>CP129456.1:10755000-15997500 GCA_030445155.1 Quercus variabilis
CTTATCACCGCAGATGAACTCCCACGCATACTTCTCACTCTTCTTTTACTACTTCTTGTAATCTTTACGCTCTCTTGCAACTACGCATGGATGAAGAAAAGAACCTCGCTTTTGCTACTGCCTCCGGGCCCACGTGGCGTCCCGTTATTCGGGAACCTCCTCTCTCTTGACTCGGAGCTTCACTCCTACTTCACGAGCTTGGCCCAAATCTACGGGCCCATATTCAGGCTTCAGCTCGGCAACAAGATTGGAATTGTGGTGAGCTCACCTTCCCTGGCTTGCCAAGTTCTCAAAGACCACGACGTCATCTTTGCGAACCACGACGTCTCAGCAGCGGGCAGGGCAGCCTCCTATGGTGGGTCCGATATTGTATGGACCCCATATGGGCCTGAGTGGCGGATGTTGAGAAAAGTGTTCAAGATGCTTAGTAATACAACGTCGGACTCCGTTTACATGATTCGTCGTAAACAAGTCCGAGAAACAGTTAGGTACTTTTATAATCGGGTTGGGTCACCCGTAAACATTGGGGAGCAGATGTTCTTGACTGTGATGAACGTGATTACGAACATGATGTGGGGTGAAACAGTGGAAGGGGAAGAGGGGGCTAGCCTAGGTGCTGATTTCAAAGAAGTGGTGTCGTTGATGACAGAGCTTATGGGGAAGCCCAACATCTCGGATTTTTATCCGGGTTTGGCCAGGTTTGACTTGCAAGGCATAAAGAGGCAGATGGATGGGTTGGCCAAACGGTTTGATCGGATCTTTGATGTTATGATAAACCAACGACTGAAGATTGATAAAGAAGGGGGGGACAAAGAGGGTAAGGATTTTTTGCAGATCTTGTTGAAATTGAAGGATGAAGGTGATGCTAAGACACCTCTCACCATGATCCACCTCAAGGCCTTGTTCATGGTACGTTCTTTTCGTTCACAACGTTGTAGTAAATATTATTCGTAATTTTAAGGGTTAGATTAATGTAAATGTGCGTAGTTAGGGTATACATTAATCATTTATTCTAGAATTTGTTTTTTTTTTTGAAAAATTAAAAAAGTTATTAAAAAAAAAAATCAATAACTTTTTTCATTTTTCTATACAAGATTTCTTAAAAATAGATTTACTAATGTATGCCTTAAAGTAGGGGTGATAATTTTTATCCATATCCATGAACTCGCCCATTACCTACCTTATTTAGATAAGTCTTAACTCAACCTATTTGAACATTTGGGTTAAACGGGTAAAGACCCATTCGGTTATTTAATTAGATGGGTCTAAATGGATAAATCCACTAATACCCACTAAACCCATCTAAAATTTAAAAATAAATAAACCCACAAAATTTCCTCCCAAAAAAAAAAAAAAACCCCACAACTACCCAACATCGCATTCCATGAAGACCTTAGTGAGGAAGAGATCATCAGCCAACAACCTCTCCTTGAACCCATTGAACTGCATCAACCATCGCAGCACCAGTGACTTCTCCAGCTCCAAAAACCTCGACACCACTGCGCCGGGGACTCTCCCAACCTTGATCGCCGCCGCCAAGTCCTTGGGCAAATTCTTCAACAACCTCCTAACCTTTGCAAGCACCATCAGAGCCTCCTCTTTGTTCTTGTCCTTCGCCGATGACCCCTCATCGCCTCCTCCTCCTCCTCTGCCACCTCCACCGCTGTTTCCATTGTTGTTGTTGTTGTTGTCGTCGTCGTCTCCGCCAAGGAATGATACAGTGTCGTTTGCGATAGAGAAAGTGGTGAGTAGGTGGTGGTGGGGGTTGTTGTTGTGGTAGAGAGAGAGACGGAGGTGGAGGGAAGTGGGCGGCGGTGATGAGGAAGAGAGAAATGGATGGTGAGGATTGGGTTTGGAGAGAAAAGTGTTAGATCAAAACTCTCTGAAAGTGTAAGGGGTATTTGGGTCATTTTGAGTATTTAAGGGTATTTTGGTAATTTTGAAAGTCAATAGGGTATTCAACTAATTTTAGAGGTATTTGGGTTAAATGGGCGGGTTATTAATTAAATGGGTTAGGCAGGTAATGAATAATTAATTTATATATAAACGGGTCATAAATGGATAATTACACACTCAACTCATTTATGATCCAACCCACCCATTTGTCACCCCTACCCTAAAAACATACTTTAGTCTATTTTGAAATGAATCAGTAAGCAGAAAGCCTTATAAGTCAAAGGGAGTCATGGTACAAAGGCTCCAACTTAAAAATGATACAGTGATTATTATTGCACATGATATGTGAGTTTGAGATGAGCTAAATTTTTTATCTTATCTTTATTTTCAGCTTATTTTTGCTATTATTTATGAGTCTCACTGCACTTTTTGATATTATTCATGGATCCTACTATACTATTCAACTTATTTTTTAAAATTTTTTCTACACTTTCAGTAAAATGTTTTTAATTTTAGCTAAATAAATTGTTCCAAATAGACATTACATATTGTATATATTCTAGTTGATATAATGTTTTGAAAGCATGATTTCAACTTTGATATTATTCATAGATCTTACTGTACTATTCAACTTATTTTTTAACATTTTTTCTACACCTTTAGTAAAAAGTTTTTAATTTCAGCTAAATAAACTATTCCAAATGGACATTACATATTGTATATACTCTAATTGATATAATGTTTTGAAAGCATGATTTCAACTTTGATATTATTCATAGATCCTACTGTACTATTTAACTTATTTTTTAGCATTTTTTCTACACCTTTAGTAAAAAGTTTTTAATTTCAGCTAAATAAACTATTCCAAATGGACATTACATATTGTATATACTCTAATTGATATAATGTTTTGAAAGCATGATTTCAACTTTGTGTACCATAGACAGAGTGTTTAACCATGACCAATTAAAATATATATTCTATTTCTAGTTCTGGCATAATATTACAATTGTGTGGAGTCATTTTATTTGATAGCTAAATTGTCTAGCAAGGCCTCCACATAATGTCATAATCTAGTGTATAATGTGAACAGGATATGATGGTCGGTGGGACAGAAACATCCTCCAACACAATTGAGTTTGCCATGGCTGAAATCATGAACAAACCGGAGGTCACGAGGAAAGCCCAACAAGAATTGGAGGCTGTGGTTGGCAAAGATAACATTGTAGAAGAGTCTCATATTCACAAACTACCATACTTACATGCTGTAATAAAAGAAACATTGCGGTTACACGCACCCGTGCCATTATTAGTCCCTCATTGCCCAAGTGAAACATGCACCGTGGGAGGCTACACCATTCCAAATGGGTCTAGGATCTTTGTGAATGTATGGGCGATACAAAGGGAGCCCTCTATTTGGGAAAATCCATTAACTTTTGATCCAAAGAGGTTCCTGGATGGTAAATGGGACTATAGTGGAAGTGACTTTAGTTATTTTCCGTTTGGGTCTGGTCGAAGAATATGCGCTGGAATTGCAATGGCTGAGAGGATGATGATGTATTCACTTGCTACACTTCTGCATTCTTTTGATTGGAAACTTCCCCAAGGAGAGAAGCTGGACCTTACTGAAAAGTTTGGGATTGCGCTGGAAAAAAAGATCCCTCTTGTCGCAATACCTACCCCAAGGTTATATGATCCATCTATGTATGAGTAGGATTGCCCAAGGCCTAGGCCTAAGGTCCCTACTACAAAAAACTTCTACCCCTTCATGAAGAAGGCCGCATCGGCCATTTTAGAAAGTCCCAAAATTTATAATAATAAATTTACAAAAATGATTCTGCATTTTATTCTCACAAGTACTATTAGAAATTCTATAAATTTTACTATAGGTTTACAAAATGGCATGCCAATAAAAAAAAATAATTAAAACATTCATAACTAGATGTTATTTCATTAACAATGACTAGAGAATTGTTACAACAAGTCCTAGTTCCATATTTTTGGGTCGGTTATGACTTATGAATACTTAACAAATTAGTTAGGGCCAGTCACATGTATGAGATGACTAAATCTAAACATCACAAAACGAGTCAAAATTCGCTACCTCAACCCGAACCCAATTTTTTTGAATTAAATAAAAAAAATGGGTTGATGCGTGCACTGACCAGTTTTTTTTTTTTTTTTTTTTTTGGGGGGGGGGGGGGGTCCAACCATCCCAACCTAACTAACACGTGATCCAACTTGTCTTTTAAAATTTTTTTTTGGGTAAAATATAATAAAATTAAGACATAGTTGGTTTACTTGTTTGTTATGGGCATTACATTACACAACCCAAACTCAATTGACAAATTAATATTAAGCTCTTTTTTTCTTTTTCTTTTTTCTTTTTTTTTTTCAAAAAAAATCAAATTTTGAAAATAATTTTTTTTCAACACCATTAAAAAAATATATTTACATTTAACGTCATTCAAGTACAATGACCTGAAGAAGATAATTGAGACTTTTATCTAGTTGCATGCAAATGAATTAAAAGATGACTATTGAGGCATTCTTTCTTGTTTGAGTAACTGATAAGTAAAGATTTTTACATATCAAATGACAAAATACATACCAAAATAATTTGGTTGCAGTAAACTTAAAAACATATATTTAAAATTATAAACGTGTATGAGAAGAACTTATAAGTGTAAAAAGAGTAAATTCAAAGTATATCAAAGAAATTGGCATAAATTATGGATGTTTAGGCCTGCCTTTTAACAGTCCATAGCCAAAATAAAAGGTTTTGAAAAATAAAAGATGATATTTTTAGAGTGTATATTGCTTAACAATAACATGATATTTATAAAAGAGATCATATATAAATAGAAGTATCACCTTTAGTTATGACCTATGATACACATATAAATTCTTATTATTAAAGTGTAATCTAAACAAAAGCTGCAAATCATTATCATGTGAAAATATAAAAACACACCAATAAAGAATAAGAAAAGAAGTGGGACTTACCACTATTAGAATATATAGAGAAAGAATAAAAAATTAAATGTAAAATGAATAGTGCTAATATAAATGTACATGGTTACTGTAGTAACAATACATATTTACAAAATTTTGGCTTGCTTGATGTGGATAATTTTCGGACTAAAATATATCAATTTGATACATTTTTCTATTATATGCTTTCTAACGTAAGTATTAGCTTTATGTGGTATTTTGTACATTGACAATGGTTTTTAATTATTTTTGGTTAAATTGAAATTTGTGCATGTTGGATTATGGACTTTTTTGGTAAACCAGAACTTGAATTAAACGAAAGCTAGGAAATACAACGTCTGGGGAAGTAAACATCCCATGCATCAGCCAAAAGTTGGTACATAATACAATAAGGAAAAGAAGAGTGATAAACAAAAGAACTAGAACTAAAAATTCCTTTCTTAGCCAAAATATCAGCACAATAGTTTCCTTCACAATGGGTGTGACCGATCCGAGCATCTTCAAAACACCGGAGTAGGGACCTGCATTCAAGAATGAGGTTAGAATAAGGATGTGTAACAAAAGAGGTACCATTCTGAGAGCTAATGATATCAATCACAGCTTTGGCGTCAATTTCTATCAGCAGATTCCTGATGTTAAGGTTTTTTGTTAAGACAAGGCCCTCCCTGTGACCCCAAAGCTTTGTTGCCATGGGGTGAGTGAAGCCAATGGATTTAGTGAAGTTAGCGATCCAAGATCAGTTGTGATCTCTTATAAGCCCACCAGTCACTGCTAAGCCTGGGTTTCCTTTGGCTGAACCATCGATGTTGAGTTTAAAGAAGCCAACGGGAGGGGGGGAGGGGTACCCCTTTGGCAATCCATGACAAAACCACAATAAACAAATGAACATATGAGAGAAGTCATAAATCACTCAACTCATACTCACTTGTTAAATACAATAAAATCTAGCCTATCATAAGCCCTTGAAAAACTTTGCAAGAAAAGAGTTTATGGCAAGTAGATTTTGACAACTTGTATTTCTGAAACACTTTAAACAAAATTCATCAAGACATCTTCTGTGAAACAGAAATAATAGATTGCATACAAGTATAAGAAACATGTGTATAAAAATAAAGAAGAAACAACACATGAACAGACAGGTGAAAGAAACATACATCCACATATAGAGAAAATAAGTACAATGTATGTAAAAACTGGTCACAAGACCTCATATACAAGAACAATGTATCTAAAAAAGTAGAAAAGAAAAAGATACATCAAATCCTCACTACATCCCTCAAGTATCAATACTTCCCCTAACAAAACTGTCATATATTAACTCTCCTCCTAAGATGACTACTTTCATATCCAAAACTACTCCCCGTTTTTGTCATGAGTGATAAAGGGTAAGTGTGTCAAGTAGACATCTCATTAGTAGAGCTAGCATCTCCATCATCATTCGAAACGTCATCGTCATCACCATCATCATCATCATCCTCATAATTAGAAGTCGCTAGAGGAGGTGGTGAAGAAGTAGCCTCAGAAGCAAACCTACCCATGGTCGCCTGCCGTCATGCAATATGACCAACATGAACATTCACCTGATACAACTCAGTGGAGAGTGTATCGAGGCGAGTATCCATGCGCTGTAGCTGCGCCATGATGTCTCCAAGAGATACATCGCCCATAGAGGAAGAAGGAGCAGATATAGACAGAGCGGTACGAGATGGAGCAGAATGGGAGAAAGGAGTGGAATCCGGCTATCGCGACCTAAACTGCGCTGCACTACATTTTACGGTAGTGGCGTCTATGAGAGTGATTTTTTTCTTAGTACACAGGCCCAAGTAGAGACAAGGATCCCGGGCCTAAATACTTGTTGTTTTGGTGGACTGGTCTTGGTTTATCACAGCTAAATGGGGCTGATTACGAACCAAGTTGTGCGCAAGTCACATAAACCTCCTCAAGATGAAAAGTGCAATTCCTCTTGGTACCTCAGGGCGTACTGTTGTGAGATCCCAAGGCATATTAGGCCTGTAAGAACCCAGAATGCTCTGATTCTCTGAACTATATGATCTTTTCCATGTTTATTATGTAATAGAGATTTATCCTTTCCCTTTACCTCTATGGGTGCTACATAAAAAAAGCACACTACACATATCTTCAAATAATTATTAGTTTCTTAGATTAGGATATACATTTTAATACATATACATATATGTAAATGAGTTTCATGAGAATGATTCTGCCACGAGGATCCTAGCCCCAATTCTCACAGACTTGGTGCTTTTGCACAAGACTTGTGGGATTTGGAACTCAAGTCCGAGTGGCTTTTCTTGGGCTTTGCCTTCTAAGATAGTTAGATGAGAATGATTTTAGCAAGAAACAGTAAAGGAAGACAATATAATAAAGAAATACAAGAAATAATTGTTAGAGATCCTCAAATCAATATGAGGTATTTCATTATTTTTCTTGATTGTGCATTACAATATGCTCACTAAGACATGATACAAGGTTTAACTAAGTTCAAAAATTACAGACTTTGATAGCTATTCAAGCTTTCAAGACTTGCAAAGTTTGAATTTGTTAAATCCGAGTATGTGCTATAGTGGCTGTCTCTGGGATACCATGAGCTGTTCTTCTGTTTTCTTTTGATTTTACAGAGCTTTTCCTATAGTTCTATATTCACGTGATACAAGGTTCAACTAAGTTCAAAAATTACAGACTTTGATAGCTATTCAAGCTTCCAAGACTTGCAAAGTTTGAATTTGTTGAATCCGAGCATGTGCTATAGTGGCTGTCTCTGAGATACCGGGAGCGGTTCCTTTGTTTTCTTTTGATTTTATAGAGCTTTTCCTATGGCTCTGTTGTGATATCTTTTCTCAGATTAAAATGGTGATGAATCAATGTCCCTCAGCATGGGTTTTCTCTTCCTTTTATAGTGTGACTTTAGGGCTTTAAGGCATGAGCGATTTCTCCCTTTTGCCCCTTAGAGCTCGTACTGTGTCAGCTAACCAGAGGCTTGTCCTTTCTTTTTTCCTTATAATTTCTTCCTTTTGGTCCGACCAAGCTGAAAGCCCCTAGCTAACTTTCTATTCCAAGATCCACTCAGGTTGCTGATCTTATCTATTTGGCCCTCTTCGCCTTTTCAGTTTTTGTCTGCCCTCCATCCTTGTCATTTTTCCCAAACAATCGAGATCTTTTACTACTGGGTTGAAAGCTCCTTCCAACCACTTCTACTTATGGTTTTCTCATGCTTGGTTCCCTGAGGTGCAGCTCCTTTGTTCATGAATGTTTGCTTTACACTTTCTAACGCATGACTGTGCGCTTGAGACCTGTTTGCCCTTCATCGTTTATGCTTTGAGCCATTTCAATCTTACTTAGAGCATGTTGTGTGTCTCGAGGATCCTGAGCCTCTGGGGATCCCGGTCCAGTTCTTTCACTGGAATTTGCTGGACTTTTTAATGGCCTTTTTTGCTAGAAATCTGAACATACATAAGGCCTTGATGTCGATTATTCTTACTGCATGAATTGGGCCTTCTTTATTTTTTTTATGGAATGGGCTTTGTAAAATTTTGGACCTCAACAGCGTCTATGGCACAAATGCAAGTGAAGTGGTCGGACACAGGAAAAGGGACAGAAAAATGGTATAAGATCTTCGTGATAGTTGAAGGAAAGATGAGCTTATCACAAGACGCCGAATCTAAATGAACATCTATGATAGAAAGAATGAAATGAGAAGGAAAATCTATGGTAAGATGCTCAAGAAGAGATAATAAAAAATTGAGCACGAGGCTCTGTGATGGAGTTGTAGTGAGAGAGAGGATGGAGTACAAAAGTCATCACCATGTTTAAGAATTTAGGACCTTTAGCAAAAGTCTACATGATGTATACTGATGCTCATCCTAATCAGCAGGGCGCTAACAAAAAACAAAAATGAGCTCATCTTTCGATACAGTCCGCAGATGCTGACAAGAAGGATAGTCAGAAAACTCTATCCTAGGAACCCTAAGCACATCCGCAACTAGCTGCGGTATGATAGGAATACGCGTACCTCGAACGCGAGTGAAAAAGAGAGGTACTAAACGATCAATCCCATACATATTGGAGTAAAACTCCTAAATGAGCATGTGAGGACAAATGACCAAGACGTCACACAGTAACTCCCATCCCTTACTGTGAATGGCAGAAAGAAAGTCAGTATCAGCGAAGTTTGCCAAAATGACTTGGCGTTCCGAATGAACATCTCGTCTAGAGAAGTTCTCCAAGAATGCCTTGTGGGCATTATCATCATGGAACTGAAGATTAGGAGGAACAGAATCAGAAGATGAGAAAGCTCCAGAACGAAGAAGGTTCCGAGCAGGAGTGGATTTACGCTTAGGTGCCATAGACACTACTAATGTAAATAGAATGAGAAAGAGAGATAGAAAGAGACAATCAGAGAAGTCCCAAAACAATTCAAATATATTGAATAGAGAGTACATATGCATGGGAAATGCATGAACATGTGACATGCAAAGTAAAACCATCATGGGCTCAGCCCAATCCAATCCTACTAGCACACAAGTATAGAACACACATCTAAATGCATGGAAATACCATTATAATGCAAATGTGATGCAATGCATGAGATTTTGAACACATTTAAATGAAAACTCATCCCAAAATTTCAAGAAAAACTCATCAATTTTGAAAAATCCCAAAATTTTTCAAAAATCCCAAAACCTAAGATTCAAAACATGAAATGTATGAAGAATGAAGGAAAAAGAGATCATACCAAGTGATTTGAAGCAAGGAAGGGCCGAAAATCATGTGGGTTGAAGGTTTTGAGTGAGAAAAAGGAGTTTGGGAGATGAGCAGGCGTTGACAGATCGAGAGAGATTGAGGAAATGAGAACTGGATCACACAAGAGGTATATATAGAAACCTCAGTAAATCTTGACAGATGAGGTGTCAAGAGGTATCAAGGAACAAGAATCACCTTCAAGGAATAGAAGCTCGATCGATCCACTAGGTATCAAGAAGGTATCGAGGAGGCAAGAACTTTCTCGATCGATCCACCAGGTGTCAAGGAGATGTTGACATTGTGATAAGAAAAAGACTTGAGAAGCTCGACAGATAATAAGGAATCGGGGAGGTGTCGAGCCAGCTTTTAAAAAAAAAAAAAGTTTTTCGAGAAGTGAAAAACACAGACATGAATGCAATCTAACATGCACCTCAACCAATGATCTAGTCAACATATTAAGCTCTAAAAAACATCTCTCAACAAAAATTTTAAGCACATGGATCCTCAAAAACACACACACACACACACAACAAGTCTAACCAATTTTATTTTTCAAAAATAAGTCAAGATAGTTTAGTGAGCATATATTAGCACATGTAAAACCTTTGTGATGGCCAAATCACATTATACCTGCATATGTATCAAGTGTAGCAAAGAATATTGGGTGTTGTGTGTGAAAAACATCACAAGATTGCATATGTGTATACATGTTATGACGATCTGAGATATGAGAAAATAATTTTAACTCACACACAATCATAACTGTTTGATGGGGACTATCACCTTCGAGGTACATCCTATAACTCCCACATCTCCTAAAATACACGCTTGCAACCATATTTAAAGCATTTTTTATCTTTTTGCTTTTTATTTTTATTTTTTGCATATTTTCTTTTATTTTAGCATATCATGCGTGGGCATATAAAAGAAATAAAAGAAATATCCAACATGTTAAGCATAGACATTGCAGTTCTGCTATGCCGAAGCATACAGATGTCTTTGATACTGCACTTTTGCTATGCTGAAGCATACATGTGTCATATTATGATTGGCGGGCAACAGTGGTGAGATGGTTATTTATACATTTCTTTTAGGATTTTCTAGTCCTACCCGTCAAAAAGAGTGATATGAGTGTTAAGTTTAAGAGATAACTTAATCTTACTTATTACAAATAAGAGCTACAAAGCTCACTTGCTTAGTTATGCATAGAGATACTTATCTAAGTTACAAATAATATAAAATTTAGAAACTTTGTTTTAATGGCCATCCAAAGTACACATAACATACACTATTTTTGTATTTTTCTGATTTTTTTTTTTTCAATTTTTATTTTAAAACAAAACAAATAAAAATAAAGGAAAACACACAAAAACATGTTAAACAAAGTAAAGCATAAAACTAAACTGACTCAAAATAAATGCAAAACACACAAGTGATGCAACAAACAAAAACAAGAAGATAGAAGAAAGTGATGAAATTACTTAGAGTCCTTTTTCTTCCACACCTTGTAAGAACCTTTCCTTTGATTGAATCCTTGAACCAGCGGTGAAGGGGAAGAATTGAACCCGTTAAAGTTTGAAAGGAACATGAGGGCTTTGAGAAGATCACCAAGAGGAGTAAGAGAGGATTGAAGCTAATTCTGGCTTCTAGATGTGATCATGTCGTTGCTCTGTTGAGTGGCTAGCCACTTATAGCAATTTGGTCGAGTATAACCGGCAGCTCCACAATGATGACAGAGATGCTGCTTCTTTTGTTTAGGCTTTTGAGAGTTAGCCTTCTTAGCCCTAAGGTTTTTAGCATCTTTCTTATCCTGCTTAGGGAGTGCTCCTAAGATAGATTTACCATTGTTTAAGTTCTTATTGGCTAATTCAGTTTTATCATCAGTGTTCTCAATTTCAGTGTTATTAGCAGGAGAAACAAAAATAGTAGCACTAGTAGATGCAATATGAGAGGAAGAAAGACCATTACCCTAAACTTGTTCGATCCGAAGCAGATTTCTGAATGCTGAGCATCTCATCAAGCTTTGTACTTGAAGTCCTCTCTAGTTGAGCTCTGACTTGAAACAGCTTCGATTCAAGCTTCTTGGTCTTCTCAGCCAAGAAATTGTTCTCAAAACCTCAGCGCGCCAATAGTTTGATTCGCCTCATCAAACTTTGTGGATAACTCTTCACGATCAAGTTCCACATCACTAAGCTTCTTGGGTGCCAACTTATACAATTTCTCATATTTCTCAAAGAGCTTGTAAAGTTTCTCATAGGCTGTATGGATATCATCTTGATCATCCATCTTCTCAAATTTGGACTCCACCATTTCTTCTTCTTCGTCTACTTCTTCAACAATCCCTTCAGTAGGATTGACTGTAGCAGTGAAGGCATTTAAGATTCTGTCATCCTCATTGTCGAAATCATCTTCAGATATGTAGGGCATTCATGCTTCATGTGACTGAATCCATGACATCCAATGCACTTTGGTCCTGTAGGAACAGTGTATTGATCACTGTTCTTAGCATCTTTTTTCCCTTTGTCTTGCCCTTTAGACTGAAAAGAACTGGATTGTCTGCGGTCCTTGTCAAAGCTCCTCCCATTGGCATTCTTCATAAACTTCTTGAACTGCCTTGTAATATAGGACTTCATCTTGGAATCTTCATCATCGGATGACTCATCTGTATCACTACTCTTTGCCTTTAAGGCCATGCTCTTGCCTTTACTCATCTTGCCAATCCTAGATAGTTCTAGTTCATAGGTCTGCAAGTTTCCAACCAGTTCAATCAAAGGAATCTTGTTAATATCCTTTGATTCTTCTATCGCCGTAATCTTGGCATAGAATCTCTTGGGTAGAGATCTGAGCACCTTCCTCACAATCTTGGGTTCAAGGATGGTTTCCCCAAGATTGAAGGCTGAGTTTACCATGTCCTTAAACTTGGCATAGAACTCATCAAACGACTTATCCTCCTCCATCTTTATTTCTTCAAAGCTTGTAGTGAGCCTTTGAAACTTTGAATCCTTGACAGCCTTTGTACCCTCATAGGATGTCTAGAGGATGGTCCATGCTTTCTTTGCAGTTTCAGTAGAGGATATCTTCTTGAACTCCTCATTGGTGACTGCACTAAATAGGGCATTCAACGCTCTGCTGTTGAAATTTGCCGCCTTGATCTTGGCTTCATCCTAATCGGCTAGCGCTTCTTTTAGCTTGGTCCAGCCAATCTCTACAGCTTGCCACACATTCTCATCTAAAGACTACAAAAAAGCTCTCATGTGTACTTTCTAGTATGCATAGTTAGTGCCATCAAATAAAGGAGGTATGATTAATGACTGTCCTATATCCATGACAAGCAGGGGTCAATGGATCAACACAGCAAAGATTACTCTTAATCAGAGTGTGCCTGCTCTGATACCACTTGATAGGCCACAAACTGAATTGACCCCTTGTGATAAAAAATTAATTAATTAATTAGTCAAGTTATTAATTAATCAATTTAACATGCAAATGCGTGGTAGCACAAACAAATCACCAAAAAACTGAATATGCAACGGAAATTAAATAACATGGTGATTTATTTACGAATGGGGAAAACCTAATGGCAAAGACCCCACCAGGTGATTTTCAGGTCACCACTCTCAGAACTCCACTATTATTATAACAAACGGTTACAAGTAAAGGAATCCCAAGTACCTTACCAACCTACAGTTGAACCCTTACCCCAATACCTAATTGGACTTGTTCTATAGTGACAGTTCCCACCTTTGATGCACGGCTCCCAAGTATGTGACTAACCAATTGCGCAGATCCCAGTACACGACTTTAACACCAACTTGAAGGAGAGGTTGGCTGCAAAGTTCTTCAGTTCATCATATACGACGAAGATTAAGAAGATGCTTGGTCACAAAACCCTTTGGTGCAAATACACAGCAACTTCTTCAGAAGAGATGAACTAGGGCAAAAACTTCGTCTTTGATCACAAATTGCTTGAATAGAGTCTTGTGCAACTTGTGTACAATTTGACGGCCCTAAAAACAATCTTTTTATATGTCTAGGGTTAGAAGAAAAGACGGCCCAAAGACACAGTCACGGATTCCAAGAAATCAGATCAGAAAATCTGATTTTATAAATCTCGACAGATAGCAAGGTGTTGAGGAGCTATTGAGCAGATGTCGAACTTTAATGAATTTGCACTTCTTCAGCTTGTTTCTTGGACAAACTTGATGACTTCAACACTTGATCTTGAAACCTTATTTCTTAAAATATTAAAAACATCTAGAACTACTCAATTACAAGTAGAGTGCGTTTTGTCAAAGGATTAGCCAATATACATAAAAGAATGTTATATGTTCTTTAAATGGAACCACATATGTCCTAATAGGGTCCAATCGATATGGGTAGTGCTGTTCTTGATGGGAGCATTTTTTGTAAGGATCAGATGCCATACGTCTTGGGCTAGTGGTTTGGCTTTTATTGAGAGATCCTAGGCCAAGAAGGGAATGTTCTCCATGACAAACTTGTTGCGGGCTATCTAGATGCACCAAGCAGTTAGGGGGGAGATGATGTGCCAAGGTATGGTATTGTGGTTTGAAGTTTGAGATGTGGGGGGTGAGATGAGCTTAAGCCAATTGGGAAGGTTGAGGGTGAAGAAGTTATGAGGAATGGTGGGGTTTGAGGAATTTTGCCAAATGGTTGAAGTGTATGGACAATCCCGAAGGATGTGGATGGTGGTTTCAGCAGATGAAAGGTAGAGAGGGCAAAAGTCTTCAAATAGAATGTGGCGCTTGAAGAGTTGGTTCTTTGTGGAAAGGAAATCATGGCATGTGAGCCAAAGAAACGTTTTGACGTGAGGGAGAGTGTGGGATTTCTAGAGCCAGTTCCAGTTGGGTGTAGTAATTCCAAAAGGGGCTGTCATTGAGGACAAAGTAAATTAACCATTAGGAGAGTAATTCCAAGAGGGGCTGTCATTGAGGACAAAGTGAATGGGGCGAGGGGTGGCTCGAATGATGTTACGGATGTGTAGGGAAATGTCAAAAGAGGAAACAGAGAAGTCCCAATTGCTGTTGCTATCCCAAAAGTCTTTCACCTTAAGAACCATGTCATTCTCATTGAGAGGCCATTCGATAAGATTGCAGAGTTTACCATGACCTGTCCAGTTATCAAGCCAAAACCTAGAAGTTTCTCCATTGCAAATAAGCTAGTGAGTGCCTACCTCGCAAGTATTTTGGGCTTTTTGAAGAATGGCCCAAACAGGAGATTTTGTTTTGGTGGCATCCAAGGAAAGGGGATATTTTTTCCTAAAGGTTTTGGCCCATATGCTATTTAAGTCAAGGCAGAGCTCCCAAACCCTTTTTGCAAGCAAAGCTCTATTGCAACTGAGGCTACGCATAATACCCAATCTACCGAGATGTTTTGGTTTGGTGACTGCGGTCTAGTTGATAGCATGGATCTTTTTCCTGGATGAAGAATCACCCTAGAGAAAATCCCGGTTGATCTTGTCAAGCTCGTGGCAAATTTTTGCAGGGAGTAGGGTGCACTGCATCAAGTGGGTGGGCATTGCCGAGGTGACGAAGTTGATGAGCATGAGTCGGCCTGCCACGGAGAGGGAGCGGGATTTCCAACCTGAGAGCTTTGCTCGAATTTTTTCGACAATAAGGCTGAAAGCTCTCTTATTTTGACCATCGGAGATGATGGGGACACCAAGATATTTCCCAAAATCATTGGTACGCTCCATGCCAAGCTGCCTTTCTGCCATGGTAACATTAGCTTTACTGGTATGAGTGGACCAAAAAAGCTTTGACTAGCCATAATTCACTTTTTGACCCGAGATGGTGCAGAAAGTCTCTAAAACCTTATTGATAGCAAGGCAATTTTTCTTTGTGACTTTGGCGAAGAGGATGAGGTTGTCGGAGAACAAAAGATCAGAGAAGGATGGTCCGTCTCTTGAAGTCTTTATACTTGACCAGTTGCCAAGAGAAATTTCAATATTGATGAGCTCCGCCAAATATTCCATGCAAAGGATAAAAATGTAGGGGGAGAGAGGATCGCCTTGGCTGATGCCACGAGAGGGAAGGAAAGGATCAAGTCTCTCACCATTAATCATGACCGAGAGGTTAGAGGTGGTAAGACAGGACATGATAAGCTCAATCCAATCATTTGGAAAGTTAAACCATTTGAGGACATGGTGAATGAAGTTCCCCTCGAGTCTGTCAAAACCTTTTTCAAGATCAATTTTGAGGGCCATAAGACCTTTCTTGCTCTTAGAGATGGTCATGGAATGAATAATATCTTGAGTTAGAATCACATTGTCATTGGCTTTCCTTCCCACAATAAAACTAGATTGAAAAGGATGAATGAGGTCGGGGATGAAGGGTTTTAGTCTTTGGACAAGAAGTTTTGTCACAGTTTTGTGTAAAGGGTATTGCATAAGCCAATGGAATGAAATTGATGAACTATTTTGGGTCTAGTTGATTTGGGTATGAGGCAAAGAAGAGTTGAGTTTAAATTTATGGGGATGGTTTTTGTTAGGAAGATACTTCTGATGTAGGTAATGACTGATGGACCCATTATATTCTAGTACCTTTGGAAGAAGACTGGGTGAAAGCCATCAGGGCCCAAGGCTTTGTGTGGCTTGAAGGAGAAGATGGCATTTTTAATGTCTTGTTCAGTTTTGTCACTACAAAGAGTATTGTGCACTTCCTGAGATAACGAGCAAGAGTGGGTAGGGTATTGAGAGGGGAGCGCTAAGGAGGTCATCTTAGTACTGTAAAGGGAAGTAAAATGGTTTGATATCATGTCCTTAATATCATGGAAGGAATGTGTCTAGTCTCTAGTAGCATTCTTAAGGCACCATATCTTATTGTGTTGGCAGCGGCAAAGGGTTTGCAGATGAAAAAATTTTGTATTGCGATCCCCTAACAAGGTCCATTCAACACAGGATTTAAGGGCCCAAAATTCTTCCTCGATGAGAAGGATGTGTTTATATTCGGTTTGTTGGCCAGTTTCAAGTTTTTGGAGGAAAAGGCTATTACGGTTGCAGAGAAATTTTGGATGCCTATGAGGTGAGCGAGAATTCTTTTTTTCCAGTGAAAAATGTTACCAAAAGAATCTGAGTTCTAGGATTTGACACAAGTAGTGCAAACATCCATGGCTGTCTTGATATTTGTGGGGTGTTTTGACCAAGATTGATGGATGACAAAGGGGAAAGTAGGATCATTGAATCACATGGTTTCGAGGCGAAAAGGCTTGGGACCGAAGTTGTGCGTAGTGGAGGGGGAAGGGTGGAAGAGAATGGGGTGATGATTAGAAGAGGTTCTAGGGAGATGACGCACATGAGCATCCTCGAAGAGAAGTTTCCATTGCGGGTTTGATAAGGCTCTGTCTAACCGCTTCATAACAAGATCATCATTTCTTTTGTTGGACCACATAAACTTAGGTCCACTAAAACCTTAGTCTATGAGATTACATTTATTAAGGAGATCATTAAAAGCTTCAATGTGTCTATGACTAGGGGGGGGGGGTAGAGCTGAGGCTTTCATGGTGGGAGAGGATGTCATTGAATTCTTCGGCTAAGAGCCAAGGAAGGGAGTGGGAGTTTTCAAAGTTAGCTAGGTCATCCCAAAGATTGAAGTGAGTTTGTTAATTGGAACTAGCATAAATGGCAAAGAGGATCCAGTTGGAGTTGGGATTGGAGGCACATACCTAAACAAAATCGTGGATGGCTTGATCTGTGACAAATAGGATGTCCAGAGTAGTGTTTCTTTCATTCCAACGTATCCAAATTCCACCATGAAAGCCCACAACATTAGAGCAGAAAACATTCTCGAAACCAAGAGAAGAATTGATATCTTCAGCTATTTGACCGAAGATGCGAGTTTCCATGATAATGGCGATATCAGGATGATGGGAGTGGCTGAGGTTGGAGAAGTTTTGGCGGAAATAAGGGTTTCCTGCGCCCTTACAGTTCCATATTAGGATCTTCATTGGAGATGGGTTGAAGAGGTTGGTTGACAAAGCTAGTCCAGACCTCCATGCTAGTGGAGGTGATGTCATCAAGGAGCGTTTCTATGGGATTATGGACTTAGGGTTTAGAGAATTATAGTTCACTGTATGTATCATCGAGTACTTTTTGTTCTTGGTTATTATTCAAATTTAGGACCTCTATTGCCTGTGCTCACCATATATAACCTCAGGATCATTATTATTGTAACACAAACATAGATGTAATTTACTTTTTCACTGAGCTGATATAACTTATATTTGCAACTCAAGTGGTTTTTGAAACAATTCTGTAATTTTTTTATATATACAAAATTTTCTACCATCAAAACCACCGCACATCCTTGGTACGGTGGTCACTCCACGAGCGTAAGTGCTTGTGGGGTGTAGGGGGTAAGGGCCGGAATTCAAGTCTCCATAAGAGAGTTTTACACACATATACACTTAGATTAAGCTAGAATAAAATTTTTATCTTGTATTTTAAAAAAAAAAACCATAAAATATATCTTTAAAGAAGTATGATATCTTTAAAGAAGTATCATCATATGTACAAATTTTCTTTTTACAAAACCATTGATCTCAAGATTGGTCCTTCATAGGGATGGAAAAGTAAGCTCAAACCCATTTGCCCACCTAAACCCACCCACTCTAATTGAACCTAAACCTACCAAATTATTAGTTGTGTTAAATGGGCATCAACCCAATTAGACCCAGTGATTATTGGGTTTTAACTAAAAACCCCTTAAGACCCATTTAACCCAAAAACAATATACCCAAATTCAAATCAACCCTTCCCATAAAAATAAAAATAAATAAATAAATAAACTAGCCCTCATCGTTTTAGTGTTTCACGAGGGTTTTCACTTTCCTTCATTTTCTTGGCCTCCAATCACGTTTTGGCCGAGAAAATGAAGAAGCCAACGGTAGATGATCAGTCCCAACGAGAACGAGATCAAGAAGGTGATTGAGTACAAGTTCAATGACAATGGCAATAAGGTTAAGATCACAATCACCACTCCCACTCGCAAGCTTGCAAATGCTAGGCTTAGCAAGCGCACCATCGAGTGCCAATCTTGGCCTCAATTCGGCGACGTGGTGCACGAGGACATCGGAGCTAGGCTCACCATGGTCTCCACCGAGAAAATCGTCCTCGACCACACTAGGGCTCCTTGTTCTCTCTCTTTCTCTCTCGCTTGCTCACTTTTGTATTTATTTTTTTGTGATTTAAGGAATTAGGAATTGTTTGGGTGTGGATTTGCTGAAACATCAAAGCTCAGTGTTTTGGCTCAGTGTTTTTTCTCACTCATTTAGGAGCTGAGATTTTTTTTTTCTTTTTTGATAAGTAACCGACTCAACTGAGTTTAATCCAAAATCATGATTCTCAGTTTGTAATCCTGTGATTGATTAGAGGTTGAATTTGTTGTTAGAGGTTGCTGAATGGAGCATAATTCTATTTGTTTGCTAAGAAAACTGAGGAAAATAGTGAAGAAAAAAAAAACAATTTCCACAAGTCTTTTATTGTTTTTTGGGGGTTATTTTGGTAATTTTTAGGTTTTGAGGTATTTTGATATTTTTGAAAATTTTAGAGTACTTTGGTCATTTTCACTTTAGTGGCATTTTGGTAATTTTGATAATTGGGTAATTGGGTGGGTTTGGGTTTACCTATAATCATTGGGTTGGGTTGAGTTTGGGTTAAAAGCAATTAGTTAAATGAGTTTTAATGAGTAAATGGGTTTTATATACACAACCCAATTATGCCCACCCCAATCCCACCCATTTGACACCCCTAATCTTTCATGCAAAAATGAAATGAAGATATTATATGATGGAAATGCAAGTAAATACATATTGGGTCTATCCCTTTTCTTCTCTTCTCTTTTCTTTTCTTTTCTTTTTTTTTTTTTTTTTTTTTCATGTGGCTAGTGAAACATAACCATGACAACGATTAGAAGGACAATTAGCTTGGAAGGGATGAAAAATCTATCTATGATGATTCTCTATCAACTAGATCAGGACTCATTTAGCTAATGGTGTATAAAATGATTCTCTTCATTTGCTTTGGAATTGTGAGAGATGGGTTATTGGTTTCTGTTATTAGCTGATCTCTTTCAATTATCATTTGGTCCAGTCCAGCAAATAATTCGTACATCATTGTAGTGGCACTTTATATGGCTGTTTGATATCAAATTGTTATCAGCAACGAAGAAATTGAAAATTTTATTGTTTAAAACCCGTTGTATCCAGATAATTGGAAGATTTAAAAAATGAATTATAAATAATCATATTATATGGGTCAATATTTATTTATTACTTTTAATTTTATCATGATCTATTAAGTATCCAGAATTTCTAATCCAAAAGAAAATATGCCCAAAATTTAAATATAGGGACTAATCATATGATTTTATTTCTAGCAATATGAGATGAAGTAAAAACGTATATATAATATATACAATTTCAAACCAATTTTCTTGAGAGGAGATTGTAAAACAGAAATAAAATTTGAATGGGTAAGCTTATATATAGGGTACGTAGCTAATGCTATGAGAATACACAGACCTGGGTCCAACTCCAAGGACAGTTGGACAACAAATAGTATCCAATCAAGGAGCGATACGTTACCATTGCAGACAACCCCAAGTTACCTTTTGAAGTGACCATTTTACCCCCAACGTACATTTTTTGAGGAGTTATGCACGAAATCTGTTTTCCCGAGAGCATCAGCTGTTGCAAACCAGGAATCCTATAACCCGAAAACTGCATGCTTGGTGAAAGATTATTAACGAGTGACACAACTTTTCTCATCCTATTCTCTTCTTTTTCGTTATTCCTTTTACAAATTTTTTTAGATGATTCATTGTGAAAGGATGATTACTAATTAAAATTGATGTTGCAATTTACCCAAAACAACTTCTCAATTTGTGGATATATTTTCCTCTTTAAAAAAAAAAAAAAAAAAAAAAGGCTATGTGGGTATATTGGTCAAAAGGTTAACCAGCAGGACAGCTAGCCTAGCTACCCGTAAATATCCAGCTTTATCATTTCCCTTCTCATGAATGTGAGTGTGACAGACACAGACACTGCCACACCCTACCCTTTTCCCATCGGTTCACTCTCCACAAAACCCTACTTGCAGAAACCCTCACCTCCTTAATTTGTTATCTTCATCTTTTGAAGAATGGCTTCTTCTTCAAGTTCAACTGCCCCAACCCAGTCTACCCAGAGCCCTCCCAACCCCGAAGGTCCTTTCTTTTCAGACTTTGGAATCACTGATTCAGGTTCTTACCTCCCTTCCTCTTATGGGTTTTACAAATCCTTTGTTCTATATATTAGCATCTTTTTAACATTCTCTTTCATCTTGTTTTTTTTTTCCCCTCTTCTTGGGTGTTAAAACAGGTGAGTTTTACGCTAAGAACAACCCATTTCAAAGGAGTGGACCAGTAGGTGCTACGGAACGCATTGCTATGGCAACGAATGACAAAGTTATATACGTGCGGGTAGATATGCCAGGTGTCCCCAAAGAATGCCTATACCTCACTACGTTTCCTGACAACGTTGTGTTTTGCGGAGGCTTAGCACCCATGGTATGTGAGGGCGACCGTGGAAGGTTGTATGGAGCTTCTTATGGATTGCGTTCTTATAAACTCAGAAAACCTCAAATCAATATCAGCAACGGTGTGGCCACTGTCAAGATGAAAGTATCCAAGGTCATCATCATATTTAAATTTAAATTAAATAAATAAATTTGCGTGCTTGGTTCACCTTTTTTTTTATAAGTTCAGTAATAAATATTGTTGTTTCTTTTTTGACAGCAGAAATCGAAGACTGGAACTCGTTGCTCTAATAGTCCTTCATGGGATGAAGAATTGAAAAAAGGTGCCTCTAAATCAAAAACCCTTTTCTTTAATATGGTCAAAAATAATCAAGATTCCTTTATATGTTGCCCTGATCTATTTTGGTGTTTTTTTTTTTTTGGGTTTCATTTGTTAGTATTGCTTAGATTTACCTTTATTAATTAGTACTAATAAATTAATAATTTTCCTGTTTCTCTTGGGTCCAGATGAGCTCAGTTTTTATTTAGTCACACACCCATCCGAAACCGAAGGGCCTAAAGAAACATACGGGGCTAAAAAGGTGAAGGAAGGGTTATTATATGTGTGGGTGGACATGCCTGGAGTCACTAAGGAAACGGTGAGTGTTGGCGTGGAAGATGGTTTTGTTGTGTTCTCTGGTGAAACTGTGAATGAGTCTAATCATGAGGAGAGTGGTAGGACCTATAAAGGTAGATTTGGACCCTTTGATGTGACCAAGATTGGGGAGATCAAAACTGATGTGAGAAACGGTGTTCTTAGGATGTTGATTCCAGAAAAAGCCGATGAGTGATATCAATGACAAGTGGGTTTTGTTTACTGCTTCTATGTTTAGAATTTTCAGTCCTTCTGTCTTTTGTTGCTTTAGGATGTGACTTGTGAGGACTACTGAGAATGGTAATGCTTGTTTTGCATTCACTCTTTGGACAAAATATTTGAATATGTTATCGCCTTATGGAAATGATATGTATGTAGGTTTTTTGTAACTCTTGCTTTGTTAATTTCTCTTTTTAATCATTGTCTCTATGTCTCTCTCAAATTTTTTTTTTTTTTAAACTATATTTGATTAATTTTTTCTATGCCCTTTAAGATGAGTAAAGCAATCGAATGTGTAATGAACTCTATTTGAAAATAGAAGTCTAGCTTGGTGAAAGCTGTGAATCATGTATAAAAATATTTACGACTTTAACAATTTTTAACCTAGTAAAAAAAAGTCATAGAGCCAAAATGAGAGCTGGAATTGTTTTGACTTTGAAGGAAAACGAAAATTTTAATGGAATCCTCTAGAAATTTTTTTTATTCTTTCATAAAGTAAATATATATATATATATATATAAATCAGAAAGTGTTTTCTCCTTCTCTTCTGTTTTTGTTGGTAGATTTAAGTGTCCCTACGTTATGTGTAAATTTGTAACTTTCTGCTAATGATGACAAACATTTGAGCATCACCTGCAACAACACTGGATATTGTAGCTATGAAGATCAATCAACTTACCCTTTTGTTTGAGGCAGAATCCAATTCATTCCAAATCAGAGATTTGTTTGTTTCCAATTTTTTGTTTTTTGTTGGTAGATTTAAGTATCCCTAAGTTTATTGGGTTCTGTAAGTTTTGTAACAATCTGCTGCTGATGATAAATGATTTGGGCATGAGCTGCAACAGCATTGGATATTGTAGGCTTGTAGCTATTAGGATCAATTAGTTTGCCCTTTTGTTAATTTGAGAATTGAGCCAGAAGTGCAGAACGTCCAATGTCATTAGAAATTATTATTGCTGAATGGGTCTTAAGTCTTGTAAAAATTTTCTCCTGATTTTGTTTCAGTGTCATTTATGCATTTACTAGTTTTATTTGTCTGTGCTGATGATGAGACATTTGGGCGTGAGCTTCAACAAAATGAATTGTTATGGATATGAAAAGGTATTCAACCTTTTTCTGATGCACATATATTTTTAGGGCTAGGTTAGTATTTGCTAATAAATTATATTAAGAAATTTTATTTTATTTTTACTTTTATGAAAAATATACAAAATTGTTAGAAAAATTAATCGTTTTATCATTTTATAATAAAATGTTTCTAAACCAATGCCTAATCTTCTCCCTTTTTCTTTTTTTTTTTTGGGCCGGGATTCAAAATGATTAAACATTTGTAAGTTGTAACCAATAAATTCCAAATCGTTGCTATTAGTCATAATTACCAAAATTTTGTCACTTTTTTTATCTGTTGGCCAAAGTAGAGCATATATCCAATGTTTGTGTTGCTTTAATTAATTGCGCTGGCCAAAGTAAAACCCTTGTGGCTTGTCAGAGTTTATCAATGAAATGATATTATGCAAGAGTATTTTTTTTATCACATAAGAGATGAGTGTAACACAATGGCTGTGTTATGGATTTTTTTTTAAAAGTCACTTTTATTCTAGGACTAACACGAATATAGGTGTAAGAGTATCAGAATGCCTGGAATTGGGGGTAAAAAATCACCAATATAGTATCAGGTTTAGGAAACGAAAAAGATGATAGAATCTTTTCATGTTATTTGGTAGGTCAATTTTTTTTTCATTTCCCTTTAACTATATGTGGTAAAAGAGGAAATCTATTCTAGATAGTTTTGCTTGAATCCTAAGCTAGTAATTTTGTTGTTGTTGTTGGTGGTGGTGGTGGTGGTGGTAAACTAAACAAGCAAACGTAGAAGAGAGCGAAGATGATCAGACTGGAAAAGCTTGTTAAAAGGCTGAGATTTCTAATTCTAGTCGGTTTGCACTTTGCAGTTCTACCTTGACTCTGACCTCCTTTGCCTATATACCATAACTAGAAATTTTGATCATAATCACCCAACAGTGCTATACCCAATTCTTAAGTGCATGAAAACTCGCGTATTTTCATTTTACACTTGTCAGTTTCTCCCTTTATTTTCTCTGGTTTGACAGATTGTATTAATGTATTTGTATCTCAATAAAAATCAATGAAATATTAATTTTTGTTTTTACTCTTATTTCTCAAACTAAGAATTAAAGAGTGTAGACATGTACTATTTATAATTTTTTTTATGGAAATATATATGAACCTGTACCATGCAATTATAATTTATAGGAGAGACTTACATGCAATAAAGGTTTCACTGCTCATAAATCGTTGTGCAACCTAGCTAGGACTAGTACGTGGCAAAGGGTTGATTCATGATGCTAATTGTATGCATTATTTTTGCCTTTGTATATTTATTTATTGTACTTGTAACAAGGATTTTGTCAAACCATAGGAAAAGTAAAACATCAAAAGAAAAGACACAAACAGAAAGAAATGGGGATTGGTGGATGCCCTTGATCCTCTCTCTCGAGGATAGTACAATATATGTTGCTCGACACTACTGCTTGTTGTGTGATACAGTACGACCTGCCAACTATTCAGCTTCTCCTGCTGAAGGACATCATTTGTGTACCTTTAATTTGAATTCACATTATCTCTTTCGCTTTTTTTTTTTTTTTTTTTAATATCATTTGCAAAGATTTATGGTCCGTTTGATAAGAGATTTTTAATAATGTTATTTAATTGTTGTGAAAATATATGTGAATGAAAAAATATTGTGAAAATACGTGTTATGATGTTTAAACACTAAACTAACACCAAACAAACCCTTAACATGAGACTTTGTGGACCTATGTGGACTATGTAGGTTGACCGATACTCAATAGTGAATGATATTGTGGATGTGTGCATTCCAAATCAAATAGTACCTTAATAAATTCCTTTCACAAATTAACCAATTAGGTCCCTAAAAGACATATTGGTTACAGTCTAGAGAGAGTTAGAAAATGAGTAGAATGAGAGAGAAGAGACAAGTTTGAGTGAGGGAAAGAAAAATGACGGAGGGGTTACAATCTTAAGAGTATTAAGGATTAATATGTCTTTTAGGGACTTAATTGGTTAATTTTAAAATGTTTTGGACCTGAGTGGTATTTACCCAAACTTCAAGGGAGGTTAATGAAATTTACCCTAAAAAAAGCATAGAGGTTAGTTAAAAATGTCAATAACAATTTTCTGTGTCACCATTTTTTCAAAAAAAAATAAATAAATACAAATAAGAATACCGTTTAACTCGTATCTCACAATATCTAACATCAGTGGTCACTAAGCAAATATTCAGCTGAAAGCGCAAAGAAGTAGGGTGTTTAATATTAGCACATCTGATTAAGACTGCACCACGAAAAAGATAAATATCATTCTTTAAAAAAAAAAAAAAAAAAGGAATCATTCATTTTACTTAGTACCGGCGAACCTACACTTTGCACATAAAGGGTACAAAAATCATGTCCTTTTGCTAACAGGTCGTACCGAGCATGCACAAATCACAAATATTTGTTTCCTTTTGGCTCATTTCCTCTCTGCGTTTTTTCTGTTTTGCATTTCCTATGCCTTGACCAAATACTTTTTACGGCTATTAACTGTACGCGCCAATTAATATTGAGATTTTTGGGTACCCACCACTATAGTCTATGCCCAATGCCTACAATGTACAAATACAATCACACCCAACTTTTTGAGAGGATCCAAAAACCAAAAAAGAAGAAGCAAATATTGAGACGAGGGAAAGTTTTATCCGGAGAGTTGAGTTTTTTTTTTTTTTTTGTTAGGACAGGCCAGCTCACAAAGATCTTTGACCTCTTCTTCACCATATTTTCTTCTTAAAAAAAAACCCTTCTTCACTGTTAAACTTCTGTGTTTTTGGAAATTCCTAGTTGTGAAGAGAAAATTTGAAACTTTTTAGCTTTTACCATTACTGATGTCGCGGAAGCCTGAAAAGAAAGCACACACGATACGCTCTTGATGAAACAGAAAATAAATTGTTAGTTTCTAGTAATAAATCTCGAATCTACGAAGGGTTTCCCTGAATCCACAAAGAGATAAAACTGAAATCTACCAGAAGAAAAATTGACAAAATGTCTGTGTTTATTGATAATAGTCTGTTTTGCCTCTAACGGCTACAAAATATATAAATACTGAGCAAAAACGTTTAAAACCCTAATTCGAACTAATTAAGCGATTAGGTGACAAAATTACCGAATTTTACCAAAAATGGCAAAATTAAGTTAAACGCAGAATCATAAACTACTGACCTTAAGGGTTGTCCCAAAATAGACGAGACTTTATTCTAACTTTTAAATTAAAAGTTATTAAAGAAAAACAAATATTACTATAAAAAGCAAAAACACTGTTTTCGGGGCCTTAATGAAGGAATTTGCCTAAAATTTGGCGACAATCATAACATGAATCTGGATCAGAACGCCGTTTCCCTTCAACCTGCCAAATTTCATACAATTCCAACACTGTTACCTCTGATAGACCCTACTAGCACCCCCCTTTGATCTTTTGCATTGTGACTTCCTACGCCATTGCTGTTCCAGGAAGGCATGTGCTGTCTGTTCTACATCAGTCCCCCCCCCCCCCCTCCCACTTGAAAAGAACTCGACCTCGAGTTCCCACTATCCGATTTATCAGGAGGATGATAATCATATAAGTTAGCAACATTGAAGGTAGAAGAAATGCTCATGTCTGGAGGAAGAGCAACCACATAAGCATTGTTGTTGGTCTTCTTAGTAATCTGAAATGGCTCATACTTCTTGTCCTTCAATTTGTTGTAGGTACCAACAGGAAATCTCTCCTTCCTAAGATACACCAGCATTAAATCCCCAACATTGAAGATCTTCTCACGCCTCTTCTTATCAGCAGCATCCTTGTACTTAGCATTTGTAGCTTCTAGTTTCTGCCTCACCTCCTCTTGCATGGCCTAAATACAGTCAGCCATATTCTTTGCTACTTGACTCACTCTTGGAAGCTCAGGTAAAAATACCAAGTCCAAAGCGTGTTTTGGGAGCACGCAGTAGACAATGGCAAATTGAGACTTACCAATGCTTCTATTGACTAAGCTATTGTATGCAAACTCTACTTGGGACAATGCAAGATCCCACTGCTTGGGCTTCTTACCTGAGATACACCGAATCAGATTCCCCAAAGTATGATTAACCACTTTTGTCTGGTCATCAGTCTATGGATGACTAGTGCTGCTGTAATTCAAGGAAATGTCAAAACGCTTCCACAAAGTTCACCAGAAGTGACTAATGAACTTGGTATCCCGGTCAGAGGTGATGGACTTTGGCACTCCATGCAAATGCACAACTTCTTTAAAGAACATATTGGCCACTCGAGTAACATCTGAAGTCTTCTTACATGCTATGAAATGGGACATCTTGGAGTACCTGTTAGCCACAACAAAAACAAAATCCATACCTCGCTGGGTTCGAGGAAGACCCAGCATAAAGTCCATAGACAGATCTTCCCATGGTGCTTGTGGAACTGGCAAAGGCATATATAAACCAGTATTTTGAGATTGTCCCTTAGCAGTTTGGCAGATTGGACACTTCCTCACATGATTGCCAACATCCCTCTTGAGTTGTGGCCAATAATACCTCTCTTCCACCGATGCTATAGTCTTATCTCTACCCATATGTCCACCCAAACCTCCACCATGCAGCTCCCTAATAATCTGCTCCCTCAATGAACTTTTAGGGATGCATAATTGGTTACCCCGAAAAAGGAAACCATCCTAGATGTACATACTATTAATAGCAGTATGAGTTTGTTAACACTTACCCCCAAATATCACCAAAATCCTCGTCATTCTCGTACAACTCCTTAAGGCAATCAAACCCTACAACTTCAATACGTAGGGTGGTCAACAACGATGCTCGCCTGTTGAGTGCATCAGCCACCTTATTGGTGACACCAGACTTGTGCTTTAGAGTGAAATGAAAGCGCTATATATAAGCTACCCATCGAGCATGCATCCTGTTAATGCTAACTTGACTGTTGATGTGCTTTAATGCCTAATGATCCGTGTATAATACAAAATTCCTCTGAATCAGGTAGTGCTCCCAATGCTTAAGAGTCCGTACTATAGCAAAGAACTCCAGTTCATAGGCTAACCATTTACTTCAAGCTTCACAAACTTTCTCATTGAAGAATGCTACTGGTCTGCTGTCTTGTGAAAGAACAGTGCCTATCCCGACCATAGATGCATCACACTCCACTTGAAACACCTTATTGAAGTTGGGCAATGCCAAAACCGGGGCTGTGCACAACTTTTTCTTGATCAAGGCAAAGCTTTGTTCTACCTCTTTTCCCCATAAGAACCCCCCCTTCTTTAGACACTCAGTGATAGGGGCTACTATGCTACTAAAATCTCAAACAAACCTCCGATAGAAGGTTGCCAACCTATGGAAGCTTCGCACATCGCTCACTATCTTTGGGGTTGGCCATTCTCTGACTGTATGGACCTTGTCCTCATCAACATGAATCCCATCCACACTGACCACATACCCTAAGAACAGCAACTTATCAGTCAAGAAGCTACATTTCTTCAAGTTGATATACAACTCATTGGCCTACAACACTGCTAATACTTCTCGCACATGATTATAGTGGACTGCTTCTGTCCTACTATAAATTAGGATTTCATCAAAATAAACTACCATAAACTTTCCAATAAATGGTTTCAATACCTGATTTATAAGTCTCATGAAAGTGCTAGGAGCATTGGATAATTTAAAAGGCATTACCATCCATTCATACAACTCCTCCTTTGTCTTAAAAGCTATCTTCCACTCATCTCCAGGTCGGATCCGAATCTAGTGATACCCACTATTGAGATCCAGCTTGGTGTAATACTTTGACCCACTCAGCATATCAAACATGTCATCTAGTCGGGGAATAGGAAATTGATACCTGACTGTGATCTTGTTGATGGCTCAACTATCCACACACATACGCCAGCTCCCATCCTTCTTTGGTGTCAACAGTGCCAGTACTGCATATGGACTCATACTCTCCATGATCTACCCCTTACTCAAAAGCTCATCCACTTGCCCTTGTAGAATCTAACCCTCTTGAGAATTCATCCTGTAATGTGGCAGATTAGGTAGACTAGCTCCAAGAGCTAGATCAATGCAATGCTGGATGTCACGCATTGGTGGTAAACCTCCAAGCAGCTCTTCCGGAAAAAGCTCTTCAAACTCCTTGATCAATGGTTGAATTGCCTCAAGTATCTCAGTAACCTTCTTTGGCTCACCATCTGTCACCACTATAGCATATACTTGTTTCAACTCCTTACACTCCCTATCAAACTCATCTTCATTGTTCATTATGAGAAGTACTAGTTTCCCTTCCACTTTAGAAGCTTTGGGTATACTACCTTCCTTAATAGGACCAAGGACAATTTTTCTGCCATTCTTAAAAAACACATACACATTATCCTTACACCTATGAGTAGCATCTACATCATACAGCCAAGGTCTACCCAGTATTAAATGACATGCATCCATTTCAACAACATCACAAACTACTTCATCTACATAACATTTACGCATAGAAAAAGTAACACGACATTGTTGAGTGACAAGAGTTTCCATACCTTTCTTGATCCAACCTATCTTGTACGGAGAGGGATGCTTTTTTGTCTTCAATCCTAGCTTTGCTGGATTTAATAGAGTCCCAACCTGGGAGGGATGCACCCGGGAAGGCAACCCATACCCACCCCTCCTCCAGCTCTGCCCCTCCCCAACCAGTTGAGCTGAAGAGGAAGAGAGAACAAAAAGGGAAGGAGGTGATGGAAACTAGACCAACCCTTCCCCCTCACGAGGACGAGGTTCAAAGAGCATCTAAACAGGCCAAAACTGGGCAGAAAGGTAATGAAAGAAAGAGAGACCCTCTGCCCGAGCCCACAGCCTGGCTTCCGGTCCCAATGTTGGATGGGGTTCCCTTATTGAATGATGCTTCCATTAGGGACTTCCAAGGCAGAAAGGCCAGCTACGTGGCCGACGCAGTGGAGCAAGCTCTGCTGCTTCCTGGAGATATGGCCGAGCTGAGATTTATGAGGAGGCATGAGGTCTTCCTCAACATCAAAAGATATTTAGCTATGGTATGATTCTACTTAACCATTCTTTTTTTTTTTCTTTTTCTTTTTCTTTTTTTTATTATTATTATGCTTGACTTATCATTTATATGATAAGTTATTTTATTTTTCAAACCCCCCCCCCCTTTTTTCTTTGGCAAGCTATTCAAGCCTCTTTCCGAGCAGAAAAAATGGCCAATTCCTACCATCGACAAATGAAAGAGGAGGAAGGAAGGCGTAACACTGCCATGGAGGCCTTTCAAGTGGCCAAGAGAAGCCTCCAAGAGATGAAGAAGAAGCTCCAAGAGGAGAAGAGTGAAAGAAAATATGCAGCAGCTGCCCTTGAAAACGCAGAGAGGCAGGTTGAGAGTCAAAGGCTGCAACTGTGGGGTGTTGAAGACCAGTTGGCCACCTCCAGGACTCAAATTGCCACATTGAAAAAGAAACTAGAGGAGGTCGAGAAAGCCATAATTTTAGCTGAGAAAGCCAAGGAAGAGGCTAAGAAGGCTAAGGACGAAGCTGAGCAACATGGATACAAGGTTGGGGTGGCCGAGACCGAGGACACCCTTAGAGTCGAGGACCCGGCCGTGTGTAGAAACTACACCCTAACATAGGGTAAAGCTCTCAATCAAGCCGGGGCTAAGGCTTCCTCTGTGCTTAGGAGGGCAGAAACTATCTACTACCCCCCAGCCATACGCCCTTCAAGTTCTTCAGACTCTAAGGTCGTCTCACCATCCTCAGAGGCAGGTGAAGTTCAAGGCAGCCCACTCAAGGCTCCTCTTGCAGTTGACACTACTACAAAGGGGTTATAGTAGGATGAGGATACCTCAAAGATAGGGGAGGCCAATAAAGAAACAGTCCAAGGTTTTGACCTCCCTCCTCCTGCTCCGAAGGATCCCTCTAAGGATAAAGAAACTTCTCAAAGTATGGAGCCGGTGTTGGCAACCCTTACCATACCTCCTCAAGAGGGTCCTAAGGATAAGGCTGAGGTGTCCACCACAGCAGCAAGCACACAACCTACCAAAGATCCCAAAGACAAACTTATAATAAAAATGAAGAAATAGATTATCCTCTTTTCTTTTTCATTTGTTTTAGTTTTCTATTTCTATATTTGCATTAAGCTTATGTAATCCATCTACTTTTGTCAAAGGTTCACTATTAATGAGACTTGTAAACTTTCATCCTTATAATCTTAGTGTCAATATTGTTTCCAATTTAGCCTTTGTTTGCTCTATAACTTTGAGAAAACCCATAATAAATGATCTTATCTTGAACTCCTAATCTGTCTAAACGATAGCACAAGTTTACACATAACATGATTAGCAACAAAATAAATGAAAACTACTAAGTCTATTACCTCGGTAAAGAATAATCCTGATTTTAAGAATGTACATAATGTTGCAATATGTATATAAGTTCACATTACTTTGTGCCTTACTCATCAGCAAGCTTACAAGGTCAAAAAGGATAGTCAAATTTTACACACATATACGTGTGCCCGTAAATGCTTTAAGTGATGCTCATGAGCATCCATTTGGGACTCTTGTTATAATGGATATCATTGCTCTTTGGAGTAATCATACTAGGTGCCAATGTAGTTAATAAAAGATACTAATTTACCTTGAACATGTATATCACTAAGTCTACAATAACCAAAGTTCTGCCCCAATACTGTGCAATTTGAGGGAGAATGTTAATTTGCCCTAAATATATGGTCTGAGGAGCCATGCATAGCCAAGGCTCCATTTGATACTTAGAAAAGTAATTAAGAGATATCAATTCTCTTAAGGTATGTGATCCAAGGAGCCATGCATGACCAAGGTTTTGTTTGATACTTAGATAAATGTCATACCGTGTTAATTTTCCCAAAGCAGATGTTCCAAGGAACTAGACATAGCTAAGGTTCTATTTAACATTTAGAAAAATAATTGACAGATATCAATTTTCTCAAAGTATGTGGTCCGAGGAGCCAGGCATGACCAATTTTCTATTTGATACTTAGATAAATGTCATACCATGTTAATTTTCCTAAAGCAAATAGTCCGAAGAACCAGACATAGCTAAGGTTCTGTTTAACACTTAAAAAAATAATTGACAGATATCAATTTTTCCAAGGTATGTGGTCCGAGGAGGCAGGCACGACCAAGATTTTGTTTGATACTTAGATAAATGTCATACTATTTTAATTTTCCCAAAACAGATGGTTCGAGGAACCAGACATAGCTAAGGTTCTGTTTAACACTTAGAAAAATAATTGACAGATATCAATTTTCCCAAGGTATATGGTTCGAGGAGTTAGGCATGACCAAGGTTCTGTTTGGTACTTAGAATGACGGTAAAGACGCCAGATAACTGATATAACAAACCCAAAGAAGGTGAAGAAAACTTGTATTAATAATAATATCTTCTAAGATTATTTACATTCTAGGGATGAGGTACAACCCTATCCTCTAAAACTTCAAGATAATACGTGCCTATACTAGCCACTGATGTTATACGATATGGTCCCTCCCAGTTGGGTCCTAACTTCCCCCATGCTGGGTTTTTGACAGCTCCCACAACCTTTCTTAAGACCAAATCTCCTACTGTTAGCGGCCTTAGCTTTACGTTAGCATCATACTCTTGTTTGAGCTTGTGTTGATAATATGCCAACTGGACCATGGCATTTTCTTTTCGTTGTTTAATTAAATCTAAACTCTTCCCCAATAGCCCATCGTTGCTGCTCGGAGTGAAACAACTTGTTCTTAGGGTGGGGAATCCAGTTTCCAGAGGAATAACAGCCTCGGCCCCATATGTCATTGAAAAAGGTGTCTCCCCTGTGGACCTATGAGGCGTGGCCTGGTAAGTCCATAGAACGTGTGACAGCTCTTCGACCCATTTCCCCTTGGCATCATCCAGCCTCTTTTTGAGCCCACTTACTGTAACCTTATTGACAACTTCAGCTTGTTCATTCCCCTGTAGATATGCCAGGATGGAATATATGTTCATTATACCCAGGTCGTAGCAATATCTCCTAAAGGTCTTGCTATTAAATTACAAACCATTGTTCAAGATGAGTGTGCGAGGGACTCCGAACCTAGTGACAATGTTTTTCCAAATAAACCGTTTGGCATCCACGTCCCTAATATTGGCCAATGGTTCAGCTTCAACCCACTTGGTAAAATAGTCTGTGTCAACCAGTAAATACCTCTTATTACCTGCTAGCTTAGGGAAAGGGACTACAATATCTAGGCCCCATTGAGCGAAAGGCCAAGGACTAGACAAAGGATTAAGGATTCCCCCAGGTTGGTGAATGTTTAAGGCAAACCTCTGACACTAGTCACACTTCTTTACATAGTCCGCTGCTTCTTTTGGCATCCTCGGCCACCAGTAGCCTTGCGTAAGGGCCCTATGTGATAAAGACCTGCCTCTCGTATGGCTTTCGCAGATTCCTTCATGCAATTCTTCCAGGATTAGCTCAACTCCCTCCAAGTGTCACACAGAAGATACGGGCCAGAAAAAGACCTCTTATACAACTTCTGGTCCTCAAACAGCCAGAACTGAGGAGCTTTTCTTCACACTTTGTCAACTTCGGACTTATCCTCTGGTAAAACATCTTCCTTGAGAAATAATACAATAGAGTCCATCCAGCTAGGACCCGCCCTTATTTGATTAACATGAGCTATGGTTCTTCTAGCCTCGATAGGTCTACATAAGTCTTCTACGAAAATTACCCGAGGTAAACTTTGTGCCAAGGATGTTGCCAATGTAGCAAGGGAGTCCGCATGCGTATTTTTAATTCTAGGGACTTGTGATAAATTGAAAGATTCAAACTTAGATTATAAATGTCTAACCTGATTTAAGTACTCTTGCATTCTGGGGTCTCTAGCTTCTAGCTTTCCTCGGACTTGGCCAACAACCAATCTTGAATCAGAGACCAATTCTACTGCCTTTCCACCCATTTTTTGTACCATGATCATCCCTTCCAGCAGAGTTTCATATTCAATTTCATTGTTTGTAGCTGAGAAGCCCAAACTTAAGGATTTTTCGATCGTGATGCTCTCTGGAGATATCAAGACTAGCCCCACACCCAATCCCCTATAATTCGCTACACCATCAACATAGACTTTCCAGGATGCAAGTTCTTGTACAAAAATCATTCCAACCAATTTTCCATCCATGTTTTGCTCTTCTACCTTTTCTTCTTCCGGGGATTTAGCAAACTCAGCAACTAAGTCGACAAGAACCTGACCCTTGATAGAGGTGCGTGGCATGTACTTGATATCAAAAGCCCCTAAAATCGTGCCCAACTTTGCAACTCTTCTTGTGTAATCCACACTCCATAGTAGAGATTTAAGTGGAAGTTGGGTTAAGACGACAACTGTGTGTGACTGAAAATAATGGGGAAGCTTACATGTAGCATGCACCACTGCCAAAATGGCCTTCTCTAGCAGTAAGTAACGAACCTCGACTTCATGTAATGATTTACTCATGTAATAAACTGGCCTCTGAACGCCATCATTAACACATATTAACACCAAGCTCATCGCGTGGTAAGCTACCACGAGGTAGGCAAACAAAGCTTCGTCCACCTCAGGTCTGAACATTATGGGTGGCCAAGACAAATACTCTTTCAACTGCTGGAAGGCTAGGGCACACTCTTCGGTCCATTCAAATCCTTTCCACTTATTCTACAAATGAAAGAAAGGTCTAGACCTGTCAGCTGACCGAGAGATGAATTGGTTTAGAGCAGCAGTCATCCTTGTAAGCCTCTGAACCTCCTTGGGATTTCAAGGTGGTTGCAGGTTGTTAATCACCTTAATCTAGTCAGGGTTGACTTCAATTCCACGGTGTGTGACCATGTAACCCAAGAATTTCCCTGATCTGACACCAAAAGAACACTTGGAGGCATTAAGCTGTAGCTTATATCTCCTCAAGATATCAAAAATGCTTTCGAGGTTTTTAACATGATCAGACTCGACCTTGCTTTTTACCACCATATCATCGATGTAGATTTCAATGTTTTTTCCTAACTGTGGCTCAAACATCCTAGTCATCATCCTCTGATAGGTAGCCTTTGCATTTTTCAAACCAAAAGGCATCACCTTATAATGATAATTTCCAGTAGGAGTGACGAAAACTATCTTTTCCTGGTCATCTAAAGCTAAAGGTACCTGATGATACCCTTGGAAGGCATCTAGAAAGCTCATCTGAGGATGTCCCACAGTTGCATCCACTAATTAGTCAATCCGAGGCATTGAAAAAGTGTCCTTTAGGTAGGCCTTATTCAAGTCCATGAAATCTACGTATACGCGCCATTTCCCAGTCTTCTTTTTTACCACTACTGTGTTAGCCAGCCATTCGGGGTAAAAAAACCTCTTTAATAGCCTCAGCTTGCTTAAGCTCACCACCTCGTCCTTAACAGCATCAGAATGCTCCTTGGATGAACGCCTAGATGGTTGCTTCTTGAGGGTGACAGATGGATTGACATTCAGATGATGGCATATGAAACTCGGATTCACCCTTGAATCTTTGTAGGCATTCCAAGTGAACACATCCAAGTTTCCCCTAAGAAATTCCACCAATTCCTTCTTTTCCTGAGATGGCAGCTGAGCACCAACTTGGAAAAATTTCTCCGAATCATCACCAATGGAAAATCTCTCTAAATCTTCACATTTGCCCTCCTCAACTAGTCCCTTCACGAGTGATTCCAAAGGCTTTGACTGCCATAAGCCCTCTTTAGATGAGGCCGAGGGTTCAGCTACTAGCTTATGCAAAATTGCAAACATAAGGCATTGCCTAGTCATGGATTGATCCCCTACTAGTTCCTTAATCCTATCCCCTGACAAATACTTCACTTTTTGATGCAAAGTTGAAGAAACAGGCCCTAGGGTGTGAAGCCAAGGCCTAGCTACAATGGTCGTATAAGGGGAGTATGCATCCACCACTATGAAGTTCACTTCCACTACTTTTGAACCTACTTGCACAGGTAGCCTGATCTGGCCCTTTGGAATAACAACCTTCCTATCAAATCTCACTAGGGGTGAATCATAAGCAATTAGATCCTCAAGTTTTAGGTTCAGCCCTTTATATAAATCGGAGTACATGATCTCTGCACAACTGCCCTGGTCTACCATCACCCTTCTCACATCATATCCTCCTATTCTAAGGGTTACCACCAAAGCATCATCATGCAGTTGAATGGTCCCTGCTTTGTCTTTATTCGAAAAACTCAATGCCGGTCGAATTTCTAATTTGGCCCTTTTCGGTCCAAAACCTCGTCCTTGGCAGCATTAAAATGCTCCTTGGATGAACGCCAAGGTGGTTACTTCTTAAGGATGACAGATGGATTGACATTCAGATGATGGCATATGAAACTTGGATTCACCCCCAGAGCTTCGTAGGCATTCCACATACAAGTTTCCCCTAAGAAATTCCACCAATTCCTTCTTTTCCTGAAATGGCAGTTGAGCACCAACTTGGAAAAAAAATTCTCTGGATCATCACCTTTGGTAAATCTCTTCAAATCTTTACATTTAGCCTCCTCGACTGGTCCCATCGTGAGTGATTCCAAAGGTTTTGATTACTATAAGCCCTCTTTAGATGAGGCTGAGGGTTTAGCTATTGGCTGATGCAAAATTGTAAACACAAGGCACTGCCTAGCCATAGATTGATCCCCTACTAGTTCCTCAATCCTTCTCACATTATATCCACAAGGCACTGCCTTGATCTACCATTACCCTTCTCACATCATATCCTCCTATTCTAAGGGTTACCACCAAAGCATCATCATGCGGCTAAATGGTCCCTGCTTTGTCTTCATTCGAAAAACTCAACGCCGGTCGAATTTCTACTCTAGCCCTCTTCGGTCCAAAGCTAGTGTCCTCAGCTGGGAGCTGAGCTACGAACATCACTCTCAAGAGCTGTGAACTAATCCTCCCAGGTGCAACAAAGATGACATTGATTATGCATATCGGGGGCCTTAAGGAAGCATTTCCTTGGTTCCTGGACCTTGACTGGTCACCATGCCCGTTTGGGCAGTACAAGAGATGCTGTAATTTCCCCTCTTTGACCAGTTACTCTAGATGATTCCACAATGTTTGGCAATCCTCGGTGGTATGTCCCCATTCCTAATGGTACTAGTAATGAAGGCTCTGGTTACGTCGCAAGGGATCTCCACTCATCTTGTTCGGCCATTTAAAGTATGGCTCATTCTTGATCTTCTCTAAAACTTGGTGCACCAGCTCTCTAAACACAGTATTTATAGCTTGAGGAGCTATAGGGGAAGATTGCCCAGCAAAATCTCTCTAGGATCTGTTACTGTTGTAGCGGTCCGACCTGAAATCCCTCCTCTCTTGAGGGATAACTTTGCCCTTTCCCCTATCTTGCTGCTGGTCCTCCTCAACCCTCTTGTATTTACCAATCCTATCCATGAATTGACGTATATTGGTAACAGGTTTCCCGGTCAAAGACTTTCTTAAGCCATGCTCGGCAGGTAGGCCGAGCTTAAAAGTGCTAATGACAACGTCATCAAAATCATTGTCTATCTCATTGAACATCTCTCAATATCTATCTGAATACTTCTTTAGGGTTTCTCCTTCTCTCATGGACAAAGACAACAAAGAAGCTAAAGGCCGAGAAACCCTTTTACACATGAAAAATCAAGATCCAAATGCTTGAGTAAGCTCCTTGAAAGAATCAATGAAAACTGCCCTCAAACTATCAAACCACCTCATCACCACAGGCCCTAAACTGGATGGGAATACTTTGCACATCAAAGGCTCGTTCTTGGAGTGTACGGCCATCTTTTGATTAAAGTAGCTGACATTCTCCACCAGATTTGTTCTTTCGTTGTACATGGTGAACGTGGGTTGGGAAAATCTTTAAGTAAGTCTCCCTCTTTCGATCCAACATGTGAAATGTGACTTTGCAATCTAGCTCAGTGCTCTACTCATAGCATCATTTCCCAGGCCGACCGAGGACAAATTTCTATCTCTATGTTCATGATGATAATCTTCATCATATGAAAAACTCTCGCTAGGGGGAGTTCTCGATCTGCGCCTATATCTCTCATCCTCTTCGTTGTCAGAAGAGAAAATAAGATTGGATGGGGTTCGCCTTCGACGTTCATGACGCAGGCTTCTCCTGAGGTGGTCAATCTCCCTCTACATGTTTCTGGCATTATCCTCCTGAGAGACATGGCTTTTACCCCTAGCCTGACTTCTACTAGTATGGGTAGTATGTACACTTCCCTCCCAGTCTCTTTGTCGTTTAAGATCACAGAAGTGATCTTGATGCTAAGACCCTATAGACTCTGATTGATGTGGACCTGAACCTACCATTGTTGAAAGTTGGAGTCACTGAAACACCAATTGTTCCCACAGACAGCGCCAATTGTAAGGACCAAACTTGAACTCGTAGCCCACTGCTTGGATGGACTTAAACCCAAAAAGCCCAAAACAATAAATTTATAGAGAGTGGGTTAGAAAACACTAGGCTTTAGTTGATCAAACAAACATTGGAATAGATTTAGATGATAAGAGAATGAAAAGAAATAAGGTTCTATTAAAGAAAAATAATCCTCGGTAAGGTCTGAGGTGCATTATTCTTGTATAATATTCTCAAGTTGGGTTACAAGTTTGGTTCTGAATGCTATAGTGTTTCTTCTTGTGATTTCTGATCCCCCTCCCCTCTTGTTGCTCTCCTTTCCTTTTATATCATCCTCCTCTTTTCTTCCCACTTCACACATGCATGCTAGATAGTTCTTGTGGATACTTGTCCCATCATCCCTTTCCATTAGTCTTCATGTAGTAGCTGTAAGACTGTAATCTACTATTCAAGTATCGCCCCCACATTAATACGGCCAGGGTGTTAGCTGCAGTGCATTTAATACGGAGGTAGCAACTTTCCTACTTAGATATTTCAGGGCATTGCCCTGTTCACCACTCTTTTAATGCTTATCAACACCGACGATACTTCTTGGAACTTCATTCCAAGTGACTGACAAACTTTTTGGACATCGGCATTGGTTAGCCGAGGACGAATTTATCCTCGACCTATCCCTTGAGCCATTATGGTCAAAGTTAACGTCTATTTACCAATACAACCTTCACTAAATAAGATTCATCTTCCTCAGACAACCCCTTGTCCTTGGATTAGGCCACAGACTCGTAATATGAGCAAACGATGAGCTCCCAAACCCAATATCCCTACATAGATAAATATCTCAATTAAATTGGAATGATATAGTTAATCATTATCACTATTAAAATAAAATAAAAATAGAGATAATTATCTACAAGGAGGTCAATCCTAAGTGGGACTTATCCTTTGAAACCACTATAAATAAAGGGCATACCTCCTCTCATTCGACACAATTTTTCTAGACGTTAAAGCTCTGGAGAAATTCTGCCTCAAGAACACATGAAGAACATTCAAAGAAGTTCTTTGAAATTCTATTGGAATTAAGCTAAAAATCCTCCATAAACTTAAACAAACCCCAAATCCTTGAAGCTCAACGACTCAAGTCTCTAAAGTCCCAAAGAACTTCAACCTAAAAGCCTTCACATTTGAAGACTTGAAGAACAATAAATCTCTAATAAACTCAAAGCTAGAGATTTGTTGTAAAGACCATTCAATTCATCTTCCAATCAAAGTCAAGAAGATTTCTTATTTGAGTCAAGTTAAAAGAAGATAGAATCAAAGGGTATTCTTTTGTAAAAGAATTGAAATAGAGATTGTACTCATTATTCATCAATACAAATTTAGATTTGCAAAGCATTTTTTTTTTCAATTGTTTTATTTTCTGCAATTGAGAATTTTGTGTTTACAAATTTCTAGCACGCCCAGTGGGACGATCTCTACCTCTCATCTCTTCTTCATCAACTTGTCACATCTTTTGACGCCCTATGGCTTCAAAGAAGACTCAAATAAACAATCCTCTTTTTGGAACAAGTGAAGTTGATCCTACAATTGATTCAAACTCTCATCAAGTTTTGATACTCCCTATACTAGACCCATGACAAGGGGAAGGATAAAAGCCCTTGCAGAAGTCTATGCTTAAACAACACCCATACCCCAATCCTCGCCTGTTTTCAACACTTCTGAAACCCAAAAGTCACAAACAACCTCATCTACTCAAGGGGCAAGCAAAGATATAGTTATCCTCATCAAAGAAATGTTGTCTCAACCAACTTTGTCACCAGAACCGATCCAAGAAGTTCCAATTGTTGAAAAAGAGAATGAATCACTTGATGGCTCTAAGTTCTCTTTTTTAGAAAATATTCCTACTTCTAAGCTTAGGGACTCCCCTCACTCTGTTAGTTCATTTGCCATTCCCGTCATGATGACTAACACATCTCTGGAGGAACAAGTCTCAACCATAGCCCAAACTTTAGAAGAGCTAATGAAGTCCATGACAGAAAGGGAAGCATTGAAGGACACATAAATAATTTTCTTGATGGATAAGATAGGGAATACATCTGGACTGAATTGTGAAGATGAAAGTTTTAAGCCAAAACAAACCCATAATGAAAAACTTAAGAGTTCAACAAACGATCTCAAACTCTCTGCAGATGGGTCTATCTCTTCTGACCAGCTCAAGGAGTTAATCAAGGAAGCTATCAAAGACCAAGTTAGGGGTGGAAGTCAATCATCCATTGCCTATGCCAAACCATACACTTAAAGGATAGATCTCTTGAGGATGCCTTAAAACTATCAACCACTAAAGTTTTAATAGTTTAAAGGTAAAGGCAATCCAAGGTATCATGTAGCTCATTTCGTGGAAAATTGTACTTATGGGATCTCATGATCAAGCAATTTGTTCACTCTTTGAAAGGAAATGTGTTTAATTGGTATATTGATCTAGCGCCTAGCTCTACTGATAGTTGGAATCAAAAGGAAAGAGAATTCCTAAACCGTTTCTATGGTACTTGACGTATTGTTAGTATGATAGAGCTCACCAATTCAAAGCAGGGGAAAGAAGAACCTGTCATTGATTACATTCAATGGTGGAGAAACCTTAGTCTTAATTGCAAGCATCAATTATCTGAAGCGTCTATAATTGAGATATGTATTCAAGGAATGAATTGGGCTATAAGCTATATCCTTCAAGGAATAAAGCCTAAAACGAATTAGCAACACACGCCCATGACATGGAGCTTAATATTGCTTCCAATGGTCACCAAGGCCCGCCTGTTCAAGAACCGCACAAGGGGAGAGAAAGACAAGATACTCGCAAAGGGGGCAAATTCCCTCCTAAACCGGAAAACAAGTAGTCTTTGATTGTAACTACTACTCCTCTCAAAGTTCCAGTTAAGCCCAAGATGAAAGAACAAACGTCTGCTCTCACTTAAGATAAGAGAAGAAGAAGACCAACGTTACAAGAGATGCAAGAAAAGCAATATCCATTCCCTGATTCCAATATCTTCAAGATGTTGGATCATTACTTGAGTTGAAGTTGATTGAGCTACCAAAGATGAAACGTCCTGAAGAGGCCAACCAAACGAATGATTCTTAGTATTGCAAGTATCATCGCCTCATAGGCCACCCCATAGAGCAATGTTTTGTGTTGAAAGATAAAATCATGGAGCTAGCCCATTAAGGAAAGATCACATTTGATGATGAAGTTGTGACTGCCAATCTAGCCATAGTGGCCTCAACAACTATTTCTACTTTTCTCACCATTCAATTTGGTTCATTTGAGCCTATTGAGGTGAAAGTACCTTTCTCCCCAGTACCAATTCCTGAGGATTATATCTTTTCATCTCTTACATGCTATCAAGTGAGTGGTGAAGAAGAATCTTCAGATAGTGAGGAAGAAACAGAGCGAGCTATTATGTATAGAGCATACTAGTCTTCAAGCATTTTCACTAATGATGATCGTTTGTTGGGATCTAAGATTCACAATCGCCCCTTCTTTGTGACTACCTACATTTGAGAAACAAAATTCAATCGTATCCTTATTGATGGTGGACTTGCAGTCAACATTTTGCCACTTAAAATATTGAAAGAGCTCGAAATCTCCTAGGATGAACTACTTCCCAGTAAATTGATGATTCAAGGCTTTAATCAAGGTGGACAAAGAGCTATTGGGAAGATTAGGCTTTATATGCTTATTGGTGAGATGGAATCAAGTGCATTTATCCATGTCATTAATGCCAAGACCACTTACAAACTACTTATTGGAAGATCATGGTTACATGAGTATGGTGTTGTGTCATCTACGTATCACCAATGCCTTAAATATTTCCAAGATAGACAAGTTAAAAAAATAGTAGCTGGTCACAAGCCCTTTACTATAGCTGAATCACATTTTGCTAATGCAAAATTTTATTTGGAAGATGATACGCTAGAAGAAGCACAATTCGTTGCTTCACCATCTAGCAAATAAGTAAACCTCCACTCCAAAACTTCAAGGATTGACTCTCCAGTTGAGGAGAAGGAAACCAAGCAAATAAAGACTTCCATAAAAGATAAGAAGCATCATGCTTTTAAAGTAACTAAGGTAGCTCCTGTGTTACATTATATCCCAATCACCAAAAGAAAAGAGGGTCAATCCCCATTTTCAGGAGGTGAAGAGTCAATATTGGAAGACTTGCAAGGACTAACTCTTCTAGTTGCTAAAATCACAAAACCAAGGATCTCAAGCCAACCATTGAAAAGGTTCACAAGATCATCCCAATAACCGATTATTGAGCATGGGACTCTGCCCACCAAACGAACCAAAAAGGGTTTTGACCCTAATGCATATAGACTCATGGCTAAAGCTGGTTATGACCATGAGAAGCCAAGTGGTTTGGGTAAGCTCATCCCTGAAGCCTCCGTAAAAGAAAAACATATGGTGTCGAAGGCCAAAGGTTTCGGTGTAACAAGTTCTAAGGTTGGAATTGGATACACTCCACCAACTCCTATTCATATTCCCATCTAAAAAGCTAATGATTCAATAATTTTAGCAAACTATGAGGAAGAAGAACAATCTTCGAACCTATCAAAGAAATCATATGTCTTTGACCGCATTGGGCAACCCACTTCCCATATCTTAGTCTTTGATAGGTTGGGGACACAAGAAGATAACTCTATTGTTGGCACTCAAGGTTCTATTTTCACAAGACTCAGTCACTCAACTCCTTCTCAAGTTGGTACTCAAGGTTCAGTTCTTACAAGGCTCAGTCATTCAATCTCTTCTCAACTCTCAAAAGATTTGAAGGCAAAGTGAGAGCAGAACAAGAGGACAAATTTCCTCCCTAAAGATGCTAATGACATACTTATTGTTGATCAATATTCAAATGAGATTCAAAGCTCCATTCCATCTCGTATGAAACATAGAACCATATGGGAAGTAAATACTGGAGAAGCTTTAACTGCAAAAAGGCGTATAATGGTGATCACAAATCAAGAAGTCGAAGATGATGTTGTTACTTCAATGAATCATGTAACAATCGTTGAAGACACAAAAGAGGAGCCCCCTATTGAAGAAAATGTTGAGGATTCTCCACCCATATTTAAAGAATGCATACAAGCTACAGTTGATGAATTGAAGGAAATCAACACTAATACAGCTAAAAGACGTTTTGAGAATTGGCATTATCAACGGCAAGTTCTTGAAGCATTACTATTCTTGAAGTTTGAAACACTTCTTGGTAAGAGCCTAAACTACCTACCTTAACATTTGAAGGGTACATGATGTTTTCCCATTACTCTTGAAAGTGTTCACGTGTAAAAAATAATAATATTTCTTGAATTATATGACGACTTGATTCCTCTCAAAGGGTACATAGGCAGCTTGGTATTCTATGCTAAGTTCAGTCACATGTCCAAAAAAAAAAAATTCCTTGAATCATGTGATGATTCAATCTCTCTTAAGTGGTACACAAGTAACTTGGTATGTCACACTAAATACAATCATAGTTTTGGGTGAACGGCACTACGATACCGTATGAAGGCAAACATCACTGTGACATTGCTACCAAAAGGAATGCAAAATCACCATGAAAGCAAACATCATTGTGAGAATGTTGCTTGGCGTCTCTAAAATGTGGTTTCTCTCTCCTCTTTAAAGTCTAGCTGCCTTTCATGGTTAAAGTCTTGGTGGTATCCCCTTAAGTTTTCAAAGACTTGGTGGTACCTCCATGCATCTTCAAAGACTTGATGGCCTTCTCCTTCGTTGCTTGGATGATGAGGAAGCTGTCAAGGCACTTGAAGAAGTTCATTTAGGCATTCGTGGTGCTCATCAATCTAGTCCAAAACTTCATTTTCAAATTAAGCGGATGGGTTATTATTGGCCCACTATGATCAAAGGTTGTATGAATTATGCAAAAAGATGTTCAACATGTCAATTCCATGCAAATTTCATTCATTAACCTCCAAAACCCTTACATTCTTCATGGCCATTTGATGCTTGGGGATTAGATGTGGTTGGACCATTAACTCCAAAGTCCTTTGGTGGACATTCATATATCTTGACTGTGATAGATTATTTCTCCAAATGGACTGAAGCTGTTGTATTTTGAGAAGTGAAGAAAGAAATTGTTGTGAACTTCATCAAAAGAAACATCATCTTCAGATATGGTGTACCGTGTTATATAATCACTAATAATGGGAAAGAATTCTACAAGTCGATGGACAAGCTTTGCAATGATTTTGGTTTTAAGCAACATAACTCCTTTATGTATAATGCTCCAGCCAATGGTCTTGTAGAAGCCTTCAACAAAACTCTATGCAATCTATTCAAGAAAGTTGTAGGGAATTCAAAAAGAGATTGGCATGAAAGAGTTGAAGAGGCTTTTTGGGCTTATCGCACAACATATTGAACACCTACCAATGCCACGCCCAACTCTCTTGTTTATAGGGTAGAAGCTGTTTTACCACTTGAACGCCAAATCCATTCATTAAGAATTGCCATTCAAGGCCTCTCAAATGAGGACAATGTTCTTCTATGACTTGAAGAATTAGAAGGTTTGGATTAAAAAAAGGCTTGAGGCACAACAACGCCTTAAGTGTTATCAAGCTCGCATTTCTAGGACTTTTGACAAAAAGGTTCGTCCTTGATCTTTCCAAGTTGGAGATTTGGATCTTGCTATGCGAAGACCCATCATCATCACTTATTGCACCAAGAATAAGTTTGTGTCAAAATTGGATGGACCATATGTTGTTCAAGAAGCCTATACAAATGACGCATATAAGTTGGTTGCTGTAGATGGTTTGAGAATTGGCCTTATCAATGGCAAATTCTTAAAACATTACTATGCTTGAAGTTTGAAATGCTCCTTGGCAAGAGTCTAAAATTGCCTACTTCAACACTTAAAGAGTACATGATGTTCTCCCATTACTTTTGAAAGTGTTCATAAATTATTTATAAAAAAAAAAAAAAAAGTGTCTGTTAGGTTGAAAACATTTTAAAAGGTGACTTTGGCAAAAGTTATGGTATTAAAAGCTTGTTAGGTTGAAAACCTTTAAAAAGGCAGCCTACGCAAATATTAGAGCAAAAACAAAAAACAAAACAAAACAAAAAAACAAAAACAAAAACAAAAACAAAAAAAACCTTTGAACTACGTGGTGACTTGATCCCTCTCAAGGGGTATATAGGCAACTGTATTTTATACTAATTTCAGTCACGTCTCAAACCAAAAAAACCCTTTGAACTACGTGGTGACTTGATCCCTCTCAAGGGGTACGTAGGCAGCTTAGTATTTTGTACTAAGTTCGGTCACGTCTCAAACCAAAAAACCCTTTGAACTACATGGTGACTTGATCCCTTTCAAGGGGTATGTAGGCAGCTTAGTATTTTTTTGAAAGTACTCACTTGAGATGTGGGATTTGATTTATCCATCTCTCTCAAGTGTGTAAATTTTTTTTTCTTCTTTTTTTAGAAATAATTTTGAAAATTGACTTTCACTTCTTTTCCTTTTCTTTTTTTTTAGCGTGTCCAAACCTTTTTCTTCGAAAATTCATATATTGGCGACAAACCGACCCTATTCATTTATTCAGAGAAAGACAACAAAGAAGCGAAGCCTACAACTCTAATCACCTGTCCTCCCATCATTGGGAAGTTTTCACCAAAATGGGACTGTGATATATGTCCACCTAACTTGCGGCAATGGTCACAAGCTTCTCCCCAAAATATTGATGCAAGTGCGACACTTCTACTCGCTTCCCACCACACAAACATTGTGAGTACAAGACCAAACCCATCTCTGGGACGAGAAACAATTGCAGGTCGAACCAACTAGGAGTACTCCTTCAACATGAATGGAGGAATTTCCTTTATTCCATTATATTGGGAATGGTTGGAAAATGTGCTCAGTCGATGCAAGGGACTCCTTAATGATGCCAACCTTAGTGAAGCTATTTTCACTTCCTTGTTCACATACGATTACAATGAACATCTTGTTAAAGAGTTTTGTGAATGTTGGAGTCCAATGACAAATATTTTTTTGCCCATTCTTCTTTGCAGTGGAGACCACTTCATCATAAAAAAGTCCTCTAATTGGCTTATGCAAATCTCACATTGTAAATTTCTCCAACCAAAGTATGCAAAGTATTTGTCATTGGACTCCAACATTCACAAAACGCTTTCACAAGATGTTCATTGTAATCATACGTGAACAAGGAAGCGAAAACAGCTTCACTAAGGTTGGCATCATTAAGGAGTCCCTTGCATTTACTGAATACGTTTTCAACCTTTCCTAATATAATGGAATAAAGGAAATTCCTCCATTCACGTTGAAGGAGTACTCCCAGTTGGTTCAACCCGCAATTATTTCTCGTCCTAGAGATGGTCTCATACTCGAAATGTTTGTGCGGTGGGAAGTGAGTAGAAGTGTTGCACTTGCATCAATATTTTGGGGAGCAACTTGTGACCACTGCAGCAAGTTAGGTGGACATATATCACAATCCCATTTTGGTGAAAATTCACCAATAATGGGAGGACGGGTGATTAGAGTTGTAGGCTTCACTTCTTTGTTGTCTTTCTCCAAATAAATGAATAGGGCCAGTTCGTTGCCAATATATGAATCTTCAAAGAAAAATGTTTGGACACGCTAAAAAAAGGAGGAAAAGAAGCAAAAGTCAATTTTCACAATTATTTTTAAAGAAACAAAAAAAAAAAAAAAATTTACACACTTGAGAGAGATGAACAAACCAAGTCCTGTATCTCAAGTGAGTACTTTCAAATCTTAATACTTGAGAGAGATGGATAAACCAAGTCCCACATCTCAAGTAAGTACTTTCAAAAAAATCACACACTTGAGAGAGATGGATAAACCAAACCCTGCATCTCAAGTGAGTACTTTCAAATCTTAATACTTGAGAGAGATGGATAAACCAAGTCCCGCATCTCAAGTAAGTACTTTCAAAAAAATTAAACACACTTGAGAGAGATGGATATACCAAATCCTACATCTCAAGTAAGTAGTTGAGAGAGATGGATAAACCAAGTCCCACATCTCAAGTGAGTACTTTCAAATCTTAATACTTGAGAGAGATGGATAAAGCAAATCCCGCATCTCAAGTAAGTAGTATGTCAATAGAAAGTCACAAACATGTAGGAATAAAATATTGCATAAGAAAAATAAATAATAAATAAGAGTACAAGAATGTACCTCTCGAAGAGGGGGTTCCATACTCGAGCTTGTGCAAAATTTGACACAATTGCGATGGTCTTGGGAAACTTGGTGCAAGGTTCTTTAGAAACAATGAAAATTGTGAAGACGGATATTACAAGAAGAAAAAAAGTCATGAGCACGGTCTACAAAAAATATACACGAGGTTACAATAAAGAAGAGATCATACCTTGCTACCTGACTAAGAAAGGAAGAAAAAAAAAATCCTATGCCTTCTTCAAGATTTTTTTTTCTTGAGATGTCTAAACTTATGCACTATGCAAGGAAAATTGTGAACTATGTGCGGCCGGGGCTGCCCTTTTATAGTGCTGGTCAGAGAGAGTTTAATTGCAACTAAAACTTATCTAGTCAAGACCGGATTGGCCAGGAAAAGAAGTCAGAATGAAGGAGAATTCTTGTATCTGATGAAGGGATAAGGCATTGTGAGTTCCATTGTCCTACTTGGAATTAAACTCTTAAGTAATTTTTAGTTGCAACAGACATTAACTCCTACTTGTCATAAAAAGATACCAAGCATGTGTTTGGCTACTAATTAAAAAGCCAGTTTATTTTACTATTTATTTTATTTTTGCTACTATTCATGAGCCCTGCTATACTTTTCGGTACTATTTATAGGTCCCACTGTACTATTTCAGCAAACTTTTACCTTTATCTACAGTATTTTCATTTCAACAAAATAAGCAGATCCCAAACATATCAGAAGATAATAATTTTAAAATAATCATCATTGCAAGTTGGGACTTCTCCAAAAGATAGAGTCTCAGTCCTTATATAGCTAGGACGTTGGCTGATTGATATTAAGCTATTTAAAGTTCTCTCTAAATCCTTTTCGAAGTCATCTAGTCATAGTTTAACTAGGAAAAGAAGTCCTACTCATGGAGTCATATTGGCATGAGAATGTTGGATGATATTTAGTCAAATACCAATTTAGATAGGAAATGAAAATAAGCGGATTCCAAACAGATCAAAAGATAATAATTTAAAAATAATCATCATTGCAAGTTGGGACTTCACCAAAGGATAGAGTCTCAATCCTTATATAGCTGGGACGTTGGCTGATTGATATTAAGAGCATGTTTGGCATCACCATTTTTCATCACTCAATTTCCGTCACTCAATTTCCATCACTCATCACTCATCACTTAAAATACCGCACTCCATTTGGCACCATCACTCAATTCTCATCACTCAATATTTTTCAACTATTTGTGGGACCCACATACTAACCCAATGTCAGTTGACTCTCTCTCTCTCTCTCTCTCTCTCTCTCTCTCTCTCTCTCTCTCTCTCTCTCTCTCTCTCTCTCTCTTTTTTCTTTTTTTTCTTTTTCCCCTGCCTATTCCCTTCATTTTTCTCTTCGTTTTCCCCTGTTTTTCTCTGCAACAGCAACATCAACGGCGGCGACAATTTCGACAACATCAACAGCAGCGACAACTTCAATGAACTCGAGAAGAAAAAAAAAAAGAATGGAAACCCAGTGAAAAAAAATTAAAAAAAAAAAAAAAAAAAAAAAAAAAAAAAAAAGAGCCCAAGCCCAGCAACCAACGTGAAAAGAAAAGAAAAGAAGAAAAAAAGAGAACCAAACCTAGAAAGTGAAAAGAGAAGAAAAGAAGAAAAAAAGAAAAGGAGAATAGAAAATAAAAGAAGGAAAAAAAAAATTAAAAAGAGAGAAAAGAAGATAAAGTGAGAGCAAAAAGTCTGACCGTGGGACTCATGTGAAATTTTAATTACAAAAATGCCATTGAGTTATGAGTTATGGAAATTGAAAACAACCAAAAGTTGTTTTCAATTTCCATAACTCATAACTCAAAAAGTAGAGAATTGAGAGATGAAAACAGAGTTATGGAAACAAAGTATTAGTGCAGCCAAACAAGTATTTTGCAATGAGTCCCACCATTTTTGAGAATTGAGTTATGGAAATAGAGAATTGAGTCATGAAATCTAATGAACCAAACAGCCTCTAAGCTTTTTAAAGTTCTCTCTAACTCCTTTTCGAAGTCATCTGGTCAGAGTTTGACTAGGAAAAGAAGTCCTCCCCGTGGAGTCATATTGGCATGAGAATGTTTAATGATATCTAGTCAAATACCATTTAGATAGGAAAGGAAATCGAAATTATCAGGAGATTTCTCCTTTATCTGATATTAGAATCTATAAAGCATTATAAGTTAGTGTCCCATTTAGAGTAAAGATCTGAAGTGGTGAAAGGTACTTATCCGAAATTTAGTTCTATTGGAACTCTATGAATGAGTAACATTAGAACTCTTTGAAGTCTTGATATACCTTAGCACCGTGCACCCTTGGTGCAGTGGTCACTTCACAAATATAAGTACTTGTGGGGTGTGGGGGGCAAAAGCCGGGGTTCAAGTCTCTAGGAGAGAGCTTCATACACATATACACTTAGATTAGGCTGAAGTAGAAATTCTATCTTGTATTAAAAAAAATTAAAAAAAAAAAAAAAAAGTCTTGATATACCTCAGCCAATGGATGTGAACGTGGCTACTATTACATTAGACAATCCCTACTTGGGCAGTGATCCAAAAATGGGATCATTATGATATGGGGAAAAGAGGTATGTATATATGAAAGGTGTTGAAATTAATTGCATCAAAGCATGAAATCTGTCGAGACTTGACCACTTTCCACGCTCAAAATTGTGGACATAATCAAGTCTCAAGGGGCATTTGTAGGAGGTAAAAATTTTAAGCCAATCATAAAATGCCATATCAAAATTTAGTGACATATTCTAAATTAATATGTCATTAAATTAGATAAATCAAGTATTGACATGTGTCATTTAATATGATATTTATCCTAATTAAATAGAGATGAATATCTTGATGATAATTATTCTAATTAAATAGAGATAAATATTTCAATTAAATTGAAATGATAATAGTTAATCATTATCACTATTAAAAGAAATAAAAAATAGATATAATTATCTATAAGGAAGTCAATCCCAAGTGGGACTTATCCTTTGAAACCACTATAAATAGAGGGCATAAAAGACTTGAAGACCGTTCAATTCATAGAAACAAAGGGTATTCTTTTCTAAAAAAATTGAAATAGAGATTGTACTCATTATTCATCCATACAAATTTATAATTGCAAAGAATATTTTTTTTCAATTGTTTGATTTTGCAATTGAGAAATTTTGTGTTTACAATGAGCTTTAACATCATATTAGATGTTGTAGCTATGATGATCAATTAACTTACCCTTTTGTTTTTGAGGAAGAATGTCCAAATTAAGTCGTGGATCATTGTAATGGCCTCTTAAGAATCCTATTAACTATCAAAATCATAGAATTTTTGTCCGACATTTTGTTTTTGTTCGTAGATTTAAGTGTCCCTAAGTTTATTTCTGGGTTGTATAAGTTTCGTAACAATCTGTTGAGGATGATAAATATTTGGGCATATAAGATGCAATGACGTTGGAAGTTCTAGGCTTGTGGATATGACGATCAATTACTTTACCCTTTTGTTTGACGCTGAAAGCCCAGAGTCATTGTTCATAAATTGGCTAGGAACATGTTTGTATGTCTGAATATATGGATGTGAATTTACGCACTTTGTTGTATTTTATATTGCTTGTTTTTCATTTTATCATATTGTTGTGATTTTGAAAGTATTATTACATTCTGAGTTAAAAAATTGGGTTTGGCTTATTTTCAGTACTTTTTTAAAATGAATTTTCTGTTGTTTTAAATGAATTTCCACCTTTTATTTAATAAGTAGGTGATGTACATCACCTACTTACTAAATAAAATGTGTAAATTAAAACTCACTAACATTTATGATTGTATATTTAAAACAAAATGACATCTCTAAACAAAATGACATATCTAGTTAAAAAAGTCTAATTTATTGTTTAGTTAAAAGACTGTCACAACAAATTTTTTAGGGTTTGGTTTACTTCCATTAATGGAGGTAAACCAAACCCTAAAAAATTTGTTGTCTAGCTTTGTTTAGATAATTTATGTCAAAAGCCCAATTTAGGTAGATTCAATTGGATTTTATTTTATTTTTATAAATGATAAGGAAATATACACATAAATAAAAAAAATAAAATAAAAAAATAAAATAAAAACTTGCACAAAATGAAAGAAAGTAAATTTGAACTTTGTCTCTCTCAATATCACTTAACCTACAAGATATTGAAGAAATTATATAAGAATAGTAATAGTATTTTTAGGACTCTCTTTAATTTCATTTTTTATAGATTTCATCCTTGTCTTAATAAAATTTAGGGTTCCTACTTTTTCGGTTTCATTATTTTACTATTATATTTATTAAATTGGTTTTAGGTTTAAAAGTTTAGGGATAACTATAGAATATTTCTGAATCATAATAAATGTTTATTTCATTCTCTCATATAATATCAAGGTAAGTTATACTATTCATATAAGAAGAGAGAGTATGCATCAATTAAAAAATACTAGCATGTAGCCTTGTGCATATGCATAGGTAGAATTAAAAATTTTAGAAGATGTTCAAATTATACACAGTAACTATTTACATTTTTTTAAACCATATATTTCTAAAAAATGTAATGGTTTCTCATATATATATATATATATATATGATTTAGAATTTAATTGGTTTTAAAATTTTCGGTTTTTGTACCCAATAATTCAATTGCCACAAAAATAAAAAACTTAGATGAATATGAGGCAAAAAATTAGATTCCAATTGAAATCTAATTGGATTTGGACTCTTCAATTTTTACACTCAATAATTCACTTAGCACAAAATAAAAAATTAAATTTTTCTTTAAAAAAACTTTAAATTTGAATCTGATAATTTGTAAATTTAGGAACTAAAATATAATTTTTTTTTTTAATTTCAAGAGCTCCTTTATCGTTTCAGTTGCTATAGTAGCCTCTAGTGTTTATTTTACTGATTCTGCACACTCTTAAAGTCTAAAGTTCTTACCCAATTTATAACTGTTTTCCTTTCTGTATAATATTCTAAACAGAATCATTTATACATCAACGGGTCGTTGTAGTATAGTGGTGAGTATTCCCGCCTGTCACGCGGGTGACCCGGGTTCGATCCCCGGCAACGGCGATACTTATTTTGCTTTTGCATTATGCGCCTGTTTGTCCATTTCTTTCCCCTTGTTTTTTGTTATGATCTTATTAAAACAGGGCCACCTGTCCACAACGTTATGTAATGTTGTCGTCTCAAAATTCTCTCTAAACCCAACAATTGTGGTGCTTGTGAAACACATTACTAGTTTTTGTACTAAAATGTGTGAGAAAAAAAACTCTTTTCACCTATTGCAAGTTATGAAAAATTGTATAAAATCAGGTATGTACATAGGATAGGCTTATTGAAGCTGAAAATAATAAAATAACTTTCCAGCCCAACCACGCAAAAGCTCATTAGCCTTTTAATGCATTGTGTCATTTTTCACTCTAATTGAAGTCATTTTATAAAACCAAATTACAAGTTCCAAGTTTCCAACTTCGAATTAAAAAAATGTTTGACATATACCGCTTCTGGTATAGATTTTGATGGCCATCAGATAGTGTGACAAATTAAATTCTTCAGCATATGGTACCTAGATGATAGACTATATACTATACACGTTTATGTTTGATCAGCCAAATGGTTGCCAAAGCAAGTTGATCTCAAAGTTTTGAGAAGGTAAGTTAATGGACAACACTCTTGGTTCATCTCGCTCTTATTAAGGGGATCATTTTCCACTTTCCAATGAAGTCCCAGATCTGCCTTCATAATCACCTGTCTATTGTGCACATCAACTGTATACTCTTTTAATCCTGCATATTAGTGTATAACAAACATTAAACTCCATAGCGAGTGTTCAAACTAAATATCTGATAATGAGATTTCTACTGTTATATGTAGCATGTATACATCTCTTTTCCTCTTTTTTTTTTTTTTTTTCCTTCCCCTATTTAGTGGCTAACTATATAGATATTGTATTGATCAAAGAAATGTACTAATTTCATTGTATAACATCAATTGCAAGGGCAGTAATTAAATATTTTTTTCAGGAGATTTAGTCCTGCCAATAATTATCTCATATATCAAATAATATATGTGTATTCATTCTCACAATATTTGTGAGATGCACAATCGTATAGAATTAATATATCCATACGCTATAAGAGAAATAATGTATATATCCGAAATCGTCTCATCTTTATTCAACCCGATTTCGGATGGAATTTCTTTGCCTAAATCTTGTCACTTAAGATTTTCAAATGCTTGGAATTACTTCACCCATCCACCAAAATTCTTTTTTCTCGTGGATTTGAGTAGATCAATAATTTTCCATACTTTTAATCTTTTACTATTATTTAATAAACAAATTAAGAATTAATCTTATTACAAGTTATTAAACATAATACACTGCATATCAAGTTTCAACACTACAAGCTAGTAGTAGCTACCAATATTTTTAGGTCGACTCGAGTAGACCAATAATTTTCTACTTTTTCAGTTTTCTATTATTTAATAAACAAATTAAGAATTAATCTTATTACAAGCCGTTAAATATTATATACTACAAATCAAGTTGCAGCACTACAAGCCGCCAGTCCAATAAACAATAAAATAAGAAGAGAATCATTCAAAAAAAAATTAAATATATTTTAATATACTTTTATTATATTTAAATCCAGTTCAGATAGAAGAATCATCCCACGCTCTGTCCCAACAAATGGGACAGGGTGTCCACAAGAAGGAGCCAAATCATCATCCCTCACTAATTGAGTAATTGTTGTCTTTTATTGGTTTCTTGCCTTGCACATCAGGACATGTGATGTGATAAAACATTAACGGAGTATCTTACCGGTCATTTTAGAAGCAACTTGGGAGACTCTTTGCCGACAACGTTTACATCCCATGTTTGCAGTCAGCACTACAACCTGAAACTATAGATAGAAATTAGAACATCTCTAATGAAAAAAGCATAAACACAGCTATGCTATGTGTACAGTAAAATTGGGAATTTAATTGCTAAGTTGGCCATCTCCAAAAAGCACAAAGGAAAATAGAGTGGCTGTACAACCAGAAAGAAGAATTGGCTATTACTGTGCAGCCAATCAGTTACTCAAATTCAAAGGAACTTAAGATGCACAAGGGGAATCCCTACCACTTCGAAACAATTTTTGTCTCTCAATATAAATTGATTAACAAGCGGGGACAGAGAAACGTGTGATGAGAAATTCAATTTACAAAAACCAGAGTCATTGTAGCCACACAAGAACAACACTGGAGCCACGAGAATTGAACATGTAGAACATCAAAAAGAATTTTCATTACGAATTCAACATGAGAACAAAAGAGAGAGATGAATCCTACCGAAGGGGGTGTCAAATTCTCCGTGTATAAGAGTGATTTCTCGTTTAGTATTGGCATCATAGCATTGCCGGAGAGCTCTCTCCCTGTTTCTTTTATGTGGTAATGAATAACGATGAGCTTAATTGGTCTTCTCCTTTGCTTGGTCAACTCTATTTGTATATATCTGTGCACGAGATTCCCGCATGCAAAACTTAATTCAACTTTGTCACCATCAACATCACCAACTGATTTCAACGATTTCCCAGGCTCTCTATTGACATTGCTATTGAAAAGGGAGCTGTTATAGCGGATTGGGCATGGTCAAGCCCACCACATTAATAAGTTGGCTGCTCTTGCACCCAAGATTCCTAATATGACTGACTTTGGGCTTCATGTTCTAATAAGTCCTTGTCTTGCACATGTATTTTTATAGTAAAAGTGAAGATAAGATCGGAATCAAAGAGCTAGTTAACATTTTAGAAATTTGGTGGTCTATAATCGATCTCACACCAAAGTCGGTATGGGAAAAATGATTCTAAAGTTCAGTTAACAGATAAAACAGTATAGGAATTTTTGGGACTTTGTCGTTAGCCTGCCACAACAAGTAAAAGAATTTCGGACCTAGCTTACCAGCAAATAACAATAAGGTTATCCCATCCATCTACCCCAAAACTAGTTACATAGGCCACCATTACCCACCAAGTGACTTGTGGTCACCCATTCAACCACTCTACATAGCGTGCAAGACATTCTGTCGTATAGACAATTTATTCTTTAACAATGACAATCAATTAAAATATAAATCAGATGTGTGTGCTTTAGCCTGAACAGCACACAAACGTTTTTTTTATTTTATTTTATCTAACCCTAGTAAAGAAAAGCACTAATGTATCATTCCACCCAACCCTTTGGACTAGAGAATTCCAAAATTTAAAAAACAATCAAAGGACTTTCATCTATAATTTACACGCGTGCTTAGAGGCTCTTCTATTTTTTTGGTAAGGGTTAATTTAGAGCATCTATTATAATTTCGGATCACTACATTTTCCAATAACCAAAAAAAAAAAAAAAAAATAAACCTAGGGGTGTGATGAGTATTATGTGTGGTGAAATAATTTTTCATCGCACCCCTAGGTTTTTTTTGTTATTGAAAAATGTAGTGATCTGAAATTATAATAGATGCTCTAAATTAAACCTTACCCAAAAAATAAAAGAGCCTTTGAGCACGCACGTGAGCACGTGCTCAGAGGTTAGTATTCTGTAATTATTATCCATTTTTCCAATTTTGTTTATCTAGTAATCAACGTGTTATTAATTAGAAGATGATGCTATAATTTAGTATTAACTTATAGGCGGAGGAAAAAAAGATCCATTGAATAAATCTTATAAATAGTGCATATAATAAAAATACATAATGAAATCGTAACAATAAAACTACTTACAAAATACATGTGGTGACCTTTACAAAAGCTATTATAAAAAGTTGATGGATCAATGTAGAAAAGTAAAATATTTACATTAGGTAAAACTGTAAAATAATTCCTTACATCTGAAACATGGAATATGTGAACTTATTAATATTATGTCGGCTATGGTGGAGAAGTTGGTGGAGCAATGTTATTTGTTCCACATTCTAATTGCTTTCCAACAGCATTTGCCATGAACCTATGATACAAAATGTGTGTGTTTGTGTTATTAATGGAGACTTTAAAACGTACACAATAATGATAAATACAATAAACATCAAGCATAAACTTGTGAAATGAAATATTTGAACTGACCTTGTGATGATATTGCATAGCTCCATGTATGTGAAATGGTCTACTTCAACTTGGGACATGAAGAACTATTATTTAATTACCAAAAAATTTAAAAAAAATTATATCCAAATTATGTAATTAAGTATTTTTTTATTTAAAAAAGTAGATGTGGTAATGATTTGTACCTACTTTATTATTGCATCGTCCTTCACTCTCATTTTCTGTTTGTCTTTATTGTTCCACATGTTGGAAATTGCATCATCCTTGGTTTTTTTTTTGTTGGTTTCTTTTTTTTTTTTTCTTCTTTTTTTCTTTTTTTTTTTCTCATGGATGTTGGAAACCACATTGTCCTTGATTTTAATTCTCCATTTGTCTCTGTTGGCATGAGTGTAAGAGATCACATCATCCTTCATTTTCCTTTGTCTTTATTCTTATGGATGTTGGAAACCTCATTGCTCTTGACATTGATTTGTTGTTTGTCTTTGTTCTTGGAACTTCAAAATGAAGAAAAAAAAATTGTTTGTATATTAAGATTATCAATTAGTTATTTTCCTATTGTAAAAAATAGCGTAACACACCTTTCCAATTATTGAGACTCTACAACTTGTTTCACTTCTTTCCAAAGCTCTTTCTTGTCAACTTGAATAGTGAATCCCCAACCAGGAGAATAAATTTGCAATTTTTGAACCCAAACTATACACAACATGACATTTTTAATATTAATTTTGATAAAACAATAGGGATGCTGATTAAAGATATCATTAAAAAGAAATATACCTTGTTATCAATGGCATCCATGTTCAATATTGATTGATCATCCTTCCAATTCTCCCAATGAGCAGGAGGAACAACATGCACTCCATTATTTAGCATAGTGGACATCCTCACATTTGAGTTGGGCATCCTTCCTTTTACCAATTAATTGTATACATAAAAAATATCAAGAAATAAAATATTAAAACGTAGACTGCATAACCATTAAAAATTGTAAATTATTAAAATAAATATATATGTAAGACAGTTCTTTCCAATTGTTAATTAATACATATGATGAAGGGAACAAAACATCTTTATACACAATATTTCTTGTGTGAACACCTTCCTCCTTAGGTATTGTTCCTTTTTGCACCAATAGTTTTGTGGTGGATAGGGAGACTCCCCTTGACAACGCCACATATAATTGGTCATGACTAAAAACATAATCAGGAAGATAAATTCCAACAGTTGGAATTCTCTGACCTTGCGCTTTATTTTTTGTAATTGTAAAGCTTAAACGTATAGGAAATTGTTGTCTAATCATTACAAATGGCAGGTTTACATTTTCTGTTGTCTTCAAAGGGATTCTTGGCAAGAAAACGCATGTACCCACATATTGTCCAATCAAAATTTTAGTGTCTATTATGTTGTTAAAACATCCATGGCATATCAATCTTGTACCATTACATAATCCAGCTTTTGGATCTATATTACACAATAACATAATTGGAGCACCCTTTTTCAAACTTAAAATATGTGGTGGTAAACCCCCTGGAGATATAGAATTTAGGAATTATTGTTGATATAGATGTTACATATCTCCTTCTACCTAATCAAAAGAATGTAACGTAAACTCATTTCTTGGGAACTAAGAAATTATATTTGCATTAAGCAGTTCAACATCATCATTTATAGGTGTTAGCAAAGCCCTATCAACCATATATCTTGCATCATTGGCATGTTCTTGCAAACTTGGAAAAACTTGATCAATCAAGTTGTATATAGAATGCTAACCCTCCCATTGCATTGCCATTGAAGGAGGTAATTTAATCAAATCATCCATTATAAATGGTTCATTCCCATCACCAATGCGTTGTATATACTCAGTAAACTGTTCATCATTGACAAACCTCATATTCTACTTCAAATGTAACACTTTGACATCTTTCCATAATGGGGACTTGACTATGCATACATCAATCATTTCTACCTTTGTACCTTTTGGAACAACCGGAAGTATTTTACGAAAATCTCCCCCCAAAATTATCACCTTCCCACCAAAAGGTAAATTTACTTCCATAATATCTTTAAATGCTCTATCTAAGATTCAAGTGCACGTCGATTTACCATTGGGGCTTCATCCCAAATAATTATGGTGGCACGTCTAATAAGTTTAGCTAGGTCTAATTGTTTACTTCTTGAGCAAATAGATGAAGCATCAGGAGTTAAAGGGATCTTAAACCGGGAATAAGTTGTTCTTCCACCAGGAAATAATGTTGCTACTATGCCAGATGTAGCTGTGGCAATTGCAATGTGACTAGTTTTGCTCAAGATTGCCAATAATATATGATACAAAGATGTTTTCCCAATTCCCCCTGGCCCATCGACAAAGAATATCATGCTTTCCTTACAACCAATAACTAGCATGATTGTCTCATATGCAACTCTTTAGTCATTATTCAACTTCTCAATTAAAGTGAGTTCTTCATCTACATTAGGAATAGTTAGCTCATCTTGTATGAGTCTTGGTACAACTAAATCATTGTCACATTCTCCAGTTGAAATCGGCAAATCATACTCTATGATGTGCTTTCCATGTTACAAGAGCAATGCCTCTAAATCATTGAGAAGTTTATTTGTACAACGTGTCTCTGTTGTAACAAATATTGATGGGTAATCTTTTACCATATATGGGTAGAACTCATTCCACATTTCTTTTACTCTAGTTGATAGAAAAAATACCAATATTGTTGCAAACAATCTTCTTAAAGCTGACGGCATTCGAATGTCTCTTACCTTAAGAAGACACTATCATATGTTGTTATCATTCTCTAGTAAACCCATTTGTTCAGCTGCTTGCTTAAAAGTTGGATAAGTTATCCCATTGACAATCAATAAATCATCAAATCCTGTTGGCCCCTTGACATGATTAAAAAGAACATGCAAATTGAACTTCTCTCCATCAAATGGTGAAACAGTATATACCCTGCCTACTACTTTTTTATGAGATCTTCTTTGCGTCCAAGTTTTGTCTTTAAAATCACAACAATAATGCTCAGGAAACTCTCTATATAAATAATTTCGTGCATCATGATCAATCATATTCATATGAAAAATTCAGTGAGCATTGTCTTTTTACTTCGCTCCAAAACATTAGAAATAGGTTCATGTGGTCTAAAGCGAACATGTTGTCTATTTGAAAGATGAATTTGCAAACGAAAAATAGCAGGGTACATTCGATACATAGGAAAAGCAAATATCTTCCAACATGCCTCTAGAGAACGTACCCATCTTGCATCAATATACTGTTGGACCTCATCATAATTTGGGCCTAGCCTAACTTCCATAGAGACACGTTTTGGACCTTTATACACATATTTATATAAGTACTTTACACTTTTGATACTGCAATATATTTCAACATTAATATCACAATTATATTTCAGCAGTAACCAAGGATTATATGGAACAACCCAAGAATCTACCATAATCTTGCAATGATCATTCAATGGCACAGGATTATTAGTATCATATCGTTTGTAAACAGGATATAAGTCATTGCCTTGGTAGGTTTTTGGGGAGAAAGGCTTTGGGTATCCTTTTTTATATCGCCCATTTTTCATGTACGGTGATCTTGGATTTTGTATTCCGCAAGAACCGTGTATCATATACTCTAGTACAACTTTATGTAACTGAGGTTGTTCCTCCTTACACAATATTTCTGCTTTAACAACCCGATCGTAATCCTCTGAATTATGCAATTTATCATCTTCATCGAGAATTATAAACATGTGTGCATATGGTAAACCCCCTTTTTTAGAACTCAAAGACCTACACATATACAATAACTCTTCCGAAACCCCCTTTACCACAATATCATCTTTCAATTCTTCAAATTTCGATTTGAAAACTATTGCAAGCAAGTCTAGGCGATCTTGTGCGGTTTTTGCAAGTAAAAGCTCATTTTGTATTTCTTCTCATCCTGGATTGCACGTCAAAAAGCATTGTTTGTTTGGAGTCTTTTTTTTCTTTTGGTAAGTTATTTTGGATCAGATTAAATTTTACCAATTTTAAAATTTAAAATACATAACATTTTAAACTATTAAATATAAGATATATTTAAGGGTGTAGGTTTTTACACCTAAAAGTTATTATTTAGAAGCAATTTTCACCAGAATTTTTAAATTTTATCTTTAAAGATAACTTCTCTAGTATCATTCTTGCTTTTGCAAATTTGCGTATATGGCACTTGCTTACAAAATCATCAAATGTGCAATGAAAGGTACAAAAAAATATATATATTAAATTTCATAAGGTAGGATATTTACAAAAAATGTTTTTTAACAACTACTTGATAAATTGACTACCACTTCGTTCACTCGAATTCATCCAATGTGACTTCTATGCAATCTAACCAAATTGTTGATATGTCTCCCTAAAAAAAAATACAAAAAAATAGAGAGTAAGGCTTAAATGTAAGAAAAACAACAAACAAAAATAATAAGAGGAAGAGAGGACACCACTTAGAACGCATACACTAAAATAATGAGTGAAACTCAATAACCATAACAATTAAAAAAAAAAAAAAAAAGACAAACCAATAGATATCATTCCTATTCTTTAAAAAAAATAGTAATTAATTAGAGAAAATACTTAAACACTCATCAAACTGACTAAATAAAAGGAAAAAAGAAAAGAAAAAATAAGATAAGATAATGATATGGAAAAAAATAATGATAACAAAGTGTAGTCCTATTTTGTAGGCACTATTTTACGTGGAAATTATTATTATTATTATTATTTCCCTTTTAGAATCTAAATCATGATAAATAATAAGTTTTTGTTGGAGATAAAAACAACCTTTTTTTACAAATTAAGCAATAATTACCCTATTCCCGAAATCTACCACATAAATTTAATTTCTCATTGGTAAACCAACATGTGGAGAAGAAAATTAACACATTATCTGATAATCCAAGACTTTTTTTTGTGAAAGGATAATCTAAGACTTAATATATTACGTACTTGCTGCAACTTGTATTAAGACTCAAGAAAGCATGGAATAATTTCTCATTGGTAAACCAACATATGGAGAAGAAGATTTAGCCATAATCTGATAATCCAAGACTTTTTTTCGCTAAACAATAATCCAAGACTTAACCCAAAAAAAAAAAAAAAAAAAATCATTACTTATTAGGCACTTTGAAGTTTGAACAACAAAAGCCAAAAACAAAAGCTCAAAACTATCAAAAAAAAAACTCAACCTTTCACAGCTGTCACGCCCAAAATAGAACAAAACCATAATAATTATAAAAATTGAAAGATTTTCCTCCAAATAAAATAAAATAAAATAAAATAAATCAAACTTAAGAGTTAAAAACGAAACTGTTCGATGTGGCCCTGAGGGAAATAGAAGACATGCTCATTTTGACGCTAATCTCCTCAACCTATCACAGCTGTCACGCCCAAAATAGAACAAAACCATAATAATAATTATAAAAATTGAAAGATTTTCCTCCAAAAACATTGAAAGGAAAAAGAAAAAAAAAAAAATCAGACTTAGAATTAAAAACGAACCTGTTCGATGTGACCCTAAGGGAAATAGAAGACACTAGTTTTGAGCTTTTTCCTAACTTGAAACATGTCTTTTTGAGAGAATCCCTTGCATCCAAAATCAGTTTACTCTCTCTCTCTCTCCTTCCCACACTAATCTCCTCTGCCTACACATCAGTATGGTAATTCTTCTTTAGCATCTTATTAATGGCATTGTTATTACAAGAAATAATGTAGAGAAGAACAAAGCCCAATAGTACTAACCTCAAAGCCTACACATCAGTGAAGAGTCATAAAAAATGAAACATCTTTTAATAGCATCTTGTGAAGGCTTGTAAAACAATAGATCAAAAAATATCCCGTAAGTCTCAAAATAACAATAAGCAAAACATGGCCAAATAAAAAGACAAATTGAAGTGAGAAATGTAGAAAAAAAAATGAGAGAGAGAGAGAGAGAGAGAGAGCGGAGATTTGATCTAAGAAAGAACTTATCTCAAATCTATCCGCTGTTGTTGTTGTTTGTATTGAAATCCGAAGCAAAGAGGTGGGTGAAAGGAGTTTGAAAACATAGAATTGAGAGAATTGAAGAACTGAAGAACTTAAGAAGCAGCAATTTGAGTTTGAAAACCAACGTGAGTGTACTGGGAGTGTGGTCCAATTTTGTAAATAGTGTTTTATGTGTAAATTAAAGAAGCATTTTTACTAAGTTTTGCCCCTACTTAAACATAGGCTGTAGAGGTACTTTGGAACAAAAATAAATCCAGTCAAAACAAGAGAAGCTCCTTAAATAATAGTATAAATACTCATAAAACCAGAATAACAAGTTTTGCTGAAACTACTTTTGCTACCAACACCCTATATACAGTAGATATCAGATCGGTTCAAGTTTTATGGAGAGAGAGAGAGGATATATCTAAACAATTTTACAATGAATGAGGAATACAATGTAGCTGTGGTAGATGCGATCATCTGTAAGATTAAAGAAGGCAGAAATCCACTTTCAACTACTATTACAACACTGAAATTTCTCATCTTCAACATGATTATCAACTTAAAATTTAAATAGATCACACCAGATAAAATAAGGAGAAAAAAATTTTCTACTAATGGAATAATTTCTAGCAGTCAGTTAGCAGACGTGATCCTCAGAAAATCAGAACTATGATCCTCTGCCAATCAGAACCAAAAATGATAACAGGATAAACTATGATCCTCTGCCAAACAGAACCTAAAATGATAACAGGATAAAATCAATTCAATTTCATCCTCTGCAAAATATATTAGCCCAGGTAGATTCCTTATTGACAAAGTACAAAGATTCATACTTCCAAGTAACTGTTGCACTTTCCTCTCAAGAAGCAATTTTAAGCACGAGCAAGGGCGATTTTCTCCAAAAACTATGATATGTACAAAGATTCATTCTTCTTCATTGACAAGTAACTACTGCACTTTAACTTCTTTAGCTTTTTTGCTGAAAGTATTCTAATTTATACTTGACACTTTACACCCAAAGGACCAATTCCAAGCACAAGCAAGGGCTACTTTCTCCAGAACTCATTGACAATAAAGTATGCAATAGAACTTCACACGGAATTAAAATTCTAAGAGAAACATTGAAAATGCATTGCCTTTATACTTTTTTTTTGTTTGTTTGTGAATTCCAAAAAGCTCATAACAACCCATATCCTGCTATGATTAACAACACAAGGTGAACCAGAGAGAGTTAAATATTCTGAAAATCCTGTTCATTTGCCTTGATCATCCCCTGCACAAAAAAAAAAAAAAAAACAAAAAAAAAACAAAAACAAAAAACAAATTCACATACTACATCTGCAAACTAAAAATCAAAGAAAAACAAAGCAAAATGCCCAAACATGTGTGTACATTTGGGGAATAACTTCTTTAGCTTTTTGCTGAAAGTATTCTAATTTATACTTGACACTTGTAATTTGAAAAAGTAAGAAAAGGTGAGGTTATAAAAAGCTGAATATAAAAGCTAAAAATCAAAAAGCTGGCTTATATTCCGTTCCCAAACACACAACATTTCAACCATTGGCCATTTCATGCAATTCTTAAAACCTCATTAAATTCTCTGCGCTCAATCCATTCCTCTTCAATGTGTGAACGTCAAAAGAAAGCGATATTTTAGTTCACCTTGTTATTATGCCGGTGCCGTTGCTTAGGCACTTCACTGTAAGATCATACAACCATGGAAGTAAAGCAAAGCATGTTTTGGAAACAAAACATATCCAAAACACAAAGGGCACATAGCCTTTTTACTTGGATATCCTGAGACTAAAATAGTTCATATGACATTGAAGAAAAAATTAGTCACAGCCCAAACCTATTCAGCTTGACTCAAAACATCTGGCTACAACCATCACAGCCATTTTGAAGAATATGAACATCAATCAGTAATTTCTACCATAACTAAACCATCTCTAGTTCCTTCAATATTCAACACTAACTGGCTACTTTCTAAAGGTAAAGAAATTTAAAACTACCTCAAAAAATTTAGGCAAGTTTAGGATCAGAAGTCAGGATTGGCAAAGGAGAGATTTGGACAATAAAGATTTTTAAATCCCCCCAACCCCACCTCCCACTTTGGTGTACCATTAGCTGATGCAAGTACTGTTGCCATAGTTTTACTTTTATTTAAGAACAACTTTCTATGTAGATTAATAGATGAACAATAATTTTCTTTTATGATTGGCAAGAATTACACACACACCAAATGGGTCCTTGAACCCATCCATTTTTTATGAATGAGGTGTGCCATTTGAGCAAGAAACTCACTGGCATAGATGGACAATAATAAAAACCATAACCAAGCTTAGGATCATTAAAAATGCATTAACTCATACTTCTCAATCAGTTATTACAGAAACAAATCATCTCTTCTTCATTATCTTCTTCTATTCTTTTTAATTTTTCTCCGGATATTAAATGGTAGAATTGATTGTTTAAAGTGAGGGAAGAAGCATTAAACCATAAAAAGGACAGATGCTAATTATATGTTCACACTTACAAGCTGCCATAAATAAATAAATGAATAACAATAGAACAAGGAGATTAATTCTTGATTATTGCTCTTTATCTGATATTGCAACTATAGAGGGCTCTAAAATTCTAACAGGACTCCTCTCTTTATTAATGGACTCCTTTAATGATGAAATTTGAATTGTTCTCCAGAAAACTAAAAATGTTAATCCAACTTTTTTTTTTTATAAATAAAAATGTTAATCCAACTTAATCCATAGAAAGGGAAAGGAGAATAAAAAGACCTGCAATGAGGCCCTTTAGCGATTACAACAATGGTTAACTGACTTCAGGATGCCACTCCCATGCAATAACACTAGCACTAAGTGCATACTTTTAACTACCCTTGCAGAAGTAATACCATCATCTTAAGTTCCACCTATACCAAAGATAGATGCTTCTGAGCATCCATACCACAGTGACTACAACTTAAAGTTAACTCAAAGTCTGTGGAATATACAAACCATCATGACTAGAAGACCAAAAAATGTGGGCAAAAACATATATGACAAATAAGAAATCGTAGTTGAAATGAATAGTGAAAAAAGGGCAAGGCTCCCCTCCCATTGGAAATCCTCCCATTTCCTCCCATTTTTATCCAGATGGAGGACATGCGACATGTGTTAAATAAAATATCCAAAGGCAGAAAACAAGCCACCTCAAAACCCAATGAATTTCTCTCTCAACCAAACCTTTCAGCAACCAACCTCCCTTAAGCAAACCCATCGGACCACCAGCAACTTCTAGTAGCAGACCCACTGCCGCCCATACAACAAAACAGCCAAAGACTAATTCACCACTTTCAAGGACAATCCCTAGAACCGGAATGACCTCAGATTCTCAAGATTTGATTTCTCTAGATAATTTTCTCCTCTTCTTTTCCCATTTCTCAAAATTTTCAGTTGTGTTTTCTTAAGCTTTAAAATTGTTTTGGGTTCACTTGGTAGGTCTTTGCGACTCACATTCTCTTTACCTTCAATTGCTTTACTTTTGGGTTTATACTAAATTAGAATAAACAGACAAGAAAGAGTACAGGATGAAAGTTGGGTGCAGTTATGAGGAAAGTAATAGAAAGTGAAACAATCAAATAAAAGAAAGACAAAATGGATGAAGAGAGAAACAAAGAATCATGGGTTTGTACGCTGGGTTTCTGAAGGATTTGTCCACTGTAAATTATAGAAATCTTTTTCTTTTATAAGGCAAACATCAAGAATCTGTTTGCAGTCTTGGCAGCAGACTGTAACAATGTTGATGTATGGAGGCAGTGGGTCTGCCACCAGAAGTTGCTGGTGGTCCGGTGGGTTTGACAATGGAGGTTCTGAAAATTTTAGTTGAGAGAAAAATAAATTTGTTTTTTGGGTGGCTTGTTTTCTGCCTTTGGATATTTTATTTGACACACGTCCTCCATCGTGATAAAAATGGAAGGGGTGCCAGACCCGTGAAAAAATGCATGTATAAATCAACTGTGGGCTTCAAAAATCAAAAAGTGCACATAGAGAGGCAAACTTGGTATTAGAGTCTCTTTAAAAAAATCTAAGAGATGCAAGCCTAATGACTATTGACACTGCTAAAAAGCCCACAACAAAGTCCTAGAAGTCAAAGATAATTACTCCTTGTAGTTCTTTTTATGTCCACCATTTTTCCTCTGCTATGCTATATATTTTACAAATACGAGCTGACTGCAAACCACCGGATTGTAAATCTCTATAGTCATACTCAGACTAAACTAGAACAGACAATTCTTCTGTAAATTACAGTACTATAACACTATATTAATAGACTCTGAAATCATTTGACTTGCACCAAAACATAACACAAATGGAGTACTGCACATAATTCTTAATACAGAATACCAATTTGTGTCATTGCCAAATCAAATACTACTAATATGTAGAATAAAAAAATTTCTTTGTCATCCATCCATTCATCAATTTAACATTCATAAACGCACACAAAAAGTTGATCTTACGGACACAACAAAATACATAATAACAAGAATGATGCATATGGTGCAAGCTCACCTCCGGGAAAACCCTTTATCTCTTCGACTCTTCTCGGCCATCAAAGCCCGTTCCCTCTCCTTCTCGCGCCTCTCTCTTTTGAACCGCTCCTCCCTCAACTCCTCCAGTGTCTTCTTCCCACTCTTTTTCCCTTCCTCCTTCTTCACCTCACCATCTCCACCACTCTCACCATTCCCATCATCGCTCCGCCTTTCAAGGTACCACGGCAACTTAACTCCTTTCCCGGCAACTCCATACCCTAACCTATACTTCTCATCTTCCGGCCCCACAACTCTCGGCGCCTCCTCTTTCTTCATCTTCTTATTCTTCTTGAACTCATCTTTTTCACTGCCTCTCTTGTTCTCCGATACTTTGATCGGATCAAAAATCCTGATTCCTTCAAAGAGGTTAATGTGGCCAGTCTTTGGCTCCGATTCAGCAGGCTCTGGTTCTGGTTCTGGTGCTGGTTCTGGCTCTGGCTCTGGCACCGTGGGAGCCAAGCCACGAGCAGTACGGAGGCGCTCGATGCGGAACTCGGTGTCGCGCTTCCTCGCTTGCTCGCGCTTGAGCTGCTCCTCCTTCGCCGCAGCCTCCTCGTCGCGGCGGACTTTCTCTCGGTTATCGAAATTGTACACATTCCACCGCTTCTGTGGCAGAATATTCAGACCTCCATGACCTCCCATTACTACTCTATTTCCCAAAACGAATGCGAATTAGGGTTTCGCTTTGGTGATTGATTGTTTGTGCTTCGAAAAATAATTGTATAGGAACAAATTAAAGTAGATAAATATATATTGAGAATCAAGAACAGTATGCCGTAATATGATCAAAATTCAAAGGTCGGTGATGGAACTCTGCCGATTAAGGAGGTCTTGTTTGGAGTTCGGGTTAAATTTGTTCTGGGAATTGTTTTTCCTTCCACCTAAGCATATTATATACGCGAATTGATTTTCGCCACGTCAGCATGGGTAGTGGCACCGTCGTCATTTCACACTTTATAGTTATTAGAGCATCCATAGCAGCCGTGACAAAAATTATGTCATTTTACAACATCAAAAGTCTACTTTATTATTTTACCACATCATTTTACAACACCTCATTTATCAGATGTTTTATACTTTAATTCTATATATTAAAATAATATTTACACCACATTAAAGTAATATATTAAACTACTTTTCCCCATCATCATCATCATCAACAACATCGGCACAACCACCTCCACTGCAACAATGCCGACAGCCACTACCGGCACAAACCCACATCCACCAAAACTACCTTATAAATAAAAATAAAAACCACAACTAGAAAAATTGTTGCGGCCACAACCACCAGAAAAACAACAGAACCCACCATCGGCCATCACCCCCATAGCCCACCACCACCATCAGATCAACCCAAATTGCAGCAAAAAAAAAAAAAAAAAAAAAAAAAAAAAAAAAAAAAAAAAAAAAAACCCACAACTAGAGAGAGGTAGAGTGAAAGGTGGACAGAGAGGAGAGGGAAGAGGGTGAGATCGACGGTGGCCTCGGGCTGAGATCGGCGAGATCGAGCGTGGGTGAGATCGGCGAGATCGAGCGTGGGTGAGATCGATGATATCGAGCATGGGTGAGATCGAGCTACGCCGTCGTCGTGGGGGAGATCGTCGTCGAAGCTACGCCGTTGTCGCTGGAGCGTGGGTGAAATCGTCGTCGGAGCACGCCGTCGTCACTGCCGAATTGGTCAAAGAGAGAGGGAACTGGTACAAGGAGAAGAGAGAGGGAACCCGAGAGTGAGAGAGAAGAGAAGAAAAAATGAAGAGAAAGGAGAGAGAAAAGAGAATATAAAATCATTTTTGTTTTTACAACATCTGTCCATACCGTTGCAAATTTGCAATGGTACTGTAGACATCTAATATAATTTTTGAGATTTGGCACATCTCATAATACTCTATTTTTGTGTTTGGTGTGGCAAATGTGCTAAATATTTAGCATTTAGCACATTTGCCACTCCTATTGTGGATGCTCTTATAGCGGGGAAAGTGTACCGGATACAAGGGTTGCTGGTGTATTAGGATTGGGCTTTTGAATTTTATTAAAAATGGGCTGCGAATATGTAGCCCGTTTCAGCCGTGATATGTATATCTCTACCGGCCTAGTCATCAAAATTTGAAAAATCAAATTTAGTTCTCACTAAATAGATTTTTCAAATTAATTCACTTATTAATTTATTATCAATGCCTCATTTTCAAATATATATTTAACCAGTTTACTTAAAATTGGGGAAAAACCATATTGGGCATTCCAATTAAATTCGCTAATCAATCAAACTATAACAACGTAACACTAAACAAGTTCTAGTTGAATTATATTTAATCTTTTCTATAAGAACTTTAATTAAATTACGTAAAAACATTTTCATCAACTTATTATTTAAATATATGTTTTACATAAATATAAACACTTTTCATGCATTGCCCATCTTAGCAAAGACAATAAATTTTTTTTTAAATAATAATCTGATAGTTAGGGAGAATGAGATTTAAATCCTAAATGTTTTTGTTAAAAATATGAAAAAGTGTTAACTGAGTTATAAGACTCTTAGAGGCAACAAAAATTGTAAGGCAATGAATTTATGGGTATGGACAATATCCCAACCTAAAAGATCCAGGAGTATAACATGTCTAGAAATTTAACTTGATCTCATATCACATTTTACAAACAGAGCAACTCATGCGGCCAAAGACCTTAACAGAGAGAGAGAGAGAGAGAGAGAGAGAGAGAGAAATAGACATTGAATGAACCTGCAAGCATGGACATGATCAAAAGCATGCCTATGCAGGGAAGATCAGAGGTTTAAGTAACTGCAAATAAACATTCCGTAGTCTGAATTCTTGCCATTAAAGGTTAACAAGATATTGGAGATCTTTCCCTCACCTCCTCCCCTGCCCTCCCCCTCCATCCGCCAAAAAAAAAACCTAAAGGTACATCTGCAAAAACCTATACTACAGATAGTCATTGAGGTGGTGCTGCCAGCCTGAGATTCCAATCCATATGACAGATGTAAACTGACAGAGACATAGTCCACATTACAGAAACACGCCAGCATAAATAAGGAACGCTTCTCTCATTAAATCATACCACTATAATTGCAGAAACACCTGTTATAGAGTACCAACAACTTTTAGATTCATTAGACAGCATGGCTTTCTACCAAATGTAGACAACTTGACATCAAGTTGCCAACTTTCTTCTATTGCTATCATACTCAAACAGCCAACAGTAAGTATTACAGGGAGGATATGAGAGTTATGAGCAATTGAAGTGTCATTTGCCTTCATGACCCCATCAAAAAATGAAGTCACTAAGCTGAACACTTTCTTATATCGCTATTGTACTCAACAGCCAAGATTAAGAATTGCTGGGAGAATATGAGAGATATGAGCAATTGAAGTGTTACTTGCCTTCATGATCCCATCAAAAAATGAAGTCACTAAGCTGAACACGATTGTCTTTCTGGGCATTCCTACTGATAATATATGCGCTGTCTTCCACGCCTGCACTCAAACAATTCATCCTGTGCCTGTACAATTGATAGACCTTGAGCAGAGAGACTCACCCAATTCACAGTAGAGAAAAAAAAAAAAAAATTGTTTCCATGGCACTAACCAAGCAAAGTGATCTTCACAGCAAACAGAACCCCAGATGATAGAAAGTCCAGTTCCTTTCCTGCACTCAACAAACACGGCTACACATTCAACCTCCTAGATAAATCAAAGGGTGTAACCCACGGTACATTGCAACTTTGTTTGAAAGAGATGAAGGAAAAGTGTTAACTAATATTTTAAAAACAGAACTGTTAAAAAATAAGAAAAATGAAAAGTTCAAGGTTTTGAGGTTAAACAGGGATTGGAACAAAGGTCCAACCATGATGATGTCATAATTAATTAATATAAAAATAAAAAATTCAAAATTCAAAATTAGTAATAGACTAGAAAAATATTTTTATTGTTTTAAGATATATAGATATATTATATTGTGTAATTATTTTAAGACTTTTTTTTTTTAATAAGTAATAGAAATTTTATTGATAATTCTTTTAAGACATAAATATCTACTGTAAATACTAAAAGGTTAAATTAATGGTAAATTTTCAAGGAAAAGAAAACTAGACAACCCATCAAATAACGAGGAGGTGTGCAATGAAATTGAAAATAAAATCATTCAAGTTAAAACTATCTACCCTTTAGGTCAACTAGCACTTTTTGGTATTTCCAACGGAGACATCCAAGGTTTGAATCCCCCTTCCCCACTTAAGATGTATTAAAATATATATATATATATAAGGTTATTTGGCATTAATGTTTAGGTGGTTGATAGGTAGAAGGGTCCAACATGAAGCCCATTCATGCAATGGAGATAAGATTAACTTAAATATTTGGACAACCAAAGAGAAGAGACTTGATTCTCTATAAGGAACACGACCAAGAAGGACTTCCGCCTTTGCCAATCTAAATATCAACCTGGCCGATGTAGATCTACAGCTGCCAAGACAATGGCAACAAGGGATGAGCTAGAAAAGATAAGGTGATGAGAATGTGGAGAGAGAAATCTGCAGTTGCAGAAACATCAACACGCAGTGACACAGAGCAAGGCCTTGCTCAACAGTTGCCACTCAGATCTTGTGGCACTGAAATCACTGTGAAATTGGCAGCAAGATTGGCTCAAACTGTAAAACCCATGAACAGTTCAGAGAACCGGCACATCCAACTGTAGTTCTAACAGCTCGCAGTTTTTTTCGGTTTTTTGAGTTATAAAAACCAGACTGGTGGCCGGTTTGCGGTTAAGTTGGTCAAGCTGGCTGGTCTAGTCTGGTTTTTAAAATCACGATATTAAGTTATTGATGACAACGGGTACTAAAAAAGAAATTAACTTTGAAAGGGGGGGGGGGGGGGGGGAATGTAAAAAGACAAAGAAACCCCCTATTATATTTATATTCTAGACCATTAAATTATTTAGACCTTTTTTTTCCTAAGTTATGTTGGTTAGACTTATGCAATGTTCCAGAGATCTAAAAATACATTTCTCCATTTGTAGAATAGAAAACTTGAGTTTCACATTTACTTTCAGATATCCATAATCCTCTCCCCTAAAACAGTCAGGATATGAACAAAAAGAGGTTAAAAAAATGCTTTTGTAAATATAGATTGCATACCAAGTTGCAGAGTACATATCATAGAATTTGTCAAAGGCTTTATCCAAACAGTAGTGACAAACCAAAAGATCCCTGATATCAGTCACACTGCATGTTGATTTGCAGCATTTTACCTAAAGCCAATCACATTTTAACATTATTTAGCGTCACAGGAAACAGTCACTGCAAAATAAGCACCATATATCCAGAAATTGGTAAGCACATAGAGACTTCTCCTAGGAGACACATTTTGTCGTCTTTTTTCTGTTTCTATCATAAGGCAGCTCAATTGAGAAGGGGGAAAAAATAACAACAAACAAAACACAAAACACAAAAAGCCTCTATTTTCTAAGGCAACCAAAAGATTCTGTCCACATTTTTTATTTTACTTTGTATATTATACACTAATTTGATCAGACTTTTGAAGCATACGAGAAAAAATATTGACAAGAAAGCTTCCAAGAGGAAGGAAAATAAAATGCAGATAACACAGAAAAAGTGTGAAATAAATATGCAGACAGAAAAACTGAATGACTTCTTATTATAGTTTTTTTTTTTTTTTTTTTTTTTTTTTTTTTGTTTACTATAATAATTGAATAAACATTTATACAGACACTATTAACATGTCAACTTTCAACCAGAACCTCTCAACTCAACTATTATACATATTTAAAGTGAAACAGCAGCCTTTTCTTCTCTAGATGTGAACTACACTGTGAAGCAAAGTAAATACTCACCAGACGCTTGAGTTTGTGAGAATAATAATGTTGATGGGATGGATGCATCCTGATATGCTCCTTCAAATGGCCTGCACTATAAATTAGAAAATACATTCTACCTCAGAGCTCGGATGTCAAATAAGTAAACACCATCAAGAAATATCATAACATGAAGAAGGGGGCCAAAAAGGCATTCAGACCAGCCCCCCCCCCCCCCCCCCCCCCCCCTCTTCTCCCTCCCCTTTCTTTTTTTTTTCTTCCCCTGGTTTTCTTAGTATTTTTCAACACTCTTTCAATAATATCTCCTCTCTAGCAAGTGCACCAAAACTCAATATTGCATTAAATTTATGTCCCATTATTCTCCACCTTACATTATAACACAAACAAACAGCATGGAGACAACCCCTCCTCTTACTTGATATAACACACAATGTAATAACCTTCCCCAACCATTAACATTAAAACCCTAATCCTATCCAGTAGAAGCAATCTTAGAGACATCACAATATAAAGTGAGACATTTGACATATTATCCACACAAGAGCAGCATAAGTTGTTTCAAATGCAAAATAAAGCATCCACAGAAAGTCAATAGGCACAACTACGAAAAATTCAATTCAATTCAATAAAAATTTTGAACCCTAGGCTTGGTTGTAATAAATTTTCACATGAAAACAGGAAACTGCCTTTATTTATCATTATTAGAAAGCAGCTTCCAACACTGATCCACACTAGATCCAGAAAGCTGAAGAAACTAGATGAGTAAGCACATATATAATAGCTAATGACCAAAAAAATGCAGAAATGATTTGAGAACAACACAACCTTGTTGTATTTGGTATAAAGCAGCCAAGCAATATAATACAAATTCTACTGCTTACTTGTCGCAAAGGATATTACTACAGTCAAGGCATGTAGCCAAAGTTAATGAGCTGCGGCATGCATTGCAATTTGCAGCAGACAAGTTTTTTCCCATCTGGTGGCATCTGCAGATACAAAAATAATCCAAAATGAACATTAAAATTATTTAATTATCCATATTTGCATGTTATGTGATCTCAAACAGAAAGATGAGAAATATATGTCAATAAGATTCTTTATAATATATGCCAAGAGGGGTTGTGAACAGTAGCACAAGTTTCTTATAGCTCAACTCCCAAACCTTAATCCCAACTAATTGAGGCCTGCTCCATAAATCCTTTTATGTACTTAGCCCTATGACTAGGGTCATCTCCCCATTTATCTATCCCATTCATGAATTACAGTAGTGATAAAATGATACAAGATGAGGAAAGAGTATTTTCGAACCTTCGGTACAGTCCAAGAAGATCTCTGGATATTGAACCTGACTTATTTTGCCCCTCTGCAACCTAGACATAAAAGATAACTTTAAAATTTTAAAATAATGTCAAACTCACAAAATAGGTAAGTCATATCACCAAAACATGCAGGTCTTTTATAGAAGTGGTTAAAGAATTATAACAAACTTAGTTATAAGTCATTACCAAACAGTCTTCAGCAAGGTGTCCAGGCCTCTGACATTTCCAACTACAATAAAAAATTCACAATCACAAGTAAATATCGGCCCAAACCGAAGTGTCAGAAGTATATCTCTGCAGTTACTCAAGCAGGAAGAAATGATTCCTCCCTTCGCAGTATCTCATTTAGAGTGTTGACATTGTACACTAGAGTGATATAATTAAATAGCAGAAAGAAGTTACTAATGCTCGCCAATTGTAATTTACCCTAGAATGGGTTCAGCAGTAATGCAATTATTTGGCCTGAGTAACACATTTATATATATGATCCATGATCAAAATGTTAAGCAAGAAATGTACCATTCATAAGTACAAAGACTAGATCTCTTTTTGGACCAGCGATGGCGGTTATAATCCCAGGTGTCCTCCCCAAACTCAGGCAACGGTAAGGCACCTTTAACTCCAGATGCGGAGACATCTGAAATTCGGTCACTTGAGGACCCCTGAAAATTTTTAAATGGAAAGATTAAGAATTCAAGAAGCAGTATATTCTAAGATATCAAAATAAATTTGTAAACAGATCAACACCTTGTCTAGTTTAAGAATTTGCAAAAGCTCAGCTTTGCATTCCATGCTGCAAATATCATCGTCGGTCTATCAGCACAGAGACACAATGTTCAAAAGGTGAGTGGGCAGGGAGAAAGCAGAGTAGGTGAGCGGAAGTTTGAAAAAGAAAATATGCAGCTCACATATCTCACCTCATTGCATATATATTCTCCATATCTCCCACATACTACACAAACAGGCTCTCCTGGATCGGGAAAACGCTGCTCACTTCTGTTCTTGATGCGATCGAATTCATTTATGGAACCTAAAAGAAGCATATAAAGAAAACTAGCATAATCAAAGACACATCCATGACTTCCCCACCTAAAAAGTTATGAAGATTGATAAAAATTACTTTACAGATTAGAACCTTTCATAAAATGGAAATGTTTGTCATTTATCAACCAAGTCAGATCAACACTATAATTAGAGGAACTATATTTCACCAATAAGTAAATTACAAAGAGTAACTACTTTTAGATCTAGTAATGTTAATCATAACTAATCCTCGAATTTTAATATATGACTATAAACTGGCAGCAAAACAGATAGAGGCTCAGAAACAAACCAGAAGTTGGAGGATCTTGCTTTTCTTCACATTCTGAAGAATTACTTTCATCACCTGGAGTTAATGAACAGTGTTACAAATTAACATGAGCCTAATTCCACTGCAAAATACCGATTCAAGTACATCATAGTTATTATCCAAATCATGAAAATGTCCACAAAGGCATACATGGATTGTGACATTTTTTTTTTTTTTTTTGAATTGGTTAGTTACACATGCACCCAATGGATCTTAAAGATACAACCTCAACCTCCACCCCATTATTATAGGAGGAGGAAGTGCCAATTGAGCTATAGCTCATTAGCGACTGGTGAAAAATTCTTATTCTACACCAATTTTAAGCGTAACTGGATTTCAATACATAACATATTATGGATGCCCATCTACTCAAACCACTCCCAACTTCTTAGTCAATGCTGAGACAAGAGAGGATGAATACTTCAAACTAGAGACCATTTCCCAAGCTTCATTACTAAATTCAGACAAATAAGAAATATAAAATCATCATACGATAAGCTATATAATTAAAAATTTGATTAAGATTTCTTATAATTTGATCATAAGACACACAATTTCCACACGTATATAACGTTATCATATAAAGATTTCTTATAATGTGATCATAACAACACCTTATAACATTGAAAAGATATCACTGCCATCTTCATTTTTTTCATATTGAAACTCTTCTCATCCAATTTGCAATTCAATCCCAAATACTTAATATTTCTAGAAACAGTAAATAACAATAAGATAAAAATGAATTAACATTGAGAGTGGGGGGAACTTACTTTCATATCCTACTAAATTTGCACCCGAATTAGAAGTTTCCTGCAACCAAACAGTAACCGAAAACTCACTCATAAAGTAAAATCTAACTAAACATAAGATCAATCAAACTGCAAACAATTTAAATTACCAAAACGTCGGCAGTTAATTCCTCGTAAACCCGGACCGAACTAACTTCCTTCCTGGTCATTCAAAAATTTAAAGTTTAACATAACTGGAAAAGTAACAAAATTACAAACTGGACAACGATTGCATTAATTACTACTCAAAATGTCAAATTCAGTTAATTGAATTTTGTTACCTTCTTTTTGCAATGTAATCCTGGTGAGACATAGGTCCATCGTTCTCTTCGATTTCACGGTTCCGATCAGGCTGTGGTTTGGGATTACGGCGTCTTTTTTGGCACGGCTTTTTCTCGTTTCGCTGAGGTGGCGGTGGTTGGTCAGTGAGAGGAGCATTTCCAGTGGCGATGTTGTAAGCTGAAGATTTTGAAGAATTACTGAATTAACAAACAAAACAGTGTTTGGTAGCTAATTGGAATTTTCTTAGTAAAACAGCTAATATGTAGTGATTCAATATGATACCTCTGAGGTTTTGAAGTACAGAGGAGAGACTGAAGTCTTTCTTGTACGCTAAGGAAGGGTTCTTGTAGAAATTCGACCGTGTCCCCATTCTCTCTCTCTCTCTCTCTCTCCCTCTGATGCAAATTCACGAGCCAGATGAATTGAGAGAAGGTCTGAACGTTTATTTTGGTAGAGAAGGTCTTGAAACGGTGCGCTCCGGGGAAAATATTAATAAGGGTAGACAAGGATCGTCTGTCGTTTCGTTTTTCCCTGATTCCGTAGAGTCGTTTACAATTTTTCTTAAGGCTGCGTTTTCGTCTTAACAATAAATTCAATAATGGAGATCCGGTGCAATTCAATAGGTTCAATTTATCCAAATCCTTCTTAATTTTTTTTATTTTTTACTTTGTTAATTTTTACTTTTTACTTCTCTTAATTTTTTTCTTAACCTTTTTTAATCAATAGTTGAGATTGAAAGTTACCTTTTGCAACTATCAATCTCAACCATTTATAGGAATTGCATAAGATGTAATACTTAGGATATTGCACCTAATCTCAATCCAATAGTAATAACATTAAGAAACACATAGGTTAAATAAAAGTCGTCATGAAAATATGTTTTCAAGGTAGTATTTTTAGCTTGTTAAATCGGTTTTTTTGTCTTCTCTTAATTTATTTTTTTTGAATCAATGGTTGAGATTGAAAGTTACTTTTTGCAACTATCAATCTCAACCATTCATAAGAACTGCATCAGGAGCAATACCTAAGGTATTGCAATTGATCTCAATCTAACATAATAACATTCAAAAACACACAAGTTACATAAAAGTTGTCTTGAAATATGTTTCCGAGATAGCATTTTCAGTTTGTTAAGGAGGATTTTTGTCACCACAATAAGTCATAATAGAATTTTATAAGTATAATACCTTCAAACGACAATAACTTTGCATTTGATATGACTATTTTCATATTTTGTGTGTAGTGTTAAATAACTTTGCTTTTGATATGAACTATTTTCATATTTTGTGTAGTGTCAAATGCACCAAGAACTTTGTAATTCAACTAACACGGTTTCAAATAGAGATATTTATAATTTAAATTCTTCTTGTTTTAACTATCGAATAATAAAAAAAAAAAAAAAAAAAAAAAAAAAAAACCATGTATCTCATATCTATAAAATAATCCAATTATCAATTAAGAGGTTTTGGTTTCTTTGAAGAAATCGATAAAGAAATTGATTTCACATCACCCTACCATTTAACTGGAAGTTAAATTTAATGGCCCTCGACATGTGGGGGTTTTTTTTTGTTTGATAGAGCAACTGCATCTGTATGTCTAAAATATTTCGTCTATTTTACACAAAAAAACTTACTTTTTTCTATTTTACACCATCACTTTTACAAAACACTAACATCAGTTTATCTATTATACACACTTTTTTTTATTAAAATAATATTTCTTCTCCCTTTTTCTATTATTTCTCACTACCCCCACATAACACCCACTTCTTTTTTCTCTGAGAGTTTGAATACACTCCCTTCTTCATATTGTTGTCCTTATCACTATCTCCGACTCTATTTCTTCTCTTTTTTTCTTTTTTTTTTGAGAATCTTTTTCTTTCCTCTACTTCTTTTACAATTTGAGTTTTATGTTTTTATTATAGATGATGATTTTGGATTGGGTTTGATTAAGGGCAGTGATTTTGGGCAGAGAAAGTAAAATTTTGGTTTAGGTTTTTCTTCCTTTTGTTCAGCATCTTCTTCTTTCTTTCTTCTTCTTCTCCTTCTTCTTTTTTCAATTTCGGTTTGATTATTTATATGAATTTGTATATGGGTTTGATGAATTTGGATCTAGATTTAGAACGATTTTGATGATTTTGTGGTGTGTCCGTGATGATTTTGGGTTGGGTTTCCCAGTGAGTTTTGATTGATTTTGAGTTGGGTTTTCCAATGAGTTTGTCTTGATTTTGAGTTGGGTTTTCTAATTGCTTTTCCGTTGATTTTGGGTTAATTTTCTATGCTAGGTTACGGTGTTTGGTGGTGGTGCTAGGTTTGGTGGTTGGGTGGTTATTTTCTCCTTCCTTCTTCTTATTCTGCCGCGCTGAGTTGTTGTAGACGTTGGGAAGTTGCTAGTTGTTGTAGAGATAGAGGAAGAGAAGTAGTTTGATAGAGGAGAGAGAAAAAAAATCATTTGCACATGAACAATAATCGTGCATATATGCACGGTTACTATTCATTTGCAAAGTAGTTGCGTATATTTGCACATTTTTATAAGGACTTATGTGAGTGTTTTTTGGGTTAAAATATACAAAATTGAGCACTTTTTGTATTTTGCACATTTTTGCGACCATTGATATGGTTGCTCTTAGAAGAAGAAGAGAAGAAAATGGTCCTCAACCGGTTAAATAATAGAAACGCCTTTCTCGCTGTTAAACTTACTTAAATGGTTATTCCCTCTCTCTCTTTTTTCCTTCCTTTTTTAATGGACGTATAAACAAATTTTAGCTACAATATTAGTTATAATCTTAAAATTATGGACGTATAAACTTACTTAGTGTGTGTTTGGATTGTGATGGAAAATTAAAATTAATTTATTATTCAGCTTATTTTGTTACTATTTATGGGCTCCAGTGCATTTTTTGGTATTATTCATGGGGCCCATTGTACTATTTCAACTAACTTTTACCTTTATCTACAGTACTTTCAGCAATAAGTTTTCAGTTTTAGCAAAATAAACGGTATTTAAACACACCCTTAATATCTTTTTATTGGAGGTGAATTTTGACAAATTCACCATTAGATTGCATCTTATTTTTATCCTTCATTCTTGCAAATTTTCTAGAAAATTAAAGATTAATAATTATGCCATTAATAAATTATTTAAATTGCAAGTTTTTGTAATTTAAAATTATATATAAAATATAAGCTTATAGATCATATAGTAAATAATATCCAATTGACACAAAACTTGACATGTGTATTAACAGCGTAAAAAACATGCAATTCAACAGTTAGATTTTTAAAATATGTAGTAATGTTTATTTCATTAAATAAATTTATAACCTTAAACTATAACTAATTTTGTAACTAAACTTTTCTTTTTTTTAATTTAAGAAATGGTTATTCTATTCCCTTTTATTTATTGGTTTCTTGTATGCATCCGGTGATCCGGTCTATAAGAAATACAGAACCCAAATGTTTATTCATGGACAAAGCAATTGTCAACATGTCCTAAGTTGGTTTTAAATTATTTTTTAAAAACAAAAATTGAAAAAAAAATGTTAACTTTTAGGTTTGTAAAATTTAATCTTAAGCATGAAATAAACTATAGTTTAATCATTTTATAATTTGAAATTCACATTAAAGCTATTGGTGGGGAGTATGAAAAGAAACTGCAGATTTGACTCTTCTCTGACCATGGAGCCCAATAATGTGAGACTATTTACAAAATTGTTATCCGTTACTCTGTTTTTGTAACTCAAAAACACTTAAAACTTGTTTTTGTTTTCAGTTATTCATTACTCGGTTTGATGAGAACTGACTTATGGAAACAAAATCCCAAACCCCATCCAAACAAGCACCTTCTTCGTGAAATCCATTTATTTTGGGTGATGAGTGATGAAAACCCACAAATCTAAAAAACCCCTTGATAATCTTTCTCTCGAAAATAAAATATAATTCATCCATGATGACAATGTTTTTATGAAAGAAAGAAAAAACTTCAGGAATAAAATATAATTTATCAATTCTGAAGTGACCTCATCAAATACACTAGCAGTAAGTGAGAATAATAGATAAGCAGTCATAAATCAAACAAAAATGCTCAGGACACAACTTCCACCACAGATTTTGCTACAACTTGTTCATGTGGCAAGTTGTGAGTGGTGAAATAAAAATAGTGAGTCCCCAATTCCAACACTCACAACTTACCAAGTGAGCAAGTTGAACTAAACAAAATCTTCATGCATCAGCAGCGGCTATTTAAGTTAACCAACATACACAATTAATTGCAAATATACACAATTAATTGCTGAATAGGTCAAACCAATATACACAAGTAATTAACCATTCTGCATGACTTTTGTTCCAAGTTGAATCTGAAATGACAAATCATGGGGCCCCAGAGGCTTGGGTGGATGTGATATCAACGATTCAACTTGAATAAATTGATAGTGTGCCCGCACAGACTTTCTGAATCTCTCTAGATTATACCGACTCCACTATCAGTCCCTCTCAAGTCTACACAATAATCCATTTCAAAAAAAGCCTACATAATAATACCGACTTTCATAATTACAAGACAAGAAAAGATAACAATACAGACTTCCAAAATTGAACCTGATATTCTATATCACATTCCTCAATAGAGCAAGCAAAAGTCAAACCCTCTGCCCTCCTAGTTATTTGGATCACCAAAAAAAAAAAAAAAAAGATAAAAGGAACAGAAGAAGAAGAAGAAGAAGATGGGTAAACTCGGCTGCAACATTGATGGGAATCTGGATGCTGCAAAGTTCAGTGAGCCACTGCCATGGATTGGCCTCTATGTGGCTGCAGCATCACTAGCCTGTCTCATTGCAATGGCTGTGGATGGTATCAATGGAATCCGCTATCGAAAATTCTGGTTCCCCTGCAGATTCTTCTCTCTCAACGCTACTTCCCTGACCTTGATAGCTGCAGCAATCAAGCTGGCAGTGGATCTAAATACCCCGATGCCTCGCCGCCAGGATCAGCTTGCAAAACTTAGCAGTACGGTCTTCATCTGTACAGTAATGGGTAATTCTATGCCTTCTCTTGGAACCATGGAGAATAAAGAAATGGCTATGAACATTATTGCTTTGGGAATACTTGTTATTACTGTTATTGTGAATATCTGCATCCAATTAGGTACTGGGGTAATCTATGTTTTCTGGAAAGAACATGCTTTCATCATGTTTATCATGCTTGTTTTGCTTCTATTCTTGACTTTTTCTGCCTTACCTGTTCCAACTACCAAGCAGTATTTAGAATACAAGTATAATAAAAAACACGAATTAGCTCTCAAAGAAAGCTCAAAAGAAACTGGTAAAACGGTTGTCGACAAACTTAGAGAGGATCTTATGAAATATTGGATGATGGCTCATACCTGTAGCCCTCAATTTGTGATGGGGCGTTCAGTGACGTGCACCGCTTCTGGGGCATTCTGTCTTCTGAGTGCTGCAACTTTAGCAGAAGCCATATGTAGATCATACTTCTTCCCCAGGTCATTTAAATTTTGCAGCGGAGAGTCTGACTATAAGTGGTCAACCACCATAGTTCTTGTTGTACAGACTATTGCAGTAGGAGTCGGTACTCTTGGCCCAGCGGGTCGATGGTTCACAGCCATCAATTTCAGTTGCCCAAAAAGAGGAAATACAAGCCACACAAAACATTTTAAAGTAGAGCACTACTGGATCCAGAGGCTTGTAGAGATGAAAGAATGCCCATTAACTTTACAAATCCGTAATCGGCACTACAGGAAACTTGCCCATGATGCAAAAATTCAATTCTTACACTTGTGCATCGGAGTGCAAACTGGGATTGTGATAACAAGCAAAGTGATTCACCTCATTTCCGTTTTCATTGTAAGCCAGATCTTTCTTTGCTGCAATTGCTGGGAAGAGTTGAAGAAGAAGTTCAAACTCAAGAACAGTGTTTCATATACTGAATCAACTTTGGAATCACAGCTTTCCTCAAAGCTGGATCTTAGCCGTTTTGTTTTGCATCTTGAAGGTGAGGATGTTATGGTTGGGTTGATGATGAAATGTAAATGTGACCCCACTGAACATTGGATACGGATGGGAGGGAAAAAACAGCCTAAATACCTCATAAACCTGTTGGAGACATCAACATTTTCACAAGGATTCAAGGGAGTGGGCAAGTATGACAGTAACCAAGTTCCTTCTCTAGATTCTGAGGAGCCACCAAATTGTTGGGTGCTTCCTTTGGTGACACTGACAAGTATTGCTGTAGCAATTCCAAATGTCAGCCCTAAATCGATTAAACAGTTGATATGTGGTGTGAATCAAGGCCTGGAGTATGTAAGACTTGTAGAAGAATACCTGGATGGAAGAGATTTGTCCAACATCAGGAAGACAGCAGAGGTGGTCTGGTTAGGTGTTGAACTCTATCACAAGTGGTTGGATGTGGACCTCCATAAACTGTCCCTTCAAGGAAAAAGCCCAAAGGAAATACTTCAAGAACTTGCCGATACTGCAAAGAACAGGTCTGTGGAGTTTCACAAGAAACAAATGAATCAATGTTTAAAGCAAAGTCCTTCAAAGTGGCCAATCAAAGTCTTGGCTGCCAATTCCATGTATAGAATAAGTCAAACCATTCTGCTAAATTGTGAAAGCATAAATGACCAGATGGGTGAGAAGTTATTTGCAGCAGTGGTTGCCATGATCTCTGATATACTGGGTGCTTGCCTCACTAACTTACAACATCTTATACCCATTAAGTGTTTGAGCAGCACCATTGAAGAGAGGCAGGGAAGCGTAAGGCATGCAGTTTACATTCTTGGTAAAACTGAAAAAATTATGAAAATTCTAGAACAGAGAGAACCTCCCAGTTTAGAGCATCATCAAATGGCATACATTGATGAGTGGCGTTCATTATACATGCAGAAGAAGGCCTCGCCCTTCTTTCCCTCTTCATTGGAGAGTGAGAAAGCTTCTAACAATTCAAGTGACTTGTTCCTATCCATTGGTTAGAATGACAAGCCTGGAGTCAAAAACAGAGACAGACGATAATTTTCATGTTCACGCAGAAAATTGTCTTTTCCTATCCACATGATGATCACGAAAACGCTTCCAACTACTCCCACTATGTAATTAAGTTTTGTTGTAAAAGTGGAAACTTCATTGTATATATTTTACGTTGTTGTTGTTGTTGTTGTTGGTTTTTTTTTTTTTTTTTTTTTTTTTCAGTGGCAATTTTGTGAGGTTAACTTACTTGATACCAAGTACTGACCAGTTATGGATGTACCAATCGCATAGCTACTATGAACCACTAACCAAATTAGGTTGTGATTTATAAGGCATGCAAAAGAAAAAAAAAAAGAAAAAAGGATTTCCTAGTGCACAATTGGTTGAATGGATTCTTAAGTGACTAAGGAATTTCATATATACTAAACAAAATTACAATGAATCAAATTTCAATGACAAAGAAATTCATTACGTAGTCAAATGTTAAATCCATAACGTGGGATTGCAAGTACTGCTTCAAAATCTACTTGCCCAATTGCCATGGAGTAGATGTTAATCTTCCATGGGATGAAGACAACAGAGAAGGAGAAGGCTTTGATTGACTATGAGTCAAAAGTAATGAGATATTACAGGGATCATTATGCTACACCATACAAAATGGTTAATATCACCATTCTAATTTCAAGTACCTCATTAGTTTATTTTTTTAATCACTTATTACTTTACAAGGAAGCTCACACATGATGTGATACTACCAAGTGAAGAGCGTGATTAACTGAATACCATAACGAGACAAGCAGGAAACCCATAAGAATAATTTTTCATTAAAAAAAAAAAAGGTATATCTACCATCCATACCAAATTGTGGCAAACCTTTTTGCAGTGTGCATCATACTATTAACAAAGTTGTACACCATTAACATAAAAATTTAAACAAATATAAGAACCACAAAGTTGATACTAGGGAGTATGTAAAATTCAAATCAATTCCTAATTGAAAGTATATGGATGAACTTTAGTCTCATGCCAAATTGGATATTGAATCCCAATTAAACCAATTTAAAAAATGTAGAAGTCAGAGATAAGTTGAGCCTTTGCAGAATTCTAGAACAGAACTGGGTTAGATATTTTAGGTGATTATTTATGCGTAGACAATGTTGTTAAAGTTAGGATTTCCCTTGAATTAATATTCATATACCTATAGTAAAAAAAAATAAGGGGGATGCTTTTTATAATGATTTGAAATTCAGATTTGTGAACATGTAGACACAGGTTAACATCAAAACATAAACTCAAATATGAGCACACCATCTTAGCAAGATTTCTAAGCAATGAGAAAACTATCACTTTGCAATGACATGAAAGCCTTTTAAACCATGTGTGTGGTATAATTTAAAAAATGGCAATAAACAACCTCTAGCACACAACTTTTATGAAAAGTAACACAAAAGTTGTAATAAGTAATATCATTATTAAAATGAAATCCAGTGCTTCTTAAAGCTTCTGGTCCATACATTTGAACGTCTACCAAAGTCAATGGAACTTCTGGGAACTAACCTCCTACCATCCCAAACGAACATGCTCTCACAGAACAAACATATTTTAAGAAAGAAAAACTGCTAAACAAAACTGAAAAGCTTATATGAACCAGAAGCACAGATAAAACTCAGTGACATATGATAAATAATAAAATCATTGGACATATCAGTTCAAAAATAAAAATCTAGGATTCACTGACAGCCTTCAAATGAACTGTTGCTTTTATCATTATGAGCCACCAAATTCCAATTTCTACTCATCCTTGAAACTTACTCCCCCTCCTTCCAAACACACTGGCACATATATGCAACTTCAAAAACAGAAAGACTATTAATTTAAATATTTTGACAAGAAATTTGTAAATCACAGATTAAAATTGCAGCCTTCCATTGATCCTCAGGCTTGACCTTTAAAGACTGTATCTTTCATCTGCCAAATCCAACTTCCAGTACTTCTAGGCACTCTCTCTCTCTCTCTCTCTCACACACACACACACACACACACAAGAGAGAGAAAGAGAACACAAAAAATTGATGGCACCTAAAACTACCATCTACAAACAAGGTGCTATGGAATAATAATCAACCCTATCATTATCTTTACTCACACCATCCTTCCATGGTCTAATTAACCAAATATTTTCTTTGATAGAGGGTGATATCATGGCTTCGAGACCCAGTGAGTGTGCGTCTAACTCAACCATAAAAAGAAATACAGCAGACCTGAAATCCGTATTGAATTCCTTAGTGGCAATTAACAATATACTCAAGCCTGACAGTAGTATTTTGCTCCCTGCACAATGGCTTGAATAAACAGCATACATTTCCCTCATCAGGGATTGGAAACACAGCTGAAACCATCACTCATAATTCAGGATAACATGAGAAAATTAGCCCGGAAACAAATCGTTGAACTTGGATTTCATGGCTTAACTTAATAAAACACTAAACATATGAATAAATGCTTGAGCTTGAGAAATCAACACAATGCCACAACAATTTTTTGGGGAAAACAGATCAGTCAATCCACAAGGCATTAAAATAATTCGTTACATAAATAACTGAAATTACTAATAAAAATGTGAACTTTTTGTATATTAATTTCACCAACCAATTGGAATCATAAAAATACAAAATTGCGATAGAATTGGAACTATAAAGCAAAAAATTTTGCTCAGGTTTTCATTGACAAATCAAAATTGAAATAACTAGAAATCCAAACTGACAATTCCATCAATTCTCATGAACCCTAACAAAGGGTTCTCTCCCAAAAAACAAAACAAAACCTGGGTCCTAAACGACGGGTCGTATAAGGTAAACTAATCATCGTCCCTCTTCTTCGGCTTCCGATAGGACTCTTCGAGATGCTTCGCGATGATAAGGCCAGTGTCGGCGAGCTTCTTGATATTCGGAACGGCGTAGTTTTGGGCCACGTAGACTCCGAACACAGTGCCAGCTATGAAGGAGAAGCTACTCCTGATAAAACCCATTTTGGGTTGCAAATTTTGCGTCCAGAAAAATAGAAAATAAAAAGGAAATAGCTTTCAAGGATTGAATGGGGTAGGGATTTTAGATCGGAGTGAGAGACTGTGTGAGTGTTTAGTTTGAGATTATAAAAGGGAGGTGAATTTATTGAAGAGCTAATACTCTTTTTCTCGTGCTCCTCACGCTTCTTCTAAGTTGACCCCTTTCCCAAGCACAAACCCAGGCACCAATTGCCAATTGGTCCACAGTTTTGGTGGGGTACGTTCTGCTGACAAGGCAGTATAAAAGCCATTCTTTTTTTCTTTTTCTTTTTTTTTGAGTTTTAAAGTAATTTTTTTATTATAAATTTAGTTTAAAATGCTATTATTTTTATTTTTATGTGTGTTTTAATAAGTATTACTTTTTTTCTATAAAAAAAAATTAGGGTTGATTTTGAAATTTAGTTTAATATTTAATAAATTTATGATTTTTTTTAGTATTGTAATTTTCTCTAATTTTCTGTTTAGTTTAATTGATTTTGCAAATTATTTGTGAGTCTTTTACATGTTTGATTAAATGTTTGTCTCATGATTTGACTGTGAATTACATTTTTCTTTTCTTTTTAATATGATCAAAAGAACTTGACCATATTTAGGTGGCAATACATTACTAAGCTATGTGAGGTTTATCATAACCAAGTCTCACATTATCTAGCTATTTAAATATGGTATATGTGTTTAATGTTTTTTTGTTTTTGTTTATTATTGTAGGGGCTCCTTTTTTTGGAAGTGTACCCCCGACAATGAATTTGTAGAGAGTGGGGCAAAGGGTTTGGCTCCGGCCGGCCCCTCACCGGTGCTCCTTGCGTTTTTCCTTTGTCGCTCTTCGTCTGGGGTTGCTCCTCGGCTAGCGTCCGAGGAGGCCCCCCCTTCACCAGAGGGGCTCTTTTCCTTATATACTCCTTATAGTTTGATCTTGACCCTACAGCTGTTGACCATCCAGGCCACTGCCTCTAGAGCCTGTCCCATCAGACAGGTTCTTCACCATGCTGTGGGTTGTGGCCTCCAAGGCTGCACTACTCAGGGGTCTTGTCACCATCAATGTAGCCTGGGGAGTCGGGCAAACTCACTGAGTGTGGATGTGACCGCCTATTCTGGGTTTGCCCCCTACCCAGGATAAGACTAGGTGTGCCGAGGAAGGGCGTGTCCTCGGCATGGGTCCGAGGAGGGCTAAGACCCTTTGGACGGCTGTTTGGGACGATTGTCCTCCCCGGCTTGGGCCTTGGGCCAGCCTAAAGGTGGGCCGGGGATTCCGAGCCCACGGGCCCCACAATAGCCCCTCAAAACCCTGCTGCACGTTTCCTCGGACGGGGAGGAGGGTTTTGTAAACCTCGGCCCTTATGTTCCGGAAGGCCTTCAGCTGGCTGGTTCTTCCTTGAGTGGCCGGATCAGCATTCAGACTCTTCAGTAGGTAGTTAGTTTCTCCACAGGACTAGGTCTTTGGACCACGCAGCGCCTTGGCTCTGTCGTAAATAGCTAGCTCCCCATGGGCTTGGGTCCGAGGACCATGCAAGTCCTTGGTACAATTGCTGCCTTCAGAACGAGTGACCAGCTCCCCGTAGGCTTGGGTCCGAGGACCATGCAAGTCCTAGGTACAATTGCTGCCATCGTTGGTAAGTGGCTAGCTCCCCATAGGTTTGAGTCCGTAGACCATGCAAGACCTAGGTACAGTTGCTGCCTTCAGAACGAGTGGCCAGCTCCCCGTAGGCTTGGGTCCGAGGACCATGCAAGTCCTAGGTACAATTGCTGCCATCGTTGGTAAGTGGCTAGCTCCCTATAGGCTTGAGTCCGTAGACCATGCAAGACCTAGGTACAGTTGTTGCCTTCAGAACGAGTGGCCAGCTCCCTGTAGGCTTGGGTCCGAGGACCATGCAAGTCCTAGGTACAATTGCTGCCATCGTTGGTAAGTAGCTAGCTCCCCATAGGCTTGAGTCCGTAGACCGTGCAAGACCTAGGTACAGTTGCTGCCTTCAGAACGAGTGGCCAGCTCCCCGTAGGCTTGGGTCTGAGGACCATGCAAGTCCTAGGTACAATTGCTGCCATCGTTGGTAAGTGGCTAGCTCCCCATAAGCTTGAGTCCCTAGACCATGCAAGACCTAGGTACAGTTGCTGCCTTCAGAACGAGTGGCCAGCTCCCCGTAGGCTTGGGTCCGAGGACCATGCAAGTCCTAGGTACAGTTGCTGCCATCGTTTGGTAAGTGGCTAGCTCCCCATAGGCTTGAGTCCGTAGACCATGCAAGACCTAGGTACAGTTGCTGCCTTCAGTACGAGTGGCCAGCTCCCCGTAGGCTTGGGTCCGAGGACCATGCAAGTCCTAGGTACAGTTGCTGCCATCGTTTGGTAAGTGGCTAGCTCCCCATAGGCTTGAGTCCGTAGACCATGCAAGACCTAGGTACAGTTGCTGCCTTCAGTACGAGTGGCCAGCTCCCCGTAGGCTTGGGTCCGAGGACCATGCAAGTCCTAGGTACAGTTGCTGCCATCGTTGGTAAGTGGCTAGCTCCCCATAGGCTTGAGTCCGTAGACCATGCAAGACCTAGGTACAGTTGCTGCCTTCAGAACGAGTGGCCAGCTCTCCGTAAGCTTGGGTCCGAGGACCATGCAAGTCCTAGGTACAGTTGCTGCCATCGTTTGGTAAGTGGCTAGCTCCCCATAGGCTTGAGTCCGTAGACCATGCAAGACCTAGGTACAGTTGCTGCCTTCAGTACGAGTGGCCAGCTCCCCGTAAGCTTGGGTCCGAGGACCATGCAAGTCCTAGGTACAGTTGCTGCCATCGTTTAGTAAGTGGCTAGCTCCCCATAGGCTTGAGTCCGTAGACCATGCAAGACCTAGGTACAGTTGCTGCCATCGTTGGTAAGTGGCTAGCTCCCCATAGGCTTGAGTTCGTAGACCATGCAAGACCTAGGTACAGTTGCTGCCTTCAGTACGAGTGGCCAGCTCCCCGTAGGCTTAGGTCCGAGGACCATGCAAGTCCTAAATACAGTTGCTGCCATCGTTTGGTAAGTGGCTTCGTCCCCGAGTATGAGGACACAGTGTTCACCTCTTTGGGCAACTCAGTCTCACGTCGGGTAGAAGTCCCTCCCATTAGCCCCCTGCAGGCTGCTGGAGCAAGAGTTAGTATACCACTACTGCACAGTTGCCTTCAATAGGAGTTCGTCCTCGAATCCGAGAACTTTGCTTTGGTGTGAAGACGTCCACGGGTCATTTTCTGTGAGCTGTTTTTCCTCGGGTCGGATTGTGACTTCGCACGTGGGGCTGATCTTGCCTCTGGTTCGTGTTCCTCGTCTTTCTGGTTTACGAGGCGTCGCTTGGCCTTCCGCGCTCCGTGTTTGACGCTTCGGTGCCCGTAACGCGCCTCTATTAATGCCCTCGTGAATTAACACGAATCAGGCAGCTGGCAATCCCCTTGGAATTGGGTGGGAATTAATTCCCTTTGACAATTCTCCCTTCGAATTCCGCGCGGCTCAACTCTCTCCGGTTTTTGCCTTCCATAAAAGGTGTTCTGGGGGAAGTGTTTCTCCTCATTCCATGAATCTTCCACCACGAACAGAAATATACACTTTCACCTTCCTGAGCCCCTTTGACACCGCCACCAGGATTGTGACCACAGTTAGGAGATCTGGAGTTAAGGGCCGCCGTGGCCGCAGCCCCCATTGGGCTGCCGGCGCGGCAGAGTTTAGGCGTAACACTGGCAGGGCCTTGTATGGTGGCCAGGGGGGACGTCATTGAAGTACCTAACGCCCCTCCGCAGAGCGCACCTCCGACGAAGGAGGCACGCGAACTCCCGTCACGGCTGGTGCCAGAGCATTGCCGTCTCTGACGGTCAGTGCTCGTGCAGTTTGGAGAGGGTCGAGGAAGCATCACGAGGGTAGGTGTTCCGGGGTCTCGGGGTCGGCTCCTTACTTTGTTCAAGCTTTGGCTTGAAGGCGAGCCAGCCCCCAGCCCCCCTTCCCGTGCTTTTACTGTCCAGTTCTCCCATTCTCTGGACGCCGGTAAAAGCACGGGTTGACACTTCCCTCATTCCTGATATTAATTCTTTGCGAGCCTCTTGCCCGGCTAGTTCCAAGACCGGTCCGCCTGGGCCTCTGATTGTAGGATTAGTTGGTAGAATTTTTTGTAAAACATGCCTGTCTGAGCCTCTGATTGTATTTGTGACTTTTCTTTTATGAAATAATAAAGATTGTTGTACTTGTAATCTTTTCTGAAATAATAAAGAACTTTTCCTTTATTTGCTGTTAAATTTTCTTTTCGTACTGCAATTCTTCTCTTCTTCTCCTCTTTTTTTTTTCTTTTTTTTTTTGCACCACCAACTTTGCACAGCAACTACTTTGGAACGACTGCCGGTTGCGCCGGCCGGTGCTCTAACCCTTCCCACAGACGGCGCCAATTGTAGGGGCTCCTTTTTTCGGAAGTGTACCCCCGACAATGAATTTGTAGAGAGTGGGGCAAAGGGTTTGGCTCCGGCCGGCCCCTCGCCGGTGCTCCTTGCGTTTTTCCTTTGTCGCTCTTCGTCTGGGGTTGCTCCTCGGCTGGCGTCCGAGGAGGCTCCCCCTTCACCAGAGGGGCTCTTTTCCTTATATACTCCTTATAGTTTGATCTTGACCCTACAGCTGTTGACCATCCAGGCCACTGCCCCTAGAGCCTGTCCCATCAGACAGGTTCTTCACCATGCTGTGGGTTGTGGCCTCCAAGGCTGCACTGCTCAGGGGTCTTGTCACCATCAATGTAGCCTGGGGAGTCGGGCAAACTCACTGAGTGTGGATGTGACCGCCTATTCTGGGTTTGCCCCCTACCCAGGATTAGACTAGGTGTGCCGAGGAAGGGCGTGTCCTCGGCATGGGTCCGAGGAGGGCTAAGACCCTTTGGACGGCTGTCTGGGACGATTGTCCTCCCCGGCTTGGGCCTTGGGCCAGCCTAAAGGTGGGCCGGGGATTCCGGGCCCACGGGCCCCACAATTATTATTATTGATGTTGATGTTAGTGGAAAATAGCCAATGTGGGCTTTTTATTTCTTAGGATCACACGACATTTAAATTGGGGCCTATATATACTAAAATTTAATTAAATTATATTTTTTAACTTTAATTTATCCTTCTAATTTGTTTAGATGCATTTTTTATGAATTTATTGTTAATTTGTGGATTTTTTTATCCAGTTTTTTTTTATTAACTATTTGTGAAAATTTTATTTTTCATTTGTCATATGTTTGCCTAATTTTTTTTATTATATTATGTTCGTTGCTAATTTATTATTAAAAAAATATAGAATCTCACTTTCTTGACATGAGAGTATCAAACAAGCCACTAATAAAACTCTAATAACCTACATTAATGCTTCCAACTTACCACACGTTTAGAATACTTTAGCAAACATATGTAACATAATGAACAAAAACATTATGTTTATTTGTGTATGCCAATTAATACAAGATTGTTGGACTCCAAAGAGCAAGACACATATACCAATACAAAAACAATATTAGGATTAGGTGTCTTTTGCCTAACCTATTGATTAGGAAAAGGCTTACCAAGGAGTTGATTGCAAGTACGCTAATATAATTACAATTGATTTTAAGGGTCAATGCAAGAGCACTAATATATCATAATTGATTTTGAGTTTCTTAACCATCAAACAATAGTTTTTAAAATAATCAAGTGCAATTACATTTTCAAATCATTAAAGATTACAACAAAACAAGATTAAAATTAGTAAAACATATCAACAAACATATGTTTATGCATGTATTTCTAAAGGTGTTCCAAAATTGGCTCTTTATTGTTTGAGGAAAACACATACAATTATCATGTAATTATTTACAGTTTTTGTTTAAGGCAAGTTAGAAATCCTAATCCACTCAATCTACCTTGTAATGCTCCCCATGGAGCTTGAACCTATGATCCTCCATCCCACCACCCCATTTTCAAATTAAAAGTAACCATAAATTGTTCATTTCAATTATTGACTAAGAATCACATGATCTTTCTTTTTCTTTTAATTTTTTTTTTTAAAAAAGGCTTTACTTGACATGCGAGCCATTTGGGAGATTATGAGAGAATTTTAGAAAAACCTATTAACCAAAATAGGAGACATACAAATAGAAGATCTTTTTGTATCTTCCCTTATAGGACCATCCAAATAAGGACATATGAAGCAAAATTAGCTATTGAAGCAACAAGGAACAGAGTCCAAGGTGGACATAGTTGTAACAACAAATCTGTCACCACCCCTAAACAAGACCCGAAGTCCTTAGAAACACTAATGGTGTTTAGGTCTTCCTATGTGTATGCAAACTGTTTTTTTAGATAGCTTGAGTAAAGCGGGAATAGGTAAGTTCCCCCTATATCGGTAAGGAATAACTATGTTCCCCCTGTCTTAGCAAGGATAAAAAAATGACGAACAAATGGAAAACCATTTGCGATAGACGCTTTGCAAAATTCTTACGTTCTTCCTCCATAACATGTAAAATTGTTGAAAATAATTTTTATTTAGGTTTAGAAAATTTTATTGATAACATGCCTATATATATATACACACACATATATAAGCTAAATGGAGGATTAGTTAGTTTATCTAATTACATAGTTAATGTATATAATTCATTAAGTTTTGCTTGTACTAAATATGAATTTTCAATTTTCCTTAACCACAATTAGTTTTGGCAAAAGCTAACTAGACCATTAAGTAGATTTTAAAACATATAGGTGTGTTAGATTGACAGGTGTGGTTACTCACCTCACCGTTTTAACTTCCATTAAATAATTAGACTAAAGAAAATGAAAAAATCTCAGTAATAGGAAAAGTACAACTCAAGATAACCATTCATGGGGAGGCAAAAGCGCAAACATATATTATTATGAGCCTCATGATTTCTTTGAGATGAACTCCTCAATGTTGTTTTTTAAGATTCTTTCTCAAATTGCTGATTAAAAAAAATTCTCTCTCAAATAATGTATTATTTTTTTACTATAAAAAATTATAGGTAATGCCAGGATTCGTTTGGAAACAATTATTTATTATTCATTTGTCATATTTTTGCCTAATTTTTTTACTATATTATGTTCGTTGCTAGTTTATTATTAAAAAAATATAGAATCTCACTTTCTTGACACGAGAGTATCAAACAAACCACTAATAAAACTCTAATAATCTACATTAATGCTTCCAAATTACCACATGTTTAGAATACTTTAGTGAACATATGTAACATAATGAACAAAAATATGATGTTTATTTATGCATGCCAATTATACAAGATTGTTAGACTCCAAAGAGCAAGACACATTCACCAAGATGAAAACAATATTAGGATTAGGTGTCTTTTGTCTAACCTATTGACCAGGAAAAGGCTTACTAAGGAGTTGATTGCAAGTACACTAATATAATTACAATTAATTTTAAGTGTCAAAGCAAGAGCACTAATATATTGTAATTGATTTTGAGTTTCTTAACTATCAAACAATAGTTTTTAAATTAATCAAGTGCAATTACATTTTTAAATTATTAACGTTCACAACAAAACAAGATTAATATTTGTAAAAACATATCAATAAACATATGTTTATGCTCTTTCTAAAGGTGTTCCAAAATTAGCTCTTCACTGTTTGAGGAAAACACATACAATTATCTTGTAATCATTTATAGTTGTTTTTTTTTTTTTTTTTTAAAGCTGAGTTAGAAATCCTAATCCACCCAATCTACCCTATAATGCTTCTCGTGGAGCTTGAACCTATGATCCTCCCTCCCACCACCCCATTTTCAAATTAAAAGTAACCATAAACTATTCATTTCAATTGTTGACTAAGAATCACATGATTTGTCTTTTCTTTTAATTAAAAAAAAAAAGAAGTTTTACTTGATGTGCAAGCCATTTGGGAGATTATAAGAGAATTTTACATAATTAACAATTTTGCAAAGCAGATCATCCTAAACCCTACATACCCCTGCCACCCTCACATGGTCAAATTCTTTAATTGTTTTCATTTCAGGGCATGGACATCATTGTACACTGGTTTAGAGCAACAAATTTAGTGCCCTATTTTGCTAACGATATATATGGTCTGTTTGGATATTACTTATTTTGTTAAAATTGAAAACTTATTGCTGAAAATATTGTAAATAAAGGTAAAAGTTAACTGAAATAGTATAGTGGGGCCCATAAATAGTACCAAAAAGTGCAGTGAGGCCAATAAATAGTAGCAAAAATAAATTGAATAATGAAATAGTTTTCATTTTTCATTGATATCCAAACGGAGGCACAATGAAAGTTGAACTTTGGAGAGAACTCCATTGTCGCCGTGTTATGGTACAAAGACTCTTGGGAGAATACGATTTTAATGTTAGAGTATTTGGTGAATAGAATCAATCCAAGACTAATGGTGTTGTTAGGGATATCATAAGGTCACCGTGTTTGTTATTTCTTTACCTATCAGTGCAAGACCATATCAATATTGCTTTTTTTGACAATTTACATCCTATGCTGTGTGATATTATGTTCATTGCTAAGCAGCATTATCCCACAAGCAAAGGTATCTAACTTACATGAAAGGCTTTGAGTCAATTTCACTTTCGGTAGCATAAGACCATATATCAAAGTCCCCACAATTGAGTGAGCACCTAGTGCATCACTGATGCAACCATATATGTCACGACACAAACCTATACTTCAGAATTTAGAGCATGACCAATATGTTAATATCAAGTTCAACTCAATACTAACACAAACCAACTAAAGCTGAAGGTGTGATACAGGACAACCTAGGCTTCCCACCTAGATTAGTACCACCATAGACCTTAGGCTTCCCACCTAAGGTGTTTGGATTCACCACCAAACAAACATAATGCAATCTCCGCAAATAATTTCAATAATAATAATCGTAGTTTGTGAATACAAAAGAAATCATTTGGAGCTTTATATGTAACTTCTAGGAATCACAAAGATAAGGATAAACTCTCCTAAATAAATCCTAAACAATTTCAAATACTAATCTGATAATTCTAAACAATTTCAAATACTAATCCGATAATCCTAAACAATTTAAAATACTAATTCGATAATCCTAAACAAATGACAATGATGACAACTAATCCTAACTAAACTCAAATATCAATCCAGACTAAACAAATAACTAGGTTACAATTTGAAATTATCCACAAAAAATCTAAAATGAAATATTGAAATAACTTTTGGTCATGCTTCTACATTATACTCCACTGATTTAAGAAAACTCAACCTCGAGTTTTGTAGCGATGAAGAATTAGGACTTCAATGTGTACTACTTCCATCAAATTAGAAATCACCCTAGGAAGCACTGAGAGTAGAATAACCTTCAATTCCACAACAGCATAGAACTCCTTTGGAAACACAAAATCAATATGTTGAACAGGCACAATTTTATCTTGAACCATAGTATCAACCTTTTGGGCTTCATCAACCTGTAGATGTTCATCAACCTTATGGATCATGAAGGGCTTAGTAGCACTTTCATCAGAATCAACCTCCACATCAAGTGCACCCTCTAAATCTTCGCTCACTTGTTGAAATTTCTCTTCTTGTGTAAACTCTATAATAGGTTCTTCTTGTTGCATGAGTGTTGAAACATCATCTATTAGCACTTGTACCTTTATTTCAACATTACTCTTTGGTAGAACCTGAGCATCCTTTTTTTGAGTAGAAGAGTCTAGCAAAACCTTTATTATTTTTCTTAAGTTTTGAGCTATGACGGTGAGTTCTTGATGAAAGGATGAGGTGTTTTCTTGCTGAATACTGTCTCTGTTGTGTAGAAAATTCCCATAAGAGGATTGAGGTTGATAATTCTCTTGATAGTATTCTCTCTAAGTATTTGTTTCATTTCATTCCAATCAGTTATGACAGACTTGCTCTTTCCTTTGCGATGATTCTCGATACTACACCAAAAGTCTCTAGCTCTACTTCTCAATTTCAACCGGGCAAACCTAACCTTATTAGCATCTAGCAAACATGTTTGATCAAAGAATTGATCCATCTCATCTAGCCAATTAATGAGGGTCCATGGATTTGGACGTCCATCAAACTTTGGCGCTTCTGAGACTACCATGATTGACAGGAATAGATTTTCAACAATTTGAAATGAACATTTAGTGGACATGATTCCCATGGCTGGAGCAATAAGTGTTGGACCTTGATTGGGCTAGTTTAGTGACTTGGTGCTACCCTGGACATGGGTCACTTGGCTAAAGCAAAAGAGATGGACTACGTCTCTGCTGGAAAGTTCTACTTTTGACTTCTTCTTCTTCTTCTTCTTCTTCTTCTTCTTCTTCTTTTTTTAAATAACAATATTCAAGAACAACTACAACTTAAAACACTAGAGACAGAAAATTAAGCTAAAAGAAAATAAGGCTTCAAAGGAAACTAAACAAGTAACACAAAGAAAAAATATCATGGAGAGCAGCGTTGGATTCATCGGAGAAGAGGCGGCATGGACTCATGGGCGATAGTTGTCATTAGTGCTCAAAAGTGGAGATCGGTGCTTGTGAGTAACGACAAGGAGAGATCAGTGATGGCTTCTTGTATTTTGAACCTAGCAGTGTGGGTTTTGCATATCTAAATCTGTGCTTTTGTATGGGTCGGATCGAAAATGGGTTTGGGGTATGAGAGTTGCTGTGACAGGTTATTGACTTTGTTTTGAAGGGAATAGGGTTCTAAGTTTCAGAGCCTAGCATTGGGAAGAATGGTGGGATTACAAGTTTTGTGGGTTTTGTGGTGGAATTTGGGTTCTTTGTTTTTGAGCAGAAATGGCTTAATTGGTGGTAATTACAAAGATCTTGTGAGACATGCTTGGAATGTTGATGATCGTGGGTTGTACTGCTGGTTGGTGTGGGTTTAGGCTGGTCAGACGTGGTTTTGGGTTGTTGAAAGGGGGTAATCGAGTTAAGCTCTAATAACAAGTTGATGTAGGACAACCTAGGTTTCCCACCTAGATTAGTCTCACCGTAGACCTTAGGCTTCCCACCTAAGGTGTTTGGATTCACCACCAAACAAACACAATGCAATCTCTACAAATAATCTCAATAATAATAATCATAGTTTGTGAATACAAAAGAAATCATCTAGAGTTTTATATGTAGCTTTCAGGAATCACAAAGATAAGGATAAACTCTCCTAAACAAATCATAAACAATTTCAAATACTAATCTGATAATCCTAAACAATTTCAAATACTAATCCGATAATCCTAAACAAAGGATAATGATGAACAACTAATCCTAACTAAACTCAAATATCAATCCAAACTAAATAAATAACTAGGTTACAATATGAAATTATCCATAGAAAATCTAAAATGAAATATTGAAATAATTTTTGGTTATGCTCCTGCATTAAGTTGCTTATTGAAAATAGTTCCTCATATTTCTTTTTATTTCATTACATAAAAGCCATAATATACAAAATTCGTAAAACTTTGAAACTTCATTACTTTCGAACTTTGCAAGATTACAACTTGGCTAAAAGTTAAGGTAGTCGTGTAAATATTATATAATTAAACATTTAGCAAAAATCTTATTTACAAACCTAAACCCAAAGACATATAATTGGAGTTCAAAACAAACTTAGGGTACGTTTGGTACACTGAATGTAAATTACATTAAGAATAGTAATCTTTATTACTAGGAATAGAAGACATTGTAATAAAATAACTATTACTATTTATAAGTTTGGCTATTACATATGGAAAACTTGTAAAAGATGATGTATAAGGAAATTTTATATTTTTGGAAATATATTAGTTTTAAAACCTATTATATATACTAAGGAATAGCTATTACATCTATCTTAAAGAAGAATAGCTATTCTTCAATTTAAAGAATAATTATTTCAATGTAATAACTAATCCACATAATAAAGATGCATCCAAATGACCAAATTGATATTACACATGAATAACTATTCCATTACAGAAGCTATTACAGCGTATCGAATGTACCCTTAGGCTCCGAAATACATTTGTGCTCAAAATCTATGGTTCTAACAAATCAGAACCATAGATTCCTTGCCACAACTAATATTCTTGCTGCTTATAGGAAAAATCATGTGCACTAAAATATACTAGGGTGAACTGCGAAGCCCAGTAAGGTTTTAAGTTCCAAGAGCATTTAATAAGAATGCATGTAAATCAAATATTTTATGGATATACCAGCTTTAATAAATAGTCTTCAATAATATTCATACTATTCTTAAAATAACTAATGAACTTTCAGATGAAAATACATCATTTTCCTTCCATATAATAATAAAATGATATAATAATGAACTTTAACATAATCCAGTAACCTTATCTTTAAATAGACTATAAAACATTTTATCATAAACTTTCCATCAGACTTATTATACATTCAACATACCTTTCTTACCATCAAACTTTTCTTATAAATTCAAAATAGCTTAATAACTCATTCATAATATATTAATTAGTCCAATTGTAAGTCTATCACAACTTTTGGGAGGCTTCTAGTACATTGTGCCAGGTATCTAGCATTCTCCACAATGTTAGGAAATCCCAGGACCATATCAAAAAATGCCAACCATCTTGGAAAATATCACATTCATAATATATCTTAAGTTTCCCTCTTAAAATTCAGCCATGTGACTACTTAACTAAAAAATACATTTCCATCCCATAAGAAAAAATTTACATGGCAGAATTTTAAGAGAAGAACCTAAAGAACAACACTTAAATACTGTACTTGAGTCTTGCCCTAACTATTATTTACCTATTACAGCCTACCAAACATGCACTTAAAATTTCAAATTTAAGGAAACATTTTTTATTCAAAGCCTCCATGCATCTTCAACATACACATATTACCTCAAGTATTTGGACTAAATGACTAATTGCATGTTAGATTGGATAAATTATATTCGCAAATGGGTTGACTGTGGTTTAGGCAATATATATTAGAAAATTATTGTTTTTCATGTATAAATAAAACACTTACCCCCAAGAGTCTTACAGATTAGCGGTGCTGTTATTATTCTTTATAAGGAAAACTAGGATTTGAATCTCCCCATATTAATTCGATGTTTAAAAAACAAAAAAAAACAAAAACAAAAAACAAAGCATGTGTGTTTGTGTCTTCATGCATTTGTTTTTTTTTTTTTTTTTTTTAATGCCTTCATACATTACTTTAAACAAAGTCTTAAATCCAAACTAATCCATAACTCATATATATATATATATATATATAGTAGCATATGATTATTGTTAAAAAAATTTAATCACTATTATTCTTCGAGGTAATTAACTTTCCTTCTTTGAGATTTTGGGAAATGACACTTTACCCCAAATTTGAAGGGAAAAAACACTTTTCCCCCTTGCCATCCGATTGACCAAACTTGTGTTAAATTAATATTAAAAATGTTGCGTATTAACCTATCCTTTGCTCAGGGACAGGTTCCCAAAATTATTTTATTTCGTAATTAAAATTCATTGTTTTAAATTTGTAATTAAAATGTATTTTAAAATATTAAGTGAGTTTTGCTTAGTGTTTTTTTTTTTTTAATGAGTTATGGAGAGATTTGTCATTACAAGTGTTTTGGTGCTTAATAAATTTTGCATTTTTACTCTAAATTTATTAGTTTTTTTTTTTTTTTTACTAACCATTGTTAAACTTTTGTAAATAGATTCTTATAAAAATTTAGAATATTTCATTACTAATATAAACAAAAGAGAGGAGTGTTAATTTCTTCAAGCCTCAAAGGAGAGAGTCTTTTTTTTTCCTTTAGATTTGGGATGGAGTGTCATTCCCCCAAACATCAAGGGAGGGGAATGTAATTACCCCTAATTCTTATTAGCACTCAACATACTACAATATCTCAACAACCAATTGAGTATCTTTAAAGAAACTTACAGTGGTGTATATCCAAAAAGGTCTAACTCAAGAATACATAGCACAGGCTTTAAACCTCTTTAAACTCTTGTTCTTAATCTCTTCTCATCTATTGAAGACCATGGCTTCAAGCTTCGAGCTTTGCCATTCCCCACTCATCGCTACCAACAGTAGTGCCTTAGCTTTATTTCAACCTCTCTTCTCCCTTCTCTCCTTTTTTCTCTCTCTCTCTCCATCACTCTCTATCTGTCTCGATCTAAATAATCCTAAACTCCAAGATCGATTCAGATTTGCCACCGCCACAACCAACGGTGGCTCCTAAAGTGAATTGATGGCAAGGTCAATGATGGATGCCTTTAAGTTTTCTTTCCAAACCCATAAGAATGGGAGAAGAGGCTAGCCACGAATGATGTGCTTAAAATAAAGATACAAGGAAATCCTGCTGGCCTTTTTCCAAATCTAACTTGGATTTTTTCCAGTGAACATTACCGCTAAATCCTATCCTCTAGTTTTGAAATTATTTGTCGAGATAGTGATGTTCCCAGTGATATCATTTGCTAGATCTATTTTGTCTATCAAATACCCCTTGTTTTAATTGGATTTAAAACCAAGTGCCCCAAAGCGATGGTGTTTTTTCGGCAATCTGAAAAAAGATCGGTGAGCTGCAACAAGAACACAATAAGTAGGGGTGTTTTTTATGGCCAAACTAGAGGGTGTTAGTCTAACGGATGGGTTTAATGGCGTTTGCTATTTAATTAGTTGGACACATGACTAAAATTTAAGTGGGGAACCTAAGGAACAGCACTTAAAGTACTGAACCTAAGTTTTTCTCTTAAGAGAAATTGAAGCGTAAGAGCATTAGGAGATAAGGATAATCTTTTGGGTGGTTGGAAAGTGGAAGGGTACTGTAAAAGTTTTGGGAAAGAGTGTTGTTAGTCATATTACAAATTTAACAAGAGTAAAACTTAGAGCATTAAGATTAGGGGGTGTAAAACCCCCCAAGTAGCTATTTTACAACCTTTGTGCTCTAAAACATGCCAAATCGAGGGTTGTGTATCTAAAAAATATACAACTCAGCTATAGGTAGTTGCTTAATTTACAACCCACTATTCACTTGGATGTAAACTTAAAAGACATTATTTTATTCACTCATCTCTCTCTCTCTCTCTTTTCTAGTTGCTAGTAAAACATTATTTTATAATATTTTATAGTGTAGTTATATTATTTTATTGTGCTGACTTAAATTATTTTATTGTATTGTATGAAAAAATAAAAACTGAGATGTTAGGTGTATTGTAAAGTGAAATGGTATAATAGACAAAGTAACTTTTTAGATTGTAAAATAGCAACTTTTATACAACCCCGGATGCTAGTGCTCTTACAAATTGATATGTAGTGTCCATTTGGAATAGCTTATTTAGCTCTAACTGAAATTTTTTTACTAAAAGTGTAGAAAAAATGTTAAAAAATAAGCTGAATAGTATAGTGAGACCAATGAATAGTATCAAAAAGTGCTGTAGGACCCATGAATAGTAGTAAAAATAAGTTGAAAGTAGAGATAAGCTGAAAAATTCAGCTCATCCTAAACACACACATAATCAATCACAATAAAGTAATTCAAAAATTTATTAATTAGGTTGTTGAAATTCACAAATCACATTTATTATAACATCAGTTTGTAAATATTTTGTAATTGTTTTAGCATTTTTCTTTTGGGAAAAATGGAATGAAGCTTCTAAAGGAAGTTAATAGTAAAATTCATGACTAGAAGTTAGTAAAAGTAACTATAAAAGTTATAAGGATGTGGTTGATATGTTGGGAGGAGGGTAAGACTAAAGGTGAAAGGAATTGGGTGGGGGAATTTTAGTAGGCCAATGTGGACCCATCCTAGACATGGCTCAAGGGTATGCCAGCGTCGAGTGGACGAGGATGAAGATTTGGGAGTTACTATCTAGTTAAGGTTTAGGAACTAAGTTGGGTCCTTAATGCAAATGTATAACAAAACAAATCATAAGTCTAGAATTATGATAGACTTGGAAATGTAATAATCACCCAAGCCCGCCCAATTGAGTGGGTTGGTTTCCATTAGTGTTGTTAGGCCATTTTTAAATGGCCAAAATTTAATTACAATACTTAGATGCTGTTACTTAGTTTTCCCTCTTAAGATTCATCCATGTGACTGTACTTAATTAAAAATACATTTCCATCTTATGAGAAAAAAGCCACATAACTGAATTTTAAAAGGAGAATCTAAGGAACAAAACTTAAGTAGTGTACCTTGATAAGAATGCAAAATGTCATATTTTTTTTTCCTTAATGTTTAGTCTTTTATATTTATTTGGTGCCTAAATGTACTCATTATTCTTATATTTTGATTTAGGATGCAAATGGAGGCATTAAGTGCAAAACGTAGCTAATTGGGTGATTCTAGACAGGTTTGACATTATTTCATAATCTGGGCATAACTCTCTCATTCGAGCTCCGATTGAAATGATTAAAGATGTCGTGGAATGCTAAGACAAAGCTCTACACCTTTCTTGTTTTAAGTTTTGAGAGATACGGGGCGTATCAAGGTCAAAATCGGGCTTGAAGTTGCTGCACATGCACTGCTGACGTTCTAGAATGTTCCTTTGCTTGAAATTCTATACACAGATCTGATGCGGTTTATTTTTGAAAGTTTCCAGATCTGGTGCACAAAATTTCCAGCTGAAAAACACCACTTTTCTAGTTATATTACGACTTTGTTTTATTTTTAATATTTTTCCTTAATTAGTTAGATTTGGATATTATTATTGAGAATATTTTAAGAAGATTTTGTAGGATTGGAAAAGGGGGAATTAACATGTAAAAGGGGGAGGAGAAATCATAATTGGACAAACACACCTCTCTCTCCCCTCTTCTCTGATTTTTTTCCTTTGAGTTTTTATCATGGCCTTACTTAGCTAAACTTTTATACTTGGTCGAAGGAAATTGAAGCCTTGGAATCAATAAAATTGTGAAATCTAATTTATTTTTATTGTTCAATTTATGCTTTGAATATCAGATATTCTTCTATGCCTATTTTCATGATTGTCTTGTTTAATTACTAGGAGGCCTACTAGTTTATCATTCGTTGCAATCTACTGCCAGGTTAGATATCAAATCCGTAATTGTTTGATCTCTCTAACTTGTGAAACAACCAAGATTTAATGATTTGCTGCGTCAAAGATTATTAGATCTTAGAAAAAATGCTCGACTAAATTAAATACAACTGCTTCTGCTTGTGTTGTTTAGTTTCATCAATCTCTCTAATTCTTAAGGCTACTACTAGATTAAACCTTTAGCACTTGTATTGGGTTGTTTAGTAGTTAAAGTTTATTAGATCGCTTGTTTTCTAATTAACTATGACTAAGGAAAGATAGGAAAATAGTTCCAACGGTGAATATTCAAAATGTGAATTGATATATACTTGCATCGATGATCAGTTGTAAAATTCCAATGGTGGATGTTGACTTACACCAAGATTTGTTCTTTTGATTGAATTCGATACTTTAATTTGAATTGTTCCTTAGTTTTCTTTTCTCTTAAAATTGTTTTCATTATACTAACCCCCCCCCCCTCCTTGTTCACGTAGCATAAAACTAGGCTAGATACTTTCCGTGGGAACGATCCTAACTCGCACTACTATATATATTTTTAGAAGAATAGGTTTTATTTTTGGTTGCCTGCAATAACACACCATACCTAAGTTTTATTTTGTTTTTTTTTTTTTTTTTTAAGTAAGGAAATTATTAGAGAAGCCATATCCTAATCATACATTTATTTGCATTACACATTCACACAAGGGCCTATTGTCAAAGTTTTTTTTTTTTTTTTTTTTTTTAAAATTTTTTTTTTTATATGCATATTGTCAAAAGATTATGTCAACATATGGAAAGAAACCATTTTTTTTTTTTTTTTGTTGAGAGAATTTCCACATATTGAATTCAAATTAAGTCAATTATTTATTTATTATTTTATTTTTTGTATATACATTGATAGTTGAGAGTGAGGGGATTTAAACATTTGATTTATTTGTTCAAAATATCAAAAAGTGTCAATTGAGTTACAAGTCCCTTGGCCAATTAAGTTAAATTATATTTTACATAGGAAAGTATACAATCAAATCAAATCAAATCGAGCATGCAAGATTTGATACTAGCTTTGACTTGACAATCCTCTTGTTCCTTTTTTATTTTTATTTTTTGGTAAAATCCTCTTGTTCCTTCACATCACTACATCATCGCCAAAGTCATACTTCTACGGATTGTTTAGGAGATTGCAAATGACCAAGAGAGCAACGATCTTAGTACGATCTACCTTCACAATAGTGCTTGCAAGGCTCAATTATTTATTTATTGTTTTATTTTTTATATATACATTGATAGTTAGGAGTGAGGGGATTTAAACATTTGATTTATTTGTTGAAAATACCAAGAAGTGTTAGTTGAGTTACAAATCCCTTGGCCAATTAAGTTAAATCATATTTTACATAGGAAAATATATAGTCAAATCAAATTGAGCATGCAGGATTTGATACTAGCTTCGACTTGACAATCCTCTTGTTCCCTTTTTATTTATTTTTTGGTAAAATCCTCTTGTTCCTTCACATTCACTACATCATTGCCAAAGTCATACTTCTTCGGATTGTTTAGGAGATTGTAAATGACCAAGAGAGCAACAATCTTAGTACGATCTGCCTTCACAATAGTGCTTGCAAGGCTCAATTATTTATTTATTGTTTTATTTTTTATAGATACATTGATAGTTGGGAGTGAGGGATTTAAACATTTGATTTATTTGTTAAAAATATCAAGAAGTGCCAATTGAGTTACAAGTCCCTTGGCCAATTAAGTTAAATTATATTTTACATAGGAAAATATACAATCAAATCAAATCGAGCATGCAAGATTTGATACTAGCTTCGACTCGACATTCCTCTTGTTCCCTTTTTATTTTTTTTGGTAAAATCCTCTTGTTCCTTCACATTCACTACATCATCGCCAAAGTCATACTTATTCGGATTGTTTAGGAGATTGCAAATGACCAAGAGAGCAACGATCTTAGTACGATCTGCCATCACAATAGTGTTTGCAAGGCTCCTTCGATGGAATCCTTATAATATACAGTAGTACTTACGATTTTTTTTTTTAAGACATAATTTGATAAATGAACTTTTTTTTTTTCCAAAATCAATTTGATAAATGAATGAACACGACGAACGAAGATCATCTCAAATTAAAATTCAATTTATTTTGTTCATTAAGGATTTGTTTGGGATCCGTTTATTTTGCTAAAATTAAAAACTTTTTACTGAAAGTACTGTAGATAAAGGTAAAAATTAGCTAAAATAGTACAATGAGATTTATGAATAGTATAAAAAAGTTTAATGAGACCCATGAATAGTAGCAAAAATAAGTTAAATAGTAAAATAAATTGGCTTTTTAATTTGGAGTCAAACGCACACTTAATGGTTTAGATTAAAATTTTAGGACTTAACATTGTACAAACACATTTTAAAATTAAATTGACATAATAATTTGTACACTTTTGAATTTAAAAAATCTAATATGAGCAATGGACAAGATTTGAAAGAAGATAATCATTTTTTTTTTTTTGGGTATGAATTGTGTCTATTTAGGTTTTAGGATCCGCTTATTTTGCTGAAATTGAAAATTATAAAAGTAAAAGTTAGTTAAAATAGTACAGTGAGAACCTATAAATAGTACTAAAAAGTACAGTAAAACTTATATATAATAACAAAAATAAGTTAAATAGTAAAATAAGATGGTTTTTTTAATTTTGAACCAATCACAAACGATACCCAAAATTTAAGCTAATTGGGGGACTAAAATGAAAAATTTTAAACTTAAATGATCAATGTAAAAAGAGTCTCAAACAAAATTGGCGCAGGTATGATTAAGCCAAAATTTGTAAAATTCTGTGATGAAGCGAGTACTACAGTGCCACTGTCCCTTCTTCGCTTCGTATCCAAAACCAAAATTGAAGCCGCAACTCACAAGGCAAGGCCCGAGCTTTACTTTGGATGCACTGCAAGCCCAAACCAACAACCAAATCGGGAGCTGCACAATTGGGTTCGTTTCCTTCTCCCCTATACCTATCTGTTAAGATTGCATTTCTTTACTTTCCAAAATTAATCAAAAATCCCATCATTGATTGCCCATTAGATTATGGATTTGGGATCTCTCCATTTTGGGTTTGCTAATGTTTTTTTTTTTTTGGCTGAGATGGGTTTGCTAATGGTTACTCATTAGCAAACCCTCTTGACACATTGTATAATGTACAAGCAAGAGGCATGGTGCGAGTAGCACCTTATGGCAACCTTATTGTATTAGGTGAGCCTGGACTGATTATGTCAAAGGACAGTTCTTTAGAGATTATGTCAAAGAACTGCATTGTTTTAACCACAGCCCTCTGTCATTCTTTCTTAACTTGTATCCCTACACATTTTAAATTCCCCACGTGCTTTGTTTTATGACGTGCTTTTCTATATTGATTCAATAGCATGGTTAGTGCAGACAAAATCTCAACTGCCAGCGCTACATGGTTCGTATCAACAGTTGTAGTGGCAAGTCTAAATCCTTAGTATAAGTAATTGAAGTATTAGTTATAAATTTCAAAGACACTAACAAGAAACTCTAAGAAATGACAGGGATGGTACACGTTAATATTTCAATAAATTTATGAAAATGTTCAATAAGACTTGAACACTAATGGTGCCCAATTGCCTATAGCTAAAATGGTAACTGATGCAGAATTTCCATAAAAAAAGCATTACTAAAGTGAAGTTTAGCGGATGATGTTGTACTTTCAAGACTAGGGAAAATTATAAATTATCTATCAAAGACTGTGGAGTAGTTAGCATTTTTGTAATTCTGCTCTTCACGGTTATGTTGTCTTGTAAGCTTTGGTCTCTGCAGCTGCTTAATAGGTTTCAAAATTTTGTTTATCTGTCATGATGGGTCATTTTGTGGGTTCTTTGGATCCTAGTTTGTTGACTTAGATAATTTTGCCATTGTTTCAAACGTATTGGGATTTTGGGACTTCTAATTGCTGAAGAGCCTTGCTAGAGAGTTTTCAAATTTTCCTAACCTTGGGGGTACACTACTTTTCAGGAAGCTCAATGATGCTAGGAAAAAGTACTCTACCTATGATAAGGAGTTGTATGCTGTAGACTTGTAGTTCAAGCACTTTGCTATTGGCGTTACTGTCTCATTCCGAAGAACTTTGTGTTATATTCTGAACATGAGCCTCTCAGATACCTTAACTCTCAAAGGAATTTAACCTTCTGGCATGGTAAATGGGCTTCTCTCTTCCAAGCATGTGATTTTGTTATTAAATACACGGTTACAGAGAATAAGGTAATCTTCACTTTAACTGTGCTCTTCCTTTGGCCCTTTAATTCTAGATATGTATCTTTTCAAACTCTTATGTGTGGGCTTTGGTTCAATTAAATTAGGGTTTTGTTTACTAGTCTAAGTAGAAGTTCTAGTGACTATGAGAAGTTTAGATTTAATGTCTATATAATTGTGTTATTGTAAGGTTAAAAGTCAATCAATGAAATATTGAGTGCTTTGAGTATTGTGGCTCGTTGGCCTTATTGTCTACTCTTCTCTTCTCTTCTCTTCTTTTCATTCTTGTGGTACTGTTCACAAAACTATCACATGCACTGTTCACAGATTGTTAAAAAATATCGATTTTCCCCCTAACCCTACATCAATTCTTTTCTCTTTTCTACTACAACCATACTCATCCTTGAACCCTAATTTTTCTTCAGCAACTCTACACACTAAATCCTCAAATTTTCTTAACCCCAAACCTAGGATTGGCAAAATTGGACATGACCCATGAACTTGACACGACACGAAATTAGCAGATTATAAATTGAGGATTAACAGGTTCGTGTCATATTCGGGTTGACACGGTTGACCCGTTTAATAAATAGGTTGGGTTAGTGTTAAACACATAGAATCCGTTTGACACATTTGACCTGTTTAATTAAATGACATTTTACTAATATACCCTTCAAACTCTAGGTATATAAACTTATTAGTTGCTGTGATTTATTTTCTTTGACATATTATGATTGATTATTTGTGATATTAGGATGTGCTTTAGTTTTGAATGATTATTTGTGATGTATTTACTTATTAGTTTTGAATTTTATATTAAAAATATTTATTTTTTTTGTTTTATTATAATTTTTTTTTTTTTTTTCATTTTGATAAAATCTGATAAACAGGTCGACACAACTGATCTGTTTAATAAATGGGTTGTGTTAAGGTTGAGGAGTCTTGACCCATTTTATAAACATGTCAGGTTAGTGTTGACCTATATAGTTGAATACTCATGAGTTGACACAACACGAATCCAACACGTGAACACGAATGAGCACCCCTACCTAAACCCACCGTGACCACGCGTATTCAAATTCCCCAATTTGTCCTACATCATCCATCCAACATAATATCTTCTCTTTGGAAGCATGAGACTAACCACTGACCTATCTTGTGAAATGGAGTTTAGCCTTCTAAAGTGATATCAAATAGAATCTCCAGACCATGGATTTTTTATCATTGATTCTAATTTATCTCACCTTGAATGTTTCTTTTGCTTAAGAAGATTACATCTTTGGCCCTTTAAGATAGACTCTGAAAGATTTGGCTTCGATGTTGAAAATTGTGAACAGTAATAATCAAATGTCAAGGTTTTCCACCATTCTCTTTGCGTGTATGTGTAAAAGCAAAATTAGTCTCTTCAAGAAAGTGGTAAAGTGCATTCAGAAAATGTAAATCATTACAAACATAAATGCAGTTCCAAATTATCAAGGGAGAAAAAAGGAAAAGAAAAAGAACAACCAAGCTCAACTCAATGCTTCAACAAAGTCCTTAAGATTATCAAGTACAATGGCCTTTTTTATTCTTGGGTTAAAAAAAAAAAAGGAAAATAAAAGAAGAGGACTACATCAAAAGACTCCTTTGGTGGTTTAGTTCAAATTCTAGGTGCAATTTGAAGTTGTCTTTTTGGAAAGATAGGAACCAAGACAAATTGGGTATTAAGTTATCAAATACCAGTGCATGATATACTTCTTTTTATTCTTTGATCCAAATAATATGCTTATTTTATGCAAGATAAAAGATTTAGATGTTTTGTGCAGGTCTGGCTTCTAATATGAACTTGGAGATTTACAAAAAATATTGATTGGATACTCCAAAATCATTGAATTGCCTGCAAAAGTTCTTAGTTAAAGAGTTTTATTGGTGAAACTGATTTCTAGAGGATTTTTATTATTGAGATTCTTTGCCTCCATCACCACTCCTTTTCTGGAGAACATATGTAACCAGCTTTAGAGATAGGATTTTAGTTCCTTTCTTTTTTAGAGGGGTGTTTTGTTGGGGGGGGGGGGGGGGGGGGGGGGGGGGGGGTAGGAGGAAGATTAAAAGGCAAGCTGAAAGAAAAATTTGAAAAAATTAAGCTAATTTAAACAACAAAATAAATAAACAAAAACTTAAGCCTCATACACCGATCCACTCATCTCCTTTGTTCACTCGAAAAAATATGTTAATTAAAAAAAAAAAAAATTTAATTGTTGTACAAAATATAAACATAAATGCAAATTGGGGATATGATTTTGATGAATGTTTCAAAGGCAATTGTAGTTTTGATCCTCGTCAGACCTCTTATTTCTAGACTTGTGTTGTGTCAGCTTCCACTCAATAATCATATTTTTCTTTCTCAGATAGATAATAATTATATTTTTCATAGCATAGATTTTTGTTTAAGAGTCAAATTTGGAATAGTTATATTGGATGTGTATACTTTTTTATTTCTTCAAATTCTACTGGTTAGATGAAAAAGGGAGTCTCTAAAGTTTAAGCAAAGCTACAATAGTATGTTTTTGTGGTGTCCAGATACTCCTCTCTCTCTCTCTCTCTCTCCTTTTTTTATTTTTTTAATGAACACTTTTCTTTAAATTCAATCAGAGTATTAGTAACTTGTCGGTTAGCATTTACATGCAATAGGCTGTTAGGCCCATCAATTGTTTAATATTTATTTAGATAATTTTTTGTTATGCACGTATTTGTGCCTTTTGCTGCTAATTGAGCTAGATTAATCTAAATGATTGCAAACTTATATGTGTCAATCAAGGTGCGAGAATCAGAATTTGAGTTCTATATGGAGTTTCAGTTGGGTGTTTAATGGAAAGGTAAGTGTGCTGGCTCTGGAGATGTAAGCTTCTCAAAATGTTTCAATCCCTGCATAAAATCTGAAAGAAGACATGCTCTGACAAAATTCCAAACAGAAACACCTCAGATGGCCAAATTCATTGTAGCTTAGTGGCAAGGGCAGTTCACTGTCAAATCTTGTTTGATAACCCCAGAAAGACAAGAAAATAAATAACTTGGCTCACATGTTTATTTTGGTTCAACAATGGTAGATGGCTGTCAATGGGGTGTTGTTTGGTCTGGAAACAATCATGCATCTTGAGTGTCAGAATCTTATGATCATGTAGATTGCTTATTTAACTGTTCTAGTCCTCACTGAAGAATATTGTTCAACCACATGCTTAATTATTGTGCAACACATTCTAGGAAGAACCAATAAAAAAAAAATGTGTAGTTTTTGGGGTAGACTGGGCTGGTGGTTTATGCTTTTATCTTATTGGGATATAATACAGTTTGTTCACAGGATTATGCTTAAAAATTGAATGTGTTATTATCAATTTTTCTTCATTTTCAGAAACACAGCATCCCACTGCGCTGGTCTGTGGTTACCTTTTATTGGTGGATGAATATTGTAGGTTTTTTAAACAATGCAATAGAAATTAGTATGTTTGCAGGAGCTATAATCTATCATATTAGCCTTTAAAAGTGATATGAGAATGCATCTAGATGACAGATGTTCAAAGCCTCAGCTCTCGAGGCTTGAAGAACGATACCTAAGAAGTTCAGATTGTGATGATTGGCTTTATAAGTTGGGTTCTAAAATCCATTAGGCTTTATACAAAATGCTTGCATATGTCCTTTATTTTCAGAACCAATGAAATGAGGTGATAAGTAAATGGGGCTTGGATGTAGGCAATAAGCTCTTTCTCAAATTGTACTTCCTTCCATGACATTGGGTGGGGTTGAGGTCATAGGTTCATAATATATTGGATGCATTGGATTTTGAAATAACTTACCCATAAAAAATACTTGGTTACTTATCAAGAACTTGCCAATAAAGAAATAACTTTAGATGTCACATGGAGATCTTGGATATTATAATATGGTTTCCTGCAGATTATTTTATTGAATGCTTACATAACTCTGGGGGATAGTCTTCTCAAAAAAAAAAAAAAACTCTGGGCGATCAGGTTTGTGCATTCAATAATTACATCATGAACTGTGTGATGCACAATAGGGGCGTTGGTTATGCTGCAACTATTACTTACCTCTTGGTGGATGCATGATGCTTCACAGTTCACACGATTTTCCTGCATTTTCTATAAACTTTAGACATGAGTTACTATATTTCAGCTTCATTAACCTCTGCGGTTGGCGTATATAATAATGACTTGGAACATTTCAACAATGTTCACAAAGCATGAACCACAGAACCGCACCCATAGAGAAAAGGAAAATTAAAAGTTACTACAAAAAATTTATAAATTGATATGATAATGAAACGTAATTAATAAAAGCCTGAATTATTATTATTATTATTTTGTATGATCAATGACATATTAATTTGTAAGTCTTATATAATAAAATTTGTAGTATCACAAACATCACTCTTTAAAAAAAAATTATTACCATAAATATTTTGGGCTTTTTCATAATTAGGGTTGGTCTGGAGGTCTTTTCCCTTTTCTAAAACGATGAGAACTTTTTTGTAGGGGAGGCCTTGGGCTAGTCCTGTTTGGTTATGCTATATTGGGCTTCTCTTTGTAACGGATATGAATTATGTTGGCTCAATGGGTCTGGTTTTTTAGACCCATTAAGTTAAAACAAAAATTAGCAAAGCTCGAATCTTTGGTCTTCTCTTTTGTGCACTTTAGAACTCGCAAACGATTGCGAGCTTTGGGCATAAGACATGTAGCATTTAGAAATCAAATAAATGTTATGTGTTGCACATTTGGTTAAATATTATAGGAATTGGAGGATTCAATTAGAGGGATCCTTTCCTTGAGAGGGGATCATTAACAGAAAATAGTTATAAATGTCTAATGTCGAACATCAACCCAAAAATAGTTATAAATGTCTAACATCACAATATAGATTGCCAATGGCCTTTGCCTTTTTGGACCAAAGAAAAAAAAAAGTAAATGAAATATAATTGGATCACTTATTTTTTTCTTGGGGGCTTGAACAGAGCAAGCCTTTTTCTTATCCTTAAAGCCCCAAAACAAGCAGCTTTAGTTAACTTTCTATGCAAAAGGTGACCTAGTTGAATCCCTGATCTCATTCCATATTGATTTTCCCTTTGTTTTCTATTTTTAAATGACATAGGTAGACATATATATATATATATATGAAATAAGATGGGTTCAAGTTACACTTGGTGTAACTCTTTAGAATTACACTTTTTCTACACTGTTAGATTTAAGTAGATCTAACAGTAAAAAATATGAACCCATTAATGTTGATTACCATATCATTTATTATCCCTTATTTTTTGAAATTTCATATCTATCTCTATTCTCAAAATGTGCTTACATTCATTTCAACCAAAATACCTGTAACTTTTTATTTTCATGTATTGTCTCTATTTCCATATTTTTTGAATTTTCATATCGTGATCCTTAGGAATAGTTTAAAAAAGAATTTTGAATCTTAGATAAAGACTTTAGTACCAGTTTCCTACAAATCTACCTTAAAAAATTCAGCATCATTGCATCCTCAGAGGAAAACACCACCTCTACTCCAAGTTATACAAAGACTTGAAACCAATTCAAAGGCTTCTTTTGTGATCTCAAAGTCCTGAACGGCTGGACTTTAGCATTCAAAGAAAAAAGTCCTGGACTTTAAATTTATTTTGTCAATTATAGAAACAAAAAAAATCTTTATAACTCAAACTATAAACTCAATTACTTATTTTCGTGATGAATATATTGAGTAGGAGGATAAGAGAAAAGAGATAATGTGAAAATGTTTTAGGAGTAAACACAAATATGGGAATTCAAAAAATAAGGGATAATAAATGATATGGTAATCAACATTAATGAGTTCATATTTTTGATCGTTAGATCTACTTAAATCTAACGGTGTAAAAAGAGTGTAACTCTAAAGAGTTACACCAGGTGTAATTTGAACTTATCTTATATAAAATTATATTCATTCTTAAAAAAATCTACCCATATAAGAATGAATAAAACTTATGGGTAGTTGATAATTGATATATGACGCTGTTGAGATGATTTAATGGAGCATTGCCTTTAGGCTTGGACCTTAAAATATAAGGATTTTACATGAATTTGAATGTGAGTTGTTTTGCCAATTAGCTTTAGTTTTAAGCGATATTGTCCTCTCCCCATAGTAGAGGCATAGAGGGCCTAGTTGTGAGTCAAAGACCCATTGGATGCTTGTGTTACCCTAAATGAAAAAGGAAAAAAATATTCCACCAAACTTTCTAAGTATTGCTAATGATGTTTACTTCTTCTTTTTTTGAGTAAAGCTGATGATGTTTACTTGATTGTAAGTAAACTGTCTTATCTGTCAAATATGTGGCTAACTTTTACAAATTAGCAGTTAATTGCAATTCATTACAGTTTCATTATTGGTAGAATTTGCAAATTATCTTTCCTTTTTACTGTACAAAATTACAAATTTATTAATTTATCAATTACTTGAGAAAGTGCAAAACATGTGAAACGGCTAAGTTTTGCAAATTATTATTTTTTTTTTTTAACCAAAAAAAAAAAAGGGTTCTTTTAAAGTTTCATGGTCACTTTCAAAATTCACTTTTCAAGACAGCGGGACCGCATGAGTATCTGCAAGGCAAGGGCTCGTGTTAATAAATGACATGAAATTGAGTCCTTCCATATAGTCTTTGAGTGTTATTATTTATTTGGGTTTGGAATGGATTATTATGATTGATGAACACATATTGGAGGGCGAAGGACAACTCAAATTTTGATGTTTTGTTTTAAACGAAAAGAACACAAAACCACGATAGAGACATCAGTTGTAAATGCTTGGTTGACCTCCCATGAGGTCCCATAATATAAGCACAAACAAGATAAACAAAAAAAAAAATAGAGAAGGTGATGATAAAAAAGAAGAAAGAAAAGCGTTGGATTTGTAAGCCACCCAAGTTGTCCAAATAAGCGTAATGTGGAGCCAGAGTTCCACTGAGTTGTGTCTTGTGAGGTCCAAAGAAAAAGGAAATTAAACCAGTTGGGACTTGGGACCTAATTGTGACCTTGATTGGGAAAATGAGATTAATCAAAGAGTGAGAGTTACACGTAGGTGTTTTTGGGTCCTACCTTTTAAGGGATTTTTTGACATGTGTGAGTGCTCACTTTTGGGTTTTGGTATAATATAAGAAAGAAAAAAATTTAGGGAACGCGTTTTTCTTACGCTCACTAAAAGACATGAAAAAGAGTTGGAAAAAACAGTGAATGAAACTTGAAAAGAGATTGGATTGGAGAAGATAGTGGCAAAGCAAAGCATCTATGAAAGACAAGCAAAAGGTCGTGTGTGATGACTACCCTAACTTTTCTTGCATCCACAAACACCAATTTGGCCTAGACTCTTTTATTTTACTCTGTAGCTAAGCTCTAGCCATTTGTCTAGAAATGTCCACGTGGTTGGTCTTGCTATCTATCTTAGCCTGATCTACAAACTATTTTATTTGATCATATGTTTTTTGAGTTTGAAATTGTTACATCCGAGCTTGATGTTTCTACTTTCCACTTGCTATAGCTACTTGACTCATTATTTATCACAATTTAGCCTTCTATCATAAATCTCCCGCTGGACTGAGATATCCCAGTTTTTTTTTTGTTGTTTTTATGCTGAGCTATGGCTAAATTCTTTGACTTTTTGCAGAGATATAAAATGTGTTGTGATTAATAGTTTAGTTTCAGTTTAGAATTTAAATTTCACTCTGCCCATGTTCATTTGGTTGCCCTGGCCCTCACAAGGGATTCCTTGGTCAGATTGGTTCCTAGTGGCTAGACCACCTTTCATGTATTAATTATTAATCTATTTAGTTTTTTTGTTAACTAGGAAAGTGGGAAATAAATGTGTTTTATATATTAACTGGATAATTATAATCAATCACATACAAAAATTCTCACAATCTTTTTTATATCCACGGAGGTGACATATAGTGGTTGGTTTTAATAAAAGTAAAATGCTAATAGATGCCCGTAGGATAATAGTTAATAATCTATTTAAAAAAAATTTATGGGAAAAGAAAAAAATAATTAATATTTTGACAGTTTTTTTTATTTCTCATAAAAATAGTGTCAAAACTTTTCTAAAATGAATAATTAACTGTTGCCCTAAGGGTACCCGTTAACATAACCCTTAACAAAAATATTGTCACTAATAAGACTATATAAAAGTAATATTACTCAAATGATAACTTACTTTATTAAAATGCAAAAGAGTATGAACATTATCGAACTAAAACAATGAAAAAAATAAATAAAAGTGTACCTAGCATTACTCAATGATTATTTTTGGTGTAAAAAGTTAAGGTTGGTGAAAGTTTAGAAATTATGAACCAGATGTAGCTAGCCTAGTAGAGAAAAAAGTGAGATGGTTGTGCAAGTTGAGTAGGGCTTGGTTGGTGTGACCCACTGGTATTTGCCTTGCCCCCTAGATGATTTTAGAAGAGCTAAAAGCTCTGGTTCATGTCTCTCATGAAAGCATCTATATTGTCTGAACAAAATCTCTCACTTCTAGGAGCCTTCTCGATGACAAAAGCACTTTTCCCACTTACAATGGAAAGTGATCTATCATTATACTTTCCATGGGGAAGGTGGATTCATTTAGTGTTTTAGGGTTTTATAAAAAAAGTGTTGGCTTTTATGTCTAGAATCTGTGGAGTTTGATCTCTCTCTGACTCTCCTACAGTGATAAGTTCAGCTAGGATGAAATGGTGCTTGACAAGTGCTTAGCACATGGAATATGAACTCTGAGATTTTTGTTTTTGTGGGGGTGTCTAGAAAGGAGCTTTTGTAATGTGTTTCCCATTGATGAAATTTAACATTAACATTAAAAAAAAAAAAAAAAAAAAGGCAGATGATAATGATGAAGTATGTGGTCATGAAAGGTGATGTATCTATAAGAACTAATCAACTTTTTTTTCTCATTTTGTTCGTCACCATAATGAGTAATGATTTGTATGTAACATAAATACATGCACTTTGAATTTGAAATCAAAGTCAATCAAATAAATTATTCACTTGCTTGGTGTAATACAGTAATAGTATTAGGGTACTATTTTCAATTCTAAATTATAGGATCATTTGCAATGTCTCCTCTAAATCTTAAATTCGAGTAATTTACTCTATAAATTATGTGATAATTAGGTCTAACGCAAAAAAAAAGCTTCTTGGGGTTATTTTATTTAGTGTTTTGTGATTAGCTTGAGTATGTCGGAGAAATTCAATTTTCAAATGATTTCCAATATTCTAGTGCTCATTTTACCACCAAATCACAACCATTTTCAACATCGAATGAAGGAAAATGGTTACAGGCTACAACCCAACTCCTATCATTATTAGAATTCATAGAGATCGATGCCCTTCGAGATGCTATGCATGGCTACTAAGTTTTGAGAAAAATTTGAACTTTGAGGCTTAATGAGCATTGAATTGCAGGGGCTTGAAAGAAATTTTGAGATTTTACATGCCAAAAGAGTTTTAAAGTGACTCAAAAAAATCATAGGAGTTTTGGTTAAAAGCAGTGCACTTTATTAAAATACTGGTTTATCAAAGCTACACCGAACTCTCGCTTCATTGCATGGAGGTAAAAATGTAAAATAGTTTTTTTGAGTCAACTTGTAGTTTGGTGCTCGACAATTCTAGGAGTCAGCTTAATTATTACCAAACAAGTCATACTATGGAAATGTAAAAGAAGCCAATTTCTTAAGTAGACATGGACGTACTTAAAAAATTGTAGGAGTGAATTGACAACTCAAACTAATCTAAAATATATAATTTGTCTTACAGATTTGGATTGGCATGTCATGGTGCTCTAGTACCAAGTCCCAACAAGCTAAACTGCAACCAGACACAATACTGCACGATAACAATGCTTTTTTTGGACACTCCAGGTCATGTATGGTCTGCTTGTCGTGCCCATGCCAGCTTTAAAAGGCTACCCAATAACCCTAACTCGCACCCCTCCGGGCACACATTGAAGGATTTAGGAAATATTCACAAAATCACAAGTATATTTTTGGCCAAAATGAAAAATTTACCTTCTAAGTTTCACCACCTTTTATTTCAGTCTTCTAAATTTACATTTTGTTATTTCAGTCCTCTAAGTTTTAATAATTCTCAATTTGGTTTTCCGTTAACAATCTGTCAATTGCTACGATCAACTTACCCAAATTTATTTAATATTTATTTATTTCTTAATTTAAAAAAAAATGTTAATTAAAAAATAAAACAACAGAATGTCACTCCCCACTTCTAAAGAACACAAGATTGAAACCCCCCCACCAAAATATTAGGAAAGAAAGAGAGCTTGCAGTAGCAGAGGAAGGCAAGACAGACACTAGACACGAATGGAATCTTTGCTATAAAAAAAATGTGAAAGAAAGATTAGAATTAGATGGGTCGCCAAGCCTTCGCCAAGCTGATTGGCTCAATCTCTAGAGCTTCTTTTTCTTCATGGACACAGACTCAGCAACACATCGTCGTGGCTGCGCATCCCTCGCCGGTAGTTTTCGTGGACAAGAACACTCATGTCATCTGCCAAGGCATCAAAGGAAAGAACGACACCTTCCACACCGAACAAGCCATCAAGTTTCCAGGGATTTGCAATGTCATTTCTTTATTTTCCAAAATTTATTTATTTTAAATTTTGCCTTTCCTTCCATGACAGATAATGACAAATACATCATTTTATTTATGAGAAAAAATGATGATGATTTCATTATGGGTGGGATTTCAATTTTGAGTTCTTCAGATGTGGGGAGCTATCTTGTTTAAGGTATTTAATTTATGATTCTTTTTAATTAACATTTTTTTTTTAAATTAAGAAATAAATATTAAATAAGTTAACAGCAGCAATTGATAGATTCTTAACGGATGACTGAATTGAGAATGATTGAAACTTAAAGGACTGAAATGACAGAATGTAAACTTAAAAAACCGAAATGAAAAGTGGTAAAACATAAAGGGTGAATTTTACATTTTGGCCAATATTTTTTTTGGGTGATAAAATTATTTAGATTTGCGTAAAGGCAAGAAATCAAATTTTAAGATATAATATTCTTCAGGAAATCGGCATTGTCACATGTGGGATTGTTTAGAATTAGATGCTTTTATTGTTCATGGAGATGAAAAGGTCAAAAATCAAGAGCCAAGCTACTAGTGTCTATTCCAAGTGCAATTAGTCTAGAATCACAAGATCTTTTAGAAAATATTTCACAACTATTAAAGTGACAAATTGTTAATAGTATAGATAATAAAATGATGTTAGTGATTGGTCCAAATGAGAACCAATAAAAATCTACCTACTCACCCATTGTGAGAAATATTATGTTTGGACATTATTCTTCCAAACACACACACTCACATTAGGACACATTTCCAACATGCACAATCAAGTCCTTGGTTGTCACTACAAGAAATTTGTGGCATCCTTTTGTTTATAGGGTCATGCTAACGAGTGCCCTTAGAGCACTGATTAAAAATCCATTTTAGGATAGTTTTAATATTACTTTTATAGAAAATGAAAAAAGCTATCAAAATATTAATTACTTTTTTTTTTTCATTTTTCATAAAAGCTTTTTTTAATTGGATTCTTAACCAGTATCCTAAGGGCACTCGTTAATATTTTCCTTGTTTATATATATGACAAAGGTATTGAGGAAAACAAAAATGACGAAGATAAATTGATTTTTTTTTTTTAGTACAAATGTGGATGCTATACCTTGCATTTTGAAATCTTGAAAATGATATTTTCAAGAACCTTGTAGCTTGATGACATTGTCTCCTCAATTTTATGAGTACAACTAAGATTCAAATCATCATTCTCCATTGTTTTGAAAAAAAGAAAAGAAAAGAAAAGAAAAGATAAAGAAGATGTTAACATTAAAACGAAAATGATGATAAATATTTTAGAGATGAAACCATATTTTAAAAAATAAATAAATAAAATTGAGAAACAAGATAAGAATCCAAATTGAATTTTATAATTAAGTTGAAAATTTTCAAATTAGTTTCTATATTGTACAATAAGAATCCAAATTTAAAACTAATTTGAATTCAAGTTAAACATGTTTCGACTTTATTATATTTCAAATTTAATGTTCATGATGTAGTAATTTTACCACATCATTAACATTAATTCAACTAGTCTCTTAACTTATAATTCAATTGTCAAATTAGTTCTTAAGGTTTAAAGTTTTGTCAATTTAATTTCTCACTTTATCAAAATGAATTAATCAGATCTTTTCATCCTTATTTGTTAGCAAATGAAGTTGTTTGAACTTTATTTTTATGTAAAATTTATCAAACAACAAAATATATTAAATAGCATATCTTATTTTCATTCAAATTTTAACTAAAAAAAAATTAACCAATGTCTGTCACTAACAAATTCAAACAAAATGACTAAGTAGTGGACCAGTTCATTTCGACTGTTTCCCTAACTTCATTGTAGGACTCAACTATCCAAATGAACCAAGAACTTATGGATACTTGTAGAGCAGAAATTGAGGATCTCCTTAAAAAGGGAATCATCAGAAAATCTAGGTCCCCTTGGTCCTGTTCAACCTTCTGTGTCCAGAAAAATGCTGAGATAGAAAGAGGTGTCCCTAGATTAGTCATAAATTACGAGCCCCTTAACAAAGTCTTAGAATGGATCAGATATCCTATTCCAAACAAAAAGGACTTAGTTAACAGGCTTAGCAAAGCAGTGGTTTTCAGTAAGTTTGACATGAAGAGTGGTTTTTGGCAAATATAAATCAGAGACTCTGATAGGTACAAGACTGCCTTCACCACACCCTTTGGCCATTACGAATGGAATGTAATGCTCTTTGGACTAAAAAATGCACCTTCTGAATTCCAAAATATCATGAATGAGATATTCAATCCATTCTCCAGTCACATCATTGTGTACATTGATGATGTACTCATTTTCTCAGAAACCCTAAACCAACACTGGAAACACTTGAGAGCATTCCTTAATACCATCAAGTTCAATGGTCTTGTTGTTTCAACCCCAAAAATCAAACTTTTCCAAACTAAAGTTCGGTTCTTAGGCTTTGATATCCACCATGGTGTCATCAAACCCATAGATAGAGCTATCCAGTTTGCTGATAAGTTTCCAGATGAAATCCTAGACAAAACTCAGCTTCAAAGGTTTCTAGGATCTCTTAATTACATCACTAATTTCTATCAGAATCTCAAACAACAATGCAAACCTCTTTTTAATAGACTTCGAGCTAATCCTCCCCCTTGGACTCCAAACCACACTGCCATTGTCCAAGCAACCAAAAAATATGTCAAGTCTCTCCCTTGTTTAGGAATTCCATCAGATAATTCCTTCAAGATTGTCCAGACTGATGCCTCTAACATTGGTTATGGAGGCATTCTCCTCTAGCGTGCTACTCCCACTTCCCCTGAACAGATTGTCTGTTTCCATTCAGGAATTTGGACTCCCACACAACTTAATTATAGTACTATTAAAAAAGAAATTTTATCTATAGTACTATGCATTTCAAAATTTCAAAGTGATCTTTTGAATCAAAAGTTCTTGCTAAGAATTGATTGTAAATCAGCAAAGCATGTTTTAGAAAAAGATGTTCAAAACATTGCATCAAAACAGATTTTTGCACGATGGCAAGCCATCCTTTCAATTTTTGAAATTGAATTGACAAAAATTAAACTTTATTGGCTAATTTAACAATTGGAATAATCACCAATGGAATTGAGTAATATCTAAATTAATATTAATCATCACCATTTTGATATTTGTTTAAATTATTAAGGATGCAATAAAATTCAGTTCTCACGTTTAAGATTTTTCAAAAAAAACTGTATGCTTTTTTTTTCTTTTCTTTTTTTCCCCGAAAGTACCCAATTAAGTTTACCTGATCCTTATCCTTTGTTTTTTGGTAATCAATCCTTATCCTTAAATCTATGTGTAAACGTAATAACAATCATGTATGGGTATGGCCCGTAATGAATTGATATTTGTCAAGCAAAAACGAGGAGCTCATCCTAACATGGATGAGGGTACTCTCAGAGTAGTTTTGTATCCTCTTAAAACGTGGCTAGTTATGATTGCAACCCTTCTTTTCATGGGTCCCACTTAAACAGCCTAGAGATCTCTAGTCATTTTCATTCCACCGTACAGCAGATGAGGCGATCAGTCACAATCACCTGACCAGGGCCAGGGGGCCTTTGCAAAATTATTCATGGGACACATTTGGAATTTCATGATAGCTCAAGGTCATATTTGGTTTTTACGATCCACCATTATGATTTATGAATCTTTTTTTCTTTTTCTTTTTTTTGATGGGAATGATTTATGAACTATTAAAAGCTAGTGTAGTTCTAAGTTCTAACCCACATCAATGTTCTTAGTAATTATGATTGAAATCTAGGAACAAAACAAGTAATTATGTAATTGACCATGGCCCACGGTTTCTATTACCCAATTATAATTTCCAGTTCATTTAGTTCACAGTTTGACACAATATTTCATAATTTCTTTATTTATTTTTTGGTTAAAAGGTTGAGTGCATTAAAATTATAATTTCTTTATCAATAGTAAGGGTGATATATTGTAATTAGTGTAGAATAACAGTAATACTATATCTTTCACAACATATTATTTCAACAAATTGTAAATAAATTTAAATAGTGGACGACTTGTCACCTAAAATTTGTTATAAAAATATTATAAACATATCATTTCTTTATAAATAACGGAAACACTTACATAATTATAAAATTAGTTTCATATACATATAAAATAGGATATAAGAATTTGAATAGTGGACATACCCAAACAAATTCCCTTCAAAATAAATTGAGATTTTTTAAAAAATATCTCAATTTTTTAAATATTAATTTGTAAATATATTTCAAACACCCTAATGTAATCAAGGGAAAAAAATTAACCGTAGAGTAGCGTAGAAATTATATATTATCACTACATCCCCTAATCAATGTGAAAATTTTTATTTGTTGTTGTTGTATATTTTTATTTTATAAATTCTTTTCTTAAGGTTTTTTGCATAAGCCCACCTGATGATGGTTGAAAATGAAAGCTAAGATAGAATAAATAGATTTTGATAATTTTAAGTTAAATTAAAAATAAAAGAATCATACAACCTCTTTAAGAAATCAAGATACATATAATATTTTAAAATTTTGGAGTATTTTATCATACTTTTCATACTTCTATTATATTTTTAAAATTTTCTTTTAAGTAATCAAATGACTTGTTTAAATATCTTAAATCTAGGTTAATTTTTTAACTTGTTTGAATATACTTATATAGATTTAAGATTGGACTGTACAAGTTTGTAAATAGGTTTATAAGATATCAAATTATTATTTGTATTTTTTTATATAGTACTAATATTCAATTCATTGTAAATATTTATATATTTCATTTGTGAAGGATAAAAATAAAAATAATCTTGATTTTAACATATATAAAAAAAATTAATCAAATAATTAGAAAATAAGCTCAAACATTTTCAACAAGAAAATGAGCTAAGATTAAATATATAATCTTATTCGGTGATAAATTCAAATTTAGTTTTTGGAGAAAAAAAAATAATTCATAAGCACAACCAAAATTTACTGCAACGATTAGACCAAAAAAAAAAAAAAAAAAACTAGCATTCTCCATTGGCTTGGTGACATGTGTCAATAATCCAACAGACCAAGAACTTGTGCTCTCAAGTGGCTGGGCTGGGCTGGTCGACTGGACCACTTGGGCACCCAAGTAAAAAACAAATAGTTCACAGCTATACTGTATATTACCATGCCTTTTTTATTTATTTATTTTTTGTTGGTTAATGTTCATGGACGGGTTTGGAGCCCTGGACCTCAGAAATTTAATTATAATAAAAGAAAAATGATTTTTCCCTTTTGTTTTTGTCCTTTTCTGAGTAGACTAGACTTAGATAGTAGACCTCCTATTCTCAGCACTAAAGGATGTCCAATTATCTTTCTTTTCACACTATGCAATCGCGTTTAACAATAGTTTAGACATCTGTCAAAAAAAAAAAAAAAAAAAAAACAATAGTTTAGACTTACAAGCTCATTAATATCAATCACAAAGGAATTAATTCAAGTGTGTCCCATTTGATTTGAAAGGAGTGTATAACTTTTACACTTTTGTTCCCCGGTAATAAAGTGTCTAATCAATGTGCAAATTTCTAGAAAACAAAAAGTAAATGTAACTCTAACATTTTCTACGTATCAACCAAGTTTTATATTGTAATTTTGAGTGTTGTGGCATTGGATTCGTTGCGATCATAATGTATCTGAAAATAAACATATATTATGATTACAACAAATCTAATATCACGGGACAATGGACAAAAACCATACTTGTAATTTTAACGAAAAACATACTATAGTATTACATATCCATATGTGACCAAAAGCATTAACCTAAAATATTCATAAATTGAAATTTTGACCTCACATGCGCCTCCATGGCCTTTTGAGATGGTTAACACTCATAATTTCGTGAGCCCTATTCTATAACCTATAAGTGTTAGTAACAAAAATGTCTAATTAAGAACTCATGAGAGGAGAGCTGTGCTTGTCATAATTTTAACTAATTTAAAAAAAAAATGAACAATAATAATCTACTCAAGTCGGAAGGCTAGCTAGAAGATTTGCAAAATCTAGAGACACCTTGTTCTATAATATACTTAGAGAAATAACTATAATATAAGTACTTAATAATTAATTATTAGTTTCCTTTAAATCTCAAAGCATTATCGAGGTTGTTTGCAAGGATTTTTATAGGAGTTCGTTTTCAACGAAACCGACGTTTCGTATTGTTTATTTAATTTAATTTAATTTATTTTTTGCAAGGCAGAGAATTGGGAAACCAAATAGGTTGTGATTAATCTTTGTCGCTGTCCATACTCCGCATGTTCTCGTGAATTTTATAGATTTAAGACTTTCTTTACGTCACTATATTTGTATAATACTATCTATCGAAAAATTTAAAAAAAAAAAAAATATATATATATATATATATAATACTCTAAAATGAATTTAATTCATTTGACGTGGACAATCTTAGCTTTCAAATAGCTTTTTAAATACAAATATCTATATAAAAAATTGGATTAAAATACAAGGCTTCAAAATGAAAACTAGGAGAAAGATAAGTAAAGTAATCAAGTGGAGGTTCAATCAACATGGCCCATGTGGATTGATTAGGTGATGTCCAAAAACTAATCACAAAATAGCAAATTCAATGTACTCTTAAGACAAGCAATTTCTATGCCTATAACAATAAAAAGTAGCACAAAAACATATAAATAGTATTACTTTTAAAGGAAGAGTGAGGAGAATGACGCGTTACGTGTTTGGTGCATTAAAAACATGCAGCAGGAGATAAAATTTCAGACACGTTATGACAGAAATTCAACACAACCATGTTATGTTAGGCACTTAGACTTACTAGGCTGTATGATTGTTAAGAGACATTTCAAAAGAAAATATTGAACTGTGCTGTTTTTTTTATTCTTGGATCACAAGGGTCTCCCTTAGTTTTGTTTTTCACAGGTTAGCTAATAAAAAGGTTTCTTGTCTCGTGAATGTGTGTTTCTTCTGCATGTGCGTTTAATGAAAGACTGTTTACTTATCATTTAGCTTCTGAAAAGGAAGGGGTGAAGAGGGAATTGAGAGGAGAAGCAATAACTAAATCAATCAATCTCGTCAAGCTTTGTACATTTTCTACCATATTCCAATGAAAACTTTGTAATTAGGGGTGTTTGGTATAATTGTTTAAAGAACAGTTTTCAATTTTTAAACTCTGAAACACATATTTTTACAATACTTTTTAACTCACACGTATTTTCACAACACTTAAACAACGATACTAAAAATCTCTAGCCAAACAGACCCAAGTGATTTTATAGTAAAGATTTGAGACCTTGGGCTCAGAATTTGGAACCAAGAATTCAACCTAGTATGGTTAGATTTCTAGAATATAATGAAATAAGAGTCTCAAACTTTATGCATCCGGTAATACATCAAATGAACCCTTCTATTAAACAAGGACCTGTAAAAGAATATCTAGATTCTAGTTCTCAAAGTTGAATTGTTTAAACAACATTTTTTGTTGTGTAAACAACACAACACGTATTTTCATAACACATTTTCACCCACACATATTTCCACAACACTTAAATAACGGTATTAGAACAACATTACCAAACGGATCCTAAGATTCTAGTTCCTACCAAAAAGATTTTTGGATTATCTAAGATACTGTCAAACAAAAAGTTAGGTTCGTATCGTAGTAATTCCATGTATTGCATTCACACAGCAGGATCTTGTAACTGCCCCTGTCTAAGATTCCAAAGAAAGACTAATTGCATATTTGATGATGTCCAACACCGCCCTAGCTAACACTCAAGCTATCATCAACTAAAACGGGCCCAAAAATGAGAAATTTTTAACTTTATGTCAGCATCTTTAATTCTTTACCCCAATTATGTACTGCATCAAGAACACCTACCACCAAGATTCTTAAACAAGTAAGATCATGTAAAACCAATCAACAGTCACATTTAGGGGACCAAGTTATTGACTTAAAGTAATACACATTTAGGGGACCAAGTTATTGACTTAAAGTATTACACATTTAGGGGACCAAGTTATTGACTTAGAAGTATTAGGGTCCATCCATATTTAAGTTGCAAAGTCGCAATAATTTATGAGATAAGCTGCTCTTTGCAACTTCGGCAACTTGAAGATTTTAATCCTCAATCACATTGAGAACAACTAGAACAAGTCCACTTGAATCAAACCATAAGATAATACAGCAAAACAAAGCATAGCACCTACGCGAGTACAAGATCAAAGATAATCATTTATCATGTAACACTCTTATTGCTTTGTTTTAGTCACCAAATTGGACAGCATAATTTTGCTCAACCTGAAGGCACTACAAAGACTAAGAAACTCATGAAGACCATGGGTGCAGGCTGTAAGAAAGACCTCATGACCTATGCCACGGCATGAAATCTATCCTCAATTAAAGTGAACAAGCGAGTAATGATTTATATTATCAACTTCAAGTACTCTAGAGAAGGCAAACCAAGTCCATCGAGTAGAGATGTTCAGTGTCCTGACGATCACTATAAGTAGAGCTTGTATAACATATTTACAAGTAGCTAGACTACTGAGGTATTGGACTTCAACAAATTGGTCAGTCAGTTAATTTTGAAAAAGTAGCTACCAAGAGACAATATTTTTTACTACACAGTTAGCAACTTAGCATAAAAAATAAGGTCGTACTCAAAGCACAAATCTCCCACTTTTGTGGAGTCTGGGAGAGGTGATAATAGGCAACCTTACCCCTAATTTAACTTTTTGGGAGAGGCTGATTTCCGGAATCACAGTTAGCATCCAAAATCTATATCTAGTAGTAAACTAGGATAATACATAGTCTTAAGGGAGTTGAAAGCCAAAATAAGGCCCTCCACAGTGGACGCTCATTTCAACAATACCTTGCTTGGTTGACCACGTCAAAACTCTACCTGGTTACTAGTCCTGACTCAAAATTCTCTTCATTTTGAAAAGAGAAAACATTCTGTCCGGTCTTGGCGTAAATCTCACATTTTACGCCCTCTAATCACAAAAAGCAACATCAGCATTTCACTAGACAATGAAATAAATGTCACACACAAGTCTTCCTAAAACCCAATTTCACAAAAATCCAAAAGCCCAGCTTCCAGACACAACTGAGAAGCAAATTCTTCAACCTCCAACTGCTAGAGATACCACTAGAGTGTAGAAAAATGGTGGAGCCACCGTTTGGGAAGTGTCGAAAAACATACAAAGAATAACTTTTTAAGATTTTTTTGGTCATTTCTTTTTATAAGATTTGTTGGTGTGGATCTGATTTATTGTAATGATGGATGATTCAACAGATATTCACGTTTGCTATGAAATATAATTACTCATTTTTCTTCATAACTGTTTGTTGTTTTTCCTATATGCCGACTTAAGAGTAGAAGAGGGGTGTGGGAAGTGGAGGATGTGAAAGGAAAAGGAGAAATTTAGGATCTTTAGATCTGTGAGTTTTAGTTGCCGTGGGAAGGAAATTTTTGGGTCTCATCTGTTGGATCCATGAGTCACTGTCACCGGAATGAAGGGGAAAGTGGAGCAGCAATAGTTGTTGGTGGTCCATACATTTTAAGGAATTTTTTGGATCTTCTCTCAGTCAGGCATCTCTGAAGTTGTACTAGTTTCGCCGTGTGGTTCGTGGATTGCCGTTGCCAGAATGAGGGGGAAATCAAAGCAGCAGTGCTGTGGCAGTTACTGTTTGTCCGTGAAAGGGAGTATGGATGAGAGAGGTGTTAATGGCATGATTTAAATGAGTGTTCATTGGGTGTGGCCAGTTGTATTAACGTTTTAGGAAAAGTGCTGTTGTGGAGCTCTTTTATTGGAGAGCATAATTGCATAAATCTCATGCTTTACACCACATCCGGACACAATTTGCACTCTTTTGAAAACCTATCACTTACCTAAATTTCACCAAAGCATAAGAACAACTGTTACTTGGACAGAAAATACATAATTTACAATGAAAAATTTTAATCAGTGGATCCAAAGGTGTCACATCAATGTAAAAAATATGTAAAGCCAAGATCACCTACGAGTTAAATTTCATAAAGCTTACCCAGAAACCCACCAATATAATTTCAAGTTCTGGTAAATTCTTTGTCCATTACTAGTTCACATTTCTTGTCAAGAATACAACAAATTATAATCATTTTATGCAGAATGAAGTGCATACTCTCCCCATAGAATTATCAAAATACCATAGCAGCAACATCCACTTAAAGGACATAATTAAGATTCTACTTAACTTTCCAGTTAGATGTTTGGTACTTGTGAAGACAATTCCGTCTGGACTAGATAGATAATGAGCAAAGGAGACTCACAAACATAATATTTCACATAATTAAGTCACAATAGAGGTGGCACCAACAGAATTCAATATTTATTGACTTAACAGCAAGTAAAAGTAAGTTGGAACCTCTGTGATAAATTGTGAGTTGCCCAAAAACCAACCTCCCTGCTCATCCAATAGCTATTCCTCAGCACCTCCAAGCTGAAGCTGAGATGAGCTCCCGGCGCTGCCAGCAGAGCACAAGTGATGACTGGCGCTTCTCCACATGAAACCCCCTAACCGGAGTCCTCTTCACCACACATTCAGCCTGAGTTTCAGTGAAGTTACTGAATATTACAGGGGAGAACCCAGCCGAGGCAAATAGTGTTTTCCAGAGGGGCATTTTGTCCGGGCCTCGGAGACGCCCCAATACTGTGCTTTCTATCTTGGGCTGAAGGAGGAACCTCTCAATCTTGTTCACGGCATCAGAAGTCATATTCACAGCATCCAAAGACTCCAAGAGATTAATATAGGACTGGAGGGCTTGGAGAACATGTTGTGGGAAGGGAAGGTCAGTTCGATCACACCCTCGGTCCAAAGACACCATAATTTTTGGCGATAGCTGCTTCACAAAACGGAGGAGAGAAGGAAGTGCAGCAGGTTGATTTGAAGAAGACCAAATGGGAAAGTTCACAGCAACTGCCTCATTCTCGGCTGCTCTCAAGATAGGCAGGGTATAAGAGGTTTGGTCCAAACAATCAAAGTTAACCACTTCAAGCTCAAAACTAATCCCAATCTCATTAGCAAACTGGGTTAAGTTTTCCCGCATAAGCCCAAGCTCAACAGGGTGGTGAGTGGATGGAGAGGCAAAGGCAGTGATTTTCAATGATGGGGCACCCCTATTCCTTACTGGAAGCTCTTGCATAAAGGAAGCCCACTGAGCACCAAACCCGATATCAAAATCCACAATATGAATACGATCAACATCAGATAGAGCTTCAAGGAGGGCCTGGTTGCAAGTGAAATTAACAAACTGAATGAGGGGTGAGACCTCGGAAAAGACCTTATAAGCGCCCATCTTGAAGATAACATCAAATGGGGTTGGACTCCTTGGTGGAGGGGAGGTGACTGGGTTGTTCATAAGGAGGAGCAATTGCAAAGCCTCCTTGAAGTAGAAAGCAGCCCTATGGAGGGGCTTTCCAACAGGGGAGAGCTGGTGATTGAGCCGCGCCAATATCCCTTGCGCGTGTGAGAAATTCCCAGTCCCTATACACTCTGCTGCCTTATAGAGCTGGTCAAGCAGAGCAAGCTGCTGTTGTTGTTGTTGCTGCTGCTGCTGATGGTGGTGCTGGGCTAATTCTTCGCCCGGTCCCATTTTTTGATTGGGCACCATCAATGGCTTTTGCTGAAGATGCTGAGGAACAAATTGCACTCCAGGAGAAAACCCCATATGTTGAGGCTGTAGCTGTTGATGTTTTCGCAGCAAAAACTCATGTCCAGGATCCACAAACGGTGGTTTTGGGATTTGAGTGATGGGGTCCAACCCACCTGAGTTCTGACGCTTTGGTTGGGGCTGTGGGAGGTGCTGTTCTTGTTGAGCAAAAGGCAATGGTAGAAAAAAGTTTGGACTTGGAGGATGCTGAGACTGTTGCTGCTGTTGGTTCATCAACATCTGTGGATTCAGAATCTGAGGCTTCTCATCTGGAACTTCAAACTGTTGATGTTGATGTTGATGTTGCTGTTGATAAATCACACCAGGAGGCAAAGTAACTGGAAGAGGGAGACTGTTATTAGTACTAAAACAATTATTGTTGTTGCTATTCGACCCAACATTTGAAACCTTGCAATTTAGGACCCCAGAAGAGCTCGGTACAATTGTTGTACCACCGCCAATCCTCCCATTACAATTGTTGTTGTAATTTGAAAACCCAGAAGCTGGATAAGCCAAATTAGGATTGTGATTATTAATGCTTGCATTTACATTACCTCCGCCGATGATGGGGTCGAACACTCCTGGCCCTTGATCCACGATTCCCAGTCCAGCATTGCCGTCCAAATCCAGAGGATTGGTATTGCTGTTGTTCCCACTCTGCAAAAGCTGTTTGAGCCCAAACGACGAGTCGTCCACATCCCCAGCGATCAAACGCAGCAGCGAGTGGTCCTGACTCGGTGACGCCGCCGTTTCAGACAACATGGTCTCCCAATCTTCCAAACCTCCAAGACCGCACCTTTCTCCTCCGCCAGTCAGTCCGCTCGTAATCGGTTGGAGCTCCGATGCCCATTCGTCTTTCCGGGTCGGGTCGGGTCCCGGAGATGGGTCAGTGGGTAGCGTAGCCGCTACGCCACCTCCTCCTCCGGCGGTGTTGTCCGTGGAACCTCCTCCGCCGAATGACGAAGACAGTGTGGATGCCGACGTGGGTGGACTCAGGCTTCTTCTCATATGAAGAACAGAACTGGGCTCGTTGTTGTTGTTGGTGTTGTTATGGTTGTTGCTGTTAAAGTTGTTGTTTGCAAAGTCAAGAAGTTCTTCTTTTTTGTTGTTACTATTCCAAGAACAAATCGGAGTAAAGCTAGCGATTTCAAAGACACCCTTCCCCTGAAGCTGAAAGGGCATCCCTCTCATACCTAGAAGAAGAGAAAACAAACAAAAATGTTATTCAAGAATGACCAGAAAGGTTTAAAGAAGAAGAAGAAAGAACAATGAGTATGGAAATATCAGGGTTTAGCTCTCAAGTGGGGTGCTTTCAGATTTCTTCTTCTGATGCTTCTTCATTCAGACCCACCATCTTTCCTTGCATGCCATAAGTGTCCTTTAACGCAAAGAAAAGAAACCCATTTCACAGATATAGCTTCTCCTACTCTTATTGACATAATTGTTTCTTCTCTGTCTTTTCAGCTCCATATTATCTATTTCTCTTCAATAAAAATCCATTTGAGCTCCTTATCTCTCTCTCTCTCCCTCTTTCTCTGAACTTATGCTTATTGTTTTGGTGGTAGTATTCTTGTGCTTCTAATCTCTTCTTCTCCTCTTATGTCATAGCAGTACTCTGTACCCTTCTCTGTTCTACTATGGATGCGTGCATCATAAAAAAGGTAATAAAGTGCTCACTCTCTCTCTCTCTAGTCCCTGTCTCTGTCTCTCTCTATTAATTTTTTTTTCCCATTCTCAATTTTTTTGGCTTTTTTTTAAACCTCTTTTTCTCTACTAGTACTGTTGGGTTCTTCTGTCACCCTCCATAGTGGTATGCTGTATCTGTATTGTATTGTCCTTCCTTCGGTTCTACAAGGGCAAACTGAGCGCCCCACGTTTTGATAGTGGGACAGCCACTGCTAAATTACGTTCCACACCCTCTTGTCAGTCTCTTACCAAAGCCACATCATGTAATTAAAGTACAGCAAAAAAAGAAAGTACGGCTCAAAGCTGAGCTAATTACTTTATCAGGTTAACCCCCTTTTAAATCTTTGTTTAACGACTCCAACTTGAATTTCAAACCCTCATTCACCGCTTAAACAAACTGCCCAAATAAATGTTGATATATGTATAGTGTATACTAGTAGCAATACCTACTCGGGGTATTATATTGGGTGTAATTTACTAATTTTGTTTCAAAATTTTTTCATTTGTGTAATTTACTAATTTTGTCTCAAAATTTTTTCTTTTTTTACTTTGTACTTCTCGTAAAATTTTTAAATAACTTTTTTTAATCAATAGTTGAGTTTGAAAGTTATTTTTTCCAACTACTAATCCCAACCATTCATAGTAATTACATCAAGTGCAATACCTTGCACTTGATCTCAATCTATACTTGTATTTATGTGTTTAGTATTTACGTGTTAAGGAATAATAAGTGTATAAAAGTACTGGTTTTTTGTTCAGCAAAAAAAGTAACCGTCCTTTTACTCTTTTTAAGTTAGCAAATAGTATCAAGTGTTAAAAATGACATATTATTGTAGAAAAGAGTTAATTCAATTAGTAAAATATTTTATTATTAAATAAAAAAATTTTGAGTTTAATTTTTTGTAGATGCTAATAAACACTATATGATGTTTGTTAAGGTTGGATTAATATAGATTTTACCTAATAAAAAAATTGATAAATAAAATAAAAAGACATAAAATTAGTTCCACTGACTATTTTAATTTTTTTTTCTCTCTATAAAATTGGTCCTACAATATATAAAATTACAAAAAAAATGACATAAAAATGTAAAAAAAAAAAAAAAACAAAAAGTTACTGTTAATAGTGCCCGTTAATACAATTAATTTTTTGTCAACACAAAAAAAAATCAATTAATATTTTAATAGGATAATAAAAAAGAATCAAGAAAATACTATAAGTTGGAAATATTATTTCATTTCTTAAAAAAATGACATATTATAATGTTCTATTTATAAAATGTTGACAGTGGACCTAACACCTAAGAGTAGGCCAGTGGAGGCGCCCAAATCAATAATAAATTTATTATGAAGTACTAATATTTTTCTCCTTTTATACCATCCATTTCACCGGGCTATTTTTAAAAGCAGAAAGCCGAAAAGGTATTGTACTATTGTTCATACAATTCCATAAATGCCCACAAGCTATCTCTTTATTTACCTTCCTAGGTTCTTTATGTTTTTTCTGCAGTCCATTCATTTTCTGTCCGATATTTTTGTTTCGTCTATACTTATGGAAGGGCCAAGGCCTAAGACCCAAGGGACAACACCCTTATTAAAGATAAAGTGCAAATAATTGATAATAACATGCGTCTTTTTTAAAAGCAAATAAATAGAAATTGTTATGGACCCAAACCCAATTGATTTTTTGATTGTTTCGTGGGAACCAAAACTTTTGAGGGAGTTTAAAAATTTCCAAAGTGAAAACTCAATAATAATATTTATTTTTCAACCGGCTCTATTAATCAATTTCAAGCTATATATATATATATATATATATGTAGGGACTGGATTTGAGCACTTCTTTTGCTGATGAGTGGACCCAGATCTAACTAGTTCAATACAATAAATTTGTAGATAATGAATTTAAGAATTAGGCCTTAATGAGGATTGCAACAATAAAACACGACATTAAGTGGGCGGAATGATAAGAACATGGATTGAAGTATGAAATTTTGCTCCTCGAGACTCTCTTGTGTAATCCTTATTATTTCTTCAGTGTTTAACTACAAAAGTTGGGAAAGTTCTACAAGTTGCCATTCTATTTTTTTTATCTCCCCTTTCTCCTAAAGGAGTTCTTACATTTTATACCCCCTTTCAGTTGATCTTAGCCCTACATTTGTTGATTAGGCAAGTCAATACTTGAGTGCATGTCCCATCAGCCATCTTCCTATTCTTTCTGTGAGTTGCAACAACCAAGGCTGCACTGTTCAGAGGTCATTTCTTCATTAATGTAGCCAGAATGTTAGTTGTGGGCATTTAATATGGAGATGACAGTTTATCCTAGAATTGTTCCTTCACCATGCTTCCATAGCTGACACATTGTACTCGTTCTCACTCTTAGGATGCTCTAGGATGCTACTTGTGATGGCCCGTTGCTTCCTCCTCCCCTGGTTTTGGTTGGCCGAGGACAATCTTGTCCTCGGCAAGGTTTCTGGGCAATTTGGATTTTCTAACTTCATCCTCGGACGTTTCTTTCTTCTCGGCATGGGCCTTGGGCTTGATATAAAGTGGACCGGGGTTGCCAAATTCTTTGTCCCCACAATATATATATATATATATATATATATATATATATATATATAAATGACTTTTCAAGGTAAGGTATCATTCAAATATCCATTGTAACAATATAAAATTTATTCAAAAACTAGCCTAACAATCTATTCTATCTTTATCTAATTATCCAACTCCTAATAACATTGAAAATTTAAATATAATTTATAAATATGATAGAGATACGTAACTTAAAACCCGTTGTATGGGATGATCTGGTGAACTCTTATCTACTGTTTTAAAAAAATTTCCATCAATCAATTTGGACAAAAAGTTGTGAAAAAAAAAAAAATCCTTTCTTATCTCTATATTTTGGTTTTATTTTCAATTTGGTTCTTAAGTTTTCATAAATTATATGTTGGTTCTTCTATTTTTAAATTTCTTGTCATTTTGGTCCCTATTGTCATTTTCCTTATAGAAAATGCCTAAATGGCTAATTATAGTTAAATTTTTAATATTATATATTTTTTTAATTGTAAAAGAGATAACAATATAGACCAAAATGACAACAAAATTTAAAAATACAAGGAACAAAATGAAAACTATGAAACCTGAGGGCCAAATTGAAAATATTGCTAGTGACTAAAAATGTGTTTTTGCCTATTTAAAAAAAGATTGTGTTAATTTTTGAACGTCTCTTAATGCCATGTGTCTTATTTAAATAATTGAATAAATCATATGATATAATACATATAATCTCATAGATGGTCATTTAAATCGTCATGCAATAGGTTAAAAGAAATTTGTCCAAATTGATTGAGGGAAACAGTTTATCCATATTTTAAAGAGAATTCCATGATGACAATCAAATTACAAGTGATAGACAATTTTTATCCTTTGGCGAATTTTTTTTCGTATCAACTTTAAGCAAGACATAGTGATATGTATGACTTTAATATGATATTTTTGTTAATTCAAGACATTGAGTAATTTCCACAACTTTTTTTTTTTTCAATAATTTTATAAAAAAAATCTTAAATGACAAGTTGTTATTTATTTATATTGGTAGGCAAACAAATAATTTTAGTAATAAGAGTAGATTAGAATTAGTAACAGTTTGCCACTTACAAATTGTTGTGAAAATGTTGTGGACATAACATTATTTTTAAAATTAACATTACTTGTTTTTATTTGACATTACCTGAATCTAAACATGTGATTACACTAATTTAATTATTTTTGGAAAAGATAATATTACCTGTGTTTAATTAGTCAGTGCAACATATTTTTAAGGTATTACATTTAAGTTTTACTCATTATTTTTATTTATTTTCATGATGACTATACCCATTATTATTATGCTGATTTTACCCGCAGCACGTATTCCTTTTACTGCAACCAGATTTCCAAAGGGCTGGAGGAAATCATATGCTTTTTTTTTTTTTTTTTTTGATATCAGGAGGAAATCAAATACACAATCTTTTTTTTTAGACAACTCAAATACACAATCTTTAATTGCTGTAAACTGTATAGTGAGGCAGTACCTAATTTAATTGCTTGGAAAAAAAAAGCTACAATCTCATTTATTTGCTCGTGTACCTTCAAGTTAGAACTGTCACTAGTATAGGATCAGGATTTTGGTTTGCTCTGTATGTATCTTTAAGCAGGAGCTGTCAATATAGGATTAGGACCTCACAAGCACAATCTTTTTTTTTTTAGACAACTCAAATACACAATCTTGAATTGCTGTAAACTGTATAGTGAGGCAGTACCTAATTTAATTGCTTGGAAAAAGAAGCTACAATCTCATGTATTTGCTCGTGTACCTTCAAGTTAGAACGGTCACTAGTATAGGATCAGGATTTTGGTTTGCTCTGTATGTTTCTTTAAGCAGGAACTGTCAATATAGGATTAGGACCTCACAAGCAGAAGCACAATTTCCTAAAGCATATTCGCTGGAAGGAAGCAACAAATGTTACTAATTTTAAATTGGTGTCAATCCCCATTCCCTGTGTGTTAAGGGAAATTTAAGAAAAAGAATGAGGTCAACCATGATGGACAAAGTTTAATTACAAAATTGGTTGTAACTTTAAACTATAACCTTATTCAATATATTTTTATTGGATGTGGATTTTGACAAATTCACCATTAGATTACATCTTCTTGTTATATCATCCATGCTTGTAAAATATCTAGAAAATTAAAGATTAATAGCCATGTTATTAATAAATTGTTTAAATTACAAGTTTTTGTAATTTAAAATTATGTATTAAATATAAGCTTATAGATAATATAGTAAATAATATCTAATTGACACTAAATTTGACATGTGTATTAAGAGTGTAAAAAACATGCAATTTAACGATTAGATTTTCAAAATATATAGTAATGTTTATTTTATTAAGTAATATTGTAACTTTAGGTTACAATCAGTTTTGTAACTAAATTTTACCCAACAATTATTGTGGTACCCCAAACCTATGTACATTAATTTTTAGGAAAATTGATTTGGGCTCCCAATTTATTTGTTGGTGGGCTTCCTTACAATCCTACAACTTTTGCTTCAAGCATAGCCTAGACCGCCCAACCTTTGGAATCCCTGTGGTTTCAAGGTCAACACCCTCTTCCCTTTTGATGCTCCTTACTTGCTTTGCTCTCTTTGTGCTTTCTTCCCCTCTGTGTTTACAACTTTTCTTTCTCCTTTCTTCTTCTCTCTGTCTTTCTCAAATTCTCTCTGCGTTGCCTTCTTTCCTCTTCTCACACTCCAAAAACCCCCACCCCCATTCTGTCTGCTTTTATTCCTTGATATAGACTTCCCTTAGTGGGACTCAAATTATTACTTTCACCAGTTCCTATGTGTTCCCACTTTCACCCATAATCCCTAGAAAATATCATATCCTCTGAAAATTTTCTTGAAACTTGTTCCTGCTGCCAAATTGCGTTTGATAGCACACCCCCCAAAGGCACTACTAGTACTCGGGGACAACCTAAATTTATCTATCTCCTCATTGATTCCCATTGTCTTATAAGTCAATAATGGGCCGAGATCTGCCCAAACGCGTAACGTATTCCCGAACACTATTGTCTAGTCCCTATCATACTTATTGTTGGGCCAAGCCCATTCCCACAAGGTTCCAGCCAACCTCAATCCCTCTGGGCTAACCTTAGCTACTTAAGCCAATCTCGGGCTTAAGCTTGATGGGCTGGTACCGAACATCTAGGCCCAAGTCCCTTACAATTATTATTTACCTTTTTTTTTTAAGTCGAAAGGATAAAGCATTAACATTAACTAGCCATAAAAGGCAAAGTAGTGGCTGAAAGCCTTAGGGAATACAAACCATGAGCATCAGAGTTCACAATAACATTTAGTTCAAAATTGGGAGGTACATCTAAAATAGAAAAATCAGTTGATAAGGAATAGACTCCTTTAACAAGACTGTCAGCACCTCTATTTGCCTCCCCGAACAAATGGCTAATCTTGACCCATTGGAACTAGTATAGGAGGTACCTGCAGTCATTCAAAAGCGAGAAATATGAGTTATTTGGGGACTTATTGGAGAGGACAAGATCAACAATCACCATGGCATCTAGCTCTACTACTAAGTGGGTGATGCATAACTAGGTGGCAAGGATGAGCCCATCTCTTAGAGCTTAGAATTCAACAATGATACTGGTGGCAATGCCAATATATCTCATATAACCCTTGACTTATCTGCCGTGAGAGCCACGTATCAGTCCACCCCCACCTGCTTTCCCCGGGTTCTCTAGGGATGCTCTATCAGAGTTTAATTTATGCCACCCCTCCTGTGGTTTATGCCAACATACCAGGATGGCCATATGTCTCTTGAAATTCTGCCATTTCCCCACACAGAAGAAGAACTCAGTTGCCTGCTAGATGCATAAGGAATGGAGGCTTGGATTGATGGGTGAATTTTGGAACACCACATTGTTCCTGTGTTTCCATAAACCCTAAATGGCAAAAGGGAAAAAAGAGCTCCATGGGATACCATTATCTTTGATTTGGTTGCTACTGAGACAGTTAACTTCCAGCCAGCCCAATAGGTCTAGATGCATAAAATTGGTAAGAGTTTGAGGCGTTCTAACCCTTCTATAAAAATTGACCATTATTAGACAATCCCTTAGGAGGTGTAGGATGGATTCCTCTTGATTTTTGCACAAAGGGCAGAATGTATCGCATATAATACCCCTGGATCCAATTTTTTGTCTTACAGGAATACTATTATGGAAACATAGCCGCAAAAAATGCTTGCTCTTTGGCAAAATATCAATTTTCCAGATCCAATTGCCGAGGAAAGGGTGGGGATTGACATCTTCATGTCTGGTCAGGTTGTAGGCCGATGCTATGTTAAACTCCCCATCACGAGAGAATTTCCAGATTAAACTATCCTCTTTATCCCCAAAGATTTGTAGGAATAGCCATAATCTTATCCTTGATCTCCTTTGGTAAGTCAAACGAGATTTTTCCCTAATCCCATATTCCTGCATGAGAAGCTTCAACAACAGTCAAATTGTCTTCATGTTGGGTTAGAGGCCCCTTAATGAGCTCTCTTACTAAGCTTCCTTTCATTCAATTATCACTCCAAAATGTAAGACTAGAGTTACTCCCCACATTCCAACCTACCTTTATGATGTCGCGGAAGCCTGAAAAGAAAGCACACACGATGCTCTCTTGATGGGATAGAAACTAAACTGTTAGTTTCTGGTAGTAAACCTCGAATTCACGAAGAGTTTTCCCTGAATCCATAAGGAGATAAAACTGGAATCCACCAGAAGAAAATTTGACAAAACGTCTGTATTTATTGATAATAGTGTATCTTGCCTCTGACGACTACAAAACATATAAATACCGAGAAAAAAAAAAACGTTTAAAACCCTAATTTGCACTAATTAAGTGATTAGGTGACAAATTACCAAATTTTACCAAAAATAGCAAAATTGAGTTAAATGCAGAATCATAAACTATTGACCTTAAGGGTCGTCCCAAAACAAATGGGATCTTATTCTGACTTTTAAACTAAAATTTATTAAGAAAAGACAAATATTACTATAAATAGCAAAAACACTGTTTTCGGGGTCTTAATGAAGGAATTTGCCTAAATTTTGGCGACATTCATGATTATGAGTCTGAATCAGAACGCTGTTTCCCTTCAACCTGCCAAATTTCATGCAATTCCAACACTGTTACCCCTGATGGCCCCTATTGGCACCCCTCTTTGATCTTGTCTTGTGACTTCTTGCGCCCTTACTACTCTAGAAAGGCATGTGCTGTCTATTCTACATCAGTCTCCCCCCACTTGAAAAGAACTCGACCCCGAATTCCTACTATCTGGTTCATCAGAAGGATGATAATCATACAAGTCAACAACATTGAAGGTAGAAGAAATGCTCATGTCTAGAGGAAGAGCAACCACATAAGCATTGTTGTTGATCTTCTTAGTAATCTGAAATGGCCCATACTTCTTGTCCTTCAATTTGTTGTAGATACCAACAGGAAACCTTTCCTTCCTAAGATAGACCAGCACTAAATCCCCAACATTAAAGATCTTCTCATGCCTCCTCTTATCAGCAGCTTCCTTGTACTTAGCATTTGTAGCTTCCAGTTTATGCCGCATCTTCTCTTGCATGGCCTGAATACGGTCAACCATATTCTCTGCTACTTGACTCACTTCTGGAAGCTTAGGTAAAGGTACCAAGTCCAAAGCGTGTTTTGGGGGCACACAGTAGACGATGGCAAATGGAGACTTACCAGTGCTTTTATTGACTGAGCTATCGTACGTAAACTCTGCTTGGGACAATGCAAGATCCCACTGCTTAGGCTTTTTGCCTGAGATACACCGGATCAGATTCTCCAAAGTACGATTAACCACTTCTGTTTGGCCATCAATCTGTGGATGACTAGTGCTGCTATAATTCAAGGAAGTGTCAAAATGCTTCCACAAAGTCCGCCGGATATCCCGATCAGAGGTGATGAACTTTGGCACTCCATGCAAACGTACAACTTCTTTAAAGAACAGATTGGCCACTCGAGTAGCATCTGAAGTCTTCTTGCATGTTATGAAATGGGACATCTTCGAGTACCTGTCAACCACAACAAAAACAGAATCCATACCTCGTTGGGTTTGAGGAAGACCCAGTATAAAATCCATAGACAGATCCTCCCATGGTGCTTGTGGAACTGGCAAAGGCATATATAAACTAGTATTCTGAGATTGACCCTTAGCAGTTTGGCAAATTGGACACTTCCTCACATGATTGCTAACATCCCTCTTGAGTTGTGGCCAATAATACCTCTCTTCCACCAGTTCTATAGTCTTATCTCTGCCCATATGTCCACCTAAACCTCCACCATGCAACTCCCTATTAATCCGCTCCCTTAATGAATCTTTAGGGATGCATAATTGGTTAACCCGAAAAAGGAAACCATCCTGGATGTACATACTATTGACAGCAGTATGAGTTCGTTGACACTTACCCCAAATATCACCAAAATCCTCGTCATTATTGTACAGCTCCTTGAGGCAATCAAACCCTACAACTTCAGTACGCAAGGTGGTCAACAACGATGCTCATCTGCTGAGTGCATTTGCCACCTTATTGGTGACACTAGACATGTGCTTCAAAGTGAAATGAAAGCGCTGTATATAAGCTACCCACCGACCATGCATCCTGTTAATGCTAACTTAACTGTTGATGTGCTTTAATGCCTGATGATCTGTATATAATACAAACTCCATCTGAATCAAGTAGTGCTCCCAATGCTTAAGAGTCTGTACTACAGCAAAGAACTCCAGTTCATATGCTGATCATTTACTTCAAGCTTTACAAACTTTCTCACTAAAGAATGCTACTGGTCTGTTGTCTTGTGAAAGAACAGCGCCTGTCCCGACCACAAATGCATCACACTCCACCTGAAACACCTTATCGAAGTTAGGCAATGCCAAAACCGGGGCTGCGCTCAACTTTTCCTTGATCAAGGCAAAGCTTTGTTCTGCCTCTTTTCCCCATGAGAACTTCCCTTTCTTCAAACACTCAGTGATAGGGGCTACTATGCTACTGAAATTTTGAACAAACCGCTGATAGAAGGTTGCTAGCCCATGGAAGCTTCACACATCACTCACTGTCTTTGGGGTTGGCCACTCTCTAATTGCATGGACCTTATCCTCATCAACATGAATCCCATTCGCACTGACCACATACCCTAAGAACAAAAACTTATGAGTCAAGAAGCTGCACTTCTTCAAGTTGATATACAACTCATTGGCCTACAACACCGTTAATACTTCTTGCACATGATTATAGTGGGCTGCTTTTGTCTTACTGTAAATCAGGATATCGTCAAAACAAACTACCACAAACTTTCTAATAAATGGTTTCAATACCTGATTTGTAAGTCTCATGAAAGTGCTGGGAGCATTGGACAATCCGAAAGGCATTACCATCCACTCATACAACCCCTCATTTGTCTTAAAAGCTGTCTTCCACTCATCTCCAGGTCGGATCCGAATTTGGTGATACCCACTCTTGAGATCCAGCTTGGTGTAACACTTGGACCCACTCAGCATATCAAACATGTCATCTAGTCGGGGAATAGGAAATCGATACCTGACTGTGATCTTGCTGATGGCTCGACTATCCACACACATACGCCAGCTTCCATCCTTCTTTGGTGTTAACAATGCCGGTACTGCACATGGACTCATACTCTCCCTGATCTGCCCCTTGCTCAAAAGCTCATCCACCTGCCCCTTGTAGAATCTGACCTTCTTGAGGATTCATCTTGTAATGTGGCAGATTTGGTAGACTTGCTCTAGGAGCTAAATCAATGCAATGCTGGATGTCACGCATTGGTGGTAAACTTGCAGGTAGCTTTTCTGGAAAAAACTCTTCAAACTCCTTGATTAATGGTTGAATTGCCTCAGGTATCTCAACAACCTTCTTTGGCTCACCATCTGTCACTACTACAGTATATACCTGTTTCAACTCCTTACAATCCCTGTCAAACTCATCTTTATTGTTCACTATGAGGAGTGCTGGCTTCCCCTCCACTTTAGAAGCTTTGGGTTTATTGCCTTCCTTAATAGGACCAAGGAAAATTTTTTTGCCATTCTTAAAAAACACATACACATTATCCTTACACTTATGAGTAGCATTTACATCATACTGCCAAGGTCTACCCAGTATTAAATGACATGCATCTATTTCAACAACATCACAAACTACTTCATCTACATAATATTTACCCATAGAAAGTAACACGACATTGTTGAGTAACAAGAGTTTCCGTACCTTTCTTGATCCAACCTATCTTGTACAGAGAGGGATGCTTTTCTGTTTTCAGTTCCAACTCAGTAACCAAACTCTTTGACGCAATGTTCTCTACACTGCCATTGTCTATGATCAAATCACAGACCCTTTTATTGATGGTGCATCGTGCTTGGAAGATCTCATTTCGCTGATCACCGTATTCCACCCTTGGTGTGAGTAACAACCTTTGAATCACCAAAGATTGCCCTAATGGCACGCCTTCCTCATCCTTTTGGACCTCATTGGGATCATAGGCATACGGATCCGCATCATTATACACCTCTTTACCCTTCTGTTCACCTTCTACCTCATCCTCTTCTGCCACTACTAGATTCACTACGGCTCGCTTAGGGCAAGTACTAGATCGATGTCCTGGTTCTCTGCACTTGTAGCACTTATTCCCAGTTGGCCTAGTATAGGGGTTGGCATTTGCTATTAACTGGGTTGCGAAACCTGCTACTGCCACTGTGGATTGGTTGACACCACGATTATCCCTAACCACGGGTTGTGACCGTGGTGTAAACATGGGCTGTTTACCTTTGTTGGTAATGGAACTAGAGGACTCCAAACTGTGGTTGGAAAACTTCGAACCTGTCCTAAGATGCTGAAATTCTATTTTCTTGGATAAGGTTACAGCCTCATTCAAAGTATATACGGTTTGTAAGGATACCTGATCTCGGATGGAAACTCGTAACCCGTGTACAAATCTGGATACCCGTTGATCTTCAGTTTCCTCCAAATCATTGCGATTCGCCAACCTGTCAAACTCCTCCATGTACTCATTAACTGTCCGAGTACCCTGCCTGCAACCCTGGTACTGTCTAAACAACTCCTGTTGGTAATCTAGTGGTAAGAACCGATCTGCCATTAATCTTTTCATCCTCCTCCATGATCGTATTGGAAGCTTTTGTTCATGGGTACGATTTAATTGAACACGACCCCACTAGGCAAATGCTCCTCCCTTTAATTTGTAGGCCACCAAACACACTTGTTTGTCATCTGCTGTACCCATATAATCGAAAAACTTTTCCACTTCATTGACCCAATCTAGATACTCTTCAATGGAGACATTACCATTAAAGGATGGTAGCTTTATTTTCATCTGATAGTCCCTCTGCTCCTAATAATCTCAACCATTATCCCTCGCGGGACCACGATGATTTCCAAGGACTTTCTCTGCATACTCCTCATCTTCACTGTCTTCTTCGTTATAGTCTTGTTGCCTGTTCCGGTTTGGACCACGATGGGGAGGGCCATGCACTTGGTTATCACGTTACTCTTCATCATCGCGATTAGGGTTTCGGTTAAGCAAGATGGCAAGTGCTGCTTGAATTTGGTCTAGAATCTGCTGGGTTGAATCATGAAATTGTTGATTTTCATCATGAAAATCAAGGAACTCAGCCCTAGTAAAGACTAGGTTATTGACTTCATCACCGTCGTCATTGTTATGGTGGTCACCATCTCACTGGTTAGCCATCAAACCAGGGTAAATCTAGGCTCTGATACCAACTGATGTCGCGGAAGCCCGAAGAGAAAGCACACACGATGCTCTCTTGATGGGACAAAAACTAAACTGTTATTTTCTGGTAGTAAACTTCGAATCCACGATAGGTTTTTCCTGAATCCACAAAGAGATAAAACTGGAATCCACTAGAAGAAAATTTGATAAAACGTCTGTGTTTATTGATAATAGTCTATCTTACCTCTGACGGCTACAAAATATATAAATACTGAGAAAAAAAAAACGTTTAAAACCCTAATTCGCACTAAATAAGCGATTAGGTGACAAATTACCGAATTTTACCAAAAATTGCAAAATTGAGTTAAATGCAGAATCATAAACTACTGACCTTAAGGGTTGTCCCAAAACAAATGGGATCTTATTCTGACTTTTAAACTAAAAATTATTAAGGAAAGATAAATATTACTATAAATAGCAAAAACACTGTTTTCGGGGCCTTAATAAAAGAATTTGCCTAAATTTTGGCGACATTCATGACATCATGAATTTGGATCAAAACGTTGTTTTCCTTCAACTTGCCAAATTTCATGCAATTCAGACACTGTTACCCCTGATGACCCCTACTAGCACCCCACTTTGATCTTGTCTTGTGACTTCTTACGCCCATGCTGCTCCAAAAAGGCATGTGCTATCTGTTATACATCACTTTATTATTGCATTTCTTTACTACTTTTAAACTACATGTATGACCCTATTAACAGCTCAATGTTGATACCAATTTTAAAATCAAGACGTATCGCTAGCTTAGATGTTATGCACAAACTTCAGCATATAGAATTTCTTCTCTTTCTTCTCTTATATAAAAAAGGCCATCAACTTTTTCTTTGTAACCAATAAAAATGTAAACTGTGAGTGGGTGGATTTTGAGAACAAGAATAACAAAGAGGATTTCAGCCAAACAAGTTCCTTAAGAATCCCATGAGAGCTAGTGGTGAAATGTTTATTACAGAGATTCTAATAGCCATTGCATCAACAGTGGGTTCTCTAGAGGAACAAAGTTTTTCTCCAAAATGAGAGTTGGTGGTAAAATGTTTATTATAAAGATTCTAATAGCGACTTCAAACTTCTTATATATTTCTTTTTTTGGTGTAACTTTTGAAAATTTAATTGTTGAATTTCATGTTCCCTATATTTTTAACATGCATATCAAATTTCGTTCAAATCGGATGTTATTTACTATTTGATCAATAAACTTATTTCTATACACAATTTGGGATCATAAAAACTTAAAATTTTAACATTTACTTGATGACATAGCAATTGATCTTTGATCTTATTGAAATTTTGCAAGCATGAAGGAAATAATAAGAACATGTAATCCAACGATTAGATTTTCAAAATTCACACTTAATATAAATATATATAAGGAGTTTGAAAGGTTTCTTTCCAAACTAGTTTAGAAAGAAACTTGGTTCTCTCTAGAGCTGTTGGAGTCACTAATAAGTGGTAATGTGATGCAGTTGCGGAAGCAACAAGAAACATGACACATTTATTTATGAAAGATAACCTCAAATCCAAGAGAGCTCCTTAAATCCATAAGAAAAGATAGTTTGGAATCCACCACAGAAATAATAGAGAAAACTTTATAATTTTATTAAATAGTTTACAGAATTGGAGACCTATTTAAAAGCTCTGTAAAACTGGACAGACAATAAAATATATTCTAAAATAAATCATAATTAATACCTAAACACTATAGGAACCTAATTTGACCAAAAAAGACATTAAAAGCACCTTAAAAAAGGAAATAAATACCATAAACTTAAAATAATGAAAATTATATCAAAATATCAAAATTATAAAAATTAAATAATAAATTTTGTCCTACATCTACATCATCATTAAACTTTGGGCTTTTTTAGAGATAGATTAGCTAATCACTTGGGTTGAACATGGGGATTAAGTTTTTGGTAGTAGAAATGGACTAAAACTTTTTGTTATTGAGTTAGATGCAAAAGTTGTGATTCACTCCTACATGATCAGGCATTATATACGCAACAATATATTCTTAAGTCCCTCAACTGATTTCAAGTCACTCAATTGTTTTGAGAGATCTAAGATTTGTCATGCTTAAGGGAAGAACAATTAAAAAAATTCCATTAACTTTTTCAATAACCAAAAAGAAAAAGAAAAAACAGGTTCATTCAATTCGCCCAATTGCCAAACATTATCAACATAGATTCTTCTCACTCTCTCCTTTCAATTTCACTCTATTTAACATTGGTTCCTTTCAATTTAGCATCATCAATAAATTGATTCCTTTCAATTCCAATCCCTCTTTCCCTCCACTGCACGGTGACTCTACCACTAACAATCCATGGTATTTGTAGCTGGACTTGGAGTTACTGACAGGAGTTTTGGTTCTCTCTCTCTCTCTCTCTCTCTCTCTCTCTCTCTGTGCAGAGTCATGCTTGGGTTTTGATTTCGTGGAGGATTTAGATCTCAATGTAGATCTAGCATTGAACTAAGATATCGTGATTTTCATTGAACCCAACTCACAATCCAATGTTCAAACTTGCCACTCACCCATTGCGGCCTAGATCACAGTTGTTAATTTTTTTGGTTGGGTTGAATAGATTTCGGCCATGGGTTTGGTTGAATGAATTTTTTGGCAGTATATTTGGTCGAATTAAATTTGTGTATAGATAAGTTTTTATTGATTTGAATTTTTCGTTGAATTTAGGTTGTTGATTTTTTCAGAAAATTTAAAATAAACAAAATGACCTTGTTTTAGGGGAACTTAACGAAGTGGATGGAAAGATACATTAAACACGAGTTAAAGTTAGCAGATTGAAATGATCAAATTGAAAGTTTCATTATTGAATTAAATTTTGGGTAAAGTTAGAGGATTTATTTGTAAGTTAGCTTTTAATCTTTACTACACTACATGCTCTTCTTCCAATTAACCACCCACCCCAACTCCCCCACACCCCCCCCCCCCAAAAAAAAACCAAGTTTTCTGCTAATTACATATTTTATGACATTATGTGTGACATGATTCACATGACTACTATTAAATTAATTCATAGACAAACAAACATGTTGTAGAGAACAATTATACAAACAAGTCTAGAGATGCAAAAACTGACATCGCTTTTTATGATTGATATATAATAAAAGATGTGTCAGTGATGGACTCAAATGAAAGTTGTGGACTCAAATGAAATTTGGCAATCCCGGCCCACTTTATACCTGGCCCAAGGCCCATACCGAGGAGGAAGAAATGCCTAAGGATGAAGTGTAAGGGTCTAGGTTGCCCAAGAGCCTTACCGAGGACAACCCTGTCCTCAGCCAACAAAGACCATGGGAGGAAGAAGTGACGAGCCACCAAAAGCAGTCTTCCTGAACATCTAAAGAGAATGAACAAGTACAACGTGTTAGCCATGGAAGCATGGTAGAGGAGCAAGCCCAGGATGAACTATCACCTCCACATTAAGTGTACCCACCTAAGTCCCTAGCCGCATTAATGGAGACGTGACCCTTGGGCAGTGCTACCTCGGTTGCTGCAACCCACAGGGGGATTGATAAGGTGGCTAATGGGACGGGTTGTCAAAGGGAGTCATGAATGATCAACAAGTGGAGGAAAGAGATCGTTGGAGGAGGACTATATAAGGGGAAGAAACAGATCAAAAGGAGGGACCATTCCCATGCGATAGGGACCACTATCAAGCTCCTCGGACCGAGCCGAGGACAGACTTTGGAGGATAATTTCAATCCATCTGTGTTCGATGGTGGCGAACACTGCATTGGGCGTTGTCTGCTTGCTAGGGCCTAGTTCTTGAACCCGCTCTCTACAAATTCATTGTATTGGGCTAGCTGGGCTTGAGTCCACTCACTTAACAGTAGAAGTGCTCAAACCCAGTCCTTACAAAAGTAATGTTGTTCTATTCATAATAGACCATATTAACAATTTTGAAACAAATATGTCCTTAGGATTACTCATTCTCTGAATTTTTATATGTATTACTTTAGATGAATTAGCTCTTGCCTCATATAATAACAACATTAAATAGATAACCCCCCCCCCCCCCCCCCAAAAAAAAAAAAAAAAAAAAACGTAATTTTGAAGATGTTTACAATGCGAAGCCAATTTAGGTGTGACTACCCTCCTCGAAGAAGCATTCACTAGATATTTACGTACCCAATATAAGTAGAAGGAACAACCCCTTGTAAGGTAAGGTAATGGATTCTGACCTTGTTTTCCTCTCATTGGCAAGAAAACTCCTGGAGCTGAAGGAGTGTAAGAGCTGCATATTCGAATTTTGATTAACAAGAAAGCCTGCTATTAACCAGAATGCCATATATGGAGATAGGCAAATTAACATTAAGACATCCTCAAGGGTTGGAGTCATAAAGTCCTCTGGGAAGTGATAAGTGTCACAAAAAGTTCTAGATTGTAAGCCTACACTTTTCACTTCTTGCTAGTGACCATGAAAACTCTGGATTGAAAACCATGAAAGCTCTGGATTGTAAGCCTACACTTATCATTTCTTGCCAGTGACCAAAATAAAGGTTGAAGGTTGTAGGCTTACAATCCAGGCTATTTAGATTGTTCAAGGTTTCTTCTCGGTCATCGATGGCACAGTAGGCCTAGAAATGATAGTCATTGTCTTCCTTTTGACATCTTCCGTTTGCTCAGAGGTTTTCTTGGAATCGATTCGAAGTTCAAATCAAGAAGAAGGTTGATCTAAAGAGGAAATAGAGGTGCGAGAAGACAAGAGCATAGGTATCTCAGTGAAAAAGAAACAAAGTCAGGAATAAATGCCAAAAGCTTAAAGCTATTATTTCAAAATGCTGCCCTAATTGACAAACTGATCATGTCCAAGTAAAATTGACAGCATAAGTACATGATTGACCTAGATTTATGCCAATCGCATGCGAGGGGCATGTATTGGTATTAATTAAACTTTTCTTGGTTTATAAAGAGAGCACAATAATGTGTACAATTGTGGAAAAAAAAAAAATTTGATGTGGCAATTTTTGTGACAACTTTTAAAACCAAAAGTAGCATTTGTGATGAAAACAAATTTGCGTTAACTCAAAAATATTCAAAGCTATTAAAGAGAAGTTACAAAGCCTCAGCTTCTAATTCAACAAGTGTCATTTAAGCCCGACCAAAAAAAAAAAAAAGAAAAAAAAAAAAAAACAACAACAAGAACAAGAAGTGGAGGGAGTAACTTATATAGTAACCGTTGAAACCTTGGGTATAAATAAGAGGTTTGGTTTTAAGAGGAATACACCACGGTAGTCTTAGTTGTTAGTCACATTTAGGGTGTGTTTGGATACCGTTTATTTGCTGAAAATTGAAAACTTATTGTTAAAAACACTGTAACAAAATAATTTTTAAAGGTGTAGGGGGGAAAGGCCCAAGAGCCCATATCTACGTATATATTGGGCCAAGGGCCCAACCTAAGGACGCCAAACAATCCGAGGACGGGTAAAACACTTTTATAAGGATCTGTATTAGTAAATGAAGAGAGAAATCCTATCAAAGCTACCCAAGGGGGTGCCTCGAGGAAGAATCTCTCCTTGGCTGGGCAAGGCCAAGGTCAGAAGGTATGGTCTACCATCAAGAGCAATGCTCCGGACCATTCCACTATAGAGGATAGATATCAAGAAGGAAAATGACAAAGGAGAGCTATAAAATATCTAAGAAAAAGCTTCTAACATCGTATTGAATGCTCTGCAGCTGATTGAGTAGTGCTTTTTAACCTTACAGCTACTCCCAAAGACTTTAGAGAGGGGTTGATAGGACAAGTATCAATGCTATCAATCCAAATCTACACGTGAAATGATGAAAGGAGGGGGATGGGAGTATAAAACTGGAGGGAGACCCTCCATGATAAGGGGGATGGGGGAAAAACAGAGAAAGAACACTGTAACAATAAAAATTGCACTTATACTCTGTTGAGTGGATTTATATGAACACTTGCCTCCTCGAACAAGAAGTTCATTCATATCAGTATTTCTTATTTGTGCATGATTGTTATCCAATTTCATATTAGCCGTTGTCCAATTCATTAGGGCCTAGCTTTTTGACCCACTCTCTACAAATTTATTGTTTTGGGCTTTTTGAGCCTAAGGCCACTCATCCTGGACTGAGCCACAAATTTGGTCCTTACAAAAGGTATGAATAGTGTTGTGGAACCAAAATTTATCTAGAAATTTGTGTTTTGCTGAGTTTGGAGGTACATGAACAGTACCCATGAGATCCACTAAAAAACTGCTGAACGTGCAGATTGGGCAAAATGCCTAATCCAAATGCACGCTTAATCTAAAATATGATTCCATTGAATCAACTTGGTGTTGGATATGATTTGTTCCCTGTGAACCTTCAAAACATTAATTGTTTAGATGAATTAGACTTTGAATATATTTTTTGTGGTCTAATTTACTTCTTTGAGATCCAATGTTATTAGAACTTAGAATTCAATCGGGACGCTTGATAACTTAGAATTTTATTTACCTGCCTACATTTTTCATTGTTACTTGCATTTTCTTAAAAAAAAAAAAAATAATAATAATAATAAGAAGAAGAAGAAGAAGAAGGTTGCTTAAGTGACGCATTTCCAAGCCCCTACCGAATCTACGAAGTCAAATAATCTATCAATCCATTACTCCGAACTTCCGAAGCTTTAAATAAGGCATTGAACTGCCTGAAATCAAATATGCAGTGATTTTATTTAGGAAAAAAAAAATGTCTATGTTTAAACACACAAAGAAAAAGTGTCAAATCTTTAGATTTGTGTAGTAGTAATAATTTCTAGAATTAAAATTCTAGAGTTTTAGCAAGTCATTAATGATGATGATGATATCACGCCATGCTTTTTTTAAGAGAGAGAGAGAGAGGTGGGAAAATTTTATTTTAAATATACAATGACAAATGGTAGTAAGTTTTAATCTTCATATTTTATCTAGTTAGCGGGTGATTTGATAGTCTCTCATTAAAAGAAAAGAAGATTCATTTTTAAAAAATACTGTAGGTAAGCTAAACCCAAATTAATAAAGTTTGGAATATAACAAAAATTCACAAAAATAAAATCACAACATTCTAAAATTAATGTAGGTTGCATTTAGGAACTTGGATTTGGATTTGAAATTAATAGATTTGAAATCAAGGGATTTCAAATTCATAGATTTTAGGATTTATTTCAAATCCAAACATTTTAAAGCTTTAAAATCCCTAGTGGATTTGTCAAATCCAATTCCTTGATATTTTTTTAAACTTTCCAAAAAAGTTATTTAGATTTTAATCACTCAAATTCAAATGCTCAAATTATATCATCCAACATACATTTGGATGCCACATGGAGAGATGCAAAAATTAAATAATTGGAATCCAAATGTTTAAACATTGGGATTCCATGTGGCATGTATACACACATATTTGGTTATTCCATAACCAAATTTCAAGTACACTGGTATTTCTAGTATTTTAACAAACGAACTCTTTACATATTTAATTTTGTTCAACTCATACATGTTGTAACTTTAAGCTATATTATATCACTAAATATTTTTTTATTGGATGTAAATTTTGACAAATTTATCATTAGATTACATTATTTTTTCTTATACTCTCTATACTTTCAAAATTGCAAGATGATAAAAAATAAATAACTATGTCATTTAACAAATATTAAAGGGAAATGCTAACGAATGCCCTTAGGGTATTGGTTAACAATTCATTTAAAGAAAGTTTTTATAGGGGAAAAAAAAAACAATTAATGTTTTAACAACTTTTTTCATTTACCATAAAAGTTGTATCAAAACTTTCATAAAATGAATTGTTAACCAATACAGGCAATCATTAGCATGACCCAATATTAAAATTTAAAGTTTTTTAAAACTAAATATAAAAAACAAGTTTATGGATAAAATAGTAAACAATGTTTTATTAGCATGAAATTCAACATAAGTGTTTTTTTTTTTTTTTAACAAAACATGATAGAGTAAACATAGTGATCATGTAATCCAATTATCCAACAGCTTGCTTTTTAATATTTAAATCCAATAAAAAGTTATTAAGTGGAGTAAATATTAATTTAAATTGGTATCAATACACTCCTTGGTTTTTTGCCAAATTACAAGTGGTTGAATTATAATTTAGGGCTCGTTTGGTACTGTTGTTTAAACACAGTTTTTGTTATTTAAACATTATAATACGTATTTTTAGGGGTGTGCATGGTTCGGTATGCTCGGTTTTTTTCCCAAATTTGTTACCGAACCAATAGGGATCGGTTTTGTAATAATTAAAACCAATGCGTACCGATTAGTGTTGGTTTTCCGACCTATAGTGATGCAGTTTGATCGGCTCGGTTTAATCGGTTTAATCGGTTTGATTTGAAACATCAACAATCGATTTTTTTTTTTAATATGTTCAACCTATAAAAAAAAAAATCTATTCACCCAAACAGTAATGATCCAAAACCTTTGCAAAAAAATATGTTTAACAAATCTGTTCCATAACAAAAAAAAACTGTAAGGCATATTAGAGTATAGCATTTTTTATTTTTTTATTTTTTGGGGGGCTAACCGGATATTCTTGGAATAAAAAGGGTTATTCTATTGCACTTTCTCCTATAAATAAAGGGATATTCTATGCTAGTGTCTGATCTCATCATTAAGCACTTAAATCAACAGACACCCTTGTGGCCTTGCCAAAGCAGATGAGAATGATCTACCATACCCTCGTTAACTAAAAAACATTAAAAAGAAAAAAAAGAAAAAGAAAAAAAAGAAAAAGAAAAAAGAGAGAGCATTTATGCTCATACACATTACACAATTCCGATAGTGTTAGAGCATTCACATCAGCATATCTATTTTACACGTCTATTTTTACACTAAAAACCTACTTTTTCTATTTTACACATTCACTTTTACAAAACATCTACATCAATTCATTTATTTTACAAAATATTTTAATAAAATATTAATTATACTCTATTTTTTTATTATTTCTTTCTAACCACCCCCATTTAAATACGCGCTCTCACTCTGTTTCCTCTTATTTTCTGATTTCTTGCTCTCTCTCTCTACCCATCTCTCTGCCTTCCTCTTCCAAATCACAAAGCCCATTCACTAAAACCGATCGATCCAGCTCTACCCATCTCTCTACTCTCCGTCGATCCAGCTCGCCGCCGACGTTCTCCACCGATTCAGCCTCCCTCTGGCGATCCAGCTCTCCGTCGATCCAGCTCGCCGCCGAGTCCTCCACCGATTCGGCCTCCCTCTGGCGATCCAACTCTCTGTCAATCCAGCTCGCCGCCGAGTCCTCCACCGATTCGGCCTCCCTTTGGCGATCTAGCTCTCCGTCCCTCTTTCCTTCGCCCCTCCCTCTCTTCCTCCACCACCGATCCTTCGCCTCCCACCCCCAACCTTCGCCTCCCACCCCCAACCGACGACAGCAATGGAAGATTTGGCGGATCGGGCGGCAGCACTGGTAGCAAATCCGGCTCCGGTGGGGTTGTACTGTTTTTGGGTTGGGTTTACCGGTGAGTTTTAGTTTAATTTTTTGTTGATTTTGGTCTAATTCTCTGTGCGGTGGTTGGTGGTGGCGCTGGGTTTGGTGGTTGGTGGTTATTCTGGCGCGCTGGGAAGTTGATTCGGCCATTATTTTAATGTATACACGAGCTACAATACTCGTGTAAATATACACGGGTATTGTAGCTCGTGGAAATATATACACAAATTTGCATATTTTTACACCCACTGATGTGGGTGTTTTTTTGCTCAAAATGTGTAAATTTTGTACTGTACATCTATTTTAGAAGATTATAACCGAGCTGGTGCAAATGCTCTTAGTATAAACCAAATACAAATAGCCAATAGGTAACAATGTTAGTATAAAGTATAAACCAACTTAGTATAAAACTATTGGTCCATTTTTTTTTGTTAAAACTTAAAACAACTCTTCCTTAGCATTGTCCCCTGTCATTTCCTCTCCCTTGTTTTTGTTTTGTTTTCTTTTTTGTTTAACTTTAGCTAATTTGAAATCTACCAACAAACATGACCGGCACCCATGGCCATGGACCTATAAACCAACTCAAACAGATGGTTTGCCGCGGGGTGAGAGAAGGGTTCATTGAAAAGTGAAAACAGAGGAGCTTAGTGGCTTACCGTTACCCGTGGTTTGCCTCGGTAAGTCGATGACTGGCGAGCACCTGCTGGCTGCTGCAGAGGCCAACCAAGGCGAGGCATTAGGGACACAGGCGAGAGGCGAGAGAGAGTTAAGACTAGGGACCTCTAACTCAAAAAGAAAGAATTTATACTGAGGAAAAATCGGGAAACCTAGAGAAATACACCGTTTTTATTTTATTTTATTTTTATAATACCCAATAGATACGACAACGTTTTGTTAAAAAAAAATTTATATACAAACTTGGTGAAACGGTGTCATACCAAACGGACACCAAACCAAAGTCACCAAACCTCTGAAACTGAAGTTACATTACATTGCAGCATCGTATCGGTTCAATTCGGGCAGGGACTCGGTTTCAGGCTTCTGATCCGATGACTGCACCGCACCGGCATTGGAAAGCCATTCATGCTCCGATCGCCGGCATCGGCTCCGTCGGTCAGTGGAAACGGCAGTGCAGGACAATCGGCTCCGGTCGATTTCCTCGGTGACGGTAAGCTTTCGCACACCCCTACGTATTTTCATGACACTTTTTCATCTATACGTATTTTCACAACACTTAAACAACGTTACTATAAATCTCTTACTAAGAACATTCACAGCAGTGTAGCTAAATAGCTATATAACTATTTTAGCTACACCAAAACACACATACTACAGCAGTGGAGCTAAAGGTAAAATTTTTTACCTTCATTACTACAGTGCATAGCTATAAATGGCTGTGCATTGTAGTTGAAAGCTAAAATATATATATATATATATATATATATATATATATATATATTTATTTATTTTGCGTTCACACTATTTTTTTTTAAAATATTCTTTCTTGCTTTCATTCTTTTCTCTCCGTGTCTCTCTCCTCACTGCCTCTCCGTCTCTTCTTTCTTCCTCCACAGACCCTTCTTTCTTCCTCCATAGCCCCAAAATTACAAATCATTTTATCACTGAATTATCAATACATGTCAGTATCTTAGACCCATCGGAGCACATCACAAGGTAAACTCTGCCAAGTCATTCCGAGGATCATCAATTCAAATGTTACGTGTCTACCAAATCCAGATAATGGAAGGAGCCATAGTTGTCAGTATCGTACGATACGCGATACGTATCGTATCGTGTGTAAAAAGTTCTGTATCATATCGGCATATCATAAGTGCTTATGAATCATACGATACAGTGTGCATATCGTATGAATCGTATTGTATCGTAAAATTGTATGTGTCGTATGATACATAAAAAAAAAAGCTTTAAAACGAGATTTTTTGTTAAAATTTGTATTTTTATTTGAATGTAACAAGTTGTTAGACTTGTTTTTAACAAAAAATTATTAGTTTACTTAATTTGGCCTAATAAAATAATATATTCACAAGTTTTTTTTCCCTCTCTTTTTCCTATAAAATTTAGACTACAGTACGCACTTAAACTTCATTTTAATATTTGCAAATTTATTTTCTATACTATGAATAAGATATTAATTGACAATATAATTATTTTTTTATTTTTGGCATTATTGTTATAAGTCCAAGAAACTAGAATAACAAGAAGAATTTTTTTAAAAAAAATTATTAAAATAAAAAGAACAAGGAGAGATAGTAAATGTTAATGACGATGAAGAAAATTTTAATGAAGAAATAAGTTTGCAAAATGATAAACATGATGACGACATTGACTTAGATGGGGTTTATTAGGCAATATGATGAAAATAAATTATTATTTTTTGATCATTTGTCATATATTATCACTTTTAAATTTAAACCATTTGAATGTGTATGTTTTAAACACATGCTAGGTTGATTTATTTAGTTAGCTTGTTAAATATTATTACATAAGTGATGAATAAATTAACCATTAGTTGAATATATTTAAAATTTATAATGTATATACTATTATATATGTATATTTATAATTTTTTTTATAAATTTTATTAAGTGTTTATATATCTTACAATACACGATACGATACAATACACGATACGAAAAAATCAAAAATCGATTCACGATAGATTCACGTTTTGACAACAATGGAGGGAGCACAACCCAAATTATTTGAGAATTTATTGCTTCAGATTTTCTTCCTGATTTCATTTTTTTAATTTTAAACTAGAAACTTTTTTTTTAAGCGTGAATTTGGCTTTAATTTTGTAGAGGATTTTATGGGATGTAATTGTGCCTTAATGTAATTGTACACTAAATTTATATGGTTCTCTTCCACAGACCCTTCTTTTTTTGTTCTTCTTCACTGGTTTTGATGGGCACAGCAGGGTTATGGTTGTGCAGTGATTTTTATGGGTTTGATGGTGGTTGTGGTTCTGTATTGGTGGTTGAATGAAATATTATTTTATTGTAGTATTTATATTATTTTATTGTGTTAAAAGATAAAATAACTTCAATGTTGTAGAATGTGAGAATGTAAAATAGATAAATTGACTTTTTGTGTAGCTAAAAAACTAAAAATTTAGCTCTTCTACTGTAGATGCTCTAAACGACCTTATATTAAAGCATTTCTAAGTAACAAAAACGACAGTAATCTCACCTCAAAAAACAAAAAAAAAAAAAAACGACAGTAATCTAATCAACTTAAAGAGGGAATTAGTAGTTCAAAAGTGGAATTTTAGTTGCAGTTCATCACGTCAAAGATACAAGATTGATGCAACATTGTGAATCACTTTTTGTATAGGTCGTGAAACCAAAAAAAAAAAAAAAAAACCCCACGTTTAACGTGGCTCGTTTTGATTTGAATGTCACCAATGTAATACTATTGTGACTGTTTGTTTGTCTGTTCTTTTCTTTTTCAAACCTTTTTCTTTTCATAGCTGTGAAAATTAACCGGATAAAAAGTTACTGTTAAAATTGAAAGTTGACAAGATTCAGCAAAAATTGAAAGTTGATAAGAAAGATGGAGTACAACGCTCCTTAAAGCACTTACGTAACACATTCCAATGGTATGCATTTATTTTTGTCTTTTTTCTTTTTGACAATAAGATTCCTTACATAATCTTTGAATTCCACCTTCCCTTATATAAGTTAAGTTATTTCTGTATTTTGTTGTCTGAATTATAACTTAAAGCTCAATTTTAAGCTGCTCCAATCCCGTGTATTACGAGCTTATCTAAAACTTAAAACTTTATTAAAACTTTATTTTCATTGAAAAGTCTTATATCAAACTCATTAAATAATTTTCTTTTTTTTTTTTTCATTTCGCTTCTCATTAAGAATATGGTATTTGTAATGGACCTTTAGATGTAATTTTGATCATAATTACAAAAATGGTTGGGTGAAAACAACTCATCGGAGTTGCATAAGTAGTAATAAAAAGTTTGTTGGGATTTACTGGATTTTATGAATTCAATTACCCAATTAAATAATTGGACTAGCTTAGATAAAACATAAAGGTTCACTAAGTTACCGTACTAACCAAGTCAATCGGATTTTTTTAATAAGTTTTAAATTTTACTTTAATTTTGGATCCATAAAATTATGTCGCTTTAATTTAAATCCAAACAATATGTACCATTACAGTTACAAATTCAAATTTTGAAATTTTAATGGACAAATTGAAAATAAGGATGTAAATTGCAAGTTTTTTTTTTTTGATAAATGGAGTAAATCGCAATTCAAACATAACAATTTTCTTACTTCCTGATTGCAGCGCGTAGATTTATGCTGGTCATTCTTAAGCTAAAAATGGCGGCGACGGTGAAGGTTGATTTACCGATTTATTTTTTCACTTTTAAAGCTGATGATTCAGACTTCAGTGAACTTTTTTGTCATTTTTGGAAAAAAAAAAGGAGTGTGCTCTTTCTAAGTTCAATTTGTTTCGTTCTCCCTTACAGGGTCTTTCGGCCCAAGACGCAATATTGACTTAACTACAGCTTGGATCTGGTGGCTCAAAAACTAAGCCCAGTGGTTCCTGTAGTGCTTTAACTTAAGCCTGTAACTCACCTCAAAAAGGTGAAAAAGAAAAGCTTGTTGCTCGAGTTGTGATTAATCATTAATATGGATTTTGACGTGTACATCGAAATCTAGTGACACTGATGTAACCTAATAAGTTCTTATCAGATCTAGTGTATTAGTGTTAGTATGATTGCATCTTGTAAAGTGCTCTTACAAATTTGTTACTAAAAATACATTTGTTAATTCTTAAAATAAAATAAAACATTTGTTGAATAAACCAATCAACTAATAAGAAACAAATTATATTTTTATTTAAAAACATTATTGCGAAGCCTCTTTCTCTCTTTTTTTTTTTTCTTTTTTTTTTTTTTCACCTTTTTTGTCTCAATATTTTGGATCTACTTTCATTTTGGGGGGGCCAAAATTGAGAACTAACCCTATTTACCAAACAATAAAATTAGTAGGCACTGTTACAAAATTATATTTTTACTAACATCTCAAGTTTAAAAGACTCAATTTAGGGTTTATAAATCAAGTCTCAGAGACTCGGTTTTAGTGTTCTGATCACGTCTGATTTTGCGTTTTTTTCACGTAGCGTTCACTTGAAAATCAAGTCTTAGAGACTCAATTTATAAGCCAACCCTTTACAAGACAAGTAAACTGTTTTAAGCTTGCATCTTCAACCTCCTTACACACATGTTCAGCTCTCCCAATCAACGGCCTCCGTTCCATCACCGCCATCACGCTTCTTCTCATCACCACCGTTCATCATCAACTGATCATCAAGATTGAGCTTCTTCACCTCAGCCACTAAGCCCAATTTAAAGGGCCTATAATCAACGCCATTCATCATCGAACCCTCACTATTGTTGTGCAAAATGAAAGCCTTCTTCTTCATCTTCAGCAAACGGCATCATTTCCAAGCCTTCTTGCAAAGACCGGTGGGAACCTTATAGAGGGCGAGGATCACAAGGTTCAAGAGACTGCACGAACAGCAGCAACATATGGCGGTGCATTCTGCCGTCATTCCGCCTACCTCCCCCGCAATCCGTTGCCTTTCTTTCCCTTTCTCTGATAACAGTGGTTGCCCCCAATTAAACCCTAGCATCGCTTTCGTCTTCGTTTAATCACATAGCCAACAACGATCCTTCTCATCAGACATGACCACCATAGTTGAAGCCCTTGCATAGCCGCCTATGGCTTATCATCACTGCTATCGCGATGATGGTTTCCTTCACCTTCATCTGTTATGATTGGTCTCTCTCTCTCTCTCTCTCTCTCTCTCTCTCTCTCTCTCTCTCTCTCTCTCTCTCTCTCTCTCTCTCTTGTTTTCTCTCTTTCGGTGAAGCCTCCATGGCTGATCAGTCTCCTTGACAGTGGGTTCCTCTCAAGTTGCAATCCGACTTTTAGGATCGTGAGTTTTTGGATTTTCTTGCAGAGAACCCTGATCAACAAGCCAAACGGGTCATGGGTTTTAGGGTTTTTATTTTTTTAATTTGGATTTTAGGTGGTTGTTGGAGGTGGATTTGGTTGGATTTGTGTTGAATTATTGGATTAGTGCTCAGATTTATGGGTTGATAGTGGCTGGTTTGTGCTTGTATTTGGTGGTGGCTAATTTGTGTTTTGTACTCCAAACACTTGAAAATCTTTTAACTGTAAATGTTTTATGGATATAAATCGAGTCTTTAAGACTCGATTTCTAGGTGGATGCCACGTGGAAAAGCACTAGCTCAAATCTAATCAAAACATAAAAACTGAGTCTTTAAGACTCGATTTATAGGTCCTAAATCGAGTCTTTTAGACTCAAGATGTTAGTATGAAATGTACTTTCAAAACAGTGCCTACTAATTATATTGTTTGGTAAACAGGGTTAATTCCCAATTTTGGCCGTCATTTTGGTTCCCAAATTTTTTTAGAATTCAATTTAGACCTTATATCTTTTAACTTGCAATAAATCTAATTTCTATCATTATCTCATGAAAAAAATTAATCCTCTATTTTTGGCTTTGAGCAAAGTATGAAAGAAAGACCAACGAATTCCTTTTTCAATTTCACCATTTAGGTTCTGCCTTTTTCCCCTAAACCATGCTTTGTTCACTACGTGGGTTTTTTGTTTCGTGCAAAAGAACTCATCTCCTCTTTGGGGTTTCAAAAAGATTGCTCTGTTTTCATATTATTCAAGGTCACAAGATTATGTTTTATGGAAAATAAGGAATCTTTACTTTTGCATTTTGTTATATTTTACGATGTTGTTATTATTGTTAGAATCGGGCTATGGGTTCCATTGGTTGCGGCTACAACTATGGTGACCAATGGTTTCTTTTCCACCATAGAGTAGTCCTTGTCGGTGGTGCTAGAGCCACTGTGGGTGTTGTTGGTCAAGCCATTTTGGAAGAGTAAAAGTTTGGGGATATTGATGGAAAAGATGAATTGTCATCAAGGGTATTTTAGGGAAAAATTGTTGAAGGGGTTTTGATCAAGGATTAGGGTTTTGGAGCGAGGAGGAGGTGGTGGTTGGTTTTGGTGGTAGTAGGAAGGAGTCTAGGGTTTCTAGTAGAGGAAAACAAGGTGTTAGGGGGTTTGATTTGCACTTCATTGTGGTATCATGCTTCCATGTTTTTCATTGTCTATTTATTTGTCTCCTTTTAAATTGTGAATCTCCAGTCTTCTTTTATATTGCTTGATTTGGGTTTGGTGGTGGTAGATCTAGGTTTCTTTTTGGTTAACAAGAAGCTATAAGAAAATTAAAAAATGAAAAAGAAAAAAAAAGTTATGTCCATAATATTTTCACAACAAATCCTAAGTGGCATGTTGTTATGGGTTGTTATTGGTGGGGCAAAAAATTCATTTAAATGGTAGATTAAAATTATACTAATAACAACTAATTACCTATAATTTGTTATTAAAGAGTTGTGAAAATATCGTAGAAGTGACACTTCTAAAAAAAATTAAAAAAAGAAAAAAAATTTTAAACGTTGATGTGTTTTTTTCCCATCTAATGTATGGCCACTGAAATTTAAGCAAGTCAACATCACGTGTAATCTTTTAATATTAAGTGAGCTAGCTAGTAGTTTAGTTCGTGAGAAAATATATCATATATTCGGTGTACGTTTCCTCCCTCTTTGCAAGTGAGATAATGACAGTAATTAAATTAACTACAAGTTTGAAAATCTAAGGACTAAATTAAATGTTGAGAAAATTTAGGGACCAAATTGAAAGTAGGCCCAAAATATAGTAATAAAAATGGTATTTTTGCCTTAATATATATATATATATATATATACTTCCCTTATGTGATTTTTTTTTTGGTTTAAAAAATTTTATATGAAGAATATTGAGAGTTGAATATTACGAAATTATTAGTAAATAGAAATACATTATAAGTTTTTTTTTTTTGAATTTGTAAGTATTAGAATTTAATAGTTATTCTGCTTTTGAGTATAGTTAATAAAGTACACGTACTTCACCATATATATATTGTATGTACATAGTTTCTAATAAAACTCGTTTTTATTGCACAAAACAAAAATACTCTAAAAAACACACATATTTTGTTATTAAGCAATAAAAAGTTTTTCGTATCATACTTATAAAAAATATTTTAAAATAATTGAATTTCAACATTTTATTATTTATCACTATTTAATCATGATATTAGTTTCTTTACATTGAGAAAAAATATTTAAAAGAAAAGTGTAGAGATGAAGGGCCTAGATATAGGTATTGGGTTGTGGGCCACGCCCAAGGACATCAAATAATTACTCAAGAACAGACTAGTATAGATGAAGGCAGATAGATATTGGGCCGAGAAAGAAATCAGGTCATGATGAGCAGGAGATATTGCTCGAGAAACAATACCTCCTCGGCCAGCAGGGTGAAGGCCTAGAGGTTGACCACCCATCAAGTACTGGGCAACAGGCAATCGTGCTTGGAAGGATAAGCATAGAAAAAAAGATGAGTTAACAAATAATTGAGAAATATCTGAGAAGAAAGCTGCTACCATAGCATCGAATGCTCTGCATCTAACATCCTGGCCGCATTAATATGAAAGTGATACCTGAATAGCAATTTTTAGCTACCCACAAAAACTTCAGGAATGTGCTAATGGGACAAATATCAAGACTAGCAATTTGATCTACATGTGGAGGGCTGAGATGAAAGAAAAGAAGAGAGTATAAAAGGGAGAAATCCCATTAGAAAGAGATCTATGAGAAAAACTAGAAGAAAGTCATTGTGTACCCAATAACTGTAATTTTTGTATAAGTCTAAGAGAAATATATAAGAACAAACATTTCTCGGACTTGACCGAGGAAAACTTTTTTTTATTCAAAATTGTTTGTTTCATTCTTTCCAATAATAACTAAACTATTGTGATCATTATCTACCTAACTCATTGAAAGTTTAGTTTCCAGTCCGCCCTATGTTGGGCTTTATGGAGCCCAGTTTATGTTTAAATTTTTGGTCCGTTTTGTAGCCCATTGTAATCCTGTGCTTAAGATATAAAAGCCGCTTTTGTGATTAAGGTTTGCAACTGTTGTTATGTTTTTAGAGAGAGAAAAAAAAAACTGTAACTGCACTTTGTATTTTTCCCTGATAATAGAGAAATCCCTGCAACTTCGTGGACGTAGGCAAATTGCCGAACCACGTAAATATTGTCTTGTGCGTGTGATTGTTTTCTTTGACGTGTGTTTTCTCTATTTTTTTTTGTTTTTTTTTGTTTTTCACAGGTTGGAATTTCGGTTTGAATTCCCAACAACTGGTATTAGAGCCTAGGGTTAGGTTTGAGTGGGAGCAATGACAGAGGAAGCAGAAAAAGCGTTTGGAATAGAAAAGTTTGATGGCACAGATTTTGTGTATTGAAGGATGCAGATTGAAGATTATCTCTATTGGAGGAAATTGCATCTGTCATTTTTGGGGACAAAACCTGTAGCGATGAAGGTTGATAAATGGGCTCTTCTTGACAAACAGGTACCGGGAATTATCAGGTTAACTCTGTCTAGGTCTGTTGCACACAATGTTGTAAAGGAGAAGACCACAGCAGATTTAATGAAGGCTTTATTTGGTTTGTATGGAAAGCCGTCAGCAAACAACAAGGTGCATCTGATGAAGAAACTGTTTAATTTGAAGATGGTAGAGAATGCATCAGTAGCACAACATCTGAATGAATTTAACACTATCACAAATCAATTGTCGTCTGTAGAAATTGATTTGATGATGAGATTCATGCTCTGATCGTCTTGGCTTCTTTACCAAACAGTTGGGAGGCAATGAGGATGGCAGTAAGTAATTCTACAAGAAAGGAAAAGCTCAAGTACAATGATATTCGAGATTTAATTCTGGCTGAGGAGATTCGCAGAAGAGATGCAGGTGAAATCTCAGGATCTGGTTCTGCCCTAAACCTTGAGACAAGATGCAGAGATAATAACATAAATTCAAATCGGGATAAATCAAAATCCAGAAATTCTAATCGGAACAGAAGTAAATCTAGATCAGGCTAACAAGTACAATGCTGGAATTGTGGGAAAACAGGTCACTTTAAGAACCAATGCAAAAGTTCTAAGAAGAAGAATGAAGATGATTCTGCTAATGCTGTAACAGAAGAGGTATAGGATGCATTACTTCTTGCAGTAGATAGTCCAATTGATAATTGAGTTTTGGACTCAAGAGCTTTGTTTCATACCACTCCACATCGAGAAATCATACAAAATTATGCTGCAGGTGATTTTGGTAAGGTGTATTTGGCTAATGGTTCAGCCTTGGATGTTGTGGGTATGGGATATTGTTGCCCAATGGGTCTGTTTGATTACTTGAGAAGGTTCGACATATTCCTGACCTGAGGAGGAATCTGATTTCTGTTGGACAACTTGATGATGAAGGGCATGCAATACTATTTGTTGGTGGTACTTGAAAGGTTACAAAGGGAGTTAGGGTATTGGCTCATGGAAAGAAGACTGGTACTCTATATATGACCTCAAGTCCAAGAGACATAATTGCAATTGCAGATGCAAGTACTAATACAAGCCTATGGCACCGCAGACTTGGTCACATGAGTGAGAAAGAGATGAAGATGTTGCTGTTAAAAGGAAAACTACCAGAATTGAAGTCCATTGATTTTGACATGTGTAAAAGCTGCATCTTAGGAAAGCAGAAAAATGTGAGCTTCTTGAAAACTGCCAGGACACCGAAGGCTAAAAAATTGGATTTAGTGCACATTGATTTGTGGGGGCCTTCTCCTGTTGCATCCCTTGGAGGTTTAAGGTATTACATCATTTTCATTGATGACTCAAGTAGAAAGGTATGGGTTTATTTTCTGAAGAATAAATCTCATGTCTTTGAAACTTTTAAGAAGTGAAAGGCCATGGTTGAGACAGAAATATGTTTAAAAGTAAAATGTTTGAGGTCAAATAATGGAGGAGAGTACATAGATGGAGGGTTCAGTGAGTATTGTACTGCATAAGGAATTAGGATAGAGAAGACCATTCCTGGGACACCACAACAGAATGGTATGGCTGAGCGCATGAATAGAACTCTCAATGAGCGTGCTAGGAGTATGAGGTTGCATGTTGGACTACCAAAAATTTTCTGGGCTGATGCTGTTAACACTGCAGCTTACCTAATAAACCGAGAGCCATCAGTTCCCATGGAGTTCAAACTTCCTGAGGAGATTTGGAGCGGTAAAGAGGTAAAGTTTTCACATTTAAAAGTTTTTGGTTGTGTTTCTTATGTTCATATTGATTCTGATGCTCATAGTATACTTGATGCAAAGTCGAAAATATGTTTTTTCATTGGCTATGGTGATGAGAAATTTGGCTATAGGTTTTGGGATGAACAAAACAGGAAAATCATCAGAAGTAGAAATGTGATATTTAATGAACAGGTTATGTACAAGGACAAGTCAATTGTAGTGTCAGATGTTACAGAGATAGATTAAAAGAAATCTGAGTTTGTAAACTTAGATGGATTAATTGAAAGTACTGTCCAGAAAAGGGATGAAGAAGATAAGGAGAATGTAGATTTACAGGTAGATCAGAGTACACCTGTAGCTGAAGTCCGCAGATCTTCCAGGAACATTAGACTTCCACAGCGTTATTCACCCGCTTTAAATTATCTCCTGTTGACTGATGGTGGTGAGTTAGAGTGTTATAATGAAGCTTTGTAAGATGAGAATTCAAGCAAGTGGGAGTTAGCCATGAAGGATGAGATGTATTCCTTGTTGGGAAATCAGACATGAGAACTGATTGAATTGCTAATAGGAAAGAAGACTTTGCACAACAAGTGGGTATACAGAATAAAAAACGAGCATGATGGTAGCAAACGTTACAATGCTAGATTAGTTGTTAAAGGGCTCCAGTAGAAGGAAGGCATTGACTACACAGAGATATTTTCTCCAGTTGTGAAGATGTCAACAATTAGACTGATGCTGGGAATGGTCGCTGTAGAAAACTTACATCTTGAGCAGTTAGATGTGAAGATAGCATTCCTTCATGGTGACTTGGAGGAAGACCTTTACATGATTCAACCAGAAGGGTTCATTGTTTAGGGACAAGAGAATCTAGTCTACAAACTGAGAAAAAGCTTGTATGGCCTAAAACAAGCTCCTAGACAGTGATACAAGAAATTTGACAGTTTTATGCATAAAATTAGGTTCAAGAGATGTGAAGCTGATTACTGTTGCTATGTTAAGTTTTTTGACAATTCTTACATCATATTACTATTGTATGTGGATGATATGCTTATTGCAAGGTCTTGCATTAAGAAGATTAATAATCTGAAGAACTAATTGTCAAAACAGTTTGCAATGAAGGATTTGGGAGCTGCAAAGCAAATCCTTGGTATGAGAATCATTAGAGACAAAACTAATGGTACATTGAAGCTTTCATAGTCATAGTATGTGAAGAAAGTTCTCAGCAGGTTCAACATGAATGAAGCTAAACTAGTGAGCACACCATTGAGTAGTCATTTCAAATTAAGCAAAGAACAGTCACCGAAGACAGAAAAAAAAAAAAAAAAAAGGGACCATATAAGCAATGTGCTCTATGCCTCAGCTATTGGCAGCTTAATGTATGCTATGGTGTGTACAAGGCCAGACATTGCATATATAGTGGGAGTTGTGAGCAGATTTATGAGTAGACCTGGAAAGTAGCATTGGGAGGCAGTCAAGTAGATTCTAAGATATCTGAAGAGTTCATCAGATACATGTCTTTACTTCACAGGTGCAAGTTTGAAACTGCAGGGTTATGTAGATGCTGATTTTGCTGGCGATATTGATAGTAGAAAGAGTATTACTGGGTTTGTATTTACTTTGGGTGGTACAGCTATATTATGGGCTTCAAATCTACAAGATTGTTACTTTGTCTACTACAGAAGCTAAGTATGTTGTAGCAACTGAAGCTAGAAAGGAGATGATTTGACTACATGGTTTTTTAGATGAACTAGGTAAGAAGCAGGAGATGGGCATTCTATACAGTGACAGTCAGAGTGCAATTTTTCTTGCTAAAAATTCGGCTTTTCATTCAAAGTAGAAACATATACAGACAAAATACCACTTTATCCGGTACCTTATTGAAGATATACTTGAGAAGATATGTGGATCTAAGAACCTGTCAGACATGTTAACTAAGGGTATCACTATTGAGAAGCTGAAGCTGTATGCAGCTTCAGTTGGCCTTCTAACTTAAGGATATGAGGATGAGTTGCAGGGATGAGGGATTGCTTTTGGATGATAGCAGCTGATGTTGGTGATTGAACTAGTCTCCAAGTGGAAGATTTGTTGGGCTTTGTGGAGCCTAGTTTATGTTTAAATTTTTAGCCCGTTTTATAGCCCATTGTAATCCTGTGCGCAGGATATAAAAGCTGCTTTTGTGATTAGGGTTTGCAATTGTTGTTGTGTTTTTAGAGAGAGAGAAAAAAAACTGTAGCCGCACTTTGTATTTTTTCCTGATAGTAAAGAAATCCCTGCAACTCTGTGGACGTAGGCAAATTGCCGAACCACATAAATACTGTCTTGTGCATGTGATTGTTTTTTTTTTTTTTTTGAGGTGTGTTTTCTCTATTTTTTTTGTTTCTTACAGGTTGGAATTTCGGTTTGAATTCCCAACACCCTATAATAAATTTATTATTTGGGGCTCACTGAGCCATTGACCATCCATTTGGGATGTGGAGTAAATCATGTCCTTACAAAAAGCAAACATAATATTATCTTGAGGAAGCCATTTTCCTTGTATGGGCAATAAAACTCTAAGCAGTTTATTACTTTATTGGACTTTGGAGATTTATATATCTCACATTGAAGTAGCCGATCATACCTCCCATGAAGAGATACTGTATTTAAGAGCTTTCTGCGCAGCTGTTAGCAGTTAGTATCAGTAGCTTTTCAACGCGACAAAATGTCCGAGTTGAAGACTTTGAAAGCTAGAAAGACTATCACTTTGTCTGAGTCTTGTTTCCCATTTTCTCACTACATTTTCTATCTCATTTCTGTCATGGATCGTTCTTTTCTTTTTGACGACATTGGCGTGTTGGACTTAAAGCTTTGCTGGTATAAAAACTAGCAGCAAATGACACGTAACGAAACTAGGATTTCGAGTTAGGAGAACCGAAGTATAAAAATACACTGTAAGGTGCTCGTTAAGAAAGACTTTTATGTCAATTTATTTTGCTTTATGTTAGATTTTTGACTAACTTTATAAGAGCCAATAAAGTTGATTTTTTTAGTTTCATTTGTTAATTCAGTACTATTTTTAATCATCTTATCAATTTATACTAATTTTTTATTAGGTAGATCCCACAATAAATCATCTTTGACGAGTACCTTACTGTCCTGGTAACATTTCCCCAATTGAAATAAGCATATATTTAGTATGAACAAAAATTGATTGATTATGTGGTATTTGATTTTTTTTTTTCTTTTTGAATTTTTTGTCAATTTCGAAATAAAATGTGTGTTGATATGTGGCACTTGGGCTAATTTGTGATGTTTTGGGTTGATTTGTAAAAGGAGGATCAAATTTTATTTTTCCTAGTCTCAATTTGAATTAGACCCTAATATATTTACAAAAAAAAAAAAAAAAATTGCAACTTAGTGGGCCCAGCTCCCTTGGGCCCTAGTGTGACTATGTTTATGATCCTTCCTTTTAAAATTGATATATCAATTTTCGTTGAGGAATAGGTTTAGTGTTCAGTTGCACTAGATTCATTTGGATGATATATATTTGTTGAGATAAAAGACGTAACATGAACAATTTAAGCAAAATTACTATCTATTCTTTTTCTTTTAATTTCTAATTAGGTAAATAGAAGGGAGAATAGAGGGTGAGATTGGAACCTCAAACAATAGGTATCAGTATCACGTAAGGTTTTGGTACCACTATGTTCTCTACTCTATTTTCTCTTATTTTTCAAATCTACTCTGATACTAATAAAGGGACTCTACTGGGTATTGCTTCCTCAAACAATATGCTCTTGTAAACACCCCTTTAATGTTTAAATCTCCTCGCCGGCCGTTCTAATATTCAAATTCATCGGCTGTTCTTACTTTCAAATGGGACAAGGTATGCACCTGACATCCCTATATGGCCTTTTGTTCAATCCGGGGAGTTCACTGTCAAGTCCGGTTATTTCTTCCTCAAAACAGAAGCAAGAACAGCGCCTAGTGGAAGTCAAAGCAATGCCGAGAAGCTTAAACCTCTGTGGAAAAAAATATGGAAGTTGCCACTGCCTTGTAAAGTCCGAAATTTCCTATGGAGAGCCTGTAGAAATGAGATTCCGACAATGAAAAATCTGCACTGCCGCTGTGTGGTTGATAGCTCGGTACGCTCCCTCTGTTCACAACACGATGAGGACGTACTTCACTTCTTATGGTCTTGTCCGAGCCTCACACAGGTCTGGAATGAAGACTTGCAATGGAGTTTCAAGAACCACATGACTTTCCAGGATTTCCCTCAGCTGGTGCTCCACATATTCAGCTCGGGTTGTAGTGTGGAACTCTTTGCAATGCAGGCTTGGACGATCTGGTTTAGGAAGAATAAGGTCAGAACGGCACCCCCAGGCTTCCCATTGAACCTCATTTCCCAGAAAGCTAATGATGCATTGATGGAATATAGGTTGGCTCAGTCAAGGAAAGCCTAAACAAGTCTCTCGGCCAGGCCAGATGCAAAGTAGGCACCTTCTCGTGTAGGATGGTATAAAACCAATTTTGATGTAGCGATTTTAAAGATGATGACAGAGTAGGTGTGGGAGTGGTAATAAAGGACACCAATGGTCTGGTAATGGCCTCTTTATCACAGAATATTCAGCGTGCAACTTCGGTGGAGGAAATGGAAGCTACAGCTGCAATCCAAGCCATTGAATTATCCCTTAAGCTGGGTTTTGATAAGATCATACTTGAAGGAGATTGTGAGATTGTCATTAAGGCCCTAACAGATCCATCACCATCACTGGCGTCCTATGGTTTGTTGATTCAGGAGGCACAACAGTTGGCAGCGCAGCTCAACGGAATTAGTTTTCAACATGTGGGTAGGGAGGGAAACAAAGTAGCATATAACCTTCCTAGACATGCACGTTATGTCACAGACTTTAATGTTTGGATGAAAGATGTTTCAATTTATTGTTTCGATGTTTATCAGGCAGACGTGTCATTATCTTAATAAAACTTCAAGTCTTTTTTCTCAAAAAAAAAAAAAAAAAGGGACAAGGTTTCTCTTTAAAATAGTTTGGAAAGAAACTCTTCAAACTTGTTATATATTTTTTGATTTGATGAAAAATTTGAAAATTTAATTATTGAATTTCATGTTTTTTATGTTTCTAACACACATTTCAAATTTTGTTTAAAACATATATTATTTACTTTTCAATTAATAAACTTATTTTTTTTATGTATAATTTTATTTCATATTTTTTTATGTTTCTAACACGCATTTCAAATTTTGTTCAAAACATATATTGTTTACTTTTCAATTAATAAACTTGTTTTTTTATGTATAATTTTAGATCACAAAACTTGAAATTTAAACATTTTATTAATTACATAACTATTGATTTTTGATTTTTTGAAATTTTATAATTATGAAGAATATAATAAAAAAATGCAATCCCATAGTTGAATTTTCAAATCCACATCCAATAAAAATAAAAAAAATTTGAAAGTTTGGAGAGAAATATTTTCCTTTCAAATGCGTCAATGAATGATTCACATAATAATGACAAGATCAACTAACTGGTCTTATCATGCGCTTGTAAAAGTGGTCTCAGTTAGATTATTATCCTATACTCTCATGTGGGTGTACGACTATGTCACTAGGAATTTTATTGACTATAACATATTAACCTTACCATTCAACTCACCTAGCTAGGGTGGTTTTGGCCTTGTAGGCTGATATGGTTATTTCACGTGATGTACGAGCTCTCAAAAGTTGATTGGCAAACTCCGGACATGATCAAGCTGTAGAATTTATTATTTTCTCTGCCCCTCCCGTGGAGTTAGTCTCTGTTCTTGAGGCTGATTATCATGGTATTGCTTGTAACAGGCTTTGTCCTGTTTTGCCTCCTTTTTGTTAGTTGAATGTCAATTCCAGATTACCAAAAAAAAAAAAAAAGTTGATTGACATGTGACATCTCAGTCTGTTCATGCTTGATTTCATAAAGCTCTACTCAATATTTTGTTCTCTTATATTATGTTTGGTTAGAAGGCATGAGTGAGAAGGGAAGAGAATAGATTCAAATTCCTTTGTTTGGTTAAAAGGAAAATGAGGAGAGAAAGAAAGAGAGAAGAGAAATGCTACGTTAGTTTAATCTAACTATCTAAATGTATGATTTTGAAACTCTCTCCAATTTTTTATTTTATACCTTCCTTTCAAATCTCAAAAATTACTCTCGTTCTCTTAAAAAATTTGGACAATTTTTATGAAATTACTTTTATATCCTTATTACTTCATAATTTAAAGTGATAAAAGTATAAAATTATTACACTTTTGCCTTTCTCTTCTCCTTTACATTCATTTTTGCTTTAAATTAATTTTGTGCAATTTAAAAAGAAAGTCATTTTAGAAGATGATTTTGCTAAAAGCCTAAAATTACAATTACTCAATTAGAGCATCAGATACCTGTATTTATTTTAATTGAACGTTATATATATGGTATGCCTACAGCTACAAGTGGTTTATGTTTTGGTTGGAAAGATGACAGATGTAGAAATCATAGCTAAAAACCACACTTTTATCAACCTGCTTATTTTTTCGTGTCCTCAAAATATTCCTTGGATGCTCACAATTAACATTTTAGACATTCTAAACAGAAAGAAGATGGTTCCCTCTGTGATTTGGTGGGCGTTAGCATGTTTAGCTTTGTATAGACTTCAACTTGCAGAAAATATTCAAGTCAGTAGGTTCACAAAAGGATGACAATGGGGTGGGGTGGGTCAGATCATGGATGCCTAGTCCTCACCCCATCTCATCTTCGAGTTGGGAAAAACCCGCATAGGGTAGGAGAGGAACATATTGAGTTTGGAGTAGGTTGGAGACGTATTACTAATCCTAATGAGAGTGATAAAATAAAAATGAAGTATAAGGGAAAATGATGACTATGAGACAAGTATTTTAGAAATGGTAATAGAATATGTATAAAATAAATTATAACTTAGATATGTATAGAAAAGATAAAATTTATATATATATATATATATATATATATATATATATTCAGGTGAGGAGAGCAAAACTTATCATTGTACAATCTCCTCTTCGGGGTGGGGGAAATTTGCATGGGATGAAGCAGGGTAGGGAGGGTGAAGCAGATAGAAAAGTTTTGGAGAAAAATAATAGGAACAACATATGTCCTCTGTGGCTGAATTGAGCTTTGCTCCGTGGTGCAAGCATCCCCTAATATACACAATAATCAAAGCCTGTGGCAAACATCCAGCCACTCAGAAGACATCCCCCATTCTACTAAACAAATCCACCGTGGCTGATTCAATATATTTTAGGGCTGATTCAATATATTTTAGGACTAAGGTGACAATTTAAAGTGGGGGCTTCTCTTATTTTTTAAATATTAATTGAATAATATTTATATTTTTATATTTTTCATTTAAAAATATTTCTTTCTTACTTTTTGAGAGGGAAAATTACTACTAATTAGGTTTTTGTGTACAAGTTCCATTAAAATTTCCTTTTTAATTGGTAATATAACTAATCCACTTAATTTTTATTTCGAGACAGTCAATCTTAAATATAATTTTACCAATCTTAATTTTGGAATGCTCCTCTTTGTAGACACAGCTATAACATGTATTGTTAGTAATATTTTGTAAGCGATACATGCATCAGAAATAGAATCTAGTCTTCTTATATAATTTAATACGTTAATTGGAATATTTTCATCTCTTTTGCGTGAGACTTCTTTTAAAAAATTTAAAATTTGAAAATAAATCTAAATCATTAGAATCAGAATAAATATCATATTTGAGATAGTGGTTGTCTCTCCTATCAATGTTGAACACTTGAACTTTAGGTATTGAACATGGAATTTCAATAATGAATTTGTATGAAAAATTATTTATTTTGATTTCAATTTTAATAGAAAGATAAATGAAGAGTATATTCACCTTTAATGTGTTTGGGAGATTGAACACTCTTAAACTATCACAAAAAAATTAAAATGCATTATCCAAAAGCACGACATTCAAAAAGATGATTTAAAAATAATAATTCATTAAAATTTTTGAGTCTTGATTAAAAATTTTAAATTGTATGATAAATAGCTTTTTATATTATTATTATTATTTTACTATACTATGAGACAAATATATATAATATGTTATATTATATAATATAAAGTACCTTTTTCATTTGAGGGTCTTAGGCCATTGCTTTGGTAACCAGGTCTTTCAAAATCGTTCGTGGCAAATTTAGGTCATTAGGCCTTTTCCAATTGTTCTTGTTTGCCATTTGCGTGACAAGCCCCATTATTAGTTTGGCCAAAAAAAAAAAAAAGAGTCACGAACGCAATTTTTAATAAAAACTTATTTTCTTTAACTAGTAAAATATTTGAATGAAAACATATTAGATAATCTAGTTGATAAAAAAAAAAAAAAAATTTATTGAAATAGACATCAGCCGTAGAATCCTTTTGTGTAGTAGCCCAATCAAAACAAAACCCAAAAAAGAGAAAAGAAGCACAACTTTGAGTGAAGTGGGCTCAACTTCAAATCCTAAGAATCGGCCTGTTAATACTGTCCCCATATTGAAAAGGGTTCGAGGCATATTCTCATTATTCCATGTGGAAGTACTTTCTCCGGTGTTTCGAGCTTCTGTAGTATTTATCTGATAGCTTTTGTCAATAACACTAAAGTAGGGTCAAACTCTATGAACGGTTCTTATTGCTTTGACGATAATAACAATAAAACCTTAACCCTTCGATGCATCCTTTATGTACATTCAAATTGATTACACCTATTCAATCATAAAGTACCACAAAATCAACGGTTCAGATCTATTCATGAAAATCTAATAAAAAATTTATCAAAAATCTTGTTCCCCACGTCTGTAAAGACCTGTGAGCAACCACATTGAAACTTTCTCACTTATTTTTTTTTTTAAAATTTTTTAATTAATTAAGTATTAATGAATTGGCTATCAAGTATAGGATAATATTAGTAGTAGAATATAAATAGTTGAAACACAAAGCAAAAGCCGTGTCTATTTCAATTTGTTTAACCAAACAAAACCCACGAGCTTCTTTCAGTTCTGATCAGAAAAAGGAAAACCTCTTTCATTTTCGGTTCATCTTCAAGAGGTTTTTTCTCTTGCTTTTCTTTCTTTTAATAAATTTTTATACTTTCTGTTTATTAATCAATTAATCGAGCCTTCTAATAAACAGACAGGCCCTGAAATTATTTTTCGTCTTTTTTTTTTTTTTTAATAATATAATTCTATTTTGATTCTTTTTAAATTTATGTTAATAAAAGTTTTTTTTCCCGTCTGGGGGTATTTGATTTTGAGAGAGCTTGTTGTATTCTATGTTTTTGATTCTTCAAAAGAATTTTTTTGCGCTATTATTTAGGTTTATAATTAAATAAAAAAAAAATTGGGTCTTTATTGTTCATATGCCAGATACTTTAAAATATATAGATTTTTATTTTTGTTCAAACTTTTGTGGGTATAAGATATTGACAAAGGTAGTTCAATTTGAAATTAATTTTTGTTAATAATGAATTTGTGTACTACTTTTTAAGTTTTATGCAATGTTTTTTTTTTTTTTAAATAATTTTTAAAGACAAGGTTTTGATTAAATTCATGTTCTTGTTATCATTGGTCTTATTATTCATGATTGTTTATGTCTGCAAGAAACTTAGAATACAGATTATGCTGTATCGTGTATAGTTTTGGGTTTGATCAATGCAGTGTTATCATGGCTCTTACTTAGTTGTCTGAGGAGTAATTTTTGGTTTAATGAGTGAGTGAATAGTGAAATTTTTTTCTTAATTTTGGATTTTAGTTTCAGGAGACATGGCAAAGAGTTACTTCAAGCAAGAGCATGATCTTGGTATGTAGTATTATTTGTAGTTTGAAATTTGAGTTAATTTCTGATTTTTAGTTTGTTGTGTATGGAAAGGTAGGTAATGTATTGAACTCATGAATATGTGATTACTTTTGTCTTCAGAGAAGAGACGCGCGGAGGCCGCTAGAATTAGGGAGAAATACCCAGATAGGATTCCGGTGAGCAATAATTGTTACTTTTTAAGCTTAATTATATATTGGCAATTCTGGTTTGTAATGAGAATACTGAATTCATTGTGGTATAGCTACACGCATTCTTTTTATTTTGGCCGCCTATTATGAAGTCAAGTTTGGGTTGAACTTGTTTTGTATGAATGTTTCTATCTTTGAAGTTTATCTTGTATTCAGCTTCCTCAGCCTAAATTATGACTATCCTAGGTCATGAATGGGAGCAATGTAAACTGAGAAGCACATCTAGATTTCAAGATTCTTGTACGAATGTGTTTGGGGCTATTAGGTTTACAGACATTTAGGTTGGTGATGTATAAGGCCATGACCAATAACTTCTAGCAAGGAGCACCTGCTTGAGACTACAAATATTTATCGAAGTAGTAGCCAAATGCTCATGTATAATACAGCCTTTTCTGTTCGGTTTTGGAATGATTGTTGATTCCTGTGTCAACCATAGATGACTTAATTATTTCTCTTTTGTTTTATATCTGGGTAGAGTCATATTTATGTCTATGTTTGTTGATCATCCTTGGCACATATCCTTAATATTTTTCCATTTTTTCCTTTTTTCTAGTGCTTGTGTGAGATCCTTATCAAAGTTCTTTATCTAAACTTCTATTCGCATTTATGATCTTTTACAGTGAAGGCCTTTTGCTTTTCTATTGCATGCATTATATATAGTGTCTGACATGTGAGTGAGCTTGGCATGTTAAACAGAGTAGTTATTGAAAAAGCATGATGTTATTTGGGGAAAAAAAGAAGACAATACTGAATCTTTGTATGAAATTAAAGATCTTTTGGTTTTGTAATATGCTATTTTCAATCTTTATGTATGCTTGATTTTACTTGGAAAGTTTCTATAATGAAATTTAGATCCTAATGTTTAGTTGCAATATATTGGTAGAGAAATCTTGAGGAAGAAAATTTGTGAGATTAAACCCAAAGTGCTGCAAGGTCATAGTCTAGAAATCAAATCATGTAGTACTGATAATTCGATTGTGTGACTGTCTTCAATCAAGGACGTGGCTTTATTATACTTTTTTCTTTTATTTTTGGAAGATGAATGCTGCACTGACTATTTAATGATTTTAATATGTCGAATCAGCATTCTATCCTTTTGGTATTCTAACCTGAGTTTTCTGAAAACTTGCTTGTATAATTTTAAGGTTATTGTGGAGAGGGCAGAGAGAAGTGATATCCCAAGCATTGATAAGAAAAAGTAAGTTTATTCCTACTATTAGTTTTGGATTCTCTTGTTACATTCCCTGCTTTCTTTCCTATGTCTATGATCTGGATTTAGTTTAATTAAACCTAGAAAAGTTATATCCATCAGTGTTTCAATCAGAACTTATGTAGAATTGTTCTCAACAGGCATCACTAGGGGAAGATAAGTAACGCATTGTCCTCTACTAATGGCTAGGCCTCTCTCCCTCTTTGGTGTAGATAGTTCATTAGTTTTTTTTTCAGATACAGAGCCATTCAGTTTTGCACTCACACACACACACACAAGCAGACATATTTCATAGAACTTGTTTAAGACTGAAAAGAAAAATTATTTATATAAAAAAAAAAAAAGACTGAAGAAAAATTCATCTAATGTGATTGTCATTGATGATGTGCATCTCATGGTTAAAAGAAACAATTAAAAAGAACAGTATTTTGATGATATAACAATTTACTTTCAACACTGTGGTTGACATGATCACTTGCAAGTAAAATATTCCATCACAAATGCTTTGTGCTTCTTAACACTTCCTAGATTATTAATGATCCTGTGAGAAGCAACGATACTGATACAATTATTATTGAATTTAGTATACCTGCCCTATTCTGTACTATCCTGTAATGGCACTTGGCTGGAGTCATAGGAAAACAGAATTTGGCATTGGTCTTATTAAGTTTATGCATCACATCATTCAGTCCTGATTCTCCCCCTCCCCCACTATCTACCTAAAGAAAAAAAAAAAAAAAAAACTCATTCAGTGTAAAGAATCACTCTTTGTTCGTATTTCAACACCAAATTTTCTGTATCATAATAAGGTACAAATGTAACACCCTTAATTTGCTTACCTGGTTTTCACTTCTTACTTGTTGTAAAGGTTCAATAATTACAGGAGTGTAACAGTTTGGAAGACTGCTTCTTTATGTATATTGTAGCCCATTAGGCGGGAAAGCAATAGTAGGACCTTTGGTGTAGAATGCCCTGTTCATGTTATTAAAAAGTCTTTGATACCTTCTTGATATGAGTAGATGATCGTTTAGGAAACATCCCTATCATATCTTTTTTGGACTTCTTATATTCTTTGAATCTTGGGTTGTAATTTTTAAACAAGTTGCTACTCTCCATGTAGTCCTGGTAGTTCTTTAGCAAAAAATCTTATTATCGATCAAATTTGTTTTTGTAAAGGCCAATTCCAAGTCTCAGTGTTGTTTACTGTGAAATCATGGTCCTTCAGTATATTATACCTACCCTTATGTTTAATATATTGTTGTGGTTGTTTTTTACTCCCCACCATAGACTAATTGATAAAATTGCAGGTACCTTGTTCCAGCTGATCTGACAGTGGGACAATTTGTCTATGTCATCCGCAAAAGGATTAAACTGAGTGCAGAAAAGGCAATATTTATATTTGTGGACAATGTCCTTCCACCAACAGGTAAACCTTGCTGCTAATATGATCATCCAAAAGATACATGCTCTATTTGGGCCTTTTGATTTCAGACAGCCCACTAAATGTGGTTTTGTTTGGTTTCTGCAGGCGCCATCATGTCTGCTATATATGAGGAGAAGAAGGATGAAGATGGGTTTCTCTATGTTACTTACAGCGGCGAAAACACATTTGGGCTTCAGATCCCACTTTAGTCGTTGATTTCATAAAATGTTCTTTCTTTAAAGTTTCACCATATCTAATTTCCGGGGTGCATCTTATTTTCCTCTCTCAGGATGATATCATTATTGTGCCTATATAAGGGTATATATATGTACAGGTTAAAACTAAGAACCAGTTTGAATTTTAAAATTTTCTGCTTCTCGCTTTCAATAATCATGCTCTTTGATCCCTGTTTCGCTTATTAGTAGATTCCAGTCTTAATTATTAATAATAATGATAATATAAAATAAAAAAAGAGATTATAATTTTAGATTGTTTAGAGGGGCATTTTTTTTGGCTCAAGTAAACTTTAGTTGATTCTGGAGTAGCGGTAGCGGTAACTACCTCAATGTGTCGGTGGTTGGTTGTTGCTGGTTGTTTTATGCAGGCTTGGCCTAGACCAAACACCAGGTATAGGTTGGAGGCCATAATTATCATAACCAGGCTTAGCATTGAACTATCAAATGGCTGGTTGCAGAACTACAGAGCTAACTAAGGCTGCGTTTGAATCGGTGGTAATGCATTTCCGGAAATCAATTTCCGGATTTTCCGCGCGTTTGGCAGTTCCGGAAAATGGAATTTTCCGGAAATTCACTTCCTATTTTCCCTTAACCAACGGAAATTCATTTCCGTTCCTATTTTCACTTCAAATATCATTTTCCGGAAAATCCAGAAGCAGAGAGCACGAAGAGGGAGAGGGAGAAAGAAACAGAGAGCACGAAGAGGGAGAGGGAGAAAGAAACAGAGAGCCCAGCGCCGGAGTCGATCCAAGCCCAGCGCCCAGCGCCCATCGCCGGCGGACTTGAACCCACGAATCGCCGATCCAAGCCGAGAGATCATCGTCGGCGACCACGAACCGTCGAGCTTCGTCCGCATCGCACCGCGCCGATCCAGTCACGAGCAGTCCAGTTCTGGAAAATCGATCGCACCGCGCCGTCGATCGTCGATCGTCGATCGCATCGCACCGCACCGCGCCCATCGCCGGAGTCGCGCCGCGCCGCGCCGTCGAGCTTCGTCTTCCTCGAGCTCTCCGGTTTTTTTTTTTTTTTTTTTTTTTTTTTTTTTTTTTTTTAAGTTTGATTGTTGTTTTTTTTTTTTTTTTAGGAACTGATTGTTGTTGTTGTGGTTGTTGTGTTGTGGTTGTTGCGTTGGTGTTGCCGGAATTTGGTGGTGTTGTTGTTGTTGTTGTGGTGTGGTTGCCGGAATTTTTGTTGCCGGAATTTTTTGTTGGTGTTGTTGTTGTGTTGTGTTTTTATTGCCGGAATTTGTTGTTGAATTAGTTGTAATATTGAAATTTTTTGTAATAAAATTTGTTTGGATGCTAAGAAAATGTAAAAAATTTTCCGGAAAATAGCATTTTCAGAATACATCCAAACACATAAAAATATTTTCCACAACAATTTTCATAATTCACCCAAACACTTAAACATATTTTCTTTTTCCGAAAAATAACATTTCCGAAAAATACATATTTTTCGGAAAACGTTTTACATGAAACAAACACAGCCTAAGCTGTAGCAAATTTGCCATGTAGTTTTATTCTTTGTGGAAGGTTCGAAACTCTGCAGTCACCAAATATAACTCAGGAGTTAGGAGTTTCTTAAAGCTATGAAGCATCTTAGACTTAGGGTATGTAGAGGGACTTGTTGAAGCTACAAAGCATGCGTTGGGCATGTGATTTGATGTGATGTTACACATTGTGATGGGCATCTCAGACTTGTGGTCTATTTGGATGGCATGGATTTGGATTTGGATTTGAGGGGGCCCAAATCTAAATTTTTTGTTTGGGTAAGTTAAAAGAAATGGATTTGGAATCGGCCCGAAATCCAATCAGAATTTGATAGGTCCCAATCCATGGATTTCAAATATCCTCTAACATGGTGGAATTTGGAAATCTCACGCACTTTTGTTCTCTATTTCTCTCTCGGCTTGTGTCTCTCTGACTCTCTCTTCCCAGACACAACTCACAAGCTCTTCTTCTCTATCTCTTTCTTGCGGCAACTTCAGGTTTGTCTCTCTTAACTCTTATTTTCCTCTCTTACCTCTCTGTTTCTCTGTTTCTACGGAATCTAAATCGACAAAGGCTGTGGTTTTTTCTATCGGTTTCATTTAATATTTTTGTGGGTTTGTTTGGGTTTTATTTGATTTGTTTGTGGGTTTTGTTTGATTTGTTTGTGCATTTTGTTTCATAGTACTTTTAATGATTTGTTTTGGGTTTTGTCTTTATTCTCTATTTGTATTTTTGTTAGTGGGTTTGTAATGCAAATTATTTGTTTGATGAAATGCTTCTATGAACTGTCTATGTGATAAGTAATTGATTTAATTAATATGTGAGGTTAGGTTATGCCTGTAATGCAAGTGTATGGGTTATTTACTCCTGAGTTAGTGGAGGGAGCTATGGATTTGAATTTTGGTGGATTTGGCTCTGAGAGGACTGTAAGAGGGATATTTAAGTGAGGGCAGCAATTGAGGAAAAACGAGCAATCTGGGGATCCGATGGTATAGAGTAACACCTGTTTGCTCTAAACATTGTGTTGAACAGACTCTTTTCGTTGCTTGTTATTCTTGCAAATTGTTAGTGTGTACCAGCAGTTTGGTTCCCTAGGAAAATGAGGGAAAGACAAGGTTGTATACTTGTGTGTGTGTGTATATATATATTATAAATCGACTAAGTCAAATATTTTGATATGGGCTTGTGTAGAGAATAAAGACATAGTAGCTCAACCCTTTCAAAGCTGCTGCTGTGAATAAGGCGTTTTAAGCCCACGCAAGTGCATTCTACTGCAACCACGGCTGAAAATGGCAGAACATCCTTGTACCAATAGCGCCATGCCATCCTCTCTCTCTCTCTCTCGCAATGATTCTGTTGTATCTTTGTAGCAAATAGAATTCCTTTGTTTTCTTATTAATGAATGGAATAAAAAATATCTCTCAGTTGTTGAGTAGCTAGAAAGTGAAAACCCAGAACAATCAGATATGACATTATTCAAATTAGAGTTATAAAAGAGCATATACTTTGGTATAAAGCCTAGATGAAAGTCCTGCTTTTCTCTCTCTTAATCCTAGCATTGCTTTTTGAAACTTTGGAGTTAAAATTCAGCAGCTGTGGCATATTATACCAAAAAATAAACCTATTTGTAGGCTTGAGCATTTGAATTTGACAGCAGAAAAAGTCTTGAGTGCAGTAAGGCAGCAATTGTTGTCCACTTCATCTCTTCACTACAGACACAACTTTATCAACTTTTAATTTTTAAAATTTTAGGTACCATAATATTAAAAGATGAGTTCATGTAGGACTATGGAATATATAGAGTCTACACTCTACAAGCTTAAAAGAGCAATTACATTAACCTTCTTAAATATTAAATGCAAGTGCGAGTAATTCTTAGGTACTCCTAGAGCACGGAGAATGATACTCTCTCCTCTCATATTCATGGTGGGGTCTATTATGAATGTGAGAGAAGAGCACCATTTCATTATATTCTAGGACTACCTAAAAATTTTTCATGTAAGTGTAAATACGAATTCAACTTTTAACATGGCTGGAATCTGGCAGGTTCATAACACATTTTGACAAGTACCAATTTGAAGGTGAATAAGCTTGTATCATCATGGACAGCAAGTTTCTTTTTACTCTATAATTTCTACAATTTTAGCGAAAATATACATGTTCTCGGATTTATTTTGATAATCTCAAACATAATATTTATTTTGATACTGATTGTTTAGATTTATTTTTAAATTTAAAAGTTTTAAAATACATTTTATATAAATAGATGAAAATGGTCCAATTAACGTATTAAATTCTATAAAATGCTAGGTTCTTTTTGTAATACATGTATTGCTTATAAAATATTAACTAACAATATATTTTATATTTGCATTTACAAAAAGAAGTTGTCCAAAATTAAAATTGTTAAAATTGATTATGTACAAGAAATATTAAGTGGATTAACGATATTATCAATTGAAAAGAAAATTTTAGTAGAACTTGAAAACAAAAACATAATTAGTAGTAATCTTAAATCTCAATAAAACAAGTAAAATGGATTTTTAAATAAAAAAATAAAAACATAAATATTATTCAATATTTAAAAATAAGAGATGGCTCACTGTAAATTGTCCCCTTATCTCCAAAAATGTGTTTGAGATATTTAATAGAAACGCCACAATTTAGAATTTAATAGTTTTTAAAACTTTTTATTTATATTTAAAATATTCAATGCATATGAAAGTACATCGTAGCAATGTGATCATATTTAGCATGAAAAGAAAGTAACATGCTTAATATTTCATATATTTGCATGATTACCAAGGTATTAGTATAAATAAACCACTTTAATTGAGGCTAAAGTTGTTAAAAATACACAAATATCAAATTGATGCATTTACAAAGGAATGTTTAATGAGTACCACTGTTGAGATATTAGAAGAAACTAAGAAAATTATTTACTTCCCACTTTAGATTGTTGTGGCTCCAAAATGTGTTGAGTCGGTCTTGCACCTAAATTGTTCCCACATGAGTACACTGAATGCAAGTAGAACTAACCATACAACAACGTTACGCTGGAAGCAAGTAGAACCAACCATACAATAGCGTGCATGAAATGATAAAACCAGTCAGTAGACTAGTGGTAGAGACCAAACTAGCCCAATGGTGAAACCTGATGTCCCCTATATATTCCACAAATGCCCATCATCAAGATGCTTGCAACAACTAGATACCAGCTTAGAGCAACTATATCAGTTCATGCATTATACACACTCATTTTTACATTAAAAACCAATTTTTTCTATTTTACATATCTACTTTTACAAAACACTCACATTAGTTTATCTATTTTATAAGATATTTCAATAAAATATTCATTCTACTCCATTGTTTTTATTATTTCTCTCAACTACCTCTCTTTACATACGCGCTCTCTCTCTCTTTCTACCCATTTTTCTGATTTGTTGCTCTCTCTCTACACCCATCTCTCTGGCCACCACTCCACCTGCAGCCATCACCTTTGGCCTTCCTCTTCCAAATCACAAAACCCATCCACCTTCCTCTTCCACCACCATCACAAAATCTCAGCCATCACCAAATCTCAACCACACACTCACCTTGACCCACCAAATCTGATCCACCACCAAATCTTAGCCGCATAGCCACTACCCACTGTAACCGTCAGCCACTCCTACAACCCACCATCAGCAAAACGACCCACCACCACCACCACCATCTCCACCAAACGACCCCTGAAATCCAGTAACCCACATCCCCAAAACCCACTAAAAATCTTTGATCTCAACAGCTAAAACCCACTAAACGACAAACGCTAAAACCCAAACATCGATCTTAACAGCCACTGATCTTAAATGTTGAAACCCAAATGCTGACGCACACCAATCTCAACAGCCACCACACACCGATCTCCAGCAAGACCCATACTACAAGCACCGATCTCTAGCAAGCACCGATCTACAAGCAAGCACCGATCTACGAGCATCGATCTCCGATCACCAATCTATCTCTCTGTTGGTTTGTCTGTGTGGTTTTGTTTGTGTGTGGGTGTGTTTGTGTGTTGATTTATCTGTGTAGATGTGTTTGTGTGTGGGTGTGTTTGTGTGCATCTGAGGAAAAGAAGATGAGGAGCTGAGGTATTTTGTGCACGAAGAAGAGAGAGAAAAATTGGTGCGAACAGAAATTAATAAAAAACTAAATACACATGCTACAATGCCCGTGTAAATTTACACGGGTACTGTAGATTGTTGATAATTTTAGAAGATTTTGCAAGATTTTAAACGGATTGATGTAAGCTGTTTTTGAACAAAAATGTATAAATTTGAACATTTTTTCTATTATACACACTTATATACGGACTGATATGAATGCTCTTAGCATAACGTAATCTCGCATAGGACGGATGATGAACGGTCGCCTGAACTAATTTATAATGCTGATCAAGAAGTGCAGTGTTTCCTTACAAGTAATTGCATCATTGCTTCATAACCTTCATCTCGACTAACGCACGCGCAAGTCTTACAATAGGTATGATTGCAATATGAGGGTTAGAATAAGTCTGTAGTCTGTATCTGGCATATGACACAAGTCTCGTAGGTCAGTGCTTCTCCTGGATCCATTACTATTGGTATATGTTATGAGAGAAAAAGTTAGATTCAATCATTGTTTATCTTGGCTTAAAATGTTACGAAAGAAAATGTTTTTGATTGAAAATATTTTAAAGGAAAACATTTCATTTTTCAGTATTTGATTACATTCGTAACTAGAAATAATTTTTAAGAACGTAAAATTAAAAATTTTCCTTTTTTATAGGGAAAAGTAAACTTTTTGTTAACAACTTAAGAAACCACTACATTTTCATTGTCAACCTAAAACACATTTAATTTAATTAAGATTTTTACACCACACCAATACCTGAAAAACACCAAAAACATTTTAAGCCGAAAAAAAAAAAAAAAAAAAAAAAAAAAAAAAAAAAAAAAACCAAACTACAACTGCAATTTATAAATGATAGAAACTAATTTAACAAGTAATGCAAAATGGAGCCTAAACTAATTTATAGTCTAAGAAAATGCAAAATGGAGCCTCAAGTGTTCTGTTCCTCCCCATATCCTTAGTGCACTATCTTCTGCATATCTTTTTTCTTCAAAAATTATCAATGCACTGAGCAAGTCAGTGAAACTATAAGCCCATTGGAATGTTTTATATTGCTTCATTTACTACATTGATTTGCTTAGACCATGCAAAATAATTTGCTAATCTTTTTATTTTTTATTTTTTACTTCTTTAGAAAAATGCAAAAACAGGTGCTTATAAAAACATAGATATTGACAATTGAGAGGACATTGAGATCTTGTGTGGGAGGGTTAAAGCTACTAGCATTGGTGTAGAACATATGAACGAAGCAGTCGAAGTTATGGATGGGGAAGGAGAAAATGAGGTGAATTCTCACATTACACAACAAGTTCTGTAACTAAGCCCCACCAAAGAAAAAAGAGCAGGAAACATCCACTTATTGAAGTTGTTGCAGATATTGGTTCCTCTCTTAAAAAGTATTGTTTATCTGTAAAAGAGTACTTCACAGCAAAGAAAAATCAAGAGCAACCACAACTTTCTGATGAAAAGATACATGCAGTGATTTCAAAAGTGCCTGGACTTACGTGACTTGAAATATTCAAAATAGTTGAGAAGTTAATGCATGAAGTTGTAGAGGATTTTAAGTTTCTGAAAAGTCATTCAAATGATGATGATAAAAAGGATTGGATATACAAATTCTACTTGGCCGCAATTAATTTGTTCTTTTGGAAGTTGTGTAAAAGATGCATATTTTGGATTTTTAATCTGTCTCCCTTGATATATAACTTTTTAGTTATTAATAACTTTAAAATAATTTTTTATTTTAAGATTTTGAATGTTGTGAAAAAAAAAATACCATTCATTTTGGTGTCCTCTCTAGTTGATATAAAACATTTTAGTTGTCAATAGTTGGCAATATATTTTTTTAGTTGGCTATGACTAAAAATATTTAGTTATCACTTGTCATACTGAATTTTTTATATATGTGCATCCTGTAATTAATCCAAGGAAATAGTATATTAATAAAATAAAATCCACATTTCATTTGATGGTCAGAGACAAATTGAAAACTAAGAAGTGGTAATTCTAAGGATTCTCCCAGGGGAAATGTATCATTTCTAGGTCCAATGAAATTCATAGGTATAGGAAAAAGTCCTGTCAAATAGATATATTTTTTTTTTTCGAATTATCAATATTATCTCATATATTTAAAATTAAAACGTCAAAGGATTAAGAAAAATTATTAAAAATATATTTTATTGTTTTGAAATCCAAATCCGGCCGAATCTAAATCCAAATTTAGGTATTCAAATAATAGAATCTCAAATGATGAGTTTTAAATCCTTCATTGTTTAAAAAGACCCAAACAAATAATTTTAAAATCAAAGGATTTTAAATCAATGGATTTCAAATTCAAATCCAAATATATGTTACCATTCAAATACAACCTTGGAGTATTTAATGACTTGTCAGGTTTGGAACTCTCAGCATATTCCTGATCCAACGCGTACCTTCTCCTCCCTTCCTAATTTGTGCAATTTTGTGCATAATGAACAACTTGACTGACATGCAGTGACCTTTGCAATCTTTTGGTGAAAGCGAAAGTATCTTCCCGGAGAAGTAAAAACCTAAATTCTACTCAATTCTCTCATTAAAAACCTTTTGAAAAACCTTGGGGCCCTGGCTACGTCCCTGCAGTTAAGTGATACTACTCAATTCTCTCATTGAAAAGAAACCAAGACTCTATATTTGTTTCATTGAAAAATAATACAATAAAACACTTGGAGCCTAAGTTGGTAGTTTGAATCTCTCTTTCACTTTTGTTGTAAGGGAAAAAAAAGAATCAATCCTCACTTGGCTTAAGTTGGGGTCCTCTCCAAAGATTCCTTATCATTCTTGGGGTATGGGGCCTATGGTTCAATAATACTACCCGATTATCCTATGAAAGAGAACCAAAATTTGAATCTCTCTCGCTCTTGTTGTAGTTAAGGGAGAAAAAAAAAAAGTCTATGGCTCAATTGGCTTAAGTTAGGGCCAACCCCAATGGATGAAGTTTTAAAAAACATGCCACCTCACAACCTTTTTCATAACTTACAAGGTTTTATTGGATCTCACACAACCACCAACATTATTTTTGTTAGCATCATTATAACAACCTGCCATAAAGTTGTGTACCTAGACTCATCATTATTAATTTGTAAAAATCAAGCTGTAAATGTATATAGATAACTTTGTTTGTTTAAAAGCTTTATCTGCAGGTTTGGAGCTCCATGATCCAAAGCCATTCTCTTATGGGACATCCAAACTTCCAAAACCTTATTGGCTCTGGAGGATTAGCATCCACAAAAATTTAACAACCAGAAGACTAGTGGTGGCTTGGTAAGGTTTTTTAGCATTGTCTTTTTAGGATTTTTAAATAGGGTGGGCATTTTAAGAGAGAGAAAGTTGACAGCTATCTACAGAGGGGGAGGAGAAGAAAAAATCCAAAGCCAAAAGGCTTATATGCTTCATTTGGTACGTAGATAAAATCAATTACTATGTAGTATACAGAGAATAAGCATATTTTATTATAGAGAAATTTGAAATATCAATTTCTTTAATCGACGAATATCTATTTGCACTTTCAAGACATACTATAGGATAAGTAAATGGATATACAAACTTGACACAATTTTTTAAGATAACAAACCGTGCATGTCTGATTCATTAATCGTGGACAAATTGTTTTTAGAAAAAATGTCATGTAAAGTAAAATTAGTGTTAGATTTGTTGTCTAGTAATCAGAATTTATCAACTAAGCAAAATTATTAAGAAGTATGTGAACGTAAATAATTGCTGTATATAATAATAATAATAATAATAATAATAATAATAAGAGGTTAATATAGGAGTAGTGTGGTGACATGACAAAATAATGATGTGTAAGTAACACATGGAGTACGTACATGTAACTTGGGATGATGCAAGGTTGATATCGACGGTAGTGGGAGTTAGAGGAGTCGACCCTTTTCAATGTTCTAGAGAGGAGGTGCAAATACCAAATAGACGGTATTGGCCATGCTCCTTTGTCCCCTTGTCTCCTCACTCCCTTACCCTACCCCCCCACTCCCTATAGATCCCACATGTTCCTCCTAAACCTTCATTTACATTTCAACCCCATCATCCCATTTTCCTATGTTTAAATAGGGTGTTTGAATCGCCAAAACCCTTGTAACTTAATTGGTACTTTTTAATGTTTCCAAGGAAGATATTGAGGATTTAAATCCTCATTTTCCCATTCGCATTGAATTATCAAACAAATTGAGTGCTTGAATCTTAATATCCTAATATGAAAAATCTACGGATCTATCTATTGAAGGAAATCTAAAAAGTTGGTTAAAATTATGCAAATGGAAGTGAAGAAAGAGGAATTTGGAAATGTCGAAACATTTTTTTTTTCCTGGTGGTGAATAAGCAATTGAAAAGTTAATAGAACAGAAAAAATACAAAAATTAGTAGACAACAATTGGCCCTAAATTTCTAGAAGTAGAAGTAGAAACCATTGTTTTGAGTCTAATATGTCTTCTTTGTAGGGCAAATTCAGTGACACTAACCTATCTAGTTGAAAGCTTTTCGAGGATTTTGGGATAGACTGCTTGTTTATGGGGTTGAAAAACTTTTTTTTTTTTTTTTTTTACTTTTTTAATTCAAATAGTTATAATAATGAGAAAGAGGAATTTGAACTTTGGTTTTTCTAATAAAAGAGAGCATGCTGTTGACAAAAATTATTTTAAATATAGGAAAGATCATGATTGTATTTTCATGGGCGCCCAAGATAAGATTTTGATTTGGGATTATCCAAATATGAACTTTCTATTATGATTTATTTCTTAATTACTATGAAAATATTTCTTAGGATAAATAAAAATGGTGTTGCATAAAATCTTGTTTCTTGAGCTAGGTTGCAACCTATTGAACGTTCTCGTCATAGAAATGTTCAACACAAATACCAAATACCCTATTTATGACTTCAAATCAATTACCAACTTGAAGGTTTACCAACCACTTGCTAGAATGAATTGATAGACGCAATAGCTTCCAAAGTATCAGTAATCTGGATTTTTAATTGTTGACGACAGATACTTGTTTGGTACAAAACCCTAGGTGCACATCCACGCAGAGATCACTCATCTCTCATGTTCAGATTGACTTAAGTGTACCTTTTATGTTTTAGATGCGTAGGGAACAATTCCAAAGGCCTTAAGTCAAATTGTGCCTGAATCAAGAATTAATCTAAAATCCCAAGGCTTTTTAATAGGTCAAATAGTGTCAAGCCTATAGTTGAGCTTAAGTAAAGCTTGATCAGTTGAGTGCAATTAGGCCCGCAATTGAGCTAATAGATCCAGTAGTTTCTTAAAAAGTTGTCTTCGTCTTGAACTTCAATTTCAATTCCGAGATCAGGAAAGGCTTACAACTTAATTAATGTATAGTTGGATATGTTTTGGATACAATTTTCCAAAAATAATAGAATAGGAATTTAACACGATTATTATTATAAAATCTTTTGAGTAATGCTAATACAATAATGAATGCAACTACCAGACAAACCCACTATATTATCATGGGACCATGACCCCTAGCCCTAACACACCCTCCCTCCTTTCTCCCTAAATTTAAATACACGTGTTTTTTTTTTCTTTTTATATTCATCATTATTCCTTTTATAGAATCTGTCAAATTGTAGAAAATCGATTACCTACGAATTCAATTATAGATTTTTTTTTTTTTTTGGAAAAATTCATTTATAGATTGGTTGCATTTGTAATTTATCACTGTAACTATGAAATGAGCATTTTCAACCACAAATGTTATCAAAACTATGCTTCACAATATGAAAATGATTTTCTAAAGTACTACTTGATTCCATAATTAAATTGAAAAGAAAATTACTATGAAATTTAGTAAAATATAAATAATAAATGATTTTCAAGATTTAAAAATTTTCAAGTTTTATTTTGATAAATAATTAATTCGAAATGTGTTGAGAATAATTATTTTGTGCCATTTTTTTAATATTTAGTTAATATTAAATGTATGCTAACTTTATTTTTCATAAATTTGAAACGATCCAACACTTAACACTTCATATATATCTATGAAATGATCCAACTCTTCACATAAAGAAAGACATATTTCAAGTTACATGTATTCAATTTGAAAATGATCCAACGTGCACTTAACACTTTATTTGTCATTGTTTTATTATGCAGCTATCATTATATATTTAGTTAATATTAAATGTATGCTAACTTTATTTTTCATAAATTTGAAAACGATACAACACTTAACACTTTGTACAGACTGACCACTTTATTGTATTCGCTAAGGAAACTGCTTTTATTTCAATGTCCCTTGTCTTTATTCATTTTTTAGGAATAATTAGTCCATCAGTCTCGTCCTTTAGTAACTTGTAGAAACGAGAGACACTCAATTTCCACTGCATGTTCACTGTCTAGTACAAACAAAATGAAGTAGTTGCAACTTGCAAGTTATGCAGTAACTTGTAGCGCGGAGACACAGAATGCAAGTCATCCATAAAAACACATGCGTATGTCCTAGCTCCCCTGGTTCCATATTCTATATATATATATATATTTTTTTTTTTTTTTTCTTTTTACACCAGACCTCTCCCATTTTTACCCTGAGCTAAATTTCCTTGTTTTTTTTTTAGTAACATATTAGTGTAGTGACTCCAAGAATTTTTTTCAAAGGAGTTATTAAGAAACTTAGATTAAAGAAAATTTAATAAAAAGATAATTTGAATATATCAAGTTATATTGACACAAAAAAAATACACACAAATATAGGAAATTTTATAATTTTCTTTTACAAGTTTTTACATTATGAAATAGTTATATGATGGTTCATTACCAGTTGTTATAATCTATATTCTCAATGTGAGTAGATGTGACTATTCTATTTTGTTAAGTTTGTATAATATCTTTATTATGTAGCTATCATTATCTATTTGTCATTGTTTTATAAAAAAAATTTAAAACTAAATGACAAAACTCAACCCACTAGTATTGTATTAATTATTAACTCATACAATCACACTCATTTATACATAAATAATACACTAAAAAGTGCTTAATTCCTTAATCAATCAAATACTTGAATAATCCCTAATTTTACTTTTTTTTTAATCAGTAACTTTATAACAAAATGTTATTATAACATGATTAAATAAAGTATAATATATATATGTATATATAAAACTTTATTTTGCGATTTGTGATCAAAGTGTGCAAAATTTAAATCAAGATGTGAAAATTTATTTTTTAAGGATAAAATAAACTAGAAAAAAAAATTATATATATCGCGCCGCCCTAACATATAAGTGGAAAGCAAAGGAGCTAATCCCGTATTGGAGGCTGTACCAGTTTGACCAATAGAATGATATATTTCGATATTGGTCAATATCGGTGTATCTTTTCGGGTTTACCGCTATTATATATATATATATATATATATATATATTAATAAATATAAAAGTTTACTATAAAACATTACCTCAATTCAGAATAAATTATTCATGGTTTTAGATTTTAACATCAACAAAATATATATATATATATATATATATATATATAAAACAGAAAGCTTAATTGTTCATTGTATACTAAGAAAACAAATAATACTAATAAATTAATGCAAATAAGTTACCATTCTACTTTTACAAAAATTCAAAAATTACAAAACTAAAAAAAAAAAAAAAAAAAAAAAAAAGCATTTTTTTTTTTGGTACCAACCGGTACACCCAAAATTGGTCGATACACCCGGTATTTAAACCAATATGAAACATTGGTGTTTCAATACCGGTACGATACATACTGGCTGGTACGGTATCGACCACCTTGGGGAAAGTGGTCATTTATCTTGATTTATGAAATGTTTTTATCTCAGTAAGAATATTTCAAACTCTCACTCCTTCTCAGCCTAAATATCTATCTCCATCTATTTGTAATGTTCACCATGTAGCTCTATAATGCCTTTCTGTTTCTTGAGGCCCCCAGTTTATTAAAAAGTGAAAGAGGAAGGGGACAAGGGAGGCCCTCAATATCTTGAATTTCGTTTTCAATGTTCATCACCCAAACACCTGCATGTTCTCTTAAAGAACGTCTCTCATTACATACGAAGCCTGCATTTAATGCTTTTCCTTGGCTCCACCACTACAAATACTGGGAAACCTAACACTAAATTCACACCACATTTCCATTCTGTGACTTTTAACCTGGTAATCCAGTTCAAAACCATTTTCTCCAACCATGTCTTCTCTTGTTCTCCTCATTCTACTATGTCTTTCTTTGCATGCATGTGATGCCTCCCGTCTACGACTTGCTGATAAGGAGAATAGAAAACAAGCTGACTATTTCAGCAAGGTTGGTGTTAACTTCAACTATCTAATATATTTCTTATTCATAAGTTATGAGCAATGTTATGATAACAATCTTCGAAGTGTTTTTCTATTTATTTATTTAAATTATATATTTTATGTACAATTTTTTAAAAACTTTCAATAATTCTTTTAACTTTTCAAGTAACTATGTATATAATAATTTTGATCCAAAACCTTCATAAGAGTACTAAATATATTTTTGTCAAACTAGCAATATGATGACTACGATTTTCTCTTTCATATGCAAGAAAACTTGTAAAGTATTTTAAATAATTAGTATAAATTACTTGTAAAGAACTTTCAACGAGAATGATCTAAATTTTTGGTTCGTTGTAGGATGCAGAAAGGACAAAAGTTCTTGAGACAACAATCACATCAAGGTCGAGGCCTTGCCCCTTTGATAAGTGCATATCACAGCAAGAAAGTGTAAAATGCGATGGAAGACACAGCCATGACAAACAGAAGGATTCAAAGGTCCCTTTTAAGAAACAAGAAAATGGGGAAACTTCAGGTTCTCTTCAAATTGAGTTTTGCGATGAATTCTTTGCACGTACCTTCCTCAAAATAGATATAAACGTGCTTGGAGAACTAAACTCCAACTACTTTACCATAAAAGAAAATTAGTTCCCTTATCAAATCTGTACCTGTTAATTTCCTAACTACCTAGCTTCTTTTCTTGTTTTTCCCACTAGAGTCAGAAACTTTGGAGGATTAACATATATATGTTACACTTGTTATTATCTAGAGAATTCTTCTCTTTTAACTGGACTTTTGTGTGGTTCAAAATATCATCATTAATTAATAGTAACTTCATTTAGAAATAAGGTTATAAATGTCAAATAACAAATTTCATTTTGAATTTAAAAAGAGAACTAAAATTTAGGATTTTTTTTCTCTTCATATTTAAAAAAGAAATTACAGTTACTACTTATCTCTAAAGTTTATCATTTTTATTTGTTTAAAAAAATAAAAATATATATTTTTAAATTATAATAGATGCAAATTATTAATCTTTACAAAAAAAAAAAAAAAGAGTTTTTGAGCACGAGCATGAGTGTGTGCGTGATTATTTTCCTAAGTGTAGGTGGGTTTATTTACTTAACATGCATGAAAAAACTGATTATCATTTAGTTAGACAGCTCAATGAAAGTGAAACTTAATTACTTCATCATTTTTTTTTTATATAATTAATGTTAAATTTCAAGTATTACTATTTCTATTTGTGAATAACTAATGCACAAAATTTGTGTACGCAGTTCATCTCCACCACTAGCTTTAAATGGTAACTTTTACTTCTATACTTTAGTATCAAAATTATTATTGATTGATTCGTATAGTGGTGGGATGTGCAGGATATGAGAATATTATGGGGTCGTCTTTCCACAAAGATTTGCAACTGGTGAGAAGTATACAGGTAGATGACTTACTCCATGTTTTTTTTTTTTTTTTTAACTCTCTGGATAGGTTTGTGTATATGGTTTTTACTACGTTTTCATCAAAAAATGGTTTGCATGGTTTAGTTTTGTATGTAGGGAACGGTAGTTTCCTAGACTAATAATGGCCCACCCTTCTTCCCATGTCCTCATTAAGGATCGCAATGGGTATGCGCGCATGCACTCCATGCATGCATGCATCATTCTAGCTATAACTATGTCTATATGCGCAAGAGCAATTAAAACAACTTATAAGACGAGAAAATGGTGTCATATGATATCGATATGTTTGCGTGACAATGCATGTGAAAAATGACGACAGATGGTGTTGGTCTTATATGTATTTACTAAGAAAAATGATATATATATATATATATATATAGAGAGAGAGAGAGAGAGAGAGAGAGAGAGGACAATGCCTCTATGTTTTGGAAGGGTAATTATGTTTATGGTTAGAGTAATAAATAATATTTGCCAAAAAAAAAAGTAATAAATAATGTATTTTCTCCCTTATTCCTTCATGAATATAATTTATTTTTTCTTTCTTTCTTTTAATAAGAAGGTAGTACCTTTATTAATATAAATAAAAGACCAAAATTAAAACATTTAAAATGAACAATAATGATTAAGGTAAATACAATACCCTCCAAAATACCACAAAAAATAAAAGGACGTATAGAACAAGTATATTCTTTCTCAAACTTTTTTTGAGAAAAAATATTATTTTTCAAACTGAAGATACTATTTCTATATATAAATTAAGGGTAAAACTTAGGTACAATACCTTAAATAATATATTATATTTTTCAATTAAATTTAAACACATAATTATATTAAATTTTAATATTGTAAGAAAAAAAAAATTATTTTTCATTGGTCAATACAATCATATATTTAAATTTAATTGAAAAACCTAATATACTGCATCTAAAGAATTTTTCCTAAGCTTGCTCCATCTCCATGATACGTAAACTTATGGAAAAATAGAGTTTAAAGTTTCATTTTCTTTGTATTTTTTTAATTTAAAATCATAAATTTTCATGTATATTACTTAATATTTTCTTTTGAATTGAGTTCTTAGTTGCACAGTTGAGGGTGCAATCTTAATTTATTAATCACAGCAAGGGGGGGGGGGGGGGGGGGGGGGTGTCTTTCTGAAAATGTTTTGATTATTCAATTCTATTTTTTCTTTTCTTCAATTCACTTTCCTCTACTCTTAAAAAAAATAAAATAAGATAATCACTTCTCTCTTATATGATGCTGAAATTCTTGTATAGGGATTGAAGAGGAATGTACGGTCATTACTGGGAGCTGCGCAACATGACACTGCTAAAGAAACAGTAGATGCTGTAGAAAATGAGGGACTGGACAACCGTGTGAGTATAGTGATGGATTATGCGCAACCCCATCGTAAACCACCCATTCACAATGAAAAGCCCTAGATCATCAAAATCTTTCCTACATCTACATGTCTCTTTAATTTATTATATATCATTTAAGCTTTTCCACCTATACTCTCATCTTACGGGGAACTATATTATATATGCTTCGAATTACAGTGCTTGTGGTAATGTATGAAGAATGAAGTAGTTAAATCTTAAGGACACTTGTAACATATTTCTTGGTTTCCAATAAGAAATTAAGAATCGCACAAAAAAAAGAGAGAGACAGATTTCGAAGGGAAAGACCTGGCAAAATATCAACTCCCTCTGGACAAGTATGTTGGATGGTGCTATGATGCCAAAATGATGATTTTGTGTCATCGTGATTGCGGATAATTGATTTGAATAAAAGATGCGAATCCTAATACATGGATGTGTCGCTATCGTTTGTAAATATGTTTGTTGGTATTCTTCTTAAATGAAAGAGACTCTTTACCTATAACCTGTCCCCTATGTCTTGCTAGGCCTTGTTTTCAATTGCTAGGAGGCTGGTGATTGTAGTAAAAGCACAGTTATTCTACTAACACATAAGAAGACCTTTATGTGTGAGCTCAGAGCACTGCTCCGAGACGAGTTTTTTTCTTTCACTCATAAGTATTTTATGTGACAAACAGTCATTGACTGTGTTACATTCACATAAGTCCATCATTTTTTTATTTTTTTTTCACCAGTCACAATTAGCCTTATAGAATAATTGTAAGGTAGTGGTAAAAAAGTTGTACTCATAAACTTTTTGGTAAAAGAACATCATCGAGTAGGAGATGGGGATAGGTTTGTATTAAAAACATATAATATAAGTATATAACTCCCTCCAAATCTCACCTCTCATGAAAAGTGATTTATGGAATTTCAAATGATAATAATTGAACAAAAAGCACTAGACATGGTTGAATTTTGAAATTTTTCTGCCATAAAAGACTAGATACGCAAAATAAACCCTAATAATGTTTTCCAAAAAGTCTATGGACATAATCTTTGCTGTGCGATGATATGGACATTCTGGCCTTTTGTCCCTTTGGGCAAAAATATTTGGCATTATACCCCTGTTTCGAAACTATATAGGTGCATGCCCCTGTTTCGATACTCGATGATCCTAAAATCGAGTTATGACCGATCAAATTTAAAAAAAAAAAAAAAATTGCATAGAACTTGATTTTATGGAAATTGAGTACAAAACGTCAATATAGGGCTCAAAAACGTCACTATAGGGCTCTTTGAATCTGCCATAAGACAATGACCCTTAGGGAAAAAATTGGTAGGAAAATGCTACTATAGGGATCAAAAATGTCACTATAGGGCTTAAAAACGCCACTATAGGGCTCCTTGAACCTGCCAAAATTTTTTTTGCAGGAAAACGCCACTATAGAGCTCCTTGAACATTGTATGAGGGCGATGACACTAAAATTTTTTTTGCATGGAACTCGATTTCTAAGAAGTCGAGTTCCATGAAATTTTTTTTTATTTTTTTATTTTTAAGTTTGATTGGGCATAACTCGATTTTAGGATCATCGAGTATCAAAACAGGGGCACGCACCTATATAGTTTTGAAACAATGGCATAATGCCAAATAAAAAAAAAAAAAAAAAAAAAAAGAGGGGGGGGGGGAAAATGCCAGAATGGCTGCAATGATATATAAACAAAAAATTTCACAATATTTTTTTCTTTTTGAGAAATAAACAATATTTTTTTCAATAGTTAAGTTTTTACTAATTTTCATATGGACTTATTACTTACATAACTTTTTGACCTACTACTAGCAATCCGCCACATTAGTAAATACGAAATTTTTTGTTAAATTATTTTGTGTCTATAAACTTTTTCATTATATATATTGTTATATATTTTACCGCAACTTATACATATATCAAGTGATGATCGGACTTTCACATACTTGTGATAAAGTGTGTCTTTAGTTTTCTCTCCAAGCAAAATGAATGTTTGGTTTAGCTGATGAGCAGAGAAGCAGCACATGCATGCTTTAGAGAAGAAAGATTTCACATGGTCCCACGGACCTCACCGTTGTGAACTGACTGATATAGGTTTGTCTTTTTTCTTTTTTTTATTATAGTAAAAGGTAAGAAAATGACTGATATAGCTGTGATTAAGAGCTTTTGGTGGAAATAAACTTCCAGATTGATGGTCTTCAAAGCCACTATATTCTTCCAATTTGGAATTGATAACCTTAGTCACTAGAAGCTTCAACTTCCAAAGATCTGATAATAAAGACCTATTCCTTGCAATTCTGCAAATATTTGAATTGGTGCATGCGCTCGCATGCCCTACAAATAATGAGTATCTGTTATCGATCACATATATTCCTTCCCCATGAAGCTGAGGTTGTTAAATCCATCCCATTGAGCAATAGATCGGTGCAAGACATCCAAATTTAGGTATACATAAATACGGACCAATATTTGGTAAAAAGTGTACATAAGATGATCTGAACCCAACAAATGAGTTCTTTTTCATGGCCAATCATCCAATCACTCACAAAGCAATAAAATTTGGACATCAATTTGGGCTGTCAAGGTATGTAATAAAATCAAAATTTTCATTTGAAGAGAGATCTTGCACTACTAAAGCTATTAGACTCAAAGAAATTTTTTTTATGATGCTGGGCTAATCCTCCTTCCCTAGCCCGGTCTACTGCTACCCATGCTTTAGAGTTTTTAGAAGCTAATTATGGAAGCTTTCCTCAAGTATTTTGTAGGAATGTCTTGCTCTTTTTTAGGCATTTCTTGATGTAAATTTGCATATAGACAAAGTTTGTTTGTTAGAGGAAGAGAAAGTTCTGTAACTGATCTAGATTTAACCTTGTTGGTCTAAAATGCGGTTTCAGTTAGTTTGGTTGGAAGAATCTCCTTTGTAACTAGGTTTTGCTTCTACTTTATAGGTTTATTATTTTCTTCGAATAAAATTATACCGTTTATCCTAAAAAGATAATAATAATTATTATGATAATTTTTTTTTTAAATGATTTATCTTAGTTCTTAAAAAAAAACTATCTTAGTTGACTTGAGCTCTACATCTGCATCCTGACTTCAAGTTGTCCCCTAGAGTCCTAGACCTGGCAACTCTGCTTCTCATTGTTACTCTTCACTAGCCACAACATTTAATTTCCAGTGCGTCCTTTAGTATGAGTCTGACAACATAATATATTGAAGGACCTATATATCAAAGAAGATTTTGTTCACCCACCAAATTAATGGTTCAATCCAAATTGACGCAGTGCAATATGCGCAATGGAGTAGAGTCGGGTAGACCCCAACACATTTCAATGTTTCATCGCCAACTTTTATGTGATACAGTCATGTGGCATCAACAATCACCGCGCCATGATCAGTAAAAATTGTGGTATTAGCATTATTCTTTTTACTCCACTACTCACAACTTGCTACGTAAATAAATTATAACAAAATTATGAGTTTTGTTGTAGTAGTGTACTGGTAGCATTATTCCTTTTAAATAGCTATTGTTAATGAATATGCAAGTTACATCTCAAAAAATGTTTCCCAAGTTATTTTATTTTACGGGTTTGAGTTTTAGATATTATAACTTGATAAAATTTTAGCTTGAGAATGGAGAATAAGCTAAGGTTGTTTCCCAAGTTATTTCAAATGTACCTAGGATCCTCTTGTTCACCACAAAAAATAAGTCTAAAAAGACTCTAGTGTCTTACGGGACTGATTAAATGTCAAACTGAACGGACGGAGAAGCAAGGCTCTGTCTTGGGCTGGTAGAAAGGTTGTGATAAAATCCGTGGCTCAGGCCTTACTCACCTACACTCTCTCTACATTCGATTTCCCTACAAATGTGACTATAAAATGGATGTCACTACTAGAAGATTTTGGTGTTACTTAAAAAGGGAGAATGGGATATAGTTGACTTCGAAATCTTGGGATCAAATGTACCAAACAAAGAATGGAGGATTGGATTTCAGACACCCTAAAGATTTCAATGCTGCCTTCATTACAAAGATCACATGGATGATAGTAAAAAGGGGGACAACATGTGCGTGAAGGCCATGACTCATGAGAAACAAAAATAAGGTACGAGAAGACTGGTTCCGAAAGATCTAGTCAAGAATGCATCATGTATTTGGAAAGCAATAGAATAAATGGTCAAAGATCTTGATGGTAAAAGAGGCATGATATTTAATAGGTGATGATGCTTCAATTAATAGATGTATGGCCTGACCCTCGGGTTTTTTGGTTAGATGGATTCAAGTCTAAGCCTAAAGATGAATCTATCAACCACACCACTTTGAGAGGTTGAATGAGCTATTTGATGAAGAATCTGTGAATGCTATCAAAAGAATTATTATCCATACAACACCCAGCAGGTTGAATACCAAGAAATACAGGTAATTGTGCGACCCACCAATTTTCAGTTAATGTACTTTTATCGGGCAAACCTGACGCCCCTATGGTCAAAGTCCTGTAATGAATTTGTGAAGTTGAACGTGAATGCTGCCTTGATGAAAGAATCAACCTTCTTAGTTATAGTGGTTTGTGTTGATAAAGGAGACATCATGAAGACTTGGAATTAGGAAGCCCCCATTACAGAGCCAATAATAGCTGAGGCTGCAACCATACTTTAGGCTTTGGGTTCTAGAACTGGTAAAGATGGAGAAATTGCAAAAGATCACAGTGGAATGGTACGCTAAAATCTGTGTTGACGCCTTAAATGGGGATCTGAATAATGTGCCAGTGACCTGGAACATACATACTGACGCGCTTTGTAATGATGCTGTAGATGACTAAATTTCTAGTTTGAAATACATCAAACGAGTAAAATAGTTTCACAAATACAAATTTGTATTGATGATTGTGTGGTACAATTCTCTGAAATTACAAAAGAGTGATTCTCTGATTCAATCTCCTTGCAAGACTTATTGATGGGATTTGTGGTAGTGTGATTTTGACTTGAACACAAAATATCCTTCAATTTGGTTGAGGGATGGATCGAAGATTGTTGAAACGGAATTACAATGAATATTTGGCTATGAGCTTGTTAGAAATCCTTTATTTTTCACGTTCTTCGTGTTCTTCGTGTGTTCTTCGTGCATTCTTCATCTTTGAAGGTTTGTGGTGGAAGTTCTTCGGGGCCTTAGGAGTTTGAATCCGTAGAGATTCACTGATTTGTGATTTGTTGATGTTTCTAGAGACTTTTGAGCTTGATTCCAGCAAACTTTAGGATCTAAGCAAATAATTTGGATGATTCTACTTCAAATGTTCTTCGATTTTGTGGTTGAAGTTCTTGAAGGCTTCGAGGCTTGATTCCTGCAAAGTTTTTGTACTTCTGAATGCTTCTAAATCTTCTCTGATGCTGTTTGTGCTTTAAATGGCTTAGTGTCCTCTTAAATGTCTTAGGAAGGCTTCTATTTATAGGAATTTGGGGGTGGATGAGTGACACATGGCGGAGCCTGATTGGTGACACATGTCACAGTTTGATTGGTCTGCTTATATCATCACTTACACGTGCTGGACTGATTGTGTCATCACTTACACGTGCGAGACTGCTTATGTCATCGTTTGCACGAGCTAATGCGTGATTGGTTCTTGCATGACACTTGACAAATTTTTATTGGTTTCTGAGTAGTGATAGCAAAAACTACTAGCAATACGTGACACTTTGTAATTGGCTGTATTTTGTAGACTTGGTAGTGTGACGTGTCAGCTTGTGATAGGTCGAAAATTTGCCCTCTCTACAAATACCCCATCGAGACTTGTTCACACACAGTTTCAAAGTGTGGTGTGAGAATGAGTTTCAAAAACAAATTCTTTTTATTTATTTATTTGACTCTTCAAGTAAAGTAGTTGAAGGTGGTGGAGCTTTTAGCAGGATGAGATAATTTTTGAGGAGTAGACCCACCCATATGAAAGGCTTTGATAAGACCGAAAAGGGGTCTATGAGTATTTGAATGTACTTGTGTGACCGAGCCTTCTTAACAGAGGTTAAGTTGAAGTAATTTCAAAAGAGTTTTTTGGATCGTTGGCGGTGATCACAGGGTGTAGAAGATGGGGAAGAGGTGAAGATGTTGGTTGGGTACAACATACAGAGTCATGGGGCTAGCCTCGTGTTTTTAAGAACTTCTGGTGAAGTTATATCAGAAGAATATGCGTTGGATTACGACAAGGACATGTGGGAAAGTGGTTGAATGTGCATGTGTCATTGTTTCACTCAAGTTAAGTTGAGGTCATTTCAGAAGCTTATGAATTCTGGAGATATTGATGTTGGTGGTGAAGAAGACAGAAATGAAGCAAAGTGAATGAGTGAAACATACACCACCATGGTATTGGCCTTGCTTATTGGGGACTCCTTAGTGTAGGTGTTTCTGGGAAGTACACCTTTGAATATAGGACTGACTATATGCTAAATGAGGTCCTATGGCAAGTCATAGAATGTGCGTGTGTGATGGGACCATGTTGATGGATATTAAGTTGAAGTAATTTCAGAAGACTATTTTCTGAAATTCTTCAAGTTGATTTTAAGTTGGAGTAATTCCAGAAAGTGTGTTTTGAGGTACCAACAACGATGACCTTTGGATCCCACACTGGTGGGGACATGGAATATGGCTTTGGTGACCACTTATTGGCATTAAAGGCTGAATTCTGAGGAGCTGGTGCGAGGTTGTTTCAAGTGTTGGATGGAAGACAATTTGTAGGATACCCGAACACTTTTTACCATTTTCACCTACTGCTACTTGTTGGAAAAGCACAGAAAAATGAAAGATGGAGCCAACTTGTGATTTTGGTCTTAGAAACCAGTCAAGTTGCTGTTTGTTCCAAACTACTGCTTCTATTGGAAGGCTAAACAATTGGACAGAGACCACGGGAGACCTGAGGTTAGGAACAAGTGTCTGTGTTGAACTTGGATTTCCTGGCCAACCAAATCCGAGGAAGCATGGCACGACAACCCCAGGCCTGTTATAAGTAATTTTATGGATAACTGTGGTCGTTAAGGGGAGAAACAAAATTTTTTGGATCTCAAAACTACAGTGATGTTGTGAAGAGGGTTTCTATTGAACCATGAGAAGGTTGATTTCAAACTGATTATGAAGCAATGTTGGTTGCTAAGTGTTGAGAATGATGAGACCATAGTTAGAAATGGTTGTGAGAATGAAGACTTGAAAATTTGAAAGAAACAAATCTTCATTTCATGACTCAATGTGTTTTTCTTGATGAGTTTTTGATGAATCCGAACCTTCTATTTATAGTGGAGAGATGAAGAACGGTAGGTGGATAGTTGAGAATGGCAGATGAAAATTTTTGGTAAGAATGATAGATTCCCGACTGGTAGGCACCGAACGATAGGTGGGAATGTTTGGCACCGAAAGGGGGATGGTAGGCGGAAGACTGGTAGGCACCGAACGGAAATGGTTGGTTGAACTGGTGACTCAATGTAATTTCAAGTTTAAGACTCACTTGTAAGAGTTCATCTGTACTTTGAAAGGGAAGCCTTGATGAAGTCCGGAGAATAACCTTGAGGGGATCCAAACAAAATGGATGAATCTCAAATTTTGATCTTGGGAGCTTAAGTTTTGGACACTATCAGTACTTCAAAGATGTGAATTAGATTGGTGATTTTGAAGTTACGAAAAAAAACTGAGCAAGACAAGTCTAGCTTGAAAATCTTAACTTTGGGTCGACTTTAACACAAATGTCAACTATCTTGGAATTGAGTCATTTGTGAAATTTTCGAGTTTCAAAGGACAGACCAGACTCCAAAATTGGAATGTACATGAAAAATTGAGCAAGATAGGTCTATCTTAAAAATTTTGACTTTTGGTCAACATTTACGCAAAAGTCAAATTTTTGGAAATTGGACGTTTGCGCAATTTCTGAGCTTCGAATGAAGAAACAGATCCTAAAATTGGAATATACTCGAAAAATTGAGCAAGATTCATCTTGAAAATTTTGACTTTTTGGTCAAAGTCAAAGGTCCACTTGGTCAAAGCATTTTCTTTCTTTCTTCTTTTCATTTTTTTTTTTAAATTTTTGCAGCGATTCGGACCAGGTCAGATTTTCGGGTTGGCCCAAACAAACGGGTCAAGTCAGGGTAGTTGAGGATGACGTCATGGCTTTGAGGCATGTGTGTCAGCGCATGGCGTGTGAAAGCGCGTGAGAGTGCGTGACTTGATGAAGGTGGCGCGTGTCGATGTGTGAATTTGAGGCTAGGATCTCCGATGCAACTAGCGGCGTGTGGAGGTGCGTGTATAGGCTTCTTGACTTGAAATTTTCAGGTTTGGTAGATCCTGGGCCGATGGATCTAGTGGTAGTTTTTGTTTTCTAAATTGGTGGCCCGATTTGCATAGAAGTGAAAGAGTAGTCCGTGATCTTTGATGCTTTTGGCAGCGCGTGGCTGGGCATCTGGACCTGAAATTTTCATGTTTGGTGGATCGAAGGCCATAGAAGACTTCTATGGTGTCGGTCTTTGACAGTGTTGACAACTCGAGTGGATTGATTAAGCAGCAAGTGTCTCTTATTGTTCTCAAAGTCAGTAGAACAAGTAGCTTTGAACAATATTCGGGCTAGAACTCCATCCTAAGTCTAGACATATAGGTTTTTTAGATGACATGTGTACTTTTGCAGGCCTATAAGCGCTTTTTCCTAAGGTCTAGTGCAGTATTTTTTGACTTTGAGTGCATTTGAGAGAAAATTCTTAGGTAGTCCCAAACCACAAATAAATGGTGCTCCTTCCTCTCACATTCATGGTGGACCCCACCATGAATTTAATGAGTGGACCCCACTATGAATGTGAGAGAAGAGAACACTATTCTCTATACTCTAAAAATACCTAAGAATTATTTACATTTGAGTTGCAAAGTCTGACTTCCAACAATATCTGTTTGGTGTCAACATTTAATGGCTTGCTAGCTCTCCTTTTTCTTTTTGTTTGTTATCTAAGAAGTTTTCTATGTAAAGCCACCCAGGGCATGCACTAATCTGTACAAGCAGTCTCCAGAGGGTAACATGATATGTAGAGAAATTATGTTTCTTTTTTTCTTTTCTTTTTTTCTTTTTTTCACATGCTTGGTTTGTACTAACTTTTTTTTTTTTTTTTTTTTATGCCATAAGATTTTCTTCTGACAAGTTCTTTGTTATTGCTTGTTTTTGTTATGCAGCATGCTTTCCTTGTTCTTTGGGTTTTAGCATCAAGCTTTACATCAACATTCTTAGCCTAACATCCATCTTTATTTGGTGACGTTCTCACAGCGGCAGTCATCTAAGCAACAATGTTATCAATTAGTATTCTTGATACAATGATGCTATTACTGGTACTTGACTTTGTAGTTGTACTGGCCTTTGTCTTGGAAATTAAGCTGCACCAACACTTGTCTTTTCAACGCAGCCACCCTAAGGGTCTTTGCAATGTAGCCATATCAAGAGTCTTTACTGTGAAGCCGTGCCAGCATTTGTCCTTGTACGGAAGCCATATTGACACTTGCCTTCACAATGAAGCTGCATCCATATTTTTCTTCGCCATGAAGCCACGTTAACACTTTATTTTCATTGAAGTCGTGCCAACATCCGTCTTAGCCATAAAGCCATGTCAACACTTCATTTGCATCGAAACTGTGTCAACATCCATCTTTGCCCTGAAGCAATATTTGCATTTACATATGTTATGAAGTCGCACCATCATTTGCACCGAAGCCGTGTCAAGATTCATCTTTGCCATGCAGCCACGTTAACACTTCAATTGCATTGAAGTCGTGCCAACATCCATCTTTGCTATGAAGCTATATCAACACTTCACTTGCACTAAAGTTGTGCCAATATTCATCTTTGCCATGAAGCCTTGTCAACACTTTATTTGCACCGAAATTAAGTCGACATTCATCTTTGCCGTGAAGCCATGTCAACACTTCATTCGCACTGAAGCCGTGCCAATGTTCATCTTCATCATGAAGCCATGACAACACTCCTCATTAGCACTTGTACTTGCATTGAAATTGCACCAATATTTGCATCGAAGTCGTGCTAAAATTAATCTTTGCCATGAAGCCTTGACAACACTCCACATTAGCACTTATACTCACATTGAAGTTGCACCAATATTTACCTTTATAATAAAGATACAATAGCATCAATTTTCAAAGGCAACATAGCTCAAACATCAAGGGTACATAGCACTGTAGCCAAACATCAAGATTTCAAAGATGCCATCAAGATGTTGAAGATGCAAGGAGTCTTTATCAAGACTTTGAAGATGCAAGGAAATGCCAACAAAACCTTAAAGATGCGGGAAAAAAATGATGTCAATACTTTAAATATGCCAGAGCATGCTACTAAGACTTTGAAGATGTTGAAACATGCCACCAAGAATTTCGTCATTGCAAGAACGTGTTCATATGGGAGAGATAATGCAACACCGACTTTGGATATATAATCTATCATCATTTTAGAGGAAGTTGACGTCATCCAGATTTCAGAAACATAACATGAAACGACACCACTCAGAAGGGAGATGATGTGGTTCAAATTTTAGAGTTATGAAGTGACACAACCTAGAAGAGAGTCGATGTAGTTTAGACTCGCAAGGTACAAGGAGATGCCCCCAAGAGATAAGTGATGCAAAGCATACTTCAAAAACATGGAAGAATGTCTATGAAAGATGGACAATGCCATGCAGACTTCATTTCTTGCAAAAGAGATTGAAGATTTTATTTTGCTCCACAACTAAGAATCAACTTATGTTTATCATCATTTCAAGGAAAGCTAAGCAACGTCAACTTCTTATAGTCTTCATCTTTGACTACATCGACTATTAAGCAGTTGACTATCTTTAAGCAATGCCTTGGATGCACATCTCTATAGCAGAAATTTCAGAAAGTCTATCATTGCAATCTAAACTCAAAGAACACCACCGATTGATATGTCAACGACGAGCTCATCCTTCTACTGTTTGGTATTGGTAAGCTCCATCATGCCTACCATGCACTGTGTGTTGCAGAATCGGTTGAAGAACTCCCTTTTGAGTTGTTCCCAACTATCAATTGACTCGGGTTCTAAGTCTATATACCAATCAAAGGCATTCCCCTTCAGTGAATGGACAAACTGTTTTACAAAGAGGCCTCCTTGAGTACCTGCATTCTCACAAGTTTCTACAAAGTGAGCAATGTATTGCTTAGGATTTCTTTTGCCATCAAACTGCAAGAACTTGGGAGGTTGATACCCATTTGGCATCCTCATATTATCAATGCACTTTGTATTGGACTTCGAATATATGAGAGAACTTGTAGAAGAACCTTCATAGTGTACTCGAATGGTATTCATTATCATGTCCTGCAATTGTTGGGCAAATATCGAGGCCATTAAGGTGGAATGTCCGTGTTAAGAAGTGCCTTCACCTCCTTTTCCTTTATCAACCTTGGGGTTTTCTCCTTTCAAGGTAAAGCCAGGTGGGTGCTCAGGGCCAAGATTTGATTCACCCGAATCTTGTACCTCCAACTTGTTCATTAGGGTTGCAATTTTGACGTCTTTTTCTTTAAGTGCTTTTGTGAAAAGGACTACCCTTTGTTCCATTTCAACCATTTTTTCTTCCATGGTTAAAGTGTTAGTCATCATGACTGACACAATTTCCCAAGATAATAGAGAAGAAAGTGAATTGAAGTGAGCCTGTGAAATCTCATTTTTTGGGTTCCCTTCAATGGGAGAGAAATCGTATGACCAACTTCTTATGAAGGAAGAAGGGGATTTGCCCCCATACTTGAGGTGTTCCAAGGTGGAGATGTCCTTGTTGATGACCTTATTTCTTGTAAAAGGGTCTAAGAAGATGATTGTCTAGACCTTGACTTCCTTAGTTAATTTTTTGCTTTGGATTGGCTACAATTGATTACACCAATGCAGTTGTTTGTGGTAGCCGTACCAGTTTAGTTGAAGTAGCTATTGTTGAAGTTTGAATGTCCTTCCTAGTGGCCATTGAAGTTGGTAGCAAGATGGTGTAGATTTCTTTCTTTAAAGGAGAGTGAGATGATAGGTAGAGAGGTCCCACTGGGCATGCCAGTCTACATGTAGACGACTAAATTTTTAGTTTAAAATAAATCAAATAAGTAAAATAATTTCACAAATGCGGATTTGTATTGATTATTGTGTGGTACAATTCTTTGAAATTACAAAAGAATGATCCTCTGATTCGATCTCCTTGCAAGACTTATTGATCGGATTTGTGGCAGTGTGATTTTGACTTGAACACAAAATATTTTTCAATTTGGTTGAGGGATGGATTGAAGATTGTTGAAATGGAATTACAATGAATCTCTAGCTATGAGCTTATTAGAAATCCTTTGTTCTTCACATTCTTCGTGCGTTCTTTGTGTTCTTCGTGCATTCTTCATGTTTTTCGTGCGTTCTTCGTCTTTGAAGGTTTATGGTGGAAGTTCTTCAAGGCCTTACGGGCTTGAATCCGTGGAGCTTCACTGATTTATGATTTGTTGATGTTTCTGAAAGCTTTTGAGCTTAATTCCAGCAAACTTTAGGATCTAAGCAGATAGTTTGGACGATTCTGCTTCGAATGTTCTTCGATTTTGTGATTGAAGTTCTTGAAGGCTTTGAGGCTTGATTCCTGCAAAGCTTTTGTACTTCTGAATGCTTCTGAATCTTCTCTGATGCTGCTTGTGCTTCAGATGGCTTGGTGTCCTCTTAAACGTCTTAAGAAAACTTCTATTTATAATAATTTGGAGGTGGATGAGTGACATGTGACAGAGTCTAATTGGTGACACTGTCACAGTCTAATTGATCCGCTTATGTCAACGCTTACACGTGCTAGACTGATTATGTTATCACTTACATGTGCGAGGCTGCTTATGTCATTGCTTACACGAGCTGATGCGTGGTTGGTTCTTGCATGACACTTGGCAAATTTCTGTTGGTTTCTGAGTAGTGATAGCAAAACCCACCTGTAATACATGACGCTTTGTAATTGGCTGTATTTTGTGAACTTGATAGTGTGACCTGTTAGCTTGTAATAGGTCGAAAATTTTCCCATTCTACAAATGCAAAGTTGCTTAGACACTAATTTATTAGTTGTTCTTTTGCTTGGGTCAATCGTGAGCCAAACTCAATTGCTCACGCACTAGCCGAATTTGATGCCCACCAAAGACTTCAATTTTTTTTGTAATAGAACTTCGGATCCCGATCCCATTCAATAACCTAGCTACTGCACAGGATCTAGATTCTAAAACTTCTCTCCCTCCCTCTATTAAAGGCTTGGTTGAGAGATGTTCTTGCTTAGAATAATATAATTTGAGCATCTTTTTTGTATTGCTTCTTCTGAGTCCATACTAATACAGAATTGTGCATATAATTCGACAAAGTAATAAACAGCTTGGTTTGGATAGTGATGAATTATGTTAGTATTTTTACCATGAAGAAAGTGGCTGGAAACATTGTTCTATATGTTATGTTAATTGGAAAATCAAGTATGTTTGTGGTTTTGAGGCTATAACTCTGACGAAGTTTGTCATTTGTTCATATATATATTGGTATTTTGGTACTTAATAAATGTATATTTATATATATATATATATATATATATATATATATTCCCAACTGACAACCATGGCTATGACTAAGTTTAAAATTTTTAAAAAAAAGTTATACGTGTTGCAGTGGGTCTTGAATTTACTGCCTCAATGTTCATCTATAATACCCAGAGAAGCAAAGATTCATTTGAGCAAATAAAAAAAAAAAAAAATGTTACCAGGGAGAAAAAATCTTATTCAATTTCGGTATTCCAGAGAACCAAAGGGAAGCAGCACTCCAGCTCTATAAGACATTTTCTCCGCCCCAAAAAACATTCAAACACCAATGGATTCTCAATAGAATGGCATCAGTTCAACCTCCACTGGGTGATCATGTTAGATGACTTGTGCTTAAATTAGTTTAATAATTTCTCGTGTCAGGGAATCAAGTACCACTGCAGCTGACAATAAAAGGTTTAACAAAGTCAATAAATTCAGAGGTCCTGATCCCCAGCTTCAGATCAACCTCCCCACCACCCAACCAGAAGAAATCAGGATGAAGTTTTACAATTGCTTCATCCAAAATCACCTGAAATCAAGCCAATGGTATATAAAATACTATCTCCTCTATAAAAATGCAAAATATCTTTCTGAACTCATATAACAACTATTTTACTGTGGTCATAAAAATCAAACAATGTCATTTCATTTGTATTCTTTCCTCTCTAATTTGTTATATGTTATCATGCCAGTATTTAAAAATAATAAAAATTTCATTAAACAATAGGAACTTTCATTCATTTAATTTCAAACAATTTGTAAGAATCTTAAAACACTGTATCATGGCTCTACAAAATTTATTTGCAAAAGCTCAAACTACCCAGCTAGCTGATTCCTTTCTGAGTGTCACCCCAATTCTTATAGATAAAGTAGATTGACAGAAAATCATTGATACAGTCAATCATTCAATAATGGGCCAGCATATAATTCATTCAAAGACTTCCCTGAAGGATCCTAATTGGAACAATCGACCCACCCAACAGCTGGTAGTGGGACAAAAGGTTGGAAAGATTAAATCATAAATAGAGGTTCTGTAAGATGAAATGCATATTGCACATGGAGAACGCTCCATGTTCCCACCAAAACATATTGGAACCTCTGTCTGAAACTTTGAATACCAGTTGCATGGCTCTAATCAAGCCCAGGGAATTAAACATATACTGCCAATGAGATACTTGTAACCTGGGAAGCACGGACACTGCAAAATGCCAACGTACTAGTGTTGAACACGTATCCGACACGGACACAAATGTGTCAAGTACACACTCAAGAAGAAAAAAATCATTTTTTAATTTAGTTTTTCTATTTTGATGTTGAATGTTTTTTATTTGAGCTCCTTTTATAGGTGTCTAGTTTATCTGAACTCTTTTGTCCATACTTTAAACAATATTTTATTGTCTTTAAATTAATTTTAGATATATTTCCAAACATTTCATTGTTGTTACATACTTTTTAAATCCAAAATAAACATAACTTATTCCAAATATAAAATGTATATACCTAAAAATTTAGCAGGATGGAAAAGAAGCATCTATCCAAAGGGGGGAGACTTACTCTCATAAAAAGTACTTTATCCAATTTACTACTTATCTCCTTTCTCTTTTTCCAATTCCAGCAGATATAGCATATCATATAGAACAACTTCAACAAAATTTTCCTTGGGGTGGTCTAGGAGATGTTTCTAAACGTCACTTGGTGAATTGGTCCAAGGTATGCTCTCCTATCCAATCTGGGGGTCTAGCAATTTGAAACTTGAGATACTTTAATGAAGCATTATTGGGAAAATGGTTGTGGAGATTTGGGTATGAGAGAGGAGCACCATAGAGAAGGGTTATGAGGGCTAAATATGGAGCTAAGGAGGGAGATTGGTGCTCTAATTCTGTTCTAGACTCCTATGGTGTGAGTTTATGGAAAACTATCAGTAGTGGTTGGTCTACTTTTTCTCGCTACATTTAGTTTTAGATTGGAGATAGGACTAGATTGAAATTTTGGCATGATGTCTAGTGTGGGGATAATCCTTCAAGTATGTGTTTTCCAGATTTATTCATAATCAGTAATGATAAGGAGGCTTATGTGGCTGATCTCATGCAGTTTCCTAATGGGGTTCTTTTTTGGGACTTAGAATTCCTGTGAGAAATTCATGATAGGGAATAAGATTCTTTGTCTGTTTTTTGGAATGTTATATATGGAGTCTCATTGAGAGGTATTGGTGAGGATAACATGTGTTGGACACCTGCTAAGAGCAAGGGTTTTGAGGTAAGCAGTTACTATCAGGCTTTGTTGGGTGTATGTACTCAATCCTTCCCTTGGAGAAGTATTTGGAAGCAAAAGGTTCCTTCAAGAGTTGCATTTTTTGTTTGGACTGCAGCTTTAGGAATGATCTTGACTATTGATAATTTACCTAAGAAGAAGGTGTTGATTCTAGATTGGTGTTATATGTGCAAAAGTAATGGAGAATCGGTAGACCATCTTTTACTACATTGTCCTATTGTTTGAGTTGTGGTCTATGGTGTTCACCTTGTTTGGTATCCACTAGGCAATGCCAAAGACTGTAATTGAGCTCCTTGCTTGTTGGCAAGGAAATTTTGGTCATCATTGTAATGGTGTTATTTGGATGGCTGTCCCTCATTGTTTGATGTGGTGCATTTGGCAGGAGAGAAATAACCGGTGTTTTGAAGATTCTGAAAGGACAATAGCTGATTAAAACTTTTCTTCTTTAAAACTCTATCGGACTGGATGCCTATCATAGGAAGTCATTCTATTTCTTCAGTCTATGATTTGATAGATGCTTGTAATTTATGTATTTGATTATGTTGGTCCTTGGCTATATACTTCTTGTATACTCGGGTGACTCATTATTAAGTTCTTGAATAAAATTTCCTTTACTTATCAATATATATATATATATATATATTAATTAATTAATTGTCATATCCTCAATGTATCATATCCTAGTTTTTCAAGAAATGTCGTTTCACTGTACTACGTATCATGTCCATATCCATGCTATATAGCTTGTAAATCAAGTAGGAAAGCAATGCCTGGAAATGTGTCAAATGCATGTGTACAGCAAAAAGAACTTATATAAACTTCAAAAACCTTGAGCATGTTGGAAGAACATGCAACATAAATTTAGACAGAAGTTTTGTTTATGTTCCCTCTTCTGTTAATTATACTAACATTTTAAACACGTTGATCAATTACTAGTAAGTTAATTACCAACACAAAAAGCTTCAAGAACAATGTAGAATATGAATTCTTACCTATGAAAAAAAAATGCAGAACATGAAATCCAGTAAATGATAAAAGATAAAAACAGAAAAAGGACCATATCAAATGACATGAACAAGGATTCACTTCAGCTGTCATATCAAGCTGGAAAAATTAAATAGAGAATGTTTTACCGGAATGTCTGTTTTCATGCCAATACAAGTCACTGCATTGTGCTCAAATCCAGTTAACTTCACAGACGTCTCCTCAGGAGCAAGCCTCACTGCATAATCATTTTAAAACATTACAACTTCTTGGTTAGTATGTCAGATAAGTTTTGGTTTTTTACACCTAATTATACTACTGGGGACATTTTGTCAACATAGTAAAGAATATTGCATTTTTTTTCTTTGGTATGGTAAGCCAACAATATAAGTATGGCTAGTTCACTCCATTTCAGAACAGTAATAAATGTTTGCAATGCACATATATTCAGTAACTCTGGAACTTCTTTGTAACTTTTTGATAATTAAGTCTATGACAACTTACAGTTGAATTTCTTTTTAGCTATCTGGCTATTGTTGAGCAAATACAGAAAGTTTTTAACAGTTTCAGCATTGAAACGAGCAGTGTACTGCAATAAAGAGAATGTCCAAACAAGATGGTTTAGCCAAGTCAGACAGCAGATTCTTAATGAATTGGGGGGAGAGAGAGAGACAGACAGACAGACAAAGAGAAATACCTGAACAACAACAACATAATACTTTGAATTGTTTCGATCACTACAATCAATGACATTAGATGGAGCTTGAGTGTTAACCTGATGGAAATGAACTAACTTTAGACCGAAAGAAAAAGCTAGAAGTTCATCATAACATGAACTCCTGATGCAAGGGAAAGCAGTGAGTTGAGTATCAAACTTCAGAAATATTGCATAGTTTCAATCCACACAATATCATTGATGCCATCGCATAATCTACAGAGACATGCAAAAGTTCCACAAAATAAAATTGTACACTATGAATCATATTTAGAGGTATCTAACAATAGAATGGATGGGGAATACTACATATTGAAGAATCATAAACACCAATGATCCCAAAGTCCAACACACATGGTGAAAGATCAATGCTTATAACTAATCAAATATGTTAGTTAATGTTGTCAGCCAAAAAGAAGAAAATAAAAAGGGAGGGGGGGTGGGGGAGGCAGTCATACTATCACACTATGGTGCATTTACCATAAGAGTAAGTGCTGTATCCGATTAGGTGGCTCCAACAATCTTACACAGCTGTAATAATACCATAACAATTTCCTTGGCCAATGCAGGGTCAGCTCTTCCCTTTTTGTTTTTTGATAATTACAGGATCGGATCTACTTATCAAAAAAAAAAATAATTACAGGATCGGATCTACCTTTAGGTGTCTTAGGCAATTGCAATTGCCTAACAAGCAAGGCCCCCTAGCGAAAGAAGGCCCCGTAATTCTGGTCCCATAGGCTCTTATTAAAGGATGATAGTGTACAAAAATATTGTATCATATCTCGACTGTTTTCTCAAAGATGATACTATTTATGATGCTGATGGTTTAGATTTATTCCAATTAAAAAAAAAAAAAAAAGAGAGAGAGATTTATTCCAATTAACATACTAAATTATATAAAACTTAAAAAGACTAGATTCTTTTCCGAATGCATGTATTGCTTATTGACAACATTTGTTACAATTATTTTTGTAGAAAGAAGTTTCTCAAAGTTAAAATTGATAAAACCCTACCAAAGATCGACTATGCTACAAGAAACATTAAGTGTATTAGTTATATTAACAATTAAATAGTACATGTTAGCAATACTTAGTACAAAAACTTTATTTTTGATACTTAATTAATAATTTCACATGGTGAGAGGAATGAATTCTAAGTACATTATTTAATTGATATTTAGATAGAAAAAAAGCCCTGCGCCAATAACCTGAGCTATCAGCTATGACAAAGCAAGTTTTACAAAGAAGTGTGTGCTAACTTTAGCACCCAAACAAATTATTGCTAGATGAAATTCCCAACATTAACTCATGATACATTATCGTTCCCATTCCTCTTCCAGATGATTCTACCCTACATATGCTTCTAGAAATCTTTTCTTTACAAAATTTTGATCCTAAATTATCAGTCAAATTTGTCTTACTTTTTAAGGTAGTTGACCCATTCCCGAAAAACTAATTCACTATTATCACATCGAATTTGGTCTTACAATCCATTGATCAATGTGTCCTCGAAACTTAAATTTCAACCAAACAAGCAACAATACCAATTCAAAAACTATAAGGCTGAAGCTTAAAGTGCATTTCGATTGTAAAAGCATAGGCACTAAGAATAATAATAATAATAATAGTATGAGATTGGAGAAAGACATTGAAATTGTAGTTGTACCAGGACGATGCTTTTGCAGAGATGATCGATGGAGGCGGCGCCGAGCGCGTCTCGTCGGGCTTCGAATGGCCAATCGTAGTAATCGGCGGGGACTTTCTTGAACGAGAAGTCGTTTACGCCGTTGGTTCGGAGGATAGAGGAGAGGCGAGATTCGGTGTCGCAGATTGGGTTGGAGGAGGGAACAGAGGTAGAGAGTGGCGCAGAGAGGTCGAGTAATAGCTCTAGTTTTGATATGCGTTCCAGGATTTGGGTTTGAACTCGCTCTAGCTCTGCTAATTTCTTTTCCATTCTGCACTACCCTCTCTCTCTCTCTGACTCACTGGTTCCCTCTCTTCCGTTTTAAAGTGACAAACTGGATTGAATCTACTCAATCTAGGCTGCTTTTTCTTCTTGTTTTTGTCGAGGGTTTGGGTTTCATTGGGGTATATTATACGAATGGGCAAAACTTAGGTTTATTTGGAAAAATGCAAAAATCACCATCACCATTGAAAGTTGGACTAAAATATAAGGTATTTACAAGGACTTTCCAAAAACCTACCAAATTTGTTCCTTGCGCACAATGGACACTTAGCACGGTTTAAAAGTTCACGGCCCTTATAAGTCATCTATTTTCATCAAACAATTTGTTTTGACTACACAAGCCTCATAGTAATTATATGTGCCAATGGTAGAAATGGAGAAGGAAATAGCAGGAATAAAAGAATTTTCAATAAGCTATATAGTTGAATTTGATTGTCCTTAAACAAAATATATATATATATATATATATATATATATATATATTTTGTTGCATTTGTTAAGGATCAACTCATTGCTTGACTCGACTATATCACATGGGAGAGGAAGAAATTTGGTACCAATCAATGAGAAACAACCTCTCAACCATTCGGAGCTCCACGAGCGACAGTTAAGTGTGTTGAAATCATACTAATGGCCTCCACTCACTAAACAAGTGAGTTAGGTTGATTGGGTTGCTGCTCACCCTGAGAATTCGTAATATCCTACTAATGGCCTTTACTACGAGAAAGTATACTATATTTCGGTAATACCAACTCAGTATCTGTTTTGATATTTTCTACCCAATAAATAAATGACACTTGTTTCAAAAAACCACATCAAACTACTCCAATAAATGATTAATTCATCTTCCCGATAGTATAGAAACTTGTGATTAATTTATTGGAGTAGTCTAATGTGGTTTTTTTGAAACAAGTGTCACTCATTTATTGGGTAGAAAATAGCAAAGTAGATACTGAGTTGGTATTACCAAAATATGGTATACTTTCTCCTCCACTACACCGAGTTAACCTAACATTTCTTATCCCATTATGCAAAAGGTTTCCTCACCTTGAAGAATGGAACAATATGGAGATCAATTTTGCTTCATCTCGGGAATACATATACATGCATGCAAATGCACACGTGCGTGTGTGCACACACATGATAAGTCTGGTGAATTGAAATTTTTCACTTTTTTCACCATTTTTGAGATGGAATATTGTGATTTATGCATAATAAAATGATGTCAACAGAGGGTTGAAAGTGGTGTTAAATTAATCATAACTTACCTAACAAGTTGTAAAAACTAAAAGTTGTCCCTAGCATTGCTCATTTATATAATTATGTTATATATATATATATATATATAATTTGCATACATATTATTAATGGTTTTATGCATATATTATTGACATTTCAAAACATTCAATATTCACACAGTTGGTCCTTCCCTTTTCTCTTATCCCTCTCACCCTCATCAGCATTGATTCCAACCCAATTAAGAAAGACTATATGCTTCCATCCTAATCAAAATTGTCTTACTCTGCACAAGCTTTTCCTATCTTTAAGTGGAAATGGAGATATGCACGCACCCAATCTGAAACCATTCTATTGCCATCTTGAATTGTTAGGAATAGTGACTTGTATTCTAAATAAGAAGTAGCATTGATTTCTAGTTTAGGGACTTATGGGCATAGCAAATCCTATAAAACTTAATGCAATTAATTTATTTTTTGTTTGTTTGGGATGAATTATAGGTCAGGGTGCAAATTACGATCCCCTCCTGCCCTGCTTGGCTACACTCGAGGGGAGGGGGATAGTAAGAGTATATCATAAAATTTTAACATATTGGGTTAAGGTTTCTTTGTAGACACTATAATGTCATTTTATCTTCTAGTGGATTTTTTGTGTCTACTGGTACACTCTCATATCTCCACTAATATTTCTAAAAATTCAAAATCTTTAACACAAATACTCCCTTCATAAAATACAGAAAACAAAAAATTATTTAAATAATGCATTTTTATGGTAGTTTTTCCTTAGGTATAAATTACAAATAATTTAGTAGTATTGTTAATCACTATGGGTTGAATCTTAGGTGTTTCCATTGAAAATATCAAGAGATGACAATTGAGTCATACGGCTATTGGCATTTAATTTATTAGTTTTGAAACTACTTGATTTAATTTGTTATAGTCCTTTTTCCTATTTCTGGTCCGATATTCACCCTACTATTTTATGGCCTTTTCGAGTTTCGATTTCTTCAAACTTGGTATCCCTAGAAATCTATGGATGTCTAGTTTCCATAAGTTCTAACCTTGCAAGATTTGGAGCTAAGATACCACGTTTTGAAGGGAAATGATGAAGAAATTCTGTGACTTTTTTCTTGAAAAAATCATTTCCTCCTATCCATGGCAAATATTATCGAGCCCTTTTTGTGTGAGGTAGTTGAGACCTCATACTTTACACTGGTTTAAACAAATCACTCCAATTCTTGCTCAATTGGTACAGTATTTTGCGCAAAGTTGGTCCAAAAACAGCCCTTTTAACTTGAAAAAAATGAAACATTTAATCAGGGTTTTGGAGTTTTATTGATATCTTATTCGTTTTAAATCCAAATTTGGCCCGTGAACTATCGTTTTGAAGGGAAAAATATGACCTACGAGATGGTCCAAAATTTAGCCCAACAGACAATTAGATTAAAAAAAAAAAAATCAACTTTTTTACCATACCTGGCTAGTGTTTTTGGTTTTAATTCTAATAAGAAGGTTTTTAATTGTTGCAACTTTTTGATTCACCATCCGATCATGTTAAATTTATTTATTACCCTTTTTTGTCTTTGAAACTCACGATTTGCACATTTTTTTTGAATTTTTTTGGATTTTGATATTTGTTTTTACGCATTAATCAGGGCTGAACAATATACGGTATCAACGCTTGTAACATGTCAATTTAATTATTTGCTCAATCACTTATATTCAATCTACTTTACACATTATTTGAGCACTTTATTGTTTTATCTTCCGATTAGGCGAGTTGGCTCTCTACCTAATTCGATTACCAATAATCCAAGTTCATATGATGAAATATTAGATGGATTCTTGAATCCCTAGTGTTTTTCTCTATTAATTTCTTTTAAATTTATTTTTCTATAATTGTAGTTTTAAATTATCTTGCTCCATCCTTAGGTGGAAAAACAAACAAAAAAACTATTTTCATTTTCTACGTAATAATAGTGGGGCAGCTCCTTCCTTTCTAATGCAATTCTTATGAAACCATATATATATATATATATATATATATATTTCTAGGTTGGGAAAATGAAATGTCAAGATATTAGTAAAAGAATGCAGTCTTTATTCTCCATGGACTAATGAAGTATCTTTCTGGAATGTTTGAAACTTCAAATATATTTATGACTTATGAGAACCGATGTTCAAGTCTTCTTTGCCATTGTTTCTCAAAACAAAAAAAAATCTTCGCCAATGGTTTTACTGTAGAAAGGTATAGCGATTAGCTGACCCTATACCGGAGCTACCCAAAAAAAGAATTGTTTTCTACCCTTTGTACGAGTCTTCTTCCAAAACTTTCTATTGCTATGAAAAATGGAAAAAATGGTTAAAATTTACTATAAGGAATCTGGTCCCCTAATAAGAACATATTATCTATGAAATTTTCAACTATTCTATTTTTCGTCCTTATATACAACCAAATGGCCAATCTGGTCCCCTAATAAGAATTTATTGTAAAGAAAAAATTTAGATAAAAATAAATAAATAAATAAACCTTGAAGATATGTCAATTAAAAAATAATTTTCAGAGGTGGAGAGATAAGTCCCCCTTCTTTTTTGAGTAATAATATTAAGTGATTATTATAAATAAATAAATCCTTATTTGATTTGTATATAGTTTTTTTCTTTTACTTTTTAAAATAATTATATTTTCAACAACCTATATTTTAAAATCATTAAACAAATAAAAATAAGCTGAACAAACATTCTAAGAGCATTTTTAGTTAATGCAAAATAGAAAAAATGCTCAATTTTATACATTTAAGTTCAAAATCACTAATATAGATATGTTAAAAATGTATAAATTTGCAAAATTGCTATAATAACCACTATTCATTTTACATTCAGTTTTTTATTTTTTCTTTACGTATTTCAAGGATGAAGAGAGAGAGAGAGTGAATAATAATTATTGTATGTGAAGAAAAATAAATAATTAAAAAACTAAAATACTGATATTTTAATGAAATAGTGTATATAATAAATAATCTAATATTGATATTTTTGACAAAATAATTGTATTAAAAAAAAAAAGGCTTTTGTACTAAAATAAACTTACATTTTTGAAAAGCATCTGACCTTTAAAATCTAAATTATAAGTCCATTGGGAACAACTTATTTGATTGAAACTGAAATTTTTTTATTAAAAATACTATATATAAAACTAAAAACTAATTGAATAATAGCAATATATATATGAGTCTAGTTAATGTATATATTAACAAATCTGTTTTTAGAAAAATTTTATCAGGAGTTGAAAAAGCTGTCAAAACTTTTCAATTCCTGATAAAACTTTTCCCAAGAATGGTATACTATTGAGTGCCCTTAAGGCACACGTTAGTAAAATCATATATATATATATATATATAATTGAGTTCAAGTTATACCTGGTATAACTCTGAGCAATGTTATACCACCCAATAACTTATTATTGAATTAATATTTTGAAAATCAAATCTTTGAATTACATGTTCTATATGTTCTTAATATGTATGCCAATTTTCATATCAATCGGATGCTATCTACCATTTAATCCATACACTCATCTTTTATACATTATTTTAAACTACAAAAATTTGAATTTTAACAAGTAATTGATGAGATAGTTATTAATTTTCAATCTTTTTGAAATTTTGCAAGCATAAAAAATATATGAAAATAACGTAATCTAATAGTAGATTTGTCAATATTCGTATCAAATTAAAAAATATCAAATAATATAACATTATTTAAAATTATACCAAATATAATTTAAACCTACCCCATACATATTGATAACCCAATGCAAAACGCAACTTATATATTACGAAAAGGGAAAGTGAAAACCATTGTCGTGGCCCATAGATTGGCTTGGGTACCAAGAAAAGCTAGTACTTAATACGAATTCCTCCACAAGAAAAGTGGCCGTCAAGGATACAGTGCCCTTTGGGTCCACTTTAGTTAATTACTAGGAGTATTATATTAAACCTTTTGAGTCCACTTTTTTTTTTTTTTTGAGAAATTTGAGACCACTTTAGTTAATTACAAGTATTATATTATATAAAGGTAATGATCTGCTGGGTAGTTGTATACTATTTTATTTGACCTTTTGTATCAGTTGTGAAGATCGCCACACTTCATTTTCTCCCTCACTAAATAATTGACCCACGCGCGCGGTCCAATAGCGTGTGCAGGATTTATATGCTACTAGAGAGGGGAAAATAACAATTTCATAAAATAAAATAGATGGAAATAATATGGTTATATTTATAATATCTACATGGACAAAAAAAGGACTTTGTAGCTAAATTAATATCTTTTTACATATAAATTGTTTAGGGGTCCAAGGAAAAGGGTTTAATTTACGGAGTTAGTAGTATATTATAATTATTTTATTAAAAAAAACTTAGATAAAGTATTTTAAATATATTATATTTTAAGTTCTCAATTTTTTATTTTAGAATGCATTAAGTTCTCAAATTAAATCTAAAATAGATAGTTGCATTGAATTTAATTTCATTAGAAAAGACAACATTATTTATGTTTTTTTACTGATAAATTCAATTAAATGTTTGAATTTAATTGAAAATTATAATATTATTATATTTAAGGTAATATACTTAAATTTCACCATGTACTCAAAATTTCTTAGTGGTTTAAAAAAGGTGCGTTGGTTTCGCACTTTATCTACCTTTTGTATTTGGCAGCCCAAGTGGGTCACATTAAGTATGTAAGAGCATTTTCATCAAGGGTGGTATAAATGCTAAAATACTATTTTTAGCAACTGAAACCATAAAACTCTACTCCATCAAAGATACTATATGCTAAAAAAATTGACGTCTTGCTAGAGTGAGCTCTCATTTTTGATAGCTCAGTGTAGCAAGATGTTATTATTTTTTAATATTTTTAATTCCCTCTCCTCAAACTCTCACTCTCACTCTTTCATCTCTCTTTCTCAGACTCCCTCTCGTGGGTCCAATGGGGCCGTTGATGACTACAAGTGGAGGTTTGTCAGATGATTACTAACAAGTCGTGGGTCCAATGGTCAATGGGGTCATGGGTCATTTTTCTACTGTGGTTTGCTTGATGGGTCTCGGTGGTGTTTTTCAGCAGTGGTGGGTTGTTGGGTTGCTTGATGGGTCTTGGCGGTGCCGTGGTTGGATATGTCATGGGTTGTGCTGGTGGGTTGAGGCCGGTGGTTATGGGTTTGTGGTGGCTTGGGTAGTGAGGGTGAGTGGGTTGACTTGTTTTGTGTCGTAGGTTGAGGCTAGTGGTTGTGCCGGTGGGTTGAGGTCGTTGGTTGTGGGTTTGTGGTAGTTGGGTTACTAGGTAACGGTGGTGGGTTTGGTGGTTGGTGTGCCATGGGTTGAGGCAAAGAGAGGATGAGAGGGAAAAGCAAGGGTTGTGTCGTGGGTGGTGATGTGGGTGGAGGCCGGTGGTTGGGTGTGCTGTGGTTGGTGCTATGGGTTGTGCCAGTGGTGGAGGCTGTTTATTGTGTGGGTTTGTGGTGGCTTGGGTGGTGAGAATAAAAAAGAATAAAAAATGATAAATAAATAATATTTTAATGAAGTGATAAAAAATAGAAGTTTTGATGTTAGATATATTGTAAAGTGATGTGTTAAATGCTAGAAAGTTAGTTTTTTAGATGCTAAATGCTAAAATTTTTAAAACGCTTGATGAGAATGCTTTAAACTGATTTTAACATCCTCTAATCTCATATATTTCATAAAATTGTAAATAATTCAAAAGGTAATATCTTCATTTAACATACCATAGAGGATATTACCTCTACGAAATTGACAAAGCAACTTGGTTGTGTAGGAAAAATGGAATAATTTACAGGATAGGTCTTAGGCTGATTCAGAAAAGATTATCGAAATGGCTTTATCGGAAGCTGGGTAATTGTGTAGTTAGAACAATTCTATAAAATAAATAAACGGAAACCATATGGTTACATTTAATAATTTTCTGGAAACCATTTTGAACCCCATTTTGATTTATCTATTCGAAAATCATTTTGGTATTGGCCTATTTTGATGTATCGTTTTAAGGTTACCACTAAAACTATATATATATATATATGAGTTGGGTCCAAGTTACATCTAGTATAACTTTAAACAATGTTACATCACTCAATATTTTTTAATTGAATGTGAGTTTTGACAAATTCTCTGTTATATTTCATTATCTTCACATATTTTTTATACTTACAAAATTTGAAGATAATCAAAGATCAATAGTCACGTTATCAATCAATTATTTAAATTTAAGTTTTTGTAGTTTAAAATAATGCATAAAATATGAGTTTATGGATCAAATGATAAATTACATATATATCACATAAAATTATACCATATCAAATTATTAATTCAAAATCAAATAATTCACATTCTTAATATCATCATTACATAATATAAATGTATAACATGTCATCTATGAGTAAAGAGAAAATAGTATATTAACGAAGAAAAAGCAAAGTCATGTGAGTAAAGTTAACAAGAAAAACTCATTACTAAAGGAAAATAGTACTTAATAAAATATCATATATGAGTGAAAGCAATAAAAAATGGGTTTAGAAATTTTATTTATTTATTTTACATATTGCCTAAATTTGCATACCAAATTTAGTGAAATGAGGCAGAATTAACTGAAATTTATAACAAAATGGGTATTGTTAACTAATTAGAATGAAAGATTACGAAATGGTATTCATAACTATATAATTTCAAATAATTATTTATAATATCCTCACATTTAAATTTTAGGCATATTATTTCAAGTGTAATTAGTCATATTCTCCAATTAAATTCACACTTGCATTAAATTTATCTATTCTTAAAAAAATAATATACTATTTATATTTTATTAATATTTAAATTTAATCAAAAAAAAAATCTAATATACAACTGTTAAGTCTTAAGTGAGCGTTAACATTTTATTTTGCAGTAAAAATTTCTTATTAGTGGTTTAAAAAGGCGCGTGGTGTTTGCATTTGGAGGGACTGAAGGAATGGAGGTGGCAGGAAACGGCAAATATACAGAACAAGAAGAATAAAGGAAAATATTGTTTTATATTGGGCAATTTCAGATTCGCAGCCCCGAAGGAAAAATATTTATTTATATTGGGAAATTTCAGATATGCTGCTTCCCCAAAGTCTTGGCAATTTCTTCTAGAAACTTTGACAATTGAAAAATACTATTACGTTTCCCCCACTCAAACCGTTCTCTCTCTCTCCGACACCTATAAAAAAACCCTACTCTCCCCTACAGGCAAAACAAAACCTTACACACAAACACAAACGCAATGCAAAAGAGTGGTTCATCATCATCACTTGGCCCAGGAGGCCTGGACCTAACCCAGGCCTTCTTCAGGCAAATTCAACGTGCCGCCCCTCCTTCCCCAACTAAGCGACACACCAAAATCTCTGTCGTTGGAGCCGGCAACGTGGGCATGGCCATAGCTCAAACTATTCTGACCCAAGACGTAGCCGACGAGCTCGTCCTCATCGACGCCATGGCCGACAAGCTACGTGGCGAGATGCTCGACCTTCAACACGCTGCTGCGTTTTTACCTCGCACCAAAATCCATGCGTCTGTCGACTACGAGCTCACCTTTGGGTCTGATCTCTGTATTGTCACTGCTGGGGCCCGCCAGCTCCCTGGGGAGTCTAGGCTCAATCTGTTGCAGAGGAATGTGGCTCTGTTTAGGGGTATTATTCCTCCACTGGCTCGTTACTCGCCGGAGACTATTTTGCTTATAGTTTCCAATCCTGTTGATGTGCTCACTTACGTGGCGTGGAAGCTATCCGGTTTCCCTTCGAATAGGGTTATTGGGTCGGGTACCAACCTCGACTCGTCCAGGTTTCGGTTCCTTATCGCCGATCATCTCGACGTCAACGCTCAGGATGTGCAGGTCAGTCACTTTTCTTCTTCTTCTTTTTAAGATACTCTCACAAAAAAAGTAGTGATGCGCTGATGCTTAGGGTTTGGTTAGAGTTTAGTGGATTATCTGCATTAAAGCAGTGGATTTTCTTTTTCCACAGTTCTACTTTCAAAATAAACGGTGAATTCTCATAAATTTTTTTAAGAAAACAATTAACGGTAATTACAATTTTAACCCCCAATCAGAAATATATATATTTTGGTGATAATAATAGATTTGTTATTATAACATTTATATATATATATATATATATATTTTTTTTTTTACCATCACTCAAAAAAAAATTTAAAATATTAAGTATTTTTAACACAAACAAAAATAATAGAATTTTTTTTAAAGAAGGCTTACCAACACTCAATTATAAATTGAGTCAATTGACCATGTAAATTTAGTCGATTCTCCTTCTCTCTCTCTGTTTTCATTTTATTTTTTAAAATTTTATTTGAAGAGGATGAATGAGAATTTTACTAATTAAATTAATTTAGGTAATGCTTTGGGGTACTTTCTTAATTTAGTAAACTCTACCTTGTTAATAAACTTTGTTGTAATAATTAATACAGGCTTACATAGTTGGGGAGCATGGTGATAGCTCGGTGGCACTATGGTCAAGCATTAGTGTTGGAGGTGTGCCGGTATTGAGCTTCCTAGAAAAGCAACAAATTGCATACGAAAAGGTGACCTTGGAGAATATCCACAAAGAAGTAATAGATAGTGCTTATGAAGTGATAAGCCTCAAAGGGTACACATCCTGGGCTATTGGGTACTCTGTGGCTAATCTGGCTCGATCCATACTGAGAGACCAGAGGAAGGTCCACCCAGTCTCGGTTGTTGCTAATGGGTTCTACGGAATTGAAGGTGGAGACGTGTTCTTGAGCTTGCCAGCCCAGCTTGGTAGGGGTGGAGTCTTGGGTGTGACCAATGTGCATTTGACTGATGAGGAGGCTCACCGTCTTAGGGACTCTGCTAAGACCATCCTTGAGGTGCAAAACCAGTTGGGAATCTGAGTCACATCACAGTGGATCCCTGCTTTTGAATCCCTTTTCATTTGCATGTTTTATCATTTATGATTTTTTTTTTCTAGAGACACGACATGCCTATTGTGTATGTTATCTTTTGGGTAGGTTTCAAGTTTATGTTTAGTGGATCTAAGTATCTAAGTAGTGTTTTTATTTCAATGTTTTTATTTCAATCAATTAATTAAGGTACTGTAATGATTATTACATGGGAATACATTAAGTTGTAATGAAATAAGTATAACTATTCATTATAATAAAAATATAACCAAATTTACTAAATTTACATTACAACTTAATTGTTTTTGACCAAAAACTTAAAAGGTTTAGTGTAGAAACTTTTCAAAACTGATTGCTATGTATTAAAAGCTAAATGGAAAAAAGTATATCGAGATACTATTGAGAGTGTGTAGGCTTCTAAAAAAAGTACTATTGAGAGCTTTTTATCTTGTAAGGATTATCAGCAGAATAATTGGATGTAGACTGCATGTATTGTCTCAAAAGAGCAACTTGATATGTGCAACTCCACCACCTATAATATTTTTGGAATTGACGGCAACTTTGTTTATCATGATATGAAATAATTTTGAAACACCACAATGTCATATCTGTTAACTTGTTCTCTAATTTTATGATAAATAAAAATTTAGTGAAATATCATTATAAAATTTTTATTCTATAAATTACAAATTGTAATTTATTTATTAATTTATGTTCCTAGGAACAACAGTTTAAAAAATTATCTTACAACTATGTCAGTTTGTGTTCTATTAATTTCATAGCTTAATTGTTTTTGACCAAAATCCTAAACGGTTTAGTGTAGAAACTTTTCAAAACTGATTGCTATGTGTTAAAGCTAAATGAAAAAAAAATATAACAAGATACTATTGAGAGAGTCTAGGCTTGTAAAAAAAAGTACTATTGAGAGCTTTCTATTTTGTAAGGATAATCAGCAAAATGATTAGATGTAGACTACATGTATTGTCTCAAAAGAGTAACTTGATATGTGCTTCAACTCTGCCACCTAAAATATTATTGGAATTGACGGCAACTTTGTTTATCATGATATGAAATAATTTTGAAACACCACAATGTAATATCTCTTAACTTGTTCTCTAATTTTAAGATAAATAAAAATTTAGTGAAATATCATTATATAATTATTATTCTATAAATTACAAATTGTAGTTTATTTATTAATTTATGTTCTTAGGAACAACAGTAGGCGGTCAGTTTTTACTTTTTTATTTTTTTTAAACTTTCAAGGAGTGACAAAAAATTATAAAATAAGAAAAGATAATAAATAATATCAGTAAAATTTTTTTTACTTATTTTTTAAACTTTATTATTTAAACGCATTGGTCACAAGGGAAAGAAAAACTAAAAAAATATATTACTTTGTTTAAAACTTAAAATAAATTTAAATTATACTTAAATAAAAAAAATATTTATAAAAAAATATTATTTAATTAATTAATTGTCATATCCTAAAAATGTTATATCTTAGTTTTTAAAAAAATGTTGTGTTGTTTATATATGTGCTACATAGGTGGCAAGTGCACAAATACAATAAATAGAAGCTTCACCTAGCGGTGGCAAAATTAGATATGACCCGCGAACGCAATACGACACAACACAAAATTAATAGGTTATGGGTTGAGCCTTAATGGGTTCGTATCATATTTGGGTTGATACGACCGACCTATTTAATGAATGGGTTGAATTAGTGTTCATCACATAAAACTTGTTTGACCCGTTTAATTAAATGATATTTTACTAATATACCATTCAAACTCTAGGTTTATAAACTTATTAGTTATTGAAGTTTATTTTCTTTGACATATTATGATTGATTATTTGTAATACTGAGATATGCTTTAATTTTGAATAATTATTACTGATGCAGTTACTCGTTAGTTTTGAATTTTATATTAAAAATTTTTATTTGTTTTTCATAATTCATATCAATTTGGTTCATACTAAAATTTTTTTTTTTTTTTTATTTTGACAAAATCTAATAAACAGATCGACATGACTAACTCATTTAATAAATAAATAAAGTTAAAATTGAAAAATTTTAACCTATTTAATAAATATATTAAATTAAATTAATTCATATAGTTAAATACTCGTAAATCGATATAATAAGAACTCAACACGCAAACCCAAATATTCACCGCTAAATACGACCGATCTATCACGCCTTTCCATGGGCAGGACCCATTTCATTGTGCTAGCCAGCTAATTCAAAATATATTGTAACCTCGTTTGAGGGAATAGCCGAATAGGCAGGTCAAAAGTAATATCTCTTTCCTCTCTTTTAGGGAACACCCACTAATTCTAGTTCTTGTACGTACTTTGGGCTGTTCCCTCCTTTTTAATGCAATTGTTAATCAACGCAAAAAAAGAAAAAAAGAAAAAAATTTAGGATTAAAATTTATTCTACAAAATTTTAATTATAACTTTGACGTGATATATTATAAGTAATTAATTAAAGTATTACTTATATATAAATTTTTTTTTTCAATTATACTTTGTCATGTCACATTTGTGGCAAAAAATTGTATAAATTTTTATAGTCTAAAATTTTTCAAAAAAAATAAATCATTACATAGGTAAGAGTGGTTGGAAAATATCATAATATGAGGAAAATAATGAAATCTTTATTCTTCGTAAACTAACTTAATTATCGGAGGGTCTTTGGTCAGTTCATCCCGATTCCCTTTGATAATCATTTCTCTTCAGGTCACGAAATTGTTGTTGAAACCCAGACCATTCAGCCCACTAATTTTTCAACATCAATAGGAGGTATAGTTTATAATTTAACTTTTAGTTTTTTTTTTTATATATTTTTATATAAACTAGCTTTTTATTTTTTTTGTAATATATTTAACATAAAAGTTACTGTTCATAAAAAAACATAAAAGTTACAAAAAAATAATTATAACTTTTGATAAATAATATAAAAATAAGTTATTGAAAATAAGCAAATTTCAAATAAACACTTTACATGGTAGGCTAAAAGGTTATTGTAGAGTAAAAAATAATAAATAAATAAACTCGAAGGTGGTTCAATTAAAATCGTCTTTTAAATATGGAGATAGGTCCCTTTAAAAAAAAATTTTGTGAGTAATAATTTTTTTTAGAGAATTTAACTTATGGTGTTCACTTTTGTTGATAGTTTTTTATTATCAAACTAAAGCACCAATCAGTTTTTTAAGCAAGCGGAGATTGATTCTCAAATATCTTATTTAACAATCAATAACTTTATTAATTGAATTAATTGGAATGTTAACTAATTAGATAAAAAATAATAATAGCCATTGTTTATATATACTGTTTAAAAATAATTATATTTTCACCAAATATAGGGCCCGTTTGGTACATATGATTAAACACATGTTTTTAATTTTTAAATAACATTACATATATTTTCATATACTTTTTTACATATACATATTTCTAAAAAAATATAAACAACGTTATTAAAACAATATTATCCGCTCCAATATTTCCCTAAATTCAATAAACCAATTAAAATAAGCTGAACAACAAATATTCTAAAAGCGGTAATCTCTTTCTCAAAAAATAAAAGCGGTAATCCAAAAGCTTAAATTATGCCTAACTATCCGCTCCAATATTTCCCTAAATTCAATAAACCAATTAAAATAAGCTGAACAACAAACATTCTAAAAGCGGTAATCTCTTTCTCAAAAAAAAAAAGCGGTGATCCAAAAGCTTAAATTATACCTAACGTAAGAGGAAAGTGAAAAGTTGAAAACTGTTGTCAGTGGCCCATAGATTGGATTGGGTAATCAAGAAAGCCTAGTGGGGAACACGAAATCTCCATCAAGCGAAGGGACCGGACCCCCAAGCTTTCACGTGCCTTGATTTTGAGACCAATTTAGTTAAGTAATTATAAAAAGGTAGTGATCTGCTGGGGTCTTCTGTGTATATTATTTGACTTGATGTACATAGTTTAAATGACAGAATACCGTTCATCTCATGATGAAGGGTCTGCATCGATGCACCCAAGTTAATATCATGATTCATGTAGATCGTCGTCAACACTTCATTGTTCTCCCCTAAGTGCGTATTGTAACCAAAAGATCAACTGACCCGCGCGCTTTTCTAAAGCGCGTGAAGGATTTCCTATGGTAATTTTTTTTTTTTTTGGTTCCTATGTCACTAGTCAAGTATGCCACACCATATTTTACATAATTTTTGGTACGAATTGTTATAGAGTTGTGTAAAAATTATGTAAAATATTTATTATTAGATTAAAATATCAATTAATTTTTAGTGTAAACATTGATAAGTTTTTATTCTATATAATATACTAAAAATATGATAAATATATTGTTATGAAAGTATAAATGAATGTATGATAGTGTTTCTTTTTATCTAGATAAGCCTCAAAATATAAACGGATGGAAAAATTGTTTACCCTTCACAAATGAAAGTCACTTTATGTTTGTTTCAACAATGATATTTTCTAGAAAATGACTTATTTTTCAAATAATATTTTATATAAAATTATCTATTTTTTTTTTTTATTTGGTAGCAACCTTAAATAAGTTGAAAAACAATCTCATAACTTCTCTTATTTAACTTGCTGTGAGATAGAGTTATTTTCCGAAAAAAAAAATAGTAGAAAATAATTTCTTAAAATAAATCATACTTTTTATGTTGATTAAAGATAGTTTCCTTTAACTCATTTATTCTAATACTGCCAAACACTAAAAAATACAGAAAACTATCTTTACACAATATTTTCCTTCGAAACAAGCAGAGCGTAACATTCCCTAATCCCATATATTTCATAAAATTGTGAATGATTCAAACTTTTTTAATCACTTTATTATAACATACCAAAAAATAAAAATAAAAATTTCATAAAATAGAATAAATGGAAACACTATGGGTTATATTTATAACATCTTCACAAAAGCAATCTCATATATTTCATAAGTTCTCAAGTTTTTTTGTTGAGAATCCATTAAGTTCTTAAATTAAATTCAACTAGATAATTGCATTGATTTTAATTTGTCACTAAAAAAAGACTCTTTATATATATATATATATATATATATATATGTATATATATAATTATTTTTCTCAATGCAAATAGATGTTTGAATTTATTTATTTAAAAAAAAAACTATAGTTAAGATAATACTTAAATTGTATGATAAGTGTACACAATTTCTTGGTGGTTTAAAAATTGTGAATGAGTTTCACATTTTATGTATTTAGGGATGAAAGGCTCGGATAAGGATATTGGGTCGTGGGCCGTACATGAGGACATCAAAGAGTCTGAGGATAGACAAGTATTAGTGAAGACAAGTAGATTGTTAGGCCAAGGAAGAGGTTTGGTCATAATAAACAGGTTACGTTGTTTGAGGAGCCACCTTTCCTCGGCCAACAGCGTGGAAGCTTAAAGTCTGACTTCCCATCAAGTACTAGGCAGTGGGCAATCGTGCTTGGGAGGATAAGCTTCAAAGAGAGGTGAGTCAATAGAGAATTGAGAAATATCTGGGAAGAAAGCTGCTACCATCGCATTGAATGCTTTGCACCTAACCAACTGGCTGCATTAATATGGAAGTGATGCCTGAACAGTAACTGCTAGCCTTACAACTACCCACAAAGATTTCAGGAATGTGCTAATGGAACAAATATCAAGGAGATTAGCAATCTAATCTACACGTAGAAGGCTAAGATAAAAGAAAGGAAGGAAGTATAAAAGGGGAAGGATTCCTTTACTGAAGGGATCATGAAAAACAAGAAAGAAAACTATTCTATAACCAAGAACTTGAATATTTGGATAAGTCTAAGAGAAATATATATAAAAACATACCATCCTTGGATTTGACTGATGAGTGTTTTTCTTTTCAACTTGTTTGCTTTAGTCATCCTAACACCAACTAGCCTATTGTGATCTACATTTCAACTCATTGGTTGTTCAGTAACAAATCCACTCTTTAACAAATCTATTGTTTTGGGCTTATTGGGCTATTATCCAAATCTTTTGGGCTATGGATCAAATCGAGTCCTTATAATTGGTGCCATTTGTGGGAAATTAAACATTCCTGAGCTTGTTCAACCATGATGGGTTCAAGGACAAATCGAGAAGAATCTGTGGGATCACAACGTCAAGATTATTTTCTTAATCTTGAATGAAGGAGAGATCGTGAAGTTAGTGTGCACACAACTCATACCAATAGGAGTCATTCTAGAAGTGGGAGCCATGTGTCTCATGGAGAGGATACTAGAAAGTTGCAATTTGAGGTAGATCATTTACGCAAGAAGTTATGCCGTAAGCAAAGGAGGGGGACTCCATCAAACTCAGGGTCTCATTCTGATGATGATGACAGTTATAGACCTAGATCAAAGACTCCTCCTAGCAAGTCTTTTTCTTATAATGAAGAACACCATCATGGGAAAAGGAATAGAAGCCCGACCTATAGGGGCTTAGGGAATGACGCTATGAGCAAGGCTTTGCATCAAATCTCAAAGTCACCATTTACACGAAGGATTAAGAGGGCAAAACTTCCTCGGTGATTCACGCAGCTAACGTTTACCATGTATAATGGTAGGATGGACCCGGTGGATTATGTCAATCATTTTAACCAGAGAATGGCTGTTCATTCGAGAAATGAAGCCTTGATTTGCAAGGTATTCCCATATAGTTTGGGGTTAGTTGCAATGAGGTGGTTTGATGGGTTGGGGGAAGGATTAATTAGCTCTTTTCAAGAGCTTACGAAGGCCTTTAGGGCCCGATTTATCACTTATAGTAGCGTTCCTCATCCCTTAGACTTTTTCCTATCTATGGCTATGCGAGAGGGTGAAACTCTGAAGACTTACTCGAATAGATACTGGGAGATGTTTAACAAGATAGGTGGAGATTTTAAGGATGTAGTAATAAGGGCATTTAAGGTTGGTCTGCCCACTAAGCACGATTTGAGAAAATACTTAACTATGAAGCCTGCTTGAAGCATGCATCAGCTAATGGATCGAATTGATGAGTATAAATAGGTTGAAGAGGATCAGCGGCAAGGGAAGGGGAAGGCGAAAGTAATCCCCCCTGACCAAAGAGACTTTAGGCCAGAGTGATATAATAGCAACCGGCCTAAAAGAGATTTTTCTGGACATACTAGGCATACTATTGCCCAGGTAGTTAACACAGTGTTCAAGGAGCTTGTACACCAAATCCTTGAAAAGATAAAGAATGAACCATATTTCAAGTGGCCGAATAAGATGAGAGGAAACCTTATGAACTGTAATCAAAATCTTCATTGCCAATACCATCAGGATTGGGGACACACTACAGAAGATTGTAGAACTTTATGTTGCTACCTGAAGCAATTAGTCAAAATTGGGAAGTTGAAGCAGTTCTTGTACTAACCCTCTGGACAAGGGAGTTAGGTCGGGTTAGCACACCAAAGGGACGCTTCCTCAAGACCGCCCCTAAGGACAATCAGTGTTATTCTCACCGCCTTAGGTTAGACTGGCATATGTCCATAGCACTAGGGGGGTATGTCCATAGCAAAACCACACGCTGAGGATTCGATCCCTGAGTCCAAGCGAGGAAGAAAGGAAGTTCGACCAGCTTTGAATTTTCCTAATAAGGATAAAATTAGAACTTATCAACTACATGACGATGCTTTGGTGGTCAATAGGGGGTATGATGTGAGAAAAGTCTTGGTGGATCAAGGCAATAGGGTAGAGATTATGTATCATGATCTGTACAAGGGACTTAAGTTGAAACCCGAGGATTTGGTCAGCTATGATTCCCCTTTGGTAGGGTTTGATGGGAAGATGATTATCCTAAAGGGCCAAATCAGACTGCCTATTCAAGTAGGATTAGAAGTTGTTGAAGTAGATTTCATTATGGTCAACATGTATTCCCCCTATACTGCTATCATGGCAAGACTTTGGCTTCATACCATGGGAGCTGTTTCTTCAACTTTGCATTTGAAAGTAAAGTATCCCTCAGGGGACCAGGTCAAGGAATTGATTGGAAGTCAAGCTGTGGCTAGACAATGCCTAGTTGTGGCTATTAGGCACCAGTCTGAGGGTGAATCCTCAGCCACTATAGCAATCAAAGGAAATAGAAACATCCTTAGACGTTGTAGTTGAAGGGGTGAGAAGCAAGAAGCTGGAGAAGGTTACTATCGATACTGATGTCGACAAATATTTTCAAGTGGGAGTTCAGTTGCCTCGTTGGGAGAAGGAGCTATTGGCTTTCCTTAGAAAGAATGTTGATGTGTTTTCTTGGAATGCTTATGAAGCTTTCAGGATGGATCTGAATTTTATTTGTCACCATTTGAATGTTAATCCATCTATTATCCCTAAGAAACAACCACCTCGGTGTTCTTCTAAAGAACATTCTGGGGCTATTAAGGAAGAAGTGGTAAACACTGTGGTGGTGAAAAAGAAGAGTGGAAAGTGGTGAGTATGTGTAGATTTCATAGATTTAAACAAAACTTACCCTAAAGACCCCTTTCTAATACCCCGAATAGACCAATTAGTGGACACGATGGTTGGTCATCCTCGAATGAGTTTTTTGGATGTCTATTAAGGGTAGCATTAGATACCATTAGTTATGGCTGACTAGGAGAAGACTGCTTTTGTAACACCCACAAGGAATTATCATATAAGGTGATGCATTTTGGATTGAAGAATGCATGGTCTACTTACCAGAGAATGATGAATAGAATGTTTGAACTCTAGCTTGACAAGAATATTGAGGTCTACATTGATGATATGGTGGTTAAAAGAAAGGTAGTGGCCGAGCATATAAGTGACCTCGAAAGTGTCTTTAAGGTATTGAGAAAGAATAAATTACACCTTAATAGTTCTAAATGTTCCTTTGGCGTTAGCTTAAGCAAGTTTTAGGGCTATATGGTCACCCACTGTGGGATTGAAGTTTACCTTGATCAGATTAAAGCAATCAATGATTTATAGTCTCCTCGGAATCCCAAAGAAGTGCAAAAGTTGACTGAAATGACCGCGGCCTTGAACAAATTTATCTCTCAATTTGTAGATAGATGTAGGTCATTTTTCCAACTCTTTCACAAGTGGAAAAGGTTTGAATGGAGTGAAGAATATTCCCTCGCTTTTCAGCAAAGGAAGGATTACCTTTCTCGGCCACCCATTATGTCCAAACCTTAAGAGGAAGAAGTCCTTTTTGCCTACATTGTCGTGGCCTCTCAGGCAATTAGTCTAGTATTGGTAAAGGTAGAAAATGGAGTACATCGGCCATTTTATTATGTGAGTAAGTCGCTACATAAAATTGGACTTCATTACCTACCATTAGAGAAAGCCATTTTAGCTGTGGTGCATGTTATGTGAAAACTCCCCCACTACTTCCAAGCCCATACAATTGTGGTTTTAACTCAACTCCCTTTCTAGTCGTTGCTACGAAAAACTGATTATACGGGAAGAATTGCCAAGTAGGGGACAATCTTGGGGGCATTTGACATAAAGTACATGTCTTAAACCTCAATTAAAAGGCAAGTTCTTGTGGATTTGGTGGCAGAGTTTACCGAGTCTCCAATAGAGGTAGAGGTTGAGGAACACAAATTAGAAGCAAAGCAAGTGACGGAAATTTCTCTATAGGGGCCCTCACCCTGGAAGTTATATGTTGATGGTGCGGCAAATCAAAAGGGGATCCGAGGTGAGGCTGGTAGTAGTGTCCTCAGACAGGATTACCATTGAGAAATCCTTGAGATTGGGCTTCTCGGCTACAAACAACAAAGCTGAATATAAGGCTTTACTAAGAAGGATAGCTATGGTTTAGAAGATGGGAGGAAAAGCTGTTGAAGTGTTCTCAGACTTAAGGTTAATCATAGGACAAGTAAAGGGAGAGTTGGAAGCTAGGGATTTGAGAATGCAGGGGTATTTGAGCCAAGCTCGACGTTTACAGTTAGGTTTTGAGTTTTTCACTATACAACAAGTCCCAAAAGCAGGAATACACATGCTGATTCCTTGGCAACTCTAGTAACCTCTTCTGGACAAGATCTAGCTTGGGTCATACTTGTTGAGGATCTATATTAGCCTGCCAAGGAGAAGAATAAGAATGTCCAAGTTCACCAAATCAGGGTCGAACCTAGTTAGATTGATCCTTTAGTTCTATTTCTTAAGGAAGGTGTTTTGCCTCACGAGAAGGGGGAGGCAAAAAAAAAAAAAAAAAACCAAGGAAAGCTTATCATTTTTGGTTGTCCGAAAAGCAAAAGTTGTACAAACGCTTATTCTCTGAATCACACTTGCTTTGTGTTCATCCCGAGGCAGTGGAGCTACTTTTGGAAGAGTTACATGAGGGGATATGTGGAAGTCATGTGGAGGGCAGATCGTTATCACATAGAGCTCTTACCCAAGGGTATTGGTGGCCTAGTATGCAAAAAGCAGCACAAGAGTATGTTAAAAAGTGTGATCAATGCCAGAGATTTGCTTCGAACATTCATTAGCCTAGGGGTGTACTCAATCCTCTGTCTAGTTCATGGCCATTTGCTTAATGGGGCCTGGATATTATAGGAACATTTTTCAGGGCTGTGGGAAACTGAAGATGGCTTCTGGTCAGAATTGATTACTTCATGAAGTGGGTGGAGGCTGAGCCATTATCCAATATTAAGGACATAGATGCAAAACAATTTGGTTGGAAGAATATTTTAACTCGATTTGAGATTCCTCATACATTCATCTAGGAAAACAAGCTCCAGTTTGATAGTAAAACCTTTAGGAGATATTGTTGTGAACTAGGCATTAGGAAACAATATTCAACTTCAACTTATCCACAGGGAAATGGCCAAGCTAACATAGTTAACAAAGTCAGAGTGAATGGGCTTAAGAAGAGGTTAGATGAAACAAATGGTAGATGGGTGGAAGAGCTACCACCCGTCCTTTGGATATATTGGACCACTCCTCATCAGTTAATTGAGAAGACACCATTTTCAATGACATATGGGTTCGAGGTCGTGATCCCTCTAGAGTCTGGGTTTCCAACACTAAGGACAAGCTTGTCCACCCTAGACAATAATGATTAGCTATTGGAGAGAAGTTTAGATTTGGTTGATGAACGAAGAGAAGTAGCCATGGTTCAACTGGTGTATTATCAGCAGAAGCTTAAAAAAACAGAGGTATGATACAGGTATGAGCATAAAGCCATTAACCAAGTGATGTGGTGTTAAGAAAAGTAGTGGGTACTACAAAGAACCCATCGTGGGGAAAGCTAGGGCTCAATTGAGAAGGGTCATATCATATCACCTCAGTGGCTGGTATAGGTGCCTACTTTTTGGAAGATTTAGATGAAAATGTTGTATCACATCAGTGGAATGTAAATAATTTAGAAAGGTACTAATATTAATGAAAGGCAGTCTTGCCATTTTTTGTTTCTACTATTATATGTTTTATTCCTATTCTTTTAAGTGTTAAACAGAATCTCGGTCATGCTTGGTTCTTCGGACCACATACCTTGAGTAAATTAATACTTTCAATTATTCATTTAAGTGTTAAACAGAATCTCGGTCATGTCTGGTTCCTCAAACCACATACCTTGGATAAATTAATGCTTCCTATATAACTAAGTGTTGAATGAAGTCCTGGCTATGTTTGGTTATTCAGACCATATGTCTTGAGCAGGTCAATGCCTTACGCTTATGTGAAATTGTGAATGGAGCCTTAATTATACATAGCCTTTTAAGCTAAACATCTAAGGTACACTAATCCTATTTTTTGAGTTAGATTGTTAGATTAGCAACTACATAGATGTCTGTCAAGGTTAAGAGCAGTATTATGCTTTAATTGGAGAGGCTTGTAATGGGGGCTTAGGCAATTAAGCTATGTTCAACAATAAACAGATATCATCATAATTAACATAGAAATAGTGGTACTGTAAAGGAAGTTGGCATCTTTCATTAAATACAGCCTTGAACAGGCTAAGGAAATACATGTAAAAAAAAAAAAAAAATCCTAATTAGTCTTGGTCGGAGGAGGGTCGTCTTTGACTGCTGGCTGGGTAGAGGTTTCAGGCATTTTGGCTGGAGCCGCATCCTTCCCTTTGGAAACCTCTTTAGTCATTAAAGGAAGTATAGTTGGTCCAGATGCTTGGCTTTGGGCTAACCCATTTTCCTTGAAGGATTCCTTAGGCGCAGGAAGGAGGATAATTGGCTCAGAGGCCTTTTCCTTGGCTGGCTCCTTCTCCTTATCCATGGTGCTTGCTTAGTCAACCTTTTTGGAAGGTTTAGTAGTGGCTGGAAAGGTGCTGAGAGGATTACCCTCACCGAACTCAGGCGCTTTAGGAGCAATGTCTACTCGGGAGCTAGGAGGGCTTGTTACACATAGGGTTGGGGGGTAGAAAGCATTCTTTGCCCTTCTTAGTGCTAAAAAAGCATCCGTCCCGACCTGATCCTCAGTCCACACTTAGAGGCAGTAACCTCGACAAACACTAGTGACTTGGGCCTTGAGGTTTTCTTCAGTTTCCTTCACCTCAGTGTTATAGCCTTCTTGCTTGGCTTGAGTTGTAGCCTCTTCTACCTTCTCCAACTTCTTCTTTAGAGCCTCTATCTGCCCTTTGGCAATGGTGAGTTGGTCCTCGGCCTATTTCTTGGCCTCAGCCAGTGCAGACTGGACACTTTTCCTCTCCCTTTTTGCCTTAGTCAGTTTGGTATTGAGGTCCTTTATTCTCTTTTCGACCTCCGTGAGCTTTCGAGGACAGCTATGCACTGCCCCTCCTCGTCCTTCCATTGTTTGTGGGCATCATCTACCCACTCTTCTGTGACATTTGTTGTTTGGATCGCCTTTAAAAAAAAAAAAAAAAAACCTTAAAGTGAATCATTTAAAAGCAAAAATAGCATGTACACTTAGTAAAGATAAGGGGTTGAAAAACTTACCATAGCCAAGTCCCTTTTCAGGGTTAGAAACACCTTGTGCTTCTTTAGTGTCCTCAAGTCAGCCATATCTTGAGAAAGAAGTAAAGGCCGTAACAAAGCATCTACCACGTAGTTAGCTTTCTCCTTCTGAAAGTCTTGGATGGAAGAGTCCAAGGCGAGAGGAGCATCGTCCAACTCTAGGAGAGGGTTCCAGACTGGAACCCTAAAACGATGATCAGACACCCACTTTGTGATCACCCTTTCACTTGAAGACTTCCTTTGCGCCCCTTTGGCTAATTTTGCCCCTTTTTGGGGTTCAAGCTCTTTGAAGGGAACAACTTCACCCTCCTCGGCCACCTCCTTACCCTTCCTATCCTGCTTTTTCTTCTTATCTGCTAGTTCATAGCGTGAAGTATGGATAGGGAAAGGAGTTGGAGGTCGGGTCTGGATGGCTACCTCGAGGACATACCCTCACGCATGTGATTCGAGGAGCTTTAGTAGGCTGATATTCGGCTTCCTTTGAAGCACCATAGCTTTAGGAATGTTGAATGGCTCCTAACTACTGCTAACTTGTGTTGGGGGCAAGTGGGAGAAGGGATAGAGGGGGACTTTGTAGGGGATGACTGGTTAAATGCTCCAAAAGTCCTCGCCGAAATCCTTACTGTAGTCTGTGACCTCTATCACTTTGGTTATATCTTCCTCAGGAGCTGGGTTTGAAGAGGTCGCTTCTTCCTTGGGAGCTCGTTGATCGGGCAGTTCAATTGGATGAGTGCTTGTAGGGAGAGGACCGGTGAGGAAACTGGGCATAGTGAGATTAATTTGGTGTAGCTGAGGATCCTTCGCTTTTATGACGAACTTGGGAGCTTGGAAGCTTGTGGATATCGGCTTCTACCCAAGGATGAGGTGAGCTGCTCGTAGTTGCTTGTCAGTATGAATGAAGATCTTGGACTAAAGTATCCTTGTCAGGTCGGGCTTGTTGACGAAATTAAAATTGGGGACTGTAAAATGCTTATTTGCAAGAATCCCAAAAATAAAAGTGTCATTAGAATGTGAGTTCGTTAAATAAAGAACAGTTAGTATACGAATTACAAGAAGAGGAATGAGAGATTGTGAGTTTATAATGTGCATTGTCAAAACATGGAACTTAAGCCTAAGTACCCCACCTGGTTTCCCCTCTCATGTTGGCAAATGAAGTCATCATGCCATTCACTCGAGATAATCAGAAAATCTTGGTCTATGCCCTTGTTAGTTTCAAGAAGACACGAGATGAGTTTGACTTTAGGGAACCTAGTCTTAAGGTAGTAACCTATGCTCTTAAGGAGCTGGTAGTTGTACGCTCAATTAACATCGTGAAGGGTGAAGTTTACACCCATCTTCTCGTTAAGGGCATCTACGCTACCTACTATCCTAAACATGTTTGGAGAACACTGGACGGGCAGAGTCTATGTACAATCAAGAAATCCCTAGTTATTCTACCCATAGGGATCCTCATCCCTCCATCTATGAAGACAATCATAGGGATTACCACCTCTCTTTCTGATCTTAAGGCATGCCATTCTCCTTAAAGGCAATGCCTGATGGAAACCTTGAATGGTATGTTATAACGAGCCTTAAATCTCTCTATGCCCTTTGGGGTGTCTACCAAGTTAGCAAATCTACCCATTTGAGACATAAGTGGAAGACGTTAGAAGAATAAGGTGAAAATTAGGAGGCTAAGGAAGAAAAGGTCCTAGAAATAAATAGGTGGGCTAAAGGTTACTTACAAAAATATGGGAAAGAGCACCTTGGACTAGTTCTTGAGAGTTGAAGATTCAAGAAGTAGGGCATCTGGATTATTCAAGCAATTTGTATAGGAAGGGAAAGTAATCAGGAAAATTCCCACTCGAATCCCTATAGAAAATCTCCATCATAAGATTTTTATCACACTGTAGAACGTGGGGGACAGGGTGCCGTGTGAAGTAAATGCTGAAGCGTCCCAGATACCGAAGCGTCAGGAGCGTGCTTATTGTAGGTGAAAAGACACTCACATGGGTGGAAACATCATGAGTGTGGGAAGTGCAGTAACACAAGGTTGAAACCCTATTTTTCCTCGAGGGAAAGAAAGAATAGAGTTTCAAAGGACTATTGTAGGGTTGAAAGGCCTGGATAAGGATATTGGGCCGTGGGCCGTACCCAAGGACAGACAAGTATTAGTGAAGACAAGCATTTTATTGGGTTGAGGAAGAGGTCTGGTCATAATAAACAGGTGACGTTGTTCGATGAACCACCATTCCTCAGCCAACAGAGTGGAAGCCTAAAGTCTAACTACCCATCAAGTACTGAGCAATGGGCAACCATACTTTGGAGGATAAGTTTCAGTGAGAGGTGAGTCAATAGAGAATTGAGAAATATCTGGAAAAAAAGCTACTACCATTGCATTGAATGCTCTGCACCTAACCAACTGGTCGCATTGATGTGGAAGTGATGCTTGAACAGTGACTTCTAGCCTTACAGCACAGCTACCCATAAAGATTTCAGGAATTGAGAAATATCTGGAAAGAAAGCTACTACCATCGCATTGAATGCTCTGCACCTAACCAACTGGTCGCATTGATGTAGAAGTGATGCTTGAACAGTGACTTCTAGCCTTACAGCTACCCACAAAGATTTTAGGAATGTGTTGATGAAACGAGTATCAAGGAGATTAGCAATCTGATCTACACGTGGAAGGCTAAGATGAAAGAAAGGAATGGAGTATAAAAGGTGAAGGATTCCATTACAAAAGGGATCATGAAAAACAAGAAAGAAAACTATTCTATAACCAAGAACTTGAATATTTGTATAAGTCTAAGAGAAATATATATAAGAACATACCATCCTAGGACTTAACCGAGGAGTGTTTTTCTTTTCAACTTGTTTGCTTTAGTCATCCCAACACTAACTAGCCTATTGTGATCTACATTTTAACTCATTGGGCATTCAATAACAAATCAACTCTCCAACAAATCTATTGTTTTGGGCTTATTGGGTCATTGTCCAAATCGTTTGGGCTGTGGATCAAATCGGGTCCTTACAATGTACTTTTTGTATTTTTATCTTAAAAAATTGTACTTTTGTATTTGGTAGGATCCTAAAATGGGTCACATTAAGTAAGTAAATTGTTTATAAGTTATAACTATAGATGAAGCCAGAACTTTGAGTTAAAGGGACGGCTTTACTGCTGGCTATGTGCGAAAGTTTTAACCTCTGTCTTTGCTACTACTTAGCTGTTGAGGGTTTTTTTTTTTTTTTTTTTTTTTTTTTTTTGTGGGTAAGAACATTTTTTTTTTTTTTTAGATTTTTTAAAGGGTAGGGTTGTTTATTTTGGATAAAATTGGTTAATTAAGCTTAATTTTTTTAGTTTTATTATTGATAATTTTTGTTGTTGAGCTTTTTTTTACTTGTATATTTTGTTCTAGATTTTAGATCTAGAAATTTTTTTATGGTCACTAAAACAAGGAAAATGTTAGAGCTACGAGCTTTTTTTTATAATTATTAATATCATAAGTGGTTACTTATAAGTAAAAAAATGATGTTAGTGATGGGCCGATTAAGCAAACCAATAAGAATTTGTTATCAAAACAGTTTGTAAAAGTGTTGTAAAAAGTTTGTGAGTACAGCATTATACTTAAAAGAATCAATGCTATTATTTAAGGGAAACAAAATGTAATTTTATAAAACAAAATTAATAAAATTAGTACACATATATATAATAATATTTTTTTAAAAAAATTGTGGGGGCCACTGCCCCCCTAATCTAATGATAGCTCTATCCCTAGTTATAACGCACTCTAATCTCACATATTTCATAAGATTGTGAACGACTCAAGCATTAATCGTGAACGCTAGATGTTGAAACTCTATATAAAAAAAAAAAAACATTTTTTTAGAAACGAAAAAAAAAAAAAAAAACCATTAATCTCTTGATATCATACAAGAGATAGGAAAATTAACAATTCCATAAAATAAAATAAATGGAAACCATATGGTCACATATAGAATATACTCACATTTAAAATTTAGATGCAGTGCTTTATGTACAATATATTATATTATCTAATTAAATTTAAATACATAACTATATTAAATTTAATTATTTTATTTACCATGACTTTTGAGTGGAGTTATAGTATGCCTTTGTGTTAGAATTTTTTTCCCTCTCCCTTATATGTGTTTGTTTCTTAAAAAAAAAAAAATGATATTTAAAAAGTAAAACACCATCTATATTCTATTCATCTATACATGTTTAAATACATATTCTCAAAAAAAAAAAAAAGTTTAAATACAGTTATTTGTTCTGCGCTCAAAATTCTCAACAGGTTAAAAAGGCGCGTGGTGTTTGCATTTTATGTTTTTTTTTTTCTTTCTAGGCGGCCCAAATAAATGAAGCTGTTGCGCAGTTTCAGATTCGCAGTCCCAAAGTCTTGCCCACGCCTTCTAGAATGTTGACCGTTGAAAAATCCCATTTCGTTCTCCCCACTCAAACTCAACCGACAACCGTTGTGTTGCTCTTCTTTCTTTCTCTCCGACACATATAAATCCCCAACGTTCTTTGCAACAAAAAACAAACCTTACACCACAATCTACACACAAAAACAGTACTAAACACACAAACACAAACACAATGCATAAGAGTGGTTCAGCATCGTCACTTGGACCCGGAGGGCTGGACCTAACCCAGACCTTCTTCAGGCAAATTCAACGCGCCGCCCCTCCTTCCCCAACTAAGCGACACACCAAAATCTCCGTCGTTGGAGCCGGCAACGTGGGCATGGCCATAGCTCAAACTATTCTGACCCAAGACGTAGCCGACGAGCTCGTCCTCATCGACGCCAAGGCCGACAAGCTACGTGGCGAGATGCTCGACCTTCAACACGCTGCTGCGTTTTTACCTCGCACCAAAATCCAGGCTTCTGTCGACTACGCACTCACCGCTGGATCTGATCTCTGTATAGTCACTGCTGGGGCTCGCCAGATCCCAGGCGAGTCTAGGCTCAATCTGCTGCAGAGGAATGTGACTCTGTTTAGGAGTATTATTCCTCCGCTGGCGCGTTACTCGCCGGAGGCCATTTTGCTTATAGTTTCTAATCCCGTTGATGTGCTAACTTACGTGGCGTGGAAGCTATCCGGATTCCCTTCGAATCGGGTTATTGGGTCGGGTACCAACCTCGACTCGTCCAGGTTTCGGTTCCTCATCGCCGATCATCTCGACGTCAACGCTCAGGATGTGCAGGTCAGTTACTTGTCTTTTTTTTTTTTAAAGATACTCTCACAATAAAATGTAGTAATGCACTGATGCTTAGGGTTTGGCTAGAAGTTTTGCGGATTACCTGCATCGGAGTTACAGAATTTCATATTGTATCTGGTTTATGTTATTCCGATTTTTTATTTATTTATTTATTTTTATAACATATGTGATTAGGTTCTTCCTTAAAAAAAAAAGAAAAAAGAAAAAAAAAAGATTAGGTTTTGACTTGAAAAAGTGAAACATAAACGGACATGTTCGTATGTTGAAAGCCTTGTCCTAATTGAATAAAAAATTTATCAGTGAATTCAATTTACAATTATAGCCTCCAAATATATATATATATATATATTTTGGTAATACTAATAGATTTGTTATTCTAACTTGTATTTTTCTTATTGGGCGAACAGTCAACTATAAATTTAGTTAATTGACCATGCATTGACTATTAAGCGATAAATTTAGTCGATTTTCTTTCTTTCTTTCTCTCTCTTAATATATATATATATATATATATATATTTATAATAAAAGAATGAAGGATATGAATGAGAGATTAACTAATTAAATTAATTTAGGTAATGCAATGGTACTTGCTTAATTTAGTAGACTCTACCTTGTTAATAAACTTGGTTGTAATAATTAATTAATGCAGGCTTTCATAGTTGGGGAGCATGGTGATAGCTCAGTGGCACTATGGTCAAGCATTAGTGTCGGGGGCGTGCCGGTATTGAGCTTCCTAGAAAAGCAACAAATTGCATACGAAAAGGAGACCTTAGAGAATATCCACAAAGAAGTAATAGATAGTGCTTATGAAGTAATAAGCCTCAAAGGGTACACATCCTGGGCTATTGGGTACTCTGTGGCTAACTTGGCTCGATCCATACTAAGAGACCAGAGGAAGATCCACCCAGTCTCGGTCGTTGCTAGTGGGTTCTATGGGATTGAAGGTGGAGACGTGTTCTTGAGCTTGCCAGCCCAGCTTGGTAGGGGTGGAGTCTTGGGTGTGGCCAATGTACATTTGACTGATGAGGAGGCTCACCAACTTAGGGACTCTGCTAAAACCATCTTGGAGGTGCAAAACCAGTTGGGAATATGAGTCACATCATCGTGGATCCCTACTTTTGAATCCCTTTCCATTTGCATGTTTTATTTTTAATTTTTGGAGACGTGTTCTTGAGCTTGCCAGCCCAGCTTGGTAGGGGTGGAGTCTTGGGTGTGGCCAATGTGCATTTGACTGATGAGGAGGCTCACCAACTTAGGGACTCTGCTAAAACCATCTTGGAGGTGCAAAACCAGTTGGGAATATGAGTCACATCATCGTGGATCCCTACTTTTGAATCCCTTTCCATTGCATGTTTTATTTTTAATTTTTTTAGAGACGCAATATGCCTATTGTGTATGTTATCTTTTGGGGGTGGATTTCAAGTTTATGTTTAGTTGATCTAACTTTCTAAAGTAGTGTTTTTATTTTAATCAATTAATTAGAATTAATAAAAGAAAGCGTATTGAATTTTTTAATGGTTTCCTAATCTATTTTACAGTATAGCAAGATTACTTGATATTTTGAATTTCATGTATATTGGCTTTAATTTTTGGCCAATTGCTCAATTTCTGTCTTGAAAACTTATTTATTTATTTATTGTTATTGAAATTTATATTTAAAAATATTATAAGTGCTTTTTAGAAAAGTTATAACTTTTCTAAAGGGACGGGCAACAGGTCCAGTGTGGTATAAATTATAGGACTATTTTGTAAACATTTGAATAAAATGAGTCTTATTAATTTTATAAAAGCGAAAACACCATTTTAATTCTTATATTTTGAGGTTACGGTCAATTTGGTCCCTGTTATTTTCAACTTATAGTCAATTTAGTTCCTACTGTTAACTTATTAACGAAAAATGCTTACGTGGCAAACAATTTGCCTTCTTGGCACACATGTGGCAAAATCGTTTAATTAAATATTTTAAAAGCGACATCAACATTTTAATAATAAAAGAAATCCATGTCAGACAAAAAAATTTTGAAAAGATTAATTAAAAGAAAAAAAGAAAGTGAATTTTTAAAAGAATCCTCACTTTCTTTTATTTTCTTTAGAATTCTTGCACTTTCTTATTTTCCAAACACAATATACCCAGCAACACCCAACACTCAGCAACACCACAATATCAAATCAAACCCCAATACCGAGTGTTTAGCCAAAAAAATCCCAATACCGACATCAACACTAAATAAGCACTCTAGAATGAATTTAAAATTAAGTTTAATTCTTTAAATACCCATTATCTCCCTTTGAGGGACAATTCAAATCCCAAGACTCCTGGATTTGGAAGAGTATCTGCTCATGTTTGATTTCCCTCTGATACAGGCTAAATGGAGAGTAGGGAATGTAGAGAAGATATGCTCATTTGGCCTCTATATAATTGGGGAGTTTTTGAGGTTAAAAGCGGATATCAACCTCTTGCAGGAGGCACTCAACATAATATTCACACAAGTACAAATATTGAATGGATTTGGAAGAATTTATGGAGTTTGAAAATTCCATTCGTATTTAGGGTTGTTTGGTTTTTGTGTTTCCATCACTTATGACTCAAAAATGGTGAGACTCACGACTGAGAAGTTTGTTTGACAGTGTTTTCAGTCTTTGTTTCCATCACTCAATTATCTGATTTTTAAGTGATGAGTTATGGAAATTGAAAACACATTTTAGATGTTTTCAATTTTTAAAACTCCGTTTCCATGACATTTTCGTAATTAAACCCACATATATGGGACCCACTGTCAGTGCAAAGTCACACCAGGTGCACCTTTTTCTTTCTTTCTTTCTTCTTCACAAACTCACTCCAACGGCCATTTTTTTTTTCTTCTTCATTCTTTTTCTTTCTTTTCTTCTTCACAAAAACACCAAATATACTTAAAAAAAAAAAACACATGGGTACCGATTTCTCAAACCTAGAAAATCAAACCCATAAACACATGAGTTAGATCATGCACACCAACACACAAACACAAACCCACAAACATGCTCATCCACATAGCCACAAAAATTCCATTGCCACCAATCATTCCAATCCAATGGCCACAAAACAAAAACTCACTTTCTGGCATTTCTGCTAAATTAAGTCAACAAACAGTGAAGCTTAAAAGCAAAACCAAAATCTAAGTACAGAGATAAAACAATAGTGTAGATGTGAGGAAAATGAGAAATAGGTTTCACCATGGGTCTGACTCCATAGCCGAGTCCCTCATCCTCCATGGCTGCCACCTTCTCCCTTGCCGCCGCTGCTTCTCCAAAACCCACTTCATCTCTTCCCCATAACCCAGCTTCATCCAATCGGCCTCTGGTGACTCGTTGTGATTGGTCGGGATCATGAGGAAATCGGTGAGACCGACTTGGTGGAGTCAAAGAAAGGCTCCATCGAAACGCGCTCTTGGCAGTGGGCAAGCGGGTTGGCCAAGTGGATATCAAAGTCGCACGTGATGTAGAGTGTCGCCGCGTCGGCCTTGCACGTGATGGAAGCTAGAGCTTGCTCGCAGAACTTGCACATCCACACGTTGGAGCTTTGCTCTCTGCTTTAATTTTTTTGGAGCTAATAAGAGAGGAAGAGAATGGATGGGAGGAGAGGAAGAGAGAGCTATGTTTGGGTATTGGAAATATTTGAGTGAGGAGTCAGGTATGAGTCCCACAAAAAGGTTGAAATATTTGAGTGATGTGAACTGAAAAAATGTGCCAAACGGGTGGGTATAGGAAATTGGGGTATTTTAAGTGATGAGTGACGAAAATTGAGTGAGGAGTGATGAGTGATTGTTTTCAAAAAACCAAACAACCCCTTATTATCCTTCCGTGGAAATTTTTAAATAATTCTCTTCCAATTATATTGTGTATCGAGAGAAGGTATATTGTCACAGATAATTAAGGTGTGTGTCTTGTGTCACTTAGAAGAAGGGGTTTTAGATCATCTCTTCCTTCCTTGCTGCTTGGTATTGGGATTTTTTTGGCTAAACACTTGGTATTGGGATTTGATTTCATATTGTGGTGTTAGGTGTTGTTGGGTATATTGTGTTTGGAAAATAAGAAAGTGCAAGAATTCTAAAGAAAATAAAAGAAAGTGAGGGTTCTTTTAAAAATTCATTTTCTTTATTTTTTTTCTTTTAATTAATATTTTCAGAATTTTTTTTGTCTAACATGGATTTCTTTTATTATTAAAATGTTGATGTGGCTTTAATAATATTTAATTAATTGATTTTATATTATTATGTTAGCCATATGTGCGCCAACAAGGCAAACCGTTTGCCACATAAGCATTTTTCATTAGTGAGTTAACGGTAGGGACTAAATTGACTATAAGTTGAAAATAAAAGGGACCAAATTGACTATTACTAAAATGTAGGGACTAAATTGATCATAACTCCAAAAATGTAGGGACTAAAATTGTGTTTTTGCCTTTTATAAATTCCGTTTTCACGATATAAAAGTAGGACATTCTTGAAAATAGCCATTTGTATCCTCTCTCTCTCTCTCTCAATTAAACAAAAGAAATTTATATTTACTTATCAATCTTTCACTTTTCCATCATTTCAATCAAACACATATGGTGGAAAAGCAAAATCTTTTTCTAATATGAGTATTCTCCCAACATTTTCTATTCACCGAATCAAAAAACATTTTATGGTAAAAAAAAAAAAAATTGATGGTGCCTCAATTTAAAAAAAAAAAAAAAAAAAAACTCTTTTAAGATAGGTCATTAGGTCCCTTCCTTTTTAAATAATAATATTAAGTGATTTGTAAAAAAAATCCTTATTTGATTTGTATGTATTTTTTAGATTCACATTTTCAAAATTTTACTTTTTATAATAATTATATTTTTACCTATATTTTAAATTCAATAAACCAATTAAAATAAAGAAATGCTAGTAGTGAGTTATGAAAAAAATTGTGAAACTTTTTGTGGCATTAGTGTATCTCACTAAAATAAACCGAACAAAAAGCATTCTAAAAGTAGCAATCTAATAAAATCTAAATTATACAGTCCGGCGCCATAGACTAAATTGGGCACCAAGAAAGCTGGACCATCAATCATTTACTCCTTTGATATAGAAGGGTCAGACTTAGGTCCAGTGTCCAGTAGTACTGGACTCGTTAAGATGATGACATATGTCCATTTTTAGATACGTATCACTATTTGACTGAGTCTAGTGCATTGGACCTAAACCAAGTTCGATATAGAATTCTATTTTAGAATAATTTAACTATATATGTGTGTTGGAGTCTAACTTAAACTTCGCCCTTTATTTTTCACACCACAAAAATTTAGGTCTTGTTTGGTAGAGTTGTTAGACAACTCATTTTTAGTTTTTAAATAATATTACACACATTTTTTCATATTTTTTACCCACACATATCTTAAAAAATTACAAACAATATTACTTAAACTTCTCTACCAACCGAACCGTTATATTTATAGAAAGAATATCATACTAAAAATAATTTATACTTATATAACAACCGCCACACTAAAAATAAGTGCTGATATGTCTCTTTGATTTGATGAGCAATGTTCCAAGTTAGTACAAATTGGTGTATCACAGTTCACACTTTTACTGATTATAATTTTTTAAACTATTTATTTATTTAGAAACGGTTGAACCGTTGAATAGTCCACCAGTCACACGTTTATTGTCCAATCAACACTAAAAACTTTCCTGATAGTCAGCAGCATCTATATAGAACAGGAAGGATAAAAGGAAAACATTGGGCCATTTCTTTGACCACCGAAAAACCCATTTCGCTTACCCCAATTCATTCAACCATTGTTTTGCCAGCCTTCTTTCTTTGTTTACTTTTTTTTTCTCACTCTCTGCAACAAATAAAGCAAAACACAAAAGTTGGATCAGAATGCACCCCAGTGGTTCATCTTCGTCACTGGGTCCAGGAGGGCTGGACCTAACCCAGGCCTTCTTCAAGCCAATCCAACGCGCCGGCCTCCCTTCCCCAGCTAAGCGCCACACCAAAATCTCCGTCATTGGAGCCGGCAACGTTGGCATGGCCATAGCTCAAACCATTCTGACCCAAGACTTAGCCGACGAGATCGTCCTCATCGACGCCAAGCCCGACAAGCTACGTGGCGAGATGCTCGATCTTCAACACGCTGCTGCGTTTTTGCCTCGCACCAAAATCCATGCCTCTGTCGACTACGAGCTCACCGTTGGATCTGATCTCTGTATCGTCACTGCTGGGGCCCGCCAGAACCCGGGCGAGTCTAGGCTCGATCTGCTGCAGAGGAATGTGGCCCTGTTTAAGAATATCATTCCCCCTTTGGCTCGTTTCTCGCCGGATACTATTTTGCTCATCGTTTCCAATCCCGTTGATGTGCTCACTTACGTGTCCTGGAAGCTATCCGGGTTCCCTTCGAATCGGGTTATTGGGTCGGGCACCAATCTTGACTCCTCCAGGTTTCGGTTCCTTATCGCCGATCATCTTGACGTCAACGCTCAGGATGTGCAGGTCAGTCACTTGTCCCTTTTTTATTTTATTTTATTATTATTATTATAAATTTCTTAATAAAAGATTTTAAGGTGCTCTGACAAAAAAGTGGTTGAATTTTTAATCCATGTCCTACATGTGAATAGCAGTTTCAAGAAAGAAACCATTACGTGGAGAACGTGGAGAGTCCCTTTTGGAAAATGGAAATGATGCTTTTTAGGTTAGAGAATAGTGGATGATCTGCATTGGATTAGAGTTTTTTTTTTTTTTTTGTTGTTACAGAATTTCATTTTGTAATTTGTTTATGTTATTCTTAATCTGATTCCATTAACTGTGATTAGGTTCTTCTTTATTATAGTATCGACAAAAAGTTAGGTTTTAAAAAAAAAAAAAAATTATCAATATTAAAAACCTGTAATTGGAAATTCTTTTTCTATAATTATACTTACATTATTTATTAGACCAAGAGCCAAGTCTAATTGAGTCAACTGACCATGTATTGAATTATTATTATTTTTTTTTTTTGAGAATGGAATGATAAATTTAGTAATTAGTACTAGGTCTTTTTGTTCTTTTTCTATAGTTTGTAGGTAATAAAATAATGAGGAATAAGAATGACAGGCCAACTAATTATCTTAATTGACGTAATTCAATGGTACTTGATTAATTTAGTAGACTGGACCTTGTTAATAAACTTGGTTGTAATAATTAATGCAGGCTTACATAATTGGGGAGCATGGTGATAGCTCAGTGGCACTATGGTCAAGCATTAGTGTTGGGGGTGTGCCGATATTGAGCTTCCTAGAAAATCAGCAAATTGCATACGAAAAGGTGACCTTGGAGAAGATCCACAAAGAAGTAATAGATAGTGCTTATGAAGTGATAAGCCTCAAAGGGTACACATCCTGGGCTATTGGGTACTCAGTGTCTAACCTGGCTCGATCCATACTGAGAGACCAGAGGAAGATCCACCCAGTCTCGGTTTTTGCTAATGGCTTCTATGAGATTAAAGGTGGAGACGTGTTCTTGAGCTTGCCAGCCCAGCTTGGTAGGGGTGGAGTCCTGGGTGTGACCAATGTGCATCTCACGGATGAGGAGGCCAAACGGTTTAGAGACTCTGCTAATACCATCCTGGATGTGCAAAGCCAGTTGGGAATATGAGGCACATCATAGTTGACCTTTACTTCTAATTTGCATATATGCATGTCTTTTGGGCCTTTCTGAACTTCTTTGGGTTGCTTTTATTTCACTATTGTCTAGTTTACTTATGATTTAGTTTAAATTTCCTGTGTTTTTTTTTTTCTTAGAGACCCGATATGCCTATTGGGTATGTTCTCTTTTGGGAGTGGATTTCAGGATTATGTTTAGTAAACCCATGTAATGTTTTTATTTTAATCAGTTAACTAGTATTAAAAAGAAGGAAGGCTATTGAATTTTTTAATGTTCTGAACCTTTTATCCTTCAGGGTATTAAAAATTCATTGAACAACGATTAGAAAGAAGTAGAAAACTATACAATCAAAATTCTACAGAGCCGTGAAGCACACTACTCGACACTATTTCTAAGCCTTTCAGCAGGGGTACAAGTATTAGAAACCTGTATTAAAGGTAATAAACTAAATGTTTTAAGGCATCTTTGAGACTGAACTATCATTATTGTTGAATCATTAGTTTGTAAGTTGCTAACAGGTTACACAGAATAACATTTTGGTGGATTTGGAGATTCACAAGAAATAAAAGATGCTCTCTGTTTCTCTACAACACAAAAAAATAGCTACAGGTTTACACCTCTAAAACCGCTTTGATGTAGTGATTTCAATCTGGGAGTATTGATCTACTATAGTGTAACAAAATTATAACTTTTGATATTCTCAAAAAAAAAAAAAAATGAAGAAGAAGAGGAATTTGCTAACCTCAAAAAAATCTTCAAAAAGAAAAAAAGAAAAATGCCCCACTTATGTAAAGAATGGGATTGCCAAATTAGTGATGTTTCGAGTGCTATCATACTTGGTACTCTCAGCAATTTCCTTCAAACCAGTCCAAGATTTTTTTCTTCGTTTATTTGACATGCTCACAGTTTTTTCTGCATCTATTGGGGTAGAATTGTTGTCAGCTCCAGGTGGCTCTTTGGATGCTGATCGGTTCCTCTTTCTCCTCTTTGACTCCAACAAGGTAGTACCAGTTTTCACCAATGGAGTTACAGGACTATCTGTAGTTGGCATTTCCTTAGCAAATGCTGGTGAGGCAATCTCATCTGTTTTATTGATATCATCCTTGTCTCCGGTAATCTTCTCCAAGTTAGTGCACTTCTGAAACCTGGATTTTGCAGGTTCTGGTTTTAAAGATGTTTTGGCTTTTGAGGGACATATCTCTTTCATATGTCCTTTTGGGGTCCCTCTCTTCAGATTCCAATGTGAACAGAAGTGACATTTGTACACCACGTTGTTCTGTGTGAAATCATTAGTTTTCTTGCGTCTATGCCTTGCCTTTGCCCTATTCTTTTCAATTCGAACAGTGCAGTTAAACCCGGGCTGAAGAATTGTTTCACATCTGCAATTCAATTACGTGGCAATCAAGGCCACGCTACATGTTATTTACTATGAAAGAGAGGAGCTCGAAATTAAATTAAGTGCAAACCAGTGTTAGTGATATATCTTGCCACTAGAATTAACTCATAATAAGCACATGTTAGTGTAATATAAAAGTAGTAGAAAAAATTCCTTTTACCAAGTATATTGCATGGTTCTTGCTTCTATGTAAATAGGTAATCAACAAAAAAATAAATAAAGAGAGAAAGAGAAAATCATATAATCCATACAGTGGGAAGTAAATACTGTTTGATGCATCATATTTGCAAATCAATTTGAGACCAATGTTTTTATTTAAAATTCATAATCCTACATCTTACGTGATATTATACATTTAAAGTCTTTTAATGCAAAAAAATCACCAAACCGATTAAAGCCACATTGAAAGCACAAGAAGGGAAGATCAATAAAAAATTTCTGCTCAAATCATATGCTCTAGCAAACAACAAGAGGATGATGAATTAGGAAATGGGGCATTAATGCTTTATACTTCCAGTTGGCAGGAAACACACGTTACACACACCAATTCCTTTTTTCGGGGAGTTTGCAGCAAGGATGACTTACAATTGTCATTATAATATGCATCTAATTAATCATTTCTAGGTAAAGGTTGAGTAGTGACTCATAAATAATGTTACCAAGATAAGTCAACACTAAACTAAGAAAAATTTGCACCAAAGAGACTTTTGCTTTGCAAATGGGACAATGCTAGAACTTCATTTGTTCATGGTTAGAGATACAAAACCCCAGGTGCATGTTCTAGTTGATGCCATGAAGCTTCATGATTTGCTTATTTTGATGGATGAGCTGGGGCCCTGTGGCTTGGACAGTAATTCCAGATTCCTATTTCCTCCATAGTCTTAGGGTGTTACGGAATTTCAAGATCCCATGCAATTTCTCACAAAAACTTTGTTTGCATTTGGGAATGGTTGTAATTCCAAATACTCTGCAAGTAACTGAAGGTGATAGACACAATACCAACCACTTAGCATATCAGTTTTCTCTAACCTATTTGAAGACAATACCAACCAATCTTTTGAATTCCATTAAAATGACTTGCTATTTATGCACAGTAGAATGCCTAAAGCATACCTGCTCCATACCTCCAACATATTTAACTATTTAGCATTACCATTAGCTTGTACAACAAATAAACAAAATCTCAATTACAATTCTCCTCAACGCACAAAGAAACAGGCCGTGTATTGAAAGGTTCTTTTGCCAAAATCTCATTAATATTTCATTGAGTCTAAAGAGTTTGCATATATCCACCTTCATCCTCCATGCACAAACAGAAAAGCACATTGTTCATTTATTTATTTTGATAGGTAAAAAGTGATGTCAATTGTAGGTGTAGCATATTGTTCATTTGATGATCAAAGCATGCACATTAACGCTAATGGAACATAAATAAGTTTGGAATCAGGTCAGTTTGGACCTGACCCATGAGTAGTTACTTGGGTGCCAAAGAAATGTAGTCATTGGAGAGTCAAGGGTTGTTTGGATTGAGGGGGGAGGGAGGGGGAGTGGAGGGGAGTAGAATAGAGTTAGCTGAAAATAGGCTAATTTTGGGCCAATTCTACTCTACTCTACTCTACTCTACTCCCCCTTCCTCTCCCTCAATCCAAACAAACCATCAGTTATTGTTGATGACTCTAATCCCTCTGAAAAAAAAACTAACTTAAAATAGGGATATAGAATATCTTCTTCTCCCCTCTCTTTTCTCTATCTATCGCTTCTTTAAAAGGTTTCTTTCAAAGTTTCCATCTTGGACTCTAATATCTGATGTCATCAATGGGAATAAGGATATACATGTGTGTGTGTGTTTAAATTCCCCTCATGTCCCAGACCACATTCCGTGAATTGAAAGGGGAAGTCTACTCATCCATTAGCTCCTCTTGTAGATCGGTTCAGTTTTAAAAAGCATCTAAACATGGTTCACTTGCAAGATATATAAACAAACAAATATAGAAACCTTCATTCTAACTACCAAAATATTCTACATAGACAGAAACTTGAACTCTAGGCATGAAACATTTCCCTTTCTTCTTATAAAATCTCCTTTACTGTACAGCCTACACTAATTAAAATACAATACAGTTGCTCTCAGTTATCTATTTAGTAACACTTCAAAATTCAAACAAACAACAAATTCATAATGCAAACAAGACCAAGCTCTACTTTTGCATTAACAAAAAAATGGAAACGGTTTTGAGTTTACCATTCAACAAGAAAAATTTTAATCCTCAGGTGAATGTGATTGCAAGAAATATGTGCAAGAGCTAACCATCAAATAATCTTCAAACTGAGCTCAAACCCCTACAAGAAATTACCAACTAAAAAAAATAAAATAACTACAACATAAATGCAAGTTAGATACAAACCTCTCACACGAAAACAGAGAAGGGTCAGTACGCTCCCCCATGGCCTCTGTTACAGTGGCCAAACGTTGCCCAAAAAAAGCACCTAATGAAGGAATAGCAGCGTCCCCACTGGCCCATGTCGCTAGCTTTTGCAAGTGCTCAAGTTTTAACATGGATTTGGCATTCTTAGAGCCAGCTTTCGTTTGCTTTCTCCCACTAGCTTCTTCCCTCAATGAGATTGGATTGTGAAACCCAGGTGACACATTTGGTGTTTTATTGGTCCTTCCTCTCTTGCCCATGTTTTTCTCTTATTTTGTGCTCTCTCTCAGTAATTTTATCAAGCACCTGGTGGAGTAGCTTATTGGGGGTAAAGCAAGTCTATAAGGGTTTTGATAACTGGGGTCTCCTTAAACTAGATGCAAAAAAACAAGCTTTATATGCTCCACACAATGGAGAAAGACTTCTCTGCACAAAACAAAACAGTTTTGATCCTTCAAGTTTAGTTATAGTATAATTGATCCTTATAATTTAAAGAATTACAATCAAATCTCTAAAATTATAAAATTGTTATAATGCAATCCCTCCATGAAACAGAATTAAGCTTTTGTGGGATGATGTTATATAAAATATCATAAAAGAGTAGGAAAAGGAATAATAACTAAACCTAGGAATTAAAACAAACTCCTTAGCACAAAAGAATAAAAAAGAAAGTAATTACATGAAAGTTAAGCTCGATTGCACGAACAGAGATGGTTGAGGCTACACAAAGAGGATGGTGGGTACGAGGACAAAGCTACACGACGTGTCGTCGAAGAGGTAAAGTAGAGCTCGAGTCCAGGGTGCTCTGCCTCTGCTGCTTTGCAAGTCCTTTTTGGGTGATAATCTGATTTGTTTGTTAACAGTAAGACCCATAATAGTTTTTCGGGTCGGATAATCGGATCAGGGTCCAGGCAATGTTCATTATTTTAAAAAAATTAACTAAAATGGGACATTTATTATTATTATTATTATTGAGAACTAAAACTAGTCGCTAAAATTCAAAAGCTTTATATATTTATAAATGAGTCATGTTTATTTAATAAGTATGAAATAATTAATAAAATGTGAAATTAGACAATTCCAAAAAAAAAAAAAAAAAAAACTTACCTAATTTAATTAAAATATATTTACTCCAAATGAATTCAAGTTATGGTTTATATTAATTCTTGTAATTTGAGAAATACTCCTGTCCCTAATATGTCTTAGTCTTACCACACATAATAGTTTATAAGGTAATGAGTGACATTTTACTTTTTGAATGCTTTCAATGAAATGGTTTTGGAAAAGACACATTAAAAAGAGAATTACACAATAAATATTAAAGGATGGAAAACATGTATATAGCCTGTGTACTTGGGTAGTACCCTTTTTATTTTTCTTCAATAAACTTCACTTATAAAATAAAAATGAAAGATGAGAAATAATAACAATATGGAAAAAAACCCAAAGTACTGTTTATTTATTTATTTATTTTAGGAGTATTGTTTCTTAATTGATATCCCAATAAGAGATAGCCACACGCACAACAGCACTCTTTTCTTTTATATATATATATATATATATATATATATTTTTTTTTTTTTTTCTAAGCAACCGAACAACAATAAACAAATCAAAGGAGGATAGGTGAAACTAAAAGATAAGAAAAAAAAAAAAAAAAATCAAACACTATAAGTTAAAGGAAATATAACCCAAACTTAGTCGTGGAGAACGTATCGTTGATATATAATTGACTTGTCACATAATTCATCAATGATTCTGCAAAGTACTCTACGAACACACACTAAAGTCAATGCCCTTTCAAGTTCGGTTACTCAAAACCTCTAAGGCTATTGTCTCTCTATCTCTAGAAAGTGAGCTTCCTCTCTTCTCTTAGGCAGTAGAAGTGTTCTATCCCTTCTAACAAAGGAGAGTTTGTATCTCTAAGGTAACAAGGTTACCTTTAGAGCTAGTGGGGTTTTGTTTTCTTTGGGGTTTTAGGGAAACATAGTTAGTTTGCATATTACCCATCACGGGCATGGAGGACTTAGCTAGAAATGGAGTCAATTTACCCTATCAGAGAGGGAGAACACAGGTTTTGTACTTCAAAGAGACCAACGAATGGGTGAGTTCATCCTAGTAGCACAATTCTTGACGCCACGATTCCTTAACATGGAAGCCATGGCAAGAACTTTCAAATAGTTATGGAGGTCCACGAATTGTTTCAGGATATGCAATCATAAGGAGCATTGAGTGTTATTTGCCTTGGATAATCTGGGTGAGTGTTATTTGAGCGTTCAAAGCCTAGAGTCCGTGCTGAGTTTTATGGTGTTCAATTGCAGTCAAGCTCATTGGTGAGGGCAGGTGAGGGAGAAGGTCCAGTGGTGGAGCAACCAGCAAAGAGGGTGACAGAAAGATGCGTTGATGGTGAGGCATTAAAGAGCGTTGATACACTCTCTCATGCAAACACACTTAATACACTTAATACACTCTCTCACCAAACTTAAACACATTACTTAACCAAAAGTACTATTACAAAGGGTTTATTGAAATTTTAACCTAATTCCTTTATATTTTGTATTTTAGTGGATCCTAATGAGATGAGTTTGTGAGAGATTAGTATCTATAGCAGAACTGAAATTAAGATGGTTAAAAGCCTTGTAACTAATTAGACATCTAAGGTTTTTTTTTTTTTTTTTTTTTTTTTTTTTTTTTTTTTTTTTTTTTTTTTTTTCCTTGAGAAGAGGACATCTAAGGTTTAAATCTTTCACCTCTGCGGTAATTATTGAATTAATTTTTTATTTTATTTTATTTTTTGGGACTGCCATAACTTGAAGCAGGCCGGTTCAACTTGTACACGAGCCCAATACGGAGGGGAATGAGATTTTTTTTGAAAATAACTATAAGAGCTAAACTATTTTATTAGTTAGCCAAAGTTTGAAACTATTTTGGTATCTAACAATTTAAGTCTATTAGACTCGATTTCACTGTAACAAATCGAGTTTTAAAGACTCGATTTCCATTATTGCATAGCTGAGATGGAGTATTTTAATCCACGTGGAACTTGAGTATTAGAGACTCGAGTTCCCTCCACCATAAATCACAGAATGCAGCAACCAGAAAATGTAGCAACCCAGAAACCAGAAAATGCATCAACCCAGAATAGAAAACTCAACATAGACTAATGCAGAAACCCAAAACAGCAACCCAGAAAACACAAGCAGACCAACCAGAAAAGAAAAAAACCCAGAACATCAACCCAGAAAACACAAACTCACAACAGAAAATATTCCGGGATGGCAGATGGAGGAAAAGAAAAAAAGAAAAAAGGAAAGTCAAAAAGAACGTAGGAAGAAGATGGTGAACAGGAAATTGAGTCTTAAAGACTCGAGTTCCACGTGGATCTTTTAGTCCACCTTAGCTTCACCAGCACACAGAAAACAAGTCTCTTAAACTCAATTTGCTACAGTGAAATTGAGTCTAAAAGACTCGAGTTGCTAGTTTCCTAAATAGTTTGGAAACGTTGCTAACTAATAAAATAGTTTGACTTTTATAATTATTTTCCAAAAAAATCTAGGGGAATGAAGATAACTTCGGACACTGTCGTTTAGACCGCTTTCCTTTGATCACAATATACACAAACAGAAAAGAAAATAAAAGCGAGTGTTTGGTACTAAAGAGTAGAGAAACAAGCAAATCAGGGGGAAAAGAACAAAAAGAAAGGAAAATGGCAGGGAGATTGAGCAACGTAGTCTCCTCTCTTCGCCTCCGCGTCGGTATGGGCCTCCCCGTCGGTGGACGAGTCTTGGGCATGATGGTTTTGGACACGGTGTTTGTGGGTTTGATTGGTGAGACAATAGAGTGTGGCTAAAATTGGTGTGGTGGTGTTGTTGTTGCTGTGGGTGTGATTATTCAGAAATGTGTTGTTGTGGGGGTGTGGTTTGGTTAGTTTTGTGTGGTGTTCGGTGTGGGAGGATTTGGCCAAGGGAGAAAGTGCTCAAGTGAATGGAGGAAGCCGGTCGTGTGGTGGTGAATGGTGATGAGCTTAATGGGCTGTTAGTGGGGTTAGGGAAAGGTGGCTGTTTGGCAACTAGTTGGCCATAGAGGGTGGTGGTTGTTGGTGGTTTTAAAATTGGGCCACGGTGGCACCAGACAGAGGAAGACGAAGAAAGGAAGAAAAAATTTTAAGCAATTTTTTAAAATTATATTTGAATTTCAAAAGACATGTTTATTGAAATGTTGTCATGTGCAGAGAGTGTGAAAGTGTTTTGCCAATAATCAATGGAATGATAACAAAAGGGTCAATTTGGCCAATTTTTCAAAGTTTAGGGGTTTATAATTTCACATTGGAAGGATAGGAGGTTAGTTTGATTTTCACCTAGAAGTTCAGCGTGTGTTTTTGCATTTTTCCAAACAAAAAGGAAAAAGCCTAATTTGAAGTGTATCACTAGATCCAACACCAATTATCTTGCTAAAACTAGTTCAACGTGAAGGGAGTGTACTTCATCTTTGAAGTAGTCTGGTGTCAGCGTTTGGTCATCTTAAATCTTGTTTGTATATTCCTTTCTATATGACATAGTATACGTTTTACTCATTTCCTGAGGCTAAAATGGCCAAATACCACTTATTTTTGAAATTTTTAGTAACAAAACACTGTTTTGGAAATAAATAGGAAACTACCACTTTTTCTACAACTCGAATTTCAGAAACTCGAGTTCCTCATCAATTCTCCACCGTGGCATTGCTGAGCTGGAATTTCTGAAATTAAAAAAAAAATTATGTGGTACTCGAGCTTGGTAAACTCGAGTTCCATGCAACACGATACTTGAGTATACCAGGCTCGAGTACGTTTTATAAATAAAATACAGAAAAAAAATTTACACAGTACTTGAGTTTACCAAACTCGAGTATCGTGTTAATTTTTTTTTTTTTTTTTTGTTTGGGGATAATCGACAAATAAACATAAAGATAAAAATAAGTGGCTTTTTATATTTTTATTTATTTAAATAGAAGCATTGTAAAATATAGAGATTTTAATTTCAAAATATGAATTTAATTTCTATATTAATTAAAATTGTTCATTGTTTTCTCATAAAAATTGTTCACTGTTTTCTATATAAACTATTTCTATGATTTTGCATAAAATTATTTTCTTGTCAGCATTATTTAAGAAATTGTTCACTCTCTTTTCTGCATAAATTATTTTCTGTTTATTGTTTAAAAAATTGTTCACTGTTTTCTCATAAAACATCTAGTGGAAACGCCATCCACCATTCCTTGTGGAATCTCTCTAAACAATACATACCTACCATGCTCCTACAATTAGTATTTGTTCATTGTATTATGATACAAGATTGTGTCCACAAATATGAGATTATAGTTTTATTGAATGAGACGAAATTCGATGAGCTTACATTAAATTAGACTCGATGGAGGAGTAAAGCAAAGAAAATTATGTTTGCTATATGGTTTCCTTAATCTTTCTGATGAGTAGATGACTTGGACTTTTGGGATTCCTTCTCAGAAGATTAGAGGTTCCCTCCGAAACTGCTATTTGTTAATTTGATTAAAAAAAAAAAAAATTTTATTGTGTTAGCTAGTGTTCTTAAAAAGTTCAAGCATATGAAAAAACATTGCAATTGAATCTAAGGTTACCCCTCCTACTCCTGCAGGGGGGACTTTTGATTGAGTCCAATTTCAATATCACAGCACCACATAGAGCAGGGTCAGCCATTGCTAGGACGATAAATTTTTTCAATGTGTTCTTCGCTTGTAATACTTTGATATTTATGCTCTCAAATATAAGAGTATTGCTGAGCTGTTGAGCAGCACGTGTGAAATCGTGCCGAGCTGTTCATAAAATCTATTTTTTGCATTAATTCAAACTATTTTCTACATGTGGTTCGTATGACTATAGTTGACGTCTATATAAATTATTTTCTATTCACTATTTAAAAAACTGTTCGTTGTTTTCTCATAAAACACCTAGTGAAATTGTGTTTTCTAAATTTAAAAGCCAAATTTGAATGCTTTTTCATGTTTAAATTTCACAATAATCGAATTGGTTTTTCTACATTAATAAAATTTGCTCTCTGGACATCATGTTTACTGTATATTCGAATCTGTTTACTGCATTCATAAAATTTGTTTTTTGCATTAAGTAAAACTATACAGACAAATCAAGCAGAAGACAAAAGACAAGTTTCTAAGTTTCTAAGATTCTAAGCTTCTAAGTTCCAAGTTTTAGAAAGCCTTTAGTAATAGCTTTCCCTCTCCCTCAGAAAGACTTTTGTACTCTCTCTCCTCTTGTAATCTTGTAGCCTTTCTCTTTAGGCAGTTTTATTTTCAAGCTTGTATCAAAGATAGCAGTTTGTTTTCAAGTTTATCAAAGACTGAAGTTTTTATTCAAGTAAGATTTTACTAGTTTCTATTTTCATATTCCATACTCCATTTTAACCTTATTTTGAATATATCTATTTTGCTATTTACTTCTTTATTATCTATTTTATCATTGTTTATGCTTCCCTATTATTTCTGTGCTTTCTCCTGGGTAGTCATTGGTATTAGAGCATTCGGATCATAAAACACCTAATGAATAGTGAATAATTTATGCAGAAAAAACAGTGAACAATTTTTCAAATAATGCTGAAGAGAAAATACTTTTATGCAGAATGCTAAAAATAGTTTATGCAAAAAACAGTGAAATTTTTTTATGAGAAAATAGTGAATAGTTTCAATTAATGCAAAAATAGATTTTATGAATGTAGTGAGTAGATTTGAATATACAGTAAACATGATGTACAGAGAGCAAATTTTATTAATGCAGAAAAACCAATTCGATTATTGTGAAATTTAAACATGAAAAAGCATTTAGATTTGGCTTTTAAATTTAGAAAACACGATTTCACTAGGTGTTTTACGAGAAAACACAAACAATTTTTTAAATAGTGAATAGAAAATAATTTATGTAGACGCCTACTATAGTTATACAAACCACATGCAGAAAAAAATTTGAATTAATGCAGAAAATAGATTTTATGAATGCAGTAAACAGTTTGGGCATGTGATTTTTATACCTCATTGTAATTTCCTTTATTCTTTCATTGGATTGCAGAATTGCCGCACAATACATAACATAAGCACGTTTAGGGCTCATTACTCAATCTCACCGACTATTGTATGATAAATCTTGCAAAGAACTTGGGATAGAAAAGGTTAGGTTTGGGTTATTGTAAAACAAAATTAAAGGAATTGGATTGGGTTACTCTCCACAAATTTGCTTCCAAGGAAGGATGATCACACCATTCTCTTTAGCTGGATTTTTTTTTTTCAATTGCTAGAAATATTTTTCTCTCCATCATAGTAGATGTTACAGTTTTAGTTGTTTAGAATAGGCTCAAAAGAAAATCTTAGGGCTGTAATCGGTTCGGTTCGGTCGTTTTTTTTTTATCCGGCCAACCGAAACCGAAATTTTCAGTTCGTAAAAATCGCAACCGAAACCGACCGAAATAGATGAAAAACCGTCGGTTTCGGTCGGTTTTTCAGTCGGTTTCGGTTTTTGGGCCTGGAGTTTGGGCCAGTTGGGCCTTGGTTTTTTTTCCAAAAATTCTGTTTGGGCTAAAAATAAAAAAAATGCAGTATTCAGTATGTTGTTACTACAAAACAGATTCAGCCAAGCACGAGTTATATTTTTTCAAATCCCTAACTTTATTTGCAAATAAAACTTGAAAAAATAAACATCTTGATCTTGATTCACTATTTTCAAAGCCATAACTTTATTGATTCAAATTCAGATTCAGTATTAAACAAAACCCAAAACACAAAACAGAGAGAGGGTATCAAGATTTTCAAAAGAGACTCACTTTGAGTCTTGACTCTTGAGATGAGAAGCCGATGATTAAGCAGATTTGGAGCTCCTCTATGGCTTCGTAGAGATGGTCCTCAGCTTCCCGGAGGTGGCGCTCGGCGTCGACGTTGTCTTGGAGTGGCGACGATGGTGGAGACCTCGCTGCTGATGCCATTTTCGTCGCACAGCCAGAGTCACAGCGAGAAGAGAGGGTGGCGTGGGGAGGGTGGCGAGTGGAGGTGGTAGTGGCAGTTGGCGTGAGAGGAAGTGTGGAGTGGAAGCCAAAGTTAGGCTGTCTGAAGGCTGAACGTGAGAAAGAGGAAAGTGAGAGTGAAATCTGAAAATTGTGGAGTGGTAGGATTTTTCATCTTTTGACTTTATACTTTAATTAGTTTTAGTTTAATTAGTTTAATTATATATTTAGTTAGTTTAATTATAGGTGATTAATTTAATAAGTTTTAAAATGCTCTATTTACTTAGCTGGATAATTTGAATTTTGAAATGAAATGATGGATGCCCACTGCCCAATTGTTAACCGCTGACTTTTATTAAAATAAAATGATGGTTGATGGAGGTTCACTACCCAACACAAAGCTACCAGCCAAAGCATATCTTTTTTTTTTTTGAGAATAGCCAAAGCATATCTCATTGAGTCAGAGTCAATATTTACGAAATATTATATATTTAAGCACCGCTTTGAAAGTATAAAAACTCACCCAGAGGCTATTTTACGTGATACAAAATCTCTCCTGTTTTGACTAAAAAAAAAAAATATCTTTCCTGCATGAATACCAAACGCTGAGGGCCTACCAGAGGATATAATTTATTTGGTTTTGGCAGCCTTTTTTCTGTCAATGCTTCAGTATTATATATTATTTTGTCAGGTTTGGAGTATTATATTAGTTAGCATGTCCTTGTTCTTATGCCAAGTCAGTTAGCATGTCAGGCTTGGAGTATTACCTGCCAGTTTTTATACTCTTTTATAACATTTGTACTTTTACTTTTATTTAATACAATCCTACCTTTTTCAGTCAAAAATATAAAATATAAAATAATAATATATAATAATATATTTTGGTTTGGTTCGGTCGGTTCGGTATATTAAAATTCACAACCGAAAACTGAACCGAACTTTTCGGTTTTTACGTAATAAAACCGAAACCGAACCGAACCGAAACCGAACCAAAATTTCGATTCGGTTTCGGCCGGTTTGAAGCGGTTTTTTCGGTTCTTCGGTTTTTTGCACACCCCTAGAAAATCTATTTGTAAGACAACACATTTTTATGGATAGCATACTGAGTGTTATATACATTTTAAATTTGAAATTCATAAGAAGTGTTATTTTTTAAAATTTATAAACTCAATTGCATTACCTACATACTTATTTAATTAAATTTATTTAAGTACAACTTTTGAAAAAAAATGTTTCTCCAAATATTTACCAAAAATTATTTGAATATATTTGCTTTCTTGGATTCTAATTATTTCTATGTACAAAAATTTATTTGTGGACTCTTACAAAATTTGCATTATTTTTATTTCTATTTTGTTGAAAATAGATGTATTTTTTTTCCAAGAACCCGAAAATACATGTACTTATGTAATTCCCATGCATTTGCACGGGTTTAAAAGCTAGTTTCCTTAATATGCCAATATAAACGTACAAGAGTCTTGGAAGCGTCGGGCACATCATGGTCGGCAAACCTACAAAACTAAGTACAGATACCACCGCAATAGAGTTCATTTAAACATGAAAAGCAAATTCGATTATTGTGAAATTTAAACATGAAAAGTAGTCATATTTAACTTTTATATTTATAAAACACGATTTCACTAGGTGTTTTATGAGAAAACAATGAACAATTTTTTAAATAGTGAACAGAGAATAATTTACACAGAAAAGAGAGTGAACAATTTTTTAAATAATGTTGAACATAAAATAATTTTATGCAGAATACTAGAAATAGTTTATGCAGAAAATAGTGAACAATTTTCATAAGAAAACAGTGAATAGTTTTACTTAATGCAGAAACAAGTTTTACTTAATGAACAGTTCTACATTCAACTAATTCGAACTTTTTTATAAATTCAAAATTTTCGAGGCATTTACCGTTAGGTGATTTATACGAATCATTCATTTTTCTTTCATGGAGTTTTTCCATTATTCATATGGTTACATATTTAAAAAAACACAAAAACCATTTAAGTGCAATAACTGCGCCAATGCTAAAAATAGTTTATGCAGAAAACAATGAACAATTTTTATGAGAAAACAGTAAACAGTTTTAATTAATGCAAAAAAAAAAAAAAAAATTATGAATGCGGTAAGCAGCTTCAAATATATAGTAAACATGATGTGTAGAGAGAAAATTTTATTAATGTAGAAACAGATTTTATCAATGCAGAAAAAAATTCGATTATCATGAAATTTAAACATGAAAAAGAATTTAGATTTGGCTTTTAAATTTAGAAAACACGATTTCACTAGGTGTTTTATGAGAAAACAGCGAATAATTTTTTAAATAGTGAACAGAAAATAATATACGCATAAAAGAGAGTGAACAATTTTTTAAATAATGCTGAACAGAAAATAATTTGATACAAAAAATGCTAGAAATAGTTTATGCAGAAAACAGTGAACAATTTTTATGATAAAACAGTAAAAAGTTTTAATTAATGCAAAAAACAGATTATATGAATACAGTAAGTAAATTTGAATATACAGTAAATATGATGTGCAGAGAGAAAATTTTATTAATGTAGAAACAGATTTTATCAATGCTGAAAAATATATTTGATTATTGTGAAATTCAAACATGAAAAAGCATTCAAATTTGGTGTTTAAATTTAGAAAACACAATTTCACTAAGTGTTTTATGAGAAAACAGTGAACAATTTTTTAAAAAGTAAAAAAAAAATAATTTATGCAGAAAAGAGAGTGAACAATTTCTTAAATAATGCTGACAAGAAAATAATTTTATGCAAAATCGAAGAAATAGTTTATACAGAAAACAATGAACAATTTTTATGAGAAAACAATGAACAATTTTAATTAATGTAGAAATTAAATTCATATTTTGAAATTAAAATCTCTATATTTTACAATGCTTCTGTTTAAATAAATAAAAACATAAAAAAGCCACTTATTTTTATCTTTATGTTTATTTGTCGATTATCCCCAAACAAAAAAAAAAAAAAAAAAAATTACACGGTACTCGAGTACCGTGTAATTTTTTTTTTCTGTATTTTATTTATAAAACGTACTCGAGCCTAGTATACTCGAGTATCATGTTGCATGGAACTCAAGTTTACCAAGCTCGAGTACCACATAATTTTTTTTTTTTTTTTTTAATTTCAGAAATTCTAGCTTAGCTGTGCCACGATGGAGAATTGATGAGGAACTCGAGTTTCTGAAACTCGAGTTCTAGAAAAAGTGATAGTTTCCTATTTATTTTCGAAACAATGTTATGTTGCTAAAAATTTCAAAAATAAGTGGTATTTGGCCATTTTGGCCCATTTCCTGATGTTTTTGTAGATCATTTAATGCTTTTTGATGCCGAATTGTGACATTTCCCTTTTCTATTGGGTAGGCACCAAAAGTCTATCCATACAACAACCTATGAGTGGAGCTTGGCAGTGAACCATTGTTGGATCCACGAGCAACTAATTGAACAGTTATTGTTGTTCCAGTTATGCGTACTTTTTGTTTATTTGTATGGTTTTGGAGTTTGATTGGTTGAAATAATGCACCATGTTTATGTGTCAGCAAAACAAACATCTTCAGACAATTGGCAAAGTTTTCTTTTCTTCGTCATTATGTTGATTCTCATGTATTAAGGAAATGAAAATGATGGAAAAAGTAAAGGGGAAATTACAACTTATCCACAGTGGTTTGGTCCGAATTTAAGTTACCTACTTTTTTTTTTGAAATTTGACACTTTATCCACTTGAGTTTTGCTCTGTTAAGCTTTCGTAATCCACTTCTCTATTTGCAGTTAGAAAACATGTTTTAATTTGAAAATATAACATTAAACAAATCAAAAGGTTAGGGTTTTGAATTTTACAAAAAAATGGATGAACATTAACCTTTTAATTTGTAACGTTCACATACATTACACCATTTCCCCAAGAAACCCATAAAGCAAACCCAGAATTCATATAGAAAGAAAAAAAAAAAAAAAAAAAAATCTGAGAACGAGTTTATAGAATAACCACATTCTACTTCATCATCTTTGTACTCATTTTTAACAATAAACTCGTTGCAAAAGCAAAACACAACCCAACTCAAAAATTTTATCTCTATTCTCTTAATCCCAGATGACCAATTCCTAAACCAAACCCAAATTTCTTTCATATAAAACAGAAAGAAACAATGAAAACCAATATTCATGTAGGAAAAAAGAGCCCACCAGATTTCATATTGAAAGGAAAAGGATAAAGCAAGAAAAAGAAACACCCTGATATTAAATATGGAAAAGAATTGAGAAGAAAGAGCACAATTGTCCTAGTATTAGAAGGTTGTACTACGGCCGCTCAATTCCAAAGAGAAATCTACCATGACCACTTACATCATGGGCTTTTAATGCACTCAAGCTTCTTTCTCTACCTTAAAAATTTCAAAATGTTCATAACCCTAGCCTTTTGATCTATCTTATTTTATGTTTTTGAATTAAAATGTGTTTTCTAACGGTAAATGGAGAGGTGGGTTATGGAAGCCTAACAAAGTTAAGCTCAGGTGGGCAAAGTGCCAAATTTCAAACCACAAGTAGAAAACTTAAATTCAGAAAAAATCACAGGTGGGTAAGTTGTAATTTACCTAAAAGTAAAATACTTAAATGCCCAACCGGATAAAATGGAATACCTATATTTGTTTTGAAGATTTACATGGTGTGGCATGAATCAAGAGCAGCTGGTATGCTCTAGTCTCCACACATGGTCACCAATTCTATCTTTGAGGTGTTTTTATTTTTGATACCATGATGGTTAAAATTAGTTATTTTTTGATGATATCTGCTTACCTACTGTAGGGGCCTTTTCGTTGTGCGTTGGGTTGGGCTACCTCTCGCGATAGTAGGCCCAAGTATTATGAGTAAGGGAGTTAAGACCGGTCCAATTGCAACTCAATTTGGGCCGACTTGTGTACAAACTATGTCTCGTCTGCCAGGAGAAAGCTTATGGCAGGCAGAACTGTTTTAGATGAGTCATGACAGACAGATATAATAATAATAACAAAACAGAGTACTCTGACTATTTAATAGAAAATGACCAAATAATCCCTATTTACGAAACATAATCACAATAATAACAATGACTTTTACAAAGAAAGTAAAGGGAATAAATGGTAAGATGGGTTAATCAAAAGAGACAGAAATCAAGTCAAGTTTGACCTGCAAGAGCAAAACCAAAGAGGGAAGAACACCTCCTCTCAACGCAACTAATCTCCTAGGAAAAATCCTGTCGTGGAAATTAATGGCTTTGAGGGAAACAGACTTGAATGGTTAGTGCCCAAAGGAATCATTTTACTTTTGGAAGATAGCAAGATTTTGAGAGGGAGAGAGGGAAATCGACCTACTGGTTAGGGCTGTCTAAACAACCCGCAAATCCGACCCACCTGGCCAAACCGACTAGACTTGAACTGTTCGCCGTCCAATCCGACTCCTTCGGCGGTCGGCGGCGGGTCCTTACTTTCCAAAACTGATTCTGGCAGATCGGGTGCAGGTCTCTTCCTCCAATACCCGAGCCACCCGACCCAACTGCCATATAAATGGGTTTAAAGGTCTAAAGTTTGTTAACCAGTCTCATTCCAGTCCTTACTTTCCAAAATAATCCTCTCACTCTCAATTCTTACCCTTCGCCGATCCAACTGCCGATGTTTACCCTTTGCTGATCCTGCTTGTCATCGATATCTGCCTCTTCATCGTCAATCTCTGCCTCTTCGTTGTTGATCTGTGCTCTTTGTCGTCGACCTTCGCTCTTCGTCTGCAATGTTCTAGCTCGTCTTCGCCTCCATCTCTCAGATTCAATCTTTCTATTTCATCTCTTTGGTTCGGTTATCTGTGGATTTATGGATTTGTGGATTTGTTCTTTGGGTTTTTGTTATTTGGATTTGTGGATCTGTTCTTTGGGTTTGTAGATTTGTTGATTTTTTTCTTCAGGGATCAAACCATTGAAGTTTGATTTTTGTTTTGTTGGTTTTTGTGTTTGTTACAATTTATTTTGGTCGAAATTAATTCTGACCGCTGCCCACCTGAGTCCAATCTGACTCGACCGGTGGCTTTTTGCAGTCGGCGGCGGGTCTAGAATTTCTCCACCCGATTTGATAGGTTGGTTCCGGGTTAGGCACAAACCCGACTTAGATCGACCTGTGGACAGCCCTACTACTGGTGCATGCCCACCGGAATAACTCTCTCAATTTTTTTTTTCTTTTCTTCTTTCTTTGTTTTTTTTTTTTTTTTTGGTTTTTTTTTTGTTTTTTGTTTTTTATTTTATTTTTATTTTATTTTTATAGTTTTCCTCTTATCTTTTATTTCTTTTGTTTTTACTTTCGTTTTCTATTTTGTGATTCTTTTCCTGCGATTTTCCTCCTTATTTTCTGGGCACGGCAAGGGTCTTCTTATAGTGCCTGCCGTGACTAGATTTTACTATTTGACCCCTTAACCACCTTTGTCTGGTCTGGGTGTACTTGCCGACCATCATTGGTTCGTCTGTGTGCCACTCCTCACTTTCAGACAAAGGAAGGCTGTTTTATTTATTAGTCTACTGTGGCACCCTTTCCTGCGACAGTGTGGGTTCTTTCTCTCTATCCCTCATGGCATGCATCGAGTGGTTCCAACTCAACCTTGCTTTTTTTGGGTGGTCTGTCATCCTAACAGGATGGATCCCCCAAAAGAGCCTGAGTAGGAATCGTAGAATAGGTTTTTCCCTCTTCCCACCGCCAAACCATGCCCTCTTACCTTTGACCCATGACCTCAACATGTCCCATATTGGCTATGTACAGGCTGGTGGTGCTTGGGCCTTGCACGTGCCTCTCTTTCGTGTCTGTCCAAAATCTGTCTGCTGCTCATGCATTCACCGTGATCTGGAGGCTTGTCTGTACAGTCTACCGTCCTTCTTTGACCTTTATGTGAACTGCTTTATGATTCCCCGCTCCTCTTAAGTGTTAGGCTTTATTTGATACTGGGCTTTGTATTTCTTTCAGTCTATTCCTTGATTGCCATCATGTTTTGCCATACTACTCTGTCATTCCTGCTGTAATGACTTGATCCTGCTGGGCCTCTTCAGGCTTGCCGTTTATTCTTTCCCTAATGGCTTAGCATGGCCACGGGTTTCCTTACTTATGGGCTCCTGTGTCCCTTTTGTTTTATCTTGGGCATCCTTGGCCCATTTGCTTTTCTTGGGCCTCCTCGGCCCTTTTCCTAACTTTGTGTTCCCATGGGCTTTTACTTATTTCATTGGGCTTCTCCGACCCAATTAACTCATACTCATCTTTAGGGTTTGTGGGTCTGCCATCAACCCCCTACTTTCTTTGCTTGTATTGCTTTGGGCCTGCCACTGTCCATTCTTACTTTTTCTGTATCATACATTGCCCATAGGTTTGCTATTTGCTATTTCTCTCTTTCCGGGCTCCTTTGAGCCCATTTGCTTCCTCAGACCCATTTATTTATTTTTATGGACCTGTGATCCATTATTCTTGCCGCTGGTGCTGGGCATTTTTCTTCTTATTTGGGCTTCCCAAAATGACCATCAACACCTGCATACTTAGCCTTTAATGTACTTCAAGTGTTTTTTTTTTCAAAACTCAGCAAAATTGTGAGAGGCATTCCCAATTACGTTGTGATTGTTAATAATAGGGTTTGGCTTATTTTCGGTGTTTTTTTAACTGGATATATCACTTTTTCTTAAATATACAATGACAAGTAGTAGTGGGTTTTAATCTCAACATTTTATTTAGTTAGTGGATGACCTGACAGTCTCTTACTAAAACAAAAGGAGATTTCAGTTAAAAAAGTCTTGGAGGTAAGCCAAACCCTTCATAATAAAGTGGCAATAGTTTCTGCTCTAAAAATGGTTTATGCTCTGAAAATGGTTTATGCTCCTCGGAGCTGATACAAATTGTGTTAATTTGGAACCTTAGAATGCAGAGAAAAGAATACGTTTGATTGACTAATGAAATGAAAGAGGATCTATTTCAAGCTGGAAGCCATTAATATAGAGTAAAAATAAAATTGTCTTCTTGTAAACACACGCACAAATGCACAGACAGAGTACTTGAAACTTGAAAGAGATGGGACGAAACCAGAAACGGCAACAGTGCCATTGTGAAAACTATAGCGACAAGAGATTGTTTGTTGCTTGGAAGGGAGGCTTTGGTTCCTAGATTTGTTTCAAATTGTTGTAATTGGTAGATATGAATGCTGCAAATTCTTGCAAGCCAAAAGTGTCAAACTTCACCGTTATGTCAACTTAAGCTCTTGCTTTAATTGATTTTCCTTTTCATTAAAAAAAAAAAAAAAAAAAAAAAAAAAAAAAAAAAAAACTACTTCAGCGTTGGTTTATTTTCTGTTCTGCCATTCATCACTTCATTTACCGACTGATTACCTCCATGTTCCTTCATTGACACTAATGCTCCAGAATCAGACCTTGATAAGGAAGGCCACAAAGCAGCATTCAATGTCAAATCTACCTATGCTAGACCTTGACAATTGATTAACACCACCACGGATAGGTTTGTCATATTAGATTGTAGCTACTAGCTAGTGTATGGATATTAATCCATATTAAGCCTCCCATAGCTAGAATTGAAAATTGAGGTCAAAGTTATCGGTGCCACAGGATCATGTCTAAACTATGTGTAACATCAGTGCCCAAAGCATCTCAAAGAGGACATCTTGATTCTTGGTGCATGAATAGTAGTGTGTCGACATAAGAACAATATAATTACAATAGAATTAGAGTCATGTTTGTTATGTGAAGAGTCTTGTAATTCAATTGATTAGAATTTTTTGGTATTTCTTGTAAAGACATTTAGAGTTTAAATTTCCATCTCCCAACTATTGAATTATAAAAGAGTGATGTATTAATCTTGATGGTTTCACACTTTTTTTTTTATTATTTTATTATTTTATTATTATTATTTTTTTTACGCTCATTGGATTAAGAGATTATGCCTACCAATTATTTGTCTTGATGTTTGATGTGGTTCCATCTAAAGTTTTCAGACCCGGACCATTTATTGAACTATAAAGGGGAGAGGTTCAAGGTTTTTGAGGTCGAATCAGGGTCGAACAGTGATGACGTCATAATTAATTTAATAATTAATTAAAGCCTAAATATAGATATTAAATTTATAAAATTTATGATTAATTTTTGAAGTAAAGTTGAATATCTTTGAAAAATTTTAATTATAATTTTTTTTTTTATATTCCTTGTAAGAGATGGATAATTTAATTAAGTAGAATAAAATTGTGTTAAGTTATTTTTATAAAAAAAAATTAAAAAAAAAATTGCTAAGGGGTTGGACCGCATAGTTTTTGCCACTGGTTCGTGCAGTCCAACCCCGATTTTAGGGGTTCACGGAATTAACAAGAAATCTGGTTCTCTGCGCTTAAAAAACCGATTTTCATCTCGATTTCCGGTTTTCACGATCAGACCTCCCGGTCCGGTCCAGTTCTGAAAACCTTGGTTCCATCTCGATGAAATGAAACCGAATATATGTTTAAACCTTTATGTTTCACTGCTTTTTTTTAACATCACATAGCTTGTACCTATCCCTAATCTGTGCATTTAATCCTGAAAAGAGGCGAAAACCTACTGATTTGTTTTGTTGTTTATTTTGGTTCTCGTTTTCTGTAGCATTTCACTTTTTGCTTCTCTTTTATCTTGTTTTCGCTATTACCTCCTTCCACCTTCAGTTTCAATCAATCACAAATGGTTTCACATGGGTTTGCCGTTTTCTCTGAAAATTTTGAAAATACAAAATTGAATAGTCCCTCTATACTAGATCACTAAGATTCTTTGCATCAATTGGGTTGCTGTAAATCCAAGTGTAAATGACTCCAGCTTGGCATGACTCAGTAAGTTCCCAGTGAACTATGGCTTTCTTATTCTTTTTCTTATTTATTTATTTATTTTTTTTGGTGTGACTGCATCCATTGTCAATGAAGCATAAGAAAGCTACTACTTCATAGTTAATCTTGAGCATGTATAGAGTACCATGACATGTGCTTCCCTGGCCAATTACGGCACACAACAAAGTGGGTTCCTACATTCCCATTTCTGCAAACTCATCAGTAATTAGTCGTCAGTCACCATCCAATTTCCACTTTCACTACCTAGCTAAGTGACAATAACAGCACCAGGGGCTCACATGCTTAATAATTTGGATGTCTCTAGCTAGTGATAGGGATATTTTAGCTATAAATTTAATACCCAAAACATCAAACAAAAAGGTCGTCGGCACCCACATACCCGACAGCTTCATGAAAGCCAACGGAAGAGTTAGGCCAACGGCACCATACGGGACGACCCCACAAGGAGACTCGACAGACATCTCCACAGGCCGACGGGAATGCTTGGACGGAGCAGATGGCTGACGGATATGGAGAGGCCGATGGGGTTAAAGATGCTGACGAGTCCAGCCTGGCTTAACTTGACCCCACAGATATCTATGTAAGGAAATTTCTTGTATCCCACAATCAACTCTAATCAAAGGAATCCTTACAAAGAAAGGATCTTGCAAAGTACATGCATTAAGGAGGATCTTCCTTATAAGAAAAGATCTTCCCCATCAAGAAATGAATGTCAGCTCTAAACTACTATAAAAAACCCCAAAACTCTCACAAATTAAGGTACGCATAATTTACTGCAACTCTAGCACTCTAGAGTTGTGAAAAGTTCTCTAACTTAACCTTCGGAGGGTATTTGGCCAGTACCACATTGGTACTCTTTGTAAGGTCTTCTTTTTCTTTGTTGTGCAGGTGTTGTCTTAAGCACGTGAGAACTTTGCTATTTACTAACGATTTTTGACATCATCAGCTAGCATTCTGAATTGTAGTCAATATAACCGGTTTTGAGTGAGGAACGTTTTTTGTTTTTTGAGAAGAGAGTAAACCGCTAATAACCAATAGCTATAATCACGTGATAGATCGAGGATCCAAATTTAGCCATAATTATCTTATAGGTTTGCAGTTTTTTTATACATGTGTATCGATAGTGATTCCCTAGCTGCCAAATATCTCAACAAGTAAGTTTTTTTTTGTGAGTTGATATCGACAAGTAATTGAAACATGCTTAATAGATACTATATATGTTGGGAGTTTAGACCCATATTAATTCTTTTTACGATAAAAGCTGAATTGATTTTTCTTTTCTTTTTTTGGGATAGGAAAAGTTGAATTGATTAATTAACCAATTATGTATAATTGAATTAAATTATGGTTAATTTCACTACATAAATAATATAACTAAAAGTAACGTGCAGAAAATAAAGAGAAAATCAAAATATTTATGATATGAAAAATAAATGGCCAGCAACAACCAATGTAAAAAACACACCAAATTAAGGTTCATCTACCAACCCCAAGGAAAAATTCACTAAGTAGAATTGAATTTTGTAAAATAAAAATCAATTGACCCTAATTTGTAATGCTATCTCTAATAATGATTTACTCACATGATCACATGCAACTCTAACCTGATTGGATTCTTTTACTTTGAATTCCACCACATGAACTCCCTATTTGTGACTTTGAGGACTATCTTGAGGTTTGCACATCAATTGCACTGTGATTATATCATAGGAACTGATATTAATATTTTTAGTATCTTTGGTTTAATGGTGAATTGAGAGAACTTTGGTATAGAAACCCTAGTGTACACAAACAACTCTCTCTTCACTTTGTTTAAGTAAACTTTAATCAACCCATATATACTCTAAGAAATAGGGCTTGAATTCCCAATTAGAAGTTGACTTGTAGGCCTAATAAAAATAATATTTGACGCATCTCAAACGATCGATACTTAATTGAGGTGGCTATCGCTAGCTTATCTCTATTGATCAAGGTAGCTATCGCCAAGACAAAAACATAATTTCTCTTTAGCTATTCTTTTGTCTTCAATCTTGATCTTAAAATGCACATCTTCAACAAACAAGACTTGAACTTTATTTATTTATTTTATTGTTAACATGATTTTCAGAACAAATTCGTTAGTTAGCATGCTTATGAAACATATTTGTAAACTAGCATCTCTAATTTTTGATACTTGAGATTGCTTATCAAACTAGAGCCTTTTAAGGCTCGAGTTCTATACCAAAAACTCAGCTGGTGGAAAGCCCCAACACCACATCCATCTAAGGTAAGATAGAAAGTCCAAGGTATGAGAGAAAGAAAAGAGTAAGCCAAAAACAAACCCAATGTTAGCCAAAACCTCAGCTGGTGGAAAGCCCTAACACCACAACCATCATTGCTGATCGCCACCGCTTTGGTGCCGAGATCGAAACCATCAAAAAAGGTCCGCTGCTTCAGTACTGTGGGGTTGTGCTTTGATTTAGTTTTGGAAAAATGGGTATTTTTTGATTTTTGGGTTTAGGTATTTGAGAAATGAGTTTGGATGTTTGAGAAAGGAGAAGAAGAGATTTGGAGAAAGAAGAAAGAAGGAAGAAGAAAGCTAGAGAAAGAAGGAAGAAAAGAAAGAAGGAAGAAGAAAGCTTAGGAAGAAAGCAGAGGAACTAAGACTCGAGTTCCTTCAAGCAACTTGAGACCCACATACTCGAGATGCTACTTTACAAAATAGTTTGCAATACTTGTTAACTCATGATATTGTTAGTAATTTTATGTTAAATGGAAAAAAACCCCACAAGACTTATAGTTTGAGTTACAATTTGACATCGTTGCAAATACACTAAACTAAGGACCTAACAATGTATATGTCTAGCTAATTTGTTACTTCCCTTACGAATGAGACTAATTGATGGCTTCTCTAGGGTTAGAGTTTCCTTTGAAAAAGAATACTATTGAATCATGTGATGTTGTGGAAACTTAAAGAGAGCACACATGTTACTCTCTTGATGGAACATAAACTAAATTATTAGCTTCTGGTAGTAAATCTTGAATCCACGAGAGATTTTTCATGAATTTATAAGGAAATAAACTAGAATCCACCAGAGAAAGAATTTGACAAAATTCTATGTTTATTGTTAATAGTCTAATTTGACTCTAATGGCTACAAAACATATAAATACTGACAAAATGTCTGAAACCCTAATTCACACTAATTACGCGATTAGGTGACAAAATACTAAAATTTACCAAAAATGGAAAAATTGAGTAAAATACATAATCATAAACTACTGACCTTAAGGGTTGTCCCAAAATAAGCAAGACCTTATTCTAACTTTTGAGTAAAAAGTTATTAAGGAAACAAAAATTACTATAAACGGAAAAATTGCGATTTTTGGGGTCTAAATGAAGGAATTTGCCATTTTTAGGGGGTATCTTGCAACAAAGCAACAACTATTGTTCAAAAGGTCGTTTTGCTTTAACCTGCCAAATTTCATGTGATTCTGACTCTGAGGCCCATAATTTCTGCTAGTACTTTTTTGCCTTGCATGATGATTTCAAGTGCGCGTGAGAGTCTAGGAAGGTTATAGTGATTTGTTCTGCATCTGTTCTACATCATCATGTGTATAGAATCTAATTTGATATGGTTTAGTCAATTATTTTGTTTTTCATATTCATCATAAGAGAACAAAGTACTAAATGCCAAAGATCAAGAAAACAGGAAACTATTGGCTAGCAAATTTCAAATCTGATCTTCATCATTTAGTTAAAGTAAAAAATATTATTTTTCACACATTGACATTATTTTCTTTGTTAGAGAGTGAATTGAAAACTACGAACTGCAGCACCAGAGGCCGACGCACCAAACGTTTATCCTTCTTTAGGACAAGATAAAGAAAAAAAAGAAAAAAAAGCCACGGGCTCCCCCTATAAAACCCCTAGCTCACTTTATCAATTTCATCATTCACATTTCCTCTATACACCTTCCCTTATTTCACAACCCATCAAAAACTGTTGGTGTCTCTGTGAAATATGGCTTCTAAGGCTCTAGCTTCCACTGCCCTCCTCCTCTCCCTCAACCTGCTTTTCTTCACCATGGTCAGCTCTAATTGTGTCCCTTGCTCATCACCCCCATCAAAGGGTCATAAACACAAACCACCCCCCAAGAACCCACCATCAACTAAGCCCACTCCCCCCAAGAATCCACCATCAGCTAAGCCCACTCCCCCCAAGAACCCACCATCAACTAAGCCCACTCCCCCCATGAATCCACCATCAACTAAGCCCACTTGTCCCAAGGACGCCCTTAAGTTGGGTGTGTGTGCTAACTTGTTGAATGACTTGATACACCTTGTTGTTGGTACTCCTCCTAACACCCCTTGCTGCAGCCTCATTGGGGGCCTTGTTGATCTTGAAGCCGCTGTTTGCCTTTGCACTGCCATCAAAGCTAATGTCTTGGGGATCAACCTAAACGTTCCTTTGTCATTGAGCTTGCTGCTAAACTTCTGTGGAAAGAAGGTCCCCTCTGGCTTCCAGTGCGAATAAATTTACACTAGATCTTACTATCGTTCTATCCTATAGCTGTTTTCCTATTTCACTTTTTCGCTGGTGTGTTTGGAAATTTGCTTGTTTATTGGCGCGTGCTATAAACATGTATCAATAATTTCTTTTTGGTGTTTTCGTTGTTTTGATCGATGGAATAAGGTCCCTCACCTTCTTCTGTTTTAGTAGAAATTTGGGCAATAAAGCTTTAAAATAAACTCAGATATCGTTTCAAAAAGAAATGAATTTTTGTTCATTGTGTCACCCACTTGCTCTCTTTATATGAGTCCAAATCTTCTGTCCCACTCTTCTTACTCCACTATATACTTCACAAATAAAAACTTGTCACATATCCAACTAATTTATTAAATGCTAAATTTATGCCTTTTATTATTTTAATTTCCTAAAATAAATAAATAAATAACCCATCATATGTAGGTAATTGAAATAATAGAAGACATAAATTTAGCATTTACTCCCTCCGTCCCAATTTTTTTGTCCTCTATTCCATTTTGAGATGTCCCAAAATATTGTCCTGTTTCTAAAAATAAAAGTCATTAATTTACTAATGTTCCTATTATATTCCTATTAATTTACTAATTCAATTTTTTAATAAATTTTTTTAAGGGTAATTTTGGAAATTTATACATTTTTAAAAGGTAAACAATACAATAAATGATGTTCCCTTAAAAAGTTTGACTTTTCAAACAGGACAAAAAAATTGGGACGGAGGGAGTAATAAATTATATGGACATGTAGCATGTTTTTATTTGTGGAATATATAATAGATCAGGAAGAGTGGGACAGAAGATTTGGACTCTCTTTATTTTTTGATGAATGTTTGGACTCTCTTTATATACCTTTTTTTTTGAGAAACCTCTCTTTATATACCTAATGATTACTTCTGATTAAATTAAAAGTAAATTATTCTTTGGAGGAGATTATGAGAAATTCTTGCATTTGCTTTAATTTTGGTACTACGGAAAGCTAGATCAATTAATGGTCACCAAGGGAGTGTCACTACTCCTGTGTTCCATCCAATCAAGAAAAGAGGAAGAAAATTTGTTGTTCCCTTATGATGGAAGAGAGAAGCATTTATACATTTACATATTTTTTCATCATTTAACATTCGTTTCAGCTAGCTAGCCGCTTCCCAACAGCTATCAATGAAAAAGTACTTTATTGATAGGATTGTTTAGACCCCAATGATTGATTTTAGCAGAATTCAACCAACTTTATTAAGTTCACCAATTATGATGTTCAATGGAATTCCAGTTAACTAGCCACAGTAAACAAATCACAAAAATAAATAGGCTGTTTGGTACATCATTTTAAACTATTTTTTCAATTTTTAAATAATATTATACGTATTTTTACATATTTTTTTAACTACACTTATTTTCAAAAAAACTAAAAACGATTGTTTAAATATACATATCAAGCGGGCCCAAATTAATACATAGTGGAGTAAATAACACCAGTGATTTGTTGATGAAGTGAAATTAATGAACTAATCTAAAGGAAAAAAAAAAAAAAAAAACCCTTCCAGGTTACCACCAACCCTAAAGAAAATTTCATTATTAGAATTGAAGTTTTACAATTAAAATAAACAAACCCTTATTTCCAATTGCTAATTATAGTAGAACTTATAGATGTGAACACACACTACTCTAGAGTAAATAACACCGGTGATTTGTTGATGAAGTGAAAAACAAATGGACTAATCCAAAGGAAAAAAAATACTTCGATAGTTATTACCACCAACCCTAAAGAAAATTCCATTATTAGAATTGAAGTTTTACAATCAAAATAAACAAACCCTTTTTTCCAATAATTGCTAATTATAGTAGAACTTATAGATGTGAACACATACTACTCTAATCCCCTTGGACTCTTCTAATTTGAAGTTCTCGACAAGAATCTTATCTATGATTTCAAGAACTACCTTGAAAAATTCTTTTTTGCTATAAGCATGTAGCACACTAAAGTTGTTGTTGCTTTAGCCTTGATCACTCACGCGAACAACCAATTTTTAAATTCACTTGATAATCTCATGATAGTGGTGAATTCAAAAGTTTAGGGTTTCTTTGGATGTCTCCAAAAATCCTTTTTTAGTTGACACTTACAGTGGCAGCTTTAGAAATTTTTTTAAAAGTGGTCACCAAGAAATTTAAATTATACAAAATCTAATAAAGCGATAACTTGAATATTTGCTATAATTGCGTGTCGAGTCACTAAGGAGAGCAAAATTGTTGTGATTGCAAAGCCAAAAAGAGTATAACTATCGTCACTATCAAAGAGAACTCACAATCACAATATTTTTCTTAGTACTATTTTTTAAGGAAAAATGAAATTAGAAATTATTTTATTGAATAGGTTGAACGATCTACAAATTTAAATGATTAGCAATTTTTTTTTTATATTTTAATAATAAGCTTTTTGTTGAACGATTTGTTCACTTGTTGTTTGGTCTTGTCTTATTTTTGTTTGGTTTATGTTTGTTGTTATTTGGGCTAATATTTATTGTTGTTATTTATTTATTTTTAATTTATAAAAAGGATTAAGAATATGTTTTGGGGGGGGGGGGGAGAATTAATTTTGGAGTAATGCTATGTCCACAAAATTTTTACAATGAATCTTATGCAAAAAACTATTATTAGTGGGGAAAAAAATATTATCGGTATTTGGGTCAAATTAGAATTGGTAACAACTTATTACATTTAATTTGTTGTGAAATTATTGTAAAAATGTTGTGAATGTAACATTACTCTTATTTTTATTGATTCCAAATTTTTGTAATTCTCAAGTCAGGGTGTTCAATATTTTTATTAGAGTGGTCACAATAAGTTAGTTTAGCATATAATATTTTTTTAACAAGTGTGTATATATACATTTTTTTGCAAGTTAGGTGCAAGTCAAGGTGCCCTGGCTTGCATGTGGAGCTGCCAGTGGACACTTTTGTACCCTTATATAGTTTTGCATCTAGGGAACTAAATCCCACTTAAACAGCTGACTTAATGGATTTGTTTAGAATTCTCAATTGACCACCTTGACTTGCATGTAGAGCCGTCAATGGACACTTTTGTACCCTTATATAGTTTTGCATCTAGGGTACTAAATCCCACTTAAACAGCTGACTTAATGGATTTGTTTAGAATTCTCAATTCTCAAACGATTGAGACTTGGTCGAGAGTTGATCGATTGATCTAGCTAGAGTCGATTGAGAGATTGTAGAGAAATCTGAGACTACCTTAATTAACTTGAGCTGAATCTTGGACTTGGTCTTGCACTTGAATATCTACATTACAACTCAAACTAACATTGTCATGGACTTATCAACACTGTACCTAAAAAAAATTCTCACAGCTATAATTTTTTTGTTTGTTTGTTGAGAATCAAGTTAGGAGTTGAAGTAAAATTCACTCACAGCCATAATTTGTTTTTTGTTTGTTTGTTGCGAATCAAGTTAGGAGTTGATATAAGATTGTAGGTTGTTGACGATTATAGAAGAAACATGAATTGCAAAAACTAGAAACTCTCTATGTGTATATGTATAAAATCAACTTAACTGCCCCTTGGTGGCTTCTCCGCCACAGATTATGACTGATATAATTATAACAGTAAGGTAATGAGTCTTTGACAGTCCACCATTAAGTTTGTTGATGATCAAAATAGTGGTCCATGTCTAGTTTTAGTCATTAATGTTAATGTCTAATTAAGAATTAGTTTTGAAAGCTCGAAAATGTGTTGAAAACACAAGAGCAATTTAGACCCCCAATTAAAATTACGGCTCGATAGATTTTACACTAACTTAATACTAAGTGCGGAATAGTGTAAATGCGAGCGGATGAACAAATAAGCTACTCTAATCCATAAACTAAGCAACACATCAGTATAATGGAATATAAAAGAGTAGGGAAGAATGATGCAAACACAGAAAATACCGAGACGTGTTTTCAAAGAGGAAACCGAAGAACTCGGTGAAAAACCTCTCTGCCGCCCTCTAAGCGGAAATTGATCCACTAGATAATCAGTTAGGATACATGGGTTAGCAAGAGACCTTCCAAGCCTAATCTACCCAATGTACCTAAGCCCTCCAAGCTCCTACTCCAACAAGGCTTCTCGGAATCGTGTCTTGTTTAGCACCCCAGATCCCGCAACAAGCTCCATGTTGTATCTGCCATTCCAGGCTTCTTCCAATGCTTCCCAGCAGCACCAAAACGTCACACAATACTCTCAAAGGGTGTGGTGAGTGTTTAGGCTATCAACCTCTCAATGGTGTGAAAATGGAGAGGGAAGGGTTGAGGAGATACCACAAGCAAGTGTATAGAGAAAGGTGGAGATGACAATCTCTAATTCACAATGTGTTTGGCTAGGGTTTTTCTCTCTGAAGCATTCCTCAACATTTGTGGGTAATGAGGGTATATATAGGATAGGTACAGAAAGTGTGAGTTATTCAGTATCGACTTAATTAAAAAATTACCGACTTAATTAAAAAATTACCGACTTAATTTTTTAATTAAGTCGGTACAAACAAACCATGCATTTACACTCTCTCTCTATCACACATCCCTTACAACAAATCCCACAAAAGATACAGGATAAAAACGATTGATAATGATTAAATCAAATTTGGCACGAAATAAAAGCCAACAAAATACATAGTTGTAAATAATAACTTTACAAGTTTAATTAGCTAGGTTGAGTTGAAGTGAACAGTTATCCTCACCAGTTAAACGTCATTACAAAAAATCTTTGTCCCTGTTTGATTGCTACAAGGATAGGACCCTTATGTATGTGTGAGCTGGAGTGCATGGAATGGGAGGTCTAGACTCTGGAGGGGTTGAATTGTCCTTTACAAATGAAGTACCGACTTAATTAAAAAATTACCCTAGCCAATGCATGGTTTGTTTGTAGGTTCATGCACAGAATCCTCATATCCCAAACAGGGTGTCAGGTTGCTATTCATGAAACCATGGGGCTTTTATGGCTTGTTTGGAAGTTTAGAGAGGGAGGAGATTAGAGGAGAGTAGAGGGAAGGAGAGTAGTGGGGAGGAGAGTAGTGGGGAGGAGAGTAAAGGAGAATGATTCACCTCTATCTTATTTGGATGTTTTTAAAATTAGTAAGGGGAAGGGAGTAATTAGCCCTTCTCCTTGTGTAATTTTGTTAATATAATAAGGGTAAATTAGGTAATTTACTTGGTCAATAGTTTATGTACTCTACTCCCCCTCCAAATTTCTCCAATTTGGGGGAATTAAAATTAGGGGGCTAGAGGGAGTCCAAACCCCTCTAAACTCCTCCAAACCCCTCCCCCTCATTCTTTAAAAAACTTCCAAATAAGGTAATTGCATTACTCTCCCTCCCTCTACTCTACTCCCCCTCATTTTTTAAACATCCAAACATGCCATTAGTGTCGATGTAGAAAAACAATCGCTGGACTTTCGTATATGAGTTCTTGAAATGCGAAGCAATTGTCCTTTGGTATATAGAAGGGAAAGATGCTATCATTATGTGAAATTTGTAACTTTGTTGCTTTTGTAATTTTCAAGCCTCCCCTCAATTTGTAATAGAAATGTGATCTTATATAGTTGGATTTGGACGATTCAATTTTATTTTGTAGTTGGGAGAGGTTGGCATCGCATAACATCAAAATGCAAAATTTTTAATGTATTGGATAAATACTAAAAAAACAAGTGCCTTTTGTTTTATTATATTTTGAGTGATGTTAGAGATATATATACAACAAATTTGACTAACATAATCCTTATAAGCTAATGTATTAAAAAGCATACAAAATTAATTAACTCATAAATTTATTTATTAGGTTTTTGAAATTTACCAATTATATTAATTCACTGTCACATACGTTTTTAAACGTATTTCCTTTTAATTTTTTCCCCATGGTACACGAACTATAGTGGAGCTCTATGACTAGGACAGTCCCATAAAAAACAATGATCAACATGTGAAAACCATATAGAATATAGAGCACAAGTTGCATTTTTTAATCATCATGGCAAATTCTACAAGAAACAAAATACTTTGTTTGAAGAAGAAACTTTTACTTTTACAAGGAAAACTCCAAAAAATTTGTCAATTAAAGCTCGAATGCCTTTGGGCTACAACCATTAATTTATATACAAAAACATTAGAGTAACTCTAGAAAGTCTAGGAAATTCTACAAGAAACAAAATATTTTGTTTGAAGAAGAAACTTTTACGTTTACAAGGAAAACTCCAAAAAATTTGTCAATTAAAGCTTGAATGCCTTTGGGCTACAACCACTAATTTATATACAAAAACATTAGAATAACTCTAGAAAGTCTAGGAAATTCTACAAGAAACAAAATATTTTGTTTGAAGAAGAAACTTTTACGTTTACAAGGAAAACTCCAAAAAATTTGTCAATTAAAGCTTGAATGCCTTTGGGCTACAACCACTAATTTATATACAAAAACATTAGAGTAACTCTAGAAAGTCTACTTTCTCAAAAAAAAAAAAACTCTAGAAAGTCTAGGAAATTTTACAGGAACCCAAATTCGTGGTAGGCATGAAAATAGACTTAAAAAGAAGAAGGGAAAAATCATGAAAAAAATATCTTAACAGGTTCTAATGAATACCCTCCCATGTCAGGAATCAAGTTTGAGTAAAATAATCCTAAAAAACCTCTAAAACAAGGAAAATAAAATCATATTCTAGGAAATTTCGAAAATTAAAAAAATTTTAAAAATAATAAATAACAAAAATTAAACAATATATTCTATCCTACATCAAATTTCTCTCTTTAGTAAAACACGTCCTTTAGCTCATATTTGGGATCCGTAATCTTCCATTCTACGAAAACAAATACCTCGAATATCTTAATTTTTTTGACTTCTTCAGGCAACTGACAAGTTTCAACAAATAGAAATTGACAATCCAATTAAATATTTCAACCCCAATAAAATTAATAAACTTTGATATGTTGCTTCCTACTAAAATAATAGGATCTTCATTTTTGAAATCATTTGATTTGATTTCATCAAGACCTTTGACATTTTTCTCAACAATTTCCACCTCTTGATCTTTTGCTTCACTATGATGTTCATCATTTGTCTCAAGAACATCCATTCTATCCTCTTTGACTTTAAAATAATTTTTTTGCAAATTATTTTATTTTGCACAAATTTATTCGGCTTGTGATACTAAGGCAATATTGTATTTAGGAATGCATCTATAAATAGGTTTACCATTGTTGCCACGACTCTGATTTGCCTCTAATGTTGTCTTCCTAGCAAAGGAGATTGGTGAGTTCTTGCTACGTACACATTAACTTCAATTCACCGTATGGCTTGCTGAGTGTAACGTTGAAACTAAAGGAAATCGTTTCTTGTAAGAAGTTCTTTTTTGAGATCTTCGTTAATGGAATTGTTACGGTCACATTCATCAACCATCAGACTAGGATAAGGAACCAAACTTTGATATATATTGAAGTGGGTAAAATGAATATAGATGGACTCACCCTACTGAACCAGTCACTAGCAACGGTACATTTCGTTCATGATCAAGACGAGGGAAGAAGACGGGGGGGCTTGTGCAAAAGAGGATGGACCCAACATGATAGATGGATCGAAAAGTCGACGGATACGGATACAAGGTGGACGGTAGCAAGGCCACGTGGCATCCCCATGGTTTAAGCATAGTTTTGAAACTCGGACCGGACCGTATGGTCCAACCGGAAAAACTGTGAACCTCTCACAATCACGGTTCTTTTAGGCATAAGAACCGGTCTTTGCCCAAAAAGCAAGGAACCGTTCAAACCGCGGTTCAACCACACGGTTCTAAGGACTAGATTCAGACCGCTTCTCATGGTTCCTTTGAATCTGAACCTTTAAAAAAAAAAAAAAAATTAAACAAAAGAAATAATCTGACCCAGAAAACATTTGATCTTTGTTTCAGTCTCTTTGCTTCACTCTCAAAAAACGTCTCACATAATCCAAACACAAAACACAAAACAAAATCCAATTCTTACAATAAAGTTGAATCAGAACAAGTAAATATGAAAAAAAAAAAATGAAAAAAAAAAGAAAGAAAAAGGAAGAACAATCTGATCTAACCCAATCTGGTGGTGGGGAGGAGGACGAACGACGGTGGGGCGGCGGACGAGGCCTTCGATCTCCACCGGCCTTCGATCTCCACCAACCTGTTCGATCTCCACCGGCCTGTTCGATCTCCACCGGCGCCGCTTCAGATTCTTCTCTCCTCTCTCTCTTCTCTTATCTTTGATGTGAATATGTTTTTTTTTTTTTTTTTTTTGAGAAAGCCTGATGTGAATATGTGAGTAGGATAAGTGATAAATGTGAAGTAAATGTGAGGTTGAGAGTTGAGTAATAAATTGGGTCTGTATGAAAATGTGTGGTGGTCTTTATCCCTAATTTTTAAATTTTTTTTTTTTTTTTTTTTTTTTTATGTAATCGGTGTGGTTTATTTATTTATTTATTCAAAAGTGTGATATTTAATATTAAGAAATGGAAATTAAGAAATACTACCACAATATTTTCACAATAAATTTTAAGTAATAGATTGTTATTAGCTAATATTGGTAAGTAAAAAAATAATTTCAATAGTGGGTTTAAATTAGAACTAGTAACAATTTTTCACATAAGATTTTGATATGATTATTGTAAAAATATTGCGACAAATATTGTGGATATAACATCACAATGCTTTCTTCATCTGCTTTTGTTTGTATTCCTTTTTTTTATCTCTTCCTTTAATTTCATTCACTTTTGTTTCTAGTGCTTTCTTAGGTTTGTGAATGCGAGCTAGACAGCTAGTCACGTGAGCATTGGAAAGTGGAACCTAGAAAGACAATCTAATGCTTTTAATTTTCTTTTTATAAAAAAATGGTTATTATTATTATTGGATAGATATTTCATATTTGGGCTATAGATGGATATATTAGACATAGTTAAAATATGGATTTATAGTTTTAATTAGACTATTTTAGTTAATTTTTTTTTTATTTTTTACTAATTTAATATTTTTATATATATTTAAAATAATTATTAAATTAATTATGACGTCATTACTGTTCGACCCCGGTTCGACCTCGGTTCGACCTCAAAAACCTTGAACCTCTCTCTTTTATGGTTCAAAGAACGGTCCGGGTTTGAAAACCATGGGTTTAAGTAGTCCTCAAGAAACTTCAAAAGGAAATATCTTGCACCCCATGATCAACCCTAGTCAATGAACTTTTTATATGGAAAGAATCCCGTAAAATGTGTGATCTAAAAAGGATATTCTTTATAAGGAAAAATTCCTCTTTCCCAAGAAAGGGAAAAGTCGGTTTTACATTACTATAAAAACCCTAAAAGCATTCCTAAACGAAGGTACGCATAATTGACTCTGACTCTGGCACTCTAGGGTTGTGAGAAGATTTCTAACTTAACCTTTGGAGGGTCTTTAGCTGGTACCACACCAGTACTCTCCTAAGGTCTCCTTGTTTTGTGTTGTGCAGGTGTTGTCTCGAGCACGTGAGGACTGTGTAACTGATTGACGATTTTCAGCATCATCAGTTGGCGTTGTCCGTGATAAAGAGGAGATAAGCCATACTTACCGCTTCCCGGACAAAAAGTTGCATGGTACTTACTCGTTTGATGGCAACAACCACTAACAATCAGGGTGACGAAGTGCGCACCACTGCCCTAGAAAGACAGGTTGAAACCCTCGTAGCAGTAGTGGAATGCCTCACTAAGCAAAATCATGACCTAGAGAAGCGGCTGCGTTAGAAGAACGTAGCGCTTAACACCTAGGAGGAGGACCAAGAAGGAACCAGCGTTGAAAGAAGGAACCAAGAGGGGCTGGAAGGCAGCAACGCCCTAAGCAAACAAAAGCGGTAGGATACAAGCCATCCATCCGCCATAGATATGGCTTTGCCTCACATAGTAGCGGAGATGCAGATGATGAAGGAACGAATGGACATCATGATGAATGCCCTCAGAGGACGGGTGTCTAGCGACCTCGATGACTTGGTCCATCGAATTGATTCACAATTCACTGTATCCGTCACATCGTTCCCTTTTCCACCAAAGTTCCGTATGCCTTAGGTGGAAAGCTACGATGGATCTAAGGACCCCTTAGATCACCTGGATTCCTTTAAGACTCTGATGCACCTGCATAGAGTGGCAGACGAGATTATGTGTAGGGCCTTCCCCACTACATTGAAGGGCCCTGCAAGGATTTGGTTCAGTAGGTTGATGCCTAATTCCATTAGTACCTTTAAGGAGCTGAGCGCCCAATTTACCTCACACTTTATTAGGAGGCATAGGTATAAGAAGTCCACTGCATACCTAATGAACATTTTGCAATGGAAGGATGAGACACTGAGGTCTTACATGGCCCGCTTTAACAAGAAGGCACTCTCAATTGATGAAACTAACGAAAAGATACTTGTGGTCGCGTTCACGAATAGGCTGCGGAAGGGTAATTTTCTATTTTCCTTGTATAAGAATGACTCAAAAACCATGTCGGATGTACTTTACAGGGCTACTAAGTACGTAAATGTGGAAGACGTGTTGTTGGTTTGCGAGGAGAAGCCTAAAAAGAGAGAGAGACAGGAGGAAGCACAACCGGACAAGGGGCGAAAGATGGCCAGGACAGGAGGAGATAGAAGGGAAGATAGACACTTTAAGCCTCCCACTGGAAGATTCACAAGCTTCACCTCTTTGAACACCCCGATTGATCAAGTCTTGATGCAGATTAAGGATGAAGGAGCCCTGACATTCCCTGGCAAGTTAAAGGGAGACTTTAGCAAGAGGTCTAGAGACAAGTACTACTATTTCCACCAAAATCACGACCACGATACGTTTGAGTGTTATGACTTAAAGCAGCAAATAGAAGCTCTCATCAGGCAAGGGAAGTTGCAGAGGTTCATTAGTAAGGAAGGGACAGAACAGCCCTAAGGACAGCCTGCCCGGAGAGAAAATGAATGCCCTAGGCCACCCTTAGGAGACATAAGGATGATTATAGGAGGCAATGTAGCTTCCAGTTCTTCCAAGAAGGCACGTAAGACCTACCTACGGATGGTTTAGAATGCCTAGTTGACGGGGTATGTCCCAAAGATGGCACGAATCGACAACCTCGTAATTACGTTCACGGAGGAAAATGCCTAACGTCTCCATCACCCACATGACGACGCACTTGTAGTCAGCATACGTGTAGGGGATTACAACACACACCGAGTCCTTGTAAAAAATGGGAGCTCTACTGGCATCCTTCACTACCCAGTGTTCTAGCAGATGAGGATTGATAGGGAACGACTAATCCCAGTTAATGCCCTGCTTGTCAGATTTGGAGGAACAAAGGTACACCTACTAGGAGCAGTCACTTTATTCGTAATAGTTAGGGATTAATCATAGCAGATTACTAGGGATGTCATGTTCCTGGTTGTTGATTGTTCATCTGCTTACAATGCCATATTGGGTCTGAATCTTCAATATGTGTGTAAAACATCTATGAACGTTTAGACCCCCAATTTACAAATTACCAATACAAGCTTATAATCAAAAAATGTATGTATGGAATATGAAAATAAGCTAGAATGAAATTGGTAAAAAAAATCTAAACCGAAATTAGTCACACACAGCAATAATTAAAAGGCAAAGATTAAGGGAAGAGAGATGCAAACACAAAGACAACATAGCGATGTGTTATCGAAGAGGAAACCAAAGTCCTCGGTGTAAAACCTTTTCACCACTCTCCAAATAGTCAATAATCCACTAGAGAATATAGTTGGGATACATGAATAGTAGAAAACCCTCCAAGACTAATTTACCCAGTGCAACTAAGCCCTCCAAGCTTCTTGCTCCAATAGGGTTACACCAAACCTTGTCTTCTCTATCTTACTGGATCCTGCAATCGCCCATTGCATCAATCAAAATGAATTGGTCCCTTCTAAACTACTTCCTAAGCACCAAAATACCTTCTCACAAATATGGGTATGGTGAGATAATGATTTGGCTAATGTACCTCTCAAGGATGTATCAATGGAGAGGGTAAGAGTAGAGGAATTTAGAGAATCAAAGGATGAAGATTGTAAATGAATCAATCTTGTTTTTCTCTAGAGTTTCTCCCTTAAAATTTTCTCTAGAAGCTTTCAACAATACGTGGGTATAAGGGTATTTATAGTTGGTGTGTATGGAATGCGAAAAGTCAGTTTTGTAAAAAATAGAGTGTTTTGGCGATTCAAGTTCACGACTGAAACGAGTCGCGAGTTTAAGTCGTGAGCTAACGGCCTGGCCAAACTGGAAGTTTTGTCTTGTAGTGCAATAGCTAGCGTGACTCTTTAACTCCCCTGCATGCTTCACATGTGTGCCACCTTTGGCAACTCGCTAGTCGTGAGATCCAATCGTGAAGCCCTTCTTGAGTGCACACTCTTGAGCTTTTCTTCACACTCTCTCACATACTACCCTTACATGATTCCCACCTAAATATAGGGTTTTAAATGCTAAATTACAAGTAAATTTAGCACGGAATAAAGCCAACAAAATGGTTGAATAAATTCAACCTTACAATCTCTCCTTTTGGATATTCCGTGACAAAATCCTAAAACAAACTCTAGACTTAACATGTGAGTTGTGAACAGTTGAACAAAACTCACTCACACCTAACTCTAGAATCTGTGAAACTTTTGAACCATATGAACAAGTATTTCTTGAAAACAACAACACAATATGATCATTGAAAGCAGAAAACTTGAAATGCATATAAAGTAAGCACAATGCGATCAAACAAAAAGGAATGAAGCAATAAAGTATGGCTTGACCAAAACATGAACAATCACTGTAAATAGTGACCACAATGATCATTCACATAAGGAATGAACATCCGAACATGCAAAGTATCATTTGCATGTCCAACACTCAACCAATACAACAACACAAGGTAATTGTATCAAGGATATAAAATCCAATAAGGGCACATGAGTGATATACTTAAAGATGCATTACATTAACAACAAGTATTAAGCAACAAAGCATGGGTACAAAATACAAAAAGTACTAAATAGAAACTTAAACATATAAACCAAAGTACCAAAGGCATAACAACCATCCATGAGTTTAAACCAAAGAATTTAACAAAGTATCCAAACATAACAACATAAAGCATGGTTAACATAAATTAAAATGCTTAAAAGTTTTGGCTTTGCTCCCCTTCAAAATGGTGTTCCCCCTCAAGAGCTACTCCTACTTCTTTTCCAAAAGTTATCCCCCTTTTTAACTGGAATGGCCAAAGGGCTACTGTTGGGTAATAAAGTTGTCAAATTTTGCTGAAAGAAGTTTCATCTGCTCTTGGATAGCAGCCAGCCTATCAGATTGCTCATTCTGGATGCCACGAAGCTCGTCAATCCTTTCAAGGATGATTTGGAATGTGTCTGGAGGTACTGCAGAGGAAGATGAAGCTTGGCTCCTTTTGACACGGCCTCTTGAACTTGAGGGTTGTCCTTCAGCTTCTATCTCAGTTTCCATGGGTTCTCCTTGTTCTTGATCACCCTCCTCTTCATCACCCAAAAGACGAACTCTGATTCGTGTTGTTAGGACATATGTGGTTCACATGTTAAGAACATATGTCATGCTTTTATGTAGTTGGCTAATCCTTTGACAAAACGCACTTTACTTGTATTTAGGTAGATCTAAGTTGTGTTTAATACATGAAGAAACATGTTGTTCAAGTCTAGTATTAAAGCCATGAAGATTGGACCAAGAAACAAGTGAAGAAAAGCTATTCATTAAAGCTAGACAGATAGCTTGACACTTGCGGACAGATAGCTCGACAGCTTTTCGACAGTTGGCTATCTATCGAGCTCTTCAGTTGATTATTATCACAATCTCGACACCTTCTCGACAGCTGGTGGATCGATCGAGAAAGCTCCTGTCCCCTCGACATCTTCTCGACACCTCCTTGACACCTAGCTATATATCAAGGTTTAAATCTCGACACCTTTTCGACACCTCCTGATCAATCGAGGTTATGGGAAATTAGAATTTTCAAATCAGATTTTTGGGCCAAGCTTTTGTATTTGTGTAGGGTTTCTTTTTCACAACCTTAAACCTATATAAGGCTTATTTTAGAGGCTGTCACATAAGAAAATACAAGGAGAAAAAAAAGCAAAAGGTGACTGATACCTCATTCTCTCAAAAAAAAGCTACTGCGTCTTTGCACTTTAGGGTTTTGTAACTAAGTGCTTCTTGATCTTCATTGGTGATGAAGTGAAGAACTTTGCAGCCAACATTCTTCTTTCTTAAGTTGGTGAGTGAGTCATGTACTAGGATTCGTGCAAAGGAGTTAGTCACGTATTGGGATCCGTGCAACATAAAAAGGGTGGCGTTCATATATTGAAGAGTTTAGAGGTTCTAAAGTGGTAGAAGGTTTCTACTGTGAGTTCATTTATGGGGATTGTAGAGTCTAGGGACAAATGTTTTGTACTAGATCTGAAACTTCTCTTTACTATAGTGGATTGCTTTTTGGAAAGGCTTCCCCCCAGGTTTTTTACTATGAAACTAGTTGGTTTCACTGGTTTTCCTAGGTCATCATATCTTGTCTTATTTATTATTTCCTCTGCATGATTTTGACATGATATTGATGTTTGTTTCTTTTAACAAGTTTTATTCATAATATACCTAATTAACAACTTGGATTTAAAACTTGTTAATTCCATTAACCAGGGTCTAAATTTCCCAACACCTGTAATGGTTAGTGCATTGATAGCTGAAGGAGTAGGCATGAGATTAATGTCTTGAGGAATTTCCACACCTTTTGCTTAAAAGAGCCTCATGAGTAGACTAGGGAAAATCAGGTTTGCCCTTGAAGTGGTTCTTGTTTCATCAACAATAATGAAGAAGATATGAGCACTAATATCAATGTAAGTGTTCTCCCGAGCTCCATGAGGAAAATAGCTCTAGCATTATTAATGGTGGTCATCTTCTTCACCGGGTACAAGTTGAACATCATGATCACAGTAAGACATCTCATATCAGCTGGAAATGCAGTAGTGTTGAGGCATCTTCCCTCTCTAACTCCTCCAATGTGAGATTGAACAGTTTCAATGGAAAGCATTCAGTCATTATAATGTGTGAAATCATGGTCCAACTCCTCAAAACCAAGCACTTCATCAATATCTTCCAAGTCAATGCTGAATTCATGCCCTTTTATCCAACAGTTGATCTCATCTTCTCTTAAGACAACATTGGCATAGAATTCGCTGATCAATGGCTCACATACCCCAGGCAGATCACTAAGAAGCTTGTCCCAACCTCTGTCCTGAAAACAACTAGGAATGAAGTAGTCTTTTAAATCAACTTGATGGAAATTTAGACCCCTTAACACACAACTAGATTGAGTAGCCTAGTTAATTAGCCAAGTTGTTACTTAGTCAAATTAAGAAATTCTAGGTTAAAACAATCAAACAATCATATCAAGAATATAAAGCAGCGGAATAATAAATAACACAAGATATGATCACCCAAGAAAACCAAACCGATAAAAAACCTGGGGAGGATTTTACCCACCTATCCTCAAGGCAAACCTAAATCCACTATGAAAGAATCGAAGTTCATATAAAAGGACTTACAAGCTCCCCGCTTGACTTCCTAATGCTACCTACCAGTAGAATTTACTGACACGACCCCGTGCAAGCTCCGAATCTACGGACTCCTTCTTTCTTGAATTCTTCAATCAGCTACAAGCACCCACGCTTGATATTCTTTAAGCTTCAATGGTAGCAACCAAGTTGATCATCAAGATGTTGAAGTAATCTCAATCTTGAAAACCCTAAGCTTTGTGTAAAGGAAAGCTCCTCTAGATCTCACAAGAGATTTACACAAAACCGTAATGTATGAGCAACAATACAACTGGAGCAACTCTTAAAACGTGGCTAGGGTTTTTCCTTATATACCTAGGGCAAAAACATAAAACCCTAAACGTTTAATGAGTTAGGGCTGAGTTGGAAAAACTGCAGAAAACGCAATCTGGTCGACTTTCGATCGATCGAATCTATTTTTCGATCGATCGAATCTATTTTTTGATCAATCGAGCCAGACCGAAATGCCCCAATGCATCTACAGTCTCTCAATTCTAACTTTACAATAATTAATCAACTTTGAGCACACTTTAACAAGACATAACATATTGTTTTGATCATGGTTTGCCAATATTACAAATTAGAGTTCTAAATACATAAATTCCTAAACCTTTAGAACCTAACACAACCAAATCCACAAATCTTTCTTGGATGATGGGAGCCTTCTTATAAAATCGATCGTATCTCTCAAAATGTTGTGTAGACTTAAACTTTGTATTGTCCATTTTCTTCATTTTGTTACCTTTTCGAGTAGTGTTCTTCTTCTTTGGAGACATCTGCACAAACATAGTAGGAAAGGCCACAAAACAGGGTACAACATATGGTAGCACCAAGATTTAGTTACACATTAGTATCACTAAAAAAGACAAACAGTTAGACCAAGGATTCAATCTACAGCATAGTTCAGACACAACTTGTCATGAGGGAACACATAACAACAAGACACAATAGATTTGTAACATGAAAAACTTTAACAGATCATAATGTAGGTGTGTGCTCAAAACTTTCACGAACAACTTAGGGCAAAATGCAAAACACATAATCAGTGATGCAAGAAAACAATCAGCGTGTACCAAAAACACCCCCTTAACATTGTATTTAAAAAAAAAACACAAGAAAATGTCTGCGGGACATTTTACCATGGGTATGATATGCATACACAACTCAGATCAAGAACCATACTCAAAACTAAGAAACAATCATGAAAACATTTGAAATAAGTATCAAACTATCAATATCAACAAAACCCATATAACAAACTCAACAAAAATTACCCAACCCATATTTGAACATCATATTTTCAAAACTCAACACAGACTCAAAAATCAAGAAATCCAAGGCTACAAACATGAAATACTTTGAAAATAAATGAAAACCCATACATTTTCTTAAAGTTTGAAGAAGAGATGATGATGAAAATGGTGGATTTTTTGGAGTGGAGCACGGTGAGTTTGTGAGAGAGATAAATGGACAAGACAATGAACAGTCAAAATGTTCGAGGGAAAACTGAAAAGATTTTAAAAAATATTTTTAAAGTGCAAAAAACGCGATTTTCGTGACTAAGATGAGTTGCAAAAAAGTCGCCAAAAACCCTTGTGACAAAATTTTGAAAAATTGTCTAAGTGTTTTTCGCAACTGGAAGTTCCACTCGCGAGTTAGTTGTGATGGGAGTCGCCAAACTTTCTAAGTAACCCTTGTGACTGGAGCTTCCACTTGTAAACAAGTCGCCAAAATGAGTTGCGAGAAATTTAAAAACCCAGATTTTTGGAAAAATTTTAAGTCTTTTTCGCGATTGGGACTTTGACCTACCAGAGAGTCGCGAAAACCTTTTGTGTAAGCTCGCGACTAGGACATGTGATTAGAGTGACCTATGAGGCAAGTTGTTAAAAAAAGGTTGCACAATTTTTTGAAATTTTCGACAATTTTCAAAATAAAAACACTTTCCAAAAACAATTAAAACACTCTAAAATCTTTTTGTATTTGATCAACATATAATTGAGCCTGTGCAACAAATTTAAACAAGTACAATTACACAAATGAATAAGATATTCATTGAACATAGACATGTGTGATGTGTGTGGGTATAAAAAATGAGATAGCCCTAGTCTAATGTGAAACTTCAATGATCAATTCAACCAAGACATACACAATTAGCACTAGAAAAAGTGACCTATCTCAATTATAGAAATATGCATATATGACCTTCCACAAAACTTGATAATATAACTTTGAAACTTTTCATTTGGCTTCATATACAACATATCATTTGATCTTTTTGAATCATTACATCTCATTTTGAGATCGATGCCTGAAATTTTTGATATTTCATTTTGATGAGTAAGCCTTTGGCTTTTTGGGCATCATATATTTTATTTTAAGTCGCTTTCCTTTTTTCCTAGTAAAATAATAATATATGCGACAGTTTTTGCAACTCATTATCTTTTTTTATTTTGAGATTTACATTTGTTGAGCTTTTTAAGAAAAAAAAAATAAAAGAGTGGGAAAATATATAGGCACAAGTCTGTGCAAGTTTCAAGATCAACAAGCCATTGACTAATCATTTATGACAAGTTTGAAAATCTATTTACAATAGTCACATAGATTTCAAGATTTTTCTTACAATGATATGAGTGCATAAAGAACAAGTTACGCTCATAAATGCACAAAGCCATTAGTACAAAGGTACAAGACAAAACATGCTAGTGACAAAACACAATAATGTTGCTTTTTATGTGTTTTTGGATTTTTGACACAAAATCAAGTAAAGATTGATTAAAAAAAAAAAGTAAAAACATTCAAAGTAAAAAGCAAACAAACACAAATTTTCAGCAAAAGCTGGAACAATAACAAAAAGCACACAAACTAATCAAAATCACAAAGTATAGGTAGAATTAATGCATGAACATGTTGTAATACTTATGTATGAGTACCCCTCTTCACCCACACAGCACGTGTGTTTAGGGTGATATCCCTAGAGGATTAGGTACTATTGTTTTGGCTTTTAAACCTTTTGTTGAAGCTTGTCAAGCAGGCAGTGAATGCATCAATCATCTTCATTACATCTCCAATGTTGGACACAGCTTCTCCCCCTTTCGGTTGCTTGGGGTTCCCTTTATCCTTTCTTTGTCCACTTTGCCTTTGATAATTGCCATTCTTTAATGCCCACAGCTTACGGCAATTTGGTCTAGTGCGTTCTTGAATTCCATAGTGATGGCAGAAATGTTGAGTTCTCGGACCTCTTTGTGACTTTGGGAGTGATTTTCCTTGAGCCTTAGGTTTGACCACTAGTTGGTTAGGAGGCTTAGTCAAAAACCGTTGGTTAGTCACATTCCGCTTCTTCTCTAGCTTCAATTTCTCAACAACTGAAGTTTTTACCACTAGTTCCTTAGCTTTCACAAACTTCATATCCTTGGACACTTTAACACTCGAATTGCTCTCTCTGGTGTATCCCAATTCGCTTTTGTCGGAGAAAGGTTTTTGATGAGCAAGCACTTCATCAAGCTTCTTGGAGGAGACCCACTCTACTTTAGCATTCGCTTGAATCACCTCAAGCTCAAGGATTTTTTTTTTTTTTTTAATACGCTTCGGTTAACTCTCCTTTTAGCGTCTCCATTTCACATTTGGTCTCCTTGTATCATACTAGAAGACTTCTATAATCTTCCTTTGCCCTCTTCATCTTTTTAATGGCTGCCTTTGCCACTCTTGCATATTCTCCTAACTTCTCAAGGAGGGAATTGTAGGTCTCTTGCAGTTCCACTATTCCTTCATCATACTCAATATTAGATTCTTCTATTATTTCCATTGATTCCACTTCAGTGTGCTCCCCAAGCCCTTCCACTAGCAAAGTTAAGTCATCTGAAGATTCCACGGGAGCAATGGTCATGAGTGCAGAGAAGTTTCCTTCTCCATCATAGCTTTCATCTGAATCTGAATCTGAATCAGAGGAGTTGGAATCACTTAGAGTAGTGGCATACGCCTTGCCCTTCCCTCTCAAATAATTAGGACATGCTTTCTTGAGATGTCCATGTCCATTGCATTTGAAGCATGTGATTCCTTGAGAAGATTTAAACTCATTCCCATCTTTCCTCTTGAAGTCCTTTTTTTCCTTTCTAAAACTTGGGAATTTTTCCTTCTCAACAAATTTTCCATTCTTCTTGAACTTCAAGAACTTTCGGAAATTCTTCACAAGATATGCCACATCTTTCTCGACCTCATCCTCATCCGATGAGTCGTGAGCTTCTATCCTCTCATTAATCATCTTAAGAGCAAGGGATTTGCTCTTCCTTTGTGATGGCAACGACAGCTCATAAGTTTGAAGTGAGCCAATTAGTTCTTAAACTTTAATATCATCACGATCCTTGCTATCTTCAATTGCTGTAATTTTTGCATGGAAGCTCTTCGGCAATGATTGAAGGATTTTACTCACTATCTTTGAGTCCTCCATTTTCTCACCTAAGTTGAACTTGCCAATAACCACCTTATTCAGCTTACCATAGAATGAGTCGAAAGACTCATCTTCGCTCATTTTCAGCTTTTTAAATCGAGTGGTTAGCATCTGCAACTTAGTATCTTTCACCTTCTTGGTACCTTTATACATGGTTTCCAATATTTTCCATGCCTCCTTGGCAATTGTAACGGGAGATATCTTGTGAAACTCATCTGGAGACACACCACAAAAAATTGCATATAAAGCTTTACTGTTAGCGTTAGTTGCTGCAAGGGCTGCCTTATCCCAAGTGGATATAGTGGCCTCCGGCCTAGTCCATCTTACATCTATTGCATCCCAAACAGTCTTATCAAGTGAACATAGGAATGCCCTTATGTGGACTTTCCAAAATGCATAGTTGCTACCATCAAAATATGGTGGAGCATTGAGAGATTGAGATCGATCCATCTCAATGGGGTCAAGGATCGAACTTAGCTAATTAAACCACAACAAGTGCACCTGCTCTGATACTAATTGAATGTTCAATATTTGTGTAAAACACCTATGAATGTTTAGAACCCCAATTTACAAATTACCAATACAAGCTTATAATCAAACAATGTATGTGCGGAATATGAAAATAAGTTAGAACATAATTGGTAAAACAATCTAAAATGAAATTAATCACAACCACAATAGTAATTAAAAGGCAAAGATTAAGGGAAGAGAGATGCAAATACAAAGACAACACAGCGATGCGTTATCGAAGAGGAAACTGAAGTTCTCGACATAAAATCTCTTCGCTGCCCTCCAAGTGGTCAATAATCCATTAGAGAATATAGTTGGGATACATGAATAGGAGAAGACCTTCTAAGCCTAATCTACCCAGTGCACCTAAGCCCTCCAAGCTTCTTGCTCCAATAGGGTTACGCTGAACCTTGTCTTCTCTAGCTTACTGGATCCTGCAATCGCCCATTGCATCAACCAAAATGAATTAGTCCATTCTAAACTGCTTCCTAAGCACTAAAAGACCTTCTCACAAATATGGGCATGGTGAAATAATTATTTGGCTAATGTATCTCTTAAGGATGTATCAATGGAGAGGGTGAGAGTAGAGAAATTTAGAGAATCAAAGGATGAAGATTGTGGATGAATCAATCTTGTTTTTCTCTAGAGTTTCTCTCTCAAAATTTTCTCTAGAAGCTCTCAACAATACATGGGTATAAGGGTATTTATAGTTGGGTGTGTATGGAATGCGAAGAGTCAGTTTTGTAACAAACAGAGTGTTTCGGCAACTCGAGCTCGCCACTGGAACGAGTCGCTAGTTTGAGTCGCGAGCTAACGTCTTGGCCAGACTAGAAGTTTTATCCTGTAGTGCAACAGCTAGCGTGACTCTTCAGCTCCCCTACATGCTTCACATGTGTGCCATCTTTGGCGACTCGCCAGTCGTGAGAACTTTCTTGAGTGCACACCCTTGAGCTTTTCTTCACACTCTCTCACACACTACCTTTACATGATTCTCACATGAATACAGAGTTTCTAAATGCTGAATTACAAGTAATTTTGGCACGGAATAAAGCCAACAAAATGGTTGAATAAATTCAACCTAACAGGGTCGTCCAACCCTTAACTTATGGAAGGCTGTAACTTCGAATTACCAGTTAATGATAAAATTCCCAACTGAGTATGAAATGGGCGAAGTATGGGGAGATCAAGTGGCGGTGCGCAAGTGCTACATTGCGATGTTGGAGATGGACGACCATTTGTAAACTATGTGTATAGAGGAACAGCAGACGGTGGTGGAACTGATAGAGGAGTTGGAAGAGGTAATCTTGGATGATGCTCGGCCCGAACGAACGACCAAGTTTGAAACTCTGTCTAGCCCGCCAATCCGTCAAGCACTCACGACAGTTTTAAGGGAGAACCAGGACGTATTTGCCTAGAGCCATAAGGACATGCCCGGAATCAATCCTTCAATTATAGTCCACAAGTTAAATGTATCGCCTTCCTTCTCTCTTGTTCGTCAGAAGAAGCGAGTGTTTGCGTAAGAACGGGACAAGGCCATAACCGAAGAAGTTCGTAAGCTACAGGAGGCAGAGTTCATTCGAGAAGTATTCTACCTCAACTGGTTGGCCAATGTAGTGATGGTTAAAAAGGCCAACGGAAAGTGAAGGATATGCGTAGACTTCACGGACTTGAACAGGGCATTCCCCAAAGGTAGCTATCCTCTTCTGTGGATTGACATTTTGGTAGATTCAATTGCAAGACACCGGTTGCTGAGATTCATGGACGTATTCTCTGGGTATAACCAGATCAAGCTGGACACAGCCGACCAGGAGAGGACTTCATTCATCACCAGCCAGGGCCTCTTTTGTTACAAGGTAATGCCATTCAGACTCAAGAACGCAAGCGCTACGTATTAAAGGCTGATGAACAAAATGTTAACACACCAGATTAGGAGGAATGTGGAGGTTGTTAGGACATATATTTTTCACTTGTTAAGAACATATGTCATTATTTTATGTAATTGGCTAATCTTTTGACAAAATGCACTTTACTTGTAATTGGGTAGATCTAGGTGTTCTTAATACTTTAAGAAACTGTGTTTCAAGATCAAGTGTTGAAGTCATCAAGTCTGTCCAAGAAATAAGCTGAGAAATGCAAGTTTATTAAAGCTCGACAGCTAGCATGTGTCAAAGTTTAAGAAGCTGTTCACTCCATGTGCTCGACAACTCCTATCTATCGAGGTTTAAGAAAGAAACATAAATTTTTATCTATTTTCTTGGAATCCGTGAATGTGTCTTTGAGACTTATTTACTTCTAACCCTAGACATATAAAATGATTATTTTAAAGGCCGTCAAAGAGTACACAAGTTGCACAAGCTTTGAGAAAAGTTTGCTTAAGCAAATTGTGATCGGAGACAAAGTTTTGTCCCAATTCATCATTCTTGAAAAAGTTGCTGTGTATGTGCACTATAGGGTTTTGTGACCAAGCATCTTCTTGATCTTTATCGTAGATGAACTGAAGCACTTTGTAGCCAACAATCTTCTCTAGTTGGTGATTGAAGTTGCGTATTGGGATTCGTGCAATTAGTTGGTCACGTACTTAGAAGCTGTGCATCAAAAGGAGAAATTGTCATTACAGAACAAGTCTAATTGGGTATTAGGGTATGGGTTCAACTATAAGTTGGTATAAGGTATTGAGATTTCTTTACTTGTAACAGCTTGGTGTGATAATAATGGAATTTTAGAAGTGGTGACTTGAAAGTTACCTGGTGGGGTTTTTGCTGCGTAGGTTTTCCTTATTCGTAAACAAATCACCGTGTCAATTTAATTTTCACTGCATACTTAGTTTAGTTGGTGATTTGTTTGTGCTATCATGCGCTTTACATGTTAATTAACTTAATTAATTCATTTAGCTAAATTAATTGATCAATTTATCACAAGGGGTTAATACACATTTGGCCTATCAAGTGGTATTAGAGCAGGCACACTCTGATTAGGTTTAATCTTTGCTGTGTTAATCCATTGACCCCTGTTTGTTATGGATAGAGGACAGTCATTAATTATACCTCATTTATTTGATGACACTAACTATGCATACTGGAAAGTACGAATTAGAGCTTTCTTGTAGTCTTTAGATGAGAAGGTGTGGCAAGCTGTAGAGATTGGTTGGACCAAGCCAAAAGAAGTGTTGGCTGATTGGGATGAAGCCAAGATCAAGGCGGCAAACTTTAATAGCAGGGCATTGAATGCTTTATTCAGTGCGGTCACCAATGAAGAGTTTAAGAAGATATCCTCCACTGAAGCTGCTAAGGAAGCATGGACCATCCTCCAGACAACCTATGAGGGAACAAAGACTGTCAAGGATTCAAAACTTCAGAGGCTCACTACAAGCTTTAAAGAAATAAAGATGGAGGATGATAAGTCGTTTGATGAGTTCTATACCAAGTTTAAGGACATAGTGAACTCAGTTTTCAATCTTGGGGAAACTGCTGCGACTTAAATAATGCTCCAAAGTGTAGAATTGTCGCGAAGTAATAACTTGGTAAGTCCGAGGTCGAATCCACAAGGAAAAGGAAATTGATTAGCAAACCACAAGAGAATAAAACTAAAATAATAAAGTTTATCTAAAGAAATTTTTGATAGTTTAGTAAAGGTAATCTAAATTAAGAGAAAATAACAATATATGAAGGCACTAAGATTTAGAGATCCACACACAACACATCTATTGGTAATCTTAACAATATTTATTTTATGACTCAACTAAAATTCATACGAAGGATGATCTTAGTCGGATGATTTAACAATAAAAAATCAAAAAGTAATTGTCTAAGGTAGTTCATGCAATTGATTGATTTTAGGCAAAACAAAACTAGTGAATTAGTTCACAGGGAATACTAAGCATTTAACGTGCCTGGATTCTACGATAAATCAAAGGATTCTACGGAACTAAATACTTTTCTAGATGAGTAAAACAATTAAAAACATAAAAACATAATCATTAAAATCAATAAATAATTGTTAAGAACATACCAATAAACGGTTGGATTTCACCCCTTGCATTAGCAAGGCTTCTAGCAAGTTATAACACAAAAAAAAAAAAAAAAACTCTAAAAACTCTAAATAAACTTTAATAAAACCTAAATTAAGTTCTATAGCAGCTCTCCTCTGAATTTTGCCCTGAAAAGCCTTTAAATAGGTCAAAAAATCCTATTACAAGTTGAATTCTCGTTTGGAGAAAATTTCAGGTATTTAAACTTCACTTAACTGACATTTTTGGCCCAATTAACTTCATAATTTGGACTTTTGGTAAACTACAAAGTTGTAGCCCTTTAAGTTAGCTTTCCAGCCCAACTTCAATAATCTCAATTGGACATCTGAGCCAAAATTTATGCTCCAAATACTAACTGGTATGTAGGCTGGATACTAATCCAAATTGGACTTGGATTAGATACAAATTTTCTTTGATTCCTTACTCCAATTGAACTTGAATTTAATTGGGTTGGCCTTCTTTGACTTCATCATGGCCCTTGTAAAAGTAAGTCCATTAGCTTTTTTCTTTGCATAAATCCACTTATTTAATTTCATTATCCTACAAAAGACAAATTCATGCATTAAAATTTAATTGAGCACAAAATTGATTATTCAGCTTTATTCCAAAACCAATTATAAAATGCATGAATTAACTCAAAATAAGTATGATAATACTTTCTAATAATGATATAAATATGCAAAATTAAGCTATTATTAGAAACCATTCCTAAACCCAAGATTGTGAGAAAGGTGCTCAGATCTCTATCCGAAAGATTTCATGCCAAGATTATGGTGATAAAGGAATCAAAGAATATTGACAAGATTCCTTTGACTGAGCTGGTTGGAAAACTTTCAGACTTACGAGCTAGGGTTAACAAGAATTGGAAAGTCGGGTAAGGGGGCAAGAGCATGGCTTTGAAGGCAAAGAGCAGTGACACTGATGAGTCTTCATATGATGAAGATTTTAAGATGAAGTCCTACATTACAAGGCAATTCAAGAAGTTCATAAAGAATGCCAATGGGAAGGGCTTTGATAAGGACCATTGGCAATCCAGTTCTTTTCAGTTTAAGAGTTAAAACAAAGGGAAGAAGGATGCAAACGATGGCGGTCAGTATACTGTTCCCGTAGGACCTAAGTGCTTTGGGTGTCATGGTTTCGAACACATGAAACAGGAGTGTCGTACATATCTCAAGAGCATTGGGAAGAGCAAAGCACTTGCTGCAACCTTGAGTGACACTGAACTTGAGGATGATTCTGACAATGAGGATGACAGAATCTTGAATGCCTTCATTGCCAAAGTCAATCCTACTGAAGGGATTGTTGAAGACGTGGACGAAGAAGAAGAATTGGTGGATTCTAAGTGTGAGAAGATGGATGATCAAGATGATATCCATACTGCTTATGAGAAACTATACAAGCTGTTTGAAAAACACGAGAAACTCTATAGGTTGGACACCAAGAAACTCAGTGATGTGGAACTTAACCGAGAAGAGTTTTTCACAAAGTTTGATGATGCTAATTAGACTATTGGAGCACTGAGGTTTGAGAACGATTTCTTGGCTGAGAAGACCAAGAAACTTGAAGTGGAGCTGTTTCAAGTCAGAGCCCAATTGGAGAGCTCAATTATGAAATATATATTTTCTTAGATCACAAAGAATTTCATATCGATATAGGGAAACACTCTGATGCCCTGGTATTTACATTATTGATTTTAATCGGCTTTTATTATTATTCTTGTTAACAATCACCAAGCAAAAGTACTTTTCTTCTTCACCCAAATAGTTATTTAATTATATTTTCTTTGAATTTACCCTGCTCCTTGTGGTTCGACCTCAGTACTCCGAGAATTATATTGCTACGATCTCCTACACTTGGGAGTGAGCAAGCATTGACATACATTGTACTTTTTCTTCTCTATATGTGGATGTATGTTTTCTTTCATCTACCCCTTACATGTGTTGTTTCTTTTCTCTCTTTATACACATGTTTCTTATTTATTGTATTCAATTTATTATTTCTGTTTCACACTAAGATGCCTTGATGAGTTTTGTTTAAAGTGTTTCAGAAATACAAGTTGTCAAAATCTGCTTGCCATAAACTCTCTTCTTGCAAAGTTTTTCAAGAATTTGTGTTAGGATAGATTTTATTGTATTCAACAAGTGAATATGAGTTGAGTGATTTGTGACTTTTCTCATATGCTTATTTGTTTGTTGTGGTTTTGTCACAGATTGTTAAAGGGTGAAGATTGTTAGGACATATGTGTTTCACTTGTTAAGAACATATGTCATTATTTTATATAATTGGCTAATCCTTTGACAAAACTCACTTTACTTGTAATTGGATAGATCTAGGTATTCTTAATACTTCAAGAAATTATGTTTCAAGATCAAGTGTTGAAGTCATCAAGTCTGTCCAAGAAACAAGCTGAGAGGTGCAAGTTTATTAAAACTCGACAATTAGCATGTGTTGAAGTTTAAGAAGTTGTTCAGCCCGTGTGCTCGACGGTTGCTCGACACCTCCTATCTGTCGAGGTTTAAGAAAGAAACAAAAATTCTGATCTGTTTTCTTGGAATCCGTGAATATGTCTTTGAGACTTCTTTTCTCCTAACCCTAGACATATAAAATGATTATTTTAAGGGCTGTCAAAGAGTACACAAATTGTACAAGCTTTGAGAAAAATTTGCTCAAGAAAATTGTGACCGGAGACAAAGTTTTGCCCTAGTTCATCATTCTTGAAGAAGTTGCTGTGTATGTGCACCATAGGGTTTTGTGACCAAGCATCTTCTTGATCTTCATCGTGGATGAACTGAAGAACTTTGCAGCCAACAATCTTCTCTAGTTGGTGATTGAAGTCGCGTACTGGGATTCGCAAAATTGGTTGGTCACGTACTTGGAAGCTGTGCATTAAAAGGAGAAATTGTCACTACAGAATAAGTCCAATTGGGTATTGGGGTAAGAGTCTAACTGTAGGTTGGTATAAGGTACTGGGATTCCTTTATTTGTAACCGCTTGTTGTGATAATAGTGAAATTTCGGGAGTGGTGACTTAAAAATCACCTGGTGGGGTTTTTGTTATGTAGGTTTTCCTTATTCGTAAACAAATCACCGTGTTAATTTAATTTCCGCTGCATACTTAGTTTAGTTGGTGATTTGTTTGTGCTACCATGCGCTTTGCAAGTTAATTAACTTAATTAATTCACTTGGCTAAATTAATTGGTTAATTTATCATAAGGGGTCAATATGTGTTTGGCCTATTAGAGGTCTATGTGGGCGACATATTGGTAAAAAGCATACGGGAGGACGACCTCCTAAATGACCCAAGAGACCTATGACACCCTATGATTTTATAACATGAAATTGAACTCGGGCAAATGTGCGTTTGGGGTAATGGCAGGAAAATTCTTAGGATTTATGGTATCCCAAAGGGGTATTGAGGTCAACTCTGACAAGATTTAGGCCATAATGAAGTTAGCCTCGCCAAAGACTGTCAAGGAGGTACAGAGCCTGAATAGTAAGGTTGTTGTCCTAAACAGGTTTGTCTCAAGAACAACAGATAAGTGCCTACATTTCTTCCGTACATTGAAGAAATCATTTGAATGGACGACCAAGTGCCAACAATTTTTCGAAGACCTAAAGATGTATCTTTCTTCCTTGCCTTTACTAAGTCCATCAAAACTTTTGCAGTAATTATTGAATTAAAAAAGAATTTTTTTTTTTTTGGACTGCCATAACTTGAAGCGGGCCGGTTCACTTGAAGTGTTTTGGTGGCTTCTCCGCTACAGATTATGACTGGTATAATTATAACAGTAAGGTAATGAGTCTTTGACAGTCCACCATTAAGTTTGCTGATGATCAAAATAGTAGTCCATGGAATGGGAGTTATCCTCACTAGCTAAACGTCATTACAAAAAATCTTTGTCCCGGTTTGATTGCTACAAGGATAGGACCCTTATGTGTGTGTGAGCTGGAGTGCATGGAATGGGAGGTCTAGACTCTAGAGGGGTTGAACTGTCCTTTACAGATGAAGTACCGACTTAATTAAAAAATTACCCTAGCCAATGCATGGTTTGTTTGTAGGTTCATGCACAGAATCCTCATATGCCAAACAGGGTGTCAGGTTGCCATTCATGAAGCCATGGGGCTTTTAGTGTCGATGTAGAAAAACAATCGCTGGACTTTCGTATATGAGTTCTTTAAATGCGAAGCAATTGTCCTTTGGTATATAGGAGGGAAAGATGCTATCATTATGTGAAATTTGTAACTTTGCTGCTTTTGTAATTTTCAAAGCCCCCTTAATTTGTAATAGAAATGTGATCATATATAGTTGGATTTGGATGATTCAATTTTCTTTTGTAGTTGGGAGAGGTTGGCATCGCATAACATCAAAATGGAAATTTTTTTTTAGTGTATTAGACAAATACTAAAAAAAACAAGTGCCTTCCGTTTTATTAAAAGGATAAGTACATATTTTTTCACTGAAATTTTAACCTTATTTTTTAGAAACAAAGTAACTACTAAACATGCACACACACTTAATACACTCTCTCACCGAACTTAAACATATTTCTAAAAAAAAAAAAAACACACATTAGTTAACGCAAAATACACAAATGGGCCTACTGAAATTTTAACCTAATTCCTTTATATTTTGTATTCTAGTGGCTCCTAATGAGATGAGTTTGTGAGAGAGTAGTATCTTAACAGAATTGAAATTAAGATGGTTAAGAGCCTTGTAACTTGACTAGACATCTAAGTTTTTTTTTTTTTTTTTTTTTTTTGAGAAGAAGACATCTAAGATTTAAATCTTTCAACCTAGCAGTAATTATTGAATTAAAAAAGATTTTTTTTTTTTTTTGGGGGACTGCCATTAACTGAAGCGGGCCGGTTCACCTTGTACACGAGCCCAATTCGGAGGGGAATGAAGATAACTTCAGACGCTGTCGTTTAGGCCGCATTTCCTTTGATCACAATATATGCAAATAGAAAAGAAACGAAAAGCGAGTGTTTGGTCCTAGAGAGAGAGTAGAGAAACAAGCAAATCAGGGGAAAAAGAACAAAAAAGAAAGGAAAATGGCAGGGAGATTGAGCAACGTAGCTTCTAGAATCATGGGCGGAAACGGCGTCGTATGCCGCTCCGTCGCCTCCTCTCTTCGCCTCCGCGCCGGTATGGGCCTCCCCGTCGGCAAACACATCGTCCCTGACAAACCGGTCAGTACCTCCGAAAATCACTAGATTTTCACTCTCTCTCACACACTTCAATAATATATTCTTTTTCCCTTCCTTTTACTTCAAAATCGTTTTGAAAAGCATTGGAAACGAATCCCTAAAAACATGATACTGTGTGTGTTGATGTTTCAGCTTCCAGTGAATGACGAACTAGTTTGGGACAACGGGACCCCATTTCCCGAGCCTTGCATAGATCGCATTGCTGATACTGTTGGAAAGGTAACACTATTGTCTTGCCCAATTATCATATCCATTTCTTATTATCAATTTCAACATGGTTCAATTGTGTTGTATTGTATTGTTTTGGTCAATGCAGTCATATAGTTCAATTTCAATCGTTAAGTTTTTGCCCTTTTAGGATTTGGGTTAATTATTCGCAAAATCCATCCTATACTGTAAATTTTGAGCTGATTGGCAACAAATCAGTGGGCTAATTGGATAGTGGAATGCACTAATATGTCAAAATCAACTGATTAGTTTTCATTAAGCAACTATATCCTCTCCAATCAGTCCATTAATTTTAATGTTGATTTTGGATTGCATGTTGGAAGTTGTGAAAAATCTTGAAAGTTTATAGCTTGGGGTGGGAATTGTAATTTGCAAATGACCCTATAGTTTAGGGTGGATAGCTACAATTAACCGTGACCGTATTTTGTTTTCCTTTTTGTGGTTTTGGAAACAGTATGAAGCATTGGCTTGGCTTTGTGGAGGTTTGAGCTGTTTCGCAGGTTTGGGACTGTTGGCTGTGTGGAACGATAAAGCTTCTAAGATACCATTTGTAAGTCAAGAAGCTTGGATTTGATCTTTCATTTTGTGTTTTGAATTTGCAGAATACAGTGATTTTCTATGATATTTTATGAGGTTATTCTTTTATAATTTTGAACTTAGTTATGCTTTGCTATATCTTTATTGATCTCTTTTTGAATATCAAAAAAAGAGGAAGTGAGTTTGATGCCTTGTGTAGTCATTGGATGAGTTCCTTGCCATTTTTGATGGTGTAAGGGGTAGTAATTCTTTTGTGAGTAATGGAATAGGTTGGAGAATCCCAAAGAGGGGTGCAATCAGGTGCATGAGAAATATGCAAAAAGTGGTTTTAGATGCTATAAAAGATAGGTCTTCCTCAATTACAATGATTTGAACAATTAGAAGGGTTCATGTAGCTGACCTGGATTAACTGGGTCTAAGACTTCATTTTCTTATTAGTTATTTATTGGAAAATAGGTTAACCCCACCTCTCCCTCCCCCAGTGTCTCTCTATAATTTTTTTTTTTGGGAAAATAGGCTCCAATTTGAAATGGTAGAAATTGGAAAAAAAAAATCTTTATTTAATGTTAATATTAATGTGAACATTGAAGAAAATTCAAAAGTCTTTTAAGCACTCCTTTTAGTTAATGTTTGTGATAAATTAGAGCTCCTGCATAGACCTTGAACAGAAATGTTATGTACTTGAAATATATTTTTAGATATCTTGGATTGTTATAGAATAGAAGAAAAGAAAACATGTGGCTAACTCTAACCAATATGTTGAGGATTCATAGCCAACCCCAAAATTTTGGGATTAAGGCTTTGTTGTTGTTGTTGTTGGATTGTTTTCTTTAAATTTCATGCTCGTGTGCTTAGTGTAGCAGTTTTTAACTTTGCTTTAATGTTCATATATTAACAGAGCTAAAAATATAGCAAAATTTGTGTTTGATGTGACCCAAGTGAATCAATTTGGGACCAGATATTATGCATAACATATACTCTAAAATTATGGAACTGAATCAAGTCATCCACTTCTCTCCTTACTTATTGAACATAATGTACAAGTTGGGTTGATCTTTCTAATGAAAAAAAGGATGATCAAGTACAATAATCTAATGTTATGAAGGTGATCTCCAACTCCTACACATTGAAATGTGACACTTCAGGAAAAAGAAAGGAATGAAGCTGGTCTTTGTAATTAGAACCTCTTGAAATGTGTCATCTTGGGCAAAAGAAAGGAATGAGTTGTTGGATTCAATAAACAATTCATTTTAAATTAAATTAAAATAAAAAATTATTTTGAATTCCATTTTATTTTTTTCTTCGTCTCTCTCACTCTCTCTGTGGGCCAAGAAATTACAAAACAATAGACAAGGTTGATGGCTAGGCGATTATGTGTCATGTGCTGTTGGATTTACGGTGGTGCTCTGTTGGTTGATAGTGTTTATTTTATTTATTTATCATAATTATTTTTTCACCTAATGGGATTGATTTGAAGGATTTTGACTTTGAAATTGTCTCATGCTTGAGTATTTTGGTTGGATTGTTGAGGTTGGTGAAGGAGGGCTTGGTAGGCAATCATTGAGGTTGCTTAATGAAGGATTAGAAGCCCAAGGTGGTAGTGGCATTGAATGGCACAGCTGGAAATTGTGCCTTTTGGGTGGCAATTTGGATGATTTGGGATGTTGACTGTGGCTTGGGGTGTCATGGGTGCTCGGTGTTGGTTGGATTGTGGTAGTTTTTGTGTGTGTGTGTGTGTGTGTGTGTGTGTGTGCGTAGGCATATGCTGGTGGCAGAGATTTCTTATGGCTGGCTGATTTGATGGAATTCCATGGCAGGGGTCTTGTGGTGGATGAGTCTTGGGCATGATGGTTTTGGACGTCGAGTTTGTGGGTTTGATTGGTGAGACAATATAGTGTGGCTAAAATTGGTGTGGTGGTTTGTGTTGTTGCTGTGGGTGTGATTATTCAGCAATGTGCTGCTGTGGGGGTGAGGTTTGGTTAGTTTTGTGTGGTGTTTGTTGTGGGAGGATTTGGCCAAGGGAGAAAGTGCTCAAGTGAATGGAGGAAGCCGGTTGTGTGGTGGTGAATGGTGATGAGCTTAATGGGCTGTCAGTGGGGTTAGAGAATGGTGGCTGTTTGGCAACTAGTTGGCCATAGAGGGTGGTGGTTGTTGGTGGTTTTAAAATTGGGCCATGGTGGCACCAGATGGAGGAAGACGAAGGAAGAAAAATTTTTAAGCAATTTTTTAAAATTATATTTGAATTTAAAAAGACATGTTTATTGAAATGCTGTCATGTGCACAGAGTGTGATAGTGTTCTGCCAATAATCAATGGAATGATAACAAAAGGGTCAATTTGGCCAATTTCTCAAAGTTTAGGGGTTTATAATTTCACCTTGGAAGGATAGGAGGTTAGTTTGATTTTGACCTAGAAGTTCAGCGTGTGTTTTTGCATTTTTCCAAATAAAAAGAGAAAAAAGGCTAATTTCAAGTGCATCACTAGATCCAACACCAATAATCTTGCTAAAACTAGTTCAACGTGAAGGGAGTGTACTTCGTCTTTGAAGTAGTCTGGTGTCACTGTTTGGTCGTCTTAAATCTTGTCTGTATATTCCTTTCTATTTGACATTGTATTTGTTTTACTCATTTCCTGATGTTTTTGTAGATCATTTAATGCTTTCTGATGCTGAATTGTGACATTTCCCTTTTCTATTGAGCAGGCACCAAAAGTCTATCCATACGACAACCTACGAGTGGAGCTTGGCGGTGAACCATAGTTGGATCCACGGGCAACTAATTGAACAGTTATTGTTGTTCCAGTTGTGCGTACTTTTTGTTTATTTGTATGGTTTTGGAGTTTGATTGGTTGAAATAATGCACCATGTTTATGTGTCGGCAAAACAAATATCTTCAGACAACTGGCAAAGTTTTCTATTCTTCGTTATTATGTTGATTCTCATGACAAGATGCATAAATTCCATGTTTTATTTGTGTTTGTTGCATAATGTAATGATTGCAGTACCGTAGTGTATGGTACCATATATTAAGGAAATGAAAAATGATGGAAAAAGTAAAAGCCAAATTACAACTTACCCACTGTGATTTGGCCTGACTTTAAGTTGGCTACTTTTAGTTTGAAATTTGACACTTTACTCACTTGAGTTTTGTTTTGTTAGGATTTTGTAACTCACTTCTTTATTTGAAGTTAGAAAAACACATTTTAATTTGAAAATATAACATTAAACGAATCAGAAGGTAAGGGTTTGGAATTTTACAAAAAAATGGATGAACATTAGCCTTTTAATTTGTAACGTTAACTTACATTACACCATCTCCCCAAGAAACCCATAAAGCAAACCCAGAATTCATATAGAAAGGAAAAAAAAAAAAAATTGAGAACAAGTTTATAGAATAACCACATTCTACTTCGTCATCTTAGAGCATTCTCATTGAACCTCTCAAATGCTAAAAATTTTATTTTTTAGCATTTTTGAGATAAAAACACACTCCATCAAATTGGCTAAATCTTAAATTTTTAAGATTCAAGCTACAGTGCGGTCTCAAATATGAGACCGCACTGTAGCTACAATTGTAAAACAAAAATGATTTGTTATTTACTTGAGGCTCTCTCTCTCTCTTCTATCTTTCTCTTTCCCCTCTCCAGTTCTTTCTTCTCTCTTCTCTCTCTGTGCTTCGCCGATGTGGTTCGCCAATGAGTGTGCTCTACAGATGATTGTGCTCCGCCGATGGTCGTGGGTCGTGGTTTGATGTGCTCCGATGATTTTGTGGGTCTGGGTTTGTGGGTCTGGGTTAATGGGTCTGGGTTCGTGGGTCTGCGTTCTGTGGAGCAAGTACTTCGAGGTTGGCGGCTACGATTGTAGGCTTCTCGTGTATCCGAAAGGAGACTTGCAAGCTTTCCCACGGTACATCTCAATCTACCTCCAAATCGTGAAATGGGACTGCTTCGCTAGCTATTGCCTCACAATCGCGAATTTCCATGATGATTCGAAGACTATTCACCATGATTCCTAGCACAGATGCGGGGCGGTGGGTTTTGGCTGGGGAGATCGGGGTGGTGGGTTTTGGTTGGGGTTGAGAATGAGGTGGGTACGTGACTAAGGTGGGTTGCTGTGGCTGAGGCGTGGGTCTTGGGTTTGATGGGTTTTGCTTGTCGTGGGTCTTGGGTTTGTGGGTTTTGTTTGCCGCTCTATCTTCCGCCTCCCTTTCTTCCTCTCACGGTGAGGCTTCTCTCTCTCAGGTTTAGTTTAGTTTTTGTTGTTGTTGTTGTTGTTGTTTTTTTTTTTTTTTTTTTTTTTTTTTTTTTTTTTTTTTTTTGGGGGGGGGTGGGGTGGGTGGGGGCCTATGGGGTTGATTTTTGGATGGATGCTGATTGTGGTGGCAGTGGGTTAGCCATGGGTCTGGGTTTGCTGTTGAATGTTGATGGTGTATGGTGGTGGTGGCTGACGGTGGCCAGCCGTTGAGGAGAAAGTGGTGGAAAGAGATAGAAAGTGGTAAAATAAAAATAATATTATTTAAATGAAGTTGTAAAAAAAATAGAATGTTTGATGTTTGGTGGATTGTAAAATGATATGTTAAAACTGATAAAGTAGGATTTTGGGGTGCTAAATGCTAAAATATTTAGCGTTCTTGATGAGAATGCTCTTAGTACTCATCTTTAACAATAAACTCGTTGCAAAAGCAAAACACAACCCAACTCAAAAATTTTCTCTATTCTCTTAATCCAAGATGACCAATTCCTAAACCAAACCCAACTTTCTTTTATATGAAACAGAAAGAAACAATGAAAACCCATATTCATGTAGGAAAAAAGAACCCACCGGGCTTCATATTGAACGGAAAAAGATAAAGCAAGAAAAAGAAACACCCTGATATTAAATATGGAAAAGAATTGAGAACAGAGCAAAATTGTCCTAGTATTAGAAGGTTGTACTATGGCCGCTCAATTCCAAAGAGAAATCTACCATGACCACATACATCATGGGCTTTTAATCCACTCAAGCTTCTTTCTCTACCTTTGAAATTTCAAAATGTTCATAACCCTAGCTTTTTGATCTATCTTATTTTATGTTTTTGAATTAAAATGTGTTTTCTAACAATAAATGGAGAGGTGGGTTATGGAAGCTCAACAGAATTAAGCTCAGGTGGGCAAAGTGCCAAATTTCAAACCACAGGTAGAGAACTAAAATTTGGTGTTAAGACATATGTGTTTTCATTTGTTAAGAACATATGTTACTTATTTATGTAAATTGACTAATCCTTTGACAAAACACACTTTACTTGTAATTGGGTAGTTCTAGGTGTTTTTAATACTTCAAGAAACAAGGTTTCAAGATCAAGTGTTAAAATCATCAAGTCTGTCCAAGAAAAACAAGCTGAAGTGCAAAATCATTAAAGCTCGAAACCTGCTCGATAGTTTCTCGACGCCTGCTATCTGTCGAGATTTATAAAATCAGATTTTCTAATCAGATTTCTTAGGATCCGTGAATATGCTTTTGGGTATTCTTTTCTTCTAACCCTAAACATATAAAAGGATTGTTTTAAGAGCCATCAAACTGGACACAAGTTGCACAAGAATTGAGCAAACTCTGTTCAAGCAATTTGTGATCAAAGATGAAGTTCTTGACCTAGTTCATATTCTCTAAAGAAGTTGCTGTGTATTTGCACCAAAGGGTTTTGTGACCAAACATCTTCCTGATCTTCATCGTGTAAGATGAACTAAAGAACTTTGCAGCCAACCTCTCCTTCTAAGTTGGTGTTTGAAGTCACGTACTGGGATCTGCACATTGGTTAGTCACGTACTTAGGAGCCGTGCATCAAAAGGGAGAACTGTCACTGCAGATCAAGTTCAATTGGGTATTGGAGTAAAGGTTCAACTGTAGGTTGGTAAGGTACTTGGGATTTCTTTACTTGTAACTGCTTGATTTGATAATAGTGGAGTTTCGGGAGTGGTGACCTGAAAATCACCCCGTGGGGTTTTTGCCGCAAGGGTTTTTCCTATTTGTAAACAAATAACTGTATCTTTTAATTTCCGCTGCATATTTAGTTTTTGGTGATTTGTTTGTACTTCCACGCGTTTGCATGATAAATTGATTAATTAATAACTTGGCTAATAAATTAATTGGTTTAATCACAATGGATCATTCAGTTTGTGGCCTATCAAGTGGTATCAGAGCAGGCATACTTTGATTAGGTTTAATCTTTGTTGTGTTGATTCATTGACCCCTGTTTGTCATGGATAGATGACAGTTATTAATTATACCTCATTTATTTGATGGCACTAACTATGCATATTGGAAAGTGCGCATGAGAGCTTTCTTGCAGTTTTTAGATGAGAAAGTGTGGCAAGCTGTAGAGATTGGTTGGACCAAGTTAAAAGAAGAGCCGGCTAATTGGGATGACGCCAAGATTAAGGCGGCAAACTTCAACAGCAAAGTGTTGAATGCCCTATTTAGCGCAGTCATTAATGAGGAGTTCGAGATGAGCATGATTGGAGAACTGACTTACTTCCTTGGATTGTAGATTCGTCAACAAGATTCAGGTATATTCCTATCTCAATCTAAATATGCTAAGAATCTTGTGAAAAAGTTTGGTTTGGAATCTGCTAGTTCTGTTAGAACCCCTATGAGCTCAAATGTTAAACTCACTGTAGACTTGTTAGGCAAGAGTGTTGATCCCTCTCTTTATAGAAGCATGATAAGTAGTCTTCTTTACCTTACTACTAGTAGACCTGACATTAGTTACAGTGTTGGAGTGTGTGCTAGATATCAAGCTAATCCCAAAGAATCCCACATGACTGCTTTAAAACAGATTATAAAGTATGTCAAAACCACTGCTGACTTTGGTGTGTGGAATAACAAGGACACAAACGATGTCTTAGTTGGGTACTCAGATGCTGATTGGGCTGGCAATGCTGATGATAGAAAGAGTACTTCAGGGGGTTGTTTTTATGTGGGTAACAATCTTGTCTCCTGGATGAGCAAAAAGCAGAACTCCATCTCCTTATCCACTGCAGAAGCTGAGTACATCGCTGCCGGCAACTGTTGCACCCAACTCCTTTCGATGCAAAAACTCCTTCATGATTATGGTATTTGTCAAGAGCATCTCACCATTTACTGTGACAATACCAGTGCCATCAATATCATTAAGAACCCGGTTCAACATTCTCGAACTAAACACATAGAGATCCGACATCACTTCATTAGGAAGCTTGTCGAAGATAGTACACTCACTCTTGAGTTTATCCACACTGATGATAAAAAAGCTAATTTATTCACCAAACCTCTTGACAGCAAATGTTTTGAATTCTTTCGTCAAAACATTGGTGTCATCTCCATGGATTGATCATCTTCTCTCATTCTTCTCCTTTTTGCATTTACATCTAGTTTTATGTTTGTTTAACATGTTTTTATGTGTTTACTTTTAGTTTTGTTTATTTTTGTTTTTGATATAAAAATTTTTTAAACAAAATTGAAAAATCAGAAAAATACAAAAACAGTGTGTGTTTTGTGTACATTGGTATTTGTGTACCTTGAATGGCCATTGAAACAAAGTTTTCTAAATTTTGTATCTTTTGTAACTTAGATGAGTATCTCCATGCACAACTAAGCGAGTGAGCTTTGTGACTCTTGTTTATGATGAGTAAGATTAAGTTATCTCTTAAAACTTAACACTCATATCATTCTTTTTGATGGGTAGGACTAGAAAATTCTAAGAGAAATGCATAAATAACAATTTCACAACTATTGCCGGCTAATAATAATAGGACACCTGTATGCTTCGGTATAGCAAAAGTGCAGTGTCAAAGACACCCGTATGCTTCGGCATAGCAAAAGTGCAGTATCAACATGCTTAACATGTTGGATATTTCTTTTCTCTCCTTTTATATGGCCATGCATGATATGCTTAAAAGAAAATATGCAAAGAAAAATAAAAAGCAAAAAGATCAAAAATGCTTTAAATATGGTTGCAAGTGTGTATTTTATGAGATGTGGGAGTTATAGGATGTACCTCAAAGGTGATAGTCCCCATCAAACAGTTATAATTGTGTGTGAGTTAAAGTTATTTTCTTATATCTCAAATCGTCATAACATGTATACACATATGCAATCTTGCAATGTTTTTCACACACAACACGTAATATTCTTTGCTACTTTTGATACATGTGTAGGTACAATGTAATTTGGCCATCACAAGTGTTTACATATGCTAATGTATGCTCACTAAACTGTCTTGACTTGTTTTAGAAAAATAAAATTGGTTAGACTTGTTTAGTGTGTGTGTGTGTTTCTGAGGATCCATGTGCTTAAATTGTTTAATGAGAGATATTTTTGAGAGCTTAATATGTTGATTGGATCATTGATTGAGGTGTATGTTAGATTGCATTCATGTCTGTGTTTTTCACTTCTCAAAAAACTGCTTTTAACTACTAGCTCGACACCTCCTCGACACCTTGTTATCTGTCAAGCTTCTCAAGCCTTTTTCTTATCGTAATCTCGACACCTCTTTAACACCTGATGGATCGATTGAGAAAGTTCCTATCTCCTCGATACATTCTCGATACATTGTCGATCGATCGAGCTTCTGTTCTTGGTTTTGGTGTTTATTTCTCGATACCTTTTCGACACCTCAGCTGTCGAGATTTACTAAAGCTTCTATTTAAGCTGCTGTCGCGATTTGAGCTTCATTTTCTCGATCTCTCTCGACCTATCCGCGACTATTCATCTCCCTAACCTCTTTTTCTCACTCAAAATCTCCAACCCACATGATTTTCGTCCATTCCTTGCTTCAAATCACTTGGTAAAATCTCTTTTTCCTTCCTTTCTCATGCATTTCATGTTTTAAATCTTAAGTTTTGGAGTTTTTGGAAATTTTTGGGGTTTTTCAAAATTAATGAAATTTTGGGTTGGGTTTTCACTTAAATGTGTTTAAAATGTCATACATTGCATTTCATGTGCATTAGAATGGTATTTTCATGCATTTAGATGTGTGTTTCCTACTTGTGTGCTGGTAGGTTTGGATTGGGCTGAGTCCATGATGCTTTTTAATTTGCATGTCACATGTTCATACATTCCCCATGCATATGTACTTATTGTTCAATATATTTGATATATGTGAATTGTTTTGGGACTTTTTTGATTGTCTCATTCTCTATCTCTTTCTCATTTTGTTTACGTTAGTAGTGTCTATGGCACCTAAGCGTAAATCCACTCCGGCTCGGAACCCTCTGCATTCTGGAGCTTCTTCATCTTCTGATTCTACTCCTCTAAATCTTCGGTTTTGTGATGGTGATGCCCACAAGGCATTTTCGGAGAACTTTTCTAGACGAGGTGTTCATTTGGAATTCCAAGTCATTTTGGCAGACTTCGTTGACACTGACCTTCCCTCTGTCATTCACAGTAGGGGATGGGAGTCACTATGTGATGTCCCGGTCACATGTCCTCTCGTGCTTATTCAGGAGTTTTGCTCCAACATGCACGGGACTGATCGTTCAGTACCTTTCTTTTTCACTCGCGTTTGAGGTACGTGCATCCCTGTCACACCGCAACTAGTTGCGGATGTGCTTAGGGTTCCTAGGATAGAGTTTCCTGACTATCCTTCTTGTGAGCGTTTGAGGACTGTGTCTAAAGATGAGCTCATTTTTGCTTTTTGTGAGCGCCTCGCTGTTTGGAGTGAGCATCAGTATACATCATGTAGACCTTTTGCTAAAGGTCCTAGATTCTTAAACATGGTGATGACTTTTGTACTCCATCCACTCTTTCACTACAACTCCATCACAGAGCCTCGTGCTCGATTTTTGTTATCTCTTCTTGAGCATTTTACTATAGATTTTCCTTCTCATTTCATCCTTTCTATCATAGATGTTCATTTAGATTCGGCGTCCCGTGATAAGCTCACCTTTCCTTCCGCTATCACGAGGATCTTACGCCATTTTTCTATTCCTTTTCCTGTGTCCAACCACTTCACACACATCTGTACCATAGATGTCGCTACCGTAAAATGTAGTGAGGCTCAGTTTAGGTCGAGACAGACGGATTCCACTCCTTCCTCCCGTTCAGCTCCATCCAGATTAGCTTCATCTACATTTGCTCCTTCTTCCTTTATGGGCGATGTATTTCTCGGAGACATCATGGTGATGGAGATGGAGATGCTAGCTCTACTGATAAGATATCTACATGACACTCTACCCTTTGTCACTCTCGACAAAAAAGGGAAGTAGTTTTGGGTTATAAGAGTAGTCATCTTAGGGGGAGAGTTAGTATAGGACATTTTTTATAGGGGGAGTGTTGACTGATAGGGGGAGTGTTGATATTTGAGGGATGTAGTGAGGTTTTGATGTATCTTTTCTTTTCTATTCTTTATAGATGCATTGATCCTGTATATGAGGTCTTGTGACCTGTTTTACATACATTGTACTTTTTTTCTCTCTATATGTGGATGTATGTTTCTTTCACCTTTCTCTTCATGTGTTACTTCTTCTCTATCTTTATACACATGTTCATTATACTTGTATGCAGTCTATTATTTTTGTTTCACACAAGATGCCTTGATGAGTTTTGTTTAAAGTATTTCAGAAATACAGGTTGTCAAAGTCTACTTGCCATAAACTCTCTTCTTGCAAAGTTTTTCAAGAGTTTGTGTTAGGATAGATTTTATTGTATTCAACAAGTGAGTATGAGTTAAGTGATTTATAACTTCTCTCATATATTCATTTGTTTATTGTGGTTTTGTCATGGATTGCCAAAGGGGGAGATTGTTAAGACATATGTATTTTCACTTGCTAAGAACATATGCCACTTATTTATATAAATTGGCTAATCCTTTGACAAAACGCACTCTACTTGTAATTGGGTAGTTCTAGGTGTTTTTAATACTTCAAGAAACAAGGTTTCAAGATCAAATGTTGAAGTCATCAAGTTTGTCCAAGAAAAACAAGCTGAAGTGCAAAATCATTAAAACTCGACACCTGCTCGATAGCTCCTCAACACCTGTTATCTGTCGAGATTTATAAAATCATATTTTTTGATCTGATTTCTTGGGATTCGTGAATATGCTTTTGGGCCTTCTTTTCTCATAACCCTAAACATATAAAAGGATTGTTTTAAGAGTCGTCAAACTGGACACAAGTTGCACAAGCATTGAGCAAACTCTGTTCAAGCAATTTGTGATCAAAGACGAAGTTCTTGACCTAGTTCATCTTCTTTGAAGAAGTTGCTGTGTATTTGCACCAAAGGGTTTTGTGACCAAGCATCTTCCTGGTCTTCATCAAGTAGGATGAACTGAAGAACTTTGCAGCCAACCTCTCCTTCTAAGTTGGTGTTTGAAGTCGCGTACTGGGATTCGCGCATTGGTTAGTCACGTACTTGGAAGCCGTGCATCAAAAGGGGGAACTATCACTACAGATCAAGTTCAATTGGGTATTAGAGTAAGGGTTTAACTATAAGTTGGTAAAGTACTTGGGATTCCTTTACTTGTAACCGCTTGATTTGATAATAGTGGAGTTTTGGGAGTGGTGACCTGAAAATCACTCGGTGGGATTTTTGCCGCAAGGGTTTTCTCCATTCGTAAACAAATCACCGTATCTTTTAATTTCCGCTGCATATTTAGTTTTTGGTGATTTGTTTGTGCTTCTACGCATTTACATGACAAATTGATTAATTAATAACTTGACTAATAAATTAATTGGTTTAATTACAAGGGGTCATTCAGTTTATGGCCTATCATTTGGGTCAAACCACAGGTGAGTAAATTGTAATTTACCCAAAAATAAAATACTTAAATGCACAACTGGATAAAATGAAAGACCTATATATGTTCTGAAGATTTACATGGTGTGGCATGAATCAAAAGTAGCTAGTATGCTCTAGTCTCCACACATAGTCACCAATTCTATCTTTGAGGTGTTTTTATTTTTGATATCATGATGTTTAGTTAAAATTAGTTATTTTCTGATGATATCTGCTTACCTACATGCTTAGTCTTTAATGTACTTTGAATGTTTTGTTCAAAACTCAGCAAAATTGTGAGAAGCATTTCCAAGTACGTTGTGATTATTAATAATAGGGTTTGACTTATCTCCAGTGTTTTTTTAACTGGATATATTCTTTTGTTTTAAATATACAATGACAAGTAGTAGTGAGTTTTAATTTCAATATTTTATTTAGTTAGTGGATAACTTGATAGTCTCTCATTAAAACAAAATGAGATTCTTGTTAAAAAAAGTATTGGAAGTAAGTCAAACCCTTAATAATAAAGCAGCAATGGTTTCTACTATAAAAATGGTTTATGCTCTGAAAATGGTTAATGCTCCTCGGAGCTGATACAAATCGTGTTAATTTGGAACCTTAGAATGCAGAGAAAAGAATACGTTTGATAGACTAATGAAATGAAAGAGGATCTAAACAAAAATGGTCTTCTTGTAAACACATGCACAAATGCACAGACAGAGTACTTGAAACTTGAAAGAGATGGGACGAAACCAGAAACGGCAACAGTGCCATTCGTGAAAACTATAGCGACAAGAGATTGTTCGTTGCTTGGAAGGTAGGCTTTGGTTCCTAGATTTGTTTCAAATTGTTGTAATTGGTAGATATGAATGCTGCAAATTCGTGCAAGCCAAAAGTGTCAAACTCCACCGTTATGTCAACTTAAGCTCTTGCTTTCATTGATTTTCTTTGTCATTTAAAAAAAAAAAAAAAAAAAAAAAAAAAACCCAAACAAACAAACAAACTACTACAGCGTTAGTTTATTTTCTGTTCTGCCATTCATTACTTCATTTACCGACTGATTGCCTCCATGTTCCTTCATTGACACTAATGCTCCAGAATGAGACCTTGATAAGGAAGGTCACAATGCAGCATTCAATGTCAGATCTAACTATGCTAGACCTTGACAATTGATTAATACCACCCCGGATAGGTTTGTCATATTATATTGTAGCTACTAGCTAGTGTGTGGATATTAATTTATATTGAGCCTACCATAGCTAGAATTGAAAATTGAGGTCAAAGTTATCGGTGCCACAGGATCATGTCTAAACAATGTGTAACATCAGTGCCCAAAGCATCTCAAAGTGGACGTCTTGATTCTTGGTGCATGAATAATAGTGTGTCGACATAAGAACAATATAATTACAATAGAATTAGAGTCATGTTTGTTATATCAAGGGCCTTGTAATTCAATTGATTATAATTTTTTGGTATTTTTTGTAAAGATATTTAGAGTTTAAATTTTCATCTCCCCACTATCGAATTATAAAAGAGTGATGTATTAATCTTGATGGTTTCACACCTTTTTTTTTTTTTTTTTTTTTTTTTTTTTTTTTTTTAATTTTTACCTTCATTGGATTAGGAGATTATGCCTACCAATTATTTGTCTTGATATTTGATGTGGTTCCATCTCGATGAAATGAAACTGAGTATATGTTTTTTTTTGTTTTTGTTTTCCACAGTGTATCTTCAAAACTTTCAACCAGAGACTAATCACTGTTCGCACTGGGTGGGCCCATGAAGGGGTAAAGCGCTGGCCCAGGAAATTCTTTTTAAAGTGCAGGTAGCAGAACTCGAACTAGGGAGCATACCCAATTGAGCCCATTACAAGCACCTTGAGACCGAGAGCCCAACCAACTCGGCCAACCCCTGGATTCTGAATATATGTTTAAACCTTTATGTTTCACTGCTTTTTTTAGCATCACATAGCTTGTACTTATCCCTAATCTGTGCATTTAGTCCTGAAAAGAGGTGAAAAACTACTCATTTGTTTTGTTGTTTATTTTGGTTCTCGTTTTCTGTAGCATTTCACTTTTTGCTTCTCTTTTATCTTGTTTTCGCTATTACGTACCTTCTTCCACCTTTAGTTTCAATCAATCACACATGTTTTCACATGGGTTTGCCATTTTCTCTGAAAATTTTGAAAATATAAAATTGAATAGTCCCTCTATACTAGATCACTAAGATTCTTTGCATCAATTGGGTTGCTGTAAATCAAAGTGTAAATGACTTCAGCTTGGCATGACTCAGTAAGTTCCCAGTGAACTATGGCTTTCTTATTCTTCTTTTTTTTTTTTTTTTGGTGTGTGTGTGTCTGTGAAGCATCGATGCGGCTCCAGAGGAGCCACACCCGAGTCGGACTCGGTCGGACATGGCAGGGACGCCATTGACCGTGAGTCCGTGCTGCGTCGGGCTGCGTCCTACCACGTGGCATCGCTGACGCGGTGCAAATCGGGCTGACTCGCACTAACGCGGCACAAATCGGGCTGACTCGGGCCGTTTCGCCGATTCGGCCGAACTTGAAATTTCCGGTTCAATCCGAAATTTTCGGTTGAGGCCGAAATTTATAAAAAAAAAAAATAATAAAAAAAAAAAAAAAAAAAAAAAAACGGTGCGAAACGCACCGTTTGAACTTAACCTAAAAATCCCTTAAACTCTCATGCACTCTCACTTGTCCAAAACACTCCCTTTTACTCCGTCCTTCATCTCTCTTTCTCTGTGCTCTCCGCAGCTTTGCCTCCGGCCTTTCCCTCTCTGCCGTGTTCTCTCCTTCAGGTGTGCTCTCTCTTCTCTTTGCTTCCTTTTTTGTCTTTGTTTTCTACTATTTCTCTCTTCTTTGTGTTGTGTTTGCTGTGTTTGTGTGCTTGTTAAAAGCCGATTTCGTCCAAACTCTCTCTCTTCTCTGTGTTGTGTTTATTGTGTTTGTGTGCTTGTTTTTCGGTTCTTGTGGGAGGTAAAGGCTTTTGTAGTTGCAGGTTGTAATTTTAATTATAGATTGGTGATAATGTTTGACTACTTTGTACTGGTATTGTTGCAATGAATAAAACGATGGTGGGATTTGTGTGTATCGTTATTCTACTTATAAATTTGGTATATGTTTATATAATGTGAAAAAGTATGCTTAGAAATATATTAAAAATATAAATAAAAATATTTGTAATAATTTTTTAATCCCCGAGTCCCGCCGCACCCGCAACCACCTTTTTCAAAAATTGCCGAGTTCCGCACCCGCACCCGCACCCGCACCCGAGTCCCGAAATGCACCCGTGCTTCCTAGGTGTGTGTGTGTGTTGCATCCAGTGTCAATGAAGCGTAAGAAAGCTAATACTTCATAGTTAATCTTAAGCATGTCTAGAGTACCATGACATGTGCTTCCCTGGCCAATTACAGCACACAACAAAGTGGGTTCCTACATTCCCATCTCTGCAAACTCATCAGTCATCAGTCACCATCCAATTTCCATTTTCACTACCTAGCTAAGTGACAATAACAGCACCAGGGGCTCACATGCTTAATGATTTGGACGAATCTAGCTAGCATTCTGAATTGTAGTCAATATAACCAGTTTTCAGTGAGCAACGTTTTTTGTTTTTTGAGAAGCGAGTGAACCGCTAATAACCAGTAGCCATAATCACACGATAGATCGAGGGCCTAAATTTAGCCATAATTATCATATAGGTTTGCAGTTTTTTTACACGTGTATCGATAGTGACTCCCTAGCTGCCAAAAATCTCAACAAGTAATTTTTTTTTTGAGTTGATATCGACAAGTAATTGAAACATGCTTAGTATATACTATATATGTTGGGAGTTTAGACCCATATTGATTCTTTTTACAAGAAAAGCTGAATTGATTAATCAACCAATTATGTATAATTGAATTAAATATGGTTAATTTCACTACATAAATAATATAACTAAAAGTAAAGTGCAGAAAATAAATAACAAATCAAAATATTTATGATATGAAAAATAAATGGCCAGCAACAACCAATGTAAAAAACACACCAAATTAAGGTTTATCTACCAACCCCAAGGAAAAATTCACTAAGTAGAATTGAATTTCGTACAATAAAAATCAATTGACCCTAATTTGTAATGCTATCTCCAATATTGATTTACTCACATGATCACACACAACTCTAACCCGATTGAATTCTTTTACTTTGAATTCCACCACATGAACTCCCTATTCTTGACTTTAAGGACTATCTTGAGGTTTGCACATCAATTGCACTGTGATTATATCATGGCTTTAGCTTCTTCATCAATTTTTTAGGAACTGATATTAATAATTTTAGTATCTTTGGTTTAATGGTGAATTGAGAGAACTTTGGTATAGAACCCAAGTGTACACAAACAACTCTCTCTTCACTTTGTTTAGGTCAACTTTAATTAACCCTTATATACTCTAAGAAATAGGGCTTGAATTCCCAATTAGAAGTTGACTTGTAGGCCTAATAAAAATAATGTTTGACGATCTCAATCGATCAAGACTTAATTGAGGTGGCTATCGCTAGCTTATCCCTATTGATCAAGGTAGCTATTGCTAGGACAAAAACATCATTTCTCTTCGGCTATTCTTTTGTCTTCAATCTTGATCTTAAAATGCACATCTTCAACAAACAAGACTTGAGCTTTATTTATTTATTTTATTTTTAACATGATTTTCAGAACAAATTCATTAGTTAGCATGCTTATGAAACATATTTGTAAACTAGCATCTTTAATCTTTTAGACTCAAGATTCCTTATCAAACTTGAGCCTTTAGGGCTCGAGTTCTATACCAAAAACTCTGCTGGCGGAAAGCCCCAACACCACAACCATCTAAGGTAAGAGAGAAAGTCCAAGGTATGAGAGAAAGAAAAGAGTTAGCTAAAAACAAACCCAATGTTAGCCAAAAACTCAACCAGTAAAAAGCCCCAACACCACAACCATCATTGCTCGCCACTGCTTCGATGCCAAGATCAAAACCATAAAAAAGGTCCGCTGCTTCAGTACCGTGGGGTTGTGTTTTGATTTGGGTTTGGAAAAATGATTTTTGGGTTTAGATATTTGAGTATTGGGTTTGGATGTTTGAGAAAGGAGAAGAAGAGATTTGGAGAAGGAAGGAAGTTGAGGAAGAAAGCAGAGGAACTAAGACTCGAGTTCCTTCAAGCAACTCGAGATCCACATACTCGAGATGCTACTTTGCAAAATAGTTTGCAATACTTGTTAACTCACGATATTGTTAGTAATTTTATGTTAAATGGCAAAAAAAAAACCCCACAAGACTTATAGTTTGAGTTACAATTTGACACCGTTACAAATACACTAAACCAAGGACCTAACAATGTATATGTCTAGCTAATTTTTTGCTTCCCTTACGAATGAGACTAATTGAAGGCTTCTCTAGGGTTAGAGTTTCCCCTGAAAAAGAATACTATTGAATCATGTGATGTCGCGGAAGCTTAAAGCGAGCTCACACAATACTCTTTTGATGTAACAGAAACTAAACTATTAGTTTCTGATAGTAAACCTCGAATCCATGAGATATTTTCCCCGAATCTACAAGGAGATAAATTGAAATCTACTAGAGAAAGAATTTGACAAAATTTTTTGTTTATTGTTAATAGTTTAATTTGCCTCTGACAGCTACAAAACATATAAATACTAAGAAAAAGTTTGAAACCCTAATTCGCACTAATTACGCGATTAGGTGACAAAATACCAAAATTTACTAAAAATAGCAAAATTGAGTTAAATACAGAATTATAAACTACTGACTTAAAGGTCATCCCAAAACAAGCGGGACCTTATTCTGACTTTCGAGCAAAAAAGTTATTAAGGAAATAAAAATTACTATAAACGGCAAAATTGCAATTTTTGGGCCTAAATGAAGGAATTTGCCATTTTCAAGAGGTATCTTGTAGCAAAGGAACGACTATTGTTCAGAATGCCGTTTTTCTTCAGTTTGCCAAATTTCATGCGATTACAACTTTGAGGCCCATAATTTTTAGTAGTGTTTTTTTGCCTTGCACGATGATTTCAAGTGCGCATGAGAGTCCAGGAAGGTTATAGCAGTCTATTTTGCATCTGTTCTACATCATCATGTGTACAGAATCTAATTTGATATGGTTTAGTCAATTATTTTGTTTTTCATATTCATCATAAGAGAACAAAGCACTAAATGCCAAAGATCAAGAAAACAGGAAATTATTAGCTATCAAATTTCAAGCCTGATCTTCATCATTTAGTTTAAGTACATAATATTATTTTTCACCCATTGACACTATTTTCTTTGTTAGAGTGTGAATTGACAACTACGAATTGCAGCACCAGAGGCCGACGCGCCAAAAGTTTATCCTCCATGCTGCGCTGCCAGGTTGCGCTGGCCGCTAGGTATTACATTCCAATGTGCCCACATGTAGTTTTCATTCTAATTTCTTTAGGCCAAGATAAAAGAAAAAAAAAAAAAAAAAAGGAAATAAAGCCACGAGCTCCCCCTATAAAACCACTAGCTCACTTCATCAATTTCATCATTCACATTTCCTCTATACACCTTCCCTTATTTCACAACCCATCAAAAACTTTTGGTGTCTTTGTGAAATATGGCTTCTAAGGCTCTAGCTTCCACTGCCCTCCTCCTCTCCCTCAATCTCCTTTTTTTCACCATGGTCAGCTCTACTTACGTCCCTTGCCCACCACCCCCATCAAAGGGTCATAAACACCAAGCCCCCCCCAAGAACCCACCATCAACTAAGCCCACTCCCCCCAAGAACCCACCATCAACTACCCCCAAGAACCCACCATCAACTAAGCCCACTTGTCCCAAGGACGCCCTTAAGTTGGGTGTGTGTGCTAACTTGTTGAATGACTTGATACACCTTGTTGTTGGTACTCCTCCTAATACCCCTTGCTGCAGCCTCATTGGGGGTCTTGCTGATCTTGAAGCCGCTGTTTGCCTTTGCACTGCCATCAAAGCTAATGTCTTGGGGATCAACCTAAACGTTCCTCTGTCATTGAGCTTGCTGCTAGACTTCTGTGGAAAGAAGGTCCCCTCTGGCTTCCAGTGCGCATAAATTTACACTAGATCTTACCATCGTTCCATCCTATAGCTGTTTTCCTATTTTACTTTTCCGCTGGTGTGTTTGGAAATTTGCTTGTTTATTGGCGCATGCTTTAAACATTTATCAATAATTTCTTTATGTGGTTTTCGTTGTTTTGATAGATGGAATAAGGTCCCTCACCTTCTTCTGCTTTAGTAGAAATTGCGGCAATAAAGCTTTAGATATTGTTTCAAAAAGAAATGAATTTATGTTCATTATGTTACCTACTTGCTCCTCTTTATATAGCTAATGATTACTTCTGATTAAATAAAAAGTAAATTATTAGTTGGAGGAGATTATGAGCAATTCTTGCATTTGCTTTAATTTTGGTTGTACGGAAAGCTAGATCAATTAATGGTCACCGAGGAAGTGTCACTACTCCTGTGTTCCATCCAATCAAGAAAAGAGGAAGAAAATTTGTTGCTCCCCCATGATGGAAGAGAGAAGCATTTATACATTTACATATTTCTTCATCATTAACATTTGTTTCAGCTAGCTAGCCGCTTCCCAACAGCTATCAATGGAAAAGTACTTTATTGATAGGATTGTTTAGACCTCAATGATTGATTTTAGCTAAATTCAACCAACTTTATTAGGTTAACCAATTATGATGTTCAATGGAATTCCAGTTAACTAGCCACAGTAAACAAATCACAAAAATAAAGAAATGCATAGTAGAGTAAATAACACCAGTGATTTGTTGAGGAAGTGAAATTAATGGACTAATCAAAAGAAAAAGAAAAAAAAAAAAAAAAACCTTCAAGGGTTACCACCAACCCTAAAGAAAATTTCATTATTAGAATTGAAGTTTTACAATTAAAATAAACAAACCCTTATTTCCAATTGCTAATTATAGTAGAACTTATAGATGTGAACACACACTACTCTAGAGTAAATAGCACCAATGATTTGTTGATGAAGTGAAAAACCAATGGACTAATTCAAAAGAAAAAAAAAAAACACTTCGAGGGTTACCACCAACCCTAAAGAAAATTCCATTATTAGAATTGAAGTTTTACAATTTAAATAAACAAACCCTTATTTCTAATAATTGCTAATTATAGTAGAACTTATAGATGTGAATACATACTACTCTAATTCAATTGAACTCTTCTAATTTGAAGTTCTTGACACGAATCTTATCTATGATTTCAAGAACTGCCTTGACAAATTCTTCTCTGCTATAAGCATGTAACACATTGAAGTTGTTATTGCTTTAGCCTTGATCACTCATGCGAACAACCAATTTTTATATTCACTTGATTATCTCACGATAGTGGTAAATTCAAAATTTTAGGGTTTCTTTTGATGTCTCCAAAAATCTTTTTTTTAGTTGACACTTATAGAGGCGGGTCTAGGAATTTTTTTTTTTTTTTAAAGTGGTCACCAAGAAATTTAAATTATAAAAAATCTAATAAAGTAATAACTTGAATATTTGCTACAATTGCGAGTCAAGTCACTAAGGAGAGCAAAATTGTTGTGATTGCAAAGCCAAAAAGAGTATAACTATCGTCACCATCAAAGAGAACTCACAACCACAATATTTTTCTTAGTACTATTTTTTAAGGAAAAATGAAATTAGAAATTATTTTATTGAATAGGTTGAACGATCTACAAATTTAAATGATTAGCAATTTTTATCTTTCTGTTTTATAATAGGCTTTTTGTTGAACAATTTGTTCACTTGTTATTGTTTGGTCTTGTCTTATTTTTGTTTGGTTTATGTTTGTTGTTATTTGGGCTAATATTTATTGTTGTTATTTTTTTTTTTAATTTATAAAAGGTATTAAGAATATTTTTTTGGGGGGGGGGGGAGAATTAATTTTTGAGTAATGTTACGTCCACAAAATTTTTACAACAAATCTTATGTAAAAAACTGTTATTGGTTGGTAAAAAAATAATATCGGCATTTGGGTCAAATTAGAATTAGTAACAACTTACTACATTGAATTTGTTGTGAAATTATTGTAAAAAAGTTGTGAATATAGCATTACTCTTATTTTTATTGAACCAAAATTTTTGTAATTCTCAAGTCAGGGTGTTCAATATTTTTATTAGGGTATTCACAATAAGTTAGCTTAACATATAATATTTTTTTAACAAGTGTGTATATATCGATTTTTTTGCAAGTCAGGTGCAATCAGGGTGGTCACCACCCTGACTTGCATGTGGAGCCGCCAGTGGACACTTTTGTACCCTTATATAGTTTTGCATCTAGGGTACTAAATCCCACTTAAACAGCTGACTTAATGGATTTGTTTAGAATTCTCAATTCTCAAATGATTGAGACTTGGTCGAGAGTTGATCGATTGATCTAGCTAGAGTCGATTGAGAGATTGTAGAGAAATTTGAGACTACCTTAATTAACTTGAGCTGAATCTTGGACTTGGTCTTGCACTTGAATAACTACATTACAACTCAAACAAACTAACATTGTCATGGATTTATCAACACTGTACCTAAAAAAAAATTCTCTCATGGCTATAATTTTTTTTTGTTTGTTTGTAGAGAATCAAGTTAGGAGTTGAAGTAAAATTCACTCACAGCTATAATTTGTTTTTTGTTTGTTTGTTGCGAATCAAGTTAGGAGTTGAAATAAGATTGTAGGTTGTTGACGATTATAGAAGAAACGTGAATTGCAAATGCTAGAAACTCTCTGTGTATATGTATTAAATCAACTTAACTGCCCCTTGGTGGCTTCTCCGCCACAGATTATGACTGATATAATTATAACAGTAAGGTAATGAGTCTTTGACAGTCCACCATTAAGTTTGTTGATGATCAAAATAGTGGTCCATGTCTAGTTTTAGTCATTAATGTTAATGTCTAATTAAGAAGTTAAATTGGCTAGGCTGAGTTGAAGTGAAGAGTTGTCCTCACTAGCCAAACGTCATTACAAAAAATCTTTGTCCCGGTTTGATTACTACAAGGATAGGATGGTTGCGACATGACAGTCCATTATAAGTTGGTCAAAAATCCAAATTTGATCCTTATGTGTGTGTGAGCTGGAGTGCATGGAATGGGAGGTCTAGACTCTAGAGGGGTTGAGCTGTTCTTTGCAGATGAAGTACTGACTTAATTAAAAAATTACTGGATTCATATCCCGTGCAATACCTAGGGTATTGCATGGGGTGCAATAGCTTTAATATCAGCCATTGATTAAATCCAATGCTCAAAATATTGACACGTTATCTGTCCAAGCTGGCAATCCGCGTGTCCATCTATTTCTCTTCTCTTTTCAAGTTTCACTTAGCAACAGTTTACCCAAATGATTTCAGAAAAACTCTCTCTCCTCTCTTATTTTTCTTTCACTCTCTCACTTCCACCAGGGTTTTTCTCTCTCTACCTCCCTCTCCTTGACGCTCCTCTCAACCCCAACTGTGCCTCCCACACAACCATTGCTCTGCCTCGCTAGTTTTGACAAGAGCGGGTTTGGTCTGTCGAAGTACCCTAAAACCCACAAATCTCTTTCCCCACTACCACCCACACTATTCTTTGAAACCCACACTATGCTCTGAAATCTTCTAAAAGCAGTAGATGGTGTCAATCAACTGCTTGTTGTTTGTCTCTGTTGAAGTCTGATTGTTCTTGGAATGTTTCTTGAGCACGCTACTCCGGCTATTCCAGCCAACTATTTCCCTAAGGTAGTTATTCTGAAATTCATTTTCAAAGAATCTATTTAGCGGCTTTGTGCATGTGTTTTTGGTAATAAGAAATGTTCCGGTGGTGGTTCCGGTAAATTTTCTATGTCTCTCTAATCGATACTTTAGGATTTTTTTTTTTAAATGGTTGGGGGATCTTGTTGTTTGGATTTTTATATTCTGGAGAGTATTTATTTTGATCTTATCTTAATTTTTTTGAATTGGGTTTGTTTGATTTTGCCGAAAAAATCCACCTTTGATACTATTAGTTATGATCCATAATTTGCTGAAAAATAAGCATTCATTTTTACTGATCTAGTGTTTTGGTTTCATTCTTGTAGCCCGAAGGAGAGACCCACACTTGGGTAAGACATGTTCTCTGTTTTTATGTGCTATATTATCTTATTTCTTTTTATTTTTTTATTTTTGGAATATGCTTTGATTATGCATCTGAAACACAGATCAATCTAACAAATGAAATACTGTAAGTTTCACCTTTATTCTAAAGCCAACCCCAAACGTGATTAGATCTAGACATTTTGATTATTAGTTTTTTTCTCCCTCCTTTTTTGATTTCATTGTCAAAGATTTTCCCTTCTTTAATTAATTTTCTTTTTCGATCCTTGCTTAAAAAAAAAAAATTTATTTTGTAATGTTTTGATTTCTTGTTTTTGTCCATTGGTGCTCCCTGTTGTGTTTGCCCAGCACAGAAGCTTTAAAAAATGGAGCATGCTATGAATTTAATTGGTTTATCTTGAAATAAAATTCACGCCAAAAAAATTTCACTTGCATTTGCCACTAAATAGCTTGGGCCTCTTTTCAAATTCTTTTAGTGACAACCCTTATTAAAGCGTAATTTTGCTTTGATGCCTTTTTTCAGTCTTTGCTTCTCCTTTAATGCAAAATGCATTTGTTATTTTCTAATTGACCCCATTAAAATTGGGCTATGCACCTACTATATTATGTCATTGATTATGAAGGAATTAAATGTATCTCATGAACGTTCAGATTGTATGATTGCTTTGTATTTCACTTTTAATATTGGTCCCTTAGTTGGGTTCTTAAGATGGAAATTCCCAAGCTAAACCCTTAACAAAATTACATATTTAGTAATGATAGTGATCTTATGGCTTCACTTGTGCTTGCTGTTAATTGGAAATTTTGATTTATGTCTATCATTGAAATCACGCTTTGTTCGTTCTTTTGTCAAGTTGAATGACATGATTAAAGGAATGCTATTCCTTTTTTGGTCAACACGAGTGAGAAAAGGCATCTTCTAGAGGGATTAGTGCTAAGTTTAGATTGTTTTAGGTTAGTGAAGGACACATGTTCTCGCATATAAGTTCTACCAGTAAGAAGTATTGTAGAAATATATTTTTCTTTTGGATACATAAACTTCAACATTTACCTTTGGCAACCACTTGTATGATTCAAAAATTGTTTTGAATGGAAGATTTTGCTTGGGTATTATCTTATTTATTACACTTCGCCTTCAACTTGCATCCTTATAGAATTTGTGAATGCAAGTTTTAGGTTCCTATTGAGGGAAATAAATCATTGTCCACGACTATGTATTTAATTAGGGCTCTTGTTCTAATAGCCTTGTAATCAAAGTGTACATTTCAATGTTTCATTATTGGATAAAACTCTTGCATCAATTTATGACTGTATAGGCAACATCAAAAATTTTCAATTTGAAACATTACAAGAAATTATAAGTATCAAGGCACACAATCAATTACATTTTAGTAGCAAAACCAATATATAAAAAATAAATAAAACTAAATTTTATTACATTCTTCTTGGTTTGTACTCTAAATCCTTGTAAAAGTTTTTGTAAATGAACAATGAAACTACCTTAAGAGTCAAAATTAGAAAATACATTCAATGTTTCAATGATACTTAAAATTAGCCTATTGACAACAAGATATGGCTTCAATACATCATGGAATGTTGTAACAGGTTCTACTTTGAAAAAATTCAGTTACAACCGAAGGCCATCTTTGATAGAGCTACTATTTTCCTGGCAGAGTACCAAAACTTCATATTCTTAGCAGTTTTTATGTCAAGATTTATTCTTGCATTCTAGATTAGACGTAGTGGCCCATTGTTCTAGCTCCCTTTTGACAGTTTCTCCACCATTTGACCAAAAAGCTAGAAAAAAAAAAAATCAAGCACTCCATTGCTGCATTAGCCTATGTTGATTTCAAGATACATGGTGCTTCAATTGATCATGGAATGTTTCAAAAGATTTTCTCAAAAGATACATTAAACTTTTGGCCAGTAAAGGCCAAATTTTTTCCCTATTAACAAGAAAACAAGGGACATATGGTCATTATTCCATATAACATTTCAGCCTCAGTAAATGAAAACACAAAACAAACTAGGCTATTCATATGATCAACTATGCCTAACAAATTAGTTGCAATTCTTGCTTTATTGTACAAATCAAAACCATATCTTAATAAAATATAAATGTCCAAGTAGAATCAAAGTTCATCTAGAAATACTTGATGTTTTATTAGAAGAAAAATAGAATCACCAAATTTTGGAAGATTATTTCGAATCAAAAACCCAAAATATTTTGGAAATGCACTAACAAACATATAAAAATCTGTAATTTATTGCTTAACATTTGGGAAAAACTTGTAAAGTATGACTAGTGACAATTCAAGACAACAAAAAGCGTCCTCACAAGTTCACCTTTCAAGAGCCATAGTTTGTATGTATAAAATGAACTACAACATGCCAAATATATTATCCTACTAGAATAATACATAGCTGGATAATCAATCCAAATTTAAGGAAAAAGAACATGTACTTAAGTAAAATTAGAAGGACAAAAAAGAAAAATATTTTTTAGAATACCTCATGACCAAGCAACAGAATTTCTAGCTAATATCAAAGAGGAAAAACCTCCTAAAATTGCTCAAGAGGTACCAAATACAAAAGGCTCAAATGTGATAACAACAACAACAACAACAAAGAAGCAAGATAATAACAAAGATTAGAGCAAAGGAAGGGAAAAAAAAAAAAAAAAAAAAAACAACAACAACAACAAGGTTGTTACATAGAACTAACCCTTTACATACCTAGATTTTAAGGCCAGCAGTCTACTCCATGTGTTTACACTAATTTAAGCATAAATACAAATTTCACTCACACTCAATCACTCACGCACACAATGACATGTATTTAGTATTTACACAATAAAACATATGCTCATATCAAAACCCATTTGACATCAACCCCCAAGTCTGTAAACGGTCATCCAATTGCCATCCATTTGAAACCAAAAAATCCAAATTAATCAACCATACCCAAAACAGTTGGACTTCAACGGAGACAAACAAGAAGCAGTTGATTGACATCATCTACTGCTTTCAGAAGATTTCAGAGCATAGTGTGGGTTTCAGAGAATAGTGTGGGCGGTATTGGAGAAAAAGATTTGTGGGAAAGAGATTTGTGAGATGAAATATATGTTGTCAAAATTTGTCCACAAAGCATTTTTCAATGTGTTGGACATTCATTTTTTGGTCAAACACTCAAATAGACAATTCCACAAGGTTTTAACTTTCATCATCAGGAACCTAATAATAACCCTTTGAATACAAATTACAAGGATTTAAGCATTTTGATACAATAGACCAAAAAATGCAGGCAATATAAAAACTGAATTTTAATTAAAACTCATAAAATTCCAAACTTAGAACTAATAATAAGCATAATTTTGCAACCATTACATTTCCCATTACCAAAAACACGCGCAGAAAGTCGCTAAATAGATTCTTTGAAAATGAATTTCAGAATAACTTCCTTAGGGAAATAGTTGGCTGGAATAGCGGGAGTAGTGTGCTCAAGAACCACTCCAAGAACAGTCGGACTTCAACAGAGACAAACAACAAGCAGTTAATTGACACCATCTACTACATTTAGAAGATTTTAGAGCATAGTGTGGGTTTTAGAGAATAGTGTAGGCGGTAGTGGGGAAAGAGATTTGTGGGTTTCAGGGTAATCCGACAGACCAAGCCCGCTCTTGCCAAAACTGGCGAGGTGGAGCAATGGCTATGCGGGAGGCACAATTGGGGTTGAGAGGAGCGTCAGGGAGAAGGAGGTAGAGAGAGAAAAACCCCTGGTGGAAGTTAGAGAGTGAGAGAAAAATAAGAGAGGAGAGAGAGCTTTTCTAAAATCATTTGGGTAAACTGTTGCTATGTGAAAACTGAAAAGAGAAGAGAAATAGATGGACACACGGATTGCCAGCTTGGACAGATAACATGTCAATATTTTGAGCATTGGATTTAATCAATGGTTGATATTAAAGTTATTGCACCCTGTGCAATACTCTAGGTATTGCACGAGATATGAATCCAAAATTACCCTAGCCAATGCATGTTTTGTTTGTAAGTTCATGCTCAGAATCCTCGTATGCCAAACAGGGTGTCAGGTTGCCATTCATGAAAGCCATGGGGCTTATAGTGTCGATGTAGAAAAACTATCGCTGGACTTTCGAATATGAGTTCTTGAAATGCGAAGCAATTTTCCTTCGGTATATAGGACGGAAAGATGCTATCATTATGTGAAATTTGTAACTTTGCTGCTTTTGTAATTTTCAAGCCCCCCTCAATTTGTAATAGAAATGTGATCTTATATAGTTGGATTTGAACGATTCAATTTTCTTTTGTAGTTGGGAGAGGTTGGCATCACATAACATCAAAATAGAAATTTTTTAGTGTATTGGACAAATACTAAAAAAACAAGTGCCTTTTGTTTTATTATATTTTGAGTGATGTTAAAGATATATATACAACAAATTTGACTAACATAATCCTTATAAACTAATGTATTACAAAGCATACAAAATTAATTAACTCATACATTTATTTATTAGGTTTTTGAAATTTACCAATAATATTAATTCACAGTCACATACGTTTTTAAATGTACTTCCTTTTTATTTTTTCCCCATTGTACACGAATGATAGTGGAGCTCTATGACTATAGGACAGTCCCATCAAAAACAGTGATCAACATGTGAAAACCATATAGACTATAGTGCACAAGTTACATTTTTTAATCATCATGGAAAATTATACAAGAAAAAAAATTCTTTGTTTGAAGAAGAAACTTTTACGTTTACAAGGAAAATTCCAAAAAAAATGTCAATTAAAGCTCGAATGCCTTTGGGCTACAACCACTAATTTATATACAAATACATTAGAGTAACTCTAGAAAGTCTAGGAAATTCTACAAGAAACAAGATACTTTGTTTGAAGAATAAACTTTTACGTTTGCAGGGAAAACTCCAAAAAATTTGTCAATTAAAGCTTGAATGCCTTTGGGCTACAACCACTAATTTATATACAAAAACATTAGAGTAACTCTAGAAAGTCTTGGAAATTTTAAAGGACCCCAAATTCGTGGTAGGCATGAAAATAGACTTGAAAAGATGAAGGGAAAAATCATGAAAAAATATCTTAACAGGTTCTAATGAATACCCTGCCATGTAAGGAATCAAGTTTGAGTAAAATAATCCTAAAAAACCTCTAAAATAAGGAAAATAAAATTATATTCTAGGAAATTTCAAAATTTAAAAAAAAATTAAAAATAATAAATAACAAAAATTAAACAATATATTCTATCCTACATCAAATTTCTCTCTTTAGTAAAACACGTCCTTTAGCTCATATTTGGGATCCGTAATCTTCCATTCTACGAAAACAAATACCTCAAATATCTTTACTTTTTTGACTTCTTCAGGCAACTGACAAGTTTCAACAAATAGAAATTGACAATCCAATTAAATATTTCAACCCCAATAAAATTAATAAACTTTTTGTTATGTTGCTTCCTACTAAAATAATAGGATCTTCATTTTTGAAATCATTTGATTTGATTTCATCAAGGCCTTTGACATTTTTCTCAACAATTTCCACCTCTTGATCTTTTGCTTCACTCTGATGTTCATCATTTGTCTCAAGAACATCCATTCTATCCTCTTTGATTTCAAAATAAATTTTATGCAAATTATTTTATTTTGCACAAAATTATTTGACTTGTGACGCTAAGGCAATATTGTATTTAGGAATTAATGCATCTATAAATGGGTTTACCATTGTTGCCACGACTCTGATTTGCCTCTAATGTTGTCTTCCTAGCAAAGGAGATTGGCGAGTTCTTGCTACGTACACATTAACTTCAATTTACATCACGTATGGCTTGGTGGGTGTAACGTTGAAACTAAAGGAAATCGTTTCTTGTAAGAAATTCTTTTTTGAGATCTTCGTTAATGGAATTGCTACGGTCACATTCATCAACCATCAGACTAGGATAAGGAACCAAACTTTGATATATATCAACATGCATAGCAGGTCACCACAAGAAACTAAATACACTTGTCTCAAGAATAAAATTCTTAAATCCTTAAGGCTTGACTGAAGCATTTACGGACGAGCGATGGTTGATTTCAAAGAAAACAGTGCGTGGCGGTGACAGTCTAACGTTTCAAAAACCGAAGCTATTGAGTCAAGTAGTGGGTTCAACCAAAACCTGATCCGACTTAACCCGTGGACACTCTAGATACATGTAAGATTAAAGAAAATTGAAAGTAAGGAAAGAAGAAGGAAAGAGTAAGAAAAGTACTACAAAAAATTGGCCCACAAGGTGTCATCAAAACTATGTGCCACATTATTACAGCTCATGCTGAAAAAAAAAAAAAAAAAAAAAAGGAGATAAGAAGAAAATAAAAGAAAAAGTATAAGAAAGCTATTTGGATGTTTCCTAATTTCGAATCCAAGTCCAAGTGTACAGCCTCTACTGGTACACAATTAGACACCGACAGCTAGATAAGCAACACTCGGCACGTTAAGGGGACCTGTAAGTGAGTGCATCTGCTATTTCAAATAAGGATAATAAAAGTTTGCTTAAGATCCATTTGCCACGAATTTTTTGATTTATTTTTTGAAAGCTTTTTTTTTATTTAAAATTTAACTTATTTTATCTATGTAAAACCTCACTTTTTAAAGTATATTTAGTCTACTTTAATTCAATTAAAAATAATATAAAAATCCAAATAAATTACTAAATGAATACTTAGTCGTTTTTGTGTGTGACTAATATGTGTATATATATATATATATATATATATATAAGTATCAATAAACACATTACTGTTTATTAAAATATGAATAATAATCATTTATTAGAAATTAAAAAATTTGCAGTTGTTTTCTTCTAGGGGAAGGAGAGAGTTATACGTAAAGAAAATCTAAAACGTAGTGATGGAGAGAAAAAATTGGGTTGGGGTGGGGGTAGAGCTGAGCTAGTTATAAATTTTTTATTATTCTTAATTTCAATTTAGTAAATTTCTATAATAATGTTAAAATTTGTCATTTACTAAAAATTTATTTATTCGAGAGGGTTTTATAAAGATAAATTATAACAAAATTCATGATTAAAAATTACGTGCGAGAGACTAAAAAAGTTTAGTATAGATAACATGGATACATGTGGTGCCTGAATAAATCCAATGCACTCTTATTCATTAAAAAATAAAATAAAGAAATGCGATCTAGTTCATAAATATTTTAGGGAGAAGATTTAGTTTGAAGCCTTCAGTTTTTTTTTTCCCTCTCCCTAAGCAACAGAAAAGGACAATTATATATATATATATATATATTACTTGCATTAATATTCTGTAATTTTAGAGCTAGCGAATCACTTTTTATTATTAATTTTAGAGGAAAATTATTGAATACTCTGAGAGTACTATAAATGTGTATTTCCTAATCTCATATGAATTGTAAATTTCATTATAAATTTAATTAATAAGACTCACAATTATATAAAAAATATATACACATTTATCGTACTTTGAAAATAATCAATAATTAACCAAATTTTAGATGCACATAATTGTAATAATTGGAATAAAGAAGAAGAAATACGATACGTTCATGTGTTTACATCGTGAAATGAACTCAAAAATAATGCAAAGTCTTCACTGCAAACCCTAAGCTATATCTGCTAAACCTCATGGGTCATGCCTTGCTGTAGCTTCAGAAGTATAGTTCAAAACCATGCAAAATCATTATCAAAAGACAGCATTGAGGATATATAATTAAAGAAACCCACAAAAACAAGACTCTAAGAAAGAAAGAGAATTTACCAAAAAAAGAAAAAAAAAAAGAAAAGAAAGAAAGATAGAAATAGTAAATTACGGAAAAAAAAAGACAGTAGGAGCCATGGAAATCTGTGAAACTGAACGGGTTCTGAAATCGAACAAGGTCACAGTTGTACTGATCAGGCAGTCACGGATTTGATTTCGATATTCGCAAAGTACCAACTACACTACAAACTCTCCAATTTAATTTCTCTATGGAACTATTGGGAATCCTCTAAAATTTTCCATGTTTTTTTGCAATTTCGTTTTCTAATTTCATAGGGCCCTCATTTTTTTATTTTTTCTTCCAGCCATGTCAATAGAAATAGTCACGGGTTGCTCATAAAATTCAGCTATATAATCCTAGGTTCAAACTCAATAGGAATTAAAACTAATAGTAAGCTTGTAGAGCCCCAAAGCCATGATGAGTCCAAAGATTACAGCCATGTTCTTCATCATCATGATTTTCATGTTGAACGTGTTGCCACCAGTACAAGCTTGTACTCCATCATGTTCACAGCCACACCCACCTTCCCATCATCCAAAGAACCCTCACCCAAAGCCACCAACTACAAAACGCCCACCACAACATGGATCGGGACACCCGATAAACCCTCCTGTAGTTGTTTTACCCCCAATAGTTACACCACCTTCTACTCCCTACCCACCTTACGCTGGTAATCCTCCTTCTGGAGGAGGTGGCGGCGGTGGAGGTGGTGGAGGAGGAGGAGGAGGTGGCGGCGGCGGCGGCGGCGACGGTGGTGTTCCTGGTTTCAACCCTCCACCTTCTACACAACCAACTTGTCCCATCAATGCACTTAAACTAGGGCTTTGTGTAGATGTGCTTGGTGGTTTGGTGCATATTGGATTAGGCGACCCAGTTGAGAATGTTTGCTGTCCGGTGCTTAATGGTCTGCTAGAGCTTGAGGCGGCTATTTGTCTTTGCACTACGATAAGGCTTAAGCTTCTCAACCTCAACATTTTTATTCCTCTTGCTCTTCAGGTTCTAATTACTTGTGGGATGACTCCTCCCCCTGGTTTTGTGTGTCCTCCTCTCTAAGTGTATTTTCATTTTCAAACTGGGTACGAGATTACTATGAGGTTAACTAAGGCTAGCTGTTTGTTTTTAACAATTTTTTTTTTTTGGCGTGGTATATTGTGTGACTTGAACTAGCTGCTAGTGTCTTGAGTTAATGCCTCATTCAATAATTGATTATTGTGGTGTTGGCATGGGATAGGAAGGAAAGGTGTAACCTGTGTTGCTTTGGAGGATGGCGATCCATTAAGTGCATTTGAAAAGAGCATAGTTGTAGAGCCATCAAGGGATCGAACTGCATGCCGTCTTAGAATTCTCGGAATGTTCTAAATTTTGGGAGTTGATGTTATGGATAGAACTCTGTATACTTCCTGTATACTTAGGGTTTATCCTTTTCTAAGCTTTATAAAATCCAAGTCATAAAAAATTTCATGTGTGATGAGTTTATTTTTACTTCTGCTTGATGACTGTTAATCTCTCTCTCTCTCTCTCTCTCTCTCTCTCACATACCATAGCTAGTTAATATGATATTAAACGGGTTTACAAAATGGTTAAGAAGGGTTTATCTCTGAGTTTAGTGCATGGCGAAAGTTTATAATTTTGAATTAGTTCAGAGCCTCCTTTGGCCCTGAAAACATTTTATAATGTTAATATTTTTACAATCTCTTTCAAGTATTAGATCCCAGAAATAAGAGTTGGCTCCGATCAAAAAGAAAAATAAGAGATTTCCTCCAAAAAAGAAAAAAAGAAAAAGAAAAAAAGAAGTGGTCTCCAAAACACAGTTGTCCGAATGATTGCATTCAAAAGAAAGACTGAGTTTTTTAGTTGCTAACTGCACAATGCACGTGCAAGTTCAACATAATAGGATTTGGTTTATATTATATTAGTAATGTAAATTTATATTATAAACACATAAATATGGTTTAGTAACTGCACAATATATATATATATATATATATATAGCTGCTCGTTTTTAACTCACCAAAAAAAAGAGTAATACTAGAATAAAATTTATTGGTTTAGCTTTTTCTTCCCGAGTATGATGAGTCTAGCTTGTTGTTGAATCCAATTAGTGAATGTTTAATAAGAACAACTTTCTCTTATACCTATCAACTTTGAATCATTCATGGTCTTGTGGGTTGGGGACTTCATCAGATCCAATATGGATTTTTCTTGTATTTGTTTATGAGTTATGTAAATAAGTTTGATTTAAGGATGTGTAATATATGCAATTTTAGATTTTAAGAAAAAAATTATTTAGGGCTAAGACTATTGTTGTTTGTAAGTTTGGTTGAGATTCAAAATATTAAATGAAAAAGCTAAGCAAAGGAGATTTAATGTTAAAAATGTTTCGAAGAAGAAGATAGATTTTAAAAAATTTAAATATAAAATGATGGTGATTTTTTTTAAACATACCTATAGCAAGCTAATAAACTTGTTTATACTCGTTAAAGTTCAAAAAAATGATAAGTTTTCAAGTATAATGCCATCAATAAGACAATCATCATGCATCGCGAAAAAAAGAAGAAGAAAAAGAATCACCATAGCATTTGCTTTATTTTGTGGGTTTTAGATTTCCAGTGTCAAAGTTTCCTTATTTATGTTATAAGAAAATTATATATATATATATATATATATATAAATTTGATAGTTATAATAAATGAGAAGCAAATATTTGAACTTTGGCTTTCTTAGTAAAGGAGAATAGGTTATACTATAACATACTTTTGACAAAATTCACCATAGTAACAAACTACGCAATACTACAAAATCACCAGTCATGAACTTTCTATTTTTAAAAACACAAAATTTAGTGGCAACGAAATATTTTCTATAAATTTCTTTTTCTTTTCTATTCTTAGTGATAAATTATAAATTCTTCCAAAAGTTTAAAGGCTTAGATTTCCCTATAATAAAGGGGTCAAACACAATTATTTTAGTTTTTTAAATGAGAGGTAGAATGAGGATAGAGTTTGAACTAAAGACTATTCACTTTGATATTTTGGCTTAAGTTATTTAGGAATTTTTTTTTTCTTTTTTGGTTTTTTTGTTGTGGTAAACATGGACTATATTAAAGCAAACTAAGTATCAGTCACAAGGACCGCACGCATTAAGGGTCTGTTTGAATATAACTTATTTTGTTGAAAATTAAAAACTGAAAACATATTATAGCAAAATAATTTTTAAATGTGTGAATAGTACCATGAGACCCATTTTTAATGAAAAAGTTGTTGAATAAAGAAGTTTGTGGGTTTTGTGAACAGTACACGGGAGCCATTGAAAACGAAAAACAGCCATAGAAATGCACTTTTCCAAAAGAAAAAAAATAAAAAGAAATGCAGACGTCTGTCGCAGACGTGTATCCAAATGCATACTAAGTACCTATTTGAATACAACTTTTCCCATGTTTATGTCTATGTCTGCACTTTTTTTTTTTTTTTTTTTTTTGAAGTGCATTTATGACTTTCTGTGGCTGTGGTGGTTTTTCAGTGGATCCCGGGCACTATTTACGATACCCACAAACCTCTTTTTTTAACACAACTTTCGTTAAAAATGGGTTTCATGATACTATTCACATATTTAAAATTTATTTTATTACAGTATTTTTAGTTTTTAACAAAATAAGCGGTTTCTAAACGAACCTTAAGTTACAAATACTGTTACAAAATAGGCCATAAAAGTCATGAAGCAACAGGTGTTACAACTCCACAGCGCGAAGTGCATGTCTAACATACAAAAACTGCTTTGAATTTAATCACTTACTATTATTCTAACACTTTGACTAACCTTTTCTTTTACGGTTTTTTTCTTTTTTTTTTTTTTTTTTTTTTTTTTTTTTTTTTTTTCATGTTTATAATTAGTGGCTGCCCATTACGAACTTATAATAATTCTGTAAATGATTTTTCAAACTTTATTTTTTGAATTTAATTACCATATATTTTTAGGATTATGATTTTAAAATGGAGATAGTTTATTTCACTGTAAATACTTATTATTTTACAAATCTAAAAAATTTAGTGTCATATTATTTAAAATCTATAATTATCATATTTTATGAGTCGGGATTTTAAATTAAGTGACATTATATATATATATATATATATATATATATACTTTTAAGTTAATGAAATACTAAATAAATTTCTAATTTTCATGAAATGAATTCTCTATATTTCAAGGCACAGAGAAATCCTTTTCCGAGTTTCAGAATCAAAATCATGTAAATTTTTGTCGTTGGTTATATTGTTTATCATTGTGACTATTTAACGTTGCTTAACCCAAAAACATATATGCCGGGACGTAGGTCTAATCATTTGGTTTCTCTTTTCCTGGTAAATCTCTCTTCAGTCATTATGAATAATAAAAGATAAAAATGAAAAGGGTATGACTTATTTTAGAACAGTGTCACTTTCCACATTGCATTTATTTATTTCAATTCTTTCTATTTTTTAACCGAAGAACAAAAGAAGACCATTTTGACTCTACTAAAAAGATGATACTCTGAGCAAATCGAGTTCTGTTTAAATTAAACAGCTTATTGTGATTCATATGTTTTCTTAGCAGATATATCTACGGGATTATACCATATCTTATACGATCAGTCGAGGGGAGAAGAAACATATTAATCTCATAAATAGGGGTGACAATTTTTACCTATATCCATGAACCCATCCATTACCCACCTTATTTGGATAAGTCTTAACCCAGCCCATTTGAATATTTGGGTTAAATGGGTAAAGACCCATTTGGTTATTTAATTAGATGAGTCTAAATGGATATATCCACTAATACCCACTAAACCCATCTAAATTTCTAGAAAATGACCAAAATACTCTTAAAACCTAATAAATGACCAAAACACTCCTAAAATCCAAAAAATTACCAAAATACCTCCAAAACCAAAAAATTACCAAAATACCTCCAAAACCAAAAAAAATGACCAAAATATCCCTGAAACCCAAAAAATAACCAAAATACCCTGAAAACCTAACAAATGACTAAAATACTCCCAAAACCTAAAAATTACCAACATACCCCCAAAACCCAAAAAATGACCAAAATAACCCCAAAACCTAAAAATTACCAAAAAATGACCAAAATACCCCCAAAACCTAAAAATGACCAAAATACCCCATAAACCCAAAAAATGACCAAAATACCTCCAAAACCTAAAAAATGAACAAAATACCCCCAAAACTTAAAAATTACCAAAATACCCCCAAAACCTAAAAAATGACCAAAATGCCCCAAAAACCTTAAAATTACAAAAAAAAAAAGACCAAAATACCCCCGAAACCTAAAAATGACCAAAATACCCTCAAAACCCAAAAAATGACCAAAATGCCCCCGAAACTCAAAAAATGACCAAAATATCCCCGAAACCCAAAAAATACCAAAATACCTCTAAAACCTAAAAAATGACTAAAATACCCCCGAAACCTAAAAAATGACCAAAATACCTCCAAAACCTAAAAATTACCAAAATACCCCAAAAACCTAAAAATGACCAAAAAATGACCACAATACCCCCGAAACTTAAAAATGACCAAAATACCCTCAAAACCTAAAAAATGACCAAAATACCCCCGAAACCCAAAAAATACCAAAATACCTTTGAAACCTATAAAATGACTAAAATACCCCCGAAACCTGAAAAAATTACCAAATTACCCCGTAACCTAAAAAATGACTAAAATACCTCTGAAACCCATAAAATTACCAAAATACCCCCCTAAACTTAAAAAATAACTGAAATACCCTGAAACCTAAAAAAAGGACTAAAATATCCCCCTTGAAACTTAAAAAATGACCAAAATACCTCCAAAACCTAAAAAAATGACCGAAATACACTTGAAACTTAAGAATTACCAAAATTCACCCAAAACCTAAAAAACTACCAAAATGCCCCCTAAACCTAAAAAATGACTGAAATACCTTTGAAACCTAAAAAATTACCAAAATACCTTGAAACCTAAAAATGATCGAAATACCCCAAGACCTAAAAAAATGACTAAAATAACCCCAAAACCTAAAACAATTACCAAAATACCACAAAAACCTAAAAAAATGATTGAAATACCCCCAAAACCTAACAATTACCAAAATACACCATAAACCTAAAAATGTACCAAAATACTCCCTAAACCTAAAAATTGACCGAAATACCTCCAAAACCTAAAAAAAAAACTGAAATACCCCCGAAACCTCAAAAAGTGACTAAAATACCTTGAAACCTAAAAAATTATCGAAATACCCCAAAAACCTGAAAAATGACCAAAATAACCCCAAAAGCTAAAAAAAATTATCGATAAAAACACCTGAAACCCAAATTATGACCAAAATATCGCTAAGCATGTAAGATGACCAAAATACACTAGAAACATATGAAATTACAGAAATAGAGGTTTAGGGTATTTTGGATGTTTCGAGGATATTTTAATCTTATTTTAGGTATCAAGGGTATTTTGATTATTTTTAGGTTTCGGGGGTATTTTGATCATTTTTAGGTTTCAAGGGTATTTTGGTCATTTTTGGGTTTCAGGGGTATTTTGGTCATTTTTTGAGGTTCAGGGGTATTTTGGTCATTCTTGGGTTTTGGGGGTATTTTGGTCATTTTTTGAGTTTCGAGGGTATTTTGGTCATTTTTTGAGTTTCTGGGGTATTTTAGTCATTTTTTGGGTTTCAGGGGGTATTTTGGTCATTTTATGGGTTTCAAAAATATTTTGGTCATTTTTAGGTTTCGGGGGTATTTTGGTCATTTTTTGAGTTTCGGGGGTATTTTGGTTATTTTTTGGGTTTCGGGGGGTATGTTGGTCATTTTTTGAGTTTTGGAAGTAATTTGGTCATTTTTAGGTTTCAGGGGTATTTTGGTCATTTTTTAGGTTTCGGGAGTATTTTGGTCATTTTTTGGGTTTCGGGGTTATTTTGATCATTTTTTGGGTTTTGGAAGTATTTTGGCCATTTTTAGGTTTCGAGGGTATTTTGGTCATTTTTTGAGTTTCGGAAGTATTTTGGTCATTTTTATGTTTCGGGGGTATTTTGGTCATTTTTTTAGGTTTCTGGAGTATTTTGCTTATTTTTTGGGTTTCGGAGTTATTTTGGTCATTTTTTGGGTTTTGGAAGTATTTTGGTCATTTTTGGGTTTCGGGAGTATTTTGGTCATTTTTTAGGTTTCGGGAGTATTTTGGTCATTTTTTGGATTTCGGGGTTATTTTGGTCATTTTTTGGGTTTTGGAAGTATTTTGGTCATTTTTAGGTTTCGGGGGTATTTTGGTCATTTTTTGTGTTTTAGGGGGTATTTTGGTCATTTTAATGCGTTTTAAGCATATATGGTGATTTTAGAGATATCAGGGGTATTTTGGTCATTTTAGAGGTTTCATGGGTATTTTGCTCATTTTAGAGATTTTGGGGATAATTTTGGATGTCCAAGGGTATATTGGTAATTTTGGAAGTGTAGGGGTATTTGTATCATTTCAGGTATTTAAGGGTATTTTGGTAATTTTGGAGGTCAAGAGGGTATTCAAGTAGTTTTAAAGGTATTTGAGTCATATTTGGTTAAATGGGTGGGTTACTAATTAAATGGGTTGGGTTGGTAATAGATAATTAATTTATATATAAACGGGTCATAAATGGATAAATGAATAATTATATATCTAACCCATTTATGACCCAACTCATTTATGACCCAACCCGCCCATTTGCCACCCCTATCCGGTATATGAACAAAATATTCACATGGCTTTTGCTTCTTGTTTTATTCCACGAATTGATATATCAGCAACATGTTGCAGGAATGCAAAGTATTTTTTTTCTATTCATCCATATATGGAATTAATTAGTAATGAGTAGCTTGAAAGTCATTTATCTTTTGTTCTGTCTGTTATTTTATGGGCTTCTTGACAAAAAATGTCACGGGAGTGAAGTGGTAGTTATTGGGGACCATCTAATTAATTAATCTATAGAATCAAGAATGTTCAAGAGGAAAATTAGAAATCTACAATTAATGGATTGTAGATCCTGACTTCTTACACGGAAAAAATGGCTTTTGAGTAGATGATCAGATGAGACGTTAAAAACAACAACAACAAAAATAGAAGTAAAAATAATAATACTTTGTGCATATCAAATTATTGATTACTTCTATCATATCATAATGCATGGTGAATCAAATTGAATCACCTCCTTCCCCTTCAGCTTGAATCTTTTCCTCATTAGACTTTTAAGGATAAGGAGATGTTAGTTAATTAAGTTACAAAACTCTTGGCTCTTGGCTTATTATTACTAAACCTAAGTACACTTAATCCAATTAAATTTAGTGGTAAATAGCATCTTTTGCATAAGATTACTAAACAAATTTGGTAAGCCGAATAGCATTATCAAAATCTCTCCCGGCGCTACCCAACATTCACGTCCCGTTACCAAACCACAGGCAAGAAAGTTTCCAATCTTTTGTCCAGATTATTGGTATGATTAATAGTTTGAACTTAAGAGTTAAGAATCGTTGTAAAGTCGAAGTCAAATCATGGAGCACGGAATCTTTCTTTTGTACAGGATGATGAAGAGAAATGAACATTCCTTTTCTTGCTTCTCCCATGTGATACGTTCACATTTTCCACACCTAATTCTCAGTCACGGGGAGAACAGTTCTAGTGGTTTCCCATTTGCCATTAACTTTTTTACAATTCATGGCCCATAAATGAAGCAAAAAAAGTAGTACAGTGCCTAAAGCTAGAAAGGTATATCTCTAATTCTCTAGTACCCCCAACGAATAAACGACATTTTAGAACATCATTGATGTGTTTTGATGATCCTACCATCCACTTTGTGGGCCAAATGGATGGATTATGTCTAGCTTGCGTGAATTATATGACCAACTTTAACGTATGAGGATTTTTTTTTTTTGGTCTAAAGTCCATCTAAAATACTTTCCTTAATTATCATATCACTCATACTTTGTCATATAACAATTCACATTAGATCAAATTAATTGTTAGGAGGCTTTTTTTTTTTTTTAATTTATTTATTTTTTAAGTGGGAGAAAGAGAATTGAATCCTAAAAATATTTTGTTGAGAACACTAAGAAATATCATTTGATCTAAAGTTCGTTGATGTTAAGAGACTCCATTATGTTGTGTGATTGAAAGTTAGTTCATCTGTTTCCTAGCCAAATATTTTAATTAGGTAGATACATAGGATGCTTGATCAATAATATTTTTTTTTACTTTGTTTCAAGCATGAGATGAAATGCAATTGTAGCACCAATGACTGAATGTTATTCATTATTCCTTCTCTTATGGAGCTCGCCACCTAGTGAAGGCAAGCTATTAGACAAATTAACAATAAGCTCCTTGGTGAGGAGAGACAATTGAGCGATCACTTCTCGCTGTATGTACTTTAAAAGTCAAGTTTCATGGTCAAAATGGACAATGGACCTTATGTGGCATGCAATATCAGTGCACGTACAGTGACATGGTTTTCTACTTCAGAGGATGATATTTCTCTAAAAGTGACCGAAACTTTTTCTCCCAAAAAAAAAAAAAGAAAAAAAAAAAGAAAGAAAGAAAGAAAAAATAAAGAGAGAGAGAAAGACTGATAAATTTATTCCATTTCCCATCGAGAGGTACATAGGCAAACATCACTAAGGGAAACTTATTCATAACTATCACACAAATCAGACAACTACTATATCTAGGGAAACGGGCAATTCCCTATCACACCACACACACTTGCCATGTAAGTTTAAAGTTGCAAAACAAGCAAAAGCCATAGTATGAAAATTAAGAAACGAAATTATAAAGTGCTTCTATGCACACTTGAAACCATTTGGAACATTCCTTGAACAAACATTGAGAAGCAAGCTGAGGGAAACTGGGATGTTGAGGTTAATGCCCAAAATATTAGCTCTGATGGCAGTGCAAAGGCAGACAGCAGCCTCCAGATCGGCAAGGCCTTGAATGAGAGAGCAGCAAGGAGTTACTGGTGGGGTGCCAAGGGTAACATTAAGCAAACCGCTGAGTAAATTGGCACACACGCCTAGTTTTAGGGCATCCCTAGGGCATGAAGCTTGGCCAGAAGGACCAGGGTTAGGGTTAGGGTTGGGGTTGGGATTGGGATTGGGGTTGGGGTTTGGGCCTCTTCCTGGGTTAGGACCACGGCATGTGTTACATGCACTAGTCACAAGTGCAAAGAAGAGAAGGTTGAGTGAGAGGAAGAGAGCAAATGAGGTTTTGGAAGCCATTTCCCAACCCTAGTTGTTGTTAGAACAATAGAAAAAGATTAAAGTAGTACTAATGAGGATGGAGTGTTCGAAGTGAGAGGAGGGTTTTTATAGGGTTCAGGCAGGGTGAGGTATTTGATGTGATGTTGTGAGAATATATTTAAATTATTATCATGAAATAAACCTTGACACCATGCTTCTTACAAATCTTGAAATTTTAGCTGGCAAAAGCAAGCAAATTCAAGGCCAAGTTTTGGATGCATGTGGGGTGGGTCTTGACAAATTGCCATGTTACTAAGGCCTAGACCTGGCATCAATCGTGGGATCTATTTGAACTATTGTGATCCCCTAATCTAGTGCACCTCACAGAATCAAGATGTTTGAATTTGAATCTCCCTTGGTAGCATCATTCGTGGGATCATTAATTTCCCTGGCCTTCTGATCAAAGCCGATTCTTATAACGGTTCCTTCTAAATCAGGCTACATCATAATTGTATACTTCCAAAGACTAATAGAAAATCCAGTTAATTTTTACTTTTCATTGCGAAAATAAAAGTCTTCTTTGATGTCACTTCACAATATATTTTACAGATCGCTCACTCTCACGTTTTTCTTTTTTTGTTTTCCTACCAATCTTGACTGTACTTAATGATCAACCATGCAGCTATAGCCAAACGAATCTAATTAAACTTCCGGAAAACTTAATTACATCATGATCATCCAAAGAGAACTTCCCTGAAGGGCTAAGAACAATTAATATGATGGTGAAAGACTTTCAATTTAATGGAAGAACATCTTCCATATTGCAATTGGTTTAAACTTGTGCATTCACTTAACTAGTTCACCTTAAACAAATTAAGCTATTAGCTATTCCTTTCTTGTTGTGTATCAACTTAACTAACTGGTAATAAGTTTGCTTTCTTCTTATATATAGCAGTTTGCTAAGGTTATGTTTGTTTGGAGGAATTTTAGGGAGAATGGAAAATTTAGGAGAGAAAAGTGAAGAGAAAAATTTTAATGGGTGTTTGGTTGAGAGGAGGGGAAAAAAATGTGATGGGGCCTGTGTGTTTTCTTCTCGGAACTAATAAAATGTTTTCTCCTCAAAATGTAGAGAAAACTGCCCATATGCACTTGGGTTTCGTCCAGTTGTCTTTTTTATTTTTATTTTTAAGCTTTTGCTTTTCTGGCCAATGTTGGCTCTTCTTTTATTTTGTTTTTTTCTTTTGCTTTTTTGGATGTTGCCTCTAATTTTTTTTTTTTTCTTTTCAGGGGCTATGGGCATGACAATACTTTGTTTTGTTTTGTTTGTTTGTTTGTTTGTTTTTTTTTTTTTTTTTTTTTTTTTGGGTTTACCTAGATGTGATTTTTTTTTTTAACATGATTTTTATTTTTTAATAAATTTGGACAAATATTTTTTTTGGTTGTTTGTCACTTTTTGTTTTAATTGGGCAGCATTTCATCTCTTCACATTTCCACTTTTCTATTCCTAAAAAGCCTTCAAGGTTGGCATGTTCTAATCAGAAGTTGCTGATGCAAGGAAGTGTCACGGGCAGCCCTAAAACCAACCATGGGCTCCATTAATAATATTATATTGCACTTTATACAAAATTGTGCATCTGGCCGAAAATCCCTTGTCAAACAATGTCTAGAGTATATATGTTATTTTTTCTCCAATCCATACCAAGTGGAGCCATCTTAATTCTACTAGCTATAAGATAATACCCTATATTGTTTTGTTTGGTGCAAAGGCAAATTGCAATATTATATTAATATAAAGCTTATAATACGTCCCTTCGCGAGAGGTACATCCATTGTCATGATGCGTTGCGAATGGGAAGTTTGTTGCCTCCACCGTACTTATTAGGGACTAAGATGAAACCTATTGACGTTTTATTTTTTCAATTGAATATGAAGAGTTACCCTCCATCAGTGGATGGGGCATACCCTTTAACAGAAGGACGAGAGGCAAGTTGAGACGGCCTCCCGTTGTAGCATGGCACGGCCAGAACTACAAGATCTTGTGTGCCATGTAGGATAGAACAACAACTACCTCATCCCATATAGATGGTTCCAACCTACCTACCTACCTTTAACTATTTTAATGCCCCATTTGGTTACACGCTTACATTAATTACTAAGCTTAGCTATTTTGATATATTTCTTAAATATTTTATTTATGATATTTGACTACCCACACCAGGGCGAGGGCAAGTTGAGATAGACTCTCGTTATAGCATGGCACGGTCAAAACCATAGCATGAGCAGAACCACAAGACCCTGTATGCCATGCAGGACAAACTAACAGTCAGCTCATCCCACCTCTAGCTGGATCCACCCTACTTTAAACTACTTTAATGCTCCTGTATACACAATTTTTGTAAAAGATAAATCACACGATCACAAAATAGTGTAACAAATAATCAACTTGTATTTGATTTGTATATATGTGAGTACAATCCTCTGTATGAATCTTTACAATGAAAGAGTACAATAAATTCTTCTGATTCGATCTCCAATAAACGTTACGATCCGAAGGGGCTATAAAGCTTGATCTTGAATCGTGCTTTGATGTCTCCAAGTTGGATGAATAGTTGAAGGTGCTTGATTTGATGCGAGAGCCGTTGGCTTGATCTCGAACTAGATTAAAGGAGAATCCCCACTTTGATTTGAAGGAGTAGGAATAGGCCTTGATGAATAATGAAATTCTCGTGAACTTTAGAGATGACTCTCTATTTTGGCAGAGTGTCAGCAGTGTTCTCTCTAAGTGTTCTCCCCTTTTCTCAAATGAGAAGCCTCTATTTATAGGCAACTCAATAATATTTAATTTGGAATTTTCTCTCAGCATTTATTGAGAGCTAATTATGGATTTAATTTAATCTCCCATTTAATAAGAACTTTCCATATAGGTCTTTTCTTCTGACATTGCCATATGGCTTTCTTATTTGATGTTGCCACATGGCTTGATTTCATTTGCTGATCGTCCACCTCATCAATTGGAAATTAATTTGATCACAAATATTTTATCATGAACAATCGGACGACTGTGAATACATCATAAAATTTTAATGTCTACAGCTCCATTTGGTTACAAGCTTATGTTACTAAGCTTTGCAATTGATCAATTTTCTTAATATATTATGTATGATATTTGACTACCAGTGTTGTGGCAGATGGGATTGCTATTTAACCCAAGGGCAAGGGGCAAGTTGAGAGGGCCTCTTGTTATACCATGACACGACCAGAACCACAAGACCCTGTGTGCCATGTGGCATAGACCAACACCCATCTCATCCCACTTAGCTGATTTCACCCTACCTTCAACTACTTTAATGCCCTTTCAACTACTAGTTACACGCTCACATTACTAAGTTCGGCAATTAATCTATTTCCTAAGTATTATGCATGATTTTTTACTACTTCTATACATGACTGGCTTGCACAAACAGTATCAATTCGTTAGATCTCCTGTTGCAATAGGTTTGTGCTTGGTTTGAATATTTAATTAGCTAGCAGATTATAATAATAGAACTCCTAATTGTTCCACCATCACATTTTAGATGCATGTGTGGCCTGAACAGCGGATATGTTTAACCCGCTTATGAGTAATTAATGTGTGATATTAAACAGAGCTAGCTTAAAAATCTAGAGGTTAACTTTAACTAGCTAGTAATTGCCTCAACATATCTAGAACTACAGTAAAATCAAATTTTCACTCCAAACTATGGGATGATCAATTGCAATATTCTCCAATTTCTCGCTGTTTAGATCACTACAATGGGGTACTACCAAGTTTAATAATTTATTCAATTATTCAAACGGGTATTTAGTAGATTACAAACTAGTTACTTTGTAATGCCCGAAAATTTTAATTAAAAAAATTTATATTATTTTTTGGTAAATTTGATTTTTTTTAACTTATAGTGTCTGCTTTAAGATGATTATTTTTTATCATCAGATCAAGATATCATTCAATTTTTGATGTGCAATGCGTTCAAATTTTAGATTTCTTGTTCAATTATAAACAAAAATCTCAAACAACTCCTCTCAAAGTAAAATTTTATAAAAACAAAATTCTAACATATAAGAATCATTTGAGTGATGAATGACATCTAGCAAGGATCACATTCTAGAAACCTCCTATGGCAATGTCTGAGTAGCTAATCTTTTTTTGTTTTTTATTTTTTATTTTTTGAGAATCAATCTGAATAGCTAATCTGATATAAATATAAAAGGCATTGCGTTCGAGTGAAACAATAAGCAAATAAAATATCAACTAGAGTGGCTTGATAAATTCAGAATGTTCCAACATAAAAATATAGGGAAACAAAAGGAACATGATAGTTGTGTATTACAAAACTATTGGCCATACTGCATAAAAAGTATAAGCAGAATATCACAAATATGAAATCCAAGATACCATGTCTTGTGTATTGCACTAGTAGGAATGATAACTCTCATTTATTGTGCTTATGGGTAAGGTTACTTAAAAATATGTCACCACCCCCCACCAGTCAAAATCCCATCTACCATCAAAACATCACAACCTCCGTAACACCAATTACATAATTCGAATAAATAGCTCTTACCCCCATGCTGGGTGGGGTCATATCATAGACATAATGTAATGGCAAAAGATTCCATTATGGTGAGTACAAACAATATCAATTTAGCCTTGGAAAGCCAATAGCTCAGGAGTAATAAGAAAGTAATATGAGATTTAAAGGTATCTTAATAATCAATGATACGTACAAGATGCAAAATCCCAATGCCTTGAGGATATTCAAGAAACTTGAAAATTGATCAATAATGAATATCGAATGGGTTCACGTTCATCAATGAATATGGATGCAAAGGGAGTAGCGTGCAAAGTCGGTTTCATAATCAAGCAATGAGAGGGTCGGCCAAAAAGAGTTGACATCAGTGTGTAAGGACTCAATTAACTCTTGTCTTATCTAATATGAGTCCTAGCAAATATTGAAACTTGGCCGCCAGGTTGATAACAAACTACAAATTTGCTTTTCATCTAAGTAACCTGAGTAGGTTTTATAAACAAGCGATGAGAGCGTTGGTAGAAGAGTTTTCAACGTTTACGACTCAATTACCATCTTTTGTCTACTAGGCATGGGTTATCGGAATTGACGTACACTGGCTTAATTAACTTTTTTTTTTTTTTTTTTTTTTTTTATCAGCTGGCTTAATTAACTTGAGAGGGAGAAAGAGAGAGAGAGAGAACATAAAGAGGGGGTTGGCAGCTATCAATATAAAGAGTAATAGGAAAATCCCAAAGTATCCCTACTTAAATCACCTTTTTTTTTAAAATAATTTTTTTTTTTTTTAATTTTAAAGAAGAGAAAAAGGATGTTTTGCTCAAGCACAACCAAAGATTAAAAACTAATATGATCTTAATTTTTTTAATATCTAATAATAAATTATAAAAATGAGAAATAATATTAAAAGTTTTGAGATGTCACATTTATCAAATTTCTTAAGAATGAAAATCAATTCTCATTAACTTGACAAATAATGATTACAGAGTAGTTTATATACAATCCAAGAGAGAGGGAGAGACTAATTGCTATAACTAACTTGCTTAACAACTAATAATAACTTGTAACTAACTTAAAAAACAGAGAAGCACAACTAACTACACTCATGCTTCTCACGTGCTCGCTTAACAGGGGCTTTGCTAAAGACTACTCAAAAACTACTTGCTGTTTAGCCTACATCCTTTTTTGCAGCTTCTGCATACTTCTCCTTTTTGTTTCTTTAACTTCTGATACTCCCTCTCAAGATGGACATCATGAGAATGAATATTGAGAATGCCCATCCTGGTAAGAAGACTAGAAAATTGGTTCAAATTCAAAGCCTTGGTCAAGAGATCTGCCAATTGGGATTGTGTCCTAATGTCCATGAGCTTTATAACACAAGCTTGCACTTTATCTCTTACAATGTGACAATCTATCTCTATGTGTTTTATAGGCTCATGGAACATTGGATTAGTGCCTATATGAATTGCTGCTTGACTATTACTAAACAGTAAGGCAGCTTGATCTTGCTTGACATTCAAATCCTTAAGAAAATACAAAATCCAAGTCACTCACACACTGCAATTGCGATTGCTTTGTATTTTGCTTCTGCTATAGATCTTGACACTGTATTTTGCTTCTTTGATTTCTAGGAAACTAAAAAATCACCAAGGAAAACACAAAGGCGATTTTTGTCTCCAGTCACAATGTGAGTGCAACAACAATTGCTACAACCTTTGCATCAAGTAAGATGGCCCTTAACTTGGATATGCACAAAAAACAGATTTGAAAATCTAAATTTCGTAATTCTCGATAGATACAGTTTCTGTCGAGAGTTATTGAGAATGACATATTAAATCTAGATAGATACATCTGTCGAGTAATCTGTCAAACTTTAATGAACAACACTTCTTCACTTGATTCTTGAAAAGATTTGCATGGCTTTAATATTAGACTTGAAATCTTATTCCTTGAAGTATTAAACACTTTCTAGATCTACCGAATTACAAGTAAAGTGCATTTTGTCAAAGGATTAACCAATTTTAAATGACATATGTTCATAACATATTCCACATATGTCCTAACATTTTGCAAAAGGTCTGAGATTCCTTAATAAGGTGATAACATTTGTTTTTACTCTATTGCCTCACTATAACTCTATTACAGAGCCGCGTGCTCGATTTATAGACTTCCCTTCTCATTTCATTATCTCTATCATAAATGTCTACAGTGATATGGCGATCTATGATAAGCTCATTTTTCCTTTAGCTATCACGTGGATGCTTCGCCATTCTTCTATCCCTATTCCTAATTCTCCTCTCTACACTATCATGGGTGCCATTAGCGCTGTTTGTTCAACGGAGCGAGGCCCAGCTTCAACCGAAGCGGCCACGGACCGAGATAACGGATTCTCCAGCCCCTCCATTCTATCCACCTTTGCTTCTTCTTCTTCTTCTTCTTCTTCTGTGGGTGGTGTGACTCTCGAGGCAGTCATGGCGCAATTTCAACGCATGGATGCTCACCTTGATACACTCACTACTGAGTTATATTAGGTGAATACTCGTGTCGGCTGTATTGCACAACAATAGGCTCGCCTTGGTGGCTTCGTTGCTTCTATATCTCCTTCTCTAGAGGTTTTTGAGGATGAGGATGTTGATGATGGTACTGATGATGAGAATGAGAATACTAGCTCTTCCGGCGATGACGAGACGACTTTTTAGTGACTTACCATTTGTCATTTATGACAAAAAGAGAAAGTAGTTTTGGGTTGAGAGTAGTCTTGTATTAGGGGGAGCGTTAGCATTGGACTTTTTTTAATAGGGGGAGTGTTTATATTTTTTAAGGGATGTAGTAAAGATATATGTACTTTTCTTTTCTTTATCTTAGATACATTATCCTTTTGTATACCGGTCTTGTGATCATTTTTTGATAACATACATTGTACTCATTTCTCATTTATATATGATGATGTGTGTTATTATTCACCTATCTCTCCATGTGTTGTTTCTTTTCTCTCTTTATATACATGTTTCTTTATGTATGCAATCCTTTATTTTTGTTTCACACTAAGATGCCTTGATGAGTTTTGTTTAAAATGTTTCAGAAAGACAAGTTGTCAAAATCTATTATGCCATGAACCCTCTTGTTGCAAAGTTTTTCAAGAGTTTGTGTTAGGATTAGATTTTATTGTACTCAACAAGTGATTATGAGTTTAGTGATTTATGACTTCTCTCATACTTCATTTGTTTGTTGTGGTTTTGTCACTAATTGCCAAAGGGGTAGATTGTTAGGACATATGTAGAACTTGTTAGGAAATATGTTATTATATATTGGCTAATTTTTTGACAAAACATACTTTACTTGTAATTGGGTAGATCTATGATGGGTTTAGTACTTCAAGGAACAAGAGTTCAAGTCTAGTATTAAAGTCATGCAAATCTGTCCAAGATACAAGTGAAGAAGTATTGTTCATTAAAACTCGACTTATAATATCTATCGAGATTTAATGCTTATATGCTCAACAGTTGCTCGACAGAAATAGTCTCTATCGAGAATTACAAAATTTAGATTTCCAGATCTGTTTTCATGCATATCCAAGTGTATTTGTGTAGAGTTTCTTTTTTTAACAACCCTAAACATATATAAGAATTATTTTAAGGGCCGTCAAAGGTGATGCAAAGTGATGCAAAGTGATGCAACTCAATGTAAATTAATTGTGCATGCAAATTGTAACTGGAGATAGAATTTGCCTAAGTTCATCATGTTCTTTGTAGAAACTGCTGCGTCTTTGCGTCAAGGGTTTTGTAACTAATGAGCTTCTTGATCTTCATTGTTTGGATGAACTGAAACTTTGTAGCCAACATCTTTCTCAAGTTAGTGTGTTAGTCACGTACTTGGATCCGTGCATCGATTGGTTAGTCATGTACTTGGAGCCGTGCATTGAAAGGAGAGATTGTCACTACATTGCAAGTCCAATTAGTTATTGAAGTAAGAGTTCAACTATAGGTTAGTATTAGGTACTGGGATTCCTTTTACTTGTAACCGTTCGTTTTGATAATAGTAAATTCTCGAGAGTGATGACCTTAAATTCACCCGGTGGAGTTTTGCCTCGGAAGTTTTCCCCATTCGTAAACAAATCTCCTGTGTCAAATTTAATTTTCGTTGCATTTAGTTATTTGGTGATTTGTTTGTGCTGTCATGCTCATTGCATATAATTGAATGTAATTAACTTCGCTTGGCTAAATTAATTGATTAAGTTACCAAGGGATCAATACATTCTTGGCCTATCACTCTTACTAAATTTTGGGCAATAATTGGTGATTTAGCTTGTAGACGACTACATTCTAGTCCATGTCGATCAGTTGGAAACCTTTAACATTATTACATGGATTGGTACATTGAAACCCTAAAGCCAAGATTGCTGTATGCATTTCATTTAATGATGTAGAATAGATATACTTTCTTTTAAAAGAGACCATCAAAAGTCAAAAATCAAATCACATAAGCATAATCTACCCCACTTTTAGGGCCAACTTTGGAATCATGTGACATTTCGGTGACCTGAAAGGAATTGGCGTGAGGATCAAAACTCATTCATATAAGCATAATCTACCCTACTTAATTTTTGGGCAAGTTATTTCATTTAGACCCATGAATAATCAATCTTTACTATAAATTAGTAATTGTTGCCCCATGGGCATTCAAAATTCAATTAATAAAATTTTGGAGACTTTTTCCCTTCTTCTTTTTTAATTATTATTATTATTATTATTATTATTATTATTATTAATTTTTTGTGTGGATTCCATAATTCTCTTTGTAAATTTGAGGATTCATTTTTAAGATAGACACGTTCTATTTCTTGTGGCAACCCACTACATCAATTTAATGACTATATCAATGGTGAAGGCTGTAAAAGAAACCGTTACTGGTCATTGCATACTCGAAATAATAGGCATAAATTGTTTTGTATATATGAATTATCAAGTTCAAACCATTTTTTGGACAAATAGTTCTACAAAAATGGGACCCATATAACTAGCAAAATTTGAAGTTCTCCCTCAAAGAAATTTCACATGTTGAAAATCTAAACTAAAAATCTCCATTTATCTTTGTAACACATTTTGATTAATTATGTCTTCACAAGCAATCTATCATTTCCTAGTAGTTTAAATTTTTAAAACAATTAATAATTTATCATAATATCAAAGTAAGTGTTTATGAATATTCGAACTATGACCGTGTTTTACCTCCAATTTAAAAGTTAAAAAAATCTCACCTGTTATATTCATTATTTTTTAATAGTTTACAATTGATAATTTTTATCAATAGAATTGAATGCTTTGTTTCTAAATTCATGTACAAGCCTTTTTTTTTTTGGAAAACATCTCCATGAGCTAATACTTTGGAAAGGAAAGGAAGGGAGAAACACCAAAAAAAAAAAAAAAAATCTTATGTGACATTTTTAATAGACTCATTAAAGCATTTTATTTATTTATATTTTTAAGAACTCGGCTTACTTCACAAGCAATTTTTTTTTTCAAAGGATGTTAATGTTATGTTATAGTAATGACACCTAAAAAATAGTAAGCTGCAAACAATTATAAATATTTCCTACACCTAGTTCTCCATCTAATTTGTAAAAAGGCAGCCTACATACATTAGAGTAAGTTTTTTTTTTTTTTTTTTTTTGGGGGGGGGAGGGGGGGTGGTAGAGACTTTACAGTAAGTGTTAATTTTTTATAAATAAATTAATCTAATAATGTGAAAAAAATTTTGAGTCCCTAAATAAGCTTTTACCCACACAGACCTTTTGAGTTTTGGATCTTTTGACTGGTTATAGACATGATTAATCATCCTTCCTTAAAAAATGGAATCACAAACCATTAAGGTTCACGGGCGTCACTAACTTGGCAATTTGGTCAATTTTGTAGTCTAAACGAATCAAAAGTACTTCATTAAAATATAAAATAAAATACCCTCCTATTATTGGCCTAGAATCTCATGCTTTGCCAGCTAAATTTTAGGCCAACGCTGCTTTACAATCACATGCATCCACTCTCATGTTGTCTAAGTGAAACCAAGCGTACTCAACTGCAGTGCTCTATAAATACAAGGTCACATGGCTAGTCTTTTTACCACCACAACAAAGTCACTGTGATACTAATTAGTACTGATCTTACTCAATTTAACACTTAGTAGTGAAGTTTAGTTTGAGATATGGATTCCAAGAGATCTTTGTCAGCTGCTTTGTTCATATTAGTTAACCTTCTCTTCTTTGCCATTGTTAGTGGTTGCTACACTTGTCCTAGTCTTCCTAAGCCTAATCCAAACCCAAACCCTAAACCAAGCCCTACTACTGTCCCGCAGAGCTGCCCCAGAGATGCACTAAAGCTAGGGGTCTGTGCTAAGGTGCTTAATGGAGCAGTTGGGACAGTCATTGGGTCCCCACCAGATACCCCATGCTGCTCACTACTTTCAGGGCTTGTCGATCTTGAAGCTGCTGTTTGCCTTTGCACTGCCATTAAAGCCAACATTCTTGGCATTAACCTTAACATCCCCATTTCACTTAGCTTACTCATCAATACTTGTGGGAAGAAGCTCCCCTCTGACTTCCAATGTGCCTAAAGATTTCTTTATATATTTTTTCTGTTGTAATGTTGCTGGGACTCTTTTTTTTTTTTTTGGTTTCATGTTTCATGTTGTGTTTTCTAGTTGTTTTGTAGCAAGTGTTCAATAATGTTGAACCAACAATTTACAACTCTGCATTGTAATTGTGGGCTTAGACTGATTTCCATTCTGCTGGCAATTATACTTTACTGTGTATCTAGATTTATTGTTAGGCTAAATAAGAATGATGAACAAGGAAGAAAGACAATCATATCTTCATGAATAATTGTTCATAATACATAAACAAAGTGGCACCAAGAAGTCTTGGACCGTTCAGTACTAACTTAAATATGATATGTTGGTGTCCATACTCAAATGTGCACTTCGACGATTCTGCATAGTACGCACAAGCAAGTATGCCATGTTACTAAAAGCATGCATTATTCACTTTGCTATGGCAAATTGGTCAGGCTAAACTGAGTGACATCTAGATGAGCTGATGAAAAAAAAACCACTTTCGTGAGATGAAATGAAATTGCAGGATAATTTTTTTGGACATGTAAAAATGCAGGATAACTGGATAACGGATTTTTGTATTTTTTTGACACAATATTAACTGCAACAAGGCAACGTTAAATTGCTTCCTTGACAAAGTATATTAGCAGCTTAACTAGTATACCAATAGTTATTAACACAGTGTTAAGCGGAACTGTATTAGAACCTAGCAAGTTCAAGAGGTTAGCTTCTGCGAAGTACTATACCCTGAACCTGAAGTCTCACGTGGGTGGGGGTTTGCAAGGAATATTTACAGGAATATATTGTAAGGTGTTTTCCATGTAAAAGTATGTTTAGGGTTCTTCTACAACTACGGCATTTGTCACAACCATGTAAAGAGGTTGACTATGACTCTATGGGTGATGGACAATCATTAATGCATGAACTCTTTACCCTTTTTTTTTTTTTTTTTTTTTCACCACTTACAATTGATTGTTCTAGCAAGTTTTGTCAAAAATTATGACACAAAAGTTATGGTTGACTATATCTTTTGTTTATAAGTTATATTAACGGATACTCGTAGAGCAATTGTTAATGAATTATATCAGGAAATTTTTTACATCATTTTTATGAGAAATATAAAAACTGTCAATAACATTTATTATTTTATCATTCTCTCAATAAAATATTTTTAAAAATAATTCATAAACTAATGCCGGACATTGGTTAACATTTTCCTTTGTTTATATATTAAAATTACAATTAGAGTTTCTTGTAATTGTTTATACATAGCCTAATTCGAGCTAGTGCAAGCTTGTTGAAGAATTGTACACATCCACACAATCTAGATTGATACAATTCAATTGTTATCGGATTAAAACCATGCTGTCTAGAATATCACACGTATATATATATATATATATATATATATATATTTGCATTTAGTTTATCTTTGGGATTTGTATAATATATCTGAACGACAATATCGCCTGCACCTAGTTGGAGTTTGCTTCACCAGATTCTTTTGAACCAAATAACATGTTCAATGCAAGTTGTAGGTTTTCAAATTATTATATATGTCACAAGAAAAAACAGTGAAGCCCGCAGAAATTCCCTCGCAAGAAATACTAATTAAATGAGGAACTTTAATAAAAAGCTAATGTGACCTAACTCACGAGTTCATACTGAAAATTGGAGGGAGAGAGAAAGAATAATTAGGTTGTGTTCAACTTCAACATGTGAATCAACAGTGTTACACGAAAAAGGATTTTCTCCACGTCCAAATGCAATCTTGGATGCAGACCACTTAAAATCAAGATTTGGATTTACAAGGACTGTGTATTTGACGGTTGATGCACCCATCCACATGTAAAGGTTCACAAATGAAACAAAGAGACAAATCTGTCATTTCCCTAGATTTCTGATTATAAGAAGGATTCAACCCACCCCCCCCCCCCCCCCCCCCCCCCCCCCCCCCCCCCCCCCTCTTTGTTTTTTGACGATAGGAATAGGGGGGAACGACATAAAATGTGATGGCTAGCTTTATGTCAGTTGTGTTGTAGACTTGTGGTCACATTTGGTTTGCTATACATAGTGTAGTTTTGGAAAATTTAGACCTCATTGTAACCCAAAGTAACCAGTTTTAAGCAGAGCTGATTAATTAATCAATTATATAATTGAATTCAACTTAGGATTAATCAAACCACACAAACAATATTGCCAAAAAGGGAAAATTAAACAAGTGTGAAAAATAAATAACATGACAATATGATTACAATGTGAAAAATCAATGGCAACAACCAAAAAAAAAAAACCTGAGGGTTTATCCACCAACTCGAAGAACAAAAAAAAAATCCACTCTTAAAATTGAAGTTTATACAATAGAATAAACTCTAATTCTACTACTAATTAACGTACATAGTATTTACTACCTTGATCTCATGAAACTTCAAATACATGCACGACTCTTCTACTGTGGACTTTGTCGCATAACTTCTTGCTTGTAGCTACAAGAACCTCTTAAAAATTTTATTTCCACACCAAACCCCGGTATGAATGTATGGCTTAAACTTGATTGGCACTGTGGAAGTCCGTGGATGATGGTTCTCTACTTGCTTCTAAACTCACGGGTTAAATAAGTGGAGGCTAGGGTTTTGTCCTTGAATGGCAAAAGCTTTTCTATATATACAATCTCTATAAAAGTCATGTTTAATTGACCTTTATATAAGCACTCTAATTAGGTTTACAAAAACCCACTTGCATTACCAACGTAATGTAAAACTCGTCAAATTAAAAACTGCATCTACGATATTCTCGATCAATCAACTATGTGTTGAGAAACCAAAAAGTCTTCTTTCCTTGAATATAGAACTTATGACTCAACAAGAGTTACAATTTGTCAAGTTTGCTAATACTTAACCTATTGACCTAACACATAGAGAATTAGATTGGAAACAATTGTACATTTGGCAAACCCTAAAGAAGTCAATTCTCCCTCCCCCTTCTATACAGTATTTTCATCAAATAAAAAATCAACTAAATATACATTTTTCTCAAAAAAAAAACTAGATGTACCTAAACCACACGTAACTGCTAAAACGGTTTTTTTTTTTTTTTTTTTTTTTATAGAGAAATTTTTTTTAATAATCCTTTTAGATGTTTTATAAAATTTCTATAATTATAGAAGTCTTTTAGTTACAATTAATAAAATTAGTTGAGAAAAAAAAATTAGTGTAGCCTATAATGTCTCACTCATTGTCTTGATAGTGAAGTGAATAAAGATATGTTTAACTTTTGTGAAGAGGGAAACAAAGAGGCCCAAATGAAAAAAAGAAAAGAAAATACCCCTTGAGTTTTGGACCCACTGAACTTTTAAATTTTCTTCATAACACTTTGAGGTTTTCATATTCACATCTTAAACCAATTTTGGTTGTTCTCAGATTCATTTAGATACTGCTTATTTTACTGAAAATTGAAAACTGAAAACACTGTAACAAAATAATTTTTAAATATGTGAATAGTGCTATGGGACCTATTGTTAATGAAAATTTTGCTGAAAAAAGAGGTTTGTGGGTCCTGTGAACAGTGCATGGGACCTACTGAACAATGCCATTTCGGTGGAGGTGGAAGCTTGTCAAAGAGGTAGTGGTGCACAGGATCCATTGACAAGAGACATCCCACGTTCACGTGCTTCTCAATTTAAATAAAAAAAAAAAAAAAAAAAAAAAAAAAAAAAAAAAAAAAAAACGTAGATGCTGGAGATTTCATTGCTATCCAAACATATACTTAGTGACGAAAAAAGAATCACGTGACCATCAAATGACACAGCCATGCAACTAGTTCGCACCAAAATGAAGCACAAATAACAATATAATCAGACACTGTTGTTATTCATATTTTATTTGATGCGAATCAGTTTTTGGGTCATAAATATAATAGTCATATGATTCTTTACAGTCACGAAGAGTAAACAAAACTTAGTTCCAAGAACCAATTTCACAAATGTGAAAATTTTAGGGAGTATAATAAAGAAAAGTCAAAAGCTCATGGGTTCAATTTGCAATTGATCCAAACTCCAAGGGATGTTTATGCATTTTGAACAAAAAAAAAAAAATAGCGAAAGGTCTATTACATTTCTTAATTACCCCAATTTTTTAAAGAAAACAAAAGAAAAATTTATACAAAGCAAGACAGGCCCGCAATCACCGAGAAAGGGTGACGACTTTCACCTTTTAGTAGCCCATGGACCTTGTTTACGCAATAGAACTCAAGACGACTCAAAACCCCACGTATTAAAAGGGTTGGGCCTCGGTTTGCTATGGGCTGGACCTTGTATGAGGAAATCTTACGCTTCAAGATGTCATGTCAATAAGAAAAATAAAAAATAAAAAATAAAAAATAGCGAGAGAACAAGGTTGGAACCACATTAGGGCTAAGGCCTTGAGAAGATTATCTTATAATTAAGACATGGCAGAAACCCGATCATGCTCTCTCGAATAGAAAATCTAATTATCGATAAGCTTTTTAGTCCAACTGCCACATCACAAATGATTTTCTAGGTCGAATTTAATTGACAAGCTTAAAGAATATTAGAATACCTTTGTGCTTTGATTCAAAGCACAAAGGTATTCTAATATTCTATAAGCCTTTGAATAGTGTATTTTCCCTCTTTCTTAATGACATATGAGAATCTCATTGTTGTATGCCGTCCGTGCACGCAGGTTTCAAGCTACATTAAACGTGGCACCACCCTAATTTTTTTTCTTCAATAATTTTACCGACCAAATCATTATTATCTTACACGTAGCTAAGTCCTCTCTATCTCTTCATTTTTTCCCCTCTTTTAGTAATCCCCCTCTCTTCTATTATAGATATGCGTTTTTTTTTTTTTCTTTTGCTGGGCAGCTAGCTGGACTTTGTAAGAAGTGAAAAGATTCAATCTAAGCTTTACAAACTACAACAATGGAGTTTACACAGAAAAAATACTCAGTGAAGCTATAGACTCAGAGAGAGAAAGAAGAGAAGATTTGAGAATGAAATGCAGAAAATTCTGGTAGAATAAATGCCTTAGCTTCCATTACTGTCATGTACAATATATATAGACATAAGAATCTATAACTGCTCAATCAAAGATCCTGAAATCACGGAATAGATCCGGAATTTGTGGAGGGAAATTAGGAACTAACTTAACTGCTATTAACTGTCTAACAGACTAAGCTTAAGCACTTACCATCAGCTATACAAAACGCAGCGTATCAAGATGCTAATAACAGGAGTATAAAAACGCAGTGTTTCACTTGAATCTATTAACACTATGCTTTTAAGTAGAACGACACCGTTCTGAGGAATAGTTGAATTAGCCGTTGAAGACTAGCCGTTGCTCATCAATGCTCTGTTTTCTGGTGTTCTGGAACTATTCTCAACATCCTCCCTCAAACTCGAGGCAGTGTTAGCCAAGAGTTTGCTACGTAGAACTAGAAAATGAGGACCAGGTAAAGGCTTAGTAAAAATGTCAGCAAAATTGTCACGGCCAGAGATAAACTTGACCCCCAAAGTACTCCTAAGAACACAACCTCGCACATAGTGATAATCTACCTCGATGTGCTTTGTTCTGGAATGGAAGACAGGATTTGAGGCCAGAGCAATAGCAGAGTTATTATCACACCATAGAATTGGAATGTAAGGAAGAAACAGCTTAAGCTCTTTGAAAAGAGTACGAAGCCAAGCTAATTCTGCTGCAGTGGAGGCCAATGCACGATACTCTGCCTCTGTGGACGAACGGGAAATAGTGGGTTGTTTCTTGGAAGACCAAGAAATTGGGTTGGAACCAAGAAAGACTAACATCCCAGTAGTAGATTTTCTGTCAATGGGGTTGCCAGCCCAATCTGCGTCAGAGAAGGCAGAAAAAGTGAGAGGACCAGGAGCAAGGTGGATGCCAAAATGTAAGGTGCCTCGTACATAACGAAGAACACGTTTAGCAGCCTCCAAATGAGAAGTAGTGGGGTGCTGCAAAAATTGGCAGAGCTGATGCACACTAAAAGCCAAATCAGGGCGTGTGAAGGTCAAATATTGGAGAGCCCCCACCATACTTCGATATTCAGAAGGATCAGGCAGAGCAGAGCCATCAAAGGGAGTAAGCCGTATATTAGGACAACAAGGAGTCTTTGTAGGCTTGGAATTTTCCATGTGGAATCTATGAAGAACATCTGAGGCATACTTGGACTGGCATAAAGTGAGACCAAATCTGGAAGGCAGAATTTGAATGCCCAAGAAATAGGAAAGAGCACCCAAATCCTTCAGTTCAAAAGCCTTACTAAGAGCAGTGACAAGATGAGAAACCTAAGAAGGTGAGTTGCCAGTAATGATAATATCATCAACGTACACAAGTAGATAAATGATGATTTGATGAGAGTGATATACAAATAGAGAAGAATTTGCAATGGAGGCCTCAAACCCAAGATGCAACAACTGAGAATGAAATCTGTCAAACCAGGCACGTGGGGCTTGTTTCAATCCATACAAGGATTTATGTAACCTGCATACATGATGAGGAAACTGATTGTCCACATACCCTGGAGGTTGTTGCATATAAACCTCCTCCTTGAGGAAGCCATGGAGGAAGGCATTGGAAATGTCTAGTTGTCGAAGAGGCCAGTGCAAACTGACTGCAATAGAGAGAACAAGCTTCACTGTGGCTGGCTTCACAACTGGACTGAAGGTTTCAGTGTAATCTATACCAGCCTGTTGATGAAAACCTTTGGCCACCAATCTAGCTTTGTAACGAGCAATTGACCCATCACTATGCAATTTCAGCTTGTACACCCATTTACACCCCACTAAGTTGACACCAGATGGAGCAGGAACAAGAGACCAAGTTTGCTGTCTTTGCAAGGCAGAGAATTCTTCATCCATAGCTTGAACCCATTGAGGAAACTTAGAAGCAACTTTGTATGATGGTGGTTCAGAATGAGTGTAGTTAAGTACAGCCATGTAACATAGTTTAGGTTTAGAAATACCATTCTTAGATCTAGTAGTCATAGGATGGGCATTAACAGAAGCAAGAGTAGTAACTTAAGAAGAATTTGAAGCTGATGGAATGGATTGACTTGAGTGGGAAGGGCAAATAGGGTGTAAAGTGGTAGGTAAGGGAGCAGGTGATGGCTGTGATGGAGATGGAGAAGGAGACTGAGATGGAGGAATATGAGTAGAAGCTAAGCTAGGACCAGAAACATTAGAAGTTAAATTTGAGGCAGGAAAGGGAAGAGGATTGGATGACTGATAGGTAGGAGGAGATGTGTGAGTAAGATAGGAACCTAGGATAGAAGACTGATTTGAAGAGTAAAGATATAAGAGATTGGACAGCCATATGTCTGGTTTTGGTGGGAAAGAAGGTGTGACAGAAGGAGATGTGAGAGGAAAAGGAAATTTGTGTTCATTAAACAACACATGTCTGCAGGTATACAATTTGTTAGTGAGTAAATCAAGGCACAAATATCCTTTAGAGATAGAAGAATATCCTAAAAACAAGCATTTTGCTGTTCTGTGATTAAGTTTGTGTTGACTGTATAGTCTGAGATAAGGGTAACAAGCACACTCAAAAACTTTAAGAGAAGAGATATCTGGATTATGACCATAGAGTTTAAACCAAGGTGACATGAAGTCTAAGGTAGCAGTTGGAAGTATATTGATGAGGGTTAGGGCAGACTGAACAACAAAAGACCAGTATGTGGAAGGAAGAGAGGCTTGTGAAAGTAATGTGATTGTGGTTTCAACTAAGTGCCTATGTTTCCTTTCCACTAAACCATTTTGTTGAGGAGTGTAGGGACAAGACATTTGATGTTGAATTCCATTTGAAGATAAAAAGGACTCAAAAGACTTAGAAGTAAACTCATCCCCCCCCCCCCCCCATCTGATCTGAGTACCTTAATGGTGGATGAAAATTGGGTTTTTATCATAGCATGAAAAGTTACAAATTTGGAGTAAACTTCTGATTTATTTGTGAGCAAGTACATCCATGTAAAACGAGTGAAATGATCAACAAAGATGACATAATATTTGTAGCCATTTATTGAATCAAGAGGTGCAGGACCCCATAAATCTGTGTGTACAAGTTCAAAAGGAGAAGTAGCTACAAACCTAGAACTAGGAAATGGAAGTCTATGCATCTTGCCATGAAGACAATGAATACAAGAATTTGCAAGATTAACACTATTAGGAAAAAACAGTCCATTATTATGAAAAACATGTCTAAGAATTTGAAAATTAGGGTGACCAAGCCTGCTGTGCCACAAGTGACAGTGAGAAACAGACAACTTGACTGAGTTACAGTGTTTTTGGGGAAGAAGAAGCTTAGTGGCTTTGTGAGGATAGATAGGGTAAACACCCCCTTCACTCTTACCCTTGTAAAGAATGTTCCCCGTGGCCAAGGCCTGGATTAACAAATTGTTTGCATCAAAGTAACAACTACAGTTATTGTCATGGCAAATCTTACGGACAGAAGCAAGGTTAGAAGCAATAGATGGGACTCTTAACACATTTCTAAGCTGAATAGCAGAATTAGGAGAAGGAATTAGTGAATTACCTATATGTGTGATAGGCAAATTCTGTCCATTCCCAACTGTGAGTTGTTCTTGGCCATTGTAGGGCTTAGGAAAACTTAGGTGGTTGAGGCTAGATGTGACATGATCCGTGGCTGCACTGTCTGCTAGCCAGGGTTGCTCTTGAGTCAACTGATGGTTAGATGAAGTGACCATAGCTGCCAATTTTGTGGGTGGATGCCTGCCTTGATAGGCATAGTCCATCCTATGATAGCAGTCAATGGCTGTATGACCTACTTTACCACATATTTGGCAAGTTGGCCTCTCTGCTCTAGTGTTAGAACCTTAAGGCTGTGGTGGAAAATGGTTGAACTGACGTGAAGATGAACCTGGACCTCTGCCTCGGCCTCTGGTATTGTTGCCTCTTCCTCTACCTCCATTAGTATTGTATAAGTGATTGTAGTTATGAAAATTACCACCAGTGTTATTGAATCTTGGTGTGGAGTTAACTGCCATTGCAAAAGTAGAGTCTTTGACCTCCATGCCTTCATTTAAGGATTCTTCCTCTGCATTCAATAAAGTAGCTAATTCATCAAAGCTTATTTTTGTGCTTCTGGTTCTGATTGTAGACCTGAATGCACTAAACTCCTTTGGAAGGCCTTTGATTGCCACATGGAGTAGTTCTTCATCATCCAAAAGAAAACCTACTGCCATCAATTTGTCTCTGATCACCTTAATTTTCTGCAGATATGAATCCACAGAATCAGATCCTTTCTTCACATTGTGCATTTCACCCTTGAGATTCATTACATGAGACCGTGAAATTGAGGAGAACCTGTGTTCAAGAGTCTTCCATACTTCTTGAGCAGATGAACAACCAACAGTGATGGCCAAAACTAAAGGATTTAGAGTAGAGCTGATAAAGGTCAATAATGCCTTTTCCTTTGACTTCCAGATGAGATAATCTGGATTGAGTACAGAAGTAACAGCTCCAGAAATATCCTTGAGGAATTTCTCAGGAATGAGAGGAACTTCATCAAGAAGTTCAATCATAGAGTACATTTCCAATACCATGGAGATTTGGTACTTCCAAACAATATAATTGGAAGAATCTAGTTTAACTATCATCATGTTTGACATGTTTGACAGCAACAGTAGAGGTTGGTTAGTGAGATTGAGGGATGAAGAGTTTGGAGGCATGGTGGTAGGAATTGAAGAAGTTGATGTTGAATTTGTTTCTGCCATTGTTGGACCTTGAGATCGTGTATGCTTTGATACCATGAAAAGATTCAATCTAAGCTTTACAAACTACAACAATGGAGTTTACACAGAAAAAATACTCAGTGAAGCTATAGACTCAGAGAGAGAAAGAAGAGAAGATTTGAGAATGAAATGCAGAAAATTCTGGTAGAATAAATGCCTTAGCTTCCATTACTGTCATGTACAATATATATAGACATAAGAATCTATAACTGCTCAATCAGAGATCCTGAAATCACGGAATAGATCCGGAATTTGTGGAGGGAAATTAGGAACTAACTTAACTGCTATTAACTGTCTAACAGACTAAGCTTAAGCACTTAACATCAGCTATACAAAACGCAGCGTATCAAGATGCTAATAACAGGAGTATAAAAACGCAGCGTTTCACTTGAATCTATTAACACTATGCTTTTAAGTAGAACGACACCGTTTTGAGGAATAGTTGAATTAGCCGTTGAAGACTAGCCGTTGCTCATCAATGCTCTGTTTTCTGGTGTTCTGGAACTATTCTCAACAAGAAGATCAATGTTTCAATCATGAGTGTATAAATTTATATCCAATCAGCTGTCATTTAGCCACTGTTTATTTCTTGTCAGGTGGGTTTGGCTTTTTCAAAGTTTTGAGATCCTCTCTTGTACCATGCATTCTAGTTTTTATTCCACGTACGTATCAAAATTAATAATACTGAAGCTATTGAAGAGTTTATTTGTATTTCCTTAACACAAAAGTGGGTTTAAAATTTTAAATATACGAACATGTGCTAATTAGGCAACTATACAACTATGGGAATTTCTGCCTAAATGATTTCAAAAGTACGTAAAACAGCTTTTCTGTGATGGAAGTGGATTACTGTTCAGAACCACCACGATCCAGTGAAAAAGAAGATGAGCTTGGCCGGAGTGTTAAGAAATTCAAGGAAAATCTTGGAGCTAGGCAGTTCTCCCAACCCCGTGTACAGATCAGTTACAAAGATAGCATTGTAGGAGAAATTCCTGGTGCATATGAATAAGCGTTTAAGTTTGAGAGAAGCAGTGAAGAGGAGTATGAATCGGATGAGGATGTTGAACCGCTTATTGAAGGCATGGCTGAAGTGAGATTATCCAAGGAAACAAACTCACGGATTTGGGAGCCTTGGTCGAAGGCTTTGATAGTGAAAGTTTTCGGTAGGACAGTGGGTTTCAACTACCTCACTTTCAAGATCAACGCTTTATGGAGACCATCTGACCGTTTGGACTGTGTGAACCTAAGAAAGCACTTTTTCTTGATAAGATTCAAAAGCACGGAGGACTATGACAAAGTTCTTCAAGATGGACCTTGGTTTGTGGGGGAACACTTCCTTGCAATTCGGCTATAGGAGCCAATTTTAAAGCTTCAGAGGCAAAGCTTTCCTCGGTGGTAGTATGGGTTAGATTGCCTGAGTTGCCCATTGAGTTTTATGATCGGGAAGTGCCCAAAGAAATAGGAGAGGCAATTGGGCCGATGCTCCGCATTGATGCATACACAACTGCGGAATCTAAAGGCTGCTATGCAAGGTTCTGTGTTCAAATAAACCTTAAGAAACCTTTGATAAAATGGATTAGAGTTGGCCATATTAAGCAGCAGGTTCTGTGTGAGGGTATATCGATGCTTTGTTTTTGTTGTGGAAGGTTAGGCCACAAGCAAGAGCAGTGTTGTTACAAGGTTAAGCTGAATGGATGTTAGTTATAATAAAATGGTGCCTAGTAAAAAATGGACGAAACAAGACTTTCATTAAGTCCGAACCTAACCAAGAAGGAACTAAGGGCTTTTTGGAAAATCAATTACCCAATTTAAGTGTGGTGGAGGATAACCCAAACCACAAATCCCAAGGTGTCAAGCTGAATGGTCCACTACCTTCAACTAGAAGTATTGACTTGACACAACACGTTCTTGGGGAAGAGAAATTTGATGTAGGAAGTAGCAAGGCTTCAGGAAACGAGCCGCTGGATAAGGAGCCTGATGTAATGATGGAAGGAAATGAGGTACATGTTATTGACTCTTTTAAGAGTGGAGCCACTAAAGTGCTAGGCAATAAGAGACCTAAGTCTCTCAAAAGACACAACTCTAGTTCAGGAAACAAAAGTGTTTATGTTCAGGCATCCTCCCTCTCTGAACACACAAGTCTTAGAAGCAATGGGAACAAATTTTCGAGATTTGAATCAAAATTTACCATAGGGTTGGACAAGGTGGTAGTAGTACCAGACAAAGTAATAGCCCAAATAAGAGTAGCTCCCACAAATACCATGGGTTGGGTAGAGGAGGGTCTGAGGAAGGCATGGATGTCCATATTTCCTTTGACCCAAATCAGTGTTCGACAAAGGTTTTTAAATTTGGATCATCCAGCTTGGGGTCAAGTGAGCAACAAATGGTGGAATTTCCTAACGGATGCTCCTCTAATTTCATGGGAAGAGGCAGAGAGGTTGAGCAAGCAACGAAGGCCATCAGTGATTCCACACTACGACGAATCGGGATGGCTCATTCAGGAAAGGAGATTGGTGGACTTCAAAGGGACAGCATTGGCCCATTTGGGGAATCATCCAACCTTAAAGCTAATCCAGATTTTGGAACCAGTCCAGAAGTGCGATCTGCTGATTTGCTGCAAGGAAGACATTCTTGTCATTCTCGAGTACATGATGGTTTAGAAACTAGAGTGGGCAATAGGCAAGGATCTCTTACGAAGGATGGGCTGAAGCATGGTGGAGGCATCCATGTTGAACCATAGACCAATAGAGGTGTCTTTGGGACAATTTGTCAAGATGAATATACTTATGTGGAATTGCAGAGGGACGTTGAATCATCGACCTTCAATCATGTCATCACTGAAACGAGGGTTGGAGGTGACAGAGTGGGGAGAATAATTGAGGGGCTTCCCTTTGATAGGTCCATTACTACAGACACTATAGGTTTTGCAGATGGACTATGGCTGTTGTGGAAAAAGGAAGACGCTGAGGTGAATTTGCTTGCTTCCATAGAACAAGAAATACATGATGTTCCTTGAATCAATCTTGATTTATTTCAGCTATATATGTTAGTCCTAGATTAGTTGAAAGACATATTTTATGGTCTAATTTATCTAAAGTTGTCAAATTACATGAACTTTCCTAGCTTTTATTGGGATATTTTAATGAAATACTATGTGGGGAGGACAAGTATAGGGGCAAACAAGTGAATATCAACAGAGCCTTAGAATTTAAGGAGTGCATTGATAATTGCAATATGATTGATCTTGGCTTTGTTGGCCTGAAGTATACTTGGATTAACAAAAGACCTGTTGCGGATCTTATCTTAGAAAGGATTGATAGGTACTTCGCCAATCCTAGATGGCACATTATGTACCCTGAAGCAGTTGTTACCCATTTGCCTCGTACTTTTTATGATCACCACCCAGTATTAGTGGAGTTGAATAGGCCTTTCCCCAATGCCTCAAATAGGCCATTTCATTTCTAAACCATGTGGCTCCTTCACCAAAATTTCCCTAGAGTGGTCTAGGATGCTTGGGCTAATAATTTTGGTCTTCATAAGGCAACAAAATTTTTTACAGAGAGGGTAAGGAAGTGGAACATGGAGGTATTTGGAAATGTTTTTGCTAAGAAGAGAAGAGTGCTTGCTAGAATTAATGGGGTGCAGAAAAGTCTTGCCATTAGTCCCAATGAGTCCCTTCTTCGGCTAGAAAAGCAATTGATCGAGGAATATGCTTCAATCTTGCTTTAGGAGGAGGAGTTTTGGGCATTTAAATCCAGATTGAATGCCGCCCCTTTTGGAGATTGAAATACTACTTTTTTTCATGTCTCCATAGTTGTCTGTAGGCACAAAAATAAAATAAGAGGCATCAGAGATAGGGTGGGGGAGTGGATATTTGAGGAAGACAAAATCAAGGACCATATTCAAAAGGGTTTCTCTGACCTATATTCCATGGGTATGGATGTGTCTATGCTTAGCTCTAATGTATCACATTTCTCTTGTCGAGTCCTTTCAAAAGAGGAGCAAGATAATTTAGGCAAAGAGGTATCGGAGGAGGATATCAAAAAAGGATTATGGGCTTTAAAGGCATTCAAGGCTCCAGGCCCGAACGGTCTTCATGCGAGTTTTTTCCTACACTTTTGGCATGACATCAAGCACTCTATTTATGCAGAAATTAAGAACATCTTTACATTCAGTTTAGTGCCAGTTTACTTGAATGAGACTCTCATCATCCTTATTCCTAAATGTAAAAATCCGGAGTTCATTTTCCAATATAGACCTATTAGTCTATGTAATTCGATCCACAAAGTGGTATCCAAAATCATAGTTGGCCACATTAGACCGCTTCTAAGTAATCTTATATCGCCTATGCAAGCTGCTTTCATTCTTGGAAGAAGAGGGTTAGACAATGTCTTAATTGCCCAAGAATTAATCTTTGCTCTAGACAAGGAAAAAGGGGAAGGAAGGGTTCATGGCCATCAAGGTTCATTTAGGAAAGGCATATGACCGATTAGAATGATGTTTCATTTATAAGGTTCTTCAAGCTTTTCATTTTCCCCTCAATATCACCAAGCTTGTTATGAGTTGTATCACTTCAACAAGCATTTTTGTCCTTGTTAATGGAAGCAAACTGGAAAGTTTTCACCCATCGCGTGGCATTAGACAATAAGATCTCCTATCTCCTTATATTTTCATCATGTGTATGAAATATTTAACTCATCTCATTGAAGGAAAATGTGTGGATGGTAGCTGGTTTCCCTTAAAGGTGCATCGGGAGAATGTCGGTATGTCTCATTTCATTTTTGCAGACGATTTAATATTGTTTGCAAAGGTTAATAACAAAAATTGTGAAGCCATTTCGGGAGTTTTGCAAACCTTTTGCTCGGAATTTGGGTAGAAAGTGAGCATAGAGAAGTCTAGGATATATTTCTCGCCCAATGTTGACCAAAGGATGAAGGAAAATGTTCGTGAGAAGCTTGGTATTCATGCCACATTAGATTTTAGGAAGTATCTTAGATTCCTAATTCAACATAGAGGGTAAGATAGAAACAGATTCAAGTTTGTAGTTGAAAGGGCTATATCCAAACTACCTGGTTGGAAAGCTGGTTTTTTGTCTTTTGCTGGCAGAACAGTATTAATAAAATATGTCATGTCTGCTATTCCTACATACATGATGTAGGGAGTAGCTCTTCCATTGCACTTGTGTGAGAAATTGGATAGGGTTAACAGAAATTTCCTTTGGGGTACGACAAATGAGAAAAGAAAGATTCATCTTGTTGGTTGGAACAAGGTTCTTAAATCCAAGGAAGAAGGGGGTTTTGGGTATTCAAGCCTTAAAGGGGAAAAACATTGCTATGCTTGCAAAGTTAAATTGGAGAATGTTCCAAGAGAAGGAAGAGTTATGGGCCAAAGTGATACTTAACAAATACTATTCAACTTCAAGAAGAAGAGCTAATGACCCTAACAGGTTGCCCTCTTCACCAAATTGGCAAGCTATTAAACTTGGTTTCCCTTAAAGGCATTGGGATGAGAATAGGTAATGGTGAGAAAGCCAATGTTTGGTATGATAGGTGGGTGAAAGGAAAGACCTTAAGGGAACTTATTGAAGGTCCTCTACCCCTAACTAAAGGTAGCTTAAAAGTGGTCGACCTAATCCAAAATCAAACTTGGAACTTGAATTTAATCTCTTTTGATTTTCCACAAGCCATCAAGGATAGCATCAGAGCAACGCCTCTTCAAATTTTTAATCAGGGGGAGGATTCAATTATTTGGGCTGAATCTCAGGATGGTGAGTCCTCCACAAATTTTGCTTATCGTTTAGCAAGCTCAGAGCAACCTTCAGTTAACCCCTTCCAAGGATCCTAGATTTGGAAAATTGATATGCTTCCAAAAATAGTCCATTTCATATGGCTTTGCCACCATAATAACATTCTAGTAAGAGGAGTGTTGGCTTCGAGGGGGTATTAATTGCTGCACAAAATTCCCCGTATGTAATGATCAAAAGGAGACAATAATCTATACTCTAAGGGACTGCAACTTTGCTCACATGGTTTGGGATAAAATCAGTGTGCCTCCTATACTCAGATATTCCTTTGATGCAGGTATGTGTGATTGGGTCAAAGTTAATTGTCAAAGCAGCATTGTTCATCACTCTGCTACACCGTGGAGTATACTTTTTCCTTTTGCGGTCTAGTTTCTTTGGAAGCACAAGAATAAGGTTTGCTTTGAAAATATTCCTCTCAACCTTGTCCTCCATAAGACATGTTTCAGTTAGGCATTGGAGTATTTTTATGGAGTGGCGAAAATCAGGAGCCAAAATTCGAGGGTGACAATTCCTATAAGATGGTTGAAACCTCCTATGAATTGGCTAAAGCTTAATACGAATGGGGCATCATTTGGAAATCCAGGAAAAGCTGGTGGGGGTGGAGTGATTAAAGATAATGCAGGCAGATGGGTGAAGGGATTTTCACAGTTTATAGGACTTGCAACAAATGTGATGGTTGAATGTTGGGCTCTTAGAGATGGGCTACAACTGACAAACCATCTGGGTATTCAAAATATTGTAGTCGAACTTGATGCCAAAATTATTGTAGAAATATTGCAATTTAACCAAGAGATCAATAACTCTTTCTTCCCTCTTCTTATGGACTGCAGATTAATCCTAACGAATTTTCCTTAGAACAGGGTGAGACATGTCTTTAGAGAAGCGAACTTCTATGCTGATGCTATGGCAAAAAGGGGTGTGTCACAAGTTGAGGATTTTGTTGTATTTGATAATCCTCCATCTGATGATGTAATGGTTTGTATTATGGCAAACTTACTACTGCCACTACTGCTACATTGGCCATTCTGGCTAGCTAGTTGTTAATGATATTTACTTTTAACCAAAAAAAAAAATACAACTATGCAAAATAGTTTTAAAAACAGAGAGAGAGAGAGAGAGAGAGAGAGAGAGAGAGAGAGAGAGAGAGAGAGGGTTGGTGCATATATACCAATGAATTTGGGATAATTACGTGTTTTTTTAGGAAAAATAATTAATTGTTTTCAAAATAAGTTTGAAATTTTGAACGTGAATTGTTATAGGCCAAAGCTCAGACATTGAAAGGACAATTTTTTTTTTTTTTTAAATAAGATAGAAATTCTACTTTAGCCTAATCTTTTTTTTTTTTTTTTTGAGCTTGTACTTTAGCCTAATCTAAGTGTATATGTGTGAAACTCCCTCATGGAAATTTGAAACTTGGCCCTTGGCCTCCACACTCCATAAGCATTTAATACTTTTGGAGTGACTATCGCGCCAAGAGTGTGTAGTGGTTAAAATGACAAATGCATATGTTAAGTTGAAGAGTTAATTTATAAAATATAAAAATAAAAATATGAAAGATTTTCATGTGACTGTATTTTTTGCATTATGTGTTTTAAGGATGTTACTTGAGAGTAAGTGATTGAATAATGGGTGAAAGCATGAAAGAGAAAGTAAACTCAAAGATTTATGTGATTCGATCTGATGGACTATATTCATGGTGAAAAAACCCTTAATGGCTACATATTGTCTATTAATCTCTTTAGTTTATAATGAACCCAATGTAGGTTTATATACTAGAGCAACCTATAAATTAAACTTAGGCTAACCATATAGGTTTACATGTTCCTACAACCGATCATGGTTTTGAAACCTGGACCGGATTGGCGATCCAACCAGAAAAATCGGGAACCGGACTGAAATTCGGTTTTTTAAGCATAGAGAACCAGATAAACATGAGTTCTAAAAGAACCAGACGAACTGGGGTTCAACTGAGGAAACCAGATGAACCATAGGCTGGTTCAACCGGTCATGGAATAGTGGAAAATTAAAGAAAATGCAGCTACCAAGATCCAAACTTGAGCTCTTACACCTTGTAAGCAAGACTGAAGCCATGACCAACGGACCAAGTGCTCTTCTTGGGAGCTAATATGCAATATTATTAAATTTACATGATTTATAGTTTCTAAACTTCTATGTCATCTTTCTCAACATATTAAATATTACTAAATTAAATTTTTATTTAAGAATAATACCTATACAACTTATGAATTTATTTTAAAAGTCGTTTTTAGTTAATTGAAATGATTTCTCTTAAAGGATTATTATAAAAATTTCTTTTTATGCTTATTTATGTTGTACTATTTTTTATTAACCTTATAATGTACTGCAGGGGCTCCTTTTTCGGAGGTGGGCCCCCGACAATGAATTTGTAGAGAGTGGGGCAAAGGGTTTGGCTCCGGCCGGCCCCTCGCCGATCTTCCTTAAACTTTTCGTCTGTTGCTCTTTTCTTGGGGTTGCTCCTCGGCTGGCGTCCGAGGAGGCCCCCTTTCACAAGGGGGGTTCTTTGCCTTATATACGCCCTTTAGCTCGATCCTGGCCTTACAGCTATTGGCCATCCGGGCTACTGGTTCAGGACTTGTCCCATCAGACAGGTTCCTCACCATACTGGGGGTTGCTGCCTCCAAGGTTTCCCAGTGAAGGGTCTTGTCATCATTAATGCAGCCTGGAGGATCAGGCATACTCGTTAGGTGGGGATGTGACCACCTATTCTGGGTCTGCCCCCTACCTGGATTAGACTAGGTGTACCGAGGAGGGGTGTGTCCTCGGCTCGGGTCTTAGAAGAGCTAAAACCCTTAGGCCGACCATCTGGGATGATTGCCCTCCTCGGCTTGGGCCTTGGGCCAGCCTAAAGGTGGGCCGGGGGTTCTGGGCCCTCGGGCCCCACAATAGCCCCTCGAAACCCTGCTACACGTCTCCTCGGACGGGGAGGAGGGTTTTGCAAACCTCGGCCCCCATGTTCCGGAAGGCCTTCAGCCGGCTGGTGCTCCCTTGAGTGGCTGGATCGACCCTTAGGCTCTTCAATAGGTAGTTAGTTTCTCCACAGGGATAGGTCTTCGGACCGAGCAGTACCTTGGCTCCGTCGTAAATAGCTAGCTCCCCGTAGACCAGGCAAGACCTAGGTACAGTTGCTGCCTTAAGTACGAGTGGCCAGCTCCCCGTAGGCTTGGGTTCGAGGACCATGCAAGTCCTAGGTACAGTTGCTGCCATCGTTTCCAAGTGGCTAGCTCCCCATAGGCTTGAGTCCGAGGACCATGCAAGTCCTAGGTACAATTGCTGCCATCGTTTCCAAGTGGCTAGCTCCCCATAGGCTTGAGTCCGTAGACCATGCAAGACCTAGGTACAGTTGCTGCCTTAAGTACGAGTGGCCAGCTCCCCGTAGGCTTGGGTCCGAGGACCATGCAAGTCCTAGGTACAATTGCTGCCATCGTTTCCAAGTGGCTAGCTCCCCATAGGCTTGAGTCCGTAGACCATGCAAGACCTAGGTACAATTGCTGCCTTAAGTACGAGTGGCCAGCTCCCCGTAGGCTTGGGTCCGAGGACCATGCAAGTCCTAGGTACAATTGCTGCTATCGTTTCCAAGTGGCTAGCTCCCCATAGGCTTGAGTCCGTAGACCATGCAAGACCTAGGTACAGTTGCTGCCTTCAGAACGAGTGGCCAGCTCCCCGTAGGCTTGGGTCCGAGGACCATGCAAGTCCTAGGTTTTACACATAAATACATTTTGAACAACCTAAATTTAGATTAAATGTTTTGATCATGGTTTGCCAACATTACACATTAAAGTTCTAATATATTAGTTCATAATTTCTTAGAATCTAACAAACTCCCCCTTTGGCAATCCGTAACAAAACACATACCAAAACAAAATGATCAAAGTTACAAAACAGCCCATTACAATAAAATTTCCCAACCAAAAACAATTCAACCTAACTACTATCTATCAATTACAAGTATAGACAATAACACGACTGAATGAACCTATATATTCCTGTAACACTTAACAAACATATAAACGCATGTGTAGAAAATACAAGTAAAAACAAAATAAATTCTGGATTTCACAAAACAGAAAATAAAAGACATATATCATGAATAACCTCAAAATATAAATCAATAATCAATGTAGCACATATGAAACAAGAAATAGAAATAAAAACATAATGTCTCCCCCTAACATAGACATCACATAAAAATAAATACATCATGAGCTAAAAATAAATAAATACATCATGAAGCACCTAGATACAATCTAAAGCTCAAAAGCTCTAAAGCTCCCAAAAAAAAAAAAAAATCTCCCTCTATCTCCATCCATATGTACTTCCACTTTTTGTGACGAATTGCCAAAGGTCAATCAAGACTCATCATCAAAAGGAGGCGGTGGAGAACGTCTAGAACTCGCCAAATCAGCACGCAAAGCCTGAAGCTCTGTGAGCACATCCACCAAAATCTATCCCTAAGCCGCCTGAACAGTCATGATAATCTCCAGCATACTCCACAAAGAAGCATCGCTCGAAGAAGAAGTCGGTGGAGGATCAACAGTTGTTGTGGGATCGACATACTCCTCAGCAGTAGGGTCACCTGAAGAAGGAAGAGGAGGAGGTGCACCAGAAGAAGACTCTACTCTAGGGTGTTTAGAGCTAGCTTTCATCTAAGCTGCTCTCTATAGAAGGAAGGTGGCACCTATGGGAGCTATAATATGTACAGGCTCAGAAGCAGGAAACTCATCTAATCTTAGATTCAACAAGATCTGAAGAATAAAAAAGGGAAGAAAAGACAATGTGATTTAGAACTACTTCTATGAACCTCAACCGAAGAACAAATGAAAAGGGTAGGAAAACTCATAGGAACATCAGTCACAAGAGCATACAAAAATGCACATCTCTTAATAGGAATAGTGTGCAAGTGAGAGATGGGCCAAAGAGAATGACAAGCAATTCAGAAAACAGATAATTGAGCTCATTAAGCTCATGAGTAGTGATACAAGGATCAGAACTCCATCTAATGGAAGTACCGGTAATGTGAGACATGATCTCATTAAGGGGAAGGTCCTTATCATAAGGATAGACAGGTTGTTGTACCAAAGGTACACCAAGAGCAGAGGCCACTACCTGAGCTTCTCCCCTTATCCAACTCTTCAAAAACTAAATGTTGGATGAAGTGGAGTGGACAAAGAGGTTTGAGTAGAACTCTCTAATCAAAACAGTCGGAGGAGGGTGAGAAATGTTCAAAAGAGATAACCAACCTCGACTCTCAAAGTTCCTATGTATCTCAGGATCTAATTCATCAAGGATAACTTTACGCTCAGCCCACACCGATTTAAAGATATAAAGTTTCTCATAATTCTCTTAGTGTTTCTCAGTTCTAAACCGATCGCTCTTAAAGGCAGAAGAAGAGGAAGACGAGGTTTTCCTATTGGCTCTACTTTTCTTAACCATGATGCTAAAGGGTTAAAAGAAAAACAAAAACAGAGACCAAAGAAAGAAAAACAAAGAAAACCAAGGGCAAACTGCATCAGAAAGAGTTAGAGCATAAAAATATAGAAAAGAACAATCTATATAATGCATGAACAGAATAAACAGATGATGCATGCACTAATGCATTGAGAAGAATTCAATTACCCTTTAGAAACCAACAATTGACTTGGACATAGAGTTTTAGGACAAAAACACCAAATTTTAAAATACCCAATTTTAAAAATCCAACCAAATTGACCAATTAATCATTATACTAGTTAGATAACAATATATAATGACATAATTAATCAATGACACAAGTCAATTTTGTCAAATTAAGCCCAATTGAACAAAATCCCCAATTTCACGTATTTTCAAACCCTAGAATTTCAAAATTTTCCCAAATCACAAATTTAATCAAATTAAAGCATGGAATTCATGTTTACATCATCTAAGAACAAAAGCCCAGTGATTAAATTTGAAAGAAAACAACCCAAAAATCAGAAACCCCAAAATCCAATAGGTTCGAAAATTACACCTTAAATGCATGAAATATATGAATAAAAAGAAAAAGAAGGGGTAAAAAGGAAATATTGGCACTTGAAGACAAAAACCTTTGAGAAAAATTAGGAAGAAAATGACAAAAAATGGTTTGAGGTGGATCGGTCGAAGAGAGAGAGAGCAAAAAGCTTTTTGAAAAGTTGAATAAAGTGAAGAACACGTGAGAGAAAAAGCTTTTTAAAAAACCTTCAAACCGAATTTCAATTGGTCGAAAATTAGGCTTGATCAATCGATCGAAAATCAATTTTGACCAATCTAGCACCAATCAAGCACTGATTGAGCCAGGCAGATTGTAACCAAAATATTTATCGCATTTTCGATAGGTTGAGCAACAGGTTCGATCAATCGAAAATCTAGAAAAAATAGGTTTTTGAAAAACAGAGCATTTAAATGTAGAAACTCCTCAAAGCGCATTATTTTATGAATGAAATGCATGAGTATGAGATGAAAAGTTTTTCAAAAGCCCTTGAATTCGACCCAGATTTTCTAAAAACAAGATTTTCAATCAATTTGTCCTCAAAGCTCAAACATCAAAACATATTTTGCATAAAAATCAAGGAAATTTTAATCTTGGATGGCCACAACAAATTCACACACAATGTAATGTACTAAGTTTAGCAAAGAATAACTTGTGTAGTGTGTGCAACTAGAATAGCTTAAGATACATGTGAGGTGATAAGTAAATAGTGATTGATAAAAATTTCTACAAAATTCATCATATAAGTTTGAAAGTGACTATAACCTAAAGAATTACATTATATAACTCTCATATCTCCTAGAAAATAAGCTTGCAATCATGTAAGTTTCTTGATTTGCCTCATAATATACACACCAATTTTATTTCAATTTTAGATTTCTCATAGCCCAATAATTTACACACCAATTTAATCATTTAAACTGAGGTTACACCTTAAGTTCTTTTTGTGCATATGCTACACTTTCTCGAGCATAAAATCTTATGATATGCACTAAGGTGTTCATGATTGGCTAGTAAAAAGTGGTGAGATAATTATTTATGCCTTTCTCTTAGGATTTTTTAGTCCTTACAATCAAAAGCATGTGACTTCAAGATCAAGATCATGTGATCAAAAATTATAAACAACTCCCACACAACATGCACTACAAAGCTAAAACTAGCAAGATGCAGTAAAATAAGCTCATCCAAGCTAAATAAAGTACATAAATATGTTATGTAAAGATAATATGGCCAACCTTGATTATAAATCCAAGAAAAATAATGCAAAACACATTTTTCCTTCGTTTTCCTCTTTTATTTATTTATTTATTTTTTTTTTTTAAGGAATAACAAAAACAACCTAGCATGAAATGCATGAATGTTATGCAATGCAAATACTAAAAACAAAGAAAACAAAGAAGAATGGTCGCAAAGAATAGAGAGATGAAGTATGAAGACCATATCAGAAAGACTCAATTAGATTGGGCTTTTTGCATCCAAAACGTTTTAGATGCAACTTTTGCATTGGAGTTATTATTCATATTAGAATGATGAGTAACTCCAGAATTGGAATAAAAGTTTAAAATCTTTACCAACTCACCAATAAGTACGATGGGATCTTGTACTTGAGGCACAGGTACTTTTGGCTTATTTGCTTAGCTTGCAACTTGAAACAGTTTAAACGAATGTGGCCAGACTTTCCACAAAAATGACAAACCCACACAGGTCTATCATGCAACTTGTCCTTAGAAGGGTTAGGAATCTTAGGTTTAGACTCTCTGAGATCAACCCTAATCTTCCTAGGAGGAGTAACTTCTGTTGGTTTGACAATTTCACTCATGGGAGGCTCAGAAGAAGAAACAAAGTTTGTACAATGATTCTTAGGCACAGAGATGCTATCTTCAAAACCTAGACCAGTTTTGTCTAAGGGAGACTTTTGAATACTCAACATGTGTTCAAGTTTAAAACTAGCAAACCTATATGTTTGTTCTCTAGCAATAAATAATTCAAGTTTCAAATTCTTAACTTTATCAAGCAACAACATGTTCTCAGTCTTCACCTTATCAAGCAATTCAATAGCATCAAATAATTTCAAGAGCAAATTTTTCTTATCAAGTTCAAGAGAAGCAATTTTCTATAAACCTAAATCAACATTCATAGCATCCTTTGCAGCAACCTTGCAAAGTTTATTATAAGCTTCTTGCAAATCAGCATTTTCAGAGAGTTCTGTTAGGACATATATGTTTTAACTTGTTTAAGAACATATGTCACTTAGTTATGTAAATTGGCTAATCCTTTGACAAAACGCACTCTGCTTGTAATTGGGTAGTTCTAGGTGTTTTTAATACTTCAAGAAACAATGTTTCAAGGTCAAGTGTTGAAGTCATCAAGTCTGTCCAAGAGAAAGCAAGCTGAAGTGCAAAGTTTTTAAAACTCGACACCTTCTCAACAGCTACCTCAACACCTGCTATCTATCGAGATTTAAAAAGTCAGATTTCTAATATGATTTTCTTGGGATCCGTGAATATGTTTTTGGGCCTTCTTTTCTTCTAACCCTAAACATATAAAAGGATTATTTTAAGAGCCGTCTAGGGTGACACAAGTTGCATTATCATTGAGCAATCTCTGTTTAAGCAAATTGTGATCAACAGACGAAGTTCTTGACCTAGTTCATCTTCCATCAAGAAGTTGCTGTGTATTTGCACCATAGGATTTTGTAACCAAGTATCTTCCTGCTATTCATCATAAAGGATGAACTGAAGAACTTTGCAGCCAACCATTCTTCCTCAGTTGGTGTTCTGAAGTCGCGTACTTGGATCCGCACATTGGTTAGTCACGTACTTGGGAGCCGTGTATCAAAGGTGGAGACTGTCACTACAGATCAAGTCCAATTGGGTATTGGGGTAAGGGTTCAACTGTAGGTTGGTAAGGTACTTGGGATTCCTTTACTTGTAACCACTTGATTTGATAATAGTGGAGTTTCGGGAGTGGTGACCTGAAAATCACCCGGTGGGGTTTTTGCCATTAGGGTTTTCCCCATTCGTAAACAAATCACCGTGTTATTTATTTTTCCCTGCTTATTTAGTTGTTGGTGATTTGTTTGTGCTTCCATAAAATTGCATGATTAATTGATTAATTAATTACTTGGCTAAATTAATTAATTAGGGTTAATCATAAGGGGTCATTCAGATTATGACCTATCAAGTGGTATCAGAGCGGGCACACTCTGATTAGGAATTAATCTTTACTGTGTGATCCATTGACCCCTGTTTGTTATGGATAGAGGACAATCTTTAATTATACCTCCTTTATTTGATGGCACTAACTATGCATACTAGAAAGTACACATAAGAGCTTTCTTGCAGTCTTTAGATGAAAAGGTGTGGCAAGCTGTAGAGATTGGCTGGACTAAGCCAACAGAAGATCCGGCTGATTGGGATGATACTAAGATCAAGGCGGCTAACTTCAACAGCAGAGCGTTAAATGCCCTATTTAGCGTAGTCACAAATGAGGAGTTCAAAAAGATATCCTCAACTGAAACTGCCAAGGAGGCTTAGACCATCCTCCAGACTACCTATGAAGGCACAAAGGCTGTCAAAGACTCAAAGCTCCAAAGGCTCACTACAAGCTTTGAAGAAATTAAGATGGAGGAGGATGAGTCATTTGATGAGTTCTATGCCAAGCTCAATGACATAGTGAACTTAGCCTTCAATCTTGGGGAAACCATCCTTGAACCCAAGATTGTAAGAAAGGTGCTCAGATCTCTACCTGAGAGATTTCATGTCAAGATTACAACGATAGAAGAATCAAAGGACATTGACAAGATTCCTTTGACTAAGCTGGTAGGAAACTTGCAAACCTATGAGATAGGATTATCTAGGATTGGCAAGACAAGTAAAGGTAAAAGCATGGCCTTGAAGGCTAAGAACAGTGATACAGATGAGTCTTCCGATGATGAAGATTCTAAGATGAAGTCCTACATCACTCGGCAGTTCAAGAAGTTTATGAAGAATGCCAATGAAAGGAGCTTCGACAAGGACCGGAGGCAGTTCAGCTCTTCACAGTCTAAAAGCCAAGACAAAGGAAAGAAGGATGCTAAGGATGGAAGTCAGTACACTATTCCTGCAGGACCAAAATGCTTTGGATGTCATGGGTTCGGACACATGAAACATGAGTGTCCTACATATCTCAAGAGTATTGGGAAAAGCAAGGCACTTGCTGCAACTCTAAGTGACACTGAGCCTGAAGATGATTCCGACAATGAGGATAACGGAATCTTAAATGCCTTCACTGCCACAGTCAATCCTACTGAAGGGATTGTTGAAGAAGTGGATGAAGAAGAAGAACTGGTGGAATCAAAATTTGAGAAAATGGATGATCAAGATGATATCCATTCAGCCTATGAGAAGCTTTATAAGCTCTCTGAAAAGCATGAGAAATTATACAAGCTGGCCACCAAGAAGCTAAGTGATGTGGAACTTGATCGTGAAGAGTTGTCCACAAAGTTTGATGAGGCGAATCAAACCATTGGAGCACTGAGATTTGAAAACACCTTTTTGGCAGAGAATACCAAGAAGCTTGAAGCAGAGCTGCTTCAAGTCAGATCTCAACTAGAGAGAACTTCAAGTGCAAAACTTGATGAGATGCTTAGAAATCAGAAATCTGCTTCGGATCGAACTGGTTTGGGGTATGGTATTTCTTTCTCAAATACTGCTTCTACTAGCAATACTGTTTTTGTTCCTCCTACTAATAATACTGAAATTGAGAATATTGATGTCAAAACTGAATTAGCTAGTGAGAACTTAGACAAGGGTAAATCTATCTTAGGAGTACCCTCTAAGCAAGATAAGAAAGATGATAAAAACCCTAGGGCTAAGAAGGCTAACTCTCAAAAGCCTAAACAAAAGAAGCAGCATCTCTGTCATCATTGTGGAGCTGCCGGTCATACTAGACCAAATTGCTATAAGTGGTTAGCCACTCAACAGAGCAATGGCATGATAGCATCTGGAAACCATAATCAGCTTCAATCCTCTCTTGCTCCTCTTGGAGATCTTCTAAAAGCCTTCATGTTCCTTTCGAACTTGAACGGGTTAAATTCTTCCCCCTCACCGCCGGTTCAATGATTCAATCAAAGGAAAGGCTCTTCCAAGGTGTGGAAGAAAAAGGACTTTAAGTGATTTCATCACTTTCTTTTTCCTTTTTATTTTTCTGTGTTTTGCATTGCTTGTGTGTTTTGTTTTTCTGCTGAGTCAGTCTAGTTTTTGCATTATTTTGTTTAACATGTTTTGTGTGTTTACTTTTAGTTTTGTTTATTTTGTTTTTGATTTAAAATAAAAATAAAATAAAATTGAAAAATCAGAAAAATACAAAAACAGTCTGTGTTATGTGTATTTTGGTACTTGTGTACCTTGGATGGCTAATGAAACAAAGTTTTCTAAATTTTGTATCTCTTGTAGCTTAGATGAGCATCTCTATGCACAACTAAGCAAGTGAGTTTTGTGGCTTTTGTTTGTGATGAGTAAGATTAGGTTATCTCTTAAAACTTAACACTCATATTACTCCTTTTAACAGGTAGGACTAGAAAATCCTAAGAGAAAGGCATAAATAACCATCTCACCACTGTTGCCCGCCAATCATAATATGACACCTGTATGCTTCGGCATAGCAAAAGTGCAGTGTCAAAGACATTCGTATGCTTCGGCATAGTAAAAGTGCGATGTCAAATGCTTAACATCTTGGGTATTTCTTTTCTCTCTTTTATATACCCATATATGATATGCTAAAATAAAAGAAAACATGCAAAGAAAATAAAAAGCAAAAAGATTAAAAATGTTTTAAATATGGTTGCAAGCGTGTATTCTAGGAGATGTGGGAGTTATAGGATGTACCTCGAAGGTGATAGTCCCCATCAAACAGTTATGATTGTGTGTGAGTTAAAAGTTATTTTCTCATATCTCATATCGTCATAACATCTATACACATATGCAATCTTGCGATGTTTTTTCACATACAACACGCAATATTCTCTGCTACTTTTGATACATGTGCAGGTACAATGTGATTTGGCCATCACAAAGGTTTTACATGTGCTAATGTATGCTCACTAAACTGTCATAACTTGTTTTTGAAATATAAAATTGGTTAGACTTATTTAGTGTGTGTGTGTGTGTTTTGCATGATCCTTGTGCTTATTTTCTTGTTGAGAGATGTTTTTGAGAGGTTTATATGTTGAGTGGATCTTTGGTTAAGATGTGTGTTGGATTGCATTCATGTCTGTGTTTTTCCCTTCTCGAAAAACTGCCTTTTTCTGATGGCTCGACACCTCCCTCGACACCTCCTCGATACCTGGTCATCTGTCAAGCTTCTCAAGTTGTTTCTTATCGCAATCTCGACACCTCTTCGACACCTGATGGATCGATCGAGAAAGTTTCTATCCTCTCGATAGATTCTCGACACCTGATGGATCGATTGAGATTCACCTATGCTGTTTGAGTCTTCTTTCTCGACACCTGTCTCGATACCTTGTGGATCGATCGAGATTTCTTCTGTCTTCTCGACAGCTTCTCGATACCTGGTCGATCGATCGAACTTCTTGAATCTGCATTTGGCCTTGTACCTCAATACCTCTCGATACCTGTATCTGTCGAAGGCATTTTCCTCGATACCTTTCTCGACAGCTTCCTCGATACCTCTCGACACCTCAGCTGTCGAGAATTACTGAGGTGCCTATTTAAGGGTAGATCGCGATTTTCACTCATTTCTCTCGCTCTCTCTCAATCTGTCCGTGGCTTTTCATCTCCCAAACTTGGTTTTCTCACTCAAATCTTCAACCCCACTTAGATCTTGCTCATTCCTTGCTTCAATCTCTTGGTAAGATCACTTTTCCCTTCCTTTTTCATGCATTTCATGTTTTGAAACCTAGGTTTTGGGATTTTTTGAAAATTTTTGGGGTTTTTCAAAATTGATGAGTTTTTCTTCAAATTTTGGGTTGGGTTTGTACTTAAATGATTTCAAAATGTCATACATTGCATTTCATTTGCATTATAATGATATTTACATGCATTTAGATGTGTGCTTTATGTTTGTGTGCTGCTAGGATTGGATTGGGCTAAGCCCATGATGTTTTTTGTTTTTTGCATGTCACATGCTCATGCATTCCCATGCATACGTACTTGTTGTTCAACATATTTGAACTGTGTTGGGACTTTTCTGATTGTCTCCCTCTCTATCTTTTTCTCATTCTTTTACGTTAGTAGTGTCTATGGCACCCAAACGTAAATCTACTCCTGCTCGGAACCCTCTGCGTTCTAGAGCTTCTACTTCTTCAGATTCTACTCCCTTTAACATTCGGTTCTGTGATGGAGATGCCCATAAGGCATTTTCGGAGAACTTTTCTAAACGAGGTGTTCATTCGGAACGCCAAGTTATTCTGGCGGACTTCGCTGATACTGACCTTCCCTCTGTCATTAACAGTAGGGGATGGGGGTCACTGTGTGACATCCCGGTCACTTGCCCTCTCATGCTGATACAGGAGTTCTACTCTAACATGCACGGGATTGATCTTTCAGTACCTCATTTTGTCACTCGCGTTCGAGGTATGTGCATTCCTGTCACACCGCAACTTGTTGCGGATGTGCTTAGGGTACCTAGGATAGAGTTTCCAGATTACCCCTCTTGTGAGCGTCTGAGGACTGTCTCCAAAGATGAGCTCATCTCTGCTTTTTGTGAGCACCCTGCTGATTGGGGTGAGCATCAGTTCACATCATGTAGGCCTTTTGCTAAAGGTCCTAGATTCATTAACATGGTGATGACTTTTGTTCTCCATCCTCTTTCTCACTATAACTCTATCACAGAGCCTCGTGCTCGATTTTTGCTTTCTTTGCTTGAGCATCTTACCATAGACTTCCCTTCACACTTCATCCGGTCTATCATAGAGGTCTATCTTGATTCAGCGTCCCGTGATAAGCTCATCTTTCCTTCTACTATCACGCGGATTCTACGCCATTTTTCCGTTCCCTTTCCTGTGTCCGACCACTTCACACACATATCTGCCATAGATGCCACTACCGTAAAACGTAGTGAGGCACAGTTCAGGTCGAGACAGCCAGGTGCCACTCCTCCCTCCCGTTCAGCGCCATCCAGATCCGCTCCATCTACATCTGCTCCTTCTTCCTCTTCGAGCGATGTATCCCTTGGTGATATTATGGCGCAGCTGCAGCGCATGGACACTCGTCTTGATACACTCTCTGCTGCGTTGTATCAGGTGAATGTTCGTGTGGGTCGTATTGCACGACGGCAGGCGATCATGGGTGGATTTGCTCCAGAGGCTACTCCTTCACCATCTACTCCAGTAGCGTCAGATTCTGAGGATGATGAGGATGATGATGATGATGATGGAGATGCTAGCTCTGCCGATGAGATGTCTACATGACACTCTACCCTTTATCACTCGTGACAAAAAGGGGGAGTAGTTTTGGGCTATGAGAGTAGTCATCTTAGGGGGAAAGTTAGTATAGGACATTTTTTTTGATAGGGGGAGTGTTGTCATATTTTTTAGGGATGTAGTGAGGCTATATGTATTTTTTTCTTATCTCTTAGATACATTGGTCTTGTATATGAGGTCCTTTGACCATTTTTACATACATTGTACTTATCTCATCTCTTATATATGTTGATGTATGATTCTTTCACCTCTCTCTTCATGTGTTGTTTCTTTTCTATTTTTATACACATGTTATTTATACTTGTATGCAATCTATTTATTTCTGTTTCACACAAGATGCCTTGATGAGTTTTGTTTAAAGTGTTTCAGAAATACAGGTTGTCAAAGTCTACTTATCATAAGCTCTCTTCTTGCAAAGTTTTTCAAAAGTTTGTGTTAGGATAGATTTTATTGTATTCAACAAGTGAATATGAGTTGAGTGATTTATGACTTCTCTCATATGCTCAGTTGTTTGTTGTGGTTTTGTCACGAATTGCCAAAGGGGGAGATTGTTAGGACATATATGTTTTAACTTGTTTAAGAACATATGTCACTTAGTTATGTAAATTGGCTAATCCTTTGACAAAACGCACTCTGCTTGTAATTGGGTAGTTCTAGGTGTTTTTAATACTTCAAGAAACAATGTTTCAAGGTCAAGTGTTGAAGTCATCAAGTCTGTCCAAGAGAAAGCAAGCTGAAGTGCAAAGTTTTTAAAACTCGACACCTTCTCAACAGCTACCTCGACACCTGCTATTTGTCGAGATTTAAAAAGTCAGATTTCCAATCTGATTTTCTTGGAATCCGTGAATATGTTTTTGGGCCTTCTTTTCTTCTAACCCTAAACATATAAAAGGATTATTTTAAGAGCCGTCTAGGGTGACACAAGTTGCATTATCATTGAGCAATCTCTGTTTAAGCAAATTGTGATCAACAGACGAAGTTCTTGACCTAGTTCATCTTCCATCAAGAAGTTGCTGTGTATTTGCACCATAGGGTTTTGTAACCAAGTATCTTCCTGCTATTCATCATAAAGGATGAACTGAAGAACTTTGCAGCCAACCATTCTTCCTCAGTTGGTGTTCTGAAGTCGCATACTTGGATCCGCGCATTGGTTAGTCACGTACTTGGGAGCCGTGCATCAAAGGTGGAGATTGTCACTACAGATCAAGTCCAATTGGGTATTGGGGTAAGGGTTCAACTGTAGGTTGGTAAGGTACTTGGGATTCCTTTACTTGTAACTGCTTGATTTGATAATAGTGGAGTTTCGGGAGTGGTGACCTGAAAATCACCCGGTGGGGTTTTTGCCATTAGGGTTTTCCCCATTCGTAAACAAATCACCGTGTTATTTATTTTCTGCTGCTTATTTAGTTGTTGGTGATTTGTTTGTACTTCCATAAAATTGCATGATTAATTGATTAATTAATTACTTGGCTAAATTAATTAATTAGAGTTAATCACAAGGGGTCATTCAGATTGTGACCTATCAAGTTCCCTATCAAAAGGGTTCTCATCAACCACAACACTTTCATCAACTACAGCAGTAGCTGCGAACGCAATGAAGTTTCCATCATCATCACTACCAAACTCATGATCAGAAATTTCATCATCACTAAAGATTGCAGCTATAGTTTTATCCTTTGATCTCAAGAATGTAGGACATTCTGATTTCACATGATCATACCCTTGACATCCAAAACATTGTTACCTATAGAATTATTAGAGGTTTGACCTACTTTTTCTTTAGATTTTTCAGTATTGTTCACTTTAGTGGGATCATTCCTCCTAAAATTTCTAGGTTCACATTGTTTTTACCTCTTGCCCTTATGCTATTGTTCCTAAGAAAATTTCTAAAGTTCTTGGCAAGAAAAGCAATTTTTGTAGCAGAGAGTTCATCATCAAATTCATTTCCATCAACATCATCAACTGACTTAAGAGCCATTGATTTGAACTTGTTTGTCTTGGGTAGGTCTAACTTATAGGATTGAAGAGATCCTATAAGTTCATCAACAGGGATGGAGTCCACATCCTTGATTTTAGTTATAGCAGTCACTTTGGATCTAAAGTCCTCATTCAAAGATCTAAGTATCTTCCTAACAATTTTAGGTGATCATTTCACCCAAATTATAAGCAAAATTAACATTATCATTAAACTTAGTATAGAATTCATCAAAACTTTCATCATCAAACATTCTAATACTTTCAAATCTAGTTATTAATTGTTGAAGTTTGTTGATCTTAACTACCTTTGTGCCTTTATGCATAGTTTGCAGAATATTCCAAGCAATATGAGCAGCCTCAACATTTGAGATCGTCTTGAATTCCTCCATAGAAACAGCATTAAAAATAGCATTCATTGCTTTGCTATTAAAAAGGGTTGCTTCATTCTAAGAAGTTTGCCGCTCGCTTACAGGAGTAGTTGGCTTCTCCCATCCGTATTCAACGAAATTCCAAACTCTCTTATCAATAGATTTTAAGAATGCTTTCATCCTTACTTTCCAGTAGGTATAGTTGTTCCCATGAAAGTGAGGTGTGATCACAAGAGAGTGACCGTGTTCTATAACAGCAGGGGTCATAGATCAAAAGATCTAAATGTTAGAGCTAACCCACTCTGATAGTACTTGTACGTTTTTAGACCCCTTAAAACACAAGTTGATTAACTTAATTATTTAGACAAGTAATTACTTAGATAAATTATTCAAATCTAGGTTAACACAAGTAAATCATATCAAGTAAATAATGCGGAAAATAAAAAATACAACGATACGATAACCTAGGAAAACCCAACCAGTAAAAAACTTAGGGAGGATTTAACCTAGCTGTCCTCAAGGTAAAACAAATCCACTATGAAACTTACAATAGAAAACTTACAATAGTGACTTAGACTACTAACATCTTATTATTACCTCAAATAGAAAACTTACTACCACAATCACGTGACAGCTCCGGGTCCATGGATTACTTCTTTCTTAGATTCACAGCAACCGCAAGTACTCCCACTTATGTTTTCTTTAAACTCTTTATACAGCAACTAAAGTGATCACCAAGCTCTTGACATCAATCTTGATCTTCATAACCCTAAGTATGTATGAAGACAAACATCTCTAGATCTCACAAGAGATTCATACACATAGCATAAACAACAACAACCTAAAAACGTGGCTAGGGTTTCCCTTTTATACTAGAAGCAAAACATAAAACTCTACATGTCATATAAGCTGAGGCTGAATTGAAAATTTATGCAGAAAAAAAATTTGCATAAGTTTCAATTGATTGAATCTAATTTTTGATCGATCGAGCTTTGCAGATTTACACAATAAATTCTGCAGTACACTCAATTATAACTTTACACATAAATACACTTTGAGCAACCTAAATCTAAACTAAACATTTTGATCATGGTGTGCCAATATTACACATTAAAATTCTAATACATTAGTTCATAATTTCTTAGAACCTAACAACCATAATATATGTAACTATACACAAGTACGTACGTAGTTTGCCATTTCTGGTGAATCAAGAAGATCTGTGCAGCACCAGTAGCTCTGCGTTAATTAATTGCCTACGAAAATTGAAACAGGCTTCTATGATGCCATCCTTGAAGCAAATCAGGTGATCATTGCTCGAGCGGTTACTGCTGCATCATGCATCCGGAGATTTCTCTGTTGTGGCGCATATGGTTTTATGAGGTCAAATATCTTTTATGCTTCTTTCGCAAGTGGGATGTGAGCTTGGAAGCTCACTTGGCAAAGTATATTGGTTAGAAGAGACTCCTGATTGGATTCTATAAGGCAGCTATAGGTACTAGCTAGGTAGTGCAAACTGACGTAAATCATTATCTGATCAAAATAAGAATTTTCCGCTATCTTATTAAATAAAATCATAACTCACATGATAAAACTTGTGGTCCAAAGCAAAAATGTTGTGACTTAAGATTTGAAGGAATTGAAAAACATATGGAGTTTGGAACGTACAGATCAGATCATTATTTAAATGTTCCGAATTGAAGACAGATACTTACCGACCTAAAAAAAATTTGTGGTCAACATTAATTCTCATAATCTATGATGGTCTTGCAAATCTCTGTTCATTGGATGGCCATTAGTGTTGGAGCTGATTTAAACAATAAAGCAAATTAATGTGATCATTCCAAATTCTACTTGATTCCCATTCCTTAGAAAATCATAACTTATATGCGTCACTTTTAACGAGCATCCATAGAGTATTTGTTAGTAAACAATTTTAAAAAAAAAATTGATACTAATTTTAAAAGAAATATAAAAAATTGTTAAAAAAAATTAAAATTTTCCCTTAAAAAGTTTCTAAAAATATTGCATAAACTGATAAATCAATACTCTAATTAGAACATTCTTTAACTTTTCCTCACTTATATATTTGCTCAAAAACCTTGTTGCTAAAGTGATACTTCCGTTATATTTTTAATGGAGATGTTTAAACTGCAAAGTTAATTTTCCTTGTATTGAATGACTTGTTAATTAGTCGGTTTGCATGTACAGTTTCATTTGTACGTTATCAATAAAAACTATGGTTCATTCTTAAATGTAGTAATTAATGTTTTGAGAAAATGAAAAATTATATATATATATATATATATATATTAAAGTTACATACTATTAATGTGATGAGTGATTATTAATAAGTTGCATATTGCACCAGTATATATAGGTTGTAGCTATAGCATTGCTTAAAACTAAAAATATAGTTTGCATTGTTCTGATTACTTGGGTAGTCACATATTGCACCAGGACATAGTGCACCGCTTACATATTGGGTAGTTACAAAATTTGCTTCAACTGTGATCTTCATTTAATTTTTTCCTCTCTTTAATTCTTTGACTTTATTTTTCAGCGGGAACTATGACAAAATTTTCCAACTCCTAGTCCTAATTTCCTGTAACAGGGGAAAAATAAAAAAAGTAAACAAAGAAGGAAATGACAGTCTCACTATTAAGTAAATGGACAGGTGTTTTAATTTTAAAAAAAATACCTAAGGTACTATACCTATACCTAAGGTACTATACCTAAGATATTGTATCTAAGTTTTGCCATAATTCTAAACTACAAAAACTTACAATTTAAATAATTTATTGATGACATAACTATTGATCTTTAAAACTGCATACTAAACAAATGCAAATCAGGTGTGTTAGCAATTTCGATAAATTTTCAATTATATATATATATGTGTGTGTGTGTGTGTTGCATAAGTTTTCTATGTGTTGTTAATATTAATAAATGCCATGTTTACAAAAATTTTCCCGCATAAATAGTTAAATGATTATTATGTATATTAATTTCTTGATAAATGCAAAAAAAAAAAAAAATGTCATTTAACTATTAATATATGGTTTAAATAGTATTTCATTTTCTTGTGTATATATATATATATATATATTTTGAGAAAAAATTTATTTTCTTTTAGTTTTAGTGTTATTATATAGTTTCCAATTTAATGCACACCACACACAGTTTCTTCAAAACTTATATTTAGCGGCTTTTCTAAGAGCATTCGCAGCAGTGGAGCTAAAAATTTAGCTTTTTAGCTCCACCAAAAGTCACTTTATCTATTTTACCTACATACATGCTGCAGCAGTGAATCTATTTTAGCTTTCAACACAATAAAATAATATAAACATCACAATAAAATAATACATTCACTACAATAAAATAATATATCTCATACAATAAACAACCATCACAACCACTTGCAACCGCCACCGCTACCGCCGCCGCTACTGCAACTTCCACCGCCGCCACTGCCACTGCTGCAAACAGAAAATTCCCAATAAATTCCTCAATTTGGATGTTATACCCAGCAAAAACAGCAAAAAAATAACACCATTTGCCCAAAACAACATAGCAACAACACCATTTTTCACCACAAAATAACACCTCAAAATAACACTAAACCCAGAAAAATGAAGCCAAAACAACAAACACCCAGATGAAAAAATTCACTACAAAAGAAGAGAGCATTGACCTGAAGTGGATCGGCTGGGACGGCGTGGGCTGAGGGGAGGGCTGGGACGGCGTGGGCTGGGAGGGCGACGGCGACGGCGAGGGCTGGGATGGCGTGGGACGGCGACAGCGTGGGCTGGGACGGCGCGGTGTGGGCTGAGACGGCGTCGGTGTGGGCTGGGATGGCGTGGGACGGCGACGGCGTGGGCTGGGAGATGAGAGAGATGAGAGCTTGATGAGAGAACTGAGCTTTTTTTTTTTTAGAAGGATGAGAGAACTGAGCTTGATGAACAGAGAGCACGGTGAGATAGATAAAAGAAATATAAAAGAAATGAAAAAAAAAAATAATGTAAGTTGCATTAGAGGATGAATAAAAAAATTTTTTTTTTTTTTAGATGTCTGCTACAGTGCACATCTATTTATAGATGTGCACTGTAGCAAATCAGCAAAAAATTATGGCTTTGCCTCCACTGCTGCAAGGCTTTTTTGCTATATTGGTGGAGCTAAAATAGCATTATAGCTTTTTAGCTCCACTGCTGCAAATGCTAATGCATCATTAGCAACAAATATATATATATATATATATATATATATGGTATGGAATCAAGCTAAGCATACAGGTGTCAGTTCAAGACAAAATGAAATTTCTTGACTGAATTTAAGGTTTTTGAGCTCTATAAATAGGCTACAAGGCCTTTACATGTTCCTGCTACCCTCAAGTCTCATATTTCTCAACCATTATTCACGCTCCACAGAAAAATTGAAGTACAGCTCCAACAATGAGTGACCTCCCTAAAACACAAGGGAAAACCCTCCCAGATGCCTGGGATTATAAAGGCCGTCCAGCCGAGCGGTCTAAAACCGGTGGCTGGACCGCAGCTGCCATGATTTTAGGTCTCACATACACACCCTCCCCTGCCCATTTTTATTTGTATTCTATATCCTTCTCTCTTGTAGTACTAGCATATAGTAATAATCCATGATTAATCTTTCTTCTTTGGGGTATTTTTCCACAGGTGGGGAGGCAATGGAAAGGTTAACAACGCTGGGTATTGCTGTCAATCTGGTGACCTATTTGACTGCTACCATGCATTTGGGCAATGCTACCTCTGCCAACACAGTCACCAACTTCCTTGGCACCTCTTTCATGTTATGTTTACTTGGTGGCTTTATAGCCGACACCTTTCTTGGCAGGTTGACAATACTCAAAATTGATCAATCTATTCTATACATTCTTCCATTTTAAAAAAGCTTGGTTTGCGCTCAATAGTTAAAACCCATTAACAATTTTCTTTCCTTGATTTGCTTCCTTTCCTAATAGGTATCGCACAGTTGCCATCTTCGCCAGCGTTCAAGCAACTGTAAGATTCTTGATCTTGCTTCTTGAATATTTAAAATTGGTCATTTTTTATGAATCTTTTTGGTGATCAGGGTGTCACAATTTTGACAATCTCAACCGTAATCCCAAGCCTCCGTCCACCCAAATGCGCTGCGGACACAGTACCACCTTGCATCCCCGCAAGCGGCAAACAGCGACTAGTTCTTTATTTGGCACTATATCTCACAGCTCTTGGCACCGGTGGTCTAAAATCGAGCGTGTCAGGCTTTGGTTCGGACCAATTTGATGATTCAGACAAAGAAGAAAAAATCCAAATGACAAATTTTTTCAGTTGGTTCTTCTTCTTCATAAGCATAGGCTCACTTTGCGCTGTGACAATTCTTGTGTACATTCAAGACAACCTGGGGAGAGAATGGGGTTATGGAATTTGCGTGTGCGGAATCGTTCTTGGCTTAGTTGTGTTCTTGTCGGGCACAAGGAGGTACCGGTTCAAGAAGCTTGTGGGTAGCCCGCTTACGCAGATTGTTGCGGTGTTTGTCGCGGCGTGCAGGAAGAGGCATTTGGAACTGCCTTCGGATTCATCTTTGTTGTTCAACGATGATGACATTATTGACGAGGGACAGAGGAAGAAGAAGCAGAGGTTGCCCCATACCAAGCAGCTGCGGTGAGTGATTTCTCAAACCATTCTTTCAACTACTCTTTTAACTGTAGTAACTGTGTTGTTATTTTCACCCCCCGTTTTTTTCTATAACTTGTGCTGAGATAAATTATGATTTACGATAATAAATTAATATGCCAAAGTAATTTTACAGTCATCACACATTGCCATCTTTTACACTACTAAAAAAAATTGTGAAATTTTATTGTGTTTTTCAAACTTAATAGATGACAACTCTTTTAGGTAATCTGTAATATTATTTCCCTTAATTTTGATTCTAGTCCCTAAAATATCGAAAGTTCTAATTTACCATTCCTAAACGGTCAAAAACATAATAATTTTAATGATTCTGTGTATACTGATTAACCTTCTATCCTACATGTATAATAGAATGTTTAGGTGGCATTATTTAATAGTTATTTGGCATGAGTTAATCTAACATGGGTCTAGTTAAAGGCACATATTAACCATTTATTTTGAAATATTTTTTAAAAAATTAAAAAAATTGTCAAAAACAATTAATTATTTTTTTATTAAAATAATTTAAAATAATTCATTAATATATGCCATAAAGGCATACATAAGTAAATCTCAAAATAAAAAGATGACATGTTGTGAGTACTCATCAAAATTGTAGTTTGAAATAATGATTGGTTTATTGTTTTCTGACGTTGTTTGAATAATATCATAGACTATAGTTGCCGCTTTTGTCGTGTTATACATGACAACAACAGTAATGCGCATTACAATGGGTCTTTGATCTCAATTACCTATTTTCCCATTGCTTTTATACTTTTACACTCTTTTTTTACTCTTTTTTTTTTTTTTTACATCGAATTGATCATGTATTAAAATATGAATATTTTAACATTAGTTCTAGATATTAATGTAAAATAATGGATACAAGCGAGTGTACAAGGATGTTTTTCCTTTCCCTTAGCCTTGGCCTTACATTTTGAACCTTTTTCCTACCAATGATGGTCCCATCCTTATTGAGACTATTACTCCAAAGACACATTTTTCCATACACGACATTTTTTTTTCTTCCAAATGATAGTTTTTACTTTGTGGAGTGACATTAAAAATTAGTGTATATATTTGGCCAATTGTTCGATCTTGAATGTGACCAATCAAATCAAGCAATTCATATTTTTCTTATATATATATATATATATATATAAATTCAGTGCTCTCAGTGACTTCTATCTTGTATTAACCAATACAAAATAATCATTAAATAATATTATCTAAGCATTCCATTATATATGCAGAAGATAGAAAGTAGATTGAATGGATTGTAACGAGATTGGATAATATTTTTAATAGTTTAAGTATGAAGATAAAATTATTAAATAAAAAAAAAATCTTTTGAGATATTTTTTTATTAAAAAAAAAAATAACTTTTGACATAGCTCGAGGATGAAATGAAATTTATGTAAACTTCAGGGACGAAAGTCAATATTTTTTCCATCCATATACTATTTTCGTTCAAGCATCTTTATAGGAGTGCATTAGTGCTCTCATTGGTATAATATTTTTTTTCTAAAAAAAAAGGTCTTCGTGTTTTTTTTTTTTTTTGAAGTCCACTTTTTAATGGTTAATAATTAAGGGAAATGTTAAAGAATGGCCTATAGGTATTGGTTTCTATTTTTAAAAATATTTTATGGAAAATGATAAAGCAATAAATTTTGTTGATAATTTTTTTTTTCAATAAAAATAATGTCAAAACTTTCCTAATATAGTTTATTAACAATTTTTCTAATGACACCGACACCCGTTAACATAACCTAATATTTAAATTAAGATACTAGTCAAGCATGCTGACAGTCTTAAATAGCACAAAAACACACACATACAAGTACTAGAATGCCCTCTTATTCTACTTAAAAAAATAAATTAATAAATAAATAAAAGAAAGAAGAAGAAGAAGAATACCCCTTATTGAATGCATAACAAGCATGATAGTCCTAATATGGCTTATCTCTTTGCTGGGGCATAGTGGCATATACCTATGCAATTTGCCAATCAGACGCTAAAACTATTGACCTAGGATGCTAAATGAGTGGCCAGCCAGCACCTGGCGGCATCAAATTGATGCACGGGACACCAATAGCATGCAACTTGTGAGAGATATGATATAATTTTTTCAATCTGCGTGTGTGTATATATATATATGTGTGTGTGTGTGTGTGTGGGGTATAATTTTTTTCAATTGACGTATTTTATCAGATAAGCGAATTTGAACTCATAAAATTGATATCCTTTAGTATTTCTTAATATAAACATCTAAAAATAAATAAAAGTTTTTGTTATTAAAAAAATTTCATCAAATTTTTAATCATCTAAAAAAAATCATATTTTTTTCATCTTTGAGACACATGAGTAGGGACAAAAATTATGTTCTTAGGTCCTTCACAATCTCATCCTATTCGTTTTTTTTTTTTTTGGGGGGGGGGGGGGGGGGGGGGGGGGGGAATAATCCCATTTGTATTTATCTCTTTATATCTTTCATAATCCTAGCATCAAAACCCAAACTTGTCAATCATGCATCTAAAATTTACCATATAATTATATAAAACTTATATAGTATGAGCTGTAAGTGTGTGTAACGAGGATGATCAATCTACGGCACCACTCTAAGATTTACAATGGAATCGAAAGATAGTATCACGAGGGGCGGCTATGGCTGCAGCCTGCAGCATATATGGCAGTCTGTCTCTAAAATATTTATATATATTAGTAATTTATTAATTTCTAGTTTTCTACGTATAAATTTATTATATGTACAAAAAATTAATTTAATATATAATTTCTTTATATTTATAAATAATTTTGATTCAATTTTATAAAAATGTATTGATTTAATTAAATAATAAAGGTTTAGCTTTGTTGTCTTTTATTCTATGAGATTTTTCAAAATTGATAAAAAAATTGTTTTTTTACCTTCATATTACGAGAAAATACACCATACATCGGATGTATATTTTTTCTCTCTACCATAAAAATAGTTTTACACGTGAGAGAAAAAAAATATGCATCAAATGCATGTGAGGGAAAGAAAACATGCATCAAATACTTGATATACTTTGATCCACGTATTGGCTTAATCTGCCAAACAAAATGACAAAAGCAAATTACCTCTTTTTTTTTTTTTTTTTTTCTTTTTGCTAATACCAACCAATCAAATTACTTTCATTTTAACGAGTACGCAATCACATTGTCAGTTGTCCTTGATTCCATATCTAGCCATGTCATTTTCATTTTGATCCGTATCCGTATATGCAACTGCAATTTAATTTACAGGTTGGTGTACCATCATGACATGCTACTTGTAGAGTAATTATAAGTTTTATTATATAATTCTTAAAAAATGACGGATGATCATTGTCATGACTTTTTTTTTTTAACATTTATTTATTAGATAATTAAAATTCAACAATCACATTATAATATTAGTTGTAAAGTATATTTAATACGATATGTAATAGCTTCCTTTCCAACAAAAAATAATAATAATAAAATCAAAGTGATACTAAAATACTATAAATAAGTTATACAAACTAATACGTCATTAATAAAAAAAAAATAAATAATGACATTAATTTATTGAATTATTGAAATCTACCAATCACATTAATATCTATTTATAAATTTTTGCTTATAAATTTATAGTAGTTTTTTTTTTTTATATAGGAAATTTATAGTAGTTTTAGTATTTCTAAAAACAGCAATTTAAACATTCATTTATTATATTACTAAAGTTTACTAATTGTATTCCTTGTGATATCATTGAGTCTAAGAAATTGAAAAGAATGTTGAATGGTATCATTTTTTTTTTTATATATTTAAAATCTAATGGTGCATATGCACACTGCAGTTTCTTGGACAAGGCAGAAATCAAGGACCCGAAAATGGCCGGTTGTATCACTGCAGTAAACAAGTGGTATCTATCAACCATAACAGATGTTGAAGAAGTGAAATTGATCATTAGAATGTTACCCATTTGGGCTACCACCATCATGTTTTGGACAGTGTATGTCCAAATGACCACATTCTCAGTCTCACAAGCAACCACCATGGACCGCCACCTTGGTTCCTTTCAAATCCCCGCAGCTTCCCTAACTGTCTTCTTCGTTGGTAGCATTCTTTTGACTGTCCCAATTTATGATAGAATCATTGTTCCCACGGCTGGAAAAGTGCTTAAAAATCCACATGGTCTTACACCATTGCAACGCATAGGGGTTGGTCTTGTTTTCTCAATCTTTGCAATGGTGGCAGCTGCATTCACTGAAGTAAAGCGTTTGAAAGCCGCACAATCACACGGTTTAGCTAATAATCCAACGGCCGAGATCCCGTTAAGCGTGTTCTGGCTAGTTCCCCAGTTTTTCTTTGTGGGATCTGGGGAGGCCTTTACTTATATAGGACAGCTTGATTTCTTCCTACGGGAATGTCCAAAAGGGATGAAGACTTTGAGCACAGGGCTGTTTTTGAGCACACTTTCACTAGGGTTTTTCGTTAGCTCTTTACTGGTTACTATAGTGCGCAAGGTGACTGGGAACCAGAGGCCCTGGCTAGCTGATAATCTGAATCAAGGGAAGCTTTACAATTTTTACTGGCTTTTGGCAATATTGAGTGCTTTGAATTTCGTGATATATTTGTTTTGTGCAAAGTGGTATGTGTACAAGGACAAGAGGCTTGCTGAGGAGGGGATAGAGTTGGAAGAGCTTAGTTGCCATGCATAAGGGTTTCTCTCACTTTGTGTTAGTTTTAATCTTAAAGCAAGTTCTCTTTGTTTTGAAATTGTTTAGGATATATAAGGCGTTTGTTAATATTGTTCTAGTAACGTTATTTATATTTTTTTAAAATACGAGTGAGTAAAAAAATGTATAAAAATACGTATAATATTGATTAAACATTCTACCAAACAGTTCCATAGTTATAAGAAAAATAATGCCAAATTGAGGATATTTGTAACATTATTTTTAGGATAATATTTGTTCTAGCTACCGGGTTATTTTTAATTTTTAGGATACAGCAAAGTTATTAATAGTAGACGGCAATTCTGAAGAAAATAAATTATTATTATTAATTAGAGTTCTCTTGTTAAATTGTGTGCCTGATTAGAATGATAAGTGAAAAGCTAAAAATTAGTTATATGTATTTTAGGCTCTTAATTTATAGATAATGGAGAGTTTCAATAATTGAAACATCATGATTGTTCATTTGAATTGGTATTTTATTAAAATCACATAATCATTTAAAAAAACAGTTTGTCTTTTTTTTTTTTTTCTCTTTTTTAAGTTAGTTATTTCTTTATACACAGGTCATGTGACCAAATTCCGCACGCCCATTTGCATATCCTAGTGTTACGTGTCCATAAATTTTCTATATTATTTATTTGTTGATATTTGACTTAATTTATATATGTACTCATAAAATTTTTGTAAACATTTCATTTGGGACAATTCAATTTAAAACACAAACCAACTTCCTTTCGTATCATAAGTTACGTTTGATTTATAATACATCTATGTAAGGTTTTTTTTTTTTTTTATCCTTTTACGTACAAAGAAGAATATGGAAAGCAGGAATAAACAAAAATGTCAAGAAAATATAGATTTTTGGTAGCAAAGGAAAAGAATGAATGTAAATCTAAATTTAAAATATTTTTTAATGAGAATTTGTATAATAAAAATAATATCAAATTGATCTTGACGTCAAGACCAAAAATGCGGTATTCAGATGAGCAAAATGTGGCATTGAGAACAAGATTGAGAGTTTGAGACCATTCCAGCCTTGACATATCAACATTGCGATAATGATATCAAGACCATGATTCGTCAATCAATGAAAGCATAAATAATAATAATAATAATAATAATAATAATTGTGGGGCCGGAAAATCAACTAGCCCCGGCCCACTCCAAACCAGGCCCAAGGGCCCACGCCGAGGATACATGAGGGGTCCGAGGATGGAAACACGAGAACCGACCCCTGAGGAACCTATCCGAAGAGGGCCCTTCCTCGGGCGTCCGAGACCTCGGGAGAACACAAGGACCACCCCATCAAAGGAGATTCCTTTGCTATCCAAGGAGGAGAGGGCCCAGTGCCACACGTTGGCAACAGAAGTATGGAGAAGGGGCAAGCCCTGGGCGAACTGTCACCTCGGCATTGAATACGCTCACCTAACCCTCCTGGCCGCATTAATGGGAATGTAACCCCTTGACAGGGCAACATCGATCAAGGTGAGCCACTTGAGCACGGATATGACCTCTGATGGGACAGACGGTCAGAAGAGAGGCCAATAGATGATCAACAGGAGGAAGAAGAGAGGGATATATAAGAAAGGTGAGCAAAATGTTGAAGGGGGGGGGGGGGAAATGTCAGTTTGGGGAGGAAAACCCTCCTCGGCCCATGGCCGAGGAGCATCCCTAAGTTGTAAATTAGGCTTAGTATCTTCCAATAAAGAGAAAGTAGTTTTATGCTCCGTTGAAACCGGTTAGCGCCTAAACCTTCGATCCACTCTCTACAAATTCATTGTTCTGGGTTCGTTGGGCCTTTAACCCATATCTTTTGGACTACAAAAATGGACCCTACAATTGGCGCCATCTGTGGGAAGGATTAGTGCGCTGGCCGGCGCAACAGGCGATCGTTCTAAGTAGTCATTCTACGGAAGATTGGTGGTGACGCAAAAAAAAAAAAAAAAAAAAAAAAAAAAAGAAGAAGAAGAAGAAGAAGAAGAAGAAGAAGAAGAACTACTAAACAAACATTGCAGAAAAATAAAAAGTCCAAAATAGAGGATTCAAGAGAAACGAAAATGAACTCCATGTTATTTTATTAAACAGAAGGGTACGATATACAAACACAGGCTCAGGCAGGCGTGTTTTAAAACTACTCTTACAAGCTAATTCTACAAACAGAGGCCCAAGTGGGCCTGTTCTAAAACTAGCTAGAGGGAATGGGGCTGAGGCCAGCATGCTCCAGTGCCACCAACAACTCCTTTCTCGGTGCGGCAAAGCTTGAACAAAGCGAGGAGCAGACGCAGGGGCACCGGGATGCCCTCCCTCGTGATGTTCCCTTGATTCTCTCCAATCCTCACGAGCGTTGGCCGCTGGAGGCGGCGACACTCGGGCACCGGCCATGATGTGATCTTGCGCGTCTCCGCCGGCGGGGGTGCACTCTAGAGAGGAACGTTAGATGCTTCAGCGACATCCCTCCTGGCCACCACGCAGGGCACAATCGGGGTTATGCCTAAACTCTGCCGTGCCGGAAACCTAGTGGGGGCTGCGATCACAACGGCCCTTGGCCCGGATGTCCTCACACCTGCCCAAAGCCGTCCCATGTCTGCCAACTTCGGTCACAATCCTGGCGGGGTTATTGAAGGGGCTGGGGGAGCTGAAAGGGCGTGTTTCTGGTTGTGTTGGGAAGTTCATGCAGTGCGGAGAGACGTTTCCCCCAGAAAGCCTTATATAAAAAGGCTGAAGACTGGTGGGAATTAATCCACACACAGTTCAAAAAGAGAACTATCAGCAGTACTAATCACGAGAGTGCCAAGTCCCAAGGAGATCACAGACCGCGTGATTTGTAGCAATTCACGAGGATATTAATGAAGGCATGTTTCGGGCTTCGAAGCGTTGGGCGCAGAGTGCGAACGGCCAAAGGGCGCCTCGTAAATGAAGAAGATGGGAACTCGAAGTGAAGGCGAGATCAATGCTACACGTAAGACCAGAGTCCCAACAATCCCTGCCCCAAAGTGCCGCAGGGTTGACCGTCCGACCCGAGAAAGAACCGTCCCCAGTGTAGCGGTCCGAGGACAAACCCCTACTTACAGAGAAATGGAAGCGTTAGACAGAACCAAGGCATTGCATGGTCCTCGAACTCAAGCCTATGGGAAAACTAACCGCACAGCTATACCTGGGTACTAGACAGAACCAAGGTATTGCATGGTCCTCAGACTCAAACCTATGGGAAAACTAGATACTTACAGAGAAATGGAAGCGTTAGACAGAACCAAGGCATTGCATGGTCATCGGACTCAAGCCTATGGGGAAACTAACCGCTCAGCTATTCCTGGGTACTAGACAGAACCAAGGTATTGCATGGTCCTCGGACTCAAGCCTACGGAGAAACTAGATACTTACAGAGAAATGGAAGCGTTAGGCAGAACCAAGGCATTGCATGGTCTTCGGACTCAAGCCTATGGGGAAACTAACCGCTCAGCTATACCTGGGTACTAGACAGAACCAAGGTATTGCATGGTCCTCGGACTCAAACCTATGGAGAAACTAGATACTTACAGAGAAATTGAAGCGTTAGACAGAACCAAGGCATTACATGGTCCTCAGACTCAAGCCTATGGGGAAACCAACCGTTCAGCTATACCTAGGTACTAGACAGAACCAAGGTATTGCATGGTCCTCGGACTCAAACCTATGGGGAAACTAGATACTTACAGAAAAATGGTAGCGTTAGACAGAACCAAGGCAATGCATGGTCCTCGGACTCAAGCCTATGGGGAAACTAACCGCTCAGCTATACCTGGGTACTAGACAGAACCAAGGTATTGCATGGTCCTCGGACTCAAACTTATGGGGAAACTAGATACTTATAGAGAAATAGAAGCGTTAGACAAAACCAAGGCATTGCATGGTCCTCGGACTCAGGCCTATGGGGAAACTAACTGCTCAGCTATACCTGGGTACTAGACAGAACCAAGGTATTGCATGGTCCTCGGACTCAAACCTACAGGGAAACTAGATACTTACAGAGAGATGGAAGTGTTAGACAAAACCAAGGCATTGCATGGTCCTCGAACTCAAGCCTATGGGGAAACTAACCACTTCAAAATACCCTAAGTTAGGAAAGGGCCAAAATCTCACCTAACCCTTAGGACGCAAGAGGACTGCCTACGCATACATTCTTTCCCCATTATCATGGTTCCTGGCACAGTTGGCCGAGATACAACTCATGCAAATAAAAAGAAAAGAAAGGAAGCAGATAGCATGCACACAAATAAACAACCCAAAGTAGATAAGAAGGGAAATTAAATTCACATTACAATAATGAGTCCATAAAAGTTGCATGGCAAGAGCCACAGTACATAGAGGAGAAGCACAACAAAATAAGATAAAATGATATGAGAGTAGGAAGAGCCGAGGCGCCAGGGAATCTACTCCTTTTGCTCAGGCTGGACAGGGGCAACCCCTGACCCCTCCGAGCCCTGGCCTGAGGGGACGGCCTGCAAGGGTATGGTGAGAGCAGCTGCTTCCTCGGTGGTGGGGGTTGGATCATCGGAAGGGATCTCGACTATCTCTTGGGGCACCTCCTCGCTCAAACGCTCCCTTAGTTCAGCGGCCTCCACCTCCTCAACAATCTCCCCAGCCTTGGCGCCGTCAGGGGCGGCCTCGCAGATAGCAGGGGGGTAGTACACGCTCTCCGCCTTCCACAGGTCGGACGTGGCCGCCACCCCAGCTTGTTTGAGGGCCTCAGCCCAGACCTGGGAGCAATATCGACTACATACCCCTGGAACTTAAGCTTTGTAGAGGGCCTCTGCCGCAGCCACCCCCTCAGCATAGGCGGCGGTCTCAGCCTCCTCCTTGGCAGTCAGGGCCATCTCCCTGCCAAAATTCGCCTCGTCCTTAGCTCACTGAGCCTGGTCTCTGGCCCATTCTGCCTCCTTCTGGGCCCCCTCGGTCGCTGTCACCTTAGCCTGCAGATCCGCTATCAGGTCCCTCGCGATCTGCAGCTGCTCCTCCGCCTCGCCCAGGCGCCTTGTCTGCTCCTTGGCCTGGGTCTAGGCACCCTCAAGACTAGACAGTGCACTGTCCCGCTCCCTGGTCACCGCCTTCAAATCCTCTCGGGCCTTGGCGAGGTCAGCCTCGAAATTGTTCAGAGCCCGGGTAGCCTGAAAGTGCCAATCACACTCCTGGTTGAGGGCCTTCCTCTGATCATTCGCCGCCCCCTCCAACCTAAAGATAGCCTGAACAGCCTGCCAGAATAACCAATGCGCTATAAGCCCAATGAAAGAAAAAGAGTGGGAGAAGAGTCGAAGTTATAACCCTTACCATCCCCACATATCGTTTAAGGCTGAGGAAGACCTGCTCGCTCGTCAAAGAGTTAAGCTCGGCCATGTCCGCCGGGAGCAGCAGGCTCCTCTCTAGCGCATCGGCCACGCGCACACCTTCGCCCTTGTTGAAGTCCCTGAAGGAGGCGTTATCCCTCAAGGGCTCCCCACGGAGCATCAGAGCTGGGAGCCAGGCCTGGGTCTCGGACGAGGTAGTGTCGGCGACCTGCCTGTCCTGACTCTTGTCACCTATTTTAAGCTACTTGGATAGCCGCAGAGTAATGTTCCCCTCCTGCGAGGACACCGTCTTATCCTCCATAGGCCTTTTGCCCTTGTCCTTCTTCTTCTTGGGGTCGACAGGCGCGAACCCAGAGGGCAAGTGCGTCTAAGAAGGAGGAGGAGGGAGCTTCTGCTGAGCGAAAATCGACCTAGTCTTCGGAGGAGTAGGGGGAAGCTTCTGTTGGGACTTCCCTGGCTGGCCCTCAATCAGGTCCAACAAGTTGGTGGTGGGCTTCTTCTTGTAACCCACTGTTGGCGGAAGAGGGGCTTCTGAAGCAAGGAGGTCTGCTTCAGTCAAATTAGGATCACCCAAGTCCCCGGGAGGGTCCTCGGACTGGTCAAGCTGAGCGAAAATGTCAAACGCGTCCCCTTCCCTGTCTAGATCTTCCTCGGCAGCCTCGGCGAATGGTTGGGAAGAAGAGGGGATGGATAGCGTGACAGCTTCTTGATCGGAGGGCTCCTCGGGGAACGAAAATCCGTCCTCGGTTATAGTAATCCTCTGAAGCCGAGGATCGTTGGCTCGGATGACGTGCTTTGGAACCGGGAACGATTTCTGGACGGGTTTATACCCCAAGATTATGTGGGCGGCCCTAACTTGATTGTCGTCCTCGTTTACATAAACCGACGCCCTTAGCACCTTCTGCAAATCTTCCCGGTTGACCAAATGGAAGTGGCGCTCAAAAGTGTGCGGGTCTGCAAGGGGAAAACACCACCATGTTAGCCAGAGGAAAAAGGGAAGAAAAAAGGGCAAAAGAACTTAAAACCCCTCCTACTCCTACTGCCCCACCTGGTACCCTTTCCGTCGTTAGGCAGTGAAGGCCATCGTGCCACTCCCCTGACACGATGAGGAAGTCCTCGTTCAGCCCCTTGCTGGACTTAGGGAGGCACTGGATGAGCCGCACCCTGTCATCCCTCGTCTTCAAATAGTAAGACTTGCCCTTAAGAAGCTGAAGGTTGTAGCACCAATTCACGTCGTGGTGGGTCAACCTTAGCCCCATCTTCTCGTTCAGGGCGTCCACACAGCCCAAAATCCTAAAGACGTTTATCCCACACTAGGTAGGGGCCAACCGGAAGTGCATGAGGTAGTCCCTCATCACCGGCCCCATGGGGATCGTCATCCCCCCTTCGAGGAAGGCGACAATGGGAATTACCACTTCGCCCTCCTGCCTATGTAAGCGCCAATCCCCGTCCTCACTATATCTCAGACCTACGTTGCTAGGAATTCGGTAGTCGGCGATGAATTTCTCCATCGTCTCCTCAGTGTGAACATATTTCTTAAACCTACCCATCCCAGTTGACGCCTAAAGGAACTAAGAAAGAACAAGTGAAAGAGAAGGAATAATGAGGAAGAAAGCTCAGAGAGGGGTAGAGCGACTTACTGGAAAGAGGAGGAGCTCTTCGGACAGGCTTTTTTGGTGCTGGAGATGTGAGTGTATCTGAACTCGGGAAGGACGCGAGAGAATTCTTGATTGCAAATAAGGAACAGGAAGAAGCGGTTCGTATGGGTATTTATACCCCAAATCGAAGAACCGTGCGGGTTTTCCCGCCCATAAATGCGAAACAAACCTCCACCGTTGGATTGATAACGCCTTGTTAGACGTGGGGAACACAGAGCCACCTGAATTTAATGATGGGCGCATTACGCACTCCGAAACGTCAACAACGTGCCTTGGGCAGATGAATAGACCCCCATGCTGACCAGGAGTAAGGCTCGACTGGGCACGAAACAGGCCCGAGGATGTCAAAATCCTCCTTCCCGCCCGAGAGTACGTGCAGCAAGATTTTGAGGGGCTATTGTGGGGCCGGAAAATCAAGTAGCCCCGGCCCACTCCAAACCAGGCCCAAGGGCCCACGCCGAGGATACATGAAGGGTTCGAGGATGCAAGCACAAGAACTGACCCCTGAGGAACCTATCCAAGGAGGGCCCTCCCTCAGGCGTCCGAGACCTCGGGAGAACACAAGGACCACCCCATCAAAGGAGATTCCTTTGCTGTCCGAGGAGGAGAGGGCCCAGTGCCACACGTTGGCAACAGAAGTATGGAAAAGGGGCAAGCCCTGGGCAAATTGTCACCTCGGCATTGAATACGCTCACCTAACCCTCCTGGCCGCATTAATGGGGATGTAACCCCTTGACAGGGTAACATCGATCAGAGTGAGCCACTTGAGCACGGATATGACCTCTGATGGGACAGACGGTCAGAAGAGAGGCCAATAGATGATCAACAGGAGGAGGAAGAGAGGGATATATAAGAAAGGTGAGCAAAATGTTGAAAGGGGGGGGGGGGAAATGTCAGTTTGGGGAGGAAAAACCTCCTCGGCCATGGGCCGAGGAGCATCCCTAAGTTGTAAATTAGGCTTAGTATCTTCCAATAAAGAGAAAGTAGTTTTATGCTCTGTTGAAGCCGGTTAGCGCCTAAACTTTCGATCCACTCTCTACAAATTCATTGTTCTGGGTTCGTTGAGCCTTTAACCCATATCTTTTGGGCTACAAAAACGGACCCTACAATAATAATAAGCATAAAATTTTTATTTATTTATAGAGTTTCAATATATAACGTCCGATTCTGATGATTACGCTATTTATCATCAAATTAAAATATCAATCGGTTTTGATGCATGTATGTTAGCAATTATGCCCCGTGGGAGTTTGGTAAATACATCACATATGTGATTTGTCAATTATGATTTGGCATAAACCACATGTAACCTCTAAAATTATTATTCCAAAAGTTGTCAAAACCTTACTTATTGTTGCACTTAAGTGTCACAATCAAATTTTTCCTAGAAACTTTTGTTTTGGTCATTTTCAGTTGTTAAATAGTAACACAAATGAGCTAATTCTATCGTAATACACCTCTTCTCTCGACAAAATGGTGTCATATAAAATAATAAAATTTTTTAATTTTATCAACTTTTTCAAAATTGACTTGGGGATAGGAAATTTAATTTCTTTCAAGTTGAGGCATGTTTACCTCGTTTGTAAATGAGTCAAACTATTAAAGTTCATTATTGTTCATTTAAATTTATTTTAAATACAAGCTAAGCTTGAGCTTATTGTCAAACTAGATTATTTATGCAAGCTTGGTTTATTTTCTTCACAAACAAACTCAAGTATTGTTTCAAGAGCTACTTGATTAATTTATTTATTTTTACATATTCAATAAAAACTATGACTAAAATTTATTTCTTCTTCACAAATTTATGATAATAATTAATAATCATTATAATTGAAAGTATATTACTTGAGTTAATTAGATGGAATATTGATTTTTATTCATGATTGTAAAACAACTAGATTTCACCAAATCTTTTACTGTTAAAAGTTATAAATATTTTCTTTCAAAAAAAAAAAGTTATAAATATTTTTATTAAAAAATTGATGATTTATATCATCTATTAATTACAAGTAATAATTTAATATCTTATGAACTTAATTACAAACTTACATAATTTAATATTAAATATTTATAAGTATATTTATTCTTATAATGATATATTTATTTTTGGTCTTTATTTTTTTTTTTTGTAAATAAAAATGACAACTCCAATGCAAAAGGCTTGATCTAGGGGATAAAATTACATTGGTTGAATCATTACTTTCTGACTCATTTGACACATGTTGGATGGTGATTCTCACATTATATGGGGAACACACAACAATGATGAAAAGCACCGTTCTAATCACGAAGTTTATATTATCATAGACTATAAAAGCACTCACCTATTCCTTTCTAAATGTTCTTCCATTAAAGTTGATTGTGAGAGTTATGGGAAAATTGGTTGGCAATATAGCTACAATCCCACAAGAAAAAAAATATATATAGCCAAAGTAGAAGGTATATTATGTGAGAAATTGGAGGAAATTCCAAAATCTATTAAATTTAGAGAATGGGAAAGTGACGATTCACCTTACCTACCTCACGCAACAAATGATAAATAAAGATCTATACCATACTAATATTATTACAATACAATTATCTTGTGTATGCTGTCGTGCTTGAAATGCTAGGTGGTACGTAGGTGATTCTCATCCCTTTTGTTCTCTAAATATCTGTTCTATACATATGTAAGTTTCGATTACACATATAAGGTATGTGCTTGCCATTATATAAAATAGAGATATAAGATCAAATATAAAACCTATATGTTGAGAAATTTAGACCCCGGTTGATAGAATTAACAAGTTTTAAACCCAAGTTATTAATTAGATTTATTATGAATAAAACTTGTTAAAACAAACAAACATCAATATCATGTCAATAATGAATGCAGCGGAAAAGTAAATAAGACAAGATATGATGACCCAGGAAAACCAATGAAACAAACCAGTTTCACAGTAAAAAACCTGGGAGGAAACCTTCCCAAAAAGCAATCCACTATAGTAAAGAGAAGTTTCAGATCTAGTACAAAACCTTTATCCCTAGACTCTATAATCCCCGTAGATGAACTCACAGCAGAAACATTCTACCGCTTCAGAACCTCTGAACTCTTTAATATATGAACACCACCCTTTTTGTTGTACGGATCCTAGTACGTGACTAACTCCTTTGCATGAATCCTAGTACGTGACTCACTCACCAACTTAAGAAAGAAGAATGTTGGCTGCAAAGTTCTTCACTTCATCAACAATGAAGATCAAGAAGCACTTGGTTACAAAACCCAAAGGCGCAAAGACGCAGTAACTTCTTTTAGAGAGAATAAGGCATCGATCACCTTTTGCATATGTTCTCCTTGTATTCTCTTATGTGACAGCCTCTAAAATAAGCCTTATATAGGTCTAGGGTTGTGAGAAAAGAAACCCTACTCAAATACATAAGCCTGGCCCAAAATAGAAATCTGAATTTCTGTAACCTCGACAGATAGCAGCTATCGAGCAGGTGTCGAGGTTTAATGAATCTCAACAGATAGCAGCTATCAAGGAGGCGTCAAGAAGGTGTCGAGGGGACAAAAACTTTCTCGATCGATTGACCAGCTATCGAGATTGCGATAAGAATCAGCTGAAGAGCTCAACAGATAGTTAGGTGTCGAGGAGGTGTCGAGAAGCTACCGAGCTATATATCCGCAGGTGTCGAGATATCTGTCCAGCTTTATTGAACACCTTTTCTTCACTTGTTTCTTGGTCTAATCTTCATGGCTTTAATACTAGACTTGAAAAACATGTTTCTTCAAGTATTAAACACAACTTAGATCTACCCAAATACAAGTAAAGTGGGTTTTGTCAAAGGATTAGCCAACTACATAAAATATGTCCTTAACACTATATATAACACAAAACACAGTTAAATAATTGATTTGAGAAGTGCATGAAATGCATCGATAAAAATAAATAAATAAATAAAAATAAAAATAAAAAATCCTCATTTTTATTATTTACGAAGGAAACTTGAATATTATAATAGAAACATGATACTTTACAAATCGATGTTATAGCATATTTCAAATATATACACACATATGTGCTTAAAAAACAAAACATCACAATTCCAAAAAGAACTAAAAAATGGTTTATTTTGGTGAAACGGGAAATATGATTAAAAGAAATTAAGTATGTTAGGACAAATGTGGAACTTGTTAGGATATATGTTATTGTAAATTGGTTAATCCTTTGACAAAATACACTTTACTTATAATTGTGTAGATTTATGATGGGTTTAGTACTTCAAGAAACAAGAGTTCAAGTTTAGTATTGAAGCCATGCAAGTCTGTCCAAAAAAACAAGTGAAGAAGTGATGTTCATTAAAACTCGACAGATAATATCTATCAAGGTTTGATGCTGATACTCGACAGCTGCTCAACAGAAACAGTATTTATCAAGAATTACGAAATTCAGTTTTCCATATCTCTTTTCATGCATGATAAGTCAAGAATGTATTGACCCTTTAGAGTAAATTAACCAATTAATTAGCCAATTTAATTAATTAGGTCGATTAAAATTAATTTGACACGGTAGTTTGTTTATAAATGGGAAAAACTTCCAAGGCAAAACCCCATCTTGTGAATTTAAGGTTACCACTCCCGAGAATCCACTATTATCAAAACAAGCAATTACAAGTAAAGGAATTCTAGTACCTTATACCAACCTACAATTAAACTATTACCCCAATACACAATTAGACTTGTAATATAGTGACAATCTCTCCTTTCAATGCACGGCTCCCAATACGTGACTAACCAATTCGATGCACGGATCCAAGTACGTGACAAACACACTAACTTGAGAAGGATATTGGTTGCAAAGTTTTTCAGTTCATCCACATGATGAAGATGAAGAAGCTCCTTGATCATACAAACACAGCAACTTCTTCAAGAGAAAGATAAACTAGGGTAAATTGTCTCCGGTCACAATATGCTTGCAATAACAAGGGCAACAACCTTATGATGGCCCTTAAAATAATCCTTATATATATCTAGGGTTGTGTGAAAAGAAAATCTAAACACATAGCTTGGATATGCATGAAAAATAGTTCTAAATTGATTTTCGTAATTCTCGATAGATACAATTGTCGAACTTATCTGTCGAGTTTCACATTTTAAATCTTGATAGATACATCTGTCGAGCTATCTATCGAGTTTTAAAACACAACACTTTTTCAATTGATTCTTGGACAAATTTACATGGTTTCAATACTTGAATTTTAACTTTTGTTCCTTGAAGTATTAAACACATTTTAGATCTATTCAGTTACAAGTAAAGTATGTTTTGTCTAAGGATTAGCCGATTCTCAATGGCATAAGTCCTAACATGATCCACATAAGTCCTAACAATCTCCCCCTTCGGAATCCGTGACAAAACTACAACAAACAAATAAAATATGAGAGAAGTCATAAATCACTGAACTCATATTCACTTGTTGAATACAATAAAATCTACCTTAACACAAACTCTTGAAAAATTTTGCAAGAAGAGAGTTCATGGCATGGAAGACTTTGATAACCTGTATTTCTGAAACACTTTAAACAAAACTCATCATGGCATCTTAATGTGAAACAAAAATAAAAAATTGCATACAATAAATAAGATGCATGTGCATAAAAAGAGAAAAGAAACAACACATGGAGAGATATGTGAAAGAATGCAATAACAACCTCATCTAATATATATATATATATCAAATAAATACAAGGTTTGCTATAACTAAGTGGTCACAAGACCGATAGTACAAGAATAATGTATCTAGAAGATAAAGAAAAGAAAAGATACAAAAAGTCCTCACTAGATCCCTCAAAAAGATAAACACTCCCCTTAACAAAAATCTCCTATACTAACTCTTCCCCTAAGAACATGACTTCTTTCACACCCAAAATTACTCTCCCTTTTTGTCACGAATGACAAAGGGCAAGTCACTCAAGCAAACATCTCCTCGTCACTTGAAGAGCTAGCATCATCATCATCATCACCATCAGAGTCACCATCATCGTCCTTGTTCTCAGATGCCTCTGGAGAATGAGAAGGAGACACCGCGAAGCCACCAAGGTGAGCCTGTCATCATGCAATACGACCGACACGAGTGTTCACCTGATACAACTTAACACTGAGAGTGTCAAGGCGAGCATCCATGCGCTAAAGCTGCGCCATGACTGCCTCGAGGGTCACACCACCTACAGAAGAAGAAGGTGTGGAGGTAGAAGGAGCGGAAGAGGCTGAAGGAGTCGCCATCTCAGTCCGTGGCCGCTTTGGTTAAAGCTGGGCCTTGCTCCATCTAACGAATGCACCGCTAATGGCACCCATGATAGAGAAGTGAGTAGACTCAAGATAGGAGACAGACACATGGCAAATGATCCTTATGATAGCAAAAGGGAAAATAAGCTTATCACAGGTTGTCGTATCCTTATAGACATCTATAAGGGAGAGTATAAAATAAGAGGGAAAGTCAATGGTAAGCCCCTCAAGGAGGGATAACAAAAAGCGAGTACAAGGCTTAATAATAGAATTATAGTGAGACAAGGGATGTAAAACAATTGTCATCACCATATTCAGGAACCTCGGACCTTTTGCAAAGCCCGAGTAAAGGGTGTTTTGACAGTCACCCCAAGATGTACTTGTCTCACAGAAGAGAGACATGAGTTCATCTTTGGACACAGTCCGCAAACGATGACAATTGGCATAATCAGGATGTGATACCCTCGGGACATGTAGCACATTAGAGATAAGCTCCGGAGTGACTACTATACGTATACCTTGAACAAAAGTGAGAAAGCGAGGTATGAAAGAATCAAATTTGTGCATATTGGAGTAAAACTCATATATGATCACGAAGGGACAACTGACCGAGATATCACAAAGGGACTCCTAACCCCTATTGTGAATGACAGTGGGTAAGTCAGTATCGAAAAAAATCCGAAAGGACAACCTGGCGTTCCGAATGAACGCCACATCTAGAAAAGTTCTCCAAGAAGTCCTGATGGGCCTTCTCATCATGGAACCAAAAGTGAAGAGGAGTAGAATCAGAGGAAGAAGATGCCTCGAAACAAAGAAGGTTCTGGGATGAAGTAGACTTGTGCTTAGGTGCCATGTGTAGACTATCCAAGAGAAAGAGAGATAGAGAGATAGACACGCAGAAGAGTACCAATAAATAACAAATATCAAAAGGAAGAAAAGAGAGGTACGTATGCAAGAAAAATGCATGAACATATGACATGCAACCAAATAAATATCATGGGCTTAGCCCAATCCAAACGTACTAGCACACAAGATTTCAACATATAAAACACACATCTAAATGCATGAAACATGGTGAAAATGCAAATGTGATGCAATAAATGAGTATATAGGATCATTTAAACATAGCCCAACCCAAAAATTTCACAAAAAACTCATCAATTTTGAAAAAACCAAAAAAATTTTCAAAAACCCCAAAAACCAAGGTTTAAATGAATGAAATTCATGATAAAAAGAGAGAAAAGATACCATACCAAAGGAAGAAAACAAGCTTTGGGCCAAAAAACAAGTGGGGAAGGTGAAGAGGTTGAGTGAGAAGCGTTTGGGAGAGAGAAAAGAGTGTTTTTTTCTAGAGAAATTGGAGAGAAACGAGAAAAAAATCGCGTAGAAAATATATATAGAAAAACAAAGCTCAATGGTCTGAGAGCTATCGAGAATATGTCGAGCACTAATTCTTGAGAGATTTAGCTGTCGAAGTGCTATCAAGATCTATCAATAGCAAAGAAAGCTTGATGGATAGAACAGCTATCGATGAGCTATCAAACAGATAGAAAATTTCTCGATGGATCGAAAATCTGTCGAGAAACTATCAAGACAAATTGTAGAAAGCTTCGACGGATCGAGATTGCATTAACTTCTGTCGAGAAAGGAAGATCAAAGATCTTGATGGATAGCTAGCTGTCAAGAGTTGTCGAGAAACTATTGAGATGTGCAAAAACAGTTTTTTAAAGAAGAGAAAAACACCGAAATGAATGCAATTAAGCAAGCTACTCAACCAAAGACCCAAACAACATTTTAAGCTCTTAAAAACATCTCTCAACAAAAAAAATGTCAAGCATTTAGATCCAAAACACACACACTAAACAAGCCTAACCAATTTTATATTTCAAAAATAAGTTAAGAAAGTTTAATAAGCACACATTAACACATGTATTCGTTGTGATGGCCAAATCACATTGTACTTGCACATGTATCAAATGTAGCAAAAAATTTACGTGTTGTGTGTGAAAAAAAAAAAAAAAAACATCGCAAGATTGCATAAATTTCTTCATGTTTTGACGATTTGAGATATCAGAAAATCAATTTAACTCACACACAATCATAACTGCTTAATGGGGACTATCACCTTTGAGGTACATCCTATAACTCTCACATCTCCTAAAAAACACACTGGCAATCATATATAAAGTATTTTGATTCTTTTTGCTTTTAATTTTTCTTTGCATATTTTTCTTTTAAGCATATCATGCACGGACATACAAGAGAGAGAAAAGAAATACCCAATTATGTTAAGTTTTTGACATTTCATTTTTACTATGCCGAAGCATACACATGTCATTTCATGATTGGCGAGCAACAGTGGTGAAATGGTTACTTATGTCTTTCTCTTAGGATTTTCTAGTCCTTCCCGCCAAAAAGAGTGATATAAGTGTTAAGTACAAGAGATTACTTAATCTTACTCATCACAAACACGAGTTACAAAGCTCACTTGCTTAATTGTGTATAGAGATGCTTATCTAAGCTACAAAAGATACAAAGTTTAAAAAACGTTTTTCAATGGCCATCCAAGGTACACAAGAACCAATGTACAAACACACACTATTTTTGTTTTTTGTTTTTTTTCCTGATTTTTCAATTTTTTTATTTTTAATAAAAAAATAAAATAAAGCAAAACTGAAAATAAACAAACAAAAACATGTTAAACAAAGCATAACATAAAAACTAAATACAAATGCATAAGAAAGGAGGAGAAAAAAAGGAGATCAATTCATGGATATAAAACCAATATTTCGGCGAAGAAATTCAAATCATTTGCTATTAAGAGGTTTGGTGAACAAATCAGCCTTCCGATCATCAGTGTGAATAAACTCAAGAGTGAGAGTACCATCTTTGACAAGCTCTTGAATGAAGTAATGTCGAATCTCTATGTATTTAGCTCGAGAATGTTGAACAAGATTCTTAGAGATGTTAATGGCATTGGTATTGTCACAATAGATGGTAAGATGTTCTTGACGAATACCATAATTAAGGAGAAATTTTTGCATCCATAGAAGTTGGGTGCAGCAACTATCGGCAGCGATGTATTCAGCTTTTGCAGTGGATAAAGAAATAGAATTCTGCTTTTTACTCATCCAGGAGACAAGATTATTACTAACATAAAAACAACCCCTCGAAGTATTTTTTTTATCATCAGCATTCCCAGCCTAGTCTGCATCAGAATACCCAGCTAAGACATTATTGGTTTCCTTGATATACCACACACCAAAATTAGCAGTGGTTTTGACATACTTTATGATTCTTTTCAAAGCAATTATGTGAGACTCTTTAGGATTAGCTTAATATTTAGCACACACTCCCACATTGTAACTAATGTTAGGTCTACTAGCAGTAGGGTAAAGAAAACTACCTATCATGCTTCTATATAGAGAAGAATCAACATTTTTTCCCAACAAATCATCAGTGAGTTTAACATTTGGGCTCATGGAGGTTCTAACAGAACTAGTAGATTCCAAACCAAACTTTTTCACAAGATTTTTAGCATATTTGGAATGAGATATGAATATACTTGACTTTTGCTGATGGATCTGCAACCCAAGAAAGTGATTCAACTCTTCAATCATGCTCATCTCGAACTCGGCTTGCATGAGTTTGGAGAAACTATGAGCAAGTTCATCCTTTGTCGACCCAAAGATGATATCATCAACATAGTCTTGAGCAACTATCAACTCATCGTCTTCCCTTTTGACGAAAAGAGTTTAATCAGCTTTTCCTCTTGTGAGACCAAGTATTGTGTAAGCCAATCATACCAAGCTCTAGGGGCTTGCTTTAAACCATAGAGTGCCTTCTTGAGGTACAACACATGATCCGAAAAGTGTGGATCAATGAATCATTTTGGTTGAGCCACATAGACACCTTCTTTAAGGAACCCATTCAAGAATGCAGTCTTCACATCCATTTACTAAAGCTTGAACTTCAAATGACATGCTAGGGCTAAAAGAATCCTAATGGACTCCATACGGGCTATAGGAGCAAATGACTCATCATAGTCTACTTCTTTCATTTGAGAGTATCCTTGAGCCACAAGACGAGCCTTGTTGTGGATCACATTACCCTCTTCATCAGTCTTGTTGCGAAATATCCACTTTGTGCCAATGATGTGCACACCTTCCGGTCTAGGTACTAGAGTTCAGACTTCATTCCTTTGAAACTGAAGTAGTTAATCATGCATTGCCTCAACCCTTTTATCCTGAAGAGCTTCCTCAACCTTAGTGGGTTCAACCTGCGATAGATAACAAGAATAAGACACAAAGTTAGCGACACATTTATCAATTGTACGCTTCCTTAGTGTAAGTTCATTCATATTTCTCACAATAACTTCAAGAGGATGATTCAAATTGATCCTTAAGGAAGGTCCTTTCTCTTCATAAGATTCAGAATCAGGTGAGGTAGGTATGTCTACTGAACCTTCTACAACACTTGGAGTACCGAGAGTACTTGGAGATTTGGGCTCTTGATCAACAATTTCTTGAACATCCTTAGGCTCAAGAGGAAGAATTTATTTGGGAATTTCCTTACTAATTTTCTCTAAACCGAACTCTGAAGCTTCATCGATAACAACATTAACAGTTTCCATCACCTTCTTGATTCTCTTGTTGTATACCCGATAAGCCTTGCTTGTAGAGAAGTATCCCAAAAATATTCTTTCATCGCTTCAAGAGTCAAATTTTCCCACATTCTCTCTATCCTTGAGAATGAAACAAGTACTTCCAAAGATTCTGAAATACTTTACATTTGGCTTCCTTCCCTTCCATAACTCCTAGGGAGTTTTCTTGGTACCGGGTCTAAAATACACCCTATTAACCGTATGACACGCAGTATTGACGGCTTCTCCCTACAAGTTTCTAGCCACATCCTTGTTGTGTGACATGGCTCTAGCTATCCCCTACATAACCCTGTTCTTTCTTTCTACTACACCATTTACTAAGGAGTAATAGGAGCAGAGAATTCTTGAGATATACTTGATCTAATGCAAAAGGACTCCATGTATAAGTTCTTGAATTCTTTATCGTGATGACTTCAAATTCGATCAATCTTTAAACTCTTCTCATTTTGCAATCTTGTGCACAAGGCTTTAATGTGCTTAGGAGCATCTAACTTAGATCTTAGAAGAATGACTCAAGTGTACCTAGTGAAGTTATCTACCACAACCATGATGTATTTCCACCAAGAGACTCAGTGCTAGTTGGACTCATGAGATATAGATGTAGTAGCTCCAATGGTCTAGATGTAGCGGATGTCTAAGTACCCGAATGTTTAGCTTTTGTCTATTTCCTAAGTTGACACAGTCCACACACAACATTGTTCACTCTACTGAGTTTTGATATCCCCAAAACTGATTCATGCTTAGATACAATTGAAAGATATTTGTAACTAGCATGTCCTATCCTTTGGTGTCATAAGTCTTTATTTGGCAAACAAATGATATTGCACATAATATTAGTATTAGGGACCAATCTATAACAATTGTCTAGAATGCGAAAACCACTTATAAGTTTCTTTCCAGACTCATTCAACATAAGGCATTTCCTCTTTGAGAATAGCACCACAAAGTCTTGATCACATATCTGACTTATGCTTAACAAGTTCACTCGCAGGCCTTCTATATATAGCACATTTGCAATGTCTGGCAGTCCAGGTAGAGAGATGGTTCCTTTTTCTTTAATTTGTGATTTGCTCCCATTACCGAAAGTGACATTACCAACTTTCTTAGACATGAAAACCTTAAAGAGAGAGCGGTCTCCAGTCATGTGTCTTGAATAGCCACTATCAAGGTACCACAAACACATGTCCATAACCTTAAATGCAGACTTCATCATGAAACACACCTCATGCTTAGATGACAAATCAGTAGGAATGATGTCTTCTCTCATTTGCCATTTACAAACAAAGTTTTTAACTTTCACTCTTCTTAGACGAACTCCTCTGCACATTTTCATTCTGAGACAGTCTAGTTTCTTCTTTTTCATGCTAAGATCTTTTCCAATAATTATCATGATAAATTCCAAATAAATTTTAAACTTGCATTTTCTGATACACTCAATCAAGTAAAAATTAGAAAAACAAGATGTATTTGAAACAAAAGATCTTTTCGTACCGGTTACAGCCATGATAACAGGGGTCAATGGATCATATAGCAAGATTAACCCTAATCAGAGTGTGCCCGCTCTGGTACCACTTGATAGACCAAGAATGTATTGACCCCTTAGGGTAAATTAACCAATTAATTAGCCAAGTTAATTAATTAGGTTAATTAACATGCAATATGCGTGGTAGGACAAACAAATCACTAACTAAGTTAAATGCAGCAAAAAAATAAATTAGACACGGTGATTTGTTTACAAATAGAGAAAACCTCCAAGGTAAAAACCCCACCGAGTGAATTTAAGATCATTACTTTCAAGAATCCACAATTATCAAAACAAGTGGTTACAAGTAAAGAAATCCCAGTATCGTATACCAACTTATAGTTGAACCCTTACCCCAATACACAATTGAACTTGTAGTGTAGTGACAATCTCTCCTTTCAATGCACGGCTCCCAATACATGACTAACCAATTCGATGCACAGATCTAAGTACGTGACTAACACACCAACTTGAGAAGGATTTTGGCTACAAAGCTCTTCAGTTCATCCACACGATGAAGATTAAGAAGCTCCTTGGTCACAAAACCATACGGCATACAAACGCAGCAGCTTCTTCAAGAGAAAGATGAACTAGGATAAATTGTCTTCGGTCACAATATGCTTGCAATGACAAGTGCAACAACCTTATGACGGCCCTTAAAATAAGTCTTATATATGTCTAGGGTTGTGTCAAAAGAAAACCTGAATACATAACTTGGATATGCGTGAAAAACAGTTCTAAAAAACTGATTTTCGTAATTCTTGATAAATACAGCTATCGAGCTTCATATTTTAAATCTTGATAGATATATATATGTCAAGCTATCTATCGAGCTATAAAACATAGCACTTCTTCACTTTATTTTTGGACAGATTTGCATGGCTTCAATACTTGAACTTTAACTTTTGTTTATTGAAGTATTAAACACATCCTAGATCTACCCAATTACAAGCAAAGTGCGTTTTATTAAAGGATTAGCCAATTCTAAATGACATATGTTCTTAACATGATCCATATATGTCCTAACAATGCATATCCAAGTGTATTTGTGTAAGGTTTCTTTTCTCACAACCCTAGACATATATAAGGATTATTTTAAGAGTCATCAAATGTGATGCAAAGGTTGTTGCAATTGTTGTTGCACGCACATTGTGACCGAAGACAAAATTGCCGTAATTCATCATATTCTTTATAAAAGCTACTGTATCTTTGCGCCAAGGGTTTTGTAACCAAGGAGCTTCTTGATCTTCATCGTTTGGATAAACTGAAGAACTTTGCAGCCAACATCTTTCTCAAGTTAGTGTGTTAGTCACGTACTTGGATCCATGCATCGATTGGTTAGTCACATACTTAAAGTCGTGCATTGAAATGAGAGATTGTCACTACATTGCACGTCCAATTGGATATTGGGGTAAGAATTCAACTGTAATTTGGTATTAGGTACTGAGATTCTTTTTACTTGTAACTACTTGTTTTGATAATAGTGGATTCTCAAGAATGGTGACTCTAAATTTACTCAGTGGGGTTTTGCCTCGATGATTTTCCCCATTCGTAAACAAATCACCCATGTCAAATTTAATTTCCGCTGCACTTGGCTAAATTAATTGATTAAGTTACCAAAGGGGTTAATACATTCTTGGCCTATCAAAGTACTATAAACTATAAAGTCTAAAGTACATATCACCCCAAGTATCATCCAAAAGCTAGTACAAAATACAATAAGTAGGCTTAGAATACAACACAAGGGATTCACTACAAATGTTTCCTTCCTCTGCTAAAAAATTTACATATTGATTTCCTTTTTGTGCAATGAGTAGGCTTAGAATAATTCACAAAGGATTCATTACAAATGTTTCTCTCCTTCGCCAAATATTCACATACTAATTTTCTTCGTGCAAGACATGTTGAAAGTGAACTTTTTCAAAAACTTGAAGGAAAGACTTGCAATCTGACATAATGAGAAGAATATGGACCAGGATGTTTTGAAATGTAAACATGCCAATTGCATACTCCAAAATTTTGATGAATATAATGGATTAACTAAATAGAGCTCATAACTATAATGGATTAACAAAAAAGAGCACATATCTTTTTGATATAAAAGATAAAGTGATATACAATATACTAATAATGAGTTTTTTTTCCTAATTAGTTTTTAATATATTTTTTCAAGAATGGATATCTACCATTATAGGTAACTTTTTTTTTTTAAGAAACACCATTATACTTAACTTGAAATTATATATCTATTGCTTTTTTTTTTTTTTTTTCTTGAAAGATATAATAATCAGTGGGGTTTTGATTTTTGCCTCAGAGTTTCACACATTCAGTGAACATTCCCACGTGACAATGTCTTTTTACCTGCTCTGAGCATGCTCCTAACACTTCGGCATCTGCGACGCCCCATTAATTGTTTCACACGGCACTCTAACCCCCACGTTCTACGGCGTGATGAAGATCCTACGGCTGGGATTTACCGTGGAATTTTGAGCAGGAACTTTCCCACTTATCTTCTCTCCCTATATAAAGTGTGTGGGGAGTATGAATCCTCCATTTCTTGAATCTTCAATCTCTCAAGAAGCAGTCTAAGGTGCTCATTTCCTACTTCTCTGTAAGTACCCTTTAGCTCGTATATTAACTTTTAAGACCCCTCCTTCCTCGGCCTTCTATTCTTTACCTTATTCCTTAACAATCCTTCCTTATTTCCTAGATGGGTAGGTTTGCTAGCTTAGTGGATACTCCCAGGGCCATAGAAAACTTTAAGGCTCAATACAATATACCACCTAGGTCTCTATACGGCATTGCCTTCTTGGAGAGTGGCATGTTCTAAGATCAGAGAAGGATGTGGTGATCCCTATGATCGCCTTATAGAGGAATGAATGAGAATCCCTATGGTGAAGGTGACTAGGGATTTTTTGATTGCCCATAGACTTTGCCCGACCCAATGCTCCCCAAACCTATTTAGGATATTAGGTAGTGTTGACGCCCTAAACGATAAGATGGGGGTAAACCTTACCCATCATAGCATTAATTGGGTGAATAACTGCCAATACCTTAAAAATAATGGGTATTATCTTAAAACTAGGGTTTCTGTAGTTAAGCTTATTTTGTGCCTCCCCGAATCTAACAAGGGCATGGTCTGCATTGTCCGACACGAGAAGGGCAACCAGGCAGGGTGTTCTAGGTTTAAGTACCCCATTCTTTCCCCTTCCAATAGTAAAAACTTTAATTTCGTAGTCTCTCCTTTTTTATAGTTCGAGTATTTTTTTTTTTTAGAACCCCTTGTTTAATCATACTTTTGTTTTTCAGATTTCTATAGACAAGAATTTCACGACCCCCAACCTCAACTTGGTTAACGAGCTAGATCTCATTAGGATACTTCAATTCGAGATCTTTCTCCTTATGGACGGATAACTGTGTGCCATCCACATCATTCTCAGGTACAAGCCAATTTCGTCCAGCTTTTAGTCCCCCAAATACGTCATCAAGGTGAAGGATCCTTAACTAAAACAAATCAACGTTGCAGTACCTAGGTTCCTCGCCAGTCCTCCACCTGAATGTACCCACCAAATTGAGTTGCCCACCTAACACATTACTGATGAAGTACCAACTTCTTCGCATTCAGCACCAAATGAGGAAACAGTTAGGGTGATTGAAGTACGAGATTCTGAAGAAGACTTTGAAGTCTTTGACCAATTGCACTCTATAGAGTCTTTAGGTGCCACTTTTAGACATCTACCCTTCGTTTAAATGAGCAGGAGCCAAGAACCATCCAACGTCCCAGAAGCTAGGGTGCTTCAATGTAAAATGAACAAAAGCCTCCTCAAGCTATTGGAATCGCGTGTAAGAGGGTCCACACCCAAGGTAGCCGTCCAACCTTGGCCCCCCACTCCCCTCCCTACATATACTTCCCCTTTTGAATAGCTAGAAAAGAAAAGGAAGAGGGAGAAGAAAGGGAAAGAGACGTCTGAGGAAGGTGAAATTGCCCCCAAGGACCTCGAGCCCCAGAAAGGAGTAAAGGTTGCTAAAGGGGCATAAAGAAAAAATACGCCAGAAAGATCAGGTGCAAAGATGGTTGTTGACCACTACCCTAGGGTTCCAATTTGGAACCCCACACTTAAGCTGGATGGAGCCCTACTCCTTTTGGACTCCTCCATCAGGGACTTTCAGAAAGGGAAAGCAGACTCCATGGCTAACGCTTTAGAACAACCTCTGCCCTTGCCTCAGGACATGGCCGACCTGAGGACCTTGAAGAAGCATGAGGTTTTCTTAACCCTAAAAAGGGATCTGGCCATGGTACATAACTTAGTTCATCATTTTGTAAAAGTTATTATTATTTTTTTTACTTGGAGTGTTTAACTCATTTTTCCTTCTTCACATTGTTGCCTTTTTTTTTTTTTTGGGCGATCCAGACAACAAATATCGCCGAGGAATGGGTGGACCGAGCCCATGCCTAGCTAAAGGGTAAGGAGACCCATCGCATATCTGTTGTCAAGACCTTGGCTGTGGCTGAGAAAAAAATTAAATAGCTCACCATAAAGATGACCAAAGCAGATAGGGAAAGAAAGAGCGCAGAGGCCGCTCTGGCTAGTGCTAAAAAACAAGCTGAAGACCAGTGTCAGTAGTTATGCAAGGTCGAGAAGCAATTGGCAATTGCTAGGGACCATATAGGAGCTCAGAAAAAAGAGTTGGAGAAGAAGGATGCTATTGCTCAAGACAAGCAAACCGGCTATGATATTAGGGTAAAAGAGACTGAAGACACTCTAAGACCCCAAGTCACAAGAGTTTGCCAAGGTTACTGCCTTCAAGTATGGACTGAGGCATTGAACCTGGACAAAGTGAACACTTCTTCGGACTTAAGGAAGACAAAGAATATCTTTTACCCTCTAGCAATACGAATAGTAGTCCAATCTAGCTCTTAAGCAACCATTGCTCCTAAAGCCCCTAAAGTTGCTCGACTTGTTGATGCTAGTGTCACCAAGGCCACCCCAGAGCCTACATAGGTGCCTTCCAAGGAAAGCGAAGTTGCCAAGGAAAATGAGGCTTCCAAGGAAAAAGAAGCAGCCAAGGACAAAACAACTAAGCATCCTAAGCCTCCACTAACGGCCAAGGCCAACTCCCCACCACCTACTAGCAATTAGGACGTTATCGCTTTCCTTCACTGTTGTTTTTCTCTTCATTTTTTTTTTTAGGATGTAAATGTACTCTCTTATTTCTTATCAATGAAAGGCTTTATTGAGAAATTTCATCTCATTTTAAGAATGTACCTCTACTATATACATGTAACTTTTTTATCCCAGCACAGCATAACTTATACCTTTAACAATCTACCTTCAACTCAATACGTACACATTCACTGAAAGTATCTAACAAAGTTGCACTAAACCAAATAACCAGTGCTAACCTTTCTAAAGTACATATTTCGAGGAGCCAGTTGTGCCAAGGTTATGTTTAATACTTAAACAATAAAGAGTATTAATTTACCCAAGGTATGTGGTCCAAGGAACCAGACATGATCGAGGTTCTGTTTAACAAATAAAGAGTATTAATTTACAAGGTATGTGATCTGAGGAATCAGGCATGACCGAGATTCTGTTTAACACTTAAACAAATAAAAAGCATTAATTTACCCTGAGGTTCTGTTTAACACTTAAACAAATAAAAAAACATTAATTTACCCAAGGTTTGTGGTCCGAAGAACCAAGCATGACTGAGGTTCGGTTTAATACTTAAACAAATAAAAAGAAATTTAGGCCATAAGAATCAAAACAAAAGATGGCAACATTGCCTTTCATTAATAATAGTACCTTCGAAAGTTATGTTTAACAAATAAAGAGTATTAATTTACAAGGTATATGATCCGAGAAATCAGGCATAACCGAGGTTCTGTTTAACACTTAAACAAATAAAAAGCATTAATTTACCCTGAGGTTCTGTTTAACACTTAAAAAAATAAAAAAACACTAATTTACCCAAGGTTTATGGTCCGAAGAACCAAGTATGAATAAGGTTCTGTTTAACACTTAAACAAATAAAAAGAAATTTAGGCCATAAGAATCAAAACAAAAGATGGCAACATTGCCTTTCATTAATAATAGTACCTTCGAAAGTTATTTACATTCCACGGACATGGTATAAATTTTCATAAATCTTCCAAAAAATAAGCTTCTATTCCAGCCACTGAAGTGATGCGGTATGGCCCTTTCTAGTTAGGTCCTAATTTTTCCCAAGATGGGTTCTTTGCAATTCCTACCACCTTTCTCAACACTAAATCCCCCGGTGCTAATGGTTTGACCTTCACCCCTATATCATACCCTTGCTTAAGCTTTTGCTGGTAATGTGCCAATTGGACCATGGCCAATTCTCTCCGCTCATCAATTAAATCCAGACTCTTCCGTAGTAATTGATCATTATTGTTGGGAGCTAATAGGCTTGTTCTTAATGTCAGAAACCCTGTCTCTAAAGGGATTATGGCCTCAGAACCATAGGTCATGCAAAACGATGTTTCCCCAGTTGAACAACAAGAAGTTGTCCAATATGTCCAAAGAACATGTGGGAGCTCTTCAACCCATCTATCCTTAGCTCCATCTAATCTCTTCTTAAGCCCACTAACTATAACCTTATTAACTACTTCAACTTGCCAATTACCGTGTGGATAGGCTGGGGTTAAGTACCTATTCCTAATGCCAAGCTCACCACAATACCTCTTGAAGGTCTTGCTATCAAACTAGAGCCCATTGTCCGAGATAAGAGTATAGGGAATCCTAAATTGGGTAACAATATTCTTCCAGACAAACTTCTTTGCATCAACATCCCTGATATTAGACAACGGCTCAGCCTCGACCCACTTTGTGAAGCAATCAGTTCCGACAAGAAGCCATCTTCAGTTTCCCACTGCTTTGGCCCTACAATATCCAAACCCCGTTGTGTAAATGGCCACGGACTAGAAAAAGGATTTAACATGCCCTCAGGTTGAGAGATACTTGGGGCAAATCTCTAGCACTGATCACACTTTTTAACATAATCCTGTGCCCCTTTCTACATACTTGGCCACCAATAACCTTGAGTAAGAGCTTTACGTGACAACAATCTGCCTCATGTGTGACTTCCACAGATTCCTTCATGTAATTCCTCTAGAAATGGGTCAACCGCCTCAAGATGGACATAGAGTAAATATGGACTTGAAAAAGAGCACTTATACAATTTATGTTCCTCGAACAGCCAGAAACATGGAACTTTTCTTCGTATTTTCTCTGCCTTTCCCTTCTCAGGAGGCAGCGTTCCCTCTTTTAGGAATGCAACTGTGGGATCCATTCAACTAGGACCAACCCATATTTGGTGTACTCCGACCCTCACCACTTCTAGCTCAGCAAGCCTCAATAAATCCTCGACAAGGATGACCCGAGGAAGGCTCTACTCATAAGAGGTTGCAAAAGTTGCCAAAGAGTTTGCATGAGTATTCTTACTCCTTGGGACCTACTATATGGAGAAAGATTCAAAACCAAATTGTAGTTGCTGAGCTTTACCAAGATATCCCTACATCCTATGGTCCCTGGCCTCCAGCTCACTTTTAAATTGCCTGACAACTAACCTCGAATCTGAAAAGACCTCAACAATTTTTCCACCCAACCTCTTCACCATAGCCACGCTAGTCAATAATGCCTCATATTCAACTTCATTATTAGTAGCTGAAAAACCCAACCTCAGGTATTTCTCAATAGAAATCCCCTCTGGGACATTGTCACCATCCCAACTCTTGACTTCCTCTAGTTAGCCACTTCGTCAACATAAAGCTTCCAAGTTGGATGTTTGTGGACAAAAATTGCTAAAACTTGTACTCTGCCAAACTCTTCCTCCTCAACTCCAACCACTACTAGACATTCAGCAAATTCTGCCACCAAGTCTGCAAGAACTTGCCTTTTAATAGCGGTACGAGGCATGTATTTTATATCAAACGCTCCCAAAATCGTCTACCACTTGGCGATCATTCCCATATAATTAGATCTTCAAAGTAATGATTGCAAAGGGAGTTAAGTAAGGACTACAACAGTATGCGCCTGGTAGTAGTGATGGAGCTTCCTTGTAGCATGCACTATGGCCAAAATGGCTTTCTCTAATGGCAAATAACGGACTTCTACCTCTTGCAATGACTTACTCACATAATAGACTGGTTTTTGTACCCCATTTTCCATCCTTACCAAAACCAAACTCACTGCATGACACATCACTACAATGTAGGCAAAGAGGACCTCTTCCTTTTCGAGTCTAAACAGAAAAGGTGGTCGGGAAAGGTATTCTTTCAATTACTGGAAAGCAAGGGTGCATTCTTCAGTCCATGCAAACCCCTTCCACTTATGCAGGAGTTGGAAGAATGGTCTACATTTACCTGCTAACCGAGAGATAAACCTGTTCAGAGCTACAGTCATCCCAATCAACTTTTGTACCTCTTTGGGATTCCGAGGAGCTCGTAAGTCGTTTATCACCTTAAACTAATCGGGATTAATCTCAATTCCCCGTTGCATGATCATATAGCCCAAAAATTTACCAAAACCGACGCCAAAAGAATACTTTGAAGTATTGAGATGCAACTTATGTCTCCTCAGTATCTTGAATACACTTCCGAGATCATTCAAATGCTCAGCTAAATTTTACTCTTCACAACCATATTGTCGATGTAAACTTCAATATTCTTTCCAAGTTGAGACTTAAACATTTTGGTCATCATCCATTGGTAGGTTGACCCAGCATTCCTCAATCTAAAAGGCATCACTCGATAGTGATAATTCCCAATAGGAGACATGAAGGCAGTCTTCTCCTAGTTGGCCAAAGCTAATGGTATCTGATGTTATCCCTAAAAGGCATCCAAAAAGCTCATCCGAGGATGGCCTACCGTAGCATCCCCCAATTAGACTATCAGAGGGATCGGAAACGGATCATTACGGAAAGTTTTATTCAAATCAGTAAAATCCACACACACTCTCCACTTTCCTGACTTCCTCTTCACTACAACTGTATTGGCCAACTACTCTAGATAGAAGACCTCCTTAATTGCCCCTGCACGCTTAAGTTTTAGTACTTCTTCCTTGACAGCTTTAGCATGCTCTTTAGAAAAGCACCGAGGTGGTTGTTTCTTAGGGATAACATTTGGGTTGACATTCAGTTGATGACAAATGAAGTTCAAATCCACCCCGAGAGCTTCATAGGCACTTCAGGCAAAAACATCAATATTCTTTCTAAAAAAAGCCAACAACTCCTTCTAACAAGGAGGCAATTGAACTCTGACTTGGAAATATTTTTTTGCATTAGCGTCAATAATAACTTTCTCTAACTCTTCACACATCAATCCTCCATCCACGACGTCCGAGGATTCTACCATCTCAGTTAATTTCCACAAGGCCCTTTCTAGGATGACCGAGGATTCACCCTCAGACTGGTGTTTGATAGTAGTGACTAGGCATTACCTCGCCATAGCCTGACTTCCAATCAACTCCTTGACCTAGTCCCCAAATGGATACTTCACCTTCAAATGCAAAGTCAAAGAAACAGTCCCCATGTTATGAAGCCATGGTCTTGCTAAAATAGTAGTATAAGGTGAATAAGCATCTACCACAATGAAGTTTACTTCTACCATTTCTAACCCTACTTAAAAAGGCAACATAATCAGGCCCTTTGGGATAATAATCTTCCAATCAAACCCCACTAGAGGAGAATCGTAGCTAACTAAATCCTTAGATTTTAGTTAAAGTCCATTGAACAGGTCAGGATACATAATCTCTGCACCACTGCCCTGATCTACCAAAACCCTCCTTACATCATAACCTTCTATCCGAAGGGTTACCACTAAGGCAATTTCATATGGTTCATAAGTTCCAACCTTGTCTTCATCAAAAAAACTCAAAGCTAGTCGGATTTGCATTCTCTCTCATTTAGATTCAAGGACCGAATCCTCAATGTATGATCTTGATATGGACATGACCTCAGATGGACATACTCCAATTCGATCTGGGGTTACAAGAATAACATTGATTGTTCCCAGGGATGGTCTCGAGGGGTTTTTCTGCTGATGTGCCAACCAAACCTAACTCCCTTGTCCAGAAGGCTAGTGCAGAAACTGCTTCAACTTCCCAATCTTGACTAGTTGCTCTAGATAATCACATAAAGTTCTACAATTTTATGTAGTGTGTCCACGATCTTGATGATACTGGCAATAAAGACCTTGATTACACTTTATGAGGTATCCTCCCATTTTATTTGACCACTTGAAATATGGTTCAGTCTTTATCTTCTCAAGAATTTAATGTACAGGCTCCCTGAATACTGTATTAACTACTTGGGCAATGGAGTGCCTAGTATGTCCAGCAAAATCTCTCCTAGGTCAATTGTTATTATACCTCTTAGACCTAAAGTCTCTTCGATCAGGGAGGGTCACCTTCACTTTCCCCTTTCCTTGTTGTTGATCCTCCTCGACCCATTTGTACTCGTCAATCCGATCCATTAATTGACGCGTGCTTCGCGGGGGCTTCTTGGTCTAGGACTTTCTAAAATCATACTTAGTAGGAAGGCCAACCTTAAACATCCTTATAACTACGTCTTCAAAATCTCTATCTATCTCATTGAACATTTTCCAGTATCTGTCCGAGTAAGTCTTCAAGGTCTCACCCTCTCTCATCGTCATTGATAGCAAGGAATCTATGGGATAAGAAACCCTACTACACGTAACAAATCGGGCCCCACAAGCCTTAATAAGCTCTTGAAATGAGCTAACTGAGCCTTCATCAAACCCATCAAACCATCTCATCGCAACAGGCCCCAAGCTAAAGGGGAATACTTTGCACATCAAGGCCTCATTCCTCGAATGAACAGTCATTCTTTGATTGAAATGACTGACATGCTCCACCGGGTCTGTCCTCCCATTGTAAATGGTAAAAGTGGGTTGCGCAAACATACGAGAAATTTTAGCCTTGTCAATCTTTCACGTAAATGGTGATTTTGAAATCTGGCATAAAGCCCTACTTATTGCATCATTCCCCAAGCTCCTATGGGTCGGACTTTTGTCCTTTTTCTAATAATATCGTTCCTCCCTATCAAACCGTGAAGATAAGGAAATAGATTCTTTGGGAGGTGTTCTAGACCTTGGCCTTTAGTCGCTATCTCCCCCTAAGTCAGACCCTATGCTTGAAAGGAGATGCCTCTCACTATTTACGACACAATTTTCTACGCAAATGATCTACTTCCAACCTGAAGTTTCTAGTTTCTTCTCCATGAGAAATATGGCTTCTAGTCCTAGAATGACTCCTACTAGTGTGGGTGGTATGCACACTAACCTCATGATCCCTCCTCCTTTCAAGGTTAACAAAATGGTCTTCACGTTGAGATCCCACAAACTCTTCTTGGTTTGGACCAGAACCCACTATAGTTGATTTACACTGTATGCACTTCTCTTATTCCCACAGACAGAGCCAATTGTAAGGACTAGAATTGGACCTTCAACCTACCAACAATTGATGATGGCCCAATAAGCCCAACACAATATATTTGTTAGAGAGTGTATTTTACAAGAAAGAGCATTTCAGCAAATCAAATATAGGCCTCAATTAAGAGGGATTAAACCAGTTAAAAAACACGATTTGGGATTGAAACTCCTCGGTCAAGTCTGAGTATGAGTTGTTCTTATATTTACTCAAGTTTTTTTCTAAATACAAGGTGTTCTCTCTTTTTTCTCATTTTTCCCAAAGATTACATGCCCTCTTTTTCATATGGGCCTTTCCCTTATATGGTCCTATTATTTTCAATCCTAACCATCCACTTGTTGGTCATGTAGATGATCTCTTGGATGCTTTTCCCGTCATAAACCTCTTGGAAGTTTTGTGAGTAGATGTGAACTGAGATATCTTTGCTCAGGAGTCATTTCCACATAAATGCGGTCAGTTGGTTAGGTGCAAAACATTTAATATAGTGGTAGCAGCCTTCTCCTCAGATATTTCTTCCTTTGTTGTTGGTTATCTTCCTTGAAACTTATCCATAAAAGGAATGGTTACCTTTTGTATAGCATTCCCGGGAAGGCTGGGTTCCAACCTTCCATAATGCTTTCCCGAAGAAGCTCAGTTCCTTGAGAACTATTACTAGCTTGTTGTTATACTTTCTCGATCTCAGCTCGTTGATCCCTAAACTTAATAAACCTTATGACCATCTTTGGGTTCATAGGTATCCTCAGACGCAACCCACAGCCTAACTCATTTACTCGTCCTACTCACCCTCACAGTCATTATTCTCCACAAATTTCAAATCTTGATACTTTTTAAAGAATATTATATATAGCATTAAGTATGTATAAGTATATTTTTAAACATTTATACATTTTATATTCATGAGCACACTATTATGTTTAAACTTGACTAAGGGTCTATTTGGTTGGAGAGGTGAAAAAGTGAAAGGATAGAAAATAGTGAGAGTATGAAAAAGTGGGAGGGTAGAAAATATTTTAATCTCCCTCCCTTTTGTTTGATTGGGAGTGGAAAAATGGAGGGATGGAGAAAGTGAGTTTGTATAAATTTATGCATATACCCTTGTTAAAAAATGAAGCCCAATTAAAACAAAAAAGGGATAAACAACCAAAAAAAAAAAATCAATCACCTAAATTTATTAAAAAATAAAAATCATGTCCATAAAAAAAATCACATCTAAACCCAAAAAAAAAAAAGCAACAGAAAAACAAATGAATATTGGATAAGCCTACCCAGTAAATCAAAAGAAAAAATGAAAAAATGAAAGAAAGAAGAAGAAGAAGAAGAAGAAGAGGCACGCAACGCCTGCCTAGTAAATAAAAAAATTTTAAAAAAAAATGATGAAGAAGAAGAAGAGGAGGCAGGCAACATTCAGGAAAGAAAAAAAAAAGTGTGAAGAAAAGCACGTGGATGAAGCCCATGCAATTGTAAATGGGCATTTTTGTCCAAAAATGATGTCTAATTTTTCCCTTCAGTTTTTTCTCCATTTTGAGAATAAAACTTTTTGATGGATCTGAGGAGAAAACACTCAGGCCTCACCATTTATTTTCCTTCATTCCCACCCAACCAAATACACTCTAAAAAAGTTTTATTTTCTATTTTCTTTCTAAAGTTTTCCATCCATCTTATTTCACATCCAAACAAACACACCTTAAGTAAATGAACCTAAAGTTTTTTCCATTGAGCTGCATCCGAACTTGTTTATAAGCACTAGTTTCAAAAAAAAAAACCCCTCTAAGCACTAAGCAACTATAAAAAGAAGGGAGAAACGTAGAGAGGAAAACAATATGGGTGGGTTGGGGGTAGGAAGTACGAAACCTTTCTTTCAAACAAGCCTAATGAAGTGCTCAATTTGATGAAAAATTCATGCAGAGCCCATTAATTAATTTATTATATATCATCTTGTACACTACTTTTTAACCAGATTCTGAATATTTATTTTTGGAATTTGTTAATGTGTGCCCTTACTGTATATATTAATAATTTATTTTTAAAAATAATTTATGAAAAAACGAAAAAATAATTCACTATTTTGACAATTTTTTTAATTTTACATTAAAAAAAAAACTTTCCAAAAATAAATAATTAATTTTTAACCACATTCGGTATATTTATCAAAAGTAACACCATGTTTCTGCAGACCACGGAATTGCATAAAAAATGACAATACACCAAATCCTTGCTCGGGATTTCTAAGACTGGTATCAATCAAATCCTTGCTCGTACCATGTTTCTGCAGACCACGGAATTGCATAAAAAATGACAATATTCCAAATCTTTGCTCGTGATTTCTAAGACTGGTATCAATCAAATCCTTGCTCGTGATCTCCATGACCGGTATTAACTGGGCCGAGATCAAGAGACTAATACACATTTAGCAATGTGAGAGTACGTGAAACTTTTCCTTTTCTTTTTTTGGTAAACATGCACTGTTTTCCAGTCATGTCCAAAAAATCGAGATAGAGCATGAATGCCCAAATTCGTCTACCGACCACATAAAGTAGCATTACAATCAATCACGCAAACTAAATCAATAGATATATGATGAATCATACAAGGTGTAGTTTATTCATGCCAGCAAATGTAGAATTAAAGACGTTCAAGCCCAACTCTTCCTTTTGTTGTCAAACAACTATAAAGCTATTCATTTCGTATTGAAATTTGAAAGTGTAATAGGACTGTTCAACATAAGAGTCAATTTCAACAATCAAATCCCGCACTTACATATTAATTAGCTTTCCTTTTAATACTCGTTAATCATTTCTTGTGTTCTTGATACTACCACCAAACCATGCATTAGCCTGGTCTACTTTTTACAAAAGTGGAGCGCAAAAAGCATTGGTACCAACTGGCCAGGTTACGAATAAGACAAGTTTATCCAAGCTCGAAGAAAGTTTCACTCTATTTTTCATGTTAAATAAAATATGTTATCTTGATGTTGTGGGGGAAAAACTCTGGCTTGAAAGCAAGATTGACAATGAACTTCTAGAACGGACTTTTCTTGTATAAAGATATCATCAAAAGTTAATTAGCATACAAGAAATTTAGGAAACTGAAACGTACTAGAAACTAGAAATCATCTAAACGACAGAATTGCGTGAAAATTAGTAACCTAAATGGAATTGTTACAAGGATCAATACTCATCGCCATCGGCCATGAACTACACTGGTTTTTTTTTTTCTTTTTTCTTTTTTCTTTTTGTCAAATTCCTTTGTTTAGGCCTTTAATTAATTGTTTTTGCTTTTTATAGTAGTTTTTTCTCTGAGTGTAACTTTTAATTTAAAAGATAGAATAATATCTCGCCTGTTCTAGAACATTTCCTAGCAGCCGCAGAATTTAATTTTGTAATTCTCTCAATTTTGTATTATTTAGCTAATTTTCCTATTTTCTAGCCTAATTTCTTGTTTAACATGAGTTAGGATTTTCTAGCTACCTTAGGAGTGATTTTGAGTTTTCTAAGAGCTTCATAGCAACCCTAAGACTTCTTTTTTTCTATTTAAGTGCATTATAGCCGCAAATCAGTTTTCTCATTAATAAAATTTCAGAGAGTAATATCCTTTATTTTTTAGTGAATTCTAGAATTTTCTCTGTAGATTCAAGGATTATCATCTTGAAGAAGATGTGTTCTATTTTTTATGGCTTTTCACCTACATCATATCTTCAAAGTTTTAGTGGGATTAAAGTAGAATGTGCTATGTAAACATATTAAACAAGATGCCTTTAAAATGTTTTTGTCATGTACCAATGGCTTTCTTGGCCATAGGATAAAATCCCCAAGTTCCAGAAGAACAAATTTTTTGGTCGGAACCAAAAAATGAAAAAGTATGATTATTTCCCATAATCATGCAATGATGCAAAAACTATTAATATAGAAGGGGAAAAAATTTCAAGAATCATGGTGTAGTAAGTAGCGGTAGAATTAGGTCTAGGGTTGAATCCTTTCAATTTTTACTTAACAAACAAAAGAAAAAGAAAAGAAAAAGAAAAAAAGGGAGCAATTAGGGGTTGTTTGGTGTTTAAAAAACCATCACTCATTACTCCTTACTCAATTTTCATCACTCATCATTCATCACTTAAAATACCCTAATTTCCTAAACCCCACCCGTTTAGCCCACCATTTTCAGCTTCTCATCACTCAAATATTCCTACTTTTTGTGGGACTCATATCTGAGCGCTTAGTCAAAGCCTTCTATTAGCCTACCCGCGGAACCCTCATTCCCCACCATTTTCTTCACTTCTCATTTCCCCTTCACCCCTGTTACTCTCCCAAAACACAAACCCGAATCTATAAAAATGTAAAATAAAGAATCACTCAACTCATCTAATGCTTCTTCTCTTTCCCCCAAAACCTCTGTTCTTCAAATTTTTGGATTTTATTATATATTTTTTTTTTCCTTCCTTTCCTTCCTCTGCTACCATGTAAACCCATCCATGAAATAAAGTTGTGTTGATTTCATGATAAATTTTCCAAACCCTCCCACCGAAGTTTAAAAAAATCCCAAACAAGGAAAAAAAAAAAGAAAAAAGGAGAGTGACTGATGGGAGAAAAAAGGAAAGTGACTTGACAAGACTAGTGGGTCCCAGCCATGTGTGTTTATTTACCAAAATGTCATGGAAACTCAGTTTTGATAACTTGGATACATCTAAAATGTGTTTTCAGCTTCCATAACTTATCACTCAAAAATCAGATAATTGAGTGATGGAAACAAAAATTAGAAACAAATCCAAACAAACCCTTCAAACATGGGACCCACCAGTTTTGAGTTATAGGTGATGGAAACAGAGTTATGAGTGATAAAAAACAACAAATCTAAACAACCCCTAAATATCCGAGGAGAGAGAGAGAGAGAGAGAGAGAGAGTTTTTATTTTTGACAAAATCCTATGCAACAAAGACTCACTTTTCTTAGTGGGAGTTTTATTCAACAATAATTTTATATAATAAATATGACAAAAATATAGGATATACACATATGAGTGAAATTTTCAATTGAGGCAAGGTAAAGAACTTTAGAAATATACTTTGCGTAATTTGATGTCACGAAAGCCTAAAGAAAGTGCACACAATACTCTCTTGATGGAATAAAAACTAAACTGTTAGTTTTTTATAGTAAACCTCGAATTCACGAAGGGTTTCCCTAAATCCGTAAGGAGAAGAAAACTGAAATCCACCAAAAAAATAATTTAACAAAAGTTTGTGTTTATTGATAATAGTCTGATTTTCCTCTGACGGCTACAAAACATATAAATACTAAGAAAAACATCTAAAAACCTTAATTCGCACTAATTACGTGATTAGGTGAAAAAATATTGAAATTTACCAAAAATGGCAAAATTGAGTCAAATGCAGAATCATAAATTACTGACCTTAAGGGTTGTTTCAAAACAGACGGGACCTTATTCTAAATTTTAAACTAAAAATTATTAAGGAAAAATAAATATTATTATAAATGACAAAAACACTGTTTTCGGGGGCCTTAATGAATGAATTCACCTAAATTTTGGTGACAATCATGATATGAATCTGGATCAGAACACCGTTTCCCTTCAACCAACCAAATTTTATGCAATTCCGATACTATCACCCCAATGGCCTCTACTGGCACTCCCTTTGATTTTATGTTGTGACTTCCTGCGCTAGACTAGCACTAAATTCCCAACATTGAAAATATTCTCATGCCTCTTCTTATCAACAGCTTCCTTGTACTTGGCATTTATAGCTTCAAGTTTCTGCCTCACCTCCTCTTGCATGGCTTGAATATAGTCAGCCATATTCTCTGCTACTTGACTCACTTTTGGAAGCTCAGGTAATGGTACCAAGTGCAAAGCGTGTTTTGGGGGCACGTAGTAGACAATGGCAAATGGAGACTTACCATGCTTTTACTGACTGAGCTATTGTAAGCAAACTCTGCTTGGGACAATGTAAGATCCCACTGCTTGGGCTTCTCACCTGAGATACACCAAATCAGATTCCCCAAAGTATGATTAATCACTTCTATTTAGCCATCAGTCTAAAGATGACTAGTGCTGTTGTAATTCAAGGAAGTGTCAAAATGCTTCCACAAAGCCCACCAGAAGTGACTAATGAACTTCGTATCCCGGTCAGAGGTGATGGACTTTGGCACTCCATGCAAATGCACAACTTCTTTAAAAAACAAATTGGCCACTCAAGTAGCATATGAAGTCTTCTTGCATGTTATGAAATGAGACATCTTCAAGTACCTGTCAACCACAACAAAAACAGAATCCATACCTCGTTGGGTTCATGGAAGACCCAGTATAAAGTCCATAGATAGATCCTCCCATGGTGCTTATGAATCAGGTATTGAAACGATTTATTGGAAAGTTTGTAATAGTTTATTTTAACGATATTCTGATTTACAATAAGACAGAAACAGCCCACTATAATCATGTGCGAGAAGTATCGGTGGTGATGCAGACCAATAAGTTGTATATCAACTTGAAGAAGTGCAGCTTCTTGACTAATAAGTTGTTATTCTTAAGGTATGTGGTCAGTGTGGATGAGATTCATGTTGATGAGGACAAGGCCCATGTAGTTAGAGAATGATCAGCCCCAAAGAAGTGAATGATATACGAAGCTTCCATAGGCTAGCAACCTTCTATCAAAGGTTTATTTGAGATTTCATTAACACAGTAGCCCCTATCGTTGAGTGTCGAAGAAAGGGAGGTTCTCATAGGGAAATGAGGCAAAACAAAGCTTTGCTTTGATCAAGGAGAAGTTAAGCAAAACCCTGATTTTGGCATTGCCCAACTTTGATAAGGTGTTTCAGGTGGAGTGCGATGCATCTGTGGTTGGGATAGGCGTTGTTCTTTCATAAGACAACAAACCAATAGCATTCTTCAGTGAGAGAGTTTGTGAAGCTCGAAGTAAATGGTCGGCCTATGAGTTAGAGTTCTTTGGTGTAGTACAAACTCTTAAACATTGGGAATACTACTTGATTTAGAGGGAGTTTGTATTATATACAGATCATCAGGCATTGAAGCACATTAACAGTCAAGTTGGCATTAACAGGATGCATGCTCGGTGGGTAGCTTATATATAGTACTTGCATTTCACAATGAAGCACAAGTCTGGCGTCACTAATAAGGTGATTGATGCACTCAGTAGGCGTGCATCTTTGTTGCCAAAATTTAAGCGAATTCCTTCATTAAGTAATATCTATTTATAGTAATATCTGTTTTTCCTTAATAACTTTTATTTTAAAATTTAGAATAAGGCCCCGTCTATTTTGGAACAACCCTTAAAGTTAGTAGTTTATGATTATGCATTTAACTCAATTTTGCCATTTTTAGTAAATTTTGATATTTTGTCACCTAATTGCATAATTAGTGCAAATTATGGTTTTTAGACATTTTTCTCAGTATTTATATATTTTGTAGCCGACAGAGGTAAATCAGACTATTATCAATAAACACAAACTTTTGTCAAATTATTTTTCTAGTGAATTCCAATTTTCTTCTCCTTGTGAATTCAGAGAAACCCTTCATGAATTCGAGGTTTACTACAAGAAACTAACAATTTAGTTTCTATTCCATCAAAAGAGTATCGTGTGTGCTTTCTTCAGACTTTTGTAACATCAATTAGTCTCAGAGCGTCGTTTCCTTTCAACCTCCCAAATTTCATGCAATTCCGATACTGTCACCCAGATAGCCTCTATTGGCACCCCCATTTGATTTTACATTATGACTTCCTTTGCTCCTGCTGCTCTAGGAAGGCATGTGTTGTCTATTTTACATCATAATTGAACTCTAATGAGGAACTTTTTGACTAACTCCATAGTTAGTCTTCCCAAATGGGCTAGTCTTCCCAAAAGAGCTAGTCTTCCCGAATGGATTACTCTTCCCAAAATTACCTATCTATCAAAAATGGAAGACTAGATGTAACTAATGCAAGTTATCACAACTACTCCAGTAAGATGCACGTCAAGCACAAAAGCTAACAAGTAAGCATTCATGAGCCTAACCTTCATATGCGACCATCACCCACAGGGACGGAGAAGAAAAGATGTGCACATTGAGCCTACATTACAATGTTCGTATCACCTAAGACTCTCCTATATTCACTCAACCACTGGGAAAGGGATAATTCCCATCTCCTATAAGTTAGCTAAGGGATAACCCCATATCCCTACAATTCAGCTAAGGTGGTCATCCATAGACCCCCATATAAACACCGACACATTCCAATCTCAAGGTACACAAAAAATACTATTCAGAAACTCCTTTGAAATTCATAGAGATCATTGTGAAGTTTTTGACTTAATCTTTGGAGGGTCTTAAGTCAGCACCATACCGGTGCTCTCTGAGGGTATTTCCATTTTTGCAGGTCCACTACTCTTCACCTTTTACTGAAGACTGCAGGTTTAGGCGATAGACCTACTGACGATTTTGGGCATCATCAAACTCAAACCCATAAAATTAAGTTCTTGAGATAAGTAAAAGCTTCACGTGAAATTTTTCCAAGACATTATCTGCCTCATAAGTGACAGGACAAGGTGGCAAGATCATTAAGATGGATGATGTTGATCCGTTTTACAATAGAGTGGGGATGGGGTATAATCAATATTCAATATAATACAACTTTTTCCAAATTCATAATCTTAAATTTTTAGATTAAATGGTGTCTCAAAATAATATATTAAAGATAAACTTTATGTCTCTCTAAAGTGTTATCTTTCCAAGGTTTTATACTAAAGAAGTGTAAGTTTATTTTTTAACACAAGGCTAAAGCATGAGTTAAGTTGGCCCTAAACTGGGTTTGGTTTTGGAAAAGTTACTAAACCGAGTAACGTATGGGTGATCTAAATGTTGGGCTTGTGAACGTTAATGAGCTTAGTGGATTTGGGATGGTTTAATCAAGTTAGACATGGGTTGGTTAATAAATCAGGTTGAACTCGAGTGGGGTTCTTTAGCTAACAAGTCGTGTTTAATCCAATGTGAACACCCCATTTTATGACCGGAAGTCGGCTCATGAATCAAAAATAAAATAATATGTGGTATAAATGTTATTTGAGTTGTTAGATGAACCAAAACTTAATTTCAAACAACATTTTGATTATTGAGTGCTAAAATCAAACCATCGATTGAAGATTAAGTCACGAAAAATTTCAAAAGACAAGATGAATTCTTGAAATCTAGGACTAAATGATTGTGATGATTAATTATGACTAGTTATTAAACTTTAAGACAAAAATGCACTAAAATACAAAGGTCAATTCTAAAGGAAAATTTCTTGAAGTGATCTCCATTATCATTCTAACATGCGCACGCATCACCTAGTAGAATTGACATTATTAGTTTTGAAAAGTGACACATGAAATTATGACATCCACATAGGAGATTAGGTTTCCATGATGGAGTCTTAAGGCAAAACATCATGTGAAATTTTCTTACGTTAAAATCATGTTCATGCATAGTTAAAATAAATAAATGCATCATTGTATATGGAATAAATTAAAGGTTACTTAATTTCATATTTTGATCTAACCTTGAGTTTACTCATGATAAATGATTTTTCTTTTCTTTTCTATCATTTATGTCACTTGTGTTGTTCCCATGACATGTGATGTGACGGTACCAACACTTTTCTCTTGTAATTCTTTTTGTGCTGTAATTGTATATGGGTAGATTGTCAACGGCAATTACATATGGGGGACCTATTTTTGGATTTATTAGAGAAAGTTTCTAATACCTTTTTATCTTGTAATTTAGCCTTCGGGTTAAGGACATAAAATAAAGCTTTATCCTTGAAATATTGTTCTCTTTAGATTGTAACAAAGTCAAAAGCCATGTAATTTTTTGTTTTCTTTAGGTTGTAACCTAAGATCAAAGCCTTGTAACTTATATATATATATATATATATATAGAAATTAATGAATTGATTTGCAATTCAATAAAAAATTACAATTTTTTTTTCTCTAAAATCAAATTAAGTTGTGACTTAATGTAAATCCTTTAATCTAAGATGGAGTATAACAATAGTTGAGTTCCTATTATGAGACTTGCTATTACGGGACACTTGTATCACATGACCACCAGTAGCTAAGCTTGGAATATTTGCTATCCAAGACTATTTTGTTCTCTAAAGAATAAAATAAAAAACTATTTTGTTCTTTGTTTTTTTGTTTTTTTTTGGTGAAACAGAAACGACTATTTTGCTCATGAGCAAGACTTAAGCACAGTATTTTGATAATATTCCTTAAGTTCCACTGTTAAAATTCTACCATGCGAATTTTTCCTTATGGATTGAAAGTGTACTTTTTAGTTAAATAGCCACATGACTCAATCTTAAATGAAAAATCTAAAAAACACCACCTAAAATATTGTACCTAAATTTTGTCATTGTTCATACATGGTATGTTTATATTTGAATGGATTACAGAATTGTGGCAGTAATACGATATGGGCCAGTGGACATGGGCTGGATAGCAAGTGTCCCAACTCCCAGGAACAGTAGAACTTCTTTTTTTCTTTGTTCTTTTTTTACTGAGTAGAACTTTTAATTGAAATCCAAAGACATGGTACCTCCCTGGAATGTATGTGGCAATGTGACCCCAGCATGTTCACGGCAAAACAAAAGAAACAAATATAGGCACCATAACGGCTCTTAAGTCTTTAACTTCCATTCCCATTAAGCAACTCAGATTTGTTAAGAGTTGAAACTAATAGTCTGCTTCACATAAATAAGAATGAAAATCTAGCTGTCCGTCAAATACCAAAGCATGAGGACCAAAAGGTCTGGTCACAGGATACTGACGATGAAGTGCTCCTGGACAGGCATAATTTTATGACATCAGTCATTTCCGGATTTTATTGGTTGATTGCTAGCACATTGGATAGTCAAGAGGAAATGACATTCTTAATCGCCTGAGCAAGGAACTTGCCGTTTCGAAATTATGGAAAGAAAAAAAAAAAAAAAATCTTTGTTTCTTTTTATTATTTCAAATAAAGAAAGTACAAATAAATATGAAATAAATGCTCAGCCAAGAGCTAGCACAGTTAAAAACGCGAGAGAGAGAGAGAGAGAGAGAGAGATTACATTACACAAGCTAACCCCCACTGCAGACATGGACAATGTTAAAAAAATACACTAGACTTCTGACCGAACCACTGCCACGTGCTTGAAAGATGATTTCTTCACTCGAATGCATGTGGGGATCAATTTTGCCAACTTTAGACTAAAATTCTGGTACATACGGCCAAAAAACATGGACAACCAGGTCATTTCCTGCCCAACTTACTCTCTAACAGTTGTAAAGGTTTTCTACCTATCCTGCATTATCAGCAAAACAATCAATCTAACAACTTTTCATGGCAATTCTAATGAGTAATGAACACATTCAGTGACATGTTGTACTAGGCCTAAGCGGTAGAGGGGCATAGGTAATTATGCCCGTAGCTTGATTTATTATTGAACTTTGCCATGTGATAAAATGCAATTTTGATTAAGTGATGAATGAATATGATCACTGGATGACAGATCTTTTTCTTTTGATAAAGGCCTTTTGAGTTGTGATTGAGCTGTGGAAGTAGCATAAACAATACAATTATTATGCTAGGTTTTGTCACAAAAGTGATTTTTAATGAAAGCAGCGAAAAATAGCAGCATATTGAAAATTCAAGAACAAATGGTTAGCCAGATGACGTACACACCTGAACTAAGATCATGACACTTCTAAGGGATCAACAAGGTCTTCATTGAATTCACCAAATATATTTGGACATTCATCCCATTTGCCCTGCTGCCGAGCTTCCCAATATCCACCAACATAGCGAAAGGGTCCATTATCACCTTCTTCTTTTTGGAACCATCTGGGCTTCCACCCATTTTCTTGCATTTTCCTTGCCTGTAAAATGAGGAGTAAAATGAATCACCAATGAAAGATAAATAACAATGCTTTGATGAATATGGACAAAACCTAAACCAGGTCCTGCCTGCCTAAGTAAAGTTAGATATAGGCTTTACAATTCTTCAAATTTAATAATCCTTATATTTTTCTTTTTCCCGCAAAAAAAAAAAAAAAAAAACAGATCAGGGAAGTACAACAAAACAACCGGAATCAATAGAGTTGGGAGAATCAGCATGTAGAACTTCTTGGGGGACATATGGGAGCCCAGAAAACCCAAGAATTTCAAGTCACTTGTTACAAGACTCGTTTCAATTTACACTGGTAACTATCAGCCACACTATTCACTATTAATCCAGTCTATTGTGGCACTTGCAAGACAACACATGACTATATATATTGAGGATAAATGACAAATAACTCTCTGTGATTAGGGCCATTATTAGTTTACCCTCCTGACTTTTTGAATGTTATACTTTACCTCCCTGTACCTTGGACTAAATTTGCAAAGCCATATTTTCCATCCAAATTGACAGAAAATGGCAAGAAAATGACAAAATACCATTTCTTGGTGTTATTGTTTTTTGGAAGGGAAATGCATGTATTTGTCATTTTGATATCATTTTCCATCAATTTAGATGAAAACATGATATTGCCTTTTAGTCCAAGATGCGGGGAGGTATAGTGTTGTATTCAAAAAGTCGGGGTAAACTGATAATGGCCTTAACAACAGAGGTAATTTAGTCCAAGGAATACAACTATACAGATATATATCGGTCATCCCCTTCTTATCCATAATGTACAAAATCCAAGATCAAAACATGCTAATTTGCATAATTTCACACCATTCAGCATCCTCTTCTCAAGATCTAATCGTAGTAGAAGCCAACAACAAACAAATTGTTACCTAATTTTCTACGGAAACCATGATACAATATTTCCAAATTCCTTAAGCTTCCAACATAAATAAATTAAAAGCTACAGCATAAATCCACATCAAAATGATTGTGCATACACAGATTTTTGTCCACAACTGCTAAAGTTTCATAGAACATATATTGTAACCAGCAGCTGGCAACTGATGTAAAGCCAGAGACATTCAATGATGAGTCCAGATATAAAGCCAGAGACATTCATGTCAGTGTAACTGAGGCTTTCTTTATCAATTCATTAAAAAAAAAATGATTACATTCTAGTATGAAGACTTGGTTTCTAGAAAGATACATCATAAATATATCTGACCATAGCATGGACTTTAGATGTACATACTGGTAAGTATAGCAAACATAATATTTATGTAAGCTGATGACAGTGTAGCTTACATGAACCTATTATGGGAGACTTAAACTGAAATTAAGAAAACCCTGGTACAAAACCAAGTTCAATAAGCAAGATCAGCAAATCATATCATTAGGTAGGCAGGCAAGTGCCATTAAGAGCAAAAGCCTACCCAACCTGTGGCTGACATTTGTCAAAGCCACTTTGAGAAGGGCAATGCCATGGACAGCTTTTTTCACAACTTGCTAAAGTGACAAGGTGTGATTGGTGCAATATCACTCTCACATAGGCCCATCACTAACATTACTTTTATTATTTACCAATCAAAACATGCCACCTCAGCAATCTGAACATTTTTTGCCTTCCGAGTGTAAAAATCAAACACAAAAAAGGATCACACAATTTAGCAAATGAAGCTAAGATGTGTTTGCATAAGTGTTCATGAGAAAGAGGTACTAAGCATACCATTCTTTGCCTCTTTTCCAAACGCTGTTTCTCCGCATTCGCCTTCTCATATTCGCCATTTTCCAAATGTCGTTGATCTGGTCGAAGCCTCGAGTCCGTGGGTGGGAGCTTCTCCTTAATCCGTGATCAAATACCCGGGATCAGAAACAACTAAAAAAAACAATTAGAGATGCATAAGAGGGAAATGAAAATGCTGAGAAAATTGATTTGATACATCATGTCTACCTGCAGTCCTGGTGTCAGCTCATTTAGTGTGATTGCAAATGAAGTTAAGTTGTACCGAGTGAGATTAGGAGGCGGCTTACTCCTTTTCCATAGCAAGGATGCATCAGACGAGGAAGTACAATCCTTGGGCTTGCCACTCCCATCATTATTAACATAATACATGCTATCATCCCACTTCCCAAATAATGTGGCAACCTTTTCTCCCATAACATCTTCAACAAATCCATTTACCTGAGTAGATGTGGGATACAATTAAATGAATCTGTTAATCATGTCAGTAAATAACAATTAAATTAGACAAATAGGTTCTATCAGGAATAGTGATACGGCATGTAGCCGATGCAGAGATACGGTGATCCAAAGGTAAATGGAATTTAAAAGTTTCTATAACTTTTCCAGATATCTCGGTCAAGATGCAAGCATATGAATGGAATTCTCTACAAGTAGAATGCAATACTAACCTGGCGAGGATTTCGGTCAAGCATAGACTGTTCTTTAAACTTGAGTTTGCATGAATATTTGTGATTACCATGTATGTGCATTGTCCCATGGTGATCACAATAAACTTTACCGAGGATAAGATTATAAATAGTTGTAGTGACCTAAGAATAGCATGATCATGTTTTAGAATATCAATGACGCACTGATAGAAAAGAAAAGAAAAGCACAAGATCAAGACAACTGAGCAGTCAATATTTTGCACAAACATAATCATACAACAATGCACACCTTGCTCCACTGGAAAATTTCACCATCATCAAACTCTAATGTCAGAACTCCAACAGGGTCAAGCTGAATTGACCGCCCCCAAAATTTTGTGCGGATGTTGCTGTCACACCAGAATTTCCACCCCCTTCCTTCACAGTGGCAGGCAATGAGTGTTGGGTGGTGACTGACCTGTTGCAATCAACATGATATCAAATTTTTGGATTGAAGATTACATTTAATTGTTTGATTATGATTACTGAATTTATTCAAAATGAACATTTGCGAAAGAGATTAAAATACTGAAGAACATACATGGCCATACAGCAGCATTACATATTCTTCATGTGTAATTAAGCCTCCTCATATGGATTAAGTTCTCAAAAACACATCACATTTCAATTAATTTATTTCTCACACTATTCTCATGAAGCACAAACATAATCTTCAAAATTCCTAGAGAAAAAATTCATGGAATTTTTCTTCTCATAAGGTCATAGCCTTTGGACTGAAACTCAGGGAATCTAATATCCTCTCTGGCATCCAAATTCTTATAAATGTGATTCCAATAAACCTGGATGCCTGAAAATGTAAGTATGCTCATGTTTAATTTGATCAAAAATCTAAATAGGTTTCCATGAATGTAAGATCTCCGTGTTTGGTTTATTCCTATAAATCTTATAGGAATCATTTATTCTTCTTATATTATCTTTAGCCTTATAAATACAATGTAAAAGTATTACTCATCAAATACATAATAAGAAAAATAATATGAACTGTGAATTAAGTCAAATCTTACATAAATAATAAAAAGAGTCTAATATTAACACATACAAGACCAAAATAATTTTTCAAAATTTTTTATGGTTTATCAAAGCGCTGTGTCTTGTTCATCAAAATTATATATTTTCTTAAAAAAATTACAAACAGCATACAAAATCAAAGTTAAACAAAAAATTATTAAAGGTGAATATAACAATAATATTTTTAAACAATGAATACATAGCATAAACACTTTATTAGAAAAATTTACATTTAAAATAATATTAAATTTTAGGTATAACCGTCAATTAAAAAAATATAACTTCCCAAGCCATGGGAACATGGGTGCCCACATTTTTAAAAGAGAATTCATAAACCCCCAAAATGGGATTCCAAATGCATATAATTACTCTTCAGTTATTTGCAATCAAACATAGAAATACTTGGGAATCCTAAAAGTATTCTTGGAAATCGCAAAAGATTATCCCAAATCAAACAACTAGTAAGGGTTTCAACTAGAGCTTTCTTTTTTCATAATGGATCAGAATTTTAATTTGTGGAATTTGTCATTTGATCACCACTCTACTTAAAGTTGGTGCCACCTGTCTCTTCAATTGTAAATCATGTTCTTCTCACAGCTAATATACATCATTTTTCTCAGTTTCTGGAAAATGATACATCCTGCCAATTTGCTCTTCATGATAGAGAATCTTCCAACCAAAGTTTCTTTATTGAAGTTACAGAATTTCTTATGAAGCCAAAAGCTGAATTCTTGCTAAAACTGAAAATCATATTTTGACCTCAACTCAATTATCAAACAATTTACATTTTAAGATCAATGTAACTGCTACTTATTCCTTTCTCAGTAAAGTAACTAGTTAAATATTGCACCTTCTCAGAGAAGAAGCGAATTCCTTTCTCAGGATAGTCAGCTTCATAAGTTTCCCCCAACAAAGGATTGAATGGTTTACAATGTCGACCTTCAGAGGAAGCATATCCAGAAACCGCAAAAGCAGCAACATTCAGAATCCTCTGAAGACTGTTCCCCTGATTACGCAATGCACGAACCCATGGGAGAAAATTGTCAGATTCACAAATTTCTGAACAGTTATCTTTTTGATGCTCTCAGAGCATTTTACTCCACTAACATGCCAAAGAAGTCATAGAAAAATGCACATTTTAAGAACAATCAATTACACATAAATACATTTAAAACAATAGGAATACAAGTCTAAATGTGTAGGAAAATTACACTATAAAGAATGCACAGAGAGGTTTTAAATATTACAGTGGTCTTCTATGAAAAGCATTGGAACTTAGAAGATCATAGATTCATAATCATCATAGGCCAAGCTTGGACTGCATGCATGCACAATCCAAAACACTCCAATATGAAGATGAATTGAGTATACTAGTAGTTACTTAGGGCAGATACTCATGCAATTAACGGAAAAGATATGATAAATTTATGTTCTTTCAGAGGCTACTGCAAAATTAGCATTTAGTTTGATGACAGGCATTATAGTGACAGAAGAAATAACACAATCTTTCACTCAAATTTTTTTGTTAAAAAAAGTTTAAAAATTATAGCCTTTAACAAAAGCCCAAACAACTAATCTCTATCACCATGTGAAACATAATGGACCCGATCAACTTCCACAGAAAACATACCCCACTATTCATTCATCCAATATCTTGCAGCAATTCTTTTATGCAAATACTAGTCGGTAACCTATGCAATGCACGAGAACGTTTAAAATAATTTTTCTTCTCACTAATATTTTTTGTCTAAATATGAAATTAAATAATTATGATAGTTATTAATAGGCATTTATATATATTACAAATAACAGAAAAATCCCTTTAAAAGACAAAATTTCAGGAGCAAGTAAAAGGAAAGGAGCACAACAGCTTGGACAACCATAAACACATTAAGTCACATTACAAGTAAATGTATGCCAAGAAACTGTTAAATTCATATCACTGATCCAGAGATAAGTAATGTATGTCAATCTTACTTACCGCTTTCCCGTACTCATATGCTTGATCCAAAAGAAAAGAGTATTCTAAGTCCTCACAACATTTTTGAAGAGATGATATTGGCTCATTAAAGTAAACAGGGAGGCAAACACGTGTGAGGTCTTTTCCCACATTGTCCTTGATCATAGACCAAAGACTGACCCCCTTCTCCTTCTCAACAGGATCCGGAAGCTTTTTCCGCCTTTCAATGTGTGGATATCTAGAATTTCGAACTTCCCTCTTGTTCTGAACTTTCACCACATCACATTGACTTTCAGCTTCTCTATAATTATCAAGGTGATTGGAAACTTCCTTTATAGACCCACAGCTAACGTTGGGTTCAGTAAAATATTCTTTTGAGTCATGAAAGGACATTTCATCTTCATCTGACACTTCCTCAAGCTCTTGTTTCTCAATATCATCAGACGATTCAGTCGTGCTGCATTCTACAAACCATAAATGTCAAGAAATATGTATATATGCTAAGAAGCTAAAATATATGAATGGATGTTGGCAGTTGTAGAAAGCAGCAACTTGCCACATTATCCATGCAATATGCACAGATGAATTTATTGATGAAGTTCATTATGATGACCCTAAATTATTTCTAACTTCAACAAAACAATACAGAGAAAACAGAATTTGAATAGAGCAGAAATCAATTGATTTGACCAGTTTTGATCTTGACAATTGAAACATCAGACAAATATACCATTTGGCTTTCAATTTTAACTAATTCAATCAAGGCCAAAGTTATAAACCACAAGCGAATAAGTAATCTTTTCTTATTGAAGCAGAAAGAGAGTCTACAGTCTACCTAGTACTCCATGAGAGTGATCAATCATCAGATGTCAAACAAACCACTAATGAATCAAAATACAAGTGGTATTCTATACGATAGATCAGCATAGTTCTAAAGAATATAAACTTCTATCTACGAGAGATAGTTAGAAAATACAAAGGTTATTATTCTCATCAGATTTTTTTCCTTTTCTAAAATTGTAGATAAAAGAATAACAACAAACAACTAAAGGTTATTTTATCAAAAGGATACATAATGTATAGATTATTTAACATTTACAGGTAGAACTCAGAAAGCTAATAGACAAGAAAAAGAAAAAAATAAATACACAAAATAAAAAGTCTCAACTAAACAATTATATGTGCCAGCAAAATTTTCATAAAACAGACTTTAAATATAAAAGCTATAAGATTTAAGTGAATTTATTTTCAAATTTTAATGGAATTTTTAGCTAAAAATCAGATAAGAAAAGTCTTCAAGCAAGCTATTTGATGTGAGGCATGCCAAAATGTTCCATTTCCAGTGTTCTTGATCATCACGACCTGAATATATGCTCAACTTAACTCTGTTTACCCAACAATGACTAGTTTCTTTTTTTCCACAACCAACCAAAGTGAAAATTTAATGCATATAAGTAAATGAGGATAAAGAAATGAAAGCATACATATGATACATACCACTGTATTTTCCACGCCCTAGACCAGAAAACTCATGTTTGGTCAGTTGGTATTCACCATCATGAAACCCAGAGGCCTCAGCTTCAATATTAGCTGCCTGCATATGCAAAAGTAAATGTCTTAGATAAACAAGCTAATTCTAGGAATCATATGTTCACTGCATAAAGAAATGGTAGAATGAAAATTCATCACATTCAGAAATTGAAAAATAAATGAAATTGAACCAGTTGTTCTAATTAAGACTGGTACCAACTTGATGCAATACTAGACCGAAATCATGACTACTACCGAGATCATGCATAGTGTTGCCAACTTCTAAATTACAAAATTTGGATGGTCTACTCTTGGTAAGATCATTAGTAAATTGTTCCTTTCAAAAACATTCTGCCAGGGTGATGACAAGAATTCATTATCACAATTGTCCCCAGAAAAAAAAAAAAATATATATATATATATATATATAAAAGGTCAAATTTAAGTGCCATGAAGAATTTTTTTTTTTTTTTTAATACAACATAGAAATTCTACTATAACCTAATCTAAGTGCATACGTATGTGAAATTCCTTCCTGGAGAATTAAACCCCAACCCTTGCCCCCCGGCAAAACCACCCCCCCCCCCCCACAAAGTTCTTGTGGAGTGACCATCACGCCAGGGGTGTGCGGTGGTATTATAACAAATTTCTAGTCCAATTTGTTACCATGAGAAGCAGTAATAATAGTAGAACCACAGACAAATTATTTAATTGCTGAAAACTCCAACATTCCAATAATATTAATCATCTAAATGACCTTATAAATGTTGTATTTGATGCAGTGAGATAAGATAATACCCTACTCTCACAATGACAATGAATGTCAAATTGCCAATTTCTGATTCTCACTTCAACATATGTATTATACTAAACATCCGGCAGTCAAGAAGACAGAACTTGTAATTGATCATGAGTGACCCACTGGTCCAGTAAGATGATCAAAAGAAAATTTAGCTCAATGCACAACACACACACACACACACACACACACACATTATTCTATACAGGTTTAATAACATATGAAAGAATTCATTTCACTGTTACTTAAAAGGCATATTATCTTTTTTTTTCTTTTTCTTTTTTCACTTTGCAAAAAAAAAATAAATAAATGACCATTATAAGGGGTTGTGCCTCAAGAAAATATTGATATTGCACTTAAGAATGCAAATAATACGATATAATAGTCTCTGATGTCTGATTACATAATAAGGGAAAGAACAGTTGCTTAAAAAGTTTTTTTTTTTTTTTTACTTTGAAAAATAATTTCGATTCATTTCAAATTGTGCCTAAAGAAAATATAGATCTTGGAATTAGCATGCAGATAATATAATATGACAAGGGGGCAATCATTTAATTAAAAATGCAGATTCTTGTTGCAAAAAGAATATTTAAACAATTTTGTCAAAAAAATCAATGCTCTTATGAGTTTATAAAGAATTGGAATAAAAAAGAAAAGATGAATTATTAAGGAACGAAATAAAATAATGGGAAGGAGAAGTATGTGAATTGACTATCATATCCTTCCTTTTTTTATTTATGATTTTTTTTTTTTTTTTTAAATCTCAAACAAGGAATGGTGGGTTCCATACTTCCATTCCGTTCTTCCCTAGCCTTCCCAGGCCCTCATTAATTGTCCCCCATGGCAATCAAGTAATATGCTTACAAAATGAGAAACAAAAATGTTGAGATGTGTAAATGGAAAGAAAAGATGAATCCAAAGAAGAAATAATTATGGGGAAAAAAAAAAAACAAAATAATGGTTAAACAGTTTTCTTGATCAGTATTGGCACCATAAGAAGCTCAAGGTCAAGGATTTAAGGAAAGCATGGTGTTCAGTAAATTAACAACCCTAAAAAAAAAAAAAAAAACCAGTCACTTAATAGGATCCTAGGTTGAACATAGAATTAGTCCACTTTGATGTAAAGAGAGCCATCAGCAGAAACAAATAGTTAAAGTTTGCATAAATTGACAAAGCATACCAATTTACTAAATTACCTCTAACTGCCTTAACGTGTCAAGCAAATTGGATCGCTGTTGACAAAGAACTTGAACTTGTCCTTTTATTTCTGAGAATTCTGAACGCATAATCTGCTCACAATCATTTACAAGGTTCTCGTTTATTCCCTCATCAAGTAAGCGTTTTTTAAGCCTTTCGGTTGATATAGATATATCATTTGGAACAAGGGAGAGATTGTCATTGATTGGTCTAAGTAAAAATAGGCTCCGAGTTGAGACCAAAGCTTGAATCCAAGCCACCCGATCGCTCTTCGAATCAGTTCTCAGATGAAGGGTCTTTGTGGCTGTAAATATGTAGAACTTTCGATCATCAGATTTGCTCTCCCGAAAAGATGAGATCTGCTACACAGGAAAGAGTGGCACCACCAGCACATTTGATCAACATGTATGTCTCTTAAAAAATTAACATAAATTCAGTAAACAAAAGCAATTAAGAGAGTAACTAATCGAAGACAAATTGCCTTGAGAATGAAATAAAATATAAATACTGTCTGTATCAGATAATGTATATTAATAGACACACCACGATATGCAGCAATTATAGACAAAGCAAGCTGAGACTCGGTCTATCCACCTACCAGAAAACAATCAAGTGTGGGGATCTCACTCTTTTTACAACCAAATCTTTGCTCAAAAACGCAAAGCAAAGCACCAATGGAATTTTGACCATAAAGACAACCAGTTAAGTAGACCCAAATTTAAAATACATATTCTCTATTCTTTTTCCCGTTTCTAAACAGTGGTATAGCTTAGAATTCAATATTGAAAAGATTCAAACCCCACTCCGTGGTATCAAGTCCCCACATTTCCCTTCATTGATATCGCTAGAAACCAGACCCAATCATACCTCAAAAATTACAAGATGTTTAATTAAACTTAATGGCAACCACTAACCACTCAAATCCATTTAACCCAATTAAAATGAGTCAAACTCAAAAAAAGCAAGAAATACAAACCCACTTTATTCCTTAATTCCCTACCGTCCGATTCTGATCACTAAACTGTTCACAAAAGCTAGTATTATTTAAAATATATATATATATATATATATATATATTATAGACGCACCCCAAAAAAAGAAATAAAAACAAAAACTTGAAAAACTTCCTCACCTTTGAGTGAAAGAAACAGCACCCAGAAAGCTTTACCAACACGTAGAAGAAAAGAAAAAGACTACCGAACTTAACGAGAAAAAGAGAGATTATTTACGAGATGGGATTTGTGGAAAAAAAAAAAAAATATGAATCTCATTTCAAAAAAAAAAAAAATATGAATCTGACGAAAGAAGTTTCGCATATGAATGAGAGCTCAAAAATGAAACCAATACATTACAAATCGATCCCTGATGTGACCAAAGGATAATAAAACCTATGCCTACAAAGTAGCCTATCACAATTCCCCCCCCATTTCAACACCTGTTGATGTGACCCACTGAACATTGACAAACAGTTTTTTTTTTATAGTTATATCATTGGCATCCAGTTAAAACTTTAAAACTGTAAAAAAAAAAAAAAAAAAGAAGTGGAAAATTGAAATTTAATTAACAGACTCGAACGAACAGAGAGAGTCACAGAAACATGGAGAACAAAGCAAGAAACCATTGGTTCTTAAACTTATAGTTCGCTCGGTTATCCAAGCCTTATAGTTCTTAATGTTAGTACTCTTTTTGTTTTATTTGCTTTTTTCTGATTGAATCGGATTCTTGGGAAGGAAAAGAAAAATTTTCAGATAGAGACGAATACAATGGAAATATTTCTGTGCCAAACGCAGCGATTCGATGGGTGATAAAACTGTACCTTGAGATGGACAATGCCAACGGTTTTCTGGTGGCGCTTTCGTCTGCCACTACTGTCCAATCTTGAGAGCCGATTGGTGGAGATTTCTCCGATCAGCGTGACGTCGTCGGAGGTCGGAGACATAAGGAGGTTGAGATTCTCCGTCCGCCGGATTTTCGTATAGGAAAGAACGCCGTTACGCAAAAGGAACCATCTGGATCTCCATCCTTTGCCGTAATTGGTCCACTTGTGGAGGACTCCGGCCACCGTGGCCTCCGATCGTCCCGCATTGCCGTCAGATCCGCCGGCCGTCGCCGTAGCCGGCAAACTCCTCGCTCTCAATAGCGACGCCGACAATGGCGGCTCCGGCGATTGATCCCTAAGACTACCTCCAGCACTCTCCAGCGAAATACAACACAGCGGGTGCATTTCCTTCACTCGCATTTTTTTGCACCAAATCTCATTCAGTTTTTCCTCTTATTCCATAAGCGAAAACCAAGAAGCATCAAAATGTGAGAGAGAGAGAGAGAGAGAGAATAAGAGGGTGAAGGAAAGATATTGAGCTCTGAAACTGAGAGAGAAAGAGAAAGAAATTGAGGGATTTGTTTACTTAAAAAAATGGGGTTTTGTTACTTAAATTGACGGCAAAGTAGTACACAATATTTATATCTGTATCTCTGTATGTTGAGGAACAGTTGGAAATAAAGGCCGTGGCAGAAACGTAATTAACTGTTGTTGTTGTTGTTGTTGTTGTTGAATAATACTAATATTTTTTCCAAAAGGTTGAGAACGACTCGTTCTTCGTTTTTGGTTAACAAGAATGAGAAATTCTCTCTTGTGATGAGAGTTTAAATTGGCAGTAAAAAATTAACACTATTTTTATGTGGATGAGTTTTGAGCTAAATAAGCAAAGACGATGATGAGTGTGGCAGTAAGCGATTTTAATGAGTAGGAACTGAGGCGTTGTAAATTGTAATCAGTGGCATTAATTTACTGCGTAATCATGATTTTTTTTATCTGTCATTTTTTTTTTTACCACAATGATAAATCATGAGGGGTTAACATTCACTTAAAGTCATTATTTTTTCTTCACTAAACATACTCTGCTGTCTCACAATTATGATAAAAAGTTACGAAAATTTTTAGATAAATTATGGTGTCACATCCGAAATCATAATTTTGTCCACAACTCTCCACGAATTGTAGTTGGTGAAAGGTGCCAGAATAGCTCAAATTTTGGTAGTGTTTAGACTTTTTCTTACTGTGGAGTAGTACTACTGTTTATAGCTGGGATTTTTGTTTTTTCTTTTTTTGACGAATAAGGTGGGAACTTATTTTTTCAGTTGGCACATTAAAGCATTATTTTTTCTCATAATTCAAAGATGAAATACACCTCTGCCAAACCCAACCCGTGCCCGTGGTAGAACGATAGTACGAAAAATAAATAAGTCAATTGCAATTTGCTAGGGTTGAACGTCGAGTCATGGTGCTAAAGTTTTAAAATCATCTTTATTATAATAGATAGGATAGGATTTAAATTTTATATAGTTCAATAAATTTTAAATAAAAGACATTTAAGAAAGAACAAAATGACCAGTATATGTATTAATATTTTAAAGAATTGAAAAGGAAATGTTTACAACGTTAGATTCGCGTGCACAAAATTTTCTAATTTTTTGCACTTAAAAAAGGGGGAAAATCAATCATTAGCTACATTTGAATTAAATCTTGCCTTTTATCCTTTTAATAGAAAAATAATAATAGCAATCAAATGGGAATTAAGTTGGTTTAACCAGTAAATTCTTTCGCATGTTTGAACTCAATAAGTAGGTTTGGAGTGAAAGTTATTATTAAACTCATTATTAATTATTCATAAATAATGAAACAGCCACACTTAAAAATAAATAATAAATAAAGATTGGCTAGAGCATGACTTGGTTGAGCATCTCCAACATCTCACAAAATCCTCTCCAATTTAGAAAGTAAAACCATAAAAATAAAATACTCCTTCAAAAATAGTTTATCTTTCATCTTTATCTCTATTTTTGCACAAAAAATAATAAAGAATAAATGAAAAAGAGACAATATATACAACCAGTTGGAAAGTATGTAAAAAAAAAAAAAGTAAATAAGTAAAAAAAAAAATGTGAATTTTATTCGGAAATATGTCTCATATGTTGGGATGCTCTAATTTGCCATTTTTGAAGAGATAGCTAGTTAATGGATGCCCTAAAGGCATTGATTAAAATATACTTTTAGAAATTTTTTATGAAAAAAAAAAAAATTAACTGATTTTTTTATGGCTATTTACATTTTTCATAAAAATGATATTATAACCTTCCTAAAATTGTCCATTAATAAATATCCTAAGGACATCACTAACTAGACCTATGAGGACAAGAAAACTGAGCACGTTTATTGGATTGTGGGCCGTGTCTGAGAACAAAAAAAACACTCAAGGATGGTTAAAGGGATTGCATAATCCTAAATCAATAGGCTGAGGAGAGTATAGGAGAATGACGAAGCAGCTAAGGTTCTCAAGGAGCCGAGCCACCTCAAGAGAGCTTTAAGGAGTTAACCATTTTGGAAAGATAAGCTTCAGGGAAGGTAGCAGAGCTAAGCCAACAACAAAAAAAGAAATATCTGAGAAGAAGGCTGTCACCACTACATTAAATGCACTGCACCAAATGAACTAGCAACATTTATGGAGAAATGACACTTGAATAGTGTCATTCCAGCTCACAACTCCTCACAAAGCTACTAGGTCCTGATGGGACAAACATCCAAAGGATTTCCTAAAAAATCAACAGGTGGAGAGCTAAAATGTAGAAGTAAGGGACTAAATAAGGAAATGACTACCATAAAAAATGGGGCAAGTAATCTAAGAAGGAATAAAAGAAGAAGAACACATTGTACACAGATAAGCTTGATTCATTATAAGAACATCTCATCCTCGAACTTGACTGAGGAGCGTTATTTCTATCAATTCGCATTTTCAGTCTTATTGGCATGGATCCTATTAGCTATGGTCCGTACTTAATTTGCTAGGAAGGTTTTTTGCAAGACCCATTCTCTAACAAATATATTGTTTTGGGCTTATTGGGCTATCTTCCACGATACTTGGTGGGGTGAAGTTAAAATTAAAATCCTTACAAGACCCTTTAATAAAAAGTCCAAAATGTGCTTTCAATTATGTTTGAACTATATATTATAGTCTAATTTTATCCTAAACTATCAATGGATTCTCTTTAGTCTTTAATTTATAATTAAAAAAAATAAAATACATATGAAAGCACTTAATAATAATAATAATAATATAATACAACTGTGCATTCTTAACGCGATGGTCATTCTACAAATATAAGTGTTTGTGGAGTGTAAGAGACAAGAAATAAACTTTACACATATATACATTTAAATTAGGTTAAAGTAGAATTTTTATATTATATAAAAATAAAGATAATAATAATATTGTATAATAATAACAATAATAATAATAATAACATGGTAGACTTCTTATTACACACTTTCCTGAAGTGCTAACATGACACGTTAGGACACACGTCATGTGACTTATTATAGGTTGCAAAGCTAGTATATTTTAACAAAAAAAAAAAAAAAAAAAAAGAAGAAAGAAGAAAAAAAAAAGTTAGTTAGTATATTCTCCATCGTTTTTGACTTGTAAAATTTGTATATGGTCTAATGAGTTATGTTAAAAATCTTCTAAAAAAAGAAAAGAGTTATGTTAAAAACTTAAAAAGGCTAGGAGTTCCCTTATTGACCAAATTTGATGAGTTTCACCCTAAAAATTGTTATGTACAAATGATCTGGGCCTTAATAAATATATTTGGAGTTAATTTTCTTGAGACTTCACAAACCTTTTTACCTTACCGTTTCTCTAAGTCAGCCTACTCTTCTTACTTAAAAGTGTGTTTGTTTAGAGGTGAAATAGGGTGGATGAAAAATTTTGGAGAGAAATTGAAAAGAAAACATTTTGAAGTGTGTTTAGTTGGGTGGAGAGGAAGGAAAATAAATGGTGGGATCTAAGTATTTTCTCCCTGGGCCCACCAAAAAGTTTTCTCCACAAGTTAGAGAGAAAACTAAAAGGAGAAAATGAGGCTACTTAACAAACAAAAATGCCCATGTGCACTTTCACATGGACAATTTGTCCAATTCCTTCTTCTTCTATTTTTCTTTTTCTTTTTCTTTTTTTCCTTTGTTTAACTAGATATGATTTTTTTTTTTTTTGGACATGATTTTTTTTTTAATAAATTGGGTGATTTTTTTGTTACTTTTTTGTTTTAATTGACCATCATTTTTTTAAAATGGTATATGAATAAATTTATATAAACTCACTTTTTTCATTCCTTCGCTTTTTCACTCCCAATCAAACAAAAATAAGAGAAATTAAGTGTTTTATATAGAGAAACTCTATACGTTGTCATCGGAATATATATATATATATATATATATATATGTCATAAGGATTTTTATTTCACAATATAAAGTTAGGATAACAAATCGATTTTTAAAATCTTGATTGAATTAAAATAATTGATAATTCATAAGTCAGATTAATTAGAATCTGGACTAAAATATATATTTTGACATGGCAGTGTGCCCTCCAACACTTGACAAATTAGTTGGTACACAACAAAATCCAAGCTGTTAGCTTGTAGCAAGTAGGGTAAGAGAACATTGTAACTTGGTAAATTAATGCAGAGCCAAGGCAAATAGTTAAGCGCCTAGGCCAATGGCAACGTACTCCGGTTGGTATGATGAATGATTAAACTAAATGAATATACTGCTGTAAATTAATGAAAAGTTTACAAACTTAGTAGTGGTGGTTAGAAATGATAGAGGTCTGAATAAATAAGGCTATAATGTAGAGTAGAAAGTGTAGAGATACGCACTCTTGCACAAAGTTTGCTACAACTAGTACACATATTAAGTTATGATTAAATTAATTTTTACAAGTACTAATGATGATTTCATGTATAAATAATGGGAAATGTTAACAAGTGCCCTTAGGGCACTGATTAACAATTCATTTTAGGAAAGTTTTGACATTACTTTTATGAGAAAAGAAAAAAGCTGTCAAAATATTAATTAATTTTTTTTTATTTTCCCATAAAACTTTCCTTAATTAGATTATTAACCAATACTCTAAGAGTACTCGTTAGCAGGACCCATAAATAATATAATCTAATTACACATTAATAAATGTGTAAATTGTGTCAAATGCGTTAAAATTGAAATTTAAGTATCATGAGGCCATGCCAATGCAATTGCCGGCAATAGGTCATGGGGGGAAAAGGCAATAATGACAATTGGAATAAGTGGGACAGTTTTTGGGGGGTTGGTTCACTGTTCACATTTGAACATTTCCAACTCCAGTTGCTTCAGCTAGGCACCTATGACACTGTAGGCTTTTAATGTGTAACATAGCCTATATATATTGTCCCAATGTACGTACGTAAGCGTTACATGATAACTTTCAGTTAAGGATGTCCTCATCATTTGTTTGCCGTATTAGCTAGCTGTTTGATTAATAAAGCGCCGTATGGCTATTAGTCAAGCTCTCGTTACATGCATCATAGCCTATGGCAAAAGAGGAACTTGCTTGGTGAGTAGCTCACAGTACCAAACTTTAATAAGCTCCTAGCTAGTTCGGTAGTTCCCCACCTGCTTAAGACTCCGGGACACATGGCCACGAGCCCATAGATCTGTTTTAAATATAGATGTATTCCAAAACTCGAAGAATTTTCAAGTTTCAACTGCGGCATTTATTTCATACAGTTGTATTCTTATAAATAGGAAAGAAATAATTTTCAAGTTTCATTGATTTAAAATCGAGTTTGCTCCTGGAATAAAGTGCATTCAATCAGTGGGCCATGAAGTTTTACAACTTATTACACATCATTTGTCCACCTTTTTAATCATCCAAAATTTTGTTTGAAAATTTGTCCACTTTTTTTTTTTTTTGAAATCTTGTCGCCTTAAAAATGCCTTTCTTGTATGAGACTTCACATTTTCTATATCATGATAGAATTACCTTACTTTGGTTATTATTGATATGTGAGTGTGCGAAGGAAAATAGTTTTTAAAATAAATATATTTAAGAGATGAATTTGGATACCTATACCAATTATATACAGTATTGTTACCCCCACCCAGCTACCCTACTAAAAAATATCACGGAAAGAAATAAAAATTAGTGTAATTCTGATAATTAACCCGAGATAGACAAATTATAGTTTTATATTTGCATGTGCGAGTTCTGTGGCCCAACACCCAAGCAAAAAAAAAAAAAAAAACAAGGGTGGCAGGGGGAGGGGGCCATTGCTCTATGACTTCTCAGACCGACCGTTGGTAGTGATCCATAATCTATGGTATACGTACGTACTCCCATTATTTAGAGGTGATTCTTTCTATATTTTTGAATCTTTTCATATGGATATTTAATCTATTGTTAATCCTATTATTTGCAAAATATGCATTAGCATTAAGAGTGTAAAATTCGTCAAAGTGCTATTTTACAAATATACACACCCAAAATTAACTTTATTCACGTGTGTATTACTAATTTTTTTTTTTTAGCAATTGTGACTAGTGAATTCGAAAATATACCAACTATTGAAAACCAAATATATTATTTTAATAAAAATTATCTTCTCTCTCTTCAGTCTCTCTCTCTCTCTCTCTCTCTCAAATCAGTTACTTCTTTCTCTCCAGTCACCTTTTTTCCTTTTTCTCTCTCTCTCTGCTCCTTTGTCCACTTTCTCAAGTCATTCATCTCTACATTTGTGTTGGTTGAGCATGTATTAAATGAAGTGGATCTCTAATCCGAATGGTGGGTTTGGTCGTATGGATCTCAGAGTGGTGGGTTTGGCAGTAGTGGGTGGTGATGCGGCGGTGGGATTGGGTGGTGTCGATGGAGAATGTAATGGAGTGGATTTCGAACAGTGATGATGGATCTCGGTGGTGGGTTTTGCAGTGGTGGTTGGAAATTTTGTTCATTTTTCTGGGTTTATGTTGAGGCAATGTTGTGGTTGTGGTAGCTGGTGGTTTGTGGTTTGTGGGTTGTTGTGATTTGATGGTAGTGGTTAGTTGTGGTTCAGTAGCTAGTTCAATTGGGTGGTTCGATGGTGAATTTTTATTTTTTTTCAATTCAGTAGTATTTAAGTGGTGGTTGTGATGGCTGGGCTTTGGTGGTTAAGCCAAGTTTTAGTGACAGGTGGTTGCTGGCGATGGTGGGACTAGATTTGGTGGTGATTGCTGGCTGTGTGGGTTTGATGGAGGAAGAGAGAAAGAGATGAAAAAGAGAGGTAGGAGAGAAGAGAGAGAAGTGAACTGTTTATATTATTTGGTAGGTAAGTTTATATTATTTTAATAAATTGTTCATGAAAATAAAAACTGAAATATTTGGTAAGTTATAAAATGATATGATAGAATAGGTTAAATAAATTTTTAATGTATAATTAGTATTTTTTTTAGATCTTTGAAAGGGAATGCTCTTAGAATTTATTTTGTCAAGCTTATTTTACTAATTTCTTAGGTGTTATTTTTTAGATTTTTACTTTTTTTTCTTAATAAGCTTCATGCATGACTAATTGTAATTTAAATATGGAAAGTCAATTAAAAAAACAAACAATTCTTTTTTGGATGTTGACTACTTGTAATTTAAATATAATTCCTCTCATATGTTAACCTTAACTTTTAAGTTAATTATGTTTTATCATTTGGTGCAATTCTCCTTCAAAAGTAATATGATATATAATTAATGTGACTCAACAACTTCTTAACATAAAACTAACATATCAAGAGCATTGGCCAATCACTACTCAATCACCCGTGTCCATTAGGTTTTGATCCCTTTAGAAATATTTATTTGATTCAACCACTGTCCGTACAGTTCTGCTGCCCCCATAGTAGTGCCCTCACAAGAAAACAACTCTGGAGGGGAAAAAAAATAAAAAATTAAACTATCTACTCTAATAGGCACAAACATACACATACATACGACATAGGAAAATGGCTTTTTGAAGAAAGTATCACTGCAATATTGCATATGTAGATGAAAGAGAAGACAAAGATATGGATACAACAAAGAAGTTGTAAACTAGTGCAAGTACTGCAACAATATACATAAGAAACGTGGAAGGAATTTTGTGCAACCTTGGATTGCATTTGCATGAGCACAAAATGCGATAGTGGTCCGGTGAGAAAGGGCCGACGTAGGTGGTGAAACAAAAACAATCCTCTGAAACCTGTCAGCAAAAGCTGAAGTAACATCAAGAATAAATTTGGCTGCTCTCTCTGCCCACATGTGGTTGTGGCTCGGCCTTCCACTCCACACGGTTCTCACTCCCCTTCTCCATTCTTTTCTCCTCTCCAGGTCGGCGATTTTTTTTTTTTTTGGGTGGTGGAAAGCGGGAAGTTTTATTTTTATAATACTGAGTTCATACAACACCAACAACTGTGCTTGGTGTACATAGTCTAGTATCTCCCAGACCAGTCAAGTCCCTAACATATGCTACATCAACAAACTTGGGACATTCACTATACACATCCATCAGATTTCGTTGGCGAGTCCCCCGCTTTGCCAAAGCATCAGCACTTCCATTTGCCTCACAGTACACGTGAAGCACGTGCACCTCCCAATCCTGATCCAAGAGGTTCCTGCAATCACAAATCAAAGGCATTATATTAGTAGGGTAATTCCTATTGTTATTTGTCAGCCAGGTAAGAACCACCTTTAAGTCTAGCTCAAGTTGAAGGAACTTCGAGCCCATATTCCATGCCATCGCCAGGCCCTGTCTGACCGCGGCCAACTCAGCCATATTATTTGAAGCAAGTCCCACATGAAGTGAGAACCTTGAGATCCACTGGCCCCGGTGGTCTCACAACACCCCCCCCCCCCCCCCCCCCCGGGCTCTAGCTGATTCAGGGTTACCTAGGGCACTGCCATCAGTGTTAAGTTTAAGATAGGGGTAGGGGGGCGCTTGCCATCTAATAAGCTGAGGAACCAAGATCAAGGGTCGTCTAGTGGTACCAGCAAGGAAATGAAATTCTGTCACCGCTTGTACCGAGGAGTAGATAAGGTTATGTTGGGTGCGTGATTGGTTTTGGAATATTCTTTCATTGTGTGCTAACCAGAGTTTCCAACAAGTGAAAGGGAAATAGACTTGCCATGGGGGAAGGTGGGGCAAGGTGGCCCTATCCACCGTAGCATTTTGCCTAAGCCAGTCTTGTAACGGCAGACGAAAGAAGGAAAAGGGCAAGATTCCTGGTGATTATAGCCAGACCTCTTTCGCCCATAGGCAGTCCCGAAGAATGTGAATAGTTGTTTTTGGGGGACTGGCATCGAGGGCAAAAAGTATCCACATACGGGCGTCCAAAAGATAGGAATGTTTTAGTGGGAAGTCAGTTACGCATAGCCTTCCAGAGGAAGATTTGGATCTTTTTAGGGCAAGGGGAAACCCAGATCCAGTTCCACAGGACTTTGTTCTAAGGGGCCTACTGTTGGTGAAATAGAAATTTAGACGCAGACTTGACAGAACACGTGCCCTTATTATGGGGCCATAGCAAGGTGTCGGTAAGGCGAGCAAAACGGGCCACTGGATACCTTGAAAAAGGTCTTGGAGGTGGGGTGAAAGAGGGAGGTTAAGAGAGTCGAAAGACCAAGACTAGCTTGACCATAGCAAGTTAACCCTTCGATCTTCATCTTGGGGGAGGAGAGGACCCTCAATATAACTACGCAAGGAGCCATTTGGAAGCCAATGGTCCTTCCAAATTCTAATAGTTTGTCTGTCTCCTACAACTCATCTCATACCTTCAAGAAGTAATTTGGCCCCAAGCGAGAGAGCGGTCCAAATATGGGAGCCTCGTAAGGATCGAGAACTAGTCAACAAGGTAGTGTGTGGAAAATATTTAGCTTTAAGCACTCGGGCCCATAGCGAAGTGGGAATTGGAATAAAGGCGCCAGGCCTGATTCATGAGGATAGCATGGTTTCTATGTCGGGTGGAGGATATGCCCAACCCTCCAGCCTCTTTGGGAAGAGTGACCGTCGCCCAATTTACCGTGTGGCATCCCTTATGATGATTGGTATCTCCCTAGAGGAAGTTACAACTCAATTTGTCTATGTGGTGGCTAATTTTTTGAGGGAGAAGCGTGGTTTGCATGGCATATATCGAGATTGAGGTGACAGATGCTTTGATGAGGGTGGCTCGGCTAGCCATCGAAAGATATTTGGCTTGCCATCCTTCAATAAGCTTACGAATATTATCCACCAGGTATTAATAGGAGCTAGCAGTGCGGCGGGTGGTGAAAATGGGCATTCCAAGGTAGGTTCCAATGCGGTTTGTGGCGGGAATCCGTGATATGTTAATTTAAATGAGGGTATGTTAATAAACTATTCTATAAAAGTTTTTATACATTTTTTTATGAAAAATTGAAAAAGTTGTCAAAATATTAATTTTTTTTTATAATTTTTTTTAAATGGTTCACTAACAAATGACCTAAGGACATTAGTTAAATTTTTTCTTTAAATAATAATGTTGCCGGTAAAACTCAAAAACTCCACTATTGGTTCTTTGTTAATCAACATTGTCTTTCCCAAACACACAAGGGAGGGAAAGGAAAGGAAAGGGAGAAGACAAATGGGAAGAGAAATGATAAGAAAAATTCATTTTTGGAGTATTTGGTTTATGTGATATGCCCATACAAGTTTCGACTAGAATTGAGAAATCGGATTGGTGCCAAGCTTACCACACTATTGGAGGCAATTGTCGACAATGTATGGGCTAGTAGTCAGAGGTTTTTAAGGAAATTGAAGATCAATAAGTGTAGGTATTTATTTCTTGTTTTAAAATTCCGAGAAGAACCGCACCAAACCAAGACATAGATCGAACTTAAAATTTTCTACTTTGATACCATGTTAAATTTTCAATCGTCCCAAAAGTTTTTTGTCTCATCCTGTTTAAAAATCTTGGGTGTTAAGCTTCACCTATTAAAAAGGAGTTTGAACCCATATATGAGGGAGAGTGTTAGAATTATGTAATTAAATTATTGAATTTAACATTTTTAATAGTTTAAAATTTTTGGGAGAATTAGTAATTTAACAACAGCAAGCCGAAAATAAAGCTTTTGAGGCTACTAATGTAGAAGCTATTTGAAATGACGCTAAGCCATCTCCTCGCTCGATCATGACTTTTTTGTGGTCTATCATGGACACACAGGCCACTCGTGGTTAGCTTCTATACCAACATGGCTGATGATATTGATGACTTGCACGTCACTGTAAGCTGGTTGAAGAAGAGATTCTAGTCATTCTACCACCTAGGGGATAGTGCATTTACTTATTCTGTTGTTGCTGGAGAGGATAAAGATGATGATGATGATGAGTGATCCATTTGACCATAGTGGCAAAAATGGAGAGTGAGGAGGAGCTTTACGCTCATTAGTTTTTGGGGGGAGATTTTTTTTTTCCTATTCTTGTTGTTAGGGCGAGTTTCTTTTTGTTATGCCTTTTCTTTGTATTTTGTCTTGTTTTCACACATGCATGTAATGTGCTCTTTGAGCGTTCTTGGTAAGACATGTAACTTATGTAAGGTGCTCTTTGAGCGTTCTCGGGTTGAGGTGTAGTTGGTTAGGATTGTATTATGTGTTTAGGCTGACTAGGTAATTGGGTTATCTTTTGTATTGGATTTTGTCATGAATTTCCAAAGGGAAAGATTGTTAAGTCCATAGGTTAGCAAACCGTGACCATGCAAGTATTAGGAATCTTTGTGTGTCTTGAGTTTATTTAAAGTCTATTTCAAGTTGAAAATAAGTCTCAACCGATTGAGCTCTGCTTATCTCGACCCATCAAGATTCGTGCAGAATCATTTTTCTAATATGTTTCCACCAGCCATCATGAACTGTGGTTTCATGGCTTTCAAACCAAGGTATAAAAGCAATCCTAGGGTATGTTATTCAAGAATTTTGGAGAGCTGTGTATTGTACACAAGTATAGGAGTTGTTCCAAGATCTCTTGAAGCATTAACTAATGTTCCAATTAAGTTCAAGTTTTTGAAGATCCAATGATCAAGACAAAGTTTTTGTAGTTCAATTACATCATAGTTGCTATTGTGAATCTTAAAGTGGGTATTTGAAGTCCTGATCGAAGTGTTCACGTGCAACAAAGGTCACTAGTAGAAGAGTTCGTATATTTAAAGTTGTGTGTGGTCACGTCTATAAGTACTACAAAAGATAGTAAATTAGAGTAGGGTTATTCTATTTATATGAACTTCAATTCTATGTAGTAGATTTGTTTTGCATTTGGGGTCTATAAGTTAAGCTCTTGCAGTGGGTTTAACTATGGAACAGTTTTCTATTGGTTTTCTCTGCATTACCATATCGTGTGTCTTTGTGCCATTTACTTATGTGGTATGGACAATGTGTTTATCAATTAAGATCTATGCATTATTGAATTAATAATCAACTTGGCCAAAAAATTGGTTATTTAGCATAAGTAGGACCTAAATCCTTAACACTTTTCAAGTTTTCAAGACTTTATATGCATAAATTAAGAAGGCTATGCGTATATTTTTCAATTTAAAATTTCATACAATTAATAGTCGATTTTGGTATGATTTTAATAAAAAGAACCCCACCTAGCTTTGAAGTGATCAGTGTAGCATACAGCCATAGAGTAAATGATTAAGAGAAGAGTTTATAAGCGACGAGTAAAGAAAAGGTGTCTATGTTGAAAAATGATTAGCCCTTAAAAAAAATCCAATTAATCTAAGTTCTAATTTTTTTTTTTTTTTTTTAAAGATTCAAAGTTCTAATATTAAAGGAAATTAATTTATTATTCCATAACAAGTATATATTTTTTGCTCTTTTAATTAGTGGTCTTAAGGAGCTTTTAAATGTCATTCAATAGGAAGTATTAAAATTAATAATTATGTGCTTACGATTTAAAATTTAACCATTTTAAAAGTCACTAAATTACATAATATTAATTATAAAAGTGTTAATTGTACATGTAAGACTTAAAAATAACAAAATTTTGTAAGTATGTTGTAGAAGTTACTTAAAAATTCTTGCACTTCTTCAAAATTTTTGTAAAAGGAACTATATATGTAGAAATTTTTTTTGTCTATTTTAGAGTAAGAATTTACTTTATTATATTTTTATATACTCACTTTTCAAAATATCACACTTCAAATTATCTATTTTATACTATATTTTATTAAAATATTAATTTTTCTTAATTTTATTAATTGTTTCTTTTTCTTCTCATACAATAACCATTATTCACTTTCTTATTTTATCCTTGAAATAAGTAAAAAAATAAACTAAATTCAAAATAAATAGTTTCAATGTAAATTTATACAGTTATTATATAATATAACCTTGCATAATCGGATGTAGGTGAATTTTGAGCTCAGTTAACTAAAATGTGCTACTTTTTCTATCATACAAGCACTTATACAAGTACTCTTAGTACCCAAGATGAAGAAATCCCATGTGTGATGTGGCCCCAGGATCCTCAGTTCAAGACGTTAAGGTCGAAATCAACAACTCAGGTTTGAGATAGAGTGTTAGGACAGAGAATTTGTGGGTTTATTCCTATTTCTATTCTGAGAGCCGGATAATAAGCCATTTGCACAAGAACAATTTGAACTGTTACTCGGCTGACCCTGCATCAGGCTTGACTTGAGCATTTCCAACAGGTTAGCTAAAAGCAAAATCAAGTAAAATCCTCCATATTTTTGGTGAGTAAACTCTTACCATACAGGTTCAATAGTCTCTTTAAAATATGGAGAAAATTACTCACGAATAATTACTCTCTTTGTTTGAAGATTCACTTTTTATTAGAAAAAAAAATGTTATCTTAAAAAAAAAAAAAAAAAATGAAAAAGTAAAGAAAGAATGAAAAAATGCAATTTAAGGAATGAGTAAAAAATCTTTAAGGAAGAATGAATAAATAATATTTAAATAAAATAAAGAAAATGATAAAATATCTATTAAAAAGTGTATTTAAAAAAATAGGTAAGCAAACTGAAAAAAGTAACTTTTACTCTTCCATTTGGGTGGAAAAATGCCTACACTGCTAGAGATGCTAACAAACTATCTGGTTCATTGAATTCATGTTTGTATTTAATTTTTTTTTAATTTATTTTTCCAGCATATTTTTGTTAGTATTGTTATCTTCTCCTATATATTTCCCGCATATTCGTGTTGATTCAATTGTAACCCATGCCATTACAATAATTGTAGGTATGAGTATGACATTATAGAAACTGATTGATGTTGTTACAACTTATCAGGCGCGCACCTAACTCCAAAAGTAAGAAAAAAGTAAACTAGAAGAAAATTTTGAGATATGATGACAATGAGAGCAAAATATATAGCTATGAATATAAGGAAAAATTTTGATGATAATGAGAAAAAGGTTAATTTTGGGGGGGTGGGGGAGATGATGATGAGGAGAGAGAGATAAAAGTATGAAATTTAAAGACTAAGAATGAGAGAGAGAGAGAGAGAGAAAGACTGTACATGAACTTTCACAATGGAATACAGTCAATACACAAGGAATAGCGCCCTTTTGTATTCTTAAAAAATAAAAAAAAAAATAAAAAAGGGCACCAGGAGGTTAGGGATTTATTAGGTTTTGGTAGAAGTGTGTTTTGTTTGGATGGAATCACTTGTGAAACTAAATCTAGTCTTTGTAAGATTTGAAAAGGAAAAAGCATAAAAACTAACACTGGACTGGGCTGCGTGAATTCTTTTTTTTTTGAACCACAAAAAAATGTTGTTAAAATTTTTTTAACAACCAATATAAAAGAACAAAACCAATAAAGAAAAGAGAGAGAGACAAATACAATTTTTTTTTCCTAGGAAACAAACACACACATAAGGAAGAGGGAAAAAAATTATAACACAAACACAAAGGCACACTCTAACTCTATTTAAAAGTTATGGTAACTTTTAAAGAAGAGGTCAATACTACGTCATTTAAAATTGTATCATTCTCATATCAAATTATATTCAATAAATAAAATTTTGATTGTGAAATACATTATCTCTATTTTAACGAGAATCACTTTTCTTCGCATAGAAGAGACCTTGCTAGAAGGAGCACAAGTTTTTTATGATACATGCCCTTCATTTTTATTAAACTATTTGTTTGAGACTCTTACAAATTCTTGTGTTTGCAATTAAGGTTACGTTTGCTTTGATGTAATTTTTTTGAAACTATTTTTCTCAATTTTAGGTGTTTTATGTAGATGAAAATGTTGGTCAAATTGAAAATTTTGTCAAGCTAACCATTAGATTTTGCCTCATGCAACGTAAAATGGTTTATGCCTCATAAGACACATTGACTTTATCCCCTCCCCAAACCCAATTCACTTTGAGTCAACCACCCACCACCACAACCCACCATGATTGGAGACGACCCTCTATGACCTATCCATGACCAACGAGGACCCTCTACAATGCGCGACAAACTCCTCTCTCTCTCTCTCTCTCTCTCTCTCTCTCTCTCTCTCTCTCTCTCTCTCTCTCTCTCTCTCTCTCTCTCTCTCTCGGAAGAAGCTAGCACAGATTGAGCACCCCTGCTCCAGCGACAAATCTATGGCCAAATTAAAACTCTTGGCTACCATCTCAATCGCCATGACTCTCTAATTGAGCTCCCTTGTTGGTATGATGAATGTTGTGTTCAATTTTTCATTTTCTATACATGCCAAACACTTAGCATATTTTTAAGAGAATTTTTAGGAACACAATTAAACACTAAAAAACAAATTATTTTCTCGAAACATTTTCAGAGGACAGCCTAAGTTATTAAATTTGCATATTTAAACTTTGTTGTGTACTTTTTCTCTATCGAGTTCTTCCATGACCAAATCATTTGTTATAGCCTGTTGAAGTGATCGACTATAAGTGGTAGACAATTACTTTCACATTTAGATCCATCATTTCTTTTTTATCAATCACATCAAAATTATGATAAACATTGTGGCACAAAAATGATATCAGTAGACTTTCTCATATCTTTAAAAAATTAATCTTATCCATCTTTATGCCAATAATAATAATAATAATAATAATAATAATAATAATCCTACGTGGCTATGCGCACCACCTCAGGTAAGTCATTTCCCCTCACTAGACAATGAGTTACAAGATTTAGAACCGCAATCCGTAATGAGGAATATACCTGTCATATGCTAAAGTGGAAAAAGGGTCTCTCTCTTTTTTGATGGGGAAAAGGGGTCTCGCTCTCTCTCTGGGTGGTTAAAAATTACATGATGATGCTTTATGGAAAACGAAGTACAGTTTCCATTGAATGACAAATTTCCACGTACAAACATTTTGATATAGGCATTGATTGGTAAAGAGTACATGATTTGATATTCATCAAAAAAAAAAAAAAAAAAAAATAGAGTACATGATTTGACGATTTAATTCTTACTATTAATTAATTATTAAAATAAAAAACAATTGATTCAATTGATTAAAAATTGTAAGTGCACGGGAATGGAATGGGAATAAAATTAGTACTAGCTTTATATCTAATCAAGAACCAAAAATTAAAAAATAATAATAATAATAATAATTGGGTGCATTACAATTCAGGGAATCAGGGGCTATTGGTAATTGCATAACTCATTCAGTAAGCCCCTGGATGGCAGGCCCTCAAATATAGATGTGATCATTAGAGACAACAAATGTGAGACCATTGCAGCTATGTGTTTGTCTCTTCCTGGCCAATACACGAGTTTAGAGATAGAAGCTATTTGCCGTTGAGAAAGGAGTACTATTAGCCAAAGAGATGGGGCTGCAACAGATATTGCTAGAGACTGACGCACTCACAGTGACTCAAAGCTTGGTAGCAGGTGACAAGGAGGGATGCCTTGGCCATTTAATTCAAGGGACCAGTGAAAACTTAAGGTCATTTTCAATTTGGCAGATTAACCACTTGAAAAGGGACTGCAACAAGGTTGCTCGCGAGCTTGCACAATTCGCAAAACGCAGCAGCACTAACCAGGTCTGGAAAGGAGTTTCTCCACCTATGGTGCAACACCTTCTTCAGTTGGATAAGACTTAATGTTTTCCATGCATCAGCTTGTTGCTGCTTCTGTGTTTCTGCTGTGTGCAGCTGTGTTGTGGACTTTGTTGTCTTTCTTTCTCAGTTTTGAATAAAATCAGGTCCAAATAAAAAAATAAAAAAACAAAAAAAAAAAAGTACAAAACTAAAAATATTGAAGTGGGTTTAAGGAGGTAAGTAGGTAGCACGGTTTACATCTAATTAATTAACAAAAAAAGGTAAGTTTCAAGTTAAATATATTGAAAATTTACTATTGTGCATCTTTATAACTTTTCCTTAGATCAACATTTTGCCAAACCTACCATTAAATTATTTGACCTCTTTATATGTGTATCATACTCGTCATCTAACAAAATGATATGAGATTAAAAACTATCTTTTCTTAAAAAAATTTAAATTTATGTCTTTTTAATCTTAAAAGCCATTAAACAGAACAGTTTCGATCGGATAAAATATATTAAGAGGACATCTTATTGTTGTACAACATTTCATAAAGTTATATATATTAGATGTAATTTATATATTACAAGTTACACCAAAAAAAAAAAAAAAACAAAACAAAACAAAAATTGATTGCATGTCTTATATGAATAATCCCACGAATCACAGAATCAATCATGCAGTTCAATTTAATACGTATCAATCAAAACAGCAAATAAAATCGCAACACTTAACTTACGTATACCCCTTAACAATAATGGTGTCATCTCTTTGTGAGACCAAAACTATCTTTGTTATCTTCTAGCCATGTGTCTGTATTAAGAGTGTGTTAATACCCTATATTAAGTGGCCCTACCCAAGTTTAGGATGGTACCAATCACAAGTCGCTTCTGAACCATCATCCTCAAAAGGCAAAGTTAGTTTCTTTAAGCGTGGGGGAACACTAAATCTCACTTCACAACCATATAAAACTAAATTTTTTTTTATCGATTTTTTTTTCTTACTTATCTTTGCAACTTTTATAATTTAGTCTTTTTCTTCATTCTTTTGGAAGGCAACTTGCACTGATTGAGATGGGTATATGTTTGTTTTATACTATCTAGAACGTAAAATATTGGTCTAAATAGTGAAGCTTGTGGGGTTTTGAGGCTGATAGAGGTGGGGATCCACATGGTCATGTGTTTAAAGGAGAGGAGGACGCCTTAACACAAGGGTTGAATAATGATGTGAAATCACCATAGATCTCTCTCTCTCTCTCTCAACCAGAGTGTCGTGTATTAACGCACTCATTACTGGTAATGGAAGCTAGCTGCAACTTGTTAATTTTTTTTTTTTTGACTATGTACTTTGTTAATTTTCAACAAATAAACAATTTAACTCATCAATATAAGCTAATTCAGTAGCAAGCTTATAAATATTAAAAATATCTCCACCATTTCAAATTTACAAAGAATATGAGAAAAGAAAGAACGCTTTATTTTCAATCGCTTTTTCCTTTCCTTATCTTTGTACTCTTCTAATAAGATCAAATGGAATCTAAAAATTAGGATTACCAGGGGGAGAAAAAATAAAGAAAGAAAGAAAGAGGCCCACAGAAGGTTTCATGACGCAAAGGCGTAATTAGTTGCAATGCATATATTAAAGAAACACAGACAATACAACACATTTATTGCATTGCATTTGCATGCATATAGCACATGGTACGTACAACACTATTTATCGTTATCAAGATTTCTCCCTTTAGAACTGTCTCCACCCCAAAATTAAATTTCAAAGATGCTAGACAGCCCAAAATGTAGAAGTTTTGTGGTGGCAAGGTCATTGCGGTGAACTATTAAAGCCACGGCCTTATTGAAGCAAATAGTTAACGAATCGATGAGTGATTGCAACGTAGCAAACTGTGCTAAAAAGTTATTTGATCCGGATACTGTTTGGTATTTGAAAACTTTGTAGGAAATACAACACAGTGATAATTATTTTTTGTTCCATATTTTAGTATTAACTATGTTAGAAATACTGAATAATTTGTATTGTATTTCTTAGTGAAAAATATACATGAGTGCTTTTATATATGAGGTATATGAATGCAGTACAAGTAAGAGTGTAGTACAAGAATATGTGCTATATAAGTAATCTAATTGGACCTAAAGCCCACAACACTATACACATTAACAGCTCCCCTCAAACTCAAGGTGGATGTGAGACCAATTTGAGGTTGTCAACCAAAGTACAAAGGTGTCCCTTAGGATGTGACTAGCTTGGTGAAGGTATTTGCAAGTTGATCTTTAGAGGAGACCAAGATCAGCTTGAGAGCACCATGGACAAGATGATAACAGATAAAATGACAATCGATCTCGATGTGGTTAGTCCGTTCATATAAGACATCATTGTGAGTAATATGAATGACACTCTGATTGTCACAATAAAGAGAAGTAGCAGAGGATGTAGACACACCTAAGTTTTTGAGAAGCCATCATAGCTAAAGGAGCTCAGATGTAGTATCAGAAAGGGCACGATATTCTGCTTTAGTACTGGAGCGGGTCACATGAGTTTGTTTCTTACTTCGCCAAAAAATCAAAGAAGAATCAAGAAGAAAGCAATAACCAGTGGTGGACCTACGATCAGTAGGATCTCCTGCCCAATCAGCATAAAAAAATGCACGGAAAATAAGAGGGGACTGAGCATAATAGAAAAGACCATGGAAGAGAATGCCCTTTAGGTATCGAATAATGCGCAGAACAGTAGCATAGTGAGTCGATCGTGCAGCAAACAATACTGGCTCACCTAATGAACAGTATAAGAAATGTCTGGACGAATGACAGTGAGATAAACTAGGCTGCCAACCAAGCGTCTGTAAAGAGAGAGATTAGACAATGGTTTCTCCCCTGAGGGAGTCAGATGCGCATTAAACTCAACTGGAGTGTCAATAGTCTTGCTATCAGTGAGTCCAGCTCGAGACAAGAGTTTAGAGGCATATGAGTGCAGTACAAATAAGAGTGTAGTACAAAAACGTGAACTTTAGGCCCAATTAGATTACTTATATAGCACATATTCTTGTACTACACTCTTACTTGTACTGCACTCATATGCCTCCTATATAAAGATACTCATGTATATTCTTTAACTGAGAAATACAATATAAATTATTCAGTATTTCTAACATGGTATTAGAGTCACTACTCTAACCTTTTCTTAGCAGTCTTGTCTTTATTGGTGTCACTATATTCTCAACATCGCTTCCGCCGTCATAATCGTTGCCGCAGCCTTTCGCCGTAGAACCTCCGACGCCTTTTAGCCGTCATCCTTGGGTTCCGGACTTGCAGCCGCCGTCGTTGAGGAGTCCCGCACCACACAGACCACTACACTTATCGTCTTCATCGTTCATCTTGCTTCGATAAGTATTTTTCAAGTACCACAGTGATCGTCTCGCCCCGATCTACTCAATCGTGAAAATCTCATCGTCATCGGAGCTTGCACGCACCTTAACAAACCATATAAATTAGTTTCGGTATCCACTGTAACGATAAGAAAAAGGATTGCGTCTTCATCAGAAAACTGAGAAAAGTAACCATTCCCTTCATATAATTAAATATGTACCATTTGTATTCATTCAAGAAAAATATATATAAAAATATATATTAATGTAGCATTCAAGGGTTTAAGCTTAGTTGTAACTTGTAAATTACCTTTTTCTTTTTCTTCGAGTTCTATGTGAGTACGTGACCTTTCTAAAAGTGGACTGAATGGACGTCTTCTTTATTCGGATTATTGGTTTCAACTAAATGAGAATGGCTTTTGTTGGTACATTTGGAAGCACCAAGTCTGGGAGCATCATTTCCAAGTTATATGGGAGAGTGTACACTTCATTATTAAAATGATACGCATAATTAAAGGAAGCTTTATGCATGATATGTTGGGTATTGTATATAATCATGCTGGCAAGTGATGACTCAAGCAGGAGACATGAAAGCATAAAAAAATGGGGAGAGTTAGTAATTTGAATTCTCCCAAAAAAAAAAAAAAAAAAAAAACAGAAAGGTAATATTACTCGTGGGTTGTACACTTTGTAGTTTGTACTCGGGGGATAGTCCTTGTTCTTTTCTTTTCCATTTTGTATTCTCGCAAATCAACAGCTAGAACTGAGGTCAGAATCTGATGGAATCAAGCTAATTAAATATATGATTACCAATATATAAACTAAGCGAGAAAGTAAGAAATAGATTATATAGACATAAAAGCAGCTTAATAAGTTCCCATGAATTAGAGACACACTTAATATATAACAGATAAACTAAATTAATTAAACAAATAATTTGTTCCTGTATGTTGGATATCAAAGAGTGGTTAAGCAGATGTATAGCAGAATATTTAGTACAGCCTGATGCTTCATAGTTTATACAGACATAACAGACATAATCATAATTCATAGCAGCATTTTGTTGGACTAGAGGACATAACAAAATGCTGGCTTTCATATTGAGACAGTCTGATCCTGCAACCTAGCTATACCACGATATAGATTTCTTAGTACAGCCATGGATATCATGGACCACACAGGACCTCTAGTTCACCAAAAACCATGATCATATCTACTCGAAATGTCAATATCCAACAGTTGCTGGACCGTAGTTCATTTATAATGATGCTTAAGCTCTCTTTAGTTGATCTAATAGAGTTTGGTTTCCAACTTCCAACTGCTTGATGTGTTAAAAAATCAAATATTTTAAATACTTCATTTAAAATTTTAAATACCATGATACTCTTTACACTATTAGATCAACTGAATAAAATCCTAATCATAAAATTGAGTTTTTCAATTTCAAGTAAAATTCCTGCTTGATTATTGAAGTACGAACTTCTTTATTTTGATATTTTCCAGTGTTTGTTGCTTCTCTTTTCAAGGACAGGCATAGTCTGTCCCACTCCCTCGTCCTACTGACACAGCGAACACGAGATCAGTGGCGGTAAAAACTTGCAGAAACATTAAAAAAAAAAAAATTTGTGATAGAAGCAAATCAAGGTACTACATTCTGAGGTGCACATGCATTAATGGAGTTAAGCTCTTAACTTTGTGAAGATATTTAAAGTTCAAAACATAAGGCAACAAGTTTGGATTTTATGAGGTGGGGCATCCAATGTGGTGTATAAAGTTGATGAAAAATAATGAATTATGGCATGAAATAACCGTGACCGTAGGTTAAGGGTTGGAATAGGAAAGAAAGCAACAACAGTGGCAATCAAATCCATGTTTCTCAAGTACCAGGCAATGAACAATTTCTCTCCATTCTCCACGGAGATAACCAAACTTCCAGTTGGGAAACAACTCATTGAAGCACTAGCAACAGGTCCCCACTGCTGCTTATGTCCTCTATGGATGGAGCAATACTCCAATGCTCCGCAATCATATCAAATTTATTTATTTATTTATCATATCAAAATGTTTCTCACCAGCAAAGCATGTGCCTGCCCATACTAGCTATCTTTCTTTCGAGGCAAAAATATTTGAAGTGGGTACAATCTTTGTACACTGTAGATTCAATTTCCTTGTTGGTGAGAGGTTTCAACTATTGAAGGCTTTAGTGTGGCCAGCTTTGATTTTAGACCATTATATATATTACAAAATTTTCTAAATATAGTTGTGCATGACACTCCTATGGCGATATAGCCTACAATATTTGACTGGAATGTTCTTGTGTGAATGGAAAATCATGGTATTTCTTCTTCCATTCTTGTTTGTGACTGTTGCTAATCACATTTTGCCAGGTTAAGAAGCCACACAAAGTATAAAAAAAAAATCGTTGTGTCCTTAAATCTTGTTTGGAGCAAGATATTGTTGCTTGGGTCTTTTATTGTTGCAACTTGAAAGCAATAATTCATGAGTCCAATCAATTTGTACCATATGGGGGGAGGCATGCAGGTCTCTTTATCTTATTCCATCTGAGTTTTATTATTATAGTTAGAAGTGTACTATATAGTTCCTGCGCAACTATAAATGTGTGGTAACTGAGAATTGTAGGATCAGAAAGGTAGTTGGTCATGTCTGTAAGTACATTGCCTAATTTACATTGTCTAGCTAGTTATCAGCCATATTTCAATATATAGTTGATGGAAAATAATCATACTTTCTCCTTTGAACATGATGAATTTAAGTACAAAACTAGGACAAAATATAAATCTGACTGTGTTCAATACAAAGTAACAACATTTAGGAAATAAAATCAAATTTAGGAATATATATATATATATATATATATATATATATATATATGAAAAATTAGTTATTTATGTTCTAAATTATCTAAACATCCCTAATTTTTACTTAACATAATTTCCAACAAATAAATAAAGGAGGGAGTAAGAGTAATTTGAACTCAAATACAATTTTTTTTTAATTAGAAAAACACTCTAATAAAAATATATATTTAATTATGGTTTTTAGATAGTTTAACTAGTAAAGTTTCTTGAATAATAAAACTATGTTGTTATTAAAAAAAAAAAAAAAAAATTGCTATATAGAAGGCTTTGATAGTTAAAAGAAGTTATCTGTTTTTTTTCTTTTGGGCAAGAAGGAAACGATCGAATTCTGCTGATTGAATTTTATAACTTGATATTCATCAAGAAAATAAGACGGAAATAGATTGCTGAAATATTTCTGTCACATGCATCTTGCAGTTTTCTCTGAATCTGACACGGAGAAGCTTGACCTTTGAATCTGACAGCTAATGGCTTGTCGTAGGAGCCATGCTATTATTATTTTTTTAATTAAAAAATATAACTATGAATGAACAACAAATTTTATTGCAACAGTACTATTTCCTCGCACAAAATCTTTTGAAAAGAGAAAAGATTTACTACTTGCAAATTACTCATCAACTTGCAATCTATCTTTTTCCTAAAATATAATTAAATAATTAAATAACATCTTTCACTTGGTAGGTGGGATAGTGGGATAGGTGTGTCGGTAACTACCTAGAATAAATACTTCTCGCTTTTTTTTCTTTTTTTTTTTTTATATATATACCACATAATCACACTTGAACAAAACTAAACGAGGGTTTTATACTGGAAAATTCCAAAAGTGGAACACATACTGCAGTGCACATCTTAATTCTTAAGTTCATTGCATCAATGGAAAATTGGAAATTGGATAATATAATGTTAATGTCTTTTGGCAAGCAGCAAATGGCTTGTTAATTGTTTGAAGAAGGGAGTGAAGTGACACGGACAAACAAGTCTAATTAAATAGTCAATGCCTCTGAAATGGGTTTTCATCTTTCGTTTTCCTTTTCCCCTCTCAAAATCTGAAGCCACTCTTTTGTTGTTGTTGTCAAAAACCTTATCTTGCATATCTATAGACTGACATATGTTGGAATAATGGAATAACTAATGCCATCCATGCATCTATCTTTCTATTATTCCACGTAAAAAGTGATCCATTTTCTTTTGTTGCACTGCACTCATAAACTCCCCTGGTGTTCCTAAGATAAAGCACAAGGGATTCTAGACGAAAAGATTTTCCATATGTTTTATTATTGTTGTGACATTAGACTCTTAATTACTAAGCCCTCTCTCTCTCCAGGAAAACCTTTTAGACAAGTCAGCTCAGGAAAAAAAAAATAATTGATGGGAGATATGATGACAGAGCTAGGTTCAAATGATTCGTGCGCAATGTCTTCATCTCTCTCCTATAAATCTTCAATGCAGTGTCAGTGTTTCTCCTCTCTATATCTTCTGCCCAGGTATTCTGTGTATGTGGCAGTGATCACTGGAAACACTGATAAAATAGAGAGGCATATAAAAACAAACAATTCCGCTGCACGTTCGCAAATCCAATTTGGCTCAGTGTTCGAATTAAGAAGGTACCAAAACTCTGAGCTGTTGAGCACCTGTCTTAAATCAGCTTTTAATTTTATCACGGCCATTGGCCAGTGCCCCCCCTACGACTTCTCAATGCAATCAAAATTAATTGTGGTACTCACACTCTCAATCCAGTAAGTAGCTATCAGGCCTATCACAACGAGTTCATAGCAGGCTTCCCACCTCAGCAATGAGCCAAACTGTTAGGTGGTCGTAATCGATGAGACTAAACTTAGTCTAATACTCGCTCAGGTCATATTCTAGGCTTGGCTGGTCCACAGTCCACACTCGAACCTGGCTACACATATTGGTGCGGTACAACTCATCGCATTAGTCTAACTTAGTGACCGTGAACATACAGTCAAAACTTTTGAGTAATGTTACAAGGCACGCCTAAATCAACACTCGTGCACGTGTGTTAACTCTTGATCAATTTCAGCACTCTCAAGCTAAAATCTAATCAAAAGTTGACATGTAAGCATAATGTGAATTTGGGTGTAAGAATTGGTGTGCCTTTAGCATTATTCGTTTCAATTATAAGCAAATGAATTCAATTAAAGAATTGAAAAGGGTAGGAATCTTACAACAAGTTATAGCGGTTAATTAAAATTCGGTCAAATTATGATGGGAAAAGTGTAAACAACTAGGCTAAGAATACATTCTGATTTAAGCATTGTTCAATAAGCCATGACAGTAAACTGTATCATACATGGCATTTTCTTTGATACATCACTGATACACCAAGATCTGTTCTTCTGCATTAAGGACAAGAACATTGTCTCTGAAATTAAATATGCAGTAACATGGAATTTCTTCCTACGTAAACGAGAGGAGAGAGCCTTACAAATTGGAAACATGACACCATGCATGCTTATTGCTTATCTCATCCATAATTATAGACAAAGGACAGATTCAAAGAATCCACGTATGTTATGCATAGCTTACACTTAACATATTGCCTCTTTATTTATGATGTGAAATTAATCAGAGAATGAGAATGACGGGGCAGGCTCTAGCCCATGACTATTGTACTGGAGCGAGTTTAAATTAGAAAAAATCTATTCTGTATTCCAAAAAAGCTTGGTCAGCCATTTTAAAGCTAATCTTACCTCTACACATGCTTTATCTCACTAGGCTTCAATGATTGGTTACTCCTGTTGAACTATTAAAGCAATTCTGTATTCCATAAAGGTTTGTGCTAATTTTTCTAGAAAGCTGGCATTTCTGGATTCAATTAACAATCATGAAATGAGAAAATCAAAAGGCAAGCATGCAAGTGTCGTGTCCCACAGAATTGACATGTTCCAACTGCGGTCCATTAGTCCTTAGTTCATACAAAATTACTTCATGGTCTTTTCAGAACAGAACACAGATTCAACCTTTAGTATTCATGGTAGGACCCCAGCGTAAGTGGTTGTAGACTATAACCTAAATTATTATTACAATCAACAAGTACCAAGGACCAAGACCTTTGGCACATGCAATTTCAAAGGACGGTACACCTATTCTTGATTAAGCATGCATTTGTATCTTTCTTAGTAACATCAATAAGAAAAGGATGTAAAAAACAACAATCAAAAGTTTGCAATAGTATAAATGTGAAATCCCTTTTTTAAAAGGCTATACATGGGGGTGGGATTTAAACTTTCAGTACTAACAAAGTGTTCGGCCCACGTGCATGTCAAGTCAATAAACTCAAAGAGGGTAATACCTCCTTGGCGTGATTCACATTACCATTATTATAGAATAGCCATGATTCAACCAGCAAATTGTACGAGTACCATCAGTCTAAATAGCATCTGATATCTTTTCTAAAATAAAAGAAAGGCACAGGATCAATCAATCAGTCAACCAACAACCTTATCGGATAAAGCATATCACATTGAGTAATACAGATGTTTTAACATGATTACTACCTTTGTTTTTCCTTTAATTCATTACATCAACTTGGGGATAACCAACCTTATTAACACATCAAGCAAATAAATAGTAAGTCAACAGAACATAGAAAAAGTATCATGATTACACTCAAGTAGGTTTTGCTAATCAGTTTTTTCTTTAACCAGACTTTAAAACAGTTCTATAATGAGGTCATGTATACTTCTTATGGTTTAGAAGGAGTTGATTTAATCCCCTAATACTCCCTGTAATTCCTTTCCTTTCAATTATTTTCTGCATGGGAAGCTGAGTGAGATGGATGATCAACCTAGACTGCCAGAGCAGAGTTAATAACAGATAACGGAGCATTAAATCAACTCCAATCTAATCAGGGACTGTTAGGAATTGAAAGCACCGTACTGCATTCTTTTCAGCCTTTCAACAATGTGATCTAGGAAAGAAGACTGACAGCAGCAGATATTCACGTGGGATAGAAGAATTCCTTGCTGCCCCTGTCAGAGAAATCCAGCTTTTTTCTGGCACATTTGCAAAGCTCCTAGGAACCATTTCTGTATGACTTGTGTGGTCATTTAGACTTGAGAACATGGCAGAAGAAATGGCAAATAGCTAGACGTAAAGTTCAGTATTCATTTGGAGATAATTAAATGAACCCAAAATTCGAAATAACAAATTTTAAAGCATCACTTTTGCCAAACTTTGACATCTTCAACACATACAAGCTTTCTAGATGATTTGAATGTGTTAGGAACCCACATTTGGGTATATAATGCATTTAGAGTCTGTTTAGATACTGCTTATTTTGCTGAAAACTGAAAACAATAAAAAAATTATATTAAAAAAATTACTGTTCACACAGGGTTACTATTCATTCGCCTAAATGCAAACGCAAGAGAACATAATTTCTATCCAAACGCATACTTAGTTAGTTAGTTACAATTTCAAGCATGTTAATCACATTTAACATATGTTAGAATTATTAATGCATATAGAGAATAATAGGTTAGGATAAAGCCATGTGAGCCTATATAGAATAGTTTTATGGTTCTATAAATATCTACTTATAATCACATCTCTATTATTGAAAAATAAATCAATTTCTTAAAGCGTTAGTGCATCTCTACCTCTCTTAATCTCTCCCTTTCTCTATTGAGAGTGACTACTTCGAATTAAGTCATTTTTCCTACAATTCCCCTACAATTTATACCCATCTCCATTAGAAACCTCTAGGTTCCTAACAAAAGGTTTTCATCTCATCCTCACTGTCACACCCCAAAGCATATGACTTTCACCTTGGCTGATCTTCTTAAAAAACTCACTGCATTTACATACAGAAAATATGATTTGTAATTTCCACCTGCTAGTTTTGCAATCTAAGCAATATCTTTTGAACAATAAAACCATTTTCTATCCTTTTTTTTTTTTACTTTCTATTTTTTATAGCTAAAGACACTGCTCACACACCTGGCAAGATTGGACTCATGACTTAACCCTCCACCCCATTGACAAAATAAAATAATAATAATCAGTAAACGATATGCCACAAGTAACAAATCAAGCGGTTAACATCTTCAAATTCTCATTTTATCTCATGCTACATCGATGAAATTAATGGAGAACTACCCTCTCTGGAATCCCCAAGGCTATTGATCCCACACCAATTTTTTCTGGTTCAAAGAGGAAGTCTCCATGTTAAATTATAAAGGGCGTTATCCAAAGGTTTGGCTTCTTCTTTTTCTTCTTTTTTGAATAAAGAGTAATTTGGTAAATCAACTGCTAAAATGCGTTACAGTCGAAGTTCATGGTCCTAACTTTAAATTGAGCCTTGCCCTGCCACGAATCATAGTCTAGTTGTAGGTTAGTTTGACTGTAATAATGTATAGCCTTTAGCTTGGGGTCTAATTAAGTATCTCATTATAGAAAAGTGAAGGGAGCACCATATTACTAGATTATGACAATACAAGAAAAGAGAGCCTATGACAAAAGACAAAATATAATCAATCCATAAAATCTAATAAGAATCTATGTTTGAAACAAATAACCAAATCAGATTCAAGTGTAGGACCTATAAGTCAATTAGATATAGCTTAAATGACACATCTTCCCCTTGTAATAAGTGCAAGATAGAGGGTAATGTCATGAGTTCAATAAATCAAGACCCACCAGGTGAGTAACTTATTACTAATCTCAACAGCAACAAAAAACAAAAAGTGTCATAAGGCCTATAAATTCTTAGATGTCCCTTTCACCATCATCATCATTATTATTATTATTATTATTTTAATAACAAAGATGTGAAGCTAGAAACATCATTTTTCTCATTCTTTTCTGGTGCACAACAACTTTTTTTTTAGAGTTTCAACCTATGGTGTCCGCTCCTAATGATAAATCTTTATCATTAGATCAAGACATCAATCAGTTTTTGATGTAGGCGGGGATTGAACCCCAGATCTCTTATACAACCATCAGAGATTTTACCAGTTGAACTAACTGAAACTCACTGTGCACAACCACCTTAATAGCACCAACTTGGGCTAGGCCTACCTCAATCCCTGGAGGATCCATATGAAGTGGAAGCTCCACATGTGATTTGAAGTCGGGCTTTTCCAACAATGGGACCTAGGGATTTATGATGATTGGTTTATGTAAGGCAGACAGCTTACTACGAACACTCTTAAATCCCAGAGTGTTTATATGTCGGACATGCCTAGAACTCTTTTGCAAGTGTGTCCATAGTATGTTGGGAGAAGAAAAAAAATTAAAATCCTTTGGTTTTAGATATGTTTTTTAAGATTTTGATAGTAGTTATCTATTTTAAAAACTAAAATAAACATATAAAGGGAAGAATGTCAATCATCTGTTTCTTCATTATGCTGTAGCTAGGGAGTTATGGATGTTGATGTTTAAGCCTGATGGGTGTTCCTTGTGTTATGCCAATTTCGGTGTTGGGACTGTTGGAGAGTTGGAGGAGGTGGAGTGGTGGAAGAAGTATGGGGACAATTTGGAAAGCCATTCTTTTGTATCTCATGTGGGGTATTTCGTGAGAACATAATGCTCACTGTTTTGATGACTGAGAAACAAGCATTGCAAAGCTGAAGTATTTAGTCTTGCAGACTCTTTATGAGTGGACTCCTCCATTTGCATCCTTTTCAGATGAGGGGCTGCTAGATTTCTTGGATTATTTTGTACATTAGCTAGCTCTTTTGCTTTTTGGAAAATTTTTTCCCCTATTTTGTTTCTTCTCTTGTACACTTTTGTGTTTTTTAAATACAGATGCGGTGCATTGGGATTGCACTTTTTTTCAAATAAATAAAACATACCTAAAGATTTTTTTTTTTTTTTGATAAGTTATAAAACACACATAAAGATATATATTAATTGTTGTATCCTCATCATTTCGTGTCCTAATTTTTCAAGAATTGTCATATTGTTATGTCTCGTGTCATATTGTGTCCATGTTCATGCTTCTTAGGTCATAAGAGCAAGGTGAGGTTTAGAGCTGTAGAACAAGAGAGATGCCTTGTGAGCTGGGCTTCTAAAGATGAGGCCTTTTGGTGAAGCTAAATCAATTTTAGGACACCAAACCCTACATCTGATGAGTTTGGAGGACAGATTGGTGAATTAGGCAAACAGTTTAAACTAAACCATAACTTAATGAGTGGCATCCACATCTTTGCTTGTGATCTTTCCCATGCCACCAATCAATGAATGCTAAGAAAGGATCGAATATTAAAGTCCTTTTTCAATATGTTCCCACTCAATACTAATTGATAATGAAACTGGATAGCTTTTCTAGTTCCAATTCCATCCATTTCTGGGTAATTTCTACTTGTTTATTTGCAAATGATCTAGGTCCTGAAGCGTATGACATTCTTTAGAGTGGCTTTTTTCTCTTGGTGTACTACTTTGTTGAAGATTTTGACCACTGATAATCTAAGGAAGATAATTATTATGGATTGGTGTTTTATGTGTAAAAACCATATGCAGTGGCGCATGAAAAAAACTGTGAGTGGTTTAAACTCCAACCCTTATCTCATCCAATTAACTTTGTACCAATATAATTAGAAGATCAAGAGTCTTGTGAAGGATGATTTAACACTAATCTCACCAAATCAGTTTGAAGGTACTCCATGATGAGTTGTGGGCTCAAAATGGAAGGATTTTTTTCCTTTTCACCTTGAGAAAAGGCACAAGGTTTTTTTGGGCCAGTAACTTCACACATTGCTTGAGGTCAGGCTTTGGTGTGATCGCAAGTGTCTTCCACCAAAAAGCAATAGGTCATAAGTTTGAGTTTGGAAATCAGCTTCCTCAAAAAAAGAATGAGGTTAAGGCTGCCTATCAATCACCTCTCCCCAAACCTCTCAAAAGTAAGAATTTTGTGTACCAGGTATGACTATTTATTTTCACACATTTCTGCATTAAGATCCCATCAAAACATTTCAGTAAAAATGCATGCACTCTTCAAAGACTATTATAGTTTGATCAACGAACTTTCTAAGTGTTTTAGCTGATGCAAAATTCTAGACATGGTTGCCTGTTGCCTAGCTTCTCTTTTTTTCTCTTCACTGCTTCTTTTTATACTACTTCCAAATAATAAACCTCAGCAACCAATTGTAACAAACAACCAGATTCTCCACTCATTTCTCCTTTAATCCTCAAATTAACACCAAAATCCATCCCTATAGTAAGTCGCACATAATGTCTCTCAAGTCAGTTTTCCTTACTGGACTTGACCACCACAAAACAAATCCAAGTTTCAGTTTCTTCAAGACTTCCATAAACCCCAAAATATACGTCTCTTCCTTACACCTTTAGAAACAGTAAAACCAGATATATTTAATAACCTTTGGCCACCAATTAACACCTCAATCCTTACCTTAAGTGTCTATTTGGCATGATTAATTTAGCCAACTTATTTTATTATTCAGCTTATTTTTGCTATTATTAATGAGTCCCACTGTACTTTTTGATACTATTCATAGGTCTCACTATAATATTTCAGCTAATTTTTACTTTTATCTACAGTACTTTCAGCAAAAAATTTTCAGTTTCTGCAAAATAAGCGGATCCCAAACAGACCCTAAATATCTCACTTTTGTGGCTGCCCAGAAATCCAGTTCAACCACTGTTTGCCCCTAAACCTCATGCTTTTTAAAGCCTAATCAATCTCCAATCCTAAATCCTCTACTTTTGCTAATGCTAAAATCATGATAACCCCTATCTTTTCTTTTCTTTTTTGATAGGTAACGTAAATAATTTTATTAATAAAAAAGCCAACCCAAGTACAATGGAAATGTACTATAGGGGAAAAACTCAAGAGCCCCAATTACAATGATCAATTAAAAACAGGAAGGGAAAAACAAGAATAAGTCGGCAAAACTAGACTCCATTCAAGGAGAGTACGAAAGAAGGAAGACTTAATCTCAAGAATGGACCATTCACAACCCTCAAAGCTTCTAGCATTCCATTCCCACTAAATACACCACATCAAACAATGCGGCACAAACCTCCAGATAGCTATATTGCAATGTTGACTGAACTTGCCCGGCCAAGAATCTAACAACTCGATAACCCTATGCGACATGAATACCAAACAAGAAAAATACCATATTCCACAACTCATGTGCTACAGGGCAATGAAGGAGGAGATGATCCACCGATTCCCCACGCCTTTTGCACATAGAGCACCAATCAAGTACTAAAATATGCCTCTTCCAAAGATTGTCTATAGTTACGATCTTACCTAAAGAGGCAAACTAGGAAAATAATGCTACTCTAAGAGGAACCTTTGATTCAATTGCCACACCAGTTTCCATGGAAATGATACAATAGTAGTAGGGGATAAAGAATGATAATAACCTCGCACCTCAAAGCCTCTACTCTTAGTTGGCTTCCAACAAACTTTGTTAGAACCAACACCCCGCACATCCGTGGAATAAATCATGTCCATAAACAAGGCCAAATATTCTAATTCCCAATCATGCACCGGACAACAAAATTGAATATCCCATTGTAGCCTCCCATCATAGAAACGCATAACCTCCAAAATGGAGGACTCCCTTGCCCTACTAATGCGGTCAAATTCTGGAAATGCCTCCTTAAGAGAACAATCCCTATCCATAAGCATGATTTTAAGTGCAAGATAGAAGGTATAGAAGAACTAAGAGAACAAATAAACTATTTCCCATAAACCACAGATCCTCTAGCAGCTATGGCATCACATGTTGGGGGAAAGAACTCAGCAAAAGTAAAAATAAAAAATAAAAAATAAATGAAGAAGCTTATAAGGAAGTTGAATTCTCTTCAAAAGACAAGTAGATGAATCCCACAAGGCTACACCACTTAATACTCTTTTTATGGACAAATATACCAAAGAAGATCTAGCATCACTGCAGTGCATTGTCTCATAAGAAGATGGAATACCATCAAATCTAGAGGTAGGTGAGAAAACCACACATTCATGTTGACATTTTCCAGCGCAAGCATAGAACACATAAAAAAGAGAGATTTAAGTCAAACAATATAAGGAGCACAGTGCATTCTTCTCATCTAAAGCAAATTTGATTACTTTTTTCGATAGATTTTTGTGATAAGAAATCACAAATTTTATTGATACATAAAGTTTTGTGTGCACAAGGTATGTACAAGAGTTTCTTTTTGGAATAGATAGTGGCTTGAACTTTATAATACCTTAGCACTTGCTCAAGTTTTTGATATATTCAAATTCCTTAAAAGCTGGAAATAGGTCAACTGAAAGCCCACACATTACTATATGATGTTCAAAATAACTGTTGAGTTTTCTAATCAACCCCTAAACGGCTTTCTCATGGTTCTGCTGAACACTCTTCCCACAAAGATACGAATTGATACAACTGGGTTCAAGTTTTTATTTCTTTTCTCATCTATCCATTTCTCTACTATAAGGCATTGCATCAAGATAGCCCTAAGTTAGGAACAGGTGAAGTGATAATGAAATTGCAAGATATATACAACAAGTTTACAGGTCAATACACAAATCCACATTTTCAAAACTTGCTGAGGTTTCTTGCCAGCATAGGCCTACCCATGTCAAAGTGAAAATGGTGTTAGTGATAAGACACCTCAGCTGCTCAGCAACTAGTAAAAAGATTGTAAATTTATGTTATGTGTATCTGTAAACTATGTATAGTAGTGGGCATTGTTTGATAAGCACATCACATATGCATAAAACTAATTGCTAATGAGTGTCACCATTAGTGGGTATTGCATTGAAATATACAGTTTGTTTGGAAATATAATTTCGAAGAATTTTCATAATACAAGAATAAAATTAAAAAGTACTGAATTGTTGTTGTTCTTACCAGAAGGAAATGCAAATGCTAAAGGTAAAACCTGAGGAAGCGGAAAGCAAAGAGAGCTTCAAGAACACCCAAAGACGCACCGGCGAAGACATCGAAAACGAAATGGCGGCCGAGAAAAACCCTAGAAAGCGAGGTCAGCACCGCCCACAACCAAACCGCCAAATTGAGAAGGTTAGCCTCGTCGTCGGCGAAGAAGTGAGCGATAGAGGCGACGAAGAAGACGCGAGAGGCGTGGCCGCTAGGGAAGGAGTAGTGGTCGACGGAAACGGCGGCGTTCATGTTCTTGTTGTAGACGGGACGGGATCGGCGGAAGAGGAGCTTGATGAGCGCGATGAGAACGAGGTCGAGGAGGAGGCCGAGGAGGAGGGAGGAGAGGAAGGGGCGGCGGAGGAGGAAGAGGGAGGTGGAAGAATTGGGGGCGAGGAGGAGGGAGAGGGAGATTGGGAAGAAGAGGCGGAAGTCGGCGGAGAGTTCGAGGAGGAAGAGGAGGAAGTGTGGGAGGAAGGGTTTGAGTGTGGAGTGGAAGTATTCAGAGAGGGCTGCGTCTACGCTTATTAGGTGGCTGAGGAGTGTTGTGCTACCCGTGGTTGTGGCGGCGGCGGCGGCGGCTTTGGGTGGTTGTGGTGGGTCCATGGCAGTTGGGGGTTTGGGAATGGTAGATTTGGCAGTTTGTGTGGTTGTTTGGATTTGGCACTGGCAGTGTGATGTGGAAGAGGAAGAATTAGTAAAAATGCGAACGGCGTCGTTTACTATGAATAGATCAGGCCAAGCCAAGCCCAGCCCAGCCCAGCCCAGCCCAGTAAGCGTTGCTTCGAGTTTAAGAGCTGAGAACCAAAAGTTCAACTTGGGCTCTTAGAAACATGATGTGCCATGCCGATGCACTTGAGCTGATTGCCCATTTGAATATAATATTTCAAAATTGATGAAGTTTAACTTCAACTTGGTGTATTAAGTCATATTAAACCTTTTCCTCAAAAAAAAAAAAATAAATAAAATAAAAATTCATATTAAAGTAAACCTATATGATTATTTTTGAAGGCGATGCCCTCAATGTTGTAGAGCCCATTCAGAACTTACAAGTTACACCTCGTTGGTATCATCACTGATATAGGGTGTGTTTGGATTGAGCTTATTGTTGCTGAAACTGAAAACTGAAAACTGAAAACTGAAAACACTGTAGCAAAATAATTTTAAAATGTGTGAATAGTACCGTGGGACCCATTTTTAATGAAAAAGTTGATAAAAATTGAGAATTGTGGGACCCGTAAACAGTGCTCAGTGCACTATTCTTTAGCTGAAAAGTCAAAAAACGCGGCTACTGTTCAATGAACAGTAGCCGCACTACACCTGAAATGCTTGAAAACCCAAAAAAAAAAAAAAAAAAAAAGGAAACGCGCTTTTAATGAAAACGCAGACGCCCAGACGCCGAATCCAAACACTACCATAAACCAATTGACTCGCTCTTTTCATTTTTGTTATTTTTTAGCTATTGTAAATCAAACCAATTGCTCTACTCATGGCCTTCCTGCATGGGCTCCTTTATGTAACGATTTCGGGGCCTTTCCCGTCTCCAATCTTTTGGCCCACATTTTGGAGGCAGAGATAGTAGACGGTCTAGGCTCTGAAATCTTTCTTTGATGCAATAAAATTCATCATTCAATAAATAAATATATATATATATATATATATATATATATGTGACTAAAAATATATTTCAATGGTCATCATCATTAAATAGATTATATTAGAGGTAAATTCAATCCTTTGGCATATATGCCCTTTGTAGGGAAATGGTTTTTAAGCCCAAGTAACATTGGGTCATTGGTAAAAATAGGCTCAGTGCTAACTGGCCTGCTATGAAAACAGGTCTCATCAAATGAGTCAAATCTCAAACCATAGTGCTAACTAGCCTCACCTTTGTAGAGAAATGGTTTTTAAGCCCAAGTAACATTGGATTATGGGTGAAAATAGGCTCAGTGCTAACTGGCCTACTATGAAGACATGCCTCACCAAATGAGTCAAATCTCAAACTACCAACCAAATCAGGATGTTATCCTTGTTAGAGGTACTCTAGATCGGAATCCGAGGATAGTGTACACTCCAAGCCGTCGAAAAATAATTCTAGAATGTGCAAAATTGTCCAAGGAAGTCTACTTAAACTTCCTGATAAAGCAACAGTCACCTCCACATTGATGAGGCACAACTGCCTAGTGCTGTCACATTTATTAATGAATTACTGGCCTAAAAAGTGCAAGAAACCCTAAAAGTCTTCATTCATCATGAAAGTAAGGAATAAAGAGCTAGATGGGACAGTAAGCCTTCTAGCTAAACAAGGATAGCACATCCTTGAGAAGAAAGTAGGGCAAATAAGGAGAGAGAAAGGCAAAAGGAGGAGGATATAGAAAATAAAAATAAAAATGACTGAGAGACTTAGAGTGAGAATTATATAGAGAGAAAAACAGAGTTTTAGAACACCTTCAAGAGCTTGTTCTTGAGAGGGAAATTGTAGTATTTTTTTATATACTTGAATAACATCACAATTTTACATGGTTTTTACATTGATGTTTGTTCTTGTTCAAATCTCTCACTGTGAATTATCATTAGCCCATAATACAAATTAGTTGTGTCTTTGCATTGGGTTGTTTATCCATTTTTAACACACACACACACACACACACACATATATATATATATATATATATATATATATATAATTTTTAATCATCACATAGTTTTATATCGTATCAAATTATCATTTTTTTTTTTTTTTTTTTTTTTGAGAATCATCAATTGTCATTTCAAAATCAAGTAATGTGTATGCTTAACGTCACCATTACATAGCTATGAAACAAAATTACCATTACATAACAAGGAGCCCATTAATTTAGAAGGAATCAATAGCTTAGCTTAAAGAGACCAAATTTCAAATATCAAATTAAGAAGAAAAAAATGCGATGGATGAAAATAATAGCTTAAAATATTGCTCAAATTTCTCATTGAAATAATATCTAAGTTGAAAAATCAAATTCAAATTCCATCTTTTAAGAAGGAACTAAAAAAAAAAAAAAGAATCACAAATTTTTATTAATATTTTGATCATGTACCAGCCAAACTCGCCATATCGCTAAAATTTAGCAAAACAGACAAAAATAGACTAATATTTAGATTTTAGACCAAGGTAGAGTAAGGTGGTGCTTAGCGGTTAATTAACCAACTACTGTGGAATAATTTTTTACCATTTTAACTAGAACCAAATGATTTTTTTTTTTTAAATTTTTTATACAAAATAGAAATTTCATTTTAACTTAATTTAAGTATATATATGTATGAAGTTCACTCCTGGAGACTTGAACTCCGGCCGTTGCCCCCCACATCAGGGACAAAACCAGGATTTGAACCTGGGGGGGGGGCAAAGCTTAAACCATTTTTTTTTTTTTATGAAAATAAAAACTAACACCTATTTTATATTGAACAAAAAAATACATATAAAATAAGTGTTTCTTAAAAATTTGATATTATAAAAATGTCGACAAAGTATAACATACAAAGCTTAATGTAAGCTCGTCGAATTTCATCCCATTCATTAGCATCATATTCCCATATTTGCTTACACATTCCAAGATCACGCCCAAAACCTGTACTTTCATCAATGGTGACATTTGGAACTTCTGTTTGGAGATTTTCAGAAACTGGGACATCAACGCTAGGGGTTGGCAATCTTGCATCATAAACTATGATTTCAGAATTATTTAGATTTTTTCTTTTGAAAAAATTTAATATTGTAATGGACTTACTCATGATCTACAAATTTAAAATAATAAAAAATAAAAAGGTTTCATTATTTCCATATTTTGTAGTTCTATACACCAACTTAAAAAAAAAAGGGACTTCTCAACCAAAATATAAAATAAAAATCTAAAACCAAAATAATCACAAACAAACAAGCACAAGTTTATATATGTTACTAATATTAGCCACATCACACAAAGTGACAATGACAAAGACAAAGTTCACACACACACACACACATATATATATTACTAATATTAGCCACATCACACAAAGTGACAAAGACAAATTTTTTTATAAAACCAAAATAATTAGACCAAAGACTTGGCCAATTGGTCGCACAAAAAAGCCACTTATGACTTACCATTTGCCAAAGACTAGTCTTCACAGTTAACAGTACTCACAAATGACAAAACAGTGACTACCAAAGACTACTCTCACAAATTCACTATCACAATTCAATACTCACATCCTACTGTCTTGGTTCCACTTTATTTCTTTATAGATTAAACCAAAAAAAAAAAGTTACAAATATTGAAAGTCTAAAACCGGTCCACACAATCACAAAAAGCCACAAACAATTACACAGTATTCAATACAAAGTCACAAACACAAACTAGTTTACGGTCCACTATCCACACATGACACAACACACCAATCCATAAAATAAAATTAAAAAGCAACAACTCACAAATAACAGTCAACATAGTTCATAAAAAAACGTAGAGGGCTAATCGGCTGGCAGAGCAATATAGCAAAGACAAAAAAAAAAAAAAAAAAAAAAAAAAAAAACCTTGAGGGAGGAGTGAAATTTCTTAGATTTACCGTTTGTGATTGTGATCAAGGATCTAAGGAAGAGCAGCAGCAACAGTCCGGATCTGATCTAAGGAAAAGAACAACAACAGCAGCAGCAGCAGCAATGATGGAGGACACATTGCTGCTTGAAGAGGTTGAGTGGAGGAAAAGTGAGGTTAAGGTAAAATTTTGATAATTATAATTTAGGTTTTCAGTCTATATTTAATTTTTATTTTGTAGTTTTTAGTTTGTTGGTTATTATTATTATTATTATTATTATTTTGTACAAGAGTTAGTTGGTGATTTTTTATTTTTTTTTCTTAATTTGGGTGGGGGGCTATTAAGACAAAATTTTAATATCTTAGGTTTTTTTTGGGGGGGGGGGGGGGGGGGGGGGAAGCGGGGGCAATGACCCCCTACCCTACTATAAGTTAGTCCCTGCCCCACATCCTACAAATACTTATACTTATGGAGTGACTATCGCACGAAAAATGTGCGGTGGTAGAACCAAATGAAATTGATACTTGCTTCCAAGCAGAAGTGTGGATTCAATTTGGCAAAGAATCTTAAATCTCATGCTAATTGGAAAAAGATTTAAACTGTAATTACAAATTTTGTAGTTTGGTGTCATTTTTAATGATTTTCATTAATAAAAGTCTAGTATTTAAATTATATTGTCGGTGGGTATTATAAAAATATTATTAAAAAGCGGAAGTGCCCCATTGCCATGAGCTTGTCTTCCGTCGGGCTTATTGCTGATCAATTTTGACGTTCAGATTCTTCTTAAAAATAAATAAATAATTTGACATTCAGATCTATTTATATTACCAACCAACTCACCTACCTAGCACGCAGACAATCTACAAGCTTTCTCTAAGAAGTTCCTACTCTTCATGATATTGCACAGAAATGCAATTTGTTGACACAAATTCGTACAGCTGATAAAACCTTAGTAGTAATTACTCTATTTATTTTTTTCTTAGGTGGGTGGTAAACTTGAATCTTTACATTTTCTATAATAGGAGTCAATGGCGATTATTCCCCATCATTATGTGTGAATTAATTGGTTTCACCTTTTTTGAGAGTTAATTAGTTTCAACTCTGTGCTAGTATAAATTTAGAATTAGAACCGTGTAATATATTTCACATCTAATCACTTGTTGAAGATAGTTTGTAACTTATTAACTTGTCACTGTCCTCGATTTGAAGTCTGAACTAAAACAAAGAAAGTGTTATGATTTGCATAAATTATATAAAGATATCAAAAAAGGAAATATTACAATTATTCCAACCTCACTAAGTACTGGAAGGCAATGAAATAAGAATGCAAGCACACAGATTCTAATGCAAAGTAGCACACGTTTATTGGTCATCACTTACACAACCGTATGTATGACCATTGCAGAGGACACTGCTAGCATTTCTATACCTAAATATAGTTTTAGAACCACAGAAAGTGAAACGCAAACAGAGCTTCAAGAACACCAAAGCACGCCCCGGCAAAAACATCGAAGAAAAAATGCCTCCCAAGCACAACCCTAGAGACCGAAGTGGCAAGTGCCCAAAACCAAGCAACCCCAACAATAAAATTCACTGCCTTATTCTCATCCCAGCTGATCATCTTAGCAACAAAGCCATTATTATTAGACCTCAGCTCCACCAGCGCTGTGATAATGGCTTCTGCAGAGAGGTGCAAAAGGGCAGCGACAATGAAAACCCTAGACGCATGGCCACTGGGGAAGGAGTCCTGTTTTCTGTAGGAGAAAGCTGGGTTGGTGTTTATGCTGTAGTGAGGGCGTGATCGGCGGACAAGAGCCTTGATGAATCGAATGAGAGCAAGGTCGAGGAGGAGGCCAAGTGGAAGAGGTGTGAAGAAAAGGTGGCGGAGAAAGAGGAGAAGAGCGAGGGAGGTGATGAACAAGGAGCTGAAATCAGCTGCGAGTTCAAGGAGGATGAGGAAGGAGTGGGGAAGGAGGTGTTGAGAAATGGTGTGGAGGTGGTAGGAGAGGGTGGTGTCTAGGGTTATTAGTTGGCTAAGGAAGGATGGCACGGTGGTGGATGAGGTTGTTTTGGTGGTTTTGTGGGGTGGTGGTGTTGAATGATTCATATGTAATGAGAGAGGGGGGTAGGATTGGTGGGGGGTTTGCGGTGTTGTGATGACTTAAGGTTTTGCACATAGCTAGACTCTGAAAAGGTTTTCAACTTCTCATCCAAAAGAATATATATATATATATATATATAACTTAAGAATGGTCACACATCAAGTGGACCTATTTAAAATTAAGGAATAATGTTATTTACAATTCACATCGTTCTAAAGTTAAAGAGCATGCTTATCATATTCTATAGTAGAATAAAGTCATATGAAAGATTGATTATGTTATGGAATACTTTGAAGAATGATGTCTGTAGGGATAAAGGGCCCAAAAATACGTATTGGACCGTGGGTCATGTTCGAGAATAGGTAGATATTAACAAAGGTATACAAGTTAGTGGTCCATAAAAGAAGTCTGGTTATAAGGGATTGGAAGTGTAGTTCGAGGAGAAACATCTCTTTGGCTAAGCAGAGAAGAGGTCCAAGGTTTGACCCTTTGTTAAGAATAAGGCCATAAGCAATTATGCTGGTAAGGATAAGCATCAGATAGGGATAAGACAAAAGAGAGCTTGGAAATATCTGGAAAGAAGCTGCTACCACCGCATTGAATGCTCTACAACTAACTCGTTGGCCACATTAATGTAGAAGTGATACCTGAACAGTACCATTCAGCCTTATAGCTACTCACAAAGATTTCATGAATGTGTTGATGGGACAAGTATCAAAGCCAGTAACCTGATCTACACGTGGAGGGATGACATGGAATGAAGAAGGGGAATTTAAAAAAGAAAAACCCCATTACAAGTGGATGATCAGATAATCTGTAGAAAAATGACTATACACTCAAGAACTATAATTTCATTTAAGTCCAAGAGAAATATAAAAACAACCTTCCTTGGACTTTGCCGAGGAGGATTTTCCTTGCACAAAACAATTTATTTATACTTTCCAGCAACACTTAGCCTATTGTGATTGTTGTCTAACTCATTAGAGTTCAATTTTTAGCTCACTTTCTACAAATTCATTATTTTGGGCTCTATGGACCTTTGTCCATTTTACTTAGGCTTTGGAGAGCAAAATGTGCCCGTACAATGTCATTAAAAAAAAAAAAAAAGTTAATAAGAATGATATTATATGGCATTACTTTGGATTGGGTGGTTTTCTAAGTTTTTTAAAAGTTATATAAATTGAAAAACTCAAAATACACATCTCAATTTATTTTCTTTTGTTAGTTGATGTGGTGTCGTTATTTTATGGTATGTTTGGTTGTGGTGAAAACATAGAGGATGGAAAATAGAGTGAAAAAATGACATTTTTCATTGTTTGATTAAGGAGAGAAAACAAGAGAGACAGAAAATGGGAAGGAAAATTTTCCCTTCCGGCCCACCTTTTTTTATCCTCCCAATTTGAGAGGAAAATGGGAAGGAAAAAGTGTTGAATGATGTACTTTATACAAATACCCTCACTTTATTCATCTCACCTACCCCTCACTTTTTTCATCTCACCTGTGAATGATAATTATTATTTTTTTTTCCATTATCACTAGAGGTCTTCACACAGCACGTATATAATATAACTAAACAATAGACACAAAAAGTGCAAGCCAATAATTGTTTGTTATGTCATTTTGTTGTTGTTGTTGTTGTTGTTTTTTTTTTTTTGGTTGAAATTGTCTTCCCAGGCAGTGAGCAGGAGCCATAAATTTTAAATTATTATAATAATAAAATAATTAATATAAATTTAAATGTATTTGTGTTAATTTTTATATTATCTAATGAGTGTAAATATATCTATTTCTTATATATTATATAACAAGGACATGATAGTCAATTTATATAAACTACATTTTCCATCCTCACATTTTTCTCTCTAGCCAAACAAAAAAGTTTTCCACCCTCCCACTTTTTTATCCCATTTTTTCACTCCTCCAACTAAACAGACCCGTAAGGTTTTTGTTAGAAGATTATTGACATAGTATAATTAAGATTAAAAGAACTTTAAAGAATCTTAATCTTGCCACTTCAGAGTATGATGTATTACAAAAGATATTGATATTGGAATTTTGGGAAGAAGATATTCCTATTTTATTTTATCTTATTTTTCCCTCAAATTTAAGGTCAAAGAGAGTTTTGCCTATAAAATTAGTGGTCTACCACTCACTTATTTAACTTATTACAAGCCACTTAGAACCATTTTTTTGAAGCGTGATCCTAGGAATCTTATAAATTTTGCTACATAATCTTTATAGTCCAATGCATCACTAATCATTCAAACCACCGCACACCCTTGGTGCGATGGTCACTCCATAGATATAAGTGCTTGTGGGGTGTGTGAGACAAAGGCCGGGGTTCAAGTCTCCAGGAGGGAGCTTCACACACATATACACTTAGATTATGCTAAAGTAGAATTCTATCTTATATTAAGGAAAAAAAATCATTCAAAAAATCCTAATATTTATTTATTATGATTTTGAAATCTATCAACCATATTTATTACCATTAATAATATTTATATTATCTATATTGTGGCACTCAATATTCTCCCAAAGTTTATGGCCTATGTACAACATCACGTAATTCCCTCTATTTTGTTAAATTTCCCTAGCTAATTCTAGTTAAAACAAGTTATAGAATTTTATAATTCTAGGTAGGAGTATAAGATTAATGAATTCAAAGAACCGGCATGTAGAGGTAATAAGAAAACTTTCTTCTCAGAGAAAAAAAAAAAAAAAAAAAAAAAAAAGGAAAAGAAAGGAAAGGTAATAAGAAAACTATTTTATCGATCATACTTGAGTATTGTTATTATCAAGTCATTCACCTAGCCCAACCCGAAGATTTGCTATTCGAACCCATACCTAGGAGGCCCATAAGCTAGTATTGGATATCTCATATCTCTTAATAGGCCTGCAAAGAGCAAACTTTTGAGGCCTAGACTACTCTGAAGCCCGAAGCCCACTTTAAGTTGTGTGTTTCTGGGATAGGAGTTTGTAAACCACACCCAAGGTCTGACCCAAAAGCAAAACAAAAATAATGGGGCCAAGCTATTATACAACAATGGTCCCTGTCAAAGTAAAACATTCTAAAGGCGGAGGAGAAGGTATATATATATATATATATATATATATTTTTTGAGAATCAAAGAGGAGGTATATTATGAAAGGGAAAATTATTGAATACTCGGGAGTATAAATGCATATTTTTCTCTTTTACATAAATTATGAGTCCTACCATAAATTTAATTAGTAGGATCAATAGTTATGTGAGAGGCAGATTATACATTTATGATACTCTGAAAATACCCAATAATTACTCTTATGAAAGTGTTCCGTAAAACTGTCCTACCCACAAAATTTGGGGATCACATGTTGTCAGCAGGTGATTTCACAGAGGTAAAGGAAAATTCAAGGCTTTACCTTTATTGCAAAGAGGCAAAAAAAATAAAGTAAAATTATAATTTTAAACAGTAACAAGAAATTTCCGGGTGCAAAATTACTTTTTACCTACAGGATGGCCATTGATCAAGCATGGCATCATAAAACTCATTTTAACCAAAATGAGTGGGGAACAAAATAACCAGCATTATAAATAGCACTTTCCTTGGGATTAAAGGGTGTTGAGGGCTTTTCTTCAGTCTTTGATTATACGACAACTTTATATTAGACTAGAAAATAATAAGCAATTATTAGGTATGGAATTGGCTCAAACAAGCACTAGCAATTGTTGGGTTTTTCAGAGCCTTGGTACCATCATGGTTGTCTCACGTATGATCCAAGCTTCCTTTTGGACACAAGAATAGTAGATATTCTCCTAAACACTTCTTGTAACACTCCATTAAATTTCGCATTTAACTCTCTTTTCTTATAAGTTGATTAGAATTCCATAAAGATAGAGCTTCTTCAGATTTTTTTTCAATCCAGATTCCAGAGAGACAGATTTTTTCATTGAGAGACTTTAAGAATGCTCTCATAAACGCGTTTCAATAAGCATAGTTGGTGGCATTAAAAGGTAGTGGAATAACATGAGTGCCTATTCTGATACTGATAGTGTGCCTCTTCTAATACTATTTGTTAGGAGAAAATGTAAACCCTAATTGAATTAATTGATTACCCAAGTTAATTAAATTATTAAATTATCAAATTATGTAAAGGTCCAATTTAAAGTGTAATGTGCACAATCATACCGCAAATTCTAAGTGCAGCAGAAAATAAATTTAGCATGCCACTATAATCATGATGAAGAAAACGTTGACATAAAAAACCCCAATGGGTGGTTTGAAGGTCATCACCGACTTGAAGAATTCACTATATATATATATATAGTAGAAAGGAAGTTACAACACTAAGCAATATATTTGATCCCAAAATGGCGACCTACAATAGAACTTACCAACACTATCTGAGTGTAGCTCCAACCCAGCTGGACTCTTTTACCTCATGAATCTCAGCAGTGCACAAATATGCAATCCATTTCTAACTCACCATAGCAAGTTTTGATTGCAATTGGTCTTGGTGTAGGTGTCTTTACAAGAAATTTTGATCCTCAATATGCTTCAAAGATGTAGCTTAATACAGAATCTAAGGTGCACAAATGTTGTAACAACTTCTCTACTTAGTATTTTGATCTCCTACCGTCTCTATGTCACTATACTCTTACTGATGACTCTAAAATTTTTTTTTATCACTCTATAATCATAGTGTACAAATTTTAAGGCTTACAGGTCAACTTAGTTTGCCAAAAAAAAAAAATTGTGTCTCAATCAATCTAGTGGTGTTGATATTAGTGTTAAGGTTCATTTAAACTTCTCAATCAATTGGGTTGCACTTGAGCCTACAATCAAGGCAACAAATCTGCCTCTTTTCTGAGCTAATTATTAATCTTGTTATAATCCTAGTGTTCCACATTGCTTTAGTGTAAGCTTAATTATTTGTTTATAAGCTCTTGGGCATCCTCCCCTTGCAAATTAGTTTTCAAGGGTAAGTTATGTTACGATCCTAATGTCTCATATGGATTAAGTGTAAGCTTAATCATGTGCTCTTAGGCACCCTGCCTTTGTAAGCCGATTTTCAAAGGTAAGTTCTACTCATGAGTTCCTAACAAACTTATTCACTTGTGTCTTCAAAATAGATCTTCAATTCATCTTAGACACTTTAAAATTGGACAACTTAAATACATCAATATGCGTTAGGAGTTGGGGGAGTTTTTTGTCGGTAGATATAGGATGTTAAGGTCAAATCATTTTAATCATCTTTTTTTTTTTCCCCTTTTATCTTTTTTTTTTTAAAAAAAAAAAGATATTTTTAACGCAATCCAACATTTTTAAGTTTGAGAAATTTTCAACTAAACTTAATCCATGATAGCTCTAAAATTAACTCAACCCTTATGGCATGTTTGGATGTTAAAAAAAGGAGGGGGAGTAGAGTAGAGGGAGGGAGAGTAATGCAATTACCTTATTTGGAAGTTTTTTAAAGAATGAGGGGGAGAGATTTGGAGGAGATTGGAGGGGTTTGGACTCCCTCTAACCCCCCAATTTTAATTCCCCCAAATTGGAGAGATTTGGAGGGGGAGTAGAGTACATAAACTATTGACCAAGTAAATTACCTAATTTACCCTTATTATATTAACAAAATTACACAAGGGGAAGGGCTAATTACTCCCTTCTCCCTTACTAATTTTAAAAACATCCAAATAAGGTGGAGGTGAATCATTCTCCTCTACTCTCCTCCCCACTACTCCCCTTCCCTCTACTCCCCTCTATTCTCCTCCCTCTCTAAACTTTCAAACAAGCCATTAGGGTTGAATCAAGTTGAATTGGATTGTTAGGTTGAGGTCATTTTGTTATGCCTAACAATATGTTTTCATTCAATCATTTAAGTCCATTACCATTATTGGATAAATTATTACAATTGAACAAACTATTGAGTATTCAATTTTTATCAAAATTAAATCTCATAATATTATAATAAATCAAGCTAGCAAATTTAAACAAAGTCTCAAGTTTCAAAAATAAATAATACTAACAAGTTACAAGTTTGAAATACGTATATTTTTTAAACTCTTAATAATGTGGTTGAGTCCGGTTACTTAATTTTATTTAAAAAAATTAATAATTCAATTCAAACCACAAATAAGCAAGCTTCAAAGAAAATTTGCAATCCAACTTAATCCAACCCATTGATGGACCAAAAATCACTCTGTGTTTGTGAATTTATGGAATTGATGGGTTGGATGTACATCTTACAATTTGCAAAATGCTAGGCGAGGAGGCTTCCAATGGGAAACTTCCAAGCTGCATTAATGGGCGTTGTTTATGACGCTACAGATCAAGATGTATGAGAAATCGCGCATTTCCGACCAAAAAAGAAAATGAAATATCGCATTTATTGAATGAAAGTTGGGAATAGGTGCATTTAATTTTGAGCGAGTTGAGTTGTAACTCGTGAGACGACGCATTTATGGCTTCAAGACTCTGTGTTAGTCAAAACATACATACATATCATCAACCTCCTCAAGTTCTAGGGCTTTTGACCAAGAAAAGTTTATAAACCTACTTAAAAGTAGCTAATTGATTTGATAATAATCCCTTTTGATAAGACCATATAAATAACATAAAAAACAGATTTTTTTTTTTTTTTTTTTTTTTTTAAGACCATTGATGCAGCCTGCAGGTAACTCTACCCTCAAGGGTTCTTTTCCAAAAACTATTAATAAGCTTGTTCATTGAAGAAACTGAATTAAAAACCTTCCGGACCCCACTACATCTGGCTTGATTGGTTATCATGATGTTAGAGCATTCACCTTTAAAAAAAATAAATAAAAAATGCATCATCAGTTTTTAATGTATATGCAAAATAGATGAACAAAATAGAGCGCTGTATTTATGTTATATATATGCAAAATAGAGCATTGTATTTATGTTAATATATATGCAAAATTCTCAACAGTGATAGAGCACTGTATTTATGTTATATATATGCAAAATAGATGAACAAAAAATAGGGTACCCATAAGAATGCTCTTATAAACCTCAAAAAGATAGGAATGCTATTATAAGTTAATAATCACATTAATTACTGAATAGTGCTCTCTTAGCTTTTAAACTGCATCCATTTGTTCTTCTAGGTGAGCCCAATGAATGAAATTAAAATTTTTGTCAAATTCGTACCATAAAAAATAATAATAATATAATACTCTTAGTTTGCATTGATGATCAAACATTAAACAAGTAACCGAATAAACACACAAAAAGAAAATCAAATCAAATCAAAGAAGAAGAAAGAGATAAATGTCAACTTGGCAATCACAAGGTTCCAAATTTCAATTTTTAGATATATGAGTGGATTAAGAAGAAGAAGAAGAAGAAAAAAAACTTGTATAATGTAGGGCATAATAATCAACATTAAACAAACTTAACCTCGAAAATTTGTATAATTTGACCCCCCAAAAAAAGTGGAAATTATGGGTAGTTAGAATTGAAGCACGCCAATACAACGCAGTTCCCGGGGCTAAAATACGAAATAGATTCCACAGGCGTGAGAGCAAAGGCTGGCAAAACTCCACCCGCAGCCCCAACCTCCCAAGTCCCACACTCTCACCCACCATACATTGCTTTGTGGACTCCAAAAACATGCACTTCTTTTAATTATATACCATATCAAAATGATTCAAATCTCATAATCACTATATAATAAAGTTAAATGAACATGCATTGTTGATTTTAAATTTTCGCTACTTTGCCAAAATGGGGTGTCCATATCAGTCACTAGCGGTCAAGTCTTGGACCCTTTGGTGATTAGTATGCAATAATATATAATTAATTATAATAAAATTATTAAAAGGCTTTGATTATATCAATGTAATTGTCTCCTTCTAATGTGACTAAATGCCATTATCCCAATGAGCACCAAACTAAACTTTACACTAATTAAATGGCTACTTTGTAGGTATAATGGGGTTAGAGATATTCCTAAAATAAAAGAGAAAGTGGAAGAAAATCTGTCGTTTTTCTAGTTTAAATTTCAGTGCTTTTTTAGATGCATTCTCTGCCAGTTTCCATTCTCCATTCTTTCTATTCTTCTATTCCCATATGTTCCAGTTCAGACTCCTAAAAAAGATTCCTTTATCTCTTACTACTATTATTTTAGATTATGGAATTTTAGAATAGTTTATATAATTTAAAAAAAAAAAATGTTATATTGTAATGACAAAACTATCCAAGATGTTGGATTATAACAGTTTGCTAAACTGGATTTGGCATAAAATAATGTCTTCCCTAGAAGACCCCTCTGGCTAATAATGTTTTCTTATGAGGAGGAACTTTTAATAATTGAATAATATGAATTAAAAGAGTGAAAGACAAACGAGTGTTCTGGGGTTTTCCTGTTTCATTGAAAGCTTCAAACTCACCAACACAGTGAAATAGTTATTGTTGCTTTGATTTCAAGGAGCAACAAAGTAATGAACCGTTCAAGGGTTAGATGGCAGAGCAAACTTTTTATTAGAAAATGACTACCCACGTTCTTTTTAATTTTTATTTATGAAAATGACTACACGTTAGGTACTTTACCAACTGAATATCCAATCAAGTTAATGAATATGTAGTTCATATAATTTTATTCTTTTTCTCATTTTTCGCTCCAATAAAAGTGTACAGGTTATTTTGGCATTTGCGCGAAAGCTGAATCAGGTGAAAAAGATTATGAAACACAAATTTAATTAGTCTCAATTGTAAAATGTCACTTGAGCAATTGTGAAAAAAAAATAATGAAAATTTTTATTTTTAGATATATATCTTCTGGCAAAACTAACAAAGAATATAGATACAGTAAAGAAAAAAGTGTTAAAAGACAGAAGTGTTGAGCTATGTGGATTGTGGAGCATGGTTTGTGTTTGATCCAATTTGTGATTCTACCCGACTTTGTAACATTATGATTTTAATAAGATTTTTGTGAGAATAAGTCCATAGAGCGAAGGCTTGGACTTATCAAACCAGGCCAAAGTGTTTTGATAATTTTCTTTTGCTTATATTAGACCCGTTATTTGAGGTATGTATTTGTTGCTTTAGAATTAGGGTTGTTGTATCATTGTATTATAGATGCATCTTCATTTTTCTCCTTGACATAGTAAAAAATTTTGCAACTCCATTAATATGGGCATATTATTAAAACACATAAATCTTTGTGTCATGTAAGTGATGTAACTATTCTTTGCGCATTTTTCTATATTTTTATTTTTCACAAGTTCTAGGAATTAAGTTAAATTCCTAACAAGAAGGTCTATGATACCCTAAGAAATAATTCAAAATTCAAAATTGTTAAACTTGGAAATATTTTGGAAAAATTATAAACTGTTAACCTCACAAATCAGAGATGCTGTTAGATTCCAATCAGAGCAAAAGACAACAACATTTCCTGCGTCGTTTTTGTGACTTTTATTCACATGTCATTTTAGACTATCAATTTAGGTTAGTGTTTATATTTTTATAGTAGGTTTGGAGTTAATTTTGTTATTAAATCTTATTTGTGTATTTGTTGCAGTTGGTTAAAATATAGTTTTCTAAAACAATAAAGTTTTATAAAACTATACATAAGTAAATAATCCTTAAAGAAAATGCCAAACTGAATGAACTACCTTGTTTCTTAAAGAAAGAATAAATACCTTTCATTTTTTTTTTTTTAATATCATTTGTGTGGGAGGAACGAATCTTTCCCCAAGAATGAATTGTCCACTTCGGAAATGGCGTTGAGCCTTGATCCTCAAGATTTTACTTAATCTCACATCGGAAAGAGACGTCTCCCACTCATGCCTTATAAGTCTTTGGCTTAAGGATGAGTGTATCACCACTACACAAGAGGACAATTCCTTATTGGAGAAAGATTCATTTCTCCCGCAACTTAAAATTGTTTAAAAAATATTAGAGGGTGAGTGTGAGTTGATTTAATTGTTGAATTTTGTTGTCCTAGAAAAACTTAAGTGGAATCTCGTCTATGTAACCTATAAGATCAATATAGTAGAAAAATAAAAACTTACATAGAGATAAATGGAGGGTGGAACAAAAGAGATAGGTAAAAAGCCAATAACACAACCAAATATTTTTGGTTCCACTTCTTGTTAGGATGGGTGGCCAGCATTACACTTCACTTTAATAAATGGCACTTCTCTCCTTTCTTTCTTCTTCTTCTTCCTTTTGTTTTTTGTTTTTTTTTTTTTTTTTTTCTTTTGGATACAATGAATTCTCATTTCTAACAATGAGCAACAGCTGTTGCTGGTAAATGAAAATTTTAAAACCGCAAAATTAGGACTCTTAATTTGGTCTAGTAGCTACTAAGTTCCTAATCCACCATTTATTTCTTTTTTTTCATTTTTATAGATACATTACTAAGTTCCTACTATAATAATTACTCCTTTTTTTAGAAGAATAATAATAATTTTTTATCATTAAGATAAAATATCAATTAATTTATATATTTTTGTGTAAACAATATTCAAATACAATTCCCTTGTTCAACATTAACATTTTTTTTTTCATCAGTTAAACTAATTAAAACCTAATCCATTCCATAATGAAAAGAAATTAGAGCATAGGAACAAAATGATGATAACCTAACCAATTCTTATGTATCCATATCTGAAATCTGAACCCTCTCGTATAAAATGTCCATAAGGCAATGCTCCATGCATCAGAAGCCAATAAAGGCCACCATCAATCCTCTCTATGTCACAAAAACCTATAAATGAAATATTGCTTGTTTTTCCTAATAAATGAATTTTGTTCCTATTCTCTCTCCCTTGAAGAAAGAGACAGAGAGTCCACGTGGGTCATTCCAAAATCTTCAGAAGGGTAATCTCGTCATTTCACCTTAACCATGTCAAACCCACCAGTTAATATCATCATCGCGCCCATATCAAATACCTTCACATCTCATTCCCTTCTTCCCAGTTTTTTACGCCAAACAAAAACAACACACATAAACATGATAACATCAACAACACAGAGCAAAAACAACCTCAAAAACTGTCTCTTTTAGACAAAACAGAGAGAGAAAATCTCTTGAGGGATATCCATACCCGGTTTGAATGGCGAGCGGGTGGGTCAAGTCGTTGCACTGCAAATCGAAAGCTTTCGAGGACGTGTACCAAAAAAATCTCTTACCCAGTTCGAGTTGCAGAAAGAGCTCTCAGAGCATCAAGGACGTGGTTGACACCAGTAAGCATAAGCCGAGGAAGTCCAAGTCCACGACACCCAAGCCAGAACACGGTTCTAAATGTCCACGACCCGTCAAATCCGAACCGGTTTCAGTCCCTACAAACCGTTCTACCCGTGCTCCTGACCCGTTCTTTCCTGCACTGTCGGAGCTACCTGAGGGTCACCCTTCACGCAATGTGGTGGATATTATCTTCCACACGAGCTGGAGTCCGAAAGCGTTCACGGGTCGGATCGAGATGATATTCAAGGTCCAAAACGGGTCGAGAACGGTGGCCCGGTTCGAAGAGTATCGCGAGATGGTCAAGTGTCGTGCCGGGTCGGGTGGTCCGACTGATGGGTCCACGTGGGAGGAGAACGCGCGGTGCGTCGCGGATGGGAACGAGGTTATGAGGTTTCATTGCATGGGGCCCACGTCGGGAAACGGCACGTACGATGCGCGGGGAGGTGGCGCGTGGGCTTTTCCAGGGGCCAAAGGCTCGGCCATTTGCACGTTTTCAGGGAGCGGTGTGGCCCACGAGAGTGCCGGAGGTGGGCGTGGCAGAAGGGCCATGTTGGTCTGCCGGGTCATAGCGGGTAGGGTCTCAAAGCAACTCCGGGTCGACTCGTTGTTGGATGGTCGGGTCGGATTCGAGTCGGTGGGTGGGGACAATGGGGAGCTACTTGTCTTTGACTCTCGTGCGGTGTTGCCTTGCTTTCTTATCATCTATAAGCTGTAAAAATACTAGGAATATTATTATCCTTTCATATTTTTTTTTTTCTCTGATTTTTTTTTTTATTTTTTATTTTTAAGTTTTGTTTTTTTGGGTGCGGGTTGATGACTTGATGACCCTTTTTACCTTCTTTTTATTGGGTTATTTGCATTTATCAACACAATTTTTTGTTGTTCTTTTTTTGATTGGCTGATGCTTTGTGTAATTATGGAAAATTGGGTTGATAAATGCTAATTAACCATTTTACCGTTCTTTTTTATTTTTTTGAATTTTTTTTTTCACACACTTATATCTAATATAGCTGTTAGAGCTATGAAATATGGGCCGTTAAATGCTAATTAATCAATTTAATGTTTGATTTCATGAAATTAAGGGATTTGATTTATGTGATTAATAGTTAAAACAAAGGAAAGAGAGAAAGAAAGAGGAGCTCTAAATGTTGAAGAGAGGGGTAGGAAAATAAATAAAGCAATTAATCAATATGTTGAGGTTGATAATAAGATAATAGAATGGCTGTGCTCTTTTTATTGGTTTATCATTTTTTTAGTTTCAAATTAATCAATATTATTTATGCGTTTACTAAAAAATATGATGATTACAAAGTACTGCTGTTAGATATTAGTAATTGAAACTATCAATATGTAGAGTTATGGTTTTACATTATCTGGCGCCTACTCACGCTGGGTTAGGTGAATGTGAATCTGGATTTTATCCAGGAAAAAATATAAAGAAGAAGAAGAACGAGGTGAATTTAGATTAAATATCAAATAAAGTTAGGACTGCAATATTTGACTGCAGTTAGTTATCCAATATATTTTGGAAAAGGAAAAATAGGAATATATTTTGGAACTATATATTAATTTGGGAACTAATATATACCTGGAGAAACTACTGCATTAAATGGTGACAGAGTATATAATACAAAAATGCAATGAAATCTTTATAGGAACATCTGTCTATAGCGGTTTAAGTTTTGGCTGTGGTATCATGGTGTGTGTACTACGAACTGTCAGCAAGCTCAGTGACTCAATGGTGATGATGGAAGCTCTAGCTGTATAACAGTGAAATGTGTTACGAGTAGGGCCATTTATAAATCTAATGCAGCAGCTTTGGTGGCTGCTTTTAAATGGATATGCACGCATTTGGAGGTCTCAAAAATAATAGGACATGGCCTTGGCTTGGAGTGACAATTCGTATTATCAAGTCATAGTCGTGTTGCATCGAGATAAAGGTATCATAATTTAGTTTCTCAAAAAAGTATCATAATTTAACCCTAATTTTAATATATTTAATAATCATATTAAAACTTCTCATTTATTGAGTGGGTTGGCAGTCAATTTCATCTAATTTAATAGATAATTTAAGAAAATTGATGTGAAAAGAAAGTTTTTTTTTTGGGTAAGAGGATTAGGAATTTAGTGTTTTAATGAAAAATTTATCTACATAACCAATAAAATTTTAATCATTATATTTAGAATTGAAATTTATGCAAAATAAAAATGACATTTATTTAGATAAATACTTTATTAATTTTGTTAAAGTATGTTGATTTTTTTTTAATCATTATTTCAAGACATTAATTGATTTTGGTGTAGGCAAAAGTAAAACTCAAATATTTTATTTAAAAATAAAAAATTTTACTAATTAAACTAACTGAAATTCACGTACACAAATTTATTTGCATTAAACACTAATTTATCAAAAAGAAATTTGTGTGATGTTCGCAAGTCATGTGATACATTGCCGGTCTCTCGGGTTGATGGCAACGCAACTTCTTCTGAATTTCAAAGAAATTGAACGCAAAGCAAACTCAGTCTCTCACCGCATTGGGTAGCTGGCATAGAAAAGACAAACTCACTACCCTTCTGTGCAGGCCTCTCATAAAGCTTGTTTTCCTTGATTTAATGTGCTTGTCTTGTTCCTCTGCTGTTTTTATTTAATTAATTTTGTAATAAAATTATGCATCCCGAAAATAAATCTTGTTGCCAAATATCATTCTTAATATTACATTTTATAATTTTGTATCTTGTTTATATACATTGAGGGGCCTAACGTTGTTGGCCTGCTGGCTCATGTGGCTGAAAATTCATTTGCTTAGTGATAACTATTTTTTTTTATAGAGTTTAATTCAAATCTTTTATTCAATTATAAAAAAATTTACCAATTAAACTAATTAGAACCCACCATAAGATAACTAAAGAGTGGTAATTAAAAAAAAAAGCACAATTTGCTGAGTTTTTAAGTTGAGACTAATACAATGTAACTTTCGCTCATTATTCATATTTTTTATGTCATCATGGATAAAATATTGACAAATTTTTTTGAGAATGAAGTTATCCATAATCCGAAGGATTCGTATACAAAATGGCAAAGAAAAGTAAAATGCGTATCCAATTTGTTCCTCTTCCAATTCTCCTTCATAGACTTTACATATTAACTTTTTGTTTGCTTGTTTCTTTTCTCATTTTCTGGTTTTCTTTTACTGTTTTTTTCTAGTATTTTCTCTTTCTATAATTGAAAAGCAACAAAAGAACATAACAGAATAAATTGAAAACTAAGAGAACAGCGATGGTTAAGAGTTAAGATTAGTAAAAGGGTCCCATGGTTCAAAATTCGATTAATTGGCAAAGTATAGCGCAAGTTACGCAATCGGATCTTTGTCTTTACTTGCAATAGGAGAAAAATAGAAGGCTGCTTAGATGGTGTATGGTCACAATCTTTGATAGGCACCTTATGCTCTATCATACACGAAAGCAAAACTCTTATAGTTAGATTCTTGACCCTATGCTTGCTTGTTAGGTAAATAAAATTAAACTAAACGTGCTACAATAAATGTAATAGGCTGCAAACTCTAATGTAATTTCACATGCACCAGAGGCAATAGGTGGCACCCAAATAAGAGTGTTGTGACTAATATTATTTATAATATATAAAATGAGTAATGCTATGTGCACAATATTTTCACAATAAATTTTAAATGATAAGTGCAGGGTTAAGGGCCCAAAAAATTGTATATTGAGCCTTGAGTTTTGTCCGAGGAAGTTGACTGGTCCAAGGACCAATAAACAGTAATAAGAATGTCAAGTTTCGAGTCTCATGAATGAGATGCCAACGGAGAGTATGTGAAAGGTAGTCCGAGGACGCTTACCTCCTCAGATGAGTAAAGCACGTATCAAATACATGTCCCATCATTCAAGGTGACCTTTTAGGATGTTCTACTGACAGGAACGTGTATTGTGAACGCATAAGAAGGATGGAAGCTTAGAAATATCTAAGGAAAAGCCACTGCCACCACATTAAATGTTCTGCAGCTAACTTTCTGACCGCATTTATGTGGAGAAGACTCCTGAATAGTGTTGTCTTGGCTATCCCAACTCACAGAGAACAAGAGAAAGTGTCCAATGAGACAAGCACTCAAATAGTGGCTTGGATGATTAACAAATGGAGGGCCAAGATCATTAAGAGGGAGATATATAATGTAAGAGACCCCTAGAGGGAAGGGGATCGAAAAACCAAGAAAGAAGTACTATAGCAATCAGACTTGTAACCATACTTGAGAACACTTTATAATAATCAGTCTCCTCATACATTTCCGAGGACATTTTTTCTTCAGTTTAAACTTGCTTATTTTCACTCTTTTATCATCAAGCCTACCTAACGTCTTGTTTGATTAATTAAGACCTAGCTTTCTAACCCATTCTTTACAAATTTATTGTTTTGGGTTTTTGGGGCCTAAGTCCACTCATACCTTGGGCTAGAAATTCAAATTAGGTCCTTACAATTGACGCTGTCTGTGGGAGGAACGAATCTTTCCCTAATCAGGTATCGTCCACTTCGAAAATAACGTTGAGCCTTAGTCCTTAAGGCCAAAGGCTTATAAGGCATGAGTGAGAGGCGTTTCTCCCTGATGTGGGATTGAGCAAAACCCCAAAATGTGCCTTTTTGTGGGAGGAATGAATTTTTCTCCAATCAGGTATTATTCTCTTCGGAAATGGCATTGAGCCTTAGTTCTCAAGGTTTTTCTCAATCCCACATCAGAGAGAGACGCCTCCCACTCATGCTTTATAAGCCTTTGGCCTAAGAATGAATGTACCACTACTACAATCTTAGCTTACACTAACGAATGCCTCCTTTCTCTTCTCTGAAGTCTACAACAAACAAGTGGGAGAGGCAGGATTTGAACCTATGTAGAAAAACTTCAACAGATTTACAGTCTGCCGCTTTTGACCACTTGGCCACTCTCCCCTTCCCAGGCCGAGGCCCCCTTTAATGGGTTCTAAGAAAGAGGGCGTTGCCTTGAATCAATCAAAAAGTTTATTGATTTGATTGAAGAGAACTAATACTATTTATTAGCTTAGCCAACGTGAAGAACGCAAGCAAAGCCGGAGCTTGGGCATTGTTATATTCCGTTCCACTCGCTGGCTTATTGGGATAGCAACCTTCGAACTTTGCCAGCCCTTATTTGCTAATAAAGAATTTTGACTCAGCCCGGGAAAGCGTTGGCAACAACAGAAAGGAAGGGGTCCATGTAGCTATTGCGCTGAGTAAGGGACGGGGAGGGGGAGGGGAGTTTCGAGAACAAAGCCCCCAGATTTGAAAGTTCAGCCTTACCCTATAGTATAATATCTTTTCCCCATCTAAGCTATATCAACATAGACCAATCTCACAGGACTGACACAACCGAATTGGTTGAGGAAAAGGAAACCCTAGCGACCAAGCACTCTCGCCCTAAAAAGTGGAGACTGAACAACTACCAGGTTGTCAAGGACATGTCTGAAGAGGAGGCAAGGAACCTAGACTTTGACTCCACCCCCCATTATCTTAAGCCACATTAAACCTCCAGGTAATGGACAAGAAATTATAGTAGTGGTACACTCATCCTTAGGCCAAAGACTTATAAGGCATGAGTGGGAGGCGTCTCTCCCTGATGTGGGATTGAGCAAAACCTTAAGAACTAAAGCTCAACATTATTTCCGAAGAGGATAATACCTGATTGGGGAAAGATTCGTTCCTCCCACAATAAGTTATTACTAGTTTTTCTATAGACTCACTACTGAAATTATTTTTTAACCCAGCAGTAACAGGCGGTAACAACTTATCACCTAAAATTTGTTATGAAACTATTGTGAGTATAGACATTTCTTATATATAAAACCAGAATTGTTTGACTTTGGGTTGACCTATTAATATATTTATATAAGCTTTTGAGACCTCACAATTTTACACATAATTATTTTAATATATATATATATATATATATATATATATTAATTAAATTTAAATTCTATTATGTTCTCTATTCATAATTACTAGGGGTGACAAAATCCGATACGACCCGCAAACCCAACACGACTAACCTGTTTATAAACAGGTCATGGGTTGAGGCTAAATGAGTTCGGGTCATATTCGGGTTGACACGATTAACCCGTTTAATAAACGGGTCGTGTTTATGTTCAACATGTGAACTTGTCTGACCTGTTTGACCCATTTAGATAATAAAGGTATTAAATTTTGTGATTGTGGGGCCTATTAGTTAAAAAATGTAGGAATCATCAGAAGTGGGCTCGGGGGCCAACGGCCCAGTCCGAGGACACTTGGTTACCCGAGGATAGCTTAAAAATTTTATTATTATTAAATAAATAATATAAGAGAAAGGAATGGATATTATATATAACGGCATAACTCACGTCCGAGGACATCGAAGTCCAAGGTGAATGTAACTTTCATTTATTTCGGAGACTCCGCAAGATTATATCTGAACTGGAAGTTGGGTGTAAACCAAAGGAGGAGTCGGGGAGGATAGCAAATATCTTCCAAGGCCATCACCTCCACATTAAATGCTTTCCAGCTAACCTTCTGGCCGCATTAATGTGGAGGTGATACCTGAACAGTGACTAAGCAGCTTTATGGCCACTAAGCGAACATTCCGATAGGTGCTAGATGGGACAGAAAGGAGCTCCCCAGATAAGAATTACACGTGTACGATGGGAATAGAGGAGAAGGTGGTGTATATAAGTGAGAAACGAATGAGATAAAGGGGGACTTTTAGAACCAGAAAAAAGAAAAAAACGAGAAACACATTGAAAACCATGTCGAGAAGAATTTCTACCCTTTGAATCAATCTAAAGTACCCTTTATTACTTGATGAGTAGAACCTTTCCTATCTAACAGTACCAGTTCTAATACTCATTCTCTACAAATCTATTGTTTGGGCTTGTTGGGCTGAAAACCCATTCATATTCTAGGTCCAATCCAAATTGAGTCCCTACAATTGGCGCCGTCTGTGGGAAGAACTTGATCTATTGAAGAAGAAAGGCAGGTGTGATACTCACGATGGAACAGGGAGCACCGCAGCAACCAGCGACGGGCCCGCAACAGGTGGATGCTAATCAGCACCAAGTAGAGTCTAGGGGTTCTCAGCACAGTAATCCGTTGGTAGACCACGAACGCGGGGGGGATCATGAAGGGAGTACCCGAACAACTCACACAGATAGGAGCCGCTCTCGGGGGAAAGGCCATGCTTCCCCTGAAAAAAGCGAGGAAAATTTGCAGCGTAAGATTGACAAGTTGAAGAGGGAGTTGCGATATGAGCGACGAAGGCGTAAGGCCCATAACTCTAGGCACTCCTCTGAGGAGTCGGATGACACCAGCTACAGGCGAAGGTCGAGAACTCCACCCAGTGAATCTTTTTCGTGTGAGGAAGAGTACCGCCGTGGGTGAAGAAATAGGAGTCCAACGCGACAGGGTCAGGGGAATGATGCCTTAAACAAGGCTTTGAATCAGGTCTCTAAGTCGCCTTTCACGCGACATATTGAGGACGCTAGTCTTCCTCGGCGATTCCATCAGCCTGCGTTCACCATTTATAATGGTCGAACAGACCCAGTGGAACATGTTAGTCACTACAGCCAGAGAATGGCTATTCATGCAAGGGATGAGACCTTAATGTGCAAGGTTTTCCCCTCGAGCCTGGGCCCGGTGGCGATGAGATGGTTTAATGGCTTGAGAACTAATACTATTGACTCTTTTGAGAAGCTCACTCAGGCTTTTGGTGCCTGCTTTATTACATGTAGGAGGGTTGTTCAACCCTTGGGGTCGCTGCTGTCCATGTCTATGCGTGAGGGGGAAACCCTAAAAGCCTACTCGGACAGATACTGGGAAATGTTCAACGAGGTAGATGGGGCTCACGATGACGTGGCTATGAACACCTTTAAGGAAGGTCTTCCGACCGAGCACGGTCTGAGGAAGTCTCTGACTGGCAAGCCTGTTACTAGTGTACGTCAGTTTATGGATCGGATAGACAAATATAGACGAGTAGAGGAGGATCAGATGCAGGGCAGAGGAAAGTCTAAAGCAGTAACTCAGGAGATGAGGGATTTTAGGCCGGACCGGTATAATAACAACCGGCCTCGGAGGGACTTTGGAGGGCAGTCTGGGTCTGCCAACTCCCAGGCGGTTAACGCCGTGTTCCGAGAACCAGTGCAATGAGTTCTGGAGAAGATAAAGGACGAGCCGTTCTTTAGGTGGCCTAATAAGATGGCAGGGGATCCTGCGAAGCGTAATCGGAATCTTTATTGCCAGTACCATCAAGACCATGGGCATATCACCGAGGATTGTAACAATTTGTGGGACCATTTAGAGTAATTGGTGCAAGAAGGGAAGTTGACCCAATTTCTGCATCATTCCAATGGCCGAGGAGGCCACGAAGGCTCGGCGTTTCAAGGGAAAGCTTCGAGGGGACCTCCTTTGGGCACGATAAACGTTATATTTGCCGCCCCGGGGAGAACTGGATCTTGCCCTTTCAGGGTAATGTCTGTGTCCCAACACTCGGAGGAGGGCTTAAGTTCAAGGCCGAAGAAGGCTAGACCGGGCACCTCGTTGGTGTTAGGTTTCTCAGAAGAGGATAAGAGAGGAACCATGCAACCGCATGATGATGTATTGGTGGTTACGATTAGAATCGGAGGGTATGACGTTAGGAGAGTGATGGTTGATGACGGAAGTGCCGCCAAGGTAATGTATCCTGATTTATTCAGGGGGCTGAATCTGAAATCTGAAGATCTGATGACGTACAGTTCTCCACTGGTGGGCTTCGAGGGCAAGTCGGTCACCCCGATGGGAATGGTTAGGTTACCTGTACAAACTGGTTCAGATACGGTAGATGTGGATTTTATTGTGGTGGATGCTTTTTCTCCGTATACAGCTATTTTGGGAAGACCTTGGTTGCATGCTTTGGGGGCTGTTTCTTCTACTCTTCATCAGAAAGTGAAGTATCCCTCGGGAGGCGAAGTTTCGAAAATTTTGGGAAATCAGACCATGGCTAGACAGTGCATGATAATGGCCATTCAACATCGGCCAGAGACCAGTACTTCGGCTGTAGCGGAGATTGATTTATAGCAATCAAGGAGTCAGGGAGCCCATTTTGGTGCGTCCACAGAGGAGATGAGGTGTGAAGACTTGGAAAGGGTGAGTGTTGGTGATAATCCAGAGAAGTACTTTCAGGTCGGGGCTCAGTTGCCTTTGTCAGAAAAAGAGCGGTTGATCGAGGTTCTTAGGAGAAACGTTGATGTATTTGCATGGAATGCCTATGAAGCCCCGGGAGTGGATCTGGAGTTCATTTGTCATCATTTGAACGTCAATCCCTCGTGTGTTCCGAAGAAACAACCACCTCGGCGTTCGTCCAGGGTGCACGACGAGGCTATTAAAGATGAGGTAACCAAGTTAAAGCAAGCTGGAGCTATCAAGGAAGTATTTTACCCTCAATGGTTGGCCAATACAGTCGTAGTGAAAAAGAAAAATGGAAAATGGCATGTGTGTGTTGATTTTACGGACCTTAACAGAGTGTGCCCAAAGGACCCTTTCCCTATGCCCCGTATAGATCAGTTGGTGGATGCGACAGTGGGCCATCCTCGGATGAGTTTCCTGGACACCTTTCAGGGCTACCATCAGATCCCACTGGCGTTGGATGATCAGGAGAAGACCGCTTTTCTCACTCCCACTGGAAATTACGACTACAAGGTAATGCCCTTTGGTTTGAAGAACGCGGGGTCTACCTACCAAAGAATGATGACGAAAATGTTTGAGCAGCAGTTGGGTAGAAACATTGAGATTTATATTGATGATATGGTCGTAAAGAGTAAGGTAGTGGCCGAACACGTGACGGACCTTAACCACACTTTTGAGATTTTAAGAAGGCATAAACTGCGGCTGAACGCATCCAAATGCTCATTTGGAGTAAGCTCAGGTAAGTTTCTGGGTTACATGGTGACCCATAGGGGAATTGAGGTTAACCCTGATCAGATTAGAGGCATAACTAACTTGCAGCCACCTCGGAATCCGAAGGAGGTCCAGAGGCTGACTGGGATGACCGCCGCACTGAATAGATTCATATCCAGGTCGGCGGATAGGTGCAGACCTTTTTTCTTACTGCTCCACAAGTGGAAATGATACGAATGGACTGAGGAGTGTGCCTTGGCATTTCAGCAGCTGAAGGAGTATTTATCTCGGCCACCCATCATGTCTAGCCCCGAGGTGGACGAGGTTCTTTTTTCCTACCTGGCAATCACCACTTATGCGATTAGTTTTGTTTTGATACGAGTGGACAATGGAGTACAGCGGCCAGTCTATTATGTGAGTAAATCTCTTCATGAGGCCGAAATACACTACCTGCCATTGGAAAAGGCCATTTTAGCGGTGGTGCACGCCACCAAAAAGCTTCCTCATTATTTCCAGGCGCATACAGTAGTTGTCTTGACTCAATATTCGATCAAAGCAGTACTTAAGAGTGCAGACTATACTGGTAGAATAGCCAAGTAGGGTACAATTTTAGGGGCTTTTGATGTCAAGTATATGCCCCGCACTTCCGTGAAGGGTCAGGTGCTCGCCAATCTAGTAGCTGAGTTTGCCGAAGGTCCTGAAGAAATACAGACAAGCCCAGGTGGCATGGATGAAAAATCGGTCGGCCTTATTTCCGCGCAACCTATTTCACCCTGGACGGTGTATGTGGATGGGGCAGCAAATCAGCGGGGGTCCGGAGTGGGGCTTGTGTTGATATCTCCTGAGGAAGTCATCATTGAGAAGTCTCTTAGACTGGGATTCTCAGCCACTAATAACGAGGCAGAATATGAAGCCTTATTAATAAGGATGGCAATGGTCACTAGGCTGGGCGGAAAAACTTTGGAAATCTTCTCGGACTCATGGCTTGTAGTGGGCTAGGTCAGAGGGGAATTGGAGGCTCGGGACACGAGAATGCAGGAGTACTTGAGCCAGGTTAGGCATATACAAGCCAATTTTGAATTCTTTAAAATAACCCATGTCCCTAGGAGTGGAAATGCTCATGCAGACTCTTTGGCTACTCTTGCCACGTCCTCCGCTCAAAACTTACCTCGGATGATCATGATCGAGGACTTGGGTACGCCTACCCGAGGAACAACGGAAAAGCTACAGGTCAACCAAGTCAGTTCAGCGCGTAGTTGGATGGATCCTATAATACTATTCCTTGAGAAGGATACATTGCCCGAGGACAAATCAGAGGCAGAAAAGATACGACGGAAGGCTCCCCGTTTTTGGCTATCCGAGGATAAGAAGCTGTATAAATGCTCTTACTCTGGCCTCTATCTGCTCTGTGTACGCCCCGAAGCATCGGAAGATCTACTAGAAGAGCTACATGAAGGAATTTGTGGTAGTCACACGGGAGGAAGGTCTTTGTCTCACAGGGCGATTACCCAAGGGTACTGGTGGCCAGGAATGCAGAAGGAAGCACAGAAATATGTAAGGAAATGTGATCAATGCCAAAGGTTCGCACCAAATATTCATCAGCCTGGAGGTGTTCTCAATCCCCTTTCTAGTCCTTGGCCTTTTGCTCAGTGGGGATTGGATATCGTTGGCCATTTCCCTAGAGCAGTAGGAAATAAGAAGTACCTGTTGGTTGGCACGGATTACTTCACGAAGTGGGTTGAAGTTGAGCCCCTGGCTAATATCAGGGATGTCGACGTCAAAAGATTCCTGTTAAGGAATATCATTACTCGATTTGGGGTTCCTCAAACTCTCATCTCGGACAACGGTCTGCAATTTGATAGCAAGGCTTTTAGAAGATATTGTTCCGACTTGGGGATAAAGAATAGGTATTCCACCCCAGCCTATCCGCAGGGGAATGGACAGGCCGAGACTGTCAACAAAGTCATAGTGGGTGGACTTAAGAAAAGGCTGGATGATGCAAAGGAAAGATGGGTGGAGGAACTTCCACATGTTCTTTGGGCGTATAGAACAACACCTTGACGATCAACAGGGGAAACCCCATTCTCAATGACGTATGGAGCTAAGGCCGTGATCCCCATTGAAACAGGCTTTCCAACACTGAAAACTAGTAATTTCACCCCGGATGAAAATGATGAACTGTTGAGGAAAAGTCTAGACTTAATAGACAAGCGACGAGAGAAAGCTATAGTTCAATTGGCGTACTACCAGGACAAGCTGAAGCAGGGCTATGATGCAAACGTCAAACTAAGGCCGTTAGCTCCGGGAGACTTGGTGTTGAGGAAGGTCGTGGGAAATACCAAGAACCCAGCCTAGGGGAAGTTGGGACCCAATTGGGAAGGGCCATATTGTATTACATCTGTAGAAGGGATAGGGGCTTATTATCTAGAAGATTTAGATGAAAAAACTATACTCCATTCCTGGAATGTAAGTAACCTAAGAAGGTATTATTATTAATAAGTGCTCTTTACTTTCCTTTATGACTTATCTTACTCCTGTAACATGTGTTTCTGAAATGAATGGAAGTATTAAACAGAAGTTAAGTCATGTCAGGTCCTCGGACCACAACTTAGTAGAAATTATTACACTATGAATGGAAGTATTAAACAGAAGCTAAGTCATGTCAGGTCCTCGGACCACAACTTAGTGGAAATTATTACACTATGAATAGAAGTATTAAATAGAAGCTAAGTTATGTCAGGTCCTCGGACTACAACTTAGTGGAAATTATTACACTATAAATGGAAGTATTAAACAGAAGCTAAGTCATGTCAGGTCCTCGAACCACAACTTAGTGGAAATTATTACACTATGAATGGAAGTATTAAACAGAAGCTAAGTCATGTCAGGTCCTCGGACCACAACTTAGTGGAAATTATTACACTATGAATGGAAGTAGTAAACAGAAGCTAAGTCATATCAGGTTCTCGGACCACAACTTAGTGGAAATTATTACACTATGATTGGAAGTATTAAATAGAAGCTAAGTCATGTCAGGTCCTCGGACCACAACTTAGTGGAAATTATTACACTATGAATGGAAGTATTAAACAGAAGTTAAGTCATGTCAGGTCCTCGGACCACAACTTAGTGGAAATTATTACATTATGAATGGAAGTGCGAAATAGAAACTAAGCTATAACAAGCTATTTAGACACCGAACTCAACCGGAATTTTTGTTTTCTGAAAGGGATTCGTGTAACTAGAGATGCCTATCGAGGTAAGTATTAGAAGCATCATTTAAAGCGTTTCAAGGGAATCAATACCCCTCTGGACGAAAGGTAAAAATGTTATCTTAAGTACGTATATTTTTCTAATAATTGCTACAGGAAACCTTTATAAGGCCACGGATGTCACTATGGTAGCCTGTTCTGAGTTCTCAATGGTTGTGTATAAAGTTATGATTCTTCCCTGTCATATCAACTTTCACCCTTTTTACAGTCCGAGATCATTAGAAAAGTAGATAAACAAACGTAAGTAATGAAGAGCAATCATACATGAAACTATATAAGTAATAAACAAAACCCCAAATATCTCTTGTAAGTTGCCAAAAAGAACTGTGTGTTGCAACCAGGAACATCCTTAAAAGGATTTAAAAAAAAAAAAAACAAAAAAGGGAAAAATGAGATGAAAAAATGTACTAAGAGGCATTTAACTACCAGCAACTATTTGGTTAGCTTTATCTGGAGCTTGGGTGGAGGGACTTTGCCAGCTGCCTCAGGAGGAACGTCCTTCTCCTGCACCATAGGAGCTTCTCCAACAGGCAGGGTGGTCGAGGCTAAGGCCTGTTCAAAAGTCTGAGAAGCCGCTCTGTCTTTGGGCCCTATTACTTCTTTAGCCGAGGATAGATCCTTTGCTTTTTCAGGCATTGGTGGCTACTCTGGCTGATTGGAAGAGGGAGGAGTCTGAATCTGAACTTCCCTAGGTGGATCAGCAGTAGTAGAGGATGTTTCCCCTTGCGGAGCAGAAGGGGTGGAAGCCCGAATAGCTGGGGGGAAATAAGTATTTTCGAGTTTCCTTAACTCTGATGAGGATTCAACTCCAGCTCGGTTGAGAGCCTCTTGCCAGGTCAAGGCACAGTATTCCCGGCACACAACGGGCACCTCAGCTCGGAAAGCATCCTCTGTCTCAGCAATGCCCACATTGTAACCATTTTGCTCGGCAATGTCTCTCTCTTTTTCAGCCTCGGCTTTAGCTTTCTCTGCCTGGTCTCTAAGCTTCTGGACTTCCTCCAGTTGTTTTTGCAGAGCCAGCACCTGTTCCTTAGAGATTGCTAGCTGGGCATTGGCATCACGCAGAAGCCGCCCTTGGTCCTCGACCTGTTTTTGGAACCCCGCCAGGGCTAAATCAGCACTCTTCCGAGCATTTTCCTCGGCTGCTAGCTTCTTCTTCAGCTGCACAATGTTTTGCTCAGAAGCATTCAGTGTGCGCACAGCTGTTATCTTTTTCTTCCTCTCCTCATATATTTGCTGGTAGTAGGATTCAGCTATCTCTTCCAGCCTGAAGGTGGCTTGAACGGCCTAGAGAAAAAGAAGTCAGAAACGCGCAAAAAAAAAAAAAAAAAAAAAAAAAAAAACAACAACAACAGTAAAAATGTAACGGTAAAAACGTCGTACCATGCCCAAATATCTTTTGGTATTTTGAAAAACTTCATCTCTCTTGATTGCTCTCAGCTCGGCCATGTCCCGTGGAAGAAGAAGTGTTTCTTCCAGTGTTGAGGCAACTCGGCATCCAAGTCCACCACTAAAGTCCCTGATCGAAGCATCCTCTCTCAGAGGCCTCTCATCGAGCATAGGGGCTAGGAGTCAGGCCTCAGGTTCCGAGGACTGAGTGGTTGTCTTATCCACCCCTCGCTGTGACCCATGACTTGTTTTCTGCTGCTTAGCAGCTCTTTGGTCCTCACCCTCATGGGTAGGGTGAGTCTTCCCTGCATTTAACACCTCTTTACCCTTCGACTCTCTCCTCCTCTTTGGATCGCTGGGCTCGGTCACGGCTGGTTGGGATGACTGAGGAGGAAGAGTAGGGAGAGGTGAAGGATTGACCTGAACTTGCTTTTCCACCACCCGGCCGGGCTGGCCTTCGATTACGTCCTTCAGGCTCCTCTGGCTTCTCCTTTGGATAACCATTCTCTTAGAAGTCACCTCGGGAGATTGGGTTTGGTTAAAAACTTCGAATCCGTCGACGGAGTCAGACAACTCTACAAGTCCACCCCAGTTGTCTTTTCCTTCTTCTTCTTCTTCTTCTTCTTCTTCTTCTTCTTCTTCTTCTTCTGTCCTTTTTTCTTTTTCTTCTTTTCCCTCTCTCACTTTTTGGGGGACGGAGCGTGATGATAAAGCCCTAACAGAAAGAGTGGCCTTAGGCGATAGTTCAGTGAAGGGCACACCTTCAGGAATGGGGGTATCCTCAGGAACAATGAACCCCTCAAAGGCTACACTGATACGGTGGACACGAGGATCTTTTGCCTTTATCACGTACTTGGGAGCCTGAAAGGCTTTTGAAACAGGATCGTACTTGAGTATTAGGTGTGCTGCTCTTAACTGATCATCGGAGGGATTCACATACACCTCGGATCGTAGGATTCTATCCAGGCTCTCCCTGTTGACCAATCTGAAATTACGTCTAGTGGCGCGCTTGTCTGTAAAATAATTAATACATAAAAGGAAATTTTTGTTAGAAATAAAAATAGCTTCAATTAAAAAAATTTTAATCTGACTTATAAGGGGCATACATCCTAGGAATCCCACCTGGCTGTCCCTCTACAATCGGACAGGGTAAACCATCATGCCATTCCCTAGAGAAAATAAGGAAATCGTCTTTTAAACCTTTGTTTGAAGTAGGGAGGCACTGGATCAATCTTACTGCAGGGTACCTAGACTTGAGGTAATATCCCTGATCCTTCAAATGATTGAGGTTATATACCTAGTTCACGTCGTGATGGGTCAAACCTAAATTGTACTTGGCGTTTAAAGCCTCTATGCTCCCAAGCACCCTGAACATATTCGAGGCGCACTGTGTGGGAGATAATCTGAAGAACCTAAGATAACTTTTCGTCAGATTACCCATTGGGATGGTCATCCCTCCTTCGATGAAGGCTATCATGGGGATGACTACCTCCCCCGTCTGTCTATCATGCATCCAAGTTTGAGGGGAAGCGTATCTCATACCCACCATTGAGGGAATCCTATACTTAGCCCTAAATGATTCTATTTGCTCCTCGGAATCAACTAGATACTTAAATCTACCCATTTTCGAACAGTAAGTAAGGAAAAACTGATACAAAAGATGGAAAACTAGGGAGGGTTAAGGAAACTTACAGGTTTAGAAAATAAGCTCCTCGGACGGGCTCTTAGTATTTATGAGAGCATGAAGTAATGAGAGAGAGACAGATTCAATGAATGTGTACTAAGACGGAGTAATTTGTAACTGACGAAAGATTTGATTTGAAAGGTATTCTATAAGGGCGCAGAAAGTGGGAGCGGGAAAAACCCCGCCCATAAATGCAAAGGGTCCCCCACCGTTAGATTTGCATCAGGTCGTTGAACGTGTAGGACAACAGAGCAGTCATCATTTAATAGTGGCGTGCTCCTGACGCCGAAACGTCAGGAGCGTGCCTTGGGCAAGCGAAAAGACATTCAGAAAGCGGGGGAAACCTACGAAATAAATGAGGGTTGGATATCAAAATCTCCCTTTTTCCCGAGGTGGCAAAAAGCGAGATTTTGAGGGGCTATTGTGGGGCTTATTAGTTAAAAAATGTAGGAATTATCAGAAGTGGGCTCGGGGCCCAACGGCCCAGTCCGAGGACACTTGGTTACCCGAGGATAGCTTAAAAATTTTATTATTATTAAATAAATAATATAAGAGAAAAGAATGGATATTATATATAACGGCATAACTCACGTCCGAAGACATCAAAGTCCGAGGTGAATGTAATTTTCATTTATTCCGGAGACTCTGCAAGATTATATCTGAACTGGAAGTTGGGTGTAAACCAAAGGAGGAGTTGGGGAGGATAGCAAATATCTTCTAAGGCCATCACCTCCACATTAAATGCTTTCCAGGTAACCCTCTGGCCGCATTAATGTGGAGGTGATACCTGAACAGTGACTAAGCAGCTTTATGGCCACTAAGCGAACATTCCGGTAAGTGCTAGATGGGACAGAAAGGAGCTCCCCAGATAAGAACTACACGTGTACGATGGGAATAAAGGAGAATGTGGTGTATATAACTGAGAAATGAATGAGATAAAGGGGGACTTTTAGAACCAGAAAAAAGAAAAAAACGAGAAACACATTGAAAACCATGCCGAGAAGAATTTCTACCCTTTGAATCAATCTAAAGTACCCTTTATTACTTGATGAGTAGAACCTTTCCTATCTAACAGTACCAGTTCTAATACCCATTCTCTACAAATCTATTGTTTGGGCTTGTTGGGCTGAAAACCCATTCACATTCTGGGTCCAATCCAAATTGAGTCCCTACAGTGATTATTACTTAATTTTTTTATTGTAATTACATGTTTATTATTATATTTATAGTTGTAATTGTATTTTAATTTTAGATATATAGAAATTAATAATAGATTATTTAGATCATATATGACCTATTAATCAAACAAGTTATTAAACGAGTTATTTGTATTAATTTTTACATGACTTATTAATTAAACAAGTTAAACGAGTCGGGTTGAGTCAACCTGTTTAATAAACAGGTCGGGTTAGGGTTGAAGATTCTTGACACGTTTACTAAACAGGTTGGGTTCGGGTCAACTTATATAGCAGAGTACTTATGACTCGACACAACACAAACCTAATCCGAGAACACAAATTGACACCCCTAACAATGACCTTTAAAAAGATAATCATCGTCTGAATGTGTTGAAGTTAAGAGTTGTGGCAGTCTTACACTAGTTTCGATATATACTAAATTGACGGAGGCAAAAATGGTGTTTGGTGTATCTTCGTTACATAATATGTATAACTTTGTTTTATGCGAGGTCTTTCACTGACACATGACATCAACGTGGATCTAACGGTCTCACAAGTGTTTCAAGCTCACTCGTTAGACTTTGAATGGACTGAATCACCTGATTCTGATATTGCTACAACCTTGGGGCATAGAATGCAAATTCAATTAAATGGTTTTCGGGCCTTCCTTGCATTCATAGGTGGGCCTTGATGCTAAGCCTTCGTGGGTTTCTTTTTCTGCTCTTCTTGTGTTGGTGCAATTCAGACACATGGGCTGTACTAATGGTTGAGGTTGGCTTCACGGGCTGGGACAAGATGGCTTCTTCATATGCTTTATTTTCCTTTTTGGGTCAGCCACATTAAGCAGCCCATGGGTGTTTTGTCTTAAGTATCTGTGAGCCCTGTCTGAAGTTAATTTCAAGTCTTAATTCATCTGGGTAATAGGCCAATCTTTGGGTTAAGAATCTGGGTCTCAAGATTAGCAATAATTAATGGGCTTTAGAGAAAAAGTTTGGTGGGCCCAATCTAGCAAGTTTTGATATTTATTTTCATGGGTGCTTGAGCTATATAAGTGGGCTTTGTGCTGACTGTGACGTTTGGGCTTGTTGGTCCATTGTCCAAAACAAATGCCTCTAACAATATTTTGTTTACGAGTACATACATAGTCACAGATTCTGTTCCAATAGAATCCGTTCCAAACTAGATAGAATAGTTGAAAAATACTGTATCAGTAAAGAGAATCCATCTCATTCTACCTCATGCTGAATTCTGGTCCATTTCAGATTATTTTAGTCAATTTTGATTGGTTCCAATCAAATTTAGATTTACTTTTTTTAAAGGCAAAAATTCAAAACTGACCCTTTAACTTTCAGTTTTGTCATTTTAGTCTTCTAACTTTCAATTTTTGTCAATCTAATATTCCGTTAGAGCTTAGTTAGCTGCTGTCGTTAAGAGTGCTGAAACGACGCCGTTTTGACATTGTTTTTTTATATTAATTTTGGAATTAAAAGAAAATAAGAAAAATATTAAAAAAAAAAAAAAAAAACAGCAACAACAACAACATTTAAGGGGAACGACAACGAAGAAGAAAGGAGAACACGGCACCCAAACTGAAATCAAAACAAAGAAGAAAGAACACGGCACCCAAACCCTAACTGAGAAATAAATGAGCTAAATTTAATTTGGGTGCATTTTAACAGCCACAAAAGTCATGCAGCCAAACCATATTTTCAGAGAGCTTCGTTGATCATCCAAGCCCAGAAACACGATGGGTATCTTGTTAGTTTTGTAGACTGCCTCAACATATGACCAAAAAGGTCATGAAACATATCAAGGAGCTGCCAATGAAAAGCCAAACAAGCTCCAATCAAACCTATACATGTTGTCTTAATTCAGAAAACAGGCACATCATGGATATCAAGTGTTTGTAGAATCATTCGACCAGCTTTCCGTTTGGGTATGAATCATTCGACGTCGTTCCCCTTAAATGTTTTCTTCTTCTTGTTTTTTTTTTTTTTTTCATTTTTTTTACAGATTTTTCTTTTTTTCTTTAAATTCCAAAATTAAAAAAAAAACAAAAAAAAAAACCCAAAACGACATCGTTTCAGCTCTTTTAATGGTAGCAATTAACTGAGCTCTAACGGAATACTACATTGACAAAAATTGAAAGTTAGAGGACTGAAATGACAAAACTGAAAGTTGGAGGACTGAAATAAAAAATGTTGAAAGTTAGAGGGTCAGTTTTAAATTTTTGCATTTTTAAAAATAAAAAACTTGATCTATTTTAATTTGATTTGATTCTTATTATTTCATTATTGATAATTGATAAGCAAATATGAGTACTAAATATGTATTTGTGTATAAATATATTTAGAGATATAATCAATTTTTGCAATGAAATGCTGTTTAAGATAGAAATCAAAACTAATGCCTTATACTATGTAACAATTTCTCTATTTTTTTTTCCCTCCTTATTGTTTAAATAATAGGAAAGATTTTCATTATTAATATCCTCAAAATGGCCATTCCTTAAACTTATAACGACTAGAGAAAACTTTTTTTGTTTTTCCTCAAATAATCTTCTTCTAAATAATCCAAACAAAGAAACATATATATTGGCACATAGCAAACTAATTCTACCATCGACCTAGCATGATATAAGGATGAATAAACCAAAAAAACTTCCAGCAAACCCAAAACAAAGGATGAATATGCGCATCACTTCCAATTTAGACAATGCCTAAAGTCCAATTGCTATGATGTGTCCAAAACCACCATTTCCTCCACAACTAACATCATCTAGGTTCATTATAAGCCTCCATTTTGTTTGCCCATCCACCGCCTGTGGTGGACTAGCTTTGCACCCTGGACATTGAAGGGGCGTTTTGTAATAGACTGATTTAGTTTTAATGCATATATCCTCCTTTACAAAAATAAAATAAAATAAAAAATAAAAAATTCAAGCAATAACGTATTTTTTCGTCACTTCATATCATTCAAGAACCCACAAAATGACCAAGTTTCCAAGCAATTTCGGCGGCCAAATGTAGCAAATTTTTTTTTTTACCTCTTTAGGGTTCACTCCACTCGTCATTAGGTACCCTTTTGATGGCCTCCCATTTGAAAGAGGAAGAAGCTAACGGTAACTACCAAACGATGCTGTTTTTTAGAATTGTATTTAATTGCCTCTATACGGCATCGTTTGGTTTAGTAGAGTAGCCGTTATAATTGTGACTCAAACGATAGTGTGTTTTGACGACAAGCTATGATACCGTTTTGACACCAGCAGCCCAGAATTCTTCCTATTCGCTGTTCTTCTTCCTCCTTATGAACATCCAGATATTTCCTTGTAAAGATATATGTACTTTCTTAAATACATATTTTTATACTTTTCTCTCTACTGGTCTCGTGTGTGTGTGAGTCCTCCATTGATGCACCTTGTTTTCTTTCACCATTCACCACCACCACCGCTTGCCACTATGAGCTCTTTGGCTAGCATTGTAAATCACCATTACCTTTGTCAACATGTGTATAGACTCGAAGGAGACCCAACAAGCTCACATATTTGCAAGGGGTGAAGATTGAGGTTGGGTTGAGGAGGTCGAGGTCCCATAGATAAGTGGAGAAAGGAGCAAAGAACAAGAGAAAAATATTAATGATGAGTGGCAGTGGCACCACACTGAAAGGAACAGAGGAGAGATTAGATAGCCAAAGAATGTAATCAGATCAAGGGTGGCATGGATAATAGGGTGCCGACCATGGCTGTTCCTAATGAGGAAAAGAAGCCAAAGAGGTCAAGGCCATTAAGATTTCCTTCTAAGTTTTCAGGTCCCTAAGTTTTGGTACATTAAATCTTTACCTGAAATACAAAGCACACCCTCTATATTTCACTAAAATTTAAATCTCTAACTTTGTTTTTTCATTTCAGCCTATGACTTTCAAGTTTATTCAATTAAAGCTTTTCCATCAGCTTTTGTTAAATGTTGTGATTAATTTTGTAATTTTTAAAAAATTTCTAATTAAATAAAGTCCATTAAAGATTGAAAAGTATTTTTCTAGATTTTTTTTTTCAAAAAAATTTAACAAAAATTGACCGAAATGTCTTAATTGAATAAATATGAAACTTAGGATCTGTTTAGATATCGCTTATTTGCTAAAAACTGAAAATTTATTATTGATAACACTGTAAGAAAATATATTTTAAACAGCCAAAACACTATTTACACGTTTTGTGCAACTGGGTTAGTCCATGAACAGTTAGACATGGCAAAATGGGTCAGAATTTTCTGACCCGAATCGTTTGACCCACTTAAAAATGACCCGTGACCTGTTTTGACCCGCGACCTAATTGACCCGACCAGAACCCGACCCGACCCACCCGTTTTGCCACATCTACCAACGTTGAGTAGATTAAGATTGAGGTGTAATTCTTATAAAATATTTACTTATTTTTCTTCACTTAATATGTTATGTACTCTATTATAGTTTGTCATTCTTTACTTGCCACCTTCATTTCTCTTCCTACTTTAAACAGATCGAAAATTATACCAAGATTAGCTTCTAGAAAGCTAGAATAAGAGTTGCACCAAATTTGGGTATCAAGTGTTCAATGGTAATTGGTAAGTGGTAACAATATTACCAGTAAGAATCTAATCACAGTTAAGGAACTCAGAAACAATTGACAAATTGCATTTATTTCCCAAAAAAAAAAAAAAACTTATTTAAAAAATACGGGTCAACTCAACCCATCCCGTGACCCGACTCGACCCGCGACTCGACTGACCTGACCCAAACCTGACCCGACCCACCCGTTTTACAATGTCTGTGAACAGTGTCATGGACTAGCCAAAACGCAAACGCAAACACTAGTCGCAGTACCCAAACGCACACTTAGAGGATTGAAATGAATTTTGAAAAAACTTAAAAGCTGAGCTTTGCATTTTAGCATAAAATCTTTTATTTTTCACTCTATTATTTTTATTTTGTATTATTATCATTCATGGGTATGTATCATGTTTTATATTGTTTGTAATGTAACGGTTGATTAGCTATAAGGACCCCTTTAAGGTGGTAAATTATTAAGGGTTAGATTTTCATACATCATAATGCAAGGATTTTAATAAATTACCAATTATCTAAAAAAAAGTGGTCGTTAACTATAATTCTTGATTATTGAATGTTTCGAACGTAGCAGAGCCATTAACACTCAAGATTTATGAAAAATTTAATGGATGTCTTGAGAGTATTAGTTTAAGATATAGTTTTTAAAAACTCTTTATGGAAAAAGAAAATAGTAATTAAATTTTTTGACGGTTTTTTTATAAATTTCATAAAAATATTATCAAATTTTTTAAAAAAATTATTTATTAATAATTGTCTTAAAGACACTTTTTAATATTTAATAGGACCCAGTATTTATATCTCCCTCTCAAATTTCTTAAAAGAATCCCCACCTAAGAGAATTCACATCTGGTTACGGAAAATGAATATAAATGCATTTTAGATGATACTATAGTACAAAATCTCCAAAAACACACCTCCATCTAGTTGTGCATCATTGTTTAAATTTTGCATATCATTCTTTTCTATTTTTTTTTTCTTCTTCTTCTTCTTCTTCTTCTTCTTCTCTCTCTATCTCTCTCTCTTTCTCTGATAAAGTAACATTATTTTAATAAGATGTAGGGTACAATAGATAAGAACTTTTATATGTTTACATTGTACTTGCAATGTAAATAATCTAACTCATAAGGTATAATTGTGCAATGTAAATTTATGGATTTTCCAATGCATAAAGTAGCTTTGGAGATGCAAAATGCTTTTTTTTTTGGGCATATCTAAATGTGAATGCTCTAACTTATAAGTATAATCTCTCTCTCTCTCTCTCTCTCTCTCTCTCTCTCTCTCTCTCTCTCTCTCATTTTGATAAGACTCATCTTGCAATCTTTAAATTCTCCAACCAATGCAACGCTAGAGTCCTAATTGCTAGTCTAGGTGTGTTCCAAAGACTTCGACTTTTTGTTGTGAATCTCATATTGATTTGGAATGTTTTTGTGTTTATAAATCATTGTGAACTTCCTATGATATCTTAAGATATGGTATGTGTGTGGGATAAGATTATAAGCAAGATTTTTTTTTATAGCTTTTATGTACAAATTTTTAAAAATTTTCTTACTTTTTCAAAGTTCAAGTATATTTAAGCATACTTTTAACAAAAAGTTCAAGTAGCATTATTTTAAGCATATCATTCTTTTCTATTTTTTATTCTTCTTTTTCTCTCTCTTTTTCTAATAAAGTAACATTATTTTAATAAGATGTAGGGTACAATAGATAAGAACTTTTATATGTTTACATTGTACTTGCAATGTAAATGCACTAACTCATAAGATATAATCGTGCAATGTAAATGTACAGATTTTCCAATGCATAAAGTAGCTTTAGTGATGCAAAATACTTTTTTTTTGGCATTTCTAAATGTGAATGCTCTAATTTATAAGTATAATCTCTCTCTCTCTCTCTCTCTCTCTCTCTCTCTCTCTCTATAATTTTGATAAGACTCATCTTGCAATCTTTAAATTCTCCAACTAATGCAGCACTAGAGTCCTAATTGCTAGTCTAGGTGTGTTCCAAAGACTTTGACCTTTTATTGTGAATCTCATATTGATTTGGAATGTTTTTGTGTTTATAAATCATTATGAACTTCCTATGATATCTTAAAATATGGTATGTGCGTGGGATAAGATTATAAGCTAGATTATTTTTAGCTTTTATGTACAAATTTTTAAAACTTTTTTTACTTTTTCAAAGTATAAGTATACTTAAGCATACTTTCAACAAAAAGTTAAAGTTACATTATTTTAAGCATATCATTATTTTCTATTTTTTATTATTCTTCTTCTTCTTCCCCCCCCCCCCCCCCTCTCTCTCTCTGATAAAGTAACATTATTTTAATAAGGTGTAGGGTACAATAGATAAGAACTTTTATATGTTTACATTGTACTTACAATGTAAATGCTCTAACTTATAAGGTATAATCGTGCAATGTAAATTTATGGATTTTCCAATGCATAAAGTAGTTTTGGTGATGCAAAATGCTTTCTTTTTTTTTTCTTTTTTGTGGCAAATCTAAATGTGAATGCTCTCTCTCTCTCTCTCTCTCTCTCTCTCTCTCTATATATATATATATTATTTTGATAAGACTCATCTTGCAATCTTTAAATTCTCCAACCAATGCAACACTCGAGTCCTAATTGCTAGTCTAGGTGTGTTCCAAAGATTTTGACTTTTTTATTGTGAATCTCATATTGATTTGGAATGTTTTTGTCTATATAAATCATTGTGAACTTCCTATGATATCTTAAGATATGGTATGTGTGTGAGATAGGATTATAAGCTAGATTTTTTTATTGTGAATCTCACCTTTTTCAAAACACAAATATACTAAAGCATATTTTCAACAAAAAGTTAAAGTAACACTATTTTAAGCATATCATTCTTTTCTATTTCTTCTTCTTCTTCTTCTTCTTCTTCTTCTTCTCTCTCTCTCTCTCTCTCTCTCTCTCTCTCTCTCTCTCTCTCTCTCTCTCTCTCTCTCCCCGATAAAGTAACATTATTTTAATATGATGTATGGTACAATAGATAAGAAATTTTTATATTTTTACATTGTACTTGCAATGTAAATGCTCTAACTCATAAGGTATAATCGTGCAATGTAAATGTACGGATTTTCCAATGCATAAAGTAACTCTGGTGATGCAAAATGTTTTTTTTTTTTTTTTTCCTTTTTTTTGCATTTCTAAATGTGAATGCTCTAATTTATAAGTATAATATCTCTCTCTCCCTCTCTCTCTCTCTCTCTCTCTCTCTCTCTCTCTCTCTCTATAATTTTGATAAGACTCATCTTGCAATTTTTAAATTCTCCAACCAATGCAACACTAGAGTCCTAATTGCTAGTCTAGGTGTGTTCCAAAGACTTTGACTTTTTATTGTGAATCTCATATTGATTTGGAATGTTTTTGTGTTTATAAATCATTGTGAACTTCCTATGATATCTTAAGATATGGTATGTGTGTGGGATAAGATTATAAGCTAGATTTTTTTTAGCTTTTATGTACAAATTTTTAAAACTTTTTTTACTTTTTCAAAGTATAAGTATACTTAAGCATACTTTCAACAAAAAGTTAAAGTTACATTATTTTAAGCATATCATTCTTTTCTATTTTCTTCTTCTTCTTCTTCCTCTTCTTCTCTCTCTCTCTCTCTCTCTCTCTCTCTCTCTCTCTCTCTATGATAAAGTAACATTATTTAAATAAGGTGTAGGGTACAATATATAAGAACTTTTATATGTTTACACTGTACTTACAATGGAAATGCTCTAACTTATAGGGTATAATTGTGCAATGTAAATGTATGGATTTTCCAATGCATAAAGTAGCTTTGGTGATGCAAAATGCTTTTTTCTTTTTTTCTTTTTTTGTGGCAAATCTAAATGTAAATGCTCTCTCTCTCTCTCTCTCTCTCTATATATATATATATATATAATTTTGATAAGACTCATCTTGCAATCTTTAAATTCTCCAACCAACGCAACACTAGAGTCCTAATTGCTAGTCTAGGTGTGTTCCAAAGACTTTGACTTTTTTATTGTGAATCTCATATTGATTTGGAATGTTTTTGTGTATATAAATCATTGTGAACTTCCTATGATATCTTAAGATATGGTATGTGTGTGAGATAGGATTATAAGCTAGATTTTTTTTTAGCTTTTATGTACAAAATTTTAAAACTTTTCTCACATTTTTCAAAATACAAATATACTAAAGCATATTTTCAACAAAAAGTTAAAGTAGCACTATTTTAAGCATATCATTCTTTTCTATTTCTTCTTCTTCTTCTTCTTCTTCTCTCTCTCTCTCTCTCTCTCCGATAAAGTAACACTATTTTAATAAGATGTAGGGTATAATATATGAGAAATTTTATATTTTTACATTGTACTTGCAATGTAAATGCTCTAACTCATAAGGTATAAGAGTGCAATGTAAATGTATGGATTTTCCAATGCATAAAGTAGCTTTGGTGATGCAAAACGGTTTTTTTTTTTTTTTTTTTTTTTGCATTTCTAAATGTGAATGCTCTAAGTTATAAGTATAATCTCTCTCTCTCTCTCTCTCTTTCTCTCTCTCTCTCTATATATATATATATTGTGTATGCACATAAGACACATCCATAATTTATTATAATAATATATTAAAGCAAAATACGAGAGAAAGTTCAAAATTTAAAATCTAGAGTTACCCGTAGGCCATACCACAAATATGATATAACTAATTTTTCACGAAATCTAGTCCTATAATAATAATAATAATAATAATAATAATAATAAAAACAAAAAACAAAAAACAAAAGCTTTTAAAATAAGTTAAAACAAGTTTATCTCAAACTCAATTATTATTATTGTTATTATTTTAGAAACTCAAGCTCTATTATTTGAAAAGGAAAAAGGTGTCCAATAAACAAATATTTTAATTTAGTTTATAATCTTTAGATTAAGAAGAGTGTAGAGGTCTCATTCAATTGAACAACCCCCTCGTATTGATAGACAAGTGGATACCCAAATTGGGTTTCAAACAAAGTGAGTCTATCGAAATGAGTTGGCTTGACTTGTTTTTATCTAATTTTGGGTAGACAAGCTAGTTGGAGTTCCAGTAGAGACTCTTCTTAAAGGGGCTAGTAAAGCCAACAACCTTTTTCAAGCATAAATCTTACTGCATCTATGTGAACAACAAGTTACAAGAGAAAGTCTTATTCTTCTTCCATTAAATCTTCTCTTCCAAATGATTTGTGGACAGAAATTCTTGGTTATGTTGCCTCAACATCGTTGACTATCTTATTCTACGTCAAATTGAGTTGCAAATATTTTTTAGAGTTGGCAAAGGATTTTAAAAGATTGTAATAGATTGTAAAAGAATTAATATCAAATTATTGCAATGGTAACTTTGTTGCAATAAACTATTAATTTGAAATTTTCGTTGCAATAGAATGCTATTAGGACATATGTAGTTTTACTTGTTAAAGAACATATGTCATTTTTTTTAATTTTATTTTAATGTAATTGGCTAATTCTTTGACAAAATGCACTCAACTTGTAATTGGGTAGTTCTAAATGTTTTTAATACTTCAAGAAACAAGGTTTCAAGATCAAGTGTTGAAGTCATCAAGTCTGTCCACGAAACAAACTGTAGAAGTGCTGAATCATTAAAGCTCGACACCTACTCGATAGTTGCTCGACAGCTTCTATCTGTCGAGATTTATTAAATCATATTTTCTAATCTAATTTCTTCAAATCCGTGAATGTGTCTTTAGGCCTTCTTTTCTTCTAACCCTAGGCATATAAAATGATTGTTTTAAGGGCCGTTAAAGGGTTCACAAGTTGCACAAGTATTGAAAAAACTCTGTTCAAGTAAATTGTGACTGGAGACAAAGTTTTGCCCTAGTTCATATTTTCTGAAGAAGTTGCTGTGTATGTGCACCTTTGGGTTTTGTGACCAAGAATCTTTTTGATCTTCATCGTGGATGAACGGAAGAACTTTGCAACCAACAACTCTTTCTAGTTGGTGATTGAAGTCGCATATTGGGATCCGCGCAATTGTTTAGTTACGTACTTGGGAGCCGTGCATTAAAAAGGAGAACTGTCACTACAGAACAAGTCCAATTAGGTATTGGGGTAAGGGTTCAACTGTAGGTTGGTAAGATACTTGAGATTCCTTTACTTGTAACTGCTTGTTGTGATAATAATGGAGTTTTGGGAGTGGTGACCTGAAAATCACCCAATGGAGTTTTTGTCGTCAGGTTTTTCCCTATTCATAAACAAATCACCGTATCATTTATTTTTCGCTACATTATTAGTTTATTGGTGATTTGTTTGTGCTAACACGCGTTTGCATGTTAAATTGATTAATTAATAACTTGGCTAATTAATTAATTAATTTAAATCACAAGAGGTCAATACGTTTTTGGCCTATCAAGTGGTATCAGAGCAGGCACACTTTGATTAGGTTTAATATTTGCTGTGTTGATCTATTGACCCTTGTTTGTCATGGGTAGAGGACAGTCATTAATCATACCTCCTTTATTTGATGGCACTAACTATGCATACTGGAAAGTACGTATAAGAGCTTTCTTGCAATCATTAGATCAGAAAGTGTGGTAAGCTGTAGAGATTGGCTGGACCAAGCCAAAAGAAGTGCTGGTCGATTGGGATGAAGCAAAGATCAAGGCGGCAAACTTCAACTGCAGAGCATTGAATGCCTTATTTAGTGCAGTCACCAATGAGAAGTTTAAGAAGATATCCTCTACAGAAATTGCAAAGGAAGCATGGATCATCCTTTAGACAACCTATGAGGGTACAAAGGTTGTCAAGGATTCAAGGATTCAAAGTTTCAAAGGCTCACTACAAGCTTTGAAGAAATAAAGATAGAGGAGGATGAATCGTTCGATGAGTTCTATGTCAAGCTCAAGGACATAGTAAACTCAGCCTTCAATCTTGGAGAAACCATTCCTGGACTCAAGATTGTGAGGAAAGTGCTTAGATCTCTACTTGAGAGATTCCATGCAAAGATTATGGCAATCGAGGAATCAAAGGATATTGACAAGATTCTTTTGACTAAGCTGGTTGGAAACTTGCAGACCTACGAGTTAGGACTATCTAGGATTGGCAAGTCGGGTAAAGGCAAGAGCATGGCCTTGAAGGCAAAGAGCAATGACACAGATGAGTCCTCCAATGATGAAGATTTCAAGATGAAGTCCTACATTACAAGGCAGTTCAAGAAGTTTATGAAGAATGCTAATGGAAGGAACTTCGATAAAGACTACAGGAAATCCAGTTCTACCTAGTTCAAAAGCCAAGACAAAGAGAAGAAGGATGTAAGGGATGGGGGTCAGTACACTGTTCTCACGGGACTTAAGTGCTTTGGGTGCCATGGCTTCAGTCACATGAAGCAAGAATGCTCTACATATCTCAAGAGCATTGGGAAGAGAAAGACACTTGCTGCAACCTTGAGTGACACTGAGCCTGAAGATGATTTCAATAATGAGGATGACGGAATCTTAAATACCTTCACTACCACATTCAATCCTACTGAAGGGATTGTTGAAGACGTGGAAGAAGAAGAGGAATTGGTGGATTCTAAGTGTGAGAAGATGGATGATCAAGATGATATCCATATAGCCTATGAGAAGCTTTATAAACTCTTTGAGAAGCACGAGAAACTGTATAGGCTAGCCACCAAGAAACTCAGTGGTGCGGAACTTGATCGTGAGGAGCTTTCCACAAAGTTTGATGAAGCTAATCAAACAATTGGTGCATTGAGCTTTGAGAACAATTTCTTGGCAGAGAAGACCAAGAAGCTTGAAGCAAAGCTGTTTTAAGTAAGAACTCAGTTGGAGAGGATTTCAAGTGCAAAACTTGATGAAATGCTTAACATTTAGAAATCTGCTTCAGATCGAACAGGTTTAGGGTATGGTCTTTCTTCCTCTAATATTGCTTCTACTAGTACTACTGTTTTTGTTTCTCCTGCTAATAATACTGAAATTGAGAACACTGATGTTAAAACTAAATTAGCTAGTGAGAACCTAGACAAGGGTAAATCTATCTTAGGTGCACCTCCTAAGCAGGATAAGAAAGATGTTAAAAACCTTAGGGTTAAGAAGGCTAACTCTCAAAAGTCTAAACAGAAGAAGCAGCACCTTTGTCATTATTGTGGAGATGCCGGTCATACTCGACCAAATTGCTACAAATGGCTAGCCACTCAATAGAGCAATGGTATGATCGCATCTGGAAGCCAAAATTAGCTTCAATCCTCTTGCTCCTCTTGGTGATCTTCTCAAAGCTCTCATGTTCCTTTCAAACTTGAACGGTTTCAATTCTTCCATCTCATCGCCGTTTCAAGGGTTTAATCAAAGGAAAGGTTCTTCCAAGGTATGGAAGGAAAATGACTCTAAGTGATTTTATCACTTTCTTCTACTTTCTTATTTTTGTCTGTTGCATTACTTGTGTGTTTTGCATTTAATTTGAGTCAATCTAGTTTTATGCTTTACTTTGTTTAACATATTTTTGTTTGTTTGTTTTCAATTTTGTTTGTTTTGTTTTTAAAATTAAAAAAAAAAAAAAAAAAAAAACAGTATGTGTTTTGTGTACTTTGGTACTTGTGTATGTTGGATGGCCATTGAAACAAAGTTCTCTAAACTTTGTATCTTTTGTAGCTTAGATGAGCATTTCTATGCACAACTAAGCAAGTGAGTTTTGTGGCTCTTGTTTGTGATGAGTAAGATTAAGTTATCTCTTGAACTTAACACTCGCATCACTCTTTTTGACGGGTAGGACTAGAAAATTTTAAAAGAAAGGCATAAATAACCATCTCACCATTGTTGCCCATCAATCATAATATGACACTTGTATGTTTCAGCATAGCAAAAGTGCAATGTCAAATGCTTAACATCTTGAGTATTTCTTTTCTCTCTTTCATATGCCCATGCATGATATGCTAAAATAAAAAAAAAAATGCAAAGAAAATAAAAGGCAAAAAGATAAAAAATGCTTTAAATATAATTGCAAGCATGTATTCTAGGAGATGTGGGAGTTATAGGATGTACCTTGAAGGTGATAGACCCCATCAAACAATTATGATTGTGTGAGAGTTAAAGTTATTTTCTCATATCTCAAATCGTTATAACATGTATACACATATGCAATCTTGCGATATTTTTCACACACAACACGCAATATTCTTTACTACTATTGATACATGTGCAGGTACAATGTGATTTATCCATCACAAAGGTTTTACATGTGCTAATGTATGCTTACTAAACTATCTTGACTTGTTTTTGAAATATAAAATTGGTTAGACTTGTTTAGTGTGTGTGTGTGTGTTTTTGAGGATCCATGTGCTTAAAATTTCTGTTGAGAGATAATTTTGAGAGCTTAATATGGTGATTGGATCATTGATTGAGTTGTATGTTGGATTGCATTCATGTCTGTATTTTTCTCTTCTCGAAAAACTGTTTTGAAAAGTTGTCTCGACACCTCCTCGATACCTAGCTATCTGTCGAGCTTTTTAAGCTTTTTCTTATCACAATCTCAATACCTTCTTGACACTTGTTGGATCGATGGAAAAAGTTCCTACCTCCTCGATAGCTTCTCGACACTTGGTGGATCGATCGAGCTTCTCTTCTTGTGTCTGATGTTTTGTTCCTCGACGCCTCTTCGACACATGCATTTGTCGAAGGCCATTTTTCTCGACACTTACCTCGATAGATGTCTTGATACCTCTCAACGCCTCAGCTGTCGAGATTTACTGAGGAATCTATATAAGTTCCTCGTGTGATCCACCTCTTATTTCTGTCGATCTCCTTCTCGATAGCTCTCTATTTTCTCTCCCAAACACTCTCATCTCACTCCCAACTTGCTCCTCAAGGTTTCTTCAAGCTCTTTCAAGTTTTTCTACACTTGGTAAGCTTCTAATCTCTCATTCTTCATGCATTTCATGATTTGAAACCTAGGTTTTGGGGTCTTTGAAAAATTTTGGGGTTTTTCAAAATTGATGAGTGTTTCTCGAAATTTTGGGTTGGTTTTTCATTTAAATGTGATTAAAACCTCATACATTGCATCACATATGCATTATAACTATATTTTCATACATTTAGATGTGTGCAATATGCTTATGTGCTGGTAGGATTGGATTGGACTGAGCCTATGATGTATTTTCTTTTGCATGTCACATGTTCATGTATTCCTCATGCATACGTACTCTCTTTTCAATATATTTGATATATTTGAATTGCTTGAGACTTTTCTGAGTGTTTCTCTCTCTCTCTCTCTCTCTTTGTTTACGTTAGTAGTGTCTATGGCACCTAAACGTAAGTCTGCTCCGTCCTAGAACCCTCTGTGTTCTAGGACATCTTCATCTTTTGATCCTAATCCTTCTAACATTCGGTTCTGTGATGAGGATGCTTGTAAGGCTTTCTCAGATAACTTCTCCAGACAAGGTGTTCATTCAGAACGCGAAGTCATTTTGACGGACTTCGCCGATACTAACCTTCCCTCTGTCATTCACAGTCAGGGATGGGAGTTACTGTGTAACGTCTTGGTCACTTGTCCTCTCGTGCTTAGTCAGGAGTTTTATTCCAACATGCACAGGATTAATCGTTCAGTACCTCTCTTTTTCACTCGCGTTTGAGGTACGTGCATTCCTATCACATCGCAGCTTGTTGCGGATGTGCTTCAGGTTCCTAGGATAGAGCATCCTGACTATCCTAGTTGTGAGCGTCTGCGAACTGTGTCCAACTGTGTCCAAAGATGAGCTCATGGTCGCTTTTTGTGAGCGCCCTGTTGATTGGGGTGAGCGTTAGTATACACCATGTAAGCCTTTTGCTAAAGGCCCTCACTTCATAAACATGGTGATGAGTTTTGTACTCCATCCACTCTCTCACTTCAACTCCATCACAGAGCCTCGTGCTCGGTTTTTGTTATCTCTTCTTAAGCATCTTACCATAGATTTTCCTTCTCATTTCATTCTTTCTATCATAGATGTTCATTTAGATTTGACGTCTCATAATAAGCTCATCTTTCCTTCCGCTATTACGAGGATCTTACGCCATTTTTCTGTCCCTTTTCTTGTGTCCGACCACTTCACACACATTTGTGCCATAGACGCCGCTACTGTAAAATGTAGTGCAGCGCAGTTTAGGTTGCAACCGCCGGATTCCACTCCTCCCTCCCGTCTAGCTCCATCTCGTTCAGTTCCATCCATATCCGCTCCTTCCACTTCCATGGGTGATGTATCACTTGTAGACATCATGGCGCAGCTGCAGCGTATGGATGCTCGCTTTGATACAATCTCTACTGAGTTGTATCAGGTGAACGTTCGTGTCGGTCATATTGCACGACGGCAGGCAACTATAGGTGGCTTTGCTCCTGAGGCTTCTCCTCCACTACCTCCTCTAGTGGCTTCTAATTCTGATGCTAAGGATGAGGATGACGATGGTGATGGTAATGACGATGACGCTTCGGATGATGATGGAGATGCTAGCTCTTCTGATGAGATGTCTACTTGACACTCTTACCCTTTGTCACTCGTGACAAAAAAGGTGAGTAGTTTTGGATATTGAGAGTAGTCATACTTAGGGGGAGAGTTATTGTAGGACATTTTGTTAGGGAAATAGTGCTTATATGAGGGATGTAGTGATGATATGATGTATCTTTTTCTTTTCTACCTTATTAGATACATTTTTCTTGTACATTGGGTCTTGTGACCAGTTTTTACATACATTGTATTTTTTTCTTTATGTGGATGTATGTTTCTTTCACCTTTCTCTACATGTGTTATTTCTTTTTTATCTTTATACACATATTTCTTATACTTGTATACAATCTATTATTTCTGTTTTACACAAAGATTCCTTAATGAGTTTTGTTTAAAGTGTTTCAGAAATACAGGTTGTCAAAGTCTACTTGCCATAAACTCTCTTCTTACAAAATTTTTCAAGAGTTTGTATTAGGATAGATTTTATTGTATTCAACAAGTGAATATGAATTGAGTGATTTATGACTTCTCTCATATGTTCATTTGTTTGTTGTACTTTTGTCACGGATTGCCAAAATGGGAGATTGTTAAGACATATGTGATTTCACTTGTTAAAGAACATATGTCATTCTTTTATATAATTGGCTAATCCTTTGATAAAATGCACTCAACTTGTAATTGGGTAGTTCTAGATGTTTTTAATACTTCAAGAAACAAGGTTTTAAGATCAAGTATTGAAGTCATCAAGTCTGTCTAAGAAACAAACTGTAGAAGTGCTGAATCATTAAAGCTCGACAACTACTCGATAGCTGCTCGATAGCTTCTATCTGTCGAGATTTATAAAATCAAATTTTCTGATATGATTTCTTGGGATCCATGAATATGTCTTTGGGCCTTCTTTTCTTCTAACCCTAGGCATATAAAAGGATTATTTTAAGGGCCGTCAAAGGGTTCACAAGTTGCACAAGTATTGAGAAAACTCTGTTCAAGCAAATTGTGACCGAAGACAAAGTTTTGCCCTAATTCATCTCCTTTAAAGAAGTTGCTGTGTATGTGTACCTTTGGGTTTTGTGACTAAGCATCTTCTTGATCTTTATTGTGGATGAATTGAAAAACTTTACAGCCAACAACTCTTTCTAGTTGGTGATTGAAGTCGTGTACTAGAATTCGCGTAATTAGTTAGTCATGTACTTGGGAGCTGTGCATCAAAAAGGGAGAACTGTCACTACAGAACAAGTCTGATTAGGTATTAGGGTAAGAGTTCAACTATAGGTTGGTAAGGTACTTGAGATTCCTTTACTTGTAACCGCTTGTTGTGATAATAGTGGAGTTTCGGGAATGGTGACCTGAAAATCACCCAGTGAGGTTTTTATAGTCAGGTTTTTTCCCATTCATAAACAAATTACCGTGTCATTTATTTTTCGCTGTATTATTAGTTTATTGGTGATTTGTTTGTGCTACCACGCGTTTGCATGTTAAATTGATTAATTAATAACTTGAATAATTAATTAATTAATTAATTTAAATCACAAGGGGTCAATATGTTTTTGGCCTATCAAATGCAAAAACAATTGGTATCAATTTATTGCAACGATTCTTTCATTTTAAGTTATTGCAACAATTTTTCCTAATATATTAAAGTTTTTATTGCAGCTGAAAATTATAAGTTATTGCAACTATTTTATCTTGTAGATGTGATATTTTGTCTAAAACTACTATATACATATTTTGTTGTATTAACACTTGATGTAATTGACAATTTTTTGTTGTAGTGTACATGCAATAATTTTATTTAATTTTAGGGTAAACAAGCTAGTTGGAATTCCAGTACAGACTCTTCCTATCATGTGCAATAATCAATTTCATAGACCCGATTGAAAGCCATAGAGTCTATAGAAGTCCATGATTGAACAATCTTTGATTTAATGTGATTTGATTTTTTTAATAAGATGTAGATAAGAACTTTTATATTTTTACATTGTACTTGCAATGTAAATGCTCTAACTCATAAGGTGTAATAGTGCAATGTAAATGTATGGATTTTCTAATGCATAAAATAGCTTTGGTGATGCAAAGTGCTTTTTTTTTTTTTTTTTTTGGCATTTCTAACTGTGAATGCTCTAAGTTATAAGTATAATCTCTCTCTCTCTCTCTCTCTCTCTCTATCTATATATATATATATATATATAAATAAATAAATAAATAAATAAATAAATAAATATATATATATATATAATTTTGATGAGACTCATCTTGCAATCTTTAAATTCTCCAACCAACGTAATACTAGAGTCCTAATGCTAGATTTGTTTTAGCTTTTATGTACAAATTTTTAAAACTTTTCTCACTTTTTCAAAGTACAAGTATATTTAAGCATACTTTCAACAAAAAGTTAAATAAGATACTCTCAAACGGACATTTAGTGTGGACTTGAGCCTTATCCATATCACATACACATTGCCTTGTCTTGTCTTGCGCATGTGGGTTTAGATAAGTTTTACTTTGAACTTATTTTTTATCCTTTATGTTTTAGCCTATTTGAGCTTTTAAGAGCTATTTGTGGCCATTGAACAAGCCCATTAGAAATTAAGGGCCCATTTTTTACCATTGTTTAAACAACAGTTTTCAGTGTTTAAACAACATTACGTGTATTTTCATACACTTTTTCACCCACACATATTTCGAAAAAGTACAAACAACATTACTAGAATAACATTACCAAACGGGTCCTAACTTTCTTTGTAAACTAAGTTATTATCTTATTGTTGTTTGACCAACTTAGTAGCTCATTTAACAAACCATAAAACCTTCCCATTAGTTGTAATTGCACTCTATCTTGATCAAAACAATAAAATTGTTCTTTGTTTTTCTCTAGTAAGTGTTCTTCCTCTCCCACATATTGATTCAACACTGTAAGATTATTCTTAAACTTATTTTTATTTTCTATTGTTGCTGATTATTTGAGATACCATTGATTCTATACCATCGTTAGTCAGAATTTGAGTGAAAAGGGACAAAATGTAATTGTGACATACATATATAATATATGGGAAATGCTAAGCAATGCCCTTTGGGTATAATTAACAATCCATTTAAAGAAAGTTTTTATGGGAAAAGAAAAAGAAAAAGAAAAAAAACAAAAGTTTTTGTTTTCTATTTTCTATTTTTTTAAAGAAATATAAAGAAAAAAAATTTCTTATATTTTTGAAATCAAAAACATGTTTGGTTAGTTGAAATTTAAAAAAATAGTTTTTTGAAGAAAAAAAAAAGAAAATACTAAAATTTGTTGTTATTAGAATTTGAACTTTAATGTTAACTCATTAAATGAGATAGATTTATTAAATTAAATACATATTTTCATTGACTTTTGAAAATTAGAAACTGAAAACAACCTTTTGCATATTTTCAGTTTCATTCACAAATTGAGTTTTAAGAATAGTTTTTGTTTTTTGTCCATTTTGAGTTGTCAAACAAACTTTTTAGTTCTAAAAATAGAAAATTGTTTTTGAAAACAGAAAATAAGGGGAAAAAACAATTACCAAACATACCCTAAATGTTTTGATAGCTTTTTTCATTTTCCATAAAAATGGTGTCAAAACTTTCCTAAAATAAACTGTTAACTAATGCTCTAAAGGTACTCGTTATCATGACCCATAATATATTGATAACATCATAAAGATATACATATATTCATATGTATTTTTAAAATACTCACATATATACGTAACTACACACACACACACACACACACACATATATATATATATATGTACGGCACTCTACGCCAGAGCCCATTTGGGCCTGGGGACCCAGTATGGGTGAATGGCCCATGGGCCACGATCCTTTTCTGCCAAGAACCCCACCCTTCAGCCACACAAGTCGCGGGCCCATAATGTACCACTTCAGAGTTTCTTGGCAAGTCGTCTGTCCAGTTCCCCAATCATATATGAACAACCAATAGGTGCCCCGTCCGTTGCATGTTCGGCAGATCCTCCGACAGCACCTTTGCTGAGGATACCCGCAGAAGGGGAAAAACAAGTTCCTAGGCCACTTGCACCGCCTCCCACTACCACCTAACCACCCACTTATGAATGATAGCATTGGACTGCTTGGGGCACTAAACTTGAAAATAATCACAGCTACTCCACAAAGTTTGAGCTATAAATAGGAGGAACACAGGGACGAGGAGAGGTTGTTAAAGGTTGAGAAAAAGAAGCCAAGTAGAGAGAGAGAAAGAGAGAGAGAGTGAGAAACAGACAGTAAAAAGGGGGAGCGTTTCAGGCAGGATAAGAGAGAAAAGTGACCTCATTGGGTCTCAGTGTTGAGAACAATCCAGTGTAGGAAGCTCAAGCCCACCACACAAATAAGTTGTCAGCCAAAGTGAGTCCCAGCCCAGCCCAGCCCAGCGGTCTTGCTTTCGGTGCGCACAATATATATATATATATATATATATATATATATATATTGTTTATGTGCATAAGACACATCCATAATTTATTATTATAATATATTAAAGCAAAATACAAGAGAAAGTTCAAAATTTAAAATCTAGAGTTACCTGTAGGCCATACCACTAATATGATATAACTAATTTTTCCCGAAATCTAGTCCTATAATTAAAAAAAAAAAAAAAAAAAAAAAACAAAAAAAAACAAAAACAAAAACTTTTAAAATAAGTTCAAACAAGTTTATCACAAAGTCAATTATTATTATTATTATTATTTTAGAAACTCAAACTCTATTATTTGAAAAGGGAAAAGGTGTCCAATAAACAAATATTTTAATTTAGTTTATAATCTTTAGATTAAGAAGAGTGTAGAGGCCTCATTCAATTGAACAACTTCCTCACATTGATAGACAAGTGGATACCCAAATTGGGTTTCAAACAAAGTGAGCCTATCAAAATGAGTTGGCTTGACTTGTTTTTATTTAATTTTGGGTATACAAGCTAGTTGGAGTTCCAGTAGAGACTCTTCTTAAAAGGGCTAGTAAAGCCAACAACATTTTTCAAGCGTAAATCTTACTACATCCGTGACCTCGACTTGATTTAATGTGTTTGTCTTGTTCCTCTGCTGTTTTTATTTAATTAATTTTGTAATAAAATTATGCATCCCGAAAATAAATCTTGTAGCCAAATATGATTCTTAATATTACATTTTATAATTTTGTATCTTGTTTATATACATTGAGGGGCCTAACGTTGTTGGCCTGCTGGCTCATGTGGCTGAAAATTCATTTGCTTAGTGATAACTATTATTTTTTTGTAGAGTTTAATTCAGATCTTTTATTCAATTATAAGAAAATTTACCAGTTAAAAAAAAAAAGCATAATTTGCTGAGTTTTTAAGTTGAGACTAATACAATATAACTTTTGCACATTATTCATATTTTTTATGTCATCATGGATAAAATATTGACAAATTTTTTTGAGAATGAAGTTATCCATAATCCGAAGGATTCGTATACAAAATGGCAAAGAAAAGTAAAATGCGTACCCAACTTGTTATTCCTCTTTCAATTCTCCTTCATAGACTTTACATATTAACTTTTGTTTGCTTGTTTCTTTTCTCATTTTCTGGTTTTCTTTTACTGTTTTTTTCTAGTATTTTCTCTTTCTATAATTGAAAAGCAACAAAACAACATAACAGAATAAATTGAATACTAAGAGAACAGCGATGGTTAAGCGTTTAGACTAGTAAAAGGGTCCCATGGCTCAACTGTTGGACTCAAACTTCGATTATTTGGCAAAGTATAGCGCGAGTTACGCAATCGGATCCGTGTCTTTACTTGTAATAGGAGAAAAATGGAAGGCTGCTTAGGTGGTGTATGGTCACAATCTTTGATAGACACCTTATGCTCTATCATACTAGAAAGCAAAACTCTTATAGTTAGATTCTTGACCCTATGCTTGCTTGTTAGGTAAATAAAATTAAACTAAACGTGCTACAATAAATGTAATAGGCTGCAAACTCTAATGTAATTTCACATGCACCAAAGGCAATTAGGTGGCACCCAAATTAGAGTGTTGTGACTGATATTATCTATAATATATAAAATGAGTAATGTTATGTAGATAATATTTTCACAATAAATTCTAGATGATAAGTTATTACTAGCTTTTCTATAGATTTACTATTGAAATTCTAAATGATAAGGTATTATTAGTTTATCACCTAAAATTTGTTATGAAACTGTTGTGAGCATAAACATTTCTTATATATAAAACTAAAATTGTTTGACTTTTGGTTTACCTATTAATATATTCACGTAAACTTTTGAGACCTCACAATTTTATATATCATTATTTTAATATACATTAATTAAATTTAAATTCTATTATGTTCTATATTCATATTGACCTTTAAAAAGATAATGTAACCTTTTTTTTTTTTTTTTTTTTTTTTTGTTGATAAGAGGTGTTTAGTGTAACTTTGTTACATAATTGGTATAACTTTGTTTTATGTGAGGTCTTTCACTGACGCATGACATTAACGTGGATCTAACGGTCTCACAAGTGTTTCAAGCTCACTCGTTAGACTTTGAATGGACTGAATCATCTGATTCTGATATTGCAACAACCTTGGGGCATAGTAGGCAGATTGAATTAAATGGTTTTCTGGCCTTCCTTGCACCCATAGGTGGGCCTTGATGCTGAGCTTTCATGGGTTTCTTTTTCTGCTCTTCTTGTGTTGGTGCAATTCAGACACATGGGCTGTGCTAATTGTTGAGGTTGGCTTCACGGGCTGGGACAAGATGGCTTCTTCATATGCCATATTTTCCTTTTTGGGTCAGCCACATTAAGCAGCCCATGGGTGTTTTGTCTTAAGTATTTGTGAGCCCTCTCTGAAGTTAATTTCAAGTCTTAATTCATCTGGGTAATGGGCCAATCTTTGGGTTAAGTATCTGGGTCTCAAGATTAGCAATAATTATTAATGGGCTTTAAAGAATAAAATTTTGTGGGCCCAATCTAACAGGTTTTGATATTTATTTTCATGGGTGCTTGAGCTATATAAGTGGGCTTTGTGCCGAGTCTGCTGACTATGACGTTTGGGCTTGTTGGTCCATTGTCCAAAAAAATGCCTTTAACAATATTTAGTTTACAAATACATGCATGGTTATGGATTCTTGTTCCAAACTGGCTAAAATAGCTGAAAAATACTATGCCGGTAAACAAACAATAATGAGAATCTCTCTTATGCCACCTCATGCTGAATTCTAGTCCATTTTAGGTCATTTCAGTCAATTTTGATTAGTCATTTCAATCAAATTTAGATATAATTTTTTTAAAATAAAAAATTTAATCTATTTTAATTTGATTTGATTCTTATTATTTCATTATTGATAATTGATAAGTAAATGTAAACATGAGTACTAAATATGTATTTGTGTGTGTATATATATAAAAAGATATAATCAATTTTTGCAATGAAATGCTGTTTAAGATAGAAATCAAAGCTAATGCCTTATACTCTGTAATAATTTCTCTATTTTTATCCCTCCTTATTGTTTTAAATAATAGGAAAGATTTTCATTATTAATAACCTCAAAATGGCCGTTTCTTAAACTTATAACGACTAGAGAAAACTTTTTTTGTTTTTCCTCAAATAATCTTCTTCTCAAAATAATCCAAACAAAGAAACATATATATTGGCATATAGCAAACTAATTCTACAATCGACTTAGCATAATATAAGGATGAATAAACCAAAAAAAGACTTCCAGCAAACCCAAAACAAAGGATGAATATGCGCATCACTTCCAATTTGGACAATGCCTAAAGTCCAGTTAATACGATGTGTCCATAAACCACCATTTCCTCCACAACTAACATCATCTAGGTTCATTATAAGCCTCCATTCCGGTTTAACCACAAAAATTTTCAAGCAATAACGTATTTTTTCGCCACATCATATCATTCAAGAACCCACAAAATGTCCAAGTTTCCAAGAATTTTGGCGGCCAAATGTAGCAAATTTTTTTACCTCTTTAGGGTTCACTTCACTTGTCATTATGTACCCTTTTGATGGCCTCCCATTGAAAGAGGAAGAAGCTAACGGTAACTACCAAACGATGCCGTTTTTTAGAATTGTATTTAATTGTCTCTATACGGCGTCGTTTGGTTTAGTAGAGTAGCCGTTATAATTGTGACTCAAACGACAGTGTGTTTTAACGACAAGCTACGACACCGTTTTGACACCAGCAGCCCAGAATTCTTCCTCTCCGCTGTTCTTCTTCCTCCTTATGAACATCCAGATATTTCCTTGTAAAGATATATGTACTTTCTCAAATACAGATTTTTATACTTTTCTCTCTACTGGTCTCGTGTGTGTGTGAGTCCTCCATTGATGAACCTTGTTTTCTTTCACCATTCACCACCACCACCGCTTGCCACTATAAGCTCTTTGGCTAGCATTGTAAATCATCCACCTTTGTCAACATGCGTATAGACTCGCAGGAGACCCAACAAGCTCACATATTTTCAAGGGGTGAAGATTGAGGTTGGGTTGAGGAGGTCAAGGTCCCATAGATAATTGGAGAAAGGAACAAAGATCAGGAGAAAAATATTAATGATGAGTGGCAGTGGCACCAAATTGAGAGGAATAGAGGGGAGATTAGATAGCCAAAGAATGTGATCAGATGAAGGGTGGCATGGATAATAGGGTGCCGACCATGGCTGTTCCTAACAAGGAAAAGAAGTCAGAGAGGTCAAGGCCATTAAGATTTCCTTCTAAGTTTTCAGGTTCCTAAGTTTTGGTACATTACATCTTTAGCTAAAATACAAAACACACCATTTATATTTCACTAAAATTTAAGTCTCTAACTTTGTTTTCATTCGTTTTAGCCTTATGACTTTCAGGTTTATTCAATTAAAGCTTTTTCATCAACTTTTGTTAAATGTTGTGGTTAATTTTTTAATTGTTAAAAATTTTCTAATTAAAGAAAGTCCATTAAAGATCGAAAAGTATTTTTCTAGATTTTTTTTTTTCAAAAAATTTTAACAAAAATTGACTGAAATATCTTAATTGAATAAATATGAAACTTAGAGGACTAAAATAAATTTTGAAAAAACTTAATAAATGAGTTTTGCATTTTTATTTCTTATTATTATCATTCATGGGTCTGTATTATGTTTTATATTGTTTGTAACGTAACATTTTATTAGCTATAAGGACCCCTTTAAAGTGGTAAATTATTAAGGGTTAAATTTTCATACATCATAATGCAAGGATTTTAATAAATTACCAATTATGTAAAAAAAAGTGATCGTTAACTATAATTCTAATATACTCTCTTACGTGTAAACCCAAACTCCCCTTAATAAGTAAGGTTTAACACATAAGATTTTTAATATTTTAAATGACGGTAAAAACGGGAACCAAACTTTTGACCTCTTACTTTAATGCCATGATAATTTACCGATTGTCATAAAAGTTTAAGCTGTTAGGAAAAATGTGATTTGAGGATTCAGTAGCAAGTTTTAAGTGGAAAGCTAAGGTTTTCATTCATCATAAAGGCTTGGATAACATGTACATGAGCTGGTTAAGTTCTAAGACGAGGGTGATCACTCACTAAGAAACCCTAATAACATATGAATCAAATTAAATTGCATGAGTGAAAATAAATGGAAGGTCATAAGTGCAAAGGATATCAGGCAGTTATAACAATTGCAATGTGAAACTACTGCATGCTTTAGTACCAAACTTCCCTGACAGAAATGTGAAACTACTGGATTGACCAAGGAATGGTGACTACTGCTTAAACTCTGCTCACGATCGATGTCAAATTGTCACAATGTGAAACTACAATCATTTGGAAAACAGCTATTGAACGGCCCCAACCCAAAAGAAACCCATGATGGATTATATGAATTCATTTATCATGAAAAAGAAAATATTCTCTACCACAAGCATTCTCAAATAAAGCCCTTTTCCATAATTAAATGTTCTATGCTACTAAGTAAAGTGAAGGGTTGCAATAACTAAGGTTCATCAAAATTCATTGATAATTGAGCGGGGGAAAAAGAAGCAGGAATGATTGGGGGGGGGGGGGGGGGGGGGGGGGGGGGGATTGTGTTGATTTAGAATCAGACTGCATATGAGAAGTACCCAATAATATCCCTCTATTGTAAATTCTGTCATGGTTCAACCATTGCAGGCCAATTGTATCATCTGCAGATCTGCCACAATTATTGGTACTCGACAAGTACATACAATGGCTTGCCATTTAAACGTCCACGACCCTGCAACATAAAGAAAATTTATATTACAGACATGCTTATAGTTAAATCAGTGATATGTCTTTGGTTTGATGGAGACCCAAAACAAACAAATGACAGTCCACGGAAAGATAAACAAGAATTACAGAAAGATTATAGCTTTATGCTTAATTACATTTTTCCTTGGATATAGTTCAAATAAAGCATAAGAAACTACCCTATGAAAAATCTGTTCTAAAGTACATGATGCCAAGGAATCATTTTGATATATTTAAACATCATGTTGGCTGCACTAATCCACCATTCAGACATCAATGGTATTATCAACAAGAGAATCAGGAATGTTGCTTGCATTGTATTATTTGGTCTATGTACCAGAACCAATAACATTCAAATAATTTCCACTCATCTTTCTTTCAATCACTTGAGAGCATTAGTTTCCTCATTGGAGGCATCAACTAAAAGTCCAAACCTTACATGCATACACCACACCACACCACACACTTAAAAGTAGCTGTGCCCCATTTTTCCAGATTATGAGGTTTTGAAACTTATATAACTCTCTGTCCCAATTAGCTCATGCAGATTTTCATTCCTCAAATACTATTATAGACCAGTAACGTGTGATTGACTAGTGTAATCCAACACCAAAATGCATTTCTTAACATCAACCTAGCAGTGTGTGGGTGGGTGGGGCTGGTGGGTGTAGAAACTCAATCGCCAATAAACTTCAATCAGAAGTTAACTTTGTGCATAGAAATATGTTTTAAGAGGCAACTAGGTAATAGAAGCACCTGGTAACACTGGCAAATACTCCAATTGTTTTATGATTCAATAACTGATAAAACAAAGAGTCAAGACAATAAGCACACCTGTAACTCTGGTAACTCAATGAGGCATGCACATTCTACGACTTCTGCCCCAACACGTTCTGAGAAGCAACACAATTACATCAAAAATTGACTGAGGCAATAAGAGACAGAGACATGAATGGCCTCAATAAGTAAATCAAATAAAAAGACAAAATTAAGCAATTCAATATGATTTTGAGCATGACTATAATTAGTGCACTAAGTTCAACCAAACAAAGTAAGCCAACCACATACCACATAATCTTAGTAACTTTGAAAATGTAATGGTTTAGAAGACATCAAAATCTATCAATACAACAGGATTAACAATTTATACCAGAGATTTTTCATATTTAGATTAAGTGTTGCCCCATGACTAAGCCTGCTTTGCTAGTTCTCCTTTTGTTCTTTTAAGAACACAATTCAGAACCCATATCGAACCTAACTAACCCTCCATTTATTTCAAAGGGGTAAAAAGTACCAGTTGGTCCAAAAAGACCATTGGCTGTGCTTGCTAGTTTTCTGTTCTGATTAAGTTCTCAGTGTCTTTAACCAATTTGAGGCTGAATTAACACTTTGTGTCTGTTTGGGAATAGCTTATCTAGCTTTTTTCTGGAAACGTTTTATTGAAAGTGTGCTAAAGTATACTTGTACTTCGAAAAAATTAGGTTTCAAAAAGTTGGTTTGTATAAGCTCAAACCAAATGGACACTTCAATGTATAATGTATGTCATGCTAGCTTAACATTGTCATTCTGGGGGGTTGTCACAAAAATTTTACTCAAAAACAAACTGTATTAAGATTTCACAATGCAATCACCTAGTAAGTTCATTGCCGCACAGAGTGTGCCACCTGTGGCAATTAGATCATCAACTACCAAAGCACGTTCACCAGGTTCGACTGCCCCAACATGCATCTCAAGACAATCTCTTCCGTATTCTAAAATGTACTCTTCTGATATAACTTCACCTGCAATTAAAGCAAGACAAAATTAGAATGATACTAACGACATATGAATCTATGTAGTAGCCACAACATCTTCAATTTGATATTAGATACTCAAAATCCAAAAAGATTCAAAGACAAGTCTTGGATAAGCCTTAAATATGTTTAGGAAGAGCTATGTCAGATTATTATACATCTTTACAGCCAATATTCTGAGCAGCAGCAGAACATCTGATTAATCCAAGGAACACACAACTATACTAACAGAAATTGTAAATTATTGAAGCACTAGAAATACCATCATGGCCAGGCCCCAAAGAAAGGAGGGGGGGGGGGGGGGGGGGGGACACCAATAGAGTAGATGGACCGGGACTGGACAATGGGAACAGGAATAATTATACTGTGCATAAAAGAACTAGACAACAAAACAACCATATGAACAAAGAATGGTATTAAATATCAAAGATAATAATATTGCTCCATAACAAGGTAGCTATGAGCAATGCAGTCAAGCCTTCCCTCCAGCAACCAGTGTCCAAGATCTTCAGCACTATTCATCATCATCAATAGGAGAATATGCAATTAGAGAAACCCAGAATATTTTTAAATGGCAATTTAAAAAACCCAGAGCAAATTACATTACAGCTTCCCTCACAAGTTGATTGCACTTGATTACAAGATGCGATGGAATCAGCAAGCACATAGATTTCATGTGTCACAATTTATAGAAAACTCTACTGTGCAGTTTCAGTATACTGTGCAAGATCTACAGAAAGTTTGGACCCTCAACAATTTGAAATTGAGTAATGCTAAAAACACAAAATTTTCCACATCTTGTTAAGTTGTCAAGTTGTGATTGGAGCAACATCACTTTCACATGAGTCCACTACTAATACCACCTTTATTATGCACCAATCACAACAGGCCTAGTAATAGTTGTGAAAAATTGTGTTCTTAGACTTATTGTCTAAAATCAAGGAAATATATTATGGAAGCTTCAAAATCACAAAAGACCAAACTACAGGTTCAAGAATCACAAAAACAAGAAGATTATGTGAAAGCAACGTCATAAACGTTTCTGGAAAAGAGCCATGCATTGAATCAAATAGTAGACTGAGAACCAAGAATGTATGAAAAGAGAATAATTGTGTCAAACATATGTTAAAATGCGGAGAATTTTTGGGAAATATTAAAATGGAGAATTAAAGCACGCAAAAGAAGAGATGCAGGAAATTACAATAGCAAGATGAAAATTACCAGGCAGCTTCCTTGGTTTTCTCAAGGGAACAAACTTTGCGCCTATGGCCAAAGCAATAGGAGGACCAAATATAAAACCCCTGGCTTCTATTCCTGCACAAAGGAAAAGGCAAAAAAAAAAAAAAAAAAAAGGCACCCTCATATCTCAAAACACGTTTCAAGGGATAAGCTGGTCCAGACTAGTTTAATTTTAAATATAAAAACAGATAGTTACAATAATTTACAGAACAGCAATATCAACACTCTTTGTAACTATTGTTACAAAAAATGCATAAAAATGAATTGGTGATTAAGAAATACTTCAGAAAACTGAACAAAAGAAAAAACTTTATCCATTATCTGTAACAATATAAAAATGGAAGCTTAACACAGCCCTAAGAAAGTAGACCTAACAAAAGAAAGATGAGTTATACATTGTGAGTCCAGATAATGTATATAAAACAAACAAATCGACTCTTTTGTACTGCACTAAGGGATATATAATACCCAAAAAAAATCTTGCCACCCTGCCAAGAAAAGCAACGAGATTAAATGTTGAAACAACATTAATTTACAAAATCAGAAGTAATCTACCATTAAATTAGTACCATGCCTGAATGGTAACACTTAGCAACCATATATGATCATTAAAAATAATCTTCCAGAGTAGGCTAAACAGAAATAACTTAATAAGAGCCCCCTTTTTCAAAACCAACTTAAAATGGGGTGTAACCTACATTACTGCTCCGTCAGCTGACCATAATAAAACTCCTCAGGCATAATTATTCAAAAATCTACCACCCGCCTGAAAAGTGCTGATGATTCCAACAGGGTTGGATGGTTGACATAGTGATCAAGGTTTACATGTCTTCCTTGCAATCAAACAGGAATGAAAATCATGAAATGAATTTCACATTATCTTATGAACCAAGACCAATCAAAAAAATTTCAGTCCAACTGTCTGTCAATTAAACAATCTCCTGTAATATCAATTATGTAGGAGAAATTTTCATGAATAGTGTAACACTAGAACCCAAGCAAAAACCTTCAATTACTAATGGTGCACCACTGACAATCTTTTATGTGGTTGACAACAGGTTATGGTAATTAACTCGCACGGTTGACTAGGTCATGGAAGTTGAACCATTACAAGTCCCATGGGAAACTCAATTCTAATGGTAGACGTGATGTGTTATATCATGTTGTATATGCTAGAGTGGATGCGGAAAAGGAAGCTTAAAATAGAAACACTAAGAACACGAGGGTTATCAGCCTTATCAACCTACGTCCACGGAGGAAACCCTTAAGGGCTATATCTTTATTATGTAAGAGTGTAGTACAAAATCTATATTACAATGAATCATAATATGAGTAAATATAGGCAACTAAACCCTAGACTACTAGTACATGTAGCAGTGACATTGTTTTCAAATTGTGAAGTTCCTCCTAGGATACGATTTTTTCACGAGTATTCTACCTAGGAAACAATACTCTCCAATCACAGGAGAGTCAGCTTGGAAGTAACAATTACCAAAAAAATTGTTGAAATTTTGGAAGACTTTAACACTAGTTAAGGAAATTGAAAAAGAATACTGACAGAGACTCGTGAGCAGTGTTAAAATGTCAAAAGTTGCATTGGAAAAAGTTATTGAAACAGGCACACATCTCGGCAATGATTACACACAAGATCACAACATGATGTCAAATGTAAAGATTTCAAGCTGAGGGCAGGATCTTGGACTTCTATCACAACTGAGTGCAAGATACCGTTGTGACGCACTCAACAAACTAAGTCTTATAATAATCATTTAATCAAAATCTATCCACAAAACAAATACTATCAATTATCAACTGCAATGACAATAGAAAAGAGGGTAATAATCTTTTATCTTTTACAGGAAAAAACTGTATCTTATTCATGTGAGACTGAATTTTGTAATGGAAGATTCCATAAAGGTTCTCATAAATACAGGACAAAGAAGACAGCAAAAGTCCACATAAGCACACTAGAAAACAGATTCTAATGCCCACAGATGTGGACAAAACACATGTAATAAATATGAACCAAACCACTTTTAAATCACAAATAATAAATGAGTTATAATAAATTGAGAAAACAAGGCCCTATAAATATTGAGATCGAATAACTTTTTACCACTCGCCACAAGTCTGTGAAAGTAGATTGTAAAGAATTCTCTGTGAGGAATAAATGCATTACAGTACATTGTGTATGAATTTCAACAAGATGTTGCCATTAGATTCTTTTCAACTTTCATCAATAGTCAATACTTTCCTAATGTGTAGCACAGAATATCAGTAAACTCACGGTTATTATCACAGAAAGGGTTATAGAACATACAGGGGTCACAAATAGACAAACAATCGACGATTTACTAGCTGAAGAAAAAAAAAAACCAACAACAAAAAATCTGAGAAAATTACAAATAATAATAATAATAATAATATTACAAAAAGACAGTGAAGAAACAAAACCCATTACAGTAAACTCAATAATTCATCCTCTGAAACCAACAATGCCACTCAATGACTCAAATCTAAAAAAAAAAATAATAATAATAATAAAGATTGAGAGAGAGAGAGAGAGAGAGAGAGAGAGAGAAAATGTGGCATTGAATAGAACCAAGTCAATTAACAGTGAAATGTGAAATCCACATTAGAATGGAGCCGAAAGACCAGCCCAATTGAAACTCTCGTCAGCCGGGTCCACATTTTAACAAGGTGGGCATCCATCATCAACCACCATCCATGCAAATTGGATCAGAGCACATGCTCAGAGAGAGAGAGAGAGAGAACAAATTTAAGCCGCTAAAGAAAAAACTTCAGAGGGAGTAATCAATGGCACACCCCACTACCAAAGCTCATAGTCAAACAAAAAATGACTCCCTCAAAAATACACAGTCACTTCCATTCCATAATGTCCTTCAAAAGCATTCAAAAAGACAACCAGAAACTTATGCAACATAGAGAGAGAGAGAGAGAGAGAGAGAGTATTTTCTGCATCACTAGAACTACTTTCTCATTAGCATGGACCCCACCACCTTCAAGCTAATCACAGTTACAGAAAAGTTCTCACCCCAAAAAAATAGCTTTTGATCAAAATCCTAACCCCACAAAAATTAATAAATCTTCTAAGCCCCAAAACAAAAGGGGGGAAAAAAAACTACATTTTTCACTGGTTTACCTGCAACAACTGAAATGTTTTTGCCTTTGTATCTCTCAACGAACAAATCAATTGTGTCCTTGAAGGCTTTGGGATCCAGTAATAGAGTAGTGATGTCTTGGAACATAATACCTGCCATTTTGGCCAATTTAATAACAAATGTGAAACCAAAGACAAAAACTAGAAAAGAAGCAGAACATGAATACAAACAAAACCTTTATATGGTAGCCAGCAAATTTGAGTTAAAGAAACGAAATTGAAAGAAATGTAAACTTAAGGCCAAAAAAGAAAAAAACAAGTAAACTTTGAACCTTGCTGACTCATGGGCCATTGGTTCTTCCAAAAAAAAAACTGGAAACCCACTTCAATCAAGCCAAAAAGTTATACAACCTGTAGCTTAGAAGAGTTTTTTTTCGTTTGGTGGGGTTGTAAAATATGAAAAAAGAGAAAAAAATCTTCAACATACTTTCATTTCCCACATTTTCTCAGCAAGAAAACAGAGAAAAGAAAACGAACCTGGTTTTGGAAAATTGGGGACGACCCGAATCTTAGTTTTGATGCCTTGGATACGAGGATCTTCGTCTCTGTAAGCCGACATTATCGTATCTAAGTCACAGACACAAAGCTCACAAGTAACACTTAAAAAAAAACTCTCTCTGTCTCTCTCTCTCTCTCTGTCTCTTCTTTTTTTCCTTTCTTTGTCTTCCTCACAGCCGAAACAGCTGAGAAGCTAAAAGCACTTCCAGCAGAGACGAAGTAATAAACGAAAGAGACAGACAGAGAGGTATTTATAACGATAGAGAAAGTGATTTGGTGGGAGGGGCTCTCTGCACAAGAATATATGTGTGAGAGAGAGAAAATCTTTTCGATATACAAGAAAGAGAGGGATCGTAAAAGTTAATAAAATACAAAAAGAGGTATCACGAGGTCCCTGTTACTCTTAACTCACTCCCTCACTCTTTATATTTTTCACCAATGTTCTTTCAAATGTTTTTTTAAAAAAATCAAAGTAATATTTTTTACGTAATATTATTATTAATTAGTGAGTAATTAGTGTAAAATCTTATAATTCAACTTTTTTTTTTTTTTTGAGGAGCAATTCAACTTATATATATATTTGTGTTTTTAACATAAATGTCCAACCGTCCAAAGTTTAAAACGTCTTTGCCTATATAATGCACTAAAAAGTTTAACATGATATGAAAATTTTCTTTTATATATATATAGTCTAAATATGAATTTTGATAATTATAATAATAATTATTAGGTAATTATTGTGATTGTATTTAAAAAAAAATTCAAACCGCTTCAACATATATTACCTTTTAAAAATGTTTTATGTATATTACTAGTCAATAATTTGCAAGAAAATTTTAACATAATATGATGTTTTTTTCTGAAATATAATTTGATAATTATTAATAAATATTCATTATGATTGTATTTGTATATTTTAACATTAGCTATTTTTAATGATTGCGTTTCTTCGTAGAATTATATATTCTACTATTTACTATATATTTAGAAAAAATATATTGTCCCAAGATTCTAATGGAGAGTTCAAATATAAAATAAAATTTAGATTTTAATTAAATATATATTAAAATAACACGTGAAATTGTGAGAAATTGTGAGGTTTCAAAATTTTATGTAAAATAATATTATAATGTCAACAAAAAAGTAAAATGCCTTCAGTTATATATAGATTATAGATTATAGATTATTAACAAATTAGCAACCAATGAAATGTACAAGTTTAGCAAAATATTTTTTTTTCCTTTCATTTGTCATTTTTTCCTTGAATATAAAATTAATAATTATGGTAGCTATTAATATGCATTTATTAATAATTATAATAACTATTAATACGCATTTAAAATGATTATATCATTCTGCTAAAGAAAAAGATTATATCCTTTAATGGCAATAAACATGGCAATATGGTTTAAATATAGTATAAAATATAAATTCAATTTAAAAATTGATATTAAAAAAATGGCATGGAAAGTTGTGAGACCTCAAAACTTAAGTGATAACATATTAAGAACTCAACCAAAAGTTAAACGTTTTCGATTTTTTTTATTTATTATATATATACATTGGTTGAGTTCAAATTATACTAGATGTAACTCTAATTTATAAGCAATGTTACATAACCTAATAATTTGTTATTGATTCATATTTTGAAAATCCAATTATTGAATTACATGTTCTATATGTTCTTAACATGCATACCAATTTTCATGCCAATCGAATTTAATTTACCATTTGATTCATAAACTCATCTTTTATGAATTATTTTAAAATACAAAAACTTGAATTCAAACAATGGATTGATGACATGACTATTGATCTTTGATGATCTTCAAATTGTATAAGTATGGAGAATATATGAAGATAATGTAATCAAGTAGTGGATTTATCAAAATTCACAAATAAATAAAAAATATTGAGTGGTGTAACATTACTTAGTGACCCATGCAATGCACTAAAATTTTTAATAAAATATGATTTTATCAATTTTCTCTCTCTTTTATTTTGTATATAAAATATGAAATTTGATAAGGGAAAAGTTAATGGATTCCCTATGGGTATTAGTATATAAAATATATTTTTTTCTTTTTTTCTTAAATAAAAAATTAATAATTATGGTAGTTATTAATATGTATTTATTATGATTGAAAGCTCGAAAATGTGTTGAAAAACACAAGAGTTGTTTAGACCCTCAAATTAAAGTTATGACTCGATTGATTTTACACTAACTTAATATTAAGTGCGGAATAGTGTAAAAGCGAGCGGATAAACAAACACACTACTCTAATCCATAATCAAAGCAACATAGCAGTAAAATAGAATGTAAAAGAGCACGGAAGAAAGATGCAAACACAAGATAACACGCCGATGTGTTATCGAAGTGGAAACTGAAAAACTCGGCGAAAAACCTTTTTGCCACCCTCTAAGCAGAAATCGATCCACTAGATAGTCAATTGGGATACGGGTTAGTAAGAGACCCTCCAAGCCTAATCTACCCGATGTACCTAAGCCTTCCAAACTCCTACTCCAACAAGGCTTTTCGGAACCGTGTCTTGTCTAGTTCTCCGGATCTCGCAACAAGCTTTATGTTACATCTGCCATCCTTGACTTCTTCCAATGCTTCCTAGCAACTCTAAAACACTCTCTACACTTTGAAAAGATGTGGGTTGTGTTTGGGTACAAATCTCCTATCAAAGTATGACAATGAAAGAGGGAAGAAGAAGAGGTACAATGATTTCTTACTAAGGATGAGTAACTCTCTCTCTCTAAAAGATGGGTGTGTGTGTTGTTGAAAACTTATCTAGGGTTTTTCTCTCTGAATGGACGCTCATACATTTGTGGGTAATGAGGGTATATATAGTATGGGTGAAGGGTAAGAAAGTCACACATTAAAATCCTCAAAGCAAAATGTTTTGCGACTACCTCACGGGAAGGCCTTACCCGCGAGACACTCGCGAAAACGACAGTCTGGCACGACTCTTCAACTTACAGACATGTGTTCCTCACATGCCATTTTCGTGGGAACCCTTCTCGCGAACTTCTCCCGAGCTAGTCGCGAAATGCACTAATCTTCAATTAAGCTTGAGTCTTCACCAATTTAATACAAAACCCAATATAATAAAATCCCACAAAATACAAGGAAATAAATTAAAGTAATTACAACACTTTTTGTCATGGAATAAAGCCAACATAAAACATGGTTGTAAATTACAAACTTTACAATGATTAATTGTCTATTACTATATCATTTAAAAGCAATAAACATGACATTATGGTTTAAATATTGTATAAAAATTAAATTCAATTCAAAAATTGATATTAAAAAATTGACATGTAAAGTTGTGAAACCTCAAAACTTAGGTGATAACATATTATGAAGTCAACCAAAAGTTAAATATCTTCGATTATGTATGTATGTATGTATGTGTAGGGACTAGGTTTGAGCACTTCTATTGTTGAGTAAGTGGACTCAAGCCCAGCTAGCTCAATATAATGAATTTGTAGAGAGCGGGTTCAAGAATTAGGCCCCAATGAGGGATACAATGACTAGGCATGGATGCATAGGGATTAAATAGCATGAAATTGGATTAAAATGTGCAATGATGCTCCTTAGCTCTCCTCCGAGGAGCTTGAAGTTCTTTTATTTCTTTAGTGATCGGTTACAAAGATTTCAGCGATGATACAGAATGTTATAGTGCTCTATATTTCTGCCGAACTTTCTCCTTTTTTCTGTCCCTCTTTCGAGAGGGATCCCTTACATTATATACCCCCCTTTCAGTTGACCTTAGCCCTACATTTGTTGATCAAACAGGTCACTCCTTGAGTGCTTGTCCCATTAGCCGCCTTCCCATTCTTTCTGTGGGCTGCAGCAACTAAGGCTGTGCTGTTCAGGGATCATTTTCCCATTAATGCGGCTAGAACGTTAGTTGTGGGCGTTTAATGTGGAGGTGACAGTTCATCTTGGACTTGCTCCTCCACCATGCTTCCACGGCTGACACGTTGTGCTTGGTCTTTCTCCTTAGATGCCCTAGAGGGCTGCTTTTGGTGACTCGTTACTTTCTCTACCCATGGTCTCGGTTGGCCGAGGACAGGATCGTCCTCAGCAAGGTTCTTGGGCAATTTGTACTTTCAAACTTCGTCCTCGAGCGTTCCTTCCTCCTCGACATGGGCCTTGGGCTTGGTATAAAGTGAGCCAGGGTTACCAGGTTCTCTGACCCCATAATAGCCCTTCAAAATCCTGTATCTAGGTTCTCAGGCAGAGAGGAGGATTTTGACATCCTCGGCAGTCATGATGGCTTGTCACGTCTTATCCTCCATTAGTGCTAGAGTCTTTTCATCTGTCCAAGGCACGTTCTTGGCATTTTGATACACGGAGCGTGCCCTCATTAAATTCTGGTGGCTCTGTACTCCCCATATTCAACGACGTGATGCAAATCCAATGGCTGGGCTTTTCCCAGCTTTATGAGCGGGGAAACCTGCATGGTTATTTTTAATTGAGGGTATAAATACCCGTTTGATCCGATTGGCCTCTTTACTTTTGCACTCAAGAACTCTGGTGCACATACTCTGAATCTGGTCAAACCTCCAACCCAACCAGTATCCCTCTCCAGCATAAAAAGCCTGTCCGAGAAGTTTTTCCTCATTTCTGTAAGTCTTCTTCTCCCTCTCTAGCTTGAATTTTCTCTCTGAGCCTTTCTTTCCTTTGTCTTTTCTTGAGTCTCATAGCCGTTTTCAGGGATGGGTAGATTTAAGAAGTTAGTTGAGTCTGAAGAGGCGATGGAGAAATTCATCGCCGATTATAGGATACCCAGCAACGTGGGCTTGAGGTACTGTGAGGAAAGGGAATGGCACATTCGAAGGAAGGAGAGCGAGGTCGTGATTCCCATGATCGCCTTCCTTAAAGGCGGTATGAGAATCCCCATGGAGCCAGTAACAAGGGGTTACCTTAGGTACTTTGGGTTGGCCCCCACACAGTGCGCCACCAACGTGTTCAGAATCCTGGGTTGTGTGGATGCCTTGAATGAAAAGATGGGGCTGATGTTAACCCATCACGATGTAAATTGGTGCTACAACCTCCAAAAACTAAAGGGTAAGTCTTATTACATGAAGACTAGGGACGATAGGGTATGGCTTATTTAGTGCCTTCTTGAGTCCAGTAAGGGGTTGAATAAAGACTTTCTCATCGTGTTCGAGGAATGGCATGGTGGGCTTCATTGCCTGACAGAGGAGGGGCGCCAGGTAGGGTACTTTGAGTAGGAGAGGGTCTAGTCTTTCGGGTTGTAGGCCTGCTTTGTTTGGTTGCTAACAGGAATATGTTTTCTTTTCTGCAGATCCGCACGCCTTTGAGCATCATTTTAACTTGGTCAACAAGGAGGACTTGGAAAGGGTCTTCAGGGCAAAGATCTTTGTGAACGAGGCTGACGACCGAGTTAGAGTCACCCACAAGATCCTCGGGTACAAGCCGCTCTAAAAGTCGTTCCCTATTTCGAAGCACGTGATTAGAGCCAAAGACCCTTGACTTCGCCAAATCACTGTGGTGAAGCACGGGTTCTCGTTCTCTGAAAGGTCTTCTGCTCCGGAAGATATTCTGTTGGCAAGTACTTCTACCTTCGGCCAAGCTACAGAGGTCGAGGAGGGAAAGCTAGGAGAAGAGGAAGAAGTTGTTGATTTGGGTCCATCCGAGGACGAATTTAGTGCTTTTGCCCAAGTCCACCTGGTCGAGGATTCTTCTGGTGACTTGTGCGATCCTAATCTGATCGAGGCAGACCTCCTCTCTATAAGGACTTCTCCCCAGGTTGAGATGGGCTTCAAGAGGCAACCTCAGACCAGCCTACTTGACCTACTTGAGGGTCAGTTGAGAAGGGACAAGCCAGGAAAGTCTCAATCCAAGCTTTCTCCTCCGCTACCCAGGTCTTAACCTGTTCAGACTAGGTCGTCCTTTTCCCAGTCCAAGCTTCCACCTCCTCCATCTCAGCCGAGTTTGACACCAAGGCTCGAGCCTATTGATCCCCGGCAGAAGAAGGGCTCTAAGGGCAAAAGGCCTATGGGAGCTAACAGGGCTCATTCTTCCTAGGGGGAGGATGAGGCTCGGCGGCCTCCTAAGTAGCAAAAAGCTGGGCAATGCCAGGGAAGAGAGGTGGCTGTACAGTCCAAGGCCTAGGCTTGGCTCCCTGCCCCAATGCTCCATAGGGGGCCTTTGATGGATAACGCCTCCCTCAGGGACTTTAGAGGGGGCGAAGGCGCATATATGGCAGATACGCTAGAGAGATCCCTGCTACTCCCTGTCGATATGGCTCAATTGGGGGATTTGAGGAGGCAAGAGGTCATCCTTAGTTTGAAAAGGTACTTAGGCATGGTAAGCCATCCAATACTTGAGACTTCGTCAATTTTTGCTTTTCGATTCCCAACTTATCGTCTATTTGTTTCGATTTGCAGGCTGTCCAGACCACTTACAGGCTAGAAAAGGAGGCCAATAACCAGAGCAAGGCCGTGGACCAGGAATGCAACAAGCGCCTGGAAGCAACGCAGACCCTTAAAAACTTCGAGTCTGACCTCATGAAGGCAAGGGAGGATCTAAAGGAGGCGATGAAGGCCAGAGATAGCGCGGTGTCAAGCCTAGCCGGCGCTCAAAAGCAAGCTGTCGAGCAGACGAGGCGCCTTCAAGACACTGATGGCCAACTGAAGATTGCCAAGGAGCATATTACTAACTTAAAGCAGAAATTGGTTGAGGCAGTGGGGGCCAAAGGTGTTACCGAGTACTCCAGGGATGAGGCTCTAAGGGCCAAAGCAAAGGCTGAGTCTGCGAGGGTAGAGGCCGAGAGCTATAAAGAGCAAGCGGAGGAAGAGGCATTTACTGAGGGAGTGGCTAGGACCAAGGCTACCCTCAAGTCTCAAGTTTCTAAGGTATGCAGGTGCTATTGCTCCCAGACTTGGGATGAGGCCCTCAACCAAGCGGGGGTCGAGGCCTCATCTGAGCTTAGGAGGGCCGAGAGAGTGTATTACCCTCCTGCTATTCGAGAGGCTGCCTCTGCCACCTCTGAAGCCGACATCGCTCCAGAAACGACAAACGGGGGTCAGGTCGATGCTGCCAAGGATCCCACTTCTACTGATAGGCCTGCCGAGGAGACTGACCATCAAGAGGTGCCAGAAGAAGGAGAAACCAGTAACCTGGAAGTGCCCCCAAACATGGTGAAGCCCATTGTTGGTCCTCAAGTCCCTCCTGCTGACTTCCAGGCTCTTCTTGCCGAGGGGGCCCTTCCCAAAGTTACCCTTCTAATGAAGGAGACAGCTCCCATTGTGGTGCCTCTACAGGCTGTTCCCCTAGGTCAGAGCTCCGAGGACCCTGAGGGTACTTCTGGACAGCCTCTCAATAGGGGAGTGAAGCTCAAATTAAAGAAATAGGCTGTCCTAGCTAATTTCTATTATTATTTTTTTTGTTTTCGATGCTTTTTTTTTTTAAGCACTATAATGCTACTTTCAAGTTGAATGCATGAATCCTCTTTTTTACTTGGTGTTTACTATTATTATGATGAGTTTTAATACTTATATAACTTGGGTTTCAATTATTAGCTTCACAATCTCAGAAACTCAGCATGTTTTCCATTCTTAATTGGTAGCCAAAAAATGTAAAGCCCATAGTGATAGTTCCCATTTGGACCTTGGTCAATAATCTAACCTCCTTGGCACCACGACCTACTTTCGCTGGTTTAAATACTGAGGGAATGACTTCACCATATTGGCTCTACATCTCATGAATGGGTTACTGTAAACAGTAAAAAATGCTCAGGAAAGTAGTTAGTTGTTGATTATGCTAAGGGGTTGGGTTTAATGTGCCTCAAAATGCCTTAAGCGATGCTCATGAGCTTGTGTTTGTTTACGCCTTTGCTGATTGTAGCCAATCTCTCTAGAGACCTGAGTCTGAGGGTCATGCAAGATGCTGGCGCTATCGAACATTTACGTTCTTCTCTGAGCAGCTAGTTTCCCCATAGGTTTGAGTCTGAGGATCATACAAGGCCTTGGTTCTTTCTAACACTTAGATTCTCTTGTAAGTAATTAGTTTCCCCATAGGTTTGAGTCCGAGGACCATGCAAGACCTTGGTTCAGTCTAGTACTTAGGTAGCCACTAAAATATAGGATATATAATCATAATAGACATAAAATTCGAATCAAGAAAGGGGATGCTTTCATTAATAATAATACATTCTTAGGTTATTTACATTCCATGGTCGAGATATAGGTTTTTCATCTAGGTCCTCTAAGTAGTATGCACCGATCCCCGCCACCAAGGCGATTCGATATGGCCCCTCCCAGTTTGGCCCCAACTTCCCCCAGGAAGGGTTCTTGGTAGCCCCTATAACTTTCCTTAACACTAGGTCCTCTAGTGCTAGTGGTCTTTGCTTCATATTGGCATCATATTCCTGCTTAAGCTTTTGGTGGTAATAGGTCAGCTGGATCATTGCCCCTTCCCTTTGTTCGTCAACCAAATCTAGACTCCTCCCTAGTAGTTCATCATTACTGCCTGGGGTGAAAGAGCTCATCTTCAGTGTTGGAAAGTTTACCTCCAAGAGGATAACAGCCTCGGCCCGGTAAGTTAGGCAAAAGGTGTCTCCCCCGTAGATCACCATGGTGTAGTTCGATATGTTTAAAGGACGTGTGGCAGCTCTTCTACCTACCTTTCCTTGGCGTTATCCAGTCTCCTCTTAAGCCTGTTGACGATGACCTTGTTGACAGCCTCGACCTGCCCATTTCCCTAGGGATAAGCTAGAGTTGAATACCTGTTTGTGATCTCAAGCTCACAACAGTACCTTTTGAAGGCCTTGCTGTTGAATTGAAGTCCATTATCCAAAATGAGGGTATGAGGGACTCCGAATCGCGTGACAATGTTTCTCCAAAGGAATTTCTTAGCGTCCACTTTCCTAATGTTGGCCAATGGCTCGGCTTTAACCCATTTGGTGAAGTAATCGGTGGCAACCAGTAGATATCTCTTATTCCCTGGTGCCTTGGGAAAGGGCCTACAATATCCAAGCCCCACTGTGCGAACGGACATGGGTTGGACAAAGGGTTGAGGAACCCTCTAGGCTGATGAATATTTGGGGCGAACCTTTGGCATTGGTCACATTTCTTAACATACTCCAAGGCCTCCTTCTGCATCCTTGGTCACCAATATCCTAGCGTGACGGCTTGGTGAGACAAGGATTTTCCTCCCATGTGGCTCCCACAGATCCCCTCGTGCAGCTCTTTGAGTAGTAACTCTGATGCATTGGGGTGAATATACAATAGGTATAGTCCAGAGTAGGAGCACCTATATAACTTGTGGTCCTCAGACAACTAGAACCGAGAAGCTTTCCTTCGTTTTTTTTTTCAGCCTCCGATTTCTCCTCGGGTAGAACATTATCTTTGAGGAACCTCATTATGGGGTCCATCCAGCTGGGACCCATCCCAACTAGATGGATGTGGACTGTGCCCTTTGGCGCCTCATTTGCTCTTTCTAGATGCTCTACAAGAATGATCTGAGGCAAATCCCCTGCCAAAGAGGTGGCAAGTGTGGCCAATGAATCGGCATGAGTGTTTCCACTCCTAGAGACATGTGACAAGCTGAAAAGATCGAAATCCGACTGCAAGTGCTTGATCTGGCTTAGGTACTCCTGCATTCTCAAATCTCTGGCTTCTAGTTCTCCCTTTACCTAGTCTACCACTAATCTCGAATCCGAGAACATCTCCACTGCTTTTCCTTCCATTTTATGCACCATGACCATCCCTTGTAATAGTGCTTCGTACTCAGCTTCATTGTTTGTGGCCGAGAACCCGAGCCTCAGGGATTTTTCTATAACCAGCTCCTCAAAGGATGCCAAGAACAGCCCTACTCCGGACCCCCTTTGATTTGCCGCGCCGTCAACGTATACCTTCCAACATAGTAGCCTCGAGTTGGAGATTGCCCCAACTGATTTTTTGTCCATGCTTATCTTCTCGGCTGACATCTCCACTGGTGGTTTAGTGAATTCGGCCACCAAATCAGCCAGGACCTGGCCTTTTATAGAGGTCTGAGGCATGTATTTGATGTCAAAAGCTCCTAGAATTGTGTTCCACTAGGCGATCCTTCTTGTGTAATCAGCCATTCGAAGTACAGACTTTAAGGGTAATTGGGTCAGGACAACCACTGTGTGAGCCTGGAAGTAATGGAAGAGCTTTCGTGTAGCGTGGACCACAGCTAGTATGGCTTTCTCTAAGGGTAGGTATTTGACCTCAGCTTTGTGTAGCGACTTGCTGGTGTAATAGATTGGTTTTTGAATGCCATTATCATCCCGGTTCAGTACTAGGCTCACAGCGTGAAGTGCCAAAACAATGTATGTGTATAGGACCTTGTCGGCCTCAGGATTGGACATGATAGGCGGACGGGATAAGTACTCCTTGAGTTGCTGGAAGACCACGACACAATCCTCAGACCACTCAAATCCCTTCCACTTGTTGATCAGGAGATAGAAGGGCCTGCACTTGTCAGCCGACCTAAAAATGAATCGATTCAGGGCCGTAATAATTCATGTAAGCTTTTAGACCTCCTTGGGATTTTGTAGAGGCTTTAGATTATGAATAGCCTTGATTTGGTTAGGATCAAGCTCGATTCCCTTGTGGGTAATATTGTATCCTAAAAACTTGCTAGATCCCACGCTGAACGAGCATTTGGAAGCATTTAGGCGCAGCTTGTGCTTCCTCAAGACATCGAAGGTGTAGCCGAGGTCCCCTAAATGTTTGGAAACTGCCTTACTTTTTACCACCATATCATCAACGTAGACTTCGATGCTCTTGCCCAGCATCGGCTCGAACATTCTCGTCATCATCCTTTGATAGGTGGACCCTGCATTCTTCAGGCCAAACGGCATTACTTTGTAATGGTAGTTCCCAATGGGCGTCACAAAGGCTGTCTTCCCCTGATTTGCCAAGGCTAGTGGTATTTGATGATAGCCTTGAAAGGCGTCTAGAAAGCTCATCCGAGGATGGCCTGTAGTTGCATCTACTAATTGGTCTATCCGAGGCATGGGGACAGGTCTTTTGGACATGCCCTATACAGGTCGGTGAAGTCCACACAAACCCTCCACTTTTCACTTTTCTTCTTGACCACAACAGTGTTGGCCAACCATTCGGGGTAAAAAAACCTCTTTGATAGCCCTTGCACATTTAAGCTTCATCACTTCTTCTCTAATCACATCGACATGCTCCCTTGACGGGCGCCGAGGTGGTTGCTTGTTGGGAACTACGGACGGATTGACGTTAAGATGATGACAAATGAAGGAAGGGTCGATCCCTAGGGCGTCATAGGCATCCCATGCAAACACGTCAATATTTCTCTTGAGAAACGCAATCAGCTCCTCCTTCTCTTGAAGAGGCAGTTTGGCTCCAACCTGAAAGAACTTATCTAGGTCATCACCAACGACCACTTTCTCCAGATTTTCACATTTCGCTTCTTAGGCAGCTGCGTCAATAGGCACTATCGAGGCCTTTGATTGCTATAAATTCTTTTCAGCAGTGGCTGAGGGCTTCGCATCGAGCCACTGGGAAATGGAAGCAATCGTACATTACCTTGCCATGGGTTGGCAACCACAGATTTCGAGAACTTGGTCACCAGATGGGAATTTCACCTTCTGATGCAAGGAGGGGACAACGGCTCCCAAGGCGTGAAGCCAGGGTCTGCCGACAATGGCTGTGTACAGAGAGTATGTGTCGACCACAATAAAGTTCACCTCCACTACCTCTAGGCCGGTTTGGATGGGTAGTCTAATCATGCCCTTTGGGACAACAAGCTTCCCATCGAATCTTATTAAGGGAGAGCTATAGGGCGTCAGGTCTTCTGGTTTTAACCCTAGCCCCTTGTAAAGGTCCGGGTACATAACCTCGACCGTGGTGCCACCGTCCACCATCACTCTCTTCATATCATAGTCCCCGATTCTAAGAGTGATCACCAGAGCATCATCGTGGGGTTGGCTAGTTCCCATCTTGTCTTTCTCTAAAAAGCTCAAGGTTGGGTGAAAATTCCTTATAGCCCTCTTTGGCTCTAGCTGGGACTCCTCGGCAGGGATCTGGGCCACCGATAACACTCGCGAAGGGCGCGTACTTGTTCTTCCTAGTGTGGGCAAGATCACATTAATCATCCCTGCGGGCGCCCTTAAGGCGTTATCTCTCCTCGGCTTCTGATTGGTCTGGCTTTAATGGTTACCGAGGTGATGCAAAAGGTGCTTCAGCTTTCCTTCTCAGACTAGCTGGTCCAGATAGCTCCAGAGATTCCTGCAGTTCTCTGTAGTATATCCGTGATCCCTGTGGTACTGGCAGTAAAGGCTCTAATTGCGCTTCGTGGATTCCCCCACCATCTTATTTGGCCACCTAAAGTATGGCTTGCTCTCGATTTTCGCCAACACCTTGTATACTGGCTCTCGGAATATGGTATGGACTGCCTGCGTGTCGGCTGCTCTAGATTGCCCTGCAAAGTCCCTCATCAAATGGGTGTTGTTGTATCGGTCCGACCTGAAATCCCTCATCTCCTAATGGATGGTCTTCTCCTTTCCCCTGCCTTGCAGCTGGTCTTCCTTCATTCATTTGTACTTGTCGATTCAATCCATCAGTTGGCGCATTTTGGTGGCAGGCTTGCCAATTAGAGACTTCCTTAGGCCATGTCCAGTCGGGAGGCCATTCTTGAAAGTACTGATGGCTACATCATCGAAATTGCCCTCAAGTTCATTGTACATCTCCCAATATCAGCCCGAGTAGACCTTTAAAGTCTCTCCGTCATGCATGGACAAAGACAATAGCGCGCTCAAGGGCCGTGGGGCTATGCTGTTTGTAACAAAGTGAGAGCTAAAGGCCTGGGTCAGCCATTTATACGAATCTATGAAATTCGTCTTCAAGCCATTGAACCACCTTATCGCCACTGGACCAAAGCTAGTGGGGAAAACCTTGCACATCAACGCCTCCTTCTTAGAATGGACGGCCATCCTTTGGTTAAATTGGCTCACATGCTCCACGAGGTCCGTTTTGCCATTATAAATGGAGAAGGTTGGTTGCTGGAACTGTCGAGGAAGGGTAGCCCCTTCTATGTGGCATGTGAAAGGTGACTTGGATAGCTGATCCAGTGCCCTACTCATGGCATCATATCCTAAGCCCCTAGGAGATGGGCTTTTATGATTACGCTCTCGGTAGTGCTCTTCTTCATGGGAGAAGGTTTCGCTTGGGGGGGGGGGTTCTCGATCTTTGCCTGTAGTCATCGTCGCTTTCATCGTCAGAGGGCAAGTCGGGGCTAGGCTGAGGTTGCCTTCATTGTGCATGGCGCAGCCTCCTCTTCAAATCGTCTATCGCTCGTTGCATGGCCTGTTCATTGTTCTGCCCTTGGGTCACGTGGCTTCTAACCTCTTTTAGTTGTATGGCTTGGTTGTTGTTTTGTCCCTGGGACACATGACTGTCCCCACGCAAGTAGCTTCTGCTGGTTTGAATGGTGTGCACACTTCCCTCTCGAAATCTTCCATTCTCTTCATTTCAATCGCGCTCAGGGTTGGCAAAGTTACCCTGATGCTGGGATTTGACCGGTTCAGGCTGATGGGAGCCTGCTTGAGAAGGGCCTGATCTTGCCATGCTTGGTCGTTGCCCTTACTAACACACGAGTTCTTCCCACAGACAGCGCCAATTGTAGGGACTGGGTTTGAGCACTTCTATTGTTGAGTAAGTGGACTCAATCCCAGCTAGCCCAATATAATGAATTTGTAGAGAGTGGGTTCAAGAACTAAGCTCCAGTGAGGGATACAACGATTGGGCATGGATGCATAGGGATTAAACAGCATGAAATTGGATTAAAATGTGCAATGATACTCCTCGGCTCTCCTCCAGGGAGCTTGAAGTTCTTTTATTTCTTTAGTGATCGGTTATAAAGATTTCAGTGATGATACAGAATGCTACAGTGCCCTATATTTCTGCGGGCCTTTCTCCTTTTTTCCGTCCCTCTTTCGAGAGGGATCCCTTACATTATATACCCCCTTTTAGTTGATCTTAATCCTACATTTATTGATCAAACAGGTCACTACTTGAGTACTTGTCCCATCAGCCGCCTTCCCATTATTTCTGTGGGCTGCAACAACCAAGGTTGCGCTGTTCATGGGTCATTTTCTCATCAATGCGGTCAGACCGTTAGTTGTGGGCATTTAATGTGGAGGTGACAGTTCATCTTAGACTTGCTCCTCCACCATGCTTCCACGGTTGACACGTTGTGCTTGGTCTTTCTCCTTAGATGCCCTGGAGGGCTGCTTTAGGTGACTCATTACTTCCTTCACCCATGGTCTCGGTTGATCGAGGACAGGGTCGTTCTCGACAAGGTTCTTTGGCAATTTGGATTTTCAAACTTCATCCTCGGGCGTTCCTTCCTTCTCGGCATCGGCCTTGAGCTTGACACAAAGTGGGCCGGGGTTACCAGGTTCTCTGACCCCACAGTATGTATGTATTATTGACTAGTCAGTAACCCGTGCAATGCATTGAAATTTTTAATAAAATATGATTTTATCAATTTTCTCTCTCTTTTATTTTGTATATAAAATATGAAATTTGATAGGGGAAAAGTTAATGTATGCTCTGAATATATTAGTATATAATGTATTTTTTTTATTTATCTTTTAGTTTTTTTTCTTAAATAAAAAATTAATAATTATGGTAGTTATTAATATGCATTTATTAATAATTATGATATAATTATGATAGCTATTAATATGCACTTATTATGATTAACTGTCTATTATTATATCATTTAAAGACAATAAACATGACAATATGGTTTAAGTATACTATAAAATATAAATTTAATTAAAAAAATTTTTGAGGGGGAATTTAATTTAAAATTTGATATTAAAATAATGACATCTAAAGTTGTGAGACCTCAAAACTTAGATGATAACATATTATGAAGTCAACCAAAATTTAAAACAACTTTGATATTATATATATATATATATATTTTAGACTAGTTAGTAATTTGTACAACACACTAAAATTTTTAATAAAATATTATTTTTGATGATCTTTTATATTTTCTATGAAAGTTGTGCCAATGTTTTTTAAAAATTGTTTATTAATATTTGTCCTAAGAACATTCGTTAACATGATTCGTTTGATCATTATGATAAGTATTAATTTACATTTATTATGATTTTTTTTATATGAAATATTAAATAGGAAAGTCATATATATATATATATATAGAGAGAGAGAGAGAGAGAGAGAGAGAGAGAGAGAGAGAGAGAGAGAGAGAGGCGAGCCACCACCAGGGATGGTGATGGAAATTGGTGATTGGCGAAACTTGAGAAGATTGCCATGGTGACTTGTTGGATCCTAGAGAGAGAAGATATGGGTATTGATGATGATTGATTGAGTGTGGCACTCGCTATTAGTTAATATGTGATTGAAATATTGATGTGACATGTTAGGAATGGAAGGTGTAAAATAGAAGGGTTCTACACCACATTTTTAATAAATTAGAACTCTTACATATAGCCTACCATCTTTGCTTTTATTTGTGAAGGTGTCCCTTTTTCAGGTTTTTATTTATTTTTTGTTTGATTTTATTGTTGTTGTCGTTGTTAGAAATAAACATACACAATGAGGGAGATGATGAGATTTTAATATAAAGGCATACTACAAATGGTTAATTGCTAATCCCCTCAAAGTCACGCATACGATTCACAGCCTAAATTACAAATTTGGGGCACAAGGGCTAGTTACGGAAAGTCAATAACTTAGTCGTGCTTTTCTTTATGGACCATGCCAATGAAAATGAAGTCACATCTTCAAAAGAATTGAATTTTCTAGATTTATTCCTAATACACATGGATTTATCGTGGAATGGACCAGGATACAGAATATATAGTCTTATAGTCTTATAGTCATATAACATATATTATATAATGGAATCTATCTAGAAGATCGATGAATATTTTTCAGAATTTCTCAATCTCTTTAACAAAAATATTTGGCAACTGTTTTTTCAACATTCATAATTTTTTTTTCAAACATTCTTAATTATAGAAACAGATGACGGTCAATTACACAGTCTATGACATCAAATTTTGACTCAATCTTGCTTCGAAATATGGTGTATTGACAGTGTTGTTCCAATAAATTGAAAAGGCATGCGATGTTCCTACAGACCTACACTGTTGCTCACTGTGAAGGATTGATTATTGAATGTTTCGAACGTAGCAGAGCCATTAACACTCAAGATTTATGAATGAAAAAATTATCGGATGTTGAGAGTATTAGTTTAAGATATAGTTTTTAAAAATTTTTTATGGAAAAAGAAAATAGTAATAAAAATTATTAACGGTTTTTTATATTTTTTATAAAAATATTATCAAAAATTTTTTAAAATTTTTTATTAATAATTGTTTTAAAGACACTCTTTAATAGTTAATAGGACCCAATATTTATAGCTTCCTCTCAAATTTCTTAAAAGAATCCCCACCTAAGAGAATTCACATCTGGTCATGGAAAATGAATATAAATGCATTTTAGATGATACTATGGTACAAAATCTCCAAAAACACACCTCCATCCAGTTGTGCATCATTGTTTAAATTTTGCACATCATTCTTTTCTATTTCTTCTTCTTCTTCTTCTTCTTCTTCTTCTCTCTCTCTCTCTCTCTCTCTCTCTCTCTCTGATAAAGTAACATTATTTTAATAAGATGTAAGGTACAATAGATAAGAACTTTTATGTGTTTACATTGTACTTGTAATGTAAATATTCTAACTCATAAGGTATAATCGTGCAATGTAAATGTATGAATTTTCCAATGCATAAAGTAGCTTTGGAGATGCAAAATGGTTTTTTTTTTTGGGCATATTTAAATGTGAATGCTCTAACTTATAAGTATAATCTCTCTCTCTCTCTCTCTCTCTCTCTCTCTCTCTCTCTCTCTCTCTCTCTCTCTCTCTCTCTCTCTATATATATATATATATATAATTTTGATAAGACTCATCTTGCAATCTTTAAATTCTCCAACCAACGCAACACTAGAGTCCTAATTGCTAGTCTAGGTGTGTTCCAAAGACTTTGACTTTTTATTGTGAATCTCATATTGATTTGGAATGTTTTTGTGTTTATAAATCATTGTGAATTTCCTATGATATCTTAAGATATGGTATGTGTGTGGGATAAGATTATAAGTTAGATTTTTTTTTTTTATAGCTTTTATGTACAAATTTTTTAAAATTTTCTTACTTTTTCAATGTACAAGTATATTTAAGCATATTTTCAATAAAAAGTTAAAGAAACATTATTTTAAGCATATCATTCTTTTCTATTTTTTATTCTTCTTCTTCTCTCTCTTTTTCTGATAAAATAACATTATTTGAATAAGATGTAGGGTACAATAGATAATAACTTTTATATGTTTACATTGTACTTGCAATGTAAATGCTCAACTCATAAGGTATAATTGTGCAATGTAAATGTGTGGATTTTCCAATGCATAAAGTAGTTTTGATGATGCAAAATGCTTTTTTTTTTTTTTTTGGGCATTTCTAAATGTGAATGCTCTAATTTATAAGTATAATCTCTCTCTCTCTCTCTCTCTCTCTCTCTCTCTCTCTCTCATTTTGATAAGACTCATCTTGCAATCTTTAAATTCTCCAACCAACGCAACACTAGAGTCCTAATTGCTAGTCTAGGTGTGTTCCAAAGACTTTGACTTTTTATTGCGAATCTCATATTGATTTGGAATGTTTTTGTATTTATAAAACATTGTGAACTTCCTATGACATCTTAAGATATGGTATGTGTGTGGGATAAGATTATAAGCTAGATTTTTTTTAGCTTTTATGTACGAATTTTTAAAACTTTTCTTACTTTTTCAAAGTACAAGTATACTTAAACATACTTTCCACAAAAAGTTAAAGTTACATTATTTTAAGCATATCATTCTTTTCTATTTTTTATTCTTCTTCTTCTTCTTCTTCCTCTCTCTCTCTCTCTCTCTATGATAAAGTAACATTATTTTAATAAGGTGTAGGGTATAGTAGATAAGAACTTTTATATGTTTACATTGTACTTGCAATGTAAATGCTCTAACTTATAAGGTATAATCGTGCAATATAAATGTATGGATTTTATGCTGCATAAAGTAGCTTTGGTGATGCATAATGCTTCCTTTTTTTTTTTTGGCAAATCTAAATGTGAATGCTCTCTCTCTCTCTCTCTCTCTCTCTCTCTCTATATATATATATATGTATGTATATTATTTTGATAAGACTCATCTTGCAATCTTGAAATTCTCCAACCAACGCAACACTAGAGTCCTAATTGCTAGTCTAGGTGTGTTCCAAAGACTTTGACTTTTTTATTGTGAATCTCATATTGATTTGGAATGTTTTAGTGTTTATAAATCATTGTGAACTTTCTATAATATCTTAAGATATGGTACGTGTGTGAGATAGGATTATAAGCTAGATTTTTTTTAGCTTTTATGTACAAAATTTTAAAACTTTTCTCACTTTTTCAAAGTACAAATATACTTAAGCATATTTTCAACAAAAAGTTAAAAGTAACATTATTTTAAGCACGTCATTCTTTTCTTCTTCTTCTTCTTCTTCTTCTTATTCTTCTCTCTCTCCGATAAAGTAACATTATTTTAATAAGATTTAGGGTATAGTAGATAAGAACTTTTATATTTTTACATTGTACTTGCAATGTAAATGCTCTAAGTCATAAGGTATAATAGTGCAATGTAAATGTATGGATTTTCCAATGCATAAAGTAGTTTTCGTGATGCAAAGTGCCTTTTTTTTTTTTTTTTTTTTTTTTTTGGTGCATGTCTAAATGTGAATGCTCTAAGTTATAAGTATAATCTCTCTCTCTCTCTCTCTCTCTCTCTCTCTCTCTCTATATATATATATATATATATTATTTTGATGAGACTCATCTTGCAATCTTTAAATTCTCCAACCAATGCAACTCTAAAGTCCTAATGCTAGATTTGTTTTAGCTTTTATGTACAAATTTTAAAAACTTTTCTCACTTTTTCAAAGTACAAGTATACTTAAGCATACTTTCAACAAAAAGTTAAATAAGATGTTCTCAAATGGACATTTAGTGTGGACTTGAGCCTTATCTATATCTCACACACCTTGCCTCGTCTTGTCTTGCGCATGTGGGTTTAGATAAGTTTTACTTTGAACTTATATTTTTCCCTCTATGTTTCAGCCTATTTGAGCTTTTAAGAGCTATTTGTGGCTGTTGAACAAGCCCATTAGAAATTAAGGGCTCATTTGTTACCGTTGTTTAAACAATAGTTTTTAATGTTTAAACAATATTACGCGTATTTTCATACACTTTTTCACTCACTCATATTTCAAAAAATTACAAACAACGTTACTAGAACAACATTATCAAACGGGCCTTAACTTTTTTTGTAAGCTAAGTTATTATCTTATTGTTGTTTGACCAACTCAGTAGCTTATTTAACAAACCATAAAACCTTCCCATTAGTTGTAATTGCACTCTATCTCGGTCAAAAAAATAATATTGTTCTTTGTTTTTCTCTAGAAAGTGTTCTTCCTTTCCCACATATTGATTCAACATTGTAAGATCATTCTTAAACTTATTTTTATTTTCTGTTGTTGCTGATTATTTGAGATACCATTGATTCTATACCATTGTTAGTCAAAATTTGAGTGAAAAGGGACAAAATTTAATTGTGACATACATATATAATATATGGGAAATACTAAGGAATGCCCTTTGGGTATTAATTAACAATCCATTTAAAGAAAATTTTTATGGGAAAAAAAAATAGTTTTTGTTTTCTACTTTCAAAAATTTGTTTTTAGAAATATAAAGAAAAAAAATTCTTGTATTTTTGAAATCAAAAACATGTTTGGCTAGTTGAAATTAAAAAAAAAAAAATTGTTGAAGAAAAAAATAGAAAATACTAAATATGTTGTTATTAAAATTTGAACTTTAATGTTAACTCATTAAGTGAGACGGATTTATTAAATTAAATGCATATTTTATTTGACTTTTAAAAATTAAAAACTGAAAACAACTTTTTGCATGTTTTCAGTTTCCTTTACAAATTAAGTTTTAAGAATAGTTTTTATTTTCTATCCATTTTGAGTTGTTTTTAGTTTCAAAAATAGAAAATTGTTTTTGAAAACAGAAAATAAAGGAAAAAAACAGTTACCAAACATACCCTTAATATTTTGACAACTTTTTTCATTTTCCATAAAAATGGTGTCAAAACTTTCATAAAATAGATTGTTAATTAATGTCTTAAGGATACTCGTTAGCATGACCCAAAATATATTGATAACATCAAAAAAGATATGCAAATATTCATATGTATTTTTAAAATACACACACACACAGAGATATGTGTGTGTATATATATATATTGTGTATGCGCATAAGACACATCCATAATTTATTATTATAATATATTAAAGCAAAATACAAGAGAAAGTTCAAAATTTAAAATCTAGAGTTACCCGTAGGCTGTACCACAAATATGATATAACTAATTTTTCCTGAAATCTAGTCCTATAATTTAAAAAAAAAAAAAAAAAAACAAAAACTTTTAAAATAAGTTAAAACAAGTTTATTTCAAACTCAATTATTATTATTATTATTATTTTTTAGAAACTCAAACTCTATTATTTGAAAAGGGAAAAGGTGTCCAATAAACAAATATTTTAATTTAGTTTATAATCTTTAAATTAAGAAGAGTGTAGAGGCCTCATTCAATTGAACAACCCCCTCACATTGATAGACAAGTGGATGCCCAAATTGTTAATTAATGCCCTAAGGGCACTTGTTAGCATGAGCCATAATATATTGATAACATCAAAAAAGATATACATATATTCATATGTATTTTTAAAATACTCACATATATGCATAGCTACACACACACACACACACACAAAGCAAAATACAAGAGAAAGTTCAAAATTTAAAATCTAGGGTTACCCATAGGCCGTACCACAAATATGATATAACTAATTTTTCCCGAAATCTAGTCCTATAATTAAAAAAAAAAAAACAAAAACAAAAACAAAAACTCTTAAAATAAGTTAAAACAAGTTTATCTCAAACTCAATTATTATTATTATTTTTTTAGAAACTCAATCTCTATTATTTGAAAAGGGAAAAGGTGTCCAATAAAAAAATATTTTAATTTAGTTTATAATCTTTAGATTAAGAAGAGTGTAGAGGCCTCATTCAATTGAACAATCCCCTCACATTGATAGACAAGTGGATACCTAAATTGGGTTTCAAACAAAGTGAGCCTATTGAAATGAGTTGGCTTGACTAGTTTTTATTTAATTTTGGGTAGACAAGCTAGTTGAAGTTCCAGTAGAGACTCTTCTTAAAAGGGCTAGTAAAGCCAACAACATTTTTCAAGCATAAATCTTACTGCATCTACGTGAACAACAAATTACAAGAGAAATTCTTATTCTTCTTCCATTAAATCTTCTCTTCCAAATGATTTATGGACAAAATTTTTTGGTTATGTTGCCTCAATATCGTTGACTGACTTATTCTATGTCAAATTGAGTTGCAAATATTTTTCGGAGTTGGCAAAGGATTTTAAAAGACTGTAATAGATTGTAAAAGAATTAATATCAAATTATTGCAATGGTAACTTCGTTGCAATAAACTATTAATTCGAAATTTTCATTGCAATAGAATGCAAAAACAATTGGTATCAATTTATTGCAACGATTCTTTCATTTTAAGTTATTGCAACAATTTTTCCTAATATATTAAAGTTTTTATCGTAGCTGAAAATTATAAGTTATTGCAACTTATTATTGTTGATACAATACTTTAACACTTTTTAGTTACTATTGCAACCATTTTAACTTGTAGATGCGATATTTTGCCTAAAACTACTATATACATATTTTGTTGTATTAACACTTGATGTAATTGACAATTTTTTGTTGTAGTGTATATGCAATAATTTTATTTAATTTTTGGGTAGACAAGCTAGTTGGAATTCCAGTATAGACTCTTCCTATCATATGCAATAATCAATTGCATAGACCCGATTGAAAGCCATATAGTCTATATAAGTCCCTGATTGAACAATCTCTGATTTAACGTGATTTGATTTTTTTTTCTTGATGATGGTGGGTTTATATATATATATATAATTCAATTAATGGGATTGTAAATTTGAACGCTAAATGTATCAGTGCAAATAAACTATTACACAAAAAATTTGAGCCCTATACACTTTTGGAGGAAAAAATTGGCCTTTGCCCTTTTGAAAAAAACAATCCAGCATTTTGCCATTTTTTTCAAACTAATTAGGGAAATGCTCTTCTTTTGAAAATCAATTTTCTCAAAATCGAGTTAAGCCCTATAACAATGTTTTTAAAGAGTCTATAGTGACATTTTAAGAACTTATAGTGACGTTTTGTAACTCGATCTCCATGAAATTGAGTTATAAGTAAAAAAAAAAAAAAAAAAAAAATTTGCATGTAACTCGACTTCATGAAAATCGAGTTACAAAACGCCACTATTGGTCTTTAAAACGTCACTATAGACTCCTTAAAAACGCCGCTATAGAGCTTCATAATTTTTTTTTTTTTTTACAACTCGATTTTTTAAAAAATCAAGTTTTAAAAGAGGGACATTTCCCTAATTAGTTTGGAAAATGGGGAAAAATATTGGATTTTTTTTTGAAAGGGGCATTTGCCCATTTTCTCCCACTTTTGGAAGGTAAAAATTTTTGTTTTATTTTATTATGTATGTATATGTGTGTGTATATATATATCTATATATATAAATTATTACATAAATTCTTCTTTCCATTTTTTCAATGAGGTTTGACGCACAAATTAAAGAAATATCATAATGTTATATAAAACTAAAAGGGGGCATTTTGGATAGGGCCCTCCCCCTCCCACCTTCCGAACTCAACTAGTACGTTGGATAAGAAAATTTTCGGCGTCTTTATTTAATGATAAAAAACAATCATTATAAAACTTTTGAATTAAAAATAATAATAAACAAACGCATGCATGGAGGGACAAAAACCAAGTGGCTTTTTCCGGCTTCTACAACTTGTTATAATTTAGCATTCTTCCTTATCAAATCAATGCCAACCCCACTCATTAGAATTCAACACAAGGACACACGTATCTACAAGCTTCTAAAACGTATCATGTATAAGCTCATAAATTAAATATCAGTGCCACCTAGAGACTAGAGAGTAAATAAGATTGTAGTAAGAAATCAACATTATTGACGGGTAATTTGATGAAATTCAAAGGTACCATGCAATAGTTGTAAACCATTTATAGATTAAACTTGCTTGCCAAGAGTTTTATAACTGAATTGACATCCTTTCATACACAAAGTGCTTGGGAGTTTAAGAAAAAAATAGTTTGAACTGCGAGGTTAACAGCATGTTATAATTATCTCTAAAAAGAAATATAGATTAAATTTGCTTAAAGTTTTCATACATAAACATCACAGCTATGACTCTAAACTCATATATATCCCACCATAGTAAATTCCAAGACTACTAGACACACACAAACACACAAATAAAAAGAGCAATTAATTAAAAAGTTTTCTATGAGAAAGGTGGGGCAGCAAAGAAAAGATACATTCCAACGGCCAAATAATAATATAAATTACTTCTTCTGAAATTCAAAGCAAGCATATACAACGTTTGATTTGTTATATATGGCTATTAATTATACGTTTGATATTTTAAGTTTCAACAGCTTGGGTGGTTCGGTAGTCTAATTCAGTCCATGTGAATGTGATAAACGAATTTTTGACATCCAACTCCAATTCTCTATTTCTATTTTTTTTTTCTTCTATTTATTTATTTATTTTTCATCAAAGGAGAGAGAGATTTGAACCTAATTTCTTACTATGAAAGAATTAAGAAATGTTAGGGCTTTCGAGAACTTCAATCTAATATTTTTAAGGACCAATGCCATTATTTTATTTCCCTTATAAACAATTTAATACATTCCAAATCAATTTTGGAGGTCTTGTTTTGTCTAAGCTATCAAAAAGTAAAGGAAAATTTAAGGAGGCTTTGTATATTTCTTTTTGTTGAGAATCGAGGCTTTGTAAACATATAATAGTTGTATATATTTTTTACCTAAAAAACATAAGGTTTTGGAGCCTACAATAAATCCAATGAACTGCAATTAACTACGAATTAAACAAGCTTGCGCTTTTGGTCGTTGCATATTGTTCTCTATGTTACAGGTACTTTTAAGCTGGACAATATGGAAGATAGTGGCAATGTGGCATTCCTCCTTCTTCTTTTTTTTCTTTCCCTCACAGCCTTGTACTACGTTTTTTTTTTTTTTTTTTTTTTTTTTTTTGAGATAAAAGATAGCAACCACCTTGTACTACATTGAAATCAAAGAAAATGTAGCATTACAACTGTAATAAGTAGTAAAAACAAATCTGCGGTGTCATGTTTCAGAGTGTCACACATCACAATCCACCAAGATATTGTGTTGCTTATATGTCTAAGATTCACGTTGGCCTTTCCTGGATTTGCTGACAGAATTAATGAACTAATGAATAAAAGGCATATATATATATATATATATTTAAATTGTCTAACAGGATTTAACAGAACATATGGTCTCTTAAGAATTATAATTTTTCTCCTGAAGTAAAATTTGTGGTAATGGATAGTTTTTTTAAGAACTATTATTTTTCACCGGTGACTGTGCATTCGGAGCATTCACAATAAACTCCTTATAAATTTTAGACCAATTCCAGTTAAAGGCTATTTTTTATATTTTAGCTAACCCATTTTTTCCATATACCACCATCAATCTCTCTGTACCTTCTCTATCATTATTATTTTTTTTCTCTATCCATATATATATTTTTTATTCTTCATCCAATTCTTTTCTTTTATCTCCTCTCTCAGGACTTAAACCAAAAAAAAAACTCAATCCAAATCTCACAAAATCCGTCGGCAAAGAAAACACCGTTACTTAGCTTCACCACCTGGGTTCAATTCCTCATCTACAACTACCAGCACCTGCATCACCAATCTCGAGTCCTCACACTAGCGATTTGATTTCTTCAATGGTAGGAGATAATACATTAGAGAAACTCCACATGAGGCCTTAATATAATACAGATGGACACCACTCAACTGAAAAGATTAAGCCTATGAGTTTGGACCCAATTATGTTATATCAATTCCTCAAATTCTTTAGCATGCCACTCACACGTGTACACAATAACCCCTCACATATGATTCATTCTCTTTGTGGGCTTCCAGATCTTGTCATCCTTGCTCTATTTGCAAAAGGGAGCTCGATAATCTTGCCACCTTTGCCACACAAACCATCATGAGCTCTACTACCACTTGTTTGGAAATTAAACCTTAGGGGACTTGACCAAGGATCTTAATATAACATATAGGGGCACTATCTAATTCAAATGCTTAAACTTATGAGTGTAGGACTAGTTATGTCATATTAATTTTTTTTTTTTTTTTTATTTTACATTTTCTCTTAGTGAGACTTTTACTCACATGTGTAAACCTAACACTCAATCCTTACTTGACTTAGTGGCGAAACTAGACTATTTTCACAAGAGGGGACCAATGTGTAAAAGTTAGTATATATTTTTTATTATTCATAAAAATTGCAAGGAGGTAAAAGGGCTTTTTCAAAACCTAGGAGGGGCCATGGCCCCCCTCTACCCCCCTCCCTTTAGTAATGACCTCACCCTTCCATCCTTGCAAGCCACTTCCAAGCATGCATTAGAGAGATTTGCATCATCATCCTTGCATCACTAATAATCTCACCCTTCCATCCTTGCAAGCCACTTCCAAGCATGCATTAAAGAGATTTGCATCATCATCATTGACCCTTGAACCTCAAACGAACTGAGAATGACCATGGGAGTGAGAGCGAGAAATAGAAAGAGTTGTTGGAGTAAAGATTGGGGGGTTGTTTGTTGAGCTACTGTAGAGTTAAGAAAAACTAAATTCTCACTAAGTGTCCGTTTAGGAATATCTTATTTAGCATTTTGCTGAAAACTTTTTACTGAAAGTGTGCTAAATTATATCTCTACTTTGAAAAAATTTAAAAATTTAAGAAAATGCAATAAGGTTTTAAAAAAAATGTACATAAAAAGTTAAAAAAAAAAAAAAGAAGTTGAGCTTATAAACCGATACCAAACACATTTTAAAAATGTCATTTGTATAATGTGACTAAGGTTCTGAGTGAACAATTGTTTTTTTAAATTCACAATTCATCTGTTAAGGGAAAAAAAGAAACTTATGATAAGATGGAAAAATATAAAAAAGTTGCGGTTGTCCATTTTGTACCAAAGACATGGGCAAAAAACAATGTTCGTTAAGCAGAAAATGACATTTATGATATATCCCAATGCCCTAGTGAAGCTGGCATCAAAAGCAGTCGTAACTATTGCTGAGGTTTTTTGAGACCCAAAATTGAAGTTTTGCTAACTACAACCCCCTGACAATCTGTCCATCTCTATCCATGTGTATCAGGGGTTGCTTTCAAATCTGCATAGTAATATTCTGTGGGCAACTCTCGTCCCTTTCACATTAACCCAAATATCCCTTTCTCATTTACATGCAGCATTAAATTAATAGCAACAGAGCAGCTGCCTAACTCTAACAACTTACATTAAAAGCGGGTTAATGACAAATTATCAACAAAAGATCTTGGAATTATATATATATATATATGTGTGTGTTGTGTTAATAAGTGCTCTTAGGACACTTGTTAATAATTCATTTTAAAAAAATTTTGATACCATTTATATGAGAAATAAAAAAAATTATTAAAATATTAATTTTTTTTTTTTATAAAAACTTTCTTTAAATAGATTATTAATTAGGACACACGATAACATTTTTCTTTTATATATATCTTAAATTCTGGACAGTGACTCAGGTTTGGGGCACTCCCTTTGTCTATCATATTCATTATTCGGGGCACCGTTTCTTAGAAGAAGACACATTTGCTCCCATTATTTGTTGTTTTCTTTTTTACTTCGATTCTGAAACTTCTGTCGCTCGCAACCTATGCCAGTTGGGTGGGTCAAGTATACATTTCGTTTGATTTGAGATCATTAATGAACACAGGGACCATGCGAATCTTCTTTGCTTGATTCCAATATTTTTAAGTACTCTAATGTTCTTCAAATGCCACATATTGTTTATAATTACTTTTCTTATAATGGAATGAGCTATTAATTATTAACTATCATAGTTTGTATAGTAAATAGTTAAAACATATGCAGGTTACTTTATATCTACTCTTTTGGTTTCTATAATGAAAAGGTCAGTTCATCTGACAGTAAGATCACGAGGAAAGTTGGCCTATATGCTTATAAATTATAATTAATTTATGTACTAAAGCCTGTAAAATTAAACTCCTCCAGCCTCAATAACCAATACAATTATCAAATTTATAATTGGTATCCCGACAATTCAGCCAAAGCGCAAATCTTCTTAGGACCACTCTAGTAATCTAGTTTAATAGTAAGAAACATGCTTAGTTAGGACTCTAATAAGGACTACGAACAGGACAAATTAAACAAATAAACTTTGCTCATCGGTCTTTCCAAAAGGCCCTTAACTATTCTCTACAAACTCTTCTGCCTTTAAGGGTGCCCATATCATTTCTTAATTAAAACAGTTTTCAGAGTTTTTTTTATTTGGGGGTCTAGATATATGTACCATAATTAGTCGAATCTTGTGGTATATTCTGAACCGTTATGTGGTGCATATTAAATAATGACACATTAATTTGGTGTCAACTTTATTCTCTTTTTCTGATTAAACAGGCCTTTTGTATTCTAACCTACGCAAAAGTAAAAAGACCATCTTTCGAAAACCGGTATGACATTTAAAAGTCAAAAAAAGCTAACAAAGAATCTAGCTATAAACAAAGATTTTGTGGATAAAGAGACCTATACACCCTATGACAAATTCTTTTTCACTGTTCTGCTAGGCTACGTGCAATGAGGGTTTATCAATGAAGCAATAATCACTCTGAGAATTGGGTAATTGCATTATTGAGATTTTGTGATGATGGTTCTTATCTGCGTTCCTATTCTTTGTCGTACCAAAATCTTTTCCATGTTTAGAGGGGTTAGATTTTGTGAGATTGTGCTGATACGCCGTGTTTTGTCAAACTGGCCAAGTTGTCTAATAATTTGCCAGCTAAAGTGGTTGACATTATTGGATATCAAAGAACTGTCCTTAATTATTATTGTTCACAAGAGGAAAAATTCTTTTCATACTCTATAGTTTTACATGTCTTTATTAAATGATGTGGTTTTTATTTGTAATGTATACAAATAAGTTTGTGTTAGCAAAAAAAAAAAAATTGTATACACTAAGTTTGGCTTTGGTATCGACATAACCATTTAGTCACCCTTCAATCTGATGTAAAGCATTGTTAATGGAATTAGTAGAAATACATATATAAAACGTGTTTAGATCCCTGATGCGGCTTACTAGCTAGCAATTTTAATAATTTGTTCGATTATTAAGTTCAGGTAGTTACTCTATCAATTTCATACACAAAAGTGTATCACGGATAGTCAAGCACATAATAAACATCGCCTAAACAACTCATATACAAAGAGACAAGGATTTGTTCAAAGGGTGAAAATCCAATTGGTAAAGGCAATGCCCAACTTAACAAGTTCACTGTGAAAGTTGTTGTGGTATAAACGTACTCACACGACTTCCCGTATGTGTTATTAGACCAAGTACTCGAGCTCCTCGCTCTTGCTAGCAACTGTGGACTCTTGCCTTGTGCTTTCAAAGTTACTCATTGTTGCAAGTTGATCCATCGATAGAAAAATCAATCTCTCAATCACTTTAAGGCTTCTTGAAGATTTGCCGTTATCTACATGGTTTCAAACAGCAAGTATCCAACACAAGTATGATGATCATGTGTTTGTAATACTCACCTGTCAAAGATGTTCATTGGGAGAGAGTGGAAGACCAAAGATGCTCATCAATAGGTTGACCACTTTGAAAGCCATGATCAAGGAGGTAGGTGGTAAGCCTATCATGCCAAGCTTGAGGGGCTTGCTTCAATCCATACCATTTTTTTTTTCAACCTAAACACATGGTGTGGGTGACAAGAGTCAGCAAATCCTTTGGGTTGCTCTATAAACACTTCTATTAAAAAAACAATTGTTAGGAACCTAGTGGTTCCTAATGGGGATGGATAAGAATTTTAGGGAAATATACTGGAATTGTAGGGGAATTAACTTAATTTGAGATTGTTACTCTCTATAAAGAAATAATAAGAGAAAGAGAGAGGAAATGTATCAAGCAATGAATTGGTTGATTCCCATTCATTCCCTTACAATTCCTATCCATCCCCATTAGGAATCACTAGGTTCCTAACAAAAATTTATTCCAGAATGCACTCTTCATATCCATTTGATAAAGCTTGATTCCATGTGACATGCAATAGCCAATATTATTCTGATAATGAATTCCAATCTCGCTACGAGGGAAAATGTCTCATCAAAGCCTACTCATTCCACTTGAGTGCACTCCTACGCAACTAATTTGGCCTTGTTTATAATTATCACACCATCTTCATTGGATTTATTCTTGGATATCCATTATTGCCAATACTGTTGGAATCATTAAGCATCAATACCAATTCTCAAACTTAATTTCTTGTAAATTGGTGGAACTCCTCATGCATTGCATTAACTCAAATTCATCTTGAAGAGCTTCCTCCACCTTATTGGGCTCAATTTGAGACCAATAGCAAGAGCATGTCACATGGTTATCAATTTTTTGATTTATGCCCTTTCTCCTTAGGTTAACTCATTAATGCTACCCAGCACATTCTCTGCTGGGAGATTCAACTTGACTTTAGAGGAGGGCTCTTTAGCCATAGGAGGAATGTAAAGAGGTGGAGTCTCAAGGTCATCAACATTTTCTTGAAAGGGCGATTGAGGACTAGTAAGAGACTAGTAGGAATATTAGGAATAGGTTTTTCATTGGAGAATCTTCATGCTTATTCTCTAACATATAAGGAACCTCTTCTTCTAAGTTGGGTTGACTCCTTTGTTAGGTTCTAAAGATTTAGGATTAAATATTTAGATTCTGTTTTTGTTTATGTTGGCAAACTGAGAACAAAAACATGTCTAGATTAGGTGTTAGACATTGCTCAAGATTGTACAAATCAAGTTTCAAGAATATTCAAATTGTAGAAAGGAGAGTTCAATTTCAGTGAAGCTCGATTGATCGAAAATTACATTTGATCGATTGAAAATCATAGTAAATCAGATTCTGCAAAATTTAAATCAGGTCCAAACTCACGAAAACGTTTAGGGTTTCAGTTCAACACTCCTAAGTATAAAAGGAAAACTCTAACTACGTTTTGAAGACTTTTGGAAGACTTGTTAGTTACTCCTATAAGATCTGAGAGGTTCTTTAACTTTCTAACTTTACAAGTGTCTACTAGAACAAGATCTACAATCAAGTGCTAGTGGAATTTGGTTGCTGCTACAAGATTAACAACTAGTGATCTGAAACCTTTGAACGGGATCTCAAAGACATAAGCGTGGGAGCTTATGTGTTGCAAATCCAAGAGAGAAGAATCTGTGGAGTCAGAGCTTGCACGTGGTCGTGTCAGTAAATTCTACTAGTGGTAACAATAAATTTAGGGTTAAATCTTCTGTAAACTTCGATTCTTTCTAGTGGATTTGTTTACCTTAATGATAGTTAAGTCAAATCCTCCCTAGGTTTTTATCTTGAGATAATTCGTTTCATTAGTTTTCCTGAGTGATCATATCTGTGTGTTATTTTCTTTTTTACTATGCATGATATGATTTATTGTTGTTTAACCTATATTTCATAATTAACCTAAATAAACACTTGGCTAATATATTAGGTTAAACAATCAGTTTTAAGGGGTCTAAACAAACAAACATCCTTTAATCTAAGAAGGGCTCATCATGTGGAAGGAACTTAGACACTTCATTAAAGCTTGATTGATTGACTAGAGTCAGGGATGAAGTTGAGCTTTGATGAAGTTCAATCAATTGAGCTATAGTTAGTCTTTGTAGTCAAGGTAACATACTTGACAATCTCTTGTGTCTTTGACATAGATCTTCAAACACTTTTCAAAATACTCAAAACTTATTACTCATTGACAATTGGATAGGTTTTGGAAACAAGTTTGCCAACATTAGTACATTTTAACCCTAACACAATGCATTCTATTTTCATCAATTGACTTTACCATCATACCCATTGATTTCCATTAATAGAAGATACCACAGATTAGCTCATTCTATAAGCCCCATAAACAAAAGCTGCAAGTTGACCAAACTCAGCCAAAATTACTCTAACTCAAGCAAAGCACGGTTGTTAGAGGGTAAATTGCTTGCGACACATCAATCTATTCTTTTGTTTTTAGGTACCTAGTACCCACATGAGTTGATTCTCCAAACTAGAAATAAAAGGGAAAAGATGTATGCAAAAAACTATCTATAGAAACAAATTAACAACTTGAGTTTGTAATTTGATTTTCGAAAATGTTGCAAGGCAAAAACATTTCACAATTTTTATTTTTTTTCATAGTATAAGTGATAAATTTTGTGATCAATATAACATTATTTTTACATAGAATCATAACGTATCATATTTTATACTTCATAGAAAAGCTGTAAAGTTTGCAATTATAAGTGAATTGTTGGCTTTTCTTAATAATAATGCAACAAACACAAATTTTTTTTTTTTTAATGATTGCTCAAGTGGTCGATCAGGACTCAGGAGTGATTAAAAAATAGTGATAGATTCATATAAAAACTTGTGTCTATCATTTACTCTCAACCACTTTGAGTCGTTATAGAAAACATTGTGAATGTGGGTAGCAATGATGTTTTCTTGAGGGTGTGTAAGTGTGGGCGTGACCCAATAAGAGCCGCAATTATCAGAAGAGAAATGAGAATATATAAGTGAGAGAGAGTTTGATCGTTGAGAGAGGTCTAGACTTAGTTATAAGAGCATCTGCATTGGGCAAGATAAATGGTATATGTTGAGGAATTTACAATTTAAAGCAAAAAAAAAAAAAAAAAGCCAAATTCTGATCTTGTATTTGACTTGTATTCTAAAAAAAAATTTAGAATTGTGCTACAATACCATCACAAATTTGTGATGGTACTATAGCACAATTGTAAAAGGAAATAATATTTTTTTATTCACTCCTCTCTCCTCCCACTCTCTATCTCTCCCTTTGCGTGTTTCATTTTTGACTTTATTGTATAGATATATTATTTTAATATATTGTATTGTAAAATAAAAATTGAAATATTAGATATATTATAAAATAATATAATATAATTAATAAAATAACTTTTTAAAATGATAATATAAAATAAGATAAAATTTTCGAACGAGAATATCAAGTTTTAGGGTGACATAAGTGTATGGGCCTGGACTGGAGACAAGGATAGAAGGTGCAGTTCAAAACAGGCGGTTCCACCTGAATGATGTCTGTCCGTGTCCTAGTATAACGTGGCACAATTCTGGTCCTCTCGTACAGTTGCATGGTGTTGCTTAATTTGCAGCTTCCAACCTTTTGTACCTTCCATATCTACTCGCTTCTCCAACCCTCGACACTCGTGAAAGTTGTTTATTTGTTGGGTTCCACTGCCTAATCACCTGTTCCTTTGTCCATTTCATCATTTTCTGTTTCGATTTTACTTAATTCATCAATCATGTCAGAGCAGCGGGCATAACAACAGTTACAAGCTAATTGTGTTTTACTTTACTAATTATAATTTATATATACACATATGTTTCGAGGGTTTATTTGTTTAAACGGCAGGTACAAAATATAGGTTTAAAAAAGGAGAACTAATATGTGTATAATATTTTTATAACACTTTTATAATAAATTTTAAATGATAGTTTGTAATTAGTTCTAATTTAAATTTGTTTTTTATTTTATTTTTTAGTAATAATTAATAATAATTTGTCATATTGCATTTTGTTGTAAAAATATTATAGACTATTTTTCTTAACTAAATGAGTTGATATATTTACTTAAAATCATTTTCAACCTTACTTTTAATTAAATAAACTGTTAAAATTAAAAAAGCAACCAAAAGCACGTTTAATGTGCGTTTGAATAGTATATATTTGTTTAAAAGTTATAAAAAAACAGTGGTTTTAAATAAAGGCCAAATATCACTTATTTTTATATTTGCTTAAAGCCATTTTTATATCACATTTAAGCAAGTAAACTTAGTGAAGGCCAAACATCACTTTGAGCTATGAGTGTGAAAATATTATATTTAAAAAAAAAAAATTAAATATAACTATCACAAGTGAGTTGATGTTTTGACCCAAGGAAGGCACAAACCACATTTGTACTTATACCCCAAAATGACTATTATTCACAAATGAGATTCATTATAGTTGTTTATAAAGCCCAAATCAACTTATTATTTACCCAATGTAGAATTTAGCCCACACCTACACAATACACTTTCAATCAATATATACAATCAATTATGACATTACAATATTTTCCACTTAAATCTCTAACGTCTTTGTTAAGGCCCACTTTGTAGAGGCAGTGTCTCCGAATCCACACAAGGTTACTGAATTGACTTTAATACCATTTGTACATAATGGACCAAGGAAAACACAAGCTACAATTACACTTATACCCCAAAAGGATCAATTTAGTGAAAAGTGAAACTTCTTGATTAACCCATTAATTATATGCTTGAGGTGGGACTCAACACACACCTACAAAACACACAATTAATTAATATCCAATAAATCTAGGACATCATAGTTAACTTCCTCATACAATAAGATAGGTTGTTGTGATATAAAATTCTTCTTGCAATATGGTGTATAATTGGTTTTGTGAATTTGAGAGGAAATTCCAATCAATAATAAATCTCATATTTATAATGGATTTAATTATATTACTTTGCCATGAGTCTTGTAACTCAATTGGCACTTCTCAATTTGTTTCCAACAAAAACATCTATAGTTCAAATTTCTCATATTTTATAACTATCAAATTATTAATATATTTTTTTATTAAAAAAAGGCCTATTACTTTTCCTTTAAAGTAGTAGTAAGTTACAAAAGAGGACATATTTTATAGATTGAATACTATAATTCCAGTTATAAGTTACAATAGTGGAACTTTCTCAACAAAAAAAAAGAAAAAAGAAAAAGAAAAAAAGGTTACAATAGTGGAAAGTCATTAGTATTATTTATATCAACATCTTAGTATTATAAAAAAGGTCGTGGATGACGCCAAGTAGTTGATTTTCGTAAAGTTTTTAGTTTCATGCATTCTTACAACAATTTGTCCTTTACATTTTACAATAAAACAAGATAAAATTTTCTTGGGGATACATACAAATTAAAATTCTCACATTTCGCAAATTACAGTTGACCCATAGTAGGCACTAAGAGTGCACTCAATGTTGCTCATTTTGTTTTGTTTTGTTTTTTTTTTTTTTTTTTTTGTTTATTTATTTATTTATTTTTTTGGTCTCCAGTGACGGAATAATTGATAATTTGGTGTCCTTATTAGGTGGATGAATGGTTTGGTAGAACTATTTTAACTTTTAAGTTTACCCTTGTCCCCAGTCTCAACTCCCAACTCCGAACCAACAGCTTTTGTTTGCCAACCTTCTATTTGTATGTAACAGTGCTACTCAAGCTAACATAAGCATATGTAGCCTTTGTACTTGAGAGAACTCAAAAGAAATGTATATGGATAGTAATGATATATATATTTGACGAGGTGTGAAATAATATAACTAATTAAGTCTTCCAAACAAATACACAAACACACTGGTCATACGAGCCCTTTGAATGAGCACATATCTGCAATCCACTAACAGATGAGAAACAGCCTGAAGCTGAGATTCTCGCTGTTACCAGGGTAACTATTTTCTATGATTATACACCAACATCCATTTAGGGCCACGACCAATTCGAATTAGGACCAAATATATCTACAATTTATTTTTGGAACTCGGGTGGAGGACCAGGCCCTCATGGCCCTAGTGTGGCTTTATCCCATGCTTCTAAAAGCTAGAGATCCCTTTTTATAAAAATATATAAATAAATAAATAAGAGGCTTTTTGAATGAAAGATTTTTATAGTTAGAAGTAATTACAAGTTAATAATAATAATAATAATGATGATGATGATGATGATAATGATGATGATGACAATGATGATGATATATAATGAGCTTAATGGGTTTTGAGATTTTAATTAGGTTGGCAAACACATGAACAAAAGTGTCTTATTTTAGTACTTTTAAAAAGTTCTAGTATTGTTAAGAACTACTTAAGATTGCTACCTAGCTAGGTAGTGGAAGTTATTGTACAAGAATGTGTTGCTCAACCAATTGAGAAGCCAAGATTTCGACAAATTGAGTTGTATCTCGACAGATTAGGATTACAAATTCATTTGTTCAACCTGTCAACTCATTAAGTGATTAGGGTTTCATGTTAACAAGATAAAGGTATTTAAACAAATCTTAATACACATCCAAAAGACTTTTGGAGCTGCTCTCATGTAGATCTGAAGGTTTTATGTCTCTTGCTCTCAAAAACCTCTCTAAACATCATTTTACACAATCTGAACAGGTGGTGTTAAAGTTGTGGCAAATCGGTCATCACAAGTACTGGATCTAAAACTTTTAAGTGGAGTCTTGAAATCATGGATCAGATGTTCATGTTGGAACATCTCCATATCAAAGAAGTCTGTAGATCTTGGAGCTGAGTTTGGTAACTTTTGTAAGTTTATGAACAATAGGGTTATTCAATTTGTATACTTCTATTTGATAGTGGATTTTTTTTTTTTGAAATTTCTATTCCATTGATTTTCCTTATGTCATTATGCTTGTGTATACTATTTATATTCCATTATGTTTGATATTGAAGATTGTTACATTAATGAAAAATAATTCATAATTAATCTAATTACCAAGTTGATCTTAAAACAAGCTAATAACTATTATGAGAGGGGTCTAAAAACCAAAATAGTTATTACATGAAACCAAGCCTTGAGCTCTTGTGGAGTATGGAAAAATGGTACCCTCTCCTCTCATATTTAAGATAGATTCTACCATAAATTTAATGAGTGGATCCTATCATGAATGTGAGAGAAGAGCACAATTCTCCATATTATGAGAAAATACCTACGAATTACTCTCGTTTAATTTGTTATAACTTCTTTTTGATACACATGATTGACTTGCATAAAGACTTAAAAGAGGCTAAATTGTAGTCTAATGCTAATTGATACCAATAGGTCTTTGATAATTATTAGTAATTATTACACAGTACTTTAAATTTTAATGATAGCTCTTTATCATCAGACCAAGACACCAACCAGTTTTTGGTGTAGGCGAAGATTGAACCCCAGATCTCTTATACAACTATTAAAAATTTTACCAGTTGAATTAACTGGAACTCACTATAGAAGTTATGCTTAAATGGTTATTAATACAATGTACGCATTCATGTCCATACCTAACAGGGTAGGCTGCGTTTGAAGTTTGATAATTGATATCCTATTCAACCACCCATCTCTTACCTACCACTCATTTAAAAAAAAAAAAAAAAAATTGAAGTACCATACATATATATATATATATATATATATATATATCTTTTTTATATTTAATATAAGAATTGAGGTGCCGTTTGTTTTAAGTCCATTGGCAGGGTATTGCATAACTGCATATATTAATTAGGGGGAAGTACTTATATTATATATATAATATATATATTATGCATTATTTTTTTTGGAATAATAAGTTGTTATACGTAGGACAAAGTTTCGACCGTCACCATACTAATTTGTTAATTGACCATCCGCACACCTTAGATGTACAACAATTTTATATTTTCCAAAGACCTTATGTATAATATTCTATTTATTAAATAAAATATAAAAGGGTCTTACTAATATTAAAAAAAAATAATAACTATTTAATTATTAGCTGTAGTGTATAATTTTATAAAAGAAAGATAATATTCTCTATAATTTATTGGTTTGCCACACAAATTTGTTGTGGTGATGTATGTTTTTTTAAAAGGGTGAGGCTTAGGTCCATTGCATGCAGTGCATTGGACCCAAACCTCACCCTTTTAAAAAATATTTATGGATTTTTTAATTAATTTTTTGAGAAATATATAAAAAAAATATTTTTTTAATGAAAAAAAATTATATGCAACTTCAACTTACTCCTTTACTAGTTTGGGAGATTTGATTTTTATTGGTGTATTCAGGAAAATTATTGAGTGTTTTCAAAGTACAATGACAGTGTGTTCTTTCCTCTCACATTTATGATAAATCCTACTAACTAAATTCAAAGTGGGATTCACAATGAATGTGAGAATAAGGAATACCTTGCTATCGTGCTTTCGAAGCACAGTGACGTGGTGCTCATTCTTCTCACATTTATGATAGATCTCACTAAATAAATTCAAAGTGAAATTTACAATGAATGTGAGAACAAGAAACAGTACCAAGCCATCGTGCTTTAGAAGCACATAATAATTACTCATATATTAATTAAACCTAAACAATAAGTTAAGAAAAAATATAACTGCACCTAAAGAAAATACAACAAATCCTAGGTAAAGTGCTTTAATAAAACTTTATCATGCTTTAGAGCATCCACATCAGTGGATGCAAAGTCTTGCAAAATACAAAAGCACTTCATTTTACACATTTTGACCCAAAAAAAAAAAAAAAAACCACCTATATCAATGGGTGTAAAATTGTGCATAAATGCACAAGTGTTATAGTAACCGTGCATATATGCACGGTTACTATAGCACTTGCATTTAATATTTTAGTATTTTTCTCTCTCTCCTTGTCTCTAGTTGCTCTCACTCTCACCTCAAACCCTTTTTCTCATTTGATCAAATCATTAGACCAGCAAAACCATTAAACCTCTTGCTGCCCTTGATCTCTCACCACCGCCGCTAATCACCACCACCATTGATCTCTTGCCGATCACCACGAAGCCTCTCCAATCGCTGATCGCCACAAAGCCACTCCGATCGCCACCACCATTGATCTCTTGCCAATCACCATGAAGCCTTTCCGATCACCTCACTCTTCCTTTGTTTCTTGTTGTTTGATAAGTGGGTTTTGGGTTGGGTGGGTGATGATTTGGCTTTCTTTTGTTTCTTGTTGTTTTGATCAGTGGGTTTTCTAGTAGAGGGGTTGATCTGGCCAGATTGAATGGGTTTTCTAGTAGAGGGGTTGATCTAGCTGGATTGAATGGGTTGGCTTTCCTTGATGATGGTGGTTGGCTGGGTGATGATGGTGGCTAGGTGTGGAGTGATCGTTGGTAGTGTTAGGTTTGTGAGAGAGAGGGGTAATGAGTGAGGAAATAATAAAAATTTGTAAAAAAATGAATATTTTATTGAATAAATTTGTAGAATAGATAGACTGATGTAGGCGTTTTATAAAAATGGGTGTGTAAAATTAAAAAAGTAATTTTTTGTGTGCAAAATAGACAGAAAGTTTGCATCCACTAATGTGGTTACTCTTACATAAAAGCATTCCCATTGAATTATGCAAAATGTGGCTATAGCAAACAAAACCCTTAAACACACTTCATCAACTCATCTATTACTGTAGCAAAAAAAAATGCATATTGCTATAGTAATATATAAAAATAAAGAATATTGTAGCGTGATGCATCCGATATTTTATTTGTCAAAATCATATTTTTTCTCTCAGTTCTCTACTTATCTTTTTGAGTTGAAAATAATAAATAAATAATGAATATTTAAATAGAGTCACTGGAAAATAAAGAATAAGATATAAGATGTATTGTAAAATGTGGTTATGTAAAGTAAATAAAATGTCTTTAGTTAGTGTAAAATGCATGTAAAAATGATGAAACCAATGGGAATGCTAAAAGTTATTTTTATTTATTTATTTATTTATTTATTTTGAGAATCACTACAAGTTAATTACATACATTGAATAAACTGTAAAAAGTTTAGGCAAACTAGTTAACAAAAGCTTATATATATGTATTGCGTGGTATAACTAACATAAAACGACCACCGCACTGCACTGTCGCTTCACAGGACACTGTCCCGTTTTCCATAGGACAAGAAGAGAAAAAATCCAGTCATAAAATTGATTATGAAGGGCAAAATGGGCACAGGGCATCCCATTGCCCTAAGTAAAAATAGGTACCCTTTTCGGGATAGGTGGTAAGACGAGATGTCCTAAGCAGACAGCAGTAGTGTTAGGGTAGTGGCAAAAGTAGTAGGTGGGGGGTTCTCTGTAGGGGTAGGGTACCCTAAATCTAAAAAAGAAGCGGGACTCGGTTCTGTTTGGTCGCAACTCGCAACACAAATGTGGAAATATCTAGTGGGAGGATAACCCATAGATTTTGTTGTCCCCATTTTTACCATCCATTTCTTCCTACGCTCCCATCAATGAAACCCATGCGCAGCACCACATGCGACTTTGCTTTGTATTTTTTTTGGGAATTTCAATACCCCCTCCCCAGTCCCCACGTTTATAGCATTGGGTAATTCGCTGTCGTGTGAGTGTGAGCGTGAGACTAGTACCTATCTGATCTCACCTTAGGGATAGGCAAGGGTGATATTTCGTTAAAGCGCTTTACTTAATGACCGTTTGGATGAATGGAAAACGGTGGAGAATAGAATAAAATTGATTAAAAATAGATTAATTTTAGGTCAAATTTATTTTATTATACTTTTCCTTCATTCTCTCAATTCAAATGGACTATTAATTTAATATCATGGACAACACTTTTTTTTTTTCTTAATAGATATGAATTTTAAAAATTTAATTGTTAATTTGCATGTTTTTTATATTCTTAATACGCATGTAAAATTTCGTTAAAATCATATGTTATTTATTATTTGATCAATAAACTTATTTTTTTTTACATAATTTTAAACTAGAAAAACTTAAAATTTAAACATTTAATCGATGACACATGTATTGATTTTTATATTTTTTTAAAAATTTGCAAGTGTGAAGAATATGATAAGAATATGTAATCTAATGGGTAGGTTTTCAAAATTCACATTCAACAAAAAGATAAAGGAGGAATTTGAAAGATTTTCTCCAAATTAGTTTGGAGAGAAATATTTTCCTAATCGAATAAGGATTAGCTTCGAAGCTCTAGAGATGATATGATACAGACATGCATTTTTATCACGTTTCAGTATCATGTGAGCTCCAATGCATCGGAGTGCTAGAGCTCACCTAAATCCCTCTTAATAAATACTACCTCATAAATGAAAAGGCATGCATATATCAGCATGTTCTCCAATGGGGGCAATTAATTTGGATAAAGTATTTAGGTTAAATTAATTTATGTACAGTTTCTTAAGACTTATTAAGTGCCGAATGCACAAATATTCATTTATTATATTGTTTAGGTGGCAAAAATTATATTCTTGTCATTAGTTTGTAAGTTTTTCAAAGTAAAATTTGTAATAATTTTAACAATTTTCTTTTTCTTTATAATTTGGTTGGATTTCTATTAATCCACAATTATATATATTTTTTGGAAATATACTAAAACTATTATAATTTTTACTAATAAAAGCTTACAAATTGATATGGTAATAAATGTAATTTGTGACACTTAACAATGTTAGGACATATATGAACAATATTAGGAACATATGTTAATATTGAACTGGCTAATTCTTTGACAAAACACACTTTACTTGTAATTAGTTAGATCTAGGATGTGCTTAATGCTTCAAGGAATAAGGTTTCAAGTTCAAGTGTTAAAACCATGTAAGTCTATCTAAGAAACAAGTAAAGAAATGTTGGATTTTAAAACTCGACAGCTACTATCTATCGAGGTTTAAAAGGTTGCTGAAGCCCAATGCTCGACAGCTTCTCGACAGATAAGTTATCTATCGAAGTTTATGAAAATCAGTTTTTTAGAGCTGATTTCACTTCAACCCGTGAATATATGTTTGGGCTTTTCTCACAACTCTAAACATATATAAAGATTGTTTTAAGGGTTGGAAAATGTTGCACAAGTGTGAAGTAAAGTTGTGTTCATGCAAATTGTGACTGGAGATAGAATTTGCCTTAGTTCATCTTTTTCTTGAAGAAGTTGCTGTGTTTGTACACCGTAGGATTTTGTAATCAAGGAGCTTCGTGATCTTTATCGTGTTGATAAACTGAAGAACTTTGCAGCTAACATCTTTCTCAAATTGGCGAGTAAGCCGCATACTGGGATCCGCGAATCAAATTGGTTACTCATGTACTAAGGGTTGTATTAAAAGGAGAGATTGTCACTACAGAACAAGTTCAATTGAGTATTAGAGTAAGGGTTCAATTGTAAATTGGTATAAAGTACTGGGATTCCTTTACTTGTAACCGCTTGTTGCGATAATAGTGAATTCTCGAGAGTGATGATCTTAAAATTACTTGGTGAGGTTTTTGCCGTACAGGTTTTCTCCATTCGTAAACAAATTACGGTGTCAATTTATTTTCCGTTGCACTTTAACTTAGTTGGTGATTTGTTTGTGCTACTATGCGTATTGCATGCTAATTGAATTAATTAATTAACTTGGCTAATTAATTTGTTAATTCATCACAAGAGGTTAATACATTCTTGGCCTATCAAACAAGATTATAAATGAGTATTTGAATTATTTCTTATGACATGATGACATAACAATTTTTAAGGCCTATGTAATGAAATTGTACTCCCTAGTCCCTCATTCCCAAATTGTTGTTCTCCGTTACATTTGAGATGTCCCAAAATGTAGTCATCTTTGAAAAATCAATAAATAAAATTTCTATCTTATCCCTGACTTTATATATAAGGTTAATACTATTATTTCACTAAAGTTCAATTCTTTAAATTAATGAACGTTTTTTTAGAAACTTGTACTTTTTTTTAACTAAAAGGCAATGCATTTAACGAAGTTTCCTTAAAATTTTGAATTTTTTTAAATAAAACTAATAATTTTTAGCATGATTCAATTTTTTGGACTTTCTTGAAAGTGAAGTAAAAAAAAAATGTACCTCTCACTTTTTGGGGACACTTATCTAGTAGGGGCGTTAGGCCGTGGCCTAGGACCGGCCCTGCATATTGCTTAGAATAAAGTAAAGGAATAATGGAGATAGATAAAGACTTTAAATTGAAAAGACTTCATGAATTTAGGACTTCAATTGACAAAATCAAACAAAATTGAGGATCTAATGGGTATAGGTGTTGTTTGACTTGTGGATATTGTGGTTGTAAATTCGTGGTTTATCTTTTTGGGATTTTTGTGATCTGTCGTACCTAATGACTTGCCTAAGGCCTGACCATTTAACCAAAGGTGGGATATGGATGGTTTTGTCCAATCCAATGATTCGGTAGGTGGGAGAGTTCCCTATATGAAAGTGGTGGGTCGAATGGAGGGACTCATGCCTTAAGCACTTTTACTAGTGTCTTTAAATACGAGATGGAAACTACACTATTTTGTGGGATTTGGGAACCTTTTTGCCATCGAAAGGAGAAGTTTGGATGAGATTTTCATGAACCTCTTTATCTTCAGTGACCCTCAATTGCATAATGAGCTGTCTATGCTTGCGTTGCAGCCGGTAATTAGTTATTGAGACCATAGAATTGATACAAATTAAGAAAAAGATATTAAGTTCGATAAAACGTAAAAGGCTTAACTTGCTTATATCATAATTGACAATTTTTCTTGCAATGGGGTTAAAGTTTGAATTGAAAGGTCATGATAATGCTTGCTTCAATTGATTAGACAACCCAAATCATGTGTGTTATGCTTGTTGTCATGGAGCAAATTATGTATGCTTAATTATTCGAGGACTGTGAGATGAAAAGTTGAAGTACTGAAATATCCTATTAGTCCAAAGGACAAATGGATGGTGATATTATAAGCACTTGATTTGATCTCAACAAACATATAATGGGTTTCTCCTATTTCAATTTTCCTAGAGCTATTTATTTATTTATTTTTAACATACTAGATTTTTTTTTAAACTGTAATATATCCACTGGAAGGATAATCTTTGAACTTACAAATTATGACGGTATCAACAAGATAGGTATTATATAACGCCAAATGCGGCTTCAAAATATAATAATAATATGCACTTTATTACAATTATTCTATACGGTAAAATGTGATTAACTGTCTGTCTCTGAACTCATAATTTTTTATCTACTACCCGCATTATTGGTGACCCAATGAGAGTGCAAGTCAAATTAGCAGTTGCCTAGACAATCTTAACAGAAAATGCATACATCTCATTCAGTTTGCTGCAGTAATTCTGGTTCCGTTGGGTTACTACAATGTATAAGCAGATAAGTTGAAAGTTGTGCTTCTCATTGGGTCATCATCGTGATACTGTAATAGATCTGCTTGATATCCTAATTTTTAGGCTGGTAATTCAACATCAGACACAACATCGTTAGATGTAATGCAGTGGTCCATCCCAACCAATCCATTGATCGATAGATAAATATTGTAACATGTGAGAAGATTTTAATACAGAGTTTTCATCGTGAATGGAAAGGTCACAGAGTGAGAGCACGTCTTCCTCAAGATCTTCGTGGCTTTGGAAATATGTTTTGTCCTCCATGGTTAAAGATAATGAGAATTTTTTTGTTTTTGTTTTTTGTGAAGGAGAACTTGTTGTTGTTGGTGTTTGATGAAAGTAGAACATTTTAATGGGTCATATCATCAGATAATTTGAATATATTCATCTTCACTTCTTTGCGTTTGGTTTCTTCTTCCTCAGATTAATTGCATTCGTCTCACAAAGATAACAGAGAGATTCGAGCTTGGTTAGAGCTCTCTGGTCGTTTTTTTTAATTAAAAATAAATTGAAGAACAAAATAATCGGATCCGACACAAACTTCTGGGGTTGTTGAAACCGATTCTTCCTCTCTCAATGTTAGGGATTTACGTTAGGGATTGGACCTCAACGTGTCTTTGTTAGGGATTTTTCTTTTAATTTCAAAATTTTTTTTTTTTTTTAAAAAGAAGGGTAAAACAGTTGTTTGTTAATGAGTTTAACAGCAGCTTTAACTAAGTTCTAATGGAAGCCTAGATTGACAAAAATTGAAAGTTAGAGAACTGAAATGACAAAACTGAAAGTTAGAGGACTGAAATGAAAAACGTTGAAAGTTAGAAGGTCAGTTTTGCATTTTTACCAAAAAACATTTATGTCAATAATAGGTGATGCTTTAATAAAAAAAAAAAATTGTTATTTATAGGTTAGAGATTTGTTCACACGCAAATAAGCTATATATATATATATATATTTTTTTTTCTTTTAGTAGAGATTCCACTTAGGATTCACACGAAGATATTTATAATAGCTAGACTAACTTAAACTATAGCTGATCATGTGAATTTATGGTGTGCATTTGTGTAAGAATTTCTTTCTCTCTCTCTTTTATGTGTGTGTTTGTTTTTCAAGAAAAGAAAAAAGAAAAGACTAACCTAATTAAACTGCAGCTGATCATGTGAATTTTGTTATTTTGATTAAGATGAACTCATAAAATGATTAAATTTGTAACATTTTTTAAGTTGCATTTGTGTGTGTAAATATATATATATATACACATATATATTTGAAATTTTAGAGTAATTTGAAAATAATATTAATCTTTGGAGTTTATTATGTAATCATTTATATTTTTTTGAGACACAAACTTATATGAAGAAAGAAAATTATTGCATTAAGAATTTGTTTGTTTGTTTGTTTGTTTGTTTGTTTTTTTTTATTTTTCTTCTTTTATTTTTTTTATTTTTCTATTGATTAAGATAATGATATCATTCTTTTTTCGTTTTTTTTAATTAAATTTTTTTTTTTCAAAATTTTATTGTATTTTATTGATTTTGAATCTTTAAAAGAGATGAATAAAATAAGAAATAATTTCTGTTTATAAATATGATACACATAAAAAATAAATATTTAATTTTTTTTAATAAGATTATCTAGAATTTACTTAGGTATAGTAAGGTGTTCAGACAGTCAAAGTATCTTTTTTTTTCTTTTTTCTTTTTTTTCTTTTTTTGTGTGGAGAAAAGACAGTCAAAGTATCTAGTTGTTCTTTTTGCCCATTTTTATTGGACAAATTGACAAAACAAGACTGTAGCATTAAAAAAAAAGAAAAAAGAAAAAAAGCAAACAGACTAATAAATAACTATTCACGATTGATAGTTATTTGCCCATTTCCCACGCTTTTGTTATTCACACTATCCTGATTGCTCACCAATCCGTCTTATCAGTCTTTCACCGCCCCTAAAATCACGCTGTAATACTCTGATAGCAACCGAAATGTTGTGTGTTTGCTGTAATACGCTGTAATACTCTGATAGCAACCAAAATGTCGTGTGTTTGCTGTAATACTAGAGTATAAGAAGTCGACACTTGCAAATGTATACGCATAGAAGTGAACAATCTAATTAAGAGAGCAGTATTGTCTATGCATGGGGTGACCGAGTGACAACTACATAGAATGATAAACCGAAAAAAAAAATAAAAATCAAACAAGGAAATTCTCGCTGCCACACTAATCAAATGAGAGCTAGGCTGATGATTGAAAGAAAAAATATAAAAAACCAGCAGTAATTAACCATATGTTATGCTATCACTAGTAATGGAAAAAGTTGTCATTCTTCGTATGCAATCACTGCCCAAAATGCTTTCCTTAGAAATACTCATAACATCTCATCTTCTTCTAGAATTCGGTTTGGGTTTTTTGCTTTTTGTTAATGTAAGTACTTAACAGTTTTGTTAGTGAAAATGTGTAAAAATTAAGACATGCATCTTCTTGATTAGAGTAACCCATCGTGCCACATATGATGTGTGCTACAATGTAACGCTCTTACATATTCTTCCTTCCCTATCTGCAGCATCAAGTTCATTGATTTGCATATTTGAAATAATATATTGTATATATATGAGCATTGCAAATATATATGTACTCTATACAACAACAGGAAATTAAATCTCCAATTAGGCAGTGAAACAATTTAGAAGAGAGTGGTGCAATCTGCAATGCATATGCTTCAACTTTCATTTTCATTTACGTTTAGAGATTCTATTGCCAATGGTAATAAAGTGAGTTGAAATGTAAAAAGGAAGCTTCGCACGTACTATAAGCAAGAATATAAAGAATGCACTACTCTCATTTTATACTTTTGAATCCCTTCAACTTTCTTTGGTTTAATTATGTGAACCCAATATGAAAATGTACCTCAAGTTATTTCTCCCATGAGTATGATGGAGAGAAAGCAATAGGCTATTGGGCTATAAACAGAAATAATTAGGGTGGAGATGTGCTTTTTTTTATTGGATAAAAATAGTTGGGAGACATACTATTCAGTTTTTATAGTTAAAGTTTTCAACTAAAATGATGGAAGATTGAACTCCACAGCAGATTATACAAGAAAAGTGTTCTTTTCATGTCCATTGAGAAATGATTACGAGTAAGAATAGATTGAGTCTCATAAAACGGTATGCTGTTTATACATTACTAATCTCTGGTTGGGATTTTTCTCTTGAAAATTAAAAAATCCTTGCTGAAACTGACCTTTGAATGACTTCAAGGGATTTATTACGTCATCCTAAAACAATTCTTATGTCAATCCAATTGTTTTACTTTGCCTTAAACAAGAGCAATAATATACTATAAAAAATTTTTTTTTTTTTTTGAGAAACTACTATAAAAAAATTTTAATTATGGAATTTTCATACTTCATGATGCATTGTACGTATGAAATGTCAGGCATACATATATATATATATATATATATATCAAGGCTATCTAGCTTGTAAAACAAAGTATGTAACATGCCTTGTGCATCACGTGCACCGATGAATGTAAATGTGATGTGACGCATGACATATATACCATATAAATTAACCAAAAATTCGTAGCATATATATGTGGTCATGATGCGTCAATAAAGCAGCACATCATGATTCATGGAGTAAAGAAGTTTTTTTTTACAAGACTGGAGAAATTAACAATAGCACTTTACTTTGAAACAAATAATAATGATGGAAAAAGTTTTCGTGGTTATCAAAATTGTTTGATGATATCAACATGAGGAGACAAACACGTCGGGTCGTGCATGGCTTTTACCTCCTTGTGATAATGAAATAGTACATGCGCAAGCACACGCACACAAATCCACGTGTATGGGTGTGTGTGAGTGTGTACAAGATAAAAAGAAAAAGAAAAGTCTCTCGGAAAGAGTTGGGGTTATATACAAAGAATATATTATAGATATTGTTTGCCTTGCACCCAATTCACCTTGTTTTCTACCATAGCTATAATTAAACCTAGACTAATTAATCATCCTCTCGATCTGCCCTATTTGTGAATGATGTCTGTGTGATAATATTCATTTAGAAAAAAAGGTACTTTCAAAAGATAAATCATGATCTTAAATATGGCTTTCCAAAGACATTTTACTACCTTGAAATTTTTCTTCATCTACCATAATTGATGGAGTTCGATCGATGTGGCCCCGAAGTGTAATTCCATTAACAGGTTACAAAAAAGACCATAGACTATCATATACGGGTCCTACCACCTAAGCAAGCATCACTAGTGGTTGAGAAGAAATAGCACACGATGATGGTGTCCAACTTTAGATTACACCTTCTATTGCTAGTACTCATCAACCATTCATGAATCAATCTAGACTCATCATTCGATACGAGTCTGGGCATATAATGGAAACCGTAATGGTAATTCAGTGTAGGATTTATATAATGGTAATTCAATCTAAGCATTAAGTCAGAGATTCTGGGAACAAATTAAGAATCCAATGCCTGGAAAGCGTAATCAAATAGCAACTTGTGAAATTTCTCAATGAGCTCGTTACTTTCCTTGCAACTAAAACCAACCCTTCCAACATGTGTAATGCTAGTATCGCAACTTTTGTCATAACTTGCTCACATAACAAGTTGTGAGTGGTAAAGTTGAGGACTTACATGGACCCATCACTTTTATTTTACCACTCATGACTTGCCACGTGAGTAAGTTATGGCAAAAATTATGATACTAGTATTTTCTTCCAATATTTATGCACTACTTTTTTTTTTTTTTACAATTATTGAGGTAAAAATTTATCAATGACAGATAATAAAGGGATATTAGTAACGATAGACTCATATGAAGAAAAAAAAAATGTAACTCATTCTCATTTATATGTAGAATATATAATTTGCAGAATTCTATTTTCATTTTTTGTTTTTTATTTTGGAAATTTTTGATATGTATTAAAATATTATAAAAATGTGTGTATATTTCTTAACTCACATGTCATATGCTAAATGATTTGTAAGTTTATAACTTTATATGAAACATTTTCTTAAAGATTTGCTGACAGTGTAATAGACGCAAGATTGTGATTAAGTCAATTATAAATCCAAGACTCGTGTGCAAAACAAATGAAAAACTAAATTGCATAATTAATTATAATGGAATCAAGTTTTGGAGAGAGGTTTCTCAAAAAAAAAAAGTTTTGGAGAGATTTTTTTATATTTTACACAATAAATAAAAAAAATACTTATGCTAAATTTATAATCTATTATATATATATATATATGTGTGTGTGTGTGTGTGTGTGTTATAAGTTGACATGTATTTTGAGAGGATTATAACCTAATTTAATGGGCATTAGCTATGATTCTATATATATGCTTACACTCACCATTTAGATTTAATTTTTTTTAAGGGGGCAAGTGGTATTTTTTTTTTCAAGGATTACATATAAATATAATTACATTACAGTACAAAATAGAAAATTACAAAAAAAAAAAAAAAAAAAAAATTGGGGGCCACCCACTGTCTTGAAGTGGCTTCGCCACTGCACCTCAGGAAATAATCCCTCACCCCTCCTTTTTTCTCTTCCTAGAATTAGAAGCATATAAAAGCCAGATATATTCGAAGGGGTAAAAACTGTGCAACACAACCAAAACGTAAACCTTAATTTATGTTAGAAAGCACCGTGTTCATAGTTTAAATATGATCGATTCAGTGATTTTCTTGGTTTCCGGAAAAGCTCTAACACTCCGAACCTTCATTAATTAACATAAATAAAGTGATTGAAGGTTTCAGTCTCCAATCAATTTAAATATGTTAGCCAAACCCGGGATTTAATTTCCTATTGCTTGAAAAAGATAAATAAGAGCTTTAATTTGCTATTATAGGCCTAAGTACCTTAATTTCATAATACAATAGTATCTGTTTAATTGAATCTTGTGTCAATCTAGAAGATAAGGTGGAGCTAGCAGACCTCTATTTGTCTTCTTCTCAGTTGGTAATGGTCGGCCATGTTATTCATTTAATCCCTTAAAAATTATATTCAGCTCTTATTTTTGGGTAAAGTCGGAATCCCACTTGGATCATCTAGGTCTTTTATTGGGGAAAGGCCGTTGCTTGTTCTGCACTACTATTTAATTTGTCCTTGATTCTTTTTTGTTTACTAATAATAGAGCTTATAAATTGCAAAAGTACATAAGTAAAGGAAAAGTTAGTGCACAAATGCTGGAACAAGATCAATGATACCAATAAATTAATTTGTTGTGTGTGTGTGATGATGAAAAGAATCTCTATGGAGCACTCGTCCAAATAGCTCTTGAGGACCGGCTAAAGATGAAGACATTAGCTTGAAGGGAACACTTGATGTGGTGCCAACCAAAGCTCCTCTGATACTAGCTGTTATAAGTGTTTAAAGATTTATCTCATAACTTAGTATGGTGTTGTTGGGTGCTTATACATAGTTTCTTTTTGGCCGTTACTCCCACGACTCCCACCATTTCCTTAATCTAGGGTATGGAAGATGCCATAGCCGCAATTACAAGTGGATGTCTCAAGATTCATGCTCATGTTCAAGGAACGTGAGTTAATATATCATGGATTTCTTCATTGTTTAGGAAATCACACCATTTGAATCTGGAGAAACAATGTATAACAAATATAGATGGCTAATCCTCCCACCACCCCCCCCCCCCCCCCCCCTACAAAAACAAAAATTTTGAGGTTGTTCGTCGACTTGACGGGATGAGGTTCAGAATGTCAAGCATCAAGAATGGGGGCACTGCAGTAATTTTGTGTTGCCTTTATTTTCTAATTATTACATTAACTACAATATGATGATTTGACAACTTTTTCACAGTCTAGTGAAATTGTAATGGTAAGGCAAAGTTTCAGTTAAGTTAAGCTTTTTGAAAATTAGTTGCACAACGATCTCGCCTCTCTCTCACCTCTAACGTCGGTTGAGCAAGATTGCCATAGCTTGAGAGAAATTTGTTATTTCCTTCTCTGCTATACCTATCCTTATACCTCTTTATATAATCCTCATTTTCCATGAAATTCTATACAACTCCCCTATTGCAGAGCTAGAGAGAAACCTAAAACCTTAGAGTTAAAACCCGTTTGTTCTCTCTATCTTCTCTCTCTCCAATTTTCAAATTTCATGAAAGGAGATTAAAACCATTAGGTTCTAAAGATTTAGGTTTAAATGTTTAGAATCATGTTTTTATTGTATTGGCAAACCGAGAACAAAACATGCCTAGTACATGTATTAAGAAATGTTTAAAAGTGGTTGTTTTAAGGTTCAAGTCTAGCTGATTGCAGAAAAAGAAAATGTGGTTCTACCTTGCTCAACTGATCGAAAATCGTAGGTCCAGTTTTTCTATAAAATTTTTAAATAGGCCCAAGCTTGCAAAAATATTTAGGATTTCATCTAAACTTATCTACATATAAAAGGAAAACCCTAACTACATTTTTGAGACTTTAAAAAAGACTTGTGTGTTACTTTTTGTGAGATCTAAGAGGTTTTGTACCTTCTAACTACACAAGAATCTACCGGAATAAGAATTACAATCAAGCGTTGGTAGAACATAGTTGCTACATCAAAATCATTACTGATGGTGATCTAAAACCTTTGAGTGAGATCTCAAAGTTACAAGCAAGGATGCTTGTGTTGCTATAAATCAAAAGAGAGAAGAAGTCCGCGGATTTAGAACTTGCACATGGTCGTATTAATAACTACTAGATGTAGCAATAGATTTATGGCACGTTTGGTAGGCTGTAATAAATACTGTAATGTAATAGATATTCTTATGGCATAGCTATTCGGTTGTTTGATTATGTTTTTATTACAATGAATAATTATTCTTTATGAATAGTTATTCTTCAAAATGAGAAATAACTATTCCTTATCAAGAGTACTGAATATCTATTCTTTTACCTTATGTAATAACTTTTTTAAAACATTTTCCTAAAGAGTCATTAGTTGCCACATTTTCAAGAGGAAAGAAAATAAAATTTCCTTGTTGTTAATTATTAGCTCTATTTTGAACACCCTAAAATAAATGTTTTTTAGGAAATTTGACTTAAAAATGATTTAATTACACCTTATTTTTATACTCTACTAAATTGTGGATGTATATTCAGAATTCTATTCTTAAATGGTCACCAAATTAATAAATAATAATACTTATTACATTCCAACTTAATGTATTCTTTGTAATATTTATTTCTATTCCCATGTAATAATTATTACAGTGTACCAAACGTGCCCTTAGGGTTAAATCTGATTATAAAAACTTAAATTCTCTCATAATGGATTTACTTTACCTTGAGGATAGTTAGGTTAAATCTTCTCTAAGTTTTTACTGGTTCGTTTCATCGATTTTCTTAAGTCATCACATTGTGGTATTATTTATTTTCTGATACTTTGTATGATATGATTTATTCGTGTTTAACTTAGCTTTGAATAATTAATTTAAGTAATCACTTGGTTAATATAATAGTTTAAATAATCTGGTTTCAGGGGTCTAAATGAACAAACAAAAACCAATACACACATAGAATCCTTCAGAGTTCTTCTTGTTGTTTGGTGTTAGGGAATCAATAGAGCAGTCCCAAAATCTCTAGGACGCCTTGGGGTAGTTAGGGAGGCCTGGTCTTTTGCAATTGGTGGCTCAATTGGCAGATTTAATGACTAACAAGAAGAAAAGATTCAAGGAATCAGTTACCAGCAAGATGGCCCCAGTACATAGTCTTTATTTAGCTTGGAGGGTTTTATAAGTGATTTGAATTGCAACTATTCATGTTTAGTAGATCACTTGGTACTATGGGTCCCAAAGAATCCTTTGTCTTGTTTTCAAGATTTTCTCTCAGTAAACAGGTCCCAAAAATCCTTTGTCTTTCAGGTTTTTCTCTCAATAAACACTCCAGTGTGTTTTGGGGTGATTGTATTGTGCTTGGGACTCGCTACTGTGTTTTTATGTCAGTAGGCTTATCCATTAGTTTGGGCAACCATCCTCCTCGTCATTAGGAACTAGTAGTTTTTTTTGTCTTTTACTAGGCTGTCTTTAAGTAGGCTTGTCCATTCTTTTGGACAATCCTCCTCTTCGTCATTAGGAACTAGTAGTTTTTTTTTTTTTTGTTTTTTTTTTTTTTTTTTTTTTTTTTTTTTTTTTTAAATTTGGGTTTTGTGAAGAGAAATAGTGAATAGAAGATCATGGTAAACAACTTGAACAAGTAAAAGCCCACGGCAAAAAGCTACCATTAGCTTAACAAAGAGAGGCGAAACCAGGCCCAATGGCTTGTTTGCGCTAAATAAAATTGGTCTATAGCTGCAGAGCGATATTAAAATTTACCTTTATATGTTTTGTACTTGCAAGTGATAAACAAAAAGTGATAAATGTGTACACATTTACAAAAAATGTATATTTATCATTTTTTTATAAATATGTATAATATTTTGTCACTTTTTATGTGTCTATAATATAAATTTACATTATACCTTATAATTATAAGAATAATTTTTTTATTAAATTAGACCAACAAAACAGGACCCATTTTAAATTCTAGCATTTGTGGGGAGAGAAATGAAAAGAATAAGATTTGCAATAAATGATGGAAGCAAGTTATAGACGACGAGGTAGTTAAAATCCAGAAACAAAAATTTTTGGCAAAAATTTAAAATTGTCCCTCTAACTTTTAGCATTTGTCATTTCAGTCCTCTAAGTTTTAATTTTTTTCAATGTAGTATTTTATTAGACATTTGTTAAGTGGTGCCGTTAAGGTTTTTTTTTTTTTTTAAGCTTTTTTTTTTTTTTAAAAAGAAAATAAAATCTGTTATTAAAAAAAAAAAAAAAAAAAAAAAACGTTGGAAGGGAAATGAGAGGAATGTGCTTTCCGGTACCAGTTTCAGTGAAGAAGGTGTTGAAGGCATCGTCTCCTCCGCCGACAGTCTTATCACTCAGCATCTGGCCATCAGGCTAAAACAGTAATATAAAAAAAAAAAAAAAATCTCAAGCGAGCCTAAAGCTAAATGCAAAAATATCAGGCTAAAGAAGTGTAATACTATGAAAAAGTTGACCAAAAACCATGTAACACAAGCTCCTATGTCCATGGGACAAGAAAACCATACCCAGAGACATATGTGATTAAACAATCCAGTTGTCAAACTTATATACAAGAAGTTAAAGGAAAACCCAAGGATATAATCCGTAGAGGAAGAGATAGGTGTATTTAGGACTATTTCACCATATAGTCACCTATCTTACCATGGGTGCTAAGCAAATCCACATTAGTAGAGTTCCCAGGAATTACCTTTCCCATGTGGGTAGTGGCTACATGCAACTCAAAACCATCTTTTGAGTTGAGAGTCGGCTTGAATGCCATGCTCGAGGCAATAAAGTTCCCAGGAAGCATTGCCAACCTGAATACTGGCCTGACCGATGTGGATCGAAATGCATTCTCTCATTTCAGGACCAAAATTGGAATTTAACCATGATTTCCCAACTATTCAGTTAGTATGTCCAGTTCTCAAACTATATTATTTACTAACATCTCAAGTCTCAAAGACTCGATTTTGGGCCTATAAATCAAGTCTTTGAAGCTCGACTTTCATGTTTTGATCAAATCTGATCTAGCTTGAGGTCTACTTGAAAATCGAGTCTTAGAGACTCGTTTTCCCACATGGTGTCCACGTGGCGATCTGGCTATGACGTGGTTAAACCACGTAGAAGACCGGGAAACCGAGTTTCTAAGGCTCGGTTTCAAATAGGGGGTTTTTCAAATTTAACACCTCTTACTCTAACTCTCCACTCTCACTCATCCTTTCTCTCACACAGACCAGTCTCACGGTCTCACTCACCCTCTTACTCTCACACTTTAGTGCCTCTCTCACTCACCCTCTCCACTCTCTCTCACCCTCTTCTCTCACTCAGTCTATTTCACATACCTTCGTTGAAAGAGTAGATAAAGCCACAACGAGGTGGACAGAGCTTTGATAAAGTCTAACGAGAGGAACGTGCTTTCCGGTACCAGTTTCAGTGAAGAAGGTGTTGAAGGCATCGTCTCCTCCCCCGACAGTCTTATCACTCGGCATCTGGCCATCAGGCTAAAACAGTAAAAAAAAAAAAAAAAAAAAAAATCTCGAGCGAGCCTAAAGCTAAATGCGAAAATATCAGGCTAAAGAAGTGTAATACTATGAAAAAGTTGACCAAAAACCATGTAACACAAGCTCCTATGTCCATGGGACAAGAAAACCATACCCAGAGACATATATGATTAAACAATCCAGTTGTCAAACTTATATATAAGAAGTTAAAGGAAAACCCAAGGATATAATCAGTAGAGGAAGAGATAGGTGTATTTAGGACTATTTCACCATATAGTCACCTATCTTACCATGGGTGCTAAGCAAATCCACATTAGTAGAGTTCCCAGGAATTACCTCTCCCATGTGGGCAGTGGCTACATGCAACTCAAAACCATCTTTTGAGTTGAGAGTCGGATTGAATGCCATGCTCGAGGCAATAAAGTTCCCAGGAAGCATTGCCAACCTGAATACTGGCCTGACCGATGTGGATTGAAATGCATTCTCTCATTTCAGGACCAAAATTGGAATTTAACCATGATTTCCCAACTATTTAATTAGTATGTCCAGTTCTCAAACTATATTATTTACTAACATCTCAAGTCTCAAAGACTCGATTTTGGGCCTATAAATCAAGTCTTTGAAGCTCGACTTTCATGTTTTGATCAAATCTGATCTAGCCTGAGGTCTACTTGAAAATCGAGTCTTAGAGACTCGTTTTCCCACATGGTGTCCACGTGGCGATCTGGCTATGACGTGGTTAAACCACGTAGAAGACCGGGAAACCGAGTTTCTAAGGCTCGGTTTCAAATAGGGGGTTTTTCAAATTTAACACCTCTTACTCTAACTCTCCACTCACTCATCCTTTCTCTCACACAGACCAATCTCACGGTCTCACTCACCCTCTTACTCTCACACTTTAGTGCCTCTCTCACTCACCCTCTCCACTCTCTCTCACCCTCTTCTCTCACTCAGTCTATTTCACATACCTTCATTGAAAGAGTAGATAAAGCCACAACGAGGTGGACAAAGCTTTGATAAAGTCTCCACTCTCACTCACAGAGCTTTGAGTTCCTTTAGTCAACGTGGTCTCTCAAAACTAAAAAAAAGGTGAGTCGCTTCAAAGTGTGTTTCACCATTTGGTTGCCAAGAAACAGTGGGAAAAATTAAAAAAACTTTGGTTTCAATTCATTTTTTTCTATTTTGGTTTCTTTTTTGAATTTATAATAGAACTGTTAAAAAAGATCGAAGCTTTATTGTTTTTTGAGATCGGATTATGTTTCTAAGTTTCTAGGTTTGTTTATATTTTCTGTGGAATTGGATTATGTTTCTGGGTTTGTTTATATTTGCTGAGGATTTAATTTTAGTGCTTTGTTGATCAAAATTTACTTTGATCTAAGTTTGATTTGGTCAATTATGGTAAATTGTTACTAAGAATGGAGAAATTGGAGATATATGTATATATATATACTTGTTGGGATACATTATATAGCCTCCCATTGTAGTGCATCTATCATCTAGGGCTGTAAATTGTAAAGATGTAGTTGTTTGTTGCATCTCCTCAGTATCAGCTTCTGCAAGCGGCTCCGAACTTACGTACAACTCAACAGCTTTTACTTGGGCCATTTTATGGATCATATTAAACATGATCTTTACATGTTTGTCTTCTTTGATCACCATATACCCGTAATTTATCCGTTCATGAAGGACTTCTTGTGGGCAACGATAAATAATCTGTATGTCATAACAAGCAGGGTTCAAATTCAATTCTTCCATTATTTTCTTCTTCAAATCATTTATCGTTTTCAACTTACGACGTATCATCATGTAGTAGCATTCGATACCCGGCCCTCTAAATGGGAATTCGTCAATCTCTCCAAGATTGACAAGGGGTCCATCGTAGTATACATTTATATCAATATTCTTCAGAGATTGTGAACCTATTAGAGTCAAGTGTAATAATATGTTAATGACATATTTTTATCTCTTTCATTTAACATCAATTGCAAAACCTTTTCTATCTACTCAAAGTTCAAAAATTACAACTTGTCACCCCACATTTGCATATACTCACCCCACATCACATACAAACACACAATCATTATCATTTCATACTCAAATAAAAAAAATCTAAAGACAAAACTCACCCCCATTACAAAATTTCAAATCAACTCTAACAAAAATATAAATAAAAATATCAAACCAAACAACAATACAATCATTACAAACCTAACAATACAAATATACCAAGAATAATCTTAAATATATCAATCATTATTTCATACTCAAGCAAAAAAAATTAAAGACAAATATCAACCCAAACAACAAAAGAAATTCATGATACATACCCATGATAAAAACCTAACAATACTCAATGATTTTCATACTAAAGCAAAAAAAAAAAAAAAAAAAAAAAAAAAAAAAAAAAAAAAGAAGAAAGAAAAATATCAAACCAAACAACAAAAGAAATTCATGATACATACCCATGATAAAAACCTAACAATACTCAATGATTTTAATACCCAAGCGCAAAAAAAAAAAAAAAAAAAAAAAAAAGAAAGAAAGAAAGAAATCAAACCAAACAATAAAAGAAATTCATGATACATACCCATGAAAAATTTATAAACTACATTTTCTATTATTTTATTTTATTCTCAACTAAATAAATGAGTTTTTCATCCATCTATTTTTTTTCAACTTTTTAATATTTTTCATCCTTTAATCAAATAAAGCCTTAGGGAGAAAATTTGATATTTTTAAAAAGTCTTAATAATACTTAGTATTAGCTAGCCTAAACCTTAGGATCGTTTGTGTGTTTTATCTTAGATTTATTGTTTGATTAAGGTTCGTGACTTGCAAGTTGCAACATTTTGGGTATTTGATTAAAGTTTGTGGCTTGCAATATTGTGGAAGCATAAAACATCACCTTCGGCAACAATCGTTACTTTTTCCTTCTTTCCACGATTCTTTTTAATTATTATTTGGGGAAAAAGGCATTGCTTTGACAAAAACCTCTAGTAGTTTTTTTTCTTTTAGTTAAATAAAAACCTCTAGTAGTAATTTATATGCATTGGTTGTCTCAAAAAAAAAAAAAAAAAAAAAAAAAACTTACAAACGACATTGGTTACATAAACAAACAATTTTATTATTATTAATTTTTTTTTTTTTGAGAAAGTAATAATTTTATGGTCTTGTCAAAATAGTTGGTAGAAATTGGGCTATTGGCTTGAAAGTAACTAGAGTATTAGAAAAATAGAGTAGACCCAAATATCAAACCTAACAATACTCAATGATTTTCATACTCAAAAAAAAAAACAAAAAAAAAAAAAAAAATCAAACCAAACAACAAAAGAAATTCGTGATACATACCCGTGATAAAAACCTAACAAATACAATCAATGATTATAATTTCATACTCAAGCAAAAAAAAAACCTAAAGACAAATATCAAAACCAAACAACAAAAGTTATGATACATACCCATGATACAAATATATCTTAACACTATATACACTAACACTAGCAAAATCCACTAACACTATATACACTAAACAATCAACAGACCCTTACTTGACATGAGGATGTGCAAATATGCTGAGATTGTATGAGTGAAAGGGGGAGTGAGAGAGGAGAAGACTACAATGAGTGTTGGGAGTATGACCTGCTGAATGTGTGTATGAGATCCGAGAGACCCAGACAAAAAATTAGATATGATATAGGGATCCAGACATGATTGCCATGTAGAGTAATTTTTCACCACAATTTAAAATTTGAGTTTCTGAGACTCAGTTTCACTTTTAGCAAACCGAGTCTCTAAGACTTGATTTCCATGTGGCATCTACGTGGAATCTTAGATCACAGAAATCGAGCTTTTGAGAATCGAGTATGAAAATCGAGTCTATAAGACTTGATTTCCACGTGGAAAAAAAGCCACGTCAGGATGTCTCAGAACATGAAAACCGAGCCTTATAAGTCCAAAATCGAGCCTCTTAGGCTTGAGATGTTAGAAAGTTATATAGTTTGAAAAAGCGGCCTACTAATTTTATTGTTTGGAAAACGAAATTAGTTTCCCATTTTCGTCCTCATTTCAGGGAAGGGGACGACGTCGTTCCCTTCAATGTTTTCCTTCTCTTTTTTTTTTTTTTTTCTTTTTTTTTTTAATAACAGATTTTTATTTTCTTTTAATTACATTAAAAAAAAAAAAAAATTAACGGTACCACTTAACAGATGTCTAACAGAATACTACATGAATAAAAATTGATACTTAGAAGACTGAAATGAAAAAATTGAAAGTTAAAGGACTGAAATAACAAAAGCTGAAAGTTATAGGATCAGTTTTAGATTTTTGCCTAAATCAATATAGCACACTAAAAAATTAGAAATGCATTAGAATTTTTTACAAGATAGTATGTACAATTACTCAAGTAATAAATTAAAATTACTACATAGAATAAAGAGGTAAATACTTAATAAAGCAAAAATCATTGACCATCCACTAGCAGGAATTTTTCTGGAATGGATCGTTACAATTTTCAGTAGTTTAGTGATGGACCTGAGTCATTAGGCTGGGTGCTTGCTTGGTAAGCAATTTTCGGGTGGTTATGGTCTCCTTCATATGTCACAACCAACATGGTAGGATCCTCCAAACATCGTTCTACTTGCTTTCTTGCAGGGCAGTTCCTCACGCTGCTGCATTTGTAATAGCTCCTTTGGAAACAAAGCATGACAAGTACAAGTCAGCTATGTTATTGTTGCGTAGAGTAACTTTAATTAAAAACTCTTAGAATTAAGGGTACAAATAAAAAGAAAGTTGGTTTTCAATCATGCAACACATGATGGCAAACCTATTCTCCATCACTACCCACCAGTCTTAATATTCATCAATGGGCCACAGATCAGATGCTCTAGTCTAGACCATCTAAATCTTTGCATCTCTAGTGGTTGCACAATAAAGAAGTTGAAGCATCTTTAGTTTGATCTTCCCAAACACTAAAGATTTCAGTTTGAATTTCAAGAATGGTGAAGTTTTCAGTGACATCAGAAAATGATTTGAGTATGGGACTTAATTGGATGATAAGAATATGCAGTCTTTTTCTCTTGATTTATGTTAAAATGAACACACTTCATGGGAGTTATCCTAGATTTGAAAGTCCCAGCAGGGAGGAAAATTTCATGGTCCAAACTGAAATTCAATACGTAAGCTCAATCATCGCAACAGGTGAGTGATGTCACAACTATAAACATGAAGTGATGATTATAATAGTCAGTCTGGTTAAGACAAGAGGATCTACTAAGAAAAAATAAAAATAAAGATGAATTCAATTATTTTCTCCATAGAACACAAATGAAAAATATAGTCAGGCTTCACCTTGCTCTGTGATGATAAAAGAAGAGAGAATTTGAAATCCTGTAACAACCAAATTATTTCTTAATTAACTTATGATAATAATGTTTTTGTTTTTGGCCTTTTCCCATCTTTCCAGTCTAATTGTATGGTATATTTAGGCACAAAATCCGTTAGTAGTTCTAAAATTCATCTCTGCTAAAAGTACATAATTTGATCTATAAGATGTATAAGATGGAACACTAAAATTCACATGTTGAACCTAGTGTTGCAAAGTTGAAGGTATCAACGTAACCAATACATTCCTGACCAATATGATTTGCAAGCAGAGAAGAATATCTGATTCAAAGAGAGAAAGGAATAAGAAACATGAACATACCTTGGATGTGGAGATCCCTTTATGGGCTTCTGCCCATACTTCCTCCAGGAGTAGTCGTCAGGAGGTATATCTGCTGGTTTATTGCTTAAAGCTGGAACTGTAATTGCTCTCTTTATTCTCAGTTTCCTTTCAAGACAAATCAGATGTAGAAGAAAAAAAATGAGATGCAGTCGAAATTCATATACATGGAATTCAGGCAAGGATTCACCTTTGCTTGGAGCAACGACATCCACCTGTTGAGACGACGCATGTTGTACTATCTCCACTTTTCACCTCACACTTCCTCTTGTAAAATAACATGGAGGATTCATCCGGCGAAGCCAAAGTTTCTGATGATGAGAAGCGAATTGTCTGCTTGTCAATGCTACTTCCATCCATGCTGATCAGAGAAGTGCTATGTTCTGAGAATTGGCTCTGCACCGTGATAGATTTATTAGCAACAATATTTGTTTGAGAGTAACATTGCTGTAATTCCTGATTCTGTTTATGCCTACATAAGCTGAAATTGTCACTCTGGATCAAAGCAGTAGGTGATTTATTACTCTGAAGGGGAAATAACTCTCTGACTATGCAGGTTTGAGTTGAATTGCATGTGAAATCTTGGGGTGAAGAATTTGGACTGTCCATCAGTTCAGCCGGGTTTATGTCATGGGAATTTGGCAAGGGACCCTTTCTGATCCTCCTACAATCTGATGACATTGATCCATCAAGGAGTGTGAGCAGTTTTCTGAACTCATTTTCTGCATCCTGAGCAGTCAGGCTTACTTCCTGAATGCTTCTTTTGTGATTTTGATCAGAAATACATCTCAAAAGGTGATGGGCATGTCGGAAACTATTCTGAGCAACCTGATGAACTTCGAAATTCCATCTTTGGGTCATTGAAACACACACACTTGAATCTTCTTTCATGATTTATTCTGCAGTACGTGCTGAACTTCTGATAATTCAGTACTAAAGAGATAATTAGTTTGGTCAGATGAGCTATGGTTTCTAGATATTGAATTTTTTAATATTATTATTTATTAGAATCATGTACCAGAGACCGCCAGTGAGTCAAAGAAATAATGTTCCCCGTGGTGCAGTGAACAAAATATTCAAAACCTAATTCATGAAGACTTCTATATTAGTTTTTGATATACACGACTGATTAAATCTAACTTGTTGGCGAGATATATAGTTGACGGTAAACTTTAAATTACATGACTAACTAACGAATTATACATCTGAAAAATCCTAAATAAGTAAGAAAGAAAATGTGTGTCAGAGAAAGAGAGTTGAAAATGATGGAGTTGATAGAAACAAAGGTGATTACTGTTATTGCATGCTGAGGTTGTAATTTTCTGTGCTCCTCACATCTTCAATTATGGCTGTCGTACAACCCTCCCTGGTGACCCTTAATTAGTGTTTATTCAGGGCACACTGTGGTTGTGGTTATTCTGAAAACTGCCATTAAGATAGAACACCACCATAAATTCTTTGCATGTCCATGTTGCACTACTCTTTTTCATTATTTTATATACGTATCTACACAGGAAGATAATGGTCAATATATCACCATTGGGATGCTAGTTTTGTTTAAAACACAAGGATGTTTCTGACATTATATGTAAGACGCGTGATGCTTCCAGGTACTATATTGAAGAAGTTTATACCCCAATTTGAAGAAAGGTAGGTTGCATTCAGGATTAGAGTTTAAAGTCAGTTTTTTTTTTATTATTCAGCTTATTTTTGTTACTATTTATGGTTTTACTGCACTTTTTAGTACTATTTATAAGTCTTACTATTTCAACTAACTTTTATATTTATCTACAGTATTTTTAACGAAAAATTTGGTGTTTTCAAATGGACCCATTAGAGATTTATGACATAATAAATATAAATATATAAATCTAGGGAAAATAATTCTATTGAGAGAGAGAGAGAGAGAGAGAGAGAGAGAGAGAGAGAGAGAGAGAGAGAGAGAGAGAGAGGCTAGTAGTTCAGCCCCTTACTTTTATCTGGTAGTATAAGTGGATTGTGGGGGCATGTCTGGTACAGAAGAAGACATAAAAAGATTCAAAGATATAGGTGAAGGACTTTAGTTGTATGTAGCATCATTCCACTTGCCCATGAATCTAATATCCACTAAATCAGGCAACCAACCAGGATTGCAATCAGTGTCTCTCACTCATGGCCTACGACCATTGGCATTTATCCTTTTGGATTCATGATAGAAGCATGCTTGTTCCCAAAGGTTGGCTTTTAGTGGCTGTGTTTCTACTCCTCTCGTTATTGCATTGTTTATTATACCTTGTAATAATAATGCTAAAGAAATCATATAATAATTAAAGCACTTCTTTGCTGGATATGTTGTCTACTTCGTAGAATCACTAGAAAATACCGAGGACCAATTGTGTTACAACCTAATTTGCCACGACCACCTCGACCTCGACCTCGACCTCCACTAGTATCATGTTTACCACAGGGATCTATGATGAAGGGCTGTAGTTATCTTGGTAAAAGCAATTGAAATGGTTTTAGTTCCAAGAAAAACCAAATCTACCAAATAGCGTTACCGCTAATAATTTTCTGCTTAATATTAGATAGATTGCTATTATCAAACGTAAGCTTTAATTATACGGTCTAAAACCCAGTGGTGGAGCCACATGCATGCTTAGGGAGCCTTGGCCTCTTCAAAAATTTTGATTTTTTTAAAATATAGGTATATTTTATAAATGTTAGAAATACTGAATGAATAGTATTGTATTTCTCAAGTGATAAAATACACAGGAGTGCCTTTATATAGGAGGTAGAGTGTGTAGTACAAGTATGTGTGTTATATAAGTAAATAAGATGGGCCAAAAGCCCACAATCTATTACACATTAACAGCCCCCCTCAAACTCAAGGTAGGTGTGAGACCAACTTGAGGTTGTCAACCAAAGCACAAAAATGTCCCTTAGAATGTGACTTGGTGAAAATATCTACAAGTTGATCTTTAGAGGAGGTCAAGAATAGCTTGAGAGCACCATGGATAAGATGATAACAAATAAAATGACAATCGATCTCAATGTATTTAGTTTGTTCATAGAAGACATCATTGTGAGCAATATGAATGGCACTTTGGTTGTCACAATAAAGAGAAGTAGCAGAGGATGTGGACACATCTAAGTTCTTAAGAAGCCATCGTAGCCAAAGAAATTTGGATGTGGTATCAGCAAGGGTACAATATTTTGCTTCAATACTAGAGCGGGCTACAAGGGTTTGTTTCTTGCTTTGCTAAGAAATTAGAGAAGAACCAAGAAAAAAGCAATAACCAATGGTGGATCTATGATCAGTGGGATCTCCTGCCCATTCAGCATCAGAGAATGCACGGAGAACAAGAGGAGACAGAGCAGAGTAAAAAAAACCGTGGAATAGAGTGCCCTTCAAGTATCGAAGAATACGCAGAACAGCAATATAGTGAGTCGATCGTGGAGCAGACAGATACTGGCTCACTTGGTAAACAATATAGGAAATGTCTGAACGAGTAACATTGAGATAAACTAGGCTGCTAACCAATTGTCTAAAAGAGAGGGATTAGACAATGGTTTTTCCCCGAAAGAGTCAGATGTGCATTAAGTTCAACTAGAGTGTTAATAGTCTTGCTATCAGTGAGTCTAGCTCAAGACAAAAGTTCAGAAGCATACTTAGCTTGAGTAATATAAAGACAATCTATGGAATGAGTGATATCAAGACCCAAGAAGTAGTTGAGATGTCCAAGATCTTTCATCTCAAACTGTTGACTAAGAAAATCCTTGAGTTCTTGAATGCCACTGAGGTCATCACTAGTTATGATCATATCATCCACACATAGGAGAAGCAAAATGGTGCCTTTGTCGGTGTAATGAAGAAATAAGGTAGAATTATAAGGATTGGCAGTATAGCCCAAGCGAAAGATGGTGGAGCTAAACTTGGCAAACCAAGCTCTTGGAGCTTGTTTAAGGCTATAAAGTGCACGTCGAAGGTGACAAACCTTGTTTGATTCAATAAAGAGACAGGAGGAGGTTGCATATAAACTTCTTCACTTAAATCCCCATTAAGAAAGACATTTTTGACATTCATCTAAAAAAGGTCACATTTATTGGCAATAACAACAGCTAAGAGGGCATGAATAAATAAGATATGAGCAACCGAAGTAAAGGTCTCTTCATAATCAATCCCATACTCCTGTGTAAAACCTTTTGCAATAAGACAAGTCTTATAGCGCTCAATAGACCCATTAGAGCGAGTCTTGATCTTATAATTACAATCTGCCATAAAGGGTTAGCGGAGGCCTCACGATAGGTGTGAGGCTCATGTAGTGTAGAAAGGGCAGTGTAATAACGATAGTTAAGTAAATATGCAGGAATGGATCTTACCCAAGTTAAGTGACGAGGTGGAATGTCTTGTGGAAGATATTTAGGTGAAGCAGGAGCAGGGTAGTCAGGCTCAAAGTGGGGTAGCTCATCATCAACTTGTTCATCTTTCACCTGTTCATTTAAGGGTGATCCAGGAGAAACATAAAAAATATCTGGTGATTGGATAGAGAAGTCCAAAGGAGGATCGAGAGTACTTTAGAAGGAAGATGTGACTCGTTTGGAAAGATTTCTAAAACAGAGGAGGTAATCAGGCAAGAACGAAAGTGAGAGAGTTCAACAAAGGAGCAGTGTTCCTAAAAGACAACATTTTGGGAAACATAAAGACGATGAGAGACAGGATCATAACACCGATACCCCTTTTGAGTTTCATCTTAGTTAAGGAAACAACAAAATCTGAATTGAGGCTTAAGTTTGTTGTGTTCATGAGGCTGAAGAAGAACGAAACAAGCAGAACTGAAGAAGCGTAGATAATGATAATCAGGGGTGACCCAAAAAGGTGCTCATATGAAGTTTAATTATGGATGACAATGCTTGGAATGTGACTAATAGCACGAATAGTATGAAAACCAGCTTCACCCCAAAATGGGGTAAGAACTTTGGCAGAGAGAAGAAGAACACGAACAGTGTCAAGAATATAACGAAATTTTGTTCGGCTTGACCATTTTGCTGAGAGGTACTTGGACAAGTTAGGTGATGTATAGTGTCATAGGAATACAACAGAGCTTGAAAAGCACATTGAGTATATTCAAGAGCATTATCAAATAAAAAAATGTTGATACATTTTGAAAATTGTATTTCAACCATTTTTGCAAAGTTACTGTAGATTGGTAATAATTCAAAACAAGATTTCATAGAAAAAATCCAACTATAACGAGAATAATCATCAATAAAGACAACAGAATACCAAGATCCATCAATACTAGCAACATGAGAAGGTCCCCAAACATCATAATGAACTAACTTAAAAATACTATTAGAAGTAGATTCACTATTATTTAAAGGCAAACCTAGCTGTTTTCCTAATTGGCATGAAGTACAATCAAAATTGTTTTTGGATACAGAACCTAACAGACCCCTAGAAGCTAACTATTGTACTCGAGAAGAGGGTACATGACCAAGACAAGAATGCCAAAGTGCAAGAGAAGGTAAGGAAGAAATCGTAGTGACTGCAGTAGCAATAGAAACAAGAGTAACTAGTGGAAGATGAAAGTTGTCCACAAGAAACATATGCCCAACTCTAGGACTAGTCCCAAGCTTCTACCCCGTCCTCAGATCCTGCATAGTACACCTAGAATAGTAAAAACTAAGGTGATAACCTAGTTTAGCTGATTATCCCACAGAGCATAAATTATAGGATAGGTTAGGTACATAAAAGACCCAAGGAATTGAAAGGTTGGAGGTCGAAACAAAACGTAGACTATTGCCATGCATGGTGGAACCATCAGCTATATGAATATTAAAAGAATGTGGTGCAGGTTTAAGTTTGGAGAATAAGGACGAGTGAGGTGTCATGTGATTACAACAAGCAGAATCAAAAAGCTAAGAGTGAGACTTACCGGGTAAAATTGAGAAAGTAGTGGAAAGAGATACATTACTAGCCATATGAATAGCCTGAGCTATGATGTCCTATAGTTCAGTGGAGGAAAGGTTGATAGTAGATCTAGAAGACTAGGACTCAGTTAAGATGGAAGACATTGGCAGAGTAGACTCAGTATTAGCAACAACATCAGTAGATTTGTTGTGATGATAACAAGTCTCAATAGTGTGGCTAGGACGCTTGCAATAGTTGCAGAACTTTTTGTAGAACTGCTTGTGACAATTGCTAGAGCTATAGGCCTCAAACCCTGATTACAAAGGTTGCTTTGTGTGGGTAATAGAGGGAGCAGTAGCTAGAACATTAAACTTATTCTGTACTTGAAGGGTTGCAAGACAAGCTTCTTCTTCAACCAACTCATTTACAGCAGTATCAAGAGAGGGAGGAGGACTATAATTAAGAAGCTAACCTTGGATGGGCTCATAGTCATTGTTAAGTGACATCAAGAATTCATAAAGAGGAAATTCATCTTGAACAATAGCATATTGTTGAGCATCCTTTGAGCATGCCCAAGTTGGATCAGGAAGGTCAATTAGGTCCCAAATGAAGCGATGCTGATCATAGTAGTCATTGATAGATTGCCCTGGTTCTTGCCTGAGCTGATGTAACTCAACCACTAACTGATATTTCATGGATTCGTGAGAAGTGGAGTATCTTTTGGCCAACATATTCCAGGCAGATTTTACATCATCAAAGCTGCCTAACAGATTGGAGATAGAGGAAATAGAGGTGTTCTGGATCTAAGTGAGGATTATGTGGTTGTGACTATCACATTCAACTATGCAACTAATGAAGGCAGTATCAGCTGCCCCCAATATAACTTAGCTTGAGACCAAAATAAATAATTCTTATTCTCCTCCAATATAGCATTGATGGGGCGAGGAAGAAAAATATCCATTTTATCCATTTAGAGGAAAAATATGAAAAAAAAAAAAAAATAGACTACAAAAATGAAATCTACGTGAAAAAATGGGTAAAAAGCACCTAGAGAGCAAAAATGTCAACGGTCAAACTCATGATCAAACTCAGGAAGAAAAATATCCATTTTATCCATTTAGAGGAAAAATATGAAAAAAAAAATAGACTACAAAAATGAAATCTACGTGAAAAAATGGGTAAAAAGCACCTAGAGAGCAAAAATGTCAACGGTCAAACTCATGATCAAAGTCAACTGGCGATGGTTAATGATCAACTGGCAACGTTCAACGGTCAACGGGGCTGACGTGGCGACTGACGTAGGTAGATGATGTGGCAATGACATAGGTGTCACATATGACGTTAGTAGGGACTAGAGGCTAGCACGTAAGGCACGTGACTGAGGCGCAACTTCTTTGGGTGACTTGTGAGGGCGCATGCGAGCTCCGATGACTGCGAGATTTCCACGACTTAGTAGATTGGGGCAAGACAATCACAATAGTACCTGCAAAAAATTAATTAGAGTAAGATTCATAACAAAGACGGTAAGTGGAGTTGTCTATGTGGTGTGGGACTCCTTAACGACAGTGGCTACATGGCCGAAACCCAACAATGACGGTTGAGAGACATTGGATATTCAACGGTGAGTGGTGTGACGATTGTTGTGATGGCAGAAGCGATAAGAGTGGAGTAACACCAAGAGAGACAAAACTGCTAAGAGACAGGCTAGAGCAGTGGTTCTAATAGCATGTTAGAAATACTGAATGAATAGTATTGTATTTCTCAAGTGATAAAATATATATGAGTACCTTTATATATGAGATAGAAAATGTAGTACAATTATGTGTGCCATACAAGTAAACAAGGTGACCTTAAATATTACACGTTAACAATAAATATATAAAGGTTATATGAAAAAAAAAAAAAATAGGAGTTGGCTCCCCCTAAAAAAGAAAGCATTGATCAACTAATATAGTAATCATTCTCAAAGAGAGAGAGAGAGAGAGAGAGAGAGAGAGAGAGAGAGAGAGAGAGAGAGAGAGAGAGAGAGAGAGAGAGAGAGAGAGAGAGAGAGTTTAGAGTTAAGTTGATATACAATTGCAATAGAATGAAATAATTAGGTAGTAAGTTTTTTGAGTAAATAGTGGAATTCCTAATTTTTAGCTCAATTTCATATTCTATTAATGCCTTTAAATTATTCAACATTGATAATATATGTAATTTGGTTGAAATTTTCTATTCTCAAGATTTTATCAAGCAAAAAAAAAAAAAAAAAAAAAGCTCATATGAGAGACTTCAATTGTAACATTATGATTTTGATTTAAGTTTATCTTGACACAATAATTTGGCCCCTCAACTCAAAATTCTTGATTCTACCACTACTAAAACCTATCTCAAAATAAGAGCTAGATGATAAGCTTAAAACAAATTATAAGAAGATAATTCCTATCCTAACTAATCCTCAATTTGATAGTCATCAAACCAGAGAAACATTATTAAAACTAACAACTACTAATATTTATCCAAATCTAACAATTCTAATAAAATAATTATTATGGTTGTAACAAGTCAACCTGTAACAAGTCGAGTTGTAAGGCTATTGGCCTAGAGTTAAGTTTCTTGACAAGTCATATGATCCACTTTCATATCTATAATTAGTTCCATGCCAAAGAATGATGTACACAATTTTTGCCACTTGAGTGCATATTCCCATACAATTATGTTGTTTCATCTAAATAAAGATATGTTGAATCAATAATATTCTAACATAAATTAAGCCAATTAAACCGTAGACAATATATTTATGTTTAAGAAATTTATGGTTATAAAGTTGTGATTTACAACTATGTTTTATATTGGCTTTATTCTATGACAAAAAAATGTTGTAATTGCTTTAATTTTGTTCCTTGTATTTTGTGGGATTTTATTGTATTAGGTTTAGTATTAAGTTGGTGAAGAATCGAGCATGAAATGAAGAATCAGCGCAATTTCACGACTAACTCGCGAGAAGAGTAACTCAGGAAAAGAGCACGTGAGAAGCACATGGTAGAAGCTGAAGAATCGTGTTAGACTGTTAGTTTCGCAAGTGTCTCGCAAGAAGGGTCGACCTGCGAGGTATCCACAAAACTCTTTGCCTAGAGAATTTTAAGTATGACTTTCTTTCCCTTCACCCATACTATATATATCCTCATTACCCACAAAAGTAAGAGAGGCTATTTAGAGAGAAAAACCCTAAATAGATTTTCTACAACACAACACACCCATCATTTAGAGAGAGAGTTATTCATCCTTAGTGAGAAATCATTGTAATTTCTTCTCTTTCTCTCTCCCATTGCCATACCTTGAAGAAGATTTGTACCCAAACACAACCCACACTTTTTTCAAAGTGTAGTAAGTGTTTTGGAGCTTGGAAAGTTTTGGAGATTTGCCAAAAGAAGTCAATGAAGCTTGGCAGATGCAATTGTGCGTATTACAGGGCCTGAAAAACTAGAGAAGACATGATTTCGAGAAGTCCGTTGGTAGCAGGAGCTTAGAGGGCTCAGGTACATTATGTAGACTAGGCTTTAAAGGTCTTTTGTTATTCGTATACTCCAACTTTATTCTCTAGTATATCGATTTTGACTTGGAGGGTCGCGAAGAGGTTTTTCACCAAGTTCTTCAGTTTCCTTTTCGATAACACGTCTTAGTGTTATCTTGTGTTTGCATCTCTCTTCCCTTACTCTTGTACTTTACATTTATTATTTCTTGTTCATATTTATGCACTAGAGTAGTATCGGTTCATTGCGCACATTTACTCTTGTTTCGTACTTTGATTAAGTAAGAGAAAGCAATTAAACCATAATTTTAAAATTTGGGGTCTAAACAAGCTCATGTGTTTTTAGCATAAATCTGAGCCCTTTCACGTAGTATTAGAGTGAGTACACTTGTTTTGGTTTCATTACCTAAGTGTGATCCTTGACCCCTTGTTTTTATTGCCATGGATAGTGCTTTATATGCTTCTATGGATGTCTTGGATGTTGTTGAGTGTAACAAGCCATGTGTTTGTGAAAATGCCTCTATGAGTATTTATCATTATGCTTGTAATGACATGTTACATGAATCTATGGGCGTTGTTAATATTTCAAATGTTAAACTCTTGAAGAAAAAGGTTAAAAAGTTTCATTGAGCAAGTTCATTTGTGAAAATGATGATTTGATTGTTAAGCTCAATAAATCCAATAAATTGGTTGAAAAGTATAGGAAAATTTTTAAAAATTCTTTTGAAAAGATGAAAGAGTTTGAATGTTTGAATATGGACTTAGATGCTAAATTTTTTTTGTCTAACAAACTTTCTAATGATCTTAAATGTGAAAATGGATATCTTAAAATGCATGTCAAGTGTTTGATTGCTGAACCTACTACTACAAAATGAAGAAAATTTTTGTTGCAATCATGTTGTGTTGTCCGATTTTATGTCTAGTGTGAGCCACTAAAGATAAACTGATGTACATTCTTCCACACAAAAGAAATCAAACAGTAGAGAGAAAGGTTCCTAAGCCTAAGCCTTCATTTAGGTATCATCCTAGAGATTTGAGTGGATTTAAATTTGTTCCTACTTGTCACCATTGTGGTGTGATCAGTCACATAAGACCACAACATTCCATATTGAGGAGAGAACAAAATCATGTTGCTCGATCCCTCCCTAAAAAGCCTAGTGGACCTAAACATATTGTTTGTCACCATTGTGGTGCCTTTGGTTATCTTAGACCTCATTGCTCTAAGTTTCAAACTCTTAAAAAAATTAAAAGAAAAGAGAAACTTAACTTTCTTAGAAGTCGTGCTATGAAAGCAAAACCAGATTTGGGGGGAAATGGTAAGTTGCTAAAGAAAGTTTTTAATGTTCTTACCTTCTTGTCTGTGTGCATCTCTGATTCTCATTCTTCTAACCCTCGTCTCACTTCTCATGAGACACTCATTCCAAACAATCGCTCCGTTTGGATAAGGAAAGGTTCCTATGGTTGAGTTTATATTCTTTTGTAGGACTTTTCATGCCTTAGATGCTTCATTATCATGCATCTCTTTATATGCATTGTTTTCATTTTTGTTTTTTATCTTACTTTTATGTCGTTGTTTTGTGTGTGTAAAAATTCAAAACCACATAAAAAGTGAAAAACTCAAAAAGTTTGGTCGTATATATTTGAGCACATATCACATATGAGTTTGGCCTAGTACCTCCATACTAATAGCGTAGTGCATTTACGAATTTAGCTTGTTATATATGCACATTTTCTAAGTGTAAGCGACATCTAGAAATTTACGTTTGATTGTTGTAAATAGATCTTCAAGTTTGTCATGAATGATTAGTCAATATTTTTATTTGATCTTGATATATGCGTAGACTTTTGTCTATATATCTCTACACAAATTTTTTTTTTCTTTTTCAAAGAGCTATACAAATGTCTATTTCTAAAAAGAGAAAAGAGCTAAAAAAACATTGATTTGAAAACTAGTTTGACTAGGAAAAGGTGGAGCAAATATGTATTAAAATGTATGGTGCCAAAGCCAAATGCTTATTTGTCAAAGATATATCAAAAAGTTCATGACAACGTTTCTCAAAAATTTGAGGTGTATATTGATCAAAAGTGTGAAAAATGAAAGCCAAATGAAAAGCTTTCAATCAAATGTAAACACTTTGGGGGGAGTCATATATATTCATTTCTACAAGTGAGATATGTCACTCGACTTCATACTAACTATGTAATTTGATTGAATTTATCATTGAAGTTTCATACTAGACTATAGACTAGTTCGTACTTGATCCACATATACAACACACAAGTTTAATGTTCAATGAATGTCTATTTCATTTGTGTGATTATACATGTTCAAATGTGATGTGTGTGTGTTCAACCATATGTGGATCAAATCAAAATGAATTTTGTTCTTTTTATTTGCTTTTGGAAGTGATTTGTATCACTCATGTTTTTTAAAATTTAGTTGGTTTTGTGTAAAAAACGTGTTTTCTAGGTGTTTTTGTGACTTATTTTGCGAGTAAGCTCAGTCGCAAGTTTGGATAGAGAGTTTAGTGAGTGTTTCGCGAGAAGGGCTTATCCATGAAAATTCCCAGCTACTCATGAAAATTCCTAAATCAGCTTTTTAAAGAGCATTTCATGGGACATTTGTTTTAAACTTCTCTTATCTTCTCCCAAACCCCTATTTTAATGTTTCTATATCAAAACCTAACTAAATTCAACTATTTTTCATTCTATTAACATCTCTAAAGTAATCTTTAACTCTTTTCATTAATTTCGATCCTTAGATTATGTTTTAGACAAAGTTTAGCTACAAAATCGATTGTAGCCTTAGGCTACAAACTCATTCAATATGTTTTTATTAGAGGTGAATTTTGACAAATCCACCATTGGATTGCATCTTCTTCTTATATTCTCCATGTTTGCAAAATTTCAAGAAAATTAAAGGTCAATAGCTATGTCATCAATAAATTTTTAAATTACAAGTTTTTGTAATTTAAAATTATGCATAAAATATAAGATTATAGATTATATAGTAAATGTTATCCAATTGACACAAAAATTGACATGTGCATTAAGAGCGTAAAGAACATATAATTCAACGGTTAGATTTTCAAAAAATGCAGTAATATTTATTTTATTGAGTGAGTTTGTAGCCTAAGGCTACAACCAATTTTGTAGCTAAACTTTGTCCTTATGTTTTTGAAGGTTTTATGTTCATAGTTGAGATTTTCTCAAATGAGAGTTGAAAAACTTAATTTTTGTCAATATTTTTTATTGTGTTTTGTCTTATATGATGATTTTCTTTGAATGTTGGCACCTTGTGGCAAAAATAACATATATTTAGACAAGAATTTCATATGTTCATGTATTGTTTAATATACTTGTGCAGTGGGTGCACTCTAAGCGTTTGATAAAATGTCTCTATGGTATTTTTTTCACTTTTTTAGACTTCATGAGTACCAATTTTTGGGGATTACCCTAATTATGTATGTTTATCATGTTTTGATCATTAGTTGTGTGTTTTACACACTTTACCCCGTGAGTGCTTGCTCATGCATTGGTTATGCATCTCACATGCACCTTTGATGCATACACTCTAACATTTGACATGTTTTGCATTCACTCATACTAGTTAAGTTTTTTTAAGACATTTTAGTACATATAACATGTTCTTATGTCCATGTCATGCCTTGGTCTATATCTTATACCTTTATCTTAGCATGTCATGTTTACTTTATATTTTGTAGCATTTTTTTTTAGATGTTTTATGTTTTTTTTTAACTTTATTTTCTTATTCATCTTGTACCCTTCATGCATCATTATCCTTATTCATATCTTCTTTTCTTTACTTCATTCATCTTAATTCATTTGTCTATTTTGATAAAAAAGGGGAGAGTATACCGGAATGTATACCAGAGTGTTTCGTCATTTCTATATAACTCATGTGCACATTCTCAAGGAGAAAAATTCTATCTCGTGCACATTCTAGAGGGAGAAAGTCATAAGGGAGATGCATATATACCAAGGGAGAGAAGACATTTTTTTATATGAGAAAACCTTGTTTTGCTTTGTTTTATTTTATGCTTGTTTTCTCGTTGTTATATGGTGCTTTGAGTTATCTTTAGTATCTATGCTTTGTTGCTCTCATCACATCGTGTTTTTGTGTTAGACATGCATACATTCTTATGCCATTGTGCTTTGTTGATTGCATATTCAAATGGTCATTTGCTTTGCTATATGATCATTGTAGTCATTTCCATATGACTATCATGTGTTTAATCAAGTTGCTCATATGTTTCACATCATGTTTACTTGATCGCACTTTATTTGTTACATTATACTTTTTCTTTTGTTACTTGCTCTACCTTGAGGGTCTAATGCGTTTTGTGCAAGTGTTTCAAGTTACAAGTATATATGTTCCAAGTTCATCACATGTTTTAGATTTAGGTGTGGGTGAGTTTTGCCATTGTTCCCAAACTCATGTTTAATTCTAGAGTCTGTTATAGGGTGTTTTGTCACGGAATAGCCAAATAAGAAGATTGTAAAGTTGTGATTTACAATTATGTTTTATGTTGGATTTATTCCATGACAAAAAATGTTGTAATTACTTTAATTTTGTTCCTTGTATTTTGTATGATTTTATTGTATTGAGTTTGGTATTAAGTTAGTGAAGAATCGAGCATGAAATGAAGAATCAGGGCAATTTTGCGACTAGCTCGCGAGAAGTTCGCGAGAAGAGTAACTTGCAAAAAGGGCCAGTGAGAAGCACATGTTGGAAGCAGAAGAGTCATGTCAGGCTGTTAGTTTCGCGAGTGTCTCGCGAGAAGGGCCAACCTACGAGATACCCGCGAAACTCTCTACCTAGAGGATTTCAAGTGTGACTTTATTACCCTTCACCCATATTATATATACCCTCATTATCTACAAAAGTAAGAGAGGCTATTCAAAAAGAAAAACCCTAGATAGGTTTTTTACAACATAACACACCTATCTTTTAGGGAGAACTACTCACCCTTAGTGAGAAATCATTGTAGTCTCTTCTCCTTCCCTCTCCTATTTCCATACTTTGAGAGGAGATTTATATCCAAACACAACCCACATATTTTCAGAGTGTAGCAAGTGTTTTGGAGATTGGGAAGTTTTGGGGATTTGCCAAAAGAAGCTGGTGAGGCTTGGTAGATGCAATCAGGCGTATTACGGGATCCAAAAAACTAGAGAAGACATGACTCCGAGAAGTTCGTTATTAGCAGGAGTTTGGAGGGCTCAAGTACATTAGGTAGTCTAGGCTTAGAAGGTCTTTTGCTTTTCGTGTACTCTAAGTTTTTCTCTAGTGGATCGATTTTGACTTGAAGGGTCACGGAAAGGTTTTTCGCCGAGTTCTTCAGTTTCCTCTTCAATAACACATCTCGGTGTTATTTTGTGTTTGCATATCTCTTCCCTACTCTTTAAGCTTTCATGTTATTGTTGATAATGGATAAATATGGCTTAAGATAGTGTTAATGGTTCTTTGCACTTATTTACTCTTGTTTCGCACTTAGTATAAGTTAGAGTAAAAACTATCTAGCTATATTTTTTATTGGGGGCCTGAATAAGTTCTTGTGTTTTAGCACAAATCCGAGCTTTCAATGGTTAATTGCAAATTTAGAACTTTAAATCAAGAGCCTGATAGCTTATTTGACATTTTTTGGTATTTCCAATAAAAATGTCCATGATTCAAATTTCTCTTCCTCCATTATATTTATCGATTTACTAAAAAAATAATGATACAAAACATTTTTAGTGTTTATTAAGGGTCAATCTTGACTACCAACAATGCATTAAGATCAATCTAAAAAAGACAGGTTGGAGTAATAAGATTTGAGGCTTAAAGTGAGTATTCTCTTATAATTAAATAATTTTTATTATTAAGAGTTTGGTAGCTCAACTGACACTTTTTAGTGTTTCTAATTAGGGGCGAAGTTAGGGGGGTCGGGGGAGTTGCCCCCTTGGCTCGCCAAAAAAACAGTAGGGTGACTTTTAAATTTTAGTAGGGAGAAGGTTTGTATTTGGTTTGACAATATATTCATCTCAAAGTTGCATCTCTTTCTTTTTTGGGGTAGAAAAAGGTGCATTTCTTAAGTCTTAAAGAGCAAATAATTGCCATGTAGCTTTGGCTAGGGTGGCCTGGCATGCATAAAATGGCCAACTAGTTTTGACTGGGACTTGGTGTCAATTCTCCACATCACCATGTGGGTCCTTACTAAAAAAAAAATTCTTTATGTAATCATTATTCTACTTCATAAAATTTTTTATGATAAACCAAAATTTTGAGATAATTATATAATAACACAAAATTACGTTAGTTGTATTTGGTGTTTATATTTATTACTAAAAATATTTTCATTTATAAATGGAATTTTTATTAAAAAAAGAAAAAAGAAAATGGCTTATTTATGCAAAAAAAAAAAAAAAAAAAAATCATTTACAACTACACAACATATATGTAATATGTGTATGTGTTACAATGTACATGCATAGTGTATATAAGTCTCCCCCCCCCCCCCCCCCATCCCCGAGTGAAATCCTAACTCCGCCATTGTTTCTAATAAAGATATTTAGAGTTTAAATTTTCACCCAATTATTAAATTATTAAAAATTAAAAAATATTAATTTCTTTATTATAAATTATTTTAATTTAAAATCCATTAACGTTTTTCTAGATACAAAATTATAAATTAAATTTTTGTATTAAGATTTGGTTAACATCTCTTATCAAACGATAACATGGCTTATTCAAGAAAAAGTTTACCCTTGATCAAGAGCATAGAGGGATGGGCTCAGCTCAATAACAATAGCCACCCATTTTCCTTTTCTCTGTTCTTGGCAGATCAAAGTCGATCTCTTTGATTTAGAGTTTAGAAGCTTTGCTCTCTTTGAGTTTGAGTGTGGGATGGTGATCGAAGTCAGAGGAAAGTGGACGTGGCAACTAGAATTAGAACATTCGCATCAGCTTGTACAAATATTTTTGTCTATTACAGCATAATAATTTACATTTTCTATTTTGCGTACTCAATTTTTAAAATATTCCACATTAGATTATTTATTTACACCATATTTCATTAAAATATCAATTTTTCTACATTTTTAAAATTTTTTTTTACACATAACAACCATTAACTATTATCTTCTTTTATTTTTGAGATACATAAAGAAATAATAAAAAACTAAATGCAAAGTGAATAGTGCCAATGTAAATTTATATGTTTATTGTATCAAATTTATAAATTTACACAATTAATACACTAACATATGGAAGTCTTTTATTATATGGAACTATGTAAATTTAATACATTTTTCTATTAAACAAGCACTGTTGTGTGTACTTTTAGGGAAGATCCAAGTTTATAAGGAAAGAGGCGAGGGCTTAAGGGTGTTTAAAAAAAAAAAAAAAAAAAAAACACTTTGTGTGCGCGCTCATGCTCGTGTAATGCAATTTTTGTTTGGTGCAATCAAGTCGGCTTCGTTGGCAGCAACTAGGACCGGTGTGACCAAGTTAGCTCTGGCTTATTTTTTTGAGTTTAGGTCGGAATCTGAACAACCCTAGTGCACATTCAATAGTAAATACGTAAAAGTCAAGGGCTCCACATATTAAAATCTTGTTTACGTTTTTCCTTCTTTCAATTACTTGAAATTCACTCTGTATCAATATTAACATTAAATTGAAGTTCAAAATATGCATGTATTAATTGATAGCTTACCTATTTTCAAATGATTTAAATCTCATTATAAACATGAGTTCCCTTCTAATATGTTATTAATCAAGTGAATAAAGATGTAGCAATATGACATTTACAGTTGTGGGTGTAGGTTTTCGTGATCAAACCATATTAATCTCTTCATTTTTCCTTTTCATCTTCTCTATATCTACCATAATATTTCAAAATTTGATATCTCTTTCTTGTTCCCTTTAATTCTAAAATTATTATTTAATGATACAATTATTTGATAGTATAATCTCATACATGAATACCTAAAATAAAATGAGAAAGTAATTAGCGATTTTCAGGGTGTATCAACGGGAGACTCTCTAATACTTAAGTCAACAATAAATTTTTTACTAAAAGAAAGAGAAAATGTAGCTTTTAGGGTTGTTCTCTCATACTTTCCTTCTTTTTTTTTTTTTCTTTTTTTTTTTTTCTTTTAAGATCCTTCATTATTTTATGCTTCTCTGGAAGTCTATCCTTCTACGAGATTGGCAAGGGCATTTAATGTAAATTATCCCCCATCCATTGATTATCCTATGAACGTCAAAGATCAAATCTAAGCATTTCGGTGGAGAAGATTTCTTTGAATGTGTTTCTATATAGGTTTGACTTCATTATGTTTTTATTGAGGAAGCTTGGTCGCTAGGGGGTTTTCCATGCTTTTATCTACTAGCCACGTCATTAGACTAACCTACCCTCAGAAAGTAGAAACATTAGGATTCTAAAAAATGAAAAACAAACAAACAAATAAACATCATAGAATCACTATAGTCAATAGAAACATTAGGATTTATTAATAACAAGCTCGATAGAAACATTAGGATTTATTAATAACAAGCTCGATCATACTAAGTGTTTACAATTGAGACGTCTATGATTCAATTCTCCTCTCCCCCATTTTTGTAACTATTAAGCTAAAACAAAAATAGAAACTATGGACTACCAAAATGGCGGCATGTGATTCTTCCCAAACTATACAGGCCTTTCCTAGAACTCCTAGAATAAGCTCTCGCACAAATTTGGTGTACTAACTTATCATTCTAACTTGAAGAACATATTTTGATAAACAACTTGAAGAACAAATTGCAATACTGACAAGCAGAAAGGTTATTATTAATGTGCTAAACTAGCTAGATGATCTAAAAGTCAGTTGATTAAAACAGTCCACAGTTAAATTTGGTGATGCTACAGCTGGTCAATTTTAAATGCAATCTCAAGATCTTTACAGCCTACTTCCACTAGAGACTTTGAATTTCTACTTCCTTAAGATTTCTGTAATCCATTAACATAGGATTTAAAGCGTCATCTTGTTAAATCATGTGAAAAGTTTCAGTGACTGCATACTGTTCAGTTTATCCGTCAAGCTTTAGAATAGGTGCCTTCCCCAAACTCGCAGAACCAATAGCTAGCACAAGATTAATTTCGTACCCTGCTCTTGACATTTTCCTTGCCACTAATCCCATGAGCTGCATTTTCTTCACATTTGAGAAGAAAATAAGATTAGTTAGGAAAGAAATGTGATCCCAAGCCCATCTTAATTTGCCTACGGTTGGAGAGCAAAGCTTATAACAAAAACGCAAAAGTGTGTTGCATTAAGTACAAGAAATCAAACATGCATAAATAAAAAATTTAAAAAAAAAAAAATCAGAAATTTTGGCTTAAAGAATTCCTGCAATAAAGGTACACAAGGCCACATGACCATGCTTATGAACAATGCCATTCCCACAGCACTCACCATTTAGAATTAACTTTTATTATAATTTTTTCCTCCCATTGTAATTAATTCTTGACCGTCTGCTTCTAACGGGTGTACACCAGCTCTGTCCATCACCCATCCTTGCTCTGATTTTCCTGTACTCCCTTGATCTTAGAACTGCCTCCAGAATGTTTATATCCTCTCGAATTTCATGTCTGGAAAGAGATGCAAGACCAGGGAGTATGTCCTTCTGAAAATCTTTCAGTCTTCTCCCCCTTCTTAACCTACAAGAAAAATCCTTTGTCTCCATGTCATCTACTTCAAATGGCTTTGATGATACAGAATAGTCATCTGCACTGCATTCTTTTAGATTTAGAGTGATTAACTCATAAGAATCAGAAGAATACTGTGGCTGCTCCCTTTCCTCATTTCTCATCTCATTTAGTCCGGCTCTGGTACAACAATCTTGATTACCAGATGAAATTTCCAAGGAGAAATGAACAAGTGATTCAGCTGCCATACGAATCAACACATCTGGTTCAGATGATTCTCCTTTCTTATTGAGGCATCCATGTTTTGATTCACTGCTGTCAGAAGATCCTTGGTCCTGATTGCCTGATAAGTTTTCTGCAACTTGGCAGACTACATCAGTTCCAGAAAACTGACCGAAGGTAGAAAGATTTGAACTTCCCTTTTCAATTCCAGATTGCATAGTCTTTATACTACTGGAATCATTCTCAACATTGCAGTGGGACTTGCATGAAGCAGGAGACATGTTGCCACATCCATCTTGAACTGTAACTTGACTTTGTTCAGAACCTGAAAGTATAATATTCTCAGCTTTGCTCTTATCAAAGTTTATTTGTCCATTAGCTAGACATGTATAATTTGAGTCACCTAAAATATCACTTGAAAGTTCTGACATGAACCTAAAATTTTCATTCTTATGGTCACTACTGTTGCTACCAATGTCCCCACGAAGGCCTGGTGGGGCTCTGGAGATGGCCTCAACACCTGAAAGCCTCACTTCACTTCCACCCACTCCATCAAAATTGGAAGTTCTAGCCCAAATTTCTGTTCTCTTGCTTTTGCTGTTGAAATCTATTAAGGGAGAATTCACTGCATCATCTTGGTGAAACATGTCAGAGGTTTCATTCGAGCAATTATTGTTTTCTTTTCTCCTAGACATGGACACACAAGTGTCCTGAACCCTGCCAACTCGTTCAATGAAAACATGGGGTGAACTAGCTGTTGAAGGATGGGCCACAACAAGATCATTAGAGTAAGAAGAGGAGTCATCAAGCTGAACTTTGTTAAGGTCCACATTTGCTGCTTTAAATGAAGTAGGCAGTTGCATCTTGGTGGACGGATTGGTACTTAGGACACCAACATGGCAATTTTTAAATCCTGAAGAAAAGGACAAACACATAAAGGCTGAATCTTAATGACTAAACATATGCACAAAATTGCACAAGGCTACATGTTCAGGAGTATGACTTCACGTCTATCATACTAAAACCACAATCATATAGATAAATCAACAGTACCTTTCTTGAAAGAGTTCTTCTCTTGACAGCACTTGCTGTCATCTAGGAGAGGGTGACTGTCCGCAATCTCACATGGTAAATCTTTCTTCACACAGCTTGAGATGACCAGATCAGAAAGTACAGAATCTGACTCATGCTTGCCTCCAAAGTTATTCGTCAGAGCAGCAAAGCTTAAGGAAGGTGCATGTTTTTCGTCCTCATTTGATATCCCCTCACTAGACTCTTCTAAATCAATAATATCGTGGGTGGAGGAATGAGCATTTTTATTGAACCAAATTCTCTTGGCACTCCTCTTTCTCCAACTGTCCTCGCCAGTACTCAGAGAAAGCTTCAACTCTGGATCTGAGACATTACCACCACACACACAAATATTAGCATTCAATATTTCCTTTAAGTGATTGTAAATATTCCTTTTCTTTGAAAGATCCTTACCAACATGGCTAATGTACTGGTCAGCAGAAAGTTGAAGATCTAAAGGCTTCTGCCAAAGCTTAGAGTACATACCCTGGTGCCCTTCAAACAGCACGTGGCTTCTAGCTTGTGTTGAGTCCTCCTGAAAGACAAGCTTGCAACATTTAACACTAGAAAACCACATATCATTGAAACAAAAAGGTCAGTCAGTAGAGCAGGATAGATATAATAAATACACAACCATCTAATATCCAGGTAAGAGCATATAACCCTATGACTGAAGTTTAGGTCACTTCAAAATATAATGACAATTTTTAATCCAGATCTTCTTAATTAGACATTCAAGTGGTAACTAAAGATATCCTGGAATTTATGCCATGAAGAAACTAATAAAAAAAGGGAAAAATAAACTTCATCACTTTTCAGTTCTGAAAATGAGTGGCTTCCAATTACCATGGGAATTGAGGAAAATTTTGTTTCTTTTGCAAATGGTTCATATCTCCCTAGATTTGTAGAAGGTATCAGTGTTGATTGGGTGCTTGCTTTCCTTGAATTGTATCTATCAAACTCCTTCCAGGAAAGATTCTCCATCTGTGTCTTCTGTATAGTGTATAATCGATGAAGTTCCTCAACCTAAAGATTAAACAATAGCAAGAAATATAAGTAAATATTAAGGGGGTCACGGTTTCTTTTTTCTTAAAAATAAATACATGCATGTGCCCATTGCTACTCAGGTCACTAGGAGCCATATTTTGAAGAGGGAAATCCCAAAAATCTCTGAAGTCAGTCATATTAAGCAGCTAGTGATCAAGGTATGATTCATATAATTGGGAAGAAATCGCCACCAAATCAAGCATTTGACCAAAAACAAATTCAAATCATTTACATATTATCAGACAATGGAGACATAATTGTGCCAAATAAGGACACATGATCCTGAAGTCAACACATAACTCAGCAAAAAAGAAAAAAGAAAAAAGAAAAAAAAGTCAACACATAACTCAATCAGCATAGTGATGGTGCCCGCATACCTGCTTCCTAAACATAACCTCCTGGTCAAGCATAGTCTTCTTCAGAACTTCTTTGAGCGACCCAGTATATATTTGTGCTGAATTCAGATCAAAATCTGCTTGCATCAACATGATGTCCTCCCCAAGATTAGAAAACGAACGCATCAAAGCTGATGTTGCATCTTCAGGAATAGCAATTCTCCATAGCTTTTAACTCCGTGCTTTATGCTCCATCCCTGAACAGCTCGTAAAAGGAAACACTTGTTAAACCACCCAATAAAGAAATTGTTTGGTCTTTTTCTTGAAAAGAAAAACTGTACATATAAATGCTTATAAAGAAAGTGTGTTTACATAAGCATTGTTAATGCTCCATTGCGTTCCTTAATAAGAATATATAATTCATATGACAAACCCCACATAAAAAGTGACATCATTTACGAAGTATGACTATAAATACAACCTAAGACCATAAAATTGTATTATTCTTCTACAATTTTTTCCATAATCCATTTTTGTTCATTCAAATTCAATGTAAACAAAATGTAATAGAAAGTACATCCATTAATCAGCTGGCATATTAAGACGTGCAACAGTAAGCGTTAATATGCTTTTTCACAGTTCCCAGTTCCCACAACTTGAAGCACTTGCTCTTTCAATTCAATCAATGTGCAACAGTGAGTAAGCCCAAAGGTGTTTACCCAATCCAACATTATGAATCTGTGATACTGTAATACAGTATGAGAGCACAACAAAGCTTAAATTTGGTTCAACCCCAAATGAGTTTGAGTTAGAACCAAACAGACACTACCAACCAAGAAATCATTCTACTTCAATATCCATACCAATGATAATGGAAACGGGCACATTAATCTTCACAAATCCAAGTTTTTCGACCCCTGTAAATCGCAATTACTTTATTTGTTCATTGTTTTCTACCATATGGGCAATCTTATCCGTAGATTTTTGTAGTATATTACTAGCAGAGTCAACGAAAACGACATTGTACATAGAGTTCTGTATTTGCAGTTAAAAATTCCTTTACATTAAAAAACAAAAATTTAAAAAAAAAAAAAAAATATATATATATATATATATATATATATATATATTCCCCCCGATAACAACTAGAAAAAATATATAAATAATAAATAAAATACCCATTAACCTGGTAACAAGCAACTATGCATCTTTTTTTTCTTTTTTGGGCTAAGTAATACTAAGCAACTACACGTTTAACTCAGACAATTCTCATATTACTTAAAACCCAGCAAAAAATAATCCAAAAGTTTAACTTTTTAATCAGATTACGATGCAACTACAAATACAAAAAAAAAAAAAAAAAAAAAAAAAATAGCGCAACAGAGAGAGAGAGAGAGAGAGAGAGAGAGAGAGAGAGAGAGAGAGTACCACAAGGCAGAGAACCCAAGAAAAGAGCATTCAGCCCTTAGAATATCTGCTTCCTCTTCTTCTTTGTGAAGAAAATTCCCATTTCATAAAAACAATATCAGTGTGTATACTCCCAGACAACCATAGATAATGCTTCCGTCCCCCTACAGTAGAGAGAAAGAGAGAGACAGAGAGACAGAAAGAAAAAGAAATATGAGAGAAAGAGAGAAAGAAAAAAGAAAAGGAATCAGATCACTGGGGACAAGAGGACCGATGGGAAAGAAAGATAATTCTCTCTCTCCCTCTCTTCAAGAAGAGAGGCTAAAATAGGCGTAGAAATGTTCTCTCTTTCTGCCACTTATATATATATATATATATAACATTAAAAAATATCTTTCTTTCTCTCTCCTACTTTTATTGATAAAGTATCAGTCAATTTTTTTTTTCTAATTTTTTTTTTGCCCTAAAAATAGTTGTATTTTGAAAAGTAAACATGTTTGAAAAGTAAGCATACTTGTACTAAAAAAAAAAAAAAAAACTCTAAAAGCAGATAATAAAAAGCTAAAAAATAAAAAACTAGCACATAAGCTAGTTTACAAACCCAACTCTTTGCTACAACTCTAAAGTAATTGGTCGAAAAAAAAAAAAAAAAAAGGATTCATACGAGAATAATTGTGTATCACACATATAGAGTCTACTATTAAAGTACTAGCAAATATTGTGACATTAATAACGCACATTACAGGTACTTAGATTTGTGACATGAAGAGGACCAGTCAGAGGTGCTGTGGCGAGTGGGGACAGCTTCAACTTTCAACCGCAAAGGCCAAGGTGGCCCACTAGTACTGTCCTAACCTATTTAGTAATATTTTTGCTTTTGCCTGTCTCTTGATTTTACAGTTTTGTCCCCATACTATTTTCCAAATGACTGATTTCTCATAACATGGGTTGTGTTGTAACTTGCAAGTTGCTACTTTTTGTATCACGAATTTATGCTAGTATCTATTTATGGGGGCTGTTGTACGTATTCAGTTGTTGCGGACTGAAAGGGCTTTTGCCTACGCATTGGATGTTCTGCCCAACAGCCTGTCCACAAGTATTGACCTATCTATCTATCTGATTGGAGGGTCATCAACATTAACAATTATTTATGGTTTACTACTCATAAGTCTTATCTCAATAATCTATACCGTACCCATTTGTCCCCCCCCCCCCCCCCCACACACACACACACACACACACACACACACACACACACACACACACACACAGATATATATATATATATATATATATATACACACGTGAATTTTGTTAATGTGTACCTGAATATACACAGTAATTTTTATTTTTGAAAAAGTTTTTGTGAAAAATTGAAAAGGTATCGACAATCTTTTCAATTATTGAAAAAATATTTTAAAAAATAAATGGTTTAATGTGTACTCTGCACACATTAACAGGATCCTATGTATATGTATATATATATATATATATTTTTTTTTTTGTTCACCTGCCAATTTGGTTGGATCTTAACCAAGATTTCATATTTTAGGTTAAAGGCTCAAGCCCTACTTAAATTATTTCATCCACCCCTTCCAAGCTAGTTTTGTCCCATGAAGAAAAGCTAGTGATAACTTCATCCAAGCTCAGAAAATTGTTCACCATAACCACCTCCAAAAGTAACAAGGTTTACATGGCTTTAAAAATAGATATTAAAGGAAAAGACTTTAATAGACTTGAATGGAGCTTCATGAAACACATTCTGGCCTTCTTTTATCTTTTCCAAGGACTAAATTGATCTCTGTATTGCATTTCATCCTCTAGCCTCTCCCCATTCTTGTCAATGTGGAAAGACTCAGTTTCTTCCTTCCCTCTAGAAGGATTAGGCAAAATGACCGTTTATCCCTATACATTTTCATCATTTGCATGAAATATCTAGCTTAACTCATCCAAAATGAATTCTCATCTCGTAATTGGATTGGCTTTAAAACCACCAAAGATGGACCAATATTTTCTCATTTCTTCTTTGCAGACGACCTCATCATTTTTGCAAAAATAACCAAAAAGAATTGTCTCATCGGTAAAAGGGTTCTTCAAGAATTTTGCAGCTTCTCTGGTTAGAAAAATCAATTTCAACAAATCCTAGGTCTTCTCTCCGCACACAAATCCATGTAACATTGAAACCATTGAAAGAGAACTGGGAATTAGATCCTCCAAAGAATTTGGGAAATACCTTGAAGTTTCTATCCTAATTGACAAAATGGATAAAATAGCTTTTGACTTATCATTGACAAACTCCGCAATAGACTTGCAAACTGGGAAGTTAGCTTTCTCTACTTAGAAGGCCGTCTTAGAGCATCCACAGCAGTGGAGCTAAAAATTTAGTTATTTGGCACCCAAAAAAGTTACTTTATCTATTTTACCTATTCACATACTGCAATAGTGGATTTATTTTAGCTTTCAACACAATAAAATAATATAAATATCACAATAAAATAATATATCTACTACAATAAAATAATATATTTCGCTACCAAAAAAACACTCACAGCACCAATCACAATCACTTCTACCATCAGCCACACCCATACCCACAACCACCACCACCACCACCACCACTAATAGTCCACAGCAGAAGAAAAAAAAAAAAAAAAAAAAAAAAAAAAAAAAACCCACCAACCCAGATCTCCAATCTTTTTCCTCAACCAAAACCAAACAAAATCACCAATCACAAACAAAATAAAAAATCACCAATCACAGAGCTAGGCTTCAGTGAGGAGGACAGTGTCAACGTGGGTCGACGAGCTGGGTTGGCAAAAGGGGTGGATCGGCGAGCTCCACGGGTTTCCCAATCAGGTACTCCAAGGTTTTCTTCCCAAACCTCTTTCTCCAAGCACTTTCCCTTTTGGGTTTCATCAGAAACCTCATTTTCTTCCCAAACCTCATTTTCTCACTTTCCCAAACCTCTTTCTCCCAGCACCTTATCCGAGAATTCTTGCCGGTGATGAAGGTCCAGGACATCGTGGCGGTGCCAGCACTGGAAAGCTGTGCTGACATGAAGTGGATTGGCGAAAGAGAAGGTGAGACAGAGAGATAAGAGTGTCAGAGAGTGAGTTGAGAGTGAGGGACAGCGAAAATAAAAGAATATAAAAAATTTTCAAACATATATTATTTAACTCCAGGTTGGGAATAAAAAAATGAATTTTTTTTTTAGCTTTCAACTACAGTGCATAGCTATACATAGCTGTACATTGTATCAATAAAGGTAAAAAAAAATACCTATAGCTGCACTACTACAAACCTCTTTTTTATGTGTAGTGGTGCTAAAAATAGCTTTTTAGCACCACTACTGCTAAAAATAACCTTTTACCCTCGTTAACTCTATCACCACTTCTATTCCCGTGCACATCATGTAATGTACACTTTTTTTTTTTTTTTTTGAAGTGATGTAATGTACACTTCTTGCTTCCAAAATTTGAATGGAAATTGACAAAATCAACGACAATTTCATTTAGGGTAATTCTGCAACAAATAAGAAAATTTACCTTATCAACTGGGACACGTTCACAAAACCCAAATTCCTAGGAGGGCTAGGAATCAAGAAAAGGTTGAGTCACTAGTCACTACAAAGCTCTCCTTGCCAAAAGAGTTTGGGCCATCTGCTCCAACTCCACTTAAAACCTCATGCCATCCTAATATTCCTTGGAAAGAGGCCTACCCCATCTCTGCTTGGACTTATTTGTACTGCCCGTAACAAATGAACATACATATAATTCGTGCATATCAACTGAAACCCATTTAGCAAATTTCCAAATAAACTAAAACATCATTATGTGTCGCCATCATATCACAAACCAACCATAATATGCAGACATCATGAATCCAGCATAAAATTTTACACATGCTCATACTTTCTTTACTAATAACCATGAATAACCTCCCCAAAAAGTAACAATAATCAAACAATTTTTTTTAATATATAATTTTTGCTTACACAAACTAATGGGCGTGCTCAACAATCAACATCATATCAGAATCGTGCATAAAATTCAACACATTCGCGTAACATCATAAAAGAGAGAGTGCAACTTTATTCAAAGTCAAGTTCACTGTGGTCACTTTTCTTTGCACTTTTGAATCATCAGCAGTAAAGCATTAAATTACTTTTACACTAACGAGCCGAATTGATGAAACTCTATATTTTACCTGAGCTCAGAGCAAAATTGATTTCATATGTTTATATGACTGCTACAAGATGGAAATAACAAAGAATGTTTACATGACACATCCAGTGGAGATGATGGGTTGGGAAATATTACTCCTGCACATATCCATTTGGTTTATCTCCGCTCTTTGCTGATCTCTTCTGCAAATCCGCTTCATAAAGTTGAAAAGCGGCATCTAGAGCCTGCACCAATATAGTCTCTGTCCATGAGTTTCAGCCATCAACAAGATGGCACTACAAACAACCCAACCCAAAAACAAATCATCACAGAAGCACATGGATGGTTCAGTTATACCATGTACTGATTTATTTAACCAATTAATATAGAAAGGAGAAGGGAGGAAAACATCAACGGTACACACAGGCCAACAGGACAAGTGAAAGGCAATCACCAATCCACTAGCTTTCATGCTGCAGCCAGGTTGAGTATGGTACTCAACCACAAAGTGGGAGAGTGAGAGTATATGATGAAAATCAAAACCTTTAGAAAATCAAAACTAGTGAAATTGACCATATAATAGCAGCGGACTGAAGGCAATAACCAAGAAGATTGTTGATGGGGTTGGAAGAATCAAAAGTTCACGAGGAAAAAAATATAAATAACAGGGATTTTTTTATTATTATAAGATACCTCCAGCTGTGGATAAAATTTTGACATGGCATCCTTCACTGTGCTCACCTGTACATTAATCATTAAATGAATAAGGCAATAGGCATGCTGAACCAATCCAATCAAAAGACAAATTTCAGAAGATCTATTTTCAAATGCTGTGCATTACATATCGTTATTTGATCCAATGTTGCATACTCGCATTTGAGGGCAATACTTCTTGACTGTCTTCTTCATTTTTTGTTTTGATAAGTGACCATCTTTTGTGGCCTAAATATGGGAATGTTTCTTGACAAAATTCATTCTTCTTATTAACATTAAAATCACTGAAAAACCATAATTCATAGAATATACAATTAATAAGTTCAGCATTTAACACAAAAACAATTGGTTCTAGCACATGCCATGCTTAACCAACTCTTGAATTAATAAAGTATCTGTGGTGTTTAGTCACATTTTTCTAGAAGCAGCTATATATTATTTTAAGAAACACAAATCTACACACATGTAGTAGTTCCTCTTTAGTTGTGTTGGGCAAGCTGTTTAGTATACTCTCTTGAGCATTCTTCCCAAGCCGACATTTGGTACTCGAAATGTTCTGGGTCAATCCATTGAGGATCTGAATCCTACAAATTACACGGTTTAATTATGCATCATATATATAATTGCATATCACTTTTTTCGGGGATTTTTGGGGATAAGTAATATTATTTCTAGCATCTTAAGGCTGGCACAAAATAAAGATGTTATAACCATAACAGCAACCTCAGGTCTGACCATGGGATCACTTAAGCCCACAGCCTTTATCTCCGATACTGAACCCATAAAAGAACCATATGCTTTCTCAGAGCTCAGGCTACATCTTAATTGTTCTGTTCCAGCTCGTGTATCATCAGAAGTTTTAAGTTGTTGGAAATCAAATTAATCACGAGGATCCTGATTTTGGAAAAGCATGTATAAAACATCTGTACGATAATAAATTAGAGGCATTGTACAAACTACAATGTAGAAAAAGTCCGACCTTGATACAAAGTGGAGCAAGAGGGTGATCATGAGGTGCCTGAAGGTCCTCCATCTCAGTCATCCGTGAAATTCTATCAAGCCTCTCCTGCTTTGCATACTCATCAGATTCTTCACTGCAAATTCTATATAAGACTTCAAAAAAGGAAGTGGGATTTTTTTAACAAACAAAAATAAACCATGCTAACCCTGTCTTGACCACGCAAGTGCTTCTGCTACGGTTCTTGGATCTTCCAACTCTACATCTACATGCAGGATAATAACCAAAGTTATCTACCTAAATTGAATGAACAAAAAGGAAACTCAGCAAGTTTAAAATCAAATAACTTCTGAAGAAATGAAATTTTGTGAGAAACAGGCAACTTTTGACGTTTACTATATATTAACTGTTCCAAAATAGAAAAGAGAATGAATAAATTCAAGAGAGATCCTTACCCATAGTTCTTCCTTCAAGAACAACTTCACCTTGGGGATTAAGATCTTGCAAGAAAGTTCTCTTGAATTGCTCGTGCCTTCAGTCAGTTATTTCCTAGCTACCATCATGGAAAATCCCACGACCCTGAAATATATAACCAAATAAGATATATAGGGATGTATGTGTACTCCTAGCAATTTTCCTCTATAGAAGCAGATGATTGTATCTAATAACAAGCAGATGACGTGTTCCAACTTTTAGAACATATCACCAATTTACTCCGAAATTTTGTCAAAGCATGTTATCCTGACAGAAGCTAATGGACAAGCATGAGTTTAATCACACTATGAATTTGAAGTGCCGAACAAAAAATCCACCTTGTAAGTGGATGCCCTCGTTAAGTAATTCCAAGAATGCAGATATGATAAAGTATACAACTATGAATCTTTTCATTTAATAGATATTGTTTACCAACTTCTCTTTTTGTGGGCAGAGGGGGAGAGGGACTTTAAGAAGTATGGCCTCTTCCGCTATACAAGTTTTGAGTTCAAAAGTTGCTGTCATAAAAGAGCAACTTTGTGTTATTCAATATAGAATTGCAAAGATCTCTTCAAAATCAAGTCTTAAATCTATAGAATCCTTCCCAAGACTGACTAGTAACTTCAGAGTTTCGTAATTACTTCATTGTGAATTCCTCTGTCAACTTTGCTTGACTCAATAAAAAATCACTAGCCTAAATTTGAATCCCCCTTACCAAGGTAAAAAACATGGAAAAGAAGAAGAGAGGGAGAGACAGAGAGATTAATTTAATGAATCAACCAGAAGAAACTACAAGAGTGGTCTAGTCCCGCATACTGGGAGATGCATGTAATCATCCCCTTGGTCAGTTTCCATGTCAAGAGTTAGATCAACCCGTTGAATCTGCAAAAAGAGGAAAGAAATATGGTAAAAGTACTCGAGTAATCATACAAAATATTGCGGAAGAATCACGTTAAAAAAAGAAAACATCAACTCTCAGAAAGAGTACCATCTGCTGACCTGCACTTGACAATAATATGTCTTCAGCAGCCTCTGCTGCAGCTGCAACAGCATTTTATGTACTACGGAGATATTCTGCACTAAAATATTTTGTCCAGAAATCCTTTTTTCTCATCTCATTTCATAAGTAAACCTTCTTCTCAATTAAAGTAAAAGAAGAAATTGTTTCGCCCCTTGGGAGCATGATGCATTGGTAGGAGCTACGAAGCACGGGTGTGTATCGGGACTCGGGTGCAGGTGCGAAACTCGGCAATTTTTAAAAAAGTAGGGTACGGGTGCGATGGGATTGGACGATTAAAAATTTATTAAAAATATTTTTATTTATATTTTCTATATATTTTTACTATTAAAATATTCTTAAAAAACACATTGCTATGCCTTGATTCACAAAACAAAGAAAGAAGAAGGCAAGAAACACATTACTATGTCTCTGAGGTCAGAATTTCGGCTGTTCTGGCAAGTTTCAAGGCCGATATCTGCGTGTTTCGGCCATATCGGCAATATCGGTCACCGGCCGATACGACTCGATATGGCCGATACGACCCGATTCTGGCTAAATCAAAGCCGATTTGGCGCGAATCGAGCCGCGTCGGCACGAGTCGAGCTGAGGAGGCGCAAATCCGAGGAAAAAAAAAAAACTCAGACGCGGCACCAATGCGCGGTCAACCGCGACGGACGCCGCATCCCACATCAGGTCATGTCGGACTCAGGTGTAGCACCCTTCTAGCCGCGTCCGTGCTTTCTAGGGTAGAAGTCTTGGACTGGATTACACCTGAAGGTCTAGGAGTTGCCTGGTTCGAGTTGTGCACTTTGCAAAAATGCTATGCCACAACATGGATAGCTCTAACACCCTAGGGGTGCCCCACGCCATGAGTACTACCAATTCAAGTGGACTGACTTGATGATCATTGGCGTTAAACCCTTTTTTTTGTTCATTAAAAAAAAATGTTTCAATGCCCTAACTGCTTTATTAGGAACATGCTTATGGAATGCCTGGTGAACAGTTGGTTACAGGACAAAAAACTGGAAGAAAAGTAAACCATTAACAATAAGGAAAAGTAAGCAGCAAAAATTTCATGATGAATAAGCCACATGCATGACATGAATATCAAATCGTTCAAACCCAAAGTCTCTTATCTAGACAATGGCAGAAGCAACTATGAAGAAGTTGTATTTGAGCTCCAACTTTAGAGAACAAAAAGGTCATGTGTTTAAGATCCAAGGGTGCATGTCATAATCATAATCACAATCTATACGTTTGTTTCTTATCTTTCTTCTTATTTTATTTATGCATATCATTGTCTATAAACCCTTATCAATTAAGCATCAGCTCAACTGCTGGGAAATTTAGACCCTAGTTGATAGAATTAACAAGTTTTAAACTTAAATTGTTAATTAGATTTATTATGAATAAAACTTGTTAAAATCAACAAACATCAATATCATGTCAAAAACATGCAGCGAAAAAATAAATAAGACAAGATATGATAACTCAGGAAAACCAATGAAACAAACTAGTTTCACAGTAAAAAAACATGGGGGAAACATTCCCGAAAAGCAATCCATTATAGAAAAGAAAAGTTTCAAATCTAGTATAAAACATTTGTCCCTAGACTCTACAATTCTCGTAGATGAATTTACAGTAGAAATTTTCTACCGTTTCAAAACCTCTGAACTCTTCAATATATGAACGCCACCCTTTTGATACATGGATCCCAGTACGTGACTAACTAAAAATGCGCGGCTCCCAATATGTGACTAACACCAATTTGAAGAAGATGTTGGCTGCAAAGTTCTTCACTTCATCAACAATGAAGATCAAGGAGCACTTGGTTACAAAATCCTAAGGCACAAAGACACAATAACTTCTTTTAGAGAGAATAAGGCATTGTCACCTTTTGCAATCGTTCTCTTTGTATTCTCTTATATGACAGCTTCTAAAATAAGTCTTATATAGGTTTAGGATTGTGAGAAAAGAAACCCTACACATACATGTCATTATGGGCCGAAAATCTGAATTCTCGTAACCTCGATCGATTAAAAGGTGTCGAGAAGGCGTCGAGCTTTAAACTTCGATAGATATAGCTATTAAGAAGCTATCGAGGAGCTATTGAGGAGACAGGAGTTTTCTCGATCGTTCCACTAGCTGTCGAGAAGCTATCGAGATTGCGATAAGAAGAAGTTGAAAATCTCGATAGATAGCCCAACTGTTAAGCAGCTATCGAGCTATCTGTCTACAGGTGTCGAGTTATCTGTCCAGCTTTAGTGAATTGCTTTTCTTTACTTGTTTTTTGGTTCAATCTTCATGGCTTTAATATTGGACTTGAACAATATGTTTCTTGAAGTATTAAATACATCATAAATCTACCTAAATACAAGTAAAGTGCGTTTTATCAAAGGATTAACCAATTACATAAAAGAATGACATATGTTCTTAAACAAGTGAAACACATATGTCCTAATAATCTCCCCCTTTGGCAATCCGTGACAAAACCACAACAAACAAATGAACATATGAGAGAAGTCATAAATCACTCAACTCATATTCACTTGCAGAATATAATAAAATTTATCCTAACATAAACTCTTGAAAAACTTTGTAAAAAGAGAGTTTATAACAAGAAGACTTTGACAACTTGTATTTCTGAAACACTTTAAACAAAACTCATCAATACATCTTAGTGTGAAACAAAAATAATAGATTGCATACAATTAAAGAAACATGTGTATAAAGAAAGAAAAGAAACAACACATGTAGAGATAGGTGAAAAAGACATACATCAACACAAAATATATATCAAAGATAAGCACAATATATGTCAATAATGGTCACAAGACTGGTGTACAAGAAGAAAGAGGTAAACACTCTCCCTAACAAGATGAAACACGACTCCCTCTTACAAGGGCATGTATTTCTCCCCCTAACTTGTAGAATCTTAAAAAAATCACAAAATCTTCACAATTTCTCTCCCTTTCTGTCATAATTGACAAAGGGTACAAGAAGCTAGAAAGTTTCACCTGAGACACATAAAGATGATCAAGGATGATCAAGGGAGCACAAGAAATCCATATAAATGCATGAATGTAATGAAACTAGATGCTATAAATGCAAAACATGTGAAAAACAAATCTCTCAACAAGAAAAATGTCAAGCACATGGATCCCAAATACACACACACACACTAAACAAGTCTAACCAATTTTATATTTCAAAAACAAGTTAAGATAGTTTAGTGAGCATACATAAACATATGTAAAACCTTATGATTACCAAATCATATTGTACTTGTACATGTATCAAGAGTAGCAAAAAATATTGCGTGTTGTGTCTGAAAAACATTATAAGATTGCATAAGTATATACATGTTATGACGATTTGAGATATGAGAAAATCAACTTAACTCACACACAATCATAACTGTTTGATAGGGGCTATCGCCTTCAAGGTACATCCTATAACTCCCACATCTCTTAGAATACATGCTTACAATCATATTTAAAGCATTTTTTATCCTTTTGCTCTTTATTTTTCTTTACATATTTTTCATTTTAATAAGCATATCATGCATGGGCATATAAAAGAAATAAAAGAAATACCCAATGATATTTGACATTCTAATTTTGCTATGCTGAAGCACACAAATGTCATTGACATTGCACTTTTACTATGCCGAAGTATACATTTGTTATTCATGATTGACAAGTAACAATAGTGAGATGGTTATTTATGTCTTTCTCTTAAGATTTTCTAGTCCTTTCCGTCAAAAAGAGTGATACGAGTATTAATTACAAGAGATCACTTAACCTTACTCATCATAAACACGAGCCACAAAACTCACTTGCTTAGTTGTGCATAGAAATGCTTATCTAAGTTACAAAAGATACAGAGTTTAGAAAATTTTGTTTCAATGGCCATCCAAGGTACACAAGCACCAATATACACAAACACACACTATTTTTTTTATTTTTCTGATTTTTTTTCTTTTTATTTTTATTTTGAAAACAAAACAAAATAAAAACTAAACAACCAAACAAAAACAGACAAACAACATGACAGCATAAACAACATGATTGACGAGTAACAGTGGTGAGATGGTTATTTATACCCTTCTCTTAGGATTTTCTAGTCCTTTCTGTCAAAAAGAGTGATACGAGTATTAAGTACAAGAGATCACTTAACCTTACTCATCATAAACACGAGCCACAAAACTCACTTGCTTAGTTGTGCATAGAGATGCTCATCTAAGTTACAAAAGATACAAAGTTTAAAAAATTTTGTTTCAATGGCCATCCAAGGTACACAAGTACCAATATACACAAACACACACTATTTTTTTATTTTTCTGATTTTTTTTCTTTTTATTTTTATTTTGAAAAAAAAAATAAATAAAAACTAAACAACCAAACAAAAACAGACAAACAACATGACAGCATAAAGAAAGATGCATATGCATGAGGGCATGATAGAAAAATGCAGATGTATTAAAGCATAATTAGAGTCCTACTTTAGATAGAACGAATTAAAGCAGAGGACAAATAGAAAAGACAATTAAGTTTTAGGCTCATTTTTCACCCATACAGCATGAGCCTTTGGCCGTGAAGATAAAAATGCATGTGTCCTAGTATGTCTACTAAAGGACATAAAAGAATTAAAATTCTCCTTAAATTGAGTTAAAAAACTCAAAGTTTTTAATAACTCTCAAAACAAAGGTGTAGGTCTTTGAGAGGAAACCTATGATCATTTAAACAATTACTTATGAGGATACAACTTAAAGCAAGTAGGACAAATGTGTCCAAAAACATCACAATGGTGACAAATATGAGGTCTAATAAAAGATTTAGAATTAGACAAATCAGTTTTGGATTTCATACCTTTATCATCTTTTTCAGATTGGGGCACAAAGATAGTCCTTGATCCATAAGCCATGGAAGAGGACGGGCCAGAGGAAACAATATATCTTAAGCTAGTCTTATCAGAACTAAACTTTTGAGTACTCAATACCTCATCAAGCTTTGCACTAGACATCTTCTCTATTTTAGTTCTAGCTTGACTAAGTTCAACCTCAAGATTCTTGACCTTCTCTTCTAACAAGGTGTTCTCCATAATAAGAGTCTCAACTAACCTTGTAGTCTCATCTAGTTTGACTAATAGATCAGCTTTTTCAGTTTTTGCCTCATTAAGCTCTTTTCTACAAATATGAGAAGTCTTTTCAGATTTTATGAATTCAGTGCATAGCTTATTATAGCCTTCCTAAAGGGTCAACTTTTTGGGTACTTCATCATCAGAAGAATCCTCACTATCACTAGTACTCTCTACAATCGCTTTATCAATTGAGGTAGTAAAGGCCATAACATGACTACATTTATCCGTATACTCATCAGAAGAGTCATTCTCAGTATCACTCAAAGTAGCAACCAACTCTTTATCTTTTGACTCCTAGGTCTTTTCCTTCATGAGGTAGTTTGGACACTCTATCCTCATATGACCAAAACCTTGGCACTCATGACATTTGATGAGGGGTTTCTCATTCTTACTGTTCCTAGAGGATTTAGATTTCTTGGGAGGTTTGCCTTTAACCTTTTTTCTAAACTGAAGAAACTTGATAATCTCATCAGTTATGAAGGTTAGATCCTCATCCTCATCTTCACTTTCATCTTCATCTTCAGAGTCCTTAATCTCTTCCTCTATACCCTTGAGAGCCAAGTTTTTACTCTTTCCACCTTTACCCATTGAGCCTAATCCCATCTTATAGGTTTGAAGGTTCCCTACAAGCTCAGTCAAAGAAATTTGATCAATGTCTTTTACTTCTTCATTGGCAATGATCTTGGCATGGAATCTTTTAGGTAAGGACTTAAGGATTTTCCTAACAATTTTGGATTCTGCTATAAATTCTCCAAGGTTTAAAGTAGAATTCACAATATCCTTGAGTTTAGCATAGAACTCATCAAAAGTCTTATCCTCCTCCATCCTTATTTCTTTAAAACTACTAGTGAGTCTTTGAAACTTCACAGTCTTTACTACCTTGGTACCTTCATAGGTGTTCTCAAGAATGGTCTATGCTTCCTTAGCAACTTCTGTGGATAATATTTTCTTGAATTCCTCATTGGTCACCTCACAAAACAAAGCATTCAAGGCCCTACTATTGAAAGTTGTCTCTATAATTGTTGCATTATCCCAATCCCCCGGCACTTCCTTTGGCTTAATCCAGCCAACTTCAACAGCTTGTCATACCTATTCACCTAGAGCCTGCAAAAAAACTTTCATACAAACTTTCCAGTACGCATAATTAGTTCCATCTAATAAAGGAGGAATCAAAAGAGATTGACCATGATCCATGACAACAGGGGTTAAGGATCACATTCAGGAAATTAATCCAATCAGAATGTACCAAGTCTGATACCACTTGTTGGGAAATTTAGACTCTAGTTGATAGAATTAACAAGTTTTAAACCCAAGTTGTTAATTAGATTTATTATGAATAAAACTTGTTAAAACCAACAAACATCAATATCATGTCAAAATCATGCAACGAAAAAATAAATAAGACAAGATATGATGATCTAGGAAAACCAATAAAATAAACTAGTTTCACAGTAAAAAAAACCTGGGGGAAAACCTTTCCGAAAAGCAATCCACTATAGAAAAGAAAAGTTTCAGATCTAGTACAAAACCTTTGTCCCTAGACTCTACAATCCTTGTAAATGAACTTACAGCAGAAACTTTCTACCACTTTAAAATTTCTAAACTCTTCAATATATGAATGACACCCTTTTGATACACGTATCCCAATATGTGACTAACCAAAGATGCACGACTCCCAGTACGTGACTAATACACCAACTTAAAGAAGATATTGGCTGCAAATTTCTTCACTTCATCAACAATGAAGATCAAAAAACATTTGGTTACAAAACCCTAAAGCATAAAGACGCAGTAGCTTCTTTTAAAGATAATAAAGCAGTGGTCACCTTTTGCATTCATTCTCCTTATATTCTCTTATGTGACGGCCTCTAAAATAAGCCTTATATAGGTCTAGGGTTGTGAGAAAAGAAACCCTACACATACATGTCATCATGGGCCGAAAATCAGATTTGAAAATTTAAATTCCCGTAGCCTCAATCGATCGAGAGTTGTTGAGGAGATGTCGAGCTTTAAACTTTGATAGATACAACTATTAAGAAGCTATCGAGGAGCTATCGAGGAGACAAGAGTTTTCTCGATTGATCCACCAACTGTTGAGAAGCTATCGAGATTGTGATAAGAAGAAGTTGAAAATCTCAATAGATAGCCTAACTATCGAGAGGTATCAAGCAGCTATCGAGCTATCTGTCCGCAGGTGTCGAGCTATCTGTCCAGCTTTAGTGAACAACTTTTCTTCACTTATTTCATGGTCCAATTTTCATGGTTTTAATACTAGACTTGAACAACATGTTTCTTGAAGTATTAAATACATCCTAGATCTACTCAAATACAAGTAAAGTGCGTTTTGTCAAAGGATTAGCCAATTACATAAAAGAATGACATATGTTCTTAAACAAGTGAAACACATATGTCCTAACATCAACAACTACCAAATATAATGGCCAATGACAATCAAGGATGGAGAAAGGACTTGGAGTTAGCAGGCAAAAGTATAAATAAATAAATAAAATTGAAACTCCAAATAAATATTCATTTAATAAACCATCAATAAAGAAAAATATATAAAATTATTGTTTTTTAAGAGATTACAATGCAATTATTTATGAAAATAGAACTTGCTATTTTTTTTTAAATCTTAGACAAGCACTATTCACACAGCACTCAATAACTAACTAGTAATTTTCAAAGTTGCAAATAATTTCTTTAACTATTTACCCAAAACATTCTCTTTAATTTTTCAAAAGACACTAATTGAAAAAAAACACTAACAGACAAAACTACGATAAAATGCACAAAAGATTACGCGGGCTTAGGTGTTGTGTTACATAGTTGTTAGTCACAAGAGACAAGACACCACTATTATTTATATATATATATATATATATATATATATATATATAACCTTTAGGCTTTATTAAAGAGAGAAAGAGAAAGATGGAGTTAGGAGTCTACCTCTCTCTTTGACTCTTTCTCTCTAGTCTTTTCTATTTTCAAATGTGGAGTCTCATCTCTGCCTCTCTTTCAATTTTTTTCGCAACATTGTCAACATATATGATTAAATCTAAGTTAATCAACCAAGCATTAGAGATTCAGATATGAAAGGGATAAAATATTCTCAATCAAAAAATTAAAAGAGATTAGATATAATTACCAGGTTTAGGCAGTGCCACAGTGGACTGGTGGTGGCGTTAGGCATGGTGCACTGGTGCTGATTTGCTTCTGCTGCTTAGGTTTTCGTTTTTGTTTTGTTTTTGTTTGTTTTTTTTTTTTTTTTTTCGAGTGGCTTCAAAATCCCCTCCTTTTCCCTTTTATTATATGTGTGTCTTACTGGAAGTTGGGTGTTTTCCTAATTCTAGGCTAGTTAGATCTCTAGTTAGAATCGGTTGTGAATATTATTATTATTATTTTTTTTTTTTGCATGTGTTTGTTTTGGGGTGATGTTTGGGCTTAATTTTTGTTGTTAGGCTAATTTTTTTTATAGCTTTTAAAAATATTGTTGAATGGACAAAGTGCAATTTTATTGAAACAAATTGCTAAAACTAATATTATATATATATATATATATATATATATATATACGCGCTAAAATTTTTTAAAAAAAAATCTAGAGGGGCCACTACCCCACATCCAAAATAGCTTCGTCCCTGATGACAATGTTGGGGAAAATGGGCTTTTGCCTTTATTTTGTAAAAAATCTAGCACAATGTCCATGTTTTGGAACTATTAAGTAACGTGTTCTTATTTTGAAACTCAATTTTAAAAAAATTGAGTTATAGGTGGAACTCGACATTAGTAATGTCAAGTTCTATGCATTTTTTTCCACTTAATTTTTTTAAAAAAAATTAAGTGAAACTCGACTTTGCTAAATTTGAGTTTCAATTAAAAATTTACATATAATTCGATTTTGAGAATATCGAATTTTATACAGAACTCGATTTTGTTAAAATCGAGTTTCAAAAACAAAGACACTATGCTTAATAGTTTCAAAACATTGACATTGTACTAGATTTTTTTATAAAATAAGGTCTAAAGCCCATTTTCCCCTGACCAGGGACGGAGCCAAGACTTGGAGTTAGAGGGGGCGACTTTACTGCTAGCTGTGTGCGGCGGCTCCGGCCTTTGAGTCTTATACTTTACTACTAAGGATTTCTGTTTAAAATTTTTTAAATGGCCAAGTTATTTTTTCTTGGTAAAATAGATTGATTGGGCTTAATTTTTTTAGTTTTATTATTGGTAATTTTTGTTGTTTTCTAATTTTTTTGGGCCTGTATATTTTTTTTTAGATTTTATTTTATAATTTTTTATATGCTTTAAAAGGTGAAAAATGCTAAAACTACAAAATGTTTTATAAATTGTTAATATGGTGAGTGGTTATTGATAAGTAAAAAGTGATGCAAGTATACGAACTAATAAGAATTTGTTACCTCAATAGTTTGTATAAACATTGTAAAAACATTTATGGCTATAACATTACTCTCAAAAGAATTGATGGCATTATTAAGAAGGGCAAAATATAATTTTATTGAATAAAATTGCTAAAATTAGTACCTATTAATATAGTAATATTTTTTAAAAAAAAAAATTAGGGTGGGCACAGCTCCGTCCATGCCCCTGACAATGTTTATTAACTCATGCTTACATCTTAACCTCGGCCAGGTATGTCCACAAATGTAGCTGGATTGGCGTGAATGCTCAGAGATAGACAATAATGACTATAAATAGTTTGTTTGTTTTTAAAAAATGAAATAATGACTAATAGTTTACACGCGATTTCCCCATGGGTTAAAATGAATGAATATGGACGCAATCGTTTACCAAATACAACAGAATGAACAGGGACGCAATTCTATCCTAGTAAAAGCTACGTGCCTGTCCTGTAATGAAACACTAATCTCATCACAGATCAAAAAATCTCCTGTGCATCTCTCCCTAGTTTTCCATCCATGCCACAAAGCCCAGGACACGTACCCCAGCCGATCGTATCACGCCACGTTGCAGTCGTCGGCGCCGGCGCCGCAGGCCTCGTAACTGCTCGAGAGCTCCGCCGCGAGGGCCACAGCGTGGTGGTCTTCGAGAGAGGCGACCAGGTTGGCGGACTCTGGGTCTACACCCCGAATGTCGAATCCGACCAGATTGGACTCGACCCGACTCGGACCACGGTCCACTCCAGCGTCTACCACTCCCTCCGCACAAACCTCCCCCGAGACTCCATGGGCTTCTCGGACTACCCGTTCGTTGCCAAAGACGACCCGGACAGAGACCCGAGAATGTTCCCGGGTCACCGAGAGGTTATGATGTATCTGCAAGACTTCGCGCGCGAGTTCGGGATTGATGAGTTGGTGAGGTTTGAAACGGAGGTAGTGCGCGTGAGATTCGTGGAGGAAGAGGAGAAATGGAAAATTAAATCTAAGCAAAGACACACAGAAATGGATGAGATATTTGATGCTGTTGTCGTATGTAATGGCCATTACACCCAGCCTCTTGTCTCCCATGTTCCCGGTAATTTTTCCTAACTCCGTATTCAGAAATTATATATCATCGTTATGACACTTTTTTTTTTTTTTTTTTTTAAGATAAAAGATAGAAATACTATTTTATAAAAAGGAAATACATGTACAAACACATGTGGACATATTTAAAGTTTTTAATACTTATAGATAATATAACTTTGTCTCTATCCCATTGAACTTTGTCTCTCCATTCGTGTTCGATGAGCAAAGAGATCAAAAACTTTATCTCTATCCCATTGAACTGTGGCATTATCAATCAAATCTTTAACAAATAGATTAGGCCTTGCCTTTCCCAAAAAAATTGGTTTATGTGTCAGCCACTTATGTTTTGAAACATCAATACCCACCTGCCACTTAGAAGTTAGAACCTTCCTTGATGACCTCTCTAGTTGCCAGCATACTTCTCTAAACATAAGAAGGATTGTTGCCTATTTCCACATCTATAAAAGAACAATTTGGAAAATATCTTGCTTTGTATACTTGATAGAACAAAGAGTGAGTATTATGAATCAATCGCCATGCTTGTTTAGCTAGCATAGCTAAATTAAAAGCTTGAATATCTCTAAAACCCATACCTCCTCTTTCCTTTCTAGTACAAAGTTTTTTCCAATTGATCTAATAGATTTTCTTTTTATCTTTTCACTGCCCCCGCCAATATTTTGCAGAGTCGATAGTATCACATAGATTCCTTGAAATTTTGAAAATACTTATAGAATAGGTGGGAATGGCTTGGGCAACTGTTTTGATTAGATCCTCTCTTCCTGCTTTAGAAATGTATTTTTCCTTCCATCCCAAAAATCTATTTGTAATCTTTTCCCTTAGATCCTTAAAAGTCTTGACCTTAGATTTTCTCCCAGCCATTGGCAAGCCAAGATACCTCCTACAATCCTCCATAATTCTTGCACCCAACATAGCTTGTATATCATGTTTTACTTTAGCCCTTGTGTTTTTGCTAAAGAAAATATAAGTTTTTTGTCTATTAATAGCTTGGCCAGATGCTGATTCATAGCACTCAAGTAGGGTCAAGAGATGTTGACATTCCTCCATAGTAGTTTGGCAAAATATGAAACTATCATTTGCAAATAAAATGTGAGATACACACACCCCATTACTACAATTTAGAATGCCATGAAGGTTTTGTGATTCAACCACCTTTTTGATCAAAGAAGAGAGCCCTTTCACACATAATAGGAACAAGTATGGGGATAAGAGATCGCCTTGCCTTATACCTCGAGATGGGGTGACAAAACCTTTAGGCTCTCCATTAATAAGCACAGAGTAAGAAGCAATAGTCACTGTTTCCATTGATAGGTGCACCCACTTAACATCAATGCCCAATTTAAGCATTATTTGGCGAAGGAAACCCCATTCAACCCAGTCATAAGTCTTGCTGATATCTAGTTTAATAGTCATTTGCCCTTTTTACCCTGCTCTTTTATTCCTCATCCTGTGTAATACTTCAAATGCTACCGTAGTATTATCCGTAATTAACCGATTAGGAATAAAAGCACTTTGTGAGTCTGATATTACATTTGGCAAAATAAGTTTTAGTCAATTGGCTAAAACTTTAGAGACAATTCTAGACAAAACATTGCCTAAACTAATAGGCCAGTAATCAGAAACATTTTTTTAGGTCATTCTTTTTGGGTATGAGAACAATATGTGTATAGTTCATCTTATGGAGAATGTGACCCAAATTCAAAATAGATAATACTGCATTAGTTACATTATTACCCACTATGTGCCAATATTTTTGAAAAAATAAAGGAGACATATAGGGGTGTCAATTCGTGTTCGCGGGTCGGGTTTCTGTCGTGTCGAGCCATAAGTACTCTGCTATATGGGTTGACCCGAACCTGACTTGTTTAGTAAACATGTCAAGAATCCTCAACCCTAACCCGACCTGTTTATTAAACAGGTTGACCCAACCCGACACGTTTAACATGTTTAATTAATAAGTCATATAAAAATTAATACTAATAACCTGTTTGATTAATAGGTCATACATGATCTAAATAATCTATTATTAATTTCTATATATCTAAAATTAAAATACAATTACAACCATAAATATAATAATAAACATATAATTACAACAACAAAAATTAAGCAATAATAACAAAATTTAATACATTTATTACCTAAACGAGTCAAACAGGTCAAACGGGTTCACATGTTAAACACGAACACGACCCGTTTATTAAACGGGTCAGCCGTGTCGACCTGAATATGACCCGAACCCATTTAGCCTCAACCCATGACCTGTTTATAAACAGGTTAGTCGTGTCGGGTTCGCGAGTCGTGTCAAATTTTGCCACCCCTAGAGACATACTATCAAGTCCAGGAGATTTAGAGGGATGCATGTGAAAAAGAGCTCGCCTTACCTCATTTAGTGTATATGGTCGAAGGAGTGTATGGCACATATCTGGTGTAACAATGTGATCAACGGACTCTAGAACAAGATCCAAATTTTTTGGAGTAGCAACAATGAATAGATTCCTAAAGTACTAGTCGGCCACCCTTGCAATGTCATCTTTAGAAGTGCACCATCTCCCTTGATCATCCAAAACTCCTGAAACATGATTTTTCCTGTGCCTCTGGCTTGCTCTCTGGTGAAAGTAATTTGTGTTCTTATCCCCTGCAGGTAACCAAATGGATCTAGACCTCTGTCTCAAAATAATTCTTCCTAGAATAATAAAGAATTTATCTCATCTGAATATCGGCAAAATCTGCTCTAGCCGTGGATGCGGCTTATTTTCCTCCACATGCGTGTTTTGGGCTTGCTTACTACTTGTTGATCACATGGCACTATTTTAGATGTCAAGTCACCTATGGCACCACTGGCAAGAGGCCTATTATCATCCAACTTATTTTGCTCATACGATAAAGGCACAATAAACAATCTGTCACTGAAACTATTGGAACCATGCTCTATCCTATAATAATCAATATTTCCCATGTTTTCAGGAGTTTTAAAGTACTCGGCAAAAGTTTTGGCGATTGTGTATCATTCTCGCATAATTCCGTGAAAACTGTCAAGTGCTTGTCCCCATTATCCATAATCGTATCGTTAATATCAGGATTTCCATTGAAGGTTCTTGGTTCCGCAATATTTGGTGGTGGCGGCGACATGCTTCTATCCCCACTGTCATCAACTTCCTCCATATTCCTCTGCAGTTGGCTATGGTGAGTTGAGTCCTTCGGTTTACGGAATCCCACTCTCAACTAGTCACCATATGGACTCTCTTCACCAATCCTTAGCCTTGCTGTTGTGCATGATTTTGCCTCGTGTCCTAATAGTTCACAATTGAAACAGAGCCCCAAGAGTCGTTCATATTGAAAGGCCACCCAAACTTTATCCCCTTTTGGACTAATAACTGGTGCCCCTCTTCGGATTAGCTTATCCAGTGGCATTTCAACCCTTATTCAAAGGAACCTGGCTTGGTTAGATGAAATAGCTTTGCAATTGACATCCACTACTCGACCAATGCCACTACCAATGCCCTTACCTGCCTCTTCATTTATAAGGTCAAAAGGAAGTCCCCAAACTTGTACCCAAATAGGGATGTTCAAGAAGTTAACAGAAAACGCCGTCATCCCCTTTTCCCATCGTCGGAGTAGTAAGAGATGGTTGTTAAAACTCTTAAGGACCACTGTTTACAACTCATAGAAGTTGACCTTCCAACGTGAACTTGAACTGAATTAGCCCCTCTCCAACGTCAGTAATCTTCAAATCTTGTCCAAATTTCTAAACACTCTGTATTAAATTTTTTGCCACTCGAAGGTTGATGGGTTTAGTTTTGAGCAATTGACCAATTAGACTAAAGACAGCACTCCTCAAGTATTTTCTGACGATATTTTGAACGGAAAATTATCACCTCTCCTTCCTTTCTTAAATTAATCCATTGTAATTTGTCAATGAAATCTGAGCCCATGAAGGACCAGGAAGAGAGAAACAAAGACCAGAAGCCACAACGAAAAAAATCCCCCACCTATACAACGAGAAAATCTAGTATAGTGATGAGAGGAGAGGAAAAACTACTAATAATAGTAGTGGAGGACGTCTCACCTTTCGTGAGAAGAAAACACTCCTAGCAAGAGGAGAAGAAAAAAAAAATTCAAGTGACATTAATTGCCTGTTATGACACTTTGATATTATTATTGATTGTCTTAAAAACTTAATTATTGAAATTTAATTATTTAATCATATACTTTTAACATGGTGTGCATGTCTAAGTCACTATGGTCATCGAATTATTATTTTATTTTATCTTCTTTTGTGGCAGGAATAAATAAGTGGCCTGGGAAGCAAATGCATAGCCACAATTATCGTGATCCAAAACCTTTTCAAGATCAAGTATGTGCTACTTTTTGATTTTCCAAATATCCACAAAACATCTAAATCCAATGTCAAAAATGTGAATTGTAGATTAAGCTTAGCAGTTGTTTTTGTTGTTGTTATTGTTGTTTTTTTTTTTTTTTTCTTTTTTTGGAAGACTGCAGTTGATTTTTAAATTCAAAGCTTAATAAATCTTATAAGAAATTGATTCCCATTTCCATTAGCTCACTTAACGAAACATATTCTCTTATTCTTATATAGGAGAAATGTAAAAATGTTGAATAAGTGTAAATAAAGTCTAATAAGACTAATATGCTTCGAATAAAGAATCTGCATGGTAATAAGAAACTAAAATCTAAATCTTTTTAGACCAATCATGTATTTTTTGCAATGAGTTGGGATTTGAGAACATGTATATATGTGAACAATATTATGTAATTAGTACCTACAACTTACTGCTCATTATATTATTTTTCGATTTCAATTCTTTCCCCGCACAAGTGATTAGCTTAGCTTAGCCATTTCCTGCTTCCAACAGGTTGTAGTTTTGATTGGGAATTCAGCAAGTGCGTTCGATATTTCTCGGGAATTAGTTGGAGTTGCCAAAGAAGTCCACATTGCAGCTAGAACGGTCAAATATGAAACATTTGGAAAACAACCTGCCTATGATAATTTGTGGCTTCATCCTATGGTAAGTTACCCACAGTGAGATTGAGTGGCTATCAGGATATGTCAATCAAGTAATCCTTATTTTTCTTTTTCTGTTTTTGGTTCTATTTAGAAAATCTTCGATTCGTTTGATGAAATGTCTTGCATATATAAACAAAATATAATATATAAATAAAGTGTATGTTAGAAAAGTTTCAGCTCACTTTTAAAAAAGATTATGTTTTATGACATCCCAAAATAAATTAGAAGATTATAAGGGACTAGGGTCCTGTTTGATTTTTGATGGATATGTATTCATTTTCTATTTTCATTTTCTGTACTTAAATCTTATTCATTTTTTGTTTTCAACAAATTTTTTATTTTTGGCATCAATTTTCGGCTTGTCTTCCCTAACCTTTTTTTTTTCCTGACAATCCCAACAGATACAAACGCAGATGAAGCTCCTCCCGCTAGAAAATCACTTCCCTCCTACAAACTAGCCCAAGTCAGAGTACCTGAAAACAAACACCACACAACCATGGATCCCCCATCAGATTTCAACAAACTCATCTCCTAAACAAATTTCAGCAAACTCACCCCCTTAACACCTCAAAGTGCTACTGTGGTGTTAAGGGGGTGAGTTTGCTTTAAATCAGATATGCTTTAAATCAAACAACCACCAAACCTCAATATTTTAACAAAGCAACCCACAAGGCACAAACAAACCCCAAAGCAAACACCACACCATTGTCGATCGACCACCATTGCTAACAGTGAGCATCGGCTGTGGGTCACAATCACCAATCGAGTACCACCGCCGCTGATTGAGAGAGAGAGAGAGAGAGAGAGAGACGAAAAGGAAAACTAAAACCCAGATTTCATAAACCGTAATCCACCTGAAAAACTAAAAGCCAACCCAGATTACCACCGGAAAACTCAGATTTCACATTTTTGCCCAATAAAGAGTGAGATTGAAAAGAGAGAGAGGGGTCCCACAGAAAACTGAAAATGAATACAGAACACTAAAAGCCAACCCGTAAACCAAATTCTTGTGGTAGGTCTCACAGAAATCTGAAAATGAATACAGAAAACACCATTTTTTATTTAACCAAACATGCCCTGAGACTCTTAAGAGTAAGGAAACAGTGATTATAGGAAAGGCTAATTGAAAGAACTAACCTTAATTCAAATGATGCAGATAAAAAATGTATGTGAAGATGGTTCTATACATTTTCAAGATGGGAGCTTTGTCATTGCTAACATCATTATACACTGCACAGGGTATGCTGCATATATACTCCAATAATTTGGCTTTAGCTTTGATTTAGGTCCAAAACTAAATCAAACATGAAACAGCGAATGGTAACTAAAACTAGTTTAACTTTTTTAAGGTACAAGTATCATTTTCCTTTTCTTGAAACCAATGGCTTTGTGCTTGTGGATGACAACCGTGTGGGGCCGCTATACAAGCATATATTTCCACCAGCCTTGGCTCCATGGCTTTCCTTCGTTGGAATACCTTTTCAGGTTTATCCCTACTTAATAATATATTATAGTGTAACCTTATTTATGGTTGGATCTTTAATTTAATTTTAATATAATGTTGGAAATATTTTTGTATTTGGTTGGTACCAGGTCATTACTTTCCCCATGTTTGAATTACAAAGCAAGTGGATAGCTGGTGTTTTGTCTAATCGTATCACACTTCCATCACAAGAGCAGATGATGGAAGATGTTAAAGCCCTCTACTCATCACTTGAAGCTTCTGGTACCCCGAAGCGAGACACTCATGCTTTGGATGATAAGCAGGTAATTTTGGTCAATTCAAGAGCCTACATCATGACAGATTTTCATTTTCACTTATTTTTTCGTGCCCACATTAGGTATGGTGGCTAATGACCTATTTTCAATATAAATGTTGCTAATTATTCCAAATTGGCACAGTTAAACACCATAAAGGTACCTCAATACTGATTTGAACCAGATAGTAAAGGCCAACTAAGTTAGAAAAGATCTTTTTTTTTGGCTAGTAAAGGCAATTAGATTTTTCTAGCTATGTTTCTTACTTCTTAAATTCGTTCCGTTGAGAAAATATTATGTATGTTGTTTTGTAGGTAAAGTACAATAATTGGCTTGCGGGTCAATGTGGATGTCCTGCATATGAAGATTGGAGAATGGAGATGTATTATGCCACTGTCAAGGGCAGACTAGCTCATCTTGAATCTTACCGCGATGAATGGGAAACTCAGCACTTGGTTTTGCAAGCTTATCAGGATTTCATTAAGCCCGCCTCAAATCAAGTTAGTGACAGATGTGTCTTTCCTTAATCAAGTTTCAAGACTCGCCATTTTCCATTGTATCTCACATGCCAAAATTCTAGTCACCCTTCTATTGTACGTTGTCTTCTATTCCTTTTGGTTTAGGGTCTCTTTGGTAGTGGTATTCAAGTATTGTTGTTTAAAATGATGATAAAACTGTGATTTAAAAAGTGTTAAGAAACATGTGTTTAAAGTATTTATAATGTATAAAATGTGTTTGGTATCATGTTTCAAATAATATATTTTAAAATATGAAAAAATATAACTATATTTGATATGTGTATGTGTTTTTTTTTTTTTTTAAGTGATGAAAAGAATACTATTTTATTTAGGGACGGAGAAAAAGAATACACATCTGGTTCAGATGATTCGCCTTTCTTATTGAGGCATCTATGTTTTGATTCACTGCTGTCAGAAGATCCTTGGTCCTGATTGCCTGATAAGGTTCCTGCAACTTGGCAGACTACATCAGTTCCAGAAAACTGATAGAAGGTAGAAAGATTTGAACTTCCCTTTTCAATCCTAGATTGCTTAGTCTTTATACTGCTGGAATCGTTCTCCACATTGCAGTGGGACTTGCATGAAGCAGGAGACATGTTGCCACATCCATCTTGAACTGTAACTTGTCATTGATCAGAACCTGAAAGTATAATATTCTCGATTTTGCTCTTCTCAAAGTTTATTTGTCCGTTAGCTAGACATGTATAATTTGAGTCACCTAAAATATCATCTGAAAGGACAAACACATAAAGCTGAATCCTAATGACTAAACATATGCACAACGTTGCACAAGGCTATATGTTCAGAGTATGACTTCCCGTCTATCCCACTAAAACCACAATCATATAGATAAATCAACAGTACCTTTCTTGAAAGAGTTCTTCTCTTGACAGCACTAGCTGTCATCTAGGAGAGGGTGACTGTCCGCAATCTCATATGGTAAATCTTTCTTCACACAGCTTGAGATGACCAGATCAGAAAGTACAGAATCTGACTCATGCTGCCTCCAAAGTTATTCATCAGAGCAGCAAAGCTTAAGGAAGGTGCATGTTTTTCGTCCTCATTTGATAGCCCCTGATCACTAGCTAGACTCTTCTAAATCAATAATATCGGGGGTGGAGGAATGAGCATTTTTACTGAACCAAATTCTCTTAGCACTCCTCTTCTCCAATTGTCCTCGCCAGTACTCAGAGAAAGCTTCAACTCTGAATCTGAGACATTACCACCACACACAAATCTTGACATTCAATATTTCCTTTTAAGTGATTGAAGCATTCATTTTCTTTGAAAGATCCTTACCAACATGGCTAATGTACTGGTCAGCAGAAAGTTGAAGATCTAAAGGCTTCTGCTAAAGCTTAGAGTACATACCCTGGTGCCCTTTTCTAACAGCACGTGGCTTCAGGGAATTTCGAAGTTTTGTAATTACTTCATTGCGAATTTCTCTGTCAACTTTGCTTGACTCAATAAAAAACCACTTGCCTAAATTTGAATCCCCCTTACCAAGGTTAAAAATGGAAAAAATTGTTCTACTTAATTAAATCAAATAATATAATTTCACCTATAATTGTTATTACGCTCTAAAATATTTTGTCTTGAAACGCTTTTCTGTCATCTGGAATTCAGAAATCAAGGGAAAAAACCAATACACACTTTGAGTCAAGTATTTGAGAAAGAAAATTACTTTGTCTCATTTAATCATTTCATAAGTAAAAACTTCTTCACATTTAAAGTGAAAAGAAGAAATTGTTTCAATGCCCTCACTACCTTATTGGGAACATGCTTAAGGAATGCCTAGTGAACAGCTAGTTGCTGAGCAAAAATCTGAAAGACAAGTAAACTATTAACACAAAGGAAAAGTAAGCAGCAAAATTTTCATGATGGACAAGCCACATGAATATCAAATCGTTCAAACCCAAAGTCTCTTAGGGTCCGTTTGATTGGAGCGGTAGAAAAGTGGGATGATAGAAAATAGTGGGAGGATGGAAAAAGTAGGAGAATAAAAAAGATTTTATTTTTTCTCCTTTTTGTTTGGTTGGGAGTGAAAAAGTTGAGGGATCGAAAAAATGAGTTTGAATAAATTTACTTATATATCATTGTTAAAAAATGATGCCCAATTAAAACAAAAAAGAGCAATCACCCAAATTTATTATAAAAATAAAAATCACATCCAAAAAAAAAAAAAGGCACCGTCAATGCCCAAAAAAAAAAAAAAATGAGGCAATTGGCAGCGTTATTGCCAAAAAAAGAAAATAAAAAGGGGGGGGGGGGGGGGAGGGGGAATGTTACTACCCAGGGGAGAAGGAGAAAAAAAGAGGCAATTGGCAACGTTATTGCCTAAAAAGGGGGGAAAAAGGAGGAGGAGGGGCATTTTTGTCAATCAAGAAAAAATTCATCCTTACTTAATTTTCTTCCCATTTTGGAGAGAACATTTTAGTAGGCTCAAAGATAAAACACTTAGGCTTTACCATTTATTTTCCTTCCACCCTACCTAACCAAACACACTCCAAAAAAGTTTTTCTTCCTATTTTCTCTCCAAAACTTTCCATCCATCTTATTTCACCTACGAACAAACACACCCTTAGAGTATGTTTGGTTAGGTGGATTTTAGGGAGAATAAAAAAATAAAAAATAAATAAAAAGAAAAGAAAAGAAAAAAATGATTGGGAAGAGTGTTTGGTTGAGAGGAGGAGGGGGAGAAAAAAGTGGTGGAGCCAGCTGTTTTCTCTTCGAGCCCACCAAAATTCAATCTCTCCAAAATGAGAGAAAAAAGAAGGAAGAAAGTGAGAGAGGAAAGCGGGAAGATGTGTGTTGGGCAAAATTGCTCCTCCATCCAACAGCCAACTTTTTATCTTTTTCTACTTTTTGTCTTTATGGTTTTTTTTTTTTTTTTTTGGATAAAATTTTGCGAAGTACACATTGGTTCTTTATTTTTTTTATCTGTTTTTTTTTTTTTAACTCCTTTTAGCATTTTCTTATTTTATAAATAAATAAATAAAAATTAAAGTGTCCATACAAAAAAAATTAAATAATAAATGTGTTACTTTTTGTTTATATATTTAGTAAGGACATAATAGTAAATTTATATAAACTTTATTTTTCATCCTCTTATTTTTTTATCTCAATCAAACAAAAAAGTTTTCCATCATTCCACTTTTTCATCCCTCCAACCAAACACAAATGAGGGAAAAATAAATCTTTTCTATCCTCTCACTTTTTCATCCTCCCACAATTTTCTATCTTCCCACTTTTCCATCTTCCCAACCTACTGAACTCTTAGGTAGACAATGGCGGAAGCATTTATGAAGAAGTTGTATTTGAGCTCCAAGTTTAAAGAACAAAGGGTAAGGGTAAAAAAATCAATATGACTATGGTACTACAAAAAAATATCCATATTGAAACAAATAAACCCTTTAGAGAACAAAGGGTAAAGTGTTCAAGACTAGTGGGTGGGTTTGTAACTTAGCTATAAAAAAGATTATAATATTGGTGCATTTCATAATCACAATAGCAATGTTCGTTTCTTATCCTTCTTATTTAATTATTCTTCATATTATTTCTGCATATAATCTATATCTATGTCTAATCTAAATATATCTAAAAGCTGAGACATATAATTTAATATTGCTATACTCTTGTTGAGCCACGTAATACTTCAAAAAAAAAAATCCTTTATGATTTTTCTATTTTATTTTATATAAATTTATTAAATATAGTTTATGGACAGACATATTAATGCACACCATTATTGTTCAACATGTTACTATTCATTTGTTTTAAATGAAAATATTTGACTATTCAACTACTCAAATTGATTTCAACTTTTCATTTTCATTTTTCTAATTTCAAGTCATTGTTAAAATTGAATAATTCATTATCTTTTTAGTGGATATATGCACATGTTTGACTATTCATTACAAACATTACTATTCATTAGATATAAATATTTGATTATATTCAACTACTCAAATTGATTTCAACTTTTTGTTTTCTTCTTTCCAATTTCAAGTAACTGTTAAAATTGAATATTTAAACTTTTCATTTTCCTATTCTAAAAAAAAAAAAAAAAAAAAAACTCTTCTTCTCTTCCTCCAACCTTTGTCCTCCCTCTTTGCCTCTTTATCTCTTTACTACTCTTTATTTTATTGTTAAATTTCCTTCATCATTTCCTCTTTCTTATGTTTTGACTCTTCTTCTCCCCATCTTATTTTGTATAAATTTGATATCAATTATTCCATTCAATCCATATTTTTTTCCACACAAAAACTGTGAGCTCTCTCTCTCTCTCTCTCTCTCGATTTTTGTTCTTTCCTATAAATCTAATTTAGGTTGATGGTTTTTTTATTTAATTTTTTGTGTTGTATTTTTTAAAATTTCTTATCACAAATCACTCTTATAGCTTTGATTGAATTTTGGTTTGGGTTAATATGTAGTTTTTTTTTTTTTTTTTAAATAGAAATTTGAGTTTATACATGGCTATGAATTTGAATGTGTCTACCAATAGACTTCCACTGAATAGAAATGTATTCACAATGTTTTTAGGTTCATATACTTCTTTGGTAATGTGAATTTGAGAAAGAGAAAATGGTAGGCAAAGGATGTATGGTCATTTATAATCCCTTATGTCTTGAAGAAAGTGGAGGGCATATTAGTCTAACTTGTACTAGAATTTTGTATAGAAAACATTTTGTTATAAGTTCCTTGACTTTTTGTTATTTTATAATGAAATGGGATTGAAAGTTCTCCTCTGCCTAACTAAACAGCTAGAGACAAACATACAAATACTTTTGGAGAAGGCTGATATGGCTCTTAAAAAGTACAAGATGCATATGGTTGTGGCAAATGTGGTTTTAACTCGCAAACATGAGGTTGTAGTTGTTACAAGCAATGAAAAGATATTAGTTCACCATTACAAGACTCAGGTTGGTGATGTTATGGAGAATCCCTTGATTAGACTTATTGTGGACAAACATTCAACTTATGTTGAGAAGCTGGATTTATGATATCTAAGCCTAAAATATCATCAAATGTTTAATATGACAGACATTTACCAAAAATTGCTCTATGGTTGTAGGTCCTTTTGATAATCATTTGGATTATCTGGTAATTGGCTGACTTGCCTCTATAGTCTATACTATGACAAAAAATTAATAAAGTTATTTTATTTGTAGAGTATCAAAAAAGTCAAAAAAATATTCAGTGTAGTAATTTTGTATTATTGCATCTCATGTGTTTTTCTCAAATTTATTTGTTATTTTTATTTTGGTCACTTTATTACAAATAATTAGCATCTCCACAAATAAATTTTTAGTTAACTTAAACTTTCTTGGTAAACTTTTACTTTACTTAGTTGATTATCTTTACTAAAAATGCCAAAAAGAGAATAGGATAAAATATAATTTACTCTAGAGCATCATTATGCTATTAATGTATTTATGTATAGGTACTTAATAAAATTTTTTCTTTTTACATTTTATTTTATTTTATATTTCCACTTTATGATATATGATTTATTGATAATGATCTATTGCATAGTTATCTTTATTTACTTTTTCACTTAGTTTTAATTGTGAGGAAGAAAGAGATGTGGATCTATATTTTGGAGAAAAATATACCCATAAGAGTTGAATTACATACATAGTTACAACTTGGTCTAATAGTTCTCACACTATCAATTTAAAAAAAAAAAAAATTATTGCATTGTGTTTTCATACATATCTCACTATATATAATACCTGATTACAAAATATATTTTATTACACTACAAAAAACTTCTAATTTAAAATATAATTTCAAATAACACATATTGAATTTTTAAAAATATACAATCTAATATATTAATTCAGTAATTATCCAATAAAAAATAATCATATCAAATTTTCTCGCGCATTGCACCAGTTTGCAACTAATATATCTAAAAGTTGAAGCGTAGAGTTTAATATTGCCGCATTTTTGTTGAGTCACATTAGTGCCATATCATCAACCTATTTTCAATATTTTCTCTCTCTTTTTAAATTATTTTTCTCCTTATTAATTTGCCACTTTACAATTACACATTCTCCGACATTTATTTATTTTTACCTTTTTATCTCCTCACTACTCTATACCTTAACCTAATTACAATTTCTCCATCCCTTCATCTTCCTTCTATTTTGACTCTTCTTCTCCTCAATTTTTTTACTATAAAATTTGTTATTTTCTATTCCATTCAATCCATATTTTGCTCATTCAAAAAAGGTGAATACTCTCTCTCTCTCTCTCTCTCTCTCTATATATATATATATATATATTCTTTCTTTTGGTGGATTTTTTTTTTAGATTGATGAATTTTTATATTTAATTCTACTTTAGGCTGATATGATTTGGTTATATTTTAATTTTATTTTCTTTATTTGTTAATTACATGTTATCCTATGAAATTACAGAATCATTTAATGTTATTCTATTTCATAGCATGACTTGGATAATTTGATGTTTATAACTATACATTTTCTTTTGAATATTCTTCTACTCATTTTCTTTTATATAATTTTGTTATTTGTCTCACATTCTCTTCCAAAAAGAAGATTGTTCTCTCTCTCTCTCTCTCTCTCTTCTCTCTCTCTCTCTCTATATATATATATATATTATTAATTCTTTCTTGCAACTCTATTTTAGATTGATGATTTTTTTTTTTTTTTGTGCCTCTTCTCTTGGATGATAAACATTGGTGGTCTGTTTTTTGAGTTATATATCACATGTACTCTCTATCCCTCTTATAGTTTTGGTTTGAGTTAATTTTTAGATATTATAGAAGTGAGATGATTATGTATTTGAATGTCTCTATAAATTATTTGAATAATATCAATTGTAAATTTGTGATAAGGTTTGGTTATCATGAAAATCTTCTTAAGAGAATGAGAATTCCAAATAATTAATTTTGGAACTCAAATATTTTAGTTGTAGAAAAAAAAAAACCATAACATAGTATACACAAGTTTGAATAATACAGATCACTTGAAAAATAATACTATTTCTATCTTTTATCTCAAAAAAAAATATTAATATTAATCAAATGCACCTAAGGTTTTTTTTTTTTTTTTTTTTTTTTAATTTTTAACTCAAAATAATGAATGATATTTTTATAGAGATGTAGAGATGAAAAATAATTTTAAAAATAATATCTCCAGTATGTTTTATAAAATAAATCATACCACGTTACAAAATAGTTATATATTCTCACGCATTGCGTGAGTCTGCAACTAGTTGTCTATAAATTATAAACCCTTATCAAGCAAACCAACCTACCAATATAACGGCCAATGACAATGTTGAACTTATGCCAGCTATGTTCACAAATGATTGCCAACCATGTTTGTACTTTGTCATCAACCAAAGGTCTTGTGGTGGGTCTCAAAAAAATCCCCAACTATATATGGAGAATCTAATGTAGGTCTAGCTAAATATAAATTTGCAGAAAACCCCCATAAAAAAGTGGAGTTTTTGTCCCAAATGTGGATAGGTAATATATAATGGGTGTGGATGCTCAAAGAAAGTTAGAAAGACAATAATGACTATAAATTTTTTTTTTTTTAATGAAATAATGACTGATAGTTTGGAGTTTTTTGTATTTTTGTTTTTTCATATGAAATTATTAAGTTGCTTAAACTTTGGAGTTAAGAATTCTTTGACAAATATTCGTTGTAGTTGACTCAACTAGTAAAATTTAATTTGTCAAGCCTTTAATTATTGAATAAAAAATTTAGGGTTCAATTTTTGCATACATTAAAAAAAAAATGGATAATTACACTTTACCCACCTGTGATTTGCCTCTAATTTGACTTATCTACCCAAGGTTTTAATTTTGACACTTTACCCAACCGAGGTTCAATTTGTTAATGCTCTGTAACCCACCTCCCTATCTGCTGTTACTCTAACACATTTTCTTTCAAAATCAAAACACAAAACAGATCAAAAAGTTAGGGTTTTTGATTGCTTAAGAACTTCTATGAGAACATATGACCAGAAAAATCAAACCTAAGTCAACCACTATAAATATCATATTTTCCTTCTCTATGGTGGGCAGTTTGATTAAATAGACCTGAAGACACTACTTAGAGCACTGACTGAGAAGGTCGGTTGGCAAGATGAAGCAATTTGTGTTATTAGCCAAACAATAGCCTGCTACCAAACAAGAAGTAAAAAATGCCAGGAAGCAAGTCTGAGAGCATATATATGGTTTAATTTTGTTGGACCTGATAGGCTTGGTAAGAAGAAGATAGCTCTTGCTCTCGCTGAGAAATTACATGGAAGCCAAGAACAATTTATTTCTATGGATCTGAGTTCCCAAGGTGGGATGATTAATTCAAACACAATCTTTGGTCTCCGAGGAATGAATGGTTATGATATAAAGTTTAGGGGGAAAACTCTTGTTGATTGTCTTGCTTAGGAGTTAACCAAGAAACCCTTGTCCATTGCCTTCCTTGAAAATGTAGATAAAGCTGATGTACTGACTCAAAATAGTTTGTCTCAAGCTATTCGTACTGGTAAACTTTAAGAGGCTGTTTGGGAACTTTTTTTTGGTCACTCAATTTTCGTCACTCATCACTCATTACTCATTTTTCATCACTCATCACCCATCACTCTAAAATTAATACCCATTTGGCTCCATCTTTTTCATGCCATCACTCAAATTTTTTCACACTATTTGTGGGCCCCAGCTCTGTCACTGGCGCAGCATTTTTTTTTTTTTTTTTTTTCAGTACCCCCAAACCCGAACCAGTGAAAGAAGAAAGGAAGAAAAAAAAAATACCCAGATCACCGAACCCAGGAAAAGGAAAAAAAAAAAAGGATGGACACCGGGGAGACCGAACCCAGGAAAAGGGAAAAAAAAAAAGGATGAACAATGGGGAGATTGAACCCAGGAAAAGGAAAAAAAAAAAAAAAAAAAAAAAAAAGGATGAACACCACCGGGGAGACCGAACCCAGGAAAAAAAAAAAAAGGATGAACACCACCGGGGAGATCGAACCCAGGAAAAGGAAAAAAAAAAAAAAAAAAAAAAAAAAAAAAAAAAAAAAAACCAAACCCAGAACCAACGTGAAACGAAAAGAAAAGAAAGGAGAATGGAAAAGAAACCCAGAAAGTGAGAAAAAGAAGAAAAAGAAGAAGAAAGTAGGTGTGTCCGTGAAAGACAAAAAGAAAAGATAAAAAAAGGAGAAAAGAAGAAAAAGAGGGAGCAAATTCTGACTGTGGGACCAGTTTGTAATGGTATTTACAATTTTGCCATTGAAAATTGAGAATTGAAAACTGAAAACAACCAAAAGTTGTTTTCAGTTTCCATAACTCATAACTCAAAAAGTAGAGAATTGAGTATTGAAAACAGAGTTATGGAAATAGAGTATTGGTGTAGGCAAACAAGTATTTTGCTATGGGTCCCACCATTTTTGAGAATTGAGCTATGAAAACTGAGAATTGAGTCATGAAAATGGGTCATCCAAACAGCCTCTAAGACACACGTGGAAGAGAAATTAGCATCAATAACACAATAGAGAATGTTGTAGAAGAATAGGTGAGAGGAAGGAGACAAGTAGAGAAGGAAAATATGATATTTATAGTGGTTGACTTAGGTTTGATTTTTCTGGTCATATATTTTCATAGAAGTTTTTAAGCAATCAAAAACTCTAAATTTTTTTATTTGTTTTGTGTTTTGATTTTGAAAGAAAACATGTTAAAAGTAATGGCAAACAGGGAGGTGAGTTATGGAGCAGTAACAGACTGAATTTCGGGTGAATAAAGTATCAAAATTGAAATCACAAATAGGCAAGTTAAATTAAAAACAAACACAAGCGAGTAAATTGTAATTACCCTTAAATAAAAAATAAAAAAATAAAAAATTGTGTGCTGTTTGAATCCGATAACAACGAGCTAGACATCGTAGATTGAAACACCCTTTAAAATAAAAAAAAAAAATCCTTTGATAAGATAATACTTGTCATCAAAAAGATAAAGCCGAAGACAAATGATTTCCCATGGATTAAACTGAACGAATATGTAATGTAACACTAATTTCATCACAGATCAAAATCTCATGTGCATCGCTCGCTGGTTTTCCCTCCATGCTTCGAAGCCCAGGACACGCACCCCAGCCAATCGCATCACGCCACGTAGCAGTTATCGGCGCCGGCGCCGCAGGCCTAGTAACTGCTCGAGAGCTCCGCCGCGAGGGTCACAGCGTGGTGGTCTTCGAGCGAGGCGACCAAGTTGGCGGCACCTGGGTCTACACCCGGAATGTCGAATCCGACCCGATTGGACTCGAACCGACTCGGACCACGGTCCACTCCAGCCTCTACGACTCCCTCCGCACCAACATCCCCCGAGAGGCCATGGGCTTCAGGGACTACCCGTTCATCCCCAAAGACGACCCGGACAGAGACCCGAGACGGTTCCCGGGTCACCGAGAGGTTCTGAAGTATCTGCAAGACTTCACGCGCGAGTTCAGGATTGATGAGTTGGTGAGGTTTGAAACGGAGGTAGTGCGCGTGAGATACATGGAGGAAGAGGAGAAATGGAAAATAAAATCAAAAGAGAGGTCAGGCACAGAAATGGGTTTGGAATTGGATGAGATATTTGACGCTGTTGTTGTATGCAATGGCCATTTCACCGAGCCTCGTGTCGCCTATATTCCTGGTATTTTTCCTAACTGCTCCTTTCTTTTTCATTTTTTTAGAAACTACAGTATTTTTTTTTCTAATTTTGAGTGTGCTTTAGAAGAACACTGTGGTGTAAAAACCTCGCATTTTAGCAATCAATAAGCCAAAACCCACCCACATCCTGGGTGGGTTTTTACTTTTTTATTCTAACTATGAACAGGTCTTAAACAAAAGGCCAAAAATGTAACATTATCCCTTTTTAAGTTTTACAAATTTTAATTTCAGTTCTCTAAATAAGAGTTTTGTTTAACTAACCAAAACGGCATATCCCCCTCCCAAAAAAAAAAAAAAAAAAAAAAAACCAAAACGGCATAGTTTTTATTTCTTTCTTAATCTTTGGACAAACGGTAATTAAAAAAAAAAAAAAAAACGTAAGCAAAACTGAAACCCCACCCCCACCAGATACATGATCTGAGAAACCAAGAATGAGAAAGAGGGGGAAAGAGAGAGAGAGTGAGAGATCGAGGGGGAGAAAGGGAGATCGCTGATCAGCGAGAAAGAGAGAGAAAGAAGATTGCAGCACCGAAATCTTTGGTATCAGACATGCCAACTACAACTGTTACTTCAACTATTCATCATCAACATCATGATCTTTGTACAGTTTGTATCCAAAGTTTCGGGTCAAGTGATCAGGGCAGTGAACAACAAGTCCCACGTGACCGACTAGTATTTACTGGAAAGCCACTTTTCTTTCGATTAAGGTTGTTTCTGTTTTGAGGTTTCTATAGCTTTTAAATAGTCAATATCATATATGCTCTTGTAAGTTGTAAGATTGTCTTTTTTTTTTTTCTTTTTTTCTTTTTTTTAATATCTTTTTTCTGATATTGAATTCTGGTGTTGGTAGACTGCTGGTTTTCTTGTCATGTAGTATGGCAAAAAGTTGCAACAATGGGGTGTTTGGTTCGTGTGTTTGAAAATATATGTTTTGTTATTTGAAAACATGCGTTGAAAACATTCGTGGGAATATAAGTAAGTGAAAAAGCTGAAAATATTGTTTAAAAACTGAAAATGTGTATTTGAGTGGGTGCCAAACACCCCCTAGGTTTTTTTTTTTTTTTTTAATTAACATTTTTCATAAGATTAATAAATAAATAACTAAATATTAATTAAGGTCCAGAATGACGCTATTTTGGAAAGTTAACAGCAGAAACTAATGGGCTGTTTTGGAAAGTTAACGGCAAAAACTAACAATTTATTAACAGATAACTTAATTGGGAAGGAATGAAATTTGGAGGACTACAATGACAAAACCTAAACTTAAAGGACTGAAATGAAAAATTGTGAAATTTAAAGAGTGAGTTTCGCATTTTGGCCTTAAAAAAAAAAACAAAACAAAAAAAGTAGAGATGAAAGAAAGAAGAGAGAGAAATTGAATATTTTATATTATTTGTCAGTATAGTTTATATTATTTTAATAAGATATATGTAAAAATAAAAACTAAAATGTTGGGTGAGTTGTAAAATAGAATGGTAAAACAGGTAAAGTAGATTTTGAGAATACAAAATAGACATTTTTTTGCATTCTCATATGCTAGTGCTCTTAGTATAGGTTTTTTTTTTTTTTTTTAATTAATTGATTTATTTTATTAGTATTTTGTAGCAGGAATAAATGAGTGGCCTGGGAAGCAAATGCATAGCCACAATTATCGTGATCCAGAACCTTTTCGAGATCAAGTATGTGCCACATCTTCTTCCCTTTTGAATGTGAATAGTAAGTTAAGCTTAGCAGATGATTTAAAAAAAAAAAATATATATATATATATATACTGCAGTTGTAAATTGATTCCCATTTGAATTCTATTAGTTCACTTCTTCTACTTTGAGAAATATTTCCATTATTTCACCTTTTTTTTTAATGAACCGTTAAAAAATATTTTATAAATAAACTAAATCAACTAGGAATACAACATTCAGCTCAGATGGTAGATCTTTTACCCATACATCAAAATTTGCAGATAGAACGGTTCTTTTAGAGAAGGAATTAGCGAGCTAGTTGCCCTCCCTTTTTACACGTCAAAACTACACTTATGAAAAGCACCTGACAAAGACCAAAACTCTTTAATTACATGACCAAACATAGTTTTTGAAGGCATCTGGTTGTTGATTGCTGTGATAACTCTTTAACTATCTTCTTCGAACTCCACCTAGAAAATGTAAAGTTCTCGAGCAAAACTTAATGTCCAGTTAGCTATTAAGGCTTCCACCAAATCTACTAGGTGAGGTAACATGATTTTTTAGCTAAGGGCTACTATTATATTCCTCCAAGAATCTCAAGTCACTACCCCAATACCAGATAGGGAGAACTCAGAGAAAATCACTCAATCAAAATTTGCCTTTCACATTCCTTCACTTGGAGGGTTCCACTTGACTCGACACTTCAGCTGGACATCTCTAATTAATTTCCGCTGCACATCAAGGAATTCAATGAGGAGTTCCTTTGCTTTCGATGCCACTTCTATAAAGCCCATGTTTGTTGTTTTTCTCTGAACCTATTCCGTCTTTGTCAAAGGCTCCAGGTGATCGTAGAAAAATAATGCCACTGTGAGATGAGGAGCTTGTTCGAACACTGTACAGTCTGTACTAACTGAATCAATAAACGATCTAAACTTCTTCTAAAATAAATTGAGGAAGCTAGATTCTAACCGCCACACTAATTGAGCCTGGTCACATAACCATAAGGCATGTAAACAATCTATTAAGTGTTCCTCATAATGACTACACTGAGTTTCCTTAAGGACATTCCATTTGAACAAGTTCTGCTTGGTCGGGAGAGACTCTTTTGCAGCATGCCACATGAAGTGCCTAATTTTGTTTGAAACTTTGAATTCTAGTAGTCCACTTAACAAAACATAGTCTCTTATATTCTTCTGATATTAGGAGAAATTTAACCATGTGTAGAAACTACTTAGGGTAAATATAGTCTAATATGCTTTGAATAACGAATCTTACCAGACCAATCATGTATTTTTGCAATGAGTTGGGATTGAGAACAAGCATATATGTAAACACTGTTCTGTAATTAGGACCTACAAGGCTACAACTAACTGATCATTATATTATTTTTCGGTTTCAATTCTTTCCCCACGCTATTGATTAGCATAGCCTACCTTATCCATTTCCTGCTTTCAACAGGTTGTAGTTTTGATTGGGAATTCAGTTAGTGCATTGGATATTTCTTGGGAAGTAGCTGGAGTTGCCAAAGAAATCCACATTGCAGCTCGAACGGTCATAGATGGAACATTTGGAAAACAGCCTGCCTATGATAATATGTGGCTTCATCCTATGGTAAGTCACCCACAATGCAATTGAGTGGCTATCAGGATATGTCAATCAAGTAATTCTTCTTCTTCTTTTTTTGGTTTTATTTATTTATTTATTTATTTATTTTTGGGTTCTATTTAGAAAATCTTCAATTTGTTTGATGAAATGTCTAGCATATATAAAAAAGAAATACTATATATAAATAAAGAGTATGTTAGGAAAGTTTCTGTTCACTTTTAAAAAGGATCATGTTTTAAGACATCCCAAGTTGAATTAGAAGACTAAGGGACTAATAATAAGGTAAAACTGAATCACTGATTACAAGAAAGGCTAATTGAAAATACTAACCTTAAGTTAAATGATGCAGATAAAAGATGTATGTGAAGATGGTTCTGTAAATTTTCTAGACGGGAGCATTATCCTTGCTAACATCATTCTACACTGCACAGGGTATGCTGCATATATACTCCAATAATCTGGCTTTGGCTTTGATTTAGGTCCAAAACTAACCAAAAATGAAATAGTGAATGGTAATTAAAAGTCATTTATTTATTTTTTCAAGGTACAAGTATCATTTTCCTTTTCTTGAAACCAATGGCATTGTGACTCTGGATGACAATTGTGTTGGGCCACTATACAAGCATATATTTCCACCAGCCTTGGCTCCACGGCTCTCCTTTGTTGGATTACCTTGGAAGGTTTATCCCTACCTAAAAATATATAGTGTGACCTCGTTTATGGTTGGAGCTTTAATTTAATCTTATATAATGGTGGACGTTATGTTTTTGTATTTGGTTGGTGCCAGGCCATTCCTTTTCCCATGTTTGAATTACAAAGCAAGTGGATAGGTGGTGTTTTGTCTAATCGATTCACACTTCCATCACAAGAGGAGATGATGGGAGATGTTGAAGCCTTCTACTCATCACTTGAAACTTTTGGCACTCCAAAGCGATACACTCATTGTTTGGGTGATAATCTGGTAATTTTGGTCAATTCAGGAGCCTACAACATGACAGATTTTCATTTTTCCTTATTTAACTTTAATGCTAACATTAGGTATGGTGGCTAATGACCTATTTTCCATATAAATGTTGCTAAATTATTCCAAACTGGCATAATAAAACACCATAAGGGTGCCCTAATAGTGCCTAGCAATAGAAAGTATGCGTCTGGTAAAACTGACTTGATTAATAGTAAAAGACCAGCTAAGGTAGAGGTAAGCTATTTTTTGGCTAGGGAAGGCAATTAGACTTCATTCTTCTAGTTCTGATTTCTTACTTAATATTAATTTGGTCATGTTGAGAAAATATTTTGGATGTTGTTGTTCAGGTAGAGTACAATAATTGGCTTGCGAGTCAGTGTGGATGTCCTGCATTTGAAGATTGGAGAATGCAAATGTTTTTGGTCACTATCAAGAGCAAACTAGCTCATCTTGAATCTTACCGCGATGAATGGGAAGCTCAGCACTTGGTTTTGCAAGCTTATGAGGATTTCATTAAGCACACCTCAGAACAAGTTTGCTAGTGATAGATCATAGATGTGTCTTTACTTAATCAAGTTTCAGGACTCACCATTTTTCATTGTATCTCACATGCCAAAACCCTAGTCACCTTTCTATTGTTGGCTTCTATTTCTCTTGTTTAGTCATTGTTCTAAGTAGTAATGAATGTTAAGAATAACTAGTAAGTTGCCCGTGCGATACACGGATAATGTTTTAATACTTTCTGTAAATTATTTTTGGAGAATGTTATACATATATTATAGCATATTTGTTATAAAACTTTGTTAGTAATGAATTCATCATAAGAAGCAATAATTATAAATTGCATATACAAATCCATTATAAATATTTTGTTCAAGTAATGAGCAATAAAAAAAAACAACAAATTTAGAGTAATATTGTATAATAAAAAATTATTAAAGCATGTTAATTCATTTTATATTATTGTTCTTTATTATGGGATGTAATAAAGAGCATCATTGTGAAATCCTTTTTTTTTTCTTCTTCTTCAATGCCTTTTTTTTTGGAGTATGGCAATGCTTGTAAATCTTGTTGAGAGGTATATTATCGTCATCTGTTTCTTCATCTTCAACGTTTGAAGTTTGGTCCGTCCTTATTTGTTCAATTTTGAGATTTCATTACTTTTTCCTTTTGTTGTATTATTTGTTTTAATCACTGATGAAATTTTACAAAGTTTGGATCTTGCAAAGTTTGGACTTGTGGATTTGTTGTCGCTAAAATTTTGCGTAGGTATCCACATTCATATTAAATTTTAGTGATGTAACAACTTTTTGCAAATGATTTTATATTTTTTTTGTTACTTTATAAGGAATAGTGTAGCAAAAGAGTTAATACAGCATATTTTACTGTGTATTTTTTTTTTTTTCCATATCTTTTTGTCATTTGAAGGTGCATAAAAAATCTTAACAACTGTGTAATTTTCAAAACCATCATTTAGATTGAATTCATTCCAACAAAGTAGGAAAATGTATTTTCTTCCTAAAATTTTCTTCAGATAATGTGGGATTTCTTCTCCAATATCAATCTGCATATGAGGAATACATTTAATACATATTATGATCAAAAGTTTTACAATAATTTAATAATTAAAATAAGTTGAACCCCAGTTTCTTTTTCAGCAAGATCTCTTGCAGATTTACAATGAATCTCTGGCTATGACCTTGTTAGAAATTCTTTGTTCTTCACGTTCTTTGTGTGTTCTTTGTGTTCTTCATGCGTTCTTCCTTTTTGAGGGTTTGTGGTGGAAGTTCTTCGGTGCTTTAAAGGCTTGAATCCATAGAGTTTTACTGATTTATGGTTTGTTGAGGTTTCTGGAGGCTTTCAAGCTTGATTCTAGTGAACTTTGAGATCTAGGCAAGTAGTTTGGATGATTCTGCTTCGATTGTTCTTCATATTTGAAGTTAAAGTTCTTGAAGTTCCTAGAGGCTTTAGGGCTTAATTTCAGCAGAGCTTCTAGACTTCTGAACTCAAGATGTCTTTAAGGTCCTCCTCGAGAGTCTTGGTGTCCTCTTCTTAAATGCCTTAGGAAGGCTTCTATTTATAGGATTTTGGGGGTAGGTGAGCGACACGTGACAGAGTCTAATTAGTGACACATGTCACAACCTGATTGGTCCGCTTATGTCATCGCTTACACGCGCTGAATTGCATATGTCATTGCTTACACGTGCTAGACTGCTCATGTCATCGCTTACATGTGCTGATGTGTGATTGGTTTTTGCATGACACTTGGCAAATTTCTGTTGGCTTCTGAGTAGTGATAGCAAAACCTAGCAACAATATATGGAGCTTTGTAATTGGTTGTATTTTGTGGATTTGGTAATCTGATGTGTCAGCTTGTAATAGGTCGGGAATTTTCGCTCACTACAAGGAGATAGCAAAAGAACTTCTCCTGTGTGTGTGCACTAAAGTTAGGCAGTTAAAGTGTCTTGCGATCTGTCTAAATACAATAGGGTGTTCTATATTTATTTGTGAGAGAACAAGGGTGTATTTAGGGTTTATGTTAGAGTGTCTTCAAGCCATTGTTGTAATCTTCATAATTATAGTGAAAATTTATTCTGTTGCCTCTTGTGGACGTAGGCACATTGCCGAATAATGTAAATTCTTTGCGTCATATTTTCTTCTCTCTTCTTTAACCTTGTGTTAATTGATTATTTCACCCAATTCTCACAACAACTGGTATTAGAGCTCCATGTTGATTTATTCAATGGAGATCAACGCTTCTATTGCCAAGGTAGACGTAGTTAAGTTCGATGGAACTAGTAACTTCGGGTTATGGCAAAGAAGGGTGAAAGATCTGTTGGTACAACAAGGTTTGGTGAAGGCTTTGTACGGGAAAGCAAAGAAACTAGAGGTAATGACAGATGACGAATGGGAAGAACTCAATATGAAGGCGGTTAGTACAATTCGACTATGTCTGGCAGACGAGCTTATGTATGATGTCATGGATGACGTGTCTACTGCAGCTATATAATTGAAGTTAGAGAGCCAGTATATGTCCAAGTCCCTCACAAATAAACTTAATCTTATGCAAAAACTATATGAGCTTAAGATGGCAGAAGGTGCGGATTTGGCTTAACACGTTCATACGTTTAATAAAATTATCAGTGACTTATTGTGGATCGATATAAAATTCGATGATGAAAACAAGGCAATGATGCTTCTGTCCTCCCTCCCGGCATCCTACAAACACTTGGTTACAACCTTGCTTTGGGGGAAAGAGACTCTAGAATTTGAAGAGATCTCAGGAGCCCTATTGGATCATTACCAACGGAAAAAGAATTTGGGTGAAAATTCTGGTGAAGAGCTTATTGTAAAGGGTAATTAAGATCATAGAAGGAAGAAAGATAGAGATCACAGTTCTGCTATGGGACATAGTAGATCCAAATCCAAAAGCAAGACAGTGAAGTGTTATAAATGCCAAAAGAAGGGGCATATTAAGCGAGATTGTCTAGAGTGGAAAAGAGGCAAGGACAAAGACAAGGAAGAGTCATCACAATCTGCAAACATTGTGGCAGTGGATTCAAATTCAGATGGAGATATGCTTTCTGTTTCATCCAGTGCCAACAGGCTAATCGATTCTTGGGTTCTGGATTCAGTATGTTCTTTCCACATAACTCCTCATAGAGATTGGTTCGATGCTTACAAGTCAATTAATTTTGGTTCTGTTCTAATGGGCAACAATGCTACTTGCAAAGTTGTTGGAATATGAACAATTAAGATAAAGATGTTCAATAATGTGCTGAGGACATTAGGAGAGGTACAACATGTTCCAGAGGTGAAAAAGAATTTAATTTCATTGGAAACCCTAGACTTTAATGGCTATTGCTATAAGTTTGAGAATGGGTTAATGAAGGTGTCAAAGGGCGCTATAGTTGTGATGAAGGGGCAGAAAGTAGAAGGTAATATCTACAAGCTATTCAGCAATACCATTGTAGGTGGAGTTGCTACAGTGACTAAATATGAGCAAGATGATACACTCTTGTGGCATATGCGACTAGGGCATATGAGTGAGCGTGGTATGAGGGAATTGTAGAAGAGAAATCTGTTGGCTAGAGTTAAGTCATGTAAGTTAGATTTCTACATATACTGTGTCATGGGAAAGCAGTGTAGGATGCAATTTAAAACAACCACTCACAAGACAGAAGGTATATTGGATTATGTACACTCTGATATTTGGGGATCGATACAAGTGGTCTCTAAAGGTGGAGCTCAGTATTTTATAAGTTTCATTGATGATTATTCCAAAAAGGTTTGGGTTTACTTCTTGAAAAACAAGTCTGAGGCATTTGCAAAGTTCAAGAAGTGGAAAGCCGAAGTGGAAAACTGGACTAGAAGGAAGATTAAGTGCCTAAGATCTGATAATGACACTGAATACAAGGATGGGGAGTTCTTGAAGTTTTGTGAAGAGCAACGTATCAAGAGGCACTTTATAGTATGAAGAACACCTCAACTAAATGGAATGGCTTAGAGACTTAACCGGACAATCGGTGAGATAGCTAGATGCATAAGACTGAATGATGGGCTTCCTAAAGTCTTTTGGGCTGAAGCAGTGAACATGGCTTGTTACATTCTTAACCGATCACCTAGAGCTGCACTTGATGGGAAAGTTGCTGAAGAGGTATGGACAGGGAAAGAAGTTGATTACTCGTTAATGAGGATATTTAGGTGCCTAGCCTATGTTTATGTTCCTATCGAAGAAAGGTCAAAGCTTGATTCAAAATCCAAGAAGTGTATTTTTCTTAGGTTCGAGAAAGGAGTAAAAAGGTACAAGCTTTGGGATCCAGTGGCACAAAAGGTGGTGATTAGCAAGGATGTGGTGTTTGACGAGAAGTCCATGATAAAAGATTTCAAAAAGGAAGAAGAGTCTCAAGAAAATGGAAGCAGAAGTGACAACAATAGATCAGTGGTGCAGGTGGAACTAGATGAAGTGGAGTCTCAGCTAGAGAAGGAACCTCACAATAGTGATCAAGAAGATCAAAACATGATATCAAAACGGCCTAAACGCAACATAAGACCACCGGTTAGGTATGGTTTCAAGGATCTTGCTTCTTATTGCTTAGTAATCAGTAGCGAGGATCCTTCCACTTTTCAAGAAGAAATTGATAGCTTTGAAAGGGATAAGTAAATGGAAGCTATGGTAGAGGAGATGGAGTCCTTGAATAAGAACAAGACTTGAGAGTTGTCAGAACTTCCAAAGAGAAAGAAACTGATAGGTTACAAGTAGGTGTTCAGAAAGAAGGAAGCAGTATCAGAAAAGGAAGAAGAACGGTTCAAAGCAAGATTGGTAGCAAAGGGATATTTACAAAGACATAGGATTGACTACGATGAGGTTTACTCACTTGTGGTCAGGCATAATTTTATCAGGGTAGTGCTGGCCTTGGTAGCACATCATGATTTGGAATTAGAGGAACTGGATGTGAAGATGGCATTTCTTCATGGAAATTTGGAGGAAGAAATCTTCATGGAACAACCAGAGGGGTTTAAGAAACTTGGTACAAAGAATCTTGTCTGCAGATTGAAAAAAGCCACTCTATGGGCTTAAATAATCTCCTAGACAATGGTACAAGAGGTTTGATTCCTATATGATTCAAATTGGTTATACCCGTTGTGAGTATAATTGTTGCGTATATGTTAAGATGCTTGATGATGGTTCTTATATTTTCTTGTTACTATATATTGAGGACATGTTAATTGATGCAAAAAGCACGTGGGGTTGACAAGTTAAAAGCTTTGTTGCACAAAGAGTTTGACATGAAAGACTTGGGTACTACTAAGAAAATTTTGGGTATGGAGATTCGCAGGGATAGGGAGTCAAGAAAGCTGTGGATATCTCAGAAGAACTATATTAGAAAAGTTCTTGAAAAATTCACATGCTAATCCTATAAGCACCCCATTGGCAAATCACTTCAAATTATCTAGTAGTCAGTGCCTAAAGAATGAAAAAGAAATTGAAGACATGTCAAAGGTTCCATATGTAATTGCAGTTGGGTGTTTAATGTCTGCGATGGTTTGCAACAGGCCAGATTTGGCTCATGCAGTAAGTACTGTCAGTAAGTACATGGCAAACCCAGGTAGAGAGCATTGGAATGCAATGAAGTGGATATTCAAATAAAGAAAGTCAATACTGTACCGATTATACCGGTTTGGCCAACGGTACGATATATTTCGGATACTGGTCAATGCCGGTGTACTGTTTCAAATTTACCGCTACTTTTTACTATTTTATACAATATACAAAGTTATATTTTTTGGTGGGGTTAGAGCATTAGTAGCAGTGAAACTATATAGCTATTTTAGTTTCACCAAAATACAAAAATTCATATTACAATAGTGGAGATTTTTAAAAATTGTATTTTAAAAATTATAATAAGTTACTTACTCAGCTAGTCAACTACTGGAAGTCCTAACTCATTAGGATTTTTTTTTTCACTCTTTTTTTCACCTCCATACATGTTGCTTACAATTGTAGCCCATTAGTCTTTCATTATAAGTATATTTATTTATTTATTTTCATTCTTTTTTTCACCTCCACACGTTTTGCTTTGAAGTCTTGTCACTTGCATCTTGACTTACTACTTTTCTACTTTCAAGTGAGTGTACCAAAACTATAAAGAGAGACAGACACGTTGAGATATAAACAAAGAAGATGAAGGTGTTGTAGAAACAGAGGCCGGCGAAACAAAGGAAAAAAAGAAGAAATACATGGCAGAGACAAATACAAAGAAGAGAAGGAAAAACTGAGGTAAGAGTGAGGAGGTGGATCTACGAAGAAGAGGAGGAAAAACTGAGTTAAGAGTGAGGAGGTGGATCTTGAAATTTGGGGGGTTTTCTGAGTTTTTTATTTATTTATTTTGCCCGATATCTATTTTCCGGCCGAAACCCAGTATTTATCCCAGTATGTCCAAAACGGCTTCAGTATAGCCGGTATTTAAACCAAAATGAAACAAGAGCAGTTATGTACAAGCCTAAGCATCGATACGGCAAATTTCGGCGATACCGGCCAGTACGGTACGAAATTAACTTCCTTGATTCAAATCCCTAAATGAAACCACAGGATATGGGATCCTGTTTGTGAGGCAACATGGTGATAATTCTGTGGTAAGATATGTGGATTCAGACAATGTAGGCAATATAGATGACTGAAGGTTTACAACAGGATATGTGTTCACATTGTCAGGAAGGCCGGTTTGTTGGAGATCCATACTACAATCCCTAGTAGCCATGCCTACTGCAGAAGCTGAGTACATGGCAGTAACTGAAGCTGCAAAGGAAGCACTGTGGATGAAAGGGCTAGTCAAAGAGCTTGATTTGAACCAAGGAGGAGTACAGTTGCATTGTGATCGTCAAAGTGCCATTTACTTGGCAAAGCATCGGTTTATCATGCTAGGACAAAGCATATTGATATGAGATTCCACAAGATAAAGGAGTTGACTGCTACAAGAGAAATTATTCTTGAGAAGATTGACACTTCAGAGAATGCAACTAATATGTTGACGAAGCCTGTACCTACAAGCAAGTTCAAGCAATGCTTGGACTTGATCAGTGTTTGTGGCTTATGATAACCCGTAAGAGCCAAAATGGAGGCGATTGAAGAGTTTAGTTTGTGAAGCTTAATCCAAGTTAAGCCAAGGTAGAGATTTGTTAAAATGACTTGAATTTTAATGTCGGTGGATTAACATTACAAGCAAGCATTAAATGCTATCTTGTATGAATTGTCAAAGAAATTGGCAAGGAACAACACCAACTTGAACTATATTCATGCATTCTTCACAATAGTCGAAATGTATTGACGGAGACCAGAAATCGGTCATCAACAAGACCTACGATTGATCATCGGTAAGGAAGACAACATATCCTGCGTCCTTGTAGTAGACGAACATAGGGTCAAGACCCCGTCATCACCGTCAGTGCGGAATACGTACATTAATAGCACACCTGAACACCCGCCGGATAGCTGTCCTTCCCTAATTACACTAAGAGCCATTACGAAAGCAAGAACAGCGCAACGGTCGTCCGTTACACCATAACTGAGGCAGTCATTGTTCAATAAATGCAACGGTCAGGAGAGAAACGCCCAACCTAGCATTTAACGAACATAACTGCACCAACCCAGGGAAGGGTATAAAAGGGGAGCCCGGTGCGAAGAAGGGGGTAAGAGAACAATAGCTAAGAAATAGCAATCTGTGAGCAAATTGAGTTTGGATTGTGTAATCTGACTTAAGCATCGGAGTATTCCCAATCGGCCTCACACAAGCGAAGGTACTTTCTTTGTTTCTTTCTTGTATTGACCACAGGTCCGAAGGTCATCTATCACTCTGACGAGGAATATACTAACGAGGCAAATTTTCGGCTTCATCATGTATGACTCCATAGGCAATAAATGGACACATGCCTATGTTAGAAAGTATGACTTGATAAACAAAGTCAAAGATATGCAAATCAGCATGTAAGCTTGCGTGAAGAAACACAACACTCATGCATTAAAAGTTGCACGGATTGCTTGGCCACTATTGTTAAGCTTGCGTGAAGAAGCACAACACTCATGCATTAAATGTTGCATGGATTAAATGTTGCATATATTGCTTGGCTACTATTGTTGACTTCCTTAACAATAGAAGCCTCCCATGTGCTGAAATTTCTGATACTTCGGCTGAACATCTAGCTATAAATAGATGTGAATATGAGAGAAGATGCAAGAGTAGCAAAAAGACGATACTTATCTATCAAAAAGATAAAGTCGAAGACAAATGATTTCCCATGGATTAAACTGAACGAATATGTAATGTAACACTAATTTCATCACAGATCAAAATCTCATGTGCATCGCTCGCTGGTTTTCCCTCCATGCTTCGAAGCCCAGGACACGCACCCCAGCCAATCGCATCACGCCACGTAGCAGTTATCGGCGCCGGCGCCGCAGGCCTAGTAACTGCTCGAGAGCTCCGCCGCGAGGGTCACAGCGTGGTGGTCTTCGAGCGAGGCGACCAAGTTGGCGGCACCTGGGTCTACACCCGGAATGTCGAATCCGACCCGATTGGACTCGAACCGACTCGGACCACGGTCCACTCCAGCCTCTACGACTCCCTCCGCACCAACATCCCCCGAGAGGCCATGGGCTTCAGGGACTACCCGTTCATCCCCAAAGACGACCCGGACAGAGACCCGAGACGGTTCCCGGGTCACCGAGAGGTTCTGAAGTATCTGCAAGACTTCACGCGCGAGTTCAGGATTGATGAGTTGGTGAGGTTTGAAACGGAGGTAGTGCGCGTGAGATACATGGAGGAAGAGGAGAAATGGAAAATAAAATCAAAAGAGAGGTCAGGCACAGAAATGGGTTTGGAATTGGATGAGATATTTGACGCTGTTGTTGTATGCAATGGCCATTTCACCGAGCCTCGTGTCGCCTATATTCCTGGTATTTTTCCTAACTGCTCCTTTCTTTTTCATTTTTTTAGAAACTACAGTATTTTTTTTTCTAATTTTGAGTGTGCTTTAGAAGAACACTGTGGTGTAAAAACCTCGCATTTTAGCAATCAATAAGCCAAAACCCACCCACATCCTGGGTGGGTTTTTACTTTTTTATTCTAACTATGAACAGGTCTTAAACAAAAGGCCAAAAATGTAACATTATCCCTTTTTAAGTTTTACAAATTTTAATTTCAGTTCTCTAAATAAGAGTTTTGTTTAACTAACCAAAACGGCATATCCCCCTCCCAAAAAAAAAAAAAAAAAAAAAAAACCAAAACGGCATAGTTTTTATTTCTTTCTTTTTTTTTTTTTTTGAAAGTTATTTCTTTCTTAATCTTAGGACAAACGGTAATTATAAAAAAAAAAAAAAAAAAAAAAAAGCAAGCAAAACTGAAACCCCACCCCCACCAGATACATGATCTGAGAAACCAAGAATGAGAAAGAGGGGGAAAGAGAGAGAGAGTGAGAGATCGAGAGGGAGAAAGGGAGATCGCTGATCAGCGAGAAAGAGAGAGAAAGAAGATTGCAGCACCGAAATCTTTGGTATCAGACATGTCAACTACAACTGTTACTTCAACTATTCATCATCAACATCATGATCTTTGTACAGTTTGTATCCAAAGTTTCGGGTCAAGTGATCAGGGTAGTGACCAACAAGTCCCACGTGACCGACTAGTATTTACTGGAAAGCCACTTTTCTTTCGATTAAGGTTGTTTCTGTTTTGAGGTTTCTATAGCTTTTAAATAGTCAATATCATATATGCTCTTGTAAGTTGTAAGATTGTCTTTTTTTTTTTTTTTTTTTTTTTTAATATCTTTTTTCTGATATTGAATTCTGGTGTTGGTAGACTGCTGGTTTTCTTGTCATGTAGTATGGCAAAAAATTGCAACAATGGGGTGTTTGGTTCGTGTGTTTGAAAATCTGTGTTTTGTTGTTTGAAAACATGCGTTGAAAACATACGTGGGAATATAAGTAAATGAAAAAGCTGAAAATATTGTTTAAAAACTGAAAATGTGTATTTGAGTGGGTGCCAAACACCCCTTAGGTTTTTTTTTTTTTTTTAATTAACATTTTTCATAAGATTAATAAATAAATAACTAAATATTAATTAAGGTCCAGAATGACGCTATTTTGGAAAGTTAACAGCAGAAACTAACGGGCTGTTTTGGAAAGTTAACGGCAGAAACTAACAATTTATTAACAGATAACTTAATTGAGAAGGAATGAAATTTGGAGGACTACAATGACAAAACCCAAACTTAGAAGACTGAAATGAAAAATTGTGAAATTTAAAGAGTGAGTTTCGCATTTTGGCTTAAAAAAAAAAAAAAAACAAAAAAGTAGAGATGAAAGAAAGAAGAGAGAGAAATTGAATATTTTATATTATTTGTCAGTATAGTTTATATTATTTTAATGAGATATATGTAAAAATAAAAGCTAGAATGTTGGATGAGTTGTAAAATAGAATGGTAAAACAGGTAAAGTAGATTTTGAGAATGCAAAATAGACATTTTTTTGCATTCTCATATGCTAGTGCTCTTAGTAAAGGTTTTTTTTTTTTTTTTTTAATTAATTGATTTATTTTATTAGTATTTTGTGGCAGGAATAAATGAGTGGCCTGGGAAGCAAATGCATAGCCACAATTATCGTGATCCAGAACCTTTTCGAGATCAAGTATGTGCCACATCTTCTTCCCTTTTGAATGTGAATAGTAAGTTAAGCTTAGCAGATGATTTAAAAAAAAAAAAATATATATATATATATATACTGCAGTTGTAAATTGATTCCCATTTGAATTCTATTAGTTCACTTCTTCTACTTTGAGAAATATTTCCATTATTTCACCTTTTTTTTTAATGAACCGTTAAAAAATATTTTATAAATAAACTAAATCAACTAGGAATACAACATTTAGCTCAGATGGTAGATCTTTTACCCATACATCAAGATTTGCAGATAAAACGGTTCTTTTAGAGAAGGAATTAGCAAGCTAGTTGCCCTCCCTTTTTACACGTCAAAACTACACATATGAAAAGCACCTGACAAAGACCAAAACTCTTTAATTACATTACCAAACATAGTTTTGAAGGCATCTGGTTGTTGATTGCTGTGATAACTCTTTAACTGTCTTCTTCGAACTCCACCTAGAAAATGTAAAGTTCTCGAGCAAAACTTAATGTCCAGTTAGCTATTAAGGCTTCCACTAAATCTACTGGGTGAGCTAACATGATTTTTTAGCTAAGGGCTACTATTATATTCCTCCAAGAATCTCAAATCACAACCCCAATACCAGATAGGGAGAACTCAGAGAAAATCACTCAATCAAAATTTGCCTTTTACATTCCTTCGCTTGGAGGGTTCCACTTGACTCGACACTTCAGCTGGACATCTCTAATTAATTTCCGCTGCACATCAAGGAATTCAATGAGGAGTTCCTTTGCTTTCGATGCCACTTCTATAAAGCCCATGTTTGTTGTTTTTCTCTGATCCTATTCCGTCTTTGTCAAAGGCTCCAGGTGATCATAGAAAAATAATGCCACTGTGAGATGAGGAGCTTGTTCGAACACTGTACAGTCTGTACTAACTGAATCAATAAACGATCTAAACTTCTTCTAAAATAAATTGAGGAAGCTAGATTCTAACCGCCACACTACTTGAGCCTGGTCACATAAACATAAGGCACGTAAACAATCTATTAAGTGTTCCTCATAATGATTACACTGAGTTTCCTTAAGGACATTCCATTTGAACAAGTTTTGCTTGGTCGGGAGAGACTCTTTTGCAGCATGCCACATGAGGTGCCTAATTTTGTTTGAAACTTTGAATTCTAGTAGTCCACTTAACAAAACATATTCTCTTATATTCTTCTGATTTTAGGAGAAATTTAACAATGTGTAGAAACTACTTAGGGTAAATAAAGTCTAATATGCTTTGAATAACGAATCTTACCAGACCAATCATGTATTTTTGCAATGAGTTGGGATTGAGAACAAGCATATATGTAAACATTGTTCTGTAATTAGGACCTACAAGGCTACAACTAACTGATCATTATATTGTTTTTCGGTTTCAATTTTTTCCCTGCACTAGTGATTAGCTTAGCCTACCTTATCCTTTTCCTGCTTTCAACAGGTTGTAGTTTTGATTGGGAATTCACTTAGTGCATTCGATATTTCTCGGGAAGTAGCTGGAGTTGCCAAAGAAATCCACATTGCAGCTCGAACGGTCATAGACGGAACATTTGGAAAACAGCCTGCCTATGATAATATGTGGCTTCATCCTATGGTAAGTCACCGACAATGCAATTGAGTGGCTATCAGGGTATGTCAATCAAGTAATTCTTCCTTTTTTCTTTTTTCTTTTTTGGGTTCTATTTAGAAAATCTTCAATTTGTTTGATGAAATGTCTAGCATATATAAAAAAGAAATACTGTATATAAATAAAGAGTATGTTAGGAAAGTTTCCGTTCACTTTTAAAAAGGATCATGTTTTAAGACATCCCAAATTGAATTAGAAGACTAAGGGACTAATAATAAGGTAAAACTGAATCACTGATTACAAGAAAGGCTAATTGAAAATACTAACCTTAATTTAAATGGTGCAGATAAAAAATGTATTTGAGGATGGTTCTGTAAATTTTCTAGATGGGAGCATTGTCATTGCTAACATCATTCTACACTGCACAGGGTATGCTGCATATATACTCCAATAATATGGCTTTGGCTTTGATTTAGGTCCAAAACTGAACCAAAAATGAAATAGTGAATGGTAATTAAAAGTCATTTATTTATTTTTTCAAGGTACAAGTATCATTTTCCTTTTCTTGAAATCAATGGTATTGTGACTGTGGATGACAATCGTGTTGGGCCACTATACAAGCATATATTTCCACCAGCCTTGGCTCCACGGCTCTCCTTTGTTGGATTACCTTGGAAGGTTTATCCCTACCTAAACATATATAGCGTGACCTCGTTTATGGTTGGAGCTTTAATTTAATCTTATCTAACGGTGGACGTTATGTTTTTGTATTTGGTTGGTGCCAGGCCATTCCTTTTCCCATGTTTGAATTACAAAGCAATTGGATAGGTGGTGTTTTGTCTAATCGATTCACACTTCCATCACAGGAGGAGATGATGGGAGATGTTGAAGCCTTCTACTCATCACTTGAAACTTTTGGCACTCCAAAGCGATACACTCATTGTTTGGGTGATAATCTGGTAATTTTGGTCAATTCAGGAGCCTACAACATGACAGATTTTCATTTTTCCTTTTCATGCTAACATTAGGTGTGGTGGCTAATGACCTATTTTCCATATAAATGTTGCTAAATTATTCCAAACTGGCATAACAAAACACCATAAGGGTGCCTCAATAGTGCCTAGCAATAGAAAGTATGCGTCTGGTAAAACTGACTTGATTAATAGTAAAAGACCCGCTAAGGTAGAGGTAAGCTATTTTTTGGCTAGTGAAGGCAATTAGACTTCATTCTTCTAGTTCTGATTTCTTACTTGATATTAATTTGGTCATGTTGAGAAAATATTTTGGATGTTGTTGTTCAGGTAGATTACAATAATTGGCTTGCGAGTCAGTGTGGATGTCCTGCATTTGAAGATTGGAGAATGCAAATGGTTTTGGTCACTATCAAGAGCACACTAGCTCATCCTGAATCTTACCGCGATGAATGGGAAGCTCAGCACTTGGTTTTGCAAGCTTATGAGGATTTCTTTAGGCACACCTCAGAACAAGTTTGCTAGTGATAGATCATAGATGTGTCTTTCCTTAATCAAGTTTCAAGACTCACCATTTTTCATTATATCTCACATGCCAAAACCCTAGTCACCTTTCCATTGTTGGCTTCTATTCCTCTTGTTTAGTCATTGTTCTAAGTAGTAACGTACGTTAAGAATAACTAATAAGTTGCCCATGCAATGCACGAATAATATTTTAATACTTTATGTGAATTATTTTTAAAGAATGTTGTACATATATTATAGCATAGTTGTTATAAAACTTTGTTAAGTAATGAGTTCATCCTAAGAAATAATAATTATAAATTGCACACACATATTATAAATATTTTGTTCAAGTAATGAGCAATTAAAAAACAACTTTTGAGTAATATTGTATAATAAAAGATGATTAAAGCATGTTAATTCATTCCATATTATTGATCTTTATTATGTGATGTAATAAAGAGGTTCATTGCTAAATCTTGTTTTTTTGTTTCTTCAATGCTTTGTTTTGCAGTATGGCAATGCTTGTAAATCTTGTTGAGACGTATATTATCATCATTTGTTTCTTCATCTTTAACGTTTGAAGTTTGGTCCGTCTTTATTTGTTCAATTTTGAGATTTCATCACTTTTTTTTCTTTTATTGCATCATTTGTTTTAATTACTAATGAATAGCATTGGATTCATAACTGGATCTTACAAAGTTTGGACTTGTGGATTTGTTGTTGCTAAGATTTTGCGTAGGAGTCCATTTGGATACCGTTTATTTTGCTAAAAACGATAAAAAAAATAATAAAAAGTTACTGTTCACGCGCGAGTTACAGTTCATTTGCCTAAATGTAGGAGCTAGTTAAAAAAATAAAAAATAAAAAATAAAACCAACAACAACAACACAGGAGAATATTTTCTATCCAAACGCATACTAGGTATCTACATTCATATTAAATTTTAGTAATGTAACAGTTTTTTGCAAATGATTTTATACTTTTTTTTTTTGGTTACTTTATAAGGAATAGTGTAACAAAAGAGTTAATATAGCATATTAGATTGTGTATTTTTTTTTTTTTTCCTTCCATATCTTTTTGTCATTGGATTGGAAGGTGCATTTTCAACACAAAACATGTTTAAATAATGAAAAACAAAGTAAGTACCAAACATGAACACAAAGAGTGATAAAAATCACTTTCAAAAACAAATAAAATGATCAAAAATCCTTTTGGATTGATCCATATATAGTTGAGCACACACACATCACATTTAAACAAATACAATCGAATAAATGAATAAAGCATTCATTGAACATTAAGCATGTATGTTGTGTGTATATATCAAGTGTGGAATAGTCCTTAGTCTAGAGTGAAGATTCAATGATCAATTCGATCAAGTCATACACAACTAGTACTAAACCAAGTGGTCTATCTCAATTATAGAAATGAACATATATGACCTCCCACAAAAAAATGATTACATATCTTTGAAACTTTTCATTTGGCTTCTTTACAAATCATAAAATTTGATCATTTTGAATCAATACATCTCATTTTGAGATCGATGCCTGAAATTTTGTATATTTCAATTTGATGAACAAGCCTTTGGCTTTTTGGGCAACATACATATTCATAAAAGTCACATTCCCTTTTTTCTAATCAAATACTAGTATGTGCGACAGCTTTTGTAGCTCATTATCTCTTTTCATTTTGAGATTTACATTGGTTGAGCTCTTTAAGCAAAAAAATATAAAAGTGTAGGAAGATATATAAGCACAAGTCTACGCATGTATCAAAATCAACATGACTATTGACTAATCATTCATGACAAGCTTGAAGATCGATTTACAACAATCACACAAAGATGTCAAGATTTTTCTCACAAAGATATAAGTGCATAAAAAACAAGTTAAGCTCGTAAATACATAAAGCCATTTGTACAAAGGTACAAAGCAAAACTTACATGTGATATGTGCTCAAACATATATGATCAAACTTTTTGAATTTTTCACTTTTTATGTGGTTTTGGATTCTTACTCACACAAAACTAAAACAAAAAGGTAAGATCAAAACAAAAAAAATGCATACAAATAAATGCAAGATGCACAAATGCATGAAGATATGGCATCTAATGCATGAAGAGTCCTACAAAGATTGAAAGAATTAGATCAAGGACCAAAAAAGCGAACGCTCAACCATAGGAACCCTTCCTCATCCAAACGGAACAATTGTTTGGAATGAGTGTCTCAAAAGAAGTGAGACGAGTGTTGGAAGAATAAGAACCGAAGATGCACATAGTCAAGGAGTTAAGAGCATTAAACACTTTCTTCAACAACATGTTATTTTCACTCAAATCCGGTTTACCCTATTTCGCACAACTTCCAAGAAGCTAAAGTTTCTCTTTTCTTTTGATTCTTTTAAGAGTATGAAACTTAAAACAATTAGGTCTTAGATGACCAAAAGCACCACAATGGTGACATACAATGTGAAACTTAGAGCAATTAGGTTTTAGATAACCAAAAGCACCACAATGGTAACACACAATGTGTTTAGGTCCACTAGGCTTTTTGGGAAGGAATCTAGTAAGATGGTTTTGTTCTCTCTTCCCACAATGGTGACACACAATGTGTTTAAGTCCACTAGGCTTTTTGGGAAGGGATCTAGTAACATGGTTTTGTTCTCTCTTCAACTTATAACATTGAAGTCTTATATGACCAATCACACCACAATGGTGGCACGTTGTAACAAATTTAGATCTATTCAAAACTTTAGGTTGAGACCTAAACGAAGGCTTTGACTTAAAAGTCTTTCTCTCCACCTTTTGGTTTCTTTTATGTGGAGGAATGTACACCGATTTATCCTTTAAAATAGAACATGCAATAGGCACAAAATCAGATACTGCAACATGATTGCAACAAATATTTTTATCCTTTTTATCAATAGGTTCAGCAATCAAACACTTGGCATGCATCTTAAGAGATTCATTTTCACATTTTAGCTCATTAACAAGTTTGTTAGACAAAACAAATTTAGCATCTTAAGAGTCTTTCTCTCTACCTTTTAGTTTTTTTTATATGGAGGAATGTACACCGATTTGTCCTTTGAGATAGAACACGCAATAGGCACAAAATCAAGTACTACAACATGATTGCAACAAATATTTTTATCCTTTTTATTAATAGGTTCAGCAATCAAACACTTGGCATGCATCTTAAGAGATTCATTTTCACATTTTAGCTCATCAACAAGTTTGTTAGACAAAACAAGTTTAGCATCTAAGTCCATATTCAAACATTCAAACTCTTTTAGCTTTTCAAGAGAATTTTGAGCAAGTTTCTCATATTTCTCAACCAATTTGTTGGATTCATTGAGCTTAGCAATCAAATCATCATTTTTACAAAATAACTTGCTCAAATTCTTTTGAAACTTCTTAGCATTTTTCTTCAAGGGTTTGATGTTAGGAATATCAACAACATCCAAAGATTCATGTAACATAGGATCACAATCATGAGGATTATCACTTATAAAAGCATTTTCACAAACACGTGGCATGTTACACTCATCATTAACCAAATCATACAAAGTGGCATACAAAGTACAATCCATGGCAATTAACACAAAGGGTCAAGAATCACACTTAGGTATTTAAACCACAAAAAGTGCACCTGCTCTGGTACCAATTGAAAGTTTAATATGTGTATAAAACACCCTTGAACGTTTAGACCCTCAAAATACAAATTATCAATTCAAACTTTATATCAAACAATGTATGTGTAGAAAATGATTATAAGTTTATACCAGAATTGATAAACAATCTAAATTAAATAAAATCACATCCACAGCAGAAATTAAATGGCAAAGATTAAGGTAAGAGAGATGCAAACACAAGGACAACACAACAATGTGTTATCGAAAAGGAAATCGAAGCCCTCAGTGTAAAACCTCTTCGCCACTCTCCAAACGCTCAATAATCCACTAGAAAATGAAGTTGGGATACATGAACAGCAATAGACTCTCTAAGCCTAATCTACCCAGGTACCTAAGCCCTCCAAGGTTCTTGCTCCAACGAGGTTACGCTGAACCTTTGTCTTTTCTAGCTTACCAGATTTTTCTATAACTCATAGCATCAACTAATAATCATTGGTTCCTTCTTGACTGCTTCCCAAAGCACCAAATAGTCTTCTCACAGATATAAGTATGGTGAGAAAAGGTTTTGGGTAAGAACCTCTCAAGGATGTAACAATGGAGAGGATGAGAGTAGAGAAATTTGAAGAGTCTCTATGCAAATATTGTGGATGAATCAATCTTATTTTTTTCCTAGCGTTTCTCTCTTAAAATTCTCTATGGAAACTTTCTACATTTCGTGGGTTTAAGGAATATTTATAATTGGGTGAGAAAGGAATGCAAAGAGTCAGTTTTTCCCAAACAAGGTGGTCTGGCGGTTTGGCCTCACGACTGAGTCGTGAGTTCAAGCCACGATATAATAGAAAGATCATGCTAGACTATTTGTCCTGTAGTGCTCCAGCTGGCGCGACTATTCATCTTCTCGCACGATTCACTTATGTGCTGTATTTGGTGGCTTGTTAGTCGTGAGTCACCCGCGAATCTCTACATCTTGCACAATCTTGAGCATTTCTTTACACTCTCTCACTCACTACCCTTACATGATTTTCACCTAAATACAAGGTTACTAAATGCTAAATTACAAGCAAATTTGGTACGAAATAAAGCCAATACAATGGTTGATTAAATTCAACCTTACAACAAGTATAATGTAACAAGAAAAAAGAGATTAAATAAATAAGATGTGAAACATATGAGCAACTTGATCAAACACAAAATAGTCATAAGAAAATGACTACAATGATCATATAGCAAAGCAATTAATCATCCTAACATGCAATCAATAGAGCACAACAGCATAAAGATGTATGCATGTCCAGCTCATAAACACGATGCGATGAAAACCACTAAGCATAGATACTAAACATCACTCAAAGAACCATAAAAGAAACAAGAAAACAAACATAATGTAAAGCAAACAAAACAAGATTTTCTCATAAAAGATGTCTTCTCCTCCTTGGTATATGCATCTCCCTTATAGAATTTCTCCCCTTACGAATACGCATGACAGAGAATTTCTCCCCCTGAGAATGTGTGCATGAGTCATAGAGAAATGACGATACACTACGGTATACTCTCCCCCTTTTTGTCACGAATAGACAAATGAATCAATAGGAAGGAGGGAAAGAAAAAAAGATATGAATAAGGGTAAAGATGCATGAGGGGTACAAGATGAATGAAAAAATGAAGCTCAAACAAAAAACAAAAACTCCTTAAAAATAAAATGCTACAAAGCATAAAGTAAAACATGACATGCTAAGGATGAGTTGAGAAAACAAAATATAGACCAAGGCATGACAAGGGTAATAAAGGTATATGCAAGAGGTGGCTATGTGCAATGCATTAACAAAGCATGAGAAATTCACATGTGGGGCAAGGTGTGTAAAACACACAACCAATGAACCAAACATATTCCTAATGAGGAAACATGAAAAACCCTAAAGTTTGGTACTCATCGAAGTCCAAAAGAGTGAAAAAATACCATAGAGGCATTTTATCAAACACCTAGCATGCACACATTATACATATATGGTGAACAATGCATGAACAATGTGAAAATCTACCCTTAATACATGTTATTTTTGCCACAATGGGCCAACATCCAAAGCAAATAGACATTTAAAACAAAACCCAATCAAAAAGATTGACAAAAAATAAGTTTTCCCAACCCCTTTGGTGAAAATCCTAACCATGAACACAAAACCCTCCAAAAACATAATTTAAGAATTAAAATCAATGAAAAGAGTTAAAGATTACCTTAAAGATGTTAATAGAATTAAAAAAAAAACAATTGAATATAGTTGGGTTTTGATGTAGAAACATTGAAATAAGGGTTTGGGAGAAGATGAGAGTTATAAAAGAGTCATATGAGGAGTTTTGGACCAAAATCTCATGAAATACCCATAAAATAGCTAATCTGGGAATTTCACATGTAGCTAACTCACAAGTTACTCGCGAGCTACTCATGAAACTCACTGCCTAATGACCAAAAATGCCAAAAATGCATTTTTCAACTTTGCGACTCATAGCCAACTTGCGAACGACTTGCGAAAGACTCTGACCCCTGTTTTTCAACACAAAAACGAGCTTAAAACATTGAAAAACAAATTAAGTACAAAACTTAAAAACAAAGAGTGATGAAAAACACTTCCAAATACAAATAAAATGATCAAAAATCTTTTTGGTTTGATCCAAATATGGTTGAGCACACACATATCACATTTGAACATGTACAATCACACAAATGAAATAGGCATTCATTGAACATTAGACTTGTATGTTATGTGTGTGAATCAAGTATGACCTTGTCCATAGCCTAGTATGAAATTTCAATGATCAATTCAATCAAGTCATTCACAACTCACGAAGTCAAGTGACCTATCTCACGTAGAAATGAACATATATGAACCCCCACCAAAGTGTTTACATTGATTGAAAGCTTTTCATCTGGCTTCTATTTTTTATACTTTTTTATCAATACAACTCAATTTTTGAGCAACGATGCTATGAAATTTTTTATATTTCTTTGAGGAATAAGCCTTTGGCTTTGGCATCATACATTTTGAATACATTTTGCTCCGCCTTTTCCTAGTCAAACTAGTTTTTGAAGTAAGACTTTTTCAACTCTTTCTCTTTTTAGAGATAGACGTTAATAGAACTTTTTGACATAAAAATAAATGTGAGGAGATATATATGACCAAGTCTATGCATATATCAAAATCAAACAAAACTATTGACTAATCATTCATGATAAGCTCGAAGATCTAGTTTCAACAATCAAACATAGATTTCTAGATTTCACTCACACTTAAAAATGTGCATACATAACAAGCTAAGCTCGTAAATGCACTATGCCATTAGTACAGAGGTACTAGGCCAAACTCACATGTGAAATGTGCTCAAACATATACGATCAAACTTTTTGAATTTTCCACTTTTTATGTGTTTTTGAATTTTTACATACACAAAACAAAAACATAAAAGTAAGATCAAATAAAGGTCCGATTTAGGTATTTATAATATTCTATGTTTATGCAACGATTAGAATCAATTGACTATGCTGCCATTGAGAGCACATAAAATTCGCCTTGTCAAACTCACTAAATCAAATTAGCAACCACAATTGATTGAGTTCATCACAAGACCTATGGATAGAGCATTGATATTCATCAACACACAACCATCATCCTCCAAGAGAGAGAATTAAAGAAGGGAGACAACAATAAAGAGAGAAAGGGAGAAGGAGACTAACAAAAAATAGAAAACCTAAGAGGAATGAGTTTTGAAACATAGGTCTTGTTATTTACAAATATGTCACCACCGATTTTAGAAAAAAGAAGTCCAATCATGAAAGCATCTAAAAGAAGAGGATTTGCACCCACTCATCTAAAATAGCATAAAACCCAAAATATAGTCATTGAAGTCCAAAAATTGCCCACATATCAGATTATGAACTATGATTTTGTTTCAACGCTTGTGCAACTGTATGTCACTTTAGCTTATACAATACGATTTATTTTTCTTTTGTATTTCTTGAGGGTGAGAAAAGAGAGTGGGTAGTGGTTATTATGTGTGAAAAGAAAGGAATGATTAAAAAAATTAAGAGAAAAAAAAATTATTTTAATGAAATAGAGTATGTAATAGATAATCCTATGTGGATATTTTGAAAACTAGTAAGCATAGGAAAAAATAAAAAGTAAAAAGGTTCTTATTCTAAAATAGAGAATAATTTTTGCATAAACTTATTTGAATGCTATAAATGGATTTGCATATTTTTCTTCAAAAAAAAAAAAATATCTAGACAAAAAAATCTCAACTATAAAATGACGGAACAAACAAAACTTGAAATGGACAAGAAAAAAAATGATAACCAATATTCTAGAGTTTTTATTTTTTATGAAAAGGGTGGAATTTCAATAACATAAAAAACGGACATTACAAGGCTACCACTCTAATGTTTAATTTATTTTTTTAATGACAAACTCCAATATTTTTAGAGTTTAAACAACATACATAACTTGTTTTAAATGGAGCTACTTGACTCATTTGGTGTTGGCTAGTGCCCGTCTTGTTCTTTTAGATTGTTACATCTCTATTTTACAACTCCCCCCCCCCCCCCCCCCAAAAAAAAAATACAAAACCACATTCTAAAATTGAGTTTGGTTAATGCATACGCGTAATATATTAATCATTCATTTAAAACAATTTATAAAAAAATTAAAAAATTATTAAAAAAATGTGAATTATTTTTTTCATTTTTTCATAAAAAAATTTTAAAAAAATAATTTAATAAATATACTGAAAAAAAAAAAAAAAAAAAAAAAAAAAACCCTTTAAAATTTTATATTAAAAAGAAAAGAATACTTGTCTTAAATAAAGTCCATGTTTACTAAAATAAATATAAATAAAGTCCACGATGTTTTGCTTTCCCGAACATTTCGTGCCACGCGACCGACTCTTGTTCCTTTCCTTTCATTGAGTCTTTAACTGTTCAATTGTAGCTTTCGTTGACTTCATTTACATCCCTACTTCTTCGAATTCTTCTTCTCTCACCAAGTACCAATGTCAGCCACGCTCGACCCAATCATATCACGTCACGTGGCAGTGATCGGCGCCGGAGCCTCCGGTCTCGTCACTGCTCGAGAGCTTCGCCGCGAGGGCCACACCGTGGTTGTCTTCGAGCGAGGCGATCAGGTTGGTGGCGCCTGGGTTTACACTCCGAAGGCCGACTCCGACCCCGAACTGACTCGGACCACGGTCCACTCCAGCCTCTACCACTCCCTCCGCACCAACCTCCCACGAGAGTCCATGGGCTTCATGGACTACCCGTTCCTGGCCAAAGACGACCCGGACAGAGACCCGAGACGGTACCCGGGTCACCGAGAGGTTATGATGTATCTCCAGGACTTCACACGCGAGTTCGGGATTGGTGAGTTGATTAGGTTTGAAACAGAGGTGGTACACGTGAGATTAGTAGCAGAGGAAGAAGGCTTCAAATGGAAATGGAAAATAAAATCAAAACAGAGACTGAGACTGAGCGGGAAAGACGAAAATGAAACGGTCGTTGAAGAGGTGGAGATATTCGACGCTGTTGTTGTATGCATCGGCCACTATACCCACCCTCGAGTCGCCTGTATTCCCGGTAATTCTTTGGCCACTACTTTTTTGTCACAATTTCAGTTGGTAAAACACGTTCGTCGTAATATTATAACATAAAAATGAGTTTAGTCATGTTAATAAAATGAAATTAGAGAAATAATAACAGAAGATTGTAAACTTATACTATCTGATATTATGCCCTCTGATATGATTTTTTTTTTTTTTTTTTCCGGATAAACTACTATTTTAGAAACTAAATTTTATTGTATAAAATATTTTATTACGGTATTAATTTATAATAAAAAATTTATATAAATTATTATTTTCTTAAACTTATTATAAAATGACTGTATGGTATATAATATGAGTAAGTTTTTTTTCTTTTTCTTTTTTTCACCTTCAGGAATAAATGAGTGGCGTGGGAAACAAATGCATTGCCACAGTTATCGTGTTCCTGAGCCTTTTCAAGACCAGGTATGTACCAAATATCTGAATCTGAGGTTCAAAAGAGTTAATATCAGCTTTTGAAGTCGAAAATTTAAAATCAAAAGATTTATAAAAATCTAACATGAAACTGATTCCAATTTGCTATATTAAAATAGAGATGGCATCTCATGGCGCACGATAGAATTTTCATTTAAAATATGACCTTTATGTTATAAATGAAATACAGTCAATACACCACTACTAGTGTTTATATATTGTTCCTATAATCCTATTATCTACTCTGAGGTTTTAGGTTTCTATTACCTACATAGTCGATCTGGAAAAGACATTTAAATATATCTTGGGTTTAATTAGTTCTATCAGAGGGAAGTTCAACAAAATGTAATTTTTTCTATATTTTTTATAAAGGTTTTAGAGCATCTACAACAATGAAGTCAAATTTTTAGCTTTTTAGTACCACAAAAAGTCACATTATCTATTTTACATTCTCACATCCAACTGTAATTACTTTATTTTAGCTTTTAACACAATAAAATAATATAAACACTACAATAAAATAATATTTCATTCAATTACCAAAACACAACCACAACCAAAAGCAATGTGGACACATGGTGGACATTGAGAGAGACACGGAGGGTAGTGAGAAGAGAGACAAAAGCAGTGTGAACAGAAAATTTTTTTAAAAAAATTACCTTTTAGTTACCGTGCACAGCCAAAAAAGTAGCTGTGCACTGTAGCTGTGGAGCCAAAAAAATATAACTTTGGCTCCACTATTGTTGTAGGGTACATTTTGATATTTAGTAGAGTTAAAAATAGCTATTTAGCACCACTATTGCTAAACTTTTAGAGCATTCATATTGTTGGATGTAAACTTTTAGCTTTTTAGCATCTAAAAATGTTACATTATCTATTTTAACTTACAATTTCACAACTCACTCCACATCAATGGTTCTAATTTAGCAACTACTTCATTTAAATAATCTTTCTTTATTTTTATTTTTTTTTATTCTTCATCCTTTTCTCTCTCTCTCTCTCCCTCTCTTCCTTTGGTCACACCCACCCACCACCCATTGCCACCACCAACAACCCACCCACATCAACAAACCACCACCTGCCTCCACAATAACTCTGATTTAAAAAAAAAAAATAATAATAATAATAAAAACAAAAACAACCACTGATGAAGCCAAATTCGTCAATTAATGAGCTCATCCTGACGGGTTTACCAAGATGATTTGAAGCCCTGCACCAAGACAAAAGAAAATGTTTCTCTCGAAAAGGTCATTGGCGTGGTGCCAACCAATGCACCTCCGATGATAAAGTCAATAGCTAGAAGAGAATATTAATGGATTCGTAATGTTATGAATAGTGATTTCTGTCTTAACTTTGATTGAGGTCTAGTGTGGCTTATATAGGGGTTTGCCTTTCTAGCCGTTAAGGCTTTCATGGTGGCTTGAATGCTCCTGTTGTAACGCTTCTGGTGATTCAATTAAGAGAAGATCCTCCCAATGATAACCTCTTTTAAGACCGTCTTTACATTACGGATCCTCCATAAATGCCCATTTATGGAGCTTTGGTTGTTCAGCGTGTTCCCTGGACGATGAGAATTTTCTAGCTCATCAACTACTGCCACCACAAACCCACCTCAATAACGAAAAATTATAAGATCCACATGGTAAACAAGTGATGTGGTCCACCATTCCACTAAAAAACTGCCACTTGTTTAAAATTGTTAGTTAGAAAATTTTTTTAAACAAAATTTAATTACTAACTCAGCAATTTTAAACAAGTAGAAGTTTTTTAATAGAATGGTGGACCACATTACTTGTCCACCAGAGGACTATAATTTCTTCTCAACAACCCACCCACATCAACAAACCACCAATTGTTGCCACCACCACCACAACTCTAATTTAAAAAAATAAAAATAAAAATAAAAAACTACCACCACCACGACAAACCCACCTCAACAACCCACTCACATCAACAAACTACCACCTGCCGCCACCACCACAACTCTAATTTAATAAAAAATAAAAAACCTCCTCCTCAAAGCCGTCATCCCTGATTGTCATCCTTGGCCGTCCACTAATACCCACCATCCAAGCTGTTGTCCCTGGCAGTTGTCCAAGCCAACCTCATCCTCAAAGACTAGTTCTTGAAGAGAGAGTGCTGATACTTTGAGTCAAAGGAAAAGAAAAGAGAAGACAGAGAATGAAGAGAGAGAAATGAAGAAGACGATGAATGAAGAAAGTGCCGAATAACTAGTATTGATACCAATTTACTGGTATTGGTAGTGATACCAATTTACTGTTGCTCCAAAGTTAAAAATTTTAGCTTTGTCTCCAACATTGTAGCATGCTTTTTAGTATTGATAGTACTAAAAATAGCAATATGACTTTTTAGCACTACTAATACTAAGGCATATATTAATAAACCATTTTAAGAAATTTTTATGAAAATATGAAAAAGTAATTAACTGTTTTGACAGCTTTTTTAATTTCTCATAAAAAATTTTCCAAAATGGATGATTAATATATGTCCTAAGAGTAGGGGTGTTCACCAAACTGCACAAACCGTAAAAACCGCACCAAAACCATCCGCAAAATGGCATAACTGCATCACACCGCAAGTAATAGTGCACTATACCGCATGGTGTAGTGCGGTTTGTGGTTTTATAATAAAAAAATACACAAACCACACCACACCGCACCCTCTTTATATATTAATATATTTATTTATTTTTAATATTAAATATATTATTAATAGTTTAATAACCCTAGTTTTCAAAAAATTTAAAAAAAAAAAAAAAGTTTAATAACCTTAGCAAGTGTTGACTAGAAAAGCCAACCCAAAATAAAGAAAAACTAGCTCAATAATATAAAACTTTGCCCAAAAAAAGAGAAAAATTAGTTTTGAGCTGAGTAGGAAAAGCCCAAAATTTGAAAAATATACCAACTTCAAGCCACATCTTATACATCATGTCGCACATGTGACCAAAAAAATGAGGTGCGGTGCAATTATGGTTTTGGCTAAACTCTAAACCGCACCACACCGTACATGTGACCGCAAAAATAAGGTGCCATGTAATTATGGTTTTAGCTAAACCACACCGCAAAGTGCGGTGCCAAAAATGGCCAAAAAACACACCGTCCCACACCGCGAACACTCCTACCTAAGAGCATACATTAACCAGACCCTTTTTATAACTATAAAATATGATGATTATAGTAGTAATATGAAAACTCACTTAAAATATATATATATATATATATATATTATACATGTTTCTGCACAGGTACAAGTAGTCTTATCTTAGGTTTTTGAATAAATTAACTTGGTGAACAAAATTGTTACCTCGTCATGAACTCGATAAGGATGAGGCGCGTTGTACATTTATAATCCTGTTTTGCTTGTTCAGGAGGCACTATAAAACTTTTTTAGACTGAATTGAACATGAGACCTTTTATCTGATCAAAGCCAATCACCTATAACTCCCTACTAGGGAATATCTTCTGCTATCATAGGACCTTGTATCTATTGTATCATTTTGCCTGAAAAAACTCCAATAAGGTTTTTTGCTCCATATTTAATTCTCCAAAGCATGATGGGAAGTTTAGTATTGCCGCCAGCCAAATTCTTTCATTGAATCTTACCATATTAAATAATTCTCTCCTTCTAGACTAGACATTTAAGTATCAGAAAATTCTATTAGTTTACTTAACAAAACAAATTCTATTCATCTGATATTAGCTTATTAGGAAATGTGTTAAACTGGTTAAGGTAGACAGTCTGAAAATTTAACATTGCCCCTGAATGTGGCATGCCTTTTTTTTCTAGGTAACTAAATATTACTTTTATAACTAATCTGCATAGTGCTATACTGCTATAAGGAGCTAAAATTTAGCAGACCAGTCATGTTTTTTTGCAATGAGTCGGGGCTGAGGTCATGTACGTAAACAATGTTCAGTAATTAGGACCTACCACTTACAGCTCATTATATTCTCCGTTTCAATTCTTTCCCCGCACCAGTGATTAGCCTGCCTTATCCATTCTTGCTTTCTACAGGTTGTAGTTGTGATAGGGAGTTCAGAAAGTGCATTTGATATTTCTCAGGAAGTAGCCATAGTGGCCAAAGAAGTCCACATTGCAGCTAGAACGGTCCTAGATGGTGTATTTGGAAAGCAACTTGCCTATGATAATATGTGGCTTCATCCTATGGTAAGTCCTCAGTCCTCACCCACGGTGAAACTGAGTGGCTATTAGAAGAAGTCAACAAGTACTTCCTCCAACTTTTTAAATTTTTATTTATTTATTTAGATATTCCTACTTATTAGGGGAACATTATTTCACAATCTTCTTTCATATAAAAATAAGTAAAAGTAAAGAGTATGTTAAGAAAGTATGTGTATATTTTCTAAAAAAGGATTTTGTTTTGAGGCATTTAGAAATGTCATAGAAGACTAACAAAAAGGGATGAGAGGTATGTTTCTGTGATTCTGGGACAGGCTAATTGGAGGTACTATGTACTAACCATAATTCAACCATTGCAGATAGAAGGTGTCAATGAAGATTGTTATGTATATTTTCAAGATGGGAGTTTTGTCATTGCTGACATCATTCTACATTGTACAGGGTATGCTGCATACTCCAATAAATTTTGCCTTAGCTTTGATTTACGACCCAAATTGCCTCTACACAAAGTTTCATATTGAGTGTAAAATTCCTGAATGAACCAAAAATGAAACATAAAATGGTAATTAAAAGTTGTTTATCTTTTTTAAGGTACAAGTATCATTTTCCTTTTCTTGAAACCAATGGTGTCGTGACTGTGGATGACAACCGTGTGGGGCCATTGTACAAGCATGTTTTTACACCAACCTTGGCCCCTTGGCTTTCCTTTGTCGGGTTAACATATCAGGTTTATCCCTACTTAATTTAGTGTGCCCTTGTTCATGGTTGGATCTTTAATTTAATCTTATTACATGGTGGAAGTAAATTTTTGTATTTGGTTGGTGCTAGACTATTCCTTTCCCCATATCTGAATTACAAAGCAAGTGGATAGCTGGTGTTTTATCTAATCGATTCACGCTTCCTTCACAAGAGGAGATGATTGAAGATGTTGAAACCTTCTACTCATCACTTGAAGCTTCTGGCACTCCGAAGCGATATACTCATCGTGTGGCTAATATCCAGGTAATTTTGGTCAAGTCAAAAGCCTACAATGTGGCGGATTTTCATTTTTCCTTATTTAATTCTTTTCATGCCCGCATTAAGTATGGTGGCGTATGACCCATTTTCAATATAATCAATGTTAAATTATCCCAAACTAGCAATCTACAGATCATAAGGGTGTCTCAATACTGACTTGCACCTAGTAAAATCTTCCTTGATTATTAGTAAAAGAGCAGCTGAGTTAGGGGAGAAATCTTATTTGGGATGTTATTTTCTAGGTAGGGTACAATACATGGCTTGCAGGTCAATGTGGATGTCCTGCATTTGAAGAATGGAGAAAGCAAATGTGTTATGACACTGTCAAGCGCAGACTCGCTCAACCTCGGTCTTACCGCGATGAATGGGAAGATCAACATTTGGTTTTGCAAGCTCATAAGGATTTCATCAAGTACACCCCAAATCAAGTTAGTGACAGATACGTCTCTCAGTAATCAAGTTTCAAGACTCACCCTTTTCCACTATATCGCACTTGCTAGAACCCCAGTCAGCCTTCTATTGTTGTCTTCTATTCCCTTGGTTTAGTCATTGTTCGGAGTTGTAATGTAAGTTAAGAATAATGAAAATATGTTCCTTTGAATTGAAATTGAATAATGGGATTACTTTAAACATAAACTTTTTTAGTAATTTAATAAAAATCATGTTTATATATATATATATATATATATATATATTTGTTTTCTTTGTTTGTGTTTGTTTATTTAGCAAAGAAGTCAAGTGTAAGCTTAGGTTTAAGATTGATCATTAAACAGGCCAAACTTTGTCACAATAACATGTTCGTGAACAAAGTCTGGTATATAAGCCATGCATGAATCTTTTGCATATATATTTCAAATTGATTCACACACACACACACACATATATATATATATAGATATATATTAGCCATTTGTTTCAATAAATTTGCACTTTGGCCCTCTCAACTATATTACTAATCTTTGTAAAGGCTATAAAAAATTTTATTGATCTAAAATCTAAAATAAATTTAACAAGCCCAATAATAAAATTTACCAATAGCAAACTTAAGCCCAAACAATACTCCAAAACAAACCCATGCAAGACAAAAAATAAAATAAAATAAAATAAAATATTTCTAAGCCAATTCTAAATTTCTAACTAGTTTAAGTGATCACTCACACACATCTGATAGCTCGCAAGCACCCCAAAAAAAAAAAATACATTTCTAAATGAATGCTTATTTGGATTTTCAACTGGCTCCGTCCCTGAATTCATGCATTCCATTGCAACAAACTTGTTTCCCAAGAATGCCGTGGTGCAAGTCATGTCTTGCATGGGAGTCACCATGCCACTTGTTCGAGTACTCAGTTTGGCGTCACCTTTATTGCCTTGAAGAGGTGTTTACCCGTTCTGTTTTTTACCCATTCCATTACTACCTACACGGTTCCCCCAACACCGTAACATCATCGTCTTCAATATAATCACTTCTTAATCATGTTAGAAGTGATTCAAGACAACCACCAACACATGACCATGGTTAGCACAATTCTTGTAAACATATTATGTTAGAACCTTCCTTTGATTCCATTGTCAAGTGTTGATCATCCAGATGCAATGAACTATGTCCTGCAAAGATATTGATCATATCCAAATGCAATGAAACTTATAGTTTTGATAGACTACTAATTAATACCCCTTGACAAGGGCATAGTAATTTGTTAGTGAATAAATATATTGATGGATGATCACAATTCCCTCGGTCAAACTCCCCGTCCAAAAGAGGAGCCAACGGACGAAGGAACCACTCCACTCGGTCATTTCCCACATCCATTGGACGAAGGAAGGACCACTAGCTCATAAATAACGGCAATACGTTACAAGATTGCAATAAGTCTCTTTACCGTTGGAGAGACAAATATCCTCTCATTAACACCACCAGGAAGCGTTACAAATACATATTTAAACCACCATTAGAGCACCCCCAACGGCTAGGAAAAGGAAGCAGGTATATATACAAGCATCTTAGGACCTAAAGGGGTACGGAATTCTAATACAAAAACTATGATATTTTAGTATCAAAACTCTTCTTCCTCCCTCAGTTATCTGACTTAATCATCAAAGGCTCTATGATAGACACCACACCAATGCTCCCGCTTTTCATTTGTTCTTGTAGGGCTCTTGGACGATCTTGGTCAGCAATCCTACTGGACAATCATCTTGGCTGACGATCTTGGCATCATCATATATCTTTAACCAAGAACTATATATATAACCTTATCTAAAAGTCACTTTTCTTACTAATAAATGCGAATGTGAAACAACACTATTCACCAAGTGGAATTATTGCATGTATGAGAGTACCCATATTATGGTATGGTCACTCATTATGACCATTAATTCATTAACATGATCTACCATGGTAAACACACCAAACATAATATGTACTATAGCAACAACAAAAAAGTAACAAACAAATTTAAGTTAAGAAACTAGTAACACTCATAGTCAAGAAAAACAAAAAAACTTAAATTGAAGAAAATGGGATCATCAAAAACAATATCACCCAAATCTATGGTTAGTGGCAAGGCATTTTGTGCATCAACAATTAAAACCAACTAGACTGCGCTAATAACCTGGCTCTTTAAACATACTTTAATTTTTTAGTAATTTAATAAAAGTATTAAAAACCTTCTTTTTTTTTTTTTTTTTTGGGCTCAGATAAACCATAACGTACTTTCTTACTCTTGAAATTTGATGAAGTGTGAATTCGTCAGTCAATGTATGTAGACAGAAATGATCTTTGGCCTCTTGCAAAGATGTTTTCTCGAAGATGGTCACCGGTGTGATGCCTGCCACGACGTCTCCAATGCCAAAGTCAGTGTCGAAAATTACTCAAGAGTAAGCAATATAAGGTACCAAAATCAAAGAAATCAGATAATATCAATCTCAATATATGTTCATACCTTTTCTTTGGGCGTGTGAAGGCTTTATATATGTTGTTGTAGTCTCTAGCCGTTGGGTAATTATGGTGGTTCTTAATATCCCTCTGGGTAACGTTTTCTGGCCTCATCATGTGGCTTTAATTTTGTCCCAACGGTCTGTTCGACTGGTTTTGTAACCGTCCCTGACGTTTATTGATGGCATTGAATGAAATGTTTAGAGTCGTCAGTGAAGTGGATGCTCGTCATTAAAGGCTTGTCTCGTCGGTCCAGATTACCTCTTCCATGACCTACTTCGTCAGTCCCATTAGTTGCCCCCGGATTCCGTGGTCGTCATGACATGTCGTGTTGACCAAGGAAGGTGAAAGTTTTCTGAGTTGTAAGCGGTTGGGTTTTTGAGCCGTATTTAATGCGCTGCGACGGCTCCTTTTGGGTTGTGGCCTACGTGGCACCTTTTGATTAGGAGAGTTAATGCTTCATATGATGAGTTTCATTGATTTTCCCGCTGGTTTTTTAGCTTCCCAATCCTTGGTTTTAAACTTCCCCTCTTCTCATCATTCTCTTTTCACTTTTTCGAAAAAACACCTCCATTATTGCTTTGGTCCTCATCTTCTTTACCTCTCTTCTCAGCGATTTTTCCCTGCGCAGTGCAACAGTTTTCTTCTTCGAGGTATGTTCTTCTTTTTGCTTTCTTTTTATCTTGCCTATTCGCATTATTGTAAATTTCTGATCTTTCATTTCTTCTTTCCTTGCTGTCTCTCTTCTGTTTGGCTTCATTTTGGCTTTGGGGTACTTTAGATCCTTCTTTATTTCTGAGTTTTTCTAGCTTTCCATGTTCAGTAGCTCTGAGGTTAGGTTAGATTGCCCTTCGATTTCATTTCTTTTTGCTCGATTAGGGAGGGCTTTAGGAACTTTTCCTCATCTTGAAAATTTTGTTTACGAGGGCAGTAGTTTGGCCGTTGCGTTGGCTGATTTACTGCCTCTTCTGCGTCAATCAGTTGATTGGTTTGAAAATTTAGTGAAGGAAGGGAGGACGATGTCAAAGATCAGGTCTAGTGAGCTCGAGACTGGGTTATCGTCTAGCGGTAACCCAGTAAAGGAGGATACAGCCCATTCTAATCCTCGAGAGGTTAGGGCTTTTTATGCTTTGGAGGAGGAGTGTGGGTTGGACGCGGAAACCCTAGGTAGATTTAGGGACAGATTTCAATTTCCAAATAGGGTTAGGGTTCGTCTACCTGGTAAAGGGGATCAGGCCTGTCACTTCTTTCCCGGGGAGGTATGCTTCTATGAATCTGCCTTCGTCTGTGGATTGAGGTTCCCGGTCCATCCCTTCCTCATGGAGCTTTTAGACCGTTTTGGTATTGCTCCCGGGCAGCTAATGCCCAACTCGTGGAGGATTCTGGTGAGTTGTATGGGGATTTGGCTGGCTGCCAATGACAGGGACATGCTCAAGGTTAACGAGCTTGTCTATATTTACCATCTGAAGGCATCCAAGGAGCATGGGTATTATGAACTGGTGCCCTGGGAAAGAAGGACTAGGATCGTCAAAGGTTTGCCGTCCTCTTTCAGGAACTGGAAGTCCAGGTTCTTCTTTGTGTCTAGGGACGATTTTGAGACACCCTGGGGCGAGTTGTGGGGTGATCTCCCGAGGTTACGTCGGCGGTGGGAAACCCCGACTTTAGGTGCGTCAATATTTCCTCTTCGTTTCTTGAATTCTGTTGTGTTTACTATTATGGCTGCTAAATTTTTTTTTTTTTTTTTTTTTTTAGTAAAGAGACGACCAAAGCTTAAGAGCAGGTATAGGGAACGAGTGCAGAAGGCTATTGAGTACTCGCAGACCATCGAGAGCTGGGACGATCTCGTTGATCCCAGAACTCTTGCATTCTACTGCCTCGGGCCTGGGCCCTCTGCTTTAGTCTTGAAAAATCTTGAGATAGAAGGAAAAAAGAGTAAGTTCCAGCTTTGTCAGTGTTGGTCCTTTTTTCCTTTCTTTCTTGTTTTTTTATTCGGGATTAACATTCTTCTTTTGACAGAAATGACATCCAAGTTCAACAAAGAGATGTATGCGAAGATGAGGGCAAAGAAGGACGAGCCCTTGTTGAATATAGGAAAAAAGACCGTGCGTGTAGTAGGGAGGGGTCCTTCTTCCACCCCGCCTGCCTCCGTCACTCCTCTTGTCTCCGGCACTGAGACGTCGAGGACTACTTCTCCATCTACTTCAGTGGAGGAGCTTCCTACGCCTGTCTCTAAAAGGTCACGCCTGTCAGAGAAGGAGAAGGAGAAGGAGAAAGGGGATGCTTGCCGCTCTACAATCTGGGGGAATGAAAGGCTGGCAGTTGAAAGGGCCCATAACATCGTGACGGCTGACGATTTGAAGGCTTTTTCTGGGGTCCCCTTCAACACAGTAGCTGGTGGCCACGTCCACAAGCTCGTCCAGGTGACGTGCTTTTACTTCTTTCATGAGCAATCCTCTTCTCTCTTTTTTTTCTTTTTTCTTTTTTTTTTTTTTTTTTTTTACTGAAGACCTGATACATCTTTTCAAGTCCTGGGAGAAAGCTTACATATCGCTTCTGAGTATCTTACTCAAGAGGCTAAGCTGGCATCCCTTTCGTCAAATGTGCAAGCCTTGGAGAATGAAAACTCAAAGCTGAAGAAGAACCTCATTGACTCCATGGACGAAGCTACCACTTTGAAGGAGAAGGTCAAGGTTTTGGGTGATGACCTCAGAGTTGAGCGCCAGCTGAACCTGGAGAAAGACGAGCAGCTTCAAAACTCTAAGGAATTGCTGAAGACCATCGCGGCTAGGTCCGTTGAGGCCTTTCAAACCACTGACGAGTACAATACTGTGCTCTTCAGTTGGTACTTTAAAGGCTTTGAACTTCTTCGAAGGTATATGGTCAAGCATCCAACTGGCGTTGATATTGGAAACCTGGACCTGGAAGAAGTCGACAAAGAGATGGCTGCTGACGAAGCTGCTCTGTCTGTGGTCCTTGCCGATGATGCTCCAGGAAATGCCCCTGTTGACAATGCTGCGGCCGTTGATGCCCCTCCAACTTCTGAAGCCTGAACCTGTTACTTAAGTTTTTTTAAAAAAAAATATTTTTGTCTGTCGATCATTGCCCGTTGTGGCCTTTTTTTGTAAATCTTATCCAGAAACATTTTTCTTTTTTTTTGGGGAACAATGTTTAAGCCCAATGTTTATGGGTTTGTAAAGAAACAATGGTAGTTTTAATTTACTTCTTGCATCTTACCTATGTTTGTGAGTTATATGCTCTTAATCGCATGTGCGATGTGTTTGGTGAAGCATTTTTCGTTTCTATGAGACACACCTTCTTTGGAACGATGAGCGTCAGTAGTTTATATTTGTCACGGTATGACTTTGTGATCGTCAGTAGTTTACATCCGTTAAAACGGAATCTTACTACTTAGCCAAATTTTTCTTTTTCGGCTTTTTATGACTTACACCTTTTTCAGGATTTTGTCATCGTCAGTAGTTTACATCCGTCAGTGCGGAATCTTACTACTTAGCTATTTTTTCGGCTTCTTATGACTTACACCTTTTTCAGGATTTTGTCATCGTCAATAGTTTACATCCGTCAGTGCGAAATCTTACTACTTAGCCATTTTTTCGGCTTCTTATGACTTACACCTTTTTCAGGATTTTGTCATCGTCAGTAGTTTACATCTGTCCAAGCGGAATCTTGTTACTTATCCATTTTTGGCTTTTTAATCACTCTTAGTGATATTATCTACGTCAGTAACTCACATCTGTCTAGGCGGAATCTTGTTACTTAGCCATTTTTGGCTTTTAGGTGGATTTATTCGTCAATAACTTACATCCATCTAAGCGGAATCTTGTTACTTAGCCAAAATGGCTTTTTAATCACTCTTAGTGATATTATCTTCGTCAGTAACGTACATCCGTCAAGGCAGAATCTTGTTACTTAGCCCTTTTTGGCTTTTGTTAGTTTCTTCTGGACCAGGCCTGTTTGTACACAAATATTGGCTGAATAATTCATTTATTGATTGTTAATGACGAATACGTCTTTCCATTACATCTACTGATGATATTTCTTCAAATGTTCAATGTTCCATGGCCTTGGGAGCCTTTGTCCGTCTAGGGTCTCCAGGTGGTAGCTGCCTTGTCTGGAGTAGTGAATGACTTTGTATGGTCCTTCAAAAGTGGGGCCGAGCTTTCCTTGAGTTGGGTCTTTGGTTGCTTGGGTCACTTTGCGCAGGACGAGGTCTCCTATGTTGAGTCGCCTGAGCTTTACCCTTTTGTTGTAGTAGTCTGTCATTTTTTTCTAGTATTCCATCATCTTGCTGAAGGCTTTGTCTCATACTTCGTCAAGGCAATCTAGATCAACTCACAGTAGGTTGTCATTCTCTTCTTCATTGAACGCTTCTCGTCTGGTGCTGGTTATTCCCAATTCGACAGGGATCACTGCTTCTGTACCGTAGGTAAGGCTGAAGGGGTCTCTCCCGTTAGGGTTCTAGTCGTGGTTCTGTAGGCCCACAAGACATTGGGCAGTTCTTCTGGCCAGGCACCCTTCGCATCGTCTAGTTTGGTCTTTATGATCTTGAGCAACGTGCGGTTCGTCACTTCCGTCTGTCCATTCGCCTGTGGGTGGCTTGGTGATGAAAATTGGTTCTTAATGTCCAGGCCCGAGCAGAAGTCTCTAAAACCCTGGCAATCGAACTGTCGTCCATTGTCTGATATGATCGTCCGTGGAATTCCGAATCTGCAGATTATATTCTTCCACACGAAACCCTGGATTCTGGTCTCGGTGATGGTCGCCAATGCCTCTGCTTCAACCTATTTAGTAAAATAATCAATAGCAACTAGCAAGAATTTTACCTGACCTTTGCCTTGAGGCAGGGGGCCAACGATGTCGATTCCCCATTGTGCAAACGGCCATGGAGATGTTATCATCGTCAGCTTTTCTGATGGCAATCGTTGAATATTCCCAAACCTCTGACACTTGTCACATTTCTTGACGAACCTTAATGCGTCATCTTGCATGGTTGGGCAGAAGTACCCTGCTCGCATAATCTTTCTCACCAAGGATCTTGGTCCTGCATAGTCTCCGCAAATTCCTTCATGGACCTTTCTCAGGACGTATCCGGCCTCTCCTTCATCAATGCATCTCAAGTAGGGCATGGAGAAATCTCTTTTGTATAAGGTGTCATTGAGAATCGTGAATCTGACGGCTCTCTTCTTGATCTTCCTGGCTTCATCTACGTCCTGAGGTAGGTGGCCATCCTGGAGGAAGGACATGATGGGCGTCATCCAGCTAGTTAAAATTTCTTCTATGCTGGGGTTTTTCTATATCTCAATCATCAGGTCTGTCTTCGATTCTGTTTCTTTCGACGAGGCTATCTTTGAAACTTCGTCTGCGGCCCTATTCTGGCTTCTTGAGATTTGGATGAACTCCACTTTTCGAATTCTTGAGTCAAGTGCTTCGTCAATTTGAGGTATTTCTGCATTCTTTCTTCTTTTGCTTCGTATTCTCCTCTGATCTGCCCAATTACTAACTTTGAGTCATTCTGGACCAGCAGGTTCCTGGCCCTAAGCTCTTTTCCGAGCCTTAAGCCTGTCAGAATTCCTTCGTACTTAGCCTCGTTATTGGTGGCTGGGAATTTTAGCTCAACTCCATATCTCAATACTTCTCCGTCAAGGGTGGTTATGACGACCCCTACTCCCCCTCTTTTTTGGGCTGACGAGCCATCAGTTTGCATTACCCATGTTTTGTCCTTGCTGGCATGGTTGGGCTCGTCTGGATAGGTAAACTCGGCGATGAAGTCTGCCAATGCTTGTGCTTTAATGGCTGTCCTGGGATGGTATTCCACGTCGAATTGGCTGAGTTCAATCGCCCATTGGACCATCCTCCCAGCTGCTTCAGGCTTGCTCATAGACTTCTTGATGGGTTGGTCCGTCATCACTAAGATTGGATTTCCTGGAAGTATTGCCTGAGCTTGCGTGAGGCTACTATCAATGCGAACGTGATTTTCTCGATTTTTGGGTACCTGGATTTAGCTCCTTGGAAAGCTTGGCTGACGTAGTAAACTGGGAGTTGTTTCCTATCTTCTTCTCGGATTAAGGCTGCACTGACGGCTGTAAATGATACTGCTAAGTACAAATACAAGTTTTCACCTTCTTTAGACGGGCTTAGAAGTGGCAGATTGCTAAGATAACGTTTGAGCTCTTGGAATGCCGCTTCACATTTGTCGGTCCATTCAAAAGCTTGCTTCAGGGTCTTAAAGAATGGCAAGCATTTGTCCGTTGCTCTAGAGACGAACCTGTTGAGTGCTGCAATCCGGCCTGTGAGCTTCTAGACCTCCTTGACGATCTTAGGTGATGCCATATTGATTATGGCCTGTACCTTCTCAGGATTTGCTTCTATTCCTCTCTTAGACACCATGAATCCCAAGAATTTTCCGGAGGCAACACCAAAAACACATTTACCAGGGTTCAACTTCATTTGGTATTGTTTGAGGGTATCGAATGTCTCCTTAAGGTCGTCCAGATGTGCAAGCTCTTCCTTGCTCTTGACGAGCATATCGTCGACGTACACCTCCATATTCCTGCCTATCTGCTTGACGAACATTTTATTTACCAACCTCTGATAAGTCGCCCCTGCGTTCTTCAGTCCAAACAGCATTACCTTATAACAGTAGAGCCCTTGACTGGTAATGAAGGCGGTTTTCTCCTGGTCCTCGTCAGCCATTTTTATCTGGTTGTACCCTGAGAACGCGTCCATGAACGTCAACAGCTTGTGCCCAGCCGTAGAGTCTACGAGCTGGTCTATTCTCGGAAGAGGAAAGCTGTCCTTCGAGCAGGCCTTATTTAGGTCCATGAAGTCCACACACATCCTTCATTTTCCATGTGCTTTCTTTACTAGAACGACGTTTGCAAGCCAATCTGGATAATATACCTCCCTGATGAAGCCTGCAGTCAAGAGTTTGCTCACTTCTGTCTCCGGTCACAATTTGCATGAACACAGCTTTGCTTCACACTCGCGCAACCTTTAACGACGCTTAAAAGAATCCTTATATATGTTTAGGGTTGTAAGAAAAAAAAGCCCAAACACATACACACGAATTGAATGAAAATCAGAGCTAAAAATCTGTTTTTCATAAATCTCGATAGATAACTTATTTGTCAAGCTAGCTATCGAGCATTAGGCTTCAGTAACTTTTAAACCTCGATAGATACTAACTATCGAGTTTTAAAATTCAGCACTTTTTCACTTGTTTCTTAGACAAATTTACATGGCATTAGCACTTGAACTTGAAATCTTGTTCCTTGAAGTATTAAACACATCTTAGATCTACTCAATTACAAGTAAAGTGTGTTTTGTTAAAGAATTGGCCAATTTTAATTTGACATATGTTCCTAACATTAAATCACATATGTCCTAATAGTTTCTTTGATGCCCAAAAGATGGCACACCAAGAGTGACTATCCAACCAGACATAGATTTGTTATCACTTACACCAGTAATCCAACTAGCATCTGAATAACCTTCCAACACAGCTAGAAATCTAAAATAAAAGAGTCACAAACTTATAGTTTTCTTCAAATAGCCAAGAACTCTACCAATTTCTTTCCAGTGATCCACACTTAGATTACTTGTAAATCTAGTAAGTGTGCCCACTGAAAACGATATGTCTGTCTTGTATAATGCATAGCATACATCATGCTAGCAATAGCACTAGCATACTCGAGCTGTGCAATTTCTATTCCAATATTTTCACCCAACTTTATGCTCCGATCGAAATGTGTATTTGCTTCCTTTATATTAAGATGTTCAAATCTTTGAAGCACTTTCTCAACATAATGAGATTGACACAATGAAAATCTTTCACTATGTCTTTTAATTTTGATTCCCAAATAGTATCTATTTCGTTTAAATCCTTCATTTGAATCATAGAAGATAGATACTTTCTAGTTTCACATACATCTTTCATATTTGTACCAAATATGAGCATGTCATCCACATAAAGACATACAATGACTTCATAATACTTTGTGAATTTGGAATACATACATTTGTTGGAACTATTTGCACAAAGCCATCCGACAAAATTGCTGAGTCAAACTTTTTATGCCATTGTTTTGGAGCTTGTTTCAAGCCATACAAAGACTTGACTAACTTGCAAATTTTTTTTCATTTCTAAGAAGTACAAAACCCGCAAATTGTTCCATGTAAACTTCCTCATCAAGATCACCATTTAGGAAAGCTGTCTTAACATCCATTTGATGTACAATCAAATTGTATATAGATGCAAAAGCTGACAACACATGAATAAACGTGATCCTAGCCACCGGTGCATAGGTATCAAAATAGTCTACTCCTTCTCTTTGTTTAAAGTCTTTTGCCACTAACCTTGCTTTAAAGGTTCGTATTGATCCATTAGTATTATATTTTCTTTTAAATATCCATTTACAACCAATTAGTTTTGAACCAGTAGAGAGATCCACTAGGACCTAAGTATTATTGGATGATATTGAGTCCATCTCATCATTCATAACTTCTTTCCAGAAAGCTGAATCTCTAGAAGCCATAGCTTCCTCATATGATTTAGGATCATCCTCTATATTAAACACAATAGGTATTTTATTTAGGACCACTTGTCTATTTCCTTTAACAAGAAACAATTAAGCTTGATAAGAAATGAAGTCTGGACCAAAGTCCTTTATTTTTCTTATCCTTTGACTCTTTCTTTGTTCACTTGGTGAACCACTTTCAATCCTCTTAGTACCACCCAAAGTAGTATTAGGATTAGAGTCACCTTGTTGTGTTTGAGTAGGTGTCAAAGAATCCATGAAATCTTTACTTAATTTATCCTCAATAAACTCAACATCTCTTGATTCCACCACTGTATTTGAGCTTAAGTCTAATAATCTATATGTTTTTGAATTTTCAGCATAACCTACAAACACACTTTTCATAACTTTTGGTCCTAACTTTGTTCTTTTTGGATCAACAACTCTATAAAAGGCTAAAAACCCCCCACACTTTGGTATAATCAAGGTTTGGTTTCCTTCCATTCCATAACTCATATGAAGATATTTTAATCTTCTTGGAAGGTACTTTATTGTGCACAAGACATTCTGTAAGCAATACCTCTCCCCATAAATTAAATAGGAGCTCTACACTTAAGATAATGGCATTTACCATATCTACAAGAGTCCTATTTTTCCTTTCAGTCAAACCATTTTGTTGGGATGTATAAAGGGCTGAACTTTAGTGTATTATACCATGTTCCTCACAAAACGTAAAAAAATCAATAGGAAAATACTCACCACCTCTATCACTTCATAGGATCTTTATTTTCCTATCTTTTTTATTTTCTATTTCATTTTTATAACGTTTGAACATGTCAAAAGATTCATCTTTATTTCTCATTAAATACACATATGTAAATCTAGAGAAATCATCAATGAATGTAATGAAGTATCTTTTACCTCCTCTAGTTAATATACCATTCAATTCATATACATCAGAATGTATAAGTTCAAGCATAATAGAATTTCTATCCGACTTAGAAAAAGGTTTCTTTGTCATCTTTGCTTAAATACAAATTTCACATTTCTTTTCATCGTCATGCTTATATGAAATTATACCATACTTTGATATAAACTTCAAATATTTAAAATTTAAATGTCCTAATCTAGCATGCCACAAATATGAAGAATCAACAAAATAAGCACAACCAGAAACTTTTTTATTAATAATGCTTAGTTTGTACGTGCCAATAGTAGCATATCATTTTCCTACAAATATCCCATTCTTGGACAAGATTAACTTGTTCGATTCAAGTACAGCTTTTATACCACTCTTACATAACAAATTGGCAGACACAAGATTCTTCTTGATATCAGGTACATGAAAAACATTGTCAAGATCAGCATCTTACCAAAACTCATTTTCACATCAACGGTGCCCTTTTCAAGAACCTTTGCTTTATTGTGGTTGCCCATCAGCACTTGTTGTTCTATGGAAGACTCATCATAAGTCCTGAATTGCTTTTTGTTGTTGCACACATGCACCATTACACCCGAATCGAATGACCCATCAAAAGGATTTGCAATCACAACCATATGAACTTCAGTGATCATATCAATATGTATGCTACTCACCATAGCAACAATGTCCTCAATGACATTCATTTCAATGGTATTGCCTTCTTAATCCTTTTTCTTGTTCTTTAAGAGTTTATATTCGTGAATGTAATAGCCTTTCTTTCCACAATGAAACCATGCCCGGTTCTTCTTGTCCTTGTTAGGATTATTGGAGTTGTTCTTCTTGAAACCACTCCTACTTTTGTTCACTTTCAAGTGCTTATTGGTCTTATTCGAACTCCCACTTTGAACATTACTCACATTGTTAACATTCACTTTAAAATCAATGTTAGTCACATCTCTAACCCAACTATCCTCTTCAATTCGAAGATGTTGTCCGAATTGTTCTAAAATGAGATCTTCCGACATATGCAGAAACTTCTTCCTAAAATTATTCCAACTTGGTAGGAGTTTCGCAATGATTGCACCCACTTGGAATGATTCAGGAATATTGATTGATAAATCACAGAGTTTATTGACCAAAATCTGTAATTCATGCACTTAATTTAAAACTGAGATATTAATCAAAATACTTTTGAATAACAAACTTATTCATACCTATTTTCTTAATTTTGTATTTTGCCTCCAAAGCATTCTAAATCTCCTTTGGTGACTTCAGTAATGTGTAGAGATAATAGAGATGATCCGAAAGAGTATTGAGAATATGCCCTCTGCAAATCAGTTCTTCTTCCTACCATTTCTTTCTTTGCGCCTTTATCTCATAATGTCTTCATCACTTGCAGTAGGAAAAGACATCAAATTCAAGTCCAAGACATAGAAGAGTTTGAGTGCAGTAAGTAGGAATTTCATCTTGTCTTTCCATCTAGAGAAATTGGTTCCATCAAAGCGATTTAATTTCACCAACTCATGATTTAACATCTTCAACGCTGAAACAGCACTTGTTCCTTCAATTATAGGAAATATTGTCTAAGATTGTTGTGGATATTATACAAAGTAATAACATAAGAATAAGGTTAACACAAAAGACAAATAAAAAATAGATAACTTAGAAGCACGATATCGTTTTCCTTAGACAATATTTGCCCCCCCACACTATTGTTGCTAAAGGGTTATCGCAAATTTGTCCTCAAGATACAACCAAGATGTTAGATTCTACAAAGAGCAATTTTGGAGAATAACCACATAATTTCTTATGTTTCTCTCTAACTTACTATTTTTCAAGTGAACATAAGCCTCTATTTATACCCATAGGGTTATATTTCATCAAAAGGCATTTTTAGAGAGTTAAAACGTTTCATAAAACCGTTCACAAGGCTTGAAACCTCTTCAACCTTTCCGAATAGTCACCAGAAAAATTCTACAGAAAATTCAGCTTTCAAGTTTCGATCCATCGAGAGGTTCTTTCGATCGTTCGAATGCTCTTTTCGATCGATCAAACAGGAATCGACTTGCGATCGAACCAGGGAGAAGCTCCAGGATTTTTTCTTTACCATTTCAATTGAATTTTCACTTAGAAAATTCTAAAATCTGAATTTTCACTTTACGAAACAATATTCTTTTAGAAAATTCTAAAATCTGAATTTTCACTTTACGAAACAATATTCTCTAAAATCAAACAACATTATTACAACATATCCTTGTATATACCTATATATATATACAACAATGGTAGGGGTATTACTTTGAAATTGTAGTTTTTGTTTGCTATATGATTTGGAAAAGATATTGATTGCAACGCATAAGTAGAATCAGACAATACATACATTTACATTAACCTCAAGAGATCACACGATCGGTGGGACCATGCTTCACGAAACGGAGTTCATCGATTAGAATAACTTGTTCTCCCTTCATTTGGGGCCAAAACTCACTTTTATTCTCCTTTTTAAAATTTTTAAGAAGATAATATTTATATTCTCTAGCTAGGACCTTGAATGGTTGACTTGAGCTTTAGAAGTTTCAGCTTAGGTCTTCATACAGGAGATCATTGTATGAGTGAATGCTTGCTTTTGGTTGCATCTGGTTCTTTCTTCATCTTTTTTAACTTATTTAATCGACCAAATTTTGTGTATTTTTCAGGTGAGCCTTTTGTGAATATTGTGTATAAGCAAGTCAAATTGTAATTAATCAATTTTGGGGTAACGTTTTCACAATTCATGACAAATAGAAGTAAAAATTTAAAAAAAAAATAAAAAGAAATAAAAAGAATGTGCTACTGCAAGTTGGAAAAAACTTAGGTGCTCCAGGAGCAATGCTCCCTCCTCTCACATGAGGAGTGAGCCTCAAGTATAGGTCTTACCATGGAACCCACCCCTCAATCATCATGTGAAAAGAGGGAGCATTACTCTTGGAGTATATAAGAATTACCCTTGCAAGCCTGCAACCGAGTAGCTATTATTTATTAGGCAGAACAAGAGGTGAATGATTAGTTGACTTGGACCACAGTGGTAAACTCATTCTTCTTGTTTTTCTGGGCATGAAGAATGATTCATTTTCACTAATCGTCTAAAAATCTCCATTTCGTTACTGAAATTGAGGATTAGCCCAAGTTATAAGCTGAAGTCCTCAAGTGGTCCCGTCATTAATTTAGATTATTCAACCAGCAATTGTCTGGTTATTGTCTTTGGCACAGTGCCATAAAAAACTAAGTTTTCTCCAAAAGAATATGGAGAACGTACCCCATCTAGCTAAAATCGATGTCCTGTTATACTCAGTTGTTCCTTGCAAACTTACTCGTCGAATTTTTTAAGGTTGTCTACTTTAGGTGAAATTGATTGTTGCTTTCAAGAACTAGATTAGGCTGAGACTTCACGTTCCAGATTACAATCCTATTCGAATTTGTTCCAAAGGGACCATAAATCTTTGCTGAACTACAGTGACCATGACACATGTTATCTGATTCACCTATTATCCTCTCCAGCCTCCACTAGTGGTATATCTTCTGTTACCATATAAAGTGAGGAGCTTGTATCTACGTATTCCTTTTACAAGAAAAGGCTTCCCCTATTTAGCTGTCCACATTCCATGTATAATGAGATGTTCTATATAGCAGCCAGCCACAGATTTTGGACTGAAAATAACCACATGAAGTAATTCCCATCTTAATATTTTAAGTACAATTGGCAAACTGGTAGGCTACTATTTTACCAATAGATCGCTGGTGCCTTGTTTTAAATGTTGTTCCAGATATTTATCTGGCTTCACAAAAAGAATCTTGAAAAAAAAAAAATCTGTAGTGCATCTTACTTTACATATTCATACAATGGATGTGATTCTTCATCTCTAAATTGTGATTGGATAGAGGGGAAGGGGAGGCGACGGTGTTGTATTGTTGTTGCTTTTTTTTTAATTATTTTTTAAAATAAGAAGGGGATTGGAGTTTTTAATTAAATTTTTTTAGATGTTTTTAATTAAAGAACAAAGTTTACTTTCAAATTAGTTTAGATGAATCTCCTCCATCTCGCTATATGTTGCAATTTATAAAATTATTTATGTATAATATTTAAATAAGTTACATGACTTATTAAAAAAATCATGTCTAAAACTTCACTTGAATGGTATTTTTTTAATTTTCAAAGAAAAAAATGCTTGATAATTCTTGAGATTCTTGAGGTAAGGACCTTAGAAATTACTTTGTGCTATAGATCTATTGATTTAAAATAGTTATATCCTAGGATAACTTATTTTAGTATTGTTTTTTGGACATCTTCTAAGTAATTGAATTAATTATGATGGGAGTTTAGGTCTTATTGGAATTTTCTTGAGGAGTTTTAAGAGTTTTTTAGTAGACATCGTTTAGTAAGTAACATTTTTCTTGGCTTGTTTTATTTTATTAAAGTATATTTTATTTTAATCTATTGAATATTTTTCTTTTGTCTTTCCTTACAAATTTTTATTTAATTACTTAGCTACATTGATTTAGAGGGGAAAAAACTAGAATTTCTTCCTTATGGAAAATATGTATTAAAAATTTATTTGATTTAGTCAGTGCTACTGAAATGAAATATTAGCTTGAACTATAATTTTGTGAAAGGAACCAAAGACTTGGATCAAACATTTATAAATTTTTGTGAAGGGAACCAAAGATTTGAATAAAATATTAGCTTGAACTATAATTTTAGGATGTATAGTCTTTTTGGGTATGAATTAAAATTAAATTGGATATTTTTGAAAATTTTAATTGTACTTGTCACCCAATTTTGTACTCAAAGACATGGGTTAATGAATAAAGCTCAAGACCCAATGAATTTGGGCCTTGAGCATAATTTATGATCCAGAACTTCGTCTAGGCTGGGATTATCTCTTGTCTCAGACATAAGTCTTCTTTGTAATTTTATTAACTATTCTTTCTTCCTTTTTCCTAGTGCTAACAATTGTTCAGCCCACAATTTACCTCGTTGGGCCTCCATTTGCAGGACTTGGGGACCCCAACTTATCAACTTTATCCCCTTTTAAGCTCTTGTTGATGCTAATGGGCATGTTACTCCATGTCCGCCCTTTGTTTACTCTCAATAAATTTATCCCTATTTACCCCCCAAAAAAAATGCATTAAGGGGAGAGAAAACTGGTAATTACACTTACACTTTCACATTTTCCAAATGGCCAACTCAATTTGCACACATAAGGACCAAGTATTTCACCTACCAAATTCCACTAGGCCAATCTTTCTATACAAAGAGAGCAGAAAGATAATCTGTTAGGTCCCTCACATGAAGTAGTGCATACAATTATAAACTTCTATATTTGTTTTCAAGGTCACATCAGCAATTTTAATAATAATAAAACATATAATATAAGATAATCTGTTAGGTCTCCCAGTTAGGCTTATTCATTATTAAGTATTTATTTGCATCCTTCCACCCATCTTTTAAAGGCATCAATATTAATTTAAAATTATACCTGTGGGGCCTGTTATTAAAAAATGCTGGGATCATTAGAAGTGGACTCGGGGCCCAACGGCCCAATCCGAGGACACCTAGCTGTCCGAGGATAGCTTAAAAATTTTTATTATTATTAAATAATTAATACAAGAGAAAGGAATGGATATTATGTATAATGACGTAACTCACGTCCGAGGACATCAGAGTCCGAGATGAATGTAGCTTTCATTTAGTCCGAAGACTCCACAAGACTATACCTGAACTGGAAGTTGGGTGCAAGCCAAAGGAGGAGTCGGGGAGAATAGCAAATATCTTCTAAGGCCATCACCTCCACATTAAATGCTTTCCAGCTAACCCTCTGGCCGCATTAATGTGGAGGTGATACCTAAACAGTGATTAAGCAGCTTTATGGCCACTAAACGAACGTTCCGGTAGGTGCTGGATAGGACAGAAAGGAGCTTCCCAGATAAGAACTACACGTGTACGATGGGAGTGAGGGAGAAGGTAGTGGATATAACTGGGAAACGAATGAGAAATGGGAGACTTTTGGAAAAGGGGAGAAAAAGAATCAAAAAAAGAAAGAAAAAGATAAACACCCTGAAAACCTTGCCGAGAAGGATCTTTTCCTTTGAATCAATCTGAAATACCCTTGATTATTGAGTGAGTAGAACCTTTCCCATCTAACAGTACCAGTTCTAATACCCATTCTCTATAAATTTATTGTTTGGGCTTGTTGGGCTGAAAACCCATTCATATTCTGGGTCCAATCCATTTTGAGTCCCTACAATACCGAAATGAATATCTCATTGAGAGATTTCCATTGTATAAAATAAAAATAAAAAAAGTTTAGTGGATGACACAAAAAGTTGTTGTTGTTTTTTATAATAAAAATTATTAAAGTAAAAAAATTTAGAAATTATAAAAAGAAAAAAGGAAAATGTCATTTTCATCCTTATATTTTAGGGTTATAATCAATTTAATCCCTTCAATCCATTTTGATAATAATCAATTTGATCTCTGTTATTTTCAACTTGCAATCAATTTAATATTTACTGTTAACTCACTAACGAAAAATGACTATATGGCAAATAGTTTGCATATACAGCACACATGTAGCTTATAAAATAATAAAAATTATTTAATTATATTAAAATGGTCACATCAACAATTTTAATAATAATATAATATAATATATATAAATCCATCTCCTGAAGAAAAAAAAATTTGGATAAAATGTCATTTTCGTTTCTAAACTATCACAAAAGTTCGTTTTTCGTCCCTAAACTTTCAAAAGTTTGTTTTTCATCCCTAAACTTTCAAAAGTTCGTTTTTCGTCCCTAAACTTTTCCAAATGTATTGATTTTCGTCCCTCCGTGGCTTAATGAGTGCTGATTTGGAGGGACAAAAATCAATACATTTGGAAAAGTTTATGGACGAAAAACAAACTTTTGAAAATTTAGGGACGAAAAACGAACTTTTATGATAATTTAGAAACGAAAATGATATTTTACCCAAAAAAAATTTGAAAGGGTGAGAATTTATTAAAAATAAAAATAAAAATCCCCTAACTTTTCTTGGGGTTTCTTGACAACCAGACAAACAAGAACACCCATATCAAGCATGTTTAGACATCATCTATGACTATCAAACAATATTTCAAATCTAAAATTTTCTTTAAGAATATTTTCCAGATCTGTTACTGTAAATTGCTTATACTCACTCTCTCCCTGCCAATCAATGTCAAGATATTTACCAAATTCATTACAAATTAAAAATAATGCGGACCAAATTTACTATCATCAAACATAGGGGCAAAAAAAAAAAGTATTTTAGCAAAATAAAATAAAAAAAGAATGAACACGGACGGTCGGTAAGCAGTTGCGAATTGTGAATTTTCTTTTCCTGCTCAAGTTACATGCCTGTAACATAATACACATGACTACCGTATATTCCCCAAACAAATTAACTACTCCAAAACCGTCATTCTCATTCATTAAAAAACAACAGCATTGCCCTGTTAGCGAGCTCTCCTCCTTCGTCCTCTCTTCTTTCTTTCTCATTCTTACTGCCATAAATAAAACGGGCAAACAAAAAATGCCAACAACAACAATTCAAATGCAATGCCACCTGCCCATACCACAGCCACCTGCGCCCCACCCACTCACATCTCGCCACGTGGCTGTGATAGGCGCCGGCGCCGCAGGCCTCGTCACTGCCATAGAGCTCCGCCGCGAAGGCCACAGCGTGGTTGTATTCGAACGAGGCGACCAGGTTAGCGGCACCTGGGTTTACACCCCGAAAATCGAATCCGACCCGATTGGATTCGACCCGGCCCGGACCAAGATCCACTCCAGCCTCTACAAGTCCCTCCGCACCAACCTCCCCCGAGAGTGCATGGGCTTCCGGTGCTACCCTTTCGTCGCCAAAGACGACCCGGACAGAGACCCGAGACGGTACCCGGGTCACCGAGAGGTTCTGTTGTATCTGCAAGACTTCACGCGCGAGTTCAGGATTGATGAGTTGGTGAGGTTCGAAACGGAGGTAGTGCGCGTGAGATTGGCGGAGGAGGAGAAATGGAAAATAAAATCAAAACAGAGGTCAGGCGAAGATGAAACGGAGATATTCGATGCCGTTGTAATATGCAACGGCCACTACACCGAGCCTCGTGTGGCTCAAATTCCCGGTACTTTGTAACATCAAAAATTGAGTTTAGTCCAGTACTCAGTAATCAGTATTAGTGTGTAAATAAATATGATTATATACTATATAGTATATATATTGAAAAGGTCGTTGTTTTAATATCTATTGTGTGTTTGTGGCAGGAATAAATGAGTGGCCTGGGAAGCAAATGCATAGCCACAATTATCGTGTTCCAGAGCCTTTTCGAGATCAAGTACGTGACAGGTTTGGAATTGGAATAGCCTATAGGACCTTTAATAGTGACGAGCTTTTCACGTTACAGCTTAGGTCTTTTATGAGTAAATGCGTGCAAAGCAATTGCCCACTTGACATAAATGTGAACATTACTAATCAATGTCATCTTCATAGTTACTGAAATTGAAGACCTCATGTTTACACCATAATTCAATCAGCAATTGCCTGGTTATTCTCTTTGGCACTGTGCCAACAATCACTGAATTGTTTGACTTATTTTAAGTTTGCAGACATTATTGGAACAAGATTGTTACTTTTGTCAAGAGTTAGATTAGGATGAGGATTCACATTCCTGATGACAATCCTATTTTGGTTGTTCTAGGGGGACCATAATTCTTTGTTGGATTGCATTGACACATTTTATTATCTGATTCTCCTTTATCCTCTCTAGTCTCCATTGGAGGCATATCTTATTCTTATGTCATTGTATAAATTGCGGAGCTTGTATCTATTTATCTTTATACAAGAAAAAGCCTCTTCTATTTAGCTCTCCAAATTCCAAGTATAATGGGATGTTCTATATTGCAACAAACCGGAGCTTGGATTGACGATAACCGCATGAGTAATTCCCATCTTAAAATTTGAAGTACATAAGACATTTAGCTATAGAAATTCTGTGAATTCACTTAACAGATAAAACTTTACTAACTTGATTTTTGGAGAAAACTAAAAATGTGTTGAAACCACGTAAAAACATTTCAGGAATGCTGCCACAGAAAAAGGGTTTGTATTTTATTTTAAGAAAAGGAATATTCTACTGAATTGTTATACATTTGAATTTGAATTAGGGATTCTGTAGACAAATATGAGTGAATTAACTAAATATACATCTGATCATGAATGTATTACAAATTACGATGAAGAAGGATGATATAAAATAAATGTGAGATCTAAAAAAATTTCTCCTTGGCACCAGTAGTAACTAAGTACTATAAGAAGTCACTGCTCATCAATTTATATAAAGTCCCTGTACCTCCCGCTCAACCCAAGTTATTGGCATACCTTACTTTTGTCCTGCATCATGCAGGTTGTAGTCTTGATAGGGAGTTCAGCAAGTGCTGTTGACATTTCTCGGGACATAGCAGGAGTTGCCAAAGAAGTCCATGTAGCAGCTAGAAGTGTTGCAGATGAAACAACATCTGGAAAGCAGTCTGGCTATGATAATATGTGGCTTCATCCCATGGTAATAGTCCTTACCCCTGGCAAGAATTTGGTGGCTATCATGAGAAGTCCATCAAGTAATTGACTTGATTCTATGAAAAGTTTACTTTAAAGCTCTAATCTAAATCAGATTGATGCAGATAGAAAGTGTGCGTAAAGATGGAACTGTGTTTTTCCAAGATGGGAGCTTTGTCCATGCTGACATCATTCTACACTGCACAGGGTATGCTGCATACTCCATTAATTTGGCTTTAGCTTGGATTTAGGACCAAAATTTCTTTAAACAAAGTTTCTTATTGAATGCAAAATTCGTGAATGAACCAAACACGATACAGAAAATAATAATAACAATAAGTTGTTTATCTTTCTTAAGGTACAAGTATCATTTTCCTTTTCTTGAAACCAATGGCATTGTGAATGTGGATGACAACCGTGTGGGGCCACTTTACAAGCATGTTTTCCCACCAGCCCTGGCCCCATGCCTTTCATTTGTTGGGTTACCATGGAAGGTTTATCCCTACTTATAATAGCATGCCCTTATTTTGGTTGGATATTTAATTTAATCTTATCAAATGGCGGAAGTAGATCTTTATATGTTGTTTGTGCCAGGTTGTTCCTTTTCCTATGTTTGAACTCCAAAGCAAGTGGATAGCTGGTGTTTTGTCTAACCGATTTGCACTTCCAACACAAGAGAAGATGATGGAAGATGTTGAAGCTTTCTACTCATCACTTGAAGCTTCTGGCATGCCTAAGCGATATACTCATAACATGGGTAGTAGTCAGGTAAATTTGGCCTCCTCAAGTCCATATGTTGGATTTTGATTTATTTATTGATTTATAAGTCATGATACAAGCACAACCTTTTTTGAGGTGGCAAGTTGTTATTGATTTTCACATGGCCCACCATATATTGTCATCACTTTATTATCTACTATTAACTTGCCACCTTAGCAATTATGAAAAAATTGTGAGAAAGTTATGTCTCTAGAATTATTGTTTATTTACAGTTAGATTGCAAATTTGGTCATCAACCTTTGGCATCTGTTTCAAAATCATCATTATACTTTAAAATGTTATACTTTAGTCCCTATACTTTCAAAAATTGTTTTAAAAAATCCCTTACGGTCATATAATGGATGCAAAATGACTATGTGGCAAGTCAATTCATGGTAGCACTGTCCATGGGTTTCTGCACGCGTGAAGTATGGTGGCTAATGACCATTTCAATATAAATGTTGTTAAATGATGCCACACCAGCACAATGAAAGAAGATAAGGGGGTCTGAATACTGGCCTTTACAAGATAATGTGTTTAGGAAAAAATTTCTTGATTAATAGTAGAAGATCAGCTGAGTTGGACAATGATAAATTCATTTGGCCAGTGAAGGCAATCAGACCTCATTACCTTTAGCTTTGTATATTACATTATATTCAGAAAATACATTGGATCTAATTTTGCAGTTTGAGTACAACAATTGGCTTGCGGCTCAGTGTGGATGTCCTGCAATTGAAGATTGGAGAGTGCAAATGTACAATGCCAGTAGCAAGGACAGACGGGCTCGACCAGAGTCTTACCGTGATGATTGGGAAGACCATCACTTGGTTTTGCAAGCTTGCGAGGACTTCATGAAGTACACCTCACATAAAGTTAGTGACAGGAGTGCTTCTTAGTAATCAAGTTTCAAGACTACTTGCATCAAATGCTGGAACCAATCTGTGTCCTATTCAATCCCTCTGTTTATATTGATTCTTCTGAATAATACTGTAAATAAAGAATAATGAGAGAAAGATTGTGATCAGGTATTTGTGAGGGGTGCATTCATCTATTTCCTCCAATTGTAACCTAACAAACCAATATTGAGAGTGCTTAAAATGCTAATATTTCTGAGTGTATAAAAAACATGTGCCTATTAACATTTACAATTCATTGCAAGGTGAGTAACCCGTGTGGGGTGATCAGAACCCCAAGCTTAAAATGAAAAACTAAATATTGCACCAGCCGGGAATCGAACCCGGGTCTGTACCGTGGCAGGGTACTATTCTACCACTAGACCACTGGTGCCTGATGTTTATAGCTCTGCCAGATATATATCTAATAACAAATTGGCAATGGAAAGTAAACGTACTACTTTATACCTTCGATTATATTAATTTGATCTGATCAGTGTTCCTTATTCCTAAATCCAATAGTACGATTGTTTCTTTAAGTGAATCAAACTGAACTGCAAAAAAAAAAACTTAATTAAATGGCTCAAAGACATAGTAGAATCTTTAATTGCTTTCCTAAATCCAATAGTACGGTTGTTTCTTTCTTTAATTGCATTTGTCTACCTATCGGCTTTTATTTTGAATTGAGAAGCACAAAAGCATAGTAGAACTAGAATCTACATGCTTACTCTTGCATGTAAACTAGACATTTAAATAGATGTTCTCCATTGGAGCTATAATAAAAAAATACATGTTCTAAACTCAAAAATAAAAATAAAAATACATGTTCGTCAGGTTTTGTTATTCTCGAATCTTTAACAATAAATCTCCTAAACACTTGACTATTTATTAGTCGAAGCAAAAAAAAAAAAAAAAAAAAAAGAATCCTTTTTTGGCTCTGTTGTGAATTCGATTCTGACAGCGACAAGTGAAATATACGTAGGCCTGTGCTTTGCCTGGGTGTACAATCCTGGGCAAGCATCAAATATTGTTTTTCGCGTTGCAATGTTGCATGCATAGCCGCATAGGGAGAAACTTGGAGGAAAAAGAGGAAGAAAACGAAAAAGAAAAGATAGCTTTGGGCTTTCAGGCCTGTTTGGTTGGACATTTCGAACCCCTATTTTTAATTTTTAAATAATATTATACATTTTTTTTATTTGTATGTATTTCAAAAAATACAAATAATACTACTCAGACTCTTCTCCGAAACCGACCCTCAATTCCCAGTGATTTTTTACACTCATCTCATCTCATCTCATGTAGGTGCCTTAAAAGCGGGTCATTTCGTTGCAGATTTATTTAGATTTGTTAGGGTCCATTTCCCAATCAAAGCTGATGGCTGATGCATGCTTCCCATCCAATTCCAACAAACTAGGCCTATTTTGGTCCCCCTACGCCGCTTCCCCCAGCTTGACGCACCTGTACTGTTGCTGCATTTACACGACAACCTATATATACCCTGCCAAAATTATCATCTCTCTCCAAGATCCCAAATTCCCAATTCACATCCCTTTAAATACTTAAATGTAAAATTCAAAAACTACTAAGAAAAAATAATAATAATCAAAATTTCCTCTTTTCCTAGTCAAGGTTTTAAATTTTGGAAAGGGAAATGTTACGCCTATGTTATTTTCATAATAAATCATAAGTTATAAATTGTTATTAGTTCTGATTTAAATTTACAATTAAAATTATTTTTTTGTCCACTAGTAATAACCCATAACAACATACCACTTAAAATTTATGATAAAAATATTATGAAAATATTATAAGTATAATAGTCAAACCCAAGATGCTCGATAATTTAGGGTCGAGCTTCCAATTTACTTGTTAGGATGGGTAAGGAATTTCCTACAATGGAAAGGTCCCCAAGAGCCAATCTAGCAGCCCCAAGGGAGATACTGAGGCCTACGCAATGATCCTTTGCCTCGTTTATGTGTTTCTTGAGAAGAACCAAGCAATATTGAGCTAAATCCCCTTATTCCCCTTTAGGTCATTCCTCTCTGTTCTCTCGTGTATCTCTCCCTCACCCTTTTTTCCCCCAAAAAAGAAAGAGTCTCACATTTCTTCTTGTTTCATTTCCCTTTTATAGTGCACCTCTATTGGGGTCTCAATGATGAAGTTTCATCCCTTCTGTCATGTGATCTCCACCTCTGTTTAAGATTCCTGATTAAATGAGACCTTTTGAAAATTTTCCTGAAACTTGTACATGACACCGAATAGTGCTTGGCAAGCAATTCCCCCAAGGCACTATCTATTTATATCTGCTCAAATGGTCGGTGTGAGCCAGGTTGATTACTAAGTAAGTCCAAAGCCTTTGATTTTGTCTCCGGCCCAACAAAAGCTAATAGGCTAGGCCCCGGCCTAATGACCATATAGTAGGCGTAGCATTCCTCTTTTGCCAAGAGAGTCAAACTTGGTCCCTCACTGTATAGAGTTCTTCTATCTCACAATAAAATTTCACAATATTTTTACAAGTGAGGGGTCAAACTATCATATGTCAAAATAAATTTTTTTTTTTAAATTACTAGAACCCACCACAACTCAATATAAAGATAATGTAGAAATGTTGTGAGATTTTGTTTAGACTTTCTCATTAAGTAAATATTAGCATATAACCCATGCAAATGCATGGATTCATTTAAAATTAAACATAATTTTTATTATAAAAATATAAATAATTAGTCAAACTATTTTAAAAAAATAGCATGTAACATATGCATACATATAGATACATTTAAAATTATACACAATTTTTATAATAAAAATATAAATAATTAGTCAAATTATTTTTTTTTAAAGTAAATATAATTAGTCACATATTAAAATTCTTACTTAAACTTAATACTACTTATGATTTTTTTTTTTTTTTTAGTTTTTAATAAGATAGAACGTGTAATGATCTTTGTTGTGCGATGATTTTTATTAAGTGTATGTGATTGGTTTTTTTTTTTTTTTTAAAGTGGATAATTATGGTGTGGTCCTCATATAAATTTAAACATATGGCACAAAATTGTATTATAATTACAAATTCTCATAAAAATATAAATAATTAGTCAATTTTTTTTTTTTAAAGTAAATAGTCACATATTAAAATTCTTAACTAAATTTAATACTACTTATGATAATTTTTTTCTAATTTTTAATAAGATAGAACGTGTGGTGATCTTTGTTATGCAGTGATTTTTATTGAGTTATGTGATTGCTTTTTTTTTTTTAATTTTATAGTTTATTAATATTAGATTCTTAGTATTTTGTACTCATTAACTTGCTTGGCACAAAGATTAAAAAAACTTAAATGGATAATTATGGTGTAGTTCCCACATAAATTTAGACATATAACGCAAAATTAGATTATAATTTCAAATTATAATTGAACTTTCTCTAAGCTTTACCTATATATATATATATATATATATATAGATTTATTGTTTACTTACTCTAATGATGGGCTAATATATGTCAACATTTTGCTTTTTATGTTTTTAAATGGTCGGTGCAATTAAATTCTTTTGATTTAGCTATCATATATCAAAATTCGAATATGTATTTCCCTTGAGTATTGCTGGTGGCTGGTTGTTCATGAGTGATTGAATGCTTTTTTTGACACAAGTTAACCTCAAAAATTATATAATTAACTTCGAAATGTAATTATTATTTCTTGTAACAATTATATGTATTATTCCTTTCACGTGGGATAGATTCTATAAATCTGAAATCCACTCATATGAGAGAAATATTATATGCAACCTTTATACAAAATGTCAGCTCTTACCCAACATAATTGATAGCTGGGGAACTAAACCCATCCTCTTCACAAACCCTCAAACAAATATTTGGGATGAAAGAGATGGGAATCATGAACAAATTTGAACATCATCACAAGTAGGGTGATTCATTTTACAATCTTAGTGAGTTAAGTTTTGCTTTCTTCATCTTGGGTTTTTCAAATTAAGCTTAAATTTAGTAGTTCGTTTAACTAGTGAACAAATTTGAACACAACTTTGCAAAAGATCAAGTTATTCAAGTGACCCTGATTCATTTTATAAGCTTAGTACCCCACCCCCCACCCCCAAACCAAAAATAATAATAGTAATAGCCCTAAGTTCAAATTTAGGAAACTTGCTCATCAAAAACTCACAAAACCACAACACATTTGGTTATCGATCTATCACTATTCAAATTTTTACATATTGCTACAGTATCATTTATTTTTGCATATGCTCCATAACTTCTACAAATCAGTCTTTTTCTATTTTATATTATTCTCTCTCGCACATGCACACAACGTTGGTGACATGAACAAATCTTTCATGCCCAAAACTGTGACACAAACGAGGTCTGAGGGGATCTGTGGATCTCAGCGTATGTGGATTAATTATGACATGGTGGTTGAGAAGACTTTCACTGAGTGGATCTTTGGGTTGCAACATGGGTCTTAACGTTTATAGGTTGCAACGAGTTGGCTATGGATCTCAGCAAGTGGGTCATTGTAGGGTTTGAGTTTTGTGTTGCGATTTGTGATTTTGGTTTGTGGTGGTGGGTTATGTAACAATGGTGGTTGGGCGGTGCCATTGCCATGGTGATTTTAGTTTATGGGTCATCTCAGCGACTTTGGTTTTGTAAGATTATTTTAATTCTTTTATTAAGATTATTTTAATAGGTTCATATCGTCTAGATTTCCTATAGTACTCGACAATGTAGAATTCTTTAAATCTTAACCTTTTTTAAAAAAAAATAAATGGTTAAGATGATGCCATGTTATCAATTCATAAATACAACCCTAAATTAGTCTTAAAATACAAAAAGTACACTTAATGTACAGTAAACGTTAAGTTGATGTTAGCAGTTTAACCCCATTCAACTTCTTCTTTTAAATTTTATTTTTCCATAAAATCACTAACTCAAAAACAATCCTTGCCTCAATTGATGATTTACGAGAAATGAAGTATTAATATTAACATTTAACAAGAAATGAACCAATGAGGTCAAGGTGGACTCCCAAGTCAGAGCAAGTCTTAATACTAAAGTTTATCTTCAACATTGGGATGGTTAATCCTCCCAAGGATGAAACAGTGAGAATAATAAAATTGCTTAAGCAATTCTGTTCAGTTGGAAATGCAAAAGCTTTATACTGGTTCCAGAATTCAAAACCAACACTAAGGTCTGTTTGGGTAGTGCGGCTACGTCCGCGTTTTGGGCTTTTTTTTTTTTTTTTTTTTAAGTCCAACGCGTTTTGCACTGTTTATTGGCCATGAACAGTAATTTTAGGCCAATGAAGCCAACAAGATCGCTAGATGCAAGCTATATTCTTGAAAAAGCATTGATGAAAAACAATCAGTTTATTATTTGGTTTTTAAAGATAGAAATGAGGAGATAAATGCTTAAGTTAAAAAGCATTGATGAAAATTGAAAAACAATCTATTTGTTATTTGGTTTTTAAAGATAGAAATGAGGAGATAAATGCTTAAGTTATAACTAGCCTCTGAGCATGCTCGTACTCAGAGGTTCTTCAATTATTTTGGAAAAAGTTAATAATTTACATATATTATAATGGAAAATGTTAACAGATGTCCTTAAAACAATGATTAACAATAAATTTAAAGAAATTTTTTACAGGAAAAGGAAAAAAAAACAATTAAGCATTGCCCTAAGAGTACTCGTTAGCATGATCCTATTACAATTTGGGATTACTACATTTTTCAATCACAAAATATCTAGAGGTGTGATGAGTATTATGGGTTTGTGGGTGAAATAAATTTTTCATCACACCTCTAGATACTTTATGATTAGAAAATGTAATAATCTCAAATTATAATAGATGAAAATTATTAATTTTTTTCCCAAAATAATAGAAGAGTCTCATGTGCATGTTCATATGCTAGTGTGCATTTGTGAATTTTTTGTTATGCATATGATTTTTTGTTTGATTTAATTTGCATAGCAATTTATTTACTTGTTTGGTTGGATTAAAATTGACTGGTAGCTCCTTCTATTTTGTAAGTTTTTTGAGAAAGTATTATGTAAGTTTAATATCAAGCAATGTAATTTTTTTTAGTGCATCTATTATTTTTTTGAACCCAAGCCCAGAAGTTTAATGAATGAAAATTACTCCTTTTGTGTTGTAAACTTTGTAATGACATAAAAAGATATACCGGTATCATAAAGTGCCACAATTATTATTTTTTATTTAAATGAGAGTTATCAATTTTTTTAAAAAAAAGTTCCTAAAAGGTAGCTAGTTATTGCACATCCATAACAAAATTTTCAAATGCTAGACTCTCACGTTGTAAACTCATAATATTTTTTTTATTCAATTTTTTTAAAATGGTAGTTATTTAATCCTAAAAGATAGACACTTAGTACACATCCATAACTAAAGTTTAGGATGCTTAAAAAAATTTAAAAAAAAAAAAAAAAAAAAAAAAAAAAAAAACCTAAGGAGGGTTGTCAATGTTACCATTGCTTTAATTTAAAGAAATTTTTTTTAAAAAAAAAAATGTATTTTTTTTTTTAAATGAGAGTTATCAATTTTTTTTTTCAATCCTAAAAGGCAACCACTTAGTCCTAAAAGGTAGCTAGTTATCACACATCCATAACCATAACAAAAATTTCAAATGCTAAAGACTCACATTGTAAACTCGGAATTTTTTTTATTCAATTTTTTAAAAAACACATGTCGTGCCCGTGTAAACTCTAGGGTACAAAAGCATTGGAGAGTCAATTCAAACCTAATTTTTTTTTAATTAAAAAAAATCTATATTTAAATTAAGGAGGAATATCAAGGATTGCTTGTCGTTCCAAAGAATTTTCATGGCTGCATTCTTACTTGGAATAGTCTTTATTGATAAAGTACTTGTATGAATTGTATAATTCTAGATTCGTCTAATAAAAAAAATGTATTGATGTGTATATATATACATATATCATGAATCGTGACCATAATCTAAGCGAGGGTGTTTCACTATTTCTCAAATATAAATTCATCCAATGTGCCTACTATGTAATTTAATAAAATTGTTAATATGTCACCCTTAAAAAAATACAAAAAAATAGAGTAAGGCTTAAATGTACGAAAAACAACATAAAAAAATAATTAAAAAAAAAAAAAAAGGAGGAAGAGAGAGCTCCATTAGAACACAATCAACACATACACTAAAATAATTAGTCAAACCCGATAACCACAAAAAAAAAAAAAAAAAAAAAATAAAAAAAAGACAAAAATATATATCATTCTCACTCTTTAAAAAAGACTCATTAATTAGAGAAAATATTAAACACTCATCAAACTAATCAAATAAAAGAAAATAAAATATTAAAAAAGATAAGATAAAATAAGATAAGATAAAATAATGATATGAAAATGATAATGATAACAAAGTAAGGAAACCAAATATAAACCAAATACTGGAGAAGTGAAAATGTGGAGTACTGCTTATTTTGGAACCAAAAAAAAAAAAAATCCGGTCCAAACAAGGTAAACTCCTTAAATAATAATATAGATGGTCATTGTTTTGGGGTTGATGATTTTTCTGAAAAAAGAAGTAATAGAGATAAGTCCATAATTTTTTTTGAATTATTTTTTTCAAAATTTTTAGAGAGATAAGTCAAGAAGTAGAAAGGTGTTTAGGATAAATATAAATATTTATGTGTTTTGAAAGACTAATTTAAGATTATATAAGTGAATTGATGATGTGTCACCATCTTAACCATTTATTTTAAAAGAAATGTTAAGATTTTAAAAACTCTACATGGTAGGAAAGGTAGAAGATTTGAATCCTATTTTGATATGATATAATATAAAATTAAAAATAGAATGTATGATGTATTATTAAAGTGAATTTTTTTTTTTTTGAAAACTTATTATTAAAGTGATTATATAAATTAAATAAAGAAGCTTTTTGGTAATCCAAAATAAATTTTTAGAAAAATTACACTTTACCACTCTAAACTATGTACTAGATTACATTTTACACCATAAACTATTAGACTGCATACTTTGAACCCTAAACTATCATACTTATCACACTTTGCACCCTCGTATTATTTTTGCTATTATATTTAATTGAATTTTGTTGTATGTGATAAGCATATGCTTATTGCTTAAGTGAAACAAATTTAAAAGACTAAAACACCCTTTTTCAAAATCAGTTAAAACAAAATTCAAAATTTTCCACTCTCCCTTTGCAAGACCCAATATATTTCTGTGACTTGCGCAGATCAATAAAGCGACAAGGTTTAAGTCATTAATTATAAGAACATAATCAGAACTAATAAAAACAGTCATATATACCATCCATGAACCACCCTGCATTAGAAGAAATGTAGATCTTTGAGATTGTAAGATTGAGGTCTGTCAACACCTGTGCCACTTCAGGGAGGCCATGCTTGTTCACGCTATCAACCTACACCACATGGTCCACATCACACAAGAGACCATGTTAATTACCTACAACTCATGTACCTTGACTACTGTGCAATCATCCATAGTTTCATTGTCAATGTAAGACAGAAGTAGACGTGGAAAATTTTAGGTTTTGTCTTAATTGATTTTGAAGAAGAGCATTTCAGTATTTTAACTTTGTTTAATCTAAGTGAAGTATGTGCTTATCACATGTAGAAAATTTTTGTTAAATATAACGGAAAAAATAATATCAAGTGGAAAGTGTGATAAGTGTAATAGTTTAAGGTGTAAAGTGTGCAGTCTAATAATTTATAATGCAAAATATAATTTAATCCATAGTTTAAGACAGTAAAGTGTAATTTTTTCTCAAATTTTTGCATGCATCACTCCTCTTTTGCTCTTTGGTTAATTTAAGCTTTTTTTTTTTTTTTTTTTTTTTTTTTGGCCCAAAAGCCAAACGAAGACTCCAGCATTACCAAAATCACCTAAAATATCTTCAAAATTTTTTTTTTTTTTCTGTTGATAATCTAAAATATACTTCTTCAATTGTCCTGGAAGATCGTACGACAGTATATTAGAAACCTTCCCTCTTTGCGGTTAATTCCCACAAAGGGAGAAATACAGAAGGGATAGAAGAAAAACGAAAAGCAAAATACTTTTTTCTAGGTTTGTCCACTGAAAGAGCATTTATGTACTTAAAATACAGCCTTTAAAACGATGAACATGTTGGCGAATTGGAATCATTAGCCTGCAGCTAGCTAAGATAGATAGGATAATTATCACTCTACAAGTAAAAAATCTTCTCCCCTAGCAAAAACAATCAGTACACCACCTGAATATCAAACGTCCTTCTTGGCCCATGGTCCCATATGATATCACACTCAATTAATTCATAGGTGAACGGTGAGGCACACCCTTTCTCCGGTTCAAAGCCACCGCAACCTCCGCCGTTGGCGAGCATTTCATCTGGAACGAAACTCGAGGCACCAAGTTTAAGCTGCTGCGTTTCTTTTTCACGAATTCAGTAGTGGTGGCAGTACAAGCTAGTGTCTTGGAACTCACTGCACCACCACAACGACTTGCATTTGCAGTACTTCTAGACCCGAAGAGAGAAACGCCCGAGTCAAGGACCGAGTCAGGGGTCGTTTGAACATCTTCTTCATTCCCCGAAACTGTAAGGCTCCAATCACTTCTCGCTTTAGCTGGTGATATTGGTAAGAATTCAGAGTTTCCACTACTGTTAGTGGTCACTAGCTGATGATGAACCTGTAACATATTTATATATATATATATATATATATATATAGTGAAAAATAAGGATGACCCAGATGGTAAAATCGAGTTAAAATGGTGAAAATTTTGACTGGGAAAATGGAACCTTGCAATAGAGAGAGCAGAAGTAGTAAGGATCTTGAAGGCTACGGTCGCATGTAATGCAAAAGTTGCCTGAGCCTCTAAAGGGGCGGGACATTGGCCTTTGGTTCAAAAATACCACTTTTGCACTGTTTGTTGTGTATGGCTGAACAATTAAACAAAACCGAAGAACTAAAATTTCACAGCAAGAAAAGAAGAAAGTAAAACTACTTGGTATTTTTTAAGTTCATACTTACTTGAACAAGGGAACAATTCATCAATTTTTGAGCATCACTCAACCTTATAACATCATGATAAACATACCTTCTTATCTGAGACCAAAAAAGAAAATGATGAATTTTAAGTAAAATTAATGTGGTGCAAATTTGTACCTACAACTTTTAGTATTGGTGAATCTATGTGTTGGTTTAAGTATGGACCTGTAAGAGACGATGAGAGCGGTGAGAAGGCACGCAATGGGGGCAGATGCTGATGGAACAGTCCAAGCAAAAGATGTTCTTCTCATTCTTCTTTGCAAACTCGTGAATTATACACGGGTTAAAGAACTTGTCTCGCAGAAGAATCTCAAGCCACTGAGGAATTAAACTCACACCAACCTGAAAACCAAAAGAGTAAAATTGGTCCATGTAATTCTTTTGCTACAAGAGATAAGAAAGTTCAAAACTCAAATAGTGAGCTCACCATGTCTTTGAAGTAACTGAGAATTAAAAAGGAGTTGGGTATATATGTCAGTAATTATTAAGCCTGGAAATCAAAGCCAAAGGTCACTCCAAGGAGAGAGAGTGACCGAAGGAAAGTAAAGGAGAGAGGATGGCGTGGTGCAAGAAGAAAGAGTGCAAGTTAAGGAAAAGAAAGAGCAGTCAGCTGCAATAGCAATTGGAATTACTATTACTAGCAAAGGAGAGCAATAGTGGAGACTGAAGAGGTTGGGCCTCATTTAAAGCAGAGGGAACAAAGGCTCAACAAGTTGTTCCAAGAGTAATGTACGTGTAGGCTTTTGAAACATCAAAATCAAATCTTTTCGCCGTTTTTGATCTAACCCTACTTTCCTACAACTTTTGAAAAGTCTGAACCCATCTTTAATACACTGCACGGAACAAAGCATGGATGGTGGTATCTTATATTTTTAACGTGATCATACTGTGCTAGACTGCCAAGTGCCAGTGGCTGTCTAAAAGGCCCCTACCCCCTCTAAGACCCAAAACTACGGTGACTTTTTCACGATTCTCGGTGAAAACAGAAAAACTTTTGGTAATTCTGATTGGTTAGAGCATCTCCGGTAGGCGTATCAATGTTCAACCTAACTCGCGAACACGACACGAACTCAATACGAAATTTTTCAGGTTAGGGTTGGACCTTAATGGGTTTGGTTCATAAATGGGTCGATCTGAAAGCGACACGATAAGAAACGGGTCAACTCACGTAACTCGCAATAAACACGTTTGACACGTTAATTTATTTGTGTCAACCCGAAATGACCTACTTAACATAATCTGTTTAACTCATATAACAAATAAAATTTTATTTTATTTTAGATTTATCAAATACCTTTTATATGTAACATATATTTTAAATTTAAAAAGAAAAGTGAGTAATTACAAAAATTTACAAAAGATATAATTGGAAATTAAAATTTTACAAACCTTAGAACTACTAATACTTTTTTTTTTTTGTGGCAAAGAACTTACACAAATAAAATTGGATGAGCTTGTAGAAGATGTTATGAATTTGGACATCAACAAAGAATCTATGGATGATAATCGTGGTCATAGTCAGAATTAGTCTACTGTTTGGTCAAATTCTTTCAATATTGATACTTAGCATTTGGCGAGTTCCAAGAATATTATATTTTTGTTGAACTATGTTATTTTATTTTGTGAAACTTTGTTATTTTGAATTTGGATTGAAGTGTATGCACTTCTTTTGGAGTGTAAAGAATTTATTTATAGATGAATGTTATATTTTTATTGAATTATATTATTTTGAATGTGAGTTGAAAACTTGAAGTGTATGCACTGTTTTTTAAGATGTAAAAATAATTATTTCTAGATAGATGTTATATTTAATATTATGCAGGTTGAAATGGGTTGTGTTACATTCGTGTCAACCCAAGACGACTCGTTTATTAAGCGTGTCAAATGGGTTGGGTTAGGTCAATCCGCCTTATTAACAGGTCGGGTCAGAGTTGAAGGATCATGACACGATTATTAAATGGGCTAAGTTAGGATTGAGTCATTTAGTCGAATACCTCTACCTCGACACGACACGAATTTGACACACTAACCTGAATTGACACCCCTAATCTCCGGCAGAGACCTTAAATTTTATAAAATGAATAGTCATATTTATCTTTTACCTATTTACTTTTTAAAATATATTTTTCAACAGATTCTTTATTTCATTCTCTGTCTTATTTAAATATTATTTATTATTTATTATTTATTCTTTTTTATTCATCATTTATTATTTTTTTAACAAATATATTTTTCAATGAGAAGTGTTATGTTTACAACAAAATTTACGTGGAAAGTAATTACTAGTTCTAATTTGAACTCACTACTAAAATTATTTTTTTATTCACTAATATTAACTAATAACAATTTGTTACTTAAAATTTATTATGAAAATATTGTAGTATTATTTTTCAATTAGGATTTTTTTTTAATATTATTTTTCTTTCTTTTATTTCATTTTCATCCATACACGTTTCATTTCTTTTTTTTTTTCTTTTTCTTGTTTTTCTCCTCCACACAACTGTCCAGTGTCCACTCCTATCTCTATGCCCCCTTCTTTTATTTTCTTTTTCACCTCAAGAACATTCCAACAACCACATTTACTTCACATCAGAGAGAGAGAGAGAGAGAGAGAGAGAGAGAGAGAGAGAGAGAGAGAGAGTGTGTGTGTGTGTGTGTGTGTGTGTGTGTGTGTGTGTGTGTGTGTGTGTGTGTGTGTGTGTGTGTGTGTGTGTGTGCTGCTCGTCTGTCGCCCCATTGCTGGTGGGGATTGAGGTCGCCGAAAGGACAAAGTCAGTGGAGATTGACATTCACCATGCAGCACTACCATATCCGCCGCTCGTCCCCCTCTCCACCACCAGGCTAGGTCAAATCAGTTTTTTTTTTTTTTTTTTTTCATATTTGCTTGTTCTGATTCAACTTTATTTTAAGAATTGGATTTTATTTTGTGTTTGGATTATTTGAGAAATGGAGAGAATAAGAGAAAAAAAAGAAATCCGGAGGAGAGAGAGAGAGAATTAATATAATAGTAGCTGGTATAATTTTTTAAGCAGAAAAATTGATTTGGAGTTGTTACAGTGTTCTCTAGATTAAGAGAACTATTGTAGCAACTCCAAAAAAAAATTGGAAAAGTTTTGTGTTTAGAGATGTTATTGGAGCGTGAACAGTGAGCTTTTTTGGAGAAAAAGTAGAGATAGATCATCTATTGGAGATGCTCTTAACAACTTTTATTATTATTATTTTAGTGTAGGCGATATGACATTTTTTTTTCTTCGATGTGATACCAATTTAAACCAGTCATTCATGTCCTGAAGAAGGAGAAAGAATATCATATTTCGGTAATACCAACTCAGCATTTGTTTTGGTATTTCCTACCCAATAAATATGTGACACCTGTTTCAAAAAACTATATCAGACTACTCTAATAAATTAATCACAATCTTCTATACTATCGGGAAGATAAATTAATCATTTATTGGAGTAGTCTAATGTGATTTTTTGAAACGTGTGTCACTTATTTATTGGATAGGAAATATCAAAACAGATGCTAAATTGGTATTACGAAATATAGTATACTTTCTCCTGAAGAAGATGAATGAGATGGGATAATAACTAAAGTAAAACTTTTCGATGCATTATTTTAAGTGCAATGTATTAAGTTTTTCAATTGAATTCACACTCTTAGTTATTATTAATTAATAAAAAACAAATAGTATTATTTAATAAAAAAGTAAAAAAAAAAATTGAATTCAATTTGAAATCTATTTAATAAGGCTATTTGGAGGCAAACCAATCAAGGCAACATCTTCAATTGATGGAGTTAGAAAACTACTCCCTCCGTCCCAATTTGTTTGTCCTATTTAAAAAGTCAAACTTGTTAAGTGATCATCATTTATGTCTTGTTTGCCTTATAAAAATGTATAAGTTTACAAAACTACCTTTAAATAAATTTACCAGCTTTTTAAAAAAGAGTTATTCTTAACGAGGCAACTAAAAAGGTGCCCCAATTAAATTGATTTTTTTAAATATTAGTTAGTTTTCTTCTCAAATAGTTTTGAAAATAAAGTAGGGGTATAATAGGAACATTAGTAAACTAATAATTTTTATTTTTAGAAATAAGACAATATTTTGGGACATCCCAAAATGGAATAAAGGACAAACAAATTGGGACGAAGGTAGTATTTAATAAGGCCATTTTAATTTGTTTGTTACAGGCAACCAAGATAGAGATATGGCTCTCAGTAGTAAGGGTTAATGGTAACATCATGCTTCAACGTTAGAATCACCTCATAAATCCGTAACTTAACTCACTTTTCTTTAAGGTCATGTTTGATACATTGACTGAAAATTACATTAAGAAATAATTTTTATTATTAGAAATAAAAGATTTTGTAATGAAATAATTATTCATTTTCATAAGTTTAGTTGTTATGTGTGAAAAGTATGTAAAAGAATGATACATATGGAATGTTTTTATATTTTTGAAATATATTGATTTAAATTTTTTTTTTTTTTTTATACAAGATAGAAATTTAAAATTCTACTTTACCTTATTCTAAGTGTATATATGTGTAAAGTTCTATTTTGGAGATTTAAATCTTGATCCTTGCCCTCTACATCACATTAGCACTTATATTTGTAAAGTGATTGTCGTGCCAAGAGTTCACAATGGTGATTTTAAATGTTATTACACGTATTAGGATTAAGTATTCCTCAAATTTTTTTTTTTTTTGAGAGGAAAGTATTCCTCAATTTAAAAAATAATTATTAATTATAATAAAGATGCAATAATGTAAAAAAATTATTATTATACCTGAATAACCGTTCCATTACCGTAGTATCAAACATGCAAGGTAGGTATGCATTAAAATCACCCTACACTTATCTTCAAAAAAAAAAAAAATGACCCTACACTTCCTATTAGAAAGGTCCTGGGCCATGGCTTGGGCCAGATTAGATAATCCCAATAGTAAAATAAGGAAAGTTGGGGATTTCCTCAAGAAAACGTTTGGAGAAAAGCATGCCCTGGGGCAACACTTGAAAAAGAAGAAGAATAAGAAGATCGTTCGCCATCCACTTCACAACGAGCAAGTATAAATGTAGAGAACATTTTCTGCTCACCATATCAGCCCTTAATAACTTGGGTTGCATTGCTAAATTTTCACACAAACACAATAATAATGAAAATAACATAAGAAATGGAATAAAATACTTCAAAATATTATTTATATGAGGAACAATACACAACACTATTTAGACTAAAGAGTGAGACTCGCTCTTTTTAAAGAGATTCAAGCATTTGATTGACTAAACTTTGTATCTTCCCCATGATACAACAACCCAACAAATGTCGTATGACTAAAATATCCTCTGCACAATGTATTGAAACCTAAAGCTCCATAAAAAAGTACACCATTCTTTAACAAGAATCTCTCTATTGTTTAGTGTATTAAAATGCTTGTAATTGCTGTAACTTGGAAGTGAGTCTATTTATAGGCTCAATGTGCCTCACAAATTTGATTACCCAATTCAATCTGATTGATAGGTCCATTATTTTGATGTAGTTATAAGATTAATTGTTGGATATAATGTTGATGGGTTGGAGTTACACAATTTAGTGGATCAGATAAGGAGTTTCTAAATAAATAAATAGGTCCAAACGACTAATCCATTAAGCATGTTAATGGCTCTTCATTTTCAGTAATAAAAACTAAGTATAAATTCAGGCACAAAATTAATTACCCAAATCAATATGATTAATAGATTTATTATTCTGAAGTAGTGAGAGTTATAAGATTAATTGTTGGATATAATGCTAACGGGTTAGAGTTACACAATTTAGTGAATCAAATAAGAAGTTTCTAAAGAAATAAATAAGCCCAAACAACAAATCCATTAAGTGGGTCAATAGCTTGTATGAACATTTTTTTTTTATACAAAATAAAAATTCTATTCTAACTTATTCTAAGTGTATATGTGTGTAAACCTCCCTTCTAGAGATTTAAACCCCAGCCCTTGTCTACCACACCGCACTAAGGGTGCACAGTGGTTTGTATGAACATAAGGTATGAGTATATGACTATTAATTTGAAATGAAATATTTCTATAATTTATGTTGTAGAAGCCTTAAAAAAAAAAAAAAAATATCGTATAAAGCATTTTTTAGATATTTGGGGAGAATAGTGTCATTATTAATTGAAGTATTTGACTAATGAGTCTTGTGGGGGGATGAACTTGGACATGGTCCGAGGATTCAGGCTGAGTAGTGGGTTACACCCAAGGAATGAGCCTGGCCCAAGTTACAATTATAGAAAGAATAGTTTTCTCTTCACAAAAGGTAAATCGTAGTTACCATCATGAAAATCCGAGGTAACTGCGCCCCCTACTGCTCTTAACCGAGGTGATGTAAATTGTTTGCTCCTCAAGGTACTTAGGGAATCTTGGGAAATGTCCCTCTTTCTCGGTTATGATCTCCTACCTTATAAGCTCGCAACGAGGGACATGGATAGGAAAATGCAGAACCCAATGAAGCAATCACTTTTGCATTAATAAGATCCCTTACCTAATGTTAGTCATATTCAATGCTAAATGGCTGGCCTGAATAGTAGAAGCACCTCCAAAAGTCCTCCCTCACAATCAAAAGACAGTAGTGTAAAGGGATCGGTGGAACAAGTATCCCTTAAATCTAGTTGGAGGAATATGGAAGGGGTGAAGATGGTTATAAAAGGAGAAGGGGGCAACAGATTGAGGGGTTCAAGAAATTAGAGAGAAAAAGTCTAGACAAGAACAAGAGAGGGAAAGATAAACTAGAGAGTTTTTAATCATAGTTTTTAACCTTTGAATCTCTCCCATGTACCTTGGGAACATTGTTCACTCATATATGAAAGCTTGATTTAGTAATTTTTCATCTTTAACTTACTGCTTAAACCCTTCATTGTGGATTTCTTCCCATCTTTAGAATTAATTGTGTAGATCAAATATCATCATCACCATTTGTGTGCTAGGTGTTTTTGACCCCCACAAGTCTATTAAAGAAGAAAGCTTTTATTGACATCATAAATCTCAACTTCCAAAATTTTCAAATCAGTTAATATTTTATTATAATCTTTGAAAATCTGAACCGGCAAAGAATCGAAAGAGGGTCAGGTTCCTTGTTTTGATCGGTATATTTCATGGTTTTTAAGGTTTTGACAAACTAGATTAGGGTCCGATTCCTAGTTGAACTGACTAGTTCGATTTTTAAAACCATGGTTATAATCTTTCAAATATTCAAACATAGAAATGGTTTCATAGTATTCGAAACGAAAGATTAACTCTTCCTTGCCCCTTTTCAAATGGAGTCGGTTCTCCCAACTTTTACTCAAGTAGTTGTTCTTAAATTTTTGCCATAACTCCTTAGCATTTGTTAATTTGTTTTCTATATTACAAAATACTTTTAATTCTTGGTCAAACACCAACAGATAATGCCACTTATTGATTGATCTTCTCCTATTACTTCTCTTATATCTCTTTAGGTTTGTCTTTCAAAGCAAAATCTAACTCTTGTTGGATAGTCAATTCTTAAATTTACATTGTCACATGTTGAAGTCGTTTGTTCCATTAACTTTCTTTACCTGAAATTTAATTTGGTATTAAAGACAATAGCAAAATTTTGGTAGAGGATTCACAATACATCTCTTCCCCCGTTACTTAAATCCATGAACCAAAACACAAAATCTCTAAAGAGACAAATCTCAATGTCTAGAAAGTGAATCTTGACACTTACACCAATTTGTTGAAACAAGAAGCTTCAAAATAGCATTTCTACATTAAATTGATTTCTTAACGCTATTATTGTTGGGTGCACTGCACCATGAGTCCAGCCCACATGCTTTTTCAAGAGCTCATTTAATGAGCATGTCACTCTTGTCTTCCATGACTTGTGAGAAGTCTAACTTCCCTTACACACTGAAGAAAAAAGAAAAGAAAGATGCAAAGGCGATTCGGCCTAAGGAGCAGAAGAAAGAGTTTTTGGTTGAAGCAAAGTCAAAGTAAGTGGCTTGCATTTATTGTAATTTGATGTCAAGAGTGTGAAAGGAAGAAAAGAAGGAAAAGATGAAGAAATAAATAGAGAGGCCATTCGGCCATTTGAAGATGTAGAGAAGAGAAAAGAAAAGAGAAGTCCCAGCAAGTGAGACAACGGAGTGCAGTCTTACGTGAGTGAGAGCAAGTAAAAGAGGAGAAAAATAGAGAGAGTAAGAGAAAGCAGTGAGAGATAGCAATGAGAAAGAGAACAGTGAGTGAAAAGATTTTTTTTTTTTTTTTAAATTCAAGTTGTATCTCTAAGTGTTGTAATATCTATTTAATATAGTGAAATTATTTAAAGTTTATTCCGTAGTTTTTCCCTTCAAGTATAAAGGGTTTACACGTAAATTTTTGTATTATTGTGTGGTTGTACTTCCGCTATACTTGCTGAAATTTACTCACAGTTATATAGAATTTTTCCCAACAATTATATGCTTGTGAAAGATCTCACAAATAAACAATATGAACAAAAAAATATTAGAAAGAAAAAGAGATAAAACCACATATAAGAGAAGAACATCGATAATTAATGTAGCTTGGCTTTAAACTTATGTCTATGAGTTACAATAAATTAATAATGAAGAAAATTTTCATTAAGAAATAAGAAGGATTACTCTAGTAAAAATGTAAAGTACAGACACTTCACAAAATTCAAATCCTAATTTCACCCAAAAAGCTATTTCTCACAAATAACAAAGGTTACGACTTTCGGAATATAAGTATATAACAAGAGCTAACTATTTTTTTTTTTTTAATTTTTTTGAAGGCAACTAAAAATTTTTATTTAACACAAAGGTTATCTAGTGGGTGAAGTGCCGCACCAAGTTTGTATACAACATACAGGTCGCTTTTGGCATTCAAGCTGCAACACCAGTAGTTTCACAGGAAAGCAAAGGACTTCACGAACATTCTAGCTAAGGAAGGATATTCTCAACATGGGCCCTTTGTTACTCATTTTGATCATCGTAGATAAAAGTTTTCAGCGGATGACTGTTTGTGGAAATTAGGCTTTTTTCTACTCGTTTTGTTCAGTTGAAAAAAAATCCTTGTCTCTAGGGACGGAGCAGGACTTAAGTTAAAGGGGGGAAAAGTATATACCAAAAAAAATAAAAGTATGAAAATAAACATCAATTTAATTAGTATTAATAAACTGTTAACAAAAACAAAAAATCCAAAATCATTATTTATAAATTACAATGCAATCATTTAAGAAAAGAGAACATGACGATGCGTTTTTTATGCGTGTATCTAGCAAAATTATTTTGTTTTAAAAATTTTTGAATGAGTCAAGTTGTTTGTTTTGGATAAAATTGATTAATTGGACTTCATTTTCGTGAGCTTGTTAATTTTATTTTAAATTTTAAATCTATGAAATTTTTATGATATTTATAAGGATCAATGATAATGATATTGTCAAGGGATGGTCAAATTGTTAAACTAAATTGTTAAAATATATATTAGTATTTTAAAAAAAAATGGGCTTGGGGGAAGGGGGATTGCCCAGTCAATGACTAGCTTGCCTCGTAGACAGAGTAGCTTGCCTCACAGACAACATGAAGACAATGCCAAGTACATAAAACGCCGGATTTTCGTTTTTGGGTAAGACATATATAAGACGTCGAATTTGTTGTTGAGTGGAGGCCGCTGTTTTATTATGTCCAATCCATCTAGCTCCTACTTTATTCTCAATTTGATTTCTCTATTGTTGAATTTTTGAATTAAGCCATTCGTTCCTTAGCCAAAAAAAGAAAAAGAAAAAAGATAATATGTAAGCCATTTGTTACTTGGTAGGGATGATAGAAAATAGTAATATTATTGTTTTTAAATCGGATTTATAATATATTATATAACCAAAGTACAACTACAAAAGGGCCTAACTTTTGTAGTTGTAAACTGAGGTTATAAATAGCGGATACTAAACACAAACAACTAATATGGGATAAATATCTCTATTTTTTTGAATAAACAGTAATACATATTAGAACACACATGAAAATAGTAATACTAGTGTTTTAAACTGGATTTATAATATATTACATAATCAGAGTACAATTACAAAATGACTTAACTTTTGTAATTGTAAACTGGATTATAAACAGCAGACACTAGACACACACAACCAATGTGAGATAAACATTTTTTTTTAAGTAAAAAGTAATACATATTAGAACACACACGATGATAGAAAAGTAAGAGCACTAATAAGAGGAAAGAAAATGCATGAGAATTAAAAAATAAAAAGAAAAAGGAAAGAAGAGATTAATATTGAGTATTTGATAGGAGGGATAAAAAAATGTAGAGAAAACAAAGCATCTTATATTTATTATCATATGTATTAAATTGTTTTAAAAGATTGGAGTAGAATATTGTAAGGACTGGATTTGTACCCTTAGCCCAATTTAAATGGAAATAGATGATAGCCCAACAAGCCCAAAACAATATATTTGTTAGAGTATGAATTTCATAGGTAAAAGACTCAGTAATTATGTCTAGGTCACAATGGATTGGATTCGTGCTAATAGGTAAGAAAATACAATTTGAAAGAAGTAATTCTCCTCAGTCAAGTCTGAGGATGAGAAGTTCTTATATTTATTCAAGTTTATTCAAAGTACAAAGTAAGGGAGTCAATACCGTACTGGAGGCTGTACCGGTTTGGCTAGTGGTACGATATATTTCGGATACCAGTCAATACCGGTGTACTGTTTCGGGTTTACCGCAATTTTTTATATTTATAAATAAAAAATATATATGTATATATATGTATGTGTGTGTATATATATTATAATAAATATAAAAGTTTAGCATAAAACATTTCCTTAATTCAGAACTAATTATTCATGGTTTTAGACTTTAGTATCAATTAAAAGAAAAAAAAAAAACACAATATAAAAAATAGAAAGCTTAAAAGTTACCATTGCATACTAAGAAAACAAATAATACTAACAAATTAATGCAAATAAGTTACCATTCTGCCCTAACAAAAATTCAAAAATTACAAAACTTAAAAAAAAAAAAAAAAAAAAAATTTCTATTCTGGCCGGTACGAAACATGGGGGTTATATGTACCGGTTTGCTTGCCAGTATGGTATATACCGGCGGTACTGACCGGTACGGTACTGAATCAACTCCCTTGGTACAAAGAGTTCTTCTTTTCTCTCCTAGATTCCATGTGTCCTTTTTCATGGAGGCCATCCCTTTTTATAATCTTCTTCTTTTCGACCTCAACCTTCCACTTGTTGATTATATAGATGATTTCCTGGATACTTGTCCCATCAGAACCCTCCTGTAAACTTTATGTGTAGCTATAAGACTAGATATCACTGTTCAGATGTCATTTCCACATAAATGCAGTTCGTTGGTTAAGTGCAGAACATTTAATGTGGTGGCAGCAGCCTTCTTTTCAGATATTTCTTAGTTTACTATTGACTTCTTTCTCTAAAACTTGTTCTCAAAAGTATGGTTGCCTCTTACGGTATTCTCTAGGCGGCTGGGAGCCAACCTTCCACAATGCTTCCTGAGGACGTTTGGCTCCTTGAGAGACACCACTTATTTGTTGTTATTTGTCTTTGTCCTCATCCTCGGCCCATTAACCCACATATTTATCTTACCGTTTGATCATCCTCGGGCTCCTCCGCATCCTCGAGCATGGCCCACGGCCTAATATCCCTACTCAGTTCTTTTATCCCCACAAATATTATCAAATCATTGATGTAAGACATTTTCTATATAAAAAAAATAAATACATCTATATGTTAGACATTTTGTATATTTTCTTTTACATTTCTTCTTATTTTGGAAGATTAAAAATGATAGACTTAACATAGAAAAAAATTAGTCGGTATTGTGAGTCTCAGTTAACTCCATTGGTAAAGTCTTTAATGGTCGAATAAGACATCTAAGATTCAATTCTAGGCTACACAAAAAACTAATTGGTGTATTGATCTGATGATAAATAGTTATTAAGAGCGAACGCCATAGATTGAAATTCTCTTAAAAAAAATGTCAATATCCCAGATCTAAAAAAAGAAAAAGGAAAAAATTTGGTCCTGTACACTGTAAGAAAAAAATTTAACATAATATAATTTTTTTTTTTGGGTCTAAATATGAAACTCGATAATTATGACAGTTTTTATTTTTATTTTATTTTTATATAGAATAGTTATGATAGTTATTAATAAACATTTATTATTATTGTGTTTGTATATGAAATTATATAATTTAGTATAAGTGTATAACACATTTATTAAGATTGTGTTTATACTTTATATATGGAAGTATATATTCTAATATTCAAAGAAAATATGATGTGCTAAGATTCTAATTGACGGTTTAAATATATAACATAATTTAAATTTAATTAAAAATATATACTACAATAATGATGTGTAAAATTGTAACTTTTTTTAATACAAAATAGAAATTATATTATAGCCTAATATAAGTGTATATTAGTGTGAAGTTCCCTTTTGAAAACTTGAATCCCAACCCTTACCCCCCTACACCCACTAGAACTTTGTACTTATGAAGTGATCATCACACCAAGGGTTGTAACTTTGAAAGGCCTTAAAAACTTATGTGACATTCCCTTTTAAAAAAAAACTTATGTGACACTATCACAAGTGGGCTTGTTTGGTAAGAGAATTAAAATATAATTTTCTATTTTGCAAATCATAAAATGGTAGGTCTCACACTTGAATATATTGTTTGGTTGATGTTTTCTAAATACCATTTCTAGATATAATTGTATTATGTTTTCCTTGTTCATAACAAAATTTTGAAAACAGCTAAGAGAATGTCTTTAACATACATAAAATGTTTTTAATGGCGTATGTGGGGCCAGGAAATCGGGTAGCCTTGGCCCACTCCAAGCCAGGCCTAAATGACCCACGCCGAGGAAGGATGACTATCCGAGGCTAATTTAGGGAGAGACTCTTTTTTGGATCCATGCCGAGGACCTCTTCGTCCTCGGCATACTGAGGATAATTTTAGGTGGGGACAAGCCTAGAGCAAGTTGTCACCTCCACACTTAATACGCTCACCTAACCCTTCTGGCCGCATTAATGGGGATGTAACCCCTGGGCAGGGCGACATCGATCAGGGTGAACCACTTGAGCATGGATATGACCTCTGATGGGACAGACGGTCATGGGGAAGGCCAATAGATGATCGACAGAAGGAAGAAGGAAGAAAGAGAGTGAGAGATATATAAGGAAGGGAAGCAAAGTGTAAGAAAGAAGGAGGGGGGTCGAGGAGAAAAGGGAAGAAAAACCTCCTCGGCCATGGTCCGAGGAGTATCCCCCAGTTGTAAATTGTTCTAAGTATTTTTTCAATAAAAGGAAAGTAGTTCATGCTTCATAGAGGGCGGCCAGTGCCTAAACCTTCGATCCACTCTCTACAAATTCATTGTTCTGAGTTTGTTGGGCCTTTAACCCACATCCTATGGGCTCAGGCAACAAAAACAGTCCCTACAGCGTAGTTGTAAATACATTGAAAACAGTGGATCCCATAAATTTGACTAAAATCTTCTATCTCTTAAATTAAGGAGCTTATTTTTATTATAAAATAAATCTCATCCTTGAAATTTGAAGCTTATCATTATATACAAAAAAAAAAAAAAAAAGCACATGAACTCTATTCTCTTATCATTATAAAAAATATAAAAAGAAGTTATCCACATATTCTACACGTTACTTTTTGATTAAAAAAAAAAAAATAGAAACAGTCCCTAAACGAGAAGGTATTTGGTATTAAATAATACCATTTCAACGATATCAAAATTCAATAAGTGTGAAACATATCAGCAAAAAATAACCACCCCACTAACAAATAAAAGACACAAAATACTTTTTTCCTCCCAAACATCTTTTTTTGCTTTCAGTATTTTGAAATTTGTTTTTAAAAATGGGAGCCAAATACGTATGATGTAAAAATTATTATCTAAATACTAGTTTCAATTTCAATTTTTTTGAAAAAAAAATTTCCATACGGTTTTGAAAACAAAAACAAAAATCAGGTCTTTAATAAAAAATCAAACGTCTTTGGAATTATCAAAAAATATCTTGCTCATTTGTGTTTTTCACCCTACTAAACGCATTCTTAGCGTGGTCACTAAACTAAATAATTTAGCCAAACCCCTAAAGCTTGTTGGGTTTTCCTTCATGTGAATGTGACGTGAGCAGGCCTCTAACTTTCTCCTCCACCAACTATGCAACCAAAATGCGTTCAGATTTTAATTTTTTGACATTTCTGTTACGTGTCAATACCGGAATTCATTTAATTGCAAAAGAACTCCGTTTTTTTCAAGTTCAACGATCAACAATGTTTTTTAATAATGATAATTACAATACTAGCAACAAGTACTTCAATACATTAGTGATTTTTCCTGAATAAAATGATCATATCTTTCTGTCCTTTATACAAATTTTCCGGAAACAAGTAAAGTGTTCAATGAGTGAACGATTTGTAAAACTTGTAGAGTTATAGGCTAGTAGCTAAACTAACTCTTTGACTTTTTCTAATTTTCTCACAACAACAACCTAAAAAACACACTCTTTAATTGTATTGTTGGGGGCTCGGAGTTGCAAGAATTGCAAGTACAAGTGCAAGTTAAGAACTCGAGTTCTCATTTTCCACAGTCCAATCTATAAGACCTTTGACAACCAACCAATGAAATTCAGCCACTCGTCAAAGAAGGGATATTATAGTCATTTCATTATTGGAAATTATTACGCGAAAAACTCCCATTTCAAGTGGTTTAGGCATGAGAAAAAGTTTAGAACGGCCCATTTGGTACATATGTCTAAAAATTAAAAATTATTGTTTGAAAATATTTGTGGAAATATGTGTGGGTAAAAAAGTATATGAAAATACGTGTAATGTTGTTTAAAAATTGAAAATTGTTGTTTGAAAACACAAACCAAACACCTATATTTTTCACAATTTCTTGCCACAATTGACGTAACAGAGTGTGATTGGTGAAAATAAATAGTGGGTTTATATGAAAATAATGGTTAACCACTTTTAGTCTACCACATCATAGTAGTGACAAAAAAATTGTGAAATAATCTAGATCCTAAGACTAGGGTTGTGCATGGGTCGCATTAAAGAGATTTTTTGACCCAACCTATGATGGTGAGTTAAAAAAAAATTCAACTCAATCCAACCTATCACATAAGTCTAACCCAATCCAACCCAATTCACATGGATCGAGTTAAACTCATGGGTTGAACATTTTTATTATTATTATTAAATTGAGTAGAAAAAAAATATCACACCTACCACTTGAGTTGATAAATAAAATATACATTAATATATAAACTAATATTCTAACTCAGTTATACATTAATATATGAACTAATATATATTAATATTGACTTTTATATAAGACAGAAGGAATAGTTGGTTATTTAAAAAAAATTATTAATTATATAACCTACTCTTATTTTACCACGTTAGAATTGTGATTAAAAAAATTGTTGAATAATTGGTAGTTCTAACCTACTCTACACTAGTTACAATTCCTCCAATGTGGGCCTACTAGTCTAACACCTCAATTTAAAATCAAACTCAGCTACAAGACTCAGCAAAATAGAAATACTAAAGCCCCGTTTGGTTGATTATTTTAAATATATGTTTTTAGTTTTTAAACAATATTATATGTATTTTTATACATTTTTTTCATTCACACGTATTTCAAAAAATACAAATAACATTACTCAAACTCCTCTATTAAATGGGTCCTAACTAACACAGCCTAATAAATTAGTGGAAAAAAAATGTTACTTTAATTATTAATTTTATAACATTTTCACGATATTCTTTTAAGGTCTGTTTAAATATCGCTTATTGTCGAAAATTAAAAATTTATTACTGAAAATATTGTAGTAAAATAATTTTTAAACTATGAATAATGCCCATGGGACCCAATTTTAAATTTACTTTTGCATTTTTCAGTACTTGCTTATTCGTAAACAGTGCATGGAACTCAGAAAAAAACGCAAAAAGCCTACTGCGTTTGCTATGCAAACGCACACTTGATAAATTCTATTAAAAAAATTGTTATTGTTTTTAATTTAAACTTATTACTTAAATTACTTTTTTTATTACAAGTAACAATCTATCATTTAAAATTTGTTATAAAAATGTTATAAAATTGTGGTGAATATAACATATTTCAAATAATAATACTAGATGATTTCACAATAAATCTTAAATGATATATTGATGCTAATTTCAATTGAGTTACCATTTAAATTACTTTTTCATGGATTTGGCTTACCTTCAATATCTTTTAAAAAAATAAATATTTTTTTTTTTATTTTAACTAAAAATTGTCACATTACCTACTAATTAAATAAAATGTGAACAACAAAAATTGCTACTATTCACCTGCTTTTAGAATTTATTTATTATTATTGAAATTGTGGCATTTCTCATCAAGCTAACTCTGTCTACGAAAGAGGCCAGCTGGTCCACAGCCACAATTGTAGCAAATACTGCATGACTCTCTCTCCACTCTGGACCCGTTATATAACGTATTAAAGTGTCAGAGAGTGAGAGAGAGAAAGAGAGAGCATAGGAGTTCCCTCAACTTTGGTTTGGCAAAATCGCCCTTTTATTCATATCTGCCTCGGACCCTCCGAAAGATTTATATATTACCAAAAAAAAATCCTAAGAAAAAAACCATTAGCGTTTATCTGTCTCTTCTACAGCTGTTGATCTTGTTTCTCCTCCCATGGTCTCTATATACTCTGTTTGTCACATTCTTCTTCTTCTCTCACTCTCACACGTGTGCTAAACATCCATCCTTTTTTTTCTTTCTTTCTGCTTGCAAGTATTGTTTTTTATTATTGGGTTTTGGGTGGTGGGTTTGAATGGCCAATGCATCTGGGTTCTTTACTCCTTCAGTTCCCAGCTTGAGAAGGAGGATTCAACCTCCAATAGGGATTTTCGGATCTGGGTATCGCTCCCCCGAGGGATTCTCCACGAGGGTATTTTGTTCCAGCACCACTGAAGGCGCTGACAAGCTTGCTTCTGGTGCTTCCTCTTCTGAATCTCGGGTACCCAGGTATGTTTCTTTTTTTAATTTCTTCTGTATTTTGGTGATTGATCACTGATTCTTCAGTTTCTTATGCAAATGGAATGGATTAGTTAAGTTTGTCAATTGGGATATGTTTAAGGAGTAGTGGTTGGGTTTTGATTGTTGATCTCTATTTGAAAGCCTCATAACATCATTGGGTAGTAGAAGGTAATAAAGAGTATGACTTCGGGTGGATAGAATAGAATGGTGGAAAATAATACATTTGGCTGACACTGATTAGTTTGAGGGACCATTGCTGAACAATATTGGGACAAGGATTTCATTTGTGTAATTTGGGTTTTGCTAGAATAAAATTTTTGAACTTTGTTTATGATTACTGGGGTAGAGTTCATGGGTGATTTGCTCTTGCATGGGCACTTTTACCGTGTAAAGTTGAAAGAGACTTTTTGCGGAGTGAATAGAATCTATCTAGAGGGGGTATGTAAGTGTAACTTTATTAAATTGTGATGTTAAGATCTTGAGAGGTAGTATTTAAAGTATTAAAGTTTTTTTGCTTTCATTCATTGGAAACTGTGGCAGTAGCTTCCCATGATTCTTATTAGCCAGAAAATTTGTTCTAACATACCTGCCACCAGGAGAGCTCTGCAAAAACCCATTGCAGTCTACACTGGTCAAAACATTGATATTTTTGGGTTATCATAACATGCAAGTTGTAGGAGCATTTTTTGAAAGCTAGTAACAGCCTTTGACTGGTTATTGGTTACAAATTTTGCCTACGGAGTGAACCTCATTTTGGAATGAATGTCTTAAGATGAGTTTCATACCGTAGAAGTTTCAATTGTTTGTTATTTGAGGCATCGGACAGGCATGTGAGAAGCAATATACTCTTTATATTTTGTGTTGGATGGAAGAACTCCGTTACAATTGTTCACAGTTAAAATTAAATTAAGCAAGCAGCCCAAAGGTATAAAGTTTCTAGTTGACACAATTTTGCAAACAAGAACAGACCATTTTAGACAAAGTTTCTCAGGTGTATAGTTCCTCTGTGTATCAGTGAAGCCTTTTTGTGATGTTTAATCTTTGGGAAGACGAAACACAATTTGTATCAAATTGGAGAGGCATTTTTGCAGTGAAAAAGCTCAAAAAGATAGTTGGCAATTTGGCATTACCATGTATAAGCTTCCAGGCTTGTCTGCATTGCTTTTATTTCTAACAGAAGTTGGAGTTAATTAGAATAGTCATTGAGAAGGTGATGGAGTAGTTCCAAGCTGAAACCAGAGTCAAGATGCTGCTTTCATTGTCTTTACTTTAAAGATAGTAGAAATCATAATGGTGCTATGTTGGCCTGGTTTATTGACATCATAGGCATCTAAAAGTTTCTGTCAAAAGATTTTAGTAGTCTGTTCCTCTTTCAGCATTCCATGTGAAGAGCATTTTAGTATTTGCTAGAACCATTGTTGGATGGTATCTCAATTGCCCTTGCTGTATTGCACAGGATCAAACTAATTCCAAGGTTGCTTCTAACATGTATATGTGTGTGTGTGTGTGTGTGTGTCTATCTCCTCTCTCTCTCTCACACACACACACACACACACACACACATGGGAGACTGCAGAATATTAAAGTATTGGTTTTGTGTGTGCTCTTGTACTTAACCAGGTATCCTTAGTTGAACTCATGTAATTTTCATATTTTTCAGTTAGTCTCCTTTCTCTTTCTCTCTTTTTCTCTCGCATGGGAGACTGTAGAAAACAGAAGGAACGATTTTGTGCATGCTCTTGTACTTAGACATGTATCTTTAGATGAATTGATGGAAGTTTCTTAGTGTTCTGAAGCAGTCTCTAGTCTGTGATTTTATACTGCTAAGAGTTAAAAATCTATACAAACCCTCAGGAGCTGGTCTATTGATTGAGAGAGGCCAGAGGAGATTGTCAGTTTGCTTCATGCATCTGTAGTCTTTATATGCATGGTCTGGCTGTGTATAGTCTACACAGTGGGGATGTTGACATCTTAGCATTTGGCATATTTTAAGGCTGAACTTAAGGTATAGGTTACTAAAAAGCAGAAGCCTGAATATATTCTTCATCTTCTTTGATCAAGTTAGAGGCCAACTTTAATATGCTTGCTAGAAATCTTTTTCAGCTAAATGGAACAGGAAATGTCTTTCTCTTTGCACTCATTTCATACTGAAGAGTCTTGTGTAATTAGCTTTAAATTTTACAAGCATTCCATGGTGAAGAGTTTTATGTCATTATCTTCTTATTATTCTTCAAGTTATTTTCTTTGTATGCTTTGTTTATGTGGATGTTCTTTCTAAATTTAGGCTCAACCGTGTCTCTTTGACTGATATAAACGTTTTAGCCTCAGGTGATTGATTTTTTGTCATATTTCAGCAAAGATCCTTGTTGGAAAATATAGGCTATATTCATGACCTTCTACTTTCCCATATTTGAGTGTCTGCTCTGCTGGTTGAATTTCATCCTCAATGACATGGCAAATTTAATTCTAATTGTCACCCTGGAGCTTAAGGGTCCAGTTTGTATCTTTTGAAAATTATCATTCTCAGTCTATTTACCATCTACTTACTAATAAGTTTAAGGCATTCTGTGTTCTGGCTGATTGTATTTGTGCTATGTTTCATAAGACCAGTCCAGTCAGAGGCACCCTCAGTTTGATATTTCATTTGGTTCAATGGAAAGTCAATGAGGAAATGACAATTTGACTGATCTATTCTCCTGTTCCCACCCTGAATAATGTACAGGCTGGTCAGTCAAGGCTGCAAGTTAGTTGGATGCGGCTCAGCAGTACCTACTCTGAAGGTTTCCAATGATGATCTTGCAAAATTAGTTGATACTTCTGATGAATGGATTTCTGTTCGGACTGGGATTCGTAATCGACGAGTTCTATCAGGTCAGTTCTTGCAGTCAGTTCATGATGTGCTACCCTATTTCAGGTATTTAAGAATGGTCTGTGGTGACTCTACTTGGTTGTAGTCCAGATATAAAAGGTGGCTTTGCATGATTGTAACTTTGCCTCTTGACTAAGACACTCAAAATCTAAGCTTGAGCTAGGGAAAGGCTGTTCAGCTTGATCAGTCTGAGCCTAGCTTGGGCCTAGGCTGAGCTTTTCTTGATTGAGTCCTTGCTGATTGTATGATCCTTGTGTATTGTTTACCAAGAAGATTGCTTAAGTAGATCATTCAGAATTTATCAGCTTTATATTTCAGATTTCAAAAGATTATTTTATTTGGACCTAGTTGAATTCAAGAGGGTTTTCTAACATTTGTGCTCGATAACTTGATGTCTAGACCTGTTTTCCTAGTGCTTAATAAATAGTGTGTATATTTGTTTGTTGGTATTCATATATATGGCATGGTTGTTATGACATGGAATGTAGTTTCTTTATATAATGACATCCTAATTGTGGAAACTATGAATGACTGTTTCATTTTTAATGTTATAGGCAAAGAGAGCGTGACAACTTTAGCGGTTGAAGCAGCGAGGAATGCTCTTCAAATGGCACAGGTTGGCCCTGATGATGTGGACCTAGTGTTGATGTGCTCATCTACACCTGATGATCTTTTTGGTAGTGCTCCTCAGGTATGGTGGTATAAGATAATAAAATAACAACAAAGCCTTAGTCCCAATGTTTTGGAGTATAGATCCTCAACGGATTAGTTAGGGTTGGTCACATGTATTCTTTCCTTCCATTCTATTCTATTTTAAGTCAAATTCATGGTGATATAAGATATTATATTCTGAAAATTGGATTAAATTGAAAGATCAATTATATTGGTTTCATAGTTGAGGTTGAGCAGCATGTATGTTTTAAGAGTGTGTTTGGGAATAGCTTTTAGCTTTTATGTATAGCTTTTTAAAACCTCACTTTTTCAAATTTTATCAAGGTACAAGTATACTTTAGCACACTTTCAGCAAAAAGGTAGATAAGTTATTCCCAAACAAACACTAAATAATCTAAGGATGTTCAGTGCTGTCAATCTGAGCAATGTTGCATGCACATGGACATTGAAAATTGAAATTTGATGTCTCCAGGAGTATCTTGGCAAGCTGAAAAATGATGATTTTGTGCAGTGAATGTTTGTGTGGAACTTTGACAATTGTGAACTTATTAATCTGTTTGTTGCGATATTGTGTTGGCTACATAAATTTAAGTGTTCTCTTATTTTTCTTAATCTGTCTTCTCTAGTAATATATACATTCACATTGCTTTATTTCAAGAGGTGTCTCTTGTACCATAAATCATTTGCATCTTCTGCTTTCAGAAAGCTGGTTCTATGCATTCTGAATGATGGCTTTAGGAGGACAGCAGTGTATAAAAAAAGGATGAAGAAATATATCAAGTTACTACATTTGATGTAGCTAATTTTTGTTATAATATGCCTGTACATAATCTCTTGTTTCAATTTAAAAAACATTCTACTTTGCACTTAGAAACTTAATTGGCTCATTCACCATGGCAAGTTGGTATTTAAACCTTGTTGAGGTTATAAAAGTGTAGTAGGAAGATATATTGGGTGTCAACGTCTAACATGTTTTTGAGACAGATGCAGTCTCTTACTAGTTCATACCATATATAGTTTCAGAGTCTGGCCTGAATTATAGAGCTAAGTATTATGCTCTACAAGCCTGGTTTGGTTGGACTGAAGTAGAACTTTTGGGTTTAACTTCAGGTCAACTACCCTTTAATACCTCCCCTTGAACTTCGTAGGCCTTGATTAAATTTATTGGAGCTTTATATTGCTGAAGTTAGTTCCATTTAAATAACTATTCAAAAGTATAATTGCTCCAGAACTTTGAGTGATTCTACTTCACCTGGTATTATAACCCAGCAAGTCTTTTAAGCTCTCTTTTCGTTGTATTTTAATTGTCAGATCCAAAAAGCACTTGGCTGCAAAAGAAATCCTTTGGCTTATGATATTACAGCTGCATGTAGCGGATTTATTCTGGGTTTAATATCAGCTGCTTCTCACATTAGGGGTAATCAATCTGTTTACTTTGCTGTAATGGCGTCTCAATATCTTCTGTGATTAAAAGAATTAAACCCTATCTCTGTAAATTACAGGAGCTGGGTTTCAGAATGTTCTAGTAATTGGAGCTGATGCTCTTTCTCGATATGTTGATTGGACTGATAGAGGTACCTGTATTCTCTTTGGAGATGCTGCCGGTGCTGTATTAGTGCAGGTAATGGTCTTTATTTTGGTGTTTGACTGTTATTGCTTATGTAAACAGTTATGTTCCATGGTTCCTTGCAGTTCTAGCAAAAAAGAATATTATCTTAACTTACTAAATAGGTAGACATACAATTTTTTTCCCTGAAATTTTGTCTTCTAAATTCCAGTTGCAATTTCATCCCTGAAACTTTTAAAAGGTATTAGTTTCAACCGTCCATCCATTCTAGCCCACCTCAGCTTTTTAACTTGCCACATCAGCACTCTATATATCACGTATGTAATTCCATTGACAGTAAATAAATGAGGGCATAATTGATAACATCTAAAAAATTTTGGTTAAAGATCAACAAACTTTAAATTTTAGAAACAAAAATCAGACTTTTATAGAACTCTAAACAGACTTGTATAGATTTTTTTTGGAAAAAAAAGTATATATAAAACTTTTTTATGCTTCCCACAGTCCTTTCTCTATGCTTCCCAGTCCTTTCAATAGAACTCTAAAGTTGGCTTCATTTGAGGATTTCTCTTCATGATTGATTGATTCTTTGTAAAGGGAAGTAGAGATCAAATATGATCCTCTGGTTTTCAATACAAATGTTCATAAAAGGGCTTCTCATGAAGTTAGGGAAAAGTTTGAAGGCTAGAGAAATGGTTTGGCTGATTAACAGCATATTGCTTTCTTACAAGAGAATTGTTAGTGCTCTACCTTTGTTTTTAGCATATTTCTAGTTTCCATCCTCCTGAATTTCACATGATGGTGCAAAATCTTTAAACTAGTATTTATTGTCATCTGTTCCAACTGAAGGCTGTGTTACTGCACGAGAGACTTCCGTGATTAAGCCAGGTCTCCATATTCAAGAATTTGGGGGATCAGATGGATCAAACACCCAAATGTGCATACCTAATGGGCACACCTAATGGGCACTTGTATTTTGTACCCATCTCTTTAACATCAGTTAACACTCTTGGAAGCAAAGGAGTTTAGGAGACGATCGCTGCCTGTAAAATCTGACTATTTTATAGACAATTATCTTTCAGCTTTCCTCTTTTCTGAAAACTTACTTTAACAGCACTAGACAGAAAATCTACTGGGTTTCCAATTCTTGACACTAGCGTTGATATCCCTTGTATTTTCTGTGGGAATTTTGGTTCAATTGTTGTTTTAAAGATGATAACTACCTCATATCTGCTTTAATAAAATTTCATACCTATGGGAAACTAAAAATTTCATTTATTTTGATATAACAACTATTCTGCAGGCTTGCGACAGTGAAGAGGACGGCTTATTTGGTTTTGACCTACATAGTGATGGTGATGGCCAAAGGTAATGTGATTCTAGTATCTTTACTAAACTAAGTATGCACTTATTTATTTTAGGAATGTGACTGAGCACTTAACTTCTCTTTCTGCAGACATCTAAATGCCCCCATCAAAGAAAATGAAATGGATAACACATTGGGATCTAATGGTTCAGTGTTAGACTTTCCTCCAAATCGGTCCTCATATTCGTGTATTCAAATGAATGGCAAAGAGGTCTTTCGTTTTGCTGTACGAAGTGTGCCACAGTCAATTGAGTCTGCCCTTGCAAAAGCTGGTCTCCCTGGGTCTAGTATCGATTGGTTACTACTTCATCAGGTATGTAATATATTGCCTAAAAATTGGAAATTAAAATGTTATGTTTTCAACATAAGATATAAATGATAACTCGTGGTCCATCTAGGAAATTTATGCAAGACTGTATTGTGTTGAATGATATCTTATAAGCTTTCAGTAATTATTACTTTCTTTACTATTATTGTTGTAATGTGATATTTAATTTTGCTTTAACTACTTTAGCCTCAACCAAAAAATGAGGGAAGGAAAAGATTAAAATTTATTGGTCAAATCATTGAAGTTGAAGGTTTTAGGTCAAAGTGTGATCACTTGATGCTACAAACAAATAGGGTTACGACTTCTGCTTTGCTATCAAATTGCTTAAAAAGGTAAAATTGATTTGGTGGTCTAAACTAGCATGTAAGCCAAGTGCAGAGTTTTCATACACAAAATAATTGATTAAAGAATGCCCGAAGTAATTACTCTTTGACAGGACTTTGTTACACTGCTAAGAACTAGCATATAAGCCAAGTGCAGAGTTTTCATGAAAATTGATTAAAGTATGCCCAAAGTAATTACTCTTTGACAGGACTTTGTTACACTGCTAAGATTTATCACAAAATGGTAGACATATCCCATATCGATGGTGATAAAGTAATAACAGAGATCAATAAATGCAGGCAAATCAGAGGATTATCGATGCAGTTGCTACACGGTTAGAGGTCCCACCAGAACGAGTCATATCAAATTTAGCAAATTATGGTAACACAAGTGCTGCTTCCATTCCATTGGCATTAGATGAAGCTGTTAGAAGCGGCAGGGTGAAGGTAGGCCATACTATAGCAGCTGCAGGCTTCGGAGCAGGTGTTACGTGGGGTTCTGCTATTCTCAGGTGGGGATAAAACCTCACTTAAACGGCCAATCATCCATACAGAAGACAACATTTTGATATGAAGTGCAGTGCAGCTCTCTAAATCTTGCTTCCCATTCCATTTTTATCACAGATATTCTGGGGGGGAGTTTTTCTAGTGTCATATTTTCCATTGTCCCCCCCTTGTGTTTTTGTATTTTGTTAAATTTTAGCTTTGATTGACACCCTCAATAAATTTGATTCTTTTCCATAAAGTTCAATAATCAACTTATTTTTATCATCTTCACTGTCTCCAATATGCGCGCTATCTGAAATCACAACCAATGAGTTACAATATCTGAAATCCACACAAATAAATGAAAAACACCATAAAGTTACCAGAAGCAAAACAAAATCTTCTTGTTACTTGTTACCAAATTGAGATACAAGTAGTATAAATCTCCCTGCTGTTATATCCGCAGTAAATATCGTGAGATAAAAGTAAATTAAAACAAAAAGGTAAGTAAAAAAAAAACAACAACAATAAATTACATATACAGAGAAGAAATAAAAACAGAATCTATCATAGTATCATCTAATTAATTAAAAGTCACTGAACGGCCACTCCTTGAAGCCTAGACTTAATTCTCTGCAAAGTACCTTCAACTGCAATATCAAATGCATCCTTCTTGGTCCTTAAATCCACCGAACTCCCATGTCTTCTATACATAACTCTTGGCATTAACTCCAACACCTTCTCCCTCATCCTCCAAACTCTATCTCTAGGTATACTCATCAACACGTCCAAAATCTTCAGCCCCTTATATACCACCTCTTCTTTTGGTATAAACACCGAGAACTCCTCGTACTCCTCCTCCGGCATGTGCCACTTGTACTGCATTTTCGCCGACAATTCCTCGAAGAAAACCGGAATACAACCGGCCAGAATGCTATCAAACGTGGACCTCCTCGTCGGTGTGTCCCCTGGTGGCTGCAAACAAAAGCTCGCTTCTAACATTGGCTTCATGTACCTAATTGGGTCGTGCTCGCATATCCCATTTGAGCAATCCACAATTTCACATAACTTCACGTACCCATTACTATACTTAGCATTACTATTTGTATCATTCCCACATTCATCTCTAATACTCCGCCGAATATTCCGGGTGGCCGCGACACCGCCACCACCGGCGAAAAGCATCAGTGTCGACCTTCTCGACCGCCTCACGCGGCGTATCCACGACTCCAACAACGAGAGGTTTGGTGGGTGAAACGATGTCGGATAAGGCACCGCACGTTCCTGCCAAGGCCAAGCTCGAGCCTCAAACGTCAGCACCGTAACGTTATAGAACTCAGGGAGTTCGAGGAACGAAGTACCCCAAACAGGAGGGTCTTTGTACAAAGGTTGCGACAAGTCCCACGCGGGTCGAGCCATGACTAAGAAATGGTCGTGGCCTTTGTGTCGAGCCCAAACGTTGGGACTGTCTTGTTCCTTAACGAAATCGAACAACTCGAGGCCGTGTTCCGCGCTGGAATTAACGTCAGGGCCGTAGAGATAACGGAGAGAGTCGATGCCACCGTAGTAAGGGAGATAAACGGCGTTAGCGGAGTTGGGATCAGGTGTGAGACAAGGGTACTCGAGCATGCGACGATGGAAGATGAGTTCGAGCATCAACGGGTCTGTGCGGAACCAACTGTGGGACTTGGAATGAGTCCTTTCGCCGAGGCCACGGTTTGGAAGGTAAGGACAGAAATCATCGAAGAGTGGGTATTCTGAACAGTTTGATAATAGATCGGTGTTGAAACGCGAGGGGAGGCGTCTGATGTGGATCCAACGGTCAGTACAATCTGGGTCTTTTGGGTTTGTGTTGATTTGTCGGGAAATTGTAGATTTGAGGAGAAAGAAGAAGAGGGTAGTGAGAATTGTGGGAATGGAGGCCATGGGGGTGTTGGAGAAGGTGTTTGGGGTTAAGATTTGGGAAATTTGGATATGAGAGAGAGAGAGAGAGAGAGAGGGCCACTCAGGCCATGATGGTTTTGGTTTTGGATCTTTGTTTATTTTTTGGGTGGCACAGTAATATCAAATATGTATTTTTATGTTCTTTTGTTTTGTTTTGTTTTGTTTATTCACAATTGCGAATTGCCATGTCTTTTTTAACCTTCTTTCTGTTGAGAATGAGAGGGGGAGACAGGGAGAGAGATATTTGTGGATGAACTGGAAAAAGTTAGAACTTTTTGGGGAGAGAGAGAGAGAGAGAATTTTAACTGTGGAAATGGGGTGGACTAGTGGGATTTAACCCAACTTTGTCGGTGGAAGATGGCAACGGCTCGTGGGGGCTCCACTATCCACCCAATGCGGCGGCGTTTCTTACTTTTTTTAGCTCTCTCTTTAAACTTTTAATTTTTTTTTTACAGTTAAATATTATTTTTGGGTTTTTTTATTATAAAATTTTTAATCTTTTGAGAAAAGAAAAGTTAAGTAAATTTTGTTTTAGGACATTGTGAGGTTGGTCCAGTTGGAGGCTTTTTTTTTATAGTGCGTTGTGTGGGGTCAGTGTGGTGCATATGCTTGTAAGCTTGTTGACTAAATTGAGGTGTTGTGTTTGTTAAAGTGTATTTAATAATGTACTGAACTAGTCGGCGATCTCACGTCGCAACAATCACGCTTGGGATTTTTTTTTTTTTTCCTACACGAGACAAGTATGTGAACTTTTACAAACGGGATTTAACATTTAATGATGTGTGATTTCTTTCACTTCTATTTAATGAAATTCAAGTTTTTCTTATCAAATAAATAAAAAAGGTCACGTCCGGAATCGTCGTTGGATCACAATAATGTATTTTCTTTGAGAGATGCTACGTCTATAATAATTTTACAATAATTTTACAACAAATCATAGGTAGTTAGTTATTATTGGTTCAAATTTGAAACTAACACTGAGATTACTTTTTTGTCCCAACAATAATAACCAGTAACAACCTGCCACTTAAGATTTGTTGTAGAAATGTTGTAAAAATGTTGTAGACGTATCATTTCTCATTTTCTTTTACGTGGTGTGGGACAGTTGGACCAATAAAAGTTGTTTCATTGGAGGAGCACTAATTGCCACGATCAGAAGTTGGACAGGGACTATAAGGTGTTTGACAAAGACATATCGGCCCAAGGCAAAGCTGGGCTCAATACTATTCGAAAGGGCCGAGCCTGCAACCGTTTTATTAGCTCCATTTCGGCATCACTGACTGGCCCTTGTTAACCAAAACTGCGATTGCTCAGCTAAAAAGATTGAGCCCCTATAACTATCCCTGGTACATAACTTGACAAACAGGTTGGATCGATGGGGTTTGGGGTAAAAAAAAATGGATCATCCTAAATAGGTTGCAAAATATATGACTTTTACACCGTCTTTGAGGGTTAGGTCATCCTGGTATCATTTGTACTTTTCACATACGAAAAAATAAATGAAAAAGAGACTTGATAATATCTTCATTTTAATAAAAAATAAGAGAAAAAATATATAAAAACAATTAAAATAAAAAGCTAAATAATATTTAAATTCTTGAACTTATACAATTAAACTGAGTATCTTTTGAAGAAAAAAAAAAATCTACGAGTCTTTGTGACAAGCAGGGGCGTAGCTAGGAATTTGTACATGGGGGGCCGACCACTTGTGCATGGAGGTGTTGACCTACATGGACCCACCACTTTTTCCTCATCACTCACAATTTGCCACATGGTGAGTTGTGACAAAAATTGTGTAAGTTTTTGTGATTCTTGCATTTTTCAATAACTTAAGCCCAACCCTATTTTCTTGTCTATCTCCCTCCTACTACACACCTTGACTCAAATGACTGCTAGGTTTCTTTAACGGCTTCTAGGGTTGGATTGGAAGTCTTTGATACCAAGTTGGAGTTGAGTTGTAAAGAGTGGAAGATTAACGAGAGAGAGAGAGAGAGAGAGAGAGAGAGAGAGAGAGAGAGAGAGAGAGAGAGAGAGAGAGAGAGAGAGAGAGAGAGAGAGAGAGAGAGAGAGAGAGAGAGAGAGAGAGAGAGAGAGAGAGAGTAGTTTTGATATATAACCTAAGCAGTTTGAGTATTTTTTTTCTTCTTGGGTACTAATTCTGCATTTGGCTAATTATGACATTGTCAACATTCAACAAACATATTAATTTCATCATTTCTCAATACTCAATTAAGTCAGAGATATCTAAAAAAAAAAGTAGCACAAAAATATAATCCAATGTGCAAATGAATGGTGAGGAAGAATTCAACGGAGAAAAGGAGACTGAGATAAGAGGAAGTAATATTGTGAGACAACGCCTAATTACCTATCAGCTTGCCATTAATGAAAACACGCAACACATCACGCATGCTATCAATTGTCAGTGTTGGTCTAACTTCCTTTTCCTCCCACAGGTGTCCTAATTTCTAAATTGCTAACATCTTTTTTCTTAAAGAATGCATCAATTGTTTTTTGTTTGCTCATAATTCTTTTTTCTTTAAGAATATGACTCAAAAATTAACCTGAAAAGAACTTTGAAAAATAAAATTTTAATTAGAAATTTTTACTTAGTTATATGATTGTTATTCATACTCAAGAAAAAACAAAATTTCCACTATAATTTAAATAGTCAATCCATTTTTAATACGACTTTAATTAATAATAACCCCTCAAACAAAAACAAAAATTAAACACATAAGTATTGGTACACAACATAAACCAAACAATTTAACAACACTCACAGCCACATCCACAGCAACATGATATCTAACTAATCAAAAATAGGTAATAAATCAAAACAATTTTACCTTAGAAACTTTGCAAAGATAGGTCACCCAGGTGGCAATGCCTACTGCCTCTGCTTCAAAAAGATCTTCCCTTCAAGACTCATCGTAAACAATCTCCCCATGCCTTCAATCATGTATTTCTCTAAAAATCTATGAAAATATAAAGAGCATGTGAATATTTAGGTGTAGATAGTTGAGAAAAAAAAAAAAAGACACTAAAAAGAGATGAATCATGAATGTCTAATGCTAAAGAAAGAGAAGAAAACTCACCAAGCAGTCACCAAGTTCCAAAACTAAAGTGGAATCAATTGATGAAGAAAGAAAAAATTGGTCAAAAATTTTTTTTTTCCCAGACTGTGAGGACAGAACAAAGGACTGGAGTGTTGGGGGTTGGTAGGTAGTGGTACCAGTGCTGAAAGTGTATCAAAGAAGACAAAACAACCAAGTTCCAAAACTAAAGCTGAATCTGCTGATGAAGAAAGAAAAAATTGGTCAGAATTTTTTTTTCTTCGGACTGTGAGGACAGAACAAAGGATTGGAGTTTTGGGGGCTGGTAGGCTGCTATACCAATGTTGAAAGTGTATCAAAGAAGTCAAAATAAAAGAATAAAAAGTAAAAAGGGCAAGGGATTCCGTGGGTCAGGGTGGGATTTTTGAGATGAAGGGAAAGTGTATTTTTGTTGTTATTTAGATTTAAGAGTATTTAAATGTTGGACTTATGAGTATTTTCGTGGGCCAGCTGGTTTTTGTTTTATTTGGAGTTACCTAAAACTAAAGCTGGGGCTGGGAGGGGGCTAGGAGAATAGGTGAGAAATGGGTGGGGGGCCGGTTGTCTAATGTTGGGGGGGGGGGGGGGGGGGGGGAGGGCTATTTATTTTTTCTTCATAATCTAATGGGAATTTTTTTTTTTTTTTTTTTTGCAGGGGCCACAGGCCCCCCAAGCCACTATGTGGCTCCGCTCCAGGTGACAAGTAAAGAACTTAGAAAATAAGGAAATATATAAAGTTAGAGGTGAAAGTGTGAAATACATTTGCACAAAGTTTTTTTTTTTTTTTTAAGCCAAAATAATTTCATTTGAGAAAAATGAGTCAACCCACGTGACTTGCTAGTCGACTTGACCTAACTTCTTGTTTCAACTAGCTGAGTATGAGTTGACATGTTTTTTTTCCACAAGTCAAAAAATCTTTATACATACCTATATTTTTTTTCTTTGAGATCAAGCAAGTTATTGGCTCCAGGTCTAATTTTACTTGGAGTATCTATACAACCACAAAGATCTGTTGAAAGGATTACCCTCGAATGATGAGGGAAATGAACAACTCCGGTATTGTCTTGGTTAGCACATAAAGGGTTGACGTAAGATTTTGTACAAAGTGCAAATCCACTTATCTCGGCATTTATTATTGACACCTATTTTCAATCCCATCTAATTATACTCGAGATGTGATTTGCTATGTGACATAGAAGGATTGAAGGGGTATTAGTTGCATAAGCAAAAAAATGGATGATAATGGAAGTACCAAATTGTTCTCTTTTTAATATTTGGACTAAAATCGTACTTGCACTAAATTATAGGGACCAAATGTGAAATTTACCAATAAATAAAGTTTAATTCCAATTCAATTTTAAGTCCCAAGTTTGAGTGTGATGCATGAAACTTGGGACTTCTATGTTTATAATCTATCTTTCAAATTCACTGAGTACACCACTCGTGTGTCCTCAAAAGATTGGATCTAATCAACAATAATAGGTAAATTGTGTTTGGATCAAACTTATACTGAACTCATATAGTGCGTTCCTTATCAACCCTCAACTCAAAATGTTTAACATTGGGTTGATACCCACATTAGGTTTAAATATTTACTAGCTTGAGCAACATTAGGTTTGAAATTTTAAATGAAGGATAATGGCCCAATATTGACATACACTTTAGAGGGATACTAAATTTTTGGTAAAAGTACAACAAAAACCCCAATAGTTATATGAGTAAGACACATTATAAACTTTTAAATGAGACACTTTAAAGTTTAAACCCCAGACTTTTATGAATGTACACTCAGGGGCGGAACCAGGGATTTTTGTTTGGGGGGCTAAGTTGCAGCATTAATATATTTATCAAGACAACCCTTACACACACACACACACACACACACACACATTTTTATTATATATAAACATATATATACATACACTTTTTTATTTGATAAGTTATATATATACACACACCCAACAAAAAAACTTAGTATTTTCAATCAAAATTATGTTTGATGGCAATCTTTCATAAAATAAAATTCATTTTTACCATTTTTATAGTGAAATTCTTAAAAAGTTTCATTTTCAATACAAATCATCAAGTTGTAAAAAAATTGTTTATTTGAACTAATGAAATTTTTAAAAACATGAATGATCCAAAACTTAGAGGAATAAGTTAATCTTCAAACATATTTGAAGTTATCTTACTCTAACCCATTATGTAGCAACTAAAGAGACATTTCATGTGTAGTTTTAGTAACAAGAATTTTTTTAATGACTCAGTAATTTGTTAATCGCCACATAATGGGCTGAAAAAGATAAATTCAAACATGTTTGGTGATTTTATCAAATATTTAACAGATATAATAGCACATTTTATAATAAAATATAGAATTGTAAAAAATATAGTTATATTTCTATAATTATTAGACCAATTATTTTTTTTAAGAGTATCATTAAACTAATTCAAATATTTGGGGAGGCCAATTTTAATTTTTGTAGGTGGGATTTGTTTGGAGGTTTTTAGATTAATAATACATTTATAAATGACTGGGATTTAAAGTCTCTCATTTAAAAGTATAGGATTCACTGTATACTAATGATCAAACAATAGATATATATATATATATATATATATGTATATATTTTTTTTTAATTTTACTTTCCCATGTCGTCTATATTTTTAGCAATAATTCACTTCAGCTTGAAAAGCTTTTTTTGATTTCTGAAAAGAAAGAAAAGTCTTCCCTGTTGGCTAATTATAATTTTCCTTTTTGCTAAGCCGAAAGCAAAATTCAATAACGCAACACAAAAAATAGCCACTATACAATATCGCTAGCAGGAGCCTTCTAGAACAAGAATGTAGATTAACAGTACCAGAGTAATTCTCCTTTAGAACCATTTATACCACTGGTGGGCCTTACAGTATGCACTAATCTCGTAACACAACAGAACTTACAAGTTGAGTCACAACCTGAGAATAGGGACTTTCAAGCCCTTAAGGCCCATAACCTCTTCCAGAACTAGTAAGCTCCCAGGATGGTAATACCTTAAGATCTGTCAGCATCTCAAGATTCTCAACACACATAACAGATGGGTTAATCTTCACAACTTCAACATAATTGTATTGTCTACATATGTCCAGGCATCCTAAGATTGATCCACAACCCATATTGTATCCATCTAATGCTTCAATGTAGACTGGTTATAAGACCGCAACTTTTTTTCTGCAACAACTCTAATTAGGTAGATTTTGATTAGTTGCCTATCACAGTCGTGGCAAAGATATGGTAAAAAAATTTGTGGTCCTTTGATTTTTTATTTCAACTAACTGTATGCATATGGGCCAACCCATGCTATGATTGCTCCAAAGAGAATGTCATTTCCTTGGCCCATATTCACACTGTCTCGTGAACAAGATTAAGCAAAGAGAGGCAGAGAGGTTGTGGTTTAAAAGCTAACACACAATGGGGTTTAAACTTTACCCCCAACATTTTGTGGAGTATACTTGTATCTTTTCCTTGATCCCTAGAATTTCATCTATACATCTAGAGCGTCCAAGCCTTTTCTTTTGCCATCGGAAGTTACACCTACACGGGCCCAACTCACACAACAGGCCCAAGTTGTCGAATACTCAAATCCCACCCCTCTTTCAATCCCTGCGCTGCTTTCCCTCCAAAAACCTTCACTGACTCTCTCATCCACTCTTCTTAGCCAAAGAAGATCAAGAAACAGACAAACAAACAAACAAAGAAACACCATTCACTCACACTGTCACACATCTCTCTGTTTCTCCAAGATGCTGAAGGCTCTTTTCGCCCGCAAGAAAAGCTCGCGTCCCTTCAAAGACTACCACTCCGAGTGGTTCAACACCCTCAAGAACACGCTCTTACCCCTCATCCGAAGCTCAATCTCCGACTCAGTCCCAAGCCTCTCCACCCACGTTGAAATGCTCCACCAACACTTCCAATCCTACTACGAAGCCCTCGACCTCGCCGCCTCCCACGATGTCTCTCAGCTCCTCTTTCCCTATTGGCGCAACTCCCTCGAGAAGCCTTTTCTTTGGCTTGGCGACCTCCATCCCTACCTCTTCACCAACCTCCTTCGCTCATTCCTTGAGGACACTGAAGAAGAAGAAGAGACAGACGATGAATTCAATGCTGATGTGGTTCGAGAGAATTATAAGTACTTATTCGATAAACCGTGGGAGGTTGCAATGGCATGGAAGAATCCGAGTAGAAACTTGACGACCCGGGTTGATCAAATTGAGTGTGGACTAAGGCTGATGGTGCCGGCATTGGTGGACAGGGTGAGGAATGCGCAGGCGGGGCTGGTGGAGCGTGTGGCGGAGGATTGGGTCTGGTACCAGGGGAGGAAAGAGGCGGCTAGACCGGTCATTGTGGAGGCGGTGGAGGCCGAGATGGAGGAGATGGTGAGTGTGTTCTTGGATGCTAATAGGATGAGGAGGAGCGTCCTTGCAGAGATTATCAGCGCCACCAGTGTGTATCAGGGGGCTCTGTTTCTTCAAGGGCTAGCCCAATTTCTTGTTGGGTTGAGGGACCCTCAATTGCTCGCCCAATTTGAAAGTTGCCAGATACCTCTCAATAAACCAAGCCGCATTGCCCTTTGATCCTCATATTTATTTTGTGTTCTTGGTCTGAAGTGTGGGATTTATTGAACTTTCTTGCATTTCTTGGAGCATTTTTCTTCTATATACGAAGCTCTTGGGCAAGATTCTCTGTTATGTAGTTCAATTCCATTTGTTGAAATTCCATTTATTGTTGTAAAGCATGCACTTTTTTGCTATGATTTTTTTGACTTGCCCGGGAACAATTTTATTGGCATAGTATAACCTTTTTCTTGATCTGTAATAGTTCTTTGGGAGGTCTTGCTTCAATCATCTTGAGTACTGGTTGCAAATTCTCAAGGGAAGTGGAAAATTTAATGTCGTCTTAATCTAAATAAGCAATTTTGTTTTGTTTTGTTTTCTCTCTTTTCTTTTCTTTTCTGTTTTTGGTTGAAGTTGCTAAACACTGTTGTTGATCAGATTTGGTGAATCCTGAAATTTATTAGTTTCATTTCCTCTTGTTATGGTGAGTAGATGTGAGTGTTAAAGCGGCTTGAATCAGCCAATAATTTTGGTCCCTTTCCTTTGATTGTTGAGGCATCCTACACTACCCACAAAAAGGTTAGCAAAATCGGAAGTTTAGAAAAGTAACTGTGATCTTGTTTTGTAAGTGTAGTTTTCACGCCTTCATGTTGATTAATAAAGAGGATCAGGCATAAATTATAGATTGTGTTTGATATTGAGATCAGGCAATCATTAGAATCCTCTTATGCATAAGCCTACCCATTATGACATGGCCCATCTTAACCAAAAACTCATGTCCGCCCCCTTAGGTTTCCTTAGTAATAAAGTGATCACATTCCAGCAGCCTCATGTCACTAAGAATATGAACAGCTAATCTAAAAAAAAATTGAAACAACGGGAATGAGCTTTGAGCCCAATAAGTGATAATTCATACACCATTATCTAGGAATAACAAAAGGTATTCGGTTCATATAGATAAACTATCAGCAAGGGTGTCCAAAAAAAAATTATTAAGACAATAAATTTAATGATCTCAAAGTAAAAATTTAGACCAAACAAGGAAAACAAGAAAGTTGTATGTATCTAGTGCAGAAAACCCACCGACCCGCCAAACCTGACCTGTCGGGTTGGGTCGGTTTTTAAGGCTTGGTGGGTTGGGTTGGGTTATAACAATTTTTTTATAACGGGTCGGGTTGGATTTGGGTCATAAAATTATAAACCCGCCAAACCCGACCCGACCCACCCATATTTAATATATATATTTAAAATATATTATATATTTAATAATTAAAAAAAAAAACCAGCTATAGGGCACTTATATATATATATATATATATAATATTATATAATTAATAAATTTTTTGAAATAACCAGTTCTTCCTATCCTATATAAAAACCAATTAGTTTACACAAACCCTAATAAATTATTATTGTTGTTTAGTCATTAGTGTTGTTTGCCTTTAAAGAGTTACATTGATACTAATCTTTGTTTTTTTTTTTAATATATTTATATTTATATTTTTTTCTACTCAATTTAATAATAATAATAATAAAAAACTAGTTATAGGCCCGTGCGTTGCACAGTTTTATGAAAAACTTATAAAATATATGTATAAATAATTATATATTTTAATAATTATTATAAAAAAATAAGTACTAATTTGTTAGTGACTTGAAGTATTGTTAAAAATAATATCAATGATTAAAAAATGTAAGAAGTATTTTTTTTCCTTTGGAAAATCTTTGAATACTTATTTGTACACTATTTTATAATGATGGTCCAAAATTTTGCAATTTAAAACCAAAAATATAAAAAGATCAATGAAGCATTTGTTGGGAATAGAAAATTATACTAATAATTAGCAAAAAAAATATTAATTAATGTTGCAAACGGATACATAATTCTATGCACACTTTACATAAATAAATGCTGATATTCAAAATAAAAATAAAAAGTAAAAAGGGAACAACATGAATAAATCATACTTGACAAAATTTATTTCATTTTGTTTGATAAATTATATAAAATAAATCCTATTAACTTAGTTTTAGTGTATTTAAATGATCTAGAAAAAATAATGAAGCATATGCGTTTGAGCCTAATCACATCTAGCAAAATAATAAAGCATTCAAAATATTGAAAGGCAATTTAAGTTCATATATTCTTGCATGAGATACGTATCTGTTCATAATAACAATGAAAGCCTCATCTTTGAGATGAAGAATTAATGTAATGCTAATAAATAAAAAAAGAAAAAAGAAAAAAAGAAAGAGAAGGTGGTTGATATATATATTATATAAATGATGCAAAAATTCATATCTAGTTAAACGTCTAGATGATGAAAGACAACCTGCAAAAATGACAAATTTAACAAAAAGAAAAACATGGCTAGATTCTTAGTTACACTGACCAAAAAAAAAAAAAAAAAACCAAATAATAAAACTTACATAACCATTCTAAAATCACAATTTCCTTGACATGATAACCCTCTACAAATCGAATCTTACTACATCAAAACGACCGTCATCGTTTTCTAATAAATAAATTTTTTTTTAAATGTCATATTAGAAACTATACTGTAGACAGTGTTGCTGGGATTCACAAAATCATATTATATTATGTATAATAAAAAGGAAACAGATACATAATGTTGATAAAAATCATATTATATATAATAAAAAGGCAACAAATACACAAAATCTATTCAATTTGATGAAAGAAAAATGAAATTTTAACAGTGTAAATTGTTTGCTTGCCAATATCTTACCTGTTTCTCTAATTCACTTGCACATGCATGAGCCTTCGATCCGCTCCTCAACATCTATCGTTCCTTTTTTCTGAAAATAAAAATATATATACAATAAGTAATAACATAGAAATCTTGTTGACACAGATTTAAGTTATTGGCTTTGGGAAGTCCAATGCTAATGCCTCACCTGGAGAGAAGGAACCTCACTCTGCAACGACGCAATGCTATCTAACTTTTCTTGAATGACTTTTTCCTTCGCCGCTATAATCTCTTCCTTTGATTTCAAATCTTTGGATTTCTCATCAACATGGGACTCTACAATAAATAAATAAATAAATAAATATATATATATATATATATATATATATATATTTATATTGTTTACATTAAAATTTATATCCAAAAAAAAAAAAATCTTACGTGAAGCAGTATTTTTTTTTTTTTTGCAGTATTTTTTTTTTAGAGATAAAAATGAAATAGAGTCTTAATTTTTTGAATTAGAGATAAGAATGAATTAGAGTCTTGATTAATCTAATATTAATCTACAATTTTTTTTGACATGAATTAGAATCCTAGTAGTATACTATTCCTTTTTAGTTCTTAAAAAATCTAAAAATTTATTAAAATTTCTACAATTTGGTGAAGTCATATGGTGCAACCACGGCGTTTAATCCCAACTTTTATTATATATATAATATGATTTGTCAAACCCATAAGTTCAACCCGACCCAACCCGATCTATGTGGGTTGGATTGGATTTATGTGATGGGTTGAGTTGGGTTGGATTGAATTTTTTTTGACCCACCATAGTGGGTTGAGTCAAAAAATCCTCTCATCTCAACCCATGCATACCCCTACCTAATTTATTGCTCAATTTATAAGAATAGTATGAATATGCACAATATAAAATAAATAAATGTCACGTCCAGTGTATTGCTTCTTTAGGAAGAAGGGTACACTCCCATGTGTTCCCCCCCCCCCCCCCCCCCCCTTTTGTTATATAAAATAAATAAATGTCATGTCCAGTGTATTGCTCCTTTAGGAAGAAGGGTACACTCCCATGTGTTGCCCCCCCCCCCCCCCCCCCCCCCCCTCTTTTGTTATATAAAATAAATAAATGTCATGTCCAATGTATTGCTCCTTTAGGAAGAAGGGTTCACTCCCATGTGTTGCCCCCCCCCCCCCCCCCTTTTGTTTTTTTTTTTTTTTTTTTTTTAAATTTTTATAAATCAAGACTTTATTTAACAACAAAAACAACAAGCTTCCTTCATGATAAGTGATAACATCATCAAAACAGGATGGACCAACTACCCATGTATTTCCCCCTTGGATAGGGACGTCATTGAAAATTAATAATCGTAATTAATATCACAATATATATGTATCCATATCCATAACACCAACTACATTATCTACATTATGGCATGTGTATTGCCCCATGCATAAGAAAAAATATTTTTTATCAAATAATATCACGTCATTTATATTAAAACCTAATAAATGAGAGACATGTGTATAAAAATAATTACCTATTAACACATATCTTTTATTTGTTAGTGGGGTAATTATTTTTTACAAACATGTTTCATATTTATTGGATTTTAATACTGCTTATATATATGGTATCATTTGATACCAAATACCTTCTCCATTCACAATCACAGGGTCAATGTGATAATCTCATGGCAAAAGGTACAATCAAAAGTTGCATACAAATACAATCAAATGAGTTTCACAAATCAAATAGCTTGAAGATATAGATGAAAGTGTCACATGGATTAATGGTACAATATGTAAAGAGAATGCTAACGAGTTGGGGATACTCAAGAAACATGGAAATTTATAAAAAAATAGACACTTTCATCAATGAATAAAGGTGAGGGGAGTAGTGTGTATGGACTACCGCTTACCTCAATGCGCATACTAAACAAGCAAACTTTATCTTGCACCAGTTTCTTCACCAAGATCCTTGGGTCAAAGAAACATAATATTTCTAATGGGGAATTATTCCTCTCCTACACCAATAGTTATGTGTGTACAATTCTTTTAGCTGATGTCTAGCCCTTGTACTATTTGTCTAGAACAATGCACTTAAATCTCATATACTCAAGCCCTAGGGCTATGTTCTTTAGTAATATTGGACATTTGTGCTACCCACAAGAGCGCCTATTACGGCTAGCCCAAAACCAAAAACCCAAATGCCAAAATATAGAATTATTGACAATAGTAATATGAATACCCGTGGTGTTATTATAAGGATTTTACTGCCCGAATTTTAAGGTGTAAATCATTGCTTTCCCATTTATTTTTACAAAAGATGACTAGAACAACATAAGTGTGACTGTGTGAGATCGGATCCATTTGGTAATTATTGGCATATGTAATCAAGGGGAGTCCGTCTAACACCTTGACAGAGGTTGCATCAGTAACTGATGTCATGATTTAGGTCTGCACTCAGGCACAAAAAGTATCACGTTGCTTATATATCTAACAAAAAGCATTAGCAGATATACTGGGGAAAGCTTTGACTACAGGTTACCCATTCCCAACACACCATTATTGCAAAAGGAAGATTGTAATCAAAATAGCATTGATGCCTTAGTGAGTGACGGTAAGTCAGGTTTGAGAGAAATTCCTTTGGTTCGAATTCATCATTGTTATCGGAGGCAAATAAATGTGCCAACACGCTTGCTCAGAGGGGGGCTTACTCCCATAGGATTTTGTTGTTTTCTTAGACCCCCCAGCGGATGTTGCATTTTTACTTACTGGACCCTGTTGGGATGGTTTATGAGTGTTTTGTAATTGCTGTTTAGTTTAATACATTTCACTTTCTACCAAAAAAAAAAAAAAACAGTGGATTTCTAGTTATAATTTCCTTCTAAAATTAGCATACAAGCATGCAATAAGATATGGTGTCATCTGGATGCAACCCAAAAAATTGGAACACATAACTACATAAGTGATAATACGGTCTGCATGTCACTACACTGGCTACAAAAAAACCTCATCAATTAATTCCTTAATCATGAGGTCCAAGATTCTGGTTTATTCCTCATGCTCATACTTTATTTCGGTTGTTACGGAGTAATCATTGACATCACTTGACCATGCAATAATCACCCATCGGGCATGCATATCAAAGCTTTATCTATAAACAATATTCTTGACTTGTACACAAGGTTTAGACAAAAGTTCTTCCAAAAAAAAAAAAAGATTTATTAGACAAATGAAGTCTAAACATCATTTAGAAGATTGCTTTTTAGTTGACAATTCACTGTCATGTCGATCTCTTAGTCTAGAAAATAAGTTACCAATATATATGAGCTTTAATAAAATTTGTATTTAAAACAATAGAATAGAGAAATATCTGAAAGTAGTTTTTACTTTTCAATCCCCCTCTGTTTGCTTGTTGAGAGTAGCTAGCGTTCAATTTATAAGTTGAGAGTATTAATTATAGGTTTTGATTTCGTTTTAGATTCTTGCCCTGATTGCCTAAGAAACTCTGCGCTTGTTGTATTGATATAATTGAATGCAGTTTAGACCCCTTAGGTAATTTACAGCGTAATTATTAATTATGTTATCAATTTATCTCAATTATGTGATTTGTAAAATAATTATTTATCACTATAGACTCAATAAAATTATTATAATAATAATAATAATAATAATAATAATAATAATAAAGCAATAACGACACGCAAATTTGGTGCTAAACTAGACAACCGATGAAGAACTCTTCAAAGGAAAAACTACTACGAGGATACCTACCCCAACTATGAAAATTTACTATAAAAGGAATTTTACAATTTAGAACAAAACCTTTGTATTTATACTTTATAGACCTAGTAAACTACTCACCGATATGATGCACAATAACTTTAGAGCTTTGAACTTCTTCTTATATGGATCTATTCAAAAACAATACGTCTACATCAACGAATATATCAAAACCTCTAGCGTACTCCAAGGCACTTCCTTGAAGATTTAATCTATAGTAAACTCACTAGAATAAAACTATGTGGTTTCAAACTCTTAAACAACCTTTTGGTATCACAAGATGAGTGTACAAAGAACAAAAGAAATTTCTATGATGCACAAAAAAGAAAAGTTATAATGTGTTCTCTCTGAATAGCACAAGTTGTGGCTTGCTTTTCTTTGTTTAGGCTCAAGAAGAAAGGCAAATGAGACTTGTTTAGCTCTAATATAGCTGTCTTTCTTGCTTTTAAAAGTTGCGCAACAATATGGTTTATATAGGAACACCAAATAGCGTTAAAACGTAGTAGAAATCTATTTTCCAACTTAATTTGAATATATATCGCAAAATTCTTGCTTGATCTTCGCTTGAGCAAGTCACAACCGAGCCCTTAGGTTTAACACTTCTTTTTCAACTTCAAATGATTATATCTCACTTATTTAAATTCAAATTAGGTCAAAGTTATGTCCATTTTGAAGTTTTGAATGCCTAATTTCCGTTGAACAAATTTCACTTAGAAATTCATTATGATATATATGGACAAAAGATCATTAATTCTTTATCTTGAGAATATCGAAACTTAGTAGTCTTTGAATAGTTTTTTGGCCTGGACTGCACCCACTTTTAAAATAAATAAAATACACCAATAAACTTGAAATTTATAATAAGCAAATGTCTTACAATGAACTGATGCTAAATTAAACCTACCAGATGTTCCTTAACATTACAAAGATGATACCGACTTTTATATTTTCTAGGATGGATAAGTGAGGGTTATAGAATTGCAACGCATTAGATTAGTAAATTAAGTCGCGCTCAACACACTTTTAATTAAGAAAGAGCAATGCTACAAACACAAAAAAATTATTAATAATTAAGTTGACAAACTTTTATTAATTCTCATCCAAATTCACTGCTAATACATGCATATCATTTTTTCATTTATTATTAACAATCTACTATATCAATAGGTATGAAATTTTTTGTACTTATAAACTTTCCCTCCGAGTAAACATCACCGAAACAAAGTACTGACATGTTCAATAATCAATAATTAATTTTAATATAGGGGAACATCTTCTTTTCCAACCTCAAGCGTAGTGCCTTTCATCGGACTATGTGCTTTCCGAGGTTCTCCGTAACGACAGCCCAGCCGCCTCTTTTTCTAATTTAGATAATTTGTTGTTCATACCAATAACAGCCCAGTCAACTGAACTTATCGTTTAATATTCCTTTTATCTGTTGGTTGATACTCTCACCTGAGCTTCGTGAAAAACTTAGTTTAAAAAAAAAACTGTATCTTTATATGGCACTTACCCTGACCAATTAATATCCTTAATTACAACAAGGAATACTTTATAATTCTTACACATACACACAAGTTTCATTTGTTTATTTTAATTAGTCCTCCTTGATGATCATGTGAGTATAAGGTCTCTTTATCCATAACAATGATTTTGAAAGTACAAATCTACCACATATATATTGAGATAAGAGGGATTAATTATGAAAATCGTTTCCACTTTCCATATAGCCTTGTCCAGAAATAAGCACACTTAAAGAGGGTCGTATAGGAAGTAAGAAAATTTGGGGAGAGGGGTGTGACTCCCTGTGAAGCTGTGAGCATGTAAGAAACCATGGTATTTCTTTTATTCTTTGTACTCTTTTTTTTTTTTTTTTTTAAAAAAAAAAAAATAATTCAGCAAATAAAATTGATTGAAAACCAAAGTACATAAAAAAAAAATAGTTAAGTGTTTTCAACAAGAAGCAATGCATTAAACCATTTTCCAATTTTTTGAGGACTTTTTTTTTTTTTTAATGACAAGTTGGGGGGACATGAAATGAGGTTATAATTCAGACCCGCATGCAAATTAATCAACCTGTAGGGCTGTCTACTATATAAGTCTGAAACCAATTCATGAAAAAAACTTGATCGGAACTTGATCCCACGTTGGAACACGAAGTCAGGCAATAAGACTTTACAACATCAATCCCAACTCATCTTATAATTGACTCATTTGTGTTTCAAGGATGCAGCACTCATCGATCCCAAATTAAAATAATAACCAAAATTCATGGATCATCTGCAGACCAACATGGACGAGGGAAGACCTCCACCAGATAAATTTGTCATCCAAAAAAAAAAAAAAAAACGTAAGGCATATTTCCACCCTTTAATATTGTTAAGAATATAAAGTGAGAGAGAATGACTGAATAGTTTGTATATTGATATATGTAAAATAATGTACAAAAGAGAGCCTTATATAGGCTAGGTATATGTGCAGTACAAGTAACATGAGTGCAGTACAAGTAACATGAGTGCAGTATAAGTAATATACTGGGCTAAGCCCAATGGGCTAATCTAGCATAATCTATACACTAACATCCCCCCTCAAACTCGAGGTGGCAAGGAGGAAGCTAACTGGAGTTTGGATATAAGATCTCGAAGACGACCAGACGGGTGAGACTTGGCGAAGATATCAGCAGGCTGGTCAGCAGATGAGATGGAAAACAACTTGAGATTGCCTTTCTTGAGATGCTGGCGAGTGATGTGGCAGTCGATCTTAATGTGCTTGGTGCGTTCATGGAAGACATCATTATGAGCAATGTAGAAAGCATTACGATTGTCACAATAAAGAGGAGTAATAAAGAGGAGTAGCAGTGGGCTGTGGAGCATCCATGTCAGCCAAGAGCCAGCGAAGCCAGACAAGCTCGCAGGTGGTGTCGGCAAGGGCATGATACTCAGCCTCAGTACTGGAATGAGAAACAACATCCTGCTTTTTGCTACGCCACGAGACAAGAGAAGTAGCCAACAGGAAACAAAAACCTGTGATAGAGCATCGATCAGTCGGATCACCTGCCCAGTCCGCATCTGAATAAGCATGAAGCTCAAGAGAAGACCGAGAGGAGTAGTGTAGACCATGATAAAGTGTGCCCTTGACATGTCGGAGAATCTGAAGAACAGCAGCATAGTGGACGGAACGAGGGGCATCCATGAACTTACTAACAATACCCACGGCATGTGAAATATCTGGACGAGTAATAGTGAGATAGATTAGACTACCAACCAACTGACGATAACGAGTAGCATCAGATATAGGTTCACCATTCAAGGGTGTGAGCTTTGCATTGTATTCCAAAGGAGTGGAAATGGTCTTGTTGTTAGTGATACCGGCTTTGGAGAGAAGATTAGAAGCATATTTAGCTTGGGAAAGATAGTATCCATCAGAGGATGAGGTAACGTAAAACCCAAGAAAATAGCTAAGAGTGCTCAAATCTTTCATCTCAAAATGCTGACTAAAGATGTGCCGAAAAGAGCAGATACCTGCCGAATCATCTCCAGTAATAATCATATTATCAACATAGAGAAGAATAAGAGTGGTACCAGTAGAGAATCTTAGGACGAAGAGAGCAATGTCACGAGGACTCGAAGTGAAACCCTGTTGAGCAACAACTGAGCTAAACTTTTCAAACCAAGCTCGAGGAGCTTGCTTGAGGCCATAAAGAGCACGACGAAGGCGACAAACTTGATTGCCTGAGTATGGATAGCTAGGGGGTGGTTGCATGTACACTTCTTCTTGAAGGTCTCCATTGAGGAAAGCATTCTTCACATCCATTTGATAAAGAGGCCAACGGCGAACAGCAGCCACAACAATGAGACATCTGATAGATGTAAGACGAGCAACAGGAGCAAATGTTTCCTCATAGTCAATGCCATACTCCTGTGTAAAGCCCTTGGCAACTAGGCGAGCCTTATATCGTTCAACAGATCCATCAACCTTGGTCTTGATCTTGTAAACCCACCTACAACCTACTACAGACTGATCAGGAGGCAAATCAACCATGTCTCAAGTGTGATTTTTATGAAGGGCATCTAGTTCATCATTCATAGCTTGCTGCCAAAGAGGGTCAGTATGGGCCTCACGATAGGTGTGAGGTTCATAAAGGGTGGTAAGGGCAAAAGAGCAGTGATAATCAGTGAGATAAAAGGGAGGAATGCTTACTCGAGTGAAACAACGAAGTTTAGAACCATCAGGAGACTTAGGAGAGGGTGATGCCACAGGATCCAAGACAGGCGGGTCATATGCCGGGGACAGAACCGGAGATGAGTTGTCTGGAGAGGCAGCCGATGTTGAAGAATTCTCCACAAGTTCAGGATAGAGAGGGAGGAAAAGATCAGTAAAAATGGGAGACTCAAAGAAAGAGGATGTAGGAAATTGCTAAAGACTCGCGAAAGGACGATGTTCCCAAAACTCAACATGACAGGAGACACAAAGACGATGAGAAATGGGATCATAGCAGCAAAACCCCTTTTGAGATACACCATAACCAAGGAAACAACAGAGACAAGCACGATGTTGGAGTTTTGTTTGTTCATGAGGAGGAAGAGAGACAAAGCAAGCACAACCAAAAACCCGAAAAGAGGAGTAGTTGGGAGTTTGACCATAAAAAAGCTTAAATGGTGATTTGTTGTGTGTAGTTGGTGAAGGGATACAATTAATGGTGTATATAGCAGTGAGTGCAGCCTCACCCCAAAAGCGCTCAAGAAGAGAGGCAGAAATGAGAAGGGTGCGGACAACATCAAGAATGTGATGATGTTTTCGTTCTGCACGACCATTTTGTTGAGAGGTGTAAGGACAAGACCGCTGAGTAAGTGTACCATGATTGTCTAAAAAGGATAGGAAAGATTTATCATTATATTCTTGAGCATTATCTGATCGAAAAACTTTGATGATGTGATTGAACTGGGTTTCAATTATTTTATGAAATGTTTGGTAAATAGACACAAGTTCAGACCTATGGTGAAGTAGATAAATCCAATTATATTGAGAAAAATCATCCACAAATATGACAAAATATCTAGATCTCCCCTCAGTAGGAACATGTGCAGGACCCCAAATATCAGAATGTATAAGATCAAAAGGTGCAGAAGAAAATGAATCACTATTATTAAAGGAAAATTTTGTTTGTTTACCAAAATGACAAGAAGTACAATCAAATTTTTGAAACTAAACTGAACCTAAATGACCTTGAGAAGCTAACAACTGAAGACGAGATAAGGATGGATGACCAAGACGAGCATGCCATAGATCAGGTGAGGAGGTGGCAGTGGTAGCAGTTGCAGAAACAACTTGTGAAGGAACCTTCAAGTCATGAACCTCAAACATGCGACCAACTTTATGGCCTGTCCTAAGCACTTAACCTGTCCGAGGATCCTACACATCCATACCATGATTACTAAATAGAAGATCTACGCCTAATTCACAAAGTTGACCAACAGAAAGTAAATTGAGGGATAACTTTGGGATATGAAAAGTGTCACTAAGGGATAAACAAGGAGAAGAGATTGTTCCTTTATGACTAACAGGCATAGGAGTTCTATCAGCAGTATAAATGGTGATTGGATGTTCTAAGGGTGCCTTATCAGAAAATTGGGATTCATCATGAGTCATATGGTTACAACATGCAGTTTCAAAAAACCAAGGTTGTTTACCTGAGGTGACAGAAAGGGTAGTGAAAGTGTGGATAAAACCTGTTTAACAACTGCCTCAATATCAGCCGTAGTAAGTGAGGAAGCCAAAGATGAACCTGTAGGAACCGATGGATTTGAAGGACATACAGCAGTTGCCTGAGGAAGAGAAGTTTTATTCTGCTCTTGCACAAATTTCTGCAGTTTGCCACAAACTGAAATGTCATGGCCTTTAGCACAGCAAAACTCACAGCGAGTACCTTTGGAAGACTGAGAGGTGGGACGCCCAGAGTTTATTTGTGGAGGAGCAGTGAATGCAACAACGGGAGGCTGTGGAGATGGTGTAGCCAATACATGATCAGATGATGACATGTGATGAGTAGGCTGACGGTTCTCCTTAGAAATGAGCTCCTTAACTGTAGCGTTAAGAGAAGGAGTAGGAGATTGGCTAAGCAGAGAAGCCCTAGTAGGCTCAAAATCCTCACGTAAACCCATCATGAAGTGCATAAATTTACGGCGATTCCGATATTTGACAAAGAGCTTAATGTCCTTAGAACACACAAGTGGAGGATCTACAGCATAGAGTTGTTCCCACATGGTAGAAGTCTGAGAATAAAAATCAGAAATAGACTGACCTGTCTCTTGGTGCATTTGATAAAGTTTTGATTTAATGTGGAACTCCAAGCTTTAATCATTAGTACAATTATAGTGATTAGCCAAAAATTTCCAGGTAGCCTCAGCAGTCTCAAGACGAGGAAGAAGATTATGAATGGAGGGAATAGAGTTATTGATAAACCAAGACAAGATTTTACTCTGAATATTCTCCCATTCCTCTAGGGGTTCTTCATAATCATTTGTTGTAACAGTAGTCTTGGAAGACTCTTCAGCAGCTGTGGCTTTGGACTTAGGGTTTGGTACTAGCTTAGGAATTGAACCAGTCACATTTCTCCACAGTTTACGACCCTTGAGAAAAATAGTCATATTCTGAGACCATGCATGATAGCTAGTAGGACCATCCAACATAACGGTGATAAGACGTATGATGTCTCGATCATTTTGTTGAGCCATAATGAAGAAAATGACCAAAAAATGAGATTTAGAGACCTCAAATGCAGAAACGGAGCCCAAAATCGAAATCTACGCGAAAATCTAAGAAATACAGGTCCTGTTGAAAAATTTTGACTAGGTTGAAGTTAACGGTCAATAGTTAGGTCAAAGTCAAAGTCAACAGCTCGGTCAATGGCTCAAGATGCTGACGGTGTGCTGACGTGGCAGGGTGACGTCACCCTAGGGCTGACGTGGTAGTACGTGAAATTGAGAAGGCACGTGTGGTGCGTGGAAGCGCGTGAGGGAGCGTGTCCTGGCGCGTGAGGCGCATGTACGAGACTGACGGTGCGTGGCGGCGCGTGCTCGTGATGCAGAAACTTTAGGCGGCACATGGAAGCACATGTGAGGTTGTTTCTGGCAGATCTTTGGTGGGTTTTGCTCAGGATCAGATGATTTGTCAATCTGTGTCTTGGCTTTGGCAATTTGATTAACAAAACTGACGAAATCCAAGTGTTTTAGGGGCTATGGACATGACGACGATAACTCGCTTCTGATAGTGACTATTGAATGAAGGCGAGGGCAGCAGAAGAACGCTGGAGATGTCCACAGGAACCAAGAAGTCAGAGGAATGGCTCTGATACCATGTTAACAATATAAAGTGAGAGAGAATGATTGAATAGTCTGTATATTAATATGTGTAAAACAATGAACAAAAGAGAGCCTTATATAGGCTAGGTATGTGTGCAGTACAAATAACATGAGTGCAGTGAGCTAAGCCCAATGGGCTAATCTAGCCTAATCTATACACTAACAAATATATGCAAACTCTGTAATTCTGTTTTGAAAAATTGAATATGAGACATGTAGCAAACTATAAAAGTTGCTGCAGAAATATATAGATTGCAATATGAGCAACGTACGTAACTATGTATCTGATTGACTGATTCTTCTTTAATTGTAACAACCTGTTCTGTCCATGAATAAAGTTCAGAAAATGTCTTCTCCTTCTTTTTTTATAAGTTATCCTTCAGCCAAATAGATAGTTTTCTTCTTAATCCTTTCTTCATCTCTCTCCCTAGCTCCCACAGACTGTTGCAACTTGCAATGTGGTTTTGGTTATCAAGAAATTTCAACCATTAATGAATCGTGATAGTCGATGGAATCTAACGTGTGTATTCTAGATGGCTTATTTATAATGATTTATTTTGATTAAAAAAATAAGTTTAATAAAATTATATTTGTATGTAAAAAAAAATGTGAATTTTTAAAAAATAATACATAAATTAGTTAAAAAAACACAAGCCAACTTATTTAAAAAATTGTACCAAACATACCTAAGCCAATAAACCAACTTTAAGGTGATGCCACATTATTCCCTCCCCACCCCCTTTAATTTCTTTTATTATTAAAAGTTTAACATTGAGAATTTTTTTGTGTAAAGTCTTGAGATAATATAAAGAAAACCACTTGATCCAAAAAATTATAATGTGTTAAAAGTTTTTCTCGTAAAGACTTTGATATAATATGATGGGATTTATGCCAAAAATTATTTAAGTCTTGGAGCTTGGACCTATGAATATTAGATTAACTACTCATGGATTTTAAAACTATCAATATTATATTGATTAATTACTCTCTTTTATATTTTTGAACTTGATATAGGAGACAACCACTCAGGTCAGTTTGGTAATTTTATTAGGAATGTGTACGCACCAAAAATGAGGTTGATGGGCCAACCCTCACTTGGGCTCACAATTTATTTGTAGTGTGGATTTTGGGTTTCCTACTTTGGGTAGTTCCTAACATTGAGACTCTACAAAATAACTTCTTCCTATGAATTCCTCTACTCTTCCTATTACTAGTCTTCTGATGATTCTCTCGCTCCCTCTGTTCTCAGTTTCTTATGGAACCTTTCAACAACCCTTTTTTCCCCCCTTAACTTCTTATATTTATAGCTCAAGATTAGTGGAGTGGCTATGATCACTCTCATGGTGAGTGGGAAATGAGGTCCAATGTTATTATCCTTAAGTGGGTGTTTAGTTGGGAATGGAGGGTGGTAAGAATGGCATTAGAACTGGTTCCCACGTTAGAGGATCTGTTCGGCAGCGATACTTCCCAAGACAATACCGAGCATCTAGGGACCCACCTTCTTGAGAAATTGCTTTCCTCGACCAGTTCGAAGTTGGTCAGCAGGGTCTCACCTTTGCCGCTCATGTCATAACGGCTTCATTATGGTTTTTGGACTTTGGATGGGCGTCAAGGCTCGCCGGGGCCAAGTTCATAGACCCTGTAGAACACACAACCACACACAATGCCCAAAGGCCCAAGGCCCAACAAGCTCAAATCCCTGTACATGTGGCACAAGCGTGATTGTTTTTATGAACAATAGGCTTGAGGGGGAGTTGCGCCCCGTACAGAATGTATTTCATATATTTTCATAAAGCAAAATGAATTTTGTAGTTTTTGAGTGTATTTGGAATTTCCTTTTTATAAATAATCTATGAAATATATTTTTCATTTTCTGAAACTAAAATAAGAATTGTCCCTTTCATTCAGCAATATAAACATAGAAACAAATTGTTGGGCTCCACCACAATAATTTTTTTTTCCTCTTTCATTTCCTTTTCTCATCTTCTGTTTATTTTCTTCCAAATCATGCTGAACTTTTTCTTTCCCACCGTTTCTCAATTTTTTTTCTTTTGTTTTCATCATTTTCTTTTTCTTTCTTTATATAACCTAGCATTTTTTTTTTCTTTTTCATTATCACTCTATTTTATTTCTTTCTTTGGTTTTCATCGGTCACATTAGTTTTTTTTTTTTTTTTTTTTTTTTTTAATTATAATGCTTTTTAGTGGCTAATAAAGTTGAGTTGTAGTGATTTAGAATTTCCAAATAAGCTATTAAAAATTGAGTTTTATAACTTAACTGGTTGATATTTTCTAGTGTTTCAAATAGAGATATCCAAAGTTCAAATCTTTCCACTCCTAACTATCAAATTATCAAAAAATTAATAATAATAATAATAATCTCAAAGGGCGATGAATTTGAAACTGAATTTCTCCAATATTTATGCAACCTAAACCCTTTTAATTTATTTTCCAATCTGCCTTCCACAATCCTTTAAGAGACAGAATAGGTTTAATGAGAACTTTTAATAATTGATTCTAAAGAAAAAACAAAAAAAAATAAGGGAGAGAACTTTTCAATAATGATTCAATAAATGTTGGTAGGTTTAGGCATACGAGCTTACGTGAAAAACTGAGTGGCCGACACGATGATATTCTCAAAATTGATTGAAATTTGTCGATACCAAGCAAAGGAACAACCTGTCAGTTTCCCATTTTATGTCTGCATCTGCAGTAGCCACTAAATGAGCAAACAGATGTTATTACTTGTTACACTTTGGAAGTTTATAACTTTATATATGGATGGGAAAATAAGTCTTTTCAAGTACTTCACAGGCGCAAATAGCCTTGATAATATAAAGCTTGATTTTATGTTAGGGACCCCATTTTCCTCGTTGTCTTTGGCAATCTGACACCTGCTAAGGACAAAGAAGATCATGGACCATCGCAAGAAGCAAACAACGAGAATTTAGGTTCAAGGACTTTTGGGTGTTTGGGCATTCTTACTGACCTAAGCTGGATGCACTAATAAGAAAATTCGAAGATGAAAATCTAAAAATACGAAGAAGAAAATCGTGAGCATTGTATTGCACTTGTTCTTACATATAACAAGCTCAGAGTTACTTAATGCTATACATTAATGCATGCCTTTCATTCCAACAGCATGGGTTTTCTGTTAACAACTTTCGCTCTATGAGCCATGGCGTCCCAACCGATTATGTTATTCTTTGAGGTTTAACTCATCAGTTAGAATAGGAGAACCAATGGCAACATCCCATGAAATTCCTAATAAATTGTATAACGGGAGTATATATCTTGAACTTGAAATCTATTGCATGATCATTGGCAGAGGGGAAGGGGGTTCATACCCCATAGCTTTTGTGAGAGAGAGAGAGAGAGAGAGAGGAACTTATGATATTTGTTCTATAATAATTGCTCTTTAATTACTATCTAACCAAGATCAATTGATATTTTGTTATAAGCAAGATATGAAATAAGGATCTTTATTCAACAACAAAATACTCTACAACAAGTTAAGCTAAATAGAATACACATGCTAAAGTTAAACTAATCATATAAAAATTTACTGGATAGACTCTTAACATTTTAAAACATTTACTATCAAATTATTTAAAGGAACGATATGTCATTTTTCATTGTTTAGATAATTTTTATGCCACGCATACCTCATTCAAAATAGGTACACATAAAATTATACATCTAGTCATTATTTAAATGATTATCTAAATTTATTTTTAAAATATCCATTGTGATCGATGTAAATAAATTTAGGTTACAAAGTAGAAGTAAATTTTATTGATGCATATTTTAAGGGTGCATACTTTTAAGAGAGAAAGTGTTCAAAATTTAGAAGGTATTACTATAGAAGTTATATAAAATACTGAAACTTTAGATTCTAATCCTTCTAGAAAATTAAACTCCAAGATTTGAACCTAAGAAAATTAATATCTCCTTAATTAGAGCATTGATCTTAGAATATAGTTGTATATATCCTGTTAATCAGTATGATGAAATTCACCATCTTACCGTTGGCCCAACGGTGAATATATGATAGAAACAATAACATATGTTCAATGATATTTAAAAACATACTTAGGTTGCGTTTAGTATTGGCTTAAAAAGCTAGATTTTTTTTTAATTATTTAGCTTATTTTTACTATTATTCATGAGTTTTATTGCACTTTTTGGTACTATTTATGGATCTCACTGTACTATTTTAGTTACCTTTCAACTACAGTACTTTCAACAAAAAGTTTTTATTTTAAGCTAAATAATCAATTCCCAAAATGGACTCTTAGTGTCCGTTTGGCATGATTAATTTTTCCAACTTTTTTTATTATTCAGCTTATTTTTGCCACTATTCATGGGTACCACTGCACTTTTAGGTACTACTCATGAGTTCTACTATACTATTTCAACTAACTTTTACCTTTATTTCTAGTATTTTCAGCAATAAGTTTTCAGTTTCAGCAAAATAAACAAATCTCAAACAGACCCTTAGTGTACATTTGAGAACAACTTATTTAGCTTTCTTTACATTAAAAATTATTTAAAATTTTTTTTAATTTTTTGCTAAAAATATTGTAAATAAAAGTTAAATAAAGCTGACTTTTTTTTTAATGAAAGTATTGTAAAAACAAAAGAGGAATAAAAATATATTGAATGTGAGACCCACAAATGGTGATATTACTGTTTACAGCTTACAAGGGACAATAATGTTATCGTTGCCTTGGCTTAACACGCATAGGACCCAAAAACTTAAACACACGCTTTAGATCAATTAGCTAAATGCAAGCATGCAGGCTAGAAAAGCAAAACTAACCTGAGACCCGCAAACAAAAGAACAAAAAAGCCAAATGCTGGCTAAAAAAGTGGATCCCAAACATACGCTGCAAAACAATAAGCAAAATGCAGGCAATCATGTTCAAAAGAAAAAGAAAAAAAAAAGAGCATAAATTGACGTGAAACCTACCAATAGTAGAAGAAAAAGCCAAACGCAAGCTATAGAATTGGAACCCAAACTCACACTGTAAAAAAATAAGCTAAATATAGGCGAGTAAGCCAAATAAAGCATAAATTGACATGGTACCCGCAAATAGTACAAGAAAAATGCGAAACATTGGTCGAAGAAGTGGATCCCAATCGTACACTTAATAATACCCTTTCTCTATTGTGAATAAGTTTTTCTTTTTAAAATTTTTACCTTGACCTCTAATATAAATTTTAGATCCATTATAGTGCATGATCCACAGTAGCATTCATATGAGCGCTTGGTATTGGATGCTTGATGGAGAGAGGGGGCCGAGGGGGAGAGGGGGGCTCCAATGATTATGGTATCTTTTAAATAGATTCTATAGAGAAAAATTATTGCTAATTGCCCGAAATGAGAAGCAAAAATATTCTGATAAAGATTCTCAATTGGATAATCGTTTAGGTAGCTTTTTTTTATTGATAAGTTGCATACTTATCCAATCGGTTTTCAACCTGCAATCTCATCGTAGCATTGAATGTTACAAGGGACAATAATTATATTGTTGCCTTGACTTAACACACATTGGACCCAGAAACTTAAACGCGTGCTTCAGATCAATTAGCTAAATGTAAGCACGTAAGCCAAAAAAAAAAAAAGCGCAAATCTAACCTAAGGCCCGCAAATAGAAGAACAAAAAAGCCAAATGCTGGCTAAAAAAGTGGATCCCAAATGCACACTACAAAACAATAAGCAAAATGCAGGCAATCATGTAAAAAAAAAAAAAAGCATAAATTGACGTGGAACCTGCAAACAGTAGAAGAAAAAAGCCAAACACTAGCTATAGAATTGGAACCTAAACGCACATGGTACCCACAAACAGTAGAAGAAAAATGCCAAAAATTGGTTGAAGAAGTGGATCCCAATTGCACACTTAATAATACTCTCTCTCTCTCTCTCTCTCTCTCTCTCTCTCTCTCTCTCTCGTGAATAAGTTTTTCTTTTTAAAATTTTTAACTTGACCCCCAATATAAATTTTAGTTCCATTATAGTGCTTGATCCACAGTAGCATTCATATGAGTGCTCGGTATTGGCTGCTTGAGGGCCGGGAGGAGGGGGGGCTCCAATGATTATGGTATCTTTTAAATAGATTCTATAGAGAAAAATTATTGCTAATTGCTCGAAATGAGAAGCAAAAATATTCTGATAAAGATTCTCTGTTGGATAATCGTTTAGGTAGCTTTTTTTTATTGATAAGTTGCATACTTATCTAATCGGTTTTCGACCTGCAATCTCATCGTAGCATTGAATGTTACAAGGGACAATAATTTTATTGTTGCCTTGACTTAACACACATTGGACCCAAAAACTTAAACGCATGCTTCAGATCAATTAGCTAAATGTAAGCACGTAAGCCAAAAAAAAAAAAAACACAAATCTAACATGGGACCCACAAACAGAAGAACAAAAAAGCAAATGCTGGCTAAAAAAGTGGATCCTAAATGCACACTGCAAAACAATAAGCAAAATGCAGGCAATCATGTAAAAAAAAAAAAAAAAAAAAAAAAGAGCATAAATTGACATGGAACCTGCAAACAGTAGAAGATAAAAGCCAAACACTAGCTATAGAATTGGAACCCAAACGCACACTGTAAAACAATAAGCTAAATATAGGTGAGTAAGCCAAATAAAGCATAAACTGACATGGTACCCGCAAACAGTAGAAGAAAAATGCCAAAAATTGGTTGAAGAAGTGGATCCCAATTGCACACTTAATAATACTCTCTCTCTCTCTCTCTCTCTCTCTCTCTCTCTCTCATAAGTTTTTCTTTTTAAAATTTTTAACTTGACCCCTAATATAAATTTTAGTTCCATTATAGTGCTTGATCCACAGTAGCATTCATATGAGTGCTTGATATTGGCTGCTTGAGGGCTGGGAGGAGGGGGGGCTCCAATGATTATGGTATCTTTTAAATAGATTCTATAGAGAAAAATTATTGCTAATTGCCCGAAATGAGAAAAAAAATATTCTGATAAAGATTCTCAGTTGGATAATCTTTTAGGTAGCTTTTATTTATTTATTGATAAGTTGCATACTTATCCAATCGGTTTTCGACCTACAATCTCACTCACCCTCCACCTAAGACTTATAAGTTATAAGAAAAAGTTAATAAATGCCCTAGGGGGCAAGGTTGTCAAAATCAGGATCTTACGTAGGATCATGAGAGGTAGGTGGGATCGTGGATCGTAGGATCAAATCGTAGATTGTAAGATCCTACATATTTCCGGGGATATTAAGCTTTTGCCCTTATTTTACAAAAATAATAGCAATATGTCCATGTTTTGAAACTATTTTCAGGGGGGCTCCAATGATTATGGTATCTTTTAAATAGATTCTATAGAAAAAAATTATTGCTAATTGCCTGAAATGAGAAGCAAAAATACTTTGATAAAGATTCTCAATTGGATAATCTTTTAGGTAGCTTTTTTTTATTGATAAGTTGCATGCTTATCCAATCGGTTTTCAACCTACAATCTCACCCTCCACCTAAGAATTATAAGTTATAAGAAAAAGTTAATAAATTCCCTAGAGGCAAGGTTGTCAAAATTAGGATCTTACGTATGATTGTGAGAGGTAGGTGGGATTGTGGATCGTAGGATCCTACATATTTTCAGGCATATTGGGCTTTTGCCCTTATTTTACAAAAAAAATAGCAATATGTCCATGTTTTGAAACTATTTAGGTTTGTATTGCTATTTTTGAAACTTGATTTTAACAAAATTGAGTTCGGTATAAAACTCGATATCCTCAAAATTGAGTTATATGTAAATTTTTAATTGAAACTCGACCTTAGCAAAGTCGAGTTTCACTTAATTTTTTCTTTTAAATTAAGTGGCAAAATATGCATTTCCACTTGTAACTCGATTTTGTTAAAATTGAGTTTCAAAATAGGGACACAGATTTAAATAGTTTCAAAACATGGATATATAGGTGAAGTGAACATTTACTTATTCTCATTATTGGGTTCTTATGACTACCGTTCTAATCATCATCAACCATTTTATCATCTATGTAGACATTGTATATTTGTATACTAGAGCTGTAAAAGAGATCAAGATACAACTTCACAATCAATTATTCAAGTTATACCACTCAACAACAATTACAGAGCGTGCTCAAAAAAATCGATCTATCAATATACAAATACAAACATACTAATAAAATTATATATAAGAAAAACATTTTAGTAATATTATAACACAAATTAGTATATTGATCAAACAAATTTAACAACATTATAGCTTAAAATATAGCAAAGCCAATATAAATTCTTCATTTAGAAATGATGAAGCATTCCTTCATTTTTATTTTAAGTGAACTAAAAACTAGAAAACATTTGCTTAGGTTAGCATAATTTTATTAAAAAAAAAAAAAAAAAAGTCATCCCATCACAACATAGATAAAAAAAACCATTAAAACTTCATCAAAACCAAAAATTTATCCTAAGAAAAAAAAAAAAAAAAAACCAAAAACTGATGTTTTGGTAGGATTAGTAGAATTGGTAGGATCCCATACGATCCTACCATTTTTATGATCCAAGTGTGATTCTAAATGTTTTAATGAGGTGAGATCGTAAAATCATGCGATCTTACGATCCAGATCACGATTTTGACAACCATGCCTTGGGGCATTTGTTAGTAAATCATTTTAGGAAAGTTTGTATGAGGAAAAAAAAAAAATTTGGGTACGATCATACCAACACTAACGCATTGGATTTAATAAAAAAAAAAAAATATATATATATATATATATATATATATTATTTTAATAGTTTTTTCTATCTATTTTTCATAAAAGTAGTATGTATTTTTTTTAAATGATTTGTTAATTAATGTCTTAAATAGTAGGTTTCAGTTAGCTCAACTAGTAAAGTCTTTATGGTTAAATAAGAGATCTGGAGTTCAATCCTCGCCTACATAAAAAACCGATTGATGTTTTGGTCTGATGATAAAAGGTTAACAACATAAGTGAACGCCATAAGTTTTAAAACTCTCATAACCAAAAAAAAAAAGTATTAAATATACCCTCTTAAATGGACTTTTAAGTTATAAAAGTAAAGGAGTTTGGCTTATTTCCAGTACTTTTTTAACTAGAAATCTCATTTTGTTTTAAATATACTATAGCAAGTGGTAGTAAATTTTAATCTCTATCTTTTATTTCATTAGTGAATAATATAGTAGTTTTTCATTTAAAGAAAATGATATTTCAGTTAAAAAAAAAATACCAAAAATAAGTCAAATTCAAAGTAAAAAAATGCATGAGGTAATTTAAATGGGGGTGTTCAGTGATGAGATATGGAGAGCTATAATGCACTGATAATGAAGCTACACTCAATAATGCTGCGTCTTTATCAATGCCCTTTATGTCAGGCAATATTTTGACTCCACGAGGGAGAAGCTAGCATTCCAACTTTTTAACATTTTTTGGGGTTGTGGTAAGTGGGGAGGCATTCTTCTAGGTCGCTCTACCCTTTAGTTTATGGATCCCACGAATAGAAGTAAGTTCAATTTCAGTTAGACTTTGGTTTAGTTTACCTCATAAAAGTCGTGTGTTTTGAATGATCAAACAGGTTTGGTGAACTAAAAGTGCGCAGTCAATTACATGAAGATTCCACTAGCCAAAATGTTGGGCACCGACGAATCTAGGATGCGGTCCAGTCTTGATTTCTAGAATATTTATTGGTAACTTGCACGTAGCGGCTCCATATAACACAACTTCGATTTAACTAAATAATTCTCTTGACTTGGTAAAAAGTAATTGACTTGGTGTGCAAGATTTGACAAATTATGCATTTGGTGACGAGTATCCCATGCTGCTAGGCATTTACTAGAAATTTCCTTGTAGAATCATTTAAAAACATATATATATATATATATATATATATATAAGTTAATTAAGATCATGAAATTAAAAAATAATTTAAAACTTACATTTATTAGCTTGTGTATGAGAAATATATATATATATATATTGTAATTGTTTATATATTTTGTTATTAATATTGATTAATATTTTTTATATTAATTTTACTTTCATCTTTGCTCTTAATCTTGTGCCGCTTGAATTGAAATTATGACTTTGTCACTAGATTTTACCTCCAAGAGGATCCTATGTTCAATGGTGAAGATCTTGTGGTTTCGGGTGTAATCAATTGGAACGGCAAGAACCTTTTCTCATGTTTTTGAAAAAAAAAATAATGTTATATACACAAAACATTTCACAACAATTGAGTTGGCATGTGTTTATAGGTTATTTGAGTTTACAATTGACATCACTTTGTTACTTGCAACTAACAATTTGTCACGTCAACAATTGTCAAATTTTTTTTATCTATAAATTTTCTATTTTGGAAATGAAATATTGTACCAAGGCCAAATCCCTTTTGAGAGAAGATTGTTGCAGAGTATAAAGCGTGAAGTAAGAGTTAGGATTGAGGATTGTTTTTCAAGTTACTTGGCTTGTTTTAATGTGTTGTATGTTTTATCCTTGCTGTTCTTGTGCAATGCACTGCAGATTTAGCCTGCTTATATCATTTGTAATGAGTTTATCGTGTGTAATGATTTTATCATGTGTAATGAGTTTATGTGTTATCATGCTTATCATGTGTTAAGAGTAATGTTAGGACTAGTCCAAATTTTATTCCATAAGCATTACATTATGTCAATTTTTAAACACAAAATTTTTTAAAAAAATTAAAATTTTTTATTATACTATTTATATAGTCTTAATAACGTTTATTGTTACATTAGTTTATAAATCTTTTATTTTAAATTGATAAACCTTTCATATTTTCATTATTCAAATTAATTCTACTCTAGATTTAGCAAAAGTATTGATGTACATGTATCAAGCATCTATAACTCGCCTCTCACATAGTGTTGTATCTCATGTTTGTGAGATTTGTTAAGGGAGGGCACAATTTTAGCTTCCTACAGCTCCTCAAAAAACAAGCTTGCATGGTGCAATGTCGAATTCTATAAAAGACTTAAGTATGTATTTCTTATTATCAATTAGTTAATTTTGAGGTGAAATGACACAATTTACCGTCTGATAAAATGATATCAAAGCTAAAATGATGGATTCGAGTCACAAGAGCCTCATTGTGAGGGAGGATTATTGAGGGGACCACTTTAAAACAAGCTCGTAGGGTACTATGTGGAATGTCATAAAAATAAAAAATAAAAAATAAAAAAACTCAAGTGTATGTTGCTCATAAAAAACTAACCTGTGTCAAACAAGATTAATTCATCCCTTTGTGAGATGAACGTTGCATATATTCGATACATATAGTATTTTTTTCCTTGGCGTGCCACATATTTAACCGTGACAAATGAAACTCGAGAGTCGTTTTCTTTTACTTATTTATCTCAAAAAAAAAAAAAAAAAAAAACCTTGTCCGTAGCTTGCACGTCCCAACTTGCTGGAGGTCTAGTTATACTTGGAAGATGAGGAATCCAAGTTTGAAAGTGGATGCCCTTGAAAGTTGCCTTGGCAATCACTCGCTTTCTTTTTCAAAAAATAAATTGAAACTCACCCGCTTTCTTTATCGTGCAGGTGCACTTTCCTCATAGGGACACACTTTTTGAATTTTCCCAATCGAGACGTGAGAACCTGGAAATAATATATGCGGGTCCTAGTCAGCTCCGAGTCAGGGAGGGCTTGGTAGATAGCAAAATGTCAAGGCCACGTCATTGATATAGCTTTCCTGTTGGTCTCGTAATTTGCGCCTTACAGTGGGACCCTCCAATTTGGGAAAGTACCAAAAAAAACAAGAACCTGAATTGGAACGTTGCCATTGATCTTTACCCTAGACTATGTCGCCACGTCAGTGTGTAACATCAATGATTTGGAGCCAAGCTTGAAGCTATTAAGCTAAAGCTTGGAGTTGTACTACTAAGCTTTGTCGTTTTCGGTACGTTCAAGGTTTTGCCTCGTGTACTCGAGGTGGCTACATGGACTGTACTTTGTTTATTTTTTTCTGCTATTTGGTCCAACTTTGCTGTCCTCTGCAATGCTTGGTAGCATCACCTTTTTATTTTTATTTTTATGAAATGCTAGCATCACTTTCAAATTTCAATGTACCTTAAATATTCAGTACTATTACTAAACCAAATAACGTGTTCATCAAACAAAATAAAGTAATATAATTTGTTAGGTATACATATCTATTGCTTGTTCAGCAAAAAAAAAAAAAAATCTATTGCTTGTTCTTTCATATAAATATACGAATGTAGTGAAAGTATTTTATTTTTAGTTGGGCATTTGAGCAGTGGTGCATTGCCGGCTTGTGAAATTTTCATTAGACGTACTTAGATCATTTACAGTAGATATAGCATAATTTATGCTATTTTGCTACATCTAATATCTACTTTATTATTTTACCACATCATTTTACAATATCACATTTATCAAATATTTTATCATTTAATTTTATACATTAAAATAATATTTATTACACATTAAAATAATATTTACAACTCATCAAACACAACCAACAGCCACCACATTGCTGCCAACAACCAACAGCCACCACCACACAACTACCATCTTCATCCACAACCCAAAACACAATTCAAAACAAACCCATAGCCCACCAACACCAAATCGGAAGCCCCACCACCACCACCACCACCACCTCCACAAACCCACCGTCTCCACACCCCCACCCACACCCACTTCCTGTTGAGATTAGTGCTCTTAAATCCTATTGTATGATGCTATGTGTGATATTATGTATGACATTATGTATGACATGATGTATGACTTAATATTGTAATTAATAAAGTTGTTTTATTATTACCTAAAATAATGGTAACATGAATATTCAGACATTATCATTTAGTCCATGAGATGCATAGTATGTGATTTATGTGATTTAGTCACAGAAAATATAAGTCACAAGTTCTTTGTAAACTCAGAATTTTAGTTCGTAGTCAGTGATGAAATTGGACATTTCATTTGTGAAGATAATTTGTCTCGATAATGGAAGTGGAGACTTCTAGTTGATATGTTGATATGTTTTAAGAGTTATGACATATTGAACTGGACCACTATGAGATTTATTATTCTTCTAATGATTGTCAATTGAATAATAAATCTCACGACTTATATTTGCATGAACTCTTAATCCTGAGAGAATAATGGACCTGATCATAAAATGTAGGTTGCTTTGCTATATCAGGAGTGAGATATAAAGTAACGGTTAAAGCCTCACTATGTTGGGCAGCCACATTTAGTGTTGATGAAACATATATTCTCAAGATGGAATTCATAATCTCTTAACGGAGATACAAAATATTCCCTTGAGATAAGTTTAATGGGTTTAGTTATTTAGAGAGTTAGGCTAAACCACTTTGGTAAGAAATTACTGAAGTATATATTTATGAAATTGAATTTCATAAATATATAATGAATAACTTAAAAGGATTAAACTGGGTACTCAAGGATTAAGATATAGTAATTTTCAAAGTGACAGTCTATATTCATGACTTTGAATTACTACGAATATTTTATGAAGGGGTTGCATGTATAATAAAGTCTCGTGATATAATTTATTAATAAGGTCTAGAATGTAATTATATTTATATAGTGGTATTAAATATAATTAATGGTAACTTGGAACTTGTCAAGAGTTGACAGAAAAGCCCAAGGCCCATTGGAGCTAGTGTCTTATTGGTCCCTTTTAGTCCCACTCCAAGCCACACACTAAAACCCAATTAGAAAGGCTCAATAAGCCAGCTCAATTAGATAATCAGTTAATTATAAAAGGAAGAAACATACAGAATTTTTTTATTAGAGAAAAAAGTGAAACACCATTGTAAAGTGGTGTGTATGTGTGAGTGAAGCCACTTAATTATTCTCACTTGGAAACTGATTGAGAGACCACATTTCTTGGGCGTAAAGTGGAATTGGAGTGAAGATTAAAAGTGTTCCCAAGTACTTATAATCTTTTGTTTTAAATTTCACTGCACCAAGGTACGCTATTTTGTTATCTAAAATTTATATAATGCATGTTATCAATCATAAATGAAATAGATTCATGTTTGTTACTTCTGCTGTGTGTTTTGTATGAGATACAAAACCAGATTTAATCAACACTTCCAAACCCAAAACCTTCATAATTCAAGTCAACCCAAACTCCAAACCCACCATCTTCATCACTGTCATCGTCATTGCCATCAACCCAGACTCTGACCTCGTCATCGCCATCATCGACACCGACATTACTCCCAACCACAAAAACTTCAATGACCAACACAACAAACCCATACCCATCCATTGCCGACCCATCCATTTGAACCCATAGCCTAGCCCATCCGAACCCACCCAACTTCGTCGGAATCAAACCCAACCAACACAATTTGAACCCACACATCACTATCTAAACCCAACCGTTGCCCAACCCACCCATCAAACCACAACCAAAAAGAAAAGAAAAAAAAAAAGAAAAAAAAAAAAGAAAACCATTGCTAGAGAGAGATTGGTGTGGAAGTGATTGTCAGTGTCGGTGTCAGCGTAGGCGTAGGCGTGGAAGAGCAGTGAGGATTGGGGTGAGAGAGAGGAGAGGATTGGGGTTTAAGACTGACGAAGAGATGAGAGAGAAAGAGGAATAAAAAAATAATAAAAGCATATGTCACATATGTTCATACCGTGACAAATTTGTAAGGATACTATAGTATGTTGTAAATTTTATAAGATTTAGAACATCTGATAAAATGGGGTCTTTGATGTTTGGTGTGCCAGATATTTGACATTTGACACATTTAGCACATCTAGTGTGAATGCTCTAAGAATTAGCAAAAAGAAATTATAAATTAACTTAAAATCTATTCACAGGCCCCTCTCAACTTTTAGAATTTGCTCTCTCTCAAAATTAGAATCGGCCCCTCAAATTTTGGAATTAAACCAATAAAAATAAGGACCAAAAAATTAAATTTAGTTAAAAATAAAGAAGCTAAAAGAAATCAAAATCAAAATCTAGCCCATTCCTCAGCCTGGGGCTCTTCAAAGTCCAAATACTAACAAACTCAAATTCTCCTTTAACAAAATCCAAATCTCTCTCTCTCTCTCTCTCTCTCTCTCTCACACACACACACACATATATATATATATAGATTAAAAACCCTAAAATAACCAAAAAAAAAAAAAAATCTGTTTAGTGTCTTATAATTACTGTGTGCATGACCCCCAACTGTTAGTTGCTTTGCTGTGCCCTGTGAGTCCGTCTCTCCAGGCTTTGCTTCAGACCAAGCCTGCAACCTCTGGTATCTGGCCATCTCGCCCTTTTCTCTTCCTCTATTGCTCTGTTGCTCAATGCTGTAAGTTTCTGTCGATAGCAAGTTAGTTTACTGTTGTGAATAGTGAGTTACTGACTTGGTGTTGTACAACACCTCAATAGTTGTGGCTGAACATGAAAGGATACATTATTAGTTAATTACTTTAATTTAATTATAATATATATAGGTGTTGTTTCATTTTTTCGGGGTATTAAGTTTATGTTATGTTATATATAGGTTTTTATTTTTATTTTTTTATTTTTAATATATGAAGTTATTTTTTTATTAAATTTTGTAGAATAAGTTTCTTGATAACCATCATCTTAAAAAATTCCTAACTGCTACTGCTTAGCCCTTGTAAATTTTTTCTGAACCCGCCACTACATCTGAGCATATCAATTATAGTATGTCTGCCACTATAAAAAGTCAAGCCACTTTGCCCTGAACCTCAAATCAACCCGCCCTTTCGAACTTTTGATTACTCATTATCAACAAGTATTATAATGAGAACCGTTTCAATTGCTTTCACAGCGCAGCTTGAAGTTATATATTTTTACGACTATTTAAGGGATTTTTCTTATTTAAAAATTTCAATTTAAATGCCTATTATACTTTTAAATTTATCTACTTAAAAATATGTAAAATTAGCAATTTAAAATTTTCTAATTTTTAGCTAAATTTAAATTTTAAAATTAAAAAAAAAAGTTTTTTTCCTATTTCTACATTTCTCTCTCATGTTAGTTGTCAAGTGCTAATATAACTTCTTCTTCTTTTAAAAAAAAAAAATTAAAAAATAAAACTGCATTTTTTTCCACAAATGTACCATTTTTTTTAATCATAAAACTGTTTTTTTCCCCCCACATTTTGCTCTCACATTAATAATCAAATACTAATACAACTTCTTCTTAAATAAAAAAATAAAATATCGTGGATGGTAGACTATCATTATTCAAATGAACAAGTTGGAATTTATTTTTGGAATTTATTTTTCCCGCCCATACAAAATTTGCTTTTCAATAGGAAGCGCAAATGTTGGCGATTAATGAAGATCTGATAAGTATGATAGGTTTCCTATGTTGAGTTTAACGACGTGGTGGTCACTAATTATTGATACTGTGATACCATGAGACTGAACGCACGTTTTTAGGCTTGATTCTTTGGGAAATATATAGGTATTTATTTTCTATGTGAATAACAAAAAAAAAAAAAAAAAAACTAACTTCCTCTCTCTCTCTCTTATTATTATTATTATTATATTACGAGACTTCCCTTTTTTTTTTTTTTTTTTTTTTGTTGTTGTAATTTTACAAATTCCTTATTGGTCCTTTTTTATATTTGAAAATAATGTTCTAAAGGTAGATAGAAAAGTCACACATCAAATTAGGTTGCAACTTTTAAACCAAACTTTGCTATATAGGTATTAGCACGTTTTCATAAGTTAGCTAGAATTGGTTTGGTATGTTTGGTTGGCCTGGTCGAGCTTACGTAATCTCATACCTTCACCTACTATTTGTATTATCAATATTGGCAGGAAAAAGAAATAGCAACATCTCCTTTTAAGAATCTACAGTGTTTTAATAATAATAACTAGTCTCGTCACACGCGATTCATGCATGTGATGAGACTTTTTTTAGTTTAGTGTCAGTTTTCCATTCATCTCAATTTGAGACGTTTTTTTTTCTATCTTATTAAATCACACGCATGGTGATTTTTATTTTGAACATAGAAAAGACATTCATTAAAATGGGGGGAGGGGGGGGGGGGGGGGGAATCAGTACAAATAGATGTGAAGAGAAAACAATTCAAACACCAAGATAAATATATAAATAAATAAATTATTAAAAAGAAAAAAAAGGGAGTGCATTAAAAATTACATTTTTTTTTTTATAATTCAAAAATAAAGAAGAAGAGATTTGAAAAAATAAAAACAAAAACCAAAAAAAAAAAAAAGTGGGATTAGAATTCAGAAGAAGGGAAACCGAAGAAAAAAAAAAAAGAAGAAAGAAAGAAAGAAAGAGAAGAAGAGAGAAACCTTGTCTTGATAAAGGGGAAAAAATGAGAAAAAAAAAAAAAAAAAAAAAGAAAAAGAAGAAGAAGAAGTGAAAACGTTGGCTTTAGTGGTCCTATTTTATAGCCAAAAAAAAAAAAATTGTGTCTTTATTTTTTATATATAATTTTCATTTTGAGAATCTAATTTATAAATGGATAAAACAAATTGAAAATCAACAGAAAAGTAACCCTATTTTTTAGGCAATGTTTTAGTAGAAGTTAGAATTGTATTTTTACTGGATTGTCTTTTAGTTTTATCTTTACTTAAATATAGGGGTGTAAGGGCATTTTTAAACCAAGAAAAAAAAAATGATGATTTCAAATAGGGAAAGCTCTATAAATAGTAGTATAGATAAGTTTTACAAAAAAAAAAAAAGTTTAGACGTAACTTTTATTATAATTGGTTGAAGTGGTATATTGTGAGTTAAAAAAAGAAAAGAAAAAAAAAGTGATGTCAATGTCAAAAAATAATTGTTCATTACTCACAGTAAACATTTCAACAAATTATGGCCAAAGTTGTGTTCCTATACTTATCGATTCAAATAAATAACAGTAAATCACATCAAAAATAAATAAATAAATAACAGTAAAAAAACATGTAATTTTGGCATACCTTGCATGCAAGACCGGCTTAACGATTTCGGGGGCCCTAAATGAAAGTTTTAAATAGGGCCTTTTATTATCTAATTATAAATTCATAGTCTTCCAGAAAATACTAAACTTGATCTACTAAGATCAGCCCACTATCCATCCATACCACTAAATCTGATTTCTTTAAAAAATTAAAAAAAAAAAAAAAGTGTAGGACTAGGATCAATGCTTTAAGTGGGTCCATTCCATAGTCTTCTAGAGAATTCTAAAGAAATCAAAATTCAAGAGTAAAAACAAAAAAGAGTAAAAACTTAATAGTACAACAAAAGTTAAGCAAAAAAGGACAATAAAAACCGAACAATAAACCATGAAGAAGACTAAAGAGGCAAAGGGAAAGCTAAAGAGAAAACAAAAAACGAACCTGAAATGAAGATTTGTGAATACACTAAATCTACTGTCAACACCAATTGATGAGTAAGCCAACTAAAAAGAGTTTTTTTATTTTTTTTATTTTCTATTTTTTTTTAGAATCAAGATGGATAGAGTGAGTGTTTTTCTTCTTCTTTCTTTTTTCTGCCTTTTGTTACTTGTCTATTCCTTCTTTTTTCTGCCTTTTATTATCTTTTCTTTTGCATTTTGTTACTTGTATATTGAGAAAACCAGTGTCTCTTTCTCTCCCTCTGTACATTTCAAGTAATAAACATGAGTTTTCTTAATGAAATGTGGTAAAAATGTTTGATCTAGAGGATACTTGGATGTGGTGAATTTTTTTTTTTTTTTCTTTCTAAGAAAGCTAAAGATTTGTTGATTTGATTGGACTTCATGTCCTTTTAGCCTTTTTACTTTGTGAGAAATGGTTAGAAATAACTTGTTTTTTTTCTCAATTTTCAATTAAAGGCTTAAATAATTTGGCAGGTCTTAAATCTTTTGGGCGGGCCTTACTTCTTTTTTTTTTTTTTCTTTTTTTTTCACAATATTATATAATATATTAGTATTATTGGGGGCCCCCTTACAAGTGGGGGCCTTAGGCGATGGTTTAAATGGCCTATAGATTCAGCTAGCACTGCTTGCATGCTGCAAAATCACTATGAATTGTGAAAGGCATCAAATAGAAGATGACACAAATGAGGATTCTCCAGAGAACAAAATGGTGTTGTTGGCTTCTGGTTGTGTTAGAGAATGCTTATGACTAACGGAAGATTGTTGATGGAGTTCTATTGTGTCCCCAGCCAATCTTCATTTTGAGAGAGAGAGAGAGAGAGAGAGAGAGAGAGAGAGAGAGAGAGAGAGAGAGAGAGAGAGAGAGAGAGAGAGAGAGAGAGAGAGAGAGAGAGAGAGAGAGAGAGAGAGAGAATTTGTTGATGAACTATATCTCAGGTACTGTTTATTTGTTATTTGTGAATGCTAAAGTGGTCATCCAGAGACATGGTAGTTTTGGATAGGTTTAGTCATATATTTCTTGAAAAGTTATTTCATGGTAGTTTTGGGTAGGTTTAGTCATATATTTCTTAAAAAGTTATTTCACATAGCTTAATGCTAATCCTCTTTGTGGAATTGGAGAGTTTGTTTTAATTTTTTTTTTTGTTCAATTTTTTTTTTAATTAGTTGTGGAAATAGCATTTGTATAACATGATAATCTGATTTTTTTTTTTTAGTAATTTAATGTTTGATAGAAATATGTATTGTTTAAGGTGGTAACGAGTTTATTGGCAAAGTTTGATTGGCAATCTTCTATTATAAATTTGGTATCAATATTTCCCCCAATAGTCAAATTCCAATTATATTTTTCAATATTTTTAATAAAAATATCTAAAATTTAAATCCTCATTTTTTCCACTTAAAGTATAAGTAAAAATTCCTCCCAATAGAAAAGACAAAATTCCCTAAGAGTTGGCTTGGTTTACGTGTCTAGAAGAAGCAATGTCCTCCTTTGACAAAAGATAAAAGAGAAATAAATATAATTTTGTCGTTTTTACATGACAATGGAACACATAATTGCATGTTGTTTCCCAGAATTTGGTATGTGAAAGTGAAACAAGCGTGCCATTTTCCTCAGTAATCTAGAAGCAACAGCTTAGTTTTAGATGGAGAAGAAAATGTCATTTTCCGCAGCTGAGTTTGAGTCTTTTCATGAGATCATAGGCTTAGGGTTTTAATTAATATCAAGTTTTTTATATATATAAAAGAAAAATTAAAAACTGGTTAAGGGTTTCAATCAGGGGTTTTCAATATCATTGTTGAAATTATAAAAAGGCTATTGACTTCCTATATTAAATTTAACCTTAGTTTAAAGTGTGAAACCACAAGGAAATGACATTGACAAGTACATCTCCCTCAAGATCTTAGTCAAATTTGAATTCACTAAGTCATGGAAAACTAAAGAAATTAACAAAATTGGCTCACTGTCAAATGTTGTTTGGTTCCGTGTTCCTCGTATCATTCTCGTCTTATTAATTAATCACAAAACAAATTGCACGAGTGTGGACCATGTCGTTTTGCGGTGCAACCGTGTGCTTATATATCCTCTTAGTCGTCCATATAAGAAAACTTATATATAAATCCCATAGCATCTAACTCCATTTCCTGGAAATAACCTAGCTAGCTACCAAGCATAGGGTATTTGCAATTTGCTTCGAAGTTAAGTAACATATTTAGCTTATGCACATTGCTCAAGCTCAAAAGTGTCCCATTAGTCAAAAGTAGCTTATATTATATTATATGGTTTATACAATGTTTTGCAATCTCTCTTTTTTGATTGAATTTTTATTTTTGTAGCCATTGCGTGTGTTGCAGCTGTGGAACTTGGAAAGAAAGGTACCAAAACCCCTTTCCTCAAAAGACAATTTATAATTGAAATGTATTATATATAAACTAATCTCCACGTTCACAATGACATGAACCAACATTTGACTAAACAAGGTTTAAGAAAAGTGTAGAAAGACTGGGGTGTGGAGGACCCATCTATAGCTAAATGCAATGCCTATTGGCCAATGAGACGCAGAAATTAAACAAATAACTCTATATATTTTTCTGGTGTGTTCACATGGTTTTATCAATGTTGTCCAATCAGGTTTGGCCATTGACCTACCTGTTTTTTTTTGGGCAATGGAATCCCAAGTCTTACAAAATTGGTAGCTGAGAAGAAAGTCTATATTTCATTGGATGAGTGTTTATTATATATAGTTATCACGAAAGATCCTTTTCTTTTTTGCTACAATAATAGCTCAAAAAGATATTTATAAAAAAAAAAAAAAAAAGAAAAAAAAAAAGAAAAAAGAAGTCTCTTTCGGTTCACCCTCAGTGCTTAGTAGGAGTAGTTAGCTAGACTCGAACTTTCCATTTTCTACCCTAGACTTCTAATGTCTTTTCACCTTAACAATAATGAAGAAAATTAAGCTTCTTTCTGAGAGTTGATTAAGTCAAAGTTTAAGAACGTATACGCTGCTCCTGGAATTTTATTATTAATAAATTATTGTAGTTAATTTGGTCCAATATTTCTTTTATTGATAGATATAATAGATTTCAATTTATAGTGTATGTTCTATAATAATTGTTCTTTATCATTATGTTAAAACACTAATAGATTTTTTTGGTGTAGGCGATATTCAAATTCAAGTCCCTTTTAAAAAAAAAAAAAAATTCCTAATTCCTAATTCTACAATAAAAAAATAAAAAGATTTTACTAATTTATCTAATTAAAACCCAATTTTGATTTAATAGTTAAATAAATGCATGGTGCAAAATGGTCAAGTAATTGAGAGACGGTCAATATATATATATATATATATATATGCTGTGAAATATTTGGTGCTAAATGGTCAAGCTCAAGTGTGAATTTATTTTTATTTTGAAAGGTTTGCTGTTCTTACTTTAAATAAGACAAATTTTAGTTATAAAATTAGTTATAACCTAAAATTACAAACTTACTCAATATTTTTTTTATTGGAAGTGAATTTTGATAAATTTATTATTGGATTACATATTCTTCTTATATCTTTCGTATTTACAAAATTTCTAGAAAATTAAATATCAATAGTTATGTAATCAAAAAATTGTTTAAATTGAAAGTTTTTATAATTTAAAATTTATGTATAAGATATAGACTTATGAATTATATAGTAAACAATATTCAATTGACACAAAATTTGATATGTGTATTAAAAGAGTAAAGAACATGCAATTCAATATTTAGATTTTCAAAATATGTAGTAATATTTATTTTATTGAGTAAGGTTGTAGATTTAGGTTACAACTAATTTTGTAACTAAACTTTAACAAAATAAATATAATTGAAAAAAAAAAAGTGTAGTTGTCATAGTGTGAACGAAATCACTATAGCTTCTAACAAATAGCATCTCATGTTGTTTGAACTTTAAGCGGTTATTTAGGGTTTTAAGTTCAAAGTTTGAACTCACGACACCCTTTTCAACGAGAATGTGGAAGTTTGCATTCTTTCAGCAATTCAATTGTTTACTAATAATGAATGGACTGTGTTGAGCATTTCCGTGATCACTAAGGTAACTGGAAAGTATTTCACATCTAAGTAGGACCGGTCCTTAATACACATCTACATGATACCATATAATTGTGATCATTTAGATGCATTTCTCTTGATATGTATACACTAAACCATCATTAAGACACTGTATATAAAAAATAAAAATAAAAACTATAGCGTGAACGAAATCACTATAGAGTGTAGTTGTCATAGTGTGAACGAAATCACTATAGCTTCTAACAAATAGCATCTCATGTTGTTTGAACTTTAAGTGGTTATTGAGGGTTTTAAGTTCAAAGTTTGAACTCATGGCACCCTTTTCAACCAGAATCTGGAAGTTTGCATTCTTTCAACAATTCAATTGTTTACTAATAATGAATGGACTGTGTTGAGCATTTCCGTGATCACTAAGGTAACTGGAAAATATTTCACATCTAAGTAGGACCGGTCCTTAATACACATCTACATGATACCATATAATTGTGATCATTTAGTTGCATTTCTCTTGATATGTATACACTAAACCATCATTAAGACACTGTATATAAAAAATAAAAATAAAAACGCTTTAAGTGAATCCACATATAAAAATGATCTACATTCATGAACTCTCTGTATAATGCATTTTTGAAAGAAAACCATAATACATGAAAGCGACTGTAGAATCTAGAAATTACTCTTATCATTTGACTAATATATTATTATAGATTTATAGCACAATAGTAATCTTTTTTAATTAATCCAAGATAACCCTTCACCCGGTTCTTATGACTATTGTCTTCTCAACACATGAAAAGGCAACTTGTGTGAACAAGGACCATATAAATATATAAATGTACGTACAAATTGTAAATTTGTAACTACAGGACAACTTGGGAACTATTCATAATTCATAGATATAAAATAGTTTGAGGATAAAATTAATCGAAAGAATATGCTGTGCATATATAAATAACGAGCTGGTGCCACAAACAATAGACTTCCCACACTGATAAAATAAGTAAGAGTGTGCAGAAAACCCACCGACCCGCCAAACCCGACCTGTCAGGTTGGGTCGGTTTTTAGGGCTTGGTGAGTTGAGTTGGGTTACAAAAATTATTTTTATAGCGGGTCGGGTTGGATTTGGGTCATAAAATTACAAATCCGCCAAACCCGACCCGACCCATCCATCTTTAATATATATTTAAAATATATTATATATTTAATAATTTTTTTTAAACAAGCTGTAAGGCACTTTTATATATATATATATTATATATTTAATACTTTTTTAAAAAACTAGCTGTAGAGCAGCACTTCCTCAGTTCCTCCTACTAATACTAATTTAATATATATATATATATATATAACATCATATAATTAATAAAAATTTTTAAAATAACCAACTCTTCCTATCCCATATAAAAGCCAATTACTTTACACAAATCTTAGTAAACTACTATTATTGTTTAGTTATTAGTATTGTTTGCCTTTAAAGAGTTACATTGATACTAATCTTTGGGTTTTTTTTAGTATGTTAATATTTATATTTTTTTCTACTCAATTTAATAATAATAAAATTTGTCAAACTCATGGGTTCAACTCGACCTAACCCGACCCATGTGGGTTGGGTTGGGTTAAATTTTTTTTGACCCACCATGGTAGGTTGGGTCAAAAAATCCCCTCAATCCGACTCATGCACACCCCTAAAAATAAGTAAAAAATAGAGTTCCCACACGAAAAAAAAAAAAAAAAAAAAAAACAAAACAAAAAAACTGTAACCTATACATACTATGTACGCTTTTAAGAGATAGAAAAGGCTGCATAGGTGGATAAGAAAGTAGAGAAACCTGTTAATGTAGAAAGAAAATAAAAGACAAAATTTCCTAAACTTTTAATTAATTAACTATTAATCTGACTTTTATATCAATTGATTTTTCAAAGAGTTTTTGATTGTCTCTATTATTTGTAGAATTTAATATGCTAAAAGCTTTGCCAATTACTGTACATTATACATCCTAGCATTTGGTTTGGTTTGAAGAATATCCACAACATCCAGCTTTTCAGGAATAAAAGTACATAAGAATCTAGATGCCGGAGATTAAGTCAAATCTCCTAACATTAAAATATACAAAACAAAATAACTATTTCAATTTTTTTATGTTTTACCAGGACATCATGCAATCAAAATTATTTATTTATTCCATTAAGGCATTAACAGAATAAAAAATTCTAAATATGAGATAAAAAAAATAAATCAGTGAAGATGAATATAACCATAATATTAGAAGAGTGGAATAGATAGAAGTAGTACTTTATTGAAAAAAAAAAATTAACAAATTCCCTAACATAAATACTTTATTAAAAAAAATTAACAGATATTCTAAGGATATTTGTTAATAAATTATTTTAGGAAAATTTTTATAGAAAAAAATAATTATGTTTTAACGGCTTTTTTTTATTTTCCATAAAAGTGATATTAAAATTTTACTAAAATGATTCACTAACGAATGTTTTAAGGATAAGGAAAAAAAAAAGAAAAAAAAAAAAAAGAAAGAAAGAAAGATGGGATGCACATTCCCCCAGAATGAGAATCATGTTGTGGATTCCCTTGCTTGATCTATTTATAACAAAACAAAGGAATGCTTGGAATCATGAGAGATTATTGAAAATCAAACTACTGATAATTTTTTTAATAAAGAAAGATAGTTTAAGAAACTATTGTTTTATGAGGAAAAATCACATTGACCGCTCCTAAGGTTTTCTGTTATTACTTATCACACTAACCTCTCCTCTAGTTTGGAATATGACATTCTTCTCCGTTAAAATGCTAACTATTTACAGTGACATTTCCTAGATGATTGAAAAAATGCTTTAAAAACTCTAATGAATATAGAATTTCCAAATAGAGTGGGTGTGGATGATCATTTAAGTGGATGATAAAATAGAAAATTCAATTTTTTTTTATCATTTTTTTTAGTCAATTAGGGGAGGTCAGTATAAATAATTTGCATTTTAGAAAAGAAGTGAGTGTCTTATTCCAAACTAGAGCAAAAGTGTATCTTATTCCAAACTAAAAGTGAGATGAATATAGTAACTGAAAATCTTAAGAGAAGTAATCGTAATTTACCCCATTGTTTTATGTATATAATAATAGTATAAGTGTATAACCGACAATACAAAAGGAGGGAGGCGAATTACAAAAACCTTCGTGAGGCTTATTATAACTTCAACTTTGGTGCTTTTATTTTCAATATACACTAGTTTTCTCCCTAAATATATGATTTACACTTACCTTATTCTATTAACCATCTATAACAACAAATTGTTCGTGCAGTTTTTTTTTTTTAATTTTAATTTTAGTACCAAGTGATCCATTCATGTGGCGTTTGGTATATGGTAATGTTTTAGGATTCCTATGAATGTTTAAAGATTCCCATGTTTAGTTGCAAATTATGCTAAGGAATCAGAAGCCAAGGAAATTTGGATTCCCCCCCTCCCCCCTTAAACCCCTCTCAATAGGAATGTGGATTCCCTTTAAAACAGGTGGGAATCCAGATTCCCAAACTTAAAGAAAATTGTATTTTTTTATAAATTGACAATTTTAACTATTTTTTTTAAATAACTTGATAGTTCACATTCAAATCTAAGGATAGAATGGGAAAAATAAATAATTCATTTAAGATTCTTAAGAATAAACCAAACATAGGAATAACTACATTCTTAGAAATGGGAATCACATTCTTAAGAATCTGGGTGCTAAGAGTAATGTGAATTCTCCCGTACCAAACGCCACATCATAATGTTTGTTGGAAATATCTTATTTAGTTTTTTACTTAAAGACTTTTTTATAAAAGTATTACAAATAAAAATTTAAAACTAAATAAAATAAGTTGATTGATTTTTTTTGCTAAAAGTATTATAGTAAAAAATTTGAAAAAAAAAGTAATATAAAGCCTGCAATAAGAAAAAAAGAAAAGTTTTTACTAATATATGCCCCTAGGGTATATATTAGTCATCCATTTCAGAAATTTTTTTATCATACTTAACTTTTTGACCAAAAATGACTTTTGGACCAGGGCACTTTAAGCTGGATGAAGCAAAACAAAAGCTCTTTTTATGGGACCCACAAACTGTTCATATTTTAAGTAATAAGCTAGCTTTTAAATTGGAGTCAAACACACATATAATACTCAATACAAAAGTCGAGTTGACCATCTCATGAATTACAACTTAAACGTAGTTCTTAGTTAAATATTAATTTTACAAATAAAAAAGAGAAGTATTTAACAAACTTCCATTTAATAATATAGACTAAATGAATTTCGGTTTCATGATGTAAAGTATAAAAAGTCATATCAGATTTTTTTTTTCTAACTTTAAAAATAATGGTTGCATTTAACAATGGAAGTCAGAAAATTATGTGACTAGAATTTTCTAACAAAGAGAATAGAGCTTCATAGTCATAAAGACAGATAAGATATATATATATATATATATATAAAAGATAAAATTTAGGTATAATACCTTAGGTGCTGTTTTTTAGATTTCCTTTTTAAAATTCAGTCATATGTCTATTTAATTTAAAAATATACTTCTATTATATGAGAAAAAATCCACATGGCATAATTTTAAAAAATAAATTTAAAGAACAACACCTAAGTATTGTATTTAAGTCTTACCCATATATATATATAACACAAACCCAAAGGTTTTGAGAAATACTTCCAAACACAAAACACTTGTAATTTCACCCACAATAGTGATGGTTATCGATAATTATATAGGTAAATAAAAATTTAATTTCTAGTTTTCTGTCTAAATAGATTTGAAAAAAAGAAAAAAGAAAAAAAGAAAAAGATGCCATGTGATTAGCATTCAACTTTAATGTAAATCTTATTTGTTGATTTTTTTTTTTAAATTTTAAAATTTATATTCGTTAATGATATTGGAATGAAAATTTTAATTTTTGAAAATAAGATGATAGATTTCAAGAAATATTTTTATAATTTTCAAAAAAAAGAAAGATAAATATTTTTAAAAAAAATTAAGTGAAATTGATAGCGCCCATAGAGATCCACATCAGGTGCAATACCAAATGAATGGTTGAGATTGAAAGTTGAAAAAATCAACTTTCAATCTCAACTATTGAATAAAATATATTAAAAATAAAGTTAAAAAATTAAAGATGAAAAGTAAAAAAAAAAGTAAAAGAATTGTGAAAGAAATAGGTGAATTGTACCGGCTGCAATACCCTAGGTATTGATGTGAATCCCGCCCATAGTATTGGAGCTTTACTCTAGAAGACTGAGCACGGACTCCGGCCGCACATTAGATCCCAACGTGATGGCCGAGAAAAAACCAAGCAACCGTACCTGGACCCCAAAGTGGGCCATATATAGCACCGAAATGAATCTCGGCCGTTCCTCTCTACCCTTATATATATATATATAATAATAATAATAATAGTACTACTTTTTTTTTTTTTACCATTTTCAGCTTTTACTGCTTGGCTCTCCTTTTTTAGGCACACTATCTTAATTAACTATAACAAAGGCCTATTTGACAGCTCGGATTGTGGGCATGAGCCACGTGACCTCTCTCCCACGAGATTCTTGTGGCTCCAGCTGTTAAAAATAAAAATAAAAAACGAAAAAAAAAAACCTCTTTTTTTTTTTTTTTTTTTAAGAAAAAAAAAAAAACCTCTTTTACCCAAAAAAGAACCATTTTTCCATGTGACACCCTTTTCACACTTCCCTTTATCAATACTCCCTGCTTGTTGCACAAGATTCACATGCATGATACCCCAAAAAAAAAAAATAATAATAATAATATTAGGGTAAAGTTTAATGGATCGTTGCACAAATTTATGACATGAATTTATCATCACTCACACATATTTCAATAAAACTTAAACAATTTTATTTAAAAATCTCTTACCAAACAGACCCTAATTTAGTGGTTATCTTAAGAATTTGTTCTAATGATTTTCAATACCTCATAAGATTCATGAAGTCTCAAAAAAAAGAAAAAAAAATCATAGTTTTTATTCAGTGTTTGTTTGACTAAAGCTTATAAACTTAGCCTTTTGTTTTTAGTTTTTATGTACAGTTTTTTTAAATCTGTTTTTTTTTTTTTTTATAACTTTTTTAAAATATAAACATGAGTATATTTTAGCATACTTTTAGCAATAAAAATAAATAACTTGTTCCCAAATGGACAATTAATATCTTAAGATCACTCCTAATGATTCTTTGAAAAGGTTATTCCCTGTAATTTTTTGTTTCATATATATATATATATAAAGATTGGATAGGGTGAGTTAAGGGAAATTTTTCAATGGCAAGTTGGAAATATTCCAAATTTCCATTGACCCACCAACCTTCAAAAACAAGTTTGGTTGAAAATTTAGGTGATTTCGACTCAACAAATTGAGCGAGTTAATTTTAATTAATGTTGTATACTAAATTTTAGAAATAATTTTACCATTTACATACAAATTTAAGAAGTTGTATTTTTTTATCAATCCTATAAACCCTTGAAGGAAATTTAGGAAATGACTCACTTTTCCATAAATCAAAGTACACATGCCTTAAGGAATTAGTATTTTCTAACTTTCCTATTAAAAAAAATAAAAAAAAAAATCTATGATTACGATATCCATTTCACTATGTATACTTTTAAATATGTTGGACAAGTATAATTCACTTTTCATATTGACATGTCTAAATTATAGAGTTATCACCCAAAAAAAAAAATGATATTAAGGGTCCATTTGAATATAGCTTATTTTGCTAAAAACTGAAAATTGAAAACAATAAAATAATAATAAAAAAGTTATTGTTCATTGGCTGGGTATTGTTCAAAAAAAAAAAAAAAAAACACAAACGCAGGAGCTAGACGCAAATGTAGGGAACCCAACGAACACTAAATTTAAACTAAAAAGATATGTATATATAGGTGGGTTCAGCAGGTCTTGGTAATTTTAAAAAAAATCAACCCACTACCCAACTTACCCCTCTACTCTATAGTTGTACTCACCCAACCCGCTTAGAAATCAATACCATATCCATGTGGGACAAAGTGGGTCGAAGAATTTGAATGGACTGAGCAGGTTGTTGATCATAAACATAACTTTTTACATATATGTACATTTGTGTGTGTGTGTACATAGATGTAAAAGTTATGTTTATGATCAAACTCAATAACACAAAAAATTATATATGTATATAAAGTCCACATATGTACATAGATGTAAAAGTGATATTTCATTATCAAAATGCAATAATATTACCTAGAATTTAAAGTTCCAATATTCCGTCCTCACTTACACTTTGTTTGATTGGGGTGATTTGGGGGAGGATAGATAAGGGGGAGGAGAAATTAGGAGAAAGTGTTGTTTAGTTGGGGCCTGGTTGTTTTTTTTTCTCAGGCCAACTAGAATCTCATCTCCCCAGTTTGAGGAGAAAATGGGAGAGGAGAAGGGTAGATGGAAAAGAGTCATTTACCCTTTCAATCCCTCCATTGTAGGTGTGTTTTGTTTGGTTTTTTAAAACTCAAACGTTAGTTTTTATTTTTATTTTTTATAAACTATTAAAAAATTGTTTTGGTTTTTTTATAACTCAACATAGTTTTTTTTCCTTCTTTTTATAAAATATTAAAAAATTTATATAGTTGAGGAATGATAATAAAGTTATACAAATTATATTTTCAATTATCTCATTTTTCTTTTTAACCAAATAAAGTAATTTTTATTATTTTACTTTTATATTCTCCTTAAATACTCACAAATCTCTTTTATCTCGCCGTCTATCCATCCTCTCATCTTTTTTTATTTATTTATTTTTTCACCGTCCAACCAAACATAACCAAAAAGAAAAGGAAATAATTTTCAAATCAGCTCTTCTCTTTTTCTCTAAATAAAAATAACATATTTTCAGGAGATAGATCTATGTACACGCTTAATATGTTTAAGAGAAGTACCCCAAAAAAAAAAAAAAAAAAAAAGAGGCAAAAAAAATAATATATATATATATATATATATATTTCCATCATGAAGACTGCCAGCTGTGCAGGAAAATGACGGGAGCGCGAAATCCGTCCGTTTATGCGTGGAGGGCCCAGACTGACACGTGGCCACGTCACGGTGATACGTTAACAGGTGTTGTCATCTTAGTACTCCATACAATAATACCCACACGTGTCAGTCCACAGTTACCTTTTTAAGTCAGTCTAACTAGGAACCCACAAAAACCATGTACAAAACTATTTATTCGGTTAAACCCAAAAAAAAAAAACAGTCGGTTGATATTGATTTTGCCATATTTACTATTACTTTTTAAATATTATATACATTTTAAAATCTGAAATTAAAAAATTTAGACCACTCTGTGGGTTTAATGGTAAATTAATGGCGGTGTTTCCCAACTCAACAACCGTGTTACCTTGTTAAGCACGTCTTTTGCTTCCCATCAAACTCTATAAATACCCAAACTTCTCGCCCCTCAAATCCTTCCTTTCCTTTTTGTGGTACACAACACACGTAATATCACATTTTCTCCTTCTTAATATATTTTTTTCTTTTAGTTTTATTTGTTTTCTCTCTCTGAGTGAGAAACATTCTAGGGTTTTCTTCTTCTCCTTTCCGTTTTCTCGGAGGTGATTAATTTCTAGTTTTTTTTCTTATATTTCAACTTTGTTTCTCGCAATTGGTTTTTTTTTTGGTTTCTCTGGGTTCTGGATTCTTAGTTTTCCCAAACGTTTGAAACGGTCAGTTTCATGACGTGTCTTTCGTTTTGTTTCAGGTTTTTCTTTTTCGATCTGGTCGTGTTTGGTTCGTAGGAAAAAAGAAACAAGAGAAAAAAAAAAAACAAAAACAAGTGACTGTTACAATTTTTTTACCTCGTGAATCAGGTACAGTCCTAACCTTTCTGTTATGTTTGGTTTTTGTTTGGTGTTTGTTCCCGCTATTTTTCAATGTGATTGTAACGCAAATGCAACGTTTTTGGCGATTAATATCATAAAATTCAATGTTATTTTATGTTTTCATATGCGTTTTTCTGGATCTTTAGCCAGACGTAGATTTAAAAAAGCGAACCTTTTTCTTTCTATTTTGAAAAAAATAAAAATAAAAATTTAAGCGTTTCCTTTTCATTTTCATGGTTAAGATTTTACATACTTTGGTTTTGGACTGTAAGGTGTCTGACCTATGTTTTTGGTGAATTAATTGTTTGGTCCATTTATTTTTTTAATAACATGGAGGGGTGGTGCTGTATGAAATGTATAATAAAGAAAAGCAAATGATTTGACAGCCAATTTGTTTATTTTCTTTTCTTTACTTTAGTACAAATTTCTGTTCTGTCGGTTGCTGTGAACTAGGGAAATATATTCTGAAAATTTCGGCAACGTGTCCTAATCAATTTCCCTTAGATGTAACATGTAAGTGTTACCCTGAAAAGGAAATTTTTTTAACCAATAGCCCAAGACCTTAGAATGGGAAAAAATAGCTGAATAGGTGTTGTTTTTAGGTGTAAATTTTCAATGGCGTCCTTTATGGTCGTGCCTAGAAGTTTCTTTAAGCATTGACTTGGTAGTAGAGACTATGAGATGGCTGAATATTCACGTAGCATAATAAAAATTTTCATGTTTTATTACTTTGTTAATGGAAAAAAGTTTTTATGTTTTGTGATATTTCTGTCTCTCTCATATTTAGTTTTAATTATTTAATGGTGGGGTTCTAGTTTATGTTCGTTTTGGCAGTTGTAGTGTCCAATCGATGTTAGAAAATTATTTGTTTTTTTCCCTTTTTTTTTTTTTTTTTTTTTTTTTACGAATTTGAAACTGACCTACTAGATCTACAAGTGAAAGCTACTTTTGCTCCAATTTGAGCCCATGTAGGCCCACACTTTGCATCATAAAATATATACACAGATATGTGATGATGCATGTATATGCATTATTTAAGAACACGTCTCCTAGACAAGATGGTGAGTTTAGCAATTCAATTTTCATTTACATCTTTAAAATGTAAAAGATACCTCCACAAAATGAAGCAACACAAATAAAAAATGGCTAGCTCTTTGGATCTGGGTTATGTGATAGTTGGAGATAATATTTATTATGGTTGCATGATTTCTTATGAATTTATGTTGAATGGGTTGTATATTACGTGGCTTGATTTTATATATATTTTTATAAACTTGATTGTATAATTCTTGGTATATTATATGTATCTCACATCCCATTAACATGGAAACATCATGTACACGGATTGTTTCTATTAAGGCAAAGAATATGAAATATTTATGGTGATGAGTGATATCCTGGGAGTTCTTAATATGATAATTTTGCTCCTAAAATATATGTCTCTATGGTTTCGTTTCTTAATCTTTTTCCTGGCAAAGAATAAAGTTTATGGTTCATTAAATCGTTTTGAATGCATTTTTCTTTGTGTTTTGGGTTTTTCAAAGTCTTCATCCATACATTTCATGGAGAATTATTATCATGTCTTCACTGTGAGCCTTTGGAGGAAATCTGTCTCTTTAGATCTGACTTTTATTATTCTCTCTAAATAAGATTTGGTCAAAGTGTCCATTTAACATAAATATACATTAACAAGACAAGACAGGTAGTAGTCTTTTTCCTTGCAGATTATTAATAGGATCGCAATCCCTTTCAGAGTAAATAAATAAAACTATTCAAGTTGAAACATGCAGAAGAAATTTTGTTCTACTAGACAATTTTAACAAATCTGTTGAAGGCAATTGAACCGTTCAAACTTGAAAGATTGGCAACTTTCTTGACTGAAAACTAAAGTGGTTCTTGTGGGATCTATCGCAATTCACTTGCACCTAAAATCTAGGTAGTAGGTGTCCCAAGCTATATAGCATGGACATGATTAAGTGTATGAGACGAAGTCAATAATTCATTTGTCCTTCTTGATTTGTATCTTTTCAAATGCTTCAGTGTATTGTCCGATTGAACTGGCTAAACTTGGTTGGTATAATTGTTTTGAGGAATTGCTTGACAATTTCATTATGAGTTTGCTTTTTCATCCCTTAGAATGTTACATCTCATGCAATGCTTTTACTTAGAACTCTTTTTCTGTAATTGGCCCCCCCATTTTTCTATCATAATTTTCTTGTTCTTGGACTTTTTTATATACCACCTCAATTGTCGAACCCTTTCATTTCCAAGAACATTAGTATAGAAATTCTACCTTCAGTCTTTTATGAAGTGTCGTTGGGTATCTCTACTGCACTTGTAACACTATTTTATTTTTTTTATTAGACATTGTTGTCTGGATATCTCAACAGTTTTAATTAATTTTTCTTACTCTAAATCAGTAGACTCATTTGGATAATTCTCCATGCAGAAATTAGGTACAGTTTTCTGGTATTGGAAGGCAGAAATCAGTTCTTTCCCAAAGAACTTTGTGCAAATGATGTGCAGTTACCTGCTATAAATGCAGTGTAGCTTTGGAAATGAGAAGGTATACTTATTAGTTGGACATTTACTCTATTTAATTCAAGAAACTTTTTTATTCTGTGTGAACAATTTCAGCCTTTGATATAATGCTTTGATGTCTTCAATAGTTTCCAGGAATCGTGTGCTTGATGGACTGCGCGCCCAGCAGCAGTGACAAGAAAACATTGAAGAGGTGGTTTTTCATAGACAAAATGGTTGGGTAAACAAATCTGGATAAGGCACCTGATTCTGCATATTGACTGACTGGCAGTTCATAGCAAAGAATTAGATAAATTCCTTCTATAACTACTTTCCAAGTAATCTGGATCCAATGGACTTGAAAACGAATCAAGTTTCTCCTGTTTTAACTGATCCTGCACCCATAAAGAAGTCAAGACTAGGCATGAAATCTAGTTTGCTGCAGCACTCGAGTACGTTTATAATGATTCCAAGAAAAAAGCCTGGCAAGTTTGATGATGTTCGATCTAATGGTTGGCTGGATGCCATGAAATCCTCTTCACCCCCTCGGAAGAAGCTAATTAAGGATTTCAATGTTGAGGTTGCTTCAGATGATACTGATATTGCTTATTTCTCCTGGATGGTATATGCTTGTTTCTTTTGTTTAATTTATTGGTGGTTTACTTAAAAAAATTAAGTAGATTAACGTTCTTGTTTTGCTATTGATTCTAATACTTCATTTTCATTCCTGTTTCTTTGTGATGGTGCAGCTGAAGTATCCATCAGCACTCAACTTTTTTGAGCAAATTACTAATTATGCAAAGAACAAGAAGATAGCAATCTTTTTGGATTATGATGGTACTCTTTCTCCAATAGTTGATGACCCTGATCGCGCCCTTATGTCTGATGATGTAAGAGGGCGTCATATTTATATGTTTTATGTCTAGATAGCCCTTTCCTTTATTTCCCTTACTGGTCTTCAGTTTTATGAATTCAAACAAATTGTTGTCAGATGCGTTCTGCTGTGAGAAATGTTGCAAAGTATTTTCCAACAGCGATCATCAGTGGAAGAAGCCGTGATAAGGTAGCTAAGTGTTCTCTTATTGAAGGATTTTTTGTTTTATCCATCTATATACATATCCTCTGGACACCCTCAGTGTCTGATCCACTACATCTGCATTTTTTTCAGGTTTATGATTTGGTTGGACTAACAGAACTCTATTACGCTGGTAGTCATGGAATGGACATTATGGGTCCTCTCAGTCACACGGTGTCTGATGATCCCAATTGTGTTGAATCTAATGATCAACAGGTAAGCGGTGACAAAATCTTTTACAGCCACCCTTTCTATTAATAAAGTGATTGTAGAATTGGATTTTTTGGGATATTTTCTGCTGAATCTTTTATGCTATACTAATTATATAAATACTTTTCTAACTATTTTGGATTTGGTGTAGGGTAAGGAGCTGAATCTTTTCCAGCCTGCTAGGGAATTTTTACCTTTGATTGATGAGGTGCATAGTCCTTTTTATTGTGAATATCAATTTAGGGTAGTGTATAGGCATATATTCTAATTCTTTATTGTTCATGCAGGTTTTTAGAACCCTCGTTGAGAATACTAAAGAGATCAAAGGCGCAAAAGTTGAGAATCACAAGTTTTGTGTCTCTGTACATTACCGTAATGTAGATGAGAAGGTGACGGATTAATTTTGTTGCCTTGTTACCAATATTTTTTTTATAGTTGATCAAATGGATCATTTCTGCACAACTATAATTTCGCTTACAATTTTAAAGATGTTTCTATTATTTTCTGATTTCAGAATTGGCCTGTTATTGCACAATGTGTTCATGATATTCTAAAGGGCTACCCTCGTTTGCGATTAACTCACGGGCGGAAGGTATTTATTATCTTGCCTGCATCTTGACACGTTTTATATTCCCTCTTGCAGTTTTCTATGCTTGTATGTAAGAGTTATTTTACAATGATTTTGTTAATTTGTTAACAATTTAGGTTCATGTTGACATAGAATTACTTGGTTTTTCCCTTTGTTAGGTTTTAGAAGTCCGTCCTGTGATTGATTGGAACAAGGGAAAAGCAGTTGAATTTCTACTTGAATCTCTTGGTATTGACTCCACTCTCTATTTCTGATTATAAGCAATAAGAACCAATGTTGGTTTTCTAATAGTTGGTTGTGTCATTATCTTATTGTTGCAGGGCTTAGTGATAAGAATGATGTGCTTCCAATCTATATAGGAGATGATAGAACTGATGAAGATGCATTCAAGGTAATCCTACTGTGACTGAATTCCATTGGAGATTGTAATTTTCACCTAAGCAGCCAATTAACAATAAATTCTTGTATTTCAACAGGTGTTGCAGGAGGATAATCGAGGTTATGGAATATTGGTATCTCCTGTCCCAAAAGAAACCGGTGCATTCTTCTCTCTCAGGAACCCAGAAGAGGTTTAAAACTTTGATTTACACATATCTATAACATCTTGAACATAATTTAGCTTTCTGTACATACATGCATATAATTTTAGAACTGTTCAATATATAACAAACCCATCATAATATATGCAGGTCATGAAATTCCTCAACACCTTGGTGAAATGGAAGAAGCAGGAAGAAGCTAAATGCGCTATAGGTTCGAAGAGGAGCATGTAGTAATTTACTTTATAGTATAGGCATTATTTCTAAATTTTATGCTTACATAGCAAATGGAGGCTATTATAGCAAGCTGCATTGTTTCCTATCGGACTTGGCACTTTAGTTTTTTTTTTTCCTTTGTAAAGCCTTTTTCCCCAAAAGCGGTCTATAAGTTCACAGTTCATCCCTTTAGTCGGGATGATTATTATTTAATATTATTTTCCGACATTGGTTTACCAATGGAATTTCTTTTCCTCTAAACGTGTGTATCCTTGGAATTATAATGCTCTTACTAGTTTACATATGTTTAGCTCTACTTGCAATATCATTTGAGGCTTAATGTGTATCAGTGTGCCTTGTCAGTTGTCACATAATGTTTTAAATGAGCGTTTTTTTTTTTTTTTTTTTTTTAAGCAGAGATGGAAATTCTCATTTAAGGGTAAACTTGTGAGTACAATAATTTAAGGATCATGATAAAATAGACTCTAGTTCTGCTGGTGTCTAGGAAGCCCTAGGCCTAGAGAAAAATTCCAATTGTTTTAGAGGTTTTCAGTAACTGCTTTCCATTGCGGTCAAAGCCTCACAAATGGTGGGATTTCATTTTCTGAAGACTGATCAGAACATGCTGATTTTTTTTTTTTTTTTTTTATTATTATTTAAAGCTGATCAGACTGATTTTTTTTTTTTTTTTTTTGATGGATTATCATCAGATTGATTTGATTCTTGCTATCAAAGAAACCTAAAGGAAAGATATGCTTTAGGAGCTTATTTAATTTATTTATGTACAGTTCCTTAATGTCTCTCACTTTTAATAAATAAGGATTAGAAGGTAATCCAACCTTTAATGCATGTTTGTTATTGTCTTCTCCCTCCTGTATGGCAACAAACATGACTTTGGGTTACCTCACAAAGTAGGAAAGGGGATGTTACATTTACCCGTTCAACAATAAGATAAATTTCTGATAGAACTAGCATGGATGCTTCTCTAATTTGACTAGGTCTGATTGAATTACTAGCTTTGTCTACAAAACGTGCATACTTTTCTATTGTACCTAGGCTGAATTACTTGCTGTCCCTATGCAATGATTTTTTTCTCCTTCCTTATCATTTGTAGTTTATCGGGGTTATGATATAAATTGAGGTAAATTTGATTGTATAACTATAGTTATTTCTTATTTGGTATTTTTTTTTCTCACATTTATTGATGTACATTCCATACACATAATGTCCATAATTTCACAGGCGATATCCATATATATTTTTTGTTTATGTCCATAATTAAAATGTGAAATGGATAATGTGTATGAATGATTTATAAATGAGAAGCATGTGAGAATTAATAACTTTTTTTTTAATAATAATTGGACGATTTTGTGACTTTAAATATGTTTGGCTATGGATTGGATATGGCCGTAAGGGACTATTAATTTTACTTCTTGGAGGTCAGGCTTCAAATAAGCAATCGAGTTGTAGCCTTGTAATTTGTCCAGGGTGGATTGGTGCAATTTTACAAATCATCTCAAATAATCTTGTGTGCATATTATTGATATAATCTCTAGGTGAAATCGCATTAAAATTTTATTAGTGGGTTATTCAGACTACATTAATCTTTTGAATCCAGTAACAGTAAGCAGTAACAAGTAATTCGATCTACTTGCGAATGGATAAGGCTGGGTCCGGCCCAAATCTCTTGGCTGTTGAATCTTTGGTGGGGTAGAATTAGAGACCGCTCACTCCATCTATTGGTCCTAAAGCAATAATTTGGGACCCGAACGAAGGCCCAAGATTCGCTCATGCTCGTGTAATCCATCAAAGTTTGGTTTTTTTTTTTTTTTTTTTTTTTTTTTTTTTTTTTTTTTAAATATATATATATATATATATATATATATATATATATATATATATATATTTTTAAAAAAAGTGAGGGCAGGCCGCTCAAGTTTTCAAGACTAGATATTTTTTCAGCAAAAAAAAAAAAAAAAAGACTAGTTTTTTTGTTTTGTTTTCTATCATCATTTTCTTAGTTAAATCTAATGTAAAAAACCAATATACTCTCTACCCTTTATTTTGGAGGGAGGGGTTAATTAGTCTTTTAATGTTAAATTTCATTAGATTTAAACATAAAATAAATGAAAGAGGGCTAAGTGTTACAAATTTATAACTTTAGGAGATTAATCGTGCATTTCAATAATTTAGAAAATAAAATGTAAAATGAGTATTTTAATATATATATATATATATATATATATATATTATATAGTTTAAAGTAAAAGAGTGTAATTTAAAATATATATATATATATATATATATATATTATTAAAAAATGGCTCACCGATTCTCCTCTAAACTTCTTTCTCTTTCTGGATGGATTTTTGGCTGCCCATTGGACTTCTTCTTTTGTTTTTTTATGGGCCATGGTAAACACAAAACTACTCCTCACTTTGGTAAACTCGATCCCAACTGGCCACATGTGAAAATCTTCACTCACTATCTTTTAAGTTACAAGAATTCACTATTGATCTCATTTACGCCACCTCAATCATTGTTTTAAAAAATCAAACTGGATTGTCCTATTCAACCAGTTCAATTGAGAATCGGGCATCAGTTTGGTTTGGTAAAATACCCTAAAATTGGTAAAAAACTGGTCAAAAACTGGGTTAAATTGGAAATTGAAGTCAAAACCAGTTCATTGACTGTACCGATTTTGTATATTTTGCCCAAACTCATGATACTCGCATTTGGAATTTGATTTCAAGTATCTTCAATTCTATAATCTACCTACAAATTTCTAACTCCCAAATCCCAACCCCACATATTCCTCCTCTAAAAAATTATGGACTTTATTTTGGAGCTCCTTCTGAATTAATTCATTTTCTTTCGAAATGTGCTCATAATCGTATTTAGATGTGACAAGAATTGTCATTTTTTTTTTTCTCTTATTCCTCACCCTCTTATCAAAATTGGTCCAAGTATTTACTAAGAAACTGTCACGGGTCTAAAGAAAATATCATGGGCCTAAACTAGTTTGCCACTAATTTCAGACTATTGTCCACACTCCAAAGTCTTCCATGGTTTTTAATTTTTATCTTTTCTATTTGAAATATTTGGCTATCTTGAAATACAAATCAAACGTCATTGAATGAATATTAGAAAATTTTTCAATATAATGGCTTCAAGCATAATAGAAAAATGCTTTAAAAGAAACCAAAAAAAAAAAAAAAAAAAATTGAGAAGAAAAAGAAAACAAAATTGAATGACTTGGAATGAAATTATATTTATATATGATGGACATATATATTAGAATAATCATATGAAGTGGTTTTATTTTTAAGATTTTGTGTTAATGACATCATTGTAAATTTGTTTATTGTTTAAATTGAAATATTTTTAAAAGCAAAGAGTTTAATTTGAAATTTCTGAAAATAATGAGATTTAATCTAAAGTTACTTCTAAATTGTATAGTCTAACTGTCGGGGGCTTGGGAACCGCCGTGTAGTAGATGAGCTTGGGGAAATTATCCAAGCAAAAGATCCTGGGATTGTGTTTCTGTCTGAAACATGGTCCACCAAGGAACATATGGAGCGCATAAAATTGAAATTGAATTTTGATAGATTTTTTACTGTGACTAATGAAGGTAGGGGTGGTGGGTTGGCATTGATGTGGAAAAATAGTAGTGATGTTTGGGTGGATGGCTTCTCTTCCTATCATATAGATGCAATTATTAAGGGGGGTTTAGAGGATGCATGAAGGTTAATAGGTTTTTATAGAGAACCAGAGACGAGTGTTAGAAACAAAGGGTGGAATATGCTGCGTATGTTGGGGTCAAAGCCAAAACTTCCATGGTGTTTTTTTGGGGATTTTAATGAGTTATTACAAGTGGAAGATAAACAGGGCGGTGCACCACGCACTCATTATCCCATGCAGGCCTTTAGGGATGTACTTGATCTTTGTGGGTTTGTTGACTTAGGTTACTCTGGTCTAGATTTTACTTGGCATGGGCATCATAGAGGTGAGTTGATCTAGGAAAGGTTGGATCGAGGGGTAGCCAACTAGGAGTGGCTTGCTCGGTTCCCTATAGGAAGGATTAGGCACTTGAATAGTTTCACTTCAGATCATTGCCCAATTTTATTACCTTTGAATCTGAATGTGGAGCACCAAAGGTGGAGACAAAAGCCTTTCCGTTTCGAAGCTATGTGGTTAACTAATTCGAAATGTAATGGTATTATCTCAAGAGCTTAGGCGGTTGACCAAGAGGGTACTCCCATGCATGTGGTTTCAAAAAAGCTAAAAAAATGCAAGAAGTTGCTTACGGTATGGAACCATAACCACTTTGGTAGTGTGTTGAAAAAAAAAAAAAAAAACTTAAAGGATTGGCTTTGGAAGGCTGAAGCAGATTTGGTTAGGTCTGGGGATGTTGAGGTGGTGATTCGTTTGAAGAAGGAGCTTAATGAATTATGTGCACAAGAGGAGAGAATGTGGCACCAACGGGCTTAAGTTCAGTGGGTACAAAGTGATGATTAGAATACTAAACTTTTTCATAGTGTCTCAACCCAACGAAAGCAAAGGAACTTTATAAAGGGGTTGCATAATGAGAATGGAACTTGGCAGGAAAATGAGGAGGTAATTTTGGGTTTGTTGATTGAGTATTATGCTAACTTGTTTATGACTTCCAATCCTCGCAACCTTGAAAGGATTTTGGAAAGGGTTCAACCAGTGGTGACTGAAGATATGAGGGCTGCCTTGGCTAGGCCCTTTAATGTGGAAGAGGTGGAATGTGCTATTAAGGATATGGCTCTGTTAAAGGCCCCGGGACCAGATGGGATGCCTCCCTTCTTCCATCAAACTTATTGGACTGATTTAGGTATGGATGTCTCTCAGGCTATTCTTTCATGTTTAAATTCTAGATCCATCCAGAAAGCTATTAACTATACTTTTATCACTTTAATTCCTAAAGTCCAAAATCTAGAAAGGGTGTCTAATTTTAGGCCCATTAGCTTGTGTAATGTGATTTATAAGATTGTTAGTAAGGTTATTGCTAACTGCCTTAAACCTTTACTAGATTCTATTGTATCAAAAACTCAAAGCGCCTTTGTTGCAAATAGGCTTGTCACGGATAATATTTTAATTGTTTTTTGATTCTTTGCATCATATGAAGAATAATTGCAAAGGTAAGTAGGGTTACATGGCTCTTAAGCTGGATATGAGCAAAGCATATGATTAGGTGGAGCGGGCTTTTCTGGAACCGATCCTTCTGAAATTGGGTTTCCATGAGGATTGGGTGGCCTTGTTAATGGAGTGTATTACGTCAGTGTCCTATTCTATTCTTGTTAACAAAGAGCCAAAGGGTCTATTTAGGCCTTTAAGGGGTTTAAGGCAAGGAGATCCTCTCTCACCCTATCTATTTCTTTTTTATGCTGAAGGTTTAAATGCAACCCTGAAAGAGGCAGCCTCAAAAGAAGAAATTCATGGGTTCTCTATTTGTAGGAATGGTCCGAAACTCACCCATCTATTTTTTTGTAGATGATTGTCTTTTGTTTTGCAGAGTATCATTGACTGAATGTGAAAAAAATCCAAGAATTATTGGGTTTCTATAAAGAAGCTTCAAGACAAATGATAAACAAGAGTAAAACTACTCTCTTTTTTAGTAAGCATACGGATGCACATACCATGGAGGAAATAAAGTTGTCCTTGCGTGTCCCTGCCATTTAGTATTATGAGAAGTATTTGGGGCTGCCTTCTTTTGTTGGTAAAGGGAAAAAAAGCTTGCTTTACGCAAATCAAGGAGCAGATTTGGGCAAAAATGCAAGGGTGGAAAGAGAAACTTTTGTCTCAGGCTAGAAAAGAAGTTATGATAAAGGCAATAGTTCAATCTCTACATACCTATTCAATGAGTGTGTTCAAATTACCTGTTGGTCTATTTAAAGATATTGAAGCAATGATTCAGAAGTTTTGGTGGGGACAAGGGGAGACAAAAAAAAAATCCATTGGGTGAAGTGGAGTGCTCTTTGTTCGTCTAAGTCAATGGGTGGAATGAGTTTTAGAGATATTCATAATTTTAATAATGTTCTTCTTGCAAAACAGGTTTGGTGGTTATTACATCATAAAGATTCTCTACTGTATAAGGTTTTTAGAGCAAAATATTTCCCTAATATTAGCATCTTAGAAGCCCCGGTTCCCCCAAGATGTTCTTTTGCTTGGAGGAGTATTTTACAGGCAAAGGATGTCATCAATAAAGGTGCGGTGTGGAGAGTGGGGAATGGAGAATCCATCAAAATATGGGAGCATCAATGGTTGCTAGAGCTCTAAACAGTAAGGTTGTCTCTCCAAGAATTAATACTGATGTCATTTTTGTGAAGAATCTGTTTTTGGCAAGTAGAAGGGTGTGGGATTTGGGTTTAGTGAAACGGCTTTCTTTGCCATGGGAGGCTGACTTGATTTGCAGAATTCCAGTTTGTGAGGAGCTCGTCGCGGATTTGTTGACTTGGCCTCTTACTCCTACTGGGGGTTATAATGTGTGGTGCGCTTACTGTTTGTTGGAGTCTAATGCATGGAGGGTCAATCTAGGGTCTTCTTCATTGGATGGGTAAAGTAAGGTTTGGAAGGGGATATGGAAGATCAAAACTCCGAATCGGATAAGGCACTTCATTTGGAAGGCTACCAGTGATTCTTTACCTACCAAGCAAAACCTTCGACATCGTCATGTACCGGTGGAAGCTTCCTGTTCTACATGCGATGAGCATTCGGAATCTCTAATCCATTGCTTGTGGTTGTGTGAGCATGCCCAGGTTGTACGGAGATCAAACATCAATTTTGTTCGGCTTTTTAGGAGAAAGTATAGGAGTTTTTTTGAACTATTGGAGGAAGTCTTGGTTAATGCTTTGGAGTTCCAGGTAGCTCTGTTATCGACCATTTCCGGGTGTTTGTGGCACAGGCGAAACAGATTGAGGGAGAATCAATCCACTTAGCCATTGCAGGAAGTGGGTGAGAGGGCTGACATGCTAGTTCGAGAATATTTGGAGCTTTGCAAACCTAGTGCTGTGCCGGGAGATCCTTGTGCTCAGGTGCAATGGTCTCGTCCTCTAGAAGGTGTGTTTAAGGTGAACTTTGATGTTGCCTTGTTTGAGAATGTTGGTTGTGTAGGCATTGGAGTGACAATATGAGATTCAGAAGGTGAGATCATTATAGTGTTATCTCAGCGGATTTCTCTCCCTTTTTTGGTGGAAATGGCAGAAGCCATGGCAGCACGACAAGCTACTCTTTTTGCACATGAACTGAGTCTCTCTAAGGTGATGATGGAAAGTGATTGTCTTAGGATGGTTTTGGCTTTGAACTCTAAGGTCTGCTACAACACATTGTATGAGAATGTAGTTAAGGAGACACGTCATTAAGCTAGCAAGTTTCATTTTTGTAGGTTTATTCATGTGTGTCGGGGTGGGAATAAGTTAGCCCATGCTCTCACTAGAAGAGCAATTTTATCTGCTGATTTAGATGTTTGGGTAGAAGAACTACCCTTTTAATTTGGAGAGTGTATTCCAAATTGATTTATCTTAATTATAAGAGCTTACCTTTTTCTCCAAAAAAAAAATTGTTATCTATCTACTACCTAAAAATAAATAAAACAAAGAAACTAATATACACTTTCATATGAAGTAAACTTCAGTAACAAAACGACGAAACTGGAAACATAAGGTGTTGTTTGGATTTTGCCAAACTTAATTAACAAAACTGAGTTTTGTTAACTCATAACCCAAAAATCGTGGGCCTCGCATGTATAATGTCTGTTTGGCTTATTTTTTCAAATGTTAACTCAGTTAACAAAATTGAGATATTTGGGTTCTGAGTTATCAAATTCAGAAACCCTGGAGGGCTGTTTTCAATTTTTTCAAGTTTTGAGTTATGTTAACTCTGTGGCAATAGGCATAATTTTCATTAAGTTTTGGGTCCCACAGCAGTGTTACATTACATCAGTTCAAACGTAGCAGACCCACTGAGCTCACAACGGTACTTTTTTGTTTACTTTCCCAACTACCCAGCACTTCAGCATTTCACTACTTCTCATTTATCAATTTTCCTTCTCCCAAAGCCACAACACAGCAACAACTGAAGCGCGTCTCTCCACTGATTAGTACCTTCAGCACAGCTCCGTGAACTGATTTTGTTTCCGGTGAGACCCATATTCAGCCCCTCCATCTGTTGGGTTTTATTTTAATATTTTTTATTTTTTCCATGTTCCTCTATTTTTTGTAAGTTCTATTTACTGAGACCTTGAGGAATGGATGTAAATGCTTGTTTATTTATGCCTCTTTTTTTACTCTCTACTCAAGTATAGCTTTTATGCCTCTTTTTATGTTTTTATTTTATTTTTTTATTTTAGAAGTTTCTAGGTTTGTTCCTCTATTACAGCCATGGTATTGTGAACAACTGTGGTATTGTGAATAATAGGAGTAAGTTCTGAGAATGTGTAACTTAAATGAAAGCTCTTGGAAGTCATTGAAAAAGCCTTGTAATTAAGTTGAAACATTTAATGTGATTGATGAAGGACAAATTACTTTAAGTATAATGAATGCAAAGCAATAGGTGTAATTCTGTATCTATTTATGGTATGGTTTAGAACCAAGAGTCATCCGATGCATGTTGTAGTGCTTAATTTCCTTAAATATAGTTTTGCTATATTCTAGCAACTCACACAAACCAAGTGTTATGTAATAACATTATTTTCTTTGATTTTGTGACACATTTATGAGTCAAACGTTAGTGGACAAAAATTAATAGATATGATTGATATCTTTTATTTGGTAATGATATTGATGTAATGCACATTTCTCACTTTAGACAGTAGGTTGGTAATTTTTGTTGAACTCATGATGAGTCAAGCAATGGGATTACTATTATATAGTAAATCTCTATTTTTTCCCAGAAGGAGAAATATGTATAAGGCATTTAAGAATCTTAGATTTAGTTTGTTTAATCATCATTTTTTTAAGAAAACATGGAAATGTTTCTTGTTTATATGTGATTGTTACATGATTAGAGGTTGTTGTTAGATGATTGGGGATTTAAGGAGGTGGGACGATGACTATGTCAATGACCTTTGTGACATTGTCTTCGGCCAATAGATGTTGGGTAATTTTGCAGTGAGCCATTGTAGGATGTGATCACAAACACTCTCAACGCTCAGACTGGGAAGGATTTTCGTAAGAGGAAGGTTATGCATTGGTTCATGCATTTCCGGGGAGTATTGTTGGGCCAACGGTGTTCATTATGGGCCAAGGCGTGGGTGGCTAGTAGTGGGTCCGGATAAAGGGGCTAGTCTGAATGAAGGAGCTGATCCATCTTAGTAAGAGGCGATTGGTGAAATTTGAAACATTGTAGTGCATAGGTAACCATTTTTTTTTTATGCTAACTTATTTTGTTCCCACTATGGTTTGTAGACTACTATGGTGTTGTTAGTGTACACTTTCACATGCACTCCCTTATGGCTATTAGTGACCACTTTTGTAGTAAAACAATGCCAAGGTCTTTTGACTTTTTGTATGTTACATGGTCATAATATGCAAGTTTAGCTATGAACTAAAGTATATTTATGTATGGTGTTATCTTTAATATTCCTTGTTCATTTATATTCCTTATTCATTTATTTACAAAGTAACATTCCTTGGTCATGGTAACACATTAATATTCCTTATTCATTTATTTACCTGTCAATACAAAGTGTGTTCATCTTACCATGTGAGATATTTGAATTAGATGGCACATGAATCCCAAGATGTGGAAGACAAAAAGTGGCCTCCCCATTTAGTACACATATTTATAGAAATTATGGTCAAGGAACAAATTAGGGGTAACATGGAGAATTGTGTTTTTAAGGACCCTATGTGGGAAACAATGACACAAGAACTTAATAAAATGATGTAGGACACAATTTACTATTTAATTATTATAATTTATTATTTTTTTGGTATTTTTATGTAAAAAACGTTATTTTAGGTTTAGGTGATTTATTTCCTTGTTTTTAGGTGCATTTAATGTTTTTTAGGTCAAATTTGGTTCCTGTTATGGTTAGGTATCAATTAGGAGTTATTTTAGATTATATTTTCTTGTCTGTCAAGTTTTAAGGAGCCCTTAAATAGGCCCCTAAGTCTGTAAACGTTTTTCATAGTTTATTATCAATAAAAATTCAGACTTGTGTTTTTTGTATTCTCTGGTGGATTCCAGACCTATCACCTTGTGGATTCAAGGAACCCCTCGTGGATTCGAGGTTTACTACCCAAGAACTAACAGTTTAGTTTCTGTCCATCAAAGAGAGCATCGTGTGTGCTCTTCTTCAGGCTTCCGCGACATCAGTTGGTATCAGAGCCTTGACTTACCCTGGTCTGATGGCTAACCGGCGAGACGGTGACCACCACAATAATGACAACGGTGACGACGTCAATAACCCAGTCCTCACTAGGGCTGAGTTCCTCAAGTTTCGTGAAGAGGCTCGTGATGAGCAACAATTTCATAAAAGGAGTCAGAAAATTATGGGTGAAATCCAGCAAAAGATTGCTACTCTTCTTGCTAGGAAATCATCTTGCAACAACAATGTTCGATATATTCAAAGATGCACTCCTAGCTATAAGAAAATTCCATTCTTTGATGGAGATATGTGTAAGATGGATTTTATTGACTGGCTTCTTGATTTAGAAGAGTATTTTAATTTTTGGAAGATTTGTGATGAAGAAAAAGTGCGGCTTGCATCTAATAAATTGGACAATGAAGCAGAGGAATGGTGGGAAGACATTCAAATTGATAGAAAGCGGCGAGGTAAGCATCCAATCTGCTCTTGGCAGAGAATGAAAAGAGTATTAATTGATTTATGGTTTCCTAACGACTATTATGATATACTAGATTATACAAGTGTTGATTATAAATCTGTATATTCATATGAAAATCAATATGTTCACAACATGAAAGGTCAAAACCAAAATTATCACAGCCAAGTCCATGTATCAAGTAAAGGAAAGAATTTGAGGGTTGAGAAGAAACAGCCTATTTCTAGAGAAATTTTTGAAGTGGTTAAAAAAGGTCAAGACTTGCAACAATTTGTTGAATTGAAACTTGAAAAGAAGATTGAGTTGATTGTGGAAGATCACAGAAATCAAGAGATAGTAATTATTGAGAATATTGTGGAAGATCCACTTGGGGTCAAAGGTGAGGATGAGTTTATCACCCACAACCCCCAGGTTCCGGTTGATTTATTGAAGACGACTACACAATATGTTGATTTTCTTGGAGTAGAAAATTTTAATTTCATTATTAACCCATTTTTGATTGATGTTGCAAATAAATTGAAAGTAAATGAGAAGAAATTTTTTGCTACATTTTATGAAGAATTCAAGTTTCAGAGCCTAATCAAGTTATTAAAGCATTCGAAGTATTTGTTTATTTGGAGCGGAAGATTTCAGATTTCAAAGAAGAACTCGAGGACGAGTTTGTTTCAAGTAGAGGGGTCTGATGTAGGACACAATTTACTATTTAATTATTATAATTTATTATTTTTTTGGTATTTTTATGTAAAAAACGTTATTTTAGGTTTAGGTGATTTATTTCCTTGTTTTTAGGTGCATTTAATGTTTTTTAGGTCAAATTTGGTTCCTGTTATGGTTAGGTATCAATTAGGAGTTATTTTAGATTATATTTTCTTGTCTGTCAAGTTTTAAGGAGCCCTTAAATAGGCCCCTAAGTCTGTAAACGTTTTTCATAGTTTATTATCAATAAAAATTCAGACTTGTGTTTTTTGTATTCTCTGGTGGATTCCAGACCTATCACCTTGTGGATTCAAGGAACCCCTCGTGGATTCGAGGTTTACTATCCAGGAACTAACAGTTTGGTTTCTGTCCATCAAAGAGAGTATCGTGTGTGCTCTTCTTCAGGCTTCCGCGACATCATAAAAGGACTGGTAAACTTTTAACCGCTAAGCAAGTCTTCCAAAAGCACAATAGGCTTTGAGGTAAACAACACAAGTGGAGTCAATTGCTGAATCGTACGAGATTGGGGTGGGATGAGGCCACCTAAACTGTTACATGCACTAACAAGGTTTGGGAGCATATGGTGGTGGTATGTTATTTTATGCATTTCAAGTTTCATGTTAGTATTGAATGCCTTTGCATTGTTGTGATTACTTTGCTGCCTAACAATTGTTCCTATGCTTGTGTTGTTATAGGCTGATCAGAATGCAAATAACCTCTGAAAGAAGGGATGCCCCGACTATTATAAGCTGAAGCAGTTGCTTGCCCCAAGTACTGCAATTGGGCACCTTCAGATTTCATCAAACACACCTGCACTAAACAACGATGAAGAGCGTGCACTAGAGGATGAGCTTGCTGCTGATGTTGCTTCTATCCATCTTGATGATGACTGTTACACCCCAAACTTGGATAGTATTCCTCGGACTACAGAGGAGACTGATGGTGTTAACCAAACCTAAGTTGCAAGTAAGCGTCCAGTGCAAGAAGCAAGTGTCAAGGGTAAGAAAGTGGGGAAGAAGTCCGACAAAGTAAGTGAGATAACTGTGGCCCTAAAGGAGTACACCGCAATGTCGGGGGAGAGATTTAGCAGTAGCAGGGGCAAGTTAAGTGGCACTTCTGAGCAATTTGCCTAATCAGTAGTTGGAGGTGATCCATGTTCTCTAAGGAAAGCCATTGACATGCTTAATCAGTATGAGGATCTCAAAAACAAGGAATATTTGAAGATTTCAAGGGCTTTCCATGTGAAGGAGAATAGGGTGGTGTTCATGGGCATGCTAGAGAATAGGAGGCGGGCATGGATGGAGGAAATTCTTAACCCGGAGGATTGATATTTGGATATTATTTTATTATGTTATAGTTATTGTAGTATTATATGATAGTTATTGTAGTACTTGAAACTTCTATCACAAAAACATTGACGTGTTTTATTGGTTATTATTTTCTATACTATGGATGTTTGTCAGGTTGCCTTCTTTATTTCTAGACTTGATGCAGTCCTGTATGTTGAACAATCTTAACTTATTATTTGGAATATTTATGATAATTTCTCGTATTCACCTTGGTTTTTTGTTGAGTACTTGTTATTAGCATTGGTTTACTATATAAAATAAAAAGGTGTTAATAGTATGTCGTTGTGGTATGTATGTGACAATGGCATCAAGGAGTAAATCCTTTGGTAGGTGAGATGCAGCAAAGTTTGACTTTGTGAATCCTTTGGTAGGTGAGATGTTCACTTATATGCAATGACATTATGATAAACAGCCCATGCGTGATAATATCCTTACGAGCCAAGGATATATGGATGAACTTGACACTAATCCTAGTAAGTGCTTTGAGATGTTTCGCATGACACGCCCGTATTTGTTATATTTAGTGGATGAGTTGATCGGTCATAGATACTTAAAGGAAGGGTAGGGTGATGTGGATGCCATATAGGCAGTTGCCATGTTGTTATACATACTTGGCCACAATACCCGAATGAGGTGTGTTGCAGACAGATTTCAACACTCAACTGAAATGGTGTCCCGCTACTTCCACAAGGTGTTGCGGGCTCTTAACTCGTATTCAAGACATCTGATTAAGCCAGATCTAGATGTAGTTTGCCTCCCCGAACATCTTCAAGTGAACAAGTACAACCTATGGTTCGAAGTATTATATACCACTTAATTATATTGTAAACATATTCTGTTTAACTAGGTACATACATCATCAGTACTTATGTCATGTGTAGAACTATGTTGGGGCAATGGATGGCACCCATGTGAGTGTTCGGCCTCCTAAACATGTGACTCAAGTGTAACAAATGTGTTGTGTGTGTGCAACATGGATATGCAGTTTATTTATGTTCATGCGAGGCGGGAAGGTAATGCTAATGACTCACGGGTGTTGGAGGAAGCGATTGGTGACCCGAAGCATGGATTCCCATTGCCACCCACGGGTACTACAACTAATCTTAAAGGTTATCAATTTTTACATGTTTTTGTTCTAGTTTTTTATGCCAATTCTGAATAGCTTCATACACATATAGGATTATACTACTTGGTGGACTTAGGCCTACCTATTGGCACAAGTTTCCTTCCACCTCACAAATCAACTAGGTACCATGTCTAGGAATTTCATTCTAGTTACAAGAATCCAACAACCAAGAAAGAGTTGTTCAACTATCGACACTCTTCCTTGTGAATAGTTATTGAACGATCGTTTGGGGTGCTAAAGACTCGTTTTCCCATCCTCAATTTAATGCCCAACTTCAAGCGCAGTAGGCAGCACTATGTGATTACTGCATGTTGTTGTCTACACAATTTTATGCGCATTAATAACCATTGTGATGAATTGTTTAACACATGGGACAATGTTGAATATGAAGAAAATACTACTGTTCCGCCCGGTAGTGACAACAATGGAGCTTCCACTAGCACTACAAACCAGAGGCATGTTGTGGAGATGTCGGAAGTATCAAAGAGACGTATGGTCCATAGGAGGGATGACATCAATGATGCTATATGGGCTGATTATGTCGCCTATAGGAATTGATTTCACACATGAATTTTATTGTAAATGCTTACATTTTGATATTTATAGACTTGGTAGTATATGCCAGGCGATTAACATTTACTAGGTGATGTTTAGCACATATTATGTATTATAATAAACAGTATTGCGTTATTTTGGAACCACAAATGTATGTGCGCATAAGTTCGGTATTTAGTATTTGTACCATTGTATTATGCACTCTCACCTCACAAATCAATGGTATTTGAAGTTTCTATCAAGTCTACATTTTGCCTTCTTTTTTCTTTGGTGATTACGGGTGATTTCATAATGGTATAGCGTGATTTTATAACCTATGTGCAATAAACTACAGAAGGATATTTGAGATTAAATTCTACTTGCCTTGTTTTTATTCATATCAATGCTTAAATACACTAATAACACAATTGAATTATAAACAACAGGAATGAAAAAAATAAAAATGCTACCATTACAAAACAGCAATGTTATATATAAGGTTACAATAAATCTGTCATTCAACACATACGTTGCCAAGTCCAACACCTACACTAGAAGACACTTCCAACACGTACAATACATTTCCATGTCTAACCATTGAAGACTGTTTTTCATTATGCAAACCACTAATCCAAATTCAGAATCATGGCAGACACATTTGCCATAATCCATCCTCCCTATTACCAAGTGAAAATATAAACAACACCACAACTAAAAACCATGACATAAGTAGAGCAATTTGATATTTACGTGCTTGCGCATTGGCCATACGAAGAAAAACCCTTACTTTTTCAGCACTATGCTTTGCTACTCTTTCCCTGTGGAGTATGTTTACTATCATTGCACGGGCTTCCATCTCATTGTTTTTTGCCATAGCTACCTCAGCCTCAAGCCTGGAAAATTTCACAATGACAATCTGTGTTATTTTAGCTCCACTCCTACATGGGTTGCCATCAAACCACTTAAAGGACTTACAATGTTCGTCGCTACCCTGCATATTAAACAAAGCTGGTAAGTACATGAGCTACACATCATAGCAACTTTAACCAGGAAGGAACGATGATAATAAGCGCAGCTAAAACTTACAGGCTTCCAATGTCTATAGCCATAAAACCATCTACCGAAATTATAGAGTTGCAAAGATGTCCGCAACACGCACTGATCCATGTCACACATATGTCCCCTATAGTTGGAGTAATAGCTACTGGCACTTGCCTTCGACATTGTGGTGAAACGTTCACTCCTACAAGGCATATTCACTGATGGTGTCAACACATAGCTAACCATACTAAAAATTTTTATCAACTTGTATGCAGTAATAGATGACACTAGTGTAGATTGTATTGAGTACTTTGGTCAATGAAATCTTGATCTACGTTTTCTTAGCTCAACTAATTATTTGAAAGCCTAACGGTCATTAGGTTTTTCTAATGTAATAATTCATGATCTTAAGAACTATGTTAAACAATGTCAAGTGTTTTTCTCTACATAATAGAATATATTAACTAATTTACACGAGAAATCAGTAGCAATATCTCTCACATTCCATGTTCTATTACCTACTTTTATGCCATTTAGAGAATAGTTAGATAACTCTTCAAAACAATTTATAGTATGCAAACTTGATTGCATACAAATAATTTTTAATTTCAAATTGTTTTGCTATTATAGTAAACACCAAAGATAACACCCTTGTTTGAAAACAATTATCAACTTAAACATAATCTTTTGTGCTGCAAAAACAATTTTGTAAGTTCTCCAAGCTGTTGATGACACTATAGAGGCAAAATTGGTAAGCTACATTATTGGAGAATCCTATGGTATGATAAAAACATAATATACTTAAAAGAAACTGGCATATTGCAAATGAAAAAAATAAAGCTAATTACTTGAATATTATAGGCAAACAATTATCAAAACATTATTTGTTTTGTTGCAAAAACAATTGTAATGGAATTATGAAAGCTATCCAGGTGGCTTTGCTTCATTTTTAACAAACATACAAGCATGAATTTAGCTTGAAGGCATGGAAGCTATCCAATACTCATTTCAAGATGTGTGTGTAAGTGTGACTCAAAATTAAGCAGTAATATGTGTCAACAAATATATAAGGATGGATTAAACAAAGCACTGTTCCAAATCGTAATTATCTATGTTTCTATGTGTGTCTACAATCTAACTAGGAATCAAATCTTACTATAGGCCATATAAGTAAGATTTCAGAGAACCCAGTTTCAAATCAGTGCTATTACCCCATCATTGAAAAAATCACTACCTATGTTTTAGTTAAACAAATTAGTGAACATAAACCAAGCTATCCAAATACCATAAAATTCAACCTAAAACACACATCTCTAGCCAAAGTCAAACAAATGGTATAACCAAATGACAACTTTAAAAAAATCACTTTTTGTACTAAAAAAAAAGTTAGTTTCTCAAGTAACACCAATCCTACTCAACAAAAAATTTAGAAAAATAAAACTAAAGTTTCAAACCAAATGTAACAACTCCAAATTTTTTAGGGTCAAACATTAATTCTGTTTCTGTTACATTAGCCAGTTGAATTTATTTGGGTACTTGTTTTGCCAATTTCTTAAACCATAAACAATAGAAGACCCATCACTTAGAACCCAAGAAAGACAAAAACAAAATGAACAAAAAGAAACATTGGTTAAAACTAAAAGCTTAGTAGTACCTCCAAATTAGCCTCTTCTTTCATAGCGTCCCAAATTGGGTCAACAATCGGGTCACCTGAATTAACAACCGAGTCAAACTCAGGCTTGGATATCCCTAATGCATAAACCAAAAAAACTTTGTCTATTCGGTATTGGGTCCTTTTATGTAAACTACACTATTGCATAGTTGAGTATTAAAATCATTATGAATTGAAACCTATGAGCTATATCTCACAAATAGAAATGAGAAGAATGTATAAACAAAGGGCTCACATATATAGACAAAATCATGAAAACGGTGAGAAATAAGACTGTACCAACAAAGGGCTCACAAATTTCTCTTCAGTAGCCCCATAGTGCTGCGATGGGTTTACAAGTTGAAGGTGAGAAAGATGAGCAACGTGTGATACTTGGGTTGTGTTCAGAGTTGGGAGTCTGGGATTCCTTTGTATGGGTTTTTAGAGTTCAAGATGAGGGAGGGATCTAACGCAATGGAGGCAGGGAAGTGAGGAGTAGAAAATGAGAGGCGAGGTGAAGGTTTGGAGAGCTGAAGATCAATGGTGATAGAGTGGAGACTATGCTGTGGTGTGTGGATTTCTGAAGTTGGGGATAGAGTGTTTTGTTGTGGAAAGGGCATGAAGAGGAGAGAGAGAGAGACAATGCAGGTAGGCTTGGTGACCGTTCTGTTCACATAATTTGCAATTGATTTTTGTGGGACTCAGTGAGTGACATAAAGGTGAGTGTTGGAATTGAAAAACCCACTGAGATATTCCACCCAAACAACCTACCAAACTGAGTTATAAGAAATTGGGGTATTTTTGAGTGATGAGTGATGAGTGACGAAAATTGAGTGAAGAGTGATGAAAAAAAAAAAAAAAAAAAAAAACCAAACAGGGCCTAAGACGTGACAATTTTATTAGGCAGACTGTCTCAAAGTTATCGAACTGCTCCGGTTTTGTCATAATAACACATATTATATAATATAATTCTGTTTCTGAAAAAAAAAATCATATAATATAATATAATTCATGTTCTCTCCAAATATATAATTCTCTATGCTTTACATTTGCAATGAAACTCTTTTTTATTTTATTTTTAAATTTAGTATTATAATTTTCTATTCAATTATAGCCATGTCAAAATTCTATAAACACTTCATCTATTTGATAGCTAACTTCATACTTCTTTAGTTGTTTTGGTTTGTCAAAATTCTAAAACTTGAGTTTTTGACCTGGAAAAAATTAAGATTATTTTATTAAAATGCATAAAAATAAAAGAAAAAAGAAAATAAATAGAAAGGAATCAAAATATCAATCATAAATCTAACCCAAAGTTAATTTAAATGAGGAAAGAAGAAAGGAACAATATAATTATAAAAAAAAAAAAAAATGCCTTGAGTAAGATTTATGTAATTTCATTTGTTCCCAGATTATACACAGTTTTTAAATAAATAAATATATAATAGCCCATAAACCATACAGAGAAAGGAGATGTTACCAGTTTTTAAATATTAGTAAAATTTTGTATCTATCTTTTTTTTTTTTTTTTAATAAGAAAATTTTGTATTTAGCTTATGTCAATATTTTGATATTTGAATTGAAAGTTGAAATGCGTTAAAGTAAATGTTGTTTTGTTTTATTATTTAGAATTGAATTTGTGTGTCAAAGGCTAGTAACTGAATTGGCACCTCCCCATGCACAAAGTGTTTGGGGGTTGAGGGAGGAAAGGGTTCGAGTTGCGAAATTAGTAACATATTGTAATTATCTCTAAAAAAAATATTTTGTAATCTAAAATTTAGGATTTTAAAACTTAATAATTCTACTTAGATAAGTGAAAAAGAGTAATGAACAACCGGAAATTCATTTAAATAATCTAATAAAAACTACATGGATTATGGGATAAATATAAGGTTTTTAAAATCTAACTTAATGTGGATTTTTGTTTTTGTTTTTGTTTTTGTTTTTTTTTGACAAAATTTTTCTGGGAAGCTTTTTACTTAACGTGGGTTTTTGTTTTGTTTTGTTTTTGGATAAGTAAAGTTGTTTTGAAGACATGGATTAGTGAAAGAATGATCCTATTTTGTAGGCATGTATTTTTATTGGGTTGTCCCAAATTTTGTCTTTACTTCAACTTAGGGTTAAAGGGTGTTTTTTTTAATCAGATAAAAGTTTCGTCTAAGAAATGGAATTTTACAAAGAATATTATGACATTATTGCCCTTATTCCTAAAAGGACAAAATTTATGTGCAGTATCTTAGGTGCTATTTCTCAGGTTCTCCTTTTAAGATCTAGTCATGTGGCTACTTAACTAAAAAATTCACTTCCATCATATGAGAAAAAATTCATATGGTAGAATTTTAAAAGAGGAACCTAAAAAGCAACACCTAAATACTGTACCTAAATCTTACTTATTCCTAAAATATTGTAGGAAAAGTTTATTAGTTCCTGGATATGGTATTTTTGACCTTTAGAAAAATCCATACAAAGAGGGAATCTTGTTATATATAATATAGCATAAATTATTATTTTTATAAGTAAGACTTGGGTACAATATTTAGGTGATATTCCTTAAGTTCCTCTTTTAAGATTTTGCTGTGTGGATTTTTTCTAATGGGAAAAAAGAGTATTTTTTTAGTTAAGTAACCACATGGCTAAATTTTAAGATGTGAATTTAAAGAACGTACAGCACCTAAGGTATTGTACTTAAATTTTGTCATATTATTATTATTGTGGGGCCTGAGAATTTGGCAACCCCGGCCCAGGACTCATGTTGAGGAGGAAGAAATGCTTAAGGACGAAGTGTAAGGGTCTAGGTTGCCCAAGAGCCTTGCCGAGGACAACTTTGTCCTCGGCCAACGAAGACCATGGGAGGAAGAAGTGACAAGCCACCAAAAGCAGCCTTCCTGGACATCTAAAGAGAAGGAACAAGTACGACATGTTAGCCATGGAAGCATGGTGGAGGAGCAAGCCCAGCATGAATTGTCACCTCCACATTAAGTGCACCCATCTAAGTCTTTGGCCGCATTAATGGAGACGTGACCCTTGGGCAGTGCTGCCTCGGTTGTTGCAACTCACAGGGGGATTGATAAGGTGGCTAATGAGACAGGTTGTCAGAGGGAGTCATGGATGATCAACAAGTGAAGGAAAGAGATCGTTGGAGGGGGACTATATAAGGGGAAGAAACAAATCAAAAGCGGGGACCATTCCTATGGGAGAGGGACCATTATCAAGCTTCTCGGACTGGGCTGAGGACAGACTTTGGAGGATAATTTCGATCCATCTGCATTCGATGGTGGCGAACACTACATTGGGCGTTGTCCGCTTGCTAGGGCCTAATTCTTGAACTCGCTTTCTACAAATTCATTATATTGGGCTAGTTGGGCTTGAGTCCACTCACTCAACAATAGAAGTGCTTAAACCTAGTTTCTACAATTATTATTATTATTATTATTATCACTCCAATATTTTTAATCGAAAAGGAAATAGCATATTATTACTAGAAGTGTCATGTTAACAGATGTTTTTAGGAAAATTGTTAATAAACCATTTTAATAAAATTTTGACACTGCCTTTATGAGAAATATGAAAAACTGTCAAAATATTAATTTCTTATTATATTTTTTCATAATTTTTTTTATAAAATAGTTTGTTAACAAATGCTTTTAGGATATCCATTAACAGTTCCTTTAATAAAATCATCCACCAACTTGTTATTAAAAAAAAAGTAAATTACGTATTTGGTCTCTATTATTTACATCATATTTCAATTTAATCCTTAACCTTTTAATACTGTGTCAATTTAGTTTTTGTTGTTATTTATTGGATGAAAATTACTGATATGACAAGCGACCCAAATATAAAATTAGTTTATTGTCACGTCAATGTAAACTAATTTTTTATTTTGGTCGTTTGCCACGATAGCAATTTTCATTAAAGAAATAACAACATAGACTAAATTGACATGATATTAAAAAGTTATAAATCAAATTAATACAATTAAAAGGTTATGAATAAAATTAAAAAACAGTGTAAATGATTGGGTCATATACAAAGTTTACCCCAAAAAAAAAAAACCGTAAATCTCTTACAAACATGTTAAGACTGTCTTCAAAACCTTGGTAATAATAAAAACACCATATATTCCACTCCTGGTATATATACATCTGTGGGATCCATATCCGCATCAGTTGAAAGAAGAGAGTGAGTCCCTCCAATTCCTAACTGAATTTCCAAATGTCACTCACTTTGCAATCTCCGCCCTTCTCTGCTCTCTCTTCCTCTCTCCAGGTTTGTCTCTCTTTCTCTCTATGGATGTATATTAATTAATGCATGACTATGAATGCATGTATGAGTGATTTTGATTTTTGATATTGATAGCAAGGAAGGTCGAGGTTCTTACCTGGAGCTGGATCGACAGCTTCAAATCTGGTGCTCTTCAACAACGTTCGGAAATCGTTTCCGCTAATTCGAGCTTCCTCGTCCTCGCTCGACACTGGTCAGTATCTCTTCTATTTAGTTTAATTAGATCCTCACTGTTACAATCTCGAATTTCTTTCTTTCTTTTCTTTTGTTTTTTTAATTGATTTAAACATTGTTGTTTTTGAAAATGATTGGTGGTTTTATTTAGGTTCCAACACGGAATTGGATGCTGTGTCTAGCTTCAGCGAGATCGTTCCTGACACTGTCATTTTCGATGATTTCGAGAGGTACACTATTTCGAGAAAGAATGGAATTGGAACTAGTTTTCGTTGAATTCCTCTGTTTCCTTCATTTCATTGCTTACTCTTTTATGGTCATGAAACTGTACGGACAATATTGAAAGTACCAACATTGGAATTTGGAAAATGATATTACATGTTACTACTAATTTGACTCTCTTCTACTTCAAAAATATGGAAACCCCTCAAAAGATTTTAAAAAAATAATAATAATCTTATTTATTTATTTATTATTGTTGTTGTTGTTGTTGTTGTTAGGAAGGCAGCACAACTGGAAGAATAAGACTTGGAAGTTTATTTCATTTCATTTTATTTTTTTCTGAGCAATCAAAATGAAGAGGTAATGCTTGAATTGATGGTTTTGTTATTATTCAAAATTTAGGTTTCCTCCAACAGCAGCTACCGTTAGCTCCTCGCTCCTTTTGGGTATATGTAGCCTTCCTGATACAGTATTTAGAGTGAGGCTTCAATCTCATTGAAAACAAGATAGAAAAACTAAATCTAGGCTTTCCATTTTGGTATTTAGGATATTGTTTTTATAATTAGTTATTTTGCTCTTGTGTAGAATGCTGTGGAAATGGCTTTGGCAGATTCCACGTGTTATGGGCTACAAAACGCTGATTTGAGATTGTCATGTTTCGTTAACAAGGTTTGTTTTCTTATAACTTGATTGTGAGAAATGTATTTGTTTCATTAAATTGATCAAGATGGTTTGCTATGGGTCATGGACACTTAGGCTTTAGTGAATGTTGGTGGTGACTTGGCAAAACTAGTACCCGGTCGAGTTTCAACTGAAGTGGATCCACGCCTTGCTTATGACACACATGGCATTATCAGGAAGGTTGGTTTAAGTAATTTGTTGATTTATTGTTTTAAAGAAATTGCTTAAATATTCATATTTGAATCAGAGTATTAGCTATGACTTGGTTGTTCGTTTTCAATTTCCATCAATCATTCATTGCTTGCTAATTCAATCTCTAACTACGCATTTACATTGTACTTTCTTGAAGGAATTTTGGTTGGGTAGATGGCAATCTAGAGTTGTTCTTTTTCTCATGATATGTCTTCCACATTTAATATCTAGATTTAGGGATATTAAAATCACCATATCATTGGTGCAGGCAAAGTATGAAATTTAAAATATTTTCTACTTTCTAAACCCTCTTTCATTTCAAATGGATTTGTACATCAAGAAGTCCAGTAAGAAGGAAGGACCATGCTGCGATAAGCAGAAACATGAGATCTGAAAAAAGAAAAAAAGAAGAAGAAGTTGTTGAGAAGAAATTGATGTCTTCCACTTAAGAGAACTATCATATACGTTCAAGCCTTTTTTTTTTCTTTCTGAAATTGCATATGACACATCCTCTTTCTGCACATGAATACTAATGATGTTGTCTTGTGTAGAGCAAATGATGCAAAATGGAAAATTGAAAAAACCAAGAAATATTGCTTAAGGGAAACATAAGCTTCTTGTAACATTTTAAACATTCAGCAAGACAATGCCTAGTTGGCTTGAGCATCACATGTGATGCAATGCATACGGTGCTGACAGAAATAGTTTTGCTATAGAATTCCAACTCCTTACTTTACATGCAATTTAAAAAAAAAAAAAAACATTTTCATCATTTTAGATTTGCTGTGGTGTGGACAACCAAATAGGACCTATTCATGCTGATTGATTTTGATGGACCTTGAAAAATATATTTCAGACCCCTACATGTTTAGCCTTTTGGAAATAATAAATTTGTCAATTAAACACAACAAAGAAAATTATATACCCAGCATAATATATATACACACACACCACAGTTTATGCAATCAAATCAACAGCAATAAAGAAAGTCACTTAGAGATTGGTGACGAAGTGGAAAACTTAAGAAAAAACTGTCCAAAGGAAAAACCCCTATGGGGACAAAGGCAGGTCCATAGAAAATCCACTTTGAAAGGAACAGTTACAAAAGTCAGAGACCTACAAAATTTTTCCTAGCCTAGACTCTATGCAACCTCTGTGAATGCCTTGATTTCCTTCTTACTGCAATAGTCTCCGAACCTCTGAAATGCTTCTGTGTAGTGATCTCCTCCAACTAGAACCTTTGACACTGCATTGAACCTCACTGAAGATTTGTCTATGTGATTTCAATCTCTCAAATTTTAAATTTAGGATTCAAAGGTAAGATTGTTAATGAAAGGGGTGTTTTTTTAAAAACTTGCCATGAGTTCTTGGACCTTGGCTAAGACAAGGGTATGTAGAAATAAGGTACAAGATCAATAACTAAGGAAGAGAGAGGAAGATTTTCTGATGCTAAAAAGCACGGGCTGAAATTCTATCAATAAGCTTTGCACACAAAAAATGCTCTCTCCATAGGGGTTCCTTTTGTTCAGCACAGGAACACCATGAAAATGCTCTCAACTTGGTTACCCTTCAACTAAAAAGCTTAAGAGCACAAAAAGATAAAAAATGCTACTCAGTGCTCCTTTTCCTTTTCGGTCAGCCCAGCCCATAGAAATACCCCTTGCCTCTTGTTGCATTTAGATTTTCTTTTCCCCTCACAATGCTCTCACCTGTGCCATACAAAAACAATGGCTCAGGAGCTTCAAAAAGCCAATCTTCTTTGAATGGCTTAACGGCACAACCCCACACAAGGCACTCCCATGGTCTTTTCTATTCAGTGCAAGGAGCACAAGAGCTTTTAGTAGAGAATCTATCATAATCTTCTTGCAAACCCAAAATAGCAGAGAAGAACCACTACTGCTTTTTCACCCCATGCCTGGCTTAATTTTCGACCCAAGGGAACAGCAGCTGGCCATGCAATAAATTCCCATCCCATCAGTAACCTCATGACACATGAAATAAGCAATCTATACACCTGGCTTCTTCAGCAAGCTTTGAGTTAAACAATATCTGAAGGGCTTGCTCAAGCAAGCTTTTAATTGCTCGAGCAAGCAGGTCTCAGTGGCTTGAGCAGTCCAAAGGCAACACTAAGGCAAAATCTCTGACCTATCTCGTACTGTTTGCTGCTACTGGGTTTGTTCAAGCAGCTTCATTTCACGCTCGACCAAGATTCTGTGGATGTCAATTTTTAGATGCAGCAACCAGACTTGATTTTTTAGATTGGGGATTTCCCACCCTAATCTTATTACACTGACATGGATATTTGCCAATTAAAATCCTACAGACCTGATTGATTGTGAGTGATGCTAATTGATGATATTAGTGGATTTAATTCTATCTGATTTTTATATCCATATCTTCTGTCATCTCATTATGATTTTATTTTATTTTCATGTTGAATGTAATTTGGGAACCCTATAAAAAGCCTATGGACTTGCTAACAATTTATCATGGACTAGTGAAATTTGGGTTGGCAGTTTTCCTGTAGTGCTTGGTGGTGATTCCTAGGCTCCTATCTTCATGTCAATCTTGGTGATGATTCCTAGTAAGTCCAGGTCGTGATTCTTGGGCTACTATCTTTATTTCGTGTTTGATGGTGATTTCAAGCAACCCTAAGTGATGATTCTTGGGTTTTATTTTTCTATTTTTATTGCTAGATAGTGATTCCAAGAAAACCCTAGATGGTGATTCTTTGGTCTAATCCTATCATTCTTCTTTTTGTTTTTGAAAGCTCAAATAGTGCAAAACATTATTGCTTGTTTAGACCCCTAATTCTTAATTACGGCTTGATTAATTTTAATCTAAACACACTTGATGCGGAATATACGTGATTAGAAAATCAATTAATCGAAGCACTCAACAATTGCATGGAGGAACAAATAAGTACAATGCTAAAATGGAAAGTATAATGCAAATCCAAGATAACACGGCGATGTATTATCGAAGAGGAAATCGAAGAACTTGGCAAAAATCTCTTTGTGGCCGCCTAAGCCGAAATGATCCACTAATAAATAAGTTGAAATACAAGGATACCAAAGAGATCCTCTAAGCCTAATTTACCCAAAGTATTTAAGCACTCCAAGCCTCACCGGCTTATTTTGGCAAATACGCAATGCTTCTCAATCTCCAAAAACACTATCAACACTCTGAATGGGTGTGGGTTGTATTTGGGTACAAATCTCCTCTCAAGATATGATAATGGGAGAGGGGAGGAGAAGAGATTACAAGGATTTCTTGAGGATGAGTAGTTTTCTCTAAATGGTGGGTGTTGTAGAAACCTCTCTAGGGTTTTCTTCCGAGTAGCCTCCTTACAATTTTGTGGATAATGAGGGTCTATATAATATAGGTGATGGGTATAAGAGTCACACTTAAAATTCCAGCTATTAGTGCATTTCGCAGGTCATCTCACAAGTTGGCCAAGTCGCGAGATGAGTCGTGAACACACTGACTCTTCAGCTTCCGGCATGTGTTCCTCATGTGACCTTTGTGGGTTGCACCACTCGCGAGCCAAGTCATGAGATCAACTACTTGAGCAAATCTTCACCACTTAGATTAAACCCATTACAATTAAATCCCACAAAATACAAGGAAATAAATTAATGCAATTACAACACTTTTTGTCATGGAATAAAGCCAACATAAATGTTATGTGAAAAACCATAACTTAACAGTTTCCTAAAATACCAAGCCCCTTCTTAATAGTTCCATTGTCCTGCATCACACTGTGCATGTGAGAGACATCCTGCATGTTTTTGCCTCCTGTTTTTTATCATATACTTTGTATCTTCAATATTTTTTGCTCATTCTCCTAAATTACCATGGAAATCTGTCTCCATTCCTTTTTTTTCTATTACCTTAATATGGACTATTATTTTTAGTTGATCAAATTGTGCAGGTGCATGACTTGTTGAAATTGTACAATGAAATTAATGTACCTCCTGAGCGTTTGCTGTTTAAAATTCCTTCAACTTGGCAAGTGAGTATTTTAGCAAAATATGTCTTTATTGGCAATCTAGAACTTTCTTTGAGACTTGAGGCATGGAAGTTAATGAATCTTTTCATCCCTTTGTGGCCCACAATTTATTGTCTTTTATATAGGGAATAGAGGCCTCAAGATTGCTGGAATCTGAAGGAATACAGACGCATTTGACTTTTGTATACAGGTATACACTAAGATGTATAATGGTGCTACCTTGAAACTTCACTATGACAATCAAAAAAGGATACGACTTGATTATGGTGACTAAAAGCTTGTCTTCCTGCTGTTATATGTGCTTTTATCTGGAACAATTTTATAATGATTAGTCATCAGTTCTAAGTTTGGAAAGTGAGATCATATGCTAATACACTGTAATTAAATTTCACACATTTTAACTGTGTTGCAACCAGGTGAGGTACACTGAGGGTTTTCTTGATTATATAGTCAATATTTGGGCTTTCATTGTTGATCTTATGTTTGCACCAAGCAACAAGATTGGTTTTTCCTTTTCTCCTTGGTGGCTGGGTGATAGATTTCCCCATATTATGTGTTCATATATCTTTTTTGTTTGTTTAAATTGCTTAACATCTATGATGTTGATTTCTGGGTAGGGCAAGCTACTTCCGAGGTTATGTGAATGCATTTTTATTCTCAGCATTTGATATTTCCCAAGGTTAATGCTAATGTATGATTTGCTTCAATCATCATTTAAGGAAATCAGCTTGTCATTAAGTAGCTTTGCCATTTTCTAGGCAGACTAAATTTAATCAACATTTTACATCTAGTGATCTTTCTTAATCATTTATGTTTTGACCTGTTTTCCAGCTTTGCTCAAGCTGCAGCTGCGGCCCAAGCTGGTGCTTCTGTTATTCAGATTTTTGTGGGTCGTTTAAGGGTAATTTTCTATTAATATTGTGTATTTCCATTGTTTATTGAACCTTTAGTTTGGTCCTTATTGAAATGCATTCACTGTCCTTCAGGATTGGGCACGCAACCATTCTGGTGACCCTGAGATTGAAGCTGCAATCAGCAGAGGCGAGGATCCAGGGTTGGCTTTGGTTAGTTAAACAACACTGATCTTCTGATTTTTCAATTGTTTCAATACAGTCAACAAGATTTTAGTTGATTTAATTACTGATTTTTCAATTGTTTTAATACATTCAACAAGATTTTAGTTGATTTAATCACCTGCAGTTCATCGGTATTATTATAAGAAACCACTTTATGTTTATAAGTTATGTAATTTTGCAATCTGATATTGGGGTTTTTTTTTGGGACTGTGGGCAAACTTGTCTCTAGACAGGCCCTGGGCATCAGCTAAGGTGGTAAGAGACTAAGGAGAGATTGTAGGTTCAGTTCTCACTTAAAGTAGAGGAAGAAAAGGACATTTAGATTGAAGTTAAACAACTTTTGCGGTATTAATTTTGAATTTTGTAACCTACTGAAACTCATTGTCCAACTAATCTTTTCAACAGCATCATATTATCTTGTGAAATACTATTTCTTTCAGCATACTATTTTCTGAATTCATTTTCTGCCATCTGTTGATGATTTTATCTTGCTCTTCACTGTGTTTTCTAAACCAATATTAGTTCATAATTTTTTGGCCTGTTGGTGTGGACACCAAGATGCAACAATTAGTGCTAATTCGAATTTCAAATTTTGAAATTCCATTGATGTAATTTTTCTTGATTGATGATTTTGTGGAATTATGTCTCCCCCCCCCCCCCCCCCCCTTCTCCTCTTTTTATTGATGTACTGTCTGAAAGCCTATTTAAAAGAGGCTTCAATAAACATGTAAGACAGACTTTGATGAAGTGAAAATTTGAATTGGAAATTTTCCAATTTCTGGGTTCTGATTCTTAAGTTTTTCACGCTTGGTGCTGTATTCAGGCAAACTCCTAAGTGCTGAGCCTTAGGGTTTATCATTTTCCCCTTTATCCTCCACTTGAAATTGTTTGGCATCATCTGGAGCATATGGAGCATATTGATTGTTAGAATCAAATGTCATTATGCCTTTCCTACCATGTCTATGTTTCTTCCTTTACCTATTTAACATTAATGGACTATAATACCCCATTTTGGTGCGAAGGGGCTATAATTGGCTAAGAAGCACGAACATGGGTACAGGAATGTGTATGGGTACGTAACATCGACACAATAGTTTTTGAAAAAAATAGGACATGGATATGACGGGACTCGTCTATTAAATAATTATTAAATATATTTTCATTTATATTTTTTTTTATATATTATTAAGCATCTATTTTTCATATAATCTTAAATATATATCAAATTAAGAGTAATAATGGATAGTAAAGCAAATCCATGACTATTAAGGATGTTTAGAAATTAGAGTACAAACCAAGAATAAATATAATTATTAATTTTCAAATGCATTATTACTATTTAGAGCATGAATTCTCTCTTTGTTTTGTGAAAGGGTATTTAATTCCTCTTTTTCTCATGTCCCAACTGTGTTTTGTATTTATTTTTATTTTTTAAAAGATACGGTTGAGACATGCATGCAGAAGTGTCCTAGGTGTGTCAAGTGTCTGATAGGGGTACGACACTCCAAATAAAGTGTTTGTGCTTCCTAGGTAATTGGTGGTACTGTGAATTGTGATCATAGTACCCCTGACCAGATTTCCCTCATTTTCAAGAAATTGGGACCTCAATTTTCCAGCACCACATGCGTTTCTAGCAATATCTGTGTACAGCATGATGTGTTTCATACTCTATGGTTTCATAACCTCAAAGCACGATTCCTACAACCTTTGAAGCTAATCCTGAAGGGCATTTACTTCAGCATTGATACAAAGTCTGCTTAGTTGGTTAGACTTCTGGTACTGTGTTTGATCGCTCAACTGACTTGAGTCTACACTAACAAACTGTGAAGATTAAAATAAATAAGAAGAAAAAAATAAAATAAAAAACAAAAGAATAAGGAGACTGAATTAGACATACTTTATCCATCCCTGCAGGTGACAAAGGCTTATAATTACATTCACAAGTATGGACATAAATCAAAGTTGATGGCTGCTGCAGTCCGAAACAAGCAGGATTTATTTAGTCTTCTGGGGTAACCATATGACTTTTTATCATAAATATCGGGAAATTCTTGACAGGTTTCATGTTTGGAATAACCTTTGATGCTTCTATTTGTCATTGCTCAGGGTTGACTACATCATTGCACCATTGAAGGTATTACAATCTCTCAAAGACTCCACTACTGCTCCTGATGAGAAGTACTCCTTTGTTAGCAGACTTTCTCCACAGTCTGCAGCCCTATACAATTTCAGTAAAGAAGAGGTCTGCTTTCTTTTCATATTCTCTCTGCATATTCCTCTTAAGCATTTGGAGTTTCTTTGTTTTACTGATAAAAATTGTGACGAATGGAGCCAAATTTACCTACTTTATGGTCACAAAATGCGGTCTCAAAATCCCATCTAAGTTATGGTTGTGTGTTGAACAGTGATAGAGGAAAAAAAAATGGTTAATGATATTGCTGTTCCAAGCCCACCTAAGTTATCATATTGGTTTACCTTTGTATTCTCTTGAAAAAAAATTATTTACCAATGCCTCAGCACATCACTAGCCCTTAAATGGGCTGCAGAACACAGCCAAGACCTCTTTTCCCCTTGTCTAGGTTTTTAGAAAACTTAAACATAAGAGCAAGGCTTTTGTCTAATGCTCCGATGCACTGGACAGGACATAGACCTGAGGCCACACTGAGTCCTAAACACAATCTCCTCATTCAACACTATTGCTTCCATCACCATTTGCACTTCTACAGTTCTACTAATACTACGACAGTAGCTGCCACCATCACCTCACCAGTGCTACCATCTCACCACAATCACTATACCACATCTACCATCACTCCTATACTGTCATAACTACTATACATCTTCTATCACTGCCACCATAGTGATTGTAGTGAGATGGTATCATTTAGAGAAGCCTGACCAGTTCATAGTAACCATGAGAAGGTTCACAGTTAATCAATTTTGCTGACAACAGCATATTATGTTGGTGGAAATCAATCCTAACCAGACAATTAAAATATTACTGCTCATTCGCTCGTACCCTGGCCTCTTTCTATAGGCACTCCTACTTTGATTTCTCTAAATACTCTTAGATGGTTAATCAATCATCTCTTCATGTCCAGCTCGTGAAATGGGACCAATTAAGCCTTGCATCAGCTATGGGACCGGCAGCTGTGGACCTTCTGGCTGGTGGACTGGAAGGTTATGTTAATCAAGCCAAGCGAGTGGAAGAGTTGTTTGGGAAGATTTGGCCTCCCCCAAATGTCTGAGGTGTTCCCATCACTTGCTAAGCGCAGATCCTCTCTTTATTGAATAAACAGCGTGAATTTAAGTGCTTTTTTTTTTTCCTCCCCTTCCTTTTTTCAAACTTTCCTCTGACTTGGAAATCATTGTTTATCTTTAGCAATACTTGTTTCCTGCAAAGCTGTTGATTTAGACATGAGTGTTCACTCTTAATTTACAGTTTTTTTTTTATTATTTTTTTTTTAAAATCACATAATGTGACCACTTGCCAATTGAGGGGCATCTGCTTTTGAGTATTTTTGTGCTCTATCACACACCTTTCAAGATCCCTATTCCAACAACTTTGACTGTCTATCAGTGCTGCTCCATTCCAACTATATGGTACTCTCACCCAAAAAGAAAAAAAAAAAAGTAATTTATTCTGTATTTGAAATGTTATGCAATAGCTTTGCCTTACGGGAATGTTTAACTTCTGTAGTACCCATTAAAACGTAGTTTGTGTCATGAATAAGGATAATGCAGCTGCTGAGCAGGTGTTTACCAGTATATTGACATCTGATGAGCTGCCATGAGTGAGAGTTTTGAGTAAATATTTATGAATGCTGTTACAGTCTATTGGTGCAATTGACAGTTTATTGTTGAGAATAGGATTTTAGGGTGAGATGTAAACAAATTAGACCTGTGAGGGATACATTACCAGGGTTGAAGTGCTGGGTTTCATGAAACCCGGTTATTGAAGAACCGGATTGAATGCATAGGTGCCACCAAATTTGCCACTTAAGGGCTTATCTGCCGTTGGAAATTCAGCTGTTGAAATGTGGGACACAAACTTCAAATTTTGAATAATTTAAGGAATGATCTAGTTGTCGAACAACCAGATCTAATTTTGCAATGTCCAATCATTTTATGTTATTCACTTCCTAGGTAATTGTTAACGGAAAAAAAAAAAAAAAAAAAAAAAAGAAAGAAAAAAAAAGAAAGAAAAAGAAAGAGGAATTCTGAACGGGAAAGTTGGGGTGGGTTTTGGGGGGTGGTGGGGGGGTGGGTGGTGTGTGTTGTGTTTTGGGCGGGGGAGAGGAGAGGAGAGAAAAAGATGCATGGGTTTGGATTGTTGAATAACCGAACTACATTATATCCTGGTTAGATTTAGATCCCGGTTATTAAATTGCAAGTGAATTAACCAAGTTGTTAAATTAGTCCGATTATGCCAATATGTGATTTACAAGTAAGGTAATTTAAAACATACAAAGGCAAATTAAATAATGTGTGCTAATAGTATAATCTCATTCACAAGGAGACCATGGTATGGTGACAAAATTAAAAATTTAAGGAAAACTTCCGAGACAAAAACCACTACAGGAAACTTTTCCCAATAAAACAAATCTACTGTGACAAGAGAAGTTTTACAATTAAGGAAAAATTTTGTCCTAGACTTTACTAACCCATAGACAACTTACATAAAAAAAACCCTTTCACTTCATTAGAATATGTGGATTCTAAAACCATATGAATGGCTTCCACGGATAACTTACCCGCTATCATGACTAAAGCTCTAATAGACTTCAAGAACCTCTTGTAGGTTTTCTTCACTATAGCAAGTATGTGGTAGGCACTATACCTTCAACCTTGATCACCAATTGATATTTAGATCTACTTTGATATCTCCAATATAGCAAAACTAAGAGATTTTTTTTTTTTTTTAATGGAAAATTGAGAGAATCTTGATTGCACACAAACACAACTTTCTCTTCTCTAAAAAAAAAACTCTTTTAGGTTGACTTATAATGTGCCTCTTATACTCCAATAGGTAGGTCTAAAATTGGGCTTAAACATGTGACTTAGGATTTGTTTGGTTAGAGAGATTTTAGGGGAATGGAAAAGAGGGAGAGAAGTGGAGAGAAAAAAAAAGGTTTTTGTGGGTGTTTGGTTGGATTAAAGAGATGAGGGAAAATTGCTAGAGTTTAAGTATTTTCTCTCGGGTCCACCACCAAAATGTTTTCTCTTCAAATTGGAGAGAAAACTGGAGAGAAAAAAGGTAAAACAAATGTCCCCACTTATATGGAAGAAAATACCCATGTGCAAAGTTCACATGGGCTTGTCCTTTTCTTCTTTGGCCTCTTTCTTTTCTTTTTTTCCTTTGGTTTTTAACTTTTTCTGTTTTACCCATTTATTGCGATTTTTTGTTGGTTTTCTTCTTTGATTTTTGTCTTCTTTTTTTTTTTGTACTTCTCATTCTTTTTTTCTTTTTTCTTTTTGGTTTTTGGGGTGCTCATCTGTTTTGGATCCTTTGGCTTGTGTTTTTTTTTTTTTTTTTTTGAAGTGTACATACACAATTTTTAATTAAAAATGTATTACTTTTTGTTTTATTTAACTGAGACATAATTGTAATTAAAAGATTAATTCACTTAAATTTACGTGATTCACCCAAAAAGCCAAAACTAGGACTACGTAACTACGTTTATAGATTTGTTGTAGTTTTATTATGGTGGCTACAACAAAAGTTACATGAATCATTAGCACGCGTGAGTGCGCACACACAAAAGAAAATTGATTAGTATAACTTTATAAGATTTACGCTTTTTTAGATCCTTATTTCTATTAAATCTAACTATAGAAAATCATTAGATATCATAAACATTCTATAAATTAGTTAAACAAGAAAACTAACTCTTTTCAGCCTTCTTCTTAAGTGGCTTCCCTTGTACGCTTTGTCAACTCTAAGCCAACCAAGCAGGCATTACCATTTCTTTACTCTTTTTCTATGTCATCTTTCGCTTTTCTCAATCCCATCCCACACATACCAACAGCATGTTCATTGACACCATCAACTCCTTCAGGCCAAGAAGAAATTCCAAGCTGAGATAACCATTTAAAAAACTTGATCGAAAGCTCCCCTAAAAGTACGGTGAAAGATAAAAGTTTGGAGTCTCGCATTTTAATAGGTAGGCTATTGTGGCTTGGGTATCTGAAATGCTCGAAGCCTAGTCCCATCTGAACCAAATATGGGACACAGCTAAGGTTGCTTATAGCGACTTCAAATGGGCAAGAATGCTCACTAGGAGCGACTGCCAACTTGAATCTCATTAACAAGTCCAAACCTCAATGGGGCGAGCAATGAGTGTGGGGCAGGTGGCATTTCCTTTGCCCCAAAGGGATACACATGTAAGGTTTAAAATTTCATTACCTTTCTTCTCAACTAAAATAATAATAACAAAAACAAAAACAAAAACAAAAAAACAAACTGGGTTAAAATTTAAATTGGGTTCCAGAATCCCGATCCATAGGATGTTGAAACTTGAATAAAGAGATGTGGATAAACTGAGGTATATTATTATTGGATGGCTTTCTTATCGGAAAGTTTAAATAGGTGTTCCCAAATATTTTATCAGATAATTAAGTTACCTAAATTAAAAGGTTGTGTGAAAACATACAGTTCAAAGATTTTCTAGCTCTTAGCTCTCGAGTCTCAGGTGTAAACTTCCAGAAAATACTATCTCTTGGGCCATTCTCTCTAGGTAACCAGTAACCACTAACTCCCTAAGATTTGCTGAGCCAAATTAAGTAAAAATTATGATATGAACATGTTTGGAAATAGGATTGCAGAAGCTTTCTGAGTTCGTGATGCAAACGATCGCAAGAAAAACTAACGAGTCCTAGTTGAGAGAATTCTGGTCCGCAGAAGGTACAACACAAAACCTTCTTAAATCTACTTGATGATCTTGGTTAAAGGTTTTTATTTATTTATTCTTATTATTTTAGCATGAAAGAGTTTTTTATTCCCACAAATTTGTCTTCAAAAACTCGTAACTTCTTGCTAATGAAGGAGAAGATTACCATTAGGTTATAAACTTAACATAGCAAGAGGATGGAGTAAAGCAATGTGTGAATTTGGGTGCGAGAATGAGTATATTCCTACTCTTACTATTTTTTAAACTCCTACTTTGAGTTCTCTTCTTAGTATAGATATCATAGGATATCAATTTATGACATTTATTCAGTAATGATTGCTCTTTATCATCTAAACAATGCATCAATTGATTTTTGACATAAATGAGACTTAAATCTAGATCTCTTATTGGATGATAAGAAATTTTATTAATTAAGCTAACTAAAACCTACCATATAAGAGAGTAAATGCTGATAAATGATATATTTAATTCTTTAAAATAACATAAAAGGTTGAGTGAAAATTAATATTATCTTAAAAATTTCAATAAAGTTGTTTATGTAAAATTAAACCTAACGTATATTTTTACAAGGAACTAGCATAAATTTTGTACGAAAAGCCATAGGATAGGGATCATTGCCTCTCTCCCATGCTGGCTCTTGCCTTTGGCAAGTTAGGCAACTACTTAAAGCCCTCAAATTTATCTAATTAGGTAAGTTTTTTTATTCTTGATTTTTTTTTAAATGTTAATTTTGTAAAATTAATAAATAAAACCCTAAATTATAGGATAAAAAAAGAAAAAAAAATTAAGAGAAAAAAAAATGGGAGAAAGGAGGCCAATAAATTATACCTGAAATATAGCCAAAAAATAAGGAAAAAAATCAGTAAAGGAGGCCAATAAATTATTCCTGAAATATAGTCAAGAATATAAGGAGAAAAATAAGTGAAAACAATTCGGGAAAGGAGGCCATAAATTATATCCGAAATATAGCCAAAAAAATACGGGAAAAAATGTCTTAGAGAAAAAAAAAAAAATTGTGAGAAGGTTTTTTGACATAGAAGCTGAAAGAGAGATGCTACGTTTACAACATTTTAATAACAAATCACAAGTGGTTAGTTTTATTGGTTCAAATTTGAAACTAACACTAAGATTACTATTTTGCTATAACAATAACAACCAGTAACAACCTGCCACTTAGAATTTATTGTAAAAATATTATAGGCATATCATTTCTCAAGCTGAAATCGTTCTCCTTCTCTCTTTCTCTCTCAACAAAATAGAAAAATCATTAAGAAAAATAAAAGCTTAAAAAAAAAAAAAATTGGGGAGGGGGGGTGGGGGGTCAATATTATTGCCTCTCCTTCATACATAACCTCATAGTCTCCTCCTCCATTATTACATTAATCATAGTCTCCTCCTTTATTACATTAAATTATTTTATGCATTCAATATATGCATTTTCTCTTGTACAATATATGATCTCTACATAATTAAAAGATCCGCATGTAAGAAAGATAATTTATATACTAAATGCACAAGATCTTCTCTTATAACTAGTTTCAAACATTTTCAGAATAAGGTAAATAGGGAGAGAAAAAAAAAAAAAGAGAAATTTTTTTTTTTTTTTTTTTTTTTTGTGTCAGGTGTAATAATTTTATGGCGAAAATCACATTTTCATTCCTACATTTTCACGCGATTCTCACTTTGGTTCCTACTTTTTTATTTTCACCACTTTTAATCTCTAAAATAAAAAACTGTTCCATTTTAGTCTTTTCCGTTAATGCCCTAATGGCAAAGTCCTACATGGCAGATGAAAATATTAAAATAATAATAATAAATTTTATTTTAGCATTAAAAAATAACACGTCAGCATCTAAATTAAAAAAAAAAAATTTATTAACTTTAACTAAATAAAAAAATTAAAAACAGAAATAAAAATTAAAAATCACATAAATTAAAATCTAAGTAAATCTTGATCAAAAACCATAAGAAAACAAACCCAGATGTCACTCACTCTCATTTTGTACTTCTATTTCTTCGTTCTTTCAAGATCCATTACTTGCTCTATTTGTGTATGTATCTTTGTTTTTCTTCGTTCTTTTCAGATCCATGACTCTCTCTTTCTCTCTCTCGGTGCTTGTTTCTTTTCAAATTTTGAAATTTGTGATCTTTAGTTTATGTTCAAATATCAGCAACTGATGGGTGTGGCCATGGGTCTAGGCCATGGAATTCGGCCAAAAAATAAAAACCCAGATCTATACATAGTCACAAACCCATGATTAAACTGAGAAACCTATTTCTAAAAGCACATGAATAAACCAACCCATACCCATAAACACACACACAGCACACAACTCTTCGTTTTGCCGGTTCCAAATTTTTTTTATTTTTACTCTCTCTCTCTAACTTTTTACTGTTCCGTCGTCGTTTTGCTACGTTTGTCGGTCATGTGCTGCGGAAATTGACCACACGGGAAACATGCAATACCTTGAGCTCCTAAATAAATCTCTGATCTGAAGCTTTTGATAATTCAGTCTTTGTCGAGTTCTGTGTAATTTCACTTTCGTTGCTCTAGTTTTTGTTTTATGTTAGTGAATTTCGTTTGTGTTTTTGCTGAACGTGGAAATTGCTGAATAATTCATAAGTTCTAAATCTTTGAATTTTTGATATTTTCTGCGTTTGTTTGTTTGTTTGTTTTTTCTTTTTATGTTTGGATCTGGTTGTAGTTTTGTCGGTGAGAGTGAAAATGGAGGAACAAAGATAGGGGTTGTGCCAACTGAACGATTCTTTAGTTTTGCAACAAAATAAATGAAGAGCCTCAAAAACCTGATTAGTAAAGAAATTAAAAGCTCCACTCTAACTAATGAATCGTTCAATTAGCACAACCCCTACGTTTCTAAGAGTAAGACAAAGAACCCATAACGATTTCAATGACCATCTTCTATTTTGCTTCTAGCAAAAACGACCCCACCAGAAGAGAAACAATGAATCGCCATTGCAACTCTACTGGAATTTGATTACATTTCATTCAAATGTATTATAAAAATAAATTTATGATAATGATTCTTGAATCTATAATCGTTATACGAGAGATTAAACCCTTTTAGACTTAGCTTGATTAATTAGTTTGGATCAGTTATTCTTCGTCATTGTTTGCAAGGGCCATTCTTGTCGTCACCTTGACATACAAAAAGTAAAAAGATTAACATGTTTGGTTCGACGGTAATGCTTTTCTTCCTTGGTGTATCTTTCGCCACATCATAATTCGACATTGTACAAAGTGGATGTGTCCCAAAACCTGACACTTGGATCATAATGCAACAAAGCCACATCATATCACCATTCAAATTATTTACGACGTGGCATGAGCAATAATTTGCTTAGAGAAAGTTGGAAAATTTTATTATTTAAAAAATAAATAAAATACCAAATATAATGTATAATGTAAATAATCTGAAACATAACAAATTTAACAATTTTTTTTTATAACTAACATGATATATTACGATTGAATTAACATAATTTTTATCTTTTTAATACTAATTGTAACATTTAACATATTATGTTAATAATCATTAAAAAAATATTATGAAAAATATTATATTTATTGACTTCATTTGGGAACAGCTTATTTAGCTAAAACCAAATTTTTTTTGCTAAAAGTATTATAGATAAAGATAAAAAGCAGCTGAAATAGTATAATAAAACTTATGAATAAACCAAAAAGTGTAATGAAATTTATAAATAGTTGCAAAAATAAGTTAAAATAATTATAAAAAAAAAAGTTGGCTTTCTAGGCCAATGCTAAACGCAATCTTATTGTTAGTTAAGATAAGAAGTGTCGACACGTATATATAAGATTTATAAATAGTAGCAAAAATAAGTTAAATAAAAAAATAGTTAACTTTCTAGGTCAATGCTAAATGCAATCTTACTATTAGTTAAGATATGAAGTGCCGACACGTATATAAATAATGTGTGAATAGTATAAAATTCATTTCGGGAGGTCCAATCATAACAAGGAGTCAAGGATTAAATCGGTGATCTAGTATATTATATTACATTATTGCACTAGCACATGTATATAAGAGAATGATCTCATCTCTTCCTCAATTTCATTGGTTAGTCATTATATGCATGTGGAACCAGCGAGATCAGAGATGGCCCAGCATGTGAAACAAGACATAACAGTTGGGCCTATAAGGAAGCTAAGATTAATTACAAAAACAACTAAACAATATGATCTTGTTTAGGTGCATGGTATCGGTTTTAATTTGTTTTTGTTTTTTTGTCAATAATGAAAGGGGAAATAGTAAGAGATAGAAAATCACTATCATACTTACTCTATTATTGGGGTAGATTAATATGGTTTTAAGCTTAGTCATCAGTTTACCCAAAAAAAAAAAAGCTTAGTCATCACTTTGCATGTGGCTGAAACTTCCTCCGTGATTCAATTTAATCCTACGAAAAACAAATTTTTAGTAATTGCATTTATTTTTATACGACAAAATTAATTGGTGGTCCAAGTTTAAAATGGTAGTCTTCTTTCAATCTGAGTCAACATTTAGCAATTAGTAAATTATTAAAACCTTCTTACCTAAAAACATTGGGAGGGAAATGATTGCCCAACAAGGTCTGCGGAGCTAATCTTTTTGTGTGATTAGATTACACGTGTAAATTCACCATTCTATACCAACAATCAAGTGTGTTTGTTTTAGTTCTCTATCCTTGTGTAGACGTGGGGTCTCCATTAATCAAAGAAACCCCCATTACCTCTCTCCAATAATTTCATTTTAAAATGTATTTATTGATATAAAAAATTTGTTTGATTAACATGTAGTTTTTTCAGTTTTTCAACTTCCATCTTCTTTGCTGTTGCCAGGTGTTTGTTTCTTCTTTTTATCATAGTCTATCTTGCTACTGTTAGTAATATGTGGATTTGTAATCAATTGGTTTCGCCTAATTTCAACCCAAAATAAGAAGCAGTTTTTTCTTTTTATTTTATTTTATTTTTTCGACTCTCTTAAAACGTGACTTTGAGTTCACTTTCGTGTCTAAATTGTCCTAAAATTGTTGTTGTTATGTCCTGGTCCAGCTATTTTTCAATTGAGGCAGAGTGGACAAAGTTAGATACCTAACCTTTATTTTCTTTTTTGCTGAAGAGTTAGATACCTAACTTGCATAAGTTACATGTGGCAAAGAACATAAAGATAAAAGCACATATTCAACAAAGTGTGTGTATAATGCATATTAAAATTTTGTGTAAAAAGTAAAAACATGGCAAATAATGAAGCATGAAAAGGACTTAAAAAGTTTGAAATTGCATAATGGAACGGTCCAAACTGGTATCCATAGCATGTCACCCTAGATCCTAGTTAACCAACCACCTATTTAAGAAAAAAAAAAAAAACAAATTGAGCTTGCAAAATCATTTCCAAATCTCAAGTGACAAAAAAGGAATATACATAATTGAGGGAGCAATTATGACACCGAGTATTCATGACCTATCAATGCAGAGTCCCAATCGATGCCAGAAAAAAATGGCATTTCATTTTCACCAACCACAAGGCTCACACGGAAGTATTTTATCCAATGTTTTTAAAATTGGCAAATCTAGCATTCGTCAACATCCTCCTCGTCTATATAAGCATTTATTCATGGATTCTGATTCACAGATACACATACCTTTCCTTCTAGTATTTCCTAAATCTCTCTCTCTCTTTCTCTTTCTAGCTCTCTCCAGCCAAGCAAGAAAACCAACCAGCACTATAAAACATATACAGCTACCTCATTGATCCTCCATTGAAAAAAACAAAAATGCCAAAAAGAGTTTTCACTTTTCATTAAAGTCACAACCTTGCCCTCTCCTCTCTCTCAAAAATCATATTTTTACTTCATTTCTGATCACAGCTGCCACTTTGCTTGTTGCAAGGGACACCAGATATATAAATAATGGAGGATACCCTTCCATGCTCCTACTCTCCTCTTCCCAATGGACCTCCCACCATTGAAGGACCTTTAGACAAACGTAGGCCACGAAAGAAAGCGATCCTCATAATCTTTTCTGGGTTGTTGTTGTTGCTTGGTTCGTTTTTGGCCATTACTTTAGGTGATCGTTGGAATTCACACAATGTCCATGAAAATGAGAATGATGAAGCTTTGTTGGCCACGTCTGAACCGTCATCCGTGTCGATACCGTTGGAGCCAGTGCACCCCGTGTCACGTGGCGTATCGGCCGGCGTGTCGGAGAAGTCGAACCTGGCATTTGCTGACCACAATGTGATCTCGTATCCATGGAACAATAGCATGTTGTCATGGCAGAGGACATCTTTTCATTTCCAGCCAGAGAAGAATTGGATGAATGGTATGTTTCATTTTCAATATTGAATATATATATATATATATAATTTTTTTTTTTTAATTCGTCAAAAAAAAGGTGGTATACCTTTGTGAAAATTCTGAACTTGATCTCTCGTATACATGTATTATGGTAAATGTATATTGATTTAGTTAAGATTGTCTTCTGGGTTCTGGACATAGAAAGCGTTATTTAACATTTCAAATTCCTGTATAATAGGGATAAAGGTATTCGTGTCATTATATTGGGGAAAAGTGTGCCTAATAGTGCGGTTGATGAGCTTATTTCAATTGTTAGTCTTGTTTAAAAAATAAGTTAAGTAGAACTAAACTTAGAAGAAAATGATTGGTGTCTTAGTCTGATAATAAGATAAAGAGTTATAATTAGAGTGGACGCCATAAGTTAAAAACTCTCTCAAAAAAAAAAACTTAAAAGAAAATGAAATTCTTATCCCAAAAAAAAAAAAAACAAAAATAGAGGTTTGAGTAAGAAACAAATAACTGTACATGATAAAATAAGCTTAGCCTAACTGGGTTTACAGTATTACGTGCTTTCCATGTTGGATGGTGATGTTACAGGCACTGATGACATTTAGAATATCAATATTTATACTAAACAATTATCATTACACTTTTTATTTGATTTATTAAGTTATTATATGCTGATTTTGGTCCCTTTTTTGTGGTTATGTGCTTGACTTTCATTCCTTTGATGGGGAAATCCGGTTGGTTCTGCTTCAGATCCTAATGGTAAGACCGTTACTTTTTCTCTCTGAACCTTCACTATCACTATCACAGATTTTATGTTAACAGATGTATCCCACCTCCCCCGTCTTTGTGCTTGATTAATATTTGCCATATATTGAATAGCTGGACTAAACATCTGATTGGGATCTGAAAACAATTAAAAAAAGGAAAGATCAATTCAAGACAGTATGATTGCACTATTATGATTAAAAGTTTGGGAATGAGGTTTCAGAAAATTAGCTCATTACAATATTCTATTACCATAGTGAGATAGAATTGTTCAATGGTATAACTAGCTGAGAATCTGGGTCATTAGGACAAGCTAGACCAATCTGAAAATATTGAAAGATTACACTACAAGTTTTAATAGTATTGGTATTATTTCTTTTAGTGAGAACATGACTGGTTTAAATTTAGTCTTCATAGTCTATGTAAGAAAAATCAGGTTGCTTGGTATCTGTTGGTTGGCGATGAAGACCATCATAGGTTGAACTGTTAGAATTCTTTTGGTCAAATCTTACCAGCTGTCAAATTTCTACATGACTTTCACAAGAGGCAGAAAATTATTATGAGAATAGGGGGTTTGAATTCAATCCCACATGCTTAAAAAAAATGTTTTGTAGAACTTTGAATAGGGAGCAAGAATCTAGTCTAACGAGTGACAACTATCCCAATCCCACCCCACTACACACCCTGTCACCACATGTTGAATCTTTTACACCTTGTGCAAATTTGCCTTCATCCATAATTTACTAAATTTAAAATCTACTTGGAAAATATTACAGGACCTATGTTCTACAAAGGATGGTACCACTTCTTTTACCAGTACAATCCTAATGGAGCAGTGTGGGGTGACATAGTTTGGGGCCACGCTGTGTCAACGGACCTGATCCATTGGCTTCACCTCCCTTTAGCAATGGTTGCTGATCAGTGGTATGACATAAATGGTGTTTGGACTGGGTCTGCCACAGTCCTTCCCAATGGCGAAGTTGTCATGCTTTACACTGGATCCACTAATGAGTCAGTGCAGGTTCAAAATCTTGCATATCCTGCCAACCTGTCTGATCCCCTCCTCATCGATTGGGTCAAGCACTCTGACAACCCAGTTCTTCTCCCACCACCAGGCATCAATAAGAATGACTTTCGTGACCCAACAACAGCTTGGTACACATCAGATGGGAAATGGAAATTTGCCATAGGGTCCAGGGTTAACACAACAGGCATTACCTTGGTTTACCACACTAAGGACTTCAAGAGCTATGAGCGTTTAGATGGATTGCTTCATTCTGTCCCTGACACTGGCATGTGGGAGTGTGTGGACTTCTATCCTGTGTCCAAGACGGCTGCAAAAGGCTTGGACACATCGGTTACTGGTCCTGGAGTGAAGCATGTGATGAAGACCAGCCTGGACAATGATAGACAAGACTATTATGCACTTGGGATTTATGATGAGCAGACTGATACATGGGTTCCCGACAACCCCAATATTGGTATTGGAATCAGGTATGATTATGGGATATTTTATGCATCCAAGACGTTCTATGACGAGCAGAAGGAAAGGAGGGTGTTGTGGGGTTGGATTGGAGAGTCTGATAGTGAATTTGCAGACATGAAGAAGGGCTGGGCATCAGTTCAGGTATGCTGATTTCTTTCTAGTTAAATCATAGGCCAGCATGTCTTTTTTCCTTTTAAATCAAATTGGATTCATCAGCATGTATCTCTTATGATTCACTTCCTTGACAAGATTTTATGTTTGTGTAATGATCTTCTGCAGGGTATTCCAAGGACAGTGTTGCTTGATACAAAGACTGGTAGCAATTTGCTTCAATGGCCAGTGGAGGAGGTAGATAGTTTGAGATTGAGCGGCAAAGAGTTTGACAAAGTGGAGGTCAAGGCAGGATCAGTTGTTCCACTAGATATAGTATCAGCCACACAGTTGGACATTGTCGCAGAGTTTGAGTTGGATAAGGAGGCTTTGGAGAGGACAGCTCAAAGCAATGTGGAGTTCAGCTGCGGCAATAGTCAGGGAGCTGCTCAACGTGGTGCATTAGGACCCTTTGGACTTCTTATTCTTGCAGATGAGAGCCTTTCTGAGCAAACTCCTGTGTATTTCTATATTGCCAAAGGAACTGATGGCAATCTCACAACTTTCTTCTGTGTTGATCAGTCAAGGTATTTTACACCTTTCTAATTCTGCTGCTTGTTTACTCAATAAATGAAATGCGTGTCAATTTTGTCAAATTAAACTTGGTTATGTTCTTATACTTCATTGTTTCCTTTAGGTCTTCTGAGGCAACTGATGTTAATAAACAAATTCATGGGGGCTATGTTCCTGTACTAAAAGATGAAAAATTATCTGTGAGGTTACTGGTAAGTTGAGCCTTATTTTCACTTTCAGTTCTACATGAATGAATATCTTACCATTATTGACTTGATCAATCACCTTAATATTGCATGGAAATGTATGATCATCCAGGTTGATCATTCAATAGTTGAAAGCTTTGTTCAAGGTGGGAGGACATGCATCACATCACGTGTTTATCCGACAAAGGCAATCTATGGGGCTGCTCGGCTATTTCTGTTTAACAATGCTACTGAGGCTACTGTTACTTCCTCACTCAAGATATGGCAGATGAATTCTGCATTCATACACCCCTTCCGTGCTAAGTGAAATATTTATATTAATTAAAGAAGAAGAAGAAGAAGAAGAAGAAGAAGAAGAAGGAAAAGGAACAGAAAGTGCTCCTGTGGCAATCTACATGATGCTGCATCAAAGCGTCCAATTCCAATAACCTCACATCAACACTTGACATTATTGCCAGTTTTGTTAGTTCATCAATCTCTATTGATTCAATGTTTTTTGGTTTGATGGGAGGGTAATCGATTTGAGTTGATTGGGAATCCAGGCACTTGTTGCCACATAGCTCGAAATTGGCAGCGTCAGCAATTGATGTACTGAAGCTTCAAAGTCCAATTTTCTGTTTGTACGTATTGATGCTGTGTTTTGAGCATATCTTTTTGTACATATAAATGGAAAAATAAAAGTTCAGTTTCTCATATGACTTGTGTCATGAAGAAACCCCATTTATCATTTGCTTAACTTTACAGTGGGGGCTTGTAGTCTACATTCCCAATCCTACACTTTATTATTATTTTTATTCGTAATTATGTAGATGGAAAATTTGAATCTAGATTTTCTCAATGAGTACGAGCTAGATGCGACCAATGGAAACTAACAGGGTTTAGATCCTCTCTACCACAACAATTGAATTATCAAAAAAAAAAAAAAAAAGCTAAGAAGCCCTTGACTATTGTCAATCCCACAATTACATTAATTTATAGAATTTTGTTGATAAATAATAAATTGCTGACCTGATGAATTGCTTAGTTCCAGTTACATCATACATGGCTGGGTTGATTACTCATTGTTGATGCTCATTTTGAGGCCCAGTAGTAGGAAGAAGCCCAACAATATGGGCAGAGAAGAATTAGGGGATGGTTAGAAGAACTATTAAGCCCGAATGACAGGAACAATGGATTATAGGCCCGTAAAATAAGTAAATGGGACTTGAGAGAAGCAAATGGGCCTAAAAGGAGTCCAGAAAAAGAAATAGTAAACCTATGGACATTATGTGATGTAGAAAAGTGAAAATGGGTTATAGTAGGCTCGAAGTAATGAAGTGAGAAAGTAAGGGGTTGATGGAAAACCCATGAGCCTCAAAGATGAAGGATATGGTAATTGGGCCAAGGAAGTTCAAGAGAGTTAGTAAAAGCTCATGGAAATGTAGAATTAGAAAATGGGCCAAGGATGCCCAAAGAAAGTAAATGGGCCGAGAATGCCCAAGGAGGAGGAAATGGGACAAAGGAGCCCACAAGCAGTGTAATGGGACAAGAAAGCCCAAAGTAACATGAGTATAAATCCAATGAAAAAGGCTCAGCAAGCACGGGTCAAATAATATCACAGCAGGAATGGTAGAGTGGTGCGGCAGGAATGGTAGCAAGACTACAAAAAGAGAAAAAAAGTGAGTTGAAGGAAGAAAAGCCCACAATCAAGAAAAGCCCAGCCCCTAAATGGAGCAGACCATAAAGGATGGAAAATCAGAAAATAGTTCACGCCATTAGAGATCAAGGATGAGTGGCAGAATGCACAGACGAGCCTCTAGACCATGACAAATGTATGAGCAACGGACAAGCTTTAGATGTACATAGAAGTGGAGCGCACACAAAGCTCAGACACCACCAACCTGTACCAAGCCAATACAAGAGTGGTGGGTTATGGGTCAGAGGTAAGAGAGGGTATAGTCTGGCAGAGGGGAGAAGGGAAAGCCTATTATGGGGTTCCTGTTTAGATTCTTTTGGGGGTAATGTCCTGCTGGGATGATTGACCACCCAAAAGAAGCAAGATGAGTTGGAACTACTAGGTGCATGCTATGAGGGGTAGAGAGAGAATACCCATGCTGGTGGATAAGAATGCCACGGTGAGTAAGCAAACAAAATAATCTTCTTTGTCTGATGATGAGGAGTGGTGTAGCCAGCATAGGTAAGTGGTGGTGTTTGGACAGTTGACAAACTAGTGGTGGTCGGTAAGGACACCCAGACCAGACAAAGGTAGTTAAAGGCTAAAATGGTAAAACCCAATCACCGCAAGCAATATATAAAGGACCCTTACCGTACACAGTGGGATCATCATCACGGCAATAGTAACTACTAAGAGAGAATCACAACATTACTAGATGAGTAAGCACTGAGAAAAGAAAAAAGGAGATAAAGAATCAGAAATAAAAAGAAAACATAAAAGAAAAAGAGAACCAGGAAGAAAAAACAGAGAGTGTAGAATGGCAGGTATGTACCAATAGGCTAATCCATTCTCTTCCTCTAAAAGCCTACCCTTTGTTAGGGAAAAATGACTCATTTGGGCGCAAGCCATTCAGGCCCAATCCCTTAGAGTGGATAATTTCCATGGTAGGATCATCTTGTGAAGTTATCCACGTTGAGGAAGTGGTTTCCTCCTTGGCCTTAGCTCCATAACACAATCAAACGTGGCAAACTGATCTTTCTTTCTTTGATTTTCTCACTTATTGTTATTACTTCTCATCTTGTCTTTGTAACCTCACCCAGAATGTGTTTTCTTTTCCTGTTTTAACTAAGGATTTCTTGCTTGTCTTGCCTTAATAGTAACTTATTTCTTTCATCATTGTTTTATCACATTTGTCTGCCGTGACTCTTCTATAGTAACTGCATCTGCCGTGGGCATGTGATTAAAGTTTCGACAAACGAGGCATAGTTTGCGCACAAGCCAGTTCAAGATGGGTTACAATTGGACTGATCCCAACTCTCCTATCCATAATATTTGAGCCACAATACAGCAAGAGATAGTCCAGCCTAAAATCACAAAAAGGCCCACCACACTCATTTAATCAAAAAGGATTTATTTATTTATTATTATTTTTTTTAATAGCTTAAAAAGAGTGAATCTTAAAGCGTACTCAATTGCTCACATTAAAAAGCTGCTAAACCTTAGTGATAATGTCTCCAAAGCAAAAGAGGAGGCCCATTAGCCCAACCGGAATTTTATAGCCACATTGCTGTCCAGGAAGGCAAACAATTGCCTGGCCTAATATAGTGCAATAGGTCCACAGTTTGGTGAGTGTGACTTGACCAAACAATGCGAAAGCAAAACAATCAAATATTCTTTTAACTAAAACACCTTATTGCCAAACAAAAAGTTTAAAAAAATCCAAGCACAAAGTCAACACAAATTAATAAATAAAAACAAAAAATCTTTAAGTGGAGCAAAATAGTACAATAGTACTCAAATCCCAAAATGCAAAAATTTCAACTTTCCCATAAAACAAATAATGTTATGTTTGGTACAAGTAATGTTTTAAGATTCTTAGAAATGTTTAAAAATTCCCATGTTTGGTTGCAAATTACGTTAGGGAATCAGATGCCAGGAGAATTTGGATTCCCCCCTTAAACCCCTCTCAGTAAGAATGTAGATTCCTTTTAAAATAGGTAGGAATCCAGATTCTTAAGCTTAAAGGAAATTGTATTTTTTTTTATAAATTGACAATTTTAACCATTTTTCCTTATCATTTAAGCAATTAAGATAAAATATAAAACAAATTATCAATATCTTTTCCTGCCAAAATAACATAAATAGGATAGACAACTTTGTTGATATATTTTTTAACAAAGTTTTATTTAGGTTTCACGTGTGAAAAAAAAAAAAAAAAAAAAGAAGGAAGATTTTATTAATAGATTTATTTTCATGGAAAATAAATAATTTTAATGAATTTTTCATAATTAATAGTTTATATTTGGTTTTTCATTATTTATTTAGAGGAAGATTTTTTTTTTTTTAAATGACTTAGTAGTTCACATTCAAATCTAAGGATAGAATGAGAAAAATAAATAATTCATTTAAAATTCCTGGGTATAAACCAAATATTATCATCTCACATTTTTAGGAATATTAAGAGATTCCCAATGAAGCCAAACATAGGAATAACTACATTCTTAGGAATCTGAATGTCAGGAGTAATATGAATTCCCCCGTACCAAACGCCACCTTAAAGTGTCATGCCAATCACATATTTGAGATAGATGGTCAAGTGACAATTTTGTTTTTTTGGGTTAGCGTTTAATTTAGAGGATTTAATTTTCAATTTGGGATGGCTTTGTCCCTGGATGCTTGTAAACTTGTTGTATACAAAAAGGTAATTTGAACTTTTTTTTTTCAAGAAGGCATTTTACACTTGGAAAAGTAGCCAAAAAAAATTTGAAGACTTTTTTTTTTTGAACAATAAGAGAGATTTTGGTATAAATAAATTTTCTACTCCTGTCATTCTTCTTACTTAGCAAAAAAAAAAAAAAGTTCTAGTAAATGTTAAAATTCAAAACTAGGCCTTCTGAAGCAAATCTTATAGAGAAATCCCTGCATACATTTATAAAAGTTAGATTGCCTTCTCTATAGGGTTTACCCAACAACATTGTTGCACACCTTTTGTTTATTTCTATTAATTCTCATTCGACTAAATCTCCCAAAAATTATTAAGGATGGTTTCCATTAACCTCTCTAAAGTTAGACTAATGTTCTCACCAAGAAAATTTGAGACAACTCCATCAAACCCAATGAAATTATAGTATTGAATGGGTTCAACTTATGGGAGATTGATAGTCCATTCATCAACAGATAAAAATTTGACTACCGAACAAACTAAATGTACTGCCTGATGATTCCTCTATAAACCAAAAACCTCTTATGCTTGAATAGAGGAAGCTTCATCAATGGTGTGGGTTATGAACTCATCTTGTTTGCATATGACTTTATTTTTATCAAGTCCAATCTTGTCTTCTTGACAAGATTGGTGGCGAATCCCAATCTACAACACCAACTCTTTCAATGTGCTTTTCCACATCTTTGACATCACAATCCTCCTCCTCGATATCAAAATTCTCCCCTCCTTCACATAAAACGAATTTGGATGGCAGTTTTAAGGCCAATTTCCAACACCTAAGGCAGCGAGCTGCTCCAATAGTGCATCAAATCATTCCTATATCCACTAAAAGAACAAATCTTGTTGCAAATTGCATGCAACATCATTGTGTTCAAGCATTCTTGTGAACCAAGATAATATACTGAATATAAAAGATAGTCAATTTGAGATGACTAATCTCTTGAGAGAAGAAATAGACATTTTTTGTTTAATTTTCTGCTTAATTCTCATTAATGCATTTAACGTACATAAATAGCCAAGCTTAAGATAACCTCATCAACAAATCCTAAAACATAGGGATCAGTTTGAATACAAGTAAATAATAATACTAATCTGCTACGACTACCATATTCAAATAAAGATCTATCACTAAGCCTAAATTTAAATAATTCTAATTCAAATACAATTTATTGGGTCATGACATTCCTTTCCCCTTGAAATGAATCTTGTCCTCAAGATTCCTAGATAGGAAAATTGATGCTTCATCACACCACGTCCTCATCCCTCAATTGGAGAAAAGTCGACCTTGAATTCATAAAATGTTGAAGGATAAGAATTTTGGTGTTAGGCATGTCGTGCAATTCTTGAATCACCTTTGGGAGCACTAAGGATAGAAAAATTCTTGCATTGCTCACCATTAAATTTATCAAGAATTACAAAATTGATGTGCATACACATTGGTGCAATCGAGGTTGTCATTTCTTGAGTCAAAGGACTGATCATGCACCATCAGTAATTTCAGTAAACTCTTGTTGGTCATGCACCATGGAGGACTGATCATAAAAACATACATCAAACTCAAACTTTTTAGCAAGTGCACCATCTAATGAATCACTTTCTTGTAGAATCTTCTCTTGTTAATGCTCTTTAGTAGGTTCTTGTTGAACGAAGGCTAAAGCAACACTTGTTGTCGTTGGTATTTCTATCGGAAATTTTGGTGACTCCATAGTATTGGCTTGAATGTGTAAAACATTATCTTCAAAGTTATTACTCATTTTTTTGATGGACTGCAAAGATTCAATTTGGAAGCTCAATTGATCAACTGCTACGAACAAGTTTTGAATGGCATGCCTTAGATCCAGGCTTGTCCATAAGTGGTGACTGATTGCGCTAATGGATATGGGTCAAACATATTGCGACAAGTTTTTTTTTTTGGATTTTCAGTGGTGGCTAGATGAGGAAGGTAGTGGTTGTTTGGTTGATGGTAATTTGGAGGATGGATTTTCTGTGGTTTGCTGGAATGAGATTTTTTTTTTTTTTTTTTTTTTTAAACTTTTCAACGAGTTGGATTGGTTGGTTCTATTACCAAATGTTGTGAACTAGGATAAAATACTTAATGTAAAAGATAGTTAGTCAATTCAAGATGGCCAATCTCTGGAACTTAAGAGAGAGAATAGAAATTTTTGGTTAATTTTCTGCTTGCTTCATTCATAATTCCTATATACATAAATACTAGTGAGGAGATAAACCTCATCACAACCAGGTCCTAAAACATTGGATCCAACTCCTGTTTAAGTCTAAATACAAATTGAAAATTAAATTTTAATCTTCATCTACTTTAGAATTTTTTTCATTTTCAATCTTCTTCAATTTCTACCTAATTATTTGTCATTTGGCCTTGGGACACAACATTCCATTCCCTTAGCAATGGAGAATACTTGGCCTTTGATTTTGAAGTGTCGAAGGAAAAGGATGACAATGGAGACCTGCATCAATTTTTTAACCATTTCTCTGTGAGCGTTAGAAACAAAAATATCTTGCTTACTATACTCTTGAACTCATGGGGAATGACGAATTCAATGTGTGGGATTGAGATCGGCTTATTTGAAATCAAGAAATTATCCCTTTGATCAATCTTTTCCACTTCAATGAACCTTTGATCTTTAAACTCAAATATTAAATAAACATGGTACCAAAACACATGTTTTTTCATTATAAGTACTCAAAATACAGTTTTTCACTACACTTTTTAGATCACAATTTTCATATCATTTTAAAAACCAAATACCTAAATACTACTACCAAACGCAATTAAAGCTTTATATCCCAAAAACTCTACTACTAAAATTCAGATTAAGATTTTACAAAGTTGCCAAGAGCTTTATAAATGGCATCCATTCATTTTGAAATGAGTGGTTTAGAATTTACCATGTCGTCAACAATTTAAAAAAGAGAGTTATTACATTCATAACACTTTCACAATACTTTTATTACAAATCCTAGGTAGCAGATTGTTACATGTTTTTAATTTGAATTCTCCACTGAAATTACTTCTTTGCCCATCAATAACAACCTATAACAAATTTACACCTAGGATTTATTTTGAAAGTATTGTGAAAATGTTGTGAATATAACATTTCTCTTAAAAATATATGTGTGGGAGAGGATTTTTAGTCCTGGCCACTCGCAAGCTTGATTGTTCGCTTTAGGGAGACAAGCTCGCACGATTTTGTTCTCAAGCGACATGGGAAAACTTTGAGTGCAGTCCCACATCGACAAGAGAAGCGCCCCACTCATGCTTTATAAGTGCTTAGCACAATCATGAGTGTACCACTACTACACATGTGTAGTAGTGGTATTTTTGTGGGGGAAGATTTTTTGTCCTGGCCACCCGCAAGCTTGATTGTCCGCTTTGGGGAGCCAAGCTCGCACGATTTTGTTCTCAAGCGACAAGCAAGAGAAGCATGTGTAGTAGTGGTACACTCATGCTTGTGCCAAGCACTTATAAAGTATAAGTGGGACGCTTCTCTTGCTGATGTGGGACTGCACTCAAAGTCTTCCCATGTCGCTTGAGAACAAAACCGTGCGGGCTTGGCTCCCTAAAGCGGACAATCAAGCTTGCTGGTGGCCAGGACTAAAAATCCTCCCCCACAATATATATAAACTATTTTTTTTTTAAATGCAAAACATTGACTCTTACCATTTTGATATCTATTTAAATTATTGATGATATGGCAAATTGTGTAGTAGTGGTACACTCATGCTTGTGCCAAGCGCTTATAAAGCATGAGTGGGGCGCTTCTCTTGCTGATGTGGGACTGCACTCAAAGTCTTCCCATGTCGCTTGAGAACAAAATTGTGTGGGCTTGGCTCCCCAAAGCAGACAATCAAGCTTGCGGGTGGCCAGAACTAAAAATCCTCCCCCACAATATATATAAACTACTTCTTTTTAAAAAAAAAAATGCAAAACATAGACTCTTACCATTTTGATATCTATTTAAATTATTGATGATATGACAAATTCTTATCTAATCCACTCATTTTAACATTAATGGATAAGATTTTTAAGTACTTTTTGGTTTACTCTAAAAATTTTCTATCTTATCACTAAAATGCAGCAATATCAAAAGAATTGTTTTATTTATACTATTTATAAAAGGATTCTCCTCTTTGAACTGGACTTTTATTTGGTTTAAAAATACCTCTAAACTTTACGTTTACCAGGGAAAAAATTTGAGGACAAACTGGTAAAAATATATCTCCAACTTCACTTGAAATCTTACAAAATGGGATACTCTCCGACTAATCCATGTCTTCAAAACAAACTTATTCAAAAAAAAATTAAAAAGGGAAATTATGACACTAAAAAAAAAAAAAAAAAAAAAAAAAAAAAAAACCTCATCACACTCACAAAGCGAGTGTGATGAGGCCAGTATCTTCTATAATTGGATTTATTTCTCAACTTTGGAAGTGCACTTTTATTCAAATTTGAAATATTATAAAAATAATAGCGAAAAGACACAAAAGGAAGCACATGTCTAATAAGATTAAAAAAAAAAGAAAAAGAAAAGACAAATACCAATTTATTAGTTATTACATTTACATTTTTAATTTATATTTTATATCAATAAAATTATTGTTCAGATTTCGTAATTTACTCCAAATAATTACTTCCTTATTTTGCTCTTCATGGTATGGAGAGTGAATCATACTTTCCAATTTCTTTCTTTAATACTGGATTGATGAAGGACCTTGTATCACTTTAAAAAAATTCTTTGTTTTCAAAGCCTCTTCTCCTAAGGCTTAGTTTGGGAGTTCATAGGGAATAGAATGGAATTGAATGGAATGATCATAAGTGAATGAAAATGAATGGAATGGAATGAAATGTATTTAAGTAAGGGAAAGGAATGAAAAGAATGGAATGAAATTAAGTAACCTTGATTAGACGTTTTAAAATAAAGGAATGAAAATGAATGAAATATAAGTAATCTTATTTTGGAGTAATATGGGGAGAATTGAATGGAATCATTTTATGACAATAATACAATTAGACTCCTATTTTAAAATAAAGGGTTGAATATATATATATATATATATATATATATATATATATATATATATATATGAGTATTTTGGGAGTTTTAGTAAAAAATTTATTAAATCTAATTCTATTCTCTCCTATTCCTCCCAATTTTGGAAGGAATGAAAATTTGAGGTTTTAAGGGAATAGAAAGGAATGAGTATTCCCTCCTACCCATTCCATTCCCTCACACTTAAATTCCAAAACAAGGGAATGGACATTCTCTCTCACTTAAAATTATTCTTTTCATTCATTTCTATTCCATTCCATTCTCTCCTCCCAAACGAGGCCTTAGTTAGACGATTGCCCATTAAGTTGCATAACAATACAAATCTTCTATCTCACTTTTTATCTTTCAATTTATGCTCCACCAATTACAGTATGCCTTGTGCTTGATTTGTTTCCATTTTAAACTTTAACTATTTTATAAAGAAAATCAAATAAATACATGATAAGCTGTGATTGATGAAACATGAAGTGAGACAAGATTTGTATTCTTTGTATATGTTTGTGCTATCACGGACTTGGGAAATATATTAGCCCATCCTAAAGTTTAAACTATTGCCTATTGTGCTCTTGAAGATAAGTGTTATACAAGCTCTTATAAAATTATTCTTTTGCTTTATTTAATTATGGCTTGGTGTGGCTCTAATTGGATACTTAGGGTCCGTTTGGTTAGGGTGAAAAGAGGGAGGATAGAAAATGAGGGAGAAATGTGTATGATTGGGAGGAAAAAATGGGAGAAGAAAATAATGGGACCCGACTATTTTCTTTTTGGGCCCACCAAAACTCTATCTATCTCCCCAAATTGGGAAAATTGGATGGAAAACAAGTTTTGTTTTTTTGAACAAAATTACCCTTAGCCCTAGTAGAGTAATGTTTTGGGAAAATTGGATGGAAAACAAGTTTTGTTTTTTTTGAACAAAATTACCCTTAGCCCTAGTAGAGTAATGTTCAAATTTTGAACACTTTTCCTTATGTCCTTTTTTGTCTTTTTATTATTTTGTCTCATTCGTTTCTCTCACTCTTTTTCTAGTTGCTCATTTGTTTCTTTTCTCTTTTCTACATCAAGTTTTATTTATTCTTTAAATTAAAAAAAATTTTTTTTTTGAGTTCTTGAACTCTTGTGTGTGTGTGTTTTTTTTTTTTAATGAAGTTACCATTTGTACAAAATTTTTTAATAAAAATATAATGTATTGCTTTTTTGTTTTATCTAATAATGACATAATGGTAAATTTATACAAAATTTTATTTTCTATCTTCTATTTTTTCTCTTCAACCAAACAAATGAGTATCTCATCTCTCAATTTTTCCATTCTCCCAAGTCCCAACCAAGCATATATGAGAGAGAACTAAATTTCTTCTAATCTCTCACTTTTTGGTCCACCATCCTAGTCCTCAATCATAGTAGAATCTCTATGATTTCACTTAGGGTTTGTTTGGTTGGAGGTGGAAAAGTGGGAGATAGAAATAGGGAAGACATGAAAAAGAATGGGGATACAACTTTTTTTTCCTTATGAATAGCAAACTCTTTTGTTTGGTTAAAAAGAAAAATAAGATGATAAAAAATGTAGATTGTATAAATTTACTCATATGCCCTAGTACTAAGAAAAAAAAAATTAATAGTAAATAAGGAAAAAAAGAACTAAAAGTAAAAAAAAAAAAAAGAAAAAAAAAAAAAAAGCAAACATGAATCGTAATATGGGGTGAAAATGAAAAAAATAATCTCGTATTTTCATTGTTTTCTCTCTAACTAAAATGAAAAAGAATTATTTAAAAAAAAAAAAGTTTAGTGTGTATTTGGATATCGTTTATTTTGCAGAAAACAGAAAACAATAAAAAAAATAATGTCTAGTAATTTAAAAATTCATTTGCCTATTTGCACTGTTCATGTCTATGAACAATGCAAGAGGCGTTGAGCTGAAAAAAAACAAAAACAAAAAAAAAAAAAAAAACAAAACAAAACAAAAAACGCAACGGACTCCAAACATGATCCAAATGCAGTGGACTCCAAGCGTGATCCAAATGGAGCTTAAGTGTATGTTTGGATTGCACTGAAAACTGAATTTTTTGCGCATCTGCGTTTTTTCTGTGGGTCCCGTGCATTATTCACGGGACTCATAAGTACGGATTTCAACAAATTTTTATTTAAAATTAGGTCCCATGACATTATTCACACATTTAAAAATTATTTTGTTATAATATTTTTAGTTTTCAGTAATAAACGGTATCCAAACAGACCTTTAATATGAGTTATGTCATATATAGATAAACGCGGCTGGATTGTGCTTCCTTTGTTTAATCATAGATTCATAACCCAAGGTTGAGAAATGTGTCAACCTTGGTCAGTTATTTAATTAATTAATATAATTAATTATGAGAATACTTTTCTTAAACGATTCCCCCAAGGCTGGGCTATTGGAGCCAATCGCGGCCAGATTTGCGTCAATTAGCTTCTCTTTGTTCGTCTCATTAACCTTGCCCACATGTTGATTCTCATCTATGTTTAATTTAGTCTTTTTTGATAAGATGTTTAATTTAGTCTTAGATTAAAGTAATTGTTTTTTTAACCCATTTTTATAAGCTACCTAATCAGTTTTATATTAAGAGTATCAAATAAATTAACGTATTGACAGTAATCCAAGCAAGAAGTATTAAAGTAAAACATTCCTTATGCAAATCAACGACCTTTTAGGGAGAAGGTTTTCTTGTTTCTATCTATAGTCTATAAAGATACAATATTCTGTCAGCTACTTTTTCTAGGGTTTGAATAGTGTGTCTTGCAGTCTTACTTAGGTGTTTGCATGTGAACTCAGTCAACCTTGAATTTCATTTCTTCAAAAATGATTGCCATCGTAGCACTAGAAAAGTGAATTGGATCCAGCATTTCATGACTTGTTGATACGATAATATATATACACAATATGGAAGAGGTTAACTTCAAGTTATACCATTCAATAATTGAAGCTCTCCTATGAAGAAGGATTCAAATTCACACTATTTGCTTTAGTTCTCCCTTTTTTCTTTTTCTTTTTTTTTTGTGCATAACAGATGGAGACTTAGTTATAAACTAGATCATTTTTACATGGTACATTCTGAATCCAAGGAAAGATGCAAATAAGATTAACAAAGCTTATCTAGATCATATCTCAGCATGGTGTATTCTAACATATCACACTGTTTTTTCATGGTTTTTCCCTAATATTGTATGGATGAAGATTAATTTTGATGTTGCCATTAGATCTCAATCTTCCTTCACAGTAGTTGTGTGTCGCTATGAGTATGGGGATGTAATTTTTGCTCATTCCAGCCTATTCCCTAATATTGATCCGATTCATTCAAGGAGAAGCCTAAACAACCTTTCAAGCTATTGAACTTGCAATCTTCCACAAGCTCAATTATGTAATTTTGTAAGGGGATTCAAAAGGTGTTATTGAAGCCTTGTTGTAGTTACACTCCTCTCCACTTTGGTTTCTTGCTCATTTCTTCTCTTAATTGAAAGATGTCTTAAACTCCTACTCTTGTTGGGATTTCATTTTATGTTCCTAGAAATATATATTTTTTTTTTGGCTCACAATGTTGTAAGATGGTTGCCTTTTATAATTGAGATGAGCCTATCTCCATTGTTTATCTTCCTTCTTGAGTTCTTCTCATTGAAATTAGAGATGGTTGGGGCCTCCCTGGTCTCTTTATAAAAATATTTATATTCATCAAACTTTTACATTAGGTTCATATCTCATGAATCTTACAATTAAATCAAATATTTTGCACGATTGTCAAGTATGTTAAATTTCATATCAATTATATATGAGTTACTATACTCTTCATAAATTCAAGTATTTAGTATATTTTAAAACATAAAATTAAGAAGAAAAAATAAAAACGAATAGGAAAAGCATATAACCCAAAGATAGATTTGATCAAATAATCAGTTGATATTTTTATTTTTATTTTTATTTATAAATCAGATTTGATTCTATCTTTTACCCCAAAAAAAAAAATTCAGATTTGATCAAATGTACAATGAGAATGTTGTTGTTTTTTATTTTTATTTTTATTTTTTATGAGTTGAATATTTTGTCATCTCTTTTAGTCATTCCCATTGTTTTGAAAAGTAATAGGGTAAAGAAAATCGAAAAATCATTGATTAAACACTGCATTTTATCTAAGGCTTACTCATAAATCAATTTGATAGCTATTGAATAAAGAGGATATAGAAAGAGAGAATATTTAATTAAGAATGAGAAAGTGATTTCTAGAAAATCAATATTCAATACTAGTTACCTAAACAAAATATAAATTTCTATCAACAGTTTCATTCTCTCTACTATGTTAACGCTTAAATAATAAAAATGAATAATCAATAATGTATATAGACATGGGTTCCAGTTAGCTCAACTGGTAAAGTTTCTGATAGTTGAATAAAAGATCTGGAGTTCAATCTCTGCCTACACCAAAAATTGATTAGTGTCTTGATCTGAAAATAAAGAGCTATCATTAAGAATAGACATCATACATTAAAATTCTCTTTAAAAAAAAAATTGTATACAGACGGAAGCTTTCGAATTGAAAAGGCTTCATAAGTTTAGAACTTTGACAAACTCAAATATATATGAAGAAATTCTTAATGCTATGAATTTCTGATTGAAAAAAAAAACTAACATAATGATATTGAAGAAATTGAGACAGTATTGATGAAAAGCAAGAAGGAAAATCAGTGAGAAAACAGAGCAAGAAAGCGAGAGAAAGGGAGAGAAAGAGAGGGAAAATTCTGAGAAAAATTCTCTAAATTCAGAGAAAGATATTTCATTTCATAATTATACAACTGATCATTGGCTCTCTATTTATATTACCCACTCTACTGATCTTAACAGAATAATAATTGGATCCAAGTCACGCGAATCAATTCCGTAATTCACGGAGAGTATAACTGCTTCTTAACTGACTTTGGCGCCACAGCAACTGAAGCTTGAACTAGGCTAAGCGACACCGTTTTGCTATTAAGTGAAACTGTGCATTTAATAATCACACCTTAAGTTCCACCGTTTTGCTCTTTATGCTCTGTCGTTTTGACCTTCGTTGATTTCAAGCCATTTCTGTCTTCAACAATATATATATATATATATATATATATATATATTGTCTACGCATGAGTGCACTATCCCCATGGAAATTATATTATTATAAAAAAAATGACTAAGAAATTGTTGTTTTGTATAAGTAACGTAGCATGGATATCTACAAATTCCTCTACCATCTAAAATCGTTTTGGCTATTATTCAATCCAATAACCTATTCAAGCAATGACTTTATACATTAAATACAGGGTCTGCAACTAGAAAAAGCTGTGTGCGAAGGTAATGATGTCTAGTGATAGTGTGCGTTTGGGTGGGGCTTAAAATTAAAATTATTTTACTATTTAGTTTATTTTTATTATTATTCATGAGTATTATTGTACTTTTTGACATTATTTATAGGTCTCGTTGTACTATTTTAACTAATTTTTATTTTTATTTTTATTTACGTTACTTTCAGTAATAATTTTTTAATTTTAGCAAAATTAACGGTATCTAAACATAACTATAGTGTGATACGCAAATCTAATTAAGATGGAGTGTAAAGTGACAATACAATAAAGTGGTATGTCGTATGCATAAATTTCCACTTGATACAGACAGAGTGAATTAATTGGTAAGTATTATTGTCACTAACAGCCCTCTTAAAATTATTGGTGATTGAATTGAGTTCACATATCCAAACCAATAAATATCTCAACCTTCTATATTGAGCCTTCATCTACCCCCTTTGATTTTTTGGCATCCAATGGATAAGCTAGAGATATATAAAACCCTATGTCTACACAGAGCTGAACAAAAAGATGTGTATGAAAATGGATCTTCTAAATAAAATCACAAACAGAGACCTAACTAAAAGGTTAGATGAGAAATATATATATATATATATATATGGTATATTCCAATAAAAAACAAACAGAATTATTTGTAGGACAAAAAGATGAAATAGTAAAGATGTTGGAAACTCGATGCACCTGCTCATCTCCAGGATGGAGATTAATATAAATAATCAATTTTATTTATTAGTATTTAGATTAAGTTAGGTGTGGTCATCACTGAGTTGGCATTGTCTGGACTTTTACCTTGGCTTGGAGTGTTTCTTTCTCTCTCTTTGTCTGTCTGTCTTCTTGTTCTTCTTTTTTCGTGTGAACTGGCTTGGAGTGGTTAATGGAGATTATCACTTTAGCACGTGATGTACTGATGCCAATTTATGCACACTTTTTTTTAATGTTTTTTTTTTTTTTTTTTTTTTTTAATTTTTAATTTTTAATTTCCATTGGAGCCACGCAACTTTACCAACTGTCTAGATAAGAGGTAACAATCATTGACCAGGCCCATGAGCCACTATTACATGTATAGAAATTTTTTTTTTGGTCGATTATTATTATTTAGGTTGTGTACATAAATTATGTCCTTTCACTTTGTGTGTGTGTGTGTGTGTAAAACTGCTACTTCTAGTCTCTGTGAAGGAATTGGATGATATGTCACCTTCATCATTAGATTTGGCAATGTTTTTTAAAAATATTTTAGTTTTAGAGTGAAGTGAAGAAATTAGAATGTACCAAACGGATGAATATTGCTTATTGTTCACACAAGTTTTGGATTATGTTTGCTACTTATATCTTTTGCTTGTGGCCAGAATAGATCTTCGTAATTGGTTAACTTATCAAGTATCAACTAGTTCCTCTTACATAAATGAGAGCATTCCAATTTCGGTTTTGCAAACTTTAACCAAATTTTAAAGTAAAAAACCACTCTTTTTATTTTAGCTACTCATTTTTGAAAAATAAATAGAACGAACATTCCAATTTTTTATTTTGCAATAAGTCCTACTAATATGTTTTAATAAAAAATTTTCCCCAAAGTCACCCTCATGCACAACAACTACTAAGCTAGTGTAATGCTCAGCGACATCAATCACGCACAGCCAGATCAGAGGCCGACGATATTGTCCGTTAGGGAGTCCCATGGTAGCAACATCCCATACTCAGCAACACCCGATTTCAAAAAATCCACATGACCACTGACAGAATGACTTCCCAATGGCTTGCAAAACCCAAGAAGTACGTGATTTTTAGCTCTCATATTGTGTGATGTTCAGCTCAAGGTAGATATCGATTGTTGTCTTAATCTTATAATCGTAGGAATGATCAGTTAGTTCATGAAGTAGTTGTACATAAATTCCTTAAAAAAATATGGGAGTAATAATTTTGATATGAGTCCTGTTAATAAGTGTCTTTGAAAAATTTGTTAATTGACAATTTTAGGAAAGTTATAATATTACTTTCATTGGAAAAAAAAAAAAAAGAAAAAAGAAAAGAAGAGAACAAGCTATTTATAGGCTTGTGAAGGAAAAAAATGTCACATGATCTGTCATTATTGAGTTCTAAAACCTTTTTTTTATTTAAATTTTATGGTGCGCATTCTGTTTAGTATGTAGATGATTATTTTAACCGTTAAAATAATGTACTATTGTTCCAAACACACATACATATATATAAAATAATAGATGAACGGTTAAGATTTAGTAAATATGATATATTAAAAAAAAAAAAAAAAACACGTATTGTTAACAGATAAAATGACCCTTTGTCTTCATCTTGAAGAAGAACGTTAGAACTATTTTTTTGATAAGTAAGTTTGATCCGAAAAGAAAGGAGGACAAGTTATATTCGAACTAGTGACCTGCATGGCTGCAACATGAAGCAAGATTTTTAGTTTCTTATGTTATATGTTCTAAAGTTTAGTACCATGGTTCGAGATTTATATATTTAGATAAAATGCACAAATGAGATTGATTATCATTAGAAGCAATATAAACATAGTGAAAAAAAGAAAAAAAGAAAAAAAAACAATAGCAACATAGGCTGTTTTTTATTATTATTTATTTTAAATAATCAATGATATACTTGATTTTCCAGAAATAAGATAGGTATGAAATATGAAATGAGGCATGAGAGCGAATAAAATGTTTACGAGAAATGGTTAACACTGCTATTTATTTTTATTTTTTTACCATGCATTATTTTTTTGGGATGGACTTAAAGGGTTAGGTTATAAAAATTATCACTTGCTCCTTCATCCTTAAAATTGGTTACTCAAAAAAATAATAAAAAACAGCTATGAGCCTATGATGTATCTGGATGGAAGCATTTGAATGTAAGGATTTAGAGTTCCATAATTTGTTTAAATGACTTGAATAAATTATGAAAAATACAATTTTTTTTCCTAATGATAAAATTCATGAATGGGGAGTCTTATTTATATGCTGTCAATTCCAATTTCAATCTATCCAAAAAAGAAAAGAAAAGAAAAATTCCTATATCTAGATAAAAAGATTACACCTATGAATCTAGTCAACCCTGAGTACCAATAGGCAGCTAGTCAAAATTTTTATTTATACATAAAGATAAAGACATGTCTTTGTGTACTATGATTCTCGATTACAAAAAGTTTAGGACCATCCACTTTGCCACAACTTAAATACGTGACATATAGTGATTGAATTACTTTTTACTAAGTATTAGTAGTGGACTCATGCATAAGTGGTGTAATCCAATCACAAATTGACACTCATGCAAGTTGTGGCAAAGTATGAGATCAAGTGTGTTAACCTAAAAAAACTAAATTCTTTATCTTGTTTTCCGATAAATGAGCACCTACAAAATGTTTCAAAAAGAAGGACTAAAAAGAATGACTACCTTATTATAGGCATGCTTTGATCTAATGATTCTTGAAAGTGATATTTGAAATTTATAACACAAGTGTTTTTGTTGAATCAAAATCCTTAAAAGATACCACCAAAATGTTTCAAAGAGTGACTTTTGGGCATGCTTAGATTTGAATCAAAATCAATACCCTCAAAAGCTAAAATCCATCATGTGTTTTAGTTAGAATTTGCTTTAATTAATTTATACTAATTAATAATTAGTCATCAAATCTACTTTTATTCCAAATCTTCAAATCCTTTTTTGGGAAGTATATATATATATATATGGTCTAGTTAGTAGGTGCCCCTAAGGTATTTGTTATTGAATTATTTTAAGAAAAATTTGATAACACTTTCATGGGAAATATAAAAGCAATAAAAAAAATTAGTTGTTTTTTTTACTTTCCCATAAAAAGTTTCTAAATATATTTCCTAAATTAGTGCACTTAGGACATCTCTTAACTTTGCTCTCTCTCTCTCTCTCTCTCTCTCTCTCTCTCTCTCTCTCTCTCTCTCTCTCTCTCTCTCTCTCTCTCTCTCTCTCTCTATTTATATATATATATATAATGTATTGTTAATAAGAAATATAAAAAGCTATTTTTCTTTTACTATAAATTTTTAAAAATAACTAAAAGACAATCTGGTAAAAATACAATTCTAACTTCCACTAAAACATTACCTAAAAAATAAGGCTACTCTCTTATTGATTTTCAAATTGCTTTATCAACTTATAAGTTAGATTCTCAAAATAAAAATAATCATATATAAAATAAAAACATAGTTTTTTTTTTTTTTTTGCTACAAAATAAATGTGTAATATTTGTTCATTTTTTGAAATTAGCTTTATGACACTCTAATTGTATTAGTAGTTCTAGAAAACGTGTAAACCTTAAATTAGAATGAATGAAAAATTATGACACTATATATATATATATATATATATATAAAAGCCTCATTGCATGTGCAAAGCGCATGTGATGAGGCTAGTGTGTGTCTATGTGTATAATGCCTTCAAACAGAATCCAAATAACCATAGCTTAGAGCAATCACACCACCAATAAATACTCGTGTGGAGTCCAAATCTTCTGTCTCACTTTTCCTACTCAACTCTATACTCCACCAATAAATACTTGCCACGTGTTCACCTAATTAATTAAATAGTACTATTAATTAATAATTGTAGTATTAATAAGTCAATAATGATAGTAATTAATTAATTAGGTGAACGTGTGGCAAGTATTTATTGGTGGAGTATAGAGTAGAACAGGAAAAGTGAGACATAAGATTTGGACTCACTAGTGTGTGTATAATACAAAAAGTGGTCAAATTTACACATTTCCCCCCAAAAACTACCCACATTAATGGGTGTATAAATGTGTAAATATACACATCTGCTACCGTAACCATGTAAATATACATGGTTATTGTAGCTTTGTAAATAATATTTTATTCATTTTTCTCTCTCCCTACATTGGAACCTTGACAACCTCACTACTATTGCTTTCTCTTTCTCTTTCTATCTTAGAAACTCACTCTCTCTTTTCTCTCAGTTTCCCTTTCTTATAGTTTCCATAATCGGTCCTCTCTCATAGTCGCACACCGCTTCCCGTTGCCACTATGGTTTTCTTCATTCCTCATTGCAAAACCTCTCCAATCTCACCCACTTTTGTTCAATCTTGCTCCCTTTATATGCTTTGCATCGAGTTTAGTGACAGCTAAACCCAACGACCACAACCACGGTGATTTGCGGCAATTGTTATTGACGTTCTTCTTCTATTTTCTCTTTATTTGATCAGTGGTTTTGGGGATTTAGATTCTCTTTGTTAAAACTGTGGGTTTGAGGATTTAAATTTGGTTGTTAATAGTTGATGTTCCTTGCATGTGCTTGTTTTAGATATTGATTTCAAATGTATTTGGTTTCTATGAATAGGAAATTTGAATGGGTATGGTGGATTTGATTTGAAATTTTCTTGGATTTGTTGTTTGTGTTGCTATTAGTGTAAGGCATGATTTGAGGTTTGCTTCAACATGTTTGATATGGTGTTATACGCCTTGTGGTGGTGGCCGTGGTAGTGGCTGTTGTATGTCTTGTGGTGGCTGTGGTGGTAGTCATGGAAATGGCCAGTGATGGTAGTTGTGAGAGAGGTGGAGAGAAAAATTTGAAAGAGTAATAAAAAATGACGACAAAAATAAATATTATATTGAAATAAATTTTTAGAATAAACAATCTGATACTAGTGTTTTAAAAAGTAATAGTGTAAAAAAAAAGATTCTTAATATAAAATAGACAGAAAATTTTAGCTGGACTGATGTATTTGCTCTTAGGTTGCATTTGGTTCGATGTAAATTGAATTTTGAGTGTAAAATGAATGCAGGGGAAAATGAATTCCTGTAAGGAAATTAAAATCCGGGTGTTTGGATGTGCAATGGAAAATAGTCCGAAAAACGATTTCTAGTATTTGGTAACATTCTGAAAATGCTATTTTCTTACAAATTTTTCACATTTTCTTAGCCATTTTTTCAACTTCCAAACAAATTTTATATTAGAAAATCCACTAACACCCACACACTAGCACCCATAGAAAATCCACCACTATCCACACAAAACCCACCACCACATAACACAAAAACCACAAAAACACCACCACCCACACCGCCACAAAAAAAAAAAAAAAAAATTCAGAGATTAAAGAGAGAAAGATTGAAAGATTGAGGGAAAGAGAGATAGATCGAGAAAGAGAGATTGGTCTTTAGCGGTAGTGACGAGATCGGTCTTGGGTGGTGATGATGAGAATGAAATGCAAGGCTTCGATCTAGATGGCGGCGACGTTGAGGAAGAAGAGAGAAAAAAGAGGAAGCTTGGCTGGCACGTGATCTGGGCAGTGGGGCGGCACTATCTGGGCTGCCTGAAGCTTGGCTGGGCTGGCCGGAGCTTGGCTGAGGTGAGCTTGGAGATGGGTTTTGGACCGTGTGAGGAGTGTGCTCGTGCTCTCTCTTTAGGTGTGGTTCAATTTTTTTTTTTTTTTTTTTGTTTGAAGGTAAAATAGATCTGTAATCTGTTTTATACTTCAGCCAGACACATTTTACTGTCAATGAAAATGATTTTTTGTTTGACCAAATTTTTTATGCGTAACCAAACACACAGCAAGATTTAAAATGATTTCTTAAAATGCTTTTTAGGCTAAACAAATGCAGCCTTAGTGGCATTCGGACGGATATATTTGCTCTTAGTGGCATTTGACTTGAAAAAGATTAATTGACGTGGCAATACTATTGTCGTTGAGTACCCTACATCGTAAAGCACCTTGATGACCTTATCCATTGGGTGCTCTTTTTTTGCCACGCCCAAAAAGTGGCAGTATTATAAACGCAACAAAAATTTATAGTATTTACCAAAATCCAAAATAACAAAAATTTATTGTAATTTATGACATTTTTAAATCATTTTATTACTTCAATCTTCACACATGAATCACTAAAAGAAATTGTTCCCCAAACAAAATAAAAGTTGTGAAATTTTGTTGTGCTCTTTCCTAATATATATGTCTCTTTTACCAACTGTCATAAATTGTCACAAGATTCACAAATTGTCATAAAATTTTCTTTTTCTTTGTGTCTCACTCACTCCTAAAATATACACAAACTCACTTCCGCCTAGTAGGCGACTACCTGTACTTACTAATTGGATTCAGAAAATAAGAAAGAACAATAAAACCCTGTTCCTATACTAGTAAAGAAAAAGAAAGAAAGATGTTCATCAAAAAAAAAAAGAAAAAAAAGAAAAAAAAGAAAGAAAGATAGGAGTAGATATTAATTACCATTTGGCATCTCGAGGTAAAACACTGATGAAAGAAAAGAAGTAATGTTCGAAGAAATTCAGGTTTGGGTACGCCACCTGTTCAGTTGTTTGTCACTTTGAGTACCACCCTTCCCCCAGAGGCCACAGTTCAACTTCGTTTTCAGATTTTCAAAAAAAAAAAAAAAATATATATATATATATATTAATAATCAAAGAATCAGTTTATTTCGATAAAATTGAAATTTTTTTATTAAAAATACTATAAATAAAAATAAAATTTTGTTGGAATAGTATAGTAAAATTTATGAATAATAACAAAAATTAAGCTAAACAATAAAATAAGTTGGTAAAAATAATTCATGCCAAGCGCATTCTTAATATAACTAGTGAATAAAAAATAATCTCGACATTCAAATAAGAAGGACGAAATTAACAACTAACCATAAAATCCTAACAATATAATTAGTTGTCAACGTTTTCAAACTATATTTTTTTTTAGCACCTCGAGTTTCAAAAACTTGATTTTGGCACATAACTCGAGTCTTTGAGACTCGATTTTTATGGCCTAATCATATCTTATGTGGCATATTTTTCCACGTGGCGACCACATGGAAATCGAGTTTCTTAGACTCGATTTCTAACAAAAAAATAAAAAATAAAAAATATTCTAAGTCTCTACACTGCAATACCCACAAACAAATTTCAAAAATTTCAAACGCATCAATCTCAATCCAAACTCAGATCAGAGGAAGAAAAAGAGAAAGAGCTCAGAGGGAGAGACAGAGAAAGAGCTTAGAGGGAGAGAGCCTCACCAGAACTCAGATCAGAGGGAGAGAGAGAGAAAGAGCTCAGAGGGAGAGAGCCTCACCAGCCTGGCGCGGCCGGGACAGGCGCTGGGCGGCGCGGCCGGGCTCGTGCGCGGCCTGGGGCTCGCGTGCGCGAGGCTCGGGCCTCTCCGCGCGCGCGGCCTGGGCCCCTGGGTTGCGCGCGGTGGTCCGATCTGATCTCTCCTTCTGCTTTTTTTTTTTTTTTTTTTTTTCTTTTTTCTCTGGGTTCTTCTCATTCTGTGCTTTTTTTTTTTTTTTTTTCTCCAGGTTGTATTCTGTTATGGTTCTCTCTTATTTGCTTATATTTATTTGGAAATCGAGTCTAAGAAACTCGATTTCCATGTGGTCGCCACGTGGAAAAATATGCCACATAAGATATGATTAGGCCATAAAAATCGAGTCTCAAAGACTCGAGTTATGTGCCAAAATCGAGTTTTTGAAACTCGAGGTGCTAAAAAAAAATATAGTTTGAAAACGTTGACAACTAATTATATTGTTAGAATTTTATGGTTAGTTGTCCATTTCGTCCAAATAAGAACCTATCAACTTAACTGTTATGAAATTTTGTATGTACTAGCATAATTTTTAAATTACACCACCAAATATTCTTTTCGAAATTATCACTTCATGAGTTCTCGTAAAATATGAATAATAAAAGTCCGGTCGGATATTCATAAAAAAAAAAAAAATATTCTTAAATCACAAAAATTGTCAAAATCAGAATCAAGCGCCTACTAGTAGCTGCTGCTGTGGATTGAATAAGATGTGTAATGTAAACACTTAAGCAAACAGCCCTCTAGTCTCCACCCAAATTTATGGGTGCAGGGGCCCACACGTGGAAAATGGGTCACGGCTGGCATATTGGAAATCATGCGGCGCTTTCACACAGATCTGACCGTTGTTGTTGGTATTGAATTTTGTATATAATATTGTAACGAGTTTCTTCCTTTTGAAAATAGTTGGCAGACAACAGTCAAATTAAACGATTACATGTGTGGGCGTGTGCGTGGGCGTGGTATACATGTATTTCTACTTTTAATTTGAACTGGCTACTACCTGTCACTTCCTCTTTCTCTTTCTCTTTCTCAGCCATATGCTCGTACCAGTCATGACTGGTGACCGACAAAAGCTGGCTGGAGTATTTGTATCCAGCTAAAATATTTTGTTTACGTTCACTATATTTTATGCACATATTTATAATGGAAAAAAGAAAAATATAACATATACCTTATAAATATTGATTTTAAAAATATATTTTGAAAAAAAAAATATATAATTAATTATATTTATTACTTTATATATTTTTTATGAAAATAGTATTAAAATTTTTTTATAATAATTTATTAATAATTGTCTTACAAACACTTGTTAATAAAATCCATTTATAATCGATGTAAGAATATTTACATTTTAAAATTCTCTATAATTTAAAAATATACCTATTTTAACGCATAAAAATTGAACCTAAGCACAAGAATGAAATGTAAAATAAAAATAAATAATGGAGGACAGGACAGTTGTATCAATCTTCAAAAAAACCAAATAAAGTGCTCTCAGTCTCTCTCATTAAACTGTCTAAACTTTAGCCCCAAAAAACAGCACAATTCAATACCCAACACTCAACACACAATAATAATAACAATAAAGTGAAGTGAAATAGAGCCGTTCTCTCCTTTTTCTTTCTCACTGACACACACTCCCTACTCTCTCTAGAGGCTCGAGTCACCTCTTCCTTCTCTTTCTGATAATGTAAAACAACGCAAAAGCTAGACAAAGATTGGCTCTAAAAATCTCTTACACACAAATTCAAAAGTCTCAAAACAAGAAAAAAAAAATATGGCTCTCTGTAGCTTTTTATCCGTGTTATTAATCCACATTACCTTGTTTGTGAGCTTGTGTTATGCTGCGGATCCATTTGTGAACTATGAGTTTGAGGTCTCTTACATCACTGCCTCTCCTCTGGGTGTACCCCAACAGGTTTATTCCTCAGATCTCTTTCTCTCTCTAGAGTAACTACTTTCTCTCGCTACTTTTAGTTAAAACTTTCATGTGGGTCTGTTTAATTTTCATGGATGAAAAATGGGTTGGCTTTATAATTGCTAAAGTTTAAATTTTTAGCTCTAGATCTACATAATGTGCTTTGCATTTTCGTTTTCTAAGCTAAATGTAGTAGTTTAATGTTGTCAGCCGCTAAGCTTTGAGCTTTGTGTTCTTATATCTGTAATACTTTTGTAGGTTATTGCTATTAATGGCAAGTTTCCGGGTCCTACTATTAATTCGACTACTAACAACAATGTCGTCGTCAATGTTCGAAACAAATTGGACGAGAATCTCCTCATTCATTGGTAGGATTTACTGTAATTTCTCATGAAAGTTCATAAGAAAAATTATAAATTTTCAGTGATTGAGTGTGTGGATTTTGGTGGGTGTGATAGGTCCGGGATTCAACAGCGGCGTAGTTCATGGCAAGATGGAGTATTGGGCACGAATTGTCCTATTCCTCCAAAGTGGAACTGGACTTACCAATTTCAGGTTAAGGATCAGATTGGGAGCTTCTTCTATTTTCCATCTCTCAATTTCCAGAGAGCATCAGGAGGGTATGGCGGTTTTATTGTCAATAACCGGGAAATAATTCCAATTCCTTTTGGAACCCCAGATGGGGATATAACCATTATGATTGGTGATTGGTACACCCGGAACCATACGGTTAGTGTTTGTTGAATAGTTTAAATTTTCCATGTTGGTATGTGTTAGAGATTAATGTGTGTTAAAGAATGAATGCCTAAAGCACAATAAGGAATATTCTAACTCTTAGTAAATGACCCTAACACTAGCAATGTGTTTGATGCTGGTTCTTTTTTTGGAATGTAGGCTTTGAGGAAGGCTCTTGATGCAGGGAAAGATCTTGGAATGCCAGATGGAGTTCTTATTAATGGGAAAGGCCCTTACAGATATAACGATACGCTTGTCCCAGATGGCATTGAATATGAAACAATTGAAGTCCACCCAGGTGACATGATTAGCAGACTCTGTTTTTAGTTTTGTGCTTCATGCAAAATGGTTTAATACTATGAGTCACATTGTCAAAAGAATAATTTATTCTAGTAAACTTTGAACCTCTCTTGAGGTGGTGCATTGCGTTTGCTTTCAACCTTCTTAATTATGAAGATGTCTTAGATGCATGCAGAGTGCTCAAAATAATGTAGATTATACCATGTTATATGGGTTGTTGGCTTAATTTGAGTATGATCAGTGTAGTAGCTTTGTTTTATACTGCTTTTGGACCTGTGCTCTTGTTTCGTTCCAAATGAATCTGCTGAAATCATCTTTCCTGTGAGGTTTTGGTTTACCCTCTGAATTCTCTATCACATAGGAGGGAGTGACAAACACTTTCTTTCCCATAGAGAGAGAGGGTGGTTTTTAAGGAATGTGCTGTTCAAGGAACAAAAAAAGGGAAAAAAGATTACGATATGAAAGGGAAAAGGTTCTTGTCTCGGATGTTATGCATGCAGCATGAGTACACCTATCAACTAACTGTAATAGGATGGTGCATTGGTGCTTGAATATGTGTATTGATGCTTTAACTCATTATGTACTGGGAGGTCCTCAGTCTGAGATTAACAATGGAACTTGATGTTTTGTTTTGTTTTTATTATTATTATCACAATTTTTTTTTTTTTTTTTTTACTGTGGTTGAGCTATTAAAACTTTTAAATGACAGCATCATGATTTTGGACAGGGAGAACTTATCGCATTCGTGTACACAATGTTGGAGTATCAACTAGTCTCAATTTCAGGATCCAGAGCCATAATCTACTTCTAGCAGAGACAGAGGGATCATATACTGTGCAACAGAATTACACTAGCTTAGATATACATGTTGGACAATCTTATTCTTTTTTGTTAACGACGGATCAGAATGCAAGTACTGATTACTACATTGTTGCAAGCGCTAGGTTTGTGAATGAATCACTATGGAAAAGAGTTACTGGCGTTGCCATCTTGCGTTATACAAATTCCAAGGGAAAGGCAAAAGGTCCCCTTCCAGACTCTCCAAATGATGAATTTGACAAGACTTTCTCAATGAACCAAGCAAGATCCATAAGGTCTACTAACACCATGATTTAATTGCATGCACACATCTTGCTTGCTAATATAATATGCTTTTTGCTGTCTTCCTGTGTCTTAATCACAGTGACACTGACACCTTTTAGAGCATTCTAAGAAGTTTACTGGTCTGGGATTCTTTACTAATATGAATTCTTTGTTTAAGTTTCTATTTCAAAATGAAGCTTAAATTGTCACTCTGAAGTGATATAAAAGAGAACCATGACCAGATAACTCAGAAAATCATTTGATAGTTGCATAATATATTCTGTTATCAAATCAGAACAAATATTAAGTCAACGCAAAGTTTAGTTTAGAGAATTGATGGACTACGGAGAATTGGTTATCTACTTTAACTCATATTTGAGGTCTCTATTGTCAAATTCTTCAGATGGAATGTATCTGCTAGTGGTGCTCGCCCTAATCCGCAGGGTTCTTTTAGATATGGCACAATCAATGTGACTGAAATTTATGTGTTAAAAAACAAACCACCTGTGACAATTAATGGGAAACGGCGGACAACGCTTAGTGGAATCTCGTTTGTCAATCCTTCAACACCAATCCGGCTTGCTGACCAGTACAAGGTGAAGGGAGTATACAAGCTTGATTTCCCAACTAGGCCACTTACAGGAGCACCTCGGATGGAAACATCTGTTATTAATGGAACATTTAGAGGATTTATGGAAGTCATACTACAGAATAATGACACGAAGGTGCAGAGCTATCACATGAGTGGATATGCATTTTTTGTTGTGGGGTAGGGATTTGTTATTTTTGTTCTGCTTCATTATCAACATGTCTAGATGGGTTTTTTTTTTTTTTTTTTTTTTTCTACATGCGTTTAAAGCTGTAGTTTGATTGAAATATTGCAGGATGGATTATGGTGAATGGACAGAGAATAGCAGGGGCACATATAACAAGTGGGATGGAATAGCCCGCTCCACAACGCAGGTATATGCTTGACTCTGTTGTGCTCTTAGTCTTATTTGGTACCTTTAAGACTCGACCTTCAGTTACTCTTATAATTTTGACTTGTGATCTTCTAGCAACTATAGCACTTGATTGACATGCATATTTGAATGTTAATGATTTTTTTTTTTTTGGGTGTTGCTATCAAAATCAACATATTACTGGCTTGTCAACCTTAAAATACAGTTTGGATTCCTCAGTATTGGTCTCCAATGTCTGTATAGTGGACTATAGTTACTAGGCCATACAAAACTCCCAACTTGAGATTAAAATGATTTAAACTGTAAATTGTTGGTCGATATATATCTGGTTTGGTATTGTTTAGGGTCTTTAGACCATAGTTGTCAGTATCGTACGATATGTATCATAGCGTACGATATGTATCGTATCGTGTGTAAAAAGTTTCGTATCGTATTTGTGTATCGTAAGTGCTCATGAATTGTACGATATGGTGTGTGTATCGTATGAATCGTATCGTATCGTAAAATCGTATGAATCGTAAAATTGTACGATATATAGACAAATGCTTTAAAATTAGATTTTTTTATTAAAATTTTTATTTTTATATGAATCTAACAAGTTGTTAGACTTGTTTTAAACATAAAATCATTAGGGTACTTAATTTAATCTAATAAAGTAATATATTCATAAGTTTCTTTTCCTCTCTTTCTTTTACAAAATTTAGACTACACAGTATGCACTTACACTTCACTTTAATATTTACAAATTTATTTTCTATATTATGAATAAGATATTAATTGAAAATATAATTATTTTTTATTTTTTTCATTATTGTTACAAGTCCAATAAACTAGAATGCCAAGAAGAATTTTTTTTTTTTTAATTATTAAAATAAAAAGAATAAGAAAAGATAGTAAATGTTAATGATGATGAAGAAAATGTTAATGAAGAAATAAATCTGCAAAATAATAAACGTGATGATAGCATTGACTTAGACAGGATTGATTACCCAATATGATGAATATGATAAAATAAATTAATTTTTGGGTCATTTGTAATATATTTTAACTTTTGAATTTAAGCAATTTGAATGTGTATGTTATAAAAACGTGCTAGTTTGATTTATTTACTTAGCTTGTTAAATATTATTACAAAAGCAATGAATAAATTACTCATTAACTGAATATATTCAAAATTTATAATGAATATACCCTTTATATATGTATATCTATAATTTTTTTTTTTTTAGATTTTATTGAGTGTTTGTGTATCTTACGATACACAATACGATACGATACATGATACAAAAAAAATTAGAAATCGATTCACGATATCGATTTACGTTTTGACAACTATGCTTTAGACTATGGATGTCGAGGAGCAGATGACTGAACTCCAAATGCTCTCCTAATATTATATGGTACTAATGCCTTGATTACAATCTCTCTCTCTCTTGTTGTCTAGGTTTATCCTGGAGCATGGACAGCAATTTTGATATCTCTCGACAATGTTGGAGTCTGGAACCTGAGAACAGAAAACCTTGACTCGTGGTATCTTGGCCAAGAAACATATGTTAGGGTTGTGAATCCGGAGGCTACTAACAAAACTGAGTTGCCCATGCCAGACAATGCTCTCTATTGCGGTGCCCTTAGCAAATTGCAGAAGTATGTACATATGACTCATTTGTGCTAAATATTCTTCATTTTTGTATGTGAGACTGAGAGAACAATTCTAATTTTTTTTTTTCACTTTTCTTCTTGCAGGCCAGAAGATATCTCTTCGGCGACTTCAATCATGGGTAGATCAAGGCTGTTTTTCACCATGTTGATGATTGTCTGTGCTTTAATTCCCATTTTCCGCTAGGCGTTTTCATTTAGGATGTCCCTTCTATGTTGATTTCTCTTAGTGAGGTTTGTGGTTGAGTGCTTAGGTCTGTAAGATTAGTCTTGTTGATATGAATCTTCGGTGATTTTGACTTGCATTTTTCTTTCACAATGTTCTAAATGTTCCCCGGCTTCCCTGTTTAATTGATTGGGACTTGTCATTCTTTAATACCTATAATTTATGTACTGATTGGAATTCATCAATTTTCAATACAATGTAACCCCCCAGCTAAGCTAAGTTTGATCTGGCTTGCGTGACAATTTTGAGAGTTGTAGATTTTTTTGCTGCTGAATTCCAGACCAAAATGATTTTGTACTTATGTGAAAATGCCAAATGATAAAATGTGCTGTAGTAGTATATTTTATGACGAGGTAAAAAAAAATTGTCGGAGCATGAAGATACAAACAAATTTGCCATTTAAAATTTGGAAAGTGACTCAATTCTGTTAGAAAAGGAATCAATATCGCATAGCAGGATAGGTAGGCATGCAGGTTCCAAGCCCAGCATTTCAAATTCAAACTTGTCGTAACTAGGCTTTGCTAGCCCAGCTGGACAATTATGTGTCCTACACAATTTAATGTGGCCGCTTCTGAATTTCTTGGATGCTGCCAGTTGGAGAATTTATTTGGGCCAATGGACTATTTAAACAACAACAAATGCTGTATTCACCATTGTCATATCTCTTCAGCTAGAATCTTTTGAGGACACTATTGTTTTGACAATGATAATAATTGGTTATGTTATTAAAAATATTTGCAAGAATATGGATGGCACAAAGGCAACCAATCAGTGTTAGTAAACATGACCCTTGCTGAAGCAATCAAGCAGGAAGAGTGTCAAATAGGTGGGTTTGGAGTGAGCATAATTGGATTGAGTATATAAAACTCATTTACTCATTTATTACCTATTTAATTAATTACTTCTAACTCAAACCTAACCTAACTGAGTTATTATGAATAAATCCCAACCTACCCAGTTACCCAATAATCAAAATTACCAAAATGCCACTAAAACATGAAAATGACCATAATACTCATAAAATCATTTATATTTACCAAAATACCCCTAAACCTAAAAAAGACCAAATATGCTTTTAAAAAACCACTAAAAATGACCAAAACACTCCCGAAACCTAAAAAATGACTAAAATACCCCCAAAACTAAAAAAAAGACCAAAATATCCCCGAAACCTTAAAGTCACAAAAATACCCCCTAAACAAAAAAAAAAGAAAATGACCAAAATATCCTTGAAACCTAAAAATGACCATAATACTTATAAAATCTAAAAATGACCAAAATACTTCTAAAATCTAAAAAATGACCAAAATAACCTTGAAACATAAAAATTGACCAAAATACCCACTAAACCTAAAAATTGAATGAAATACTCCTAAAACCTAAAATGACTAAAATACTCTCGAAATCTAAAAAATGATTAAAATACCTGCGAAACCTAAAAATTGACCAAAATACTCCTGAAACCTAAAATTACCAAAATACCCCTAAACCTAAAAAATGACTGAAATACTCTCGAAACCTAAAAAAAGGGACCAAAATACCATCGAAACCTTGAAATTAACAAAAATACCACATAAACCTAAAAAATGACCGAAATACCCTCGAAACCTTAAAAATGACTCAAATAGCCCCCAAAACCTAAAAATGACCAAAATACCCCCTAAACCTAAAAATGACTAAAATACCCCATAAACCTAAAAAATGACCAAAATACTCTTGAAACCTAAAAAAAAAGGACCAAAATACCCTTAAACCTATAAATGACGAAAATACTTTTAAACCTTTAAAATGACCCAAATAAAACCAAAACCTATAAAATGACCATTTGACACCTTCCACATGTATTTCAGTTTTTTTTTTTTTTTTTTTAATTTTTTTTAATTTTTTTTATTTTTTTTTTTTAGGTTTATGGGGTATTTTGGACATTTTTTAGTTTTTTTGGGGGGGGGGGGGGTGGAGATTTTGGTTAATTTTTAGGTTTATGGTGTATTTTTATCATCTTACAAGTTTAAGGGGAATTTTTGTCATTTTATAGGTTTTGGGGTATTTTGGTCATTTTTTAGGTTTCCGGGGTATTTCGGTTAATTTTTAGGTTTCGAGGGTCTTTTGATCTTTTTAAGTTTAGGTGGTATTTTGGTTGATTTTTAGGTTTTGGGGGGTAATTTGGTCATTTTTAGGTTAAGGAGGTATTTTGATCATTTCTTAGGTTTAGGGAGGGGGGGTTAATTTGGTAATTTTAAGGTTTAGGGGGTTGTTTGGTCATTTTTTAAACTTCGGGGTTATTTTAGTCATTTTTAGTTTTGGAGGTACTTTACTTATTTTTTAGGTTTAGTATTTCGGTTTCAGAGTTATTTTGGTCATTTTTTAGGTTTAGGGAGTATTTTGGTAATTTTTAGGTTTTGAGAGTATTTTGGTCATTTTTTAGGTTTAGGAGGTATTTTGGTAATTTTTAGGTTTCGGGAGTATTTCGTTCATTTTTTAGGTTTGGGGGTGTATTTTGATGGTTTTTAGGTTTCGAGGGTATTTTGGTCATTTTTTAGGTTAGGGGGGTAATTTGGTCATTTTTTAGGTTAGGGGGGTAATTTGGTCATTTTCTTCGGTTTAGGGGCTATTTTGGTATTTTAAAGGTTTTTTAGGGGTATTTTGGTCATTTTTAGATTTAGTGGATATTTTCGTCATTTTCTAGGTTTATGGGGGTATTTTGGTCAGTTTTAGTGGTTTTGGGGTATTTTAGAGTTGGGTGATTTGTAGAAATAATAATTGGATCATAATTGGGTCTAATTGGGTACCCAGTTAAAACCCAATATATTAATGTTAATTGGGTTAATAGTTAATACCCATTTAACCCAATTAATAATTGAATGGGTTTGGGTCTCATTTAAGTGGGTGGGTTTGGTGGGCAAAGTTGATTTTGCCACCCCTAAGCAAGATGGATAAGTGATTGTAAAAAAAAAATGGGCTTCTCTTTAAAAGCCCAATACATGAAGGGCATTCAATTTATGCAGGCAAAGAAAACTGCAAGCAGTTCATGGCAATGGAAAGGCATTCTCAATTCCAGATCAATCATCAAAAAGGGTCTATGTACCAAAATTGGGAATGGGAGACACATCAATTTCGGATCACCCTTGGATCCCCACCCTTGAAGGATTCACCCCCCGTCCTACACAAACTAACCACAACATCCATAGAATTTCTGATCTCATCTGTCCAAATTCCTACAAATGGGATAGTGGAAAAATTGCCTCTTTTTGATTCACTCACAGCTAGGAAAATCCTCAATATCCATCTATCTTCCACACAACCACAAGACAAACATATTTAGGTTCCAAATAGTTCAAGAATTTTCTCAACAAAATTTGCCTGTCACTCTGAACATAATCCAACTCTAGATTCCTCTAGTCCCCTCATAAAAAGAGATTGGAATCTCATTTGGAATGCAAAATATGTTAGATTTAACTAATGTTGTGGAAAATAGCTTGGAATAATCTCCCTACAAATTAAGGCTACTTCAGCATCTTCCATCTTATCTATTGACAAATCTTGCACATTCTGTAATGTAAAAAAAGAATCAGTCTTCCATCTTTTTACTTAATGTCCCGATACCCAATTGGTTTGGCTCTCCTCTTTATGGCCTCCGCCTGTCCACCTAAACAGATTAACCTTATCCAGCACAGAAGATTGGATTAAGCTCTTGCTAAATCCAAGTAACCCCCTTAAACCTCTCCCCTGAAGAGGCTCCAAAATTATTGCTCTATGTAGTTTCCATAGAAACAAAGTCAATAAGAGACCTTCTTGCCCAAGAGCTGAATAAGATTTTCCTCTTTCACAAACAATCTTGGGACTTCACAATCCATCAAAACACAAATTCACCACATAACTCTTGGTCCCCACTTCCACTTGGCTGGTTAAAGCGTAATATGACACTGCAATTAAGCCAGAGAACTCCTATACGGCTATACCTAGTTGCTGTTTGCCGTGATCATCTGGGTAATTTTATTTATGTGTGGACATGCATTGAAGTCAAATGGAGATTGATCCAATTTGGGTTGAAGCTAAAGCTGCATTACTTTCTGTCTCTTCTACTCATTTTTTGGGTTTGAACAATATTATCTTTGAAGGCGATGCTCTAAATGTGATAGAGCCTATTCGGCACTCCTCAATTAAACTTCATTGAGCTATCTCTTCCATTATTGTAGATATAACTTTTCTGTTGTTATCAAGCAAGCCAATTGTGTTGCCCATGGACTCGCTGCACGGGTTCCCTTTTTCTGTATGCAATAAACACGCCACGTTTAGAAATCTTTTACCCACAAGATTTTCTAGCTTTTTGCTGATTTTTTTTTTTTTTTTTTTTTTGTTGATTTTTTTTTCCTGAAAGTGTGCGTGTACTGTACTTAAAAAAAAAAAAGTGAGAAAAAGTGATACTTTAAAAGTTGGATATAAAAGTTTTTTTTTTTTTTTTTTTTTTTTTTATAGTAAACATAAATACTTATTAGAACACACAAGAAAATAGTAATACTAATGTTTTAAACCGAGTTTATAATACATTATATAACCAAAGTATACTTACAAAAAGGACTAACTCTTGTAGTTGTAAACTGAAGTTATAAACATTAGATATAAAAGTAAAAAGTTAAAAGTTGAACTTATAAGCTAATATCAAACGGGAGAAATTATTAGGTCCACTCGGGACTACTAAAGTGATTCTCCTTGGTACACCAAATCAATAAAATGATTCTCTTTGGACCTTTTTGTTATTACTTAAATAATATTTAACTAGTGTATAATATTATAATTTTTTTAATAACAAAAATCCTTTTTTTTTTGGTAATTTTTTTTATAAGAAAAATGCTAAAATTATAATAAATTCAACTTAAAAAAAAATTACAAAGGATGAAGTAATGAATATGATTAGTGACACTTCAAGAAGATAATAAACAAGAATTTGAATGAATGATATTAGGGATATTATAAAAGATAAAGTTTAGTTACAAAATTAGTAGCAGCCTAAAACTACAACCTTATTCAATAAAATAAATATTACTACATATTTTGAAATTTAACCGTTGACTCAATAAAATAAATATTACTACATATTTTGAAATTTAACTATTGAATTGTGTGTTTTTTACGCTCATAATACACATGTCAAATTTTGTGTCAATCGGATATTATTTATTATATGATCTATAAACTTATATTTTATGCATAATTTTAAACTACAAAGACTTGTAATTTAAACAATTTATTAATGATATAGCTATTAATCTTTAATTTTCTAAAAATTTTGCAAGTGCAGAGGATATAAGTAGAAGGTGTAAACTAATGGTGAATTTGTCAAAATTCACCTTCAATAAAAAAGATACTGAGTAGTTGTAGTTTTATGTTGCAACCAATTTTGTAACTAAATTTTATTCTATTATAAATTTTACAATAAGAGGCTTACAAAGATGTATCACCAATCATCAAAAGTAATTCAAAAATGCATTTATTAAGTTCTTGACGTCCACAAATCATATTAATTGTCACATCAGTTTGTTAAGGTTTTGAAGTAAAATTTACAGTATTTCTAGCATTTTCTTATATGAATTATTTCTTGTGATTAATGACACATATATTTGTAAGACTCATGTAGTTAAAATTGTATTATCTCTGGTATTTCTTAGTCCTTTGAGACTTCTTAAAAGTAGAGAAAAAAAAAGTAAAAATAATTTTTTTTCCCTATATTTCCATTTTTTTTTAAATTATCAATTTTTGTCCTAAAATTTGGGAACATTTCTTTGGTAGGGAGCTCTAGACAATGACCTAAGTGGCCTAGAGCTGGCCCTGGGTGGACCAAATAATTTATCGTGAAACAGACGCTCAAATCTTGCAGACTTGTTTGCTTGGCGATGAGGCACCATGGTGTCCCCTACTCCTTTATTATTTTGGGTGAACCGCTTGACTTACTGGCTCCCAGTTTGTCTTTTTAATGTCTGTTCGTACTATTCGTTCTGTTTTCTTCTACCAATAGCGCTACTCACCTGTCCCCAACTCCTTTACTATTTGTTCTGTTTCTAGTAATATTAAATGCATTCATAATTACCAAGAGTAAATACATAGGTTAGAGGAAAACTTTGATCTAGAAAAAGGTTAGAAGAAAACTTACCTGTATATTCATTGAGGGATGTGTGGGAACAGGTGAGTAGCGCTATTGGTAGAACAGTTATTACAATATGTAAGTTGGAAGTTAGAAAGTTAACTGATGATGTTTTTAAGAGTACTGATTTATGAAACTTTTTAGAATTTTTTTTTTTTTTAAAAAAGAGAAAAAAAGTAATTGATTTTTTTTAATAAAATAACATCAAAACTTTTTTAAAAACAATCTATTAACACATTTTGGAATGATGATTTGAGATAACAACGGCTTGGTCTTGGCTTTTATGTCCAAACAACTGCCACAGCTTTACACACCTTGGAGATTGAGGCACTGGCTGCTTCAATAGCATTGGAGTTTGCATCAGCTATGGGGTTCTGCCGAGGTGTCCTGAAACCGATTCACTAATTTTGGCAAATGAGTTGATCAATTACAGCACCAACTTGTCATCGGATGGCTTGTTAATCGTGTATATTAGAATTAATGCTAGTTTTTTTAATCAATTACTTTATGTAATAAGATTGTGCATAATTTAACAAAACATGCTTTTTGTATTTTAAATTTTTTGATGTGAATAGAGGTTGTTCCATTACCCTTACTTTTTGTTGTCCTTGTTGTGTTTTCTTTATAAAGTTGGTCAATTTTCCTCCCTCAAACAAAAAAAAAAAAAAAAAAAAAGAAAAAAGAAAAAGAAAGAAATGCCTTCAAAAGCAGAATAGAATATATGGATCTGGAGTCATCACCAGATCTGATTCCCCTGCTATGTACCTTTTGCTTGCCAAAGGTCTCAGCGGTCATCTCACAGCTACAAGGAAACAGATTATAGATGTATAAAATCACAATGATCAGTGGTGGACTCAATTGGCCCGTATTAATCTTATTCGGAAGGGTAAATGAAACTTGAATAAGAATTTGCATGATTTGGGTGGGACCATATGATTAAACAGTCACGAGTTCTGAAAGTTAAGAAAAAGGAGTAACGTGGTATGAAAGAAAGAAAGGCCGTTTGGCGTAAAATTAAATTAAAAACTATGTCGGAAGAAATTGACAACTAAAGTTCGGACAAAAGCGTAATAATTATTATGGCATGTTTCTGGCATGCATATTGAAGATTTCTTTCTAGGGTTAATGGAACACCTACGTGGCTCTAGAAATTTTCTTGAAAGGTGGTTAATAAACTTAAATTAAGTAAATTTTAATAAAAAGAGAACTTGAATATATTGTGTTATTGAAAATATATATATATATATATATATATATATATAAATACATGAAATTTTATAATTTTTTTCTACAAGTTTTCATATTTTGAAATCATCATATAATAGTTTATTATCAATTGTCATTTTCTATTGCCCATGTAGATGTGACCATTTTATTTTGTTAAGTTTTTATATGACATTTTTATTTTCATGTAATTGTCATTATTTATTTGTTATTTTTTTTTTATAAATTATTGACCTTATATTAATTATTGTCCCACATAACCACACTTTTTCATACATAAATAATATATTTAACAATCACTAACTTTTTACTCTTCCCCTTAAAAAAAAAAAAAAATCCTTTTACTCAAAAAAAAAAAAAAATCACTAACTTTACTATTTTTTTCTTTGAATCACTAATTTTACAATAAAAAGTTATTATAACATGATAACAATATACACATGTAACAAATCCTTTGTATTTCTTGGTTATTAAATCATATAAAGTTATATTATATTTACCATTCACACACTTCACAATTCACACAAATAACATTATATCAAAAAATAAAAAAAATAATGCACACAATTAGTATCAAAAACACACACACACACACTCTCTCTCTCTCTCTCTCTCTCTCTCTCTCTCTCTCTCTCTCTCTCTCTCTCTCTCTCTCTCTCTCTCTCTCTCTCTCTCTCTCTCTCTCTCTCTCTCTCTCTCTCTCTGAGTCATAGATATATAGAAAGTCAAATAGAGAATAGAGATGAGATGTAATTCATGAGAGAAAGGAAGAGTGATTTGTGTTGTTAATTAGTTTTGGGATGAGCTGATCTATGTTGTTTGATTTTGAGCATTAATTTATGATTAGGGTGTGCAAAATTTAAGCCAAGTTGTGCAAAAATATTTTTAAGGGTAATTAAATTAATAAAAAAATATTTTACATATATAATTTTTTTTTTCAAGTTAGGGGGTTCATTTGAACCCCCTAAATTACAAGTGCAGCCGCCCCTGAACACCTAATTAATTAAACAAATATCCAATATATGATGTTTTTGCATGATTAGAGTGGATTTTATACTTTTCCATCATTTATATTTTCTTTGATACATATGAACATCGTCCAAATCTCATAGTATTAGGATTTTTTTTTTTCTTTTCATTTGAAATGAATTCATTTCATGGTTAATGTAGGGACTCAATTTTTGATTGGACTCAGAATATAAACGGGTTTTCGGTCCAACAAGCCCAAACAATAAATTTGTAGAGAATGGATAGAAGGATTAGGCGCTGGCCGTCGTCCCCCATGCAAGAATCTCTTTTCTCTTATATAAAATATGCTTGTAACTTGTTTACAACTGGGGAATGCTCCTCGGCCCATGGCCGAGAAGCCCTTTTTCTTTTTAGCTTTCTTCCCCCCCTTATTTTATTTTACTCGCTTTTCTTATATAGTCCTCACCATCCTCTCTCGCTGTTCCATCTGTTGATCATCTATTCGCCTTTCTTCTGGTTGCCCATCCCATCAGAAGTCTTATCAGCACTCAAGTGGTTCAATCTGATCAACGTTGCCCTGCCAAAGGGTTATATCACCATTAATGCGGCCAGAGGGGTTAGGTAAAGGCATTAAGTGCGGAGGTGACAGCTTGCCCCGGGCTTGTCCCTTCTAAGATTCATCCTCGGCATGCCGAGGACAAAGAGGTTCTCGGCTTGCAACCGAAAAGAGGCTTTCTCCATCTTAGCCTCGGATGACCAGTCTTCCTCGGCGTGGGCCTTGGGCCTACTAGGCGATGGGCTGAGGCTACGAGGCCCATAGACCCCACAATAGCCCCTCAAAACCCTGCTGCACGTTCCCTCAAACGGGTAGGAGGGTTTTGATACCTACGGGCCCTCCTAAGCGAATCACCCCACTTTGGTTTGTGCTAATGTTGGCGACTTTTTGACTACTCGATGTACGTTTTTTGCGTTTCAAGATTTAATGTGTGCCCACATTAAATTTTGGCGGCACCACGTTTCCCGCCTGGTTAACAAAGCGGATTTGGAAACCGTTCTTAGGTTGGACCTTTTCCTGAACGAACCTGATAACCAGGTCAGAGCCGCTCATCAAATCCTTGGATGCGACCCAGCTCAGAAATCATTCCCAATCCTGAAGCACGTAATTAAAGCTCGTGACCCTCGGCTTACGCAGATCACCGTGGTGGAGGACGGTTTTGCATTTTCCGAGGGGTCTTACATTCCTAAAGGCATACCACTAGCAGGTCCCTCCTCATCTCAACAAGTAACGGTGGCCGAGGAAGGACTATCTAAGAAGGCAAAGGAGGTGGTTGAACTGAGTTCTTCCGAAGACGAATATAGTGTGTTCGACTTAGTTGGTCAGTCCGAGGATCCCTCTGGTGATCTAGGAGATCCTCATTTGTCTGAAGCCGACCTCAGATCCCTAAGAGCTGGTACTCAGGCCGAGATGGGTTTAAAAAGACAGCCCTAAACCAGCCTTCTCAACCTGCTCGAAGGCGGTTCCAAGAAGAGCGCACCGGAAGAGTCGCAGCCGAAGCCCCCAACACCTTCGCCCCAGATACTAACTGTGCAAACTCGGTCATCTTCTGTCCCCGTAGCACCAGACCTTCAGACAAAGTCTTTCGATCCAAAAAGGAAAAGACTTGACAAGGGTAAGGAGCCAATGGATAGGAGTAAGTCCTACTCCCCGCTCGAGAAGGATAAATCTCGCAGGCCTCCGAAACAACTGAAACTCGGTGGTCCACAGAAAAGCAAGAAGACCGTCCAACCATCTAAGACTCAAGCCTGGCTGCCTGCTGCCATGCTTCATGATCAGCCCCTGACGGATGACGCGTCTATACGGGAATCTCAAGGGGTTGAGGGGGCCCTCGTAGCCAATGCCTTGGAGAAGTCTCTTCTTCTTCCCACCGACATGGCCGAGCTTGAAAGAATGAGTGGGTCTGAGGTTGTCCTTGACCTTAAGAAGTATCTGGGCATGGTGAGTCCTTTGGTATTTATTTACTTTACTCAACTTTTGTCGCCTAGTACCTTCATTTCCCTTTACGGAATTACTTGTTTTCATTGGCAGGCTATCCAGGCTCTATTTAGGTTGGACGAGGAGGTCGATGGTCAAAGCAGTGCTTTGGCACAAGAGCGTGACAAGATCTTGAAAGCTGCTAGTACCCTCAAAAAGTCTGAGGCTGACCTGAAAAAGGCGACCGAGGACCTAGAGGAGATGAGAAGGGCCAGAGACACTGCTGCCTCCGACCTGGCCGTGGCCAGGAAGCAAGCTGAGGACCAAACCACCCGCTTGCAAGACATTGAGGGCCAGCTACAGAATGCCAAGGAAGGCAATGAATACCTGAAGTAAGAGTTGACTAAGGCAATTCATGAGAAAGGTATTGCCGATTATGCCAGGGATGAGGCTGTGAGAGCCAAAGATAAGGCAGTATTTGCAAAAATGGACGCTGAGCGCTCTGTAGAACAGGCGTAAGAGGAGGCCTTTGCAAGTGGGGTAGCCTAGACTGAAGCCATTCTTCGGGCGCAAGTTCCTGCAGTATGCAGGCATTACTGCATGAAGCTCTCAACCAAGGAGGGATTGATGCTTCATCCGATCTTAGGAGGAAGGACAGGGTATATTACCCTATAGCAATTCTCGAGATTGCCATCGATGCTCCCGAGGAGGGGTCTTCCTTACCAGCGATCGAGAGTCACGATAAGACCGCCGAGGATATATCTTTGACTGACCAACCATCCGAAGAGATTGAACCCCAGAGGGCGTTGGGGGGAGCTAGAGCTGAGGGTCAGGAAATACCACCAGATGTGGCGAGGCTCCCTGCAGACCCTTTGAAGCAAAGCCCCTAGGCCTTGGCTAAAGCCTTCAATTTGCTGATCGAACTAATTTGCCTACTGAGTTGAGGGAACTGGTATACGATATAGGATAATTTTGTTTATTTTCTCTTTCATTTCATTTTGTTTCTTGCCTTAGTGGCGTTGTAAGGAAATTGTATACTTTCTGTTTAAGCTGAATGCATAGTACTTTGCTTCCAACTACAGATATTTTCTTTTGTTTGCCTTACTATAATATTCTGCTTAATATTTGTATTCTATTTTGGAGTTAGTCTCATGAAATTGCCTGTTATCCTTCAAATATAAATATAAAGGCCGTATCATAGTTTAACTCTAGGTAACACTTTGGTTTTTCTCCAAATATTTATTTTCTCCATAGGTTCGAGTCCGAGGACCATGCGATACCTTGGTTCTGTTTAGTACCCAGGTATAATGGTGTGTATAGTTTTACCATAGGCTTGGGTCCGAGGACCATGCAATACCTTGATTCTGTCTACCACTTCTATTTTTCTGTAAGTATCTAGTTTTCCCATAGATTTGAGTTTGAGGACCATACAATACCTTGGTTCTGTCTAGTACCCAGGTATAATGGTGTGTATAGTTTTACCATAGGCTTGGGTCCGAGAACCATGCAATACCTTGGCTCTGTCTACCACTTCTATTTTTCTGTAAGTATCTAGTTTCCCCATAGGTTTGAGTCCGAGGACCATGCAATATCTTGGTTCTGTCTAGTACCCAGGTATAATGGTGTGTATAGTTTTACCATAGGCTTGGGTCCGAGGACCATGCAATACCTTGGTTCTGTCTACCACTTCTATTTTTCTGTAAGTATCTAGTTTCTCATAGGTTTAAGTCCGAGGACCATGCAATACCTTGGTTCTGTCTAGTACCCAGGTATAATGGTGTGTATAGTTTTACCATAGGCTTGGGTCCGAGGACCATGCAATACCTTGGCTCTGTCTACCACTTCTATTTTTCTGTAAGTATCTAGTTTCCCCATAGGTTTGAGTCTGAGGACCATGCAATACCTTGGTTCTGTCTAGTACCCAGGTATAATGGTGTGTATAGTTTTACCATAGGCTTGGGTCCAAGGACCATGCAATACCTTGGTTCTGTCTACCACTTCTATTTTTCTGTAAGTATCTAGTTTCCCTATAGGTTTGAGTCCGAGGACCATGCAATACCTTGGTTTAGTCTAGTACCCAGGTATAATGGTGTGTATAGTTTTACCATAGGCTTGGGTTCGAGGACCATGCAATACCTTGGTTCTGTCTACCACTTCTATTTTTCTAGCAGCAGAGATTTGTCCTCGAACCGCTTTACTGGAGGTGATTCCTCCTTGGATCGGATTATGATTTTTACACGTGGCGTTGATCTTGCCTCCAGCTCGAGGCTTTATCTTTTTCATTTACGAGGCGTCCTTTGGCGGTTCGTTTTCCGCGCTCAACATTTCGATGCACGAGACGCGCCCTCATTAATGTCCTCGTGAATTAACACGAGTCCAACAGTCTACGGCCTCCTTGGAAATTGGTAGCTTCATTATTAGCCCAACTTATAATTCTCTTTTCGAACTCTGCATGAATTAATTCTCACCAACCCCCATCCCCTATATAAGGTGAGGAGATGGTTTCTCCACAATCCATGGACCTCTTAACACAAACAGAAAAAAGAAAACACATTCCTCCAGCTCCCCAAGCCCTTTTAACAATCCCGCCCGAATTGTGACCGGAATTGGCAAAAGCCGGTATGGCCGCAGCCCCCACTGGGCTTCTGGTGCGGCAGAATCTAGGCATAACCTCAATGGCGCCCTACAAGGTGGCCCAGAAGGATGTTGTTAGAGTACCTAACGTCTCTCCTCGGAGCGCACCCCTGACGAAGAAGACGTACGAATTCACCTCATGGGCGGTGCCCGAGTGTTGCCGTCTCCAACGGCCAACACTCGTGAGGATCGGAGAGAATCAGGGGAACATCATGGGGGAAGGTATCCCGGAGCCCCTGCATCTGCTTCTCTCTTTGTTCCAGCTCCGCCCCGCCGAGAAGGGAGTTTTGGTGGCCTGGAAACATGATGGCCCTCCCCCTTCTCTGCCTTTTGTGTCAAGCTCTCCCATTCTCTTTATGCCAATAAAGGGACGGCTTGACACTTCCCACTGGCCAGCTTTTTTAGGGCGGCTTCACCTAGGCCTCTGATTGTAGAAATAGCTGGTGGGATTAGCTTGTAAATTTGTGTGAAACACACCTGCCTGAGCCTCTGATTGTAATTTGTACTGTTTCTATTTATGAAATAATAATATCAAAATTTCTCTCTTCACTGTCAAATCTTCTATACATATATATATATATATATATATATTTTTTTTTTCAACCTATAGTAAAACGACCACTTAGAACAATCGCTTGGTGCACTGGCTAGCACCCTAATCCTTCCCACAGACGGCGCCAATTGTAGGGACTCAATTTTTTATTGGACCCAGAATATAAACGGGTTTTCGGTCCAACAAGCCCAAACAATAAATTTGTAGAGAATGGATAGAAGGATTAGGCGTTGGCTATCGTCCCCCATGCAAGAATCTCTTTTCTCTTATATAAAATATGCTTGTAACTTGTTTACAATTGGGGAATGCTCCTCGGCCCATGGCCGAGAAGCCCTTTTTCTTTTTAGCTTTCTTCCCCCCTTTATTTTACTTTACTCGCTTTTCTTATATAGTCCTCACCATCCTCTCTCGCTCTTCCATCTGTTGATCATCTATTCGCCTTTCTTCTGGTTGCCCATCCCATCAGAAGTCTTATCAGCACTCAAGTGGTTCAATCTGATCAACGTTGCCCTGCCAAAGAGTTATATCACCATTAATGCGGCCAGAGGGGTTAGGTGAAGGCATTAAGTGCGGAGGTGACAGCTTGCCCCGGGCTTGTCTCTTCTAAAATTCATCCTCGGCATGCCGAGGACAAAGAGGTTCTCGGCTTGCAACCGAAAAGAGGCTTTCTCCATCTTAGCCTCGGATGACCAGTCTTCCTCGGCGTGAGCCTTGGGCCTACTAGGCGATGGGCTGAGGCTACCAGGCCCATAGACCCCACAGTTAAAATTATATACTAATATAAATTTAAAGTTGTATCCCATGCCACATTATTTAAAAATTTAAATGGTCTGAGACTTTGTATTCTATCAAATCTAAAAAATAAAATCTTAATTGTGAAATTTTATTTTTCCATTTCAAGTAAAATTATTGGAGTGATCCTACTCCAATTTGGTAATTAAATTCTATAAGCACTTCTAAAAAGAAAAAGAAAAAAGAGTTTCCTACAACTTTCTCCAATATATATATGCCTCTACAAATGAAATATGGTTCAAATTTGTAAAACAATATATTGCACAAGATAGTCCTATATTTTCATGGGAGAATTGGGATTTAACTTATGAGAGAGGATTATCCCATTGTTCAATTAAGTGTCGTACTTTGACTTTTTTTTTAAATGTTAGAAACATTGTGGCCGAAGAGGTCCAATCTTAGTCTAGGCCTATATATTCACAAAACAAGTAAATTAACGCTGAGTTAATCTAAGATTAATTTAGGGTTTTTTAACAAATAAACCCTATATTTGGTTCATTGTAAAATAATATGTTCAATATCAAAGATGTGGCCTTTAATAACTTTCTCGCAAACCATGATAAATCTTGTTTCCTTTTTATTTATTTATTTTCTCTTTCAGTCCCTCAACAACGTTAACAAGATAAAACATTGATATTTGATACTCCTTTTTCGGTTGATTCCATTCTACTACTTTTTAGCAATCTCGGGTGGAATTGATGATGATACATACATATTTTCAGTATCAACATGGAAATGATGATGAAATTTACTTGCTTATGGACTCTTCTTTTGATATGCCACATACTTTCTAAAAAGTTAGAATGTGGAACTGCTATGCATGTTGGCATGTTGGAGTTGAAGATGGCATTTTGTTCCAAGATCTCATGCTTTTGGGAGGTGAGAACGGAGGGACAACTTTATTATAGCACCTTTTACAGAGATCCAGAAGTTGTTGGGGCCCTCTTTCATTCCTTTCTTGATTACCACAGTACTATATATTGGGTGGATAAAATAGCCCTTTTAGTAATGGTCGCATCCTATGCATACTTTCAAACTTTTATGAATCACGCTTACCTGATTCAAAGCTTAATAATGACTTTAACATTTTCAACAGTGGAATTGACATTGACCATGTTCTAAGGAATTGACATATTCCTAATCCTAAGCATTTGGATATATCCCTGACTAAAAAAGCTCATCTCAGTCTTGGAGTCATCTCTTTTAAGAAATGATTTTGTGGAAACCGGCCTGGAAATCCCTAAGGCCTTAACTCATCTTGTGCAAGTAATTGTTGTAATGTTTAACTTATACTTGTAAAGCATAGTGAGTGTTCATATTTCATAGTCTAGAGAATATCCGTGAGGCAGTCTCCATTTCCCTCCGTCAAAGAAGCGAGTTGTAATGTAATAATGAAAATTCTCCAATCTCGATCTTATTGGGTAAATATGTGTTTTAGGAACTTAAGCATATGAGTCTTCATGCGTAAGGGTTCAATACAATATGTCGACACACTCCATGCATATCTTAACCCAAAAAAATTTAGTCTATGTTTTTGGCCCAACAATGTAAATTAACCGCTCACTTTTCTATTAATTATCTGATATGGGACTCAATTACCTAACCAGTTTTTGTGAAGCACTAGGGAGGATAGTTTTGATTTGTTTTTTGTTTTTTAGTAGTTACGTTAGAGAGGAGCAAGCCCCCCATTCTCATTTTAAAATAGATCAAAAATATTATTGAATTACAAGACTTTTCATTAAAAAAAAATATTCATCATAAATATAATAAAAATTGAGCGGTCAAAGAAATTCAGAAACCAATATTTAGCAAAGAATTTACCACATTGGGAATTCTAAACTCTTGCTTTAATTTCTCTTTGTACAAGATGTGGAGCATTTTTAATTTCCTATGTTAGGATCTTTAGTGGCCGGGCTAATTGAATGTAATTTGAATTCAAATTTTTATTGTGCTCATGTACTTGTGTGGGTTTAAATTTGTAATGGGTTGGTGAGGTCAAAGTGCAAGAAATTGAAGTTCACTTTTGCAAAACTACGGTCGTATGAAATTGACGGTGTCAAGCGAATTAAGAGGCGTATCAGAATTTGAAATTCAGAAGAACAAAGGCGTTGCCCCTCACTCACTCCTCTCTCAATCATACAAAATTGCCAAAACTTGAGAGAATTTTGCTATGAAATTTTCTGTTGTTCCAGCCTTTTAGCCTCACTATATAATCCTCATTTCCCACAAATTTCATCATCCAATTTCCATATGGAAGAGTTAGAGAGAACCCATAACCCCTAGAGCAAACCCTTCTTTTGTCTCTACCTTCTCCCTCTCCAATTGTCCAATTTCATGAGAGATCAAAACCATCACATACAAAGCAACTTTCAAAGGTTTTGGTGCTGATTGGTGTGGGGAATCATTGCAGCTGTCCCAGAATTACCAAGAAGACTTGGTCATTGTAATTGGAGGCTCAATTGCAGATCCACAAACTTTCAAGATGAAAGGATTGAGGAATTGATTGCTAGCAGAAGTTGGAGGCTTAAGTATATAATCATTAGTTAGCTTAGAAGGTTTTGTATAGGGATGACAATTTAAACCTGCACCTGTGAGAACCCGTCTCACCCGCCCTTAATGGACGGGTATTACATGGCCTACATAACAAATGGAATAGGGATGGGGATTAACATTTTCCCCCACACCAGTCCCTTTTAAATTTTAACAATTAAAATTTTATTTATTTTTAGGTTTTTTTATTTATAAGATATACATATGTGCTTTTAGCATTCTAACTTTAAATTTATGATGTTTTTGTATATTTTATTATTGAATTTATACTTTAATATTTTAATATTTACATTGTTTAAATTTTATAATTGTTGTATTGCTATATTTGAATTGTTTTTGTATTTATTATTACTTGAATTGTTGTATTGTTATGCTTTGAGGAGGTATTGAAAAATTATAACTTTATTTTAATGTTTTATGAGTTTAAATTTAATGCATTCAAAATAAACTTATAATAAATTATATATAAAATTTTTTTGAGTGTGGTTCGAAGGGTACCATTGGGCACCAGCGGGTATCCGCTGCAACAGGACGGGGAAAGAAACCCTACCCTAAAGAGGAAGTAGGGCAAGGATGGAGAATAAGAAACCTGCCACAGACCCTCTCCATTGTCATTTCTAGTTTTGTAAATGATATGTACTATAACTATTTTTTATTGTATATCATTTGTTACTAGAGGCCTTGAGGAGTTTTTTCCCTTGGTTCTCAGGTTTTACCATCCATAAACACTTCGGTGTTTTTGTGGGTGGTTGATTATTGATTGGGATCATGTTTTTGTTTGTATATCCATTCACATGTCAATTGGTTAGTCACATGAACAACTAGGCTTAATTTTACTGTTAGCTTAAAATTAACGTAATCTGCATGCAATTGTGGGGTCTAAATTGGTATCATCCTAGTGTGAGCGGCGGCTACAAAGACATAAAGAATTAAAAAAAAAAAAAAAAATAATAAATATTACAATTTTCACTATAAGAGAAATACAAACTAAGATGGCTGCTGAGTCATCAAGTCATCCCACACAAACAACACAAAAGCAACAAGGTGGGCACTACGTACAACTAGTAAACACTTACTCCACAACACAAAAGTCCGTAACCGAAAAGAATACAAAGAAAGAAACTCTATATCGTGTTTATCTAATATTTGAAGAGGCTGGGTATTTTGTTGGAGATTGTGATTGTGAGATTTTTACTTCAACATTTTCCATGGATGTAGCTCAATAGGATGAGACAATTAGTGTACATATGTGTTTGAATTCATAACCTAAACGAATTGTGATTGATTGCATGAATTTGTTGAAATTGATTTGGAAAGAAATAAAAGCAATTGAACATTATTAGGTAAAAAAATCAAATCTCAAGAATTTCAAGATTATAATGTGATAAAACACGGATTACCCTAAAAGCATTCTCCCTTCATGTGTACCCTTATTAAGTGGGGTCAACATGTGAGAGTTTTTTAAATGAGAGATAAGGTGGATGTAGGATAATCATAATGCATTATCAATTATTCCAAAAACTGAACCTATTAAAAAATTTGTGAATTTAATAATTTAATCTAGCTAACACAATGAATTATAAAATTCAATACAAAAAGTACAATGTACTACACTTGTTCATAATGTATTGATGGTTAGAATAACGACTAAGTAATTAAAATTACCATTTCTAATAATTTAAGGGTATGCTTGGAATTAGGGAGATTGATGGAGAGGACAAGAGACTGAGATAGTAGAGGGAGGTTGTTGGAATATACTAAAACATTATTTTTTGGCCACTTTCTCCTTTACGCTACTCTTCTCTACCCTCAAATTCCTTTATCAAAACATAGAATAATCTTTTGATACAAGTGCTAGTTTATCATGTAGCAAAGAGGGTGGCCATGAGTTCAAATCATATCTCTACTCTACCTCCTATTTACAAGTTAAAAATCACACATGTTGCATACCATTAATTAAAGCAGAGTTTAAGTTCACATGTAAAGGGAAGTGTCAAGATAATAGTTAAATGATTAAAGGCAAAGCACCATTTTGGTCCTTATGTTTTGGGGTTATAGTCAATTTGATTCTTACATTTTTGTAACAATCAATTTGGTCTTTGTTATTTTTAACTTGCAATCAATGTGGCTCCTACCATTAATTCACTAACAGAAAATGTCCATGTGGCACACGACATGACAGCTGGTACACAGGATGCTAATGTGGCTAAAAATTAATGTTTAAAAAATACCACCTCAGCACTAAATTGAAAAAAAAAAAAAAAATCTTAATTTCAAAATAAGGAAAAAAAAAAAAAAAAGGTGAAACATTGCCAGATTTTCTTGAATTTTTTTTATCAACCAAACACAAAAATCAATCTAGCAAGCCAAATCATTGGTACAATTCTTTAGTTTTTGAGTTTGTTGTTTGGGTGCAAATCTGGGTTTCTTTTATCCTTAAGCCTATCATCATCATCTTCCCCGTCAACAACTTCCTTGGTTCCTTAACTTCATTCGGTGCTTCAGAGAGAAACAAGTCTAAAGTTTGAATGGAAAGCCCACACTCATTTCCGAATCTCCAACCCTCAACTTAACTCAAATATGGCATCTTAGTCCGATACAAAGGTTAAATATGAAAACGTAGCACAAATAAAATCCCATGGATCTACAGACCTCATGTTTGAAACCCACCCACAGACCCATTTTTTAGAGCAAATCAAAATCCCATTTTCAAACAATAAACCTAAATCACCAAATCCCTACAACACAAATGGAAATCTAATCTCCAAACGCACACATAAAGCTAAAATAGAAAAATTAAAAAGAGATGGAAAATAGAAACAATGAATAGAAAATCACCAAATCCCTACAACACAAATGGAAATCTAATCTCCAAACGCACATATAAAGCTAAAATAGAAAAATTAAAAAGAGATGGAAAATAGAAACAATGAATAGAAAGATACATGAGATGACAACCACTATTTATGGTGCTGCCATCATGCATCACTGTCAGCGGTGGTGGTCAATCTAGGGATGGCCATACCCATACCCAACCCAATTAATTTATCCATAGATACCCAATTACCTTACTCAATTAATATCCATACCCAATTGTTACCTAGTATGTTTACCTATAGATATTCATACCCAAACCCAATTTTTATAAAATCACAAAATATGCTCAAAAACCGGTAAAAATACCAAAATATCCTCAAAATCTTTAAAATGAGCAAAATGCCCATGAAACCTCTAAAATCACTAAGAGGCTGTTTGGTTCACTAGTTTTCATGACTCAATTCTCTGTTTTCATAACTCAATTCTCAAAAATTGTGGGACCCATAGCAAAATACTCGTTTGCCTGCACAATTTCTTTGTTTTCATAACTCTGTTTCCAATACTCAATTCTCTACTTTTTGAGTTATGAGTTGTGGAAACTGAAAACAACTTTTGGCTGTTTTCAGTTTTCAATTCTCATAACTCAATGACATTTTTGTAATTAAACACACAAGAGGACCCACAAACAGTACCAGCCGCACCTTTTGACCTCCTTTTGACTTTTTTTTTTTTTTTTTTTTTTTTTTTCATTTCTTCTCCTGGTGGGTTGGCTGTTCAGTTTTTTTTTTTTTTTTTTTTTTTTTTTTTTGGCACTGGTTCGGTCTGTTCTGGTTTCTTCTTCTTCTTCTTCCTTTTTTTTTTTTTTTTTTTTTTTTTCTTCTTCTTCTTCTTGCACTGATTCGGTCTTCATGTTCTGGTTTTTTTTTTTTTTTTTTTTTTTTTTTTTCACTGGGTTCGGTGATGTTGGGTACAAAAAAAAAAAAAAAAAAAACAGTAGTGGTGACAGGTATGGGGCCCACAAATAGTGTGAAAAATATTGAGTGATGAGAATTGAGTGATGGTGCCAAACAAGCATGATATTTTAGAGTGATGAGTGATGAGTTATGAGTTATGAGTGATGAGTGATGAGTGATGAGTTATGAGTTATGAGTGATGAGTGATGAGTGATGAGTGATGGAAATTGAGTGACGAAAATTGAGTGACCAAAAAAATGTATCCAAACAGCCTCTAATTATGCTCAAAAACCACTAAAATGACCAAAATATCACAAAATCTCTAAAATGAGCAAAATACCTATAAAATCTCTAAAATGACCAAAATACCCAAATAATCACTAAATATGCTTAAAAACTACTTAAAATTACCAAAATACCCCATAAACCTAAAAAATGACCAAAATACTCCCGAAACCTAAAAAATAACTAAATACCCACAAAACCTAAAAAATGTTCAAAATACCCTCGAAACCCAAAATTACCAAAATACCCTCTATACCTAAAAAATGACCAAAATACCCCCGAAACCTAAAATTTGACTAAAATACCCCCCGAAAAATAAAATTACCAAAATACCGTCCTAAACCTAAAAAATGACAAAAATACCTCCAAAACCTAAAAACTGACTAAAATAACCCTTAAACCTAAAAAATGACCAAAATATCCCCGAAACCTAAAAACTTACTAAAACACCCCTAATACTTAAAAATGACCAAAATACCCTCGAAACCTAAAAGTTGACCGAAATACCCCGTAAACCTTAGAAATTACCAATATACCCACAAAACCTATAAAATGACCAAAATACCCCTGAAATATATAAAATGACAAAAATGCCCCTAAAACCTATATGATGGTAAAAATACACCATAAACCTAAAAAATGTTTGAAATACCCTCAAACCTATAAAATGACCAAATACGCCCAAAACCTTTGAAATGACCAAAAATAACCCCAAACCTCTAAAATTACTAAAAATACCCCGAAACCTATAAATCGACCAAAATAGCCCTAAACCTCTAAAACAACCAAATACCCCTAGAAAATATCTAAAATGACCAAAACACCCTTGAAACCTTTAAAGTGACTAAAATACCCCTAAACCTATAAGATGACCAAAATACATCTGTAACCTCTTAAATTACCAAAATAGAGGTTTGGGGTATTTTGGATGTTTCAAGGGTATTTTTGTCAAGATTAAAGGTTCTAAGAATATTTTAGTTATTTTGTAGGTTTTGGGAGAATTTTGGTAATTTTTTAGGTTTCGGGGTTATTTTGGTCATTTTTTAGATTCTAAGAGTATTTCAGTAATTTTTTAGATTACGGGGGCATTTTTGTCTTTTTTTAGGTTTTAGGGGTATTTCAGTAATTTTATAGGTTTCAGAGGTATTTTGGTAATTTTATAGGTTTCAAAGGTATTTTGGTAATTTCAAGGTTTCAAGGGGTAATGTTTTATGTTTCAAGGGTATTTTGGTCATTTTTTAGGTTTTAGGGGTATTTCGGTTATTTTTTAAGCTTTGGGGGTATTTCGGTCATTTTTTAGGTTTTGAGATATTTTGGTCATTTTTTAGGTTTCGAGGTTATTTCAGTCATTTTTTAGGGTTTGGTGTAATTTTATCATCTTATAGGTTTTAGGGGCATTTTTGTCATTTTATAGGTTTCAGGGTATTAGTAATTTTATAGGTTTCAAGAGTATTTAGGTCATTTTTTAGATTTAAGGGGGTATTTTGGTTATTTTATAAGTTTCAAGGGTATTCTTGTCATTTTATATGTTTAAGGGGTATTTTGGTAATTTTAAGGTTTCCGGGGGGGTGGGGGGGAGAGGGGGGTATTTCAAACATTTTTTAGGTTTAGAGGGTATTTTGGCAATTTTAAGTTTATGGGGGGTATTTTGGTCATTTTTTGGTTTTAGGGGGTATTTTAGTAATTTTTTATGTTTCGGGAGTATTTTGGTTATTTTTTAGGTTTTGAGGGTATTTTGGTAATTTTTAGGTTTTGGGAGTATTTTGGTCATTTTTTAGGTTTTAATGATTTTTCGATCATTTTTTAGATTTAGGGGTTATTTTGGTAATTTTTAGTTTTTGAGGGTATTTTGGTCATGTTTTAGGTTTCAGGGGTATTTTGGTCAATTTTTAGGTTTCCTGAGTGTTTTGATCATTTTTTTAATGTTTCAGGGGTTTTATGGTAACTTTTAGGTATCAGGAGTAATTTGGTCATTTTTTCAATTTTAAGGGTATTTTGGTAATTTTTAGGTTTCGAGGGTATTTTAGTCATTTTTTGGGTTTTAGTGTTCTTTTAATCATTTTTTAGGTTTAGGGGTCTTTTTGGTAATTTTTAGTTTTCGGGGGTATTTTGGTCCTCTTTTAGGTTTTAGGGGTAATTTGGTCATTTTCAAGTTTTAGGGGCAATTTGGTAATTTTCATTATTAGGTAATTGGGTAGGTTGAGATTTACCCATAATAATTTGGTTGAGTTGGGTTTGAGTTAGATCTAATTAATTAAATGTGTAATAATGGGTAAATGGGTAATATCCAAACCCTATCCAAAATATTTGGATAATATCCAAACCCTACGTACCCAATTACCTTTCACCCATTAAGAACTGGGTATTACCCAGAATAATTGGATTGGGTAGGGTTGGATATCCATTACTCAATGGGTATGGCCAGCCCTAGTGGTCACAGGTCTCGACCATGGTGGCTGATTTAAGCTAGATGGGAGAGAACCGAAGGAGTGAGATCGAGATGATAGAGAGAGAATCGAAGGAGTGGGATGGTGGGAGTGAGTGAGAGACTTCTGTTCTTCAACTGAAGAACGATGTCCGGGAGTTTTGAATATTTTTTGTTTATTTAAATTCATTTATTTTTTTTGATTAGAAAATTATCAGGTTAGATTTTCGTTTTTGTTTTTCTAACGTGGCTTTTTTAAAATAAAGAAAATTATGAGGTGGCATTTTTTAAACATTATTTTTTAGCCACATCAACATCATGTGCCAACTATCACACTGTGTGCCATGTAGGCATTTTCCGTTAGTGAGTTAACGGTAGTGACCAAATTGATTGGAAGTTGAAAATAACAGGGACCAAATTGATTGTTACAAAAATATAGGGATCAAATTGACTGTTACCCCAAAATATAAGGACCAAAATAGTGTTTTCGCCATGATTAAACTCATCATTTCCTAATAGTTTAAACTCTTGGGATAAGTATTAGTTTTTATTGATCATCTCAATGATTTTCCTTCAAGATTTCATATTCATTTATGAATTAAAGCTTTCTTTCAAACTATAGGTGGGAAGAATTTCCTTTAACCCATTACATGATAGTTCATAAGACCATCTATGTATCTTAAATAACTTGATTCATTAAATCATTTAACAGTCACATGATTGTTACGTATGTCATGATTCATTTATATGTAGAGTGTATCATATTGCATTTTGTAACTTAAAATACATAAACGTGCACTTCATAAAATATAGGAATATGACAATGGGGCAAGTTTCCTATTTCCTGCCCTACCACCACCTTGTTTTGGGACAGGTTTCCTTTCCCCCACCCCATCCGAGTGGGTGCCTATAGGTATCCCATCCCTTGCAACACTCAATTTTGTTTATATAAAATTTATTAATTTTTTTTTAAAAAAAAAAAAATCTATCATTCATTAAGTTAAAAACTCATGAGACATTTAAAAAAAAAAGTTCTAACATTACAAAGCCTTCTCAAGGCATAACAATACAACAATTCAAGTATTAAAAATACAAAGCCAATTCAAGCATAACAATTCCAACAATTAAAAATATATACAATTTAAATCTTAAAACATAAAAATATAAATTCGTTATAAAAACACCCAAAAAACATCATAAATTTAAAGTTTGAAAGCTAAAGAATACATATATGCCTTATAAAAAAACCTCTAAGAATATATTTGTAATTTTTAAATTATAAACAGGGTGGATTCGAGGGGAAAATTTAATCAACATCCCCACCCCATTTGCTTTGCGAGGTGGGCTTAAATTACCATCCTTAATAAAATATAAAAATATTATATTATATTATATTATATATATATATATATATATATATATATATATATATATATATATAAACTTGGAACATATGCAGCTAATAACCTATTTAATTATCTTCATCAATATTCTGTAAATCTTCTTCTTGAAGGCATTCAACATCAAGATCAAGCTACGGATTTCTTTTCTTTATTTTTATTTTCAAAATTATGGCAAAATAATTTTTAACTTCACCTGGTACCTTCAAGTATGCTTTAACATCCTTTACGAGTTTACGTTAGATGGTTTTTTATTTGTATAACTCGATCCGCCCCAATATTCGTTTTACGAATAGGTAGATTTATGTTTTATTTTACTTTCTTATTATCAGTGATACAGATACAATGATCTCAAATGAGATTCTTTTCCTTAATGCCTTTCCTCTTATCACCCGTTCTTAATGTACCTAAAAACAAATAAGAAGTGCAGTCTTGGACAAGGCCTTTAAAAACAAAAATTAATGGCTATGTCATTAATCAGTTATTTAAATTTAAATTTTTGTAGTTTAAAATAATGTATAAAAAATGAGTTTATGAATTAAATGGTAAATAACATCTAATTGACATAAAAATTTGCATGAATGTTAAAAACATATAGAACATGTAATTCAATGATAAGATTTTCAAAATATGAATTCTGTAACAAATTATTGGATGATGTAACATTACTTAGAGTTACACCAGGTATAACTTGAACCCAACTCATATATATATATATATAAACACACACAATTATATGAAACTAATTTTTAATAAGTCACTTAGCTATATTAAACGACCGAAGCTCAATAATTTTGTTTTAAAACAAGTAGAACAACTTTTGGGCTCAAGTAAAAGCCCAAAATTTAGAAGAAAACTTAATTTAAACATATATGTTTAAGCACAAAATTCACACAATATCGTACAATCATGAGAACTCCTGTCTAACCATTTTGAACCCAATTGTACAAAAATTTCGAAAATGAAGTACTGGCCAAGGTAAAGAAGTGAAACAATCAAGAAACTGTCATGAATAATGAATATGCCTAATGAAAAATGATCATTTCTAAGATTCTGATAACATGTTACATCATCTAAAGTCTAAATCTTGATGTAGGTTTCCTCCCTTTTCATACCAACTCTTCAGAAACAACAAAAAGTGACAATCGTTGACCAATTTCATAGGAGGTATGGTGGCAATAGACCTAGTTAAGTATAATGTGACATTTAAAAGAATTAATACTCGTAGTTAAATTAGTGGTATATGAGTTATGGTAACTCTAGCTAAAGCATACACAATAACATGATCAAAATAAAGAGAATGTAAGATAAACCATCAAAGAAGGATTTAAACCTTTCTCAAAAAAGAAAAAAAAAAAGAAGGATTTAAAATATTGATAAGGCGAACTAGTCGATTAGCAGCAAGTTACATTGGTGAGTCATAAACTTGAAAGGATAAGGTCTTTCAACATAAGGTTTTCCAAGTAGAGAAGCAGATAAGAGAAGATCTAATACAATCCAGAGAAGTTTTAACATTAACAGGACCTTAATTAACTTGCAAATAGGTTATGAAGAAATTAGATCAAATATTGAATTTGACAAACATTTGAACTTCAAAATCTTTCTCCCGCCACTACTAGACGCAGAGGCTTTGATTTTGCTTGTTTAGTAAGGAGAAACACCCACATCAGCTGAAGCGAAAAACCCATCTTTCATCAGGACGTCCTCTCCTTCCTATTCAAAACCAAAAAAGCAAAACTCAAATGCGAGAAACGTTAGGCTATGTGTTTCACATGCAATGGTCTTAGATGAAGGTAGTAGTTGTAGCTAGGCTAATCACCTGGCGCACGTTTGTCTTCTTCACAGTCTGGTCAGGCATGAGACCAAAGTGAATGTGTGGGAAGTGGGCCCACTGACACAAAAGAAAACAGGGATGATAAGGAGAAGAAATTGAGTGGAAACCCTAGCTAATTTGGTAAAGAAAAAAACCCTAAAAAAAACACAAAAATATGTTGGTGGGGGGACATTACATTCTTGGCAGCAGCACTGAAGGCTTCTCTGTGGGATATATCGGGATTTACAGACTTGATGCGTTGGATCTCGTCCCTGAAGATTCATTTTGATGCACCATTCACAGTTTTACTTCAAATTTACCAAATTTATAAAATGAAATAGAAGTGAAAAAATAATGTAGAGAGAGAGAAAGAGCGATTTCTTTGTTAAAGCTAGCTTGACATTGTTACTCACTTGATGAAGCGGTTGTATGCAGATGGGACTCTCTGTCTCTTCTCTGGAGCTGGTATGGACATAAGCACAGACAAACAGAGAGACAAACAAACAGACACGTTAAGCTCTTCTAGCCTAAGCCAACTTTTAGTGAATTTCTTTTTCTTTTTCTCTTTAGCTTCCTAAGGTCTCACTGTCTGTCACTTCAACATTATTTTCTATATCTTTGTCTGTACAGATATCTGTATAGGGGAAAAAATAAATTTAACCAACTATAATTGCGGGGGAAGAAAATGGTCTATCATGCATTGCATTCTTGACCGTCTATATTTTGGGGGCAGAATAGACTATCTCTATGTTGTTTAACAAATTATAAGACTTGGAAAGTACAAAATGTCCTACTATGTTTTATTCTTGTTAGTTAGATTCGTTAAGCTTGATCATCTAACAACTGAGAAACAAAGGATTTTCATTCTTCCTGTGATAATGCTTGGTTTGCGGAGAAATGAGGAACGTTAGGCTTGGTGTGCTAGTATTGCAGCAGTTAGCAAAGGTTCATGTTAAGGATATGAACAAATTAACAGAAGAGAAAAGTTGTTTAACAAATTTGGTACAATATATAAATGTCAAAATATATATATATATATATATATATATATATATATATATATATATATGTATATAAATGTCAAAGACTGGAATATATGGCAGGCATAAGAGGGTTTGGTTTCTAGTTAATGCACTTTCTACTCAATCCTCGGACCAGAAGGGCAACAAGACATCTAACGTGGGAATAAAAAGTAAACATTTTGATGAATAAAACAGAAACTCGCTACTACCCAGTTCTTCTTTTTGTTCCATAAAAGAGAATCGTATGTTGAAAATGTCAAAGAAAAATTTGGTAAAAATGTAGGGCAGGGAACAATCTATTTGGACTAAATGTATAGTTTCAAGGAAATTTCTCCAAACCGAAAGCTAAGTCTCGAAGGACTTAAAAATGGAAAATATGTAATGAGTCTTACGTCTATTTATGGCAGGGGGCCTTGGAAGTTCACTGACTCCTCCACGAGCAGGCATGGTGAAGTCACTGCCATTGCTTTGGTTGATCAAGAAGTTTGGGGATGGATTTGGTATCTCTTCCTGCAACACAATCATCAACGAAGAACACCATATAAACTTGTCAAAATCAAGCTCAGTAATATCACTATCCCAAATGAGCCCTTTTTTTTGGGCATTAAATTCGTTTCATCATCATGTACCAGGAGATTATGGGAAGGAGAGAAGAAAGAGTGACCCAGATGAAACTGATTAGCTGAAGGCAGAAGCAAGCCACGCATGTTCACTGGCAAAAGATTGGTGCAGTGGCCACATCTTACCGTTACAGTCTTGAACAAACTGGTACAAGGAACACTCACCTAAACCAAAACAAAGAACCAAATCATCAACTATTAAAGGAAAAGAAAAAGTGAGAAGAAAGAAAAAGAAACCCTATAGAGTATTTCGGGAAAACAAAATATGTATATGTAAAAAATGTAAGTGCAAGAAAGAATAGTGTTGAAATGAAATATGATACCGCGAGGACAGTGTCGCAAATGTTGCAATGGACATAACAGAGCTGCTCGGAAGGAGGAAGGTGGTCCAAAGACAAGGTAGAAGAGGAGGACATATTTGATTCCACTTGCTTTTTAAATTTTACTGATGATTGGTCTTGTTGATTGATTGATTGATTGATAGATTGACAGGTTAACCACCAGAACCACCTTGGATCTGCTTTTTTCTTGATTATGAGTTGTGAAAGAAAGGTGCAAGAGATGAGAGAGAAGAGAGAGTGGGTTCCCTATTTGGTCTAGTATATATAAAAGGGAAAGAGAGGGCAGAGAACACTTCTCTTCCCTCTGTTTATTGGTGTTGTTTATAGGTCATAGTTACATGTATACATACATGTGCATGAATGCATTATATTTAATATGCATACATGATCACGTGGATCCAGAGACTTTCTAACTTGCGCATGGTGTTAAGTATAAAGATAATTACATGTGTGTGGTTGGCATTCCCAATGAGTTTTAAGAGAGAGAGAGAGAGAGTGTGTGTGTGTGTGAGGCGGCAGATGTGGGGGAGAGGAGCCAGAAAGGGACGTATGCATGGGGGTGATATAGCTTTCACACACTCACCTGTTGTTTTCAGAAGTTAAAGAGGGTGTTGTCTTGTGGTGTGCTTTCAAAGCCTCTCCTTTAAATTTACCTCAATTTCCGAACCCAATACCCTTATGACTCTTCCTAGTAACTTCTGGACAATAAAACACTTCATCCTCCGCCTCCGTCTCCCCCTCCTTAGGGCTCTCCAATTGCTATTATTATCTTCATCAACATGTGAGAGAAACCCCAATGCCATAATAGCATAATCATATCAATATAATTCTATGCTGCCTCTATTTTTATTTATTTTTATAATATTTTGTGTACTTTCAGTGATTTGACATCTCAATTCCCTTGTCTTACACACAGACAGATACGTATTTAAGTCAGGAAAAAAACCGTCTCAGTGGCCAGACTTGCTCCTTCTTACCACCTTTGTCCTTTACTAAATTTCTATCTTTTTGGCTTATGTTAGCTAATTTGGTTAGAATGATAGAATCTTTTTTCCCTGCTGCCTCTCATCCACAAATCTCTAGGGTTTTATTTGCAAATCTAGCAAAGCAACCCTAATTTTGAAAAAATAAATGGTATATATATTTGATCTTTTTATTTTATTTTTGGACAAAATTTAGATATAGTACCTTAAATACTGTTTTTTAAGTTTCCCTTTTAAGATTCAGTCATATTACTTATCTAAAAATTATACTTTTATCTTATGAGAAAAAATACATACGGCAAAATCTTAAAAGGAGAACTTAAAGAACAATACCTAAATCTTGCTCTTTATTTTTAATGATTTTTACTGTTCCAGAAATTAGAACCATCGCCATCTATACTCATTTAAGCCTATGGGTTGCCTCCTTTGCAAAAGTGCCTTAAAGGTAAGCATTTATTCATTCACTCGCAAATTGGGATGGATCCTGTGTAACTCCTATGCAAAAAATTAATTGTGTTTGAATGGAGGAAAGAAAAAAAAAGAGTACTAATACAGCCTGTCAGACTTTAACGGATCACAAGTAACAATGGCTACTTGAAAAATGATGAAAAGTCAAAACAATTGGGGAAAATTATACTTTACTATCCAAACTATATTACTAATTACATTTTGGACCATAAACTTTTTGAATATATGTTTTACACCATAAATTATGATCTCTATTACACTTTACACCCAGATATCAAATTTATTATTAATTGGATGAAAAAGTATGGTACCATGTAAAAAGATGTAATTGCTCATTTTCTAAATCATTTCAAAATAAATGAGAAATTAAAATTTATTACCCTAAACTATACTCCCAATTACATTTTGCACCATAAATTTAGGATTTCTGTTTAAGTTAACAACAAACTTAACATTGGGGGTGCAAAGTATAATAAAGATCATAATTTAGGATGTAAAACATGCATACAAAAATTTTGGGGTGCAAAGTGTAATCTGAGATATAATTTATGATAGTAAAGTGTAATTTTCCCAAACTATTATACACATCTTGTTACGCACATACTATTACACACCAATTTTTTGAATTGAAATTGTGAGTTGAAGAAACAATTTCAAAATTGAAATAGTGTCTTCAACTCACTATTTCAAATTAAAAAAAAAATGTAACACTAACCTTAACAAAAATGTTGAAAGGGAAACTGGCCTTGTACACGAAAGAGACACTTGGATGAATCTAGTATTGAATAAACCTTATCTCTTGTATTTAAATCTTTTTTTTTTTTTTTAAGATTTAAAAAAAAATCATAATTTTATTATCTATACTACCATTTAAAGGGTTTACTTTTCCTTGTTTGACATTTAAAAAAAAAAAATGCCCATACACTTTTATGTTTAAATAGAGATATAACTAAAGGACAATCTATTGAAAATACAACTCTAACTCACACTAAAATATTGCCTTAAAAAAGGGTCACTCTTTTGTTGATTTTTAAATTGTTTTATCCACTTATAAATTAGACTCTCAAAATAAAAATTATATAAAAAAAATAAAGACACAAGTTTTTTTTTTTTTTGGCTATAAAATAGGACCACTAAGCCCTACATTTTCACTTTTTTTCCCCTTTATCAAGATTTAAACATTTCTCTTTCTCTCTCTCAGTTTTTTTTTTTTTTTTTTTTTGTTTCTATTTTTTCAAATCTCTTCTTCTTTATTTTTGAATTAGTAAGAAAAAAGTTGATTTTTAATGTACTCCCTTCTTTCTTTTTAATTAATTAATTAATTATTTTTTATTGTTGGTATTTGAATTGTTTTCTCTTCACATCTGTTTGTATTACATTTTCTTTCATTTTAATGAATGTAATTTCTATGTCCAAAATAAAGTTACTATGCGTGTGGTTTAATTCGATAGAAGAGAGAAATATCTCAAAATACTCCCGAGTACTTTTGAAATACTCCTTAGTACTTTTGAATTGTTGTATTATTCATCCAAATTCTTATCTTGTACTCTTAAACATGTAAATTCAATTACATACCACAATCCAATTGTGAGAGTGACAATTCATTCAAACCTATATATATATATATATATATATATATATATATATATATATATATATATATTTTGTGTTTCATTATTAAAGTCAACTCAATCTTCATGGCTTCCAATCCTTCCTCCATGTCATCTTCCTCCATTGTCAATCAAACCAAAACTTCAATTCCCTAACTCTTACTTCTTAGACTAATGCTCACTATTTTTTTTATCTATCAAACACACCAATAAAACTATCTTTATTGAGAAAATCAACTCATTCCATACTTTCTCAATATGTATGAACTAATGAACAATAATTATGTAAAAACCCTTAATTTCTTGGACGTGTCAAGATCAACTCTTTATGTGCCTCCTAATATTCTCATCGTCCAACAAAATACTAACTCTTATCATTGGCTTTTACTTATGAACGGGACATAAATAAGTTTTTTTTTTTTTTTTGGCTCTTGCATACTATATCCTCAAGGCTTTCAACTAGAGACTAATCACTGTTCGCACTAGGTGGGCCCACAAAGGGGTAAAGCACTGGCCCAAGAAATTCTTTTCAAAGTGCAGGTAGTAGGACTCGAACTAGAGAGCACACCCAGTCGAGCCTAGTACAAGCACCTTGAGACTAAGAGCACACCCAGCAAGACATAAATAAGTTGTATCTAGAAAAAAGTGAAACTGTACAAATCAAAAAGCTGAATAAGTAGAAAAATGAGCTCAAACTTTTCGTTTTTGCCTAAAAGAAAATGTTATTACCAATCATATTTTACTGAATTTGTCAACGATTCACTGCCCTGCGAGTTGCCAAGATAGCAAAAACGAAGCTTTAGTTATTGCCTTGCCTTCTCAAGACATTTTTATCTTCTCTTCTTTTAATCCCTAGCTATCCTCTCTTTCCTCCCTTGTCCTTTCATTTTTTATTTTAATTTTTTATGAATAAAAAAAAATTATTAAACAAGAACAAAAGAAAGGAAATGGACCATAACCATCTCTACCCTTCTCCAAAAGAATGAACAATTGAGATGGGAACAAGACACTCCCATTTATAAAAGGACACCCAATATCCAACAAAGTGAGCCATAGATTTCAGATATCTTTTTACAACATAAAATTTCTAGTCAACAAAGTTATTACGAAGGGAGGCAATATCATCCGACATTAAGGACACTTGCCAAGGAGGTTCACTGTATGGATCCACCAATGGTGATGAGTCCAATTTTGCCGCAAAGATAACCTGAGGGAAGCCAATCTTAATAGCATTAATAATCACACCAAAAGGCCTTGTCCTTGCTTTTGCCTAACTGAATTACCTTGGTCTATGATCTGTATTCAAGCATGGGAGACATTGTCCTCTCTTCTGCAATCTGTAGACAAAGCTACATACATCGAAGTTAACTTTAATCCATCCAAGTGGTGAAGATTCCAACATGCATTGTTTTTCATGTCAAGAGAGTGATCTTTCCGGGCTTTCCAATAACTTTCAAAAACTTTATTACTTTCCTTTACCATGCAAGAAAATTGGGTTACCATACATGTCATCATGAACCTAGTTTCTAGGCTGTCTGTCAAATTTGATCATAATCAACCTTAGCAAACAACATAAATTCATGTTCCTTCTCTACATTAATAGTCAAATACTTTATGGATTAAGAATCACATGAACTCACTGTGAGATTGAGCTGATATTCAGCCTATCTATTCTTAAAAGCCATCTAGAGTTTGCAAACATACACTTTTACAGACATAGTGAGCATGACTCCTCATTCTTTCCATTTTTAATAGCTTAAAAGTAAGCTCTTCTTTATGCCAATAGTGTTACAAAAGATTCAGTTTATAACTTGAAGGTCTTTGTCTTTAGCACCAAAACATCAATTATAAAAAATTTCAATTTCTTTTTCTTCCTTTGAAAAGCCTAATTTACTTCTTCCTTATTTAATTTTGATGCAATAAACGGTAGCTAATATGTGGTTGGCCTTATTTTTTCCTAATAAGTTTTCTCGGCCTTTAATTATAATATTCAAGTGTCTTCTTCTCTCGTAGTTTGTAAAATTCATTTAATTGTTAGAGCATAGAAGATTTTGTTGTGAAAGCATGCAAAAATAAGAAAAGCCAAACACTAAGACACACAATTTAATGTGATTCGATAACTTCTATGTCTACATTTGTGGGAAAAACCCACAAAGAAAAAGAAAAAAGAAAAAAGAAAAAAGAAAATCTAGAGAAGTGCCAAACAAAGATCCACCGCGTTTCATCTCTTTAGCTCTCATATACTCAACAAAAGTTACACCGGTACTCCATTTATAGTAACTATCACACTTCCTTCTTCTTCTTTTTTTTTTTTTTTTTTTTTTTTTTTTTTGTGTCAAGGTTGGATTATGAATATTTATTATACTTCCTCCTTATTTTCCTAATAAATGTTAGATTACAAAATCAATCAGGAATTAAACCTCTATACGGATGCCGTCATGGACTATAAGCTGTGTTTGAATAAGCTGTTGGAAAACGGTATTTTGTGTTTAAAATGAGAGTTTGTAAAAAAATTATGAAAAATTGATGTTGCAAAATAGAGTTTTGAATCTTAAGTGCTCTTTTAGGCTCTTAAAACGCCTAATCAAACAAATCTGTACTCAACATGATTTTGATACTTTCGTGTTGGATATATAACCACCAGATTTATTGAACTGGCACTGTTCCCTTGTTTTTTTCCTTTTATTTAATTGCCCTCGCCATCTTTGTGTACTAACCTTCCACTTTCAGTATCTATGAAGATGCAACCATTCAATTCAAAAGTCTTTTAGTTCATAATACATCAGAGACTTAATATTTAGCGTTTAATAAGATTTACAGGTTTAATAAGAAACAAAAGAGTATTACACATTGCCTGCCACGTACATTCACCATTATATTTTTAAGAGCATTTGTATTGGTGGGGCCATATAGTTAAAAATTAAAATGCTAAATTTAGCAACTAGATATAATAAAAGTGGCACAAAAAGCTAATGCATTGGTGGAGTTATAGTCATATCATTTGGCTGTTGCGCTACAGAACACAATACTGTGCACTATAGCTAAGAAGATAAGAAGAAAAAATAATTTTTTTATTTTGTTAATGGTGGTGGTTGTTGTCTATAATAGTAAATATATTATTTTATTATGTTGAATGCTAAAAATGTTTTGTAAAGTGAGATGATAAAATAAATAAAGTAACTTTTTATGATGTTAAATTGCTAAATTTTTGCCTCAAGAACATGGATTAGAGAAGAAATGGGAAAAAGAAAAAATCTATTTTCAAGGACAAACACATTATTTATTGTCTTCGCAGTACATAAGTACCGCTACTCATACAGGATATATATTGACCTGATTTCATAAGAAATCGAGTCTATTGATCTTGAAATGGATGGTGGTAATTAATTGGGCCTGTCGATACAACTGTGTGGTTGGCCATCCAACAACTTTTTTTTGGCATACCAATTGCTCATATAGATAACTAAAATTTTTGTTTGTATGGTAACAATTTAGGTTTTAAATTTTAAATTTTTTTTTGAAATGGGGTAACAATTCAATTTAACTTATATCTATATCTGCAAATGTCATATATTTATGGCAATAACTTAACCAATTAAATGAATGACGAAATATTAATTCCAGTAGTATACCTAATATTATCCTTATCATTGCAAAAAGTGAGATCGATGAGTTTACACCAAAAACCTTATTTTTTATTTTGAAAAAAATAATAATGAATTAAAAAAATTGCTTTTTCCACATGCAAAATGGCTGTTTATGCACCCCCTCTCTCTATTTCTCTATCTAGGAATTTTTTTTAATGTAATTTCAATAATAGTATCATTCAAGAGTGCCTGTGAGGTGTGGTGAGTAAGGGCCCAAGTTCAAGTCTTCAGGAATGAGTTTCACACAAGTATACATTTAGATTAAGTTTTAGTAGAATTTCTATCTTGTAAAAAAAAAAAAAAAAAGTAATGAGTAATGACACCATCATAAATACTTCCATACCTTAAAAAAAGTTAAAGACTTTTTTCAGATTATTGCCTTAATTTTGTTCGAACGAGATACCACAATTTAGTGGATTCTAGTTAGCTTAATTGGTAAAGTCTCTGATAGTTGTATAAAAGATCTGGAATTTAATCCTCGCTTACACCGAAAACTGATTGGTGTCTCGATTTGATAATAAAGAGTTATTATCAGAAGCGGACGCCATAAGTTGAAACTCTCTCCAAAAAAAAAAAAAAAATACCACAATTTAAATTTAATCAATTAAAGTTTCAAACTTATAAAACAGTTTCAATATTAAGCCACTATTCATTTCCGTTATTCAATTTTATTATTTTGGATAGTAATGAATCAAAGAGAAAAAGGAAGTTGTTTGATAAAAGTATTTATTTCACCTAAGTAAATCAATGTTGACTTTCTAGCTATCATTTTCTCTCTAAACATAGTTCTCTCTTTACCTACTCCATTCAAGGCTACCAAATTTATATATGAAAAATCACCTAGTAGAATTTGATAAAATAGTTTTAAATTTTATCTTTGTTACTACCCAAGACAACATAAAAAGAATAACAGAGATAAACACGAGGTTTAACTCGAAACGATTTTTAAATTTTGAGACTTCAATTAATAAAATAACAACTTTAGGATTTAGGCTAAAATATGGTATAAACTTTCGGCCTTTTAGTAAATTTCCTAAATTATTAACTTCAATTATTCTTAAAATATGGTACTTTTTAGTATCTAAATTTTGAGGTATTTTAAATTTGAATTTTATCTCCCTAAATTTAAAATTTTTTATTTTATTCCCTAAAATTTTTAAAAAGTAACAATTTATATAGTCCCTCCATTTATGTCCCATTTATTTTCTATTTATGTTTAACAGCTGTTTAATGTGATGATTTTTTTTAAGTTGCTGAGGTATACATTTAATTAAGCTGATAGGAGCCATATGAAAATTTATATAGTCCCTCCCTTCATACACTGCGCACATATGAAAATTTCCCCTAACTTCTCTCTCACCCCTCCCCTTAATTTCATATAATCCTTAGTGAGTTTTCTTTTTTTTGTTTTTCTTATTTTTTTTTTTTGTTTTTTTTATAAGATCTTTTTGTTAATTTATTTTGGGAGAAAGAAGGGAGGGGGGGGGGGGGGGGTGTTGTTTGCATGTTCTATTGTATCGATACCTTTTTTTTGGTAAATAAAAATAGAAGTTCGCTATGTTACACTAGCCCCCAAACAGGGCGCCAAAGTTAAAGCCCTTAAGCCAACTCATGTGGATGCCCACTAACGTTGTATTGATACTTTTGATAACTTAAAACACCTGCACAAATACTTTGATAATAATCATAGCCTTTTGAATACACATATGTTTTAGATTTGGACATTTGATGGATCCAATATTGCCCAATAGCTTCTGGGAGTGAGTATAGTGAGGATTAGTCTAGCCCTAGCGTTAACCTGAAAGAAATCATGCACATCTCCAAAACTTTTAAAAATGAAATCACAAGAGCCGTTTTGCAGCCAAATGCTGAAAAAAAGGGAAAAAAAAAGTTTATAGTCATGGAGAAGAAATGTAACTTTCTAAATCCAGATTCAGCTAATAGAAGACCTTCATCATCCTTTAACAAGGAGCTTTTATCCCAAATTCCCTTCCATTAATGCCATTGAGTCTCTCTCTTCTTCCTTTTTTCCTAAAAAAAATTTAGTGAGTGTGAATCAATAAGGTTTTTTTTTTTTTTTTTGGGTGAAACAAAATGTTGTTAACCAGTTTCAAGATTAATATGTGGGAATCATAGCCCTTAAATTTGATTGACGTTTGAGGAGTGAATGGTGCACCGATGCTCTATGCATGCCGAAAAGGTGTGGTTGATGGGTGTACAGGGGGGAGTGAGAATAATGGTAGAATGAGAGCTATAATAGCCTAGACTCGTAGGGCTTACCTGACAGAAATCTTGGGACATCGGCAATATTTGTGTAGGATTTGGTCACTAGGTCTATAGGTCAGACCAGAAATCTAGCGCCTCTTCCTGTTGGTTCTTGATGTTCTTCTGCTAAAGCACAAGGCTCGAGTCCTCTCCGTACTTCAACAGAAATAGGGTTTAATCCATAATCCCATTTTTTGCAATATAGAGGTTCACGAGAGAGAAATAGAAAGAGAGAGATAGCTAGTTGAGTTTGGGCTAAAATTAACGAGTTAATTCTTAATGGCGTGGCTTTCTTTATTCATCTATACACACACAAAATACGAGACTAAATATCATTCACATCTGAAAATGTATTTTACATTTTGCATCACCAAGATCTACTTGATGTATTATGCATAACCACTTTTACAATACACATTATGTTAAAATAATTTTTTTTATTAAAAAGAGAGAGGAGATAAAAAAAGAAAAAAAAAAAAGAATGATATGCATAAGCTACCGTTCATCATGCACTTTTATATGATAGTGTGGCAATATGTAAAAAATTAAACAGTGATGTATAATCGAAAATATGTGTGTTTTTGGTAATTTTCCACAATAGTATTATCTAAAATGCATGCATACATGCATTTTGCATACTAGAAGTGAATGCTCAACTAATAATTCTACCTACTAATAATAATTGTTTCAATGCTCAACAACAATAACAACAACGTTTGCAATGTCTATCCCGCAAATTAATATCTTATATAAAAGATATATATTAGAGTACTATCTTTAATGTTATGTAACGGACAAATAAGGTAATTTTACTTATTGCACGCCATTCATATTTGCAATTTATTGTAGGTTTCAGTTAGCTTAATTAGTAAAATTTCTAATGATTATATAAGAGATTTGAGGTTCAATCTCCGCTTACACCAAAAATTGATTGGTATCTTGATCTGATGATAAAAAACTATCATTAGGAGTAGATGTCATATAATGAAACTCTCTAAAATATATATATATATATATATATATATATATATATATTTATAGTTTATTATTTTTATTCATGTAGGGGAGTGGTCCATTAGTTAAGTTTCGCGTACCACAGACCACGAGCCCAGTAAGAGAATAGGGTGATCTGAGAGGCCAGGCTCGATCCATATCCACCCTCAAGGAAGAAAACCCACGACATTTGATGGAAGTCGATGATCTATAGTCCTTGGACAACACCAACCGAGGATGTTTGGCAGATGAAGTAGTTTAGGAAAATCCCAAACATGTAAAAAGAGTCCACGGTACCAAATGAAGTAGCTCCTAAGCCAAGCAACAATCACCTCCACATTGATTAGGTATTCCCACTTGACACAAACTGCATTTATTACTAAATAATCAACCTGAATAGTATATTATACTCCAAAAATTCTCATCATCAAAAGAACGGAGGAGACACCTGATGGGAGAAATATTTTTGACCCTCCCTCCTCATGACAGCTCACTGCTAAGAAGAAGGCCTTTGGCTATAAATAGAGCCTCCACACACACTTGGCAGGGGACAGAAAAATTAGAGGAAAAATATTTTGAGAGAAAATGTGTTTGCTTTTGGTTGTATGTAACCTTGGCAAGAGATAAATCATATAGGTAATCAACAAAATATCAATTTAGACAACTTTTCTTGTTCAAGTCTCTCATTGTGAATTACTTTCCTACTTCTTTACAAATTAATTGTGAAGATCAAGGTTTTCAGGAGGCTTGGGCTTATTTGTAAACAAAAGAGGCTTGGGCCTTTTAGAGTATTTTTGAACCCCACAATTAAATTAAAAAAAAAAAAAACATATTTACCGTTTTTTAAGTAATGTATTTTAAGTTCCTTGATTAAATTTAATTATATGATAAAATTAGTCAATAATTTATATAATTTAATTTAGTTGTTCTTAAAAAATATATATATCATTTTTGTCAAGACCCTTGTAATTTAACTGGTTGACACTTTTTTGTGTTTCCAATGAAGACATTGAAGATTCAAATCTTTCTTTCCCTAACTATTAAATGATTAAAAACAACAAATGTTTAACATTTTGTTAATAATCCATTGATCATCAATGCAATTACGTGATTGAGTTTAATTGGAAATTTTAAGGAGATAATATTTAAGAAACTATACATAAGTTTATCTTAATATATTCTATGATAATGCAAATACTTAATTTCATTATAAGATTCCACCAACATTCCTCACAAATTATAGTATATAATTTACTCGGGTCCAAAAGTGTCCATAATCCTTGGTGGAGTAAACCTAACTGTGAGTTAGAAATAATTATATAAGAATAGTAATCTCCATTTATAAAAGGGTCTGGTTAATGTGTGCTTTTAAGGCACATATTAACTATCCTTTATGGAAAATAAAAAATTAAAAATTAAAAAAACTGTTAAAATAATGATCAATTACTTTTTTGTTTTTTCATAAAATGTTTCTTAAAATAGATTATTAATATATGATTTAAATGCAAGGTTTAGTAAATCCCTTTATAAAAAAGGAAAAATGTAAATGAGTTTTGTCCAAACACGTGAGCCATAATTTATGATGCATCGAATATGTTACTGTCATTCATGGTTGGCACTTGGCAGCATGGATGCATGCATGCATTAAATCATATGTGTTGTATGTACGAATGAGGAAAAGCTATCACTGGAAAAGCCTGCTAGGAGCTATTTGTTGCTGTTTGTGGGGATAAGTCGATCTCTCTCTCTCTCTCTCTCTCTCTCTCATGGTGTGTGGTGGGGTTGGGTAGAAACCGATAAAGTTGAAATTGAATGTTGCTCTGGTGTCTGATATTTGTTTGGGCGCTCAATCTGACTGGTTGGCTTGGGCTTTGCCTTTCTGTGAGTGAGTGAGTGAGTCAAGTACGTACGAGAGCTTTAAGGGGAGGGCGGTGGTGATGACCTTTAGCTTAGCTTAGCTTTAGCTTAGTTGAGCCTTTTTGTTGTTTCATATACACACAACCCCACATGCAATTCCCTAGTGCCCATGTTGCATGGACATTAGGGATTTCTTGTTGTATTTGAAAGTTGAAACACCATTGACAAGCCCCACAAAAGGGATGGGATTAGAGGGAGCAGAGTGCATTGCTCTGCTTTAATCAATCACTCCCTCCCATCTACTTTGTTTCTTCTCGAGATAGGGCAAAGTACACTACTTGGATCGGACCAGAGACCAGTAGATTTACTGTTATTGCTCACTCTTTCATCACTCCTTTGAGACTGAGATAGGTGTAGATGATATTTCCATCTAATTACTTGCTCTTCAGTGCTCTTGAGACTTGCTTTTTCTTTTTATATGTAGTAGTGTGTCACACTGTCACTGCAACGACAGTGATACATAAAATAGTGATAATAATGTACAACGCAAAGGTACATTTATAATAAAGACATGAGATATATATATGTAAGGATCATGTGGATGTAACACCCCCCAATCTTTCTTTTTTTTTTTTTTTTTTTTTAAATAAATAAAAAAATACCAAATATCATGAGAAGGTTATTGGCCATTATAAGCATATAAGTTACCTAGAGAAAGGGACTACATATTCCATGCCATGTGATTTCTAACTTTGCAAGATTAAAAGGGTCTTTTTTGGCAAGACCTAGAACTGATGCAATTCTGACGTAAAAGCATTTTAAACTATTTTGTCCTAACTTAATGTTTTAAATTCAGTCAAAATTTGTTTTAAATAATTTTATCTAACAAGATTCTATATTGTAATAAACTTATTCCACAAGCACACGTGTGTAATAAAAAAACTAACCATCAAAGTTGATGCTTAGTATTTTTAAAAAGATAAAAACAAACAATATAAACTAATTTGAATACAACAAAACTTGTCGATGATATAAGTTAATAATTATAAAGTTGAAAGCATTGTTGACAAATCCGTTTCATTTAATCAAAATGTTCGAAAAATTCATTGTGGTTAGTTAATAGTATGAATCGTCCCCTATTTTAACTCGAATCGGCCTAAATTCTGGTCGGTATGATGATTATTACGAATGGATTATGAACAAAGCTTTTTTTTTTTTTCTTTTTTTTTTTCTTTTTTCCATTACATACCTCATATAAGAGAGAGAGAGAGAAAGATATATATATATATATATATATTTTTTTTTTCATTAAGAATGTTTTTTTTAATACTTAATTACTTACGCACATATGACATTTTTTTCTTTCTTTATAAAGGGTGTTTACGTGTGTGCTTTTCCCATTTATCATATCTTATTTGACATGCTATATAATGATGATATTAAAAATGTCCATTATTTAATTTTGAATTGATAAATAATATGGAGAACATTGTTTTTCATAATAAAGTGAAAATTTTACATTGACCATCAATTTACCGCAACTCTCCTTCGTTTCATCGCATAATGTTCTACTACTACTATACACACACACAATTAGCAATAATCTCAAAATAGTGTGTCAAAATAGACTAGTATCAAAATATTATTCCATTTCAACCAACAAATTGGAATGACTATTGGAATAGAATTAACAACATTGAATCAAAGTCCAAAAATATTTGGGAGGGGGTTTTTTTTTTTTTTTTTTTTAAGACGATAGAAAATTTTTGGAAAGAATATGTAAGTGAAAATGTCAAAAATTAAATCCAGCATCTTGTGGGAAATGCATTTGAAAATTAACAACTTAATTTTGGAGAGAATATAGTATTTGAAAAAAAAATCAAAGATAAAACTATTATATTAAGGGAATATATTTAGTGTAAATTTGAACCAAAATTTTTTTATAACTAATTTTATTTTATTTTTAAATACAGCTCACAGAAAACACTGCAAATCAGTTTTATACTTATATTGATCTTCAATAGCCTGAATATGTCATATATGCCAAACATCTCTCATTAAGAAAGGTCCCCATAAAAGATTAAGAAAAATAATTAAAGGAACTCATTTGTTTTAGGGAGCAAGCTCAATTGTTTTTGTTTTTGTTTTTGTTTTTTTTTTTTTTTAAAGGGGGGGGGGGGGGGAGGGGAGGATTTGAGTATTGAATTTTTTTTACTTGTAATCGAGAATATAAATAGAGCATAGAACCTTTTAATATTTCCCTATAATGTGGTTATGTGGTATTTGTAAAGAAAAACGAAAATGGTGAAGGAAATAGTAGAGAGAAAATGTTGAATTGTTCTGAGAAGTTTGTATTGCAAAGCATAAAGGAAAAGATACACAGTGATACTCTATATATAGAGTTCTATAACCTTAGGCTATACACTTTGGATTCTTTATTTAACTAACTCTCATAAAAACTCACCCTCAAAAAAATCTCTCATAAAAACTCGCCTTGAATACAGCTGTAAAATCTGGTGTGAATAGCTCTGAAAATATCTGAGCTTTAAGAGAATTGCAGTGTTGAAGAGGAAGAATAGCTCTTAAGCCTCTGATATTCAAAAATGGCGTCATGTCTTTAGAATAAAGTTAATAACAGAAACATTGTCATCTTGGTAAAGTGATCTTAAAGCCACTCTTATACCAAACGATGTCATTTAACTTTAACACATGAAACTCTCTAAAAACCTATCAGAGAGTTGGGAAAAATACTTCTCAATCTATCATTAGAAAAACCAGCTGTACATCTTATATATTGTACAAAGCAAAGGAAGAAAACAAAAACTAATTAACCAACCTTTACACGTGTGAACAGTAACATAACTAACTATCTCACATGTCATAATTAACTCACTAACTATTAAATACAAAACTACATGCAATTCTGCTCCTTAAGCTACTAGCCGTTTTCCTTTGTTTTCAATTCTACAGATTCACTTGGTTGTGCTTCTATCAAGGTGTGATTTGTTCTTTGCTCCTTATGCTTGTCAATCTTCTTCTCTATACTTTGATACTCCCCCTTAAGGGAAACTGCAGAATGTATATTAACCATTCCCATCTTGCAAACCAGATTAGAGAATTGATTGAATCCTAGTGCCTTGGTGAGTAAATCAGCAAGTTGATAGTGTGTTCTCACATGAATTAACTTGATAACCTTCTCAAGCATCTTATCTCTCATTACATGATAATCAATCTCAATATGCTTGGTCCTTTCATGAAATACTGGATTTGACCCAATATGCAGGGCGCTGATTGTCACAGAATAGTAAAGCTTCCCTTTTATGTTCAACCCTAATATCCCTAAGGAAATACAATATCCAAACAATCTCACAAGTAGCTATAGACATTGCTCTGTATTCTGCTTCTGCAGAAGATCTGGACACTATACATTGCTTCTTTGACTTCCTTGACACTAGAGAATCTCCAATGAACACACTAAAACCTGTCACAGACCTCCTTGTGTTAGGGCATGAAGCCCAATCTGAATCAGCAAACCATTTGACATGAAGTTCTGATTTTGATGAAAACAATATCCCTTTTCCTAGTTCATTCTTCAAGTATTGCAAAACTCTATGCACAACATCTAGATGAGACTTTCTTGGCTTGGCCATATATTGACTCAACCTATGGACTACATAGATGATGTCTGGCCTGGTAATGGTCAAGTATAGCAACCTTCCAATCATTCTTCTATACATTCTTGGATCCTTGAGTTCTCCACTCTCATACTTACTTAGCTTGACATTTTGTTCCATTGGTGTCTTGGCTGGTTTGCATCCTAGAAATCCTGCATCACTCAACACTTCAAGGGCATATTTTCTTTGACACAAACCTATCCCTTGATCTGATCTAGCAACCTCAAGTCCAAGGATATATCTCAAATCCCCCAAATATTTAAGTTTGAATTTTTGATTCAGCAACAACTTGACCTCATCTACCTCTACTTTATTGTTACTAGCCAATAAAACATCATCCACATTAACCAAAAGGATCAAGAAGGACTCACTTTTCTACTTAGTGAAGAGAGAGCAATCAGCCTTAGACTGCACAAAACCCAAATCCTGAATCAAAGTGATTGAGAACTTAGTAAAACATTGTCTTGAGGCTTGCTTAAGGCCATAAAAGTGACTTATTCAGCTTACACACCTACTCCCCCTAGCTATGGAACCCTGGTGGAAGAGCCATATAGACCTCTTCAGACAAGTCCCCATGCAAAAAAACATTATTAACATCCAGTTGACCAAGCTACCAACCCTTAACAGTTGCCAAAGCCAAAAGACACTTAATTGAAACCATTTTTGCAACTGGAGAGAAAGTCTTAGTGCAATATAACCCTTCCTTCTAATTGAAACCTTTAGTAACCAGTCTAACCTTATACCTTTCAACTGACCCATCAGACTTGTACTTGACCTTATAAACCCATTTACAGCCTATAGGCTTCTTGTTGGGAGGTAAGGAAGTCAAAGTCCAAGTGTTATTAGCTTCTAAAACAGCTATTTTAGTAGCATTAGCTTCCTGCCACTTAGGATCAGAAACCGCCTGATAATAGTGTGTAGACTCAACAATGGAAGAAATAGAACAAAAAAAGTGTTTGTAGAAAGGAGAGAGAGAATGATAAGAAAAATGAGAAATTAAGGGATGAGAGGTACCTGAGTGGAGAACAACAGCAGTGGGAGTAGAAGTAACCATGTTACAATGATAAGCATGAAGGTAAGAAGGTCTTTCATGAACTCTAGAGGATTTTCTCAAAGGAATAGAATCAACAAGAGGTTTAGGAGGTTCAAGGGGAACATCATGTAAAAACTCATCATCAAGTTCATAATGCAAGTCAAGTATAGTTTTGTCCAGGGAAACATATGGAGAAAACAAGTGAGATGAGGAAGAGTGAGGAAGATCATCAAAAGGAAGAGGCAAATCAGTATTGGAAGAAGAAGGTGAAATTGATTTGTGGAAGGAAAAATAGACTCATGAAAAATAACATCCCTACTGATGAAAGCAATATGAGTGTGCAAATCAAAAACTTTATAACCTTTGACATTAAAAGGATAACCAATGAGTACACACCTCCTAGACCTGGGATCAAATTTGGACCTAGTATTGACAATAGTGGATGCAAAACTCTCACACCTAAAAAACCTTAAATGATCATAAGATGGAGGTTGGTGAAAAAGAAGTTCAAAGGGAGTTTTATTATTTAACAATGGAGAGAGCAGCCTATTTATCAAATATGCAGCAGTAAGCACACACTCACCCCAAAAAGGAATAGGTAAGTTGGATTGAAACTGTAATGCTCTAGCAATTGAGAGAAGATGTTGATATTTTCTCTCCACAACAGAATTTTGTTGTGGAGTATAAACACAACTGTGTTGATGAACAATGCTATTAGATGCAAAGAAATCTGGCATGTTGAATTCTAAAGCATTATCAGTCCTTATTTGTTTAATTTTGATGTTGAATTGAGTAAGAACCATGGTATGAAAAGAGACAATAAGAGACCTCACATCAAATTTAGACTTCAATAAGTAAATCTAGGTAGCTCTAGTTGCATCATCAACAATAGTCAAGAAATACTTGCAACAATCTAAGGTAGAAGTAGAGTATGGACCCCAAACATCAATATGAAGTAAATCAAAAGCAAAAGTACTGACATTATTATCGAAAGGAAATGGCAAACGTTTTTGCTTAGCCAAAGGACAAACTCCACATGTATTATTACAAGAATTCTTTAGAAAAGGAAAAATATGACCTAGAGCTTACAACCTAGAATCTAATGGATGTTCTAATCTGCTATGCCAAAGAGAGGAAAGTGTACTGGTTGAAGTTGCAGTTGAGAAAGAATTGAAGGTTGTGCTCAGATTGTGAGTTGCCAGAAAATCATTAAGAGAAGTTGAAGAATGCTATTGAATGCCACCAGATTGTAACAGGTACAAACCATCATTTACTTGTCCCACTCCAATCGTTCTCCAACAAGTGAGGTCCTAGATGAAGCAAAAATTAGAGAGAAAAATAAGGCAGCAAGGTTGAGACTTAGTTATGGTGCTAATAGATAGAAGATTAAAGGTGAAAGAAGGCACACATAAGACATTATGAAGGGTGAGAGAAGATGATAGAGTAACGGTTCCAATATGTGTCACAGAAGCAGTTTCACCATTGGGCAATTCCACTACAGACTGAGGAATATCAGTAATAGAAGACAAAAAATTCATTGAACAAACAATGTGATCAGTTACTCCAATATCAATAACCCAAGTGTTAGAAGTATAAGCCCTTCTGTTAACAACCTTTGCAAAAAAAAAAAAAAAAAAAAAAAAAAAAAAAAAAAAAAAAATCTATACCTGCCAGTGTAGAAATAGAAGAAGATGGTACACATGTTAAAGAATCATCCTTGCCTTGAACATCCTTGCCTTGAACAATAGAGACAAGAGGAGAACAAGGACTAATTAATGCAAGAAGCTACTAACACTGCTATGGAGTAAAAGTTGAACTGGTGGGACTTGAGCTAGACACCAACTCTTGTGGCTGAATGACTGAAACCTGATGAGCCATTGAAGGCCCGTTCTTGAATTTAAAGCCAAGTAAAAAGCCATGTAATCTATAACATTTGTCTATTATATGGCCAGTCTTACCACAGTGTATGCAAATAGGTTTGTCCTTGCCCTTGACAACATTACCTCTAGAATTAGCATTGAAATTTTGCATCTTTGCAACCAAAAGAGTTGAATCAACCTTTACACCAGACTAATTAGTAACTGATTTTTGCATTTCTTCACCTTGCTAACAAAAGGCAAAGGATCCATGAGCAAGACTTGACTCCTTACTTGTGAAAAAAAAAAATCATTTAATCCAAAAACTTCATCACTGACTCTCTGACTTGGAGATCACTAAGCCTCCTATTCACATTGCATACACATTTTCCACATGTACATGAAGGAAATGGACTGTAACTTTGCAATTGGTCCCAAAGCACTTTTAATTAAGTAAAGAAATCAATGATAGAAACTTCACCTTGGTGTGGATTTGCAATTTCCTTCTGAAAATTATAGATTTTTGGTCCATTGCTTTGAGCAAATCAATTCCTCAGATTAGTCCAGATCTCCAAAGTCGTGTCTTCATAGATGATACTTGAAGTTTTGGTGACATTGAATTGGTTAACCAAGTTCCAACCATATTGTCACATCTGATCCAAGCCTGAACAGCTGAAGGAGTAGATACCAATGGAGATGATAAGGTGAGAGAACCATCAATGAACCCCAATTTGTTCTTGGTGAGTAAAGCTTTCCTTACAACTCGAGCCTATATTGAGTAGTTCTCTCCACCAATCAAAGCTATGTAACAAGAACTTACTCAGGCTCTTTGCATGATGCAAGAACAGAGGATCGTCCATTGGTGAATCTTATGAAGATGAAGATGTAGCATTCTCTAATGCAGTAGCACTTTGAGTTGCAGCGGAAGCCATTGTTGTCAATGAAGGATTTTCTTAGAGAAAGGAAGTAATTTTCTTAGAGAAAATTGAGAGAAAGTATGAACCCTAGAATTTGGGATCTTGCTTTGATACCATATTAGAGAATTGGGAAAATACTTCTCAATCTATTATTAGAAAAACCAGCTGTACATCTTGTATTGTACAAAGCAAAGAAAGAAAACAAAAACTAACTAACCAACCTTTACATGTGTGAACAGTAACATAACTAACTATCTCACGTGTCATAACTAACTCACTAACTATTAAATACAAAACTACATGTAGTTCTGCTCCTTAAGCTACTAGCCATTTTCCTCTGTTTTCAATTCTGCAAATTCACTTGGTTTTGCTTCTGTCAAGGTGTGATTTGTTCCTTACTCCTCATGCTTGTCAATTTTCTTCTCTATACTCTGATAAAAACGTCATGGTTTGGCTAGAATATTATTGCTAGCTTTTTGAATCTATTCTTCCTTTTTCATCCCACCTCAAAGAAATGGGGGCAACAAAGACCATGATTTTGGAATGCAAAGCTTGAAACGAACTGTAGAAAGACTCTTGGTGAACACATTAGCTAATTGATCTATTAATAGTGGCAATGTATTTTACTTAGAGATCCTTATGAAGCACAAGCTCATGAATGAAGTGGAACTTGATCTTATTGTGCTTGGTCCGAGCATGCAAAACTAGGTTGGAGTCTATAGCCAGAGCTGAGACATTGTCACACCAGAGTTTAGGAGAAGGAAGAAAAATCCCCAAATCCTTCAAAATTTGACGAAGCCAACACAGCTCAGCGGCAGTAGAGGCAAGGGCACGATATTCAGATTCTGTTAAAAATCAAGAAACAGTTGGTTGTTTCTTGGCACTCCCCAAGTAATGGGACTATAGCCAAGATACATCAAGAAGCCAGTAGTAGAATGATGATCATAAGGATCTCTACCCAATGAGAATCAAAAAAGTTAAGAGAGTAAAGGGACCAGATTGAAGAAAAACCCTAAAATTAGGTGTGCCATTAATGTATCTAAGAATCCTCTTAACAACAACCAAATATACATCACGGGAGGAGGACACAAATTGGCAGACTTGGTGGCAGATTTGCTGGGTTGGAGGTAAGCATATTGTGTTTGGTAAGTAAATCATGAGCATATTTAGATTGGTTGGGAAATAGACCCTTGGAAGTGCAAGTAATATGAATACCAAGAAAATAGTGCAAATCACCATCCTTGAGCTCAAAAGCTTGGCTGAGTTGCTTGACAAGAGAATCAAGGAAGATGGGACTATTACCAGTGAGCACAATATCGTGTGTGTGTGTTTGCTTCTTAAAAAAAAAAAAAAAAACTCTCCTAAAAACTCGGTATGCATAGCTCTGAAAATATCTAATCTCCAATTGAAAGACTAAAAATATCTAAACTTTAACAGAATTGTAGTGCTGAAGAGGAAGAATAAAGCTGTGGAAGAATAGCTCTTAAGCTTCAAATATTAAAAAACGGTGTTGTGTCTTTAGAATAAAGTCAATAACAGAAACCATGACGTCTTGATAAAATCCTAAAGCGACTCTTAAAATGTCATCTTTTGGTGGTTTCAAAAAAAAAAATGTCATATTTTGGTTAGAATATTACCATTTGGTTTTTGAATATGTTCTTTCTCTTTTAGTATTATATCTCCCGGAGAAAAAAAAAAAAAAAAAAGGGAGAAACTATTAACACACACTAAAAAAATAAAAAATAATAAAGAATATTAAAAAAATAAAAATAAAAATAAAAAATAAAAATTGACGGATCAACTAGGCCTAAAGATATACTAATTGGAGATTGGGGCCATCAGCCATGGCATATTGTGAAATGTTGACAAATAAATATGCCGAGTGGCCCGTTTCTATGCCCAAGAAGAAAGCCCAATCTAATTAGTATTACGGTAAATCATATCTGTTGTAATGGGCCTTGGTCAGCAAAAGACTAATTGATGATTCATTTTTGGCGACCATTTGGGGGCAGTCTCAGTTTGTGGATTCCGTTGCTGAGTAAATGGTTACTAAGCAGCTAGCAGCCCGAACTGAGTCACGCTTGAGCTTGGGCCAAATATTTTCTGGCTAGAACATTCAACGGGTGGTTTGGTAATGTTGTTCTACTAATATTGTTTGTATCTTTTTGAAATACGTGTAAGTAAAAAAGTGTAATGTTTGTTTAAAAACTGAAAATATGTTGTTAAACTATTATACCAAACGAGGACTGAGTTATTTAACACCCCATTCTTAAAAAAAAAAAAAAAAAAAAGAAGGTTATTTAACACCCAACAGGGTGACACTTTTTGATATTTTTGATGTAGATATTTATGGTTCAAATATTTTTCCCCAACTATTAAATTGTTAAAAAAAAAAATGGCAAATTACACTTTAGCACCTTAAACTATATTTCAAATTACATTTTGCATCCTAAAATTTTTGAATGTACATTTTGCACCCTAAATTTTTCGAATGCACATTTTGTACTTTAAACTATAACTCTTGTTAGACTTTACACCCCGATGTTAAGTTTGTCATTAACTTGGATGGAAAAGTATGACATTATGTGAAATGACCCAATTGCCCATCTTCTCAATTCCTTAAAAACAAAGAAGATATTACACTTTACCACCATAAATTATACTGTTGATTACATTTTGTATCCTAAACTTCAGATTTCCATCCAAGTTAACGGCAAACTTAACGTTAGAGTGCAAAATATAACAAGAGTCATAATTGAGGGTACAAAGCATGCATTTAAAATGTTTAGGGTGCAAACTGTGATTTAGGGTATAGTTTAGGGTGGTAATTCAAGCTTTTCCAAGGAGTATGGCATGGGTTATATGCTTTATAGTTTTATAGTTCCAATGGATGGAGTTCTTCATACAATTATCACTAATGTTGATTATATATACATACACCATAGGGGCATTTGACTTCATCTCAACTGCACAGATTTTGATTTTTATCATATCTCTTCTAAAAAAAACAATTTTAATGGATGAGAGAGATTTAAACCATGAAAACATTAGGAGTTGTTGATCAAACTATAAGGCTCTTCACTTTTCAGTGTAAATTTTGAACATTGAAAAATGTTGCTATTGATGAATTGAACAATTCGCAGTGACAGAGTCATAATTTTAGCGTAAGGAAAGATTAAAAATATAAGGATGAGGAAATTAATTCTAAAAAATATAAATTACATAGAAATAAATGAACAATTAAATAGAAATGTAATTGTTACACGGTATGAGGTAAAAAAAAATAATAAATAATACATGAAAGATGCAACATCTTTTATAACACTATGTTCCAATCAGTTTTTCTGTTATAAATAAATTAATAATAATAATAAAAAAATAAATACACTATGTTCCAATTGGTTAGCATATTCTTTGAAGTTTGAACCAAATTGACGCTATATTTTGTCATTTTTTTTTTTTGGGTAAAAATAATAATTAATTAGTTGACATGGTCTTTTTTTTTAAGATAAACTCATCAAATTTGGTTGTTTCTGGGAAATTACATCTATGTATCCATATAATTAAAAGATAAAAACATAAATAATCAATATACATGTAGGAGCCCAAAAATGCAAAGCTCACTTAGAATAGTGAAGTCAGATTCTTCAGGCTCAGTGCAATTAATTTGTTAGAGTATGAGCTTGCAAGGTCAACTTTGATGCGTAATTATGATCCAGCTAGAGGGGCAATGGAATTAGAGCTTTAAAGGTAATAAAAGAAACATAACGATAGAGGAATAACAATTCCTCAAGTCTGGCCAAGGAGGTAATATATAAAAAAAGTTTAAATGTTTAATATAGAGTCCTATTTTTCAGTTTCTATCCCTTTCTTTCAAGTTTTCACCCCCTTTCTTGGAGGCATTCCTTTCCTTTATATAGTCCTTAGGATTGCATCTTAGCCCTCCACTTGTACAATTAGGTCCTTCCTTTGGATGCTTGTCCCATCAAAGTTGTGTTAGAGGTGGTAAACTGTGTTACAAGCTGTGAGGCTACTATTTAGGGGTCACTCATTCATTAATACGGCCACCTGAGTTAGTATAGTGCATTAAATGCGGAGGTGATGACTACTTTATCTAGATACTTTCTTTTTTCTTTGTTCACTTGTCCCTTCCTCCTCCCTCGGTTTCTTGTCTCGTAGCGCCATCGGCTTTCTTGAGAATTCCTGAGGGATGCTTGCCCCTTAAGATCCTTGGGAGGTCGACCTCTTTATCTTTCCTCTTCGGGCTTAGGCTCGTGGGTCAAGACAGGATCTGATGTGCCTGTAGCCCTTTTTTCCTCCTCAGGTTGGGCCACAGTTTCTACTCCATACTCGGTTCCTCCCCTCCCACAATATATATATAAATAATAACAACAACATAACATAAAATACAATAAAATGAAAATTGTAGGAATAAAGGCCCAAAAACTGAATATTGGGCTTTGGGCCTCAGCTGAGGACGTTGATTGGTCCGAGGACAAATAAACAATGGTGAGGATGTTAAAGTTCAGAATCCCATAAGTAAGATGCAAACAGATAGAGTGGAAAAATGCCACCGCATTGAATGTTTTGCAGCTAACTTTCTAGTCGCATTTATGTGGAGAAGATTTTTGAGCAATGCTGCCTTGGCTATCCTAACTCACAGAGGGTTAAAGAGGGTGTCTGATGGGACAAACACTTAAGTAGTGGCTTAGATGATCAACAAATGGAGGGCCAAAATCATTAAAAGTGAGATATATATATATATATATATATATATATAATGTAAGAGACCCCTGGAGAAGGGGAGGATTGGAAAATTATGAAGAAAAACATTGTAGCAATCAGGAATCAAATTGGTCAGGAATTAAACTTGTAATCGAACTTTGAAAGAGATATATAGGAACCAATCTTCTCGAACATTGCCGAGGACATTTTTCCTTAGTGTAAATTTGTTATCTTCCTTCATTTGTCATCAAGATCTATTTTACTTGTTGTTTGATTTATTAAAGCACAGTTTTCCAACCTATTCTCTACAAATTCATTGTTTTGGGCTTTTTGGGCCTAAGTCCATCTACCTTTTGGGCTAGGAATTCAAATAAGGTCCTTACAATCGGTGTTGTTTGTGGGGAGATTACTTAGGTGATAGTGATTGCAATATTTAACGATGGTACGATCAAGTCCCCATTAGGGAGAGTCCACAGGGTCCCGACGACAAGATGAGTTCCTTAATCTTGAATGCAGGAGAGATTGAGAGGGTAGCGTGCATACCATGCATACAAATAGAAGCCACTCTCGAGTTGGAAATCACGTCTCTCAAGAGCTGAATAATAGAGCCATGTAGTTGGAGATTGACCACTTAAAGAGGAAGTTGCACCATGAACGATGAGAGCGAACCCCCTTAAACTCTGACGTTTCCTCTGATGATGAAGAGGATGCTAGTTATAGACGAAAGTCAAGAACCCTACCTAGCGAGTCTTTCTCCTACGAGTAAGAGCACCATTATAAATGTAGGTATAAGAGCTTGCCTTGCAAAAGTCTGGGAAATGATGCTATGAGTAGGGCATTGAACTAGATTTTTAGATCGCCCTTGACGCATAGGGTTGAAAGGGTAAGACTTCCTCGGTGATTCAATCAGCCAACATTCACCATCTATAATGGTCGAACGGATCCTATGGAGCACGTGAGCTACTTCAACTAGAGAATGACTGTCCATTCCAAGAACGTGGCCTTGATGTGCAAAGTGTTTCTATCTAGTCTGGGGCCTGTGGCAATGAGATGGTTCGATGGCTTAAGGGCGGGTTTTATAGATTCCTTCAAGGAGCTTACCCGCGCATTTGGCTCTCGCTATATCACTTGTAGCAGGGTTCCTCGGCCCTTGAAATCCTTACTGTCCTTATCCATGCGAAAGGGGGAGACCCTGAAAACATGCTCGGATAGATACTGGGAGATGTACAATGAGATAGATGGTGTCTTTAATGATGTGGCCATTAGTACTTTCAAGGTCAGCCTCCCAACTGAGCACGGTTTAAGGAAGTCTTTGACTAGAAAACCTGTCACCAGTGTACGCCAACTCATGGACTGGATTGATAAGTATAAGAAGGTTGAGGAAGACCAGCAACAGAGGAAAGGAAAGGCTAAGGTTATCCCTTAGGAGAGGAGGGATTTTAGGTCGGACCGGTACAATAACAACTGACATCGGAGAGACTTTGGTGGGTAATCAGGGTCTGCTAGTATTTAGGTGATTAACGCGGTGTTCCGAGAACCGGTGCACCAAGTTCTGGAGAAGATTAAGAATAAGCCATTCTTTAAATGGCCAAATAAGATGGCAGGAAACCCCATAAGACGCAATCAGAGCCTTTATTGCCAATACCACCAAGACCAAGGACACACCATAGAGGATTGTAGAAACTTGTAGGATCATCTGGACCAGCTGGTCTGAGAAGGAAGGTTGAAGTAGCTTTTGCATCATTCCAGTGGTTAGGTGGGTCAGTCAGGTTCAGAACCTTGGAAAGAGGCTTCTTCATTACCTCATCTAGGCACAATAAATGTCATTTTTGCTGCTCCAAGGAGGACCGAGTCTTGTCCCTCTAGAGTAATGTCTATTGTTCAGCTGTCCGCTGAAGACTCCAATTCTGGACCAAAGAGGGCTAGAGTGAATATCTGATCGGTGTTAAGCTTTTCTGATGAGGATATGGTTGGAACCATACAGCCCTACGATGATGCCTTGTTGGTCATGCTCAAGATTAGGGGATATGACATGAAAAGGGCAATGGTGAATCAGAGCAGTGGTGTTGAGATCATGTACCCTAATTTGTACAAGGGGCTGAACTTGAGACCCGAGAATTTGACAGCTTACGATTCTCCTTTGATAAATTTTGATAGGAAGGTTGTCATTCCCAGGGGTCAGATTAGAATACTGGTGTAGGTTGGCACAGAAGTTGTGAAGGTGGACTTCATTGTGGTGGACACTTATTCCCCCTATACGGCCGTTGTGGCCAAACCCTAGCTTCATGCCCTGAGAGTTGTTTCTTCTACTCTGCACTAGAAGGTGAAATATCCGTTGTAGGGTCTGATTGACGAGAATGTTGGGAGTCAATCCATGGCTAGACAGTGCTTGGTGGCTGCCATCTTACATCAGCCTGAAGTTGAGTCCTCAGCCTCTGATGAGAGAGGCTTATATGAATCAAAAAATCCGGTGTTGCTTGTCAACAGAACGACCGAAGAGGCGAAATGCGAAGATTTGAAAAAAATTGTGGTGGGTGACAATCCAGAGAAATTTTTTCAAGTCAGGGCTCAGCTGCCTCCTCAAGAGAAGGAGGAGCTGATAGAGTTTCTCAAAGGAAACGTTAATATGTTCACGTGAAATAATTATGAAGCTCCGGGGGTGGATCCGAACTTCATCTGTCATAATCTAAATGTTAATCCATCTGTCACCCCTAAAAAGTAACTACCTCGGCACTTATCCAAGGAGCACTCTGATGTTGTCAAAGGTGAGGTGACAAAGCTGAAACAGGCTAGGCCCATTAAGAAGATGTTTTAGCCTGAGTGGCTAGATAATACTGTGGTAGTAAAGAAGAAAAATGGGAAGTGACGAGTGTGCATAGACTTTACAGACTTGAACAAAGCCTGTCTAAAAGACCCCTTCCTCATGCCTCAGATAGACCAATTGGTAGATGCAACGGTAAGCCATCCTCGGATGAGTTTCTTAGATGCCTTTCAGGGATACCATCAGATATCACTGGTCTCGGATGATCAGGAGAAGATAGCTTTTGTCACCCCTACTAAAAACTACCACTACAAGGTGATGCCTTTCGGTTTAAAAAATGCAAGATCTACCTATCAGAGGATGATGACCAGGATGTTTGAGCCACAATTGGGCAAGAATATTGAAGTCTACATAAATGACATGGTGGTGAAAAGTAATGTGGCATCCGAGCATGTAGGAGACCTTGAGAGCATTTTTGAAATTCTGAGGAAACATAAGTTGTGCCTTAACGCTTCTAAGTGCTCTTTTGGTGTGGGATCAGGCAAGTTTTTGGGCTATAATGTCACTCATTGTGGAATTGAAGTCAATCCCGACCAGATTAAAGCAATTAATAACCTAAAATCACCTTAGAATCCCAAGGAAGTCTAGAAACTAACAGGAGTTATTGTTGCATTAAACCGGTTCATTTCTCGGTCAGTTGATAGATGTCGACCCTTGTTCCTGTTGATGAATAAATGGAAAGGATTTAAATGGTCCGAGGAGTGTGCCTTAGCTTTTCAATAACTCAAGGAATACCTCTCTTGGCTACCTATCATGTCCAGTCTTGAGGTGGATGATGTCATGTTTGCTTACATTGCCGTGACCCTTCAAGCGGTAAGCTTGGTGTTGGTGCAGGTTGATAGTGGTGTACAAAGGCTAGTTTATTATGTAAGTAAGTCACTACATAAGGCTGAGATCCGTTATCTGCCACTAGAGAAGGCAATTTTAGCGATAGTACACGCTACACGCAAGCTCTCCCACTATTTCCATTCACACACAGTTGTTGTCTTGACCCAACTTCTGCTAAGATCTCTACTTCGAAGTGCTGATTACATGGGGAGGATTTCTAAGTGGGGTACGATCCTAGGAGCTTTTGATATCAAGTACATGCCTCACACCTCTCTTAAGGGTCAAGTCCTCGCTAATTTGGTGGCTAAGTTTGTTGAACCCTCGTTGGAGAAAGAGGTAAAAACCCAAGGCATGGATGGGAAATCTGTTGGCATAATCTCCCTGCAAGAACCTTCATTCTAGAAGGTATATGTTGATGGTGCAGTGAACCAAAGGAGATCTGGAGTGGGGCTAGTCCTAGTATCTCTTGAAAAAATCATCATTGAAAAATCATTAAGGTTGGGCTTCTCAGCCACAAATAACGAAGCTGAATACGAGGTTTTACTGATGGGAATAGCCATGGTTCAAAGAATGGGCGGAAAGGCAGTAGAGATTGTTAAGAATATATTTTATGTAATTGGCTAATTATTTGACAAAACACACTTTACTTGTAATTGGGTAGATCTAGGATGGGTTTAGTACTTTAAGAAACATGTTGTTAAGGTCTAGTATTAAAGCCATGAAAATTGGACCAAGAAGTAAGTGAAGAAAGCTGTTTATTAAAACTGAACAAACAGCTCGATAGCTGCGGACAGATATCTCGACAACTACTCAACAGATTACCATCTATCGAGTTTTAATGAGACTCGACAAATACTATTTATTAAGGTATCTATCGAGAATTACAAAAATTAGTTTTTCAGATCTGATTTTTAGCCCATACTTATGTATTTGTGTAGGGTTTCTTTTCTCACAACCCTAGACATATATAAGGCTTATTCTCTCTAAAAGTGACCGATGCCTTATTCTCTCTGAAAGAAGTTACTGCATCTTTGCACCTTAGGGTTTTGTAACCAAGTGCTTCTTGATCTTCATTATTGATGAAGTGAAGAATTTTGCAGCTAACATCTTCTTCTAATTAGTGTATTAGTCACGTACTAGGAGCCGTGCATCTTTGGTTAGTCATGTATCGAGATCTGTGCAAAAAGGGTGGCATTCGTATATTGAAGAGTTCAGAGATTCTGAAATAGTAAAAGGTTTCTGCTGTAAGTTCATCTACGGAGATTGTAGAGTTTAGGGACAAAGGTTTTGTACTAGATCTAAAACTTCTCTTTACTATAGTGGATTGCATTTCGGGAAGGTTTCCCCCTAGGTTTTTTTACTGTGAAACTAGTTTGTTTCATTAATTTTCTTGGGTTATCATATCTTGTCTTATTTTTTTTTTCGCTGTATGATTTTGACATGATATTGATGTTTGTTTGTTTTAGCAAGTTTTATTCATGATAAATCTAATTAACAATTTAGGTTTAAAATTTGTTAATTCTATTAACCGGAGTCTAAATTTCCCAACAGAGATGTTCTCAGACTTAAAATTGGTCGTTAGTCAAGTGAAAAGAGAGTTAGAAGCGAGAGATGAAAGAATGCAAGGGTACTTAAATCAAGTTAGGCATCTGCAATCAGGGTTTGAATCTTTCAACCTGTTGCATATCCCTAGAAGTAGAAACACACATACTGATTCCCTAGTCACACTTGCAACCTTCTCGGCGTGGAGCTTGCCTCGAGTCATCCTTGTAGAGGACTTGTACAAGCCCACAGAGGTAAAGAAAGAGGTGGTCCATGTTCACCAAGTTAGAGTAGGGCCTAGCTGGATGGACCCTATGATACTATTCTTGAAGAAGGATATCTTGCCCGAGGAGAAATCAGAAGCTGACAAGGTACAAAGAAAGGCTCCTCAATTCTGGCTGTTTGATGACCAAAAATTATATAAACGCTTTTTTTTGGGCCATACTTGTTATGCATACACCCCGAGACAACAGAATTACTCCTCAAGGAGTTACATGAGGGGATTTATGGAAGCCACACTAGAGGCAAATCTTTGTCGCACAAATCTATCATTCAAGGTTATTGGTGGCCAAACATGCAAAAGAAAGCACAAGAATATGTGAAGAAGTGTGACCAGTGCCAAAGATTTGCACCAAACATATACCAATCGGGAGGAGTCTTTAATCCTCTGTCCAGCCCTTGGTCACTCACTTAGTGGGGCTTGGACATTGTAGGCCATTTCTCCAAGGCAGCAAGAAATAAGAGAGACTTGCTAGTTGACACAGACTATTTCACTAATTAGGTCGATGCTGCACCCTTGGCGAATATCAGGAATGTAGATGTCAAGAAATTTGTTTGGGAAAACATTGTCACTCGGTTTGGGGTCCCTCGTACCCTCATCTTGGATAATGGCCTTTAGTTTGATATCAAAGCTTTCAGGAGATACTGTTGTGATCTTGGAATTACGAATAGATATTCCACCCTAACTTATCCCTAGGGCAATGGACAAACCGAAGCTATTAACAATGTCATAGTGAACGGACTCAAAAAGAAGTTGGATGATGCGAAGGAAAAGTGGGTAGAAGAACTGTCACATGTCCTGTGGACATATCGAACCACACCTCGTAGGTCAATAGGAGAAACCCCCTTTTCGATGACTTATGGAGCCGAGGCTGTTATTCCTTTAGAGACTGGCTTCTTAACGCTGAGGACAAGCTCTTTCAATTTGAGTGATAACAACAAATTACTAAAAAAGAGCTTAGACTTATTGATTGAAGAAAGAAGAGAGAACGCCATAGTCTAGTTGGCATATTACCAACACAAGCTCAAGTAAGGGTATGATGCCAATGTGAAGCTAAGACCATTAGCGACTAGTGACTTGGTGTTGAGAAAGATTCTATGTACTGCAAAGAACCCGACATAGGGAAAACTAGGGCCCAATTAGGAGGGGCCATATCGCATCACCTTGGTGGCTATTATAGGAGCATATTTTCTTGAAAACCTAGATGAACATATGATACCACGCTCTTGGAATGTAAACAACCTAAAAAGGTACTACTATTAATAAAAGTTTCCTTTGTCATATTTTCATTTGTTATGTAATACATTGTACTTCCCATTAATATTTATCTAAGTGTTGAACAGAACTTTAGTCATGCCTGGCTCCCCAGACCACATGTTTTGGGAAAATTAATACTTAATGACATCTATCTAAGTATCAAACAGAACCTTGATCATGTTTGGTCCTTCGGACCACATATCTTGGGAAAATTAATATCTTTTAATGACATTTTTCTAAGTGTTAAACAGAACCTTGGTTATGTTTGGCTGCTCGAACTATATGCTTTGGGAAAATTAATACTAAATGACATCTATATAAGTATCAAATAGAACCTTGGTCATGCTTGGCCCCTTAGACCACATACCTTGGGAAAATTGATATTTTTTAAAGACATTTTTCTAAGTGTTAAATAGAACCTTAGTCATGCCTAGCTCCTCAGACCACATGTTTTGGGAAAATTAATACTTAATGACATCTATCTAAGTATCAAACAGAACCTCGTCATGCTTGGCCCCTCAAACCACATACCTTAGGAAAATTGATATCTTTTAATGACATTTTTCTAAGTGTTGAACATGACCTTAGTTATGCCTGGCTCTAAGGACCACATACTTTGAATAACTTAACACTCTGCAACATCCACTTTTTCCTAAGTATCAGAATAGATCCCAAGTTATACACAATTCCTCGAATTAGTAACTTTGAGTAAAGTTAAGGTTCTTGGATTTTTATCTAAGTGTTGAGCAAAATGAGAGTTGCCTGCCTTGTTTATGTTTTACATGGTATATTGTTCATCTCAATAAGATTCTGCCTTCCCTACAGAGGGTTCAATTTTCAGTACAAGTATGTGATAATTTTCTTTATTGCTGGTGCTTGTCCAATTTATTTAAATTATCAACAATGCATTACTGTTAGCTTTTATTAAAGGGGTAGCAGCAGTTCAATATTGTGTGCAAAATTATCAAGCTTAAAGACACAAAGGAAAAGCACATAAAGCAAAAAGCAGAGTCTTTTCGTTGATCAAAATGAGGGTACATTACAAACTAGTGGTGGACAACCACAACGAAAAAGATAATATAATATCAAATAAAATACAAAAAGATGAAGTAGAAAGGTCCTATGACTGTGGCTTTGCTTAGAGAGGGTCTTCCTTGTGATCAATCATCTTTGATTTGGTATCCCCAGTTTTGGACTTGGACCTAGCATTTTTGGCCTTAGAGATCACATCCTTAATTATGAGAGCATCCTTGGAGTAATTGGCTTCGGTCGATGGTTGAACCCCCTTGCCCTTGCCCTTGCCCTCATCTTCAAGCTGAGGACCCCCCATGTCATCCTTCTTGTTTTTAATAACCCCTGTTTGGACTTCAGCACCAGAAGAAGGAGCTTGAATAGTGGAGGGCTGCTTAGAAGGGGGAGGAGGAAGAATAGCGGGAGGAGAGAGCATGGCTGGATTTTCTCTGATATCTTCCGGGAAAAAGATATTCTTAGTGCTCCTCAGTTCAGAAGTGGCAAGAACCCCTGCTCGGTTGAGCACTTCTGCCTATGTCTTGGTGCAGTAGTCCTTGCACACCCCAGCCACCTCTTCAGCCAATCTCGTCTCTTTGTCCAGCACCCCACGTTCATAGGATTCTTTCTTCTCGACCTCAGCAGCTTCCCTGGCCACTCGAGCTACGTCCTTTGCTTTCTGCACCTCAGCCTTAAGGTCCAAGATCAGCTGTCTCTGGGTGGCTAGTTCAGTCTCAGTCATATGAAGCTGCTTGTGCTAGTCCTCGGCCTGGGTCTCTATGCTCTTCAAAAAAGCTTCGGCACTAAGACGTGCTCTCTCTGAAGTGGTTTGCTTGTTAGCTAACTTCGTTTGCTCTTGCTTGAGGGCTCTTAGGGACTTCTCAACCTCAGCACGGGAGTGGGCTTCAACCCTAGCCTCATTACAGGCGTCCTGGGCCGAGGAGACAAAAACTTACTGGGTAACCTGCATAAAAATCACGAAGGAATCCCATTAAAAAAAAAAAGAAAAAGAGTGAAAGCCTAACTCAGCATTTAATTCTAAGATTTGTTAGATTACTTACCATGGCAAGGTCCCTCTTCAAGAACAGGAAGAGGTCGGGCTGCTTGAAGCTCCTAAGAGCGTCCATATCTCTAGTGAGAAGAAGAGGTTGCTCTAGGGCTTCAACAACATAGCCTCAATGCCCTCCCTAGAAGCTTCGAACTAAAGCATCCCAGGGGATGGGAGTGCCATCCAGCTTCAGCCGAGGAGCCTAAGTGTGCTATGGTCAACGTACCTCGCCCCTTAGGGAGTCTTCTTTGCTCTCTACCGAAGTCTCCCTTTGTCTACATTTGTTGGTTTTTGCTATTTCGGCTCCTTCGGTGGGACAATCTCTCCTTCCTTGATCTCATTCCCCTTCCTTTTCTTCTTCTGCAAATTTGGGTCAGGGAGCAGGCCGAGGGGGGAAAGGGAGGATTGGGAGGAAGTTGGATCTTTGAGGCATCCTTGGCTGATGATGACCCCTTTCTCCCAGCCACTAAATCTTTAAGATTCCTCCTCAGATTTAAGGCCATCTCTTCTTCCTCGGAGCTAGTATTAACCCGAGCAACCACGAACATGGAAGAATGAGTCGCGGAGGATCTATCAAGTTTTGCCTCTGAATCCGAGAGCTCCATAGGCCTTCCTGGCGCCTCTCATTCTTCTTCAAAGCGAAATTAGTCTATCTCGGCCTTAAGAGATAGACATGAGGAAGCTGTTTCCTCCCTCGAAACGGCTACTTCTCGTGGGGAATGTTAAAGGGGAAGTTCAACTGGAGGGAGGTCTTCTCAAGCCAAGAAACTTGGCCGTAAGACATCTATCCGGTGGATTCTAGGATTGCCTGCCCTTATTACTTGGCCCACGTCTTGAAATGCGTTTAACAAGGGTTGGAAGTCCAAGATTAAGTGGACGGCTTGTAGTTGCCCGTCTTCACTCACAAAAATCTCAGACCACAGCACCTTGTTGAAAGCTACAACATTAACAAGATTGAGTCTATGAGCAATGTGCCCTTTATCTGCAAAAACATCTGAGGAGTAAACCATGGTCAGATTAACGAAATCCATCATCGAAGTAAAACAAAGTGTTAGAAAGAAAATATGGTAAAGCTAAAGGGGTTAAATCCCATGTCAAGGGACCTAAACCTAAGGTACCCTACCTGGATCTCCCTCTTGAGTTGGGCAATGAAGACTGTCGTGCCATTCCCCGAAGTGATCAGGTAATCATCCTTCATGCCTTTGTTAGACTTAGGAAGACACGATATTAGTCTAACAATGTCGGACCAAGACTTGAGGTAATATCTCACGCCGGAGAGCTTGTGGCACTCATAAATATGAACAACATCATGCCACGTGAGTCTTAGGCCCATTTGCTTGTTAAGAGTGTCTACGCTACCCAGGACCCTAAATAGGTTAGGGGGGCACTGATGGGGAGTCAACCTATGGTTGATCAGATAGTCTCAGGTCACCCTACCCAAAGGAAGTTTCATTCCTCCTTCTATAAAGGAGATCATAGGAATGACAACTTCATATTCTCTTCTATCGGTAAGAATTTGGCCTGGGGCACAATGCCGTAGGGCTACTCCCTGCGGAATGGGATACTTAGCTCTAAAACCCTCCATATTCGCTAGAGAATCTAAAAGGTTTTTGAACCTACCCATCTAGGTGAACTAAAGAGATGTGAAAGAAATTTTCAAAGGAAGGAAACAAAGAATAGATGTGAAAGAACTTGCTTCTAATACTTCTTGGAGGTTTGAATTTTTCAGAGGAAAAGACTTGGAGACTTTAGAAATTTAGGAAGCCTTGAAGGTTTGAGAGTTATGAATCTCTGGAGAGCTTAAGAACTTGTGAAATGAGGGAAAATGATTTCCCTGGGTCCTTTATATAGGGGATGGAATTGAGTGGGAGTTATCCCGCTCAAAATTCAAGAAAAAATGTTAACTGTAGGATTTGCGTCTCACCATTGGATGTAGGGAACAAAGCGCCATCTAGAGCAATTAATGGCGCATCGTAGGCTTCAAAGCATCAGTGACAGTTATAGGGCGCGCAAAACAGTACTCCTACACGTGTAAACCAAAGAAATGAATGACCTTAACTCTTAACAAATCAAAACCCTACATTTTCTCCTTGGATAAGAGGGAAAAACTGGAGTTTTGAGGGGCTATTGTAGGGATAAGGGCCCAAAAACTATATATTGGGCTTTGGGCCTTAGTCGAGGACGTTGATTGGTCCAAGAACGAATAAACAGTGGTGAGGATGTTAAAGTTCAGAATCCCATGAGTAAGATACAAACGGAAAAACTAGGAAAGATGGTCCGAGGAGGGTTATCTCATCAGATGAGCAAAGCACAGATCAAATATATATCCTATCATTCAAAGTGACCTTCTAGGATGTTCTACTGATAAGGACGTGTATTATAAACGTACAAGAGGGATGGAAGCTTAGAAATATCTAAAGAAAAGATATTGCCACTGTATTGAATATTCTGCAGCTAACTTTTTGGCTGCATTTATGTGAAAAAGACCCCTGAACAGTGCTGCCTTGGCTATCCCAATTCACAGAGGGTTAGAGAGGGTGTCCGATGGGACAAGCACTCAAGCAGTGTGTTAGGACATATATGTTTTAACTTGTTTAAGAACATATGTCACTTAATTATGTAAATTGGCTAATCCTTTGACAAAACGCACTCTACTTGTAATTGGGTAGTTCTAGGTGTTTTTAATACTTCAAGAAACAATGTTTCAAGGTCAAGTGTTGAAGTCATCAAGTCTGTCCAAGAGAAAGCAAGTTGAAGTGCAAAATTTTTAAAACTTGACACCTCTCGATAGCTACCTCGACACCTACTATCTGTCGAGATTTAAAAAATCAGATTTCCAATCTGATTTTCTTGGGATCCGTGAATATGTTTTTAGGCTTTCTTTTCTTCTAACCCTAAACATATAAAAGGATTATTTTAAGAGCCGTTTTGGGTGACACAAGTTGCATATTCATTAAGCAATCTCTGTTTAAGCAAATTGTGATCAACAGATGAAGTTCTTGACCTAGTTCATCTTCCATCAAGAAGTTGCTGTGTATTTGCACCATAGGGTTTTGTAACCAAGCATCTTCCTGCTATTCATCAGAAAGGATGATCTGAAGAACTTTGCAGCCAACCATTCTTCCTCAGTTGGTGTTCTGAAGTCGCGTACTTGGATCCGCGCATTGGTTAGTCACGTACTTGGGAGCCGTGCATCAAAGGTGGAGACTGTCACTACAGATCAAGTCCAATTGGGTATTGGGGTAAGGGTTCAACTGTAGGTTGGTAAGGTACTTGGGATTCCTTTACTTGTAACCGCTTGATTTGATAATAGTGGAGTTTCGGGAGTGGTGACCTGAAAATTACCCGGTGGGGTTTTTTGCCATTAGAGTTTTCCCCATTCGTAAACAAATTACCGTGTTATTTATTTTCCGCTGCTTATTTAGTTGATTGGTGATTTGTTTGTGCTTCCATAAAATTGCATGATTAATTGATTAATTAATTATTTGGCTAAATTAATTAATTAGGGTTAATCACAAGGGGTCATTCAGATTGTGACCTATCAAGTGGTATCAGAGCAGGCACACTCTAATTAGGTTTTAATCTTTGCTGTGTTTGATCCATTGACCCCTGTTTGTCATGGATAGAGGACAATCTTTGATTATACCTCCTTTATTTGATGGCACTAACTATGCATACTGAAAAGTACGCATGAGAGCTTTCTTGCAGTCTTTAGATGAAAAGGTGTGGCAAGCTGTAGAGATTGGCTGGACTAAGCCAACAGAAGATCCGGCCAATTGGGATGATTCTAAGATCAAGGCAGCTAACTTCAACAGCAGAGCGTTAAATGCCCTATTTAGCGCAGTCACAAATGAGGAGTTTAAAAAGATATCCTCAACTGAAACTGCCAAGGAAGCTTGGACCATCCTCCAGACTATCTATAAAGGCACAAAGGCTGTCAAAGACTCAAAGCTTCAGAGGCTCACTATAAGCTTTGAAGAAATTAAGATGGAGGAGGATGAGTCATTTGATGAGTTCTATGCCAAACTCAAGGACATAGTGAACTCAGCCTTCAATCTTGGGGAAACCCTCCCTGAACCCAAGATTGTAAGGAAGGTGCTCAGATCCCTACCTGAGAGATTCCATGCCAAGATTACGGCGATAGAAGAATCAAAGGACATTGACAAGATTCCTTTGACTGAGCTGGTAGGAAACTTGCAAACCTATGAGATAGGACTATCTAGGATTGGCAAGTCGAGTAAAGGTAAAGCATAGCCTTGAAGGCAAAGAACAGTGATACAGATGAGTCTTCCGATGATGAAGATTCTAAGATGAAGTCCTACATCACTCGGCAGTTTAAGAAATTTATGAAGAATGCCAATAGAAGGAGCTTCGACAAGGACTGGAGGCAGTTCAGTTCTTCACAGTCTAAAAGCCAAGACAAAGGGAAGAAGGATGCTAAGGATGGAAGTCAGTACACTGTTCCTGCAGGACCAAAATGCTTTGGATGTCATGGGTTTGGACACATGAAACATGAGTGTCCTACATATCTCAAGAGCATTGGGAAAAGTAAGGCACTTGCTGCAACTCTAAGTGACACTGAGCCTGAAGATGATTCCGACAATGAGGATGACGGAATCTTAAATGCTTTTACCGCCACAATCAATCCTACTGAAGGGATTGTTGAAGAAGTGGATGAAGAAGAAGAACTGGTGGAATCAAAATTTGAGAAAATGGATAATCAAGATGATATCCATTCAGCCTATGAAAAGCTTTATAAGCTCTCTGAAAAGCATGAGAAATTATACAGGCTGGCCACTAAGAAGCTCAGTGATGTGGAACTTGATCGTGAAGAGTTGTCCACAAAGTTTGATGAGGCGAATCAAACTATTGGAGTACTGAGATTTGAAAACACCTTTTTGGCAGAGAAGACCAAGAAGCTTGAAGTAGAGTTGTTTCAAGTCAGAGCTCAACTAGAGAGGACTTCAAGTGCAAAGCTTGATGAGATGCTGAGAAATCAGAAATCTGCTTTGGATCGAACCGGTTTGGGGTATGGAATTTCTTTCTCAAACACTGCTTCTACTAGCAATACTGTTTTTGTTCCTCTTGCTAATAATACTGAAATTGAGAATATTGATGTCAAAACTGAATTAGCTAGTGAGAACTTAGACAAGGGTAAATCTATCTTAGGAGCACCCCCTAAGCAAGATAAGAAAGATGATAAAAACCCTAGGGCTAAGAAGGCTAACTCTCAAAAGCCTAAACAAAAGAAGCAGCATCTCTGTCATCATTGTGGAGCTGCCGGTCATACTAGACCAAATTGCTATAAGTGGTTAGCCATTCAATAGAGCAATGGCGTGATAGCATCTGGAAACCACAATTAGCTTCAATCCTCTCTTGCTCCTCTTGGAGATCTTCTGAAAGCTCTCATGTTCCTTTCGAACTTGAATGGGTTAAATTCTTCCCCCTCACCGCCGGTTCAATGATTCAATCAAAGGAAAGGCTCTTCCAAGGTGTGGAAGAAAAAGGACTTTAAGTGATTTCATCACTTTCTTCTTTCTTTTTGTTTTTCTGTGTTTTGCATTGCTTGTGTGTTTTGTTTTTCTGCTGAGTCAGTCTAGTTTTTGCATTTTTGTTTAACATGTTTTGTGTGTTTACTTTCAGTTCTGTTTATTTTTTTTTTATTTTAAAAAAAAAAAATTGAAAAATCAGAAAAATACAAAAACAGTGTGTGTTATGTGTACTTTGGTACTTATGTACCTTGGATGACCAATGAATCAAAGTTTTCTAAACTTTGTATCACTTGTAGCTTAGATGAGCATCTCTATGCACAACTAAGCAAGTGAGCTTTATAGCTCTTGTTTGTGATGAGTAAGATTAGGTTATATCTTAAAACTTAACACTCATATCACTCTTTTGACGGGTAGGACTAGAAAATCCTAAGAGAAAGGCATAAATAACCATCTCACCACTAGTGCCCGCCAATCATAATATGACACCTGTATGTTTCGGCATAGCAAAAGTGCAGTGTCAAAGACATTCGTATGCTTTGGCATAGCAAAAGTACGATGTCAAATACTTAACATCTTGGGTATTTCTTTTCTCTCTTTTATATACCCATGTATGATATGCTAAAATAAAAGAAAACATGCAAAGAAAAATAAAAAGCAAAAAGATTAAAAATGCTTTATATATGGTTGCAAGCGTGTATTCTAGGAGATGTGGGAGTTATAGGATGTACCTCGAAGGTGATAGTCCCCATCAAACAGTTATGATTGTGTGTGAGTTGAAAGTTATTTTCTCATATCTCAAATCGTCATAACATCTATACACATATGCAATCTTGTGATGTTTGTCACACACAACACGCAATATTCTTTGCTACTTTTGATACATGTGTAGGTACAATGTGATTTGGCCATCACAAAGGTTTTACATGTGCTAATGTATGCTCACTAAACTGTCATAACTTGTTTTTGAAATATAAAATTGGTTAGACTTGTTTAGTGTGTGTGTGTGTTTTGCATGATCCTTGTGCATATTTTCTTGTTGAGAGATGTTTTGAGAGGTTTATCACTTAAGTGGATCTTTGGTTGAAATGTGTGTTAGATTGCATTCATGTCTGTGTTTTTCCCTTCTCGAGAAACTGCATTTTTCTGACGGCTCGACACCTCCCTCGACACCTCCTCGATACCTGGTCATCTGTCGAGCTTCTCATGTTGTTTCTTATCGTAATCTTGATACCTATTCGATACTTGTTGGATCGATCGAGATTCACTTGTGATGTTTTGAGTCTTCTTTCTCGACACCTGTCTCAATACCTTGTGGATCGATCGAGATTTCTTCTGTCCTCTCGACAGCTTCTCGATACCTTGTCGATCGATCGAGTTTCATGTATCTGCAATTGGCCTTGTTCCTCGATACCTCTCGATACCTGCATCTGTCGAAGGCACATTTCCTCGATACCTTCCTTGACAGCTTCCTTGATACCTCTCGACACCTCAGCTGTCTAGAATTACTGAGGTGCCCATTTAAGTGCAGATCGCGATTTTTTCACTCATTCTCTCGATCTCACTCGATCTGTCCAAGGCTCTTCAACTTCCCAACTTGTTTTTCTCACTCAATCTTCAACCCCACTTGGATCTTGCTCATTCCTTGCTTCAATCTCTTGGTAAGATCACTTTTCCCTTTCATTTTCATGCATTTCATGTTTGAAAACCTAGTTTTTGGGATTTTTCATAAAAATTTGGGGTTTTTCAAAATTGTTGAGTTTTGCTTCAAATTTTGGGTTGGGTTTGCACTTAAATGATTTCAAAATGTAATACATTGCATTTCATTTGCATTATAATGATATTTACATGCATTTAGATGTGTGCCTTATGTTTGTGTGCTGCTAGGATTGGATTGGGCTGAGCTCATGATGTTTTTCTCTTTACATGTCACATGCCCATGCATTCCCATGCATACGTACTTGTTGTTCAACATATTTGATATTTGAACTGTGTTTGGGACTTTTCTGATTGTTTCCCCCTCTGTCTTTTTCTCATTCTTTTACGTTAGTAGTGTCTATGGCACCCAAACGTAAATCTACTCCTGCTCGAAACCCTCTGCGTTCTGGAGCTTCTTCCTCTTCAGATAATACTCCTTTTAACATCCGGTTCCGTGATGGAGATGCTCATAAGGCATTTTCGGAGAACTTTTCTAAACGAGGTGTTCATTTGGAACGCCACGTTATACTAGCGGACTTCGCCGATATTGACCTTCCCACTGTCATTAACAGTAGGGCATGGGGGTCACTGTGTGACATCTCGGTCACTTGCCCTCTCGTGCTGATACGGGAGTTCTACTCTAACATGCACGGGATTGATCTTTCAGTACCTCACTTTGTCACTCGCGTTCGAGGTACGCGCATTCCTGTCACACCGCAACTTGTTGCGGAGGTGCTTAGGGTACCTAGGATAGAGGTTCCTGATTACCCCTCTGTTGAGCGTCTGAGGACTGTGTCCAAAGATGAGCTCATCTCTGCTTTTTGTGAGCGCCCTGCTAATTGGGGTGAGCATCAGTTCACATCATGTAGGCCTTTTGCTAAAGGTCCTAGATTCATTAACATGGTGATGACGTTTGTTCTCCATCATCTTTCTCATTATAACTCTATCACAGAGCCTCGTGCTCGATTTTTGCTTTCCCTGCTTGAGCATCTTACTATAGACTTCCCTTCTCACTTCATCCGCTCTATCATAGAGGTCTATCTTGACTTGGCGTCCCGTGATAAGCTCATCTTTCCTTCTGCTATCACGCGGATTCTACGCCATTTTTCTGTTCCCTTTCCTGTGTCCGACCACTTCACACACATATCTGCCATAGACGTCGTTACCGTAAAACGTAGTGAGGCGCAGTTCAGGTCGAGATAGCCAGGTGCCACTCCTCCCTCCCGTTCGGCGCCTTCCAGATTCGCTCCATCTACATCTGCTCCTTCTTCCTCTTTGAGCGATGTATCCCTTGGTGATATTATGGCGCAGCTGCAGCGCATGGACACTCGCCTGGATACACTCTCTGCTGAATTGTATCAGGTGAATGTTCGTGTGGGTCGTATTGCACAACGGCAGGCGATCATGGGTGGATTTGCTCTAGAGGCTACTCCTTCCCCATCTACTCCAGCAGCGTCAGATTCTGAGGATGATGAGGATGATGAGGATGATGATGATGATGATGATGGGGATGCTAGCTCTGCCGATGAGATGTCTACATGACACTCTACCCTTTGTCACTCGTGACAAAAAGGGGGAGTAGTTTTGGGCTATGAGAGTAGTTATCTTAGGGGGAGAGTTAGGTTTTGGGCTATGAGAGTAGTCATCTTAGGGGGAGAGTTAGTATAGGACATTTTTGATAGGGGGAGTGTTGTTACACTTGAGGGATGTAGTGAGGTTATATGTATTTTTTTCTTATCTTTTAGATACATTGGTCTTGTATATGAGGTCCTTTGACCATTTTTACATACATTGTACTTATCTTATCTTTTATATATGTTGATGTATGTTTCTTTCATCTCTATCTTCATGTGTTGTTTCTTTTCTATCTTTATACACATGTTCTTTATACTTGTACGCAATCTATTTATTTCTGTTTCACACAAGATGTCTTGATGAGTTTTGTTTAAAGTGTTTCAGAAATACAGGTTGTCAAAGTCTACTTATCATAAGCTCTATTCTTGCAAAGTTTTTCAAGAGTTTGTGTTAGGATAGATTTTATTGTATTCAACAAGTGAATATGAGTTAAGTGATTTATGACTTCTCTCATATGCTCATTTGTTTGTTGTGGTTTTGTCACAGATTGCCAAAGGGGGAGATTGTTAGGATATATATGTTTTAACTTGTTTAAGAACATATGTCACTTAATTATGTAAATTGGCTAATCCTTTGACAAAACGCACTCTGCTTGTAATTGGATAGTTCTAGGTGTTTTTAATACTTCAAGAAACAATGTTTCAAGGTCAAGTGTTGAAGTCATCAAGTCTGTCCAAGAGAAAGCAAGTTGAAGTGCAGAATTTTTAAAGCTCCACACCTTTCGATAGCTACCTTGACACTTGCTATCTGTCGAGATTTAAAAAGTCAGATTTCCAATCTGATTTTCTTGGGATCCGTGAATATGTTTTTGGGCTTTCTTTTCTTCTAACCCTAAACATATAAAAGGATTATTTTAAGAGTCGTTTTGGGTGACACAAGTTGCATATTCATTAAGCAATCTCTGTTTAAGCAAATTGTGATCAACAGACGAAGTTCTTGACCTAGTTCATCTTCCATCAAGAAGTTGCTGTGTATTTGCACCATAAGGTTTTGTAACCAAGCATCTTCCTGCTATTCATCAGAAAGGATGATCTGAAGAACTTTGTAGCCAACCATTCTTTATCAGTTGGTGTTCTGAAGTCACGTACTTGGATCCGCGCATTGGTTAGTCACGTACTTGGGAGCTGTGCATCAAAGGTGGAGACTGTCACTACAGATCAAGTCCAATTGGGTATTGGGGTAAGAGTTCAACTGTAGGTTGGTAAGGTATTTGGAATTCCTTTACTTGTAACCGCTTGATTTGATAATAGTGGAGTTTCGGGAGTGGTGACCTGAAAATCACCCGGTGGGGTTTTTTGCCATTAGGGTTTTCCCCATTCGTAAACAAATCACCGTGTTATTTATTTTTCGTTGCTTATTTAGTTGATTGGTGATTTGTTTGTGCTTCCATAAAATTGCATGATTAATTGATTAATTAATTACTTGGCTAAATTAATTAATTAGGGTTAATCACAAGGGGTCATTTAGATTGTGACCTATCACAGTGGCTTAGATGATTAATAAATAGAGGGCCAAGATCATTAAAAGTGAGATATATAATGTAAGAGACCCCTGGAGAAAGGGAGGATCAGAAAAATTAAGAAGAAAAACATTGTAGCAATCAGGAATCAAATTGGTCAGGAATCAAACTTGTAATCAAACTTTGAAAGATATATATAGGAACCAATCTCCTCAGACATTGCCGAGGACATTTTTCCTTAGTGTAAATTTGTTATCTTCCTTCCTTTGTCATCAAGATCTATTTTACTTGTTGTTTGATTCATTAAAATCTAGTTTTTAAAATTATTCTCTACAAATTCATTGTTTTGAGTTTTTTGGGGTTAAGTCCATCTACTTTTTAGACTAGGAATTCAAATAAGGTCCTTACAAAAATAAAATATGATTTAAAAAAAATTAAATTGAGTAAATAATTGTAAAAGTATAAAAATAGAGAAATACTATGTCCACAATATTTTTCACAATACTTTCACAACAAATCTAAGTGGTAAGTTGTTATTGGTTATTATAGGTGAACAAAATAAATTAGAACCAGTAACAATTTATCATTTATGATTTGTTGTAAAGCTATTGTAAATATATTGTGTATATATAACTTCTCTTAAAAATATGGCAATATACCTAAAATGTTATTATTTATGTGTTATATATATATATATATATATAACACAAATAAAATAGACTTAGGCCTTGATTGTTTTGACTTTTGACAAAATAAATTTTATGGAAAATGTCTTCCTCATTTTCAAATATTTTGGGTAGCTTAAAAACTGGGTTAAATCGAAATCATTTAGCCTTGTCGAGGACAAACACCCTTTTTGATTTTGAGGTTGAAATGTTTTCAGTGAGATAAGTGTTGGAAAATATTTTCTAGCATATTTTTAGGAGCACAGCTAAACATAAAAATACATACAGATTTCTCTTAAAATGTTTTTAGTTAAAAATATTTTACAGGGGATAAAAAGATTCCGCATGACATGTTAACTACTTTAAGGACCAACAAGTGGCATAACAACAACCAAAATCCAAAGGAACATGTGTGCTCATCTCAGCCAATCCTCTGCTTGCAAAATAACTGGTTGCACGGAAAGGAACATCTCACATGTGAGTTAATCCAAAACCAATTATCACTCCCTTTACGTCACTCTGTCTTGCATCTTTTGCAGAACATAAGAAAACCGGTAATGGCATTCTCTATCTCCCCATTATCCATAAAATCCCTTAGCATTTCATCATCAAATTCAAAGGTTGCAAATTCCCAGCAGTCCCTCTCAAAGCCTCTTGCCATAGTCAGTCAGATAGACCCAAAGAAAAAAGACTTTTCACGGTAAGTACATATATTCTAGGTTCTAGCATAAGTTACCATTCTCAACATATAGATAATAGTTCATAGCTTACTGAATTTTGCTTGAAAAGAAGAATTGTTCTGAAACTAGGTACTCGATTGCCAACTCAGAATCAAAGAAATGGAGGAAAGTTGTTTCCACTGCACTGGCAGCTGCAATTATTACCTTCAGCTCCAACATGTCTGCTCTTGCTGATCTCAACAAGTTTGAGGCAGCTACTCGTGGTGAGTTTGGGATAGGCTCAGCAGCTCAATTTGGTTCTGCGGACCTCAGGTATAATTAGTTCAAGATGACAGTATATTTGTAAAAAAATTTGGGTTCTGAAAGTAGTAAAATTTTAAATTTGTTATGCAGGAAAGCTGTACATGTGAATGAAAATTTCAGGTGATTTTCTATCTCTGCTACATTATTATTGAACGATATAGTCCATCATCTATAAAAAGAAGTTACAAGATGATTATCAAATTCTTCATTGTTTTGGTGCTTCATGAAACAAAAGCCCCAACTTTAAGATGGTGTAAGACGCAATTAGCTAAGTAAGTTATAGGGCAAATTACATATACCACCCAAATTGTATACCTTAAAATATGGAGCTAACCCGTGGTTTCACTAAAATTGCTTTATGAGGCATATCCACTCATTTTTACGGAATTTGATAATGTGGCAAGTGCCAATAATACATTGAGAAATAATTTAATAAAATCACTGTTTCACCTGAAAGATTACTCTTTGTGAATAGACACAAACCCAAAGGAGGATTGAAGGAGAAAGTTAGAGAGAGTACTAGAGAAAGGATTAAACGATCTTTTTCTGCAATTCTTTCTCCATGGATGTTGGCATTTGCCGCATCATCAAATGCCGTTGGCGGCTTTCATTCTCCCTTAAGCTAAAGGAGCTTTACTAATAGAAAAGGGCTTAAGGTATATGATGCTAAAGCTCTTAGAGTGCTGCACGAAGTTTAATATACCCTAATTTAAAATTGTAATATTCTTATTGCACCTTTGATTTGAAAAGAAATTGTTGGAAAGAAAAGTAGATATTACAACATCCATGTCTCTGTTACATGATTTTTTTTTTCTTTTCCTATCATTCAATTATTATAACAGACTTGAAAAAACAACTAAACAAGAAGTGAGAATTTCTAAATTTGTGCTGTGTGGTCAGTTTGGTAGCAAACACAGAAATTTCTTGATTCAATTTCCTTAGTGCAAACATGTGGTTATAAACTTATAATCAATCTAAATGACTGATACAGAAGAGCCAATTTCACAGCTGCTGATATGAGGGAATCTGATTTTAGTGGTTCCACATTCAATGGTGCATACCTTGAAAAAGCAGTTGCATACAAGGCAAATTTTACAGGTAATCTTGTTGCCATCTCAACCATTTATATTATGAAATGGCAGACAAAATATTTACATGAAACAGCAGAGCCATGTACTAGAAACTGAGTTTCCAAAATCACGAAGGTAACTTCTTTTGATAACAGATGATAGACAACATATACATGAAACAATAGAGCCATGCAGCTAGAAGCTGAGTTTTAACATCACAAAAGTAACTTCTTTTGATAGCAGGTGATAGACAACATATACATGAAACAACAGAGCCATGCAACTAGAAGCTAAGTTTTAACATCACAAAAGTAACTTCTTTTGATAGTATAAAAATCATCTAGTAATACTTCTACATCAAGAATTCTCATTCCACCTCTCACCCTAAAATGATATTAAATCCATCTAGAACAGGAAGTTACTGCTTGTTTCCTTCACTTTTAGTTGTACCACCGGTTTTGAAGGTTCTATTCCAGTTGCCTCTAGTTGAAGGTTCTCTTCCTTTTGCCTCCATTCCTCCATGGACATTTTGGTGCAGCCATCAAAGCCTGCACTACTATCCTGGGCCCTGGAAGTACTAAACGAGCAGAAACATTTTCTTGCAATTTACCTATTTTACCATTACCCAAAGATTTATCCTTCATGTCAATCACATTAGAATGTGCAGATTCTTTGGACTTTTGCTTAGAATGATGCAGATTGGACTTGAAAGTGCTTAAAAGACAATCTTCCTCCTCAACGCTTCTCATGACCCTTTTCTGTACATTTTGCACATTTGAACTCTTGCTACCTGACTTATTGCTTCCAGAAGCATCAATGGCCACTATCGCGCAATCTTCCTTACTAATAATTTGTGAAGATTTCAATCCAGAATCTAAAGGGTAGCTTCGAAATTTAGCTCTTTTCCGAGGCGGATATAATTTGCACAAGGACTCTTCCTCATCTTCCTTTGACAATTTAGTATTCTCATGGCCTAAAGTATCAGTGGCATTTGGCAATCCAACTTCCACAGAGTCAACTGTTGTTAACCCATCCTCTTCCTTACTAATTGGTAGAGTATTAGTTCCACAACCCGGAGGAAATCTTCGAATTGCAGAGGTTTTTCGCCGAGGTGGGTATGATATACTCCAAGTCTTTTCCACATCTTTCTTTGACAATGTAGTGGTTCCATGCTTTAAGATATAAATGGCTTTTGGCAACCCAACTCTCTCAGGTTCCACAATTCTTGACCCTTCCTTCTTATGAGAACTAGTCAACATAATAGGCTTGTTGGGTTCTTTTTCTACATCATGTAGTGTGCTTAAGCTTAACATCAATGATTTATCTGAATCTTGCAACACTTTAGGGACAACTTTACTAGATGGACCACATCCCTTAGGAAAATCACGGTAAATCATCACCTTCCTCAGCTTATACTTGATTGGGACACTAGGAGAAGAAGCACTACTTGTTTTTGAAACCATTCTTGAATATCAAAAACCCCAAATGCCAATGTATTCACTGCTTTTTTTTTCCAGATTCAATTCTTGTAAACAAAGAAAAAAAAATTGATAATGACAAACTGATTTTCTCAACAACATCAGCAACCATAATCATGCTCTATTTGGAAAACAGGAGAATAAAAATAAAGATCAACAAAGAAAAAGAATGAAAATTGATAATGACAGATTTTCTTTTTAATATACTGACCTGCATCGATTTTCCCTCTCTCTTTTGTAGCTCCTTTTTTTAGGGTTTTGTTTTGTTTTTCTGTCAGAGGCCGAATAGGATTAGTGTTTAAAGAATATATTTATAGCTTAGAGGCCTAATTTTAAGCTCTAGGTCCAAATCGAATTGTCATGGGTCGGGTCTAGGCTGATATGAAGTGGTTGTAGGACTCATATGGGCCGGGTTGAACTGGGCCAACAAATGGACTTATGGGTGATTTTTTTTTTTTCACGTTTTTCAGGTGCGGATTTGAGCGACACGCTGATGGACCGCATGGTAAAAAAAAAAAAAAAAAAAAATTATGAGATTAGTTTTTGAAAATGTGTGTTATTTTCTGATTGATTAAAAAATTGTGAGGAATTATAAATGTAGTCTTTGAATTTTTATACTACTATATAGGTGTTAAATGAAGCTAATCTGACGAATGCCGTGCTGGCTAGAACGGTTCTGACCCGCAGTGACCTTGGGGGTGCCCTAATTGAAGGTGCTGATTTTAGTGATGCTGTTTTGGACCTTCCACAAAAGCAGGTATATATTGTTTACAATAGGCTTAATTTTGTTTCTATTTGTATCATTATTGTTAGAATTGTTATTTAGTTTGAAACAAGATATTTTTTTTTTTGTTTTGGATTTTAAAATTTTAAATGACGTGACATGAATAGATAAATTAAATAATTTCAAATAGAGAATATCCTTGGTTGAGATTAGTTGACGAACTTTAGGATGTTAGTAGTTGCAAGTAAAATTACAATTACTTTCTTTGCTTTAACAAGTAATGAGCCTACATACAATAAGCTTATGCCTCTTGGCCATAATTTCTCTAACAATTATATATATATAGTTCCAATACGCCATTCTTTTTAAGTTAGTTCTTCATGAGTATCCATCAATACCTATTGTCTCTTTGAGGTCCAAACTTCCATTATGTGCTTTGCAAAATTGGGAGGCACATCACACACTAGATGGTAAATGAGCCTTGAAAACATCCTTTATCATGTACTTGCAAAACCATTGAGGCATGTCCTACCTGAACATTAAGCATGCTAATTGTTCAGGTAAGCATATTTGATATTAAGCATTAGCTGTCTTTAGTCTTGAAAAGTTACATAAGGATTCTGTCAGTGTCATTGACTAGCTAGTATCAAGAAGAATAGCTCAAATGACTCCGTGACAGTGATTTGTAGCTTCTTTGGCAGCCAGCTGGGTAAAAAATGCTATATTTGCTGATCCTTAGCATTTTAAGTTTTTTGGATAGACATTCATCTTCCAGCATAAATATTCAAACTTTTCTCGAGCTAGGAGGTTTTGCCTTCCTCTACCAGGTAAGGCTTAAAGTTTTATTATGCTCAGTACTCGGTAGGCATATGCAGTATAAAGTTTAGCACTCCAAGTATTTGATGAAATGTCAAACACACTATATGGGTTGATGAAAGAGCTCACTCTCATGTTTTCAAGAGAGTAGTTGTAGTATACTTGTACTTGGAAAACAAATTGAAGCTTATATTTTTGGATTGCTATATCTCTTCCCATTTTGTTGTTGGATGAATCTAACTATTATTTAGACAAACTTTGTCTTGTTATATGATTGCTTTGGATTACTTTTTTTTTGAAGTTTATCATAATCCTCTGTTTTTTTTTTTTTTAAAGACCAGAGGTGAGAGAAAATGTTTGTTTTTGTTAGAAAATAATGGTTAAGTGATTATGTAACAGATGATCTTTTGTCATATACTTGAGTATTTCACATATGCAATGATTACTCACTTCATTCAACATGTTATTAATCTTTGGGTTTGTTTATGTAGGCTCTTTGCAAGTATGCAAGTGGCACAAATCCTGTTACGGGGGTTAGCACCAGAGTAAGCTTAGGTTGTGGGAACAGTCGACGCAACGCTTACGGTACCCCATCTTCTCCTCTATTAAGTGCTCCACCAGAGAAGTTGCTCAATAAAGATGGTTTTTGTGATGAAGCCACTGGTCTTTGCGATACAAAATAATGTCAAGATTCAGTTGTTAAAGGGAATGACATTCATTTTGCTGAACATAGATCCATGTGGGATACTAAAATAATAATAATAATAATCAGTACAGAATGAAACTTCTTAATTCCATAACTTTGTAAAACATATGGAACAAGAGGGTGAAGTCATTTGTATGAATTTTTGAAAAATTATGTTTAAAACAGTTTTGTCTAATTGCTCCATAATTGCCATAGTTTGTATGTGCTAATGCCATCTTTGTTCTGTAAAGTGAGAAACGATGGAAAACAAAGTGCAAGTTCACATTGTTGATAGGGTGTAAACATTTCTTGATTAGTTCCTTCTGGCTGAACATGTACAGTCTTGATCACACTATGTTCTAGGTTGTCTAGCTAATCTAATCATATTGCCAAATTTTCATATTTAAACTGTAGTTTTTGATAGACTTTGGTCTTGGTGATTAACATATATCAGGGTTGGTCATAGAACCAGTAAATTAAACTTTCAAAAATACTATGTTTTGGATAGACTTTGATGTTGGTAGTTATACTATGTTGAAACTAAGAAATCCCTATCTAATGCTCCCTACATGCATGCTAATAGGTTAGTAATATAACTACTTGAAGATCTTACCTTCTATTTAGATGGTACATTCGGATTCTGAGATAGGAACAAGTAGATGGACGTTTAATATCAAGGTGTTCGGCTATTAGAGAATGACACCTAGACAATGTGAGTATGTAGATTGATAGAGAATATTACTAGAGGCTTTCAAGTTGATGTAGAAAATGTGGGAATTTTGAAGTAATTAGCAGTGATGTTCTGTGATATATGTTGCAAATAAATAGTCTTAAATTACTATTTTGCATATCAGCCAAAAAGAAATTAGTATTGTGCATGGAGGGAATAAACTTCATAAATGGTACTTCCGGAAGGATCCATATCTTATAAAAAGTGATTTGCTTAAGCTTTATACAAGGATAAATGGCTATAATGAAATAAAAGCAAGTCTCCAAACTCCTGAAACTTGTATGATTCATTGGACTTCTATAATTTATCAGAAAAGGGCTTTCTCCTCTAGGCACCAACCTATTTTCTTAGCGTCTTTTTTCTGCTTTCACGCACCACAAATAGCAACTCTCAAGTCTCTCATCACATCCCCTGCTTCAGAAGAGTGAATAGATTATATTATACCACTTTTCTTTTTGTGATAAATATTATACTACTTCAACTTTGTTAGATAGAGATATAAAGGCTCAAGCCTCGAGTTTTCTGTAATTAGTTTAGATTTGAATTAGGACCTATTTTTATACAAGCAACATAATTTTAATTCTACTTGTATTAAACTTACCTGTAGTGCACGTAAAATAACCACAATGTTAATTTATGGCTAGCCTAACATTACTCTCTCTCTCTCTCTCTCTCTCTCTCTCTCTCTCTCTCTCTATATATATATATATATTCTAATTGTAATACACTATTAAAGACAGTTTGGAGTTGTCTCACAAATTTCCATTTTTAGTCGAGCTATTGATAGCTCCCCAAAGGTGTCTAATCATTCATACCCTTCACTGTGACACTATCTTTAACCAATGTATTCCACCTTCCGAAATGGTATCCTCAATAGATGTCTTCCGAAATGGATGTGCTCTATTACGATCGTCAATGTTATTGTCCTTCGTCCACCATTCATTGTTTTGTCGCTACTAATAGTTTCTATCTTGCATCATTGAGTCACTGCTCCTCTATTGTTTTGCCCCAGGCAATCGATGTTCCCATTCTCCAACCATTGTAGTTATCTACTGGTCACAAGTGTAATTGTCCTCCAACCATAGTTACCATCTTCCAGCTTTCATCTATCATTGACCATTGTGTGTTCCACTTTACATCATGTCAATTCTTTCTACATTTGATTTGGTCCTTCATGTTTAACCTTTCCTTCACAATTTATCATTCCAAATTGGAGGCTACTTCAAGGTTCCGCCTTAAAGTTTGAGAGAAGATGTTAGAGATTCAAGGCCTAGGGCTTGAGCTTGTTGTATCTATTTAGATTCAATGTACTAGGACCTACTTGTAGTGCAAGTAGAGTAATCATATTCTTATAGCCTTAGTTAGTCTCTCTCTATTTATGCCCCTAATGAATGCATGATATTACATAATTCAAGATAGTAATATATGTAGCCACTAAAAGCTTGTCGCTTTAAAACTAGATCGTTAAGCTAAACTACATTAATTTTTACGTATTTACATTTTCTCCTTGTATCATTTATAATCTCAACAAACAATTCTAATAAACTATTTGTCTGAGCTCTATCTCACCAATTCTAACAAACTTATCTACGGGAGCTATCATTTCTGTGGGAGATATACACATGAATTTCCCAATATCTCCAGCCTACAAAGTTGAACAAGGATTTTTTGGTCTTCTCCACCAAGACCACTACAGTGACTAAAGCTAAAAAGGCAAATATGACATCCATGTGCAGCATCTAGCAAGTAAATTATTGATGAGCAGTTCTGCATGCGATTTATTGGACCTTTATGCGTCCTTAAATTGTTCCTTCTTATATATGCCAATCGAAGTTGGAGCCCTTTGAGAATCTTGCGGTGGATAACCATCTCCAAATTTTAAATTTGTACAATGTAGGTGTAAGATGTGACAAACAAAATGGTAGCTAGGCATGGTTTGGTTTTGAGAATTTAGGACCTTGATTTTTTTCCCTCCACAATTATTTGTATTAGTCAAGTTGGACCTTCTTACTATCTTTTTTACATTGTAAGGACAATGAGGTTTAGAATTGAAAAACAACTTACTTTGATTGTCATCAGAGTGAATTTTATTGTTTATTGGTCAATCAGTAATATATAATGGGGGTATACAAAAGGATGACTTCTAAAACCATCCTTTATTTAAATGACAAAGTTCGATAATAAACTACAATTCTACTCAATATCTTTTTATTAGATGTGAATTTTGACAAATCAATTATTGTATTATATTTTCTTCTTAAATCTTCCATACCTATAAACTTTTTAAGATAAAAAATCAATAGGTATGTCATTAATTAAATGTTTAAATTTCAAGTTGTTATGATCTATAATTGTGTATTAAAAAACTTTTATGGATTGAATAATAAATAATATCTAATTAGCATGAAATTTGACATGCGTGTTAAAAACATAAAGAACATGCAATTTAATGGATGGATTTTAAAAATATGTAGTAATATTAATTTTTTGAGTGAAAGTTGTAACCTTATTTGTAGCCAAACTTGTCTTTATTTAAAAGGGAGAAATACCACTTGGCTTTGAAAGGGGCTTGATTGGTATATGCAGCATATACATACAATTTCCTAGGGGAGGGCCGTAGAGTGTGTAAACTGAAGAATTGTAAGGTTACAGTTTGGGAGAGTTTGATAAACAGTTTTTTGTTTTACGCTCAAAAAAAAAAAAAAAAAATCAAGTTACAATTAATTAGGGTTTCTCAAAATCATTTATATAGCCTTGATCTACTACGGACCTGATTTGGGAAAGATAGAACCGTAATAAGGATGTCTGGTGAGACCAAACACATGCACCTCCAACCTAGACATATCTTTACTAGTAGTGAGATGTGGTATTTAAGAGTACTACTCTAACCACAAACTTTTCTATAATATTTTTACAATAGTTTGTGGTAGTAAAATTTTATTAATTTGCATTTGGCCCCATCACTTATATCACATTTTTATTTACTAAGAGCATTCTCATTAAGAATTCTAAAAAACTAAATTTAGCACCAACACAAAAACACCCATTACATCAAAGATCTCATACTGAAAATATTTTGATACTTAGTTACAGTGAGCTGTTATCTCTACTGTAGCAAGTTGTTATAATAAAATAATATTAAATTAATCAATCTCTTTTGTTTTATTTTTCTTTTGCTTTTCTCCCTCTTTGTGTCTATGAGTCTCACTTCACTTCTCCCTCTCATCTTCTCTTTATCTCTTCTTTGTATAATCTTCTTCCCTTCCCTTTCTTCTATTTTTTTTCTTCTTTTGCTATGGCTGAAAATATCTCTCTTTTCCTATTGTGTGCATGATTTTTGGTTGATTTGGGTTTGAAAGGTTGAATTTTGTGGTGGTTATTGGTAGACATGGCAAAATGGACGTGTCAGGTTGGGTCAATCAGGTTTGCGGGTCAAACGGGTCGTGGGTCAAAACGGGTTGCGGGTCGGGTTGGGTTGACTCGTATTTTTCAAACAAGGTTTTTTTTTTTTTTTTTTTTTTTTTTTTTTTTTTTTTTTTTTAATTACAAAAACAAATCAATGATAACCTGTTTAGAGAGAATGAATAAAATCAATTAAGCAAATGAATTGTACTTAATGCCACTCGTTGATATCCTTCCAATTCTGATAGTTTTGACTCTTGAGCATGACAAAAATTATTTATAGTCATAAATTCATAATGAAAAAAGTCTTCAATGTTAATAGTTCACTGTCAAAATATATATAATTACAAGTTTACAACTTCAAAAAGAGATAGATCTCAAAACAAACAAAACAAGTAAGTTAGCAAAGTAGCAAGTTATCGGTCTTCTTAAGTGCACATGTTCTTGTTGCATTTAAAATAATAGTAAAGTTAGATTACTTAAAAAGATAAGCTAAACAAAAAAATATTTAAAAATAAACATAACATATTAAATAAAGAAGAATAAGTAAATAATTTATAAGAATTACACCTCAATCTCAATCTACTCAATGTTGGTAGCAGATTCAGCACTACAAATATTCATACTTGCAAATTGTAGCTCAAGTTGGCCAACTCAAGCTTGAAACTGAAAAAGTGTGGAAGTAGAGAGGTGCAATGCAAGCTTGAAATTGAAAAAGTGTGGAAGTGTGAAAAGAAAAGAAAGGCAGAGGAAGCTTTACCGCTTTGGCCCTTGTTGATGTGGTTGTCACGTTTTGTTTCACTCTTTCATGTTTGTGAATCACAATTTTGGCTTTGGGCTACAGCTAAGCTAGTCAATTGAATTAGATTTTTTTTTTCTTTTTTTTTTTTAATGGTTGTGTTGTCTAAGTCTTGTCTCATTCTCATGTCATGTTTGTGGAGGTAGAACTGAAGCTTTATTGGTTGTGATTCATGAAGCCCTCAAATAGTCAAATGGCATGTGAAAATCTGTTGTCTTGTCTTGTAATTTATTGACTATTGTCTATTGGTTTGGTTCTGGTGCTTTGTGCTTTATGCACTTAGTATTGTGACGTAGTTTAAATATTTTTTTAGTGATTTTTTTTTAATGGGTCGAGTCACGGGTTATTCAGGTCGAGTTACGAGTTGACCTGCAAAAAAATTGGGACGGGTCACAAGTCAACCCATTTTTGCTTCAAGTCAAAAAAATTGGGTTTGAGTCAAGTATTTTTTTAGTCATGTCAAGTTGAGTAAGAAAATTCTAACACGTTCTGCCATGTCTAGTTATTGGTTTGATTTTGGCTTGTGGGCACTAAAGCGGTTGTGGATGAGTTGTAGTCACAATGGTGGTTATGTTTTTTTTTATTTTTTTTAGTGGGTTGATTTATGGCGGTAGTGGATTGGGTTTACGGTGGTGGCAGGTGGTGGGTGGGCGAGTGGGTTTTGGGTTATGGTGGTTGATGGTGGGTGGGTATGGTTTGTGGTGGTGGTGGCTAATGGTGGGTTGATTTTGGGTTGGGGTTTTAGGTGATGGCAGGTGAGTGGATTTTGGTTTATGGTGGCTAATGGTAGGTGGTATGGTTTGTAGTGGTGGTGGCTAGTGGTGGGTTGACTTTGGGTTGGGATTTACGGTTGTGGCAGGTGGATGGGTAATGGTGGTTGGCGATCATGGGTTTGCTAGGTTGAGTAGAAAAAACATGTGACTTTGTTGATGATTTTGGTTCAGAGAAGAGAGGGAGAGATGGGTTTGTGTTTTGGTTTTGTTTTTGTTTGTGATTTTGGTGGTTGAGGGTTGTGGTTATGGGTGGTGGTGGCTGGCGGTAGTGGTAGTGGGTTGGGTTTTGTAGTGGGTTTGTGGGTAGTGGAAAAAATGAGAGGAGAGTAAGAATAAAAATAATTTTAAAAAATAAAAAATAATAATTTTATTAAAGTGGTAAAAAATATAAAACTTTTGATATTTGGTGTATTATAAAATGTGTTGTTAAAATAAATAAAGTAGTGTTTTGAGATGCTAGATGTTAAATACTATATTTTTTAGTATTCTTGATGAGAATGCTCTAATAACCACTCACTAGATTAATAATTTGTCAAACAATTTTGTAATTCTAGCATTTTCTTCCTTTTAAAAGCCACATCTAAAATCTAAAGCAAAATAAACAAACCCAAAAAAATTATTTAACAATAAAAATTACCAATAGTAAAGCTAAAAACAATTAAACTCAATCAACTATTTTTACCCAAAACAAACAATCTGACTTTTGAAAAAATTTTAAACAAAATTATTTTGTTCATACCTTGATGCACACATAAAAAAAAAAAAAAAAAAAAAAAAAAAAAAAGCTATTAGCTAACAGCAAAACCGCCCTTAACTTCAAGTCTTGGCTCTGGTTTAAAGGAGAGTCTTCGGTGGATTTTATTTATTTATTTATTTATTTATTATAAGTTCTTCCATTGATCTTCTGCTTCATATTTGTGTACCCTATCAAATCAGCCTTGGTGGGCCCTATAATTTGGACCTAATGGGCTGGGATGGACTGGATTCCAATTCTAGGCTTGCTAGCGCGAACCCACTCGTACACATATATTGTGTGACAACATATGTCTGCAAAATGCCTTTAGAATTCAAATTCGCGTATTCCCTGTAGAATATTACAGTTCCTATTGGAAATGATATTTGCCTATCTTCATATACATAAAGGCAAAAAAAAGATAAAACAGATCCAAAGAAAAAAAAGGGCCATATTCTCAGTGTTTCCAAATTCATCCTTCCTTTCTTATTAAGTTATCGAAAGCCCACACGTATCACGTGCAGGCACCGGCTCCAATCATCCTATCTTTCAAACAATACCTAATCATTTAACAGGATCTTTTCTTTACAGGACCACAACCCAACATTGTCATCAAAGGATTAATGGAATTCATATGAGAGAAAATTCACACTCCAATATATAGCATCCTTGAATATTTTCTGTTTTGGCTTATGTAATCTCATAGCTAGTTTCTATTTGACAAATTCCAAGACGCAAGCATTTGTGCAAAAATAGCTACAAAGCATGCTACCTATATGTTAAATCAACATCTTTTGAAACAAGTATTAGGTTAATGGCGGCTTGAGTGTTAACTCACCTAAACTCACTACAAAAAATGTGGACTTTTGCAGTGTTTGGTTTGCAGCGTTTTAAAAAAGTGCTTCAATAGATAATGATATTGCAACATTTTCTTAAATCACCACTAAAAGAGATATATTTCAGCGTTTATTAGAGTGACTGTTGCTAATTTATTTGGATTTTGAAGCGTTTTTTAAAAGGCTTTTAGTAAATCACTACAATAAGGAACTTTTTTTTATGCGCCAGAATTCCAAAATCTAAAAAATTTGGTACAAAAAATTTTCAAATCCCCAGAGCCAAAAAAGACATTCCCAGGTTCACATTAAAACTTAATAAAAAAAAAAAAAAAAAAAAAAACTTTAATCCCCAAAACCAAAAAACACTCCCACGTTAACATTTAAAAAAAAAAAAAAAAAAAAAACCCCCTTCCACCATAACTTCAAAAAACAAAAAGCCTAATCCCTAATTTTACTCTCCCTAGTTTTTAATCTTGATCCCATCTTCCATTATCTTTGTCTCTTTGTCTCGAAAAAATTCTCATCTCCCACCAAAATAAGTTTTTCTCAAGCTTTGGCATACCCACAAACACCACACCACTGCGGTTTAGCTCGCTCTCTCTCTCTCTCTCTCTCTCTCTCTCTCTCTCTCTCTCTCTCTCTCTCTCTCTCATTTGCTAGTTATAATTTTTATTTTATATGAGAGAGACAACAACAAGTTCTCTACGATCTGTCATCCTCTCCCTATTTTTTGTGGTTTTAAGTTTGTTGAGTGAGATAAAGTTTATTTATTTATTGAATTATTAGGAAATTATGTGTGTGTTTTTGGAAGTGAGCTTGGTGGGTATCTAGGTTTATTGATTTTATTTTGTAGTTTCACTTCATGCTTTTAAATTGGGATTAAGTTTTTTAATATTTTTTAAAATTATGTGTTATTTTGTAGTTTCACTTCATGCTTTCATATGTTTCATGATTTATGTTGGAGTTGTTTTGATGAAGGAATTATAAATTTTGTAAATGACATTATTAATTTTTATTATTGTACTTTGTGTTGCAGGTAAGAAACATAAGTAGCAGCTTGTTGCAACAATCAATCGTCCAGCATGAAACAAAAATCATTATTTTGTAACAAATGTAAATTTTACTGTTGAATTTCATGACATTGATATTTTTACTTATAGTGAATTGGTGAAACTAGGTGGTGTAATCACATTATATGAATAAATGATTTTTTTTTTCATGTGTATAATATTTGGAGCATTGTATATTTTCAATTTAAACATGAGCTAGTATTTGTAATCAAGTTACTAAAATAAATGTTTATAAGAAAAAAGTTACTAAAATAAATTTCAATATTTTTTTTAAAATCAATTATTGGGAAAAATGCTTTTTATAATTAAAAATAAAAAAGAATTTTGTAACTTTTAACAGCGTTTTGAAAAGCACTTCAAAACGTAATTGCTGCGGTATTATTGCAGCGGTCAGAAAAGTGTTACAAGAAAATGTTGCAATACATTCTGTAACATTTTTTTTTTGGGGGAGTTTTGCAGCGTTTTGTGGCTGCTGCAATAGAACCAATTTCGTGTAATGACTGTATCTTCTTCAAGTTATTCTCTCTCTCTCTCTCTCTCTCCACCCACTTTAGCACCCAAAAGATGAAAAAAAAGGAACCTTGCAAGTTAAGGTCAACTAACAGAAAAAGTGACACCTAGATATAGATAGAGTGGGAAAGAGGCAGCGGCTTTTGCAAGTTGGGAAGTCTCATGAGAGCAAACAAACAAGTTGTGGACAAGCCTATATCCCGATTCCCAAGTCAAGTTTGACACCATCTATTGAAGTAACAAACCAATCAAAAGTTGCTTAGTCTTTACTTTTCTTTTTTCCCTCAAGTGGACCAACAAACACCACCACTCAAACAAACAAGAGCGAGACATCAATCAATAAGGCAAAGAATTGGTGGTCTCTCCTTTATGGTTCCCCCCCAAGCATTTCCAATCAGGAAATGTGCCCTCTTAGCCTGTCAACTCTCTTTCCTCTTGTCTCCTTTTGAGTCATGCTAGGACAAACTCAACTTCCATGCCATCTCGTTCGATGTATACTAACAAGCTCTCCGTAAATAGAGGGCGAAAAAGAAAAAAAAAAAAAAATCAAATACAATGATTATATGTCAAATTTTCATTGTACTATCATTAAGCTATTTCTACAGATCCTATGTTATACTACGACAACAGCAAAGGACAAAATGTCTTCTATAATTCCATGAGTATAGCTACTTTTCTACGGTACTTGTGGTACATCTACATATGGACTGTATCACATAATTAGTACATGTTATCATTCATGTAATTTGAATATTTACCAATCATTTTTTTTAGAATTGAACTATTTTCGTGAGATATGGTGCTTTGATTCTTTTCCTTTAATTTAGATTATTAAGACATTAAGTTTTCTTTCAAATTTAAGGATCAAGGAAAGAGCTACAATGAGGAGCAAAAAGACTCTAGGTAAAATATTTCCATTAGGATTTAATCCTATTATATCTCACTAGGTAATTCTCGCTGTTAGCATACTGCATACCATATATGTATAATGGCAGGAACAACTGTAGCCATGAATTGGTTTTGTTGTTGGTTGGAAGTTTAGGCTTGATATGACAACACCAAGCGATTGAACTTGAGAAGCTAATCTATGTGTGGTTTAGCTATACAATTTTTTTTTTAATGAGTTATATGACTTATTTAAATAAATTACAAAGTTTTGTTACAAACTTGATTGTAACCTAAGATTACAACTTCATTTAATATCTTTTTATTAGATGTAAATTTTTACAAATTTACTATTTAATTACATTTTCTTTTTATATCTTTTATGCTTACAAAATTTCCATAAAATTAAAGATCAAAAGTCATGTCATCAAGAAGTTGTTTAAATTGCAAGTTTTTATAGTATAAAATTATAAATAAAAAAAGTTTATGAATCATATAATAATTAACATTCAATTGACAAATAGTTTAACATGTGTGTTAAAAGTGTATAGAATATATAATCTAACGGTTAGATTTTTAAAAGATGTAGTAATGTTATTTATTTATTTTTTTAAGGAAATTGTAGCCTATAATTAGATTTGTAGCCATATTCTATCTTTAAATAAATCTCCACAGAATGGGTTGGGAGAGATTCTCAAAATAAACAATTTGGATCTTTGTTCAATATTTTATCAATGAGTATATTTTCTAAGTAGTATATATATAAGAAAGGAATTAACAAAGAGAAAAAGAATGGGAAAAAACAAAAGAGAAGGATAGAGGATTGACTTGAAAAATTATATTCATCATGAGGATTGTTTAATCACACAACATGTCGGATGCCCAACTTGGTTTTTGATTGCAAACTAAGATAAAATGACAAAGCAATGAGAAATATAGTGAAGTCCGGACACTGAAAAGTACGGAAGTTTGGGATTTGGGGAGCCAAAGGAAGCACGTGGATAATGCTGCCTCACCTGCGATTGTTTCACATGGTCAATAATGTCATCTTAGTCTGCAAACAATATTTTTAATAAACCCTAATTATTCAGTCACACACTGCATCAAATGCGCATGGTCTACTTGTTTTTTGGGCTTTCATTGCTGGGGCTAGTGAATCCACCCTCTCCTCTCATATGCCTGGCAGAAATGGAAGTCTTAGTTTTTTATATTCCTTTTTATCACAAGTGACGCAAGAATATTAATAAAGCTAAGAAAGATTGTGAATAAACCCTAATATGAAAGATAGTAGGACTAAACTTCAAACTTGGTCAGAAAGAAGCATTCGCTTTCTAAGCCTTTTCCCATGAGGAGTCTTCTCAACTCTCAAGCATGCTCTCTCTCTCTCTCTCTCCAAGCTAGAGTTGATACATTATGAGCCCATGACAGCACGCCCAATCATTATGTCGCTTGCAAATTTCTCATTGCTTAAAAGGGATTTTCATATATATGCGCTTGACTTCAACCCAAGTAAGAAGATCCTCGAAGGTCAATATTCAAGCAACCAAATAAATACCCTTTTTTTTTAGTTCCACTAACTATAATAACAGGCTTAAAATTTGTTCCCCGCAGTTGCTACTTAAAGCCAGGAAAAGTTTTGAAACATATTTCAGGCGGTCAAATGCACACAATATCTTCCACCCTCGAACTGCAGCTCAATTTGGGAAGCTGAGGTGGGTGACTCATATCTTTTCTTAATACATGTCTCAAATCATATTTTCTTCTCCGTTATCTTCCTAGATTGTTGAAGTTTGAGAGCAACTTGGTAAGCTCTTAGTTGCTCTGATTTTAGTTCGAGATTCAAATATTAAGGGAAACCACTATCTTCGTTGATAGTTTCCGGCTTCATTTTTCGGTGAACTTCTTGCACAGGTATGCATTGGGTCTAAATTAGGTAGGTAGGGTCGCCGAATTTCTGAATATTGAAAGTCTTGTCATACTCACTGTATTTGATCGAATTCAAGTAGTCAATCATGCATTCGCATGTTTTGATTAACAATAAGTCTAGCGACTTTGGTTAATATGTGTGCCTTCGTAATGGTTTAGCTAGAGAATGACAATGCTAGTTGCACGTCTCAAGCCACATTAACAACTATTCTTTGTTATTTATTTATTTATTTATTATTATTTTTTTATAGTATGTCTGAATCTCATTTGTTTTCTGTATGTATCTCAACAATGACTTTGTGGTTGTGAAAATTTAATTGGATGGGATGGCCTGTATCTTGAATAAGCTGGTTAGCCATGACTACTAGAACTAAATGCCTATATATCTTGCATAGCACCCCTTTCACAAATATTTTCATCCCTGAGCTCACTGCTCACTACCCTTCCTCCTTTCACGCATGGAGTGCATGCATTCCCAGTAGGGGCGCTAGCAATCAAGTTGCTCTTCTTATGACAATGCTGTATATAGCTAACTAAAAAGGCTTACCATTGGTCTGTGACATGCATACGGGCCTTATTAACTTTTGTCATTTTAATGGGAGTTATTTGAGGTCTTCAAGTAGCCACTTTTGCAACAGCAAAACCACTCGTTTGATAAACTGCGATATGTAGAGTGGAGATAGTTTGAATTTATAACCACTTACTCTAGTATCATGATAATTTTTTATTTGTCCCAAAATCTTAAATGGTTAGGAAACAATAAATTTAACCATTCAATTTCTATACTATTCAAGGTATTAATGGTCCTATATTGTAGCCCCCCGTCAAGATGTGGTTATTTTCAGCTAGGATGTTGCTACAAAACTATCTACAATTACAGGTTTACCTGATGATATGGTTCCTCAATTGTCTTTTATCGATAATTATTTTTTTACACTTGTTAATGTATACTTTGTACATACAACATCTATAATTTCACATGTGATATCCATATTTTTTTTTATTGATTTTCACATTTAAAATGTGTACGAACGATGTACAATACAAAATGTGAGAGAATTTATGTCCTTTAATTAAGTATGCCTAGACTCTTCTTCTCCTTTGAATAAAAATAAAAAAGTCCGTGAAAATCATAACATTTCATGACAGCATCAAATATGATTCAACCAATGGTAAGAATTTTTATTTTTGGTACAGTTGCCCGTTTGATCTCTGAGAGTAAGTGTTCATGAGGCAGGAAGATTGGTGAACCGAATGGAGTTCCATGAAATTACACCATGTAGCTTTCTAGTTTTGGATAATTTGATAGTTACAACAAAGAAGAAGGATTTGAACTTGGGAGGAAGTGTCAACCATTTAAACTACAAAGTTTAGTGAATCCGGATTTTAGATGTTGTTTTATAACAAAATTGCAACTTTGTTTTTAAGTGTGACCAAACATAAAATGTGAAACTTCTCTTATTTATTAACCACTAGAAAATACGAACATTTTTTAACTTAGCAATTCTAGCTACTTGTCCGTTTCAATTGGAATGGTAGTAGATCTATTTAAATAAAATGAGGGGAGGAGTAAAGGAACGACATGCTTCTTCAGATAAAAAGCAAAAGTTAGAAATCCTTTTTTCTTTTATAGCGTCTTCATGTAAGAAATAGAACATACTTATGAAACAATTAGACCAAGGGTGTACATAAACTTTTCAAAATGAAAAATAATCCGTAATAAGGCAAATTACATTCAATATTCACCGAGTTAGTTCCAAACAGCTCTCGGCCATAAGTTCACATAGAAATACTAGCTTATTCATCGTAGGGTATATTTGGACTATCTAGCTGCCCAGTATTAATCAATACAAAGGGCACCATATATAGTCCAATAACTAAAGCAATACCATTTTAGTTTTATTATGTACAGAAACCTGGATCAATATTTCTTTCCTTTTAAATTGTACTTCCTATGATTAGTATGCATCATCTAATTATGATAGTATAATATTTTCACTTCCACAGATCAATTTGGCAACTTGAGGCAGATGTTGAGGCAAACTCTTCTGTAATTTCTGGCCTTTTGGAGTCATTGGATAACATATTCATGTGTTCTGCCACGTGAAACACAGCTTGGGCGTTGGAGTAATTCGTTTCCTTTGAAGCATCTTGATCATGGCTGAGCTGAGATGCCACAAATTTGTCAAGGACTCGCCAATCGGTCACTTGATCCACCGCTTCATTGTTATTATAAAATGAGCTAAGATGGCTTTGTTGCATGTGTTCTTCTTGTGTAAGGGTTGAAGACTGCAAAGCGCTTCCATTACTGTTCCTATCGAAGCCATATGGGACAACTGAGGTACAACTTAGACTGGCACCTGATTGAGGAACTTTGGGGCTTTCTAATTGAGGGAGTTGGAGGAAATTAGGATCATGAGGCATATTCATACTGTATTGCAACTCAAGCTCTTGCTTGCAAGGATAGTGGTGGTGGTAAGGTGTATATGGGTGAGAAACTCGCCTTGGGGAATCAATTTCAGGCATGAATGAGACTGGCTCCTCATACCAACATGGTGACTCATAGTCCCCCACTTTCCTCACTGCTGCCATTCGCTTTTTGAACACTCTACATACCACCCATCCTTCTTCCTGGTGCAATTACAATAATTACATCAATTTTGAATGCAGGAAAAAAAATATATGAAATACCTATTAAAATCGTCCAATCTGCTTAACATGAAGGCACCAAAAATTATAGGAGAAAACAATAAATATAATTTCATCCAGAGTCCATTTTTGAGAACAGAACAGGAGAGAGAGAGAGAGAGAGAGAGAGGAAGATTTTTAACGTGAGAAACTCAATATTTCTATATATCGTATCTATGCAAGAGAAAGTTGACCTAGAAGCTCTTGGTCAGGTCTTGAATAAATGTTAATTAATATGAATTGATTCAGGCCATAACCAAAGGCTGAGCACAACAAAGACAAAAATTTTGCATTAAAAACAATATATGCTAACAATTTTCTGGTTTCATGGAAATTAGTATTGAACCAACAGAATTTAGAAGTTCAGGGCTCATGTACTTAATATATTTGTTCATTTATTTTCATGACATATGACTTATCTATATGTTGAACCTAAAGCATAGTTTATTCACCTAGAAGGAGAAAGAGATATGTGAGACATGTTAATTTAGTGAAATTTGCACGCAAAGTTAGCCCAAAAAAAAAAAATCATTAATCTTCATGCATGACCCTTAAATTTTTATGCTGCAACGATGATGGTATTTTTCTAGTTCCCACTTACCTATTGCAACCTAGCTTATTTCTTCAGAAGAGCTGTTAATAGACATTCTGAGGCATGAACCTTTATTTCACTTTACAATTGAAAAGGAATTGTTACAGTGAGCTAACTATTTTTCTTCCTTTTGGTAATGCAAAATGTAAGTTTTATTAGTCAAAATGAGTAGCCAGCACGATTTTTGACTAGCTCCCTTGCTAACAAGATAATTATGAATGAGAAGGCAAACAATATTGCTACCTCCGTTTGCTTGTTTGGATTTAAGTCTTTAAGTCAATGTAAATTAACATAAAACTTGCATATATTCTTAACCAACACTACATTTTATTTTCCAAAAATTCCTTTCTTTTCATAGGTTAGAATTTGCTCTTATGACTGATAATCAATGATAATTGCTCTTTATTACTAAATCAACACACAAATAAATTTCTTTATAATGTAGGTAAGATTAGAATCCAAATATTTTATTCGATGATAAATTTTTTTACCATTTGAGTTAACTTGAATCCATAACATTGCATTCCTTGATATTGTTATTTTTTTTTTAATGATTTTCCTTGTAACTTAACTAGTTTGATTAAAAATAATTACGCAAGGTTATTTTGAATGTGATTTTAATTTGATAAAGAAAATTGTATACAAGTTTATAAGAGGTAAATCTTCAATATTTCCTTGAACATCAAAGGGAGGATGATATAATTTACTCTATAAAAGATTATAATAACTGCTATTGACCTTAATTGGAAATATAATTTCCCTATGCCTTATGGATGTGAGTAGTGTATCATATCATATGAGAATAGGTCATTATAAAGGATGCTCAAAACCAATTTACTGTCATATAGTTTTTGTTTTACTTTTTCAAAAAAAAAAAAAAAAATCTCCATTAATTGAGACAGTAATATTGAGATTCTCGTGATACTATAGATTGTAATTTACTTAGGCTGTAGAAGTTACTTTTCTTTTTCTTTTTCTTTTTTCTTTTTTTGCATTAAGGTTGTAGAAATCACTAACTCTTGATAATGTTGTATTTAAAATTTTATAGACTAATTAAGTAATTCAACAAATTTCAGTTGGAGTCCAGGAAAGAAAAAGGTAATTAAGACTTGCCTGAGGTGTTCCATTTTCATTTGTTTCCAGTCGATACTCATGCATAATCCAATCTGACTTTTGACCATTAGGGGCTCGTCCTTTATAGAACACTAAAGTCTTTCTCATGCCAATAAGGCTATGCCTAGCGTAAATAGCCTTATCTCTTCCCGTAGCTTTCCAGAATCCTGCTTTTGTAGCTCTATTAGTGCGAGTTCCAGTTGGATACTTCTTGTCTTTATGGCTGAAGAAATACCATTCATTCTGATCTTCAGTTCCTATTTTGCACAACTCTGTCCAAATTAGCAAATAGTCAATATGAATGGCTGATATATATATATATATATATATGATCATCTAAACTGTTTTCAAATTTCATTTCAAACTTTAATAACCATTATTAGAGGATTCATGCATGGCAATACCTTCAAGATCCCAAGGTTCAATTTTGTATAGATCAACGTCTTTGATGACATCTAGATCAATCCTTTTAGCAGCAATCTTTTTCCTGAGGTAATAATCAACAAGTTCTTCATCTGTTGGATGAAATCTAAAGCCTGGGGGGACATGTGAAAAGGCATTCATATTTTCCCAAGAACTTGAAACCTGCATTTTTTTACATGGTAAATGCTATCAGCCATACAACCTTTGTTGTAGAAGAATGTAAAAGGTTGAAAAGTACACTATTGTGAACAACTGTCCCAATTCCAAAGTTAGAAATCTAAATAGAAGCATAGAAATAGTAATAAATGTGAATATGCCAAACCCCAAAGAAGAGACAATTGGCTAAACTTTTAAAGCTTCACTGAAATTGAGAGAGAGAGGGAAACAAAAAACACACACATATATAACATTTACTCGAAAAAAGAAGGAAAAAAAAAAAACATATATAACATTGATGGATTAATTGCACGTATCAAGAATCAGAAACAGTAATAAATGTTACTTGAATATAAATCTTCCATCTCAAGTATCCTACTTTATATTTCATCAATTATAGTTTACTACATGTTTTTTTTTTTTTTTAATATCTTTTATTTTCATAAAAAAAAAAAATGCTACTTACATGACATATTATAATTGGTAAAGTATAAAATGAAACACTAGCCAAAACTCTGAAACTATTATTGACTCAACTTTTAGAGCTTCACTCAAATTGTAAGAGGAAAAGGCAGATTTAAAACTAGATTAATTGCACACATCAATCATTAGAGTAAAAATGATTTAGCCCAAAAACTTTGGAGAAAAAATTATTGCTCCTGAAGTTTAACATGTCCAATTGATTAGGAAACAAAATCTTTTGTCAAATTATGGAGATAGATCATATGGCTTAAGTGTCACATGGACTTGTTTTTTGGCATGTAGTGTCACATGGACCTAATTAAGCAAACACGGCAACAATATGATGACAGAAAAAATTATGTTAGACCATGGCCAACCAAAAAGAAGGTTTGATTTCTTCACATCCAAGTAGAGAAAAATTAATCATTATAGCCAATAACAATTAATTTGATATACTTTTGAAGCACTGATGTGAATCTTATCTAGAATGGTAATAACAATCCAATTATTTCAACAAAAATTGTTAAATTTGACAAATAAAAAGTTCTTTTAGTATTCAATTTTTACTGTCTCAAAACAGGTTATACGAAGAATACGACCTAGCATTATATGAAAATGCTTCATGGCTAACATCTAACATGACCCCCTACGGCTGGGAAATCAATCAATTTTTTTTTTTTTAATAAAGATGTCTGCCTCTATAAAGGGTTTGTAATCGAGATGAGTACTACAAGTATCATGTATATCCCATTCCTAACACAAAATATAAGGGTTACAATTCTTTTTGATTAATATAAGGCTTATAATTCTTTTTGATTAGTATCAGAATTGAACAGGAGATTGCAAGTTCTACAAATAAATGAATAGAAAGACTAGTATGACGTGAAGAATTACCATGTTCATCATACTTTTTGCGGTGCATTACAGTAAAGCTACCTCCATGTTCAATTGAAGGATTTGAAACTAAGAATTAATCTTCATTCTATTAATGTATCTCGTTGCTTTGATCATTCTATACTAGATTGCAAACTTCTTTTATGTCTAACCATTTATTATAAAAAATAAAAAACCAAAAACTTTCTTTTTATAGAAAGCACATCATGACCGTAATTATATACCAAATATCAACTCAAATTTATCTTCTTTCTCAATGGATTACAACTAATACAAATCAATGATAATAAATTTCTCTTAAACATGTGTTGTAAATCATACATTTTGTAATTAACCATGGTATATATCACCATAGATTCAAAATAATAGCTCTTTGATTTAATTTAAAAAAAAAATAGCCAACTTATGTAGTATGCAAAACAAAGTTTCTCTTAGACCACTCTAAGGATAACATGATGAAATGTGAGTGAAATTAATGTTGTTCTTATATAACATATAGCTTCATTGATTGTAAAAGTGAAACAAACAGCTAACTTTAGATTTGAAAGAAAAATTGTTTAAATAGAAAATCTAAATAAACTACTTTTTTTTTTTTTTTTTATGTACATATAAATCAATCACTCGCAAGTTATTACTATTGATATATTTTTGCATGACTAACTCTTTATTAATTAATCTGGATAAAAATGAAGTTAGGTTTTCCTTTAGGCAAGTATATGCATAAAGTTCCATTCCAGACATAAAAGGTAAACTTGATATAGGCATGGATCACTAAAAATTTATTCTTCAACCAGTGAAATATAAAGAGGAATTTATTATGAAAATAACAAGGGTATCATATCAGATCATAGAAAAGATTGAACATTTGGTAGACAAGATGATACTTTGTAGCATCTTCATTGATATTCAATACAACTATGATATTCATCTCTGATTCAATAAAAGTACACAAAAAACAAGATTAAGAAAATGTGCAAAGAATGAATAATAATGCAGAAAAACATCATGATTTTGCAATTCTTCTACAAGATGCTGGATAATTCTAAGCAAACTACCCATATTCCTGTCACCTCTATCACATGATTTTAGAGTTAAGAAATTCATATACACAAACTGAGATCTAAATGCAAAATAACTCAACTCAACTCAACTCTAGAAAAAGACGTATAGAATTAGAATGAATTCTTGCATTTTCATCTATCTAGAGATCCTATACGAAAAATCTGAGAAATCAGAGGGAAAAGAGTGAAATAAACTAGTGTCAATTAGCATTATCAATGAAAGTAAATCTCAAAACTGAAGCTTTAAGATCAAACTCAAACCGTTCCATAACCAGCTGAAAAAACCCACAACAACAAGCGTCCACTCTCTTTAGGTTTTTTCACATGAAACGATCATCCCACAAACATTCACACAAAGAAGGATCCGAATGAATTACAATAATAATAAAATAAAATAAACCCAAATGGCATGCAAGAAGAAGAAGAAAAAGAAAAGCTCACAAAAGCCACACAACCTTGATAATCTTCCAACAGCACAACCTTCTCCGATCTGGTAGAACCCAACCTCGTATCCACCAGACAGCTTAAAGACAAAAGACTTTAAGATGGCTTTCGTCACTCTCGCTTTAAACTTTTTCACAAGCCCACCGAGCCTGACAAAAAAACACAGAAAGAAAGAGAGGGACAAGAAAGATAGGATAGAACAAAAGTGATCCTCGGGAATTGAACTGAACTTCAAACGATAGCACCCTCGAGAACTGTCTGGTAGTTGTCGAGAGAGAAAGAAAGAGAGAGAGAGAGAGATCAGATCCCGAGGAAAGGAAAAGAAAGTATAAGAGGAAAAAGAAAAAAGGATAGGTATTTGGAATGGAAATACAGAGAAGAGATAGGGTTAAATAGGAAGCAAACACAAAAACAAAAACAACAAGAAGCACATGCCCTAATAATCCATCCCTCTCATAATTTCTCTCTCCTTATCTTTTAAGTGCAAGCTTGATTGCTGCAAAAGCTTTGCGCCAAAAAAAGGGAGGCGCTAAAATGGCTCAAAAGAGAGAGAGAGATTGACAACCTCCAGTACCTCCCACCAGCAACTGATAAAGACCAGAAAAGAATGTTCTGCTCTTTGAGGTTGCCGGAGAGAGAGAGAGTGATGAATGTAAGAAGATCAAACGGTGCGGATGAGTTGGGACTACTTAAAAAGGACTTGACTGACACGAGACTAAAAAGTATCTTAAAGAAATTTATTGACATTAATGTATTGTTGTGATGATGATAGGTAATCAATGTGTGATATTTTGGTGGTGACCTTGAGGTTGAAATGAACATCCTCCCGCCAAAAGTTACACATTTCTCTCTCCTTCTTAGATTTTTCCACTTCAATTCACCCCGCGTGGTGCACACGGTCGATCAGATTCATAATGATGATAATAGGGGTTATAGGCATATTAGCCCTTCTAGATTACCCTTATAATTTTCTTTCAATAATAATTTTTGTTTGGTTAGCTTGTTTTAAAAAGAAAAAGAAAGGAGGAACCAAAATTGTTTGACCACAAACTATATAACTTTACCTCAAAATCATTTGATGATGAAAAAAACACATAGTTAAGTCTTTTATGGCATTTAACATCATGCACTACAAACCTACTTTTAAAGCGGTTATAGGGAGCTAAATTGTGATCCAAAAGAAAAAAAAAAAAGAAATAATATTAGGAATAATAATTTGTATGGAAAATAATTGGGATGTCTCATTTCTGCAAATCCAATTTTGTTGTAAATCTCATTTATTTTGAAGTAAATGATTTGTGTATACATCAAGAGCCATATAGCTCAATAGCTACTTCTTAATATTTTAACGGAGACGTGCATGATTCAAATCCTCCATCAACTATCGAATTATAAAATAAAAATTAAAAAAACATACATGAATATTTTTAGTCTTGTGACTTATTTAATAGTTATGTAACTTTTTTTTTAATAATTAATTGTTACAACAATGGAGGAGGGCTAATTTGAACTTAGTGGCCTCTATTAGAAATACTAAAAAGTATCAATTGAATTATAAGACTTTTGAAAATAATTATGTGATTTGCGTTTAAATGATTTAATACACATCGATGGTCTTATGAAATGGGTTAGAGAATATTCTTTCAACCCAACTAGGAGGCAAACTTTATCCTAAGATGAGAGGTACAAACTTACACTTTGACCCATGTGCTCATAGTAAATTCTTGAATTAAAAAGGAATGAGTTTATTTTGAATATGAGAGCTGATGAATGACATTTCATAGGATAAAATTGACGTCATATAATTTATTAATAATTTTTCATTATCTTGAGTTTTAGTTAGTTCAAGTCATTGTTTAAAATCTTTTTTTTCTTAATAAGGATTTTGGGTTCAAATTTCATCTACACCAAAAAATAAAAAATAAATAAATAAACCATTTAATATCCATATATTTAAATTCAATTATATCTTTTTTTCTTTTTTAACTTTTTTCATTATATTTGTTAATAATTACACAATTTGGATTAACATTCACCCCTATAAGTTTTCCCACAAATAAAATCTAAAACCATCTTTGATAACGAACCAGTAGTCACATACACAATTTTAAATATCCCCAAGAGATGAGATAATACGAGATAATAGTATACGCCAATGTAATCTTGCCTTAACACTAGAGTATTTAACAATAGAGTATTTAACTAATAATTGCAGTTTAAATTGGTTATTACTAACTCAAACAAGCTTTATATATTGTGTCAAACAAGCTAGAACAGGAAGCGCGTGGAATAATTACAATTTACAAGCCAGAAATATCTGTGTATTGTCAGTGTAACAAGACCTACCCTTTCCCTAACCGTGTTGCACCACAAATTCATCAACTTTCTATTTCTAAAGTTGGCCAACACGGTGTATTGTTTTGTTAGCCACAGCTTCACACGTCCATCCCTAAAAAATGTTAACACCCCACACACACACACCCAGCTCGAGCCCACTAAAAGTGCAGCTAATTAATAATGTATTTCTGAAGAATGTCTTATAAGGTTCTAGCAATAAATTATTTAAAATACTAAAAAAATAAAATAAAAAAAAATGATATCCCTGAGCCCTCACCAGCAATTGCACGCGGCCTCTGGTTGGTTGGTCCGCAATATGATAATCATAAAAACTTATTACTTCCTGTATTTTTATACTCTTTTACAAAGCTTTCACAAGCTGGACCCCTCAAACCGACCTTAGACTATACGAATGGGACACTTCTCCAAATACTACTTTTAAAAAAAAAAAAAAAATTAATATAGTATAAAAGAAAGAAAGAAATTTATATAGTAGTGAATGATAAGCTTGGCTTAGTTTTTGCTATTCATAAGCGAAGCCGAGAGAGATGAAGAAGCCGAAGTGAAATATTAGAGACTGAGACTGAGACTGTGACAGTGTTTGTGTGGTTTATTCTGTGGGCTGTGGTGGAGAGAGGGTCCCACTGATCGAACGGAATGATGTTAAGGACTGAGTACGTGGCGGCTAATGGTCCGGCGTGGGCTAGCCCACGATCATTAGGCTCACAATTTCGGGTGCAGGCCGGTTGTGCAAAGTGGGGTCCACCCCGTTATCTCCGTTTGGTTTTTGGGTCCCACTTTCGCCTTTTTGCCAGTGAAGTTGATGCCCTGTTGGATTGCCACGTGTAGTGATGTGTTTGGTGCTTGCTCGTGCCGGCAAGTTAAGTTAAGTTAAGCCACTTCTAGGCTCTACCTTCACCTTTTTTCCTTCGTATCGGGCCGATTCCTCGCCCTAGGGTTAAGATTGTTGTTACTTGTGATTTGTTCGTAACAAGAAGTGAAGCAAAAGTCTTACACGTGATCCAATTGTCATCTTGTCCCTACCACATATGCTCGCATGGAAATCCAACATATATCTATCAACTTAATTATTCCTAATAATGGGAAATAATAAGTTTGTGTTTTATTAAGTTGATTGGAGAATTGTAGAATACGTAAATACACATCGATCAATTTTGTGGTTATAGATAACTCATTTGGTAAATATTTTTATTATTGAATAAGAGATCTGAGAGTAATCCTTATTTAAACTAAAAATCAATTCATATATTGATTTAATAATAAAAAACAATCATCATAGAATAAACATCATATGTACCTTATAATATCAAGTTGTATATCTATAATATTTATATGGTAACTTATAATTTACTAACAATGTATCAAGCATAAATTATATTGAATGGGAGTGGTGCCACTTCACCTTAAAACTAATTAGTAATAAGAAAGACAAACTTAAGTCTTTTTATAGTCAATAGGCTTCGCGCTCATGAGACTATTTTTAGAGCAATTATAGGAAGCTGAAATGTGGTCCTCCAACAAATTCAAAGAGGGTTAAGAAGTTTTTAAAAATTAAAAATAAATGTTGGACAATTGTTTATTGTTAAAATGAAGACCAATACTATTTGCACCTAAAAAGGCACAAATTAGCATATTAATGTACATAAAACATATTTTAAAAAACAAAACCAATTTTAAATGGTAAAAATGCGACGCAACCATTAATTTATAGAACTAACATCTCTAAAGTATAGTTATTTTATTTGGAAACAAAAGAAAACATGAAAAGTCTAGGCCTATATATAAACATTGCTTTGTTAACAAAATTTCTTTTTGTTTCGTTCCGCATCAATGACCATAAAGGTTAGAATTAACAAAACTTCATCAGCGCAAGTGGTGAGCTAAAACCCAACAACTGATGGGGTCGTTTTAATGATTGCTGATATAGACTCATTATTGTTTCGGTTCCCCACGTTCAACTGAGGATGGCCAACTCCTCAAAAAGGTCCTATTAAATTTGCAACTATTCTTACTCGCACCCTTCCAACTTTCAAGCCCCTATTCTCATGACTCATGCCTATGACTCTATGAGCGGCTTCTCCTACAAAAGTAATAAAGTTAGTTTCTTTACCTAAGTTTTAATATTATTTTTATAGAAAATATAAAAAATTGTTAAAAAAATTATTTTTATTTTTTATTTTTTTAATTTATATTTTTAAGACATCAGTTAACTTTTCTCATAAAGTTATTATAAATTAGTCGGTCATAATTTGCTTACTATAATTTATCATGCTTAGAATGATAATTATCAGATCTATTAGATTTTGATATATGTTTTAAAATATTTCTTATAGATAATGGACATGACTTATATCTTTTTTTTTTTTTTTTTTGAGAGAGAGAGTTTCAACTTATAGCATCCATTCTTGATGATAGCTCTTTATCATTAGACTAAGACATCAATCAGTTTTTTTGTAGGCGGAGATTGAACCCTAAATTTCTTATACAATTATCAGAGACTTTACTAGTTGAGCTAACTGGAACCTATGACTTAAATCTTATATTTATAAACTTAGTATTCTTTTTCTCAAAAAAAAAAAAATGTAATTGATACATATTCATATTATTTGAAAGAAAATGTATATGATGTTCCGTTAAAAAGCTTTTTTCTTTGAAATGAAAAAAGCATAAATTTTTTGATTCCCGTTTAAATTCCCACAACTTAAAGATCCACCTTGATACGCACCTTATGTCCAGAACAAGCTTACATATTGATCTCCAAATTCAACCAATGTAAAATGTTTCTACCCACTTCCAATTTTATATTGGATGAATATGGAGATTAATTCAACAAGCAACAAAGTCAATTAATTTCAAGTAAAAAAAATTAAATATTAATCTCCATATTCATCCAATATAAATTTTTTTTACCCACTTCCAACCTATCTCACTCCATTATTCCAACAATTAACAAAGTCAATTAATTTCAAGAAAAAAAAAAACCATAAGGCAACCAAGTCTAGGAAATCATATACCTATATGATAAAAATTGGGTCTAGAAGCTTTGCCAAGTGGTCATCTTATCTCTATAAAATATGGTTAAATTTTCATTAATTAGGATAATTCACTTTGGGTAAAATGCTATTAACTATGTTTCAATAAATTTAAAATTATACTCCAAAATTTTAGGTAAAACTCTATTAACTAAATTTTAAGAAATTTAAAATTCCACTCCAAATTAAAAATTTTATCTTTAAAAAATTCAAGAATTTTAAAATATAATCTATATTTTATTTTAATTATTTTGATCATCTACCACAGTAATTAACTATTTTAATATAATAAAATTTACGCTTTACATACCATCTTTATGCCCAGTAACTAAATATATGTTTGCATTTTGATCATTTTAATTTAAATGAAACTCCGTTGCAATCTTAAATGGCTCACTGAAGTTTCAATAGTATTTTTGAAATATATTTTTCTTTTTTATCAAATAAAAATTAATGCTTGCATCACACAATGTACGGCACGAACATAATACGACAAGAAAAAAAATAGTCATAAGATCAGAAGAAAAAAAAGAGAAAGATGAAGGAAAGGGAACTAAGATTTACAACTTCTATTTGATATTTGGAGTTATATAATAATTTGGAGATAAGATTGAGAATATATGCCTAACAAGGTATGGCAAAGAAGCCCAAACTATCATCATTGCCTTATATATACATGCTCAAAAACTAAGATTATTCAAACCCTCGATAGGTGGTGACTCTTTAATTTCACCTACCTTATTTAATCAATAGAAATCCTCTATCTCACTTTGAATGTTTCACTTTGTACTCGATAAATTATAGTATGTCATGTGTTTGATTTTTTTTTTTTTTAAACTGACTATTGTATAAGAAAAAAAATTGACAAATTATAAGTTGTGAAATATAAAATAGAACACTCAAAATGGAATAAGACTCTAAATTTTGGGATTAAGGCAGCTTATTATTGTTGTACTTACCTTCCCTAAATGCAAAACTGGATTTCTAATTTTTATCAAACCATAGTCACAACTAGGCCTAAGATATATAAGTAAACAAGAAAGACATATCTACGTGTTTGCTTTTCTCAGTGACGAATGACAATTGGTTCTCCAGTGAGTTGAACCTGACTTGTTCTTTTTCTTTTGGATGAATGCAAAATAATTTATTTAAAAAAGAAAGAAAGAAGGAAATTTATACTTTCATAAACCTATTTATTTCAACTTTATTAGAATGTGGCAATCTATTTTTGGGTCACTGGACCAAGTCTTTTACCTAGAATCTAGAAAGGGTATGGCGTAAAGCTTTGGCAATATCAGTACGAGGCCATACGTTTCAGACCAATATATTTTTATTTGTGTCTATAAAACATCAATTGGTGTACACCAAGAAAGGTGACTGTCTACCATCTTCATATTGATTCTTGGCATGAATGACATCTTGACTTGTGCTTCCATTTTATATTATTCCTAAATGGAAAATTGTGGATGATCAGATTGTTTAAGCTGATAGAAAGCTTTTGGCAATCTAGCAGAACATTGCAAGTTCTTCTCACTAAGAGAATAGGATAGTAGGGTCACAACAACCCTTTCTTGGCTGCTGCTTTCCTAGCTTGAAGATTGAAACCAAAATGCTTTATGTAACCATAAAACAGGTACTATTATACTCTCAAACTACATATTTATAAATACCTTGTAACAATGACAAAAAAATATTGAATACCTCTGAAAGAAAAGCAACAATATATGAAAAGAATTAGTTGTGGCCCTCCAATTATGGTTTTAAATGATAAATTATGTGACCATAAATGGCTGCATTGCATTTCTCAATTATTATCAATCTTACTGTTATTGTGTTTGTATTAGTTAAACTAAGTCAAACTAGCTACCATTGACTGAAAAGGAAAAGCAAAATAAAATAAAATGAAAGAAGACAGCTTACCTGAAATCATCTGGTGTGTGTAGTGTGGTGACGGAGAGAAAAGAAGAGAAAGTTGAGGAATGTTTCAGTTTGGTTTTCAGTTTGTAAGTACATGCGCAATAACACGCGGCAGACAAGCATTAATTTATGACATCAAATATTAATTATCTATCTATCACTGTCTTCAAAGCATATGATTAGAGAGGACCTAATAATATATAATCCATCTCTCTTTTGCAGGTACTAACATTTTAGCACGTGATTAAAAAAATGTTAAGAGCTTTTTGTTTGTTGCAGAAAGAGCTAGAAACACTTTGCTCACATCACAATTTTATTTAAGACCTCGCAACCTTCTGTGTATCATTCATTTTTCACTTTTTGGTATCCCACCTGAATCTCATGGTGGCTAGGCAGTTTTTCGACCTTGCCTCTTCTTGTTCCAAACAACCTCCACCGCCTACTTCGAACTCTTCTAGTTACTTTAACAACTTCCATTGAATGAAGGAAAGTGTACTTATGAAATTTGTTTGTTTATAATTAATTATGGTGTATTTTGATGAAATTATTTTCATTGTTTTTATTCTATTTAAAAAAATAAGTTGCGTACGTAGAAGTAAAATTTCACTTTAAGTCTGCGTTTGGAATGTGCTGAATTTTTTAGTTTATCTCTACTTTTAGCTTATTTTTACTACTATATAGGTCACACTTTACTATTCAGCTAACTTTTACTTTTATCTATAGTATTTTCAGCAAACAGATACTAAAACTGAAAAGCTTATTTTGCTGAAACTGAATAAGCTGTACCCAAACGTATAGTAAAAGGAGAAAAAAAAAGTGAGGTTTTCAAATTTGTATTTTTAATATATATATATATATATATATATATATATATAATAAAATAATAATAAAAACCAACTTTTTGAGTTTTTTGAACTTATTTGGCAGGATTCATGTCAAAAACAACTTTTCCTATTTTCTACGTTAGTTTCAACAAATAATGAAATAAGTAATTACTAAAGATCATCCAACTGTACAGCTAACCAAATAAACTAAAAATTAACTGCAAAATAAAGCCTTAATAGACTAATGACCTTGTAGCATAGTGATATTTCTCCTCCCTATTAATTAAGGAAGAGGTTTGAGATTCAGTCTATCATGTATATAAGATTTGTATGGTAAAGGGTTCTTCTATCATTTGAAAACAACTTTACAAATTAATGAGTATTTTAGTAATTAACACGTCACCATCATTGCTAACAGTTTTTTATGCCCTCTTAATTTTTGTTGTGGTATGCACATTGCACAGTACTCTTCGTACATGGCTCTATATAATGTGAATTAATTTTAATTCGTTATAGTAATCATATATAAACATAACTCAAATGTTACTGATGGGTCAACAGCAGGCAGCATGTTTAATGCGCCTATGCATCATTGCTTTGTCTTTGCTGCCTAACTTGCCAGTACAGCAATTAGTTTTACAATGTACACTTGTGAAAACATAAAAATTTAAAATTTTGATCAAGTAATTACCATCCTTTACAAAGCGTTTTTAACCATGTCTTTCTAGGGATTTAAGTTGTTGGGAAATTTAGACCCCAATTGATAGAATTAACAAGTTTTAAACTCAAGTTGTTAATTAGATTTATTATAAATAAAACTTATTAAAATAAACAAACATCAATATTATGTCAAAATCATGCAGCGAAAAAATAAATAAAATAATATATGATGACTCAGGAAAATTAATAAAACAAACAAGTTTCATAGTAAAAACCTGAGGGAAAACCTTTCTGAAAAGCAATCCACTATAGTAAAAAAAAGTTTTAGATCTACTACAAAAGCTTTGTTCCTAGACTTTACAATCCCCATAGATGAACTTACAGGAGAAATTTTCTACCGCTTCAAAATCTCTGAACTCTTCAATATATGAACGCCACTCTTTTTGCACGAATCCCAGTACATGACTATCCAAAAGATGCACAACTCCTAGTACGTGACTAACACACTAACTTGAGAGAGTTGTTGGTTGCAAAATTCTTCAATTCATCTACACAATGAAGATCCAGAAGATGCTTGGTTACAAAACTCTACAGTGCACAAACACAGCAACTTCTTCACAAGAAAGATGAACTATAGCAAATTCTGTCTCCGGTTACAATTTGCTTGAACAAATTTTGCTTAACACTTGTGCAACTTGTGTTCACTTTGACGGCCCTTAAAATAATCTTTTTATATGTCTAGAATTGTGAAAAAAGAAAGCCAAACATACAATCACAAATTGAGTGAAAAACAAAATAGAAAATCTAAATTTCATAAACCTCGACAGATAGCCATCTGTCGAGCAGCTGTTGAGCCACGAGGCTAGAACAGCTCTTCAAGCTTAATAGATACTAGCTGTCGAGCTTTAATGAACTTGCATTTTTTAGCTTGAATCTTGAATCTTAGATAGACTTGCATGATTTCAACACTTGATCTTGAAATAAAGTTTCTTAAAGTATTAAACACATCTTAGATCTACTCAAATACAAGTAAAGTGCATTTTGTCAAATAATTAGCCAATTACATAAAATAATAACATATGTTCCTAACATAATCCACATATGTCCTAACATAAGTGATAGTTTAGTAATAAAATTATTTTTTATTCCGGCCCTCACTATCTATCTACCTATCTAAAATAAAATATCTTTGTTAATTCTCAATTAGTTTTAAAAATTGAGCCAAAGGCTACAAGAAAATGATTTTTCTTTTTGGGTTTTCCCTCCTGATCACTAGTTTTGAGTTCCAAATGGGAAAACACAACTGTTCTTGTAATGATAATCCCAAAGTAGATATATGTGCAAATTAAAATTTTACCTTCGTATATGCAATCTGCATCAAATGTCAATTGGAATAGTTATACTTGCCTACCTACAAAAACCAACTTTTCTTGGACCCCTCGCTATAAACAAAAAAAACTCAAAGGGCTGAAGAAAATGGTCTTCATAAATTATATGATGCTTATGTTTGATCTAGCAATGTGGACGGGAATGTGACATTATATATGAATTCACCCACAAAAGTAATTGTGTTCATAAGTTACGTAGTTTTCCATCTCCCAATGAATTTAAGCTCACCCTTTGTAAATTGTATGCTATCTCACCCATTGAAATACTTGCACTCATTACCACAACCGTTTCTTCCACTAAGATAAGTTCTATAATTTAAATCATGGATGCTCACAATTGAAGAAGAATATTTGTTAAGAACTTAATGGTCATAATAATTAATTTAAATAATCAGCAAACTGCATGGTGCTAATGGCCATAATTGTTTGAAATTATCACTAACGTCCCCTACTTCACCATTGATTTCAACAAATAAAATATAATATCCAATGATTCAAGAGTATAATTTTTTCGGCTACAAAATTATACTTTTCAATATAAGTAAATGGAAGAATAAGAATTATAAATGAGACTCTCTTTAAGCTTAAAGCCTGGCATACCAACAAAAAAAAGGAGTATAAATGTCTAGATCCTAATAAATTCATATCCAATTTTAGAATAAGATCCAACAGTATATATAATGCTAAGTTAAATTTAAAACCTACAAAAATGGTGAAAATTTTCCGCTCAAGAAAATAGTTCCCCCCCCCCCCCCCCTCCCACCTCCATAAGGCCTACAAGTAATCTTCCCCATTTTTTATAATATAATATCTAATCATGTTTTCAGCTAATTTCTTATTCAAGAATAATTAGATATTATAGCCCACCCAACCCTATAATTATTGTTGTCATTTACTCATTTATCGAAAATAGTAAATAAAGTAATATTAGATTATAAAAACCAATATTAAATTTCGTTATTTGACTGCTGACTACGTAAGTCAACTGTTCTTCTGGCACGGAAATACACGCACACTATAGCATCATATACTATTGCTCAAGGCGTGATGACTAATTATTACTACAATTTTAATGTTCTTTATAAATAAATAAATAAATATGGTCGTGGCTCTTTATAGTAGGTCTGAATCTGATGACTACTTAGGAATTAGAAGAATGAAATAAACAAGAATAATGTTCAGGAGCGACTACCTAGGAGGCTAGGACTATGATTGCAATTTGGTTTATATGTCCCCTTCAGAATAATAATGCCAATTATGCCAATAATAATAAGATTAGGAAATGAGAACAAATAAAGGGTGAGAGTGGAATTCTGAATGATTACCATCATAAAATTTTATCCCGACAAATTTCACAATAATGTAGAGCACGATTTGGAGCTAGCGAACATGAAAAAGGCATATGTAATTGTTAAAACACTTGGGTCTAAGTAGCTAACTGGAAATTAATTAGTAGCATGCTGGTAATAGTTTTGGTCTATGAATCATGTTGACAATGTGCAGACTGAGTTGAAAAGGCAAGTGCTAGAGAAAACAAACTCTAGATATATAGAAAGGTATGTTCATGATATAAACATGTTCAAAGTTTGATATATGTTTAAACTACAATATTGCAAAGAATCTGCATTTACTATAGAACGGTTTTAAGGCAGCAAGGTCAGACCCTAATTTCTAACTACAGGTCATTGACTCTTATAATGGAAGCACGCAAGTGCAGGTGAAATTATTCATTACCTAATATACTTGTTCTTCTCTCACATTAAGGTCAATTACACATAGAACCTACTATTATGTAAAAATAGGTGTAGTATGCTTGCTATACGGAATAATTTCTCTTAATTGCTATAATATTAGCCTAACGGGTTTAGGCTTAGTGTACTATTGTACTACATTTTGCTTGTATTATATTCTTATTACTTTTATAGCACAAATACCTAACTTATATAAAAAATGTAGTTTCTTACATAATTTTATATATACTTCAATATATTAAAACATACAGTTTTTAACCGTACAAATGGTATATCAATAGGGACATAGATCACAATAAACTTGTGATTGTCATTGTTATAATAAGCTTATAAGCTATAATCCTTAGAAGGTTTCGAGCTCTTGAGCAGATCCTGATCAAAAGAGGGGAATAGAAGAGGGATAAAAATGCTGTTGATCATGACTAGATCCCACTCTAAATCTTTCTACGAAATAAATTTCATCACGATTCATATTTCACACCCTAAGGAGTAGGCATGAGCTGTAGGATAGGAAAACTTTTTATAATAAAGAAACTTGAAAATTGTGGCAGACAAGCACCATTGTCAGGATATTGATTTCTGAGATAAGTCTTGCATAGCCTTCATTTCTAAAATTGTTGGAACAGAATGGATCAAAGGAGCATTACCTTGGGCATGATATCATTCATTCTCAAAATAAAATTCTATAATATGTTATCATCAGTGAACAGGGCTAGGGTTGAAATTGGTGGAAATGGGACGGAACAGAAAATCGGGAAACAAGTAAATTTATGTGTTTCATCGTGACAGTAGGACCTAGCAAGCCAGGCCTTCTTCAAAATTTTCCCCATTAATGATTCGATAGTTATAATAATTGAGATTCGAACTTTGATTCTTCTAGTAAAGGAAAGCAAGTTATGCGATAAGGCTTTTGATGCAATTTCATTGATTTTTAAGTTGTTATGTATGGCATTTCATTTCAGCATATGACAATAGTGAAAATGTTTTGCTACAATTTGTAACCTACAAATATTCATCAGCATCATGTTAAGGTAATTAAAAACACACACACAAAACACAAAACAAAAACAAAAGTCCATGAAGTGGTCCTCGAGTCGAAAGGCACGCAACTGCAAATACATAAACCTTGCTGTGTCTCTCTGTGAAAAGCCAGGTTGCCATGTCTGTTGCTTTTCCCCAAAACACTTTAGGAGCACTCGTGGTTGAGATTCATTGGCCAACTCTCCAATCCAAGCTGTTCACAAAGAGGGACAGAGTGAGAGAGATCTACCAAAGTTTAATTTTATTTTATTTTTCGTTAGTTAGTTATTCTTGTCCCACAAAACAATTACAGGTGATGAGGAAGCAATCCCCCTATAGATTATTGTGGGGGCTCCCACAAGATAAGGTCATCAATACGGGATTCTTGTATAATTATAAGGCGATGTACCCTATATTGTGTTCACATTTATTTTTAGCAAATGGGTTTTAGCTCAACATTCCAACCCTTCCGGAGAACACCAACTAGATATCAAATAGTCTATTGATCTAAATAACATATTAAAATAGAAGCAAAGTAATGATCCAATCTAGACCCTACTTGCTTTATATCAAGTGTTATTTCAATTAAATTTTACATGTTCTAATTTATGCTACGTGTATCTGCAATTTAAGCTACTTTTAGCCCCTCTTTTTTCTTTTTTTTTGGTTGAAAAGTGCTACTTTTAGCCCGTTAAAACTACTTTTAAGCCTATAAGAAATTATTTCTAACTAACTAATTTTAGTTCAAGTTCATTTGAAATAAATTCAAATTTTCTTACCAGAACGTAAAATTAATTCCAACAATAAAATCAGTAAATACTAGGATTTTGAATGATGGAATTATAAAAAGTAGTATAAGCAAGATTTTAGTTGAGATGGGAAACATTAAAATAAAAGGTAGAAGACAAAATTAAAATTAAAAATGTTAATTAATATAAGTAAAAAAAAATTTAGTTGACATAGATTGAATATAAGTTTTTTTTTTTTTTCCGTGCTTGGTATTGTGCTTAAGGTACTTCATAATCTAAGGTGACTATAAAATATATATTAAAAAATCAAACACATGAGTCAAAAAAGCAATATATGGTCATTAATAAATAAATTTAAAATCAATTTAAATAGAAGATATTCAAACAAGCCATTATTAATTACTAAAAAGAAAAATGAGAAACAAAATTAACATAGAATTATTAAAAGTATGATAATACACTCAAAATTCTTTAAATGTTCTATATTTGTCTTTTGCATTTGTCTTTTTCTTTTTTACAGGGATTGTATGACTATTATATTTTAAAATTAACTTAAAGGATCAATGATTAACCATTTTATCTTAGCTTTCATTTCCAACTATTAAAAGGTGATTTTAGATCGTAGAAGAATTATTAATATATATATATATATATATATATATATATTCGATCACGGAGATACTAATAAAATTTGGCCCATTGATTACGGAGGTACATTTTATCATTTTAAAATATTGGATTTTTTTCCTTGACTATATTAGGATAATCATAAAAAATAAATAAAATAAAATAAGAGTGTCCAAATTACTATTAAAAAACTTTCAAAATGTTAGGATACTTTTCCTTTTTCTTTTAATCAATTAAATAAATGTTTATTTATACATTTAGTTCATGTTTTCAACTAGTTACTAATCTTTCAAATATTTCAATTTAGTCCTAAACTTTTTAAGCATGTGTAAAAATAAAAAATAAAAAAAGTTCATGCCATCACAAAAAAAAAAAAAAAAAAAAAAAAAAAATCAAAATGTATATTTGATTTTTATTGATCTTAGGAGTTTTCTTTTGGGAAAAAATTGGTCTTAAAGAGTAGATCGTTCCTTGTAATAAAAAAGTGTCATCTGTCATCTAAATAATCATTCATTGTAGATAGACATGAGCAGTAATGGACCCAAATTTTGAGTTAAAGGGAGCCAAAATATAAGCAACAAAAAAATAATGATAATATAAGCATTCATTCAGTATTAATGTACTATTAATCAAAGGCAAAGATAAAAACACAAATTCATTGTTTATAATGCAATCATCTACTAAAAAAACAAAAACACAAAACATCATTATTTCTTACTACATTAGAGTATTCATATCAACTTGTTCAAAAATTTCTATCTATTTCAAACTTTTAGTACAAGAATCTACTTTTTTTTTTTTTTTTACGTACTCACTTTTCAAAACACCATGTAGACACTTAATTTTGCACCCATGATTTAATCAATGAGAATGACTTGAATGACAATCTATGTACTCCAAAAATCACGATAGCACTACATGCATCAATTTGTTCCTGTTTTACATGCATTAATTTATTCATTGCATATCATAAAAATGATTTTGAGATTTTTACGGTCATGGTGATGTGTCTAGTTTTCAAATCAAACTTTCGGATCGAAAGATATTGCATAATCAAGTTGCACGGTCAACATGCATTATGTCTAGGTAGAGTCGATCACACATGATCAATTTAAATTAATTTTGATTGGTTAAGTAATTAAATTAATTAAATAATTTTGTGATTGGTTGATAATTAGTGTTTAAAATAGGGATGCATGCACAGGAATAAAAAAGATGATTGGATAATAATAACACTGTTTATAATCTGAACTTTATCAAAATTTATTTTAAGGTATTTATCTACAAGATAATTATTCCTGAAAAAGCCTGAATTATCTAGAAAAGAGATTATATATATATCATAAACAGAGGATGAAAACATGTCTAGGTGCAAGGACCGGTCAAAAAACCTTAAAAGAGGAGTCCAAACAACACCCAAACATGAAAAAGTGTTCGGTGTCCAAGAGCTAATTCAGCACTTTTGGAGTGCCGAACAGCACTCTAAACAGGCCGAATTTTCCCCTTTCCTTCGGGTGACGATAAAGCACACATTTTTTGATCTTTTCGCAAAAGGATGCGTCTGGATTCACATTCTAATCATACGTGCCTATTTTTTAGAGTCTTTTAGCCTTTATAAATAGAGATTGAACCTCATAATTTAGCACCCCTTTTTTACGTTCTAGAAGGCACACATTTTGAGGATCTCAAATTGCTGATACTTGTTGATCCTCTCTGAGATTTGCTGTTTAAATTAGGATTTTTAGGTTTCAAAGATAACTGAATAAGTTTCTTTGAACCCTAAAATATCCTCTCTAGAACAAAGAGTGCTCATGCAATAAGTTTCTTTTTATGCTGATGAATGTTTTATCTATAACATGAATGGTTCATCATTTTGTTTTTAAAGCGTGATTTTCTTTTTATGTGATTTTTATAATCTCTTTCGTGAATTTCAATAATTTGCATGTGAACAATTCTTTTTCTTCAAAATAAAACAGATCTACATCTTCCTTAAATGTAGATCTAGATTTTTCTTAATTAAAACTGGTTTGTGTCTTCATTAAATGCAAATCCAAACATTTTTTTTATTAAAAAAAAAAAAAAAACTGATTTGTATCTTCCTTAAATACAGATCTGATTTTTTAATGCATGTTGATTTTTGAAATAAATAAAATGATAAAACATGATTGTGTTTATATTTGTTTTATTTAATTCATGTTACATGAATTTAAATTTTGAGTGAAACTCTCTTCTTAAAAAATCTTTTTTTCATTCTTTCAAAACATATAAAAAAACAAATCTAATTTTTCTATTGTCAAAAACCTTTTTTTTATTATCATAAAACAGATCTGATCTTTTACCAAAAAAAAAAATAAATTAGTTCTTAAAAAATAGATGTGATATTTTTCAAACTAAAAGACTTTATTTTATGTAATAAAAACATATCCACTTTTTCTAAATACTACAAAACAGATCTGGCATTTTGGCAAACCAAAATCAAATTTCTTTTCATCACCAAAACAAATCTGATTCTTTTCAAAAGAAGAGACTTCACTCATAAAAAATTTGTGTGATTTATTTTTGGTATCACATGTTCAATATATCATTCATGACATGCATAAAAAGGTATATTGCTCACAAGAGTCTAGAAGATTAGACTTTGTCTGGGTGGAATGGGTACCTAACACTTTCTCATTTCGTAACATAGCCTCCAAATTTAGATATTTGGCTAAGTAGATCTAGCCTTGTTTTTACTTTTTATTTTGGGTAGAATGTAACTAGAACAAAAAGCCATGTATTTTGGTAGTATGTAACTAGGACCCAAAGACATGTAATTTTTCAATTTTCCAAATATATAATTTTTTTTATTTAATTAATGAAGAGAATAATTCAATCATGTATTTAGTTTTTCTTATTTTTTGTATAAAAAATAAGTGGTAACTCCACACCACTTAGCCCAAAAAGAAAAGTATCTTAAAAAGCACTCCAAAAATCTCTCTTTTTTTAGAGGCCTGATTTTCCTGGTCTCTCACACACCCAACATTAGATCATCTATTTTACACTACATTTAATTAAAATATTATTTCTTTTTCAATTTTTTATTATTATCCCAAATCATATTTCTCTCTTTATCAACCATAAATCATTGCCTCAATCTAAAGAATTACTAAAATATTTATTTGCATAGTTACAATAATGGTGTAAATTTACATAATTACTGTAGCACAAATGTATTTTTGCACAATAATATACAGACTGATGTGAATGTATTTTAGGGTTGATTGAGCAAATTTGAGGTCTCATACTATTTTACAACAACTGATACAAATATTTTTACAATAAAATCAATGTAAAATTGTAGGAGGAGGAGGTAAAGAATTTTTTGGAAGAGGGGCCTAAATATAAAATTGTAAAAAATAACCTACTCTTTTTCTTTTTTTTCCCTCAAGGCCAGGGGGCCCAAGTCCCTTTGGGCCCCTACTTAGGTCTGTCCCTAGACATGAGAATAGTTAAAAAGTCATATACACAAATGTAAAAATAAAATAAAATAAAATGTTAGATAGACATAATCAAACAATTGTCAATAAGTTGTAAATATGATGATAAATATTCATCTTGTTAAAAGTTTTGTAGTTTATTTGATACCTTCATATATACAAAGTACTTAGAGGTTTAATAGGAAAAATATTTGAACTATATATCTCAAAAAGAAAAGAAAAAAAAAAAAAAAGATGATTCTTTCCTATTTGTATTTTTGTATCTCTCTCGCTATTTTTCACTCAAAAAAAATTATTAAAAAAAAATTGTGGTAAGCAGTTGTTAAACAGTCTCCTGTCTTCACAAATATAAGCCTCTTTAGAGTTGCTGGATCGGTTACATGTCCAGTCCAGACAGGACCATTTTTTTGGAAGCCCAAAATTAAAGCTTTCATTGAGGCAAGACTTTAAGACCCCAATCAACTTTTGGGGTTGGCTCCCACCAATATTGCGAACGGTCCGTCGCTATAAGGATTGCAAATTTGTTTTAAACTTTCAATGGATTTAGTCCGTTTATTGTTTTGAAGCTATAATCCGGACCGTAGAAAAAATTATTGGTTGCATATTATAATCCAGTCGGTTGCACCTTACTAATTGAACCAAACAGATTTGAATTTAGTTATTCACAAAAAATATTGACAATTGTTCTTTTTATAATGAATTATAGATTACTGAATCATTAATTTTCTATAAGTTAGCTAACCAAATAAATTAAAAAAAAAAAAAAAAAAAAGCTATAAACACTACAGTTTTCCATGGTTTTAAAAACCGGAACAGACAAAGAACCAGAAAAGATATTGGTTACCGGTTTTATGGTCCGATCAAAAAGGTCATATGTGGCTGATTTTAGAGTTAGTGCACAACAGGCAATCAAAATATGTCACATTTGATGTGGTCCACCTTTCATAACATCTAATATCAGAGTTTTATTTTAGCTTTCAATACAATAAAATAATATATTCACTACAAAGCAATTTGAACACGTGAATAAAATAATATATTTAATATAAAAGCAATGTAAAAGTTGTGCATTGTAGCTGTGGGGCTAAATTATTTGGTTTTAGCTCTACCAATATAGCCATAAATTTGTATTTAGTGGTGCTGAAAATAGTAATGTAGTTTTTTAGCACCACCAATACTAATGCCATGTTCAGGACCTCTGGCTTGTATCCCTTAACATGGCATTCACCCTAGAAGAGATCTAGCAAACTCAAAATGCTATGCTCCATCTTAAAGGCTCAGTTGACCTGTAGGCATCCATTGTTAACATCGGTGCAAGGCTAAAGGAATGCTCTTTTGTCTTCTCCCAGCCTGAAGTCCATATGCTTGCTCAGCCTGATGTTGGTTGGTCCCCTCTAGGTGCTATTTGATAAAGATAGAAAAACAGAGCACTTGCAGACCAAGAAGGAAGATAGTTAACACGTGTTGGTTTCACACACGTGTAGGTCAATTAATTAAACTGTGTCATTTTGAGTGTGGTTGAGAGTCAGTTATGGCACGTGCATTTCTAGTATGGCATGAGTGTGTTCAAGCTCAAGCAGTTCAAGCTCTAGAAGTGGCAGGAAAATTTGTTACAGTTAGTTAGAATTGTTAAAAGGTTCTAGAACCTTCTAGATCCTATTTATTCATGTAATTCCTTTATATAGTGGTAGCATGTAACAGATTATGATTCATTCAGTGAATAACAGATGAGATTAAATTCTATAAGGATGGGGTGTAAAACAGAGGTTTTACACCATCCAATAAGTGATTGTCACATCAGCATTTTATTTCAAATTCAATACATCATATCTTACCTAATAACATCTCAATAAATTCCCAATTTGTTTGGATTTATATATGGTTATATGAATTGATTATGTGTGATTGTATTTATTCTTAAATATGTAATAAGATGATATGGCATATTGGGATTGGAGGGGTAAAACATGGGTTTTACACCACGTCCTTATAGAATTTAATCTCATAACAGATTAGTTTTCTTCTTAGAGTTTCTCTAATTCTCTCTTTGTTTTTCTCTTCGTTTTCTCTCATTTTCTTTCTCTTTCTTGCATCTTTTCCTTCTTTGATTTTCTGCTTGAATCAAAGATCTATGTGATCTTCTTTGTGAAACTCATTTGTTTCTTCACTATCAAACTAAATGTTGATGCGGCCATCTCACAGTCCAACACGGCTTTGGCAATTGTTGCTAGGAATGAGCATGGAGCTGTGCTCAAGGTTTGGGCCAAGATAATGCCGAAGTACACCCCTCTTGTTGCTAAAACTGAAGTGATGCTCTGAGCATTGCAGCTAGCTAAAGGAGAACTTTGGAGTAATGTCTTTGTTGAAAGTAACTCAAAGAACAGAATTGATGCCATTCTTGACAACACAGGTTTCCCCCTGTAGACATATTCTCCCTTGTTTCAAATATTTGTTTTTTGGCAAAGTCTTTTGTCTCTTGTTTGTTTTTTTGGGTAAAAATAAGTGGAAATACTGCTGCTCATGAGACAACCAAGTACACATTATGCTTCTCGAGTCCTTTATGTTTGTCCTCAGACAATCTTCCAGCCAGTATTGATTTTGCTTGTAAGGAAGATGTCCAATCCTTGTTAGTTTCTCTCTTTTGAATATAATTGAAGTTTATCAAAAAAAGAAAGAAGAAACTATTGTAAAGTTTTGAATTTCTGACTTCTATATTCTATATTGGACACGGCTTGTTGACACATTAGAAGGTGTATGTCTAATGTCCAATTATTCTAACATGTCCAATGCATTATAGAGTTCTCTACTGTGTTTGTACTTTCTTTCCTTAGTAAGTACAAGTCAATCTTTTCTTACCACAAAACATGATTAAACCTTGAAAAATAGCGTTTTTTTTTTCTTTTGTTTTTTCAGAAGCACAATTCAAATTTGTTCAATCTGTCAATTTGAACAAAATATATTGTAAAGATAAATTGTTCAAAATATATTGCAAATTATATTGAAAGATCATAAAGATACATTGTTCAAAATATATTGAAAAATATATTGTAAGAGCATTTACATTAGTGGATGTAAAACTTTGTAAAATACAAAAAATAACAAATTTTACACATTTTGCCCCAAAAATCTTCCACATCAGTCAAGCTAAAATTGTCTAAATATCCAAAGTTGTTACAGTTACCATGCATATTTACATGGTTACTGTAGCTTTCTATTTTTTTTTTAATTATTTTTTTCTCTCTAATCTCTCATTTGATTATCTCTCCTCTCTCATCTGATCTCTCTCTTCCTCTGCCCTCTTTCTCCTTTTATCTTCTCTTACATCCAACAACAAATCATAAAATTCTTCAAACCTAATCTAAATCAAGATCCCAAATTCATCAAACCCTCTCCTCAAACAAAAAAAAAAAAGTCATCGAACCCATATAAATAATTGTTAGGGTACTTTTTTTTTTACACCTAATTTTATTAAGTACCACCTATTTATTTTCAAATACCACTAATAAGTTATTTGGCTTTCACAAATATTTTTTGCCCTATTATTATGTTAACCACAAATATTTCATATCTATTATCTAAACTGGGTTATGATATCAACTATCACAAAAAAGCCCAAAAAACTCATATTTTATCCAATTTATTTTCATTATTTAGCTCAACCCAAAACCGACCCTACGAGCCCAATGCACATATCCAATTCTTTTTAAAGTCCAAGAATATTTATGCTTGGCAATATTTCAAAAGCCCAATTTTCATTGGTAATATCAAATGCTCAATTTACGTTGGCATTATTAAAAGCACAAGCTAGTAAAAAGTCCAAAATTGTCAATACTTGGCAAAATATTATATCATAAGTACTTCACTTAAAGTCCAATGAATAAGAATGTTTTATGTTCTTAAACCTATTACTATAATACTAAAAACCTATGAAATCTATCTTATAAAAACCCATGGTAACCATTTATGTTACGTGACACTATTCATTTTTCCAAAACCCATGGCAAACATACATCAAGCTCATGGAGAATTATGAATTTGTGCTACTAATATAAAAACCATGGAAAGTTATGATTTATCTTAAACTCATAATATTTATTTATTTCATACCATATTATAAACTCATGGTAACTATTTATGTTATGTAACACTATTCACTTTTCCAAAACCCATGGCAAACATATATCAAACCCATGGAGAATTATAAATTTGTGTTACAAATATAAAAGCCCATGGAAAGTTATGATTATTTATTTCAACCATAATATATACCCATGGAATTTATATAAGAACTCATGGTCACTAGTTATCTTACATCACAACATTCATAATATATATTTCCAAAACTCATGATAATTATTTACCTTATAAGCATATTATGATTATCTATAGAAAAACCCTTGAGAATATATATCACATTATTCCACTATAGTGGTTGGTACCATATTTTATTTGAAACCCTTGGATGTTGCCTCTATTTAAAACTCATGGTAAATATTATTCTCAAGAAATATTAGAGGTCATTATTTAAAAGCCCCAAAGAAAATATCATTTACAAAGTAATACAAGTTGTTATTTAAAGCCCATGGAAATTAATACCCAAAACCTTTCACAAATATTTATTAAAGCTCATGGACTCATTTTATTTTTACTAACAATGAAAGCCCATTTGGAATAAAAATTCATGATAATATATGATAGCTTTGTCCATTTTATAGGACTCATAATGAGAAAGCAAAAAGATATGCCTAAGTGGAGAGAACCACCAAGTTGAAAGCCGACTAAAATACTCAGCCCTCATGGCCAAGCCCAACCTGAAATCTCAGCCAAAACAATCCATGTGTGCAAACTGACCCCGCTGGAGAACTTCATTCAGTTCTGTCTTCTGCTAAAGGTCATCTCAAGAAACAACCAAACTCCCAAATCAAATTAGGAGCTGGCCACCTGTCTCACTACCAACTCTAACGTGAACAATGCCAAAGGCTAACACCTAAAGGCTAATGGACAATAAATACCCTTCTTCCCAAGTTTTGGTCACAAGTCAAGGAAGCCATAACCAAGATCTCTAAGTTCATGAAATCCTCAACCAAATAGTTTATTTTATTACTAAAAATATATGTAATTGGTTCATGAACCAAGCCCATGAATCCTAAAGGGGAAAATTTGGGAACATATAGTTTGGAGGGCATAAAGGGATCTCCAGCGGAACCCTCTGAAGTGGACTTAAACTTTGACACCTGGCTTGGGGTGTTGAATCCTATTTCCTAATGTCCAAATCTTAGTTGCAGCACTAGAATTCCTCATTAATACCTACCCTAATCCCATTGGCTGAACACAATCTCAAAATTCTTAGTATTTAATGCAAGATTATGCTAATTTTTACCCATATGTGACATTGCCCAAAGAAGCAAAACAACCCCAAAAGCATATCTCTCATTTTAGGCCAAATCCTAGGATAATTAAATCAGCTATTCCACCCCTGAATCAGTCCTACATTTGGACTTTTGCTAATTAATGCTCTCTTAAACTCCCCTATAAAAGCATAAGCATACCAACCCATAAGACACCAAAACCAACCAATCTGAAATTTCTAATTTTCTTGTCAATTTGCTTGTGATTAAACTCTCCCCAAGCTCATAAATCATTCCCCTTAGCCCACACTCACTTAGCTTCAAACATTCCCTTTCTTTTTCTACATATTCACAACCCATAAATGTTTCCTAATCAGTCACAAACAACTCTTTACCCATTAAAGCCTTAGCCTAAACATTAACTCCATCACACCACCACAAGCTTAAATACCCACTCACTCAAAAATAGCCTACACTACACCATTCATGCCACACATAGATATTCCAAAAATCTTAGTTCAATATGTGCTACTCTGAGTTGGAATCTCTCTCTCCCTTCAGTCTATCATATTTTTTCCTCTTTTACTTATAATTATGAAGCCTGTAATCCTTGTTTATTATTATTATGATAAAAGCAATAATATTTTGGATACTATGGAAGTTTTCCCTCATGATAACTTGATAATAATAAAGAAACTATATGATTTTTATCATGTAAACACATTTATTGACTAATCAGACGTTACTGTTGAAGGTTCATCATATTCACTGCTGGATCGTTTTTCCTCTTGTGTACTTGTTATAATGGGCCAAATTCTACATTTACCAACTATGGAGGAAATGCATAATTTTTAATATACAAATACATTTATTGATTTTCCAAACCTCTACCATTGGACATTTCTCTTGCTTACCGCTAGACTATTATTTAAGCACTTGTTGTGGTGGGCCATCCTTTGTGCTAGCTTATCTTTGCATGAGGTATTATTGGGACCTTATTATAATCTTTGTTGGATGCAACCTAAACTTTGAGCAAAATGGGCTGGCCCTTCACACTTCACTGATAGCCTTTGGGTCATGTTCCAAGCCTAAAGTCGAGTCTCGGTTTTGACTCCCCTAACATCATGTGGGTAATGAATAAAAAACGCCCCCAACAATAATTAGACCCAAATTGCAAAGGAAGAAGAAGAAAATACAGAAATAGTAGAAGAACAACCGTCAGTAATGGCGGCTTCAGTGTTCCTCAGCAGCAACTCAAAGCCTCTGAATACTTCATCATAGCCTCTTCACTATACCTAGACCAAAACATTAAATTTCTATTCTAAAACTTACCCACCATCTTCTAAAAAAAAAAAAAAAAAGCTTTCCCATCAAGAGTTTTCTCTCTTTAACTTCTTGTTTCAACATTAGGAAGAAGAAGAAAGAAGATGCTGAAGAAGAAAAAATGCAAAAGAAGAAAGAAGGAGAAGGAAAAGAAAAAAGAAAAAGAAGAAAGAAGAAATAGAAAAAGAAAAAGAAAGAGAGATAGAGATCAGATGGAGTTGTGCGTGTTAAAGTTGGTAAGGCCATGGGTAGCTGTGAAATAATAAAAAAATGTGAGAAAAATATTATTTAAATAAAAGAGGGTGTAGAATAGACAAATTGATGTGCGTGTTTTGTAAAAATTAGTGTACAAAATAGAAAATGTAAGATTTTTTTTTTTTTTTTTTTTGTAAAATAGGCAAATTTTATATCCATTAATGCAGATGCTCTAACGATACACTGTTTAAAATAGATTGCAAAGATACATTGTTTAAACACACTTTTCAGTGCAAAAATAAAATAAAACACACGTATTCAAAATAGATAAATAATTTCAAGTAGAATAGAAATGGTGGTTGTACCTGTAGACTGGATTGAGATCCCAAGCAATATCTAGGGTATTGCACGGTGTGCAATAGCATAAATCTCAGCCCTCCATTTAATCCAATGACCCATTATTTTGACACCTCACCAGTCTAGGCTGGTAATCTATGTGCTCTTCATTTCAGGTTCTCCAATTTGAACTTCACTAAAACTCTTCTCTCCTCTCTCTCACTTCAACCGAGTTTCTCACTCACTTTCCCTAACGCCCCACTCTCTCAACCTTGACTGCACCTCCACCACTCTCTTTACCTCCACGCTTGCTCTTTGCCTCTCCCTCAACCCCATTGTCACCACTCCCCGCATACCCAACTCAAACCCATAAACAAAAACAAAGAAAAAAACAGTAAATAGTAACTCACCATCTGAGATCTCGACCCCCACACACTCGCATCCTTTTTAGACCCATATCAGAGAGAGAGTAAGGGTTGAGGTTTAGAGAGAATTTGATGCTTTTTAGACCCAGATCAGAGAAAGTAAGGGTTAGGGTTTGGATAGAATTGGGTAAGGAAGAAGTTGATGCTCAATCTCCATGGCTACAGCTAGCAACCACCGTGTTCTACTCCACCAATTCCGGCAGTGGTTCCGGTAATGTCCCTCTGTCTCTCTCTTTGATTTTTCCTTATTTTAATTTTCTCAACAAAAAAGAAGATTTTTTGTTCTTTAAAGCTCACACTTGGCTTAGCTTCTTCTTGCGCCCACACTACCATCAGCATTGGTGCATATAGACGGTGTTTAAACCATTGGTGGGCTTTTATATGTTAAGGTCTCCCCCAAATATTCTGGGTTTTTGGTTCAAAAGAATGTTTGAAAATTTGGTGATTTTTTTTTTTTAATAAATCTTCAAATATTTCTAAATGAACTTTAATTCTTCTTGGACATTTTAATGTTATACAGATATGTTTCTGATTTATGAAGTCTAATTCTAATTGGGCATTTCTAAGTTATACAAATATGGTACTAATCTATACAATAAAGCAGAAATTGCATTTAAATTTAGGTAAAATTGAGCTTATGAACAAGAGTTTGTTTTATGCATTTTTCCTCCATTTATTGTGGCCAAAGCTTATATGGATTAATAACTATATGTCTCTTGTTTTCTTGTTAATAGGATAAATGTTTTGAAGTATTCCATGATCTATATTTTTTTTTTGAGTTAAAATATAGAAAACTTGTATTGATATGTTGAAAAAAAAAAAAAAAAAAAAAACTGGTCTGAATCCTGTAAGACAATCAGACAAAACAAAGAACACAATTTAGAAAAGCGCATAGCAGCTAAGACACATTACATGACAGAGCTACATAAAGAGAAAAGCTTGACATAAAAATTGCTAAGAATATGAAGTGTTGGTACTCTGCCATGAAAATAGTAGCTCTATCAAAGATGGCCTTCAGTTGTAAATTGTAACTGAATTTTTTCAAAGTAGAATGTTATCTTTGAAGAAAGGAGTGCACCCCTGAAAGGGAGAAGATTATGTGGAAGACTTGGCATTGTAGATAGCTATTGCCGTGGGTGGATAGCTATTGCATTTGAAATTCGTATTTGGATTGCTATGGAGTTGCCGATGCATTCGAATTTGAGTTATTGTTATTTAGATAAAGTTATATCTAATTTGGTATTTGTATTTGAGTTTCTAAGAAGTTGAGCCCCTTTAGGATTATTTGTTAGTGTTTTGAATATTCATAAAGTATCTATTGTTATCTGTTTGTTATTTGAATTCCTAAGACTTGTATTTAACGTAGAATGCAATTAATAAAGTAGCAGAGAATTATTATCCCAATTTCCCTCTCTATTCTCTTATTATCCAGGAGATGGCCATCTCGAATACGACCAAATAACTATCCATTTAGTTAGAAATTAAACCCAGTCATAACATAGAACCTGTTACAAGCATTCCATGACGTACTGAAGCCATATCTTGTTGTTAATAGGCTAATTATTTTTAGTACCAATGAAACATTTTGACACTTAAGGTAGTTTCATAGTTCATCTACAAAAACTTCTACAAGGATTTACAGTACAAACCATGAAAAATGTAATAAAATTTAGTTTTTTTTTTTTCTTGATATTGGTTTGAGAGCGTAATAAAATGTAATTGATTGTGTGCCTTTTTATCTCTAATTTCTTGTAATGCTTCAAATTGAACAATTTTGATGTTGCCTATACGGTCAGAATTTATGCAAGAGTTTTGTCCAATAATGAACAAAACTTTATTGAAATGTATACTTTGATACAAGGCTATTAGAGCAAGAGCCCTAATTAAATACACAATCATGGGCAATGATTTATTTCACTAAAAAAGAACCTAAAATTTGCATTCACAAATTCTGTAAGGATGCAAGTTGAAACCCAAGTGTAATAAAATAATAAATAAGATAATACCCAAGAAAAATACTTCCATTCAAAACAATTTTTGAATAATACAAGTGGTTGAAGTTTATGTATCCAAAAAAATATATATTTGGACAATACTTCTTAATGGTAGAACTCATACAAGTGTGAGAACATGTATTCTTCACTAACATAAAACAATCTAAACTTAGCATTAATCCCTCCAGCAGATGCCATTTCTCGCTCTTGGTGATCAAACAAAGAATAGCATTCTTTTAATCATGCCATTCAACTTGATAAAAGAACAAAGCGTGATTTCAATGATAAACATAAATAAAAATTTCCAATTAACAACAAGCATAAGTGAAGCCATAAGATCACTATCACTATTTACTACTAAATATGTAAGTTTGTTGAGGGTTCAGCTTGGGAACTTTAAACTTAAGAACTTAGCTAAGGGACCAACATTAAAAGTGAAATACAAAGCAGATCATATAGTCTAAATGTTCATGAGATACATTTAATTCCTTTGTAATCAATGACATAATATGCTAGATGCACAACCTAATTTTAACGGGGCAATCGAAAAATAACAAATGCCTTTTGCATTAAGGAGAAGCAAAGACTAAAAAAGGGCATCAAAGAAAAATTACGCTCTAATAAAGGTTGCCACTAAAAGAATCTGAAAAGAGGCCCAAGGAATTTAGTGGCAAATGCAGGTGAAAACTTTTTGGCATGAATTTTATTTCAAGATAAGTCAATTAAATTCACAGCATGCTTAATTGTTTAAAGCTTCTGTGCTAGAAAAAAACAATAGGGAGCACCTATGGACAAAAACAAGAAATCAAAACATTACACAAGAAATTATTTTTTATCAAAGATGAAAAAATAAAATTAATTAAAGAAGGGCAAATCTTTGACAATGAAATCAAAAAAAGAGAGAGAAAATAACTAATATCAAGGTGTGGCTTAAACACTGTTGGAGACTTGGAGTACAGTTAGGGTGTAGAGGTTGTCAGAGTGACATCAATGATAAGCACCTCCAACAACGATGGTGTGGGTGCAAGGAGATTGGTTTTGGTAGGGCTTGAGAGAACTAGAAAACAGAGAGAGAAACTAACATAAGAGAGAGACATGAGTATCCCAAAGAAGGAAAAATCAAAGAGAGAGACAGAGGAACTCTGTTATATTTCTCCATCTCTCTCCTTCCATATATGTTTATCAAAAGCAAGATATCATCTATCCACAATGAAGTTGCAAGCCATGCAACTAATCTAAATCTTTATACCTATTTGCATGGATTACAATTCAAAATATAACCATTTAAATGCTAAGATAAATTTGTTCTTACATTAAACAAGTAACTAGACTATAAACACTTAAACTCATCATACTGTCATACACATGAACAATAACAACCAAAAAAAAAAAAGCTCAAATGAAAACAGATCAAGAAATACTCCAATTTAGACAAAAAAATTCCTAACTTTTGAGGAATTCATTTCAAAGGTTTGCTAGAGCAAATACTCGCTCACTATTAAGCAATTAAAAAAATCATTATTTGAAGTAATTTTCAGTTTATAGCTAATCAAGAAAAACATGGAACGTGAATTAGAAAAACTCATGAATTAGTTTGACAATGGAAAAACGCATTCATCAACTCAAAGATTATGATGAATATATAACAACTTTAAATCAACAAAGCGAAACTTCACAAAAGTTTGGGATTTAGTCCTCTCATGGTGAAAAATGACAAAAGATAAATGCTTGTTTATTTAAAAGGAAAACAAGTAGGTAAACCACCATTTACTTTAGTATACATACAAATTCTATTATTTTTGTTGTTTTTTCACTTGAACACAATCTGCATCCAATAACACAAATTCCACATTATTTTTTTCTCAAGTACAACAGGGAATTCAATTTCTTTATTAAAAGAAAACGAAATCCTAATACAATACTAAAAATTAAAAAATACTCTTTTTTGTTGAGAAAATTAAAAGAAGAAAAAATCAAAGAGAGAGACAGAGGAACTTTACCGGAACCACCGCCTAAATTGGTAGAGCAGAACACGGTGGTTGCTAGCTGTAGCCATGGAGATTGAGCATCAACTTCTCTCTTACCCGATTCTATCCAAACCCTAACCCTTACTTTCTCTGATCTGGGCTTGAAAAGCATCAAATTCTCACTTAAACACCTGATTCTCTCCAAACCCCAACCTTTACTCTCTCTCTGATCTGGGTTTAAAAAGGGCACAAGTGTGTGGGGGTCAAGATCTCAGATGGTGAGTTACTGTTTACTGTTTTTTCTTTGTTTTTGCTTATGGTTCTGAGTTGGGTATGTGGGAAGTTGTGATGACGGAGTTGAGGGAGAGGCAGAGAGCAAGTGTTGGGGTGGAGAGAGTGGTGGAGGCCCAGTTGGAGTTAAGAGAGTGGAGCGAAAAGGAGAGTGAAGGAGAAACTCGGTTGAAGTGAGAGAGAAGAGAGAAGAGTTTTAGTGAAGTTCAATTTTTTTTTTTAAAAAAAAAAAAGAGGATATCAAGTTTTATTCCAATAAGTTGGCCAAATTAGCATGAACAAAATGAAGAGATTGAGATGGAACATCCTCCTTTCAAATAGTACAATCTGGGAAATTAATAGCGAACTTTGCCAAACTGTGCGACTTTGTTGCCATCTCTCTTTGTATGAGAGTGTGACAATTTAGAATAAGAAGGAAAAAAATTATTGGCTTCCTTAAAAAATAGACTATACGTAGCTGCTCAAAATCTCCCTCAGCAAGGGCTGTGACCACGATTGCCGAATCACCTTCTAGGATCGCCTGGTGCATGCCAATCTCCACCCCAAACTCTGATGCTCTGCTTGCTGCCATTGCTTCAATTTCAACAGCTTTGTAAGCTTGTGGAAACTGCTGTACCATGGAAGCAATAATTAGTCCGTTGCTATCTCGAACCACAACACCGATTCCCAACTTATTCTCCTTTGCAAAAATACCACCATTATAGTTTATTTTGTAAACATTCGTTGGAGAAGGGTGCCATGTTACTCTCTGTTGCCGTGTTCAAATTGGGGAAACTGAAATGAAGAGCACACGAATTGTCAGCCTGGACTGGTTAAGTGTCAAAATAATGAGTAATTGAATTAAATGGAGGACTGAGATTTGTTTTATCCCTAAGTATTGCAGGATCTCAATCCTAGACAAAACTATTCTTTACCTGGGGAGGGTTGCATTTATGACACGTAATACGTACGGTCATGCAGTGAACCTCCCAAGTAACTGATCAACCTTTCATTCAGCTAATGAGGGCCGCATTTATGAAATGTACGGTCATGTAGTGAACTGCCCAAGTCGATCCGTAACTTTATAGTGCCACCACACGATGAGAAAGCAAATTGTACCACGTACCTATTATAACGATAAACTACCCATATGTACGAATTTTATACGTAGAGAATGTTAGAATATATACCAGTTTTTTTTTTTTTTTTTTTGATAGGAAATATATATACCAAGTTGGCTTTATCAGTTCAACGTTTAAGAAAGAATAAAATTTATTAAAATTATTGATGATATAAATTATATAATTAACAAACCTATACCACTCAAAAAAACTTATCAAACTCAACCATCGTTATCTCTGAGACCCTGACTTCTTAACTTCTCAAAGACACCAAGAGCTTCTATTGATCTTTGCCACAGAACGCAGCCTCTGACGTAACATATTCTTTCTCTCTGCAACTTTTATTTTCTTCATTTTCTTTGTCACAACTCACAGCCTCCATATCTGAATTCTGATCTCTCTCTTACACATTCATATGCCTTTTGACGCTCCAGAAATCTTCAAAAAGTCTCTGAAAAGCACACCAGGACAAGAACCTTATTCCCATACATAGAATCCAGCCACTGCTGCTACCACCACCAACACCACCACCATCTTCAGAACTATAAAACACACAAACTGGTCCTTGAAAAAGTCTCGATAAACAATAGTGAGACTGTGAGAGAGACCAATTCCAAAACAGAATAGCCAGCTTTCAGAGAAGTCTATAGTGATGTCTATCACTGATCCTTGTTAGCTAAAAATCAGCAGAAACCCATCTCAGAAACTTCTTCAAAAGCTTCCCTTTTGATTATTTAGTCTTTCCACACTGACTCATATATATATATATATATATACTGTATATATCATGAGAAAACTCAGAGGCTTCAAGCTCAGACGCAAGTTGGTCAAGATTTTCAAATGGATAATCCGACACAAAAGAAACCCCACAAGCACAAGGTACCACCTTTTGGACCCTCCGACCCGGACCAGAACACTGAACCCGATGTCGAAAATCATCAACTTGGCTCGGTGTCTTTCGCGTGGAGCAAAGGAACTCTGTCTTCACAATTCCAATTCGGATCCGGATTACTTACGGTTGGGTCAAGACCCGGTGGAAACAATAAAGTCAGAAGGTGTACCAAAAGGGCACTTGGCGGTCTACGTGGGCGAATCAAATCATGACACGCAAAGGTATTTGGTGCCTGTGATATATTTCAATCACCCACTGTTTGGCGAGCTGTTGAAGGAGGCTGAGAATGTTTACGGGTTCAATCATCCGGGTGGTATAACAATACCATGTGGGGTTTCTGAGTTTGAGAGAGTGCAGACTAAGATTGCGGCAGGGGAACAAAGCCCACGTCAGAGTTGGAGGCGTTCTAAATTTTGATTGATGATGAAAATTAGTTCCGCTAGTTTAGTAGCTTCAGTGTTTCTACGATACTTACTACATGTCTGTATTGTATCGGGTTCAATCATCAATGCACTAAATGCAAAACTCTCCTTGAATAGAATATGATAATTGATGATGTTCAAAATTCATGAACATGATTTTGATTTGATCATGAAATTTTCAAATTTTCTTCCTTCATCCTTTTTTATTTTTTTATTTTTTTTTTTTTTTTGATCTTGTTAGTTTTGTAAATATTGGATGCCAATTATTGCTTTTATCAATAGTTATTTTAGTTTTTTTCTATATAAAAAAAAAAAATGGCTTGGGCTATATATGTTTCGATCAAAGATTTTATTGGAGTTTTGTCTTTGACACTGATTTTTGACACGCATTGTGGTGGAGAATGAAAATTATATATCTTGTTTGTCTTACGCTTACTTGTTGATGCCTTGACGATATGGAGGCACTTGAGCATCACAGAAATGAGTGAAGGCTTACTATTGATACTTTGATAGGTTACGTGGGTATAACATTTAATCTGTGAAACAAAAAGTTTGTTGAATTTTCTTAATTTCTTTACGTTGGATAAACCATTATTCCTTCTTTAATTGGTGTCAACTTTCTTTCGGCCAAATTTCATCTTATCTTTTTGCAAGTAGCAATATAGCATTGTAAGCTTTTACTCAAGCGACAAGCTGGCCCCGTACTCAAGTTGATTTGCATGACAAGTAAACAAAAAATGAATATTGGACGGTTTGAGTGTAACATATCATACAAAAAGATTTATGGTTGTCGAGCTTTGTTAAATTAATACTAATTTTTTAATCAATATATAGCTCATGTCGTGTTTGTGAAGATTGAATTGGATATATGTCTTAGAAACCGAATATGGGATGCATTTGTTTTGGCATATAGAAGAGGATAAAAATTAAAAATACAACAGTACAATGATAAAATATGATACAACAGCAATAATAATTAGCAAAAAAATAAATTAATAATAATAATAATACAGTTTTAGTACAGGGGTTGTATAATATACAAATACACTAAGCATTGACAATCTATAGTTTGGGACTTGGGCTCTTAGGCTTTTAATTTTAACAGCCCATTCACACTTATGCTGGATTGTGGGGGAGTGCCGTAGATAGCTCTAGCAGCCTCAAACTTTCTCTGTTTAGTCAACTTTCCCTTGACACAATCTACACTAAAGACCAACTTGAATTTCGATACAAGGTCATGTTGAAGGAATTTCATGAAGATGTCGAACAAATTATCATGGAAGAAAATAAAGTATAACTTCTAGGTTCCCGGTAATAAGTGGTGATAAACAAAAGAGGAATGCTAGGGACACATAAAAATAGCATAATTTATGTCACAACTTACTTACGTGACGAGTTGTGAGTAGTAGGGATCACATCATCACACCTCTACCACTCATAACTCGCTATGTGAGTGAGTTATGGCACAAGTTGTACCATTTTAGTATCCTTAGCATTACTCTAAACAAAATAGTAGTCAATTTTAATGCGTTTAATTAGTGCGTTTATGAAAGACATTATTGTGTACAATTTGAATTGCACTTCTATTGTCACATTATATTAGTGGACAAGACATCTAGATCTTACAAAATCCATTGTAACCACAAGAGTTTTAAGGTAGTGTCAACAAAGTGCTCTATACTCTGCTTCTATGCTGGAACGAGCAACTAAAGTTGGCTTTTTTCTATGCCAAACCATCAATAAATTGCCACGCAGAAAGCAAAATCCAATAATTGAACTATTGCGTGTAGGATTTCCAGTCTAGTCAGCATCAATGTAGGCCCAGAGTGTTAGTGGTAATGTGAACGAGAAATAAAGCTCATGCAACAATGTGTCTTTCAGATACCATAAGATGCAAAGGATAGTAGCATAGTGAGAAGACCGTGGAACTATTACATAGAGATGTTTGGTTGCGTGACGTTGAGATACACTAGACTCCCAACCAATTGCCTAAGTGTAATGTCGTGAAGTGGTTCGCCATTATAAGTACTTAAGCTAGCATTGTACTCAATAGTTGTATTGACTGTCTAGTTGTTTGAGAGGCCCGTCGAAAGGAGATTTGTGGTCCGCTTGAATTGAGAGGGAGGGAGGAGGAGTATAGTAAAGTAGAGTAGAATTGGCCCAAAATTAACCTATTTTCAGCTAATTCTACTCTATTTTCCTCTACTCTCCCTCTCTCACCACTCAATCCAAACAGACCCTTAAAGTAACATATGGGTAAAATAGTAGCCATATATAGAATGATGAAGAGACCTAAAGGTCAAGGATGTGACAGAAGGCGCCCAAATCCTTCATTTCAAAATGTTAACTAAGAAATTGTGTGAATGTGTTTACAGTATTTCACAATTCACATGCCAGAAGGAGTGAAAATAATAATAATAAGTTAACAACAACAACAATAATAAACAAATATGTGCACACTTTTTTTTTTTTTAAAGAAGAATTAAAATGTGTACACTTGATACAACTACAACATATAATACATCTTTATATATATATATATATATATATATATATATATATATATATATATATTTATATATATACTATTCTTCTTTTGTTTATAAAACCTTTTTTATTATTTATATTTTAAAAATGTTGCAAATAAATCAACATTCCCCGGTCATGCCATTTCTCTTCACTTCTTTATCCTTTTCACTTTTCATCAATCATTTCTCTCCAACCAAACAAAATATTAACATAGATTTCCAAGCTGTTGGATATTATTAGTCAAAGAAATTAGGCGAAAATATACTTTTGGTTCCTATATTTTGGGCCTAATCTCATTTTGGTCCCTAAATTAATTTTGTGTTCACATCAGTTCCTGAAAAAAAAAAAAAAAAAAAAAAAAAAAAAAAAACCCATTTTCATTTTTGTCCCTACTATCAACCTACTAACAAAAAAATCCTACGTGGCAAACAAAGTGCACAGTTGATATGTTAATGCTAACGTGATTAATAAAATAATAATAATAAATTTTATTTGGAATTTAAAAAATGTCATGTCAGCATATAAATTAATAAAAAAAATAAAAATTCTAAAACAAAAACAAAACAAAAAACTTTTTCAATTTTAAAGATTGAGAAAAAAATTTATAGCAACTATTTCAATTTTTCTTGAACTTTCTTAAGAAACAAACACTAAATTAACCCTTCTTCTCCCTTATGTTGGTGTGTCTGTGTTTGTGTTTGTATCTATTTCATTTAAGATAAACCAAAAATTCAAAATCAAAACAAAAATAAATTATATATAAATCTTATCTCTCTCTCTCTCTCTCTCTCTCTCTCTCTCTCTCGGTTCTTGTGTTTGGTATCTTTTTTTTTTCTTCCTTCTTTTCTGATCCTTGAGTCTCTCTTCTCTCTCCCTTGGTTTATGTGTTTTGTTTGTATCTTTCTTTCTTTTTTTTCACTCTTTCCAAATCCATGATTGCTCTCTATCCTCTCTCCCTTGGTGCATGTGTGTGTTTGCATCTTTCTTTTTCTTCTTTCTTTGTTCAAGCTCTCAATCCCTCTCTCTTTGATCCCTCTCTTTCTCTCTCTCTTAATCTCTAACTTTTTTTTCTTCTTTCTTTTCGAAACCTTCTATTTGACTTTGTTCAAGCTCTCAATCCCTCTCTCTTCTTTCTTTTTTTCTTCTTTTTCTAGGTTTATGTGGAGGTAGGTGGTTGGTAGTGGAGGTGGAGATTTGTGGTGGGGTGGAGGTGGATCTAAAACTGAGAAACTCGAATTAGAGAGAGAGAGTAGTTGAGATAGGTGATTTGCTAGGTGAGGTTGAGATCAGCGGTGGTTGGTGGTTGTGAAATGAAAGCAGATATTTGTGGTGATAGATGGATTGATCGGTTTAATGGGTTTGATTTGGTTTTGGTTTTGGTTTTGGTTTCATATGGGTTTGTTGGGTTTGATTTGGTTTTGGTTTCATATGGACTTTGATTTTTTTTTTTTTTTTTTCGCATGGGTTTGATCAATTTAATCTCAAATAGGTGGCTTCTATTTTGGTTTTGGTTTCACTATTTTGATCTTCTTCTTCTATCGGTTTGCTAGGTTTCAAGAACATGAACAATCATGTTTTAGGAAGAACATGTTCTTCCTAAAAAATAATGAAAAGAAAAAGAAATTAAATTAATTACTTTATTTTATTTTTAAAAAATCATAAGTTTATAATTTTGTTTTATTGTTTTCCTAATGTGGTTTTTTTTATTAATTTATACGCTGACATGGCATTTTTTAAATGCCAAATAAAATTTATTATTATTATTTTATTAATCATGTCAGTATTAGTGTGTAAACAGTGAACTCTGTTTGCCACACATGATTTTTCTATAAGTGGGTTAACAGCAGGAACCAAAATAAAAATAATTTTTTGTTTTAAAGGACTAAAGTAGGCGCAAAATCAAGTTAGAGACCAAAACAAAATTAGGCACAAAATGTAGAGACCAAAAGTGTATTTTCGCTTAAAATGGTACAAATAGACGTGACTTTCTTAAATATAGCAATGGGGTGTAGAAAACAATTTAGTCATTTTTTTTTTTTAAAGAAACATCAATTCAGTCATTTTAATGTAAGGAAATGAGAAGAAAATAGAAAAATAGGGATGGCCACACTATATATATATATATATATATAAAGCATCCACATTGGTGGAACCATAAATTTAACTATTTGGCACCACAAAAAGCTATTTTATCTATTTTACCTTCTTACTTTACAAAGCATCTAATCTCAATGGTTTTATTTTAGCTTTCAATATAATAAAATAATACTAGTCTCATCACATGCACTTTGCACGTGCAATAAGTCTCTTTTTTTTGTAGTTTTTTTTTTTTTTTTTTGAAGAACATGGGGTAGTTTTATAAACCTACAATGTTTCAAAATCCTTTTAATATATAAAGATAAACAACATAGTAAAACAATATATCCACTACAATAAACAACAATCACAACCACTGCAATCGTCGCCGCCACCACCACTGCCACTGCCACCACCACCGCCACCACTACATAATAGCAAATAATCGTCTAGTACAACAATAATATTTTTTAATCCCAAATTATATATGGATACATATACAATTTTTTTTTTTTTTTTGGCCTGAAACAATTTCTCATTCGTCAGGAAACAATCTTGAAGTAAACGATCAACTTGTCAACAACCATTTACATGAAGCATATATGTAAACTATGAACATTTCCCAAATAACCATGTATTGTAATAAATTAGAAACAACAAAATATAAACTTCCCTGCACACAGAAAATTCATAAACTAACATTTACACCAATACATTAGAAACCAAAAACATAAACTTCAATGCAGATAGAAAATTCCCAGAACATTTCTCAAACTAACCATGTTCTGCAATAAATTTAAAAAAAAAAATGTAAACTTCCTTGCTCAAAGAAAATTCTCAAACTAACATTTGCACCAATACATTAGAAACAAAAAACATAAACTTCCCCGCAAATAAAAAATTCCTAAAACAATTTCTAACATGACATTTATTGTAATAAATTAGAATCAACAAACAAAAAATTGGCGAGAAGAAAAAACAAAAAATTTATCATTCCAATTGCCTGCAAATTTATCATTAAAATCAACAAATATAAATTCCCTGCAAACAAAAAATTTCCAACTAACATGGAAAATTTATCATTCCAATTCTAACAAACTAGAATCAAAAACCCCAAATCAAAAACTCTAAGCATTACATGATGAAGAAGACAGAGATAAACACATGTAAATCGGCAAGCAATCTTTGAAGAAATTGGTGGCACCCAAACAGAGAAGAGAGGCCAAGATGGGTCGGAGAGGGCGAGATAGGTCAAAGAGAGGAGAAGGCGAGATGGGTCAGCGTGGATTGGCGGCATAGGGCAAGGGAGTTGGGCTAGTAAGGAGTGGAGGAAGGAAGAAAAAAAAAATGAAAGGGAGAAGAGTACTGATGGCTTGGGTTGCCGGCGAGTGGAGGAAGAGGTGGTCGAAGCAAGGCGGTCGGTTGGGTCTATCGGCAACTAGGCAGGCAAGGTTGAGGAAGAGAGAAATCTGAGGAAGAGAGACTAGGGCCTGTTTGGCAACCCTTCTCAAACACAAAACTACACATTTTAAACAACATTACACACATTTCCATACACTTTTTCACTCACACGTATATCAAAAACACCCAAACAGCATTACTCAAGCTAACCCACCAAACAGGCCCAAACTTGCAATGGGAAGAGAGAGATTGAACTTGCAACGGGAATAAAAGAAAAAGGGAAACAGAATGATTTAAATAACATTTATCAGTGTGAACGCAAAAAAAAAAAATATATATATATATATATATTTTTTTTTTTTTAACCTTTGAGCTATTGAGAAGTTAAAATATATACATTTAGCTCAACTAATGTCCTCCCATTTTGTAGTTAGTGGAGCTAAAAATAGCAATTTAACTTTTTAGCACCACTATCCCTAATGCTCTAGGAAACCAAAGCCCTTCAAGAGCAAGAAGGGTCCAATGGTGTTCCAATTAAAAAGTAAAATTGATTTTGTAGTGCAATGCACAGGTTATTTATTTATTTATTTTTTTTTTTAAGTAGAATAGTTTTAACTTTTAATGACAGCAACTTTCAATAATAGTTATCAATGATGCGTCAAGGTGGAAAAACAATCAACATATTTTGTTACTTATGATTGATTAATACAAATTACAAATCAGTTGTCCCTTGTCAATCACATACTTAATTCACATATGGCCTTATTCAATCCTAGATGCTACTTGAAAGTTGAAAGACCTTAATAGATAAGTTAGTTGACATATTAAACTCTATCAGTTATACGATCACCTATAGACTGAAAACTTAGTTAACACTACTTTTTCATCCAGAAAACATTCATTTTTTTAACCAAGAGCATCAAATATGACACATCTCCTGTTTCTAGGACAATTGTTGCATCAAGAACTCAGCAAATTTTGGTGGGGTCAAAAATCTAATGAGTGAAAAATATCTTGGGTCTCTTGGGACAAGTTGTGTAAATCCAAAGATATGGGCGGCATGGGATTTAGAGACCTAAAAGCCTTCAACCTAGCTCTCCTAGCTAAGCAAGGTTGGCGTCTTCTCCAAAACACAAATTCTCTTTTCCACCATGTTTTCAGTCCAAGTACTTTGTTGGCAGGTCTTTCCTTGAAGCTCAACTCGGCAAAAGACCATCTTTTGCTTGGCAGAGCATTTTGGCTGCTAAGAGCATGGTGGAAGATGGAATTAGGTGGTCTATTGGAAATGGAGACAAAGTGAAGATATGGTGCGACAAGTGGATCCCCAACCCCGAAACATACAAGGTCTTGACTCCTATAAACCCCCTGATGTATAATGAGAAAGTTTCTACTCTAATTGACAAAGAAAGAGCTATGTGGAAATTTGAGTTGATTAATTCCATTTTTCTTCCCCATGAAGCTTCAACTATTTTGGCTATCCCTCTGAGCTTCACTCTCCCTGAGGACCGTAAGGTATGGTCTGGTACAGCCAATGGGGTGTTCTCGGTTCAAAGTGCCTACCATGTAAGCCACAAACAACTATCCAAGATCAATGTTGGGGAATGCTCAAATAACACTAGGATGAAGTCTCTATGGAAAGCAATTTGGAAGCTCCACTGCCCAAACAAAATTAGAAACTTTATTTGGCGAGCATGTTAGGGCATCCTCCCAACTAAAACTAAGCTCAAAGACTGTAAGATTCCAATGGAAGTGGAGTGTGACTTGTGTGAAGGCGTGGAAACAGTGGGTCATACATTTTGGAGCTGCGATTTTGCCGTAGCAATTTGGCAAATGGCTTATGTCAAAGCCCCTGGCCTCATGGCCAACCCACCAAACTTCATGGACCTATTTTGGTGCGTAATGGAGGCAAAACCAGCCCAAGACCTTGAAGCTTTCGCAACAACGGCATGGTTCCTTTGGAACAATCGAAATGCAGTGCGACATGGGGAAACCAGTAGAACAGCCTTGCAAATTTTTTAGGCTTCAAGACTCTACTTAGCAGAGTTCCAAACCCACTGTTCTTCTTCTAATGCCCATCAGTCCCACGTTCCCACTCTATGGAGGCCACCTCCACTAAGGTGGTACAAGACTAACGTTGATGCGGCTGCTTTCAAGGAGCAAGGTCAGTATGGGATTGGAGTGGTGGTTTGGAATGATAAAGGCCAAATCATGGGAGCTCTTAGCAAAACACTCCCATACCCGTTGGGTGCTTTGGACGCTGAAGCCAAGGCTACTGAGATTGGCATAATTTTCTCCTGGGAGTTGGGCCTTAGGGAGATTATTCTTGAAGGAGATTCCCAAATTGTTATGAAGGCCATTGTCAACCATGAACCGGGCCCTATTTAGATCTAGTAACTTGTCACTGGTATAAAATCTTGGGTGCCAAAGTTTAGAGCTTGGAAGGCAGCCTTCACACGCAGAGAAGGGAAGAAGGCAGCTCACCTCATGGCTAAACACACCAAACTGATTTTTGAATGTACTATCTGAGTGGAAGATATTCCCCCTATAATTGTGTCTCAAGTTCTAAATGATGAATCTGATTTGGGTTTCAGCCCAGTTTAATGAAAGCTTACCAGCATTCTTATCCAAAAAAAGGACAATTGTTGCATCTAAAGGCCATAAAGCATCATCTTGCTTCAACTTTTTCTCAGCCGAACGAATCTCTCAAATGGACAGAACAATGATAAACACTGGCAAAACCTCCGAATTTACTCGAATAACATGTCATTTGTATAGTAATTTGGTCCCCTATATATGCCTTTATCCATTTCTAAGATTATGTAAAGAATTCTCGTTTCGTTCTTTAGCCGAAAAATATAACCAAATAGTTTTCTCATTTCCTATATGACCAATCTAAATTTTTCTAAAATACAAACTTTAATTTAACACCTCTGGAGAGTTCAAATTCATATATATATATATATATATATATATATATATAAACCCGACTCTGACGCTGTTGTGCAGAGAGAGAGAGAGGTAAATTTATGTAATCAATTTTCTTTGATTTTTTTTTTTTTTTTTTGGTTGTCAATGTATATATACATGAATACAAATGAAAAATGAGGATTCTCCCAAGTTGAACGAGAGCAGATATTCGATTACTGGACCATCTCCTAAACCTGAGGAAGATCAAGATATCATTCACAATTTCACATTCGGGCCCTTTTGATGATTCGCTTTGTTCCGACATTCCAAAGAGAGAATATTCCAAACAAGCTTAAAATGATTTAGAGATTTCCTCCCAAAGTGATGATTAGAAGCCCAAGCCGGCACAATTATTTAACTTTTTTCAGAAATGTAGTATTCGTTTTTTCAATTGTGCTCTAATTAGTAATTGGTGTATAACATAAATGATAAGTCTATAGGAAGTAACTCCAATTATAACTTTTTACATATGTACTCAAATTAAAACTCCAAATAAATTACAACCTTATATTGTGATGTCCCTACTATGACCGTAACATTGTCCTTTACTTTTTAAATAAATAAATAAACAAAGAAGAGATAAGGTTCAATTCACAATATAAAACACCATAAAAGACCCATTCCCACTAGGTTTTATGAGTGGTTTTTTTTTTTTTTTTTTTTTTTTTTTGGGGGGGGTGGTGGGGGAGGAGAGGGTGGGTACTCCAAGCCTACTGGCCTAGTGACCAGATTGCTGATTTGGGCCCAAATTTTTGCCCCAAAGAGTGAAAACCACCCCAAAGAAACAGAGAAGAACTTTGGGAGGAAATATATAAAAATAAGCATTATTTACCGTTCTGAAAATGTACTATTTAATTTTTATCATATGATACACAGACACTAGCATTTTTTTATTATATATAATATATACAGACACAAGCATATATTATCTGGATTCAAGCACTATAACCTTGATTGGAAGGATGCAATAGGCCCGGGTCATGGCCACTACAAGCAGCCACAAAGGCTTCCTCTACTGAGACCTTTGAAACACCACTATTGCAAATGTTGGCGAAGGCTCGCATATGTTTCATACCATATTGTGTTAATGAACCACAATAGCTTTCGAACAACCGAACCTGTGATGTTTATGGAATTGAATTATGTGCAATGAGAGCAAAGAAAATGGAATTGAAGTTGCAAATTCAAAGTAGAAACTATAGTTACCATTGATTTCAAGCATCCCCAGTCATCAACAAGAGGCATTCCAGGTTCTCTCACAGAATTAAAGATGGAAGAACCTTTATGTGGTCCGTATAGAAATGTTCCAATTAATTCTATGCTGCCATCTAAGTGGGTTCTATGCCTCATGGTCTCTGTTATCTGCTTTAGGATTTCATCCTTTTGTGATCCATTCTCTAATTTTTTGTACTGTAAGACAAAAACAAATCGACATTATACACATTAGAAATTGTGAATAAATATTGTGTATACAGGCTTTTCTAGATAAAGTTATTGACCCGGGTGAAGGTGGGATCATTCAAGGTTGTGATCTAGCCAAATAGCTATATTGAATTCAATTATAGCTATATTGAATTCAATTGTCTAGGGAAAATATAACAATTTTGTGTTTCATTATATGAAAATCCAACATGCCATTTTTTGTGTTCCATTTATGCTTCGTATGTTATGTGTTTGATTTTTTTTTTTTTTTTTTTTTTTTCATTTTAAACTTTAGTTATTTAATTTTAAGAAGCTTTTTAAGAAAAATGTGAAAAATTGTGATTAGTAGAGTTATGAAGTGGAACTATGGGACAGAGGATTCATAGTAGTGTTTGTATGTGTTCCATTGGACTGGGTTTCCAGTGAAAAATTAACACACAGATGTCTTGTTTTTAATTGTTGTCAAAAAATGTAACATTGTTTGTGGTTTATTGAATAATGCAATCATCTGTTTAAAATTTTATTGGGGAACTTAATGTTCTGCAGCTAAGGAATTATTCTTTTCTCCCTAAATCTCTAAATATGTATCTAAATATGGAGACGCATAAGTATATCAAATATGGGAAATAAAATGAAGAATCCTATCTGGTATCTAGGCTAACTTAGAACAAGTAATTTTTAATCACTGTTTTATTCATTAAAGAGGGAAAAAAGGCTTTAAGCTCACCATCTGCCACAGGAAGAAAAGTTCTGCATCTCTCTGGTTAATAACTTCCATGTGTGTATCAAGGAGGCGATTATTTGGAGGGAGGTTCACGGTGGCAGGATCAAAACCTTGGTACAAATAAACCTTCTCAGCTTTGATGTTTTTATTTCCATATTCCATCACATGGGAACCTATATTGTAATTTAAGAAATTGGAAGTCCGGTTCTTTACCTATACAAAATAACATTTAAGTATCAATGTCAAAATGATCACCTACACAAAATAAGTATCAAAATCAAAATGATCAGGAAAAAAAATGCTTATCTAAGTACAAGACCCAGAAAATGTTGGGAAGCTCAAATATAACGAATCTTACCGTCTGGTATTGCTGTTCTACTGTTTCTTTCTTGAGATTATGAGTCTCACTGCATAAGTAAATATGTACAATTCAGCTCCGTGTATAGATATTAAGAAGATAAATGTTTGAAGCTTCATTCATGCATACGATGTGCAAAATCAAGGAAAGAACTCAAAATCCACTATTGATGAGACACAACAACAAATTGTTAAAATTTTATTAAGGTTAACCAATTAAGTAATGTGTCATAAGATTTAAGTAAAAAATTCATCTCAAATCTACAGAAGTTTCAACCAATACCATTCAATTTCAAAATTCCCCACCAGCTTTTTGGCATTCAAAATGCAGTACTGCTTACCTATCTTCCATCCAAGCAACACTGTACAAGTCCCCCAAGCAAGTTATGTACTCTGGAGGCAGAGAAGGTTCCATCCCTGGACAATAAATTCCAAAGCTACTCTCTTGTGCATTTGACGCTGTTGTTACATATATGTTTAGATCTTGGGGCATTATACCTTCAAAAATACTTCCACTCTCACATGCTTCAACATATATAACCTGAGCACACCACATGCAATTAACCTTGTTAGTCTCATTGAAATATCATAGCACAGTTCTCAAGAAGGTAGAATTCTCCTTACCATCTTTTTGTATGTTCCAGATGCGTGTTTCTTCTTCAAAACCTCAAGAAAGTCCATGGCATAAATGTAAGGCAGATTCGGCATCCCTTCAACAAATTGAGAATTAGTATGATCTATTTCCTTCCCCCAAAATAAAAAATACACATCTCTTTTTCCTTTTTGGAATACAAATTAAAACTTTAGCATCCAAAATAAGTAATAAGTTTTCATGCTAAAGTTATGTTAGACCTCTTGCGGAGGGGGAAAAAAAAAGGATATTTTAAACTCACCTAGAACGCCAGGGCCTCCATGATCAGAGTAGTATACGAAGATCCTGTCATTGGGTTTGCTATCCACAACCTTCCCACTTCCACCTTTCACCCCGTTCTTGTTGCCTAGAAGTACTGCATAAAGATTTTCTGCAGTGACTTGCTCACCAGTGTAATCCTATCAAGATCAACCCACAAAGTGTCATCAGTCCAATTATACAAGTTCATAGCAACAGCACTACATCACCTTAAAAATAAGGTTGTTTTAGGATTGTTAGAGATATATTACCCCAATCCTACTTTGTGCATGAGACAAGTCTCCTACTTGTACTACAAGTCTATTAACCATAGTGAGTATATGGTTAGTCTAGGGTTTAGTCTACTATATATATCCATGTTGGGTTTGGGGGGTGAACAGAGGTGAATTTTGCTAGAAGTCAAGAAGGAAATTAGGCTCTGATACCATGTTAATTATCCTAAAATAGATACAAAAAATCTCTTAATTGCTACATCTTAATTATAAGAGTGAAATACAAATTTTGTATTACAATGAACCCAACATTAGTATACATTAGTATATATAGTAGGTTAAACCTTAGACTAACCATATACTAACTATGGTTATGGTTAATAGACTTATAGTACAAATAGGAGACTTGCCTTGCATACAAAGTAGGATTGGACTTAAGCCCATACTATTGGCCTAATTATCTCTAACGAGGATTTTTAAGATTGAGCACGTTTGATTTGACATAGAGAGTTCCCTTGTAATACTACCTAGTAGATAAGCAAGGCTGGTTGCACATAAGTATGGTGCTAATATGATTAGAGAAGGAAGGGTGACTTTGAGGCTTTCCACGTGCGCAAACAAACACTCAAGGGAGTGCAAAAACACAGATATGCATAGTGTATATATATATATATATATCTAATACTATTTCCCACAAACACCCAAGGGAGTGCAAAAACACAGATGTGCATAGTATATTTCTAATACTATTTCCGTGACCTACAATTGAGTTCAGAGTTTAGATGCAAACTCAACCACAAGTTAACTCGCACTGTCTGCTGAAGTGGGTTCCAAACTTCATTCAAGGTAAGACTCTTTATCTAACTAGGGTGGGCAGGCCTTTGTGTTTGGCCCAAAGTGTAGGAGACGCCAATCTCTCTCCTTCAATATTTCATTTTCTTTACCCCAAAAAAAAAAAAAAAATATATATATATATATATATATAATATATATATATATATATATAGACACACACACACCATAGTAACACCTGCAAAATTCATACAAATGTAAGTTGAAATCCCAGCTTGAGAAGATGTAAAATAAAATAATTTAGGAATTAAAATAACACATGGCTTCTCGCTATATCAATTCCTCAATTGAAGTCAGCTTAAGATATTACACACAATCAGGTAGGAAATCCTTTCATTGTCACTTTAAAGGTAGTCAAGCATTAGGAAATGGTACTAACTTTATGTGCAAGACTTCATTGATGAAGTTGATCATTGAAACTCATATCAGGGGAGACATGATTAGCAAGAGGTGTCCTACCGCTTATATTAATTGAGTGACCTACCACTTATATTAATTGAGTGACCTACCACTTGTATTTTTTTTTTTTTTTTTTTTTTACATTAATACCATGATCCTATATGGCAAAGAATATTCTATATCCGTGTTACCAACAGAAAAACGAAATTAAAAGGTACCTTAGGCACTCCTGCATAAACATCAGAACCTTGTGGATGATTGATGATAATCCCAGGCCTTGGATTCCACTCGTTATTGGCTATATCATCATACATAAAAACCACTATGTTTTCCTCCTTCAGCCCATCTTTCTTCAGCAACTGATACGCATGACATATATCCGCCTGTACATGAACTCAAAAGTATATAACACCTCAATAACTACATATAAAAATTGATAAACCATATCAAAACTACATTACAAACAAATTGCTCATGGTAACCCAAAATAATTTTTCATCTGTTATACTAAAATTAACCATGTTATATCTTGTACAACCATATAAGAGAAAATGAAAAAAAACCTGGTGCCTGTAATTTCCATAACCGGATGAACCAGCAACAAGAACAGCCCATCTAGTGCCAACTTCTCCATCAACATCTTCTGCATCATCCTTCTCTGTGGGCATTCGAATCCCTGACTCCCATCGGTTCAGCCTTGAAGCTCTGCCACCTCCTATAACTTCAAAGCCCAGTAATACCAATATCAACAGAGTAGGAGGGCTCATGAGACACACAGAATGACGCACCGTCATGGAAATGAACTGGTTTAGAAAAATATCTATGCGCAGAGAGTGAGAGTGAGAGCGAGAGAGAGAGAGAGAGAGAGAGAGGAAATGAAAGCAGGTAAGGCAACAAAGGTGGGAGGAGCGGAAACTATAAAAAAGAGGGAACTAAAGCGGTGAGAGGTACCATGCAATTGCAAACTAGGAGATTGACACGCGTGGAAAGCGTAGGTCCCAAATTCATCTCCATGAAACATATGTTCATGGTTTGGCATATAGTGAATTACTATGAAATTATGAACTGGTGAAACTTTTGTGTGATCTGGGTCAATATTCTTTCCCTTAGTTTTTCTCGGAAAGCAGTTTGCAACTGTGAAGTTGGAGTTGAATTTACAAATATGTACGGAGCATCATAAAATTAAAAAAAATATATAAAAAATGTCACAATGTGAATTGGATAAAGACGTTTATTTATTTTAGCTCTATATTTGTTTTTTACTTATTAAAAAAATTTAAGTTGAATTATAGCAACCTTGGACAAACCCCAGGTCCCATCAAGCGCCCATGGTTTTAACTTTTAAAATGTACTTAATTATGAGATATAGATTAGCTTTATATGATATTTTAGAACTCTCGGGTCGGGATTGGTTTATTGCATGTAATGCGACGTGATTATGGTTACAAGTGTACAACTACATTAACAATAAAAAATAAAAATAAAAATAGTTAACGACATTAAAGTATACATGGTGAAAGAATAAGACCGCCATAATGCGAAAGCATTGATTAGTATCAGTCTAAATTGCAATTTGGAGGACAGCTTTTCAAGCTGTCTAGCAAAAATAATATAAAAGTCATTCAGATATTTTTCCAGTTCAAAAGGAGCCAAATACATATTTGATTTCCTGCTTTTTTACTGGAGCACTACGAAATCTATTATATTAAACAAGCATCGTTCTAGATTACACCTAGTTAGACAAATGGTATCCATATATACCGCTAAAGTCTTAATAGAGCTAATTATCGTTGCTAAACTGTGCACCTTCCTCCTATCTACTAAAATACAATCCGTAACTTAATAGAGCTAATTATCGTTGCTAAACTATGCACCTTCCTCCCATCTACTAAAATACAATCAGTAACTTCAGGTGGGCCAATATTTTTTTTTTTTGTTTTTTTTTTTTTATGTAACATGTGGGCCAATATTAATAAAGATAATTGGTATAACGAAATGCTAAGCCAGACTACATAAGTTTTAGTTGCATATTATTATTATTGAGAATCTCAGTTTCAAAATTATTAGCTTGGAAGGAGCGCTAGCCGTACAAACGAAATTGTCTTGATAGGAAAGATGTCAAAATTAGTGGACCGACATCGACATGGTCTTAATTAAATTAACCGTGTATGTGCCTCCATGGGGTAAGTTGAAATAGGAATGCCATTAAGAAAAATCTTGACATGATTTAGAATTAATTAGTAAACGACATTACCCGTTCATAGCGTGCGGCTCAGAGTAAAAGGGGTGGTTATGATGTGGATGTATCATCGTTTTCATATGTACTATTTTTAATTTTTTCGTCCTTATCAAACTTTCAGGATGATTAATTGTTATGATCAAGCAGGATTAAACTTCATTCTCATTTGATTTCACACCAACCCCCCAAAAAAAAAAAAAAAAAAAAAAAACAACAACAACAACAACAACAAAGATCTTGACAATAATGACTAATCTATTTTTATGTTTGTTTTTATGCTTATCTAAGATTTTTTTTTTTTTTTAGATGCCAAGCAGCTTGGATCAGAGATTACAATAATGTTGATGTTTTCAATTAGGATTGGGAGAATTAGAATAGGTTCATGCCAAAGAGCCTACAAAGCAAAACTCAGTAACGGAATCAGCTGGACATGTTGAACTAAACTAAAAGAATGGATGCTAAAAAATGAGATCACATGAAGGCAAAAATCTGGAGTTTTATGGTTGAAGGGGATCTAATGTGTGATTTGTGATTAGAAGGAAGGGTGGTTCTACAGATTTTGGGGCCTAAGAAGAAAATTAAAATAAGACATTTTATATATTTAAATATTACTTAAATATTTTTGTTACTTCTAATTTATTCTTCTCGTTTTTTTAGATTTAAAATTACTAATTAAATTTTTATATTCGAATTCCTCTAACATTTCTCTTTCAATAACATTTCTCTTTCAATAAATAATATGCCTAATCTACTTAACCTTTCTTTTTCATTACATCACTCAATAAATTGGACATTTGGAATAAACAATACAATACAATTAAAAGGAACAACACTTCTTTTCAAAAAAAAAAAAAAAAAAAGGAACAACGCTTTCTTTATTACAAAACCTTTTTTTTATTTTTTTATTTTTTGTCAACAATTAGTTTATTACAATAAAATACATAAATCACCCGCCACAAATTGTGGGGTCCGTGTAAATAGCATATTTTAATGCACATTCCATCAAATAAAGGACTAACTATAACTACAAATTATTTTACAATATTTTTATCACAATTCTGACTTGGCAGACTGTGAGTAGTTAACCATTACTTATACACAAACAGGTTTTTTTTTTTTTTTTGTCAATCACGCTGGTCACAGTTGTGACAAATTTTAAAAATGACTTAAGTTTCAATGGACTTAAGTTTTTAAAAATGACAAAAAGTAAAGACACAGAGTAGAAGCGCAGCAGGGCAACACCAGCACTTCAAACAAATGAACAATCAAATTATCAAACTAGTTAAAGCAAAGTAGAAAAACACAGATCTAGAAAAAAAATGTCAAGGCAAACCTGGAACGGAGGAGTCTAACGCGTAGCCAAAATCAGCAACGGCAAATACAAAGCAATTTTTTCCTGTCGATGCGTACAAAAAAGTATGGTTTGAGTTTTTTTTTTTTTTTAATGATTTTTTGTTCTGTTTTGTTGTGAGAGAGAGCGATTTGCTTCTGAAAGATTTGGATCTCAAAGAAATCTTTTCTGTTTTTCTTTTTTATAACTTTGTTTTATCTATGTTAATATTCGGGTATAATTTGATTATTCCTACATTGAGGCCTTCTTTTCTAATTGTTTATTCTTTGACTTCTTCTCCCTTATTTATTGACTAAAATTTGGGGGTTAAATTAATACATTTTACAGAATTATTATTATTTATATATTTATCTGGGAATCAAAGACCTAAACTAATTGGTTAATATTTGGGGGTTGCCTCAATTTGGGGGCTTTAGGCTGTCACCTAACTCGCGTAAGGCAAGAGAGACCTTGATTAGAAGAATTCATAACAATATAAAAACTATTAAAGATGTCTAGTAATTCAAATAAGGGCTAGGAGTTGGGGACAGCACTTTTGTAGTTAATTTAAGGTGCTTTACTAAAGTAGTAGCAGCACAACTTTAATAGTAATGGAAGGGATTTGATGGGGTACAATTTGAAAACTACACCCTCATGAAATGCTTAAATTGTTATTACGGCATATGGCTAATGATATCCTACTTACTTCTTGTTTAGGATAAGAGAATATCTTCCATTCTAAGGTGATGATAATGCTAAATGCCCTTACATGTGTAAATTGCACGAAGAATCTTGTCTGAATTTGTTTCTAAACTGTGTAATTACCATAGCATCTTGGTACTGCACCCTTTGGTGTTTTCATGTTGAATCCATTGATTCATTGATTCTGGCAGTAGTTTTGATTTTGTAGGCAAAAATTGATAAAGTGCAGTGCAGTTTACTTTGGATGGTTGTGCGGATCATGGCACTTCAGCAACGTTGTTTGCTGTTTAAACACCCAAACAGGTGGGCCCCGTGTTGTACTATGTGTTTGGTAAGTGATTCAAAACAAGCGTTGTTTAAGTGTTCAAGTGTTGTTTGAGTTTGGGTTTGACATATTACCGTAAAGAGCAAAACACTCTGGAGCCACCTAACAGTTAGCTCTCACTCTTCTCTCCCACGCATCTGTGCAGATGGTCTCTTCTCTCCCACGTGTCAGTGCACTATGGCATCTCAGCAACATCTCTCTCACTCGTCTGTGTAGTGTGGCATCTCAGCAACATCTCTTCCCACGCGTCTGTGCAGTGTGGCATCTCAGCAATGTCTCTCGCACGCGTCTATGCAGTGTGGCATCTCAGCAATGTCTCTCCCACACGTCTGTGTAGTACCGTTGTCAGCTTTTAAAAAAAAAAAAAACACACACACACACACACATAACCAACACACAATATTTCTAACACTAAAATATACTATTTGAAACACATTACCAAACACATTTTTCTCTTTATAAATACTATTTTTTACAACACTTTTTAAACCACATTATCCACATCATTTTAAACAATGTTACTCAACCTCCTCTACCAAACAGCCCCTAAGCATTCACTTAAGCTCCAAGACAAATCAATTCTGCAAAACTACCTTAGGAGCTACATTGGAAAAAACCTCCGGAGGGTTTTCTTGAGATTAACTGTGACGTGGTTGTGAGTGGTAAAATGGCTTATACTGCTGATAAAGACTGGCGTCTCAAATTCCCAAGTGTTCTCCTCAAGTTGCAGAGGCTTGGACCATTTATTTTTCAATCCAAGAAACTAGATCTATGCAGCAACAAGATATCATTGTAGAGAATGATTTCAAGATATGCATAAATGCCCTTAATGCTAAGACTCCAAGCATGTCATAGAGAGTGAAAACTCAAGTTGAGGATGCCTTATTGCTAGCTAAAGATTTGTTCATTGTTATTTTGTATGGACAAATACAGAAGCCAATATTGTAAGAATTATAGAAAATGGTTATAGTCTAGAAGCCCAACATCTATCTCAAAGGGAGCACAAAGCCCAACATCCACTTAAAACGGATCCCAACAGCCCATGTAAGAATTCAATTGCAGATGCCACAATGACAATACTGTACGGTCTGTACCAAATATTAGTCCCAAAACTCCAACCAACGTGACAATGATAATACAGTGTGAAAGCCAAAAATTATAGCACCAGGCATGAAAATAGACATAGTTTACTAAAATCTCAAGTAAGAACGTATATAGACCCCACGCCTCTACTGATCTGCATGCCAGTCAAGACCATTAGCGCGCATACCATGCCTTTTATAAGGCTTCATATAAATCACTCTGCAAAAACTTCCTAGCCTTCATAATACGAAAAAGCAAAGTTGAGGGTTTCATAGGAAAAGAAAATTCCATTATTGTGAGGAAATTAAAACAGTAATATTTAAGACGGCTCCACATTTCAACAAGGTTGTCACAGACCACCCTAACTTGGAAAAGTAATAATAATTATATATAAATTTTAAAAATTTTATGAGTTATCTATCCTTAAAAAAAAAAAAAATTTGTGACCACTCTAAATTTTTTTAAGCCCAGCAAAATTAAACTTTGGTCACCTTAATAATATATTAGGTCCTTTCAAACCAACAAAAAAAAAAAAGCCCAAAATAATTTTATTTAACTAAAATTTGAAAGAGATGTATTTTGTAGTATTGATGATAAAACCATCATGCAACAATTTTAATATATGAAAACTCATAGAAGGGAATTGTAATAAATCTTTATATATTTTTGTGTGTTTTTCTCTTCTTTTTTTTTTTTTTTTTCTTTTCAATATATGAAATTCTCTTTTATTAGATTTTCTATAATTAAGTGACTACCCTAGAAAAAATTATTGGAGCTGCTATATCTGCAAAATCATTTCCCTCACCTGACAGAATTTTTTGTTGGAACGGGTAAAAGCCCAGAACCACGCCTCATTATTTCCCCCACCATGAATACCACTTTAGTTTAAGTTGATACCACAAATGAAGAATGCCCAAGACCCCTCTTGATAATCTTGGATCAAATACCTCAGAGAGTTCCTGGCTTAGGGAGCCCAAGAGAACTTGGGAGGGAACCACCTGTAGAAGCACTGGGCGAGCCTCAGCTGGCATTGTTCCAGCTAGTTCGCAAGCCTTCTGTAAAATGGATATTAGCTACAGATGCCATGTCAAAGACAGAATCACACAGGCGCTCAAGAGAACCTAATAAGATCTCTGATCGAACTCCCTCCTTTCACCAAGAAGCCATGTTTGGCAGCCACTTTAGTTGGTATGTAAGAAAAATTATGGTTATGACTGGCATGGTAAGGTAGCGACTTAAGCAGCAAAAGGAGGCCACTTGCAGTAGACCTGATTACTGATACCACCAGCTTGAAGTGTCATGTACAGAATAGTTGATACAGTGTCCTCAGCATATTTCTTGAACTCTTCAATGGTTTAGGGAACATCAGTAACCTCTCTTCTTGCATCATTCATCCGAGCATCAACAGATCGTTTCAACCATCCCTTGCTAATTTTATTCTCAGATATCACTGATCATAGTGCCAGTGCTGTTGGGTGCTCTCTTAACTTTTTAGCATAGATTTTGGCTATAGCTTCCTGCCACCAGATGAGGCGCATAAGCCCAATCCTGGGATCAGAAGCCACATCCATGGCTCTTGCTGTTTCAACATTAAAGGCACGGAGTGCAAAAGCAACTTTCCGCGTTGGAGGAGGAAGTTCTAGGAGGCAAGGGTAGTGATGGTAATCAAAATTACGCGCTTGCTGCACACAGTAGGAGAAAGCTGACCATATGCTGCAAGATACAGAAGCACCATTCATCAAACTGCCGCTGTAGTTCCTCCTGCAAACAGATAATCACATCAACTACAACATTATATAGAAGTAACAAAACACTGACACAAGAAAGCTGAACATCCATTCAGTCATCCTATCATTCCTTGTTGGTAGAGCATATAGGATGAAGAATCAATCTATCTGATTGGAAAATCTTTCTTAGGAATTGATCCCGCTTTTTAAGTCTCAAACTGAATGTTGTTTTAACAACTAAATGCTAATCCATCAAGTATGGTGCTGCTGTAGACTTTCAAGTTTCAAGAGCATATTGTTTTTATGGAATTTTTAACAAATATTTCCCTTGGAATTTGATGTTAGTGTGAGAGTCAATTTGGTCATTGAACTTTTGATTTAAACAATTAACCCCTAGATTTAAGTTTGTGAACTGCTAAAGCCTAACGGATTTGATCATGTGATATCCACATGGTTTCTACCACATCATTAATAATTTTGAAAAGTCATTATTACTATGTGCACATCACATAATTAAATCATTACATTTAAATAACAATGATAAAAGAAGGTTTGATTTGTCAAAAAAGCTGATGTCGAAAGGGTTAATTGTTCAAACTGAAAATCCAAGTACCAAATTGACACTCACATCAAAATCTAAGTGTGATATTTGTAAAAAAATCCCAACTTAAACTGATTTCAACAGTAGATATAAGCGCTTTAGGCTGATTACAAAAAGAAATAGAATGCAGACTTAACAGAAGATGCCTAAGAACATAATAATATCTCTGAATCATAGTATCTGAATAAATATCATCTATGGCATCTAAAACACCACTACAGCTTCTACTCCCTTAAATCCTAACTGATGAAGATTGCTGATAACTTATCCTAGCAGACTCACTTAAGATTCTTCTATTCATCTTCCTCCCCAACAGGCTTTCCAATAAACTACAAAGAAACTAAAACACCACATAGGCACTATGTATTCACACCACAAAATTGGGTCCTTGAAAAGCTTTGTCGGGATATAGTTCATTAAAGAAAAACTTCAAACACTAACTAATTAGTTCATCATTACGTAACCTGGACAAATGGGCTAACTACGATGAGCTCAAGTAGACTAAAGTGCTATGTGTATTGAGCCTTGTTAATCTTATTCACATATTATAGAATGGGATTGTCAAGCCAAAGCAAAAAATTGTTCAGAACAGTTACGATTGATCCCATGGTAAAACCATCAGTAAAAACCAAAGCATATTACACACTAATGAAATCCAATTCCCACAAAAAGAATCCATCAAATATTGCATTTCAAAATCTAAGATAATCTCTCAGAACTGAATGCAAAAACATATTACACATCTCCCATTATTAATCCCCAAACACAACATCAAATTAAAACCCCACAAGCTGATTAAACAGAAAAGGAGATAATGGAATAAAAATCTTTCAATCTACAAAATACAAATTCAAAATCCAAATTTTCGAAAAACCCATATAATGAATTTATTCAATACAGAGAATGAACGACCCAGAACGGAAATTACAACCAAAAAAGAAAAAACCCATTAGAGCCCCCACGTACACTACGCAGGATGAATGGCTCTGATTCTTCTAACCCAAATTCTGATATTAGAGTCCTAAGAAGGCGAGCTAAGTAAATTAATCGAAGTGAACATGACACTACCATGTGATTGAAATGACACGGTATTATATCTTCGAATGAAAGAAATAATGAAATGGAAGCTTACCATAGAGGGAAAGGAGTTCCATAGCTGAAGAATCGAGAGGTTAAGCCGTGAAATACTCTCCCTATTAGAGAGAGAGAGAGAGAGAGCAGTGTTCGTGTGCTAGGTGCATATAGTATCGGGAATCAATTTTTTATTTTTCCGTATACAGTAACGAAACACAAACATTATATCCATTGTAAATTTGGAATATATTCAGTTAATGAGTAGGGATCCATTTGGATGGAGCATTAAAAAATTAGGAAGATAAAAAATGAGTAGGAGAATGAAAAAGTGAGAGGATAAAAAATATTTAGTTTTTTTTGTGTGTGTTTGGTTGGAGGAATAAAAAAGTGGAAGGGTGGAAAACTCTTTTATTTAGTTAAAAAGAAAAGTGAGATGATAGAAAATGTAGTTTATATAAATTGACTATTATATCCTTATTACATAATAGGTAATGATAGATCGTGAAAAATCAGTAGGCTAAAAATCTCGAGCATTAGCAATCTTGAGGCTAAGTCCTAAGAAAACAAACGTAAAATCAGAGGAGACCGGTGGAGGCCGGCCCAAAATCTTCCGATGGTAAAGTCAGTGACTATTACAAGTTGAAAGAGAGTATTTCTGAAGTTCTTTGTTTGTTTGTGAAAAATGTTTCTCATACCTTTGTTCTTCATTTGGGAATGCTTATATAGTATCCGTGGAGCAATTATTCATTTAACAACCATTCCTGTTATTAAGGAATTCAGAAAATTATAAGATAATTTCCATAACTGCTATGGAAGTTACCTCATTGGGTCTTGTGCTTAACGGTTAATGAAAGGTTTGGTTCATAACGACGCAACTCATCCTTTACTTTTGGAAGAGATTAAGTCATCAAAAGCCTAAGGTTCAGCAACCTCGTTCATCCATTACTAAGGACGGACGAGGTTTGCCTTAGGGATGAGTATAAGAGGGACGAGCGTAAAAGCCCCTTATCCCATTCTTTACATTTTGTCATGGATGGCCCATATGGACGAGATGAAACTTAGTGCATTTTCTTTACACCATCAGTTGCCCCCTTGTCCATGGGTCGTCCAAGAAAATACAATAACATCATTCTTTGGATGGACAAGCTCCTTTTCATAATTAGATGTGCCACATGTCATAATTTCACTGGTGGCTAATCACGTCGATTAATTCTTTTGAGACATTCGCCACGTGGCATCTTTTGGTTGGCTGTTTTGTTTTCGATGTTTAAGTCCAGACCCTATAAATAGTGGAATCTCTCTGATACCCTTTGCATTTCTAAAATTTCCTCCCTAACATTCCTCGTCTAGAAGTTTCTGTGTCTTTAGTCTTCATCTATCTAGAGCCAGGTATTCTCTTCCCTCTTGTCTTTAGGTTTTCGTTATAAGTATTCCTTAGAATGTCTGAAAATATAATTTCCTCATCTAGCAATAGCTTAGATCATGCCATAGACAAGTATCATGATACCACTAGTTATGGTCGATCTAGTAGCAGTATTGATAGCAGTAGGGGGAATACCACGAACGAGGAATATGTTTCTAGCGTCCCTAGATTTCCTATAGATGTTGTTCAGGAACGACTTAAGGAGAAGGCAGCCTCTAGGGTTCAAGCTAGCACCTTGACGAGTGTTCTTCCATCTAGTCCTTTGGACGAGGAAGAAACTGTATATAGTTGTGTAGTTGGTGTCAATTCAAAAACTGATGAACAAAGACTTAATAATCTCAGGAAGGGGTACCAAATTCCAGACGAGCTCAACCCCAGGTTGGCCATCTGTGGAGAGTGGTGCTGCAATCCTCGTTTTGGGATAGGCATTTATGAAGCCTATTTTTTAGATGGGTTAAGATTTCCATTAAATGTTTTTGTCAGGGAGCTGCTTACCAGATTAGGTTTGGCAATGTGCCAATTCAACCCTAACACATGGAGATTAATTATCTCTATGCAAATTTTGTGCAGGGAAGTATTTGGAGAAGACCGTCCTATCATTGTGGATGAGTTCCTCTTCTGCTATAAACCCTTGAAAATTAGTCAATCTTTAGGTTTTTATCAATTCACAGCTAGGGGTGCAAATTGTAAGCTAATAAAGTCTTTAGCCTCGTCTAACAGAAACTGGAAGGCAGAGTTTATCTTCGTCTGGTTTCTGGGCTAGAAATCCTATGGACGTGGGTAGGGATCCTTTTGCCCCCTATGTTGGGGACTTAGGAAACCTGCATCCTAAAGGTATGCCCTTATCTTTTTCCTCTCTTTTTTTTTTTTTTTTTTTTTTTAATCTTTCTGTTGTTTGTTTTATAGTTGTTGGACGTCTTTCTTTGAGTAAGTTTCACCGTGATCATGTCCACAGAGCTCGTCTTTATGTTGACAGGGATTTCCACTCCTTGGTTAACCTTAGGAGTCTTGCCAAGTGGAGACTTGGTCCTAAGCCTTCTGACGAGGCCATTGCACACGAAATCACAGTCCGTAAACGTAAGTTTATACTTGACACTTCTCTCTCTTTTTCTTTTTTTCTTTTTCTTATATATATATATATATATTGGTTTTAATTGTTTTTTAGGGATGGCAACCCTAAAAGAAAACAAAGGGAAAGAAGCTATGGATGAGGGGAGCCGTCCTGCTACAAGTGAGAAAAGGAAATCTTTATCAAAGAATCTGGACTTGGGAAACCTTCCCAATTTTCGAGGGAAGAAAGCTAAACAAGTTTCGTCCAAAGTAGGAATCGTCTAGCCCACTCTTCCTACATCTTAGCCGTCCCTCCAAATCTTTGACATAGACTCGTCTACTCCAACTGAAATTACCTCGTCCAAAACTTCTCCGTCCAAAACTGTTGCCCTAACCTCGTCCCAGCCTTTCCAAAGAGCTCCCATGAATATTATTGAAAATGAAGACATAGCTTGGGAACGTTTTGAGAAGGCTATTCTTGATGGGGACATAGCTGTGTGTTATGACATGTCCTTGAAGGACTTTGAACATTCTAGAGTTCATGATCTTTTCAAGGTGTGTAATTTTATTTTTACTTCGTCTTTATTATTTGTAGGTTTTTCTTCTCTAGCCATTGTTTCTTTCACTTTTGTAGGGAATGTCAAAATTCATAGCTGCATCTAGGTAGGTTACAAAGTTGGACAAGACGAGGATCTTACTAGATAAGAGGATTTAGGAGGTGAAGGACGAGAGTAAGAAGTGGGCTAAGGTGGCGTCCAAAGCTAAAGAAGAGACAAAGGTTCTTCAAGACTTGGTTGAAGGGTTGAGAACTGATGCAGCGGAGAAAGATACTCGTCTTGTTCATTTACAAAAGAAGAATAACGAGTTGAGTACTCTTCTCTCCAAAGCTAAAGAAGATGTTGTGGCTGAATTTAAGGCGTCCAAGCAATATACTGACCTCTTAGACACCAATTATGTAGTAGGCTTTGAGGATTTCAGAATGGATGCCATGGAAAACTTCCCTGAAGTAGACTTTAGCTCCATTAAGTTTAATTTGAATGCTACTGCCACTGGCTCTGTCCTTCAAATAGGCTCTGAGGACGTCAATATCGAGGACGATGCTTCGACCCTGCCCCCTCAAGACGAACCTAAGGATGACGCTCCCCTTTATAAAATATCTCAATGTTTTGTATTTTCCCTTCTTTCCTTTTCTCTTTTTTTTTTTATCAGATCCACAGTTTAGGACCTTTTCATGTAATCCAAGTACATCTATCTCATCCATGGTTCGTTTTTTTTAAAAAGTTTTAATTTTGCAAGGGTGTTTGGACGTTGGTTGTCCGCCCTTGAAACAATTGAATGAATGCTGTTATTTTTCTTTCATATATGCATGGACGAGATTTTATATTTTCATATACAAGACTTCAAGCTTGGCTCGTCTATACATTATATATATACTTTTATTGTTTTTATTGGAATTTCACCTAGTGTAATTCGTCCATGTGAAACGATAATTATCAGGATTACCTGTCTTTAAACTTGGTTGATTTTCATGTTTAATAAGGATAAGACCTTGCATTTTGCTCGTCCATGGATTGGAATGTTTTAGGTGCCTTAACAAGTTTTAAAACACTCATCTATGCATTTTCTCGTCCATGGTTTGGATATGCACTTCTTCGTCCATGATAAAGACAAATATGCCTTGGGCCTTGTGGTTTGCTCAAGGCATAGGCTTTATCTCATCCTTTACTTTGGACGAGTCTAGAGAATTTTTTCGTCTTGAGATTTTTTGGCCTTCTCGTGGCTTGAGTTGAACAAAAGTAATATGGAAACCAATAATTCACACAACATTATGTACATAGCATAAATATTGTTCACAGACGAGGCATACACTTAGAAGTTCGTACCTTTTAAGGAAATAAATACAAACCAAACCATAATTTCGTCCATAACCTTAACATAGTAATAACAAGGCAACATTAAAGATAAATAAGTAAACAAATTTATGTAGATAGACAAGTAGATAAATGGTCTTCAAGCTCGTCCAAGCTAGCATTTTATTGATAGTACCTCCTCAGGTACTCAACATTCCAAGGATGTTCCAATTTCCTCCCATCTAGGGTTTCCAAGTAGTAGGATCCCTGTCTTTTGCAATTAACAACTCTGTAAGGACCTTCCCAATTAGGACTCAGTTTCCCATGAGCTGGGTTCTTGGTTGCCAAGGAAACCCTTCTCAGGATGAGATCTCCTATGTTGAAGCACCTCGGTTTTACCATTGCATCATGTTGCCTAGCCATGAGGTTCTAGTATTTTGTTGTGCTTTACTCTGCATCTGTCCTTACCTCATTTATTAAATCAAGACTCAAACGGAGTTGCTCCTCATTACCCTTGTCCTGATATGACATCACCCTATAATTAGCCATGTGCACTTCTGCAGGTATGACTGCTTCGCTTCCATAGGCTAGCTTAAAAGGTGTTTCCCCTGTATGGGTTCTCACCGTCGTCTTGTACACCCATAAGACACTAGGTAGTTCATCTGGCCATACGCCCTTTGCCCCTTTAAGCGGAGTCTTAATGATTTTCAGCAAGGATCGATTTGCAATCTTGGCTTAACCGTTGGCTTGAGGGGAGGTGGGGGAGGAATAGTGATTTTAGATTCCAAAATGTTCACAAAAGTTCTTGAAAAGGGCGTTGTCAAATTGTCATCTGTTGTCGGATACTAGTACCTTGGGCACCCTAAACCTACACAATATGTTCTTCTAGATGAAGTTCTTTACATTTTACTGTGTGATACTTGCTAAGGGTTCTGTTTCCACCCATTTGGTAAAATAGTCTATCCCTACCACTAAAAATTTCATCTATCTAGTTCCGAGTGGAAAAGGACACAGGATGTCTAGGCCCCACTGAGCAAAGGGCCATGAGGCCATCATCAAGGTGAGATACTTTGATGGTTGTCTGGGGACATTACTAAACCATTGGCATTGATCACAGGCTTTAACATATGCCATGGCATCAGCTTGCATATTCGGCCAATAGTATCCTTATAAACGAGTGACCTGGCCCTTGAATGATTTCCACAGGCTCCTTCATGAACCTCCCTCAGCACATAGGTTGCCTCGTCTGCAGCCAGACATCTAAGATAAGGTTGAGAAAAACCTCTCATGTACAAAATTTCGTCCATTAAGACATACCTAGCTGCTCTAACCCTGAGTTTCTGGCCTCGTCCTTCCTTTCTGGAAGCCTTCCGTCCTTCAAGTATGATACTATTGGGGTCATCCAATTTTCTTCATTTTCTATTTGCTGCACTTCTGGGAGATCTATACTTGGGACGTACTGAACTTCGTCGAGCTTGTCCATGGTTCCAGTCACCGAGGCTTCCTTTGCTAAAGCATTTGCTTCTACATTCTTCTTCCTTGGGATTTAAATGAAGTTAGCTTCTCTAAATTTCTTCACAACTTGTAACACTTTTTCTAAGTATTTTTTCATTTGTCCTTCCTTTGCCTCATACATCCCATTTATTTGGCTCATGACCAATTAAGAATCTCCCAGGACGAGTATTGACTTCGCTTCTACAAACTTAACCAGTTCCAATCCTTTAAGGAGGACTTCACACTTAACCTCATTGTTGGTTGCTTGGTATTGTAGACGGATCTTATGCTTCAACTTATCCCCTTCAGGGGATTGCAAAACTACTCCTATTCCTCCTGCATGTTGCGTGGATGAACCATCCACATGGACAACCCATTTTTTACTGTCTTCCCTTCCTTTTATGTCATCGCAGCTTGGTGTGAACTCTGCAATAAAATCTGCCAGGGCCTAAGCTTTTATAGCATGCCTTGGTATGTATCGGATATCAAACTTATTGAGTTCGACAGCCCACTAGATCAATCGTCCTATGGCTTCTAACTTGTTCGTGGCTTTCTTAAGCGGGTGGTCTATCATGACATTGATTACATGGGCTTAGAAGTAGTGCCTCAGCTTCCTGGAAGCTATGATAAGTGCGAAAGCTAACTTTTCTATTAGCAGATACCGTCCTTCTACTCCCCTTAATGCTCTGCTAGTTTAGTACACTAGCTTTTACAATTTTCCTTCTTCTCTTATCAACGCTGAACTCACGGCATGCGAGGTCATTGTCAGGTATAAAAACAACTTTTCTCCCATCACAGAAGGACTTCGTAATAGAGCCGTAACAAGGTACATCTTCAAGTCTTGAAAGGCTCTTTCACACTCATCCGTCCATTCAAATGCTTTCTTTAAAACCTTGAAAAATAGTAAACACTTGTCAGTAGCTTTAGAAACAAACCTGTTGAGGACAGCAACTCGCTTGGTAAGAGATTGGACTTCTTGGATATTATATGGAGGCTTCAGATCTAGAATTGCTTTAATATTTTCCAGATTTACCTCGATCCCTCTACATGAAACCATGAATCCAAGAAATTTTCTTGATGCTACTCCGAAAGCGCACTTGCTAGGTTTTAATTTCATATTGTACTGCCTGAGTGTATTAAAGGTCTCTTGCAGGTCATCCAGATGTTCTCTTTCGTCCAAACTTTTCATCACCATGTCATCCACATAGACTTCTACATTTCGTCCAATCTGAGGACAGAACATGTGGTTGACCAATCGTTGGTATGTTACTCCAGCATTTTTCAAACCAAAGGGCATTACTTCGTAATAGGATAAGCCTTGACTAGTAACAAAAGACGTCTTCTCCTGGTCGGCCTCATCCATCCTTATTTGGTTGTATCCTGAGAAAGCATCTATAAAACTAAATAATTTGTGGCCTGCGGTAGAATCCACCAGTTGATCAATGCATGACAATGGATAGCTATCCTTAGGGCAAGCCTTGTTCAGATCAATAAAGTTTACACACATCCTCCACTTGAAGTTAGCCTTTTTGACTATTACTACATTGGCCAACCAATCTGGATAATACACTTTTCGTATAAACTTTGCCTCCATCAACTTCTAAACTTCATCTTTAATAACATTATCTCTCTCAAGAGCAAACACCCTTTTCTTTTGTCGCATTGGCTTGAAGGAAGGACATACATTTAGATGGTGGGTGATGACATTAGGATCTATACCTGGCATATCCTCATGACCCCAAGCAAATACATCAATATTTTTCTTCAAAAATTGGACGAGGTCCTTCTTAATCATCATTTCTAGATCTGCTCCAACCCTGGTACACTTCTTAGAGTTATTTTCATCTAAGGAAATATCTTTCAGTGTTTCAGTAGGCTTTGCCACAACCTTCTTTCCTTCAATAATCATGGCCTGAACTTGCTCGTCCATGGTCAACATTGCTAACTAACATTCTCTTGCTGCTAGCTGGTCTCCTTGCACTTGTCCTACTCCATGCTCTATTGAAAATTTGATCGACAGGTGATAAGTGGATGTAACAGCTCTCCAACTATTTAAAGTCGGTCTTTCAATTATGGCGTTATAGGAGGACAAACAATCCACCACCAGGAAGTTTACATCCTTGGTGATTTGTTGCGGGTATGCCCCTACTACTACTGGTAATGAAATAGCACCCACGAGCTATACCTTCATCCCACCGAAGCCTACCAAGGGGGAGCTCACTGTACGGAGCTGATCTCATCCTAACCTCATCTACTGAAAAGTTAGGTAATATAAAATGTCCGCCGAGCTTCCATTATCCACCAATACCCTTCTGGTCATGTAGTCAACAATAAGCAAGGTGATGGCGATGGCATCATCATGAAGGTGGTGAATTCTCTCAGAATCTTCGTTCGTGAAAATGATCACTAGTTTGTCCATGACCCTTGCTCTTGGTGACCGCCCAAAGAGTTGGACGCTCTACACTACCTTCAGGTATGCCTTTTTTGAATTGGACAACTGGCTTATGGAACCTCCCCCTATGATAACTCTTATTTCTCCAAGCATTGGTTACAATGATTCTTCTATCTTCCCTTTCTATTTCTCGTCCTTGTGGTTTCATCCAAGGAAGTTTCTTAATTTCCCTTGCCTTATGAGGTTTTCAATCTACTGTTTAAAATCAAAAGACTCGTTCGTTTCATGCCCATGATCTCTATGAAAGTGACAATACTTATTCCTGTTGCGCTTATTGGGATTCCCCTTCATTTTCTCCCGCCACTTTAAGGAAGGATCATCCTTGATTTACATAAGGACTTGTTCAAGTGGCACGTTCAAAGGAGTATATTGTTGATTCCGTGCTGAAGAGCTAGTCTTTTTATTATCTCGATCTCTTTTTTCTTCCGTTCGTCTCTTCTTCAAATGAGGACCTTGCTCGAACTAGTGAGTGCGGTTTGCTTCTACTCTCTCAGCTCTCTTCCTCTTCTTAGCTATGATTGCGTCTTTCGCATTCATAAAATTCTGGGCAGAATGGACAGGTTCAACCATGGACTAAGGCTCTTTTTCATAAAGTTTATGTATGAATAAGTCAAATTAACCCTGTTACGAAAGGCTGCCAGTAATAACTTGTCATCCACCTCATCCATACTCAGGGCTTCCCTATTGAAGCGAGTGGTGAAGGGCTGCAAACTCTCATTATCCCCCCGCTCTATGGTTAACAAGCTGGACGAGGAATGCTTGTGTCTTTGTCCCCCAATGAAGTTATTAACAAACAATTTGCTCAACTCCTCAAAGAACTTACTGAATTCGGAGATATCTTATTGAACCAGACTCGTGCTAGACCTTTAAGGGTGGTAGGGAAAGCTCTACACATAATTTCATCAGGAACCCCTTGAAGGTGCATTATAGTCTTGAAAGTAGCAATGTGATCAAACGGGTCACATGTTCCATCATACGAATCCAAGGAAGGCGTTTTGAACTTTGGAGGTAGGGGTGGGCCGTTGATGGAAGCTGTGAAGGGGGAGTTTGTTCAATGAACTAAGTCTTCTACAGGATTTGCCCTTCTTATATTCTCCCACATCTCATCCATAACTTTCCTCATCTGGTCCATCTCTCTCTCCAAATGTGGCACCTTTCTTGGTGTAGTACCCCTTGATTGGCTTTTCAGCTCTATATTTCTTCTATATTCTTGGCTTTGTCCATGCTCTTCTCCATAAGCCTTATGTGTTGCCTTCTGAGATTAATCTCCTTTCTCAAATCTTGATTCTAGCAAGTTAACTCTGCCATGGTAGCAACCATTGACTGCATATGTTGGACAAAAGATGGTTACATGGTACGCGCCGATTGTTGGCCACGATTGGGGTTATTGGAAGCATCTTTACTTTCTTAAGGGCTTGGACTAGTAGCCCTTGATATTGTTCAAACCATTTCAGCCCTTTGTAGGAGAAAGAAATCACAGAACTCAACAAATAAAGTTCAAGCATGACAAATCCTCCCCACAAACGGCGCCAACTGATAGATCGTGAAAAATCAGTAAGTTGAAAATCTCGGGCATTAGCGATCTTAAGGCTAAGTCTTGAGAAAACAAATGTAAAATCAGAGGAGACCGGTGGAAGTCGACCTAAAATCCTTCGATGGTAAAGTCAATGGCTATTACAAGTTGAAAGAGAGTATTTCTGAAGTTCTTTGTTTTTTTTTCTGAAAAATGTTTCTCATACCTTTTGATAAATTCAAAGGAATCAGTGGGCTGAAAAATCTCCGGATGCTCTTGATCTTGTAGAATGAGTCCTGAAAAACCAAAAGAAATCAGCAGAGAGACCGGTGGAAGCCGGCCTTTAATTCTCCGATGGTAAAGTTAGTAAATTGAAGGAGAGAAGAGCCCTCAATAAACTGATAAATTCAAAGGAATCAGTGGGCTAAAAAATCTCCGGATGTTCTTGATCTTGTAGAATGAGTCTTGAAAAACCAAAAGAAATCAGCAGAAAGACCAGTGGAAGCCGTCCTTTAATTCTCCGATGGTAAAGTTAGTAAATTGAAGGAGAGAAGAGCCCTCAATACTTAACTTCTTATCTAAAACTTTACCAAAGAGAAAAGTCCCCTTACCTCTGCGCAGAAGGGTCTTTATATAGCGTTAGAAATCGGTTATTTCTCCTAATTGTTGTAGAGTTTGAAGGATTCAAAGGGTAACTTCCTTAACTATCACAAGGGTCACCTTTTCGGGAACTGTGTTGAGATTCAAGCAATATGATTTTTGGTTGGAAGTGTGCTTAGTCTAACTCTTGGTGAATTTACCTCGTCCATCACTAAAGAAGGACGAGGTTCATAGCCCACTCGTCCTTCATTGGACGAGTGTTTCACAGCCTACTCGTCCTTCATTGGACGAGTGTGTAGAAAAAGAATGATGGTAAAGGAGGGACGAATGTACTAACCACTCGCTCTCCGCTCTGAACATTGTTATGGACGGCCATATGAACCAGTGATTGACTTGGTGTTTTTCTTGCACCATCAGTTGCCCCCTTGTCCATGTGTCGTCCAAGGAAATGTAGCAATTTACTCCTCTGGATGGACGATCTTTCTCTAATAATCAGAGGTGCCACGTGTCACACTCTAATTGGTGATTCATTTCGTCGGTTCATTTTTTCGAGACGAATGCCACGTGTCAGTGTCTGATTGATCGTGTCGTTTCATATGCTTAGGTCAACTATCTATAAATAGTGGAATGCCTCCATTACCCTCTTACTTCTGAGATTTTTCCTCCTTGACATCCCTCGTCTAGAGCCTCGTCTAAGACTTTCCTGCGTCTATAGTTTCAGTGCGTCCTAGATCCAGGTATTCCCTCTCTCCTCGTCTTTTAGGTTTTCAAAAATTTCCTTTTTAGAAAATTTCAGGAATCACCATTTTCTCGTCTAGCGATAGTACAGAAAAATTCATAGACGAGTATTACGACAGGAGTAGTAATAACTCTAGTGATACTAGTAGTAGTAGCAGTAGGGAAAACACTACTGACGAGGAGTATGTCTCAGGGGTCCTTGGGGTTCCTTTAGAAGAAATACAAAAACAACTTAAGAAAACTGTAGGGTCCCAGGTAGGTACCTCGTCTTCCATCCCTTCGTCCAATCCTTTGAACGAGACGGAGGTAACTGTATATAGCTGTGCTGTAGATATTCCTTCAAAAACGGACGAGGAAAGATTAAACAACCTTAGGAAATGGTACCAAATCCCAGACGAATTTAATCCTAGATTACCCGTTCGTGGAGAGTGGTGTTGCAACCCTCATTTTGGAATAGGTGTATACGAGGCCTACCTTCTTAGAGGTCTTAGATTTCCTTTAAATTCTTTTACGAGAGAATTGTTAGTTAGGTTAGGTTTAGGGGTGTGTCAATTCAACCCAAATGCATGGAGATTAATCATCTCTATGCAAGTTTTGTGGAGGGAAGTGTTTGGAGGGGATCGTCCTATTACTGTGAACGAGTTCCTCTACTGCTATAAACCTTTCAAGATTCATCAATCTCCTGGCTTTTATCAATTCACAGCCAGGAGTAAAGACTGTAGAGTGGTGAAATCCCTGGCCTCGTCTGACAGAAAATGGAAGACGGAGTTTTTCTTCGTCTCTGGATTCTGGGCTGGAAATCCTATGGACGTTGGCCGGGATTCTTTTGGTCGTTTTACTGGGGACTTAAGGAACCTTCGTCCTGAGGGTAAGTCCCTTAGCTTTCCCCTTCTTTTCACTTGCCTTTCACTTATTTTTATCTCATTTAATCTTGGTTTATTTTGTTACAGCTGTTGGACGACCCACTCTGAGCAAGTTGCACCGTGACCGCGTCCACAGGGCTCATCTACACGTAGACAGGGATTTCCATTCTTTGGTCACCCTTAGACGACTGGCTAAGTGGGGTTTAGGTCCTAACCCATTTGATATTGCACTCGCACACAAAATCACAGTGAGAAAAAGTAAGTAAATTTTTTGCATTCCTTAGACTTTTGCATTCCTTACATCTTTTATCTTCATTTTTCTAAGTAAATCCTCTTCGTCCCTTTACAGGAATGGCAACCATGAGAGGTAACAAGGGGAAGGAAGTAGGTGTAGAGGGGAACTATCCTGAGTTTAAACGCCAGGCTCGTCCCACTGCTGGGGAAAAACGGAAAACTATCTCCAAAAACTTGGACTTGGAGAACCTCCCCAGCAGGCGAGGTAAAAAAGTTAAGCATGGCTCGTCTCAAGTGATCAAGCCCACTCCGTCCTCTCAGCAACCTGCCAAAGTTTATGAGGTTGACTCCTCCAGTCCTGTGGATTCTACTCCGTCCAAGACCCCTCCGTCTAAAGCTGCGCCTTCCTCGTCTCAACCATCCCAAAGGGCCCTCTCTAATATCATTGAAAATGAAGATTTGGCCTGGGAGCGTTTTAAAAGTGCTGTGACGGACGAGGACATTAACGTCTGCTATGACATGTCCCTGAAGGACTTTGAACACTCTGGTGTTCATGACCTCTTCAAGGTAAAACTTTTTCCTTCATCTTGACTAAATGTTTAACATGACTAAATGTACATTTTTCTCCTTTTTCTTTTCTTCTTTTTTTTTTTTTTTTTTTAAACTAAACCTGTTTTGTTGTTGACTTTTTCCAGGGCATGTCTAAGTTCATAGCTGCGTCCAAACAGGCCACTGGGTTGGACAAGACGAGGATTTTACTAGAGACGAGGATATAGGAGCTAAAAGAAGATGCTCGGCAATGGGCCGAGGTGGCTGCCAAGACGACGGAGGAGGCAAAGGATCTTAAAGCTTTGGTTGAGGAGTTGAAGGTTAATGCTGCAGAGAAAGATGCTCGTCTTGAAGATTTGCAAAGGAAGATCGACGAGCAAAGCATTCTCCTTTCCAAGGCTAAGGAAGATGCAGTGGTTGAGTTTAAAGCATCCAAGAAATATACAGATGCTATGGACACCAACTACGCAGCAGGGTTTGAAGACTTCAGGATGGACACTACTGAGAAGTTCCCTGATGTGGACTTTAGCTCCATTGTGCTGAATCTGAACCCTGCCACCACTAGCTCTCTCCTTGGTCTTGACTCTAAGGACGCCAACATAGAGGATGACGCCACAACTCAGCCTCAGGACGACCCCAATCCAGACTCCTCAATCTAGAAAACACTTTGATGATATTTAAGTTTAGTTTTTTAGTTTTTTTTTTTTTTTAAGAAAATATATGTAACTTAAGTACATTTAATTCGTCCATGTTTAAGGACGAATTTTGATAAACAGTTAAAAGGGTGTTTAGGACGTTTCTTGTCCGCCCTTGAGATACAATTAAATGTGTACTGTTGGTTTTATGTGCATGGACGAGTGTTTATCCTCTACTTGATTTCCTGTTTTATTCATCTATATTTTATACACAAACTTAAACCATTTTTGTTGGAATTCTCATTTGAATGTAATTTGTTCATGTAAAATGATAACAAAAATTTCACTCGAAATGGTTTAAGTAAACAAGCACTACTCGTCCTTAGACTTGCCTGTGCTTTTATCTCGTCCATGAAATACTCTATTCTTTAAAGTAGGTGATTTAAACAAGTTCAAAAATGCCCATGTTGTCCCTTGTCCATAGTATGATTAGGTATCATCTTCTACCCTCCCCTATTCTATGGACGAACATGCCTTGGTTTTGCTTGTAATTTGATGTGCCAGCTTTATCTCGTCCTTGGCTTTGGATGAGAATGCTTTCATCCTTATGGAAACTTGAGATTACATCTCTGCGTCCAGAGAATTTTCTCGTTTTAAGCTTTTCAGCTGTTTTCAAGTCGATATGAACAAAAAGTAGTGCTTACATTATGGATTTACACAACATTATGTACATTCCACAAATATTGTTCACAATACATTGTTCATAGACGAGGCACGTTTTAAGAAACTAATGCCTGCCTTAGAAGAAAACCAAACACAAACCAAACCATAAACTCGTCCTTAACACAATAATAAGACAAATTAAATAAATAGTCTTTTATGTAAAATAGTTTATGTAGTCTTCAGACTCATTCGAAGTCATGTTCATCTAAGCTTGCGTTTTATTGATAGTACTTCCTCAAGTGCTCCACATTCTAAGGATGCTCTAATTTCCTCCCATCAAGAGCTTCCAAGTAATAGGACCCTTGTCTTTTGCAGTTGACGACTCTATAGGGGCCTTCCCAATTTGGTCCCAATTTCCCATGAGCTGGGTTCTTTGTTGCTAAGGAGACCCTTTTAGGACGAGATCTCCTACGCTGAAGCGCCTTGGCTTCACCATTGCATCATACTGCCAAGCCATAAGGTTTTTATACCTTGCAATCCTTTGTTCAACGTCCATCCTTACCTCGTCTATAAGATCAAGGTTCAAACGGAGTTGCTCCTCATTATCTTTGTCTTGATACGCCACCACTCTATGATTAGCCATATGCACTTCTGTAGGTATGACTACCTCTATTCCATAGGCTAGCTTGAAAGGAGTTTCTCCTGTAGGAGTTCTTGCTGTTGTTCTATAACCCACAAAACACCTGGTAGCTCATCTGGCCACACTCCCTTAGCCCCCTCAAGCCAAGTCTTGATTAACTTTAGCAAGGATCGGTTTGCAACTTCTGCTTGGCCGTTAGCTTGTGGGTGGGCTGGTGAGGAGTAGTGATTTTGAATTCCGAAATGTAGGCAAAAATCTCTAAAAAGTGCATTATCAAATTGCCGTCCGTTGTCCGATACCAGCACCTTGGGTACTCCAAATCTGCACACAATGTTCTTCCACATGAAGTTTTTGACATTCTGTTGCGTAATGCTAGCCAAGGATTCTGCTTCTACCCATTTGGTAAAATAATCAATACCAACCACGAGGAATTTCATTTGTCTCATGCCTAGTGGGAATGGACCCAGAATGTCTAGCCCCCATTTTGCGAAAGGCTAGGGGGCTGTCATTGGAGTCAAATATTCTGAGGGTTGTCTGGGGACGTTGCTGAACCTTTGGCATTGATCGCAGACCTTGACGTAGGCCTTAGCGTCAGCTTGCATGCTAGGCCAATAATATCCTGCACTGACGATTTTGTGGATGAGTGATCTCCCCTTCATGGATTTCCCTTATTATGTAGTTTGCTTCATCCGGTGCCAAAGACCTTAGATAAGGCTGGGAAAAACCCCTTTTGTAAAGAATCTCGTCCATAAGAACGTACCTGGCTGCCCTTACCCTTAGCTTTCTTGCTTCGTCCTTCTCCTCTAGGAGTCATCCGTCTTTTAGGTACGACACAATTGGAGTCATCCAACCTGTCCTGCCTTCCACCTATTGTACTTCTGGGATGTCTATACTTGGCATATATTGAATTTCATCAATTTCATCTACGGCTTCACTCGCTGAGGCTTCTTTTGCCAAAGAAGGCTTCTATGTTTTTGTCCCTTGGGATCTGAACGAAGTTCACTTCCCCAAACTTTTTAACAAGGCGTATTACTCTATTTAGATACTTCCTCATCCGTTCTTCTTTGGCTTCAAACACGCCATTCACTTGGCCTATGATTAGCTGAGAGTCTCCCAGGACGAGGAGTGACTCTGCTTCAACGGACTTGGCCAATTCCATCCCTTTGAGAAGAGCTTCATACTCGGCTTCATTATTAGTTGTCTGGTACTGCAAACGAACCTTGTGTTTTAATTTGTCTCCCTCTGGAGATTGTAACACCACACCTACTCCTCCTGCGTACTAGGTAGACGAACCATCCACATAAACCACCCACTTAATGCTTTTCTCATCCACATCGTCATAATTCAAAGTAAACTCAGCAATGAAATCTGCCAGAGCTTGAGCTTTTATGACATGCCTCGGTTGATACTTTATGTCAAACTCGCTGAGCTCGACGGCCCATTGGATCAAATGTCTTGCAGCCTCTAGTTTGTTCATTGCCTTTTTGAGTGGGTGATCTGTCATGACATTAATAACGTGAGCCTGAAAGTAATGCCTTAGCTTTCTAGAGGCTGTTATCAGTGCAAAAGCCAATTTCTCCATCAACGGATATCGTCCTTCTGCTCCCCTCAGTGCTCTGCTGGTATAGTACACAGGTCTTTGTACCTTGTCTTCTTCCCTTACTAATGCTGAACTTACAGCGTGTGGGGTGATTGCCAGATATAAATACAACTCTTCCCCTTGCACGAACGGGCTTAACAAAGGGGCCTTGGTAAGGTATGTCTTCAAATCTTCAAAAGCTTTCTGATACTTGTCAGTCCATTCAAATGCTTTTCTAAGAACCTTAAAAAACAGCAGGCACTTGTCAGTTGCTTTAGAAACAAACCTATTGAGGGTAGCGACTCATCCGGTGAGGGACTGGACTTCTTTAATACTGCTCGGAGGCTTCATATTCAATATAGCTTGGATTTTATCAGGATTTGCTTCGATTCCTCTGTAGGAGACCATAAACCCCAGGAATTTTCCTGATGATACTCCAAAAGCACACTTGCTAAGGTTCAACTTCATGTGATATTGCCTCAGTGTATTGAATGTTTCATGCAAGTCGTCCAAATGCTTATCCTCGTCCTGAGTTTTTACCAACATATCGTCTATATAGACTTCCATATTCCGCCCGATCTGTGGACGAAACATATGATTGACTAGTCATTGGTACGTTGCTCTAGCATTTTTCAAACCAAAAGGCATCACTTCATAACAAAATAATCCTTGACTGGTGACAAAGGACGTCTTCTCTTGGTCCGATTCATCCATCCTAATCTGATTATATCTAAAGAATGCATCTAGGAAACTGAGCAACTTATGGCCTGCAGTAGAATCTACCAGCTGGTCAATGCGTGGTAATAGGTAACTATCCTTAGGACAAGCCTTGTTTAAGTCAGTGAAATCAACACACATCCTCCACTTGCCGTTCGCCTTCTTGACCATCACCGCATTAGCCAACCAGTCAGGATAGTATACCTCTCGAATGAACTTTGCTGCAATTAACTTCTGAACTTCCTCCTTAATAGCATAGTCTCTCTCTGGGGCAAACACCCTCTTCTTTTGTCGCACTAGCTTAGAGGAAGGGCATACCCTCAGATGGTGGGAAATGACACTAGGATCTATACTCGGCATGTCTTCGTGACTCCATGCGAACACATCTCTGTTTCTTTTCAAAAAACAAACGAGATCTTTCTTGATCTTCGCTTCCAGATCTACTCCAACTCGGTACACCTTTCAGTGTTATCATCATCTAAGGGACTATTTTCCAACGCTTCAACGGGTTTTGCCACATCTTTCTTTTCTTCGATAGTCATCGCTTGAACTTGCTCGTCCGCAACCAACATGGCTAGATAACACTCTCTTGCTACTAATTGGTCTCCCTGTACTTGGCCTACCCCATGTTCCGTTGGGAACTTGATCGACAAGTGGTAAGTAGATGTAACTGCCTTCCACCGATTAAGGGCGGCCTTCCGATTATTGCATTGTAAGAAGACGAACAATCAACTACAAGGAAGTTCACTTCCTTGGTAACTTGCTGTGGATATGCCCCCACTATCACTGGTAACAAAATACTACCCACGGGTTGCACCTTCATTCCACCAAAACCTACTAGGGGGGAACTCGCTGGACGGAGCAAATCTTGTCCTAACCTCATCTGCTAAAAGGCTGGATAGTACAAGATATCAACAGAACTCCCATTATCTATCAACACCCTTCTAGTTTGGTAGTTTGCAATAAGGAGGATGATGACAATAGCATCGTCGTGAGGGTGATGGACTCTCTCTGCATCCTCGTCCGTGAAGATGATCGCTTGTTTGTCCGTAGCCCCTACACTCGATGATCGTCTAGAGAGCTGAACACTCTGCACTGCTTTCAAGTATGCCTTCTTCGACTTGGACGACTGTCCTGTAGGACTTCCCCCTAGGATGATTCTTATTTCTCTAAGCGGTGGTCGTGATGTCTCCTCTACCTTGGCTTTCAATTTCTCATCCTTGTGGTCTCGTCCAAGGAAATTCCTCAACTTTCCTTGCCTGATGAGGTTCTCAATCTGTTGCTTCAAATCAAAACATTCATCTGTATCCTGCCCATGATCCCTATGGAAGCGACAATACTTGTTCTGATTGCGCTTGTTGGGATCCCCTTTCATCTTTTCTGGCCACTTCAAAGAAGGCTCGTCTTTAATTTGCATTAGAACTTGCTCCAATGGCACATTTAAGGGGGTATACTATTGATTTCGTGCTGAAGGGCCTGCTTTCTTTTCTCAATCCCTCTTATCTTCCACCCGTCCCTTCTTAGGACGAGGACCTTGTCCCGATTGACACATTGTGTTGGCTTCAACCTCTCAACTCTCTTCCTCTTCTTAGCTATGATAGCATCCTCTGCGTTCATGAAGTTTTAGGCTGAATGAACTAGCTCAGCCATATTTTGAGGCGCCTGTTCATATAACTTATGGATAAACAGATCATAATGAACGCCATTATAAAATGCTGCCAGGAGGAGTTTATCATCCACCTCGTCTACCGCCAGAGCATCCCTGTTGAAATGCGTGATGAAGGACCGCACACTTTCATTCTCCCTTTGCTCTATGGTTAGCAAACTGGACGAAGAACGCTTGTGTCTCTGCCCTCCAATGAAATTGTTGACGAACAACTTGCTTAGCTCTTCAAAGGATGCCACTGTATTAGGAGGTATTTTGTTGAACCACACTTGTGCAGGTCCTTTCAAGGTAGTAGGAAAAGCTCTGCACATTATTTCATCCGGAACTCCTTGAAGATGCATAGTAGTTTTAAAGGTGGCAATGTGGTCGAAAGGATCTCGCGTCCCGTCATACGAATCTAAAGGAGGCATCTTAAACTTAGGCGGCAATGGATGAGTATTGATGGATGCCACAAAGGGGGAATCAGTCCTGTGAATTAAGTCTTCCACAGGGTTTGTTTTCCTCATGTTTTCCCTCATCTCGTCCATGACCCTTCTCATTTGATCCATCTCTCTTTCCAAGTGAGGTACCCTCCGTGAAACGGTACCTCTTGACTGATTTTCAGTTTCAACATTCCTTTCTTCCTCTTGACTCTCAGCTCGTTCTCCACCATTCCGTTTGTAAGGCTGCTTCCTTAACTCAAGTTGTCTAACCAACTCTTGGTTTTGACGAGTTAATTCTGCCATAGCAGCAGCCATGGATTGCATATGTTGGAATGAGGGTGGTTGCATGGTGGGTGCCGACTGACTGTCGTGGTGAGGGGTATTAGATGCGTCCCTACTATGTTAAGGTTCTGGACTCGTTGCCCTAGATCTTGTTCGAACCATTTCAACCCTTGATTAGAGAAAGAAACTATAGAACTCAATAAATTGAGTCCCAATAACAATTTTTTTTTTTTTTTTTTTTATGTTTCACTCCCCCACAGACGGCGCCAACTGATAAATTCAAAGGAATCAGTGGGTTGAAAAATCTTCGGATGCTCTTGATCTTGTAGAATGAGTCCTGAAAAACCAAAAGAAATCAGCAGAGAGACCGGTGGAAGTCGGTCTTTAATTCTCCGATGGTAAAGTTAGTAAATTGAAGGAGAGAAGAGCCCTCAATAAACTGATAAATTCAAAGGAATCAGTGGGTTGAAAAATATCTGGATGCTCTTGATCTTGTAGAATGAGTCCTGAAAAACCAAAAGAAATCAGCAGAAAGACCGGTGGAAGCCGGCCTTTAATTCTCCGATGGTAAAGTTAGTAAATTGAAGGAAAGAGGAGCCCTTAATACTTAACTTCTTATCTAAAACTTTACCAAAGAGAAAAGTCCCCTTACCTCTGCACAGAAGGGCCTTTATATAGCGTTAGAAATCGGTTATTTCTCCTAATCGTTGTAGAGTTTGGAGGATTCAGAGGGTAACTTCCTTAACTGTCACAAAGGTCACCTCTTCGAGAACTGTGTTGAGATTCAAACAATAAGATTTTTGGTTGGAAGTGTGCTTAGTCTAACTCTTGGTGAATTTACCTCGTCTGTCACTAAAGAAGGACGAGGTTCACAGCCCACTCGTCCTTCATTGGACGAGTGTTTCACAGCCCACTCGTCCTTCATTAGACGAGTGTGTAGAAAAAGAATGATGGTAAAGGAGGGACGAATGTACTAACCACTCGCTCTCCGCTCTGAACATTGCTATGGACAGCCATATGGACCAGTGATTGACTTGGTGTTTTTCTTGCACCATCACCTTTGTTCTTCATTTGGGAATACTTATATAATATCTGTGGAGCGGTTATTCATTTAACAACCGTTCTTGTTATTGAGGAATTCAGAAAATTATAAGATAACTTCCATAACTGCCATGGAAGTTACCTCATTGGGTCTTGTGCTCAATGGTTAATCGAGGGTTTGGTTCGTAACGACACAACCCATCCTTTACTATTGGAAAAGCTTAAGTCATCAAAAGCCTAAGGTTCAGCAACCTCGTTCGTCCATTACTAAAGACGGATGAGGTTTGCCTTAGGGTCGAGTATAAGAGGGACGAGCGTAAGAGCCCCTCATTCCATTCTTTACATTTTGTCACGGATGGCCTATATGGACGAGATGAAACTTAGCGCATTTTCTTTACACTATCAGGTAAGAAATAGATTTATTTGTACTCATTAAATAATATTGTAAAAATATTTTAGTAACATTTCTCAAAATTTTTCATTCTTTATATCATTTGTCCTTTCTCAGCCTTTTTCCCATCCATACGTTTTTCTTCTTCTTTTTTTTTTTCTTGTTTTTCTCCTCCACATGTTGTCCTTATATCTCTATCCCCCTTCTTTTATTTGCTTTGTCTTCCTCATCAGAACGTTCCAGGCTTCCAGCTAGTGCAGGTGCAGCTCTTATTCTCCAACGCTTTCTCTCTGTGTTTCTTTTCTTCTTCTTTTTTTAACTTGATTCTAGAGGGCATTTGTGTAAAAATGCCATAAGTCCACTTTTCTGAGTTTTCTCCCTACAATTTTCCCCCCGATTTGGGAGGATAAGATTTATGGGCCCGAGAGAGAAAATTTTCTCCCAGGTTTTCCATCCTTAATGTTTTCCTTCTTTTGCCAAATAGTGAAAAACACTGTTTTCCACCCACTTTTCCTCCCTATGTTTTCCATCCTCCCTAAAATCACCCCAACCAAACACAGTGTAAGTTATTTATCACTTATGTAATAATATTTAACAAATTAACTAAATAAATCAAACTAACACGTGTGAAATGGCTGCCTCTCCTCTTGGTAGGAGCTCTATCTCTCATTTGACGAGTACTCTCTCCCTTAGAACTCTTCTGGGGGTTTGTCTTTTACTTTTGTATTTTGGATTGATGGCTGACAATGTGATTAATATCTTGGAAAATATGAAACTGACCACAGAAGAAGAAGATGTGATTACAGTACCAGATGAAGGGCGAAAGGATGAGATTGAGAGTTGCACTTTTTGACATGCAAACCTTTCAATAAAAGGGCAGCACAAAATACCCTGAAGAAAGCGTGGGGTTTAGAAGAAGGGGTCCAGATTTTGGAGGTTGGATCCAATCTATTCCAATTCAAGTTCAATACAGAATTTGATTTGGAAAGGGTCCTACGAGGAGGTCCTAGGACCTTTGAAACCAAGCTCTCATGTTACGTAGATGGCAAAAGGGAATGACAACAATGAATGTGAAATTTAATACGGCGTCGCTATGGGTTCAAATATAAGGAGCCCCTTTTGATATGGTCTCTCCGTCAGTGGCAGCAAAGGTGGGCAACTGATTAGGGGTGGTGGAAGAAGTAGAAATGAGACAGAAACAAGAGGCTCAAGACCTCTTTATGAGGGTAAGGGTTGCAATCCCTATCTCAAAACTAATTCAAAGGGGAGGATTTATAGTAGGGTCTAATGGAGTTTGGTCTTAGGTCAGTTTCAAGTACGAACGACTCCTAACGTTTTGCCATTACTATGGTTTACTAGGGCACGATATCAAGCACAGTGCAAGCCACTTTGCTGCATTGAAGAATGGAGGGGAGGTGGTCTATCCATATGGTGATTGGATGAAAGCAGTTAGGCCTCGCTTATGGTTACCAACAAGGTGGAACTTGTCTCATTATACGCCAAGCAGCAGGAGGGGTGGAATGGAGAACACTAACAGTAGCGACTTCGGTAGGTTGCAAGCTTCGGCGATGGTAGTAGCAAACGCTACTATGGCTAGGGCAGATGACAAGTATGAAAAAAAAAGGCCGCCAAATCTAGAACTATTCTGGATATTTAGGAAGTTAATGCCAAGAGAGAGGCAAAGAATGAAATTAATGCAGACATTTTGATTCCGAAATAAGTGGACGTTACCTCGGGGGTTTCAAACTTAAATGAAGCAATTGAGTTAAAGCAAGAGTTTAATGATCACATAACTAAAGCTATCCATGTTAGGCCTTCCAAGCCTAAGCCCAAATGGACTAGAGTACCTCACATGGAGTGTGGGCTTGAGGGCTTAAGTGCTGAGACATCCACTACAATACTGGGAAAGAGAGGACCAACACAAATAGAGGAAGACGAGTTCAATGAAGAGAATGAGGCACAGGTGTTGAAGCATGGTAAATTACAGGTGACTATTGTTCTAATACAGTAGTAGGGATGTTTGAATACCCTTGCCAACCACAATAAAGCTCTTGAGTTGGAACTGCCAAGGGCTTAGAAACCCTTCAACAGTTCGAAACCTTCACAAAACAGTGAAGGATCAAGCTCCCATGATTTGTTTCTTAATAGAAATAAGGTTGGACAGGAAAGGATTCAAGAAACACTGTAAGGAGTTGCCTTTTCCTAATTAGTTCATCGTTTAAAAACCTGATTCAGGGGGTGGGTTGGCTCTGATATGGAAAAATGAGGTGGTTGTTGACATTATAAGTTTCACTGAAAATCATATTTTAGCTAAGGTGGTGGAGGAAGATGGATTTGTGTGGTACCTGACTGGCTTCTATGGGTGGCCAGAAACTTCGCAGAAATCAAAATCTTGGGCTTTGTTACTCCATCTTTTATCATTTGTTGATGGCCCATGGATGTGCATAGAGGACTTCAATGCCATATTACACTCCCATGAAAAACAAAGCATGCACCCTCCTCCTTATTGCCAAATGGATGACTTTAGAGAAACATTGGAACGATTCCAATTATCAGACTTGGGGTTCATTGGGTATCCATTCATGTGTAATAACAGAAGGTCGGGGATAGCCAACACAAGGAAACGTCTAGACCGAGCTGTTGCTACTGAGAGTTGGAAAACAAGATTCCTTGTAAGTACAATTACTCATATTTATTCCCATACTTTTGACCATCTACCTTTATTACTTCAAATAAGGACTTCCAGGAAAGCTAGTGCATGGATTCTAAGGGTGTGCAAAAAATCGACGAACCGAAAAAATTGCTTCACACTAATTGAACTGATGCAAAAATTTCAATTCGGTTTCGGTTTTATTATATAAAAAACTGAAAATTTTGGTTCGATTTTTAGTGGCAAATTCTAATACATCGAACCAATTGAACCAAACCGAAATATATTAAATAATAATTTGTACAAATTATTTCAACAAAGTTCCTAGTATCCTAGCGGCAAGGACACGTGCTTGTCTCTAGTCAGCCCAGGTTCAACCCTTAATAATAGCCTTTTTATTTTTCCTCTCCTTATTATCAAAACAACATCATCTTATGGTTTGCTTTATAACCCTATTAATCCTATTTTCAGCATTTGTCTCTCACTTCAAGTCTAATATATTTGGGGTTTTGTTCTTGGTGTTTGGGTTTCAAGGTTTCTTGGTGTTTGGGTTTTGTTCTCTCTCACTTCTATTGGCAACATCAAGAAGCAAGAAATGAAAAACCCTACAAGCACCAAGAACAAGATTCAGAGAGAATCAAGAAACCCACCTAAAGATCCAAAGAGAAAACATCAACAAACCCTGTTGCTGTTGCCGCCTAGAGCCTTCGCCACCTAGGTTCAATCGCCATCGCCTCCTTCAATGTTGCCGCCTCTCTGGTTTGATTTTTCTGTCTTCATGGTTTGGGTTTTGTTCTTTGTGGGTTTCTATTTGGGTTCCAAGGTTTCTGGGTTCGTGGTTTGGGTTTTGTTCTTCGTGTTTAGGTTTCAAGGTTTCTGGGTGTTTGGATTTTGTTCTCCATGATTTCTGGGTTTCTAGGTTTCAAGGTAGAAGGTTATGAGTTTGGCTTCGCCAGTACGCTTCTATGCCATTCTCTCTTTTTTTTCTTTTTTCTTTTTTTGGTTTTGTGTTTGCTACTTTGCTTGGTGCCTGATGTTTGGGTGGTGAGAAAACGTGGGAAAGCAAAGGGATTTTTTGGGTTTGTTACGCCTAGGTTTTGACACTGGCCATCATAGGAAGAGGCTCATTGCTAAGCCTGAATGTAGTCTACCAACCCATCTCTAGCTATGAGGAGGATGCCACATTGGACCTAACCGAGGCAGCTAGCTGAGTACCGCCAGCAGGTTCTCGGATGGTAACCCTGCCAGACACCCAGGGAAGTGGGGTTCTTGAGGGAGCATAATCTGTGACCCTGGGTTATTGTTTGGTAGTGTGCTACCTTTTTTGGGAGCAACCGGGAGGTGGAAGAGGGGGAGTTGGGCTTCTGCCTTGAGGCTGTTGCTGTTGCTATTGCGCGGCAAGTTGGGCGCTAGGTAAGAAATAGTCAAAGGTTAGCATCCGCTTTGATACCATCGCTTCCTTGCCTTGATCAATTTTTGTTTCGGATGAATTTACAGATTTGGCTGCTATTTGCCCGCTCGGCTGAACTAGGGCCTCAGGCTCACCAACGGGTCTATGTACGATACGGTTTTAAGAAGTGAAATTTGATGAGTCGTCCTTCACAGGCACTAAGGACTCTACTCTCACTATCTAGGGACTGAAGTCCCGAGCTTCACCTACAATAAGATTGTGGGGAAGGAAATTAGGATATGATATGTCAATGTACGACAATAAAGGGCTATCCACTAGTAGGGCTTGTCCAAAAGGCTGCCACTACGAGCAGACCAAACTGTAGCCAAGTATAAGATGGGATGTAGAGAGCAGCCCATCAGAATTCACAAAAATCTCTAACCGAAGCACAAAGTTTAGATCTCTCACATGCACAACTCTGATGTCTGGCTTGAACTTCTTACCTTTTGCATCAAAACAAGAATAAGTAGGTTAATATTTATTTCAACAAAAATAGGGACAAGAAAAATACTAAAAGCCACAATTAAATATGTAGGGTACCGGCCAACGTCACGTGGCGAAGTTGGGCAAGTAAGCTTGTTGGCAAGCCAGTTGCCGCTCACCCGGACATACTTTCACGCCAAATTTCTATTAGAGTCAGGAAGGCACGATATGAGCTGTACCCGTACATCCCTAACTTTTAAGTAATAATCTGTCCTAATGTTACCACATAAACTATACATGAAACTGATGTTATGGTGATTTAATTGTAACCAGTATATTTGGTTTAAGCAGCTGACGCAATTCACTACTCGATAAAAATTAGGAGGAAGTTGGTCGAGGCATAAACCATAAAACCTAAGGGTACTAAGAATAAGGGGATCTACAAGAAACCTAACCCCACCTTCCAAAATGGTCATTAAAGGGAAAAACACTACATGAGGGCGTCACTGAAGAGCGATGTCACCCTCATGGCAGTAAGCTATATCTACATCCCTAGGAATATTGTAAGCTGCTCTTAAACTAGGCAGAGTAGCCTCAGCGTCAAGACAATGTAAGTAACCCATCCCAAATACTAGAGTGAGGAAAAAAATGAAGAAAAGGAAGAGGAAAAGAGGAAAACTTACTGGGGCTCTAAAAGATGGTGCTCTTGGTTGGAGGATTTGTGCATAGGAGGAGTATGCTCAGTAGAGAGAAATTTTAAGGAGTAAGGAAGCAAAAAGTGATCTGAAGAAGGAACAGAAACTACTTATAGGGTGGAAGCATTTAATGGAGTGGAGAGGCGGGAAAACCTTTCCAAATTCCTTTTTATAACCCCTACACACGCAGCCTCAGTTCATGAACCGTCAAGTTATGATGGCAGTTAAACCTGACAGTGGCAGTTAAACCTGACAGCTTGGCATAACGCCCCTTCTGAGAGAGCATTAATGGCCATCCTGTCCATTTAATAACTAACGATTGGGCTTATCGAGAGGTCTCTGGTGCTTGTCATCCTTGATTCGTTCCCTAAAGCTGAACAAGAATCAAGAGGGGGGGGGGGGGGGATATTGTACAGGGTAGGGCCTCAGGCCCATTGGGCCTTGGGCCTTGGCCTTATAATGCAGTATGTGACCCCGTTCCCATTGGACCTATGGCCTTGATCTGGACACACTTTAAGGCCAAATCTAAGCCCAAAAACCGTAATAAGTCCATCCTGTCTTGAACATATCAAAAGCAAGCCCCTGCCGATCAACTTTAGCTTGGTTGGGAGTGTGCTTGCTCGAGGAAACCCAAGTTCTTGACAACCCAGTATTGCCTTAGGGAATATCGCTGCCAAGCAATCTTTTAGAGGCTAGAGTCACTTCCAATGCCATTACCACCGTTTCAATCAGAGCGTATTTTCATCAGGAATAATTAGATTGGACCCCCATCAAAATGAGTGATCTGAGGGAATAATTATGACACCTCCACCCACCTGAAGCTATAAAGAGGAGAATATAATGAGAAGGGGGGGGGGGGGGTTGGCAACTTTGAAGAGGAAATAGAAAGAGAGAGTAAACTAGGACAACCAGGGGAGAGAACAACACAAAGAAGGAGTGCTGCTCAAGGAGGGAAAAGAGGAAATTCATGGGGGATTAGGGGTATCGTTGGGTCACTCGGTTAGGAACTACCCTTAGTAGGAAATACTAAGTCCACTTGTATAAGTAAATTGTGAGCCTTACTCTAAGCTCAACCCATCAAGCAGAGTTTGGGGTACGCATAGCAATCTTTTTTTTTTTTTTTTTTTTTTTTTTTTTAAGGAAAAATGGTTACTGTAGGGTCTCGATTTTTGGACTAAGCCTAAAAACGAATGGGATCTAGGCCTAGCGGATCCGGTACAATGAATTTGTAGAGAGCGGGCCAAAGAGCTAGGCTTTAGTGCGTGGATAACGACTGGAATGGATTTACATGATGGTCAAATAGAAATGAGCTAAGTTTAACAAAGAAAGCTCGTCCTTGGCACCATCCGAGGAGCTCTGTTCTTGTTAATATTGGATGGCCATGGTTGCAGGAATTCTTCAAATTGCCATCATGTCCCCCTTTATGGTGGGTTTCTCCTATTATATAGTCATCTTTAAATGATCTTAACTTTCCACTTGTTAATCATCTAAGCCTATACTTGAGTGCTTGTCCCATCACACATCCTTTGTGGTATTCTGTGAGTCATGGTAATTGAGGTAGCATTGTTCAGAGGTCGTTTCCTCATTAATGCGGCCAGAACGTTATTTGTGGGCACTTAATGTGGAGGTGAAAGTTTCTCCTTGAACTGCTCCTCCACCATGCTCCCATGGCTGATCCCTTGTACTCGTCCTTCTTTTCGGAATGCTCTAGGAGGCTGCCTTTGATGGCGTGCCACTCTTCCCTTCTATGATCTTGCCGGCCGAGGACAGGATTGTCCTTGGCAATGTCTCTCGGCAATACGGGCTTTCTAGGTTTGTCCTCGGACGTTCCTTCCTTCTCGACATGGGCTTTGGGCCCAGTACAAAAATGGGCCGGGGTCGCTGAATTCTTAGGCCCCACAGTTACAATCTTTTATTGTTCCCTTTTTTTTTTTTTTTTTTTAAATTGTAGTTTTGATGAGTTTTATTAATTTTTTAGATACGTTTCTCGGTGTTTTTGATTGTATTGTAGAAAAAATTAGGTTTGAGAAAGTTTGTTTAAAACTAAAAGAATAATTTTCAAATTTTATATAATTTTTAATGATATTCAAAATATTATAAATAAATTTTATTAAAAAAATTAAGTGTATGTCTGGTAACTGTTTTTTCTCCTTATTTTTTGTTTCTAAAAAAAAATTTCTATTTTTGAGACTAAAAAACTTGTTTGGCAACCCAAAATGGACAGAAAACAAAAGTTGTTCTCAAAACTCAATCTGTAAAGGAAACTGAAAACATGCGAAAGGTTGTTTTCAGTTTCTAATTTTCAAAAGTCAATGAAAACATGCATTTAATTTAATAAATCTGTCTCATTTAATAAGTTAGTATTAGAGTTCAACTCCTAATAACAACATATTTTAGTATTTTTTTTTTCAAAAAACTATATATAGTTTTTAATTTCAACTAACCAAACATGTTTTTGATTTCAAAAATACAAGAAAATTGTTTTTTCTTTATATTCCCAAAAACAAGTTTTTGAAAATAGAAAACAAAAATTGTTACCAAACATAACCTAATATTTTCACTAACTTTTTGAATTCTTGAGAAAAATTGTATAGTTTTGATTTTGGTACAACAAAAATTATATATATATATATATATATATATATTATATTTGTGATTATCGCTATAATAAATGAAAATATGATTATGAATTACTGTAGGGGCTCCTTTCTCGGAGGTGGGCCCCCTGACAATGAATTTGTAGAGAGTGGGGCAAAGGGTTTGGCTCCGGCCGGCCCTTAGCCGGTCTTCCTCCAACTTTTCGTCCATTTGCTCTCCGTCTGGGGTTGCTCCTCGGCTGGGGTCCGAGGAGGCCCCCCCTTCACCAGGGGGGTTCTTTGACTTATATACTCTCTCTGGCTTGATCCTGGCCTTACAGCTGTTGGCCATCCGGGCTAATGGCTCAGGACTTGTCCCATCAGACAGGTTCTTTCCCATGCCGGGGGTTGCTGCCCCCAAGACTTTTCAGTGAAGGGTCTTGTCAGCATTGATGGGACTTGGAGGGCCTGGCAGGATGGTTAAGTGTGGATGTGACCACATGCAGTAAGTCTGCCCCCTAACTAGATTAGGCTAGGTGTGCCGAGGATAGGTGTATCCTCGGCTCGGGTCTTGGAAGGACTGAAACCTTTAGGCCGACCATCTGGGGAGATCTCCCTCCTCGGCTTGGGCCCTAGGCCTGCCCAAGGGTGGGCCGGGGATTCTGGGCCCTCGGGCCCTACAATAGCCCCTCAAAACCCGGCTGCACGTACCCTCGGACGGGGAGGAGGGTTTTGCAAACCTCGGCCCTTATGGTCCGGAAGGCCGTCGGTTTGGCTGGCCCTTTCTTGAGTGGTCGGATCGACCATTAGGCCCTTCATTAGGCAGTTAATTTCTTCACGGGAATGGATCCTCGGACCGAGCAGTGCTCTGACTCTGTCGTAAAATGGATAGCTCCTCGTGTGCAGTCGCTGCCTTTTAAGTACGAGTGGCCGGCTCCCCGTAGGCTTGAGTCCGAGGACCATGCAAGACCTAGGTACAATTGCCGCCATCGTTTCCATGTGGCTAGCTCCCCATAGGCTTGAGTCCGTAGACCATGCAAGACCTAGGTACAGTTGCTGCCTTTTAAGTACGAGTGGTCAGCTCCCCGTAGGCTTGAGTCCGAGGGCCATGCAAGACCTAGGTACAATTGCCGCCATCGTTTCCATGTGGCTAGCTCCCCATAGGCTTGAGTCCGTAGACCATGCAAGACCTAGGTACAGTTGCTGCCTTTTAAGTACGAGTGGTCAGCTCCCCGTAGGCTTGAGTCCGAGGACCATGCAAGACCTAGGTACAATTGCCGCCATCGTTTCCATGTGGCTAGCTCCCCATAGGCTTGAGTCCGTAGACCATGCAAGACCTAGGTATAGTTGCTGCCTTTTAATTACGAGTGGTCAGCTCCCCGTAGGCTTGAGTCCGAGGACCATGCAAGACCTAGGTACAATTGCCGCCATCGTTTCCATGTGGCTAGCTCCCCATAGGCTTGAGTCCGTAGACCATGCAAGACCTAGGTACAGTTGCTGCCTTTTAAGTACGAGTGGTCAGCTCCCCGTAGGCTTGAGTCCGAGGACCATGCAAGACCTAGGTACAATTGCCGCCATCGTTTCCATGTGGCTCCCGAGCGTGAGGACACAGTGTTCACCTCTCTGGGCAACTCAGTCTCACGTCGGGTAGGGGTCCACTCCCCTAACCCCTTGCAGGAAGCTGGAGCAAGAGCTATTGTACAACGATTACGCTGTTATCTCCAATAGGATTTTGTCCTCGGATTCGAGGACTTCGTTTTTGGCGGGAGGTTATCCTCGGGTCTTTTCCGTGAGCTGTCTTTCCTCAGGTCGGCTTGTAACTTCGCACGTGGGGCTGACCTTGCTTCTGGTTCGTGCTCCTTATCTTTCTGGTTTACGAGGCGTCGCTTGGCCTTCCGCGCTTCCTGTTTGACGCTTCGGTGTCCGTAACGCGCCTCCATTAATGCCCTCGTGAATCAACACGCAGCAGGCAGCTGGCAATCCCCTTGGAACTGGGTGGGAATTAATTTCCCTTGACAATTCCCTTCGAATTCCGCGCGGTTCAGCCCCCGCTGGTTTTCGCCTTCCATAAAAGGCGTTCTGGGGGGAGCGTTTCTCCTCATTCCATGAATTCTCCCCCACAAACAAGCGCAAACACCTTCGCCCTTTTGAGTCCCCTTGATACCGTCACCAGGGTTGTGACAGCAGTTAGGAGACCTGGAGCCAAGTACCGCCGTGGCCGCAGTCCCCACTGGGCTGCCGGCGCGGCAGAGTTCAGGCGTAACACTGGCCGAGTCTCTCATGGTGGCCAGGGGGGACGTCGTTGAAATTCCTAACGTCCTCCCCCAGAGTGCACCTCCGACGGAGGGAGCACGCGAACTCTCGTCATGGCCGGTGCCCGAGTATTGCCGTCTCCGACGGTCAATGCTCGTGTAGTTCGGAGGGGGTCGAGGAAGCATCACGAGGGAGGGTGTCCCGGGGTCTAGGGGCTCCTCACTTTGTTCAAGCTTTGGTTTGAAGGTGAGCCAGCCCCTAGCCCCCCTGCCCGTGCTTTTACCGTCAAGTTCTCCCATTCTCTTGACGCCAATAAAAGCACGGCTTGACACTTCCTTCATTCCTGACGGCAATTCTTTGCGAGTCTCTTGCCCAGCCAGTCCCGGGACCGGTCCGCCTGAGCCTCCGATTGTAGGATTAGCTGGTAGGAGTTCTTGTAAAACATGCCTGTTTGAGCCTCTGATTGTATTTGTAGTTTTTTTTTTTATGAAATAATGAGAATTGTAGTTGTAATCTCTTCTGAATTAATAAAAGACCTTTCTTTTACTTGTTGCTGAATTTTCTTTTCGCACTGCCATTCTCCTCTTCTTCTTTTCTTTTGCTTTCTCCCCTTTTTTTTGCATCGCCAACTTTCGAGTGGTAACTGCCTTAGAATGATCGCCGGTCGCACCGGCCGGCACACTAACCCTCCCCACAGACGGCGCCAATTGTAGGGGCTCCTTTCTCGGAGGTGGGCCCCCTGACAATGAATTTGTAGAGAGTGGGGCAAAGGGTTTGGCTCCGGCCGGCCCTTAGCCGGTCTTCCTCCAACTTTTCGTCCATTTGCTCTCCGTCTGGGGTTGCTCCTCGGCTGGGGTCCGAGGAGGCCCCCCCTTCACCAGGGGGGTTCTTTGACTTATATACTCTCTCTGGCTTGATCCTGGCCTTACTGCTGTTGGCCATCCGGGCTAATGGCTCAGGACTTGTCCCATCAGACAGGTTCTTTCCCATGCCGGGGGTTGCTGCCCCCAAGGCTTTTCAGTGAAGGGTCTTGTCAGCATTGATGGGACTTGGAGGGCCTGGCAGGATGGTTAAGTGTGGATGTGACCACATGCAGTAAGTCTGCCCCCTAACTAGATTAGGCTAGGTGTGCCGAGGATAGGTGTATCCTCGGCTCGGGCCTTGGAAGGACTGAAACCTTTAGGCCGACCATCTGGGGAGATCTCCCTCCTCGGCTTGGGCCCTGGGCCTGCCCAAGGGTGGGCCAGGGATTCTGGGCCCTCGGGCCCCACAATTACATTATTATTTATTAAATTAGTGAGACTACCCTAAAAATATTATCACACAAAACACGCAAGGTCTGCGGCTAGTAGGAGGTTAATAGTTAATACAAATCCCAACATGGCAATAAACGCAATTTAACAAAACATGTTTTTCCATTTGGCATAGAAATTTTGGCACATGTATCTAAACACCAACCCAAGTGATGGAATAGGCCAATGTCTAATGGTAAAAATAAATAAGTTTTTTGCACAAAAATCAAAACCCAAATGGAAAGTTAGTATGAAAACAAATATTAGTATTAAAAATAAATCCAATTTAAATCAATGCTAACACTTGATCAAAAAAAATCAACGCAAACACCACAAATCAGAATCAATCTAATAATCTACTTTACTTCAAGTTGCAAATGCCAGACCTTCCATCAAAACCGTTTCTTTCTATTTAGCTTCCCTTCCTGGGAGTCTTCTTGTTGTTGCCCAACCTTAGAACGCACAACTAATGCGTTTTACTTATTGAACAAGGTTTTATGGTCAGTTCAAGATCCCTGGATGCCAAAGGTGTCCCTGGGGTGATCTCATAGTTCCTATGGGGTGGAGATGATGGGGTCGGCCCATGGGTTTCACTATTCTTAAACTCCCAATAGTGTTTTATGAAAATTTTGTTTTGACCGTTATTTATCTGCAATGAATTTAAGTTTGATGAAAGAGTGTGGAGGTTTTTTTTTTTTTTTTTTGGAAGAAGAAAGAGAGTTTAAAAGAATAAGAAGAAGCAAGAAAAGGATATAGAGCCAAAACAAAATCTGTGTTTATTTTTATTTTTATAAGAGATAAGGAGGTTATTGGATTGTAAGCTGGCACACGTTCAGAGGTTTAAAATTGTAGGATTTTATTTTACATAATTATCCCCCTTTCGTTAAAAACTTGTAAGTGAGTATGATGAGGGTATTTTGAGCATCCAAAAGTAGAAATCCAAATAGGGTATAGAAAATAAAAGGGATTTTATAACCTAAAATTTAGGATTTTAAACATGGATTATGGGATAAGGATATGATTTTTTTTTTCAACTCTAAGTTAGATTTTAAATCTAACTTAACGTGGGTTTTTGTTTTTTTTTTATAGAAATTTTCTGGGAAGCTTTTTTTTTTTTTTTTTTTGATAAGCAGAGTTTTTTGGAAGACATGAGTTAATGAGAGAGTGATCATATTGTTGTAGGAATTTTTTTTTTTTTTTTTCTACTGGATGAGGTATTTTTTACCTTCAAAAAAGTTTAAATCAAGAAGGGGAATCATGTTATATATATAGTACAGATACTAGAATGTAATAATTGAGTTACAAGGCTATATATGTCTTTTTGAGGAAAGGATAGAATGAAATAGACCTTTTTTTTTTCTTTTGAAAATTTGATGAAAATAGAGTAAGTAAACTTCAAAAGTGCTGTTTTTTTTTTTTTTTTTTTTAAGGCAAATAGAGGGAAAGAGAAAGGGGGTTTGAACCACATCTGTGGATATCATCATAAATGATGTTATTACCACTGAATTTGTTTTTACATTATTTTAAGGGAAAATTATACTTTACCACCTTAAACTATATACTAGATTACACTTTGTATCCCAAACTATTTGAATGCACACTTTACACCCTAAATTATGACCTTTAATTCTACTGTTAAGTTAGATAGAAATTAATAACACATGATTTGCACGTGATTTTGCTTAATGACATATTATTTAAAGACCAAAACACCATTTTCAAAAACAATTAAAACAAAAGCTTTTTATTTTTATTTTCCAGCTCTTTCTATCTCTCTCGTGCATAGCTTATTTCTTTCTTTTTGTTTCTAGCTCTCTTTCTCTCTCGTGCATATCTCTCCTTTTCCCAAATTAAAAAAAAAAAAACAGTAGGCAGCAAAAACAAACATGTATGATGTACCAGAATAAAAAATCAGCAGGCAGCAAAAAATACATGTATTAGAATCAACATATAATATCCAAAATATAGAACTAGTTTTTGATCAACAATCTAGTGCCAGAATTAACTGAAATATAGGATTTCAATGTATAAGGAGACAAAAAGGATAAACCAACTCAAAGAGCTATGGCAATGGTTTCCAAAACAAAGTATCCCATATAAGTCTTCAACCACCGAATTTTGATTTTTATATAAGAGAAGCAAATTTAGTGATTTCACTAAAACCTTTGTCGCTTTCTTATTGGGACACGATTGTTAAAACTAGCCATTGAAGTCAAACAAATTCTCTATTTATATATAACTATCACAGTAGAATCAAAAGGTGGGGAAAACCTTGTGGATTTCTAACTGCTTGGGAGTTCATAAGGGAATGGAATGAGATAATCATAAGGGAATAGAAAGAAATGGAATGGAATGGAATGTATTTAAGTAAGGGAAAGAAATGGAAAATAATGGAATGGAATAAAATTAAGTAACCTTGTTTGGATGTTTTAAAATAAAGGAATAGAAATGAATAAAAATGAATGGAATGTAAGTAATCCTGTTTGGGATCAACATAGAGGGAATGTAATAGAATCATTTTATGACAATATTACTATTAAACTCCTGTTTTAAAATAAATGGTTGAATATATAGGGGTATTTTAGGAGTTTTAGTAAAAAAATCATTAAATTTAATTACATTCCCTCCCATTCCTCCCAATTTCGGGAGGAATGAAAATTTGAAATTTTAAGGGAATAGAAAGGAATGGGTATTCCCTCATACCCATTCTATTCTCTCCCACTTAAACTCCCAAACAAGGGAATGAACTTTCTATTCTCTCCATTAAAACTCCCAAACAAGAGAAGGGAAGAATATTCTAAAATTATTCTTTTTATTCCTTTCCATTCCATTCCATTCCATTCCCTCCTCCCAAGTGGAGCCTAAGGGAAAAACCAAATGGCCCAAACAGTTGATACTACAGTGAAAAAAACTACGGATGGTGGTGTCGATGATGGTTTGGGGATGTAATTTAGGGCTTTGAACAAATTTTTATTTTGGGACTTAGGGATTTCATTATAGCGGTGGAGCAGTGGAGTCGCAGTGGTGGTGTCGTTGATGATTTTGTTTTGGGCATTTATGATTACATGTTCAGCAGGATTGGAGGAGAGGAGCAACTGAATAATGAGAATGAGGAGAAGAGCCACTGGCCGAGAGAGAGGGGAAGAGCTGCTTGGAAAAGAGAGAGAGAGAGTTGTACCTAACTACCTATACGCATGTGAGAGAGAAAGAAATAGCTGAAAAAAATTAAAAAAAAAAAAAAAAAGAAAAAAAGAAAAAGAAGAAGGTGTTTTGGTCTTTAAACAGTGTTTTACTTAACCAAAAATCATATGCAAGTCATGTGTTATTAATTTCTATCTAATTTGACAGCAAAACTAATCTCAGGGTGCAAAGTATAACAAGGGTCATAGTTTATGGTGCAAATTGTGCATTCGAATAGTTTAGGGTGCAAAATGTAATCTACTGTATAGTTTAGGGTGTTAAAGTTTAATTTTCTCTTATTTTAATTTAAACCTATTCAATATTGGGTCAATAAGAGGATTTGTTATGCTTGAAGGAGAACCTGAAAGTAACAGCGAACTATGGAAAGCATGTAAATTAATTTTTAACTCTATGTTTATTTTGACATTAACATTTTTTGAAAAATGAAATATTTTCCAAAAAAATATTTTCTAAAAAATTATCTCATTTTACTATATTTGGTAAGGATCTTAAAATGAATTGAAAAACTACCTCTTGACTTTCCTTATTTAGATTGACATGACAGAGTTCATTTCTGCTAAAATTTTATGGAAAACAACTTTATATCATGCCAAACTAAATAAGGAAAGTTAAGAGATAATTATTTTTAACTCATTTTTTATTTATTTTATATATTACAAAACACAAAAAAACACACCAAAAAAAAAAAAAAAAATCTTTACATAAGGTTTCCATCAAAACAAATGGAGCATAAGTAATCATATATCAAGCGTCATCACCCCATTTTGATCCTTCCTTAAGTTTATGGAATCCTTTATTAAAAGACTAAGATAACCTAAAATGCATTTTTAAACCAATCATGCCTTGGAATTTGTTGAAAAACCATTTTGAGTTTTTGAATTTAAAAAATCATAGTTAACCAAGGTCAAATTGCCTTCATTTTATGGAAAACTTGATTAATTTATGGCGAAACCCTAGTTTGACAAGATTTGATCGTGTTTTATGTAAAAATCCAATTGATTTATCAAAGCAAATTCTTCACTATTACAAAGAGCACATAAAATACTTCAATCGGCAACTCATGGACTAAAATCAAACCATAGACAAGCAATATATCGCAAAAATGAAAAATAACCAAGACAACATATTTTGGACAAAAATGATGATTTATAGTCATGTACAAATATACTTCACACCACGAAATATGGATTCAAAAAATTAGTAATTACAGTAGGAGAGAGAAAGTGTTCACCACTCAACATCATGCAAATCAACAAGTTATGAAATTGCATGCCTCTAAAAAAAATAGGAGTGGAAATTTTTATCCAACTCACAAGTACTCGACCCGACCATAATGGATCAAGTTTTACCCAACTTGTGAAACATTAAGGGTAGGTTTGGGTTTTAATAAACCAACCCGTAGTGGGTTTGGGTTGGGTGCGAGTATTATTCATACCTACCCTAAACCCGAACCCTACACGTATACATTAAAATTACTAAACTAGCCTAACAATATATATTACAAACTATTCTCAAACCCTAATCAATCTCACTTCCTAAATCTCTTTCAGCCACCGCCCCCCTCCTCAAGCTCTCACTCTCACCAATGCAACCCAACCTCACTAGTCATGACCTCATTCTCATTCTCTCAGCCCGCCACCAGCCACCCCCCTCAAGCTCTCCCTCCTTCCTACTTCTCCACTTTACTATAGTCCTTTGTCTCACAAGTTCGTTCTCCACCTTTTTTTTTTTTTGGGTTCATTCTCCACCTTGTCTTTGTTTAAGTCTATGGCCAAAATATCTTTCCCCTTTGGTTTGGTTTAAGTTGGTTGATTTGATGGTTTGAGTTTGAAAATTAGGGCTTGGAGAATGAAGGTGGGAATGAAGTTTTGTAGATTCGTGGGTTTGAATGTATCATTTATTGGAGATGTTTGCATTTTGATTTGGAATTTGGGGTGGAAGATGTGCTGGAATGAATGTGTTCTGAGAAACTTTGTATTTTGATAGGAATTTTGGATGAACCATTTGATTTTGTTCCTCAATTTTCTACAAATCAACACTTTTTGATCTTATTTTCTCTTGCCCTTTAGGCTTTAGGGTGTTTAGGCTTTAGGAAATTGAATCATTTTTTTTATTGGGCCTTGGTTCAGGCCTTCAGGCCCTTTAGATGGGGCCCTAGTTCAGGGCCTTGAAGAGGCATGGTGGGGCCTATGGGCGCGTATAGGGGCAAAATAAACCCGTTTAGTTAATGGGGCGGGTTTGGGTCATGGGTGGTGAGTGGCGGGGTGGGTTTGGAGATAAAGAAACCAACTTCAAACCTGACCTATTACCATTCCCAAAGAAAAAAAGAAAAATAAATTGAGTGCATGTCTAGATTTATTATTTCTCATGAGAAATTCTTCTTCTACATTGTACGGTACAATATAAATTTATATTGTAAACACGAAAAAAGTGAAAAATATTGTACACGTTTGCAAAAAGTGATAAATATTGTACACATTTACAAAAAATGGTAAATATTGTACACACACACACACACAAAAAAAAAAAAATGACACATTTACAACATTTTCAAGTTGTAAACATATAAAGTTGTATTTCCCATTTGGTTTGGCCAATGAGGTCAAGTCAACTGGTAATCACAAATTTGAAATTTCTCAACCACATATAGATATGATTAAGATGAAAATGCACTATTAGTCCTTACATTTTGTGCTAATTCTCGTTTTAGTCCCTACTTTTTTAGAGCGCTTATATTGGTCCTTGAAAATCGAAAATCATTACCATTTTAGTTATTACCATCACCTCAATAATGAAAATTGTCTACGTGACAAACAAAGTGCAAAATATAGACGATAGGGACTCAAATCAATTTACTTTTATATGCACTCCATTTGTCACGTAGACAATTTTTGTTATTAAGATAACGGTAGGGACTAAAATGTAACACTTTTCGATTTTTGATTTTCAAGTACCAACATAGGCACTCTAAAAAAGTAAGGACCAAAATAAAAAATTAACCCAAAATATAGGGATCAACCTTTTTCACTTATGATTAATTAAGTAATTACACTCCCAAACACTCAATTATGAGTTTTCCAACCAAAAAGAGTAAAGAAGGACCATTAATGAGCTGTTTGGTAGTATATTTTAAACAACAGTGTTTAAACAATATTACATATATTTTTATATATTTTTTTAACTATACATATTTTTAAAAAATACAAACAACATTACTAAAATAACATTACCAAACTGACCCTAAAAGTCTCCTCCATTTCCAAGCAAGTCTCCACCGTGGCTCCGTCCCATAAAAGTCTCGCACACCACACGGCACGAGCGAATCCAAAATAGCGAAAGACCCAACACAACTCCTAAAACAACTCTAAAGTCTAGTCAAGACTCAACGTGTAGGAACATTCCAGAACCCCTCTGCGCCTCTCCTTTACACCACTCGCTAGAACTCTCTCGTTCCTTTCTCTCCTTTTATATAAGCTCTCTCTCTTTCTCTCACAATTCTCAATTACATCCAAACCCTTCATCATCAAAACTCTAATCTTTCATCGCTTTCTCTCTCTCTTCGATTCATGGCTGAAGAAGCTAAAGCCAAAGGCAACGCGGCGTTCTCCGCCGGCGACTTCCCCACCGCCATACGCCACTTCTCCGAAGCAATCGATCTCGCTCCGACCAACCACGTCCTCTACTCCAACCGATCCGCCGCCTACGCTTCTATCAACAAGTACTCTGAGGCCTTGACCGATGCGAAGAAGACCGTAGAGCTCAAACCCGACTGGTCCAAGGGTTATAGCCGACTCGGCGCGGCTCATCTCGGATTGGCTCACTACGACGACGCCGTTTCAGCTTACAAGAAAGGTCTCGAATACGACCCTAACAACGAGGCTCTCAAATCCGGCTTAGCCGATGCTCAAGCCTCGGCGTCTCGGTCCCGCGCCGGTCCTCCGCCGCCGGGAAACAATCTTTTCGGGGATGCTTTCTCCGGTCCGGAGATGTGGGCAAAGCTGACTGCGGATCCATCCACTAGGGCTTACCTTCAACAGCCTGATTTCGTGAAGATGATGCAGGAGATCCAGAAAAACCCTAGCAATCTGAACCTTTACCTCAAGGACCAGAGGGTTATGCAAGCCCTAGGGGTTTTGCTTAATCTCAAATTCCGTACGCCTACTTCTGAGGACACGGAAATGCCGGAGTCTTCTCCGTCTCCTTCCTCTCCGCCAGAGAGGAAGAGAGCTGCGGAGGCCGAGCCCGTGAAGGTTCCTGAGCCCGAACCCGAGCCAGAGCCGATGGAGCTGACCGAGGAGGAGAGGGAGAAGAAGGAGAGGAAGGCGCAGGCAGTGAGTGAGAAGGAATTGGGGAATGCTGCTTATAAGAAGAAGGATTTCGATACGGCCATCGCGCATTATACCAAGGCCATGGAGTTGGATGATGAGGACATTTCATATCTCATGAATCGAGCTGCTACTTATCTCGAAATGGGTCAGGTATCACAATTGAGACAATACCTATTTTATCAAAAAAACTTATTGCTTGCTTTTGATTTTGACTGCTACAATTTAGTTTCTATTGGTGTAGTTGACTACTGGAATAGGATCAGTTGCACTTGTGGGAATTCTTAATTTGTTTGTCGATTTTTGTGTTTCATGAGAAATGCCTTTTCTGTCATCATACTTGTTTTGGTCTCTGTTTTCACTATATCATATGTTTAAAACCTTAATGGGCAAGATTTAAAAAAAGCCCTGAATTTGCATTCTTCCATATTTCGGGTTTTAGTTTAGGGAGTTGAGGTTCATGTGGACGTGTTATTGAATTATGATTTATCAATTCATTGCAACAATAGGGGACTATCATTTGGACATACTGATTTTCTGTACTTTTTGATTTGATTCACTGGCTATAAAATGATAGGGTGTGGCATTATTATGAAGAAAAGAGTTTTCTTTACCTTAATCAACCTCACCTGGGCCCAACTTGCTGAGTTGCCCAAATCCTGTAATCTTGACAGCACTAGAGCTGACAATATACCGACATATGTCATATTTTTGCCACATTTCCAGATCATGTTGCCTCCAGTGCACTGGAGCAAAGCCTTACCCACTAATATATAAACATATAAATGTAATCTTGTTATAAGAAGAAAATATGACTCTGTAATTGAGTGATTAAGAATTTTTAAATTTTCCTGTAGATTTGTCTCATGAACCTTTAGTTTTAGCCTAGAGATAGAACAGCATCAGTAGGAAGTTGTTCATTCTTTTGTTTGTTTGCTTGCCTCAAACTGTTTTTGTGCCAATTTGTGGGGCATACCTTTGGCACCTTAAATGTTAGCACCTAAAATGGTCCTAACAATTGCCTCCACTATTCTTATTGCTGTCCAATGAACAGACTGATTCTGATATGAACAACAAACATTTGGACTGTTTACTTGGCTGTATTAAACTGTCTGATATTCACATTTATTTCTTTTTAACTGCACCCTAATTCAACTTTTAACTTTATTGTTATTTCAGTATGAGGATTGTATTAAAGACTGTGACAAGGCTGTTGAAAGGGGAAGAGAGCTTAGATCAGACTTTAAAATGATAGCGAAAGCTTTGACTAGGAAGGGAAGTGCCCTGGTGAAAATGGCAAAAACATCAAAGGATTATGAACCTGCTATTGAGAGTTTCCAGAAAGCTCTCACTGAGCACCGCAACCCAGACACATTGAAGAAACTTAATGATGCTGAAAAAGCAAAGAAGGAACTAGAGCAGCAAGAGTACTTTGATCCAAAAATGGCTGATGAGGAACGTGAGAAAGGTATCCCGTCTAGAACACTTCACCTACCGTTTTATTTATTTATTTATTTATTTCTATCTCAAATGAGAAAGGTATCCAAAAGTAGCTGTTGTGCTTTGTATCTCTTGATAGAATTGCTGATCCTACAAATGGTTTCTTCACACATTATGTTTGTGTCTTTTGATTGACTGGTTACACTCCTATATATTTATTCCTCTTGAATTGCAACCTTGGACTAGCTCTGATCAATTGCACTTCCAATAATTTTAAAACTCCATTCCTGACCTCTATTATGTGGGGTCCATATATTGTGTATTATTATGTCTAAAGTATAAGGTTTTTGTGCTAGCATTGCTGCATGTTCCTCAAAACTTCTAAGAATTTCTTCATGTCTATCTCTTTCTTGACTGCTTGTCTATGGTATATGTAGGAAATGAGTATTTCAAGCAGCAGAAATATCCAGAGGCTATTAAGCATTACACAGAATCCTTGAAAAGGAACCCAAAAGATCCAAGGGTAAAAAACCTCTGACACTCATTCATTTGTGCTGCCAAAGTATATTTAAGTGTTCTGTCTCAAGAAGAGTAAATGCAATGGATCACCGTTTGATACACTTGCTGTCTTGCAGGCATATAGCAATAGAGCTGCATGCTACACAAAACTTGGGGCTTTACCAGAGGGATTGAAGGATGCAGAAAAGTGCATTGAGCTTGATCCAACCTTTTCCAAGGGTTATAACAGAAAAGGTGCTGTCCAGTTTTTCATGAAAGAATATGACAAAGCTTTGGAAACATATCAGGAGGGGCTGAAGCATGATCCTAACAACCAGGAATTGCTTGATGGTGTGAAGAGGTATGGTTTTTAACCTGACTGCTTTTGTCGTTTTTGACATAGATTATGGTATAAAGCCCTTGTTTAACTGCCAAATCAAAATAATTTGCAGATGTGTAGAACAAATTAACAAGGCTAGCCGTGGAGATTTGACACCTGATGAATTGAAGGAGAGACAGGTGTGACTTTTCTCTCTCTTTTTTAGACTGATTTTATGAAATGAGTTTGGGATTGTGGTCTTTACATAAGTTTCCACCTTGCAGGCTAAGGGAATGCAGGACCCTGAAATTCAGAACATCCTCCAAGACCCTGTTATGAGACAGGTATGCTCATTTTAATTTTCGGTCTTTATAAGTTAAACCTGTGATCTCAAATGATTCTTTATTGTTTTCTATAGCATATGGAATTGCTAAAAATGCTTTGGGTGATGTATGCAGGTGTTGATCGATTTCCAGGAAAATCCCAAGGCTGCTCAAGAACACACAAAGAACCCGATGGTGATGAACAAGATCCAGAAGCTGGTTAGTGCAGGAATTGTTCAGATCAGATGAATCTGAGGTGGAAGATGTAACATGGACAAAAGACTTCTGCGTTACTCAGATTGTATTTTGTGCGAATTAAGGGGATATTTAAACAAACTAATTTGAATTGGCAAAATTTTGTGATGTTCCTCATTTTCAAATTGTTTAGTGGAGGTTGTCGTTGTGTTTTAAATCACACATCTTTGGTTCTCAATCTCTCTCTCTCTCTCTCTCTCCCCCATAAACACACACTGCACATGTTCTTTAGAGGTTATCTGATTGGCTGGTTTAGCTCTTGGTTCAACTAGGTTGAGGATGGGGATAGTATTCACACCCTAACAGGCAGGCAGGGGTTGCTCAAACATTAATAGGCCATTTAGATTTAGGCAATGGCCTATTGCCTTCAAATGGACGAAGGCCCCTAAAATAGAATTTATCATATTTATTTGTTTTATAGTATTGAATATAGGCGCGCGCGCACACACATAAATATGATAAATATATTGTAATTTTTTTGCTAAATAATATATATTGTATTTGAGATACAAGGAAATGATTAAGTTCCAAAACCAAAGATCGTTGTTCTCGAACGAGTAATCGAAAAGATTCTGGCACATCCTCAGGTTTAGGTATTGTTCTTCCAATGATTGTAGTACCAAGTATTTCTTGGTGAGCTCTAATATGATCAGATTTATAAGTAAGCATCTCTTGTAAAATATGAGCAACACCAAACCCTTCTAGAGCCCAAACCTCCATTTCTCCTACCTGCTGTCCTCCTTGCCTAGCCCTTCCTCTAAGGGGTTGTTGTGTAACAAGTGCATAATGTCTGCTGGAACGTCCATGTATTTTATCATCAACTTGATGAATTAATTTTATTCCATTCTCTAATATTTAATATTTATTTTGCATACATTTCATTCTAATATTGATTTTTTTAATTGTTTCTCTTTTTCACATATAATAACTACTATTCACTTTTCTATAAAAAAATAAAATAATATCTACTTTTTTTTTTTATCCTCGGGATACAGTAAAAAAAATGCAAAAAATAAGTAGTGTTAGTATAAATTTATATTGTAACTACAGTTGTGAATAAAATGAGGGGTTTTGGGGGGTTAGTTGGGCAAAATATAGAGTTTTTTTATATAATTACTCTTTCAATGTAAAAAACATCTTTAATTAAGGCCTAAAAACTTATAGATAAAAATTATTTTCTATTCGAATGTACATTCCATTAATGACAAAGTTGCACAACTTTGCACATTTGAAAAGAAAATAATTTAAAATTTTAATTGTTAAATTGTATATTTTTTATGTTTTTAATTTATATGTCAAATTTTGTATTAATTAGATATTATTTATGTAAGGAACGGATTTGGAACCTAAGCCCACAAGTCTGGACCAAAGGCCCAACGGACCTTGCACAATAAATTTGTAGAGAATGGGTGAAAGAGCTGGACTGGGTCTGATATAAACAATGACGGACAGGATTACATTAAACAGAAAAGGGACATAAAATAACACCAAGGAAAAAACTCTTTTAACTGTGTCCGAGGAGGTGTTTCACTGAACAATCAATGGTTACAAGGTTTAGGGCTACAGTAGAGTTATCCTTTTTCTTTTTCTTTCTCCTTTTTTCCCTCCTTCACTATCAGGATCTCTCCTTCCTTATATAGTGCCCTTCCCTACCATCTTCATCGTCCACTTGTTCTTCATCTGTGTATCTACTTGAGTATATGTCACATCATAGGTATGCTTTAGTTATTTGGGAATGACGGTAGCTGAGGGTGCACTGTTCAGAGGTCTTCTCCACATAAATGCGGCCAGAAAAACTGTTGTAGTGCATTAAATACGGTGGTAGCAGCCTTTTTATTAGATATTTCTTCATTCTTATCGTTCCCATCCTTCGTTCTGAGCTTATCCTGATCTGATGAAGTCCTCGGACAGCCACTGGTTTTTCTCGTACTCAAATGGCTTGGGACTTCCTGCTGAAGTGATACGTCGTCCTCGGACAAGTATTACTCTCCTCGGACAGGAAATGCCTTCCTCGGATAGCGATGATCTTTCATGAAGGTCCCATTCCTAGCTATGCCTCACCCTTTTTCTCTCTCTCTCTCTCTTCGGATGCAAGACAGCCGTTTCATGGGCCCTTGGTTCATAATTTTGGGCTTTAATAATGTTGGGCCTGGACTCTTCTCCCCCACATCAGCCCCTCAAAATTTTATTTCTTTCCCACGCAAGCGGGAAGGAAAAATAATTTTGACTAGATAGGCGGGAACAACAGAAAAATAAAATAGAGAAAATAAATAAAAATGAAAGCCAAATGACATAAGTACCCCTGCTTATACGCGCGAGCTTATGGAGACGCGCGCCTCATCATTGCTGCTGTAGATCTTCCATTCCCAAGGCGTTACATCAATTACTCCAGGCGGCTCTGTCTCCCGTATCCAACGGTGGATCGCGGATCAGACGGTTGGGGTTTGCCCTCGCTATTCGTGTGAGATGAATGACACCGCTCCATTTGTCCCTACATATAAATATCCGCAGGCAGTTTATTCTTTTTACTTTACACATTCGTAGCACTCAAAGCGTTTCCAAAGTTCCCAGAGAGCTCCTGCCTTCCCAAATCAAATAAGGGGATGAAAGATGACTACTTGGTTGTCTCGGGCGAATGGCACGACGGTCTGCATTGTCCGACCAGGCCAGGAGAGCCAGGTGTGCCTTCTCGGACTTAGGGTTTCTAACCATAGCTTTAGGATTTTTTCCTTCTGCAACTACTTCTTGGTTTTTATTTGTATCTGCTCTCTAATTGGTTTGCCTTGTTTGTTTTACAGATAAAACACATACTGCACCTCGACTGAGTCTCATCAACGTACAAGCCCTCAACTACCTTCTGCGCTCGGAAATCTACGTCAGCGAAGATAGGCAGTTGAGGTCTATTCCGCTGATACTCGGCTATACTCCAAAGCCAGCAGACGTCCAACCAGCGGGGAACGCCATTATTCAGGGCGATTACAGATTGCAGCGTATAGACGTTGCACGGAAGGCTTTTCTTGCGCCCTACGATCTTCCACCAGTTCCACACCCTAATCCCCAGGGTGTTCCGCTGCTCGTCCGACCAGTCCAACAAGTTCCTCCCGCTCAGCCGGCTGTGAGAGAACGGGTCGGATCCTCGTCCACTTCCTTGGACGAGCAAATCGATAAATTTAGATTTGAAGGCGCGAGTGAAGGAGGGGTCCACGTCATTCCTTCGGACTCCGAAGAAGAGGCGGATAGGCAATCTTTTATTCGACCCCCCGTGCTGCTAACAACAATACCAGAAGACTCCTCGGAGGAAGAGATGTCCGACTTAAGACTTCTTCTTAAGAAGAGGACAAATAAGGTGGAGATCAAAGAGACAGGGACTTCTCGTCCCCCTACCACTGTGCCACCACCTCCTCCTGTTGTGCAGGTTCCTGATCCGGCTTTTAAACCCCTTCCGGATCTAAAAAAGAAGAGGCCAATGGAACCCGAGGACAAAGAAAAGGGGCTGCCACCCAAGACTAAACAGCAAAAAGTGGCCAAAGACTCTCGTCAAAAGAGAGGCTCCTCAGTGGAAAGCCGAGAGGAACCCAATCAGGCCGAGGTCCGCCGAGGACAACGGATATGGTCCCCTCGGCTAGAGCTTGACGGTGCTCCGTTCCCCTGGGAGACCTCGGTCAGAAACTATGACGGTGGTCGGGCAGCACTGATAGCTGAGGCATTGGAGCAGCCTCTTCTTCTGCCAAAAGACATGGACTCATACAGGCGTTTTAGCCAGTATGAACTCTTCATGTCTCTGAAAAGGGACTTGGCCATGGTAAGTATATCCATCTTGCTTCTCCATTGTAGTGTTGGCTTTTATGTTTGTATACTAACACTGTAACTTGGTTCAGATCACTCAGCAGGTGTTTGTGGCCGAAGAGTGGGGCCGCAAGGCCAGTGTGCAGGCCCAGGCTGAGGCCCAAGCCAGAGCTGAAGTCGAGAGAGTTATGGACAATTTAAAAGAAGAGACATCAAAGCTCTCGGATCAGCTCAAAGCAGTAGCCCAGGAAAGGGACAGCCTGGATGCTGGCTTAAAGAATGCCGAGTCCCAAGCCGAGTCTCAGCGTAAGCTGCTGAATGAAGCCCAGAAAAAGTTGGCCGCAGAAAGAGAGGCTATCAAAGGGCTTCGTGCCGAGCTGCAAAAGGCCAAGGCAGCTGCCGAGGATGCTCAGAAGGACGCCCAGCTGGCTAAGGAGGCCATGGAAACTGAAAAGAAGGCGTCCTATCAACTGGCAGTGGAGGTGACAGAAAAAGATCTTACTGAGCAGTTTGCCTCGGTCGCCCAGGACTACTGCGATCTGACATGGAGCAAGGCGTTAGATGCTGCTGGAGTTCCTCTGGACTCAGATCTTCGACGGCCAGAAAACATCTTCTACGGCGAAGATATCCGGCAGTACTCCGATGATGATGCTCCTCCTGCACCTCTTCCTGAGGCTCCTGAGCAACCTCTGGCTGAGCCGAACCCTCTGGTTATTCTTGAGCCTAACCAGGGTCTTCCACTGCCAAGTGGCCAGGTCTCACCTGCTGAGCCCCCTCATGAGAAGGGTGGATCTTTAGAAGGGGAACATCCACCCTCGGGTCCTTCTCAGGGAGTCCCAACATAGACTTAGGATTTTTTCTGTTCCCCTTTTTTTTTTTTTTTTTTGTTTTATGTTGAGAACATTGTAAACCAATCCTTATCAATGAAGTAATTCTTGTTCAAACAATAGTACTTGCAATTTAATATTATCTTTTTGTGTTACAAATGGTTTTACTTGGCAATTACAGTTATGGTTTACTTTCCTTTGCAAATAACTTGTACAATTAATATTGTGTATGAAAGGTAGCATCAACCACTTGACCAATTAAGGCTAACCGATCTAAACACCAAGGGACTAATTAAACACTTAGGGAATAAATAAAGAGTGTTAATTAATCCGAGATCATCTGGTCCAAGGACTACAGGCCTGATCAGATTTAAGTTTAAGTGCTTCGAGAACGAATAAAGAGTGTTAACTAATCCGAGATCATCTGGTCCGAGGACTACAGGCATGATCAGATTTAAGTTTAAACACTTAGAGAACAAATAAAGAGTGTTAACTAATCCGAGATCATCTGGTCCGAGGACTACAGGCATGATCAGATTTAAGTTTAAACACTTAGAGAACAAATAAAGAGTGTTAACTAATCCGAGATCATCTGGTCCGAGGACTACAGGCATGATCAGATTTAAGTTTAAACACTTAGAGAACAAATAAAGAGTGTTAACTAATCCGAGATCATCTGGTCCGAGGACTACAGGCATGATCAGATTTAAGTTTAAACACTTGGAGAACAAATAAAGAGTGTTAACTAATCCGAGATCATCTGGTCCGAGGACTACAGGCATGATCAGATTTAAGTTTAAACACTTGGAGAACAAATAAAGAGTGTTAACTAATCCGAGATCATCTGGTCCGAGGACTACAGGCATGATCAGATTTAAGTTTAAACACTTAGAGAACAAATAAAGAGTGTTATTATAGATAAACAGGAAAACAACTCGATTAATAATAATACCTCTTGAGGTTATTTACATTCCAAGGACGGGGTATTACATGACTGTCCAAGTCTTCTAGAAAATATGCTCCAATACCTGCACATGACGTAATGCGATATGGGCTTTCCCAATTTGGTCCTAATTTTCCCCAGGCTGGGTTTTTTGTATTGCCGACAACTTTTCTGAGCACCAAGTCGCCGGGTTCTAAGGGTCTCGGTTTGACCTTGGCGTCATAGCCCTGTTTGAGCTTTTGTTGGTAGTGAGCCAGCCGAACCATAGCGTTCTCTCTCCGTTCTTCGATGAGATCCAACCCAGCTTCCAAGAGTTTATTGTTGTTGTCTAAGCAAAAGGAACTGGTTTTCAGAGTTGGAAAATTGGCTTCCAAAGGGATTACAGCTTCGGACCCATAAGTCATCGAGAAAGGAGTCTCTCCAGTAGACCTGCGAGGGGTAGTTCTGTAAGCCCAAAGCACATGTGGCAATTCTTCGACCCATCTTCCCTTTGCGTCGTCCAACCTCTTCTTTAAGCCGTTAACTATAACCTTATTGACTACTTCAGCTTGGCCATTACCCTGAGGGTAGGAGGGAGTAGAATATCTGTTCGTGATCCCCAGTTCGCTACAGTAATTCCGAAAAGAGATACTGTCGAACTGCAAACCATTATCCGAAATAAGGGTATTTGGAACTCCAAAGCGAGTTACTATGCTTTTCCATACGAATTTTTGTACATCCACATCTCGGATATTAGCAAGAGGTTCTACCTCGACCCATTTTGTAAAATAATCGGTTCCGACCAGGAGATACTTTCTATTCCCTGCTGCTTTAGGGAATGGGCCCACGATGTCCAAGCCCCATTGGGCAAACGGCCATGAACTGGACAATGGGTTAAGGGTTCCTCCCGGCTGATGTATGTTTGGTGCGAATCTCTGACATTGATCACATTTCTTCGCGTAGTTCCGAGCTTCTTCTTGCATGCTCGACCACCAATATCCTTGGGTAAGAGCCCGATGTGCTAATGATCTGCCTCCAGTGTGACTTCCACAAATTCCTTCATGTAATTCTTCTAGTAGTGCCTCAGTGGCTTCCGGATGGACACACAACAAATATGGCCCTGAATAAGAACGTTTATATAATTTTTGGTCTTCGGATAACCAGAACCTAGCGGCCCTCCTTCGGATCTTGTCAGCCTCCTTCCGTTCTTCTGGCAGGACATCACCTTTTAAAAATTCAATTAGGGAATCCATCCAGCATGGACTTTTTCGAATCTGGTATACTTGAGTTGCTTCTCTTCCTACTCTAGTGGGTTCATGAAGATCCTCCACGATGATAACTCTCGGCAAATCTTGATCCGAAGAGGTGGCTAATGTGGCCAAAGAATCGGCGTGTGCATTGCCACATCTGGGAACATGCATGAGACTGAAAGACATAAATTCCTCTTCCAATCGTTTGACTTTGCTCAAATAGCCTTGCATCCTTTCGTCTTTGGCTTCGAATTCTCCTTGAACCTGGCCCACAACCAATTTTGAGTCCGAGAACACCTTAACGGCTTTTCCTCCCATCCTTCGGACCATGACCATTCCCATCAATAGGGCTTCATACTCAGCCTCATTATTTGTGGCGTTAAAATCTAGCCTTAGTGACTTCTCGATGATGATCCCCTCCGGGGATATCATGACCAACCCTATTCCAGAGCCTTTCCGATTTGCAGCGCCATCTACGTACAACTCCCAATGAGTAGGATCCTGCTGAGAAACCAAACCAACCAATTTTTCATCCATGCTCGGCCTTACCTCTACATCTTCCAAACTGGGCTCTGTGAATTCGGCCACCAAATCTGCAAGTACCTGGCCTTTAACTGATGTGCGAGGCATGTATTTGATATCGAAAGCCCCTAGAATGGTGCCCCATTTCGCTATCCTCCCCGTATAGTCCGCGCTTCGAAGTACTGTTTTGAGTGGAAGCTGGGTGAGCACCACGACAGTATGAGCTTGGAAGTAGTGAGGCAATTTCCGTGTTTCGAGCACCACGGCCAGGATGGCTTTTTCCAGTGGCAAATACCTGACCTCTGCTTCGTGCAATGATTTGCTTACACAATAGACCGGCCTCTGTACCCCCTGATCCACTCTTATCAACACTAAACTTACAGCGTGTGGGACCACTGCGATGTATGCAAATAAAACCTCATCGGGTTCAGGACTGGACATAATCGGTGGCCGAGATAGATAATCCTTGAGCTGCTGGAAGGCTGAGACACATTCTTCGTTCCATTCAAAACCCTTCCATTTGTTAATTAGGGAGAAAAAGGGTTTGCATCTGTCCGCAGACCTGGATATAAACCGGTTTAACGCGGCTGTCATTCCTGTGAGCTTCTGCACATCTTTCGGATTCCGAGGAGACTGCAGATCCTAGATAGCCTTAATCTGATCAGGATTAACTTCGATTCCCCTGTGTGTAACCATGTAGCCCAAGAATTTGCCTGACCCAACTCCGAACGAGCACTTCGAAGCGTTCAAGCGCAGCTTATGCTTTCTCAGGATTTCAAAAACCACATCAAGATCCTTTAAATGGTTAGCAACAAGCTTGCTTTTAACTACCATATCATCTATATAAATCTCGATGGTCTTGCCTAGCTGTGATTCGAACATCTTGGTCATCATACGTTGATAAGTAGAACCGGCATTTTTTAGACCGAAAGGCATTACCTTATAGTGGTAGTTGCCAATGGGAGTAACAAAAGCGGTCTTCTCCTGGTCGTTTGAAGTAAGGGGAATCTGGTGATACCCCTGAAAGGCATCCAAGAAACTCATCCGAGGATGTCCAACAGTGGCATCCACTAGCTGGTCAATCTTCGGCATAGGGAAGGGATCCTTAGGGCAGGCTTTGTTTAAGTCCGTGAAGTCTACGCAGACCCGCCACTTTCCGCTTTTCTTCTTTACCACTACAGTATTTGCTAGCCATTCGGGATAGAAAATTTCTTTAATAGCCCCAGCCTGTTTGAGCTTTCCTACCTCCTCTCTGACTGCTTCAACGTGCTCTCTGGACGGTCGCCGAAGAGGTTGCTTCTTTGGGATGCTTAAAGGATTGACCTTCAAATGATGACAAATAAATTCTGGATCTACCCCCGGTGCTTCATAGGCGCTCCATGCAAAAACATCAATATTTCTTTTGAGGAAGTCAATTAACTCTTCCTTTTCTGACTGAGGTATCAGTGCCCCAATTTGAAAATATTTTTCCGGATCGGATTCGACCATGACCCGTGTTAAGTCCTCACATTTTACATCCTCGCCATGCCCGTCGGCAGGTGTCATCCGCTCCTTTAACTGCTATGGGTCTTTGATTACCCCTCCTGAAGATTTATCTTCGGATCCATGCCGTATCGCCGCTACTAGACACTGCCTAGCCGAGGATTGATCCCCACGGATTTCACAGACTCGTCCTTCGGAAGGATATTTGATTTTTTGATGTAGAGTGGAAGAAATAGCCCCCAGTGTATGCAACCAGGGCCTAGCGACAATTGCCGTATAGGGGGAATATACGTCTACTACCACGAAATCAACCTCGACAATTTCCGTGCCAGCTTGCACAGGCAGTCGGATCTGTCCCTTCGGAGTGACCATTCTCCCTTCGAAGCTGATTATAGAGGAGCAATATGGAGCTAGGTCACTGGGTGTAAGATTTAATCCCTGAAAAGGTCAGGGTACATAATTTCTACCGCGCTGCCTTGGTCTACCATAACTCTCTTCACATCATACCCCCCAATCCTGAGGGTGACAACCAATGCGTCCTCATGCGGTTGAATAGTCCCCGCCTTATCCTCGTCCGAAAAGCATAGCATAGGGGATATCGTATTCCCAGTGGTCCTCGGATTCCTGTCAGCTTCTTCTACCAGCGACCGAGTCACAGACATAACCTTTGACGGACGGGACCCGGTCCTTCCCGGGGCTGCAAAAATGACATTAATAATTCCTAGAGGGGGTTTTGTAGAGTCCCCCCTTTCGGAATCCGAGACTGGTTGTCCTCTCCCATTAGAGCGATGCAAAAGGTGCTTCAGTCTGCCCTCGGCGACCAGCTGGTCCAGATGGTCCCACAGACTTCTGCAATCTTCAGTCGTATGCCCATGATCCTGGTGATATTGGCAATAGACATTGTGATTGCGTCTCTCCGGATTCCCCATCATTTTGTTCGGCCATCTGAAGAATGGTTCGTTTTTTATCTTATCCAGAACTTGATGAACAGGCTCTTTAAACACAGTATTAACTGTTTGGGCATTTGTTGAACTTGAGTGCCCAACGAAATATCTCCTCGGCTTACTGTTGTTGTAGCGGTCCGACTTAAAGTCTCTCCTTTCCTGGGTGGTGGCCTTGTCTTTACCCTTCTCTTGTTGCCTATCTTCTTCTACCCTTTTATACTTCTCGATGCGATCCATAAGCTGGCGCATACTGTCAAAGGGCTTGCCGGACAAAGAGGTTCTCAAACCATGATCAGTGGGGAGACCTAACTTGAACGTTTCCAAAGCCATGGCATCAAAGTTGCCCTCCATTTCATTAAACATCTCCCAGTATCTGTCCGAGTACGCCTTCAGTGTCTCCCCCTCACGCATGCTCAAGGATAGAAGGGAGGATAAGGGCCTGGGAACTCTTCGGCAGGTGACGAATCGTGATCCGAAAGCTTGGGTAAGCTCTTGGTAGGAGTCAATGGAATCAGCCCGCAAATTATCAAACCATCTCATGGCCACAGGACCCAAACTTGAGGGGAATACCTTGCACATCAGTGCCTCATCCCTGGCGTAAACAGCCATTCTTTGATTAAAATGGCTGACGTGCTCCACAGGATCTGTCCTGCCATTATAGATAATAAAGGTTGGTTGATTGAAACGCCGAGGTAGCTCCGCTCTTTCGATCCTTCGCGTAAAAGGTGACCTAGAAATTTGATTCAGGGCTTTACTCATGGCATCGTTACCTATCCCTCCATATGGTAGTTCTCGTGGTCGCTTCTCACGAGGGTGTTCGGCTTCATACGAAAAGGTTTGGCTGATTGGAGTTTGAGAGTTCTGCTGATAAGTAATGTCTTGTTCATCATCCAGGTTATCATCAGGATGCGGTGCAGCACGTTTCCTCTTTTCCATCCGTAATTCCTTCTTCAACCTTTCAATCTCTATCTGCATGCTGTTTTTCTCTGCATGGGAAACATGACTTCCACCCCGAGGATGGGATCGTTCAGTGTGTGTAGTATGTACGCTACCTTCTCAATCCTGCCTACGCTCCAGGTTAAGAAAAGGATCAACATGTTGGGAGGCCCCAGATTCTGCTGGTTGTTGCGCTTGATCAGCCATTACCGTTCACTGCTATTCTTCCCCAATCGTTTAAGCTCTCCCCACAGACGGCGCCAATTGTAAGGAACGGATTTGGAACCTAAGCCCACAAGTCTGGACCAAAGGCCCAACGGACCTTGCACAATAAATTTGTAGAGAATGGGTGAAAGAGCTGGACTGGGTCTGATATAAACAATGACGGACAGGATTACATTAAACAGAAAAGGGACATAAAATAACACCAAGGAAAAAACTCTTTTAACTGTGTCCGAGGAGGTGTTTCACTGAACAATCAATGGTTACAAGGTTTAGGGCTACAGTAGAGTTATTCTTTTTCTTTTTCTTTCTCCTTTTTTCCCTCCTTCACTATCAGGATCTCTCCTTCCTTATATAGTGCCCTTCCCTACCATCTTCATCGTCCACTTGTTCTTCATCTGTGTATCTACTTGAGTATATGTCACATCATGGGTATGCTTTAGTTATTTGGGAATGACGGTAGCTGAGGGTGCACTGTTCAGAGGTCTTCTCCACATAAATGCGGCCAGAAAAGCTGTTGTAGTGCATTAAATACGGTGGTAGCAGCCTTTTTATTAGATATTTCTTCATTCTTATCGTTCCCATCCTTCGTTCTGAGCTTATCCTGATCTGATGAAGTCCTCGGACAGCCACTGGTTTTTCTCGTACTCAAATGGCTTGGGACTTCCTGCTGAAGTGATACGTCGTCCTCGGACAAGTATTACTCTCCTCGGACAGGAAATGCCTTCCTCGGATAGCGATGATCTTTCATGAAGGTCCCATTCCTAGCTATGCCTCACCCTTTTTCTCTCTCTCTCTCTCTCTTCAGATGCAAGACAGCCGTTTCATGGGCCCTTGGTTCATAATATTGGGCTTTAATAATGTTGGGTCTGGACTCTTCTCCCCCACAGTTTACTATATAATTTATAAACTTATATTTTATGCATAATTTTAAACTATAAAATTTTTAATTTAAACAATTTATTGATGGCATATTATTGATTTTTAATTTTTAAAAAATTTTGTAAGTATGAAGAATATAAGATAAAAATATAATTCAAAAGTAAATTTATCAAAATTCATCTCTAATAAAAAGATATTAAGTAAGATTATAACTTAAGGTTACAACTAATTTTATAACTAAACTTTATTATTTTATTAATACATTTTACCATGTTTGCCATAATTTAAAAATGTAAAAATTTTCAATCTTCCAAAATTTTACTTGCTTTCTCTTTCTATCAAATTAAAATTAATAATTCTATCAGATTAAAACCATAATTAATAATTTTTCCGACGACTTCATTAATGGTGTTCCCAACATCCCCAAGCCTTACGGCTCAAGGGAAATTCCCTAAATGCTGCGTTGAATCTAACATTTTGGGCATTTACTAACTCAATCCTGGCTACCAAATGGTGAGCATGTAGTTGACTATACTGCTCAACATTTTAGTCATTGGACATTTCCGGAAGGTTTCTCCGCCCTCGCCAAGTGTCATTCCCTAACTTGTCAGAACCTAAAATTATTGTGCTGTATAAAGTATAAACATTCTGAAAACCTAAACAATAATAGGAATTGTTATAGTTCACATTTTTCAAATGTTCACATTTACTTTATGAACTGCTATTGACTTCTTTTTATTTGTTTATTTTTTTATTTTTTATTTTATTTTTTTGTTTCGAGTCCACTTTATGCCGAGTTTAGTTAGAAACATTTTTCCCCCCATTGCTACAAACCCAATTATATTTACTCAATTATGAATCTATGATATTGGCAAAATGTTTTCATCACAGCCTTTTCTTGTTCAATTTTGTGTAGGGTTGGACCAAGTCTAAGATTGCTTTATGAAATGTTACAGGGCAAGTATAGGGAAAAGGGAAAAAGAAAGAAAGAAAACAAAAAAATTTATGTCGTTCAGTCGAATTCTAAATATTAAATCGACAAAAAATATATTGCTCCTTGTTCTTCACGAGGGAGAATAAATTAAGCAGCAACTTGCTCCTTGGCAGAGCTGAGTTCATTCTGGATGTGTTGAGGGACAACATCAAACTTGGCTAATTGCATGATATAGGATGCACGGCCTTTTGTCATCCCCCGGAGTGTGCTCACATACTGGAACATCTCTGCCAGTGGGACGAGTGCATCAACCACCTGCAATAATCCCAAAATAACCAGTGAACTAAGACCCAAGAATAATGGGACATAAGAAAAATGAAGATATAGCTTATGATCAAGTGCCACTGCTTCAATCATCAGCATTCCATTTCCTGTTTTAAGGCATTAATTCATGAAAGGTCCAAGATACCACAGGAAAGCCCAAACAACACATGCTGTTACAGTCAATTATTCCCTTTTTTACAGTTGTCTTTTTCACTTACTATGCCTTAGAAGTTAGAACTTGGTATAGACAGTCTTGAGATAGATGTGTAAAAAGTGTACAGTTTTACAATGAAGAGTTGCAATCAATCACTATGAATGCAAGGACTACGCAAAATTTAGTATGTGGTTTATAAGAGGTAGCTAGAGTTGACTGAAAAATAAGCAATACAGTAAATGCTGTGGTAAGAAAATTTTCAGAATATATGTTAAGGTTAAGCGAGAGACAAGAGATTGTTGGACATACCTTGAGACCGCCAGGTTTGTCACCAAAGCTGTTGATCTGACCTCTCCTTGAGTTTAGATCACCAATCACATCTCCTAAATGTTCCTCAGGTGTGACAACTTCAACTTTCATAATGGGTTCAAGCATCTTTGGGGCAGCCTTCCTCATCCCTTCACGAAAAGCTCCTCTGGCTGCCAGCTGAAATGCCAGGACACTTGAATCGACATCATGGTAAGATCCATCTACTAGCACAGCACGTACATCAACAACAGGAAATCCTGCAAGCACACCATTACTCATACACTCCTCTAATCCTTTCATCACCCCTGGAATGTATTCTCTGGGCACTGCACCTCCCTTTATTTCACTTTTGAACTCGTATCCGCTACCTGCTTCCATGGGTTCAAACCGTACAGTGATGTCAGCAAACTGACCTTGTCCACCTGACTGTTTCTTGTGCACATACTTCACTTCCGAGATTCTAGAAATACTTTCTCGGTAGTTTACTTGAGGCGCACCAACATTAGCTTCCACCTATGTAAAACAAGCAGCCCCATTATGACAATTCAAAATAACAATACAACCAACCATTTTGTTCTTTGCATATTCTCAAATAGGAGTTGCCAATAGAGAAAACTAGAAATCTTTACTGATCAGACAATTGGTCAGACTGTAGATATTAATTCACATTCTTCTCCTTTGCTCTCTCTCATGGTAAGGATAATAATTCAAACTTGTGCAAACTGAACAAATGAAGAAGTAACATGATGCAAAATTGCAAATGCATGTGCATGCATAACCATTTACACTATTATATGTTCAAGTATATATATATATATAGGTGCTTGTGCATGTGCATGTTGATTAGAGTATTGTCCCAAAGAGGCATCATAAAGAGGTGTATTGTGCCAGATCATGATCCTAGGTATAGAACATATGAATTTGAAAATCTAAAACTTAGGTCTCAGATATAAACCTTAAACTCCCTCTTGAGTCGATCAACAATAATCTCAAGGTGCAATTCTCCCATTCCTTCAATCACTGTCTGGTTGATCTCTTCATCCCGTGAGAAGTGAAAAGAAGGGTCTTCTTGAGCAAGTTTGATTAACCCAGTTGCCATCTTATCAACATCAGCTTTAGTCTTGGGTTCAATTGCAACCTTGATCACAGGATCAGGGAAGTCCATCCGTTCAAGCACAATGGGATTCTCAGGATCGCTCAGTGTTTCGCCTGTAATGGTATCTTTCAAACCGGCAAGAGCAATAATGTCACCTGTTAAAGCTACCTTAACATCCTCTCTGCTGTTTGCGTGCATTTCTAGAAGTCTACCAATCCTTTCTTTTTTGTTTTTGTTTGCATTCAGTACATAGGATCCTGCAGTCAGCTTTCCTGAATATACCCTCACAAATGTAAGGGAACCCACAAATGAATCACTCATGATCTTGAAAGCTAGTCCAGAGAATGGCTCATCATCACTTGCAGCCCTTTCAATTATCAGTTCTGGGTTCTCTGGGTCAGTACCCTTCATTGCTGGCAAATCAATTGGAGAAGGCAAATAATCCACAACGGCGTCAAGCAATGGTTGAACACCCTTATTTTTAAAAGCTGAGCCACATAATACTGGGACAAAACTGCTTGAGATGGTTCCCTTCCTTATTAATTTCTTAATGGTTTCCTCATCAGGTTCAACTCCTTCTAGGTAGCTCTCCATAACTTGATCATCTAAGTCAATTATGGTTTCTATCATCTGAGATCGATACTCTTGTGCTAGCTCTTGAAGATCTGTTGGAATATCCTCATAGACAAACTTAGCACCCAACTCTTCTCCTGACCAAACTATAGCTTTCATCTTCACAAGATCAACAACTCCCTGAAAAGTATCTTCTGAACCAATAGGTATTTGAATCACCAGTGGTTTAGCACCCAAATTTGTCACTATCATGTCTCTTGTTCGGAAAAAGTTTGCTCCAAGACGATCCATTTTATTGACAAAGCATATTCTGGGTACCCCATATTTATCAGCTTGCCTCCAAACAGTTTCAGATTGTGGTTCCACACCAGCAACGCTATCAAACAAGCATATAGTGCCATCCAATACCCTGAGAGCCCGTTCCACTTCAAGAGTGAAGTCGACATGGCCAGGAGTATCAATAATGTTAATCCGGTGTTTGTTCCAAAATGTGGTAGTTGCAGCAGAAGTTATGGTAATCCCTCTTTCTTGTTCTTGCTCCATCCAGTCCATTGTAGCTGTTCCATCATGTACCTCCCCTATTTTATAGTTTCTTCCTGTATAGTAAAGAATCCGTTCGGTAGTGGTAGTTTTTCCTGCATCTATGTGAGCCATAATTCCAATATTGCGATAATCATTCAATGGTACTGCACGCTTTGACTCTGGCAAAAAGACAAAAGAAAAATAATCTCTGCTATGTTAGCTGATACACAAAAGGTTTCACAAACCATAATGAAGAGTAATCTATATAGGCTTTGGCCACAGTATGCCATGATATAATCAATGAAACAAGCAAGAATGCATATCACTTATCCCATTATCATGTATAGAAGTTATTGCCAATACATTGCAAAAGTAACTATTTTCTTGAGACTTAAAATATGTGGCTGTGTTTCTAAATATCAGAACTACAAATAGTAATTACTGAAATTCATTTCATCATTTGAAGAGAGCCAAATGGTCCCATTCCACACTATGTGGACACTAAATATTAGAATTTTGGAAAGTGACACAATTTGACATACATTCAAAATATCATTTCTTTGCCTTATGAGCTTATAGGAATAATAAAATCAATGGGAAAGGATATGCTCTAAAAGCCAGCAGGTGCAAAAACTGCAGACTTCAGCAAATCCTTTGATGATAGGCCAGGTTTTGTTTGAGTAGTTTGAGTTGTTTTATTTGTGCTGGTTTCTTGCTTGTTCTTGTTCTATGTGGTACTTGTTAGTGGTTTCTGCTTGTATGTGCTCTGGGTTTCAAGGTAAGTTTGGCTGTTGTTTTGTTGGCTATTCTGGACTCTAAGTTTATGTTTGCTGCTTATGCACAGCTTCTTTTACTGTGTTTTGATCAATGAATTTCTTATCAATCATAAAAAAGAAACTGGAAATTGACAGTGAGCATTCACTGAACTTGAAAGCAGCTATAAACTACATAAAGATATTAAACAACTAATTTGTAGAACAAAGAAAATTTACTTTGATTCACTTAAGCAGGAAGCAAATGAAACCGAATACAAACTAAGTAATCAAAGAATCTACTACCCATCAATTTCACATAATTGCCTTAAAATTTAACAATTTGGATAAAAGGGTACACGCAAATGACACCAAAAAATTAACTTTCAACTACCTAAGAGAGAGAGAGAGAGAGAGACCTTCAGTGGCCATGGCGAAGACAGAGAAATTTCTTCTGCTCTGCGAAGTGGAGGGCTTGGAAGATACTGAGTTAAGGCGCACAGTGCCAAGGTACGAAGAAGAAGAAGAAGAAGATGATTGTCGTCGAGGACGAAGACCCAGAAAGCGAGCTGGAGAGAGAGGGATTGTAGGCCTTCTTTGAGAGCCATTGAAACTGAAATTGCACGCTGAGGAAGCTGACACTCTCACAGACTCTGCCGCCATTTTTTGTCTCTGTACTGTATGACTGTGAGTGAGAGAGCTTTTCTCTTTAGTTGTTTTGGGCTCTCTTCTCTTCTGTCTCTCTTATTACTCAGTCTCTCACACTTCCATCTGGTAGTTATGGTTTGGGTTTGGGGATAACGCAAAAGTATATAAGAGGTTAGAGGCGCTCGTGAGTTTTGGCTTGTCTTTCGTTTTCGGTCTCGGTCGTTCTGAACCGGAAGATTGCTTTCTGGAGTATTTTCATTTTCATTTTTGGAAAAAGAAAATTAGGGAAAATAGAATTCTTTTTGCCCCCCATTCGAAATAAAATTACTAATTATGTCATGCATATTAATATTAATTTTAGCTTTTTAATTTTTTTTTTTGGTTGAAAAATTTAAAGATAAGTAAATACTGGAGATATATATATATATATATATATATATATATGACACTATAGAGGATATCATTAGACTCATTATCACTAAACTATCCTTTAAACCCATTTTATAATAAATTTAAATACGTGAGCTAATTATCAACTATCTAAAAGATTTTTGTTTTGTTTTAAGTTATATTCTTAACATAAAAATGAAAAAAAAAAAAAAAAAAAAAGAAGATAAATAGAAGTACATATTAGGGGTTTGAATAAAAAAATTCAAAACTAAATATATAGTTCTAAAGTAAAAACCTATATTTTAATATAGTTTTGTAAGATAGTATAAAACAACTAATGTAGGATACTAATTAATTAATTTAATAATGTATATTTAATAAATTTTAAAATAGCTTGATATTAGCAATTTTAAAATCCTATAATAATAATAACAACAACAATAATAATAATTAAATCATCTTGAGCATAAACCTCTTAGCCTGAAGTGAATGTTCCTGGATTTCCCAAAAACTAGTTTTAGCTTATGATTTAATTGCTCTTGCTAGAGGTTTTATTAGTACTTCCAAATTTGTGTAGGTCCTAATTTCCTAGTTATCAATCCAATCAACAAAATGGTTGGCCGAAAACAAGTCCTACATATTGCCAGCCCATTTAATTAATTGGGGGGGGGGGGGGGGGGGGGGGGGGGGGGGTGTGTGGGGGTTTAATTTAAAAAAATGTGGTAGTTTTTTTGTTTGAGAAAAAGGAAAAAAGAAAAAGAAAAAGTGGTAGTTCGGTAACTTTGGAAGTTTGGCTGGTCAGAACTGAAAGAAAATCAGAAATTTAATTTTGTATATGGGGAGGAAAAGAAAACTTGTCATGGTCACATGGGCCTTAAATAACAATGGCTTCGAAGATGCCACATAGCTCAGAATTCATACCCTCATGTCATGAATGAGAGGTGGGGTAGAGCCTGAGTTTAAAAAAAAAAAAAAAAAAAATGCCTATCCAAATCTGAGATTGAAGCTTTGAGCACCCTCACTGCCACTGGTGTGCGAAGCGGCATTGGTGCATTCGTTGTGGTCCATTGTGGGCCTGAGACTTTACAGGCCCATTGGTTTTGTCCAGACCACATTATGGCCCATGTCATGTTTGAGAAGACCAAGAGGACTCACTCAAATTTGGAGGATGGATAACGTTTCCATTAAAGCCCAGCCCAAACAGCTCAAGTTGGCCCCAAAAGTTCAACGGCTAAAGGGTGGCATGTCATGCGATAGTTATAAACAAATAAGAATAAAGTTTCTTTCCAAACTAGTTTGGAGAATAACTCTTCAAACTTATATATTTTTATATTGAGTGTAAAATTTGAAAATCTAATCGTTAGATTGCATGTTCTTATTATATTTTTAATGCTTGCAAAATTTCAAGAAGATCAAAAATCAATTGCTATGTCATCAAATAAATGTTAAAATTTCAAATTTTTGTAATCTAAAATTGTGTATAAAAAATAAGTTCATTGATCAAATAGTAAATAAAATCCGATTTGAACGAAATTTGAATGTTAAGTGAAAGGGGAAAAATATACGGCTACGATACCTAGTATAACGGAACGGGCTGATTATTGTTTATGGGCTGAAAGGTAGATGAGCCTGTTATGTGCAAGACCTGTTGAGAACGGATTCGGAGTGGACGGATGAGAACGGAATGGACTAATTGGCCATGGGCCTGCTGGGACCTCTTGATGGGAATACTTGTGGCCCATTATCAGGAAATCTTAAACAGAATCCTAATGCAAAGGGGATTCTAAAGATTATGTACATTGATGAAGATCTTCTTTATAAGGAAAAGACTTGTCCACCACGTTTTGGATTCTTAAAAATGATTTCTACAAGGAAAGGACTTCGACTTCAAGTAAAAGAGGTCAACTTTCGACTACTATAAAAGCCCCAATACCCTCACAAATTAAGGTACGCATAATTGACCATTTCTAGCACTCTGGAGTTGTAAAAGGTTCTAACTTGACCTTCGGAGGGTATTTGGCCAGCACCACACCAGTGCTCTCTGTAGGTTTTTTCTTTTCCTTACTATGCAGGTGATTTTTGGAGCGTGTGAGCAACGTGTAATTCATTGGTAATTTTTCAGACTTCATCAGTTGGCGTCGTTTGTGGGGACCAGAAGTGATCAAACGTTGCTTTATCCCTGAAGACAGAAGGGTTGCATGGTGCTCACTTGCTTAATGGCAACCACTAATGACATCCAAGGAAAGGAACCATCCACAATCGCCTTCGAGAGACAGGTTCGAACTCTCACCGTGGTTGTGGAGCGTCTCACCAAAAAACCACGACCTAGAAGAACAGTTGCGACAGAAAAACACAGCACCTAACAACCAGAAGGAGGATCAGGAAGGTACTAGCGCCATGCAAAGAGATCGAGAAGGGCCTAAAGGCAATAATGCCCCAAGTAGGCCAGAATGGCAAAACGCGAGCCTTCTATCTTTCATGGACATGACTCCACCACCTATTTTCGCAGAGATGTAGGCGATGAAGGAATAGATGGAGGTTATGATGAACGCCCTTAAGGGATGAGTGTCCAGCGATCTTGACGACCTAGTGAACCGGACCGACTCTCCATTCACCGCCCCCATCAATTCCTTTCCCCTACCGCATAAGTTCCGGATGCCACAGATAGAGAGTTACGACGGAGTCAAGGATCCCCTAGATCACTTGGAGACCTTCAGTCAGCTGACCCCGAACTCCATCAGCACTTTCAAAGAGTTAAGCGCTCAGTTCACCTCACACTTTATAAGGGGACACATGTACAAGAAATCCACGACATGCTTAATGAGCATCAAGCAGAGAGAGGACGAGACGTTAAAATCCTACATAACCCACTTCAATAAGGAAGCGCTTTCGATCGATGAAACTGACGACAAAATATTGGTCGCAGCCTTCACAAATGGGTTGCAAAAGGGCAAGTTTTTGTTCTCACTATACAAAAACGACCCCAAGGCCATGTCAGAGGTACTCTACAGGGCCACAAGTACATGAACGCAGAAGATGCGCAACTAGCCCGAGAGGAAAAACCTAGGAAGAGAGAGCGACAGAGGGACATACGGCAGAATCAAGGGCAAAAGAGACCAAGGACAAGAGACAGAAGGGACGAAAGTCACCCTAAACCCCCGGGAGGGAGGTTCACAAGCTTTACACCACTAAAAGCCCCAATAGACCAAGTCTTGATGCAAATCAAGGACGAGGGGGCGCTAATGTTTCTAGGGAAACTGAAGAGCGACCCAAGTAAACGACCTCGAGACAAGTACTGTCATTTCCACTGAGATTACAGTCATGACACGGCCGATTGCTATGACTTAAAGCAGCAGATTGAGGCCCTTATTAGACAAGGGAAGTTGTAGAAATCCGTCAACAAAGAAAGAGTGGATCCCAATCACCAAGAGCAGGCCCCTCGACAGGATAATGAGCGTCCTAGACCCCCCATCGAAGACATAAGGATGATTGTAGGGGGAACCGCGACTACTGGCTCCTCTAAAAAAGCTCAAAAGACGTATCTCAGGATGGTCCAAAGCGTCCAACTAACAGACTCTGTACCTAAGACAGCACGGAGGGAAAACCTTATCATTGGATTCTCCGAGGAAGATGCAAGAAGACTCCACCATCCATACGATGACGCGTTAGTCGTCTGCGTACGTATAGGGGACTATAATGTTCACTAAGTATTAATCGACAACAGCAGCTCGGCAGACATCCTATACTATCCAGTGTTCCAGCAAATGGGGATCAACAGAACTCGATTGATACCAACGAATGCTCCTCTTGTCGATTTTGGAGGAACAAGGGTATTCCTGTTAGGCTCAATCACACTCTCGGTAACGGTGAGCGATTATCCATAAGAAATCACTAGGGACGTAACATTCCTTGTGGTGGACTGCTCATCTGCTTACAATGGTATTCTCGGGCGACCCACACTTAACTCATGGAAAGCGGCAACATCGACGTACTACCTAGTGATCAAGTTCCCTAAGGACTATGGGATTGGGGAGTTGCAAGGAAACCAGGTGGCCACCTGGGAATGCTACATTGCCATGCTAGAAATGGAAGATCACCAGCAGACCATGTGTATAGAAGAACAGTGGACCATTGCAGAACTGGTTGAAGAGCTAGAGGAGATAATACTTGATGAATCAAAGCCTGAGCGAATGACTAGGATAGGGACATTAGCCAGCCAGCCAATGCGTTAAGCCCTCATGGCATTCCTTAGGAGGAACCAAGACGTATTCACATGGAGCCACGAGGACATGCTCGGGATCTATCCCTCTGTCATGGTACACAAGCTTAATGTGAAGCCTGCATCCCCACCCGTCTGGCAGAAAAAGCGAGCATTCGCTCAGGAATGAGACCGAGTGATAGTGAAAGAGGTTAGGAAACTACTGGAGGCGAATTTCATTCGGGAAGTATATTACCCAAAATGGTTGGCAAACATAGTCATGGTTAAGAAGGCTAACGAAAAGTGGCGAATGTGCGTCAATTTCATGGACCTCAACAAGGCATACCCGAAGGACAGTTACCTTTTCCCGTGGATAGATGCTCTGGTCGACTCAACGGCCAGATACCAGCTCCTAAGTTTTATGGATGCCTTTTCAGGCTATAATCAGATCAAGATAAAGGAAGCTGATTAAGAGAAAACGTCTTTCGTCACCAGCCAAGGACTTTTTTGCTATAAGGTGATGCCATTCAGACTCAAGAACGCAGGGGCAACACATCAGAGACTAATGAACAAAATGTTCGCGCACCAGATTGGGAGGAACGTACAAGTTTATGTTAACGACATGTTGGTCAAGAGCCTGTGCGAAAATGACCACCTGAATGAGCTCTAGGAGATGTTCGACACCCTTCGATCATACAACATGAAGCTGAATCCAAGCAAGTGCGTGTTCAGAGTAACGGCAGGAAAATTCTTGGGATTTATGGTATTCCAAAGAGGAATAGAGATCAACCCAAAAAAGATACGTGCTATCATGAAGCTAGAACCGCCAAGGACGGTAAAAGATGTGCAAAACTTGAATGGAAAAATTGCGGCCTTGAATAGGTTTGTCTCTAAAGCAACGGACAAATGTCTACTGTTCTTCCGCATCTTAAGGAAATCATTCAAGTGGACAGACGAGTATCAGAAGGCATTTGAAGACCTGAAAAAATACCTCGCTTCTCCACTGTTGCTCAGCCCGTCCAAACCAGGAGAAGAACTCTATTTGTATCTAGCAGTTTCGCGGGTAGCGATGAGCGCGGCCTTAGTAAGAGAAGAGGAAGGAATTTAGCAACCCGTTTATTTCATAAGTAGGGGATTCCGGGGGGCAGAAGAAAGATACCCCTAGATGGAGAAGCTTGCCTTTGCGCTGGTAACTGCAACCCGAAAACTCAAACCGTATTTTCAGGCCCATACTATCATCGTCTTGACGGATCAACCCCTAAAAGAGCAATGAGTAGCCTTGAAGCTGCCAGATGAATATCTCTGTGGGTGATATAGCTGAGCGAGTTTGACATACATTATCGACCGTGAATTGTAATAAAGGGACAAGCAGTGGCAAACTTCATCGTCGAGTACACTTAAACGAAGGACAAGGGGGCAGACGCCCTCAGACAATGGAACATCCACACGGACAGATCTTCAAACAAGCAAGCTGGAGGTGCCGGTGTGGTAATTCAAACCCCTGATGGAGATAAAATCAAATGCATGATTCAGCTAGACTTCCCAATGACCAACAACAAGGCCGAGTATGAAGCGTTGGTGGCAGGATTAGACCTCGCAAAGGCAGCGGGTGCCAAAGACATGGTCGTACATTGCAATTCACAGGTAATAACCAGTCAGATTAGCGGCGTCTATGAATGCAGAAGTGAAAGGATGAAGAAATACCTGGAAGAAGTCAAGAATTGGATCGGCAGCCTCAAAGTCACATTTGTCCAAATCCCAAGGAAGGAGAACGAATGTGTCGATCGTCTGGCAAAAGTAGCCTCCACAGAGTTTATGATGGTCCTGGATTAGGTATTATCGTTTATCCAAAATTCCTCACTTATCAACAACGGAACAAAAGTGCAGGAGGTGAATCCCGAAAACAATTAGACTACGCCATTAATAGCATACCTGAAGGCGGGCACGCTACCAGACAAAAGAGACGCAGCAAGAAAACTGAAAGTCCGAGCCTCGCGGTTTGTAATGATCAATGATGTCTTATACAAAAAGGGATTCTCCCGACCGTACCTAAGGTGTTTAGGCCACAAAAAAGCAGACTACATAATAAGAGAAGTCCATGAGGGTATCTGTGGAAACCATTTAGGGGCACGATCCTTAGCACAGAAATTGATCCGAGCAGGGTACTATTGGCCTACAATGCAAAAGGACGTATAAGCCTACGTCAAGACTTGTGACAAAAGTCAAAGGTTCAACAACTTAATCAGGCAACCAACAGAGGAGCTAACACCCATGATGGCCCCTTGGCCATTCGCCTAATAGGGACTAGACATCGTGGGCCCCTTCCCGACGGTTGCAAGGCAGCTAAAATTCCTGGTAGAAGGGATCGACTATTTCATTAAGTGGGTGGAGGTTGAAGCCTTGGTAACTATCACGGAGAGGAAAATCTGAAGTTTTGTATGGAGGGATATCATATGTAGGTTCAAGATACCAAGAGTGCTCATCTCCGACAACGGAAAGCAATTCGACAACAATGCGTTCAAAAACTTCTGTTCGGAGTTAGGCATCAGGAATCACTACTCGTCACCCGCACACCCACAGGCCAATAAGCAAGTCGAAGTCACAAACTGATCCTTACTCAAAACCATCAAGACCCAGCTCGAGGGGGCAAAAAGCATCTAGCTTGACGAGCTACTAAGTGTCTTATGGGCATATCGTACTACGGCAAGAACACCCACTGGAGAAACACCATTTAGACTAGCATACGGAAGCGAGACTGTCATTCCAGAAGAGGTAGGGCTTACGAGCTATCGGGTGGAGAACTACAACGAGGATAAGAACGAAGAGGCTTTGCAGCTTCAGCTAGACCTAGTGGACGAAGTCCGGGCTACGACAGAGCAAAGGTTGGCTCGATACCAGAACCTCATGGCAAAATACTACAACTCCAAGGTCGGACACAGAGATTTTCAGATCGGAGACCTTGTGCTACGGAAGGTAATGGGGGTAGCCAAAGATCCTTCACAAGGAAAACTTGGCCCCAACTGGGAAGGATCCTACAAGATCTCGTCATGGCAGAGGAATGGGACCTACCACCTCGAAACCATGGACAGACGGAAGCTACAGCACCCATGAAACACGGAGCACCTTCAAAAATACTACCAGTAGAGACGGTGTGAAGATATGAAGAGCATCAGCATTCCCCAATTTCCCAGTTTATCATTTAATTTTCCTAGTTTTTACTTCAAACGATTCTTTCTATAAGTACCTTTTTAAGCCCAAGGGGGTAGGTATTTTTTGGCTTATTACAAATATATGATTTTCATTTAATTAATAAGAGGAATACTCAGACTCGACTATATTTTTTGACTATTTAAGAAAATGGATGGATATAAAACTAAGTCCACAAGATGGACGGACTGTCCTAATAAGGTGATAGCTACTAAGTCCTGAGAATGGACGGATAAAAAACTAAGTCCACAAGCTGAACGGATCATCCTAAAAGGATGATAACTCTCAAAGTCCAAATAATGGACGAATAAAAAACTAAGTCCACAAGATGGACGGATCATCCTAAAAGGATGATAAGTCTCAAAGTCCAAAGAATGGACGGATAAAAAACTAAGTCCACAAACTGGACAGATCATCCTAAAAGATGAGTCTCAAAGTCCAGATAATGGACGAATAAAAAATGAAGTCCACAAGCTAGACGGATCATCCTAAAAGGATGATAAGTTTCAAAGTCCAAAGAATGGACGGATAAAAAACTAAGTCCATAAGCTGGACGGATCATCCTAAAGGGTGATAACCCTTAAAGTCCAAAAAATATACGGATAAAAAACTAAGTCCACAAGCTGGACAAGTCATCCTAAAGGGTGATGACTCTCAAAGTCGAGATAATGGACGGATAAAAAAATAATAAAGTCCACAGGATGGACGGATCATCCAAAGAGGATGAAAATTTGAGCACAAGCAATGGACGGACCAAGCCTACGTCCACAAGACTGGACGGATCGTCCCAATAGAATAAAAAAGAGAAAATGGACAAAGCACACAAACTGGACGGAATCCATCTAAGAGTGTTAAGATCCAAAATCCACGAAAAACAAAAATATACTCAAATAAAGTAAGACGGCTGCATTTCACAAGAATAAAATAAAGGTCAATGGACCTTGCAGAGTTTAACAAATATATAAAGAAAAGCCCTAGAAGGGCAATGTTCAAAAGCCCCAAAACATGACGGGGAATTAGAAATTGTTCTACACTTTAAAAAAAAAAAAAAAAAAAAAAACATAAGTTAAATATGAAAGGCAAAAGAAAGGGGTGAAAGGATGGACCATATAACGACGGATGAGTTACCTGTGCAATACTAAAAAGGGTCGTCTCTCCCATCGCCTCCGTCGAGTGGTTCCCCAAGTCCTCGTAGTCATCAGTGGTTATGATGGACGAGAGCCTCTCAAGAGCGTACTTGGAGTCGTCGTGGAGTAGGACGGGCGTCTTCTTCTGGCTACCAGACGGACCTGTCATTAGGCCCTTGCCAGCCCCATGCTTCACAGGGGTGATCGTCTTAGTCCCCCAAGCCATCAAGCCAACGACGGGCTCCAGGGAAACCTTGGGCTGCTTGGGTGCACGATCACCTTTTAAGGGCTGTTTCCTCTTAAGCATTTGTTTGCTGGAGCCCGTCCCCATAGTGTCCAATCCAGCTTCTTTGTTTTTAGCAGCTTGAAGTCTGATAGTCGCTTGCCTTTTAGGGTCGTCCATCTCTAAAGAGGTAGATGGGTGTCAAAAAAAAAAAAAAAAAAAAAGAGATTAAGGAGGAAGGATGGACTTACGTTGACGGGTGCGCTTTTTGAACTTGAGTGCCACTGGAGTTGCCTCAGGTCTGTCGCAATACCAGTGGATGGTGTTGAGGTTGACAAGCTTAGCCTAGGTCCGTTCCTCAGGTTTTAACTTTGTAAAAATTTTCTTAAGGAAGCTAAACTCCTCAAGAGTGATTTGTGGACGCCGTCCAACTGTGCCAAAGAAGACGGACGTTAAAAACGTAATAAATATTAAATAAACTCATAGTAGTTGCTATATGACAGGTTCATACCAGATGAGTTTAAAATGCCCCAACTTGTGTCGACGGGCATGTAATCCGTTTCCCCTAGATAACACATCCAACCGTCTCCTTTAATGAAAAAATAACGGCTCTTCCAATCTTTATTTGAGTCTGGGGTTTCATATATCACTTTTAGGACGGGGCTCCTAGGAACAAAGCTATACATCCCCCTTGCTTTATCTATCTTGTCTGAACGGTAGCAGTGAAGGAATTCCCTTATCATCAGCCTTCTTCTACCGTCCGACATAGCTCCGTACAGGACCTCCATTGCTATAAAGACCCTTCAAGCATTAGGGGATATCTAGCTGACGAATAAACCTAGGTATTTAAGAAGTTCGCGAACCTAAGGCCTGCCTTGAGCATCTGTTCATACACTCCGACTCTGATCACTCCTTCATAATAGCATTTTTTTGACTTGTAGGGCAGAGGGAGGGGGATGTAATCTGGGATTTGGTAACGGGCCCTAAGGGTATTAAAGTGAGGTTCTTTAATGGTGGATGTAAAGGCATGCACCGTCCACTCTGGAAGCATGATGAACTCCCTAAGTCCATCAGCTCCTACAACGGATCTAACTATTTGCTTTTTGTCGTCAGCTGAACCCTCCTCTATTTCAATCATCTCCATATCCTCATTTGTTGAGGACGGGGAGGATGAAGACGGACTACTCTCCTCGCTCAGATCGTCTTGGTCTTTGGGACCTGACGGGTATACCTCTTCGTAGTCCGCCCCGTTACGGACGACCGACTGGTTACTTGACGCACTAAACATGGCCTACATGTAATGACAAAACGTAAGACTCTGATGGGTTTGGAAAGAGCGATGGGGGCATAAAGTCTAAAAAATATATATAATATTAAAAAGTAAATAAAAATTAAAAAGAGGAAGGATAAAAGATTACTTACCGAAATTACGGAATGAACAAAAGAGATCGCAGACAACGGGTGCAGGAGTGAACAGAGTACTCTCTGACAGGTGTGACAGACTTGCTCTGACAATATTTTCTAGTGAAAAGTAGAAAAATGAGAGGCGGAGGGGTTGATATTTATAGAAGAGGTGGACGGAAGATGAAGCGACACCTCGTTCTAAAACAACGACCATTGAAGGGGTGACATGTGGCATGTGTCATAAATGTGTTACTTCTGAACTTTTCAGTGTACGGGGATAAGTTCGCGAGGCTATGTATCATAGTTAATTAATTGAGGTTTTGAACCATCATCCCATGGGTTCTTTTGCTTATGTATGACGGATCCATCGGGTGAGGGGGCAACTAAAGGGGGAAAAATGTACGGCTACGATACCTAGTATAACAGAACGGGCTGATTATTGTTTATGGGCTAAAAGGTAGATGAGCTTGTTATGTGCAAGACCTGTTAAGGACGGATTCGAAGTGGACGGATGAGAAAGGCACGGACTGATTGGCCATGGGCCTGCTGGGACCTCTTAATGGGAATACTTGTGGCCCATTATCAAGAAATCTTAAACAGAATCCTAATGCAAAGAGGATTCTAGAAATTACGTACATTGATGAAGATCTATAAGGAAAAGACTTGTCCACCACGTTTTGGATTCTTAAAGATGATTTCTACAAGGAAAGGACTTCGACTCCAAGTAAAAGAGGTCAACTTTCAACTACTATAAAAGCCCCAATACCCTCACAAATCAAGGTATGCATAATTGACCCTCTCTAGCACTCTGGAGTTGTAAAAGGTTCTAACTTGACCTTCGGAGGGTATTTGGCCGGCACCACACCGGTGCTCTCTGTAGGTTTTTTCTCTTCCTTACTGTGCAGGTGATTTTTGGAGCGTGTGAGCGACGTGTAATTCATTGGTGATTTTCAGACTTCATCATTAAGAATATAAGTAACATGAAATTTAATGATTAGATTTTTAAAATTTACACCTAAAAAAAAGATATATAATAAGTTTGAAGGGCTTCTCTCTAAACTAGTGTAGAGAGAAACTTTGTTCAAACAATAACTTAGCAATTTTCATGTCTTTGTAAATCAAGTTTAGTGTCTTCTTTCTTTCTCATCTCACTCACGCCTTTCTCGTTTCTGTGAAGAAAGTTCTGTGCACACTTTCTTAAATAAAAATGGAATTAGGGGGGGATTTAAAATGAGTTTCAAACATCAGAAAGCCAAAAAGGATGCATTGGGGTCAATATTGATCCTAACTGTGTTATTTTTAGGCAAAAAGTAGAGGGTAGAATCGTAGAGATCATCTAAAAAGGATATGGAGGCTTCTCGTGAACTAGTGTGTCATTAAGAATTGCAACTGCTAATTTTTTATTTATATTATATATTCAAACTAAGTATTTTAGACAAATAAAAGTTTGTTTACAAAATAACAGAGCTATGATATTGTATTTGGATTACATGAGAACTCCTAAATATTAGTATTAGATTGCTTTAGATGTATTTGGATTATAAGAAAACTTCTAAATAGTAAATACTATAAAATTGTTTTGAAGGTATTTGGATTATATGAGAACTCCTAAATACTAAATAGTATCAGATTACTTTAAAAGTTCCAGTAGCAGTGATTAATGATCTTTCAACGCCTTGATTTTAGCTATAGATAATGTTATCTCAATAGGTATTAGGTAGCATAAGAATGCCATCAGCCATCAAACTAGAATTAAATTAGAGGAAAACATTGTGAAGCTAATGCGTTTGGAGACAGTGGCAAAGGGAGGGAGCCCATGGCTCCACTGCTTTTCCTTTAAATTAGAGGAAAACATTGTGAAGCTAATACGTTGGAGCAATATTTTTATTATTAAAATTTTGGGACATGTTAAAGTTTGTCGTGTATTAAAAAAAAAAATTAGTTTTTTTTTTTCTTTCTTTATTTAGTTTTGGTCATTATTATATATGAATGATTTTTATGGTTAAGGCATATGAATGGTATTTATTATTTAATTATCTAAGATTTATTAATTTGTAGGCATTTTATGATTCTAAAAATATTGTTACACCTATTTAATTTAATTAACAAAACAAATTTAATATATAATATTTTAAAAATATTAATTGTGACTAATATAATTTAAAGGGTAAATACACGTAACTTAATTAAAGGAAAATTTAATTATCTTGAACCATATAATATATAATACCGCCTTAATAAATTTTTCTTACATAGGAGAAAATAAGTAAATAACATAAAGCCATGTCGAAGACATACCTTAAGTAAAAATTATACATATCCATGTATTTTGCAAATTTAAACATTATATATATTTATTTAATTTGGTCCCCCAGAAAAAATTCATATTCCGCCACTGCTGGGAGATCAAGGAATTGAGTTAGACAGTTGCAGCTTCTGCAACTATGTTCAGAATAGGGCCTTATGCTCCATGTGGAGTATCTCTTATTTTGTTCTTTGGGTTCCTTCTATTTATCTTGAAAGAAATCTGTTGGGTTTGTCTTTTTATAGGTTTTTGAGTGGGTTTGCCTGTTTGTTGTAGTTTTTTTTTTTTTTTTTTTTTTTTTTTCAAGTAAAGCTCTCACTCATTAATAAATAAATAATTTTCAAGTATTTCAACACAGTTACACAGCAAAGCAGGAAAGAAATAATATTCTGGATTGAACAATGTTATGATTGACACCACCAAGACACTGTAGGCGTAAAAGGTTGGGGAACACTTTAATGAGAGTCACTATTGAACTTCTATTTCTGGTGAGTTTCTAACAAACTTCAGCACCAATAATTAAATTAAAGAAAAAAAATCTAGGAACGCAAAATCTTTCACAACTTCTTACCATAATTATGATGTATCAAGTATGATAAGTGAAAAGAAAAAATAATGAGTCATTGTGTAAGTAATGGTTAACCACTCATAGTTTGCCATGTTAAAATTGTGAAAAAAAAGTCGTGAAATAATTTATAATCTTAGATAACTCATAATTGAATGGAATAGCTGTCCAGCTTCACCAATGGCAGCCAATGTTGGTGGTCTGGCTCTCAAAAGAGAATATACACATCAAAAGCGTAGCGGTAAAGTGTGCGCAAAAGTGATAGACTTTATGTTAGCGGGGACACATAAAATGATCCCCATGTGCCTCAAATTGAAGACTGCCATGCAATCCTCATCAATGTCCGAATCTAATGAACATTTACCTATGGTATACAAAACTTGCCCTGCATGTGTCACCCAAATCAATATTTGGTTACAGTGGAAAACCTTCCCAAGCCAACTGTTATCCCTTATGCTTTAATTGTGGTAGGTTTTAGTATATGGCTCTTCCAAAATGTATGATTTTGAGAATTCTGACCATTTTGTTTAATCAATACAAATTGTGACCCAAATCTCGCAGATATTTCGATCCCAACAAATGATGACGCTATACCTTTAATTTGATTAATTCTTAATAAATTAGTATTTGCAATTTGTGAGGTCACAAGAAAGAAATTTGGATTCACTCTCCTGTTGGATATGATTAAGGGCAGAATATTCGTATATCACTATGGAAAGTAAACCTGCTCTTGGATTTTCTGGCATAAAATCTTCGTCAGCTTTGGTTGCAAAAATTCAAGGTGGGATGAATCTGCATCAATTTGACAATTTTAAGGTTCCTTCCGAAAGTGCTTTCATCACATAATCACAAGAAGCTGCTCAATGTTTCATTATTTCATCCGTTACAAATTAAATTGTCACTTGCCTTTCTTGCCGTGGGCTTCACAAAGCAAGAATATTCAACTTAGTAGCCAAAGGCTTTGTAACTGAATTGACACCTCTCCATACACAAAGTGCCTAAGGGTCTAGGGGGCGGGAAATGGTTCAAACTGCAGGGTTAGTAGTATGTTGTAATTATTTAAAAAAAAAAAAAAAAAAAACTTAGTAAAATCATGTCATAACTCTTCCCATAGTAGTAATGGTAATTATGCTCCTTTAAAAATTATACTAGACTTCCGGACTTTCCAAAAAAGTTTGTATTTCTAGTATTTTCCTTTTGCAATAGCATTCCAGTGTTCATAGTGGACCGGACTATGTTTCATATTTTCACATCCTTTATCTTTCATGGCGAAAATATTTGCTCAAAACATGCCCCATGTTTTGATTCTTAAAAATATTAATATACCCCATGTTTTAATAAAATAAGAAACACTTGATATACATTTTGACAATAGAATACAAATATATGATCAAAACCCACATTACAATTACAATTACTAACTCAAAGGCCTACCAATCCTCTGCAATTCCCTCAATTTTGCACTTTCTGTGCAAATTTACTGGGCCCTAAACAAAGTGATTCATACCATAACATTAGTCAGAATAATTTTGAGCCCAAGACAATTAAAGCTAAGATCTCATTTTAATTAGTTGAGGTTTTTGGTTGCAGCGTAGCTGTTGATAAGAGCCAAGGCATTACTTGTCATTTGTGCAACATTCACAATTTGATTCCTCACTGTGTTCTTGACATTCCCATTCGCAGTAAACCCATCCAAGCAAGTATCCTCATCTGTCAAAGATGAACTCACCCATGTTTGAATATCATTCATTTGGAGCCCAAAACTTTTTCCACCTGCATTGCCCATTTCTTTAATGGAATTTTCGAGCTCATCCACAGAGTCACTTAGTTCTTCCACACAGTCGCTCAAGGCTGCAGCCTCTTTAGGCTTTAACCCTTGGCTTTTGTACAGCTTTGCTATTGTTTCTGAAGTAGAGCGCGTGGTTGTGAGTGCCACAGAGAGGGCAGTGCTGGCTAATACTTTGGGGCTGGATTGGATTTCGTTTGCATAGTTAGATAGGGAGCTGAAGCACAATTCTGGATAGGTGGTGGCACCACATGAAGTTTTGATGAATTGGGTGTTTGTTTCTGTGGGAATTGGTCTGCTTGCCAAGCATTGGTTCATGTAGGCAGCAAACACAATGAGGGTCATGAGAGTAGTTAGAGTGGAAAAATATGAACCTTCCATTATACCAATCTCTCTCTTTGTCTCTCAATGGGAGTAGGGGAATTTGATGAAATTTAGGCTAGCAAGGTCCCCAATTTATATTTAGGAAAAGCTCATGCTTGTGGTTCCCACGAAAAGTGGCAGCATAATGAAGCCCGTAGCTTCAGTTAAAGATGCCATAAAAAATGAAATATATAGAAAGGTTGTTGTGCCACTCTTAACTCTAACTTAAACTCTAATTCACGCAAAGAGCACGTCATTCTTATTACAACTAGGGCTTTTTATGTTTTATCATAGAGTTAGAAACATTCTGACGGTTTAAACTTTTTGAAATAAGTAATATTTCATGGAGTCAAAGCAAAAAGTCCAAAATTCAAACTTTGTTTTTAATTTTCCTTCCATTAAAAAAACCATTCTCACATGTTGGCCCTACTTAATAAGGGCAGTTCTTTTTATATACAAAATAGAATTTCTACTCTAACCTAATCTAAGTATATATGTACGTGAAGCTCCTTTTTAGAGACTTGAATCTTAGCTCTTACCCTCACACCCTACAAGCATTTATATAATAAGAGCAATTCTTAAGATTATAGGATAATTGATAATGTGTTAATTATAAAAAGTTTATAAACTAATTTGACAATAAATATTATTAGTGGACTTCGATCAACAACCTAATATATAAATTGTTGATTTTATTTATTTTTTTATTGTGATTAATGACCCTTAAATTTGTTAGTATTATGTTATAATTGTAATGTCTCTAACATCACTCATGATAAAAAAATTATACACTTTGCCAAAAAGTGATCAACAAATAAGTGTCAAAAATATGTGCTCTTCAAAATTTGGAAAGGCATTACTTCAATATTTAAAATTTAAGGGAGAAACTTACATTGCAAAATGTAAAATTACTACTAATATTACTCAAGTCATCTTTCTTTCAGGCTGGATGGGTCAAATTTAACCTTGTGTGAACATGTGTGTTACGTACAGTTCCTGAGTGTGTGAACCATAGCAATTTCTTATCCATTTGAAAAACCAACGCCTAATGTCAGCCTCCATTTAAAATATTCAGTCATTTCAAAAGGTGAGAGGTAATAGTATTTGAGTAACGATAAGTAATACGTGTGTGATAAATAGCTTCCATGGAGCTTGGGAGCACAGATGGGTCAATTGGGGACATGAAAATTATTGTTCACCATTTGCAGGTGAGTTTGGCTTTAAAGACAATGGGACCTGCTCAAGGTCCTTCCAAGCTTGGCAGCTGGCAGGCACTGAGTCACATGTTATCTGAAAGTGTGCTTAAATTCCGATGACAAAATTGATATATATATTTTCCAAATGGAAAAGCACTATGGCCCAGAGAAATATCAAAATTTCGAGGAAAGAAGATGGAAATTATGAGAACTTTGTTGATTCCTCGTTAGATTAATTAAACTATACAGCCTCTGTTTGCAGACTACTCCTAATTAATTAACCACCAAAATATAGCCGATGCACACTAATAACTAACTCAACTAACTTCGCTTACTAAAGTAATCAATGAGGCCTCACAGGTCTCGACATATAGGATATAGCAAAGCTTGGTTCAAATTACAGCCCTCAAACTACACACGATACATCGTTTTAGTATTACAATGGGAATAACATGTCGTTTATGTAGCATCTTCTTCAACCTTTTTCTTGAAACTTGTCATACTACCCTCAATATGTAATGTTGGATTGTAAATGTTCAGCACACCCATGTTGGAAAACAAAGAAGAAAATTGAGTAGAATGAAATGTTGGAAAAATACATGTTTGTATTGCATACAAAATATACACAGCAGAAAATTAACGGATCTACTTCATTCGCAATAGATAACATGTACTATATAAGTTTCAAAATTTAAAAACAAGAAAGCGTATCTTGGTGTAGTGAAAATTAAAACCGAAGATCAGAAGTTCTTGAGAAGACTTTTAATCTTCACTCCAATTCCACTTGATACCCAAAATGTGTGGTCTCTCAATCAGTTTCCAAGGAGAGAATAAAGAGTGTCTTAATACTCACATACAAAACATTTCATTCATTATGAAAACTCTCTTATGAAAGACTTAATAAAAAACTCTTTTAAAATTCTATATGTTTTTCTCCTTATATAGAACTGATTATCTAATTGGGTTAGCCTTTTTGGTCATTCCAATTGGGCTCTAGTATGTGGCTTGAAGTGGGACCAAAAGGGACCAATAAGACACTAGTTCCAATGGGTCTTGGGCTTTTCTGTCAACTCTTGACAAGTTCAAAGTTACCATTAACTATATTTAATACCACTATATAAATATAGTTACATTCTAAGCCTTATCTATAAATTATATCCCAAGACTTTATTGTACATGCAACCCCTTCATTAAAATATTCGTAGTAATACAAAATCATGAATGTTGACTGCCACTTTGAAAATTACTACATCTTAATCCTTAAATATCCGATTTAATCCTTTATGTTATTCAATATATATTTATGAAATCCAATTTCATAAATACATATACTTTAGTAAGTCCTTACTAAAGTGGTTAGGCCCAACACTCTGAATAACCAAACTCATTAAACTTATCTCAAGGGAATATTTTATATCTCCATTAAGAGATTATGAATTCTATCTTGAAAATATATGTTCCATCAACACTAAATGTGGCTGTCCAACATACTGAGATTTTGACCGTTACTTTAGATCTCACTCTTGGTATATCAAAGTAACCTACACCTTATGATCAGGTTCACTGTTCTCTCAAGATTAAGAATTCATGCAAATATAAGTCGTGAGATTTATTATTCATTTGATAGTCTTTAGGAGAATAATAAATCTCACAGCGGTCCAGTTCAATATGTCTTAACTCTTAAAACATATTAACATACCAACTAGAAGTCTCCACTTCCATAATCAAGACAAATCATCATAGTTGATATGTTATAGTCCTCATAGATGAAATGCCCAATTTCATCACCGACTACGAAGTAAAATTCTGAGTTTACAAAGAACTTGTGATTTATATCTTCTATGACTTTTCACATAAATCACATACTATGCATCTCATAGACTAAGATAATGTTTCATTAGTTTATTTATAGATAATCTCATATAATTAAACTATTTAATTATCTATGACATGCCAATAATTGGATTTTAGGGCACAAAACCCTAACATGAAATGCCTTGGTGACTCAGTGATGAGATCTGCTAATTAGTGATGGGTGGATATGTGTAGTTAACAAAACATTCCTGCTTGAACTTTGTAAAGAACTAAGCGGTAATCAATTTCCATATGCTTGGTTCTCAAGCTGGCCCTAGTCCTAGGCCAATTAGGCCATCGCCTAGGGCCCCTACTATAGAAAAACCCCAAATATGAGGGCAAAAAATGATTTTTATTAAAAAAAAAAAAAAAGAATTGTTGTTTTATATTTTTCCTCCACTTGTAAGAAGGCCCAAATATTAAATAATGTTAGACGTAAAACAAATTTAAATACATAGATCTTATAGATAGATAAGTCACCAATCACAAAAAATAATTCAAACAGAAAAATGCTAAATATATTATAAACTTACTACATAGCATTTACAAATTAATGTGATAATGAATATAATTAATGGACTTCAACAACCCATTAAATGTATATTTGAATTATTTTTTGTGATTGGTGATACATATTTGTAAGCTTCATGTTTTAAAGAATCTTTAGCATCATTTATTTAAATACTCATTTATTTATCTTCTTGAAATGTCACCAATTAGGGGTGGCAATTTGTGTTTGCATGTCGGGTTCGTGTCATGTCGACTCATAAATATCCGACTATATGGGTCAATACTAACCTGACATGTTTATTAAATGTATCAAGATTCTTCAACCCTAATACGACCAATTTATCAAACGGGTTAGTTGTATCAACTTGTTTATTAGATTTTATCAAAAGGAAAAAAAAAAAAAAATTTATATTATTAACCAAATTGATGTTAATTATGAAAAACCAAACAAATAAATATTTTTAATATAAAATTTATAACTAATGAGTAGTTGCTTCACAAATAATTATTCAAAACAAAAACATATCTTAATATCACAAAAAATTAATCATAAATATGTCAAACAAAATAAACAACAACAACTAATAAGTTTATATACCTAGGGTTTGAAGGGCATTTTGATGAATTGTTATTTAATTAAATGGGCCAGATGGGTCAAATGGGTTCTATGTGATGGACACTAACCCAACCCATTTATTAAACGGGTTAATCGTGTCAATCCGAATATGACACTAACCCATTAAGCCTTAATCCATAACCTACTAATTTCATGTCATGTCGTGTTAGGTTCGTGAGTCGTGTCCAATTTTGTCACTCCTATTACTAGTTACATTCATTACAACAACAGTTTGTAAGTTTTTTCATTTTTGTAGTAAAATTTTTTATAATTTTAGCATTTTCCAAATCATATTGAAAAGTAAAAATGATTTTTTAATAAAAAAATATTATGATATAGAACACTAATTAAATATAATTTAAGTGACAATAAAGGTATCATCTTGGGCCTCCAAATCTATTGGGCTGGCCTTGGGTTCTCTCACGAAAGATTGGATTGGCATCAATATGCAATATTGCTTGATTAAAAAAAAGAAAAAAAAAAAAAAACAACAACAACAACAACAACAACAAAGCAGCTTATGGATGTGAGATTTGAAGGTCTTCAAGTAAAGCCATTATCCATGTAACCTTACATACAATGGATGCCATGAATTTGTGTTAAGAGTACGTAGTTAAATAATTAAATTTTCCATATTTTAATACTTTTGAGAGAATTAGTAATTTAATACAAAAATCTTGTTTTCAACATATATCTCATAAGATAGGGGAGCATTACACCACCGTATTTCAATAGTACCTAATAATTTTTCTATAGTTTACATTATAGCATATTTTAATACTAGTAATAAATAAATTTTGGTTCTTATCATAATCTCCCTTTAGTGTATCAAACATGCATTTAATATTGTCCATGCAATCAAGCAAGCGTCTAGTGTTATTTGAATGGACCATTCGAGCAATTGTAAATTAGGTCTGGTTAATGTGTGCTCTAAGGGCACACATTAAGCCATCCACTTTTGAAAACATTTTCTCGGAAATTGAAAAAGTTGTCAATACTTTTTCAATTTCAGAAAATTTTTTTTCCAAAAATGAAAATTATTGTGTGCCCTAAGGGCACTTATTAGTAAAATCCTTGTAAATTATATCAAAAGTCTTTTTTCTATTTTTGTTCCAAGATCAGTCAACTTTGTAGCACAATCTGGCTAGTTGGAACACTTCTTTTTTTAGTTAGGGGATAAGGTCCCTTACACATCTTTGTCTTCCTTCCTTATCTTCCCTGATTAAGGAGATGACTTGGGACTAGTCTTCTCTCTTCAATAAAATCTTATCTTTATTTAGAAAATAAATAAATGAAGAACAAATGAATCGGGTAGGTAATCCAGTGTGGCATGAATATGACTTTTAAATCGTCCAACCTGCCCTCTTTTCTATCTTTATGGGGATTGTTGAAGCTAAAAGTGATTGAGGTGCTATTTTGGCATCAACCGCATTTGAGTAGATGAGATGGGACACCAAACAGAAGTTGAAATAGACAACTGCTGACTTATTTTGCTTAGATGGTGATGTTTACTGCACACACTCTATTATACACCTTTAGGGTTTGTTTGGTTGGAGGGGTGCTATTTTGGCATGAACCGCATTTGAGTAGATGAGATGAGATACCAATTGCAGAAGTTGAAATAGACAACTGTGACTTATTTTGCTTAAAAGGTGGTGTTTATTACATACACACTATTATACACACACTTAAGAGACAAAGTTAAGACTTGGAATTAGGGGTTGGAAGTATAAACAAAAAAAAAATCATTATAAAACTTCAAATAAGCATTTATCTAGTATTAACAAACCGTCGACAAAAACAAGAACACAAAAATCATTATTTCTTAATACATTACAAATTACAGTGCAATCATTTAAGAAAAAGGAACTTGGCATTTTTCTAAAATTTTAAAATCATCTATAATTAAATCCGCACTAATTGTCACAGCGATGTCCCTTTCAATGAATAACATCATAGCATCCATCAAGAACTTACCTTCCATTTTATTGCGAAGATTAGTTTTGGTGACATTCATAACTGAAAATACTGACTCTATAGTTGCAATAGAAATTGGAAGAGGAGCACAAGAATAACCACTCTACAAACAAGCAGGTAGTATTTTAATTTTTTTTAGTTCTCACCGTCTACTCCACAAGTATGACCAATCTAGTTCAATTTAGGATTTTTAAAGGGCTTAGTTGTTTATTTTGTGTAAAATTGGTTAATTGGCTTAATTTTTTTGGTTTTGCTATTGGTAATTTTTGTTGTTGCACTAATTTTTTTTGGCTTGTTAATTTTGTTTTAGATTTTAGATCTATAAATTTTTTATGACATTTGAAAGGATCAATAATATTTTTAAGGGGGGTTAAGTGTAATTTTATTGAACCAAATCGTTAAAATTAATACCTATATATATATATATATACATACACGCACACTAATATTTTGTTTAAAAAAAAAAATTTGTTTATACGCTGAGTGTATATGTGAGAGTGTATAATAGGGTGTGTGAACTATTTTACCAAAGAGGGAGCTTGAGCATCCAACATGGCAGCGTAGAGTCTAGACAAACTTTTTTTTTTCTTTTTTCTTTTTTCTTTTTTAAGAAGAGTGTAGGCACATACTCTAACCAAGCTATTCTAGAAGAATTATGGATCCAACAACCGTCATTCAAAATTTTAAAGGAAAATGGACTTAGAGCAGGCCCAAAGTTAAAAAGGCTTTCAAGGTTCTAGCATTAAAAGATCATGATGTTTCATCCAAAAAAAAAAAAAGGAAAAAAAGATCATGATGCTGGACTCTCACAATTTCACATGTGCACAAACACAAATATTGTACATCTAGTTGTAACTTGTAACTTAACGTCTCCCTTGTTGATATTGGAGCGGATTAGAGGTCTGTTTGGATATTACTTATAGTTAAAAATTGAAAACTAAAAACACTGTAATAAAATAATTTTTAAATGTGTAAATAGTACCGTGAGACTCAGTTTTAAAGTTTTTTTGGCTAAATAAAATATTTGCAAATCCTTTTAATAGTGCACGGGATCCACTAGAAACGCAAAATGTAGTTAAAAATTTAGTTTCAACTCTATCCAAACGTACTCTAGAAGTTTTGAGGTACAATTGTACAAATGTAGGTCTCACAGGTGATGTATTCTAGTTCCCATTATTTATTAGGGTTGTGTTAACGGGCACAGTAATGTGATCATTAACACCCAATTTTATGTAAGATTTTTTGTCAGTAATTCAATTTTACGATAGTATTTTGTTGACTTTATAGGCTTTATAATCAGTTTTATACAATTTCTTCCATTTATCTAATTTTTTTATTAAGTGAGACTTACATTTTTTTTAACATTTGTGTATTTAGTGTCTATTTAAAATCTACTTATTTTGTTAAAATAATTTTTTTTAACATTTATGTATTTAGTGTCTGTTTAGAATCTGTTTATTTTGTTAAAATAATTTTTTTTTTGCTGAAATTATTGTAAATAAAGCAAAAAGTTAATTAAAATAATATATTAAGACTCATAAATAATATAAAAATAAAATAAAATTTATAAATAATAATAAAAATAAACTAAATTGCAAAATAAATTCATAATCTTTATTAAACGGAGACAATGTTATGGCATATGGGCTATGGGTAAGAAAAAGAAAAGGATATTTAGCAAAAAAGAAATAAAGGTTTGTGGGATTTCTTTCTTGCAGAAGGAAATGACGTGCCCATCATTCATCAAAGCGAGCCCATAAAGACGTGCATGGGGCTTTCTTCTTTTTCTTTCTTGCTTTCTTCCACGCAGAGCCCATAATGATTTTATGCTTTTCAGTTTTCACTCTTCTTTTTTCAGTTTTTAATACGGCAGAGCCATAATGATTTAGGGGTCCACTCGTATCTCTAACTGTCTCTATCGAATAATCCACAATAGCAGCATTTGTAGCCGTAGCTATATTGCTATATTATAACTATACTGCTACTAAAATGATGGTCCCATAGGAGAGTTAAATTTATTTTTTTTAACTTCACTGTTACCGTGCGTATACTGTTCATGAGAGTTAAAAAAAATTATTATTTTATTTTACCGGCACATTAAAATAATCTACTGCACAAAAGCTTTTCATTTTTCTCTCTCGTTCACTCTTATCTCATCTGACTCTAAAGCTTATCTCTCTCGTCTCAGCCGTCCCAATCGCACGTCGTTCCCAGTTGACGATCGAAGCCCTAAGCCGCACGTCTTCAACCCATGCCTCCACCTAGTCCTTCATCTCCAGATCTGTGATTGGTTTTTTTTTTTTTTTTTTTTTTTTTTTTTTTTTATAATTTTGTTTGGTTTGTGATTTTTTTTTTTTTTTGCTGTGGACTGGTGGTAGTAGTGGTGGTGGTTGTGGCTATGATTGATGGTAAAGGTGGTTGTGGATGTTTTATTGATAGTGGGATATATTATTTTATTGTAGGGATATATTATTTTATTGTGTTGAAAGCTAAAATAGATTTATTACTGCAGCATATGTGTAGATAAAATAGATAAAGTAAGTTTTGGTGGAGCTAAAAAACTAAATTTTTAGCCCTACTACTGTGAATGCTCTCTTATTTAAATTTCCTTTTACTATTTAGTCCACATGGCCTCTATCTCCATTGCAGTCCAGTCCATTCCCAAAAATACTGAAGTACATTAATAACGGTATCTTTAGTTAGCTTAATTTTTGTTAATTTATTTTATTATTTAATTTATTTTTGCTATTATTTATAAGTTTTATTATATATTTTTTTATTGTACTATTTTAATTAATATTTACATTTATCTACTGTATTTTTATTTTTATTTTTTAAATTTTAACAAAATAAGCATATTTCAAACTAACTAGTTGGAATTTCACGTGGGTCACAAATATCTTTGTGGGACGGGTCTTTCATTATCTGCTCAATGCCTTTAGCCTTCCTGCAGGCATTGCCTTCCCACCATGATAGCGAATACATTTCATTTCCATGTGGGTAATCTCTTTCACACATCCACACCTTTTTTTTTTTTTTTTCTCTCTCTCTCTCCTTTTCTTTTATCTTTCTTAATATTTCAATATTTGGGGGCTTTTGGCATTTCTTAACATAATTAAACTTTAAGCTTAATTGGTTACTAATGTGCTTGATAGGATCTCAAGTGCAATTTTTATTTTATTTTAGAAAGTACGTAATTTATTGTAATTCTAGAAAAATGATTTTTCAAAGATATTGGGCTCATGGGCTATAGTAAGAGAGATTCTCATTTTTTGATAATGGGATGGGTGGGAGACTAGGATTAGGATTTACACCATTTTCATTTGGGATCCATTTATTTTGCTAAAACTGAAATTTTTTTTATTGAAAGTACTGTAGATAATTGTACTATTTTAGCTAATTTTTACTTTTATCTACAGTACTTTCAGTAAAAAAGTTTCAGTTTCAACAAAATAAACAGATCATAAACGGACTCTTAAAGTGTATCACATGTTGTGCAAGAAATGAATATAACTCTCATAACAACGTAATTTTTTGGCTGAAGTTGTCAATTTAGCTTAAATTTATTACTGATTCTGTCCTAGAATTTCTACTTTCCCATGTCTTTTGGGCATCATTTTATTATTTCATAGTGTTTGTAAGATAAGCTTCTACATTACCACCAAAAAAAAAAACCCCAAGTTAAAGCTTCTCAAGTTTCATAATAGCCGTTTATCAAAAAAAAAAAAAGTTTCATAATAGCCTCTCAATTAATTATTTGCATATTCTAATGTTTAAGATTTTGCCCATTACGTGGAAAGTCAACTGTCATCAGATTTGATCTTCAGTGAAGGAAATCCGAAGTAGTCAAAAGGAGGATATAATAATAATCACATTGGAAATTACGCTAATTTAAGCTTTAGCTTTAGCTTTAGTGCGTTTTGTTTTTTCAAATTATATATGCCCGCAGATTGCGGTCTGGCTGTGTCCTTGTTCTCCTCAGGCCTAACCATTTAATTAAAGTAGTGCTTATCTAAGTAAAATCTAAATTATCTAAAGAGCATTCTAGAGAAGTTCGTACATTTCTACTGCATATGATAAGAGTATCACCCAAACCAATGACCAATAAAATATGAGAACTCTCCTCCATTGTCCACTTTCGCTGGTTCAACTAAAAGTATATACCATGGTCACCCTCTTGGCCTTTTGTCTCCAATTAAAATAATTGGAGAGAATTGCAGAACAACTCGAGGATTGACTTATTATCAGTCTCATGGTGTTTTAAAAAAGATATATGAATTACTCAACTACTCATAGTAGATAATCTTTCAAGCCTAAAAACTGAAGCATAGGATTCAAATGATCTTATAGCTGCAGGAATTTGACCTGTTTAAGTGTCACATTAGTGCGAAAATTTTTAAAATTTTAAGTTGTCTGTTTTCATTTCATATTCAACACAAAAAACGTAGAAACGATTTCCTTCATGCCAAGTCCAAACAAAAACTGACAAAGACAGTGGTGATTTGGAAAGATTGGTTAGGTAGATCAGTCAAATCATTCTTCTCCCTTTCCACTTAGTGTAAGAATGTGTAATTTTCACGAATAACTAAATGGGATTTCTTTAGGAGGAATCACACTTCAGCCATTCATCATTTGCATTATGTTCATGGGTTTAATGTATTCAAATTAAAAGGAGTACTATGTTTTCTGAACTTTCTTTTTGAGGCAAGTGATTTTAAACTTGCAATTAACAAATAAAATTCGATCCAAACCACAGGTATGCAAAATTCTAAACACTAGAGAGATCATAATTATAACACATAAAAGTACGATATTCTATAAGGCAGACATAAGCAAGATACAAACTTTAACATTAGGTCCATTTTACATTAATTTACACATTAAGCAGCAAGCAGGGACCACCCTAACACACCATCTAGTTCAGGAACAAACCTTACTTACGAAATATCATCTCACATATACATATTAACCATCAAACCTCATAAGACAAACTTTAAGGCTTTTCAAGGGATGTAGTAGCTTGGTGTTTAGAAGCAAAACGATTAACCAATGCAAGAGCATTACTAGTGACTTGAGCAACATTAGTGACCCTTCTGTTTACAGCAGCCTTGACATTTCCATCCATGGCATGGCCATCAAACCCATCAAGACAAGTGTTCTCATCAGTGAGCGCAGCACTAACCCAAGTCTGCACGTTGCTCATATGCCACATGAAGTCCTGACCTACAGCTCGACCCATATGGCCGAGCTCACGAACCGACTGGCTAAGCCGGTCCACGCTATCACCCATGTTCTCTATGCAGTCTTTTACAGCTTGATACTCCTTGCCCTTAATCCCTCTAACCTTAGTCATCTTGGCTACATACGCAGCAGCTGAACGCACCCTGGCTAAGCTCACTGACAAGGCTGTTTGAGCTAATTGCCTATCACTTCGTTTAATTGCACTTGCATACTGTGAAAGACATTGAACACAAAGTGCAGGATAGCGAGTGGCCCTGCACGAGGCTTGGATGAAATCTGTGGGTTTGGAATGTCTGGCAACAGTGGACTCTGCCATGCCAGCCATGTAAAGAACAAAGCAGAGAACTAGAAAGAAAAGGAAAACTCTTGCCATGTTTCTGAAGGTTAATGGTGGAGAGGTGAGCAAGATTTTTAGTTTTTGGATCAACGAAATGAAAGAGTACGAGGGCAGTGGGTTATATAGAGAGAGAGTTTAAAAGGTGGTTGTCTATATTTTCTTCTTGGAATAAATAAAAACAGTGACATGCTTTCTTTCCTTTACCTCCCTTTTATTATACCACTATCCCTTTTTTTCTCTATTTTTTTTATTTATTACTCATTACTCTGTTTCTCCTTTTTATTATACCTCTTTCCCTTTATTCTCTTCATTTATATCTCTATTATTTTTATTTATTATTATGTTTCTCCTTTTTTATGTTTGGTGGTAGGAAAGTAAAGCACATACGTTTCTTTTTCCTTTCACACACGTCAAGAACATAGAGTTGCCTAAACATTTGCGCGAAATTATACTTTATATTACATTTTGCACTTTAACATTTTTTAATGTACATTTTACACACTAAACTATAACATTTGCACACCAACTTTAAGTTTATTGTTAACTTAGATGAAAATTCAAAGTTTAAGATACAAGTGTAATTAAAAGTATAGTTTAGGATGATAAAGTTTAATTTATCTTTTTTTTTTTTAAAGGATTGAAAAGATGAACAATTAAGGCTTCTCAAGTGATTCCATATTTTTCTATCCAAGTTAATAGCAAACTTGATGTTGGAGTGCAAAGTGTTACAATGATCATAGTTGAGGACTTGAGGGTGCAAATCATGCATTCAAAATGTTCATGATATAAAGTGTATTTAAAAATATAGTTTAGAGTGATAAAGTGTAATTTTCTGAAACACTTATGAGCTATGATGTGCTTTCCAAGTACCTTGTTACACCCATTTGCATATGGTTTGGGACGAAAGCATAATAAAGTAAAATTTGGCAATCAAGCATAAGATGAGTGTTGAGTCTGTTGACAAACCATTTCTAAATTTATGAAACTATGCAAGTTATCATAGTTATGTCTAACGTAGATGGTATCAATCAAGTGGTTTACAAAAAAAGATAAATTTAGAACACAGGATTGAAAAGATGGACAATTAGGTCTTTTCAAGTGGTTTCATATTTTTCTATTCAAGTTAATAGCAAACTTGAAGTCGAAGTGCAAAGTGTAACAATGATCATAGTTGAGGACTTGAGGGTGCAAATCATGCATTCAAAATGTTCAAGATATAAAATGTATTTAGAAGTATAGTTTAGAGTGATAAAGTGTAATTTTCCGAGAAACTTATGAGCTATGATGTGCTTTCCAAGTACCTTGTTACACCCATTTGCATATGGTTTGGGACGAAAGCATAATAAAGTAAAATTTGGCAATCAAGCATAAGATGAGTGTTGAGTCTGTTGACAAACCATTTCTAAATTTATGTAACTATGCAAGTTATCATAGGTATGTCTAACGTAGATGGTATCAATCAAGCGGTTTACAGAAACAGATGCATTTAGGAGCAAGAATTTATCTTTCTGTATCTGTAAGCAACACAATCATATCCTCTCTAGGAAACAGCAGAAGTTATGGAGGGATTTGGAAATTGCGAAATCAAATAATCAATAGTGAGGGTTTAGTCTCTATGCGATGTCCTAGAACAGAGGGCTCTGCATATTGCGCTCACAGTCACACACATGGTGATAGTGATCGGTGATATTAAATATATTATAAAGACAGTGTTTGGAAGATTAAAAATATCAACTCCAAATTCACCTCTGCAGTTATTACATGCGTCTTCCTCTTAATTTAAAACAGCCATTAGAAATACAGTGCTAATTAATTATTGACACAACAAGCCGACTCCTATTCTATAGGGCTTTTAAAGTAAAAGAGAGAGCTAGTAACTGATCTAGAGAGAGACAGAGAGAGAGCTGGAAAGTTCTAATAGGCAGTTATTAAGCAAAAAATTTATTATGGTACTTCAAAAATTATTATAGAGTTTATGACGTAACCTTGAATATACCTTTAAACTTTTTTTTTTAGGGGAATATACCTTTAAACTTATAGTACTCCATTTGAACTATAAAATAAATCCATATTAAATTGAGAGATGTTTATCAAACCATACAAATGGATGGTCCATCTTGGTCCAATATTTTTACCCTAAAGCCTACGCATACTTGTGAATTTTAGTTAGTTCAATTGGTAAGTTTCTTATAGTTAAATAAGAAATCTGAGGTTCAATCCTCACTTATACCAAAAACTTATTGGTATCTTAATCTAATAATAAAGAACTATCATTAGAAACGAATGCTATAGGTTGAAACTTTCAAAAAAAAAAAAAAAAAAAACCTAAGCATACCACTCTATGCACAGAATGACTAGCCCTGACAATTCTTTTAGTTTCCCACTTTCATATGGGCAATTGAATTGAGTTTTCACACCTTTATGCATTTAAAAAAAAAAAAAAATCAGCAAATAAAAAGAAAAAAAGAAAAAAAGAAAAAGCAGGCTAGTAGTGTTCATAACTCGGTTCCACTTGGAATACCGTTTTGTCTTCCAAGGGGAGCATCAGCGAGTAATGGAACAAGCTAGTCTTACACCTAATAGTAAGATCTTAGTCTCTTTTAACTTCCAAGCTTAGACTTCTCAATAAATACATCTCCAAGAACAGCTCTCCACAAACAAAAGTCAGAACCCATCTTGAAAAACATATGATCCTGTTCAAGATATTATACATTTAGGGTTTTACTAACATATACCCTTACGGTATACATTAGAAAACCATTTAAGGAAACTTTTTATGAAAAAATTAAAAAGTGATTAACTTTTTTACAGTTTTTTCAAATCCCCATAAAACAGTTTCCAAAAATTAATGGTTAATATATATCTTAAGGGCATATTAACTGGACCCATACATTTATACTGCTCTGAAATTCTTGCTTTTTAAGTGTTTTCCAGATCAATGACCACATTCTATGACGACTGGTGCTTAAAAAGGGTTCAAAACTTCAAATGCATTGTTCCTTAAACAGTTAAAAATTCATACTATTCCACACAGCATTTGAAATGACCCAATTTTTTTTTTCTTTTTTCTTTTTTCTTTTGATAAGTGGCACTTGAAATGACCCAATCACTGGCAGTGCTCAAATTAGTCTTATCATCCAATGCCAATGCCATTCTTAAATAAGATAATTCTGTTTCAAGTTTTCTATTTTCTCTGGTGATTGATGAGACCAGCTACATTTATTTTGGCAATAATGAGGAAAGATCTACAATGTCATTGTATATACATTACTGTATATCAATTCAGGTCCTGATATAGAGTCCACTATTGTTTACAACATTTTGTAACATAATTTTAGTGAATGTGGTATGGCTGCAGATATCTCTCAAAACAAAATCATTATCAATCTAAAAGATCGAAAGAGATACTTGATAACTGCCAACTGGGTACTTGAGCACTAAACTGTCATGTACCTGAGAACAGCACCCCGAAGCTTTTCCATGAACTCTGCTGCTTGTTTCTGCCGGTTGGAAATCAACATGGAAATAAATCTTTTGAGTTTAATTCAGCGTATATAGAAAAAGAAAAAGTCATCATTAGGAAAACGCAAATTTTTATTCAAACATGAGGACTAGAAACAAACTATCTATATTTATAGTTAAATCTGTCCCAGTTCTGCTTCAAGTACCAGTTGTATAAGCATTGATGAGGAATTTTTTTGGTGCATTAGGCATTGGAGTTAGTAAAAGTGTGGAAACTATGATATGGTTCTCTGGGTTCACAGTTTCAACAATATAGATTTATGTCATACCCTGCCTAGGTTTTTTTATCCTCTGCATATTGTGTCTCCTCAAGGTCAATTCAAATAAGCATAACAAAGTCTTCTCCCAACACCATCGCCACCCCCCCCCCCCCCCCCACCCTCTCTTATTCCAAAAATAAAGGTTCAAAATTGAAAATGACGAATTCCACATATTTATATTAGTAGAATAATAGCATGATACATTATTATCTTATGTTATTAAAGTGAAGTCAACTTCAGAGGAAGTGTTGAAAGAGTATAAACTGACTCATTTGGATTGTGAATTATTGGCCAAGTACAATAACTTAGTTGACTGCTAATACTAGTCCCATAATTGGTCAGATGTTTCATTGTTCAAAGACAACTGCAATTTGTAAGTCTGTACAGTTGGCGACCATCCCAGCAGTGTTTTCTGTGTACAGGATTGGCTGTACCATGCATATGAAGCATTATGTGTTCATCAACGGGCAGTGTGGTGACAGAAGTATGAGTTAAAATGCCATTACTTCAATAAGTTATTTCAATAGTGCTCTCATACACCACCCTTTTTCGCTTGTGGATGTAACTTCATGAGAATCTGTAACAAAATTTCTCCATTTTATTCTATGGTGAAATGCTTATAAGTATAGCATGGTAAGGTGCACAATTGTGAAGGATATCGGGATTTCTCTAATTCCCACCCTCCACCCCCAGCAACACCTCCTTCCCCCCCCCCCCCCCCCCCCTCCCCTTTTCACTTGTGGATGTAACTTCACGAGAATCTGTTACAAAATGTCTCCATTTTATTCTATGGTGAAATGCTTATAAGTATAGCATGGTAAGGTGCACAATTGTGAAGGATATCGGGATTTCTCTAATTCCCACCCTTCACCCCCAGCAACACCTCCCCCCCTCCAAAAAAATAAAAGCACAACAACGCTATGTTAAATCCTTTTTGGACTACATGGACAGGAGTTTCCATAGTACCTGGTTACCCTCATGTGCATTTGCTATGTTTTCATCAAGAAGGGTCAATAAAGATCTATTGAGTTCATTCCGCTCAACCATCCCCAACAACTGCATGGTAAAAGTTAAAACTCATTTAAGCAATCTATGATACAAACTATAACAAACTAAGAGGCTTGATGATTGAAAAGAGTAGCACGTACAGTGGCTTTTAAATCCTTTGATGTCAGGATTTTGGTTAGGTTTTCTTTTGCTGCTATGAGGTCAGCTTGCATTTTATCATAGGCTTCTGTAACAAAAGATGTGGCCCAAGGATTGTGGGTTTATAGTGAAAGGCAACAATACATATCCTTCAGTACTAATGTTCATGGAGTCTAACATACCTGTTCCTTCCAGCAGTGCTTTTTGCAGTGCTTCTAGTTCAACCAATCTATCTTCCATATCCTAGATATAATATTAGAATTTGAATGTTGTGAGTCAATCCAATCATCAATGCAGGATATCACCCAAATGTATAGTTTGAAAATGGAACCTGGGTTTTCGAAACTGCAAACCTAAGCTGACCCAGCTCAAATTGTAGGTGTGAAAAAAATTCCTGGTTCAATCTGTCAACATTATAAGTTATATCAGTATTTATTAATGGGAAGGTAGAGATTTGGAGACAAAAAAATAATATAAATAAATAAATCATATTAATAAATGATGATATAAACATTGACAACTTTCTTATAAAAGTGTCTTTCTGATCATTGTAGGTTCTCTACTAACACTATAATCCATCATTCCACATAAAATAATAAAACTATATAAGACCTTAGAAATATGTATATATTTTATGTGAATATTTCTGTTTCCTCTTTTGGGCCACACTAACTCATTATAAAAAGAAAGAAAGAAAGAAAAACAGGCTATGTTTTTTCATCCATCTATTTTTTCTTTAGAAATTCCACATTTATAATATAAAAGTTAGAAAGCAAACACATCCCTTTTCCAACCTTATTTGGATGCTTAGTAAGTAGAGTAATATTAGCATCAAGGAACTTTAAAAAAATTGATTTGGCTGGTGCAGATAATTTAGGAAAAGAAATATCACAAGTTCACAACCCGAGGTAACTGTTGGCCATATTTGCACTATACTCTAAAAGGTAAAATTGCAATCAGTACATGCCCGATGTGGGACTCAACACACACTTCTACAATCCAATCCACAGAATATAGGGTATGACAAGAAATAAGAGAATTCTGGGTACTAAAGATATCTCTGAAATTGAATAACTCCATGTTTGCAGAATGTACTTGTAAGATCTTTGATTATACAGAAAGCATATACTAGCACCCAAAAGAACTAAAGGAATTGACAAGATCACAAGCTACTCACAGAGAGCAGGAGCAAATCACAGCCATTTGGAATTTCTCATTGATAAGAAATTTTCAACAAATGCAGATCTTATATCTATGGTGTGGCAGTATAATAGCCTTAATAAATCTTAACTCTTACAAATAATCTGATAATCCATTGAAGCAAAACTTTCCACATATCCTTGTTGTGGCAAAGATCTCATCTTTTTAGTTACCACAAACCCCATGACAAAATAATTTGGACAAAAAGATAGAAAATTTAATTCTTCAATCCATTCTTATAATCGTGCTGCAACCAAAATGGAAGCGCACTGATTTTAGTATATGCCGGCCACCCTTCTCCTCTCCTCTGAAGGACTCAACTACAACCGAATGGTTCATAGCTGTTGTATTCCAATTAGAATAAATACTTTCTAGTTAAAAGGCATTGCACCACTCAGAAACTTGTTGGAGAGCTTGCACTACCAGCAACTACTTATTATGTTTGAATCATTGAGCAAAGAAGCTGCCAACAAGTCCACAACAACCAACCTACATTGCTAACTCACAACACCAAATTAATATGATGATTTATAAAGAAAGTACACACTAATATAATTTATAAAACAAAAGTATGCACAATGAGCTGCACAATCGGAGGAATCAAAGTACACCCACACTACTATGGTTTATAAACTATAAAACAAAGTACACACTCCAATTCCATCTATACACACAGATACAAAAATGAAGCTCCATATTGAGTGAATCAAAACCTCAAACAACTGGTATGCAATGTTATCTTCCATGTTATAAAGATGTAACACTGCAAAAGCACTTACTGTGTTCTTAACCTTGCGATCTCAACCTCAAATTCCTGAGCTTCAGTGTTCAGAAAGTACTCAACGAGCCCATCAGGAGTATCCGGAATAACCCGAGACTAAAACAAACAACAAAAACAACCATCTCAAAAATACAATATTTACATAATTTACAAAACCCAGTTCCTCAAAATCAATAACCCAGTTAATTTAACTAAGTTACCTGGCGAATAGCTCGGCGACGCTCCTTTTCTTCACGGACTTGGCGTTCAAATGCTTCACGAGCTTCGGAGTCTTTCTCGAGCCGCTTCTTGAACTCGCGCCTCGCTATGTGACCAGTCTGTGGTGGACCCAAGATGCCTTCTGGGTCCTTCCTTTTCCCAAAGAGAGAAAGTTGAAATCATCAACAAGGCTATGAGAAATTAATAGAAGAATTGTATAGCAGAAAGAGTGAGAGAGGTACCCATCCAATGCAGGAAATTCTGGGTCTGAAAGAGCTCGGTGCACGTGATGACCGGAAATTTATGGTAGTGGTGGCGATGCCTATGCTGAGAGCGGCCATTGATGACCCTTTGAGTGAGGGAGTTCTCAACCTCTGGTTTTTGCTCCGGGTTTGTGTTATCCGTTTGGAATGTGAATGATGCAATATTTTAAAACGATGTCATTTTGAGGCGGTTTTGGTCTTTTTATGCTTTTCAAATTGTAGTTATTTGATGGCGGGAATCAGAGCTATCGGAAATGTAATAGAGCAGGGTGGATTCAATTGTAATTATTTCACGGTTAAGATTTTATATTTTATTTTGTAGGCTGATATATTTATTACACTTTGTCCACTTGTAATTTACTCGAAAAACATTTTATTTTCGTTACCCACCTTTGTTAAAAATAAAGATAAATTTGTATTTTTGTTATCTTTTTATGTTTTTCTCATCTCAAAACATAAAAAAAAAAAAAAAACTAAAAAGTCAACGGAAAAAAAGATCTAAAAACTAGGTTTTGTAAAAATTAAAATCTAACATTTACATTTTCTTTTCATATATCAAAGAAGCCCACATTTTTCATTAAGAACATGCCCACAGTATCTAAACAACAATAAAAATATTGACAATGCAAAGCTTGCTTGGATTGCTAAAATGGTTAATAAAAATCATGGCACTACCCCAAATGATATTGAGGTTCTCCATATATGGCAAAACGTAAAGGTGAAATGGAACGCCTGGATGCAAATAATCAGTAATATGGAGACCCAGCACGTCGATTGGAATAAAGCTAAAATCAGAACTAAGGATCTAAAGTTTTGGTAAAAAAAAAGTTGGAAGGAAAGTTTCTTATTTTCTTCTCTGTTAATTTCACTTTTTAATTGATGTTTGCTCTTTACTCGATAGGTATTTCACTTTTTAATTGATGTTTGCTCTTTACTCGATAGGTTTGTTGCTTCTCTGTTTTGTGTTTCCATGTTTTCCTTTTTTATTTTTTTTTTGTATTCATGTTCCTGTCTCGTTGAAGACAGATACAAAGCTCACATGAGAATCCAATTCACACACAATAAAAAAGAACAAAATAAATGGAAAAGAAGTGAAGAGAGAAAATGGTGCCTTTCTATTTAATATGGATGGGTCACTCCTTATTGCTCTTGTAATTTCTTAGCCGCACATCTAAAAGTTGATATATGAAAAGAAGATATAAAAGTTAGGTTTTAATTTTACAAAACCTAGCTTTTAGATCTTCTTTTCTCTTGATTTTTTTTAGTTTTTTATGTTTTAAGAGGAGAAAGACATAGAAGAATAACAAAAATAGAAATTTACTTCTATTTTTAACAGAGTTGGGTAATGGGAGACAAACAGAGATGATCTTAGGTTGATAAAGTGCCAATTTTTAAATCACAGGTAGGCAAAGTATTTTTCGGGCAAACCACAAGTGGGCAAAGTGTAATTTCCCCAAATTATAAATTAAAGAGTAAATTTTAAGAAACTAATTTGAGGTTTTGGTTAATAACAACCAATTCTAAGACATTTTAAAAATGACTAACTTGGTTTCTGAACATAATTTGGCCACAAACGCCGTTTAAACCCGTTATTTATTTTCACATTCTCTTCTCTCTCAAACCTCTTTGGCTTTCTTTTCTCTCTATCACCCAAAGTGGTTGAAGACTCCTTCTCTCAAGCTTTGGCCATCACTACCATCTTGCACTCTTTCTTCGAATCAATGCCATGAAGACAATTGGCTAGGGATTTTTGAGCTTTGCCTCACCACCACTGTTGTTGACTTGTTGTTCCTTGCTAATAGCTCCAATTGGGTGCTATTGACACTAGCTTTTGGTGTTCCTTTGCCACCAATCTTTCTCCTCTTTCTTTATTATATTTTCTGTTATATATTTATTTTTATTTTGGCTTGGGTCTTGGTTGATTTAGGGATTAGGTTTTTTTATGGTGATAAGGATTTGATATATTTCTTTTAATTAGGTTTGAAATGTGGGGTTTTGGGTATGGTCATTTGCGAATCAATGGGTATTTTTTCTGATTTAGGGTTTGTCTCAAAATTGGTCTAATATGGTGTTTTTGTTGGAGTTTGTATGATTATGAATCTATGCGTGTGTATGCTATACTTTGTAATCTAGTACAACTTATATTTCTTTGTTTTTTTTTTTTTTTTTTTTTTTTTTTTTTTTTTAGGATTTGTGCATTGGTTTCATTTGGTTTGTGCATTGATGGGTTTATTTGGTTTTTTACGAGAGAAGGAGTTTTTGTTTTAGCTGTCTTGAATTTGTGTATATCAATAATTGGGATGAGAGAGAGAGAAAGAGAGAAGAGACGGAAAATCGACGAGAGAGGAAAGGTAAGAGAGGGCATAAATGACTAACAATGCCTAACAGTATTTAGACCAAATTGGGTTTAAGGACTAAGTTGACCAATTTTGAAATTTCTTGGACCTAGTTGACATTAGCCTAAACCTTAAAATACTTTACTGGAATTTACCCTAAAATAAACCATATTTAACTGGAATTCGTTATCGAACTGGGTTTGGCATGCCACTTCTAGCTTTGCATTAAAAATACATAGTATCTAGAGAGGCATGAGTTGAAAGGCTTAGAAAGGCACTCTAATGGATAACTTAGAAAGGCGTGCTAGCAAGTGTGAGAGGCTTAGAGAGGCACGAGGTTCCTTTTATGCATGGATCACAGCCCCAATTCTAACTTTTTAGTGCTAAAAAGGGGTTCACTAGTTGTTTAATGGGATATTTCTCAAAAGAGTAATGCTAGGGACATAATAAAATAGCACAACTTTGTGCCACAACTCGCATGACAAGTTGTGATGGTAAAAGTGTGTCCCCACGTGAACCCACCATCACACCTCTACCATTCACAATTTTCCATGTGGCGAGTTGTGACTAAAGTTGTGTCATTCTATGTGTCCCTTGCATTACTTCTCTCAAAATGTTGCACTTTAGGCCCCTAATGATAATCGAAGGTTGGTGGCAAGTATTAAATGATGATGGGAGGTTTGGTAGGTTAAAGATGTTGATGGCTCTTCTTTCAAACTCCAAATAGTTTGACCACAAAAAGAATCAAAGTATTGTTTTGAATCACTAAAGAGGTAACAAAACCATTGGAGACCATAGGAGATACGTTGTTTTTAAGATCAATAGCCAAAGAGGTAGCGAGAACGATCGAGACCAAGTCAACTGTTTAGATTTGGGACAAACTTAAGGATTGACCATTATCTTCCAATATTGACTAGTTGATTCATTTTTATATGAAGAGTAATGCTAGGAACACATAAAATGACATAACTTGTGCCACAACTCATCCACATGGCGAGTTGTGAATGGTAAAGGTACCTCTACCATTCGTAATGCTGGTGCCACATAAAATGACACAACTTGCTTATGTGGCGAGTTGTGAGTGGTAGAGGTGTGTCCCTACATGAACCCGTCATTACACCTCGACCACTTACAACTCACCACATGGACAAGTTGTGGCGCAAGTGATGTCATTTTATGTGTCCATAGCATTACTCTATACAAAAATAGATAACATTGTAGCCTAGGCAATCTAATTGCTTTTTTTTTTTAGGGATAAATCCCAAGGGAGACAGATCCAATCAACAAAGTTAGTCATAAGTGACAATGTTGCCAAAAGAAACGGTCTAAATGGCCTAACAGTCAAAGAACCGGTAGAGGGAATCGCATCTCAGACAAAAAGGCAAAAAGACGGGTGGACGCTTTGAAGTGGATGGACTCAAGCAAGACAGACGAACTCTTTGTAGTGGATAGATTCCAATGAGAAGGATGGATGCAAGGGAAACGGGTAGCAAAGCCACGTGGCCTAAATGGTCTCCAAGAAATCTAATATGGAAATGTCTTGTATCCCACAATTAACCCTAGTCAAAGGAATCTCTACAAGGAAAGGACCCTGCAAAATATGTGTATTAATTAGAATCTTCCCTACAAGGAAAGACCTTCTCCACCAAGAAATGAAAGTCAACTTTACACTACTATAAAAATCTCAAAGCCCTCACAAATCAAAGTACACATAATTCTCTTAGCTCTAGCACTCTAAAGTTGGAGAAATTCTCTCTAACTTAACGTTCAGAGGGTATTTGGCCGGTACCACACCGGTACTCTCTACAATGTCTTCTTTGTTTCTGTTTCATAGGTCCTGTCTAGAGCAAGTGAGGACTGCATAGCTCACTAACGATTTTTGGCATCATCATCTCCCATGTTTGTACCCAAGCACACACTCTCTCTCTCTCTCTCTCTCTCTCTCTCTCTCTCTCTCTCTCTGTGTGTGTGCACGCATGCACAAGGGAATAGGTATGTGATCCCTTTGAGCTGATTTCTCAAATCTTTAACCTTTTGATTTCTTGGATTGTCCACAACTTCTTCATTTTCTCAAAAGCCAAACTCCCTCGAACCGTGAAAGATGAAAGACTGCTTTAAGAACCAAGCAATCGCTAGTATTTCCCAGCTATGAATAGTGGAAGAATCTCACAATTTTTAATGGTTACAAGTCTTTTTCTTTTGATGAGAAAAATTCCAAATATTTGGCCCCTTGATGTTCTGGCCTTTGCATTTCGTTGAGGATTTCTTTGTTATTTTTATTTATTTATTTAGTTCCCATGAAGTTTCTTTGATGGTTGTGGTTAGTATTTGATGGGAATGACTTGAATTAATGTATTTTGTATTGAATGGATTGGGCTCCATAGTTGAATGCTTTGCAATCTTGTCCTTTTCACTTTTGTTTTACAAAATGTTCAGTGAAAGAATTTTTATGTTTCTTTAGGAATTTGGACGAGAAACTATCATGAAGTTTGCTTCTTTCCTTGAAAAAATAGGTATAAAAAAAAAAAATTAAATCAAGATTCATTCTTAAAGGCTAAATAGGGTGGGCAGTACGTTATAGTCAGGGGGTTCAAATGAACCCCCTGACTCGAAAATTTTATATATATATATTGTAGGGGCTCCTTTTTCGGAGGTGGGCCCCCGACAATGAATTTGTAGAGAGTGGGGCAAAGGGTTTGGCCCCGGCCGGCCCTTTTCCGGTCTTCTTTAGACTTCTCGTTTATTTGCTCTCCGTCTGGGGTTGCTCCTCGGCTGGGGTCCGAGGAGGCCCCCTTGCACTAGGGAGGTCCTTTAACTTTTATACTCCCTCTGGCTCGATCCTGGCCTTACAGCTGTAGGCCATCCGGGCTAATGGCTCAGGACTTGTCCCATCAGGCAGGTTTTCTCCCATGCCGGGGGTTGCTTCCCCCAAGGCTTTTCAGTGAAGGGTCTTGTCAGTATTGATGGGACCTGGAGGGCCTGGCAGAATGGTTAAGTGTGGATGTGACTACATGCAGTAAGTCTGTCCCCTAACCAGTTTAGGCTAGGTTCGCCGAGGATAGGTGTATCCTCGGCTCGGGTCTTGGAAGGGTTGAATCCTTTAGGCCGACCATCCGGGGAGATCTCCTTCCTCGGCTTGGGCCCTGGGCTCGCCCAAAGGTGGGCCGGAGATTCTGGGTCCTTGGGCCCCACAATAGCCCTTCAAAAACCCTGCTGCACGTACCCTCGGACGGGGAGGAGGGTTTTGCGAACCTCGGCCCCTATGGTCCGGAATGCCGTCAGTTCAGCTGGTCCTTTCGTGAGTGGTCGGGTCGACCGTTAGGCCCTTCATTAGGTAGTTAATTTCTTCACGGGAATGGATTCTCGGACCAAGCAGTACTTTGGCCCTGTCGTAAAATAGGCAGCTACCCGTGTGCAGTCGTTGCCTTTCAGTTGCGAGTGGTCGGCTCCCCGTAGGCCTGAGTCCGAGGACCATGCAAGACCTAGGTACAGTTGCTTCCTTTTAAGTACGAGTGGTCAGCTCCCCGTAGGCTTGAGTCCGAGGACCATGCAAGACCTAGGTACAATTGCTGCCATCGTTTCCATGTGGCTAGCTCCCCTTAGGCTTGAGTCCGTAGACCATGCAAGACCTAGGTACAGTTGCTGCCTTTTAAGTACGAGTGGTCAGCTCCCCGTAGGCTTGAGTCCGAGGACCATGCAAGACCTAGGTACAATTGCTGCCATCGTTTCCATGTGGCTAGCTCCCCTTAGGCTTGAGTCCGTAGACCATGCAAGACCTAGGTACAGTTGCTGCCTTTTAAGTACGAGTGGTCAGCTCCCCGTAGGCTTGAGTCCGAGGACCATGCAAGACCTAGGTACAATTGCTGCCATCGTTTCCATGTGGCTAGCTCCCCTTAGGCTTGAGTCCGTAGACCATGCAAGACCTAGGTACAGTTGCTGCCTTTTAAGTACGAGTGGTCAGCTCCCCGTAGGCTTGAGTCCGAGGACCATGCAAGACCTAGGTACAATTGCTGCCATCGTTTCCATGTGGCTAGCTCCCCTTAGGCTTGAGTCCGTAGACCATGCAAGACCTAGGTACAGTTGCTGCCTTTTAAGTACGAGTGGTCAGCTCCCCGTAGGCTTGAGTCCGAGGACCATGCAAGACCTAGGTACAATTGCTGCCATCGTTTCCATGTGGCTAGCTCCCCTTAGGCTTGAGTCCGTAGACCATGCAAGACCTAGGTACAGTTGCTGCCTTTTAAGTACGAGTGGTCAGCTCCCCGTAGGCTTGAGTCCGAGGACCATGCAAGACCTAGGTACAATTGCTGCCATTGTTTCCATGTGGCTCCCGAGCGTGAGGACACAGTGTTCACCTCTCTGGGCAACTCAGTCTCACGTCGGGTAGGGGTCCATCCCCCTAGCCCCTTGCAGGGCGCGGGAGCAAGAGCTATTGTACCACGATTGCACCGTTGCCTCCAATAGGATTTTGTCCTCGGATCCGAGGACTTCGTTTTTGGCGGGGGGTTATCCTCGGGTATTTTTCGTGAACTTTCTTTCCTCAGGTCGGCTCGTGACTTCGCACGTGGGGCTAGTCCTACCTCTGGTCCGTGCTTCCCATTTTCCTGGTTTACGAGGCGTCGCCTGGCCTTCCGCGCTTCCTGTTTGACGCTTCGGTGTCCGTAACGCGCCTCCATTAATGCCCTCGTGAATCGACACGCTGCGGGCGGCTGGCAATCCCCTTGGAACTGGGTGGGAATTAATTTCCCTTGACGATTCCCCTTCGAATTCCGCGCGGTTCAGCCCCCGTTAGCTTTCGCCCCCCCCATAAAAGGCGTTCTGGGGGGAGCGTTTCTCCTCATTCAATGAATTCTCCCCCACAAACAGACATACACTCTTACACCCTTCTGAGCCCCTTTGATACCGCCACTAGGGTTGTGACCGCAGTTAGGAGACCTGGAGCCAAGTGCCGCCGTGGCCGCAGTCCCCACTGGGCTGCCGGCGCGACAGAGTTCAGGCGTAGCACTGGCCGAGTCTCTCATGGTGGCCAGGGGGGACGTCATCGAAATACCTAACGTCCTCCCCCAGAGTGCACCTCCGACGGAGGGAGCACGCGAACTCCCGTCATGGCCGGCGCCCGAGTATTGCCGTCTCCGATGGTCAATGCTCGTGTAGTTCGGAGGGGGTCGAGGAAGCATCACGAGGGAGGGTGTCCCGGGGTCTGGGGGCTCCTCACTTTGTTGAAGTTTTGGTTTGGAGGTGAGCCAGCCCCTAGCCCCCCGGCCCGTGCTCTTACTGTCAAGCTCTCCCATTCTCTTAACGCCAATAAGAGCACGGCTTGACACTTCCTTCATTCCTGACGGCAATTCTTTGCGAGTCTCTTGCCCAGCCAGTCCCGAGACCGGTCCGCCTGAGCCTCCGATTGTAGGATTAGCTGGTAGGAGTTCTTGTAAAACACGCCTGTCTGAGCCTCTGATTGTATTTGTAATTTTTTTCTTTTTTATGAAATAATGAGAATTGTAATTGTAGTCTCTTGTAATTTCTTCTGAATTAATAAAAGACCTTTCTTTTACTTGTTGTTGAGTTTTCTTTTCGCACTGCCCTTCTTCTCTTCCTCTTTTCCTTTGCTTTCTCTCTTTGCTTTCTCTCTCTTTTCCTTTGCTTTCTCTCTTTTTCTCTCTTTTTTTTTTTGCATCGTCAACTTCTGAGCGATAATTGCCTTAGAACGATCGCCGGTTGCGCCAGCCGGCACACTAACCCTTCCCACAGACGGCGCCAATTGTAGGGGCTCCTTTTTCGGAGGTGGGCCCCCGACAATGAATTTGTAGAGAGTGGGGCAAAGGGTTTGGCCCCGGCCGGCCCTTTTCCGGTCTTCTTTAGACTTCTCGTTTATTTGCTCTCCGTCTGGGGTTGCTCCTCGGCTGGGGTCCGAGGAGGCCCCCTTGCACTAGGGAGGTCCTTTAACTTTTATACTCCCTCTGGCTCGATCCTGGCCTTACAGCTGTAGGCCATCCGGGCTAATGGCTCAGGACTTGTCCCATCAGGCAGGTTTTCTCCCATGCCGGGGGTTGCTTCCCCCAAGGCTTTTCAGTGAAGGGTCTTGTCAGTATTGATGGGACCTGGAGGGCCTGGCAGAATGGTTAAGTGTGGATGTGACTACATGCAGTAAGTCTGTCCCCTAACCAGTTTAGGCTAGGTTCGCCGAGGATAGGTGTATCCTCGGCTCGGGTCTTGGAAGGGTTGAATCCTTTAGGCCGACCATCCGGGGAGATCTCCTTCCTCGGCTTGGGCCCTGGGCCCGCCCAAAGGTGAGCCGGAGATTCTGGGTCCTTGGGCCCCACATATATATATATAATATATTTTTTTAAAATTGTTTTGAACCCTCTACAATACAAATTTGCACACCGTCACCATGAACCTAAACCCCTTTTTTTTTTAAAGCCCAACTTAAACTCCAAAAAAAAAAAAAAAGAGGTCCCAAAGAAATTTTTGGTCTTTAATCTCTGAAATAAAAAGTCCATAAATCAAATTTTGAAAAATCATAAACAAAAAAAAGGCCAAATAAAACCTAAGAATTTGTAGCTGCTTCACCTCCAAAATCTCTCATTATCCTTTTTCACTCTCCAAACCTAAAGGAAAAAGGCTGCCTCTGCTTCACACACACAAAATCTGCCACTACATAGCCCCCACAATTTGCCGCAGCCTGACTGTCCCTAATTTGCCACTGCCGCTATCGCTGCTTGGTTTGCCTTCTGCTGCCGCTTGATCTAGTTTTTCAACTCTCTCTTTCTCTCTTTCTTTCACTATGAGAGTGTGTTTATAGTGTTTTGATATACTATTTCACTGACTCTATGTGAGTGAATCAGCATGTGTGTGGAGTTATCTTTTGATTTCTTTTGTTGAGTTTTGAATCTTGGAATGTGTGTGTGGGGGCTGTGGGGTTAAGAACTGTGATTGTGTTCTGATATTTGTTGTTGAGTAACTCAACTAGTCAACTTGAGTTTTGAGTCTATAATAAGTCTGAGTGTGGGTGTGGGCCTGTGGGGGTTAATGGATTATAGAACTTATAGTATTTTAATGTTGTTGAGTTTTGAGTTTCTTTACTGTTGTAGTGTTGCTGTAAGGGTTTGTATTGATTTGATATAAAGTTGAGTTATGACTCATCTTTTGCATTATGACTATTTGACTAATTTGTGACTTGTGAGTGGCTTTTTAATTTTGCTGAATGTGAGTTGTGAATTGCGAGTAGTTGTTGGCTACGTGACTTGGTCAATACATTAACACTAAAGGACAATAAAAATATAAAACATTTAAAGAATTGTAAGCTTATAAATTAAATAATTGCAAAAAAATCATTTAACAATAATTAATATGTTTATTGTATTAGAAAGAAATATGTCAAATGAACTTATAGTTTATTTTTTATATTTTTGCTAGTACTATGGACAAATTTGTAATAAGGAAACACCGTAGGCTGCAAGATTCATTTCCTACCCAAGATTCATCTCTTATATAATTTATGTTTCTTATTGATTCCTCTAGACAAAAATCCTAGAGCCACCCTTGAAGCTAAATAACCCATGTTTCAAGAGAAAAACTTGTTTCAATTGAATGTATGTTAAGACGGTTGAAGAAGAAATAAAATAGAATGAAAGAAAGATATTTAAATGAAAGAGAGTTTAGAATAATAAATAAAATAGAATGAAAGAAAGATATTTAAATGAAAGAGAGTTTAGAATAATAAGTAGGATATAGGTGTTTTGAAAAGTGATTTGTTCTTTTTTTTTTAAGTGAATTGTTATTATATAAGAATTATGTTTTTATTCCATAAAAATAAAAGTATATTCTTATTCTATAATATTAGCTATCGAGTGAATACTATGTACGAGGTTGGTGGGACTATCTTTGGCAAAAGATAAATTGAATTACATGACATTCACTTGCAAGATTATTATCTGACAAATACAAATTATCTGTATCACTTTTTGTGTTCCATCAATCACAATATGTTATTATTATTTTTTTCATATTAAAATTTAGTTATTTTAAAAGGAAAATAAAATAAATTCATAGTAATATGTTATTAGTGGAACACAAAGAGTTGTAAAGTATCTGTGATTTGGGTGACTTGGTATTCTTGTTACAATGTTGGAAAATATAATTACCACCGCGTACCCTTGGCGCGATGTTCACTCTACAAATATAAGTACTTGTGGGGTGTGAGGGGTAAGGGTTGATATTCAAATATTCAGGAGGGAATTTCATACACATATATATCTAGATTTAGGTTAGAGTAGAATTTCTATCTTATATAAAATATATATATATATATATGTGTGTGTGTGTGTGTGTGTGTGTGTATAATTGAGTTTCCGTGTCATTGAAGGCAATACACTAAGATATTAATTGCTAGAGAAAACTATAAAATATTAGTTAATAAATTAAGAGAGTATTTATTGTTAGAGGAAACTATGGGATTGAAGCAATCAATCAATATAAGATTAGAATTTAGGTAAGATCTTTGGCACAAGAAGAAGGGGTTGATCCGTATCATCTTGACTTGGTTTTGATTTCTCTATTTTTTTAAGAATACTGAGTTGGGCTCCGATTTAATCAAAGTTGAAGAATCAAAAAATTTATCTTATGGATTAGGCTAATTATAGAAGGTTTAATTGATATGACCCAAAGGTTAAAAAGACTCAAATAATCATTCTATGATGAAAATAGTGAAGGTGTAAGTATTTATCTCTTTAAACTCTTTTTTTTTGTAAATATAAACTACAAGATCAAATCACATAATCTCTTATACTTTCTTTCTCTTTCAATGTAAATATAGATAACAGGGCCAAATCACATAAACTCTCGTATTTTATCTCTCTCTTTCTTCTTCTACATAAAGAGATGAAGATCGGTTTAAGGCCCACTAACTTCTAAACCTCTTTCTCCAAAAAAAAAAAACCTTCCAAACTTCACATGCATGTCAAAGAATTTTTCCAAATTTTAAAACCAAAAGAAAGTTCTTGTACGAAATGCAATTTCTTTCACTATGCCAGGAGCAATGCTATTGATAAAGTACGTTGGTAATGGACTAATGATACCGTCCTACTAACTTTGTTGTTGTTTAATCTATCCATAATTGAAAAAAGATTTTTAGTGTCTGCTTTTTATACTTTTGAAAATAATATTCTTATTGCTTCTCAAAAAAGGTAAAGAAAATAATATTCTTATCTAATAGGAGTAGATAATGATTTTAAGAATAGGAAAAATTATTGATAAAAAAAGGGAACAAATTAAGGATTAATTAAGATATTTAAAATTCATATTAAATTTTAATTTCATAAGATTAGGACACATTTTATACTCAAAATATAAATATTTGCAATTATAATTTAGAAATAACTTTAAATTCAAATTTAAATTTAAAATCCATAAAATTGGGACACGCATTTTTTTTTTTTTTACTTAAAAATAACCATTGGAGATTACAACTTAAAACTATTATATATATATATATATATTTATTTATTTAAAAAAGGAAGAGTATTTGAATAAAGAGTGAAGAAACTAATACTATATTATGCTATTTGGGAGTGAGAAACTAATACAGAATTATGCTATTCAAGTAAAACAAATAAGAAGAAGGCCACTATTGCCAATAATTTTCGAATTAAATTTGAGGGAAGCCCCAACTCAAGGTTCTTCTTGATCATGACAAGAAGAGCAAAAAGACATTAGCAAGATTGTCAGTCACAACATACAAATATTCTCTTAATTTTTTTTTATTCATTTCTTCCCTGTCATAAATCTCATTAAATAACAGAGTGGCTCTAGTTAACAAATTGATATATTTTCCAATTAAATAATAATGGGCAGTGTAGGGATAAGGGCCCAAAATTATATATTGGGACTTGGGTATTATTCGAGGACGTTGGCATGTTCGAGGAGGGACAAATAATTATAAGGGATTCCAGTTTAAAGTCTCATGAGTAAGAAATGAGTAGAAGGCGGTCCAAGGAGGAATTTCTCCTCGGCCATGACAAATATAGTTTAGATATGTATTCCAGTGATGAAAATGACCTCTATAGAAGCTCCAGTGTTAGAAGCATACCTTATGAACATACGAGAAGGAAGAGAAACCAAAAATATCTAAGGAAAAGTTGCTACCTCTGCATTAAATGCACTGTAGCTACTTTTCTGGCCGCATTTATGTGGAGAAGACCCCTGAACAGTGCTTCCTTGGCTACCGCAACTCATAGAGAGCTAGAAGGGCATCTGATGGGATGAGCACTCGAGTAGTGGCTTGGACGATTGACAAATGGAGGGCCAAGTTCATTAGGAATGAGATATATAATGTAAGAGACCCCTGAAAGAATAGAGATTGGAAAAACAGAGAAAGAATACTGTCGTAGTCTAAATTGTATTTGTACCCATTATTGTTGATTTATATAAAAAAGTTCTCCTCGGATAGTGAAGAGATTCAGCTCTATTTCCTTTGTTCTTGCTTGATCATCCTTTGAATCCACACTAGCCATTGTCAAATTCATTAGGGCCTAGTTTTCTAACCCACCTTTTACAAATTTATTGTACTAAGCTCACTGGGCCAAGATCCCATACATCTTGGGCTTGGGCTGCAAAATGTGTCCCTAAAATTGGCACTGTTTGTGGGAAGAACTTGCATGATAGTAAGTGCAACGACTAACGATGGTAGATTCATGTCCACACCAAGCATAATCCATATGATCCTAACGTGAAAACTCATTTGTCAACCTCGAACGTAGAAGAGATCGGGAAGGAAGTATGCATATTATCCAATCCAGTAAGAGTCACTCCTAGGGTAAGAGCTATCTTTCTCGTGAGGAGGACACACGAGCCTTGCAACTGGAGGTTGACCAACTGAAGAGAAAGTTGCACCACATGCAGCAAAAGCGAACCCCCTCCAGCTCCGACACTTCCTCTGATGATAGAGAGGATGTCAGTTACAGGCGAAGGTTAAGGACCCCACCTAGCAAGTCCTTCTCTTATGAGGAAGAGCATCATTACAAATGTAGGCATAAGAGCCCACCTTGCAAGGGCCTGGGAAATGACGCTATGAGCAAAACGTTGAACTAGATTTCCAAGTTGCCCTTCACGCGCAGGATTGAAGGCGCAAGGCTACCTTAACGATTCAATCAGTCAACATTCACCATTTACAATGATCAAACGAATCCTGTGGAGCACATAAGCCATTTCAAACAGAGAATGACTGTCCATTCCAAGGACTAAGCCTTGATGTGTAAGGTGTTCCCCTCCAGTCTAGGACCCGTGGCAATGAGATGGTTCAATGGCCTGGAAGAAGGCTCCATAGACTCCTTTAAGAAGCTCACTCAAGCATTTGGCTCTCGATTTGTCACTTGTAGCAGAGTTCCTTGGCCCCTAAACTCCCTATTGTCCCTGTCCATGCAAGAAGGGGAGACCCTGAAAACATACCCGGACAGATACTGGGAGATGTACGATGAGATAGATGGCAATTTTGATGACGTTGCCGTTAGTACTTTCAAGGTCGGCCTCCCAAACTAGCATGGTCTAAGGACGTCTTTAACGGGAAAGCCTGTTACTAGCGTACGCCAACTCATAGACCAGATTGATAAGTACAAGAAAGTTGAGGAGGACCAGCAGCAGGGGAAGGGCAAGGCTAAGGTTATCCCTCAGGAGATGAAGGATTTTAAGTCGGATTGTTACAACAACAACCAGTCTCGGAGGAACTTTGTCGAGCAGTCAGGATCTACCAACACCCAGATGGTTAACACGGTGTTTTGGGAGCCAATACATCAAGTTCTAGAGAAGATTAAGAATGAGTCATTCTTCAAATGGCCAAATTAGATGGCAAGAGACCCCATGAGGCGCAATTAGAACCTTTGTTGCCAGTATCATAAGGACCAGGGACATACTACAGAAGACTGTAGAAACTTGTGGGACCACTTGGATCAGCTGGTCTAAGAAGGAAGGTTGAAGCAATTCTTGCATCATTCTAGTGGCCAGGGGAATTAGACTGGCCAGGAACCTAGGGGAATTAGGCATGATAAACGTCATCTTCGCCGCACTAGGGAGGATCGGGTCCTATCCTTCTAGAGTGATTTCTGTGGCTCGGCTGACCACCAAGGACCCCAATCCAGAGCTAAAATGGGCTAGAGTGAACAACCAACCAACACTGGGTTTTTCGGAAGAGGATAAGATTGGATCCATATAGCCCCATGATGACGCTTTGGTAATCACACTCAGGATTGGGGGGTATGAAGCAATTCTTTCATCATTCTAATGGCAAGGGGAATCGAACTAGCCAGGAACCCCGGAGAGATGCTCCTTCAAGACCTCCATTAGGCACGGTAATCGTCATCTTCGCTGTGCTAGGGAGGTCTAGGTCCTATCCTTCCAGAGTGATGTCTGTGGCTCAGCTGACCACTGAGGACCCCAATCTAGAGCCGAAGAGGACTAGAGTGAACAACCAACCAACACTGGGTTTTTCGGAAAAGGATAAGATTGGAACTATACAGCCCCATGATAACGCTTTGGTGATCACGCTTAGGATTGGGAGGTATGATGTGAAGAGAGTGATGGTGGACCAGGGTAGTGGTGCCAAGATAATGTACCCTGATTTGTATAAGGGACTGAACTTGAAACTCGAGGACCTAACACCCTACAACTCGCCCCTGGTGAGTTTTGATGGGAAGGTCGTTATCTCGAAGGGCCAGATTAGACTACTCGTGCAGACTGGTTCAGAAGTAGCGGAGGTGGACTTCATCGTGGTGGACGCTTACTCCCCTTACATGGCCATTGTGGCCAAGCCCTGGCTCCACACCCTAGGAGCCATCTCTTCTACTCTGCATCAAAAGGTGAAATATCCGTCGGGCGATTGGGTTGAGGAAATTATTGGGAGTCAATCCACGGTCAAAGAATGCCAAGTAAACGTAATCTTACATCAGCCCAAAACTGAGTTCTTGACCCGTGTTGAAAGGGGTTCATAGAAATTAAGGGACTCGGTGTCACCTGTCAATGGCTCAGCCGAGGAGGTGAAATGTGAGAATTTGGAGATGGTCGTTGTTGGTGATGATCCAGAGAAGTTCTTTTTTGGTCAGGGCTCAGCTGCCTCCTTTAGAGAAGGAAGAGCTGATAAAGTTTCTCAGAAAAAACGTTGATGTCTTCGCATGGAATGCTTACGAAGCCCCGGGGGTGGATCTGAACTTCATTTGTCATCATTTAAATGTTAATCCCTCTATTACTCCCAAGAAGCAACCTCCTTGGCCCTTGTCCAGGAACCATTCTAATGCTGTCAAAGATGGGGTGAAGAAACTAAAGCAGGCAAGGGCTATCAAGGAGGTATTTTACCTTGAGTGGTTGGCCAATACTGTGGTAGTGAAGAAGAAGAGTGGGAAATGGCGAGTGTGTGTGGACTTCATAGATCTGAATAGGGCTTGCCCAAAGGATCCCTTCCTTATGCCTAAGATAGACCAGTTGGTGGATGTAATCGTAGGCCATCCTTGGATAAGTTTCTTGGACACCTTTTAGGGATACCACCAAATATCACTAGCCCTGGGTGATTAGAAGAAGATGGCTTTTGTTACTCCCACCGGAAACTACCACTACATAGTGATGCCGTTTGGTTTGAAGAATGCAGGGTCTACCTATCAAAAGATGATGACTAGGATATTTGAACCACAATTAGGCAAGAGTATTGAGGTCTATATAGACAACATGATGGTAAAAAGCAAGGTAGTATCCAAGCACTTAGGAGATCTTAGGAACATCTTCGAAATTCTGAGAAAACACAAGTTACGCCTCAGCACTTCCAAGTGTTCTTTTGATGTGGGATCAAGCAAATTTCTAGGTTACAAGGTAACCCATAGGGGAATTGAAGTTAACCCTGACCAGATTAAAGCAATCAATAGTTTACAACCATCTCGAAATCTCAAAGAAGTCCAGAAACTGACTAGAATGACTGCTGCCTTGAACCGGTTTATCTCACGGTTAGCAAATAGGTGCTGACCCTTCTTTGTACTGATGAATAAATGGAAGGGGTTCGAGTGGACCGAGGAGTGTGCCTTGGCCTTTCAATAGCTTAAGGATTATCTCTCTTGGCCTCCTATCATGTCCTGCCCTGAGGTTGACGAAGTCCTGTTCGCTTACATTGCTGTAGCCCTTCATACTATAAGTTTGGTCCTAATACGAGTTGATGGTGGCACACAAAGGCTAGTTTATTATGTGAGCAGGTCACTACATGAGGCCAAGATCCGTTATCTGTTGCTAAAAAAAGCTATTTTGGCAATGGTACACGCCACACATAAACTCCCTCATTACTTTCAGGTACGCACGGTTATTGTCCTAACTCAGCTTCCGCTCAGAGCTTTGCTCCGGAGCACTGATTACACGGGAAAGATTGCTAAATGGGCCACAATCCTAAGGGCTTTTCACATCAAATACATGCCTCGCATCTCTATTAAGGGTCAAGTTCTCACAGATCTGGTAGCCGAGTTTGCTGAATCCCCATTAGAAGAACACAAGGATGGAAAATCGGTTGGCATGATCTCCCAATAGGGTCCCCTATCCTGGAAAGTGTACATTGATGGTGTAGCAAATCAGAAGGGTTTCAGAGTGAGGTTAGTACTAGTATCCCCCGAAAGGATCACCGTGGAAAAATCATTAAGATTAGGATTTTCAGCCACCAATAACGAAGCTAAATATGAGGCTCTGCTGATGGGAATGATCATGGTTCGAAAAATGGGCAGAAAGGCCGTAGATATGTTCTCGGACTCTATTGGCCAAGTGAATGGAGAATTTGAAGCGCGGGATGAAAGAATGCAAGGGTACTTGAGTCAGGTTAGACACATACAATCAGAGTTTAAATCTTTTAGCCTGTTGCACATCTCAGGAGCGGAAACACGCATGTTGATTCCTTAGCCACACTCGCAACGTCTTCAGCGCAGAGCTTACCTTGGGTTATCCTTGTAAAAGACCTATGCAAGCCCACATTGATGAACAGATACGTGGTTCATGTTCACCAAGTTAGGGTAGAGCCTAGCTGGATGGACCTCATAATACTGTTCTTAAAAGAGGACATCCTACCCGAGGAAAAATCAAAAGCAGATAAAGTACATAGAAAAGCTCTTCAGTTCTAACTGTCCGAGGACCAAAAGTTATATAAACACTCCTTTTATGGGCCATACCTACTATACATGCACCTCGAGGCAACAGAATTACTCCTTAAGGAGTTACATAAAGGGATTTGCAGAAGCCATACCGGAGGTAGATCTTTGGCGTACAGAGCCATCATTTAGTCTATTGGTAGCCAAATATGCAAAGGGAAGCCCAAGAATATATAAAGAAGTGCGACCAATGCCAAAAATTCATACCAAACATACACTAATCGGGGGAGTCCTTAATCCACTGTTCAGCCTTTGGCCATTCACTTAATGGGGCTTAGACATTGTGGGCCCTTTCCCAAAGGCAGCAGGAAACAAGAGATACATGCTGGTCAGCACGGACTACTTCACTAAGTGGGTCGAAGCTGAGCCTCTAGCAAACATCAGGGATGTGGATGCCAAGAAGTTTATATGGAAGAGCATCGTCACACGATTCGAAGTCCTTCGTACCCTCATCTCGGACAACGACCTTCAGTTTGATAACAAATCTTTCAGAAGATATTGCTGTGACTTAGAAATTACAAATAGATATTCTACCCTAGCCTATTACCAAGGAAATGGACATGCCGAGGTTGTTAACAAGGTCATTGTAAGTGGACTCAAGAAGGCGTTGGACGATGCGAAGGAAAAATGGGTGCAAGAATTGCACATATCCTCTGGATATACCGAACCATACCTCGCAGGTCGATAGGGGAGACTCTTGTCTTAATGACATATGGAGCTGAAGTCGTTATCCCTTTAGAGATTGGCTTCTCGACATTAAGGACAAGTACTTTTTATCCGAGTAATAACAATGAATTGCTGGAAAAAAGCCAAGATCTGACTGAGGAAAGAAGAGAAAATGTAATGGTCGAATTGGCATACTACCAACATAAGCTCAAGCAAAGTTATAATGCCAACATAAAGCTGAGACCATTAGTGCTTAGTGACTTGGTGTTGAAAAAGGTTTTGGGTACTGTGAAGAACCCAGCGTGATAGGTCATAATCTGAATGACCCCTTGTGATTAACCTTAATTAATTAATTTAGCCAAGTAATTAATTAATCAATTAATCATGCTATTTTATGGAAGCACAGACAAATCACCAATCAACTAGATAAGCAGCGGAAAATAAATAACACGGTGATTTGTTTACGAATGGGGAAAACCCTAATGGCAAAAACCCCACCGGGTGATTTTCAGGTCACCACTTCCGAAACTCCACTATTATCAAATCAAGCGGTTACAAGTAAAGGAATCCCAAGTACCTTACCAACCTACAGTTGAACCCTTACCCCAATACCCAATTGGACTTGATCTGTAGTGACAGTCTCCACCTTTGATGCACGACTCCCAAGTACGTGACTAACCAATTACGCGGATCCAAGTGCGCGACTTCAGAACACCAACTGAGGAAGAATGGTTGGCTGCAAAGTTCTTCAGATCATCCTTTCTGATGAATAGCAGGAAGATGCTTGGTTACAAAACCTTATGGTGCAAATACACAGCAACTTCTTGATGGAAGATGAACTAGGTCAAGAACTTCGTATGTTGATCACAATTTGCTTAAATAGAGATTGCTTAATGAATATGCAACTTGTGTCACCCAAAACGGCTCTTAAAATAATCCTTTTATATGTTTAGGGTTAGAAGAAAAGAAAGCCCAAAAACATATTCACGGATCCCAAGAAAATCAGATTGGAAATCTGACTTTTTAAATCTCGACAGATAGCAGGTGTCGAGGTATCTATCGAGAGGTGTCGAGCTTTAAAAATTCTGCACTTCAACTTGCTTTCTCTTGGACAGACTTGATGACTTCAACACTTGACCTTGAAACATTGTTTCTTGAAGTATTAAAAACACCTAGAACTACCCAATTACAAGCAGAGTGCGTTTTGTCAAAGGATTAGCCAATTTACATAATTAAGTGACATATGTTCTTAAACAAGTTAAAACATATATGTCCTAACACAGCGTATGGAAAGCTAGGGCCCAATTGGGAAAGACCATATCGTATCACCTCGGTAACTGGTATTGGAGCATATTTTCTGGAAGGCTTATATGAGCATGTAATACCATACCCGTGGAATGTAAACAACCTAAAAATGTATTATTATTAATGAAAGTCTCTTTTGTCAATATGTTCATTTATATAAGGCATTATACTCCTCATTATTCAATTTTTTATAAGTGTTAAACAGATCCTAAGTTATGTCAGGTCTCTCAAACCACATACTTGGGTGAAATTAACACTCAACGACGTCTTCTATAAGTGATTAAATAGAACCTTAGTCATACCTGAGTCCTTGGACCTAATGCTTTGGGGAAATTAATACACTAGGGCATCTTCATAAGTGTTAAATAGATCCTAAGTTATGTCAGGTCTCTCGGACCACATGCTTAGGTGAAATTAACACTTAATGACATCTTCTATAAGTGATTAAACAGAACCTTAGTCACGCTTGAGTCTTCGGACCAGATGCTTCGAGGAAATTAATACACTATGACATCTTTTATAAGTGTTAAACAGATCATAAGTTATGTCAAGTCTTTCAGACCACATACTTGGGTGAAATTAACACTTAACAACATCTTCTATAAGTGATTAAACAAAACTTTAGTCATGTCTGAGTCCTTGGACCAGATGCTTTAGGGAAATTAATACACTAGGGCATCTTCATAAGTGTTAAACAAATCCTAAGTTATGTCAGGTCTCTCAGACCACATACTTGGGTGAAATTAACACTCGAGGGCACCTTCATAAGTGTTAAACAAATCCTAAGTTATGTCAAGTCTCTTGGACCACATACTTGAGTGAAATTAACATTTAATATCTATGGGAAATAAATACTTAATGGTATATTGCTAAGTATTAACACTAGGATACCTATTTTTCCTTCACTAATTGGTGAAACGAGTCCAGGATTACGTCCAAACTCCTCGGATTGTTGGTTCCGAACAGGCTAAAAGCACTCATTTGTTTGTCTAAATGTTGGGCAGAATGTAGGATGTTTGTCCCCTCTATTCTTTACAGAGTAATTTACTTACCTGTATTAGATTTGATCTTCATCACAGAAGGATCAATCCACGGTGCAAGTATATGGCAAATCTTTTTATTACTAATATTCAGTCAAATTATTTAAGCTGATGACAAGTTACTGTTATTAGATGTTATTAAAGAAAGAGATATAATAGTTCAAGTTTATTGGTAATGGTCATAACCCTAAAGGCTTACAGAATAAAAACACATAGAAGAAGATTAAAATAAAATGGAAGAGAATGAGAAGAAAAGTCTTTTCATTGGTTAAAAGGAAGATGCATTACAAATGGTGGCAGAATGCCATTACAAAAAGAGAAAGGGTAAAAAGTACACACAGAGAGTTACAAAATAGCATCCTAAACTTAAGTCTTCGCTTGTGGAGGGTCCTTCTTAGGATCAGCCTTCTCGAATTAGGAATCCCTAGCCTGTGACTTAAGCTTTGCATTCTTAGCCTGGGCGACCACATCCTTGATTATAGGGCGTCCTCGGAGGGCTTGGCCTTCATCGAAGGTTGAGCCTCCTCACCCACTTCAGCCTTTTTAGGAGCTTTAGCATAAGGAGGGGAAGCTGGAAGGGTAGGAAGTTGCTCAGAAGGAGGGACCAAATTTGAAATTTCTCAAATATCCTTTGGGAAGAAGATATTCTCCACCTTCCTCAGCTCGAAGTTTGGAGGGACTCCCACTTGGTCCATTGCTACTCCCCAAGACTCGGTGTAGTAGTCCCTACACACTATGGCCACCTCTTCGGTTAGTCTAGTCTCCATGTCCTTTACCCCACGCTCATAGGATGCCTTCACTGCAGCCTCAGTGGCTTCCCTGGCCACCCGAGCTGAGTCTTTGACTCTCTATAGCTCTGCCTTAAGGTTCAAAATTATTTGCTTCTTGGTGGCCAGATTTAGCTCCTTTGTGTAGAGCAATTTGCGCTGGTCCTCGGCTTGAGCCTTAGCAGTCTTTAGGCTAGCCAAGGCACTCTGGCGCTCCTTGTATAGCTCCTTCAATTTATTGGACAGTTCCTTGTGCTCCTCCTTAAGGGCTGTAAGAATATTCTTAGTGTTAGCTTGGGATTGGGCCTTGGCATTAGCTTCCTCGCGAGCATTCCTGACCCACTCCTTAACTATAAAAACTTGTTAAGTGACCTGCATGATAATAGTGAAGTGGTCAAATATGTACATATGGATAAACTTGCACCCAAGTGTTGGCGAAGAAGAATGTTGATTGACTTACCATTGCGAGGTCCCTTTTTAATAACATGAAGAGGTCAGGTTGCCTAATGCACCTAAAGCCCTCCATGTCCCTAGGGAGGAGGAGAGGCTACTCTAGGGCCTCAACAACAACGGTGGCGTGCTCCCTTTGAGATTCCCAGAGCGTGGCATCCCAAGGAATGAGAGCACCTTCCACCTCTAGCCAAGGAGCCCAGGTGCACTGCCCTCGGTGCACTTCGGCTTCATCCCTGCTCTCCATCGATTTGGCCCTCTTGTCCTTGGGGTCCTTGGTTTTCTTTTGCTGCTTGGCACCCTTTGAAGGTACCATCTCACCTTCCTCCAAGTCCTCTACCGGTCTCTTCTTCCTTAAGTCCGGGTTGGCTTTCAGTCCGAGGTCAGTAGGGAGTGGAGGAAAATGAGGAGGAAGACTAGAAGGAACTTGTGTCTTGGGGACATCTTTTAAAGTTTGTCCCTTGTTCCTGTTGGCCATTAAGCCCTTTAAACCGGTCCTTTGCTTCAGGTACATGTTTTCTTTTTCGACTTTTAAGCTGGTATCGATTTGAGCAACTATCAACCTCAGAGAATGTGCAGTAGAAAGTTGATCAAAATCAGCTTTAAAGTCTGAGAGTTCTACTAGCCTTGTTGGCACTTCAACTTCCTCGTTGAAGCAGAATTGGTCAATCTCGAATTTGAAGGATGAGTAAGTAGAAGCTATCTCCACTCTAGGAGCAGTTATCTCTTGAAGGGCGCATTGAATGGGTAGCTGAACGGGCAGAAGGTCTCTCTGAGCCAAAAACTCAGGTTTTGAGACATCTATCCAAGCCAATCTAGAACTTCCAGCCCTTATTGCCTGGCTTGCATCTTGGAATATGCGAGACAAATGTTTGTAATCCAAAATTAAGTGAGCGACTCGTAGCTATCCATCCTCACTTATAAATATCTCCAACCTTAGTAGGTAGTTAAGAGCCAGAATGTTGGTCAAACTGATCCTCGGAGCAACGTGGCTTTTATCTACAAAAACATCCGAGCAGGAAATCACAGTTAGACTGATGAAGATAATCATCAGAAGAAGATGAAGTGTTAAAAGTGAAAGGGTTAAACCCCTTGTTCAAGCCCTTATTAGACTTAGAAAGGCAAGATATCAACCTAACAATATGGGACTGGGATTTGAGGTAATATCCCACGCTAGCAAGGGAATGGCACTCGTACATATGAACGACGTGGTGCCATGTGAGCCCTAAGTTCATCTGATTGTTCAGAGCATCTATACACCTTGGGACTCTAAATAGGTTGGGAGCGCACTAATGGGTAGACAACCTGTGGTTGAGCAGGTAATCTCTAGTTATTCTACCCATGGGAAGTAGGGGTGTGCAGAAAACCTACAGACCCGCCAAACTCGACCCAACCCAACCCGACCTACCGGGTTGGGTCAGTTTTTAGGCCTTGGTGGGTTGGGTTGGGTTACAAATTTTTTTTTTTTTTTTTTTTTTTATAATGGGTTGGGTTGGGTTTGGGTCATAAAATTATAAACCCACCAAACCCGACCCGACCCCCCGACCCACCCATATTTATATATTTAAAATATATTATATATTTAATAATTTTTTTTTTAAAACCAGGGCACTTTTATATATATATATTTATATATATATATTTATATATATATATATATATATATATATATATATTATATTAATAATTTAAAAAAAAAAAAAAAAACCAGCTGTAGAGCAATACTTTCTCAGTTCCTCCTACTAATACTAATTATATATATAATATGTATTATATAATTAATAAAATTTTTAAAATAACCAGTTCTTCCTATCATATGTAAAAGTCAATTAGTTCACACAAACTCTAATAAATTACTATAGTTGTTTAGTTATTGGTGTTATTTGACCTTAAGGAATTACATCGATACTAATTTTTGGGTTTTTTTAATATATTAATATTTATATTTTTTTCCTACTCAACTTAATAATAATAAAAAAAAAAAAAAATTCAAACCTATGGGTTCAGCCTGACCCATGTGGGTTGGGTTGGGTTAGGTTGGATTTATGTAATGGGTTGGGTTGGGTCGAATTTTTTTTGACCCACCATGGTGGGTTGGGTAAAAAAATTCTCTCAACCCGACCCATGCACACCACTAATGGGAAGAGTCATTCCTCCCTCTATGAAAACAATTATAACTTCACCCACCTCTCTATTAGTAAGTATTCGATCTGGGGGACAGTATTGTAAGCCCACTCCCTGTGAGATATGGTATTTGGCCCTAAAACCCTCCATATCAACCAGAGAATCCACTAAGTGCTTAAATCTACCCATTAATGCAAATATGGATGACAAGGAGGAAGTTTTCTAATAAGGAAGATGGTTGAGGAGCTCGGCCGAGGAGAAAAAGAAAGTCTGAAGAGATAGATACTTACGAGAATAGGTGTACTAAACACTAAACCTTTAGGAAAAATCTTTTGGAAATTTCTTAAGGAAAGGATTTAGGGAAATTTAATGGCTGAAAGAGCTTTGTGAGTTTGAGCATTTGGGATCTCTATAGAGCTTGAAGACTTTTAAAATGAGGAAAAGGAGTTCTCCAAATGCTTTATATAGAGGGTGAGATTGAGTGGGAGTTATCCCGCTCAAAACCCAAGGAAAAATGTCAGTCATTGGATTTGCATCTCGCCGTTGGATGCAGTGAACATAACACCGCCTGGAGTAATTAATGACGCCTCGCAAGCCACAAAGCGTTAGTAGCAATCATAGGGTGTGTAAAACGGCATTCCTGCATGTGTGAACTAGAGAGATAAATGGTTCTGTCTCTTAAAAATCAAAACCCCGCATTTTCTCCTCGGATGAGAGGGAAAAATCGGAGTTTTGAAGTGGTAATGTAGGGATAAGGGCCCAAAATTATATATTGGGCCTTGAACATTATCCGAGGACGTTGGCATATTCGAGGAGGGACAAATAATTATGAGAGATTCCAGTTTAGAGTCTCATGAGTAAGAAAGGAGTAGAAGGTGGTCCGAAGAGGAATTCCTCCTCAGCCATGACAAATATAGCTCAGATACGTATTCCATCGACGAAAATGACCTCCATAGAAGCTCTAATGTTAAAAGCATACCTCATGAACACACGAGAAGGAAAGGAACCCAAAAATATCTAAGGAAAAACTGCTACATTTGCATTAAATACACTGCAGTTACTTTTCTGGCCACATTTACATGGAGAAGACCCTTGAACAGTGTTTCCTTTACTACCGCAACTCACAGAAAGCTAGAAGGGGTGTCTAATGGGATAGGCACTCGAGTAGTAGCTTGGACGATTAACAAATGAAGGGCCAAGATCATCAGGAAGGAGATATATAATGTAAGAGACCCTTGAAGGAATAGGGATTGGAAAAATAGAGAAAGAATACTGTAGCAGTCTAAATTGTATTTGTACCCATTATTGTTGATTTATATAAAAAAGATCTCCTCGGACAGTGAAGAGATTCAGCTCTATTTCCTTTGTTCTTGCTTGATCATTTTTTGAATCCATACTAACTGTTGTCAAATTCATTAGGGTCTAGTTCTTCAACCCACTTTCTCCAAATTTATTGTACTGGGCTCACTGGGCCAGGATCCCATACATCTTGGGCTTGGGCTGCAAAACGTGTCCCTACAGGCAACTTAACTACTTTGAATGACCTCTGAACAAGAATGCTAGTTTTAAAATAAGTCTGTAATTAGACCTGGTAGAAGTTTTGTCAAGCTTGTCTGACTTGGTACTTGGTAGTTAAGCTTCAACCTTGTTTTTTTAATCAATTCATTTTTTTTCTATAATTTTTTTTTTGAGGGACTTTATAATTTAGTTAAGCTTCAATATGGTACAACTTTAAGCAATATTACACTATCTTATAACTTTGTATTGATCTAATATTTTCAAAATCTTATTGTTAGATTATATGCTTTCTATATTCTTAACACAAATATTAAATTTCATGTCAACTGGGTATTGCTTATTATTTCATTTATAAATTTATTTTTTATGCATATTTTTAAAATATAAATTTCAAATTTTATATATATTAGAGATTAGAGATGAGATAGTTATTAATCTCAAATTATCTTGAAATTTAATTTACAAGCATAGAAAGAATATAATTCAACTATGGATTTAAAAAAAAAAAAAAAAAAAAAAAAAAAAAGACAACCAATAATATAAAAAATATTAAATGATAACATTAAATATAACTTAAATTTTTTTTTTTTGAGAAATAATTACAAAATACTATTAATCTTGCAATTCAAATCCTTTCCCCCTAGACTTCCAAGCACTTTGTGTATAGGAGGTGACAATTCAATTATAAGACCTTTGACAATATAACTTGTTGAAGTCATAAACCCAAACTTATGTACATACAAAATAGAAGGCAAATTAATAAATGAATGAAACCTATGAGTAGTAACCAGAACTTTGATTTAAGACCACTCAGCTAACAAATAAAATAAACCCCAAAACAAGAATATGATTTAGACTTAGGTATAAAGTTGATGTAGATGTTATATATATATATATATATATATATGATCATCGTTATTAACCTCTTACAAAATTTTTACCCAATTATTAAGAAATCCGTAACATCATCTACCAAGTACCAACCATGTAACCGGCCAGTTGGGATTACCTAAAGGCTCAAGCAGGCTGTTTCTTCCAAGAAATCTGTTGTCCATTCTTTTTTCCTTTACATATTCAATCATTTTGAGATTTTCCCTTCTATTGAGGGATTATATATACATCATTTCAGTTCAGTATGATTTTACGAAAGAATAAGGGTGTTCGTGTTCCTATTCATGAATATGCTCGATCGGCTTGGCCGACAAAGACAAACCATGTAATGGAAACATAATTAAAGTCGTTGTGACATATGGTGGGCGCTATTGATTCTTGAACTTTATCATTCTTTCGTTTTCCCTTGTTGAGTGTTGACTACGGCGTTGTCCCTGATCTCATGGACCCAAAATCAAAATCATACACATCAATCCGAAACTTTTATACTAAGTTTAGATCAAAATATGAACATACTCAGTGATTATTTAATCTCATAGCTTTGACGACTTCCATGGATGCAGAAATCGGGGATTTTGAAGGTAATTAAGCTTCATTGAAAAACAAAAAAGTGCTCTTCATGTAATTTAAGCAAATGTTGAGATCTTTAACAAAATTATACAACATACCATTTTTTTTTTTTTTAAAGAAGTAACGCCACGTTTGATCTTTAAAGTTCGTTCAATATTTCAAACTCATCCCTCAAATTTCAAAAATAACAATTTTATCCTTAAATAATGCAAAACATTTAAGTTTGGTTCGTACAATTTTTTTTTTGACAAATAAGGATATCAAAATCTTTTCAAATATCTAAATCTAATTATTTTCTTAGGTACATCTATCTCACGCACATAAGATTATAAGAAGGAAGAATTCCTTAGGAGTAGCCCTAAGATAGATAAGACATCAAAATCTTATTGATATCATAAGGTCTTAAAAATCACTTAACTATCTCCTTGAGATTGGTTCATACATGTTAATATGGAGTTTGATGTGTGTGTGTTTTTTCTTATAATATTTTTTTTAATGAGAGTTTGATGTGTTATCTAATTGGACACACAACTACAAAAGAGAGACATTAGATAATTAAAATTAACAGAGAGATATATATATATATATATAATACTTAAATAACCACCATGATGACTCACTATTGTCACGTGGTATTGATATTGACATACATTGGCTGATAGCAGGTAAATTGAAGCACACCATTAGAATCGATTTCTAAGATTATAAACCTCTTTTTCTTTTTTAATCCATTTTTATATCCTTTTAAGAACCAAATATGGTGATGCTATTTTTAAAAATAAAGACACACACACACACACACATATATATATATATATATAAAGATTTTTGGTTAAGAACACCAAAAAGGCCTATTGGTGCAGTGTAACTTTCGGGGTCTTCTGTGTGTACACGTTTTTATTTTTTGTTAGGTTCCTTTTACCTCTAGGACAGTTTTTTTTTTTTTTTTTTGAATCTTCTCGGGCAGTTTTCTTTTGAAAACTTTGAAGCCGGCCCGGCATTACGCACTAGGTTTCGGCGTGAAAGGTTGAATTATATGTATGTGAATGCTACTTTGCAATTTAAACAAAAAGTCATTTTCCGATTTCTTGACTACAGAAAGGTCACAAAGGGAATTGTCATGCATTCACATTTCTCATTTCACACTGTTCAGTTCTTGACAAGCAGTAACTGTATTTTTCCTTTTCGTTTTAATGATGTATTGTGACTTGAGAATTAGATATTGATCGATATCGTGTTTAGGATTTATTTGGTCGCAATATTTTCTAATTTTTAAAATTTTTTATTACCATAAACTTTTGTACCTATAACCTAATCCAAAATATTTCAATTTATTACTATACAATAGGAAGAAGGGGTTTGTTCCATATGAAATCACACTTAACAACTGCAAGTCTGCCCCAAATATATAAGAATTTTCATGACTCAAGGATTAGATATGGGGATTAAGATCCTTAGGATTTTAGGGAACTTCATTGCATAGTTCTTAAAATCTTATAGATCCATTTTACTATTAAATGAAATTGAATTTTATCACATCATCAATAATTTAAATAGATACTCAAATTACAATAGTTGTCGTTTGTTTAAGGGTTAATAATGTGTTGATTAATTCTATAATTTTTTTTTAATAATGTGATTGATTCTAATAAGCTTATTTTAAAATAGATAGATAGGAATTTTAGAACTTTGATGTAGAGTTACCTTGAGAACTATAAAGGATCCTAATCCTAATATAGTAATATCTAAAAGTTCTAATTGAGCCTTTTTAAGTTTAGATTCATGAAACTATATTATATATAAAGACACTTAACACAAAATTAAAGATGAAATCACATCTAGCTTAAAATTGAAGCCAATTTTAAATTTTAAAGACACTTGACATCAAATTATAGATCAATTAAAAAGATACTTGGCTTAAAATTGGAATGCAATTAAAATTTAATTTAAAAATTTTTATTGCACTTAATTTAGATTCTTGATTAAGCTTACATTTTAATATATTATAGTATATGATTTTGGATAATATTTTCAAACAAACTTGGTTGGAGGAATATCTTCTAAGTTCCAACTTTTTATGTGACTAATTATAAAATCATTTACGTTTATTGAATCACTTTATTCGTTAAATTATTTATATAATTTACATAACTAATTCTCTATTTATTATTTGGGTCATTTTAATGGATGTCTTTAGAGCAATTGTTAACAACTCATTTTAGAAAAGTTTTGACATCACTTTTATGGAAAATAGAAAATGTTGTCAAAATGTTAATTTTTTTTTTTTTTTTATAAATCTTTTCCTATAAATTTTTTTTTTTAAAAATGGTTTATTAACAATTTTCCTAAGAGCACTCCTTAACATTTCCCTTATTATTATACCAATTTCTAATTAGTAAAAAGTATTTGTTTTATTTGAACATTGAGCCATAAAAATATAATGTCATTTGAAAAGCAATAAATAGCTTATTATTTTAACTATTAGGAGAGGAAACACATCCTCTACAGGGATCAAGCCCCTTAATTATATATTAGCTCTAAAAATGAGCTTATCATTTTCTCACACTATGTTTGGGGATCAAAGGAGTGGAATGAAATAAATTTTGTAGATTATAAATAAAAGGAAAGAAAATAAATAAATTTTATTTTTCTTTATTGTGTTTCAAAGTTTTTGATTTAAATTAAAATTTATTTATTTATTTATTATTATATTATTCACCTTTTATTATCTTACCTCAAAATGTGAATAAAATTGATATTTCATATTGATTTAATTCATTTAATAAATTTGTGTTTCTCTTACTTAAGAGAGTGAAATGATTCTTGTAAGGTCAAGGTCCCAATTCATATATTGGGCCTTGGGCTCTAGCCGAGAGTGTGGTAATCCAAGGACAAATAAATAGTAGTAGATAAGTCAAGTTTAGAATCTCAGGAATGAAGTATGAATGGGAAGGTGATCTGAGGAGGAATATCTCCTCGGATAAGCTAAACACAGCTCAAATGTATATTCTGATAATTAAGATGACCTTTCAAGAAACTCCAGTGATAGAGACGTGCATCATAGACATACAAGAAGGATGAGAACTCAAAAATATCTAAGGGAAAGCTGCTATCACCGCATTGAATGCTCTATAGCTAACTCTCTGGCCGCATTTATATGGAGAAGACCCCTGAACAGTACTGCCGTAGCTATCCCAACTCACAAAAGGCCAAGGAGAGTGTCCAATGGGACAAACACTCAAGTAGTGGCTTGAATGATCAATAAGTGGAAGGTCAAGATTGTCTAAAGAAAGCTATATAACGTAAAAAACCCCAAGAGAAAAAGGGATCGGAAAATCAAGAAAGAAATACTGTAGCAATTAAGAACCAAACTTGTAATCATACTTAAAAAGTATTATATAAAAACTAGTCTTCTGGGACTTTACCGAGGACATTTTTCTTCAGTTTAAATTTGTTTATTTTCACTCTTTTATCATCAAGCCTACCTAATTTGTTGTTTGATTAACTAAAGCCTGATTTTTCTAACTTATTCTTTACAAATTCATTATTTTGGGCTTTTTAGACCTAAGTCCATTCGTATCTTGGGCTAAAAATTCAAATATGGTCCTTACAATTCTCTTCTATTCATTTTATTATTTTCATTCTTTCTATTAAACTCTCAAACATTGAAATATATAGATTATAGAATATATTTTCGAAATTCATTCTTTATATGTTCCCTTCTCCCACCAAAGGAGCTGTTACCTTAACCATTCGATCATTGAACAAATATATAATCTTTTCTTGTTGTTGTTGAGAATCAACATATATATATATATATATATATATATATATATATATATATGTAATCTGGGATAGATAATATGGACGGTTGTGTGTACATATACTTTGTATAAAAACATCCTTGCAACATTTGATAATATGCTAATCAAATATTAATCCAAAAATAAAATGCTAATAAAATGAAACTATTTTTTGCCCAATAATCAGACTCGTGTAATAATATATATATATATATATATATATATATATATATATATATATATATATATATATATATGTACCGCTTTAAATCAACCAGCTACCTTCCTTTTAGACCCTTTTTGAAACTTCTCACCGAGAGAAATCTATAAACAACAACATCTTAAGGTTGTATTTGGCATTAGTTTAAAAAGTTAGTTTATTTTACTATTTAGTTTATTTTTACTATTATTCATGAGTTTTATTGCACTTTTTGATACTATTCATTGATACTATTTCAACTAATTTTTACTTTTATCTATAGTATTTTTAATAAAATAATTTTAATTTTAACTAACTTTAACCAAAAAAAAAAAAAAAAAGCACACAAATCGGAAGCCAAATTTCAAAGGACTTTTCTCCTCATTTTTCTGTTTCAAACTTGAACTGGGTCTGATGTTGCTCCTATTTATTTATTTATTTTTCCTTGAATTGATGTTGGTCCTACTTGAAACACGATTTTGTTTTTATTTAAAAAATAACGAGTGCATGATTAGCGAAATTATTTGAAATGCAATTAATTCGGGTTTTCTTTCTTGACCTAAGTCTAACATATTTTGTAGTTAGTCTGTTTATGACAGCAATTGCTTGTCGGTTTGCAGAAGACTTCGTAAATATTCGTATAGTCGTATTTGACAATGAAAAAAAAATAAAATATAAAATCGAAGCACATTTAATTCAGCTGAAAGGATATATATATATATATATATATATATATTTATTTATTTATTATGATAACTCTGCGCCAAAACGTGATTTAGTTCTCTCTAACTTGCAACTTGTTTGTTCACTAATTAAAATACTTCTAAAAACTTTTATAGCTACAATTAAGGGGAAGGAATTTGAACATTTTGTTGAAATCATTAAAAAAGAAAAAAAGAATCAAATTACAAAACTCTTTTTTATATGAATTAAACGTTAATTAAATTATAAAACTTTTTGCTATATGAATTTAATTAATAAAATGTTTCTTTATTTAATAGATAATGTATTAGATGATATTTTATTTCATTATTATTATTAAAATTTTCAAGATGAATGAATAAAATAAGATTGTTATATTTATAATATTTTCTCAATAAATATAAAAGACAAATTTATTGGTTCTAATTTAAATTTATCATTTAAATAATATTTTTATCTATTAAAAATAATTTTATAATTTAAGATTTATGGTAAAAATGTTGCCAAAGTATTATACCTAAAATTCTACTCTAAGAATTGAAAAGGCTAACCTAACAGAAAATTATTTGGGGGAAGGCAAAACGACCACGGTTCCTTGTCAATAAATTGAAAAGAAACAAGAGCCCTGGAACCGACAAGGAAACAAAAGACAAACGAAAAGCAAGACCCCAGAAGTCCAGAAGAGAAAGTAGAAACACACACCACACCACCACCACCAACAACAACAAAAGAAATGGGTAACCACAATTTGGCCACTTTGATAAGCATATTTTTGGTGGTATTGATGATGGTTACAAGCGTGGCAAAGGCACAGACAGCAGATTGTGCATCGAAGCTGGTGCCATGTGCAAACTACATAAACTCAACAAGCCCACCAGCCAGTTGCTGTAACCCAATCAAACAAGCCGTGGCCACCCAGCTTCCTTGCCTCTGTGGCCTCTACAGCAACCCTAGTGTGCTTAAGTCTTTTGGCATCACCGTTGATCAGGCTCTAAATCTCACCCGTGCCTGTGGTGTCAGCACAGATCTCAGTAAATGCAATGGTATTTTTCTACCTTTCTTTTTGTTTTTAAATTGAACTAGTTTAGTTGAAAAGTTGTTGGGTTTGTTCCACCTGCTTCATATCAGTTTGAAAAAGAAATATCTTAAATAGATTTGTTTCATTCTCTGAAGAATTTTTTTTTTTTTTTGGATCTGCTGGAATCTGAAATTTTTTTCTTTCAATTTTTCTAATTTTAGATGTGACTACATATTTTGTCTTATTTCCTAATTTTAGTGTAAAATTTTTCTGCTTCTAATATTGATGGTACTATTTTAAATATGGGTTTCCTAGGTGGGTAGTCATGGAACTCTGTTAATTACCATTATATTAATCTGATTACAAAGTTTTAATTTTGTAAGCCGTTTTTCTACCTTTTTTTTAAAAAAAAAATTTATTTTACTTTCAGCAGTCACTTGTATTTTAATCATCAATTTACTTTTGTACACGAACTAATATTTTTCTGTTATTATCTGAATCTTCCTGCCACAGGCACAGCTCCATCTCCGTCTTCTGGGTCTGTAACACCTCCAGGTAACAATTTCTTGTCCTGCTTATGCTGCTAATTCTAACTTTTAAATAAAAGAGAAAAAGAAAAGAAAAGAAATATATCCCTGTCACTGTTAGTATGTATGTATGTTGTTCTTCATGTCCAAGTGTATGTGAAAGTAAAATTAATTTAAATATTATTAATCGATGTTAATAACAAAATAGATATAGAGTTATATACTATTAATGCAATTGTTGTACAAAATCTAATATAATATAAACTCTAATTTATTTTTTCATACATAATTTAATTTGTTCAATTGGAAGATTAGTAAAATACACCTTGATATGAGTTTGTTTAGAATTTGAATCTAAATCATTATTATAATTTTGGCTTCTCCATAATCTCAATTGATTATAAGTATATATTTCATATTATTAAAATAAATAAAACAAAAAAAAAATCATTGTTAATAACAATCAAATTAAGAGATTATTCTAAATATATAGAATTTAAACATGTAATTTGATTCCTTAAAATAAATTGAGAAAATAAATCAATATAAAAGAATTATAAAGTTGTATTTTCATTCATGCAAAATTCAGTATTTTTTTACTCTATTATTTAAGTAGTAAGTAGTTAAAATTGGTTGATCTGGTTCTATAGTAAAAATAAAGTGTTTCAAAATTGAAATTATGAAAAAGTTAGAGTAGAAGAGAAAAAGATTAGGGAATGCTAAGGTTTTAGTTTGATGTATAAGGACCTAAATATATTTTTTTTATTATGATTATGTGGGAATACCTTATTTGAAGAACAAATTGCCCTAAGAAAAGCACTCCGGGAAAAAATATTTCCACTGCTTGAGCACATGTGGCAAGGAAAAAAAGCATGGGTGTTAAGTAGGACCCACAAAACTTTGTTTTGTTTGGAAAAAGACAAAATAATGTTATGAAGTTTGCACCTAATATTGCTTTCTTCTCTAGTCTCTAGGCGGAACGTTTGTGTCAAGGTCAAAATACTTGATAAGGTATTGGGTTTGCTACTTTGGATTTTTTTTAGGAGGTCAGGGGGGGCACTTGCCCCCTCTTGCCCCCCCTTGCCTCCGCCCCTGATTGCACGTGTTGATCCATCAACATCTAGGAAGAAATAAAGGGATACAGTTAAATTAAGGAGGCTGATGGACCTGCCCAACTGTTGAACAGTGTGCCTTATATATTTAAGGGTTTTACTAACAAATGTCCTAACCGAACCCATTAATTAAACCTTAAATATGTAAAAGTTGACTAGTACTGGTTGGTGCGAGATCCAATATGCTTAGGGTGAATTAATCCAAGAAAAAGGCCGCTTTGGGTGCCTCATATTTTGACATTAATGAATCCGGAAACATGTTTTTCTAAATAACACAATGTTTGGACGGGGGACAATAAATGAGAGGAAAAGAAAGTGGAAGGTGGTTGGAACTAAATAGGCTTCATAATGAGTCAGGTCAATTCAGTACAAAGTATCTGTTTCTTTTTCTTTTTTTAAGCTAGTTTTATAAATCAGAGAAAACTCCTGGAGTACCATAAATGCGTAGTTTTTCTTTTACACGAATGGTGGATCTCACCATGGATTTAATTAGTAAGATCCATTATTCATGTGAGAGGAGAGAGTACATATTTATGGTACTCCGAGAGTACACAATAATTTCTCACAAGCCAGAAGGAGCATTTGGTGTTGTTTAGTTGTAATCCTAAGCATGTTTTTGAACAAACATGGTAAAGAGGTTTCAAACAAGGAAAAGTAATTTTTAACACTTTTACAGATAGTTCAAGCTAATTTGCCTAAGAAAGACAAACTTTCCTTTCTGGTGCTACATATGTAATGGTATGCTAGATGTACCAGGTCTGTTGTGTCTGTTATTGCAATTCCTTGGATATGGAAACATCTCAAACAAACGCAGCCTCATCTGTCAAAATTTATTTTTTTCTAAAAAGATTTTGTGCTTGAAAAAATAGTCTACAAAGAAATAAGGAGGTACTAATGTCGTAACGGCTGCTTTGCTATTTCTAGGATGTCCAGACTAGCTAAATCTCGTTATGTTAATTAGAACATCCAATAGATACATGAAAGGGGAAGGATAGTATAACATGCTTCATCTATATGAAATTTCTACTAATCTTTGTCTACGTATTTTTTCCTTACAATAATTTGGCTTCTAAGTTTACACATTATTTCCTTTGTTGGGCATCATGTTCATTTAGTATATATGGAATAATTATTTTAGGTGAAAATCATTTGGAAGGGTGTGGCAATTGGGCCACTTAACTCTCTTATTTAGTCACAACTAGATACTTTGCTTCTTGTATAAAGCACAGAATAATGGTTATCTAATTTGAGGCATCATAGTACTGACTCTTGCCACCATGGATGCTGCCTGATAGAATCATGGCCTTAAAGTGTCTAGGTTTGTGTTTAGAACCCTTTTGGTCACAAACATCTTATAGACTGGCAATGAACTCCAGCTAACCGGGGATTTGATTACATGTTGAAATTGTGATGGTTTGTGTTGCAATATTGACATGTGAGCAGTGTAGTAATCCACATCAGGTAGTAGTGGTAAGAATAAGCGGTTAAATATAAACATTGTTGGGCAATAACAGATAACCAATCTAAGATCCCAATAGTTTTACTATTGTAGATTTTAATTAGATTCTTAGAAGCTCTCTAATGGAGGTGAGTAGTCTTCAAGTTCCGTCAAGAGCAGTTTGAGTATTGATGCGTTTTACTGTCTTAAATTTTTTAAAAGACTTGTGTATCATTCGGCTGGTAGAATTAGGTCACAGTGGTTTGTTTTGATAGAAAGACCAAAAAAAAAAAAAAAAAAATTCTTGTGGCTTGGTGATATAGTTACTGCATTAATCTGAATGTACAACAAGATTGTGGTATCAAGTCGTATTTACTTCTAAAGTTTACAAGTGCATGACACATATCATCTCTTAATTTGCGGTTAATACTTAATATTATAGGAGTACCTGGAAGTGATGGCAATGGAGCAGGCAGGATTGCGTGGACTGGCTTTTCTACTTTATTCTTCTTCTTGGCTTCTATGATGTTTTATTAGGGCTACCTACTCATAGGAAAAGATACAGTAATCAGAGTAAATAATGCTGAGATTGTTTCGGTATTAGGCAGCTGCTTTCCGAGATCTTATTTATGATGATTTTTATATGTTTTCTATTGCTATTCAATTGATTTGAACAGTGTTATCATTCTAGATCATTTCCTACTGATGTTCATGTCAATCTTTATTACTGTCCCTATTGTTCTCCTTTTCAAAATTACATCGATATGGTGGACGATGTATCACAAGATATGTTGATTTTTTGCATTTTGTTTGGAATATCTGATGAAACAAATTCGTATTCGATTTCTAAATCATTATAATTAGTATATTTTTGCTATAAATGGATTGTTATTCGTGGGGTTGGTGGCATGAACATATATGGTACTACTATTTCCCCTTATCGGTTTGCTTTAGGACACGTCAATTAGAGTACCAAATAGTATGACTTCAAATAGAGTAGATAACAAAATCCACAGCCGGCTCCAATTTTGGGACTAAGGCTCTGTTTGTTGTTGTTGTTGTTTTTGTTGTGTGGTTTTGCTTTTAGGAAGTGATAACGAAATTACTCTAACTAATTTGTCAAGAATCTATAGTCGACTCTAATTTTGGGACTAAGTCTCTTTTTGTTGTCGTTATTTTTGTTGTGAGGTTTTGCTTTAGGAAGTGATAGCAATGAAATTACTTAAATTGCTTGGTTGAGAAAAGAAAGTGTTTGAAAATAGAAAATGCCTCCTTATTTCTTAAATAGGATTTTCCTAGCACATAATAATGTGCCGAAAAATTTTGGTTTGACACTCCTTAGTCCCTACATAAAATTGGGTTTGATGTAATATTTGGCTGTTAAAACTAGGGTCATCTTAACGAGTGCATTTAGGGTTATAATTTTATTAATATATTTTTTTCCCTTTAAACCATTTATAAAAAGTTTTTATAGCACTTTTTTAGCACATTTGTTAAATTTTCTTTAATAACTAACATGATTTTTTGTTCCGCTTTCTTAACTTAATTTAAATCCGTACCATAAAAGTTTGGGTTAAATCTCAAAAAAAAAAAAAAAAGAAAAAAAAAAAAAGCTTGGGTTATTGGAAATGGGGAGTTGTTTCGTGTATCGGTAAAGTGGGCTATCCAAATGAAAGTTGAAAAGCCTTCCATTCAGGCCCGTAATGCCATTCGCTGCAGGGCCGCTACGCATTGCAGAAGAAACAAACACGATCTTTCATCGATTGTATCGAAAAATTTCACTTATTTTTTATAGATGAGTTTTAAAACAGATGCAAAAATTAAGCTTTGTCTTGGAGTGCCCTTTAGGTACTGTAACACCCTTTGTGTAGCCTGAAAGTGAGGAATTCTTGGCTTTTCCATGAATTGACTCAATCGATGCACATTGTAGCTTATATTAGGCCTTGTTAACTTTAAGTAGGGAAATTTGCCAACCAATGTTAATTGAAGCATCTTCAGGAAGGTCATCCTCATCCTTTAACAATCTACAAATTTGTTTCATTGGGCATTTAACTGGTTAAGAACCAAAAACACCAGCATCTGCAAGTAGCTCTAAGGTGTACTTGCTTTGACAAGGAGATATACCCTTAGTGGACCTAGCAATCTTATGTACCAAAAAACATTTTAAAGGACCTAGATCTTTTAGTCTGGACTAGTCATGCAAAAAACTTTTAAATGTGGTAACAGATGCCAAATCATTGTTTGCCACTAAGATGTCAGGAACATAATCAACAACGACAAGGAAATAACCATCTTGAACCCTGTCAACCTTGGATTGCTCAAAACCTTGGCTGAGAATGACATAAATCAACTTCGCAAAATATTGTTACTTGCTTTGCTTGATTCAAGCCATTCAATGATTTATTCAGTTTACACACTTGAGTCTCTCCTTCGTTGCCAACATTAGGATGAAAACCAAGAGGTAATATAGACTTCCTCACGATCGAGGACTTTCATACAAAAAGGTAGGGCTGTAAACAAGGTGAGTCGAGTTGAGTATTAAAAGTTTAATCTTGTTCATTTTTTTTTTTTTTTTGGAACAAAAGTTGATTTAGAGCTTATCACCAAACAAGATTTTATGTTCAAGCTTAACTCATTTTCTTGTCGAGCAAGCTTGAGCTTGTTCACAAACTACTTGATTAACTTATTCTTTTCCTATAGATTATGAATCCATTACTAAAATGTTTTACATCTTCACAATTCTATGAATTTTTACTTCTAATATAAATTGTTTATATCATCAGTAAGCTACTTATAATAATTTAATATCATAAAAATCTATTGACAATCTCATACAATTCAATTTCAAGTTTATATGAATATATTTTTAGACAAGTATACATATAAAATATAATATTATATATATTTAAATCGAGCACTCATGTTTATAAGCTTGTTCATAAACACATTATTATATTTGAGTTTGACTAGTTTAATAATTTAGCTTAAACTTAAGACTTGAACTTGACTTGTTTTCTAAACAAACGAATATAAATAAGCTCTTTTTTGAGTCAAGATCGAGTTATTCATAAATGGCTTGATTCATTTACAATGCAACAAAAAGGCATTATTTTCATCCAATTCGATGACATACCATTCTTGAATTGCAGCCACAGCAAAAATATTTCTAATATTTACAAATTTTGCTATTGGGGAGAATGTTTCAAAATAGTCTAGCCCTTTCTTTTAATTAAAACATTTAGCCACTAATCAAGCTTGAACTACCTGAACACCACCCATCCAACAAAAGTTTGCTGCAACCCGTTGAATGATATCAAAACAAATGACCTTGGGTGTATGTGCACAGTCCTTCAAGGCCCTAGTATCTTGGCAGTTTATAGTGTCACCATCCCTCAAGCGGAACAGATGATTAAGAACTGTGGCATCGATTTCAACCTTTATACTTGCAAAGGTATGCATATTAAGGAAGTGTTTGGTACATGCACTTAAAAACATGTGTAAAAATACGTGTAAGTGAAAAAGTGTATGAAAATGCTTGTAATATTGTTTGAAAACTGAAAACATGTGTTTGAAATTATGTACCAAACAACCCCTAAGTATCTATTCTTGTTGATACATGTGAGCTTATTCTTCAAAACAAGAAATTTTAACCAGTGATCTAAGTTTGATTCATGCATGGGATATTTTTTCCCTGATTATACCCTAGCTAGATAAATATAGAGAACTATTATTGGAGAAAACAAGCTCCGGATGCTTGATTCTAACCTCTAAGCATTAGGGTGCTCTATTCTCTAAAATGCTGTAAATTTTTGTATCTACCGAAAGGCTACTGTAGTTGAAGGAGCCGTTTAAATCTTGAGGTGATAGTGATAGCCCTCCGCTATGAAATAGATAGATAGATGTATAAACTAACTAAATTGATACCTATATATAGCTTAATTGTGATAGATGTATAAACTAACGAAATTGATACCTATAGTTTAATTGTGAAAGGGTGTGCAAAAGATACTTTCAAACCAATTTGGAGTCTCCCTTTGTTAATTTGCAGTGACTTTAGTTTGGAAGAAGTGAATCAGATTTTGTCCAATTTAATTTATTACGTAGTGATTTATAAGACTATTCATGTGTATTATTCAAACAAATCATATGATTTATTAAAAAAAACCATGCGTTAAGATTACACATGAATGATTTCTTTAATTATCACATATTGAGTTAGAGTAAAATAGCTGCAAATGGGTTTGGAACTAAATTTTTTCTATAATATTCAGTATATTTAGCCCTTTGTGATTTTGAGGGTTAGAGTACATATTTAGGTTGTTGTGGGATTAAAGTCATTAAACTAATAAAAACTCTATCTTCTCCTCCATCTTGGTTATTTAAATAACATAAAGAGTGTATTATATTAATATATTTTATTACAACATGTGTATTAAATTAATATTAACATGATACTAGTCATGAATCATAATTAGCTATCGAGTTCAATAATTCATTTATACAATGGTGAAGTATGGCACCAGTCGAAATCATGCTAGATTCTAGTTCTAAAATGTTTTTGAGAAAGGAGTCGTTGCTTATACTTGTGCAAATATAAATTCTCTGTACGTACCACTTTTTTATGTTTTATCAATTACAAATTATCATATATTTATTTATTTTTTCTATATTAAACTTTGGCTACTTTATAAGGAAAATTAAACAAATATATGACAAGTTGCGATTAGTAGACTATAAAGTAGAACACAAAAAATAGTGTGGGGCCTATGGGCCTGGTAACCTCGGCCCACTTCACATCTGGCCCAGGGCCCATGCCGAGGAAGAAGTACTGTACGAAGACGATGTATGAAGACCTAAGTTCTTAGAACCCTCGCCGAGGATATCCCTGTCCTCGGCAGACTGAGACTAACCCCAAATGGTGAGGGGGAGACGAGTTTAAGAAAGGTTGTCACCTCCATAATAAATGCGCTCACCTAACCCTCTGGCCACATTAATGGAGATGTGACTCCTGAACTCGATAACCTTGGTCACTGTAAATCACTTGAGTACTGATAGTACAGCTGATGGGATGGATGGTCAGAAGGAAGGCGCATGGATGATCAACAGATGGAAGAAAGAGAAGAAGGAGAGGGGGCTATATAAGAAGAGCCCAACAGAACAAAAAAGGGGGGAGAGAAAAAAGAGGAAAAGGAAAAGGAAGGAAGCTCATCGGATGAATGCCGAGGAACAATCTTAAGGAGCTGCCTGGATGCCTCGACCTCCAAGGGGTTGGGATTCCTGTTTTTAGAGTTGCCTGTCTGTTAGGGCTTAATTCTTCATCACACTCTCTAAAAATGTATTGTCTGGGCTTGTTGGGCTAGATACCCATCCCTTTTTCTGGGTCCAATCCAAACTGAGCCCTTACAAATAGTATAGAAGATTTGTATTCTACTCGTGCATGCTAACTTACCCAAAAATATAAGTTAAATATAAATCTTTGAACTTTAAAAACATTAATGATTTTTTATTGGTCATTATATATTGGAAAAGAAAAGAAATTGATAGCTTTGTAAAACTTGAATTTTCCATGTTTACTTTGAAAGTCTCAATTTCCTAATTAACCCTCAAGACATTTTTTGGTACCTTGATTGATTCAGACACATGTTTTGATCTCAAAAACAACACACTAATGTGGAACCAAAATTTTATATTAGTAGTTGTTTTTTGACATTTCCCTAAATTTATTTCAATGAGTTTATATTCAAGTATATTTTGATTCTAAATTTACTTTAGTTTATGAGCTAATTACTCTTTTCTCCCTCGTGCAACTTTGCCTCCTTCGCCTACCTACGTTACCCCCAGGTAACAAATCCTTCTAAATACTTATGCGAATGCCACCAATTCTCACTTTTCATCTTTGATTTGTTTTTATTTAATCATAACACAAAAATTGTCACTACTCTACCCATTTGTTTAAGAGCATAGATCAAAGGGATGACAAATGGGTAGGTTAGGCAGGTTTTGGATTGAGTCATAAATAGATTGGATGCATAATTACTCATTAATAATTTATTATCCATTTTAATTTAAATTAAATATCCATTACCCACTCAACCCATTTAGTCTAGTAACCCACCAATTTAATCCAAAATGACTCAAATATCTCTTCACCTCCAAAAAAAAAGAAGTGTAAATTGAAAGTTTTCACATTTAAGACAACGTTGTTGTTGTTGTTTCAAGCTTTAGCCTAAGATGTGTCAATTTCATAAACAACATCGAAATTTCTCTTACCTAATTCCAACTGAATCAAAAGGAAAATGAAAAATTTTGAGAAATTTAGACATGGAACCCTAAAAGCATGGAAATTCTGAAAGTGCTTCTATGCTTGGTTGGGAAAATAAGCAAGAGATAAAGAGGGATAGAAAGATACATTTGGTAGATGAGAAAATGTGAAGGAAAACTAAAGAAAGTCAGTGAGAAGAAGGGTGAGAGAGAAAGGGTATGGCAGTTGTGTTAGCGTGTATAGAAGTTAGGGTTTTTTTTTTTTTTTGATTTATTAGTATTTAAATTTTAGATGGGTAACCAATGGGAACCTAGTGGGTTTACCCATTAAGATTCATTTAACTAGATTATCGTTATCTAATGAGCCTTTACTCATTTAACCTAGATGTTTAATTGGGTTGGGTCAAGGCTTAACCAAATTAGGCGAGTCATGGGTGAATTAATGGATATGGATAAAAATTGAAATCCTTAATCATGATCAACTATACAATAATGATATGTCGTTGCCTCATCTAATGGCATGGTCAAACGAACTGACAAGTTCCTCTTATTTATCTTTTTTTGTTTTCATATATGAGGCAAAATTTGCAAAACCCTTTTGTTAAAAATGCATAATTGAGTCAAAGGCTTTATAACACAATTGAAATCTCTTAATATTTTGAACGGAGATGTTTACAATTCAAAAGACCACTCTCCCATCATTAAATTATTAGGAGGAAAAAAAGAGAGAGGCAGAATTGCAGTTAAGATATATATAGTTATATACTATTATTAATGATATAATTTAAATTTAAAAAGTAGCTAGATTAGGTAGTCTCAACTAGAAATAATTAAGTTACTCCAATCTCATAACGTTGTGACCAATCTTACAGCTGCCCAGGAAGAGATTCAAGGAACGCAGGCAGGATAACATGGACGGGATTGGAATCTCTCTTTTACTTGTACTTTGGACTTGTGTGATGCTTTATTAAGGCCTGCTTGCTGTTGTAGAGCCCATAACTCCAATGGGCCATACTGGTAAAAAAAAAAGGGTCTACAAACACTAGCATTTAGAATTTCAGATCAGATGTGCTTTCACCAGAGTGAACGTTTTTGAGGGAGCTGGATTTCTACGGTTGTTCTCGAAGTCATAGTGCCTACTACATTGTTCTCACAGTTTAGTACAAGAATATGGTGGTTTAGGTTCCACCATCAATGTCAAATAATTGCATATACATGTGTGTCTCATTTTGAAATAAATTCCTTGTTTTTTAGAAGCTTTCTAAACTAATCTATTTTATGTTGTAAGTAGATGAGTGGATGAATATGATCAGTGTTTTGGTTTTTTTTTTTTTTTTTTTGATGGGAAATACTTCAACTTTATTAAAATAAGAAGACAGGTTACATTTTGTCATGTAGACAAGCATGGGCTATCAGTGGAGGAACTTCCTCTAGCCATGCAACGTAATCCTCAACATATTTAGCGTGTTGTGCGAGCATATGGGCAGGGACATTTCCCTGCTGTTTTGTGTGAGTAAAACTCCACCATCTAAAGTGTGAAACTTGGTCCATTATTCCAGCAAGCACTATGACTACTGAAGCAGGTGGCGAGCTAAAACCTTGTAAGGCGTTGCACACTAGCAAGGAGTCACTTTCAAGCACAGCCTCTCTGATACCAACGTCTTTTGCAAAAGCAACACCAGCTTCGAAAGCTTTTGCTTCAACCTCTATTGCACCCAACGGCCATTTCCATTTCTTGCTTAACGCAGCGACCACTTCTCCGGTACCGTCCCTAATTAAAATCCCAGCTCCTGCTTGCTTTCTGTCCGAGAAAACCGCACCGTCGATATTCACTTTATAGTATCCTTGAGGTGGGGGTTGCCAAGATACCATAGTCTCGGATTCAGCTTGGTGCTCTGTTTTTATTTCATTCGCAGACCGAAATTCTTCCACCAAATGCAAGGCGTTCCGGATCACTGTTCTACCCGATTTTCCTTTTCCTCCCATCCATAGATCATTCCTATTCTTCCAAATGCCCCAGCAGACAGAAACAAATTGCTCCATTTGCCCAGGCCGAAGGTGGTCACACCTCTGTAGGTTCTCAATCACATCCAAGAAATTCCATTGCGGCAAAATTTCAAACGGCAAAGAGAATTTGCTGCTGTTCCACACTTCTTTGGCATGTTCACAACTCCATAGCATGTGACAGATAGTTTCCTCCTTTTGACCACAGAGCTCACATATTCCATCTAGTGTGATCTTTCTCTTCGCCAAATTGGATTTCGTGGCTAATATACCCCGTCCTGCCTTCCATGCAAAATGTTTTATTTTTTGTGGGACTTTCAAGAGCCATATTGACTTCCAAACTTTCCTCCTAGTTGACTCGTCTGAACAATCAGCCATATTGGCTTGTGTCTTCTCTTCCACCGCTAGTGCGTAAGCACTCTTAACTGTAAACTTCCCACTCTTATTTTCAGCCCATATCAGCCTATCTTGAGTGTTGCTTGAACTCAGAGAGATACCCAAAATTGCATCTTTGTCTTTAGGAAGAAACCACGAGTCGAGCTTGTCAACATCCCATTCACCTGTTGCTCTGTTTATGAGCTCACAAACCAGAGTATTAGTGGAATTTGGCTTCTCCTTTGTAATCAGCTTGTATGTACACGGTCTGGGTATCCATTTATCATTCCATACCCTTATCTTGTTACCATTTCCCACTTGCCATCGTGTGCCTCTTTGAACAATTCTTTGAGCCGCCATTAAGCTTCTCCACGCATATGATGGATTCCGGCCCAATGTCGCCTCCGTAAAACTGCAATGAGGGAAATATTTTGCTTTGTAAACACAACTAAACAGAGAGTTGGAATTGGTTAGAAGCCGCCAGCCTTGTTTGGCTAGGAGCAGGGACGAACGCAGGATTTTAAGTTAGGGGGGGTCGGAGATAAGCGAAAAAAAAATTTTCAAATACACATCCATATAGTATTAATAAACTAACAACCAAGACAAATACCCAAAAATCATTGTTTCTTAATATATTAAGATACAATCAAGCATTGTTTGTGAAAAAATTTGAAGTTGTTGGCAATTCCATGTTGACTTCGGAAGAATTTGAAGTTGAACCTTTTCTTTTGAAAAAATCAAGCATTGTAGTTGATTTTTTCATGATCTACAAATAAAATAAGAATCACCATTATTTTTTTAAATTTGTGTGACAATTTTCTATAAATTATAATATATGATTTATTTTTTTCTTTTTGTCTTTAGTCTGTCTTTATTTATGTCTTTATGTTTGTTTGCCTTTATTTATGTCTTTGTGTTGTCTAATGTCTCCCTCTTTCTAACACTGACCCACTAACCCAATGAATCCCACTGCCCACTGCCCACTGCGGACACCAATTGGCCTTACAGAAAAAAAAAAAAAAGGTAAAGTTGTCTTTAACTTTACCTTTTGTTTTGTCCGTTGCCCAACCCCCAACTTCACTTGTCTGGTTGTCCCTATTATGCCCAAATACCAGTCAACAAAGGAAAAATTAATCCCTACAACTACAAACTCTACTCTCTCTCTCTCTCTCTCTCTCTATCTCTCTTATCTATATAGAGTCACAAACACAGTTACACAGAGTCACAGCCAAAAAGCCAAAAACAAAAACAAAAAAACACCAGTCAATCACCAACATTACATCAGTTCAGTTCATCAGTAAAAACACAAACAAGCACAATTTCTGTGAATCTCAGATTCTCAGATCATATCACAAAGACACAAACATTTTATATTTATTAAATTTTGAAGGCAACTGTAAGAATAAATACCTGTGAGCGGCGGCGGCAAGGGGCAGTGGGTCTTGACTCTTGAGCAACCGGCGACGGCGGCAAGTGGCAGTCAGGCAGTGGGTCTTGACTCTTGAGCAACCGGCGGCAGCAAGTGGGTCTCGCCGGCGTGACTAGTAGCAGGATCAACAGCGTCTCGCTCTCGCTCTTGACAAGATGGGTCTCGGCGTCTCGCTCTCGCAATTGTCATAGCGACAAGGCGTCGCGTCAACGGCGGCGGCGGCGTCACGGGATCAGGGTGGGGTGGGTCTCTCTCACTCTCTGTCACTCTCGCCTCTCTATTTCTGATCTCTCTGGCTCTGGCTCTCAGTCTCAGCTCTCAAGTTCTCTTCCCTTTCTTTTCTTTTTTGTTCTTTTTTTTCCTTTGTTTTTTTGCTTCTCCGTTTGGCCATTTGGGTTGGTTTTGACTGAGTTTGTTTTTTTTTTTTTTTACATGGATCATGGGCTGCCGGAATCTTATGGGCTCTCAACTCTCAAGTTTACTTTCTTTTCTTTTTGTTGAGAAGAATCTTATGCCCACTGAGTTTGTTTTCCTTCGTTTTTTTCTTCTCCGTTTGGGTTGGTTTTGGACTGAGTTTGTTTGTTTGTTTTTTTTTTTTTTTTTTTTTTTACATGGGTAATGGGCTGGCCGAAATCTGGGCAGGCAGGCAGGGTTCATATTTATTTTTGGGAGGGGGCCCGAGCTAAAACTAAGGGGGGGCCCAATTTTTTTTTAAGAAAATTTAAGCTGTTAAAATTTTTTTTTTTGGGCCCAGGGGGGGCCCGGGCCCCCTTGGCCCCCCTTCTGGGTCCGTCCCTGGCTAGGAGAGCCAAATTGAAGCTTCTCAGGTCTCTAAAGCCAAGGCCACCCCTGTTTTTTGACAAGCACATCGTGTCCCAGTTCAACCATGCTATTTTCTTCTCATTCCCGGTCTGTCCCCACCAGAATTGCCTGATTACACTAGTAAGCTCATCACATAGATTCTTGGGTAGCAAAAAGCAACTCATGGTATATGAAGGCACGGCTTGGGCTACTGATTTTATCAAGATTTCCTTCCCAGCAGGTGTCAATATTTTTTCCTTCCATCCTGAAACTTTGTTTGCCACTCTCTGTATGAGTTGTGCAAAAGTATTGTTCTTAGATCTCCTTACCAGTGATGGCAAACCCAGATAAGCTTCATGCGGTTTAATTACTTGTGCACCAAACATAGTTTTCACCCTCTCTTTTATTCCTCCATCAGTGTTCGGGCTGAAATACAGGGAAGTTTTGTGACAGTTTAAATGTTGGCCTGAAGATAATTCATAGACCTTAAGGATTCTTTGAATTTCCGTAGCTTCACTTACTGTTGCTCTTCCAAATATCAAGCTGTCATCGGCGAAGAATAGATGGGATATTCTGGGCCCATTAGCTGAGGCAGCCACCCCTTTAGTAGCATTTCTTTGTGCCGCATGGGTTAGCAAGGCAGACAAACCCTCCACACACAGAAGGAAGAGATGGGGCGATAGTGGGTCGCCTTGTCTTAGCCCTCGGGTTGGGTGGATAGAACCATATGGTTGTCCATTGATCCGAACTGCATATTTCACCGAAGAAACACACCTCATCACAGTGCTAATCCATTTCTCATGGAAGCCAAGCTTCTTCGTAATCTGTTTCAAACATTCCCATTCAACCCGATCATACGCCTTGCTCATATCCAGCTTTATAGTCATGTTCCCACATTTTCCTTTCTTCTTTTTGCTAATATGGCTCATCATCTCATGTGCCACCAACACATTGTTTGTGATGAGACATTTTGCCACAAAAGCACTTTGATTCTCCCCAATGATTCCCTGCAATACTAGTTTCATCCTGTTCACCACAACTTTGGAAGCAATTTTGTAAGCCACATTACATAAAGAAATCAGCCTATAATCAGTTACTTTATCCAGGTGTTTGGTTTTTGGAATAAGCACAATGTGGGTGTCATGCAATTTAGGAGGTGACACATCATAGTTAAGAAAATCCAGTACAGTGCTAATGACAATAGATTTAACAGTAGGCCAGAAATGATGATAAAATAAGGGAGGCATACCATCTGGTCCAAGAGCCGTTAAAGGATGCATTTGCTTGAGTGCCTTCTCCACCTCCATAGCATGAAATTCTTGTGTAAGAGTGGAGTTCATTCTCTCAGTGACCTTGGGCTAGACTGCGTCAATTAGTTCGTTCTCCATTAACTGCCTTGAAGTAGTGAATAACTCCTCAAAGTAACTCACAAAGGCTTGCCCAATTTGGCCCTCCTCCTCCAACCACCTGTTATTTTCATCCATAATTCTACTAATAGTATTCCGTTGGTACCGGTTTGAGGCCTTAGTGTGGAAGAAAGTGGTGTTTTTGTCTCCTGCCCTCAGCCACTTATTTCTGCTCCTTTGCTGCCACATTTTCTCTTCAATGCCAAGCCACCTATTTAGTTCCATTTTTGTTGCATGGATTGCCTCCAAATCCAGACTAGTTGCCTTCATGTTTTCAAGCATTTGAAGCTTTCTTTGTAAGTCAGCAACTTGCTTTCCAACGTGGCCAAAGGTGTTAGTGTTCCACGACCTCAAAGACATTTGACACTCCTTAAGACAAGCTTCAAAAGGCCATTGTGAGTGGCTGGTCCGTCCCCTTTCCCATGCCTCCTCCACCACATTATTACATCTCTCATCCTCAAGCCACATAGATTCAAAGCGAAACAATTTTGGTTCCTCTTTTGTTTCCTTGGGAGGTTAGTTTCTTTGAGCACTAAAATGCTATGATCAGACACTGAGTTGGACAGATGGTACACCTTTACTAACGGGAAAGCCACTGCCTAATTCGTAGACACCAAGGCTCTATCGAGTCTTTCTCGCACCCATCCCCGACTTCCCAACCGTCTACTCCACGTGTAGTCTGAACCCACATATCCCAAGTCTCTCAGCCTGCATTTATTAATCACCTCACGAAAACGTCTCATCTGCCCTTCTGGTCGAATTCTGCCACCACTCTTTTCCTTAGCATACATTAGTTCATTGAAGTCTCCCATACATACCCACGGTAAGTTACTCCGATGACTGAGACTCTCCAACAGTGCCCACGATTCTCCCCTTTTCATTGTCTCCGGATGGCCATAAAACCCGGTGAACCGCCACTGTTTATTTCCTGTTCGTCATTCACTATAGCATCAATATGCCTTGGGGAGTATGATAATATATCAACCTGCAAAGGTTTCTTCCACAAAAGAGCCAAGCCTCCAGGCCGTCGAACACTTGGCACTACCAGTCCTTGCTACCGTTCTATTTTCTGTTTTATTCCATTCATCTCCATAACATCGAACTTAATCTCCATGAGGAAGACTAAGGTGGGATCTTTCTCCAATACAACTTTTTGGAGTTCATTCACTGTTAGGGGGTTCCCAAGCCCCCTACAGTTCCAGCTAATAGCACTCATTGCGTCCGGCGGGGCTGTGCAGCAGCCTCCGCTGATCCCAAGTGTTGTGCTAAAAGTTTACCAAACTCCTGTATCTCACCCTCCACTTTCATTTGTTTCCCATTATCTTCTTTATCATCTAACTCAGCCAGTGGTGATCTTGCACTTCTTTTTATTCCCATATCCTTCATCTCATATTCCATGGATAAAATACCGTAGTTGGTGTTGCTCTGTTTTTGAGTGTCCTCCCTGTCTGACTTCTTTTCCTTCCCATATGCCTCTCTGTTTTCCTTATTTTTTCTTTCAGTCCCACCCTTGTTCTTCTTAACGGACTGACCCTTAGGTAGTTTTTTAAAGGATGGTCCCAAACTAAAGCCTATCCCAAGCTGAGTCAAGCCCAAATCTTTATTTAATTCTTGTATGGGCTTAATAAAAGTGCTCTGAAGACCATTTTTTACGGATTGGTTTGATGTAATGGATTGTGAATTTCATTTTTTTAGGCCGACTTCTATTGTTATATATATATATATATATAAGACTTCTATTCTTATTGCATATATATATATATATATAAGACTTCTATTCTTATTGCATTTTCAAGGAAATGGTCCCAACATATTTCCATGCCCAAGTATAATTTGTTTTGCTTACCCAACTTACTTGTGCATCAAATAGAAAATGATAATTTTAATTTAAACTTGGCTTGGGTGCAATACTCTAATACGTTGGACCCACCACAATGAATCGTGACATATGTAACCTTTTAATTACATGTTATCATTTTGATGAGTCCAATGTACTGGAGTATTAGATCCAAAACTTGTCTTTCAATTTAAAATTTATTTATTTCATGTATTAGATTCAAGTAGCTTATTTAGTAGGCATTTTTATTGCCAAAGACTTAGGTAAGTATCAGAATAATTAATTAGTAATTATTGACACTAAAATTTTCTAAATTATACTTATATAAGGTTGTCAAAATCAGGATCTTACGTAAGATCGTGAGAGGTAAGTGGGATCGTGGATCGTAGGATTGGATCGTGAATCGTAAGATCCTAGGTACATTATTTGAGAAAAAAATTGGTATGTTAAATAATCACATAAATTATACATTCATAAAAAAACAAAAAATTGCATCCATTTGATGTAATTACAATACATCATTACATTCATTTGTAAGCATAATTTAAAGAGGCCAAATCTTAAAACGTGAAACTCTATTGAGATGTTATTTTTCATTTGGGTTCAATAGACACTCTATCTCTCTACATTAAAACTTGGTCTATTGGGATGTTATTATTCATTTGGGTCCAACTAAGCCTTCTGTTAAGTTAAAGAAGATTACAAGAAACCAAAATTGTTTGGGATCGTCAGAATCATACGATCTTGGGCGATCGTAAAGATTCTTGAAAAATTCGGATCGTTTTAGGCAGGTAGGATCGTAAAATCGTAGAATTGTAAGATCCAAATCGGGATTTTGACAATCATGCTTATATTGTTGAACACATTACTGATTACACATTGCATCCAAGTTTAACTCCTATCCATGGCAAGGCACCTCAGTCCTCAATCAGCACACTTACAAAGTCGGTTTCCTCAATATTACCTATGTATGTAATGCAAAACACTTTATCTTCCTAATTCTATTTGTGAATCTATTGATAAAAGTCACATATTTCCTCCAAGGGGACTCTGATAACCAAAATCACGTGAGAATTACTTTCTTGGAAAGTAGTCACTAGAACAAAATCTAAAGGACGTTTGAGAATTCATATGGTTTAACTCAACTTAAAAAATGTTGCATTCCTCAGTAATCTAGCTTGAAGACTTTGGCCGACCACCCAAATGGTCTAATGGCACCTTCTTAGTTACTTAAGTACCTGGGGTTGAAGGGGAGGGGAGTGGTTCGGATGGTAAGTAGGACATTCTAAACATGCAAAAAATAAAATAAAATAAAACAAGGCTTCCTATTTTTGAGCCATGGACAACTATTTTTGTTCTGGTTGGCAATAGGCTTCCTAGTCTGGACTAGAACTAAGAAATATTACTTCTAGTTTTCTATGGCTCCCCTAACTGAAGAAGAGCACAATCTTACCAGATTTCAGCAATAGGATCTTATTTGAAATTCCTAAGTTCTATAAACAAACCATCCAAGCCCATTCCTATGCCAATAGTACACCATCCTCTTAGGGAAATTATATTTATATGGAAGGTACCGTAGTCTGCCTACTAAGCTCTGCGTGTTCCACTGGAAGCGAATGCATGTAAAATTCCATCACACACAATTGTCCTACACGTATCCATGTACTTAATTTAAGAGCATTGGGTCATTCTACAGTACCCATGCTATTTTTAGGGGGGTATGGTACCCATGTAAATTTTGACCGTAGATCTTACTTATTTTAATCTTGGCCACTTGTCACTGGTCAAGTAGGTAATGTATAAAAGAAAAAAGAACAGAAAAGAAAAAAAAAAACACAGAGAAAAAAAAAATCTTTGCTCTCACGTTTTCTCTCAAATTGCATCTCTCTCTTGCATTCGGTGAAAGATTCTCAGAAAAAATAGACTTACCCCATTCTCTCTTGCGTTCTCTCCCTCAAAATTCTTCTCTCTTAAACTTGTTTGATCGAAATTGGTTTGTTATTGTTGAAAGTAAGGATGAAAATGACAAAACCCTAATTTCATGCAAGTTGTGAAATCTCTGAATTAATTATTAGCATGTTTGTTTTCTTTCCCCAAATTGTTTGTTAGTTTTTTGGATTCAACTATTTTTTAGATCAACTTATTAGAGTTTATTGCACCTCTAATCATTGATTCCTCTCTCTATTTGATATGGCCGGAGTTTAATTTTGTATTGTGGGTATTGTGTACAGGGTGGGTGGGGAAGAGGATTGGAGGTATAGATTCTGGCAGTAAAAGATGGTGCTATATTTGGTTAATTAAATTATCTCTTTAAACTTCTACTCTCTTTCTTCATTTTACTTTATTTGGTTAATTAAAATTATCATCTCGACAGTAGCAGAGATGCCATATCCATCTGTGCCAAGAATTTATATGTTCTTCAATTTTCCAAAGTACATGAATTATATTGACTAGGACATCTAAGTAAAGTATTATGAATTTATGATTCATATTGCTTGTTGGGAGAAATCACCTTCCTACATATGTTTGGATTTATATGTTCTCTTTACAATTAAAACTATAAGACCTAATTTTCTTTTGTAATATTCTAGACTTGTATTCCTATTACTGCAATAATGGTCTATACTACTCATTGTTAACTAGAGCAATCCAAGCTCATTGACAACCATATATCTCAACCCCTAGACTTAAAGACTGTTTGTTAAAAAAAATGATAGGTAAGACTCTTTGAATTTGTGCTGGATTTCCCTTGTTTTTGAGTAGGGGTTTATTTTGCTTTAGGTTGGTCTTTGTGATTTAGAGGTCTGATGGTTTGGTTGTTTCAAGTGTGAGGTCTGATGGCCTAGACTTTGTAAAGTTTCAAATTGATACCCTTTCAATTAATCAGGAGAAGAAAGGCCTAAGACTTTGCAAGCTTCTCACTGTCACTCATTGACAAATATTTCCCTGAAAACTTACATGTTCATGCATGTTAATTTTTTTTTGCTTGGGCTTGACTTGTTTATTAAATGAGCCTAAAACTAAGGCTCAAGTTTCGCTTATTTAAAATTAAGGCTCAAGTTGAATGCCAGAGAATACCAACTTATCTATGTTTTGGCAATGAACTTTGAGAAAGTAACTTGTGCTTAATTGTTAAAGAAATTTTAATCATGGATTCCTTTCTGTTTCTTTACATATAATTTTTTTTTTTTAATGCTTCTCATATAATAATTTTATTTTTGAATGATAAAAAAATCAGTCTCCTTTTCAAAAGAAAAAAGAAAAAGAAAAGACAATTCACTCAATCACTAAAGGTAAACATTCAATCTCCCATTCATTAAATATAAAAACAATTCACTAAATCATAAACAATCACTTTCATTTTAGTGACCGAAAATAATCATGTAGTGGAATTTTTCTAGCATTTTCTATAATTTTGGAACATTCATTTTCTTTTGAAAGCACTAGATTTGATACTAACTTTTATCGCAAATGTTCAGACTAGTTGTGCTTAGCAAAAAGCAATTATTAAGTACAAAACTTAACAAAATCACATATCAAAATTATTATTAAGCACTAAGAAAAAGAAACAATACCACTGTTTGCGTGTTTTTTGTTTGCATGTCTTGCCCAGTTGTGCTTGGCAAAAAGTCTAATATATGTATACATCTTTCTGAACTAAAGTCAATGATACATAAGTACTAGTGACTATTATTGTCATTCATAGGGATATAAATCTACAAGTACAAATTAACAATGTATTAGCATGTGTTAACGTAAAATACAAAGTGTGTTGAGTAAAATTACATGTTCACAAAACATCAATTATGACGTATACTTGTCATCGTCCCTATATGTACTTTTAAACCATTCCAGTGTGGGATTGCCATCTTCATCAATCAATTTTTGCTACAAGCATATATATAAAGTATAAAAGGGACTTCAGTGGTGGGCATAAATGTAAAAGTACCATTAGATGTGATATTGGTACTACCCAATATGACAATAGAATTGTTAAATGTGAGGAAAAAAATTAAGGGAACCACTAAATGTGATAAAAGATCTGTCAAATGTGATGTTGGTACTGCCAAATGTGATAATAGAACCATTAAAATGTAAGAAAAAAAAAAACCACAAAATGTGACAAAATAACAGTTACATGTGATGTTGGAATTGCACAATGTGAGGATGGAACTGTCAAATATGAAAAAAAAATAAAGAAACCACCGAATGTGACAAAAGTACAGTCATATGTTATGTTGATATTGCACAATGTGAAGACGGAACCATCAAATATAAGAAAAAAAAAATAAGGGAACCATCAAATATGACAAAAAAAACAGTCACATGTGATGTTGAAACTGCATAATATGAGGATAATCAAATGTGAGAAAAAAAAAAAAAGGAAACCACTAAATGTGACAAAAGTACTATCAAATGTGATGTTAGAACTGCACAATGTGAGGATGAAATCGTCAAATGTGAGAAAAAAATAAAGGAACCATAAAATGTATGAAAAGAATTGTCACAAGTAATGTTAGAACTGCACAATGTGATGATGAAATTGTCAAGTGTGAGAAAAAAGTAAGGGAACCACCTAATGTGACAAAAGAACTATCATATGTAATGTTAGAACCGCCCAATGTGAGAATAGAACCGTCAAATGTGAGAAAAAAAAAGTAAGAGAACCATTAAATGTGAGAAAAAAAACTGTCACATGTGATGTTGAAACTACACAATACGAGGATGGAATCGTTAAATGCGAGAAAAAAGTAAGAAAACTACCAACTGTGAGAAAAGAACTATCACATGTGATGTTATAACTGCACTATGTGAGGATGAAACCGTCAAGTGTGAGAAAAGAGTAAGAGAACCATCAAATGTGATAAAATAACTATCATATGTAATGTTGGAACCGCACAATATGAGGATAGAATCGTCAAATGTGAGAAAAAAAGTAAGGAAACCACCAAATGTGAGAAAAAAACTATCACATGTGATGTTGGAACTGTACAATGTAAGGATGAAACCGTCAAATGTAAGAAAAAAGTAAAATAACTACTAAATGTGAAAAAAGAACTGTCACATGTGATGTTAGAACTGCACAATGTAAGGAAGGAATCGTCAAGTGTAAGAAAAAAGTAAGGGAATCACCCAATGTAACAAAAGAACTGTTATATGTGATATTGGAACCGTAAAATATGAGGATGGAATTGTCAGATGGAAGAAAAAAAAAGTAAGAGAATCACCAAATGTGAGAAAAGAACTGTCATATGTGATGTTAGAACTGCACAATGTGAGGATAAAACCGTTAAATGTGAGAAAAAAGTAAGGAAATCACAAAATATGAGAAAAAAACTGTTACATGTAATGTTAGAATTGCACAATATAAGAAAAAAGTAACATAATGGAGTAGGTTACTTACTAGTAGATACCATACCTCCCCTTTTTTTTGGGGGGGGGGGGGGGGGGGGTACCATAGAATTTCTTGAATATGGATATGTAAATTTTTTTAGCATCTATGATCAGTAAGGTTGTGTATACAACCATACTATTCATGGGTTGTAAAAAAAAAAAAAAAAAAACTAATATTTTAATGGTGTGATGGAGGAAGAGAGGAAAAGAGGGAAGAGGGAGAATTGATTTTTTATATATTATTTGTTGATATATTTTATATTATTTTAAATTCATTAAAAAAAATGTTAATATTATTTTAATGAGTTGTATGTAAAAATAGAAATTAGGATATTGGGTAAGATGTAAAATATGATGATAAAATAAATAAAGTAGGTTTTGAAGATGTGTAATAGACATTTTTTTGCATCTCCAGATGCTAATGTTTAACAAAGTACATGGTGGCATGAAGGACACCTTTGCTTTGACATCGTTAGTAAAATGGTTAAAAGGCTCTTCAAGGTCATTTATTTTTGAATCATCTAACTTGATTTCATGTTCCCAGGGCAGCCCAATATAATTTGTGGTCTAAGACAAAAGATTTATGTGAAGCCTTATATATATATATATATATATATATATATATATATATATATATATATATATATAATTTTTTTAAAAAGAAAATTACTTTATTTTGGATAAAGCTACTTTTAGATATTATTTGGTGAGGGACTTTATGGGAGATTAGTTTACAAAAAATTAAAGTCTCAAACTATTAAGGGAGATTAATCATCGTTGATGATCTAACACATTTGCAACTTATTTTTTGAAGCATTTTAAGGTTTCAATTGGATTAAATTTCTATTTGTCTCATATTCTGAAAGCCTTGTTAGATTTTTTTTTTTTTTTTTTTTTTTTAATGTTAAAGGTACTACAAATGTTCATAATATAATATGATAATAAGATGATTGATAAGCTTCAATAGCATAATTAATGAATGTTTGAATTACTTTTTTTATAATTTGGGACACGTCAGTTTGTAAGCCTATAGTAAAATGTGTGGTATTCCTAGCATCACTAATTTAAAAAAAAAAATGCACAACCATTTGAATTTTTATTTTATTATTATTATAAAATTTTGGGCCTTTTACAATGGGTGGAGGCTTATATTCAATTTTTTTTTTTTTTTTTTTTTTTGGGATAATGCAATTGTTACCACAATGTGGTATGGGTAGTGGTGAAGTCAAAAATTTTTTTCAAGAGAGGTTAAACTATATATATATATATATATATATATATATATATTAAATCCAAAGAAAAACACACGCACACATATTATATCTATTTATTGCTTATACAAGGAATGTTTGTAATTTTGATTTAACATATGATATTTTCTTATGTAAACAAAATATTTACATTAAGTAAGTCTTTATAAATTAAAAAAAAAAAAAAAAAAGAATGTCTTGAGTCTTGACATGTCTAAAAATATGCAAGTCAATTTAATAAAAATAAAACATAATTAAATTACGTATGATATAAATTAAATACACTTTGATTTAATAAGCTATGTATGACATAAGAGTAATTAGAGGGAATAAAAAATGCATTAGTCAATTATATAAATGCATTACATATTTTTAGGAAAAATCTAGGGGGCCATTATTTAAAAATTATTGGTGTCGCTAATTCTTACTGATTCTCATCTTGATCCACTATTAGCATCATTTTTTTACTTATTGATAAGTGATAATCATCCAACACATCAATAATTTGTAAAAAAGTTTGTAGTTATAGTTTTTTTTTTTTTAATTAAAAAACTAAAGGGGAAAAAAAAATTATAACAAACTGACTAAGACAGAATAGTGTCATTTTTTTCCTTCAAAATCTTAGGTGGTTTGTTACATACATTTATGTATAATTTATAATTTCAATGTTACTTGTAGGGGAAATGTAAAAGCATGGACACTTAAGAGAATTGTAGACATTTTTTCCAATCTAGGGTTGACTTAAGGATTACGCAAATTAGGCAATCCACTAAGACCCCCATGAGAAAGAAGGTCCCCTAGTTTTATCTAATGTGAGTATATCTTTACTTGTGAAAATATTTATTAAGTCCTGAATGTTAGTCAATAACTAAAAATCATTCTCTATTTAAAAGACCCCAAAAAAATCAATCTCAATTCTCAAAACCCATATTTATTTATTTATTTATTTTTGGTATTTGACATTTTTACTCTAAAAACTCTATTTCTTTAACTCTATTTCTTTCTTGGCCTTTTTAGACAATAGCTCATTTGATTTGTAGATAATGAGACTTAACTGTAGTTACATTTACAAGTCACAACCAAACCTATATTTAAACATTGCCTCTCTTATTATAAAAAGGAAGTTCCTCCTCAAACCACACTATATCCTCACTCCCTTGTTGGGCATATCATGCTAGGAAATGGCCAACTTGATTGGTCAAAATGGGCATTTGCTCATTTCGTCTAAAACAAATAGCAAAATGTCTTTGTTTTGAAACTATTTAGCCATATGTCCCTGTTTTAAACTTGATTTTCTAAAAATCGAGTTTCAATGAAAAACTCGATTTTTAGAAAATCGAGTTATAGGCAAAAAAATTAAAAAAAAAAAAATTACATGGAACTCGAGTTCCATGTAACATTTTGCAAATAACCCATTTACATTAAATCAAGTTTTTCATTGAAACTTGATTTTTTAAAAATCAAGTTTCAAAACAGTGGCATATTACTAAATAGTTTCAAAACAGAGACATTTTGTTACTTGTTTTGGGCGAAAAAGACAAATGTCCATTTTGGCCCAACTTGATTGCCTTCCTTCTGGTATGTGCAACTATCCGTCTTCATACTTGAGTGTAGGTTTCTCATTTTCCACTTCACATCTTGTAGTTAATGCCCAAAACTATCCGTCTTCATACTTGGCATATTGTAGGCACTGTGTGATTACCAAGCTGTCTCCTTCTATAATTAACTCTGGTACCCGTGCTTCCATTGCTAGCTTGACTGTGCTGTATATGTATTTAGGGCTAAAGCAAAAAATGAATTAAAGCCTTTTATATATTTAAATATGACTTAAAAAAAAAAATTAAACTCTATTCTTTTGTTTTAAATGAAAATTACTAATTAAAATGAACCACTAAGAATATTTTTTTGCGAAAGTCTATAGACACAAAAAATTTGACAAAACTTCTCATACATATTGATGTGGCAGATTGATAGTTTAAAAAAAAAAAAAAAAAAAAAAAAAAAAGACATTAGTGGTGTTCTTAGATGAGAACTAGTAAAAATACTAAAAACTCACAAACTTAACTATTGTAAAAAATATTGTAAAATGTTTTGTGTATTAGGTTTTTTTTTTTTTTTTTTTTTTTTTTAAGTGCTATATTCATAACATTTTTATAACAAATCATAAGTGTTAAGTTGTTACTGGTTTTAATTTGAACCCACCACTTAAAATACTTTTTTCGTCCACCTATAATAGCTCATAACAACCTACAACTTAGGATTTGTTGTGAAAAATGTTGTGAATATAGTTGTGGGGCCATAAAGAGTTGGTACCACCGGCCCACTCTCGATCAAGCCCAAAAGCCCATGCCGAGGATCGCCTGGAGTCCGAGGACATGCCATAGGTCCGAGGACGAGGCGCAAAGGACTTGCATGCTAGGAAGACGCGCCGAGGATAGAAGCATCCTCGGAAACCCGAAGTGAGGAGATACGCAAGCTGCAGTCCGTCAAGGGGAACTTCTCAGGGAATCCAAGGAGGACCTGGCAGGTGCCGAGCACCGGACGTGGAAGCATGGTGGAGGCGCAAGTCCCAGACGTACTGTCACCTCCACATTAAATGCCCTCAACTAACGTCCTGGTCGCATTAATGAGGATAGGACCCCTGAACAGCGCCACCTTGGGCGCCGCAACCCGCAGAGAGATAGGAATGCGGCTGACAGGACAGGCACTCAAGTGGGAACCGGGTTGATCGACAAGTGTAGGGCTAAGATCATCTGGGAGAGGGATATATAATGTAGGACGTCCCCCACTAAGGGGGGGGACGTAAGGGAAAAACGGGAAAGAAGACAGACTGTAACAGTGCATTTTCTTTGGTAGGCTGTGAAGCTCATTTGAATAAGATAGGAACACGTCCGAGGATCCCTGTTGTGCTCCCTCAGTTAGTACTAAGAGTACCACAGTCCACGAATAACCATGCATGGCCGTCGCGTCCTTCACTAGGGCCTAGATCTTGAGCCCACTCTCTACAAATTCATTGTCAGGGGGCCCACCTCCGAAAAAGGAAGCCCCTACAATTGGCGCCGTCTGTGGGGAGAACTTGTGCGCTAGCAGGAACGACAGTCAAGCATGGTAGGATCAGGCCCTCACCAAGGTACTCCCAACCGACCCGAACCGGCGAAGTCACGGCATCAGGGCAACTATGGCGACCCGGGAGGCGGTCAGAACGACAATGGGCGATTTCGGGAAGGAAGCATGCATACTTCAACGACGAGCGGGAGCCAAACCCGCCGGGAGGGGCACGTTCCCCAGGAACGCGGCGACGGCCAGGCCGCGCGGTCACAAGAGGCCCACAGCCACGCCTCCCAAAGAAGGGATGACAAGGTGGCCATGCAGCGTGAGATAGATGATCTCAAGAGGAAGCTACGCCGTGTGCAGCGAAGAAGGTCCGAGCCCAGCCCCGATCCATTTTCCGAAGGCGAAAGTGACGATGAATACAGGCAAAGGTCAAGGACGCCCCCCAGCGAGACTTTCTCCCACGAGGAGGAGCGCTACCAGAGGCGTGGGCGTACTAACCCAACCCCCAGGGGCTTGGGAGGCGACGCCATGAGCAGGGCGCTGGACCAGCTCTCCAGGTCGCCCTTCGCGCGTCGCATAGAGGAGGCGGAACTTCCTCGGCGGTTCCAGCAGCCAACCTTCATCGCTTACAACGGCAAGACGGACCCCGTGGAGCACGTGAGCCAATTCAACCAAAGAATGGCTGTCCACTCCAAGAATGAAGCGCTGATGTGCAAGGTCTTCCCGTCCAGCCTGGGACCTGTGGCAATGAGGTGGTTCAACGGTCTAAGGTCGGGCTCCATAGACTCGTACAGGCAGCTGACCCAGGCTTTCGGTTCCCGCTTTGTCATAAATAGCAGGCCTCCTCGGCCCATGAGCGCATTGTTATCCCTGTCCATGCGCGAGGGGGAGACCCTCAAAGCTTATTCGAACAAGTACTGGGAGATTTACAACGACCTGGATGGCAAATACGATGCTGTCGCAATCAACACCTTCCAGAACGGGCTACCGATGGGACACGGCCTGAGGAAATCCTTAACTGGTAAGCCCGCCACCAGCGTGCGGCGACTGATGGATCGGATCGACAAGTACAAGCGGGTGGAAGAGGACCTGCTACAGGGAAAGGGCAAGGAGAAGGTTATCCCCCAGGAGAGGAGGGATTTCAGGTCGGACCGTTATGATAACGCCCGTCCGAGGAGGGATTTTGGTGGGCAGTCTGGAACAGCTACCACCCAAACGGTCGGCGCCGTGTTCCGAGAACCCGTACACCGGGTGCTGGAGCAGATAAAGAACGAACCGTACTTCAGATGGCCGGCCAAGATGGCTGGGGAGCCCGCCAAGCGTAATCAGAGCCGCTACTGCCAGTACCACCAGGACTACGGGCACAATACGGAGGACTGCAGGAACCTCTGGAACCACCTGGACCAGTTAGTCCGGGAGGGAAAGCTGAAGCACCTCCTCCACCATTCCAGCGGCCAGCAAAACCAGAACTTCCAAGAACCCCGGAGGGACCTCGACATGGGGCGACCCACGGGAACGATCAATGTCATCCTGGCGGCGCCAGGAAGGACAGGCACGCAGCCCACGAGGGTGCTGTCTATAGTCCGACAGCCCGCCGAGGATTCCTGGGAAGGGCTGAAGAGGGCCAGGAGGAGTTGCCCACCAGTCTTGAGCTTCTCGGAGGAAGACAAGGCAGGGACCGCCCAACCCCACGATGACGCTCTAGTCGTCACCCTCAGAATTGGAGGATACGACGTGAGAAGGGTGATGGTGGATGGGGGCAGTGCGGCCGAGGTCATGTACCCAGACCTCTACAAGGGGCTGGGGCTAAAACCGGAGGATCTGACACCTTATAGCTCTCCCCTAATGACTTTCGACGGGAAGCTCATCACCCCGAAGGGCATGATAAGGTTACCCATACAGACGGGCCCAGAAGTGGTGGAGGTGAACTTCGTGGTTGTAGACACGTACTCTCCCTACACAGCCATCGTGGGGAGGCCCTGGCTCCACACCCTAGGAGGAGTTGCCTCTACCCTGCATCAAAAGGTGAAATTCCCGTCTGGGGATCAGGTCCTGGAGATCCGAGGATGCCAACCCACGGCTAGGCAATGCACTGTCGCCGCCATATCCTACCGACTTGATGCACAGCCCTCGGCTCACGCCGAGGAGATATTATAGCAGTCAAAGCCACCGGCGGCGCCTCCTAATGCGCCCGCCGAGGGTGCCGCGTGCGAGAACCTGGAAAAGGTGCTGATTGGCGATAGCCCGGAAAGGTTCTTCCAGGTCGGAGTCCAACTGCCTCCGCAAGAAAAGGAGGAATTGCTCGAGTTCCTCAAAAGGAACCTCGACGTGTTTGCATGGGACCCCTGCGATGCTCCTGGGATTGATCCCACTTTTATCTGCTATCACCTCAACGTCAACCCATCCGTGATTCCGAGGCAGCAGCCGCCTCGGCGCCCGTCGAAGGAACACGCTGACGCGATAAAGGAAGAGGTCAATAAGCTCAAGCGTGCAGGAGCCATCAAAGAGGTCTTCTACCCTAAATGGTTGGCCAACACAGTGGTGGTCAGGAAGAAGACTGGAAAGTGGAGAGTCTGCGTGGACTTCACCGATCTGAACAAAGCGTGCCCAAAGGACCCCTTCCCAATGCCACGGATAGACCAGCTGGTAAACGCCACGGCGGGCCATCCTCGGATGAGCTTCCTTGACGCCTTTCAGGGCTACCATCAGATACCGCTAGCTCTGGAAGACCAAGAGAAGACAGCCTTCGTTACACCCATTGGAAACTACCATTACAAGGTCATGCCGTTTGGCCTGAAAAACGCAGGATCCACCTACCAAAGGATGATGACAAGAATGTTTGAGCCAATGTTGGGCAAAAGCATCGAGGTCTACGTCGACGATATGGTGGTAAAAAGCAAGCAGGAGTCCAAGCACGTAGAGGACCTCGGCTTCACGTTCGACGTCCTGAGAAAGCACAGGCTGCGCCTTAACGCCCTAAAGTGCTCTTTTGGCGTCAGCTCTGGCAAGTTCTTGGGGTACATGATCACCCACCGCGGGATCGAAGTTGACCCCGACCAGATCAAGGCCATCCATAATTTGAAGCCTCCCCGGAATCCCAAGGAGATCCAGAAGCTCGCCGGGATGATTGCCGCGCTGAACCGGTTCATTTCCAGGTCAGCTGATAGGTGCAGGCCCTTCTACCGCCTGATCAACAAATGGAAAGGATTTGAATGGTCCGAGGAGTGTGCCGAGGCTTTCCAGCAACTCAAGGACTATCTATCCCGTCCGCCTATCATGTCCCATCCAGAGGCCGATGAGGTCCTATACGCATACCTTGCTGTGGCACCCCATGCGGTAAGCCTGGTATTGATACGAGAAGACAGTGGCGTCCAAAAGCCAGTCTACTACGTCAGTAAGTCGCTCCACGAAGCGGAGGTGAGATACCTGCCACTGGAGAAGGCTATCCTGGCTGTGGTCCACGCCACGAGGAAGCTCCCCCATTATTTTCAGGCTCACACCGTGGTCGTCCTAACCCGATTGCCTTTAAAATCTGTGCTGCGAACCGCCGACTACACTGGAAGAATCGCGAAGTGGAATACGATTCTAGGGGCTTTCGACATCAGGTACATGCCTCGGACCTCCATAAAGGGCCAGGTTTTGGCAGATTTGACAGCGGAGTTCGCTGAGCCGGCTGTGGAGGTTGCAGCCGAGGAGGGAAATCCTGATGAAAAGCTAGTTGGGGCAGTCTCCGCCTCTAAGGCACCTTGCTGGAAGGTATACGTCGATGGCGCGGCCAACCAACGAGGTTCAGGAGTGGGGCTAGTCCTGGTGTCCCCTGAAGGACACATCATGGAGAAGTCCCTGAGACTCGGATTCGCGGCCACGAACAACGAGGCCGAATACGAGGCATTGATACAAGGAATGACCATGGTGCAGAAGATGGGAGGAAAGTCAATAGAGGTGTTCTCGGATTCCGGGTTGGTGGTAGGACAGGTGAATGGGGAGATGGAGGCCAGGGATCCACGAATGCAAGGGTACCTGAGCCAAGTTAAGCGCTTGCAGTTGGGGTTGAGCCCCTACAGCTTGTCTCACATCCCTAGAAGCGGGAACAGCCACGCCGACTCATTGGCCACGCTCGCAACTTCCTCGGCAGGGTCTCTGCCTCGGACGATACTTGTGGAGCACTTGGGAAGGGCAAGTGGAGCTCCAACGGGGGGAATCCCCATCCATTAGATTGAGACGGGCCCCAACTGGATGGACCCCCTAGTGGGATTTCTCAAGGATGACATCCTTCCTGAGGACAAGTCAGAAGCAGAAAAAATCAGGAGAAAAGCCACTCGATTCTGGTTGTCCGAGGACCATAAGCTGTATAAGCGCTCCTACTCCGGGCCATACCTGCTGTGCGTTCACCCTGGAGCGACGGAATCGCTACTCGAAGAGCTGCATGAGGGAATATGTGGAAGCCACACAGGGGGGAGATCCTTGTCCCACCGAGCCATCACGCAAGGCTACTGGTGGCCGGGGATGCAACAGGAGGCCCAGGAATATGTCAAGAAGTGCGATCAGTGCCAGAGATTTGCCCCGAGTATCCATCAGCCCGGAGGGGTCCTAAATCCCTTGTCCAGCCCGTGGCCGTTCGCCCAGTGGGGTTTGGACATTGTGGGGCCTTTCCCCAAGGCGCCAGGGAACAAGAAATATCTGTTGGTGGCCACGGACTACTTCACCAAGTGGGTCGAGGCCGAGCCGCTGGCCAATATTAGGGATGTGGACGTCAAAAAATTCCTTTGGAGGAACATTGTTACGCGATTCGGGGCCCCTCACACCCTCATCTCGGACAACGGGCTCCAATTTGACAGCAAAGCGTTCAGGGAGTACTGTAGCGAACTTGGAATCACAAACAGGTACTCGACGCCGGCTTACCCCCAGGGGAACGGACAGGCCGAGGCCGTCAATAAGGTCATCGTGAATGGGCTTAAGAAAAGGCTGGACGATGCCAAGGGGAGATGGGTAGAAGAGTTACCCCATGTGCTATGGACGTACCGCACCACGCCTCGGCGATCAACGGGGGAAACGCCTTTCGCCATGACTTATGGCGCCGAGGCAGTAATCCCCCTGGAGACAAATCTCCCGACGCTGAGGACGAGCTCCTTCACGCCAGCCAGCAACGACGGGCTGCTGGAGCGGAACCTGGACCTGGTGGACGAACGAAGGGAGCGAGCAATGATACAATTGGCCCACTACCAGCAGAAGCTCAAACAAGGGTACGACGCTAACGTTAAGCTCAGGCCACTAGCGCCAGGAGACCTGGTGCTAAGGAAAGTCGTTGGGGCGGCTAAGAATCCCACTTGGGGAAAGCTGGGACCCAACTGGGAAGGGCCCTACCGGATTACTTCAGTAGCCGGGACAGGGGCGTATTACTTGGAGGACCTAGATGACAGGCCTGTACCTCGCCCATGGAATGTAAATAACCTGAAAAGGTACTACTATTAATAAAAGAATTATTCCAATTAATGTTGTTGTCTCCTTTTGCTTACGTTCGTCAGCTCCTAACCAATTTAAAAAAAAAACTAAGTGTTAGACAGAACCAAGGAACTGCATGGTCCTCGGACTCAGTCCTATGGGGAAACTAACCAATTTAAAAAAAAAACTAAGTGTTAGACAGAACCAAGGAACTGCATGGTCCTCGGACTCAATTCCTATGGGGAAACTAACCAATTTTAAAAAAAAAAACTAAGTGTTAGACAGAACCAAGGAACTGCATGGTCCTCGGACTCAGTCCTATGGGGAAACTAACCAATTTAAAAAAAAAAACTAAGTGTTAGACAGAACCAAGGGACTGCATGGTCCTCGGACTCAGTCTTATGGGGAAACTAGCCACTTAAGAACGCTAAGCGCCAGACAGAGCCAAGGAACTGCATGGTCCACGGACTCAGTCCTATGGGGAAACTAGCTGCTTCAGAAAACTTAAGTGATTAGACAGAACCAAAGTACTGTGTGGTCCTCGGACTCGGTCCCGTGGGGAAGCTTTCTACTTCAAAAGAACCTTAGTGCCTACTTCGTAAAATCTGCCTATTCCTTAGGATGTAGTGTACGTTATAAGCCATTTCGCAAACAAAACTTTTCCCGTTCCAAAATCTTAAGTTACGAACCACGATTGGCAAACAAAAATGAATAATATACAAGCAAGGAAACAACCACGACGCAGAAAAGGAAACAAAGCTTTCATTTCATTAAGTCCAAAATATTACACAAAAGAAAGGGGGGTTCCCTAAAACAAAAAAAAAACAAAACAAAAGAAGAGAAGAAAAGAAGAAGGGACGCCTCCGTCTAATCGCCCGCTTCGCTGGGAGGCTCGGCGGGAACAGCCACCCCCTCAACAGGTGGGGCCTGGGTGTCAGGGGCGGACCCCTCGACATGCTGGGGATTGTCCTCATCAGAGCCGCCGCCCAATTCAATCACCGAGGAGGGATCACTCCCTTGAACCGGCTCGCCAATGGCCTCAGCATCCACGGCCTCCTCCCCTGGAGTTGCAGGGGTCTCCATGGTGGCCCCCTCAACCTCTGACCCACCTGCGGCAGCCTCGCGGATGGCGAGGGGATAGTATACACCCTCCTCCTTCCACAGAACAGAAGAAGCCTCCACCCCGGCTTGCCTCAGGGCCTCGTGCCAGGTTTCTGAGCAGTAGCGCCGGCATAGCTCGGGGACTTGGGATTTATACTCAGCTGCCGCCTCAGCTGCCCCTGCCTCAAAGGCAGCCTCCTCGGCAGCCTCCTTACTGGCCAGGGCCTGCTCCCTCCCCTTCTCCGCTTCGAGCCTGGCCTCCTCGGCAGCAGCCTTCTCCTTCTGAAGGTCGTCTATCAGCTCTCGGGCGATCCTGAGCTGCTGTTCGACCTCACCTAGGCGCCCCGTCTGCTCCAAGGCCTGCCTCTGGGCGCCCTTGAGGCCGGCTATCGCGTTATCCCTTTCCCTGGCCATCTCCTTCAGCTGCTCCCTGGCCTTGGCAAGATCTTCCTCGGAGACCTTGAGGACCTTGGTAGCCTGCAAGCGCCTCTCACGCTCAACATCCATGGCCCTCCCATGGTCGTTGGCCGCCTCCTCCAACCTGAAGGTTGCCTGGACAGCCTGCCCAACGAAACAGGTACAAAGCGAAGTTAGCTCACGGAGAAAGAAGGACAAAGCTAAAGAAAAAGAAGATAAAACACGAGTGTCCGAAAACTTACCATCCCCAAGTACCGCTTGAGGCAGAGGAAGACCTCCCTGCTCCTCATGGCCCCAAGCTGCGCCATGTCCGCAGGGAGCAATAGGCACCTCTCCACCGCATCGGCCACATACGCGCCCTCGCCCTCTTTGAAATCCCTAAGGGAGGCGTCGTCCCTCAGAGGACTCCCGCGGAGCATTGGGGCGGGGAGCCACGCCTCGGCCGGAGGCTGGTCCTCGACCTGCTTCTCCTGGTCCTCGACCCGCTTCTCCTTGTGGCCAATCTTCAGCTGCTTCGACGGCCGCCGGGCATCTTCGCCCTCCCGCGTGGGCCCGGACTTCTCCTCCATGATCCTCTTGCCCTTATCCTTCTTCTGCTTGGGGTCGGCAAGTTCGCGCCTTAACGGAGAGGTCGTCTGAGGCGGAGAAGGGGGTAGCCGAGACTGAGATGAGCTCGACCTGGTATGGGCAGTACGGGTCTTGGGGGAAGGAGGAGGCAGCTTCGGCTTAGACTTCCCAGGCTGTCCCTCAAGCAATTCAGACAAACTGGGTCGGGGTTTCTTTTTGTAACCCATCTTGGACCGAGTAGATGGTCCGGATTCCTCAAGCTCCGCTTCGGACAAACGGGGATCGCCCAAGTCTCCGGAGGGGTCCTCGGACTCGTGGAGTTGCTCGAAGACGCTGAAATCCTCCTCGGCAAAACCAGGGTCGGCTGCTTCCCCCTCTCTCTCTATATCCTCTCCCTCGGCCTCTAAGGATGTAGGGGAAGGTGGGGGAACCGCTACGGTGACAGCTTCTGAAGTAGAGGGACCCTCGGGAAACTTAAATCCGTCCTCGGTCACTTCTATCTGTGATAGCCGAGGATCGTTTGCCCTGATCACGTACTTGGGGGCCGCAAACGACTTTTGGATGGGTTTGTACTTCAAAATCTTGTGAGCCGCCCTGACCTGGTGGTCTGCCTCGTTTTCGAAATCCGCCGACCTGAGCACCTTCTGTAGATCCTCCTTGTTAACCAGATTGAAGTTGGGCTCGAGGGTGCGCGGATCTGCAAAAGAAAAACATACTCGTGTTAGTTACCAAGCTGAGCAAAGGAGAATGGTACGACAAGCAAAATGGAACCTACAAATCCCCTCCTACTCCCACCGCCCCACCTGGTGTCCCCTCTGTCGTCGGACAATGAAGGCCATCGTGCCACTCCCCAGACACGATGAGAAAGTCCTCATTCATCCCCTTGTTGGACTCGGGGAGACACTGGATGAGCCGGACTCTGTCGTCCCTCGTCCTCATATAGTAGGACTTGCCCTTCAAATGTTGAAGATTGTAGCAGTAATTTACGTCGTGATGGGTCAGCCTCAGACCCATCTCCTCGTTTAAGGCGTCCACACAGCCCAGAATTCTGAACATGTTGGAGGCACATTGAGTGGGGGTTAACCGGAAGTATATAAGATAATTCCTCATCACGGGCCCCATGGGGATCCTCAATCCCCCTTCAAGGAAGGCGATAATGGGAATCGCCACCTCGCCCGTCCGCCTCCGGAGCAACCACTCCCCATACCCGTAGTACCTCAAGCCCACGTTGGCCGGTATCTTGCATCATTCGACGAATTCCTCCATCGCCTCCTCAGTAAAGACGTATTTCTTAAGTCTACCCATCCCCAAACAACGCCTTAAGGGGACTAAAAGGGGAATGCAAATCAAAGGTGGAAGAAAGGAAAAGAAAAGCTCAGAGAGGGATAGAGCGACTTACAGGAATGAGGAAGAGCTCCTCGGATTGACTTTTTATGCTGGAAGTGTAGGTGAAGATTTGGCTGGACTCTGGTGGGAGGCGCAAGAGCTTATGACTGCGAATGGGAAGGGAAGAAGCAGTTCAAATGGGTATTTATACCCTCAGCGGAAGAGCTGCGCGAGTTCTCCCGCCCATAAATGCCAGATCCATCCCTACCGTTAGATCGAAATCAGCCCGTTGAACGTGGGGAGCATAAAGCCGCCCGAATTTAATGCAAGGCACGACACCCACGTCGAAGCGCCAGTAACGCGCCTTGAGCAGGCGAAAAGCCATCAACGCTGACAAAGGGCAGGATTCGATGGGACGTGGAATAGATCCGAGGATGTCAAAATCCTCCTCTCCGCCCGAGGATGCAGACAGCAAGATTTTGAGGGGCTATTGTGGGGCCATAAAGAGTTGGTACCACCGGCCCACTCTCGATCAAGCCCAAAAGCCCATGCCGAGGATCGCCTGGAGTCCGAGGACATGCCATAGGTCCGAGGACGAGGCGCAAAGGACTTGCATGCTAGGAAGACGCGCCGAGGATAGAAGCATCCTCGGAAACCCGAAGTGAGGAGATACGCAAGCTGCAGTCCGTCAAGGGGAACTTCTCAGGGAATCCAAGGAGGACCTGGCAGGTGCCGAGCACCGGACGTGGAAGCATGGTGGAGGCGCAAGTCCCAGACGTACTGTCACCTCCACATTAAATGCCCTCAACTAACGTCCTGGTCGCATTAATGAGGATAGGACCCCTGAACAGCGCCACCTTGGGCGCCGCAACCCGCAGAGAGATAGGAATGCGGCTGACAGGACAGGCACTCAAGTGGGAACCGGGTTGATCGACAAGTGTAGGGCTAAGATCATCTGGGAGAGGGATATATAATGTAGGACGTCCCCCACTAAGGGGGGGGACGTAAGGGAAAAACGGGAAAGAAGACAGACTGTAACAGTGCATTTTCTTTGGTAGGCTGTGAAGCTCATTTGAATAAGATAGGAACACGTCCGAGGATCCCTGTTGTGCTCCCTCAGTTAGTACTAAGAGTACCACAGTCCACGAATAACTATGCATGGCCGTCGCGTCCTTCACTAAGGCCTAGATCTTGAGCCCACTCTCTACAAATTCATTGTCAGGGGGCCCACCTCCGAAAAAGGAAGCCCTTACAATAGTATTTTTCACTTTTTTTTTCTTGTTTTTCTTTTGATAAAAAATATTATTTTGAAATAAAATTATCCATTAAAATTTTGGGTTTTTTTTTTTCTTAATATAGAGCCAGCCTGTATATATATATCCATTGCCTTTTTTGTCCTTGAAGATGGCTCCATCATGGTTTGCTTTATACTTTCTCCATTCTAGTGGACACCAGTATTGTGATCCCAGTCGATTGAGATGTGTTTTCAATTGGAACTTGGACATGACTGAGCTCTTCAATGTAGTTCAGGATGGCCTCCACCACTCTTTTAGGTTCCATTATTGCTTTAGTTTGTCTTTCTTGGTTTTTTTTTCTTGGTAATTGCCTAATTGGTAGTGGTAGGAGACACACGTCACATTACCATATCTTTTGACAAGAAAGAAATCAGAGATGGGAACGTGGGTGGAATGGGTTTTATAAAATAATAATAATAAATAAATAAAAAGTAATTCATGGTACTACAGTGGCGATTTTAAAATTTTTTTTTCAGAGTGTTCTTTAAGGAGTATAAATTACACAATTTAATAAAAAGAGAAATTCATATATTGATAACAACAACAATAAAAAAAGTACGCAAATATATAAAGTTTACAATTGTCTTCTGCAAGTTTTCATATTTTGAAATCGTTGTATAATAGTTTCATTATCAATGTTACAAACTACATTTTTTTTCAATATATACAACTAAGCAATCATTCATCCACTGATCTCTTACTCAATTGTGCAGTTCATTCTTTATATATTTTATTGCTAAAAAACTTATTTCTACTATTGCAATAGCGACAGGAAGGATCAAAACTAACTTCACAAGCAAATAGACTAATGGATAAGTCTCATGCTTCCCTGTCTTCACTAACTTTTCAGCAAGTTCACTAACTCCTTGAAACTCTAAAACAAGTTATTGCTGTGCATATTAGAAATGTAATTTTGAAGTTAAGAGCCAAGTGTCAAGATATCTGTCCCAAGAAAATCAGATGGATAGAACTTTGCTAGACATATCAATTGTTCCTTATTAAAAGCCACAAATACTTGGATTCAAGCAAGCCATACAAAGTAGCAAATCGGTATACGTTTCTGAAAAACAGTTGTTAAGCTCTTGAAGTTGCAAATCTATAATTGTGTAGAATAGCTCAACATGATAATGATGTAAATTTGTATTTTGTTGGGTGCTACGTCTCGGCCTCCCACTAACTACAAATATTTCATCCATGTTCAAGATAGGAATATCATGAGTAGTACAAAATGAAGACACTTCAGTCAATAAAGATATCTATTCATCATCTCTCATAATTTGCATTCGTTACTTAGACACTTTAACAAGATTCATGACATTTACTATATCTTGATTTTTTTTTATTTTTTTTTATTTTTTTGCAATGCTATTGACAACTCATTTGTGATCCCTAAAATGTTTTTCATCAAGTGTAGAGCAAAGACAAATTCAAAAGATAGAATTGACCTCTTAATAGATTGAGCTTCAACATTTTGGTTAGAGATGCCATCTTCTTCAATAATCTCAAGTATATCAACAATAGTAAAGAACATCAAAATCAAGTTAAGAATAGTTCCATAATATGATCCTCAATGTGTATCACCAGGATGTTTAAAATTTGTCTCTTGATTCAAATCTTGCCCACTTCTACATACACCATTCGTTAATTCTTCTTTAATTTTGGCAAATTGTGCATCTCGAAGAACATCTCATCTCTTACAAGAGCCTCCAATAATAGTTACTAAATTACTAACTACATAAAAAAATTCAGCAATGTTAATGTGATTTTTAGCAATGGCAACAAGAGTCAATTCAAAGTTGATGAGCAAAACAATAGACATAAAATGCTGACTTATTCTCTTTTCAAAATTAAAGTTTTGAGACCATTGATATCACCTTGCATATTACTAGTCCCGTCATAACCTTGCCCATGTAGTTTCAATAAACTCAAATTATGTTTACAAAGTAAACATTCAATAGCATATTTGAATGACAAAGCGGTAGTACTTGCTACATGTACAATACCAATGAACTACTCTATAATAATTCATTTTTTGTTCATATAATGAAGAACGAAAGCCATTTGCTCTTTCACTGAGATATCACTTGACTCATCAACTAATATTGAAAAGAAACTATTGTCAAGATCCTTGATGATGGCTTTGGATGTTTCCAGTGCAATTGTATTCACAATGTCTTTTTGAATTTCATGGTGGGTAAGCTTTCAATTTTTCAGAGCTTTTTGCAACATTTCATTAATAGATTCATTGTGATCCGCCAAATATTGTAGAAGTTCAAGGAAATTTACTTTATCACTTGAACCTTGAGATTCATCATGACCACAAAAAGCTAATCCCCAGCATAAAAGGAATCTTATGCAATCAACTATTACATTTAATTGAACTCGATATTCAATTTTATGTTAATTTGATTGCTTAACCAAAACACTTTGAATGTGTTACTTTTCCTTCATTAGATCTTCACTTTTCTTGATAGCTTGGTTATGAGCACTATTAACTCCTCCAACATGGGAATTTAACTTCTCTTTTTGATTCCAAAGTTTGAATCCCTTCGTTACAAAAGTCTCACCTCCTCCTTGCTTACCAACATCTTGACCAAATATGTAGCAATATAAATAATAAACTATAAGTTTATTTGAAATATTAATAAAATTATTAATTAGTATTATTTAGTTGTTTAATTCAATTTGTTTGTCTCTTATAATGTATTTGTTAATTAAATTATTAATTATTGTTGTTTAATTGCTTCATTATTTTTCTTTACTGACTACTAGCAGTCTAACACACACCTTACTGTGCATTAGCACACACCCCACTATGTAGTAGCACACACCCCATATGCATTATCCATGGCTCAACCCACTCCCCAATTCAAATATCCCACCTCACGGCTCCATGGCCCCTATCCACCCCTCACTCAACAGACAAGAGTCACAAGAGCTAGTCAACATTACACAAAACATTAAAGATATAAACCATTCACAACACAAAATTCACAATACACAAAATGACAAACTCACAAAAGGATAAAGTCAAAATGTCAAATAAAGTTAGAATGTAAAGGCAATTATACATAGAGAAACAGAGAGAGAATCTCATTTCTGTTCAAAGAGAAAGAGAGAGAGAGAGAGCTCCTCGCTCACTCTTATAGCACAGCAAACCCAAAGATGTAAGAGAGAAAAAGAGAGAGAAGTAAAGTGTAAAGAACTGAAATACCTTAAGGCCTGAGGGGCGGCGCCGCGGCACAACAATATGTCGAGGCAAGGACTTGAGGCCAAGCTAAGAAATCTCTGATTCAATCTCTAATCTCATCATCACCAATATTGATGTGCTCTGGGACTAAGGGCGGGGCGGGTAGGGTCTGTTGCTGTTGCTTAAGTTTGAGGCCCAATGACCGATGTGCTCTATTACTCAAGTTTAAGGTGGAGGGGCCGTCGTGCTGATGTGCTTGGTCGTTGTCGTTGATGATGATGTTTTTTTTTTTTTTTTGTTTTAGGTTATGATTTCTAGTTTCAGTTTTTCTTTGCCATTTGATCAATCAGCAGATGCGTATTGGGTTTTGGTTGGATTTTTTTTTTTTGAGAATCTGTTTGGGTTGGCCTGGGACTAGGGGCGGGGTGGGGTAGGGTCTGTTGCTGTTGCTTAAGTTTGAGGCCCAATGACCGATGTGCTCTATTACTCAAGTTTAAGGTGGAGGGGCCGTCGTGCTGATGTGCTTGGTCGTTGTCGTTGATGATGATGTTTTTTTTTTTTTTTTTAGGTTATGATTTCTAGTTTCAATTTTGCTTTGCCATTTGATCAATCAGCAGATGCGTATTGGGTTTTGGTTGGATTTTTTTTTTTTTTTGAGAATCTGTTTGGGTTGGCCTGCTTGGATATTTAGTTAATAAAAATTTAATTATTTTGATTTAAAAATCTGTTTGGGGTTAGTTTTGTTTAGAATTGATGTTGGGTTTTTTTTTTCCCTGACGTAGCCTTGCTGTGTTACAAAGTTTTTTTTTTTTTTTTGGGGATTTTTCTTTTTGCTTGAAAGTAGAGCAAATAATGGAGCAAAATTTAATTTTATTGGCATAAAAAAAAAATTGAGGGTGTTCTCAAATTTTTTTTGAAGGGTAGACAAATAAAAAATTTTAAATTATTATATATAATTTTTTTTTTTTTAGGTCAAGGTGGTCCTGGGACCACTGTGGCCTAAACGTGGTGCCACCCCTGCATTCCTATCCATACTTATCTCTATGATTTTAAAAATTAGACCAAACCGAACCGGTTGGTCTGACAAGTTCAACTGAGTATCAGTTCGATTTGGAAAAAATGTCAAAAATCGATCAAAACTGAGTTAAACCGAGAACTGAAGGCTAACATGGTTTTGCCTCCATTCTAATTTTTAAAACCATGCTTATCTCTTTGTCTTAGGTTTTTTGTTTTTTGGTTTTGTTTTCTAAACTTGGGTTTCAATTTCTTTGCTTCTTTGTACATACATATATATGCCTCTCTCTCTCTCTCTCTCTCTCTCTCTCTATATATATATATATATATATATTCATATTTTATGTATTATTTTAAACCACAAAAACTTGAATTTAAATAATTGATTGATGACATGACTATTGATATTTGATAATTTTTAAATTTTGTAAGTATGGAGAATATACGAAGATAATGTAATCTAGCGATGAATTTATTGAAATTCATACCTAATTAAAAAATATTGGGTGTAACTTGAACCCAATATATATATATATATATGTGTGAATTTTGACAAATCTACCATTAGATTATATCTTCTTTTTATATCTTCCATGTTTACAAAGTTTCTAGAAAATTAAAAATCAATAACTATGTCATCAACAAATTGTTTAAATTGAAAGATTTTGTAATTTAAAATTATGCATAAAATATAAGCTTATAGATTATATAAGTAAATAATATCCAATTGACACAAAATTTAACATGTACATTAAAAGCATAAAGAATATGCACTTCAACAGTTAGATTTTCAAATATATAATAATGTTTATTTTATTGAGTAAGTTTGTAACTTTATGCTACAACCAATTGTAGCTAAACTTTGTTCATATCCTAGTTCTCAACAAAAAAGAAAAAAATTACCAAAAAAAAGTCTAGATACATAATTAATTTCTAGTAAACAAATTTTACACATACATACATATATATATATATATATATATAATTTCATCAAATTTTTCAATCAAAATTTCTAATATTTTATTAACCTAGTCAATAGCCTTTTATTTTTTGGGTTGAGAAACGATAGTGTTTCCTTTAATTATATTTTATTGCTTTTAATAATTTTTTTTGAGAGAGTTTCAACCTATGACGTCTGCTTCTGATAATTGCTTTGAATAATTTATTGAGTATTATAATGTATTGTTTTAAATAATTCATAGTAGATTTGAAAATTTTAAAAAATATGAAGATATTTTTAAACATGATATTTTTTAGTATGATTATGACATGATTTTGTCATATTGATAGCTTAAATTTGTTTTCATAACTAAAAGTTTTAAAAAGAAGTTTCAAACAAATTGGCCAAAATATTACTCCCATTAATGTACTGATATAAAAGGACTCGATCTTTTCCAAATGCATCTATAGTTTATAGTATTAATAACACTTGTTACAGTTGCATTTGCATAAATTTTTCTTTCAATATTAAAATTGATAGAATTCTATTTAAAATTGGTATTGTTATAAAAAAAGATTAAAGTGAATTTAGCTATATTAGCTCTTAAAAAAAAAAAAAAAAAATCAAAGTGATGCATTGTAGATATAATAATGATAGTTTCACATACTTTACATACATTTTCTCATAATTTTCTTAGGTGGCAGACTATGATTAATTATTTGTTTTTTTTTTTTTTTGAGAAAATGATTAACTATTTGTTTTTTGTTTTAATTTTTATAACACACACATTCAAACCAACATGCCAACTCCAAAATTGCTAGCGGCAGTTAGAATTATTTGTTAATATAACATAACCTACCTTTTTTTTTTTTTTGGATTCCAGTTAGCTTAACTGATAAGTCTTTGATAGTTAAATAAGAGATTTGAGATTCAATTCTTGCCTACACCAAAAACTGATTGATGTCTTGATCTGATAATAAAGAGTTATCATCAGGAGTAGACGTCATAGATTGAAACTCTCTAAAATTTTTTTTATTATTATTTTTTATTTTTTCCACCATACACAATTTGCCACATATAATAGCTTAGTCTATATGACAAAGTGTGTGTCATTAGTATTATTCTCATACATATCCAATAGAGAGTAGTAGAATTCTAGTCTAGAAGGACCTATTTATAAGTCAAGGTGTTTAATTTCAAGCATTGCTTCAAACGAAAAAAGAAAAAAAATCTCAATCATACATCAATGCATGCAATTGCTCAAAGGGTATCCAAAATATTGTATAGGCAACATAAGGAGAGAATTCCTGTCAAGTTATGCATCATCTTCTAATATAACTCTACCTTTCTTGCAATATACACCAGTTATTTTTAACAAGAATTTGAAGTTTCATACAAGACAATATTAAACTTATTCTTTGTGTTTAGATTATAAAGGTACAAATATGTGCACAAAAACTAACCTTTTTGAAAACCAAAAAAATAAATAAAAAATTGAATTGTTGGTGTGCCGAAAGACAAAGGAAAAGAAGGAATTAAACCACCGTACAACTTACTTAGTATTTGAGAAGGATGTCAAATCAGCTATGTTGGTCAGAAGATTATTCTTATTTCCATCTTCTTCAGGTCAAGCTGTTTGTTGATATGGCTTAAAGAGGGCAGTGTCAACAAACATAATTAAGATAATCACAGCTAAGAGGGTAAATTTTCTAACCACGTCCTCTCTCTAAATGGAGGAGTCTTGAGACAATATAATGCCAAAAGAATGTACTAAATTAACAATAACATGATGATCCTAGAAGTCAATAAATTAACAACAATATGTCTAGTGAGAACCATCTATCTTTCAAAGCTCCCACCACTCCATGACGCATATATAATAGTTGAGAGAGATCTTGATACCACAGGGAAGAGAGGCTTGGATGGGATGTGAATGAATGGAAGGGAGATGGGAGTCAGTTCTATTGTTCTAGGTTTAGGGTTTTGTTTGTTTTACTTTTATTGATTGTTTTTCAATAGTAGTGTGTTCTAATTTTTTTAGCGTGTTTTAATTTAAAATAGAAAAATAATAAATAAAATGATTGATGGTGTGGAAATTTGTGAGGCATCCAAAGCTTACGTTTCAACATATAATGAAGTCAACAAAAAGTTTCAAGCTTTGATTTTATAGTATATATAAATAATAATAAATAAATAAAAAGTAATTCATAGGTCCCATTCATATTTATCCCTTAATCTTAGGCTTTTGTTTTTTGTTTTTGTTTTCTAAATAAAATTTGAGTTCAATTTCTTTGCTTCTTTGTACATACATATATGCCTATATTTGTAGCCTGTATATACATACATATAAGCTAAACACATATCAGATGTAGGCCCTATAGATCAAAGTGACATTCCAAGAAGCTCCAATGATAAGAACGGAACTCACGAACACGCGAGAAGGAAGGGCTACCACCACCGCATTAAATGCATTGCAACTACTTTTCTGGCCGCATTTATTTGGAGAAAACTCCTGAACAGTACTATCTTGGCTACTGCAACTCACCAAAAGTCAAAGAGGGTGTCTGATGGGACAAGTATTCAAGTGAGGGCTCAAATAATCGACAGATGTAGGATCAAGATGGCCCAAGAGGATCTATATAATGGAAGATACCTTTTACGAGAGGGCGGATCGGAAAAATAAAGAAAGAATACTGTAGTTATCAAAATTGTACTTGTACCCAACTATTATTGATTTATATGACAAAAGACCTCCTTGGACATAAAATTCATTGAGCCTTATTTTTCTTGCTCTTACTTGATTATCTTTTAAATCCATACTAGTCGTTATTAAATTTATTAGGGCTTAGTTCTCCAACTCACTCTCTACAAATTTATTGTACTGGGCTCACTGGGCTAAGATCTCATACATCTTGGATTTGGGCTGCAAAACGTGTCCCTGCAATATTATATATATATATATATATATATATATATCATAATTCTAACAAAAAAATTTATAATCAAGTTTTATTCATATATATATCAAAAATATAATTTCATCAAAATTTTCTAATATTTTATTAACCTAGTCAATAGCGTTGTTTTGTTAAGAAACAATAGTGTTTCTTTTAATTGTATTGAATTGCTTTGAATAATTCATTGAGTAATATAATGTATTGTTTTAAATAATTCATAGTAGGTTTGAAAAATTTTAAAATTTTAAAACTATGAAGATATTTTAGTTTTTTATTTATTTTTATTATTAATATTTAAGCCTCGTTTGGATAGCGTTTTGCTTCTCATGTTTGGCATTTTTGCTTTTTTTTTTTTTTTTTTTTTTAACTAGCGCCTCTTTCACTATTCGTGGGATATGAACAGTGCATTAAGGCAAATGTGCAGTAATTCAGAAGTGAACAGAACAAGAAAATTATTATTTTTTTTTATTGTTTTCAGCAACAAGATTTCAGTTTTCAGCAAAATAAGCGATATCCAAACACACACTTAATTTTGAAAAATTGAAATCACTACTCCCTAGACAATAATAGTTTGAAAAAAAGTGATCTTAATATTGAATGTTTTCTCAAACATGATACTTATTAGTATGATATGATATTGTCATATTGATAGCTTAACTTTATTTTCATAACTAAGAGTTTTAAAAAGAAGTTTTAAACAAATTGGTCATAATATTAGTCCCATAGTCCCATTAACGTACTAATATAAAAGGACTCGATCTTTTCCAATTGGTAGTTTATAGTATTAATAATAGTTGTTACAGTTGCATTTGCATGAAAGTTTTTTTTTCAATATTAAAACTGATAGAATTCTATTTAAAATTGGTTTTGCTATAAAAAAGATTAAAGTGAAATAACCATATTAGCTCCTTAAAAAAAAAAATCAAAGATGATAGTATCACATATTTTACACGCACTTTTTCTTAATTTTCTTAAGTGACAGATTATGATTAATTATTTTATTTTATTTTTTTTAAAAAAATTATTAACTACTTGTTACTATTAACTTACCATTTTTTCTTTCCACCGCACATTGTTTGTCACGTAGAACAGCTCAGTCTGTGTGCGAAAGTGTGTGTCGCTTATTCTCATACCGTCACACGTATCCAATACAGAGAAGTAGAAGTCTAGTCTAGTCTAGAAGGACCTACTTATTATAAGTCTTGCTGCCGCTTTTCCGTTTACATAGAAAAGAAAAAGAAAACCGAAAGAAAAGCAGTGAGACAAAAGAAACCCTCCAAATCCGAATCCGAATCCGAATCGAATCAATTCCTAAACCCTCTCTATTGTAACTTCCTCTTTTACTCTCTCTCTCACACACACAATCACACAGAGTAAGAGAGAAATGGAGGCGGCGAAACTGAACCAGTTGAAGCAATTCATCGAGCAGTGCAAGTCCAATCCCTCCCTTCTCAACGATCCTTCTCTCTCTTTCTTCCGCGACTACCTCGACAGGTATTTGTCTCAATTTTCATCAATACAGACCTCACTCTACAGTTTCTAATTTCAATCCCCTATTTTTAATATACCAAAACGATCCCGTTTTGCAGTCTCGGCGCTAAGATTCCTTCCTCTGCGGATGACCACAGCGACTCCAAATCTGTACTCTCTCTCTCTCTCTCTCTCTCTCTCTCTCTCTCTCTCTGTGTTTTCTAGGGTTTATCACGCGCACAAATTATGTATTTATATATTAGCTATATGTATGTGTGTTTTCATGAATGCGATTGCAGAGGAGCTATGTGGTGGAGGAGAGCGACGAGGACATGGATGCCGGGAAAGGAAATGCCGACGATGAGGCAGACGAGGAGGACGAGATAATCGAGTCTGATGTTGAGCTTGAGGGCGAGATTGTTGAGGCTGACAATGATCCTGCACAAAAGGTGCTTTCTTTTTTCTATTTCAATCGAATTTTGCATTTCTATCTGTATAATTGTATTGATGGAGGATGTGGTAATTTGTAGATGGGAGATCCATCGATCGAGGTCACTGAAGAGAGCCGAGATGCCTCGCAGTTAGCTAAGGCCAAAGCCATGGAAGCCATTTCTGAAGGTATAGAATTAAGTTTGACATTGATATAGATGTGTATATTGTGAAAATGTATAATTTTTCATTTATGTAACGTAGTGAGGCATTTTGTGAATGGTGTGGTTTGTGAAATTTAGGTAAGTTGGAGGAAGCGATTGAGAATCTCACGGAGGCGATTTTGCTCAATCCGACTTCAGCTATTATGTATGGGACGAGAGGTAAGGTTTTTGGATTTTGTTTAAATTTGTGAGTTAACTTTTTTTTTTTGTGATGTTATGGATTATGTGGATTTGATTGAATAAGTTTGTGTTGTTGGGGGTATGTGTTGGGTCCCACATCAATATCTACTAGGTCTAATTGGGCAATAGAAGCAATTACTAGGTCCCAATTGTAACTTGGCTTTTTTGGTTTCCTAAAGGTTAATAATTGGGTTGTGTATAAATTTTTTTAACAGCTAGTGTCTATATCAAGATGAAGAAACCAAATGCAGCTATACGAGATGCCAATGCAGCTTTGGAGGTTGGTTTTGTTTTCCTCATATGTTGTGAATGGTGACTTAAAAAAAAAAAATGGTGTGCATCAGGTTCTGTGGACCAGGAAGATGATTGTTTTTTCTTGGTACTGGCATTCTGATTAATACATCTAGTGATGCATGGTTGGATGTACAGTTTTTTCTATTAGGATTTATGGCGTGATTTTAATTTTGAATTATTCAAGTTTATGTGCTAAGTGAAGCCTACATATTCAAACCTGTGTGTTCTAGAGCTAGTTGCAATGTGCAATACAATGTTCAAGAAGGTGAGTTTGACATTTTTTGCATAATTTTAATTGCAGATTAACCCAGATTCTGCTAAAGGCTACAAGTCCCGTGGCATTGCACGATCAATGCTTGGTCATTGGGAAGAGGCTGCTAAGGATCTTCACCTAGCATCAACAATAGATTACGATGATGAAATCAAAGCTGTTCTTAAGAAGGTTGCTTCTCTGTGTGTGTGTGTGTGTGTGTGTGATTTAAATAAGTGTTCATGTGGATATTTTGGTATCAGTTTGTGTGGTTTTTGTACTGTATATTGTATCATATAGTGTTAATGAGGTACACTTAGACTTTCGACTTAAGTTGGAAGAGTTAAAAATATTTGTGTAGAATATATGCTTATATCTTTGCAATAAATTAATATTCTCTTCTAGCCCATGATAGAAAATCATTTTTTTCCTTGGGAATTAAAAGATTGTAAATGAGATCCTATTGTTATTGTTAACGTTCTTAGATGCAATTAAATAAACATATGTATTGTTTATGTATAGTTTTTTTCATAGCAACTATAGTGAATTGCTCATTTATCTAATCCACTGTCGGGCCTGTCTGGATATCTTGCCTGCTTACCTATATGACATTGGTTTGATAGAAAGCCAACATTTTCTTTTCCTTCAAAGAGGGGTTTCCTAACACCTTATATTAACATAAAAATTGAACTTCCTTACAATTTTCATTTTTTCTTGGACAAAGATTGAGAAACTATCTTTGCTGTAGCTGACTATGTTTTGGTTTATGAGCTGCTTTGTGTTGCCTATTGAACAATGAAGTTAATATTTAACGCACCTAGAAAGTGCTAATTGTTTTTTTTCGAATGAGACATATTGTATTAAATGTATATGAGATTCTATAACTATTTGCCAATGCATATATATTGGCATAATTGACATGGCTAAAAATGCCTGTATGATAAAGTTTTTGTTTTGGCTGAAACAGTGCAGTAGAGTTATTGCATAAATGTTTACTTATTTATGCATCTCTCTCTCTCTCTCTCTCTCTCGCTATATGGCATCTCATTGCAACTTCTGCACTGTCTAGGTTGAACCAAATGCACACAGGATTGAGGAACACCGTCGGAAGTATGAAAGGCTGCACAAGGAAAGAGAGGAGAGAAAGATTGAATGTGAAAGACAACGTCGTCGTGCCAAAGCTCAGGTAACCTTTTTTTTTAATGTTTAGCTTCTAACAAATTTATCCAGATATTCTTTTGCTACAAAACTGAGGATTTTCTTGTGCATTCTGTTGAAGGCTGCATATGAGAAGGCCAAGAAGCAAGAGCAGTCATCTTCCAGTAAACCTGGAGGCATGCCAGGCGGGTTTCCAGGTGGGATGCCTGGAGGCTTCCCCGGAGGTATGCCTGGAGGCTTTCCAGGAGGCATGCCTGGAGGTTTCCCAGGTGGCATGCCTGGAGGCATGCCTGGTGGTGTGCCTGGAAATGTTGATTTTAGCAAAATATTGAATGTAAGTTTCGTGGGACTTGCTAGATTCTCACCCCTTAACCCCAACCCCACACCCCCCCCCCCCCCCCCCCCCCAACAAATATATGTACCTTATGATTTTTGTTTATTTGATTCTTTTAACATCTTTCTTATGAGTATTATTGATGCTTTCTAGCTAAGTAGTGAGTAGTATATGTGAAAAGTTTAGTGTTTATTGCAATTACATCTTTGGCACCACCACTGAAAAGCAGATAATGTGAAGAGCTATGTACCACATATGTCCTTTGTACTCTTCCAGAGGGTTATGTTGCATAATTGAGTATTTAAATTAAAATGTGTTTATACAATGGGTGTTTGATGTGTATTTGCTTTTCATATTTTCTGTGTAGGACCCTGAACTGATGGCAGCATTTAGTGATCCAGAAGTCATGGCTGCTCTTCAAGATGGTACTTTTTCTACTATCATATTTATTTTATTTCACTATGATTATTTCTCTTTTTTCTTGATGTGGTTATTTTTAGTCCTTCGTCAGATTCCACCCCTCCCCCCCCCCCCCCCCCCCATCTTGGGTTGAATAGATTTAACTTATATATTTATATATATATATATATATTACCTATATTAAAAAGTGCGAATGCACTTGTGAGTAGTGCTTTTGTCGAGCACCTTGTCTGCTATTTATTTATTGTTGCAGCTCCTTTTTTTTTTTTCTTGACCGACTTTGTCCAGCACCTTCTTGACTTTTTTACCCTTAATATGCAAGCAGGCTGAAAGGGTTTGTTTTGTCTTTTGCTTCTATTTTGTTTGATCTTATCCCTTTGTTAGCCTTTTTGGTCAGCCATCTACTCTATTGATGGACACGAACACAATAGTTAGACTTCTCTCCATCGATGAACACAAACACAATAGTTAGACTTCTCTCTCCATCGATGAACACAAACATAGGATCCAGGTTAGAGATAAGAAACCAAAAAAAAAAAAAAAAAAAAAAAAAAAAAAAATCAGCCATGACCAAATTGATAGAGAAAGAAAAGAAAGAAGGAAATTAATATGTGTATGTGTTTGAAAAATTCACTAGAGATTAAAAAAAAAAAAAAAAAAAAACGAAATTTTGAAGATCATGGAAGATAGATAGAGAGATAATTATTACTCAATTATGTATCAATTTGTCTTCCCTTTTGTAGATCAAAGGTGTAGATATGGATACATTCTTTTTTTTTAGACCTCTTTTTGTACACGATATATACTCATCTTTATAAACTACTCTTGTGATATTGAAGCTCTTTTTTGTATAAAGTTTAATATGATCTACGTTATTATTATAGTTAATTTATATAAAAAAAAATATTTTCTGTATTTAGATTTTGACGTAAAATATAGCATAAAAAATTATATTATCTACTTAATATAACAAATACTACATTTTTTTTTTATGTATGTGATCTTTGACACTAAAATATAAAAAATAGCATTTACGGGAAAAGTGATGGGAACGGGGCTAAAGTATTGATATGTGAATATTTTGAAACATTTAATAGTATAATTTCTAGGCAATCCAATAATTAAATAACTATAAATAAATGGACAGAACTTAGATTCAATACCTTAGATGCAGTTCCTTCGGTTCATCTCTTAAGATTCTGACATGTGGACACTTAACTAAAAAATAAAGTTCCATCTTATGAGAAAAAAAATTCACATGGCAGAATTTTAAGAGGGGAATCTAAGGAATAGTGCTTAAGTACCGTACCTAAGTCTTGCCCTAAATAAATTCTATTTCTATCCATAATTGTAAACTTTTTACTGGCTAACACGTGCATCAAAACTAGTATATATATATATATATATCTTTTAATAAGAGCTGGATCAAATAGATTTAGATTCTAGTCTATTTAAGTTATTCTGATTTTCCCTGATGATTTTATCCATTAATATCTCAAGCGTCTGCTACCAATTGATACACGGTTTTTCAGTTACAATGCAAGTGCATCACCCCTACTCTTTCCTTCCTTTACTGTAAGTGTAAGCCCTTGCTAGCTTTATGGGGGCTCAGTTCTTTTGTATAGTATATGTGAGCATGGGTTGTGTCCCAGTTGGCACTTTAAATGAAAGAAACAAGACTGTAACTGGGAAGATTGGAAATGGGCAGAATAACATCACCACAGTAACCCTTTCCACCTAATTATGATCAACAAGAAAATAAATAGAAGTCCTAATTTGCATAGCTTGAATTCCAATAAGATATAAATATGAAAATTCCTTCTCGAAACCTAAAAGAAAACGTGCATGGTAATACACCATGGAGTGGTAAGAAGTTTTTACGTAACCACTCTAATCATGATAAAATTTAACTAGAACTTTGCTTAGTAGGTGAAATCAGACTTGAGTTTGCCTCAGTTTTGCCTTTGCAATGTGTATGGTATAATGCCACGGATGGTAGGGAGTGAATGCTAACACCACCTCATTAGTGAGATGATAGAATTCTTGTGAGAGATTTCATGTAGCTTGAGAAAAGAAATCCTTCTTTCTTTTGTGTGCTGGCCTTGGTTCTTTTTTTTTTTTTTGGGTAAGTGCCACCACCAGTTGTTTGTTGGGGAAGTTGTAGGAAGAAAGTGGTTTTAGTAGGATGATTTACAAAACTAATATAATTAGATATTGATACATTGCATGACATATTTGAAGTTGATAAGATAACAGTAGATCAGCTTTTTTTGATTTGTTAATAATGGTTATTACAAAAAAGACAGCATAGCAATGTGTTGGTGTATCTCTTGAAAACATTCTCTCCTGCCACCAAAAAAAAAAAAAAAATTTTGATTTGTTAATAATTGTTATTACAAAAAAGACAGCATAGCAATGTGTTGGTGTATCTCTTGAAAACATTCTCTCCTGCCACCAAAAAAAAAAAAAAAAACAAAAAAAAAAAAAAAAAAAAAGAAGCAAAGAAGAGACAAAGAAACCTGAAGTTGCTCAGAGAAAGCAACAAGGAATTATGTTTATGAAATGAGGCTTGATGTCGAATGGTCTGATCAAATGTATGGCCTATACAAGTGTGGAATTACAGTCAAAATAGGATTTAGTTAGATGACTAAGTATTAAATTTTCTGTGCGCTGACATTATGTTATACATGTGCTTTTAATCTTTTTATATTGTATCTCTTTTGTCATGATGATTTAAATATTGAGTTTCGAGAAATCTTATTTTCTTAATTTACAGCTGAATTAATTTTCATATAATACTACTTTCTTTTGAGCATAACATTGTGCATTGAATTTTGTCAAATTATGCTCATTAAAGGGCAATTTTTTTCATTCTGTTTATATGCATGAGAAACCTACTAGATTTTGCATCATTGATATTCTTAAGACTAACCTCTGCCCTCAGAATGATGCTATATGTGCACATCGGCCACAAAGCTTTATATGGTCTAACTGTCCTCTCTCCTGTTCTCGGCTTATGATTTGCAGTAATGAAGGACCCTGCTAATCTTGCGAAGCATCAAGCAAATCCCAAGGTGGCTCCTGTAATTGCAAAGATGATGAACAAATTTGGAGGACCAAAGTAAAAGATTTTTTACTATTGGGGGATGATGTATGTGGATGATCAGGTTTCTGTAATTTAACGTGTTAACACTTAGGTGAAATTATCAGTTGGAGCATCCTTTTGGTGTGAATAATAAAATTTGGTGGTTTTTGGATTTTTTTTTTAAAAAAATGGTTTAATAGAATGTTGATTTTGATGATCTGACTTCTGTTATGTTGTTGTAGGGCTGTATGTACAGAGAAATGTATACTGTTAGTCTGTAAGAATATACATGTTGGACAGACTCCATGTAGCTTCCCTTTTTAGGTCAACATTTCTTTTAGATGGAAATGACTTAATGGGCGGGGCTGATTCTATGCAATGACATTTAGTCAGTTGCCCATGTCCAGCCTGGCCGAAGCTTGGACCTCTCTGAGCCTAATATAGGGCCCAAACTCGGCTATACCCATAATATATTTCCTTCTCTTTTTATTTTTGATGAAAATATACTTTTGGTCCTTCCAATTTAGGCCAATTTTTATTTTGGTCCCCATTTTGATTTTGCTACTATTTTAGTTTCTAAAAACAGAAAATGAATTTTATCTTGGTTCTTGCCATCAATCCACTAACAGAAAACTCTTATGTGGCAGACGGAGTGTTTTATTTGTACAGTAAATACTAAGGTAGCTAATAAAATAATATTTTAGTTTCTGATTTTAAACAACATGGCAACATTTTAATTAAAAAAAAAAGCCAGGTCAAAAAATTTATTAAAAAAAAAAATTAAATCTATTTTAATTCAAAATTTTTTTTGTTACTTTTCATTATTTTTCGTAAGAACATTACAACATGTTCTTCTCAAATCAAATTTAGCAACCAAGAACTCAAACTCAGATCACAAGAACACAAATGAAAAAAAAGAAGAAAAAATTAAATTAAATACCAACAGGAAGAATGAAGAACAAAGAACCCAATTCAATCATCAAACCCAAATCAACCAAAATTCATTACAATCACCCAAAACTATCAACACAATCCAGTTGCCCAAATTCATCAAACCTTAGAGAAAACCCAAATAGTCAAATTCAACACAAACCAATTGGCCAGCACCATCAGATCCACTACAAACCATAGTGAAAGCCAATCTTATCAACCCAAGCCAAAATCATCAATAGATCCAACTGACCAAAGAGATACCAAACACAAACAAACCAATGAATCCACACTAACAACAAACCCACCACAACTAGCGAATTCAAACCAATCCACAACCGCCATCACCTAGGGTTCACAACACCACAGTTGCTAACCAACCACTGATTTATGTTTCATAATACCCACTAGCAAGACTCCAAAAATTTCCCATTGTTTTCTCCACATCAAGACCCTATGGTCTCCATGATCAAAACCTCGAAGATTGGCATGTTGATTTGCTCGCTATTGGTTGAGATTGGGTGTAAGGTTTTGAGTGGAGATGAGATTTTGAGATTAGAGAGAGTTTGGGTCAGATTGGAGGTGTGTCGTGGAGAAGAAGGTTGAGCTTGTGGGCTTTGTCCATGGAGCTACAATGGAGAGAGAATTTGAAATCAGGGAGAGATTTCGTCCATGGAGAGAGAGAGAGAGAGAGAGAGAGAGAGAGAGTGTGTGTGTGTGTGTGTAGAGATTGTTTTAAAATATGATGATTGATGAAGTTAAAGAAAAAGAAAAAGAAAAATAATTAAAAAGATAATGATTTTTTTTAAGAAATAATTTTAATTAAATTAGATTTAAGTTTTTTTTTTTAATTTAATTTCTTTTTTTTTTAAATAAATTTTTGAAGTGGTTTTTAATTTTTTTTTAATATATAAATTAAAATGCTGGCAAGTCAATTTAAGAAATGCCAACTAAAATATTTTATTAGCTACCTTAGCATTTACTGTGCAAATAGGATATTTTGTTTGCCAAGTAAGAGTTTTTTATTAGTGGGTTGACAGTAATGGCCAAAATAGAATTGATTTTCTATTTTTGGGGACTGGAGTAGTAGCAAAATCAAAATAAGGACCAAAATAAGAATCGGCCAAAAATATAGAGACCAAAAGTGTATTTTTGCATTTTTTTTCCATTAAAATTTTCTTTTAAATCAAAATTCACAGATCAAACTATGAGGGCTTTGGGATTGAGAAAATCACCATATGGAACGATTAGATGCAATGTAGCTTCTCTTTCAAAATATGTGGGCCACATATGTATATAATGGATATCAACTCTTTGGACTGGGGTGTTCTGCCAATGGCTCTTCTTGCCGATAATATAGAAGGCCGAAAATTAGCTCTAAACCTCCAACCCATTATGTTGTGAGCGATTTATAAAGGCTATTTGTGTATATTATTTAATCAAGTAATTGTGACTTATTAAAAAAGTCTTGTGACTAAAAATTATACATAGATGACCTTTTCAATTGTCACATAATGGGTTGAAAGAAAATAATTTTAAACTGGTTTGGAGTTAAGGTTTTTTCAATATGAAATGCATTGATATGAAGATGGTGGTGGGAAAAAAATAGAAGAAAAATTTATGTTTATTTGTGTGTATGGTTAGGTGCAAGTTATATCAAATTATCAATCACAACATGCTAATAACTTAGGATTAATATTTTGTTGAAGCTGTTATTGGGTTATACGATCGTTCATTATTGTTCTTTTTAAAATTGAAGATGATTAAAGATTAAGAATTACTTTGTTTAAGAGTTACTTAAAAGCTTATGTTTTATATATGCTAAATATGTTCATTGTCCTTATTTTTTCATTGTAATATGGAATTAAAAAAAAATATTGATTTATTATTATTATTATTATGCATTCTAAAAATCTAATAATTAAATAAGTTTTAGATATATTAATAAATTACATTGGATTAACATATATATATATATATATATATTTGATGCTATATTGGCAAACATGGAAAAATATTATCTCAAAGAATAGTATTTGAGAGCACATATTGCGAGCAAGTTGTCCTATGAAGTACCACATGCCATCTATATTCGTTAATAATATGATTGTTTGTTTTTAGAAGAATGATAAAATGATTGTTAAGTGTCAGATACGTGTTTAGCAAACATCTTTGTTTGTAATTTGATTATTAACGCTCAATATAGAAACAAAATCAAACATAAAGGTTCAAAATAAAAAATTTGAAACTTAAAGGGCTAAAATGAATTCAACCCCAAACTTAAGGGTAAAAAGTATATTGTAGTCATAGAATATATATATATATATATAAATATATTTTAAAAAAGGTGTTAAATATATAACTTTCACTCAATTATCCACAGTATAGTTGTTGTATAAGATATGCTTATTTATTTATTTATTTATTTTTAATTTGATAGTTAGGTGTGAGGAGTCTTAAATCTTAGATACTAGAAAATGTCAGTTAAGTTATAAGATTTTTGACAAAAAAATGTTTATTTAATGACATAAAGTACAACAAAATCTTACCGTTATAAATAATAAAGCTGTGAGCATCAATTTTTATTGGATGCTGAACAGAATATACAGTAAAAGTAATTTATAGGATGGTATTATAAAATTTATCTATTGTAGCATATTAGTTTCACACATTATGAAATTGAGAATGAAGTTGTGGCGTACATTTGTGTTAGAATCTCTTTCCCTCTCTTTTGTGTGTGTTTTTGTTTCTCAAAAAAAAAAAAAAAAAAAGTTTCTCGGATTGTGAAACTGTGGTTCTATAAGACCTACTCACATCTCTAGTATATGTGTGGCGGCCGTGGTATATCCTTTCAGGTTTCAATCAAGTACTTCAGTATGAAGTTTCAAGTTTGGTGTTGACTTGCTGCGCTAGTCGACAATGTTATGAGCCTAAAAGTATTCGAGGGGGTCCAAGTGGTGGTCCTAAAATATGGCAGCGGTGTACTGCACTATTGCTCCAACCAAGGGCTGTTGTGTGAACTATGAAGGCTAAGTGTGTTGTTGAGCTGGTCAAGAAATGTAGTGACCCTAAAGAATCATTCTTTGACAAGAAAATGTTCATGTACCTATCATTGTGACATCTGATGGACATAGATATAGGGTTAAAGTGATAATTTAGTGTTATCGATATCCTTTGTGATGTTTGTTGTGTCTTATGTGGGTTTTCAACCCACGTATTTTTCTTTCACGATAACTTACCTAACAAAAAAAAGAAAATAGATCACTTATACTTTTTTCAATTCGAGTGAGTTTCATCTATGGAAAATGTCAAAACTTTTACCAAATTGGCAAAATTACTAAGTAAAACAAATTGGTCACTTTAACAATATAAAAGTAAATGCTTAAATTACACTTTATGCTTAGTGACATATTAGTTTGTAAGGCTTAATTATGTGATAACACTTGTAGTATCTCTAAATCTATATATTTTATTGCTAGGTTGCTTTTTGAGGTTGTAGATGGAGGATTCGTTGGTAGAGCTGGATAGGGGAAGGATTCGTTTGGTGGGTTGGAGGGACAAGAACCAATGTTCGACCCAAAAAGACCAGCTTTATGGATGATAGACTTGCTTCTGACTAAACCAATGAGAAAAACCGGGCAAAATGGGTTGGGTCTGCCCAAATGGATTGGGTGGGTTGAAATTTTGGATAGCCTACATAAAACCTATGATGATACGTGTTTTCTTATTAGTGGGAGAAATGGAGATTTAAGCCATAGATATCTTTGTTTGTTTGTTTGTTTGTTTGTTTGTTTTTTTTTTTTTTTTGATAAGTAGATATCTTTGTTTTGAACATTAGGAGGTATTAATTGAATTATAATAAAGCTATTGGCATTATAATAGGTTTGGTAGTCAAGAAAGCGTCAAGTCGTATGTCATAAATTCATAATGTTGGGTAGGGAAGTACAGTTTTTCTCACGATTCTACTAGTCATCTCTCTTTTTTGGAAAATGCTTTTCTTTTACCGGAAAAATATAATACAAGAATAGACATATCCGTTCATTTGGCTGAAAAATATGTCAATTTTCATTCATCTGTCAATTTTAGGTACTGTAAAGTGTAGACGTTCTCTAATTCAAGGAGGTCCGTAGTATCAAAGCAAAGCTCCTCCCCGTACTGCTTAAGCAAGGCCCAAGCTAAATTGCTAACCTTGGGATTGATTTCGAACAGTCCATTTTCAGACCTCTAGTTTAACTTTATGATGTTGATATTTTTCTCCAGTCGGTCAGGCAAGGAGATGGACTAGTCATTGATTAGGGAGTTGCCGACCAATGATTCGTCATCTTTGATTTGAAAAAATTGCTAATTTCGACCAATAGTACTTTATTCATAAATTCATTATTATGATTCAAATCAACCCCGTAGGTGAGCTATCTAGCTCAGCATTAAGTTCTGTGATCACTTATTAGCACGACCAAAACTCAAACCATGACTTAATAAGATAAATATAAAAAAAGTTGTGAGATCAAATTTTGCTTTCGTGGGTGTCATATATGTTTGTGGGGGAGGGTTTACATCTATATATCATGTAGTTTATTATCGTTTTCTGACCAGGAAAAGGAGGAGTAACATTTCCATACCAATGAAGCCAGCCAAAGAAAATGAGAGTATACATTGTATCTTTCTCATTAAAATACATACAGAAAGTATAAGCGCTCTCCTAGAGTCTATATTAATAACCTTAGCTTCTTGCTTGGTCATATTTGATTAGGTATTTTAGGTCCACAATTAACAAATAGACACCAAACTAAATTACATTCCAGCTTTCCTACCAACTCTTTTATCTTCATTAGACATTTATTCTACCTTTGATGTGTCTTGTAGGACAAAAAGGAACAAAATCTGGGCATCATCCCATACATCAAGATTTTCTATCCTTCAGATGTCTTATCCTTTTAGACCACTAGTTGCGGGTGTTGATTGTTTGGACCTCTCAATTCCTAATAAAGTGGTCTCACTTCTAATGGAATGCTTAAATGTTTAAGTGGACTGAGACTTCTCAAGATGGTGCACGAGATTCGCTTAATACTATGCTCATTAGCTAATTTCATTTGATCATTTCTGAAAACTTTAATTTTGGCTTGGACCTCAATGGCTTTTCTGTCTTTGACAAGCTTTCGTTTGGCATTTTCTGTTGTTTATTAATGTATTCCTTAATGACGAGTGCATTACTCTCTAGTGACGTGATTAGATGCTTTAAAGAATTTTAAATTTGACTACATCATAAAAGTATATGATTCAAATGTTGTGGAGAATAGTTGTCTCAACGTTTTGTTAATTTCTATTTGGTAGCTAGCAAGTCACTTTGAGGTGTGCTTTGATGGTACTTGAGTTATGATGGTGTGATTTGGTCTTTGGCTGCTCGCTATCGACACAAAGTGGGACGGTTCATATAACACTGTAAAAATAGTTTTTAAAACATGAAAATTGTTTAAAGTTATTAACCTTGTGTTGCAAAATAAAATTGCAACTCAAAACAAACGTGGGTTGCTAGCTAGGACTCATCAATAAAATATTGTACCGGAATTATCTTTCAATGTTTGAGTTGGATATTTTTATAAAAAAATTTTATATTTATTTTAATAGCCATTTATGTGTATCAATTATCCTTTAATGTTAGATATATTAATTGCTAAATTTTGAAATTCAAATATAATTCAAAATTTGAATAGCTATTGTTAATGATTTTAATAAGGAAATTTATAAACATTAACATGATATTAATACCATAATTGCCAGCATATTTGGTTTTATTACAAATATATACTTTCCATTCTAATTTTTTTGTATTTAAACGTTTTTATTTGAATATGACATAATAATGTCATATATGGAAGATTTTTCAGCACTTAAATGTACAACTATTGCTGAATTATTTTATGTTACCATATATATACAAGTATTTACTATTTGATTTAATGGAAAGTGGTCAAAACAGCTAGCAACTTTTTGTAATATATATTCAGAAACTTTAAAAAAAGGTTTTGTAATAATGGGCCATTAAATTCATAGCATTATGCCTTTTCTTTTTATTCTCAACGTACAAAAGTTTGGCAAAGACAACCCTTAAGTCTTGATATCTGATCTATATTATATTATATTATATTATATTATATTATATATATATATATATATATATATATTCATTTCAATAACTTTATGACTATTTAATTGATATCAAACCCTTTTGATTCTTTAGTTAAGGACAGTTATAGGTCCTGCTCTATATATATATGGAAAGAAATAAAAATTTAAAACACACACATTTTTATTTTTGAATTACAAAGCTGTAGGCTTTTCAAAAACAATTTTTTATTATCCTAAACATTTACCATCTATTGCTTCTTACTACTTACAAAAATATTATATCTTTCACAAAATTTTTTGGGAAAAGAAAGTACTATAGAGAGCTTATATTTTATGAGTAGTGTAGGCTCACAAGGATAATCAATAAAGGTGGCTAGGCTATTGTATCCTAGGGGCAATGTGCAGAAACTATTTGTGTAACTACATCGGATATACCGTAGACGGCACGATTTGTCTCAAGACAATGACTTGGTCCATGCCTCATCTCTGCCATCTCTTTTTTGGTAAAATCAAGTTGTGTAATTTCCAAGGAAAATTCAGGTATTATCTCTCCTTTATTTCCAATAGTTTGTTACAATGATGAACTTGTCTGAAGAACTGATACCATGCATGTATACTTTTGTTAACGTATATTTGAAGTAAGGCATATGATCATTGACATTCTTTGTGTACAAATGATAGTTCTAGAATTGAATTTAACCACGGGAGAACTTGGGAAGGCAGATCTTTAGTTATAGTTACGAATGCTCTCATACCATGTTAAAATTAAAAGGAATTAAAAAAAAAAAAAAAAAAATATATATATATATATATATATATATATATATATATATATTATAGAGAGAGTGTAAGCAACAAAGAGAAAGATAAAAAGAAAAAGAACATAAGAGGGTTACATGGTTTAACCTAATGGCCTACGTACATGGTATAAAACCCCAGTGACTACATTTTTGATATATAATAAAGTACAATTATAAATGGAAAGAATCAAGGAAAATTGTTAGTGACATTTGCACTATATCTCAATATGATCATTTTAGTCATAATGGAGGCTCTAAGTAGCTTTTAATAAAATCTAGATCTACCTAGCGTATACCTGATGTAGGACTCAACATACATTTAAACAATATCCACTTAATCTCGGACATCACAATCTTCCCCACTTAAATTCTTGACATCCTCATTAGGGTCCACTTAGTAGGATTTTGTCTTTGAGCCTACATGGGGTTACTGGGCCGACTTTTGATATTATTTGTAATGACCCAAGTAAAAGACCACATCTGCATTATACTTCTAAAGGACTAGTTTCATCACAAAAGAGGGTTTTTGAAATTGTTAATAAAGCATAAATCAATCTAGTATATCCTTAATGTGGAACTCAACACATGCCCAGACCACACACTTAAACAATATCCAATCAAGTTGGAGCATCACAACAAAGAACCCTAGTTGGGCCAATACATGACAAACCAATATAATATTGCTTTGATAGTTATATATTGGAGTGGAGTGATTGGTTAAGTGATCAAGTCCCAAAATAGGTAGTAGTGAAAAGAATAACTTATTAATATAATTGTTAAACTAAAAAGAATGAAAGTATATGTATTAAACTTTGTATAAATTGTATAAAGGGACTGCCTTATTTAAGAAGGCACATGAGTGACATAAAAATGAAAAGAGTAAAGTGCAAGTAAAGTACAATGGGCTTTGGCTGTTGAACTTGTAGCCTCCTCTAAAATTATATTGGTAAATGATAAACTAACTTGAGTTTGGAGACAAGGTCATGGAAGTGGCCTAGTGAAGGAGGTTTGCTGAAGATGATAGCTAACTAATCTAACGAGAATACAAAATGAAACAACAGTATACTTTGAAGTGGATGATGACGAATGAAATGACAATCTATCTCAATATGCTTGGTAAGCTTATGGAAGAAATCATTGTGGACAATTTGAATGACACTTTGATTTCATAATGAACTGAAATTGTAGTAGAACAATCAACTCCAGGGTCTTGTAGGAGCTAACACAACCAAGGGAGCTTGTGATATAGAATAGACAGCACAGGCATTTTTGGAGCAGCAAGGGCGCCTGAAGTCACAGTGTAAGATTAAGAGGGGGGGGGGGGGTGCCAATACAGGCTATCGGGGTGATGATATTGGAATTGCATGAAATTTGGTAGGTTAAAGGGAAACGACATTTTGATCCACACTTGAGAAATTCTCAAGTGTCGTCTTAATTTAGGCAAATTCCTTCGTTAATGCCCCCAAAACAATGTTTTTGCTATTTATAGTAATATTTGTTTTTTCTTAATAACTTTTAGTTTAAAAGTTAGAATAAGGTCCCGTCTGTTTTGGGATGTCTCTTAGAGACAGTATTTTCAATTTCTGTAATTATCTAAATTTTGCTATTTTTTGGAAAAAAATTTCTATTTTGCTACCTAATTATGTGATTCACACGGATTAGGGTTTTTTGGCATTTTCTTAGCTGCCCTAGGGTTTCTTTTACTATTTAAATATATTGTAGCCTTCAAGACAGTTTAGTATTTTCATATTTATAAAAAATACAGACTTTGTCTATTTCTCTCTAGTGGATTCCAGAACCTTATCACCTTGTGGATTCAAGGGACTCCTTGTAGATTTGAGGTTTTCATTCTAAAACTAACGTGTTTAGTTTCTTTCCCATTCAAAAAGCAATGTGTTTGTTTTTTTTATAGCTTCCACGACATCAGCTTGGTAGTGGTGTCTACAAGTATGCAATATTCTATTTTTGTACTAAAATAAGCAATTATAGTCTACTTACTGCACCAAAATATTAGGGATTCACTAAGTAGAAAACAAAAATCTGTGTTGGAAAGATGGTTTGTAGGATGCATTTAGTACTGATGTAAGCTTGAAATGTTAGTGGCGACTAGAAAAGGAAGTGAAGTCCATGAAATAGCATGCCCTTCAATATCAAAGGGTTATGAAAACAATGACAAAAGGAGTTGATCATGGTGCTGTCATGCATTGCCTGTCAATAGGGCTATTCACGGGTCGGTTCTGGTTGGTTTTGGACTCAACCTATAACCAACTCGTTTAGGTTGGGTGGAAGATGACAAGACTTGCAACTAATCGCCAATCAACACGGTTTGAGTCGGATTGGGCTTAGGCAGAAGATTGGTCGGTTCAAGCGAAATCGATTAAGGAGCGGCGGTGGCGGCGATCTGAGCAGAGGAGAGCAAAACTTCATTAGAACTGAGCGGAGAAGAGCACGATATCACTGGATTTGAGAAAAGAGATTGAATTGGTCGAATTTGGCCAGATCTGTGCCAAATGTGGCTGGATCTTAGCATATTTATGCCAAAAGTGGTTGAATCTTAGTGGAGGAGGGACAAACGTGGCTGGATCTAGGTGGAGAAGGCCTCATCGTTGCCGGATTTAGGTGGATTCAACCTTAGTTTGATGGGTTTCTTGGTTGAGTCGGGTAGGCTCAGGTTTTAGAAGAGGAAACCGCTACTCGACCCGCTAGAGTTGGTTTTAGAGGGTTGAAATCCAACATCGACCACTGGAGGCATCAGATTGGGTTGCGGCGGGCCGGTTTCCATTAGGTTAGTCTGGTTGATCGATTTGTCGAGTTGCCTAGACAGCCCTAACTAACAATTTGAATGGCATAGGAGATGTTTGGTCGATTAACATTTAGATAGACAAGACTCTTGACTAGGTTCTTGTAGAAGAGGTTATTTATCATGAGCGTTCAAGCAAGTGTTGTAATCGATGAGTGTATTAGCTATCTTGCTGTCTCTAATACCAGCTCAAGAGATAAGGTTAAAGGTGTACTTGGCTTGAGTAAGATAGTAAGCATTAGATGTAGAGGAAACTTCAAGACCAATAAAGTAGTCGAGGGAGCCTAGATCCTTCATCTCAAAGTGTCAACCAATAAAGTGCTTAAGATCCTTGTTGCCTTGCACATCATTACTATGATAATTATGTCTACCACATATAGCAAGAGAATGGAACGTTAGATGTTATAGCTGAATCATAGGATTGGGCCAAAAATCCATGATGTGAGATGATAGAGCTGAGCTTGGCAAACAATACTCATGGAGCTTGCTTAAGTTCATATAGAGCCTAGCATAGTTGACATAGTTTGTGAGGAAAATGAGAGAATCCCAGAGGTGGTTGTACTTAAACTTCCTCTGTGATCTCTCCATTAAGGAAGACACTCTTTACATTTATTTGAAATAATGACCAATTACAGGAGGTCGAGATTGCAATGAGAGGGCGGATAGAGAAAGCTTGGCTATTGGGGTAAATAACTCCTTATAGTCAATTTCATACTCTTGAATGAATTTCTTGGTTACCAAATGAGTCTTGTAGTGATCAAGACTGTCATTTGAGCAAGTCTTGATCTAGTACACCCACTTGCAACTTGTAGCGAATTTACCGAGAAGCAGATCAACCAAATCCCAAGTCCTTAACTTAAGACATGTATCCAAAATGTTTTTCATAACCTGTTGTCACAAAGGGTCAAAGGAAGGCTCATAGAAGGTTTGAGGCTCATCAGGGTTCTTACCTAACGGAAAAGATGAGGATCAAGAGGGCAACATCTAAAATAGGCGTAGTTGAGGGAGAAGGAGGAGACTTGTCGGATGTGGGAGTAACTGTCTCATCATGGTAGGACTCAATTCATGAGAACTCGAGGTAGAGGTTGAGAAGAGGATCAACATAAGGATTTCTAACTGATATAATTATAAATTACTGATTGTCCTAAAAGTTTAAATTATTATGAAATGCTGAATTTAATCATTTAATATAGCAATTAAGTTGTTAAAGATACCATTGTTGAGGTATTCAAGAACTCATGTGCTACCGGATTGGTTGAGCTTATACCAACAAATTTTCTACCCTTCCAAGCAATGTCTCCCTTTGCTCCCTTGTTACACAACATGTTCATAAAATAAATAATTACTCCATCTTGTAAGGTTATCTATCAACGTGAAGTTTTGGGATCTGAAAACTTCTACGTGGTTCAGGTTGCATTGATAGGATTGTTGGGAGATCATGAGCAAACAGCAAGTGTGCATTTTATAGGTGAAACTGCATTTAACATACTAAAGAACAATAGCAATTATGCTTTCCCTAACAATTCCCATATAAAACACAAATGATAAAACTCAAAATATACGTACCAAAAAAAAAAAAAAAAAAAATTATTCGTTGTAGTGGCTTGCAAGTCATATAATTTTTTTTCATATTAGGAGCTCAACATCTGGCACTGCGAATAACGTCAAGGTAGGCAAGGAAAACTTGGATAAGATTCGTTATATATATATATATAACTGATTTAAGAAGTGAAAGATAAAGGGTAGAAAATCGATCAGAGAGACTTCTGTTTTTAGACTCCTAATGAAGTGCGAAACTTGGGTATTGTGAGATTGAGGGAAAAGGGTCCACATTTGAACTATACCCACCTACACTCCACAGATACAAGTCAAAGAGAAGAAAATTGGATTATCAACTACCCCCATTCTAGCCATACACTACTTTAAAATCTAACAACTTGACCATATTGTAGAAATTTCGTACATAGTAAGGCCAAGCTGTTTGAATTATTAATTTAATTTGTCGGCATGGTGTGCACATTTGCTTAAATGACACGTATATTACTGCGACCCTGAGATTTTACTATGTTAGTCTTAATCAACCAGGAGGGTTAGCAAAATTTGACTTTTCTATATGTAGAGTCAATTTTTTTTTTTAGTAAACTGTAAATTGTAGAATTGAATATAATAATATTGGCATGATCGATACATCGCAAATTGGATTCTGAATTTAGACAATTAGTTAACCTAAAATTGGATCTGCAAAATCGAACAATCTGGAATTATGTATACGTGGAAGATTGCCTATAATGGTACGTACCAGTATTAATATATATGCATGTGGTCCGTGTCAAAGATACTAAAACTACATTTAGGGTCTGTTTTGCTAAGATTTGCATGCATGTGGTCCGTGTCAAAGATACTAAAACTACATTTAGGGTCTGTTTTGCTAAGATTTGCACGCATGTGTATAAGAGTACGTGTGGACGGGATTAAATTAAAGTATGATTTTTCTTACGAGCTCATCTTGTGGTTGTCATAAAATCTATGAAGTTTTGGCTAATTATTATTATCATAACATTGTGCAGACTGCATGAATTTAGTCACCTAAGCTCTAATTAATATACTAATTAATACAAGATACGATTTAGGAACCTCGGATAATAAATGTGAGAGAATGTTTGAGGGTTTACCTAATGTAGTAAGAATGATTTTCTAAAATGCGTCAACAAACAATTTTTTATTTTTTAGTCTGTACGTGAGAGATGAGAAAAGAAGTTTTGATTTCTGTTTTATGAGGAGTGATTTCAATATTTAATTATTTCAATTCTTTAAGATTTAAGAAAGCATGTCTACTATATCAAAAAGAAAAAAGAAAAAAAAAGAAAGCATGTTTACATCGTACTAACATAAAATGTAGTTTCTTTGTCTAGTGTAATATTTAAGTCTTCGTGGATTTGTATTCTTTTGAATTTTAGTTGTGCAAGTATTGTATGGTCGTATATTTAATCTCACATTGTACTTAATAGTAAGATAATCTTAAACCACATAAATGATTAAGAGAACCCCTGAATATAATATATAAAAATTAGTTCTTTTAGGATATTACACATGCAATGTATTAATGTTAACAAATGTAATGCCTCCAACTGGATTGATTAGTTTAGATGCGACTAGCGCTTTCCTTGAGATTTACTAGTCCCACATCAAACATATATTGGGTTGATTTGAGTTAGCATTTTTCCTTAGGTCTCTTTTGTATATATAATTAGAGTTTCGTAAATTTTATTGAGCTACAATATTTATTTTTAAGTCTAAGATAAAGACTCAAGTTTATCTCAAAGAAAGAAAAGTTTCTAGGTTCTAGACAAATGTTCAAGAACTTCCAATTGATCGACAATTAATTTGCATCAATTGAGAATTATTCTAAATCGATTGAAAATCACTCAACTTGATTCTATAAAGGCCTAGTAATTCTTCTATTTCAACCCTAATTAATTCGTGCCCTATTTACTAGACTATATAAGGGCACATGAGAGAGAGAGAGAGAGAGAGAGAGAGAGAGAGAGAGAGAGAGAGAGAGAGAGAGAGAGAGAGAGAGAGAGAGATTTGCTACACAAATAAAGTTCAAAACCTATTTTCTCTCTATTTCACCATCATACCAGAGCTCAAGAAGTAGACCTAAATATGGTATTCTTGGAGATTGCTGACCAAGGCTAAAGTTACGGCATTATCTCAGTGCTACTACTATGGAGTAAAACTTCAAGAGGTTCTAGGAGTTAGTTAGAGGTTTCAAACCTGAATACAGGGTGCATCATCCATGAAGGCATCTATATATTGATAAGTTTAAACATTTTGAAGCAATATAACATTTCTGCTATAAGGTGTTAATTCGTTGCATAATAAACTGTCAGGGTCTAAATTTTCCAACACTTGAGATATGGTCACGTGAAATGTCATCAAGATCATATGACGGTTTTTATTTTTTATATTTATGAAATAAAATTAAATGCAATATATTATAATCCAAACAAGTTAAATGAATAATGATTTTACAATATATATATATATATATATATATATTTAAGATTATGAATTAATTTGAAAAGTCATGATATTTATAAAGTTTCCAATTATGAATTTTCATTGTTTAGAAATTAAGGAACTGAAATCGATTAAAATACACAATTCCTTAAGAAAGTTTCCCATAAGGAAACTTTAAAATTATTGATTACATGCAGTACTGAATAAAACTTGAAACTCAAAATCACAAACTTCAAACTAGTTTGTGATTTTGTGTGTCTCGTAAGTGAATAGAACTTGACAGCAAACGCTTTCAAGTTGGGACAAATATCATCTCTAGAATAGCATTCCAAAATTAGGCTCAAAGTCACATTGATTTTCTAAATATCAATTCCTACTCATTTTCCAACAATTTTTGTGATTAAAGGTTAAAAGAATTGTCCATGCCTCAACAAACTCATCAAGATGATAACAAGATTAGTTGGCTAATTTAGTTTTCTTCAACATGAAAGCAAAACCATATTTGATCTAAGGCTTAATTCCTATAAAATAACAAGCGGTTCATGTTGTGTGTGCATGCCAACAATAATAGCAACCAATGTTTATTTTTTTTGCTAAATGACTAATTAGCAATGGTGCAATACTATGGCTTATTTTAATCACAACAAGGACACGTAGACGTGGTGATGACGAAATGGGTGATGGAATGGTTGAGTAAGAGTGCAATCAGGGGGAGTGGGTTTGTGTAGGAAAATGGAAATAAGGAAATTTTTTTGGATGCTTATATGTCTTGCTCTGCCCTTGCCCCTAGGGTCATAAATCTTTCACAATCGCGCATTTTGTGTAGCGGGACACAGCAGAACCCCCATTTTAGTTCCCACATCCCTTTCACAACCCAATGGTGGTCCCACAGACCTCGCTCTCTCTCTTGTGCCCATAATTTAATTGCCTTTTGAGTGTCTTCATATTATATATACAACAATTTTGGCTGGGAAAGTTGAGGGCTTTATATAAAGGTGGGTGTGGGGCTTTTGGGTCATTGCAAGCAGCCTAAGTAAGACTTTGTATTAGACCTTGTAATACTAGAGAGTGCTCTACTGATATGGGGAGGCAACCATGCTGTGACAAACTTGGTGTAAAGAAAGGTCCATGGACAGCTGAGGAAGACAAGAAACTCATCAACTTCATTCTCACCAATGGCCAGTGCTGTTGGCGTGCTGTCCCTAAGCTCGCCGGCCTCAGACGCTGCGGTAAGAGTTGTCGGCTTCGTTGGACAAACTATCTTCGCCCTGACCTAAAGAGAGGCCTCCTTAGTGAAGCTGAAGAACAATTGGTCATTGATCTTCATGCGCGTCTTGGCAATAGGTCATTACTCAAATTTCTTTGTAATTTATTTGCTTCTTTATCAGTCTGCATTAATGTTGCGTTTGGAGTATTTTTAAGCTTAAATGATGATTTAATTAATGATGTTTGGCGTATTATTATTTTTTTCTTCTTCTATGTACTAGTTTTTTGACCTTGATGATATTTCAAATCTATTAAATTATCTTATTGTGAGGTGCAAGCTTGGTTAAAACCTTCTTGTCTTCAATCATAAGGTTGAAAAAGATAAAATTACATTTTAAAATGAAGTACTTAATTGACAACTTATAAGTGAAGCGTTTGAAAAAACCACACGCCTTTGGTTTACAAAGTTTGATTTCCACAATACTTAAATTTGAAAAGGATAAGGAAGCTTGTGGTTCAAATCATAGTACTTAGACTGACGCACGTTATACTGTCTACTTGGTTGATGTTATGTGATTGAAAAGGGAATACTACCAACTACGATAGCAGCCTATTGACTATACTCATGGTGATTATTTGCTTATTAATTTAATGTTTATTTCCCAATCAAACATCTATTATCTTAAAGAGTCAATCAAACAATTTGCTTGCTTAAGATTAAAGGGAGAAAACCTTTTCATCAAAGCAAGTCATATTAATTGTTATCATCATTAGTACAATATTTCTTGTGCTTATCGGTTTTATTCCATTCTATTCTTAATTAGGTGGTCCAAGATTGCAGCCAGATTACCAGGAAGAACTGATAACGAGATTAAGAATCATTGGAACACACATATCAAGAAAAAGCTTCTGAAGATGGGAATTGATCCTGTGACTCATGAACCCCTTAATAAAGAAGCTGTGTCCGATGAAACTCCATCCCATTTGCAACAATCTGGCAACCATTGTTTGCAGGAAAATGATAGTGTCATCCACTCAGAGGAAAATTCAAGCTCACCCACTGAAAATTGTTCGAGTACTGATGATCATGATTCGCTTTTGTTAGATAATATTTGCAACAATGAATCTTTAATGAACAGCTTGTGGATTGACGAAGCTCCCTTAGTGAATGCATCTTGGGAAAACCAGACAAATGGAGAAAATATTGATCACCTGCGCTTGCCATCTTTGGAGGATAATTATTCATGGTTGTTGGATTGTCAGGATTTTGGTATTCATGATTTTGGTTACGATTGTTTCAGTGATGCTGAATTAAACGTGTTAAGCTCATTAGAGATGGGAGAAAAGCGCTAGATCGTAGAATATATACTATACGTCTCTAGCTATACCCTACTGGAAAAATATCACCAAGAAGACAAGGAAGTTTAATTACTAAGCTTCTAATGTGTACATGTTTCGAAGTACCATGTCTTTCTCAGTCCATGTGCTTAGTGTTTATCTGTTATGTTCCAGAATATTCTTGGATGGTGGAAAGTGAACCTTGCCTCCTGTGATGTTCCGCACCAACAAGATCAAACAGTACGTACAAAAGCAAATCATTAAAATGTGATATTATTTGGTTCCTGAATGTTTGTACTCGTATGTTGAAGGTAGGGACACGGGGGACACTGTCCAAATGTTTAGTGGGATTCCTAGATATGAATCCTTTTGTATATATGCTGTATTTTACGTTTAAAATAAAGGGAAAAGGTCCTTTTGTTTTGTTTAAAGTTAAAACTCATGCATTCAGAAATTAACGAATAACTTTTGCTTTCTTCTAATTTGTTTATTGAGAGAGAGAGAGAGAGAGAGAGAGAGAGAGAGGTGATTATGATGATGGTGACAACAATAGTGATGATGTTCATGTAGGAAGAGAGCACGGGTCATATGAGGTCGGTCAGGAAAATAGATCAGGTTTTCAAATTCTACAACCATTCTCGTCCGCAAAAATATGTAGGATCTCCAATTGCATTGTCATTTGATAATGTTAGTCGGTTTTGTCAATGAGGGAGAAAGGTGGCCTCAACAAGGAAAAGGAGTAAAAACGACACATGTTAAAGTAAAAAAAGCAAAGGGAGAGTATACAGCTGTGTTTGGTTCGACTGAAATATATTTTGCATTTAAGGGTGTTTGGGGTGATGAAAAATGTTGATCAACTGAAAATTGTTTTTTGATTGAATGTAAAATAAAGGTATTTATGGAGGAAATTGGTTTTCACTTTCATTTTTGGTAAACCATTTTTCTTTAACTTCATCTAAAATTTATTAACTGAACCTCCACCCTCCACCTCTCATTTTCACTGTTTGCCACCTAACCACCACCCCTTACTAACGTCCTTGGTGGCCAACCACTGTAACTAGTGGCCAGTGGCCATCGCTATCGCCGGTACTTGATCACTTTTTTTTAAATCTAATTTAAAAAAAAAAATTATTTGTAGAAGAAAAAATATGTTTTTCATAGCATTTTCAAGAATGTAACTTTGGCGCGATGATCACTTTACAAGTACAAAGTTCTTGTGGGGTGGGGTGGGGTGGGGGGGGGCAAGCAGGGACAAACCTAGGTGGGGGCCCGGGCCCCCTTGGTCCAATTTATTTATTTATTATATATATATATATATATATAGTAGTTGGCCCTCCTTCCAAAACTTTAGGCCTCTTCTCCTCAATAAGCCTAGCCAGCTCCACCCAAATAGCAACTATCTAACCTAAAAACTTAACAAAAGTAATATAAAAAAATTCATAATAGTGATTATATTTTAGCAAAAAAAAAAAAAAAAAAAACAATTTTACCACCAAAGAATCAAAAAATCATGTGTTATTGGAGAAACTAAAGCTAAATTTTTTACAATCACAGTAAACTAGTATAAATATCAGTTGACTATAGCAAGTTGTTAAAAATAAAATACAATATTTTATTAAGATTATATCTCTTTCTTCAATTAAAAAACTTAAATTCTTTCTCTTCCTTTATTATTTTAATGATTTGTTTATATTATTTTAAATGAAGTGATAAAAAAAAATTTTGATATTAGATGTATTGTAAAGTGATGTGGTAAAATAGATAAAGAAGCTTTTTGAGATCGGTGCTAAAAGCTAAAATTTTTAGCATCACCACTGTGAATGCTCTAATTTCTCAAAAAAAAAAAAAAAAAAAAAAATCCTAGCTAGCCTAGTATTAAAAAAGAACATTATTTTGTTTTTGGTTTTTTTTTTTTTTGGATAAATGATTGCATCTTAATATATTTAGATACAATGATTTTGTGTTTTTATAATACTATATGGATGCATATTTAGAGTTTTTTTTTTTTTTACTCCGGTTCCTGTTAACTTAAAATTTTGGGTCCGTCCTTAGAAGTAAGTGTCGGGATTTAAATCTCTAGGAGAAAGATTCATATATATATATACTCTTAAATTAAGTTAGAGTAGAATTTCTATTTTGTATAAAAAAAATGCAACAAAACACAAAAAAATATTTTCCAGAGTATTTTAAAAAACGCAACCAAATACTAGAAAATAATTTTTTTTAAAAATATTTTCACCAGAAAATATTTTACAATCCAAATCAAACTAAACCCAACCTACCCTCCTGAAAACACCTACATCAGGTCTCACACATGACTCTCCCAAAGTGGTTGCCGTGGACGACATGCCTTGGATCTGGGCTCTTACAGTAAAAACAAAAAACTAGTCAATTGATTTAGATGGTTTACCTTTCCGTCAAGGCATCAACCAAGGTTGGAGCTAGGGAGTAAGGTGTTTCATTTGCCCCCAGCCCTACCAAAATCCCCGTATACATCAATGTTCTCTCTCTTTTGTTATCTATTTTTGATGTATTATTTTGTATATATTTCTTTTATATATCAATCAAGTTTAAATGATAAAAAAAAATAGACAGATTGAAAATCTTATAAATAATTTTTAAGATTCGAAAGATATAAAAGAAAAAAAAGGGTTTTGCCCAAGGTTGTGAAACACCAAAATCCGACAACCACAACGATGGGATCTATAACTATAAGTTCTCATTACCATTTTGTTTCTGTACGTATGCATTTAGTAGCCTACAATCTTGACTCGTGTGAAACAATATTTAAACATGGTAATTGAGAAAAAAAAGTGATAATTAAGCCGACATCCCTTTTTTGTTTGTTTCAAACTTTATATATATATATATATATATATATATATATTATTTCCAAATTCTAATGTCCTACATACGTGACAATTTGCTTGCAATGACATCAGTTTTACATTTTTTTTCTTTTCAAAGTATAATTATAAAAAGAAAAGTTCTTCATGATTATCTACCAATTAATGATATCATCCTATTACCATAAAGAATAAAATACTATATATTATAATCAAGAATATATGTTGGAGTACACATTTTGGTACAAAATTCATTGCGGTTTTACTGTTTATTTTGGTGATACATTCTAAATGAGTGAGCACAGAGTAAAACTTGAGTTGCGGGTTTTTCCCAGATACTTTTTTTTTTTTTTTTGGGGTCAAAGATCATTGCCTTAGTGTATTCCCATATGGTGCTTAGTTCCTTAAAATTTTTCTATTAATTCACACGTAAACATTAACCCATATATATTCAAATCGTCCATGAAAAAAAAATCCATATCCAGCTCGCTACAAATATTCATTTTCTTTAAAAAAAAAAAAAAAAAAAAAAAAGGGTTTATAGTGACCCTTCAGAAGCAGCGAGCACTGTAGATCTTTTATCATATTTTTCAATGGTTTTTATTCTTTCAATTATTCTCCTTCTATCTCTGATGATAAATATTTTAATAGAATGACTGAAAAATATGGAGTGAGATGTGGGATATATTTGAAAAGTTGGTAGTTAAATTAGACAAATAGATTTTCTCTGTGATAAGGGGAATTTTTAATTGAAAAAATAAAAGAAGATGTTGATCTCCAAAGATCTGTTTGTTGGGTTTTGTGGAGTCTAGTTTATGTTTGATCTGGTTGACAACTTGGCTCAACCCAAATAATGTTGCATGGTTTTCAATAGAAGATTTTTTAAGGGTTAGTCTATGGAGTGAAGGCTTGGGCCAATAGGCCCAAGCCATAACCTATGGACAAGCCTTTTGGGGGTTTGGGGGCAACGCTCCTAGGAAAAATTTTTGGCCCGTTTTGTAACCCATTGTAATCCTATGATATAAAAGCCGCTTTTGTGATTAGGGTTTGTTACTGTTGTCGTGTTTTTAGAGAGAGAAAAAACACTATAGTCGCACTTTTGTATTTTTTCCTAATAATAGTGAAATCCTTGCAACTTCGTGGACGTAGGCAAATTGTCGAACCACGTAAATATTGTTTTGTGTATATGATTGTTTTTCTTTGACGTGTGTTTTCTCTATTTTTTTTGTTTATCACAAGTTGGAATTTCGGTTAAATTCCCAACACCGTCAGCTCTATTATGCATACTGAAGACATCACGCAAGATGAAGCCATCAGTCTCTAAGCTGAAGGCTTCACGCAAAATGAAGCTGTCAGTCTCTAAGCTGACGACTTCACACAAGATGAAGCCGTTAAGCTAACGACTTCATCTTATAACCTGATGGCATCTACACCCAGACGGAATGAAAAGCTAACGGGAAGAAAGCTGAAGGCAGGAAAGGATCCCACGAGATATGAGTGATAAGGATAAATTTCCAATATTAGAATCACCAATGGAAAGGGATGAAGTGATAGTTTATTGACAAGTGATGACATGAGGAAGTCTACGGGTCCACCTCAAAGCTGACGGGAGCACCTTGAGCGTTAATGGAAAGCTGGCGACTATAAGCTGAAGGGGGTATGCAAGACCTCGACGGTTTTGATGTGGCTTTAATTGAGCTCCACGTGATAAGGGTAATTTCGTAATTAACCCATGATGAAACAAAAGGCGACGGACATAACAAGGTTGTCAGCTTCACTTATGAGAGGCAACCTTGTTGTAAAGTCTATAGCTTCACTCCATACCTGACGGCTATATCTTGGGCACAGTAAGCTGAAGACAGTAAGCTAAGGAGTAAGCTGAACACAGTAAGCTGAAGATAGTAAGCTAAACACAGTAAGCTAAAGAGAGTAAGCTGAAGAGTAAACTGAAGATAGTAAACTGAAGACAGTAAGCTAAAGACAACAAGCATAAGAGGAAGCTGATGAGAACAAGCTGAAGAAGGTAAGCAAACCTCCATTGGAATCCTTTAGTAAGTGACAATGTTAGGGAGTTTACGAAACTCACCGCATAGCCAACGAGTTGACCTTAGGCAACAAAGATGGGTAGCCGACGCCAATAAAGCTGAAAGGAGTAGTCGAAGCTGACGACCCTAATGTGGTGTGTCTTGGTCCCCACGTTTGTGTATATAAGGAAATATCTTGCACTTCACGTTTAGTGCTAATCAAAAGGACTCCTACAAGGAAAGGGTTCCTCTAAATACGCTCCTAAAGACTCCTATGAGGAAAAGACTTCTGACTCAAGGAAAGGATGTTAACCCTTTACTACTATAAAAACCCCAATACCCTCATTAGCCAAGGTACGCATAATTCACCCTAGCTTCGGTATTCTAGAGTTGTGAACAAGAGATTTCTCTAACTTGATCGTCAGAGGGTATTTGGCCTACCACATCGGTACTCCTCTTAAGGTCTTTAGCTTTTGTGTTGTGCAGGTGCTATTTTGAGTGTACGAGAATTGTGTGGCTCATTGGTGATTTTTCGGCAACATCACTCTGAAAATTGTCCAAGAGTTAAAAGATGAGATGCAAATGCTCCTTACCCAAAAACCTATAATTGAAAAGCTGCATCTTAAATCTACAAAGAAATTAAATATAGCTTTAGTTTACCAGAAACTATCCTGTAAAATAAGTGGACTAGAAACTAATTTTTTAAAATTAAATATATATTTTAATAAGAAAGATAAATATAATCCTACTTTCAATAGTTTAAGGCATGGTTTATAGCTTCACAAAACTTTCATAAGAAAATGAATTTATAAACCCTAAGTGAGTTTTCCTTGGTGGGATAATTGGTAAATAATTGTTAATACCAAAAAAAAAATCAAGATTTCTTTATGATAAAAAAATTAAGATTTTGAGGCTTGAAGAAGACAAATTATAAATACGAGGAATTCAAACTAGACTGCATGAACTCCATCTCTCTCTCTCTCTCTCTCTCTCTCTCTCTCATGTTTTTCCACTCTATCATTTATTACGTTTTTATTCTCTCTCTCATTGTTATTATTATTGTAGGAACTAGATTTAAGCACTTCTTCTATTGGATAAGTGGACTCAGATCCAACTAGCCCAATACAATAAATTTGTAGAGAGTGGGTCAAAGAGCTAGGTTTTAGTGCATAGACAACAGTTAATATGATGTTCATGACAATCAAACAGAGATGAACTGAGTTTATCTAAGAAAATTTGTTCTCGGCACAATCCAAGGAGCTTTGTTCTAGTAAATATTGAATGAGAATGGTTACAGGAGTTCTTGAGATTGTTACGGTGCTATTTTTCCTCATCTTAGCCCCTTCTCTATGGTGGGTTTCTCCTATTATATAGTCCTCTTTAAACAATCTTGGCCTTCCACTTGTTGATCATCCAAGTCTATACTTGAGTGCCTATCCCATCAGACACCCTCTCTGGCATTTTGTGAGTTGTGGTAATTGAGGTAGCACTATTCAGGAGTCATTTCCTCATTAATGCAGCCAGGACGTTAGTTGTGGGCATTTAATGCGGATGTGACAGTTTTTCCTCAAATTGCTCCTCCACTGTGCTTCTATGGCTGACCCGTTGTACCTGTCCTTTTCCTTGGGATGCTTCGGGAGGCTACCTTTGATGGCATGCCACTTTTCCTTTCTGTGATCTTAGTTCGCCAAGGACAGGATCGTCCTCGGCGATGTTTCATGGCACCTTGACTTACTTCTTTCGTCCTCGGACATTTGTTCCTCCTCGATGTGGGCCTTGGGCTTAGTATAAAGTGGGTCGCGGTTGCCAAATTCTTCGACCCCACAATAGCTCTTCAAAATCCTGTTGTTCGGCTCCTTGAACGGAGAGGAGGATTTTGATGTCCTTGGACTTTTGTCATGGCTTGTTAAGTCTTATCCTCTGTCAGTGCCAGAGTCTCTTCATTTGTCCAAGGCAGGTTTTTGGTGCTTCGGTCTACGAGGCACGCCCTTATTAATATCTTTATGAAGTGATGCAGATCCAACGGTTGAGATTTCTTTGGAAATTAGGCAGGATTTATTTCGCTTGTAACTCTTTATTTGAATTTCGTTTGAATTGATTTCCACTAGATTTCGCATTCTATATAAGGCACCCTGGGGGAATTGTTTTTTCATATTTACAGATCCTTGAGTTTTGCAGGAATCTCAAGTTCTCAACCCTTCAGGCATTCCCAAGGACCTTGCCAAGATTGTGATCAAGGCCTAGGGAATGAGGTGGTCGAAGGTAAAGGCAAGGGCAAGGAAACTAAGCCCTCCTTAGAAACCAAGGATGCCGCCTAGATCCTAGATGAAGCAGTTGAGGCAAAGGAAGCAAAGACCAAGGAAGTAGAGGCCAAGGATGTTCCTACCTTTCAACCGAGCAAGAAAGAAAACCCTTCTCCTTCAGCCAAGAACCAAAGCAGGTGTAGATCACATCAGACTGTTGGTGCGACAAAGTTTGGGTCTCACTTGGCGACATATATCATGTGTGCATAGATGTGAAAGCGACCCAAGGTTGATCAAGAAAATCAACAAGGACAAGGATAAATGGGGTTCTTGTTTCTCAGCCTTGATAGTAGGACATCTTGCAATTAGGAGAAAAGGGGTCCATCAAGCGTTTCTACCTCTTCTTCTTTCTTATCACTGGTAACACCCATACTAGCTCGATTGCTGCTAGAGCAAGATTGTGAATCTACCATTCCTATGGGCTTTCTCTTTTTATAGTTAGCTTTAAAACAATCCTGCCTAAGCCACTTGGTATATGATGTACCTTTTCTTTATTTAATAAAAAGGGTTGCACTTTTTACTTTATGAATCTTTCCTTTCTTTGCAATAATTATTTCATTAATAGGTGTGTTGTTATTTTTTCCTCCAATAGGACTTAGAACTGATGCTATTGGCGGTAATGAAAAGTTGTCACCTTGAATATAACAAAACCGACAGTAGCACCCGGCTGCTAACTTTAAATAAGTAAACTATGTAAGAATAATCAGGAACATAACCATGTGCACTATACCACAAACTGTGCAACCATCAAAGAATGTTGGATCTAAAGTAAGTGATCCGAGGAGACTATTGTGCATTAAGGCTTTGTTCGACATTTATAATGACGTCATAGCATTGGTTTTCCCCAAGCACTTGGTCCGAGGATCCAGGCATGCCTTAGGTTCTGTTTAAATACTTGTAAAGAGATGTCATAACGTTGGTTTTCCCTAAGCGTTGGTCTGAGGATCCAAGCATGCCTTAGGTTCTGTTTAAGCATTTAGATTATTGTCAAAAGTTATTAGTTTTCCCATAGGTTTGTGGTTCGAGGAGTCATGCAAGACCTTGGTTCTGTCTAACACTTAGGTAATTGTCAAAAATCATTAGTTTCCCCATAGGTTTATGGTCCAAGGAGCCATGCAAGACCTTGGTTCTGTCTAACACTTAAATAATTGCCAGTGTGTGTTAATTCCCCTAAAGTAGGAGGTCTGAGGACTTGTCATAGCAAAGGTTCTGTTTAACCACTTCAGTAGATTAGAAGATATCAATATATACCTTCCAAAACTAGCCCCGCCACGGAGCCCCCTTGAATCGCTCTGTGTTGCTGCCACTTCCTCTAATGGAGGTCTAGCGAACTTGGCCACTAGATACGCGAGGACTTGACCTTTGACAGAGGTACGGGGCATGTATTTGATGTCAAAAGCTCCTAGAACTGTGCCCATTTAGCAATCCTCCTCGTATAATCCGCACTTTGAAGCATAGACCTGAGCAGAAGCTGAGTTAGGACAACAACTGTATGTGCCTCATGTAGTGTCTTACTCACATAGTAAACTGGCAACCATAATGGCTTTCCCCAGAGACTCTTGCTGATGGGGGCTTGATCCTATCTTAACTAACCGTTGCACTCACTATCACACAAACTCTTCCCACAGATGGCGCCAATTGTAGGGACTGGATTTGAGCACCTTTTCTATTAGATAAGTGGACTCAGACTCAACTAGCCCAATACATTAAATTTATAGAGAGTGGGTCAAAGAGCTAGACTTTAGTGCATAGACAACAGTTAATATGGTGTTTATGACTATCAAACAGAGATGAACTGAGTTTATCTAAGAAAGTTTGTTCTCGGCACAATCCGAGGAGCTTTGTTCTAGTAAATATTGAATGAGAATGGTTACAGGAGTTCTTGAGATTGTTACAGTGTCATTTTTCCTCATCCCAACCCCCTCTCTATGGTGGGTTTCTCCTATTATATAGTCATCTTTAAACGATCTTGACCTTCCACTTGTTGATCATCCAAGTCTATACTTGAATGCCTGTCCCATTAGACACCATCTCTGGCGTTCTGTGAGTTGCGATAATTGAGTTAGCACTGTTCAGTGGTCATTTCCTCATTAATGTGGCTAGGACGTTAGTTGTGGGCATTTAATGTGGAGGTGACAATTCCTTCTTGAATTGCTCCTCCACTGTACTCCCATGGCTGACCACCTAACCCATTATACTTGTCCTTTTCCTTGGGATGCTCCGGGAGGCTGCCTTGGATGGCATGCCGCTCTTCCCTTCTGTGATCTTGGTTCGCCGAGAACAGGATCGTCTTTAGCGATATTTCATGGCACCTTGGACTTGCTTCTTTCGTCCTCAGACATTTTTCCCTCCTCGGCGTGAGCCTTAGGCTTAGTATACAGTGGGCTGCGGTTGCCAAATTCTTCGACCCCACATTAATAATGACAAGCAATATAATTAAAGTAAAATTCAATTTAGTCCCTTTAATTGTTAAATTAGTCTTTTTTTTTAATACTAAGTATTTTTAACATACACATATGGAGAGAAGGAAAAAAGGGTTTTTTAAGAAACTTACAGTGGTGTATATCCAAAAGGTTTGTTAAAATAGTCTTTAAGATTTAAGTTTTGTTAATTTAGTCCAATTATTTGGTACAAATGAGTCAATTGGTCATTTGTCCAAACTTTTTAGCAAACCACACTATTTAACAAATCCCCATTGTTAGAGGAATATTATTTTAAAAATAAAATAAAAATTGTCTAAATGGCTTGCTAATTGAATAGGACGGAAGAACTAGATTGGTTGATACTTAAAAGACTGAGAGACTAGATTAAGAAAAATTAAACAATATATATTAATTTGAAAATTGAAATAACAGTGAAGGGACTAAATTAAATTTAGCCTTCTTATTATTAGTACTACAAGTATCCAAAGTCCAAACACTTGTTTATATTTTCTATAATAATAATAATAATAATAATAGGTGAAGTTGAGAGAAACTCAAATTAAAATTTCAAATTAAAGTTCAAATTTTGCGCCATGTGTCATAAATTATTGATTTTAAAGAGTTTTATTTCTTAATTTTAGAATTAAATGTGGGACCACATCATAGATATTCTTCCAAGTGATTTATTAAATATAAAAATCAAAGAGTCTAGAATAAATTAATCGTAAAAAAAAAGTGCTTCACAATAAATAAATAAATAAAATAGACAATTTACATTTTATACCTAATAAAATCCTTACAAATTTTTTTAAAGAGTTAACAAAATATAAAAATGACTATCAATAGTATTTAAATTATATATGTAGAAATTATATTATACTTCTTATTGTATATCTTTAAGTGTATCCATGCATATGCATAAGGTTACAAGCTAGATATTGTAAAAAATAATGATATAAAGTTCATTAACACAACTCTAAAGTTTCAACACAAACTATTCACACAAGTAAAAATATATAGGTATCATCAAGTTATTCACTCAAATCTACAAGTATTGATATTATGAAGTTCTTAACAAAAATCTAGAGATTTTTATCCAAAATAAAATCACACAAGTAAATACTAGCGAAAAATCTAAAGTAAATAAGTCACTAGCACACATCCTAAAGTTCATTAACAAATATCTAGAGATTTATACACAAAAAAAGAAAACCACACAAGTAAATATACAAGCGAAAATCTAAAGTAAGCAAGTCATTAAAACACATCTACAAGTAATGATATGAAAATATCAACACAAATATAAAAAGTATTCTCTATTAACTTGAGTACCGTCTCATTTGGTTATTCTCTGTAAATCAAGGTTTTTAGACCCGGACTGCTCATTAAACCATAAAAGGGAGAGGTTCAAGGTTTTTGAGATCGAACCGGAGTCGAATCGTGATGATGTCATAATTAATTTAATAATTATTTTATATATATATATATATATAAACATTAAATTAATAAAAAAAATAGAAAAATTAACTAAAATAGTCTAATTCATTTAGAGATCTATCTTCGTACACAGAGTCCAGTCAAAGAATCATAACTTCATACACAGAGTTAAATTAACAAACTAATATACACAGAGTCCACATATCCAAATTACAACAGACCCATCACCCCAAATATCCATAGAGTTAAATTAAAACAAACCCATCACCCCAAATATCCAAATACACAGTTTACAGTCCACATATAGCTATATATATTCACAAACACAAACATATATATATATATATATATACACACTCTCACATGCAATTATCACATAAAATAATTGATCACAGATTATTTTACACAATAAATTGGCCAAAAAATATAAATTGACATAAAAGAAAGAAGAATTAAAAAGGATAAAGTACCTTGCAAGAGCAAAGTAGAAATGAGGTGAAGTTAAAGAATGACAAAGAGTGGGACTTGGAGTGACGGCGACGAGGCAAAGTGAGAGAGAGGCAGAGAGTGATTGAGAGAGTGAGTTGTGATCTGGGGAGCTCGTGGTGGCCGATGGTGACGAGGTAGAGTGAGAGAGAGGTAGAGAGTGATTGAGAGAGTCAGCTGCGATCTGGGCAGCTCGTGGTGGCCGATGGCGACGAGGTAGAGTGAGAGAGAGGCAGAGAGTGATTGAGAGAGTCACTGAGTGAGCAGAGAGCCGATGGCGACGAGGGAGAGAGGTAGAGATGAGAGATGATAGTGAGAGTGATTGAGATTTGAGGGTTTCACGTTTCAGGGTTTCTATTTGATTGTGGAATGTGTATGCCTAGCCCAAACAATGCCGTATAGGAAAAAAAACAACAAAAAATAGAGCCCAATGGTGCCGTTTAAGGCTTGAAACGCAGGAACTTCTTGAACTGTCTGAATTGATCACGGTTTGCAGAACTGGATGGTTGGATCGCGGTTCACACGGTTCCACGCTTTTTTTGCATGGAATGATTCTTCACCCTAAGTAGATCGTGAATCTGAATGGTTCAAGGTTTTTCCAGTCAGACCGTACGGTTCGATCTGGGTTTCAAAACCTTGCTATAAAATTTAGGTAAAATTTTGCATCGGCCAATATTTGTCATCTCATCAAATAATGGAAAATATATATGTTAGGACATATGTGAGATTGTTAGAAACATATATGATGTGGCTAATCTTTTGACAAAACGCACTTTACTTATAATTAGGTAGATCTAGGATATGTTTAGTACTTCAAGAAACAAGTATTCAAGTTTAGTATTGAAGCCATGCAAGTCTGACCAATAAACAAGTGAAAATGTGTTGTTCATTAAAGCTTGACAGAAACTGAATTTATCGAGAATTACAAAATTAGAATTTCCAGATCTGATTTCACACATATCTATGAGTATTTGTATAAGATTTCTTTTCTCAACTCTAGATATATATATATATATATATATATATATATATATATAAGGATTATTTTAAGGGCCATCACAAGTGATGCAAAGGTTATTGCAATTGTTACATGCATATTATGACCGAAGATAGAAATTGTCCTAGTTCATTATATTCTCTGTAGAAGCTACTGCGTCTTTGTGCTAAGGGTTTTGTAACCAAGGAGCTTCCTAATCTTCATTGTTTAATGAACTAAAGAACTTTGTAGCCAACATCTTTCTCAAGTTGGTGTGTTAGTCACATACTAGGATCCGTGCATCATTGATTAGTCACGTACTGGGAGCTGTGCATTGAAAGGAGAAATTACCACTACAATATAGGTTGGTATTAGGTATTGAGATTCTTTTTACTTGTAATTGTTTGTTTTGATAATCGTGGATTATTGAGAGTGGTGTTCTTAAATTCACCTGGTAGGGTTTTGCCTTGGTGGTTTTCCCCATTTGTAAACAAATCACATGTGTCAAATTTATTTTTCACTGCATTTAACTTAGTTCGTGATTTGTTTGTGCTACCACACTTATTGCATATAATTGAATCAAATTAATTCACTAGTATAATTAATTGATTAATTTATCAAAAGGGTCAATACATTCTTGGCTTATCAATTTTTTTTTTTTAAATCATTTTTGAAAAGTATTTTCTATAAAAATAAAACGAGCATTAATTGTAGGTTTTAGATTTTTAGTTAACTCGGTTAGTTAAATCTTTTGTCGTCGATTAAAAAATTTGAAGTTCGAATTTCGCAACTAGTGTCTTGTGTGATGACATGGAACAGACGCCTTAAACTAAAATTTTATTCTCTCTCTATTTATCTATCTATAGATAGATAGATAGATAGATAGAGCATTAATTATGCATTATATATCACGAGTAGAACGTGTATGCATGTAGTACATACTGTCACTATACGAGTTTGATTTTGTTTTTTTCTTCTTTTCTACGACACTCCCTCAAGGCTTGAGTTTAAGATAACACAAGCATGCTAGTAAGATTCCATGCACTTCTTGTTGTGCTACGCACTAACAGGATGCTACAACTATAGCTAGTAATAGGATTGGATAGTTTAAGCGTTCTCTCAAAAAAGAAAGAAAAAAAAAAGAGAGGATAATTTAAGCAGATGACAAATTTTAAGGGGTACATATTTTCCATTGGAGTTTCTTTGTCACCTTTGTCATCATTCAATCGAGGGACCTTGGAGGGCAAATATATATATATTTTTTTCTTTAAAGATAAAGCATGCTATCCGCACTAAATTAATTGCACTTTAAGCAAAAATCTTGATCGTGTGGATCTCTCAACCCTGTATATATGACCAATAGCTTAGTTCTAAAGTGGTGCTTATTATAAGTTTCAAAAAGCACCAAGGGCAACTCATTCTGTACTTATTCTATTTCATCGGATGTCCCCGAAGGGACCTGTAATTATTCTATTTAGATCAATATCATTTCATGAAAGTAACATTTCTCATAGTTTTCTTAACCTAGCACCAACTGATTGATATCTTTTTTCTTTTTTTCTTTTTTGATAAACTGATTGATATCATTTCTTGAAAGTAACATTTCTCGTGTTCTAATTGAAGTTTGGAAATATATGAAATTGAAATTAATTTAATATTTTTTTACTGTTTCTCCCTTTCTGTATGATTAAATTAATGATTTATTTTCAAAGAGAAGTAGATAAGAATAACTCTTTTTTCTTCTTTTTTTCCCCTTCAAGTATCTCAAACCGGATAATTTCAAAGATTTGCTATACTATTCCCATTTTTGTTAAAGTGTCAAATTCAAGATGTGTCACTCTCTATGCATACACACGTTTAATAATAAACATAATAAAAAATATATTGAAACTTCTTACTTAAGTTTCATTTATTTATTTTTTATTTTTTATACAAGATAAAAATTCTATTCTAGCCTAATTTAAGTGTATATGTGTGTGAAACTCATTCCTGAAAGTTTGAACCCTGACTTTTACCCCCCTCATACTCCACAAGTATTTATACTTGTGGAGTGATCATCGCACTAGGGGTATGCGGTGACAAAACTTCTTACTTAAGTTGAATACTATTGATCTTTGTTTTTTTTTTTTTTTTTTTTTTTTTTTTTTTTTTTTTTAAATATTTGAAAAAACCTCATTAGTATATAATTTGGTAAATTATAATTGTGATACAATAAATTTATTTCATGATTAAAAAATGATTCAAAAAAATTATGAAATTGAAGTTATTATGAATTGAAGGTGAAACAAACTATTGTATACTTTTTCATTGAAATTATACTAGAAATAATAATAATTTTTTGTAAGAAAACTTGGATATTTTAAATGAGCTTTGTGGGGCCAGAAAATCGGGTAGCCTTGGCCCACTTCAAACCAGGCCCAAATGGCCCACGCCGAGAACGCATGATGGGTCCGAGGACGATCCTGTCCTCAGTCGTCCAACACCTCGGACAAACACGAGGACCGCCCCACCAAAGGACTCCTTGAATATCCGAGGAGGAGAAAGGCCCAGTGCCACGCGTTGGCAACAAAAGTATGGTGAAGGGGCAAGTCCAGGGTGAACTGTCACCTTGGCATTGAATACGCCCACCTAATCCTCCTAGCCGTATTAATGGGGACGTAACCCCTTGGCAGGGAAACATCAATCAAGGTGAGCCACTCGAGCATGGATATGACCTCTGATGGGACAGACAGCCAGAAAGGAGGCCAATGGATGATCAACAGGAGGAGGAAGAGAGTAATATATAAGAAATGTGAGCAAAGTGTAAGAGAAAAAAGGGGGATGAGAGTTTGGGAAAGGAAAAAGCTCCTCGGTCACGGGCCGAGGAGCATCCCCCAGTTGTAAATTGATCTTAGTATCTTTCAATAAAGAAAAAGTAGTCCATGCCTGGTGAAGGCCGACGAGCGCCTAAACCTTCGATCCACTCTCTACAAATTCGTTGTTCCGGGTTCGTTGGGCCTTGGAACCCATATTTTTTGGGTTACAAAAACGGACCTTACAAGCTTTAAATAGAATTAGCTAAAAGTTGTTTTTTTAGATGCATTCGAAATAGTTTTAAATGAAATAGATGTACTTTATTTGAATTTTAAGGGACACTTGGTATAAAATTGGAGCAAGAGAAATCTAATTTGAATAACATTTGGTACCAAATTAAAGAGTAATTAAAATTTAATTTGGGTCCGTTATTGAGTTCTTTTTACTCTTTAATACATTATATAGATATTGGAAAAGTAAGGAATTTACTCTTAGAGAGGCCAAATAAAATAATGAATAAGTGATTTTTTTTACATAAACTATATTCTTACTTTGTTCAGTAGTATGAAAAAGTAATATTAACAATTTAAATTTTAAATTAAATACTTTATAACCCTAATATATGTACTACAAAAAACAAAATCTATTATACTTGAAAATTTGTGTAAATATTGACAAAAGAATTTGATATTTTTAACCTATCTTTTAATCAATAATATGTTGGTAGTAGACAAGTACATAAATAAACAATAATATTAAAAATAATTTTTTTAATTTATATTACAAGCCAAAAAGGGTAGGACAAAAATCTTTTTTTTTTTTTTTTCTTTTTTTTTTAATATTATTATTATGAAAATATACTAAAAAAAAGTAAGGACTAAAACCCTTCCTTGTTTTTCCTTTATTATTTAGGATGATTGTTAGGAGTTAATAGAACCGATCGAACTGAAAATTTATCCAATTGAAAGATTGGTTCAATCAGTGGTTCAGTAGTTGAACCATAAGTTTATTAATGATTAATTACTATATCACATAATTATAAAAGTAACTATACTAAAGTACAATTAGGTTATTCAAGTAAATGAAAAATAGAAAAAAATTATATCATATGACATATGTGGGGGGAAAAGCCCAATCTAATATAGTGGGCCTAGGGCCCTACTTGAGGATTACTGTGTGTCCGAAGAGAATGAACCGGTTAAGATAAAGTCCATCTGGAAGAAGGATACTTGGAAACGAAGGAGGAGTACAATCTGAAGAGGTCACCAGCGGACCGAAGAAATCTTACTCCTCGGATATGAATAGTTTTGATTAATCAAACGTGTAGAAGGTCCAAATGATCTTCTTAGCAACCCCAATGATAAAGATAAGCTCTGAGTATGTCAGGAGATGATAAGAATGAATAAATATCTAAAGGAAAAGCTGCTACTACCGTATTAAATACACTGCAGCAACTTTTCTGGCCGCATTTATGTGGAGAAGACCTCTGAACAGTGTAATCTCAGCTACCACCACTCATCAAAAGCTAAAGAAAATACATGACATGACATATACTTAAGTAGGTACCTAGATAAAGAACAAGTGGACGATGGGGATGATGGGGAAGGATGCTATATAAGGAAGAAAGGCTCCTGATAAATGGGGGGCAGAAAAAGAGAGGAGAAAAGAAAAAAGAAAGGTTTTACTGTAGCCCTAAGAATTATAACCAGTATTTAATCTATCATAAGTTTCTTCGGATTTCAGCTTATTTGATCTTTACATGTATTTTTATGCTGGTTTATACTTGGACGTTATGATCAACCATTGTGAGCTCTATAGTCAACCTAACTCTATCATCCACACTCTACAAATTTATTATTTTGGGCTTGGACCACAAATCCTAACCCTACAATTGGCGCTGTCTGTGGGGAGAGCTTGAGTAGAAGTGGAAGCAACAGTTGATAATGGATGAACTAGGGCAACAACCAGTAGAATCTGGGGTGTCCCAACACATAGACCATTTTCTCAATTTGGAGCAAAGACAAGACCGTGAAGGTAGCGTGCATACTACGCACCCTGAGCAAAGTTAACCACATGGAAGAAGTCACGTGTCTCATGCAGAGAAGAACAACATGCAACTGAAAATTGAGAGGCTAAAGAGGGAGTTGTGCCATGCAAAAAGTAAACGTATTTCTTCGCATTCTGATGAGGATTGGGGTGACGAGCAAGATGTCACTTACGAGCAGAGATCTCGAACACCAATTAATGAATCCTTTTCATACGAAGAGTAGCACCGGCACAAGAGGCAACCTCAGAGCCCATCACGTGGAGGGGTAGGAAACGATGCTATGAGCAACGCTTTGAATCAAATTTCTAGGTCACCCTTCACGCACAGGATCGAAGGAGCGAGACTTCCTCGGCGTTTTAACCAGCTAACCTTTACCATTTATAATGGTAAAACGGACCCTGTGGAGCATGTGAGCCACTTTAATCAAAGGATGGTTGTCTACTCCAGAGATGAAGCTCTGATGTGTAAGGTCTTCCCCTCCAGTCTTAGATCAGTTGCAATGAGGTGGTTCGACGGCCTGAAAGCAGATTCCATCAATTCCTACAAAGAGCTCACTCAAGTTTTTGGTTCACGTTTTGTCACATGCCGAAGAGTGGCCAGGCCCTTGTCTTCTCTGCTATCTTTAAGCATGCAGGAGGGTGAGACCTTGAAGGCGTACTTGGATAGGTATTGGGAGATGTTTAATTATATGGAGGGCAACTTTGATGCAATGGCCCTCGATACGTTCAAGCTCGGCCTCCCTATTGACCACGGTTTAGGGACGTCCTTGTCTGGTAAACTTGTTACTAACATGCATCAACTCATGGACCGTATTGAAAAATATAAAAGAATTGAAGAAGATCAGCAATAAGGGAAGGGTAAGGACAAGGTTATCCTCCAAGAGAGGAGGGATTTCAGGTCGGACTGTTACAATAACAACAAGCCACGAAGAGATTTTGTTTGGGCAGTCAGGATCAGCAAATGCTCAAGCAGTCAATACTGTGTTCAAGGAGCTAGTCTACCAAGTTTTGGAAAAAATCAAGAATGAACCATTCTTTAAGTGGCCGAGAAAGATGGTGAGGAATCCTGAGAGGCGCAATCACAATCTTTATTGCCAATACCACTAAGACCATAGGCATACCACTGAAGATTGCAGAAGTCTGTGAGATCATTTAGACCAATTGGTCCGTGAAGGTAAATTGAGGCACCTCTTGCATCACTCCAGTGGCCGAGGAGGTCAAATGAATTTCGAGCCCTAGAGAAATGATTCTTCGAAACCTTCATTAGGAACTATCTACGTCATCTTTGCAGCACCAGGAAGAACAGGGTCCTGGCCATCCAAGGTTATGTCAGTATCTCGGTTACCGGCAGGGGACTTTGGTCGAGATCTGAGGAGAGCTAGACCAGTTATCCAATCAGTTTTAGGCTTTTCGGACAAAGATAAGATTGGAACCATCCAACCTCATGATGACGCTTTGGTAGTCACCCTTAGAATTGGAAGATATGATGTGAAGAGGGTAATGGTGGACTAGGGTAGCGCGGTGGAGATAATGTACCTTGACCTCTATAGGGGGCTGAACCTAAAACCTAATGACTTAACACCATACTGTTCTTCCTTGGTTAGCTTCAAGGGAAGAATCGTCACCTCGAAGGGCCAGATACGATTGCCTGTACAGACTGGCTCGAAAGTAGTGGAAGTTGACTTCATTGTCGTAGATGTGTATTCCCCTTATATGGCAATTGTAGCCAGACCTTGGCTACATACGCTAGGGGCTGTTTCCTCTACTTTGCATCAAAAAGTTAAATATCCATCCGAATGACAAGTTTGTGAAATCCGTGGAGATCAATCCTCAGCCAGACAATGCTTGGTGGCTGCCATCTAGCACAAGCCTGAAATCGAGTCTTCGGCCAAGGTCGAGGGAGACTTATAGCAATTAAAAAGTCGGGTATCACCTGTCGAAGATCTAGATGAAAGCATTAGATGTGAGGATTTAGTAAAAGTTCTAATTGGGGACGATCCTGAAAGGTTCTTTCAAGTTGGATCTCAGATGCCTTTACCAGAAAAAGAAGAGCTAATTGAGTTCCTTAAGAAAAATCTTTATGTATTTGCCTGGAATGCTTACGAAGCCCCAGGATTGGATTCGGAATTCATTTGCCACCATCTGAGAGTCAACCCACTGATTGTCCCCAAGAAGCAGCCTCCTCGGCACCCATCTAAAGAATATGCAGATGCAGTCAAAGAAGAGGTAATGAAGCTCAAACAGACTGGAGCTATTAAAGAAGTTTTTTTACCCCGAATGGTTAGCAAATACTATGGTGGTGAAGAAGAAGAGCAGGAAATGACGAGTCTGTGTAGATTTCACCGACTTAAATAAGGCTTGTTCCAAGGACCCTTTCCCTATACTGAAAATTGATTAGCTAGTAGATGTCACTGTCGGCCATCCTCGGATGAGTTTCTTGGATGCTTTCCAAGGCTACCACCAAATACCGTTAGCCCCAAATGACCAAGAGAAGACCGCTTTTGTTACTGCTATTGGTAATTACCATTATAAAGTGATGTCATTCGGTTTGAAAAATGCAGGCTCTACTTACTAACGAATGATAACAAGGATGTTTAAGTCAAAGTCGTTTATATAGATGACATGTTAGTAAAAAGCAAAGTCATTTTTGAGCATGTAAAGGACCTTGACAACACTTTTGAAATTCTATGAAGGCACAACCTACGTCTGAACACTTCCAAATGCTCGTTCAGTGTAGGGTCAGTCAAGTTTTTGGGGTACATGGTGACACACAGAGGAATTGAGGTTAACCCCGATTAGATAAAGGCTATCCAAAGTCTACAGTCTCTTTGGAATCCGAAAGAGGTTTAGAAATTGACAGGAATGACCACTGCCCTGAATCGATTCATCTCTCGGTCGGCAAATAGGTGTAAACCTTTCTTCTCACTGATCAACAAGTGGAAAGGATTTGAATGGACTGAAGAATGTGCTTCGTCATTTCAACAACTCAAAGACTATTTGGCTAGGCCACCAATTATGTCTAGTCCTGAACCAGATGAGGTCCTGTTTGCCTATATTGCTGTGGTTCCCTATGTTGTAAGTCTAGTATTGATACGAGTGGATCAAGGTGTGCAAAGGCTAGTTTACTGTGTGAGTAAATCTTTACATGAGGCCGAGATTAGGTACTTGCCATTGAAGAAAGCTATCTTGGCAGTAGTACTTAGAACACGACAATTGCCTTATTACTTCTAAGCACATACGATTGTCGTGCTTACACAACTCCCACTTAAATCCGTACTTCGAAGTGTCGACTACACAGGAAGAATAGCCAAGTGGGGCACTATCCTAAGGGCTTTCGATATCAAATACATGCCTCGCACTTCAGTCAAGGGGCAGATCCTTGTAGATTTGGTGGCCGAGTTCACAGAACCTAGTTTAGAAGAAGTAACGGCAGAGAAGGACATGGATGAAAAATCGGTTGGCATGATTTCTTAACAAGGCCCTTCCCACTGGGAAGTATATGTGGACGGCGCAGTGAAATAGAAAGGTTTTGGAGTGGGGCTAGTGCTGATATCACCCAAGAGAATCATCATTGAAAAATCGTTAAGGCTGGATTTCTTGGTAACAAATAATGAGGCGGAGTACGAAGCCCTATTGATGGGAATGTCTATGGTCTAAAGAATGGGAGGAAAGGCAGTGGAGTTGTTCTCGGACTCAAGGTTAATTGTGGGTCAAGTACAAGGTGAGTTTGAGGTGAAGGATGAGAGAATACAGGGATACCTGAACCGAGTTAAACGTTTGCAGTCAGAATTCAAATTTTTTAGCTTATTGCACATCCCCAGAAGTGGTAATGCACATGCTGATTCTCTGGCCACACTCGCTACCTCTTCGGTGAAAAATTTACCAAGAGTTATCCTCGTCTAGGACTTGCATGGGCCTACCGAGGCAAGAAGAGATGTAATCCAAGTTTACCAAATCAGAACCGGGCTTTGCTGGATGGATCCTATAGTCAAATTCTTGAAAGAAGATATTCTACCTGAAGAAAAGGGGGAAGCTGACAAAATTTGAAGGAAGGCGACCAGATTCTGGCTATCCGAGGACCAAAAATTATACAAACGCTCCTATTCAGGGCCGTACCTGCTATGCATGCATCCTGAAGCGGCTGAGTTACTACTAGAGGAATTGCATGAAAGAATCTGTGGAAGCCACACTAGAGGTAGGTCTTTGGCTCACCGAGCCATTATTCAAGGTTATTGGTGGCCGAACATGCAAAAAGAAGCTCATGGTATGTTAAGAAGTGCGATCAATGTCAACGATTTATGCCGAACATACATCAACTAGGTGGAGTCCTCAACCCATTATCTAGTCCATGGCCATTTGCTCAATGGGGCTTAGATATAGTGGGTCCATTCCCAAGAGCTGCAGAAAATAGGAAGTACCTCTTGGTCGGCACAGACTATTTTACCAAATGGGTTGAAGCTGAACCTCTAGCCAACATCTGAGACGTAGATGTGTAGAAATTTGTATGGACAAATATTATTACTCGTTTCGAAGTTCCTCTTACTCTCATCTCGGATAATGGCTTATAGTTCAACAGTAAAGCATTCTGGAATTATTGTAGCGAACTGGGAATCACAAACAGATACTCCACCCTTGCCTATCCTTAGGGGAATAGACAAGCAGAAGCAGTTAACAAAGTCATAGTTAACGGATTAAAGAAGAGATTAGACGATGCAAAGAGCAAGTGAGTGGAAGAATTACCACACGTACTTTGAGCTTACAGAACTACGCCTCGTAAATCTACTGGAGAGACCCCCTTCTCAATGACTTATGGGGCTGAAGCTGTCATCCTTCTAGAGACTAGCTTTCCAACTCTGAAAACCAGCTCGTTTAGTTCGACTGGTAACAATGAGCTGCTAGAAAAGAGTTTGGATTTGATTGAAGAAAGGAGAGAAAATGCAATGGTTCGATTAGGACATTACCAACAAAAGCTTAGGCAAGGCTATGATGCCAACGTGAAGTTAAGGCTTCTAGAAACTGGTAATTTGGTACTCAGGAAAGTTGTGGGCACTGTAAAAAACCCAATTTGGGGGAAGCTAGGACCCAATTGGGAAATGCCATATCGTATCACTTAAGGGGCTGTCATTGGGGCATATTTCCTAGAAGACCTAGATAGTCATGTAACACTGCGCCATTGGAATGTAAATAACCTCAAAATGTACTATTATTAATCGAATTTTCTCTTCAATCACCATGACAATTCGCCATCCTTATCGGTTCTTTAAGTGTTTAAACTTAAATCCAATCATGCTTGTAGTCCTCGGACTAGATGATTTGGGTTAGTTAACGCTCCTTAGCGGTTCTCTAAGTGTTTAATCTTAAATCCAGTCATACCTGTAGTCCTCGGACCAGATGATTTGGGTTAGTTAACGCTCCTTAGCGGTTCTCTAAGTGTTTAATCTTAAATCCAGTCATGCCTGTAGTCCTCAGACCAGATGATTTGGGTTAGTTAACATTCCTTAGTAGTTCTCTAAGTGTTTAAACTTAAATCCAGTCATGCTTGTAGTTCTCGGACCAGATGATTTGGGTTAGTTAACACTCCTTAGCAGTTCTCTAAGTGTTTAAACTTAAATCCAATCATGCTTGTAGTCCTCGGACCAGATGATTTGGGTTAGTTAACACTCCTTCACATGCTTGCAATCCTTAGATTAGATAGTATGGGTTAGTCAACACCTCTTTACAGTTATTGTTATTGAAGTTTAACTTTGAAATGAGTCTTGCTTGAAATTCTCGAATGTATTTAAATTAACTCTAACTTATGATAACCTTCTTTATGCATGTTCGAAAAGACCTGTGAAGCTTTTATGATACTCGTTGCATTCATTATTTAGTAGTAATTCTTATACAAACTGCTCTTTTCAATACCAATTTTGGTTATGTGCATTGTCAGCATGATATGGTGGTTATGTTTACCTACATTACCATAATTACAAAATATAGTTATTTGTAGCAAAAGTAAGTCATAAGATATGCAACGAAGACACCAGAAGTAAAAGGAAAATTGTTTCATTGATCAAAAGAAAATAGTTTACAATCCCTTGCGTAAAAGAAAAACAAGTACAAGTACAAAACAAAACAAAACAAAACCAAAAAAAAAAAAAAAAAACACCTAAGTATCTAAGTCTTCGCTTGAGGGACCAAGGGGTCAACAGCCTGGCTGGACTGAGTCACAGCAGCTTCTAGGGCTTGGTCCTTAGGGGTTGAAGGGGTTTTCTTCTTTCCCAAGCCCTTATCCTTATCCTTGGATGCCTCAGCTGGCTTGCTCTGATCAGCAGGCTGACCAGACTCCTTGGAGGCCTCAAGGGTGGTTGAAGGAAGTTGACTGACCAAGGGTTGCTCTGAGGCCTCCTAGAGTTGTGTTGGAGGAGGGGGATTAGACCCTAGGAGCTCTCGGATGTCAGGGTCATAATATATGCTCCCAGGCAGCCTCAGTTCTGAGTCTGTAGGCACCCCAGCAGCATCTAGTGCCTTGCCCCACGTTATATCGCAGTAGTCTTGGCTGACCGTGGCAAACTGTTCAGTGAGGCCTTTTTCGGTCTCCTCCACCCTCAGTTGGTATGCTGCTTTTCTTTCAGCCTCGGTCGTCTCCTTAGCCAGTTGAGCATTCTTTTGAGCCAACTTGGCAGTCTCCCTGGCCTTTTGGAGTTCGGCATGAAGTTCCTTCACAAGCGCTTTCTCAGCTGCCAAATTGCTCTCAGTCTCATTTAGCAGCTTGCGTTAGGCTTTGGCCTGGCTCTCAGCATTCTGCAGGCCCGCATTAAGACTCTTTCTTTCATTAGTTACCTCTTTAAGCTGCTTAGAGAGTTGAAAAGAGTCTTCCTTTAGGCTGCCCAAAGACTTTTCTGCCTCGGACCGAGAGTGGGCCTCCGCTTGGGCTTCAATATAGGTTTTCCTGTTCCACTCTTCAGCCACAAAGACTTGCTGAGTAATCTGCATAGTAAAATGAAAGAGTTAGCACAAAACAAACAAAAATTAACATCCCAAACTGAAGAGCTGGAATAACTCACTTACCATGGCTAAATCCCTCTTCAGGGACATGAAGAGTTCATACTGGCTAAAGCACTTGTATGAGTCCATGTCTCGGGAAAGGAGCAATGGTTGCTCCAAGGCATCAGCTACTAGTCCTGCTCTTCCCCTATCGTAGTTTCTGAGGGAAGTATTCCAAGGAATAGGAGCACCGTCCAACTTCAACTTGGGAGACCATGTATGTGGCCCTCGGCGCACATCAGTAACATAAGGGTCATCTCAGCTCTCAGTAGATGAGGCCTTCTTGCTCCGGTGGTCTTTCACCACCTTTTGTTGCTTGGTTTTTTTTGGTGGCACCACCACCTCCCTCTCCTGAGTTTCGAGGGGCCTCTTCTTCTTCAGGTCCAGCAAGAGCTTTAAGCCAAGATCAAGAACCTAAGGTGGCGGTGGAGGCAAACTCACCACTGGTTGGGAAGTCCCAGTCCCTTTTGGCTCAACCTTCTTGCCTCTGTTCTTCATCAAAGCCTTTAAGTCTAACATGTCTTCCTCTTCCGAAGAGTCTTCTAGAAGAGCAGTTATCAGAATGGGAGGATGGACACTAAACTGCCTATCAATCTCCTCCTCGGAGTCTGAGGATGGTATCACCTGAACCCCTTTTGAAACTTCCTCTTCGAATTTGAATTTATCTATTTGTTCTTCTAGTGAAGAGGACGAGGAGCCAACCCTCTCACCTACAACCACCGATTCAAGGGGGACTTGCTGAACTGGCTGAACAAGCAATGGCACACCATGTGGATTTGGGTGTGGTACGGGTTCAAGGTCGTATGGCGCTAAGAAGCCACGCCGAGCGACATCTATTTGCCAGAGCCGATAATCACCTTGTGTAATGGTGTTGCCAATTGGTTGAATATCAGTTGATTTTGGTGTGTAGCCGAGGATGAGAGGAACGGACCGAAGCTGTCCGTCTTCACTCACGAAGATCTCTGAGCGTAATAAATAATTAAGCGCGACTGTATTGGTAAGGCTAAGTCGAGGAGAAGTGTGATCTTTATCTATAAACATTAAAAAAATAAAATAAAAAAAAAAAAAAAAAAAAAAAACTTAGTCAGAAAACTGGAAAATAATGACATAAAGGAAAAGACAGATTATGAAGAGTGAAGATCCTAAATCTACTGTTAGAGATCCTAAGTCTAGGAAGTCACACCTGGCTCTCCTAGTTGGGTCGAACAGTGAAGACCGTCATGCCACATGCCTAAGACGATCAGATAGTCATCTTTCATCCATTTATTTGACTTGGGAAGGCAGGAGAGAAGTCTAACGGTGTCGGACCGGGATTTAAGGTAATATCCCGCTCTCTTTTGGCTATGACACTCGTACATATGTACCAAGTCACGCCATGTTAGTCCTAATCCTAGATGAACGTTCAGGGCATCAATGGCTCCTAGGATCCTAAAGTTATTGGGCACGCATTGCTCGGGAGAAAGTCTATGATTGCGAAGGTAGTTTATGGTGATAGAACCCATTGGAAGGGTCATTCCCCCTTCAATGAAGGCTATCATAGGGATTATGACTTCCCCCTCTTTTCAGTCAGTTAATATCCGCTCCAAAGGGCAATACCTCAGACTTACCCCCTGCGGTATACCATAGGTTTGCTTAAATTCTTCTATTAGGGCAAGACTATCGACGAGGTATTGAAATCTACCCATTTTTAAGAAATATTCGAAGTAATAACTAGGAGATAGGGGTTTGCAGGTTAAGAACCCTGGCCGAGAAGAGAATGATGAATTAAGGATGTCGAAACTTACACAGACGGATCTGGAGAATGATCTCTGAATTCGAACTGGATTTTTTGTAGATTCTGGGAAGTAATAAGAAAGATGATTGAAGAAGATCGAAGGATTTGAGGGCGTGAGTTCACTGGGTGGTCTGAGGATTTGTAAAGTAAAGAAGAAATAACCTCCTCTGAGGGCTTATATACGGGGACAGGTGAAAGGTTGTAATTCATCCCACCCAAATTCCAAAGAAGAACCATGTCCATTAGATCAATGACCCATCGTTGGATGCAAAAGATAAAACGCAGCCTGGAGTAATTAATACAGCGCTTTGGGAATAAGGAAATGACAGCGGCAATGATGAAGCGCTTGCATCTATGCCTGCACACGTGCAAGCTTGGATATTTATGTGTTTTTTCAAGTTTTTTACTGCGTGGTAGGCCAAAATCTTTTTTTTTTTCTCCTCGGATGCGAAAGAAAAATTAAAATTTTGAGGGGCTATTGTGGGGGGAAAAGCCCAATCTAACGTAGTGGGCCTAGGGCCCTATTTGAGGATTACTATGTGTCCGAATAGAAGGAACCGGTTGAGATAAAGTCCATTTGGAAGAAGGATACCTAGAAACAAAGGAGATGTACAATCCGAAGAGGTCACCAGCGGACCGAAGAGATCTTACTCCTCAGATACGAATAGTCTTGATTAATCAAACGTATGTAAGGTCCGAATGATCTTCCTAGCAACCTCAATGATAAAAATAAGCTCTGCGTATGTCAGGAGACGATAAGGACGAAAAAATATCTAAAGGAAAAGCTGCTACTACCTATTAAATACACTGCAGCAACTTTTCTGGCCGCGTTTATGTGGAGAAAACCCCTGAACAGTGTAATCTCAACTACCGCCACTCACCAAAAGTTAAAGAAGATACATGACATGACATACACTCAAGTAGGTACCTAGATGAAGAACAAGTGGACGATGGGGATGATGGGGAAGGATGCTATATAAGGAAGAAGGGCTCCTGATAAATGGGGGGCAGAAAAAGAGAGGAGAAAAGAAAAAAGAAAGGTTTTACTGTAACCCTAAGAATTGTAACCAATATTTAATCTATCATCAGTCTTTTAAGACTTCAGCTTATTTATCTTTACATGTATTTTTATACTGGTTTATACTTGGACGTTGTAATCAATCGTTGTGAGCTCCACAATCAACCTAGCTCTATCATCTACACTCTACAAATTTATTGTTTTGGGCTTGGACCACAAATCCTAACCCTACAACATAAATTTAGAAATTATCAGAAAAATAAATAAAAATATCATCCGATTCTTAAAAAAATAAATTAATTTTTAAATCCAAAATTGAACCAAAGTAGTAAAAATGTCTTTTTTTAAGTAGAGAATGTTGTGACAATTAAGTAACTACTGTGCAAGGTAGAGGCCATGTCGGTGAATACATTTAAGATGCTACAGCTGTACAACCTAGTAGGTTTGAGTTATGGATTAAACACCCATAAAAAGTCCAAAAGTAACTTAATTTATATCTGTCAAAATCATAGTAACTTTTGCTTACTTTATGAATTTTTATTCAAGTAATGTCTTTTAATCAGGGTGGACGATTTTTAATTGGCTTTTCACAAAAAATTCATGAGTTAAAATGTATAACATTTTTTTTTTTTTTAAAGTTTTAATTTATAACTTTTGCTCTTAATGATAGATTTTTATCAATTAATTAAGACATTAATCAAATTTTAACTACTGTGCAAAGTGAAAGTCTAAATCTTCTGTTTCACTTTTTCTACTTCACTCTATACTCTACCAATAAATACTTGTCACGTATTCATCTAATTAATTAAATACTATCATTATTGACTTATTAATACTACAGTTATTAATTAATAATAATATTTAATTAATTAGATGAACATGTAACAAGTATTTATTAGTCAAGTATAAAGTGAAGCTGGGACAGAAGATTTGAACTCGCAAGGTGGAGGCAGTGTCGGTGAATACATTTAAAATGCTACAGCTGTACAGCCTAGTAGGGTTGAGTTATGGAATAAATACCCATAAAAAAAAGTCCAAAAGTAACTTAATTTATATCTGTCAAAATCATGGTAACTTTTGCTTACTTTTATGAATTTTTATTCAAGTAATGTCTTTTAATCAGGGTGAAGACGATTTTTAATTGGTTTTTCACAAAAAATTCATGAGTTAAAATGTTAACTGTTTTTTTTTAAGAGAGTTTTGATTTATGACGCTCTTAATAATAGTTCTTTATTATCAAATCAAGATATCAATTGATTTTTAGTATAGACGAAAATTAGACTCCAAATTTTATATTCAAATATCAAAGACTTTACTAATTGCTTAAATGTATTACACTTCATAACATATAGGCAAATATCATGAAACAAAGAAATTATAGTTTGAACAGTGATACGGTCCAATATGAATAAGAGGATAACTGTATTTATATTAATTTTATGAATTTCAATTAATTTAAATAAGTTTTTTTGAGAATTATTAATTAATTTAAGTAACTAGTGTAACTCTCTAAGCAATGTTACACCATTCAAGTACTTGTTATAGAATTTATATTTTACAAATCTAAATTACATTTTCTATATATTCTTAATATTCATGTTAATTTTTATGCCATGAATAGATTTTAAATTGTTTTTACATATTAAAGGATATATGTTAAAAAATTTATACATAAGACTTTAAACTTTTGGAGGTTCATTGCGTGCCGGCCCTACGGGGCTCTGCCAGTGTAGATATAGATATTGGATAAAACAAAATTCATGAAATTCAAAAATGCTTAACAAACAAGTCGGCAATATGCAAACAAAGTCGACAAACCAACTTTTGGTGCAAACAATGCACGGGTCAAGTTTTACAGCAAATGGCTTTTGATAGTCTTGATAAAAACAAACGCATGCTTAGTTCCATTTTTGTTAAAAAGAAAAAAAAAACAAAAAAAAAATGCTCTTCTCGTGCAGACAACTAGTTAGTGGGATTTCCATGTACCGACAAGGCTACAATATATATTGTCATCATGAACTTTTTGGAGAAGCTTTGATGAGTACTTTTATAGAATATCGACTATGAGATAATATAATCAATATCTAATCTTCACTAGGTTGTGACATCTGATTAGACCTTTAATTTAGCAAAATAATTTTTCGTTTCAAGATTTACAATTGACATAAGATCGTTTACCAAGATGCACAAAAATTCAAAGGCTGCAATTTAGAAGAACTTGATACAAGGTCACATAATCATGATATATGGGCTATTGTCAATATAAATCTCTGTAAATTTAAGGCAGTTAATGGGATGAAAATTTTACATCCAGGTTACATAAGCTGTGAACATTTGCAAGAAATATGCTGTAAATCTAAAACTAAAGTAAACAAAAACGACTCTGCAAGTATGAACATCTCCCTGCTATATATAGTCCATAAAATAATACCACATAAGAATAATATGACTTTGTTGTGATGGTATTACGTACATTGGAGATCCGAGTCCAGCAACTTGCAATTTGGTCAAGAAAGGAGTGGAAGATGTTAATTTCCCAATAATTTGTGAAACAAATACTTTGAATAAAATGAACCAATTAATAAAAAACATTGTGCAAAAAGGAAGGGGTGAAGCGAGTGAAGGGGACCCTGCACCTAAGATTCCCAATCCCAAGTGCTCATGGTGGCCTAACAAAAAGGACAATTGCTGAGTGGAATGTTGCATCATGTGATTTTTGTGGCTTTGAATTCAAATGGGTCATGTTTTGTAAGCAATAGATTTCAAGTGGATGTCACTGCTTTCAAGTGTCTTAGAAAACATTAGAGACCATACCGTAAAAAGAGGGATAAAAGTGCCCAACTCCTATGATGTGTACATACCATATGACAAGTAAAGTGGAAAAGAAAAGAACAAAAGGGGTCTCCATTAGCAACTCTTTCTCTATTATGGGTGAAAGAAGAGACGAAGCATAGATTTTGGGGGAACCCAAGAGCCTAGACTTTTTTTGTTTCCCCATCTTCTTAAGTTCCTATTGTTGGTTCTAAGTTTGTAGCCAAACTCTGTCTTAATAGTCTAATGGTTAGGGCTCACTCTTAAGGGTTTGGAAGGTGAAAGTTCTAGGTTTGAATTCAGCAATGGAGAGTGGTTGGGAATAAAATTTCATACTCTCGGCTCATACTCACTAGTATCTTCAATGAGGTTGGGTGCAAAGTTATGGCATATCCGAATCCCTTGCTTCCATAGCCCCAGGCTCAGCAGGTAAGGTGCCACTATGGAAAGCCAAGGACTAGGGGTGGGTATTGGATGGTGTGGAAATTTGATTGGTCACACTAAAAAGTTGGATGGTGTGAAAATTTGATTGGTCACACTAAAAAGCATCCACTACATTTGGAACTTTTATAAGAATTTAATGATGGCTCTAGCAATATAGCAAAAACCAAATAATAATAATAAATATTGGCAAAGGGAAACATTTTTTTTTCTCAATGGACAATCATTGTAGAAAGGGAAAAAAAAATATTACGTCAATAATATTTTCACAACAAATCATAAATAGTAAGTTATTATTTGTTCTAATTCTAATTCACAACTTAAATTACTATTTTGCTTACCCATAACAATTAATAACAACTTACCACTTAGGATTTATTATGAAAATATTATGGATATAACATTCCAAATTAAAAATAAATAAATAAATAAAAGAAAAAGGAAAAAAAGGAGAAGGGGTTAATCGCATATCATTCTCATTGTAGTGGGTCTTTCAATTGAGCTCCATATATAAAATCTCTTACAGCCCATTTCCGGGTAATTGACGTTTTACAAATTGGGCCTTGAAATTTAGATCAGCCCACCAATACAAATCCAATACTTCAAATCTTAGTTTTAACAAAGAGACTCGAAGATCCTTAGGCCCAATATCTAAAAACCAAAAATTTGTTCTTCAAAATTCCCGGGACCGAGAGGGAGAGACAGATCGGCACGGCTCGGCTCCAGGAGGTTTACTCGGCGGCTTCGCTCCAGGAGGTGTACTCGGCTCCGGCCAATACACCTTTGGGTAAGTTCAGTAAACTCTCGATCTCTCAAACTATCGGGTTAGGGATTTGATTTTGTGGGTGGTGGTGGTTCGTATTTTTTTGGGCCAAAAAAAAAAAAAAAAAATATCTTGAAGATACTTCTGCAGCAAGAATACGTGTTGTTTCGATTTGTGTCAATTTAGTTATGGAGGTTTCAAAATGATGGAACAACTATATGCCTAGAGAGTATCTTAAAGTGATCTTCTATTCTAAGCAAGCATGGATAAGTAATTTAGAAGTCACCTGAAATGTTGGTTTCTTGTGATTCAGCTCATATTGACAATTTTATGTTAATGTTTGAACTGTTTAACCTTGGGCTAGACTTGGGGTCCTAATGCGGTTCCTTTGATTTAGGAGTTAAAACTCCAAATTTATGCGCCAATTGAGTTCTGATGTTGGCTTTTATGTTTGCACTTGGCTACAAATTAATGTCTTGGTCTGATGATGTCTTTGAAAAAAAAAATAAAATAAAATGTTTGAACTTGGTTTGTTAAATGGGAAATGCCTAGTCCATAGGGCATATTGATAGTTCTGTCTTCCAACGTAGTAAGTGAAAGTGTGTGTGGGTCACTTGGTCCATCTAATGGCTCAATGTTTTATTTGCTGTTTTGAATGAGCTCTAATTCAAATGGCACCTCCCTCAGTTATGAGAGTAAGATGGTGGTGAGGTCATGACTTTAAGAACCACTAGGTTTTGTGTAGCTTTCCAATAAAAAAAATGTTTTATTTGTCGTTTTTGGAGTGTAAGCATTTGTCCTTTTCAAATTACATTAAAAAAAGGGAATTGCGAAGTTACTTATGCATTTGGGAATTGCAAGTGCTCAAGAAAGTGGTTTTCCCTTCGTGGATTGGGACATTTGGTAAGATCTTGACAATAGAAAAACCTTGTTGAAAGGAATATGGAATTGGTCCATTGATGTTGTATGCTTACAGCCACCAGTGAATCTGTGGATAATCTTTTGCTTCACTGCCCCAATGTATTTTTGGTTTTTTGGGGTGCATTAGGTGATGCCGTCAAAGGTAATTGATGCTTATTTTGCTAGATAGGTATGCATGGAAGGCATTGTAATAGTGTTGACTGTGTTGTATGAGCTGCAACTTCTCATTATATTATGTGGTTATTGTAGAGGGAATAGAATTCTTGCATTTTTTTTTTTTATGATCTGGAGGGATCTGTGATTGAACTTAAGTATGTTTTTGTGTGTTCTTTATTTAAATGGTGTATTATGATTGGGGAAGGGGTGTCTTGTAACTCTTTAGGTTTTTTTATTTGGTATGTTGTAATTCTTTAGTTAAGTTCACGGATAGCATGAATCATTGATTGTAGATGTTAGGCAGCTTTTCTTTTAAGCATACTTTATTTTCATAAAATCTTTTATTTATTATTTTTTTTAAATGGTGATTTTTTGTGATGTACAGTTGAAAATTTGTTAAATACTTTATTATTATTTTTGGAAATTGATAAAGTACTTTAGTTTTCTCAAAGGGTGAAAAGCTTATGGGCTACTTAATTGCTTAGAGGAATAAGCTGGAGTGCGCTATACAGCCAGCCCAAAGGTGAAAAAATAAAAAAAGAACAAGCACTAGCGTGAAAAAGGAACCAGAGTTTCTTAAACTTAAAAGAAGAGGATTAGGGAGGCAGATAAAGAGGGAGCTAGAGAAGTAACAATTGATAAGGACCCCTTCTCCTCTTTATTTTCTTTTTTGATAGATAATCAAAGAACTATTATTAATGAAAAAAATAAGGAATAATACAAGCTGTTCATCATGATGAACAGCAAGAAAAAAATATAACAAACAGCAAAAAAGAGGGAAATCAGGAAACTAATCTAAGAGAAAACATAAACTCAAAGAGAGAACAATAATCAGTAAAACCCCAACAATGAGACCACTCAAAAAGACTATGTTGGCATAAAACCTTTAACTCATCCAACATCTTCTCATTGTCCTCAAAGGAACAACGATTTCGTTCCAACCAAACAATCCACGTTAAGCAACCTGGAATCAAATTCCACATGTTCGAATTATGCTTCCCAAGTCATTGATGCCAACAAAATAACAATCCTGCTGCCGTTCCTGGCATAACCCTTCTCCTCTTTATTTTCCAATCTTGTTTACCAAAATTTTCAATTAGGATGCTCTTACATCATATGTTAATGTCTAAGAAGTTGCAATCCTTAGAATTTTAACACTAGGAAATTGTTATTGTGCAATATGTTGACATTAAGAAGCTAGGTTCTTTGGAAAAGATGATGAATGCTAAAGATCAAAGTATTCTAGAAATTTTTAGGCGTGGTTCCTAGCTGTTAGTTCAAACTGGCTGTCAAATGTTTTTTAAAGCCACGGCAGTGTTTCAAGCCTCTTGATAGTTCAATTCATTATTGGATTGTATAGGTGTTAACCTTTGTAGAATCAGCCATAGGGTTCTGTGATAAAGCAATCATGATCTGGTGGTTCCTTATATATATTTTCAATATGTGATTAAAGTTGACTTGGGGTGTGATTCGGGCCTGTTTGTTAGGGTTGTTTAAACAATAGTTTTTGTTGTTTAAACAATATAACACGTATTTACACAACACTTTTTCACCTACACTTATTTCCACAACACTTAAACAACGTTATTAAAACAACATTACCAAACAGGTCCTCAATTTTTGGAACACAAAATGTATCCATTAGGATTTTTTATGGAACCTTACCTTAGTGGATCAACTATCTTTTGGATTTATTCATACCCAGTGAGAACTATCTTGTCAATGTCATGCATTTGAGGTTTGGGAAAGATAAATTAAAAGATAAACATCTGGACCAATACGTTCAGATTTGAAGTAGTGGATGGAGTCAAAATAATTAAAGTATAAGTTAATAAGTTTGATATTATGTTCAATATATGTTAATCGATAAATATGGGAATATAGGCATCTAGTTGAGCTACTGAGGCAACGAAGTATGGTCTTTCCAAGGTTTTCATTGCTAAACTCATATTGTAATCTTTCCAAGTAACATTTACACGGTGCGCTAATTTCCTCCAAACTTGTTTTTCTGTTTCAACTTCTGAACATTATTTAAAATACTTCAAGTCCATATTTTTATTTGTTATCAGTTAGTGTTTGATCAATATGTTTATGAAAATTATTGTTGGAGAACTATTCATTCTAATATGATATCTGTTTATTGTTCTAGGGTCGAGTACTTCTTTTACTACATTGACTTGCTTAGTAATTTCCTCAATTACATAAATAAAGTTTGTTGACAAAGATTTTGTTCTTAGAAATAGCCATATAAACTATTTTTAGCGTAATGATATTTTAGCTATGATCATGATACTATGTGAATATGTTCTGAATCTTAGACTCTGATTAGTAAAACTAGCTATATGATTTACAGTTTATTTGAGAATCTTTTTTCGTAATTGAAACTTGGTTGGCTATGGAGTCTGGCCCTGTCCATGGGGTTATAATACATGGCCATCTGTTAGTCACCAGTGTCATATGGCCCTGCCAACAGGGGTTTAAATATGTTGGCAATGTTCACCCTGTCCATAGTGTTATAACATATTGCCATCTGTGTGCCCCATGCCTAACCATAATCTGTTTGACTACATTTATACATATGCATAGTTATGATTGTGAAATTTGTTATCTGTAATTGAAGTAGATTATTTTGTTAACTTATATTCCCTACTGGTCATTTAAAAGAAATTAATGTATCTGTTATTACTTCAAATGATTTATTTTAAATGTATCTCTACAAATTTTCTTTATGAAAATATACACATGTATTTGGCCCTTTCTTTTTAGTACCATGTATTTGTTATTTACTGTGCTGTCAAGCTCACCCCATTCCCCTTTTAAAATGAGGAGTTGGAGTAAAGATTTGATGTAAGAAGACGTTGGTGGAATCGCAAAGAGATAGTATTATTATTTTTGGGATGTTTGGATAATTCATTTCATTATGTTTTGGGAGCCCTCTGACCTATCAAAAAAAAAAATGTTTTGGGAGCCCTCTGATTATGGATTTCAATCACATTGTTAAATTGGTTGAGACTTAAAGATACTTTTTACTTGTGTCAGGGAGACAATTTTTTATGGAGGTAATTTATTCTGTGACTGTCATGTGGCTTGTATGTGCTCTGTTTTATGTGGAATAGTTTTCATAGGTTTGACATGTTGGTTTGGTCATGTGCTTGAGTTCATAAGGCTATGGATTTGGGTCGTGACAGTTTTGATGAGATTTTTATGCTTATTTGATAGAAAAAATATGTGGGGTTTTAGGTATTGATAGTTAAGAGTAGGAGATTGACTTAAGGTTGTAAGGAAGATTGGAAGAAGGAAAAGAGGGAAATTAGTGTTTAGGATGTGAATGAACTGCACTTGTGAACGGTAGAACAAGAAAGAGAAGAAGAAAGTAGAGAAGAGAAATGAAGAAAAGACAATAAAAAGACATAAGGACTGTTTCTTATTCTAGTGATATTATTAGTTAAGTAAAAATCTATTAAGGTAATGACTAATAAAGACCAACTTGGACTCAATAAAAAAAAGAATGCTAAGAGACTTAGGGTTTCCTATAAAATTTTAGACTCAATAAATTAACTAAGATACCCTATAATTTCTACAATCCCTTCAAATTAAGGAATTTGGGGCCTTGACACACCAAACAGCTTGGGGTAAAGGTCTTACAAATGTTCCCAGAAATTTGGATGGAGGAATTGGTTTGGGAAGCATTCTTCAGATATTTGGAATTTAGTGCTACCATTTTTTATGTGATTAATGTGGAAGGAACGCAACTCTCAAACATTTAGAGACATTGAGAGATCCCTATATCAATTAAAATTCTTATTGATTCATTCCTTGTTTAGTTGGTCTTGGGTTTGGGGTTTCACATGCCGTACTTCTATTTTTGACTTTCATAATTCTCTTAAGAGTTTCAGTTTGATTCTTTGTAATTTTTTAAAATACTTTGTGTTCATCTTCATGAACATGAAGTAATTCTCCTTTTCAATAGAACTTCTTTATTTACTTATCAAAAAAATAAAAACCTGAATTAGAAATTGTATTAACCTAGGAGACATATAACTAGACTTTAAACCACATGACTTTTACTTCAATTGGACTTCACATGTGGATCCCATAAAATAAATCTTGAATTTGCATAATAACAAATTAATCTTCCTTCCATGAATGCATCAATATGACTTAGTAATAAATGCATTTTATTCACTCTCATAAATTTTCAGCTCTGAATTGTAGATTGTTATGTTGGGGAAGACTAATGGTGTAATATCCTAGCTCTGTGAATCATGAGACATGGGATAACCTCTATGCACACAGTTGCATATGTAAACTGCCATTATATGTCAATGTTACAGCGCAGCATTGCCAGTTAACATTCATTTACCTCATGTAAAGTTTTGGTATGATATAATGTTCTTTTTTAAAAGTTTAGGTTTGATGGGAGCTTTCATCTGTCAGTATTTAACTGACTGTCAATGATTTATCTTTCTTTTGTGAATTTAGAGACACCTGCATTATTTGACATTAATGGTCAAAATGTACATTGAGCATAGGGAATCATCAATGTTGGCCTCCTTTTGCCGAACTTACTGAAGTCTTTTTCTTTACCAATTTTCTGCAGTCTATGTTTGATTGGATTTGTGCCCTAGGCAGCATCCCTTTGATGTCCTTTGTAGATTTTATTGGTTTCCTTTCTTTCTGATTTGTATTCTTTGAAAAGGGTCTATTCATATCTATTTATTTGACATTCCCTTTTCCTTTTCTAATAATATTTTTTACTTATAAAAAAAGGGTCCTTTTCTTTCCCAGTTACTCCTTATAATAGTCACCACTCTTTGTGAAGTTTCCTATGCATTTTGTAGGCTTGACTCTTGAGCGCAGCTGTTAAATGTTCATTTTTCACTCTCTTTCTAATATGAGCTAGATACCTAATGAAAGAAATCATAGCTGACAACAACAGTATGAAAAGCTTGAACTATATGTTTCTAATACATCACAATCATTTGCTTGAATGTTTTCAGGTGCCTCTTGTGGGAGTTGCTCTGTTATGGGTGAGTTTTCAATTCAGATTAGCAGCGACCTTCTTAATCGGCTTTCTGATGACACCGAAAAGTTGAAGAAGAAAACTAAAAAATCTAAAACCAAGGTACCACAAGAGCCTAGACAGCGCTCAGCTAAGGTAAATCAGAAGCAAATTTCTGATGAATCTGAAACATTTAAGGGGGCTGCTACTACAGGATGGCCACTGCAGCCTCCTTTATTTGTACCTGTAAATACCCCTGCACAATCTGCCTACACAGAGTTGGATGCAATTCGATCTGTCCTTCAAGATGGTGAGAGGGTTCTGGACTGTTTACAGAAGGAGGAGGAAAATATGGCGCAGGAAGTAACACAAAGAGCCAAGGATCTTGGAGATAAGGAGTTCAAGCTTCCATACCAGAAGCCTATGCCTTGCTTGGCTGAGAATAATGCTTGGTTGGAATGCTACAAGGAACATGCAAAAGACATCCTGAAATGTTCTCCTCTAGTTAAAAGCTTCGAAGATTGTATTAGCCGAGCTAGGTAGAACGTGAGTTCAGCAGAGAAGTAGACATTCCTAGAAGAAATTTTTCTGGTCACATACGTGAGTGCAAGCTGATGTCCAGTATAAGTGACCTAGATTTTTGTGGTACAAATAATTACACACTCGTTGATATCTCCATTAATGGATTGCATGGGTTTTCTTTATTAAAGAGTCATTAACAATTTTGTTAATTCTTGTTGTTCATAAGCATAATGTGACACGTTCACTGGTGTTCGACCTTTATTTTAGACTAAGATGTCAAAAATGTTTCATTAAGGTCTATCTATTTTAACCTAAGCCATCCATGATATGACTGTTGTTAAATCTTTATCAGCAATTTTTTATTTCATCATATGCGATGATTCTCTAATCGGTTATGCCTTAATTCTTTGAATCTAATAGACAATTATTCGTCTGCCATTATCTTCATTCTGAAATCTAATTTATTTATTTTTCTGTTTTATTATGTGTCAGATTGTTCTTTTTTTTTTCTTTTTTTGAGAAGAAGAGGAGAAGATTGTTCTTGTGATTCAACATCTCATGTATTAAACTGTTGTGCCTTCTTCTTCTTCTTTTTGGAATCAGTGTGGGGATGGATCTTAAAAGCACCAGCCCCGGATGCTGCTTTTTTGGTAGCAGGTAAAAATTTATTGTTATAGAGGGATCATGTGCTAAGAATTTAATTCCACTGGAATTTTGCCAAAATTTCAGCTAAAATTTCTATTCAGCAATCTTAGCAAAGTCTTTTTAAATTCTAAGTAACTTCTGTCATAATTTGCTTCATGATGAGAAGACTGAAATATGGACCAAGAAAGGAACAAATTTTAGGTGAGGTAAATCAAAAACTCTCCAAAGAAGTGTGAACTGCCCTACCTGTTTGAAGATAATGGTAATCTGTTGCTTCACAATTTCTTGAAAGTATGGATTACATCACCGAATGCATAATGCCATATGATACTAGATAGAAATACTATATTAGGAGCATTAACGTTGTTCATAATGTCAAACAAGACTTTGCGAATTTAGTGGTGTCCTCAGGAAGTGGGTTCTCATGAATTATTGTGCTTGTGAACACCAGCCATCAGTTAGAGAAATTAAAATGGGAGATGGGTGGGAGTGAGTGTGGTACCTAAGAGTCGAGTATACTTTCAAGATCCTTTAATTATTTATTTGGAAAATTATCCTAAACTTTCGAAGGTACGTTTTGCATCATAAATTATCATTTTTATTACATTTTATACCCGACATCAAGATTGTTAACTTAGATGGAAAAATATGGTATCACGTAAAAAGATTTAATGGTTCATAAATTATACTCTTGATTATACTTTATTACCCTAAATTATACTCCTGCTTAGAGGTGTTCACATTACTTTTTGGTTTAGCTTTTTTAGCCAAAAATCACATTGCTTTTTTTTTTTTGGTCATTTGGTAAGCATTTGAAAATTTGAAAATGGTTCATTGGAAAAGTTTAGGATTACAATTTTTTTTTTTTGTAATTTTTTGACACAATTGTGATATGATATAGGGTCCATTTGGATAGCACTTATTGTTGCTGAAAACATTGTAGCAAAATAATTTTTAAATGTGTGAATAGTGTTGTGGGACCCACTTTTAATATTAAATATTACGTGAACAGTGCATGAACAGTGTGTGAACAGTGCACGTACAGTACATGCACAATAAATTTTGTCCCCCGTGCGGCAAAAAAAAAAAAAAAAAAAAAAAACACAAAACGCAAATTTACTTTAAGTAAGAAAAATTGCTATCCAAAAGTCGGCATAGTATAATTAATTAAAAAAAAATTATATGTAAATAATAATTAACTACCTACAACTACAACTTGTAACATCAAAGTTGTGGTAAAAAAAAACCTGTAGAATAATTTATGGTACTAGAAGTAACCATGGTTCATTGTGGAATTCCATAATTCAGAATTTCAGACGCATTGCGTTTGCGTGGGTATCGCATTTTTCCGTATGGCTCTAATTATTTTACCATTTTTTTATTTATCTTAAAAAAAAAAATCTAATTATTTTACCATTTTTTTATTTATCTTAAAAAAAAAAAAAAAAAAAAAAAAAAAAAACACTAAACTCTGTTAGTGGTTGATGAGTTGTCGTGAGAACATAAAGTCCACGCGCGGATCAGGTCACGTGAAATAGAATAATAGACGATTTCCACGCCTCCTCCTAGCTAGTCCTCGGGCAGGCTGGCGAGTACCACAAATTTATCGCCGTCTTTTTTCATTTCCTCGGTTCCATTCCTTCCTCCAAATCGCCGATCTCAAAAATTTCCCAGATTCCGACAACTCCAACTTTTTCTCTCTCCACTCTCAGCTCCCGACAACAACAGCAACAACAAATTCTTCCTCAGATCCCTCTAAATCTAGGTAAACTCTCTCTCGCTAATAATTTCAACCACAAATTATAGTTGGAACTTTCTTTTTTCTTTAATCTGATGAGCTTTTATGTTTGAGCTTGTTAATTGTAACACTATCTTATTTCTGATTTGTTTCCTATTAATGGGTGGTTTGTTAAGCTGTTGATGATTTATATATTTGGCTACGAATGTATTAATGCTAACATGAAGCTGCAAGTGATAGTTTAACTTAAAACTGTACACTAGTATGTCAATCAAGTACTCAACATGTGGATTCTCAAAATAAATAAATAAAAAGTTGAAAAAAAAATTGTAGTCACGTAGAATTGAGAGTTGTAGCCAGCCTTGTACTCAACTAAATGGCACTTCCTAGAGTTTTCAACAGAACCATATAGGGTTTAAATCCCCCTCCTCATTGTAACTAACAAGATATTAAAAAAAAAAAAAAAAAAAAAAAAGGAGGAATTGAGAGTTGTATTTATAGTGAGAATATATAGAGGAACTTATCAGGAAATTAAAAAAAATAATATTAATAAAGAAAGAAGACTATGTCAAGAGGAACCCAATTTAAGGCGGGGAGCCTCTTGCTAGTTGCTAGCTAAGACCATATAGTATGGTAAGTTGGCAGGGAATTAAAATATATGAGTACAAGATAATGTACCTATTGTGATGGGATAATCTGGCATTTGCTATAATTAATGGAGTTTATTTTCTTTTCCTTGATCGTATTTCCATATTTATGTTATGGCTCTTTGTTACAATTATAGAAGTGTGTGAGTTTCTTAATTATTATAATTGAAATTCTCTTCTTCCAACATATGTTTCTGTGTGTTAGTCTTTGTGCTTTGTGTGCGTTCATGGGCTAAATAGAGAATCTTACTGAACTTTTTGCTTTCAAAGAAAATGGTTCGGGGAAGAGATGCCTGTTGGGACTATTGCAAGCTTGTTGATGCAACCAGACAGAAGGTTAAGTGTAATTATTGTCACCGGGAGTTCAGTGGGGGCGTATACAGGATGAAGTTTCACTTAGCTCAAATAAAGAACAAAGATATAGTCCCCTGTACTGAAGTACCGGCCGATGTGCGGGACCATATCCAAAGTATATTAAGCACTCCCAAGAAACATAAGACTTCCAAGAAAAGAAAGGTGGATCAGGCAGCGGCAGCCAATGGTCAGCAAAATAGCTCTTCTGGTAGTGGCGGCTTCCATCCTAACCATGGATCTAGTGGACAGAATGGAAGCACCTGCCCATCTTTGTTATTTCCACCCCCTTCACCGAGTGGACAGCCTGCAGTAGATGATGCTCAAAAGCAAAAACAGGATGTTGCTGACAAAAGAATTGCTGTTTTTTTCTTCCACAATTCTATTCCTCTCAGTGCTGCTAAATCCATGTATTATCAGGAAATGGTAAATGCTATAGCAGAGTGTGGGGTTGGCTACAATGCCCCAAGTTATGAAAAATTGAGATCTACTCTTTTGGAGAAAGTGAAAGGTGATATACATGACTGTTACAAGAAATATAGAGATGAGTGGAAAGAAACAGGCTGTACAATCTTGTGTGATAGCTGGTCTGATGATAGGACTAAATCAATTATAGTATTTTCAGTTACATGCCCAAAGGGGACACTTTTTTTGAAGTCAGTTGATGTATCAGGTCATGAAGATGATGGTTCTTACTTGTTCGAGTTGCTCGAGCATGTTCTTCTGGAAGTTGGTGTGGAAAATGTTGTTCAAGTTATAACAAATACCCCAGACAGTTATTTTAATGCAGGAAGATGTCTTATGGGCAAATACAATTCATTGTTTTGGACTCCCTGTGCTTCTTACTGTATAGATAAGATGTTGGAAGACATTGCTAAACAAGAGAGGGTGGCTAGAGTCTTGGAGGAGGCAAAGAGCATCACAAGGTACATATATAGTAATGCATGGGCATTGAGTATGATGAGAAAATTCACTGGTGGAAGGGAGTTGTTTAGGCCAAGAATTACTAGATTTGTGACTAATTTCCTCACATTGAGGTCCATTGTTATTCAGGAGGACAATTTGAAGCACATGTTTTCTCATACAGAGTGGTTGTCCTCCATTTGTAGTAACCGTCCTGATGCACAAGCTGTGCAGTCATTGCTGTATTTAGATAGATTTTGGAAGCATGCACATGAAGCTGTAAGAATTTCTGAACCACTAGTTAAAGTCTTACGTATTGTTGATGGGGACATGCCTGCTATGGGCTATATATATGAAGGAATAGAGAGGGCAAAGGTAGAGGTCAAGGCATATTATAAGGGTAGTGAAGAGAACTACATGCCAATTTGGAACATAATTGATGAGAGATGGAAAATGCAGCTTCACTCGTCCTTACATGCTGCAGCAGCTTTCCTTAACCCTTCCATTTTCTACAACCCATATTTTAAGATTGATTTAAGTATAAGGAATGGGTTTCAAGAAGCAATGTTAAAGATGGCTACAACAGATAGCGATAAAATGGAGATCACTAAAGAACATCCTATATACATCAATGCACAAGGTGCTCTTGGGACTGATTTTGCTATTATGGGAAGGACACTGAATGCCCCAGGTATGTGTAAGCTACAATTGCTATCAAACTATTCCTTGTATTGGTTAGAAAATAATTGTACTTCTTTTATTACTAGCCAGACTGACATTAATTGGGGCTGCATTTCACTCGTCAGTAGACTTGTCCAATATTATGTGCTTAGTGATATAATAATCCTTCCGGCAAATGATAGTTTTCTTGTTGGTCAGAAAAGAATGTTACTGTTGACAGTAAGAACAAAAGACTACAATAACATGTCAAACTAGCCTACTTATAATCTTTAAAATGCAAAATGTCATCCCTTATACGAAACCTGATGGATCTCTCTGTCTTTCATCTTTGTTGAGAGAACACTATTCAGCATTGATATTTCAAGGTAATGATTATCACTCACTTGGTATTGCACGCTCATGTACACACACTATCACGTTACGATTTTAGTTAAAATTGTAAAATCCTTTTTAAAACACGATTTCAAAAGGAGCATGTACGGAGTATGCAATAGTGTGTTATAAGATTTTCCATTTCATTTACTCCTAATTTGGCACCATGCAATTGTAGGTGATTGGTGGGCTGGATATGGTTATGAGATCCCGACGCTCCAGAGGGCTGCAATACGGATACTGAGCCAACCTTGCAGTTCCCATTGGTGTAGATGGAACTGGAGCACTTTTGAGAGGTTGCATACCAAGACACGGAACAGAATGGAGCTGGAAAAATTCAATGATTTGGTTTTTGTGCACTGCAATCTTTGGTTACAAGCCGTCTGTCAAAATATGGATGGAAAATGTAAACCCATTATATTTGACGAAATAGATGTTAGTTCTGAATGGCCCACTGAGTCGGAATCCTCAGCTCCACTTTTGGATGATTCATGGCTGGACAATATGCCCCTTGAATGCAGGGGTACCCCTTGAACTTGCGAAGAAAGTTTAAAAAAAAAAGAAAAAAGAAAAAGAAAAAGAAAAAAAAAGAAAGATATATATATTGGATCAATGATTGTATAATTTTGTCTTATATCTATTATCATAATAATAATAATAATAAGGGGTAATTACATTTCCCTCTTTTGAAATTTAGAGAAATGACACTATTCCAAAGTTGAAGGGAAAAAATATTTTCCTCTTGATATTTGATTGACCAAACTTTGTAAAACTAATATTAAAAATGTTGTGCACTAATCTGCCCATTGCGCTATGGGTAGGTTACAAAATCATCTTATTTCAAAATTAAAATTGATTTTTAATTTTAATTTTTAATTAAAGTGTATTTTAAAATATTTAGTGTGAATTTTGCTTATCATTTTTTTTTTTCTTTTTTGAACGGGTTATAGAGAGATATGTTGTAGCAAGTCTTTTGATGCTTGATAAAATTTTGTATTTTTATTCTAAATTTATTAGTTAACTTTTTACTAACCCAGGACTAAACTTTTGTAAAGAGATTATTACAAAAATTTAGAATATTTTATTACTAATATAATCAAAGGGGGATCATTAATTTCTTCAAACCTCAAGGGAGGGAAGTATTTTTTCTCTTTAAGTCTGGGGTGGAGTGTCATTTCTCCAAACTTCAAGAGAAGAAAGTGTAATTACCCCTAATAATAATAATAATAATAATAGAATGCTTGTTTTAATTTTGCAAAGCTCTTGTTGTTCCACCTCACTATCTAGACATTATCCTATTTTTTTTAATCAATATTAAAAATAGGGAAATATTAAATATTTAATTTAATTTTGACACTTCTTTTCCTCATTATTTTTTATCTAACAGTTATTTTTCCTCTAACCTTCCCCTCAATTTTTGGATCTTCTCTTCCCATTATTAATCCTTTGCCATATTGTCACTCTTCTCCCAACATTTCCTCTCCATTTTTTGACATTTCTTCTTTACTTATTCTTTCCTATAAATTTGTGGTAACTCCTTTTGTACCTTTCGTTCTTTCATTTCATGTTTTGCCCATTGAAAAAAAGTGATTACTCTCTCTCTCTCTCTCTCTCTCTCTCTCCTTTCTTTTAATGGATTTAAAAAATAAAAAATTAAAAAAAAATTATTTCTTATAACTTTACTTTGGGTTGATGAGTTTTCATATTATTTACAACTCTATTTTGGATTGATGTGTTTTAGTGTTTTGCTATTATGTTTCTTGTTGATGCCCATTTTTTTGAATCCGTACCTAAAAGCTTATATGGAGGAAAGCCCAATGAAAAGCAAGGTCCAAAGGCCCACCAAGAAGACCAAAGAGCAAGAAAGGTCGAAAGAAAGAAATGCAAGGGAAAGCGATCTGTAGCAGAATACAGCTTTGCCACAGAATACAGTTCTCTAGCAGAATAACTTCAGCAAATGAAGATAAATTGGGTTCAAGACCCTTTTGATCCAGTCAACATTATTTGGCCCATAAAGGCCCAAATCCTTCTTTTTTTTTTTTTTTTTTTTTTTTTTTTTTTTTTTTTTTTAAGAAAAAGATAGGCGCGAAAACTGATATGAAGAAGCATGATGAAAAGAAACAAGGAACAGCAAGAAGTGTCAGCAGCATGAATCACATGAAGGAAAGAAAAGCCAAACCAAAAGAAATGACAAGCGCAGCAAGAAACACATGAGGAAATAAGACAAAAAAAAAAAAAAAAAACACGCAACAAAATGAAACAAAACTAATCTGCTGTGGCAGAAATGGCGTGAGAACGAAAGAGGACAAAAACAGAAGGGCCAGAGCACCACCAACCTGTACCCAGCCAATACAAGGGAGATGAGCTCACGGTCAAAGAGATTCAAAGTGTGTGGTTTGGTGGTTGGGGGGGGGGGGGGGAAGAGAGTCTATATTTGGTTTCTTGCCATGACTTCTTTTAGGAATATACCTTACTGGGATGATATCTTACCCAAAAGAAGTAATAGATGGTTGGAACCATCTAATGCATACCATACAGCTAGGTAGTGAGGTAGCCCAATCTTTATCCATTTGAACCTAGAGGAAGAGGTATATAACAAGAACAAACAAAATGGAATTTTGTCATGAAATGAGTAGTGGTGCAACAAACATGTATTGGAGCGATGGCAGTGGTCGGGGCAACTAATGGGTTGGTGGGTAATCTTGAAAGGATGTCACAACAAACCAAAAACAGTTGGTGAATCCGTAGGGGTAAAAGGGAGAAATCCCATTGAATTAGGTCACTATAAAAGGAAGAGGTAGCCATGGATAAGAGGAGGGACCCGATGGGGGGAAAGACCTAAGGGAACAACCCACGGCAAGAGAGTAGTAAGAAACTAAGAGTAAAAGAACGGAGAGAAAGAAAGAAAAAAAGTGGTAAAAAGAAGAGAGAAAACGTGGTAGGAACAAAGGCATGCATCAATAGACCATATTTTCCCTCCCTCTTAGCAAACTCACTCTTTGAAGTCTCCAAAAGTAATAGCTAGTAGTCATTTAAGTCTATTCTCCTAAATGTACAACTTTGATGGCAGAAGCCTATGACAAGGTTGTTTAAGTTGGGGTTTGGGCTCCTTCTTGATTTACTTATTCTATGGGAAGATTCTATACTTATTTTGATTGCAAATATATTTGATTTCTTTTATTATAACTTATATCTGTTGTACTTAGTCATTCTACCGTAGCACGTTTTTATCACGTTTGCTGCATCAGTTGTCCTGCAATGGTATCTTTACTTGTTGTACTAGTTATTCTGTAGCACCTTTTATTATATTTACCATGTTAGCTATTATACTAGCTAAACTTTTTCTGTTGAAACTTTCTTATTTCTTTATTATTACGTGTTTTACTTTTGACACAAATTAATCATTATCCTGCCATAAGTATATATATATATATATACACATATATTTTGTTTCTCATGTTCTGCAAAATATATTTTATAGATGTATATATGAATATGTATAACAGTATAAGTATATTTACGAATATGTGTATGTATATATTTGAGAATATGCTAATCCATTTAAACTAACATTTGTTTGATGGGTATTTTCTTTGGGTTTTAGATTTGTTTATGTGCAGGAAGTAGAAAAGTATTTTTGCAGTAAAAACGAAGAGTAGTCATTCACATTGCAGAAGGCTTTACTGCACGGCATAAGGCTTTAAAGCACAGCAAACAACTTTAAAGCATAGCAGACAGCTTTAATGGACAGCAGAAGGCTTTACGGCAAAAAACTTTACTGCACAATAGAAAACTTTATTGCATAGCAAAAAATTTTATTGCACAGCAGATGGTTTTACTACATGGCAGAAAGTTTTGCTGCATAGCAAAAAAGTCAAAACTGTGGCAGAAACTGGAGAAAAGTTCCTTATGCGGCAGAAATAGAGGATAAGCCCACTTTGCAGCGTCTTCCCTTGAACTTGGACTCAGCGTTTGCACACAAACTGGTAGCTGTAGAGTGGTACTTTGGAGCCCATTCCGCGGAGCACCAGGCCTAACTTCCTTCTTAGAAAAAGCCTAGACTAAGTGTTGTCAAATAACATCAAGACGTGTGTCTAAGGTACAAGAAATGTAAAAAGAACCCTCGACATTTCTTAATTCTCCATCACATATCCCCTCTCTCCCTCTTATGAATGTGGATAAGTGAAATTTGTTAATTGTTGAAATACCTATTTGTTAAGTGAGTATATTTATTTTAAAAACAGTTAATCATAATATATCTATCTTCAATAAATTTCAGATAATAAATTATAAGTTATCTTGCTTTACAAAAAAATATATATATTTTCATGCGATGTATAGGTCTACGATTAGTATTACATTAAAGTCAAAGCATAATGAGGAATCCAAATTAGCTTTTAATTGTAACCTAATATGGTTTGAGGTATTCAATCCCAAGAATGAATCGAAAAGAAATATTTATCTGTTCTACCTCCTATTTTTTATGAAGAGATTGACCAATGTTCCATTTTATTTTTAAAGGTGCATATGGATACATTTACTACACTCAATACAAAAACTGAAGGTACCACAATAATAATATACACCCACCTAAGTATGAGTGTTCATCCGCCAGTATAGCCAATTTTGAATCACATTTAAACTGATAAAAAATTAAAGCATGGTGATTATGTGTGTGCTACGTGATAAAGTTAAAAACATGTTCGATATCCAAATTAATATAATCCTAGGATCTAGCATGTGAACATGTGAAGAACATAGCATAAACACTCAAAGTATGTTATACCAACCTTCAAACAAAAGCATGCTTAGATCCTAGTTTCTAACATATAATTAAAGCAAAAATGTTATAAACCTATACTAACCTGCATACAAATTAAATATAGAAGGGAGAATATTCCTCTTAGAGGTTGTCGAGGAGTGAGAAAGTTACGAAGCTGCAAATCCGAGAACAAAAGGACTGGTGTTTGCCCCCATGCCAAAAGGACTGGTGTTGGCCCCAACGTGGCTAGACCAAAAGGACAAATCACAAGGCGTCTTTCTTAGTTGCTTCCTCTAAAACCCTAAAATAGAACCAAGGAATCTCCTCTAGAATGTTTAAGGAGTGAGGGAATAAGTCCTAAGCTATAAACTTGAGATCAAGAGGATTGATGTTTTCATATAAACACCCTAAGTTGGTCAAATATATATATATATATATATATATGGGTTTAAGTTGGTGTACTTTAAGCAACGTTACACCACCCAATAATTTATTGTTGAATTCATATTTTTAAAATTTAACCGTTAAATTACATGTTCTATATGTATTTAACATGCATACTAATTGGATGTAATTTACCATTCAATCCATAAACTCATCTTTTATGCATTATTTTAAACTACAAAAACTTGAATTTAAACAATTGATTGATGATATGATTATTAATCTTTGATTATCTTTAAATTTTGTAAGCATGGCTATTTTAAATGCACAAAATGATATGGCTATTGATCTTTGATCATCTTTAAACTTGAATACCCTGACTTAACAATCCCAAAAATTTGAGTTAAACAAAAATAATCTTAGCCCCATAAACATAATCCTTAACTCCTAAAAAAAAAAAAACCAATAAAAAGTAGCCCAAACAACAACAAATAAACAAAATATTCAACAAAAAGCCCATTAAAAATAAATAAAAAATAATAAAAACCCCAAGTAATTCTTATTTTTAACTTGTTCAACACTTTCCATAAAAATAATTCATAATTTTTTTTTTCTAAAGAATTGGTATGAAGAAAGCATTGATAATTGATACCCATTTTTGCGACACATTTTTTACAAGTTCGACTTTCTTGTGGGTTCAATTCATGTATTATATTATATTATAATTTTTTAAGTATGACCCAAGTGCTTGCGACATATCGGAGAAATTGAGGAAGTGTAGTTTGAAGGGTATAGGTTAGTTTCTTTCAGACTTTTTACATGAGCCTTGCCCATGCATGCTACCAAGTGGATAAGAGACACTGGTAGCATCTCAAGCTCATGGAGAAAGTTTTGTACCCAAAATTTTCACCCTAAAATAGTTTTTATGCTCTGGCTACCTGAGACCCAAAGTTTAAGTAATGACCGATTTTTTTCTTTAAAACATAGTTAGCTCTCATTGGCCAACTTCAGCTGCTAGCCCTCACTTAGGTGAGTATTCCAATAATTTGAAATGGCTGACAAAAGGTAGCCAATTAAATCAAACCCCTTTATTTCCAAAATTATGTAAAAAGCAACCAACTCATTTCCTAATCAAGCATAAAGCAAACTACACCAAAATCATGGAAACTAAGTGCGGTACATCAAGGAAGAGGCTTGGATCAGAATTGGGAAGGCTAGGCAAGAGAATACATGTGGATTTTGTCCAAAGGAAGGTACAAACAGGCTTTCCATGACCAATATCTCTACAATAGGAACTCAAGAAGACCAAAACCAGTGCAGCAACTCGTAGCAGGTCCATGGCAGATCATTTTGAAAATCATAGGAGCAAGATGTAATAGGACTAAAAGATGCTCTTTTGTCTATGAAGCAGTAAATATGCAGGGAATTAGTGTGTTTTTCGGAGTGGCTAGTAGTGCAGCCAGATCAAAAGGTGAGGCAATGTTTGAAGCAATGGTGGCAATGGTGGCTCCATGATTTTTTTTCCAGGCTGTTCCTTAAGAATGATAAATTACACAATCTAATAATAAAAAAAATTCATATATTGACGTCAACAACAATCAAAAAACAAAAAAATTCATATTTGAACGAAGATTTTCTAAGTTAAAGTAAACACAAATCCGCTTAGAAGATGAAGATGAATCTTACACAAAAAATTAATCTTAGGTATGTGATTTCTTTATCAAATATTTGTCAATAATAACTAGCAAAAGAATAAACAATAAATTATAAGTTCATTTGAACTATTAATAAAATTATTAATTATTTTTGTTTAATTTTTTCATTATTTTTCTTTACTAACCACTAGCAATCTAGCACACACCTCACTGTTTAGTTGGCTTTGCACAATGTAAAGAATACAAATACACTACATCATCCACCTAACTGAACCTATTTCCTAACATAGTTTATTTTTTTATTTTATTTTTTTATTTTTGTCTTTTAATAATGTGTTGTTCTGGGTGTTGCTTTTAAGTGGACCAAGACCACTACCTCAATCCAATGCCACGGCCCCACTCCCACCCCCCACTCAAGAGACAATAGCCAATTAATAGTCAACACAAATACACAAGTACATATTTACATATATACACTTACACAAAAAGCCAATTTAGCCAAAAGAGAACCAGAGGAAAGCCTAAGTCTAAGTCAGAACAAATAAAAAGAGAGATTTCAAAAGACAAAAAAATTGTCAATAAATCTAAGTCTAAGTCAATACACTGCATTATCAAAAAAATAGTCGCAAGGTAGACTATGAGATAAAGAAAAAGAGAGAGAGAATGCTGCTCTTAGTTAAAGGCTCAGAGCAGAGATGAGATAAAGAAAAAGAGAGAGAACTGAAATACCTTGAAGTTGCCTGAAGTTCTTATGCCGATCTCGTCATCACTAATCTCTGATCTGGGCAAGGGAATCTTCAATCTTGCCATTGACTTCTCTGGGTGTGGCTGTTGCAGCGTTGCTGAGTAGCTTTTGCAAAGAACCTGAGGTTCTTATATGAAAGAAACCCATGCTCTAGTTTCTTTAGGTAAGGTTGTAATCGGGTATATAAGTATATTGGGTTTTGGTTTTTTATTTTTTATTTTTTATTTTTTTTAATAATACGTGGGTTTGCTTTACCTTGTTTTTTTTTTTCTTTAAATTGGGTTTGTAATTTGTTGTTTAGGATTGATGTTGGGCTTTTTTTCCCTGGTGGGTCTGTTCTGTTACAATTTTTTTCTTTTTTCTTTTTAAGAGTGTTTCTAATTTTGATTGAGGGTGTTCCTATTTTTTTTTTTAAAGGTAAACAAATAATTTTTTTTTTAATTATTATATATAATTTTTTTTTTTTTTCAGGTCAGGGTGTTCCTGGGAACACCCTGTCCTAAACGTGGTGTCGCCACTGAATGGTGGATGCTGCCATCAGAGCAAAGCACCATGGATTTCAGTATATTTTGTTTTTGGGTGATGATAGGAGGGTTGTCCAAGCCTTTAGGAAGAAAAGATCAACTGATTGGTGGGACAATACCTTTGAACCATTGCTGGCATAACCCAACTCTTGTATAACTTTTGTGTATATCTCCCTTTGAATAGTATATATAAAAAAAAATAATTATACTATTCATTTAAAAAAGAAAAATGCTAATGAGTGCTCTTAGAGCACTGATTAATAATTCATTTAAAGAAAGTTTTTATGCGAAATGAAAAAAAGAAAAAATTAATATTTTGACAGTTTTTTTCATTTTTCATAAAAGTGATATCAAAACTTTCTTTAAATGAATTATTAACCATTACCCTAGGAGTACTCGTTAGCATTTCTCTTTTAAAAAAAACAAAAACACTATTAAATATATATATTTTTTTTTGTTGAAGAAAAAATAAAGGTCTTTATGGCTATATTATACCCCGGATAGAGCGCCGATCTAACTTATGCTCTAGCCGTTCTCACCAGACTGTGCTGCGAATCAACCCCACTATTAGATAATTTAGCCTGAGGTAATGATAAGAAAAAAAGGATCGATTCGTGAGATTCTTTTAATTCTAAATGGGTGGGGCAGTGCCGGCACATGGTAGCCAGCCAACCTTGTCGTGTCGCACAGACGCTTATACGAAGGTCCTATTCAGGTTACCTTTAAAGCCCATCCGTTAGAGGGCTTAGTGGCTTACCACTCAAATCTCGATAGACAATACTATCACTACCACAACCACAGCCACAACCACCGTCACCATGACCCTCATCTCTGATTTGCTCCACACAAATGAACTCTGGTTATCTTTAAAGCCGATCATCCATTACAGGGCTTAGTGGCTTACCACTCAAATCTCGATAGACTCAATACTATCACTACCACAACCACCATCTCCATGGCCCTCATCTCTGATTTGCTCCACTCAAATGAACTCTCACTCTCACTTCTCACTCTTCTACTTCTTCTCATCTTTACGCTCTCTTGGTACTCATGGAACAAGCAAAGGACCTCGCTGCTACTGTTGCCTCCAGGTCCACGTGGCGTCCCCTTATTCGGCAACCTCCTCTCTCTAGACCCAGAGCTTCACTCCTATTTCGCTGGCCTAGCCCAAATCCACGGGCCCATATACAAGCTCCGTCTTGGCTACAAGCTTGGCATCGTCGTCACCTCACCTTCCCTCACTCGCGAAGTTCTCAAAGACCACGACGTCACCTTTGCCAACCGTGACGTTCCCGAAGCGGGTCGGGTCGCCACTTATGGTGGCTCCGATATTGTATGGACCCCATATGGACCCGAGTGGAGGATGCTGAGAAAAGTTTGTGTGATCAATATGCTGAGTAATACAACGTTGGACTCTGTTTATGAGCTTCGTCGTAAACAGGTCCGAGAAACAGTTGGGTACTTTTATAGGCGGGTCGGGTCGCCGGTGAACATTGGGGAGCAGATGTTCTTGACGGTGATGAACGTGATTACGAACATGATGTGGGGTGGAACAGTGGAGGGGGACGAGAGGTCTAGCCTTGGGGCTGATTTCAGAGAAGTGGTGTCCGAGATGACGGAGCTTTTGGGGAAGCCCAACATCTCGGATTTTTATCCGGGTTTGGCCCGGTTTGACTTGCAAGGCATAAAGAAGCAGATGGATGGGTTGGCCAAACGGTTCGATCGGATCTTTGATGTTATGATTAATCAACGGCTGAAGATTGATAAAGGAGGTGGGAGCAAAGACAATGACAAAGACAGTAAAGATTTTTTACAGTTTTTGTTGAAGTTGAAGGATGAAGGTGATTCCAAGACACCCATGACCATGATCCAACTCAAGGCCCTGCTTATGGTACGTCCTTTCCATTCACAGTAAATACCTTGACTTAGGGCGCTTTACTTTTATTTTATTTATTTTTTTTGCTAAGAGGGCCCTTTACTTTTGATTGAGTTAATAATGGCACAAAGAATAGAAACAAAACTTGTCGTAGTTTAAGATTATAATTTTACTATATATTTTAAAATTTTAATAATTAAGTTGTATATTTTTAAAATTTTTAATATATATGATAAATTTTGTGTTAATAAAATGTTATTTATTATATGATTTATAAACTTATATTTCATGCATAATTTTAAATTATAAATTATAAAAATTTATAATTTAAACAATTTATTTATGATATAGTTATTAATCTTTAATTTTTTAGAAATTTTAAAAATATAAAGGATATAAGAAGGAAGAAAGGAAGGAATGATATAAGAAGATGTAATCTAATTGTGAATTTGTCAAAATTAACTTCTATTAAAAAGATGTAGGGGCTCCTTTTTCGGAGGTGGGCCTCCGACAATGAATTTGTAGAGAGTGGGGCAAAGGGTTTGGATCCGGCCGGCCCTTAGCCGGTCTTCCTCCAACTTTTCGTCCATTTGCTCTCCGTCTGGGGTTGCTCCTCGGCTGGGGTCCGAGGAGGCCCCCCCCTTCACCAGGGGGGTTCTTCACCTTATATACCCACTTTTAGCTCGATCCTGGCCTTACAGCTGTTGGCCATCCGGGCTCATGGCTCAGGACTTGTCCCATCAGACAGGTTCTTTCCCATGCCGGGGGTTGCTGCCCCCAAGGCTTTTCAGTGAAGGGTCTTGTCAGCATTGATGGGACCTGGAGGGCCTGGCAGGATGGCTAAGTGTGGATGTGACCACATGCAGTAAGTCTGCCCCCTAACTAGATTAGGCTAGGTGTGCCGAGGATAGGTGTATCCTCGGCTCGGGCCTTGGAAGGACTGAAACCTTTAGGCCGACCATCTGGGGAGATCTCCCTCCTCGGCTTGGGCCCTGGGCCTGCCCAAGGGTGGGCCGGGGATTCTGGGCCCTCGGGCCCCACAATAGCCCCTCAAAACCCGGCTGCACGTACTCTCGGACGGGGAGGAGGGTTTTGCAAACCTCGGCCCTTATGGTCCGGAAGGCCGTCGGTTTGGCTGGCCCTTTCTTGAGTGGTCGGATCGACCATTAGGCCCTTCTTTAGGCAGTTAATTTCTTCACGGGAATGGATCCTCGGACCGAGCAGTGCTCTGACTCTGTCGTAAAATGGATAGCTCCTCGTGTGCAGTCGCTGCCTTTTAAGTACGAGTGGCCAGCTCCCCGTAGGCTTGAGTCCGAGGACCATGCAAGACCTAGGCACAGTTGCTGCCTTTTAAGTACGAGTGGTCAGCTCCCCGTAGGCTTGAGTCCGAGGACCATGCAAGACCTAGGTACAATTGCCGCCATCGTTTCCATGTGGCTAGCTCCCCATAGGCTTGAGTCCGTAAACCATGCAAGACCTAGGTACAGTTGCTGCCTTTTAAGTACGAGTGGTCAGCTCCCCGTAGGCTTGAGTCCGAGGACCATGCAAGACCTAGGTACAATTGCCGCCATCGTTTCCATGTGGCTAGCTCCCCATAGGCTTGAGTTCGTAGACCATGCAAGACCTAGGTACAGTTGCTGCCTTTTAAGTACGAGTGGTCAGCTCCCCGTAGGCTTGAGTCCGAGGACCATGCAAGACCTAGGTACAATTGCCGCCATCGTTTCCATGTGGCTAGCTCCCCATAGGCTTGAGTCCGTAGACCATGCAAGACCTAGGTACAGTTGCTGCCTTTTAAGTACGAGTGGTTAGCTCCCCGTAGGCTTGAGTCCGAGGACCATGCAAGACCTAGGTACAATTGCCGCCATCGTTTCCATGTGGCTAGCTCCCCATAGGCTTGAGTCCGTAGACCATGCAAGACCTAGGTACAGTTGCTGCCTTTTAAGTACGAGTGGTCAGCTCCCCGTAGGCTTGAGTCCGAGGACCATGCAAGACCTAGGTACAATTGCCGCCATCGTTTCCATGTGGCTCCCGAGCGTGAGGACACAGTGTTCACCTCTCTGGGCAACTCAGTCCCACGTCGGGTAGGGGTCCACTCCCCTAACCCCTTGCAGGAAGCTGGAGCAAGAGCTATTGTACAACGATTACGCTGTTGTCTCCAATAGGATTTTGTCCTCGGATCCGAGGACTTCGTTTTTGGCGGGAGGTTATCCTCGGGTCTTTTCCGTGAGCTATCTTTCCTCAGGTCGGCTTGTAACTTCGCACGTGGGGCTGACCTTGCTTCTGGTTCGTGCTCCTCATCTTTCTGGTTTACGAGGCGTCGCTTGGCCTTCCGCGCTTCCTGTTTGACGCTTCGGTGTCTGTAACGCGCCTCCATTAATGCCCTCGTGAATCAACACGCAGCAGGCAGCTGGCAATCCCCTTGGAACTGGGTGGGAATTAATTTCCCTTGACAATTCCCTTCGAATTCCGCGCGGTTCAGCCCCCGCTGGTTTTCGCCCTCCATAAAAGGCGTTCTGGGGGGAGCGTTTCTCCTCATTCCATGAATTCTCCCCCACAAACAAGCGTAAACACCTTCGCCCTTTTGAGTCCCCTTGATACCGTCACCAGGGTTGTGATCGCAGTTAGGAGACCTGGAGCCAAGTGCCGCCGTGGCCGCAGTCCCCACTGGGCTGCCGGCGTGGCAGAGTTCAGACGTAACACTGGCCGAGTCTCTCATGGTGGCCAGGGGGGACGTCGTTGAAATACCTAACGTCCTCCCCCAGAGTGCACCTCCGACGGAGGGAGCACGCGAACTCTCGTCATGGCCGGTGCCCGAGTATTGCCGTCTCCGACGGTCAATGCTCGTGTAGTTCGGAGGGGGTCGAGGAAGCATCACGAGGGAGGGTGTCCCGGGGTCTAGGGGCTCCTCACTTTGTTCAAGCTTTGGTTTGAAGGTGAGCCAGCCCCTAGCCCCCCTGCCCGTGCTTTTACCGTCAAGTTCTCCCATTCTCTTGACGCCAATAAAAGCACGGCTTGACACTTCCTTCATTCCTGACGGCAATTCTTTGCGAGTCTCTTGCCCAGCCAGTCCCGGGACCGGTTCGCCTGAGCCTCCGATTGTAGGATTAGCTGGTAGGAGTTCTTGTAAAACATGCCTGTCTGAGCCTCTGATTGTATTTGTAGTTTTTTTTTATGAAATAATGAGAATTGTAGTTGTAATCTCTTGTAATCTCTTCTGAATTAATAAAAGACCTTTCTTTTACTTGTTGCTGAATTTTCTTTTCGCACTGCCATTCTCCTCTTCTTCTTTTCTTTTGCTTTCTCCCCTTTTCTTTTTGCATCGCCAACTTTCGAGTGGTAACTGCCTTAGAATGATCGCCGGTTGCACCGGCCGGCACACTAACCCTTCCCACAGACGGCGCCAATTGTAGGGGCTCCTTTTTCGGAGGTGGGCCCCCGACAATGAATTTGTAGAGAGTGGGGCAAAGGGTTTGGCTCCGGCCGGCCCTTAGCCGGTCTTCCTCCAACTTTTCGTCCATTTGCTCTCCGTCTGAGGTTGCTCCTCGGCTGGGGTCCGAGGAGGCCCCCCCCTTCACCAGGGGGGTTCTTCACCTTATATACCCACTTTTAGCTCGATCCTGGCCTTACAGCTGTTGGCCATCCGGGCTCATGGCTCAGGACTTGTCCCATCAGACAGGTTCTTTCCCATGCCGGGGGTTGCTGCCCCCAAGGCTTTTCAGTGAAGGGTCTTGTCAGCATTGATGGGACTTGGAGGGCCTGGCAGGATGGCTAAGTGTGGATGTGACCACATGCAGTAAGTCTGCCCCCTAACTAGATTAGGTTAGGTGTGCCGAGGATAGGTGTATCCTCGGCTCGGGCCTTGGAAGGATTGAAACCTTTAGGCCGACCATCTGGGGAGATCTCCCTCCTCGGCTTGGGCCCTGGGCCTGCCCAAGGATGGGCCGGGGATTCTAGGCCCTCGGGCCCCACAAAAGATATTAAATAAAGTTGTAATAAAGTTATAACTTTAAGTTACGACCAATTTTATAAGTAAAGTTTGTCTTAAATAATATTAAGAAAATTTTTAACACTACTTTTATAAAAAATATAAAAAATTATAAAAAAATTAGTTAATTTATCATGTTCTCATAAAATATTTTTAAAAATAATTTTTAAATCAATACCTTTAACACGTTGCTTAACATTTCTCTTCAAGTTTTATTTTTTGCTAAATGAAGACGGTTAAGGATTTATCTATACTATTATTTAAGAGACTTTTTATATTTGAATTCCTAATTTTTTAGTTCAAAAATGCTTTTACATCTTTATGTTTAAATAGGGACAAAACCAAAAAATAATTTGGTAAAAATATGACTCTAACACTTATTAAAATATTGTTTAAAAAATAAAATCACTCTTCTATTAATTTTTAAATTATTTTATCTACTTATAAATTAAATTAAAAAAAAAAAAGTAAGGCCGCGAAAAAAACAAGCCTTATTGCAGTTCCCAGCGCCAAAGATGAGGCTAGTTTTTATGCGATAGGTTATAGTTGTTGACGTTGGGATATTTTTATGTCCTAGCAACTGGTAGAGCTAAAAGCCCAAAACCGAGTCCAAGGTCATTCAATTGTGGCTCAATTTCAACATTACACGTGTCCCACCCAAAGTCACCCGCCCCAAGCTAAGTCCCCAAACTCAATACTGGATTTTGGCGCGAAAATTAGAAACGCGTCCCAATTCATTATCTCTAATTTAGGGTTTAATCTGGAGCCACTGCTTCTTCTTCTCACGCTCTTCCTCAACAATGTCCAATTCCTCCGATCAGCTCGACGAAATCAAAACCCTAATTTCCTCTGGCTCAAAGTGCCTCTTTTACTCAACCCTCTTACACTTCCAAGAACAGTCCAGTGACAACCCCACTTCAATTCAAGCCCTAGATGGAATTTCTCAGACTCTTCTATCTTTAATCGTTGCTGATATCTCAGACGAGAATGAAGAAATGTAAGTTTCAAATCAAAATGATATGTTTGGATGCTGGGAAATGTGTAGGAAAAGAAAAGGGAATGAAATTTGGAATACAATTATGATTTGAAATAGATGATTTTTTTTTTTTTTAAAAAAAATAGTTTTTTTTGGGTTTCCTCTTTCCATCTAAGTAGCTTTTCAATGGAGGGTGATTGAATATATGCATAAATATTGGTTTTGAATTGATGACAGTGCTGCACTGGCTTTGAAGTGTTTGGGTTTCATGATTTATCATCCGTCCCTTGTTTATTATTAATATGATGGGTTGGTTTATTTTATTTTATTTTATTTTTTCCTCTGTTAGGTATTGTAATTTTTTAGAATTAAAAGATGTGGCCAAGTTTATATTAATAGAAGTAATTGAAGTATTTAATAAGCTGTTATTAAATGATATTAATACGTGTCGGTATCGTGTCGATTTCGATGTACTAGATCATTGAAACAAGAAGTCTAACCGGCACTGCCCCACCCATTTGGCATTAAATTAAAGGATTACTTTATGTAAATTCTGGATAGCACCAGCAAAACTGGAAATAGGGTGAGCAGTCCGGACCTTAATCTTGGCATGTTATAGAGAGAAAAACTAGGTTCCAAATTCCAACACCAAACATAATGTTTTTATTTTTATTTTTTTTATTCTTTCCAAAATAATAATAAAAAAGCATTAATATTCTTTGTATTTTATTTTTTCCTCCTGCAGTTCTGCTAGATTTATGTTCTTCTATCACCCTTCCGCCTTCCCCCCACCTTTTATGTTCTTCTATCACCCTTCCGTCTTCCCCCCACCTTTTATTCCAAAATTCACCAGAGGGAGAGAGTTTTGTTTGGCCCTTCAAGATCCTTGGCACCTAGGGTCAAAGGAAAAATAAAAAATAATGAACGAGAAGATGAACGTTATTTGTCAATTTGTTAATTGTTTGCTTGTTTGTTTACGGAATTGTTATCTCCATAATTTTAAAATGTGTATATACTATTTCAAGTGTCATTAATTATTCGAGCGGCATAAATAAAAACATATTACAATATTCCAATATTTTGGTATCACTAAGCATAGGATGTTGGGAATTCAACCGAAATTCCAACCTGTGAAAAACAAAAAATATAGAGAAAACACACGTCAAAGAAAACAATCACACTTACAAGACAGTATTTATGTGGTTTGACAATTTACCTATGTTCGCAGAGTTGGAGGAATTTCACTATTATCAAGGAAAAAATACAAAGTGCGACTACAGTGTTTTTTTTTTCTCTCTCTAAAAACACGACAACACCAAGCAAAAATCCTAATCACAAAAAACGGCTTTTATATACTGCGTATAGGATTTACAATGGGCCAAAAAAAATTTCATGGGGTCATTGGCCTCTAACCCTCAAGAAACTTGTTCATGGAGTAGAAGCTTGGGCTGATAATCTAAGTTTCAGAAAATCTCCCATTAAAAATCATGCAACATTATTTAGGTCAGGTCAAAGTTATCAACCGAATCAAACAAAAACTAGGCTCCACAAAGCCCAACAAATCTCTCATTTAGAGACTAGTTCAATCACCAACATCAGTCGCTATCCTCCAAAAGCAATCCCTTATCCCTGTAACTCATCCTCCTGTCCTCAGGCTAGATGGCTAATTGAAACTGCACACAGCTTCAGCTTTTCAATAGTGACATCCTTAGTTAACATGTCTGTCAGGTTCTTAGATCCACATATCTTCTCAAGTATTATCAGCTTATCTTCAACAAGGTACTGGATAAAGTGGTATTTTGTCTGTATATGTTTCAACTTTGAATGAAAAACCGAATTTTTAGTAAGAAAAATTGCACTTTGACTGTCACTGTGTAGAATGCCTGTCTCCTGCTTCTTACCCAATTCATCTAAGAAACCATGTAGTCAAATCATCTCCTTTCCAGCTTCAGTTTCTACAATATACTCAGCTTTTGTAGTAGACAAAGTAACAATCTTTTGCAGATTTAAAGCTCATGATATAGCTGTACCACCTAAAGTAAATACAAACCCAGTAGTACTATTTTTACTATCAATATCGCCAGCAAAATCAGCATCTATATAACCCTGCAGTTTCAAACTTGCACCTATGAAGCAAAGACATATATCCGATGAACCTTTCAGATATCTTAGAATCCGCTTGACTGCCTCCCAGTGCTGCTTTCCAGGCCTACTCTTGAATTTGCTCACAACTCCCACTGCATGTGCAATGTCTGGCCTTGTACACACCATAGTATATATCAAGCTGCTAATAGCTGAGGCATAGGGCATCTTGCTCATATGGTCCCTTTTTTCTTTTGTTTTTGGTGACTGTTCTTTGCTTAATTTGAAATGACTACCTAAGGGTGTGCTTACTAGTTTAGCTTCATTTATGTTGAATCTGCTGAGAACTTTCTTCACATACTCTAACTATGAAAGCTTCAATGTATCATTAGCCTTGTCTCTAATGATTCTCATACCAAGGATTTGCTTTATAGCTCCCAAATCCTTCATACCAAGGATTTGCTTTGCAGCTCCTCAATGCAAGACCCTACAATAAGCATATCATCCACATACAATAGTAATTTGATGTAAGAATTGTCAAAAAACTTAACATAACAACAGTGATTAGTTTCACATCTCTTGAATCCAATTCTATGCATAAAACTGTCAAATTTCTTGTACCACTGTCTAGGAGCTTGTTTTACGCCATACAAGCTCTTTCTTAGTTTGCAGACTAGATTCTTTTGTCCCTGAATAATGAACCTTTCTGGCTAAATCATGTAAAGATCTTCCTCCAATTCACCATGAAGGAATGCCGTCTTCACATCTAATTGCTAAATATATAAATTTTCTGCAGCCACCATTCCTAGCACCAGTCTAATTGTTGACATCTTCACAACTGGAGAAAATATCTCTATGTAGTCAATGCCTTCCTTCTATTGGAACCCTTTAACAATTAATCTGGTCTTGTAACGTTTGCTACCATCATGCTTATTCTTTATTCTGTATACCCACTTGTTGTGCAAAGCCTTCTTTCCTACTGGCAATTCAGTCAGTTCCCATGTCTGATTTCCCAACAAGGAATTCATCTCATCCTTCATGGCTAACTCCCACTTGCTTAAATTCTCATCTTGCAAGGTTTCATCATAACACTTTGGCTCACCACCATCAATCAACAGGAGATAATTTAAAGCGGGTGAATAATGTTGTGGAGGTCTAATGTTCCTGGAAGATTTGTGGACTTTAACTATTGGTGTACTCTGATTTACCTGTAAATCTACATTCTCCTTATCTTCTTTATCCTTTTTCTAGACAGTACTTTCAATAAATCTATCTAAGTTGACAAACTCAGATTTCTTTTGATCTATCTCTGTAACGTCTGACACTACAGTTGACCTGTCTTTGTACATAACCTATTCATTAAATATCACATTTCTACTTTTGATGATTTTCTTGTTTTGTTCATCCCAAAACCTATAGCCAAATTTCTCATCACCTAGCTAATGAAAAAATATATTTTAGACTTTGTATCAAGTTTACTACGAGCATCAGAATCAATATAAGCATAAGAAACAGAGCCAAAAACTTTTAAATGTAAAAACTTTACCTTTTTACCGCTCTAAATCTCCTCAGGAAGTCTGAACTCTATGAGAACTGATGGCCCTCGGTTTATCAGCTAATCTGCAGTGCTAACAGCATCAGCCCAGAAAGTTTTTGGTAGTCCAGCATGCAACCTCATACTCCTAGCACGATTATTGAGAGTTCTGTTCATGCGCTCAGCCATACCATTCTGTTGTGGTGTCCCAGGAATGGTCTTTTCCATCACAATTCCCTGTGCAACACAATACTTAATGAACCCTTCATCTATGTACTTTCCTCCATTATCTGACCTCAAACATTTTACTTTCAAACCTGTTTCTGTCTTAACCATGACTTTCCACTTCTTAAAAGTTTCAAATATATAAGATTTATTTTTCAGAAAATAAACTCATACCTTTCTGCTTGAGTTATCAATGAAAGTGATGTAGTACCTTGAACCTTTAAGGGATGCAATCGGAGAAGGCCCTCACACCTTCTCCCACAAATCAGTGTGTATTAACTCCAATTTTTCAGCCTTCGGTGTCTTGCCAGTTTTCAAGAAGCTCAACCTTTTCTGCTTTCCTAAGATGCAGCTTTCACACATGTCAAAATCAACGGCTTTAATTCTGGTAGTTTCCCTTTTGACAGCAGCATTTTCATCCCTTTCTCACTCATGTGACCAAGTCTGCGGTGCCATAGGCTTGTTTCAGTACTTGCTTCAGCAATTGCAATTGTGTCTCTTGGACTTGAGGTCATATAGAGAATGCTAGTCTTCTTTCCATAAGCTAATACTCTAGCTCCCTTTGTAACCTTTCAAGTACCACCAATAAATAGTATTGCATGCTCTTCATCATCAAGTTGTCTAACAGAAATCAGATTCCTCTTCAGGTCAGGAATATATCGAACCTTCTCCAGTAAACAAACAGATTCATTGGGCAACAATATTCGGACGTCTCCCATACCTACAATATCCAAGGCTGAACCATCAGCCAAATACACCTTACCAAAATCACTCGCAATATAATTCTATATGATTTCTCGATGTGGAGTGGTATGAAACGAAGCTCCTGAGTCCAAAACCCAATCATCAAGTGGACTGTCTACTGCAAGAGGTAATGCATCTTGTACCTCTTCTGTTATAGCATTAACAGAATCATCTTCATTCTTTTTCTTAGGACTTTTGCATTGATTCCTAAAGTGACTTGTTTTCCCACAATTCCAGCATTGTACCTCTTGGCCTAATCTAGATTTACTTCTGTTCCGATTAGGATTTCTGGATTTTGATCTTCCCCGATTTTAATTTCTGTTATTACCTTTGCCTCTTGTCTCAAGGTTTAGGGCAGAACCAAATCCTGATGTTTTACCTGCATCTCTTCTATGAATCTCTTCAGTCAGAATTAAATCTCGTATATCATTGTATTTGATCTTTTCATTTCCTGTGGAATTGCTTACTGCCATCCTCATTGCCTCCCAATTGTTTAGCAAAGAAGCCAAGACGATCAGAGCACGAATATCATCATCAAAATCAATTTCTACAAACGACAATTGATTTGTGATAGTGTTAAATTCATTTAGATGTTGTGCTACTGATGCATTCTCTACCATCTTCAGATTGAACAGTTTCTTCATCAAATGCACCTTGTTATTTGCTGACAGCTTTTCATACATACCAGACAAAGCCTTCATCAGATCTGCTGTGGTCTTCTTCCTTACAACATTGTGTGCAACAGACTTAGACAGAGTTAACCTGATAACTTCTAGTACCTGTCTGTCAAGAAGAGCCCAATCATTAGCCTTCGTAGCCTTAGGTTTTGTTCCCAAAAGAGGCAGGTGCAATTTCCTCCCATAGAGATAATCTTCAATCTGCATTCTCCAATATGCGAAGTTTGTGCCATCAAACTTTTCTATTCTAGACGCCTTTCCTGCTTCCTCTACCATTGCTCCCACTCAAACCTAACCCTAGGCTCTGATACCAGTTGTGGGAAATTCAATCGAAATTCCAACTTGTGAGAAACAAAAAATATAGAGAAAACACACGTCAAAGAAAACAATCACACACACAAGACAGTATTTACGTGGTTTGGCAATTTGCCTACGTCCACGGAGTTGTAGGGATTTTACTATTATTAGGGAAAAAAATACAAAGTGTGACTACAGTGTATTTTTTCTCTCTCTAAAAATATGACAACACCAAGCAGAAACCCTAATCACAAAAAAACGGATTTTATATCCTATGCACAGGATTCACAATGGGCCAAAAAAATTTTCCTGAGGGTGTTGGCCCAAGCCTCTGCTCCATGGACTAAGCCTCAGAAAATCTCCCATTAAAAACTATGCAATATTATTCGGGTCGGGTCGGGTCGTCAACCGAATCAAATATAAACTAGGCTCCACAAATCCCAACACAAGAAGCCTCACAGGGATCAGATCGGTAGGCAAGACCCTCGCTAAAACACAATACTATCTTTCTAGTTGCATCATTAATATTATAAGAAAAATGTTAAAACCATATTTTATTTTACAAACTGCTAATATAATGAGTAATTATTGGTGTTCTCAAAAGAAAACCATTAAGAATTTGCTAAATCAACATTTTTTTAAAATTTTGTAAAATAGTTTGTAATTATAACATTATTCATATTACTTCTTCTTCTTCTTCTTCTTCCTTTCTTTTTTTTTTTTTTTTTTTTTCGTTTGGTTTGGTAGCTAAATTGTCTAGCGACGCATTTGCATAATGCCATAATCTAGTGATATTGTGACCAGGATATGGTGGTTGGTGGGACAGAAACAACCTCCAATACAATCGAGTTTGCCATGGCTGAAATTATGAACAAACCGGAGGTGATGAGGAAAACCCAACAAGAATTGGAAGCTGTAGTTGGCAAAGATAACATTGTAGAAGAGTCTCATATTCACAAACTACCATACTTACATGCTGTGATGAAAGAAACATTGCGGTTGCACCCAGCTCTGCCATTGTTAGTTCCTCATTGTCCCAGTGAGACATGCACTGTAGGAGGCTACACCATTCCAAAGGGGTCTCGGATCTTTGTGAATGTATGGGCGATACAAAGGGACCACTCTATTTGGGAAAATCCATTAAATTTTGATCCAGAGAGGTTCTTGAATAGTAAATGGGACTATAGTGGAAATGACTTCAATTATTTTCCATTTGGGTCTGGCCGAAGAATATGCGCTGGAACAGCAATGGCTGAGAGGATGGTGATATATTCACTTGCAACACTTCTTCATTCTTTTGATTGGAATCTGCCCCCAGGAGAAAAGTTGGACATTACAGAAAAGTTTGGGATTGTACTAAAAAAGAAGATCCCTCTTGTTGCAGTACCTACACCAAGATTATCTGATCCATCTATGTATGATTGAGTTAGAAGTTTATATACTCTTGATATAACGAGTGGAATTGCAATGTCCATACTACTATAAGAGTGCAATAAGTTCACGGGCACAACTTTTTGCATAAAGGCTGGCATGCCTTGACATGATTCATGCATAATAAATGTGGTGTCAATGATGGATCCAATTGAAATTGATGTTATTTTAATCCCAATAAACTATGTCAACAATTGTGAAAACATTGTCCCTAATATTACTCATTACTCAAAAGAGAGTAGTTTTCTTGGTCTTACCTTTTGAATTTCCAAAACTTACCTCCACTTTTTACGGTAATAAAAATTTTGAGACTTTTCTAGAGAGTTGGTGTGAGTGTTTTAGACAAATATTTTATTATTGTTATTTTTATGTTCATTAAAAGTCTGCTTTTTTAGTTTGCATATTATTGTGGCTTCTTTGGGTATCTTTAGATATTGGGATATGTTTGGTGCTTGGATCCTATTTCAAGTTGGAGGGTTTTTTTAAACCCAATCCAACACATCATATGTATAGAAACCAATCCAACTTCACCCAAGGTGGGTCGGACTTAAATGTTTTATGTTTTGTAAAAATGTGTTTTCATCAATTATTTATGGCATTTTTTTAATAAATTATTATAATTCACTTACTATTCTTAAATTATATATATTAATTCTCAAAATACCAATATATAAGGAAAAAAAATGTAATTAACTTATATATAAAATGGGTTGGATTGAAAAAAACTATCAACCAAAATTTGTCCCAACATGAGTCTTAAAAATATTCCAATTCAACCCATTAGCTGGTGAAAAATTAATATAAGGCATTGTGTCATGTTGGTTAGGTCAGTTTTGTTGGGTATGTGGATTGGATGCACAACCCTAACTGTTAGGTGCTTTGGACTGCTAGGTGCTTAGCATCCTTAGGAAGTTAAGGGCCTGTTTGGTAACGTTGTTCTAGTAATGTTGCACGTATTTTTTGTTTGTAAAAAAAGTGTGTGAAAATACGTATAATATTATTTAAATACTAAAAACTATTGTTTAAGTGTATGTACCAAACGCCTCCTAAGGGCCTGTATGGTAAGGGATTCCAAACAACAGTTTTCAGTATTTAGATACTAAAAACTGTGGGCTAAAAAAAAAAAATGTATTTGGTAGGAAATTTCATTTAAGAGTGTTTGGGTTACGTTTCTCATTTTAGGGTGTTTGAACACTGTATTTAGAGAATTCCTCCATATCAATTTTCAGTTTTCAAATAATATTACTTATTGGTACTTTTATAAATATGTTAAAAACTGTAGGCCCTACCTAGTGAGGGAATTTTCTCTCTCTTCAAATAAAATCATAATACTTTTACTGTACTCATTAGTTTATTTTTTATTTTTTTTATATTTAAAAAAACACATACACATACCAAACACACAATTATGTATTTTTATATTTTAAAATATGTTATTTGAAACATGGTACTAAACACATTTTTTGTTTTATGAATACTTTAAATAAGTATTTTCACAACACTTTTTATATACGCATTTTCACAATATTTTTTAAATACGTATTTTCACAAAACTTTTAAATCACAATTTTTACATCATTTTAAACAACAATACTTGAAATTTGCTATCAAGTAGGCCCTAATACACTCTGTTTATTTTGAACAAGCCAAAAGCTTCTTAGACACACCGCTAGACCATTTTACATTTCTAGCTTCTTCTCTACGTGTTCTTGACTCTCACAAATGTTGTTTTCTGAAAAAAAAAAAAAAAAAAAAAAAAAAAAAAAAAAAAAAAAAAAAGAAAACTAGTTTCTCTATATTAGCATGGAACGGTAATCTCAAAAGGTTGTTCTTAAATCTTTGTATTTGGAAGTCTATTGTAGATGCTATAGTTTAATCTTTAGATTTGATAGGCCAAGCAATTGCTTCGCACTGAGTAATTGCTTTGGTTGGGTAATAACATTTAAAGAGAACGCTTTCAATTGATTTTATAGTTTGGGGGCATTTGTTCTTAAAATTTGATCTAAGTTTATGATTAAACATTATTTGTGATTTTTGGAATATTTACTATTGCCCTTTAGAAAAGGAAAATATTATATATTGTCCTTCTTGCTGTTTATTGGATTGAACTTTGTTTCTTTGATTATTGCATTATCAAGATTTCTTTCTAACAATCTTAAAGATTGATTTTTCGTGTATTTTGGTTGATACACATTCTTTTGAATGCAACAAAAAATGGACATGTTAATGGAAATAATTTTAAATGTTGGCAACAAGAGGTTCTTGTTGTTTTAGATTACTGACATCTCTAGTGCTTAAAATTGTTGATGAAGCTTAAACTTTGTGATTTTTAAAAGGAAGTACTTAAAAATTTAACAAATTTGGTGTAAGGGCAAGATTTGATCCACAACCCAAAAAAGAACTCGGACAATGGCCCAATAAGCCCACCACAATAGATTTGTTAGAGAATGGGTTGGATATTGATCACTTAACAAGTTAAAGTTAATCACAATGAGATAAGAAGCCAAGGAAATGACTATGACTAAAAATTTCGAAGAAAAAAGGCTCCTCCATTAGGCCCAAGGAAGGTCTATTTTATATATGTGTGTTTCTTTCTCACTTTTATAAATATTTCTATACGGTCCCGAGATGACCAGGCCCATTTAGGGCCTTGAGCCCAGGTGCGAATGTTACGACCCATTGACCCCATTCCCTTTTTTTTCGTTGCCAACCTAAAAGCCCACACAGGATGAGGGCCCGAGGTTTACCATTTAGTGTATGTTCGGGAAATTATTACCCGGACATCATAGTTTGAATGAACTGCCGAGCATCCCATGAACGTGACGGGCAATTCCTCGAAGCATTCTCGCCGGTCATACTCACTGAAATGGGAACCAAGTTCCAAAGCCACCTTCACGACACCCCACTCCCACCTAACCAGCCACTTATAATTGATAACATTGGACCTCTCATTGCACTAATTGCATAAACAATTATAAAACCCTACTAATCAGAGTACTATAAATAAGAGAAGTATGAGAGTGAAAGGGGGTTCTGGTCCTGGGGAAAAATGGAGTGAGAGTGAGAGGAGGAAAACAGATAAACAAGCAAAGAAAGAAAAGTGATCTCATTGGGTCTCTATGCCATGGATCACCCATTGTGGGAAACCTTATACCCATTCCTTAAATAAGTTGTGAGACCAAGTGAGGCCCATTCCATTTGCCCCTCACCTGGCCCGCACAACTGGTGCCATCAATGGGAATCTCCTGCAGAGCAGTGGTTCACAGAGACTCGTGCATAGGAAAATGTCCGGAAGTAACGACGAAAGTGGCTTGGTAGAATTTTCCCGGGGATCCTCTTGGTGGGAACAGAGGCAGAAGAGACGCGAAGATTGGGCCCATGAGCAATTGGAGGACCAGTCCGGCCTTGGAGAAGGGTCATATCAAACACAAAGAACAGCGTCTAACGCCTCAGGGCGCAAGTAGTTTGATGAGAGGGACGAAGAGCTTGAACGGCTGTGCAGGTTGGTACAAGATCTGGAGCTAGAAGCGAGAAATGGGCGTTGCAGGGTGGATCAAGACAACCAAGGGGGAAGGCCTGACGCTAGGGAAGAGCAACACGGAATGGGATTCAATCAGTCAGGATCCTGACACCACCGGGAGCGTTCACGTTCGGGGGAGTCCCATCGACGTCGACACCAGTCGCATTCAAGGGAATCTCGATGGCGAAGAAACCGATCTCATTCCTGGGAGTACGAGGATCGAGGCTCGACCTCCCTGGAGGGAAGACGGCCTTAAAATGCGGCCATGGATGCATTAAGCTGTGCATTGCGCAGGGCAGCTTGGTCCCCGTTCTCGGCAGATGTTGAGCAAGCGCCAATGTCAGATAGATTTACGCGCCCACCTTTCAATTCGTATGATGGGAAGACAGACCCGGTGGAGCACGTCAGCCACTATATCCAAATGATGTCCCTACATACCCACAACGACGCTCTGATGTGCAAGGTTTTTCCCTCCAGCCTTGGTCCCATAGCTTTGAGATGGTTCAACGGGATGCGCAAGGGCTCCGTCCACAATTTTGCAGAGCTGATACAAGAGTTTAGGACTCAATTTGTGACGTGCAGCCAAGAACCGCAACCGTTAGACACATTGCTATCCATGAAGATAAGGGTAGGGGAAACCCTTCGCAATTATGCTAGTCGGTACTAAGAGCTCTACAATGAGATCGGCAGAGGGAACGAGAAGATTGCCGTGAGCACTTTTAGAATGGGATTGCTCAAGGAATCAGGGCTAAGGGAGTCCTTAACTAAGAAACCTCCCGAGGATATGAGGCAGCTAATAAGGTGCATTGAAGAATATAAACGGCTGGAAGATGACAAGATACAAAGCAAAGGCAAGGCACAGATGACAAACCGTCCTCGGCAGACAGGTTTCCAACCGAGGGCACAGGGGAATTTGAGAATACAAGAACCGGGAGCACGTAGGGGAAGTAAATGTGACATTTAAAGAGATCGTGCACAAAATCGTGGACAAGATTAAACACGAGCCATATTTCAGGTGGCCAAACCGGATGGGTGGCGACCCTTTTAGGAGAAATCAAAACTTATACTGTACCTACCATAAAGACAAGGGACATACCACCAAGCAATGCCGAATGCTGAGGGATCATTTCGGATAGCTGGCTAAGGTTGGGCATCTAAAGGAATTTGTGATGGATCTCAGGAATGGAGGAGCCTTCTTAGGGTAATTGATGTTATCCACGTTGCCTTGAGGGGCCTTGTTACAGCAGGGGGGAAAGAGGTGATGACAGTAGTGTCAGTGGAAGAAAGTTCGGGCATGTCTCCTTCCGCGAAGAAGTTAAGACCCACTCGAGAGCCGATCGCTTTCGACGACAGCGATTTGGAAGGAACGATCCAGCTGCACGACGACGCATTGATAGTCACGGCCAGGATAGGCAGCTTCTTGGTGAAGAGAATAATGATAGACCAAGCAAGCGGCACTAAGGTTATGTACCCAGACCTTTTCAAGGGGCTCGGATTGAGGAACGAGGACCTTTCTAAGTACAGCACTCCCTTAGTCAGGTTTGACGGCAAAGTGGTAGTTCCCGAGGGGCAGGTCTCTCTGCCCGTGAATATGGAGGGCAAGAAGGTACTGGTGATGTTTGTAGTGGTTGCTTCCTTCTCCCTGTACACAGCAATACTAGGAAGGCCATGGATCTATGCAATGGGGGCTGTCCCATCCACTCTGCATGTAAAAGTTAATTTCCCCACCGATCAAGGCATTGCAGTGGTGTGGGGGAGCCAACAGGCGGCTAGACAGTGTTTAGTCGCGCTAGTCAATTAGAAGAAAGATCAAACCGAACATGAGGAAAAAGCCTAGCATATGCACCCGTCACCGGGGATTCCTTTATAGCAATTATAGAGTTCGCGAGACGAGAAGGGGACCGGGTGTGCCGAGAATATAATCAGGGTAAAAGTTTTGCCGGACAAAGACAAGTACTTTCAGATAGGAGAAAGCATGAAGGATGAGGACAAGGTGGAGACATTATTACTCCTCATACAAAATGTTGACGTGTTTGCTTGGGGTCCATATGATGTGCCCGGAGTAGATCCCGAGTTCATCGTTCACAAACTTAATGTAGACCCCACATTCCTTCCTAAGAAGCAGAGGTCAAGAAGGTCAACCAAGGAACACATTGAAGCGGTCAAAGCAGAAGTCCGAAGGTTGGAGGAGGCCGGGGTAATAAGAGAGATCTATTTCCTAGAATGGTTAGCAAATACCGTGGTAGTGAGGAAGAAGAGCGGCAAGTGGAGGGTTTGCATGGATTTCACAGATTTGAACTGAGCATGCCCCAAAGACCCGTTTCTCATGCCGAAGATCGACCAGTTAGTAAACGCCACGTGTGGGCACATGAGGATGAGTTTTTTGGACGCTTTTCAGGGGTATCACCAGATTGCATTGGCTCCTAAGGATCAGGAGAAGACCGCGTTCATAACGCTGGGTGCTAACTATCACTACACGGTGATGCCTTTCGAGTTGAAAAACGTTGGGGCCACCTATTAGCAGATGATGACGAGAATGTTCCGAGATAAGATAGGACATATCATTGAAGTGTATATTAACGACATGGTGGTGAAGAGCAAGCAGGATGCCCGGTATGTGGAAGACCTCAGAGGGGTGTTCGGGGTATTGCGCCAGTATAGGTTACGCCTGAATGCTGACAAGTGCGCTTTTGGAGTGGTGGCCGGTAAATTTCTGGGGTATTTAATCACTAACCGAGGAATAGAAGTCAATCCAGACCAGATAAAGGTCGTGAAGTGTCTCAAACCTCCGAGTAATCCAAAAAAGGTGCAAGTGCTAACAGGGATGTTGGCTGCCTTTAACCGGTTCATCTCCAAGTTTACCGATTGCTGCAGACCGTTCTATCAACTACTGAAGAAATGGAAAGGGTTCCAAGGGGATGAAGAATGTGATAAGGCCTTTTGGGATTTGAAGGAATATTTGGTGTAGGTGCCTATACTAACTGCCCCGGAACCCGAGGAGGACTTGCTCATGTACTTGTTAATGTCTGACCACGCTGCCAGTGCCGTATTGCTCAATGACCGAGGAATTCAATAGCCCGTGTATTACATCAGCAAGACTTTAGTTGATGCCGAGACAAGGTACCTGCCCTTGGAAAAGCTGGTACTAGCCCTGATACATGCCACGAGGAGGTTGCCGCATTATTTTCAAGCTCATACTGTGTATGTCCTGACAGAGTATCCATTGCAATCGTTGTTGAGGAGGTCAGACTTCATGGGCCGGATAGCAAAATGGGCAACTCGCCTGGGCTCTTTCGATATACGGTACCGTCCATGGAGCTCGGTAAAAGGCCAGGTCCTCGCGGATTTTGTTACAGAGTTTTCTCCCAAGATCGGCAGGGGAATATATGTCGTGTGGAAGCTCACCGGTGGAAAGTATTCGTTGATGGCGCATCGAACGCTTTGGAAGTTGGAGCGGGGATCGTTATCGTCACCCCGGAGGGAATAAGGTTGGAGCACTCTTTTTGGTTGGGGTTCAGAGTCTTTAACAACGAAACCGAATATGAAGCCTTCCTCATCGGATTGAGGGTTGTCTCGTAGATGGGAGCGAGGGAGGTAGAAATACATTCGGATTCTCGGCTAGTTGTGAGCCAAGTGCAGGGAACATTTAAAGCTAGGGATCCCCGGATGAAAGCATACTTGCGATCAGCAAGGGAGGCTATGAACAAGTTTAACGCCGTGAAGGTGTCCCAGGTGGGTCGGACGTAGAATAGACATGCTGACTCCTTGGCGACATTAGCGTCATCGGTAATGGAAGAAGTTCCTTGGCTAATTAAAGTGGAGTTGATAGCGCAGCCCAGCATCATTATGATAGATGGCGTTGGTGTTATCGTAATTAATACGCTCGGTCTGTGCTGGATGGACCAAATCGTTGACTTCCTCTCAGAGGATCGTGTCCCGAGCGATGAAAAAGAGGCCAACAAGGTCCGCCGCATAGCACCCCGATACTGGTTATCGACGGACGGTAAGCTATATCGAAGATCTTTTGGGAGGCTGTATCTTTTATGCTTACACCCAGAGAAGGTGGGCGAGCTTCTGGCCGAGTTGCACGAGGGCGTTTGTAGTAGTCACGTGGGTGGGCGTTCACTAGCTCACCAAGCGATGACTTTGGGGTTTTGGTGGCCACAGATGCAAAGGGATGCTGCCGAATACGTAAGGAAGTGGGAGCAATGTTAGAAACATGCCCCATTGATCAACTAGTCAACAGGGCATCTGAACCCGGTAAGCGGTCTATGGCCCTTCACGCAGTGGGGACTGGATATCCTTAGCCCATTCCCCCGAGCAACGGGCAACCGAAGATTTATATTGGTGGCCGTTGACGACTTTACGAAGTGGGCGGAAGTAGAGGCTTTGGCCAATATTCGGGACGTGGACGTTAAGAAGTCTGTGTGGAAGAATATAGTTACGAGGTTTGGGGTTCCGGAATCCCTAATTTCTGACAATGGACTGCATTTCGATAGGAAAGCTTTTTGCGCCTTTTGCAGTGATCTCGGCATCAAAAACAGGTACTCAACGCCAGCCTATCTGCAGAGTAACGGTTAAGCCGAAGCTACCAACAAAGTGATCCTGAGTGGGCTGAAGAAGAGATTGGACGGGGCAAAAGGTAGGTGGGTCAAGGAGCTGCCAAGCGTTTTGTGGGCATACCGAACAACTCCAAGAAGATTAACCGGTGAGACTCCATTTTCCTTGATGTACAGAGTGGAAGCTGTGATACCAACCGAGGTAAACCTTAGCAGCACACAGGTAAAGGGCTTCGACCACACCCAAAATGGTGAGCTGATGAGGGGATGCTTGGACCTGATTGAAGAGTGCCGAGAATCTGCTACCATACGACTGGACGATTACCAACAAAAGCTTGCTCGGCATTACAATCGAGACGTAAAAATAAGGGGGGTTCAGTGCTGCAGACTTGGTGCTGAGGAAAGCAGCGGGGAGCATGTGAGATACAAACTCCGGAAAGCTGGCCCAGTCATAAAAAGGGCCCTACCGAGTCACTGCGATCATGGGTGCGGGGGCGCATTTCTTAGGGGACCTAGATGAGAGGCCATTACCTCGGCCGTGGAATGTACATAATTTTAAGAAATTTTACCACTGACCTGTTGTAATCCATGTTGAAAGTTAAAGACAACCCCTTTTCCACGAATCATTAATGACGACAAAAGACTATCCGTGCATGCATGCTTGAATATATTGGTTGACCCCAGTGCAATCATAATTCCCGAGCAATCAGAAGCTTAGCATAAAAAATCCTAAGGACAGAGCCCTGTCCCCAGTTTGATATCAATCACCAGGCAAGAGGAAACCTTAGTCGAAAACTTTCTAAGGACAGAGCCCAGTCCCCGGTTTGATACAATCATCGGGTAGGAGGAAACCTTAGTTGAAAACTTTCTAAGGACAAAGCCCTGTCCCTGGTTCGATACAATCACCGGGCAGGAGGAAACCTTAGCCTAAAAAATCCTAAGGATAGAGCCCTATCCTTGGTTCGATATCAATCATCGGGTAGGAGGAAACCTTAGTTGAAAACTTTCTAAGGACAGAGCCTTGTCCCCGGTTCGATACAATCACCGGGCAAGAGGAAACCTTAGCCTAAAAAATCCTAAGGACAGAGCCCTGTCCCCTTTTCGATATCAATCACCGAGCAGGAGGAAACCTTAGTTGAAAACTTTCTAAGGATAGAGCCCTATCCCCGGTTCGATACAATCACCGGGAAGGAGGAAACCTTAGCCTAAAAAATCCTAAGGACAGAGCCCTGTCCTCGATTCGATATCAATCACCGGGCAGGAGGAAACTTTAGTCGAAAACTTTCTAAGGACAGAGCCCTATCCCCGGTTCGATACAATCACCGAGCAGGAAGAAACCTTAGCCTAAAAAATCCTAAGGATAGAGCCCTGTCCTCGGTTCGATATCAATCACCAGGCAGGAGGAAACCTTAGTCAAAGACCTTCTAAGGACAGAGCCCTGTCCCTGGTTCGATACAATCACCGGGTAGGAGGAAACCTTAGCCTAAAAATCCTAAGGACAGAGCCTCTGGTTAGATATCAATCACCGGGCAGGAGGAAACCTAAGTCTGATTTTCCTAAGGACATGAATTCGTGTCTAGTACAATGCACAATGTTAGAGGATCCTTGGCATGAACTGTATTTGGCGCTATGGGAGTTATCGGGTGCTCGGGGAACTATTTAAAAGAGGAGAGAATAGGGGGGCAGCAAGTAGAGAAAAAACACCGTGAAAGATATCATGAGAATAGTTAAAGCAAGCATTCAGCAAACGAAAAACACCAAAAACCATGTACGCCTATAAGGAATAAAACGGTTGTCCTGCCACTAAAACTAGGTGACCATATCAAAAACCAAACAAAACCGAATAATAATTGTTTAGTCACCACAGCTCGGTGATGTGGCCAATTCAAAAAAAAGGGGGGGGGGGGGGGGAGAAATAAAAGCTATCAGAAACGTTAAACAGAATAAAACAGTAGTGAACTTGCGCTGACCGAATGGTTAATCTCCTCCCGTCTTGGTGGCACGTTCGATTGGATGCTGATCGGTTGGTTATTGGTCGGTTGGGCAGGGAATACTAGTGACTTCTGCATCATCCGCCTCCATATGGGCATCTATCTGTTCCACTAGTTCCCAGAAGCTAGTTGTGTCCCCTACATTGGTAGCCATCTGGGGTTTTTGCACGGTTGAAGTAAGGACCGAGAAGGGTACCTGGTCGGGATTCCTAAGGGGAGAGTTTACAGGGACCCCCATAGCCTGAAGGGCCGCCAGCCAGCTAGCTTCAAACCCCGCCTTCTAGGCTTGGTGCACCACTGGCTCCACCGAGTTCTCCATATCAGCGAACCCTTCCTAGTACCATTTCTCCTCGGTTGCTCCCAATGCCGCCCTCATATTGCCTAGCTCCTCAGCCTGGGCAGTATTTAGGCTTTCTGCCTTAGCTAGTTTGACATCCATTTCGTTCAGCCTTTTTAGGAGCTCTGCACATTTGCTCTCTGCCAACGCCCTGGCCTTCTCGGCAGCATCAACGGCCTTCGCTTTTTCTTTCACCACCTTGGTGGCCGTCTCCTTTGCCGCCCTTTCCCGGTCTGCATCCTCTAAGAGCTCCTTCATACGACCGTCCACCATGTGTGGTAGTTGGGCTGCCTGATAAAATCTCGAGTGTCAGTGTAAAACGGTTTACAGGTCAACAGCAATGATAAGTGGTAACAGCATACTGAGAGTAATGATGAGTAGTAAGAGGTTACCGCGATTGTGAACCATTGCAGCCTCCTCCCCATGGACTCCTCCGTCCCCTGCTTGTAAGCGTGAATGTCCTCGGGCAAAAGAAGCCCATGCGCCAAGCTATGGGCAATACGGCCCCCTTCGCCTTTCTCCCAAACTCGCACACTGGCAGTATCGAGGAGCAGTTCGCCATCTAAAGGAAATGTGGGCTGCCAAGGCCAAGCGGCTCTAGAGGAGGAGGCCACGACTGCCCTGGTCTGAGTGGGCAGCTCCTATATCAAGATGCCCCTGGAGAGTTGCAAAGGCACCCGTGAAGAAGTATCTCCCAGCCCCACAGAGGCTTGTTCAGTTGTATGTGGCCTTCTTCTGGCTCGACCGGTCTGTGGTAAGGGGGGGAGGAGGAGGCGTTTGGCTCTGGCGGGTGCTGGGCTCAAAACGGTCAATAGTCAGGGTCCTTTTGGTCACCATGTCTGTGCTTTGGTCAGATTCTGTATCGGAGAGATCGATGATGTCAACAGCAGTTTGCTTGGCAACTTGTATGGGGTCCTTGGGATCTTCGGGCGGGGTAGGGTCTTTAGAAACTAGGTCCTCCTGAACGGGAATCTCTTCCTCGACCGGGGCGTGTACAAGTTCTTGGAGTCGTCGGGACATGCGTTCTGCCAATTTGTCGCGTATTGGGACTAGTTCATCAGAACAAGTGTAACACCGGCCTATCTCCCGAGCTTCTCCTACGGTAAGGTTCGGTGGCAAGAAGTTCGTGTGTCGGACATCGATATAAGATAGGAGAGGGCTATATACCAAGAGTGCTTGTTTATAAGGTTGCCAGGTGGAATAAACTGGCTTAACTTCGAGAATGAGGTGGGATGCTCGGAGCTGCCCGTCCTAGTGAGCAAATATCTCGGACCGAAGCACGAAGTTCAGGTCCCTCACGTGGACTACCCGGACATCTGGAACAAACACTCTATCGTTTGCAAGAAAGAGAAACGACGGTATGAGCAATGAAGAATAGGAGACATAACAATAAGAAAATAAGGGTAGTAATAAATAATGAGTAAGGTCAAAAGTTATCATAGTTATCAAATGTGGGAGTAGTGAAACTTAGGTAAGTAAGCATAGTTATCAAAGGAGGGCAGTAAGGTCAGAAGTTGATATGAACCCACTTCGCGGCGAGTAAGAGGAGGGGGAATATCTCCGGTAAACCAGTTGCCGCGCACACAGACGTATTCCCAGGCAGAATTCCTATTTGAGTCAGGTAGGCATGATATCAGCCGTACCCGCTTGTCCCTAACCTTTAAGTAGTAATTCGTGCTTTTGTTCCCGCACAGGCTATACATATGGTTTATATCATGGTGGTTTAACTACAAACCAAATGTAGTGTTCAACCTACTTACACAACTAACAACTTGGTAAAAGTTGGGAGGTAGTTGGTTGGGGCTCAACCCATAATACCGAAGTGTGTCTAATAAGAGGGGGTCCACGGAAACCTGACCCCACCCTCAAGGATGGTCATTAGAGGGAAAAAGGTAGTTTGACCCCCTCTGTGTAGTTGGAATTCACTCTTGTGGCAATATGCCACCTCCACGTCATTGGGGATGTCGAATTTCTGCCTAAACATGGCTAGGGATACTGCAGTGTTTAAAAGAAAACCATTCTAGAATTTAAAACCAAAAAGGGAAACACAAAAAGAGATGATGAAGAAAAAGTGAGAGGTAGGGAACTTACTTTGGGTTCTAAGTTAGGAGGAAGGGCTCTGGGCAGGCGGATAGGTGCGCAGATGAATGCTCGGTAGAGGGAAAATTCTGAGAGTAGAGAGTTGTAAAGTGAAGAAATAAGATTTATAGAGTACAAAGGAAGAAGGAAACGGTGCCAATTGCAATAATGAGGCACCATTAACGAGGGGCTCATGCGGGTGCCAACTGACACACGCACGTCTTCGGTTCACGAACCGTTAGGTAATGATGACAACTGAGCCCAATGAGCCGAAGTGGCGCGTCTTTTGATAGCGCATTAATGGGTCTGTGAAACTGCACTGATTGCCACCCCTTAGGCTTCTCTAACGGATGCGCCCACTGGGTTTCTTGATTCTGCCCGCGTACCGGGCATGAATTAAGAGGGGGCTAATGTATGGTCCCGAGACGACTAGGCCTATTTAGGGCCTTGAGCCCAGGTGCGAATGTTACAGCCCATTGACCCCATTCCCTTTTTCTACGCTGTCAACCTAAAAACCCACACAGGATGAGGGCCCGGGATTTACCATTTAGTGTATGCTCAAAAAATTATTACCCGGACATCATAGTCTGAATGACTTGCTGAGCATCCTATGAATGTGACTGGCAATTCCATGAAGCATTCCCGTCAGTTATACTCATTGAAATGGGAACCAAGTTCCAAAGCCACCTTCACGACACCCCTCTCCCACCTAACCAGCCGCTTATAACTGATAACATTGGACCTCTCATTGCACTAATTGCACAAACAATCATAAAACCCCACTAATCAGAGTACTATAAATAAGAGAAGTATGAGAATGAAAGGGGGTTATGGTCTTGGGGAAAAATGGAGTGAGAGTGAGAGGAGGAAAACAGATAAACAAACAAAGGAAGAAAAGTGATCTCATTGGGTCTCTGTGCCGTGGATCACCCATTGTGGAAAACCCTATACCCATTCCTTAAATAAGTTGTGAGACCAAGTGAGGCCCATTCCATTTGCCCTTCACATGGCCCGCACAATTTCAGTTCTTAGTTACAAGGTCTTTTTTCTTTTCTTTTGTTTCGATCCCCCACATATGGATCTTCATTTTTCTTTTATATTTAAACACAAATCATCTTAATCCTACACTTGGAGGGCCGAGATTGCATTCCTAGGACTTTTGTCTCATCCGGAATATACTAGTAAGTTTCTACCCTGCAATCTTAGCTATGCCACCATTGCTCATGGTCATTTCCTCGTTAATGCAGCTAGGAGAGTAGTTGTCTTGTATTTAATGCGAAAGGGATGGCTTCTACACCTTTCTCCTTTCATCCTTCTCGTAATTTGTGCCGAGTCTTCTTTCTTCCCTTTGTGATATTTTAACTTCATGCACCTCACGCAATTAATGCTCATCCTTGAGGTTCGAGGTGTATCCTCTGAAATAACCTTGGTAGCCCATCTAAATTGGATTAGGGATCCTCGTCCTCACAATAGCCTCCTAAAACCTCATTTTTCAATCCTGACCAAGAAAAGTGAGGTTTTGGCCAATAAAAGTCATTGACAAGGGTACACTCGTAAATAGGTTCCCCCACTAACACGTCTTTTCAACAAACTGCGACCCACTCCTGACACTTCGAAATCCCCAACTTTGCAATAAATATAATGGGCGGCTTGCTGTTTCCCATATTCTACATTGAGATCATAATCGAATGGCCTAGAATTCACCATTAGAAAGGGCGGGAATATTACCGCTCCTTCTTTTTCCAGTATATATAGAGAGATGTGAAACCCTTCTCTCTATTTCGTCTCCCTAGAAGCAAAAAAGAACATAAATATGCTCCTTTTACTTGATAACCTCGCCTGAGGAGTTTTTCTTCTTTGAACTCGTAAGTGTTTACTTTTGTTAACTAGAATTTTTCCCTTATTCTTCCACACCAGTTGATTTTTACTTTTTCCCAAATGGGTAGATTTTTTAGTTTGGTTGACATTCCTGAAAACTGAGAGGAGTTTAAGAGGTATTATAGGATTCCTAGCAATGTATCCATACAACATTGCAACCCACGTGAATGGCATGAGAGGAGGCCTACTAATGTTGTTGTAATTCCTATGATCGCCTTTATTGAAGGGGGTATAAGGATTCCTATCGGTAGAGTTGCTAGGGATTTTTTAAATCTTTTTAGATTGTGTCTAACCTAGTGCGTTCCCGATATGTTTGGAATATTACGTAGTGTAGATGCTCTAAATGAAAAGTTGGGTATACAATTGGGTGTATAGTTGTCAGAAAGGTGTCGATGGGCCCGGGGAGGGGGGAGGGGGGAGGGTTATTACTTAAAAACTAGGGTTCTTGTTGTTAGGCTAATTTCTTGTCTCCCCGAGACGACAAAGGCATGGACGAGGACTTTCTCATTGTTTCAGGGGAGCGGCACGACGGACTCCATTGCACTACCAAGGATGGAACTCTAGGTGGGATGGCTTAAGGAAACTTAACAAAAATTAGTGTTAGCTTAGGGAACTATAATAGTCTTTTTACATTCCATTTTATTTTTTTTACCTTTATATATGTATATTTGTATTTTACTTACTCTGATTTAGGCTTGTCTGACCTGCAAACTAACGTGAATTCTTAACCTTTCTTCTTCACAGGAAAGAGCCACCGCCAAGAGACGGAGTTTGGTGAACTTCGAATTATTGAACCGAGTCTTGAGGTCCAAGATCTTCCTTCATTGGGATGGTCAGCTTTGCGTAGTTCACGTGACCCTAGGCTTCACCCCCATATCCAATCGCTTCCAAACTTCCAAGCACATGATCAAGGCTCGAGACTCTAGCCTTGCTCTGGTTGATGTGGCCATTGAAGGCTTCATAAGCAAACCTCCTCCAGATGGAACACAAATAGTCAAGCTCCCTACCTTTAAGGATCCTTAACCCACTGTCCTCCCTACCCCTGAGAATCCTCACCTTATCATAGAGGAGATTACATCTTCGGGCGAGGAAGGTGAGACAGATTCTAAGGATACCATTTTGGAGGAAGATATTGAAAATCCCGTCCGAGATGAGGATTTTGAAATCTTTTACCATATACATGCGTCCGAGGGGGAAGGACTCAACCCCCAGCTAACCACTGCCCTAGTTAGTGAAGACCAAAAGGATATCAAAGTACCAGAAGGGATGGTGATAGAGAATAAGTTGCCAGACTTGCTTTCTCTACTTGAGTCCAACTTTGGAACCACAGTTCTTGAGGTCCCAGTAGTTCCCAGGCCTCTAACTCCAATTCCTCCTGCCCCTGTATAGATAGAGTCAGTTAACAAAAAATGGAAAAGGGACAAAAGGGGGGGGGGGGGTAAAGGAATTGTTGAAGAGGGCGAAGTTTGAGAGGAAACTCCTCCTAAGCCCACCAAAGTGACCAAAATGACCTGCCTCTTTGGGTTGGACGATTTGCCTCTTTGGGAGGATGCTTCCATCCGAGACTTCAATGGCGGAAGAGTAGGCGACGTAGCCAATGACGTGGAACAATCCCTTCTTCTCCCAAGGGACATGGATGAGTTTCAAAATTTAAAGAAGCACGAGCTTTTCCTGTTCATGAAGAGGGACTTAGCTCTGGTAAGGTTTCTTTACATTCACTTTTTTTCCCCTTTTTTTATTTTTATTTTTATTTTTATTTACCTTTAAAATCCTTTCTACGCATGCTCTCTCATTAACTTCCATGTTAATTTTTCACACAGGTTACCCAAGCAGCACATGTAGCAGAGGAGTGGGTAGACTTGGCTTTTTGAGATTTGAAGGAGGAGGAATCCAAATGCTTTGTTGCGTAGAAGTCTCAGGCTATAACTAATAAGAAGTTGAAGGAGACTCTCCTCAAGCTGGCTAAGTGTGATAAGGCCAGAAAGAGTGCTGAGGCTTTAATTGAAAGCTCGAAAAAGCAAGCTCGGGAACAGCTTGTATAGTAGAGGGAGGATGAGAGCCAACTTTCTATTGCTCGGACAACCATCACCAAGTTGAAGAAGGAGCTCATCCTAAAAAGACAAGGAAATGGAAAAGGTCGAGTAGACTGCGTACAACCAAGGGAAAAAAGAGACTGAGGCTCACCTCAAATCTCAACTTCCCGTGGTGTCATAGTTTCTTCCTCTAAACATGGATTAAGGCCTTGAATGTTCCTGAAGTAGATTCCAATTCTGAGCTAAGGAATCCGAAGAAAGCCTTTTACTCTCCAGCAATCAAAGCTTATCCAGTCAACTAACCTTTTGTCAGCATTTTTGCCTTAACTCCAGCGAACTCTATAGAGAACCCTCAGCCTAAATCCAGCACTACTACCCCTACCCAAGCCAAATCTACTGAGTAGCAGCACAAAACCACTATTCCTGGCAAAGCCAAATCCATTGAGTAGGAGCGCATCACCATTGCTCTTGCCAAGCTTAAGCAGACTGAGCTAGCCATCTCCAAGCCCAGCACAATTACTGTCCAAAGCACTGAGGTAGCAATCAAGGCACCTCCAACAGCAGGGGATTCCTCCACAAGTACCCCACCGACCACAGTGGCTCTTTCTGCCCCCATTCCAATTGCTGAAGTGTAACCTAGTATAGGGCTTCGGGCACAGAAGATTCCCAAAGCTTAGAGAATATGGCACTGGGTCCTATGCTACTTTTGTTGTTTTTGTTATTGTCTTTAAAAAAAAAAAAAAAAAAAAAAAAAAAAAAACAGAAGAACTTTTGTTTGTATTTTCCTTCTTTGTCATGTGTACCTTTTTGGAACTTGGATTAATGGAAAATTCTTGTTAAATCTTTGTCATTTTATCTTTGTACTTATATTTTTATAATTTAACCTTTATTTACCATACTCACACATAAGGAAGTGTTTATACTAAGGTTATAATTTCCTGAGGTAGGTTACACAAGAAATAGAACATAACCAAGGTTAGATTGAATACCACAAACATAATTCAAGTATTAATTTGCTTAAGGCAGGTGACCCAAGGAATTTAACTTAGCTAAGGCTTTGTTTAATACATAAAAACAACCTAAGTATTGATTATCCAAGGCAGGTAATCCATGAAGTTGAACCTAACTAAGGTCTTACTTAACATAAAAATGATCTTAGTGTTAATTTACCTAAGGCAGATAGATTGAAGAGTTGAATCTAGCCAAGAATCTGTTTAACATAAAAAATGACCTTAGTGTTAATTTACCCAAGGCAGACCTTAGTGTTAATTTACCCAAGGCAGATAACCTGAAGAGTTAAATCTAGCCAAAGTTCTATTTAACATAAAAAATGACCTTAGTGTTAATTTAACCAAGGCAGATAACCCAAGGAGTTGAATCTAACCAAGGTTTTGTATAACACTTAAAAAATGACCTTAATGTTAATTTACCCAAAGCAGATAACCCAAGGAGTTGAATCTAGCCAAGGTTCTGTTTAACACTTAGAACAAACTCAATGTTAATTTACCCGAGGTATATGATCCGAGGAACTAGACATAACCAAGGTTCTATTTAACATGTAAATGAATAATGGAGAGTATTAATTTACCCAAAGTATGTAGTCCGAGACTGAGGTTTTATTTAACATTTAAAGGAATAATTGAGATAAAATATACAATGATTGAAATAGAAAATGGCATATATGCCTTTCATTAATAATAATACCCTTTCAAGTTATTTACATTCCATGGACGTGGTGTAACATTTTCATCTAGATTTTTCAAAAGGTAGGCACATTTTCCAGCCACCGAGGTGATGCGATATAACCCTTCCCAATTGGGTCCTAACTTTCCCCATGATGGATTCTTCATTGTACCTGCTACTTTTCTCAGCACTAAGTCTCCTGGGGTTAATGGCCTTGCCCTTACATTGGTATCATACCCTAGTTTTAGCTTTGCTGATAATACGCCAATTAAACTATGGCTGCTTCCCTTCATTCATCAACCAAGTCTAAACTTTTCTCCAATAGTTGATCATTACTATTTGGGGTGAACAAGCTCGCCCTTAATGTTGGGAACCTAAACTTTAGAGGGATCACAGTGTTGGACCCATAGGTCATTGAAAATGGTGTTTCCTTCGTTGATCGGCGAGGAGTGGTCCAATGTGTGCAAAGGACATGTGGTAGCTCTTCTACCTATCTACCTTTTGCTTCGTTTAACCTTTTCTTAAGCCCATTTACTATAACTTTGTTGATTGCTTTAGCTTGCCCATTTTTTTGTGGATAGGCTGGAGTTGAATATCTGTTTCTAATGCCCATTTCACAGCAGTATCTCCTTAATGTTTTACTGTCAAATTAGAGCCCATTGTCCGAGATGAGGGTATGAAGAATCCCAAACTGAATAACTATGTTCTTCTAAATGCACTTTTTTGCATCTGTATCTTTGATATTGGATAATGGCTTAGCCTTCACCCACTTTGTGAAGTAATCAATTCCAATTAGGAGTCATCTTCAGTTTCCTACAACCCTGGGAAATAGCCCCACAATATCCAAGTCCCATTGTTCAAATGGCTATGGACTAAACAAGGGATTGAGTACCCCCCTAGTTGATGAATATTCGGAGCAAAACTTTGGCACTGATCACATTTTTTAACATACTCTTGTGCTTCTTTCTGTATATTTGACCACCAATACCCTTGAGTAAGGGCTCTATGTGACAATGACCTGCCCCCTGTATGACTTCCACATATTTCCTTATGCAACTCTTCTAAAAGTAGCTCCACTGCTTTAGGATGAACACAAAGCAAATATGGTCCAATGAAGGAGTGCTTATACAGCTTTTGCTTTTCAGACAACCAAAATCGAGGAGCTTTTCTCTATATCTTTTCCGCCGCTCCCTTCTTATTATGCAAAACACCTTCCTTGAGAAATAGGAAAAAATGATTTATCTAACTTGGCCTAACCCTAATTTGGTGAACTTGGACTTGCTCTCTCTTCTCCTTGGCTAGCTTATGTAGATCCTTAACAAGTATAACCTAAGGTAGGTCTTGCCCAAAAGAGGTTGCCAGAGTTGCCAAGGAATCAACATGGGTATTACTGCTTCTTGGGATTTGTTGTATAGTGAACAGCTCAAAGCCTAACTACAAATGCCTAGCTTGCTTCAAATACCCTTGCATTCTCAAATCCCTAGCTTCTAGCTCTCCCCTTACTTGTCCTACAATTGACCTTGAATTCGAAAACATTTCAATAACCTTTCCTCCCATCTTCTTAACCATAGCAATCCTTATTAGTAAAGCCTCATATTCGGCCTCATTGTTCGTGGCCGAGAAGCCCAATCTTAAAGACTTCTTAATGGTGATCTTGTTCGGGGACACTATAACCAGCCCCACCCTAGTTCCCCTCTGATTTGTCGCATTGTCAACATATAGTCTCCAGGGTGAGGGCCCTTGTTGAGAAATTGCCTGAACTTGCTTTCCTCTTGAACTATGTTCCTCATCCTCTTCCTCTACTGGAGACTCAGTAAACTCGACCACCAAGTCTGCAAGAACTTTCCCTTTGATAGAGGTCTGATGCATGTACTTTATGTCAACATGCCCCCAAGATCGTACCACTTGGCAATTCTCCCTGTATAATTAGCCTTTCGGAGCAAAGACTGTAGAGGGAGTTAAGTTAACACTACAACAGTATGAGCTTGAAAGTAATGGGGGAGTTTTCGCATAGCATGCATCACTGCCAAAATGGATTTCTCTAAGGGTAAGTAATGAGCTTTTGCTTCATGTAATGATTTGCTCACATAATAGACTGGCCGCTGTACTCCATTCTTTACTCTCATTAATACCAGACTAGCTGCATGAGATGCCATGACAATGTAGGCAAAAAAAACTTCTTCCTCCTCGAGTCTGGACATAATGGGTGGCCGATAAAGGTAATTCTTCAATTGTTGAAAAGTCAGGGCACACTCTTCATTCAACTCAGACCCCTTTCACTTGTGCAAGAGTTGGAAAAATTGCCTACATCTATCTACAGATCGAGAGATAAATCTGTTGAAGGCTATAATCATTTCCGTCAACTTTTGGACTTTTTTAGGATTTCGAGGAGGCTGTAAGTCATTGATTGCCATAATCTGGTCATGATTAACTTCAATCCCATGATAGGTAACCATATAACCCAAAAAATTGCCCAAACTGACACCCAAAGAACACTTAGAAGCATTAAGGCGCAATTTATACTTTCCAACACCTCAAAAACACTTTCGAGGTCATTCATGTGCTCAGTTTCTGCTTTACTTTTCATCACCATGTCATCAATATAGACTTCAATATTATTACCAAGTTGGGGTTTAAACATTCTTGTCATCATTCTTAGGTAAGTAGACCTAACATTCTTCAATCCAAATGCCATCACCTTGTAATGATAATTTCCAGTGGGCGTTACAAAAGCAGTTTTCTCTTGGTTAGCCAGAGCTAATGGTATTTGATGGTACCCCTGAAAGACATCTAAAAAGCTCATTCGAGGATGACCAACTGTCACGTTCACTAATTGGTCTATCTAAGGTATTGGGAAGGGGTCCTTGGGGTAAGCTTTGTTTAGATCTATGAAATCCATACACACTCGCTATTTTCCATTCTTTTTTTTTTACCACCATCATGTTGGCCAACCATTCTGGGTAAAAAAAACCTCTTTTATTGCCCCTGCACGTTTAAGCTTCACCAACTTTTTCTTTGATAGCCTTAGAATGTTCTTTAGAGGAGCGCTGAGGTGGTTGTTTCTTAGGGGTGACAGTTGGATTAACATTTAGATGATGATGAATGAAACTTGGATCCACCCCTAGAGCTTCATAAGCACTCCAAGCAAACATATCAACGTTCTTTCTAAGGAAATCAACCAACTCTTGCTTCTCCTGAGGAGGCAGTTAAACTCCCACTTGAAAGTACTTATTATCATCATTATCAATAGTGATCTTTTCCAACTCTTCGCATCTCACCCCTTCAACTACGGTGCTTGAGGACATCTCAGTTTCCTTTGGTTGCTATAAGACCCTTTTCGTGGTGGCCGAGCATTCACCCTCAGATTGATTTCTAATTGCCAAAACTAGGCATTGCTTGGCGATATACTAACTTTCAACCCACTCCTCGACCTGGTCCCTTAAGGGATACTTCACCTTTAAGTGCAAAGTTGAAGAAACAACCCCAATGGCATGAAGCCAAGGCCTTGCCATGATAGCAGTGTAAGGGGAATATGCATCCACCACAATAAAATCTACCTCAACCACTTCTAACTGTGCTTGAACAGGTAGTCTAATTTGGCCCATTAAGATAACTGTCTTCCTATCAAACCCCATTAGAAGGGACTCATAGTTGACCAAATCCTTGGGCTTTAACCTAAGCCCCTTAAATAGGTCAGGGTACATTATCTCAATCACTACCTTGGTCCACCAAGACTCTCTTCACATCATACCCCTTATCCAGAGTGTCACCGCTAAGGCATCATCATGTGGTTGAAAAGTTCCAATCTTATCCTCATCAGAGAAGCTTAGAGCTAGTTCGACTTCCTTTCTTCCATGCTTAGAAGCAAGGATCAAATCCTCAGTGTGTGGCCTTGCTATGAACATAACCTTGGATGGATACGATCCAATACAGCCTAAGGCAACAAGGATAACATTGATTGTTCTTAGGGGCGGTCTTGAGGAAGCATCCCTTTGGTGTGCCGACCTGACCTGACTCCCTTGCCTAGTGGGCTAATACAGGAATTGCTTCAACTTCCCAACCTTGACTAATTGCTTGAGGTAGTCACGTAGAGTCCTACAATCCTTTGTAGTGTGTCCTCGGTCCTGATGGTACTGATAATGAAGTCTTTGATTTCACTTTATGGGGTCTTCTCCCATCTTATTTGGCTACTTGAAGTATGGCTTATTCTTTATCTTCTCTAGAATTTGGTGTACAAGCTCCTTGAACATAGTGTTAACCACCTGGGCAGTAGTAGGCCCAGCATGTCCAGCAAAATCTCTTTTGGGTTGAAAATTTTTGTACATATTTGACCTAAAATCTCTTTGATCTTGAGGAATTACCTTTGCTTTCCCCTTTCTTAGTTGCTGTTCTTCCTCCACCCGTTTATACTCATCAATTTGGTCCATTAACTACCGCATACCTCGGGTAGGCTTCCTAATCAAGGACTTCCTTAAATCATGCTCAATAGGTAGGTCGACCTTAAATGTCCTTATGGCCACATCTTCAAAATTTCCATCTATCTCGTTTAGCTCTTGAAAGGAGTTGATTGATCCCTTCAAACCATCGAACCGCCTCATCACAACTGGCTCCAAGCTAGAGGGGAAAATCTTGCACATCAAGGCCTCATTCCTTGAGTGTATAGCCATTCTTTGGTTAAAATGACTAACATACTCCACCGGGTTCGTTCTACCATTATACATGGTAAACGTGGGCAATGTGAACTGTCAAGGAAGGTTTGCCCTGTCCATCTTTCGCGTAAATGGGGACTTCGAGATTTGACGCAAAGCCTTACTCATAGCATCGTTTCCTAAGCCCTTATAAGTTGGGCTTCTACTCCTTTGCCTATGATAGCACTTTTCTTTATAGGAGAAAGACTTACTGGGAGGGGTCCTTGATCGAAGTTTGTAGTTGTCATCATCATCAGAGGGAGACTCTGTGCTTGATGGAGACCCTCTCCTCTACTTCCAATGTAAGTTCCTATGTAAATGATCTATCTCCAGTAGCATGTTACTGGTATCCTCTCCATGAGACACATGACTCCCACTTCTAGAATGACTCCTACTGGTATGAGTTGTGTGCACACTAATTTTGCGATCTCTCCTTCACTCAAGATTAAGAAAATGATCTTGACGTTGCGATCCCACTGATTCCTCTAAACCCACCATGGTTGAATTAACTCAAGTATGTTCAAAATTTCTCATAGACGGCGCCAATTGTAAAGGCAAGACTTGATCCACGGCCCATAAAATGACTTGGACAATGGCCCAATAAGCCCACCACAATAGATTTGTTAGAGAATGGGTTGGATATTGATCACTTAACAAGTTAAAGTTAATCACAATGAGATAAGAAGCCAATGAAATGACTATGACAACAAATTATGAAGAAAAGAGGCTCCTCGGACAGGCCCATGGAAGGTCTATTTTATATATATGTGTTTCTTTCTCACTTGTATAAATATTTCAATTCTTAGTTACAAGGTCTTTTTTCTTTTCTTTTGTTTCGATCCCCCACATATGGATCTTCATTTTTATTTTATATTTAAACACAAATCATCTTAATGCTACACTTGGAGGGCTGCGATTGCATTCCTAGGACTCCTGTCTCATCCAGAATATATTAGTAAGCTTCTACCTGCAATCTTAGCCGTGCCACCGTTGTTCATGGTCATTTTCTCATTAATACGGTAAGAGATTAGTTGTCTTGAATTTAATGTGGAGGGGATGGCTTCTACACCCTCCCCCCTTCATCCTTCTTGAAATTTGTGCCGAGTCTGCTTTCTTCCCTTTGTGATATTTTAACTTCATGTGCCTCACACAGTTAATGCTCATCCCCAAGGTTTGAGGTGTATTCTCGGAAATAATCTTGGCAGCCCATCTAAATCAAATTAGGGATCCTTGTCATCACATTTGGAATTAGCAAGTAAATTTTGTGTAGATGCAATTTTAGATGGCCAATGAATTATTTGATGTTTAGAACCACTTTACTATTGCAAAAAGATAATATTGGGTGAATTAATGGGTAGATATGCATTCAAGGATAAGTGTAACCCAAATTGAAATCTTGAAATCATGAATCTCAAGTATTTTTCAATTACTCTATCATATTTAAATGATGAATACTTCACCATCAAAATCAATAAAAAAGAAAAAAAGAATTTGTATTAGAGACATTAATAACTATACAATTTATATAAAGATACAAAACGTCAAACAATTTAAAAGCAAAATAACTTAAACAAGGGCAAATAGAAAATTTCTTTACAAATAAAGATGAATAAAAAATTAAACATTGTGAACATATCAAGTCTCAACGTTTCATGCACATTGTGCAAGTGGGATTCAGATTCTCTAGATTTCCTATGGTACTCTATCAATAAATTTCCTTAAATTCTAACCACTCTTTTATGATTTTAGAGTCTAGATTCTGTCATGTCAGCATTCCACTTACAACACTCTTAAAATAATAAAATGATGTTGCAAACAAAACAATTAAGATTATTATTAGTGGAATGCTAACATGGCAAAATCTAAACCATTAAATCGTTAAAAATGGTTAAGATTTAAGGAAATCTATTTGATAGAGTATTCTAGGAAATCTAAAAGATCTGAATCCGTGCAAGTGTATGTGCATCTTTAAGGAAACACAACTTTTAAAGCATAAAAGTAGTTTCACATCAACAATTACGTGTTTGACAGAGGTGTTTAAATATTATTGTTCAAAATAATGTGAAAATTATGGTTTAATAAGTGTTCTGAAAAAAAAAAAGTATTTATAATGCAAAAAAATGTGTTTGGAATAGTATCATGTTTCAAATAGCATATTTTAAAATATGAAAAAACATTAATTGTGCGTTTGATATGTGTATGCATTTTTTTTTTTTTTTTTAAAGTTATGAAAATAATACTATTTTTTTTAAGGAGAGAAAAAGAAAGAAAAAAAAAAGAAAGAAAGAAAGAGAAGGACAGTGGTAGGCCTATGGGAGAAAAAAAAAAAAAAAAGAGTTTAGCCTTGTCAATGGGCCCGTAACTTTTAAATTATTTACAAAAAGACTATTCTATAACATTACTTGAAAACTAAAAAGTAAAAACTTGGATAAATGCATTTTCAAAAAATATGTTTTAAACATTCTAAATTGAGAATTGTGACTTAAACACTTTTGATAAAAAAAAAAAAAAAAAAAAAAAAAGAATCGTACCAAACGCATTTTTCTTTATGGACTTACAATTTTTTGTGTTTAAACAATTTTATTTGAACTTACCTACCAAACAAGCACTCCATTATTAGCATCAAGTGGTCATAGAGCTGTTATGAGCATCTTAGAATAAGTGTTACTCCCTCCGTCCTAATTTATTCGTCTTATTTGAAAAGTTAAACTTTTTAAGGGAACATCATTTATTATTTTGTCTGTCTTATAAAAATGTATAAATTTACAAAACTACTTTTAAATAAATTTATCAGTTTTTTTAAAAAGAGTTATTCTTAATAAGGCAAATAAAAAAGTGACACAATTAAATTGATTTTTTAAAATATTAGTTTTCTTTTCAAATAGTTTTGAAAATAAAATAGGAGTATAATAGGAACATTAATAAACTAATAATTTTTATTTTTAGAATTAGGAAAATATTTTGAGACAACTCAAAATGAAATAGATGACAAACAAACTTAAGTAGAAGTAGTATATTATTTTTGGATTAGGTCAGTTTTATTGGGTCAACGGGATGGATGCACACAGTAAATGTTACGGGCTTTAAACTATTGGGTGCTTAGCTTCCTTAAAGGAAGCTAGTGCATTGCTTATTTTGACCAAGTCAAAAGCTTCTTAGACCATTTCACACTCGTTCTCTACATTAGCGACGCCACGTTTAGGTCAGGGTGTTCCTGGGAATACTCTGACTTGAAATTTTTTTTTTTATATATAATAATTAAATTTTTTTTATTTGTTTACCCTTAAAAAAAAATTAGGAACACCCTGTTTTCAAAAAAAAAAAAAAAAAAAAAATAGGAACACTCTCGAATAAAAAAATAATAATAAATAAATTATTTGTTCTACTTTCAAGCAAAAAAAAAAAAAAAAAAAAAAAAACCAAAAATTTTGTAAAAGAGCAAGCCTACCAAGGAAAAAAAGCCCAACATCAATCCTAAACAACAGATTACAAACCCAATCTAAAGAAAAAAAAAAGGTAAAGCAAACCCAACATGGTAGCAAACCCACGGATTCTCAAAAATAAAAAATAAAAAATAAAAAACCAAAACTCAATATACGCTATTACAACCTAACCTAAAGAAACCAGAGCAACAGATTCATCAAGTAAAGCAAAACTAGAACAAAGCACATCAACGACAACAACCAACAGATGGCGCCTCTGCCTCAAGCAACGCTGCAACAGAGCACATCGGTCATCACATCGTGACTGTCTTTGTCTTAGTTTAAAACATTGCAGAAAAATATATATATATATATATATATATTGTGGGGGGTAAAAACCCAGAGCTACTTAACGAGCCTAGAGTACCTGGTTAAGAAGTATTATATTTCCGAGGAGCAATAGTTGGGTAGGGACGGCCCATCTAAAGGCAGGAAGCCCAGAAGTAGAGGGGAATACCATCCGAAGAGGTCACTACTTGTCCGAAGACGTCTCACTCCTCAGCCACAAATAGCCTTGATCAAACAAACGTGAGGAAGGTCTGTATAATCTTCCTAGCAATCCCAATGATAATGATAAGTTCTGGGTAGGTCTGGGGATGATCAGAACAATGAGATATCTATAGGAAAAGTTGCCACCACCATATTTAATGCACTGCAACAGCTTTTCTCGCCGCATTTATGTGGAGAAGACCTCTGAACAGTGCAACCTCAGCTACCGCCACTCACTAAGAACTAAAGCAGACACCTGACGTGACGTGCACTTGAGTGAATATGCAGATGAAGAACAGGTGGATGGTGGAGATGATGGGAAAGGATGCTATATAAAGAAGAAGGGTCCCTAATAAGAAGGGGAGGGGAGCAAGAGAAAAGAGCGAAAGAGAAGCTTTACTATAGCTCTGTATGTTGTAATCACTGTTCACTCAATAAAACATCTCCTTGGATATTCTTTCATGGAGCTAATTAAGCATTATTTCATGTTATCATCACGCCAAGCAACTTAGCCAACCACTGTTTACTTCATAACCAGCCCAGCTCTTGTGCCCACTCTCTACAAATTCATTGTCCTAGGTTCGTTGGGCCTTTAACCCATATCTTTTGGGCTTAGGCTACAAAAACAGACCCTACAATTGGCGCCGTCTGTGAGGAGAGCTTGTGCAAGGGTGAAGACAACAGCAGGCGATGGCTGGACATGGTCAACAAGAAGCGAAGTCCAGGGCATCTCAGCATGTGGACCTTTTTCTTAACTAGGAGCGTAGACAAGACCACGAGGGTAGCGTGCACATCGTGCCCCCTGGTCAAAACCAATCACATGGTGAGAGCCACATGTCCCAGGACACCAGCCAGCGAGTCCTATACCTATGAAAAGGAATCTCCTCACAAAGGGCAACGCAGAAGTCCATCACGTGGAGACGTGGGAAATGACGCCATGAGTAGGGCTCTAAACCAGATTTCCAGGTCACCCTTCACGCGCAGGATCGAAGAGGCTAGACTTCCTCAGCACTTTAACCAACCAACGTTCACCATCTTCAACGGCAAAACAGACCTCGTGGAACACGTGAGTCATTTTAACCAAAGGATGGCTGTCTACTCCAGGGACGAAGCGCTGATGTGCAAGGTTTTCCCTTCTAGTTTTGGGCCAGTTGCCATGAGGTGGTTCGATGGGCTGAACCCAAATTCCATCAGCTCTTTCAAAGAGCTCACCCAAGCTTTTGGTTCACGATTTGTCAACTGTCGAAGAGTGGCTTGACCTTTGTCTTCTCTGCTGTCTTTGAGCATGCAGGAAGGAGAGTCCCTAAAGGTGTATTCGGATAGATATTGGAAAATGTTTAATGACATAGAGGGCAATTTTGATGCAATGGCCCTAGAAAGGTTTGAGCTCGGCCTCCCTACCGATTATGGTTTAAGGACATCCTTGTCTGGTAAACCCGTTACTAGCATTCGTCAGCTAATGGACTGCATTGAGAAGTATAAGAGAGTTGAAGAAGACCAATAACAAGAAAAAGGCAAGGAGAAGGTTATCCCCCTAGAGAGGAAGGATTTCAGGTCGGATCGATACACCAACAGCAAACCGAGGCAAGATTTTCCTGCGCAGTCAGGAACAGCCAATCCCAGACTGTCAACACCGTATTCAGAGACCCAGTCCACCAAGTTTTAGACAAGGTCAAGAACGAGCCGTTCTTCAAATGGCCGAACAAGATGGCAGGGAATCCTGACAGACGTAATTGCAATCTCTACTGCCAATACCACCAGGATCATGGGCACACGACTGAGGACTGCAGGAACTTGTGGGTTCATTTGGAACAACTAGTCAGCGAGGGGAAACTGCGACATCTCCTACATCACACCAGTGGCTGAGGAGGTCCGATGAGTGCAGACTCCCGGAGGGATGATCCTCTGAAACCCCCTCTAGGAACTATCAATGTTATCTTTGCAGCCCCAGGGAGAACAAGATCCTGGCCATCCAAGGTTATGTCGGTGGATCGGTTACCTGCGGGGGAATCTGGCCAGGGTTCGAAGAGGTGCAAACTTGATGATCAACTAGTTTTAGGTTTCTCCGATGCTGACAAGGTGGGCACTGTCCAGCCTCATGATGATGCGTTGGTCGTCACCCTCAGAATTGGGGGGTATGATGTGAAATGGGTGATGGTTGACCAAGGTAGCGCTGCAGAAATAATGTACCTTGATCTCTACAGGGGGCTGAACCTCAAACTCAGCGACTTAACACCATATAATTCTTTGCTGATTAGTTTCGAAGGAAGAGTTGTTGCCCTGAAGGGCTAAATACGACTACCTGTGCAGACTGGCTCAAAGGTGGTGGAGGTGGATTTCATAGTTGTGGACGTTTTTTCACCCTATACGGTAATTGTAGCCAGACCTTGGCTTCATGCGCTGGGGACGGTTTCCTCCACCTTACATCAGAAAATCAAATACCCTTCCGAAGGCCAAGTTTGCGAAATCTGGGGGGATCAATCCGTAGCTAGACAATGCTTAGTGGCTGCCATTTAGCATGAACTAGGAGCCGAGTCATCGACCAGAGTTGAAAGGGGCTTATAGCAACCAAAGCACTGGTTATCGCCCACAGAAGATCCGAACAAGGGCGCAGGGTGCGAAGATTTGACAAAAGTCCTTATTGGGGATAATCCCAAAAAATTCTTTCAAGTCGGATCCCAGTTACCTTTGCAGGAAAAAGAGGAGTTGTGCAACTCCTTAAGGAAAACCTTGATGTATTCGCTTGGAACACTTACGAAGCCCTTGGGGTGAATCCAGAATTTATATGCCACCATTTGAAAGTAAACCCCATGATCACCCCTAAGAAGCAGCCACCTCAGCGTCCATCTAAGGAACACGCTGAAGCGGTCAGAGAAGAAGTAGCAAAGCTCAAGCAAGCTGGGGCTATTAAAGAAGTTTTCTACCCAGAGTGGTTGGCAAATACTTTGGTGGTAAAGAAGAAGAGCGGGAAATGGCGAGTATGTGTGGACTTCACCGACTTAAATAAGGCATGCCCTAAGGATCCATTCCCTATGCCTAAAATCGATCGGCTAGTAGATGCCACCGTCGGACACCACCGAATGAGCTTCTTGGACGCATTCCAAAACTATCATCAGATACCCTTAGTCTAGGAAGATTAGGAGAAGATTGCTTTTGTGACTCCCATGGGTAACTATCACTATAAGGTGATGCCCTTCGGCTTAAAAAATGCGGGTTCTACTTACCAGAGGATGATGACGAGAATGTTTGAACCACAACTGGGAAGGAATATTGAGATTTACATAGATGACATGGTGGTGAAGAGCAAAGTGGTGGCCGAGCACGTGAAGGACCTAGAAAGCACCTTTGAAGTTCTCAGGAAGTACAAGCTACGCTTGAACGCTGCTAAGTGCTTGTTTGGTGTGGGGTCAGGCAAGTTTCTAGGATATATGGTAACTCATAGGGGAATTGAGGTCAACCCTGATAAAATAAGGGCCATCAATGAGTTGCAAGCTCCTCGGAATCCCAAGGAGGTTCAGAAACTGACAGGGATGACGGCAGCCCTAAATTGATTTATCTCTCGATCAGCGGATAGGTGCCGGCCCTTCTTTTCCTTGATTAACAAGTGGAAAGGGTTCGAGTGGACAGAAGAGTGTGCTGTGGCCTTCCAACAGTTGAAAGATTATCTAGCCCAACCATCAATCATGTCCAGCCCTGAGCCCGACGTGGTCTTGTTTGCGTATATCGCTGTAGCTACCCATGCTGTAAGCTTGGTGCTGATTCGAGTAGATGGTGGTGTGTAGAAACCCGTTTATTGTGTAAGCGAGTCGCTGCATGAAGCTGAGATCCATTATTTACCGTTGAAAAAGGCTATTTTAGCAGTGGTGCACGGTACACGAAAGCTCCCACATTATTTCCAAGCCCATACAGTCGTCATTCTCACCCAGCTTCCGCTTAGGGCTATACTCCGAAATGTAGACTACACTGGGAGAATTGCAAAATGGGGGACGATCCTAGGGGCTTTTGACATCAAGTATATGCCACGCACCTCGGTGAAGGGCCAGGTGCTTGCAGATTTGGTAGCCGAGTTCACGGAGCCCCGGTTAGAAGAGGTAAAGCTGACATCAGACATGGATGGAAAATCGGTTGGCATGATTTCTCAACAAGGCCCTTCCCATTGGGAAGCGTACGTGGATGGGGCTACAAACCAGAGGGGCTCCGGAGTGGGGCTAGTGCTAATATCCCCCGAGGGAATCATTATTGAAAAAACATTAAAGCTGGGCTTCTCAGCAACAAATAATGAGGCAGAATACGAAACCCTATTGATGGGGATGAGCATGGTCCAAAAGATGGGGGGAAAGGCAGTAAAGTTATTCTCAGATTCAAGGTTGATTGTAGGTCAAGTACAGGGGGAGTTTGAGGCAAAGGATGAAAGAATGCAGGGATACTTAAGCCGAGTTAAACATCTGCAGTCAGGGTTCGAATCTTTCAGCTTGCTGAACGTTCCTAGGAATGGTAACTCACACGTTGACTCCTTGGCCACTCTAGCCACCTCTTTGGCACAAGATTTACCGAGAGTTATCCTCATTAAGGACTTGCATAAGCCTACCGAAACAGGAAAAGAAGTTGTTCAAGTACATCAGGTCAGGGCTAGACCCAGTTGGATGGACCTTTTGGTTAAGTTTTTAAAGGAAGATATCTTGCCTGAAGAGAAGGGAGAAGCCGATAAAATTCGCAGGAAAGCAGCCAGGTTCTGGTTGTCTGAAGATCAGAAACTGTACAAACGCTCCTATTCAGGACTGTACTTGTTGTGTGTGCATCCTGAAAAGGCTGAGCTGTTATTAGAGGAACTGCATGAAGGAATCTGTGGAAGCCACACTAGAGGTAGATCCTTGGCTCACCGAGCCATCACTCAAGGTTACTGGTGGCTAAACATGCAAAAAGAAGCCTTGGATTATGTTAAAAAATGTGATTAGTGTCAGCGATTCGCCCCATACATTCATCAGCCAGGTGAGACTCTCAACCCGCTATCCAGCCCATGGCCTTTCGCCCAATGGGGCTTGGATAGCATGGGACCATTCCCTAAGGCTGTAGGAAACAAGAAATATCTGCTGGTCGGCACTGACTACTTCACCAAGTGGGTCGAAGCAGAACCTCTTGCCAACATCCGAGACGTAGACGTGCAAAAATTCGTGTGGAAGAGTATAGTTACTTGATTTAAAGTCCCATGTATTCTCATCTCAGACAATGGCCTGCAGTTTGATGGCAAAGCGTTTAGGAGTTATTGTAGCGAACTGGGGATCATGAATAGGTACTCCACCCCAGCTTATCCCCAGGGTAATGGCTAGGCTGAAGCTGTCATACCTTTGGAAATTGGATTCCCGACACTGAGAACTAGCTCGTTTAGCTCGACAGGTAACAATGAACAGCTAGAGAAGAGCTTGGACCTAATTGATGAAAGGAGGGGAGCAAGAGAAAAGAGCGAAAGAGAAGTTATACTGTAGCTCTGTATGTTGTAATCACTGTTCACTTAATAAAACGTCTCCTCGGATATTCTTTCATGAAGCTAATTAAGCATTATTTTATGTTATCATCACGCCAAGCAACCTAGCCAACCATTGTTTACTTCGTAACCAGCCCAGCTCTTGCGCCCACTCTCTACAAATTCATTGTCCTTAGTTCGTTGGGCCTTTAACCCATATCTTTTGGGCTTAGGCTACAAAAACAAACCCTACATATATATATATATATATATATATATATATATATATATATATATAGTGGTAGCAAGAAAAACTAAGAAAAAAAAAGAAGAAGAAGAAGATGAGAGATTGAGAAAGAGAGAATGCACTACTATTAGGGGTGTTCACCAAACCGCATAAATCGCACAAATCGCAAAAACCGCACCAAAACCGCTCGCAAAATAGCATAACTACACCGCACCGCAACTAATAGTGCACCGCAACTAATAGTGCACCGCATCGTATCACACCGTATGGTGCAGTGCGGTTTACGGTTTTATAATAAGAAAACCGCACAAACCGCACTGCACCACACCCTCTCTATATATTAATATATTTATTTTTTAATATTAAATATATTATTAATAGTTTAATAACCCTAGTTTTCAAAAAAAAAAAAAATTAATAACCCCAGCAAGTGTTGACTAGAAAAGCCAACCCAAAATAAAGAAAAATTAACTCAATAATTTAAAACTTAACCCAAAAAAAGGGAAAAATTAGTTTTTAGTTGAGTAGGAAAAGCCCAAAATTTGAAAAATATATCAACTTCAAACTGCATCTTATACATAGTATCACATATGTGATCGCAAAAATGAGGTGCAGTGCGGTTATGGTTTTGGCTAAACTCTAAACCGCACTGCACCGTATATGTGACCGCAAAAACAAGATGTAGTGCTAAAAATGACCCAAAACCGCACCGTACTGCACCGCGAACACCCCTAACTATTATGATGGTGTCCAGCCGTTTGAAACTTTGAAAAGAATATTGACAAGTGTGAGAGACAATTAAAATAAATTGGATAGGTGAGAAAGAGTGGTTCACGTGGGTTGGTGGGTGGGCTTGGGAAATGGGAAGGTGAATTTCAAGAAGGTTCTATGATTTTAATTACTCAATGTTGGCTTTATTTACAAAAATGCCATTAATGATTTTATTATTTTATTTGTAAAAATAACCGCATGCAGATGTGTTTACAAATAATTAATGACATGCCATAAATAATTAATGTCATGTACATACGCAAATATGCCATAAATAATTTTATTTTATAATTAATGAAATAACAATATAACAATTATATTTTATAAAAGAAAAACAAATTATTGAAATAACTAAACAATAATAATTAATAATTTTATTAATATTTCAAATAAATTTATAGTTTATTGTTTATTCTTTTACTAGAATATTTAATAAGACAACAGCGTAGAAGACAATTGTAAATTTTATATTTACTTGTTTTTTTTTTTTTTTTTTAATTTTTGTTGTTATTGTCAATATACAAAATTTTCACTTTATTAAATTGTGTAATTGGGGAATATCCTGAAAAAAAAAATTTATGGAGTTGCCACTGCTTCTCTACACATGCCGTTTTCTAAAAAAAAAAAAAAAAAAAAAAAAAAAAAAAACAAAACTACTAGTTTCCCTCTATTTGCACGGAACGTAATATCAAAAGATTATCTTTAAACCTTTGTATTTGGAAGTCTATCATAGATGCTATAGTTTTTTTTTTTTTTTTTTTTTGAAGCACATAGATGCTATAGTTTAATACTGAGGTTTGATAGTCCAATCAACTATATATATATATATATATATATATATGTATTTTGCACTGAATGATCGCTTTGGTCGTCGGAGAGCTGTCATGAGCATCTTGGAATACTAGTGTTATATTATTTTTGGAGTGCCTCAGCCTCAGCTGCCTCAACTAATCAACTTCTGTCTTTTTTCAGGTGGTTCTTGGTCTGTTTCTCTTCTTGGTCGGTTTGTAAAAAAATAAAATGTTATGTTTCCCAAAGCAAAAAAAACCTATTATATTATTCTTCTGCTAGACTTACTGGGGAAGTTGATAAGTGATAATATTAATAACTGTGACCACTTCCAAAACCTAAAAAAAAAAAGAATAAACGGATCGGCTCGTGAGATTCCGAATCATATCGGAGCAAATGATCCCTGTCGTGACGCCTATTAGTCCTTCTTTAAGAACCATTGAATGTCTATCAATTGCAAGCCACGTATGTACATAAGCTTGCCATCCTTGAATCCATCCATCGATTGATCGCAAACCAATACCAACATGACTCTCATCTCAGATTTCCTCCATGCTACTCTTATCACCGCAAATGAACTCTCACTCTCACGCTTACTTCTCACTCTTCTTTTACTACTTCTTGTCATCTTTACGCTCTCTTGCAACTACGCATGGAAGAAGAAAAGGGCCTCGCTTTTACTACTGCCTCCAGGTCCACGTGGCATCCCGTTATTCGGGAACCTCCTCTCTCTTGACTCGGAGCTTCACTCCTACTTCACGAGCTTGGCCCAAATCTACGGGCCCATATTCAAGCTTCAGCTCGGCAACAAGATTGGAATTGTGGTGAGCTCACCTTCCCTGGCTTGCCAAGTTCTCAAAGACCACGACGCCTCCTTTGCGAACCACGACGTCTCAGCAGCGGGCATGGCTGCCACCTATGGTGGGTCCGATATTGTATGGAGCCCATATGGGCCTGAGTGGCGGATGTTGAGAAAAGTTTTCAAGATGCTTAGTAATACAATAACGTTGGACTCCGTTTACATGATTCGTCGTAAACAAGTCCGAGAAACAGTTAGGTACTTTTATGATCGGGTTGGGTCGCCCGTAAACATTGGGGAGCAGATGTTCTTGACTGTGATGAACGTGGTTACGAACATGATGTGGGGAGAAACAGTGGAAGGGGAAGAGGGGGCTAGCCTAGGTGCGGATTTCAGAGAAGTGGTGTCGTTGATGACAGAGCTTATGGGGAAGCCCAACATCTCGGATTTTTATCCGGGTTTGGCCAGGTTTGACTTGCAAGGCATAAAGAGGCAAATGGATGGGTTGGCCAAACGGTTTGATCGGATCTTCGATGTTGTGATAAACCAACGACTGAAGATTGATAAGGAAGGTGGGAACAAAGAGAGTAAGGATTTTTTGCAGTTCTTGTTGAAATTGAAGGATGAAGGTGATTCTAAGACACCTCTCACCATGATCCACCTCAAGGCCTTGTTCGTGGTATGCTCTTTTCATTCACAACATTGTAGTAAATATTATTCTTAATTTTAAGGGTCCAATTAATGTAAATATGTGCAGTTAGGATATACATTAATCATCTATTTCAAGAATTTTTTTTGAAAAAATTAAAAAATATAACAAAAAAGTCAGTCACTCTTTAATTTTCTCATAAAAAATTTTCTAAAATAGTTTTACTAATGTATGCCCTAAAAATATATGTTAGCAATTAAAACTTTATTTTGAAATGAATCACTAAGCAGAAAGCCCTATAAGTTAGAGGGAGTTGCGGTACAAAGGCTTCCACTTAAAATGATTCAATGTGTGGGTTTGGATACGGCGTTTCCAAACCCACGTCTGTTTTTTTTTTTTTTTTTTTTTTTTTTTTTTTTTTTTTTTTTTTTTTTTTTTTCAGCGCGTGAACAGTAAATCACACGAATTTAGTGTGTAGGAACAAAAAACACTGTTCACGCACTGTTCCGATACTGTTTACACACTGTTCATGGGATCCATGCTACTTTATTCGGAAAAAAATTAAAAATGGGTCCCGCGGCACTATTTATACATTTAAAAATTATTTTGCTACACAATTTTCAACAACAATAAGTTGTATCCAAACGGACTCAATTATTATTATTTTTTTTATAGGAATATAGTGATTATTGTTGCACACAATGAGCTACACACTACTATTGTATATAATCTAGTTGATATCATGTTTTAAAAACATGATTTCAGCTTTATGTACCGTACAAATAGTGTTTAACCATCACCAATTAAAACAAATATTATATTTCTAGTTCTGGCATTAATATTACAATCGTGTGGAGTTGTTTTATTTGGTAGCTAAATTGTCTAGCAAGGCCTCCACATAATGCCATAATCTAGTTTAAAATGTGAACAGGATATGATGGTCGGTGGGACAGACACATCCTCCAACACAATTGAGTTTGCTATGGCTGAAATCATGAACAAACAGGAGGTGATGAGGAAAACCCAACAAGAATTGGAGGTTGTAGTTGGCAAAGATAACATTGTAGAAGAGTCTCATATTCACAAACTACCATACTTACATGCTGTAATAAAAGAAACATTGCGGTTACATGCAGCTGTGCCATTATTGGTCCCTCATTGCCCAAGTGAGACATGCACCATGGGAGGCTACACCATTCCAAATGGGTCTAGGATCTTTGTGAATGTATGGGCAATACAAAGGGACCCCTCTATTTGGGAAAATCCATTGAATTTTGATCCAAAAAGGTTCTTGGATAGTAAATGGGACTATAGTGGAAGTGACTTTAGTTATTTTCCGTTCGGGTCTGGTCGAAGAATATGCGCTGGAAGTGCAATGGCTGAGAGGATGATGATGTATTCACTTGCTACACTTCTGCATTCTTTTGATTGGAAACTTCCCCAAGGAGAGAAGTTGGACCTTACTGAAAAGTTTGGGATTGTGCTGAGAAAAAAGATCCCTCTTGTCGCAATACCTACCCCAAGGTTATCTGATCCATCTATGTATGGGTAAGTTAGAAGTTTATATACTCTTGATATAATGAGTGGAACTGCAATGTCCATACTACTATAAGAGAGCAATAAGTTCACGGGACACTACTTTTTCCATAATGGCTGGCATGCCTTGATGTGATTGGTGCAGAACAAATATAGTGTTAGTGATGGATCTAATTGAAAATGAAGTTATTTTAATTTCAATAGACCATATCAACAATTGCGAAAATATTGTCCCAATATTACTTATAACTTATAAGAAAGTAGTTTTCTTGGTCTTATCTTTTGTATTAGAAATACTGAATAATTGTATTGTATTTCTCTGTGAAAGAATATACATAAGTGCTTTTATATAGAAGGTATATGAGTGTAGTACAAGTAAGAGTGTAGTACAATAATGTGTGTTATATAAGTAATCTAGTTGAGCCTAAAGCTCACAACACTATACACATTAACAGCCCCCCTCAAACTTAAGGTGGATGTAAGATCAACTTGAGGTTGTCAATCAAAGTATGAAGGCGTCCCCTAGGATGTGACTTGGTAAAGATATCTGCAAGTTGATCTTTAGAGGAGATTGAGATCAGCTTGAGAGCATCATGGACAAGATGATAACGGATAAAATGACAATCAATCTCGATGTGTTTAGTCCGTTCATGGAAGACATTATTGTGAGCAATATGAATGACACTTTAGTTGTCACAATAAAGAGAAGTAGCAGAGGATGTAGATACACCTAAGTCTTTAAGAAGCCATTGTAGCCAAAAGCGCTAAGATGTGGTATCAACAAGGGCACGATATTCTACTTTAGTACTGGAGCAGGCCACATGAGTTTGTTTCTTACTTCGCCAAGAAATCAGAGAAGAACCAAGAAGAAAGCAATAACCAGTGGTGGGCTTACGATCAATGAGGTCTCCTGCTCAATCAGCATCAGAAAATGTACGGAGAATAAAAGGAAATTAAGCAGAGTAGAAAAGACCATGGAAGAGAGTGCCCTTTAGGTATCGAAGAATGCACAAAACAACAGTATAGTGAGTCGATCGTGGAGCAAACAAATACTGGCTCACCTAGTGAACAGCATAGAAAATGTCTGGACGAGTGAAAGTGAGATAAACTAGGCTACCAACCAAGCGTCTGTAAAGAAAGGGATTAGATAATGGTTTCCCCCTTGAAGGAGTCAGATGCGCATTAAGCTCAACTAAAGTGTTAACAGTCTTGTTATCAGTGAGTCCAGCTCGAGACAAGAGTTCAGAGGCATACTTGGCTTGAGTAATATAAAGGCAATCTGTAAAATGAGTGATTTTAAGACCCAAGAAGTAGCTGAGATGTCTAAAATTTTTCATCTCAAACTACTGACAGAGAAAATCCTTGAGTTCTTGAAAGCCATTGAAGTCATCACCAGTTATGATCATATCATTCACATACAGGAGAAGTAAAATAGTGCATTTGTCAGTGCAACGAAGAAATAAGACAGAATCATAATAACTGGCTATGTAACCCAAGCGAGAGATAGTAAAGCTGAATTTGGCAAACTAAGCTTATGGAGCTTGTTTAAGGCCATAAAGTGCACGTTGAAGGTGAAAAACCTTGTTTGAGTCAATAAAGAGACTAGGAGGAGGTTGCATATATACTTCTTCACTTAAATCCCCATTAAGAAATGCAATTTTGACATCTATATGAAAAATGTCCCATTTACGAGTAGCAGTAACAGCTAAGAAGGCACGAACAGATGAGATACGAGCAACTGGAGTAAAGGTCTCTTCAGAATCAATCTCATACTCCTGTGTAAAACTTTTTGCAATAAGGCGAGATTTGTAACGCTTAATGGACCTATCAGAGCGAGTCTTAATCTTGTAGATCCACTTATAACCAACCACAGATTTCCTGAAGGAGAGTGTCACTAAATCCCAAGTATGGTTTTTAGATAATTCATCAAGTTTCTCTTGCATTGCAATTTGCCATAAAGGGTCAGTAGAAGCCTCACGATATGTGTGAGGCTCGTGTAGTATAGTAAGGGCTCGTGTAGTAGGAATAAATCTTACCCAAGTTGAGTGACGAGGTGGAATGTCTTGTGCAAGATCTTCAGGCAGAGCAGAAGTAGGGGGCCCAAGCTCAGGGTTGGGGTTGGGTAGCTCGTCTTCAACCTGTTCATCTTCCACCTGTTCATTAAAGGGTGAATTAGGAAAGGGATCAGTGATATCTAGTGGTTGGACAGAGAAGTTTACAGGAGAATCAGGAGCAACTACAAAAGGATCAGAAGCAGTTACAAAAGGAATATGTGCCTTATCTGGAAAAAGATCTTAGACAGAGGAGGAAGACAGGGAGGCACGGAAGTGAGAGAGCTCGACAAAGAGGTGATGTTCCCAAAAGACAACATTGTGGGAGATACGAAGATGATGAGAGACAGGATCATAACTCCGATACCCCTTTTAAGTTTCGCCATAGCCAAGAAAACAACAAAGCTTTGATCGAGGCTCAAGTTTGTTATGCTCATATGGCTGAAGAAGAACGAAACAAGTAGAACCGAAGGAGTGAAGGTGGTGATAGTCTGGAGGTGACCCAAAAAGGTGCTCATATGGAGTTTGATTTTGGATAACAGGATTCAGAATGTGATTAATAGTATGAACAACATGAAGAGCAGCTTCACCCCAAAAAGGAGCAGGAATTTTGGCAGAGAGAAGGAAAGCACGAACAGTGTCAAGAATATGACGAAGTTTTCGTTCGGCTCTACCATTTTGCTGAGAGGTACCTAGATAAGTTAGTTGATGAACAGTGCCATAGGAATGCAAAACAGCTTGGAAAGCATATTGAGTGTATTCAAAAGCATTATCATATCAAAAAAATTTGATGCATCTGGAAAACTGAGTTTCAACCATTTTTGCAAAATTAGAATATACTTCCAATAATTCAAAATTATATTTCATAATAAAAATTCAGCTATAGCGAGAGTAATTATAAACAAAGACAGCAAAATATCGAGACCCACCAATACTAGAGACAGAGGAAGGCCCCCAAACATCAGAATGAATAAGGTTAAAGATATCAGTGAATATTGATTCACTAGTATTGAAAGGTAAAGTTAGTTGTTTTCCTAACTGACATGAAACACAATCAAAATTTTCTGTAAACACCAAACCTAACAAACCTCTAGAAGCCAATTATTGTACCTAAGAGGAAGATGCGTGACCAAGTCGAGCATGCCAAAGTGTAGCAGCTACAACAATAGAAATATGAGCAACAAGTGGAAGACGAAGGTTATTCACGAGAAACATACGCCTAACCCTGGGACTGGTCCCAAGCTCTTGTCTTGTCCTTGAATCTTGCACAATACACCTAGAATAATCAAATATAATGTGATAACCCAACTCAGCTAATTATCCCACAGAAAATAAATTGTTAGAAAGGTTAGGAACATTAAAGACCCCAGGAATCGAGTGGTTGGAGGTTGAAACAGAACCTATATTATGGCCAGACATTCTGGAACCATTTGCTATGCGAATATTAAAAGGGTGTGGTGCAAGTTTGAGTTCAGAAAATAAGGATAAGTGAGGTGTCATGTGGTTGTAACAAGCGGAATCCATAAGCCAAGAGGAAGGAGACATACCAGATAAAGCTGAGAGAGAAGAGGAAAAAGATGCATTACCAACCATACGAATGACATTGTCAATGATGTTTTTAAGGTCATCTGTGAACATGGTGAAAGTGCGCCCTGAAGATTTAGACTGTGTAGAGACGGGTGCCATTGGCTGGACACTCTCAGTGTTAGCAACAGTAGCAATAGAAATTGAAACAACTGATTTATTTCGATGATAGCAAGTCTCAATATTGTGGCCAAAACTTTTGCAAAAATTGCAAAAATGTTTTTTGGATTGTCGGCGACGATTATTGCAACAAGAAGAAGACTTGTCCTTATTCTTCATTTAGAAGCAAAATATGCAAAAATGAAATCTATGTGAAAAACTGGGTAAGGAGCACTTAGACTACAAAAAAGTCAACTATGTCTAAAAGTCAATTGTCAAACTTGGTCAAAGTCAACCGTCAATAGAGAGGTCAACGAATGATGTTAGCAGGCTAACTGGCAATGACGTCAGCAGAATAGATGATGACATCAACAGATGATGTGGCATTGACGTAAGCAGGTGACGTCAGCTAGGGCTGATGTGGCAATGATAACGTCAGAGATGATGTTAGCAGGTAACCTAGCGGCGCGTGGGGTGCATCAGGCGTATGGATCAACTTTGCTAAAGCTTTGGGAGGCGCCTGAGGGCGCATGCTGTGTCAGATGAAGCCAATTCTTTTCCAAAAATGTAGATCGGAGAAAGACGATTCTGATGGTGTCGACAGCAACAAGATTGGAGCAACCCTGGTGGTGTGTGGAGTGCGTGGAAGTATTTGCCGAAACGTTGACCGGCATGTGGTGGCCTGTGGCTGGTCAGATGTGGATGTTTCTAGCGGCGATGTGAAGAGCGATTGAAAAGCTACATGGGGATATGTCTTATATCCTAATCGGAGGTCAGAAGTGATAGATCCGATGATGGTAGTGGTTTTGCTGGTGGAGGAGGAGCTTCTGGTGGTGGAGATTCAACCCTGAGGACCTCTAATGGTGGGAAGCAGTCAGGAGAAGGCACTGAAAGGGTTTACTAACCATAGAAGTTGAGGCAGCGGAAAATATTGACAAAACAAGACTGCAAGACACAAGAAAATTAGAGCAGTGGCTCTGATACCATGTTAGAAATACTGAATAATTGTATTGTATTTCTTTGTGAAAGAATATACATGAGTGCCTTTATATAGGAGGCATATGAGTGCAGTACAAGTAAGAGTGTAATACAAGAATGTGTGCTATACAAGTAATCTAGTTGGGCCTAAAGTCCACAACACTATACACGTTAACATTTTGAATTTCCAAAAATGACATCCACTATATACACTGTGGGGGGAAAAAAGCCCAAAACTACCTAACGGGCCTGGAACCGCCTGTTAAGGACTATTGTATTTCCGAGGATTAATAGGCAGTTGGGGCGGCCCATCTAAAGTAGGAAGCCCAGAAGCAGAAGGGGAGTGTTGTCCAAAGAGCTCACCATTGGTTCGAGGATGTCTTGCTCCTCGGCTATGATGAGCCTTGATCAAACGAACGTGTGGAAAGTCCGACTAATCTTCCCAACGGTCCCAATGGCAATGATAGATCCTGGGTGGATCCGGAAATGATCAGAACTAAAAAATATCTGAAGGAAAAGCTGGTACCACCGCATTTAATGCGCTGCAACAGCTTTTCTGGCCGCATTTATGTGGAGAAGACCCCTGAACAGTGCAACCTCAGCTACCGCCACTCACAAAGAACTAAAGCAGACACATGACGTGACATGCACTTGAGTGGATACGTGGATGAAGAACAAGTGGACGATGGAGATGATAGGAAGGGATGCTATATAAAGAAGAAGGGTCCCTGATAATAGGGGATCGGAGAAAAAAAAAAGAGAGGGAAAGAAAAGTTTTACTGTAGCTCTGAATATTGTAATCACGGTTCATTCAATAAAACACCTCTTCGAACATTCATTCATAGAGCTATCTAAGCTTCAGTTCATGTTATCATCACTGCACGTAACCCAGCCAACTGTTCTGTGCTTCATAACCAGCCCAGCTCTTTCGCCCACTCTCTACAAATCATTGTTCTGGGAGCGTTGGGCTTTTAACCCATATCTATTGGGCTTGGGCAACAAAAACTGACCGTACATACACTAATAAATTTTTTGAGATGCCTCTAGAGAGTTGGTGTGAGTGTTTTAAACAAATATTTTATTATTGTTATTTTCATGTTGATTAAAAGTCCGCTTCTTTTTTAGTTTATATATATATATATATATATATATATATATATATATATATATATATTCTTGTGGCTTCTTTTGGTATCTTTAGATATTGGAATTTGTTTGGTGATGGGATCCTATTTCAAGTTGGAGGGGTTTTTCAACCCAATCCAAAACATCATATGTATAGAAACCAATCCAACTTGACCCATGGTGGGTTGGACTTAAATGTTTTGAGTTTTGTAAAAAATACGATTTCATCAATTATCGATGGCATTTTTTTTCAATAATTTATTACAATGCACTTAATATTCTTAAATTATATTAATTCTCAAAATACCAATAAATAGGGAAAAAAGTGTAATTAACTTATATATAAGTTGAGTTGGATTGAAAAAAATATCAACCACAATTTGACCCAACATGAGTCTTTAGAAAATTCCAATTCAACCCATTAACCAGTGAAAAATTAATATGAGGTGTAATGTCTTGTTGGGTTAAGTCAGTTTTGTTGGGTTTATGGATTAGATGCTCACTCCTAACTAACTGTTGGGGGCTATGGACTATTGGGTGCTTAGCATCCTTGGGAAGGTAATTTATACACTGTGTTTACTATTGGGTGCTTAGCATCCTTGGGAAGGTAATTAATACACTATGTGTTTATTTTGACCAAGTCAAAAGCTTCTTAGACATACCACTAGACCATTTTACGTTTCTAGCTTCTTCTTGACTCTCCCACACATGTTGCTTCCTGAGGGGAAAAAACCACAAATTTAATCCTGAGGTTTAATAGGCCAAGCAACTGTTTCGCACTGAGTAATCGCTTTGGTTGGGTAATAACCTTTAAAGAGAACACTTTCAATTGATTTTATAGTTTGGCGGGATTTGTTCTTAAAATTTGATCTAAGTTTATGACTAAACATTATTTGTGATTTTGGAATATTTATTATTGTCCTTAAAAAAAGGAAAATATTATATATTGTCCTTCTTGTTGATTTATTGGATTAAACTTTTGTACGATCAGCTTAATTATAGGTGATACTAAGCAAGATAAAGATTACAACTAATTTATATTATGGGCTAATATTGATCCACAATGGAAAACTTGGATAAAAACACGTCAATAATTGCATGAAAAAATAATGAAATGAACTCCTCTTGGAATTGCACGTGTTACAAGGATTTTTCTCAAAAACATGGATACTCTCCTTCTCTCTCTATTTCATTTTTCTAGTTTCTTCCTACTCTAGTGTATTTTTTGTGCATGTTCAACTTTATTACATTCTCTATGGACATTTGGAAAAACACAGCTTTCGAGGCTTAAAAGCAGTGTCACATCAGCAAGTAAACCTCCTTTAGTTACAGGATTAGCATGCAATTGTTGGAGAGCTGTCATGAGCATCTTGGAATAGTAGTGTTATATTATTTTTGGCGAAAATTTATTTTTAGTCTCTACATTTTCAAGCGATTCTTATTTTAGTCCCTACATTTTATTTTTATCGCTTTTAATTCCTATCTTGAAAAACGCTTCTCGTTTTGGTCCCTGCCGTTACATCAGAAACAAAAATTGCACAGCTGCCAAACGGCATGCACTGTTGGCCTGACGTGGCCATTAAAATAATAATAAAAAATGCCTTGTCAGCATTTAAATTAAAAAAAAAAATTATTAATTTTAACTAAATAAAAAAAATTAAAAACAGAAATAAAAACTAAAAATTACATGAATTAAGATCTAAGTGTGTCTTGAATAAGATCACAAACCCAAATCTAAGAACACAAACCCAAAAATTAAAATCCAAAAATTAAAAATCTCAAAATCACCATTTTCTCAAACCTAGCAATATCATCAAATCCGCCTCATAGTAACAAATCAATCCAAAAATACATCACAACCAATCCAAACAAAAAAATCTCAAACTCAAAACAACCAATCAACCACCACGTCTAAAGCAAGCCACAAACCCAGAGACAATCACAATGACCAAACCCATCAATAAATCACAAACCAATAATGAAATAAAAAAAATAAAATAAAAATAAAATAAAATAAAAACAAACCCTGAGATCAAGAACAACAAGAACACAGTTCAAGATCTAAGAACAAAGAAAGAAAAAAACACCCACATACACACTTTCTTTCCTTCACTCAAAAAAACAACACCCAGATCTAAAGTAGTGTCGATCCCGGTCCAATTCGTCAGGTCGTGGTGGGGCGTAGTTCAACTCGTCGACATTGAAGATCTAGAAGGTGTTCCGAGGGTTTCTGGTGAGGAAGAGTGTGAAGAAGATTGCGGCGATCAAGAGAGAAGTCGATGAGGTGGAGAGGCGGATCTCGAGGGAGGAGGCACTGGAATTGATGAAGAAGGACCCGTAGGAGAGGCTGAGGGTGAATGAGACTCTGATGAGCTTGCACTTCAGGTTGGATTTGGTGAGAGGTGTCGCTTCGGGGATTAGGGATTGTCGGAAGAGTGTGATCAAGAGGGCGATCGCGTTGTAGGAGTTTTTGGACTCCATTGCTGTTGATAGACAAACCTTAACCCTAGGAGGTGAGGTTGATGAAGCTTCTGATTCCTCTGAAATCGTGGAAAAGGAAGGTAAAGTCTTTAAGTCTGAGGTTGAAATTTCTGGTGCTAATTGAGCTAAATTTGTATTTGAGCTAAATTTTTTGGGTTTATTTTGTGTTTGTTTCCTAAGAAAATATAGGTTTATGGGTTTGTTGGAGATTGGATTGTTTACTGGGATTATGGGTTTGATTTGCTAGAGAATTCGGTGTTGTATGGTTGATGAGTTATTCAATTATTGACATTGTGAAAATCATGTGGATTAGTGATTTGCTAGCGAATTCGGTGTTGAATGGTTGTTTTTTTTTTTTTTTTTTTTTTTTTTTTTTTTTTTTTTTTAATTTCTGGGTTTGTGTTCTTGGATGTGGGTTTGTGTTCTTGTTATTCTTGTTCAAGACACACACTTAGATTTCAATTCATATGATTTTTAGTTTTTAATTATGTTTTTAATTTTTTTATTTAGTTAAAATTAATTAATTAATTTTTTTAATTTAAATGTTGACGTGGCATTTTTTATTATTATTTTAATGGTCACGTCAGGCCAACAGTGCATGTCATTTGCCAGTTGTGCAATTTTCGTTTCTGATGTAACGGTAGGGACCAAAATGAGAAGCGTTTTTCAGGATAAGGACTAAAAGTGGTAAAAATAAAATGTAGGGACTAAAATGAGAATCGCCTGAAAATGTAGGGACTAAAAGTGACTTTTCGCCATTATTTTTTTCACATCCAGAAATTTTATCTCATTTTATTTTATCATCTTAAAAAGTCATTTTATCAATTATACAATACAGTTTTATAATACTTTTAGCATCCCAATTTTTATTTTACAATACAACACATTAAAATAATATAACCCAAAATCATATCTATTCTCTCCCATCTCTCTCCTCTTTCTAATTTTTAGCTCTCTTCCATCTGCAACTTCCATCGGAGTCTTCATTTTGGGCGAGGTGCTGAAATAGTTTGAAGCCATAATCTTATTCAGCCTCTCTCAATGCCGAATCTAGAACAACACACAAAGAGACAAAATAATACACACCAATTATTCAAAATTGATTCAAAACAAAGAGATCGTTGGCTGAACCATGAATGGGAGAAGAATCAAAAGATAATTTTTTCTTAAGACCATTGAATAGGTTCAAGAAAAAAATGCATCAATCAAACAAAATCCAACAACAACCCATCAAATAAAAAACCCAAAACTTCATAGATCAACCAAAACGCATCAATCAATAAAACCCACAAACAAAAAATCCTAAATTTCACAACAAAATCCTAGATCATAAATAACCCAACAAAAAAAAGAAAAGAAAAAAAAAGAATAAAACCCATCATCAATCAAAGAAAGAAAAAACAAATAAATAACAAAGAAGAAGATTGTACTTGCACTTCCATCTTGATCATTTGCTTCGTGACATGCTCGTACCCGAACTTTTCATAGATGTGGCACTCAGTCTCCCACTTCCATAGGAGGTACAACTCAACTTGCCTGCACTTGTTGAGAGGAAACCACGCCGGAAAATGCTTAAACACACCAATCTGCAACGAGAAAGAGGATAAATAATGGGAATGGTGGCTCACCGTGGTGTGGTAGCTATGGGTTTTGGGTCTGAAGAGAGAAGGAAGAGAGTAGAGAAAATGAGAGAGAGAGAGAGAGAGAGAGAGAGAGAGAGAGAGAGAGAATTAAATAATAATATTTAAGTTTAGAATTGTGCTACAGTGCAATTCTAAAGGTAGAATTGCACTGTAGCACAATTGCAAAAAAATTTGCGATACTTGGTTTTCACAAGTCTGGATGTGGGAGAGATTTTGGGCTTTTATGCTAAATGTACCTTACATATGGCATATGGCATGCCGGGTGTGAATGCTCTTAGGTCATTTTTGTTGGGTGATGACGAGAATGTTCAAGCAGCAGGTGGGCAAGAGCATCAAAATCTATGTAAATGATATGGTGGTGAAGAGTAAAGCGGTGTCTGAGCATCTGAAGGACCTCGGCTGCACCTTCGACATCTTGAGGAAGCAAAAACTACTCTTAAACGCTTCTAAATGCTCATTTGGTGTAGGATCTGGCAAGTTTTTGGGCTACATTATTACTCACAGAGAAATTGAGGTTGATCCTGACCAAATCAAGGCTATTAATGACCTCAAGCCTTTGTGAAACCCCAAGGAGGTCCAAAGGAAATCTTAAGTTTATGCTGTTGATGGGGGCAAAACAACTCTATCACATCTACTGCAAAGTGCTTTGAGCTACACTAATTATATTATACATAACCAAAAGATTTAGGTTAAAAGGAGGGGCTATTAGAGTGAAACATGGCCAACATGATTTCATTGACTAATTTACGACTAAAATGAGATAGACGAATAAAGTAGCAGTACCACAGTTTTCTAATGAAACCAATAGTTAACCATCTTCGTCCACTGGTCCTCTATTCCCCTCGGCGGTGTCTCCTTGGCCAATACTTCTTCCTTTGTTATCTCGAGTTTAATGTGATCCTTCTTCAACTTACTCCTCTGATTTCTCCTAAGGACCCTGAGTATATGCATTGCCCATCCCATTTGATTGGGTGGTTTAACAATATCGGGGTCAATGAGATACCGTTTCTGAAATGCAAAAGTGGAGTTAGCAAAACACAAGCATGGACCCTACTAAATATGACATTTAATTACGACAACAGCTGTAAATGACTGTTACTTATACTTTATTTTCATATTACCTCAATCTTCATCCAACAATCCTATTTAAATTTTTCAGGGACTTTTAGCCACCTAACAGGGATAAGTGGGCATAATAACCCATTGTTAAAAAAAGTTCCCAACCACCGAACGAATGTTTTACCGTCTGGACCAATCAGTTGCCCTTGGCCATTTAACGGCAACGGGATCTTCTAGGATCCATCCAATGCCCATGTCTCAGCTAGCTTTGTAGGACCATGCCTTTTAAGCCTATTTTCTGCTGCTGGGCTTTCTTGATAATCATTTGTATATACAAAACCACCAATATTAGGGTTGAATTATCAATTCTCACAACTCATGAAACATATCACACCAGGAAAAAATTAGTCATCTAGTAACTTAATGTGATATTTAAGCTTTATAATTTCATTTAAACAAAACATCAGTACATTTATGCAAGGATAAGTTTCAGGAGGCGATTTTTTATTTAATTATTAATGTAGTGGTTTTATGGGACAAAAAAAAAAAAAAAACCATTATTTAAAAAAATAAATAAATAAAAAACTCATTATATAATTTTACAGCCAACCCATCAAGTTAATGATAATGGAGTATCAAGTTAAAGATAATGGAATATTAAAGATTTAAATTAAAGTAGATAATATGTAAAGTCGATAATCTATATATATTTTTGATCAATAAAGTAGGAATAAAAATTATCATAAGAAAAATAAAGATTATGTGGTCAATTCTAACCATACCCTATTTGAAGTAGATATATATATACAAATTGCACTAACTTTGTTGTATTTACTTGATGTTTAAGATTATGTGCTGCAGAATTTGGAAAAGCAATCCTTACTTCATTGCAATATTGACAATATGATTTCCTTACTGTCTCGAGTTCTGCCCTTTAAGCATAAAGGGTAGTTTGTTGTTTCACCATTAAAGGTGTATTCAGTTTACCAGAGTAGTGCCCCTATTTAGTAAAACAACCCAAGATCACTCCATTACCTTCATGTGACAAAGTATAATTGGTCTTGTAATATTCTTGGGGGTAGTTTTGTCTAAAAGAAGCCTAAATCATGCTCATATGACAAATCTTATACTGTTGAATATAAATATTAGAGTGCAGAAATAGGCAAGTATCCACATGAAATGAATAACAGTACCACATTCTCTATTTCTTTAAGGAGAATTTAGCCTTCACAGCACATGTAAATACTATTTCTATGACTGAGTTTATTAGAAAATTGGGGTATACTGAGTTCACTTGCTGGGAATTACTGATCAGCAAATATTGTCTACATAATACTAGGGGACGTTAGCATTTATGTTGTGGGCAAGGATGAGTATAATGAACTTGCTTGTGAGTATTTTATTACTTTCTTTTAGTTAAATATCTAGAATATTATTTAACTAAATTCAACCATTGTAAACTATTTTTACACTACACTAAACTATTAAAAGCATACTCTACCTAGAAAAGTTAAGGTAAAAGAAAAAAAAATCAATAGGATTTTTATTTGAAGACATGTTAAGTACCAGGGGCCTGTGTCTCATCATCATCAGAGGCAACTGGTCTTGCCTCCTGAGAAATATGGGCTTCGTCAACCTCTGCCTCCACCCTTTATTGTCCATATGCTTCCTCATCTTGTGCCTCCACCATTTGTCATCCATGTGCTTCCTCATCTTGTGCCTTCACCCTTTGTCGTCCATGTGACGATCCTTCGCCAACGTAAACAAGTGGCAATTGCTGTTTCCTCTTCCCCAAACCTGCGTCCAACACCTTCACAACACAAACATAAAGATGAATATAGCCAACAACCAATCACATGAACAAATAACAATTTTAACAACATGAAGAAAATATTATACTAACAACATGATCAAATAACAGTTTTAACGTTAATGATATATGTTAAAACTGTTATTTCTTCACAACATGAAGAAATAACAGTTTGTTCATATATAATGCAACAACATAAAGACAAAACCATTTCATTTGATAATTTGTAATGTTAAAACTATTATTAATTTCTTAACAACATGAAGAGGAACACATTTTTCACACATATATGCAAGATTCTCCAACTTAATTTGCATGCAATAGACCTTTACCAATTCAACTTACAATTTCAATAATTTTCTATAACAATTTTACACATACAACAACAGTACCCTACTACACTATTCATCATCGCTGTACTCGACTTCGTTGTCATCTTCATCAGTGAACTCATCATCAATGAACTCCCAATCATCTAAGTTGTCCATTTCATGAAGATCTCTTTTGCCAATGATAGAGGCATCAATTTTCATTCCCTCCACATCATCTCGACCCCGACGAAGGTTTTCCCTACCAACATCATTACTAGTTACACTATATGGAATGTTCTCATAAAACCCGTACGTGTCATCCTTGTCACAATGGGGGCCAATACCGGCAACAAAGACATCTCTAGCTTTAGTTTTAACAACAACATACCAATCTTTGTGCCTTTTATCTTCAACATAAAAAAACTTGTGTAGCTTGAGACGCCAAGACATATGGTTCATCCACGATTTCCTCCCCACCACACATGGAGTGTGTAAAATTCACCATTGGAAACCCAAACTCGTCAGTATTATATCCCCTCCTATTTTGATTATCAACCCATGTACACTTGAATAACACGTGTCTGATATTGCCAGAATAATTCAGCTCAATAATATCTGTTAACACACCATAGTACGTAATACCACCTTCAGTGGCGACACTAACTCCACTATTTTGCGTTTTCCTATTTTCCTCGACACATTTGAACTCCTAAATTTTAACCCATTTATGACATAATGATTCAGCCGATTTACAAAAGTATACGACCCTTTGGAAAGTGTGATAACTATATCAGTAAGTGCAGTTCTTTCCCTATCAGCATCAGTCATTGACATCACCTATTATAACCAAACAAACTTATTATAATTCATACAGTAATTATACTAATGGGAAAGTTACAAGAATGAGAAGTTGAAGATGTGAAACATACGTGAGACCTAAACCAACCACAAACTTCTCCATGTGGTGCTTATGAATAATAGCTAGGGATATACGGCAGTGGCCCCTTCAAAGTTCGTCCTCCACCATACTTCTGTGCATCCTACATGCGATGCCAATTGTGTTAGTGTTAATACACCTAGCGTACAGAATAATTGTCGTGCAATTATATTAGTGTCTGTAGTACTTACTCACGAAACTAGTAAATGTTCTCGAAATTGAATAACACGTAGCAATGAGCTTGGGTAAACTCCCTATTGTCTAGTGTCACACTTGAAACCACCCTTGTTGAGTCCTCCATCTCCTTCGTGGGTCGATTGAATATAGTTTCTACTCCTTCCACATACCATGAACAAAACGTTAAGCATTCCTCAATTATGTATCCTTCAGCAATAGACCCTTCTGGAGCAGCCCTATTTCTTATGTAAGACTTAAGGCGTGAGAGGTACCTATAATGCGCATGAGAAGATTAGCCATTGACACTAGCTATTAGAAAGCACACATAAAGCTCATAATGTACATGTATTACATATGACTTACCTCTCAATGGGGTACATCCAACGATACTGAACTGGACCACCAATCTTAGCTTCAGTAGCTAAGTGCATGACCAAATGTACCATCACAGTGAAGAAAGATGGAGGAAATATCTTTTCCAATTCACACAACGTGATTGCAATCTTTGCCTCATCATTCTCAATCTCTAAAACTGTAAGGATTTTGGAACAAATTTTTCTGAAGAAACAAGCTAACTTTATCAAAGGCCTAGTCACGTGTGATGGCAAAGATCCTCGTAAAGCGATTGGAAGGAATTGTTGCATCAAGATATGATTATCGTGACTCTTTAAACCAAAAATCTTGCGTTCTTTCAGATTGACATGGCGTGAGATGTTGGAAGCATATCCATCAAGCACTCTTACGTCCCATAAAACTTGTAAGAAACCATCTTTCTTCGATGAAGTCATATGAAAACACGCAGGAGGTATCGTATACTTATCATCACCTTTTTGCCGTAAATGGAGTTCACTCCTTATTCCTATGTCCGCCAAGTCAATGTGTGCCTTGTAATTATCCTTTGTCCAGTCCTTCAAGTTCAGCACCATGCCAAGTATATTGTCCATCACATTCTTCTCTATATGCATCACATCAAGATTGTGTCACAACTTGTGATCCTCCCAATAAGGCAAGCTGAAAAATATACTTCTCTTCTTCTAGCCACACTAGTTTGCCTCACCTCTCTTTCTTTTGTTGTAAAGAAGTTGACATTTCTTCCCCAAACAACGTCCAACTAAACTTTCAATATCCACAAGTATGTCTGATGCAACTGATGCCACAAGAGCCACTCGCATATCAGTAGATCTATCAAATGACGTATCTTCATCCCGAAATTCGTGGTCACTATCCAACCATCGCCAATGTCCCATGTAATAGAATTTGTGACCATGTTTTAAATATCGAGAATCGGTCTCCGAGGCACAACAAGGACATGCAAACTTACCCTTCGTACTCCAATCCGACACATTTGCGTATGCAAGAAAATCATATACGGTCCACATCAATGCCACACACAATTGGAATACATTTTTTGAAGATGCATCAAATGCTTCTACTCCAACATCTCATAATTCCCTCAGTTCTTCTACTAAGGGTTGCAAGTACACATTTATCACAATCCCTGGCGATGTAGGACCAGGAATAAGTAGTGATAGAATCAAGGATGACCGTTTCATGCACAGCCAAGGTGGGAGATTGTAAGGGACTAGCATGATAGGCCAAGTGCTGTGAGTAGTACTCATAATTCCAAAGGGGTTGAACCCATCCGCAGCTAATCCAAGTCTGACATTACGAGGCTCAGACGAGAATTGTAAATGCATGTTGTCAAACATTTTCCATGCATCTGAGTCAACAGGATGCCGCATTACCCTATCCTCTATACGACCATTAACATGTTATTTCATAGAACTAGCCAGGTCGAATGACAAAAATAGTCTCTGCAATCTTGGCTTTAAGGGGAACCACCCTAGGATCTTTGCAACTTTCTTCTTTCCCTTACTGGGTGAGGCATTATTACTTGTAATAGATGCCTCATTCGTTTTCCACCTCGAAACTTTGCAATAAGGACATGCCTCGAGGTTAACATTCTCCTTCCAAAATAGCATACAATCATTGGGACAAGCATGGATCTTCTCATAATCCAAACCCAAATCTCGGACTATCTTCTTAGCCTCATAATGGTCCTTTGGCAACTTAGCATTTGAAGGAAGCATATCCATCAGGACTTGAAGCAACATAGTAAATGACTTGTTCATCCAACCACAAAGAGTCTTCAACTGGAACAGCACAACGATGGCTGAGAATATGCTAAATTTCGTACAATAAACATATAAAGGTTTGTCCATATCATCTATCATTTTGTAAAACTTTTGTGCACCATCATTCAGACCTTTAGCCAGTTGTTGCGCAGTTTCACCTTCTCCCATTGGTTTGGCTGCCATTTAATGCGAGGGGCACAAATCATGCAATATCCCAAGAAAGTCACCGTAGTGTTCATAGGAGTCTTGCACATGACTACTCCCACATTCAGGGGCCGTTGGCGTAGCCACTGAGTCCCCATGAAATTTCCAATATGTGTAACTTCCAAGCATCTCGTTACTCCACAGATGGGCCTGTGCCACCCCGGGTGATACTAAATCCAAGTTCACACATTTGGTACAAGGACACAAGATCTTTCCACCGCGTGCATTCTTAGATGCAAATTCCACAAAGCTAAGTACACCTTCAATATATTCCGTATCACCTTTCCTCTTCTTCATCCAACTTTTATCCATTGGTATACAAGATTTACAAAATCTGACCTACAACAACATTTGGTAATGCAGAGCCAATAAACCTTAAAATTAGATTCATAGGTGCTTTGTTAAGAATAGGTGATTTGTTACGAATAGACATACTTAGCTATGCTTAGATATCCACAGACATATATATATATATATATATATATATCACTACTTCAAGAGTAACCTATGCTTTCAATTTTGTAAATAATAACACTAAATCAAGCATAACTTAATGTGATTTGTTGTAGAATATTTTAAGCATAATTGTTGGAATATTTTAATGTGATATGTAAAGTTTTTTAAAGCCTCACTTATTGTAACTATAGTTGTATTTTTAAACAAATAAGACAGTCAAAATAAGGTCATCCAAACATAATCTCAATGATCATTTACCACTTCTTTAAGTAAATGTAAAATGTAATATATATATATATCTCCAACAATCTTTAACTTTAACTAATATAGCAGTGTTTTAAAAAACGCAGCTATAGGTCCCCTTTGTTTGTAATAAGAACTTATTACAACTAAACCTATAGCTGCATTTTTAAAAATGTAGCTACAAGTATATCGTTTTAGCTGCATTTTACTCACAGGTGCATTTCCCACAGGTGGCTCAGTGTCTTCCTACCTAAAACCCACATTAAGAAGAAAAAATAAAGTACGGTAAGATGTAGAAGATTGGATCACATGTACACAATGTAGTACAATCATGTACACAAGTAAGATGTAGAAGAAAGCTAAATATTATATTACACAGCTTATATGAGTATTTTTTATTTTAGTAAACAATATGAAATGTGGACTATCTCTCTTGGACTACATCATTACTATATATATATATACATACATGCACAGTGACATTAGGCTCAAAAATAGTAACAGTCACAGGTGTATTTTTATGATGCATAAAAGATAAAAAAGGGAAACTATAGTCACTATATATGCGAAACTATGCAGTGTGACAATTAATGCAGATGAAGGTAAAGCGTGTGACGCAGCTGCATTGTGGTGCTGCTTTATGGTTGAGCTTTTACTTTCAAAGTGAATTATGATTATTGTCTTTATAGTGTGATTATAAGTAAATGTGTGTTTCCCAATTAGAATAGGGTATAGATGCATGAGTGGAACTCTGAAATGAAGAAATAATAAAGAAGCTGTCTAACAACAGCGTCTAAGTACTATGTAAGCAAAAAAAAAAAAAAAAAAAAAAAAAAAAAAACAATAGCGTCTAAGCAATACATTCTAAATCTGCAGTGTCTTTGGCGCTGCAACAATTTTGCTTTATTTATTTTATTTTTTTTGGCATGAAGCTAAAGTATTTTGATATATTAAAAATTTTAAATTGGATACTTTCTATGCTTAGATTATATTATTATATTTCCAGGTGATGATATTAATTAATAATTTATAGAAGCAATTAATATGGACAGAAGCTCAAGATAAGCAAACCTTGTAAACATTTTTTTTCTTTATCTTTTTTTATTGTAAGTTTAACTGTTTAAGAGCTTATTATGGAACTAACTTGTTCATTGATGTGAAAAAATCAGGAGATCCCAACTTCAAACGTCCTATTATGATGTTATGCATGATATTCATAACAACTATATGATTGAAAATAAATTTTCAGTCAGTCATGGCTCTTTGATCAACAAAAGTGACTCAATTCAGTTTGAGGCCTAAGGTAATAAATTTAAGTAAGATATTTTTAAAGTAATGCATGGTTAAGGAAAGTTGAAATCTAAATTTTCAAATTTGATTTTAATGTATAGTGGTAGTGTGATACCCAAAATTGTGTGGATTTGATTAGATTAGATGGTATGAGTAGAGGTTGTGCGGGCATATGTTGAATTTCATATTGGTTTACTAGGTAAAGATGCATATATAAATGATTAGAGCAAATCTAATACACAAATGTGGCTAATGCTTTTCTCGCACTCTAACCCATTCTATATATCAGAGCAAATCTAATACAATCTAATATGCCATGTGGCTTAAGGGCACTTGCAAAGAATAAGGCTTCAAGCTATTAGAGAAATTGATTGTTAATTATGGTTGGCACACTTGCATCAGAACTTTTTAAATTGTGAAATAGTTTAGGATTTCAATTGTGTTGTGTTTTTATTGGTCCAATATTTTAGGGCATTCTTAGAGGTGTAGGAAAAAAGTAAAGTCCACTATATAATTTAATTGTTACAGCATGTGGGAAAGGGGGAATTCAAATATTAGTTTTCCCCATTAAAGATCTATCACCGACCGTTTTACCAAAAGAAAAAAAATCAGGAAGGGATGGTTGGCCTTAAAAAATTCACAAAGGATAGTTGGTCTTACTTTAAGAAGAGCTTTTTATTATTATTATTTATTTTTTTCATCATTATTAAAAAAAGAGCTTTTTCTTCAATATCATACTTATTGCTGGCCCTTGAATATATATAGCTAGCTATCAGTGATCCACCATATCCATGCACGTGATTACACAGCTTTGTGTCTATACCATATTTATATAATAAAAAAAACATTTGAAGTCATTGATACATGTGCCATACTTAGCTAATAGATTCAGAAAACAAAAAGAAAAAAGAAGTGTGTATAGGTATAGCTATTAGCTATTGGAATCGTGCCATACATCAAATTGGAGGCAGGTCAGTTTTCAATACAACTTACGACTAGCGGTTGAGTCATGGTTGAACCATCAGGTTTTTAATATAACAAGTGTTATTAAATAACTTTTTGTAATTAAAGTATACAAATGATTACCAATAAATAAATAAATAAAAAACAAAGAAGATAGCTTATGCTTTTGCAATTTTAATGATTATTTCTTTTGTTGTATAAAATTGTAGTTCTAAGAGCATTCCCACTTGTTCATCCACCACCCATTAAAATCTAAAATATTGCAAAATCTCCCCTACATCTATTATTATTTGACCTATTTCTCTCCTTAAAATCACGTTCTTTCACTGCCCTCTCTCTCATCTCTCTTGCTCCCCCCTAAAATCCTATCTTGGACCAAATCCTCCACTGCCAGAGAACCCTTTGATGGAGCTAGAAGGTGGAGAACGAATTTGAGGAAAAGGCACTTGCACAAGTGTTTAATCTTGGCATAGCAGCTTATTTTCCTATTGTCATGGTAGCGTTGATGCAACGGTTCACACAAATTTGTTGAAGGTCTGATGATCACAGATTTTAGATAAATTGAGATCTGGTGCAATTAATTTTTTACATTCTTAACTTTTTAATTTTAACTTTTTACTTCATTTTAATATTTTTTTATGTAATGGTTGAGATTGAAAGTAGCGTTTTCTAACTCTCAATCTCAACCATTCATTGCAATTACATCAAGTGCAACTCCTTAGACCGGCCAAATTTCACAGTTCACACAAACTAATCCTCTTTAAGTATTCACTAGTCATCAAATTATGTATAGTTGGTTGTGAGGAGTTTGTTTTCTTTCATTAAAATTTACACGACTTCCAAAACTGTATTTATTTATAATCCAAAATGCTCATACTAAAATAAAGATGAACAGAATAGAATACCTATAACACTATCTATCAAGGGCAAGGCTAATCAGTAATCACACGTCCTTTGGCCGAGTTAGTGGTCCATCCTTTGCATCGCTAACCCCTAACAAAAAGTCGTCTAATGAAGGAAAGGGCCTAACTCCTAAGTTCCAAGTCTCAATACAATCGAATCTCTCAAGTGATTTTTCAAGGCAACAATTTGATTTATGTAACGACACTCAGAAAATTACCGGTGAAAAAAATGACCAGTATGTTCATTTGAACAGATTTTAGAAATCAGAATCTTAACACCCAAATTGGAAAAGGTGAATTCATTGTAAATCACCATAACAGAGGTCTCAATTTTCTCATGTACAAACAACATACACACACCCATGCCCACAGCCAGCAGGTTAGTGACTAAAACACCTACATGGATTGTAATCACACACAGTAATATCTAGACTAATTACAATTAAAATTGAAAACTACAGGGCGTCTTTTACAATAAAAGCAACGACAGATCTTCACTCAATTTAAATAATTGACTTTTTCCCAAAATTTCATTTGGATATGTACCCATGGAACTTTGCAATTAATAAATGGACATATCCTACCACTAACTCATGCAACACAACAAAAAATAAAATACAGTCAAACAACTTGCCCTACATGTGAAGATGACCTACAAGTATTGCAGATTTAAAAGCTAACCAAGTTGTGGAACCAGTTGACCAGAAAGATTTGCAGTAGCCAATTCACAATAAGCAAATCAAGCTATGAAATTCTTAACCTGTATATAGAAAAAGAGATGGAACATAAGTAACATACAAATCAAGTTTGAGAGAACTATAAATCAGCACAATCTAAGAGAAAGATAGTAGAAGGAAAAGAGAAACAGAGGAAACTGATCTGTTTTCTCTTCTCTCAACTCATGTGGCTGGATTGAATTGCTATGTTAGTCTCTAATCAACCACAAAAGAATCTCACCAAATCAGATTATTATTAGCCCAATAAGACAATGATTGAAAAGGGTTGTCTAGAAGCCATGTAAAATTGCCATTTAGAGTTAAATGTTCACTAGGAAAGCCAAGTTGAGACGTGGAAGAGTCATAAGTTTGCTCATATGCAGAGGATAGTTATTAACTAGTGAAGGAGAGTGAGTTGATTTAAGTCAAAGGAATGAAAAAAAAAAATATATATATATATATATATATATATATTTATAGAAGAATACCTAAAATAAAATTAGTAGTTGTAAAAAATGACATCAATTAAGCAGGTAATAGAAAATATGACTTTAGACATAATAGAATAATGAAAAGAATATTTGTGATTGACTTTAGACATATAATGTTTGTATATATAGTTTAAAAGGGAAGACCTAGGGGCTCAAATATATATGAATGGATTGTTGCTTCTGATCATTCTACACCTTGTTTCGTTGTTGCCTAGAAAAATAATATATATATATATATATATATTTATATTTATATAATTTTAAATTTTATAGTTGTAGGAGCCTTGTAGGCCAGTTGTGGATTGATTTGAATGAATATTTTATTTCCATGTTTGACTAAATAGCATTAGAAATGTTATCCAGTCTTATGTTTCAAGTAGATGCTGTCTTAAATTTTCATGGAAGTAATCTGTCAGGAAATTGATGTGCTGGCACTGACAGGTGGTGGTTTAACTTTTTATTTTAGTATTTCAAACTCCAAATGTTCGGGGATCATTGATTTTATTATGTGTTATAACTTCATATAGTAGTTTTTGGTAAATCATTTGGACTGTAGGGTGAATGGAATGCCATAACCATTCGTGCTGGGCTTCTTTTGAGGTTATGTTCTATTACTTTATCTTGTTGTTGATGCTGTCCACCTCTATAAAAGAACGTCATTGAGAGAGAGCTTTCATGAATTTGTATAAGTTGATTTGTGAGATAGTTAAATGAGGAGCATTTGGTTTAGAACATTGTAGAGGAAAAACAGTCATGGATGGAAGAGAGTGAGAGTCGTACATAATGTGGTTGATATGGTTGCGAAGCCAAGTTCAAAAGAGAAGTTTAAGCATTGGTTGTGCTGAATTGAACATATATCTCTTGTTGAGAATGAGGTGGAGCACCCCTATCCACAAATGGGGTGCAAAGGGGCCTCCAAAGAGGTACTAGTAATGCACCTCGTGGGCCATTGGTGGAGATTTGTTAATTCTAGTGCGTAAGATAAATAGTTTGGGTTTTTATTTGAGATTTTTTTGGTGTGGAAAAAAAAGATAATTCATTGTAAAAGAGATAATGCTATGTTCCTTGTCCATCATGGAATTTTTATTTTTTATTTATTTTTTTTAAGTTGGCCGCATTGCACTTGGATATATGTATGATGTTTATCGAACCGTGTTAAGGTCAATGACAAAATATTGTTACCCTATTTGATTTCATTGAGGGAATTGTTGCATAACAGACTTTTAATGGCCTGAATAAAGTTCTTATCCTAATTATTAGTTATTACGTTTGCTTGTTTAATATTATGAGTCACAAACAAAGACCCAGCCCATTAGGATTCTAAATGTGAAGAACTATAAGTTGAATAGATATTTATGAAAAATTACATCAACAAAGAACAATTAGTAATTGTCCAGTTAAATTATTGGAAAATTATTGGAATATTATGAATTTTATTTTTTGCATTTCTTATGGTTGGTTAACTTTATAGATGGGTAAAAACACCACTTCTAACCCTAAGGCAAAAAAGGCTAGAGCATTATGGGATGTTAATCCAGCGTGGACAACTACTTTTTGTAATCCTTTGAGTGGAACAGATTCAAGCCAGGAATAGATCAAAAGGTGTTGCCTTTAGTACCAAAGGTTGCACCAATTTGGTGACCAAATTTTGTGATGAGACTGGTCTAAACTATGATAAGGACGAATTAAAAAGTAGGTGAGATGTATTAAAAAGTGATTAGAGAGTGTGGGAACAATTGAGGAATCTTGACACAGGTTTAGGTTGGGATGCAGTGAAGGGAACGATTTGTGCTAGTGATGATTAGTGGAAGTGGAAGTTGGAGGTGAGTCGAGTATTTTATTGATATGTAGTTAGTTGGAGATAGTTTTTTTTTTTTTTTTTTTTTTTTTTTTTTAATATTATTGTTATATGAGTGAAATTACAATTACATTTTGTAGGAATTACCCATAGCTAGAAAATTTCGAGAGAGAGGTCCACAGAATCTAGAACAACTTGATATAATGTTTAGGGATGTTGTAGCAACTGGAGTAGCTGCATGGACCCCTTCTTCAAATACACTTCCTCCAACAATGCCACAAGAGGGTGCTGGTGATTCAAATGGTAGCTCCGAATTTAAGGATGATCGATGTGACATGAGTTTAGACATTGATAGTTTGCTGTAAGGACATACTAGTTAATCACGTAGTTCAGGACAAAAGCGAACTAGTGAATCAATATCCTCATAGAAGAAAAAGAAGAAGATAGGAGGAGCTGCAATGTTGGACAATCGTATTAGTCAATTAATAACTGTATGTCAGAATAAGTCTGAAGGTACTTCTCGAGAGTCACCAAGTTCAATTGATAATGTCATGGCGATTGTGAGAGCACTTCCTGGAGTGGATACCCTGTTTGTGGTTCAAGCTTCCTATATCTTACTAAAAAGGTCACGTAGGGAGATGTTCCTAACTTTCAAGGAGCCAGAGTCACAGCTAGAGTGTCTACAAGGAATGATTTGTATTAGCCAAAAGAAGTGACCAACCTTATGTGGTACTCTGTATTAGCTTAGGATTAATATTAACTTTATGTTGTATTAGCTTACGACTAATATTAGCTTTATGTTGTATTAGCTATGTTGTATTAATTTTAAACTAAGTTATGTGATATTTAGTATTAGCTTTGGACTAATATATGTGTAATATAGTATTAACTTGATGTTCTGAATTGGGACCCATTGTTGCCTTTTGTTACTTTGTTGGTTATTATGTTGATTTATATCAAGTATTAGCAATGGTTGATTATTTGTTACTTTGTTGTGTAGCCTAAACTAATATGGATGATTAAAATGGTTCATGAGAGTGGCCATTTTATGGAACTATTAATGGATGGAGATTACAAAAATTACTATGATGATCATGATGGTGGTGATTATAACAATGTTGACAATAATAATGATGGTAATAACAATGATGATGATGATGGTGAGAGTAGTGACAGTGATGATGACAGTGGCAGTGATTCTGATGATGATGATAGTAATGACGATTTTAATGAGGAGTTTTACCAGCTTGTGGCAGTTACCTGTGAAGTAGTTGTGACATATTTCAATAAGTACATTAATAAGACTCATTATTATGATTCTGAACAAACAAGATGGGCTTGGGTGAGACGTTGTATGCAAATGAGAAATTGTGTTACAACATGTTTAGAATGAAAAAGGAGGTGTTTCAAAATTTGTGTAAAGTTTTACAACATGATTATGGATTTCAACATTCAAGGAATATAAGGTTAGTAGAGTTAGTGACAATCTGTTTACTGATACTTGGTCATGGAACATGTAACCGAATGGTTCGAGAAATATTTCAACATTCAGGTGAAACCATAAGTAGACATTTTGAGAAGATGGTCACTCTGTTGGGTGCTTGCTTTGCAGCTGCATATGTAAAGCCTTTGGATCCAACTTTTAGTGAAGTTCCAACCAAAATACAAGACCATCCAATTTATTGGCCACATTTCAAAAGTATGTGTACTATTATATATTTGAATAAGTGTTATTGTCTATAACATAATTGTCATGTGGAACTAAAAACTATTAATGTTTTAATTAGGATTGCATTGGTGCGATTGATGGCACACTTGTGATAGCGATTGTACCTACTAAGAAGTCCATTCCATACTTTGGAAGAAAGGAATATCCAACCCAAAATGTGATGGTTGCATGTGACTTTGATATGTTATTCACATTTTTTTTTTTGCCTGGATGGGAAGGTGCAGCACACAACACCCACATTTTTCTTGATACTATTCGTAAACAAAGTTACAACTTTCCACATCCACCACTAGGTTTGTAATTGGTTAGTCAATTGTTCATTATAATGACACCTTGTGTTTGTGTTAATATAATTGAATTTTTTTTTTCTAGGGAAATATTATGTAATTGATTCTGGATACCCAATGATGAAAGTCTATTTGGCACCATACAAAGGGATATCATGCCATCTTCAGGACTTTTGAAGGAGAGGTGGAAGCCCTAGAACTAGACATGAAAAATTTAATCATGCTCACTCATCTCTTCGACGTGTGATTCATCGCACTTTTGGTGTGTGGAAGAATAAATGGAGAATTATCAAAAACATGCCATATTTTCCATTCTAAATCCAAATACTTATTGTATCAGCTACTATGGCTTTTCATAATTTTGTTAGACTAAATGATAGGGATGATAGGGGCTTCATAAACGCTAATCGAGATTCAATTTTTAGAAAAGAACATAATAGTGAAGCAGATAGCAGGTATGAACAGAACTCAGGATCTTTAACAGACCCTGTAATGGTAGTTCTTTGTGATTCCATTGCTAATTCCATTTAGGGGAATAATAATTAGTAGTTGTCTTCTTTTTTATTTTTATTTTTTTTTATTTTTAATAATATCATGTAGTACAATTTAAACTTGGGTTATTGGTATGTATTTTATCATCTTTTTTACATTTTTGTGTTGTACAATTTAAGCTTGGGTTATTGATATGTATTTTATATCTTTTTACATTTTTATGTAGTACAATTTAAAATTGGATTATTGGTGTATATTTTATTATCTTTTTACATTTTCATTTTGAGTTTCATGATAATGAAAATTATTTAAATTTAATTAATATTAATAAGAAGTCATTAATGGTAATAACAAATAATTATAACACTAAAAAAGAAAAATTGCCTAAACATTAATAATACCAATAATATATATTTATTATTATTATTATTATTATTATTATTATTATTATTTAGTAAGTATATGTAGTGGTTGATTTAAGAATGAAATAAACTCACATAAAAAAAAAAAAAAAAAAAGTATGAAATAAACCCCCTTATATATATTTTTCTTTATAATAATTTATTCCTCAAACTGTCCCTTTTATAAATATTAGTCAAATACTCAGTCTTTTCAAAAAAATACCTTCCGACAGTTTTTATCAGACATTCAATTTTTTAAAAATTCATTTTTTTTCATTGTGCACTTTCTGCAAAAGCTGAATCCAAAATGGACCTCCGCCTTTGCCAATTCCATGCCTACAAAAGCTTTATATATATCGCCCATACCAGTTGCCTTGAATCGCAAACCAAAACCACTACCATGACTCTCTTCTCAGATCTCCTCCACAGTCTTAGCCATGGAAATCACCAACTTTCAAGCTTGCTCCTCACTCTTTTTATTGTCATCTTTACGCTCTCTTGGTACGCATGGATTTACAACACCAACAAATCTCACAAAAGGACCTCTGCACACCCACTGCCGCCAGGTCCACGCGGCGTCCCGTTATTCGGCAACCTCCTCTCTTTCAACCCAGAGCTTCACTCCTACTTCGCTGGCCTGGCCCAAATCTACGGACCCATATACAAGCTCCGTCTCGGCAACAAGCTTGGCATCGTGGTGACCTCACCTTCCATGGCTCGCCAAGTGCTCAAAGACCAAGATGTCACCTTTGCAAACCGTGACCCGACCGAAGCGGGTCGGGCTGCTACCTATGGTGGGTCCGATATAGCGTGGACCTCATATGGGCCTGAGTGGCGGATGTTGAGAAAAGTTTGTGTGCTCAAGTTGCTTAGTAATACAACGTTGGACTCTGTTTACACGCTTCGTCGGAAACAGGTTCGGGAAACTGTTGGGTACCTTTATAGTCAGGTCGGGTCGCCCGTGAACATCGGGGAGCAGATGTTCTTGACGGTGCTGAACGCGATTACCAACATGTTGTGGGGTGGAACAGTGGAGGGGGAAGAGAGGTCTAGGCTAGGGGCAGAGTTCAGAGAAGTGATGTCGAAGATGATGGAGATTTCGGTGAAGCCCAACATCTCGGATTTTTATCCGGGTTTGGCCCGGTTTGACTTGCAAGGCATAAAAAGGCAGATGGATGGGTTGGCCCAAAGGTTTGATCAGATCTTTGATGCTATAATTGATCGACGGCTGAAGATTGATGAAGAAGGTGGGAGCAAAGGCAAGGACAGTAAGGATTTTTTGGCGTTTTTGTTGAGATTGAAGGACGAAGGTGATTCCAAGACGCCTCTGAACATGACCAAAACCAAGGCCCTTCTCATGGTACTTTTTATTTTCTATTCTCTCACAAATTTTGTGAAATAAAATTTGTCAATGGTTATATACTTATATTGATTAATAAAACACAATTTTTATATATTTTTAAACATAATTAAATTCAATGTAATTATATAGTTTGAATCTTATTGAAAATCTGATGTTACATGTTTATTGAAACATTAAATTAAGCTGTTACAACGGAACAACACTTAGCTCCATTTATCTCACAACAATGGTAGATATATCTACCATTCTAGTAGTAGATTTTCCAACATAGTAGTAATAAAATATGACAGTCAAGCCTGTCAAAAAAGGTTTGATTGTTTTCCATAAAATAAATAAATAAATAAATAAAGGTTTGATTGTTATCTCAATTAATTACAAAAATAATCTTTTTTTTTTTTTAAAGAGTGAAAACAATTTCTCTTAAAATAAATGCTTCCAACAACTCACATTACAACTTTAAAAATGTTGGTTATATATATATATATATATGATTGAAATAAAAGTATTATTCAACTTCTATTTTTGATTGTTTTCTACGTTCTTTTATTTTTATCGAAGGAAAATATGAAAAAAAATAGTCTTTTAAATTCGAAAAAGTTGATCGATTAAAGAGTGGGTAAAAGTCATAAAAATAACAACACAATTTAATTCGAAAAATTTCCAACCCACACTCAATAAGGTCAACTTCGAACACATCACCCAACTCGTTTGTAAGGTTAATCGTGTACAACATTGGAAAATCCCTAAGTTTAAAAGGAAATAGTAAAGCAAGTTTAAATTTTACTACATAAAACATACTTAAATTGTCATGACAATTAATGTGATTAGTGAATTTCAATTAGTGTCTGAATTGTTATTATTATTATTATTATTATTATTATTTTTTATTTTTTTTTTACAACTGGATTTTTTTTAATGTATATTGGGAATAGGATATGGTGGTTGGTGGGACAGACACATCCTCAAATACAATTGAGTTTGCCATGGCTGAAATTATGAACAACCCGGAGGTGATGAGGAAAACCCAACAAGAATTAGAGACTGTAGTTGGCAAAGATAACATTGTAGAAGAGTTCCACATTCACAATTTACCATACTTGCGTGCTGTGATGAAAGAAACACTGCGGTTGCACCCAGCCTTGCCATTTTTAGTCCCTCATTGCCCTAGTGAGACGTGCATTGTAGGAGGTTACACCATTCCAAAAGGTTCTCAAGTCTTTGTAAATGTTTGGGCCATACAAAGAGACCCATCTATTTGGGAAAATCCATTGAATTTTGATCCAGAGAGGTTCTTGAATAGCAAATGGGACTATAGTGGAAGTGACTTCAATTATTTTCCATTTGGATCTGGCCGACGAATATGTGTTGGAGTAGCTATGGCTGAGAGGATGGTCATGTATTCACTTGCTACGCTTCTACATTCTTTTGATTGGAAATTACCTCAAGGAGAGGAGTTGGACTTCACAGAAAAGTTTGGTATTGGACTGAAAAAGAAGATCCCTCTTGTTGGGATACCTACCCCAAGGTTGATTGATATATCTTTGTATGAGTAAGCGAGGAGCTTGTGATGTAATGAGTGGAATTGCAATGTCCAATACTCCATACTATCATATAAGACAGTAGCCTGTTTAGGTACTATCTTTTGAATTTCCAAAATCAATTTCAAATTTACAGAATAATCAAATTATAATCTAAGGGGTGAAACATTCATTTACAACCATGTTCTCACAAAATTAGTTAGAATAACAAAAGCAAAAAAATTAATAATAAAAGAGGGGCAGAGACACCAATCAGACCCTATCTCGGTCGCATGTCCTTGGTGGAAGGGTGGAGGACTGAGGTAGAGATGTTGCTTAAGAGGGGAAGAGTGCAATAGAGATATTGTCAATGGAGGGAACGACAGTGAAAGAGGCTTGGTGGTTTTATAGATGGAGGGCCTTGGGATGATCTAGCGATGAAGTGGACGAGGTGATGACATTGTGTGGCAAACGCTATTATGAAAGATGGGCGGAGATGGGGTGGAGTAAATATTTAGCTGGGGAAGTAAGGAAGAAATTTAAATAATTATTAGAAATTGATCTATCCTTGGAAATCAGTGGGTTGAAAGGTTCCCTAGCGTTGATGATCTTGAAGGGTGAGTCTTGAAAAGTCAAATAAGATCAGAGTAGACCGGTGGTGGCCGGTCTTGAATCCTCCGATGGTAAAGTTAGTGGGTTGAAGTAGAAAAGAAAGCACTTCAAAGACTTCACCAATTTTTCTAGAAAATAAAATGTCTCCCATTTACCTCTGCGTAGAAGGGCTTTTATATAGTGTTAGCCTGACAGTTACTTTTCCTATCGTTGTAGAGTTTGGAGGATTCAGAGATAACTTCCATAACTGCTATGGAAGTTATCTCATCCGAAATGGTGTTCAACAGTTAACAGAAGGCTTGGTTCACAACAACGTGACTCTTGGCTTTTGGAAGAATTTGCCACTCAGATAAACCTCGTCCGTCCATCACTAAAGACGGATGAGATTCGCTACTAGTACTTCCCCCAATGGATGAGTGAATGAAGGACGAGTGCAATCAAGGACAGTAAGAGAGGGACGAGTGTAAGACCCACTCATTCTTCTGCTTTGTACTTTGTCATGGACGACCATATGGACGAGACACAGCTAAGCACGTTTTCCTTGCACCATCAGTTGCCCCCTCGTCCATGGGTTGTCAAAGAAAATATAGTAATTTAATTCTTTGGACAGACGAGCTTCTTTCAATAATCAGAGATGCCACGTGTTATAACCTAAATGGTGGCCTATTTCGTCGATTCATTTTTTCGAGACGAAGACCACGTGTCATCATTTGGTTGGTTGCGTCGTTTCATGTGCTTAGGTTAGCCATCTATAAATAGTGGAATGCCTTCACTGCCCTCCACACTTCTGAGATTTTCCTTCTTTGACATTCATCGTCTAGAGCCTCGTCTAAGAGTTCCCTTACGTCCATAGTTTCAATTCGTCTTAGAGCCAGGTATTCCCTCTCTTCTCATCATTTAGGTTTTCAAAATTTTCTTTTCAGAAAATGTCAGAAATAACTATCTCCTCGTCTAGCAATAGTACAGAGAAAGCTATAGACGAGTATTATGACGAGAGTAGTGACAACTCTAGTAACACTAGTAGTAGTAGTAGTAGGGGAAACACTACTGACGAGGAATATGTCTCAGGGGTCCCTGGGCTTCCCTTAGAAGTAGTACAGAAACAACTTAGAAAAACTTTAGGGTCCCAGATAGGTACCTCGTCTTCCATCCCTTTGTCTAGTCCTTTGGACGAAACGGAGATAACTGTATATAGTAGTGCCATAGATATTCCTTCCAAGACGGGCGAGGAAAGATTAAACAACCTTAGGGAATGGTACCAAATTTTAGACGAGTTTAATCCTAGATTGCCCGTCCGTGGAGAGTGGTGTTATAATCCCCATTTTGGGAATATGAGGCCTACCTTCTAGGAGGTCTTAGGTTTCCTTTAAATGCTTTTACCAGGGAGTTGTTAGTTAGGTTAGGTTTAGGAGTATGTCAATTCAACCCAAATGCATGGAGATTAATTATCTCTATGCAAATTTTGTGGAGGGAAGTGTTTGGAGGGGACCGTCCTATTACTGTGGATGAGTTCCTCTACTGCTACAAACCTTCAGAGATTTATCAATCCCCTCGCTTTTATCAATTCACGGCCAGAGGTAAAGATTGTACGTTGGTGAAATCCTTGGCATCGTCTAACAGAAAATGGAAGATGGAGGTTTTCTTCGCCTCTGGATTTTGGGCTGGAAATCCTGTAAATGTTGGCAGGGATACTTTTGGTCGTTTTACTGAGAACCTAGGGAACCTTCGTCCTGAGGGTAAGTCCCTTAGCTTTCCCCCTCCTCTCTCTCTTTTTATTCATTATTATTATCATTTAACTTCAATTTATTTCATTACAGCCGTTGGACGACTTGCCTTGAGCAAGCTGCACTGTGACCGTGTCCACAGGGCTCGTCTACACACAAACAGGAATTTTCATTCCTTAGTCAATCTTAGACGACTAGCCAAGTGGGGGTTAAGCCCTAATCCATCTGACATAGCACTTGCCCACAAGATTACTGTAAGAAAAAGTAAGTTTCAAATTTCAACATTCCTTATATATTTTATTTTCATTTTCCTTTGTGTCAAAGTAAACTCTCTTCGTCTTTTCTCTTTATAGGAATGGCAACCATGAGAGGTAACAAGGAATAGGAGGTAAGTGGTGAGGGGACTTGTCTTGAGCTTGATCGTCAAGCTCGTCCTTTAGCTGGAGATAAGGGGAAGACCATATCCAAAAACTTGGATTTGGAAAATCTCCTTAGTAGACGTGGCAAGAAGATCAAGCATGGCTCGTCCCAAGTAGTCAAGCCTACTCCGCCGTCCCACCAGCCAACCAAAGTCTTTAATGTTGACTCGTCTACTCCTGTTGAGTCCACCCCGTCCAAGACCCCACCGTCCAAAATTGTGTCAACCTCGTCTCAACCTTCCCAAAAGGTCCCTTCAAACATTATTGAAAACGAAGACCTGGCCTGGGAATGTTTCAAGAACGCTATTTCTGACGAGGATATAAACGCCTGTTATGACATGTCCCTTAAGGATTTTGAACACTCTAGTGTCCATGACCTTTTCAAGGTAACATTTATCTTTGTCCTAACTAAATGTTCATTCCCCTTTTTCCTTTTTTCCTTTTTTTTTTTTTTTTTTTTTTTTTTTTAAACTTTTATTTGGAGTTAATTTTTATAGGACATGTCCAAGTTTATAGCAGCGTCCAAACAGGCCACAGGGTTGGACAAGACGAGGATCTTGTTAGAGACGAGGATACAGGAGTTGAAGGAAGAAGCTAAACAATGGACTGAAGTGGTTGCTAAGACTACGGACGAGGTGAAGAAGTTGAAAACTTTGGTTGAGGACTTGAAGGCTAGTGCTGCGGAAAAAGATGCTCGTCTTGAAGATTTGCAGAAAAAGAACAACGAGAATAGCCTTCTCCTCTCCAAGGTAAAGGAAGATGTAGTGGCTGAATTCAAAGCATTTAAACAATACACTGATGTTTTGGATACCAACTATGCAGCAAGGTTTGAAGATTTCAGGATGGACGCTGTTGAAAAGTTTCTTGATGTGGACTTCAGCTCCATTGTACTCAACTTGAATGCTGCCACCACTAGCTCTCTCCTTCACCTCGGCTTTGAGGACGCCAACGTAGAGGATGATGCCATGACCTAACCTCAAGACGACCCTAACATAGATGCCTCAATTTAAAAAATATCTTGATGACTTAGGTTTTATTTTATTTTATTTTATTTTATTTTATTTTTATGTAATTCAAGTACATTTAGCTCGTCCATGTTTAAGGATGAGTTTTGATAAAATAGTTTAATTTTGTAAGGGTGTTTGGACGTTTCTTGTCCGCCCTTGAAACAATCAAATGAATATTGTTTCTCTCATATATGCATGGACGAAAGTGTTTATTTTCATATACAGGATTCCTTGTTTTACTTGTCTACATTTCATATATATATACTTTAACCATTTTTATTAGAATTTCACTTAAGTGTGATTTGTCCATGTGAAATGGTAAGTAAAAGCATTACTCGTCCTTAGACTTGTCTTTGCATTTTGCTCGTCTGTGGACAGTTTTTTAGCAGGTGACTTAACAAGTTCAAAACGTCTATGCTTTTCCTCGTCCATAGTACGGTTAGGTATTATGTTTTACCTTGCCCATTTTATGGACGAGCATGCCTTAGACTTGTTTGTAATTTGCTCTTAGGCATAGGCTTCATCTTGTCCTTTGCTTTGGACGAGCATGCCTCGATTTCACTTTCTAGGAAACCTTGAGATTACATCTCCGCGTCTAGAGAATTTTCTCGTTTTGAGCTTTTGAGCTTTTTTCAAGAGTCAATATGAAGAAAAGTGGTACGGAAATCATGGATTCACACAACATTATGTACATTCCACAAATATTGTTTATAACATAAATATTGTTCATAGACGAGGCATGTTCTTAAGAAACTAATGCTTGCCTTTAAAGAAAAACAAATACAAGCCAAACCATAATTTTGTCCTTAAGCTCAACATAATAATAAGATAATATAAATAAATAAGTCTTTTATGTAGATAGACAGCCTCCAAACTCGTCCAAAGTTATGTTCATCTAAACTGGCATTTTACTGGTAGTACATCCTCAGGTGCTCAACATTCCAAGAATGCTCCAACTTCCTCCTGTCTAAGGTCTCCAAGTAATAGGATCCTTGTCTCTTGCAGTTGAAAACTCTGTAGGGGCCTTCCCAATTGGGTCCCAACTTCCCATGAGCTGGGTTCTTTGTGGCTAGGGAGACCCTTTTCAAGACAAGGTCTCCTATGTCAAACCGCCTTGGCTTTACCATTGCATCATATTGCTTAGCCATAAGGTTTTTGTACCTTGCCATCCTTTGTTCAGCGTCCATCCTCACCTCGTCTATTAGATCGAGGTTCAAACGGAGTTGCTCCTCGTTATCTTTGTCTTGATAGGTCGCCACCCTATGATTGGCCATGTGCACTTCTGCAGGTATGACTACTTCAGTCCCATAGGCTAGCTTGAAAGGAGTTTCTCCTGTAGGAGTTCTCACTGTCATCCTATATGCCCACAGAACACTTGGTACTTCGTCTGGCCATACTCCCTTTGCTCCCTCAAGCCGAATCTTGATTATTTTTAACAATAATCGATTTACAACTTCAGCCTGTCCATTTGCTTGTGGGTGGGCAGGTAAGAAGTAGTGATTCTGAATCCCAAAGTGTATGCAAAAATCTTTGAAAAGTGCATCGTCAAATTGTCATCTGTTATCGGATACCAACACCCTGGGCACGCCAAACCTACACACAATGTTCTTCCACACGAAGTTTTTGACATTTTGTTGTGTGATATTAGCTAAAGGTTCTGCTTCTACCTACTTGGTAAAATAATTGATACCAACCACAAGAAATTTTATTTACCTTACACCTATTGGAAAAAGACCCAGGATGTCTAGTCCCCATTGCGCGAAGGGCCATGGGGCCGTTATTGGGATTAGGTACTCTAATGATTGTCTGGGGACGTTACTGAACCGTTGGCATTGATCGCAGACCTTGACATACACCTTAGCATCAGATTGCATATTTAGCCAGTAATATCTTGCACGGACGACTTTGTGGACGAGTGATCTGGCTCCTGAATGATTGCCATATACTCCCTCATGAATTTCTTTGAGTAAATAGTTCGCTTCGTCTGGAGATAAGGCTGGGAAAAGCCTCTTTTGTACAGAACCTCGTCCATAAGAACGTACCTAGCTGACCTTACCCTCAGCTTTCTTACTTCGTCTTTTTCTTCTGGAAGTCGTCCATCTTTTAAGTATGATACAATTGGAGCCATCCAATTTTCTTTGTTCTGCACCTGTTGCACTTCTGGGATGTCTATACTCGGCATATACTGAATCTCATCAAACTTGTCGACGGTTTCACTCGCCGAAACTTCTTTCGCTAAGGCATCTACTTCCATATTCTCTTCCCTTGGGATTTGAACGAAGTTAATTTCCTCAAATTTTTTCATAAGTCACATAACCCTGTTAAGATACTTCCTCATTCGTTTTTCCTTAGCCTCGTACATCCCATTCACCTGGCCCATGATTAGTTGAGAATCTCCCAAGACGAGTATTGACTCAGCTTCCACGGACTTGGCATATTCCAGTCTTTTGAGCAGAGCTTCATACTCAACTTCATTATTGGTTGCCTGGTACTGCAAGCGAACTTTGTGTTTCAATTTATCCCCTTCTGGAGATTGCAAAACCACACCTATTCCTCCGGCGTGCTGTGTAGACGATCCATCTACATGGACGATCCATTTCTGGTTGCCTTCCATCTTACTTACATCATCATAACTTGGGGTGAACTCTGCAATGAAGTCTGCTAGAACTTGAGCTTTTATGGAATGACTAGGTTAGTATTTTATGTTAAATTCGTTGAGCTCGACAGCCTATTAAATCAATCATCCCGTAGCCTCCAATTTGTTCATTGCTTTCTTGAGTGAATGATCTGTCATGACGTTGATGACATGAGCCTGGAAGTAATGCCTTAGTTTTCTAGAGGCTGTTATTAGTGCGAAAGCTAACTTCTCCATTAGGGCATATCGTCCTTCCACTCCCCTTAGTGCTCTACTCGTATAATACACTGGCTTTTGTACTTTCCCTTTCTCTCTTATCAATGCTGAGCTCACGGCATGCAGGGTAACTGCCAGGTATAAAAACAGCTCCTCTCTTGTCACGGACGGACTCAGCAATGGAGCCGTAATGAGGTACGTTTTCAAGCCTTAAAAGGTTCTCTGGCACTCGTCCGTCCACTCAAATGCTTTCTTTAGAACCTTGAAAAATGGTAAACACTTGTCAGTAGCTTTAGAAACAAACCTATTAATGACAGCAACTCGTCCGGTAAGAGACTGGACTTCTTTGATACTCTGTGAAGGCTTCATATCTAGAATTGCTTTTATCTTTTCTAGGTTTGCCTCAATCCCTTTGTGTGAAACCATGAAACCAAGGAATTTCCCTAAAGATACTCCAAAAGCACATTTGCTAGGGTTCAACTTCATGTGATACTGCCTTAGTGTGTCAAACGTCTCCTGCAGGTCATTTAGATGCCATCTCTCGTCCTGAGTTTTCATCAGCATGTCATCCACATAGACTTCGACATTCCGCTCGATCTGTGGACGAAACATATGGTTAACTAGTCGTTGGTATGTCACTCCAGCATTTTTCAAACCGAAGAGCATTACTTCATAATAGAATAATCCCTGACTAGTGACGAAGGATGTCTTCTCCTGGTTGGCCTCATTCATCCTTATTTGGTTGTATCCTGAGAAAGCATCCATAAAGCTAAGTAATGTGTAGCCTGTGGTAGAATCCACCAGTTGGTCAATGCGTGGCAATGGATAGCTATCCATGGGGCAGGCTTTGTTAAGATTAGTAAAATCTTCACACATCCTCCACTTGTCGTTCCCCTTTTTGACCATTACCACATTTGCCAACCAATCTGGATAGTATACTTCCCTTATAAATTTTGCTGCCATCAACTTCTAAACCTCGTCTTTAATAGCATCATCTCTCTGCAGGCCAAACACCCTTTTCTTTTGTGGAACTGGCTTTGAGGAAGGACATACGTTTAGACAGTGAGTGATGACGCTAGGATCTATACCCGGCATATCCTCATGAGTCCAAGCAAATACATCAGTGTTTTTCCTAAAAAACTGGATGAGGCCCTCCTTAATTTTTTTTCTTCTAGATCTGCCACAATTCTGGTACACCTTTTCGGGTTTGTCTCGTCTAAAGAAACATCTTCCAACACTTCAGCAGGTTCTGCCACGACTCTCTTTTCTTTAATATTCATGGCCTGAATTTGTTCGTCCATGGCAAACATTGCCAGGTAACACTCTCTTGTTGCTAGTTGATCTCCTTGCACTTGTCCTACTCCTTGTTCTGTAGGAAACTTAATCGACAGGTGATAAGTGGATGTAACAGCCTTCTAACTGTTTAAAGTTGGCCTTCCAATTATGGCATTGTAGGAGGATGAACAATCTACCACAAGGAAGTTCACCTCCTTGGTGACTTGTTGCGGGTATGCCCTTACTGTCACTGGTAATGAAATAATGTCCACAGGTTATACTTTTATTCCACCAAAACCTAGTAGGGAGAACTCATTGGTCGGAGCCAGTCTCGTCCTAACCTCATCTGCTAAAAAGCTGGATAATACAAAATATCAGCCGAACTTCCATTATCTATTAACACCCTTCTAGTCTTGTAGTAAGCAATAAGGAGGGTGATGACAATAGCATCGTCATGAGGGTGATGAATTCTCTCGGCATTCTCGCCCGTGAAGGTGATTGCCTACTCGTCCGTGGTCTTTGCTCTTGGTGATTGTCTAGAGAGTTGGATGATTTGCACCACTTTTAAGTATGTCTTCTTTGACTTGGACGTCTGTCTTGTAGAACTTCCCCCAATGATGATTCTTATTTCTCTGAGTGGTGGTTGTGACGATTCCTCTACTTTCCCTTTCAATTTCTCGTCCTTGTGATCTCGTCCAAGGAAATTTCTCAGCTTCCCTTGCCTAATAAGATTCTCAATCTACTGCTTCAAATCAAAGCATTCGTCCGTATCATGCCCATGATCTCTATGGAAACGACAGTACTTATTCCTATTGCACTTGTTGGGATCTCCCTTCTTCTTCTCCGACCACTTTAAGGAAGGCTCGTCTTTGATTTGCATAAGGACTTGCTTTAGTGGCATGTTCAAAGGGGTGTATTGTTGATTCTATGCTGAAGGACTTGCTTTATTCTCTCAGTCCTTCCTATCTTCTGTTCATCCCTTCTTAGGATGAGGCTTGTTCCGACTAACGCATTGGATTAGCTTCCACTTTCTTAACTCTCTTCCTTTTCTTGACTATGATAGCATCCTTTGCATTCATAAAGTTCTGGGCTGAATGAACTAGTTCAGTCATGGTTTGAGGCGCCTGTTCATATAACTTGTGGATGAACAAATCAGAGTGAACCCCATTATAGAATGCCGCCAAAAGGAGCTTATCATCCACCTAGTCCACCGCCAAGGCATCCCTGTTGAACCGCGTGAAAAAGGATCGCAAACTTTCATTCTCCCCTTACTCTATGGTTAGCAAGCTAGATGAAGAATGTTTGTGCCTCTGCCCTCCAATAAAATTATTAATGAACAACTTGCTTAACTCTTCAAAGGACGTCACTGTGTTAGGAGGTATTTTGCTGAACCACACTCGTGCAGGTCCTTTGAGGGAAGTAGGGAAAGCTCTGCACATTATTTCATCTGGAACTCCTTGAAGGTGCATGGTAGTTTTGAAGGTGGCAATATGGTCAAAAGGATCTCGCATCCCATCATACGAATCTAACAGAGGCATCTTGAACTTAGGTGGCAAAGGGTGAGCATTAATGGAAGCCACAAAGGGTGAATCAGTCCTGTGAACTAAGTCTTCTACAGGGTTCGTTCTCCTCATATTCTCCCTCATCTCATCCATAACTCTTCTCATTTGATCCATTTCCCTTTCCAAATGAGGTACCCTCCGTGAAGCATTACCCCTAGACTGGTTTTCAGGTTCAACATTCCTTTCCTCTTCTTGACTTTGGGCCCGTTCTTCGGTGTTCCATTCATGGCGTTGCTTCCTTAAATCAAGTTGTCTGACCAACTCTTGGTTCTGGTGAGTTAACTCCGCCATAGCAACGGCTATGGATTGCATGTGTTGGAATGAAGATGGTTGCATGGTGGGTGCTGATTGACGGTCGTGATGAGGGTTACTGGAGGCGTCCCTGCTTTGTTGAGGGCCTGGACTAATAGCCCTAGATCTTGTCCGAACCATTTCAACCCTTTGTTGGAGAAAGAAATCACAGAACTCAACAAATTTCTTTCCCACAAACGGCGCCAACTGATGTATCCTTGAAAATCAGTGGGTTGAAAGGTTCCCTGGCATTGATGATCTTGAAGGGTGAGTCCTGAAAAGTCAAAGAAGATCAGAGTAAACTGGTGGTGGCCGGTCTTGAATTCTCTGATGGTAAAGTTAGTGGGTTGAAGTAGAAAAGAAAGCACTTTAAAGACTTCACCAATTTTTCTAAAAAATAAAATGTCTCCCCTTTACCTCTGCGTAGAAGGGCCTTTATATAGTGTTAACTTGACAGTTATTTTTCCTATCGTCGTAGAGTTTGAAGGATTCAGAGATAACTTCCATAACTGCGATAGAAGTTATCTCATCGGGATTGGTGTTCAACAGTTAACAGAAGGCTTGGTTCACAACAACGAGACTCTTGGCTTTTGGAAGAGTTTGCCACTCAGATAAACCTCGTTCGTCCATCACTAAAGACGAATGAGATTCACTGCTAGTACTTCCCCCAATGGATGAGTGAACGAAGAACGAGTGCAATCAAGGATGGTAAGAGAGGGACGAGTGTAAGACCCACTCATTCTTCTACTTTGTACTTTGTCATGGACGACCATATGGACAAGACATAGCTAAGCACGTTTTCCTTGCACCATCAGAAATGAAAATAATAAAAATTATCATTTAAATGAAGTAAAGAACGAATATAGAGGCTATTGAAATATGTTTGGAAAAGTGAATAGATAAAATAGAAAGTGGGTTTTTTTTGTTCCAATTTGGGTTAGAAAACAAGAGCATCTCCATGCCTCTTCAAAGCCAAATTTCTCTCCGATTTGGATAGTAAACCCACAAGTTTGATCTTCAATAGACTCTCTATCTTCCTTTTTTTTTTTTTTTAAAGAGCTACCGTGACTCTCCATGCATGAAGAGAGAACCATTATAGCTCCATACAAAAAATTTTTGGACAAAATATTTAACATATTCTTTTCTTTAATTCTTTCTCTCTGTATCAACATCCCTCTCTCTCTCTCTCTCTCTCTCTCTCTCTCTCTCTCTCTCTCTCTCTCTCTCTCTCTCTCTCTCATAGAAGTATAGAACAACTTCCTCCTCTCATTAAAAAAAAAATATAGCCCAAAAAAGGAAAAAATGAAGATATCAATATGGACTAAGTGCAATGATTGTGCTGACAATATGACTCTCTCTCTCTCTCTCTCTCTCTCTCTCATTTGAGTGGGTGAAGAGGATGTTGAGGAAAAACTTTTGGGAAGAATATGAATGGATAACAAATTGACAGATATTGAAGAAAAAAGTAATTTAAAAAATAAATAAAATCAAAATTTTTAAATAAAATAAGGAAATGATAAAGAGAGTGTTGGAGAGTGTTAAAAAAGTGGTTTGGTAAAACAGAAAAAAAAGTAAAATCTTTAAATTTGGGTGGAAATTTAAAGATGCTCTGCAAAATTTAAAAAAGAAAAAAAAGAAAAAGAAAAAAAATGGGTTGTGATAAATGCTATGTTCTCTCTTTCTTTCTCTCATAGAAGTATAGAACAACTTCCATCTCTCATTAAAAAAACAAAACCCAAAAAAGAAAAAGGAAGATATTGATATGGACTGAGTACAATGGTCGTGCTACTGATATGATTCTCTCTCTCTCTCTCTCTCTCTCATTTGAATGGGGAAGAAGGCATTGAGGAAAAACTCTTGGGGAGAAAACTAATGGATAAAAAATTGACAGATATAAGAAGAAAAAAGTAATAAAAAAAAAAAAAGGAATAAAACGATTTTTTAATAAAATAAGGAAATGATAAAGAGAGTGTTGGAGCGACTGTTAAAAAGTGGTTTGTGGTTTGGTAAAATAGAAAAAAAAAATCTTTAAATTTGGGTGAAAATTTAAAGATTATCCTAAAAAAAAAAAGTGGTTTGTGATAAGTGCTATGCTCTCTCTCTCTCTCTCTCTCTCTCTCTCTCTCTCTCTCTCTCTCTCTCTCTCTCTCTCTCTCTCTCTCTCTCTCTCTCTCTCTCTCTCTCTCATTTGATAGGTGAAGAAGACGTTTAAGGAAAAACTCTTGAGGAGAAAATTAATGAATAAGAAATTGACAGATATGAGAAGAAAAAAGTAGTTAAAAAAAGGAATAAAAATAATTTTATTAAATAAAGTAAGGAAAAGATAAAGAGAGTGTTAAGAAAGTTTTTTTTTTTTTTTTTTTTTTTTTTTTTTTTTTTTTTTAATAAAATAGAAAAAAAAAAACTTTAAATTTGGGTGAAAATTTAAAGATGCTCCTCAAATTTTTTTTTTTTTAAAAAAAAAAGTGGTTTGTAATAAATGCTATGTTCACATATCTTTACAAACAATTTCACAATAAATTTTAAGTGGCATGTGGTTACTAACTTGTTACTAGTGCGCGAAAAAATAATTTTAGTAATGAGTTCAAATTAAAACCAATAACTTATTACTTATGATTTATTGTGAAAATAGTGTAGATGTAACACAAGTGCAAAGAGTTTATATCTATACTATATATAAGAGGATTTCCTCTTTCAACTGGATTTTTACGTAGTTCAAAAATATTCACACTAATGAAGGGTAATTTCATTTAGAAATAGGGTTATAAATGTCAAATAATAAATTTTATTTTGAATTCAAAAAAATAATTCCTAAAATTTAGAATTTTTTTCCCTTCACAATCAAAAAGGAAATTACAGTTACTTTTTTATCTCTAAAATTTATCATTTTTATTTGTTTGAAAAATAAATAAAAAATAATTCTAAATTATAATAGATGCAAATTATTAATTTTTATCCAAAAAAATAGAAGAACCTTTGAGCACGCGAGTGAGCTTGTGCTCAAAGGCTAGTACGTGTATATATATATATATATATATATATATGTATATGTATAATTGCAGAGTCCAAATTTGTAGCCCAAGTCCAAAAGATTTGGAGTATGAGCCCAATAAGCCCAATACAATAAATTTGTAGAGAGTGGGTGAAAGAGCTGAGCTGGTTGTGAATTAAACAACGTTCAACAGAGGTTTTATCAATGAATCAGTGTAAGAACAAACTTGAAACTTAAATGAATTCATGTCCTAAGAGATAAACTTTTGTATATATCACACTTAGAATTATCATAGACTTTTTTCTCCCCCTCCTCTGTAAGAGGCCCCTTACATTTATATAGTGTTCTTTTAAACTATCTTAATCGTCCATTTGTCTTCATCTAAACGTTCACTTGATTACCCGTCCTATCAAGTACCTTCATCGGTTCTCCATGAGTGGTGGTAGTTGAGTTTGTACTGTTCAGAGGTCTTCTCCACATTAATGCGGCAAGAAAAGTAGCTGCAGTGCATTTAATGCGGTGATAGTAGTTTTTTGTTTAGATATTTCTTTGTTCTTATCATCTCCATACATGCTTGAAGTTTATCCTTATCATTGGAGTCGTTAGGAAGGTCACTCGAAACTCACAGGTATTTGACTATTGATGCTCTTTTCAGACTATATCCCTTGAAAATTTCCAAGTATATCTCTCTCACTTAGGATCTTTCTTAATAATTTTCTCCTCTTCGGACATACCTTAGTCTTCAAATAAGACCTTAGGCCCAATACACAATTTTGGACTTTTACCCCCACAATAATATATATATATATATATATACATACATAAGTTGAGTTCAAGTTACTCCTAGTGTTACACCACCCAATAACTTGTTATAAATTCATATTTTGAAAATCTTACCATTGAATTACATGTTTTATATGTTCTTAACAATCATGCCAATTTTCATGTCAATTGAATGTTATTTACCATTTGATCTATAAACTCATTTTTTATGCATTATTTTAAATTACAAAAACTTGAATTTAAAAAATTGATTGATGACATGACTATAAATCTTTAATCACCTTGAAATTTTACAAGTATGAAGAATATACGAAAATAATGTAATCTAACGGTGAATTTGTCAATATTCGCATTCAATTAAAAAACTATTGAGTGGTGTAACAATGCTTAGAGTTACACTAGGTGTAACTTGAACCCAACTATATATATATATATATATATATATGAGTTTATGGATTAAATGGTAAAATTCAAATTTTTACCATTTCATGTTATCAATTAATTGTTAAAATTCAAATTTTTGTAATTTAAAATAATGCATAAAATATGAGTTTATGGATCAAATGGTAAATAACATCCGATTGATATAAAAATTGATATGTAATTCAATGGTTGGATTTTCAAAATATTAATTCAATAACAATTTATTGGGTAGTGTAACATTACTTAGGGTACGTTTGGTACATTGAATGTAGATTACATTAGGAATAGTAATCTTTATTACTGGGAATAGAAGACATCGTAATAGAATAACTATTACTATTCATAAATTTGGCTGTTATATATGGACAACTTGTAAAAGATGATGTATAAGAAAACTTTATATTTTTGAAAATATATTAATTTTAAAACCTATTATATATACACAGGAATAGCTATTACATCCATTTTAAAGAGAAATAACTATTCTTCAATTTAAAGAATAGTTATTCCAATATAATAATTAATTCATGTAATAAAGATATAATCAAATGATTGAATTAATATTACACATGAATAACTATTCCATTACAGGAGCTATTACAGCATACCAAACGTACCCTTAGAGTTACATTGGTATAACTCTAAGCAATATTACAACACTCAATATTATGATATATATATATATATATATATATATATCTCTCTCTTATAAGGGTTTATTAACAAGTAGATCATCAGCACACCGCCGCACCCATTATAATTATATATTTCCGGAGCATATGTTCCATGACAAAGTTTTGATGATGACATTCTCAAAAAAAAAAAAAAAAAAAAAAAAAAGTTTTGATGATGAGTTTATCTTCCACGACAACGTTGTCATGATCTCAAAGGAGACACTTGACACCATTTTACAATCTCGAGGACTTTTAAACCTCCAAAGAAATGAGGTTCCAATCTAAAATTTTACTCACTACATTCCTTGAATTTTTTTTAGATAAGAAACTTGGATATATTTTCACTTGACCGAAACAGAATACAGGTTTGTTACATCTTTGAGCACTTGGTCTACAATAATGGGTGGAATGTCTTCAACCCATATTTTACAATTCGATAGATTTTTGGCCATCTTAGCCATCCAATGAGTTGCTTCATTTCCACTCCTACTGACATGAGATGCAGTCCACGCCTTAAAGCAGTTAAGGCTTTGCGATGAGCCCTCAACTACTTTTTGAATAGGCCACGGGCAGAACTCAGACTTCTGCAAGGCTTTGATAACAACTTGAGCATCACCTTCAATTGTGATCTCCCTTAAACCCAACTCCCATGCTAATTGAACAACTTCCTGCACAGCCTACGCCTCTGCTTCCAAAGCCTTCAACGACAATTCCACCCGTTTGCTCGTGGCTCCCATCATCAACCCTGCTTCATTCCTTATAAACACCCCACACCGCAACTTCCAGACTCCTTAAAAACAGCCCCATCCACATTTATTTTATACCAACCACACCTAGGAGGAGACCATTGAGACTTGGGGGGTTTTGAAGGCTTACTGAGGCTTTGGTTTTCTTGCCTAAACTCCTTTACATACTCTATTACATCTTTGGTGATTCAGCCTGCATCCTTTCACTGTCCCCCATGTTTAAGTGCATTTCTGTGATTCCAAAGGCTCCAAGCCATGACTGCAAAAGTCTCCCAATCAATGTCCGGTTTCCTCTCTCTAATTTCCCATACTAATTTAAGGAAATTTTGTGGCTGGGTGGGTACTGTTGGCAACTTAAGCCTAGAAACACCCCAGACCTCAGCAGCCAACTTAAACACCACCCACCACCCCCCCCCCCCCCCCCCCCAAGATATGCCCTGCGGATACACATCCTGCATTGATCACACTCATCCTCAATGTGAATTCCCCTAGCTCTCAACCATTGTTTTGTTGGGAGGATGTCTCTACAGGATCTCCACATGAATTGCTTTATTTTATTTGGGCATTTTAGCTTCTAAATTAAATTCCAGAGGGATCTCATCTTGTCATTTTCTGAGCTACTATCTGCATCCGCCTTGTGGCTACTCTCCTTCAAGCATTTTTGGGCAACCTTGTATGCACTCTTCACCGAAAACCTCCCATTGGTTGTCCAAGCCCAAATTAAAGAGTCGTTCAACAAGTAAGGGCCGATGGAATCCCAAGAATTGTCTCGGCTTGATGAGGGAGGAAAGAACTTCTTACTTTACTTACATCCCATGACCTCTTCTCCTTATCCAACAGCCAGGCAACTTTGCTTGATTCTAAAGTGGTCCTCAGGCTAACTACTTTGAAGGAATCCAGCGTGGGCAACCACCTATCCTTCCAAATATCAATTTGCTCCCTAGTTCCAACAAACCACCTTGTCATTCCTTGAATTGACGGACGCTTCTTTTGTGCTATAAGATTCATTATCTTTTTCATATTCTTACTTTCATCTATAGCCACTGATTTCTTTTCTTGTTAGATTTCTGTCTAGTAGGTGCAAAACATATACCAGCAGAAGTATCTGATCTCCTGTCTAAAATAAATTGAAATTTGGAGACTTCTAATTCTTGATTCTTTCATTTCCCTTTTTCCATTCACAAAGCTCAGAATGTTGAATAGAGTCTCCACCATGTGGTCGTGGATGTGGGATGCTAGCAACGACAAAGGTGGACATTCTAGAGCAACTCTCGCTGCTTTAGTGTCTATATTTGCGTTGTTCTGGTTTCTATGGGCAGCAAAGAAATCAAGAAAGGTAATACCTCCATTGCCACCAGGTCCCCGTGGCTTGCCAATTATTGGGTACCTTCCATTTCTAGGCACCGAACTTCATAGGAAATTTGAGGAATTGGCAGGGGTCTATGGACCAATTTACAAGGTTTGGCTTGGACAAAAATTATGTGTAGTGGTAAATTCACCATCACTAGTGAAAGAAGTGGTTCGGGACCAAGACACAATATTTTGTAACCGTGACCCTCCCATAGCTGCACTAGCCGCTACTTTTGGAGGAGCTGATATTGCATTTTCATCATATGGTCCTGATTGGAGGAAGCTGCGCAAGATATTTGTGCGAGAGATGCTAAGTAATGCGAATCTTAAGAGCTCTTACCCCCTACGAAGAGAAGAAGTTAAGAATTCGATTAGAAATGTGTATGACAAAATTGGCACCCCCATAGATTTCGGGGAATTGGCATTTGTGACAGTGATAAATGCGATGTCGAACATGTTGTGGGGTGGCACGCTACAAGGAGAGGAAGGGGCTAAGTTTAAAAAATTGATAGCTGAACAAATGGTGCTATTTGGAAAACCAAATGTTTCAGACCTTTTCCCGGTGCTTGCAAGGTTTGATTTACAAGGGATTGAGAGGCAGTCAAAGAAGATTTTTCAATGGTCTGAGAACATTCTTGATAGTGCAATTGAAAAGCGGATGAATTCCAACGAAGGCAAAGAAGATGGGACAGGAAAGTTTGAACAAAAGAAGGACTTCTTGCAATTTCTGTTGGAGCTAAGGGAAAAAAATGACGCTGCAACATCAATTAGCATGACCCAAGTCAAGGCCTTGCTTTGGGTATGTCCAATTTTCTACTCTCTAGTTTGGACTAAATTAATTCAAAGCCAACAAGGAAGAGTCAATCTAGACCTAGACAATCTAAAGTAAAACCTTGTTAGATTAAGTTCAAACTGTTTTGATAAAGGCCTCCATAGTTAGTGTCACATTCTTGGTAATTCCTTTTCATTTTGTTTATTTTGAGTTAAGTTCATAGTTTATAATGCATGGCACATGATAACTTTTGATATTACTTGAACTTCTAGTATAACATTTCTCAGGCACTGAAACGTTGCTTTAATATTCTGCTTGTTCCATCCAATGAATACCTTAAGTTGTTAAAAGGTATGAATGGTTCATATTCTGAATTAGAAATAACATTGGTCTATATTCTAGAGGTCTTGTGGGTGAAGCCAAAATGGGGAGAGGGGGATTAGGGTTTTACTGGATGCACTATAAATTTGTGGATGTAGGCTCACTGTTGAACCACTTAAAACTTGGTGTTGATTTTATCTCTTTTCTCTCTTTACTTTTTACTAATATTGATAAGATCCGAAATTTACACCATAAGTTTTTAACAGGACATAATGGTGGGTGGATCCGAGACCACAGCAACCATGGTGGAATGGGTGATGGCAGAGCTAATGCAGCATTCAGAAGCAATGAGAAAAGTCAATGAAGAATTAACAGAAATTGTGGGATCAGACAGCTTAGTAGAAGAATCCCATTTGCCCAAATTACACTATTTAGATGCTGTCATTAAGGAGACATGTCGCTTGCACCCTGCGCTTCCCTTCTTAGTACCTCGTTGTCCAAGCCAATCTAGCACTATTGGTGGGTACTATGTACCCAAAGGTACTAGGATTTTATTAAATGTTTGGGCTATACATAGGGACCCAAAGATTTGGGAGAATCCCTCGCAATTTCAACCAGAGAGGTTCCTAAATGATCCTAGCAAATTTGATTTTTCTGGCAACGATTTTAAGTACATTCCATTTGGATCTGGGAGAAGAATATGTGCAGGGATTCCACTAGCAGAGAGGACTCTAACATACACCATAGCTTCGTTCTTGCATTCGTTCGAGTGGAAATTGCCACAGGGTACAGAGCTAGAGTTATCCGACAAATTCGGTATTGTTGCTAAGAAATTGAAACCAACAGTTGCAATTCCAGCACCGAAGTTATCCAAGTTTGAGCTCTACACAAAATAAAATTATGTACGTGTGAAAGGTAATTTGGTTTTTTCTCTTATTACCTCCTTTTGAATTTTCCTACCAATATTTATGGCATTTTATGTACTGCAATATAATCTCTATTAATTTCTTCGAGTATAAATAAAGCTGAGATGCTTTTCTACATAATCCTGGATTGCCTGTGAGCATGAAGGCTAATCCATTTATTTGATTGGAGATTTGCGTTACCTTGAAGTTTAGCCTTTCCAATCTGATCAAAACTCTTCCAACAAACTCCCCAACTTGTTTGAAACTTAACTCATCTTATCACCGTCCAGTCTTAAGTTATTTAATCCAAAATTTCAAATCATAATCTGAAGTCCAATCAATCACGCTATTCTATAAACTCTCATAGAATAGTGGAAGATTAAGAACGCAGGCATTCAGAATATTTGCTCATTGGTTTTGGAATCATCTAAATTTTATCAAACTCTCTCTAATGCTTTGTATAAAATCGTTCATTCAAGCTTTTAAAAAAAAAAAAAATTTCTCTGAATTTTCATGGGTTCCAAGTTTCATGGTCTCCTTTACACTTAGATGTCTGATATGCATTCTCTCTCAAGGATTCAGTTCATATGTTAAAAATTGAATGTCATATACTCATTGAGGGGAGTATCACTAGAGTGGGGACTCCGCAGAGTAGATGTGGAATTATGGGATCCCAAAAAAATTGTGTTACGTTTTAATATTCATGAATTGTGCCTAACTATTGAGTAATCTTTGTCTTCATTGGATTGTCTTCATGACAAGGGAGGACTAGACCGTCAGATTGAACCATGTAAACTTTTGTTCTTCTTCTCTTTTTTCTTATTATGTATATGCTCTCACAACAATTATATATATATATATATATATATATAATGACCCATTACTTTTTAAGGCTTTGTTTGCAAGTTCATAAAAGAATAAAATGAAATGGAACTAGTAAATCATAAAAGAATGGAATATAATAAAATGGTTTTAAAAGAAATGAATGTATTTAATTGATGGAAAGGAAAAAAAGAAAAGAAAATGGAATTAAGTAATCTTATTTCAAAAAGTGAATCAAAAAGTGAGGCTTTCATGGAGTTTGTATAGAATTTTCCTCAAAAAAAATATTTTCTTACATATAAAAGTTGAAATGTAATATTTATTATTATTATGCTTCTGTTGAACTACATTAACAGTCATGTTATTATTTTCTTTCCATTAATAAATAAAATCATTATTCCCATTATTTTTCTATGAGTCTTTTAACAGTTCTATTGTTTTCACTTTAGTTCCATAGCACCCCTAACTCCCTCTCTACATTATTTTCAACTTCCCATATAAGCATTTTAATGCCTTAGACTCTCCATCTCCTCCTTTCTTGCCTTTTTCTCTCCTCATTTAACTCAACCAATTCATACATGTTCAATAGCCATCACCCCTATAAAATCAAAGAGATAATATATGATATATAAAACCGTTAGACATCCTCAGTTGTCTCTTTTAACTGGAAGGGGAATGATTTCGGATTTAGCTCCTACTAGAAAAGAATAAACAATCCAAAATCATAATAAACTATCTAAAAATTGTGACTATAATAATAATAATAATAATAATAATAATAATAATAATAATAAACCAAAGCCCTTTCTAAAATGGTTCACCAAATATAGAAGTCATCAAATACTATAAGAATAACTCTTTGTGTTCCTAGGTAATATAGATGTATGACTCTATGAGCATGTTCTCAATTGTTTTAATTACTTTAAATCAAAACTAATTGTATTTTTCTCCATTATATTAGAAAGAAAAAATGTTCTAGGTTTTAATTATGTGATTTATTCAAATAATAGTTACATTCTTACTCACCTATATATATATATATATATGAGCAAACCATAACATGTAGTCTACAAGTATGAAAGTAATATTAAACCGCAAAAAAAATTACATGAAGGTTTGTCTTCTTTTCATTTTTCTACCTCTTTTTCTTATTATTTCAATTTAAATTCATTATTTTTATAAAAGCCATGTTTGCTCTGTACTATATTTAATTATGAAGTTTCTAGGATATATCATATATTTGATGGTTGATTTAAATGAATTTTTCATAAAATTTTGTTTGAATAATTTGATACATTAGGTTATATATCTTTGTTTTTGTTTTTTTTTTTTAGTAATAGTAGTTTATTAACTTATGTGGTAAGAATTTCTTTTGGCGATTCATAAAATAATCCATAACTAATTATTTTTATAAAATTATTACTTTCAAATAAGTTTAACCATAAAATAATCATTAATAATATTCCCGATTAGTAATAGACAACCATATATTTAAAAAGCAATGCTTATTACAGACACACAAGAAAAAAAGAAAAAAAAAGGGTTATGTGTAACAGTGTAAGGTGTGTGTAAGAGTAATCGATGAAGCTCAGAATCAACCTCGTCAGTATGCTCCTCGTCAGTGCCAATGGACAAGCTTTGGTACCTGTTGAGAAAATAAGGGATAGAAATAAAAGACACCGGGGTGGCACCAGCCAAATACCCTCCGATCCTTAAGTTAGATAAACTCTAGAATATGCTCTGTAATCAAATGTCTCTTAGGGTATTTACCTAAGCTTGTTGGCTTTATATAGCCTAGCCTTGAGTTAATTCATTTGCCTGTTGCACTTGAGTGATTTATGGCATTGATGGCAATCAAGTCCCTCAGTGTATAGGGATTTGTAATGCCTAGACGACTCATTAAGGCCATTGTAATGGCTCTCCAGCAATTTGCCCATTATTAAAAGGTTTAATGGAGTTTATTTATGTCTTTAATGTGTCTATTTCCATCTTTCCCACTAACGATTAGAAGGTGCTTACGGTCATCCATACTGATGGACGACTATTTACTCACATATTCATCAGTTGCCCCCTATTCCATTCTTGTCTATGTCATGGATGAGAACTGGATTATGATCAAAGGCAATGGTTCGCATCTCTCCGTTTCTCAAAGTTTTCCTATTTGCAATAAATGTGATTCGACCTCCTTGCCAAATGATGAACACGAGTCCATATTCTATTTGCAATGTGTGCAAATTTTTATTGGTTTTGGCCCGCCTTAATTTCAGTTTCTCATTTTTTAGAAAAAACCGTTTCTTCTCCCTCTACCTTATTTTCTCTGTGTTTGAAGTTTTGGAGGATTTTCAAATTTCAAACTTTTTTCCTAGTAAGGTCCTTCTTCATGCTTAATTGATGGTTGATTTTAATTTCTTTAGACAAGAGTGCCCTTCGATTTCTTTTTTCTTTGCTAGACTAGGAGTCTTTCTTGAATATTCTTCTAGTCGGCGTCCCGAGGTAGGCCTGTTTATGTCTCGTTTTACCGCATTCAAACCTGTTTTACTTTCCCTTTTTCCCTTGATTTACCAATCCTTGATTAAACACCATTTAGGGATGGCCACCGTAGAGTATAGGGAAGATGACATTAGGTTGAGTGAGTTAGAGATAGGGTTGTCATCAAACGCTAAATCCCTAGGTAAGATGGTTGATACTGCTGTGTCAAAATTTTCCTTGTCTTCTTCTTCACCCCCTTTGCATGCCCTTTCCGAAACTTTTTCCTTGAAAGAGAATCATTTGAACGGGTCTAGGAAAATATTTCAATTTCCTAAAGGCACCTGCATTCGTTTGCCCTACTCTAGCGAAAAAGCTTGTAGCTTTGCCCAAGGGGAAGTGTGCTTCTATGAAGTGGATTTCCTGTGTGGTCTTTGCTTTCCCGTCCACTAGTTCATTATGCAACTTCTTCATAATTTCCAAATTGCCCTTGGTTTCCATCATATTTTCGTGACTGGAAATTACGACATTTTTTCATTTCTAGAACCAGTTGGGAAATTGTGGCTGAAGACTTTTGGAGGGAAGTCCCAAGATTACTGCGGAAATGGGAAGTCCCTATGCTTGGTACGTATTTTCATCATTTTTCTTAACTTTTCTTTATCTCACTATTGCTTGCATAACAATGTTTATCTCCTGATCTTTGTAGTTTCTAATTGTCTAGAGTTAAGAAGCCAGTACCGTGATCGAGTCCGTGCAGCTCTTGCTTTTGCTCTTGAGATCGAAAATTTTGGCGACTTAGTTGATCCTCATCATTTGTTTGACTGTTGTCTAGGACCCAAACCTTCAAAGTACGTATCAGAAAAAATTCACCGAAAAGAGAAAAGTAAGTTCGTCCTTGTAATTCTTAAAGTAAGTTCGTCTTTGTAGACCTCTTAGCAAAGATGGCCATTAGGTATAGCAAGGAGAAATATGCTCGCATCAAGGGGATGAAGAATGAACCTCTGTCTAACCTTACTATGGACTCGAAGAAATGAAAGCTAAGTGATGAGAAAGGTGACACCATTGTTTTCCCGTCCATCCAAATTACCCCATCTTCCCCAACTCTGTTTCTCGAGGTTACGGCTTTTACTCCCCCCCCCCCCCTCCCCCCCACTCATTCAAAAAGAAAATGCAAAGTTGGGAAAAGCGTTTGGGATGACTCGGCCACTACCCTTGGTCGAGGTCACAACGTGGTTATGGATGACGAGTTCAAGGTTATGACATCCATTCCTTCCCATGAGCTAATTAGTCACCACATTCACAAGTTGGTGCAAGTATACCCCTTTCCTACTATAGCATCCTTTTGTACTTATATATATATATATATATGGCTTTAACTTTCTTCTCATTCCTCCTAGGTCCTCGGGGAGTCTTTGCGCTTAACGACGGATTACCTTAGTACCGAAGAAAGGTCGCGGTGACCAACTCCAAGTTAAAATCTGTTAAGGAAGAAAGCTTAAAATTAAGGAAGGACTTGATTGCCACCATGGATGAAATGAACAAGGCAAATGAGAAGATTAAGGAACTCAGCAAAGCCTTACAAGTGGAGAAAGCACTCGTTGTCCAGAAAGATGAAGAGATCCAGGTTGCTCTTTTGAGAACTAATGCAGAGAGAGAAAAGGAAGTCCAGCAGTTCATGTAGTTTGACCAATTTTCTAACCTCTAGTTCATTCAATATTTCAAGGGCTTTGAGCTTTTACGAAGGTGGGGGATGAAGCACCACAACTTGGTTGTAGACTTCTTTAATCTTGATTTTGAGAAAATTGATACTAAAATTTTGGCTGACGAAGCTAAGGAGCTAGAGGAAACAACTACTGTTGCTACTGTTGGAGGAACAAACATTGCTAAAGTTGGGAGCATAGACCCAGGCCAGAAGGATGGGGCTGCTGCTCCTGTTGCTGAATGATTTCCTTTTTTTTTTTTTTTTTTTAAATTTTAAATAGTGGCTACCCCTTATTTTGGGGCTTTTGACTTTGTTTTCGAACACTGTTTGCCTCTTTATTTTGAGACTTTTTAACTGCATATCTCATTTAGAGATTAACAATTCCTTTTGAATGTGCATTCTAATCAAGTTTCTTTATGTTGAACTCTTTTGAATTGGCTGAGATCTTCTCACAGGAGATTCTACACTCTTGGCCAACTCATTGTTTATTCTTCGTGATTTTAGACTTGTCTATATAGTCTGTATCCTTAGAAGTAACTTTTTGTTGGTAGATTAGGAATTTGCCTTTACGAGTACATGGAATTTCATGCATATACAAGTATATACATATTTTTACTTGATTGTCTAAGTAAAGTCTTTATTGTGTTTTGAACTCGTCACTTATGGATAGTTTTTAACACGAATGTATGATTTTAACTCGTCACTTTGTAGATGGAGTTTTTTACCATAGATGTTATAATTTAAACTTGTCGCTTTATGGACGGGGTTTTTATCAAGAATGTTATGATTTAAACTCGCCACTTTGTGGATGGAGTTATTATCATGGAAGTTATGATTTCAACTTGCCGTTTTGTGGATAGAGTTTTTATCATGGATGTTATGATTTAAACTCGTCACTTTGTGTACAGAATTTTTACCACAGATATTGTGACTTACACTTGTCATTTTGTTGATGGAGTTTTTTTTTTTTTTTTTTTTTAATGAAATGTTCAAGATCTAGTCTTTGGAAAGAAATGGCTTGAAGATGCCTTATTTCTTTTATTCATCCTTGCTTATGAAAGGTATTACAAGGATTTTACTTAACAAAAATGGAAAATGCTTAAAATAAACAAAACTCATGCATGAAAACGATAAAGTCTTGCTTATCTATTAGTGAGTAAGACGAGGCATTCCAAGTACTAGAACTTATTAATGTTGGCACCTTTACTGATAGTACTTCTTGAGGTGTTCTGGATTCCAAGGACAAGGCAAAGGATTCCTGTCCATACCTTCTAAGTAACTCCCTCTTCTTAAGTAACGAACGACCTTGTATGGACCCTTCTAGTTGGGGCCTAACTTTCCTTGGGTTGGGTCTTTGGTGGCTTGTGAAACCTTCCGCAGGTTCATATCCCCAGGATTAAATCTTCTTAGCTTCACCCTTTGGTTGAGGTACTTTGTCATCCTCTGATGGTACAGAGCCATCCTTTGAGTTGCATCGTCCCTAACCTTCGGTAAGTAATCTAGAGCAAGTTTTAATCCCTCGTCATTGTAGTGATCGTCATAATATGTTTTTCTAAGACTTAACATCCCAACTTTGACAGGAATTACTGCTTCAGTCCCAAATTCTAGTTTGAATGGTGTTTCTCTTGTCGGTGTCCTTGTAGTCATTTTGTAGGCCCATAGGACTCTTGGAAGCTCTTCAGGCCATGCTCCTTTTGCCTCCTCAAGTTGAGCTTCGATTAGCTTAAGCAAAGTTCGATTTTGAACTTCCGTAAGGCCATTAGCTTGTGGGTGTCCTGGGGATGAATAATGGTTTTTGATTCCCAGCTCCTAACAAAAATCTCTAAACTTGTTTTTGTCAAACTGTCAGTTGTTGTCAGAAATGATCACCCTCGGGATCCCAAATCGACAGAAGACGTTCTTCCAGATGAAGTGTTGTATTTTGAACTCTGTGATTACTACCAAAGGTTCTACTTCCACCCACATAGTGAAATAATCTATAGCAACAACCAAGAATTTGACTTGCTTTTTACTTGGTGGTAGGGAGCCTATAATGTCGATCCCCCATGTTGAGAATGGCCACGGGGACAAGATATTCGTCAAGTGCTTCGCTGGAACGTGCTGCACATTCCCAAACCACTGGCACTTGTCACATCTCTAAATGACCTGGATGGCATCCTTCTGCATGGTCGACCAAAAATATCCAACTCGGACTACTTTCCCAACGAATGATCATGAGCCCAAATGATTTCTACAAACACCTTCATGGATTTCTCGCAGCACGTATATGGCATCCTCAAAATCTAGGCACTTCAAGTAGGGTTGGGAAAACCCCCTCTTGTACAATTTGTCATTTAAAATAGTGAATCTGGACGACCAGAGAGAAGGATCACACCTACACCCCTAACACTTGTAGCTGATGACCCATCTGCATATACCGTCCAGTATTCTACCTCTGGGTTTTGATCTGTCATAGTGAACTTGGCGACAAAGTTAGCCAATGCCTAAGCCTTGATAGCAGTCTATGACTTATAGTTGATGTCAAATTGACTCAATTCCACAAACCATTGACCCATCCTCCTTGCAGCATTAGGCCTACTCATGGCTTTCCGGATGGGTTGGTCCGTCATGACAAAGATGGTATGATCTTGGAAATACGGACGAAGCTTTCTAGACGTGACAATTAGAGAAAAAGCCATCTTCTCTATCTTTGGGTACCTTGCCTCTGCACCTTGGAAGGCCTAGCTCATATAATAAACTAGCCTTTAAACTTTGAGCTCTTCACAAATCAATGTCGAGCTTATGACTGTTTGTGATATAGCCAAATAAAAGAAAAGGTCTTCTTCACCTATAGACAGACTTAAGAGTGGTGGTTTGGACAAATACTCCTTAAGGGTCTGAAAAGCTGCTTCACATTCTTCTTTCCACAAGAAGGCCTAGTTTAGTGTTTTAAAGAATGACAGGCACTTATCTATAGCCTTGGAAACGAACCTATTCAGGACTACTACCCATCTAGTTAGCCTTTGTACTTCCTTGACATTTCTTGCCAAGGTCATTTCAAGTATGGCTTTAACTTTCTCTGGGTTGGCCTCAATTCCTCGTTGGGAAACCATGAACCCCAAGCAACTTGCCTGACGAGACCTCAAATATACATTTTGCTGGGTTTAGACTCATCTGATATTTCCTCAGAGTACCAAAAGTCTCCCTAAGATCGTCCAGATGTGAATTTGCCCTTTTTTCTTTTGACAAGCATGTCGTCCACATAAACTTCCATGTTTCGTCCTATCTGTCTACTAAACATTTGATTCACCAACCTCTGGTAGTTAGCCCTTGCATTTTTTAGTCCGAATGGCATGCGAATTTGGTTATAACTTGAAAACACATCCATGAAAGTTAACAATTCATAACCAGCTGTGGAATCTACGAGTTGATCGATTCTAGGGAGAGGGAAGCTGTCTTTTGGGTAAGCGTTGTTGAGGCCTGTAAAATCAATGTACATTCACCATTTCCCATTGGATGTCTTGACCATTACGACATTGGCGAGGCACTTGGGATAATAGACTTCTTGGATAAAACCAGCGGCCAAAAGCTTCTCCAGTTCTTCCATGATGGCCTTATTCCTTTTGAGGGAAAAAAGCCTTTGCTTTTGCTAAACAGGCTTCTTTGTTGGATCGACATTCAATCGATGCTCTATCACCTTGCCGTCAATACCTAGCATATCCTCATGAGTCTAGGCGAAGATCTTTAGGTTCTTCTTCAGGAATTCCACTATCTTTTCTTTTATTGGTGGATCAAGTTCTCCACCTACTTTGGTGACTTTTGAAGGATCTCCCTCCACCAATTCTACATCTTCTAGATCTTTAGCTGGCTTTTCGAGCTCCTCCTCAACCATCCAAGCGTGATTTTCTTTTAAGGCTAACACTGCCTAATAGCATTCCCAGGCTAATAACTGGTCTTCACATATTTCTCCAATCCCATGTGGGGTTAGGAACTTTACTTTAAGGCGGTAAGTTGAGGTTGTAGCTTTGAGTCAATTTAGCGTTGGCTGTCCAAGGATTACATTATATGATGATGGACAATCGACGATCAGAAAATCAACATGCTTTGTTACCTAAGCATGATGCGTCCTTGCTATGACTAATAGCGGAATGATGCCCTTTGGATAGATACGGTCTTCGCTGAAACTGACCAAAGGTGACTTGAAAGGCCGAAGCCGTTTAGGGTCCAACCTCAACTGCTAGTATGCTGTCATGTACATGATGTTCGCCAAACTTCCATTGTCAACTAATACCCTTCTTGTGTTGAAACCTTCTATTTCCAACATGATGACAAGGGGGTCGTCATGTGGCTACTTGACCCCGTTAGCATCTCATTCAGAAAAAGTTATGTCATTATTGTTCGAATGACGGTACTTTGCAAAGGGATGCTTGATGTGGATGCTGTTAACCTATCTCTGATACACCCTTCTCAAGGACTTGTAGATCCTCCGGATATCGGTCCACCAATTATCATCCTTATTTCCCTAACTGCCTTCTTTGGATGATCTCGTCCATCGTCCTTATTGTCGTCGTGAGACTTATCTTCTGTCCTTGGTCAAGACTAGTGATCTCTCTTGACGAACTTCTAGAGTTTTCCCCTCTAGATCAATTCCTCATTTTGTCCCTTCAAATCATGACATTCGTCAGTGTAATGACCGTGATCCTTGTGGAAGCGACAACATTTCTTTGGATCTCATTTCCTAGAGGACGACGAGCTTAACAACTTTGGCCACTTCAGGCCAGGTTCATCCTTGATTTGCATTAGGATCTTGTCCGCGGGCATTACTAGCAAGGTGAAGTTCAAACTCTTCTACGGAGTCTCTAGGCTACTCTTACTAGCCTTGGTTTCCAATGAATGGTCTTTTCGATCCTTCTTCTTACCCTGGGAGTCACTGACTTCTTCCTTCTTCCATTTGCCAGTCAGTCCCTTTGCATTCAAAACATCCTTCTTATTCATGTACTTCTGAGCCTTGAACAGCAGATCTGTCATAGAAGTTGTTGGTGTCTTTCCCAATGAAAAGACGAGATCGAAATTGTTGAGTCCAACTTGAAAGGTTGTCATGATAACCTGGTCATCAGCCTCATCAATCTCGAGAATGGCTTTATTGAAACGCTTCACATAGTCTCTCAAGCTCTCCCCTTCTGGCTACCTTATAGTCAACAAGTAAGAGGTTGGCCTTTTGTGGCACTGACTTCCAATGAAGTGTCGGAAAAACGAGTCACTGAGCTGTTTGAAGTTTGCAATTAACGATGCTGCCAGTTTGCTAAACCACTCCCTAGCAGCTTCCCTGAGTGTGGCAAGAAAGGACCGGCATATTACTTCATTCGGGGTTTGCTAGAGATTCATAATTGTCTTGAAAGTCCCTATATGGTCAAAGGGGTCTTTTGTGCCGTCATAGAACTCCAGTTGCGAGAGGTGAAACTTTGGAGGCAAAGGGCATTTTAGAACACTAGCGGTGAAGGGTGAGTCTATTCTTTTAAGCATGCCATCGAGGTTCATTGTCGTCTTTCCCTTCATGGCGTTATTCACCTCGTTCAGTTCCCTCCTTAGGCTCTTCATCATATGATCGTTACCGTGTGTGGATTGCTCGATGTGCTCGAAAGCGTCCCTTCCCCTATTGTTCTCGGGGCTGCTAACTTCTTCGTCATGTCGATTGGGGTTACATCACTGAAGGGAATTGTTGTTGCTCTCAAGACGCGCTTGACGCTTCAACTCTTCATTATGTTTCATTAGCTTTTGCTCATTAGCGATTAGAGCTTAGATCTGTTGTGCCATTACCACCGAATCTGGGGGTGCTGTCGTAGCTGATTCCATCAGTCTTAAGAAGCTTTATCGATAGAGATACAATGACTTGTCGAAAGTTTCCTATAGATGGCACCAAACTAATGAAGCTCAGAATCAACCTCGTCAGTATGCTCTTCGTCAATGCCAATGGATAAGCTTTGGTACCTATTGAGAAAATAAGAGATAGAAATAAAGGACATCAGGGTGGTGCTAACCAAATACCCTCCGATGCTTAAGTTAGATAAACTCTAGTATATGCTCTGTAATCGAATGTCTCTACCTAAGCTAGTTGGCTTTATATAGCCTAGCCTTGAGTTAATGCGTTTGCCCATTGCAACTAAGTGATTTATGGCATTGATGGCAATGAAGTCGCTCAATGAATAGGGGTTTGTAATGCCCAGACGGCTCATTAAGGCCATTGTAATGGCTCTCTTGCTGTTTCCCCATTATTAGAAGGTTTAATGGAGTTTATTTGTCTTTAATGCGTCTATTTTTGTCTTTTTCACTGATGGGCTGAATGTGCTTACAGTCGTCCATACCGATGGACAAATTATTTACTCACATTTGTCAGTAATGACCAAATTTTTAAAACATTTCAAAAAATCTCGAAATCGTGGAGCAAGTTGATATTTACGTTTTTCCTTGAATTTTATTTTATTTTATTTTTTGGATAGGTGTTTTTCCTTGAATTGATAGGATTTCTTTGTTCCACGTGGTTCAGTATTATCTTTGTGATAATCTTATCTTTATCTATAGCTACTAAATGCTTTTCATATTAGTTTTTTTTTTCCCCAGCATGGGCAAAATAAATGCAAGAAGTTTCAAATCTTCTGAACAAAAAATTCCAAAGTTCATAGATCTTGTTCGTCCACAAAGATATTGTCACGAAAAATGTAACATATTAGCTGTCAACTTAATGAAAAAGATATGAGTTCGGAGGCCAAAAAGAGTTGTTTTTGACATCAACTTTCATCACTTTGCGTCAACAAAATAATTTATATTTTTAGCAAAAATATATTATTATTTGAGAAATGATATGTCCACAATATTTTTATAACATTTTTATAACAAATTTTAAGTGACAAATTATTACTTGTTGTTATTATTAAGACAAAAAAGTAATCTTAGTATAAAGTTCAAATTTCAACTAAGAACAACTAATCACTTATAATTTATTGTGAAAATTTTGTAGACGGTAAAAGATTTAATGGAGTTTATTTATCTTTGATGCGTCTGTTTCCGTCTTTCCCACTAATGGTCAAAACGTGCTTATCGTCGTCTGATGGACAACTATTTTACTCACATAACCAAATTTTTAAAACATTTTAAAAAATTTCGAAAATCGTGGAATAGGTTGGTATTTACGTTTTTCCTTGAATTTTATTTTATTTTATTTTTTGGATAGGTGTTTTTCCTTGAATTGATAGGATTTCTTTGTTCCACGTGGTTCAGTATCATCTTTGTGATAATCTTGTCTTTATCCATAGCTACTAATTGCCTTTCATATTAGTTTTTTTTTTCCCCACAGCATGGGCAAAATATATGCAAGAAGTTTGAGATCTTCTGAACAAAAAATTCCAAGTTTATAGATCTTGTCCGTCCACAAAGATATTGCCACGAAAAATGTAGTATATTAGCTGTCAACTTAATGAAAAAGATATTAGTTCTGACTTCTGAGGCCAAAAAGAGTTGTTTTTGACATCAGCTTTCATCACTTGCGTCAACAAAATAATTCACGTTTTTAGCGACAACTCTCTTATTATTTTGTGTCGAAGTTATTTTTATTGTAGCGTCGGTTAATCTTTGCAGTTTGCAATTTAAGCGTAAGGAACTCGCTTGGGAGTCAGGGAGTGCGCTAGAATAGCTGCAAGAAAACAAAATGTTCCAACTTCCAATAATGAAAGCTGTGTAAGATAAGTTGGGCACACCAAGAGGCACTTTACAACCAAAAAAAAAAAAAAAAAAAAAAAAAAAAAGATATTTTCCATCATTAACGGATTTTGCCGGAGTATCAGGGAAAAAAAAAAATAAATATGCATTCATATAGTATTAAAAAATTATAAATACTTAAAATTGTTGTTTTTAGATACATTAAGATGCAATCATTTATGTTGATAAACAAAAACAAAATAATGTCTTTTTTTAATACTAAGCTAATTAAGATTTTTTTTTTTTGTTGAAGTTAGAGCATTCATATTAGTGGTGATAAAAATTTTAGCACTTTAAAAAGTTACTTTATCTATTTGCCATATCACTCTACAATACGCTTAATATCAAATGTTCTATTTTTTTATAACTTCATTTAAAATAATATAAATAATTTGTTAAAATAATTAAGGAAGTGAGAATTTGAGTTTTTTAACGGAAGAAATATAATCTTAATAAAATATTGTATCTTATTTTTAACAACTTGTTATAAATAACTGATATTTATATCAATTTACTGTAATTGTAAAAAATTTAGTTTTAGCTTCTCCAATAATATATGATTTTTTGGTTCTATGGGAGTAAAATAGTTTTTTTTTTTGCTAAAATAAAATTATCATTGTCAATATTTTTATTACTTTTGTTAAGTTTTTTGGTTGAATAGTTTTTATTTGGATAATGCTAGTAAAATTTATTGTGAAGAAAGAGAACCTAACATTTTGCAAAGAAGCCTAACTATAAAAATGAAAAATATTATAACTGAAAAGAAAATTTTGGAGGGGCCCGGTCCCCCCCGGCCGTCCGTCCCTGTTTTCCAATAATAATAAAACTCCAAAACTTCCCAGTTTTCAAAACTGTCTATAAGATGGCATGCTTTTCATTATTATCGTTGTCATTTTATCATCTTAATCTATAGCCACAAAAATCCTTTTCATATTATATATTTCCTCTATCAAGTGCAAAATATATACCCGAAGAAGTCACAGATCTTCTGCATTAAACATTTCAATATTTGATATTAATTTCCTATTCTCAGTTCTTGCATTTTCCTTTTTACGTTCATAAAGCCTGGCATGTTGAATACACTTTCCGCCATGTGGTCACGGTGGTGGAGTGCTAGCAACGACAAAGATGAACTTTCTAGAGCAAATTTCACTGCTTTAGCGTCTATATTCGCGGTGTTGCTCTGGTTCTTATGGGCGGCCAAGAAATCAAGAAAGCCTCCATTGCCACCAGGTCCACGTGGCTTGCCACTACTAGGGTACCTTCCCTTTCTAGGTACCAACCTTCATAGGAAATTTGAGGAACTGGCAGGGGTCTATGGACCTATCTACAAGGTTTGGCTTGGACAAAAATTATGTGTAGTGATAAGTTCACCATCACTGGTGAAAGAAGTGGTTCGTGACCAAGACAGAATATTCGCCAACCGTGACCCTCCCATAGCGGCACGAGTTGCCTCATATGGGGGAGCTGATATTGCATTTTCATCATATGGTCCTGATTGGAAGAAGTTGCGTAAGATTTTTGTGCGAGAAATGATGAGTAATGCAAATCTTGATAGTTCTTACACCCTACGAAGAGAAGAAGTTAAGAAATCTATTAGAAATGTGTATGACAAAATAGGCACTCCCATAGATCTCGGGGTATTGGCATTTGTTACTGGAGTAAACGCGGTCATGAACATGGTGTGGGGTGACTCGCTACAAGGAGAGGAAGGGACAAAAATTGGAGCTGAGTTTAAAAAATTAGTGGCGGAACAGATGGTGCTAATGGCAAAACCAAATGTCTCGGACTTTTTCCCAGTGCTTGCAATGTTTGATTTACAAGGGATTGAGAGGCATGCAAAGAAGATTTTGAAATGGGTTGAGCCCATTCTTGATTCTGCCATTGATAAAAGGATGAATTCAGACACAGGCAAAAAAATGGGGACAGGCCAGATTGAACAAAGGAAGGACTTCTTGCAATTTCTCTTGGAGTTAAAGGAACAAGATGGTGCTGCAACATCAATTAGCATGACCCAATTAAAGGCTTTGCTTACGGTGTGTCTGTCTAATCTTCTACTTTGTACTCCATTAATTTAGTGCTTGACCAGGATGGATCAAGTATTTTACTAGTAGATTGTTAGACTAGGCTCGCCCATTTTTTTGAGTCCTATTTTATTTATATTTAGCTTGTTATTTTCAATTGTTAGAATCATAGTTAAATGATTATATTTACAATTTTCAAATACTTTAAACTTTTAAGAGAATCAGTAATTTATCACTAATGAGTACCTTACTCATGCTTTAACAGGACATAGTGGTGGGTGGAGCCGAGACTACTTCAACCATGGTGGAATGGGTGATGGCGGAGCTGATGCACCATCCACAGGTTATGAGAAAAGTCCATGAAGAATTAGCGAAATCTGTAGGGCTGGACATCTTAGTCGAAGAATCCCATTTGCCCAAATTGCACTATTTAGATGCTGTCATTAAAGAGACATTCCGCTTGCACCCTCCACTTCCCTTTCTAGTACCACGTTGTCCAAGCCAATCTAGCACTATTGGTGGGTACTACATACCCAAAGGTACTATGGTTTGGTTAAATGTTTGGGCTATACATAGGGATCCAAAGATTTGGAAGAATCCATTGGAATTTCAACCAGAGAGGTTCCTAAATGATTCTAGCAATTTGGATTATTCTGGCAATAATTTTAATTATTTTCCATTTGGATCCGGGAGAAGAATATGCGCAGGGCTTCCATTAGCAGAGAGGACTCTGATATACATCTTAGCTTCACTCTTGCATTCATTTGAGTGGAAATTGCCACATGATAAAGAGTTGGAATTTTCTGACAATTTTGGTATTGTTACCAAAAAACTGAACCCAGCATTTGCTCTTCCAACACCAAGGTTATCCAACTTTGAGCTCTACACAAAATAAAATTGTGTATTGTTGTTGCATCTTTTTAAGTCAACGTGCAATGTAAGATGTTTTATTTTTTCTAGTCTAAATAAAGCTGATATGATTGTTATTCAAAAAAATTCAAATACGCATCCATATAATATTAACAAACTATCAACCAAGACAAATACACAAAATTCTATTGTTTCTTAATACATTATCTATGAAAAGTGAACTCGACGCTCTTTTAAATCTTCAAAATCATCTATGATTGAATCCAAACTAAATGTCAAAGCTATATCCTCTTCAATGTATAACATCAAAGAGTCCGTCAAAAAAACATGTTCCATTTTGTTTTGAAGGTTAGTTTTAACAACTTTCATAGCTGAAAATGCTCGCTCTGTAGTTGTAGTAGAAACCGGAAGAGTAAGCATAAGTCTCACCATTCTATAAACAAGTTTGCAATGTTAAGAGTTTCCAATTCTCACTAACCATTGACACAAGTCAAATAAAATTTTAATTTTTTGAACTCTGGATCCTGGACTACATTATGCTCAAAATGATAAAGCTCTTTTTTCAATACTTATTTGTCATAATCTGTGAAATCTTGTGGATGGAAATTCTTTACCAACAAACAAATATCACTAATTCAAAAAGATTTTAATTCCTTTCCAGGTTCTAAAGCAGAGCTAAGCCCAAGTAACTCCATTGCATCCTCATTAAACTGATGATTTAGTTCTTGTAGTTGAGAATCTATTGCATCATAAAAAATATTTACTTGATAATGATGCTCAATTGTTACATTATCTTGCTGATTATGAGCTATACCTCACCTCCCAACATAACAAGCATTCATATCTAGTACATCAATGCAATGCTTCTCACAAAATGATATCACAGTGGTAAGTAAGCCGTCCCATCCATCATCTCTAAATTTTTGGATAAGTGCTTTAGTAGATAAAACTAAATGCATGGCATTTAAAATGTCTCGAGATTGGCTTTGCAAAACATAACAAAGTTTATCAATGACCTCTATAGTTTCCTTCTCAAGATGCAAGATGAAGACAAATTCAAATGAATTTAAACATCATAAGCTAACTCTGCTTCTACCCATCCTTAATAAGCTAGAAACTGATCTGAAATGTAAACTCCGACATGTTTCTACAGGTTATTGCAAAGTGTCAATTTAATTAAGTCCACTTCCAGTCTCAAGCTCTTCAAAATCAATCAAACATGCTATTTCATTAGCATTGGTAGCTTTCAATTGCTCATTATGCTTGCATGAAGCATTAACAATTTTGATCACCAAAAGCAATTTAAGAAAAAACCTGCCAATGGGGACAAATTGTTTTGATGCTTTTACTAATGTCAACTGTAAGCGATGTGCAAAACAATGGATGTAGTAAGCATATGAGCAATCATTCAAGATCAAAGCTTGCACCATTCCACATGCCTCACATGTTGCTTGCTACATCATATCGTTGCCCTTAGATATTTTGTATATCTAAGCAATGTTGAGATAACAAAGAATATATCCCCTTCTTTAGAGTCAAAGCTGCAGTGTCAACAACATGAATAAATCCAAAAAAAGCGTTCTTTCACAAAGCTTTCTGTATCAACGTATCTAAAAACCACAGTCATTTGCTTTTTCATGGACTCATCACAAGCTTCATCAACCATTATGCAAAACTTTGCATCACCAATTTCTTCCTGAATTTCCTTCACTTTTACTGAGTAAATATGTAGAATTTCCTTTTGAATCTTAGGTGATGTATAGGTTGCATTTTTGGGAGCTGTTTCTATTATTTTAGCAACCTTCTCATTCCAAAAGTTCACAATATCCAATGTTTCAAGAAAGTTCTCACGATTAGATGAACTAAAACTTTCATCTTGACCTCTAAAAGATATAGCTTGAAAGGCAAGATGTCGAACAACATAAACTGAGGCCTTCAGTTGTAACTGATTATTTGCTATTTGTTTTGTAGTTAAATGAACAATCACCCTTTGTAAATGCTATAATTGGTTCATCAAATGCTTACACATTTGCTCGGTAACTCTATGAGCTGAGTTTGGATCTTTCCCGATATGATCTTAAAAATAACAATTTTTGCCCCCAACTTTTTTCCAATTTCTAAATCCATCAATAGTGAATATATTTTGTCCCACAACCCCATTTGGATTATGAAAGATAAAGCAGGGTAGACAATAAACTTCTTTTGTAGGAGAGTATTCAAGCTATGTTGAATAATATTCAGACCAATAAGCTTGAAAGCTACAATTATGTTTTCCACTCTTTTTGTATATATCTAGACAAGGTTGGTGCGGGCTATTTTGTATGTATTGGCATTTTTTGGAATTGGGGAATGAATATTTTCTAGAATTGGAACATCGGAATTTTTTGAAATTGGGGGATGAATATTTTCTTGAATTGGAACATTGACTTTTGAAGAATTTGAATCTTTTCCTTTGAAAAAATCAAATATTGTAGTTGATTTTCTCATGATCTACAAATAAAATAAGATTTATATATATTAGTTATAGCTTATAGCATTATGTGTTACCACTTAGCAATATGGGCAAGTGACAATTTTATTTTGATAAATTTGTGTCACATTTTTATTATATTATGTATTTACTTTTATCTCTTTATCTTTGTCTTTTTATATTTTTATCTTTGTCTTTTACTCTCTTTTTTTCTCTTTATCTCTGTAAGACTGTCACCCATTACCCCAAACACACTATTACCCCCAATCTCCCACTACTAATTTATAATGTATTAACCAATTTTTTTGGCATCTCTCTCTGCTACCTATTCACTAATATTGCCCCCACTACCAACAAACAACAACTAGTCAAAGTGTCAAATCTTTATATATAGATAATTATTATAACTATATATAAATCATAGCTCATATCTCACTTTCTTAACTTAGAGACTCCCACTCAGCAACTGCAAGAGTCTGAGACAGATAGAGACTCCTAAGTCCCAAACAGTCAAACATAATCACATATTCAAATTAAATTCACAAATCAAAGATTCACAATCATCCTCATTCTTTAGGAGAAGAAAAAAAAAACAAAAAACAAAAACAAAAAACAAAAACAAAAACAAAAACAAAAAGCAAAAAACACTACAATCACAAATTCACAAACAATGTATGGTCTATGGATTCACAAACAGTGTATGGTCTAGAGAGACAAATATCATATCAATTAGGGCTATCCAAATCAACCCACCACCTGCCCCTCCTACCCGGAACCACCCGATCCGACTGGTCTGGCAGTTGGACTCGGGTCCTGACTTCAAAAACCTGCCGCCAGCGGATTGAGTGGCGGTTTTCTTCTCCAAAACCCGAGCCACCCGACCTGACGAACCCGGCCAACTCTGGCGAGATCAAGCTTAGATTCGAGGAGATCTAGCGACATCTCGACCATATTTGGTAAGATCGAGCTTAGATTCGAGGAAATCTAGAGATATGAAGCTTAGATTCGAGGAGATCCAGCGAGATCAAGCTTAGATTCGAGGAGATCCGGCGATTTTTTCTAGAATCTGGCGAGTTTTTCTAGAAACCGGCAAATTTTCTAGATTTCGGCAAATTCTTTTTTTTTTTCCCCAGATTTCAATGCTTTCTTTATTCCGATGACCCGACCGACACTCATCCTCACCTGAAACCGACTCGACCGATTTTTCGACAAGTCGAGTCTGGTTTCCTTCATCCCTCCACCCGACGCCGGCGAGTCCAATCCAAGTTGGGTCCAAACCCGACCCGTGGATAGCCTCAATATCAATGTTAGGTTTTAAAGTTTAAGGACAGAAAAAATACTTGAAAGTGCATATTGGTATTTCCAGATGGAGGCTAGAGGATGCAATGGTTGGAGGTAGTGGTGGGATGGGCAGATCAAGCTGCCGGAAACACTGAGGACTGTGGCAACACGTGGGTCAGTGGGCAAGCTACAGTAGCAGCGACGTGATAGGGATCTGTGGCGATAGCGTGGGTCAACACTCACAACTCTCTCCACTCTGGTGACTATGAGAGTGAGTTTAGTCTCTCTATCTCTATATCTCTCGGTGTCTCTCTTCTTCTTCTTCTTCTTCTTCTTCTTCTTCTTATTCTTCTTCTTCTTCTTCTTCTTCTTCTTCTTCTTTTTTAACCTAACTATCTAAATTCTGAGATCATTTGTTACTTTGTAAAAGCCTAGGGTCAAATTTTTTTTTTTTTTTTTTTAATCTGAGATCTTTTTTTTTTTTTTTTTAATAACCTAAGATTGTTTTTACTTTTAGGTTGGACTAGGCTCTAGGCGATGCGAACCGGGGGAGGGGGGGGCGCTGGAACGATTAGGGCTAGGGGGGGCAGTAAAGGGTGGGCTGGGGTTTGGGTAGTTTATTACCTTTTATTTTTTTTTACCCAGGGGAGGCCCAGGCCCCCTACTAAGTCCATCCCTAAATGTGGGTGATTTTTGAGGTTAATTGAACAAAATTTTGCATTTTGGACATTTTGCATAAACTGATACAAGTGCTCAACATAAGTGAAAACAAGCTGCTAGGTTCCTATCAAGACAACGAGACATAGGAAGAAATATAAGATAGCTTTTACTTTTTAGAGAGAATCCTGCCTTATAATTAGGAAAAATTGTGACGTCAGAAACTGAAAGAGACTAGCATTTTCCTTGCCTTAGAGAGCTTTCAAGAAAAGACAGGATCCTTACATTTACACTATGTTTGGATTGGCCGAAGAGAAAAGGATTGAAGGGAAAGAAAGAGATTTTCATTGTTTGGTTTCAAGGGTGCAAAGGAAATCTGAGAAAATTAAAGAGAAAAGGTTTCTCACGGGCCCACAAATTATTGTCTACCCAAATTGGCCAGAAGAGTAATGAAAGCTAAATAAGACAAATTGTTGGTTAACTAATTTCAAAATAGTATGGGATAAATTTACAAGTATACCTGCGCGTGCCCAATATATTTTTAATGGAGATGGGCCTGGATTTAGCCTCACAACTAATTTGTATAGTGGGTATAGAGTTTCCTACTATGGGTGGTCCCTTGCCTGGCAACTCTCTTACGCCATCTAGTTTAGATTAACTCCTCTCTTTCCCCTCTCCCAATAACTCTCGTTACTATTGGTGTTTATACTCATTTTTCTTAGTTTTCTCTCCCCCAAAAAATACCAATCCCCACTTCTCCCTTAATCCTCCTATTTATAGCCATAGATTAGTGGAGGTGTTATGATTACTCCCCTTTACTAGTGCGAATGGTGGTCCAATTTCATCATCTCTAAGTGGGCGTTCCGTCAGGAAAGGTGGTAGTGGCATTGGAACTGATTCCCACCTCCAAAAGCCCACTCGGCAGCAATATTCCTGAAGGCACTACCGGGTAGTCGAGTATAGGGTATCTCCGAGCAATGATACCCCCGACTAGGTTAAAGACGATCAAGGGGGGGGGGGGGGGGCTTGCTTTGAGTATTCGAGACAGTGTAGTCTTATCTTGGGCCTTGAGGTGTTCGGATTGGTGCTAAAGGTCCAAAATGGGGACAAGGTTATATAATGTATCACGAAGCTTAGGCCCAAGGCTCGTAGGGCCTGGGGCCCAGCCCCATACTGATATGATTTTTTATTTTCAAGGACTTAGGTAGGCGCAACTAAAAGTTAAGGATCAAAACGATAATTGACCCAAAATGTAGGGACCAAAAGTAAATTTTCACATTTCTTGTTTTAAAGGAATTAATAGGTAATAATTAGAAGGAATCGATGGAGGTTAGAGGATGAAACATTTTAATCATACCCTTCTAAGCTTTAGTTTTGCAAAATATGACCACCCCACACCCTTGGTGCGATAGTCACTCCACAAATATAAGTGCTTGTGAGATGTGAGGAGTAATGGCCGGGGTTCAAGTCTTAAAGATAGAGCTTCATACACATAGATTAAGCTAGAATAGAATTTCTATCTTGTATAAAAATAATAATAATAATAAAAAGTTTTGCAAAATATGGCATATCATTATTATATGCATTGACAAAAGGACAAATGTTACTATTAAGTGCACTCATCAATTTTATAGGTCCAATTTTTATTATATATAATAAATAGGCGAATATTTTGTGTTAAAGATCTATTTAATTTTATTAATTATTTATCTTCAATAAGATACAATCTTATCTTGTAGTGACGTCCACGGATCATTTAACAGCTTTGAGCTGCTTTAAAAGACAAGCCATCACTTATTATCATAGTCTTTGAGCTGCCATTAAAGGTAAGGATCCAATCTTTTCTTGAAAAGTCTACGAGGTAGGGAAAATGTCTATTTCTCTCCATTTGGAAATTACTTATTTTTTATAATTTATTTATATAATATGAGACAAAAAGCTAAGAGTTAGTTGGTTTTTTTTTTTTTTATTTAAAATAAAATTGAGACAAAAATTAATGTAAAACCCACAGTAAATAATTTAAGCAAAAAAAAAAAAAAAAAAACTATTTTTTATAATCTGTTAGCAGCATCACAATATTTCCTTGTAAGTCGGGTTTCTCTCTTAACATCTCTTAACAACTACTGAGATATTTCTTCCTATGTCTTGACATTCCACATAGAGGGTAAGGCCAAGTGCCCGAGCACTATCTAAGTTTTTCCCCCTAATTAGAGGCCAAAGTGGCCGGGGAATCTACCAGACTCATGTTTTCACCTATGCTTATATGCTCAAAGTTGATGCTTGAAAAGCTGTCCAGCAACTTTTGTGTGACAGATCTCTAGGCTACCAAGCTTGCATTCTTCAGAATCTTCACACAGTAATACCTGTTACCATTTATTTCAGGTTTTACATGCGCTCTACGGCATCCAACTTTTTTTAATGAAATTATTAGACTTGTGAACTGCTAACATAATTATCGGACCATAAACTTGAGAATTTTTGTATTATCCACCTTTTGTTTTTATGTGGTTTCATTTTTTTCTTTTTTTTTCTTTTTTTGTATAGAAAGAAAAAAGTCATATGTTCAAGAATATGAATTGTTGATCATGTTGGAAAGGCTAAACTTAAAGCACCCTTGCAAATCTCCACCCAAATGAATGCGTCTCATAGGGAATCAAGGACAAGCATATCAGCTTTATTTAGACTAGAAAAATAGAAACGTCTTACATGACATGTTGACTTAAAAAAGAAAGTAACTACAATACAGAATTTTATTTTGTGTAGAGCTCAAAGTTGGATAACCTTGGTATTGGAACAGCAACTGTTGGGTTCAATTTTTTGGTAACAATACCAAAATTGTCAGAAAATTCCAACTCTGTACCATCTGGTAATTTCCACTCAAATGAATGCAAGAGCGAAGCTAAGATATACATCAGAGTTTTTTCTGCTAATGGAAGCCCTGCACATATTCTTCTCCCAGATCCAAATGCAATATAATTAAAATTGTTGCCCGAATAATCCAAATTGCTAGACTCATTTAGGAACCTTTCTGGTTGAAATTCCAATGGATTCTCCCAAATCTTTGGGTCCCTATGTATCACCCAAACATTTAACCAAACCATACAACCTTTGGGTATGTAGTACCCGCCAACAGTGCTAGATTGGCTTGGACAACGAGGCACTAGGAGGGGAAGCGCGTGGTGCAAGCGGAACGTCTTTTTAATGACAGCATCTAAATAGTGTAATTTGGGAAAATGGGATTCTTCAACTAAGCTATCCAAACCCACAAATTCTGTTAACTCTTCATTGACTCTCCTCATTGCCTCTGGATGCTGCATCAGCTCTGCCATCACCCATTCCACCATGGTTGATGTGGTGTCAGTTCCACCCACCAATATGTCCTGTTAAAAAGATAAAGTACTCATTGCAAGTGGCAAGCAAATTATGAACCCAATGTTTTGATATTTAAAAAAATTTATACTAGAAGTTCCATTAATAAATGCTATTGGCGCCCCCCAACACCCCCCCCCCCCCCCCCCCCCCCTCTCTTCCTTTTCTACTTCTAACTAAAAAAAAAAAAAAGAGAGAGAGAGAAAGAAGAAGAAGAAGAAAAGACCGATGCTGCATTGCCAAGAGTTTTGTAGCTCAATGGGCACTTTTTAGTGTTTCCCACCTAGATGTACTGTGTTCAAATTCCCCCTTTTATGTTGTTGTAGCTATCAAATTATCAAAAACAATTAATGCTGTATTTAGTAGTCCAATGACAGGACTCAAAATGGGGTGAGCTTAGTCTAACAATGTATTAGTTCAATTACTAGATCCATTCTAGTTGCACACTAAATTAATGGAGCACAAGCCACAAAGTAGAAGGTTGGGCATACCGTAAGCATGGCCTTCACTTGCCTCATGCTAATTGATGTTGCATCACCATCTTGTTCCCTTAACTCCAAGAGAAGTTACAAAAAGTCCTTCCTTTGTTCCATCTGTCTAGTCCTCTCATTTTTTGCCTTTGTTAGAATTCATCCTTTTATCAATGGCTGAATCAAGAATGGGATCAATCCATTGCACAATCCTCTTTCCTTTTCTCTCAATCCCTTGTAAATCAAACATTGCAAGCACTGGGAAAAAGTCCGAGACATTTGGTTTTGCCATTAGCACTATCTATTCCCCCACTAATTTTTTAAACTCAGCTCCAATTTTAGTCCCTTCTGTTAGGACATATATGTTTTTAACTAGTTTAAGAAGATATGTCACTTATTTATATAAATTGGCTAATCCTTTGACAAAACGCACTCTACTTGTAATTGGGTAGTTCTAGGTGTTTTTAATACTTCAAGAAACAATGTTTCAAGGTCAAGTGTTGAAGTCATCAAGTTTGTCCAAGAGAAAGCAAGCTGAAGTGCAAGGTTTTTAAAGCTCGACACCTTCTCAATAGCTACCTCGACACCTGCTATCTGTCGAGATTTAAAAAGTCAGATTTCCAATCTGATTTTCTTGGGATCCGTGAATATGTTTTTGGGCCTTCTCTTTTCCTAACCCTAAACATATAAAAGGATTATTTTAAGAGCCGTCAAGTGTGACACAAGTGGCTTTAGCATTAAGCAATTTCTGTTCAAGCAAATTGTGATCAACAAACGAAGTTCTTGACCTAGTTCATCTTCCATCAAGAAGTTGCTGTGTATTTGCACCATAGGGTTTTGTAACCAAGCATCTTCCTGCTATTCATCATAAAGGATGAACTGAAGAACTTTGCAGCCAACCATTCTTCCTCAGTTGGTGTTCTGAAGTCGCGTACTTGGATCCGCGCATTGGTTAGTCACGTACTTGGGAGCCGTGCATCAAAGGTGGAGACTGTCACTACAAATCAAGTCCAATTGGGTATTGGGGTAAGGGTTCAACTGTAGGTTGGTAAGGTACTTGGGATTCCTTTACTTGTAACCGCTTGATTTGATAATAGTGGAGTTTCGGGAGTGGTGACCTGAAAATCACCCGGCGGGGTTTTTGCCGTTAGGGTTTTCCCCATTCGTAAACAAATCACTGTGTTATTTATTTTCCGCTGCATATTTAGTTGTTGGTGATTTGTTTGTACTTCCATAAAATTGCATGATTAATTGATTAATTAATTACTTGGCTAAATTAATTAATTAGGGTTAATCACAAGGGGTCATTCAAATTGTGACCTATCAAGTGGTATCAGAGCAGGCACACTCTGATTAGGGTTTAATCTTTGCTGTGTTGATCCATTGACCCCTGTTTGTCATGGATAGAGGACATTCTTTAATTATACCTCCTTTATTTGATGGCACTAACTATGCATACTGGAAAGTACGCATGAGAGCTTTCTTGCAGTCTTTAGATGAAAAGGTGTGGCAAGCTGTAGAGATTGGCTGGACTAAGCCAACAGAAGATCCGGCCGATTAGGATGATACTAAGATCAAGGCGGCTAATTTCAACAGCAGAGCGTTAAATGCCCTCTTTAGCGCAGTCACAAATGAAAAGTTCAAAAAGATATCCTCAACTAAAATTGCTAAGGAGGCTTGGACCATCCTCCAGACTACCTATGAAGGCACAAAAGCTATCAAAGATTCAAAACTTCAAAGGCTCACTACAAGCTTTGAAGAAATCAAGATGGAGGAGGATAAGTCGTTTGATGAGTTCTATGCCAAGCTCAAGGACATAGTGAACTCAGCCTTCAATTTTGGGGAAACCATCCCTGAACCCAAGATTGTAAGGAAGGTGCTCAGATCTCTACCTGAGAGATTTCATGCTAAGATCACGGCAATAGAGGAATCAAAGGACATTGACAAGATTCTTTTGACTGAGCTGGTAGGAAACTTGCAAACCTATGAGATAGGATTATCTAGGATTGGCAAGTCAAGTAAAGGTAAAAGCATGGCCTTGAAGGCAAAGAACAGTGATACAGATGAGTCTTACGATGATGAAGATTCTAAGATGAAGTCCTACATCACTCGGCAGTTCAAGAAATTTATGAAGAATGCCAATGGAAGGAGCTTCGACAAGGACCGTAGGCAGTTTAGTTCTTCTTAGTCTAAAAGCCAAGACAAAGGGAAGAAGGATGCTAAGGATGGCAGTCAGTACACTGTTCCTGCAGGACCAAAGTGCTTTGGATGTCATGGGTTCGGACACATGAAACATGAGTGTCCTACATATCTCAAGAGCATTGGGAAAAGCAAGGCACTTGCTGCAACTCTAAGTGACACTGAGCCTGAAGATGATTCCGACAATGAGGATGACGGAATCTTAAATGCCTTCACTGCCACAATCAATCCTACTGAAGGGATTATTGAAGAAGTGGATGAAAAAGAAGAACTGGTGGAGTCAAAATTTGAGAAAATGGATGATCAAGATGATATCCATTCAGCCTATGAGAAGCTTTACAAGCTCTCTGAAAAGCATGAGAAATTATACAGGCTGGCCACCAAGAAGCTCAGTGATGTGGAACTTGATCGTGAAGAGTTGTCCACAAAGTTTGATGAGGCGAATCAAACTATTGGAGCACTGAGATTTGAAAATAACTTTTTGGCTGAGAAGACCAAGAAACTTGAAGTAGAGCTGTTTCAAGTCAAAGCTCAACTAGAGAGGACTTCAAGTGCAAAGCTTGATGAGATGCTTAGCAATCAGAAATCTGTTTCGGATCGAACTGGATTGGGGTATGGTATTTCTTTCTCTAATACTGCTTCTACTAGTAATACTGTTTTTGTTCCTCCTGCTAATAATACTGAAATTGATAATATTGATGTTAAAACTGAATTAGCTAGTGAGAACTTAGACAAGGGTAAATCTATCTTAGGAGCACCCCCTAAGCAAGATAAGAAAGATGCTAAAAACCCTAGGGCTAAGAAGGCTAACTCTCAAAAGCCTAAACAAAAGAAGCAGCATCTCTGTCATCATTGTGGAGCTGCCGGTCATACTAGACCAAATTGCTATAAGTGGTTAGCCACTCAACAGAGCAATGGCATGACAGCATCTGGAAGCCAAAATCAGCTTCAATCTTCTCTTGCTCCTCTTGGAGATCTTCTGAAAGCCCTCATGTTCCTTTCGAACTTGAACGGGTTAAATTCTTCCCCCTCACCACCGGTTCAAGGTTTCAATCAAAGGAAAGGCTCTTCCAAGGTGTGGAAGAAAAAGGACTTTAAGTGATTTCATCACTTTCTTTTCCCTTATTGTTTTTCTGAGTATTGCATTGCTTGTGTGTTTTGTTTTTCTACTGAGTCAGTCTAGTTTTTGCTTTATTTTGTTTAACATGTTTTGTGTGTTTACTTTCAGTTTTGTTTTCTTTCAGTTTTGTTTATTTTGTTTTTGAGATAAAAATAAAAAAAAAATTGAAAAAAAAAATCAGAAAAATACAAAAACAGTGTGTGTTTTGTGTACTTTGGTGCTTGTGTACCTTGGATGGCCAATGAAACAAAGTTTTCTAAATTTTGTATCTCTTGTAGCTTAGATGAGCATCTTTATGCACAACTAAGCAAGTGAGCTTTGTGACTCTTGTTTGTGATGAGTAAGATTAGGTTATCTCTTAAAACTTAACACTCATATCACTCTTTTTGACGGGTAGGACTAGAAAATCCTAAGAGAAAGGCATAAATAACCATCTCACCACTGTTGCTCGTCAATCATAATATGACACCTGTATGCTTTGGTATAGCAAAAGTGCAGTGTCAAAGACATTCGTATGCTTCGGCATAGCAAAAATGTGATGTCAATTGCTTAACATCTTAGGTATTTCTTTTCTCTCTTTTATATACCCATGTATGATATGCTAAAATAAAAGAAAACATGCAAAGAAAATAAAAAGCAAAAAAATTAAAAATGCTTTAAATATGGTTGCAAGCGTGTATTCTAGGAGATGTGGGAGTTATAGGATGTACTTCGAAGGTGATAGTCCCCATCAAACAGTTATAATTGTGTGTGAGTTAAAAGTTATTTTCTCATATCTCAGATCGTCATAACATGTATACACATATGCAATCTTGCGATGTTTTTTACACACAACACGCAATATTCTTTGCTACTTTTGATACATGTGCAGGTACAATGTGATTTGGCCATCACAAAGGTTTTACATGTGCTAATGTATGCTCACTAAACTGTCATAACTTGTTTTTGCAATATAAAATTGGTTAGACTTGTTTAGAGTGTGTGTGTGTTTTGGGTGATGCTTGTGCTTATATTTGTGTTGAGAGATGTTTTTGAGAGGTTTATATGCTGAGTGGATCTTTGGTTGAGATGTGTGTTGGATTGCATTCATGTCTGTATTTTTCCCTTCTCGAAAAACTGCTTTTTACTGCTGGCTCGACACCTCCCTCAACACCTCCTCGATACCTGGTCATCTGTCAAGATTCTCAAGTTGTTTCTTATCGCAATCTCGACACCTCTTTGACACCTGATGGATCGATCGAGAAAGTCTCTGTCCCCTCGATAGATTCTCGACACCTAATGGATCGATCGAGATTCACTTATGCTATTTGAGTCTTCTTTCTCGACACCTTGCGGATCGATCGATATATCTTCTGTCTCCTCGATACCTTCTCGACACCTTTGCGATCGATCAAGCTTCACGTATCTATATTTCTTCATGCATCTCGATACCTCTCGACACCTTCAGCTGTCGAAGGCATTTTTCTCGACACCTTCCTTGACAGCTTCCTCGATACCTCTCGACACCTCAGCTGTCGAGATTTACTGAGGTGCTTATTTAAGGTTCTGTCGTGATTTTTTTCAGTTCTCACTCGATCTCTCCGTGTCTGTTCACCTCCCTCTCACTCTCCTTTCACTCAAATCCTCCAACCCTCTTAGATCTTGATCATTTCTTGCTTAAATCACTTGGTAAGATCTCTATTCTCTTCCTTTTTCATGCATTGCATGTTTGAAAACCTAGTTTTTGGGATTTTTCATAAAAATTTGGGGTTTTTCAAAATTGTTGAGTTTTTCTTGAAATTTTGGGTTGGGTTTACACTTAAATGTTGTTAAAATGTCATACATTGCATTTCATGTGCATTATAATGATATTTACATGCATTTAGATGTGTGCTATATGCTGTGTGCTGGTAGGATTGGATTGGGCTGAGCTCATAATGATATTTGTGTTTTGCATATCACATGATCATGCATTCCCATGCATACGTACTTGTTATTCAAGATATTTGTCATTTATGAACTGTTTTGGGAAATTTTCTGAGTGTCTCTCTTTCTCTCTTTCTCATTATTTTACGTTAGTAGTGTCTATGGCACCTAAACGTAAATCCACTCCTGCTCGGAACCCTCTGCGTTCTGGAGCTTCTACTTCTTCAGATACTGCTCCCTTTAACATTCGGTTCCATGATGGAGATGCCCATACGGCATTTTCGGAGAACTTTTCTAAACGAGGTGTTCATTCAGAACGCCAAGTTATTCTGGCGGACTTCGCCGATACTGACCTTCCCTCTATCATTCACAATAGGGGATGGGGGTCACTGTGTGACATCTCGGTCACTTGCCCTCTCGTGCTGATACAGGAGTTCTACTCGAACATGCACGGGATTGATCTTTCAGTACCTCACTTTGTCACTCGCGTTCGAGGTACGCGCATACCTGTCACACCGCAGCTTGTTACGGAGGTGCTTCGGGTACCTAGGATAGAGTTTCCTGATTACCCCTCTTGTGAGCGTCTGAGGACTGTGTCCAAAGATAAGCTCATTTCCGCTTTTTGTGAGCGTCTTGCTAATTGGGGTGAGCATCAGTTCACATCATGTAGGCCTTTTGCTAAAGGTCCTAGATTTATTAACATGGTGATGACTTTTGTTCTCCATCCTCTTTCTCATTATAACTCTATCACAGAGCTTCGTGCTCGATTTTTGCTATCTTTGTTAGAGCACCTTACCATAGACTTTCCTTCTCACTTCATCCGGTCTATCATAGAGGTATATCTTGATTCGGTGTCCTGTGATAAACTCATCTTTCCTTTTGCTATCATGCGGATTCTACGCCATTTTTTTGTTCCCTTTCCTGTGTCTGACCACTTCACACACATATCTGCCATAGATGCCGCTACCGTAAAACGTAGTGAGGCGCAGTTCAGGTCAAGACAGCCAGGTGCCACTCCTCCCTCCCGTTTGGCTCCATCCAGATCAGCTTCATCTACATCTGCTCCTTCCTCCTCTTCGAGCAATGTATCCCTTGGAGATATCATGGCGTAGCTGCAGCGCATGGACACTCGTCTTGATACACTCTCCGCTGAGTTGTATCAGGTGAATGTTCATGTGGGTCGTATTGCACGACGGCAGGCGATCATAGATGGATTTGCTCCAGAGGCTATTCCTTCACCACCTACTCCAGCAGCTTCAGATTCTGAGGATGATAAGGATAACAATGATGATGATGATGGGGATGCTAGCTCTGCCGATGAGATGTCTACATGACACTCTACCCTTTGTCACCCGTGACAAAAATGGGGAGTAGTTTTGGGCTATGAGAGTAGTCATCTTAGAGGGAGAGTTAGTAGTATAGGACATTTTTGATAGGGGGAGTGTTGTCATTTTTGAGGGATGTAGTGAGGCTATATATGTATTTTTTTTCTTTTCTTATCTCTTAGATACATTGGTCTTGTATATGATGTCCTTTGATCCTTTTACATACATTGTACGTATCTTATCTCCTATATATGTTGATGTATGTTTCTTTCACCTTCCTCTTCATGTGTTGTTTCTTTTCTATCTTTATACACATGTTCTTTATTTTTGTATGCAATCTATTTATTTCTGTTTCACACAAGATGCCTTGATGAGTTTTGTTTAAAGTGTTTTAGAAATACAGGTTGTCAAAGTCTACTTATCATAAGCTCTCTTCTTGCAAAGTTTTTCAAGAGTTTGTGTTAGGATAGATTTTATTGTATTCAACAAGTGAATATGAGTTGAGTGATTTATGACTTCTCTCATATGCTCATTTGTTTGTTGTGGTTTTGTCACGGATTGCCAAAGGGGGAGATTGTTAGGACATATATGTTTTTAACTAGTTTAAGAACATATGTCACTTATTTATGTAAATTGGCTAATCCTTTGACAAAACGCACTCTACTTGTAATTGGGTAGTTCTAGGTGTTTTTAATACTTCAAGAAACAATGTTTCAAGGTCAAGTGTTGAAGTCATCAAGTCTGTCCAAGAGAAAGCAAGCTGAAGTGCAAGGTTTTTAAAGCTCGACACCTTCTTGATAGCTACCTCGACACCTGCTATCTGTCGAGATTTAAAAAGTCAGATTTCCAATCTGATTTTCTTGGGATTCGTGAATATGTTTTTGGGCCTTCTCTTTTCCTAACCCTAAACATATAAAATGATTATTTTAAGAGTCGTCAAGTGTGACACAAGTGGCTTTAGCATTGAGCAATCTCTATTCAAGCAAATTGTGATCAACAGACGAAGTTCTTGACCTAGTTCATCTTCCATCAAGAAGTTGCTGTGTATTTGCACCATAGAGTTTTGTAACCTAGCATCTTCCTGCTATTCATCATAAAGGATGAACTGAAGAACTTTGCAGCCCACCATTCTTCCTCAGTGGGTGTTCTGAAGTCGCGTACTTGGATCCGCGCATTGGTTAGTCATGTACTTGGGAGCCGTGCATCAAAGGTGGAAACTGTCACTACAGATCAAGTCCAATTGGGTATTGGGGTAAGGGTTCAACTGTAGGTTGGTAAGGTACTTGGGATTCCTTTACTTGTAACCGCTTGATTTGATAATAGTGGAGTTTCGAGAGTGGTGGCCTGAAAATCACTCGGTGGGGTTTTTTCCGTTAGGGTTTTCCCCATTCGTAAACAAATCACCGTGTTATTTATTTTCCGCTGCATATTTAGTTGTTGGTGATTTGTTTGTGCTTCCTTAAAATTGCATGATTAATTGATTAATTAATTACTTGGCTAAATTAATTAATTAGGGTTAATCACAAGGGGTCATTCAGATTGTGACCTATCACCTTCCTCTCCTTGTAGCGAGTCACCCCACACCATGTTCATGACCACGTCTGCTTTTAATAGGCCAAAAACGTATTGACCCCTTGTGATGAATTAACTAATTAATTAGACAAATGAATTAATTAGATTTAATTTCATGCAATGAGCGTGGTAGCATAAACAAATCACCAAATAAGCTAAGTATGCAGCGGAAAATAAATTAACGTGGTGATTTGTTTATGAATGGGAAAAACTTACACGGCAAAAATCTCACCGAGTGATTTTAAGGTCACCACTCTCGAAAATCCACTATTATCACAACAAGCGGTTACAAGTAAAGAAATCCTATTACCTTATACCAACCTACAATTAAACCCTTACCTCAATACCCAATTGGACTTGTTCTGTAGTGACAATCTCTCCTTGTTTACGGCTCCCAGTACGTGACTAACCAATTGTGCGAATCTCAGTACGCGACTTCAATCACCAACTAGAGAGAGTTGTTGGCTGCAAAGTTCTTCAATTCATCCACACGATGAAGATCTAGAAGATGCTTGGTTACAAAACTCTACGGTGCACAAACACAACAACTTCTTCACAAGAATGATGAACTAAGGAAAATTCTATCTCCAGTCACAATTTGCTTGAACAAACTTTGTTCAATACTTGTTCCCACTTTGACGGCGATAGACTTTAACAACCTGTATTTCTGAAACACTTTAAACAAAATTCATCATGGCATCTTAGTGTGAAACAAAAATAATAGATTGCATACAAATAATAAGAAGCATGTGCATAAAGAGAGAAAATAAACAACACATGTAAGAGTAGGTGAAAGAAACATACATCATCATATAAAAAAAATAAGTACAATGTATGTCAAAAAATGGTCACAAGACCTAAGGTACAAGAATAAATGGATCTAAAGTAGAGAAGAAAAAAAAATAATACAAGTGATCCTCACTACATCCCTCAATATCAACACTCCCCCTAACAAAAAGACCCTATACTAACTCTTCCCCTATGTATGACTACTCTCATATACAAAACTACTCTCCCTTTTTGTCACAAGTGACAAAGGGTAAGAGTGTCAAGTAGACATCGTATCAGAACCGGAAGAGCTAGCATCTCCATCATCATTATCCTCAGAAGTAGTAGCATCATCATCATCATCCTCAACATCAGAAGCCTCTAGAGTAGGTGGAGAAGAAGAGACAAAGCCACCCATGACCGACTGCCGTCGTGCAATATGACTCACATAAGTGTTCACCTAAGCCTTGCGATACATTATATGACTCTGTCCCTATTTTGGACCTTTAGCCCTAATCTGAACACCTTAGGGCCCAATCTGGGCCCAAGATAAGACTGCACTGTCTTGGATACCCAAAGCAAGCCCCTCCCGATCATCTTTAACCTGGTCGGGGGTATCATTGCTCAAAGATACCCTATACCTGGCTACCCGGTAGTGCCTTCGGGAATATCACTGCCAAGCAGGCTTTTGAAGGTGGGAATCAGTTCCAATGCCACTACCATCTTTCCCAACGGAATGTCCACTTAGAGATGATGAAATTGGACCACCATTTGCACTAGTCATGGGGAGTAATCATAACACCTCCACTAATCTATGGCTATAAATAGGAGGATTAAGGGAGAAGTGGGGATTGGTATTTTTTAGGGGAGAGAAAATTGATAAAAAAAGAGTATAAACACCAATAGTAACGAGAGTTATTTAGAGAGGTGAAAAAGAGGAGTTAATCTAAACTAGAGGGCATAAAGGGTTTGCCGGGCAAGGGACCACCATAATAGGAAACTCTAAACCCACTAGACAAATTAGTTGTGAGCCCAAATCTAGGCCCATCTCCATTAAAAATATATTGGGCACGCACAATTGGCGCCATTTGTGGGAATCTTCTATGAAGTTAGAATACTGCCAAAACGTGCACGGAAAAATTTTTGGAGGTCAATTAGGGAGTTATGATGAAAGTGGCTCTAGGAGGTCTTCCTGAGGATCCACCTTATGGGAAAGAAGGCTGAAGGGACGCGAATATAGGCAATATGAAGAGGAAGGGTAGTTTAGTCTTAGAGACGGGTCGTTTCAAACGTACCGGACAATGTCTGGTGCTTCAGGGCACAACTATTTCGACCGAAGGGATGAAGAGCTTGAGCGAAAGGATGAGGAACTTCAACGCCTGCGTAGGTTGGTGAGGGATTTGGAGTTGAAAGTGAGAGGTAAGCGTTAGAGAAGGGACCATGAGGAGCGAGGAGAAGGGTTGGCTAGTGTGGGAGGTCGCTATAGAGTAGGGTCCCATCAATCCGGATCTCATCGACATCGAGATCGCTTGTAGGAGTATACAAACTAGGACTTGATTTCCCCAAAGGAGCGACGACCTTGGAATGCTGCCATGGACGCTATGAGTCGCGCATTACACCGAGCTACCCGATCACCATTCTCAAGGGACATTGAACGGGCCCCTCTGCCGAGCAAATTTACATGGCCGCTGTTCAATTCTTAAGACGAAAAGACGAACCCGGCAGAATACGTATGCCATTATATTCAAATGATGTCTTTGCACACTCATAACGATGCACTAATGTGTAACGTATTTCCTTCGAGTCTTGGTCCCACTACTTTGAGGTGGTTCAATGGGTTAAGGAAAGACTCGATTCAATGTTTTTCATTGATTCAAGAGTTTGGTGTCCAGTTCATGACCTACAATTGAGTTCCGCAGCCTATGGATGCATTGCTATCAATGAAAATGGGGGCTGGGGGAACCCTTCATAACTACGCTAACGGGTACTGGAAGCTATACAATGAGATTGACGGAGGTAACGAAAAAATCACAGCAAGTACTTTTTAGTTGGGATTGCCCAAGGATTTCGAATTGCGAAACTCGTTGACAAGGAGGCCTCCCGAGGATATGAGGTAGTTGATGAGACATATTGAAGAATATAAACAGTTAGAGGATGACCAGTTACAAAGCAAAGGTAAGGCCCCGGTTATAAATCATCCTCGGCAAAGAGGTTTTTAGTCAATGCTCCGGAAGGATTTGAGGATTCAAGAGCCAAGGTCACAAATAGAGGAAGTGAATGTAACATTAAAGTAGTTGGTGCACAGGATTATGGATCAAATCAAGAATGAGCCGTACTTTTGGTGGCTAAACAAGATGGAGGGTGACCTTTCAAGGAGGAATCAAAACCTATACTGTACTTACCATAAGGATAAAGGGCATAGCACCGAATAGTGCAGAGTGTTAAAAGACCATCTAGAGCAATTAGTGAAGGCGGGGTATTTGAAAGAGTTCATAGTAGACCGAAGGAATCAGGAAGCCAGGTAGGGTACTCGACCTCAGGGGAATCCTCTTCCACCCCCATTGGGAGTGATAGAGGTCATCCATGCAGCTTCAAAGGGTACATGGGTGTCCAAGAGGAGAGGGGTGCTAATCGTGGTGCTGGCAAAAAGTTGCACGGACAAGCAACCCTCCGAAAAGAAAGTGAAGTTTACTAGGGAGCCCATTGCCTTCAATGACAATGATCTAGAAGGAACGATTTAACCACATGACGACGCTTTAGGGGTTACAGCTCGAATAAATGGGTTTATAGTAAAGAGGGTATTAATAGACCAGGGGAGTGGTGCTGAGGTGATGTATCCCGACTTGTTCAAAGGGCTCAGTTTAAAGAATGAAGATCTTTCTAAGTATGATACGCCTCTGTTGGGGTTTGATGGTCGGATGGTGATCACAGAGAGGCAGATTTCGCTTCCTGTGAATATGGAAGGCAAGGAAGTGAGGGTGACATTTATAGTGATCGCTTAATATTCTCCGTATATGGTGATCCTTGGAAGGCCATAGATTCATGCAATGGGGGCAGTCCCTCCACCCTGCATGTAAAGGTCAAATTTGGTATCGAGCAAGGTATTACTATAGTAAGGGGAAACCAATTAGTGGCCAAGTACTGCTTGGTGGCCGCAGTTAACCAAGAAATCAAGAAAAAAGAACCAACCGAGGAAGTTCCCTTTATAGCAATTACAGGAGCCCTAAAGGGAAATAGGGGCTAGTTGTGCTATAGACCTAGTAAAAGTAAGGATACTGCCGGATGATGACATGAGTTTTCTGATAAGAGCGAGTATGAAGGACGAAGATAGGGTGGGGATGCTGCTGTTTCTCACATAGAATGTGGATGTGTTTGCTTGGAGCCTGTATGAGGTGCCTGAGGTGGACCTCGAGTTCATAGTTCACCGACTTAACGTGGACCCGTTGTTCCCCCCTAAGAAGTAGAAGCCGAGGAGATCAGCTAAAGAGCATGTCAAAGCTGTTAGGCAAGAGGTTAAGAGGTTGAAGGAGGCTGGGGCAATAAAGGAGGTTTTCTTTCCAGAGTGGCTTGTGAATACCATAGTGGTAAAAAAGAAGAACAGCAAGTGGAGTGTTTGCGTAAACTTCACTAACCTGAATTAAGCATGCCCGAAGGACCCATTTCCCATGTCGAAGATTAATTAATTGGTAGATGCTACCTATGGGCACCCAAGGATGAGTTTTCTAGATGCTTTCCAGGGTTATCATTTGATTGCCCTTGCCGTCGAGGATCAGGAAAAGACGGCATTCATTTCCCCTTATGCTAACTACCACTATACCGTAATGCTATTTAGGCTAAAGAATGCTGGGGCCACTTATCAACAAATGATGACAAGAATGTTCTGATATAAGACTGGACAGACGGTTGAGTTGTACATTGACGATATGGTGGTGAGAAGCAAATGGGAGGCTCAGTATATTGACAATCTCAAAGGGGTGTTTAAGGTACTTCGATAACATAAGCTGTGCCTCAATGCAGACAATGTGCTTTTGGAGTGGGGGTTGGCAATTTCCTAGGGTATTTGATCATCAATCATGGAATAGAAGTTAACCTTGATCAGATTGAAGCTGTGAAGTGACTCAAGCCGCCGAGTAATCCGAAGGAAGTCCAAGTACTAACTGGCATGTTAGCTGTCCTTAACCGGTTCATTTCCAAGTTTGTCAATCGTTACTGTCCCTTTTACCAGCTTTTGAAGAAATGGAAGGGATTCTAGTGGAATGACGAGTGTGAAAGGGCTTTTTAAGACTTGAAGGAGTACTTAGTGCAGGCCCTTATGTTGACAACCTTAGAGCTCGGGGAGGATTTATTCATGTATCTCTCGGTGTCAGAACATGCCGTAAGTGCCATGCTTTTAAGGGATCAAAGAGTACAACAACCAATGTATTATATCAGCAAGATCCTGGTTAATGCCGAGACAAGGTACTTGCCCCTAGAGAAGTTAGTGTTAGTGCTAGTGCATACTATGAGGAAGCTGCCTCATTATTTCCAAGCTCACACCGTCTATGTACTAACTGAATATCCTTTGCAATCATTGTTGAAAATATCTGACTTCATAGGCCTAGTAGCTAAGTGAGGGACTTAACTTGGCTCTTTTGACATTAGATATAAGCTAAGAAGCTTAATGAAGGGCCAAGTTCTTGCCAATTTTGTTGTAGAATTTTCCCCGAAGAAGGAGATGGAAGTGATTTGTCATGTGGACCTTCACCCATGGAAGGTATTCATGGACGGCGCGTCTAGTGCAACGGGAGCTAGGGCAAGGATTGTTATCATCACTCCGAAGGGGATAAGACTAAAACATTCTTTTAAGTTAGGTTTTAGGGCTTCTAACAATAAAGCCGAGTATGAAGCCTTGCTTGCTGGATTGAGGGCTATTCTGGATATGGGTGCACAGGAAGTGGAGATTTACTCGGATTCTTGATTGGTGGTTAGTCAAGTACAAGGAAGTTTTAAAGCTCGAGATCCCTAAATAAAGGAGCACTTGTGAATAGTAAGGCAGGTTATGAGTCGGTTTCTCAAGGTAAAGTTGGTCCAAGTGGCCCGAGGGCAAAATCATCATGCAGACTCTCTAGCCACATTGGCGTTGTCAATGACCGAGGAGGTACCTTGAGTGATCAAAGTCGAGCTCATGGCGGAACCAAGTATTAAAGCAGTAGTAGGTGTTTTAGTGGTTGCGATGTCCAAGTCATGCTGGATGGACCCAATCATTAACGTTTTGGCTAAGGACCGGGTGCCAAATGATGAAAAGCAAGCTGGCAGGGTACGCCGGGTAGCCGCTCAATGCTGGTTGTCGACAAACCGGAAGCTATACCAGAGGTATTTTGGGGGGGCATATCTTTTATGCTTGCGCCCTAATAAATTTAATGAGCTCTTGTCTAAACTACATGGAAGGGGTGTGCGGCAATCATCGAGGAAGACGTTCATTGGCACCTCAGGTGATGACCTAGGGGTTTTGGTGGCCGCAGATGCAGAAGGATGCCATCGAATATGTACAGAAAAGCAAATAGTGCCAGAAGCATGCCCGTTGATCCATCTGCCAACAGGTAGTCTAGATCTCGTCAGCAGCCCCTGGCCCTTTTCCCAATGGGGGCTAGACATTTTCAGTCTGTTTCCCTGGGCCACGGGCAATCGAAGATTTGTTTTGGTAGCTGTGGATTACTTCACTAAATGGGTAGAGGCTGAGGCATTGACTAATATCTAGGACATAGATGTTAAAAAGTTTGTGTGGAGAAACATAGTTACAAGATTTAGGGTGCCAGAGTCCTTCATATCTGACAATGGGTTGTAGTTCGATAGCAGAGCCTTTCGCGAGTTTCACAGTAATCTCGGGGGTATCATTGCTCAGAGATACCCTGTACTCGGCTGCCCAGTAATGTCTTAGGGAATATCGCTGTCGAACGGACTTTTGGAGGTGGGAATTAATTCCAATGCCACTACCACCTTTCCCGATGGAACGTCCACTTAGAGATGATGGAATTGGACCACCATTCGCACTAGTAAAGGGGAGTAATCATAACACCTCCACTAATCTATGGCTATAAATAGGAGGATTAAGGGAGAAGTGGGGATTGGTATTTTTTGAGGGAGAGAAAACTGAGAAAAAAGAGTATAAACACCAGTAGTAACGAGAGTTATTGGGAGAGGGGAAAGAGAGGAGTTAATCTAAACTAGAGGACGTAAGGGGGTTGCCGGACAAGGGACCATCCATAGTAGGAAACTCTAATCCCGCTATTCAAATTAGTTGTGAGCCCAAATCCAGGCCCATCTCCATTAAAAATATATTGGGCACGCACAATATCAATTTTGGTTCCTGCTGTCAACTCACTAACATAAAATTCCTATGTGGCAGACGAAATGCATTGTTTATGCAGTAAATCCTGACGTGGCTAATAAAATAATAATAATAATAATAAATTTTATTTTGGCTTTTAAAAAAATGACACGTCAGCATTTTAATAAATAAAAATAAAAATAAAATTTTCCAATCATTTTCTTCTTTCCTTTAAAATTTTCCAGTCTATCTCCCTCTCTCTGTTTTTTGAAATATGTTGCCTGGCTAATGATGGATGAAGGGTCTGTTGTGTCATAATTGGGTTTTGTGACGATGGGTTTGGTGATTTTTATTCCCTTATTTATCTGTTGCATGTTCAATCTCATGGGTTAAATATTTGAGTTCACATTGTAAGAGATAAATGAGGGAAAAAAAAAATAATGGTAAGGGAAATAGAGAACAATGGAGGAAGGTGGAAAATAGAGAACAATGCCACGGGACCCAGCCAAAAACACAAAATGCAACTTCATTCCTAGGCAAACGCACGCTTAAAAACACAAATTATATAAATTATATTCAGCCTTATTCCAACTCTTCACCAAAAAGCCAATCTATATGATGGAATTTCTTGGAAATACTATTGGTACTCTAATTCTATCAGACTACAACAACTTCATGCTCAATATGTTCTCTTGAAAACAGGAATTGCACAACAAGAGTCTTCAAGGATGCTTGGAATATTTTAAAATCAAACGATCCAAGATGAAAAAAAAAAAAAAAAAAAAAAAAAAAAAAAAAAAAAAAATTGATTCAAAAAATAAAATAAATTGTATTAAATTATATTCTTTAATTACAAGGCCATAATAACGTGATACATAAACAATTTTTTTCCACCATCATATTACCTAATTCCCAAATAATAACCAAAAAAAGAGTCTTGCATACTTCAAGATCAAATGCTTCAAAAATCTTAAGTATGGTGACCTTGCTTAATTGTAATAAAAAAATCGCATGCACTCATTTAGTTCCACACTTGGTGTGTCTACTGTCTCTTGCTTCTTGACTATATGTGTACATTCCATTTGAAGCTTGCAATTTTCAATAGGCCCTACATATATAATTATAGCTAAGTTAAACATAAAATATAAAACAATTTCTCAATGATAACATTTAACATTAGTGTAGGTTTGTGAAACATATCATTAATATTTTTTAACCAATCATTGACAAGTATCTACCAAACAAATAATAACAATAAGCATAAGAAAAGGTAGAATATCTCCCTATTTGGAGTAAAAATCAGATTATTATTGGAAATCCGTCAACAACAAATAGAATGCATCTTGAAGTTAAGCACTAGCAACTAGGAGCATTACCATCAGGTGTGCCAAATGCCAAATATTTGGCATTTGGCATACCAAACACCAAAAAAAAAAACCATCATGAGGTGTGTTAAATGCCAAAAAATTATGAGACATGCTACAGTACACTCTCATCTTTGGCATGGTACAAATGAAAATGGCATATAGTGTTTATTATTTTTTATTCATCTTTCTCTCTCATCTCAATTAAAATATCTCTTCATCTTTACGTTCAACCACACATTCACTGCTTCTCCATCTCCACTCTCCTAGACTTTTTGCTCTCCCCTCTTCCCTTTTGCTCTATTCTCTTCCCATTCATGAATCATGAGCCACCATCAATTTCCTATCTACCATCTCACAAATTTCATCATCACTAATCTATAAAATCTCCTTCACTAGTTTTTTTTCCCCCTTTTGTTTGCTCTCTCCTCTTTGTTCTATCTCATACACCGAATCGGTTTAGTTCATCTTAGAGCAAAGCATTACTATTTCGTGTAGCATCTCAACTTATTGAGTTTGTATTTCAAAGTTGCCGATTCGCTGAAGGTATCGTCGATTCAATCTCAGTATCGCCGATTCAATCTCAGTTTCACCAATTCTCTGAAGGTTTCATCGATTCGCCGATTCTCTGAAAGTTTCATCGATTTGCCGTTTCTCTGAAGGTTTCATCGATTTGTTCTATGTCTACTGCGTACAGGTAAGTTCTCCATCTTCTCTATGATTCTCTCAGTATTTCGATGTCTACTTCTATTCTCTCTATCTTCTTAGTTCATATGTGCCGTGTTTTTTTTTTTTTTCAATTCTTTTGCATTACCGAATAATTACTTTGATGCAAACTATGAGACACTACAGATTCTAAATTCTAATTCCAGCATTTAGAGTGATAATCTATTTGTTTCATTAATTCCAGCATTTAGGCTAAAATCATTTCTCTCACAAATGGTTTTACATTTAGGAATTTAATCCTAAGAATAAAACCATCTGTACCAAATATCTAATTCTAGCATTTAGAATTTAGAATGATAAAGAGTGAGGCATGGATTCACAAGCGTCTCTCTTTGTGCGTGTGTGTGAGTGTTAAAGGTGAACCTATCAATCACAATTTCATAAAGAGTGAGGCATAAAAACTTTTGGTTTTGTTTATTTGTCTCCTCTTCTTTATGGAGTTCTCATTAAAACTTTTGATTTGGTTTATTTGTTTCATTTTGTTAATAAAGCTACTATTAAAACTCATTGGCTATGTTGTTTTGTTGTGTTCAGTTTAAATACCAACCAATTGTTTTGTTGTGTTAAGTTTAAGTACCATTTGTCATCAAGGAAGTGGCAAGCTTAACTACGTTAAATTCAATGGGTTTTTTTGTGTGAGTTAATGTAATTGCATATGAGTTATGCATGTAAGTTTTCTATTGACTACATTGGTAGTTTAGTTCAATTAAAGCAACTTCAACTTGATAGGTTGGCTTTTAGATTGCATTTATAAATATGTTTTCAACTTTTGATATAAGTCTTGACAGGTTCAATTGTTTTTTTTTTTTTTGGAAGGTGACAAGTTCATAGTTTAGTTTATATTTTATGTATCTAGTTTTTGACGGATTGATAGTTTAGTTCAATTAAAGTAGATATGAGTTTACATTGCATCTATCATTTTCTTCAAAAAATTCATGTGATCATTAAGGGAAAACAATCCAAAAACATGGTTGTCACGAAAAATGGATTTCCAGAAGTATGACCATTAGAATTTTTTTTTTTAAATGCTTGTTAAGAAAATATAGATTTTTAAAAATATGACTGTTAGAATAAGACGATTATTTGAAAATGTTACCGTTAGAGTAAGATGAATATTTGAAAATATGACTGTTAGGAACAAATAATAAAGAAAGAACAAAATAAGAATTAAAAAGAATTAAGAAAGAATATTTAAATAAAGTGGTAAAAATATAGAACATCTGATATATAGAGTATTGTAAAGTGGTGTGTTAAAATAGAAAAAGTAACTTTTTGATGTGTCAAAATAACATTACTTTACATCGCCAGTTGGTAATGCTCTAAGGATTCTTAGAAATTCTATTTAAATACAAAACAAGAAAAAGGAAAGGGAGAGAGTTAAACCTATTGCACTATTCATAAGCTCAAGTGTGCAACCTAGGTGGAAAATATGCTACTGATTATGTGAAAGAAAAAAAAAAAAAAAAAAAAACCACAGTACCCTATTGTAGGAATGTGAAAATACCACATGAGAGAACAATTAGTACCTAAATATAAATAATTACTACTAAGAGAAAATTACTATGAAACAAATCATATTTTGCTATCATTTCTAGTAAATTTTTGGCTATTCCAATACTATTACAACCAACCAAGAGCACTAAAAATTCAGCAAAAAAAACCAAGAGCACTAAAAGTTTTCAATGTCTACTCCCATCTAAAAGCATGAAGAAATAAAGTAAAGACTCGCCTATTAGATATTTGCATAAACAGCTTAGGGTAGCTAGGAGACCACAAGTTAACAAATAAATGGTTTTTCATTTTTATGCTATTTTGAATACAAAATCATAGTTTTTATGAGAATAATTTTTCTATTGTCTACCTGAGATAAGTTCTCAAAGGCAACACACTAACTTGAAAATCCAATTTCCATACACATAACATCACAGTTTTAGCATAAAAATCCAAAAAAAAAAAAAAAAAAAAATGCAGAATACAAAGAGATAAACTAAAACTCAATGAAGCATTTCAACAAATATCTTCATTGTCCACCCAAAAACCAGCTTTAAAAATGCTACTAATAACAATTATTTCTAATACCAGAAATCAAAACAAGAAAACTCATTCATCAAGCTAATCAAAATTGAAACCAAATATTATTCATCAAACTAATCAAAATGAAATAAAATGAGTGTCCAAGGGGTTTGGGTCATGTCTAAAAGGCAAATAAAAATTGAAAAAAATAAATAAAAGAGAAGGAAAATAAAGAATAAGAGAGCTGGACCCGCGGCCACCAATGGTTGTGACGCCGATGAGAAGCACCGCCAATGGCGATAGGTGTGGGTGCAAGCAAAAGCTCAGCCACAGCTGGGCTTGAGAGAAGGAGAAAACATAGAAACCCAGATGAGAGAGAGTGTGTGTGTGTGTTAAGGACATATTTTATGTAATTGGCTAATTTTTTTGACAAAATGCACTTCACTTGTAATTTGGTAGATCTAGAATGGGTTTAGTATTTTAAGAAATAAGAGTTCAAGTCAAGTATTAAAGCCATGAAGATTTGACTAAGAAATAACTGAAGAATAGCTGTTCATTAAAGCGACAGATACCTTGACAAAAATAGTATCTATTGAGATTTAAGAACGAAGCTCGACAAAAGCTGAATCTGTCGAGATCCACGAAATCAGAATTTCTAGATCTGATTTTCAGCTCATGCTAACATGTATGTGTAGGGTTTCTTTTCTCACAACCCTAGACATATATAAGACTTATTTTAAAGGCCATTATACATGGAGAACACATGTAGAAAAGTGACCTAATGTCTTATTCTTCTGCAAGAAGTTATTGCGTCCTTTGCGCCTTAGGATTTTGTAACCAAGTGTTTCTTGATCTTTATTATTAATAAAGCGAAGAACTTTGCAACCAATAATCTTCTTCAAGTTACTGGAGTTAGTCACGTACTGGGATCCGTGCAAAAGGGTGACATTCATATATTAAAGAGTTTAGAGGTTCTGAAGCGGTAGAAGGTTTTTGTTGTAAGTTCCTCTGTGGGGATTGTAAAGTTTAGGGACGAAGGTTTTGTACTAGATCTGAAACTTCTCTTTACTATAGTGAATTGCTTTTCAGGAAGGTTTCCCCTCAGGTTTTTTACTATGAAATGAGTTTATTTCATTAGTTTTCTTGGGTCACATACCTTGTCTTATTTACTATTCCACTGTGCATGGTATTGATAGGATATTGATATTTGTTTGTTTTAACAGGGTTTATTCATAATAAATCTAATTACCAACTTTGGTTTAAAATTTTTTAATTCTACCAACTGGGGTTTAAATTTTCGAACAAGTGGTATTAGAGCGGGTTCACTCTGATTGGATTAATTTCCTGAGTGTGATCCTTGACCCCCATTGTCATGGATCGTGGATAATCTCTATTAATTTTTCCTTTATTTGATGGCACTAATTATGCAAACTGGAAAGTTCGTATGAAAGTTTTTTTTGCAGGCTCTAGGTGAAAAAGTATGGCAAGCTATTAAATTGGCTGGATTAAGCCAAAGGAAGCGCTAGTGGATTGGGATGAAGCAACAATCAAAGCGGCAAATTTCAACAGCAAGGCCTTGAATTCTTTGTTTAGTGGGGTGACCAATGAGGAATTCAAGAAAATATCATCCACGGAAGTTGCCAAGGAAGCATGAACCATTCTTAAGACCACCAATGAATGTACCAAGGTAGTAAAGACTGTAAAACTTCAAAAACTCACTAGTAGTTTTAAAGAAATAAAGATGGAGGAGGATGAGACCTTTGATGAGTTCTATACTAAACTCAAGAATATTGTGAATTCTGCCTTCAACCTTGGAGAATCAATAGCAGAATTCAAAATTGTTAGGAAAGTCCTTACCTGAAAGATTACATGCCAAGATCACTATCATTGAAGAAGTGAAGGACATTGATCAAATTCCTTTGACTGGGCGTGTACGGAACCTTCAAACCTATGAGATGGGATTAGGTAAAATGGGAAAAAGTGGAAAGAGTAGGAACATGGCTCTTAAAGGTACAGAGGAAGAGAGTGATGACTCTGGAGATGGAGATGAAGATGAAGATGAGGATGAGGACTTAACCTTCATAGCTAATGAGATTATCAAGCTTCTCCAATATAGGAAAAAGGATAAGAACAAAGCCCCTAGGAAATCTAAATCCTCTAGGAATGGCAAGAATGAGAAACCCTTTATCCAGTGCCATGAGTGCAAAAGTTTTGATCATATGAGGATAGAGTGCCCAAACTATCTTATGAAGGAAAAGACTAAGAATTCAAAAGGTAAAGTGTTAGTTACTACCTTTGATATACCAAAAATGTATTGACCCCTTGTGATAAATTAACCAATTAATTAGCCAAGTTAACTAATTAAGTTAATTAACATGCAATAGCGTGGTAGCACAAACAAATCACCAACTTAGTTAATATGCAGCGGAAAATAAAGTTGATATGGTGATTTGTTTACGAATGGGAAAAACCTCCAAGGCAAAAACCCCACTGGGTGATTTTAAGGTCACCACTCCCGAGAATCCACTATTATCACAACAAGTGGTTATAAGTAAAGGAATTCCAGTACCTTATACCAACCTACAGTTGAACCCTTACCCCAATACTCAATTGGACTTGTTTTGTAGTGACAATCTCTCCTTTCAATGCACGGCTCCTAGTATGTGACTAACCAATCGATGCACAGATCCAAGTATGTAACTAACCACCAACTTGAGAAGGATGTTGGCTGCAAAGTTCTTCAATTCATCAACATGATGAAGATCACGAAACTCCTTGGTTACAAAACCCTACGACATACAAACGTAGCAGCTTCTTGAAAAGAAATATGAACTAGGACAAATTGTCTTCGGTCACAATATGCTTGAAACAAACCGCTGCATCAAGTTGCACTCACTTGCATCAACTGTGACGGCCCTTAAAATAATCCTTATATATGTTTTGGGTTGTGAGAAAAGAAATCCTAAACATGTATATACAGATTGGAGTGAAATCAAATCTGAAAAATTGATTTCCTTAGATCTCGATAGATAAGGTATCTATCGAGTAGATGTCGAGCATCGTGCAAAAGCTACCTTTTAAACCTCGATAGATGCATCTATCGAGCTAGCTGTCGAGCTTTAAAATCCAGCACTTATTCACTTAATTCTTGGATAGATTTGCATGGCTTTAACATTTGGACTTGAAGCCTTATTCCTTGAAGTATTAAACACATCCTAGATCTACTAATTACAAGTAAAGTGCATTTTGTCAAAGGATTAGCCAATTCCACTTTGACATATGTTCCTAATATGATTTACATGTGTCCTAACAACCTTGAGTGATTCTGAAAGTGATCTTTCTGATGAGTGATAGGCCAAGAATGTATTGACCCCTTTGGTAAATTAATCAATTAATTAGCCAAGTTAATTAATTAAATTCAATTACATGCAATGAGCATGGTAGCACAAACAAAATCACCAACTAAACTAAATACAGTGAAAAATAAATTTAACACAGGTGATTCGTTTACAAATGGGAAAAACCATCGAGGCAAAACTCCACCGAGTGAATTTAAGGTCACCACTCCCGATAATCCACTATTATCGAAACAAGTGATTATAAGTAAAAGAAATTTTAGTACCTAATACCAACCTACAGTTGAACCCTTATCCTAACACCCAATTGGAATGTAGTGACAATCTCTCATTTCAATGCACGGTTCACAATACGTGACTAACCAATCAATGCATGGATCCAAGTACGTGACTAACACACCGACTAGAGAAAGATGGTGTTTGTAAAGTTCTTCAATCCATCTAAATGATGAAGATCAAGAAGCTCCTTGGTTACAAAACCCTTGACGCAAAGACGCAATAGCTTCTACAAAGAATATGATGAACTAGGGTAAATTGTCTCCGATTACAATTTGCATGCACAATGACTTTGCATCAAGTTGCATAACCTTGCATCACCTTTGACGGCCCTTAAAATAATCCTTATATATGTCTAGGATTGTAAGAAAAGAAACCCTACACAAATACACTTGGATATGCGTGAAAACAGATTTGGAATCTGAATTTTATAATTCTTAATAGATATTGTTTCTTTCGAACAGTTGTCAAGGTTTCTTATTAAACCTCGATAGATATAACTTGTTGAGATATCTGTCGAGCTTTAATGGACAGTACTTCTTCACTTGTTTCTTGAACAGACTTGTATGGTTTCAATACTAAACTTAAACTCTTGTTCCTTGAAGTACTAAACTCATCCTAGATCTACCAAATTACAAGTAAAGTGCGTTTTGTCAATGGATTAACCAATTTACAATAACATATGTTCTAACAAGTTCCACATATGTCCTAACAATAAGTATAAGGATGAAATGTGGTCATTATATGACTTTTACTGGCACAAACGATAAAATGATTGTGGAGAGTGCTAGTGACAGTGAGGATTCTTCTAATGATGAAGTACCTAAAGAGTTGACATTTCAGGAAGCCTATGATAAGCTATGCATTGAATTTATAAAATCTGAAAAGACTTTTCATCTTTGTAGAAAATAGATTAATGAGGTAAAAATTGAAAGAGTTGAACCGTTAATCAAACTAGATGAGACTACAAGGTTAGTTGAGACTCTTGTTATAGAGAACACCTCATTAGAAGAGAAGGTCAAGAATCTTGAGGTTGAGCTTAGCCAAGCAAGAACTCAAATAGAGAGGATGTCTAGTGCAAAGCTTATTGAGGTATTGACTACCCAAAAACCTAGTTCTGATAAGATTGGCTTAGGATATGTTGTTTCCTCTGGGCCCTCCTCTTCCATGGCTTCTAGATCAAAGACTTTTTTTGTGCCCTAATATGAGAAAGGTGATAAAGGTATGAAATCCATAACTAATTTGTATAATTCTAAATCCTTTGTTAGACCTCACTCTAGGAAGTCTAGTAGCCCTAAAGCTGCTCATGTTTATCACCATTATGGTGTTTCTAGACACATTCGTCCTAATTGCTTTAAGTTGTATTCTTAAAAGTAAGTGTCCAAATGGTCACAAGTTCTCTCTCAAGGTTCAACACCTTTGTTTGGAGAGTTATTAAAACCTTTAAGCTTTTTAACTCAATTTCAAGAGAATTCTAATTCTTCTTTGTCCTTTAGTAGACATACTAGGACACATGCCTTTTCATCTTCACAGCCAAAGACTCATGCTGTGTGGGTGAGAAAAGAGCATAAGACTTAATTGTCTTTTCTGTCTGTCCTCTATCTTAGGATATGTTGTTTCCTCTAGGCCCTCCTCTTCCACGGCTTCTAGATCAAAGAATTTATATGAGAAAGATGATAAAGGTATGAAATCCATAACTGATTTGTATAATTCTAAATTCTTTATTAGATCTCACTCAAGGAAGTCTAGTAGCCCTAAAACTGCTCATGTTTGTCACCATTATGGTGTTTCTAGACACATTCGTCCTAATTGCTTTAAGTTGTATCCTCAAAAGCAAGTGTCCAAACAGTCACAGGTTCCTTCTCAAGGTTCAACACCTTTGTTTGGAGAGCTATTAAAACCTTTGAGTTTTTTAACTCGATTTCAGGAGAATTCTAATTCTTCTTTGTCCTTTAGTAGACATACTAGGACATATGCTTTTTCATCTTCATGGCCAAAGACTCGTGCTGTGTGGGTGAGAAAGGAGAATAAGACTTAATTCTCTTTTCTGTTTGTCCTTTACTTTAATTCTTTCTATCTAAAGTAGGACTTTCTTGCTTGATTTTTTATCTGTTTTTGGAATCATGCTTTCATGCATCTGCATCTTTCTTTCATGCCTTCATGTTGTTTGTCTGTTTTTTTTTTATTGTTTAGTCTTTATTTTGTTTGTTTTTCAAAATAAAAAGAGAAAAATAAAAAAAAAAATTACAAAAATAGTATGTGTTTGTGTATATTGGTACTTGTGTACCTTAGATGGCCATTGAAACAAAGTTTTCTAAACTTTGTATCTCTTGTAACTTAGATGAGTATCTCAATGCACAACTAAGCAAGTGAGTTTTGTGGCTCATGTTTGTGATGAGTATGATTAAGTAATCTCTTATACTTAACACTCATATCACTCTTTTTGACGAGAAGGACTAGAAAATCCTAAGAGAAAGGAATAAATAACCATCTCATCACTAAAACCTGCCAATCATGTATAACATTTGTGTGCTTCGGCATTGTAAAAAGTGATGTTTTGGCTTACGTAATTGGGTATTTCTTTTCTCTCTCTTATATGCCTATGCATGCTATGCTCAAAAATAAATAAATAAATAAAATGCAAACTAAAAGCAAAAAGAATCACAATGCTTTTCAAAATGATTGTAAGCGTGTTTCTAGGAGATGTGGGAGTTATAGAATGCACCTCGAAAGTGATAGTCTCCATCAAGCAGTTATGATTATGTGTGAGTGTAATTGATTCTTTCTAGTCTCAAATCTTCATAATATGAGACATTTATCCACTATTGCTATGTTTTTGCACACAACACGTATACTCTTTGCTATTTTTGATACATGTGCTAGTACAATGTGATTTGGCCATCACAAGGAATACATATGTTAATATATACTCACTAAACTATCTTAACTTGTCTTTGAAATATAAAATTAGTTAGACTTGTTGTGTGTGTGTGTGTGTGTGTGTTTAGATCTATGGATGCTATGCTTATATGTTGAGAGATGTTTTGAGAGCTTAACATGTTGATTGGATCTTTGTTTGAGTATATTGCTTGCTGTATTCATCTCTTATGTGTTTTTCCCCCTTGAAAAACCTCTTTTCTGTAACCTCGATAACTTCTCGAAAAAATCTCGACACATACCTCTTTTATTGAGATTTCTAGGTTTGACCTTGATAGCTTCTAGACAAATAGGTCAATCCATCGAGGAAATTTTCTGAGCTCTCTGTCTACTCGATAGATTCTCGACAGTTCCTCAATCCATCGAGATTTCTGGGTTTTCGCTCGATAACTTCTTGATTTGTTGAGACCTTCTTGCATGCATTGTTTTTCACATGTTTTGCATCTTTCTATTATCTTGTTATCCAGAGCATCTTGTTACATTACATTCATGCATTTATATGGATTCTTTGTGCCCCTTTGATCATCTTTAATCATCTTTATGTTTCTTGAGTGAAGTTTTATAGCTTCTTGTACTCTTTGTCAATCATGACAAAAAGGGGGAGAAAATGTGGTTTCTTTTTAAGATTCTACATGTTAAGGGGAGAAATACATGCCTTTGTAAAGGGGAGTGTTTACCTCCTCATTGTTTTAGAAGCTTCTTTTAGCTTATTGTACACCGGTCTTGTGACCATCTTGTTACATATATTGTACTTTATTTTTATATATATGATGATGAAGTATGTTTTCTTCACCTATCTCTACATGTGTTGTTTCTTTTCTCTCTTTATACACATGTTTCTTTATGTATGCAATCTTTATTTCTGTTTTACACATGATGCCTTGATGAGTTTTTTTAAGTGTTTCAGAATGACAGGTTGTGAAAGTCTACCATGCCATGAACTCTCTTCTTGCAAAGTTTTTCAAGAGTTTAGGTTAAGGTTAGATTTATTTTGTACTTCAACAAGTGGTTATGAGTTTAGTGATTTAAGACTTCTCTCATGATTCATTTGTTTGTTGTGGTTTTGTCACGAATTGCCAAAGAGGGAGATTGTTAAGGACATAATTTATGTAATTGGCTAATTCTTTGAGAAAATGTACTTTGCTTGTAATTGGGTAGATCTAGGATAGGTTTAGTACTTCAAGAAACAAGAGATTAAGTAAAGTATTAAAACCAAGAAGATTGGATCAAGAAACAAGTGAAGAAAAACTGTTCATTAAAGCTTGACAGATACCTCTACTGAAACAGTATCTATCGAGATTTAAGAACGAAGCTCGACAGAAGTTGAATTTGTTGAGATCTACGAAATTAGAATTTCCAGATCTGATTTTCAGCTCATGCTGACATGTATGTATAAGATTTCTTTTCTTACAACCCTAGACATATATATAAGGCTTATTTTAAAGACCGTTATTCATGGAGAACACTTGCATAAAGTGACTTAGTGCCTTATTCTCTCTGCAAGAAATTACTGCGTCCTTTGCACATTAGGATTTTGTAACCAAGTGCTTCTTGATCTTCATTGTTGATAAAGTGAAGAATTTTGCAGCCAACAACCTTCTTCAAGTTGCTGGAGTTAGTCATTTACTAGGATCTGTGCAAAATGGTGGCATTCATATATTGAAGCGTTCAAAGGTACTGAAGCGGTAGAAGGTTTTTGCTGTAAATTCATTTACGGGGATTGTAGAGTTTAAGGATAAAGGTTTTGTACTAGATCTGAAACTTCTCTTTACTATAGTGAATTTTTTTTTGGAAAGATTTCCCCCCAGGTTTTTTACTGTGAAACGAGTTTATTTCATTAGTTTTCTTGGGTCATCATATCTTGTCTTATTTACTATTCCGGTGTGCATGATATTAACTTGATATTGATGTTTATTTGTTTGAACAAGGTTTATTCATAATAAATCTAATTAACAACTTAGGTTTAAAACTTGTTAATTTTATCAATTGGGGTCTAAATTTCCTAATAGAGTGACACGAGGAGAAGGCCACGTTGACAAGCATCACCTGTGGGTGGTGGTGGTGTGGGATTTGGTGGCTGCTAGCTATAGCTATGAAGATTCAGCCATAGACAAAGGTTTGTCGGAAGAGAGAAATATTTTGAATTTTTGGATTTGACGAGAAGCTTAGGCAGGAAGTGGTGAGGACTGAGAGAGCAAATTGAATTGGCAAAGAGATGAGCACACAAATCGCTGATGTGGCTCCATTTTATAACCATTAGATTAAATCAACAGCTCGTGTTAAAAGAATTGCACCCGCAGGTATTGCATGGGATCTCAATCCCCTAAAAGCAAAGTAAAAAGTCATATTAACTGGCACCTAGCACCTATCACCTAGCTACCCGTTCAAGCCAGCAACTACTAGTCAAAGATTACAACTAAAGTATGAAACTTTTGCTTCTCACCTAGGCATGAAAATCATGATTCAGCAAAAAAATTGGAGATAATTCAGCAAAAAAATGAAAAACATGTAGAAATAGGGAAACATGCAAAAAAGTGATCACTTTATCACCGGCCTAATGGTATAGAGTCTATGATGACTGTTTACCAAAAACAAGTCTATGATGACTTGAACAGAAAGGACATAAAATTTTTTCTATTTAACAATTGTTTGCATAATAAAATTGTTCCAGTTAATTTTGGAGGTTGTCTTTTTTTTTTTTCTTGCTAAAAGTTTGGAGGTGGTCAATGTGGAGCTTTCATTCATGTATTATGCTTTCTTGAGGTTAGCTATGTTTCAACTTTCAATTTCAAGAATGCATTCTATTTGAAGTTGTCTATTTAGTTTTTAGTATAGCTTAATATAACTTTATAGTACATTTGGAGGTTTTATTAATTCTTTTAGGAAATTTCTATATAATTGATTTGCTTTTTCTTTACATCATGTGATTTTGCCTAATTTCTGTCTGCGTGTTATTATTGTTGTCTTTGTGCTATTTTATCTAAAAAAAAACTATATATTTATATATATAACAACGATAAACATGAATTTGTTGCCCAATTAGAAATTTTAATATAAATCTAATTATAAATTCTAGGATGAAGATAGTTTCCTTACAATATAAGGAATCCATGCAAAGCACGGGCCTAAAACTAGTTATATATAAAACAAGAACTATAACCCATAGAGGTTTAAGGTTCTATTATCAAAACTTTGCATTTTTCCTTCCATATCATCAAAACATTGCATTTATGTTAAAGTATTATTTCACGATCACTTGTTAATGGGTAGATGCATTTTGCTTCTATGCACTAATTATTTTTTTCCAATGGATCTCTCTCTCTCTCTCTCTCTCTCTCTCTCTCTCTCTCTCTATATATATATATGTGTGTGTGTGTGTGTGTTAACAAAAATTCATATGTACATTTTTGTTTAATATATTTAAACGTGCACCATTGGAGTACACACTTTCAATGTCTATGGTGTATACTAAATTTTGTTAATTGGTTATATATATTATTTACAATTTGATATATTTTATAAATAAAATAGTTATTGGTCTCTAATTATCTTAATATTTTGCAAGTATAGAGAATAAAAAAAAATGTACTATTTAACCAATAATTTGTATTTTTAACTTATTATATTGACATAAAATATGTGACCTCCAGATTGGTTTCTTGAATATATATAATCAATGACAAGTAATTTAATTGAAACTAAATTTTCAGACATTTTAACGTATGATGAGAATTATATATGAAAATAAAAATTTCTTATTAAAATTTTAAAACTAAGCTAATATTGTTCAAAAACTCCTCTCACTTTTCTATCTCTCCTTTATTGAGTAATGAGTAGTTGTTGATTGAGACTTGAAAGGAACAAAAGCTGGCTATTGATGTTTGTATCTAATAAGAAGAGATGTAAAAAAGAGGAAAATAAGAAAGAGACAAAAGACCCCCTTTCGTTACACCACAAAAAAGAAAAAAACTAGAATGATAAGCTAGAATGATAAGAAAATCCGGTTAATGTGTGCCGCATACATTAATCATCCATTTTTTGAAACATTTTATAGGGAATTGATTTATTATTGTGTGTCCTTAGGACACACATTAGTAAAATCCTCGATAAAATACCACCTAGGGACAAACTCTATTTTTCCTTCTTCTTTTTTCTTTTTTCTTTTTTATGGGAGTACTTGCACACAGTCCTAAAAAATTGTGGCTTTAAATAGTAAAATAAGATAAGATACTAACAGGTACCTTGTTCTTATTCAGCAACTAACCACTGATTCTCAAAAGCAAAAGGACAACTTGCCCACTAAGATTTTTTTGAATGTAAAATTTTTAGGTTTTAGAAACTTAAATACTTAGGACACACGTTAGTAAAATCCTCGATAAAATACCACCCAAAGACAAACTCTCTTTTTCCTTATTCTTCTTCCTGTTTTTTTTTTTTTTTTTTTTTTTTTTTTTTTTTTTTTTTTTTTTTTTTTTTTTTATGGGAGTACTTACACATAGTCCTAAAAAATTGTGGCTTTAAATAGTAAAATAAGATAAGATACTAACAGGTACCTTGTTCTTATTCAGCAACTAACCACTGATTCTCAAAAACAAAAGGACAACTTGCCCACTAAGATTTTTTTGAATGTAAAATTTTTAGGTTTTAGAAACTTAAATACTTACCTTATCTATTTTACTACCTCATTTTGTAATACATTTCACGGATCTTTTTTTTTTTTTTTTTTGTCACTTTCATTTAAATATTTTATTTTTATTTTTTCTCTTTTCTCTTTTCTTCCATCTCTCTGTTTCTATCTCTCTTTGAAGCAAGAACCATGAACAAACCCAGTAAATCAATAGCCACCACCATAACCATTGATCCAACCTAGCCATAGTCACCCACCGCCACAACCAATCGCCACCCACTGCCACAACCACAACTAAGCCACTACAAATCTGATTTGTTTTTTAAACAAAAAACAACCACCACCACAAAAGCACCTCAGCAACCAAAAAAAAAAAAAAACACTACCACCACAAACCCACCTTAACAACCACCACAAACAGTCACAAAACCAAGCAACCCACTACCCTTGCAACCCACCATCTCCACCACAAACCCCCAAAGCCCATCCATTGCTGCCACAACTAAATCCAACCAAGCAACCTACCATAGATCTTGGCTAAGAGAGAGAGAGAGAGAGAGTGAGAGAGAGAGAGAGAGAGAGAGAGAAGAAGAAGAAGCTTGACACGATGAAGAGAAATAGGAAAGAGAGAAGATTGTGAGGAGAGAGAAAATAGTATTTAACTAAAAGAGGGAAAAGGTGAAATAAAATATTATTTTTGGGGTTTAACTATGAGCTAAAGTGAGCTGTCATTGAGCATCCACATTGGTGGAGCCATAAATTTAGCTATTTGGTACCACAAAAAACTACTTTCTCTATTTTACCTTCTTACCAGTGTAATAAATAATTTTTTATTTACTTTACAAAACATTCAACATTAGTTATTTTATTTTAGAATTCAACACAATAAAATAATATAAACAACACAATAAAATAATATATCCATTACAATAAAATAATATATCCACCACAATAAACAACCATCACAACCATCACAACCACCGCCACCACAACCACCACCACCGCCGCTGCCACATAATAGCAAATAATCGTCTAATTTAACAATAATTTTTTTCTAACCCCAAATTACACACACACACACACACACACACATACAATTTTTTTTTTTTTTTTTACTAAAACAATTTCTCAATCGTTAGGAAGCAATCTTGGAATAAACTATCAACCCGACAACAACCATTTACATGAAGCATATATGTAAACTATGAAGTGGAGGAACCTTATCAAAAAACATATAAAATGGAACACATATTATAGCTGCAACAATGTAGTCTATAGATTACTCACATACATAACTCATATTAAATTACAATAAAAACTCACATCAATAACTCACACATCCAAGTTCCTACAACTCATGCTTCTCAACATATATATATATATATATATATATAAAAGGTTTCTAAAACTCGCCTTGCAATTGCCATAAATGTTCAACGAGATCTGACTAGAGTTAAGAATGAATTTCTCGGTCTCTAATGCGTTCATAACTTTGAATGTATGCCATAAATCCATCAACTTGCACACAAAATTCTCAAACTAACATTTACAGCAATAAATTAGAAACAAAAAACATAAACTTCCATGCAAACACAAATTCCTAGAACATTTCCCAAACTAACCATTTATTGTAATAAATTAGAAACAACAAAATATAAACTTCCCCGTACACATAAAATTCTGAAACTAACATTTACACCAATAAATTAGAAACAAAAAACATAAATTTCCCAGAAACAGAATGAACTGAAAGCTACAGTCATCAAATCAGAGAAATCAAAAATAAGCAAATGCATCGCATACCCTTCAAGTAGCTAATTATATTTCCCAGTTCACTCATCGGATCAGAGAAAACAAAAATCCTCCACCTAACGTAAAGTCATTCTTCCCATTTTACAACCTGAAAAAATGATAGGCGCAACAATCTATCTCTTTACACTATTTTCCTCAACTCAGTCTCAGGCTGATCAGAGAATGCAAGAAAAATACCATTTGACCCAGCAAAACCCAATTTCAATTAACAATCAAATTATTTACTTTTCCTCTGTTTTCTTAGTAACCAAACAAAAGGGTTGCATTACCCTAACCCAAATCCCTAATCTTTTCACTCAAAACCCCCAAAACCCCACTAACAAAAACATAAAATTAGGATCAACAAATTACCAAAACGATTCAACACAAAACCATAAGATCACAAATCACAAATGAAACTTCAACAAATTTAGGATCTTTTCAATAACCCCAAAGCAAAATCAACAACAACAACAACAACAACAACAACAACACACACACACACAAAGACAAAGAACCAAAAGCAAATTGAGAAAAATGGAAAAAGAGACAAAGCTAAGAGAAAGTACCTGTAGGCATGTTTGTCGACAAAAGGGATGGGGAGATTGGCGAGATAGGTCGGCCCCGAGGGTGGGTCGAAGTTGGGCTGGCAGCTGGGCAGCGAGTTAATGAGGTGGGTCTCTGGCGGCTGGGCAACTTAGTTGGTAAATTTTTTACCAATAGATATGCTAATGCAGCACCATTTTTGTGATGTTAGTAGCTAAAATTAGCAATATAGTTTTTTAGCACCATCAATGCTAATGCTCAAAAAACAACTTGCCCTTGTCTGTTAAAATAAATAAAAAATAAAAAAATTGCCCCTTATCACTTCACATAGTCATTCTAATTTTTTATGTTGCTGGTGAGTTTTGCATAGAAATACTCTCCTTGTTCTGTGTCTTTCACCTACTTTTCTAAATGGATTGGTGTAGAGTAATTAAGTGTCTTTGTGTGATTGGAGGGGTGACAAATTTGACAATGTCCAGTCTAAGAGCATCTCTAATAGGCTCTCTAGAGCCATTTTTTAGAGCAAACTCACAAAAAACACCCTTCAACAACCTCTGTAAGAGCACTCACAGCAAAGATGTTAAAATTGCTAAAAGACTATTTTAACACCTCCGCCATAAAAAAATACCTACAACAAAGTTGATATATCTAAAATATTTTAGCTTTCAACTATATATAGTGAGCTATTATTAATAACAGCTCACTGTAGCATGAAGGTAAACATAAAAATCATTATTTTTTTTATTCACCAATGTCTCTTTTTTCCTCAGTCTCTTCTCTCTTTTCTTTTCTCTCTCACTTCTCTCTTCTCTCTCTCTCTCTCTCTCTCTCTCTCTCTCTCTCTCTCTCTCTCTCTCTCTCTCTCTCTCTCTCTCTCTCTCTTTGTTTGTTCTTGGTGGTTCGGCAATTATGGTTTGGCGGTTCATGGGTTTAATTTGGTGGGTGAGGTCATGAGGCATAGTGGTGATGTGGGTATGATTTGGTGGTGATGTGGGTCTGATTTTGTAGGTTTCATTGCTAGTGGGTCTCGGTTGTTATTTATCGGTGGTGCCGTGGCGACGGTTTTAATAGGTCTCAGTGGTGTTGTTGATGAGTCACAGTGATGTTATTGATGGTTCTGGTGGCACAGTGGGTTATTGATAGGTCTAGTGGCACAGTGAGTTGTTGATGGATTTGGTGACACAGTGGGTTGTTAATGGGTTACTTGGTTGCTTGATGGGTCTTAGTGGTGTTTCTAAGCAGGAGTGGGTTGCTTGTGATTGTAATGGTGGTTGTTGTGGCTGGCTGTGTTGCTTTATTTTATTGGGTTTTGTGGTGGGTTATTGACGATGGTGGTTGTTGCTGTTGATTTTTTTTTTTTTTTTTTTGGTGGTGGGTTTATATTATTATAATGGGATGAATGTAAGAATAGAAGCTTTGATGTGGGTTGTATTGGAAAGTAAGATGTTAAAATAGATAAAACTTCTTTTTAAGTTGATAAAAGCTATAATTTTTAGCTCTCTTACTATAAATGCTCTAACTTTAAATTGCTTTTTAGAGTTGCTACATAGCTCTCTTGACCTAGAAAGCACTCAAGCAACTCCAAATGAATTTTTCTCCTTTAAAAAAATCAAACAACTGAATAAAAAACAATTCTTTCTCTCTCATCTCATCTCTTTGTTTTAGTCTCTTTACTTCTCTCTCAAAGACTCAAATATCTCACATAATCCAAACACAAAACAAAACCCAGTTCTTATTATAACAACAAAGTTGAATCAGAATAAGAAAATAAGAAAAAAAAAATGACAAGCCGATCTGACCTAGTTTGGCGGTGAGGAGGAGGACGAGCAGCGGTGGGGAGGCAGACTAGGTGGTGCTGCATGGTGAATGCCAATCTCTACTAGGTTTTTCCTTCTAGCGACTCTCTATCTCCACTGGCCTTCTCTCTCAGGTGTGCTGCGGTCTTTCTCCATCTCTCTGTGCTAGAGATAAAGGTAGAAAACTAAAAACAAGAGGAGTGGGGAATGGGGATACATGTGTGGAGGAGAAAAAAAGAATAATAAAAAAAAAAAGAAATCATATGGATAAAAAAAAAAAATAAAGAGAGAAATGGAAAAATAAAATAAAGAGTAAGAAATTAAAATTGAGAAATAATACTATAATATTTTCACAATACTTTCATAATAAATCTTAAGTAGAAGGTTGTTACTGAAATTAATGATGAGTAAACAAATAATTTTGACTTTAAATTAGAATCAACTATAACTTATCACACAGGATTTATTGTGAAAGTGTTGTTAAACTTATCGTGAATGTAGCATTTCTAATTAAAATTAGATGACCAACAACTCACTATATCATTACCACAAGTGCTTCACGAGATTTCTTAAAAAATTATTATTAGGAAAAATTTTAAAAATATTACATTGGCAAATTTAAAAAATATGGTTATTGGGTATTTGAAAAATATAACCATCATAAATGAACGAAGGAATATTGGAAAAAAAATTATTAAAAAAAAGAAAAGAATAGAGAAATAGTATTTAAATAGGATAGATAAAAAAAAAAAAAAAAAAAAATTTGTTGGAAAGTGTATTTGAAAAAGTAAATAACTAAAGGGTAAAAAGAACTATTCACACTCCAAACAGTATAAAAATTTGGAAAGATCGTTGGAAATGCCCTAATAATTGAATTGTTAAGTTATTATTATGTTAGTGGGCTATGAAGCATATGTGCAAGTATTTGAGATTAATTTTCGACACAAGTTTATGCTAAGATCATATCAGAGAGTATGCTTCTATCTTTTCAATTTTTCTTCTTAGCACCCACCTGCTGCTAACCCTAACCTCAATATCCAAATGTGCAGTGCTGGTGACAAAACAGGCATGTCTTCACAAGCAATGCTAGCTACTTTGGCTACAATACTATGTATATTTTGGTTCCTATGGGAATTCAAGAAGATGATGAGTAGAAATTACCACTTGCCACCAGGTTCCAGAGGCTTGCCTTTAGTTGGGTACCTCCCATTCCTTGGCAAGAACCTCCACCAATCGTTTAATGAGCTTGCTCGAATTTATAGTCCAATCTATAAGCTTAAGATCGGACACAAACAATGTGTCATCATCATAAGTTCACCATCTTTGGTAAAAGAGGTGGTAGGCGACCATGACATTACGTTTGCCAATCGTAACCCAACTGTTGCAGCATTGGCTTTCTCATATGGTGGAAATGATATCGCATTTGCTCCCTATGGCCCTGAATGGCGCATGTTGCGCAAAATATTTGCACGCGAGATGCTAAGTAACTCGAACCTTGATGCTTCCTACACCCTTAGGAGAAATGAGGTAAAGAAGTGTATTAGAGATATGTATGGCAAGGTTGGAACAGCAATTAATGTTGGTGAAATTGCGTTTTCAACCGTGATTAATATGATCACTAGTATCTTGGTGCAGAGTTTCGTGCAGCAGCCATGCAACTGACATACAAGGAGTGGAGAGGGAAATGAAGAAGGTATCACTTTGGATTGGGAGGATCTTTGAACGTGTTATAGAACGGAAAAAGTTGGGCAGCGTAAAACAAGAGGGGCCAAGAGAGTTTCGTGGCAAGGACCTTATGCAGTTCCTCCTAGATTTCAGAGAGCAAGGCACTGGAATATCAATCTCCCTGGCACAAATTAAGGCCATGCTTATGGTATTTCATTTGAAAAATTATTCAGTTCTTTTTTCTTTTTTCTTTTTTTTTTTTTTTTATTTTTAAGAAACAAACACACGCTCATATAACAACGGAGAGAGAACGAGATTCTAAGTTTTAATATAAGGGTACATCACAATTCACAAACCCACTCAAACTCTACAGTAACTTTTAAGAGAGAGTTTGACGAATTATACACGTTCTATACACAACATATTCTCTTAGGTAATGTTAGATAATTATCTTTTCTTCTTTTTTCTTTAGAAACAAACGCACACACACAAGAAAGAAACGTAGTATTCGATCTTCTTACATGATAGTGGATCCTAATAATTGATTTAATAATAAAATACATTGCACATTTAAGAGCAGAGAACAGTACATCATTATACTTCAAAATAACTACTAATTTTCCATTTTTAATACTTGCTAGTATCCTTGTTATCGAGTTCAATATTTTTAATGAAACTATAAGACCTTCAAAATGTTGTATTTTGCCTTTTTAGTTTGGTTCAGTTACTATTTTGGTTGTTTGTTTTATGTATACAAAAAACAATTTCAACCAGTGGCGGAGCTAGGATTTTAGTTTAGGGGGGGCAAAATTGAAAGATTAGATTGAAAGTAAAATTAATCTAAATATTACTAATCAATATAAATAACAAAATAGATAAACAATTATATACTAATGTAATTATCATACAAGATCAAATATAATATAAACTTTAATTTATATTTGCATAACTAGCTTAATTTACTCAATTGGAAGATTTGCAAAATATACCTCGATACAAGTTCGTTTAGAATTTGATTTGAAAATCATTATTTTGATTAGGCTTCATCATAATCTCAATTGCTTACAAGTACACATTTTATATAATTAAAATAAATAAAATCACTTCATAGTTAATAACAATCAAATTAATAGATTAATTTAAAGACATAGAAGTTAAACATGTGATTTGATTCCTTAAAATAAATCAATGTAAAAGTATTAAGAATATAGAAATATACCTGCGAAGTTGTACTTTCTTGACCTTGAATACTCTTAAAAAGTTAGGTAAAATTCAACATTTCTTTCTCTATTCTTTTAAGTGGTAAGAACTAAGAAGTTAAAATTTTGGTCTATGGCAAAAATAAAGTGTTTGAAACTGTGAAAAAGTTAAGATAGAAGAGAAAACAATTAGGAGGCTAGGGTTTTAGTTTGATATAAAAGGTCTTAAATATTATTATTTATTATTATGATGATGTGGATACCCTAATTCAAAGGAAATAATTGTGTGACAAAGGCACTAGGGGAAAAAAAAATTGTAGTTACTTAAGAACATGCGACAAGAAAAAAAAAAAAAAAAAGAAGGAATATGGTTTTCATTAAGTGGGACCCAAAAAACATTGTTTTGTTTAAAAAGACAAATAAACCTATGGAATGTTTGTGTTATTTCTTATGAAACCTATATATGGAAAAAGACAAAATAGTGTTATTTATTCTCTGAGTATGGAACGTTTGAGGTCAAAATGGCAGATATTGTAAATTGCAATACTACATAGGATTTTTTTTTGGGAGGTAGGGGGGGCAACTGCCCTCCCTCGACCCCCCTTGCCTCCGCCCCTGATTTCAACTGTACTTTAACCAAACGCAAAATGTAGTCACTGCACCACTGGCCGGGCAAAGTAAAAGTGCAAAAGCTGCATTGGCCAAACCTATATATATATATATATATACTAGCCTCTGAGCACGCGCTAGAGGCTAGTATAAGTATAAAATCATGGAAAACATTACTTCTAAGTAATATCTAAATAATAAGCAAAATTTTAGGAATAAAAATACATAAAACATTTTTTTTTTAAATTTTAAATTTAAAACAGTGTTGGCACATTATTAAAATACCTAAAACATCGGGATTTTTTTTTTTTTTTTTTTGCTTGAAGTTGTTAAAAAAGAAAATAGGAAACCAATGTTGAAGGACTCAACACCCTCCAAAAAAAAAAAAAAAGTTGATGCAAATTTATTAACTGAGAACACATAACACTTGATGCAAATTCAAAAGGCATGGTTTGTTTGGAGTCTTTTTTGTCATTTGGTAAGTTATTTTGAATCAGATTAAATTTTACCAATTTTTAAAATTTTAAATGAAGTAACATTTTAAACTATCAAATATAAGATATATTTAAGGGTGTAAGTTTTTAACCCTAAAAGTTAGTCTATTATTTATTTAGAAGCAATTTTTAGCACAATTTTAAAATTTTATCTTTAAAGATAGGTTCTCCAATATCATTCTTGCATTAGTATCTAAATAATAGGCAAAATTATAGGAATAAAAATACTTAAAACAATTTTTTTTTAAAAAAAATTAAACATAAAATAGTGCTGGCATATTATTAAAATACCTAAAACATAGGTTTTTTTTTTTTGCTTGAAGTTGCAAAAAAATAGGAAACCAATGTTAAAGGACTCACCACCCTCAAAAAAAACAAAAAACAAAAAACAAAAACAAAAAACAAAAAAACAAAAAAAACAAAAAACAAAAAAAAAAAAAAACAAAAACAAAACAAAAAAAAAAAAACAAAACAAAATGTTTATGCAAATTTATAAATTGAGGACACGTAACACTTGATGCAAATTCAAAAGGCATGGTTTGTTTGGAGTCTTTTTGTGTTTTGGTAAGTTATTTTGGATTAGATTAAATTTTACCAATTTTAAATTTAAAATGAAGTAACATTTTAAACTATCAAATATAAGATATATTTAAGGGTGTAGGATTTTACTCCTAAAAGTTAGTCTATTATTTAGAAGCAATTTTCACCACAATTTAAAATTTTATCTTTAAAGATAAGTTCTCCAGTATCATTCTTGCTTTAGCAAATTTGCGTATATAACAATTGCTTACAAAATCATCAAATGTGCAATGAAAGGCACAAAAAAGGACAATATTAAAAATCATCAAATGTGCAATGAAAGGCACAAAAAAGGACAATATTAAATTTCATAATGTAGGATATTTACAAAAAATATTTTTTAACAACTACTTGATAGAATGACTACCACTTCGCTCACCCGAATTCATTCAATGTGTCTGCTATGCAATCTAACCAAATTGTTGATATGTCACCCTAAAAAAAATACAAAAAAATAGAGAGTAGGGCTTAAATGTAAGAAAAACAACAAACAAAAATAATAAGAGGAAGAGAGGGCACCACTTGGAACACATACACAAATAATGAGTGAAACCTGATAACCACCAAAAAAAAAAAAAAAAAAGACAAATCAATATATATCATTCCTATTCTTTAAAAAAATAGTCATTAATTAGAGAAAATACTTAAACATCCATCAAACTAACCAAATAAAAGAAAAAAAAAATTAAAAGAAGATAAGATAAGAAAATGATATGGAAAGGATAATGATAACAAAGTGTAGTCCTATTTTGTAGGCACTATTATACGTGGGAATTAAATTTTTTTTTTTTTCCCCTTTTAGAATCTAAATCATGATAAAATAATAATTTTTTGTTGGAGATAAAACAATCATTTTTTACAAATTAAGCAATAATTATCCTATTCCCGAAATCTACCACATAAATTTAATTTCTCATTGATAAACCAACACATGGAGAAGAAAATTAACACATAATCTAATAACCCAAGAATTGTTTTTTGGTAAACGATAATCCAAGACTTAATATATTACTTGCTGCAACTTGTATTAAGACACAATATATTACTTGCTGCAAAGAGAAAAATAACCTCATAATTCTTTAAGTTTTCATAACCTTTTCGGAGAAAAACTGTGCTAAAATCACCAATTAATTTATCATCAATTCATCACACGTCCACTCACTTTATGTACTTTAAGTTAACAAAATTAAAGTTAAGAATATATGAAGAAGTGAAGAAGTGCTCAACAAAACAGTCACATAACTTTTCCATCAAAAAAAAATATATACTATAGAAAGAAATCCCTCAAAAAAGTAAAAGACTACAAAAAGAAAAGATATAAGACTACAGGAAAAAAAAATTGTAAAATCAACTATTAGGTCGCCTCTAATTGTTCGTTTATATATGTGTGTTCTTCTCAAGAGGAAAAACACAAACGTACAGCACTACTATTTAGATCCCTCGTGAGATGAGATTAAGGGAAAAAAAAAAAAAAAGATCCCTCGTGAGATGAGATTAAGGAAAACAATAAGCAAAACATGGCCAAATTTGTCTATATATGTGTGTTCTTCCCAAGAGGAAAAACACAAACGTACAGCACTACTATTTATATCCCTCGTGAGATGAGATTAAGGAACATAAAAAATAAAAAATAAATAAATAAATAAATAAAGATCTGATGTAGAACAGACAGCACATGCCTTCTTGGAGCAGCAAGGGCGCAGGAAATCACAACGCAAGATCAAAGGGGGGTGCCAGTAGGGGCCATCAGAGGTAACAGTGTCGGAATTGCATGAAATTTGGCAGGTTGAAGGGAAACAGCGTTCTAATCCAGATTCATGACGCCATGAACGTCGCCAAATTTTAGGCAAATTCCTTCGTTAAGGCCCCGAAAACAACGTTTTTGCTATTTATAGTATTATTTGTTTTTCCTTAATAACTTTTAGTTTAAAAGTCAGAATAACGTCCCGTCTGTTTTGGGACGACCCTTAAGGTCAGTAGTTTATGATTTTGCATTTAACTCAATTTTGCCATTTTTGGCAAAATTCGGTAATTTGTCACCTAATCGCTTAATTAGTGCGAATTAGGGTTTTAAACGTTTTTCTTTAGTATTTATATGTTTTGTAGCCGTCAGAGGCAAGATAGACTATTATCAATAAAACACAGACTTTTGTCAAATTTTCTTCTGGTGGATTCCAGTTTTATCTCCTTGTGGATTCAAGGAAACCCCTCGTGGATTCGAGGTTTACTATCAGGAACTAACAGTTTAGTTTCTGTTCCATCAAGAGAGCATCGTGTGTGCTTCTCTTCAGGCTTCCGCGACATCAAGATCCCTCATGAGATGAGATTAAGAAAAACAATAAGCAAAACACGGCCAAATAGAGAGAGTAATTGAAGTCAAAGAGAGAAATTGAAGTCAGAAAGAGCTTACCTTAAATCTATCTACTGTTGTTGTTGTTGTTTGTAATGAAATCTGAAGCAAAGAGGTGAGTGAGAGGAGTTTCTTAACAATGATGATAATGATGAAAAGAAGAATAACACAAAATTGAGAGAATTGGAGAGCGGAAGAAGAAGCAATTTGAGTTTAAAAACCAATGTGAGTGTACTAGGAGTGTGTTCCTATTTTGTAGATAGTGTTTTACGTGGAAGTTAAAGAAACATTTTTACTAAGTTTTGCCACTACTTAAACATAGGTTATAGGGGTATTTTGGAACAAAAAAAAAATCCGGTCCAAACAGGTGCAGCTCCTTAAATAGTAGTATAGATAAAAACGTTATAGGTTATATTTGTTTAACATATTTATAGGTTATATTGGTTATATTTTTTTATATGTTATATTTATATTTGGATAGTTTATATGTTATATTTGTTAATTTGTGTTACAAAGTTATATATTTATTCTTTCTCAAAAAGAAAAAAAAAAGTTATATATTTATTGTTTTGAAAGTTGTCATGTGTTTTTTACTCGAAAGTTAACTGTAATGGTTTTTCTTAAAGCTACTATCATAATTATAAGTAGTAACTGGTGTTTGCAATACTAGCAGGTAGTTGGTTCGTTAAAAATAAAAAATTTAGCCCCTTTAAACCTAAAAACACCTCTGGCTACTTTAAATCAGCCCAAAACAAGGGGGGAGGGGGGAAACATTTGGGCTGGCCCAAACCAACCCAAATTTTTTTGTTTAAAGGCCTAGCCTATCACAGATCAGGCCGCATTGCATAGTGGCCAATGCATTAAGATGAAGTGCAGTGGGATTTTTGGGCAAACTGCATCAGAAGGTATTATGGTGCTAAATACGGCCCAAAATTCCAAAACATAACTAAACCTCACCATGTCCAACTTAGTCAAAATGGTCTTTAATGTTTCAAATGTACTAGTATAGTAGTATCAATTTAGTTCTTAATTAGAGAGAGAAAAAAATTTAGTTCTTTTTTTTTTTTAAATAGAATTTTTTTCTCTAACCTAATCTAAGTATATATGTGTATGAAACTCTCTTGGAGACTTGAACCCCCCGGCCCTTGCCCTCCACACTTCACAAGCATTTATACTTGTAAAATGACCACCACACCAAAATTGCGCGGTAGTAAAAATTTAGTTCTTAATCTTTTGGTATTGTATCAAAATAATTAATGATATAAACTATTTTGATATAATACCAAAAAGTTAGAGGCCAAATTAACATATTTAAAACGTTTGACTCTTTTGACACTCTTTTGACCATAAGGCAAATGTTAGTGAACAAAATAATAATTAAACCTTTTTGATTTTATTTCTCACTAATAAGAATGAATGATGAATCTATGCCCAAAAACCTGTCATATCTGATATATATAATATTATACCAGATAGTTTTTCGTGTTAACAGGACATCGTCATCGGTGGTACTGACACAACACCAACCATGGTCTAGTGGGCAATGACAGAAATGATCCTACATCCAGAAGTTATTAGAAAATCCCAGGAAGAATTAACAACTGTGGTGGGTATTAGAAATATTGTTGAAGAATTCCACATACTCAAATTGGAATATTTGAATGCAGTGGTAAAGGAAACGCTAAGATTGCACCCAGCAGCCCCATTACTACTGCCTCGTTGCCCAACACAATCTTGCAATGTGGGTAGTTACACAATACCAAAACGTACAAAGGTCTTTTTGAATGTCTGGACAACGCACAGGGACCCAGAGTTTTGGGATAATCCTTATGAATTTAGACCTGAGAGGTTTTTGGGTGATGGGATCAAATTGGATTACCACGGTAATAGCCTTCACTATCTTCCGTTTGGGGTCGGAAGGAGATGTGCGCAGGGCTTCCCTTAGGTGAGAGAATGTTGATGCATGTGTTGGCTTCATTGTTGCATTTGTTCGAGTGGAAATCACCGAATGGTATAGAGCAAGATTCTTCAGAAAATTTTGGTGTTGTTTTGGAGAAATCAACACCTTTATGTGCTATTCCAGCGCCTAGGTTATCCAACTTAGAGCTATATGCATAGGACAACAAGATACTAATATCACTACATTGGGTATATAGTTCGATAATATAATAAGTTCATAGGATCACAATAATTATGTGACGGTACTTTGCACTCATGGGGATGAGGGGTTTGTAACTGTGGCAGTTCATACTCTTTTTTTACCCACGAGAGATCTAAATTCTGTTGCCCATACTTTCGCTAAATGTTCTTGTGATATAAATGTATAGTTTTATCAGTTGTAATAATATATTCTTCCTTCCCAGCTTCTGCTTGGGATGCTTGGAAGACAGACCTGATTGTTTCTGCTACTATTGGAGTTTGAATGAAAGTTGAGTTTATTAGGATTTAGGAATACAAATAAATAAAAAGTTCAAGCTTTTTTTGTGACAAGTCTAAGCCAATCCCATCTTTGTTAATAGTTATTACCTCGACTTTGTACTAGAACCTTACCTTGGGATTTGGATCCCATGCAATAAAAATAAGTTTAGAGGTTAAAATTTTTTTTAATCCAAGTGGATATAGGTAGGTACAAATGTTTTATTAAATGGATTAAAGTTGTCCACGAAAGGAAGGTTAGTCAACAGGTTATGGCTGATTTCGTAAAGAGTGGCATCACATTTGACTTTAAAATTCTTAGGGTAAATTACACTTAATATTCATGAGGTTTGGGCTAATACTAACAAAATCCACGGCATTTTAAAAATGACCAACTTGACTCCTAAACTCTTCTCAAATGCCCAAATCATGTCATCCAAACAGACTATAAAAGTATTAATTGAATTTTACCCAAATTCTTAAGTTGATACTAGGGGTGTCTATGGGTTGGTCCGGGTCGGGTTTGTGCGTAACCCGCAACTGACCTAATTAGATTAGGTGTATGAAATGTCAACTCGCAATCAACCGAGAGGATGACCAGATCGAGCGGGTTGAAACTTCAATAGGATCCAAGTAGGTCGATCGAGGTCGAAAATCTAAAAAACAGCGAGAATCAGGCATAGATCCGACAAGAATCCGGCATGAAAACGAAGAAAAATGGCCAAAATCCTTGATGTCTCACTAGATCCGGCCTAATCTAGGCCATTTTTGGCAAGATCTAGGCTAGATCCAATGAAATCTCACCAAGATCTTGATGAAAATGGTATAGATCTCGCCGGATCTACTATATATCGCCGGAAATTTTTTGGGTTGGTCGGATCAAGTTGAACAAATTTTGGAGGACGGAAAACCGACACCCAACTCGGAAAACTCAGGTTTTGGAAGAATAAACCTATCACCGATCGCCGGAGAAGTCGATTCGGTCGGCGGCGGGTCAGGTCCAGTCAGTGGCGGCGGGTGGGTCGGGTTGACCAGGTCTCTGGATAGCCCTAGTTAATACTATTTGACTACTTTTGTCAATAGAAAAATAAGTGACCTAACATGTATTGCATTTATGATTTATCGTACAAAGTTCATGCCTTAATACCCACAAAAAAGGGGCAAGCTAAAGGGATCCCCAAATATATTTAATCATATTTATAAGGGAGAGTAAGTAGATTAACAATATTATCAATTAAAAAATAGAAAATTGTTGAACTAGAATACAAAATTTTAAATAATAATATTACATCTAAAAAAAATTAAAAGAAAAGATTTTAAGTAAAAATATTTACTTCAATTTAGTTATCAAAATGCATGGAGCTCCCTTTTAAATATAGCTCTACCACCTTTTGCATTAGTGTTCAAGTAGGAGAAGCTCTACATCATGTAATCTTTATCCCTTTTTAACTTTATACCAATGAAAGTTCTTTATGGCCTGTTTGGATGGAGGAGGGAAGGAGGAGGAGTGAAAGGGAGTAAAGTAGTGTTAACTAAAATTAAGCTAATTTTGTGCTAAATCTACTCTACTGTACTTCCCCTCCTTCCCCCTCAATCCAAACGGACCATTAATGTGGACATTGTATGAAATGCAAGTTGGTTAGTGGAATAATGAGACAGCAATATAACAATATCATCACAAGGATGTCTGAAACCTTGTAGTTCCAAGTCAGCGATTCTGGCTAGTTACCATGAAATTGTTTTGGCCGAAAAGAACACGCAGTTTCTCGTTCTTTTATTTTAAAATTAGGCCATAATTAGTGTAATGTTGTAATAGACATTTATTTTATATAAATGTGAATTTTGATAATTATCATCAATATTAATAGACATTTATTATAATCTATATCAAATCATATCATATACTCTATAATAAAAGTTGACCTTAGAAGTCATGATTGTGCCAAGTAGCTTCACCAAATTGCAGAAATTTTTATAGATTTTTAATTTTTTTTTTAAAAATGTATAATTTTACTTCTCCTATAATTTCTAAGTTAATAAAAATCTTAATTTGATTGGAATCTAGATTCTAGATATCAAATTTTTTCCCTCTCTTTTCACGTGTATATATATAGTTCATTTTTTTATGGGATAGCTTAAAAGACCTAAACTACATTTAAAAATAAAAATTAAAAAATTAAAAAAAAAAAAACTACATTAAAAAAATTAAACATAGAATATGGGAGGGAAGGCATAAGTTTGAGTTTAAGTTAAACTCTATCAACTAAAAAATTGCAATAATTTTTTTAAGATAGAAACAACACAACCTAATTATTCTTATCAACTTTCTCAAAAAAAAAAAAAAAAAAAAGTTATTCTTATCAACTTTTTCTCTATTGTTTTATTAATGTTTTAGATAAATACTAAAGCTTAATTGTGGATATCAAATTTTTTTAGAGATAATGAAGTAACACTACCACCACAAATATAATTTTATCAAAAAAAAAAAATGTAATAACATAAATAGTTTTTTATATGTAATAGATTTTTCTTTATTCTTATCTTCTCTTTCTTTAAAAAAAAAAAAAGTTATTCTTATCAACTTTTTCTCTATTTTTTTATTAATTTTTTAGATAAATACTAAAGCTTAATTGTGGATATAAAATTTTTTTAGAAATAATGAAGTAACACTACTACCACAAATATAATTTTATCAGGAAAAAAATATGTAATTACATAAATAGTTTTTTATATGTAATAGGTTTTTCTTTATTCTTATCTCCTCTTTCTATAATATATCCTTTTTTTCTATAATATATCTTCTTCTTCATGGAATAAAACTCACACCAAATTGTGAATTCTCAAATCCCCAAGAAAATGTCTCTTCCTCTAGCTACACAAGTATGTATTTCTTTTCTTTTCTTTTCTTTTCTTTTCTTTTCCTTTTTTTTTTTTTTTTTTCATGAAGCTACATTCTAATTCATGAGTAAGGAGCAACAAATTCAATGATAATAATAAATAGAGCCTTTAGGTGCATCTATAAATGTTATTTTCTACAAGTTGTCTTTTGTACATGTATACATATATAGATAAATACACACATGTTGTGGTGGTTAGCTAATGATGTACAATATATTTTATTCAAACACACTACATATATTATGTATTAGGATAATTAAAATAATTTTTCATTTTTTATAATCTATATTTAACATCAAAATATATTTTTTTAATTTATATATGATTTTTTATCAAGGCATTTAATTTACATATGTTTATATATATATATATATATATATATATATATATATAAAATCGAACAGGCATAATGCTAGTATGTTATAAAATCGAAACCTTTAACTTTTGTTGACTTTTTCATGTTGTGACACATAAGCTTTGAAGCCTTCACAATTTTCCACATCATAATTATTATTTAAAAAAAAAAAAAAAACAAATAATATGTTAGCACTGCAAACTTAAATCGGTAAAAGTAAAACACAAAAACCCTAAATATGTGCTCTCTTCCCTTACGTCTCTTTTCTTTTTAATCTTTGGCTTATAAATAAGCTTAGGAAAAATGTTTATAAACCCCCTAAACTTTTAGCTACTAGTAAAAACACCCCCTAAACTTTTATTTTGATCAATTTACTTCATAAACTATACACAACTGCCAAATCAATAGCTCTATTAGTTTGGTGTTATAAAACTAATGGTTAACTCACGTGAGAGACACATGAGTTTTAAAATTTAGTGCTGTGAGATGGAGAGGATGAGAAAGCTATGTTGGAGAAGCATGAGAAGTCTGGTAACTATGACCCCAAGAAGAAGAAGAAACCAACGTGTCCTGTTAGGCGGTACAAGGAGATACTGCCCTTTCCGAATACAAGTATGTGCAAGACTTTCCAATTGATGGTGTTCTTGAAGCATCGGTTCATGGCTGACCACACGTGCAAAGAGGTTACGGACACAGACATGGATAAGACGCGGACATGGATATGGGGATACGGCAATTTTTGAAAAATGAGGACACGACACGGCATGGACACGGCAATTAAATAATTAATTAAATTTTATATTTAGGCATATTTTTTAATATTTTTAGATATAAAATACGTTTATGTCTAGAATTTAAATTATGTAAGAACTACAAATAAGTAAACTAACACCCAAAGTAATACAATAATACACATAAAATGTTTAGAGTATAGACCAAAAGTTTAAATAGGCTTCATTCAACGTCAAACTAGAAACATAAAAAGAAAACAAGCTTCAAACTTTTGGGATTTAAAAAAAAAATTTAAATATATATATATATATATATATATGTAGTGAGAGTGGGATTAAAAATAATAAAAAAAATGCGTTATAACTTAAGTAACACTAAAATTGTAGTCTAACAGTACAGTACAGAGTACACAGCACATCTGAAAAAAAAAAAAAATACAAAAGAGGTCGAACTTAGACCTGTCCACGCCGAGAGAGAGAGAGAGAGAGAGAGAGAGATCAGAAGGGACAGAGGGCACGGCGTTGATGGCGACTGTCTATGGAGCTCGCCGACTCGCCGATTGGCCCAATCTAGCACCGGCGACTATCTATGGGTTTCAACTTTCATGGTATCAGACTCTAAACTTTAACCAGTGACTGTCAAAATCTGTGATTTTCTTCTTCTTTTTTTTTTTTCACTGTTGGCATGTCCACCATGTCGGAGAAGCAAAAAAAGAAAAAAGAAAAAGGACACCGCTCGGACACCGGAGTCCAACGAGTCATTCCGGTATCCATGTTCGACATGTGTCAGACACCGGTACGTCGCCAAAAATGGCTTGTCGATGCAACCTAGGTTTCAGATTTAGTTTTACAATTCATTGTAGAAAAATTATTGATTTTTAAATCTCACGTGTCTTTCACATGAGTTGACCATTAGTTTTCTAACACCAAACTAATAGAGGTATTGATTTGGCAGTTGTATATAGTTTATGGAGTAAATTGATCAATATAAAAGTTCAAAGGGTGTTTGGCCAATAACTGAAAGTTTAGATGGAGTATGGGCATTTTTCTCAAAACTTCTTTGAATATAAAGTTTATAATCTCTCTCAAAGATTCAAACAAATATGAAGCCAAATCTTTTCACCACTCCGCCCACTATGTGAGTGTTCAATTATTTATTATTAGTTTTATTTGTATATTTAATTGTTTTGTTAGCTTATGGTGTTTACATATATGACCGGTTAGTTTTGTTCATGAATTCGGTTCTTTTTTTCTTTTCTTTTTTATCAGGTCAAGGCTTTATAAATATACAATCATAAACCGCCAAACTCCGCATGTATGATTATTTATGATTATATTTTTGTTCATTGTTTAAGGCTTAGACCCATTAAAACTTATTGCTTTATGGTTTTCATGGTTTTTTTTCTTTTCTTTTCTTTTTTTCCTTTTGTTTTTGGAGGATAGCTAGGAAAACAACCTAATGGGCGAAAAAGAAAATTATGTTTTATGGTTTTTCATGTACTTTTTTAAAAGTGATCTTGGTACATCTTTTTATACAACCATAAACAACCAAAGCCTAAGCTTATGATTGTTTATGATTTTTTTTTTCATGGTTTAAAGTTTTGACCCATTAAACACTCTTGGGCTCACAATATATTTATAACATGGGCTTTAGATTTCCTACTTTGGGCGACCCTAACCCTAAGACCCAATCATGTCTCTCATGCTTCTGTATATCCCCAATCCCCTTCTTAGTCACTCTCTCGCTTCTTAAGTATGAGATGTTTTCAGTACCTCTTCACCAACCCTTTTCCTTCCTTTGTTTCTCCTATTTATACCCAAGCGTGAGTGGAAGGATGATGATTGCTTTCAAAACTAGTGCAACCGGCGGTCCAATGTCGTTAATCGTAGGTGGTTGTTTAGGTAGGAATGGCTTTGGAACTAGTTCCCACTTCAGTAGAATTGCTCGGCAAAGGCACGCCCTTAAATGTTACTAGATGGCCGGTAGACGACACCCTGGCAGTTGCCTCGACGCTCAGGGGGGTGGTTCGCTGAGCGCAGACCAGGTGGCGTGGTGTAGCATGTACTGGTGTAAACCCCAAGGGGTGAAATGGACAAAATGTTGGGTTGGCGTATAAGGCCCAAATGGGCTTGGACATTATGGCAACTTAAGGCCCAGATAGGCCTGAGTATACCAGTGCCGTATAGTTAGGTTCTAGGTACTTAGGAACTAATGTGTTAAAACTCTAATTTGTATTGTTGGCAAACCATGATTAAAACAGGTTGTTAGTCTTGTTTTAGACTTGCTCAAAGTATGTCTTTTATGTAAAGTTAGAATCGAGTTAACTACATAATTGAGTGTGCAATTCTGACTAACTCGATCGATCGAAAATTAGACTTGATCGATCGAAAGTCGTGCAGATTATTTTTTTCTACAGAATTTCCAACTCAACTCTAAGCCCATATGACGTGTAGGGTTTATATTTTGACATAGGTATAAAAGGCAAACCCTAGCCACATTTTAGAGGTTGCTCTATTTGCTATGTGTGTAAATCTCTTGTGAGATCTGAGAGGCGGTTGCCTTCACACATGCTTAGGATTATCAAGAAGGAGATTTCATTGAGAGTTTGATGATCATTCAATTGCTACACTAAACAGCTTAAAGATACACAAGCGGGAGTGCTTGTACTTGTTAGAGAATCCAAGAAAGAAGGAGTTCGTGGTCTCGGAGCTTGCACGTGGTCGTGTCAGTAAGTTTTCTACTGGTGGGTAGCCATAGAATGTTAGTGGTCTAAGTCACTATTGTAAAACTTCGATTCTTTCATAATGGATTCAAGGTTATCTTGAGGATCGCTAGGTTAAATCCTTCCCAGGTTTTTTACCGGTTTGGTTTTCTTGGGTTGTCATATATTTGTGTTCTTTATATTCCGCACTTTATATTGATATGATATATGATTGTGTTAACCTAGATCTGAAATTTGGACTAAGTAATAACTTGACTTATTAACTAGGTTAATCTAGTTGTGTTTTAAGAGGTCTAAAAACAAACAAAAACTAATTACTTTATGGGTTCATGTACTTTTCTTTTTTCCTTATATTTCTCTTTTGAATAGTCATATTTTTTTTTTTTTTTTGAATTGTTTCAATAACTTCTAAGATTTGAATCTTCTAATTCTTTTAATATATATATATATATATATGGAATTTTGGCAGTTTAAATATCTAAATTTTTGTGTTAGTTTTTGTAATATTTTAACATGTTTGGCAGATTTTGATAATTTATTCTTTTGAAGGTAATCAATTTTTCTCTTATATTTCTCTATTGTGTAATCATATATATTTTGTTTTGTTTCAATAGTATATAGGAAGTGAATATTATGATTTTTTAATAATTTTTGGCTTTTTGAAAGTTTTAACATTTGAATTATTGAGTTACTTTCTTGCAAAATCTAAAACTATTTGGCAAATTTCAATGACTATAGCTATGAATTATCCTTTCGAGGGTAACATATATTTCTCTTATAATTATTTGTTGTGTAATCACACACACACATATTATATATATATATATATATATATATATATATATATATATATATAATTTGTAGGTTTTGAATCTTTTGTTTCTTTAATATTTTTTGCCTTTTGTAATTTTTAACATCAGTATTTTTTGGGTTCATTTTTTTGCAATATCTAAAACTTTTCTAGCAAATTTCAATAGTTATAACCATGGATAATTTTTTTGAATGTAACTCATCTTTCTCTTATATTTCTCTATTGTATAGTTATATACATTTTGTTTTATTTCAATAATTTCTAAGCAGTTAATCTTTTGATTTTTTAATATTTTTTGAATTATTCTTTAATTCAAATATTCTTTAATGTCTAAATTTTTGAGTTACTTTTTTGCAATGTCATCAGATTTTTTTGTAAGTCATTGCACATTCAAGCAATGGCTTCTTCATCAAATTGTAACACAAATTGAAATTAGACAAGAGCAATTCATTCAATGGTATAGTTTCATAATCAATTTAATATTATTTTAGTCTACAATAGAAATAGGCAGGTTTCCATGCATAGTATGGGTTAGCGACTAGCATAGGCAGAGCCAGGAGGGGTCGAGAGGGGGCACTTACCCCCCTTGGCCCCACACAAAAAAACTGTTAATATTTACTTAACTTGCATTGATGCATTTAAGGTAAAAAGATAGAACTATTACTAATGAAAAGGTATAAAACCATAAACAAACAATCAGCTGATTGCATGAGATGATTGGGAGCATAGCCCACTTTTGCCATCTTAAAATATAAGCCCATCCTATATTAACATAACCCAATTCTTTTTTTTTTTTTTTTTTTTTAAATACCTTAATGCGTGTCTAACTTATAACCTCATATTGTTTGATTTTTCTACTCTCTTTCTTTGGTAACTTTTTAAATGAATTTCTTGTATTGAAGTATAAATAAATGGTTAATAAATAAGATGGTTTTTCAAAATAAGTTTGCATGTTAAGCTAAAATAAATAGACCTATAACATATAGCTTTACAAAAATAATAGAAATTTACCTAAGTTGAACTTTATGTCTATCTAACAACTAAAAATCTTTTAATTCCTAAGTAAAGTTATAACGTTTTTTTTTATAATTAAAATTTTAAAAGGATTGTTGGGGGCATTTTTTTTCGTTGCTCACATGATATTTGGGAAGTCAAGACCAAGACTCAACTTTAGGCTTCGAACATGGCTCAAAAGCTATCGGTGAAGTGTGAAAGACCCATTTGCTCAAGGTCCAAGTTGCATCCAACAAATATCATAATAAGGCCCCCAAAAATACCTCCTGCAAAAATAAACTAACACAAAGGAGGGCCCACCACAATAAGTACTTAGATAATAGTCCAACAGTAAATAAGAAAAACGTCCAATGCTAGATGTTTAGAAAATTAATAAATGTATTTGCATAATAAAAATTATGCATTTACTCCATAGTCGGTGTAGACACTCAATTTTGCATCCATGATTTAATAAAGGAGAATGACTTGAATGACTAATCCATGTACCCCAAAAATCATAATTGCATTACATGCATCAATTTGGTCTTGCATTACACACATCATTTTTTTTTTCTTTGCATTATATGCATTAAATCATTCATTGCATATCATAAACATGATCTTGAGAATGGTCGCAATGGTGTTTCCAGTTTCCAAATCAGACCATTGGATTGAAAGATATCGCATGATCAAGTTTGCACAGTCAACATGCATTGTGTTTAGGTAGAATCAACCACACAAGATCAATTTAAATCAATTCTGATTAGTTAAAAAATTAAAATTAATTAAATAATTTTGTGATTAGTTGATAATTAGTGTTTAAAATAGGGATGCATGCACAGGAATAAAAGGGATGATTGTATAACAATAAAATTATAGATAATCTAAACTTTATCAAGATTTATTTCAGGGTATTTATCTACAAGATAATTGTCCTCAAATATCCTGAATTATCCAAAAAAGAGATGAAAAATCATAGGCGGAGGATGAAAACGCGTCTAGGAACAAGGATCGACCAAAAAACCCTAGAAGAGGAGTCCAAACAACACCCGAACATGAAAGTGCATTCAGAGCCATAGGGCCAATTTGACACTTTTGTAAAAGGACCGAATTTCCCTGATGTGGTCTTTGGCCCAACGACCTTCGAGTGACAATTATGCATACCATTTTCGATCTTTTCGCAAAAGGATGTGTCCGGATTCAAACCCTAATCATGCATACCTATTTTTTAGAGCCCTCAAGCCTCTATAAATAGAAATTGAACCTCATAATTCAGCACCTCTTTTCCACAATCTGAGAGGCCTACGTTTTAGGCTTTCAAATTGCCCATATTTTCTGATCCATTTTCTGAGTGTTGCTGTTTAAATTAGGGTTTTTAGGTTTCAAAGAGAGCTAAATAAGTTTCTTTGAACCCTAAAACATCCTCTCAAGAACGAAGAGTACTCATGCAAAAGGTTGTTTCCTTCACCCTATCCTTCTTGTGTTTTTTTATATTAATGAATGTTTTTATCCATAACATGAATGGTTCATCATTGTTTTGTTTAAAGCACGATTGTTTTTATGTGATTGTTATAATCTCTTTCTTGAATGTCAATAATCTACATGTGAACAATACTTTTTCTCAAAATAAAAACAAATCTGCATCTTTATAAGATGTAGATCTGACTTTTTCTTAAAATAAAAACAGATCTGCATCTTTATAAGATGTAGATCTAACTTTTTTCTCAAAATAAAAATAGATCTGCATCTTTATAAGATGTAGATCTGACTTTTTCTCAAAAAAAAAAAAAAAAAAAAAAAAAAAAAAAACAGATCTGCATCTTTATAAGATGTAGATCTTACTTTTTCTCAAAATAAAAATGGATCTGCATCTTCATTAGATGCAGATCTAAATTTTTCTCAATTAAAAACTGATTTGTATCTTTCTTAGATACAGATCTGATTTTTCTTTAATACATGCAGATTTGAAATAAAGGAAAAGATTAAACATGATTGTGTTTTTGTTTGTTTTATGTAAATCATGTTCCATAAATTTAAATTATGAGTGAAACTCTCTTCTTAAAAAAAAAAAAAAATCTTTTTCATTCTTTTAAAACATATAAAAACATATTTGACTTTTCTGTCGTTAAAAACCATTTTTTTTTATCATCACAAAACAGATCTTAATTTTTATTTCCAAAAACCACTTTTTCTAAATTTTACAAAACAAATCTAGTATTTTGACAAATCAAAATCACTTTTTTTTACTAATAAAAAAAATCTGAATTTTTTTTAAAATAAAAGAAGAGACTTCATTCATAAATAAATTTGTGTGATTTGATCTTTGTTTCACATGTTCAACATATCATTCATGACATGCATAAAACTGTACATTGGTCACAAGAGTCTAGAAGACCAGACTTTGTCTGGGCGGGATGAATGCCTAACACCTTCCCATTCTGTAACCTAGCCTCCGGATTTAGGTCTTTAGTTAAGTAGATTTAGCCTTGTCTTTATTTGTTTTGCATAGAATGTAACTAGGACAAAAAGCTATGTATTTTGGTAGATTGTAACTAGGACCCAAAGCTATGTAATTTTCAAGTTTTTCAATATATGTATTTTTTTTATTCAATCAATGAAGAGAACAATTCTGTCATGTATTTATTTTTCTTATTTTTACCCAAATCTCTTTTTTGAGGGACGCTTTTCGTCGAGGTCTCTCATAGTCAGTTAATATGAAAGTGAGCTCGTTATAACAAGTACACAAGAGGAAAAATGATCTAGCAGTGAATATGACGGACCTCTAGCTATAACGTCTAATTAATTAATAAATGTGTTTACATTATAAAAATCATATATTTTCCTCATTATTATTAAGTCAACATAAGGGAAAACTCTCATAGTATCCAACACATTATGGCCTTCATTATAATAGCAATAAAAAAGGATTAAAGGCTTTACAATTACAAGTAAAAGAGAAAAAAAAAATAGGATTGAATGAAGGGAGAGAAAGAGTGTCCATCTAATGCAGCAAATGTTTAAACAAGATCTCCATGTGTCATATCATACCCATAATGATGAATATATATGTTTAGTAAGTGATAGGAATGACTTTATGGAAAGTTTGAGTGAATATATGGAAATATGGAAGAGAGATGAAGTGGTGTTTAGCCATTTTCGGGTATGGTGTAAAGAGGGGCTATTTATGACTATTTTAAGGTGCTGGGATTTTCTGAGAAGATGGAATGTGATGTTTATGGGTAAGTGTATATGAGCATTTATGGACTAAAGGCTAGTTTCTAACCTAAGGGACTGACTTATGGGCTGAAAATAGCATGATGGGTGAGGAAATTTATGATAAGATTGTTGTTCTTGATGAGTTGATGGTAGTTCCTTTTATAGTGAAGCTTAAGAGATTAATTAGCAAAATTTAGAAAGGACCAAGTTTGACAGCAAAAAAATCTCTTCTGAGATTTGGCCCAAAAATGGTGAGACTTGCTTTTTGGGTTGTTTTGCTTATTTGGGTAATGCAACTAGAGGCTGAGATTCTCCTAATCTAGGCATTAAATGCTAAGATTTGGAGATTAATTTCGTCTAATAGGATTAGAGCAAATATGAGGACTAGAGATCTTGCTCGCTACAACTAGGATTAGAGCTCAAGGGGGTTGGTTGACACTCCAAGCCAGGTGTCAACCATTGATGCCTCTGCTGGAGCTTCTGCTGGACAGCCCATTATGCTCTCCAAACCACTTTTCCCTAATTTTCCCCTTTTAGGATTCATGGACTTGGTTCATGAATCGATTACATGCATTTTTAGTAATAAAATAAACTATTTAATTGAGAATTTCATGAGCTTGGAAGTCTTGGTTATGGCTTCCTTAAGTTGTGACCAAAACTTGGAGAAGAAGGTTATTTATTACCATTAGCTTTTAGGTGTCAGCCTAGCCTCTAGTACTGTTCATGTTAGAGTTGGCAATGGCAGAGAGGCTGATGGGACAGGTGGCCAACTCCTAATTTGGTTTGGGAGCTTGGTTGCTTCTTGAGATGCTCTCCAGTGAAAGGCAAAACTAAAGGGAGTTCTCTAGCTGTGTCAGTTTGCACACATGAGCTATTTTGGCTGAGATTTCATGTTGAGCTTGGCCATGAGGGCTGAATATCTTGGTGGGTCCTTGACTTGGTCGTTCTCTCCACTTGGGCCTATCCTTTTGCTTTATCTTTGTGAGCCCTACAAAATGGACAAAGCTACCATATATTGCCATGGATTTTTATTCCACATGGGCTTTAGTTGTTAGTAAAAATGAAATGTATTCATGAGTTTTAATAAATATTTATGATAGGTTTTGGGTATTAATTTCCACGGACTTTAAATAACAATTTGAATGGTTTCTCATAATTTTTGCCATGGATTATTTTGTAAATGATATTTTCTTTGGAGCTTTTAAATAATGACCTCCAATATTTCTTGAGAATAATATTTACCGTGGGTTTTTAATAGATGAAATATCCATGGGTTTCAAATAAAATATGGTAACAACCACTACAATGGAATAATGTGATATTCTCATGAGTTTTTCTATAGATAATCATAATGGACTTGTAGAATAAATAATTATCATGAATTTTGGAAATAAATATTATGAATGTTGTGATATAAATAGTGACCATGAGTTCATAATATGATATGAAATAAATAAATGTGATGGGTCTAAGATAAATAATCATAACTTTCGATGAGATTTTATAAGATGATTGCCATGGGTTTTGAGAATAGATAATTGCCATGGATTCCATAGGCTTGTAATATGATAGTAATGTTTAAGAAATTAAGACATTGTCCATCATTGGACTTTTAAGTGAAATACTTATGATATAGTATTTTGCCAAGTATTAATAAATTTGGGCTTTTGATAAAATAGTGTCAAGTAGTTAACTTGGGCTTTTAATATTGCCTATATGAATTGGGCTTTTGATATTGCTAATGAGAACTAGACTTTTGATGTTGCCAACGAAAATTGGACTTTTTGATATCACTAGTGAGAACTGGGCTTTTGATGTTGCTAGTGAGAACTAGGCTTTTGATATTACTATTTAAAATTGAGCTTTTTACTAAATAATTTGCCATTAGATTGAATCATGGGCTTTGCTTGCGTTTGAATTCCGTTGAAATCGCTATAGGTTTAAACCATGAGCTTGATCATGGATTTGAATTCCATTGATAAAATTGTTTCATCATGGACTTGAATCATGGGCTTTTCAAATATTGTCAAGTATAAGTATTCTTGGACTTTAAATAGAATGAAATGTGTGCATTGGGCTCGTAGGACCAGTTTTGGGCTTAGCTAAATAATGATAACAAAATTGGATAAAATATGAGTTTTTTTTGACTTTTTGTGATAGTTTATATCATGACTCAATTTAGATAATAAGATATGAAATATTTGTGGTTAACTTTAAATAAAATTATGTGTTAAAAAAAATGTACCCTAACAAGGATTATTCATGTAAATAAATTCCTAAATAGATAAATATAATATAATGAATACGTTATTTTATTGGGAATTTTCTTGCATTTAAATACGGCTTAGCATACACATGAGTGAATTGTTATTTTGCAAATTGATCTCAAATACTATATGTATATGTTTGCTTGCATGTGTATAAATGTTCTTGTCAAATGTAATTTTTGCCCTCCCTTAAGTTAGATCCTTGCTCCATCACTGGCAACTAGTTGTATTTGTATATAGAACTATCTACTCTACCATTTAGAAAAATATATGACACAAAAGAAGATTATATTGAAGTGTTTAAATATAGAATAGAATTTAAAATCAATTATAAGAATATAAATTAGAATAATTAGTCACTAACCCATGCGATACACGGGATTATTTTAGATCAAATGTTAACATGTTCAAGCTTTAACATTTCTCTAATTTTAATTATTGAAAGCTATAAAGTCCCCAATATAAGATCGTCTCCAAATCATCAAATTATTGTAGCAATATTACTATTTATACGAAGGAAAAAAATTAACAATAAAAATATAAAAAAATAAAAAAATCACTTAGCTAAATCAGAAACTTTCATCCAACCAAATCAAGGCATTCCTCCATTTTCATACATGGCCAAGTCTACCTTAGGCTTGAACTCAAAATGATTTCATTTCGTTAAGTGTTGCACAAAATTAAATTTGTTTGTCTCAATATTATTTTACAATATAAAATTATTACGATAGATGATTAAAATAAAATCTAATGTTCGGGAAATTTTTTGAAATATGATTTTAAATGTCTTAAAACTTAGTTAATAGAGTTTCTATTTGACCTAAAAGTGAAGATAGCCACAGGTCCAATTTTTATTTTATAGTATAGGATGTTATAGTTAGCTTTGTACCATGTATAATACGTTAGTTCGTTATGATAGTTCCAAATAATATCCTAATACCTATTTATATGAGTTTTCTTTTTAATGATTCCATAAAGGATGGAGTTTAATAGAAGTCATTTAAGATCCAATGTATCCAATAATTTTTTTTAAAAAAATATTAATTTCAAAAGTCTTTTAATTGTATATTTTTTTAATCATAAAATAGACTCTATCTAAACTCTAAAAGAAAGCATTCTAAATGATTGCATCATTGATACCATATCAAGATGGTTGCAAATAACAATATTATTATTCATGGTTAATAGATGAACAATGAAACTGTGAATTAACAATTTAACAATTAAAATATCAAGTTTAAACTACAACAACACATATACAAAAGACTTCAAATAAAACTTTAAAATACGATCCTAGGTACCTGTCCATTCACATATAGCAAATGTAACAAAAGTTACAAAGAACAATATGTCAAGCACAAATTATTCTCATATCAAGTCATTAATAGGAACCTTAAGCTAAGAAATCATTCCGCACATACCCATCTTTTGCAAGCCCTTACACAACCTCTTTCACTCTTCAGAGCATAAGGAACCATATCATCAAACTACATAAACTAATAAGGACAATAGTTTGATATCCATCATAACAATGTGCAACTTAAGGCTGCTCTACTTTCTCCACCACTTCTACACCTTCTCAAACACCAAATATACCCAACATATTAAAATGAAGTTGTTTAATGAAATATCTTTTAAATTAAATCATTAAAATAATAAAAATGATTGAAAAAGATAAAGACTTTGTGAAAATAAATAAATAAATAAATCAAACATTTTAAAAACTCAAACTTTTGCACTCACCAGGGGCCATCAAATCATTATGTTTTGACTCAGCATGTAATGCCTTCATCGAGCATTGTCTTTGTGAAAAAGCTCAAATCATGAGTCCAAGATTGAGGTCAATCTGATAATAGCCCAAATAAACCGCTTTGTGAACCTGAAAACACCAAACAAAGAAACAAACTCAATCATTATTAGAATAATTAAACAACCAAAAAAGGCAACAATTTCATTCAAATGAATAAACAATCTTTTGAAATTATAGCAGATGAAGAGGAATAGTTCTAAATCAAAACCTTAATTAAAACAAAATCTAATTGTCTAACCTAATCACTTAAATCAAACCAACTAATCAAGACACCAAAAACTAAATCCTATTAAACCCCCAAATTTAAAATAAAATTTTACTTTTTAAGCCTCTATATGTTTTGATGAAGATTTAATCTTTCAAAGATGGAAAACTCATAGCTTGTGCATAATTATCTTATGGGCAACATCTAATATAACAAAACAGTAACTAATAACTGACATTGACACCCAAAAATATATTATCTATCTAGAACCTTATTCAAAAGTTGCGAATTAAAAGAACACAATTTAAAAATATTAGTAAACCAAAGTGCCAATTGGACGTAAAAACCACAATTTCACTCCCACTAACAAATAAAGATATCTAGTAAGGGGAAAATCCTAAAATTAAAGTAAAAAAAATCGCTAACCATTCTTTAAAGCCCATGTAGAATTTGATCTTCTATGATGTTTCCCAAGATTCTACTAAAAAGAATTGACAGGAAAAAGGAGGCTTGGTCATGAAGATGTGGGAATCAACTATTTTCTATTAAAAATTATTAATTTAGTTACAACTAACTATAAATCAGAAAACAAAAATAATTCAATTTTGCTTAATACCCAAATGAAATTAGAGAGTCAGGTGTTACCTGGGACGTTAATCTTGAATATGTTGGAATTAGGGGATTCGAGCCAGTCCATGAGGGCTATCGATCATGAACATTCTCGGTATACATTGAGCCATTCCAATCAATATATTTGAAAACGTTGTAGCAGGAACGCCATAGCCCATGGAGGTTAGAGATTTAGAGTGAGAGAGGGAGTGCTTCTACATTAGGTCTTTTTTTGCATTAGCGTTAGGATTTTTTTTTTTTTTTTTTAATGGAAGAGATTGCATGCATGAGGTTAAGGATTTGGAGGAAGGTTAGGGTTATTTTTAGTGCTTCGGATTATTTTCAATGCTTTTGCTTAACGAAGAAAGGCCCAAGTTTTTGAGAACCAAGGCCCAAGTTTTTAGTTTAAAATAAAACCTAAAATAAAAATAAAAAGAAAATAGTGGTGACGTGGAAAATTGTGGGAGCTTTAAAAGCTTCGGTTTTATATATATACTAGTTAGAGGCTCGTGCGTTGCACGGTTTTATGAAAAAGCTTATAAAATAAATATATAAATAATTACATATTTTAATAGATTCAATAAAAATAAAAGAAAAAATTATCAAGTGTAAATAATCATCTCACTAAAATAAGGGGTAAGATTTCTTCCTAAAACTAAATTAAATTGATAATTCCAAATTGAATTTTAAATTGATAATTATTTTTTTTTAAAAAAAGTACTAAACAATTGATAAATTTGAAATTAATATAATCTTGATAATATTATAAATTAAAATTAAAGTTGATAATTCAAAAATACACGTGTAGAACGTCTTGATAATTTGATGTAACATAAAAATCAAATAAGAAAATTGTTAAAATTAATCTATTAATTCTAACCATATTTAATCAGTAATTCTAAGACCCTAACCCTAAGCATATAAATTAGATCAAAGCTAAGAAAATTGTTTAAACAAAAGGCAACCAATACACAAAACCTAATCAATTTAATAAAAACAAAATACAAAAGCAAAGAAGGAGCCCTTAGAAACTTGACAATGTTTTTGAATATTTTGAATTCATTAATTAAAATCACATGAAGACAAAAAAAACCAATAATAACACTAATGAAAATAATAATAATAAAAGAAGAAAGAATGCATACCTGCATTGTCATGGGATTTAGGCATTCACATATTGAAAAAAGCTTCACTCCAAAAATGATATATAGGGTTATATATATTGGTAGAGTTCCATTTGAAATATAATTCATTTAAATCTTATTGAAATTAAAGATATCTAATCATTGTGTTTGTTTTTATCCCATAAAAATTGGAATTTAAAAAAGGTCACATGAATAAAATGGAAAAAAAAAAAAGTTGATTTAGCGTAACGTAACATATAAAAAATTAAAAATTTTAAGAAAAGAGAGAAAGAGAACGTGGTTGATAGCTATAAGGAATTTTGATATATAAATAATTATTAGACTATATATCACATGGCATAATTTATAATATTCTTCATCAAAAAAATTAATTAAATAAATAAATAAATAAAAAGAAGAGGAAGAATGAAGGATTACTCACATGGCATAATTTATAATATTCTTCAATTAAAAAAAAAATAGAAGAAGAGGAAGAATGAAGGGTTACTCACATTGTTATGTACTCACGTGGCATAATTTATAATATTCTTCATTAAAAAATTAAAAAAAAAAAAATAGAAGAAGAGGAAGAATGAAGGATTACTCACATTGTTATGATTTTCTTGGTGGCAATAGCGCAAACTAAAAATTATGATTTTCTTGGTAGCGATAGCGCAAACTACGAAAATTATAGAGATGACTTCCTTAGTAAGAGCTAGCAGTCTAAAGTCTAAACCCACTAAGTGAGAATTTTGGGGGAGAGGTGTGTGTGGATTTTCTTTTTATAGACAAATGAATAGGATTTCTGCCAAGAGGGGGAGACATGTGTGAAGATAAACAAATAGAATTCCGAATTTTAAATGTCATCAACGTAGAATTTATCAAATTAATGGAGATATATACTGTTTTTTGAAATAGATAAAGATTGTTAAATTATTGAAGATATATACTGTTTCTTGGGATAGATTTATATTAATCACCTCTTGAAGAATTTGGAATGTGATATCCCTTGATAATCAAGCTTTGTAGCTTGATATTCTGGTAAAATAATATTAAAATTTTGAAAATTTAGATGATAAATATTATCTAAATTAAATTTTTGTAGGTTAAATATTATCCCCTAATTTAAGAAATATATCCTAACAAATAAAAAAATAATGTTAATTAGATGATAAATATTATCTAAATTGAATTTTTGTATGTTAAATATTATCCCTTAATTTAAGAAATATATCCTAACAAATAAAAAATAATGTTAATCTAATTTTATTTAATAATAAGAATAAATTAGAGTCTTGATAGTATACTATTCTTTTTTAGTTTTTTAAAAATCTAAAAATTTAATAAAATTTCTGCAATTTAATGAAGCCACATAGCGCAACCACATCGTCTAAGCCCAATTTTTATTATATATAATATAATATGATATAGATGATTTGTGTTCCGACCCTATTATTTCCACAAGCTACAACAAGCCTAAGCCTATGAAAAGTCCAAATCATGTGGGCCCATGTGGGTACAAAGCCCAAACTAAAACAACGGCCAATGAGACCAGCAATAGGAAAAATAGAAGGGGCTCCGCAAAAAGGACAACCCTAAATTTGCCATAATATGACCCTACCAATAGCCCATAATGGCCCAAGCCAATAAAAAAACCTAGGAAAACTAGACAAATTCATGCCACTTTGGGAGCTCAACATGGCATAATAGAAGGGGATCCAAGTCCAACAAAGAACTCGGTGGTTACAAGAGTCCATATTAGGTCCACAAACAAGCCACAACACACAATCATATCCAATTCGCAAGGTCAATATGCCTCACTTGGGTGGCCTGACCTAGCAACCCAAACTTTCAAAGGACTCCGAGGCAGAGCCGGCTCAATAGGTGATGCAAGTGATGTAATTGCTTAAGGCCTCCAAATAAAAAATGCCCCACTTATAAAAAAAATATTTATATATAAATATATAATATATTTATTTATATATTTTAGTTAAAAAAAATTAAGCATTTTTATTAGTCAATAAAATACATTAAAAATGCCCCATTGTATCCTAAAATGCAAAAACTTCATCTAACAAAATTAAATTTTAGGAGACAAATTTATTAACTCATTCTTAAAATATGCTAAAAACAAAATTAATACCAGACAAATTCATTAATAATACAACGTAATTGTCTTGAAATATGCTAAAATACAGATTATAAATTTCAAAAAAAAAAAAAAAAAAAAAAAAAAAAAACCTCTCATCTCTCTATTTCTCTGCCTCTCCACAGTCTTACCTTTCTTTTCTTCATCTTCATCTTGATTCTTGATCTTTTTCCATCAACTCAGTCAGTCAGTCAGTCTAGCTTGAAATTTTTCTTTGTTTATTCCAGCATCATACCAGTCTACCAGTCGGCCACAAGAGGTATTCTTCTTCTTCAATTCTTCCCCTCTTTCTCTTTGTCTTTCCGAAAATAAAAACTCAGAGTCTTCTATTTATTTAACTTAAGTTATATATATTTTTGGTTTGTTTCACACTTTCACTGCACTGCACAGTTGTTTGATGGGATGGGAGTCATAGGACACGTTTTTTTATTAATGATGGCTTTTCTAATTCTGCCCCTCTTTGGACCTTGAATCACTGATAGTCTGATACTCTAATAGGACAAAGCAAACACAAAGTACTAAAAACTTTACTAAACTCTCTTTTCTTTCCATAGAGAGATTCTCTCTGATAGGACACATTTTTTCTTTAAAACTTAGCCATAGGAATATAGGATCTAGTGGAGTACAACTGGATGGTTCTCACTTTTTTTTTTTTTTTTGATAAGAGTACAGCCCATAGACCACAGTTATAACTTAGAGCATTAGCACTGGAAAATTTCAATGCTACTTTATTTTACAATTTTAAAAAAGTCACTTTATAATTATATCATACCATTTTACAATATCTCCACATCCCAAATTTCTATTTCCCTCTTTTACGCATTAAAATCATATATCTCAAAATTATATCTTTTCTCTCCCATCTCTCTCCTCTCTCTCATTTTCAACTTTCTTCCATCTGTAACTTCCGCCGGAGCCTTCATTTCCCATAAAACCCAAAACATGGCTTCAATAAAACCCAAAACTTCATTCACTCCATGACGAGCTCGTACTCGTAGTGCTCCAGTTGTGGATCGTGGGCCGTGGATTACGAATTCGTGATATGGGTTTTGCCGTGCTCAATGGCTGCAATCCGGTGGGTTTCACCGTGCTCGATGGTTGTAATCCGTGGATCACGAATTTGTGATATGGTGTCGGCGTGTTGGTTTCGTCGTGCTCGATGGCGTGATATGGTGCTGGTTTGGCTGTGCTCTGTGGTGCTGGGTTGTGGGTGGCTGTTTCAGTTTTTGGGTTGGCATGATATGGTGTTGGGTGGCTGTTTCGCCGTGGTGTTGGTTTTTGGGTTGACGTGATATGGTGCTGGCTGTTTCGTCGTGATATGGTTTTTGGGTTTAGCGATGGAGAGACAGAGACGAGAGATGAGAGACAAAGGAGAGAGAGTTAGATAAAATATTATTATTTTTTTACAATACTTGCTACAGTGCAATTCTATGTTTAGAATTGCACTGTAGCAGTATTGCAAAAAAATTTGCAATACTGCTGTTTAGCATTCCCCAATGCAGATGGTTTTGGGGCTTAAAATTCTAAATTTCCCTTAGATTTGGCATTAGCATTCCCCAATGCTAATGCTCTTACACGGTTTAGTCCGACGATTTCTCACTTTTTTTTTTTAATCTGACATTTTTTTATTATTATAAATTATTATATTAATTAATAATTTGGTGTGTATCATATCAATTCATTTGTATTATAGTGACACTAATTTATTAAACTATGTATTAAATTAATTTTTATTTGTGCAGTTTTAAACTTTAAAGTGGTCATCGCTTTAGAAAAATTTCAATAACCAGGTTCTATTGTTCTATACTTTAAATTTTAAATAAGAAAATTCAACATATATATATATATATATTATTTGATTAATATTTAGTTATAAAAAGGCCCCATTTAAAATTTTCACTTAAAGCTCCAAAAGTTATTGAGCCGGCCTTGACTCCGACCCATTACAATCAAAGCTTAAGGAGGTAAAGTTTGTCAAGAACAGAGAGAAGTCAAGTATAAGGGTATTCTGTCATGGCTTTTGGGTGTTGTGTTTGCAAGGAAACACCGATACATCGATGTTAGATAAGGGAAACAAATGTGGAGCAATTAATGAGTTCCTTAACTACAAACAAAAGTGATCAATACTATAACGGTATAACAAACCGTATCGATGCTAAATGCCATCAGGAAATAACGTTAAGATAATGCTTATTGTGCTAGGGAGATTATATATCAAGGAAGTAATTAAACAGAAACACTACCATTCAAACATAATAAAGTAACAATGCAAACAAAACTACAATAGCAACAATTAATAATGGAAACGAAAGTACTTACTTGCCTCAGTTGCACGTCATAAACTAAAGATAATAAGAGTAAAGTTAATAATCACCGCAAACCCTTAATGTTGTGATTAGTCTACAAGTATAAGTGCTTGGTGCAGTGGTCACTTCGCACACATATACACTTAAATTAGGTTAGAGTAAAATTTCTATCTTATATTTAAAAAAAAAAAAAAGTTAATAAGAGTAATCAATATGAGAATGTGTCTTTTGCTTGATATGCAAACTACTATTTATACTTCAGGTTCTATAATTAATGATAGTTAATTGTAGTTACTTGTACCATGGGGGGCATCATCTTTGATCCTCTAGAACACTTATCCATTGTGTTATCGTCTTCTCTATTCATATGCTAACTTCCTTTAAATTTAAAAACTATTGCATTTATCGCTCTCACTCCATCACTTTTAGGCGGAGATTGTCACATCATCAATCACATGTTAATCATGCTATTTCACCAACACTTTGTCATTTGTAACTTTTCACATATGTCTCATCCCTTCTATGCCATTTGTGATTTATTTCTGAAATTTTAAAAAACTCACATTTCCTTTAAAAATACTGATATTGCTCGTTTTACACATAATTACCATTTGTTCGTCAAACTTTGAAAATATGTACATATATATGGATTAAGGTACAAATATGCCGCTTCATATTTGCAGACCCTATAATGAAGAAGTAGGAATACTTCTTCAAACTGAATCAGCAGGCTCGCAAACAGGGAGGTCCTTCACAAGATTAGGTGGGATCCGAAGAATAGGGTTGCTCTGAAAGAAATTGACGGGCCTTAGATCAAAGCTTGATGAAACTGTTGGCATTAAAGGGGCATCCTCTTGACATGGTATATGATGGAAGCCTAGCGTGTACCATAGCACAATGTCCTTATTTTCAATTGGTCTATCCCTGCAAAATTCAACCCAATAATAAGAATATTTTAGCTAATTGAAATATTGAATTGTCAAGCTGAATTGAGAAAAACAATGTACTATAGCATCAACATTTTCAAGTTACATGACATTCAAAGGACGCTACATTTGCCATTGAATTGTAATCGAAGAATGTCATATCATCATACTGCAAGAAGTCAATGAAAAATGCTTGACTTTTATTTTCTAAAGGTGAAGTTAAAACATCAAACCGCAATCTAGACCACCACAACCAATAATTATTCCATGCATTGATATATGTTTATCCTCTCTTTCTACATTTTATGGTTTCACAACTTCGTGGATTTCAAGGGCGATGATACATATATTCAATATATGAGATACTTTTTTTCACCCTAATAAGGGCAATCGCATGACTTTTCCAATGTATGAAATACTTACTACACCACAAGAAGAAGGCAATCACGTGACCCTTTTGCTCTTTGATTCATTTCAAAGCCTATACTTGTTACAAACTATGTTCTGGGAGTTTAATTTTTTCAAAGAAACATACCTTTCGGACCATGTTGCAAGAGTGCCTTCACCTTGTCTCTGGTAAACAAACAACCCGCCTGCCCATTGCTCACTTTGGTTATAGGGAGTGACCCATATTTGGTTGTTTGTGAAGGCACCACGCTTCTGGGGAGGGTCATCAAGATCAAGCATACTAGCTAGCAGCTGTGCCACCAGGAACCACCTTATATCCAACCGGGTTCCCAACCCGTGTCTTCTTTGACGGGTTAATCACGTGGAACTTGGACGGGTCATAGAGTCTAAGCTTAATTTGTGCATCCTTCTCTGTCTTAGCCACATTTCTTATGGCTTTCAAGTAGCTCCTTTGATGCGAACCTCAATTGACACGCATTAAGACCCAACAAAAATATTGGAATACTTGCCTAAGAAAGCTAAAAATTCAGTTTTTTTGATATAAACCTTGACCCAACGTTTATAATCGAAACGCAAACCAAAGGTATAAGTAATAGACCTTGACCCAATGATTATAATGAATCACGAACTAAAGGTATAAAGTTTGAACGCCACAAGGAAGAATCCCTGATAAGTTCACAGTTCTTGAAGAACCAAAAGAAAAGTCACCTTTTCTGATTTTTATTCCCTAATGATCTAAAAAACGTTTACAGACTTAGGGGCCTATTTAAGGGCTCCATAAAACTTGACAGACAAAAAAATATATTCTAAAATAACTCATAATTGATACATAACCATATCAGGAATCAAATTTGACCTAAAAAGCATTAAATGCACCTAAAAACAAGAAAATAAATCACCTAAACCTAAAATAACGTTTTTTACATAAAAATACCAAAAATAATAAATTACAATAATTAAATAGTAAATTGTGTCGCATATCATCCTCCTAGGTGACTCATCGCGTGAGGACTGCTGCTTCTTAATGTTTACATTAACAAAGGAATTATCTGAGCCATCGATGTCCATATCTAGATAGGATGTGATGTAGTGGTCATGGATAACACCTATAACATTTTCGGACAAAAGGGTACCATATAGATTTTCTTGGTTAGAAATTTGGCTTATTTTGTCGTAGGTGGTACCTTCACCATCAAAATACCGCTAAGTCCAACCTGTGAACAGTAATTGTGATAAGCTCTGACCTCACAAACTATATAGTGACAAAAAAAAAAAATGAAAAATTTGCAACCTCAAAACCATCCACTTGCTAACAAAACAGGAAGATATGATTAGGATTTTTCCCTGTTGAAAAAAACAAAAGAAAAGAAAAGGCAAAAGATTCATGGAAAGTATCACAAAGGAAAGTAAAATGGAAAATTTACAACCACAAAACATCCAATTGCTAATAAAACAGGAAGATATGATTAGGATTTTTCTCTGTTGAAAAAAACAAAACAAAAAAAATGGAAAAAGATTCATGGAAAGCATCACAAAGGAAAGTAAAATGGAAAATTTGCAACCTCAAAACCATCCACTTGCTAATAAAACAGGAAGATATGATTAAGATTTTTCTCTGTTGAAAAAAAAGGAAAAAGAAAAGAAAAGGCAAAAGATTCAAGGAAAGTATCACAAAGGAAAGTAAAATGGAAAATTTACAACCTCAAAACCATCCACTTGCTAATAAAACACGAAGATATGATTAGGATTTTTCACGGTTGAGAAAAAAGGAAAAGAAAAGAAAAGGCAAAAGATTCATGGAAAGTATCACAAAGGAATCGAAGCTAATAGAAAGTGGTAGAAAAAATGGAAAATTTACAACCTCAAAACAATCCACTTGCTAATAAAAATAGGAAGATATGAATAGGATTTTTCTCTGTTAAAAAAACAGAAGAAAAGAAAAGGCAAAAGATTCTTGGAAATTATCACATAGGAATCGAAGATCATAGTAAGTGATAGAAAAACTGGAAAATGCCAACGGGCTTGGCTAAGTGGGTAAGGCTTGGGCATTTCATGCACCACACTTAAGTTCAAGTCCCGCTACCCGCAAGAGTCCGTTGGTGGGCATCCTAAGTGGGGTTAACCCCTCACACAGCCCAGGGGTGTAATATAACCATAAATCCCCCATTTTTTTTTTTTTTACAAAAAAAAAAAAGTTGGAAAATTTACATCCTCAAAACCATCCACTTGCTAATAAAACAGGAAGAAATTATTAGGATTTTTCTCTTTTGAAAAAAACAAAAGAAAAGAAAAGGCAAAAGATTCATGGAAAGTATCACAAAGGAAAGTAAAATGGAAAATTTACAACCTCAAAACCATCCACTTGCTAATAAAACTGGAAGATACAATTAGGATTTTTCTCTGTTCAAAAAAAAAAAAAGCAAAAAGAAAAGAAAAGGCAAAAGATTCATGGAAAGTATCACAAAGGAATCGAAGATAATAGTAAGTGATAGAAAAAATGGAAAATTTACAACCTCAAAACCATCCACTTGCTAATAAAATAGGAAGATATGATTAGAATTTTTCTCTGGTAAAACAACAAAAGAAAAGAAAAGGCAAAAGATTCATGGAAAGTATCACATAGGAATCGAAGATAATAGTAAGTGACAAAAAATAGAAAATTTATAATCTCAAAACCATCTACTTGCTAATAAAACAGGAAGAAATTATTAGGATTTTTCTCTGTTGAAAAAAAACAAAAGAAAAGAAACGGCAAAAGATTCGTGGAATGTATCACAAAAGAAAGTAAAATGGAAAATTTACAACCTCAAAACCATCCACTTGCTAATAAAACTGGATGATATGATTAGGATTTTTCTCCATTGAAAAAACCAAAGAAAACACAAGGCAAGAGATTCAAGGAAGTTGATGCAAACAATTGATCCAAGAAAGATTCGAATCATTCCAGATGTAATATTCTTTTTTGCTACCAACTTTTATCGTTATATAAGTATGTTCTTTCTTCCATTTTCTATTAAAAATTGTTAATTTATTAATTTCAATTAGAAACTAAATTAAATTTGATTAAGAGCCTTCATATCTTAATTCATACTTTATGCTGTTTCCCAAAGTATTGACCATAGACTAGCATTCCATGGTGCACTTTCATACTATTCTTTTACACTAAGATTATTTAAACCAGATTCTCAAAAAAAAAAAAAAAAAGAGAAGAAGAAGAAGAAGAAGAAGAAGAAGAAGATTATTTAAACTAATAATTAATCACTAACCTTAATTCTGATTAGGCCATCAGTTTGGAACTCCCAATCAACAATATAATCATAGTTAGCTACCGAGGCTGCCATTCTAACCACCAACGTCACCTTCGGCCTTGCTTCTCTAATCTGCCAAAAGAAATTAAACAAAACAAAACAAAGTTGAGATGACCATTAGTGTGACACCAATATACCAAACAATGATTATTATCCAATGGGTCATATATTTTTCATCCAAATAGACTTGTTTTTAACCAATTCGCCATCAATAAATCTGATAATATAAAAAATTTCACTATTTTTTTCTGAATTACTGGTATTACGTATTATATAATTGATACTCAATCAAAATTATGTCAATAATTTTTACATGCATGTGAGTATGTTAAAAATCCTTACCTCCATGCCAGTGATGGGACTCTCTGACTTTGAGTGACGCCATCCAATATCACCCGCATTTTCTCGAACACACAAATCATGTTTGATCAACGTACGGTGTTCCATCAGCTGCCACAAACACACCATCCATATAATACGCGTTCCGCGGACAATCATTAAGTGGGTTAACCATCATATATTTTATTTTATTTTATTTACGTTTTTCCTTGGACGAAATATATATGCAAGAAGTTTCAGATCTTCTGAACCAAAAATTCCAAGTTTATAGATATTGTGCGCCCACAAAGATATTGCCTTGAAAAATCTAATATATTAGCTGTCAACTTAAATGAAAAAGATATTAGTTCTGAGGCCAAAAAGAGTTGTTTTGGACATCAACTTTCATCACTTTGCGCATGAGTTTGGATTGTGTGTTTACGCATTTTCAGTGCTTCTGCGTTTTTTTTTATTGTAAGTCTTATGTATTGTTCATGGGACTCATAAGTACAAAAAACATACAGATCTAACTTTTTCTGTACTATTTACACATTTAAGCTGAAGGAACTAGCTTGGGAGTGCACATAGAATAGCTACAAGAAAACAAAAGGTTCCAACTTCCAATAATCAAAGCTGTGTAAGATAAGTTGGGCGCACCAAGAAGCACTTTACAACAAAAAAATAGATCTTTTCCAACATGAACCGACCGAGAATATTAACTTAGCAAGGATTGAAGTATAAAGAAAAAAAAAATCAAATATGCATCTATACAGTATTAAAAAATTATAAATATTCAAAATCATTATTATTATTTTTTTTTTACTGAATAGGTAGACAAAATCGTTGTTTCTAAATACATTAAGATGCAATCATTTATCAATAAAGAAACACAAAAACATAATAATGTCTTTTTTTAATACTAAGCTTACTAGGATTTTTTTTTTTTTTTTTGGTTGAAATTATAGCATTCGCATTAGTGGTGGTAAAAATTTTAGTACCTCAAAAAGTTACTTTATCTATTTTACCACCTTACTCTACAATATACCCAATATCAAATGTTCCATTTTTTTATAATTTCATTTAAAATAATATAAATAATTCATTAAAAAAATAAAGAAAACGAGAGAATTTGAGTTTTTTAATTGAAGAAAGAAATATAATCTCAATAAAATATTGTTTTTTTATTTTTAACGACTTGTTACAATCAACTGGTATTTATACTAATTTACTGTAGTTGCAAAAAATTTAGTTTTAGCTTCTCCAAGAACACATGATTTTTTGGTTCTTTGGTGGTAAAATAGTTTTTTTTGGCTAAAAGACAATCATCATTATGAATGTTTTTATAGTTTTTGTTAAGTTTTTTGGTCAAATAGTTGCTATTTGGGTGATACTAGTTAGGCTTATCGTGAAGAAAAAGACCCTAAGATTTTAGAAAGGAGTGTAACTATGAAAATGAAAAATATTGTAACTAAAAAACAAATTTGGATGCAAGGGAGCCAGTCCCCCTTGGCTGTCTGTCCCTATTTTCCAATAATAAAAAAGCTCCAAAACTTCCAAGTTTTCAAAACTGTCCAAGATGGCATGCTTTTCATTATTATCATTGTCATTTTATCATCCTAATCTATAGCCACTGTCAGAACATATGTGAATCATATTAAAAACATATGTCAATATAGAATTGGCTAATCTTTTGACAAAACGCACTTTACTTGTAATTGGGTAGATCTATGATGTGTTTAATACTTCAAGAAACAATGTTTCAAGTTCAAATGTTAAAGTCATGCAAGTCTGTCCAAGAATCAAGTGAAGAAGTGCTGAATTTTTAAAACTCGACAGCTACTATCTATCAAGATTTAAAAGCTATTTCAGCTTGATACTTGACAGCTGCTCAACAGAAAAGGTATTTATCGAGGTTTATGAAAATCAATTTTTCAGATTTGATTTCACTCCAATCCGTGAATAGATATTTGGGTTTTTTTTTCTCACAACCCTAAACATATATAAGAATTGTTTTAAGGGCCGTCACAGCTAATGCAACTCAATGCAAAAGTTTTTCACAGGCATATTGTGAACCAAAGACATATGCCCTAGTTCATCTTTCTATTATTCAAGAAGCTGCTATGTTGTACATTATAGGGTTTTATAACCAAGGAGTTTCATGATCTTCATCGTGTTGATGAATTGAAGAACTTCACAGCTAACATCTTTCTTAAGTTAGTGAGTAAGCCGGGTACTGGGATCCACGCATCGAAATGGTTAGTCACATACTGGGAGCCATGCATTAAAAGGAGAGATTGTCACCACAGAATAAGTCCAATTGGGTATTGGGGTAAGAGTTCAACTATAAGTTAGTATAATGTACTAGGATTCTTTTACTTGTAACCACTTGTTGTGATAATAGTGAATTTTCGGGAGTGGTGACCTGAAAATCACCCAGTGGAATTTTTGCCGTATAAGTTTTCTTCATTCGTAAACAAATCACCGTGTCAATTTATTTTCCTCTACATTTTAACTTAGTTGGTGATTTGTTTGCACTACCACGCTTATTACGTGCTAATTGAATTAATTAAGTTACTTAGCTAATTAATTGATTAATTCATCACAATGAGTTAATACATTCTTAGTCTATCAAGTGGTATTAAAGCAGACACACTCTAATTTGGTTTTAATCCTTGCTATGTGATCCACTGCCCGTTATTTGTCATGGATAAAGGACAGTCTCTTATTATACCTCTTTTATTTGATTGCACTAATTATGCATACTAGAAAGTACGCATGAGAGCTTTCTTGCAATCATTAGATGAAAAGGTATAGCAAGCTATGGAGATAGGCTGAACCAAGCCAAAGGAAGCGCTAGCTGATTGGGATGATGCTAAGATCAAGGCAACAAATTTTAACGGCAGGGCATTGAATGCTTTATTCAGTGCGGTCATGAATGAAGAGTTCAAGAAGATATCCTCTACTAAAACTGCGAAGGAAGCATGGACCATCCTTTAGACAACCTATAAAGGAACCAAGGCTGTTAAGGATTCAAAGCTTCAGAGGCTTACCACAAGCTTTGAAGAAATTAAGATAGAGGAAAATGAGTCATTTGATGAGTTCTATGCCAAACTTAACGACATAGTAAACTCAGTCTTTAATCTTGGGGAAACCATTCTCGAAGCCAAGAATGTTAGAAAGGTGCTTAGATATCTACCCGAAAGATTTCATACCAAGATCACTGCGATTGAGGAATCAAAGGATATTGACAAAATTCCTTTAATAGACCTGGTTGGCAATCTGTAGACCTATGAGTTAGGTTTGACAAGGATTGGGAAATCCAATAAGGGCAAGATCATGGAATTGAAGGCCGAGAGTAGTGACATTGATGAGTCTTCAGACGATGAAGATTCTAAGATGAAATCCTATACCACCAGGCAATTCAAAAAGTTTATGAAGAATGTCAATGCTAAATGATTTGATAAAGACCGCAAGCAGTCCAATTCATCTCAGTTCAAGAACTAGGACAAAGGAAATAAGGATGCTAGGGAAGGTGGTCAATACACTGTGCCCTCAGGACTAAAATGCTTTGGATGTCAAGGCTTTGGTCACATGAAACAAGAGTGCCCTATGTATCTCAAGGCCATTGGGAAGAGTAAGGCTTTTGCTGCTACTTTGAGCGACACCGAGCCTAAGGATGATTCTGATAATGAGGATGATGGAATCCTAAATGCCTTCACTGCCACTGTAAATCCTACTGAGGGGATTGTTGAAGACGTGGACGAAGAAGAGGACTTGGTGGAGTCTAAATTTGAGAAGATGGATGAACAAGATGACATCCACACAGCTTGTGCAAAATTATACAAGGTCTCGAAAAAACATAAGAAGTTGTATAGGTTGGCCACCAAGAAGCTTAGTGAAATGGAACTTGAATGAGAAGAAATCTCCACGAATTTTGATGAAGCCAATCAAACCATTGGAACACTGAGATTTGAGAATAACTTCTTGGCTGAGAAGACCAAGAATCTTAAGGCAGAATTGTTCCAAGTTAGAGCTCAGCTAGAGAAGACTTCAAGTGCAAAGCTTGACGAGATGCTCAGCATTCAGAAATCTACTTCTGATCAAACCGGTTTAGGGTATGATTTCTCTTCTCCTAGTATTGCTTCTACTAGTACTACTATTTTTGTTTCTCCTAATAGTAATGTTGAATTTGAAAACAATGATGTGAAAAATATGTTAGCTAGAAAGAACATAGATAATGGTAAATCTATCTTAAGAATACTCCCTAACCTAGATAAGAAAGAGACCAAAAAACCTAAGGCTAAGAAGGGAAACTCTCAAAAGCCTAAATAGGAGAAGCATCATCTCTGTCATCATTGTGGAGTAGCTGGACGTACTCGACCTAATTGCTATAAGTGGTTAACAACTCAACATAGCAATAGTATTATCTTATTGGGAAACTAGAATCAGTTTTCATTCTCCTTTGCTCCTTTTAGAGTTCTACTCAAAGCCCTCATGTTCTTTTCAAACTTAAACGATTTTTGTTAGGTTCTAAATGTTTAGAACAATTGGCAAATCGTGAACACAAACTTGTCTAGATATAGATCTTAGAGTCTATAAGTTTTATTAGACAATGCTCAAAGTAATTCAAGTCAAGATTCAAGAACATACAAGCTGCAGGAAGAAGACTTCATATTCTGCCTGGTTCAATCGATCGAAGAACACGCTCGATCGATCGAAAATCATATCTGCAGAATTTTAAGTCTGCCCAAACAGCAGCTTAAGCCCATTAAGGATTAGGGTTTCAGATCTACTTCTCCCACTATATAAAGGAAACCCTAAGTCACGTTTTTGGGACTTTGGAGAGAGAGATTAGAGTGCCTCTTGTGCCTCCTTTTATTTTTAGGGTTTTGTGCCCAAACCTCTTTAAGTCTTTGTTGTTCATATTTGCAGTTTGTGTGAATCTCTTGTGAGATAATTGAGGAGCTTTCCTTCACATATACTTAGGGTTTCCAAGATTCAAGATTATGTCAAGAACTTGGTGATCATTCAGTAGCAAATTCAAGAACTTAAAGATACACAAGTGTGGGTGCTTGTACTTGATTGAAGAGTCCAAGAAAGAAGGAGTCCGTGGATTCGGAGCTTGTACGTGGTCGTGTCAGTAAGTTCTATTGGTGGGTAGCATTAGGAAGTCAAGCGGGGAGCTTGTAGTCCTTCTATATGAACTTTGATTCTTTTGCATAGTGGATTCAGGTTTACCTTGAGGATAGCTAGGTCAAATCCTCCCCAGGTTTTTACCGTGTGGTTTCCTGAGTGATCATATCTTGTGTTATTATTTTTTCGCTACTTTATATTCTTGATATGATTGTTTGATTGTTTTAACCTAGAATTGCATAATTTGACTAAGTAACAACTTGGCTAATTAACTAGGCTACTCAATCTGGTTGTGTTTTAAGGGGTCTAAATTTCTAACAATTTCAATTCTACCCCCTCACAGCCGGATCAAGGATTTGCAAAACGGAAAGGTTCTTCCAAGGTGTTGAAGGAAAAATACTCTAAATGATTTAGTTACTTTTTCTCTCTTTCTCCCCTTCTTGTTTTTGATTTTGCATTACTTGTGTGTTTTGCTTTCTTGTTTTGAGTCAGTCTAGTTTTTTACATTGTTTTATTTAACATGTTTTTGTCTGTTTATTTTTCAGTTTTGCTTTATTTTGTGATTTTATAAAAAAAAAATTGAAAAATAAAAAAAATACAAAAATAGCGTGTGTTTGTGTGCATTGGTACTTATGTACCATGGACGGCCATTGAAACAAAGTTTTTTAAATTTTGTATCTTTTATAGTTTAGATGAGCATCTCTATGCACAACTAAACATGTGAGCTTTATAACTCGTGTTTTTGATGAGTAAGATTAAGTAATCTCTTGTACTTAACACTCGTATCAATCTTTTTGACGGGAAAAATTAGAAACTCTTAAGAGAAAGGCATAAATAACCATCTCACTACTGTTGCCTGCCAATTATGAAATGTCGTCTGTATACTTCAGCATAGCAAAAGTGCAATGTCAAAAAGCTTAACATTATTGGGTATTTCTTTTCTCTCTCTAATATGCCCATGCATGGTTTGATTAAAAGAAAAATATGCAAAGAAAAATAAAAGCAAAAGAATCAAAATGTTTCATATATGATTGCAAGCGTGTCTTCTAGAAGATGTGGGAGTTATAGGATGTACCTCGAAGATAATAGTCCCCATCAAACAGTTATGAGAAAATAAAATGATTTTCTCATATTTCAAATCGTCATAACATGTAGACACTTATGCAATCTTGCGATATTTTTTACACACAACACGCAATATTCTTTGCTACGCTTGATACATGTGCAAGTACAATGTGATTTGGCCATCACAAGAAATACATGTGTTAATGTATGCTCACTAAACTGTCTTAACTTGTTTTTAAAATATAAAATTAGTTAGACCTGTTTAGTGTGTGTGTGTGTGTGTGTGTATTTTGGATCTAAATGCTTGACATTTTTTTTTTTTGAGAGATGATTTTGGGAGCTTAAAATGTTGTTTGGATCTTTGGTTGCATAGCATATTTGATTGCATCCATGTCTGTGTTTTTCTCTTCTTAAAATCCTATTTTTAAGCAATTTCCACAGCTGCTGGATACCTCTCGACAGCTAGGCTATCTATCGAGCCCTTTTAGCTTTTTTTTATTGCATTCTTGATAGCTTTTCAACAATTACTTGATCCATCGAGGAAGTTTCTAGATGCTCAATAACTTCTCGATCCATTGAGCCCCTTTTTGCTGTGGACACCTCTCGACAGATCCTCAATAGCTATTTCTCACATTTTAAAGCTCGACACCTCTCAACACCTCACGATCCATCGAGTTTTATGATTTTCTATATAAAGGGTCAGCACAAAATTCTCTCATTTCTTCATGATCTCTCTCGCCAAAATAGTCTCTCCCTCTCCCAAACACCTCAATCTTAACTTCTTCATCTTCCCCACTCTTTCTTCGGTCTTTTTCTTGCATTTTCACAAGTATGATCTCTTTTCATCTTTCATCATACATTTCATGCATTTTGACCTAACTTTTGGGGTTTTTGGTAATTTTTGGGGTTTTTCAAAATTAATAAGGTTTTTGCAAAATTTATGGGATGGGTTTTGTGTAAATGATTTTAAATCATCATGCATTGCATCACATCTACATTATAACAATGTTTCATGCATTTTAGATGTGTGTTTACTTTACTGCAATGATGTGTCCTAGTAGGTTTGGATTTGGCTGAGCCCATGATATTTTTAAATTTGCATGTCACATACTCATGCATTTTTCATGCATACATACCTTTATTTATCTTTATTTTGATATTGATCTGTCTTGGTGCTTTTCTGTGTATTTCTTTCTCTCTCTCTTTCCTTTGGTAGTTGCTCTATGGCACCTAAACAAAAATCCACTCCGTCCTAGAACTTTCTTTGTTCTAGGACATCTTCCTTTTCTGACACCACTCCTTCTCACGTACAGTTCCATGATGATAAAGCCTATAAGAACTTTTCGAAGAACTTCTCACGATAAGGCATTCATTCAGAATGCCAAGTCGTTCTATCAGACTTTCCTAATACTAACCTTCCCACTGTCATCTACAGTCAGGGTTAGGAGTCACTATGTAGCATCATGGTCACTTGTCCCCCCATGATCATACAAGAGTTTTGCTCCAATATGCATGGATTGATACTTCTGTACCTCACTTTGTCACTCACATTAGAGGTACACACATTGTAGTTACTCCGGATCTTATATTAGAGGTACTACACGTATCGAGGGTAGCACATCCTGACTACCTCGGTTATGATCGTCTGAGGACGGTGTCTAAAGACGAACTCTCGTCTCTTTTCTATGAGACACCTATATCTTGGGGTAACCGTCAAAACACCCCTTGCTCGAGCTTTGCAAAAGGTCTGAGATTCCTTAACATGGTAATGACATTCATTTTTCATCCATTATCTTACTATAACTCTATCACAAAGCCTCGTGCTCAATTTTTGTTATCCCTCTTGGAGGATATTTCTATTGACTTCCCTTTTCACTTCATTCTATCCCTTATAGATGTCTATAAGGATACGGCGATCCATGATAAGCTCATTTTTCCTTCGGCTATCACATGGATCCTTCGCCATTTTTTTGTCTCCTATCTAGAGTCTACACACTTTTCTGTTATGTGTGTCATAGATGCTGTTACCATTCGACGGAGTGAGGCCCAGCTTTGACCAAGGCAGCCACGAACCAAGATGGCAATTCCTCTAGCTTCTTCTGCTCCTTCCACCTCTGCTCCTTCATCTACTACGGGTAGAGTGACTCTCAAGGCCATCATGGCACAGTTTGTGCTCATGGATACTCACCTTGACACACTCAGTGATAAGTTGTGTCAAGTGAATACCCATGTTAGTCGTATTGCACAACAACAGGCTACCATGGGTGGTTTCACCGCTTACTCTTCCCCATCTCTACCAACTTCAGAGGATGAGAGTAATGATGGTTTTGGCAATGATGATGCTGATGAGGACAATGTTGCTAGCTCGCCTAGTGATGATGAAATGTCTACTTGATTTACTTACCCTTTGTCACTCATGACAAAAAGAGGGAGTAGTTTTGATATGAGAGTAGTCATATACATAGAGGGAGAGTTAGCATAAGAGATTTTTGTGATAGGGGGAGTGTTTATACTTTGAAGGATGTAGTGAGGACTTATGTTTTTTTTTTTTTTCTTTTCTTCTTTTAGAGATATATTGTGATAGCAAATCTTGTACTTATGATGTTATATATATGATGAGGTTGTTATTACAGTTTTTTCACCTATCTTTATATGTGTTGTTTCTTTTCTCTCTTTATGCACATGCTTCTTATTTATTGTATGCAATCTTTTATTTATGTTTCACACTAAGATACAGTGATGAGTTTTGTTTAAAGTGTTTCAGAAATACAGGTTTTCAAAGTCTTCTTGCCATAAAATCTCTTCTTGCAAAGTTTTTCAAGAGTTTATATTAGGATAAATTTTATTCTATTAAACAAGTGTGTATGAGTTGAGTGATTTATGGCTTCTCTCATATATTCATTTGTTTATTGTGGTTTTTTCACAGATTGCCAAATGGGAAGATTGTTAGAACATATGTAAATCATGTTAGAAACATATGTCAATATAAAATTGGCTAATCCCTTGACAAAATGCATTTTACTTGTAATTGGATAGATCTAGGATGTGTTTAATACTTCAAGGAACAAGGTTTCAAATTCAAGTGTTAAAGACATGCAAGTCTGTCCAAGAATCAAGTGAAAAAGTGCTGAATTTTAAAACTCGATAGTTAGTATCTATTGAGATTTAAAAGCTGTTTCAACTCAATGCTCGACAGCTGCTCAACAAATAAGGTATCTATCGAGATTTATGAAAATCAGTTTTTCAGATATGATTTCACTTCAATCCGTGAATAGATATTTGTTTGGGCTTTCTTTTCTCACAACTCTAAACATATATAAGGATTTTTTTGAGAGCCATCACAGCTGATGCAACTCAATGCAAAATTTTTTCACAAGTATATTATGAACCGAAAACATATACCCTAATTCATCTTTCTCTTTAAGAAGCTGCTGTGTTTGTACATCGTCGGGTTTTGTAACCAAGAAGCTTCGCAATCTTCATTGTGTTGATGAACTGAAGAACTTTGCAGCCAACATTTTTCTCAAGTTAGTGAGTAAGCCGTGTATTGAGATTCGCATATCGAATTGGTTAGTCACGTACTGGGAGCCGTGCATTAAAAGGAAAGATTGTCACTATAGAACAAGTCTAATTAGGTATTGGGGTAAGGGTTCAATTATAAGTTAGTATAAGGTATTAAGATTCCTTTACTTATAACCATTTGTTATGATAATAGTGAATTCTCAAAAGTTGTGACATTAAAATCACTCGGTGAGGTTTTTGTCATGTAGGTTTTCTCCATTCATAAACAAATCACCATGTCAATTTATTTTCCGCTGCATTTTAACTTAGTGATTTATTTGTGCTACCACGCTTATTGCATGCTAATTAAATTAATTAATTAACTTGACTAATTAATTGGCTAATTTATCACAAAGGGTCAATACATTCTTGGCGTATCAGCCACAAAAATCCTTTTCATATTATATATTTCCTCTGTCAAATTCAAAATCTATACCCGAAGAAGTCACAGATCTTCTGCATTAAACATTTCAATATTTGATATTAATTTCCTATTCTCAGTTCTTGCATTTTCTTTTTTACTTTTTTTTTTTTTTTTGGTAGAAATGGAATGTATTAAAAGAAACTAAACAACAGCCAAACTCTCAGGTCAACGTCTGTTTACAGAGACACCACAAACATCATCCTCCAAAATAGAAAGCAGGACCACAGGTGGACTGAAAAAATAGCAAAGTCATTCTCAAGGCCTATGCCTAATTTAGCAAAAAAATCTGCACATCTATTGGCTTCTCTATACACGTGCCTAACTCTCATTTGAGGAATTTGAGCAGCCAGCTGTCTGCAATCTTCCATAATAGTGTATAAAACAGAGTTAGTGCAGCTTTGCGAATGTAAGGCATCAACTACTTTCGCAATTTTCTTTTTTACTTTCACAACGCCTGACATGTTGAATACAGTTTCCGCCATGTGGTCACGGTGGTGGAGTGCTAGCAACGACAAAGATGAACTTTCTAGAGCAAATCTCACTGCTTTGGTCTCTATATCCGCGGTGTTGTTCTGGTTCTTATGGGCAGCCAAGAAATCAAGAAAGCCTCCATTGCCACCAGGTCCACGTGGCTTGCCACTACTTGGGTACCTTCCCTTTCTAGGTACCAACCTTCATAGGAAATTTGAGGAACTGGCAGGGGTCTATGGACCTATCTACAAGGTTTGGCTTGGACAAAAATTATGTATAGTGATAAGTTCATCATCACTGGTGAAAGAAGTGGTTCGTGACCAAGACAGAATATTCGCCAACCGTGACCCTCCCATAGCGGCACGAGTTGCCTCATATGGGGGAGCTGATATTGCATTTTCATCATATGCTCCTGACTGGAAGAAGTTGCGTAAGATTTTTGTGCGAGAAATGATGAGTAATGCAAATCTTGATAGTTCTTACACCCTACGAAGAGAAGAAGTCAAGAAATCTATTAGAAATGTGTATGACAAAATAGGCACTCCCATAGATCTCGGGGTATTGGCATTTGTTACTGGAGTAAACGCGGTCATGAGCATGGTGTGGGGTGACTCGCTACAAGGAGAGGAAGGGACTAAAATTGGAGCTGAGTTTAAAAAATTAGTGGGGGAACAGATGGTCCTAATGGCAAAACCAAATGTCTCGGACTTTTTCCCAGTGCTTGCAATGTTTGATTTACAAGGGATTGAGAGGCATGCAAAGAAGATTTTGAAATGGGTTGAGGCCATTCTTGATTCTGCCATTGATAAAAGGATGAATTCAGACACAGGCAAAAAAATGGGGACAGGTCAGATTGAACAAAGGAAGGACTTCTTGCAATTTCTCTTGGAGTTAAAGGAAGAAGATGGTGCTGCAACATCAATTAGCATGACCCAATTGAAGGCTTTGCTTATGGTATGTCTGTCTAATCTTCTACTTTGTACTCCATTAATTTAGTGCGTGACCAGGATGGATCAAGTATTTTACTAGTAGATTGTTAGACTAGGCTCGCCCATTTTTTTGAGTCCTATTTTATTTATATTTAGCTTGTTATTTTCAATTGTTAGAATCATAGGTATTTTACTGTCATTGGACTGCTAAATACAGCATCAATTGTTTTTGATAATTTGATAGTTACAACGTAAGCGGGGATTGAATACAATACATCTTGGTGAGAAACACTAAAAAGTTCCTGTTAAGTTATAAAGCTCTTGGCAGTCCAGCATCAGTCTTTTCTTTTCTTTTTCTTTTTTTTTTCTTTTTTTTCTTGGCAATAGCATATATTAATGGAGCTTCTAGTATAAATTTTCTTATACACCTCCAATGAGTACTTTATTTATCTTTTTAACAGGACATATTGGTCGGTGGAACCGATACCACATCAACCATGGTGGAATGGGTGATGGCAGAGCTGATGCAGCATTCAGAGGCAATGAGGAAAGTCAATGAAGAGTTAACAGAATTTGTGGGTTTGGATAGCTTAGTTGAAGAATACCATTTGCCCAAATTACACTATTTAGATGCTGTCATTAAAGAGACGTTCCGCTTGCACCCCGCGCTTCCCTTCCTAGTGCCTCGTTGTCCAAGCCAATCTACCACTGTTGGTGGGTACTACACACCCAAAGGTTGTACGGTTTGGTTAAATGTTTGGGTGATACATAGGGACCCAAAGATTTGGGAGAATCCATTGGAATTTCAACCAGAAAGGTTCCTAAATGAGTCTACCAATTTGGATTATTCTGGCAACAATTTTAATTATACTCCATTTGGATCTGGGAGAAGAATATGTGCAGGGCTTCCATTAGCAGAAAAAACTCTGATGTACATCTTAGCTTCGCTCTTGCATTCATTTGAGTGGAAATTGCCACATGGTACAGAGTTGGAATTTTCTGACAATTTTGGTATTGTTACCAAAAAATTGAACCCAACAGTTGCTGTTCCAACACCAAGGTTATCCAACTATGAGCTCTACACAAAATAAAATTCTGTATTGTAGTTTCTTTTTTAAGTCAACATGTAATGTAAGATGTTTCTATTTTTCTAGTCTAAATAAAGCTGATATGCTTGTCCTTGATTGCCTACGAGACGCATTCATTTGGGTGGAGATTTGCAAGGGTGCTTGAAGTTTAGCCTTTCCAACATGATCAACAATTCATATTCTTGAACATATGATTTTTTTTCTTTCTATACAAATATGATAACAATATATATATATATATATATATGAAACCACATAAAAACAGAAAGTGGATAATACAAAAATTCTTAAGTTTATGGTCCGATAATTATGTTAACAGTTCACAAGTCTAATAATTTAATTAAAAAAAGTTGGATGCCATAGAATGCATGTAAGAGCAATTACATCAGCTTATGCATAAGATCCATCTATTTTACACTTAAAACCTACTTTTTCTATTTTATACACTCATTTTTACAAAACACCCATATCAGTTTATCTATTCTACACATTTATTCAATAAAATGTTCATTTTTTTTACAATTTTTTATTACTCTCCCTCACTGCCCCTCTCTCTCACAGACCAACACTCCCTCATAGACCCAAACCCAGACCCAGACCCAACACTCTCTTACAGACCCAGACCCAACACGCAAAGAAAAGTAGAGAATACCACGAATACGCTATTTTAAGGATAAGGATTCGCATGTGGACAATTCGATGAGGACGATTTCTTGCAGAAAGAGAAAAGGGAGAAAGGGATACCAGACGACTGGGGATTGAGGTGGGGTACCAATGTCTAATCCCAAGGAATGTCACCTTTCGAGTTGTTTTCGCACCTGGGGTTGTTCCTCTCACTAGGCCTTCAGCATGCGAGCTCCGTTGTTGTCGTCGACGTCTGGTTCCAGCGATCCGACAATCGAAATGGCTCACTTCTTGGATCGGTCTTCTTGTTTGGTTTGTCGACCCAGACCCAGCTTTTTTTGTTGTTAATTTTCTTTATTTCTTGTTTGGTTGGTGAGAAAGTGGTGGAAAAGAGTAGAAATAGAAGGAAAGACAATCGGCAACCACAAATCTGTTGATTTTCTTAGTGTTTGGTTAATTTTCTTTATTTCTTGTTTTCTCTATGTTTTTCTTGGCAACGAAACAAATCCTGTGTAATACTAATTTCTTGTTTTACTTGATTTTGGAAGAAATTTTTTGATGTCATGTTCTCTATTGATGAATGTGTGGCGTTCTCTATTGATGCATGTGTGGCGTTTTCTGATGATCGGCGGCAATGAGAGTGAGATGAGAGTGAGAGCGAGAGCAACCAGAGATACAGAGAGAAGGAGAGAGAAAAAACTAATAAAATAATAAATAGAAGCGCTACAGTAATCGTGCATATATGCACGGTTACTATAGTAATTGTGCATAAATGCATAATTATACACCCACTGATGTGGGTGTTTTTTGGGCCAAAATTTGTAAAAGGACTACCTTTTTCTATTTTGCAAAACTATCCACCAACTGATGTAATTGTTCTAAAACCTGAAATAAATGGTAACAGGTATTACTGTTGTTAGGACATATGTGTTTTCACTTGTTATGAACATATGTCATTTGTTTATGTAAATTAACTAATCTTTTGACAAAACGCATTCTACTTGTAATTTGGTAGTTCTAGGTGTTTTTAATACTTCAAAAAACAAAGATTCAAGATCAAGTATTGAAGTCATCAAGTCTATCCAAGAAAAACAAGCTGAACTGCAAATTCATTAAAGCTCGACACCTTCTCGATAGCTCCTCGACACCTTACTATCTGTCGAGATTTATAAAATCAAATTTTCTGGTCTGATTTCTTAAGATCCGTGAATGTGTCTTTGGGATGTCTTTTCTCCTAACCTTAGACATATAAAATGATTATTTTAAGAGCCGTCAAATTGTACACAATTTGCACAAGTATTGAACAAACACTGTTCAAGCAATTTGTGATCAAAGACGAAGTTCTTGACCTAGTTCATCTCTTCTGAAGAAGTTGCTGTGTATTTGCACCAAAGGGTTTTTTAACCAAGCATCTTCTTGATATTCATCGTGTAGGATGAACTGAAGAACTTTGCAGCCAACCTCTCCTTCAAAGTTGGTGTTGAAGTCACGTACTGGGATCCGTGCATTGGTTAGTCACGTACTTGGGAGTCGTGCATCAAAGGTGAGAACTATCACTATAGAACAAGTCCAATTGGATATTGGGATAAGGTTTCAACTGTAGGTTGGTAAGGTACTTGGAATTCCTTTACTTGTAACCGCTTGTATTGATAATAGTGGAGATTCGGGAGTGGTGACCTAAAAATCACCTGGTAGGGTTTTTGCCGCAAGGGTTTTCCCCATTAATAAACAAATCACCGAGTCATTTAATTTCCGCTGCATATTTAGTTTATTGGTGATTTGTTTGTGCTTCCACGCATTTGCATGTTAAATTGATTAATTAATAACTTGGCTAATTAATTAATTGGTTTAGTCACAAGGGGTCATTCAATTTATGGCCTATCAAGTGGTATCAGAGCAGGCACACTCTGATTAGGTTTAATCTTTGCTGTGTTGATCCATTAACCCCTGCTTGTCATGGATAAAGGACAGTCATTAATCATACCTCCTTTATTTGATGGCACTAACTATACATACTAGAAAGTACGCATGAGAGTTTTCTTACAATCTTCAGATGAGAAAGTGTAGCAAGCTGTAGAGATTGGCTGGACCAAGCCAAAAGAAGCGCCGGCCAATTAGGATGAAGCCAAGATTAAGGCAGCAAATTTCAACAGCAGAGCGTTGAATGCCCTATTTAGTGCAGTCACCAATAAGGAGTTCAAGAAGATATCCTTTACTGAAACTGCAAATGAAGCATGGACCATCCTCTAGACAACCTATGACGGTACAAAGGCTATCAAGGATTCAAAACTTCAAAGCCTCACTACAAGCTTTGAAGAAATAAAGATGGAGGAGAATGAGTCGTTTGATGAGTTCTATGCCAAGCTCAAGGACATAGTGAACTTAGCTTTCAATTTTAGGGAAACCATCCCTAAACCCAAGATTGTGAGGAAAGTGCTCAAATCTCTACCCGAGAGATTCCATGCCAAGATTACGGCAATAGAAGAATCAAAGGATATTGACAAGATTCCTTTGACTGAACTGGTTGGAAACTTGCAGACCTATGAGCTAGGACTATCTAGTATTGGCAAGACGGGTAAAGGCAAGAGCATTGCCTTGAAAGCGAAGAGCAATGATACAGATGAGTCCTACGATGATGAAGATTCCAAGATGAAGTCCTACATCACCAAGCAGTTCAAGAAATTCATGAAGAATGCCAATGGAAAGGGCTTTGACAAGGATCGCAAGCAGTCCAGTTCTTCTCAGTTTAAGAGCCAAGACAAAGGGAAGAAGGATGCTAAGGATGGCGGTCAGTACACTGTTCCCGCAGATCCTAAGTGCTTTGGGTGTCATAGGTTCAGACACATGAAACATGAGTGTCCTACATATCTCAAGAGCATCGGGAAGAGTAAGACACTTGCTACAACCATGAGTGACACTGAGTCTGAAGATGATTCCAATAATAAGGATGACGGAATCTTAAATTCCTTCACTGCCATAATCAATCCTACTGAAGGGATTGTTGATGAAGTGGAAGAAGAAGAAGAATTGGTGGATTCTAAATGTGAGAAGATTGATGATCAAGATGATATCCATTTAGCCTATGAGAAACTATACAAGTTCCCTGAGAAGCATGAGAAACTGTATAGGTTGGCCACCGAGAAGCTCATTAATGTGGAACTTGATCGTGAAGAGCTTTCCACAAAATTTGATGAAGCTAATCAAACAATTGGTGCACTGAGGTTTGAGAACAATTTCTTGGCTGAGAATACCAAGAAACTTGAAGCGGAGCTGTTTCAAGTCAGAGCTCAATTGGAGAGGACTTTTCAAGTACAAAGCTTGATGAGATGCTCAGTAATCAGAAATCTACTTCAAATCAAACAGGTTTAGGGTATGGTCTTTCTACCTTTAATACTGCTTCTACTAGTGCTACTATTTTTATTTCTCCTACTAATAATACTAAAAATGAAAACACTAATGTTAAAACTGAATTAGCTAGTGAGAATCTAGACAAAGGTAAATCTATCTTAGGAGCACCCCCTAAACAGGATAAGAAAGATATTAAAAAGCCTAGGGCTAAGAAGGCTAACTCTCAAAAACCAACACAGAAGAAGCAGCATCTCTATCATCATTGTGGAGCTGCCGGTCATTCTCGACCAAATTACTACAAGTGGCTAGCCACTCAACAAAGTAACGGCATAATAACATCTAGAAGCCAAAATCAACTTCAATCTTCTCTTGCTCTTGTTAAAGATCTTCTGAAAGCCCTCATGTTCTTTTTGAACTTGAACAGTTTTAATTCTTCCCCCTCACAGCCGATTCAAGGGCTCAATTAAAGGAAAGGTTCTTCCAAGGTGTGGAAGAAAAATGACTTTAAGTAATTTCATCACTTTCTTCTATCTTCTTGTTTTTGTTTGTTGCATCACTTGTGTGTTTTGCATAGTTTTTTTTTTTTTTTTTTTTTTTTTTTTTTTTTGCTTCACTTTGTTTAGCATGTTTTTTGTGCGTTTATTTTCAGTTTTGTTTATTTTGTTTTTGATATAAAAATAAATAAATCAAAATTGACAAATCAAAAAAATACAAAAACAATGTGTGTTATGTGTACATTGGTACTTGTGTACCTTAGATGGTCATTGAAACAAAGTTTTCTAAATTTTGTATCTTTTGTAACTTAGATAAGCATCTCTATGCACAACTAAGCAAGTGAGCTTTGTGGCTCTTGTTTGTAATGAGTAAGATTAAGTTATCTCTTAAATTTAACATTCATATCACTTTTTTTGACAGGTAAGACTAGAAAATTCTGAGAGAAAGGCATAAATAACTATCTCACCACTGTTGCCCGCCAATCATAATACGACACCTGTATGCTTCGACATAACAAAAGTGCAGTGTCTAAGACATCCATATGCTTCAGCATAGTAAAAGTGCAATGTCTATACTTAGCATGTTGGGTATTTCTTTTCTCTCTTTTATATGCCCATGCATGATATGCTAATTAAAAGAAAATATGCAAAGAAAATAAAAAGTAAAAAGATTAAAATGCTTTAAATATAGTTGCAAGTGTATATTCTAGGAGATGTGTGAGTTATAGGATGTACCTCGAAGGTGATAGTCCCCATCAAACAGTTATGATTGTGTGTGAGTTAAAAGCTATTTTCTTATATCTCAGATCGTCATAACTTGTATACATATATGCAATCTTGCGATGTTTTTCACACACAACACGCAATATTCTTTGCTACTCTTGATACATATGTAGGTACAATGTGATTTGGCCATCACAAGTGTTTACATGTGCTAATGTATGCTCACTAAACTATCTTGACTTATTTTTGAAAAATAAAATTGGTTAGACTTGTTTAGTGTGTGAGTGTATTTTTGAGGATCCATGTGCTTAAAATGTTTGATGAGAGATAATTTTGAGAGTTTAATATGTTGATTGGATCATTGGTTGAGGTTCATGTTGGATTGCATTCATGTATGTATTTTTCACTTCTCGAAAAACTATTTTTAAAAGCTGGCTCGACACATTCTTGACACCTGCTCGATTCCTTGTTATCTGTCGAGCTTCTCAAGCCTTTTTCTTATCGCAATCTCGACACCTCTTCGACACCTGGTGGATCGATTGAGAAAGTTCCTGCCTCCTCAATACCTTCTCAATACCTGGTGGATCGATCGAGATTTTGTTCCTTGAAGGTGATTCTTGTTCCTCGATACCTCTTGATACCTGCAACTGTCAAAGGCCATTTTCTCGACGCTTACCTCGACAGATTTCTCAACACCTCTCGACACCTCATCTATCGAGAATTACTGATGCTCCTATATAAGCTTCTATCGCAATCTGGTTCTCATTTTCTCGATCTCTCTCAATCTATCCACGGCTGTTCCTCTTCCAAACTTGTTTTTCTCACTCAAAACCTTCAACCCACGTGATTTTCGGCCCTTTCTTGCTTCAAATCACTTGGTACGATCTCTTTTCCTTTCATTCTTCATGCATTTCATGTTTTTGAATCTTAGGTTTTGGAGTTTTTGAAAAATTTTGGGGTTTTTCAAAATTAATGAGTTTTTCTTGAAAATTTGGGTTGGTTTTTCACTTAAATGTGTTTTAAATGTCATACATTGCATCACATTTGCATTAGCACTGTATTTTCATGCATTTAGATGTGTGAACTATGGTTGTGTGCTGGTAGGTTTGGATTGGGCTGAGCCCATAATGAAGTTCTTTTGCATGTCACATGTTCATGCATCCCCATGCATACGTACTCTCTATTCAATATATTTGATATATTTGAATTGTTTTGGGACTTTTCTGATTGTCTCTTTCTCTCTCTCTTTCTCATTCTTTTACGTTAGTAGTGTCTATGGCATCTAAGCGTAAATCTACTCCGGCTCGGGACCTTCTGCGTTCTGGAACTTCTTCTTCTTCTGATGCTACTCCTCTTAATCTTCGATTCCGTGATAAGGATGCCCACAAGGCATTTTGAAGAACTTTTCTAAACAAGGTGTTCATTTAGAACGCCAAGTCATTTTGGTAGACTTCGCCGACACTGACCTTCCCTCTGTCATTTACAGTAAGGGATAGGAGTCACTGTGTGATGTCCCGGTCACATGTCCTCTCATGCTCATTCAGGAGTTTTACTCCAACATGCATAAGATTGATCGTTCAGTACCACTTTTTTTCACTCGCGTTCAAGGTACACGCATCCCTATCACACCGCAGCTAGTTGCAGATGCGCTTTGGGTTCCTAGGATAGAGTTTCCTGACTATCCTTCTTGTGAGCGTCTAAGGATTGTGTCCCAAGATGAGCTCATTTCTGCTTTTTGTGAGTGCCCTGCTGATTGGGGTGAACATCAGTATACATCATGTAGATCTTTTGCTAAAGGTCCTAGATTCTTAAACATGGTGATAACTTTTGTACTCCATCCACTCTCTCACTACAACTCCATCACAAAGCCTCGTGCTCAATTTTTGTTACCTCTTCTTGAGCATCTTACTATAGATTTTCCTTCTCATTTCATTCTTTCTATCATAAATGTTCACTTAGATTCGGCGTCCCGTGATAAGCTCATTTTTCCTTCCGCTATCACGAGAATCTTACACCATTTTTCTATCCCTTTTCTTATGTCCGACCACTTCACACACATTTGTGCCATAGATACTGCTACCGTAAAATGTAGTGAGGCTCAGTTTAGGTCGAAAAAACCGACTCCTTCCTCCCATTCCACTCTATCTCGTACTACTCTGTCTACATTTGCTCCTTTTTCCTCTATGGGCGATATATCTTTTGGAGACATCATGGCACAGCTGCAGCGCATGGATCCTTGCCTAGATACACTCTCTACTGAGTTGTATTAAGTGAATGTTCATGTTAGTCGTATTGCACGACAGCAGGCGACCATGGGTATGTTTGCTTCTGAGGCTACTCCTTCACCACCTCCTCCAACGGCTTCTGACTCTAAGGATGATGATAATGATGGTGATGACAATAACACTTCGGATGATGATGAAGATGCTAGCTCTACTGATGAGATATCTACTTGACATACTTACCCTTTGTCACTAGTGACAAAAAGGGGGAGTAATTTTGGATATGAAAGTAGTCATCTTAGGGAAAGAGTTAGTATAGGACAGTTTTGTTAGGGGGAGTGTTGATACTTGAGGGATATAGTGAGGATTTGATGTATCTTTTTCTTTTCTATTCTTTTTAGATACATTGTTCTTGTATTTGAGGTCTTGTGACCAGTTTTACATACATTGTACTTATTTTCTCTATATATGTGGATATATGTTTCTCTCACCTATCTCTTCATGTGTTATTTCTTCTCTATGTTTATACACATGTTCCTTATACTTGTATGCAATCTATTATTTCTGTTTCACATAAGATGCCTTGATGAATTTTGTTTAAAGTGTTTTAGAAATACAGGTTGTTAAAGTCTACTTGCCATAAACTCTTTTCTTGTAAAGTTTTTCAAGGTTTTGTGATAGGATAGATTTTATTGTATTCAACAAGTGAGTATGAGTTGAGTGATTTATGACTTCTCTCATATGTTCATTTGTTTGTTGTGGTTTTGTCATGGACTGCCAAAGGGGGAGATTGTTAGGACATATGTATTTTCACTTTTTAAGAACATATGTCATTTGTTTATGTAAATTGGCTAATATTTTGACAAAACGCACTCTACTTGTAATTGGGTAGTTCTAGGTGTTTTTAGTACTTCAAAAAATAAGGTTTCAAGATCAAGTGTTGAAGTCATCAAGTCTGTCCAAGAAAAACCAGCTAAAGTGCAAATTCATTAAAGCTCGACACCTTCTCGATAGCTCCTAGACACCTTGCTACTGTCGAGATTTATAAAATCAGATTTTCTAATCTGATTTCTTAGAATCCGTGAATGTGTCTTTGGGATGTCTTTTCTCCTAACCCTAGACATATAAAATGATTATTTTAAGAGCCGTCAAATTGTACACAAGTTGCACAAGCATTGAGCAAATACTGTTCAAGCAATTTGTGATCAAAGACGAAGTTCTTAACCTAGTTCATCTCTTCTGAAGAAGTTGTTGTGTATTTGCACCAAAGGGTTTTATGACCAAGCATCTTCTTGATCTTCATCGTGTAGGATGAACTGAAGAACTTTGCAGCCAACCTTTCCTTCAAAGTTGGTGTTGAAGTCACGTACTGGGATCCGCGCATTAGTTAGTCACGTACTTGGGAGCCGTGCATCAAAGGTGAGAACTATCACTACAGAATAAGTCCAATTAGGTATGGGGTATTGGTGATTTGTTTGTACTTCCACATGTTTGCATGTTAAATTGATTAATTAATAACTTGGCTAATTAATTAATTGGTTTAATCACAAGGAGTCATTCAGTTTGTGGCCTATCAACTGTGTGAAGATTCTGAAGAATGCAAGCTTGGTAGCCTAGATATCTGTCACACAAAAGTTGCTGGACAGCTTTTCAAGCATCAACTTTAAGCATATAAACATGGGTGAAAACATGAGTTTGGTAGATTCCCCAGCCACTTTGGCCTCTAATTATGGGGAAAATCTTAGATAGTGCTCGGGCACTTAGCCTTACCCTCTATGTGGAATGTCAAGACATAGGAAGAAATATCTCAGTAGTTGTTAAGAGATGTTAAGAGAGAAACCCGACTTACGAGGAAATATTGTGATGCTGCTAACAGATTATAAGAAATAGTTTTTTTTTTTTTTTTTTTTGCTTAAATTATCTACTGTGGGTCTTACATTAATGTCTCAATTTTATTTTAAATAAAAAAAATAACTTTTAGCTTTTTGTCTCAAATTATATAAATAAATTATAACAAATAAGTAATTTCCAAACATAGAGAAATACACATTTTTCCTGCCTCGTAGACTTTTCAAGAAAAGATTGAATCCTTACCTTTAATGGCAACTCAAAGACTATGATAATAAGTGATGACTTGCCTTCTAAGGCAGCTCAAAGCCGTTAAATGATCTGTGGATGTCACTACAAGATAAGATTGTATATTATTGAAGATAAATAATTAATAAAATTAAACAGATCTTTAACACAAAATATTTGACTATTTATTATACATAATAAAAATTAGACCTATAAAACTGATGAATGCACTTAATAGTAACATTTGTCCTCTTATCAATGCATATAATAATGATACACCATATTTTGCAAAACTAAAGCTTAGGAGGGTATGATTAAAATGGCTCATCCTCTAACCTCCATCAATTCCTTCTAATTATTACCTATTAATTCCTTTAAAACAAGATATGTGAAAATTTACTTTTTGTCCCTACATTTTGGGTCAAATATTATTTTGATCCTTAACTTTTAGTCGCGCCTACCTAAGTCCCTGAAAATGAAAAATCATATCCATTTTGGTTCTTGCCGTCAGCTTACTAACATAAAATTCCAATGTGGCAAACGAAGTGCACTGTTTATATAAAAAATGCTGACATGGCTAATAAAATAATAATAATAATAAATTTTATTTTGGCTTTTAAAAAATTACACATCAGCATTTTAATAAAAATAAATAAAATTTTCCAATCTATCTCCCTCTCTATGTTTTTCGAAATATTTTGCTTGGCTAATGATGGATGAAGGGTCTGTTGTGTCATAATTGGGTTTTGTGATGATAAGTCTGGTGATTTTTATTCCCCTATTGATCTGTTGCATGTTTAGTCTCATGGGTTAAATATTTGAGTTCACGTTGTAAGAGAGAAATGAGGGGAAAAAAAAAATAATGGTAAGGTAAATAGAGAACAATGGAGGAAGCTAGAAAATAGAGAACAATTGAGGCTGAAAAATAATGGTAAGGGAAAGTGAAAATTATAGAGAAATGAGGGAAAAAAAATAAAAGCTAGTAATTGAACAGTAGTGTAGCCGTTGGTGAGCATTATTGCTCTACCATTAATGGTGACTTTACACGTGGATGGGATGTATTAATCGATAAAATTATTTCAATATCGTGCTACAGCTGACATGGAAATTTGTCCACGTAGAGGTAGAACTCGAGTCTAAGGGACTCGAGTTCTATCATATAGAAATCGAGTTCGTAGGACTTGATTTCGTTTTGCTTCAAGAATTGATCAGAGACTTCACTTTCTTGTTCTTCCTTCCTTTTTTTACTTTCTCCAGATCTAAGTTCTTGCCATCCCACTCTCCACTTCCAAGCCCCAAAAACCCATGAACAAAACCAAACATAAAACCCAAAATAAATACCTGATTGGATCAGATCTTCTCCTCTAGCTCTTCTTCTTCTCTAGAACTCCAACATGTTCTTCTCCTCCACTGGGGCAGCAACGACATCACCAAAGTGGCGAAGAGAAACCACACCCATATTAAGTCTGATCCGATTTCCCTCGCCTGAAGCCTTCGTCGCCATCACCTGGAGCTTTCGCCGCCTGGGTTGCTTCGTTGTTGCTTCTCTAGTTTGCTGGGTTTTGCATTGTTGCTTCTTTCTTCTTTCTTCTTCGTCAAATTCCTTGCCCTCTTCAATGGCAGTAACCTTTGCATGGAATCTCTCTAGTAATGATCGTAGAATTTTTCTCACAATCTTGGAGTCCTCCGTCTTTTCTCCCAAGTTAAATTTCCCAATTACCACCTTATTTAGCTTCCCATAAAATGAGTCAAATGACTCGTCTTCACTCATCTTCAGCTCTTCAAAGCGTGTGGTTAGCATTTGTAACTTGGTGTCCTTCACCTTTTTGGTGCCTTTATAGGTCGACTCCAAGATTTGCCACACCTCCTTGTCAATTGTAACATGAGAAATCTTGTGAAACTCATCAAGAGAAACACCATAGAAAATAGCATATAAAGCCTTGCTATTAGCATTAGCTGCCGCAAGGACTGCCTTATCCCATTCGGATTTGGCGGCCTCCAACCTAGTCCATCCTATATCTACAGCATTCCAAACACTTTCATCAATGGAATATAAAAATTCCCTCATATGGACTTTCCAAAATGCATAGTTGCTCCTATCAAAGTATGGAGGAGCATTAAGAGATTGAAATCGATCCATCTCAAAAGGGGTCTAGGATCGCACTAAGGTAATTAAACCACAACAAGTGCATCAGTTGAACCTGCTCTGATACCAATTGAAAGTTCAAATAGCGTATAAAACACCAATGAATGTTTAGACCCCCAAATACAAAAATACCAACATAAACTTATAATCAAACAATATATGTGCGGAATATGAAATATAAGCTATATTCAAATTGGTAACACACTCTAAACCATAATTAATTACAAATACAATAGCAATTAAAAGGTAAAGAAAGGAAAGAGATATGAAAATACAAAGATAACATGACGATGTGTTATCGAAGAGGAAACCGAAGTACTCAATGAAAAACCTCTCTGCTGCCCTCCAAGCGATCAATAATCCACTAGAGAATGAAGTTGGGATACATGAATAGCAGAAGACCCTCCAAGCCTAATCTACCTAGTGCACCTAAGCCCTTCAAGCTTCTTGCTCCAACAGGGTTACACCAAACCTTGTCTTCTCTAGCTTGCCAGATCCCGCAATAAGCTTATTACATCAACCAAATGAATTGGTCCTCTCTGAACTACTTTCCAAGCACCAAAACACATCCTCACTTATATGGGTATGGTGAGATAAGGATTTGGCAAATATACCTCTTAAGGATATGTCAATGGAGAGAGTGAGAGTAGAGGAATTTGGAGAATCAAATGATAAAGATTATGGATGAGTCAATCTTGTTTTCCTCTAGGGTTTCTCTCTCAAAATTCTTTTTGGAAGCTATCTACATTTCGTGGATATAAGGGTATTTGTAGTAATGTGTATGAGGAATGCGAAAAGTCAGTTTTCATCAAACATGGCATTCTGTAAACTCAACCTTGCAACTGGAACGAGTCGCAAGTCTGAGTCACGAGCTAACTGCCTGGCCAGACTGGAAGTTTTGTCCTGTAGTGCTCCAGCTGTCGTGACCCTTCAGCTCCCCTGCATGCTTCACACGTGTGCCATTCTAGCGACTTGCCAATCGCGAGCCAATCGCGAGACTCCTTTGAATTACACACATCTTGAGTTTTCTTTACACTCTCTCACACACTACCCTTACATATATCCCACCTAAATATAGGGTATCTAATTGCTAAATTACAAGAAAATTTGGCACGGAATAAAGTCAATACATGATTGAATAAATTCAACCTTACAGACAAATATAGCCAAGGCTATGTGGTTGAGTTTTTATTTCCTTTGATAATTTTGAGAAGCTGCGAAGGCTTTGTGAGTATTTGTTATCTATGTAATTGATTTTTAAAAAATTTTGTTCAATGATTTATATATGCTTCATAATTGTTTATAAGTCACTGTTAAGAAAATTTTAGCTTCACTACTATGACATTGATTTAAGGGCATCTTTGTAAGTATGTCTTTCCATGTTCTTACCATGACATATACTTTACATGGTTTTTCATTTCACCACATCCAGCAATGAGGGATCACATTCCAAATGTGTGGGGTGAATTAGGACTGACCATTTTTTTATTTTTTTTTTTTTTTTAAAATTCAGTGGTGTGGGCATGGGAGGAAACCTTGCCACTTTTACTTCAAAGTAGTTGTTTTCATGGTAAATTTTAATCAATCTCATGCTCAGGTTCATGGATAGGAGAATCATCTAATACAAGTTTCTTTTGAATGTGCTAATAGTAGGAGCTTCTTTACTATTCTATTTTCTGCAAGTTATTTACGGCTGCTGACAACGATGATATCTCCACAGCTATACAGTTCATCAATAAGGCAAGGCCATGGATTACATTGATGGCCATTGGTTAGGAATATGGTGCAAACATGTTGACGAAGTACTTGGTAGAAGCTGGAGAGAATACACCACTTACAGCTGCCACGTGCATACACAATCCATTTGGCTTAAATGAGGCTACAAGGTCCTTTCCTTATCACATGGCCATTGGTTAGAAGTTCACTGGTGGATTGATAGATATTCTAAGATCTAATAAGGTTGGTGATTGCTTTCAATCTTCTGTCTATTTTGGTTCAAATGTTTTATGCCCCTCCATTCTAGCATTGTTTTAATGTTGAACAAACATAATCATTGATGTGGTATGCTTTGAATTGTGTTGGCCACCATTCAAGTGTAATAACTTATGCTTAATTTTTAAATTGGGAATCACTTATGTTTAATGTCTACTTAACTTCTAAGAACTATTTCAAGGCAAAGCAAAAGGGTTTAACGTGGAGAAGGCTTTATTGGCAAAGTCTGTTCATAATGTTGAAAAAACAATATCTATGGTATCTTAGCACAAGAGACATGGTTGGGTATGTGAAGATTCATGTTCTCTTTATACAAGTCAAACTTATCTAACTTTAATGCCATCATGCTTTAATTTTTGTTCTGGATTAGATTAGTCATGTCCTGCATCTGTTTACTATTTATAAATCTTCCTATAAATACTCTATTTATTTCAACAATTCTTTTTGGTTAAAAAAATCAGTTAAAAGAGATGGTTTATTAAAACTTATTTTGGAGCTATGCTAAAATTTCCCATGATAACACTAATACGCAGAAAACCCTCAAATCAAAAACCATAGCCCCTTCCTATCACAAAAAAAAAAAAAAAAAAAAAAAAAAAAAAAAAAGGAAGAAGAAGAAGAAGAAGAAGAAGAAGGAGAAGAAAAAGGAAAACCTTAGCTTCTCATCTATTTCTCTCTCCAGTCTCTATGCTTCGCCTTTAGTGCACCTTCTCCTTTGTCTCCGCTCCTAATGATGGTAAGCTATTAAAAGTAAATGGAGAGATTTGTTTTCTCTTTGTTTCACCTTCAGTTCAATTGACAACCAATTTCCTATTGGTTTTTTGTGAGCTTTGCAAAATTGGGATTGAAGGAGCAAAATCAAGATGCTATGGACATCCTCTTCTGATTCAAATTTGTAAAAGCTTCCTTACTCTCTTTCTCTCTCCATGTGGCTTGAGGTCAAATACTTGCTTTCTCTGTTCTAAATAACAATTTATAGAACTCAATGTTTTATGTTAAATAAATATATAATCTATTCTTCTATATAATGCAAATTTGTTGTATTATGTTCTTTCTCTACTCTTTTTGAGTCATAGCAAAAGAATTTGACATTAGTAACTATATTCTATTTATTTATTATGAAAATAAGATTGCGATCATTATTGCAATTTGCTTATTTGTTTAATCTTTTCAGCATGTATGTATTTTTATGAAGCTAATATACATGATTTCTTTTATTGGGCACAAGCATATTGTGTACTAGGTTTGACAATGTTTAATATTTGAATTAGTGAAGATTTTATGTTATGCTTGGGTCTTCTCCATTTAGTTGTATTATTTGATTAGTGAGTCTTGAGACATTCTGATTTAGTCCAGCAAATGATAATTGCAATATTGTTTTTTTCTTTTTAAAGAATCTTGTGCATCGCACGGGTTAGCGACTAGTTAAAAGAAAAAACAAATAATACGTTAGCACTACAAACTTAAGTCAGTAAAAGCGTAAAACACAAAAACCCTAAATATGTGCTCTCTTCCCTTGCGTCTCTTTTCTTTTTAATCTTTGGCTTATAAATAAGCTTCTTTGAATATAAAGTTTATAATCTCTCTCAAAGATTCAAACAAATATGAAGACAAATCTTTTCACCACTCCGGCCTTTGTGTGAGTGTTCAATTATTTATTATTAGTTTTGTTTGTATATTTAATTGTTTTGTTAGCTTATGGTGTTTACATATATGACCGGTTAGTTTTGTTCATGAATTCGGTTCTTTTTTCCTTTTTTTTTTTAATCAAGCCAGGGCTTTATAAATATACAATCATAAACCACCAAACTCCGCATCCATGATTATTTATGATTATTTTTTTGTTCATTGTTTAAAGCTTAGACCAATTAAAACTTATTGTTTTATGGTTTTTCACAGTTTTTTTCTTTTTCTTTTTTCTTTTCTTTTTCCTTTTGTTTTTGCAGGGTAGCTAGGAACACAACCTAATATTGGGTGGAAAAAATTAAAAAAAAAAAAAAAAAGTCTGTTTTATAGTTTTTCATGTACTTTTTAAAAAGTGATCTTGGTATATCTTTTTATACAACCCTAAACCAACAAACCCTACGCTTATAATTGTTTATGATTTTTTTTTTATGGTTTAAAGTTTAGACCCATTAAAACTAATTGTTTTATGAGTTCATGTACTTTTTTTTTCTCTTATATTTCTCTTTTGAATAGTCCTATATTTTTTTTGAATTGTTTCAATAAATTCTAGGCTTTAAATCTTCTAATTCTTTATGTATATATATATATATATATATGGCATTTTGGAAGTTTTAACATCTAAATTTTTGCTTTAGTTTTTGCAATATTTAAACACGTTTGGCAAATTTTGATAATTTATTCTTTTGAAGGTAATCAATTTTTCTCTTATATTTTTCTATTATGTAATCATATATATTTTGTTTTGTTTCAATAGTTTATAAGAAGTGAATCTTACGAGTCTTTAATAATTTTTGGCTTTTTGAAAGTTTGAACATTTGAATTTTTGAGTTACTTTCTTGCAATATCTAAAACTATTTGGCAAATTTCAATGACTATAGCCATGAATTATTCTTTTGAGGGTAACATATCTTTCTCTTATATTTCTCTGTTATGTAATCACACACTCACACACACATATTATATATATATATATATATATATATATATATATATATATATATAATTTGTAGGTTTTGAATCTTTTGTTTCTTTAATATTTTTTGTCTTTTGTAATTTTTGACATCGGTATTTTTGGGTTCATTTTTTTGCAATATCTGAAACTTTTCTGACAGATTTCAATAGTTATAACCATGGATAATGTTTTTGAATGTAACTTATCTTTCTCTTATATTTCTCTATTGTGTAATTATATACATTCTGTTTTATTTCAATAATTTCTAAGCAGTTAATCTTTTGACTTTTTTAATATTTTTTTGAATTATTCTTTAATTCAAATATTCTTTAATATCTAAATTTATTAGTTACTTTTTTGCAACATCATCAAATTTTTTTATAAGTCATTGCACATTCAAGCAATGGCTTCTTCATCAAATTGTAACACAAATTGAAATTAAACAAGAGAAATTCATGCAATGATATAGTTTCGTAATCAATTTAATTTTATTTTAGTTTACAACACAAATAGGTAGGTTTCTATGCATAGTACGGGTTAGCGACTACTTGCAGTTGTATATGGAACTATCTACTCTACCATTTAGAAAAATATATGACACAAAAGAAGATTATATTGAAGTGTTTAAATATAGAATAGAATTTAAAATCAATTATAAAAATATAAATTAGAATAATGATTTGTGTTCCGACCCTAATATTTCCACGAGCTACAATGAGCCTAAGCCCATGAAAAGTCCAAATCATGTGGGCCCATGAGGGGACAAAGCCCAAACTAAAACAACGGCCAATAAGACCAGCAAAAGGAAAAATAGAAGGGACTCCGCAAAAAGAATAACCCTAAATTTTCCATAATATGACCCTACCAATAACCCATAATGGCCCAAGCCAATAAAATAAATAAATAAATAAATAAAACTAGGAAAACTAGACAAATTCATGCCACTTAGAGGGCTCAACATGGCATAATAGAAAGGGATCCAAGTCCAAGAAAGAACTCGGTGGTTTCAAGAGTCTACCGCAAACAAGCCACAACACAAAATCATATCCAATTCGCAAGGTGAATATGCCTAACTTGGGTGGCCTAACCTAGCAACCCAAGCTTTCAAAGGACTCCGACCCATTACAATCAAAGCTTAAGGAGGTAAAGTTTGGCAAGAACAGAGAGAAGTCAAGTACAAGGGTATTCTGTCGTGGCTTTTGGGTGTTGTGTTTGCAAGGAAACACCGATACATCGATGTTAGATAAGGGAAACAAATGTGGAGCAATTAATGAGTTTCTTAACTACAAACAAAAGTGATCAATACTATAACAGTATAACAAACCGTATCGATGCTAAATGCCATCGGGAAATAAAGTTAAGATAATGCTTATTGTGCTAGGGAGATTATATATCAAGGGAGTAATTAAACAGAAACACTACCATTCAAACATAATAAAGTAAAAATGCAAACAAAAGTAACTACAATAGCTACAATTAGTAATGGAAACGGAAGTACTTACTTGCCTCAGTTGCTTGCATGTCATAAACTAAAGATAATAAGAGTAAAGATAATAACCACCACACACCCTTAATGCGGTAATCAATTCACAAATATAAATACTTAGTGCAATGATTACTTCACACACATATACACTTAGATTAAATTAAAGTAAAATTTTTATCTTATATTTTTTTTTTTTAAAAAGTTAATAAGAATAATCAATCTGAGAATGTGTCTTTTGCTTGAAATGTTAACTACTATTTATACTTGAAACTTCTATAGTTAATGATAGTTAATTGTAGTTACCTTTACCATGGGGGGCATCATCTTTGATCCTCTAGAACACTTATCCATTGTATTATCGTCTTCTTTATTCATATGCTAACTTCCTTTAATTTGAAAACTATTGTATTTATCACTCTCACTCTTATCACTTTTAAGTGGGGATTGTCACATCATCAATCACGGTTAACCATGCTATTTTACGAACACTTTGTCGTTTGTAACTTTTCACATATGTCTCATCCCTTCTATGCCATTTGTAATTTATTTCTGAAATTTTCAAAAACTCTTATTTCCTTCAAAAACCATTTGTTCATCAAACTTTGAAAATATGTACAAATGTATATGGATTAAGGTACAACTATGCTGCATCATATTTGCAGACCATATAATGAAGGAGTAGGAATACTTCTTCAAACTGAATCAGCAGGCTCGCAAACAGGGAGGTCCTTCTCAAGATTAGGTGGGATCCGAAGAATAGGGTTGCTCTCAAAGAAATTGACGGGCTTTAGATCAAAGCTTGATGAAACCGTTGGCATTATAGGGAAATCCTCTTGACATGGTATATGATGGAAGCCTAGCGTGTACCATAGCACAATGTCCTTATTTTCAATTGGTCTATCCCTGCACAATTCAACCCAATAATAAGACTATTTTAGCTAATTGAAATATTCAATTGTCAAGCTGAATTGAGAAAAACAATGTACTATAGCATCAACATTTTCAAGTTACATGAAATTCAAAGCACGCTACATTTGCCATTGAATTGTAATGGAAGAATGTCATATCATACTGCAAGAAGTCAATGAAAAAGGCGTGACTTTTATTTTTTAAAGGTGAAGTTAAAACATCAAACCGAAATCTAGACCACCACAACCAATAATTATTCCATGCATTGATATATGTTTATCCTCTCTTTTCACATTTTATGTTTTCACAACTGTGTGGATTTCAAGGGCGATAATACATATATGAGATATATGGGATACTTTTTTCACCCTAATAAGGCAATCGCATGACTTTTCCAATGTATGAAATACTTACTACACCACAAGAAGAAGGCAATCACGTGACCTTTTTGCTCTTTGATTCATTTCAAAACCCATACTTGTTACAAACTAAACTAAGTTCTGGGAGTTTAATTTTTCAAAGAAACATACCTTTCGGACCATGTTGCAAGAGTGTCTTCACCTTGGCTCTGGTAAACAAACAACCCGCCTGCCCATTGCTCACTCTGGTTATAGGGAGTGACCCATATTTGGTTGTTTGTAAAGGCACCACGCTTCTGGGGAGGGTCATCAAGATCAAGCATACTAGCAGCTGTGCCACCAGGAACCACCTTATATCCAACCGGGTTCCCAACCCGTGTCTTCTTTGACGGGTTAATCACGTGGAACTCGGACGGGTCATAGAGTTTAAGCTTAATTTGTGCATCCTTCTCTGTCTTAGCCACATTTCTTATGGCTTTCAAGTAGCTCCTCCTAGGTGACTCACCGGGTGAGGTCTGCTGCTTCTTAATGTTTACATTAACAAAGGAATTATCTGAGCCATCGATATCCATATCTAGATAGAATGTGATGTAGTGGTCATGGATAACACCTATAACATTTTCGGACAAAAGGGTACCATATAGATTTTCTTGGTTGGAAATCTGGTTTATGTTGTCGTAGGTGGTACCTTTCACCATCAAAATACCGCTAAGTCCAACCTGTGAACAGTAATTGTGATAAGCTCTGCTCACAAGCTATATAGTGACAGAAAAAGTTGAAAATTTACAACCTCAAAATCATCCACTTGCTAATAAAACAGGAAGATATGGTTAGGATTTTTCTCTGTTGAAAAAAACAAAAGAAAAGAAAAGGAAAAAGATTCATGGAAAGTGTCACAAAGGGAATCCAAGATAATAGTAAATTAGCTGTGTATACACATAAAGGAAGTCGATGCAAACAATTGATTCAAGAAAGATTCAAATCATTCCAGATGTAATATGCTTTTTTGCTACCAACTTTTGTCGTTATATAAGTATATTCTTTCTTCCATTTTCTATTAAAAAATGTTAATTTATTAATTTCAATTAGAAACTAAACTAAATTTGATTAAGAGCCTTCATACCATAGACCAGCATATCATGGTGCACTTGCATACTATTCTTTTACAATAAGATTATTTAAACTAATAATTAATCACTAACCTTAATTCTGATTAGCCCATCAGTTTGGAACTCCCAATCAACAATATAATCATAGTTCGCGACCGATGCTGCCATTCTAACCACCAACGTCACCTTCGGCCTTGCTTCTCTAATCTGCCAAAAGAAATTAAGCAAAACAAAACAAAGTTGAGATGACCATTAGTGTGACACCAAAATACCAAAAAATGATTATTATCCAATGGCTCATATATTTTTCATCCAAATAGACTTGTTTTTAACCAATTCGCCATCCATAAATCTGATAATATAAAATAAATAAATAAATAAATAAAATTCACTATTTTTTTTCTTAATTACTGGTATTACATATATTATATAATTGATGCTCAATCAAAATTATGTCAATAATTTTTACATGCATGTGAGTATGTTAAAAAATACTCACCTCCATGCCAGTGATGGGACTCTCTGAGTGACGCCATCCAATATCACCCGCATATTTCTCGAACACACAAATCATGTTTGATCGGACGTACGGTGTTCCATCAGCTGCCACAAACACACCGTCCATATAATACGCGTTCCGCGGACAATCATTAAGCGGGTCAAGTGCCATGGCTTGCAACCCGAACCCGTATTCGCCAGCATCCATATACGTTTTAAAGTACCATGCATCAGTGGGGTCCATGTAAGGCACAAACAACTCAGATGTGAAACCTTTGTACATCACATTTCTGAGCTCCCCTGTATCCGGGTCTCGGACCTTGGCCCGAGAAACTATCACACCCGCTCTTGCATCGGGTTTCAGGTGAAATTCCCAGTTTGCCCATTTCACCAAGTGCTCATCTTCGATGGTAAAACTCGGACCCTTGGGTTGCTCAATGGATATCGGGTTGAATAAGTTTATTACTTGATGGAGCTCCTGAGCTGAGTAACGGTAATCTGTGTTTGCCGATTTTGGAATCGGTATGTTCTTGCCTTTGTCTGAAATCTCCACCACTTGTTTCGTGTCTAAGTCAACGAGCACAGTCAACCCTTCGATTGGTCTCATGTAAAAGTTTGCAGTGCCCTTCATGGAATAGCACTGTACCTTAATCAACCTCCTGGTTTCCTCGGACTCGCCGTACCAACCGGTCGAAATCGGCAAACAAGCGAGGTCCGTTGGATCAACCCCACGCTGTATGATCGTGCGGTTGAAGTCCGCGTTAGCGAGTGGTGCCAGCGTGGCAGCGGTCATGTCCTCGATAGTCATCGTGGGGTAACCGGAGTGAGAGCTGGTTTCGTGTACGGTGACTTCGCGGGTGCCGAGGTGGACAGTTAACACGTGTGACTTGCCGTCCACACGTGCGACCACGGTGGCCTTTCTGGGTAACAAGGGGTCGCCTTTTTTCCACTTCAGGACAAGGGGTTTCTCGGGCTCTTCAAGTTCGATGGAGTGGAGCGCGTAGCTTGACGACTTGAAGAGCGCGTGGGAGGTGAGGATGGAGCGGAGTTCGTTGATTTCCTGGATGGTCAGGGGGTCTAGAGGGTGGTGAGGTTTGTCAGAGGCGTGGTTGTGGCGGCGCGTGGGTTTCGGTGACTTTTTGAGGAGGTTGGGTTGTTTGGGTTGGAAGCGGTTCTTGGAGGTGCACCATGGTGAGTTGGTGGTGCAGTCGAGAAGCTCAGTCGGGTTGGGTGGTGTAGACGGTAGGTGAACCCAGGTGAAGATAAGGACAAGACCGATACTGAGAAAAAGAACCAGAAAGCGGAGGAGGTTTCTAGCTTCCATGGCCTGTCTCTCTATATCTCTCTCTCTCTCTCTCTCTCTCTCTCTGAATACGTGAAATGAAGGGTCTCCAGAGTCCAGACTGATCAGAGTGGCTATGAAAGTGAGGGTGTGAAGGACGAGCTTAAAGAGTATCTAATGAGGGTGCGTGTGGTGTTTTGGTTTGTACCCAATTTGTTTTATTTAAGAACAAATTCAAAATGTGGCCATCGTATTAGTATATAGCAGACGACAAACCATTTATAGAGAATAGAGACAGAGGCAAAATTTTATTTTCCTATTCAGATGAATTGATAAGGTACAAAGGTTTACCACCAAAAAAAAAAAAAAAAAAATACTAACTCTATCTGTTGTAATTACCAAAATATAAAATAAAAATAAAAATCAACATACACTATCGTTTTTTTCATAAATTTATTCACAACTTTTTTGATGTTCCCGTAATATTATATTGCTAACATTTATAAGTGGTATCTAACACTATTTTAAAAAATAATAATAATAAATTGGTCTTTAAATTATTGGATTAATTTTAGTGTAGTTCAATATCTAATAACTTTGTGATATAATATCAACTGAAATCCTTTTTATTTATAAGAAAGAAATTTTTTTAAGAATAACTAGACATGCCATCATTGCCATGAATGAGTGAGCTCAACATGGTAAAATATAAAATTGGAGTACAACAAAGAATAGCTATAGTGTCACACCAATATCCCAATACATGATTATCATCCAATGGCTCATATATTTTTCATCCAAATATCTTTGTTTTTAACCAATTCTACATCAATAAATCTGATAATATAAAATAAAAATAAAAATCATTTTTTTCTTAATTACTAGTATTACATATTTATATAATTGATGTAAAATCAAAATTATGTCAAAACTTTTACATGTGAATATGTCGTTACTTGTTACCCTCACCACAATTTACAACCTATACAACATCAATAACAATATTTTAGTCTCAAATTTTTGTAAAATCAGGTAGAATTTTTGCCTATAGTTGTAATTAAAATACATCACAAAATGTATATATAAACTATAAAAAAAAAATTAAAAAGAAAATATTTACCTCCATGCCGGTGATTGGATACAAATATGAGTCACGCGAATATCACCTACATATCTCTCAACCACACAAATCATACCTTAGCTTTGGCAGCATACAAGTGGACATCCCATGTAATATTAAAAACAACTAATAAGAGTAATTTTAAGAAACAAAAATGATATATTAGTCAAATCTAGGGGGCTATTATTTAAATTCATACATAAAGTTTTATATTTTTACAAAAAGAAGGCAAAACAATTTTTGGAAAGTGAAGCCGCCTGCCGTGCGCGCGCGGCAGGGGGTGGGGGGGCATGGCCCTTGACTTGAACCCCAACATTTTCATAAATATCAAGGTTGAAATATTCCATTACGAAAAAAACTATAATATGAAAAGTTAGGTTAAAATATAGTGAACACCCCAAAAAAAAAAAAATGGTGAAAGGGAAGAAATACTCTGAAGGCCTCGTGTGGTTAAGTGGGCCTCAACACAGACGGACCCTAGCTGAACTGGCTGGATACATGGACTGGTTGAACGGGCTGCTTGGCCATGGGCCTGCTGGACCCCTTAAGGGGGGCAATTTGGCCCACTCTCATAAAGGCCCAAATGGAGTCCTTGCGCCTGTGTGACTCCGGAGATCTTCTGTATTTGGTAAAAATCTTCCCTTTAAGGGGGGACTTGAACGACACGTTTAGAATTGCTACAAGAAGAGTCCTATAAGGAAAAGACTTCCGAACCAAGAAAGGGAGATCAACCATCTACTACTATAAAAGCCCTAATGCTCTCACAAAAGAAGGTACGCACAATTTAACCCTCTCTAGCACTCTAGAGTTGAATAGAAGTTCCTAACTTGACCTTCGGAGGGTATTCGGCCGGCACCACACCGGTGTCCTTCGACAGGTTCTTTCTCTTTGTTTCGTGCAGGTTACCTTTCGAGTGGAGGAGTATCTTGCGGCATATTGGTGGATTTCTTTGAATCATCAGTTGGCGCCGTCTGTGGGAAAGCGAGCAATTAAGCCATACTACCGCTTCCCGAACTAAAAAGCTTGCATGGTACTCACCCGCTCAATGGCAACTACTAATGACGTGCAAGGAGAAGAACCGCCCACGACTGCCCTCGAGAGACAAGTTCGGACCCTTAGTACTGCCGTAGAGCGCCTCACCAAACAGAACCCTGACTTGGAAGAACAGCTGCGCCAGAAGACTGCAGCGCAAAACAACCGGCCAGAAGACCAGGAAGGAACTAGCAATCCGAACAGGAATCAGGAGAGACCGGAGGGTAGCCACGCCCCGAGCGGACCGGAGAGACAGCACGTGAGCATGCCATCCCTCATGGATGCAACCCCACCACACATTACCGCCGAGATGCAGGCAATGAAAGAACAGATGGAGGTCATGATGAATGCCCTCAAGGGGCGAGTCTCCAGTGATCTTGATGATCTGGTCAATCGTACCGACTCACCTTTCACTATGGCCGTGAACTCTTTCCCCCTACCCCACAAGTTTCGCATGCCAAATGTAGATAGCTACGACGGGGTAAAAGATCCTTTAGATCACTTGGAAACCTTCAAAACCTTAATGCATCTGCAGGGGGTACCGGACGAGATTATGTGCAGGGCCTTCCCAACTACACTGAAGGGTTCTGCGAGGGTTTGGTTCAGTCGGTTGGCACCGAATTCCATCGGCACTTTCAAAGAACTAAGCGCTCAGTTCACCTCACACTTCATAGGGGGACACAGATACAAGAAGTCTACGGCGTGCTTGATGAACATCAGACAAAGGGACGACGAGACGCTAAGATCCTACATAACCCGCTTCAATAAAGAAGCACTCTCAATAGATGAAGCGGACGACAAGATACTGGTGGCAGCCTTCACAAATGGATTGACGACGGGCAAGTTTCTGTTCTCACTATACAAAAACGATCCCAAAACCATGTTAGAAGTACTCTACAGGGCCACCAAGTACATGAACGCGGAAGACGCGCTGCTTGCACGGGAAGAAAGGCCCAAGAAGAGAGAACGCCAAGTAGACACGCGTCAGGACCAAGGGCAGAAGAAACCAAGAACAGGAGACAGGAAGGACGAAAGACGCCCTAAGCCCCCGAACGGGAGGTTCACAAGTTTCACCCCCCTAAACGCCCCAATTGACCAAGTCTTAATGCAAATCAAGGATGAGGAGGCGCTAGCATTCCCGGGAAAGCTAAAAAGCGACCCCAGCAAACGGTCGCGAGACAAATATTGTCGTTTTCACCGAGATCACGGACACAACACTGCCGACTGCTACGATCTAAAGCATCAGATTGAAGCTCTCATTAGACAAGGGAAGCTGCAGAAATTCGTCAACAAAGAGAAGACGGATATTAATCGTCAGGAGCCGGCCCCTCGACGGGACAATGAGCGCCCGAGACCCCCCATTGGAGACATAAGGATGATAGTAGGGGGAACTGCGCCTACCCGTTCATCCAAAAAGGCTCGGAAAACATACCTCAGATCGGTCCTGAACGTCCACACAACGGGCTCATGGCCCCATGCCCCACGGATGGACAACCCTATAATTGGATTCACCGAAGAAGATGCAAGGAGACTTCATCATCCACATGACGACGCGCTGGTCGTCAGTATACGTGTAGGGGATTACAACGTCCACCGGGTGCTAATCGACAACGGTAGCTCAGCGGACATTCTATAATATCCAGCGTTCCAGCAAATGGGGATAGACAGAGCCCGATTGATGCCAGTGAGCGCTCCCCTCGTCGGTTTCGGAGGGACCAGGGTATTCCCAATAGGTTCCATCGTACTCCCGGTGACGGTGGGTGACTACCCACAAGAGCTCACTAAGAACGTAATGTTCCTCGTAGTAGACTGCTCCTCCGCTTACAATGGGATCCTCGGACGGCCTACACTCAACTCGTGGAAAGCAGTAACATCCACGTATCACCTAATGATCAAATTCCCGACGGACCATGGGGTTGGGGAATTACGGGGAAATCAAGCAACCGCCCGAGAGTGCTACATTGCCATGTTGGAAATGGAAGATCACGATCAGGCAATATGCGTAGAAGAACAGCGGCCGGTGGTAGAACCAGCTGAAGAACTGGAGGTGGTAACACTCAACGAGTCCAAGCCAGAACGAACCACCAGAATTGGCACGTTGGCCTGCCAACCTGTGCGACAGGCCCTCGTCACATTCCTCAGGAAGAACCAAGACATCTTCGCATGGACCCATGAAGACATGCCCGGGATCGATCCTTCTGTCATAGTCCACAGGCTGAACGTGAACCCTTCACACCCTCCAGTCCGGCAGAAAAAGCGAGTGTTCGCTCCTGAACGGGACAGAGCAATAGCACAAGAGGTCAGGAAGCTGCTTGAGGCAGGTTTTATAAGGGAAGTATATTACCCAGAGTGGTTGGCGAATGTGGTCATGGTCAAAAAGGCTAGTGGAAAGTGGCGGATGTGCGTCGATTTCACGGATCTCAACAAAGCATGCCCAAAGGATAGCTACCCCCTCCCGCGAATAGATGCGCTGGTAGACTCGACGGCCAGACACCAGCTCTTAAGTTTTATGGATGCCTTCTCGGGCTACAACCAGATCAAAATGGAGGAACCCGATCAGGAGAAAACGTCCTTCGTTACCAGCCAAGGCCTTTTTTGCTACAAGGTGATGCCGTTCGGACTCAAGAACGCCGGGGCTACATACCAGAGATTAATGGACAAGATGTTTGCACATCAAATGGGGAGAAACGTCCAAGTTTACGTTGACGACATGCTGGTAAAGAGTCGAATTGAAAAAGACCATCTGAGCGACCTCCAGGAGACATTCAATACCCTGCGATCATACAAAATGAAGCTGAATCCGGACAAGTGTGTGTTCGAGGTGACGGCAGGAAAATTTTTGGGTTTTATGGTATCCCAAAGAGGAATAGAGGTCAATCCAGAGAAAATTCGGGCCATCATAGAACTTGAACCACCAAGGACAACAAAGGAGGTACAGAGCTTGAACGGCAAAATCGCCGCCCTGAGCAGGTTCGTGTCGAAAGCAACGGACAGATGCCTACCGTTCTTCCGGGTCCTGAAGAAATCTTTCGAATGGACGGAGGAGTGCCAGAGAGCATTTGAGGACCTAAAGAAATACCTTTCCTCGCCACCTTTGCTCAGCCCATCCAAACTAGGAGAAGATCTCTACTTATACCTAGCCGCTTCGAATGTGGCGGTAAGCGCGGCCCTAGTAAGGGAGGAAGAAGGGACGCAGCGACCCGTCTATTTTGTAAGCAGAGGGTTCCGGGGGGCTGAAGAGAGATACCCCTACATGGAAAAGCTAGCCTTCGCACTGATAACCGCAGCTCGAAAACTGAAACCATATTTCCAAGCCCACAGCATTATCGTCCTAACGGATCAACCCCTAAAAAGGGCAATGAGCAGCCCCGAAGCAGCCGGACGGATGGCCCTATGGGCGATAGAGCTGAGCAAATTTGACATACACTACCGCCCGCGAACCGCAATAAAAGGCCAAGCTATAGCTGATTTCATCGCCGAATCTACACGAACAGGGTGGAAGGAGCCTCAAGCCCTCAGACTGTGGAAAATCCACACGGACGGATCATCAAATAAACTTGCTGGAGGAGCTGGAGTGGTGATTCGAACCCCTGACGGAGACACGATCGAGTTCATGATCCGGTTAGACTTCCCGACGACCAACAATGAGGCAGAGTGTGAGGCATTATTGGCAGGGTTAGACCTAGCAAAAGCGGCAGGCGCCGAGGCTATGGTTATACACTGCGACTCACAGGTAATAGTCAGCCAAATTAGTGGCGTCTATGAATGCAAAGGGGAAAAAATGAAGAAATACTTGGACGAAGTCAGAAGACGGACCGACTCCCTCCAGGTCACGTTCGTCCAGATCCCGAGAGAAGAGAATGAATGTGCCGACCGACTTGCCAAAGCCGCCTCCGCTGCGAACATGACGACCCCTGACCGAGTGCTATCATTCATACAGAACACCTCAGCCATTAGCGATGAAACGGGAGTACGGGAGGTAAATTCAGGATACGATTGGACCACGCCCCTAATGGCCTACCTGAAGGAAGGCACACTCCCAGAGGAAAAGGACGCTGCCAGAAAATTGAAAGTCCGGGCCTCACGGTTCACAATAATCAACAATGTCCTATACAAGAGGGGATTCTCGCGACCATATCTAAGATGTTTAGGTCGCGAAGAAGCCGACTACGTGATGAGAGAGGTCCATGAAGGCATTTGCGGAAACCATTCGGGGGCACGGTCTCTGGCACACAAGCTGATCCGGGCAGGATACTACTGGCCTACAATGCAGAAGGACGCGTAAGCCTACGTCAAAATCTGTGACAAATGCCAAAGGTTCGGTAACCTGATTAGGCAACCAGCAGAAGAGCTGACACCTATGGCGGCCCCTTGGCCGTTCGCCCAATGGGGACTAGACATCATGGGCCCTTTCCCAACGGCCGCAAGACAGCTGAAATTCCTGGTCGTAGGAATCGACTACTTCACTAAGTGGGTCGAGGCGGAAGCTCTAGCGACTATCACAGAGAAGAACATCAGAGGTTTCGTATGGAGGAACATAGTATGCAGGTTCGGGATACCAAGGGTCCTCGTCTCCGACAATGGAAAACAGTTTGACAACAGGGCGTTCCGGGATTTTTGCTCAGAGTTAGGCATTAAGAACCATTACTCGTCGCCCGCGCATCCGCAGGCAAATGGCCAAGTTGAAGTCACGAACCGGTCCCTGCTTAAAATCATCAAGACCCGGCTCGAAAGGGCAAAAGGCATATGGCCCGATGAGTTACCGAGTGTCTTATGGGCATACCGCACGACGGTAAGAACACCAATAGGGGAAACGCCATTCGGACTGACGTACGGGAGCGAGGCCGTCATTCCAGCAGAAATAGGTCTCACGACCTATCGGGTGGAGAGCTACGACGAAGGCAAGAATGAAGAAGCTTTACGGCTACAGCTAGATCTAGTCGACGAAGTCCGGGCCACAGCCGAACAGAGGATAGCTCGATACCAAAACCTCATGGCGAAGCACTACAACTCCAAAGTCAGACACAGAGACTTCCAGATCGGGGACCTTGTGCTTCGGAAGGTAATGGGAACAGCTAAAGACCCCACGGAAGGAAAACTTGGCCCAAACTGGGAAGGACCTTACAAAATCTCATCCTGGCGGAGAAGGGGAACCTACCATCTAGAAACCATGGATGGACGGAAGCTGCAACACCCGTGGAACACTGAACACCTTCGGAAGTACTACCAATAGACTCCAGCTCATTCTTAATGTTTCAGTAGTCTCGAACAATTATGTCTTTTACTTTTAAAATTTTCTATACTGCTGTTTTGAACAATTATGTCTTTTACTTCTACTAGTGTCCTTTTAAGCCCAAGGGGGCAGGCACCATTTTCCTATGAAAACTCTTTCTTTCAGGCAACAAGATTTTTTCTGCTTTAGTATTCAAAAAGGTAGTCCACAAAGAGGACGGATCATCCCAAAGGGATGAAAGGCACTTAGTCCACAAAGTGGACGGATCATCCCACAGGGATGAAAGGCACTTAGTCCACAAAGTGGACGGATCATCCCAAAGGGATGAAAGGCACTTAGTCCACAAAGTAGACGGATCATCCCACAGGGATGAAAAACACTAAGTCCACAAAGTGGACGGATCATCCCACAGGGATGAAAGACACTAAGTCCACAAAGTGGACGGATCATCCCACAGGGATGAAAGACACCTAGTCCACAAAGTGGACGGATCATCCCACAGGGATGAAAGACACTAAGTCCACAAAGTGGACGGATCATCCCACAGGGATGAAAGACACTTAGTCCACAAAGTGGACGGATCATCCCACAGGGATGAAAGACACTAAGTCCACAAAGTGGACGGATCATCCCACAGGGATGAAAGACACTTAGTCCACAAAGTGGACGGATCATCCCAAACAGATGAAAGGCACTAAGTCCACAAAGTGGACGGATCATCCCAAAGGGATGAAGAACCACCAGTCCACAAAGTGGACGGATCATCCCAAAGGGATGAAAACACAACATCCACATAATGAACGGACCCATGGAAGCGCTCGCTAATTGAACTATCCATTCTAAAGAGGAATCAACTACCCGACGGAAGGGTTCAAAAAACTATTCCGCCAGACGGAATATTTCAGCAAAATAAATTACCCAACGGACAGCCAACTAGGCAGAACGGATCTCACTTAAAAAATACATCCCATAAAGCTGAGTAAAAAGGCAACGAATCTTGCATAAAAAAGGAAAACCAGTTGAAAGTCAAATGTACGTACAAACCCTGCAAACATGACGGATCCAATAAATTGTTCAGCACTTACAAAAAAAAAAAAAAAAAAAAATCTAAGTTATTACAAAAAGAATCATTTCTGGTCTGCTCCGTCTCCCTCTCCGGCTTGGGGGTCCTCAACGACCTTGGCTTGGCTATCCACTGCAGCATGATCCGTCGGAATCTCATGGACGAGTGCATTCTCGTCGAATAAAGCATCGGTGTCCTCCGACTGAACGGGCTGAACAGTGGACGGCTCGGGGGCAGAGACACTGATGGAGGACAGGTCGAGCTCCGGGTACAACTTCTTAACCTGACAGAGAGCATCGTCGAACCCGTCATTGTAAACGACACTCAGTTCCGCGATCAGGTCGGCGGAGTCACGATACTCGCGTACGGCGTCCACCCTAGCCTGACGGGCCTCGTCGTCCTTCTCGACCAGCTTTCTCTTCAGACCCTCCACCAGTTGAACAGCCTCGTCCCGAGCTTCCTCGGCCATCTTGAGCTTCTTTTCTTGAGCTACCCTCCAAGCCTTGAGGTCGATCAGCTCATCCTCCATCACCTTAGCCTTACCTCGAATCCGGCCAATGGTGGTCTCGTGTTTGAGACACCGTCCCATTAGACCCTTCATCATGACCATGGCCTGAGAAACGACGGAGGTAAGCAAGCAGCAATTTAAAAAAAAAAAAAAAAGAGAAAGGCGAACGGATGGACTAAGAGGTAACAGAGTAATCACCTGGGCAACATTGAAGAGGCCCGTCTCCCCCATAGCCTCCGTCGAGTGATTCCCGAGGTCCTCGTAGTCCTCGGGAAATTATTGAAGATAGTTTCTCCAAGGCGTACTTGGAATCCTCGCGGAGCAAGACGGGTGGTTTTTGCTGCTCTCCAGGGGCACCCGTCATCAACCCTTTGCCCGCACCGTGCTTGGACGGAGTATTGGACTTTGTCCCCTCAGCCATCAAGCCAATAACCGGGTCGAGGGGGACTTTTGTTTGCTTAAGAGGACGGTCACTTCTCACCGGCAGCTTCCTCTTCAGTTGTTGCTTACTTGGGCCCGTCCCCATGGGTTCCGTCCCAGTCTGTTTGTTCTTAGCAGCTTGGAGTCTTATGGCTGCTTTCCTTTTCGCATCCTCCATCTCTGGAATAAGATGACGAAATAAGAAACGAATAATGAAAATAACGAAAAGAGGTGACGAGGAGAGACGGACTTACGCAGACGGGTTTGTTTCTCGTACTTTAAGGCTGTCGGGGTGGGTGCCGGACCGTCACAGTACCAGTGGATTATGTTAAGATTGACGAGCTTGGCCCACGTCCGTTCCTCTGGTTTTGTCTTTGAAAATTTTTTTTCAAGAAAGCTGAATTCTTCAAGTGTAACTTGAGGACGACGTCGAACTGCAACACAGAAGACGGAGGTTAGAGACCACAACATTAGAAAAGTGAACGGAATCATTAAATGACAAACCATACCAGACGGATTTAAAATGCCCCAAACTGTGTCGACGGGCAGGAAGTCCGTCTCCCCTGGATGACACATCCATTCCTGACCTTCCATGAAGAAATATCTACTTTTCCAGTCCCTGTTGGAGTCTGGGGTCTCATAGATGACCTTCAGGTGGGGACTCCTAGGAACAAAACTGTACATTCCCCTCGACTTATCAATCTCGTCAGGACAGTAGCAATGGAAGAACTCTCTTAGTGTAAGTCTCCTCGCTCCGTCAGACATGGCTCCGTATAGGACCTCCATGGCAATAAAAACTCTCCAGGCATTGGGAGACACCTGGCTGACGGAGATACCTAGATAGCTTAAAAGTTCGCGATGTAACGAACTCAGCGAGAACCTTAAACTAGCCTTGAACACCGGCTCGTATACACCCACTCCGTCGACTCCCTCATAATAGCACTTTTCTGACACAAATGGTAGACGGAGGGGGATGCATTCTGGAATTTGGTAGCGGTCCCTAAGGGTATTAAAGTGCCCATCCTTGATGGTAGACACGAACGCATGCACCGTCCACTCTGGGGGCAAGACGAACTCCCTAAGCCCATCTGCCCCTACGACGGACCTAACCAATGGATCTTCCTCATCTGATCCCTCTTGGAATTCGACCATCTCCAGGCCCTCATGTGTTGAGGACGAGGAAGATGATGACGGACTACTATCGCTCGTGCTATCACGGTCTCTGTGACCTGACAGGTATATCCCTTCATAGTCCGCTCCGTCACGAACGACGGACTGGTTACTCGACGCACTAGACATAGCCTACAGGCAATTACAGAACCTAAGACTCCGACGGTTTTGAAAAGATCGACGGGCGCATAAAGTGCGAACATAAAAACTAAAGGATAAAGGACGGAGGCATAACTACTCACCTGAAGATTAATGCAAGATCTGGAGGACGACGGTTGAGAAAGCGAACGGGCAGCGTTCTGACAAGGCTGACGGACTCGCTCTGACAAATCTTCTCCAGCAACAAACTGAGAAATGAGGGGCGAGGGCTCGATATTTATAAGAGAGGTGCACGGAAGACGAAGCGTCACCTCGGTCCAAAACAACGACCATTGACAAAGTGACATTTGGCACGACGCATTAATTGGCTTCTGATCCAGCAGCGTACGGATAGAAATTCGCGGACGCAGGTATACAATGGGTGCGTCCTTGATTTTTATCCGTCACCCCGTGGATCCGTTCAGTTGTTGACGGACATATGCCTGCAAAGGGTACGTCTTCGTTTTTATCCGTCACCCCATGGGTCCGTTCAGTTGTTCTTCGCGGACTCATGGGGTGAGGGGGCAACTGAAAGGGAAGAAATACTCTGAAGGCCTCGTGTGGTTAAGTGGGCCTCAACACAGACGGACCCTAGCTGAACTGGCTGGATACATGGACTGGTTGAACGGGCTGCTTGGCCATGGGCCTGCTGGACCCCTCAAGGGGGGCAATTTGGCCCACTCTCATAAAGGCCCAAATGGAGTCCTTGCGCCTGTGTGACTCCGGAGATCTTCTGTATTTGGTAAAAATCTTCCCTTTAAGGGGGGACTTGACCGACACGTTTAGGATTGCTACAAGAAGAGTCCTATAAGGAAAAGACTTCCGAACCAAGAAAGGGAGATCAACCATCTACTACTATAAAAGCCCTAATGCTCTCACAAAAGAAGGTACGCACAATTTAACCCTCTCTAGCACTCTAGAGTTGAATAGAAGTTCCTAACTTGACCTTCGGAGGGTATTCGGCCGGCACCACACCGGTGTCCTTCGACAGGTTCTTTCTCTTTATTTCGTGCAGGTTACCTTTCGAGTGGAGGAGTATCTTGCGGCATATTAGTGGATTTCTTTGAATCATCAAATGGTATCATTAACCATTAAAAAAAAAATTCATAGCAAAAAAAAAAAATCCATTATTTTTTTTAAATATTCCAATTTATTTTCTTATATATATATATATATATATATGTATGTATGTATATTATTTTAAGTTTTATCTTCTTTTTTTTTTTTTTTAATGGAAGGTTGAGGAGGCCATTTCAATAAAGCATAAATTTGTTAAAAGTTACTTCTTGATGTTTTTAGTGGAAGCATCCATATTTGGTTCTGTTGAAAACATGGTGTGTTCTATTTTCATTTCTTTCTTCTTCTTTTTTTCGTTTTTTCTTTTTTTTTTTTTTTTTTTTGTTGGTTGTCTCATTTTCATTTTCAATACTAAAAAAATGTGAGAATGAAAACAGAATATGAAAGAAACTTTTGGCATTTTTATTTTCAGCAAAATGAGTTCAATGACATTTTCATAAAAGATCGAATTGAAAATTGTGAAAAAAAATTGTGAGCATATTAGTGAAAAGAGTTTTTTTTTTTTTTTTTTTAATGTAAGAATCAAGTGCCAAATAGGGTACCAAGAATTTTTTTCTAAGATTCAAAAAATGGATACTGTAAGGTCACAATTCGTAGCCCAAGCCCAAAAGATATAGGATATGAGCCTAATGAGCCCAGCATAATGAATTTGTAGAGAGTGGGTGAAAGAGCTAGGCTTGTGGTGGATTGGATAACGGTTAATAAGGGTTCCAAAAGATGAACAAGCATGCAACACACGTAAACCTCAATAAAATAATTGTCCGAGGGGATAGATTATCAATTAATCTGATAGTTTTGATGGTTAATGCAGTTCTTAGTGTTATAGTAATTTTTTTTCTCTCCTTTCTCTCTTTGTTTTTTCGTCCCTATATTATGGGAGGTCTTTTACATTATATAGTTTCTTCTAGGCCATCTCGATCGTACACTTATTAATCATCTAAGCCTTCACTCGAGTGCATATCCTATCAGACATCTTTTTTGGCTCTCTATGAATGGTGGTATCTAAGACTACACTATTCAGGGGTCTTCTCTACATAAATGCGGCCAAAAAAGTTTTGCAATGCATTTAATGCGGTAGTAACAGCTTTCTTGTTAGATATTTCTGTGTTCTTATCACCTTTGTACGTACTTGAGATTTATCCAAATCATCATTGGAACTCTCTAGAAGGTCACCTACATTACCCAAATGTGTGCTTGACCGATATTCATCGTATCCGAGAGGGAACTACTCCTCGGACTATATGCCTCCATTCTTTTCTTCCATGATTCTCAACTTCATGACCTCTTCCAATCATTTACTCCTCCTTAAACATATCAACGTCCTTGGATAAGGCTCAAGGCCTAATATAAAAATTTGGGCTCTTATCCTCACAAATATGAAAAATAGAAATAAAAACAAAATATGAGTTCTTGGAGGAAATGATAAACAAGGTCATATTTCAAATCTCCCAACCCCCAATTATTAAATTATTAAAAAAATCATAATTTCTTTTCACATATTTCAAAAGTTTCCACAATTACTTTGATTGTTATCTTAAGATTCAAGTTGTTTGAATTCTCTTAACCAATACCAAAAAAAAAAAAAAAAAAAAAAAAAAAACTAGCTAAGTGCATAAATTAGCAATTATGAGAAAAATATCTTATGAATGAAAATCTTTAATAAAATGATGCATAACGTAGATAGTTATTCTATAAAAATTAAAAAAAAATATATTAAAAAAAAAAGGTGGCTATTAGATTTATACGTAGGAAATGCCACATAAGCGACACTTTACAATAAAATTTGTAGTATATTAATATTTTTAAAACTACACTCTGTTGAGCTTGGGGAGGTGATGGCCCAAATATTCGAATCTCAAGTTTGGTCAAGGTGGAATCATCCATTTTACGGACCCACCGCTGATATGCTTCAAGGAATTAGGTACAAGTCCAATAATATCGGTACAAGGACAATAAAGATGACCCAAAAAAATACTAATAATTAAATCAGTTCCAGTCTGTACAAGCACTTCAGTCTTTAATATTATTCATTTAAAAAAAAAAAGTCTTCAATATTATTATATTATTTTTAAAGAGTTTTAATTTATGTATCTGTTTTTAATAATAATTTTTTATTATTAGATTAAAACACCATATTATTATATAATTTTTCAAAGCAATGTTACCAATTACGTACAAGTAATTGTTCAGAAAATGGGAAAAAAGAAAGAAAGAAAAAGTTTGGATTGCTGCTCATTGCACATCTTTTCCATCTATGATAATGACACAGTACAAGTTTTGTTTCTACTCTCTTTTTATTTTTCACCGCCGCCAAAAAGAATCTCTTTACTTTTTAAGAGATTCTTTACCCAACTTGTTTATTTTATTTATTATAAGAACAAAATGAAAATGTGACCATATATCGCACTATGTAGCAGACGTCAGACCATTAAAGAGGTAAACGATACACAGACAGACAATCTTTTCTGATTTTTTTTTTTTTTTTTTAATCTGAAAAAACTAAGGGCAGCGTCAGACTTCACCGGGAGGACAAAATTTTATTTTTTCTATTCCTGAAGTGTCATTAACACTCGTATAAGTGGTATATGACACTTAGGGGTGTCCAAACAACCCAGTGACCCGCTCAAACCGTTGGACCCGCCCGAAATTGACAGCCACCACCCGAACCGATCAATCCGACAATTGTCAGCGGGTTGCCACCCACAAAACCAGATCCCTTCGGTTCAGCTGGCGGGTTTCCTCCCCCAAAAACCCGAGCCAACAGACCCAACCATAAAATCTACAAAATCCGGCAAGATCCAAAGGTTTTCCGACAAAGAACTTCTTGAAATCCACTAGATCCAACGATATTTTGGATTTTTTGACGAAAAGCAACATGAAATCCACCAGATTCAACAAGATTTCGTTGAGAACTAGTCTAGATTCGATGGATCCAGCCAAAAATCAGCCAGATCTTGACCGATCCAGCGAAATATCGGCACCGGCGGCGAAATATCGGCACCGGCTTCAAAAAGCCGAAACTGATCGTCAACCTACCCGAAACCGACGGACCCGAACCAGCTGATCCGACCATTAATATGGGTCGGTTTCGGTTTGGATTTTCACCCACCCGAAAAATTTGAGTCGGGTCCAGGTCGGGCACAAACCTGACCCGGCCCGACCTGTGGACACCCTTACTGACACTATTTTGTAAAAGAAAATAATAATAATAATAATAGTTTGGTAAAGAATCTCAAGTGGGAGGACAAAAAGTTGTAATTACCCAATTATAAAAAAATAAAAATCTACATATATACACTAACTATTTTCATAATTTTATTCATAATTTTTTTAATGTTCCTGTAATATTATATTATATAGCTAACACACTTTTATTTATAAGTGGCATCTAACACTAATTTTTTTTCAAAAAGCAAAAAAAAAAAAAAAAAAACAATTAATAATTCGGTCTTTTAAGTTATTAGATTAGTTTTAGTTTAGTTCAATATTTAATAAGTTTGTGGGATAATATCAACTAAAATCTTTATTTATTTTTAAAAAATCTTTTAAGAATAAGTCTGCATGCTCAACTTCTCTCCAAAAAAAAAAAAAAAAATCACAATTCTTTAATTTCCTTTAATAATTTTATATAAGCATAATGTTTATATATTCCTAACTTGGGTACAAGAATTCAAAGTAGAAAGGAGGAGATGCATGGTAAGAACTAAGAAACCCATTCTAGTTATAAAAAGCAACCCAATGAATCAAATTGTGGACCAAAAAGTTTACATATATAAGGAAAAAAAATCTCTATGTATAGGGTTAAGTTCAAGTTATACCTAGTGTAATCTAATTTTGGAGAAAATCTAATTAGATTCTAAATTGAAATCCAATTTTGCCTCATGTGTTCTAAATTACTTAATTTTAGAGAATTTTATTTTTTAATTTTGGAGTCAAATGTGGGATCACATCATAAATATTTATCCAAGTAAGTTATTAATTACAAAAACCAAAAAGTTTAGATTTAATGAACTTTCAATAATAAAAAAAGGCTTCACAATATCAAAAATCAAGAATTAATTAAAAATAATTAAAAATAAGGACAATTTACATTTTTACCTAATAATATTCTTACAAGATTTTTTTTTAAATAGTTAACAAAATATAAGAATAACTATATATCAATAGTATTTAAATTTTATATATATATATATATATATATATATAAAATTATACTATGCTTCTTAATGTGTTTCTTTTAAATATATCAATGCATATGCATGAGGTTACAAGCGAGTTTTACATAATGTTATGTAAGGGCACGATTTGATCCCTAAGCCCAAGAGTTAAAGGATTTAGGCATAAAGAGCCTAGTACAATGAATTTATAAAGAATGAATTAGAAAACTAGGCTTTAATAAGTCAGACAACAATTTTAGTTGGCTCAGATGGCAAGAAAGCAAAGATAAACTATTTTATTCAAAAAAAATCGTCATCGGCACAATCCGAGGAGATCATTGCTTGTATATATCTATTTTGAATTTGGTTACAAGTCCAGTTCTTGATCCTATAGTGTTTTTCTCTTCATTCTCTAATCCCTTCCCCTCAAGGTCTTCTTTCTATTTTATACTATCTTCCTTTTTCCATCTCCACCCTCCACATGTAGATTAGATTGCTGGTGTTAATCCTTGTCCCATTAGCACCTTCCTGAATTCTTTTGGAGTAGCTGTAAGGCTGAAAATTAGTGTTCAAGTATCACTTCTTCATTAATGCGGCCAGAGAGTTAACTACAAAGCATTCAATGCGGTGGTAGCAACTTTCTCTTAGATATTTCATAACTTTCCTTTGTCCTGTGCTTTCATGATGTATATCCTTATCAATAGAATTTCCTAGAACATTACTTCTGGATGGCAGAATGCACCTTCTAACCTCTACTTTGCTTAGCTAAAGAAGCATCCCTCCTCAAACCACCTTCTTGGACTATCATGACCAAACCCCTTTCTTTATTCATTAATGCTAACTTCCATAACAATGTTTACCCGTCCTTAGACTACTAGTCGTTCTCGGACTACTAGGCATCCTCAGACCAAGCCCCTGGCCCAATATATACTACTGGGCCTATCATCCCTACAATAGCCCCTCGAAATTCTTCTCTTTTGCTCTTCGGGAAGAAAGAAGGATTTCGATATCACCACAAGTACCTCGCTCTTATCATACATCATCTGTGTCTGTGCAAGTACCTTTTTAACTGCATAACACATGCTCCTAATGCTTCAGCATCCGAGATGCACCTTCATTAAATTTCTACAACTCCATGGTCCCCATGTTCTACGGTGCGATGCGGATCCAATGGTTGGAGATTTTATTGGAACTCAGGTGGGAAATTTCCCGCTTCTCCCTCTCTCTGATACAAATATTGCTTGAACAAATCATTCACTTCATTTACGCACTCACAAATATCAAGAGCTAGTTCAAAGAGAGTTTCCTTCTTTGTGTAAGACTTTTTAAACCCTCTCATTTATTTTTCCTTCTACTTTTCTTTATACAAAGCCCTTTTCTCTTCAACCTTCCTAAGTTTCCTTTACAGTCTTAGTACCTTAAACCCTCTTTCAAACATGGGTAGATTCGCTTACTTGGTAGACTCCACAAAAAGTATAGAAAGTTTTAAAGCTCAATATAGAATCTCGTCAGAAGTCTCCATTAAGTACTATAAAGAAGGGGATTGGCACACTGATAAGAAGGAGGGAGAAGCAGTAATTCCAATAATTGCCTTTATAGAGGAAGGGATGAGAATCTCCAAGGGTACAGTCACCAAGGATTATCTAAAGCCTTATAGATTAGCCCCTACCCAATGCACCCTAAACATATTTAGGATTTTTGGTAACGTAGATGCCCTTAATGAGAAAATAGGCTTAAACCTTACCCATCACGATGTCAATTGGGTTTACAACCTTCACCACCTAAAAGGGCAGGGATATTACCTAAAGACTAGGTATCCCGAGGTTAGGCTCATCTCATGCCTCCCTAATTCCAACAAAGACATGAACAAATAATTTCTAATCGTTTCAGGGGAGTGGCATGATGGCCTCCCTTGCCCGACAAGAAAGGGGAAATCAGGTGGGGTTTTAGGTCTAGGTTTATTATTTTAAAGTCACTCTCTTCTTCCTTCGGCATATTATGTTCCCATTTTCCCCAGTTTGTGTTTGTAATTGAATTTTCCTTTGATTTGTACCATTTTTTGTTGACCATGTTTTTTGTTTTCCTAATGGTTTTACAGATAAGCATGCCGCCATTCTGAACTTCAATCTTGTCAACTAGTCGAGCCTAGACAAGATACTTAAAACCAAGGTGTTCGTTCACAGTGATGGTCAACTAAGAGTGGAACACCTAATCCTAGGCTACACTCTGCTTTCGTCTAGCTTTCAAGCATCAAAGTGAGTGATAAAAGGCGAAGGACCCACGCTTGCACTTGATCAACATCGCCGTGCCGGGCTTTCTCAACCCAGGTCCGGGACCACGAGATGTACTGAAAGTAGAACCAATCCTTTAATGCAAGGCCGAGGACGAAGCAACCCCTTCACAGCCAACCACCAAAGGGGAAGAAGAAGAAGAAGAAGAAGAAAAAGAAGAAAAAGTAGTTGAAATTCTTCATTCCGAGGACGATTTTGAGGTATTCAACCAACCTCAATCCTCAAAGGCTTCCACCGATGACTTTTGTCACCTGCCTTCAGCCGAAATAAGCTAGTCAGAAGGAGATTCCTTTATTCCAGAAGCTATGGGGCTACAACGCAAGACTAGGTTAAGCCTTTGGGACTTGATGGTGTCCCAAGTAAGAGGCAATGCACTAGAAAAGGCGAACTTGATGGAGTCCCAAGTAGGAGGCAATGCACCAGAAAAGGCCATCCAAGCCAAGCTTCCCCCCCCCCCCCCCTTCCCTTCGTCCATATAACCTCTCCGACTTGACCCTACTAACCATAAGAGGAAAAGTGACCAAAAAGGCCACGAAGTGGTAAAAGGTGGGAAAGGCCCCTTATCCAAGGAGGCTGAGGCCCAAAAGGGAGCCAAGCAGGCCAGAGTAACACAAACCCTAGTGGATAAAAGAGGTTATTCCCAAGTTGGGATCCCTACCTAAACTCCTACCATAACACTAGATGGAGCTCCCTTGCCTACTGATGCCTCAATCAGAGATTTTCAGCAAGAGAGGGCAGGATATGTGGGGACATGGCCGACTTAAGGTCGATGAGGAAGCACAAGGTGTTCCTTAGCTTAAAGAGGGACCTCGTCCTGGTTAGTTCCCTAACTACTCTCTCTCTCTCTCTTTCCCTCCCCTTCTTTTTTGTACTCATACTTATTCTTGTTTTCTCTAACCTTCGTATTTTTTTTTTCCTTGAAAGGCTATCCAATCTGCATACAAGGTTGAGGAAATAGTAAACAGTTCTCATAGGATGATGAAGGACGAAAAAGCTAGGCACATTGCTACCATGGAGGCTTTCAGGGTGGCGGATAAAAAGTCCCAAGAGCTAACTATTAAGCTGACTGAAGCTGAAAGGGATAAGAAAAGTGCTGAGGCAGCCTTGGATAGGGCAGAGAAGCAAGCTGAAGCTCAACACAGGAAACTCCGCCAAGCCAAGGTCGAGCTCACCACCACCAAAGATCAAATAAAAGCTTTATCAAAAAAACTGGAGGAGGCCGAGAAGGCCAAGGATCAAGCAAAGCAAGATGGATATGAAGTAGGAGTGGCAGAGACTGAGGAAGCCCTTAGGGCTAAGGTCTTGGAGGTGTGTAGGTACTATTGCCTCCAAGTGTGGAACAAGGCCCTCAAACAAGCTGGGATTGAGGTCTCCTCTGCCCTTAAGAGAGCAAAAAGTGTGAACTACCCTCCTACCATTCGCGCTTCAGACTCCTCGAGCTCTAAGGTTGACACTACCTCTAAGGAGGCAGATGTTGGCAAGGAGAGCCTAGCCAAGGCTCTTCCTTTAGTCAAAAGCCCATCCAAGGAGGCAGAGCAGCCTGAGGTTGCTAAGAAGCAAGCAGAGGTGACCAAAGAAGTGGCCCATGATGCCATCCAGCCTCCTGCTGCCCCTAAGGACCCCTTTAAGGAAAAAGAGGCCTCCCACAACATGGAGATTGTTCTGGCAACTCTCCTTATACCTACCAAGAATGACCTTAAGGGTAAAGGTTCAGCATCCTCTACTGCAGCCTCCACCTAACTTGGCAAGACTCCAAAAGACAGGCTTGTAATAAAAATGAAGCCATAAGTTGTCTTTTTTTTCTTTTCTTTTTTTTTGAATTGTCATTTTTTGTTTCCAAGATTTGTAATCTATTTGCCTTTTTTTTTAGGCTTAACTTAATGATGATTATAAGTTTTTCTTTCATAATTGTGATATTTATATGGATCCTGACATAGTTTTTGTTTCATTTAACACTTGATCAACGTGACAATGAGATATAGCTCCATTTAGTTATCCGCATAATTGGTAGTATAGTTACTACCCCCCACGTGATCAGCAACCAGACAAGTTAGACCTATTAAGTCTACAATCTCAACAAAGTATAACCTTAACCTCAAAAACATACACAATGGTAGAGCATCCATTCATGTCAGGTTCCATTTAATTCTCCACTTATCAGTAAGTCTAAGAAACTGGAGATGATAATCAGTTTTCAAATAGATCATAAATATACTTTCAAATGCTTTAAGTGATGCTCATGAGTGTCCATTTGATTATGTCACTACAATGCAGATCTTTGCCATTCAACATGTCTGGCTCTATTTGAAACTTAGATAAATAATAGAAAGTATTAATTTGCCTGGGGCATGTGGTCCGAGGAACCAGACATGACCAAAATTCTGTTTAATACTTTAAAAAATGATTTGAAGTATTAATTTACCCAAAGTATGTGGTTCGAGGATCTAGACAAAACCAAGGTTCTGTTTAATACTTAGAAAAATTATATGAAATATTAATTTACCCAAGGTATGTGGTCCAAGGAGCTAGATATGATGAAGGTTCTGTTTAACATTTAGACAATTAATAGGAAGTACTAATTTACCCAAAGTATGTGATTTGAGAAGTTAGGCATGACTAAGGTTTTGTTTAACACTTAGGAAGAGTGATTGAAAATATCAATTTACCCAAGGTATGTGATCTAAGGAGTCAGACATGATCAAGGTTCTGTTTGATATTTAAATAGATAATAAGAAGTATTAATTTACTCAAGGTATGTGGTCCAAGGAACCGGGTATGACCAAGGTTCTGTTTAACACTTAAAAAAATGACATGAAACATTAATTTACCCAAAGCATATGGTCTGAGGGGCCAAGCATGACTAATATTCTGTTTAATACTTAAGTAAATAACATGAAGCATTAATTTACCCAAGGTATGTGGTTCGAGAAGTCAGGCATGACCAACGTTCTGTTTAATACTTGAACAAATAATATGAAGTGTAACGTATAATGTAACAAACGAAAATATGGTAGAAAAGACTTTTATTAATAATAATATATTCGCAAGTTATTTACATTTCAAAGGTGTGGTACAACATTTTCATCTAAATCTTCAAGATAATATGCTCCTATTACAGCCACCAAGGTGATACAGTATGACCCTTCCAGTTGGGCCCTAACTTTCCCCGTGTTGGGTTCTTCGCGATACCCAAAACTTTTCTTAATAACAAGTCTCCAAGTGCTAATGGCCTTAAACTCACATTAGCATTGTACCCTTACTTGAGCTTGTGTTAATAATACGCCAATTGAACCATGACACTTTCTTTTCGCTTTTCAATTAAATTTAAGCTATTCTCTAACAGCCCATTATTATTGCTCGAAGTGAAAGAACTCGTCCTCAGTGTTGGGAATCCAATTTCCAAAGGAATCACAACTTCAACTCCATAAGTCATTGAAAAACGGGTTTCCCCTGTTGACCTACGAGGTGTAGCTTGGTATGTCAAAAGGACGTGTGACAGCTCTTTCACTCACTTTCCGTTTACTTCATCCAACATTTTCTTGAGTCCATTCACTATGACCTTATTGACAACCTCAGCCTATCCATTCCCCTGTGGATAAGCCGGGGTGGAATACTTATTCGTAATGCCCAGGTCACAATAGTACCTCCTGAAGGCTTTACTATCAAACTGAAGACCATTGTTCGAGATGAGGGTATAAGGGATCCTAAATCGAGTGACAATATTTTTCTAAATAAATCTCTTGGCATCCACATCCCTAATATTTGCTAATGGTTCAGTTTTAACCCACTTGGTGAAGTAATATGTGTCGACCAGCAACCACCTCTTATTTCCTGATGCTTTAGGGAAAAGTCCCACAATATCCAAGCCCCATTAAGTAAAAGGCTAAGGGCTGGACAGAGGATTAAGGACACTCCCTGGTTGATGAATGTTTGGGGTAAATTTTTGGCATTGGTCACACTTCTTCACATACTCTTGTACTTTCCTATGCATGTTTGGCCACCAATATCCCTGAGTGAGGGCTCTATGAGACAAGGATTTGCCTCCCGTGTGACTTTCACAAATCCCTTCATATAACTCATTTAGGAGTAGTTCTAATGCCTCAAGGTATATGCATAGCAAATATGGCCCAGAAAAAAATCACTTGTACAACTTTTGGTCATCGGACAACCAAAACCGATGAGCCTTTCTTTGCACTTTGTCAGCCTCAGACTTCCTCTCGGACAAGATATCCTCCTTAAGGAATAGCATGATCAAGTCCATCTAACTAGTTCCTACTCTAATTTGATGAATATGGACCATCTCTTTTTTCATCTTAGTAGGTTTGCACAAGTCTTCTACAAGGATAACCCGAGGTAAGCTCTGCACCGAGGAGGTTGCGAGAGTGGCTAGGGAATCAGCATAGGTGTTTCCGCTTTTAGGGGTTCGTAGTAAGTTGAAAGACTCAAACCCTGTTTGTAAGTGTCTAACCTAATTTAAGTATTCTTGCATTCTCACATCCCTGGCCTCCAACTCTCCCTTAACCTAGCCTATAACCAACCTTGAATCTAAGAATATCTCTACCGTCTTTCCTTCCATTTTTAGAACCATTGTCATTCCTACCAATAAAGCCTTCTATTCAGCCTCATTGTTTGTGACCGAGAAACCCAACCTTAAGTATTTTTCAATAACGATCTTATCAAAAGAAATTACAACTAGCCCCATTCCAAATCCTCTTTGGTTTGTCACACCATCAATGTATACCCTCCATGATAAAGGTTCTTGCAAGGAGACCATGCCAACTAATTTTCTACCCATGTCCTGCTTATCTGCCTCCTCTTCCAATGGGGACTCAGCAAACTCAACCACCAAATCCGTGAGGATCTGGCCCTTGATAAAGGTGTGAGGCATATGCTTGATATTAAAAGCCCTTAGGATCGTACCCCATTTGGCAATCCGTCCTGTGCAACCGGTACTCCGAAGTAGTGATTGAAGCAGAAGTTAGGTCAAAACAACAACTGTGTGGGATTGGAAGTAGTGAGGGAGCTTACGTGTAGCATACACCACTACCAGAATGGCTTTTTCCAGTGGTAGGTACTGAACCTCAACCTCGTGCAATGACTTGCTCACATAATAAATTGGCCTTTATACTCCATTATCAACTCATATCAATACTAGGCTTACCATATGGAAGGCCATAGCAACATAAGCAAATAGGACTTCCTCCTTCTCGAGTCGGGACATAATAGGTAGTCGAGCAAGGTATTTCTTTACCTGCTGGAAGGCTGAGGTACACTCCTCGGTCCACTCAACGCCTTCCACTTATACAACAATCAAAAGAAAGGCCTACATTTGTCTGCTGACTGAAAGATGAATCGATTTAGAGCAGCAGTCATCCCTGTTAATCTCTAAAGCTCCTTGGGATTTCGAGAAGGTTGCTAGTTGTTAATTGCTTTAATCTGATTAGGGTTGACTTCAATCCCACGGTGAGTGATCATGTAGCCCAGAAACTTACATGAGCCAACACCAAAAGAACATTTGGAAGCATTGAGGCGCAGTTTGTGCCGCTTTAATACTTCAAAAATATTCTCGAGGTCTCCCACGTGCTTCAGACACCACTTTACTCTTCACCACCATATCATCTATATAAACCTCAATATTTTTGTTTAGTTGGGGCTTGGACATCTTGGTCATCATCCTCTGATAGGTAGACCTTGCATTCTTTAATCCAAAATGCATTACCTTGTAGTGGTAATTTCCAGTAAAAGTAACGAAAGTTGTTTTCTCTTGATCACATAGTTTTCAAACCCAAACTGGACCAAGCGGTCCGACCGAATTAACCGAGAACCGAATAGAAATTCGATTTTTTAAGCTTCAAGAACCTGACATCATAGGTAATTCCGTGAACCCCTTGAACCAGGGTTGGACCTCCCGGGTCATGCAGAACCAGTGGCATGAACCATACGGTCCAACCCTAATTCAAGCATGCCTTTTAAATAAGAAAAAATTCAAAAATGCGCTTGCCAGGATTAGAACCCAAGCACAGTCAAAATCGGGTCTGACAATTCCCAAAAAATGAAAAAGCATTGCTCAAAATAATCTCCAACATCAGATCTTCCCAGAAAAAGGAAAAAAAAAAAAAAACAAGTACAAAAAAAGAAAAAGAAAAAAAGAAAAGAATAGAAGACTATGGAAGAAAGGCTACAAATCTGCTTCTAGCTTCTACATATGCATCTGCATCTGCCTCTGCTTCTTATTTATTTGTTGAAAAATTGTGGAAGGAGACTGCTGTTTGTTTGAAAACTGTGGAAGAAATAACAAAGGGAGAGAGAGACGGAGGCTGTAGGGAAAGTTAAAACTAAAAGAATTGAAGACAAAAGTCCATAGGGTTTGGGGGTTTGAAGTCTGATCATATGATATGGCTTGAGGAAACGTGTAACTTTGATCATGATGCTTGGGGAAATGTGTGAGTGGGGTTGGATTTCTCATGAGATCTCACGAGTCATAAGTTTTTTTCTTCTCTTTTTATCCAACACAGCCAACTTATTAGTTATTAAGGTTTAAGTTTATTATTTTTTAGTTATATTTTTTAAAACGTTTTTTTGTTATATTTATTTATTATTTTTTAGATATAATGTTTTAAAATCTTTTAAATAATAAGAGAAAATCTAACAAGTATCATATTTATCGTAAATTAAGACATATTTGAATCTTTATAAGTACAAATTTAGTCAATATTACATAATTTTAAGCATTTATTTTAATTATTTTGTGTTAAATATTATTAATTTAATACAATTTAATTAAGAAAAAATAGTATTTACAAAAGACCCAACTTTTTCCTATAAATTTTTATATAATTTTTCAATTCTTACTAATTTAATATATTTATTTATATTTTAAATAATAATTAAATCAATTATGATGTCATGACGATTCGACCTTGGTTCAACCTCAAAAACCTTGAACTTCTCCCTTTTACGGTTCATTGAACGGTCCGAGTCTGAAAACCTTGCTTGATCACCCAAAGTCAATGGTATTTGGTGGTACCCTTGGAAGGCATCCAAGAAGTTTATTCGAGGATGGCGTACAGTTGCATCCACTAACTGATCTATCCGAGGCATGGAGAAGAGGTCTTTTGGGCAGGCCTTTTTTAAGTCTATGAAGTCCACACATACTCGCCACTTTCCATTCTTTTTCTTCACCATCACAATATTGGCCAGCCACTTAGGGTAAAACACCTCTTTAATATCCCCAGCCTATTTAAGCTTGAGAGCACCTCCTCTTTGACGGCCTTAGATTGCTCTTTAAATGAGGGTCGAGGTGGTTGCTTTTTAGGGACAACCGTCGAGTTGACATTTAGATGATGACAAATGAGATTTGGATCCACTCCGGGAGCTTCATAAGCACTCTATACAAACACATCAATATTCTTCCTAAGGAACACCATCAGTTCTTTCTTTTCTTGAGGAGGCAACTGAGCTCCAACTTGGGAAAACTTCTCCTTATCAACACTTATAACAACCTTCTCTAATTCCTCATAGCTTGCCCTTTCTAACACCGCGTCCATAGATGACACTGGGATCCTTGATTGCTATAAACTCGCTTGAGTAGGGGATGAGGATTTATCTCTAGGCTAATGTATAATTGCAGCCACCAAGCACTGCCTAGCCATGGACTAGCTCCCAACCAGCTCCTCAATCTGGTCCCCAGACGGATATTTCACTTTCAAACATAAAGTGGAAGAAACGGCCTCTAGGGCATGAAGCTAGGGCCTTGCTACAATAACTATATAGGGAGAATAAGCATCCACTACAATGAAGTCCACCTCTACCACATTTGATCCTACTTGCATGGGTAGTCAAATCAGGCCTCTTGGAACAACAACTTTCCCATCAAAGTCTAACAAAGGTGAATCATAAGCTGTCAAATCCTCAGGTTTCAATTTTATTCCTTTATATAAATCAGGGTACATAATCTCTACCCCTCTGCCCTAATCCACTAACACACTCTTCACATCATACCCCCCCTATTCGGAGGGTGACCACTAGGACACCATCATGTGGCTGTATGGTCCTAACCTTGTTCTTATCCAAGAAACTCATCGATGGTCGACTTTCCATCCTAGCCCTCTTCAGCTCAGGGTTAGAGTTTTTAGTAGGTGGTCAAGCTACAGACGTCACCCTAGAGGGGTGAGAACCAGTTTTCCCTAGAGCCGCAAAGATGACATTAATTGTGCCTAAATGGGCTTTCGAAAAAGCATTTCTCTGAGATCCCGATCCTGCCTGACCCCCTTGCCTACTGGACTGATATAAAAATTGCTTTAGCCTCCCCTCTCTAACCAGCTGTTCTAGATGACTCCTCAAAGTTTTGCAATCTTCTATAGTGTGTCCTCGCTCTTAGTGGTATTAGCAATGAAGGCTTTGGCTGTGCTTCATAGGGTTTCCTCCTATCTTATTTTTTCATTTAAAGTATGGCTCATTTTTAATCCTTTCCAAGACTTGATACATTGGTTTCCAAAATAATGTGCCAACCACCCGAGTAGCAGCAGACCTAGATTGCTAAGCAAAATCTCTTAAGGGCCAGTTATTGTTGTATCTGTCTGACCTAAAATCCCTCATATCCTGAGAGATAACCTTAGCCTTCCCTTTTCCTTACTGCTAGTCTTCCTCGACTCGTTTATGCTCGTTAATATGGTCCATGAGCCGACGCACATTCCTTATAGACTTTTTGGTCAATGACTTTCTCAAATCATGCTCTGTAGGTAGGCCAACCTTAAAAGTCTTTATGGCCACATCATCAAAGTCCCTATTAAACTCATTGAACATCTCCTAGTATCTGTCTGAGTATGTTTTCAAGGTCCCTCCTTCTCGCATGGTCATAGATAACAGGGAGTCTAAGGGCCAAAGGACCTTACTACAAGTCACAAACCAGGCCCTAAATGCCCTAGTGAGCCCCTTGAAGGAGCTAATAGAACCCTCCTTCAAACCATCAAACCATCTCATTGCCACAAGCCCCAAACTAGATGAGAACACTTTGCACATCAAGGCTTCGTTCCTAGAGTGAACAATCCTCTGGTTGAAGTGACTAACGTGCTCTATTGGGTCCGTCTTACTGTTGTACATGGTGAACGTTGGCTGAGTAAACCACCGAGGAAGTTTTCCATTTTTAAAGCCCTGCCCATAGCGTCATTGTCCAGACCTTGGCGATGCAGACTCTCCCTTCTCCGCCTATAATGATGATCCTAATCACATGAAAAGGACTCACTGGGAGAAGTCCTGGACCTAGGGCGATAACTATTATCACTATCATCGTCAGAAGAAGGTCAGTACTCGAAGGGGTACATCGCTCACGGCGTAACATTCTTTGCAAATGGTTAATCTCCAATTGCATGCTCCTAGTATTTTCTTCATGAGAGAGGTGACTTCCACCTCGAGACTAACTTCCCCCAGTGTGCATGGTATGCACACTAAACTCTTGGTCCCTCTTTCGCTCAAGGTTGAGGAATTGATCCTAACGTTGGGAACCAATAGATTATTCCCAATTTGGCCCTGAACCTACCATAGTTAGACGTTGAACTCAATAAAGCTCAAGTAATTCCCACAAACGACGCCAATTTTAAGGGCAAGATTTGATACCTGAGCCCAAGAGTTAAAGGATTTAGGCCCAAAGAGCCAATACAATGAATTTGTAGAGAATGGATTAGAAAACTAGGCTTTAATGAGTTAGACAACAATTTTAGTTGGCCCAGATGATAAGAAAGCAAAGATAAACTATTTTTATTCAAAGAAAATCGTCTTTAGCACAATCTGAGGAGATCGTTGCTTGTATATATCTCTTTTGAATTTGGTTACAAGTCCAGTTCTTGATCCTACAATGTTTTTCTCTTAATTCTCTGATCCCTTCCCCTCAGAGTCTTCTTTCTATTTTATACTATCTTCTTTTATTCATCTCCACCCTCTACGTGTATATTAGATTGCTAGTGTTGATCTTTGTCCCATTAGCACCTTCTTGATGTTTTTGAGAGTAGTTGTAAGGTTGAAAATTACTGTTTAGGTATCACTTCCTCATTAATGCGGCTAGAGAGTTAGTTATAGAGCATTCAATACAGTGGTAGCAGTTTTCTCTTAGATATTTCATAGCTTTCCTTTAGATATTCCATAACTTTCCTTTGTCCTGTGCTTTCATGATATATATCATTATCAATAGAAACTCCTGAAATATTACTTCAGGATGGCAGACCGCACCTTCTGACATCTGCTTTGCTCAATCGAGAAAGCATCCCTCCTCGGACCACCTTCTTGGACTATCATGACCAGACCCTTTTCTTTATTCATTAATGCCAACTTCCATAACAACGTTTACCCATCCTCGAACTACTAGGCATCCTTAGACCGGGCCCCTGGCCCAATATATACTATTGGGCCTATCATCCCTATATGTTATACTACTAAATATTTTTTAATTGGATACGAATTTTGACAAATCCAATGTTAAATTACATTATATTTATATATTCTCCATACTTTCAAAATTTCAAGGTGATCAAAGATTGATAGTCATGTCATAAATTAATTGCTTAGATTTACGCTTTTGTAGTTTAAAATAATGCATAAAAGATGAGTGTATGGATTAAATGGTAAATAACATCCAATTGACATGAATGTTAAGAACATATAAAACATGTAATTCAAATGTGGGATTTTCAATATATATATATATATATATATGGTATATATATGAGTTGGTTTCAAGTTCCTAGTGTAACTCTAAGTAATATTATACAACTCAATAACTTATTATAGAATTCATATTTTAAAAACCTTACCGTTGAATTGCATGTTCTATATGTTCTTAACATTTGTGCCAATTTTCAATTCAATTAGATGTTATTTACCATTTAATATATAAACTAAAATTTTATGCATTATTTTAAAATACAAAAACTTAAATTTAAACAATTAATTGATGATATGGATATATTCAGTAATATAACATTACTTAACATTAGATATAACTTGAATCTAACCTCCCTCTCTCTCTCTATCTATATATAAATATGGATTTATAGAGAGAGAGAGAGAGAGAGAGAGAGAGATACTCATGTGTTATGTGGGTTATAAACTAGTAATATATTAAAAGTCTAAAAGCATAACTTCTCCGCTATTAAAATCTAAAAAATCTTCCCCACTTAGCTTGAAATTTTTATGGATTTATATTTTTGTTAGATCATAGCAATATATATAGTGCATGATTATTATCAGAATGACCCTTTGGATGTACGAGTTTACGACTACCAAGGAGTCAACGACAAACATGGACAAAGATTTATACTAATAAATAAGGAACTTCCTCTATCTTATTACATATTCGTTTGGTATTCCACAGTTCAGTAGCTTATGCATAGTACTTCTCGTAAAAAATATAGTTTTTGATAATTTTTTTGTGTGTGTTTGTTTAAGATGCATTTATAAGTCAGTTTATGCTTATATTTTTTATTATTTTGTGAATTTTACATGAGTTATCTATTTATTTTATCTAGTTTTTTATATTTTATCTACAATATTTTTAGTAAAAAGCCAGGCAAACTGCTAATTAAAAACACACATAAATAGTATTAAAGTTTAACTTTTTTCTACAAGTAAACAAGGCTTGCTTCTGACCCAAATTCAACGTCATCTACCAAGCCTCATCTTTGTCCATCTAAGACACAAATAATTCTAAAGATATATCACCTCTAAGCCCCTGGGTTATTGTATCTCTAACGCTTCTTTTGTTTTAATGAAAAACTTTATTTGAGGATAGTTTTTCATATTTTCCTAAATTTGATAGTATAAAAAAATTTGGTCAAAGGAAAAATATTTATTAACTATTTCTTAATTTCCCTTATTTAGTTTGACATGAGATGGAGTTACTTTCCACTACAATTATCTAAAAAACAACACTTATTTTACGCGAAGCCAAATAAGTAAACAACTCTATTTCACATGAAACTAAATAAAGAAAGTCAAGAAATAGAAATAGTTTTCGTTTGTTTTAATGAAAAACTTTATTTGAAGATAATTTTTCATATTTTCCTGTATTTAGTAGTATAAAAAAAATTGGTTAGAGGAAAACTATTTTTTAGCTCCCCCTTTTTTAAGGCACAAATAATTCTGAAGATATATCACTCCTAAGCTCTGGGATATTGTATCTCTAACGCTTCTTTTGTTTTAATAAAAAATTTAATTTGAAGATAGTTTTTCATATTTTCCTATATTTGGTAGTATAAAAAATTTTGGTCAAAGAAAAAATATTTTTTAACTATTTCTTAACTTCCCTTATTTAGTTTGACATGAGATGAAGTTACTTTCCACTCAATTTTTTTTTGGAAAAAAACCTCTTATTTCACGTGAATCCAAATAAGTAAAACAACTCTATTTCACATGAAACTAAATAAAGAATGTCAAGAAATAATTTTTGTTTGTTTTGATGAAAAACTTTATTTGAAGATAGTTTTTCATATTTTCCTATATTTGGTAGTATAAAAAAAAAAATTGTCAAAGGAAAACCATTTCTTAACTTCCCTTATTTAATTTGACATGAGATGGAATTACTTTCCACTAAAATTTTCTGAAAGACAATTCTTATTTCATGCGAAGCCAAATAAGTAAAACAACTCTATTTCACATGAAACTAAATAAAGAAAGTCAAGAAATAATTTTCATTTGTTTTAATTAAAAACTTTATTTGAAGATAATTTTTCATATTTTCCTATATTTGGTGGTATAAAAAAATTTGGTCAAAGGAAAACTATTTTTTAACTCCCCTTGAGATGTCCTATATTTGGTAGTCTAAAAAAATTTTGGTCAAAGGAAAACTATTTTTTAGCTTTCTTTATTTAGTTTGATATAAGATGGAGTTACTTTCTACTAAAATTTTATGAAAAACAACTTTTATTTCACGCGAAGCCAAATAAGTAAAATAACTCTATTTCACATGAAGCTAAATAAAGAAAGTCAAGAAATAGTTTTCATTTGTTTTAATGAAAAATTTTATTTGAAGATATTTTTTCATATTTTCCTATATTTGGTAATATAAAAAAATTTGGTAAAAGGAAAACTATTTCTTAACTTCCCTTATTTAGTTTGACATGAGATGGAGTTACTTACTTTCCACTAAAATTTTCTGAAAAACAACCCTTATTTCACATGAAGCTAAATGACTAAAACAACTCTATTTCACATGAAACTTGTAGGGACAAGGGGCCCAAATATATATTGGGCCTTGGACCTTATCCAAGGAGGCTCAATGGTCCGAAGATAGATCCATAGTGGATAGATCCGTAATAAGGAAGACATAAGACTGTGAGCTTCATAAGCAAGTTATGATTATAAAGGCTAGGGGAGGTGGTTCGAGAAGGAATATCCCCTTGGCTAAACGAAGCAAAGATCAAAATGTGTGTCCTATCATCCAAGATGATGTACCAGGAAATTCTATTGATAAGAATATGCACTGTAAACGTACATGACATATGGGAGCTAAGAAATATCTAAGAGAAAGCTGCTACCACCACATTGAATGCTCTGTAACTAATTCTCTGACCGCATTAATAAGGAAGTGATGTCTAAACAATACTTTTCAGTCTTACAGATACCCCCAAAGATTTCAGAAGGGTGCTGATAGGACAATGATCAACACAAACAATCTGTTGTCCACATGGAGGATAGAGATGAAAGGGAAGATGTAGTATAAATTAGAAGGGAGGCCCAAAGAGAAGGGGATCAAGAAATCGAGAGCAAAACACTATAGCAATTAAGGACTGAATTTATAATCAAACTTAAGAGAAATATATAAGAACTAATCCCCTCGAATTTTGCCGAGGACGATTTTTTTTAGATTAAACTAGTCTATCTTCATTTTCTTATCATCTGAATCCACTTTACTTAATGTCCAATTCATTAAAGTCCAATCTTCCAACCCACACTTTACAAATTCATTGTATTGGGCTTTTTGGGCCTAAGTTCATTCATCCTTTGGGCTAAGAATTCAAATTGCATCCTTAAAAATCTAAATAAAGAAAGTCAAGAAATAGTCTAACCCACTATAATATGGACAAACTTTAGTTATAAAATTAATTGTAGCCTTAAACTACAACCTTAATCAATATCTTTTTATTGGAGGTGAATTTTTACAAATTCACCATTTGATTACATTTTCTTCTTATATCCTCCATATTTACAAAATTTTTAGAAAATTAAAGATCAATAGTTATGTCATCAATTAATTAGTTAAATTGCAAGTTTTTGTAATTTAAAATTATTCATAGAATATAATTAAAAGATCTCATAGTAAATAATAGGCTAAAATCCAAAACTCATCTTCTAAGTTTTACCATTTTTCATTTCAGTCCTTTAAGTTTGAGTTTTGTCATTTTAGTCCTCTAAATTTCATTCATTTCCAATTAAGTTTTTCGTTAATGTGCTATTAGTTTATATCGTTAAATTTTATTTTTTTTATTTAATTTTTATATTTTCATTTATTTATTAATTAAAAAAGATAATAATAATTAAATTAAATTTAAAAAAAAAAAAAAAAAAAAGCCAAATGAAATCAAGGAGACAAGTTAGCGACAAAGAGGGCGTTTGGGTTCGGCGTCTGCATCTACGTTGGCGTTTTGTTTCTTTTTTTTAGCCGCTTATGTTGACTTTCAATGGCAAAAGTTATTGTTGTGAACAGTACATGTATAAACACTGTACATATACTGTTTACGTATTTAAAAATATTAAAAATAAACTCTACAATACTATTCACACTTTTAAAAATTATTTTATTATAATGTTTTCAGTTTTTAATTTTTAGTTTCAGTAACAATAAGTTCAATTCAAACAAACCAAAAGTGAATGACAATTGACAAAAGCACTTGGCAGACTCCTCAAAATGACCCTCCAAATGCCTTTTCGACCTTCGTTACGGTTAGGTGTAGCCGTGTTAGTCACTCTCTCTATCTATCATAGTGAAGCATAATTGATTTTCACTTTGCAGAATTGACGAATGGAAAGACCCATCTGAGGAAGCACTTGTTGGCAGCCGAATCTGAAGCACTTGAAGAAGAAGAGGAGGCCTTAATGGCTTGTTTGGAAGTTTAGAGAGGAAGGAGAGTAGAGGGGAGTAGAGGGAAGGGGAGTAGTGGGGAGGAGAGTAGAGGAGAATGATTCACCTCCACCTTATTTGGATGTTTTTAAAATTAGTAAGGGGGAAGGGAGTAATTAGCCCTTCTCCTTGTGTAATTTTGTTAATATAATAAGGGTAAATTAGGTAATTTACTTGGTCAATAGTTTATGTACTCTACTCCCCCTCCAAATCTCTCCAATTTGGGGGAATTAAAATTGGGGGGCTAGAGGGAGTCCAAACCCCTCCAAACTCCTCCAAACCCCTCACCCTCATTCTTTAAAAAACTTCCAAACAAAGTAATTGCATTACTCTCCCTCCCTCTACTTTACTCCCCCTCCTTTTTTAAACATCCAAACATGCTATAAGTCTCCAATCTTGTCGCCGGCGACAGAGGCAGCGTGTTCCGGCTGGCGAAGAAGACGAACAGAGTAAGATCTTCAAAGCCTTAGCGTAGGCCTTTTCTTTGGCTTCTCTAAACGACGTCGTTTCAGCCTTCCGCCAAGCCAACGACGATCCTAACAAAGCCGCTGGGATATTAGCCATGAGCTCGGATTACAATGCGAATGACCCGTCCAAGAGCTCGGGTCTGAGCTCCAGAGAAGGATCAGATCAAAGCTGCGACGCTGCTAAGCTTGGGAGGTCATCAAATCGATTTGGTGAGGATAAGGATGAAGTTTCAGCGGAGACTTTGTCCAGGCAGTATTGCAGGCCCCTTCCTCTCCCTCTCTCTCTTTTCCTCTCTTTCTCTTCTTGGTTTCCCAGAATTTTCCTATAATCGGCTTTTTTTAATTAACATTTTTATAAAATTAAGAAATTTAAAAAAATTAAAAATTAAATAAAAAATATATATAAGTTAACTGCAGAACTAACTTATATTAACAGAAGATTTTAATTGGAGATGAATGAAACTTAAAGGATTGAAATAGTAAAACTCGAATTTATAGGACTGAAATGAAAAATGATGAAACTTAAAGGGTAAATTTTGTATTTTTGCCTAAATAATATATAATTGACACAAAATTTGATATGTGTATTAAGAATGTAAAGAGTATATAATTCAACAGTTAAATTTTTGAAATATGTAATAATGTTAATAATATTGAGTAAGGTTATAAATTTTGACTACAACAAATTTTGTAATTAAATTTTGTCATTATAATATTGTTACCAAACATAAACATAAAAAATAAAAAATAAAAAAAAAAAAAGAGGGAAAATTTTCTAGAAAATATATTTTGAAAATTGTTAATGTCCAAATAAACGGAGCATCTATCTCTTGGACTTGCCTATCATCCTCGTATTTTGTGTTATCTTAGAAGTCCAACTTCTATCCACCCCCACATACGCAATATTTTGGACTCTTTATTCTACGTATCTATCTCTTCAGGGGAAAAAATCACTTTGGGAAATTACCAAACTGGCATCTTGTTCAGCATTGAGGAGGAATTACCCAATTGGCCCATTTCACCATGTTCCCCGTCATCTTCAACACTAAAGCTAGGCCCTTTGATCTGCTCTATGGATATTGGGTTGGGTTGGGTTGAGTTGTCCCATTTCTAGAGGCTTGTCTTGGGCCGTCTAACAGTAATCAGATTGGTAGCTTTTGGAAATGAGATTACCCGGCTTGTATCCAAAACGTTTACCACCACCATTTTGTCAAGGTCCATCACCATTACGGTGACCCTCTGATAGGCCTCATAGAAATTGGACCTTTATGATTATTCTCCCTTCCTCAATGGGCCTATACCATAACGGTTAGGTGTCCTGCAAACCAAATCCGATAATGTAATGATGATAAACTTATTAGGCGAAAATGTATTTTTGGTCCTTACATTTTAAATTAATTCTTATTTTAGTCTTAAAATTGATTTTGCTACTAATGTAGTCCCTATTAAAAGAAAATCGATTCTATTTTGGTTCTTACCGTCAATCCACTAACGGAAACCTTTTACGTGATAGACGGAATACTCTACTTGCTGATGTGGTGTTGACATAACGCTGATGTGGCCATTAAAACATTATTAAAATAATTATTTGGCATTTTTTAAATGCCAGCTTAGCATTTTAATTAATAAAAAATTAAAACAAAAAAATTTTAATTCCTCAAATTTAATTTTAATTTAAAAAAATAAAAAACAAACAAAAATTCTACTTTTTTAGTTTTAAACGATTTTTTTATTAATCTAATTAAAGTAATTAGAAAAAAAAAATATCATTAGATCATTTTAGTTTTAAGTATATTTACTTTTCTTTAAGTGAGTTAGTCAAAAGCATCAAACGATTTTTTATTTATTTATTATCAGACCATTTTAAACCATGATTTGAGTTTAGAGAGAGCTCTACCAAAAAAAAAAGAGTTTAGAGAGAGAGAGAGAGAGAGAAGGGGGGGGGGGGGGGAGAGATGAGGCCGGTGGTTTGGAGCAGATCCAAAGGAAGGGGGCCAACGGTGGTTTAAAGAGAATGGAGCTTAATCTTGGCCTCCGTCCTAGTCTCAGCCTTTGTCTTGGTCACTGTCTCAGCCACAATGGAGCTCGACGGTCTCGGTCTCCGTCCTGGTCCTTTGATGATTGTGAAATCCCTCTTCCTCTCTCTTGTTTGATCAATGATAGTGGTAGTGGGTTTGGTGACTTTGTTGGCGTGGGTTTGTTGACTGATCAGTGGGTTTAGTGACTTTTTCGATGGCAATGGTGGTCATATTCTGGAATTTTTGTGGGTTTTTGAGCTGAAGTTCATGTTATGGAGAAATGTTTTTTATTGGCGAGGTGGTGGTGGTTTGATTGTGTCGGTTAGTGGTGGCGGGAACTGGGTTTAATTGTGTTGGCCTGGGTTTGATTATGTTTGATTGTGTTGATCTGGGTTAGTTTGTTAATTGGGTTTATGGGTTTGATTTGCTGAGAATTCGATGTTGATTGTGTTGGAATTTGGGGAAGAACACGAAGAATTCGATAGTCTTGGTTTGTAGTAGATCTGATGGTGTTGGGTTTGATGATCTCTAAGGTGTTGAATTTGGGATTTTTCTTCTTGTTATCATTTATGTCCTAGTGATTTGGGTTTAAGTTCTTGGTTGCTAGGTTTGATTTGGGAAGAATATGAAGAACAAGTTTTAAAATGAAGAACAAGTTGAAGAACAAGAAGAACATTAAGAAATTTTTTATAATTAAAATTTTTAATTAAATTAGATTTAAGTTTTTTTAATTAAATTTTTTTTTTAAATTTTCTGACATGGCTTTAAAAAAAAAATTAAAATGCTGATGTGGCATTTAAAAAATGCCAAATAAATTTTTTAATAATGTTTTAATGGCCATGGTAGCGTCACATCAGCATTACATCAGCAAGTAGGGTATTCCGTCTGTCACATAAGAGGTTTCTGTTAGTGACTTGATGGCAGAAACCAAAATAGAATCGATTTTCATTTTTTAGGAACTACATTAGTAGCAAAATCAATTTTGGGACCAAAATGAGAATTGACTCAAAATGTAGGAACCAAAAGTGCATTTTTGCCAACTTATTATTGAACTCGCATTTGAGATTGTCACTTGTGACTTGTGAAGCAATAAGAGGTGTTTTTCTAGTGTCTAGTGGGGAGGGGTTCACCCTTCAAATGTGGTGTAAACTTGGTTTTGAGTAATGCCTAAATTCACAACAATTTCATAACAAATTCTAAGTGGTAAGCTGTTATTGGTTCTAATTTGGGTTCATCACTGACATTATTTTCTTACTTATTAATAACAACTTACTACCTAAAATTTATTGTGAAATTGTTTTAAATGTTGCATTACTCCTTTGGTTCTTGGAGATGCATAGTACTAGGGTGTATTGAGAGCAATTAAGGAGTGCTAGCTTAAATCCTGTTGACCATCATCCTTATCCAACCAAAACAAAAGATAGGAATAGAAATATAGAATATAGGGGAAATTACACTTTGCCCACCTGTGATTTGCCTGAAAAACACTTTGCCTACCTGTGATTTAAAATTTAGCACTTTACTCACCTGAGGTTAGCTCTGTTTGTCTTCTGTTACCCACCTCTATTAAAAACATGGGTAAATTTGTATTTTTATTACCCTTTTATGTCTCTCTCCTCTCAAAACATAAAAAACTAAAGAATCAAGAAAAAAGAAGATCAAAAAGCTAGGTTTTGTAAAAATTGAAACCTAACTTTTACATCTTTTTTCATGTAAAAACTTTTATATCTTCTATTGATTTCCTAAATGTGGAACCAGGACAATGCTTTGGTTCTACTTCAAAAATCCCTGATGCTGAATGCTCATGCGCCCCAAAAGCATAATTAATATTATGAATTGCAATAGGCTAAAACAACACCCGAAAAACAAAAAAGTTTTAGTGATCAAACCTCAAAACTATTAACTATGTAAAAAATCTGAAAAATGTAATGTAATTTAAGCGAGTTCACCAGTATGCATATCCATTACAGAATCATATTTCCTCATGGCATTTATTACCATCCCTTTGGTTGCCGAGGAAATTGAGGAACATGAAACAAATTTCTCCTTCCTAGAATATTGAGAAACTCAACCTCAACTAAAAAGCTACACAATTAAATTGATCTCAGTTTAGTAAAGTTTTCCTTTTTCTTAATACCCAAACAACGATTATTTTGCTTCAACAATAAACAACTCCTTTCCCACATCCATCAATTCTTTTTTCATTGTTGGGTGAGTTTGGATTGAACTTATTGTTGCTGAAACTGAAAACTGAAAACTGAAAACTGAAAACACTGTAACAAAATAATTTTTAAATGTGTAAATAGTACCGTGGGATCTATTTTTAATATTTTTTATTACATAAACAGTGCATGAACAGTGCGTGAACAGTGCACGCACTGTTCATGCACAGCTTTTTTGTCCCCCAAAAGTAAAAAAATGCGGCAAAAAAAAAAAAAAAAAAAGGGGGGAGGAAAACGCGTTTGCTGAAACGCAAACGCGCAATCCAAACCCCCCTGTTATGTATTTCCAGACTCATGGTTGAGGTTACCTCCATGTTTGGTTCATCTGATCTTTACTCATTCGAGGATTAAGACAAAGTTGCTAATGGCTTTGTTTATGTGTTCTATAGAAAGAGGGGAAGGTTTTAAAATAGAAGATCTAAAAGTTGCTACATGAAAAAAGATGTAAAATTAGGTTTTAATTTTTACAAAACCTAGCTTTTTGATCTTCTTTTTTCTTGATTTTTTAGTTGTTTTATGTTTTGAGATGAGAGAGACATAAAAGGGTAACAAACATACAAATTTACCCCTGTTTTTAACAGAGGTTGGTAACAGGAGACAAACAAAACTAACCTCAGGTGGGTAAAGTACCAAGTTTTAAACCACACGTAGGCAAAGTGTTTTTTGGACAAACCACAGGTGGGCAACGTGTAATTTTTCCTAGAATATTGTGGTGGGCCTTTTGTGATTTTGGGCTGGATTGCCTCCTACTGTATTGGGCTTAAGTGTTCTGGATAAGAGAGTTTGGACCGATCCAATAGCAACTCACCTTGATCCGGCTTGCACACAAACTATGCCCCGTTTGCCGAAACTTTAGTCACATGCCCATAGCAGGCGAAGTTGCTACAGAAAAGTTATGCAGATGAATGCAATAAAACAATGATAAAAGAAATACGTTACTATTAGGCAAAATAAGTAAGAAATCCTTAATTAAAGCAGGAAAAAAAGAACACATTATAAGTGAAATTGCAATGACAAGAGAAGAAACAATTGCAATAAGTGGCAAAATCAAAGAAGGGAAGGATCAGTTTGCCGTATTTAATTGTATTACGGAACTAAGGCCAAGGAGGGAACCACTTCCTCAACGTGGCTAATCTCACAGGATAATCCAGCCACAAAAATTATCCATTTTAAGAGAACGGGCTTGAATGGCTTGTGCCCAAACGAGTTCTTCATTCTCAACAGATGGTAGGCTTTTAGAGGGAGAGAAGGGATTAGCTTATTGGTGCATGCCTGCCATTTTACACTCTCTATTTATTTTCTTTCATTTTTCTCTCTGTTTTTGTTACTTTGATTCTTTCCCCCTCTTTTCTTTCCTTATTACTGCTTGGTCGCGTGGTGTTATGGTGATGATGCTATGATTCTCTTCTATAGGTTACTCTTGTTGTGATTCCCCTTTACTGTGCATAGCAAGGACCCTTTATATATTGCCTACTGTGACTGGTGTTCACCATTTTAGCCTTTAACCACTTTTGTCTAGTTTAAGGCGTTCCTTTTGTCTAGTTTAGGGCGTTTCTTATGCTACTTTGGGCTTTTCTTGACCCATTACATTGCTTGCGGGCTCTTTTGTCCCATTTCTTTCTTCTTGAGCACCCTTAGCCGATTTGCTTTCCTTGGGCATCCTCGGCCCATTTTCTAATTCTGCATACCCATAAGCTTTTACTAACTCTTTTGAGTTTCCCTAACCCATTTACCTTATCCTTCATCCTTTGGGCTCATGGGCTTTCCATCAACCCCTTACTTTCTTACTTCATTACTTTGGATTTACTGTGACTCATTCTCACTTTTTTACATCACATAATGCTCATGAGTTTCTACTTCTTTCTCTGGGCTCCTATAGGCCCATTTGCTTTCCTTAAGGCCCATATAGTTACTTTACGGGCCTATAAATCATTATTCTTGCCATTTAGGTTTTAATGGTTTTTCTAACAGTCCACTAACTCTTTTCTGCCGTTAGGCTTCTTCTTGCTACTGGGCCTCAAAAATGATCATCAACAAATATATATACAATTTACAAAAGGAAAATCTTTAATGTATAGAAAAGCCTCACTCCCTCTCATAGTGTCCCTTTGGAACCATTAGGATGCGTGACTAAAATAAACGAAAAGTAAAAGGATGTTATGTTAAGTTGTTTAATATTCATTCATCTTGGATTCTTGGGGGTGCTGATAAGGTAAAGCGGTTGCCGGCAGCCAGCAAACTGTATATATTTGCAGTGATACTTGGAAGGCTATCAGATGCAATAAACACAAGTCAATTCAAAGAAGCTTGTGCGCTTTTCTAAAGACATTCTTAATGTGTACCTTTTGCAAAAGTAAGATTGAAGCCAGGGATCATATTTTCACTGAAAGTGCTTTTCCTAAAAGGTTTGGGAAGAATTATTGAGAGGGTATCTCATTCACAGGCAGGTTGGAGACTAGAATAAAGAGTTGGATTGATAGAGAAATGCTTGAGTATACCAAGGAAAGATTAGAACTGAAAATGACTAGCAGTAAAGAGTAATGGCTGATGTTAGATATAGCATGTCATGGTGTAGAAATGTAAACGACACTTCTCAAAGTAGGGTCTTCTATTGTCTTTGAAGAGTCCTTAAAATTGTTCCCATTTTACATATCACTGAATGTGGCACCAGGAAGATACTGGTAGATAACTTTAGCTTCTACATGGACATTCTTTTACTAGATTTTCCTTATAAAAAGATCACCAAGAAAACACTACACTAGTGCCCATAACCTCAATGGTAAGCATGAGTTTTTTTTTTTTTTTTTTTTCATTTGAAATTGGTTCCTAGAAACAGTAAGTGGACATGTAAGGATAAAAGTTGCATGTACTTATATTATGTGCCAAATCAAAAACAGGTCCACACTGTGTGGGTAATGGCAAGGTTTTGCTCATATGGGAGAGGTTGCAACTTGCACATTTGAAGTTGTGTTCATGAAGGCAGACCTTACCTTACCTAGCTATTGAGGGTTCCATTCGTGCCTTTTCAACCAAGGCTTTAGGCAGGTCCTATCGTCTTTTTAAATATAAAACCAAAATTAAATAAGTTAGACTTTAGTCACTTTACTACTTGAAATTCAACTAGCAGCAAATAAGCCCAGTTTGCATCGGTCACACTGAATTTGTTTTTGACATAACCAAAGGCAAAGTTATAAATACCACATTAGTGATTTTAGTTTTGGTAGAAAGAACCAAATATTTTGGTATCAGTCAATTATGTTGTACTGTTTCAATGTACATGATATGAACTCAAAATAACTCCATCTAACTCACCACACACACAAATATATTATTAATGATTTTCCGTTTTATTCTGTTTCGTTACTGCTTGGAATAATGACAATGAATAGCATAAATGAATAAGGTTTGAATTTGAAATGGTTTCACAATTTAAGATTTTAATATAGAAAATTAAAAACTTGAGATGTAATTTGAAACAGGGTCAAGGCCCTTGGGCAAGGCCACTTAGGCAATTGCCTAAGACCCCCTAATGAAAATAGGCCCATAGAATTTTAAATTAATAATTATATTTTTAAAGAAAATAGGTAATAGTGAAAACTAACTCATTTGAAATCATAAATTGTTTAACAAAAATAAAATTATGTGACTCTATTAAATTATAATTAATGATCAAATTCCTATAATGAATTGAGATTTCAATTTTTAATAAGTCTCTTTTCCAGATAGTACATTGTCAATATTAGCCATTGAACCTCTCACACAATACACACCAAATAATCTATCTCTCAAACTTGGAAATTAGATTTCAACTTTTCGTCACCATGTAACACTTTATTTAAGGTAAATTAAAACTCATTTAAATATATAAAAATAAAATTTTATCTCCTCTTTTGTTTGTAGTTCTATACATAAACCATGATATTTGATTGTCTATATAAATTTAATCTTGGTTTTGTGAGTATTAATTCATAAAATTGTGCATTCAATTTGTCTTTATTTTGGAAAATTTTTGTTAGGTGATTATGTTAGTAATGCCTTTGATAAATTATATTATATTATTCACTGTAAGAGCTCAAAAAAGAAAAGCCTAGGCCAAGTTAGAATAGTGATGCCTAGATCTTCAAACCTATCCAAAACAATGAATTTTTAAGAGTGTGGGCTTCTAAGTCAGGTGCAATGCTAAGACAATCTCAAGTCTAAGGCTAATGGAACTAAAGTAACAAGTAGGAGTGAATAGAACAACAATTCAGTGTAAACTCTTCCTTGAGTAGGTCCGAGGATAGATCTTGTATTGATAAGTAAGGTTGATTTTCCTTTACATGGTAATTCTTTTGTTCTCACACTTGTTTTTTTTTTTTCCTTAGAAAATGTTCATGCTTTCTTTTTTTTGGGGGGGGGGGGGGGGGTGGGGTTCCTTTCCTTATATAGCCCCCTTCCCTTGCATCTCAACCCTCCATCTGTATGTTTCAGGGGAACTCTTTGGATGCTTGTCCCATCAAGATCCTTCTTAAGGTGGTAGAAAGAATTGTGAGCTGTGAAGTCATTGTTCTAGGGTCATTTCCTCATTAATACATCTAGTTAAGTTAGTGCAGAGCATTGAATGCAGAGATGGGAGGTGTCTTTTTTAGGAAACTTCCTTCCTCCACCTTTGTATGTCTCATTCCTTTCCTTTTCCATCTACTCCCTTATCCTTGGGTTTTTCGAGGGTGCCGGTTGCATTTGGCTCTCTAATTCTCCTCAAGTGGGCATAGTCGTTGGAGTCTATTTGTTTTTATTTGCTTGGGTTGGCAGATTTGTCCTCGGATTGGGTTCCTCTATCCTTGGCCCTCCCACATTTATTTTTTAAATCTTATTTTATTTTCTTTATATAATAATTTTATATTATAGATAGTGTTTCTTTTATTTGTAAATATTTTTTATTTAGAAATATATACTAGAAATATCATTTTTGATATGAAAACCTTAAGAAAAAAAGAGGGAAAAATAGAAAAATTAATTGAATCTCACCCAGGATTGCTTGATAAATATGCTTTGTGAGGGCATTTTTTGCTTCAAGGCCAAGGGCTAGACCAATTGGAGCCTAGGCAATTTTTGCTTTTGTCCCACATTGGAAAGAAAGCCTCCCTCTTCATGCCATATAAGGGATGACCAATGGTGAAAACCAAACTAGTGGAACTCTTTCACCATTGGTCATCCCTTATATGGCATGAAGAGGGGGGCTTTCTTTCCAATGTGGGACAAGAGCAAAAATTGCCTAGGCTCCAATTGGTCTAGCCCTTGACCTTGAAGCAAAAAATGCCCCCACATGCTTTATATATATATATAATCTCACACATTATTGAGAATTCATTAAAAAGGAGTTATAATATGATGAAATAATACATCGGAAAGATTACAATGAAAATAATCATAATGATATTCAAATTTGTAATTTAAAAATTTTTGATAATATAAAAAGGCCAAATTATTTTTCAAATGCATGTATTACATAATTTTACTGACAATACTTGTTACAATTTTTATTTCAAAACTAAAATTTTATTTAGATAAAATTTCAATCAAAATCGATTATATCACAAGAAGATTAAGTGAACTAGTCATATTATCAATTGAAAAGTAGATATTAGAAAAAAAAAATTAAAATTTAAAAACCCCAATTAATAATTTTGCATATCAAAAAGTAAGAATGGGGATTTTTAAAAAAATTATGATATAAAAATAAGATAAATAATAGTTAAATGATTATTCAATAAAAAAAGTCTCCACTTAAAATTATTGTCTTAGGCCTCAAACTCAAATTATTTCTGGCTTACCCTGAAAATGATATAAACCATGAGTCTTTTTACATAATTATCCTAAGGTTGTGTAAAGAAGACTTATTGTCAATTTTACTTCCATGTTGCTTCAACATAACCTAGCACAAAAAAAAAATAATAATAATAATAATAATAATAATAATAAAATAAATTATAAAGTCACCTTTCGAAGTGAGGCATACTTTTTCAAAAAACTAACTTTTGTTATGACCGGCTAGCGATAGAGTGAGGACAATTAAGTGATTAACACAAGTTTAGATTTATATTGATCCTCCATATTTTGTTGCACCCTATATTTTATAGGATGCCATGCGTAAGACATCTTTGAAATATGCATAAACTTTGATTTTGAAAATAGTATTGTTATGTGAATAATACTTACTCCTTCTTTAAAATATATATATATATATATATTTTTTAAAGAAGGAGTAAGTATTATTCACATAACAATACTATATATATATATATATATATATTTAATCCAATTCAATCCTCTAAATTTTACTAAAATTCTCTAAATTTCAAATATAGTAACTTCAAAGTTGTAAATACCATTTTACAGAAATATTGACTTATGCATAGAAATGCCTAGGCTAGTGTCACATTGGCAAATGGCAACACCCTAACCTTAATATTTGTTATAGGTGTTCAAAGAGTTGTCAATCTTTTTTTCCTCCACTAGGTCTGTCACAAGTTTCTCGGTACTAAGGAAAAGTGACTCCCTTTTCTCTAGATTGTAGAATTAGCTGTCCACTTTCTTGTGAGGTTTTGTTGAGTACCTTAGGTAACACTGTTACTTGTAGGTTTTGTAGGGAATGATAGGCCACAAACTGAATGATCCCTTGTGATTAAACCAATTAATTAAGTAGTCAAATTATTAATTAATCAATTAATCATGCAACTGCGTAGAAGTACAAACAAATCACCAATAAACTAAATATGCAGCGGAAATTAAATGACACGGTAATTTGTTTACGAATGGGAAAAACTCTTGCAGCAAAAATCCCACTGGGTGATTTTCAGGTCACCACTCCCGAAACTCCTCTATTATCATAACAAGCAGTTACAAGTAAAGGAATCTCAAGTACCTTACTAACATATAGTTGAACCCTTACCCCAATACCCAATTGGACTTGTTCTGTAGTGACAGTTTCTCCTTTTGATGCACAGCTCCTAAGTACGTGACTAACAAATGTGCAGATCCCAGTATGCGACTTCAAACACCAACTAAAAGAGAGGTTGGCTGCAAAGTTCTTCAGTTCATCCTACATGATGAAGATCAAGAAGATGCTTGGTCACAAAACTCAAATGTGCAAATACACAGCAACTTTTTCAGAAGAGATGAACTAAGGCAAGAACTTCGTCTCTAGTCACAATTTGCTTCAACAGAGTTTTCTCAATACTTGTGCAACTTGTAAACTGTTTGATGGCCCTAAAAACTATCCTTTCATATGTCTAGGGTTAGGAGAAATGAAGCCCCAAAGACATATTCACGGATCCCAAGAAATTAGATCAGAATTCTGATTTTCTTAAATCTCGACAGATAGGAGGTGTCGAGAAGCTGTTGAGCAGGTGTCAAGCTTATGAGCTTGAATAGCTTTCTTAAGCTCGATAGATGCAGCTGTCGAGTTTTAATGAAATTGTACTATAGCTTGTTTTTCTTGGACAGACTTGATGACTTCAACACTTGATCTTGAAACTTTGTTTCTTAAAGTATTAAAAACACCTAGAACTACCAAATTACAAGTAGAGTGCGTTTTGTCAAAAGGATTAAGCAATTACATAAAAGAATAACATATGTTCTTAATGACTGAACTACATATGTTTTAACAATCTCCCCCTTTGCCAATCCGTGACAAAACCACAACAAACAAATGAACATATGAAAGAAGTCATAAATCACTTAACTCATATTGACTTGTTGAATACAATAAAATCTATCCTAACACAAACCCTTGAAAAACTTTGCAAGAAAAGAGTTTATGGCAAGTAGACTTTGAAAACCTGTATTTCTGAAACACTTTAAACAAAACTCATCAAGGCATTTTGTGTGAAGCAGAAATAATAGATTGCATACAAATATAAGAAACATGTGTATAAAGATAGAAAAGAAACAACACATGTAAAGATAGGTAAAAGAAACATACATCCACATATAATAAATTAAGTACAATGTATGTAAAACTGGTCACAAGACCTCATATACAAGAACAATGTATCAAAAATGTAAGAAAAGAAAAGATACATCATATCCTCACTACATCCCTCAAGTATCAACACTCCCCCTGACTAAAATGTCCTATACTAACTCTCCTCCTAAGATAACTACTCTCATATCCCTAAAACTACTCTCTCTTTTTATCACGAGTGACAAAAGGTAGAGTGTCAAGTAGACATCTCATCAGTAGAGCTAGCATCTCCATCAACATCATCCGAAGCATCATCGTCCTTATCATCATCATCCTCAGGAATAGAAGCCGCTGGAGGAGGTGGTGAAGGAGTAGCCTCAGGAGCAAAACCACCCATGGTCGTTTGCCGTCGTGCAATACGACTAACATGAATATTCACCTGATACAACTCAATGGAGAGTGTATCGAGGCGAGCATCCATGCGCTGCAGCTGGGCCATGATGTCTCCAAGTGAAACATCGCTCATAAAGGAAGAAGGAGCAGATGTAGAAGGAGCAGATCCGGATGGAGCTGAACGAGAGAGAGGCGTGGAATCTTGCTGTCTCAACCTAAACTGAGCCTCACTGCATTTTACGATAACGACATCTATGGCACACATGAAGGTGAAAGGGTCGGACACAGGAAAAGGAATGGAAAAATGGCGTAGAATCCTCGTGATAGTAGAAGGAAAGATGAGCTTATCATGGGTTGCCGCATCTAAATGAACATCTATGATAGACAAAATGAAATGAGAAGGAAAATCTATGGTAAAATACTCAAGGAGGGATAACAAAAATTGAGCACGAGGCTCTATGATGGAGTTATAGTGAGAAAGTGGATGGAGTACAAAAGTCATCACCATGCTTAGGAATTTAGGACCTTTAGCAAAAGGCCTACATGATGTGAATTGACGCAGGGCGCTCACAGAGAGCAGAAATGAGCTCATCTTTGGACATAGTCCTCAGACAATCACAAGAAGGATAGTCAGGAAAATCTATCTTAGGAACCCTAAGCACATCTGCAACTAGCTGCGGTGTGACAAGGATGCACGTACCTTGAACGCGAGTGAAAAAGAGAGGTACTGAACGATCAATCCCGTGCATGTTGGAGTAAAACTCCTGAATGAGCACGAGAGGACATGTGACCAGGACGTCACACAGTGACTCCCATCCCCTACTATGAATGACAAAGGGAAGGTCAATGCCAGTGAAATCCACCAAAATGATTTGGCATTCCGAATGAACACCTCATCTAGAGAAGTTCTTTGAAAATGCCTTGTGGGCATCATCATCACGGAACCGAAGATTACGAGAAGCAGAATCAGAAGATGAAGAAGCTCCAGAACGCAGAGGGTTCCAAGCCGGAGTAGATTTACGCTTAGGTGCCATAAACACTACTAACGTAAATAGAATGTGAGAGAGAGAGAGAGAGAGAGAGAGAGAGAGAGAATCAGAAAAGTCCCAAAGCAATTCAAATATATCAAATATATTGAATAGAGAGTTCGTATGCATGGGGATGCATGAACATGTGACATGCAACAAAAATTTCATCATGGGCTCAACCCAATCCAAACCTACCAGCACACAAACATAGTTCACACAACTAAATACATGAAAATACCATTCTAATGCAAATGTGATGTAATGTACGACATTTTGAACACATTTAAAGGAAAACCCACCCCAAAATTTCAAGAAAACTCATTAATTTTGAAAAACCCCAAAACCTAAGATTCAAAACATGAAATGCATGAAGAATGAAGGAAAAAGATATCATACCAAGTGATTTGAAGCAAGGAAGGGCCGAAAACCACGTGGGTTGAAGGTTTTGAGTGAGAAAACTAGGTTTGGGAGATGAACAGACGCGGACAGATCGAGAGAGATCGAGAAAATGAGAATTGGATCGCAGAGGAGGCTTATATAGGAACCTCAGTAATTCTTGATAGATAAGGTATCGAGAGGTGTCAAGACATCTGTCAAGGAAGGTGTCGAAAAAAAGCACGTCGACAGCTGAAGGTGTCGAGGAGGTGTCAAGGAATGAACACCAAAACCAAGAACAGAAGCTTGATCGATTGACCAGGTGTTGAGAAGGTATCGAGAAGACAGAAACTTTCTCGATCGATCCACCAGGTGTTAAGGAGATATCGAGATTGCGATAAAGAAAAGCTTGAGAAGCTCAACAGATAGCTAGGTATCAAGAAGGTATCGAGGAGGTGTCAAGCTTGCTTTTAAAAACAGTTTTTTGAGAAGTGAAAAACACAGATATGAATGCAATCTAACATGAACCTCAACCAATGATCCAATCAACATATTAAGCTCTCAAAAACATCTCTCATCAAACATTTTAAGGATATGGATCCTCAAAAACACACACACACAAACACTAAATAAGTCTAATCAATTTTATTTTTCAAAAACAAGTCAAGACAATTTAGTGAGCATACATTAGCACATGTAAACACTTGTGATGGACAAATCACATTGTATCTGTACATGTATCAAGAGTAGCAAAGAATATTAAGTGTTGTGTGTGAAAAATATCACAAAGTTGCATATGTGTATACATATTATGACGATTTGAGATATGAGAAAATCACTTTCACTCACACACAATCATAACTGTTTGATGGAGACTATCACCTTCGAGGTACATCCTATAACTCCCACATCTCCTAGAATATATGCTTGCAACAATATTTAAAGCATTTTTGTTCTTTTTTATTTTTATTTTCTTTGCATATTTTCTTTTAAGCATATCATACAAAGGCATAAGAGAGAGAAAAGAAATACCCAAGATGTTAAGCATTTGACACTGCATTTTTGCTATGCCGAAGCATACAGGTGTCATATTATGATTGGCAGGCAATAGCGGTAAGATGATCATTTATGCCTTTCTCTTAGGATTTTCTAGTCCTACCCGTCAAAAAGAGTGATACGAGTGTTAAGTTCAAGAGATAACTTAATCTCACTCATTACAAACAAGAGCTACAAAGCTCACTTGCTTCGTTGTGCATAGAGACGCTCATCTAAGCTACAAACGATACAAAATTTAGAAACTTTGTTTCAATGGCCATCCAAGGTACATAAGTACTAAAGTATACAAAACACACACTATTTTTGTATTTTTTCAATTTTTTTATTTTTATTTTTATATTAGAAAAAAAAAAAAAAAAAAACCATGTTATCAAAGCAAAGCATAAAACTAGACTGACTTAAAAAAATTCAAAACACACAAGTAATGCAACTAACAAAAACAAGAAGATAGATAACGTAATATAATCACTTAGAGTCCTTTTTCTTTCACACCCTGGAAGAACTTTTCTTTTGATTGAATTCTTGAACTAGCGGTGAGGGAAAAAATTGAAACCGTTCAAGTTCGAAAGGAACATGAGAGCTTTCAGAAGATCGCCAAGAGGAGCAAGAGAGGATTGAAGCTGATTCTAGCTTCCAAATGCAATCATATCGTTGCTCTGTTGAGTGGCTAGCCACTTGTAGCAATTTGGCCGAGTATGACCTGCAGCTCCACAATGATGACAGAGATGTTGCTTCTTCTGTTTAGGTTTTTGAGAGTTAGCCTTCTTAGCCCTAGGGTTTTTAAGATCTTTCTTATTCTGCTTAGGAGGTGCTCTTAAGATAGATTTACCCTTGTCTAAATTCTCACTAGCTAATTCAGTTTTATCATCAGTGTTCCCAATTTCAGTATTATTAGTAGGAGAAACAAAAACAGTAACACTAGTAGAAGCAATATGAGAGGAAGAAAGACCATACCCTAAACCTGTTCGATCCAAAGCAGATTTCTGAATGCTGAGCATCTCATCCAGCCAATCTCTACAGCTTGCCACACCTTCTCATTTAAAGACTACAAGAAAACTCTTATGCGTACTTTCCAGTATGTATAGTTAATGCCATCAAATAAAGGAGGTATGATTAATGACTGTCCTCTATTCATGACAAACAGGGGTCAATGGATCAACATAACAAAGATTAAACCTAATCAGAGTGTGCCTGCTCTGATACCACTTGATAGGCCACAAACTGAATGACCCTTTGTGATTAAACCAATTAATTAAGTAGCCAAGTTATTAATTAATCAATTAATCATGCAAATGCGTGGAAGCACAAACAAATCACCAATAAACTAAATATGCAATGAAAATTAAATGACATGGTAGTTTGTTTACGAATGGGGAAAACCCTTAGGGCAAAAACCCCACTGGGTGATTTGTAGGTCACCACTCTCGAAACTCCTCTATTACCACAACAAGTGGTTACAAGTAAAGGAATCCCAAGTACCTTATCAACCTACAGTTGAACCCTTACCCTAATACCCAATTAAACTTGTTCTGTAGTGACAGTTCCTTTTTTTGACGCACGGCTCCTAAGTACATGACTAACCAATGCGCAGATCCCAATATGCGACTTCAAATACCAACTGAAAGAGAGGTTGGTTGCAAAGTTCTTCAATTCATCCTATACGATGAAGATCAAGAAGATGTTTGGTCACAAAACCCAAAGGCGCAAATACACAACAACTTCTTCAGAAGAGATGAACTAAGGCAAGAACTTCGTCTCTGGTCACAATTTGCTTCAACAAAGTTTTCTCAATACTTGTGCAACTTGTGAACTGTTTGACGGCCCTAAAAACTATCATTTTATATGTCTAGGGTTAGGAGAAAAGAAGGCCCAAAGACATATTCACATATCCCAAGAAATCAGATCAGAATTCTGATTTCTTAAATCTCGACAAATAGGAGGTGTTGAGAAGCTGTCAAACTTACGGGCTTGAACAGCTTTCTTAAGCTTGATAGATGCAGCTATCAAGCCAGCTTGTCGAGCTTTAATAAAATTGCACTATAACTTGTTTTTCTTGGACAGACTTAATGACTTCAATACTTGATCTTGAAATCTTGTTTCTTGAAGTATTAAAAACACCCATAACTACCCAATTATAAGTAGAGTACGTTTTATCAAAAGAATTAGCCAATTACATAAAAGAATGACATATGTTCTTAATGAGTGAACTACATATGTCCTAACAGGGAATTTTTTCTAGGGCTGTGGGAAACACTAAGATCTCGTTGAGTTCTGGCTAGGAAACTTGGATACTCTTACTCAACGATGGGAAAATTTGTCATTGATCGATAGAGAAAGGGGAGAATTTTAATTCGAGAAGACAACGGAAGTGCCAAACTATACTATTGTAGCAAAATTTCTCACAAAACGTGCACTAAATACTGAGGCCATAATTAAAACGTTCAATTCCATTTAGAGGTCAAAAAATGGTTTCAAAGTACGTAATGTGGGAAACCATATTCTGTTATTTATGTTCAACAATGAGGAAGAAGTAGAAAGAATTTTTGAAGGGGAGCCGTCGAGCTTTGACAAACACTTAGTACTGATCCAGCACTATGATAATAGCATACCAGTAAAGGAGTTAGTCTTTGACCATGTTTCCTTGTGGGTGCAAGTACATGATATCGTAGCCCAATTTTTGAGTAGGGATGTTGCTAAAAAGCTTTGCAAAGCTGTAGGAGAGGTAAGGAAGGATGTGAATCTCAAGAAAGTTGAAAGAGAGGAAGTCATGAGGATTAGGGTTCGGATTGATGTCACTTTTCCCCTTTGCCGTGGAAGAGTTTTTTCGTAGAAAGATGGATCGAAAGGTTGGGTCTCCTTCAAGTACGAACGTTTACCAAATGTTTGTTACTGGTGTGGCTACCTGAATCACTTTGATAAAGACTATGAACACTCGATACAAAGCAACAGCACCCTACGGCAAGAAGACCAAGAATATGGTCCGTGGTTACTTGATTCACCGCTGCCCATGCATAAAAACTCAATGATCGTTGTACCAGGGTATTATGAAACAAGGAAAAAGGAACTTGAGGCCGATGGCAGAAAGAGGGTAAACAGGGAGAAGACTGACCTAAGAGCAACACAAACAGTGGCGAGAGGTGGTGGGGTTCACGGTGGCGGAGGGAAGGAGTTTTAGTTTCAAAACAACACGTTTAATGAAGAAGCCATTACAGGCATTTCTGAAGTTAATATGGATAAGGAGGCCAGGCTGGAAAGGCATTCAATTAGAGGTGGAATTGCGATTCAAGGAGAGTATTTTGCAGAGAAAATAAATGAGATAGACCAGGAGTTAAAGAAGTTTGATTTGGAAAAAGGTAATCAGGGTAGACACGTTACTGATGAAACGCCTATTATCTCGGATTGCTTGTTCCATAAGGCAGCGGAAGAGTCTGGAATACCACAGACCTTAGTGGATACACGTGAGCTGTTAATTTACCCACTCATCATATGCCTCTGTCAAGTGCAAACCCTAAAAAAGACACCCCTCACGTGCCACTTACTCAAGCAAAACCTAATGCAAAATCAATGGTGAATGTTACTTACATTGCTTCAACGTGGAAAACACTCCCTCGGGCAAAAAATTAAGAATCCCATGAACCCTTCTCCTCACAAACACTGGAACATTTAGGCATGGACATCAATGATCATGAGTTGCCAAGGAAGAAAAAACAAGTTTCACATGATGATGGGAAAAGCCTTATTTTATTGGCTGAGGCTGATGTTTAGCCTTGCCAAGGACAATGAATGTCATATGTTAGAACTATCGTGGGCTTGGGAACTCATAGGCAGAGTAAGAGCTCGGAGATATGATTCGGGTACAAGATCTCTCAGTTGTGTTCTTAGTCAAAACATGGCTTGATAAAGCTAGGCTAGAGACAATCAAGGTTCGATATAAATTTGGTGGTTTGGTTGAGGTATCCAGAGAAAATAGAGGAGGTGGAGTGGTTGTCTTGTGGAAAAAGGAGTGTGATTTTATAGTGGATTCATATTCCCTTAACCACATAGACGCCATTGTGAATAAAGGAAAAGAAGATGAATGGAGATTTACAGAATTCTATGGCGAACCAGACACGAATATTCATCATAAATCATGGGCTAAGCTAAGACGATTGAAGAATAAGCATTCACTTCTGTGGGTGTGTGCGGGAGATTTCAACGAAATTGCAAAGGCACATGAGAAACTTAGAGGAAGGCCAAGGCCGGTCAGACAAATGGAAGCATTTAGAGAGGTGCTCGATGAGTGTGGGTTCAAAGACTTAGGTTTTGTTGGGGGCAAATTCACTTGGTTTAAAGGCCAAGGTGACAACAACACAATATGGGAAAAGCTTGATAGGGCAATAGCTACTATTGAGTGGATTGAGATGTTCCTGGCCACAAAGGTGATACATTTGGAGTGTGGGTCTTTAGATCATAAGCCTATACTGTTGGGAAATATAGACCCCGGTTGATAAAATTAACAAGTTTTAAACTCAAGTTGTTAATTAGATTAATTATGAATAAACCTTGTTAATAACAAACAAACATCAATATCATGTTAAAATCATGCAGCGAAAAAATTAAATAAGACAAGATATGATGACCCAGGAAAACCAATGAAACCAACTAGTTTCACAGTAAAAAATCTAGGGGGAAACCTTTTTGAAAAGCAATTCACTATAGTAAAGAGAAGTTTCAGATCTAGTACAAAACCTTTGTCCCTAGACTCTACAATCCTCGTAGATGAACTTACAGCAGAAACCTTCTACCGCTTCAGAACCTCTGAACTCTTCAATATATGAAAGCCACCTTTTTTGTTGCACGGATCCTAGTACGTGACTAACTCCTTTGTACGAATCCTAGTACGTGACTCACTCACCAACTTAAGGAAGAAGAATGTTGGCTGCAAAGTTCTTCACTTCATCAACAATGAAGATCAAGAAGCACTTGGTTACAAAACCCAAAGGCGCAAAGACGCAGTAACTTCTTTTAGAGAGAATAAGGCATCGATCACCTTTTGCATATCTTCTCCTTGTATTCTCTCATGTGACGACCTTTAAACTAAGCTTTATATAAGTCTAGGGTTGTGAGAAAAGAAACCCTACTCAAATACATAAGCCTGGCTCAAAAATCAAAAAAACTGAAAATTCTGATTTCCCGTAACCTCGATCGATCGAGAGGTGTCGAGGAGGTGTCGAGGTTTAATGAATCTCAACAGATAGTAGCTATCGAGGAGGTGTCGAGAAGGTGTCGAGAGGACAGAAACTTTTTCGATCGATCGACCAGCTATCGAGAAGCTATCGAGATTGCGATAAGAATCAGCTAAAGATCTCGACAGATAACAGGTGTCGAGGTAGCTATCGAGCAGGTGTCGAGATTTAAAAACTTTACACTTCAGCTTGCTTTTTCTTGGACAGACTTGATGACTTCAACACTTGACCTTGAAACATTGTTTCTTGAAGTATTAAAAACACCTAGAACTACCCAATTACAAGTAGAGTGCGTTTTGTCAAAAGATTAGCCAATATACATAAATAAGTGACATATGTTCTTAATCAAGTTAAAACATATATGTCCTAACAATCTCCTTCTTTGGCAATCCGTGACAAAACCACAACAAACAAATGAGCATATGAGAGAAGTCATAAAACACTCAACTCATATTCACTTATTGAATACAATAAAATCTATCCTAACACAAACTCTTGAAAAACTTTGCAAGAAGAGAGTTTATGGCAAGTAGACTTTGACAACCTGTATTTCTGAAACACTTTTAAATAAAAACTCATCAAGGCATCTTATGTGAAACAGAAATAATAGATTGCATACAAGTAAAGAAACATGTGTATGAAGAAAGAAAAGAAACAACACATGTAAGGTAGGTGAAAGAAACATACATCAGCATATAAAGAAGATAAACACAATGTATGTAAACATGGTCACAAGACCCAAGGTACAAGAGCAAGTAAGTAAGTACTCCCCCTAACAAGATGAAACACATCTCCCCCTTACAAAGGAATGTATTTCTCCTCCTAACTTGTAGAATCTTAAAAAAAGAACCCACAAAGTCACAATTTCTCTCCCCCTTTTTGTCATGATTGACAAAGGGTACAAGAAGCTAAAAAACTTAACCCGAGAAACATAAAGATGATCAAGGATGATCAAGGGGGTACAAAGAAATCCATATAAATGCATGAATGTAATAAAACAAGATGCTATGGATGACAAGATAATAGAAGGATACAAAACATGTGAAAAACAAGAAAAATGTTAAGCACATAAAACCCAAAACACACACACACACACTAAACAAGTCTAACTAATTTTATATTTCAAAAACAAGTCAAGACAGTTTAGTGAACATACATTAGCACATGTAAAACCTTTGTGATGGCCAAATCACATTGTACCTGCATATGTATCAAAAGTAGCAAAGAATATTGCGTGTTGTATGTGAAAAACATCGCAAGATTGCATATGTGTATACATGTTATGACGATCTGAGATATGAGAAAATAATTTTTAACTCACACACAATCATAACTGTTTGATGGGGACTATCACCTTCGAGGTACATCCTATAACTCTCACATTTCCTAGAATACACGCTTGCAACCATATTTAAAGCATTTTTAATCTTTTTGCTTTTTATTTTCTTTGCATGTTTTCTTTTATTTTAGCATATCATACATGGGTATATAAAAGAGAGAAAAGAAATACCCAAGATGTTAAGCATTTGACATCGCACTTTTGCTATGCCGAAGCATACGAATGTCTTTGACATTGCACTTTTGCTATGTCGAAGCATACAAGTGTCATATTATGATTGGCGGGTAACAGTGGTAAGATGGTTATTTATACCTTTCTTTTAGGATTTTCTAGTCTTACCTGTCAAAAAGAGTGATATGAGTGTAAGTTTTAAAAGATAACCTAATCTTACTCATCACAAACAAAAGCCACAAAACTTACTTGCTTAGTTGTGCATAGAGATGCTCATCTAAGCTACAAGAGATACAAAGTTTAGAAAACTTTGTTTCATTGGCCATCCAAGGTACATAAGTACCAAAGTACACAAACACACACTGTTTTTGTATTTTTCTGATTTTTCCTTTTTATTTTTATTTTGAAAACAAAACCAAATAAAAACTAAACAACCAAACAAAAACAGATAAACAACATGTATGCATGAAAGAAAGATGCATATGCATGAAAACATGATAGAAATATGCAGATGCATGAAAGCATGATTCTAAAAGCAGATAAGAAATCAAGCAAAAAGTCCTACTTTAGATAGAAAGAATCAAAGCAGAGGACAAACAGAAAAGACAATTAAGTTTTAGGTTCCTTTCTCACCCACACAGCACGAGTCTTTGGCCGTGAAGATGAAAAGGCACGTGTCCTAGTATGTCTACTAAAGGACATAGAAGAAATAAAATTCTCCTGAAATTGAGTTAAAAAGCTCAAGACTTTTAATAACTCTCTAAACAAAGGTGTAGGTGCTTGAGAGGAAACCTGTGACCGTTTGGACAATTACTTATGAGGATACAACTTAAAGCAATTAGGACGAATGTATCCAGCAACACCACAATGATGACAAACACAAGGCTTAACAAAGGATTTAGAATTAGCCAGATTAGTTTTGGATTTCATATCTCTATTACCTTTCTCAGATTGTGGCACAAAGATAGTCCTTGATCCAGAAGCTGTGGATGAGGAAGGGCTGGAGTAAACAGCATATCTTAAGCCAATCTTATCAGAGGCTTCCTGAAGGGTCATCTTCTTAGGTACTTCATTATCAGAAGAATCCTCACTGTCACTAGCACTCTCCACAATCACCTTATCGGTTGTGGCAGCAAAGGCCATAACTTGACGACATTCATCCACAAACTCATCAGAAGAGTCATCCTCAGTATCACTCCAGGTAGCAACCAACCCTTTCTCTTTTGGCTTCTCGATCTTTTCCTTCATGAGGTAGTTTGGACACTCTATCCTCATATGACCAAAACCTTTGCATTCATGGCATTGAATAAGGGATTTCTCATTCTTGCCCTTTCTTGAGGATTTAGATTTCCTAGGAGGTTTGCCTTTATCCTTTTTCCTAAATTGAAGAAGTCTGATAATCTCATCAGTTATGAAGGATAGATCTTCATCCTCATCATCATCTTCATCTTCATCTTCACTTTCAGAGTCCTCAATCTCTTCCTCTATACCTTTAAGAGCCAAGTTTTTGCTCTTTCCACCTTTTCTTATTGAGCCTAATCCCATCTCATAGGTTTGAAGGTTCCCTACAAGCTCAGTCAAAGAAATTTGATCAATGTCCTTGACTTCTTCAATGGCAGTGATCTTGGCATGGAATCTTTCAGGTAAGGACCTAAGGATTTTCCTCACAATTTTGGATTTTGCAATACATTCTCCAAGGTTGAAGGCAGAATTCACAATATCCTTGAGTTTGGCATAGAACTCATCAAAGGTCTCATCCTCCTCCATTCTTATTTCTTCAAAACTACTAGTGAGTTGTTGAAACTTCACAGTCTTTACTGCCTTGGTACCTTCATAGGTGGTCTCAAAAATAGTCCATGCTTCCTTGGCAACTTCAGTGGATGAAATTTTCTTGAATTCTTCATTAGTCACCCCACAAAACAAAGCATTCAAGGCCCTACTATTGAAATTTGCAGCTACAATTGTTGCATCATCCCAATCCACAGGTGCTTCCTTCGGCTTAATCCAACCAACTTTAATAGCTTGCCATACCTGTTCACCTAGAGCCTGCAAGAACACTTTCATACGAACTTTCCAATACGTATAATTAGTTCCATCAAATAAAGGAGGTATAAATAAAGATTTTCCTCTATCCATGACAACAGGGGTCAATGGATCACACTCAGGAAATTAATCCAATCAGAGTGAACTCGCTCTGATACCACTTGTTGGGAAATATAGACCCCGGTTGATAAAATTAACAAGTTTTAAACTCAAGTTGTTAATTAGCTTAATTATGAATAAACCTTGTTAATAACAAACAAACATCAATATCATGTCAAAATCATGCAGCGAAAAAATTAAATAAGACAAGATATGATGACCTAGGAAAACCAATGAAATCAACCAATTTCACAGTAAAAAACCTGGGGGGAAACCTTCCCGAAAAGCAATTCACTATAGTAAAGAGAAGTTTCAGATCTAGTACAAAACCTTTGTCCCTAGACTCTACAATCCCCGTAGATGAACTTACAGCAGAAACCTTCTACCGCTTCAGAACCTCTGAACTCTTCAATATATGAAAGCCACCATTTTTGTTGCACGGATCCCAGTACGTGACTAACTCCTTTGCACGAATCCTAGTACGTGACTCACTCACCAACTTAAGGAAGAAGAATGTTGGCTGCAAAGTTCTTCACTTCATCAACAATGAAGATCAAGAAGCACTTGGTTACAAAACCCAAAGGCGCAAAGACGCAGTAACTTCTTTTAGAGAGAATAAGGCATCGATCACCTTTTGCATATCTTCTCCTTGTATTCTCTCATGTGACGGCCTTTAAACTAAGCTTTATATAAGTCTAGGGTTGTGAGAAAGAAACCCTACTCAAATACATAAACCTGGCCCAAAAATCAAAAAGCTGAAAATTCTGATTTCCCGTAACCTCGATTGATCGAGAGGTGTCGAGGAGGTGTCGAGGTTTAATGAATCTCAACAGATAGCAGCTATCGAGGAGGTGTCGAGAAGGTGTCGAGGGAACAGAAACTTTCTCGATCGATCGACCAGCTATCGAGAAGCTATCGAGATTGCGATAAGAATCAGCTGAAGATCTCGACAGATAACAGGTGTCGAGGTAGCTATCGAGCAGGTGTCGAGATTTAAAAACTTTGCACTTTAGCTTGCTTTTTCTTGGACAGACTTGATAACTTCAACACTTGACCTTAAAACATTGTTTCTTGAAGTATTAAAAACACCTAGAACTACCCAATTACAAGTAGAGTGCTTTTTGTCAAAGGATTAGCCAATATACATAAATAAGTGACATATGTTCTTAATCAAGTTAAAACATATATGTCCTAACATATACTCATTCTACCGAAAGGTATTCCAAAGAGACGAAGAAAACCTTGGAGATTCGAGCAAATGTGGTTAGAGGACCTGAGGTATAGGGAAGTGGTTGTTTCGGCTTAGGAAAGATCTGTTAGTGGGAGTCCGATTGATCAAGTGGAAGGAAAGATTAAAGAGTGCCAGGCAAAGCTCAAACAATGGAGTTGTGTACACTTTGGGAACATCACTTGGTCATTGAAATAAAAAAAAGGAGCAATTAAGGAGGGCCGAGGAGGAGGCAATTAGAAGTGGGTCAATGGATAGAGTGCACAAATTGAAATGGGAGATTAATGGATTGTTGATAAAAGATGAAAAAATGTGGAAGCAAATGTCAAGGGCTTTGTGGTTACATGAGGGGGATCAAAATACACAATTCTTTCATAACCATGCTTCACACAGGTATAGGAGAAATCAGATTAAGGAATTACAGAATGCTGAAGGCATGATGTGCTCAGATGAGAAGGAGATTGCATAGATCCTAGTCACCCATTATCAAGAGCTCTTCCATTTGGTCAATCCCTCTAACTTGGAGTATGTTCTAGAAGCAATCCCCACATTGATCACACCGGATTTGAATGATATGTTAACGGCAGAATTTGTGAGAAATGAAGTGGATGAAACTCTAAAACAAATGGACCCTTTGAAAGCTCCAGGATCTGATGGATTACCTCCACTTTTCTTCCAAAAATTCTGGACAACCATTGGGGAGGACGCATCACAAGTAGTCATCAATTGTATGATGGGGAATCAGACAAGGAGACCCACTCTCCCTATATCTCTTTCTTTTGTGTTCTAAAGGATTGAATAGAATACTTCAACAGGCAGCAAGGGACAACTCAATAAGAGGCTACTAATTATGTAAGAATGGACCTCGGATTACTCATTTATTTTTTGCAGATGACCATTTGCTATTTTGTTGTGCAAGAATGGAGCATTTACAGGTCATTCAACACATCCTATCCAAGTATGAGCAAGCATCGGGGCAACAAATCAACCGAATCAAGACTACATTATTTTTTAGCAAAGCTGTAGTCGAAGAGAAGAAAAGGGAGATTTTAAATTTCCTTGGAGTACCGGAGATCAAGGAATATGAAAAATACCTTAGTTTGCTAGTAGTAGTAGGGAGGAAAAAAAGGCAAGCCTAAATTACATTGAAGAAAGAATGTGGACTAAATTACAAGGTTGGAAGAAAAAGCTTTTGTCACAAGCAAGTAGAGAGGTGTTGCTAAAAGCGGTGGTCCAAGCTATCCCAAATTTTGCAATGAGCTATTTCATGTTGCCGGTGGGACTTTGTAATGATATTGAGATACAAATACAAAAGTTTTGGTGGGGAGAGCGTGGTGGTCAAAGAAGAATCCACTGGACAAATTGGGAAACATTATGCAAGCCAAAATCTGATGGAGGTATGGGTTTCAAAGATTTGGCTAAGTTTAACATAGCTATGTTGGTGAAACAGGTATGGGAGTTGCTAATCGACAAGACATCACTGTTCTATAAGGTGTTTAACACAAAATATTTCCCATCAGGTTCTGTTTTTGTCACAAAGAGTTCTAAAGGATCCTATGCGTGGCGAAGTATTCTCAAAGCAAGACTGGTGGTGCAAGAAGGGATGCTTTGGAGGATTGGGGATGAAAGCAAAGTTTGTGTATTTCATGACAAATGGATTTCGGGAGTGTTTCTTTTGAAGGTAGCAGCTTAAAACCAGGAGTTTGTAGATGATAGCACAATGTCTAGCCTCACTGATGTGGAGACATGGGAGTGGAATGGGCAGTTAATAGATTAGCTAATTTCCCTTTGGCTGGCCCCGTGTATAAAAGCCATACCACTATGTCAGACATTGCAAGAAGACTGTATAGTCTGGCCATAGAGCAAGGATGGCAACTATTCAGTGAATATAGGGTATTAGGTACTTGAAGAAATAGAAACAAGAGAGGCAGCATCGGGGTCAAACCAGGCAACTTAGAGAAGTATTTGGAAGGGTATTTGGAAGTTAAATATTCCAAACAAAATACGGATTTTCTGTTGGTGAGCTTGCACTGAATCATTACCAACAATGAAAAAATTTGTATCATAGGAAAGTTATGGACTCTCCATTATGCACCGCCTGTGGTAAGTTAGAAAGACAACATTCCATGCTTTATGGGAGTATGAGAAAATACAAATCAGTTAGGGTCTTGAGTTCAACGAGCTACGAAACCTTCACCACCATCCTTGCTCAGTCATGGATTTGATCTGCAAAATTAGACATAAAGGAAAAAATGTGGAGCTCTTCTCGGTATTGGCATGGTTCATTTGGTGTAGGAGGAACAAATGTCATTTCAAAGAACCTCGTCTATTGCTTGATAAATTGTTCGAAGCTGCCTCAAAATCACAAGCAGAATTCCATGTGAAGAAGGCCGAAAGCTCACCAAAATAGAAACTAGCAATCTAGAAATGGCAAACACCATCGATAGACACTTATAAAATGAATTATGATGGCGCAGTCTTTACCGAGTCAAATGAAGCCGGGTTATGAGTTGTGGTTTGAAATGAAAGGGGGGAGGTAATGGCGTCCCTAGCAGAAAAGATTGGTATGCCATCGGGAGGTGTGGAAGTGATTGAGGCCATGGCAGCAAGGAAGGCAATTCTATTGGCAATGAAGTTGGGCTTCCAGCAATGAACGTGATTCAGAAATTGTGTTCAAGGCTTTAACTGAAGATGTTTTTGATTGCTCTAGTTTTGGTCACATAATAAAAGACTGTTAGTCTATAATGGTTTCGCTACGAACCTATTCTTTCTGTCATGTTAGGCGGTAGGGAAATGGGGTTGCCCATGCCTTAGCTAGATGAGCGAAGAATTCTTACCCTCTCTTGGTGTTGATGGAAGTTGTCCCACTAGATATTACATTTTTAGTTCATATTGATAATTCCTTAAGATTTTTCTTTAATAAAAGTTTGTGTGGATTTTTCTTTTTTCTTTTTTTTTTAAAAAAAGAAGGTCTATCATAGGTCACAACCACTGATACATGAGTATTTTGGCTAAAATTGCAAAATACGGAGTTTATTGTTGTTATAAGTACTGTTCAAAGTTATTTGGCAAAATGAGGAGAGAGACTGAATTTCGGAAACGGTGTTGCCAAGAAAAAGTACACTGTGTCAGGGGAGAGAGAAAATTGAATTTCGGTAATGAGATTACCAAAATTCTTGTCCTACCCGTACTACCAAGCCTGCCTGTGAAGTGCCCAAAATGCATGCTAACCAATTGTGGCAATGGCATTGCCAAAAAAAAAAAAAAAAAAAATGCTATGTCCACAACATTTTTCACAACAACTTATAGGTGGTTAGTTGTTATTGGTCCAAATTTGAACCTAACACTAAGATTACTTTTTTGTCTCAATAATAACAATCAGTAACTGTAGGGGCTCCTTTTTCAGAGGTGGGCCCCCGACAATGAATTTGTAGAGAGTGGGGCAAAGGGTTTGGCTCCGGCCGGCCCTTAGCCGGTCTTCCTCGAACTTTTCGTCTATTTGCTCTCCGTCTGGGGTTGCCCCTCGGCTGGGGTCCGAGGAGGCCCCCCCCTTCATCAGGGGGGTTCTTTAACTTATATACTCTCTCTGGCTCGATCCTGGCCTTACAGCTGTTGGCCATCCGGGCTAATGGTTCAGGACTTGTCCCATCAGACAGGTTCTTTCCCATGCCGGGGGTTGCTGCCCCCAAGGCTTTTCAGTGAAGGGTCTTGTCAGCATTGATGGAACCTGGAGGGCCTGGCAGAATAGTTAAGTGTGGATGTGACCATCTGCAGTAAGTCTGCCCCCTAACTAGATTAGGCTAGGTGTGCCGAGGATAGGTGTATCCTCGGCTCGGGCCTTGGCAGGACTAAAGCCTTTAGGCCGACCATCTGGGGAGATCGCCTTCCTCGGCTTGGGCCCTGGGCCTGCCTAAAGGTGGGCCGGGGATTCTGGGCCCTCGGGCCCCACAATAGCCCCTCAAAAACCCTGCGGCACGTATCCTCGGACGGGGAGGAGGGTTTTTCAAACCTCGGCCCCTATGGTCCGGAAGGCCGTCGGTTTGGCTGGTCCTTTCTTGAGTGGTCGGATCGACCATTAGGCCCTTCTTTAGGTAGTTAATTTCTTCACGGGAATGGATCCTCGGACTGAGCAGTACCTTGACTCTGTCGTAAAATAGATAGCCCCTTGTATACAGTCGCTGCCTTAAGTACGAGTGGCTAGCTCCCCGTAGGCTTGAGTCCGAGGACCATGCAAGACCTAGGTACAATTGCTGCCATCGTTTCCATGTGGCTAGCTCCCCATAGGCTTGAGTCCGTAGACCATGCAAGACCTAGGTACAGTTGCTGCCTTTAAGTACGAGTGGCCAACTCCCCGTAGGCTTGAGTCCGAGGACCATGCAAGACCTAGGTACAATTGCTGCCATCGTTTCCATGTGGCTAGCTCCCCATAGGCTTGAGTCCGTAGACCATGCAAGACCTAGGTACAGTTGCTGCCTTTAAGTACGAGTGGCCAGCTCCCCGTAGGCTTGAGTCCGAGGACCATGCAAGACCTAGGTACAATTGCTGCCATCGTTTCCATGTGGGCCCCGAGCGTGAGGACACAGTGTTCACCTCTCTGGGCAACTCAGTCTTACGTCGGGTAGGGGTCCATCCCCCTAGCCCCCTGCAGGATGCCGGAGCAAGAGCTATTGTACCACGACTGCACTGTTGCCTCCAATAGGATTTTGTCCTCGGATCCGAGGACTTCGTTTTTGGCGGGGCGTTATCCTCGGGTCTTTTCCGTGAGCTGTCTTTCCTCAGGTCGGCTTGTGACTTCGCACGTGGGGCTGATCCTGCCTCTGGTTCGTGCTCCCCATCTTTCTGGTTTACGAGGCGTCGCTTGGCCTTCCGCGCTTCCTGTTTGACGCTTCGGTGTCCGTAACGCGCCTCCATTAATGCCCTCGTGAATCAACACGCAGCAGGCAGCTGGCAATCCCCTTGGAACTGGGTGGGAATTAATTTCCCTTGACAACTCCCCTTCGAATTCCGCGCGGTTCAGCCCCCGCTGGTTTTCGCCCTCCATAAAAGGCGTTCTGGGGGGAGCGTTTCTCCTCATTCAATGAATTCTCCCCCACAAACAGACATATACACCTTCACCCTTTTGAGTCCCTTTGATACCGCCACCAGGGTTGTGACCGCAGTTAGGAGACCTGGAGCCAAGTGCCGCCGTGGCCGCAGTCCCCACTGGGCTGCCGGCGCGGCAGAGTTTAGGCGTAACACCGGCCGAGTTTCTCATGGTGGCCAGGGGGGACGTCGTTGAAATACCTAACGTCCTCCCCCAGAGCGCACCTCCGACGAAGGGGGCAAGCGAACTCTCGTCATGGCCGGTGCCCGAGTATTGCCGTCTCCGACGGTCAATGCTCGTGTAGTTCGGAGGGGGTCGAGGAAGCATCACGAGGGAAGGTGTCCCGGGGTCTAGGGGCTCCTCACTTTGTTCAAGCTTTGGTTTGAAGGTGAGCCAGCCCCTAGCCCCACTTCCCGTGCTTTTACTGTCCAGTTCTCCCATTCTCTGGGCGCTGGTAAAAGCACGGCTTGACACTTCCTTCATTCCTGACAGCAATTCTTTGCGAGTCTCTTGCCCAGCCAGTCCCGAGACCGGTCCGCCTGAGCCTCCGATTGTAGGATTAGTTGGTAGGAGTTCTTGTAAAACATGCCTGTCTGAGCTTCTGATTGTATTTGTAGTTTTTTTTTTTTTTTATGAAATAATGAGAATTGTAGTTGTAATCTTTTGTAATCTCTTCTGAATTAATAAAGGACCTTTCTTTTACTTGTTGTTGAGTTTTCTTTTCGCACTGCCATTCTTCTCTTCTTCTTTTCTTTTGCTTTCTCCTTCCTTTTTTTTTGCATCGCCAACTTCTGAGTAGTAACTGCCTTAGAATGATCGCCGGTCGCACCGGCCGGCACACTAACCCTTCCCACAGACGGCGCCAATTGTAGGGGCTCCTTTTTCGGAGGTGGGCCCCCGACAATGAATTTGTAGAGAGTGGGGTAAAGGGTTTGGCTCCGGCCGGCCCTTAGCCGGTCTTCCTCGAACTTTTCGTCTATTTGCTCTCCGTCTGGGGTTGCCCCTCGGCTGGGGTCCGAGGAGGCCCCCCCCTTCACCAGGGGGGTTCTTTAACTTATATACTCTCTCTGGCTCGATCCTGGCCTTACAGCTGTTGGCCATCCGGGCTAATGGTTCAGGACTTGTCCCATCAGACAGGTTCTTTCCCATGCCGGGGGTTGCTACCCCCAAGACTTTTCAGTGAAGGGTCTTGTCAGCATTGATGGAACCTGGAGGGCTTGGCAGAATAGTTAAGTGTGGATGTGACCATCTGCAGTAAGTCTGCCCCCTAACTAGATTAAGCTAGGTGTGCCGAGGATAGGTGTATCCTCGGCTCGGGCCTTGGCAGGACTAAAGCCTTTAGGCCGACCATCTGGGGAGATCGCCTTCCTCGGCTTGGGCCCTGGGCCTGCCTAAAGGTGGGCCGGGGATTCTGGGCCCTCGGGCCCCACAGTAACAACTTGCCACTTATGATTTATTGTAAAAATATTGTGAATGTATCATTTCCTAAAAAAAATTGTGGTGCCGAAATAGAAGGAAAAAAAAAATTGGCAAAGGTATTGCCGAAATAAAGGGGAAAAAAAAGTGGCAAATTGTTTTTTTCCCCCTCTATTTCGACAATGCCATTGCCACAAAAAAAAATTTGCACTTTTTTTTTCCTTCTCTTTTGGCACCACAAATTTTTTATAGAAATAATACGTCCACAACATTTTTACAAGAAATCCTAAGTGGCAGATTGTTACTGATTGTTATTATTGAGGCAAAAAAGTAATCTTAGTGTTAAGTTCAAATTTGAACTAATAACAACTAACCACCTATAATTTGTTGTGAAAAATGTTATGGACGTAACATTTTTTCTTTTTTCCCTCCATTTTTGGCAACTTAGTTGCCACAATTTTTTTTTTCCTCCCATTTTCGGCAATGCTATTGCCATAATTGGTTTTCATTTCGGGCACTTCACCTAGCATGCATTTTGAGCACTTCACGAGCAAGCTTGGCAATACGAGCAGAACAGGAATTTCGGTAATCTCATTATCGAAATTCAATTTTCTCTCTCGCCTGACACATTGTACTTTTTCTTGCAATTTCGGCAACACCGTTGCTGAAATTCAGTCTCTCTCCTCATTTTGCTAAATAACTTTGAATAGTACTTATAACACCAATAAACTCCATTTTTTATAATTTTTAGCCAAAAGACTCAGCGATACACTATCAAAGGATTGTAAATATGTAAATAGTAGCATGATGTTTCTGTTCATCAAAAAAAAAAAAAAGTAGCATGATGTTTCTGGTGACTAACTTATTAGTGATCTTCACATTACAATCACAAACGATATCTGTCAATTTTCGTGGAATTTTCATAACAGCCCCCAATACAGAAAAATTGTCAGCTAAATTTATTTGGTGGAATTTTTCAACACGATGTCATTGTAACTTGATGATATGAAGATGCCACTTTCAAGTCATTGGTGAGGAAGAGTCATTAAACATAACTTAGAAAAAGAATGTGTGCAATGAAAGACCACTTCGAACTTATCTAAACTTATTATTATTATTATTATTATATTCACTCCAAAATTAGCTTAAGAAATCATGCGAGATAGCCAACTTGAACTTTCTGAATTCTAACGCCAGTAGTAAAGAATTTATGTGATGCTAACAAATAGCAATAAGTAGAAATATTTTAATATTGTTAATATTAAGTTATTATTATTATTATTAATATTGATATTGTTATTATCAAAAAAGGAAATATTTTAATATTGAATTTAAGAGATTTATAATTTATTAAAAGGAAATGCTAACAAATGTCCTTAGAGCACTGGTTAATAATCCATTTAAAGAAAGTTTTTATGCGAAAAAAAAAAAAAACAATTAATATTTTGACAGTTTTTTTCATTTTCTATAAAAGTTGTATCAAAACTTTCCTAAAATGAATTATTAACAAGTGCCCTTAGAGCACTCGTTAGCATGACCCTTTATTAAAATTGTTTAGTCTCTCCTATAACTTAATAAGGAGAACCAAATCAACCAAGGCTCTAATTTCTAATGTCTCCTCCACTTGCAATTGTCATGTTAGAACAGTATGAATCTAAATAGAAGGATGACTTTGAGGTTGAAAACTACAAGAAAATTCAACCAAAAACTGAAAAGAAAAGAAAAAATCAAAAAGAATACTTCAAGAGAAATGTGTCAAAAACGAGTAAGATTTTTACTTTATTTTTATTTTTATTTTTATTTTCAAAAACGAGTAAGGTCTGAACACCATAGAAAAACTTGCATATTTCTTTTGCTTTAAACTTCCTGAAGAATTTTCAGAAAAGTAAATTAGGTAGGTTCCATGTGATTCTTCATCAATTAAATAATTTACATATAAGACTAACCTGACTTAAATTAGAAAACAAGATTCCCCATTAGTGTTCTTTAGTAAAGGCTTGCCTCCTTTCCAAGTTTTCCCTTTCACCACTCACCTCTTTTCTACTGTTCAGCTAAATGTCTTCCTCACTAACGCCCATCTTATTATTAATCATCTATCTCTTGCCTTTCTTTTCTTTCCCATTCATATTAATTTCTAGATGCATATAGTTTAGGTGAAAATTAGCATCGTATATATTATATATATAGGACCAAAATCAAAAGCCCTTATTCTGCCAAAACAACAACAACAATAATAATTATTATTATTATTATCATCGACAAAAAATAATACAATATATATCATGTTCAACATATTCAGATTCTTAATGGTATCTAAAAACCAATTTAAAATTCTTGGCCAATTTCTTTACTGGCCACAGCTGTACGCCTATACATGCCGTGGTGCACGATGCTTTTTTTTTTTTTTAAGGCCAAATGCTGGAATCAAAGTTACACTGAATTATGAATCTCAGTCGTTAGGTGAAGTCTCCAATAAACATAAACTCGAAGGTGTCATGGAACAGGGCACATAGAAGGGAAATAATATTGCTATTTCAAACATTTATCAATGATATTAATGTTGTCATAACCTATATATATATTAATATATTCTAGTTTCAAGAGCAGACGACATAGATTGAAATTCTCTAAAAAAAAAAAAAAAAGGCATAATTTTGTGAATATCAGAATATTTCATTATTTTATTTGCCCCAATTTTTACTTGGTTTAAGAGGAATTACAAAATGAAAAAAAAAAAAAAAAAAAAAAAAAACAGTGTCTCATCATTATATCATTGGGGGCAAAAAGGAACACCTTGACAGGAAAAATTCTTAAATATTCGTTGAATATGAAGAAATTGTACTCCCTTCTCTAATATTCATAGTGAAGTCCACTCATTAAATTCATAGTAAAGTCCACCACGAATATAAGAAAAGAGAGCATTATTTTTCATGTTCTGGGAATACCTAAAAATTACTCCCTCTCAACAAACACCTCATATTCGAACCAAAACATTGCTACAAAAAAAGGTGGACATTGTTCTAGCTATACCCACATCTCAAGCAAAGTCCTGATTCGAGGGAGGTGTGCGCAAAAAAGAGAGTTTTGGTGGGGATGCCGTTATGTGCAAAAAAAATGCGTGTTCAAGTGCACTTTTTCAAAATTTTGGTCCAATGCAAACCCAACAAGCATTGGACGCATCCTGGATTAAACCTTTGATTGAAAGGCTTCTCTCTATGTACTCTATATCTCTCGTACTAAAAATGATGAGAACAAGACCTCAAACTAGTTAGATTTTTGTGAATGCCAACTAGTATTAGGTTTTATTGGTTTGGTTTTGGAGGAATCCGCCACCATATCATTGAGCAAATTGTAAGATTGGCATACCCACAATTTTTTCAATGTTAAATTTTAAATCCCACTCTCTATTTTGATCCGTTTTCAATTCAATTATTTAATTTTTTTTTTGTTATTTTAGCCCTTTAACTTTCATTTGTTTTCAATGTAGTCCTTTTGTCTAATTCATGCCCTTAATCTGCCCAAATGATGCCATTTGGGAAAATGAAAAATACTAAAACTATTGGCAAAATTGGATGGAATTAAATGAAATGGCTAAATTGAAGAAAAAAAAATGAAACTTAAATGATTGAATTGAAAACAGGTCAAAATTAGGAGGTGTAATCTATAATTTATCATTTTTTTTAATGAAATGAGAACTATTTTGTTTTCATTAAAAACAAAAAAAAAAAAAACAAAAAAAAAACAAAAAAAAAAAACAAAAAACAAAAAAAAACAAAAAACAAAAAACAAAACAAAACAAAAAACGTACATGCAATTGAATTTCATTCATTCATTATCCTAGAAATGTTAGGAAACACATTCAAAAAAAATAATGTTAGGAGACACCAATGAGTCAACGACCAGTTATTTCTCCTCAAAAAAAAAAAAAAAATTAATAGTTTCTAATATTTTTAATGAAAACATATATGATTTGAATCTCCTTCCACACTTAAAAATATATAGATAAGTAATAAAAAAAAGTTAAAAGAAATGCTTATTCTAATACAATTGATTTTTTTTTTTTTTTTTTTTTATATACAAGATAGAAATTCTACTTTAGTTTAATCTAAATGTATATGTGTATGAAACTCTCTTCTAGAGACTTGAACTTTGACTTTTACTTCCTACTGTTCCTATACCTTACAAGCACTTATACGTATAAAATGACTATTGCACCAAGCGTGTACGGTGGTAATACTGTCAATTTTTGAATCATGAAAGTTGAAAACAACAATAAATAAGGAAGCCCCAAAGTAGATGTAAAATAAAGTATTTAAATTAATTACTTCATAACTCATTACTCCAATACTCCTACATGATTTAAGTCGCCTGTACATCTTACAGTTGGATCTAACAATTGATTTCATGAGCTTCCAATTGCTTAATGGCAACCCATGGCTCAAGTTTGTCAGGCTGGGTTTTTAATATATTATTCTTTTCCTGTGTGCTATATTATTTTGTGTTTTATTCTGGGGTTTGTCAAAGTTTTGAATATTTGTTTTGGGTGTTTCGTATTGATCATTGGAACAAGATATTTCGAGACTATGCATACCTGTATAATATTTTGGAATTATGATAGTATATGTGTGTGTGTGAATTACTCCTAAAAATATAAATATAAAATCTACATAATTTATGCCATCTCATTACCCAAAATTAAAAATTTTATAAAAAAAAAAATCATAAATAATAACCAAGTCATTACATATAAGTACCATCATAAAATTGTTCTAATTGGTTCAATTAGTAAAGTCTCTGATAGTCGATCAAAAGATTTGAAGTTCAATCTCCGCCTACACTAAAAATTAATTAATGTCTTGGTCTGATAGTAAAGAACTATCATCAAGAACGAATGCTATATGTTAAAACTCTCTTAAAAAAATAAAGTACCACCATAAAATTATTCCCAATTAAAATTAAAAAAAAAAAATTCTTAAAAAGGACCCACTAAAAATTGAGATATACCTAATTATGGAGAAAAAATTATCAGCATGCTCGAAGTTAAAAAATAAAATAAATTACAATTCAAAGCTTAATTTCTACTCTAGGCCAAATAGGAGTGTTATATATATATATATATATATATATATATAAATATTTTTAGTGTCTGCTTTGTGTTGAATGTTTTTCATTATTAGATTAAAACACTAATGGTTCCAATTACTTTCCTTTTCAAATGAAATACGAACTCAAATTCCTTATGTAAAAGACTTTGTTACCAATATTGTAATTTCTATTAAGTGTACCAAAATGTGCCCTAAATGTAACACTTCTTATTATACAATTAGTAATTGCATAACAATAGAAGCATTTTAGAACATTCACATCAGACTCACCAATCTAATATTTTAGCAAAAATTTATTTAAACTCAACTGGAACAAGCACGCACCAGCCTCACTAAATTAATTAAAGTTTTTAAAGAGAATAGTCTCATCGCTACATGTAGCGAGCCTCTATCCTCACTACATTAAATTTCAATGTAGATAAAGTATTGAGGCTGATATATGTGTAAGAAAATAATAGATAGCTAAACTAACAAAAGTTAGAGTTTTTTGGATTAATTTAACTAAATACTTGAGGAGATTGATGTTGATGCTCTTATATTTGCACGTAATTCAGTCGGAGATAGCAAACATATACTCCAACCCATCGCAAAATTATATACAGAGGTCATATCATATAGGTTAGCCATGACTAAACCATATTAAGTTATGATTTTCAAAAAATTTTAAAGGTTAGAAAGTATAAAAAAAATTCAAAAATTGATTATTAATATTTCACCATCACATCTTTGATTCCAATGCTAATTTCACCTTACAATCATTTTCTCTTCTGTTACACATGAACTGCCACTATTGTGTACTGCTAATCAAAACTAGTACACCTAAGGGATTAACCTAAACTTCTAAGTACCACCAACTACCATCAATATCTCCTATTATAGGTCATTTATCAAAATTGCTAGGAGAGAAAGATACACATCAATGAGAAAAACATAAAATAATAAATAAATAAACACGAAATGATCCAATTAAGTGATTGATTGACCACAAAAGACTTCAACTATCATGCATTTTAGATTTACCAAAAATTGATGTATAATAATATATATATTTTTAGAAGAACTGTATGATATTGGGAAAGAAGATTCCTCTAAACATTTTATTATGTTTGTACTTAAGGTAATTGTTACTCATAATCTTACTAGACATGTTAAATATATCATATATATTCGCTGTAATTCAAAACTTATATGAATTTTCTTTAATAGAATTTTCAACTTCTTTCTATAATAAATAAATAAAAATTAAGAAAGAATTTTTCAGATTTCTTTCCAATTTTTCAATATAGTTTTAAATAAAGGAATTGATAAGATGTACCCTCCAAGTCCCAAGAAATTAACAAAATACCCGGCATATCGCCCTCCCTCGCTAATCATTTTGGAAATAATTTCTTCTCCAAATTTGCAAAACTTATTACTCTTACACGGCACCACCTACTCTTATAAAACACCCCTTTTCTGACCTTTTCTGATGAACACCCCCAAACTGACACCCCACCCTCACCCCAAATCAAATTCAAATTCTCTCTCAAACGCAAAAAACCAAACCCCAGGAAAAACATTCCCATCCCATCGCATCCCCCCAAAAAGGAAAACAATTTAGGGTTTTTGGGGTTGGTTTGTGTTTTTAGTTTTCCATTGAATTCATTTTCCCCAATGTCACAACTTTCCCGCAGTAGTGGTAGTCTTGATGACACACCTTCCACCCCTGGAAAGTTCAAACCGGACAAACCCTCGCCGTACATTCACCGCCTCCGGTTCCACAACTTGTCCAAATTCACTTTCTACTCCGCTTTCTTCTTAGCCATCCTCTGCTTCTTTTTCCTTCTCTCTTCTCCTTCTGCCTCCAACCCCCGCCGATCTCTCGGCTCCTATGGCGGCTCCGACTGGGAGCGCCACGTCACTCGCTCGGCTCGCCGCCGCTCCGACTCAGGCATGACCGTCCTCGTCACCGGCGCCGCCGGCTTCGTCGGGACCCACGTCTCCATGGCCCTGAAGCGACGAGGCGACGGGGTTTTGGGTCTCGACAACTTCAACCTCTACTACGAACCCACCCTCAAGCGCAATCGCCAGAAGGAGCTCCAAAAGAATGGCGTTTTCATCGTCGAGGGAGACTTAAACGACAAGTCGTTGTTGCATAAGCTCTTCGATGTCGTTGCGTTCACACACGTCATGCACCTCGCAGCGCAAGCTGGTGTTCGCTACGCTATGCAGAACCCGAGCTCTTATATCCATAGCAACATTGCTGGGCTCGTGAATCTTCTCGAAGTCTGCAAATCAGCGAACCCACAACCTTCGATTGTCTGGGCTTCCTCGAGTTCTGTCTATGGATTGAATTCTAAGGTACCCTTTTCAGAAAAAGACCGGACCGATCAACCTGCGAGTCTCTACGCAGCAACGAAAAAGGCCGGTGAGGAAATTGCTCATACTTATAATCATATATACGGTCTTTCTATTACAGGGTTAAGGTTTTTCACTGTGTATGGACCTTGGGGTCGACCGGACATGGCGTATTTCTTTTTTACTAGAGATATTCTTAAGGGGAAAGTGATTAAGATATATGAGACTGCGGATCATGGTAGTGTGGCGAGAGATTTTACATACATTGATGATGTTGTGAAGGGTTGTTTGGCTGCGTTGGATACGGCGAAGAAGAGTACTGGAAGTGGTGGGAAGAAGAAGGGTCCTGCGCAATTTAGGATTTTTAATTTGGGGAATACGGCACCAGTGCCGGTGAGCGAGCTTGTGAATATATTGGAGAAGCTTTTGAAGGTGAAGGCTAAGAGGTTGGTGTTGCCAATGCCGAGAAATGGGGATGTGAAGTTTACGCACGCAAATATAAGTTTGGCGCATCGGGAGCTTGGGTATAGGCCCACTACTGATTTGGAGACAGGGCTGAAGAAGTTTGTGAAGTGGTATTTTAAATATTACAAAGAGGAGAAGAAGAAGATTAGTGCCTGGTGAAGTTTCTCAATTTTTATTGGAATGTGTTTCACTCATTTTGATAACTTTGTGCTCATTTGCATTTGTCATTGTCGTGATACTGTCATACGAGAGAGAATGATATCCTGTGATTGATAGGCATTTTGTTGCAGGGCAGAGTATAAGAAACTTATGATTTTTTTTTTCCCGCATGTTGCTGCTTTTATTTAGGGTGTTTCTTTTAGTTTAGGTGTTGTACAGTCCATGACTGATAGATCACAGAGGTATTCTGACCGATGGGTTTCATTTTATCATCTTGATATTGAAATAAAATAGCAGTTGTTTGCAATGGATTTTTGTGTCTTTTGTGTGTGTGTGTGTGTGTGTTATGAACTCTATGATATCTGCAATTTTCTTCCCTTTATTTTTTATATGAATTTGAGCTTATGGTGATTTTGGTTTACTTTATGTTTCCAAATGGAATATACTTTGAGGTCACTGGTGCTTCTCTTACATTATTTATCCCATTATGCATAATATTGCTTGTTTGTCATACTTCTGGTTTTGCTTGAGCATTGTTATGTGTGCAGCCATGCTGACAGAGGTCACTTGGCCCTCCTGCTAGGTTACAGCACATGCGATGTGTAATGTGCACTGTACTGTGCCTTTTTAGAACATTTGAATTGCAAGAACGTTGATGTAGGTTAGAGGAAGCATAGAAGAGAAATTTCTTCATGGTAACTAGCGATAAGTTCTATTAGACACAAATTAAGTTAGGTGATTCATTGTCCCCTTCTTCTTGCTTGATTCATTGGGTGGCAGGGTGATTAGTCTGTGCAGTTTTGTGGCTCTACCATTTTGGTTGGTTCCTTAGGTTTACAGTATATGTGATAGGGGTATCAAATGGGTGGGTTTGGGTGGGTTTAGGGTGGGCATAATTGGGTTAGGTATATAAAATCCATTTACCCATTAAAACCCATTTAACTAATTGCTTCTAACCCAAATCCAACCCAACCCAATTATTATGGGTAAACCCCAACTCACCCAATTACCTAATTATCAAAATTATACAATATGAAATTCACAACTACAAGTACAAAAACAAAGAGGATTAATTTTAAGTTCCATATCATAAAAGAATTAAAATTGTAAAAAAGAAATAAAAGACTGTCATTTCTCAGGAACCAAACAGAGAAGAAGGAAGCAAAATTACCATAGTAATAAACAGAAATGATTAAAAACACAAAACTATAAATCTGAAATTCCTTTCCGCATCCATTTTCTCAAAAGCCAAACAAAAGAACCACGAAGCTCAGGGGGAAGTTTCCGGTCATTGACGGTGGATAAACGGTTGACCAGCTTCTTCTCTGTCTTCACAGATTTATTTGACTGTGGTGGTGACGAAGATGAAGAGGAAGACGAGGCCGACCTAGTGCTGGGCCAACCATGGCCAACCATAGCCGTTTATCTTGGGATCGAAGACCATGATGTGGTGATGGTTCTTGAATTCATTGAGAATTGAGAGGACCCAGCTGGGTTGAACTGTGTGGAAGTCTAGGAAGGATCAATTAGTGGTCCTTCCTATTCTAAATCAAGCAAGAAAATCCATAGAAAAGATCCAAACAAATACAATACAGCTCAAACACAACGAAATCTGACGAATCCAGAACTTAATGATTCAAAAAATTAATAATAATAATAATAATAAAAATTATTAGTGAGATTTCGTTGTTTTTGATTGATTTGAGGTTGACACAGATCTTGAGCAAATGACGAAGAAAATGAAGGCCGAGATTGAGATCTAGATCATACTGAAGCCATTTTCGACGAGGTAATTGAAGGTGTGGCTGTCACAGTTGTAGGTGAACTTGCTGTTGGAAGCTAGAAGCTTCTGGAGGCATTGGGAAGCGATGCTCGTGAAATTTCTAGTGAACTCTTTGTACTCTGCCAGAAAGACAGAGAGAGCAAGCGAGAGAGAGAGAGAGAAGTGTTTGGAGGCCAAGAAAATGAAGGAAAATGAAAACCCTGAAAGCTGAAACACTGAAACGTCTAATGGCTTCTTTTTTGTCTTTTTTTTTCATGGGAAGGGTTGGGTTGAATTTGGGTATATTGTTTTTGGGTTAAATGGGTCTGAATGGGTTTTTAGTTAAAACCCAATAATCACTGGGTCTAATTGGGTTGATGCCCATTTAACCCAACTAATAATTAGGTGGGTTTGGATTCAATTAGAGTGGGTGGGTTTGGGTGGAAAAATGGGTTTGGGCTGACTTTGCCACCCCTCATATGTGATAATTTATTCACTTTAAACATTGTTGTGTTGGTTTTAGTTTTGAACTACTTGATTGAGTAGAACAGTAGAGCTCTTCCCTCATCCTGATCAGAATTTCAATACATATGACAGGAAGCCAAAAGTCTTAGGGTTTAGAGGTTGTCTTACTTCATTGATGGTATATTCATATGTATTATTACTCTTAATTTAAAAGTAAAAGAAGAAGGGGGGGGGGGGGGGGGGATGTTAACATTGTTTTGGAGAGATTTCTAGTATAAGAAGAGAAATAACATAGGAAGCTTAAATCACACAGGTGTTTATTGTGACTTCACCAAATTTGTGGCCCGAATGTAATTGATATTTATTGGGTATCTGCAGAAATGATTTAATTTCTTAAATCACATCCAAGTACATTGAAGTTCAAGATATAAATGGTGGTGTTGGAAGTTTAAGTAGCTAATGATTTAAAAAAAAAAAGTTTTAGTTCAATGATTTGCTGGTAGAGTAAAGGAATTGAGCACATTCTTTGGGTTGTTGGCTTTTACCATTGGCATTGGTGTTTCTATGCACATTTGGGCACTTATATATGTCTGAGTGATGGTAAAATTATTGTAATGTAACTTATCAATGTGGATTTTGGATCTAGAAGTTTTGCTCATATAGGGTATTTGCGGAAAGATTTTATTTCTTAAATTACATCCAAGAACATTGAAGTTCAAGATATAAATGGTGGTGTTGGAGGTTTAAGTAGTTCAATGATTTAAAAAAAAAAAAGTTCTAGTTCAATAATTTGCTGGTAGAATAAAGGGATTGGGCGCATTCTTTGGGTTGGCTTTTTGTCATTGGCACTGGCATTGGTGTTTCTATGCACATTTGGGCACTTTTTTATTTCTGAGTGATGGTAAAATTATTGTAATGTTTTCGAACAAGGCTTACCGAGTGGATTTTGGATCTAGAAGTTTTGTTCATATTGGATATCTGCGGAAATGATTTTTTTTTCCCTTAAATTTCATCCAAGTACATTGAAGTTTAAGATATAAATGGTGGTGTTGTAGGTTTAAGTAATTCAGTGATTAAAAAAAAATGTTCTAGTTTGATAATTTTCCTGGTAGAATAAAGGGATTGAGCCCATTCTTTGGGTTAGCATTTTGTCGTTGGCACTTGCATTGGTGTTTCTATGCACATTTGGGCACTTATCTATTGCTCAGGTATGGTAAAATTATTGTAATGTTTTCAAACAAGGCTTGTCGGGGTGGATTTTGGATCTAGAAGTTTTTGCGCATATTATTTCTTGCTCTAAAGTCTAGACCAGTGCATAGAGTGGGCAAGTGAGTGTATTTGGCTTCGAAATCTGAAACTGAGCCAAGTTCTAACCACAGAGAATATTCAAAAACTCGTTTGGAAAAATATTTGCCATTACCTGCTTGGGCAAGCTGAGTATAAAGTAAAATTGATATTGTAATGTGAACAACACCAATGGTATTATTCCCATGGTTTTGTTTTCCAAGGTGCCATTGTTGGTAACGTGGACATACGATGAGAACGGATTTTGTAATTTTGCAGCAATAATTGGTGGTGGAGGAAAGTGCCTCTTATTTAAGAGTTCATAATCATTGGTCATTGCAATCTCCCCTCCCCTCCCATATTAACTGGAGAAAAATCTTTCCATGTGGTGTACATGTATCTGACGTGAATGGGCAATACCGTGTGAACTATCAAAAAATGAGGCAAATCTTCAGTGGCATGATTCTTCAATCAGAAAAAGGCATCCCTGTAATAGCAATTAGCAAAGCTCACTTCCTCACATGCGCACGCACATGAAGACACAACCAAGGTCTCCCCAGTTTCCTGCTTCCTACAATTTCAGAATCACATTCAACAAAGTCCAGTTTAATCTGTCGTAGGCCTTCTGTAGGTCCACTTTGATAGCCATGAAGCCTCCTATACCTTCCTTTTTTTGAGACTACGAAGAATTTCCTGTACAACCACCTCAGTATCTCCCATCCATCTATCTGGTATGAATGCAGATTGACATGGACTATGGTGATTCCAGTTTCTGTAATAAAGGTCTTAATCTAGACCCTTCTAGTTTTGCAATGATTTTGTATTTACATTACATGAACTAATTAGCCTGAAAAGATTAAAAGAGGATGAATTCTCTATTTTTGGGATATGAGCAATTAAGGAGTTGTTTATCTCTTTGAGTAGCCTTCACTTTTGAAATAATCTTCTGATAGCCTTGGGTTTTTTTCCCCAACTATGGACCAGTATTTCTTGTAGAACATAATAGGTAACCCATCTAGCCCTGGAGGCTGGAGCTTTTAGTGCAACCATTCCAAAGAGTGTCTATAATCTCCTCAGGGGAAGGGATTTGACATAACTAATCATTTTCTTTCTCTGTTATGAATGTCTAGATAAGGTCTTCCAAATCCATGGGTAAATCTATCATCTCTTTAGTGAATAGCTCTTTAAATTTGCATAGGAAGTGCTAACTGATTTCCTTCTTGTTTATTATCCAATCTCTAGGATCAGCTTTGATGTCATCTATCGAATTCCATTTCCTTCGAATTATTTTTGAGAGATGGAAAATTTGAGTTTTAATCTCCCTCTTTTAACCATACTTCCCTTGATTTTTGCCTCTATATGATCTCATTATGAAGGAACCGTTCATTTAGCTTAGACTGTAGCTTTGCTTCAATATTAGCATTCTTCTCAAAGCACTCTTCTTTTTGAATTTCTTCTATTTGGGTTGTCAGTTCTCTAATTCTTGTTTGGCAATGACCATACTCCTCATTCCATCTTTTAAGAGCTCTTTTTGTGTTGTGCTCTTTTGGTTTTTCGAATTTTCTTTTGGTAAAGTTTAAACCACTGTAACCCTATGCAGTCTTCAGCCATGCATTTTCAATGACCTTAGCTTACCTTGGGACTCCAGTTGAAATGTAGATGCTATATCCAAGAGCTAAAAAAGTTATGAGCCTTATAACTCAACTGACTCCTCATGATATTTTTAATGGAGATGTCTAAGATTCAAACCCCTCCCCCCTCCCCCTCCTCTCTCCTCCAGTGTAACTATCAAGTTTATCTTAAAAATATGCAAGAGCTAACAAATTTATACCATTGAAAGCTCGCACCTCTTTCACGTATAACATCAACCATGAATAAGTATATGGATAAAACTTTTTTTTAAAAAAAAGTTTTTACAACTGCGGATATGGTTTGGTGTGATTGTGCATAATACAAATTGTACCAATGATAGACCCATTTGAAAGTGATATTACTCGAATCAAAATAACCAAGTTGAAAAAAAAATGGAGAAGCAAACAAAACAAACGAACCAAGCTAGTAGTTATGTTCTAAAAAAAGGTTATTAATTACGAAGAATATTGTCTCTAGCATTATTCACTATTTACTATTTGACACTAAAGTTAAAATATTTGAAAAAAAAAAGAAAAATTGTACTTCTAGGTGATTATATAATTTGAAGTATATGAAAAAAAAAAAAAAAAAAATCCTAAACAATTCTTTGAAGCTTGCCAAAGTTGAACAGGTCATCAAAAATCATTGGGTTAGACTAGGTCATACATTTAAACAATATAATTAAATATTTAGACTAGTTTAGACATTAGATTATTACTCTAACTAAGAGTTGATTCGAGTTTAAACAATATAATTGATGAAGTGCAGATTCGTCAGTCATCGTGATAAGTACATCTAGATGGAGCTGAGTATTCGCCCATGTCATCGGGAAGAAAGGTAAGATAATTCCCTTAAGGTGGTCACTAGTGTGGTGCCTGCCACAATATCTTTGATGCCAAAATTAGTATAAGAAAGTTTTTAGGAAATAACAGAGTATCAAAGTAACTAGTAGTGCTTTTTGGTGTGTCTATATACCTTGTATTGGTGCTATGAGGGCTTTATATATGTTTCCATAGCCCCTAGCCATTGTGGTTGTTAATGTGGCTTTAATGTCCCTCTTGGTAACGCCTCATGCTCAGTAATATGGGTCTTAATGAGGCATCTAACAGTCTGTACAGCTAGTCTTGTAATTGCTCGGGACATTATTGGTTGCATTGAATGGCTTCATTATTTTCGTTAGTGATATGGACATGTGCTTAGCTTGTCTCAGAGCACAGCCTCATTGGTCTTAATGAGATCGTCTAGTGAGGTTGAGTTCGTCAGTTCCATCAATAATTAAATATTTAGACTAGTTTATATATCAAATTATTGGTCTAACTAAGAGTTGGTTTGAGATTAATTATTGTAAGATCAATAGAAGATTCATGGTCCTTGGTGATGCCAACATATTCCAATCATTTTATCAAAATTTTATGATTTTTTTTTTGTTATCCATTTGAATTTATGAAGACTCTTAACTTTTAGTTGAGTAAAGTTTCTTAATTAAGATTCAAACTCTATAGTGGGTGTGTGTAATATATTAAAAAAAATGATATATTTTTGCTTATTCTTTATAACTTAAAAAAAAAAAAAAAAATCAACCTAATGGGAGAAATTACTAATATTGATGAGTAATGGCAATGTATCCTTGTTCCTATACACTAATTACCAATTCCTCCATTTTACAATGTAGTTTTATGTTTATTTTCTTCAAATATATTTTAAGTTATATTTATTCCCAAAAAAAAAAAAAAAAGGTTTGTAACAACCAACTCTGTTTTGTATATGAAAAGAATAGTAAATTGAAAATTTTATTCTTAAGTGATTGATAGTCATAAACAATATAACTAAGTAGGTTTGGATATCGGCTGGTATGGTCAACTGTTAGGGGAATCCTCAATTGAACTATATTGGTCGGCTGTTGGAATTTTGGTTTTGGTCGGTAAAGATTTTTGGGCTTAGTTCAACTGATTGGTTTAACTCGGTGATAAGGTTAGGGTTAGGGTTCATAGAGAGAGAGAGAGAGAGAGAGTTTTTTGTTGCAAATGATTTCTCAATGAGATTTTTTATTTAGGGTTATGTTAAGGATAAAACGACATCATATATATATATATATATAGAGGTACAGGAAGTTCGGATCTTGTTGGAATACAAAATCCATGACCAACAATCCAACGTCGGAAAGGGGAGGAGTTCTTTGACCACCTCCCTTGTCTTAGTTGGCAACCTTGTGCAGTAGTGCAATTGTTTTGAAATCAAGCTAGTTAATTGGCTTAAATCAGTTTGAAAATTTTAAGGTCTCTTAGCATATGACTTGGCTTGAGTCCAATGTACGTATGCCAAAATCAATATGTGTTACCATCTTAACGGACCTAGTATAACCAAACACTTGACCTAAGCTTTGCATTATAGAATAAAGGAAAAAATAAATACAAAATACTAAAGTAACACTTAAACCAAGTTAACTTAACCCTTGTACAAGGAGGAAAAAAGAAAAAAAAAATAAGAAAAAAAAAAAAAAGAAAAAAAAAAGAAAAAAAAAAAAAGAAAGTAGTACTCCTCTATGGCGATTGGCGCAACAAATAATGATAAACATAGTATAACGCTGACGAGCAGTTGGGTGAAGCGTTTCCGTGATTGACCGTTACGATTAACGTTGTTTGGGCCCAGCCACGTGGTCTCCCTGCTCCTCAATCTCTCGAAATTATATTGGAGAATTTCGAAGGGACAGCAAGGGCAAACAAGATAGATATATAAAAAGAGAGAAGAAAACTCTGAGAATTGAGTGAGAAATTAAGAGAGAGAATTTCAGTGATCCATCAAATCGGACATTATGGGGCGTGTTTGGGCATAAGGCTATAATAGCAATGAAAGGCCCTTTTTCTGCTCCCGGAGATTACATCTACTTCAAGTCCCAGGTCCCTCTCCACAAGATCCCCGTACGTTTCTCTCTCTAAATTCTCGATTTTCATTTTGAGCTTGTTTTTGTTTTTCTCATTTTTCATCTGGTTTCTGATCATGGGTTAGTCTCATTAGCCTCATTTTGTTAGTGGGTATGTCTTTGTTTTAGCTAGTGTCTCCTTTTTCTTAGTCATTTATGGAGATTAGTGGATGAGCTTAGGTTTGTAATTCTCTCTGACCATTCTATCAATTGGGTTTGAGCTTAAATACTGTAATTGTGAGGCCTTTTGATGTGGGTATGGTTTGGTTTGTTTGTTTGTTTGTTTTTGGGTTTTGCTTGTTAGTCTACACTTATTACTGGGTATGCCTTTGTTTTAGCTATAACTTTTTTTGGCTTTCACTCAATTATGGGGATTTGGATGAGAAATAGATTCATATTTTACTCTTTATAGCATCTACTGGATTTCTTTTTTAAGTCCGATTTATGAAAATTTTGAAAATCTTAAATTATGGCTTATAATTATACACCTCGGCTTTGTAATGTAGCTTGGCTTGCATTTTGTGTTGATTGTAGTTATTGTTCTCTGTTATGTAATTGACTTAATTTGGCTTTCTATTATTGAGTACTTGGGTTCAACTCCCCAACTCTACTAAATTTTGGCTTTTTCCTTTTCATTGAGAAGAGCTAGCAAGAAATTTGCGTTTTGATGAATTTTGACACCTAGTTGGTAGCTTTGGGAATGACTGCATTGAATACTTCTTATCATTTGAGTAGATCATTTAGGGTTATTGACCAGATCATTTCGGAATATCAGCTCTTGCTTCATTAATGTCTTGTTTTAAAGGACAGAAGTACAGATACTTATGCTTTTTTTTTTTCTTGCTGAGTAGTTGTTTAGGAATTTATTTGTGGAGAGTGTGCCCTTTTGGCATCAACTCCATCATGAGAAGGTTCACCTTGATGGTACTTTTTATTGATTGATAATTTCTCAGCCAACATTTTTTCTTCTTCTCACAGATTGGGACAAAGCAGTGGAGATATTATGATTTTGGTCCAAAAGTGGTGTCTCCTCTTATTTGTATTCCTGGAACAGCGGGGACAGCGGATGTCTACTACAAACAGATAATGTCCTTGTCCATGAAGGTAGTAAGTTTGATTTTATGGTGTCTTCATCATATCCATGACATTATGAAGTGTTATCAGTTAAACACATATTAGGAATTCAATTCCTTTTATTTTCCCACCTTTTTTTCCTTTCAATTTTGATTTGATTTATGTTTATCATATCCATTACATTATGTACTGTCAACACATATTAGGAATTCATATTCATTCCTTTTATCTCTCTCTCTCTCTCTCTCTCTCTCTCAGAATAAGGTATTCAGAAGTTTACGTCGTGGTTTCTAAGTTCTCATAGTCCATTATGCATCATTGAAATTCATAGGGCTTGTTTCTAATCTTCTACAGTTCTACCTTATTGTTTTTAATTAAAGAAAATTTCTGCCAAGAGTCATTAACTTCTAATAAGTGTCTTGTCTTGGAATGCAAATAAAATAATGGTGGGCATCATTCTGGTCGTGCAACATTATTATTTGAGGGAGTATGTTTCATCAAAAGAATACGAGAAATGAAAGTGAAATGTCACTAGATCATAAAAATCTCTGTCCATTTGGAAATGGTTTATTTTCCTATAAATTTTAGTATTTGAAGAGAAGGTTATACAGTTCTATAGCAAATGCCAAGATATGATGGCCATCAGCTTAGCATGGTTATATTATTGAACTCTCTGGTGTATGTTCCTAATTTATAGCTTGAACCTTTCTATATATATATATATATATATATTATTTATTTTTTTTTTTGGGGGGGGGGGGGTGTGTAGCAAAAGGGAACTACTTATGCCCATTTTACTTTTCAGCATAGAAGTTAAGGTTTAAACTGTTTTATATATTTATAAGAAGGGTCAGACCATGGTGCAATCAATGCCAAGTGCTCCCTGCCCAAGTGATGTATTGTGGGTTTGAGACTGGGCATAGCCTTTCCAAAATAAGGGCTGATTATTAATTACCCCTCCTAGACCCTGCAGAAGTAGGAGCATTGTGCATTGGGTATGACTTGTTTTATATATATATATATATATATATATTTTTTTTTTTTTTACTAAACATTGAAGATATGAACTTGGTTTTTCAACTAAACAAATGGAGACACTATTCGTAAGTTAGTTGCCACCTAAATGAAGTGTACCTGTGTAACGTTTGAACTTATTTCACTTCATTTAGAATTTCAGTGAACACAGCCATTTCCTTGTGGTCTTCCATGTCCTTATCTCACTAGATGGAACAATTCCTGCATTTTGGACACTGTTATGCCAATAATGAATTGGTTAGAATTACTTTAGAAATATTAACTTGATAATATCAACAGTCTCTGTGGGATAAGGATTCCACATGGTAGAAATATGAAAATTCTTATAGCAACAAACCAAGAGGCACTTTAATTATTCTGTTTATACTTGTTATTTGAATATTTGTATGGCATGAAACTAGACTATTTTCAAGATGAGATTTTTATTGACGCTTTTCTTGTATGTCTAAATTCCTTTTTGTGTGTAGTCAATAACGTTCTGGACTGCTAACTTTGTTATGAACTTATTATAACATAAGTTTTTTGACTAAGATTGAGGAATTAAATTCATTTCCAAATGTGTAGGGTTACCGGGTAATTTCTGTTGATATCCCACGGGTATGGAATCATCATGAATGGATTCAAGCATTTGAAAAGTTCTTGGATGCTATTGATGTTCATCATGTAAGAGCGTCATTTCCTTTAAACATCTCTTACCAAATTTTTAGTTTATCAATACAGTTTTTGTGTATATCATTTTACTCATTGTTTTAATTAATGTTGTAGCACTTACCAAATGCTTTCTCATCTTGATGCACTAACTGAAATTTGCATTTTGAATTGGCATGTTGCTTCAGAAGCCACCATTGTGCTTCATGTGTTTAAAGTACATAGGTCGTTCAAATCAGATTTACATAGATACGGATCACTAGGGTATGTGGAATACGTTGTAACTCATTACCAATCTTCCTAGAAATTTTCCTTTATAAAAAATCAAGAGATGCATTGATGTTGTTTTGCTAAGAGGTACTTGCCAAGTTTAGTTTGTTTAATTCCATAAGGTACCAGTGGTTAATGGCAACTCCATTTTAACTAGGAAAAAGAGTTGAAGTGAGATTTATATTGTTACATCATAACTTCAGCAAATCTGTCTCTTAAACAAAAATTGGATATTGTTACGTCCTTTATTCTATTTCCTTATAATATCATTCTTATCATCAATTTATTATAGAAACTTTGCCTATGTTTGTACTTAGTGTCATATATTTGGTCATAGCCAGTCCCAAGCCCAGGAAAAGGAGGAGGGTTACTGCAGCTTGACAGCTGTTGTGTATTTAGTCACCTACGTGTGGTAGTGGTGGGTTTAGGGTTAGGAGAATTTGTGGATATTGGGTTTCAAACCTTTTAAAAGAAGATTTAAGGTTCAAAAGAGAAAATATTTGATTTATGGGTGGAAGGAAAAAGAAAAGAAACAGAATAGAACTTTTAGTATAATATCTGTGAACAGTGAACAGTGAGCAGTAATGTGAACAATACTTTTGAATGGTACCTGTGAGAAAGAAAAGAAGAAGAGAAAGGGAGGAAAAAAGAACCCTAAGGCCAATGTGCCTTAATACTCAGAACACTCAATAATTTTATCAATCAATTTTATCTCCTTTGAATACATTAAGCACAAATATATATAAAGTCTCTTTCTTGTACTAGTAGTATTAAGACTCCTAGTTAAAGAGTTTTTTGCCCTTCGCTTAAGCTATATCATTTGATAAAGCTTTCCAAATTGTGTAACCAATCAGAGAACAGCTTTAAATAGCTCCCCATAAAAGTCACTAACACCTCTATCTACTTCAGTGAATCTAGCTTCTCCTTTAGACCGCACAAATGTGGATGATAAGTGAAAATTGTTGGGGTCTTGAAGAAAAAGGCATTGAGCTCAAGAGAGACATAAGGGCTGAACCTAGACCTAATTTAAATAATTTGGGGTCTTGATCAGTACTGCCAAGAATAATAGCTGACAGCCTATCCAAAGTTTGTCTCATAGCCAATAATTCTTTGAGCTTTGCTTCTATTGAATTCTCCTTTGCATGTAATTGATTCAAACTTCTTTGTTCCTTTTAAGTTTTGAGAAAATGCCCTAAATTTGGACTCTAATTCCATGTTAGTCACCATTTTCTTAGACGAGAAATTTTGTCGATTGGTTGGCTTAAGAAGTTTTGGGACTAAGCTCATCGTTATTGGCTGGCTAAAGAAGATTTCAGCAAAGAACTTGTAATAATTTTGGCTCTGATACCAATTGATGCAGGATAAATTGGGGAATTTGTCTACATGTGCTTGTGATGGGCTAAGGTTTGAGAAGATTTGTGAATCTTGTGTTTTAGAGTTGTAGAAGAAAAGGTCAAGACTCAAACTTGGCTAGGGGTTTGATTGTTTTCTTGTGGATATTTGATAGAGAAAATATGTGGGATTTTAGGGTTTTGATAGGTTAGAGCAAGGGTCTGACTTGGGGTTGTATGAAAAAAGGAAAAGAGAGAAATTTATTTGAAAAATATTGTGAACAGTACCACAGAAAAGAGAACAAGAAAGAGAGGAGAAAAGGAGGAAAAAGAACAATAAGGCCAACTTGCCCCAATGCTCAAATGCTCAATATTTTATTGATCAACTTCCTCTTTTTTGAATACAATAAGAAACTTAGGTAGACCCTTAAAATCTTAACTTTGCCTAATTGAACTATGATTCCCACTTCGATTAGCAAACCAAACCTAAATCAAATTGAACCAAAGCCCACTCAATAAGACCCATAAACTAAATAAAACTTACTTATTAATAAAATAAAACTCAAGACCCACAATTATCGCTTACACCCAACAATGACAGTTACTAAAATATCCTTAACTAAAAAAAAAGTATAAAACCTAAAATAAAATATTCAAAACCTAGCTAATAAGTAAGTCATAGGTACGGATCCTCTCTAGAAGCTATTGTAATAGCTCAGATTGTTTGGATTTAGGTGTGGATTTGGATTGTGAAGATGATGTATGAGCAAGTGTTGAATACCACATTGGGTGTTCCCTACATCAATTTGGGATATTTAAGCTATTACGAGAAACACTAATTATAAATTCAATTTTTACTTATAAAAAAAAAAAAAAATTGACTAGTTCTTTTGGGTATGGTGTAGATGTGGCTAATACTTTCCTTAAATCATGACAAGTAATATCAGAGCCAACTTGGTAATGCCCTGTAATTCAGGAGCACTTTAGCACAATGCAGGATGTGACAATATGATGTTAGGGATTTAAGTAGGTAAGATTGTAATATGTTCGATTGTTTGTATTTGTTTTTTGGATTCCAATTGCATAGATGTTGTGTAGGTGTGTGTTGTGGATGTTTATGAGGTCAATTTGGATTGTATAAGTGATTTTGAGGATATCTAACTGTAACTTGGTTAGTGCTTTTGGGATATAGTGCATGTGACAACTGACAAGCGCTTTCCTTGGGTTGTGATATATTAGGTGGTCTTTTTCCTTTTTTTGAGGTGTTCTCTCTCATGCTCCTTTAAGGAGCTAGTGTTATCACTTGGATCTCAACTAAAATGCTTATGGTTTATTTTTCCTTAAGCATGGTAAATGGTGGCACTTAATCAGTATTTAATAGTGTAAATATTATATCTGTATTGGAGAACGCCTAGACTCATAATGGTTTTTAATCTCTCTCTCACTCTCTCCATCAATAAGGTATTATATAGCAAAGCCGAAGGCCTTGATGGCTAGCTTGTAAGCAATTGGATCAAAAGTGAGATTTGGTTTCCAAAACTGAGGATCCTTTATACATGGTTTCTGAGATGTATGATATTCATCTCATTCTTTGGTTTTTTTTGCTATTGCTTAAACTCTTTGATATATCCAGCCCATGTTATAGCTGTTTACATACAATGGAATGTTAAGTCAGGAAGCCTAGGTGATATAATCTATTCAACAGTCGATTTCTTCATGACTGGAATTGTACCAGTTCCATACATAAATTATGTCTAGATTAATCAACAACGAACTGCCTGTATATGGTTTCAGCTACAACTGGTGTGTGCCAATCATGGAAGAGAAGATACAAGCAGTTGGTGATGCAATTTGAAAATGGGTTTCATGAGCATTGTGTTTCCTAACAGTTTGCATAGATGCCTGATCATACCCATGTATCGGAGAAGATGCAAGCAGTCAGTGACACAATTTGGAAATTGGTTTCATGAGCAATGTGTTTCGTAACAGTTTGCGTAGATGCTTGGCCATGCCCATATATTGGAGAAGATACTAGCAGTCAGTGACACAATTTGAAAATAGGTTTTATGAGCAATTTGTTTCCTAACAATTTGCTTAACCTTAGATGCCTGATCATACCCATGTATCATAATCTGCCTGTGTGAATATAATTAATCTTGACATATCTTATACATTTGTGGCGTCATTAGTTGTTTAGAACTCAACTAATCATTGAGTGTCTAACAGATACATCTTTATGGTACATCCCTTGGGGGCTTTCTAGCTCAACTTTTTGCTCAGCATCGTCCAAGACGGGTTCGCTCATTGATACTATCAAATTCTTTTCTGGATACACACAGTTTCTCTGCTGCAATGCCATGGGCTCCTGTGTAAGTTATCGCATTGTTTCTTAGAGATAATGATTGTTAGCTGGATATGATCAAATTGCCTATATAAATCAAACAATTCCAATTCAAGCAATTTTAGGCCTTCTCTACATTAAACTTAGGGATCATCCCAGGCTGCTCAGTGTTTACTCCTACTATATAAGCATTAATTAGCAATAGCACCAAATCCCAAAAATTGTTCACTAGCCATGATAACATTTTGAGAATTCGAGACCAAAGTGTCTGCTACAAGTTTCAACCTATTGGCCAACAACTTAGCTGATAATTTATAAACCCATCCCACTAGGCTATTAGGCATAGCCCAAAAACCCTGACAAAAAATTGCTGCATTACAGCTCTATTCAACTTTATTCCCTGGCTGTAATTATCTTTCTTTCAACACTGCTTGGATATGTGTCTAGTACTGTCTATGAATACTTTTTCTCATAAAATTTAAAAATTTTCTTCCCCTTCCAAGAGAAGGGGGTGGGTATGTGGGATGATTTTTTAGTTCCTGCCTAAATATTATTATGCGTGCATTTTTAGTTGAAGATCATGTCTAATTCTAATAGGTGTTAATTTTTATTTTTGGGTTTTGGTTTTGTATGCATCCTGCATACCAGGGTTGCATCCCTTTTTATGCCTTTTAAACTTAAAAAAAGAGCATGAGCTGAACAGAATTTTTTGTTTTTGTTTTTGTTTATGTTTATGTTTTTTTGATAAGTAATAGAATTTTATTGCAAATGAAAAGGATTACTCTGTAATCACGAGTATGAACATAAAGCACCGTGGAAATATACAAGCAAATCAAATAGAAGATCTAAGAGGGAGTTGAAAATAAAAAATGGAAGTACAATTGGTAAATTCCGTGCCTGAGACCATTCAAATAAGCTACGGAGTAGCAAGGACTTAAATTGCTCAATAGGTCTCACACTCTCCAAAAAAATATGGCTGTTACACTCATTCCACGCTAACCATATCATGCTCACTGGCACCAAGTTCCATACATTCGAAGAAAGTTATCCTAGCCAGTTCCGCCTACCAAAAAGGAGGGATGCTACGTTGTCCAGCAACACCCAATTGAATCCCAAACATCATGAACACCTCACTCCATGAAGCATATGCAATCTCACAATGGATCAAAAGATGATCCTCTGTTTCCCCACTACAATGATACATAAAATAGTAATACCAACTGACTAGCAAAAAGCCTCTCTTCATCAGGTTATCAATTGAGAGAATCTTACCCCACGTAGCTGACCACAAAAATAATTGATACCCTTGACCTTAGCAAAAGCTAAGCAGAACAATTTGTGTTGGTTGTTGTTTTTTATTTATTTTATCCATCCTCTCTCATAGCTAATCTTTGTGGTTTTACAACAGCAATATTCTATAGTGGCATCACTTATAAAAAAAAAAAAATCTATAGTGGCATCAGTTTGCAATCACCAGCTCCATAATATCTATCAATTACTATATATATATATACACATGTTCTGCATTCTCTTTGTAAATAGGTCGTATTTATCTTTGGCTCATATGTCACTTGTAACAATTTGCTTGTTAGATGTGTTCTTTTCTCAAGAAATTAACTTCCTGATTGTGATTTGCCTTATGCAGTGTTAGTTGGACCCCTTCCTTTTTGTTGAAACGATACGTGTTAACAGGAATTCGTGATGGTCCCCATGAACCATTCATTGCAGATTCTGTGGACTTTGTTGTTTCTCAGGTAGAGTTTGTGAATGTCTACATCATTATGGTTTTAGCAATCTATTTAGTGTCTTGAAGCAATCTGTCCTCAAACTCTCTATTTCAGTTTTCAGCACAGGATGAAACTGTCTTTGTCAAAGTTAATTGTATTTATTGGTAACTCAAAAATTTTTTACCTTGTATTTTGTTGATTTCTGAAATTTTAATGTTCAAGGAAGAGAATTGCCTAAATAAGTTGTCATATATGCAACCATCTCCAGCTCCTTGTACCTGCATATATGATTTTGACTTATGGCATCAACCATGCGTTCCCCCCGACCCCTCCTGTCCCCTCCCTTTTACTTTCCCCCCCTCTCCCCAAAAATTGTCAACCTATTGGTGGAAAGGCTGAGAGCTTTATAGGAACTAGATGGTCATACAAGGTTTTCAATGCAGACTTGCAATTAAATTTAAACTGGGATTCATTTGTGGAAAATAAATAAGTATTTGCAATCAATTTGATTAGTCTGCTCAACTATCTTTTCTGCGGTCTTGGTAATTACCTTCTCTTACTATTATATTCCAAACGTTGAGTCTGCAACATCTATAAGAATGGTGACGTTAAAATTTCTAGGTAGGGTTCAATTCTTTTGACTAATCTGTTCACAAAAAAAGAGAGAATCTTGTGAATGAGCCAATTCATATCCATTTGCTTTCTCTGTTTCTTTTTACTTCAAATGCTAATATATATGCTGTAGAAAAGTGCCAATGAATTATAGAGTAAATGGTACCTCCTTCCCCTGTAAGAGCAAGCTATAGGGTGAAATTGTAGCTTCAAGATCTGCTGGGTTCGTGCCTCACCAATGTGTATATATGTGCTGTAGAAAACTACTTGCTTAATTCCTTTGGTCATAATATGTGATTATCAATTCAGGTTGAAACACTGTCAAGAGAAGACTTGGCCTCCAGGTTAACTTTGACAGTTGATGCGGCTTCAGTTGGACCTTTGCTGCTTTCAGATTCATTTATCACTATAATGGATGTAAGTCATCTAAATTTCATTGGGTGTATGTGCATGTGTGTAGCCAAACCCAAAATTTTGAGACTAAGGCTTGAATGTTGTTTTGTTGTTGTGGTGTGTTTGTACCTCTATATTTTTGGTCTAGTATGGTCTGAAGTTACTAAAGTCCTTGTAGTTTTGGCTTCTTCACTTTTTGAAACTTTGACCTGATTTTGGTTTAATTCTTTCTTCCTTCCTCTCCTTCTCCTCCTCCAACCCCCCACACCACCCCCCCCCCCCCCCCCCCCCCCCTTCTCACACCCCACAAAAAAGAGGCAGCCTTACTGGGTAAAACTATTCCAAGTTGTGCATGTGGCTTCCGAGTTCAGCAGAAACACTAAATTTAATTTCTTTTATTTTTTATACGAGAACCTTTTGATGTTTTGCATTTGGAATTCAACAAAAACAACCAAGACTTAGTCTTATGGGTTATGCTATGAATCCTAAACAGCATACGTAATTCCTTGATGAATTTGCTGCAAAAATAGTGATAATGAATAGATATTGAATAGCATCATTTGTGGCCTTTGTTCCCTTGATTCTAGTTGGGCTTGTGCTAGCTTTGCCAATACCATTCAATTTCAATTCTCTGGATACAGTAGGTATAACTCACATTTAGGTGATATCTACTTCAATTAAATGTTTTAATCTGGATATACTTTGAACTAGTTGATGTTAGTGTGGTCCTAATAAGAGTGGGATGGAGAGTGAGGTTGTAGGATCGATTAGGTGCATTAGTAACTTACAACAAACAAAGCCTTAGTCTCAAAATTTTGGAGTTGACGATGGATCCTCAACATATTAGTTAAGGTTAGCCATATGTATTCTTTGCTTGCATTCTACACTATATAAAGTCATATTCTCTGTTACTTCCTTAATTGACATGTACTTTTTTATTACTTACTAATGTGATTTTTGGTCTTCCTCTTCCTTTCTTCATTTCCTCAACTTGGATAAATTCGCTTGTTCTTATTGGTGCATTAGTCACTCTCCTCTGCATATGACCGAACCATCTTAAGTGACTCTCCCTCGTCTTTTCATTAATAGGGGCTACCCCTATCTATAAGCAAATTTCCTCATTTCAAATAATATCTTTTTGTGTATTTCCACTTATCCATCTTGATATTCTCATCTCAGTTACATTCATTTTATGAATATGTTGTTTCTTAACAATCCAAAATTTTGTGCCATAAAGCATAAAGCATAGTTGGTCGTATAACTGTCTAATAAAATTTTCTCTTTAACTTAATGGGTATTCTACAATCGCACGACACTGCTGATGCCCTCTGCACTTCATCCACTTACCCTCTGATTCACTTCCTCTTCAACTTCTCTATCTTTATGAATTATTGATCCAAGATATCAAACTATTGCTCTTTTTTATCTCTTAACCAGTTAAGTCTTAGTGCCCATTGGTTTCTATTTCTATTTTTACTAAACTTACATTTCATGTACTCTGTTTTAGTCTCACTCGATTGAAAGCCTTTAGATTCTAGAGTGTCTCACCAAATTTCTAACTTGGCATTGACTCCACTTCAAGTTTCATCCACTAAACTATTTCATTTGCAAAAAGTGTACACCAAGGGACTTCATCCACTAAAACTATATCATCTACATTTGTAACTTATTGAACCATGCCAAAAAAAAAAAAAAAAAAAAAAAGATTCTCTATGATACGTTTTCAAGTTTTTCCATTACGAATTATTTAGGGAAAGGAAACCAGCAACATGTGCAACATAGGTTCAAAATGAATCTCACGGCTGTAACCTTAGTTTTGTTGTTAAATGTGTTGAGCTAGATAGATCACTGGTCAGTAAAATACTGTACCTGGATAAATATATGACAGTCAGGTTCTTAAAGTTTCCTGAAATTCTATCAACACAATCCCTTGTTTCTGCTTGCTTATATAATGATAATGCTGTCAAAATTTATTCATTTGCTTTGTTTATTTATTTATGTGTTCCTGCATGAATTTTCAATGCTTTGAAGTCATTGAACTCTTGCAAGATCAGCATAATTGACTTGGTGGTTTTTCTCTTTACTTGTAATAATGAAGAAGGAAATTAAAAAGTTTTTAACTTTAAGACATGCTGGTTTCTTTTTAACATGTTTGCATGTTTCTTATCATATTTTGTTTTTTGCATGTTCCGTTCTTGAAGACAAATGACTACTGTGCAATTCCCCAACAACTCAAAGATCAATTGGGTGAGAGGTATCCTGAAGCAAGGCGAGCATTCTTGAAAACTGGGGGGGATTTTCCGTTTCTTTCACGTCCAGATGAAGTTAACTTACATCTTCAGGTAGTTATTGTTTCTCTGTTTGCTTACATGTGTATCAGTTGAAGGGCCTGTGTAATGGGCATTCTACAATGTGGCAGCTACACTTGAGGCGGGTTGGTGTGGAAGCTCGGCCAGACCTGATCCAGGGAATCTCAAGGGGAGGTAGTGGTGCAAGTCCTAGTGAAGAGAATGACAAAGGAGAAGATCCAGATGATCCACCCAAGGATGATGGGGAGGTCACTAAAGATCCATCCACAGATAGTCAGCTGCATCCAGCTCCGGAGAGTTCAGAATCTCATAGTTTAGATGATCAGCTCCTCAGTAATGCCAGAGTATGTCATTTTGTTAATGAAAATATGCTGGTGCCTTTCTTACCTCATCTATGGGAGATTTTGTTCCTATATTTGCTTCCTCTTAATTTGGGAGCATTGTACATTTCTTTGAGTTATTCTTGGAAATTCAGACAGGTAGTGTAAAAATAGTTGGACATCGTTATTGTATAAACTTACACAAGCATTTGATGAAAACCAAGTCTGTTTTGGGTTGCAGACGTTTCTGAATTCTGTTGCACTTTTGGCATTTTAGATTGTGCTATAATTTAATGTGATTTTTGTACATTTCAAGATGATTTCTTGTACTCTTTTTTTTTGGCTGAATGATTTTTTGTACTCTTAAATAAGTAAAGATGTAATCTTCTTTATTTAAGCCATGTGAAGTATATTATTTATTTTTAAACATTATCAATTACGTGCTCTCCGGTTGTGGTGAATAACAGAGGATGAAGGGGAAATTGTCAATTTTTTGAGTTGTGATATGTGAAAACTCGAAGAATGAATTACAGAATTAATTGAAATAAATGTTGAAGTAGAACACAGACATATGCCGATTTAAATCTTTAAGTAGCTTGTCACATCAAATGAAAAGGGAATACTTGAATAGCCTAATATAAGCAACTAAAATTAACATTCTTCTATATTATTTAATGTGATTTTCGTACATACCAAGATAATTTCTTGCACTTAATTAAGATGTAATCTTCTTTATTTAAGCCATGTGAAGTATATTATTTATTTTCAAATATTATCAATCACGGTCCGGGTTGTTATGAATCACATAGGGAGGATGAAGTGGAAATTGTCGCAAACCACCATTATTCCATTAAGCTTTTTGGGTTTGTTTGGAAATTATATTAGGATTTTGTTTCATCTTGTAGGCTATCGAGTAGCGCTTATAAGAAATTGGGAATTTCCCCTTGTAGATTGGCACTATTGAAATCATTTTTTGAGTAGGTTGATGGGTTAATGCCTTGCATGGAAGCTAAATCACACTAATTTTCTAAGTTGTAATATGTGAAAATGATCTCGAAGAAGGAGTAGAGAAATAATTGAAAGAAACGTGGAAGTAGCACTCACACATTAAATCTTCAAGTAGCTTGTCGTGGTGGATGAAAAGGGAATATGCAAATAGCCTAATACAAGCAACTAATATTAACATTCTTCCATATTATTTAATGTGATTTTTGTACATTCCAAGATGATTTCTTATACTCTTAATTAAGTAAGATGTAATCTTCTTTATTTAAGCCATGTGAAGTATAGATTCTCAAAAAAAAAAAAAAAAAAAAAAAGCCATGTGAAGTATGTCATTTATTTTCAAACATTATCAATCATGTTCCCCGGGTTGCGGTGAATAACAGAGGGAGGATGAAGGGGAAATTGTCGCAAACCACCTTTGAAAATAACATTTTTTGGTTTGGTTTGGAATACACATTAGGACTGTGTTTCATCTTGTAGGCTATGGAGCAACGCTTATATGAAATTGGTGATGTCTCCTTGCAGATTGGCACCATTGAAAGCAGTTTTTGTGTAGGTTGATGGGCTAATGCCCTGGCATGGAAGCCGAGGTCTTGTTTGGTTACATCATAACTCATAGCCCATATCCCATATCTCATAACTCTTAATTCATATTTATTACCCAATTTTCTCCTAACTTAATGTCACCAAATTTGGCACCCTAAATTAAATTTGTTTTTTCTCTAATAAAAGCAACTCTAATTCAGTGACCTCTACTGATTCAGTCATAACGTTAAATGTGTCCCTTCTCATCAAAACCCGCATGACCAAGAAAATCTCAAACTCCATTACTTATCAAAATCCATAGACTAATTCTTGCTTCGTCCCTACTACGCACTATTCTCATAAATCTTTACCAAATTTGTTCTCTTTGTTGTCACTCTTCCTCAGTAATTTGTTAGGGGGGAATCCACATAATCACATCTTAGACTATCATAATCTTTGGTACATTTGATTGACCATTTTCTTCTTGTTCAACTAATTGTTTTACTTCAAAAAATTTCTTATACTAAATTGTCATCAGCAAATGCAAGCACAACAAACAAATTCCAAAAAACAACTCAAACCCAAAAAATGCCACTTAACTCATTTTAATGAGAACTGAAGACTTTGAAATTTTGTTCTCAATTCTCGTAACTCATACTCACTTTTTTGGGTTATGAGTTATAAGAATTGAGAAAAAATTAATCCAAAAAAACTGACTAGCTGGTGGGGCCCATGGAAAAGTGAGAATGAATAATAGAAACTGAGTAGTATGGGTTAAACTAAACACAACCCAAATTACACTAATTTTTTGCATTGTGATATGTGAAAATGATCTCGAACAGAGTAGTGAAACAATTGAAAGAAATGTAGAAGTAGAACCCACATATACATTGATTTAAATCTTTAAGTAGCTTGTCACAATAGATGAAAAGGGAATATACGAATACCTAATACAAACAACTAATGTTAACATTCTTCTATATTATTTAATGTGATTTTTGTACATTAGAAGATGATTTCTTGTACTATTAGTGTTTTTTTTTTTTTTTTTTTTTTTGTATGGGGCTTGTACTATTAGTTAAGTAAGATATAATCTTCTTTATTTAAGCCATGTGAAGTATATTATTTATTTTTAAACATTATCAATCACGTGCTCTTGAGTAGCGGTGAATAATAGACGGAGGATGAAGGGAAAATTGTCACAATTGTTCCATTATCCTTTTTGGGTTTGGTTTGGAATCCATCTTAGGACTTTGATTCATCTAGTAGGCTATAGAGCAGCGCTGATAAGAATTTGGAATGCTCCCTTGCATATTGGCACTATTGAAAGCAGCTTTGTGTAGGCTGATGGGCTAATGCCCTTGCATGGAAGCCAAAAGCACACTACTTTTCTGCACTGTGATTAGGGGTGACCACGGGTCATTTCAGGTCAAGTTTGTGCCCAACCCACGAACAACCAGACCAAGTCGGGTGAACAATTTGCTGACCCGCCGCCGACTGGTCAAATAGTTGGGTCAGTTCACACGAATCTTTGTTGGAACGTGGTCAAGTTTCAGTCGGAGTCAGATCTGGCCGAAACTTGTTGGATCTGGCCAAAATCTAACAAATTTGGTCAAAAATTGGCCATGAATGGCAAGATCTCATTGGATCTCAAAGAGATCTCGTCAGATCTAGACGATATCCGACTAAGAAAATCTTTAGACGGTTAAGATCGGCGGCCTTCTTGGGGGAGGAGTTAGTCGAGTCGGTTGAAATCGGATTTAGACGCAAGGACCCACCAATTGACCCACCGAATTCGGGTTCGGTACCTCAGAAACCACCACCGACCCGTCACAAGAGTTGGATTGGACGGTTTTCAGATTAGGTCGATCAGAATTGAGGGTGGGTCGGGTCAACGGGTTGTCTTGGACAGGCCTAGTTGTGATATGTGAAAATGAATTCAAAGAAAGAGTAGAAAAATAATTGAAAGAAATGTAGAAGTAATTTGCACACATATGTAGATTTAAATCTTTAAGTAGTGTGTCACAACAGATGAAAAGTGACTACATGAACGGCCTAATATAAGCAACTAATATTAACAATTATATATGTGCATTCGCCTTTGAATAGGAATTTCCGTTGACACATTGCCTTCTATGTTGAATTTTCAGAGCACCTTATTGAACAAATGCAATTGGAGTAGAGTCATAAAATATTAGAGAATGAGATGGTTACCTTACATTCTCTAAAAACTAAAGTGCAGAATTGATTTTTTATTTTTTATTATTGTCTTCTTTGAGCTGAAAATTACAACAAAAACAAGTGAAATTGGAAAAAGTTTGGCTCCAAACATGTATGAAATACAACAACCCAAACCCATAAAATATGAGTTTAGAGGCATGAGTAACTTACTGATCTTGCATAAGTCAATAAAAGTAACTAACTTCAAAATATAATAAACTTTCAATTAAATCTCTTAAAACACATAAATATCAACAAATAGAAATAAACTCCAAATATCATAAATCTGAATAAGAATAAATATAACTAAAAACCTATAAATAAAGACAATCCCTATTGAAGACGCTTACGTAGCAAGGGAGTCAATACCGTACCAGAGGCTGTACCGGTTTGGCCAGCGATACGATATATTTCGAATACCGGTGTACCGTTTCGGGTTTACCGTTATTTTATATATATATATATATAAAACCAAAATTCATATAATTTATTATATATATATATATATATATATATATATATATATATATATATAACCATTTTATCTCATTTAAAATGTTAATCTCTAGTTAAAATTTCAACTAGGTAATATTAATAATATTAGGGAATTGATGTTCCTACTTCTTTAATAATAATAATAATAATAATAATAATAATAATAATAATAATAATAATAATAATAATATCACAGTCAGTAAAGTTTGACAATGTTAACCCAAAAAAAAAAAAAAAAAGTTTGACAGTACAAAAACATTTTTCACTTATTAAAAGTTAAAATGCCGTTTGAAACTTCTTTGGGTTAGAAAAAAAAAAAAAAAATCAAATTTGAAATCTCATTGATAACAATTCACGTGGGTGTGTCAGAAGGCATATTGCCATAAGTTACAAACAAAAAGGAAACCCCATTTACATTTTGCTTTTTACTATTAAAAGTCACAACAAAACAAACAACTAAAGCCTTTAGAAACAAAAACTTAAAAACTGAGAGAGACAGACGGATGGAGGGATGGGCGTGAAGAAGAAGAAGAAGAAGAAGAAGAAGAATGGCTGGTCACTTTCGGAACAGTGATGGCGATGGCAGTATTATGGGTTACATGGTATTTTTTTTTTACCGTTAAACACTTTTTTCCTGTTTTTCATTTACCGTCCGGTATTCTTTTTCCGGCTAGTATCCGATTTTTTTCCCGGTTTTTCCGGTACAACCCGGTAAGCTCCGGTACAAAAAGCGGTACGAAATAGCCGTACTGGCCGGAACAGTACGGTATTGACTCCATTGCTCCAAAGCCCTATCCTTGCACATTATCAAGCGCTCCAAAGATACAGCTCTTAACTAAACTTTAATTTGAAAAAGGTAAATGATGGGGTAAGCCACACATTCATTAAGCAATTATTCTCAACATGCAACATATAGTGAATCACTCACTTCCATAATTCAAATATCATAATCATTCAAAAACACATAATCACATATAGATAATTGATCAAAGCACAATGTCATTACATATAGACATATCACATATTCTCATGTATAATTTTGTGAGCAAATACTAATATCCAAGGACGGACCCACCCAAGTGGGGGCCTAACCACCCCCCCCCCCCCCCTAAATTTTTTATTTTATTTTAAATTTTTACTCATTATAATTTTCATTTTTGTAGTTGGACCCTCCCTTCCAAAACCTTAGGCTCTCCTCCTCCATAATCAACCTAGCCAGCCTAGCCCAATTAGCAACTATTCAACCCAAAATCTTAACAAAAATAATAAAAGTATTCACAATGGTGATTTTATTTTAGCAAAAAAAAAAAAAAAACTATTTTACCACCAAAGAACCAAAAAACCATGTGTTATTGGAGAAACTAAAGTTAAATTTTTTGCAACTAAAGTAAATTGGTATAAATACCAGTTGAATATAGCAAATTGTTAAAAATAAAATATAATATTTTATTAAGATTATCTCTCTTCCTTTAATTAAAAAATACAAATTCTCTTTCTTCCTTTTTTATTTTAATGAGTTGTTTATATGGTTTTAAATGAAGTGGTAAAAAAATAGAACATTTGATGTTAGGTGTATTGTAAGATAATGTGATAAAATAGATAAAATAGCTTTTTGAGGTGTTAAAAGCTAAATTTTTTAGCACCAATATTGTAAATGCTCTAACTAAAAAAAAAAAAAAAAAGTATTAAAAAACAACATTATTTTGTTTTTTTTTTTTTTAATAGATGATTGCATCTTAATATATTAAGAAACAATGATTTTGGTGTATTTATAATTTGTTAATATTATATGAATCACTACAAGAAATCTATACTATTGTGGCTTTTTTTTTTTTTTTTTGGCAGCAGGTGCAAAAAACGTAGCTATATGTTGCATATTACTGCGTTTTTTGGTAGCGTTGCTATACATAGGGTCTATTGCGGCGTTTTATGGGACTGCCACTAAAGGTATAGTCTTTTGCGGCGTCCTACAGCAACAGGACATAAAATCACTGCAATATGTGTGTATTAGCGGCGTTTACATAGATATAGCGACGCTCCAAAATCCCGCTGCAATAAATGTATTATTTTCCGCAGATACTATAGCGGTGGTATAGGAAAACGCTGTAATATTCGATTTGTAGTGGCGTTTGTATGACCACCGCAATAAGGACTCCTTGTTGCAGTGCTTTTGCTTAGTTATAGTGGTGGGTTGGACTGCCACTATAGACCTTATAACTCCCCGCCTCTCCCCATATCTTCCCTTTGTTTTTTTTTTTTTTTTTGGGCTTTTCATTTTTGCAAAAAACAATGTATCTCTCTATCTCTCTCATTCACTGTATCTATCTCATTCACTTCGGAGATCCAAAATCCCACCCAAACAGTATTTATCTCTAGTTCTCTCTCTCTCTTTCTCTCACTCTCCCTCGCAGACCCAAAATCTCACCACCGCCGTTGCCTTCACAACAACCCCACCACCACCACCAAACCACATCAACTCAGTGACCACCAGCTAGCAACCCCAATCCATCTCGTCGCTGCCACCTCATTTCAATCCACCTCGTGAGTTTTTGTTTTTATTTTTTTATTTATGTTCAATGTGTTATGTTATCTATTTTTTTGTTGTTTGTTTGGTAATATATTAGGACGTTTTCTAGTCAAAAACCAAATTATTCCTCTGAATTCTTTAATTTTTGAAGTGGGTTTGTTTATCAGGTTGATTGTGTGAAGAAAAGGAAATGCAATTTGAGCCAAAGTTGTTCAATTTCTCTCTCTCTGTGGGGAAATTGTAAGATTATCATAATGTTTAGACTATATTGAATTAGTCACGCAATTTGAGATGAATGGGGGAGTGAATGTGCTTATAATCTTCTCAAACTGATATGCACTCTCCTTCAACTTAGAGTATTATAGCACATTTATCATCAAATTATAGAGGTTTCTTTAGCTGCAAATTCTATTATAGGTCACTTGTTACTGCTTTGTAGTATTCTACAATCTGTCTTGGGCATTGTGTTTTAAATTTATTGTAGAGATTTATGCCATTAACAGATTCACCATTAGTTGTCTATTTTCATAGAGATGGCTATGCAATTAGCAGAAAACATGGTCCCTAAATATTTAAGCTATTCTTGAAAAGAAAACAAATTGATTCATTGATTGTAGCAAACATTGATAACAATGGTCCTAGCAATCTATTGGTGTAAGCATGTTTAAACTATTTTTTGAAATATAGAAGCAACATAAGAAGTAGATTGAAGCTAAAAGTATTTCTGAAATATTTGTCCTTCAACTGTTTGTTTCACTATATATTTTCTTTACAAAACAAATTTGGTGTTTGATAGTTTTTTTTTTTTTTAATTAAATTCTTTTGGTGTTATCTTAAAGGACTAAAATGAGATTTGGGTTTTGAATTTGATTAGCTTGGTTAATAGTTATGATAATACTTGTTTTTATTTTACACTTTGACAATTGAAATGACAAGGCGAAAAGCAAATTTGCGCACGCGTTCCAAGAGTGTAACCGTGGAAGGAGCTTCTATAGAACATGTGGACCAAGAAATGAATGAAGAAATGCACGAAGCTTCTACGCAAGATATGGGCTTACAACTTGATATCAAATTTGCTATTAGTTTATTTAAAAATTCTATTAAAAAAAAAAACAAAAAAAAAAAAAAACAAAAAGGGTGACTAGTGCATACAGGATACAATTCTAGCCTCATGCATACAAGATTTGCATATTGAGAGGCATATAAAATTTTATGAAAATGATTGCCTTAGGTGCTTTAGTTATTTTGTGTTGGGATTTAGATTTTGTTTATGAGTTTCTGTCAAAATGGGTGTCAACAAGGGTTGTAATTGTTGCATATTAGTTTAACTGAAGTGTTGAATTAGGAGTTACTCGAAGATCTAGAGTTGAAGTATATTAGGACAAACGATCATTAACTGGTTTTTCATCATTTTTAGTGAGTTCATTGATGTTGTGTGTATCACCAAAAGAAAAGTGGTCTCCTTTCCTTTTTCTATTTGAATTTTTAACTTAAAAAACATAAAACTTAACATCTATATCTATATATTACTAAAAGCTGAAGCGTAGTATTTATTGTTGCTACACTTCTGTTGAGCCACATTAGTAGCCACATCATTCATTTATTTTTTATATTTTCTTTTCTCTATTTAAACTTTTCTTCCTCCTATTTTCCCAAAATATATATATATATATATATATATATTCTCCCTATTAGTTCACACACCTACTGTTACATTTCTTCCAATTTTTCTCTCGCTTTTTTGCCTTTTTATCTCTCCACTACTTTACCGTTATACTTCCTTACACTTTTTTATAATTTGCCTCTTCTTCTACTTTTACACCTACTGTTACACTACTTCCAACATTTCCCTTTCCTTTTTACCTCTTTACCTCCCCACTACTTTACCGTTATACTTCCTTCCTCTTTTTTATAATTTGCCTCTTCTTCTACCCATTTTAGTTTGTATAAATTTGATATCGTTTTCTCATTCAATTCATATTTTTCCCACACAAAACTGTAAATACTCTCTCTCTCTCTCTCTCTCTCCCTCTCTCTCGGTGAATTTTTATTCTTTCTTATAATTCTAATTAAGGTTGATTTTTTTTTTTAATATGTGTTTTGGTATTTTTTTTTTTTTTTTAATTTATAAATATCCCATCAGAAAGTCTTCTCTTTCCCTTTTATAGCTTTGGTTGAGTTTTAGTTTGGGTTAATATTTAATTTTTTGGGAAACATTAATTTGAATATGCCTACCAATTGTTTGAGTAATAAATTATTATAAAGCCTATTATTTATTCCTTTAGTTTCATTTTAATTTTGGTTAAGATAATGTTGTAATTTTGTAATAAGTTTTGATTATTATGATCATTTCCTTATTCCTTAAGAGATGAGAAGTTAGAATAATAAATTTGAAACTTATAAAGTTTAGTTGTATATTAAGCAAATATAATACACTAAAATAGAAGTTAGAAGAATATGGTTCACCTTAAAAATATATTAATCAAACATAAAAAATAATAATAATAATAATAATTGTAGGGGCTCCTTTTTCGGGAGGGGACCACCGACAATGAATTTGTAGAGAGTGGGGAAAAGGGTTTGGCTCCGGCCGGCCTCTCGTCGGTGCTCCTTGAGTTTTTCCTTTGTTGTTCTTCGTCTGGGGTTGCTCCTCGGCTGGTGTCCGAGGAGGCCCCCCTTCACCAGGGGGGCTCTTTGCCTTATATACTCCTTATAGTTTGATCCTGACCCTACAGCTGTTAACCATCCAGGCCACCGCTTTCAGAGCCTGTCCCATCAGACAGGTTCTTCACCATGCTGTGGGTTGTGGCCTCCAAGGTTGCACTGTTCGGGGGTCTTGTCACCATTAATGTAGCCTGGGGGGTCAGGCAAACTCATTAAGTGTAGATGTGACCACCCATTCTGGGTTTGCCCCCTACCCAGGATTAGACTAGGTGTGCCGAGGAAGGGTGTGTCCTCTGCATGGGTCCGAGAAGGGCTAAAACCCTTTGGACGACTATCTGGGATGACTGTCCTCCTCGGCTTGGGCCTTGGGCCAGCCTAAAGGTGGGCCGGGGATTCCGGGCCCACGGGCCCCACAATAGCCCCTCAAAACCCTGCTGCACGTTTCCTCGGACGGGGAGGAGGGTTTTGCAAGCCTTGGCCCTTATGTTCCGGAAGGCCTTCCGCTGGCTGGTTCTTCCTCGAGTGGCCGGATTCGACACTCAGACCCCTTAGTAGGTAGTTTTGGACCATGCAGCACCTTGGCTCCGTCATAAATGGCTAGCTCCCCATAGGCTTGGGTCCGAGGACCGTGCAAGACCTAGGTACAGTTGCTGCCTTTAGAACGAGTGGCTAGCTCCCCGTAGGCTTGGGTCCGAGGACCATGCAAGTCCTAGGTACAGTTGCTGCCTTTAGAACGAGTGGCTAGCTCCCCGTAGGCTTGGGTCCGAGGACCATGCAAGTCCTAGGTACAATTGCTGCCCTCGATGGTAAGTGGCTAGCTCCCCATAAGCTTGAGTCCGTAGACCATGCAAGGCCTAGGTACAATTGTTGCCTTTAGTACGAGTGGCTAGCTCCCCGTAGGCTTGGGTCCGAGGACCATGCAAGTCCTAGGTACAGTTGCTGCCATCGTGGTAAGTGGCTAGCTCCCCATAGGCTTGAGTCCGTAGACCATGCAAGACCTAGGTACAATTGCTGCCTTCAGAACGAGTGGCCAGCTCCCCGTAGGCTTGGGTCCGAGGACCATGCAAGTCCTAGGTACAGTTGCTGCCATCGTGGTAAGTGGCTAGCTCCCCATAGGCTTGAGTCCGTAGACCATGCAAGACTTAGGTACAATTGCTGCCTTCAGAACGAGTGGCCAGCTCCCCGTAGGCTTGGGTCTGAGGACCATGCAAGTCCTAGGTACAGTTGCTGCCATCGTGGTAAGTGGCTAGCTCCCCATAGGCTTGAGTCCGTAGACCATGCAAGACCTAGGTACAATTGCTGCCTTCAGAACGAGTGGCCAGCTCCCCGTAGGCTTGCGTCCGAGGACCATGCAAGTCCTAGGTACAGTTGCTGCCATCATGGTAAGTGGCTAGCTCCCCATAGGCTTGAGTCCGTAGACCATGCAAGACCTAGGTACAATTGCTGCCTTTAGAATGAGTGGCCAGCTCCCCGTAGGCTTGGGTCCGAGGACCATGCAAGACCTAGGTACAATTGCTGCCATCGTGGTAAGTGGCTAGCTCCCCGTAGGCTTGAGTCCGTAGACCATGCAAGACCTAGGTACAATTGCTGCCTTCAGAACGAGTGGCCAGCTCCCCGTAGGCTTGGGTCCGAGGACCATGCAAGTCCTAGGTACAGTTGCTGCCATCGTGGTAAGTGGCTAGCTCCCCATAGGCTTGAGTCCGTAGACCATGCAAGACCTAGGTACAATTGCTGCCTTCAGAACGAGTGGCCAGCTCCCCGTAGGCTTGGGTCCGAGGACCATGCAAGACCTAGGTACAATTGCTGCCATCGTGGTAAGTGGCTAGCTCCCCATAGGCTTGAGTCCGTAGACCATGCAAGACCTAGGTACAATTGCTGCCTTCAGAACGAGTGGCCAGTTCCCCGTAGGCTTGGGTCCGAGGACCATACAAGACCTAGGTACAGTTGCTGCCATCGTGGTTTCGCTTTCGTCCCCGAGTGTGAGGACACAGTGTTCACCTCTTTGGGCAACTCAGTCTCACATCGGTTAGAAGTCCCTTCCACTAACCCTTTATGAGCTCTTGGAGTAGGAGTCAGTGTGCCACCACTGCACAGTTGCCTTCAATAGGAGTTCGTCCTCGGATCTGAGAACTTTGCTTTAGTATGCAGACGTCCACGGGTCATTTTCTGGGAGCGGTTTTTCCTCAGGTCGGATTGTGACTTCACACGTGGGGCTGATCTCGCCTCTGGTTCGTGTTCCCCGTCCTTCTGGTTTACGAGGCGTCGCTTGGCCTTCCGCGCTCCGTGTTTGACGCTTCGGTGCCCGTAACGCGCCTTCATTAATGCCCTCGTGAATCAACACGAATCTGGCGGTTGGCAATCCCCTTGGAATTGGGTGGGAATTAATTCCCTTTGACAATTCTCCCTTCGAATTCTGCGTGGCTCAACTCCCGCCGGTTTTCGCCTTCCATAAAAGGCGTTCTGGGGGGAGTGTTTCTCCTCATTCCATGAATCCTCCATCACAAACAGAAATATACACTTTCACTTCCCTGAGCCCCTTTGACACCGCCACTAGGATTGTGACCACAGTCAGGAGATCTGGAGTTAAGGGCCGCCGTGGCCGCAGCCCCCACTGGGCTGCCGGCATGGCAGAGTTTAGGCGTAACACTGGCAGGGCCTCGTACGGTGGCTAAGGGGGACGTCGTTGAAGTACCTAATGCCTCTCCCCAGAGCGCACCTCCGACGAAGGAGGCACGCGAACTCCCGTCACGGCTGGTGCCCGAGTATTGCCGTCTCCGACGGTCAATGCTCGTGCAGTTTGGAGAGGGTCGAGGAAGCATCACGAGGGAATGTGTTCTGGGGTCCCTAGGTCGGCTCCTCACTTTGTTCAAGCTTTGGTTTCAAGGTGAGCCAGCCCCCAGCCCCCCTTCCCGTGCTTTTACTGTCCAGTTCTCCCATTCTCTGGACGCCAGTAAAAGCACGGGTTGACACTTCCCTCATTTCTGATATTAATTCTTTGCGAGCCTCTTGCCCGACTAGTTCTAGGATCGGTTCGCCTGGGCCTCTGATTGTAGGATTAGTTTGTAGGATTTCTTGTAAAACATGCCTATCTGAGCCTCTGATTGTATTTGTAACTTTTCTTTTATGAAATAATAAAGATTGTTGTACTTGTAATCTTTTTCTAAAATAATAAAGAACTTTTCTTTTATTTGCAGTTGAATTTTCTTTTCGTACTGCGATTCTTCTCTTCTTCTCTTCTCTTTTTTTTTCTTTGCACCGCCAACTTTTGAGTAGTAACTACTTTAGAGCGACCGCCGGTTACGCCGGCCAGCGCACTAACCCTCCCCACAGACGGCGCCAATTGTAGGGGCTCCTTTTTCGAGAGGGGACCCCCGACAATGAATTTGTAGAGAGTGGGGAAAAGGGTTTGGCTCCGACCTGCCTCTCGCCAGTGCTCCTTGAGTTTTTCCTTTATTGTTCTTCGTCTGGGGTTGCTCCTCGGCTGGCGTCCGAGGAGGCCCCCCTTCACCAGGGGGGCTCTTTGCCTTATATACTCCTTATAGTTTGATCCTGACCCTATAGCTGTTGGCCATCCAGGCCACCGCTTTCAGAGCCTGTCCCATCAGACAGGTTCTTCACCATGCTGTGGGTTGTGGCCTCCAAGGTTGCACTGTCCGGGGGTCTTGTCACCATTAATGTAGCCTAGGGGGTCAGGCAAACTCATTAAGTGTGGATGTGACCACCCATTCTGGGTTTGCCCCCTACCCAGGATTAGACTAGGTGTGCCGAGGAAGGGTGTGTCCTCGGCATGGGTCCGAGAAGGGCTAAAACCCTTTGGACAACTATCTGGGATGACTGTCCTCCTCGGCTTGGGCCTTGGGCCAGCCTAAAGATGGGCCGGGGATTCCAGGCCCACGGGCCCCACAATAGCCCTTCAAAACCCTGCTGCACGTTTCCTCGGACGGGGAGGAGGGTTTTGCAAGCCTTGGCCCTTATGTTCCGGAAGGCCTTCCGCTGGCTGGTTCTTCCTCGAGTGGCCGGATTCGACACTCAGACCCCTTAGTAGGTAGTTTTGGACCATGCAGCACCTTGGCTCCGTCATAAATGGCTAGCTCCCCATAGGCTTGGGTCCGAGGACCGTGCAAGACCTTGGTACAGTTGCTGCCTTCAGAACGAGTGGCTAGCTCCCCGTAGGCTTGGGTCCGAGGACCATGCAAGTCCCAGGTACAGTTGCTGCCTTTAGAACGAGTGGCTAGCTCCCCGTAGGCTTGGGTCCGAGGACCATGCAAGTCCTAGGTACAATTGCTGCCCTCGATGGTAAGTGGCTAGCTCCCTATAAGCTTGAGTCCGTAGACCATGCAAAGCCTAGGTACAATTGTTGCCTTTAGTACGAGTGGCTAGCTCCCCGTAGGCTTGGGTCCGAGGACCATGCAAGTCCTAGGTACAGTTGCTGCCATCGTGGTAAGTGGCTAGCTCCCCATAGGCTTGAGTCCGTAGACCATGCAAGACCTAGGTACAATTGCTGCCTTCAGAACGAGTGGCCAGCTCCCCGTAGGCTTGGGTCCGAGGACCATGCAAGTCCTAGGTACAGTTGCTGCCATCGTGGTAAGTGGCTAGCTCCCCATAGGCTTGAGTCCGTAGACCATGCAAGACCTAGGTACAATTGCTGCCTTCAGAACGAGTGGCCAGCTCCCCATAGGCTTGGGTCTGAGGACCATGCAAGTCCTAGGTACAGTTGCTGCCATCGTGGTAAGTGGCTAGCTCCCCATAGGCTTGAGTCCGTAGACCATGCAAGACCTAGGTACAATTGCTGCCTTCAGAACGAGTGGCCAGCTCCCCGTAGGCTTGGGTCCGAGGACCATGCAAGTCCTAGGTACAGTTGCTGCCATCATGGTAAGTGGCTAGCTCCCCATGGGCTTGAGTCCGTAGACCATGCAAGACCTAGGTACAATTGCTGCCTTTAGAATGAGTGGCCAGCTCTCCGTAGGCTTGGGTCCGAGGACCATGCAAGACCTAGGTACAATTGCTGCCATCGTGGTAAGTGGCTAGCTCCCCATAGGCTTGAGTCCGTAGACCATGCAAGACCTAGGTACAATTGCTGCCTTCAGAATGAGTGGCCAGCTCCCCGTAGGCTTGGGTCCGAGGACCATGCAAGTCCTAGGTACAGTTGCTGCCATCGTGGTAAGTGGCTAGCTCCCCATAGGCTTGAGTCCGTAGACCATGCAAGACCTAGGTAGAATTGCTGCCTTCAGAACGAGTGGCCAGCTCCCCGTAGGCTTGGGTCCGAGGACCATGCAAGACATAGGTACAATTGCTGCCATCGTGGTAAGTGGCTAGCTCCCCATAGGCTTGAGTCCGTAGACCATGCAAGACCTAGGTACAATTGCTGCCTTCAGAACGAGTGGCCAGCTCCCCGTAGGCTTGGGTCTGAGGACCATACAAGACCTAGGTACAGTTGCTGCCATCGTGGTTTCGCTTTCGTCCCCGAGTGTGAGGACACAGTGTTCACCTCTTTGGGCAACTCAGTCTCACATCGGTTAGAAGTCCCTTCCACTAACCCTTTATGAGCTCCTGGAGTAGGAGTCAGTGTGCCACCACTGCACAGTTGCCTTCAATAGGAGTTCGTCCTCGGATCTGAGAACTTTGCTTTAGTATGCTGACGTCCACGGGTCATTTTCTGGGAGCGGTTTTTCCTCAGGTCGGATTGTGACTTCACACGTGGGGCTGATCTCGCCTCTGGTTCATGTTCCCCGTCCTTCTGGTTTACGAGGCGTCGCTTGGCCTTCCGCGCTCCGTGTTTGACGCTTCGGTGCCCGTAACGCGCCTTCATTAATGCCCTCGTGAATCAACACGAATCTGGCGGTTGGCAATCTCCTTGGAATTGGGTGGGAATTAATTCCCTTTGACAATTCCCCCTTCGAATTCTGCGTGGCTCAACTCCCGCCGGTTTTCGCCTTCCATAAAAGGCGTTCTGGGGGGAGTGTTTCTCCTCATTCCATGAATCCTCCATCACAAACAGAAATATACACTTTCACTTCCCTGAGCCCCTTTGACACTGCCACTAGGATTGTGACCACAGTCAGGAGATCTGGAGTTAAGGGCCGCCGTGGCCGCAGCCCCCACTGGGCTGCCGGCATGGCAGAGTTTAGGCGTAACACTGGCAGGGCCTCATACGGTGGCCAGGGGGGACGTCGATGAAGTACCTAATGCCTCTCCCCAGAGCGCACCTCCGACGAAGGAGGCACGCGAACTCCCGTCACGGCTAGTGCCTGAGTATTGCCGTCTCCGACGGTCAATGCTCGTGCAGTTTGGAGAGGGTTGAGGAAGCATCACGAGGGAAGGTGTTCTGGGGTCCCTAGGTCGGCTCCTCACTTTGTTCAAGCTTTGGTTTCAAGGTGAGCCAGCCCCCAGCCCCCCTTCCCGTGCTTTTACTGTCCAGTTCTCCCATTCTCTGGACGCCAGTAAAAGCACGGGTTGACACTTCCCTCATTCCTGATATTAATTCTTTGCGAGCCTCTTGCCCGGCTAGTTCTAGGATCGGTCCGCCTGGGCCTCTGATTGTAGGATTAGTTTGTAGGATTTCTTGTAAAACATGCCTGTCTGAGCCTCTGATTGTATTTGTAACTTTTCTTTTATGAAATAATAAAGATTGTTGTACTTGTAATCTTTTTCTGAAATAATAAAGAACTTTTCTTTTATTTGCTGTTGAATTTTCTTTTCGTACTGCGATTCTTCTCTTCTTCTCTTCTCTTTTTTTTTCTTTGCACCGCCAACTTTTGAGTAGTAACTACTTTAGAGCGACCGCCGGTTACGCCGACCAGCGCACTAACCCTCCCCACAGACGGCGCCAATTGTAGTTGCTCCTTTTTCGGGAGGGGACCCCCGACAATGAATTTGTAGAGAGTGGGGAAAAGGGTTTGGCTCCGACCGGCCTCTCGCCGGTGCTCCTTGAGTTTTTCCTTTATTGTTCTTCGTCTGGGGTTGCTCCTCGGCTGGCGTCCGAAGAGGCCCTCCTTCACCAGGGGGGCTCTTTGCCTTATATACTCCTTATAGTTTGATCCTGACCCTATAGCTGTTGACCATCCAGGCCACCGCTTTCAGAGCCTGTCCCATCAGACAGGTTCTTCACCATGCTGTGGGTTGTGGCCTCCAAGGTTGCACTGTCCGGGGGTCTTGTCACCATTAATGTAGCCTGGGGGGTCAGGCAAACTCATTAAGTGTGGATGTGACCACCCATTCTGGGTTTGCCCCCTACCCAGGATTAGACTAGGTGTGCCGAGGAAAGGTGTGTCCTCGGCATGGGTCCGAGAATGGCTAAAACCCTTTGGACGACTATCTGGGATGACTGTCCTGCTCGGCTTGGGCCTTGGGCCAGCCTAAAGGTGGGCCGGGGATTCCGGGCCCACGAGCCCCACAATAATAATAATAATAATGATATATTTATAGAGATAAAAAGATTTAAAAAAAAAAAAAACTTGTAGAAATCTTTTTTTTTTTTTTAATTTTTAAAATAGACAATACTTGAAGTAATGTTTATATATATATATATATATATATTACACTTCTTTACGTAATATTTATATTCCCACGCATCACGTGGATCTGCGGCTAGTTCTTTATAATTGGCTATCAATTTTCATTTTTCTCACTGACTTAGACTCCCTAACTAAGTAAATTTCAAGCTCCTTATAATGAAGAAAGGAAAGCATCATTTGGTCTGTACTCTTGCACGAGAAAAAGAAAAGCTTAACAATCAGTCTTCTCTTCCTTATTATTTCAGAATCACTCTTATCAACTTGTCTTACAGGTGGGTCTTTTTAACTCACTTGCTGCAGCCTTTGGTGCAAACTATACTCACTATCAGAGTTTTTATAAAAGAAAGTATTCAACATTTATCAACAACTAAAGTTTGCTTATTAGATATATAAAATTGAAGAACAAAAATCTAAATAGATTATTTTTCTATCTCTGACACCCACCATCTTAGGGTGTTAAGTTGATCATGAAAAGTTTCATGGGCTTGATGTTAATCTTCTTTACTTGACACTACAAAAAAATTTTTCATGAAAAGTTTCATTAAACACTCTTACTTTTTCTAGTAAGAATTCTTTTGCCACCTCACTTTCCTCTTAGCAAAAATACAACCTATAATATATTATTTCTTTTGCCACCTCACTTTTCTCTTTTTTTAAATTTTTATTTAATTTCATATATATTTACTTACTTTAACGATATTGTCTCCTTTAAATTTTAGAAGTGCAACTACTTGTACGTGCCATTCGTAGGCCAAGCAAGTACTTGGATGTTTGGGATCTTTTCGACGACCAAGTAATTGAGTTGTTGCTAAATGGTATGCATTAGCCGGTTGATGAAGGGGCGAGGGCTTTCACTGGTTTCTTGGGGTCGATTGCACAGAAACCCCACATATGTCCAATAAGATATCTAAATTGGAGGGACATGACAGAAGAACTTAAAGAAGAGTGTTGGCATCTTGTACAGGTAAACCAAGAACTTATAATACTTCTAATTATGGCATTTTAGCATGCTTGTTGCAATTCTAATTCTAACTTAACTATTTGATTGTAATTTGCTAACTCAACTATTTGATTGTAGTGAAAATATGCCGACCCTACTAATCCTATTGCATATGTGGGTTTGAAGACATTTACTTTACAAAAAATTGGGAAGGTTTGGAGGGATCACAAGTGTAGGCTGAAAACGGCTCATTACATACCGCATCCAAGAAACAAAACACGGGTGAAAAGCAACCGACCCAAGGGATGCATACCAGAAGATTGGGATGTTCTTATTGACCATTGGTATACTGAGGATTTAGTGATATGTTCTTTTTAATTTTTTTTTTTAAAGATGTGCTTAATTTGTGTTTTTGGTTTTCATTACTGCCATGTTGTAAATGTGATGGTTATTTCTGCCTAAGGAACAAGTTTTACTTTACTAATTGTTGCTTGAAAGTTGTGACCCAATAAAATTGGTGATCTGAGATAGGTCATGTATTATTCAGGAAGTCACAAACTCAATTTTTTTTTTTTTTTAAATTTAAAATGCAATGTAAATAATGTTGAAGTTTTGTTGATTTTATAAAATATGAACAATATACTTTCCTATCTAGTCATTGTTAGCATTGTCATGATTCATTAAGTTTCTCCAAATTATGCTTTGATTAATAACATGTCCTGATGGTCAAGTATTTTCAGACTGTCAATATGCACTTTCCTATTAGTGACCTCATGCTTGCTAGCATATTTCAACTCCATACAAAGTTGTTCTGTCTCTTCACTTCTGAGGTCATGCTTCTTCCTGACAAAGAAGCATCAAGGCTATCCAAATTTAAGAACTATACTTTTTATAGATTTTTGACAACTCTACTTAAATCAACTTTACTACTTTAACAAGGTCTTATTTTCTTTATTTTCCAATTCTTAAGTTTCTCTTGAATCTTATGCAACCAGTAGGAAAACATGTATGTAACAATCATTGACTCAGAACCTAGTGCCCCATCACATCTTATTAAATGATCATATTCATCACCAAGACTTACCTTATCTTCTTTCATTTCATGCTCACACTTACATAAAGTTAAAAAATATACGTGGACTGTCATAGTACATATATCAAGAGAACTATACTTTTTTTTTTTTTTAGTTTTTTTTTTTTTTTTTTTAAACTACCCTCTTGAGCTTATCAAAGATTGTCTTGCTATTCTTATGGTATTCTCTGGCTCCATAATTTTGTAGATAGAGTCAGAGAAGAATAGGGACCGTCATTCAAAATAGAAGGACTTACATACTGCTGGTTCATGCAGCTTTGCCATGCACGCTGCAAAAAAGGTAATAAGTATTATGACTAATTTTTAAATGATTTGACTTATCTTAAATTTATGTGAAACCGATATTCATCATTACATAAATATGTTGTTCATATTGCAGGCAAAAACAAATGGATGTCTTGTAGAGCGTGCAGCATTATATTCAATACTACATACTCATAAAGATGGATCTGCAGTTAATGAAGTAGTGCAAGCAAAAATGGTGAGTAATCTATTTTTGGTTTCATTTTCATTGTCAATCATTGCATTTGCTTCAATAGAGTGGTTTCACAATAACCATACTATTTAGTATGCTTATTGCAGTTCTAATTCTATGGAGTAAACGCCTTGACCATTTTTTTTGTCAAGCTCATTGTAATATTGCCTTGATGGCAGGGTTTTGTTTCACATGGTTGATACATTTTTTGATTGGTTCAACTTGTATTTAACTCTTATTTCTTTGTTTCTACTATCAAACTGATTTATTGATGCGGTGAGTCCTTAGTTTCCTATTGGTGCCTGCTATATTTTTTTTACTTAATTGCCTTGCTATGCATTCTGAGGTATGACCAGTTGCATGTCTATAATCGATTCTTTGGTATTCATTAGCAGAGTGTTCATAAATTGTGTGGGTGTAATGCTTGTTTGACTATGTATGTTGAATTTTTGTTTTTCTTTTGACAATTTTGAATTTACTGATGAGAATTTAATGGTTTTTAATTTATTGGAATCTCAATAACTTCAAATATCTGCAGCATGGTCTGCTCTTTAAGGTGTGACTTCAAGGAATTCTCTGTAAAATTTTAAAAAATTGCCCCCAACCTATGCCTCATATGTGCATAGTTGCTGGATTTCTTTTTTGGTGTTTGAATTTACTAATAATCAAAATTTCGTAACAAGATTGGGCTTCCCTTGAATATTAGTGCTCTGGTTATTACCTTGACTAATTAGTAATTACTATTGTGCCTTGTTGGCTAAAGTAGTAAAGCTACTCTTGAGCTAGAAGGTAGGCTTCATGTACCGGAGTCCGTAGGTGACTCTTCCCTACTTTCTCAAGTTCCCAACAATCTTGGCTTTGTCAATCTTTTCTACATTTGCGTATTATTACTCTTGATTTGAAGTTGAGTAACAGATAAATGAGAAGGTTTTTTTGTTTATTTTATGACTACTTTAGTTGGTTAGGGCTTGATTATTACTCTAAGGACTTCACAATATTCTATCACTAATATCAGCACATATAGTTTTAACTAAGCTTTCATCTCCACAAACTTTACCATAGCTTCTCGTATTCTTTCAATCCATTTATGGTATATAAGAGAATTTCATTTCATCAATGATAGATGAAATGAAATTCTATAGAGAGAACAGCGAGTATTAATTTAGTTCTTCTCTCATCTTTATTAATAGTATCTTGTATTGCTATAGAGAGGACAGATTTTGATTGCATCTTATTGCATTCATTATATTGTGTATGCTTCTCAATATAATTTTTGTTGTTTTCAATCAAATGATGTTGCTAATTTTTAATTATTTTGTTTTGTTCAAAACCAAATATCAGGATAAAATGAAGGAGTTGTTGGCTAAACCTTCGAATCAACTGTAATTAGATGACACAAGTGGTAGTATTGCATGGGCACCGGATGATGTGTTTGCCAAAGTGATGGGTAAGGAGCGCAAAGGTCGTATTCGTGGAGTAGGATTTGGTCCAAACCCAAGTGGCTAAAGTAGCAAGAGTGCTCTCACAAACCTTCAAATACGATCAAGTCAATCAAGGGACGACGAAGTTGCACAACTGAAGGCTTCCTTGGTTGAGATGCAGGAGAAATTGTCCTCTTTTGATGAAATGAAGGAAAAACTTAGCCAACTCGAAGAGATGGAGTAAAGAATGGCTCACATGCTTCAACAAGTGCAACAAATAACTTCACAATGCAGTCAGGTTGGCATTAATGATTTTGATTTTGGGGTTTCTAATGGTTAATTTGTGTTTTTGGGTTAATTTGTATTTAGATAGTAATATGGTTTGTGTTGTATTTTTTGAGCTTTCTTTCTAAGCTACATGATTTATACTTGCCAATTTTAAGGTAATATATAACTTAGTGAAGACTTTGGGCTGATTAACACTTTGGGCTATTGAAAAATATTAAAAGTGTGTTGATTAGCTTTTGGGCTGATAATATTGATTAGCACTTGGGCTGATTAGCACTTTGATTAGCATTAGATATTGGATTGTCATTAGTATTGCCTTAGGACTTACTTCTTGGACATTTATAGCTAAGGTTGTGCCATTACTAGTGTTGATTTTACTAGCATACTTGCTATACAAGATCACTTCTAGCAGATCTTGTAAAGGGATTTGGAAGTACGTGATCATGGGAACCATTGCTAGTGATGGTTTCTAATGTCATTGGCAAAAATTGCATCCCTCAAATAATTTATACAATTGGGTTCTTGTATATGCCATTTGTATTGAAATTCTTTTATATTATGATGTTGAATTAATTGAGTTAAGTATAGGTGGAGGATGAGATCAACCAATGGGATGCTGTGTAATTGGCAAGTGCAAAGTTTTTGTAGCTTAGCTTAGCTTTGTCAGCTGGAAAGGTAGCTTAACTTTGTCAAACACTTGAATTGTTGAATTGTTGGGACATGAGCGAATTGTATTAAGCCTATGTTTTAGAAAAGCTTTTTTATGAGATGATGGGAATGTAGGCCTCTAGCTTTTTTCTTCTCTTCTTTATTTGGGTATCTGCCACTGTAGACATTTTGTTGTTTCATTTTTCATTTTCCACTTGCATTGGCATTTAGTTTATGGATGCATGGTTATAATTTAAGTAGAGTTTGTTCTTTAGGTTGCATACAATTTTCAAAATCTGAGTTTTGCCCATTTATGTTCTTCCTTGAAGAAATAGAGTTTATACTTTAAGGTATTTGATAGTTGTATTGTGATTTCTATATTGTAGTTGCAACATTTGAAATTCCAAATTTCCCTTGTAATGCTCATGCATTAAGCAATTTTTGATTCCAATATTTGATATTGTTGTGTCCTAATTATTGCTTCTTCTTTTTTCTTTTTCTTTTTTTGTATGTAGGACGTTCCTTCGATCCTACAATCCCCAGCTCTCCTACAATCTCCAACTCTCCAAAAATCATCAGTCGCATCCCATTAACCAGGCAATTTATAAATTTTATGTTGAGGACATTTTGTGTACAAAGCACCACATTTGAACAAACACATTTTTTGCAAATGTTGAAAAGTTATTTTGAAACACTTTGAAACTTTGATTATGGTATTAGTTTAATTTAAGTGTTAAAAGATTTTCTGTGTACAAAGGACCGCATCTTTCTTTTGTTAATTTTATGATGATGGTTATAGACAATGTTATGTAGTTAATATAATGTTGTGTACAAAGGACCACATATTTTCATCAATAATGTATTTGATAATATATTATGATGTTAATATTATGTTAGTTTGGAGACATTTGTAGTGATGTTAATTAGTTATATTTTGTGGTATTGTGTTAATTAGTTACAGGTTCTTTGTAACAAGTCTGTAAAAAAAAAAATAGTGGTTTTAAAACCTACTTTAAAAAAAAAAATATATATATATATATATATATATATATATATCACTGTAAGGCCCGTTTGAGCCAAGAGAGGGCGTGTAGGGCACGTGTGTGGTATAGGGTTGCTTAAGGTATGTGTTACGAAATGCAACGGTTGTGACAAAAACATGATAACTGAGTGTTGAATCTAGAATAGTATGGATAAGTTGTGGAGATCCAATTCTCTATCAACTCCAGGACTGGTTGTCCTCCTGATATTGTAAATATATATATATATATATATATATATATATATATATATATATATATATATATATCGGCAGTCAAAAAGCGCTACTAAAGGTGCATATATTATGATTTAAATGAAGCACTATAGTGGAGTTTTTGCCCGCCGCTAAAAGTGCAATAAGTCCGTTGCAATTGGTTCTCTATAGCAGCGCCTTTTGCTCGTTGCTAAAAGTCAATTGACATGAATTCTGACAGCACATGGCGGCGGTTTTCTACTCACTGCAAAAAAACAAAATGCCACTAAAATGTGCATTTATAGCAGCGTTTTTTGTTACTGAAGGCTGGCAGGTGGAACTGCCGTAATAGCCCCTGTCGCAATAGGCTAAATGGACCTTTAGCGGCTGTTTTTTGGGCTTTTGCAGTTGTTTTGGCCCGCCACAATAGTCAAGTTTTTTTTTTTTTTTTTGAACCTCCTCTAATTGGAAATCTTGAGTCCATCCTTGCCAATACCTAACTCCTATTGGGCGTGCGCCTATCGCATAGTCTCATTCGCGTGCATAACATCTAAACTCTATGATTAATAATAATAACAATAATAATAGTGATGATTAAAAAAAATGTGCATAAAAATTAATAATATATTATTCTTGAGCTCAGAGGGTTTAACAGAACCATGAAAGCTACATGTAAATACAATAGAGAAATTTCTAAAATACGTAACAAAAAATGCAAGATTAATTAGGCAAAAACTCTTTACCAGGCATTAGGGGTAGTGCCCAAAGGAATCAGGGCACTCAACAAGTTGGTTCAACTTCAACCCACAAAGGTGGCCAATCAAAATCAAAATCAAAATGTTGATCCATAGAGAGCTTATCAATGTGTCCATTGAGATAGTTATAGACAAACAAGTCCTTGCCATCATCAACGAAGTATATGCAATTGGCGTTGCATCCGTCAAACCGAGAGGCCTTGATGGAGAGCGAAGTGGTGAAACCCAAGAACAAGGCTGTGTCCCCTAAACTCCTCACCTTTACCGCTTCTATGCTACTCACATTCACTTTAAACACTTCAAATACCTGGCTATTTCGTTTAACCCAAACAACTGTCTTGATGATCCCACCACAATGTAAAAACAATCATTCATTTGATACACAAAACTTGTTACCAACTTTGTTTCGATTGGATTTGGACCTTGAGCATCACAAACCACAAGTACACCACTAGAAGTGATGGCATAAAATCTTCCCTGGTAATACGTGACATCAATATAGGGTCGTTTTTCAGCTATCATGGTCCATGTATTGTCACCAGCTCTAGCAAAAGCTAAAAGCTTCATCCTTCGATTTGCAAACCTAACAATGATCATGGTTATGTAATTAGAGTTCCAAGAAGGACTTGATGATAAGACGGCTTTCTTAATGAGATTTACGTGCGAGTGCTGATGATAGTTTTGGCTAAGGTATGGCAACATTATACGGTTCTGGTTTAAAGGGTGCAGCAAATTCATTGTTTTATCTTCGGCTAGGGTTATAAGCCACCCCTTTAAAGAAAAGTAACTCTTTCCACTAGCTTCTGGTAACGGCAGCTCGAGATAGTTCCTGTTTGAAAAACTGAAGAACCTTCGGTAGCCATTGTTGTCTCTAAGCATAAGCCACGGAAGTTGGCAATATCGACCAAAGTTCTCTATAGCTGTCACCGACCAACATGTAGTAGAAGCTGTGCCAAAGTTAATGAAGTCCTGGTACGAAATTATTGGCTTCACAATCTCAGCTCTTGTATCTTCATGAGAATCTAAAAATTAGCCATCAAGCTCAAACCTAATGTATAACGCACTGCTACCCTTTCTTTTCTTTCTTTTTTTTTTTTTTTTTAATGAACAAAGCACTGCTACTGCAATACTACTATTGTTTCATGCAACTAAGTATTATATATACAAAGTTAAAACACCACCGTCCCTCCAATTCCAATGACAAAATATATATTTCGTTTCCAAATAGGAGAAGGTTTTAAAGAGGCCCCCTGTTTGGGTCCAAAGTCAGTTAATACCATGACCAAATTCAACTGAAATTGGAAACCCTCTTGCCCACTTAATATTACCTCATCCTCATACTCCTCTTCCCCGGCCACCCCACACCCCCCCCCCCCCCCCCCCAAAACATACACACACACTCATATGGGCCAAAATGGCCAAATATCACTGTTGGCCAAAATATTTGGCGATCTACCACTATTTTGAAAATATATATAGATGTATCACTTTTTTTGGAACTCGAGTTTTTGAAAAAAATAGCTTTTAAATTTGTCGTGCTATTTTTTATGGAACTCGAGTTACATAAAAAATTGGAGGCTATTTTTCATGGAACTCGAATTACACGTAAACTCAAGTTTCACCAAAGTGGTAAATCCTTTCACAAACAGTGGTAAATCGCCAAATATTTAGGCCAACAGTGGTATTTGGCTATTTTGGCCCATAGATATGTATGTGCCTTTTTATTTGCGATAGTTTTTGTTAGGGGGCTAAAAGTACAAATTTGAAGAATTTGAAAAAGGGGTGGAAGCAAAGACAAGAAATAAAACTCATACACTAATATAACAAGCTCACTACCGAGCGAAAAATCTATGAGATGCAGAAAATTCACCCTGGAAATTACCAAGAATACAAGGCTGAACTCACTCACCACTCAAAAGACTACCCAAAGAGATACATAATATAACACAAATAATTTTGAATAATAATCACTCTAATAATCTAATATCTCAATCTAGCTAACTAGCTATATATAGTGCTTGGAACGTCCCATTAAGCATGGGGGAATTAAATGACTATATAATTTCCAAGACATGAAAAAGAAGCGGATTTAGACATTGCTATTGTGAAGCTGGATAGATTGGCTAGAATGGGAGGTCTTCAAGAAGCAGATTTTCTAGTTTTTGACAGTCCGCATGTGGACTTACCTAGTTTGCTGGATTTTGATTTTAATGGATTGTACCAAACCAAGCAGTGTCTTGAGAACCTATTTGTTCTATAGTTTTTCTTAATATATTATCCTTTTGACCAAAAAAAGAAAAAAAAAATTGATATGGTATATCCCACAAAACCATATTTCAAGATTGACTAAAACGAACAAGATTAACTAAATAAATGTTGTAGGACCAACCTTAATGGCCTTTGACTAGCAGCACAAACTATGGACAATAAAATTGGTATGGGCCTCCATGTCTAAACCATAAGATTCCTCTAATTGGGCTTGTAAGACAACAAGGATTGTGAAGTCTATCGGCTCTTTATTGGACACTCCCATGTGAAACTCCCCCAGTTGGAAAAGACTTGCTTGCAAGTCTAGTTGCTATCTTCACCATGGAACAAAGAGAGTTCAGCTATAATGAAAGTTGTTGAAACTCCATAGTGGTCAAGCAAATCAGCATTAGGCTTGAGTTTAGCGTACGTGCCTCGATCTATTGGATGCCCAATCATTCTTTTCCATCCCTTTATTTTCAACAATACATGTGGAACTGGCATGCTTCTTACCAATCTTTTTTTACTCGTGATAAACCTTGCTGAACGAATTTTGATTTGTAACTTGTTTTGCCATAGTACATTACATGAAGCCAATGTCACAAACAAATCAGTATATTCATCCATTGATCCTAGATTTCGTTTCCCTTTCAATTCTTCACTTATCTTTTCAAGACAAAGACCATTCATCTCCATTAATGGGACAACATCAATATCAAGTTTATCATTAGGAAATAAATATTTTTCAACCCCAAGAAAATCAACATAAGGATTTTGCTCCTCAAGTGATAATGTTAAAACAATGAATCTTTCTTTTGTAAAATCAACAGCTTTTTGTATTTGACCAAAGAAAGACTCATCATCATCTTCCAAAACTTGTTTGCACAATTCATATTCCTCATCAGGGTACTTGTCATAGATTTGTGGAGAATTACAATCCATAGTAACGTATTGTTTAGAGTATATCTCACCACATTCAAATATGTTTTGAATACAACAATCCATTGACCTCACAATAGTAGATGAATAGAGTATTCTGGAATGACAAAGATAACTTGGATAAATCCACAAGAAAGACTTGCTCTAATACCAATTTGATACCAAAACAAGGGTGGAAGAAAAGACAAGAAATAGAACTCACACTAATACAACAAGCTCACCACTAAGGGAAAAAAACCAATGGTATACAAAAAATTTCACCACCCAAAAAAATTACCAAGGATAAAACGTTGAACACACTCACCACTTAACGAACTACCTAAAGAGATACAAAATATAACACAAATAATTCTAAAATAATCACTCTCATAATCTGATCTCTTAGTCTAGCCAACTAACTATATATAGTGCTTAGAACACCTCTCAAAGCATGGGGATATTATATGGATGTATGATTTCCAAGATATGAAATAAGGATGAAAATAAAAAATATGGTATTTCCCACAAAACCTTATTTCAAGATTTACTATATGTACTGAAGAATCATATTTCAAGAATGACTATATATATATATATATATAGATAAAATAGTGAGAGAAGTAGAGGTGAGATTCAAACTACAGATGTAAAACACTATAAAAGATATCATTACTACTAAGCTATTACTTGAATTTCATGGGTCATTATTTCTAAACTATGAAATAAGTAGTAAAAATTTTCTATTGCTCCCATTTTTCTTCCTTAAATCAAGTGTTTTGTAAATCAATTGGTACTTCCTAATCTTTTCAACAAAGATGTCCAATGTTCAAATCTCACTTCTTCCAACAATGAATTATCAAGAGGGGGGAAAAAATACTAAAAACAAAAAAAACAAAAAACAAAACAAAAAACAAAACAAAACAAAAAAACAAAAAGCTCCATTGAATTCAAACAATTGTTTTTTTTTTTTTTTTTTTAAATAACCATGAACCATCAATGCTTGGGTACATTTTTCCCAAATAATGATAACCTACATTACCATCTGTGACGCTGGAGCATTGATAACCTATTTTACTATCTGTGACGTTTAATTTTACAAATACAAGATTCATTCTCATAATCTTGAGTACATTTGTTGTTGCTCATTACTTAGAGTATTGGCATCAGAAATGCTAAACACCAAATACTAAAAACCATACCTCATGAGATGTGCCAAATGTCAAAAAACATTGGCACATGCTATAATGATGTTTTATTTTTAGAAAGGCAAGACATTTTTTTTTTTTTTTACAAGATAGAATTCTATTTTAACATAATCTAATAAGTGTATATGTGTGTGAAGCTCCCTCCTAGACATTTTAATTACGGCCCTTACTCCCCACACTCCATAAGTGTAATCATTGCACTAAGGGTGTGCGGTAATTAGAAAGGCAAGATTAAATGTGCTAAAAATTTAGGTATTATCTTATTACTTTCTTTCTCTTCTATTAATAAGGAGAGAATTAAAAAAATAAATAAATAAAGAAATAAAGAATATTTAAATAAAGCGGTAAGAGAATAGAAGATGTGATGTAGACCACTGCACACCCTTGGTGCGATGGTCACTCCACAAGTATAAATGCTTGTAGGGTGTGAGGAGCAAGGGTCAGGGTTCAAGTCTCTAGGAAGGAGTTTTACACACATATACACTTAGATCAGGCTAGAGTAGAATTTCTATTTTTAATTTATAAAATTAAATAAAAAAAAAGAAAAAAGATGTGATGTAAAGTGTATAATAAAGTGGTGTATTTAAATAGATAAATTAACTTTTTAATATTACACACATATACACTTATATTAGGTTATAATAGAATTTTTATTTTGTACCAATAAAAAAAAAAAGATGTGAGGTTAAAGTATATAATAAAATGGTGTATTTTAATAGATAAATTAACTTTTTAATGTGTCAAAATAGCTTCTTCTTTTTTCTTTATTTTTTAGCACGGATGCTAATGCTCAACACCCGTCTTTTTCCAAAATTCCCTATTTAAAGAGTGAGCCCACGAATATGAAATATCCACATTTATTCTATGTCTACATCAAAGACTAGTGAACTGTTTCTGGATTACTCGTATGCTATATGCATGCCATTAATCCATAATTGGGATCACTTTGTTAAAGCCAGGAAGCGTAATTGTTCCTTTTACTAAGCTAAATAAGATTTGTGGACTACAACTATGTCTTTCACTTCGTCTTCAATTTTACTGCATAAAGGACGGGTTCGATCTTTCAACGACAGTCCACGGATTAAAGTTTAAACCGCTGAACCTTTCCATGAAAATCCTCAAAGCAAAACCATCATGAAATGTAGGACAAATCTACAAATCAGGCTACATAACTAATTCTAACAAGTCAGATTTAGTGTGCGTTTGACATGATTAATTTTACCAACTTATTTTACTAATCAGCTTATTTTTACTATTATTTATGCGTTCTACTACACTTTTTGATACTATTTATGAGTCTTACTATACTATTTCAGATAACTTTTACATTTATCTACAGTACTTTCAACAAAAAATTTTCAGTTTCAGCAAAATAAGCAGATCCCAAACAGATCTTTAGTGTATTACTAAGGTCTGCCATTGCCCAATAGACTCTGTTTGATCTATCCATGGATATCACTGATCAATTTATAATTATTTTTTTAGAATGTGTAACACCAAGAGATTATGCGAGTCTACATATGCAATCAGACAATCAAAATGAAACAATGTACTTGGTCCCCATTCAGGACTAAAATTCCATGGCCAAAGGAGAATCACCACTCAGACAAGTATGGATATTGGGGGGTGGGAAGCTTCATCCAACCTTCCAAGGTTTACTTGCAAAAGAAGCCAGCTTGTTTCATGGTCTAATACTTATCAATATTGTAGATCATATTACTTAATTAGAGAATTTTACAATTTTCCAAATTTCAACTTAAACACAAGTTTCGACAGCTCCTAGTCAATGAATATCTATAGCTAGCTCATAAAATTTGAAGATGCTTAAGATAACTCTCAAATTCTGAAGATGCTTAAGACGCCTCTCAAGGAGGCTCTGCTTCACAAGTTACTGACAGCTCCTAGTCAATGAATATGTATAACTAGCTAATAAAATTTGAAGATGCTTAAGATACCTCTCAAATTCTGAAGATGCTTAATAAGCACACCTCTCAAGAAGCCTTTGCTTCCCATCCTAGTAGAAATGCCTCAAATCAAGATGACCCTAACCACCATGCAGACCAAGAAAAGTTCGCTGCCTACCTAAAAAGATGCATCTATTACAATTCTGTCAATACCCAATACATAAGTAGCAACATAGGATGGTTCTTAGCTTCTGGAAAGGGAAACAAATGGAAAAGGGAATATCCTCAGATCTGGAAAGAGAATCAATTAAACTTTATATTCATGATGGTAAGTCTTATAAATGTTGCTGGATTAAAAATGCATAACAAATTATTTTCTTCCCTTCACACTTTTTTTCACATACAAGACTACCCTGTTATTCCAAATGCAACAACTTCTACACACAGGTAGCCAACATTGTTTCTTTTTTGCATCAAACAGATGAATTTTTCTTTTAGATGTGGGTTATGCATAAGGTAAAGGAAGCTTGAAAGCTGAAGAGATTAAGCCAATCACTTTCATCTCTAGTTCATTTTTCTAATTGGTAAGTTGCACACCCAATGGATTTTGAATCCACGACCTCACCCTCCATCCCATTATTATGGGAGGAGGAAGAACCAGTTGAGTTATAGCTCATTGCTACTACAATCTCTAGTTCATCCAATATGCATGCATGTTACTTTCAGCATGTAGAAGTTCCATTCATTAATCACCACTTGTTGCACAAGAAGCATCCCACGCCTAACATTGTAGCATATCTAAAGTATTAAACATTTTGCCTCTCTCCTCAAAGAATTTTCATGAGCTTAACAAAGAACTGAGTCTTCACTTGTGATCTACCTATCTCAGTTGTATTCAAGATCAAAACCAATCAAAAAGAGAGAGAGGACAGTTAATCCCACGACATGTTTTGTACAAATTATAAGGAGACTTATTAAAAAGCATGACTTCAAATTTTCACACAACTGATATATTACTCATAATCACATTTATTTTTTATTTTTAGAAAATTTGAGGAGAAACAAAGAAAAGAGCTGCCCATGGTCCTATGAATTCGTCAAAACAAAGATACCCAACCAAAAAAAAAAACAGGTCCCCAAATCTCATCATAACAATTACTGAATTCATCAAAGCACACAACATTGTCAATTCTCATACGACAAAATTAAACCAAACAAAATTCCAGAATAAGAACCAGAGAAATCCCAATTACCCTGAAGACCATACACATTATAAACATCACAACCACCCCCCAAATTAATAAAAAGAAAAACACATTAGCAATTTAGCATTACTTCAACAATTCCCAAAACACACACACACGCACGCACGCAAATTAAAATAAAACAAAATATCCAAACAAACCCTAATTCCAAAACATCAACAAACATAACGAGAAACACAAACCCCGAATCGACACAGCCACGTCGTCACTTGGCGACCATCCTAGCGATAAAGTCCTCGTATCGGATCCTACCATCCGACCCGACCTCGACCTCCCGGATCCACTCATCGAACTCGGATGGCTCGAGCTTCTCCCCAATGCTGGTGAGAATGTGTCGGAGCTCCGAAACGGAGACGTAGCCGGTGGAGTCCTTGTCGAGGACCTTGAAGGCATCGCGGAGCTGGCGATCGAAGGGCTCGGCCTTCATGTGCTTGGCCATGAGGTCCAGGAACCGAGGGAAGTCGAATGGGGCGGTGAGGTTCTCTCCGGCGATGATCGATTTCAGTTGGGCTTGGGTCGGGTTTCCCCCGAGAGATCTCATCAGGATTCCTAGCTCCGACGGGGCGATCCGACCGTCTCCGTCGGTGTCGAAGAGCGTGAAAGCTTCTTTCATTGATGAAACTTGGTCATCGCTCAGATCCTTGCCCATTGTTTTCCGGGTCGGGTCTGTTTTCGAGTTTGGGAGTTTGTCTCTCTCTGTGGCTCGCTCGCTGTCGGAGATGGAAATATGTTGGTAGTGGAGCACGTTTTCTGTTGATTTTGTGACTCTGCCTTTGGAAACGGACACTTGGGGTTGGGGCCGCTTTTGTTTATTCGAAAACGGTGTCGTTTCCGCCATTGTGATTTTCTTTACTTCTTTTTATTTTATTTTTTGCTTGTCAAACATTGGGCAGTAAATGAAACAACTGTGATTTTTTTTTTTTTTAAGAAACAACAAACTGTTAGTTCAGTTTGATAAAAAATAGAACTCGTTCATGTTTGTTTATAAACAATACAAACTTAGATTTAGGCTGGATATCCGGTGTGCGTGGAACAAAGGGACTGCACATGTCCAAAAAAATAGTTTGATACTTGAAAAAGTCTAAATACTCTTATTTCTCACCCAAAAAAAAAAAGTCAAATTTGAATCTTAGTTTTAGGATTAGATAAACATGCTCACAAAAATAAGACTTAATAAAAATAAATAAAAACTAGTCAAGCATAAGATGGTAGATGGATTTGGTAATAATCTTTATATGGATTCAAAAAATAAAATTATATCTTATTAATTTTTCCATTAATTGGGAGTTAGGACCACTCATTCAAACCAAATGGAGTTTATAGTATGTTTGAAATTGACTTGATAATGTATCTAGGTTATATCTCTAGCTTAAGAACTTGATATTTAGATTGAGTTTAAGATTGGTAATGAGTTTGTGCTCGGTTTCACTAATGAATTAAACTGTGTCAAACTGAACTCAAACTTTTAGAATTTTTGACAAGAATGTTGTATGTAGGCTTGGTTCAAGCTTGAGTCGAGCTTAAACATTTTGCTTTTATTGTTGAGTCGAGTTTAAACATTTTACTTTTATTGTTGAGCCGAGGTTGAACATTCAATACTTGGAAAACCTTGACTCGTTTAATGCCCTAATGAAATAGAATAATATCAATTTATTTTTATATCTATAGTTTTTTTATTTACAATTATAAATTTACCTAATTTATTATATATATATATATATATATATGGGCAAAAATAGGACATGCTAACTTTTTACCTCACACAATTAATTTATAGAGATGGGATGCCAATCAACCTTTGTTACCCTCGGATTGCTGAAATTATGTACCTCGGGATTGGTCTGAGGTATAGATTTACACTTGTTCTTAGATTACAATGGTGTTACTTTCTTTTTCTCTTTCTTCAAATGTTTCATCCCCTCTTCTTAGAGGCCTCTCTTTCTTATACAGTCACCCAAGTCATATCTTGGCCTTTCATTTGTAAGGCTAGGGTTCATTTCTTTTGATACTTGTCCCATCAGGGTCTTACTAGAAAGTTTTTATACCAAGCAGTAAGTTGTGATGACACTATTTAGAGGTCACTTTTTCATTAATGTAGCCAGTTAACTGGGTTCAGAGTATTGAATGCGAAGGTGATGGATGCTTTATTTGTATTCTTCCCTTTCTTGGTTAGAGACCAGCTTTCCCTCTCTTTCTCGGTTCGTGTTTGATGGTCTTCAGCATTGGACTTCAGCCCTTCTGAGGATGCGTTAGTATCCTTAGGGTCCTCAGGCATTCTAGTTTCCTTGGGCTTGTGATTGTGTTGTCGTATTTGCCTCAAGAATTCTTTGATAGTATTTTTTGATGTGTGTTCTTCTGGCGTTGATTTCTTTTTGTTTACTCCTATCCTCGGCTTCTCATCCTCCTACACACACACACACACACACATATATATATATATATGAGGGAAATTAAGTGTATTCTAACCCATTTTTAGAATAGAATCGTTCTATCATAATTTTTTTTTTTTTTTTTTAAATAGAAACTTGTGCTAGCATGTTGTCGAGAGACTTTTTTTAAAACGGAAAATGTGTTAGGCCCAAACCAATAACTCTATATGCTTGAGGGCAACCTTTAAGGGCCGATCACTCACTAAACGATGCTTATCAATAAACAGAGACATGCTATGCACAGCCCACAGTTAGGCCCAACTTTAGACAACAGAAGACGTTCATGCAAAAAAACCAGAACAAAATTGAGCTCATTCAAAAGAAAAATAATAAGCCCGATGTTAATTTCCTTCACTTTACAGCAAAAGTGGGTGATTAAACTATTTATACATACTATATAGTATCCACTTCTAACTTTTTCTGCTCGTAGATTTCGTGTACAGAGCTAATTGTCAGGTAAAAGTAATAAATTCGGAATTTCAAAGAGCCTCTTCAGTGTAAAAATAGTAAGTTTAGGGAAGCAAATGGAGGAAAGCAAAAATCAAAACATTCAAACTTCAAAGTTTTCCTAGCTGCTGGAAATTATTCTTTATTCTTTAACAACATCTTCAGTCTTCACAGCGGCCAAACAGTCAACATCAAACACAAATCATCATCTCATGGCCGATCCTTTTACTAGGTAGGCGAGTTCTGAGCTGTCCCTCATTATTTGTTTAGGTACTAATTTATCAAGTGTGGCCAAGGTTGCCTTTTTTTGGTTATCTGTGTGGCATTGGAGTCTTAATTAGGCAGGTGAATCAAACTACCTAGAACGAATCTGAGCCCGGCTGTGGCCCATCTTGCTGCAGGCTTAACCAACTACTTTTCACCTCCTCACATGTAAAGTTGCAAACTAATCTAATTTCTTTTACCAAAACTTATTTCTAACTCGAATATAAACTTCAATGAAAAATTTACCATGTTCCCAAAAAAAACAAGTTGTCTGTGACTAAATTTCGTTACTAAAGATTAACAAAATTTATTCTATCACAATAAAAAGAAAAAAAATAATAATTACACTAAGATTTAAGGAGTAAAAATAAGCTAAGTATATAAATAGATCAATTTATCTTCTCTTTTTTTAATTATTAAACCGGCAAAATTAAGAATAAGCAATTTGCATACTTTACCAAATGATATATTCTTGCAAGAATTTTTCAAGAATTGACATTTAAAAATAAGCTAAGTATATAAATAGATCAATTACACTAAGATTTAAGGAGTAAAAAATAAGCTAAGTATATAAATAGATCAATTTATCTTCTCTTTTTTTAATTATTAAACCGGCACAATTAAGAATAAGCAATTTGCATACTTTAACCAATGATATATTCTTGGAAGAAATTTTCAAGAATTGACATTTAAAAAGAAATGTGAATAATATTAAACTTAGGCATCATATCATATGCATCTAATTGTGAATTTTTTTAAGTATACTCGTGTGCAAGGAACATGCTAGTTATAAGAATGTTGGGAACATATCATATGATTAAATTTTATGTTTCTAGAATTGATGGTAGTTAGCTATGGAATTGTTAGAACATATATATGATGAACAAAATTATTGATGATAATTTTATAGCTTGGTTAGCCTATTTATGTTTGTAGGGAAAATAGGTGTTGTGAATAATTTGTTTAAGTAAGATTAAAGAAGAGAAAAATCAACATAGAAATTTTATATGATTTGGTAATATGCCTATGTGATTACATTTATGAAGCAAGCAATTAAGGTTGGCTAGAAGTCGGTCTAGGTTGGTTTTGGACTCAACTCAAAATTGACTCACTTAGGTCGAGTGGAAGAAGATGAGACTCACAAATAACCGCCAATCACCATGGGTCGGATTGGATCAAACTCTAGAAAATGATCGGTAGGTTCGGTTGAAACCACAAAGGGTGACGGTGGGCTAAGGAAAGAAAAACTTGGTCGGGTTTAAGCTAGAGAGTGTCAAACATTGCCGAATCTAAGCTGAAGTCACCAGATCTAAGCATATTTGAGAAAAATATCACCTTATAAGCCAAACGTCACCAAATCTTAGTAGATCTAAGAAAAATATAGCCAAGTTTGAGTAGAGGAGGGTTGATCGTTGCCAAATCTAAGTGGAAGGGGGCTGTTTAAAGTGGTGGTCAGTCACATCGAGTGGCTCAAGTTTTAAAGGAGAAAACTTGCCACTTGACTCGCTAGATTCAGGTTCTGAAGTCTAAAACTACTGCCAACCGCCAGAGTTGTCGGATTGGGCGACAAACGAGTCAGTCCGGGTGGGTTGGTCGGTTTGGTTAAGTGTTTGGGTTACTTGGACACCCTTACAAGTGGCTATTAATCCACTAAATAAGAAATGATGGTACATCAATGCTTATATATATAACATAACCCTACCCAATATGAATCCCCAAAATACCCTTGACTTTACCATACTGTATCGCTCCATTCCACTTTACTACACACACAAGGCCATAGGATTGGTTGGCTCAAAAAATATATGTCAATTCCAACAATAAGTAAAGCTCAAACGATTAGTTTCCACCTTAACCTGAAGAGGTTTGTCTAGAACATCATAAATAGCATGATTAGCACTAATCTTCCAATTTCTTTTTCTTTTTATATTTTTGGTCAAAATGCAAAATGACCCTATAGGGCATACTATCAGTTTTGTATTAGATCCCTGGGATTTAAGAATTGTCCAAATTGACCCCTCCATCTTAATTTCGTTAACTATAACCAACAAAAAAATGGTCATATGCACGTGGTTCACAAATGATCACTCTACTTAAAAAATAATTTAAAAAGCAATGTGCACATAGCACAAGACCATTTCTTGCCAATTATAGTAATTAACGAAATTGAGATAGAGAGATCAATTTGGATAATTCTTAAACGTTGGGATAAATAATACAAATTTGATAGCTAAGGAGGTTAGTTTACAATTTACCTTAACCCCAAAGGGTCTTTTAGCATTTTGCTTTTGTTTTGTTTTATTTTGTTTTGTTTTGTTTGTTTGTTTGTTTGTTTTTTTTTTTTTTTGTTTTTTTTTTATTTTTTTAATTCTTAAAATTCAATAATTACAATCGGGAGGGTGTAATATTTGAAACCTGAAGTTTCCATTAGAAACATCAGGAAGTGTCAATCAAACTACAAGACTTTGGACATAATTGTTTGATTTTTACTACTAAAATAATATGTATTTTCTCTTTAATTGTGTTTTCTTGCCATGCACCCCAATGGGCCAATACAAGTGCAAGAAATAGAGTGTCAATACAAGTCATCAGTCATGGTCTAAATAGTGGTTTATTAAACTTTATTAATTCATAAGGTCCTGATTTTGAGTTTTATAGTTGACATTTTGAGACTACCACCCCATTTGTTTTGAAGTAAAATATTTTTTAGAAAATGTTTTCCCGTTTTCAGGTTTTTGTATGCATGTAAAATGTAGTCAAACTTATAAAATAATTTTGTTGATTGTAAAATCCTTTAAAAATTGGTAAAACATTTTACAAAAACACACAATGTCTTCCCCTCCCACCATTTGGTGGCTAAATCATTGGTTTGGGTAGGTTGGGCAGTTGGTGCCAATGGTTCAGTGGCCAGAGCTGCTATTGTTGGTGGTTCGATGGTCGGAGACATCATTTTGATGACCAGTCCTAACAACTTGGTAATCGGAGATGCCATTTTGATGGCGATAATCGACAATCAAACCACCATTTTGACAACCAGTGTCAATAGTTTGATCACCGGAGACATCGCTTTGGTGACGGTCATTGGTGGTCCATTCATTAAAGCAACCATTCTGGCGATCCGGTAACCGAAGACGCCGTTTTGACAACCGGTGTCAATGGTTCAATTACTAGAGACATCGTTCAAGCGACTGTCATTGGTGATCCGCTCATTTCAGCCACTGTTCCAATGGTCCAATCACGAAACCTTTGACACCAGTTGGTTTAGTGGTTGAGATATAGGTTTTAGTGATTTACTTCAAAAATTTTATATATCATACCAAGCACCTAAAAATATTTTACTTCAAAACAAACGAACTATAAATTTAAGATATTTTTACATGTAATTGCTTAGTGTGTGTAGGATGGAGGGAGTATACTCATCTTTCAACGAGTTGTTATATCAAAGATCAATTCCAACCTTAATCTAAATAACGATTGGATGAACAAAGCATGAACATCCAAATGTAAGATCTGCCCACTAGCTAGAGTTCAAAAGGCCAAAAAGATTGGCTTGACTTTGGGTAGTTATAAGTTATAACCTTGATGAAAACCCTGACATCCTTTTTTCTTTCTCTTTATTGACAAATAATTATAGTCTATGCTTAGGGGCTATGTAGTAACTAAAGATCTCTGCGGTCAGTCTGCAATAGGGTAGGCTTTGTCACTGCCTCAATCATGAAGCTTACTCCACTCTTCACTGTAAGTGAGCATTTGGTTCGATGTAATATGCCTTTAATATGATGCACATTACAATGATATGACATTAATGTTTTTGATTTACTTTATTTTTTTTTCTAACATTACCATAATTTAAAATACAAAATATATCACATCATCTTAATCTCATCACCTTCATAAACAATGTAATGTTGTATTCCTGTATTAAGATTACATTAATGTAAAATTACAATAACGTAATATTATAGTGCAATGTAACATCACAGTGAACCAAACACCCCCTAAATGCATAATGCTACCATTACCATAAGAAATCTAAGGTATAACAAAATAAATGTAAAATGCTGACATTACCATAGGAAATCTAAGGTAAAACAAAACAAGTGACCCTGTCTGTGTTATTATAATAGATTGAGAAATAAATGTAACGTACTATAATAAATGCTATGAAACTCTGTCTGTGTTATTATAATAGGTTGAGAAATAAATGTAACGTACTATAATAAATGCTATGAAACTTCATAGCATTTATTATAGTATGATACACTTATTTTCAACTTATTATAATAGAGAAATGATATGTCTATAACATTTTTATAACAAATTTTAAGTGGCAGGTTGTTACTAGTTGTTATTATTAGGGAAAAAAAGTAATCTTAGTGTTAATTTCAAATTTGAACCAATAACAATTAAACACCTGTGATTTGTTGTAAAAATATTGTAAAATTGTTGTAGACGTAGCATCTCTCATTATAATAACACATATAGGATATATATATATATATATATATATATATATATGGGCAAGACTTAAATACAGTACTTAGGTGCCATTCCTTAAATTCTCCTTTTAAGATTCTATCATGTGGATTTTTTCTTATGGGATGGAAGTGTATTTTTTAATTAAGTAGCCACATAACTGAATTTTAAAAGAAGAATCTAAGGAACAACACTTAAAGTATTGTATCTAAATTTTGTCATATATATATATATATATTCAAAATTTGACAAGTTAGTAAGTTGTGATTGATATAACATTACATTCATATTGCCTCATCACTTACAACATTTTTACCGTATAGTAATTATAATATATTAACTCAACGATTGTAAAAAAAAAAATTGTGAAATCTTGTATCAATCTACGTGTAGTTTTAAATTAACACAATGTTACTTGAACATAAATCATGAAGAATTGGGATAAAAATCAAAGATGATATTGGTATGTGTTAGGTTGAAATTCACCCTGATTAATTTTAATCAATTACCCAAATTGATTAAATTAAATAATTATGCAAAGGTCCAATTTAAAGTGTGACAGACAAGCAAATTCCCAAAATCTGGAGTGTAGAGGAAAATAAATTAATACAAGTGATCTAATCACGACGAGAAAACCTTTATTGGGAAAACTAATGGGTGTTCAAAAGCTATTTTGGTTAGACGACCATTTAATTAATTTTTGTGTTTTTTGGGTTAGAATAATATTTTAATTTTTTTAGTATCAGTTTCAGAGGGGGCCATATGAATTCTTTAACCAAAACTTTTAATAATATATAATGATAATAAAATTTAAAAAAATTCAAAAAATCTAGGGGGCGAGGGGGGTGGCCTCCCCTGGCCTAAGGCTAATTTAAACCCTAATAATAAATGTTTGTTAATAATTAATATAATTATCAAATTTTATATTTAGATTATATATATATATATATATATTAAATCTCTCAAAAATAAAAACACTATATATATATTAAAAACTTTCTACTCTTTACATAATTTATTGCATAAGTTTCGACCAAATTATAGTAGATAATCTTTTCAATAATGCTAATGTCACAAACACACTTTATCATAACTGTCCTTTATAGCAAATTGTGATTGACTATTTGTCACTATTACATTTACTTTTTACTACTCAAAATCAGTCACATAAGTCAGTTATAACAAGGTGTGTATATTTGTGTGTGACACTAGAATTATTGTAGTAATATTTTACACCTTTTATTTTATTTTTATTTTTTGAAAAATGTTAAATGTACTACAAATTTACTACTTGAAAATTACAAATGGACGTGACAATAAATGTTGTTGGTGGGTTTCAACTTTCAACCACTTATAATTGAATTTTGAATTTCCTTTTTCTAGTTGGTATATCAATTTATAAGATCAACGCAGGAAAACTTAGAGAACTTGTAGTCCTACTCTTTCCTTTTTATTTTGGCGAAAATGCACTTTTGGTCCTTACATTTTGGGCCTATTCTCAATTTGGTCCCTAAATTGATTTAGCTCCTAAGTCCGTCCCTGATTTTTAAAAATCGTTTTTAAAATAGTCCCTACCGTCAACCCAGTGACAGAAAATGCTGAGGTGGCAAACGGCGTGTCCAACTTGTTGACGTGGCGCTGACGTGGATATTAAAATATTATTAAAAAAATTTATTTAGCATATTTGGAATGCCACATCAGATTTAAATTAATAAAAAATTAAAACAAAAATTCAGATCATAAATTTTAAAATAAATGAACATTAATTTAATTAAATTAAGAAAAAAAAAAACTTTTTCAGTTTAAAAAATTGAGTTTCTATCCAAAAAAAAATTAAATCTAATTTTTTTTTTTTATAATCTTAAATCTAATTTTTGGGATAATTGGGAAAAGTAACAACTACAAATCCATCAGAATTTGCCACAAATCCAAAATAACAAACCCATTCTTACCCACACAAACCCATCGGAGAAAACGATAAACTCATCCCTACCCACACAAACACATTGAAGCAAACCACCTCCACCCAAATCCTCTGCCACGATCTCCGATCTACATCAAAACCCATAGCTTACAGCCTCCATGCTGCCAAAAAAAAGTGGCAAACCAGCCTACCCAATCAAATCCGTTGGGGCATCAATTCGGAACCCTCCAATCCCAAACCGAATCGCATATTCAAACCGGAGAGAGAGAGAGAGAGAGTCATTACAATAACAACAACAATATACAATTACTACAAATTAAGAAGAAAACAGTGAACTGGGGAACCGCATTTCAAGGCGCGGCCACCAGAACCAGCGGAGAAGATCAGCCATGGCCGCCGCCGCTGCTGCTGACTCCTCCTCCTCCTCTTCTTCTTCCGAATTCTCACCGGATTTTCCACCGAGACTTTCTCTTACATCCGATCAGTTCAAGCATTGCTCCGAAGCTCTCAGCTTCTTCCGCGAAAAGCTCCACATCCCTCACACCATCAACCAGGAATTCGCTCACTTGCAGGTTCACTGCAATACTTTCATTTTCCTATAAAATGTGTTATGGGTTTTTTGGAGTTTTTGAGTTTCTGGGTTTCTTGAAGCAATTGAGCTTTTGGGTTTGGAGCCACTGAGTTTTGGGGTTTCCTAGAGAATCCAAAAATGGCTCTCTCAATGGCGATAGTGGAGTCGGTTAGGGTGGTGAGTCAATTTGGGTGGCGAGTGTGCTGTGTTGTGCTGGAGATATGAGTTTGGGGTTTGGTTGAGATCTGGGTTTGGGGTTTGGTTCTTTGCTCTGGAGATTGATGATGGGGAAGAACAGAAAGAACAAGAACATGTTTAGAAAAAATATTGAAAGGAATTAAAAAAAAAAAAAAAAAAAAAAGACATTCAATTAATTTATTGTGTTTTAATGTATTTATTCAATTAATGTTCATTTATTTTAAAATTTATGATCTGGATTTTTGTTTTAATTTTTTATTAATTTAAATCTGATGTGGCATTCCAAAAATGCTAGATAAATTTTTTTAATAATATTTTAATATCCACGTCAGCGCCACGTCAACAAGTTGGACACGCCGTTTGCCACCTCAGCATTTTCTGTCACTGGGTTGACGGTAGGGACTATTTTAAAAACGATTTTTAAAAATCAGGGACGAACTTAGGAGCTAAATCAATTTAGGGACCAAATTGAGAATAGGCCCAAAATGTAGGGACCAAAAGTGCATTTTCGCCTTTTATTTTTTAAGAGTGCCTCGCAGGTTCTTAGGCAAGCAAGGGTCTTAGCCCACTCAGTTGCCCACAGCCCACGTTTGGGCATGTGCTTGTAGTTGTAATATTAGAACCTTTAGAGGAATGCCACCCATCTCCTCCTTCCTTGAAACTGTCTTGTGTTCCCAAGAAGGAGATGGAGTGCAATCCTTTGCTTTTGTTACTTAATAAAAAAAGTTTATTAAAAAGATCGAAGAGAAAGAAGAATGAAGCGTTTGTTAGAGAGAGAAAAAAAAAAATACTAAACGGATATGATCTAATGGGTAAGAAATTTTTTATTGATACCTAACCTAACCTTGTTAAGGATGAAAGGCAGAAAAATAAAAGTTCATAGACAAATTTCAAAAGAGAGAGAGAGAGAGATAGAGATGTCTTTTCTCATAGTTGAAAACAGAGGTTAGATACCCGTCGTTCTCAAACCGAGACTTCTAAAAAAAAAGTGCAAACCAAAAAAACACATAAGAATATTTTATGTATATGAACTTGATTAATTGTTCAACTAAGGGTCAGGACAATCACAAATTTCTTGAAATACATTTATGGAAATGTCTTTTTATGTCACACTATTTGAAAATTGATATGGTTTTAATATTTGATTCCTTCATCTTTGTTTTTATTCTAGCTTATTCTTGCCTCTGATTTGAATAACAGTACCTCTCATTTTCATCTCTCAATCATGTCGATAATGGTGGCGAGATTTTGTAAAGTTACATCATAGTTAAATCGAATGGGCGTCATTTTCAGTCATGGGGGCCATTATTTCTTCTTTCTTGCCACTAGTCCTACTTTCTTTTTTTTCTTTTTTTTTTTTTTGAGAGGTAATGCTCAGTGTTTGGCTAAGTTTTAGAGCGTTGAAAAATGATTTTCAAGAAAACTTTGGCTCCCCCCAATTCAAATTTAAAGTCGGCAACCTGCTTTCTTGTGAAATATGATTGAGGATCTACTTATATTGTTCTTTTTAAAATGCCGATCAACTTCGAGCGTTGCGGCTTAAAAAAAGTTCCCACTAAGCTATTTTTGCGTAATGTTTCAGGACCAGCTCCTCCTATTGCCTCTCTTTTAAATAATTTAGTTTCATGTGAAGGAGTAAAAATTGTTCTTTGTTTTCGTATTTTGTCCTCTTCTTCATGGGTTATCTTGCAAATCAAGGGGAGTAAAAAAAAATGACCTTAAGTCAATCAAGTTAAAGCGTGCATTAAAGATTGCTTCCTTTCTTTAACTTTAAGCCTTTAACTTAAAAAGAAAAGCGAAGTAAAAATAATGATGAAACTTTAAACACTGTCTGTATCTTTCGAAAGCTATGGATTGTTGGGAGATTAGGTTTGTCAAAGTTAAAAGCTAAGTGGTTTGATACAACATATTTACTATTCACTCATTTTTTTTACTGATAGAAAGCTTGCTTAAATAATCAGTCACACTACTCACACATAAAATTGTCAAGAAAGTTAAAATTTTCAACATAAATATTTTACCTTTTATCCATAGATGTGGGGGAAAACTGACAAAGAAAGTTATTGTAAAATTAGTTCCATGTTAGCTTTTTTGTTCATATTGTTCGCTTGTGCTAGTTTATAAATAAAGCTAAATGGTCTGTCCTCATCTCTTGTCTGCATTCTTGAGTATTTTGCAATGCGGACGGATTTAGAGAGGATTAGCTAAACAAAACAAACAAACAAAAAAACAAAAACAAAAACAAAATTACGTCCAAGATCTATACTTAAAAACTATTTCTGGTAAAGTGAGTGTCAAAACTTTGAAGGCAAATTCCCAATCAGCACTTTAGGTCAGTACCTAGCTCCTAATTCCTCGCTATCCAAACCCAATACAAATATAGAAATTGGAATGTCTCTCCGATCCTAATCAATTCCATACTTATTATAGGGGTGCGTTACATGCAGTTTTATCATCCCATGCCATGAATTTTACTGATAACATGACAATAGCATTGCGTCATGGATGATTATTCTGGTAGGTGGCACCCAAGTAAAAAACACTGCACCTGACAAATTTTTCACAATTTATATTTCTTTAGACATAATAGTATTCAATTTTATCCAAGATAAGACAAATATTAAAATAGTCTATATATAGCTATGTTGATTAAAATTGGAAAATAAAAGGGAATCCCATGTGAAGGATGCCAGTTTTTTGGGTCCTACACTCCTACTACACAGTACACACAACTAGAAAAGTATAACTTTCTTCTTCTTCTTCTTGTTTTTTTTTCTTTTGGTTGCTGAAGGGTAAGTATAAAGTATAAACTGTAATTACTGGGACAAATAATGGTTTGCAATTTGCATGTAGTGAGTGCAAATGAAAATCTTGGGTTACATTGCTCCAAGAATTAAGACGAGAGGGAGCTTTCTAATAATAGAGAAGAAAGCACAAGTTAGGGAACATTAAGATTACTACACATTACTTATAACTTCTCCAACAGACAGGAAGATAAATCAACCAACTCCCTCCCCATGTGGAGTGTGCCAAAGTTAGGTCTCCCACCAAATTGACCTTAAGAGTCTTAAGACCATTTTTTAGGCCATAATTGACCTTAGACTATTAAAACTAGAGAAGAATAATGTCAGGAACCATTGGCTAGCTGCTCGGGCTGTCTTCAATTTTCATTCTAGATTCCAATTCCAAATTGTAACGAAGTATATTATAGAACAACGGTAAAAGGAGTACAAAAGTAAAATGACAATCTGTCAATAATTGTTTGCATAACGAACTTCATATTTTGAGTTTTGTACGCATTAGTAGCATTGAAAATTCTTGAGATAAGGTTATTCAAAATAGACTACCTCCCAAGTCCAAGATGACTCCCGTATTATGTTGTAGTTTGAATCTTAATGCCAAACCTGCCCAATATTATGGAAACTGATTTAGTGGTAGTGGTACTTTGTTTTTAACTAGAGCTTTGAGTTCAATTTTCAATACCATGCACACGTTTTTCTTACCCCAAAAAAATCCCCTTAGATGTTGTGGGGAAACTCCCTTTTGGAAAGAATAATCTCAATGTTTCATACTTCAGTTGCTTGGAAATTTCATAAAATTACATTATTCTATATTATTAGGCTTAAGACTTTGCCGTTGTACCAAACAATTATTCTCCGTCTCTCTTTTATTCTTACAACAAGTGAAGGAATTTCTCTCTAAGATTCTTGGTAATTACTCTCTCTTTATTTGTTTTCAACAAAACATAATGTTTTATTAAATAATCATGCGAAGCTTTCTTTTATCGGAACATCTCATAATAATCATACTAAGCTTTCTAGTTAACACATTTCCGATATGCTCCATAAAGAATGGTGGTTATTTGAATATAATAAATTGAAATATTTATATTTGCTTATCCAAAAAATTAAAAATAAATAAAAATACACTTGCTCTTTTTATACAGCAGCCATCAATGCAAAATTTTATAAAACAACTAGAAATTTTGACACCTACAAAGTCAAAAATATGTAGTTCTGCCGAGAATACTTCAAGCTTGGAGTCTTGACTCTTGACCAATGCTCCCAATTTGTACTGGAAGACAACCGCAAGCTACGTCCAAATCCGATTGGGATTGGTTTCAATTTTCCGTTGCTACAGATCGTGACTGCTATCCACTCTCCCTCTCTGTTTACAAACACATGTGAATAAACTTGTCTCAAATATTGTCATATTGGGGGCATTGGAGCCCCATTTCTGCAGCACCGCACTAACTGAAAATCAATCAAACTTAAAGCAAAACAGCTAGTCCATTATCAAGTAGCATGCTTTGTGCACCACATTCATCATCATCGTCATCATCGTCACCGTCAACCTTACTTTAAATATACGATATATTGACAATTGAAAATGCGTCCAACAGTCTCAGCAATTACAGCCAGCTGTCACGCTGACGTTATCTAATCCCAAATCCAAATGTGAACCTGTCTGTAGACCAATCACTTAAAGCTGGTGTAATAAATTCCACTCTCTCTTTGAAAAAAGTTACGTACTATTTCTTCCTTTTACTTCGCAGCAAAACTACAAAAAGATTCTATGCAGAGAATTTAGGTAGAAAGAGAAAAAGACCGTCAGTCACACAGAAGACTTTCTTGGAAGAAAAGAGTATCAGAATTGCGGTACTGTGTGAGACCCTGAAACAAAAATGGGGTTTTCAGTATAGGTCCAGGGAAAAGATAAGAGCTTTGAGGCTAAAGCTGAAATGGGTTTTCTTCACTTTCTCATTTCTGTGCTTCTTTTGCTCACATTTTCTGCTCCACGACCTGTTCGTGGAAATGTTGAGCTGAAAGCTCTCATGGAGTTGAAGTCCTCGCTAGACCCAGAGAACAAGTTGTTGCAGTCGTGGACGAGTGAGGGTGATCCATGTAGTGGTTCATTTATGGGCGTAGCATGCAACGAGCATCGCAAAGTGGCCAACATTTCTTTGCAGGGAAAGGGTCTCTCCGGCAAGGTCTCAGGAGCTGTGGCTGAGCTGAAATGCTTGACAGGGTTGTACCTGCACTTCAACAATTTGTCCGGAGAGATTCCCAGAGAGATTTCCAATCTTTCTGAGCTGACTGATCTCTATCTCAACGTGAACAATCTATCTGGTGCTATACCCAATGAGATAGGGAAAATAGATAGTCTTCAAGGTTAGTGGTGCTTGGTTCTATGGATTTATATAAAAGTTTCAGTTTTGCTCACAGATTTATACATTTTCTAGTCTTGTTTTCTGGGTTTCTGGTGCCTTTGTGTTACTGTTAGTTTGCCAGCGCCTAACTGACGTGAATTTTCCATTATTTCCTTTTTGCATGTTGTTGTTTTCCCTCTATTTCATCTATGTGATATGGGATTTGTAATTTAGGAGCAAATGAATGTTTGCTAGCTAAATAAGTGAATTTATTATTGAGAGAGGGCTTCAATTTTGCTTGGATTTGAAGGTTTTAATTTCTCTGAATTAGTATAAATGGTATATTTGAATGACATTTGTTGCTGAGAAAACTGAGAGAAGGAAGAGAAGGATCAAATTTCAAAATCTGGAGTAAGTTGTTTGGTTTCCGGAAAAATGATAGAACTTAATTGGGGGTAAATGTGGTAATCTTTGGATCGAAGGCCTCATGGAGAACTAAGTTCATTGATTTACTATTTTTTTCCCCAGGGGTTTGGGGATGTATTGTCTTCAATCATTCATCTGAGTTGTCTTTCTTTGATCAAGTGGGGTAATCATAGCCAAATAGCTAAATACAATAGGGAGAAGTTTCAACTTCACTTGTTAATATCTGCACCTGTACCACTTCAGTTCATATTTGTTTTTTATTAGTACCATCAAAAAGAAAAGAATAGAGGCAATTGCAAGAAAGAAAAGAACAGAGTTTGAGCTACGTCTTTTTTGTTGTCTTTGTTTACCTTGTAAATTATATAATTGAAATTTACTTCTTTTATCGTTACTTTTCTTTTCCAAATTTTCTCAGAAACTGAATGGTTCAATGGATTGGGAAGTCAGTGTTGTTATGCCAAGTTGACATTAAAAACCGGAATAGAATATATATATAGAGAGAGTTTTTTTTCGGACTTTTGTCCTCGAAACTCAGATTAATTCGAAAACTTTCTTTGTTTGTGTAGTTTTACAGCTATGTCGTAACCAGCTGACGGGCAATATTCCTAAACAGATGGGTTCCTTGACGAGGTTAAGTGTTCTTGGTTTGCAATATAATAGACTAATGGGTCCAATTCCTGCAAGCTTAGGGAACTTGAAGAAGCTAAAAAGGCTTGATTTGAGCTTTAATGGCTTCTCTGGTGGAATTCCAGCCGGACTGGCCAGTATTCCACAGTTGGATTTTCTAGATGTCCGAAACAATTCTCTCTCTGGGGTTGTCCCTTCTGGTATGTCTATTTCTTATATCCTTGATTATTCCACAAAAATTCCTCCTGACACTTTCTTTTTTGTTGTTGTGGTTATGCATAGATCAATATTGAATAATTTTTTATAAATGAAATTGAAGCTTTCAGGGGATTAAAAGAAGGGTTCCAGTGTGCGAACAATCAAGGTTTATGTGGATTTGGGTTTTCTACATTGCGACACTGCACTGCATTTGATAATGGTGCAGTAAATGTTGATCCATCTGAACCTGCTGGACCAAACATAAATAAAACTGCCCCAAAGGAGAACCCTAAGCCTGCAATTTTCCAAGCTCATTGCAATCAAACCCATTGCTCAAAGTCAACAAGATTCCCACTAGCTGCAGTTGTTGCAGTGGTTATTACAGTTACGGTCACGTTGACAGGGGCTGTATTTGTGACCATTATTTGGTATCGCCGGCGGAAACAAAAGATTGGGACTACAGCTGATTCTTCTGATGGTCGACTTAGCACTGATCAGGCTAAGGAGTTGTATAGGAAAAATCTCTCTCCACTTGTTAGTCTTGAATACTCCAATGGATGGGACCCTTTGGCTGATGGTGGGAATGGCATTGGATCTCCTCAGCATTTTTTAAACTACTTAAGGTTCAACATGGAAGAGGTTGAGTCTGCAACCCAGTACTTTTCTGAGGCAAATTTATTGGGAAGGAGCAAATTCTCGGCTGTGTACAAAGGAATTCTAAGAGATGGTTCTCTTATAGCTATTAGGAGCATTAATGTGACCAGCTGTAAGTCTGAGGAAGCTGAGTTTGTGAAGGGGTTGAATTTGTTAACCTCCCTGAGACATGAAAACCTTGTTAGACTGAGAGGTTTTTGTTGCTCAAGGAGCAGGGGTGAATGTTTTCTCATATATGATTTTGCTCCAAATGGGAACCTGTCTCGATATCTTGATTTAGAAGATGGAAGCAACCAAGTTCTTGACTGGCCCACGAGGATTTCTGTCATCAGTGGCATTGCAAAAGGTCAGTAACTTCTATTGAACACATTAATTTATTTAGTTTCATTTTCTTCGAGTCTTTTGCAATAATGCCGTGTTATATAAGTTTTTTTTCAAGAGGGTTTCTGTCCACCGTCCACGTATTCATTGTTTGTTCTCACCCTTGAAACTTGAGTTATAAGTTTACTTTAGGAAAATCAAATGAACCATACATGTTTAGAAAACCTTAAAATACGCAGTTTGCTTACTTAGATATTGGTTATGCTCCAACCAGGTATTGGGTACTTACATAGCACTGAAGAAAACAAGCCTGCGATAATTCACCAAAACATCTCTGTTGAGAAGATTCTCATTGACCAACAGTTCAACCCATTGATTTCGGATTCTGGCCTTCCTAAGCTTCTTGCAGATGACATTGTCTTCTCAGCTCTTAAAACCAGTGCTGCGATGGGATACCTAGCTCCTGAGTACATTACCACTGGTCGTTTCACAGAGAAAAGCGACATATTTGCATTTGGAGTAATCATATTCCAAGTTCTTTCCGGGAAGCTATTACTCTCCAACTCAATGCGAATGGCAGCTGAATCTTGTAAATTTCAAGATTTCATTGACAAAAATCTGGAGGGGAAATTCTCTGAATCTGAGGCAACTATGCTGGCAAAAATTGCACTGATGTGCACCAACGAGCTTCCCACCAACAGGCCAAACATGGAGGACATAATTCAGGAGCTAAGCAGTTCTAGGAACAGTTCTTGATGGCCTACTTTTGTGTCTATATCTTGGGAATTGCTGCTGCTGATGATCTAATGATGGTGACTCGTTAATATGCACACTACTGTTGAAGCTGGTCCTATTTATTGTTATATGTGCTCCCTTTTGAAGGTAACTAAGGCTTGCTGGGAATGTCAAAAGATTTATGTTTCTACAAATCGGTGGAGGTGAGGAAGATTCCCCTGTGATTACTTGTAATAAGTTATTCCCAGCTTTATGAAAAGCAACAACTGCAAGGATGCATAGGAAGAACCTCTGATCATTCATTCCATTTCTGAATATAGCTTCTGATACATTGAAGAGATGCATTTGCAACCACTAGACAGCAACTGCGGTGCTAACTGCAAAACTGTTTCTGTACAATTTACTTTAATCTGTTAATAACAGCAGTCTTCAACCTGCTATGTAACTTCAAAAGATTTGATTAATAGTAAAGATTTATTAAATTTTTCTTTATGTATGTAGTGGTTGACCAGAATTCTTGATACTTCTTTAGGTGCATGGTCTTTATCAAGAAATAATGCTACCTTTTATTTTTTTGGAGATATTTGAACCCTAGGAAAGTAGGCACATCTATTAGAAACATCAAGAAGTACCAACTGATTACAAGGCGCATTGATGAAATTATGCTACTTTAAATTGCTTAAAATTTACCCTCTTCTTCTTTTGTGTTTATTATTATGTTTGGTTGAATTATAAAACAAACTTATTCTTTAATTTCTAAGATGGAGACAAAGCTTATGTTGGAGGTTAGATGACCCCTCACTTGATGAGGATGTTCCTATATGTCTGTACATGCTAAAATAGGTTGAGCAAGAAAGTACTTCGTGTTGCAATTTTAATAAAAAGGTTACCGCTACAAATTCTTTCTGGAAACTTTTTTCCAGATCCAACGTTACATCAAAACAAGTAACTTTAACATCAATGTTTACTATCTTCTAAAGCCACTATTCCTCTTTTTGGCAGAAAGCAGGGATTGAAGGATTATTTTCTTAGTCTGTTTTCGTATTTTGCAATTTAAAGAAATCTGTCGTCTGCGTGTTCGGTTGTTTTAATCTGTTGACTAGAAGTATGCTGATGATATTCTTGGAAATTTTCTTGAAATTAAGTTTTAGCGGTGGAATATTATATTAAATTTATTGTAAATTTTGATAATAGAGTTTCTTTGTTTTTTTTTTTTTTTTTTTTTTTTTTGAAGGGAATAATAGAGTTTCATTAACAACAAATTTTCTTAATAATTTTAATAGATAAATTTTGAAAAGCAAACCATCACAACATAATAATGTAGCAAAAGAATTTTACTTTAACAAAATTCTCTACTTGACAAAACCTCATACATTCCTAATTAGTAAAATCAAATGGAACATAATGCGCAGGATCATGAGGAGAAAACCTGGATAGAAAAGGTATAAACATTCAGAAAACGAAGTATTGACTTTGCATTCATTTTCTTCACGTTTTCTACAAGCAATATTTTTTCCACTGCCCTTCTCTACACTTGCAGTGCTATTTGTTATATTAATGTTTAAATCAGCATTACTACTACAAAAGTTTTCTTCTTTGTAATAAAAGAATAAAAAACGGCCTCATTTTATTTCTCATAAAAAGAAAAATGTAAAGTAGCATAAAGTTTTAACCATTAGCATTGATCAAGACCAGAAGTGCTATGCTTTTTCTCTGAATAAGCAAGCCTAAGCAACTGCACTATGCTGTTGATACTCTTGAAACCATTCAGCAGGCCACCAATCTGGTCTAACAGCCTCGACCTTCACATCCTCCTGTCCTTGTATGGTCAATGCACCTGATCCTTTGAAGGCTTCCTCCAACCGCAAAAGACCAAGCCCACGACACCCAAGTGCAGCCCTCACAGTACCAGCCTTCTTGTGGGAGGCAGTATCTATCACTTCTGAGCCAGGAGCAACCTTTTGCTCCACTTCTGAGAAGCAGAAATGAAAATGCTTGGGATATGCCAAGACAAAAGGAAAGAGAGAGGGGAGAAATTCAGAGGAAGGGAAGATTACCTTCTCCACTATCGTTAAGAAACCTTAAAGGAAGCAAGCGCTTGCGAATGACACCTCGATGATGCGTACGAGCTACAAGCTCTTGGCCCATGTAGCACCCTTTGTCAAAGCTTATTGCATTCAGACCAGCAAGATTGTATTCAAGAGGCATTGCCTCACCTAAACATGATAATAACAATTCCATGATTTTTCTTTTTATAAAACTACAAAAATAACCTCATAATAACATTTCCACATACATTTTATACATAAAGATAAAATTATCATCATAAATGAAAGGAGAACAACATAGGGAATAACAAGGTCACAACTCACAAGTTACAAAATGCAGACAAATTCTTTGCCACAACAAATTTGGAGGGGAGGGGGGTGTTGGGTGGTAAAACAAGAATATTACAATCAGTTAGATTGAAAACCTCAATCTATAACACATGCTAATGTAGAATAACAATGAGCTCTGACACCAAAACAAATGCTACAAAAATTCTTAAAGGGGATTGAGCAAGAATAGAAAAATAAAAATAAAAATAAACCTAGGACTTAGCACCTAGGATTGCTTGGAGTCAACACCAAGCGGGATAAAATAAAATAAAAACCTAAAAATTAGCACTTAGGGTTGCCTGGAATCTGCATCACAGAATGGGAAAAATTCCAATAAAATTTTATTACTCAAGCAAACTTGTCTCCATCAAAGTACAGTTGCTTGCTTATATAGACTACTAAGACTAAATTCTAATCTTCATTGGCTTGGGCCAAAACTCAATTATTGAATCATGAAAATATACTCTATGAAATTAAATATAATACTAATAACCTAATTAGTTAATAAGACCTAAATAAAATCCAATGTACCAATAGTAAAAAAAAATTAATTTCTAAAATTAAATAAAAAAATTTTGGTGCTCCCTGCATCACATTCAGAAAAATATGGAAAAAAGTTCAAGCACACAATCAAGAAGGAACTAAAAGTCTACCTTTTGGAATCTCAGCTGAGCCTTCTGCAACCCCCTTCTGTAATCTCCAAAGCAGGTAATTCTGTTCATCTGTTTCTTTGTCAGCCTCAATCAAAGGTGCTGCAACAGGCACAAAAAGGGAAAAATATTTGCAGCTTGAGTGGATCTCTCAATTATCCATAATGTAACCATAAGCCTCTGAAAACATTGTGATGCTGTAAACTTATAGAGATCTAGCATAAGCTTATAAAACTCACGTATTATATCTGATGGAAAGATTCCCCTGAAACCTAGAGAATCCAATCTGGGGTCATTAAACCAATGCCATCCAAGATTATTTCCATGTGAAGCTGACTCGCCTGAATGATCAACACCAGCACCCCAGCCAACACTGGCAGCCTCTGGTTCTTCTGTAGATGAGGACTTTTCAGGAAGGTTCCCACCATACCTCTGCCAGCAAGAGAAGTCTTTTGCCACATTCTCAATCTCAACCTTAGACCTTACTCGGTATCTGCCGCCACAAAATTTAAAATAAATAAATGGAAGTTACCTAAATTTAAAAGCTAATATCGCCATACAGAAAGCACACATATGCTCCCTCGAAAGAATCTTGCAGGCTTGGCAATTCCAAGAAAGGTTAATACAAAGTGAATAAAAGAACATGAAGAGGTAAAACAAATTGTTCAAATCATATACTAGCCTTGGTAATGGTTCAGATCATATTCTTCACAAGCTTAGATTAAAGAGGTATAGCATCACACACAAAGATGGAACTGATTACTTCTTGCCGCCAGTCACAAGTAAGCATATTTAAGACAGGAACTGCACACAAAAAAAGTCTTGGTTCATGATTGATCATGCATCTTCAAAGAAACTTTGATTAAATTCATCATTTCCTAATAACAAAAACAATTGGCTTGGGGTATAATACATTGTGACATTAAATATAATAAGTCACAATATATTATACTCCACAACAATTTGGTAATCATTCGGCTTGAAAAAGTTGTTTTTGTTAATTTTTATCATAAGAGGAAGTGTTAAAATAATGGTTAAATGATTAAATTCATTAAATGTATTATCCTCCAACTGAGAAGCTAAAAAAAAAAAAAAAAAACCATTGGCCAGGAACAAATATTTGAACGCAATAAATCTTAATCTCCAAAAACTTAACTTTACAATCTCAATTCTCATCTCAGCTTGTTATTTTCCACAGCTAAACAATAACTTCGCATATTTCAACCGAGGAGAATCCAAATGAACTAGTGCATGGTGGGACATGACCTGCTTCATAATTTACATATAGTGACTATTCAATTGCAAAGTTAACATAAATGGTGCACTAACAAAATCAGATTATACTGGTATACAACTTGTTATACTTAACTACCTACAGAAGAAACCGTATTGTCAATTTGTCCTTAACTAAATTTTTCCAAAGAAATCCGAATAAGTTTAGTTCAAAACCAAAATGTGCAAACCAATAACAAATCCAGCAAAAAAAAAAAAACACAAGCCTACAAGTTGGAGCATTTAATAAACCAGCAAACCAAAACCCAGTTCAGAAAAATCCCAAACTCACTTTTTGAAGGTCTCCAAGAGCTCATCCAAAACAGTAGCATCCACATCCGCGAACAGTTCAAACGAATGGTCCGGGTCTGACCCAGGTCCGGACCCGGACTTGTCGAGCTTGGCGTCGGGCTTAGGCGGCTTGTAAAGGAAGAGGTCGTAGAGGAACTTTCCCTGAGGGGTCAAGAACGCGGCGTACATAGGAGGAGCAGAGACAGTTGGCAAATTCGGTGTGGGCAAGGTGGAGGTTCTCTCATTCTCAACCATGGGTTCACTGAATTTCCGTACATCGTTGGTCAATAAGCCTTGCAGGAACTTTACAGTGTCTGGGCCTCGGAACCGGACCACGGACCGTGAATCGAGCTTCGAGGTAATGGGCCCAGCGGTTTCGAGGTTGTGAGAAGAGAAGGAACGGTTTGATGAGAAGTAACGGTACGCAGTGGATTTGGCGAACCGGAGGCAGGGTTTGAAGCGGTGCATTGTTTGTTTGTTTTGTGTGATGTGATTGAAACTTTAAAAGAGTCCAGTTGGTTTGGTAATGAAGAAGCTATGGTGATGGAGGACGGACCCAGTTGCGGGGCAAAGGTGGCCCGGGCCACCCCTGGGTCCAAAAAAAAAAGGTTTAGTATGTAAAATTAAAAAAAAATAAAAAGGCTTGACCCTTGGTTTTTAACTTGAGCACCTTTAGTTTTTAGCTCAGACCCCCAAGCCAACCAGTTTAAGAGTTTTCAAAAGCTTATGAAAACCTTCAAAAAAATATTTGTATAAATTTATTTATAATAATAATAATATAATATATAATAATATGGTTTATATTAGAATATTAGATTATCTATTTATATCTAATAATAGTAGGAGGACAAATAATTATTTAATTGTTTGATTTGATCTAATTGCACTTAAATAGTAATTTGCACTTCATTGTTCACACTTTTTTTTAACAAAAATTATTGTATAAATCTTCAAAATTTCATACCTATTAATCAATTTTTTATCCTAAATGCTGAAACATTAGATGTAACTCCTTAGAAAAGCTCTAAAATGTAAAAAGGTAAGTTCAAACCTATTAACCTAAGTACAAATAATTTAGTACAGTGAAAAAAATGTAGGCACAAGTTTACTTAAAGTTAGTCTGTGAAATAAAGTAATTTAATTTTGGCCACAATTTGAGCCAAATTAACTTGAGTTTTTTTTTTTGCATTTTGAGCCAACGTAGGCTTAACCTATTAACACAATGTAGGCATAACTAACTTGCTCCTAAGAAAATTTCCTGGACCCGCCAGTAACTATATGGACGTGTGTTTGAAATTTTTTTTTTTTTTTTTTTTTTCGCTTATCTTCGTCCCCCCAGCTTGAAATCCTGTGTCCATCCCTACAGTGGTGGCTTGTGAAGGTGAAGGGGGTTGACACGTTAGCTCGGAGGTGGTTCTGGGTTTCTGCCACGTGTATTAGAGGGAAGGTTTGTTTATTAATTCTTGTCGTAACGGGAAAGAGAAAAAATGAGGCTTTAAATAAGCTTGCTAAGTGTTGGAATTTTTTTTTTCCATTTAACTTTATTATTAGAAGAATTTTGTTAATTGACAAGCTGCGGAAGAAAGTGGAAAACTAGCATATTGAGTTTTTAAAACTCGAGTTCTAGACTTCTGATTCAATGACGTGGATAAAAATTCCACGTGGAACTCGAGTCTCTAAGACTCGAGTTCTAGTGCGTACTAACCGTGCAAGAAGACGAAGAGATCCACATAGAAGAAGAAGAAGACCTAAACAAAACTATCTGTAACCTCTCAAATCTCATTCAATTTCATCTCTCTTCCATAACCTTTTCTTTCAAATCATTCACATCTTTATGAGTTGTGTGTAATTTGTTCAGATCTTTTGCTCGATGATGGAGATCGTGAACTATATCGTAGATGGACGACAAGGATGTGCTTGATGGAAACTGGGTTTGTGTGCCGTGGGTCTTCTTCTTTGTTGTGGATCTTCTTCTTCTTTCTTTCTTTTTGCTGGGTTTCCTTCTTTCTTCTTTCTTTCTTCTGGGTTTTCTTCTTTTTCTGGGTTTGTAGTTCTTTCTTCCGTGCGTTTTGAAATCGAGTGTAAAAGACTCGAGATCTATGTGGCATAAACGTGTCCAACTCAACAAGTAGGAAGCAAGTTTTTGAAACTTGAGTTTTATATGGAACTCAAGTTTCTAAAACTCGATATGCTAGTTTGCAAATACCTGTCATACTCGTGTTAACTTACTATATTTTATCTCCTCATTGTGCTAATTGCAAATATCCCCTTAGGTGTTTGATGAAAGTTTTGAGCGAGACTTGTTGCTATGAAACCGCATTCAGAAAGAACGGAGTTGGGCCACAGGTTATTTTACATTTTCACTACTCGGGCCAATTGTAATTTTCTTTCGTTTTTAGACAGTTTATTTTATTACAAGATGGATAAAACTATTACTATTTATATGTAATTATGTACTGTATTATTTAAACAAAATCACATAACTCATTAAATAATTTGTTTTAACTATAAATACTCATTAATAGTTTTATCAATTACACATATAATGAGCTGGAGGAATTTTCCATAAAACCGGTTTGAAGCACTCGTTTTCAACTTTTCCTCTCATAAATTCTAACTCAATCTTTTTTTTTTTTGGGTACCACAAAGGATGAGAACTCAAACTCAAATTTTCTCAGTAAAAAGAACTAAGGAATGTCACTGAAGCAAAAATGTTTACCAAATTCAACTCAACTATTAAGCTTGCATAATTACTACAACATTGATTTTTTTTTTTTTAAGAGAGTTTCAACCTATGGCATCCGCTCCTAATGATAACTCCTTATCATCAGACCAAGACACCAATAAGTTTTTGGTGTAGGTGGAGATTGAACCTTAGATCTCTTATACAACCATCAGAGACTTTACCAGTTGAGCTAACTAGAACCCACTACAACATTGATAGTTTGATACACTTAATCCAAGCCCAAGTTTATGATCTTGGTCTTTTATCTAGTTATTATGGTTAAGATTGTATTCTTGTAAGGCCTTTGGTCTTAAATCAAAGTCTTCTCAAAGTTTATTTGTATTGGACTCCAACTATTTGGATGTCTCAGTTGGTTCAATAAATGAAATCTTAATTAGTAAAATCTTTAATAATGTATCAGTTGGTTCAATAAATGAAATCTTAATTAGTAAAATCTTTAATAATGTATCTATTATCAGAGACTTTAAAGGTCACATCCTAATTTTATGAAGAATAAAAATTTTATTGGTTAAGTGAACTGTTTCCTATTGCGTAGTTGATGAGCCAAATGAACCTCAAGTAAGCTACATTTTGTTGACCAATACAAATGGGAAAAAGTTATTGTTTTTTAAAAAATAATTAATTAAATTACAAACAAAAAAAATTGTAACAAAGTTAAAGATTTAGCTTTGTTTAATAACACCCTTTTAGCGAAACAAGCTTGGCGGCTCCTACCTAATGAACACTCTCTATTTTACCGGGTTTTTAAAGCTAAATTTTTTCCGGATTGCCCAATCTTGGAGGCCTTAGATTCTGCCAAGAGGTCATATGCTTGGCGAAGTATTTTGCATGGAAGGGAAGTGTTGACAAAAGGAACAAGGTGGAGGGTGGGTAATGGTAAGGATATTAGCATTTGGGGTGCAGCCCGGCTTCCATCTACATTTGAACCGAAGGTAAGCAATCCAATGGGAATTGATTTTCCAGAGGTCAAGGTTAGCTCTTTGATCAACCCTCGCACACACAGCTGGGATGTGGACCTGCTGCGAGCCTTGTTCAAACCCGAAGAAGCACAGCTGATCAGAGGCATCCCCTTAGGCAATGCCTCGGCTAGTGATAGGGTGATCTGGCCGCACACTCTATCAAGTGTTTATACAGTTAAATCCGGTTATTATCTCCTTTCTCAAGACAGAAATTTACTGAATGATGACACCAACAATCCCACTCCTCCCAGGAAGCTTTGGAAGTTTATTTGGAGGATGTCGGTCCCAAGCAAAGTTTGGAATTTTTTGTGGAGGGCCGCGAAGACTGCAATTCCAGTCAAGACCAGCTTAGTCAAGAGGCAAGTGCTATCCGAAGCAACCTGTGATCAGTGTAAAACGCAACCCGAGAGTGTTTTGCATGCATTGTGGTCGTGTCCATGCCTTAACGAGGTGTGGGAATCAGATCAGGTTTGGAGTTTCAGGAGCACACAGTCTTTCTCGAATTTTCAGCAACTCATTCTCCACGTTATCGACGCAGGACTGGATTGGGATGTGTTTTCCATGGTGGTGTGGTCATTGTGGTATCGAAGAAACCAAGTCAGAGGGGGTAATTCCGTTCCTCCCATTGGTCAAACTTTGGCCCGAATTCAGCAGCAATTACAGGATTACTATCGGGCTCAGCCAGTGAAATCAACTCCTTCAAATCCTACTCACCACTCCGCAGTCGGTTGGTCTCCTCCCCCTACTCCCACGCTGAAGGTAAACTATGGTGGAGCTGTATTTCGAGAAGCCAATGAGGCAGGGTTAGGTGCAGTCATTCGTGATAGTGAAGGAAGAGTGATAGCATCCCTTGCGGAGCGGATTCCCCTCCCTTAGACAGTGGCAGATGTGGAAGCAGCAGCAGCGAGACGGGCTCTCCTCCTTGCAAAGGACTTGAGACTTAGCTCTATTATCTTGGAAGGAGATTCAGAGATTATTACCCGAGCCCTTCAAGATACAGAGCAGTCCCTTGCCTCATTTGGCAACCTTGTTGAGGAATCAAAATCTCTTGCAGACTCTTTTCTTAGTTGTAATGTCTCTTATGTTAAGTAAAAATGGGAATTTTGTAGCTCATAACCTTATTTGACATGCGAAACATGTTAGCGGTTCAGTTGTTTGGATGGATGAAGTCCCTCCCCCATATTGTATATGTGCTTTTAGCGGATTTTGGCTAAGCTTTTCCTTTAATGAAAGTTATTTCAGTTTGATTCCCAAAAAAATAAAAAAAATAAAGTAACAAAAGTGGATTGATGTATATATCACATCAAACCATGTGATAATAGGAATAGAGAAGGTGTAAACGAGTATATGTGCGGAGAAGGTGATAAGTTTTGTTCAAAGTGATATAATGTGATTATAGATACAGATGTGGAAATGTGTGTGGAGACTTAAATATAGAAAGGGAAAAATAAATAAATAAATAAAAACGATAAAAAGTGGGATACAGCTTTAATTTTCTCTCCACATTTTAATAGAAATTTTTTTAGTTTTGGATACAGTGAGAGCCTTTTTAATAGACAATGTATTCTACTAACCAATAGAGAGGGCCTTAAAATTTTTTCCCAGGGTAAAGCAACCTTAATTAAAATGTTAAACAAATAAATATAATACATTATATTAGTAACAAATGACAACTCCTTATATTTGAGAGCCTTAAGGCCTGTTTGGTACGTGTGTTTAAATAATAATTTTTAAGTTTTTTAAAAGTACGTGTGGATGAAAAAATGTGTGAAAATATATGTTGTAAGGTTGGGATTTGTGGTCCAAGCCCAAAACAATTAATTTGTAGAGTATGGGAGAAAGAGCTATGTTAAGTATGGGATTAACAACAATGAATCACAACTTTCAAGCACAAGCTAACATGAAACTACACGTAAAAAGTGAATATCCAAAGAGCTATATTATTGATTATCTGATGAACAAAGATCTTAGGGTTACAGTCCAGCTCTCTCTCTTCTTCCGTTTTTCTTTTTTCTTCCTCACCTTTACGTTAGGAGCCTCTTTCCTTTATATAACCCCCTTCTCTTCATCTCCATCGCCCACTTGTACCTCATCCGTGAGTCTACTTGAGTACGTGTCACGTCAAGCATCTTCTTTAGCTCTGTGTGAGTGGCAGTAGGTTAGGATACACTGTTCAGGGGTCTTCTCCACATAAATGCGGCCAGAAAAGTTGCTGCAGAGTATTAAATACGGTGGTAGCAACTTTCCCTTTAAATATTTCTCCATCCTTATCGTTTCCCAGCATACTTAGAGCTTATCTTGATCAGGTGGAGTCCTCGGAAGATCATTTTGACCTTTTACATGCTCAATTGATTTATAATATTCGCGTCAGAGGATTATAACCTCTTCGGACAGGAGATGTCCTCTTCGGATTGTAATCATTCTTCCTTCTGAGGGTCCCACTTCCAGATGGGTCCTGCCCTTACCATCTCCTTCTTCTCGGTCGCACAATAGCTCTCATATGGGCTCTCGGCCCACTATGTTGGACTGGGCCCTTTTTCCTCTACATATGTAATGTTATTTAAAAACTGAAAACTTGTGTTCAAATTTGCGTATCAAAGAGAGCCTTAGACTCCTCTAGTGTGCTTGAAAGTTATCTACAGGTTTCGGTCGGCCTGCATGAAACTCCTAGGGAGCTTGAAACCCACCTACAAGAAGAATAGAAGATCAGATAGTGGCAGTGGGCCCATTTTTATCTAGCATAACCAATGCATTGATGGGCCAAGCCACCCATTGGACCAAATTTGTTTTCACTCTTGGGCTTTCGCGTCTAGCATTTTGGCCATATGCCACTTGCCATGCCTACACCTCTAGACTCACCTTCTAGGCAAAAAAAATAATAATAACTAGTCGCTAACCCGTACTATGCACGAGAACTTATTTATTTGTGAAGTAGACTAAAATAATTTTATAAAATCTTAAATTGATTAAGAAACTACACCATTGCAATGACTTACAAAAAATTTGGAAATAGAAAATTGGGTCAATAATATGCATATTATAGACATTTTGCAAACAAAAATCAATCAACCAAAAATCATAACTTTAATTAAGAAAACAAAAAATCACATGAACCTAAATAAAAATTCTCAATAAAGCAAAAACATATAAGGTAAAGAATTAAGATCAAAAAATTCATATATAATATACTAAATAAAAATTTACCACTCCTTGGACAGGAAGACATAAGTTGCAGTTTTGATTTTTCTCCAAAAAATAGAGATGCTTTATCTGCCATATACAATATAAAATAATTATTAGAAATTTCAACCCAAAAACTAAACCCACAAAAACACTGTCAAAATATAGAGATTAACCCAAATACTCAAAAGAAAATCAATTCTAAACATAACAAAAAAATTAAGATAGAATGAAAATCTCAAGCACATATGAAAGCAAATAAAAAAGAAAGAACCTACGTTTTTTTTATTTTTTATTTTTTTTAGTGAGTCTCTCTTCTTGTTCTTTTAAGGAGAGAAGAGAGAGTCCTAATAGGAGTCTCTCTCTTTTTTTCTTAAATCCTAAAGTTTTTTTTTTTTTTTTTTTTTTTTAAACCTAAAGTGAGTCTTTTTTTTTTTTTTTAAATTCTAGCATGAGGTATCTTAAAAAATTATAATTAATTTTTAATCTTCAATTTTATATTATATATAAATAATAATGGTCTAATAAGCATCTAATAGAGTTTTACTTAAACTAAACTATTGTAATACTAAAAAGATAATTACACGTTGAAGAGAAATAATAAATATATAAGATATAAAACCTAAAATAAAAAGAATCTAAAATAAAAAGAAAAAAAAATATTGGTGACGTGAAAAATTGTGGGAGTTTCAGAAGTTTCAGTTTTATATATATATATATATATATATATATAGATTAAGACTTTCACAAACAAAAAATTATCACTTCTACTAACTATATAAAAAGAGCGACAACCACTTTAACTACAGTACATTTTGTTTATTCAATCTTTACCTTTTGTAACAAAACAACTAATTATATAAAAAGAGCCAATGGCTCCAACTACAGTATATTTGGTTTATTCAACCTTTGCCTTTAGTAATAAGCTAAAAAGGTGACTTTGGTGAGAAAGAAAAATTTTTAACATTAAAAAAATATTATGCCCACAACATTTTCACAATAAATCTTAAGTAACAAGTTATTATTTACTATTATTGATGAGAAAAATAATTTTAGTGATGGATTCAAATTAGAATCATTAATAACTTACAATTAAAGAGTTGTTGTCAAAGTATTGTAGAAATATTGTAGATATAACACTTAATATTTAATATTATTACCACAACTAAAAATAAATGTATCGTGAAAAAAAAAAGTACTACATCCACAACATTTTAATAACAAATCTTAAGTGATAAATTGTTATTCTAATTTAAACTTACCAATGAAATTACTTTTTTGCCTAACAACCTACTACTTATGATTTGTAATGAAAATATTGTAGACATAGCATTTCTCTTGTGAAAAATGTTAAGACATCTTGTTATTATCATAATATTTTTACAACTGCTGAGATGTCAATTCTTTACAAGTCAAAGTAAAATATAACAAAATTATAAAGGTGTAGGGATGAAGGGCCCAGATATAGAAATTGGGTCGAGGGTCGCGCCCGAGGACGTCAAATAACCCAAGGACATATAATTATTAGTGAAGGCAGGTAGATTATTGGGCCGTGGAAGAGGTCTGGTCACAATGAGCAGGAGACATTGTCCGAGGAGCAATCCCTCCTCAACTAACAGAGTGGAGGCCTAAAGTCTGACCACTCATCAAGAATGGGCCATCAGGTAGTCGTGCTTGGAAGGATAAGCATCAGAAAGAGACAAAACAAAAGAGAATTGAGAAATATCTGAGAAGAAATCTACTACCACCACATTGGATGCTCTGCATCTAACCTCCTGGTCGCATTAATGTGGAAGTGATACTTGAACAGTAACTTTCAGCTTTACAGCTACTCCCAAAAACTTCAGGAATGTGCTGATGGGACAAGTATCAAGAAGATTAGCAATCTGACCTATATGTGGAGAGTTGAGATGAAAGAAGGGGTGGAAATATAAAAGGGAAGAACCCCATTACAGGGGGAGCATGAGAAAAACGAGAGAAAAATCACTGTGTAATCAAGAACTGTATTTTTTGTATAAGTCCAAGAGAAATATATGAGAATATACCATTCTTGAATTTGACCAAGGAGAACTTTTCTTGTTCAAACAGTTTGTCTTGTTCATTTTGATACTAGATAGCCTATTGTGATCAACATAACCCAAACTCGTTGAACGTTCAATATCAGGCCCACTCTTTAACAAATTCATTATTTTTGGCTCATTGGGCCATTGTTCAAACTACTTGGGCTGTGGAGTAAAACCTATCCTTACAAAAGGTATTATGAAAATGTTGTGCCATTCTTTGTGTTTCTAGAAAAAAAAAATTTATTACTCAATTTTTGTTAAGCCAAAATTCACTATTTCACATATGTTTTTTTAGGTTGATTTTTTGTATTTTTTTTTCTTTCTGCACCATTTTAAGTGAAAACACGTATTTTTACACACATACACACACACCAAAAAAAAAACAAAAACAAAAACAAAAACTTAGGATTAAAATACTTTTCATCCTTTATGTTTGGGAAAAAAAAAAAAACCAAATATGTCATATTGCTATCCTCTCAATTAAATTCTAATGAAAGCTTATGCTTCTTAAAATATTCCATTGGGTAATGTCTAAAATACTCCCACTAAATTTTAACATCCAAAAAATTTTCTTCATGTATTTTGAGTTTTAGATGGTAGTAATGTTTAGAAAGTTGGAATGATAATATAAGGTATTTTATTTCCTTACCTTTTGTTATTATTTTCTTTTTCTTTTTCTTGCCTAAAATGGGTGTTCATTAAAAACTAATTAAGCTAAATATTGCACCTAGACTCATGTAGAATAATAATGATAAAGAAGAAAGTAAGAATGACAAAATTTTCATTGTGTATGGTTGAAGGTATTTGATGAAGAGTTTCAATTGTAGCATATGACATCATTCATTGTGAAAATTTAAATATTGTAACAAGGTTTTAGCAAATTTCCTCAATATTTTGGAAAAAAAAAAAAAAAAAAACAAATATATCATATTGTTATCCTCTCAATTAAACTCTAACGAAAGCTTATGCTTCTTAAAATATTCCATTGTGTAATGTCTAAAATACTCCCACTAAATTTTAACATCTCAAAAATTTTCTTCATATATTTTGAGTTTTAGATGGTAGTAATGTTTAGAAAGTTGGAATGGTAATATAAGGTATTTTATTTCCTTACCTTTTGCTTTTTTCTTTTTTTTTTTCTTGCCTAAAATGGGTGTTCATTAAAAACTAATTAAGCTAAAGATTGCACCTAGACTCATGTAGAATAAGAATGATAAAGAAGAAAGTATGAATGACAAAATTTTCATTGTGTATGGTTGAAGGTATTTGATGAAGAGTTTCAATTGTAGCATATGACATCATTCATTGTGAAAATTTAAATATTGTGACAAGGTTTTAGCAAAACTCAGATGCTTATTGTTGGAAGATGATGATATTTGTTATCATTCTTAGAAGTTTTTAATGAGTGGATATTGCCCTTAGCAAATAGGTATCAAAATTCTTATACGAATAAGATTAAACTTTGTATGGCATACATTTTTTATTTTATTTTATATTTTTTTGAGGAAAAACATTTTTTATGTATATAGTTTCATACTTTTTCAAATAAAAATTATATCTTAATTTTTTCACTCAAGCACGTGCCACCCACACTAGTCTTCCAAGAAAATAAAGGAATGCACCCATAAGATAAACCTCGCAGAACCTTATCTGAAAAGAAATCAAGATTACTTGTCCTCTACATATACTTAAAAAAGAACACATTTATGAGCATTCCAACATTTGATCATAATTATGAGTCCTAGCTAATTTTAGTAGGTGACCTTAGTAATATCTCTATAGAATATCAACAATGCCTTATCTAGGAAGAAATCCAAATTACTTATCTTCTACTTATGCTTAAGAAAGAACACATTTGTGAGCATTCGCAAAATGTAATAGTAATAAACTAATAATTATGTGCCCTAGCTAATTTTAGTAAGTGATCTTAGAAATATCTATGTAAAAGATCAAGAATTAATGCTAATCAGATGTTATTAGTTGTTACATAGAGGGTTTGCTTAAAAAAAAAAGTACAAAAGATAGGAAGAATGATAATATGTAGAATTGAGAATATTATGCATTAATGGTGATGAAGACTATATTTGGTAATATTCACAAATAAATGCCATGTAGAAAGATTTATATCTTTATGCTTATATAAACTCAAGGGTTTCAAAAGTTTTCAATACAAGAAAAGCGATTTTGTATCTCAAAAAAAAAAAAAAAAAAAAAAAAAAAAAAGAAGAAGAAGAAGAAGGTGATTTTGTGAGATAGAAAGATACAGTGATGGAGTACCCCTCTTTTTTAAAAATGTTTATTTTTGTAATGAGCTATCTAATTATCAGACAGATTTTTGGATGTTAGTATTTTTGCATCAATGATGCTAATGATCCTCAAAAAAAAAAAAAAAAAAAGATCATTGTTCATGATAGAATATCATGAGTGTAATGCTTTGCCATGAGGTTCTAGTATCATGCTATCCTTTGCTTAGCAGTTGCCCTGACTTTGTCCACCAAATCAAGTTACAGGCGTATAGCTTCATCATTCTTGCTCTCGCCATGGTTCTCCACCCGGTAGCTTGTGAGCCTTACTTCTATTGGGATGACTACCTCACTCCCGTACGCCAGCTAAAACAAGGTTTCCCCTGTAGGTGTCCTTGCCATTGTCTTATATGCCCATAAAACACTTGGTAGTTCATCCAGTCATATGCCCTTTGCCCCATTGAGGCTAGTCTTAATGATTTTGAGTAAGGATCGGTTTGCGACTTCAACCTGTCCATCAGCTTGTGGGTGGGCGGGTAATGAGTAGTGATTCCTGATCCCTAGTTGTAAACAAAAGTCTCTGAATGTGTCTTTGTCGAACTGCTTTCCATTGTCTAAGACAAGCACTGTAGGTATACCATACCTGCAAATGATGTTCTTCGATATGAAGCTACGTATATTCCTTTTCGTGATAGTGGCTAAGGCTTTTGCTTCTACCCATTCGGTGAAGTAGTCAATGCCGACCACTAGGAACTTCAGCTATCTAACTGCTGTTAGGAAGAGGCCCATGATGAGCAAACGGCCACGGGGCCGTCATAGGGGTGAGCTCCTCTATTGGTTGCCTTATGAGGTTCCCGAATCTCTGACACTTGTCGCAAGCTCTAACGTATGCATGGGCATCCTTTTGCATGGTTGGCCAATAGTATCCTACCCGGATTAGCTTATGTACCAACGACCACGACCTTGAGTGGTTCCCAAAAATTCCTTTGTGAACTTCTCTCATAACATAGTCTGCTTCTTCGGGGTCGAGACACCTTAGGTAGGGTCGAGAGAAACCTCTTTTATATAGGACTTTTTTAATCAAAGTAAAGCGAGCTGCTTGTACCTTCAACTTCCTTGCAGCTTCCTTATCGTCTGGTAGCTTGCCGTTCTTCAAGTAGGAGGTTATTGGTGTTGTCTAACAATTTTCAGAACCTATATCCTGCACACTGGTACTGTCTATTAATGATGAGATTTGAACGAAAGACAATACCTGATTGAGGATGAGCATGTGTTCTTGCACTCATAGTTGCCATTAACTTGATTGTTTACGACTTGGGAATCACAATATACGACCATATTTTCAGCTCCTGCTGCTTTTGTGAGGTCTAGTCCTGCTATCAAGGCTTCATATTCTGCTTCGTTATTAGTCGTAAGAAAGTCTAGATGGACCATGCACTTAATCTTGTCTCCCTCCAAGGTATGGAGTACCACACCAGCTCTACGTGCTTGCTTATTGGAGAATTCGTTTATGTGGATGCTCCACTGAGGGGCCTTTTCTACCCCTTGGCCTTCCATGAGAGTGAATTCAGCGATAAAGTCACCTACTACATGTCCCTTTATAGCAGTGTGTGGCCGATATTGTATGTCGAACTCACTTAACTCGACTGCCCATAATGTCATCCGTCCCGTAACTTTGGGGCTACTCATAGCTCTTCGTAAGGGCTTATCTGTTATGGTATGTGCTTGGAAATGCAGCTTAAGTTTTTGTGCTGCGGTTACTAATGCGAAGGCTAGCTTTTCCATCTAGGGGTACCTCTCTTCTGCTCTTCACAACGCTCGGCTTGTAAAGTACACGGGCCTTTACACCCCATCCTCTTCTCTAACTAAAGTCGTGCTGATAGTGGCTAGGGAGACGGCCAAGTATAGGAATAGCTCTTCCCTTGGCTTAGACGGGCTAAGTAATAGAGGAGAGGAAATATACGCCTTTAGATTTTCATATGCCTACTGGCACTCATCCATCCATTCAAACGACCTCCTCAGTGTGTGGAAGAAAGGTAGGCACTTATCTGTCGCCCTTGAGACAAACCTGTTCAACGCTGCTATCCTGCTGTTCAAGCTCTGTACTTCCTTGACCAACCTTAGCGAAGCTAATTCTATTATAGCCTGTATCTTCCCTGGGTTGACCTCGATACCTCTTTGGGATACCATGAATCCCAAGAACTTCCCTGCAGTTACTCCGAACAAACACTTGTTTGGATTTAATTTCATGTTGTACGATTGAAAGGTGTCGAAGGTCTCTTAGAGGTCGCTCAAGTGGTCGTCCTCTTGTATGCTTTTCACCAGCATTTCGTATACCTAAACTTGCACATTCCTCCCAATTTGGTGTGCGAACATCTTTTTCATCAATCTCTGGTACGTGGCTCCTGTGTTTTTGAGTCCGAACAGCATCACTTTGTAGTAGGAGAGTCCCTAACTGATAACAAACAAAGTCTTCTCCTGATCGACTTCATCCAACTTGATTTGGTTGTAACCAAAGAATGCATCCATGAAGCTTAGTAGTTGATGTCTTGCGGTTAAGTCTACCAAGGTGTCAATTTGTGGGAGTGGATAACTGTCTTTAGGGCAGGCCCAATTTAGGTCTGTGAAATCTACGCACATCCTCTACTTTCCATTGGCCTTCTTGACCATAACCACGTTTGCTAGCCAGTCGGGGTAGTATACTTCCCTTATGAAGTCTGCTACCTGTAATTTCCGAACCTCCTCAACTATGGCTTTGTCTCGTTCTTATGCTAACATTCGTTTTTCTACCAGACGGGAGAGAATAAGGGTGACACATTCAACCTGTGGACTATGATCGACAGATCAATCCCTGGCATGTCCTCATGACTCTGGGCGAATACGTCCTGATTTTCCCTCAGGAATGTTGTGAGTGCTTGACGTACTAGCCAGTTGGCCAGAGTACCTATCCTCGTCGTCTGCTTAGGTCTAGAATCGTTAAGAGGTACTTCTTCCAACTCTTCCACCAGTTCTATTGTTGTTCTTTGTTCCTTTGTGCACATGGTCTGCAAATGACCATCTCTAACATGGCAATATAGCATTCGCGTGCCGCCACTTGATCACCTCTTACTTCTCTAACTCCATAATTGGTGGGAAATTTGATCATCAAATGGTAGGTTAAGGTTACAGCTTTCCATGAATTCAAAGTAAGACGTCCCAATATGGCATTGTACACAGACGAGCAATCAACGACTAGGAAGGTGACATCCTTGGTGATCTACTGAGGGTAGTCTTCGACCGTCACTGGCAGTGTGATAGCTTTTAGGGGATACACCCTTATTCCTCCAAATCCTACGAATGGTGTGTTGGTCAGAATCAACCGTTCTTTCTCTACTCTCATCTGCTGAAATGCCGAACAGTATAAGATATCTGCAAAGCTCCTGTTGTCCACCAAAACTCGATGGGTGTTATAGTCTCCGACCCGTATGCTGACTACAAGTGTGTCATCGTGTGGGTGGTGTAGATGTCGGGCATCTTCCTCTGTGAACCCAATTACGGGGTTGTCGATTCATGCCATATTTGGGGCGTACTCCATCAGCTAGACATTTGAACCATCCGTAGATATATCTTTTGTGCCTTTTTGGAAGAGTTGGAAGCCACGTTGCCCCCTATAATCATCCTCATGTCTCCTAAGGGTGGCCTAGGGCACTCGTTTTCTCTTCGGGCAGGCAGTCCTTAAGGCTGTTCTATCCCTTCCTTACTAACGAATCTTTGCAGCTTCCCTTGCTTGATGAGAGCTTCTATCTGCTGCTTCAAGTCATAGCATTTGGACGTATCGTGGCCGTGATCACGGTGGAATCGACAATATTTATCCCTAGACCTCTTGCTAGGATCTCCTTTCAACTTGCTAGGGAATGTTAAGGCCCCTTAATCTTTAATCTACATCAGGACTTGATCGATCAAGGTATTCAAAGGGGTGAAGTTTGTGAACCTTCCTGTAAGGGGTTTCGAGCGTTTATCCTCCTTTTTGTCTCCCATTCTGGCCATTTTTCGCCCCCTATCCTATCAGGCTTCCTCCTGTCTTTCTCTCTTCTTAGGCTTCTTCTTGCGAGCAAGCAGTGCACCTTTTGCATTTATGTACTTGGTAGCCCTGTAGAGTACATTCGACATAGTTTTCGAATAATTCTTGTACAAGGAAAATAGAAACTTACCCTTCCGCAGCCTATTCATGAATGCTGCCACGAGTATCTTGTCGTCTGCTTCATCGATCGAGAGCCCCTCCTTATTAAAGCGAGCTATGTAAGATCTCAGTGTCTCATCCTCATGTTGCTTAATGCTTATTAAGCATGCAGTGGACTTCTTGTACCTGTGCCCCTCGATAAAGTGCGGGGCAAACTGGGTGCTCAACTCCTTAAAGGTACAAATAGAATTGGGCATCAGCCTGTTGAACCAAATTCTTGCAGGGCCCTTCAACTTGCTAGGGAAGGCCCTACACATAATCTTATCTGCCACTCCTTGTAGGTGCATCAGAGTCTTGAAGGTCTTCAGGTGATCAAGAGGGTCCTTAGCTTCGTCGTAGCTTTCTACCTAAGACATTCGAAATTTCGATGGTAGGGGGAACGATGAAACAAATGCAATGAATGGTGAATCAGTTCGATGGACTAAGTCATCAAGGTCACTGGATACCTGTCCTCTGAGGGCATTCATCATAAGTCCATCTGTTCTTTCATCATCTGCATCTCCGCGACTATTTGAGGGGGAACTATATTCGTTCCTGTCGAATGGCTAGTATCCTGTCGCTCTTGCCTACTTGGGGCATGGCTGCCTTCTGGCCCCTCTTGGTTCCTTCTTTCTGCGTTGGTTCCTTCCTAGTCTTCCGCCTGAGTGTTCTGCGTCGAGTTCTTTTAGCGCAACTGTTCCTCTAGGTCATGATTCTACTTGGTGAGGTGTTCTATTGCTGCTGCGAGGGTTTGAACTTGTCTTTTCAGGGCCGTGGTGCGTGGTTTGTTGCCCTGATTATTGGTGGTTGTCGCCATCGAACGAGTAAGTACCATGCAACTTTTTGTCCGGGAAGCGATAAGTATGGCTTATCTCAACAACGTGTTTCCCACAGATGGGGCCAACTAATGATGCCGAGAAATCACCCGTAAGCCACACAGTTCTCACACGCTTGAAACAATTCCTGCACAACATAAAAGGAGAAGACTTAACAGAGAGCACCGGTGTGGTGCCGGCCAAATACTCTCCAAAGGTCAAGTTAGAACTTTACACAACCCTAAAGTGTCAGAGTTAGGGTGAATTATGCATACCTTATTTTCTGAGGATCTTTGGGTTTTTATAGTAGTGTAGAACGACCTCTGTTTCTTGCATAGGAAGGCATTTCCTTATAAGGAAGATCATCATTAATGGGCGTATATTATAGAATCCTCCTCATGTTAGGATTCTATTCATTTTGAGACTCTATGAGCTAAGGTTAATCGTGAGACGCAAGTTGTTTTCATTTAGGATTTCTTGGAGACCACTTAAACCAGGTGGATGCCACGTGGCTTCTAGACCCATCCACCTTGTGTCCGTGCATTTTGGATCCGTCCACTATCAGCCCACTGATCTAAAGCCGTCAGGTTTATTTAAATGGATCCATCATCCCTAATTTTACTTTCTTCAAAACCAAAACAGAATCTCCATCTTTGTTAAAACAAACCACCAAGACTTTCTCAAAAAATTAAAAAAAAAAAAAATCCAGCAAGCAAGAAAGTAAAAATCTACATGCAAGATGAATGCATGTGTAAAAGCTACATCTAAATATACTTTCATCAAATAAAAAAAAAATAATGAGCTAAACCTAAACAAAATCTCCATCTTTCTTTCTCTCCAACCTTCCTCTTTTTCTTGTGTCTTCTCTTTCTCTCTCTTATGATGGAAGCAGTTGACTCATGGGTCATGGCTGACCACCCCCCCCCCTTTTTTTTCTTTGTTCTTATCCCTCATAGACTCACTATTTCTCTCCCTTACTGTGTTGCTTCACTTTGTATCTATCAATAAAGTAGTTGGGTGTCAGACACCTCAACCAAAGAGATAAGACAGGAAAGGTAGAGCGAAAATGACGAAATTATCCATGCTTTTTCACTCTTCTGATTTAAAGTTTTAAAGGATAAAAATGTCAAAGTACCTGTACATGTCTGGCAGTTAGCACTATAAACATGACATGAAAAAGACTAAAAAGGGCCAATTTTTATTTAGCTCACAAATGAAGGTAGGGGCAATTAAGTAATTTCAATCAAATGTTGATGTTTTTAGAGTTCCAAGGAATCTGCTGGGCTTGCTGTTTTAACACTTAAGAAGTTGTTTTATCAAACAAGCACCTCAACTCCCCTTTTTTATATAGAGTATAGAAAAGAAAATAGATTATGCATTTTTCTTTTTTCATTATATAGATACATTTTAATCATATTGTATTTTGAAAAATTAATTGTCAATTTGATAATATTTGTATTAAATATATATTTTAGGCTTAAAGATTGAAATACTAATTAAAATATGGACTTATAGTCTGAAGATCATTCATAATTTATATGGGTTTTTGTTATATATATAACATTGGAAATCTCGAAACGGTAAGCCAAAATAAGTCGATATTGAAATATCCAGTTCTAAATTTCTAATGAACAAACTGAAACGGTATTTATATCATTGCTCATAATGCTGTAACTAATATTTATAAATTAGATAAATTTATAATTGTAAACTAGTAAATCTCGCATTGCCCACATTACTAACTCATAAGACAATTTTTTTTCTCGCTTATACTCCGGCCCCCCTTATCTTGAAATCATGGGTCCGTCCCTACCTCTACGTATACTTAAGAAAGAACACATTTGTGAGCATTCCAACATTTGATCATAATTATAAGGCCTAGCTAATTTTAGTAGGTGACTTTAGCAATACCTCTGTAGAACATCAAGAAGGGCTTATCTAGGAAGAAATCCAAATTGCTTGTCTTCTACGCATGCTTAAGAAAGAACACATTTGTGAACATTTGCAAAATGTAACAGTAATAATTATGTGTCCTATCCTAGCTAATTTTAGTAAGTTATCTTAGAAATATATTTGTAAAATATAAAGAATTAATGCTAATACAGATGTTTATTAATTAATAAAACTAAAAAGAGAAAGAGAAAACCCATTCCTTCACTCTCTGGACCCTCCCACGCTCACCTCTTCCATTTCTTAAGGCTCCGCTTGGTAGGAGAGAATGGAATGGAATAGAAAGGAATAAAAAAAATAATTTTAGAATATTCATCCATTCTCTTGTTTGAGAGTTTTAAAGGAGTTTTAATTGGGAGAGAATGAAATAGGTAGGAGAAAACACTCATTCTTCTCTATTCCCTTAAAACCTCAAATTTTCATTCCCCCCGAAATTGGAAGGAATTTGAGAGTTTTAAAGGAGTTTTAATTGGGAGAGAATGAAATGGGTAGGAGAAAACACTCATTCTTCTCTATTCCCTTAAAACTCTCAAATTCCTTCCAATCCCCCCGAAATCTCAAATTTTCATTCCCCCCGAAATTGGAAGGAATGGGAGGAAATGAAATTAGATTTAATAATTTTTTTACTAAAACTCCCAAAATACCCCTATATATTCAACCCTTTATTTTAAAATAGGAGTCTAATAGTAATATTGTCGTAAAATAATTCCATTTCATTCCCTCCATATTGCTCCCAAACAGGATTACTTACATTCCATTCATTTTAATTTATTTTCATTCTTTTATTTTAAAACATCCAATCAAGATAGTTTCAAAAAAAAAAAAAAAAAAAAACATCCACTCAAAATTACTTAATTTCATTCTATTCTTTTCCATTCCTTGCTTAAATACGTTCCGATTCCTTATAAACTCCCTCCGCGCTTTCATCGAGATCTTCATACTTTTACGGTCCACGCTATTAGGGTTTCTACCAAAATCTCTGTCGATGATGGATCTTAGCATCGTCAATCTAGATGCCCCTCACTCCATGGGCACCACCATCATCGGCGTCACTTACAATGGCGGTGTTGTTCTCGGAGCCGACTCTCGCACCAGCACTGGTTTTTTTTTTTTCCTTCTCTGTTTGGCTACCGATTTTCTCACTATCATCTTAACACATTGCTTTTGAATTAGTTTTCGTTTTCAATTAAAATTAACATTGATGATTTATGTTTGATTCAATTTCGTTTTTGTGATTGTGTTTGTAGGAGTCTATGTTGCTAACCGTGCATCGGACAAGATTACTCAGCTGACCGATAATGTCTACGTTTGTCGCTCTGGATCGGTATTATTCTTTCTCAAACAACTCACATTCATTGTTGTTCCTGATTTGCTTATGGTGAAAATGCTTCAATTTTAATCACCATTCTTGGTTGGTGATTTGTGTTATTACTAGTTAGTTTTTGTAGGAGGCTTTGTGATGTATCGATTTTTATATCACTCATAAAGGATTGTGCATTGATCCAAGTGCGTCGGAGCTCAGTGGCATTGCCCCTCCCCACTTGTTGTAAGTTGTAACAATTGAATTATCAAAAGAAAAAAAAAAAAAAAATAAAGGATTGTGCATTGAATAATAGTTTTAATTTAAGTATGTTCGTGGGGCCAGTTGATTGTTTGTGTAATGTTTGTTCTTGCGTGTTGGAAAAATTTGGGGTTACAAGTTTATTGAATTAAGGATTGTGGTACTTCTAGAGAATGGTAAAGAAAGTTAAACTGCTTCACCGGCTTCTTTGTTTGCTGCATCTATCAGCTGAGTCTCTAATGTATGGCTGTCATTCTGATTCCATGTGTTATTTACTTGTCTGCTTCTTGCAGGCTGCAGATTCGCAAATTGTTTCAGACTATGTGCGTTACTTCCTTCATCAACACACGTGAGTGGTTCTGTTCCTGTTTATTTCCTTGACCATTTAAATTGTATGATTAGTTTGGCACATTGTATCTCTTGGATCATGTCTCATTATATTACTGAGAGTCATCTGTAATTTACTTTGTTGATAATCTCAGGTGCTTCTATTGAAACTATGGGTTTAATGAAGGTTGGGGGAGTTATGTCGATTGCATTTGGCGGTAACTTAAAAGAGTTTTGGTTGTTTTGGTTTATGTCATTGTCATGTTAGTTACTGTTTCAAGTACTGAAATTTTAATTATCAATTATCTTTATATACAGGATACAGTTAGGGCAACCTGCAACTGTCAAGGTTGCTGCAAACCTCGTCAGGTTACTAGCCTATAATAACAAGGTCTGAGTTTACTGCTTTAGTTTGTTCAATATGATTGCTTTCCTGCTTTGGTCAGAATAATATATAATTGTTTCATTGCCACTCGTTGAATACGCCAGTTTTCTTCTTTTGCCTCATATATCTATTCATGTTACAGTAAATTAGTATCAAAATAGGATTTATTTTGAGATTTTTATTTTTTAATTTTTATTTTTTTTAAAGAATTCTGTATGAGAAGAATTGGACTCTTTATGAACACAAATATTTATACTCAAACAAGCCAGTTGTGGGCTGCACCATGCAGTTTATGGCATTAAGAAAAATTTATTTGTGAAGGTTAAAACAGTACTTCTCTCTGTATGTGGGGGTTAATAACTTTTAACCTATTTGGTGTTTTCAATTTGTGTATTAAAGTATTTCTTATTAGCAAAAAGTTGTACCATTAAACTATTTCTAGTTTACCTAAATACTTGCTCTGTCACAATATTTGGACTTGGCAGAACATGTTACAAACTGGCATGATTGTTGGTGGGTGGGACAAGTATGAAGGTGGTAAAATTTATGGAGTTCCTCTTGGTGGAACAATAATAGAGCAGCCTTTTTCAATTGGAGGTATGCTTTTCTTTTGTTTGTCTCATCAATAAATATTCCCTTGTATCCTATGTTTTGCGAGTGCTGTACATTCAATTTGTTATCATTATATTATTATTATATGTTTTTGTAATGTATCATATTCTTTTGTAGCAAGTGCACTGTAAGATTCTGCATAAACTGCTCTCTAGCAGTCTTTAAGTAGGCTATACATATGAAGGGTTACTAAAGCCTGGTTTGAAATTTCCCCTTTCCCCTTGGGGCTAAAACAATTATTTATTTATTTATAGAAATAACAGAAAAACCTTAATCTGGTTTGGAGGTGTGGCCGTGTGGGAGAGCTTTGCCTGAGGAGTCTAGTGATAAAAGTAGAAGATTGGCGTAGAAAAGGATTTGTTAATTTGTTATACTGCAACTTGTAATCTTAAGATCTCTGGCTCCTTATTGTTTGTTTCTTTCCTATATTTCCTTTCTATTTGGAATGAATTGCATTTAGCACTTCACATTCAGAATTTACTATCTTGAGTTTAATGGAATAAGTTTTATATGTTGCCTGTTACATGCAGAGCATACATTCATCTTGTGGAAAATTCATGATCTTGCAGGAATAGCATTATATATGCCATATTATATGACATTGTTATCTTTCTTTCACTGTTGGTTCTAACACAATAAATTAGTATATATGTTTTGTGTTTTTGTAATGTATGTTGGGTAAAGTTTTCTTTATGATGCCATCTTCGATATCAACTTCTGTGCTATATTTTTGCATGAGCGTTTGGTTTGACATACTTTGTGTTTCACAAGATCTGGTTCTAGTTACTTGTACGGATTTTTCGATCAAGCATAGAAAGAAGGAATGACTAAGGATGAAGCTGAGGTATGTAGGTCTTGATCTTTGTAAATGCAAAATCAGTTTAATGCCTTTTGAGGTGATATGGTGATGATAAAAATCCTTTCAAGTTTCTCTGAGATGTGATCTCATTATTATGATTACATCAGTAAACAACTGAAGGTTACAATCAGGGAGAAGTAATAAACATGACAACTTTTTTATATTTTTGTTTTGTTATTTCCCCTTGGCTGTATTTGAAAAGGTCGAATGTGATTTAAAAAAAAAAAAAATTATTTGGAGTTGAATAGGAAGTCATGATAACACAGTTATTTCTTTTCTTTTCATTTGTCATTACTCATTACAAAAGGAGGAATGTGTGTGTGTAAGGATGGAGTATGAGGGCAAAACATTTCTTGTAACTCTTACTCTCTCATTGCTCATCCACTATATATATATATATATATATTTATATATGTATGTATAAAAGTATAGAACTGTTATTTTTTCTCTGTGCTTTTTAGGCTCTTAACAATTTTCTTTTGGTGCTTTACTGCAGCAATTAGTGGTTAAGGCAGTTTCCCTTGCCATTGCCCGTGATGGTGCTAGTGGTGGTGTTGTTCGTACCGTCATTGTAAGATTTGTGCTGGATGCTAGTAACTAAGCATTTCCAAGTAGTTTCTTTTTCACCATTCACATGCTCTCACAAATTGACAGAAACCCCTTGGTCTTTGATGTTCTTGCAGATAAATTCGGAGGGGGTGACAAGAAACTTCTACCCCGTTGACAAACTTCCAACGTGGCATGAGGAATTGGAGCCACATAACTCACTGATGGACATACTGAACTCAACAAGTCCTGAGCCAATGAACATATGAAGTGGAGAATCATAATGTTGATAGGCCTCTAGTCTCACTTTAGTTATTTCTTGTGATTCCTTTTTAGTGGATAGAAGAGTGTTTTTTTAACCCCTTTGATAAACCAAAGGAAAAAAAAAAAAAAAAAAAAAAAAACAAAACAACCCAACGAGAGAATCCAGTTGACTCTGTTTAGATGTGAAGGGTCAATTGATTGTGAAAAATTCATAGGAAATTTTTATTGATACCATTATTAGAAGAATATGTTTTTCGCTTTTTAATAGGATAGTTCAAAATTTTGTGAAAATGTAAGGGGAAAATATAAAAAGAAATCCCCAGTAAGTAAGTTGTGTTTATTGAAGGCATCAATTGTTCAGTATGCCAAGGTGTTTTTGGTATTTATTGGTGTTTCCAATAAAAAAAGAAAAGAAAAGAAAAAGAAATAGAAATGTTGAATGCTGGATCAATTGATACACAATTCAATATATGCGTGCATGACTTTGCATTTTTTTTTTTTTTTTTTTGGTTTTCTGACATTCATATATAGAATGGTAAATAGAATCTCGTATCCTCCACGGTCAGTTTGTTATTATACATTGATGTGGCAAAGCAAGCGGTAACTAGCCACTTGGCCCGAGTACTAAATAGAAAATAGACAATAATCATCACAACGTGTTGTTATACGGCAGCCTCTTAGCTGATGATGTCGTTAAGGTTCTCGTCAACCGTGTTCCTTCCTCTTCCTCTGCCATCCGCCCATCCTCAACTCCTTGTTAATCTCTCTCTCTCTCTCTCTCTCTTTTCTTAAACCAAGCACTTGATTGATCCTTCTTGTTGCTTTCTAGTTTATACACAAATCCCACTTTTAAAAAAATGAAGCAAAAACCCATTTTATTTGAGCCTATAGTTTTCCAATCCTTTATTATTATTTTTATTTTTTCTAGGACCTCTTCTGGCCTTTGATAGTCTATAATCTACACTTGTTTGTTTACTAACATTACTGTTTTTATTTTTTTTGGGACATTGATTTTAAACCTGATGTCATAGATTTAGCATCAAAGGAAGAGTTTATCCAGCTATTCTACCTGTGGAGAATAAGAAAGTAACTGGAAAGGCATGTTTGTTAATCATCCATTTCATTTCAAGGCCTAGTTTCCTTTAAATAATTGTACCCTGTCTATTTCTGTACGGTTGAAATCCATTCATTTTTTCTAAATCATAATTGTAGAGCTTTTTCATCTGCCCAATTGCTATTTATCAGAATTTAGGTTGCATGAAACATTTTATGTATCTGTAGTATCAGATTGTTTCATGATTTATCACACACATTATCTGCAAGTTTAGAGCAGGTTTTTATTATCTTCAAATTCTTGTTTATTTTGGGGCAGACCAGAAATTATTCGAGCTTTTCTGAAACAAAGTGGAGACTCAAAAACTTGTTCGATCACGTCCAAGATTTCATAAGATAGTATTTAGAACTTCCAAAAATCTGAACCATCTGGTGTCACTGATAGAATGTTCATAGTTCCAAATAATAGCTATTATGCCTGCCTTTCATAGGCATAATCAGATTGCAATTAGCAATAAAATTTAATTTAATTTACTAGAGATCATACCTTCATGCAATGGCAGATGCCCACCCTCAAAGTGATGTGCCGCAGATTTGAGTCCATGAATTAACCTCTTCAAAATTGGGGTGAAGTTTCCCATCAACAACCTCTCCCAAACCCTGTAGAAACAAGGAACTTGTCCACTGGCTGCGACCTTTTTACTAGATCCACCAGTGACGGAGGAACCAGATAACCTTTACTTGCATCAGCAAACACCTTGGAAGATAGCACACGCCCATGGTAAAAAAAAAAAAAAATTTATTCATATTCCATCAATCAGCCGTAGTATGGATTTTTTGAATTGAAATGCAATGCATTAAACTATAAAATACAACATAATTGTTGCACACCAAGTCTAGGCCAACGCAAATTGGGAAGCATTTGTGATGGATGTGCTTACATGGTACTTCTGGTGCAGTTCTAAACTTTCTAGGAGGTTTGTGCATTTCAGAAGGTTTTCTATTACTCCACCATTTTCCGAGGAAATATTATTAATCATATTTAATTGGATGACATGAATGTGCCCATTCACTTTGTGACATGTTTCAGTGTGACATGCACTATTCTCGTTCTTCTTCCATTGGCATGATCTTACTTGTTCTTGATGATGCTGAGAAATTCACCAGTGAGTCACACGATGCCTTCGCGCTCGAACGTGAACCTACACAATACAAAAAAGAAAACTTGTCAAAGAGCACCGGTGTGGTGCCGGCCAAATGCCCTCTGAAGTTTAAGTCAGAAATATTCTCACAACTCTAGAGTGCTAGAGAGGGGTAAATAATGCGTACCTTTATTGGTGAGAGTATTGGGGCTTTTATAGTAGTCGAAAGTTTTCCCTCTTTCGCTTGGAATCCAAGTCCTTTCCTTGTAGAAATCATCTTTTTTAGAGTCCGAAACGTGGTGGACAGATCTTTTCCTTATAGGGAAGATCTTCACCAATATATGAAAATTCTAAAATCCAGGTTGCGCAAGGACTCTGTTTAGGGCTTTTCGAGAATGGGCCAAAGTATTCCCATTAAGAGGTCCAACAGGCCCATGGCTGATCAGCCCATCTTTCTTCCTTCCGTCCATCTCAGGTCCGTCCATGTAAGGCCTTGTATGAATAACAGGCTCGCCTCTTTTTTTGGCTCACGGACTATAGTTAGCCCGTCCATTCACTCTAGGCGTCCTAGCCCGTTTTTTCTCCCTTTCAGTTCCATTTCAAGTTCTTTTATCTGAACAGCAATGGAAATATGTTTGAGCACAAATCATTGGCCTTTACTCACATGAGTTGTTCACCACTTTAGTCCCCAAACCCTGACTTATTGTCCTGTGTCTTGAATCTCTTGATGCTAGAAACTTGAAAAAAAGCAAGATATGTAGTGAAAAAGAGAATTAATAAGATTAATATTTATTGGTATCTAATGGTGTTCTATTCCACATATGACTGGAATCATAATTAAGTTGGCCTTGCAAATCTAACCCACATTTATGATTTTGTTTCTGAAAAATTCATGCCCTTCATGATAACAATATCAAATAATAAATTTGACCAATTTTCACATTTTTGCAGGTCTTGTTTGGTATCACAAATCCTAAATTAGATATTTTAGATACTTTTGAGGATGTTGAGGGGGTTAGGAATGGCAACGGGTCGGGTTCGGGCTAGGTTTTTTCATACCTGGACCTGACCCGCGGGTCTGTCCCAAAAACCCGAACCTGCCCCGTTTATTAAACGGGTTTTTTCCTTAACCCCAAACCCGGCCCGTCGGGTACCCGCAGGCCCTACCCGCCCTGTCACGATTTGGGCTTAAACTGTGGCCCAGTCCCCAATTTTTTTTTTTTTTTCCTGAAGCCTATACCGTGGCCCAATAATTAAAAAAAAAAAAAAAAAAAATTGTTTGGCTAGAATCATAATCATTATTTTTGAAAATGTGTTTGCCCAGATTCAAGGCATCTGGGCAAACATATATATATATATATATATATATATATATATATATATATATATATATATTTATATTTATACTAGCAGGAGTATACTTAGGTAGAGAAAATCAAAGAAATCAAAGAATGAAAATTGAAATACCCACATACAAAAATTGTTGAAAAATAATAAAGATCTGAGGATCGGTAGAGAAAATCAAAGAATGAAATTGAAAATTTGAAAAATAAAAAGACCCATCAGAAAATCATGGATAACCAATGACCAAAGATTTATGATTTTCCCTATCAAAATCACAAAAAGAAACACAAATCCTAACACAAACACAAACACAAAAATTTGAAATTTATAATTTTCCCATTCAAACTCACAAACACAAATTTAGATTTATGATTTTCCCATTCAAAATCACAAACACAAACAAACAATCACAAACATAAAATTTCAGATTTATGATTTTCCCTTTCAAAATCACAAAACACAAACACAAATCCTAACACAAACACAAACAACTCACATAATAAAGACGAAATGAACCCAAAAAAAGAAAGAAAGAAGAAGATAGAGAACGAGATGGTCCAGTGGAGAAACATGGAGGAAGCGAAGCGGCTGGACGTGCAAGTGATGGCTGGCAGTGACAGATCAGCGGTTGGGGTGCGTGAGAGGGAGTGACCGAGTGAAGAGTAGGAGAGGAGAAAGAGAGCAGGGAGGCGGCTGAGGATTGTGTGAAATGGGTATGGGATTAGGGCTTTTTTTTTTTTTTTTTTTTTTTAAACTTATATAGATATGGGGGGTATTTTAGTATTCTCACTTATATACATAAACAGGTCGGGTCCGGGTCCGGGTTCGGGTCGGGTTTTTGCAAAAACCCGAACTCGACCTGGACCCACTTCGGGTTTTTTTTTTTTTTTTTTAAAACTCATACCTGACCCTATAATTTATCGGGCTGGGTAAAATCCGACCCATTAGGGTCAGACCGGGCCGAGTATCCGCAGGTCAAATATAAATTGCCATCCTTAGAGGGGGTGTTTGGTAGTGTATTTTGAACAGCAGTTTTCAGTATTTAAACAATATTACACGTATTTTCACACATTTTTTCATTCACACGTATTTCCTAAAAAATATAAACAACGTTACTAGAACAACATTACCAAACGGGCCTGAAAAGGGACTACAACAAGGTTGCGCACGAGCTTGCTCAGTTCGCAAGGTTAATCTTTGTACTCAAGTCTGGAAAGGTGTTACCCACCTTTTGTATCTCATCTGGCTGTATTAGATTTAGAGCCTCCCACTGTGTCTCATGCTGGTGGCTCTTTGTTGTAACCCTTTTTCTGATTTAATGAATTTGATTTCCTCTCTTAAAAAAAGAAAAAAAGAAAAAAAAAAGAAAAAAAAGAGAGAACTGTTGAGGTTTCCTTGATGGTGAGTGTAATGGAAATCCACTTGATTGCTTTCTGTGCATCATTTACAGATTAACAAACATACATGCATATTAGGAGATCCCAAGGGGAGGTTGATGTACAAATTTAAAAGTGCCTCTTCTAATGACCACATTTCCTAAAAACAAAAAGCAAGGTGGGCATAAGACGCTGCAAGGCCTTAAAATAGCGGTTTCCTCTAACAGCATGGTCAGGTGTACTTTTGCACTAGTGTTTCTATTTTTTTGGAGAATATTTTGGTACTAGCTTGTAATGCTTTTAATCCTACAATAAACTATGATGGTGTCCTATCAATCTTGCAAGGGCATCACTCATTTTAAAAAAATTTGGTAGGATCATTTTTCGCGTTTTGCATATATGTGATTATATAATTGAATGATGAATAACATTACATGTACAGGTCACAAAGTACACCTTCGTGGAAAAGCATTAAATTTCGTATTTTTTGCATTAGTTTCTTTTATATGACCTCCATACTCTATTGAATAGTTTACATTGTAATAGAATCTGATTGTTTTATGTAAAAGTGGGTGATGTTCTCTCAATTATAATGGGTGGCATCCTATCATAGTTTGTCCCTTTAATTCACATAGGGTCACAAAGAAAAAAACTCATTATAAAGGTTTATTTTCCTACCAGGCTTTGGAAACCTCATTCCCTTAGGTACCCTGCCTGACATGGAGAGGTATACCAGTAGGTTTTTTGGCATCTAACCTGCCTGACATAAGCTAAGCTACCAATTCGTTTACTCCCAAATAGGAATGAAAATTGAAAACTGAAATTAAATTCATTAGGTATTTTTACTTGTTGAAAGTGCATGATCAATTTCAAGGGGGAGGGTTTAAATCAGGCTTATCATTCATTATACCTGATAACAACTTAGAAAAGTGTTGCTATTTAGTCTTGATAATAATTTTTGAAAAATTCCTGCTTTCTAAAACAATGCTAAAAAGGAAAGTGATTTACTTTTTGCAGGATAGTTCTGAGAAGTTACAAGCCCACACTTATGTATGGAGTGACAAAAATGATCCAAATGTATGGAGTATGGGATTTTGAGGTAAGGTCATCATTAATGGGCGAATATTACGGAATCCTCCTCATATTAGGATTCTATTCATATTGGGACTCTATAAGCTAGGGTTAATCGTGAGATGCAAGTTGTTTTCATTCAGAATTCCTTAGAGACCATTTAAACCAGGTGGATGCCGCGTGGCTTTTAGACCCGTCCACCTTGCGTCCATGCATTTTGGATCTGTCCACTATCAGCCCACTGCTCTAGAGCTGTCAGGTTTATTTAAATGGATCCGTCATCCCTAATTTTACCCTCTTCAGTTGTCCCCTCACTCTATGGGTCCGTGATCTCTGAGTGGACGGACCCGAGGAGTGACAGTTCGATTTGTTTCCTAAGGAACATACCTAGCCTGACAGGCTGGCCTAGGGTCATTAATGTCGTAGGGACACGTGGCATCTACTTAGTGGTCAATCTCTTGGAACGAAGCTTCCCTTCGTCTTCCGTGCCGTTCCCTCTATCTAAACCTGCCTCCTCCTCATTAATTTTCCACTTTCCTTAGAAATTTTACGATCAGAGCACTACCATCACCCTTGTCAGACAAACATACCGTTCACTTGGTGCATCCTTCATCTACACCTTTTTGCTGCTCATCTCCAACTGGAAAGTCAGTGGAGAGCTTGAAAAGCAGATAGAGCTTTTTTTGGAAGGTCCTAAAAGATAAGGAAAAGGAGATCACGGACTCTAAGGACCAACTTTGTTAGGCAAAGTAGGAGGCGATACGTGAGTATTGTGACTCCGACGCCCTCCTTGCTGAACTTGGAGGCTCATTTGTAGAAGGTTTTGACAACGCCCTCCATCAGGTTAAGGCTTCCTATCCAGAGCTGGACGTGTCTCATGTTAACATTGACACCCAGGCCTAGACTTCAGTTCAACCCGTCCACTCTGAGAGCACGAATGATTTGCTTGCTGACGATGAGCCTCGTGGAGACAGAGAGTTAGCTTAAATTAAGACCGTCAAGGATGGCGCTTGTCAGTCTGATGTCGTTGTTGCAACAATGAAGATTGAAAGTACTCCTCCCCAATAGTAGTTTTTTTTTTTTTTTTTGGCAAAATTGTAAGGATTTAAAGAACATTTTCAATTTTAATTTAACCATTTTTTTTCTATTCGTAGACATCTCCCTTCATAGGACTAAGTAATATTTGATTTACTTACTCTTTTATCTGTCTATTCTTATGTGTGTGGATAAATCCGTTCTATCTATGGTTATATATAACTCATAACATAGGATGAATCCATTTAGTTGAACTCGTCCATTTATAGACTTGTCATTTTAGTTTAACATGTTGTTAAAACTCGTCACGTATGGACGTAATCTTAATTTATCATGTCGATAACCTTGTCCACTATGTGGACTTGTAGTTTTAATTTTACCAAGCTGTGGAACCTGTCCACTTAATCTTGTTTCAACGTGTCGTTGATCCCATTCGCATTACGGACTTATAATGGTCATTTTATTTGATGAACCCGTCCACTATGTGGACTTAATTCAACCTGTTGTTGAAACCGTCCGCCTTATGGACTTATAATTATCATCCTATTAGATGAACCTGTCCCCTCTATGGACTTAATTCAATGTGTTGTTGAAACCATCCACTTTATGGACTTTTAATCATCATCCTTTTGGATGATCCCGTCCACTTTATGGACTTAATTCAACATATTGTTGGATATGTCCACTTTATGAACTTATAATTATATCCTATTGGATGAACCTGTCCACTTTATGGACTTAATCCAACATGTTGTTGGATCCGTCCACTTTATGGACTTATAATTATGTCCTATTGGATGAACCCGTCCACTTTATGAACTTAATCCAACGTGTTGTTGGATCCGTCCACTTTATGGACTTATAATTATATCCTATTGGATGAACCTGTCCACTTTATGGACTTATAATTATATCCTATTGGATGAACCTGTCCACTTTATGGACTTTATATTCTCTGGTTGTAGCCAGAGAATGCATCCATGAAGTTTAGTAGTTGATGTCTTGCGGTTGAGTCTACCAAGGTGTCAATTCGTGGGAGCGAATAACTATTGTTAGGGCAGGCCCAATTTAGGTCCGTGAAATCTACGCACATCCTTCACTTTCCATTGGCCTTCTTGACCATAACCACGTTTGCCAACCAGTCAGGGAAGTATACTTCCCTTATGAAGTCTGCTACCTGTAATTTTTGAACCTTCTCAGCTATGGCTTCGTCTCGTTCTTATGTGAACACTCATTTTTCGGCCAAACGGAAGAGAATAAGGGCGACACATTCAACTTGTGGACTATGATTGACAGATCAATCCCTGACATGTCCTCATGACTCCAGGTGAATACGTCCTGGTTTTCTCTCAGGAATGTTGTGAGCGCTTAACGTACTGGCTAGCTGGCCAAAGTACCTATCCTCGTCGTCCGCTCAGGTCTAGAATCGTCAAGAGGTACTTCTTCCAACTCTTCCACCGGTTCTATTATTGTTCTCTGTTCCTCTATGCACGTAGTCTGCAAATGATCATCCATCTCCAGCATGGCAACATAGCATTCGCATGCCTCTACTTAATCACCTCTTACTTCTCCAACTCCATACTCGGTGGGAAATTTGATCATTAGATGGTAGGTTAAGGCCACAGCTTTCCATGAATTCAAAGTAGGACGTCCTAATATGGCGTTGTACGCAGACAAGCAATCAACGACTAGGAAGGTGACATCCTTGGTGATCTGCTGAGGGTAGTCTTCGACCGTCACGGGCAGTGTGACTGCTATTAGGAGATACACCCTTATTCCTCCAAATCCTACGAGTGGTGAGTTGGTCAGAATCAACCATTCTTTCTCCATTCTCATCTGCGAAAATGTCAGATAGTATAAGATATCCGCTGAGCTCCTGTTGTCCACCAGAACCTGATGGGTGTTGTAGTCTCTGACCCGTATGCTGACTACAGGTGTGTCATCCTGTGGGTGGTGTAGACGTCGGGCATCTTCCTCCATGAACCCAATTACAGGGTTGTCGATCTGTGCCATCTTCAGGGCGTACCCCATTAGTTGGACATTCTGAACTATCCGTAGATATGTCTTACGTGCCTTCTTGGAACAGCTGGAAACTGCGTTGCCCCCTACAATCATCCTTATGTCTCCTAAGAGTAGCCTGAGGCGCTCGTTTTCTCTTCAGGCAGGCAGTCCTTACGACTATTCTATCCCTTCCTTACCAATGAATCTTTGCAACTTCCCTTACTGATGAGAGCTTCTATCTACTACTTCAAGTCATAGCATTCGGATGTGTTGTGGCCGTGATCGCGGTGGAATCGGCAATATTTATCCCTGGACCTCTTGCTAGGATCTCCTTTCAACTTGCCGGGGAATGTCAAGGCCCCTTCGTCTTTGATCTGCATTAAGACTTGATCGATCAGGATATTCAGAGGGGTAAAGTTCGTGAACCTTCCTGTAGGGGGTTTGGAGTGTCTGTCCTCCCTTTTGTTTCTCGTTCTGGCCATCTTTCACCCCCTATCTTGTCAGGCTTCCTCCTGTCTTTCTCTCTTCTTAGGCTTCTCCTCGCGAGCAAGCAATGCATCTTCTGCATTCATGTACTTGGTAGCCCTGTAAAGTACATTTGACATAGTTTTCGAGTCATTCTTGTACAAGGAAAATAGAAACTTACCCTTTCGCAGCCCATTCGTGAATGTTGCCACGAGTATCTTGTCATCTGCTTCATCGATCAAGAGTGCCTCCTTATTAAAGTGGGCTATGTAAGATCTCAGCGTCTCATCCTCCCGTTGCTTAATGCTCATTAAACATGCAGTGGACTTCTTGTACATGTGCCCCCTGATAAAGTGCGAGGCAAACTGGGCGCTCAACTCCTTAAAGGTACTAATAGAATTGGGCGTCAACCTGCTGAACCAAATTCTTGTGGGGCCCTTCAACTTGGTGCCCCTCCCTGCAGGTGCATTAGAGTCTTGAAGGTCTCCAGGTGATCAAAGGGGTCTTTAGCTCTGTCATAGCTTTCTACCTGAGGCATTCGAAATTTCGTTGGTAGGGGGAACGACGAAACAGATGCGGGGAATGGTAAATCAGTTCGATGGACTAAGTCATCGAGGTCACTGGATACCCGTCCTCTGAGCGCATTCATCATGAAGTCCATTCGTTCTTTCATCCTCTGCATCTCCACGACTATTTGAGGGGGGAACCGTATCCATTCTTGTCGAACAACTGGTATCCTGTCGCTCTTGCCTACTTGGGGCATGTCTGCCTTCTGTCCCCTTTTGGTTCCTTCTTTCTGCGCTGGTTCCTTCCTGGTCTTCCTCCTGAGTGTTCTGTGCCGTGTTCTTTTGGCGCAACTATTCCTCCAGGTCATGATTTTGCTTGGTGAGGCGTTCTACTGCTGCTGTGAGGGTTTGAACTTGTCTTTCCACGGCCGTGGTACACGGTTCGTTGCCCTGATTATTAGTAGTTGTCGCCATCAAACGAGTAAGTACCATGCAACTTTTTGTCTGAGAAGCGATAAGTATGGCTTATCTTAATAACGTGTTTCCCATAGATGGCGCCAACTGATGTTGCCAAGAAATCACCAGTAAGCCACGCAATCCTTATGCGCTCGAAACAATTCCTGCATAACACAAAAGGAGAAGACCTAACAGAGAGCACCGGTGTGGTGCCGGCCAAATACCCTCCGAATGTCAAGTTGATGAAAAGTGCCCCTTCTAATGACCATATTTTCTAAAATAAAAAGCAAGGTGTGTATAAGACACAGCAAGGCCTTAAAATAGAGGTTTCCTCTAACAGCATGGTTTGGTGTACTTTTGTACTAGTGTTTTTTTTTTTTTTTTTTTTGGGAGAATATTTTTGTACTAGCTTGTAATGCTTTTAATCCTACAATAAACTATGATGGTATCCTATCAATCTTGCAAGGGCATCACTCATTTTTAAAAAATTTGGTAGGATCATTTTTCGCGTTTTGCATATATGTGATTATATTTGAATGATGAATAACATTACATGTATAGGTCACAAAGTACACCTTCGTGGAAAAGCATTAAATTTCATATTTTTTGCATTAGTTTCTTTATATGACTGGGCTCTGGACAATCAAAACTAGGTTTATTTGCATTAGGTAGGGCTGGGCTTTGGACAATCTTTATTTGATATGTTAATGCTACTTGATAATAACCTGATTTTATGTTTCTTGCTCCGCTACTCTCAATGCATGGTTCTGCTCACCTCATTTTCACATTATCCCCATTCTGTTCCTCTTATATACCTCAACTTGTGTTTACTCTTGAGGATGTTTTCATTCTTCATTTTGTTAAAGTGTTTTCAAGGGGAATTTGGGCCTATCAAGTATCAAGCACTTGTCTAAGATCTTGATGGATGTATCTTCTAATTTTCCTAGTTTCTAGCCCTTTTTCATGATTAAGAGTGTGCATGAGTCGAGTTGAAGGGACTTTTTGACCCAACCCACCATGGTGGATCAAAAAAAATTAAACCCAACCCAACCCATCATATAAGTCCAACCCAACCAAACCCACATGGGTCGGGTTGGGTTGGGTTGAACCCATGGGTTTGACAAATTATTATTATTATTATTATTAAATTTATTAAATATATTATTATTAGTATATATTATATATTTTTTAAAATATATAATAATATTATTAGTATATTATAGGGGTGTGCATGGGTCAGGTTGGGTCGGGTTGAAGGGATTTTTTGACCCAACCCACCTTGGCGGGTAAAAAAAAATTCAATCCAACCCAACCCATCACATAAGTTCAACCCAACCCACATGGGTCAAGTTGGGTTGGGTTGAACCCATGGGTTTGACAAATTTTTATTATTATTATTATTAAATTTATTAAATATATTATTATTAGTATATTATATATATATATATATAATATATTATATATAAGCACTTATAGTATATAATATTATTATTAGTATATATTAAATATATTATTATTAGTATATATTAAATTTACAGCTAATTTTTTTAAAAAATTATTAAATATATAATATATTTTAAATATATATTAAATATGGGTAGGTCGGGTTGGGTTTGGTGGGTTTGTAATTTTATGACCCACACCCAACCGACCCGCTATAAAAAAAAAAAAAATTGTGAACCAACCCAACCCACCAAGCCTTAAAAACTGACCCAACCCGGCGGGTTGGGTTGGGTTGGGTCGGGTTTGGCGGGTCGGTGGGTTTTCTACACACCCCTAATTATATATATATATATATATATATATATATATATATAAAATATATTATATATAAGCACTTATAGTATATAATATTATTATTAGTATATATTAAATTTACAGCTAATTTTAAAAAAAAAATTTATTAAATATATAATATATTTTAAATATATATATATATATATATATATTAAATATGCGTGGATCGGGTCGGGTTTGGCGGGTTTGTAATTTTATGACCCACACCCAACCCGACCTGTTATAAAAAAAATTTATGTGACCCAACCCAACCCATCAAACCTTCAAAACCGACCCAACCTGGCAGATCGGGTTAGGTGAATCAAGTTTGACGGGTTGCTGGGTTTTCTGCAGACCCTATTCATGATAATGAAACCAAGTATCCTATGTCCTTTTGGTTTAGGGGGAGGAAGTATAGAGAATGTGTATAGTTGATAAAAATAGTTGTCCTGAGTCAAGAGTCAAGAGGGCTCTGTTCAAAATGCTCAGCTAATAACATGACATCAGTAGCTCTGTAGAATCATTAATTGTACTAGGATTTTTTTTTCGAGAAAGTTGTACTAGCTAGGAATGTTGATTAGACAAATTAAAATTAATTTAATCATTAACTTTAGTAGTGATATTTTTATATTAAAGGTGAATGATTAGAAAAATTAATAGGTAAATGACAAATTGAGAATTAATTGTTATAAATCACAATAAAAATATGAACATAAATATCATAATAAAGAATTGCATTTATTTCATTCAAAATTTTAAAATTATATATCACATGTTTTGTATTATGACAAATATATTGATATGTACAAATTATATTTCAACACATGGTGTTGTTTTTTTTTTTTTTTTTTTTTTTTAATGGGAACACACATGGTGTTGTTTATCTATATAATACCAATACATATCATCATAGCATGCTTTGAAAATGAACACGTTACATCACATGATATGCATTTACCAGTTTTTTAAGCAACTTATTTATATGTGTGTGTGTGTGGTGGGAATGTTTGAAACCTTCTGGGCGCAACACAAGTGTGTGAATTTAATGACATTGTTTAGAACAATGCAGCGAATGAATGCCGAGGTTGTTTATATGCTACGGAAGATAAAATGATTACGTGCTAGCAAAATGGACAAAATAGTGAAAGCAAAAAGTGTGGCCCAAGTTGCGTTGTGGTTGTTCAGGTTAAGAATAGATGAAGCCATCTAGAAATATCACAATTGAAAAATTGGAACGGATTGAGTTTGGGAGCTGGAAAGCATATTTCAAATTTGTTGCGATCATGTACAGTACTTTCTTAGAACACGGATGGGGTTTTCCACTTGTTGACATCTGGGACAATCAGTAGATTGATTCATATATGTTTGAGGAAAAAAACTGTTGACTTGGTAGGTAAGTATCCACTTATATATGTATACATTTCCAAAGAAAAAATTATATTTTAGGAGTGCACTAATCCTAGTCCCTCATGTGGTTTTAAAGGCTGTAATTTATGGCAAGCTGCTTTTACAGTAAATTTGATGGTCTGGACACTGGACTCTGGAGTTAGTCTGCATATATAAAGGCATTGGATAGGCTTGGATCACAAAACAAAGGGCCTTTGGTTGGTTTCAAAATATGGTTTTGTTCATATTGTCTATCTTCATTTTTTTATCCCGTAATACAGAAATATAACTTCAATTTTCTTATTAGTAAAATGGAAGAAGAAGAAGAAAACTTGTACTCGCATATTCCACATGATAATGACTACATATTTTCGGGCATTTTTTATAATGGATAAGAATGATTATATAAATATGAAACTACACTTGGCATCTTTCTATTAAGGACAAATGTAGTTTCTGTTCTTATCAAATTATTCATTTTTATAATTTGTCGTTTTCTTTTCTGTCACGCAATGACAATGTTTTGGTTATCATCATGCTCCCTCAGATTAAGATGTAATGACAACAATGCTTTCTTTTATACCTCGCCACCGCCACCCTCTCCTGTCTTACCATTTCATTATGACTCGTTTTCCTATCTGATATAGATGTAGTTGATACGTGATCAGTGTTATCCATCCAGAGTGACAACATTGATATATGTATATAACAGGAATAGCATTCTGCATACTTTGTATGTTTCCCATTACATGCGCTGGATATTGATGTTATAGTTTTTTTTTTTTGTTTTTTTTTGTTTGAGAGAGAGAGTTTCAACCTATAACTGATAGATATTTTACCAATTGAGCTAACTGAAACCCATTTTATAGTTTTTATATATACAGTATAATATGTCAAATATATACAGTATAATATATTGACATATGTTATAATGCAACCCAAGTTAGATATCAGACAGGTACTATGCACTAAATTTAATATCGAATCCATTTTTTTAACTTCAGCCAAAAAAAAAAAAAAAGATTCCATTGTTTTAACGTAAAGCTCTTGTTTTAGGTTTCACTTTCTTGATCAATTAATAATTGATTTCTTCATATCTTCAACTAGGCGGCAGCCAAAAAAGCTTTATAGTTTATATTAATATGAATAGGTTAGGTAAGTGTTATAGTCATGAAACGTTGACCAACAAATATCTACTTATACAGGCTGTTCTCAGGCTAATTTATATTCGGAGAAAATCAATGAACTTCAAATCTTTGTCCAGACATGTCTACGTTATATACTTTTTAAAATTTAAGAAGAAAGTTGACCTGAAAATGGTTTTGGTTGGAGGCCAAACTTCACTTTCGCAATATGCTAGAAAAAAGTTTTAAAAAAGATTGTAAAACTTGATCTACCAGATGGCTTGTGTTTTTTTAGTTTTGTTTTATTTGTGTTTTTTAATCGTTATCTTACCAAAAAGAAAGTCAAAATGCCTTTTTTAATGTCAGACTAGTTTGGCGGTGAAATTAAAGAACATGCATGATTAAGACTGAATATCTATAGCAAAGTCAAGGAAAAACGAAAAGAAAATAATGAAAGAAATTTTGTTCTCTTGAAATACGCGTTTGATATAATGAAGAATTTATCTTACTAACAAGACTATATAATAGAACAACTTGTTATTAATTTCTAAATAAAAGTATCATTGTGTATATCTAATAAAAAAAAAACTGATGATGAAAATATGGGGCAGATTTGAAACTTATCCAAAAACATGCTTAGCCTAACAAAATGTAATAAATCCCTCAAACCCATAGTCCTAACCTAAGAAGCACATATGGAAACTTCATTTTGAGTGTCATACCCATATAGTACTAGTGTTATACACATATTGTACTTGAGTTATGTTATACAATTTTTCATGTCCGTACTTCTTAGGTCCTAACTCTTGACATCTTACAAATTAAGAATTTGATATGAACACTACCAACAACTTCTTGTGTATTTCGGGGGTTTACTTCAACAGAATGTTCTGGTTCATCATCATGATAAACAAAAAAGCACTTAGACTTAAATGTTGATCTGGTTCATCATCATGATAAACAAAAAACACATGACAGCAAAGGACTTAAGGAGTAGACTCTTTGTCCTAGCAAAAGAAAAACGTAAACAACGTGGTCGGTTTCCATTAGCCAAATATCATCGTGAACCATAAAATTAGTCAATGTGAGACCTGACGATTTCAGTATTTCACGGACAAATATAAGCGTGATTTGATAAGGTTAATTAAGGTCAACGGATGTGAATGCTTTGCTGACAAGACTGGCATCTGGGATATCAACTATCAATATAAACACACTGTGTTTTACACACACTGTATACACCGCCCCATCAATATTACAACAATAGAGGAAGTGATAAATGTTTATTTTCTCAAATGATCCAAGCTGAATATCATATTTAAGAAAGTTCAGTTTCGAACTCCTTTATATAGTTATTTATTTACGATTGATTACCAAAACTACAAAAACAAAAGGTGTCGTTTTGGATTTGGACTGTTTTGGAGCTTCATTATTGGACCACTCATGAGATCCGAAATTTTGAGTTATTATCTTCTTTTTCTTTCTTTTTTATCCAAAAAATTATACTTTCAAGATCAAGAAAATAAATGTAAACAATTTAAAATTAAGTACATATAAATTTCTAAAAGTCAGGTTTGAAATTTTTTTGGTAAAATGTAGTGCAAAAAAAAAAAAAGATTTTTTAACCAAAATTCATATGTAACATGTTTTTTATTTCTCTTTTTTCCTTTTTGATTTTCTACGTAGATGTGCATATATCATTTATTACTAAAGCTTTTGTTGAATACTCTAGTGCATCAAAGGAGATACATACGAGTGACACATGCCTTTTTTTTTTACACATATAATGTACATATCGTAAACAACAGGAATAAGTCAAACTTATCTTTAATTACATAGATCATATAACTAATTCTCCTTACTTGACTTGGACACTCACGACATTTTTTGCAAAATATTTAGTTTTTGAAACAAAAAAAAAATGTTACTAAAAAACCTCTACTTGAAGTTATTTAGTTGTATAACAAATTAAACTTGAATTTCAAGCAAGTAACCACTCATATGGATCATCTATTTGAAAATACCAAACATCATACAATCCACATCTGCTGGAGACTCGAGTTTGCTAAACTCAATTTTCACTTAAAACTTGAGTTTAGCAAACTTGAATTCCAAAATATATAACTAAATAACTTCAGGCAAAGGCTTTTCAATAATTTTCTTTTTCTTTTCTTTTTTTTTTTTTTTTTTGCAAAAACTGAATATTTGGTGGAAAAAACCGACACTCACACAACAAAAAGTTTTAACCCTTTCATCTCCTTTGGTCATGAATTGAGATATAGTTATTTAGGAAAATTGTGAGAAGAATAGTTGGTTTTTTTCCTCCCCTATTTGGACAAAAAATAGATAGAGTTTAAGGATATTAAAATAAAATAACCAAATCTACAAAAACAAAATGGTCTCATTTTGGACTTGGACTATTTGGAGTTTCAATAAGGGCTCTCATGAAATCCAAAATCTTGGGTTGCTGCTAGTGGAATAATACTTGATTTAAATTTTTATCATCTTCTTCCTTTTAAGAAGTTTACCTAAAAATTTTAGGTTTGTCAACATCAAGAAAATAAATAAAGAAACTTAAAATTTTGATATAAATTTCAAGATCAAAGTCAGGTTTGAAAATGTTTTGATAAAATGTCGTACAAAAAAATTAGGATTTTTGAACCAAAATCCACATGAAACATGTTTTTTTCTTTTTCTTTTTTCCTTTTTAATTTTCTATGCCTATATTATTTATTACTAAAACTTTTGTCAAATACTTTAATGCATCAAAGGGGATAGATGAGTGATAAATGGTTCTATTTTTTACATGTATTATATACGTGTCGTATCCAATTCATTAGATCATACGTACAACTAATTCTCCTTTCTTGACTTGGGTACTCACGCAACAAATCTAGTTTTTCACTCTTTCTTCGTTTGATCATGATTAAGATATAGTTGTTTAGGAAATTTCTAAGAAGGAAAGTTGGTTTTTTCCTCCCTATGTGGACATAAAAGAATAGAGTTTAAGATTTGAAAATAAATAAAACAAAGGAATCAAATATACAAATTAATAATATTAAGATAGTATGTGTGTCTATATATATATATATATATATATATAATTCAATAGTTATAATAATAGAGAAAAGATGATTCAAATTATAGTGCTCCTCATAAAAGAGACTACACGATATCACTAAACTACAAAACTCCTCGTTAAGTGATATCAATTCTTATCGAACAAAAACGAATAAATGAAAAAGAATGTATATTTGATGCTCAAGTATAATATAGAAGGATCTCGGTAGATCACACAAGACACGAGGGGCCCGTTTCATACAATGGGGCATTAATGTTGCGAGGTTAATCGGTCGTTTTCAAATTAATGGAAAAGAATCTAGGATGATATATTGATAGGCATGGTAACACTTTTCTTTTTTCTTTTTTCAATTGTTTGCACGGTTAAGAAATTGCGTTGTGTGGATAAATTAAACCGCTACTATATGGTTAAACAATCCCAACAAGAAATGTCCCAACCAAAAAAAAAAAAAAAGGGAAAGGAAGAGGTGGTAGTTAATTATTAAGAGTCCGGTTAATGTATGCTCTAAGCCATTTATTTTTGAAAATATTTTCTCGAAAATTAAAAAATCTGTCAATTTTTTTCAATTTTCAAAAAAAATATTTCCAAAAAATGATGATTTAATGTGTACTTTAAAGACACACATTAGCAAAATCCAATTATTAATGGTACCCTACCAATAAACCAAATTCATGAGTCATGGATCGAGTTAGTAGTGGAAGCCAACAAGCCACTGATGACAAAGACCTGGGCAAACGAGTAAGGTTTATCAAACAAACAGCTGCCACATCGGCAAAAAACAAACTGACTAACAATAAAGACAGCAAATGTAAATGCAATTTCACGGTCCAAATCCAAACTTTGGTATCTATTTTCTATTTGGCAATAAAAATATTCTAGAAATCAGGTTGGTGCGCAATTGTCACAGCACAATATTAGAAACCACTTCATCCATAGTAATCTCAATCCACACGTAGGATTTGCGCGGATGCAGTGTCAACTGTTCATGAAACTTGTATAAAAACCCTTTCCGTCCCAAAACAAAAAGTCAAAAAAATAGACCTCTATCCTCTAGATAGAATAACTTTCTAGTTTGTAGCTTGACAACCAAGCAAATCCCAACTTGAATAGAAAGAACACCACCAAGAAGACGAAGAAGAAGACGACTAAAAATGAAGCTAGTTTGGTCTCCTGAGACAGCATCAAAGGCCTATATTGATACTGTTAAATTTGTAAGCAACTTTCTAACAATCTTTATTTCTTATTGCAAATTGCTTTCCATTTTGCTTTCCTTCTCTAAAGAATTGCTTTCTTTCCATTTTGTTTTCCATATCTTTAATGAAATCTGTTATTGGGTTTTGTTTGCAGTGTGAGCTTTATCAAGAATCCGGCGTGGCGGAGCTTGTTTCAGCCATGGCTGCAGGTTGGAATGCAAACTTCATAGTTGAGACATGGTCAAAAGGTGGTATTATGGCCACAAGTATAGGCTTAGCCGTGGCGAGCCGCCACACGGGTGGAAGACACGTGTGCATAGTCACAGATGAGCAGTCAAGGTTAGAGTATGCTGAAAGAATGGTTGAGGCAGGCATGACACCCGAAATAATTGTTGGAGAGGCAGAGGAAGTAATGGATGAGCTAGCAGGCATAGATTTCATGGTTGTAGATTGTGGGCGCAAGGACTTTGCTAGAATACTGAGGCTGGCAAAATTGAGCAGCCGGGGTGCGGTTTTGGCGTGTAAGAATGCTAGCTTAAGAACTGCTTCGAGTTTCAAATGGAGAACCGTTCTTGACGGTGGATCACGGCGTCTTGTGCGTTCTGTGTTTCTCCCTGTGGGGATGGGATTGGATATTGCACATGTTGGTGCTATTGGTAATGGGGGAAACTCAGGTTCAAGTTCAGCTTCAGGTTCTGTCAGATGGATCAAGCATGTGGATCAACAATCAGGAGAAGAACATGTTATCAGAAGGGTGAAATGAATGGTTTTCTCTGTTTTTATCATTTTTTCACTTTGGGTTGTATGTATGAATTCGGCTGCCGAAAAATAGTTATTTGTACATAAGTTAATGAGAATTAATCAAGATACATTCAGGTACTAGCCATAAAACTGATTATTTCATCCTTGTTACTCTCCGAAAGATAGCTTTCGTTCCATCTTTTCTTCTCTGGTTCCTCCTTTCTACGGCTAAGTTGTACATATATTTTTTTCATGGAAATGAATAAGCAAATATCTCTTAACAAATCCATTTAAACAAGTCAATGTCTTCTTTCACAGGAGATTTCTATCCCTTTCTCCAGCAAATAAGAAGGGAAGGTTGCAAGGATAAATATAGCAACGCATAAAAAGAATCACTGCATTTTTTCTGTTCCTTCAACCGCGCACAATTGTTAAATTTTGGACAACAAATACTGCTGGCTTTTACAAGGCAAACAGGTAGACCCAATTAACAAGTCTCAACTCTCAAGTACAGAGTCAGCTTAAACAAATCAAACTCTCAATTTGTATAAATCATATCAGTGTAAAACTCTATAAAACAAAGTAATCTTACATCAATAGAACATTATCCCCAGTCATCTTACATCAAGAGACTATTTACTTGGCAAACATTTGGTATTTTTTACAAGACAATGTAAAAAGTACTCTCGAGTCTCGACATCCTTCCAGCATGCTGATCTCAGACGGGGTTTCCAAAGTGCCCATGGTTAGTTTCCCGTCACTCAACTGATGTGCAACCCACCTCCCCTCATCCCCACTCCAACTAATATCATGGTAAACATTATACTTGTCCTCATTTCCTACACAGAACACAGTCTTGAAGAAGTAACCAAATATAGTCAACCAAATTGAATTTCAAGTGAACTTACATATTTAATGAACTCAGATCACTAAAATCTTGTAACGTAGAAGATTAGTCCCAGCTGTTACGACTTCTTCTAAATGCCTTCTTGTCTGAAAGCACCTTCTTGCTCTTAAGGCGTTTCTGCTCCCCAATAGCAGCCCTTCAATAATACAGAAACAAGAGTAAAAGACTCTCTTGCAAAGACAGAGGAAAAGGATGTTGCAGACTCTCTTGCATAATAGCTGCAGGCGGCAACAAAGGTAATTGGAAAACACAGATGGTGTAGAACTTACATCTTCGCAATTTTCTTCTTTTGCTCTTCCGAAGGAGGTGGTGGTACATATGACGCAGCATCAATTATTGCCTGTTTCAGTCAATATTAGAGAGAGAGAGAGAGAGAGAGAGAGAGAGAGTATAGAAACAAAAGTATATGAACTAAACCTTAGTAAATGCTAAGTATAGAAACACAAAGAACTTTTAGAAACTCCAAGAAAAAAAAAAGCACTCAAATGTTAGATGAACCAAAGCATATGATCGTGAAGGAAATTATCTTCAGCTTATGAATGGAAAGCTAAAGACCTGAAAAGCTGATGCTATTATACTCTAACCAAATTAAACACAATGTCACTGCTCACCAGAAGGTACATATCTTACTTCTCCCTCCCGTTCCCCAACCAACTTCCAAACAGCTTCAACATGGCCTTAGGCATGGCCCAAGTAAGACATAACAATGCCAATTACAGGGACCAAATCTCATGAGCAACGAAGCAATTAGAAGTAAATGATTATCTTCCACCCAAAAGGAAAAAAATTAAATTAAATTCAACAGACTCCCCACATGCTTTGTGCATATATTACACCAACTAGTAACAAATCACTCACTCTTGATTAATTGTTTCACAAGCAATAAACTCCAACTCAAGAGACACTTCTTTTTTCTTTTCTTTTCTTTTTTTGATAAATAACTCAAGTGACACTTCTTTAAAAAAACAAAGCAGAGGGTGAGGTAGCGGGTTCAAGTCTCACCAGGTGCACGTGTAATTACAAATAAAAAATTTTAGAAAAAAGGTTTCACTAGCAAAGTCCTTCCTAATGCAACAGTGGAACTAGCCAAGAGCCTTGTAGCTCAATAGCATTGCCTTATCTCCTTTACAATGAGAACCAAGGTTCAAATTTACATCCCCCATTTTCTGTAACAATTGAATTATCAAAATGCAGCAGTTCAACCAAAGAAAAGCACCTCAATAAGAACTCACCCTCCCTAATCATCTGCCTAGGAAGAATGCCCTTTCCTAAACATCTAAGAACCTCTAAAAGAAATCAAGCTGTATTATGAGTCAAAGCCCAAATTCCTCCACAGAACATGCAGTGCATTAGAGACCATGTAAAAGGACTACGCTTAATTCACTCCCATCTTGCTCTGACCCAAAAATCCTTAGACTCAAAGGAAGTACCCTACCAACCAATCCATATAACCGTTGCCCTCTACTGTATGGCTAATAGCAAACAAATCAGGGCCCACTTCACATCAAAAATTTATCCACCTCAGATAGTTGATTTCAAAGACAGAAACACCTGAAAAAACACCAGCCACTTCTAATGGCCTCCACTAACTAACCCCAAAATTTCCCAACTGCAGAAGCCATCCCCACTCCCTGTATTCCTAACGCATCATACTCCTCCACAAAGGCACAAACTCTACATAGTCACTGTGTACCTCAATAACAATCTCCCTAATGAGGCCTAATGAACCCACAAAAGCCTCAACCAAGAAAAACATAGCAAGCAGGTCATGCAATGATGGCACAACCTAAATCATGTCCAAACTAACTGAGTTTTACCAACTCTCAGGCACAGCCATTTCAAAATGTGACAGACAACAATATTGGGGTCAAGGTAGTTTTATTGAATCTCTGACGAGAAGCAATGGCAAATTCCGTATTGCAGAAATAGAATATATAAGTGTGCATTTTTTAGTACCTGAAGTTTTGCCAAAGCATCTTCAATGTTGCCCCTGAAACAGAAAAGTAGAATCAAACCAGGTGTCTTGGAAATCTATATGCTAAACCAACTACAAAAAGGAAGAGGCAGAAGTTGACTTCTGTGTTCTAGTTTTTGTTGAAGAAATCACAAGCTCGCCATCCTTGTTGATCCGATTTTTCTCCTGTTTATGACCAGGAAGATTACCAAAGAGATTGTAGAAAGAAGCGTACAATAAAAACTACAGAAGCAATCACAAATGATAAGACAAAAACATTAATTGATTAAAACATGACAAAGAAAGAGTCTGTGTTATTGGGTTCACTAAGATACAATGGGCAAGGACAAATATTTTTGTGAGAGGGATGGGGAAAAAGAAAAAAAAAAAAAGAAAAAAAAAGGAAGAGGGGGGGGGGGGGGGGGGGGGAATGGGTGGAGGCTATGCAAAGAGAATTGATCACATTTTGGAGCAAGAAATTTCTCATCATAGGTCTCTCCTATGTGTTCTAAGCAAATAAACACATAATAAGAAATAACAGAAGCAAACCATCTGCATAATCTTCTCCCTTATTCGGTCACTCAGCCAATATGCATTTTCAACATTGAAGCGCATGTCCACCTTTGTGTTCACTGTACAATAATCAGATTTGACCACAAGCAAAGATAATAAGTAGCAGCAAGAATGATATAAATTGCAAAAAAGGAGTAACATGAACAATAACGATAATAGTAAAATAGGCACTAAACACTGATTTAAAATAAAGGAGGAAGAAGTGAACTCACCTTTGTTGACATTTTGACCTCCAGGTCCACCACTTCTTGCAAAATTGACAGTTACATGCTCTGAATTAAAAATTTAGTAATCAGATAAAAAATATCCATAGTATGGTAAGAAAATATTGGAGGATATTATTGTTAGTTGGTCCAACTTTGAAAGGTCACCACAAGAAAGATTATATGATGAATTACAACATTGACTGCCATTGAGACGGTATTTTAATCAAAGAAGCTGAACCATATCAATCTTCAGGTATAGTTCCTTTGTAATTCCCAGAATAGCAACCGGATATAATCATATAGCTTACTACAGTTCAGAAAATCAAAAAAGAAAAGGAAACAAAGCCTATTCTTTTCCTTTTCTATTGGAGAAGATTACAGAGTCATAATGAGAAAAAGAGAATCCTTCAATCATCATCAAGCCAATACCATAGCGAAGTCTGCCAAGAAGACAAGATATTCAGCCAGGCTTGATGATCATTGGTAATTTGACTAAATTTTGTCTGAATTCAATGCTGCCTAATTTCTGTTCCTCGTAAGACAAATCAATAAGAACCTATTAACTGCAAATGCCAATAGTAATATCCCATATAACACACTTGAGTCTTACATAGAAACCTATTGCAATAAGCCAAACTTTTAACATTGGAAACCTAATGCTCTACCAATATCAACCTTTGTGGAAAGGACAGAAGCGAAAGGATTCTAGGTCATTGTGAAAGGGGAAAAGAATCAGCAACCATCAGCCTCTGTGGCTTATCCTTTCCTGGTTGAGGCTATGCAATCATTAGTGGACAAGTTTCTTTCCCCTGAACTAAAAAGTAATGGAATAGAATTAGGAGCTATAGCAGTTTTTGGGCATTGTAACAAAGCTTCTGGTAATACATGAAGTAACTCTAGAGTGTCCCACTTACCAGTCCTTTATAATTGCTTTGATCAGAGAAGTTTGGGACTAATAGAGGGAGAAGGATAAAACTAAGCTAAATGAACATAAAGATTATATCTATTGCACAAGGCTCCTGATTCCGCGAGATCTGGAAGAGGTGGTTGGTAAAGAGCCTTATCCCCAATTTTGAAGAGGCCAATTCCAGGTAAGCAAGATGAACGTGAAGCAAATAATTCCTTTTCAATTAAAGAATAAAACACACACACACACACACTAAAAAAGTAAATAGATTGATTGGTGGTAAGCTAATTTAGCTGATGAAATATGGACTCCATCAAAAACCTTAGTGATATATTAGGAAATTTTCACAACACAAAAACAAGGAAAGCATAAAAGCTTGGTTTAGAAAAATGAAGAACAAAGGAAGATAGATGTTTTTGATAATTCGATAGTTACAATGGGGGAGAGGGATTCGAACCCTGATGTCTCTAATGGAAACACTAGGAGGTGCTAGTTGAGCTACAAGGCTCGTAGCAACAAAAGAAGAAAGAGAGGATCCTGGTATTCGGCATTAAGGTCAACAGAGTCCTTGGTCTTCATATTGGCACATTCTAAGCATTCAAATCAGCCCAAACATACAAAAATTCATCTTCTACTTCTTTTCTCTAAAGTCATAGAAACAATCAAAAACAAAAGCACAATGACATCTATATCACGCAAGACACTGTAGCCAGCCTCCAGCTCCAATTGCCCAAAAATACTCTAAAAAGTATTCCTTTAAATCTATTCCAAACCAAAATCAATCAAAAAACAGTTGTTTATGTTCTTCCATTAGAATTCAAATTCCAGTCAGAGACAAAACCAGCAGCACACTTGAGTGGAAATACCTTAACTAGGAGTATTTATTTATTACATACCGAGCGTGATTTTAGGGATGGGCTGGTTAATATCAGCAGAGACAGCGCGGTCCTCGGCTTCTTGCAAGAGCTGCTGAACCTGCGCGAGCCGAGATGACACTTTCTTTCCGTCCGACGCGGCGGCGCATCGAATGCGGCTGAAGCTGATTCCACGCTCTGTGACTGCTGCGTATCTGAGGGTCCCAACGATACCTCGCAATCGTGACAAAGAAAATGAAGAAGAAAGAGGAGCAGGATTGAAGATTCCTCTCAGAATTACGTTTGCTGTGGTTCTCACTACCGCCATTTTTTTCTTTTTTTTCGAACTTCAAAAGCAACCCTAAGGATGACCCGACCGTTTTTTGTGAATGAATATGTTCTTCGATTTTCCCCCAACCTCTAATTTTTGATAAATTGTTTTTTTTTTTTTTTAAGAAAAATTTTTTTTTTGAGGTTCATTTTAGAGCAGCTCAACAATGTGGCTGAGAGTTGGTCTAATTTCTGTGTTCTGCGCCACTTCACACGTGGCATGTAGCTATTTGAGCAAGTTCAGCCCAAGATCACATCCACGTGGCAACCCCTGTTTATTCTATGAACATCATTCTCTCCTCCCAATTTCAAAAACTATCTTTTTTCTATAAAAAAAAAATTTCAAAAACTATCAATTTATTTCATATTTCAAAAATTAGAGGGGTTCGACTAGGTTTGTTTCCCTATTCGAGTCCCAACATTTGCAACACCTTGTAGTAAGCGGCAAGCTCCCACTGCAAGTGAGGATCAGTTGAGATGCGCGTAAACTAGCTTGACACCTCATGAAAAACCAAAAAAAAACCTTTATAATCTAAATATAACATATTGTAGGGATAAGGGCCCAAAATCATATGTTGGGCCTTAGGCTTAGTCTGAAGACATTAGATGGTCCAAAAATGGACAAATAGTTATAATGTGTTCCAATTTTAAAGTCTCATAAGTAACGAACGAATGGAAGGTAGTCCGAGGAGGAACTCCTCCTCGGATACAATGAATGCAGCTCAAATCTGTATTCCAACAATCAAGGTGATATTCCAAAAGGCTCTAGCAATAAGGACGTGCATCATACACGTATAAGAGTGATGGGAACTCAGAAATATCTAAAGAAGAGCTGCTACTACCGTATTAAATGCATTGCAGCTACTTTTCTGGCCGCATTTATGTGGAGAAGACCCCTGAATAATGCTGTATTGGCTATCACGACTCACAAAAAGCCAAAAAGGGTGTCTGATGGAACAGACACTCAAGTAAGGGATTAGATGATCAACAAATATAGGAGGAAGATGGTCCAAAGGAAGCTATATAATGTGAGATACCCTCCATGATAAAGGGATCGGAAAAATAAAGAAAGAATACTATAGCAATCAAAATTGTACTTGTACCAAACTATTATCAATTTATATAACAAAATACCTCCTCAGATAGTGAATTCATTCAGCTCTATTTTTCTTATTCTTGTTTGATCGTCTTTTAAATCCATACTAGCTGTTGTCAAATTCATTAGGGTTTAGTTCTCCAACCCACTTTTTACAAATTTATTATACTGGGCTTACTAGACCAAGATCCCATACATCTTGGGCTTGGACCGTAAAACATGTCCCTACACACACACACATAAATATATCAACTTTTCAATCATTTAAAATTTTAAATGGCATGACAAATTATACACCATTGGATTTTTAAAATCTACACAAAGCTTTGAAACGAACCAATTGGAAAAGATTTGAATGGGAGAGTCCAACACCCAACATGGGGCATGGTCTCAAATCTTGATCAGAATTTTCTTAGTCAAGCACCCTTCCCTCAAAATGAATGTGTAAGAATGATAATTATCTCACATCATTAAATTAACATTAATTTTTATGATCTATTTTTTTAAGGGTAAATTACAATCGATACTCTTTAGATTTGAGCTAATACCAAGCAAGTCCAAAATATTTCAAAAATAACCAATTTGATAAATTTTGTATTTAGCTATAGTTCAAGGACCAATTCAATTAATTAGTTGTAAAATGTCTTTGACCTGTTTAGCTTTATCCCAAACCTCAAGAGTGCTAACTGTGATTTACCTTCTTTTTTTTTTTTTTTTTATCCTTATTAAGAGTTCCTTTTTTTTTTTTTTTTTTTATCCCTATTAAGAGTTCCTTTTTTTTTTTTTAATCTCAAATGTCATATGTTGGAATGTTTTAGCATCAAAGCCCCAAAAACTCCCATTACCAGGTCTTCCAATTGTAAAAAAATTTACAATTGTGCTACAATACCATTATAAATGTATGATGGTACTGTAGCTCAATTACAAAAATAAAATATTGCTTGTACGATCCCGAGACGACCAGGCCCATTTGGGCCTTGAGCCCAGGCACGAATGTTATGACCCATTGATCCCATTCCCTTTTTCTGTGATATCAACCTAAAAGCCCATATAGGGTGTAGGCCCAGGGTTTACCATTTAGTGTTTGCTCGGGAAACTATTACCAGACATCATAGACTAAATAAACTGCTGAGCATCCCACCATGAACATGATCGGCAATGCCCCGAAGCATTTATGCCGGTCATACTCACTGAAATGGGAATCAAGTTCCAAAGCCACCTTCGCCACACCCCACTTCCACCTAATCGGCCACTTATAACTGATGACATTGGACCTCTCATTGCACTAATTGCACAAACAATCATAAAACCCCACTAATCAGAGTACTATAAATAAGAGAGGTGGGAGAGTGGAGAAGGGGTCTTTTTTCTGTGGGAGAAATTGAGAGAAAGAGAGAGAGAGAGAGAGAGAGAGAGAGAGAGAGTAAGGAAAAAGATAACCAAGTAGAGGGAGAAAAGTGATCTCATTGGGTCTTTGTGCTATGAATCACCCATTGTGGGAAATTCTATACCTATTCCTCAAATAAGTTGTAAGCCCAGGTGAGGCCCATTCCGCTTGCCCCTAAACTGCCCCGAAACCTGGGGAGGACTTGCTCATGTACTTATCAGTGTTCGACCACACTGTCAGTGCCATATTGCTCAGTGACCGAGGAATTCAACAGCCCGTGTATTACATCAGCAAGACTTTAGTTGATGCCGAGACAAGGTACCTGCCCTTGGAAAAGCTGGTGCTAGCCAAGAAGGTTGCTGCATTATTTTCAAGCTCATACTGTGTATGTCCTGATGGAGTATCCATTGCAATCGTTGTTGAGGAGGTTGGACTTCACGGGCCGGATAGCAAAATGGGCGACTCGTCTAGGCTCTTTCGATATACGGTACCATCTACGGAGCTCGGTAAAAGGCCAGGTCTTAGCAGATTTTGTTGCAGAGTTTTCTCCCAAGATCGACGGGGGATAATGTGTCATGTGGAAGCTTGCCGGTGGAAAGTATTCGTAGATGGTGCGTCAAACGCTTTGGGGGTTGGAGCGGGGATCGTTATTGTCACCCCAAAGGGAATAAGGTTGGAGCACTCCTTTGGGCTGGGGTTTAGAGCCTTTAACAATGAAGCCGAATACGAAGCCTTTCTCGTCAGATTGAGAGTTGTCTCGGAGATGGGAGCCAAGGAGGTAGAAATACATTCGGATTCTCAGTTGGTTGTGAGCCAAGTGCAGGGAACATTTGAAGCTCAGGATCCCAGGATGAAAGCATACTTACAATTAGTAAGGGAGGCTATGAACAAGTTTAACACCGTGAAGGTGTCGTAGGTAGGCCGGACGCAGAACAGACACGCTGATTCCTTGGCCACGTTAGCGTCGTTGGTAACAGAAGAGGTTCCTCGGCTAATTAAGGTGGAGCTGATAACGAAGCCAAGCATCTTTGTGACAGATTGCATTGGTGTCACCGTGATTAAGGCGCCCAGTCCGTGCTAGATGGACCAAATTATTGACTTCCTCTCTAAGGATCGAGTCCCGAACGACGAAAAAGAGGCCAACAAGGTTCGCCGCATAGTACCTCGATACTGGTTATCGGTGGACAGCAAGCTATATCGAAGATCTTTTGGAGGGCCGTATCTTTTATGCTTGCACCCAAAGAAGGTAGGCGAGCTTCTGGCCGAGTTGCACGAGGGTGTTTGCAGCAGTCATGTGGGCGGACGTTCACTAGCTCACCAAGCGATAACTTTGGGGTTTTGGCGGCCACAGATGCAAAGGGATGCCACCGAATACGTAAGGAAGTGCAAACAGTGTCAAAAACATGCCCCATTAATCCATCAGCCAGCATGGCATCTGAACCGGTAAACGGTCTATGGCCCTTCGCGTAGTGGGGGCTGGACATCCTCGGCCCATTTCCCCAAGCAACGGGCAACCAAAGGTTTATATTGGTGGCTGTTGACTACTTCACGAAGTGGGCGGAAGCAGAGGCTTTGGCCAATATTCGGGACGTGGACATTAAGAAGTTTGTGTGGAAGAATATAGTTACGAGGTTTGGGGCTCTGGAATCCCTAATATCCAACAACGGACTGCAGTTCGATAGCAAAACTTTTCGCGCTTTTTGTAGTGATCTCGGCATCAAAAACAGGTACTCAACGCTGGCCTATCCGCAGAGCAACGGCCAAGCCAAAGCCACCAACAAAGTGATCCTGAATGGGCTAAAGAAGAGATTGGACGGGGCGAAAGGCAGATGGGCCGAGGAGCTGCCAAGCGTTTTATGGGCATACCGAACAACTCCAAGAAGATCAACCGGTGAGACTCCATTTTCCTTGACGTACGGAGCGGAAACAGTAATACCAGCCTAGGTAAACCTTTGTAGTGCACGAGTGGAAGGTTTCGACCACACCCAAAATAGTGATCTGATGAGGGGACGCTTGGACTGGATAGAAGAGTGCCGAGAATCTACTACCATAAGACTAGCTGATTATCAAAAAAAAGCTTGCTCGGCGTTACAATCAAGACGTAAAAACAAGGGGATTCAGTGCTGGAGACTTGGTGCTCAGGAAAGCGGTAGGGAACATGCGAGATATGAACTCTGGGAAGCTGGCCCAGACATGGGAAGGGCCTTATCGAGTTATTGCAATTGCGGGCGTGGGGCGTATTACTTAGAGGACCTGGATGAGAGGCCATTACCTCGGCTGTGGAATGTACATAACCTTAAGAAATTTTACCACTGATTTGTTGTAATCCACATTGAAAGTTAAGGATAACTCCTTTGCCACGTATCATTAATGACCACAGAAAAACTACCCGTGCATGCATGCTTGATTCTATTGGTTGATCCTAGTACGATCATCATTCCCGAGCAACCAGAAACTTAGCCTAAAAAGGAAAAAAGGGAAGGAGAACAAAAAAATCCTAAGGACAGAAACCTGTCCCCGGTTCGATACCAATCATCGGGCAGGAGGAAACCTTAGCCTAAAAAATCCTAAGGACAGAAACCTATCCCCGGTTCGATATCCATCACCGGGCAGGAGGAAACCTTAGCCTGAAAAATCCTAAGGATAGAAACCTGTCCCCAGTTTGATATCCATCACTGAACAGGAGGAAACCTTAGCCTGAAAAATCCTAAGGATAGAAACATGTCCCCGATTCGATACCAATCACCGGGCAAGAGGAACCTTAGCTTGAAAAATCCTAAGGATAGAAACCTGTCCCCGGTTCGATATCCATCACTGGGCAGAAGGAAACCTTAGCCTGAAAAATCCTAAGGACGGAAACCTGTCCCCGGTTAAATACCAATCACCGGGCAAGAGGAAACCTTAGCCTGAAAAATCCTAAGGATAGAAACCTGTCCCCGGTTCAATATCCATCACCGGGCAGAAGGAAACCTTAGCCTGAAAAATCCTAAGGACGGAAACCTGTCCCCGGTTTGATATCCATCATTGGGCAGGAGGAAACCTTAGCTTGAAAAATCCTAAGGATGGAAATCTGTCCCCGGTTCGATACCAATCACCGGGCAAGAGGAAACCTTAGCCTGAAAAATCCTAAGGACAGAAACCTATCTCCTGTTCGACACCAATCACCGGACAGGAGGAAACCTTAGCCTGAAAAATCCTAAGGATAGAAACCTGTCCCCGGTTCGATACCAATCACCGGGCAGGAGGAAACCTTAGCCTGAAAAATCCTATGGATAGAAACCTGTCATATCCATCACCGGGCAGGAAGAAACCTTAGCCTAAAAAATCCTAAGGACAGAAACCTGTCCCCGGTTCAATATCCATCACCGGGCAGGAGGAAACCTCAGCCTGAAAAATCCTAAGGACAGAGCCCTGTCCCCGGTTCGATACCAATCACCGGGCAAGAGGAAATCTTAGCCTAAAAAAGAAGAAAAAAAATCCTAAAGACAAAAACCTATCCTCGGTTCGATATCCATCATCGGGCAGGAGGAAGCCTTAGTCGAAAATTTCTAAGGACAAAACAATGTCCCCGGTTCGATATCCATCACCGGGCAGGAGGAAGCCTTAGTTGAAAATTTTTAAGGACAGGACAATGTCCCCGGTTCGATATCCATCACCGGTCTGAAGGAAACCTTTGTCTAATTTTCCTAAGGACATGAATTTGTCCTCGGTATGATGCACACCGTCAGATAAAGGATCCTTGGTCTAGACTCTCGGCGTTCGGCACTGCGTGAGTTATCGGGCATTCGGGGAATTATTATGTAGAGAAAAACAACGAGAAAGATATCATGAAGAACAAACCTCTATGACAATAGTTAAAGCAAATGTTCGGTAAATAAAAAACGCCAAAAACCACGTAAACACAAGGAATAAAACCATTGTTTGGTCACCAAAACCAGGTGACCATACCAAAAGCAAAACAAAGCAGAGTAATAATTGTTCAGTCACCATGGCTCGATGACATGGGCAGTTCAACAAAAAAAAAAAAAAAAAAAAAAAGAGAATAAAACCTATTTAAAACATTAACTGGAATAAAACAGTAAGCAAGCTTACGGGACTTCCTGATCAATCTCCTCTCGTCTCGGCGGCACGTTCGGTTGGTTGTTGATCGGTTGGGCGGGGAACACTAGTGACTTCCGCATCGTTTGCCTTCATATGGGCGTCTATCTGTTCCACTAGTTCCCGGAAGCTAGTTGTGTCCCCCGCATTGGTAGGTGCCAGGGGGTTTTGCACGGCTGGAGCAAGGTCTGGGAAGGGTATTTGATCGGGGTCCCTAAGGGGAGAGTCCTCAGGAACCCCCGTAGCCTACAGGGCCGCCAGCCAGCCAGCTTCAAACCCCACCTTCCAAGCTTGGTGTACCACCGACTCCACCGAGTTTTCTGCATCAGTGAACCCTTCTTGGTACCATTTCTCCTCGGCTGCTCCCAACGCCGCCCTCATGTCGACTAGCTCCTCGGCCTGGGCAGTATTTAGACTTTCTACCTTAGCCAATTTGACGTCCATCTCGTTCGGCCTTTCGAGAAGCTTCGCGCACCTACTCTCCGCCAGCACCCTGGCCTTCTCAGCAACTTCGATGGCCTTCGCTTTTTCTTTTGCCACCCTGGTGACCGTCTCCTTGGCCGCCCTCTCCCAGTCGGCGTCCTCCGAGAGTTCCTTCATACGACTGTCCACCACGTGGGCCAGCTGGGCCACCTGATAAAGTTCCAAATGTCAGTGTTAATACCGTGTACAAGTCAACAGCAATAATAAGTGGTAACAGCATATAGAAAGAAATGATAAGTAGTAAGAGGTTACCGCGACTGTGAACCATTACAGCCTCCTCCCCATGGACTCCTTCGTCCCCTGCTCATAAGCATGAATGTCCTCGGGCAGAAAAAGCCCGTGCGCTAAACTCTGGGCAACATGGCCCCCTTCGCCTTTCTCCCAAACCCGCACACTGGTGGTGTTGGGGAGCGGTTCGCCGTCCAAGAGAAATGTGGGCTGCCAAGGCCAAGCTGCCCTGGAAGAGGAGGCCATGACTGCCCCGATCTAAGTCGGCGGCTTGTGTATGATGATGCCCCTGGATGGTTGTGGGGGCACCCGGGAAGGAATATCTCCCGGCCCCACGGAGGCTACTCGGTTACATGTGGCCTTTTTCTAGTTCGACCAGTTTGCGACAGGGGCGGAGAGGGAGGCGTCTGGCTCTGGCAAGCATTGGGCACAAAACGGTCAATAGTCAGGGTCTTTCTAGTCACCATATCTACGTTACAGTCGGATTCTGTATCGGAGAGCTCGATGATGTCAATAGTGATTTGCTCGGCAACTTGTACGGGATCCTCGGGAATCGTAGGACCTTCGGGCGGGGCAGGGCCTTCTGGAGCTAGGGCCTCTTGAACGGGAGTCTCTTCCTCAACCGAGGCGTGTGCAAGTTCTCGGAGCTGTCGGGACACGCGTTCTGCCGATTCGTCGTGTATCGGGGCTAACTTATCCGAGCAAGTGTGACGCAGGCCAATCTCCCGAGCTTCTCCTACGGTAAGGTTCAGTGGCACAAAGTTCGCGTGTCGAACGTCAATATAAGACAGGAGGGGACTGTCTACCAAGAGTGCTTGCTTATAAGGTTGCTAGGTGGAATAAACTGGCTCAACTCCGAGAATGAGGTGGGATGCTCGGAGCTGTCCGTCCCAGTGAACGAATATCTCAGACCGAAGCACGAAGTTCAAATCTCTCACGTGGACTACCCTGACATCCGGGACAAACACTTACCGTCTGCAAGAAAAGAAAAGAATATAACAATAATAAGATTCGAACCCAATGGTAGTTATAAATAAATGAGAAATGAACGAAGAAAAAAAATTAATTAACATAAATGTGGGTGTATTGAAATTTAGGTAAGTGAGCACAGTTATCAAACGAGGGCAGTAAGGTTAGGAATTAATACGAACCCACTTCGCGGCGAGTGAGAGGAGGGGGAATATCCCCGGCAAATAGTTGTCGCGCACTCGGATGTATTCCCCGGCAGAATTCCTATCTAAGTCAGGTAGGCATGATATCAACCGTACCTGCTTGTCCCTAATCTTTAAATAGTAATTTATGCTTTTGTTCTCGCACAAACTATACATATGGTTTATATCATGATGGTTTAACTGCAAATCGAATATATAGTTCAATTTACTTACACAACAAACAACTCGGTAAAAGTTGAGAGGTAGTTGGTCGGGGCTTAGCTCGTAATACCTAAGTGTGTCTAATAAGAGGGGGTCCATAGGAAACCTCACCCCACCCTCAAGGACGGCCATTAGAGGGAGAAAGGCAGTTTAACCCCCTCTGTGGAGTTCGAATTCGCTCTTGTGGCAATATGCCACCTCCACGTCATTAGGAATATTAAATTTCTGCCTAAAGGAGGCTAAGGATGCTGCAGCATTTAAAAGAAAAGCGTACCCCATCCCAGAATGAAAAATCAAAAGGGGAAGCGCAAAGAAAGACGATGAAGAAAAAGTGAGAGGTAAGGAACTTACTTTGGGCTCTAAGTTAGGAGGAGGGGCTCTGGGCAGGCTAAAGGTGCGCAGATGAATGCTCAGCAGAAAGAAAATTCTGAGAATGGAGAGTTGTAAAATGAAGAAATAAGTTGGGATGAATTATTTATAGAGGACGAAGGAAGAGGGAAACGGTGCCAACTGCAATAATGAGGCACCATTAACGAGGGGTTCATGCGGGCGCCATCTGACACACGCATGTCTTCGATTCACGAACCGTCAGGTAATGATGACAGCTGAGCCCAATGAGCCAAAAGGGCGTGTCTTTTAATGGTGCATTAATGGGTCTATGAAACGAGTCCAAATCCTCTATCTCATCAATTATGCTCCACTTCATGCTCCACCAATAAAATTTAGACAATTAGCCTCTCTTATTAAATGAGATATCTCATTAAATGAGACAACTAGCCTCTCTCATTAAAGTCAGAGTTATCTCATTTAATAAGAGAGGTTAATTGTCCAAATTTTATTGGTGGAGTATGAAGTGGAGCACAATTAATGAGACAGAAGATTTGGACTCCTATGAAACCACATTGACTGCCACCCCTTAGCCTTCTCTAACGGATGCACCCACCAGGTTTCTTGATTTTGCCCGCGTGTCGGACATGAATTAAAAGGGGGCTATTGTACGGTCTCGAGACGACCATGCCCATTTGGGCCTTGAGCCCAGGCGCGAATGTTACGGCCCATTGATCCCATTCCCTTTTTCTATGATGCCAACTTAAAAGCCCACACAAGGTGTAGGCCTGGGGTTTACCATTTAGTGTTTGCTCGAGAAACTATTACCGGACATCATAGACTAAATAAATTGCTGAGCATCCTACCATGAACGTGACCGGCAATGCCCCAAAGCATTTATGCCAGTCATACTCGCTGAAATGGGAATCAAGTTCCAAAGCCACCTTCGCCACACCCCACTCCCACCTAATCGGCCACTTATAACGGATGACATTGGACCTCTCATTGTACTAATTGCACAAACAATCATAAAACCCCACTAATCAGAGTATTATAAATAAGAGAGGTGGGAGAGTGGAGAGGAGGTCTTTTTTCTGGGGGAGAAATTGAGAGAGAGAGAGAGAGAGAGTGAGGAAAAAGATAACTAAGTAGAGGGAGAAAAGTGATCTCATTGGATCTCTGTGCCATGAATCACCCATTGTGAGAAATCCTATACCCATTCCTCAAATAAATTATGAGCCCAGGTGAGGCCCATTCCGCTTGCCCCTCACTTGGCCCGCACATTGCTTTTTATTCATCCTCTTCCTTAACTCACTTCACTCTCTTCAGTCTTCACTCTTAACCATTTTAATTTTTTTTTTCTCTCGTCGCCTACCCATCTTCGCCAACCCGTCAATGGTTATGGGTTGTTCGTGGGTTTGGCTAGGTTTTGGGTTTGATGGGTTTCAAGTCTAATGGGTTTCAGGATCAGTTTGTTCTGGGTTGTTTATGGGTTGATCGGTGGTTATGGTTTGTTGATGGGTTAATCAATGGTTAATGGTTTTGGTTGCAAAATCGGCATGGGTCTGGTGGGTTGCAAGATTGGCATGTGTCTGGTGGTTGTGAGATTGACGTGGATCAGCGTGGGTGGTGTTGGCCATGGGTGATGGGTTTTGGCCTTGGGTATGGGTGGTGTTGGGTTTGCTTCTTTTTCTTTTTTCTTTTTCTGGTGGTGGTGGGTTCGATGAGTGTGGGTGTGGTTGGGTTTGTGATTGATGATGGTGGAGGTGGTGATTGATGGCGGTGGTTTTAATCTGTGCTGGTTTTAATGGTTGTTAATTGCTTGCTAATCTGTTGTGGTTATGGTTGTTTAAATGTTTAATTTAGCTGTATGAAAGTTTAGTTTTTAGGCAATGAGGTAGTGGTGGTTTGTTTGAGTTTGGTAGCTTTTTTTGGGTTTGTTCATGGTGGTGGCGATGGGAGTAGGTGGTTGCAGTAACAGGGGAAGAGAGATGGGAGAGACGGGAGAGAATAGAGATGGATTTAGGATATATTATTTTATTTGTAGATATATTAATTTAATGTGTTGTATGAGAAAATAAAAGTTGGAATGTTGGATGGGTTATAAAATGATATGGTATAAGAGATAAAATAGGTCTTGAGATAGTAAAATAAAATAGTTCGAAGATAACGGATGCGAATGCCATATGGTTTTGATGAGTGGAGTCACATCAACGCTTTTGCATTTAGTGCAATGGAACAAGTTGTTACTGTACATCACTGAGGAGAAGTATCCTAAAAGCATATCCCTTCAACCAACCTGCAAAATGCTGTATTATTACAGCCTCTCCCTCTTTATAAAAAATTGGTTATCAATCCCTACTTAAAAACCCTATACTATACCTTTTCAAGCCTTGAGCAAAAGATAAGTGTGGGGGTAAAAGCCCAAAATAATGTGTTGGGTCTAGGGCCTTATTTGAAGGCTAAAGTGTGTCCGAAGAGAAGAAAATGGTTAAGAAAGACCCTGGGTGAGGGAGATATACCTGAAACTGATCGAAGAACATAGTCCGAAGAGAGCATCAGTAGTCCGAGGAGTGTGTTATCCTCGGATATAAAGAATCTTAGTTAAGCAAGTACCTAGGAGGTTCGAGTGACTTTCCTGACAGTTCCAATGATAAAGATAAACCTCATGCATGCATAAAAATGATAAGAACGGATAAATATCTAGAGAAAAAGTTGCTACCACCACATTAAATGCACTGCAGCAACTTTTCTGGCCGCATTAATGTAGAGAAGACCCTTGAACAGTGCATTCTCAACCACTACCACTCATAGAGAACCATAGAAGATGCTAGATGGGATATACACTCAAGTGAAAACTCAGATGACTAACAAGTGTACGATCAAGATGATCTAAAAAGAGACTATATAATGTAAGAGGTCTCCCAAAAGGAAAGGGGTCTGGAATATTTCTAAGAATGATACATGCATAAGTTTATTTCTTCGGACATGAATATATTCAAGTTTCAAGTTTGTTCTTACATTGATTTATTAGTAAAACCATTATTGAATGTTGTTTAATTCACAACTAGCCCAGCTCTTTCACCCACCCTTTACAAATTCATTGTCTTGGGTTCATTGGGTTCATACTCTAGATCTTTTGGGCTTGGGCTACAAATCTTGACCCTACAATAAGCATTAAGAATCTTATTATTCTACATTTTTTCTTACTTTGGGAATTTCTTCACTGACTTAAACCTAAGTGCCTCCAACCAATCCCACTAATTGGTCAAAACCTAAGAAGCAGATTATTTAGTCCTTGCATGCTGTGGAATTTTCATTTTTTTTATCATCTTTGTTCAATTAAGTTCCTTATAAAATGTTAATAAATTATTCACCACCTACATTTTTTTTTTTCATTTCTTCCCACTTTTCTTTCCTAAAATCAAATAACAAGGTTAAGTTTTAAGGACAAAAGTATCCAAAAATCATCAATGAATACACCTAACTCATCCACTAGGTTATACTCTTACATTAGAAGAGTAAAAATATCAAAAACCTTATTCTATGTGTGCATTTGACATTAGCTTTAAAAACCAGCTTTTTTATTATTAAGCTTATTTTTGTTATTATTCATGGATCCCATTGCATTTTTTGATATTATTCATGAATCTCACTGTACTATTTCAGCTACTTTTTAGCTTTATTTACAGTATTTTAAGCAAAAAGTTTTCCGTTTTAACTAAATAAGCTGTTCTCAAATTGACCCTATGTTAGATAATGAGAGATAGTGAGAGAAGAATGGAAAGTAAAGATTCAAATATTAAAAAAAAAAAAAATGTGATAAGAATACAATACTTAATTCTTGATTGTCAGGGAAGAGATAAAAATGAGAAGAACCAAAAGTCAAAGAAAATAAAGAAAAATATCAATATTCTCAATTGCACATATTTGATAATTATAGAATTGATAGAAAAGTGGATAGAAAACAAAACATTTTATAGTAAAATTTTATTATACTCTTATATTGAATAGTTTTCAATAAAATAATAAAGGAAGACTAAGGGGGTGTTTGGTAGAGTAGTTTGAAAATTGTTGTTTATAGTTTTTTGAAATACGTGTGGGTGAAAAAGTGCGTTGAAATGCGTGAAATGCTGTTTAAAAACTAAAAAATGTTGTTTGAAATGACAAACCAAACGGGGCCTAAACATTTTCCCTCAATAAATTTAAAAAACAAGTGAATGATAAACCCGAATTAAAAATCATCTCTCTCTCTCTCTCTCTCTCTCTCTCTCTCTCAAATAAGAGAAAATAAGAATCCATTTTCTACATTCTCTTCACCCATTGTTATCATCTCACTTTGCTACCATACTAATCACATTTTTAATATATTTTCCAATCTCCTTCCCTCTTCAGACTCTTCTCTCCCTCTCTCTTATCTCTCAAATCTAAACATCTTTTTAAACAATTCAACTATCTTTTAAGCAAAGACTTAACTTGCTTTCTACTGTAAAATACAAGCTTATTTCCATTTCTTTTAAAAAGCAAATGTATAGTTTGAAAGGACCAAGCCAAGTGAAATCCAAGAAATATCAAATGTTGGGAAGAATAGATATATTCAGTATTTATTTATCTATTATTATTATTATTATTATTATTAACTTATAAGTGAAGTGGCAGGATTCAACCTGCATTATCTTCTATGGAAAAATTGGACAAGTCACAGGACTTTTGACCATAGTCATGAAAATTCATGATCATTAAAAGACCATAAATGTTTCACTTTTAACTTTACACATTCTCAGGTTGTAGAACATCAACAAAGTATACATCGCAGATGCAGTAATCACCCAATATATCAGCATTCAATGAGAGAGGCCTCTGAAAGTATCCAGCAATCATTTCAGATCCCACTTGTAAAAAATATCCAGTACATTTAACTCCGAGGAAAAATCATCAGTATTATCTATCTAACAACTTCAATAACCTTGCTACATCTGATGCATTCGGTAGAAGGAGGCTTCATGGACATGTGCATTCCAAATTTCCAACACATTGAGCCTATTTGTCCCTGCCTCAATTTCTAGCTTTCCCCCTAGAATAACCACTTTTATTGTCTCTAACATCAGATTTCATCATCCTTGAGAACTCTAGGAGCATTGCATCAATCAATGCAAAATACAAAAATATATCAATTTTACATATTCAACCTCCAAAATCACTCACACCAATCAATCTAAAATGTGTAAATTTGCAAAGTTGCTACAATAAGTGTGTAAATTTTAAATGACACTAATATTCACTTTTCATATAGTTTTTTTGTTTTTTTTTTTTAAGTATTTTGACGCTAAAGAAAGAGAGTGAATGGTGGTTATTGTGTGCAAAGAAAGATAAAATTTTATATTTTAATGAAATGTAGTGTAAAATAAATAATCTAATATGGGATATTTTGAAAAGTGAGTATGTAAAATAGAAAAAGTAAGTTCTTATGCTAAAATAGACAAAATTTTTTTGTATAAGCTAATGTAAATGCTCTAAGTGAGAAGATCCTCCCTTATCCCTACCATCTAGTATCATTCTTCTCGAGTGCTGTGCCAACCTCCCCTACTAGCCTTTCCCAAAAAGCCATTTATACCACAGAGCAGATGTAAGCGATAAGCCCATTGTTGTTAATCTACATAACATTTGATATGCATAGTGGTGTGCAGCTACTCTACTAAAACCGACCCAACCCAATCCAACCCAACCCAACTCACCAGGTTGGGTTGGTTTTTAGGGTTTGGTGAGTTAGGTTGGGTTGCAAAAAAAATTTTAATAGCAGGTCAGGTTGGGTTTGGATCATAAAATTTCAAACCCACCAAACCCGACCCGACCCACTCATATATTTAATCTGTATTATATAATTAATAACTTTTTTTAAATAACTAGTTCTTCCTCCTATTCTATATAAAAGCCAATATTAATATATATTAGTTTATAAATTAATGTATAATTGAGTTGGAATATTAGTTCATATATTAATGTATATTTTGTTTATCAACTCAAATGACAGATGTGATATATTTTTTTCAGCTCAATTTAATAATAATAGTAATAAAAAAAAATTGTCCAACCCATGGGTTTAACCCGACTCATGTGAGTTGGGTTGGGTTGGGTTGAGTTAGACTTATATGATGGGTTGAGTTGAGTTGAATTTTTTTTAACCCACCATGATGAGTTGGGTCAAAAAAACCCCTAAACCCGACCCATGCACACCCCTAGATATGTATATGTATGTGCACTTACACACTACAAACATACTAATATGACAGCATATTGGTTACTCGTTGTGTATGCTAATTGCTACAAGACCTAAAATGCCAAGTTGCCATCCCCATTTCTAGTTACACCAACCTCCAAGGTAGTTACAAATGAATTAAACAATTGACAACCACTTCTTAGACCAATTGAAAGTCAAATAATTAGCATGACAATATGCAGCTTGTTTAAGCATTTTCCAACAAGGTCAGGATTCAAAACATTATGAACAGTTTTGCAGTCAATTGAGATGCTCAAGAATTCAGATGGACCCATGTTCATAAAAGGACGCCCACTTGAACCTTGATGCTCAAGAATCAAATGGGCATGTGAAGAAAGGGTCATCAAATGGGTTCCTCCCTCCAAAAAAGTTAGAAAGTAAACTCCTATGATCCCCAAAGCCTCCAAAACCAGCAAAAGGATCACCAAAATTAAAGAAAGGATCCCTGCCACCTCTGCCACCCTGCAATTTCTAGGCGCTAAAACCCCCCACAAAAAAACTTAAGCCTTACTCTGCCAAGCAAAATATATGTTGCAACCATGAAAATTCAGAATCATTGCTTCAGAACCTTATATAAAACAACAGAAACACAATAATAGCGTAGAAATGATTTGTTCCTATTCTCACCAAACTAATCATCTATGACTGCATGAGACTGCAACTACAGAATCAAACAGTAAAACAAAATGCCGCATGCCATGCCACTAAAAAAATATTTAGTTATAAACTAAAAGTTCCACAAATGCGGTCTGGTAGACCCTCATAGCTTTAAGCTTCTCCATGAACTAGTTTAATTTCTAAATTTATAAATGATGAGCATAATGTAAGTATAACTTTTGGAATTACAGCAGACAACGATCTTCACTCACCAAACTTACATCCAGTTTAACATCTCTCTCTCAACCACCAGGATCCCAAGGATGCACCCCCACAACACATGTAACCAATAGAACGAAACATAGAAGAAAGTTCAAACGAAATAAAATTCATAAGTTCCACTTATACATCGTCTCGGGAGGACTTTAACACCATGATGATCAATGTTACAGTCTATGTACCACCTTATGCAACAACTAGGTAAATCAAGCACAGAATCTACACTTAAATGGGTCGAAAATAATTCATCTACACATTTAAGTGGAGATAAAGAAGTAGGTAAACTCAAGCAAAGAATCTACACTAAAATGGATGGAAAATAATTTATCGCCTGTAATCAGAAATAACTTCTACTACTAATATAAACGACTCTCACTATATTAATAGAGTCTATAGAATAGAGCAATCCCTACTCTTAGAAAATCTCTCAAATACACGGAAACCATGGCATAGCAAAAGAATATGTTTTGTGCATAAATTTTTCATACTTTTGTTTTTGATAAACGAACATTAAACAAAAACTATGATGCATATTAGAAAAATGAAACATGCCCACCTTATAATCACCACCACAAAATTGTGAACATAAAGCCTAGCCTGTTAATTAGGGCACTTTTGTAAACAAAAGCATAAAACATGCGAACCTTAAGTCTTGAAATTAAGAGATTCTAAACAGAACTATTCGCATAACATAATTTGCAAAATAATACCCTTTGATCAAGTTGTTTACACTGATTTCAAAGACAAAATCGCATGCGCAAATTATACAAGTACTAATTTTATATATTTGAAATAGAATTCTACTCTAGAGCTTATTTAAGTGTATGTATGCGCAATTTTTTTTGGGAAATTTGAACTCTGACCCTCTGCTTCTCACACTCCACAACATTTGTACTTATAGAGCGATTGATACGTTAAAGGTGCATGATGGTAATTAAAAGACTATGATTAATGTATAGTACAATATAGTATCTGTCAATATCTTGAATATATCCTTGACTGAGCCAAAATTAAGAACAATCAATAATGTCAAACCTTGGTTTTATTTAGACCCTTACAGCTACAAGTATCTAAGAGAGTGTTTGGTTTGTGTTTTCAAATAACATTAATTTTCAATTTTTAAATAAACATTACACACTTTTTCACCCACACGTATTTTTACAAATATTTGTAAACAACAATTTTCAATTTTTAAACACATGTACCAAACAGATACCAAGTATAGTGAGAGATTTCCTATCCCCAAATTTCAAATATAAAAAGATTTGTTTGCTTATGTTGTAAATTCAAACTCATTCCATAGAATCTATATGACATATTAAAGTTGACCATATCAAAGTTGACCATATCGACTATAATCATCTCTTTTTTTGGTAAGGGTAAGCGAACTTTGGGTGTGTTTAGTTAGTATTTTTAAACAATTATTTTCAATTTTTAAATAACATTTTATGTATTTCAACGCATTTTTTTACCTATACATATTTTTACAAATATTTTCAAATAATAATTTTTAATTTTTTAAACATATATATACAAAAAAAAGAGCCTTTTGTCTTTTGTTTTTGTTTTTTTATTTTTCTTTTGTCTTGCTTAAGATTCAGAGCACACGAGGGGGTAGAACACCAAGACAGAGCGAGAGAGGTCCAGAGTGGGGACACGTGCACGTGATCCTACACATCGATAAATTGATGACACAAGTCAGCGGTTAACCAGTGCAGCAGTTCGCATAGGACCACAATGTGAGACTCACATCACATTTATTAACTTCACATGTAAAGCCAACATCTTTCTCTCGTCTTGCGTGAGACCATGGTTAATGGTTGGCGTGGGATGTGGTTTGTGATCCACCGCAGGGACATTTATCTGTGAGAATGAATGTGAGTAGTTGATGCATTAAATGTTGGAGTCGAAGAATTAAAGATGGCTATAAATGTCACAACTTTTCTTTTGATGTGGTCATAACTCATAAATGAATAGTCTGACACAATCTACCATTTTAGCTGCTCCAATCACTTCGAGAACAACACTTTCCCCACTTTCTACTATCAATCATTTGTTTTAATAACTTAAAAAAAAAAAAAAAAGTTAATTACTCTTATTTGGCATCTAATTGGTATTTTCCTTTTCAAGTGTTAATTTTGGTCATAATAATAAGGATTTATAAGGATGAGTATATTCCATTTGTGAGGGACCAAATTAATTAACACACAAGTTTAGCAAAAAAAAAATTAATTAACATACAACCTATTTAGAGAACAAATAGATAATTTACCTTGGTAATTTACCCAAAAGGAGCTTACAATTATGGTCAGTGCTCCTACGTAACTTAAACCTTGCATGTGTTATGATGTGTGACTACCTGAGCACGGATTGAATTTACCATTACTTGAATTTACGAATTCCCAATTGTGACTAGTCTCAAAACCTTTCTAGTTTCTACTACTACGCCGCATTGTTAGTTGTTACGAACTTTTGTGATCTTTCTCCATTAATATTTCCAATCCTTTTACCACGCCGTGAGGGTAGGTAGGGTTCAAAATGGATTCACATTAAAAGGAAGACTTAAATCCTTAATTAATGTGGAATGACCCAGCAAGTTTCTTAGCTATATGGCTTTCAAAGATACTACTACTACTCCAATATGGTACCAAGCCTACAAGGTATACCTTAAAATGAACAATTACTTCGTTCCTTAATTAATTTGATATTATCTTCACTTATTTTTTGATGGAAAATGTTGAGTAATTCTCTTTTCACATTCATTGTGAGGTTCACTCATTAAATTTATGGTAAGGTTCATCATGAATATGATACCTTAAAATGAACAATTACTTCATTCCTTAATTAATTTGATATTATCCTCACTTATTTTTTGATGGAAAATGTTGAGTAATTCTCTTTTCAAATTTATTGTGAGGTTCACTCATTAAATTGAGAAATGCTATGTCTACAACATTTTTACAACAATTTTACAACAAATCTTAAGTGGCAGGTTGTTACTGGTTATTATTGTTGGGGCAAAAAAATAATCTTACTATTAGTTTCAAATTTGAACCAATAATAACTAACCACCTATGATTTGTTGTAAAAATATTGTAAAATTGTTCTCTCCATTAAATTTTTGGTAAGGTTCATCATGAATATGAGAGGAGAAAAGATCATTTCTTCATATTCCGAGAATACCTAAGAATTTTTCAAAAAGAACAGAAGCAATTTAAGAAGCTTTTATGAAAAAAGAATAAAAAAATTTAATTGTTTTGACGGCTTTTTATATTCCCATGAAAGTAGTATTAAAGCTTTTTTAAAATAATTTATTTATAATTGCCTTAAAAGCACCAGGTAATAGGACGTTGTACATGCATCAAACACAATGGAAAAAAAACATTCACACTTGCACTGAATATTTTTCTTCAAAATGTATTTATTGTGTATCATGTGTGCTCCTAGACAAAGGTGGCAAATTTTCTTGTATACACATTACACACCATTCGTGCTCCCTCTTTGTTTTCACATTAATAAAACGGCTATAACATATAACCATGGGGATGTCAAGGAAATCTAATGTCTAGCCCAAGAATATTTTCTTTTCTAACCATTCATCCGTCTCAGTCCCTAATCGTCTCTAGGAAGGTTTTATCTAAGTAATGCAATAATATTCACATAATTTTCAACATGTTCACCAATATTTAGGAACTTCATATCCACTTTACCATGTTAAACTACAAAATAACATGTTTCAAGCATTTTTAAAATCAAAACTAGCAATTTGGTCCCCCAAAAAAAAAAAAAAAATCAAAACTACTAGCAGATGAACGTTATGTTTTGCTACACACATGAACACTCGTACTTATATGCTATCACCTTAGCAAGTTGCCCATCAATCCATCATATGATCATTTTGAATTAAAATCATCCTTGACATGGTCAATACCTCAATATCAAGTTCCTTATAGATGAGCGTGTACCACTGTACCATGCACAGTCTGGTCCAGAACGCGTGCTAATATATATATATATATATAACCCAAGCTTTGCTAATTTAATTTTAACAATAATTTTAAAACTAATTTAAATTCTATTCAAACTAAAAATTTATTATCAAAAATTTCTAAACTTTAATAATAATTTAAAACAAATTCAAATTCTATTCAAACTAAAATTCTATTATAAAAAATTTCTAAACTTAAATCCCACACAACCCACATTTTTATTTTTATTTTTTTCAGCAAGTATAAAAAAAGTTGGACTTAGAAGCCATAGTCAAGTCAAGTGACTACTCTCACTAAATAGTAAATTAATTTTATTAAAAAAAAGGGTTCATGTTTTGACTAAGAGATAAGATTTAACAATAATTTAAAACAAATTTAATTCTATTCAAACTAAAAGTATATTATCAAAAATTTCTAAACTAAAATCCGACATAACCCATCCTCAAGTTGCATGATTTTATGATAATTTAAAACAATTTTAAATTCTATTCAAACTAAAGGTTTATTATAAAAAAAAAAATTTATAAACTTAAATCCCACACAACCCACATTTTTTTTTCCTCAAGTTGCATCTTACTAAATTAATATTTTATTAGTATATTAAGCTACAAAACTCCTGACTAAATAAGATTTGACAATAATTTAATTTAAATAAAGTTTTATAATCTAGGCTTTTAGAATTTAAATTCTACTCCAACTAAAAGTCTATTATCAAAATTTTCGCCTTACACATTAAAATGTGTGTTAAGTCAACCTAGAGTTAGTGCCCTCCTTTCCAAGGAGTTGAATTTTCCTCAAGTCTTAAGCATGTTGTCTGGATAATCATTCAATATGGTTCTGTTTTGCTGAAAAGCAACATATTTTTTTGTCATGTCATAGACATTTTCTCTAACATAGACAAGGAACAACAAAACAACCAATTAGAATAGACCTATAACGAATGCCCTATTTTTCAAGGCATAAAAATATTTGGGACTTAGCCACCTATTAGATCTTAACAACTTATCAATAATCTATATTTCCATTACGTTGAACAATTGGATTGTGAAGAACAAGTAACAAATATGTTTTGTGTTGGCTTGAATGAGCATTTTAGTGACATGGTTACCTTTTTTTTTTTTTTTTTTTTTACATGATAGAAAATCTACTCTAGCATGATCTCTAAGTGTATATGTGTGTGAAATTTCCTTTTGAAGACTTTAACCCTATCTCTTGCCCCCCAAACCCCACAAGCATTTATATATGTATGAAGTTCCCTCATGTATGACATCAATAAAGATTTTTGGCCCTTAGATGTGTTCCTTAGTATTAAATGTTAATCACCTTCAAGAAATAATTATTTTTGGGGTTACTTTTATGTATGATGATATTGTAGAATTATTAAAGTGTATTTTTGGAAGCTTTTAAAATACACATAAGAATAAAAAACCCATATCTGATTCCATTGAACAGGATACTGCAATGACAAAAGCATAAGATGAGATGATGTTAAAAATGATGCAAAACGACATAAAGCGCTTGGGGAATTTGACGAAGGATTTCTTTTTTATGTTTTATTTCTTTATTTCTTTTTTTTTTTAATTAAATCCTTAATTAATGTGGAATGACCCAGCAAGTTTCTTAACTTTATGGCTTTCAACTAGGGATGGCAATGGGGCGGGGCGGGGACAGGGCCAAAATGCGAGGCCAAAAGATGGGGTTTTCGTCCCTACCCCGCATGGTTTTGTCTTGCCCCATCTTCGCCCCACCCCGTATGACGGGAAAAACTTTCTCACCCCATCCCCGGCCCCATGGGGCCCCGCGAAGCCCGCCCCAACCCGTAAAATTCCACCTTTTTGTTAATTTGCCCTACAACCAGTACAATTTTTTAATGAAACCAATTTTATTAATAAAAATATACTTGAAATTACAACTAAATTTATCCCATCAAATCAAATCAATTTTTAGAAAAAAAAAAAAATGAATACTATATCCAAGTGTTTAATAAGACAATCAAAAAAAAAAAAAAAAATCTTATAGTATAACACATAACAAAATAAAGACAAAGAACCACATTGGATAGAATAAAATATGCTAATATTGATATGTTTGTTTAAATAGTAGGGTTTTAGGGTATGAAAAATTTACAATTACAATCCTTAGCAACGTAGGGCGGGGTGGAGACTGGGAGGGGCGAGGCAAGGTGGGTCTAAAAAGTCTAAACCCATCCCTACCTCACTTGTGGTGTGGGGGTAAAATCTTGCTTCATCTCTTCCCCATCACCTTTACAGGGCAAGGAAAACCCACGCGGGGCAAAAAAGGGAGGGGCAAGTTAAGCGAGGTGGGAAAAATTGCCATTCCTACTTTCAGCTATTGAATATGTGGAGTAATTGATGATAAATGCATTTTAACTCTTTGCACCCAAAGATACTACTACTAGATTCTCAACCAAAAACAAAAAAAAACAAAAACAAAAAGAAGATGTACAATTAGTTCCTCTCTTAATTAATTTGATATTATCCTCGCTTATTTTTTGATGGAAAATGTTGAGTAATTCTTAGGTACTTCCAGAATATGAAAAATAGTACTCACTCTTCTTACATTCATAGTAGAGATCACTCATTAAATTCATGGTAAGGTTCAACATGAAAATGAGAGGAATGAGTACTATTTTATCGTACTCAAAAAGTACTTGAGAATTTTCCGAAAAGAACAAAAGTAATTTAAGAAGCTTTTTATGAGAAAAGAATAAAAGCAATTAATTATTTTGACGGTTTTTTTTTAAATTTCTCATAAAAATTGTGTCAAAATTTTTCTAAAATGATTTATTAAATGCCCTGAAAGTACCTGTTAACAAGACCTTATACATGCATCAACCACAATGGAGGAAAAAAAACATTCACGCTTGCACTGAATATTTTTCTTCAAAATGTATTTATTGTGTGTTCCTAGACAAAAGGTGGCGAATTTTCTTGTATACGCATTATACACCATCCGTGCTCCCTCTTTGTTTTCACATTAATAAAACGGCCATAACATAAAACCGTGGGGATGTCAAGGAAATCTAATGTTTAATCCAATATTATTTTCTTTTCCAACCATTCATCATCCGTCTCGGTCCCTAAAATCTTCTTTAGGGAGGTTTTATCTAAGTGCAAAATTCACATAATCTTCAACATGTTCACAAATATTTTAGGAACTTCATATCCACTTTACCATGTTAAACTATAAAATAACATATTTTAAGCATTTTTAAAATCAAAACTAGCAATTTGGTCCCAAAAAAATATTCAAAAGTACTAGCACATGAACGTTATGTTTTGCTACACACATGAACACTCCTACTTATATGCTATCACCTTGGCAAGTTGCCCATCATTAATGTCTGGTCCAGAACGCGTGCTAAGTAACACTTGTACTTGTGACTTATCCCTCTACGTGCGTTTCTATCTTTAACTTTAACCATGGTTGATGATGATTAGAAGACGACGAAAATACAACCCAATAAGAAAATGAAAGAAAACGAAAAGAGCCTGAAACACAAAGGCACACTCCCAAATTAAAATCACAGCATAAAAAATAAAATTTTAATACTACTACCAAGTAGCAGTGTATTTTTATTTTTCAGATAGATATGTATCATCACAGAGCAAAAGGCAACCAAAAAATGCAATAAGAAACACAAACATGGCTCCTTCTTCTTCTTCTTCTTCCTCTAAATCTCCTCCTCCTCCTCCTTCTGCTTCCCACCTATCCCCTCACTTCACACCACCGGTAAGTACACAAACATAAATAAACATTAACATGAAACAATTGGAAATGTTTTTTTTTTTATGCTGTTTTTTTTATGTTTTGAATGTTGTAGATTCAAGAATGTGAAAATGAAGATGGGTATAGCGAGGAACGAAGGCAGAGTACTAGAGACACTACACCAAGTGCTCCAAAGCACCACCCTACGCCCCTTCATCTGCTTCACAAAAATGGCAAACCCAAGAAGATTATTAAGCAGTCAGATTCTGATGCCAATGGAATCGAAGATGGTACTACTGTGCGGTGCAACAAGTGTCGTCCACACGCGCGTGAGAAAATCTCTGTGGTTCCACTCGACAACAATGGCCTCCACAAGCACTCTTCTTGTTCTTCATCGATTGCAAGTCCCAATGGCATATTCAAGTCGATATTTCTATCTTTAACTAAGAAGAGCCCGCGGTCTAGTCCATCAGAGGCGGCGAGAGAGGAGCAGTGGAAGATTGCAGTGGCTGAGCTCTCACAAAAGCTTATTCACGCTACAAGAAAGAGAGATGAGGCTCTTCTTGAAGCTTCAAGGCTTAAGTATTCCATGGCTGTGTTAGAGAAGAAGCTCAACAAGCTCGAAGTATATTGCCATAACTTGAAATCTGGGCTCGATGAATGTAGCACCAACTCAGCTTATCAAACGGGAATGATAAAGACTAGAGACAGTAATCGACACAGCTCACTGGGGCTTAATGACAAAGTGATTGAACATTTTTTGGTTTCTGTTTCGGAGTCTCGGTCTTCGGTCAAGCTATTAAGCCGTTCACTCGCTATGCAACTTAGGCACATGGGAAGCAAAGTATACGAAAGAATTTCAGTTCTTCTCCAACCTTATGATATAAAAATTTCACTATCAAAGAACCCAAGAAGCTTGGTTTTTTGCCTGGAGGCTTTACTGAACAAGGCTTTCTATGAAGACTTTGAATCAATTGGGTTTCAAAGGAATACCTCGATTCAAATCTTGAATCCGATTGATAGGTGCGAGGCTAACTTCGAGTCCTTCAACTTTCTTCGTGGGTTGACATGGGAGGAAGTGTTGAACAAGGGAACAAGGCATTTCAGCGAAGAGTATAGCAGGTTTTGTGACAGGAAAATGAGTGAAATTGTTTCGATGTTGGGATGGAACAGAGCGTGGCCAGAGCCATTGTTGCAGGCTTTCTTTGCTGCTTCAAAGAGTGTGTGGTTGGTGCACCTTTTAGCCAACTCGGTGCACCCAAGCTTGCCTATATTCAAAGTGGATATAGGTGTGGGGTTTGATGGGGTTTACATGGAGGATATGGGTGGAGATAAGGTGAAAATGTTGGTTCCATCTGTGGTTCGTATCATGGTTGCACCTGGGTTCTATGTCTATGGCAGTGTGGTCAAATGCAAGGTGCTATGCAGGTACTATAACGCCACCAACAACGATCAAAGTAATGGTGAAGGCAAGGGTATAATTATATGAACTTAAAACTATGTGATCCTTTTGCAATACTTTTTTGCTAAACTCCTTTCGTAATACTTTTGCACTTTGTACTGCATATTGTTATATGGGGCATGTTTCTGATGGGTACCTATGTTTCGAGACATTGGGCTGTGGGGTTTTTGGGGTCAAAGTAAAGGATTGGCATTTCTTGGATCTCTTTGTTTTATTCTTTTTCTAGTCTACTCAGATCTTATCATTTTCGCTCGTTGGTACATGGAAAATTGAATTCTGAATCTATAAATAGAAAACTTTTGATGGGTCCTAACTATGTGGATATTATTGTCAACTAGGGAAGCAGAAACAAAGGAAATAGAAAACAACCATGCGAATGGAATCAAAGGGTGATTTTCCTGTGTGAATGTTGTTTGGATTTTCTGAATTCAATATTTTTTTTATACGAGTATTGTTCTGGTAATGGAACAGCTGAAGCTATTCTATGTGAGAGTCCAAGCCTCAGCTGGGAAGTGCTACTCATACACCAAAGGGCTATAAGTACATTCTCCTTTCAAATATATGCATTTAAAAATTAATAAAAAAATAGAATACTCTTTTACACAGGTAGCACAATCGGCTTCAGTAGTCTTTGCTTTCTATTTTAGTAGTGGTGCTGCCAGAATCTTTGCTTACCATACATTGTGTCACAATTTCAGTTGTTTTTAATTCGTAATTTTTAGATGTGTATATACGGATGCGTGGAATACCATGTTTGTAACAGCATTTTCCCTTTCCGGAGTAATTTTAGATTCCTATGTTTTGAATGAAATTGAGAGTACCTTTCTAAATGAAAGGCCGCCGTTAGTTGTTCCTTTTAATTCTTGAGACTGCATCATCTTTCGCGTACCCTGATTGAAATTCTGCTTCAAAGTTCCGGGGCAACTAGTAGCTAAAGACAAAATTTATCTGCGTTTTTGTTTTTGACAAATATAGAAAATAAACAACAAGAACAATAAAAGTGTACATTTTAGGATTAAGATTCTTTATAGACTGAGTCAACTCTAATGTGAGATTCTTAGAATCCTATCCATACATTTTGAAATGAGTAGATTGCATTTACTTTCTCGAATCAACTCGGTAATAGTAAACTTTTGTTCAAATATTGATGAAGTGATAAAATCCCTTTCACACATTTCAAAATGGATTAATATGATATGAGCAATCTTATGGTGAAATTCCCTTAAGGATTCTAGAAGATTCTAATTTTTTTTCTTTTTTAACGGGAGAAATGTTAATGAGTGATCTTAAGACATTGATTAATAATCTATTTAAAGAAAATTTTTATGAAAAATGAAAAAAAAAAAGTAATTAATATTTTGAGAACTTTTTTCATTTTCCATAAAAGTAATATTAAAACTTTCTTAAAATGGACTATTAATTAGTGTCCTAAGGACACTCATTAGCATTTCTCTTTTAATGATAGAACACATTAGTGTACTTAACTTAAGAGACAATTGCGTCAAATGTCTGGATTGTGAAGATATGGAAATTTTGAACCACAAGCGACAAGGTCATAAACAACAATGTAAGAAGCCAACAAATCCAAAAATGTTTTATGATTCCAACTAGAAATATATAATACAAGGAGCAGAAAAAGGGGCACTGTTTATAGCACAAACTAAAAACTAAAAGGTCACAGCTCATCAAAGATTCCAATTGAACACCCTTGATCCCTTGAACTGAAGTAGTTATATCCAAGATTGTCAAAATTGAAATCCTATGTAGGATCGTAGGAGATAAGTGGGATCGTGGATCGTATGATCGAATCGTGGATCGTAAGATTTTGCATATTTTCAAATTTAAAGCAAAAAACACATTGATAATGACTTTATATGTTGAATAATCACATAAATTGTGATTTTATCCATTAAAAAAAAATATTTGCATCATATGATGCAATTTGCATGTTATACATCGCTACGTCTATATTAACGTAATCAATATATTTAATTTTTGACCCAATGTATCTAAAAAATTCAATAAATGTTTAATTAGCAACCAAATACCAAAATATTTATCAACACATATGGAAATATTTTCCAAGTTCCAAGTTTAAAATCCAAAATAAGTTATCAAATGGAAACTAGCTAACTAAAATATGAAATCTGAAAGCAAGATGAACATAAGGTGAAGTGAACATTTAATTATTCTCATTCTAAGTTTCATATAACCACCGTCCTAATCATCATCATCTAGTTCATCATTGTAAAGTTATGATTTATAACTATGTTTTATGTTGGCTTTATTCCATGACAAAAAGTGTTGTAAGTGCATTAAATTATTTCCTTGTATTTTGTGAGATTTTATTGTTTTGGGTTTAGTATTAAGTTGGTGAAAAATCGAGCATGAAATGAAGATCAGTGCAGTTTCACAACTAGCTCCCAAGAAGTTCGCGAGAAAGGTTCCCGCGAAAAGGGCACGTGAGAAGCACATGCTGGAAGCTGAAGAGTCAAGTGCTAGGTTGCATTTCATGAGTACTTCATGAGACAAGCCATCTCGCATGGCATCCGCAAAACATTCTGCCTGGAGGATTTTAGGTGTGACTTTCTTAACCTGCACCCATACTATATATACCTTCATTGCCCACAAAAGTAAAAGAGGCTATTCAGAGAGAAAATCCTAGAGAGGTTTCCACAACACAACACACTCATCTTTTAGAGAGAGAGCTACTCATCCTTTAGTGAGAAATCATTGTAGTCTCTTCTCCTTCCCCTCTCCCATTGTCATACATTAAGAGCTGATTTGTATAAAACACAACCTACACATATTTAGAGTGTAGAGAGTATTTTGGAGCTTGGAAAGCATTTGAGATTTGCCAAAAGAAGCCAGTGAGACTTGGCGAATGCAATCGGGTAGTATTACAAGATCCGGAAAGCTAATGAAAACAAGATTTCGAGAAATCTGTTGATAGCAAAAGCTTGGAAAGCTCAAGTACATTGGGTAGACTAGGCTTGGAGGGTCTTTTGTTATTCATGTACTCCAACTTATTCGCCAGTGAATCAATTTTGACTTGGAGGATCACGGAGAGGTTTTCCATCGAGTTCTTTGATTTCCTCTTCGATAAAACATCTTGGTGTTATCTTGTGTTTACATCTCTCTTCCCTTACTCTTTAAGTTTTATATTTATTGTTACTTGCTAGCTTATGGCTTAGAGAGTAGTTCCGATGATTGCGTCTCATTTACTCTTGTTCTGCACTTGGATAAGTTAGAGTAAAAGTAATTAAGTCGTAATTTTAAAATTGGGAGTCTGAATAAGCTCTTGTGTTTTAGTACAAACTGAGCTTTTAATTGGTATCAGAGCAGGTACCCTTGTATTGATTTAATTACCTAAGTGTGATCATTGACCCTTGCGTTTATTGCCATGGATAGTGCTTTGTATGCTTCTATAAATGTTGTTGATTGTAACATGCCATGTGTTTGTGAAAATGCCTCTATGAGTGTTAATCCTTATGATTGTGATGACATGTTACATGAATCTTTGGGTGTTGTTAATATTCCAAATGTCAAACTCTTGAAAAAAAAAGGCTAAGAAGTTTCACGAGAATTTGAACTAGTTCATTTGTGAAAAAGATGATTTGATTGCTAAGCTCAATGAATTTAACAAATTGGTTGAAAAGTATTAGAAATTTGCTGAAAATTCTCTTGAAAAACTAAAGGAGTTTGAATGTTTGAAGGTGGACTTGGATGCTAAACTTGTTTTGTCTAACAAACTTGTTGATGATCTTAAATGTGAAAATAAATCTCTTAAGATGCATGTCAAGTGTTTGATTGCTGAACCTATTTCTAAAAAGGAAGATGTTATTTGTTGCAATCATGTTTTGTAGCCCGATTTTGTTCCAATCATGAGTTCTATTTCTAAAAACAAATCAGTGTACATTCTTCCACACAAAAGAGACAAAAAAGTGGAGAGAAAAGATCTTAAGCCTAAGCTTTCATTTAGGTCTCATCCTAAAGATTTAAGTGGATCTAAGTTTGTTCCTACTTGCCACTATTGTGGTGTGATTGGTTACATAAGACCTCAATATTCCATGTTGAAGAGAGAATAAAACCATATTGTTAGATCTCTCCCTAAAAAGCCTAGTGGACCTAAACACATTGTTTGTCACAATTGTGGTGCCTTTGGTCATCTAAGACCTCATTGCTCTAAGTTTCAAGTTTTTAAAAAAATCAAAAGAAAAGAGAAACTTGAGCTTCTTGGAAGTTGTACTTTGCAAGCTAAATCGAATTTGATTGAAAGTGGTAAGTTGTTGAAACATGTGGTTAATGCTCTTACCTCCTTATCTATGTGCATCTCTGGTTCTCATTCTTCCAACCGTCGTCTCACTTCTCATGAGACACTCATTCCAAATTATTGTTCTGTTTGGATGAGGAAGAGTTTCTATGGTTAAGTTTATGCTCTTTTGGTCCTTAATCTAATTTTTCGATCTTTGTAGGACTTTTTACACATTAAATGCTTCATTATCATGCATTTGTGCATCATGCATCTCTTTATATGCATTGTTTTGTTTTTGTTGTTGATCTTACTTTATTGCATTTGTTTTGTGAGTAAAATCCAAAAAGAAAATACATAAAAAGTTAAAAATTCAAAAAGTTTAATCATGTTTGCTTGAGCAGATATCACATGTTAGTTTGGCCTAGTACCTTCGTACTAATGGCGTAATGCATTTACAAGCTTAGCTTGTTATGTATGCACATTTGTAAGTGTGAGTGACATTTAGAAATCTTCATTTGATTGTTGTAAATAGATCTTCAAGTTGGTCATGAATGATTAGTCAATAGTCTTGTTTGATCTTGATACATACGTAGACTTGTACCTATATATCTTCTTACATTTATTTTTATGTCAAAAGCTCTACAAACGTTAATTTTTAAAAGAGAAAGAGTTGAAAAAGCTTTGCTTCGAAAACTAGTTTGACTAGGAAAAGTGTAGCAAAAATATATTCAAATTGTATAGTGTCAAAACCGAAGACTTATTCATCAAAGAAATATAAAAAATTTCATGGCATCACTTCTTAAAAAATTGATTTGTATTGATCAAAAGTATGAAAAATGGAAACCAAATGAAAAGCTTTCAATTAATTGTAAACACTTTGGTAGAGGGTCATATATGTTTATTTCTACTAGTGAGATAAGTCACTTGACTTCATGCTAGTTGTGTATGACTTGATTGAATTGATCATTGAAACTTCATACTAAACTATAGACTAGTTCATATTTGATTCACACACACAACACACAAGACTAATATTCAATGAGTGCCTATTTCATTTGTATGATGGTACATGTTCAAATATGATGTGTGTGTACTCAATCATTTATGGATCAAAACAAAAAGATTTTTGATTGTTTTACTTGTATTTGGAAGTTTTTTTCATCACTCTTTGTTTTTAAGTTTTGTACTTACTTTGTTTTTCAATGTTTCAAGCTTATTTTTGTGTTGAAAAACAGGGGCTAGAGTCTTTCATGAGTAGTTTGCGACTTGGCTGTGAGTCGCGAAGCTAAAAAATGTATTTTTAGCATTTTTGGTCATCAGACAGAGACTTTTGCAAGTAGTTCGCAATAACTCGCGAGTAGGCTATCCCGTGAAATTCTCAGCTATCCTGCGAAAATTCCCAGATCAACTATTTTATGGGTATTTCATGAGTTTTGGTCAAAAACTCCTCATTTGACTCTATGTTGAGTCTATCCTCCCCAAACCCTCTTTTTCAAAGTTTCAACATTAAAACCCAACTAATTTCAATTTTTTTTACACTCCATAAACATCTCTAAGGTAATCTTTAACATTTTTAATTGATTTTGATCCTTAAATTATATTTTTGGGGGTTTTACATTCATAGTTGGGATTTTTCTCAAATGGGGGTTGGAAAACTTAATCTTTGTCAATATTTTTTTATTGGGTTTTGTTTTAAATGATGATTTACTTTGGATGTTGGCCCCTTGTGACAAAATTAATATGTATTTAAGCAAGATTTTCATATGTTCATGAATTGTTTAACATACATGTGTAGTGTGTGCACTCTAAGTTTTTGATAAAATGCCTTTATGGTATTTTTTTCACTCTTTTTGACTTGATGAGTATTAATTTTTTAGGATCACCATAATTATTCATGTTTATCATGTTTTGATCATTGATTGTGTGTTTTACAAACTTTGCCTCATGAGTGCTTGCTCATGCATCTCATATGCACACTAGATGCACCGTTGATGCACACACTCTATTACTTGACATATTTTGCATTACTTATGCTAATTAAGTCTTGTTAAGACCTTTTAACACATATAACATGTTCTTGTGTCTTTGTCATACCTTAGTCTATATCTTATTTCCTCATCCTTAGCATGTCATGTTTTCTTTATGCTTTGTAGCATTTGGTTTTAAGATGTTTTATATTTTGTTTAAGCTTCTTTTTCTCATTCATTTTTCACCTTTCACACATCTTATTCTTGTTCATATCTTCTATTCTTTCCCTCCTTCCTCTTGATTCATTTATCTATTCGTGACAAAATGGGGGAAGAGTATATTAGAGAGTATACCGGAGTGTATCATCATTTCTATATGACTCATGTGCACATTCTCAAGGCGAGAAATTCTAACTTGTGCACATTCGTAGAGGGAGAAAGCCATAAAGAGATGCATATACCAAAGGGGAGAAAACATTTCTTTTCAAGAAAACCTTGCTTTGTTTGTTTTACTCTTTGTTTGTTTTCTTGTTTTACTTTATGGTGTTTTAAGTTACATTAGTATCTATGCTTTGTTGCTCTCATCGCATCGTGTTTGTGTGTTGGACATGCATACATCTTTATGTTATTGTGCTTTATTGGTTGCATGTTCTGATGATCATTTTCTTTACTATATGATCATTATAGTCATTTCTATATGACTGTCATGTGTTTAATCAAGTTGCGCATATGTTTCACATCATGTTTACTTAATTACTTTTTACTTGTTACTTTATACTTATCTTTTTATTACTTACTTCATCTTGAGGGTCTAATGTGTTTTGTGCAAGTGTTTTAGGATACAAGTATTTTGTTCCAAGTTCATCACAAGTTTTAGGTTAAGTGTGAGTGAGTTTTGCCATTGTTCCCAAACTCATATTTAAGTCTAGAGTCTGTTCTAGGGTGTTTTGTCAAGGAATAGCTAAAGAGGGAGATTATAAAGTTGTGATTTACAACTATGTTTATGTTGGCTTTATTCCATGAAAAAAAGTGTTGTAAGTGCATTAAATTATTTCCTTGTATTTTGTGAGATTTTATTGTATTGGGTTTAGTATTAAGTTGGTGACGAATTGAGCATGACACGAAGATCAGTGCAGTTTTGCAACTAGCTCGCAAGAAGTTCGCAAGAAAGAATCCTGTGAAAAGGGCATGTAAATAGCACATGTTGGAAGCTGAAGAGTTAAGTGTCAGGCTACATTTCACAAATACTTCGCAAGACAGATCATCTCGTGAGGTACCCGTGAAACATTCTACCTAAAGGATTTTAAGTGTGACTTTTTTACCCTTCACCCATAAAAGTAAAATAGGCTATTTAGAGAGAAAACCCTAAATAGGTTTCCATAACACAACACACCCATCTTTTAGAGAGAAAACTACTCATCATTTAGTGACAAATCATTGTAGTCTATTCTCCTTCCTCTCTCTCATTGTCATACCTTGAGAGGAGATTTGTACTAAAACACAACCCACATCTATTCAAAGTGTAGAGAGTATTTTAAAGATTGAGAAGCATTTGAGATTTGCCAAAAGAAATCGGTGAGGCTTGGCGGATGCAATCAGGCGGTATTGCGAGATCCAAGAAGCTAGTGAAAACAAGATTTTGAGAAGTTCGTTAGTAGCAGGAGCTTGAAGGGCTCAAGTACATTGGGTAGACTAGGATTGGAGGGTCTTTTGTTATTCATGTATTCCAACTTATTCACTAGTAGATCGATTTTGACTTGGAGGGTCACGAAGATGTTTTTTGTCGAGTTCTTTGGTTTCCTCTTCGATAACACATCTTGGTGTTATCTTGTATTTGCATCTCTTTTCACTTACTCTTTAAGTTTTATATTTATTGTTGCTTGCTTGCTTATGGCTTAGAGAGTAGTTTTGGTGATTGCGCCTCATTTACTTTTGTTCCGCACATAGATAAGTTAGAGTAAAAGCAATTAAGCCATAATTTTAAAATTGGGGGTCTGAACAAGCTCTTGTCTTTTAGCACATATCTAAACTTTCAATCATCTATGTAGACATTGTATATTAGAGCTGCAAAGGATATCAAGATATAACTTCACACTCAACTATTCAAGTTATACCACTTAACAACAATTATAAAGTATGCTAAAAAAAATCAATCTATCAATATACAAATACAAGTATACTAATAAAATTATCTATAAGAAAAACATTTTAATAATATTGGAACACAAATTAGTATATTGATAAAAAAAATTTAACAACATTATAGCTTAAAAGGTACCAAAGTCAATATAAAATTTTCATTTAGAAATGATAAAGTATTCCTTCATTTTGATTACAAGTGAACTAGAAATTAGAAAACATTTACTTAGGTTAACATAATTATATTAAAAAATAAAATAAAAAGTCATACCATTACAACATAAAAAAATAAAAGCCTTTAAAGCTTCATCAAAACCAAAAATTTATCCCATTAAAAAATTTAATTAATAAATTAATAAAAAACTAAAAACTGATGTTTTTGGTAGGATCGGTAGGATCCCATACGATCCTACGATCCTACCATTTTTAGGATTCTAGTGCGATTTTAAACGTTTTGGTAAGGTAGGATCGTAAAATCGTGCAATTTTACGATCCAAATCATGATTTTGACAACCATGGTTATATCCAAGAGATAACAAATGCAAACAATTGAAAATTCACACCTCTACCACATAAAACATCAATGTATATGTTACTGTTTGACAAACACAAAATTCATAAAACTTTGGAACAAAATAATATAATATCAAAATTTCATGAGAAAAGAATGAAACCCATGGTATCCAAAATGTGTCACCAAATATGCTTTCATGTGTCAACTTCAAAACAAGTGCAGATGGCCACATCTTACGATAAACATTCTCCAACGTTTCCTAGATTTCCATATTACTACAACCTTTTTTTATTGGTACAATACATGCTCACAGCTTACTAAATCTTGAATCCATGGCCTTACCCTTGACTTCACCTTTTACAAAGAGAGGGGTGTTAATTCAGTTAAACTTCATTGGCATGTTCTACAACAATGCTGAGCAAGACCACCAACAACTAGAAAAGTAATTAATTTTGATTGACATTTAATACATCATACTGAAAAGAGAAACAAATTCTAGAGAGAGAATTTGAGAGAATCTAAGAATTGGATATTTTGTATTATCACACACACTAATTGATTACATGATTTAGATATCTATACACATGTAGCTAACCACCTCTAACTAACTAGCGGAATTTGAGCTAAACTAACTCTTTAATAAGCTAATCACAGCTGTACACGTGGCCACTAATTACAACTAACTCAGCCACTAATGCTATATACTAAACTGCACATAGTTTTACAAATCTTATATTGAACTACATGTTGTTTTCTACTTTTTGTGCTGCACTTTCTTCTGCTCTTTACCTTTTGTCTTTACATCCCCCCTTAAATGAAGAGGAGGGACTCCCATGAATTTGTGAACAAGAAAATGGAATCGAGGAGAAGGAAGAGACTTGGTGAAAACATCAGCCAACTGATCTGATGTAGAAATATACTTAACCACAAGATCCTTGTTTAAAATCTTCTCCCTCACAAAATGATAATCAACCTCTATACGTTTAGAAGGTGCATGAAAAATAGGATTAGAAGCTAAGGCAAGAGCAAAAACATTATCACACTACAAAATTGGAAGATGATATAAGTAAACACCAAGATCTTTAAGCAACATCCTCAACCAATAAAGTTCAGAAGTAGTGATAGCTAAAGATCTGTATTCAGCCTTTGTAGATGATATTGAAACCGTAGGCTGCTTCTTAGTAGACCAGGTAATAGGAGAACCACCCAAAAACACAACCATACCAATGATGGACCTCCTATCTATATGATCACCAACCCAATCTGCATCACAATAGGTAGAAATAGACAAAGGACCGGGCTGAAAATGAATCCCCATATGTAAAGACCCTTTCAAATATCTAAGGATCCTCTTAGCTGCAATAAGATTATGCTGAGTAGGCTTGCTCATAAATTGATTAGCTTATTGCACAGCATAGGACAAATCAAGTGTGGTAAAGGTCATATAATGAAGTGCTCCAACCAAACTTCTATAAGCAATAGGATCAGTGAGTAAAGGACTATGAGTTAGAACAAAATGATGATTTGAAGCAAAATGATTAGAGCAAGGCTTGCAGTCAAGAATGTTAAACCTGGTAAGCAAATCCTGAGCATACTTAGACTGGTGAACAAAAAGACCTAAATCTATGTACTCAATTTGAAGCTCAAGAAAGTAATTCAAGCATCCAAGATCCTTAAGAGCAAAAACATAACCAATTTGACTCACAATCTCAGTAATAAAGGAAGAATTATTGTCAGTGATGATAATATCATCAACATAAAGCAATAAATACACAATATGAGAGGAATGAATGAGAATGAAAAGGTTGGTGTTAGCATAGGAAGCATGAAATCTAAGATGAAATAGTTGAGTGTTATAGCTATCAAACCAGGCCCTAGAAGCTTGCTTAAGACCATAGATAGCTTTATGTAAGAGACACACATGGTCAAGTCTTAAACTGTCCTTGTAGCCAAAGAGTTGACACATATAGATCTCTTCTTGTAACACCCCTTGAAGAAAAGCATTGGATACATCCAATTGCTTAAGAGACCAGCCAAATTGCATTGCCAAAGTAAGAACAATCCTGACAGTAGCTGGTTTAACAACAGGACTAAAAGTCTCTGCATAATCCAAACCATACTATTGCAAGTAGCCCTTGGCCACCAACCTTACTTTATACCTAGCAATATTGCCATTGCTATCCCTTTTGATCTTAAAGACTCATTTTACAACCAACCACATTTTTGCCATAAGGTAGGGGAACAAGAGACCACGTATGCTGTTGTTAAAGGTCAGCTAATTCTAAGTCCATTTCCTTAACCCAATGAGAAAACTTAGAAGCCACAACATAAGAAGGGGGTTCAGTAACAGCATAGTTTGCCTAAACAACATAGGCTTTGGGCTTAAAAAATATCATTCTTAGACCTGGTAAGCATGGGATGAGTATTGGTGGAAACAGTAGGAGCAAAAATAGGTGGAAACACGTTGGGGACAATAGCAAGAGTAGTGTCAAGAACAGGAGAAGAAGTAGGGTTAATAGAAGAAGATTAAGAACAAGACATAGGAATAGAAGAATCAAAGATAGATGAAATAGAAAAAGGAAGTAAAGTAGTCAATCAAGGATCAAAATCAAGAAGAGATGAAGAAGGGGAAGAAAACATAGAATACATGCTTAACAAGGAAGGAAACACATATTCATGAAAAATGCAATGAAGGGAAATATAAACTTTCCCAATGGAGACCTCTGAATAGATATGGCCTTTGGAAAGAGGTGAATAACCCAAAAAAATACACAATCTAGACTTAGGATCAAATTTATGAGAGGAGTAAGGCTTCAAAATGGAAAACAAGCACAACCAAAGACTTTTAAAGCCTGAAGAGAAGGCTTCTTAAGATAAAGCTTCTACCAAGGAGACACAAAATTAAGAACAGAAGATGGAATCCTATTAAGAAGATAGACAACAGTACTGAAAGCATAAGACCAATAGGACAAAGGAAGATTAGTCTTATGAAGCATAGCCAAACCAGTCTCAACAATTTGTTTATATTTTCTTTCAGCCACCTCATTTTGTTGAGGGGTGTAAGGACAGGAAAGTTGATAAGAAATATCATTATCTAGACAAAAAGCCTTGAATTTTTTATTAACAAATTCACCACCATCATTAGACCTCAAAGCCTTGATTTTGGTATTGAACTAATTCTCAACAAGAGGCTTAAAATGTAAAAACACACTAAACACATTAGACTTATGTTTAAGCAATAATAGCCATGTAAAACAAGTAAAATCATCAACAAATATCACATAAAACCTGTGTTCAAGTACAGATACAATAGGAGCAAGGCCCCAAACAGCAGAATGAATTGATTCCAAAGGAAAAGTAGTACTGGATACATGTTTTGGAAAAGAAAGTTTGTGCATTTAGCACTTATACAAGAAACACATTGTGAACAAATATCACTAGAACCAAAAATAATAACAGAAGGTACATCAGATAAGGCAACTTGAATTGATAGAGGATAAGGCAGAATGCAATATCTTGGAACAAAGATGCCCAAGCCTTTGATGCCAAAGTAAAGCCTGTGCAGAAACAATAACAAAGCAACTTGAATTGATAGAGGATGTAGGTGAAGATTAAAAAAAAGCAATAGGTGGAAATGGGATAGACACCGTCTATACTCAACCCTTTGTATAGGACCTTCCCTGTAGGTAAATCCTGAATTGAGAACTGATAGGCATCAAAATAACAAAATGCATTATTTTGTAGACAAATTTTATGTACTGAAAGTAAATTTGAACCAATCTAGGGTACCTTAAGAATGTTATTAAGATTGAAATGGTGAAATGGAGTGAGAAGATTATCATTACCAATATGAGTGATCGATAATTCTTGCCCATTGTCCATTGTAACAGTCTTACCAACTGTAGGTTGTTGATGAATAGAAAGTTGAGACAAATCTTGCGTAATTTGATCAAAAGCACCAATGTTACTGAACCAATTCTGGTTTGGATTAGAGTAAGAGTTTGCAACCATTGAACTTGCAGCCATTGATGCAAGCTTAGTTGGAAGGTGTCTCCCTTGATACGCAAAATTCATCCTATGGTAATAATCCACAGCAGTGTAGCCATTCTTGCCACACATCTGACAAACAAGTCTTTGGCCTTGTTGAAAATTAGACTTGGATTGAGACTGTAAAAGGGAAAACTGACCTTGACCATTGTAGGATTGGCCAAAAAACTGAGACTGGCCATTAGGAAATTGAGAACTCTTCCATTACCATGACCACGATTGTTGCCATTCCTTCCTCTTCCTTTGTTGAAGGATTGATTGAATTGATTAACAGTCATAGTAAATAAAGAATAATCACAAAGATTAGACCTTTTCTTGATTGATCTTTCCTCAGCACTTAACAATGTTCAACTCTTCAAAAGTAACTACATTTCTGGTTTGTATGGCTGAGCAAAAGGCATCATATTCTAGAGCTAAAGCTTCAAGAGCTAAATGAATAAGCTCCTCCTCATCAACACAAACTGCTATAGCACCAAGTTTATCACGAATTTCTTTGATTCATTGAAAGAAGGTGTTCATACTCTCTGAACTTTTCTTGAGACTCATCAACTCATTTCTCAAGCTGAGAATGTGAGATCGATAAACTGAAGCAAAATGTTTCTCCAAAATCTTCTAGACTCCTCTACCAAATTTCTAGCCAACTATGAGGGCCAAGATTGATGGAGAGAGAGAGTAAAATTGATAAATGTGAACAATGCTCGTCACGATTCCTCCATTAAATATACTCAAGATTAGCTTCAGTAGTATAATTCCTTGAGCTATCCTTAAGAAAAGGATTCAAAGCTTCAAGATTATATTCAATGAAGTTGATCATTGAATAAGTTCCAAAATCACTTCAATTTGATGTTTTCAAACCAAATGGTTGTTGTAATCTAGCTTCATTGTTATCATGCTCGCCATGTTAAAAAGAAGCAGCAACAAAGGATTAACTCCACGAGTAGAGATCGTAGTGTGTGCACTTGTGCTTGAGCTTGTAGTAGAGGAAGTTGAACTTGCAAAGGACGCCATTGTGGGCTCTAATACCATGAAAAGAGAAACAGATTCTAGAGAGAGAATTTGAGAAAAATCCAAGAATTGGATATTTTGTATTATCACACACATTGATAGATTACATGATTTAGATATTTATACATAGGGTAGCTAACCACCTCTAACTAACCAACAAAATTTAAGCTAAACTAACTAACTAACTCTTTAATGATTTAATCACAGTTGTACACGTGGCCACTAATCACTACTAACTCAGCCACTAAAGCTATATACTAAACTACACGTAGGTTTTTTTTTTTTTTAAATTTTTTTTTATTATAAGTATTTCTGTAAAGTTGTATAATAATATGAAGGCATGCGTAACCCAAACTTATAGAATCAAGGTTTGTTTGGATACTGTTTATTGCTGTAAACTGAAAATTGAAAACACTATACCAAAATAATTTTTAAATGTATAAAGAGTGCTGTGAGACCTAGTTTTAATGAAAATTTTGCTGAATTCTATACTTGAGGTCTCGTGAACAGTGCACAAGACCCACTATTTAAAATGCAAATACGCTGAAAAATGTTTTTAGCGCAATCCAAACTAACGCTCATTCTGTCGAATTTGGACTTTACACGTGGTTTTACAAATCTTAATCTAAACTACATGTCGTTTTCTGCTCTTTGAACTACTCTTTCTTATGCTCTTTTCCTTTTGCCATTACACATACAACGCATTTATGCTGCATCCAGTACTGTGTAAAGGTTGATCAAACAAATAATGCTAAAGGGCTCCTACAGTTATCATGAAAGCACCACCAAAAGATATTGACTGATGAATTCCATGAACTTCAAAATTAAGTCCAACCCCCTCTTCGATGTTAATTCAAAAGATAGGAGAGACATAGCATGTCCATCATCATCATCATAGATATAATATCGTGATTCATTGCAAGAAACATAGATAAATCAAAACCATCAATTATTTGCAAAAAATAAATAAAAACTAAAAAAATCAATGATATAATTCTTCAATTCTTTTTCTTTTTTTGATAGGCAATCCAATTCTTCAAATATTGTACATTATTTGATAATGCTTGGCAAGAGAAGATAAGTTAATTTTACCACATACCAAACACTAAGATACAAAACTACAAGCAGTCATCCACAAGATTGTGAATAAACAACATCAACATTAGAATCCAGATCTGACCAAGTAATGCTATCTTCCTTTTGCATGTAATCGTGTCATCTACCCAACTAACAATACCTTCAAAATGTCCTTTCCTAGTCTTCTTAGCAACCTCATCCTCAAAACTACATACATTATTCTTCAACTCCAGGTTTTATGTCTAATCCAATCTTTTCAATGATTGTGAAGAAACATCATCATTAGAATCTAGCTCCCACCAAGACTTGCCGTCCTCTTCTATATTATCATCAACTACCCTACTAACATTACCTTCAAAATCCACATTTTGGGTCTCCTCAACAACCTCATCCTCAACATCATTTACCTCTTTCTCCACCTCAGGGTTATATGTCCACTCCAATCTCTTCAAAATGTCACGGTCCTTCCATTTCCCAACAACTGATTCTGCCTCCTTAGCCTTCCCCATCAAAATTTCACTCCAAGAAAACCCCGCATTTACAACCCTCTTCAAAGCCCTATCATTCATATCCCCCACAACAATCTTCTTCAAACATCGCAACTTCGACTTCTTCAAAACATCCACAAAATCTGAATCATCTGACACAAGCATTATACACTCAACTCTCCTCCTATCCATCATATCCACCATATGATTCTTCAAAGCAACATCTGCAGCTTGTGGCTTATTTGACACAGTAAATACCCAAAACCCCGCTCGCTTTAACTCATCTGCCAAACCATACCCCACCTTCGGAGTCAAAACATCCCTCACAACATTCTTATACTTCTCCATCTTCATGGAATACTCGGCTACTAACTTCACCCACATCTTCCCCCTAGCTGACTCTATCTGATTCAATCTTTTTATCTGCTCATGCTCATGAATTTGCTTAAAATGATTTACAAACTTCTCATTTGAATAAAATTTCTCCCATAAACCTGGCAAAGATACGGCTCAACTGTCTTAATCACACCCATATTCTCCAACTAATTCAATATTTTCCTCTCTCTTTTTTGCTCCCTAACAACTTGTGGAACTTGGGTAAACGCGTGATGATTCACATATGCCACCATGTATCTAACAACCCCAAAAGATGCCATCGCTGCCTTTAACTTGACAGCAATGTTGTATGGTGGAATGAGTTCGGAGGTTTATTGTCCAAATCCTAGAAAATTGCAACATTTTTTTTGGTAATTTTTGGTCTCAAGGGCAAGGATGGGTCCCAAGAATTGAAGCCCGATTTTGATTCAAAGTGACAAAATCTACTCAATGACGTAAAAGGGATAAGGATTTGTAATGTTTTGTGTTGAGTTGTGCAGAAAAGTTCACAAAATTTAAGTAACACAACCATAGGTAGAGTGTTCTCCTCAATGCAATCATAATCTAAAAAGTTAAAATAGAAAATATAGTCAAGAAAACACAAGTGGACCAATGAAAAGGAAATATGAACTACCTTTTACAAGAGTAGTTTATAGCCTCAAACTCCAACACACTAGCTGATTCACACCACTGCTAAATTATAGGATCTGCAACTATAAATTATTTTATTATTTTAGTAATCTTTTTAAATAATGAAAAAATAAAAGCCCATCAAAAGATTCAAAACTTATTTATTTATTTTGATGAGAAATACGTGAAACTTTATTAAGAAGGAGAAAGATACACAGCGTCCTGAAACACAGAACTTTCAATACATGATGGGGTTTCTTCTAACCAAGTAACAAAAGAGTCAATCCCTTTGGCGTGTTGTGCCAAAGTGTGTGCTGGTACGTTGCCCTGACGCCTAACATGCAGTATTTGAGTTCTTCGGAAGTCACGTAGGGTGTGTTGAGTGCCTCTAATGATGTCCTCAATAGTAACCGGTGCTGTGGATGAACCGGTAAGAGCATCTGAGATGGTTGATGAGTCGGTCTCAAAGATAACCTCTTGTAGTCCGATATCTCTAGCAAAGTGAGCCGCTTCTTCCATGGCCTTAGCTTCAGTTGCAAGCGGTTCTAGCGGTAGTGGTATGCGTTTGCTCAGAGCAGCTAGCACCGAACCTTCATGGTCACGCACCATGACGCCAATTCCCATGGCCTTTGTGTTTGAGAAGACAGCCGCATCCACGTTGATCTTATACCATGGATAATCTGGCAGGGTCCACCGTGTGTCAGCATGTTCTTTATGGTGAGGCTTTTGGAGGTGGGCAAGCTTGTAGTCGTCAAGCCATATTTTAAGCCATGCTAGCTTCCTAATGTATTATGTATCACATCAACAATCCATCTACCACACATGTAAATTCTTTAATTACCTATGGTTTGAGTTGAGTTTTAATTTGTCGATATGTGGTTTTAAAAATAAACTTTACCCATTTTGGATCATATCCTTTACTACCCTTTAATATAAATCAAAAGAAAAGACAATTAAATCTCAGTGTAATAAAGTATATATTTAAAACATCAACCCAAGTGTCAAACCTATACAACTAAATATGACAAGCAAACCAATTATATGTTTAAAAACAAATGAATGGTAGCAAAGATGATAAACAAATAATTGTCCTTAAAGAAAATCAATAATACTTTTAAGTTTCTGCTTTTAAAGTTTGGTTTGTGACCAAGAAAAAAAAGTTCAAGCAAATGTTAACTTCATTTCAATCACTTAGAGAATTCCTGTCTTGAACATCCTTCTCTTTTCTTTTTTTCAATTAGCCTTTCCAACACATGTATTTATTTAGTCTAAAACATTTGCTTCTAGGTCAAGGCCTAAGTTCATCAACATTTCCATTAACATCTTTTGGCAATTTCTCTTAAATATAGCCAACATAGGCTTCAACGATAGAGACCATGTCACTCACATTTCTACACTAGATGGCTAGCCCTTTAAGAAAAACAAAAGCTGAAAAACAACCCATATGCATTAGATTTCCATACCCATAAGCTATTTTAGCACTCCATGATGATGTTATAAAATGTGACCTCCAAAATCGTCCATATGGTTCGTCCTTGGAAAAAGAACGGAGGAAGGGCACAACAAAATTGCCTCGTCTGTCCCCATCAAGCCTCGTCTGTCATAAATTAAGGACGGACGAGGCCTCGTCCGTCCCAAATGACGGACGAGGCAAACACTCAAGTTTGTGCCAAGGCTCGTCCGTCCTTAATTAAGGACGGACGAGGCAAATATTTTGAACTTAGATCTTATCTATGAACCAAAACCTCCATTATTCGTGATGAAGCATCGGTCCAAATAAAGTAACTTCCATGGAAGTTATGGAAGTTACCTCCGACTTTGTTGAATTCCTCGACAATAGGAATGGTTATTAGAGCAAGTAACCGTTCCATGTGCACTATATAAACGTTTCTCTACGAAGAGGTAAGGCATTGGGACTTTTTTTACAGAAAAAGAAGAAAGTCTTAGAAATATTTTTCTCTCTATTCCAGCCCACTGACTTTACCATCGGAGGACCCTAGACCGGCCTCCACGAGTCTCTCTCTTATTGAATTTGGTTTTTCAGGACTTAACCTTCAAGATCATCGAAGCCCGGAGATTTTCAACCCACTGATTTTCTAGGATTATCAATTGGCGCCGTCTGTGGGAAGGAAATATTTGTCGCTCTTGAACTGGTTTAGTTCTACGATTTCTTTCTCTCGTGAAGGGTTGAAATGGTTCAGACAAGATCAAGGGCTACTAGCCCAAGCCCTTAACAAAGTATAGACGCATCGAGTAATCCTCATCGCGATCGCCAATCTGCACTAGATATGTAGGCACCATCTGTCCAACATATGCACTCTATGGCAGCTGCGATGGCGGAGTTAACTCGCCAAAATTAGGAACTACGGAGAGAGGTTAATCTAAGAAGGCAGACACATAGAGAGCATGAAGAAGAAGGGCAGAGAGAACTTTCAACATGGGAGTCAATCAAGGGATACCACCTCACGAAGGGTACCCAACTTGAAAAAAGAGTTGGATCAGATGAAGAAGGCCATGGACGAAATGAAGGAGAATATGAGGAGGGCAAACCCAGTAGAGGATTTGGTTCATAGAACTGATTCTCCCTTTACGGCTTCCATCAATGGCCATCCCCTGCCACCAAAGTTTAAAATGTCTTCTTTAGATTCATACGATGGAAATCGAGATCCTTTTGACCACATTGCCACCTTCAAGACCACTATGCATCTTCAAGGAGTTCCAGCCGAAATAATGTGTATAGCCTTTCCTACCACTCTCAAGGGTCCAGCTAGAGTATGGTTCAGCAAATTACCCTCAAATTTAGTAAGTTTTTTTGAAGAATTAAGCAAGTTGTTTGTCAATAACTTCATAGGGGGTCAGTGACACAAATGTTCTACTTCCAGTCTGTTAACAATAGAACAGGGGAAAAATGAGAGTTTGCGATCGTTTATCACTCGATTCAATAGGGAAGCCTTGACAGTGGATGAGATGGACGACAAATTACTGTTAGCAGCTTTCCACAACGGAGTCCATTCGGATTTGTTCATCCACAAACTCTATGAGCAAGAGCCACAAACCATGGCGGAGCTCGTCCATTCAGCTCAAAACTTCACGAACGCGGAAGATGCGATTATAGCTAAGAAAAGAAAGAGGACAGAGAAAATGGAGACAAATCGCCACCCAGAACACGGCCCTCGTCCAAAGAAGGGTCGGACGGACGACAGAAGAGACCGGGACAAGAAGACGGGACCATCAGCACGCAACCAACAATATACTCCATTGAACATGCCACTTGAATAGGTCCTTATGTAAATCAAGGACGAGCCTTCCCTGAAGTGGCTAGAGAAATTGAAGGGAGATCCCAACAAGCGTAACAGGAACAAGTATTGTTGCTTTCATAAAGACCATGGCCATGATACATATGAATGCTTTAATCTGAAGCAGCAGATTGAGAATCTCATAAAGCAAGGGAAGTTGAGAAATTTCCTTGGACGAGATCACAAGGATGAGAAGTTGAAAGGGAAAGTAGAGGAGTCATCACGACCACCACTGGGTGAGATAAAAGTTATCATTAGGGGAAGTTTGGCAGAACAGTCATCCAAGACAAAGAAAGCATACTTGAAGGAAGTGCAAAGCGTCCAACTTTCAGGACGATCGCCAAGAGCAAAGTCCACAGACGAACAACCGATTACTTTCACAGACGAGGAAGCTAAGAGAATCCATCATCCTCATGATGACGCTATTGTCATCGCCCTACTCATTGCTGATTACACAACTAGAAGAGTGCTAATAGACAACGGAAGTTCAGCGGACATTCTGTATTACCCAGCCTTTTAGCAGATGAGGATCGAACGAGACCAGCTCCGTCCAGTGCACTCACCTCTAGTGGGCTTTAGAGGAATGAAGGTACAGCCTGTAGGTACTGTTACATTACCAGTGGTGGTAGGAGCATATCCACGACAGTTGACTACCAATGTGAATTCCTAGTAGTAGATTGCTCGTCATCTTACAATGCAATAATTGGAAGGCCAACCCTAAACAGGTGAAAGGCAGTTACATCTACCTACCACTTGTTAGTCAAGTTCCCGACGGAACATGGGATAGGCCAAGTACAAGGATACTAATTAGCAGCAAGGGAGTGTTATCTAGCCATGCTGGCTACGGACGAGCAAATTCAAGCAATGAATATTGAAGAAAAGAAAGTTGTGGTAGAACCTATAGAAGCGTTGGAAGATATTCCCTTAGATGAAAACAACCCTGAGAGGTGTACCAGGGTTGGAGCAGATCTGGAAGCGAGGATTAAGAAGGACCTCATTTGTTTTTTAAAAAGAAACAAAGATGTGTTTGCTTGGAGTCACGAAGACATGCCAGGTATAGATCCTAATGTCATTACCCACCGTCTGAGTGTATGCCCTTCCCCCAAGCCAGTGCGACAAAAGAAGAGGGTGTTCGCCCCTGAGAGAGATAATGCTGTTAAGGAGGAAGTTCAGAAGTTAATTAAGGCGAAGTTCATTCGAGAGGTATACTATCCTGACTGGTTAGCCAATATGGTCATGGTCAAGAAGGTGAATGGCAAATGGAGAATGTGCGTTGATTTCACTGACTTAAACAAGGCTTGTCCTAAGGACAGTTACCCGTTGCCGCGCATTGATCAGTTGGTAGATTCCACTCCAGGCCACAAGTTGCTTAGTTTCCTAGATGCTTTCTCTGGTTATAATCAAATTAGGATGGATGAAGCAGACCAAGAGAAGATGTCCTTTATCACCAGTCAGGGACTGTTTTGTTATGAAGTGATACCTTTCGATTTAAAGAATGCTAGAGTAACATACCAACGACTAGTCAATCACATGTTTCGTCCACAGATCGGGCGGAATATAGAAGTCTACATAGATGATATGTTGGTAAAAACTCAGGATGAGGAGAGGCATTTGGACGATTTGTAGGAAACATTTGACACATTAAGGCAGTATCATATGAAGTTGAACCCTAACAAATGTGCTTTTGGAGTATCATCAGGGAAATTCCTAGGATTTATGGTTTCCTACAGAGGAATCGAAGCAAACCCTGATAAAATTCAAGCAATATTAGATATGAAGCCTCCGAGCAATGTTAAAGAAGTCCAGTCCCTCACCGGACGAGTTGTCGCCCTCAACAGGTTTGTTTCTAAAGCTACTGACAAATGTTTGCCATTTTTTAAGGTTCTTAAAAAAGCATTTGAATGGACCGACGAATGTCAGAAAACTTTTGAAGATTTGAAGATATATCTCACCAAAGCCCCGTTATTGAGCCCGTCCGTGCAAGGAAAAGAGTTGTACTTATATTTGGCAGTCACCCCACACGCAGTGAGTTCAGCACTAGTGAGGGAAGAGGGCAAGGTACAAAGATCTGTATACTATACCAGCAAAGCATTGAGGGGAGCAGAGGGACGGTACCCGTTAATGGAGAAATTGGCTTTTGCATTGATAACAACCTCCAGAAAACTAAGGCATTATTTTCAGGTTCATGTCATTAACGTTATGACAGATCACCCACTCAAGAAGGCAATGAACAAATTAGAGGCTGCAGGACGTTTGATCCAATGAGCCGTCGAGCTCAATGAGTTTGACATAAAGTACCAACCAAGGCATGCCATAAAAGCTCAAGCTCTGGCAGATTTCATTGCTGAGTTTACCTTAAGTTGTGATGATGAAGATGAAGTGGAAAACAGCAAGAAGTGGGTCGTCCATGTGGATGGCTCGTCTACACTGTACGCAGGAGGAATAGGTGTGGTTTTGCAATCTCCAAAGGGGGACAAACTAAAACACAAAGTTCGTTTGCAGTACCAGACAACTAATAATGAAGTTGAGTATGAAGCTCTTCTTAAAGGGCTGGAATTGGCCAAATCTGTAGAAGCGAATTCACTCCTCGTCTTAGGAGATTCTAAGTTAATCATAGGCCAAGTGAATGGAATATTTGAGGCTAAAGAAGAACGAATGAGGAAGTATCTAAACAGAGTGATGCGCCTTATAAAGAAGTTTAAAGAAGTTAGCTTCGTTCAAGTCCCAAAGGAGGAGAACATGGAAGCTGATGCCTTGGCGAAAGAAGCCTCAGCGAGTGAAGCCGTAGACAAGTTTGATGAAATTCAGTATATGTCAAGTATAGACATCCCAGAAGTACAACAAGTGGAAAATAGAGCAAATTGGATGGCTCCAATTGTGTCGTACTTAAAAGACGGACGACTCCCAGAAGAAAAAGACGAAGCTAGAAAGCTGAGGGCAAGGGCGGCCAGGTACATTCTTATGGACGAGATTCTCTACAGAAGAGGTTTTTCCCAACCTTATCTCAGGTGTTTGGCCCCAGACGAAGTGAACTACATATTAAGAGAAATTCATGAAGGAGCGTGTGGCAATCACTCAGGAGCTAAGTCGCTCGTCCACAAAGTCGTCCGTGCAGGATACTATTGGCCAAACATGCAAGCTGATGCTAAGGCCTACGTCAAGGTCTACGATCAATGCCAAAGGTTTAGCAACGTCCCCAGGCAACCATCAAAGTATTTGACTCCAATGACAGCCCCGTGGCCTTTTGCGCAATGGGGACTAGACATTCTGGGTCCATTTCCACTAGGTATAAGGCAAATGAAATTCCTCGTGGTTGGTATTGATTATTTTACCAAGTGGGTAGAAGCAGAACCCTTGGCCAACATCACACAGCAAAATGTCAAGAATTTCGTGTGGAAGAATATTATGTGCAGATTTGGAGTACCTAGGGTGCTGGTATCGGACAACGGACGACAATTTGAAAATGCAATTTTCAAAGATTTTTGCATACACTTTGGAATTCAAAATCATTACTCCTCACCAGCCCACCCACAAGCTAATGGTCAGGTAGAAGTTGCAAATCGATCCTTGTTAAAAATAATCAAGACTCGGCTTAAGGGGGCTAAGGGAGTATGGCCAGATGAGCTTCCAGGTGTTCTGTGGGCATATAGAACGACAGTGAGAACTCCTACAGGAGAAACTCCTTTTAAGCTAGCATATGGAACTGAAGCAGTTATACTCGCGGAAGTGCACATGACCAATCATAGGGTGACAACCTACCAGGACGAAGTTAATGAGGAACAACTCCATTTGAACCTCGATTTAATAGACGAGGTAAGGACGGATGCTGAGCAAAGGATGGTAAGGTATAAAAACCTTATGGCTAGGCGGTATGACGCAATGGTAAAGCCAAGGCGATTCAACATAGGGGACCTCGTCTTAAAAAGGGTTTCCTTAGCAACAAAGAACCCAGCTCATGGGAAGTTAGGACCAAATTGGGAAGGCCCCTACAGAGTCGTCAACTGCAAAAGACAAGGATCCTATTACTTAGAAGCCCTTGATGGGAGGAAGTTGGAGCATCCTTGGAATGTGGAGCACTTGAGGAAGTACTATCAGTAGAATGCCAGCTTGGGGGAGCATGACTCTGGACAAGCTTAGGGATTAAAAACTTTATTATTATATTTGGTGTGGCTTTATTATTATGTTAAATTTATGGACAACGTTATAGTTTGTGTTGTTTAAATAAAGGCATTGGCCTCTAAGGTGCATGCCTCGTCTATGAACAATACTTATGTTATGAACGATATTTGTGGAATGTACATAGTGTTGTGTAATTTACTGATTCTCATACTACGTTTGTTCAAATTTACCCCTGAAAAGGTTGAAAAGCATAAGATGAGACAATTCTCTGAACGCGGAGATATAATGACAAACTTTCCTGAGGGAAAAACATCAAGGCATGCTCGTCCAAATCAGAGGATCAAGCAAAGCCAGTGCTTAAAGCTAATCGCGATAAAGCCCAAAACATACTCATCTGTACCATGGATAAAATAAAACATAATACATGTCTGACTCATGGACGAGAGAATGCATAGACGAGTGCATATTAAGCCATGGACGAAGAAATGTATGGCTGTATTTCAATCTTGTTAAGGCCTTTATTAAAACAATCCAGTCCATGGATGAGTAAAATGAAAGGCCTTAGACTTCATTAAGCATAAAAATCAGCCAAGTCCATGGACGAGGAATGCTAATTTTTATCATTTCTCAACAGGTCCTTGGACGAGTAATGTTGATTATTACCGTTTCACATAGATGAATTACATTTGAAATTCCAATGAAAATGGTAGACGAATATATGTAAAATATGGACGAAGTCAAGCAAAAATAAAATAAATAAAACTCGTCCATACATATGCAACAGGAAAATGACATTCATTAAGTCAAGGGTGGATATCCTACGTCTAAAAAACCCTTGCTAAATAAACTGAAATGATTGTTTAAAATCTCGTCCTAAAACCTTGGACAAAGTGAATGTATTGAAATTACATAAAGGTCACAAAATGGATCAAATAAAAATACATTGAAAAATCTTTAAATAGAGGGAGCGACATTGGAGGCGTCCTGAGGAGGCAGGGTTGTAGCATCGTCTTCAACATTGATGTCGTCGGAGCCAATCTGAACGAGAGAACTAGTGGCAGCAGCATTCAGATTAAGTAAAATGGGGCTGAAGTCTACGCTAGGGAACTTTTCCATAGCCTCCATTCTGAAATCTTCAAACCCTGCTGCGTAATTAGTGTCCAAAACATCAGTATACTATTTGGACGCTTTAAATTCAACCACTGCGTCTTCCTTCGCTTTGGAGAGGAGAGCGCCATACTCATCATTCTTCTTCTGCAAGACCTCAAGACGAGTGTCCTTCTCTGCAGCACTAGTTTTCAGCTCCTCAACCAAAGTCTTTAACTCCTTCACCTCGTCCGTAGTTTTGGCAGCCACTTCAGCCAATTGTCTCGCCTCGACCTTCAACTCCTAGACCCTTGTCTTTAATAGGATCCTCGTCTTGTCCAACCCTGTGGCCTGCCTAGACGCCACTATAAATTTTGACATGCCCTACAAAAAAGAAACACAACAAATAAAAGTTAAAAAAAAAAGGAGAGAGACGAAGAAGGAAAGTGAAAATCCTTGGTCAAGATGAGATATGAGTATTACCTTGAAAAGGTCATGAACACCAGAGTGTTCAAAATCCTTAAGGGACATATCATAGCAAACGTTTATATCTTCGTCAGTCATAGCCTTCTTGAAACGTTCTTAGGCCAGGTCCTCATTTTCAATAATATTTGAAGGGACCGTTCGAGAAGGCTGAGACGAGGTTGACACAGTTTTGGACGGAGTGGGCTGGGACGGAGTGGTCTCAATTGGGATGGACGAGTCCACATCAACTATATGTACAGGCTGCTGGGACGAGGGAAGGGTAGGCTTGACTACCTGGGACGAGCTAGACTTGGCATTTTTACCTCTTCGACTGGGGAGATTTCCCAAATCTAAGCTCTTTGACAGCGTCTTCCTCTTCTCCCCAGTCGCAGGACGAGCTTGAATTTCAGTCTCAGGACGATCACCCTCAGCAGCCACATCTTTTCCCTTGTTCCCTTTCATTGTTGCCATTCCTAAAAAAAAAAAAAAAAGTAAAAATACTTTTAGAATTAAAACAAAGTAAACAATGTGCAAGGACGCTTGGAACTTAAGACTTACTTCTTCTTACTGTGACTTCATGTGCAATTGCTTCGTCAGATGGGTTAGGGCCCAACCCCCACTTGGCAAGTTGTCTAAGCGAGACCAAAGAATGGAAGTCCCTATCTGCGTGAAGATGAGCCCTGTGGACGCGGTCACGGTAAAATTTGCTCAAAGATGGTCGTTCAACAGCTGAAATGAAACAAGTAATTTTTTTTTTAATTTATCGTTAATATTAAAAGAAGTAAAGGGAAAAATCAAAAGAAAAAGGGGAGCAACTTACCTTCAGGACGAAGGTTTCCTAGGTCCCCGGTATAATGACCAAACATGTCCCGGCAAACGTCTACAGGATTCCCAGCCCAGAAGCCAGAGACGAAGAAAAATTCTGTCTTCCATTTTCTGTCAGACGAGGCCAGGGACTTGATCAATCTACAATCTTTACCCCTGGCTGTGAATTGATGAAAGCCAAGGGATTGATGTATCTCTGAAGGTTTGTAACAATAAAGGAACTCGTCCACAGTAAGAGGACGGTCCTTTCCAAATACTTCACCCCATAAAATTTGCATTGAGATGATTAGTCTCCATGCATTTGGATTGAATTGGCATACTCCTAAACCTAACCTAATCAACAACTCCCTAGTAAAGGCGTTTAAAGGGAATCTTAAACCCCCCAAAAGATAAGCCTCATAGACGCCTATCCCAAAGTGAGGGTTGCAACACTATTCTCCTCGGACGGGCAACCTAGGGTTAAACTCGTCTGGGATTTGGTACCACTCCCTAAGGTTTTTTAGTCTTTGCTCGTCTGTCCTAGAAGGGATATCTACTGCACAACTGTAAACAATGACCTCCTCCTCGTCCAAAGGACCAGAACAAAGGGCAGTGGACGAGGTACCAGCTTGAGACCCTGAGGCCTTCCTAAGCTGTTCCTGTACAACCTCTATAGGAAGCCCAGGGATGCCAGAGACATACTTCTCGTCCGTGGTATTCCCCCCACTACTATCACTACTGCTACTAGAACTGTCGTAACTACTCTCATCATTATACTCATCTATAGCCTTATCTACATTATCGCTAGACGAGGAAAGTACAACGTCAACCATCTTAACAGGAAAACTAAGGACGAGAAGAAGAGAAATACTTGTATCTAGGACGAAGGAAAGCTATAGACGCGAGAAGCTTCTAAACGAGGATTTAGGACGAGGAAGGACAAGGAGAGAAATTTCAGAAATGAAGAGGGTACCGAAGGTATTCCACTATTTATAGGGAACAAACCCCGGCATCTGAAGCGACGTAACCAAATCAACAAGACACACGTGGCATACTCATCAGTTAGATCAATCGACAAGATTTTTTCACCAATGAATTCATGACACGTGGCACACCAATCTGCAGCCAACACACGTCTTACATCTCTTTGGACGACCCATGGACAATGGGGCAACTGATGATGTTATAAAATGTGACCTCCAAAATCGTCTATATGGTTCGTCCTTGGAAAAAGAACGGAGGAAGGGCGCAACAAAATTGCCTCGTCCGTCCCCATCAAGCCTCGTTTTTCATAAATTAAGGACGGACGAGGCAAACACTCAAGTTTGTGCCAAGGCTCGTCCGTCCTTATTTAAGGACAGACGAGGCAAATATTTTGAACTTAGATCTTATCTATGAACCAAAACCTCCATTATTCGTGATGAAGCACTGGTCCAGATAAAGTAACTTCCATGGAAGTTATGGAAGTTACCTCTGACTTTGATGAATTCCTCAACAATAGGAACGGTTATCAGAGCAAGTAACCGTTCCATGTGCACTATATAAACGTTTCTCTACGAAGAGGTAAGGCATTGGGACTTTTTTTTACAGAAAAAGAAGAAAGTCTTAGAAATATTTTTCTCTCTATTCCAGCCCACTGGCTTTACCATCGGAGGACCCTAGACCGGCCTCCACCGGTCTTTCTCTGATTGAATTTGGTTTTTCAGGACTTAACCTTTAAGATCATCGAAACCCGGAGATTTTCAACCCACTAATTTTCCAGGATTATCACTCCAAATACTAAAAATTAAGTTGCACCATATCATATGGTTTAACAAACTGTGCAAAATAGTATATATAGTCGGAGTTAGAATTGTAGGTGGGGGGTCACTAGAGTGGAAGGGGCAGCAGAAGGTGGCTAGGCTGCCGTAGTTTGAGGAGTGTGAGGCAGAAAGAGAGTAGATCTAACACTCTGTTTGTGGTTCACAAAAGAATAGAATGAGTGTATTATAAAGAATGAGGGAATACAATGAGAAGTAATGGAAATGAATCATTTTATAATAATATAACTATCATAAACCCTCAACAGTAATAGATTACATCTTTTTTGGTTGGCATTATTAGATACATAAATCCAATTACTCTCAGTGTATATTAATGTGTCCGTAACAATAAGTTAGTGACAACATTTTCGCTGTACAACAACAGTAAGAAGTAAGAACATGAATCCCCTACCACTCTGGAAATCACTTTTAACATTGAAATCAAAATCCACATTTTCATGTATGAAAATCCATATAGTAAGTTCTGCTTATTTTAATAAGTAATCCTTAAGATATATTACTCCTATCAAACTAAAGATAATGTTCTATTCTTTATTAACCATTAGACCAACAACCTGTACATTTACGAGCATTGACATTAATTTTATCATTAGTCCTGGCGAGCTAAAAGTATTGAGAACTATATTTAAAATATTGAATCAATTCTTGAAATGCAATAGGAGCAACTAAGAGCCCAAGATCAACTAGACTATGCCCCAATATAAGAGATCCATATCACACCGACCCTAGGAAAAAGTACACCGTACCATCTATACAGCATCAATGCATTTACTTAAAAAGCAACACCATAAAGGCCGGTTACCTGATATCTAATTAACTTTCTGATACACTCGTCCATGCATCTAAAAGGATAACCAAAAAACGACTATAGTTTGATATTTATTTGTCTTTGGTTTAGGAGCAAATCAATAAGGACTCTGAAGAGAAGAAAACTAAGCATCAACCTCAACTACTTGGAATACATGAGGCTTCCTCAGCATAAATCAAGTTCAAATTATATATTAACATGAAACTTTCACCTTAAACAGACCTTGGTTTAGAAACCCAAGGAGGTAGGAATGAAGAAGCACTCAGTTGCTGTTCAATAATTCCATAAAAAAACTAGTAAAACAATAGATATTATTGATCATGTTTAGTCTTTTATTTGTTCTTTATATGTACTGTTTTTTTGCTATTCTCAATTCTTAGTAAATTCTTGGTGGTTTGGACTTTTTTTTACTGTTTCATTGAAAGTTAATATTAATTATTCATGTTCACCAGGTTACATTTGTTAAACAAAGTTCCTGGGGTCAAAACCAGTATCTGAAGCCAAAAAAACCAAAGTCCCATTCAAATTTGGGAGTTGGGAAAAAGCTTAATTTGTACTTTTAATAAAAATTGGGTTCCTTACGACAACTTATAATCCTATTTAGATTCCTGAATAGAATTTCTTTTATTAGTTAACAATTTTTTTTTTTTTTGGTATTCTACTTTATCTACAAAAGTTTATATATAACCTAAACAAAAGCCCACAAATTTTTCTGGGAAAGTACAATGCAGAAAATAACTACGGAAGAGCAAGAAGACTCCATAGCTACACATTCCACTTTTGAATTTCAAGAGTTTAGAAGGAAGAAGGGACATATTGACATGTAGGAAGCCATAAACTCTTATAACAGGTGATGCTACTGATTCAAGAAGGTTAAATGAGAACTTACAGAATAGGAGATGGTTGGAGGCGGCGACGTGTGTGAGACACGGCGGAAGAGAAGCGAGGGAAGGCAAGAGAAAAGAGTAAGGGAAGGACTGTGTCTTTGTGTGGGGCTTTGAAATATACGGTTGCTCCTATCTACCCATAGCGTTTTAGTCTAAGGTTATATTTCTCAAAAAACAAAAAGAAAAAGAAAAAGTCTAATATTGTATTTTAAATGACCCCTAAAGTGGAAAATTAGCATCAACTCTTTTTTAACATTTTTAATTGGAAAATGATAAAGCCGCTACCTATCTTACAATTTTTTTTTTTTTTTTAATAAACTACGATGTATTGAAGAGTTATTAGTAAGTAAAAAAAATGATATTAATGGTTGGTTTATATGAAAACTAATAAGAATTTGTCATTTCAAAAGTTTGTAAAAATATTGTAAAATAACTTGTACATGTAGCATTTTTTTTTCATAACATATATCTAAAGAATCAATAAGGTGACCTTTTTTTTTTAAAATAAAAGATAAAAATTTTATTCTAATCTAATCTAAGTGTATATGTGTGTGTGAAACTTCATATTGGAAACTTGATCTCCGGCCCTTACCTCCCACATTTCACAAACATTATACTTATAGAGTAACCATTGCACTAAGGATATGCAATGGTAAGGTGACTTTTTTTAAAATGACATGATATTTTTATTTTATTTTGAAAATTATATATAAGTGTATTTTAATCACAACTTGTCTTTAGCCAAAAGAGAGAGTGTGTGATCCTTACAGTGGCAGCTACGCCTCCCTCTGACACTCAAACAAAGCTCTAACCAAAAGAGAGACTCCTCCACGTCTATAACTCTTACATTAGTTTCTATATATTCCTCTTTCCCAATTGAAACATTTGCACCATTTTGAGCCTTAATGGTCTAACCTCTCCCAATTTCAAGTTTCAATCTTAAATTTCCCTTCAAAATAAAATCCCTAAACATTTTGAGTCCATCGTCAAACAAAATTTCTCATTGTGATTATATATAAAATAAAGAAGAATTGTAGTATTGCTCAAGTGAAGTTGCCCAAGTGAGTATAGTCAAATGAGAAGTAAACTCGTGGATAGTGCACATTGTTCTCAGTATACAACAGTTTAGCCATCCTTGTCTATTAGCCTACACTCCAAAAGATAGAAAGTTTTAAAATAGTACCCTCTTTCATACCCAGTTAACATAGTGATAGAAAGACATAAGTCACATAACATGAAATAATGGACATAAAACTATGAGTTTAACATAGTTATAAATCTCAATCAGAACTCGAGTAAAAATTTGTGATCAAAGTTTTAACATTACAATTTCTTCTATAAAAAAAAAGAATATGCAATTAATTGAGAAATAAATTTCAAAAAAAGAAGAAGAAAGAAATAAATTTTAAATATCAATTTTTGATTAAAATACCCAACAAAACCCAATCAAGTGGGGACAAATATTGTTCGGAAGAAAATGATTAATTTGTGTCTTTAAACCTACTTCAATTATTTGTTCTTATATTTACATTTAGTTGACACTTAATAACCAATTCAACATAAAATATTAACAATATGTTTGGTTAGAAGGAAGAGGAGAGAAGTGACCTTTGTTTGGTTTAGAAGGAAAGAGAGGAAAGAACAAAAATATGAAGTGAAATGATTTTCATGGATCCCATCAATTTTTTAAGATTTTACTTTCCTTCCAAATCCATAAAATTGCTTCTATACTCCAGGAAAATTTTATATTTTTTTTGGGTAAAATTACTGTTATATCCTCATTATTAATTACTAATTAATAGTTTATAGGGATATAATATTAAAATAATATTTTATTGTTCTCAGCAAAAAAAAAAAAAAAAATTATTATTTTGAGTTGATTAAGTAGTTCATAAGGCTTTTCTATCCCCTCAAAAAAAAAAAAAAAAAGTGATTCCTATGGCCGCTTGAATTGTGATATTTATGAGATTTGAGTTTGAAACTTTTTAGTAGTATCTTTATTTTTTAGAGGGTTTCAACCTAACGTGTCTACTTTTGATGATAACTTTTTATCACCAAATCAAAGCACCAATCAGTTTTTGGTGTAGACAGAGATTGAACTCCAAATCTCTTATACAACCATTAGAGACTTTGCCAATTGAGCTAACTAGAAGCTACTTTTAAGAGATTCCTTCGTAATAACTTCAACAAAAACTATCTTATTCAGTCAAAAAAAAAAAAATTCTACCTGCACAAAAATTTTGACAACATTTTTCATATTAATTGAGGTCGTCCCTCTGTACTCTCTTCGTTTGTTCTCTACTTCCAAACGCATATAAAAAAGTATTTTCTGTAGCGGCGCAGCGAGCTACTGCATTGGCTAAGGTAAATCAGCATCGTTGAACATATATTCGATTCCAACTGAATGGACAGAGTCTGAACCACAAACGAACCCAGATCCATGACAAAAAAGGTAGGTCACGAGCTCGAATATCCAAAAGTTGAGTTTTTATTTTGCCTTGAAAGAAGTATTTGTATTTCATTTAGAAAGGAAAAAGGACATTATTCTGCCCTGCAAAAATTGAGTTGAAAAAGTTCAAATGGTAGTTGGGACTTTATTACTCTATGACAGGGAACCTGGTGATTCATGCTTTACCAAAACACATACGAGATGCTGAATTCGAAATAGTTGTGTGGTTTGTGGGTGGAACGTGGAAGAAACCCGAGCATGAAAACTGAAAAGCCTAGTGCAAAGATCTTCTAGAAATCAATGATTAATAAGATAATTTTTTTTTTTAATTAAAACAAAATTATGGTGCCATGTCAAATCATCTAGAAAGCATTTAGCACAAGTACTTTAAAATTAAAAAAAAAAAAAACTAAATAAATATAATTTTTTTTTGAAAAATATCCAATTTATCGTCTGTTCCTGATAATAGCTTTTTATTATTAGACTAAGACACTAATCAGTTTTTGGTGTAGGCAAAAATTGAATCTTAAATTTATACAACTATCAAAAACTTTACCAGTTGAGCTAACTGAAACTCACAAATGAATACAAATTTTAATAAACAAATAATAATATTATTTTATATCAACATGAGTTGTATTGATCTGACCTTTTGTTTCAAAATTTTGAAGTTCTAATATGCATAAACACAAGAATTTTCTTTAGTTAGTGGTTACTTTAGCTAAAACAAAATCCCTAAAACTTTGAGCTCTAAAAAAATTTAAACCCAACATTCTAAACCTATTCTACAGAATAGATAAATACAAAGTCTGTTACCAGATGCAATTTATAACTAATTATTTTCTGCAAATTGAAACTCATACAAAAAAAAAAAAATCTATTCATCAATACGAACTCTTAAACCAAGAACCTTGTAATTTTGTTACATTACTTGATTTTATTCATAAAAAAACCGATGTTCAAATCTCCATTCTTGCTTATTATGACAACTGAATTATAAAAATAAATAAATAAATAAATAAACCAAATCCTTATTGGCCTAAACCCCAAATTTGGAGAAAGCCAACATGCTTGTATTAAATTCTAAATTCTATATTAAAAAAAAGATTTTTAATTAATACAATTCAAGGTGGGAATTACTAGGACATTGTTTATCTGTTTAATATTTTAAAATTTAAATATTTTTTCTAAGATATTATTCCCCTCTGTCTCTCTCTCTGCAATCCTTCACATAACTCCACAACAATGTCTCGATTTTAACGGAGAATGGGAAAAAAATGGCTGTCAAATGGTTCATTCCATCTTTGTCAAATGGTTGTAGTAGAAGAAGTTACAAAGCCGTGTCAAAATCAAAATCACAATTAGAATTTTCAAATTTGGTTTCTTTTATATATACGGAAAGTAGAATACTTCCAGGCAAAGAAAATTCCCATAGAGGGGATGGATGGAAACTTGGGTGGGTCAGGGTCCCACATCATTGAAGAGGATACTACTATTTATCTGCATAACGACAATTTATCTCAAAAAGAAAAAAAAAAAAAAAAATGTTGCGCAACAATTTAAACCAGCACAAACACATTGACATTGGACCGGACGTTGTCCGGTCTAAGTCCTTTTCACGACTCTTCCTATTTTGCCCGTTCAATTCAACATTGGCCAACATTTTTTTTTTTTTTAAATTTAAAATTAAAAAATCGACATTGGCCAACCAAACCCAACTCACACTATTTATTAAAAAAAAAATTAGAGAAATATTATCTCACCTCATTTTTTAATAAATATTATAGTAATTAGTAAGTTGCTAACTGTTAAATGGTAGATTCAAATTAAAACTGTATCACTATAAAAAAATCATAATGTTTTTCTTAGAGTTTCAACTAATATTAATTGATTTATTGACGTAGGTAATATTGAACCCCAGTTTTCTTATTAAATGACAAGAGATTTGCAACAAAATTCATACCTTTGTCATAAAAATTGTGAATTTTAAATAAATTGTAGTAAAAGATGTCAATTTTGTACTATCCAAAAAAAAAAGTTTTGGATTTTGTTGCGCGTACTACCGCATTCTATTTATTTATTTTTATAAACCCGGCCTGTCAACACGGCAGTGGGCCACCTTCGACCCCCAAAAAAAAAAAAAAAAAAACCAAAATAATGACAATCTCTTTTTGAAAAAAAAAAAAAAAACTAATTAATTGAAGCAAAAAATAAAAAACCATATTCTCCTTTCTCTAGTTTACCAAAAAAAAAAAAAAATATTCTGCTTTCTCTCTCTCTCACACGCTCTCTACTTGTTTTGTTTTCTCTCTCTAACCCCAAACCTCAACCAGTTCACGATCTCTCCGATTTCATTTTCTGAGCGATCAATTACATAAGAAAGAAGAGAGAATCAGAGGCTTCGAGCACCATCTCAATGTCCGATTCCGATTCGACGTCGTCTTATGGCTCCGACTACAAGAATTTCAGACAATCCAGCCGCGAGCGTGAGTTCAATCTCTTTCTCTCTCTCTCACTTTGTTTCTTTCATTCTTGATTAATCAAATTTTGTTTTGTGTAATTTACGCGATTCGATAGTTAAATCATTTCTCTGTCAGTATGTTACTTTATCTAGTACTAGTTCATTTTATTATATTTTTTTCTTTCAAATTTGGTGGAATTAGTAAGAAATAGAACCAAATTAGTGAAGTTATTAGTTCATTTCTTACATTTTTTTTGTTAAGATATAAGGCTTTGTGAATAATTTAATTTTAATCGGTCGTTTGTATTACTTGCAGTTGGGAATGCAATTGATCAAGTATTATAATAATGTATTTCAATGGTTAATGCATTTATCAACAAACTCATAGTGTCAAAATTTCCAGATTCTGTGCATAGCGCTGCCAGTCATAATATTTTTGAAGAACAATAATTGTTATTATTACTAGGATTTGAAAATAGTAAGGGTGGCTGTGAAGTTGAGTAAGCCGTTAAATTGAGGTTCGGGTGGCATACATTTTTAACCAAATGATTATGACATTTGTGCATGACTGCCTTGAATAGTTGTGTTGAGTAAAGGAAAAATGAGTATAGGTTAAGCTATTGGCGGTTTCATGATATTGGAATATTGGAGCGAATCTTGGGTGGTGAATAAGGACATGAAAAACAATAAATTCGCCTTAAAAATATTACGGTCTGGATCAATGGTCGTTCCTAGATCAATAAACCGCTTATATAGTTACGTTGTCCTTACATAACGATGCTGTAGGGTTCGGTGAATTTTAGATAGTTCTCTTCTTTAGTGGAAACTTATATATATATATTTTAGCAACTAAATGTTGATTAGCGTAAAAGATGTTTGTTCGAAACTTGTGTGTATGTTGATTCGGTGATGAATGTCATAAGTTATTTGGTTATCATGAAGTGATATGTGTGCGTGGGCGTGCATTATTGTTTGATATGAAGAGAGAGATCAGGGAGAAAGGTTAGGCAGGGCCAAATTATTGACTGATAGCTTAGTAATTGACTTATTTTTTATAATTTTTAATTTAAATCCTATGTATGCGCAGGATTATTGCATGAAATGCTTCGGTCATCCAAAACAGGGGATTCAAAATCAACTTGGAAGGTATATGCAGCTTGTAGTAGTTTTCTGTAATTCAAAATGTTTTTGGTGAGCTGTACTTTTGAGATCATTTGGTGTTTTTTCCTTCTAAGAGAAAAAAAATGCACATATACAAGGGTACTATGAGCCTTCACTAACCATGCTTTTATATTACCCATGCGCTAGTTATATAGTTTATGCATTTACTTCCTGCACTGCTGAATATTTCTGTTTGTCATCTCTCTTGTAAGTGCTTGGTGCACTTCTATTCGCAGATCCTTAAATATATATATTTACTAGTAATTTATTTTTCAAATTTTCTGTCCTTAAACCTCTTTCCTGTAGGTACTTATCATGGACAAACTTACTGTTAAGGTAATGTCTTACTCGTGCAAGATGGCTGATATCACAGACGAAGGTGTTTCATGTAAGAATCGTAGGGGCATTTTCTAAAATGTTATTCTTTACCCCCCAATTACATTCATTTTATTTTCTGCTTAGTCTATGCAATGTTACCATCTGCTATAAGGAAAAGTTTTATGCCTGTGATATTTAAAACGTATTGTTTGTTTTATAAGTAATATTTAATACGTATTGTGCTCACAGTTATCCGTCAACACACATTTAGCTGACTAGTTAATATGGTGTTGATGTGTTGCATGGTTCTTTGTATCAATAGGCAGTAGGCACCATGTCTTCAATTTCCTAGTGATGCTCTGTTGCCTCTGATGCAACAATGTTAATTCCTACTGGGGAGTTTCCCTTTAGATAAAAATGGTCCTTTAACTTTTGGTTGTCTCCCCAAGGCTGATGGTAATTAGTAGAGTTATATGGTCTATCTCATGGTCCTGGCACACCTTGCTTTTGTTGGTCATGCCCATCACGTTTGATTCTTGAATGTCACAGATTACTGACATGTACATGTATATTTTAGTCTATGAGGGGAGGAACTGAGGCAATTTGATTGCTGTATGTTTAGTGCGGCTGAGGTGTACATATTTTTTTAATTTTTAAATATATATATATATTTTTAAAAATAAAATTCTGTATGTTTTTGAGATAGAGATTAATGCACCTTTATTGTTAGAATTTTAATTCTTGTTCCAATTAGTAGGGAAGCTTGAAATTTTTTTATATCTCAAAAGGTTACAATTTAGATTTGTAGAACTTATTTTAATAGTAATGTAGTTTAATTTATTTTAGATCATAAGCAAATGTAATAATTTGTGAACGGAAGTCTGAAATTAACTTTTTTTTTTTCTTTTATAAAAGTATACTTTATCAACCCCCCCAAAAAAGAAGAAGAAAGAAATGGTTGTCTCTTAGTCCTTGAAATCGAAAAATTGCTCATCATTAGTACTAGGAGTTATTTTTCTGCTGCCTAGTGTTTATTCAACCACCCTTGCAATCCTATGGCCTGATCTGGCTATTATTGATCAATCAGACAAGCCGATAAACTAGGTAGCTCCATGGACTATTATAATGTTTGTACCCATTTTTCCTTAGAGAGTCTTAGTTTTTGAAGAGTTTGTTATGTTATTAAGCTGGAAGGCTGTTACACTGCATTTTTATTTTTGATTTATACCAATTGGGATAATGGTTTAGGTGATGAGACATGAAAAGTTATATTGGATCGCATTTTCATTTTACTCTAATTAGTTGGTTTGCTCCCCTTTCCCCTCCCTCAAAAAATTAGTTGGTTTCGTTGCTCTGAAGTCCTCAGATTTTCAATTTTTCCTGCAGTGGTAGAAGACATATACAGGAGAAGGCAGCCATTACCATCCATGGATGCTATATACTTCATCCAGCCATCCAGAGAGAAGTAATTTTTCTCCTTTTATTACTGTTAGTATATAATCTTATTGCTCATTAAGGTTAGTTGCATATATTCTGTTTTCCAGTTGGTTGAGGAACTGTAGCTGTCTTAATATCCATTTTTATTTTGCAATATTTCGGTCAGTTCTGTTATGGAAATGGAATAATGAATTTGGAGACTTTGTCTTCCCCTCCTCGTAGTTTTGGTTGCAAGGTTTTGTCCTTTTAATCTCATATGGATGACTGCAGTGCCTTATGGTTATGTTTTTCAGTTGATTTAGTTTTCAGAGTGGTGAAAGCCTGAATACACTAGCTTATGTTTTGCTACTGCTATATTCAGTAGTTGCTGTATAGAGATCAGTTGTCTTACAATAAATGGAGTCCTGAAGTTTCCATTCTATGGCACAGGAATCAAAACTTCTGCTGCAGTTGACACTAGTAATGCTGAAACTTTTTGAACATCTGCCTCATTATGCCTACATCATCAATAATTTCTGTGTGTGTGTGTGTGATATTTCATTGTTAAGTAGCACATTTTGATTTTAAGTTTTTCTGTTACTCTGTGTGAAGTGAACAAACATATGCTTTCCTATTTTTATAGCACAGATGCACAGGTGGGACCTTTTTAACTCTCTTTCTCTCACACACATTTATTTTGCAGTGTTATAATGCTCTTGTCAGACATGGCGGGGAAAGCACCATTATACAGGAAGTATGTGAAGGATCTTTATTTCCTTATTTTTGCCTTGCAGTTCCCCAAAGCTGTTTTGGTTTTCTTGTGGTTTTTTTAATCAATGTCCTTTGTATTTGTGAAGGGCATTTATTTTCTTCAGTTCACCTATTTCAAGAGAACTGGTTAATCACATCAAGAAGGATGCAACTATTTTACCTCGAATTGTTGCACTGAAAGAGGTATGGTTCTCTTGTTTTGGAAAATACTTTTTGGATTGGTATTGGTGCTGAAACACTTCATATTTCAGCTAGTTGTATTGTTTTCTTGTTTTCCATTGTTGGTTGTAAACTTATTAGTGGACATTGATATATTTCCATTTGGGTTTGAAATGCAGATGAATTTGGAGTACTTTGCTATAGACAGCCAGGTATCTGATTCTACTTCAGTCAACTTTTTAATACCATTTGCATGATATAGATAATTGTGCATTTAACATAGATGATGGACTTCTCTTCTTAAAAATTATCATGAAATTTGTATAGAAAACTCTCTTTTTTTCTTTGTATCTTTAGTGAATTTAACAAACCATTGTTGCTGATGACGTGTGTTTCATGAATGTACCTGTGGAACTTAGACTGCATATTTTAAAATGCTTAATATAATAAATAGTATTTGTTACCTGCCCAAAAAAAAGAAAAAATTATTTGTTGGCTGCTGCACTCAAATTTTAAACCTTTTGAGGTACCAATCATGCAGATGTTTTTGGCAATTGTCACATATTTTTTAGAGATTCTAAATACTTATATCATTTTTGTTTAACATGGTTCAGTTGCTTGTACTCTAAAATGTAAAATATTGGCTGTTACTTTGGAAAAAATATCCTAGCTCTAGCCTTCTCCCCACCATTTTGCTAAATTTGATATAAAGCCAATAACAAGGAATTGTGGGGTAAAAAGTTCATTTATTCCCCTTCAGAAGGAATTTTCAACATAGACACATTTGAATGTGCACCCTAATAACACTTAAACCATGGGCAAGGCAGTACTGATATTTTATATCATAGTGATTAGTGACTTCTACTTATCAACAAAAAAAATAGTGATTAGTGACTTATAGGGTGACTATAGTGAGGAAACTTTGATGTTTGAAGATCTCTTCTTTTTCTGGATGATGTGGAACCTCACCAAGGCAAGGCCCTTTGGACCCACCCCTAGGGAGTAAACCAGGGATATACAACCTCACCTGCCAAAACCGTGTATTAGGTAATCCAGGAGTACTCTTACTGAGGAATGAACCTAGGATGTCTAGGTTTACAGTTCATCCCAAGACTCTAACCACTTTGCTGCACCCTAATGGGTTTTGAAGATTACTATATGATTTCAAATAAAGCCCTTGTTTAGTTCTTAGAGTTCTATGCTAGTTCCCGAGCAGTTGGAAAAATATACTTTTACCAATAGCCCAACCTTATAATGATTTAAGTTCAAGCTGGAATAAGAGTAGTTTGCTGTGGTTTAATTATATAATGGTCAAAGCTTACAGTTTGTACCCATTGATGGTACTATGTTATTAATGTCATGGTCTTTCTTGTCTTTGATTTTTTTCAAACAGGGTTTCATCACCAATAATGAGAGGGCTTTAGAGGATCTTTTGGGGGATGAGGAGAATACACGCAAAGGTGTTATGTGTTTGAATGTGATGGCTACCCGAATTGCTACAGTATTTGCTTCACTAAGGGTATATAGATTTCGTTATTTCTAAATTTGATTTATTATGTATTAAAAATTTTCTGAAGCATATTTATGTTTAAATTTGATCAGGAATTTCCTATGGTACGCTACCGTGCTGCTAAGTCCTTAGATGCAACTACAATGACAACTTTCCGTGATCTAATTCCTACAAAGCTCGCTGCTGGAGTCTGGGACTGTATTATGAAATATAAATCACTTCCTGGCTTTCCTAAGACAGAAACATGCGAGTTGCTAATACTTGACAGATCTGTAGATCAGGTTTTTAGGTGCATGTGTTTGTTATGAATTTATAATTTGGTTACTCGTATATTGTCTATGTTGATTATGATGAATATACTTGTTTTAAAATTTTAGATTGCTCCTATCATACATGAATGGACATATGACGCCATTTGCCATGATTTACTGAATTTGGAGGGAAATAAATATGTGCAAGAGGTAAGTTCTGCCATTTCAAAATTTTATAAATGCTTTGGATTCATTTGCAGTCTCTTTGGGATACTGTACATTAATGGACTGTACTGTTCAGGTTCCTGGCAAAACTGGTGGTCCACCTGAGAAGAAAGAGGTTCTTTTGGAGGATCATGATCCTGTCTGGCTTGAGCTTCGACATGCACATATAGCAGATGTATTTCTCATGTTTATACTATATGTGTGTGTGTGTGTGCATGCGCAGTCACAATACTTATGCATTTTGAATGAATGATCTTCTCAGGCTAGTGAGCGGTTGCATGAGAAGATGACCAACTTCATTTCAAAGAATAAAGCTGCACAAATTCAACATGGTTCAAGGTTGATGTGAACTCATTAATTTTGTTCATCAGTGAATGATAGTGCATTTTGTATCTGATTACAAGACTATCATAGCAAATCAATTGTAGCACCAAAAAAAAAAAAAAAAAAAAAAAAAAAAAACTATTATAGCAAAACAATGTTTCCAAGTTCATGTAGTTACCTTATTTAAGTAGAGCATTTAACATGAGAAGGTTGATTTTGATTGCCTAACATCTCATTGAAGTACTAAATAAGCATTGTTCTTCATATTTACTATGTAAGGTGGACCTGTGTGCTCAAAAATGGTTAACTTTTTGGAAGTACTCCCTCCATCTCATATCAAGTGTCTCTTTTTCTTTTATGAGATGTACCCAACAGAGTTCTTCACTTTCAAAAAGTGAAGGAGTTCTTCCCCCAAAAATTTCTTTCTTTTCCTTATCTATTAAAATAGTGAAAGTCATGCCCACCTTTATAACCAAGAAGGTATTTTGGGAAGATTATTGTACTTATTTGTTCTTAATTACAAGTCATGACAAAACTAGAGTACTCGTTTTGGGATAGAGGGAGTAGCTTTTACTAGTCCTCTGTGTATTCTCCCTGTACCTGAGTTTTTCCTCTCTAATTTTAAAAATTTGTTACCCATAGAAAACAAACAAATTGAAGAATGGGAACCATTGCGGTCCTTGTATTTATCCTTGATAGAGACCATAACAAGATTAGGTAAAGATTGATTATCTATTATGGGTCAGAAGGAGGGAAAAACCCTTATTATGACTCAGCATTTATTTATATTAAAGTTCCTGCAATATTCCTAAATTTGTTAACAGTTCAGAGGAACGATGTCTAAATTAATCATTTTTAGTGCTCTGTATTCCCCCCCCCCCCCCCCCCCCCCCTCCTTTTTTAATTCAGTGTCTAGTATAAGCAGTACTTTGCATCTAGATGTTAATCAAAATTTCTGATTTCTGGTTTCTGACCCTTTGTGCTATTATAAGCTATGCATTTTATAATTTCCATGAACCTTTGAGTCAATTGCAGTCTGTTACAATGACTGTTATGATCTGCTTTTGACCTTTAGTCACCTTTTATATAGGGATGGAGGTGAACTATCTACACGGGATTTGCAAAAGATGGTTCAAGCATTACCACAGTATAGTGAACAAATTGACAAGCTCTCCCTCCATGTAGAGGTTAGTATCTTTGTTAATGTGAAATTTTTTTTTGGGTGTTGGGGGTAAAGGGCTCTTTGAAGTTAACATCTAGATAATTTAAAGTTTCTTTGAAGTTTCCACAATAATTTAACAAATAATTTTTGGGTCTTCTGCACAAGTTTTATGCCTCTGTGTACTCTTCCAAGTTATGATGCACTTGGATAACTCAACAAATTTTATGTTCCAACTACTTATGGGTTGACTACAAATCCTTTGTTTTTAAATTGGTTTATTAGTGTTTTTATAAGTTAGCTTGATGCAGGGCCATTATCTTCTGTAATATAATTTGCGAGCATGTATTATCTACCTTAACCCTGTTTATTTTTTGGCCTTCCGGAATAGTGATTGGGCTTGAGTTAACCTACTCCTTTGAGTGGTACTAGTACACCAGCCATTGCACAGAATCTTTTGTCATCTTTCTGTTGATCATATCACCTTTTTAACTTTCTAAGGTTGCTTTCCTGTGCTCAACATTCATTTATCATGAAATTTTCTAATGATTTGCAATCTTTTCTTTGTGTAATTTCTTCTATTGCTGCAGTAGAATGTATGGTTGTATATTTTATATAAGAGGTTATTTATCACCTGCTATATTCATGAGGCAATTTATAAATTGTTCAAGCTTCTCTATCTACATGAGAAATCTATCTTCTTGATTGGCAACAGACAGATGCAAATTAATGGAAATGATCATTCATTAAGATTTGTTGATTGATCCTCCCCCCAAACCCCCCCCCCCCCCCCCCCCCCCCCAAAAAAAAAAAAAAAAAAAAATATAACTCTTGAATGGTACCAAGTATGTATTTTGCGGCAGGCTTGCTTGTTTGTTAAAGGTATATCTGCAGGTGATAATGTACATTGTGGAAACTTCTTTTCTGGATGTTGGTTAGCCAGCTTGTCCATTTCCAATATATAAGGGCTTTGTGCTAATCTCTGAGCTGTGCTTCTTGTGTCTAGAAATTAATATTTTATTTGATATCATTGTTCTCACACTTTTTTTAACCTACCTAGATGTCCTTAATCCCATCAATATGTGATTAAATACTTGGTGCCTTCTATTTAGGATTTCATCATGCACTTTTTCAATGTTGATATTTACTTGGTGCCCTTCTAGTGTTCAACAGTTTCCCCATTGGCCTTAGAACATTGTTTTTATGTTTAATGTCCCTATTATCAAATTGATTTTTAGATACCCTTTTTTTTTGGTCTTGGGACTTTGCTTGGTCATTCTCATATATCATAGGGTTGTTAATGTTAACTGTAGTTCTAGATCCTCAGACTCCATTAGGGGAAGTATAGCGACAATATTTTTTTAAGGACAACGTTTGGCTATAAACTAGTTTGTAGCCAATTGCTACAATTCACTCTAAAAAATAAAATTAACATGACTACATATTTTGAAAATTTAACCATTGGATTGCATATTTTTTATGTTGACATGCATGTCAAATTTCGTGCCAATCGGATGTTATTTACTATTCAATCCATAGACTTTTTTTTATGCATAATTTTAGACTATAAAAATTGAAATTTAAATATTTGATTAATGACATAGCTATTGATCTTTGATTTTCTAAAAATTTTGCAAGCATGGATATAAGAAAAAAATGTAATTCAATGGTTGATTTGTCAAAATTCATATCCAGTGAAAATATATTGAGTGGGGTTGTAGCCAAACTTTGTCCTTTTTAAATGAATAAGCCAACTAGCCAATGACCTCTCCCCTCAAAAAAAAAAAAAAAAAAAAAAAAAGAATTTGCATAAGGCTACCTACCATGACCTCTTCTAGACTTCGCAAATTGAGAGTTTTGTGCACTGGATACAAGCATTTTTAAGCTAGTTAGCCAATCTAAGAAAAAACAAATGTTAGTCTTGGTGCTCCTGTGTTTGTTTAGCTATTTCAAAAAGGAAAAATACGGTTTGACCAATGAAAGAGCAGCGCAATGGAAGCTGTGATCAGTTACACATACGTTCAGAAGTATCCCCTTTTTATGATGATGAAAAAGTTGTACGGTATGGCTAGAACTGGGATGTGACTGGAACAGCTAAAAATGGGCAGACCTTGGAACTATTAGAAAGTCAATTTTGAATTTGTAAAATTCCCATTAGTTGATTCAACGAAAGCATTTTTTCCCCTGTAAGTAAAAGCATTCTAAACTGTTCTTTTATAGTAAGATTGGTCCTAAGAGGAGGGGGAAAAGTGGAGATTCAAACTGGTGACCTTCACTTCATGAGGTGTGGTTCTCAGCCGATTGTACCACCCCATAGGACTGTAAAAGCATTCTAAGCTGCAATAAATACAGAATATATGTGAAGACATGGAGCTTTAATTCTGCCTTACTAGGAAAATGGTTGTGGAGGTATGGCATGGAGGCCGATGCTTTATGGAGGAGGTTTATAGAGGCAAAATATGGGAATATTTGGAGGGGTTGGTGTACGAAACAGGAGACAAGTCCTTATGGGTTCAGCCTGTGGAGATTCATTAGAAGTGGTTGGTTGAACTTTTCTAAACTCCTTGTGTATGATGTGGGGGATGGTACTAGAGTGAAGTTTTGGAAGCATGTATGGTGTGGGGATTGTACTTTCCAAGAGGCTTTTCCGGAGTTTTATTGTCTTAGTAGGTTAAAGGATTCCTCGGTGGCTAAAGTTATGGGTTGGTCTGCTGGGAGGATTCACTAGAATTTGCAATTTCGTCGTCCACCACAAGATTGGGAACAAGAAGCTTTTGATTGGTTTGTGGGGTTAGTCTATTCATCGACTATGTGGGGGTTTTGTCCTGATAAGGTTTGTTGGAAGCCAGCAAGGAGCAGGGGTTTTGAGGTTAGAGGATTTTATTGTTCCTTCTACCCTCTTACTCTTGTATCCTTCCCCTGGAGATTGATATGGCAATTGAAGGTTCCTCTAGGGGTAGCTTTCTTTGCTTGGAACGAAATCGTCGCTCCTTTGAGAACATGGAGAAGACGTTGGATGAGTTAAAGGTTTTATGCCAGCGTAGTCTTTTTGAGTGGGCTCGTTGTTGGGGCTTTACTGATTCTTTGTCTCTTTCAGAGTTTATGTTTTCCCTTAATTTAGCTTTCTGATTTCCTTTTCTTTTGTTTTGCTGTTTGGTTCTTCTATCTTGTTGTTCATCATCATGAACTACTTGTACTTTTATTTTTCTCTTTTATAATATTTCTCTGATTACCTATCAAAAAAAAAAACAGACAACTTTCGTAAAAGAGGTGTGCTTGTGCTTGATTGGTGCTATGTGTAAGAGATGTGGGGAGTCTGTGGATCACCTTGTGCTTCATTGCCCCATAGCTTGGGAGTTTTGGGGGCTGTTTGGTTTTTAAAAAACCATCACTCATCACTTTTCACTCAAATTTCATCACTCATCATTTAAAATATCTCAATTTCCTAAATCCCACCTGTTTGGCACACTATTTTCAGCTTCTCATCACTCAAATATTTTCCACTTTTTGTGGGACCCATACCTGTGCACTTGCTCAGATCCTTCTATTAGCCTACCCACGGAACCCTCATTCCCCATCATTTTCTTCACTCTCATTTCCCCTTCACCCCTGTTACTCTCCCAAAACACAAACCCGAACCCATAAAAATGTAAAATAAAGAATCACTCAATTCACCTAATGCTTCTTCTCTTTCCCCCGAAACCTCTGTTCTTCAAATTTTTGGATTTCATGATATTATTTTCTTCTTTCCTTTCCTTCCTCTGCTACCATGTAAACCCATCCATGAAAGAAAGTTGTGTTGATTTCATGATAAATTTTCCAAACCCTCTCACCTAACTTTCAAAAATCCCAAACAAGAAAAAAAAAGAACACCTAACACACAACACCACGGTGTTCTAAATACAAAAGCAGGACAACTAAAGAAAAATATAAATAAAATCTAAACAAGTAATGGGTATTTTGAAACCCATTCATGTTTGTTCAAGGAATGGGTATTTTGAAACCCCAAATCCAAATCCAAATTCCATTTGTCAAACCCTCAAACCTAAATCAACCAAATCCCCAAATCCACAAACAATTACAAAGGAAGGAACTTTCAGCTCAAAGAAAAAAGAGAAAATTGAGCAAATAAATAGAAAGAAAATAAAAAAAGAAAGAGGGTTTCAAAAAGAGGGTGGAGCTTGAAGCTTGAAAAGTTTGTTTCTTGATTTTTTTTTTAATGGGTTTGAGACATCCTTACCCGGTCATGGAGTGCAGCGAAGACCAAAAATATTCTGTGATGAAGAACCAAAAAAAAAAAAAAAAAGAAGAAGAAGAAGAAGAAGAAGAAGAAAGAAAGAAAGAACTGAATGGAGCAGTGAAAAAAAAAAAAAAAAAACGAAAAAAGAAAAAAAGAGAAGAGTGACTGGTGGGAGAGAGAAGGAAAGTGACTTGACAAGATAGTGGGTCTCATGCATGCGTGTTTAATTATGAAAATGCCATGAAAACTGAGTTTTGATAACTTGAAAACACCTAAAATGTGTTTTCAGTCTTCATAACTCATCACTCAAAAATTAGAAAATTGAGTGATGGAAACAAAAGCTGGAAACACATCCAAACACACTACTTAGCTGTGGGACCCACCAATTTTGAGTTATGGGTGATGGAAACTGGAAATCCAAACAGCCCCTTGGTCTTTGGTTTTCTATTTGTTTTGTATTCATTGGGTTATGCCTCATACAGTTATTGAGTTGTTTGAGTCTTGGCAGAGAGAGTTTGGGCGACATCGTAACATAGATGTTTGGAGAATAGTGCCTCATTGTTTGATATGGTGCATTTGGCATGAAAGGAATGCTAGAAGCTTTGAGGGTTGTGAATGTTCTTTGCTAGAGATTAATTCTTTTTTCTTGCACACTCTATGATTGGAGTGTGGTCTGTTCTCATTTTTCTTGTTCTTTCCTTCCTGTTTTTCTTGATCATTGTAATTTTGGTTCCTGTTTTGTGCCCCCATAGTACCTCCCCAATGTACTCAGTTTGACATTTTTTTTTATTATTAATAATATTTTTATGTTACCTATCAAAAAAAAGAAAAGAAAAGAAGCTGTATGATGTAACAAAACATATCATAATATTCATTTCTGGATTTAAGCTTTCCAGAGTGTGTTGTTGATTGGCTACTTGATCTGATAATAATATAGATCTACGTTAGTCACTAACTCTCTATATCTAAAAGCAGTCAGTTTAAAATTTGTTTTGAAGCTGTATCTATTCTAAAGATCAATTTAGGAAAGTCTGAGATGATTCCTATTGGAAAGGTTCCAGAGGTGAAAGTTTTGATTGGCATCTTGGTTGCAAGATATCTACTCTGCCTATGAAAACTTGGGCTTACCACTGGGGTCTAAATATAAGTGCAAAGCAATATGAGATATGATTTTGGAAAAGATGGAAAATGAAATTAGTAGTTTGGAAGAAGCTTTATTTATCAAAAGGATGATGAATCACCATAATAGCACTCTTTCCAGTTTACCAACGTGCTTTCTCTTGTTATTTCCCCGCCCTGTTAGTGTTGTTAATCGCTTTGAGAAATTACAGAAGGATTTTCCTTGGGGTAGCTTGGGGGAGGATTTTTAATTTCATGTAGTTAATTGGAAGACAGTTTGTTAACTGATCCAATATGAAGGCTTGGGGCATTAGAAGCTCTGTACATTTTTAATCATGCCTTATTGGGGAAATGGCTTTGGCAATGTGCCATGAAAAAAGACATTACGACAAACAATAGTAGACAAAAAATATGGGAGTGCACGGGGTTGGTTGGGCTCTGGGGGTAACGCATGAACCCTATGGTGTGAGCCTTTGGAAGCATGTTCATAATGGGTGGGAAAGCTTGGTCAGGGAGTGGTTTTTGCATTTTGAATTGGCAATGATCTTTGCATTCATTTTGGGTTTGGAGTTTTACACACTGTACTTCAATTTTTGATTTCCAGCATTCAATTAGTTCCTCTCTAGATTTGATTGTAATTGTTTTAGATACTTTGTATTCACCATCATGAACGTAGAATTCCTGTTTCTTTATCAATAAATTCCTTATCACAATGGATAATCTTTGGTAGAGAAATTTCTTCACTGTATAGTGGTGTGGCATGTGCAAGAGAAGTGGGGAGTCCATAGATCAGTTGCTCTTTAATTTTTCCTTTGCTTAAAATATATGGTCTTTGGCATTTTCCTTGTGGAGACTTCAATTGGTAATGCTTAATAGGTCTATCGATTTACTAGCTTGTTTGAAAGGGGGTTTTGGTAGACGTTGTAGTTCTGACTTGTGGGGGGTGATCCGTTATGCATCATGTGGACTTCTGGAGAGAACTCAACCAGTTCAATGGGATTGAACTCTTGTCCTTGGGGATAAAACTGCTGATATTACATTCTTTCTATGATTCGATGGTTGCTTTGAATGGTCACTCTTTCTCTAGTTTGAAGGAATTTCTAGATATATGTAACCCTAGACAATGTTTGTAGCTTCCCCAGTACACCTTTTTTTTTTTTTTTTTTTTTTTTTTTTTCATAATTTTAGAAGATTAAAAAAAAAATCATTTTTTCTTAAAGAAATTTGTTTATGCTTCAAGCTTCAATTGTTTCCGTGACCATAGAGGCAGAAACAGTACTAGCTTAAATTACTTTAGATAGTGAAGCTTATATAAAAAAAAAAAAATGGAGATTTCATTGACAATTATTAAATATTCAGTGATTGGAATATTTTTCTTTGACTTATGAGTACAGGAGCCATAGCTTCATCTAAATTTGGTTTTATTCACCAGATTGCCGGAAAAATTAACGGAACTATTAGGGAACTGGGGCTTCGAGAACTTGGGCAGCTGGAACAGGATTTAGTTTTCGGAGATGCTGGAATGAAAGATGTAATCAAATTCTTGACCACAAAAGAGGTGCGAATTGTAGTGGGCCATATCTTATTCCTTGTCAATATGTATTTAACAACAGAACTACAATTTTTTATTTGGCAGGATACAACACGTGAAAATAAGTTGCGCTTGCTGATGGTCCTTGCAGCCATTTATCCTGACAAATTTGAGGGTGAGAAGGGTCTCAACATAATGAAGGTTGGTGTACATGTTACAGTTTACCAATTGAACTGCATTTTTCTTCCATTTTAAAGTCAAGTCATTTTATTGTCGGTTTTGATGGTGTTTTTTTTGCTACCTGTTTTAATGGTATATTTGTAATTTGGTTCAGTTAGCAAAATTGCCACCTGAGGATATGAATGCTGTTCATAATTTGAGGTTGCTTGGGGGATCCTCCGATACCAAAAAAAGCTCAACTGGAACTTTCTCTTTGAAGTTTGATATGCATAAGGTAATTGCTTTATGTTAGTTTTGAATGCATCTTGGTTGGTGATTTATGCCTAACTGAAAACTTTTTAAATGTCAGAAAAAGCGTGCTGCTAGAAAAGACCGTACTGGTGAACAAGAAACATGGCAGCTATCACGTTTTTACCCCATGATTGAGGTAAAATAAACACTAATTTCCTCTCAGATGGTTCTATGTATATAGGACATGCCTGTCATCATTAGATATCCTGTATTTGGGAGTACCTTTGTGGTCTTGTTTTGGCTAATGGTGATGTTTACAATTTGCTCCCACTATTTTATCTGGTGAAGGTTGTCTGTTTTCGTTAGTGATTTAAGACCTGAGAGAAAAACCATATTAGTTGATGTTCGTGTGTCTTAAATATATCTTGCTACTTTGAGAGTATTGTGGCAATGGAGGACTTATGTGTGACCGATATCTTTTCTACATTGTCATATTGTGATCAATTCAGTTATCCTGTAACTTTGAATTAAAGCTATATGGAACCGAATGCTTACTAGGCCCAAATTCTTGACATCTTTCAGGAACTTATTGAAAAACTTCACAATGGTGAACTGTCAAAAGATGATTATCCATGTCTGAATGACCCAAGTCAAACTTTTCATGGGACGTCTCAGACTGCTGCAGTAAATCATGCTCCAGTTGCTAATCCAGCTCAATCAAAGCGGACACATAAATGGGCTCGGCCTCGGAACTCTGATGATGGGTATTCAAGGTGCTATTTTCATGCTTCCCTCACATGGGTCTGAGTAGTCCAATAAACTCGATAATAGCCTGCACTATACAAGCCCCCCACCCCCTCCTTTCTTTCTCTTTCCCCAATACGTCGATGGTTATCTTCTACATGTTTGTCTTAACAAAGTGATGCCTTATATTTTTATGTTATCTTGATCTATTTAGATACTTGCTTAGAGGACTGGTAGGCATTGGTGGAACTGACATAGACTGATAGTAGCCTTTTCTAATATCTTTCTGTAGATTCTCATTATCATAATGTTTTTTTTTTCCCTGGTCTATAGTGATTCAATTCTAAGACATGCATCTAGTGATTTTAAGAAGATGGGCCAACGGATTTTTGTATTCATCATTGGTGGAGCTACTAGATCTGAGGTATGAAATTTTTTATGCATTTTGTACAGTTTTGACAATTGCCTTTTTTGGATTATTTGTACTCATAAAATTTATTGATCCTCAGCTTAGAGTTTGTCACAAGCTTACAACTAAATTGAAGAGGGAAGTTGTTCTGGGCTCATCGAGTATTGATGATCCTCCACAATTTATTACGGTGATTAATTTCAGTTCCAACTTTGATTTAGCAGCTGCACCTCTTACTTTCCTGACCAACTAAACCTTAAAAATTCATTTTTGATTACAGAAATTGAAGATGCTGACAGCACATGAGCTTTCAATAGATGATCTCCAGATCTAAACATGGGGGTGGCTTTAGGAGGCCCAGTGTTTTCTATGCTCCGGTCCCCAATCCAATTTGTAACCTTAGATAACATCACTTCATTGTATCCATTTTTTAACATTCAATATATAACATTTTCATTTGGCAATGGCAGAGGTTCTGTATCTTTGCATATTTCAGATGAGCATCTCCCTGGCCTAGCTTCTTGCTTTTTGGCTTTGTAGTGTAATTGACATGGTGTTGCCATTACAGGTGTGTATAATATACTAAATCATAGAAAGTAACCAATTGAATTTTGTAACAGATAAAGCCTGCATCCTCTCTATCTCATACTATTCTTGTACAAGTCCGCCACAGTTCTTTTAGGCTTTGTTTGGTTTATAATTTCACTGCATGCTGAAGAAAATATTTTCAAAGAAAGTGAAGTGAAAAGGGAATCAACATTTACTATATTATTATTATTATTATTATTATTATTATTTAAATGATGCTTACTCCTTAAAAGGTGGGTTTTGAAGTAAGTTATTTTTTTGGCAAAAATACACTATTGATCTCTAAAGTTTTGCTTCTTGGTTTTTTTAATCCATGAAATTTAAAAAAATAAGTGCAATTGGTCATTCCGATAATTTTATTGCCTATGTGTCTAATAGAACATTGACATGACATTTTTTTTAAAGTTATGTGACAACTTTTTTATTGTTAAAAAATTACACATCACATTGTACACATCTGAAACGGGTTAGTCCAAATGGTTTGGGTCTTTTAACGTATCAAACCAGGTTGGGAAAAAAAAAAAAGAGAGCCTTTCCTCAAATTTTCTGCTAGAAAACAGTTGGTGGAGGGATTGTGACATTTTTCTTTCGTTTCCCTAACATCAAATGATTAACTTCAAAACCACCCGCCCTTGAGACATTGTGATACTATTCGCCAAGCCCTCCCTTTCTTTAATCTTACATTGCCAACAACATAACAAAATATGTGGGAGTACAAATATATCTCCAGATTTTTTTTTTGAGTGGGTCTATGGTTGAAAATTGTTGCATTCAGTCCTTCAGAAAAAAAAAAAAAAAAAAAAAAAAAAAAAAAAAAAAAAAAATGAAAGGCCTTTTGAGTAACTGGAAGATTTGAGTAAGAAGAATATATGAACTTCAAAATCCCCTATAATATTCTTCATATTTAATTTTCAGAGATAACCCCTTAATTATCATAAACAAATTAGTTAAAAGGCCTTTTCTCAACCCAAAAAGAAAAAAAGAAAAAAGGAAGAAGAAGTTAGGCCCATGCATTAATTGAATCAAATTGAAAGTGACAGAGAAAATAACCTGACCAATTAGATGCTTTTGACGAAGAATCAGAGACTTTGATTATGGATTTGATGTGATTAAGATTTTTCCATTTCGTAAGTTTCTTTTATAAAATATTATTTCATTTTTTAAGTTCTGCATAAAGTTCATTTTTTCTAAATTTTAAAAAGTTTGTTTTTCATCTTTAAACAAGAAAAATGATCAAATGAACTCTGCTTACAAGAATTATAAAGCAAGACAAATGGATTTCGGTCAAAGATTCAAATTGCTTGTTTTCCGTAAAGTTTGCACATGGCCAAAGTCAGTGGTATAGATGTAATCAGTAGAATAATGCTTTATGGAACAAACTATGGATGCTAAAAATACACGAGATTGAAAGAACCATTATGGAGAATTGAGATTACATACTCCCAACGAAGTGAAGAATTAAGCAAAAATGGAATTTGGGGGAGAATAAATGCCTCTTGTGCAATGCTGCAGAAGAAACCTATATTCATTTATTTACCAAGTGCTTGATTGCAAGACCAGTACAATTTGCATGACAACGGATCATATGTATTGATGAGATGGAAATCCAGAACACTATTGATCTAATTAAATTTGCAATATGGCCACCTGTTTATGAGGTGTAAAGCGTAGATTGCAGCAAACAAACGAGTTGCATTTCAATCTTTCCAAATTCATACATAACGTTTCTAATTATGTCAAAAAGGATAAATCAGAGGGGAAGGGGGAAGTACATGGAACTGTGGAACAAATTTTTTTTTATTATAAAAGAGATCTAATGCCTCCCCCTAAAAATAGAGGTTCAATGAATAGATCTGCAACTCCGCCTACAATCCAAATGGTGCTTGTAGATCATCACTCTTTTCTTCTTGCTACCAACAGGACACCTTTAACATACTCTTCATATTCAACTTAGGACCCAAGTTATGAACTGCGAAGTTCCTTTGCCTTCTGACTGAGCAGGCTTTCTGCTTTTCTTTTCTTAATCTCACCCACTATCCTATTAATGTAAGCAATGTATCCATCAACATCAAATTTCCTTTTGCAGCCCGCATAATTCATGTAACGTATTTTCCCAAAAACTGGTCGCTCCCGCCAACCCTGAAATGCCAGCAAGAAGGATGTAAATACTAGGTTAAGGACTAAGAGAGAATTCATTGCTCAATTAAATATCCAATCTCATTTCAATGGCCTGTCTCTTGTCCATTTATAGAAAGGTAGGACTACCTCCAATGCCTACCATTTACATTTCATTCAGATTTCTATGTAAAGATGCATTCATTTTCCTAAATAACAAGACTAATTGGGTGACTCTACCAACCCTCTGATTTTTTCAATATAACAGCAGGCCCCTCAGCACTTTGCTGTAGAACAATGCAACTAAAATATCAGAACAACGAGTTATTGCTGTCGATAGATATTATTCTTAAATCCTTCCAAGATAAAAGAAAATGATCAGTCCATACCTGGTCATGAATGCCGCATATTGACCACATGCAACCAACGTATCCACTTGGGTCCCTGCCATCTATTTCATACTGCATGCAAAGTTTTGGGTAAATAACACTTGGTAGTTGATAAGGCATCAGTAACAACCTCCATTAAAGCACAATAAATCTGAAGTGAATTAACCTTGTCGTTCAGATATATTGATATTTCAAGTGCTTCTTCCGGTCCTCTTGTCCACTCAAGAATCTTTTTGGCCCAATACATCCTGCACAAGGTTTTGCAAACGCAATGACAGGTCAAAAAGATTGTGATTCTTAACAAAAATTCAGAAGTAGTAGTAGAAGTAATAGTGCATCTAACGAAATTGCATACTGTATATTCAAGAAAAATAATGCATCAATCTCCAAAAGGAATCAAATTTCGCCCACGTATTTATATGCACAGAATTTTCATAACAGAAATATTACTGGCAATATGGCACTAGTGGCCAGGGAATCAAAATAAAGATAGGAACAAAATGGTAAGCCACCCCAATAAACACACAGATCATGATGTGAGCAAACAAAGGAAGTAAACTGTGACACCAAACTTCAAAACATCACAACACTGTTATAATCTGAAGAAATAACCAAATCAGTTCATGAAGACCATTTATAGTTAATATCACACGCTATCCCTAAGTATCAAGAAGTATGAAGAATATAAAAATTGATAATGGAAGGGTACTTCTGGCCTGCTTTCCAGAAGAGAAAATACTTTCACATTAACAAAGGCCATTTAAGTTGCAAGCAACATAAATCTCCATAATGACAAAAGAAGGGAAAAAGTCCTTCAAGAAGTCACTTGCCGCATAAAACCATGCATCTTGCCATTGTAGACCATCTCCAACTGAGAAGCATTCCAGAGCTGGAAATCACAAGCCATAAAGATAGTCAAAACAATGACAGCATATAACACCAACTAGATGTAAATAAGACTAAAACGTTAGAGGCATTTGTAAAACCAAAAGAAGACCTCATCAATATAAAGGTCAAAACATAAACTATGAAACATCAGATACTTCCAACATCTCATCAACATTATTACAAAATAATCTTTAAAAATTCAGCTTACAGGATCGACTGTTTTTGCCTTTTCCAATTGCTCCCTGCTGCAAATTCCATAATCAATTAAAAGTTAGAGAACCTTACACAAGGAATCAACACAATCCAATCAAAGCAGAGCAAATTTGACTCACGTGTAAATATGTTCTCGCTTGTCAGAAGCATGGTCCATCAAGGTCTTACGTGCCCATTCCCATGCTCCTTGCAGTGAATCATAATGATGCTGGTAGAAGCAGAAGTTATCGGCAAGTTCTCTGCGCACAATCAACTCCTCCAAGAATGTATCAACTGCCTTCAGAATAACAGGTAGAAAATAGATCAAGCTATCATTGATACCATTAAACACTGAACAAAAAGAAATAAATAAGAAAATTCAAATGTGACAGCAAACTACAATCAATTGTGGATGCCAAGAACAAGTTCAAAAATAAGAATTTTTAAAAAGCATACTTATTTTTCCTAATCCTGATTCCATAAAAATATATAAAAGATAAACTAACCTGAGGAAAAAGTTTCCTGACCCTACGAGCCTCCAAAGCACACCGCTGCGCAGATATTTGCCCAAAGTGCAAGTATGGAGAGAGACCAGAAAGCCCTCTAGGTTTTAATGGGTTATTCCTATCTGCTGAATAACCTTTCAACCTTTTCGTCAAGAACCCATTTTTACTCCCCATCAACACTTCCATTGCTGCCTTCTCCCCCGGTTCACACCACTCAATTTCAGGAACTTCTGCTCCTTTCCTGATTTTACAAGATTATTTTATCAACACTACAATCCAAAAAATCTCTCAACTCAACCAAAATAGAGCATCTAACCTCAAAACATCGGCAATGAGGTCATCCCAATCAATCAACCGACTTGTGGCAGCCCATTTTCTACTTGGAGGTTGCAATGTAGGAAACTCAATGAGGTACTCAGGAAGCATTTTGTTTATCTTTCCCCTTATGGTTCTAGCACTATACTCCAACTTCTCCGATGCCACCCATGTAGGTACGACATTATGGGCATCAACCTCATGTATGGTCACCAAATCACTCACTCTCTTGCAAATTTCCTCTTTACATCTTTGAACTTTGCGTAAAGGTGAGAAGTCTGTAACTAAAAGCGAAGCCCCACATTCTCTCAAAAAATCCGGCATAGTCTCTTCTGCTTCTCCCTAAATACATCAACCCACAACAAAATTTGAGCTTCCCAATATGTTGCTTCATTTAGTTTCTAAGATAATGCATGGGGGGAAAAAAAATCCAAGTTTCTAAATCTTAAGTTTAGGAAGCACAAACACAGACACGGACACAAGTACAACATAGCGACATGAGCAATTTTTGAAAAATTATAACATGAAACAGCCAGTAAACACCGGAATGACACAGATACGACATGGACACGGATATATGTATGGCATAAGTACAATTTTTATGACCCACAAGTACAAATTTTTCACTCAATTGAACACAACTATTGGTGATAGCAAGCAAGTTACACATATTTCTAAAAAAATGTCAGTGCTATTAAACTATAAACCACCAATGCTAAAAATATATAATAGCTAAAATAGCTTCCCCTTTAAATAATTTATAACAAATTTAAATTCAATTTGCTACATCATTTCCTAACAAATTAAGCTTTTCTAACAAGTGGTAGTATATCATAGTATCAAATCAATTAGTCTAAAGTTTGAACACATAAGAGAAGTGATAGAACAATGGTTAAATAATTAAATTCAACATTTTCTAACTAATTAAACTTAACTTTTGCAACAAGTTGTAGTTTATCATCATATGCCCAAAATATTCAGATTAATTTCAATATTGCCACGAACGCATTAGCACACGTGTTGAAACACTTTTCTAACTCATCATTTAAACTTTCCTTTCTCTACTAACTTTCTTGGGATCCAAACAAAGCGTAAATTTTAAATAAAAAGAAGAAAACGTGAACACGTGTGAGCTCGCCTGAAACAAAAAGAAAGGGATTTGAAGACTCTCTTGGAGATCGAGCTGCAACTGCTTCAAACCCCGCAACATAAACCCTAGTTGCCGAGCTTTCGCGCCAAGAAACTGGTCGAAGAGATTGAACGCCACGGCCACGGGTACACCGGCCCTGTTGGCCTCATCAACGGCGTGGATCAAAGCCCAGTTGTCTCTGATCCGTTGATCCCTGAACATCCAGTACACGACGGGACCATCCTCCGACGGTCCAGATCGTTCCTTCAAAACCCTCATTCGTCCAGGCGGTTGTACGGACGACGATAACTTGTTCGTCGGAGAAGAAACGGAAGCCATTGACGACGAAGGAATAGCGGCGAAGAGGACGGGTTTGCTAACGTGCGCCGGGAGTGTAGGGAAGTGCAAGTGTACGTGGCGGTGGTGGAGGATAATGTGAGCCAGGGGTGCGTAGGTTGGGATTTGGGAGTTTTGCTTTGCGTTGGGACTAGGAAGAAGCGAGGGAAGGAACAGTTTTAACAGTTAAGAGTTGTGGTTTTGAAAGAGTACACGTGGCGGATTCTTAACTGAGACACGTTCCTCTAGTCGTTAGGTTAGTTTTTCTTGGTGGGCTGGCCCAATATCTAATTAATAGGCCTCGACTTTCTTTAAGAGCCCACGTAGGTGCAATGGGGCTAGAATCGCACTATTGTTGTCATTCCATTTTTGTAGGGATTGGCCATTTGAGACTGTTGGAGATATGCACATTTCATTCGTGCTTTTATTATGTATACTTAGATCAGAATTCATTTTTTAGATATAGAGACTAATTTTGACAATATTGAATTTCAATTGCCAGGGAGATTTTCATTTGAAATGATTTATTTCATTGTTCAAATTAAATATTATAAATTCAAAGGTGTATTCAGTATTACATTATTTAAAATTTTAAATGATATGACGCTCTATACACTATCAGTTATAAGAAATACTAATATTTTCTTTCTTGTAGATTAGTTGCTCTTGCAATCAATTTCTATTCTGTACAATGACACTCGTCCACTTGTTCTTGGCTTATTGACCCTAATTTTGGATCGTTGGGACTGATCATTGTCCAGCGCGACAGTCCCTTCTCTTGCCCATTTCTCATTCTTAGTTTTTCTTTTCTTTTTATTTCGTTTTGTTCTTGATCTTCGTTTTTTCTTTTTTCTTTTTTTCCTTTTATTTTAAGTTGCTAAGTGTCTTCTAGTCTTAATTTTACATTTATTTATTTTTTCTTTTTTACTTATAGATTTATTTACTAAATGTTACATTGTGATTAAGTGTATACTTATTTTGCCTTTTAAATGTTGTTGGGGGAGTTTTTTTATGTGAGGGTGATTTAGGGAGCAAACTCGGAACGTTGGGCCAAAGAAAAAGCCTAACGGCTATTGACATGCATGCATACTTCATATCCGCCTAAGGCCCAATCATGGTTGAGTGACTCTTGGCAAAGCCCTCTGTCCTTTTTTATTTTATTTTATTTTATTTAAAAGACTAGAAAACGTCTCCTGCAATGATGAATCACCACAAAAAAATTCAACTACATGCTCAACGGTAGTCCAGTTAAACACAAAAAAGGTCTAGCAATATACGAATTAGACAAGTTCTGATCATGTCTTCCTTCTTTTTTTGGGTTTAATACACAGTCATGTCATTTCATATTCCAATAGTAAATCCATACAAGAGACAAACTCAATAATAAAAAATATATCATATCCATCTATATGAAAATATTAATGCATATATATATATATATATATATATTGGTCTTAGCTAAAGATTGTAACTTCATTTCCCTCAAGCTATTTGGTCTTTTTTCCTATTTGTTAAGGTGTGCAAACTATTGGACAAAATGCATTGTTTAGCATTTAAGTCTTGGTCAGGTCAGTTTAGAGAATTGGAAGTCTCATCATCTTAAGTTATGTCAAGGGTAAGGAATGGATATTTGACGTTTGCTTGTTGCACATGGATTAATGCTAGAGGCCCAGGAGGTAGGAGAAGACATCCCAAACTCTATACTTCCCATTTGACCTAGAGTTTTTAGATCTCAATTGGACAACTCTTCATGCTCTCTAAGCCACGACTCCCTATGTTTCCCCTCTTGTTATTCACGTGCTTTGTTCATGAATCAATGCATGACTACTATTGTGAAGGTTTATGAATCAATGAATGACTAATATTGCGAAGGGTTTTAGTATTAGAGTCTTGGTTATAACTCCCTTGAGCATTGACGGAAACTTTAGGGAAGAGGGGGAGTTCCTTCTTCCCATGCTTGACAAAGCCAACAAACATCATAGGTCTTGTCTTTTTTAGTAGCATTAGATGATGGGAGAAAGGATTAAAGTTTTAAATTCACATTGTTATGTGTCAAGTTTCCTATCTTGGTTAAGTCTTTCGTTTTAATTCTTGATCGAATTAACTATTGTCCGGTTCACTTTAAACAATTGACAAACCGTAGTCTTTTTATGGGCTTTACATTTGCTAAGTATGGGGAGCAGAATTGCTGGTATTTTTTTTTACCCATGTCGTGTGGTCTAGTGGAGAGAGAGAGAGAGAGAGAATGGGTTTGTGGGCCTAGCTTGACTGGAATGAGAGATTTTAGGCTTTTGACTTGGTGATGTCATGGTGGGTCTTTCAGCCCATTTTCTAGTTAGTAAAGTGAAGTTCATGCGATGTAGGGCCCAAATTCCTTTAAGTAAGAGAAATCTTGGGTAAGGCTCACTCAACCAGTGTCCGTGTGGTGTAAGAAAAATAATTTTAGGAGCTCATATATATATTTGCTGACTGGACAGGTGTAATCTAGCTAGCAGTGAAGTTAGGACATGTGGTGTGTGCAAAAAATTGCTCCTCAACAACTGTTTATTGTTTTGTTTGCTGAATTATATATTGTGAATAGTGTTAAACACTTAAAATGTGTTAGTAATAGTTTATTATGTAATTAATTACATTTTATTATTATTATTATTATTATTATTACTACTAATTATAGTCATTTAGTTATTATAGAAAAAGAGTACGTAGTTAAACACTATTTGATGTTTTATCGTAGGTAAATAGTATAAATCTTGAATTGTAGCCTAAACAAGATTGGCAATTTCATGTTTTGGACATTGAAAAATCCAAGAAATGAGAGGAGAGATGACAGGCGATTCCTTTATGAGGTCTAGAGAGGAAGATGATAAGCTTTAAAGAAGCATAAAGAAAGTCAAGGAAACCCATCGTGGAAAAGCTGTGCAAGAACCTCACGAACTTGGCACTGGGGGAGGGGGAATTTCATACAAAGAAACTCTTGTTGGAGGGATGTCTAGAGTGTTTGAGCAAGCTCTTGACTTCAATCTTGAGATGGAGTTTGATGCCACATCTGATGACGAGTTTGAGAACCTTGCTGTTAAGCTCTCTGGGGAAAGGAAAAATAAAATCAGAGCCTCGTGGACTAGACCTTTGATTGTTAAAGTTTTTGGTAAGTCTGTGGGCTTTCATTTCCTACACTTAAGACTGACCAGCATGTGGAAACCTTTAGTGAAGATGGACTATATCGATCTGGGATATTGATTTTTCCTTATTAAATTCTTGTTCAAGGAGGATCATGCTAGAGTCCTTAAGGGTGGTCCTTGGTTCGTGGGAGGTCACTACCTATCCATTAGAGTATGGGAACCAAACTTTAGGCCAGAGAATGCAAATCTCTCTTCTGTTGTTGTGTGGGTCCATTTGCCAGGCTTGCCCATTAGTACTATGAGCTATCGGTCTTAAGGGATATAGGGAAAGCGATTGGGCCAGTTTTATGCATTGACACACACACCGCTTCGGAGACCAGAGCCTGTTTTGCGTGGCTATGTGTTCAAGTGAATTTTGATGAATCGATAGTTAAGCTTGTTAAGGTTGGTGGTATTGATCAACCTGTGCGGTATGAGGGCATCAGTTCTCTTTATTTTTCTTGTGATCGAGTTGGACACAAGGCAGAAGGATGTCCTTACAAAACAAGATTACTGGAGAAATCCGCCATGGCAGAGACTAGAGATGAAGGTCCGAGGAGCCAAGAAACGCAGGAAAAAGAAGAATTTGAACCAAGCGCTTTTGGGCCCGGGTGTTTGTAGCACGAAAAAGGAAACAGAGCAAGCATGCGGTGAAAGAAAACAAGACTGAAGCTACTTTGGGACTGCCTTCCCAAAGCCCAACAAAGTCCAACAGTGCTTTGAGCCCACCAAGTTGATTCTTGTACACTAAGGTTAACCCAATTGCTGAGGCTACACGCAACAATGACGTGACTGGTGGTAGTGTGATCTGTGCAGATCGCAATATCGAAGTACCTATAGGGTCTAAATCAAAGTCTACACACGCTAACTCTAAGGGGTTGAAATCGATGTCTATGCCGAAAGGGAAGAAGAGTGTGGTCCAATTTGGGCAGAGAGTGATTAGACAGAAAAGCTTGCCTAAATGGAAGATCATCAAAACTATGGAATCGAAGACCATCAATCAGAAGAGTCATTAGGGGAGCTTCAATTTCAACGGAACGAGCGTGGAAATTAAATAGTTTAAAGTTGGAGGTTCGTCTATGCTCGTATGTGCTTGCCTCAATCACATTCCTAACCAATTGAGTGTTGATTCGGAGAAGATGGTAGCGGTGGAAAAAGTTGTTATGAACATGGATTTTGGGTATGGCTTTAAGGCTGACGACAACAATAACAATTTTGTCACGCCTCAGGATGATAGACCACTGCTCGTGGAAATGTCAACAAACAAATACGAGGAGGGTTACAATCAATCCTCATCTATGGATACTGAGATTTGAAACATTTCTAAAGCAAATTTGAAGCGAATTGATCCCAAGATTTGTTCTAAGAAAGCAGATAGAGATGGAGAGGCTTTGCTACCCGATAAGTGTGATGCTGTGGATCCTGGGAATTCTTCCAATCATCAGGGGGTTGAACTAACCCAGTCAGAAAGGGATATGCAAGTGGACAAAGGAGGTGATATGTCTAATCATCTTCTGTAATTTTTACCCTTCTGTTCCTTTATTTATTTAGATTAATTATGAATATGCTTATTTGGAATTGTAAGGGTGCTAGCAACCCTAACTTTTGCAATAATGTGAGTGATATGATTTGTAGGCACTGTCCTGCTATTATGATCATTAGCAAAACTAAACTGTGTGGTGACAAAGCTCAAAGAATTATAGACAGGCTTTCTCTTGACGGAGCAATTGTAGCTAATTCTTTTAGGCGATCTGGCGGATTGTGGCTTCTCTGGGATTCTGACCAAGTGAAATTATTCGAGTTGTCGTTTACTGAGCAAGAGATTCACACTATTGTCTCGTCTACAGTTAATCCTCCCTGGCTTCTCTTTGCCACATATGCTAGTCCTAGATTGGGTGAGTAAGGTTGCTATAGGATAATTTAGCAACTGTGGCTGGCCTCCATTCCCTGCCCTGGCCTCCATTTCAACGAGATTCTAATGAATGGAGATAAATTTGGAGGAAATGCTATCAGTATAAGTAAAGCGCTCCAGTTCCAAGAATGTTTGAATATGTGTAATATGATTGATATTGGATTTGCTGGGTCTCACTTCACCTGGTCTAATCACAGACCATTGGCTCAGCTTGTCCAAGAACGAATAGACAAAGTCTTTGTTAATCCTGTTTGGAATAACCTTCACCCTGAAGCGGCTGTTCTTCATTTGGAGAAAACCCACTCAGACCACTACCCAATTAAGTTGTTGTTTAATAGGCCTCAAGACACCCATGCCCCTAGGCCCTTTAGATTTCAACCCATATGGCTTTCTCACCCTTCCTTCCTTGGTGTAGTCCACGATGCTTAGAGCAACCCTCCAACTCTGCAACAGGTAGTTATGTCCTTCTCTGAGAAAGCAAGTATTTGGAATAGATCTCATTTTGGCAATCTATTTCAGAGAAAGAAAAGAGTGCTTGTAAGGCTTAAGGGCATCCAAGAGAGTCTAGCAGCTAGTCCGAGTACTCACCTTATCAACTTAGAAAAGATGTTAAGAAGTGAATTCGCGGAGGTAGCAAAACTTGAAGAAGAATTTTGGGCGATGAAATCTCGGATCCTCTAGCTTGTTGAAGGGGATAGGAATACTTCTTTTTATCACACTGTAGCTTTGGTTCATAGGAGAAGAAATCGCATTCTGTGTATGAAAAATAGGATGGGAAATTGGATCAATGGGGACAGAGAAATTTCATAATTCATTAGAGAAGGATTTTCGGATCTTTTCACTTCGGACCTTACTGTCTCTTCGTTGGTTGAATGGAACCCCCCCTGCTGGCACACCTGTATTAATGAGGCAAATGTCACAAATATTGATAGACCAGTTATCGATGCTGAAATTAAATCTAGTTTGTGGGCGCTAAAACCTTTTAAAGCGCCTGGTCCAGATGGTCTACACGCTGGTTTTTTTCAACGGCTTTGGCTTCTAGTTGGAGATTCAGTAAACAAAGAAATCAAGCACATATTCATGACAAGGGTTGTTCCTGAGTATCTTAACAAGACCTTCATCACTCTTATTCCTAAAAACAGAAACCCAGAGACATTGAATAATTATCGCCCCATTAGTCTTTGTAACACCATTTACAAGATGGGGACCAAAATCATTGTGGCTCGGATTAGGCCCTTACTACTAGATTTAATATCTCCTTTACAATCGACATTTGTTCTAGGGAGGCAAGGGTTGGATAATGTGATTATCGTCCAAGAGTTGATCCACTCCATGGCAAGGAAAAAAGGTCGAGGTGGAGTAATGGCAATAAAGCTAGATTTAGAGAAAGCTTATGACCGGTTAGATTGAAGCTTCATTAGGGATACCCTGAACCTCTACAAATTCCCAAGCTGTCTAATTTCCTTGATCATGAGCTGTGTGTCTTCGTCATCTATTTCTATCATTGTAAATGGGGGAGCATTAGAGTCATTCTACCCTTCTCGAGGAATTCGGCAAGGAGATCCCCTATCCCCATATCTCTTTATCTTATGCATGGACGTCCTTGGGGCCCTAATAAAGGAGAAATGCAAAGCTAAGCTTTGGAATTCTATCAAAACTTCTCAAGGTGGTCCGGATTTCTCTCATGTTTTCTTTGTGGATGATCTCATGCTTTTTGCCAATGCTGATAACAAGAATTGCATGGCTATTAGGGAGGTGCTTGACTCCTTTTGTGAGCTATCGGGGCAAAAAATCAGCAATGAAAAGTCCCGGGTCTATTTTTCTTCGAATGTTGATCCTGATAAGAGAATTGGGTTGTGTAAGATCCTATGATTCCGCTCCACTCCTACTCTTGGAAATACTTGGGCTTTCCTATAAAGCATTCAGGTACACCTCAGGATTTTGGGCACATTCTGGACTGTATTAAGAGTAACTTGGCTGGTTGGAAAGCAAACCTTTTATCTCTTGCTGGCAGAGTAGTCCTGACTCAATCGGTGACTTCGACAATCCCAAACTACACTATGCAATGTGTGGCTCTCCCATCCAAAATTCTCCAAGGAATTGACAGGTTTAGCCGAAACTTCTTATAGGGTTCTTCGGAAAATAAGAAAAAGCTCCACCTAATTAGTTGGGAGAAGATTACAAAATCTAAGGAAGAAGAGGGTCTTGGAATTCAAGTGACAAAACCGAAAAACATTGCTCTATTAGCAAAGTTGAACTGGAGATTTAATTCTGAAAAATCATCCATTTGGGCCAGAGTCCTTTCCAAGAAATATCACAAGCAGAGGCGTGTTTTTAGAACCCAAGCTAGGCCTTCCTCGTGTTTCCTAACTTGGACAGCATTTAAAAAAGGGAATGATATTTTCAGCAAGAGCTCTAAGTGGATTCCTAGAAGGAAAAGTAGCTTATCCCTTTGGTTCGACAAATGGATGGACAAAGGTACTCTTTGAAACCTTATCTCAGGCCCACTGAATAAGGATGAGGAGAATATAAAAATTAAGGATGTTGTTGGGTATGTTGGTTGGAATTTGGAGCATGTATCTTTCTCATTCTTGGCCTCCATTCTTTTAGAGATGAAGGCAACTCCCCTCTCCTTCTCTTGCCAAGAATAGGATAGACTTACCTAGCACTATTCTTCAAATGGTGAGTTTAAGCTAAAAGGAGCATACCAGTTGGCAGTTAATAAGGATGAAGATTGGAGTAGAAATTCTGTCCCAAGTGCTTGGGTGTGAAAGATCTTAGCCCTTCCAAAAGTCAAGCATTTCCTTTGGCAATGTTGCCATCATAGCATTGCTGTGAAAGCAATCCTTAATGAAAGGGTGTTGGGAATTCCACCGAACTGCCCTGTTTGTAACACTGAGCTAGAAACCATTGTTCATACTTTAAGAGATTACCCCAAAGCCAAGTGTTTTTGGAACTCTTTGTTGCCTCCCATTCCACTAACTATCTTTTATGGAATGCTACTAGTTGATTGGCTGAAAATCAACAGCAGAAGCTCTCAAATTAGCGCTATTTCTGAGATGGAGTGGGGTTCAATTTTTCCTATGGCAGTGTGGATTCTTTGGCTCCACCGAAATAGAATTGTGTTTGGTAATACAGGGCTGCAACAAAGTCTTTTGGATGAAACTTTGGCTAGAGCAGCAAAGGTAGCCTATTTTGTTAGTAATGGGAATCAAAACACAATAAGAAAAAAAATCCAAGTGAGGTGGTTGAATCCCCTGAGTAATTGGTTCAAATTAAATTCTGATGGTTCGGCAAGGGGAAATCCAGGTTTGGCTGGCAGTGGAGGGCTTATCCGTAATGAGAAGGGTGAGTGGGTGAAAGGGTATGCCCGAGCCATTGGTATCACGACTAGTGTTGCTAAGGAGCTTTGGGGTTTACGGGATGGCATTCGACTTTGCATTGCTCTCAAGCTTCTAGCAGTGGAAATAGAGTTGGATGCCAAGGTGGTTATTGATTTAGTGAGGAAAGATTCCAACAATCTTAACAGCTTTGATGCGCTAGTGGCTGATTACAAAGAGAGACTGAAGAAGATTCCTAATGTTAGACTCATGCACTGCTTTAGAGAAGCCAATAAGTGTGCAAACAACTTAGCTAGGCGAGGTGCTCTATTGGACCAAGATTTTGTTGTTTTTATCCACCCTCCTTTAGAGGTGGAGCTGCTTATTAGACTAGATGCTATGGGCACAATATATGACCGGTTTTTAACCTCTTCTATAGAGGCTTTTTAGTTTGTCAATGAAATTCCTTTTTACCAAAAAAAAAAAAAAAAAAATTGTAGCCTAGACATTATTTGACGATTATTAATGTATTTATTTGTTCTTTCTAATTAGTTTTAGATAGTACTTTTTCAAATATTTTGATGGCCATTACTTGTTTCTAAAACCTAAAATAAAGATAAAATTTGTTTGAATATATAAATAAATATTTATTTTATTAATTAATTACTCATCTTAATTTTTGAAGAAATACCATGTGTCGTCGTATCATTTCCCTATCCATCCATATTCATGGCCGGATTTTGACGGCATATCCATCCATATTCATTTTCCCTATCCAACGAGGCAACTGATAATCACTTGCAGTGACGCATGCTTAATACAAAAGCAAGACATGCATTAAAAAAATCCTACATTATTACTGCTTCTTCTGTGTCTTTTATGTGAGATAGAGAGAACTAGACTCCTCCTCTGTGTCGACTATAATAATTCACGTCAGTTATTTTGCCTCGTTGTGCACACTTACGGTCGAATTAACGTGGAACATGTGAAACTCAAAGTTCAGCTAATGAAAGGGTTGGCCCGGGCTTGAAAAATCTAACAATGATTCACCTGGAATGCCTTGCCTCACTTGTCAATACTCAATTCTTTTGCCCTTCACGAGGAGTTTTATGCCTATATACTTGAGGATTGAGGTTTAACTTCAGTCATATCATGACCAACCATCTCATATATATGATCGATCCTTACCAACCAAGTCATGGCCTTAGATCAAGTTTGGATTTTGAGGTTCTAAGGTTGTGAAATATATTTTACTCCTTAGTATAACCTACTTCGATCTTATGAATGTTCTGCTTGAAATTTGATACACGTGAGACCATAAATTATTTTCATTGTTTTCTTTTTTAAGGGGGTAGAGAGAGTTTACCCCACATCTTCTCCTTAAATTTGAAGTCAATGAATTCATCAGAAAAACATATAATGCAACACGAATCTTCTGCCTTTCCTTTTTGTGGCCAAACAAGTGAACAACCACTACTATAATGTTCATGATTCTTTGTATCTTTGTTTTTGTAAGAATGTGCATGTATCTGTACTTAGAAATAGAACAGGATGATAAGCCCATATTTAGTGCCCCAATCCACGGTTATACTTTACAATTCACTATAATCGTACTCGTTGATCAATATTGGAGATTCTTTATATGATTTGTTACCTACAGTTCATTAGTCCTACTATCTTTTTTGCTTCGAGAAATAATTTTTGCAGTGCCTAGTGGCTAGCTACTAAATGACATGCAAAGAATTTCACTCATTTTTATTTAAAAGAAGAAACAAAGATTCCGTAGTAACACCACATTACCCATTATTTTGCTAAATTCATGTCTAATATAATAAGCAACAGATGTCATCTTCTTCATCATGATCCGTAATGATAATAATTACACACACCATTCTCAACTTTCTGGTTTAGCTAGGTAAATAGTAATAATGGTAGCAGTCCTAGGTTTCCATTGAATATCATACTCTTTTGGATTTTTTTAAGGTATGCGTATTGCTTGTACCTTAATCTTCTTCAATATATATAATTCCCTCGGGATTCAGCTTTTATTTCTTTAATTCGCAAGTGCTTATAACTCATAACTTGCCATTTTCATATAATTAATAAATGCAAATGCCACTAGTGAGTATGAAAATAAATCTATATATTATGATAAGACTATGTGTATCTACGAGGAATCTTACATTTGGCCTAACAATAATTATATACTACTTTCTGATAATTATATGATAATCTTATATTATTTCTCCGTATCTTGTCACGTGTAATACACTACCACATGCATGTTTCTTGTAAATGGAGCAATATGGAAAATTAAATAGCATCTAATTAATTATATCATGTGAATGCCTTCAAAATGGTTAACTAATAATCCCACCAACTTCTTTCGTGCTAAGCAATCAAATAAACTAGGAATAATACCTACACCCACCAAATCTCATTTTGAGATTCTATCTATACTAACATACAAAAAGTATTTACCACTTTACAATAACTAGGCACCCCCACTTACTAAAGGACTATTTTCACCTTCCAAAAACGAATTGCATTCTTGAGACAGAAAGGCCTCCTCTGTCATTTGACACTTTGATGAACTCAATCAATTAAGCATTTAAATATTAATTAAGCACCTGTACAAATAATGATGGTAGTTTTTTTTTTTTTTTTTTTTTTTTTTTAATACAATACTCAAAAGAATACACAATCAAATCAAAGCACATTTGACTGCTTAAAAAGTAAAAAGAAAAATAAGGGTGTTAGGTCAAATTTAAGTATTTTAAATCGGTTATTTAATTTGCCCCCACGGACCAATTAAAAGCAAACACACATTTTTAAAATAAACCACATTAGAGGTACAATGAATCCTATAGTCTTGCACTGTACTCACAGTGACTGTTTATTTATTATTGCATTATTTGTTTTTTAAAACTTCTGAACCACCATGGACCGTTATTTGTGAACCATTAAACTAGCTACCTCTTAAGAAATACAATAGTATATTATCCCTTTATTGTTTAATCTAAATATTGCGTTGTACAATATGTAATTATAGCCAGCAAGAACGTGATTAAATAAAGTTAATTACTGTAATAATAACTGAATAGATGAAATAAGTGGAAAAAAATGGTAGCAATGATTTCGTTCGTTGTTTGTGAAAGCTATGTTTGAACCGAACCTTAATTAATTAAAAGAAAAACACAGAGAGAGAGAGAGACAGAGAGAGACAGAGAGAGAGAGATTTGGTTTCATGCACATGAAAAATGAGAGAGAGAGAGAGAGATTAAAAGGGTAATTACAACCACTCTAGCTCACAGAGTCCCACAACCACATTGTGCTATGAGTATTGCCGCGTGAGATCCCAGCAGTTCCCGAGTATGATGCCCACACGTGCCAATGTTGCAGACGCACGTGGGCAATCTCTCCAAGTCTTCTGGACGGTGCAAAGACTACTTCAAATTAATCTCCTCATTACTTCTACGTACAATGTTCTCATTATAGTAGTAGAGATTTGTTATAATTGCATATATTAGGGTTTTTGTATTAGGATGGTTTAGGTGGAGTATTTGTCACATTAATGATTAAACACCATGATGATAAGTCTCTTTAAGTTTAACAGAGTCTACAGTCTACATTCATTGTGTTGAGACAACCATTATAAATATATTAAATTATATTTAGTCCCTGTAATTATTATAGGACACAACATATGTGCAAACAATATCTACTCATATGGAGGAATTTTGGAAGGAAAAATGACCCTAGAATCAGTAAAAAAAAAAAAAAATGTGGATTCCAAATAGCTCAATTTGTAAAGGGCCTTTGTTTTCTTACCAAAAAAAAAAAAAAAAAATTCTTGATGTATTGATCGAATGGTAAAGTATTATTATTATAGCACAAATATTATATATTTCAAATTTTACCATATTTAAAAAAAAAAAAAGAAGTATAAAATTGAATTGATTATGCTTTTAGAACCCAGATATAGAGCATTCATTTAGTAGGTTCAATATTCATATTTTCATTTCAACTATAATTGTTTATGATATGAATAACATAAACGAATTTTCAGGACTTGTAAAATATCAATTTGTTTTATTAAAGAAATTAATCATGAACAATTGAGTTCTTTTCTTTTTTTAAATGACAAGAGTGGCAATTGGAGATAATCAAAATTTTCTTATATATAACGTGTGTGTGGTTTTGTTGTTGTAATGACAAAGTGTATATACAGGAGATTGTGTGCTCAGGCGCACACACATTGCTAAATAAATTAAGGTGTCTATCTTTTTTTTTTCCTAAATGCAAAAACACTCTTTGGGGTTTCAATTCATCCTTAAAGCTCCTTGAAATTTTCATATTTACCAAATTAATTATTGGAACTAATTTTCACTAGTTTAAGGACAAAAAAAAAAAAAAAAAAAATTATACAACTATCACATGACTAATAGCGTGAATCAATTAATGAATGTTCTTAATGTGGCCACGTAATTTTTAATATATTAGAATTATAACTGAAATTAGTCTTAGGGATCAATTTGGTGGATATAAAAACCTCAATTAGTTTTAAGAGAGAATTGAAACTCAACGTGTAACTAATCCAAGTCCTAGAGGGTGTCTTTGCACTTAAAATTTTTTATTTAATTTTTTGTTGGTTAAGGTGTCTTTTACTTCTTAATTCTTGTTTCTTTTTGTTGCATAACGGATATTCCATTGAATTATTTAATTTTTTATATTTCATTATATAATTTTTTTCATAAATTGATGAAAAAAGAAGAAGAAGTGTAATAATGTAGCTAAAGTGTCAATGAGCTTCAACTCAATTGACAGTTCTTCCTCTCCCAAATGTAAATCCTCAATCTATGAATGTGTGTATCTTATTGTTGAGGGTCATTTTTGTAAAACAAGAAATGAGGCACAACTCAGTAACACAGGCAGCAAATAGAAGTGACAAGTATAGAATAAAACCATTAAGCCCAAGCGGCAGAAATAATGGGTAACAGGTCCATAAAATAAATAAATGGACCTTGAGGAAGCAAGTGAGCTCGAAAGGCTTGGAAAGAGAGAATAACAAACCCATGGGCAGTGTATGATGTGAAAAAGTAAGAATGAGTCGCGGCAGGCTCAAAGTAATGTAAGCAAAGAGAATAGGGGATTGTTGGCAGGCCCATAAACCCCAAGGATGAGTATAAAGTAATTAGGTCGGGGAAGCCCAATGAAGTAAGTAAAAGCCTATGGGAACACAAAGTTAGGAAAATGGCCGAGGAAGCCCAAAGCAAGTAAATGGGCTGAGGAAGCCCAAAACAAGTAAATAGGCCAAGGATGCCCAAGGGGACACAGGAGCCCCTAAGTAAGAAAGTCCATGGTCACGCAAAGCCATCTGGGGAAGAGAGTAAAATGGCAGGTCTAAAAGAGGACCAGCAGGATCAAGTCATTACAGCAGGAATGACAGAATAGTATGGCTGGACATGATGTCAATCAAGAAATGGGCCAAGAGAAATGTGAAACCCAGTATTAAATGAAGCCCAGCCCCAAAAGGGAACAGCGAATTATGAAACGGCCTACGTAAAAGAACAAAGAAGCGCGGCAGACTGTGCACACAAAGCTCCAGATCGCGGTAAACACATGAGCAGTAGGCATATTTTGAACATATGTGACAGGGAAGCACGCGCAAGGCCCAAACACCACCAGCCTGTACCCGGCCAATATGGGACGTGGTGGGGCCATGGGTCAGAGGTAAGAGGTAAGGGGGTGTGGTTTGGTGGTGGGGAGAGGGGAAAAGACCAATTCTGCGGTTCCTATCCAAGCCCTTTTAGGAGGTACGTCTTGCTGGGATGACAGACCGCCCAAAAGAGGCAAGGTTGAGGGTGGAACCATTGGGTGCATGCCATGGTAGAGAGAGAAAAAGCATTTACGCCATGGTAGGAGAGGGTGTCATGGCGAACTACCAAACAACACAAACCTGCCTTTGTCTGGCAAAGGTAAGTGGTACACAGACGAGGTCCTGGGTGGTCAGCAAGTACACCCAGACTAGACAAAGGCGGTTAAGGGGTAAAGTGGTAAAATCCGGTCACGGCAGGCCCTATAAAAAGACCCTTGCTGTGCCCTGTAGAGTGGATCGAAAAACAGAGGTATTACGAAGGGAAAAGAAAACAAAAGAAAAAGAAAGGAAAGAAGAAAAGATAAGAGAGAAAACAGAAAGCAAATGGGCATGCACCAGTAGGTCGGTTCCCTTCTCTCCCCCTCAAAATCCCACTCTCTTGGAGGCAAGTAAACAATAGAGATTCCTTTGGGCACTAATCATTTAGGTCCGGTTCCCTCAAAGTCATTAATCCCCACAACAGGATCTTTTCCTGGGAGATTAGATTCGTTGAGAGAAGGCGTTCTTCCTCTTTGGTCTTTGCCTCTGTGAACCCAAACTTGAATTGACATTTATTTTCGATTAACTCATATTATCACTTAATCCTTTATTTCTTTTGTAAAAGCCATTGTTATCAATGCCATTGCTATTACTGTGATTGTCATAAAAATAAAGATTACTTGGTTATTTTCCATCAATGAAAGGTCACTATATCCCATTTTTCTGTTGTTATTATATATGTCTGCCGTAACTTATTTGAAACAGCTCTACCTACCGTAAGTACACTCTTGGCAAACAAGGCCTAGTTTGCGCACAAGCCAACCCAAAGTGAGTTACAATTGAGCTGGTCTCAACTCTCCTACTCAGAATGCTCGGTTCCATTACCGCAGGAGGCAACCTAACCCAACGCACAACACAAAAAAAGCCCCTACACTTATCAATAAAAAATATTCATAAAAGATGTCATAATGGTATGCATGTTTTGGCCTATATAGCAAGATGTATGCATAATACAATAACAAATTAACGAAGAAAGTTCAAAATTTAATATTTATTTGAGATCTTTCAGTTCGTTAAAGTTAAGCTAAGACGAAAATCTATAAGTTCAGACGTTAGCCAGGGGTAATTATTGAAAACACAAAATAACCTTATAGAGGATGCTCCATCACACATTTTTCCTATTGTACAAGCTTATTTAGCACGTTTACATTAATAAAGTTCAGTTTTTTCTCCCTCAAAAAAAAAAAAAAAAAGGTATAATTCTCTTTATCTGATTCTTTAAAAAAAATAATAATAAAAGAATGATCATTTAATTTAATTTTTTAAAAAGTTCTTCAATCCAAGAGTCTTGCAAATAGAATCATGATTCGTATACATCTTCTCCACTTTGATTAGACACAATAAATACTATTTACAACGAAAATATATTGGAACGTTGGTTATGAGCTTGTCAGAGATTTCTTGTTCTTCATGTTATTCAAATTCAAAAGCTTTTAGGTGGAATTTTTCCCCCGGAGATTTAGAGGCTTGAATCTGGAAAGCGTCATTGATTTAGGGCCTTTTAAAGTTTCCAGAAACTTTACTTAACTCTAGTAGATATTTAAGTCATGGAAGAATGCAATGAATTCTCTTTGAATACTAGATTTTCTTCAGAGTTCCGATGCGTCAAAATTCACTCTTAAGGAGATATGGGGTTTCCTCTATTTATAGAGGTCCCCTAATATGAGTCCTACTCTAAATTAATCTCTTTGATATAAGTAGTGAATTTCACAATCTCACTAGGAATTAGGTCCATTGATAATTATGTCCATTTTTAGTTCCTTTAATAAGGATAATTATCAACCATCAGTATCCCAATTTAATTGGAAGATTGATCTCTATGTTGTGGATCCAAGCGATATGTGGCAATTTTTTATTAGCCAATATGATATTAATTTGAATGACAAATGATTTTCACAACCAAAAAAAAAAAAAAAAAAAATTGCTAATATGATATTAATTCGAATGACAAATGATTTCAAAAAAAAAAAAAATTTGGATGACATATAGTACTGTAAGGACTAGATTTGAATTCCTTGCTCAAAAGGATGATGGACTTAGGTCCAAAAAGTTCAAAACAATGAATTTGTAGAGAGTGCATTGGAAAAAACTGGGCCTTAGTGAATAAGACAAACATTAAAGTAGATTCAGGTGACAAGAGAATGAAAATAGACAGGTTTATGCTGAGGAAAATTGTCATCGGCAAAGTTTAAGGAGATCTGCTTTTATATATTTCTTTCAGGTTTGGTTACAAGGTCAGTTCTTACTGCTACAATGTTTTTCTCTTTGTCTCTTGATCCCCCCATTCCTCAAGGGTACCTTTCATTATTTACCTCTACTCCATCAATCTTTGTCATCCATTTGTTGATCATCCATACTATTACTTGATTGCTTGTCCCATCGTGTTGGGAATTCAACCAAAATTCCAACCTGTGAGAAACAAAAAATAAAGAAAACACACGTCAAAGAAAAACAATCACACACACACAAGACAGTATTTACGTGATTCGGTAATTTGTCTACGTCCATGGAGTTGCAGGAATTTCACTATTATCAGGGAAAAATACAAAGTGCAGTTACAGTGTTTTTTCTCTCTCTCTAAAACACGACAAGACAAAACCCTAATCACCAAAAACAGCTTTTATATCCTGCGCACAGGATTTACAATGGGCTACAAAACAGGCCAAACATAAGCCTCATAAAATCTCCCATTAAAAGCCATGCAACATTATTTGGGTCGGGTCAAGTCGTCAATCGAATCAAACATAAACTAGGCTCCATAAAGCCCAACACATCGGACACCATCTCTGGCCCTCTCTGAGTTGGGGTAGCTAAGGCAGCATTGTTCTGGGGTTCTCTCTAGATAAATGCGGCCAAAAGTTAGCTGCAGAGCATTTAATACAGTGGTAGTAGCTTTTTCCCAAATATTTCTGAGCTTCCATCCCTCTTGTATGTTCATAATGCACGTCCCTATCAATGAAACTTTCTGTAAGGTCACTTTGAGTGATAAGATATACATTTGATCTGTACTTCGTTCATTCGAGGAGACACTGCTCCTCGGACCACCTTTCCCAACCTTTCCACCTACATGTTACTTATGGGACTCTGAACTTAACACCCACACTATTGTTTATTCATCCTCAGACCAATCAATATCCTCAGCCAAGGCCTAAGGCCCAATATATAACTTTGTGCTCCTATCCCTACAATAGCCCCTCAAAACTTCGATTTTTCCCTCTTGTCTGAGAAGAAAAAATAAGATTTTGATTTTTAAGAGTTAAGACCATTTATTTCTGTGGTATACACACGTAGGAGTACCGTTTTACACCCATAATTGTTATCAACACTTCGGAGCCCGCGATGCGTCATTAATTGCTCTAGGCGGCACTCTGTTCCTCGCATCCAACAGTGGGACGCAGATCCTACGGTTAACATTTCTCCTAGAAATTTGAGCGGGATAACTCCCACTCAATTTCCCCTCCTATATAAGACGCTTGGAGGGCTCATTTTTCCCCATTTTCACAAGTCTTCAAGCTCTCAAGAAATTCCTCATTGTCAAACCTCCAAGACTTCCTAAATTTCTAAAGTCTCCAAGTCTTTTTCTTTAAGAAAATTAAACTTTTAAGAAGTACCAGAAGCAATATACGCACTTATTCTTGTAAGTTTCTTCCTTTCTAGGATCTTTTCTCCTCGGCCTTCCATTCTTTACTTCCTTTCCTTAAAAATTTCATCCATTTCCCTTTAGTTTGACCAAATGGGTGGGTTTAAACACCTCGTAGACTCTCCAGCTGGTATGGAGGGTTTTAGAGCTAAGTATCAAATTCCGCAAGAGTAGCCCTACGGTATTGTGCTTCAGATCATATAGTCACAGATATAAAGGAAGGAAAGGTTGTCATTCCTATGACCGCTTTCATAGAAGAAGGAATGACACTTTCCACGGTTAAGGTGACCCGAGACTATTTGATCAACCATAGGTTGACTCCCTATCAATGTGCCCCTAACCTATTTAGGGTCTTAAGTAGTGTAGACGCTCTCAATGAGCTGATGGGCCTGAGACTCACGTGGCATGATGTCGTTCATATGTATGAACATCATAAGCTCGCTGACGCGGGATATTACCTCAAGTCTCAGCCCACCGTTGTTAGACTAATATCATGTCTTCCTAAGTCCAACAAAGGCATGAAGGATGACTACCTGATTGCCTTCAAGGAATGGCATGACGGTCTTCACTGCCTTACTCTGGAGGGAGAGCCAAGTGGGGTACCCTAGGTTTAGGTCCCTCGGCATGGGATTTAGCTCTTTTAGCTTTATCACATTTACCTTTTAACACTTTGTTTTCCTTCGACAATTGTTTTCGTTGATCTGACCATGGTTTGTTCCTCGAATATTTTTGCAGATAAAGGGAACGTTGCTCCCAAACTTAGTCTTGTCAATGTTGCGGGCTTAAACAAGGTGTTGCGGTCCTAGATTTTTGTGAGAGAAGACGGGTAACTGCAAGCCGGTCACCTAATATTGGACTTTGAGCCCTTGTCTAACGTATTCCAAGATGTGGGCCAAGCAATAAGAGCAGGCGACCCTAGAATCCACCGGATAGACGTCTCACGGCCTGGTTTCTTAGCTCGGGAAGATCTTCCTCTAGTTGAACTTCCTCTACAACGTTCTCCATGAGAAGTAGCTGTTATGAGGGAGGAAACAGCCTCCTCGCGTCTTTCATTTGAGGCCGAGATTGACAAATTCTAGATTGAAGAAGAAGAAGGGGCATAAGACAGGCTTATGGAGCTCTCAGATTCCAAGGCTGATTTTGATAGATCCTCGCGGCTTACTCTCCCAGACTCGTGGTTGCTCGGATTGACACTAGTTCCGAGGAAGAGGAAGAGATGGCCTTAAACCCCAGGAAAGGCTTTAAAGACTTAGTGGCTGGGAGAAAGGGTTCATCATCCAAGGATGCCCCAAAGACCCAACTTCCTCCTAATCCTCCCCTTCCCCCTCTCCCTTCCCCTTTCGGCCTGCACCCCGACCCGAACTTGTGGAAAAAGAAGAGGAAGGAGAAGGAGATCGAGGAAGTGGAGATTTCCCCATCGAAGTGTCTGAAACAGCAAAAAACAGGAAAAGGTATACAAAGGGAGACTTCAATAGAGAGTAAGGAGGCTGAGCATTAGGCCAATGTATGTCATCCGACCTAGAGCCCCAAGCTGGAGTTGGATGGCACAGCATTGCCCTGGAATTCCTCCATTAGGGAGTTCTAGAAAGGCCACGCCTACCACGTGGCTGAGGCTCTGGAACGCCCCATCTTGCTACCCAAGGACATGGACGCCTTAAGGAAAATAAGGCAGCAAGAGCTCTTCCTGTCCCTGAAGAGGGACCTAGCCCTGGTAAGCCCCTGGGATTGCTTTATTTGTTTCCTTTTCTTGGCGCTTTTTTATGTCTTGTTTCTAACATATTCTTTGTTTGCTTATGTGTAGGTTATCCACGAGGTTTCTGTGGCTGAGGAGTGGGTCAATGATGCCCAGAATGAAGCCAAGGTTGAGGCCAACCTTTGTGCTGAGGCTAACAAGGCCTTAGGTGCCTCTAATTAGAAAAGCAAAGAGCTAGCTAGCAAATTAATTGAAGAGGAGATAGCGCATCTGAGTGCTGAGGCCGGTTTGAAAATTGTTGAGAAACAGGCCAGGGACCAATGCCAGAAACTCCGCATCACAGAGATAGAGCTGGCCACTCAAAGACAACTAGTCCTGGAGCTTAATGCCAATCTGCAGAAGGCTGAAGAGGCAGCTTGGATGGCTAAAGAGGCTTCTGGGGCTGCGAAGATGGTAGCCTATGAGCGTGGCGTACTGGAAATAGAGTCGTGGCTAGCAAAGGAGGTGGTAGGGGTATGTAGGGACTACGGCGCCGAGGTATGGGCAGAATCACTCAACCAGCTAGGAGTCCCTGCTAACTTCGAGCTGAGGAGAGCTAAGAACATTTACTTCCCAGAGGACATTCAAGAAGCTCCAGCAATGCTTCCTCCTCCTTTTGCTAATCCTCTCCCTCCCCCTAAGCAACTATCCATTATCCAAGCCCCTCCTCTTGATGCTGAAGTCTTGATAGGAGCTAGCAAAGGTAAGGAGGTCCAGCCATTAATCAAGGCCACCCAGTCCGAGTATGCCCTCATAATCAAGGATGTGGTCTCCCAGGCTAAGGTTGTAGAGTCTAAGTCCAAGGTCAATGAGACCTAATCTAAGGCTGCTGATCCCAAGGAGGACCCTCACCAATCAAAGGCATAGCTACAGGATTTCTTTTTTTACTTTATTATTATTATTATTATTTTTTTTTTTTTTTTTTTTTGGCCTGGTAACTTCTGTTTTGGTTTTCACAATTTGTAACCAAGTTGCCATTTTGTATTTAATCTGTCTTGCTTCAAGGCTTTTGTTAATGAACGTTATGAACATTTTCTTTATTTCTATGATTCTTATACAAGTGTTGATATAATTTCTATCTTGTTTAATACTTAGATAATATGAAAATTGGATACAACTCCATTTATGTATACAAATGGTAAGACACCAATTCATGCCAGGCTTCATCTAGATTTCTCCCTAATACTAAGTTAAAAGATTTGGATACAATAATCAGACCTAAAATAGATTATGGATATACTTCCAAATGCTTTAAGTGATGATTACAAGCATGCAATTAATCATTTCACTTTAATGAAGATCCAAATAGGAAGGGTTAACATACTTAAATAGGTCCAGATATAGTGCAATTTCTGTTCGACACTCTTTTGAATGGCTTAAAATATCAATTTACCCAAGGTATGTGGTCCGAGGAGCCAGGCATAACCAAGGTTCTGTTTGATACTTAGACAAATGTCAGGGAGTATTAATTTACCTAAAGCTTGTGGTCCGAGGAGCCAGACATAACTAAGGTTCTATTTAATACTTAGAACAATGATTAAAAGAAATTAATTTACCCAGGGTATGTGGTCCAAGGAGCCAGACATGACCAAGGTCCTGTTTGATACTTAGATAGAACGCGTGACATGCAATATAACAAACCCAAACATGGTAAAAAAAAAAAAAAGCTTTCATTAATAGTAATATCTTCTCAAGTTATTTATATTCCATGGGCGTGATACAGCCTTTTCCTCCAGATCTTCAAGATAATATGCACCTATTCCTGCTGCTGATGTGATACGGTATGGTCCTTCCCAGTTGAGCCCTAACTTTCCCCAGGTTGGGTTTTTTGCAGTATCTAAAACATTTCTTAACACCAAGTCACCAAGTGCCAATGGTCTCAGTTTCACGTTGGCATCATACCCTTGCTTGAGCTTATATTGGTAATAGGCCAATTGGACCGTGGTATTTTCTTTTCATTCTTCAATTAAGACTAAACTTTTCTCCAGTAACCCATCATTATTACTGGGAGTGAAGGAACTTGTTTTCAGCGTGACAAATCCAGTCTCTAAAGGAATAACAGTTTCGGCCCCATAGGTCATTGAAAAGGGAGTCTCCCCAGTGGACCTACTGGGCGTAGTTAGGTATGTCCAAAAGACGTGTGGCAGTTCTTCTACCCATTTACCCTTTGCATCGTCCAGTCTCTTTTTAAACTCTCCCACTATGACCTAGTTGATAGCTTCAGCCTGTCCGTTCCCCTATGAATATGCCAAGGTGGAATATCTATTTGTTATGCCCAGGTCATAGTAATACCTCCTGAAGGCCTTGCTATCAAACTGCAATCCGTTGTCTGAGATAAGGGTACAAGGGATTTCAAACCGAGTGATAATATTCTTTCAAACAAATTTCTTGGCATCCATATCCCTAATATTTGCCAATGGTTCAACTTCAAACCACTTGGTGAAGTAATCCGTGCCGACCAACAAGTATCTTTTATTTCCTATTACTTTAGGGAAAGGACCTACTGTGTCCAATCCCCATTGAGCAAAAGGCCAAGGGCTGGACAACGGATTAAGGACTCCTCCTAGTTGATGGATGTTTGGTGCAAATCTTTGGCATTGGTCACACTTCTTCACATATTCTTGTGCTTCCTTCTACATATTTGGCCACTAATAGTCTTGTGTGAGGGCCTGGTGAGACAAAGACCTGCCCCCTATGTGGTTCCCACAAATTTCTTCATGTAATTCTTCCAGAAGTAGCTTAACTGCTTTAAGGTGTATGCATAGCAGATATGGGCCAAAAAATGATCTCTTATACAGCTTTTGGTCCTTGGACAGCCAAAACTAAGGAGCTTTTCTTTGGACCTTGTCAGCCTCGGACTTACTCTCAGGTAAGACATATTCCTTAAGAAATAGCACAATAAAGTCCATCCAGCTAGGCCCCACCCTTATTTGATAAACATGGTTTAGATTTCCCCTCACCTCAGTAGGTTTATGTAAATCCTCCACAAGGATCACCAGAGGTAAGCTTTGTGCCGAGGAGGTTGCCAGTGTGGCAAGAGAGTCCGCATGTGTATTTCTACTTCTAGGGACTAGTGATAAATTAAAAAAACTCAAATCCAGACTGTAAATGTCTAACTTGGTTAAGATATTCCAGCATTCTAGGATCTCTAACTTCCAATTCTCCCTGGACTTAGCCTACCACCAGTCTTGAATCAGAGAAGATTTCCATTATTTTTCCACCCATCTTTCGAACCATGGTCATCCCTACTAACAGAGCTTCATACTCAGCCTCATTGTTTGTGGCCGAGAAGCCCAATCTCAATGATTTCTCAATCGTGATCCTCTCTGGAGATATCAGGACTAGCCCCACTAAAAATCCCTTGTGGTTTGCCGCACCATCAACGTAGACTTTTCAGGATAAAGGTTCTTGTACGGAGATTACACCAACCAATTTTCCATCCATGTTTTGCTCCTCTACACTCTCTTCTAATGGGGTTTTAGCAAACTCGACCACTAGGTCGGCGACGATCTGACCCTTACAGAGGTGCAAGGCATATACTTGATGGCAAAAGCCCCTAGAATTGTACCCCACTATGCAATTCTCCCTGTGTAATCAGTACTTCGAAGTAGAGATCTTAGTGGAAGTTAGGTTAGGACAACAATTGTATGTGATTGGAAATAGTGGGGGAGCTTACACGTAGCATGCACCACTGCCAGAATGGACTTTTCCAATGGTAAGTAACGGATCTCGGCCTCATGTAGTGACTTGCTAACATAATAAACTGGCCTCTACACACCACTATCAACCCGTATCAGCACTAAGCTCACCGTGTGGGAGGCCACTGCAATGTAGGTAAACAAGGCCTCATCCACTTCGGGTCCGGACCATAGTCCTCAGAATCGGACCGGATCGGGAGGTCGGACTGTGAAAACCAAGAATCGAGATGAAAATTGATTTTTTAAGCATAAAGAACCGGGTATATATGGCAATTTCGTGAACCCCTAAAACTGGGGTTAGACCACACGAACCGGTGGCAAGAACCATGCAGTCCAACCCCTAGGTTAGGTCAACAATTGTATGTGATTGGAAATAATGGGGGAGCTTACGTGTAGCATGTACCACTACCAGAATGGCCTTCTCCAATGGTAAGTAACGAATCTCGGCCTCATGTAGTGACTTGCTAACATAATAAACTGGCCTCTACACACCCCTATCAACCCGTATCAGCACTAAGCTTACTGCGTGGGAGGCCACTGCAGTGTAGGTAAACAAGACCTCATCCACTTCGGGTCCGGACCATAGTCCTCAGAACCGGACCGAATCGGGAGGTCGAACTGTGAAAATCGAGAACCAAGATGAAAATCGGTTTTTTAAGTATAAAGAATCGGGCATATGTGGCAATTTTGTGAACCCTTAAAACCGAGTTTGGACCATACGAACCGATGGCGAGAACCATGCAGTCCAACCCCTAAGCAATTTTTTTATATATATATATATATATATAAAAACAACTTTACAAGGAATTATCCATCTCTTACAAGGAATAAAAAAAATTATAATTAAAATCCTTCAAAGATATTCAACTTTACTTCAAAAATTAATCATAAATTTTAATATTTTCATGGTTATTGTTTTATTTTATTAAGTTTCTTATTTAATTATTAAATATATGCTTGAAAATCATTAAATTTCCCTCACATATATAGATATATTAGTCAATTTTGCTAGTTTTATAAATTTAATATATATATTTAGGCTTTAATTAATTATTAAATTAATTATGATGTCATCACGGTTCGACCTCGGTTCGATCTCAAAAACCTTGAACATTTCCCTTTTACGGTTTAATGAACAGTCCGAGTCTGAAAACCTTGGTCTGGACATGATGGGTGACCGAGAAAGATAATTTTTCAACTGTTGGAAGGCCAAGACATAATCCTCGGTCCATTCAAATCCCTTCCATTTGTTCATTTGTTCAACAACTGAAAGAAAGGCCTACATCTGTTTGCTGATCGAGAGATGAATCGGTTTAGAGCAATGGTCATACCTGTTAGCTTTTGAACCTCTTTGGGATTTCGAGGTGGATGTAGATTATTGATTGCCTTAATCTGGTTAAGGTTGACTTCAATTTCGCGATATGTGACCATGTAGCCCAAGAACTTCCCTGATCCGATACCAAAAGAACACTTGGAAGCATTAAGTCGCAGCTTATGTTTCCTCAATATCTCAAAGATGTTCCTGAGGTCATTAACGTGCTCAGATTCCAACTTACTCTTAACCACCATGTCATCTATATAGACTCCAATGTTTTTCCCTAACTACAGCTCAAACATCCTTATTATCATCCTCTGGTAGGTAGCCCCTGCATTTTTCAAACCAAATGGCATCACCTTGTAATGGTAATTCCCAATAGAAGTAACAAAGACTGTTCTCTCTTGATTGTCCAAAGCCAAAAGTATCTGGTGGTAGCCTTCAAAAGTGTCCAAAAATCTCATATGAGGATGACCTACAATGGCACCCACTAGCTAGTCTATTAGAAGCATGGGAAAATGGTCTTTTAGGTAGGCCTTGTTCAAATTACTGAAGTCCACACATATCCGCCACTTTCCATTTTTCTTTTTCATAACCACAGTATTGGCCAACCATTCTGGGTAGAACACCTCTTTAATAGCCCCGGCTTACTTAAGCTTCATCGCCTTGTCTTTGACAGCGTCAGAATAATCCTTGGATGATCACCGAAGTGGTTGCTTTCTGGGAGTGACAGATGGATTGATGTTCAAATGATGGCAGATGAAGCTTGGATCAACCCCAAGAGCCTTGTAGACATTCCAAGCGAACACATCAACGCTCCTCTTGAAAAACTCTATCAGCTCTTCTTTCTCTTGAGTTGGTAATTGAGCCCCAACTTGGAAAAACTTCTCTAAGTCATCACTATAGCAAATTTCTCTAAGTCTTCACATTTCGTGTCCTCGGCTGGCCCATCTTTGAGTAACACCAGAGACTTTGACTGCTATAAACCTCTCTCAGCAGAGGTCGAGGACTTAGCTGTAGGCGGATACAAAATTGCAGACACGAGGCACTACCTAGCCATGGATTGACTCCCTACTAGCTCCTCAATCTGGTCCCTTAATAGATACTTCACTTTCTAATACAAAGGTGAGGAAATAGCCCCTAGGGCATGAAGCCAGGATCTAGCCACAATGGCCATGTAGGGAGAGTATGCATCTACTACAATGAAATCCACTTCAACCACTTCTAAGCCTGCCTGCACAGGCAGCCTAATCTAGCCCTTTGGGATGACAACTTTCCCATCAAAACTCACTAAAGGTGAATTATAGGATGTTAAATCTTTAGACTTTAAGTTCAGTCCTTTGTATAAGTCAGGGTACATAATCTCTACACCACTACCCTGATCTACCATTACCCTCTTCACATCATGCCCTTCTATTCTGAGGGTTACCACCAAAGCATCATCATGTGGCTGGATGTTTCCAATCTTGTCTTCATCCAAAAAACTCAGCGCTAGTTGGATCTCCATTTTGGCCTTCTTCGGCTCAGGCTTAAAGTCCTCGGCTGGTAGCCGAGCTACAGACATCACCCTGGAAGGATTAGAACCAGTTTTCCTAGGTGCAACAAAGATGACATTGATTGTACCTAACAGGAGCCTCGAAGAAGCATTCCCTTGAGCCCCTGACCTTGATTGGTCCCCCTGCCCGTTGGGTCGATACAAAAATTGCTACAACCTTCCCTCTCTGACCAGTTGCTCCAAATGGTTCCACAGAGTTCTGCAGTCCTCGATGGTATGCCCCCGCTCCTAATGGTATTAGCAGTGAAGGCTTTAATTGCGCTTCAAGGGGTTTTCACTCATCTTGTTTGGCCATTTGAAGTATGGCTTGTTCTTAATCTTCTCCAAAACTTGATGCATCGATTCTCCTAATACAGTGTTTACCACTTGAGGGGCTATAGGCCCAAATTGCCTAGCAAGATCCCTCCGGAGTCTGTTATTGTTGTAGCGATTCACCCTAAAATCCCTCCTCTCTTAAGGGATAACCTTACTCTTTCCCTTGCCTTGCTGTTGGTCCTTTTCGACCCTCTTATACGTATCAATCTAATTCATAAGCTGGCGTACACTGGTAACAGGTTTCCTAGTCAAAGACTTCCTTAAGCCGTGCACGGCAAGTAAGCCGACCTCGAAAGTGCTGATGGCTACATCATCAAAGCCACCATCTATCTCATTAAAAATCTCCTAGTATCTGTCTGAATATGTTTTCAGGGTTTTTCCTTCTCTCATGGACAGAGATAATAAGGAATGTAAAGGCCAAGGAATCCTGCAACATGTAATAAAGTGGGAACCAAACGCTTGGGTGAGTTCGTTAAAGGAATTAATGGAACTTGCGCCCAAACCATCAAACCACCTCATTGCCACGGGCCCTAAGCTGGATGGGAACACCTTACACATCAAGGCCTCGTTCTTAGAGTGCACAACCATTCTCTGATTGAAGTGACTAACGTGTTCCATAGGGTCTGTTCGACCATTGTACATGGTGAATATGGGCTGAGTGAACCGCCTAGGAAGTCTCCCTCCCTTAATCTTGAGCATGAAAGGTGATCTGGAAATTTGGTTGAGTACTCTACTCATAGTGTCATTTCCTAGGCCTCTCGAAGACAAATTTATGTTTCTGTGCTTATGATGGTATTCATCATCATACGAGAAAGACTCACTAGGAGAAGTCCTTGATCTGCGCCTATAGCTACCATCCTGTTCATCGTCGGAAGAGAAATCTAGATTGGAAGAAGCTCACTTTCGCTGTTCATGGCGTAAACTTCTCTTCAAGTGATCAATTTCCAACTGCATGGCTCTAGTATCTTTCTCATGAGAGAGATGGCTACCACCTCAAGAATGGCTCCTACTAGTATAGGTAGTGTGCACACTTCCCTCCCGATCCCTTCTCTGTTCAAGGTCACGGAAGTGATCCTGACATTGAGACCCCAAATATTCTGCCTAGTTTGGACCCAAACCTACCATCTTTGAAAGTTAGACTCACTATCACACCAGTAGTTTCCCACAAATGACACCAATTATAAGGATCAGATTTGAATTCCTTGCCCAAAAGGATGATGGACTTAGGTCTAAAAAGCCCAAAACAATGAATTTGTAGAGAGTGGATTGGAAAAACTGTGCCTTAATAAATTAGACAAACATTAAAGTAGATTTAGATGATAAGAGAATGAAAATAGACAGGTTTATGCTGAGGAAAATCGTCATCAGCAAAGTCCAAAGAAATCTGTTCTTATATATTTCTTTTAGGTTTGGTTACAAGGTCAGTTCTTCCTGCTACAGTGTTTTTCTTTTTGTCTCTCAATCCCCCCATTCCTCAGGGGTTCCTTACATTAAGTACCTCTCCTCCATCGATCTCTGCCATCCATTTGTTGATCATCCAGACTATTACTTAATTGCTTGTCCCATTGAACACCATCTTTGGCTCTCTGTGAGTTGGGGTAGCCAAGGCAGCACTGTTCTGGGGGTCCTCTCTACATAAATGCGACCAAAAAGTTAGCTACAGAGCATTCAATGTGATGGCAGCAGTTTTTTCCCAGATATTTCTAAGCTTCCATCCCTCTTGTATGTTCATAACACACGTCCCTATTAGTGGAACTTCCTGTAAGGTCACTTTGAGTGATAGGATATACATTTGATCTGTGCTTTGTTGATCCGAGGAGACACTCCTCCTCTGACCACCTTTCCCAACCTTTCCACCTACATGTTACTTATGGGACTCTGAACTTAACACACATTATTGTTTATTTGTCCTTGAACCAATCAATATCCTCAGCCAAGGCCTATGGCTCAATATATAATTTTGGACCCCTATCCCTACAAGTACCACTTGATTTATTTATTTAATTAATTTAGTGAAAAATTAGATTAGGATTGGTCACTAAATTTTGACATGGACTTTTGTAATTGACTTAATTAATTTTTACTTCGTTCAATTATACAATATTCCAAAAGTAAAATAATAATGTACTTCTTTCTCTTACATTAGATTGAGTCTTACCATTTAAATTAATGTTGAGATTCACTATTTATGTGAGATAAGGAAATAAGACATTAATGTAGTCATGGACTATTGTTTAATTTTCCATTAGCCATTTTTTCTAAATAAAATCAAAGGAGACTCACAAAAGTAGCCACTACCTTGGGGCCACTTAAATCTTGTCATATGTGGTGTAAGACCGTACACCCACATATTAGTGATACTTGCTATTGCTCAAACTCGCAACTCTTAAGCTCATAGGGTAGGTGTAATAGGTCATAAGAACTTTCTGCTCGCTACTAGTATCAAGTCATGAATTGTTTTGTGCACGCAATCCGTCCAAAACTCTTATCACCTTTTTTATTTACATATTTCATTTTAAATTAGAGTAATACTAGAGATGCAAACTTTAAAAAAAATTACAAACTAATGATATGGTGAGTAGTTATTGGTAAATAAAAAAGTGACGTTAATAGTAGGCATAAATGAAAATTAGTAAAATGTTGGTCCCATCAACAATTTGTAAAAATATTGTAAAATGATTCGTGGCTGTTTATTTTTAATTTAAGGTTAACAAAAATAACTTTTCCCCTCTTCCTATGTGTATGTTAAAAATATTTAGTATTCTTAAAAGAATTAACCACATTGGAAAAGTGTGTGTGTTAAAAATGGAAAATGTGTATGAGTAAAAGAGGTTTAAAGTCTATGTTGTTAATTCAAGAGTTATATCATTTTAGATATACACAATTATTAGTTTTTTTAAAACATTTTATTCTCCCCCTATGTATGTATGTTAAAAATATTTAGTATTTAAAAAAAAAAAAAAAAGGTTAACAAAAATAACAATTGCCTAAACACTTTGCGTATAAAATGTAGTACAATATTATCTAGTATCTACCTAACTATGTTCCAAAACCAAATATTATCATTATAAAACCACCGGACTTATTTGTTTGAATTGAGAATGGTTCTAGTAATACTAATGGGTTTGAGCCACATGTGACAATGCATACTAGTATAGTAGTATGTCTGTATATATATTTATATATAGTTACAGCTTTTTTTTTTTTTTTTTTTTTGGGGGGAGAAACTTACAAGGTAACAACAGGATATAAAAAAGAAAATGAGTAGTGACATCATTATCCTATAAAGTTTAACGTCATGGTGTACGGACATTGACATATTCTATTGTATTCCCATAAACGATTCAAACAAGAAGTAGATGGGCCACGTGGGTCTGCACCTCAATAGCTGTTTTCCTTTCTTTGGTCAATGGATGTTGGCAGTTTGCACTTTGGTTTTTTTTTTTTTTCAAATGTTTTATCTGTTGGCGGGACGTTCCGTACGTTTGTTCTCTTCACATGGAATGGAAGTTTTACCTTCTTCTTCTTCTTGTTAACAAGTTCGAGTGAAACGATGCCGTTGAGTATATATCCTTGTTAAAAATGCAGAATTCGCCTTGGATATCAATATTTTGGACTTCGTTTAGTTAGAGGATGTAAAAGTGGGGTAGAAAAATGTTAATTTTTTTCTTTTATAGGTTTAAGTTGAAAGGATAAAAAAGTGAAACAAAAGAAAACTCATTTATATATGTATATATATATGAAAGAAGTAGAGATGTAGATGGATATTTTTCATCAAAACCCCTCTCCTCTCTCATTTTCTCCTTTCAACCAAACGTCCTTCTATGCTATTTTCTCCTCATTTTTCTCTTTCTCATTTTCATCCTCCCAAGTTTCACACACTGCACTTCTGTTAATATATGGTTGGATTCTCATTTTTCTCTCTCATTTTCATCCTCCCAAATTTCACATACTGCAGTTTTGTTAATACATGGTTGGATTATAAGAAAAAAAAATGCTAACAGGTGCTCTTATGATAATAATTAAAAATTTATTTAAAATTTTTTTATGAAAAAATAAAAAAAGAGCAATTAATATTTTGATATTTTTTTTTTATCATAAAAATAATGTCAAAATTTTTTTAAAATTAATTGTTAACCATTGTTTTAAGAGCATCTATTAACATTACTTTATAATTTATATTACTTACACATAAATATATCACCATTAATACTATATAATTAATCCAATCGACATGTATATTAGTTGTAAGAGGGGTTATATATATATATATATATATATTTTTTTTTTTTTTGGCATGAGGGTTTTAGAATTTAGGATTTTTTTTAATTTAGGGGGGTGTGCCGACAGACAGTCCATCTGGACCGTACACTTTGTCCCGTTAATTTTTTCCAACAAGGACCACTGTTTGATAAGAATTCTGCATCATCATAATTTATTTCTTTACCTGGAGATCCGACGGCATCAAAATTCATAGTTCATAAATTCCCTGAGTGAGTGAATCTTACTGAGCCGTTCAAGGTGGGACCCTAATATGAAGAAAATGTCAAAGATTAAAAATTGATGAGTCGGTCAAATTTAGACGTCCGCAATAAACGCCTTTGTCTCACCATAGGTCCCCCTGTAGGTCCTGTCCTCATATGTTAAACTTTCCCATATGTAGGCTTAGTCCTTCGATTCCATATAAATTTCATATTTTACCCGTATTTAAATAGATGCTAATACTTTCTATCTTATATATAAATGATAATAGTAACAAAACACTTTTGTTTTTTTTTTAAAAAAAAACACTTGTTAAAAAAACAATCTACTAACTAAAAATATGAATTTTTTTATCAGTAAAATTATAAATTTCTTTAATTGTTTATTATTCCCTTTATCTTTTTTTGAAAGATGAAAAAATTTTAGATTGCACGACATATAATCAAATGTTTCAAAAACTAAACTGTTTAAAAAAAAAATCCGAAAATGGAGGGTGTAAACACAAAATTTTATGTTTGAAAATTTGATGAATAAGTGAGTACAATTTTTTATATTTATACTTTATTACAAAGGAATAATCTTTCCTCTTTAAAAAATTATTCAATTCAAAATTATGCCAACGTAGACTTGATTCAAACTCATTACCTCTTTCACTTTGATTAGTGAATAGAATGAAAGGTCTTTACAACGTAACTTTCGTGAAGCACTATCTATGCACCTGTTATAAAGACCTTTTGTTCTTCATGTTTTTTGAATGTTCTCTGCATTTGAATACTTTTGGATGGAAGTTCTAGAGGGCTTTAGGGGTTGAATCTATAGAGTTTCAATGGATTTGGGTTCTTGATGTTTTAGGAGGCTTTGGAGCTTAATTTAAGTAAAGCTTCAAGGTTTGGAAGAATGACTTGAATAAATATAATTCAAATATTTTTGTATTCACAAGATTTATATATCGAAGTTATTTAATTTCAAGATTTGTAGTTTTTGAAATTCTTTGAAGCTTTTGAGCTTAATTATAGTAAAGTGTCATAATTTCTTAGAAAATATGACTACCAAGAGACTAGCGAGTACCAATATTTATAAGAGTCTTGAGGAAGTTTAAGACACGAGGTTAATTTTGATTGGCAATACATATCATAATTTAACAAGAGGAACTTTAGGTCTTGTTCTCTAAGAGACAAATGTTATTATTTGATTAACCAAAGTACCTTAATTTTAAGTATCAAATTCTAATTTTTAATTGTACCTTAATTGTGTCACTTCAAATCAAAATATCAACACATATTTGCATGTACATGGATTTTGGATATTCTTTATAATTTTCATTTACTGACGCTTGAAATTTTTTTATTAGTCGATGAATAACAACAATAGGAATCACTAAGTAGCAGGTGCCTCTTTGTAATTGGCTATTTTGACATATATAGATTTGGTATGATGTAGTGTTTTGTGAATGGTTGAAAATTCCCTTTTCTACAGAGAACTTCAAAGTTTTAAGGTTAAGTGTGAGTTTGAATTGAAATGAAAAATTAAAATTATTTCACTATTCAGCTTATTTTTGCTACTATTTATGAGTTTTACTGCACTTTTTGGCACTATTCATGTGTCTTACTATACTATTTCAACTAACTTTTACCTTTATATACAGTACTTTCAGCAATAATTTTCAATTTCAGCTAAATAAGTGGTATTCAAACACGCTCTAAATCAAGATTGGACAAAAAGTTGGAATGCAATGATGTCATATATAATTTAATATCAAGTAAAATACAAGTAATAAGAATAAATTTGTAAAAATTAGTAACCTTGATTAAAAAATATCTACATATTTGTACAGCTTAAATATAGGAAAACAAGGATACAATTATAAAGTATAAACAACAGAAAAACAATAGAGAGTAAAAAATGATATATTTATGTATAACGTTTCTACTTATTAAGTAATAGGCTATACATTCCTCAAAAATAACAATAATTTTTTTTTTTAAATAACAATAATAATAATAGGCTATACATATTCATAGTGTTATATATATATATATATATATGCATAATAAATTTGAAATGAATTTTTTTATATTTTCTAAATTTAGATATATAAACTTGCCTATAGATATATTGAAACAAAATCAAAGTATAACTAAAATGATACTTGACATGAAATTTGAGTGCAATTATAATCTAATTTAAATTATGGATTGAACTTTCTCTCAGCATTTGGATTCCAGTTAGCTCAACTGGTAAAGTTTTTAATGGTTGAATAAGAGATCTGAATTTCACACTAAAAACTGATTGGTGTCTTGATCTTGGTCTGTTGCTCATGCTTTGGCCAAAATGGCTATTAATAGACCTAGTTTAATTGTCTGGATGGAAGATATACCACCAGACATTCGCCATTTTGTACAAGCTGATTCAGCCTTAGTTAAAAAAATCAGAAGCGGACGCTATAGGTTGAAACTCTTTAAAAAAAAAAAAAAAATTCTCTCAGCATCAACTTTAACTTTAATATACTACTTATATATATATATATATAGATTATAAATTAATATAGAATCATAGATACACATAAGGGCCATAAGGCCAGTGTAAAAGCAAACATTCGATGGACATCAAATTACCTTTTGATTGGCTATTGCTGTTCTTTACTAATCCTGCTTTAAGCTCACTCTTAAACTTCTATAGGTTAAAACCTTTAGCGTTTTATTAGTTTTTGCTATCTTTATTCCCAAACTACTCTGCTCCTTCAACCTCATATATTCTGCCATATGCATTAGGTCAAAGTGTGATAGCACATCATGGAGACGCTTATTTTTATTACTTTTTTCAGCGATGACGGCTGCTACTCATGAAAATAAACCATACTTTCACCTCTCTGTATCATTTGACTTCTTGTTTTTAAGAAACCATATTAATCTCTGTTGCTTTTGTGCCCTTCTGGTTGGCAACTTTGAAGTGTGCAACGAAGACTTACAATTACAAATGAGAAATGTCTGAGTTTGCTTTTTTTATGTGTCGGTCATATGCCTCACTTGACTATAATATTTTATCAATAATTTAGCCATGATAAGAAAGCAATGTCCCATTCTCGTTCGTGTCGCAGATAATGGCAACACAAAGAAAGAAGATCAAAGAATCGCATTCGTACCAGTAAATGTGATGTGAATTAGGTGCTAATTACTATTTAAACCACATCAGACTCATTCATTAAAAAATAGCATTACTTTTCAATTTATTTTCTCTATTATAATAAAAAATAAACTAGTTATTTGGTGGCTTGCCAAGTATTTGGTTTGAAATACCCGTCATTTTTTTTTCCTCGATCGAACATAACAAAGATATTAGGAGACAATTAATCTGATAAAAAATGTGTACACAATTTATTTCACAATTTGCATATGATCAATTATAACCTACCATCTCAACAAATTGTAAAAAAATTGCAAAATATATATTGCCTTTTAACATATATTGCTCAGATAAATATATATAGAACTTAGCTGGTTGATGAGACTGCTTTTGTAATTTTGTGCCTTTGTTTTTTCATTTTCCTTTTTGCCTAAGATATAAGCGAAAAAATACAAAGATGTGAGGCCAGAGCGGGTTTGTCAAAACTCAAAATACATGAGAAAATAACTTATGGAAATGCATTAACTCTCTCTCTCTCTCTCTCTCTCTCTCTCTCTTTACATCGTGCATACGTTAGGATGATTCTTGTACAACAGTATTAAGTTAGGAGTTGGGACCACGTACAGAATTTATGTAATGACAAATATGGACATGTAAGCAAAACCAAAGTTAGGGGCATAAAAGAAGGAAGACTTTTGGCAACATTTCTAAGAAGGCTCCAATTAACTCAAAACTAAGCATAAAGAAGCATAAAAATAAGGTTACCATGTGAAAGAACAGTAAAAAGTAAAGTAGACCGTATCTTCTTTCCAAAAGTAAGGTATTATTTTCTATAGCGTTAATGTTTGTGATTTGTGAATTTGTAAATTTGTAAAGGCCAACTCCCAATGAGCTGACCTTTTTAGATTAAAAACATTGTGGTCCATGGACCATCTTATTGGCAATAAAAAAAGGTTCAATCATACGATTGTTTTTAAGTTTTTTCCCTAGGCACTATAATAAGCTCACGTTTTTTTCTTTAGTCTTATGCTAAAATATATGCCTTGACCCTGCATTTTTCATGCAGCTAGTGCACTGGACCGTTTACTTTTCTTGTAATATCTCCTACACGTCACTCTCTACATAATCTGGAATTCGCATTTCCTTTTGGGTTGGAATTCTATGTTATGTTTTCATCCAAAAAAGAAAAAAAAAAAGGTATGTTATGCTGCTTTGTAATTAACAATTTAACATATATAGTAGTCAACAGACACTACTAAATATTTTTATTGATGTTTAATTGGATTAATAATCCCCGTGTTTCATCAGAATGTAGAAGCTATTAGTGGTGTGCTGCAATGGGAATATGGTGGATTAGGGATTAAAAAGAAAAAAGAAAAAGAAAAAAGAGGTGTTTAAATTTTGACTTTCCCCATGGGTGTGCTATTGCCTGTGGGCCAAGTATATCTTCCAAATTTTTCTTTGTATATACATCACTTCACTTGCAATGATCATTCCTAATACGATAGTCAAGTCCATGCTAACCAATATTAAAGTAGCACAAAGATAGAAAAAGATGTACTTAATAAGTGAATTTCAGTTGGGTTAACTAGTAAAGTCTCTAATAGTTGAATAAGAGATTTGAGATTTAATTACTGCTTATACTAAAAATCGATTGATTTCTTAATCGGATGAAAATAGCACAATCATCAAAAGCAGACATCATAATTAAAACTCTATCAAAATATATATATATATATACACACACACAATAATCTCCTAGTGTGTGTCTCTCTCTTCTTGAAAAATTTAAGAAAATCTGAGTTATCCTATCAAATTAAAAAAGTAGTATGATGAGGAGCATTGGAAGATAGAAGATTCTTGTATAAAGAGAGAGAGAGAGAGAGAGTCGTCCTATACTAATCATGATATTTCCTTTCCCTTTTTTAACAGCACAAAAATTAAAAATGAGTGGAGTGAGTGAAGCATACCATACTGATGAAAAGCTCTCAACCTCTAGAGAGATGGAGAGAGGAGCTTAGTTGGTGAGCAGTCAGCATTACCGACAGGAATTTCTGTCCTCTCCACTAAAAATGAGTAATTAGACCATGGTGGTAAAATAATACTATACTCAATTCCCTGATACTTTTCTACTCACTACTAAAAAGGTTGAAAAGACCCACTGTTTTTTTCACCTTTGTTACTGTTTATAGGAGGTGGGTGCGTGATTCTGAAATCGAGAGTGAGTGTGTATGTGCAAATTTCAAACTGCTTTTTAAGGATTTTGTATGATGAGAGTAAATGATATTGGATGGAGGGTATCTTTGAAAATCTACTCCGTGTGACTATGAAAAGATGCAAAAATATATTTTGATGGCCTTCCATAATAGAATAATTGCATTGCTTGGATCAAAAAATGGTTGATGGCAAGCCATTGTCAATAATTCATTATTTTCTGCTTGCCTTGTGTGTAAGTAGTAAGCACCAAGCAGTACTTTCAACCCCACAAAAAAAGAAAAAGAAAAAAAATAAAGTGAGCAGTACTCTACACACATGTACATCCAATTCAATGTCTTTCTGTTTCTTCTCTCACCTCTTTTTTTCACTCAAAAGAGTTTGCACACTTGCAATCATAAACCAATGTGCATACCCATCATGCTACAACCATAGAATAATAAGTGGATTAAATGCATGGCTCAGACTTATGGGAGTGTATATGTGAAGAATATTGAAGCCGTTATTTTCTTTTCTTTTTTTCTCAGAAAATTAAATATTGATTAATGTACAAAGTTGGAAATTGGCAATGTTGTTGGGGGTAATTAAACGAAAAGATTACACAACAACTTTATTTCATTTCCATTTGGTGTCTAGTCACCTGCATAATTATTATGCTTTTCTGGCTTAAAGAAATATCTTGCTTGAGCCATGCAAAAATGTCAGTTTACTACAATACCCATTATAGTTTCAATTCCAAACTCTTTACATACTCTAAATGTGACACCCAAGTTCAAGTTATACCACGAGCCAACAGACCTGAAATTCGAAGTCTTGGTCAAGAGAAACTCCTAATATTTTCAAAGTCATTCACGGACTGTTTCTGATTGAGAGAGGCACAGACATTCTAGACCAATGCTATGTAACTTGTAGGAAATTATTTATATTTTGGACTTGGAGCACTCATATTCCAATAATCACTAACTTGGAATTGAACCTTGCCTACAAGAAATAAATAAATTTGTTAGTATTTTGGCTTAATGATAAAAAACAATCATTATATAATTAACTTGCACCATAAGTTTAAATCTTATCGTATCTATTAAAAAAAATGATAAATTAACAATATGTCTATGTGATTGTAATCACATCATTAAAAATGATCATATACACAGATGAAATGAGGATAAAGTCTGATAACAACACTGCCTGTTAAACATAATTTTCAACTCCCATAGCTAATTGAAACCAGAAAAATCAGTTCAAAGTTCGTTGTAGAATCACTCTCAAGCACCTTCTGTGTTGCTTCGAGCCGACAAATCTTCTTTGCTTTGGGGCCTTTGAAGAACATTTTCACAATCATGGGGAGCATCACCCAATGACTCTGCATGAACGTCACGAGGCTTAGGAATGTTTAAAAGAGAAGTAACCCAAAGCTGATTTGATTGGGGTTAAAAGAAAAGGGAAAACCAAAACCCCCCTGATTTCTCTCCATGACAATCAAAGCTTTGATAAAGACTTGCACTTCTTTCATTTTGTGGGGCTCCACTCTCTCTCTCTCTCTCTCAAAGACACAAAAAAACAGAAGATATGGATGAGATAGAAACAGTCAGAACTTAGAAGTGCTCTTCCAGCTATAAAGGTTTGCTCTAAGGTCCTTCCCAGGGTAGTTGACCCATGTAGCAATACCCTCCTTGCCATCGATCCACCCAACCGGTTCGAGCAAGCTCTGGCCTTTTGCTAAAAGACACTTCAATGCCGGATTTTCAAGTCAAATCCCCTCTTGGATCCTTTTGGAAAATTCCTCTTTAATCATGGTCCAACCAGTTCTACTAACAACCAACCATCTTATGGTGGCCTCTCCAGTCCAACCATATCTTTGTCCAATGCTTCTGCCACCAAAAAGATCAATTTAGTACTAATTATATCATCAGATTCTTCAGTTCAATTCGTAATCATTATTTCTTTCAACTGCAAAGATTAAAGTTCTCTAAAATATAGCAACTTTATTATTTTCCTATGCTGAGTTTTATTTTTAACTTCAAACACACTAAGTCCCGTACTATACTAACATTGAGGGAAAACTGTAGAGGACTCATGGGTGCAAGGATTTTGAACGTAGCTCAGAGAAGAGGGTTTTTTTTTATTAAAAAAAAAAAAAAAAAAAAAAAAAAAAAAAAAAAAAAACTAGCAGCCAGTTTGAGTAGATCAGCTATAAATACTTTTATAAATCAAATGTAATTCCTTAATTAACTAGTTTTAGTGTCTCAGCCAGTAAAAATAAGTAAAAGGTTCAAGCAAGAACCTATTTTGTAAAGGAAGCCCCACTTAAACTTGGAATCTCATCCCAACTTTAGTGAGCTAAGAGACCAACCACAAGACACTTGCAGAAAGGACATTTGGAGCTTCCAACGCAAAACCCATCTATACTGTTCAGCTATTGTCACAAAGAGCACTGTGGCGCATGGTGTTTTGAACAGAAGACTAATCATGCATCCCAACTTCAGTTACATTGGCTTCAAATGTGCAATTGGATTTTGGGATGCATTTGCAGATTGAATACTTCATTAATCATGGTAAAATGGTGAAGAATAGTATTAGAAGTGCAAAATTATGGAACAAAGCAGCGCATTCTAGGATTTTGAGAATGTGATGACCAAAGTTAGTTTTTGAATCATCAATGTCTTCTTGAGAAAATCAACAAGTGCCTGTAAATATATACAAGTTGCAGACCTAAAGACATAGTGTTACAACCAAATCACAAAAGAGCATCATTTCTAAATTACAAGCCAAATCAACTCTGATAAATGATAATGCACATCCACGCTGAAGATAACAATTAGTGCTGCTCTATGTTCTCTAAGATTATCATCCATGTGTTAGTTAACCAAATCTAATGAAAAGGTTTATAGTAGAGATTCAATCATAAAGCTAAAGGAGGAATTATAAAACCTTCCTCTTCATAAATATTATTTATCTGGAATTAATTGAAGGAACAAAAATTTTACAACGTTCTTCCTGTTCTGTAACTTTGTTCATGCAGCAGTCTCTATCTTTACAAACAAGAAGATTTCCTTTTCTGCAAACCCAAAAACTTCAATATTACCTAGGGTGAAGATGGGCAGTTGCTCAAATCATGAGGCCAAGCACAAGTAGGAGTTCAAAATTCAATCTCCCTATCAATGTCCCTCTCTTTCCTACCTGACTGCCCCGAAATCTTCTAAAGAGTAAGTAAAGAAATACCAAAAATGGAAGAGAAGAAAAACGGAAGTTGTGGAAAGAATTCAATAAATCCTAAAAATTTAAATTTCTAAACAAGTGAAAAGAAAAATGTTACACTGAGGATGTATCAACAAGAACCTCATTTAGCACATCATCCTCACCGTTTGCAAAGGAGAACAGCTCGGCATCCTTATCTTCATCGCTGGAAAAATCCCGTCTATCAAGTTTCGAGTGAGCTGCAATGAATATCAACTTCTGTGCCCGGTCCATACCTGCCCTTGAGTGCCCATGGGCACACACCCATCTCAAGAAAGACCAATTGCATTTGAATCCACAAGAAGTTGCATGAAGAAAGATAAGCCTAACTGCAACTTTCCCTAGTGACTTAAATTCAGTAAGGTACGTTTCCCACACAAGCCTACTGCTCTGGGGGTTGGCAATTTTCATCTTTCCAGTAATGGGGTCCCTATCCTTCATCTGCACAGCTCGTGCATAGACTGCTTCAAGCCCTTCTGTCCTCCATTTCATAAGTTCCATTAGCGCAATGTGAGCTTCTTCCCTCGACACAAGCCGGGTTATGAGCTTGTCCACATCCTTTTCCTGCTCAGGTGTCAAGTATTTGAACGGTGGAAGGTACTTCCCACTAGTGTCCCTAATCAAATAAAGAGGATCAAGTATATAAGCAGCAGCCCAAGCTGGGTGATAATTTTTCTTGAACCGCCTTTCAATCACCCTCTCTAAGGGTCCTCCTGCAATGTTGAACTTGGAACACCAATCCTTCACGTTTTCTCTAAGCTTGTCCCAAAGTGGGAGGCATTGCCCAACCAATGGCCTTTCTGTCTCAATCTCTTGAGCCATGTCCTTGACCAATTTAACCAGCGAGTGCACTGCCTCCAATTCATTCCAAAACCCCACATCCTGAATCATCTCCCCGACTTCTCTTGCAATTGGGTCCTCCATTGCTGCCATCTTATATGAATCATCCAGCAGAATCGACTGTAGTGCTCGAACTGAATTCAGTATATCCTCCACCATTGTATATACAGGCCCAAAGTTTACACTCTCATACTCGCGCAACGGTACTCTAAGCAATCCAGCTTGTCCGTACTCCTGCAACTGATACTTATGAAAAATATTTCGAATCTGAGACTTGTAATTAACGAAATTGGCGAGCTTGAAACAATTATCAGTGACTGTCTTGAACAATGAAAGCTCCTTGCTAAAGTCCTTAATCAAACTATTGAACCCTTGAAACTGACAAGAAAGGTTAATCATCCAATGATTCTTAGTCTCCAAATTCCTCAATGCCTTTGCCTTGAACTTATCTGCAACTATTCCTACACATTGCTGCACAGCATGCCCACAAATGCCTGTGATTGTCTCCCACAAAATCTCTTCGGCATACGTAGAAGGCACGGAACCGCTAACAAACACTGCCCTCCTATACAAACTAGTCCCATTTGGAAGGTTCACAGTCAAATTCACCAAACTCTCTTCCCCCAAAACCCCATAATTCTTGAATTTCCACCCATCAGTGGCAATCTGAAAGAACATAGCGTCTCTAATCCTCGCTTCAGACTCAACCTTAGCTTCCTCAAACTTAGTATCCAATCTGCCACCTGTGAACTCTCTCCGAGAAATCCCCGGCAGCCCAACTTGATTCAAGAAAGCTCGGAACTTCGGGTGCTCCAAGCTCGAAAAAGAGACAGACCCACATGACTCAAACACCCAATCAGTGAGAAAATCAAGCGCGCAATCAATCTGAGTCTTACTTAGTGTCGGCCCAGGTGAAGTTTTCGGACTCTTGAGCTTCTTCACACTGTCTTCCAACATAGCAAGAGGCCCCAAATCCTCTTTCCCACCAGATAACATCAAATGCGGTTGTTGTGTCAGCATGGCCCCAGCACTCACAGCCGTAACAACCGTCGTCGCTGACACCGTCGGAGAGTACGGCAGCTCAAACCTCGTCGGATCCACTATCGCCAACGGTGGTACTTGGTAGGAAGAACCAGAGCCTCCACCACCAGTTGAAACCGAAGAAGAGCTACGCTTACGATGATTATGTTGCATAGGAACTGAAGGAGGGGGTGGAGGGGAAGCCATAGAAGCCGAAGAGGGTGAGATAGACGAAATGGGTTTTGCCACTGAGTTGAAATTGGGACAAGTACCACGCTTGAGGTGCTCAGAGGCAGTGCGTGACGGGTTTGAAGCTGAGAAAACGGCGTCGCATAAGGAACACCTGAGTTTGACTGCTTTGGGAAGACCGGTGTCAGTGTTATGAACCAACATGGGCTCAAGGTGCGCCCAGTACCACGCACCTTTGCCTTTTATAGCCTTTGTACGAACCATGACTAACCCTTCGTACCTCTTGTGTACGGCCTTTGCAGTCAACTCGTCAGTTGAGGCTGAGGCTGAAGCTGAAGCTGTTCCAGCTGAGACTGAGTCCACTGGAGGTGGTGCTGTAGTGTTAGTAGAAGCCGCCATTGTCAGGACCCAAATGGAAAACAAACACAAAAAAGTTGGGGTCTTGCTTTGGATTTTCTCAATCTTGAAGGGTATTCTTTGTTCTTTTCTTAATTTAGTATCTTCATCGTTCTTCTTGTTGTAGTTGTAGTTGTAGTTGTCATTTTTGTGGGGTTGGAGGGAGGTGCTGAAACGGTGGCGTCTTGGTTGCATTTAGCCCTGGATAGTAGGAATTGTGTGGTGGCCGGAGTTTCAGTTTCCGGCGACTGGCCATGCCGGAGACCGGCGATTTAGGAAGATTTTTTTTTGTTTGTTTGGGGTTGGGGGGAGTGAGAGAGGGGGTTGTGGTTTTAGTTTCACTGATGGGTCACTTCAGCTATTTTTGAGACCAAAGTATTTTCTCTCTCTCTCTCACAAACAGAGAGCGAGAGAGAGAGTATGAGGGTGATGACGCGCCTTCACGCGCCGCTACCATGCGCGTGGGGAACATGATGGAGCCGTGTTGATAGGAACTGGTACCAAGGAAGGGTAAAAACACAGTCCAACGTGCGAAAACACAACATGGGGATTGGTCGTTACTTGCTGGTGATTGGGGAGTGAAACCCACGCAGTAATGAAGGGGTGGTACTAAGGTTTTGGGCACTCACTTCTTTTCTCCTGCCTTTGATGTTTCTTTGCTTTATTTATATTTTTTTTCTTTCTTTTTGTGTTGTTGGGTCTTGTTGTGTGGGTCTAGTGGGGAAGAGTCTTCCTTGTCCGTTTCTTTCTTTTTCTTTTTTAAATAGTGTAGTAGTATTATTATACAATATTTTCTATTATTTCTTTTTTTATTTTATTTTTCTCTCTACCTCTCTCTCTCTCTCTCTCTCTCTCTCTCTCACAAATTAAATTTGGCTTTCCTTTTGTGACTTCTTGTTCATGTGTTTTTATAATACAGAATGTGGACATAAAAGGGCAACCTAGGAAATGAGCTCCAACCAGCTCTTCTGGGACAGTGTTGACCAAGACTTGTTGGAGAATTGCCTTGAAAAAGTTCTCTAAATATCTCATGCAATTTGGACCTGAAATTTTTTTTTTTCTTAATAAGATGTTTATTACATTTCTGTAACATTTTTACAATAACTTTTAGTTGATAGATTGTTATCATTAATTGATTAATGGTAAACAAAAAAATAATTATAATAAAATATTTAAATTAAAACCAATAACAATTTATCGTTTAAGATTTATTATAAAAATATTATAAATATAATATTTTTCTTATTTTTTGTATTTTATTATTATTATTATTTATTTATTTATTTATTAAGGCCTCAATAGTAGGTAGCTGGCATCAACAGAATGTATGTAATCTGGAGTCTGGACCGTGCATGGCCTATTTTGGCATTTTGGTCTTTTTAACCCGATTTTTCAGAAATAATATCATTCACAATTTCTATAGTTCATTTCAAATGAATCATTCAAATTTTGAAAGCAAGTGCTTCCTTTGTTTCTTTTTCTCTTTTATTTAATCCTGGTGATGCATAACTTTGTGTGGGTTCTATCATAAATTTAATTAGTGGAACCTATCATTCATGTGAGAAGAAGGAGCATGCATTTATAGTACTCTAAGAGTACACAACAATTTCTCTTATTTTTATATTGATTTTGAAGAAAAATTAAGTCAGATAAAAATATAATTATACTTAAAAATAATGAGGTTTTAAAAAGTTATATGCAAACAAATAAGTATATATAAATAAATCCAATAAAAGTCATACTTATATTTATTCCTTTAAAAACCATACAAAGATTCACACAAAAGAAAAGAAAAAAAAAATATTATATATGTAGGGGCTCCTTTTTCGGAGGTGGGCCCCCGACAATGAATTTGTAGAGAGTGGGGCAAAGGGTTTGGCTCCAGCCGGCCCCTCGCCGGTCTTCTTTGGACTTCTCGTTTATTTGCTCTGCGCCTAGGGTTGCTCCTCGGCTGGCGTCCGAGGAGGCCCCCCTTCACAAGGGGGGTTCTTTGCCTTATATACGCCCTTTAGCTCGATCCTGGCCTTACAGCTGTTGGCCATCCGGGCTACTAGTTCAGGACTTGTCCCATCAGACAGGTTCCTCACCATACTGGGGGTTGCTGCCTCCAAGGTTTCTCAGTGAAGGGTTTTGTCATCATTAATGTAGCCTGGAGGATCAGGCATACTCGTTAGGTGTGGATGTGACCACCTATTCTGGGTCTGCCCCCTACTTCGATTAGACTAGGTGTGCCGAGGAGGGGTGTATCCTCGGCTCGGGTCTGAGAAGAGCTAAAACCTTTAAGCCGACCATCTGGGGAGATCGCCCTCCTCGGCTTGGGCCCTGGGCCAGCCTAAAGGTGGGCCGGGGGTTCTGGGCTCTCGGGCCCCACAATATATATATATATATATATATATATATATATATATATATATATGAAAAGTATTAGTATCAATAATCAGCCTTTCAATTTGAATGACTAATCTCTAAAAAAACATAATAATAATAAATTGAAAGTCAATTTTTTTTATCCTATCACATATTTGTACATATCAATCGTATTATAATATGTTGGGTTATAATAACAGGTGCTCTTAAAGCATTTGTCCCACTAATAGACTATTTTAGGAAAAAAAAAAATTGAAACTACTTTAATAAGAAATATAAAAAATTATCAAACAATTAATTATTTTTTCTTTTCTCATAAAAAGTTTCTAAAAATATTTTCTAAATCAATACTCGTAAAGCATTAGTTAACTTTTCCCTTATATCACTTATATATGGAGTGCAAAATTAAGAATCTGCTAGATGCCCTCTCAAAAGAGTTCCTTGCATCTTCTTCTTCTTTTCCTCTATATTTATTACTGCATGCATCCCATTTTATTAAGCCTCATTACAAAATCAAATTTTTTTCACATCATTTAATGCGATGTTTTTTTAATTGAAAAAAAAAAGTCTTTAAAACTATCATCTTTAATTTATATTTTAGTGAAATAATACTATTGAATGCTGGTGTATAAAAAAATTTATTTTTTAACTTTTCAAAGAGAGAATTTTATTTGGCACATTTGAAAATGATAAAGCTGCATAACAATTTGGAATAGAAGGGATATTACTTTTCTTTTTTGATAATTTGATAGTTACTATGGGGAGGAGAGATTTAAACTACAAATATTTTTATTGGAAACATCAATAAGTGTCAAACTATTGAACTACAAAACTCTTGCAATATTGGTCATTACTTTTATTTCACTATCTTATTTCCTATTTTATGCCATAACATTTTCATCTTATTGTTGTCAAGACTCTTATAGTTCAACTGACATCTCTTGTTATTTTTAATAGAAACATCCACAATTTAAATCCTTCAACCTCTTTATAACTATCTAATTTTTTTTTTTTTAAATTATGTCTTATCATTAAGGTTGTGTTTGGTTCGATGGAAAATATTTTTTGATCGTAAAATATTTTCAAATGTTTGGTTGAGTTCTTAAAAATATTATAGAAAACAAATTTTCTACTATTTTCCCACATTTTCTCATCTCCCAAGCACATATATAATAAAAATATGAGAATTTTATATTAAGAAAATCGTGATTGGTGATTGGCAACTGCCGACAGTGGTTGGTCACCAGAGACCTAGGACGTTAGTCGTTAGGTGGTGTTTAGGCAACTAACAGTGGAAGGTTCTGTTGACTAGTTTTGAATTAGGCAGAAAATGAAAGGACTAAAAATGAAAGTGTAGGTATATTTGATAACTATTTTTTCCATTTATTTTATGTTTCCAAAAATAATTTTCTATTTTTGAGATTAAAAAACTTGTTTGGCAATCCAAAATGGACAATAAACAAAAATTGTTCTCAAAACTCAATTTGGGAAGGAAACTGAAAACATGTAAAATGCTGTTTTTAGTTTTTAATTTTCAAAAGTTAATGAAAACACGCAATTAATTTAATGAATCTATCTTATTTAATGGGTTAGCAATTAGAGTTCAAATCCTAGGAACAATTAGAGTTCAAATACCTATCTTTTTAATTTCAACTAACCAAAAAAGTTTTTTATTTCAAAAATACAAGAAAATTGTTTTTTTCTTTATATTTCCAAAAACAAGTTTTTGAAAATAAAAAACAAAAACTGTTATCAAACATATCCTAAACATTTTTTGCCAAAATGCTTTAATTTTACGGTCAATCGAAAAATAATTTTTAGTTGAACAACAATTTTAATCACTACAAAATAAGCAAATACAAAAAAATATTTTTCAAAAATCAATTTCCAAAAAACAAACAGCCTAAAAACTCAAAAATTTCAATGGCACGCACAACAAGTGCGCAGTCCCTACAAATTATTATTACTATCCAAATTACCTAACCTTTTGTTTTGTTGAGGCTCTAAAATAGCCTCCCACTAGGAATTGTTTTTTCCTTGTAACTACTGCCGTCCTTTCAGCTTTGTTGTTTATTATGATTGCTACAATAAATCGGTTAGTCCAATATGAAGAACAAATCATTCATTAACATATGCTGTACTAAACATTTTATGAGGTGAACGTTAGGCAACGTGAAATCAATGGGGAAAAACATTAGGTGGGATGAATATGAGTTGGTACAAAACCGAAAGGGACGAATTATTCCATAATCCCAAAATTCAGCCGGGGGGAAAAAATATTTATACACAACTCAAAAGGTACAACATTAAGGGCATGTTTGGTAGACTGTAATAGGTGTTGTAATGTAATAGTTATTCATATAGTTTAATTATTCTTTAGAGTATGTTTGGTACGCTGTAATAGCTTCTGTAATGGAATAGTTATTCATGTGTAATATCAATTCGGTCATTTGGTTACATCTTTATTACATGGATTAGTTATTACATTGGAATAACTATTCTTTAAATTGAAGAATAGCTATTCCTTTTTAAAATGGATATAATAGCTATTCCTTAGTGCATATAATATGTTTTAGGCTAAAATGTAAAACTGACCCTTTAAGTTTCAGCTTTTGTCAATTCAGTGCTCTAAGTTTTAGTTTTGTCATTTCAGTCCTTTAAATTTTAAATTTTGTCAATTCAATCTTCCGTTACCCTTCAGTTAAGTACTGCCGTTAACTAAACCAAAACGACGTCGTTTTGGTGTCTATTTTATTTTATTTTTTTAACTTCTTAATTTTACTAAAATACTTTAATTACCCAAAAAAAAAAAGAAAAAAAAAAGAATCTAATGGGAACGATGCCGTTCCCCTGCGTCTGAAGGAGCTGAAGATCAAAGCGACAATGATCAAGACGACGAAGGAGCTGAAGATGAATCCATGGCATCCTCCGCCTTCGCCGTCGCCTCCGCCATTCGCAGAGCTTCCACGTCCCCTGTAGACTTCGTCCAGAGATCGAAAAGGACAACGCCAGTAGAACCCGCGACGACGAAGGAGCTGAAGATGAATCCATGGCGTCCTCCGCCTCTGCCGTCGCATCCGCCATTCGCAGAGCTTCCACATCCCCCATAGACTTCGTCCAGAGATCAAAAAGCACAACGCCAGTAGAACCCACCGCACCGTCCTCCCTAGCCTCGATTTTCAACGCCTCTGTATCGAGCAACTTCATCTCTTCCGCCGAATCGTCCATCCCCACGCTTTTCTCTCTCGGTCTAGATCTCGCAGTCTCTCTCTCTCCCCCTTTTTCTCTCCCCCAAAATTTCTTAGCTAGTCGGATTGTTAGGGCCGGATAGGGATAGTCCGATAGTTGTTCCCTTCAGGTTTTTTTTTTTTTTTTTGGGTAATTAAAGTATTTTAGTAAAATTAAGAAAAAAAAAAGAAAAAAACAAAAACAAAAACCAAAACGACGTAGTTTTAGTTTTATTAACGGCAGCATTTAACTGATGGGTAACGGAGGACTGAATTGACAAAATTTGAAACTTAGAGGACTGAAATGACAAAACTAAAACTTAAAGGACTGAAATGACAAAAGCTGAAACTTAAAGGGTCAGTTTTGCATTTTAGCCTATGTTTTAAAATTAATATATTTCCAAAAATATGAAATTTTCTTATACATCATCTTTTACAAGTTTTCCATATGTAACAACCAAACTTATGAATAGTAATAGTTATTTCATTACAATGTCTTCTATTCCCAGTAATAAAGATTACTATTTCTAATGTAATCTACATTTAATGTACCAAACGTACCCTTAGTTTTGTTATGTTTTTATTACAAGGAATAGTTATTCCTTATGAATAACTATTCTTCAAAATGAGGAATAACTATTCCTCTTTAAAATGTTGTATTAGCTATTCCTTAGTAAGTGCATTAATTTCAAAACTTAATATATTTCCAAATAAACAAACCTTCCATATACATCTAATAATTATAAAAATAAAAAATCATAAAAAATAACACATATCTTTCTTAAATTTAAAAATAACAATTTTTAAGGAAATATAATTGTAGGGGCTCCTTTTTCAGAGGTGGGCCCCCGACAATGAATTTGTAGAGAGTGGGGCAAAGGGTTTGGCTCCGGCCGGCCCTTCGCCGGTCTTCTTCGGACTTCTCGTTATTTGCTCTACGCCTGGGGTTGCTCCTCGGCTGGGGTCTGAGGAGGCCCCCCTTCACCAGGGGGGTTCTTTGCCTTATATACCCTCTTTAGCTCGATCCTGACCTTACAGCTGTTGGCCATCCGGGCTAATGGTTCAGGACTTGTCCCATCAGACAGGTTCTTTCCCATACTGGGGGTTGCTGCCTCCAAGGTTTCTCAGTGAAGGGTCTTGTCATCATTAATGGAACCTGGAGGGCCAGGCAGAATCGTTAAGTGTGGATGTGACCACCTACACTGGGTCTGCCCCCTACCTAGATTAGACTAGGTGTGCCGAGGAGGGGTGTGTCCTCGGCTTAGGCCTTGGAAGAACTAAAACCTTTAAGCCGACCATCTGGGGAGATCGCCCTCCTCGGCTTGGGCCCTGGGCCAGCCTAAAGGTGGGCCGGGGGTTCTGGGCCCTCGGGCCCTACAATAGCCCCTCAAAACCCTGCTGCACGTATCCTCGGACGAGGAGGAGGGTTTTACAAACCTCGGCCCCTATGGTCTGGAAGGCCTTCAGTTGGCTGGTTCTTCCTTGAGTGGTTGGATCGACCCTTAGGCTCTTTAGTAGGCAGTTAGTTTCTTCACAGGAATAGGTCTTCGGACCGAGCAGTACCTTGGCTCCGTCGTAAATAGATAGCTCCCCGTAGGCTTGAGTCCGTAGACCATGCAAGACCTAGGTGCAATTGCTGCCTTAAGTACGAGTGGCCAGCTCCCCGTAGGCTTAAGTCCGAGGACCATACAAGTCCTAGGTACAATTGCTGCCATCGTTTCCAATCGGCTAGCTCCCCATAGGCTTGAGTCCGTAGACCATGCAAGACCTAGGTACAGTTGCTACCTTAAGTACGAGTGGCCAGCTCCCCGTAGGCTTGAGTCCGAGGACCATGCAAGTCCTAGGTACAATTGCTGCTATCGTTTCCAATTGGCTAGCTCCCCATAGGCTTGAGTTCGTAGACCATGCAAGACCTAGGTACAGTTGCTACCTTAAGTACGAGTGGCCAGCTCCCCGTAGGCTTGAGTCCGAGGACCATGCAAGACCTAGGTACAATTGCTGCCATCGTTTTCAATCAACTAGCTCCCCATAGGCTTGAGTCCGTAGACCATGCAAGACCTAGGTACAGTTGCTGCCTTAAGTACGAGTGGCCAGCTCCCCGTAGGCTTGAGTCCGAGGACCATGCAAGACCTAGGTACAATTGCTGCCATCGTTTCCAATCGGCTAGCTCCCCATAGGCTTGAGTCCGTAGACCATGCAAGACCTAGGTACAATTGCTGCCTTAAGTACGAGTGGCCAGCTCCCCGTAGGCTTGAGTCCGAGGACCATGCAAGACCTAGGTACAATTGCTGCCATCGTTTCCAATCGGCTAGCTCCCTATAGGCTTGAGTCCGTAGACCATGCAAGACCTAGGTACAGTTGCTGCCTTAAGTACGAGTGGCCAGCTCCCCGTAGGCTTGAGTCCGAGGACCATGCAAGACCTAGGTACAATTGCTGCCATCGTTTCCAATCGGCTAGCTCCCCATAGGCTTGAGTCCGTAGACCATGCAAGACCTAGGTACAGTTGCTGCCTTAAGTACGAGTGGCCAGCTCCCCGTAGGCTTGAGTCCGAGGACCATGCAAGACCTAGGTACAATTGCTGCCATCGTTTCCAATCGGCTAGCTCCCCATAGGCTTGAGTCCGTAGACCATGCAAGACCTAGATACAATTGCTGCCTTAAGTACGAGTGGCCAGCTCCCCGTAGGCTTGAGTCCGAGGACCATGCAAGACCTAGGTACAATTGCTGCCATCGTTTCCAAGTGGGCCCCGAGTATGAGGACACAGTGTTCACCTCTTCGGGCAACTCAGTCTCACGTCGGGTAGAAGTCCATCCCCCTAGCCCCTTGCAGGATGCTGGAGCGAGAGTCATTGTACCACTACTGCACAGTTGCCTCTAATAGGAGTTTGTCCTCGGATCCGAGGACTTTGTTTTTTGGTGTGAGGACGTCCACGGGTCTTTTCCTGTGAGTTGTTTTTCCTCGGGTCGGATTGTGACTTCGCACGTGGGGCTGATCTTGCTTCTGGTTCGCGTTCCTCATCTTTCTGGTTTACGAGGCGTCGCTTGGCCTTCCGCGCTCCCTGTTTGACGCTTCGGTGCCCGTAACGCGTCTCCATTAATGCCTTCGTGAATTAACATGCATCAGGCAGCTGGCGATCCCCTTGGAATTGGGTGGGAATTAATTCCCTTTGACAACTCCCCCTTCGAATTCCGCGCGGTTCAACTCCCGCTGGTTTTCGCCCTCCATAAAAAGCGTTCTGGGGGGAGTGTTTCTCCTCATTCCATGAATTCTCCCCCGCAAACAGACGTATACACTTTCACCTTCTTAAGCCCTTTTGATACCGCCACCAGGGTTGTAACCGCAGTTAGGAGACCTGGAGTTAAGTGCCGCCGTGGCCGCAGCCCCCACTGGGCTGCCGGCGCGGCAGAGTTTAGGCGTAACACTGGCCGAGTCTCGCATGGTGGCCAGGGGGGACGTCGTTGAAGTACCTAACGTCTTTCCCCAGAGCGCACCTCCGACGAAGGGGGCACGCGAACTCTCGACATGGCTGGTGCCCGAGTATTGCCGTCTCCGACGGTCAATGCTCGTGCTGTTCGGAGGGGGTCGAGGGAGCATCATGAGGGATGGTGTTCCGGGGTCTAGGGGCTCCTCACTTTGTTCAAGCTTTGGTTTGAAGGTGAGCCAGCCCCTAGCCCCCCTTCCCGTGCTTATACTGTCAAGTTCTCTCATTCTCTTGACGCCAATAAAAGCACGGGTTGACACTTCCCTCATTCCTGATATTAATTCTTTGCGAGCCTCTTGCCCGACCAGTTCCAACACCGGCCCGCCTGGGCCTCTGATTGTAGGATTAGTTGGTAGGAATTTTTGTAAAACATGCCTGTCTGAGCCTCTGATTGTATTTGTAACTTTTCTTTTATGAAATAATGAGGATTGTTGTACTTGTAATCTTTTGTAATCTTTTTCGAAATAATAAAGGACTTTTTTTTACTTGTTGTTGAGTTTTCTTTTCGCACTATCATTCTTCTCTTCTTCTTTTCTTTTTCTTTCTCTTTTTTTTTTTTTTTTTGCACCGCCAACTTCTGAGTAATAACTGCCTTAGAACGATCGCCGGTTGCGCCGGCCGGCGCACTAACCCTTCCCACAGACGGCGCCAATTGTAGGGGCTCCTTTTTCGGAGGTGGGCCCCCGACAATGAATTTGTAGAGAGTGGGGCAAAGGGTTTGGCTCCGGCCGGCCCTTCACCGGTCTTCTTCGGACTTCTCGTTATTTGCTCTACGCTTGGGGTTGCTCCTCGGCTGGGGTCCGAAGAGGCCCCCCTTCACCAGGGGGTTCTTTGCCTTATATACCCTCTTTAACTCGATCCTGGCCTTACAGCTGTTGGCCATCCGGGCTAATGGTTCAGGACTTGTCCCATCAGACAGGTTCTTTCCCATACTGGGGGTTGCTGCCTCCAAGGTTTCTCAGTGAAGGGTCTTGTCATCATTAATGGAACCTGGAGGGCCAGGCAAAATCGTTAAGTGTGGATGTGACCACCTACACTGGGTCTGCCCTCTACCTAGATTAGACTAGGTGTGCCGAGGAGGGGTGTGTCCTCGGCTTGGGCCTTGGAAGAACTAAAACCTTTAAACCGACCATCTGGGGAGATCGCCCTCCTCGGCTTGGGCCCTGGGCCAGCCTAAAGGTGGGCTGGGGGTTCTGGACCCTCGGGCCCCACAATAATTGTATGAGTAAGATATTTCCTAAAATAAATGTTAAATTTTATTCTAATGTTATAACTTACAACCAAACTAATGAATAGGTTTAGTTATTACATTACAACACATTTTATTACTAGTAATAAATATTACAATTTCTGTTGCAATTCTAATTCAGTGTACCAAACATATCCTAAGTTATATACGTTTTTAATGGATACGTTTAGTGCTCAAATTCCAATCCAATCATCAAAGTTACTATATATATATAGATATATAACTTTAAATAATATTATACTATCACTTAATAATTTTTTATCTAGAAAATCTAACCGTGTTCCATTTATTCATAATACACGTATGTATCAAATGTTATACTAAGAGATATGGAGTTCAATCCTTGCCTACATACAAAAAACTAATTGGTGTCTTAGTCCGATGATAAAGAGTTATTAAAAGCGAATGCTATAAGTTGAAACTTTTTTTTTTAAAAAAAGTATCAAATGTTATACCAATCAAATGTTATATACTTTTCGATCTGTAAACTTATCTTTTGCAAATAATTTGAGAAAATATAAACTTGAAATTTAAAAATTTAACAAATGTCATAATTATTGATCCTTAATTATTTTGAAATTTTAGAATGTATTCAAAACTTGAATAAAACAAAAATTAAGTAGTATAACATTATTTAAAATTAATTAATGTTTAACTTGAACTCAACCCATCTAAAAAATCAATATTTTTTCTTCAATAGGGACAAAAAATATATGAGGATTTCTTTGGTATTTTAGAATAATTTTGAGTGATTGGCACATACTTGTTTATATATATATATATATATATATATATTGTAAGGGCAGACTTTGATTCCTAAGCCTAGAAGGTCGAAGAACTCAGGCCCAAAGAGTCCAACCCAATGAATTTATAAAGAGTGGGCTGAAAACTAGGCCTTAATGGATTGAGCAACGCACACCATTGGCTAAAGATGAGAAGGAAGCAAGGAAAAATAAAGAAAGGTAAGCTTTTTGCAAAGGAGTTCTTCCTCGGTAAAGTCTGAGGAGAGTACTTCCTGAATATATTGCTCTATGACTTTATTACAATTCCAGTTCTTTGTGCTATAGTGTTCTCTCCATAAATTCTCCGATCCCCCCTCCCTAAAGGATTTCTCACATTATATAGCTCCGTTTAAATGATCTTGGCCTTCCATTTATAGATCGTGCAGGCCACTACTTGAGTGTCTGTCCCATAAGACACATTTAAAACCTCTTGTAGTTGCGGCAACTAAGGCAGTACTGTTCAAAGGTATTCTCTATATAAATGCAACCAAGAGGTTTGGTGGGATGCATTAAATGTGGTGGCAGCCACCATCCCTTCAGTCATGTCAGGGCTAATTCATTTTCTGAAACTCTTTCTTTACAATATGACTTTCTCTGGTAACGTGCTATTGATGTGGTCTTACTATTCGAGGGTGTGATTTCCTCGAAACTGCAGTGGCCTCCTCGGCCTCAGGTATGACACGTGGCAATGTAACCTTATCAAATTTTTATTCCCTCCCCCCCCCCCCCCCGCTCCACACACACACACACACACACACACACATGTATATATATAATGTGATGTTATACATATAATTTTCAAGGAACTGTTATATAAGGGGGGGAAAAAAAAGAGGAAGAAGAAGAAGAAGAAAAAAAGCAAATAGCGTTTTACAACATACACCCTTTGCATTTGACAACAAGAGTGTCCAAATGTTGTGACATAAAGAGTTAGTCATGTTAAATTAGCTTGATTCATGGAAATTTTAGCAATCAAAAATTTGTTGAATCTTCTATTCAAGAATAAAAATAAAAATGGTTGAATCTTCTTTTTAAGCTGTTTGGTTTCTTTATAAATTTGTCTTTTTCTTTCTTTTTTTTCTCCCTTATTTGTCTTTTTTCTTCATTCGTCTCAATAACCGAAAAGAGCATGAGTTTGTTGGAGTATTTAATGGGTTCTTGCGTTGCAGGCTGTAGCTGTAGCACCCAAATTGACTATATGTAGGATATAATTAAAACTAAAGTAGTAAAAATGTCTTATTAGTCAATCGTGAATATTCTATGAGTCAATAAATTATAAATGTAAGCCCCAAGGCCCCCAACTGTCATCCACCACCAAATTTTGAATCCCTAAAGACAGATTTGACATCTTTGGCCTTAATAGGTTATTGACAAACAAATTCAAACTATGCGAGGGACACTAATTTCCACTTTGAACCTTGTTGATGTTGTTGTATTATGGATGCTTGTGATTTATTGCCTGGAAACTTTTTTTTTTTTTTTTCTAAGCAGAAAGAACATTAAAAAAAACATATTCAGCAAAAAATAAAATAAAATAAAAAAACACACAGCGATTTGAATGATTCTAAAATCTTTATATTTTATAGCACAAATATACAATACCCAACATTATAGGGATTATTTCAACTAATCCAAATGTTCTCGAGCTTGTCATTGCCTGTCATCCTCAAAGCTTCAGTGCTTCTTAGGACTTTCATTTTCCTTGTAATAAATCACTTTCTTCGTGGTCTTTGACCCTTTATTGTTCACTCACTGTCTTTCCAACTGAATTAACATGTTTCTCCAACATATCTATTCGGGACATTCCCTGTAGGACTTTCTCTTCCATCTTTGCTCATTTCAGGGGGAGATAGGTGGAATCAACCATGAAGAAGACTATTTTCAGCACACTTTAGTCAGATGATTTCCATAGGTAATCTAGACTGTTAGTGTAAATAACTGTTAGCATATATTATCTAAACAACACACTATTTGTACTACAATCATATGTCTTTGATAAGGTACCTCCTATACAGTTCACTATTATCGAATACAATAAAATTATTTAATAATTCTAACATGATATTAAAGTAATTACTTTGACCCTCCGACATGTTATTAAGTAGTCTTATTTTCCTTGATGTTTTTCATTGCCTTTATTTGTCATCGCCACCGCCACCTTCAGTACACCGAAACCATTGCCCTAGCCCTACCATCTTTGTCATGTATCTTGCTCCAATCAAGTTGACATCATCACCATAAAGATCGCCTCTCTTGGATCTGCTAACACGGATGAGAACTAGCGTCATCGAAGTTCGCATGCACTGCCGTGCCTGCCCCACATTGCTTGAAAAGCCAATATGAAAATGAAACCAACAACATGGTTAACATGAAGAAAAAAAAAATATGAAGGGTCAAAATAAACAATTTGAAACATAAAGGGTCAAAATGAAAATAATCTTAAACTTTAACGGTCAAAAGAAGTGGCAAAGCCGGGGATTCAACTTCAAGGAGGCTGAAATCTATATTTTACATACACATGTCTCTATATACTTGCTTACATAGCTTTATACACCTTATGGATGAGCATAAGACAGAGGCATTATATATATCATACTCAAGTCAAGCATGTACAATGGAATACCACTCATGTGAATATTAAGTGATTACACATAAAAGATAAGATTCATATCCTCTAGATTCCTAAGGTACTCTACCAAATAGATTTCCTTAAATCTTAACCATTCTTTAATGATTTAATGATTTAGATTTTGCTATGTTAACATTCCACTAACAACAATCTTAATTATTTTTGTAGGGGTGATAGGCCCAGGAGTCCATATTTATGTATATGTTGGGCCAGGGGCCCAATCCGAGGACGTTAAATAATACGAGGATGCTCTTTCATAAGGATCTGTGTTAGTAAGTGAAGAAGTGAAATCTAATTAAAGTCTTCCAGAAGGGTGGTCTGAGAAAGAATCCCTCATCGGTTGAGCAAAGCTGAGGTCAAAAGATGTGGTCTACCATTAAGAGTAACGTTCTGGATCATTCCATGAATGGGGATAAGTATCAGGAAAGAACAGGACAGAGGAAAGTCATGAAATATTTCAAGGGAAAGCTGCTACCACCGCATTAAATGCTTTGTAGCTAACTCTTTGACCGCATTGATGAGGAAGTGATACCTGAATAGTAACTTTCAGCCTTATAGCTACTATCTAAAGAATTTAGGAAGGTACTAATGGGACAAGGATCAACACCAACAATTTGATCTGCACGTGGAAGGTAGAGATGAAAGAAAAAGATAGTATAAAATGGAAGGGATACTCTGAGAAAAAGGGATCGAGAAATTAAGAGAAAAATATTGTAGCAATCGAGAATTGAATTTGTAATCAAACTTGAGAGAAATATATAAGAATTGATCTCCTCGGACTGTGCCGAGGACGATTTTCTTTAGTTTAAATTGATTTTTCTTCTTTTTCTTATCATCTGAACCCAATTTACTTGTTGTCCAACTCATTTAAACCTAGTTTTCCAACCCACTTTCTACAAATTCATTGTATTAGGTTTTTTAAGCCTATGTTCATTTATCCTTTAGGCTAAGGGCTCAAACTGCGTCCTTACAATTGGCACCGTCTGTGGGAATTTATGGTGTTATAGTGAGTCTAACGTTCAATGATGGTAGGTTTAGGTCTAAACTAGACAGAATCTATGGGGTCTCAGCGTCAAAATCACTTTCACGATCTTGAGCAAAGAAGGGACTGGGAGGGAAGTGTGCACACTACCCATACTATGAGCCAATCTTGGGGTGGTTGCCATATCTCTCATGAGGAGAATGCTAGAAACATGCAACTGGAGATTGATCATCTACAGAGAAAGCTACGCCGCGAACGACAAAGAAAAACTCCCTCAAGGTCTGTTTCTTCTTCCAATGAGGAAGAAGATGGCAGTTACAGGCCCAGATCGAGGACTCCCTTTAGTAAGTCTTTCTTGTATGATGAGGACTAGCATCATGAGCACAGAAACAAGAGCTCATCTTCCAAAGGCTTGGGGAATGATGCGATGAGTAGAACACTCAACCAAATTTTCAGATCACCTTTCACGCGCAAGATTGAGGGAGGGAGACTTCCTCGGTGATTCACTCAACCCACGTTCACCATGTACAATGGTCGTAAAGACCCTGTGGAACATGTAATTCACTTCAACCAAAGAATGGCTGTACACTCCAAGAATGAGGCCTTGATGTACAAGGGTATTCCCATCCAGCTTGGGGCCTGTGGCAATAAGGTGGTTTGATGGTCTGGGTGCAGGTTCTATTGGCTCCTTCAAAAAGCTCACCTGAGCGTTTGGGTCTTATTTTATTACATGCAATAGGATTCCTCAGCCCTTAGATTCTCTATTGTCCATGTGCATCCGAGAAGGTAAGACCCTGAAAATGTACTCGGACAGATACTGAGAGATGTTTAATGAGATTGATGGGGATTTTGATGACATGGCTATAAGGACCTTTAAGGTCAGCTTGCCCACCGAGCATGATTTGAGAAAATTCTTGACCAAGAAGCCAGAAAGGAGTGTGCGTCGGCTTATGGATTGCATTGATGAATACAAGTGGGTTGAGGAAGACCAACAGCAAGGTAAGAGTAAGGGTAAGGCTATCCCTCAAGAGATGAGGGATTTCAGGTCGAACCACTACAACAATAACAAACCCCAAAGGGATTTTGCTGGAAAATCTGGGCCTACAACTCCTTAGGCGGTTAACACGGTGTTCTAAGAACCAATGCATCAAGTCTTGGAGAAGATCAAGAACGAACCATACTTCAAATGGCCGAACAAGATGGAAGGAGATCCTATAAGGCGCAACCAAAGTCTTCATTATCAATAACACCAAGAACAAGGGCATACAACCAAGGACTATAGAACTCTATGGAATCATCTAGAGTAACTGGCCAGAGATGAAAGGTTACAACAATTTTTGTATCGGCCCAGTAGGCAAGGTGACCAAGCAAGGTCAGGGGCTCAGGGGAATGCTTCTTCAATGCCATATTTGGGCACAATTAATGTCATCTTTGCTGCACCTAGGAGAACTGGTTCTCATCATTCTAGAGTGATATTCATAGCTCGGCTACTCACCGAGGACTCTAATTCTGAGCCGAAGAGGGCTAGAGTAAAGATCCAACAGGCCCTGAGTTTTTCAGACAAGGACAAGATTGGAACCATTTAGCCACATGATGATACTTTGGTGGTCACCCTCAGCATAGGAGGGTATGATGTGAAGAGGGTGTGGTAGACTAGGGTAGTGGTGTAGAGATCATGTACCTTAACTTGTATAGAGGGCTAAATTTAAAACCTGAGGATTTGACAGCTTATGATTCACTTTTGGTAAGTTTTGATGGGAAAGTTGTCATTCCAAGGGGTTAGATTAGATTGCTCGTGTAAGCAGGTTCGGAGGTGGTAGAGGTAGACTTTATTGTGGTGGATGCTTATTCCCCCTACACTGCCATTGTGGCAAGGCTTTGACTTCATGCCCTAAAGGCCGTTTCTTCAACTCTACATTTGAAGATGAAGTATCCATTAGGGGACAAGATTTAAGAGCTTGTGAGGAGTCAATCCATGGCTAAGCAATGTCTCGTGGCTGCAATTATGCATCAACTTGAAGCTGAGTCATCGACCTCTGTTGAAAGGGGCTTATAGTAATCAAGGATTCCAGTTCTATCTACAGATACGGTATCAGAAGAGGAAAAGTGTGAGAGGTTGGAGGAAATTGCTATAGGTGGTGATCCGGAGAGGTTTTTTCAAGTCGGAGCTCAGTTGACTCCTCAGGAGAAGGAAAAACTGTTAGCGTGTCTTAGAAGGAATATTGATGTGTTCACTTGGAATGCCTATGAAGCTTCTGGGGTAGATCCAGACTTCATTTGCCATCATTTGAATGTCAATCCAGCTGTCCTCCCTAGAAAGCAACCACCTTGGTGCTCATCTAAAAAGCATTCTGATACTATCAAGGAAGAGGTGAACAAGCTTAAGCAAGCTAGGGCTATAAAAGAAGTGTTCTACCCTGAATGGCTGGCTAATACAGTGGTAGTAAAGAAGAAGAAGAATGGGATGTGGTGGGTATGTGTAGACTTTACAAATTTGAATAAAGCCTGTCCAAAAGACCCCTTCTCCATGCCTCGAATTGATCAGTTAGTGGACGCAACTGTACGCCATCCTTGAATGAGATTTTTGGATGCCTTTCAAAGGTACTATCAGATACCTTTGGTTTTGGGTGATCAGGAAAAGATAGCTTTTGTCACCTCTAATGGGAATTACCACTACAATGTGATGCATTTTGGTTTAAAGAATTCAAGGTCTACTTATTAGAGGATGATGACCAAGATGTTTAAACCACAGTTAAGATAAAATATAGAGATTTATATAAACGACATAGTGGTCAAGAGTAAATTGAAATCTGAGCATGCTAATGATCTTGGGAATATCTTTAAGATCTTAAGGAGACACAAGCTACGAATTTCTAAGTGTTCTTTTGGTGTCAGCAAGGAAATTCTTGGAGTACATAGTTACCTACCGCGAAATTGAAGTCAACCCTGACCAGATTAAAGCAATCAACAATTTACAACCACCTCAGAATCCCAAAGAAGTCTAGAAACTTACAAGGATGACTGCTGCTCTAATCCGATTCATCACTTAGTCAGCAGACAAGTGCAGACCTTTCTTCCAGTTGTTGAACCCATTATGTCCAAACCCTAGGTGGATAAGGTTTTGTTTGCTTACATTGCTGCAGCTTCTTATGCGGTAAGCCTAGTACTTGTACGGGTTGATAATGGTGTAGAGAGGCCTGTTTCTTATGCGAGCAAGTCACTACATGAGGCCGAGATTCGCTACGTATCACCAGAGAAGGCTATTTTGGCAATGGTACACGCTGCGCGTAAGCTCCCTCATTACTTTCAATCACACACAGTTGTTGTCCTAACACAGCTCCTGCTTGAATCTCTACTTCGGAGTGCTAATTAAGCGAGGAAGATTGCAAAATGGAGTACAATCCTAGGGGCTTTTAATATCAAGTACAGGCCTCGCACTTCTACCAAGGGTCAGGTCCTTACTGATCTGGTAGCTAAGTTTGCTAAAACCCCTTCTAAAGAAAAAGTTGAAAAATAGAACTTGGATGGAAAATCAGTTGGCATGGTCTCCTTGTAAGAGTCTTTACCTTGGAGGGTGCATATTGATGGGGCTGCGAATCAAAGAAGATCCAGGGTGGGGCTAGTTATAATTTCTCCTAAGAAAATCATTATTGAAAAATTCTTAAGGTTGGGCTTCTCGACCACCAATAATGAGGCCGAGTATAAGGCTCTATTGGTAGGAATAACTATGGTTCAGAGAATGGATGGAAAAGCAGTAGAGATGTTCTCATATTCAAGATTGATTGTAGGCAAGGTAGGGGGAGAGTTGGAAGCCAGAGATCTCAAAACGCAAGAATATTTGAACTAGGTTAGACACTTACAGTCTGGATTTTAGTCTTTTAATTTGTCACAAATCCCTAGAAGTAGAAATAAACATGCTGACTCTTTTGCCACGCTGGCAACCTTCTCGGCACAAAATTTACCTCAGGTGATCCTTGTAGAGGACTTATGTAAGCCCACTGAAGTAGGGAAAAATGTGGTTCACGTTCATCAAATAAGGGTGGGTCCCAGCTGGATGACTCTATTGTGCTATTCCTTAAAGAAGACATCTTGCTCAAGAGTAAGTCCGAGGCTGACAAGATACGAAAAAAAAATTCATTGGTTTTGATTGTCCGAGGACCAAAAGTTGTATAAGAGATCCTTTTCTAGCTCATATTTGCTATGCATACACTCTGAAGTCGTTGAACTACTCCTAGAAGAATTACATGAAGGGATTTATGGAAGCCACATTGGGGGCAGATCTTTATCTCATAGGGCCCTCACTCAAGGATATTGGTAGCCAAATATGCAGAAGGAAGCACAAAAGTATATAACGAAATGCGATCAATGCCAAAGATTGGCCCCAAACATTCATCAACCTGGAGGAATCCTTAATCCTTTGCCAAATCCTTGGCCTTTTACTCAATGAGGCTTGGGTATTGTAGGGCATTTCCCTAAGGTAGCAGAAAATAAGAGATGGTTGCTGGTCGGCACAAATTACTTCACCAAATGAGTTGAAACTGAACCACTAGCAAATATCAGAGATATAGATACCAATAGATTTGTCTAGAAAAAATATTATCACTTGGTTTGAAATCCCTCATACACTCATCTCGGACAGTAGTCTTCAATTTGATGGTAAGGCCTTTAGAAGGTATTGTTGTGACCTAGTCATAACAAATAAATATTCCACCCCGGCATATCCACAGGGGAATGGACAGGTCGAGGCTGTCAATGAGATTATAATCAATGAGATGAAAAAGAGGTTGGATGACGCAAAGGGAAAATGGGTGGAAAAGTTACCACACGTCATTTGGATATATCGAACTACACCTCGTAGGTCCACTAGGGAAACACCATTTTCAATTACTTATGGGGGCCGAGGTTATGATTCCTCTGGAGACAGGATTTCCAATGCTGAGAACAAACTCTTTTACTCCGAGCAGCAATGATGGATTATTGGAGAAGAGTTTAGATTTAATTGAAGAGCGAAGGGAAAATACTATGGCTCAGCTGGCATACTATCAACACAAGCTCAAACAGGGGTACGACTCAAATGTAAGTTTTAGGCCACTAGTGCTTGGAGACCTGGTGTTAAGAAAAGTTTTGGGTACTGCCAAAAACCCAGCCTGGGGAAAGTTATGGCCCAACTGAGAAGAGCCATATCATACCACATCAGTGGCTAGACTAGGTGCATATTATCTTGAAGATCTAGAGAAAAAGGTTGTACCACGCCCCTAGAATGTAAACAACCTGAGAAGATATTATTATTAATAAAAGCTTTCTTTACCATATTTAGGTTTATTATATTGTGCACCATGCCTTCTACTATTTTGTTTAAATATCAAACAAAACCTCAGTTATGCTGGTCTCCCCAAACCATATACCTTGGGTAAATTGATATTCTAAGTTATTTTCCTAAGTATTAAACAGAAATTTGGTCATGCCTAACTCCTCAAATCACATACTTTAGGTAAATTGATATTTTGGTTTAACTATTTAAGTATTAAACTGAACTTTAGTTATGCCTGGCTCCTCGGATCATATGTTTTGGGGAAATTAAAACTTTCTGACACCTATCTAAGTATTAAACAGAACCTTAACTATGCTTGGCTCCTCAGACCATATGCTTTAGGTAAATTAATACTTCATATTATTTTTCTAAGTATCAAACAGAACTTTAGTCATGTCTGGCTCCTCAAACCACTTACCTTGGGTAAATTGATATTTTGGGTTAACTATCTAAGTATTAAACAAAATTTTAGCTATGCCTAGCTCCTCAAACCACATGCTTTAGGTAAATTAATACTTCCTAACATCTATCTAAGTGTTAAACAGAACCTTAGCTATACCTGGCTCCTCAGACCAAAAACTTTGGGTAAATTAATACTTCCTAACATCTATCTAAGCGTTAAACAGAACCTTAACTATGCGTGGCTCCTCAGACCACATGCTTTAGGTAAATTAATACTTCATATCATTTTTCTAAGTATCAAACAGAACCTTGGTCATGCCTTATTCCTCAAACCACATATCTTAGGTAAATTGATATGATAAATCATTTTTCTAAGTGTTAAACAAAACCTTAGCTATGTTTAGCTTCTCAAATCACATGCTTTGGGTAAATTAATACTTCATATCATTTTTCTAAGTATCAAATAGAACATTGGTCATGTCTGGCTACTCAGACTACATACCTTAGGTAAATTGATATGGTAAATCATTTTTCTAAGTGTTAAACAGAACCTTAACTATGTCTGGCTCCTCAGACCATATGTTTTAGGTAAATTAATACTTCTTGATATCTATCTAAATGTTAAACAAAATCTTAACTATGTCTGACTCCTCAAACCACATGCTTTGGGTAAATTAATACTTCCTATTATTTCCCTAAGTATCAAACAGAACCTTGGTCATGTTTGGCTCCTTGGACCACATACTTTGGATAAATTGATATTTCAAGCTATTTTCTTAAGTATCAAACAGAATCTTGGTCATGCCTAGCTCATCGGACTACATACCTTGAGTAAACTGATATTTCAAGCTATTCACTTAAGTATCAGATAGAACCCTAGTTATACTTGGTTCCTCGGACCACACACATTGGGCAAGTTCATACTTTCTGTTATTTATCTAAGTATCAAATAGAACTAGCCATGCTAAGTGGCAAAAATCTTTGTTATAATAACATGATCAAATGAAAACTCATGAATATCACTTAAAACATTTGAAAGTATGTCCATGATTCAATTTGAAAATTGATTATCATCCCCAGTTCCTTAGACTTATTAATAAATGGAAAACTAAGTAAAGCCTGATGTGAACAGGTGCTATGCAATTATATATGTTTTTGAGCTTAAGGTTACACCTTGCTGGGATTATGGACTTAGTAGATTTAACTTATCTTGCTACTAATCATTTAAGATGGGATAACTATGCTGCCACTTATACAGAAAACTAAGTGGAGCTTTATCTCAATTCCATGTTAGGTAAGTGTTAGATAAAACATAAACTATGTTAGAATCAACATCAATATCACAAATATGAAGGAAAAAATTGTAAATTATCATTAATTTGAGCCTTAGAAAAAGGCAAATTGCTTACAAAAGGTCAACTAGATTACAAGTTTTGAAAATAAAAACACAGAAGGAAGAACTACACTAAAATTTATTTCTTTTTTATTACAATTTTTTCTTTGGGAGGGGCTTTGATAGGCTGAGTGGATGTTGTTTCTGAGACCTCAGGGCCTTTACTTGCAAGATCAACCTTAGCTGGCAGGGGAATAGTGGCCAGGACTATCTCCATTTTGTTATAAACTTCTTTCTCAGCAAGAGGGTCCTGGGTGGCAATGGAGGGGGCTTCGTGGCATCAAGGGCCACTTGGTTTGCGTTCTTTTCCTTTTCAATGACCTCGGGCTGCTTGGCCACCTTGGAGGGGTTGTCAGAAAATGTTAGGACCTTGGCTACACTATCCTTGCCTACTTCTGCCACCTTGAAGGTGGTATCAGTCCTCGAGCTAAATAGGCCAGATGCTCGAATGGCAGGGGGTAGCATACACCTTCTGCCTTCCTAAGTATAAATGAAGCCTCAACCCCAACGTGGTTGAGAGTTTCATTCTAGACTTGGAGGTAGTAGTTCCTACATAGCCCCGAGACCTCAGCTCTGAGGGCTTCCTCGATCTCCACCACTCCTATAGCATACCCTTCCTGCTCAGCCTAATCCCTGGCATTCTTTGCTTGATCCCTTGCTTTTTCAACCTTCTCCAACTTTTTCTTTAAGGCAATAATCTACTCTTTAGAGGCGGCCAGCTGGTCCTCGGCTTGATGAAAGAGCACTCTCTAACCTTCAGCTTGCCTCTCAGCGTTGTCCAAGGCAGCTTCTATGCTTTTCTTGCCCCTCTCCACCTCAGTTAACTTATTCTTCAGCTCATATTTACTCTTTTCAGCCACATGAAAGGCGTCTACAACCGTAATTTGCCTTCCTTCCTCTTCCTTCATCATTTGATGGGAACTATTCACCATCTCCTCGACCCTAAATGTGGCTTGGATGGCCTGGAAGGGAAAAGAAGTACAATTTAAAAAAAATAAAAAATAAAAAATAAACAAAAAGACTTACCATGGCCAAGTCCCTTTTCAGGCTAAGGAAGACCTCATGCTGCCTTATGGACCTAAGGTCAGCCATGTCTTTAGGCAATAACAAGGATTACTCCACGGTGTCAACCACATACCCAGTCGTGCCCTGCTGTAAGTCTTAGATAAAGGTGTCACTAGGAACTCCATGCATAGGGCCCAGGCTGGGGCTGCAGCTCGGTGGTTGCCCTTCCTCTCTCTCTCGTTGGCTAACCTCGTCTGCACCTCTGGGCTACTTAGCCCCCCTCTGAGGCTCAACTTCCTGGGAGGGGTGGGTTCTTCCTATTTCTACCACCTCCTTCCCATTTTCTTCCTTCTTCCTTTTGTGGTTAACGAGATCAACTTGGAAGGGTTGGTTAAGGGGAGGAGTGGGAGGCTTAGTCAGGGCTGCCTTCCCAGGCGCGTCTCTCCCTGGTTGAGAATCCAGCAGTTCTTGTAGGGTGGACCTTGGCTTGCGTTGGATCCCTATATCATCTAGTATAGAAGTAGATCCTCGGTGATAGCTGGATTGGGCTAGGGATGAATGGTCGAGGTCACCAGTTGAGACTTCTGGGGACAGAGAATGGTTAAAGACTTTAAAATTGTCTTCTAAATTTGAAACTTCAACAACCTCTTCCCCTTCCTCGATCGTGGGATGGGATGGGATGGGTTGCCTCCTCCTCAACAGTGCGTTGGGAGGGCAGTGCTACCTTAGGTATGCCCCCGGGGATAGGCTTTGGTGGTGAGCGTGCCTTTTGGAACGGGACCAGTGATGAGGAAGCCTAAAGCTGCAACACTAATCCAGTGCAAGCGAGGGTCCCTTGCTTTGATTACGCACCTCGGCGCCTGGAAACTTTTGCAGATAGGGATGTAGTCCAAGATTAGATGGGTCGCCCTCAGTTAGCTGTCTGTGTGGACGAACACCTTGGCCTTCAAGATCTTATCCAAACAGGACTGATTCACGAGATTGAAGTTCGGAATAGCAACGTTCTTATCTGCAAAACCATTAAGGGAAACAAAGAACATCATTAGCAAAAAATAACATAAATCAAAGGAAATTTCATGTAAAAACACAAATAAAAGAAAAAGAAAAGAAGGTAACTTTGAAATTATAAACCTAGACCTAGAACCCTACCTGGTTTCTTCTTTCTCGTCGAACAGGGGAGGCCATCGTGCCACTCCCTTAATTTGATCAGGAAGTCTTTTTTAGGACTTTGTTGGAATTAAGAAGGCTTTGGATGAGCCTGACCTCGAGGTACCTAGATTTTAGGTAATACCCCTACCCGTTAAATGATAGAGGTTGTAAATCCAATTGACGTCATGGTGAATGAGGTTTAAACCCATTCTCTCGTTAAGGGCAATTACACTCCCTAAGATTCTAAACATGTTTGGGGCACATTGGGAGGGAACTAACCTATGAGCCCTAAGATAATCCTTGGTGACGGTGCCTATGGGAATCCTCATCCCTCTCTATATAAAGGCAATCATTGGGATTACCACTTCTCCCTCTTGCCTTTTTTCATATCACTCTCCCTCCTTACAGTACCTAATGGCTACTGCTGAAGAGATCCTATACTAAGCCCTAAAGTTCTCTAATCCCTCCTCAGAGTCTACCAATTGGGCGAATCTACCCATTCCTAGTAAAGGTTTGGAAGAACTAAGAAGATTGAGAGAAGTACAGGGAGCTAAGGAGGAAAAGACATAAAGAAAAGAAAAGTGTGTGGAAAAACAAAGTGAAAAGGTTTATGAAGACTTACAGAAATAAGAAAATTCTCCTCAGACATTCTCTTGGTATTTGTGAGGGCATAAGTGAGTTGGGTAAGTTTGCTAGTTCAATGTATGAGCGCTAAAGTGAAATGAATGCTAAAGTGAGATGAGTGATTGATTCGGGCAGTATTTATATCAAAAAAGAAAGTTACAAGTAGGAAAATTCCCTCCCGGGTTCCAACAAAACCCTCAGCCGTTGGATCTGTATCACACCGTAGAACATGAGGAAGATGGAGTCATAAAAATTTAATGAGGGCGAGTCTAGAATGCCGAAGCGTCAAGAGCAGGCCTTGAGTAGTTAATAAGGGCATCTATATCGTCAGGGAAGATGTAAAATGGGCATGGAGGAACTATCTTTACATTGAAATCCTTATTTCTTTCCGATGAGCTAGAAAGAAGAATCTCGAAGGGTTATTGTAGGGGTGATAGGCCCAGAAGTCTATATATATGTATATGTTGGGCCAAGAGCCCAATCTGAGGATATTAAACTATCCGAAGACGAGTAAGCTCTTTCATAAGGATCCGTGTTAGTAAGTGAAAAAGTGAAATATGATTAAAGTCTTCTAGAAGGGTGGTCCGAGAAAGAATCCCTCCTTGGCTGAGCAAAGCCGAGGTTAGAGGGTGTGGTTTGCCATCAAGAGTAACGTTTTAGATCATTCCATGAATAATGATAAGTATCAAGAAGGAAAAGGATAGAGGAAAGTCATGAAATATCTTAAGGGAAAGCTGCTATCATCGCATTAAATGCTCTGCAGCTAATTCTCTAGCCGCATTGATGAGGAAGTGATACTTGAATAGTAACTTTCAGCCTTACAACTACTACCTAAAGACTTTAGGATGGTGCTGATGGAACAAGGATCAACTCCAACAATCTAATCTGCATATGGAAGGTGGAGATGAAAGAAAAAGATAGTATAAAATGGAAAGGATACTCTAAGAATAGGGGATCGAGAAATTAAGAGAAAAACACTATAGCAATCAAGATCTGAATTTATAATCAAACTTGAGAGAAAAATATAAGAACTGATCTTCTTGGACTATGCCAATGACGATTTTCTTTAGTTTAAATCAATCTGTCTTCCTTTTATTGTCATCTGAACCCACTTTACTTGTTGTTCAACTCATTTAAACCCAGTTTTCCAACCCACTCTCTACAAATTTATTGTATTAGGCTTTTTGGGCCTACGTTCATTTATCCTTTGGGCAAAAGACTCAAACTGCATCCTTACAGTTTTGTTTGCAACACTTTTAAATTATTTTAAAAGTATTATAAGTGGAATGCTGATATGACAGAATCTAAACTCTTAAATTATAAAAGAATGGTTAGAATTTAAAGAAATCTATTGGTAGAGTACCCTAGGAAATCTAGAAGATCTGAATCCTAAAAGATAACATATCCATTATATTGTGTTGATTTATTAGGTTTTTTATATCTAAATAAGTTGTATTGTCATTTTTTTCGTTGTCAAAATTTCACTTTCAATTCTCATATAACTCATATAAGTTTTTGTCAAAATCAGATAATATTTACACTACAGCAATTTAAAACCATATGGTAATCATTTTGTGCATCTAAAATTTTAGAATTAAACTTGAAAAAATATATATCAATTTATGGATTTTATTATGTAATTTTTTCCAAAATTTATTATTTATACACTATTTAATGAAAAATAATAAGTTACTTCATAAATATTTAATGTCCTTACACCTTTAAAAGGTTAAAATATTTTTGTAATTTTTTTTTCTTTTGTCTCTTGAACTAAAAAAAATTCTTTTTTCTTTCACTTTTTCCCCGTCCCTTTTTTTTTTTTTTTTTTTAATTTTAAAAATTTTTAACCCTTAAAACCATTGATATAAAGGAAAATATTTTCTTTATATTTTTAAACGAAACATGATCTATAAAAAGAATATTAAGGGAAAAAAAAAAAAAAAAAAACTTTAACATTTTGAAAGAACAAATCAGTTTTATATCATATATTTGGTTGAAATCATTTTAATTTTTGTATGTCAGAATACAAAGTGTTCGTTTATATGGCTCGAAATGCACCTTAGTTTCATTACATAGACTCATAATCTACGTAAAAATGGTTAACAGGTTCGGAGTGGTTAGATTGCTTGATGAGGAACTACCTAGGGCTAGGAGTGATCAACCTTAAAGTTCTTTTATTAGTGACTCTGCCACCCGCTGTAGTTAACAATATACCAATATGATCAAGTACAAATATTTATCCTAAATTTTGGGGCATTTGTAATGTGTAATTTAGAGTATAAAATTTTATAATGAACACACTAATTCAAGACTAATATGGAATTTGTAGCTTTCAGTCAGGGACGTAGTCAGGACTTAAAGTTAGGGGGGACGGGTTTGTTGTAGGCTATGTGTAGCAGCTTCGACCTCTGGCTCTACTACTACTTAGCCATTTGAGGGATTTTTTTTTTTTTTTAAATTTTTTTGTGTGACTTTGATGCTATTTCTGGGTAAGGACAAAATAATCTTATTTAAAAAATTTTAAAGAGCCAGGTTTTTTGTGTTGGATAAAATTGGTTAATTGGGCTTATTTTGTTTTAGATTTACTATTAGTAATTTTTGTTATTGTGCTAATTTTTTGGGCTTGTATATTTTGTTTTAAATTTTAGATCTATTGACTTTTTATGGTTTTTATGAGGAGAAACGCTAGTGTAGGGTCTGTTAGTTAAAAAGATATAGGAATCATCAGAAGTGGACTCAGGGCCCAACAGCCCAATCCGAGGACACTTGGTTATCCGAGGATAGCTTAAAAATTTTATTATTATTAAATGAATAATATAAGAGAAAGGAATGGATATTATATATGACGGCATAACGCACGTCCGAGGACACCAAAGTCCGATGTGAATGTAACTTTCAGTTTATTCCGGAGACTCCGCAAAATTATATCTGAACTGGAAGTTGGGTATAAACCAAAGGAGGAGTCGGGGAGGATAGCAAATATCTTCCAAGGCCATCACCTCCACATTAAATGCTTTCCAGCTAACCTTCTGGCCGCATTAATGTGGAGGTGATACCTGAACAGTGACTAAGCAGCTTTATGGCCACTAAGCGAATGTTCCGGTAGGTGCTAGATGGGACAGAAAGGAGCTTCCCAGATAAGAACTACACGTGTACGATGGAAATGGGGGGGAGGGTGGTGTATATAACTTAGAAACGAATTAGATGAAGAGGGACTTTTTCAGAACTAGAAAATAGAGAGAACGAGAGACGCATTGAAAACCATGCCGAGAAGAGTTTTTTCTCCTTCAACCAACCTAAAGTACCCTTTATTACTTGATGAGTAGAACCTTTCCTGTCTAACAGTACCAGTTCTAATACCCATTCTCTACAAATCTATTGTTTGGGCTTGTTGGGCTGAAAACTCATTCATATTCTGGGTCCAATCCAAATTGAGTCCCTACAGCTAGAGTTACAAACTTTTTTACAAATTGTTGATATAGTAAGTGGTTATTAGTAAGTCAAAAAGTGGTGTAAGCGATGGGCCAAGTGCAAACCAATATGAGTTTTTTACCTCAACAGTTTATAGAAAATGTTGTAGAAAAGTTTGTGGCAATATCATTACTCGTAAAAGAATTAATAATATTATTAAAGGGGGGCAACGTGTAATTTTATAGAAAAAAATTGCTAAAATTAGTACCCGAGTATATACTAATATTTTTTATAAAAAAAAAAAAAAAAAAAAAAATTTGCGCCGGGGGGGGGCACATTGCCCCCCATGTCAAAGTTTGCCTCCATCCTTACTTTTAGCTATATCAACTAGTAAAGAAATTTATCATCGTATTTCTTATAGAGCATGCATCATAGGTTTATTATTATTATTATTATTATTATTCCATTACTGCCTAATTAGAGTTCTAATTAACAAATTTATGGATAGTTATCTATCATAAAAAATGAGGCAGTTGGAATGTGTACTTTAAACTATAGAAATTCTACAATCTACACTCTAAATTGAGATTAATCTACTTACTAATTTGATGATCTAGAGTCCAGAGTCTAGAGTCTAGACACTAATTTAGACATTACGTGGACATTATAATTAATTTGGGATTGAGATTTTTTTTTTTTTTTTTTTTTTTTTTTTGAGAAACTGGGATTGATATATTGATTTGAAAAGTTTGTGGTTAAGGTGCACATTATAATTGCCATTATAGTCCGGTTCCAAAGTTTCAACATATCAGCCAATAATATTTGCCGTCTTCCAAACTCAAGTTATAATTTTTCTAAAGTCCAACTAAATTCATAATTCATAATGCCAACAACATAGTTAGCTACAAAGTGAGCCTGTTTGTTCCTCCAATTTCGCTCCCTTACCTGGGAAAGACTGTTTTTTTGATGGAAATAATAGAATCTTCTTTTAGGTTTTACCAATATTACTTTTTTCCTATCAATCCAAGAGATAATCCAATATTTAGTTTGGGATACTTTCCCCTATTTGCTAGCTTTCCATATGCTTGCTTAACCTATATTTTTATTTTCCTGTTTACAGCAGTAATAAAAAAACTCTCATTTCTTATATCTTGATCCCCCTCATATTTTTTTCTTTTCCTATTCCAAATTCTTTTCTTATTAAAAATAATGTCTATCTCCATCCATCCCTAACATGATGGTCATTCCACAAGTACAAATACTTGTGGAGTAGAAAAACAAAAGTTGGAATTCAAGTATTCGAAGAAAATTTCATACAGTTACACTTAGATTGTGCTAAAATATGATTTCTCTATATCATATAATAAAAAATAAAATAAAATCCAAAATTGGCTCTTATTTGGTACGAACGGGCCAACTAATGGCCATTATCATACAATACCATTTTTCTATCAATAAAACCCAGTCAATAGGGCTGCATAGCCTACATTTGATCGCCTGAATCTAGAATTGAATGGGTTTTGGAGCTCTTAAATGGTCTTGGATTTGATATCTTTTTCCTACACAATTACGTACATGTCCAATGAGCTTTTAGGCATTGTGCGCAGAAAATTTTTGGGAAAATTATATTTTACTATCTTAAACAATACATCTTTTTACATTTATATTCCTAAACTATGAGAATACACATTTACTACATTAAACTATTACTTGTGTAACACTTTGCACCCCATCCCATCTCATGGATAATAGTTTAGAGAAGTAAGTGTATATTCTCAAAGTTTATAGAAGTATAAAAGAGGTCATAGTTTAGAGGGGATAAAGTGTGCAATCTCATAGTTTATGGTAGTAAGTGTAGAAGGGAGTATAGTTTAAGGGGGGGTAAAGAATACATTCTCATAGTTTATGGTGAAAAGTGTAAAAGTGGTCATAGTTTAAGAGGGATAAAGTGTAATTTTCCTAATAATTTTGGTTAAAATGTATTTCACATCATGGGTTACTTCTAAATCGAACTCTCAACTTTTAAACTTGCAATTTACACCAACAATTATTACAATAATGCCAATGTGCCTTTTACTTTATGGTCCATCACATATTTGTTGTTAATCTCCCTAAAAACGACGTTATTTTTCTATTTTCATATCGAAAATGATACCATTTTTGTTAATGACATTCTTGTAACTAATATTTCGGCATATTATTGTAACCTCAAACTCAGAGGGTATAAAGAGTATTTTAGAAGGTATTTATTTATTTTAACATATCTGTACATGTGTTACATCTCGAGCTAAAAAGCTTAATATTAAGCTCAAGCTTGACTTAACTAACAAATCGAACTGAGCTCAAAAAAAATTTTTTTTTTTTTTTGAGAACTCTAGTTTAAATATTATTTTTTAGCATGGTTCAAGCTTGAACCAAACTTAAATATTCTATTTTTGTTGTCATGCCAAGCTTATAAATTCTATACTCCATAAAACTTGGTTCACTTAGAGTTTTGTTTAAATTATCTGTCACGAGGATATAATTACTGCGTATAATATTCTATAAATGAAAATTTTGATTTGTGTAGCATTGTTCTTAATAGTGATGATATTGTTCTGTTTGCGCACACACTTAGGATACCAATGAGCCTTTAGGTTTTGTCCTTCACCAATTTCCTTATTTAACACAAACAGAGCTTCGTAGTAATTCGAATCCGTAACTTAACTACGGTAGCTCACCGTCAAATTGTTGGGAATTTGTCCGTATCTCTGTCTGTCTTTTCAGTGTGTCCTAGAAGATAGTTGCAACCTAACCAACTTTGATAGACAGGACTTAGGTTAGGACTGAGGCATTGTATGACCTTTTATAAAGTTATAAAATTTCCATCCTATCAAAAAAAAAAAAAAATTCATTTTCTCGCAAGGGCAAAATAATTGTAGAGAAAAAGTTGACCTTAACTTGGCTGTGAGAAATATTCCTCTCATTCTCCATTTAAAAAAAAAAGAAAAAAAAGAAAAAAAAAACAATGCACATATACTTTATGTTGCATAATCTATAACATAAGTTATGCAACTTGTTTAAATAATACTAATAATTAATTTTATGAATGAACAAAGTTTTCTTCTAAATTAATTTAAATGAATCTCCTTTAGCCCATTACATACTAATTCATAAAATCATTCACGTATATTATTTAAACATAGCACAAGATTCATTAAAAATGTGATGTAACTTCTTTTATTATAGAAAAACAGTTTCAATTTATAATATTCGTTCTTAATGATTAATCTTTATCAACAGACCAAAACACTAATTAATTTTTAATATAGACAAATATCGAATCTTAAATCTCTTATTTAATTATAAAAAAATTATTAATTGAACTAATTAGAACCCAAAAAATATAAGTTAACATGCATCTCAACCGTTAGGAAATAAATTGGAAGAATTTTCCTTTGTACCGCAATGAGTTCGGGTAGATTCCTTTAAATAGGTTTGATTATAATAGAATGGTCTTTGGCAAGGGTGTAAGGAGTGTCATGTACTCAGGCCCCATGATTACCAGGGTCCGCACCACGTGTAGGGCAAAGATTGAGGAGCTGACATCCCCCAAATCCAATGATGCCACACCAAGAAGAAGAAGAAAAATAATAAAAAACCAAACCAAACCAAACCAAATCATAAAGCTCTCTAGGACATACTGGGAAAGTTAATTTGCAATTTCTATCCTTTATAAAAGTGGGGAAAAGTAAATGGGCCAAGGAGGAAGAGGAGGCCTAAAAACACTGAAAGCTGAAACTTGTTTTGCAATTCGAAACAGCTGGCAACATAATTGATGGACCCACTCTAGGTGAAATTTATAATAATAATGTCTTTCGTTCCACTTTGGAGATCACTTAAGATTTAACTTAGATTGGTTGATCATTTCATAGCCACTGAATCATATTATTCTCTCACCTACAGTTTCTGCTTTTTTACTTATGGGATAATTTGCCTAAATGGGTCTATTTTTTTTAGAAAAGAAATTTATGACCCATTGAAGTGTATTATGTTGTAGAGTATCATTTGTATATATATAATTTTTTCACGGTGATTAGATATGAGTCTCGTGATGGAAATGCATGTATGAGTTTTTTTTTTTTTTTTTTTATGGAAATGCATGTATGAGTTTTAGATAGAAAGATTCATACTGTTTCTTTTCATCATCGCGATTCTGTTCATATATTGCATTATTTTAACTCGTGTGCTTAAAACAGAGATGCGGAATTGATGGGCCTTGTAATCAATGATAAACTCGGGAGCATCCTTGGGTGCTTGGAGGCCCAAAAATAGTTTAGGCCTTTTTTGAATAGATGTGCCTTAAAAGGCAACTTTTAGGGCCTCATAAATGTTTCTGATATATATGGCAAGTAATTTCCAGCGGTAGAAATTATTGTGTTACCCTAAATATATATTTTTTCATCTTATATGAATGGTAGGTCCTATTAATTAAATTTATGATAGAACCTACCATTTATGTGAGAGGAAGAATTATGCATTTATGGTACTCTAGAAGTACCTAATAATTTTTCATATCTAAAAGGGCACGTACGGTACACATTATATTCATGATCATTTATTTTAAGTGTTTTAATCCTAACCCATTTTTATTTTTTATATACATGATAGGAAAACATGATCATTAAACCCACAGCTAATTGCATGTTTTTCCTATGCCCATCATAGTGTCAAACATTAAAATGGTGATTGGAAATTAATAAAATTTCTCATATATAAATTCTTCAAAATTTAGTTCTTTTTAAAGAAAACAATATTTAAAATGCATATATTTATGGGCCGAACATTAAATGACATCTCATTGATAGGAAATTTGGTTCATAATTTAGATATGGAAAACAAGTCTCTTTAACAACAAAATCTTGATACAATTTAAAGTTGTGACGGCAATGTAGTAGTACATTTGAATGTAACTTTATTCAAAAAGAAAGAAAAAAAAAAGTTTGACAGAACACTTGACAAAAGAAATTCCAAACTTCCATAAATCTTACATCCTTCTCTAAATGAGAGTAAAAGACAAATTCCATACAAGCTCCAAGCAACATGGTTTGAACTTAGAACTAGAAGGACGGCACGTACACCTATGTTATCCGTAACTCTAGACAAAGTTATCTTCTATTCCAGTTACCATTTACCAACTTACAAGTAAAATATATTCTACCCAAAAAAAAAAAAAGTGCTTTTTCTTTTTCTTTTTGCTGGATTTGTGATTATTTAAGACTTTAATCCTTTAAGGGTATATCTTTCAGGTGTCGGCAATGAAATAAAAAGTTGGATAGAAATAAATTTTATCAGAAATCTAAGCTGGGCTTAGAAGCCCAGATTCAATTGTAGGGACTCTCTCCTGGGGCATTGTCACCTCTTACGCTCTTGGCAGAGACTTGGCCCATATGGTTCAAAAAAGTGAAAAAAAAAAAAGGTTAATTTCGCCCACCGTGGGGCTCGAACCCACGACCACAAGGTTAAGAGCCTTGCGCTCTACCAACTGAGCTAGACGGGCTAGTGCTCTAATTGCTCATACTTTTTCTCTAAATTTATAAAAACAAACCTTGCAGCCATTCAGGCCATTCCTGGGGTGTCCGAGAGAAGTAATGCTACAGTTTATAAACACATTGGGCACAACGGAACCGACGTCATTTTGAAAACTTTATAAACTTTATTGGTGCTAAAAAGACTTCTGTTATTTTTTTTTATTTTGAAATCGACATATAATTGTGCATATATTACAACAAATAAACGAAGGTTTAAAGAATAATTAAGAGTAATTAAGAACAAAATTGATGTATCCACATCTAAATGATGTGCACATTATTAGATCTCATAGAATAAGTCTTTCAAAATTTCCCTTCCCTCTACCCCCATGTGTGTCTAACTATTTTTTTTTTTAATTTAATTATGATAAGAGATTTTATCTTGTGATGTATTTTATTTGGCAATTTTCTAGATGTTAAATAGTAAATACCATTGGATGGATTAATTGGCATTGGATGACAATTTTCTAGTTTTTTTATGGCAGCGTAACTTTTGATATATATATATTTTAAACAGTTTAATGAATCTTCCACCAAATACAATTTGTCAGTGAATGCAACCCTTTCGGCATAAATAGTTTATCAATTTGGGCATGGATGTTTATATTTGGACATCTTGTTTGGCCTATATGTTCTTAATTTACTGGGTGAATATTGGCAAAAATTGATTGAAATTTTAGTATGAGCTCATGAACACACACCTTTGGTTAATTTAATTCAACAGGGAGAAAATTATTTTTTTTTTAAATGTATATATGATAAGCATTTAATGATAAGGTACAATTAATTGGCAACTAATTAATTGGACAATTTTTTTTTTTTTTAAGTTTCAATTTATAGTGTCCACTCCTAATGATAGCTTTTATCATCAAACCAAGACATCAATTGGTTTTTGATGTACGCGGGGATTAAACCTCAAATTTTTTATTCAACTATCAGAGAGTTTACCAATTGAACTAATTAAAACCCACAAATAATTGGACAAATTGATGTGAACTAATTAATTTATGTCATGTGAAATCAGGCATCTAAAATTCTAAATCATCTTAAATATGCACACATGTCAGTACATAGAAGAACTTAACACACGCTTCTGAACCAAAAAAAAAACTTAACACAACACATAGCAAAGCCTAAGGTTAGGCTTCTGTAGACCAATAAAAGAGAATGTAAACTTTGAACTCCTATTTAGCTTAACGCTCTCCAACGCAGCAATAAATGAGAAACAATGAGTACTAAAGCCATCACAACCTGGAAGAACCCAAGTGTCCACCATTTGCCCTGAAATGTCCTCAAAAATCCTTCTTTGCAAGAGTTGCAGTTGTAACATAGAATGATCACTCGTCCATGTATCAAAATAGTTGTTATATGGATAAGAACTATATACCGCTATATTTTGTTTTCCCCAAAAAGTGACATTCATATATTGAATTTGACGTATGATTTGTGATTTGCAACAGCCAGCCTTCAAAATGTCAACTTACAAAATTTCATAAAACACATAATTGAAAATTTGAAAGTAGAAGTTATATGCATAATAAGAAGTACGTAAATGTATATAACTAATTATATATGCTCATCATAATAATAAAAAATTATAAAAAATACTAAAACTATTACAAATTTCTAAAATCTTATAAACTACTATGACAATAAATGCGATCAATGATACTTTAACAATATGATAAATAAATATTGAATGACTTTTTTTATGATTAATGACATATCAATTTATTAAAATTATACAGTAAAATTTGTAATATCTCTTACATTACTCTAAAAAATATGCATACAAAGAAAATAACATTACCTCTATGGATGATAATCTTTTTTAGTTGAATTTATATGAGCATTAATGATCTCGACACCCAGTGGCAGCGTCAGGTTGTCTCCAGGGGGTTCAAATGAGAAAAAATTATTTATATATAATATTTTTTAAAATTATTTATTTGACTATCCTAAAATAAAAACTTGAACCCCCTAAAAGAAGCCCAAAAAACCAAACCAATTCATATTCAACACCAACTTTTATTTTGGCCTTTCAAATTTATATAAAAAATTCCAACAACAAATTAATTTGATCTAAAATCTTTTAAAAAAAAATAGCAAGCCCAACAACAAAAATTAGTAATTTGTTGATCTTAAATCTTAAAAAAAAAAAAAAAAAAAAAAAAAAAAAAAGAGACAATTAAGTGGATAGTAAAGTGTAAATACTAAAAGACAATTAGGTATGAGATAGTGAAAGTGGCAAATGAAGATATTTTTTTTTAATGATTGAATTATTGTGTTGAATTCTTAATAGAGTAATGCAAAAGACACAATAAAAATTCTTCTTAATGAATTACAAAGACCAATAAGTTGTCAAAGTTGAGTTGAATTGTTAAATAAAAGAATTGAAAAGAGTAAAGACAAAAACTAATAAATAATAAATTAAAATTTTTTTTTTTTTTTTGGAGACCAAACCAAAAATACCCCCGGGAATTTATTCCTAAATGCTTAATGAACATCAACTAAGAGAAGAGGAGAAATATCCTCAAGTAAGTCTTCCAACCAATCCTCTAAACCCATATAGTCTTTTGCCTTTTTTTATAATAAGAGACTATACATGATTTCTAAGATTTAATATTTGCAACAATAATCAATATTTTCATTATACTAATAAACAATATGCCCAATGAATTTATAGTTTATCATTTATTCTCTTACTAGTATTATTGGTAAATTTATCTCCTACCTAAGGTTTATCTTCTAAGAGAACTTGTGTTGACTTCAAAAATCATCTTTTGGATCATGGGTTACAGGAAAAAATATCATCTTATCATCTTAATTATTAAGATGAAATAAGAAAATATTATATATAGAGAGGCCTTTGTTAACCTCTTTAACACGAATTTGAACGAACCCTCTCAAAAATATTCTTGGAGCTCATTGTCGACACCAAATCATTGCATGCTCCCGTATCATAAATGCACGTTTTGATGTTGTTCCAATTGTCATTGTTATGCACCTTCAATTTCAGCAACATTGGTGAGCCTCATATTGTACGACTTTCCTTGTTTTAGGCCCCAGTGAGGGCAAGCCCCACAGTGAACATAACAAAGCACCATAACTACAAGAAGTTCTGCCTCTGGAAATCAAGATGGCAAGAACACAACAATATTGCTAACTAAGAAGGTAATGATCAGCCCAATACCAATACCAAGTTGCCATTTTGGCAACTTTAGGACTATTTCACAATCATAGTATCTCATATATAATAGCCATATAACTGAGGCAAGTATGGGAAGAGAAAGAATGAAAGTGAGTATGGTTGATAACCTTTTCAAGAGTTTTGCTTGGGTTGGAATTTTTGCTCGGGGGGCGAACTTCTATTTTTGTAGGCTATATCTTTTTTTAAAATAAAATGTTTAAATAGTTATGAATATTATAAAAGATTTTTTTTGCCATAGCCCCCACGCCCTTGGTTGTAGTTCTACCCCAGTCTTATGTTACAGTCACTGACTCATTGCCACTACTTCTCCAGAGTTTGCATCTTTTACCATATTTAAGTATTTAAGCCTGGTAACTTTTAACCTTTTTCTTATTATGTTTATTATTTAAGAAAAATGGCAACGAATTCTCTAAGGGCATTAATTTAAGATATATTTTTATAAACTATTTGGGAAAAGAAAAAACAATTAAATTTTTTGATATATTGTTGTTTAATAAATCAAAAAAAAAAATGTGCATATTTTGTTAGTTGAGAAGAGAGATATGGGAACGGCTATACATTCATTTATAAAAGCAAAAAAAACAAAAAACTGCATCCATATGATGTAATTAACATACATTACTACATCAATTTGTAAATATCATTTAAAGAGACCAAAAATCTCAAAATGTGATACTCTATTGGGATGTTATTTTTTATTTGGGTTCAATTGACATTCTATCTCTCTACATTAAAATAGCAAAATTTGGTCTATTGTGATATTATTTTTCATTTGGATCCAACTGAGTCTTCTATCAAATTAAAGAAGATTGCAAGAAATCAGGATCGTTTGAAATCATTAGAATTATACAATCCTACCAATCCTGAACGATCGCAAAAATCCTTGAAAGATTTATATCATTTTGGACAGGTGAGATCGTAAAATCATAGAATAGTAGGATCTAGATCAGGATTTTGACAACTATGGTTATGTGATATTTCATATTTGCAACAACATAGTCAAACTCAAATTCCTAACAAACTAGGGTGAAAGTCAAATTTTCAAAGCAGCAAAGCATTATAATTGACCCGTATCCCTGAACTAACCATGGAAAGGGTTAAAATAAATTTAAAATGTTTTTAGATATCAATAAGAAATTTTAATTTGAACATTGCATGCCTTACAAAAATAAATAACAACTAATTTTGGTAATAGTTTTCTTACATATAGAATTAAAGAAACTAATCATGAAAACTGGAGAAAATTGCTTTTTGCCCCTTTCTAAAAAAAAAAAAAAATCCAGCATTTTGACCTCTTTCTCAAACTAATTAGGGAAATGCCCCTCTTTTGAAAATCAAGTTTTTGAAAATCAGTTTAGGCCCTATAGCGGCGTTTTTAAGGATCCTATAGTGACGTTTTAAGGACCTATAGTGACATTTTGTAACTCGATTTTCATAAAGTCGAGTTACATGCAATTTTTTTTGCCTATAACCCAACTTTATGAAAATCGAGTTACAAAACGTCACTATAGGTCCTTAAAACGTCATTATAGGGTCTTTAAAAACGCCGCTATAGGGCTTAAATCGATTTTTAAAAACTCGATTTTCAAAAGAGAGGTATTTTCATAATTAGGCTGCGTTTGAATCGGGTGAAAAGCATTTCCGGAAATGCTTTTCACCATTTCCGGATGTTTGGCTGCGCACGGAAAACGCAATTTCCGGAAAATATTTTCCGTTGACCAGTGGTCAAGGGGGAAAATGATTTACGAAATCATTTTCAGTTCAAATGATTTCCGGAAAATGGAGAGAAAGAAAGAGCATGAAGACAGAGAGGGAAAGAGAGAAAGAGAGCGCCAGCAGGAATAACCCAGCGAGCCCAGACACGCCGGAGACATCGCCGGCGAATCCCGAGCACCGCGCCTTCGATCACCGCGCCGGCGAACCCCAAGCACCGCGCCTTCAATCACCGCGCCTTCGATCTCGCGATCTAGCCTTGGATATCGCGACTCGCCTTCGATCTCCCACCAACGAACCCAAAAGCCGTGATCGTCGTCGCACCGCGCCTCGCCGTCGATCGTCGATCGTCGTCGCCGCACCGCGCCGTCGATCGCGTCCTCTTCGTCGATCTCTCAGCTTTTTTTTTTTTTTTGTTTAAAGTTTGATTGCTGTTGTTTTTTTTTTATTTGTTTTGATGAACTGATTATTGTTGTTGTTGCGGTGGTGTTGTGGTTGCCGGAATTTGTTGTTGTTGTTGTTGTTGTTATTGTGGCCGGAATTTGCTGGAGGAAAATAGCATTTTCCTAATTGAACCAAACACACAAAAATATTTTCCACACCAATTTTCATAAAACAACCAAACACTTAAAAATATTTTCCTTTTTCGGAAAATAGCATTTCCGGAAAATATGTATTTTCCGAAAAATATTTTACGGGTACCAAACGGACCCTTAGATTCAGAAAGAAGGCAAAATGCTGGATTTTTTTTCAGAAAGGGGCAAAAAGCAATTTTGTCCCATGAAAACTATTTATAAATCCTAAGAAATATAAAACTATGATATGGAACAAATTTAAAGTCCGGTTTTATTCAAGATGAAAGATGCTTGATTGATTGTTGAGAATTCTTCGCACAAATTTCAGGAGCTCCGTGTAAAAAGAAACAAACTTTGACTAACTAAACTGTGCGCAAAGCTCGTCAATTTACATAGATGAAAAGAGATATGTTAACCCCCTCCATGCACTCTTTGTTCCTCAAGCTTCATACAGTTTCAGAAGGAAGGAAAACATTCATAAATTGGCCGAAATATAAAAAACTTCACCGCATAATTGGAGCAATTGTTGTCTACTTATCCCATTTCTTCAAATGCAAATGCCACTTAGAGTTAAGATTACATTATGAGATCCAAAGTAATAATACATTTTAAAAAATAAGAGATAAAAATAAATATTATGGGATCCAATTACAATTTAAAACATAAGTTTTACACTTTACAGGTTGAGTTAGAATTTGTAACCCCCAAAACATCTGGCAAATAATGTAATACAGTCAGGCATTGATTGTAATACTACCCCTTTACAGGTTTTTGTTTTAGAATTTGTAATTCCCAAAACTTTTGGCAAATAATGTAATACAGTCCAATATTTGAATTATTGATACAGTAATCCCAACAGCTCATACAAGGCTAAAACCAACCTGACCATCTACAGAAAATAACATGGAAAGGAATGCCTATTATAAAGTTGCATAATGAATCATTTGCACAAAAAACTGACAATTATACCATTGGCAAGTAATCCACAAAAGGAGAAGTCATATCTCAAAGGACCAGAGACAGCACAACATCAACATGCATACTTTATTTTACTTTTGAACTAAAGATAGAAGACCAACACTTCTGAAATTCATAAACACAAACCAAGATCCCAAATCCTGAAATTCTGTTCTAAAGCACAATGTCGAATTCTGAATCTTAGACATTAGAAATCCCTCCCTAAAGCTACACAACATCACAATTTTTAAGAGCCCCAAGTTAATATCCACCTTGGTCACTATGGACTTCTACTTTGACTAGCATACTGATGTTAACTTTCTAAATAGAAGGTTCCAGAATGTTGTCACTAGCAAGAAGCTTAACAAAAAACATTGTTCCAGATAAGGTTCTGCAGTACCACAGCTAGTCGGATTTAAGATCTTGGGTAGAAAAGTGATATGAGACTCCATTCTGCTCACCATTGCCTTTCAATTCCCCTTTCAACTGTATTAGATTTAAAATTAAAAAAAAATAAAAAATAAAATAAAAAAAATAAAAAAATAAAAAAAGAAGGAAGAAGAAGAAGCAACGTAAAACAATTAGTAGGAAGAAGAAAATACAAAACCCAAGATAGAAAAGATCTTCCCTGCATAAAACAAAATAAAAAATTCATGATCAAAATATAAAATGCAAGGCGGTTCAACCTCCGGGACAACCATTTAATACATTCTACATAAAGAAGAACATTTACCTGCTTGCTAAATCAATCTGAATATAATTATGGGGAAACAAGTATTTAGAAAGTTCCTGAGTTACTCAAATTTTGTCTTTCTCAAGATATGAAACTAATCAAGTTGTCAGACTAATTCAAGAATCTTTGACCCATACCAAACAGTTGTGTCCAGATTTTCCAATCCCCGCAAATATTAACAAAAATGTCAAATAGGCTCTAACCAAAATGCCATAGTACATAATTAACATTCTAACAAAAACAAAAGGCTAAAGAGAAGAGCAAGCTATTATTGGTTACCTTCTGAAAGATCTTCTTCTGATATCGATAGCCCTGAAGAAAACAATCAAGGAGAATTATTTCAGAAACATCTTTAAGTTGCAACCATTTTACAATGTGTATGTTAAAACTATGATTAAATTCACCATTTTTTAGTAGCTTAAGCTTTTGGTAGAACTAGTAACTTAACATGGTATTAGAGTAGGAGATCTTAAATTTGATCCATGGTTTTACTCTACTTCCCATTTAAAATGTCAAAAAAAAATCTCATGTGTTGGGACCCAATGATCAAGGGGGAATTTAGGCCCACATGTGAGGGAGAGTATTAAACTATGGTTAAATGATTAAATTCACCATTTTCTAGTAACATAAGCTTTTGGAAGAACCGGTAATTTAACAATGTACATAGCAAAATAAATTTGTTGAAAAATTTTGATAATACCTTGTCAGTTCCATAAATGTAATCACAGTAGGTGAACACCGAAGCAAAGTTGCTTTGGCTTTGTCCTCCAACATAATGATGGTAGTCATGATACTCAGCACCACCGTAAAAAGGAATGTATTTAGTGGGACTCCAAGGGAAGTCATACCTGTGGTGCAAAACATATCAACATTTTTCTGCTGCCCTCAGTGGTAAAGAATTCCATATAGAAGACAACAAGGATATAGAGTAGCATGTGAAAGTGAAACCATACAACATTTGTACTAATCAACTCCCTTTATTTTTTTCTTTGACAGATGATTACCTACCTATAAAAAAAAAATGGAGCTGATTGGTACAAAAATCCATACAAAGGAAGAACCATCATAGGTGAATTCCCAAAACATGCAAAACAATGATAGACGTGTAATTTAAGCAACTGACTGAATTCCTGGAACATATAATCCAAGTCACAAGCAATGTTAGTATATTACTTATTCGCTAAACCCACCCAGGGCCAGATGTAATACTCAAAAGACCAAAATATTCATCTGTTAATACCCCACCTACGAAGCAGCAATTATTGTCATCATTGTCTTGTGGCCAGTTCACAACCATCTCGAGGCAAACTACACGGATCCTTTTCCACATAGGCTATCATCAAAAACTCACTTTACTTGGTACTTTTTCTTTCCAGGACTATTTTGATCTCATTAGTCAAAACCCACTTGCAGACAACAAAGACCATAGAGCTCTCTTTTTGAATGAGCTGCTAAGATCATCCACAATAGTAGTAAAAAATATCAAAAGATGTTTAACTCTCTATTAAACTGAACAGATAATCACACCAGCCTTTTTTCCACTAAAAGTTTCTCTTTCATACTTATTCTTGATGATGTTGGCATACCAATGCATCTTTCTAACTTTCTTTATCAAAAACCTTGCAGCATATCCCATCCTACCCTTACAGCTCCATACAGGTTGCAGAGGCTTCAGTGACTTCTTGGGAAGTTGGCTATCAACTAACTATAAAAAAAATTAAATAGAAAATTAAAAAAAAAAATCATTTTTCCCAAAAGTCACTGGATTAGAACTCTTGCGGGTAGAGTTCTGCAGATGCAATTTACAACCCTAATATGACAATAGGCATCAGGTATGATACAGCACGTACAAAATCATTGATTCAAGGACAAGGAAAACAAGTTTGTACTTATTTTTTATTATTAAAATAACATTCACTTTCAACACTGCCTCTATTTCTATCAGTCTCTCCCAATGGAAGTATGCATACTTAAATTACTAGGTTACTTTTCATAAACCAATATCTTGTCTTTCCTCTCCCCCACTGTAATCAACTTGTAAGTTGTAAGCCTTTAACAACTCTTCTTCATGGTGATTAGTAGATTTTGTAAGACCACTGTGGAATAGCAAGCACACTCTTACCTAAAACTAGGGCCTAATAACACCCCCCCCCCCCCCCCCCAAAAAAAAAAAAATGATGTGGTGCAAAAACAAGAAATAACATGAATTAAAAAGATAGTCAGGCTTAAAGTTACTTAATATGCAATTAGAGTCATATAGTATCAACTATCATGACAACAATCTCTAAGGACTCCAATAACTAATCAGTTATGTGCACATTGCCAAAGCTTTTACAAAGTTTAATAAAGAAATGATAATCATCAATGAGGCAGTCCTTAGATGGCCTGCACAAGACATTTATAAAAATTAAAATTAAAAAAACCTTTATATCAATATTGCATATGTAAAAGTTTCAAAGTTGACTTTTAGGGATGGCAACTGATCTGAACTGTAAAATTAAAGTAATTCATGCACCCACAACTATCACCCTCCATCTAAACTGACAACAGATTTCTAAACCGAAATTTCCAAGTTTCAGCATATCTTCCTCATACTTTTATATTTGTTAATGTATAAATGATTCATTTTGCTAATTTGTTTGTGTAAAAATTAACAGTAACTCACTACTCAAAAACAAACTAAAACAAAGCAAAGAACTCCCTTCTCTGCCCCCAGCCATCCCCCACCATCAAAAAAGAAAAATAAAAGAAGAAAAGCAAAAAGGCATCACACTGACCCTAGGACCCCTCAACAAAAAGGCAAGGCACTATTGAAGATTCATGAAATCCAATGTACTTTAAATAGAATTCTATTACTAGAGAAAAGAAATAAAGAAGGAAAAAAAATTCTAAAGTTGGCATCATTTCATCACACTCAACTAAAGCAATAAAGAATAGCAAGCAAGTAAAAGAGTCAAGTGTATCATGCATACCCGCTATGCGTATCAATCGCCTCTATATTCCGCAAAGAAATCCACAACCAGAATGTGATCATGTGACCAGGCACCATGGCTGGCCCAAGGAAAGATGGAATCCCGAGGATCAAAACCTCGGCCCAATGCGCATATGGTGCTGCATATCCGATTGGAGCTGTGTATTCATGGTGAACTCGATGAATCTTTTCATATCCCCATTTGTTATGCAGAAACCTGTGGATCCAGTAATTGGTATAATCCTCTATCAGAAAATATACTAACAACTGTGCAAACATTTCCCATCCTGAAGGCAATGGCAACCCTGCTCGAATCCCAATCATCTGTCGATGAACACAAATTTGCTCAAAATTCAATACTTCAATAATCATTCCAGAAAGATAAAGAACAGGTCCATGAGTACTAAAATTACCAAAAAGAAAAATCCCCAAAATAAAAAGGCCCATTATTTCATTCAGAAGTTCAAGATTGTAGGCATAATTAGCCCCAAAAAAAATCCCATAAATTCAGAAGCTTGCCAAATCTCATTAGGCACATGGTAAAGAATTTGCAATGATTACTTCAAATCAGGACAACTGCCAAAAGCTCGAATCATAGAAATTGTTTGACATTACAAACAATCACGGAATTCGTATTGCATTGAAAACCCAGTAAAAATATCATAAAATAAAGATGAAAACTTTATTCAAAAAAAATATATATGATCACCAAATTTCACAACCCCAACAATCACCATTGCAAAGAAATTGAAAACCCCAACAAGCCAAAATTGTAAAATAATCAATAAAACCAGAGATTAAGCAAATCCAAATCTCATTCCCAAAAACACAAAAAAGCATACCTTAATAGAAGGGTAAGAAACGAGCTGTAGAGGACCGACAACGAGAAGGAAAATGCGCATAACATCCTTGTAGCAACGAAAAATCTCGGGCCAAGACAACCTAACCTTTGGCTGAATCTTGTATCGATCAACGCCAGCCAAGCGAGCGAGCTCACAAAAGATCAGAGGAAAAGGGATCACTGAGAATACAACGAAAAGGAAGATAATGTTGTGGCAGTAAAGGATGTAGTCGGACTTGTTAGCCGAGTAGTTGAACCAAATGGTCTCCGCCGTGGTCAGGTTGCGGCCAAGCGCCGCCGACGCCTCCTGTATTGTCTCGTACGGCAGCATCTGGACGGTAACTACAATGACAGACTGACGGCAGAGATTTGGTCGAGGAAGTGGGTCTCTCTCTCTCTCTAAATTCAACGAATTGGCTGACACACACACACAAATAGAGAGTTTGTGACTTTGCAATGTTGTTTTGTTTGTGTTATTTTGGATAGGATGAGAGAGGGAGCAGGTGATATTGAGCGGGGATGAGCTGTATGTGTCTTAAAATATGCGGGAATTTTCAAACCACCTGTTGTTTTGTGTTATGTGACTGTTAAATTATGAAGAACGCAAACCCATTCATGCCTTTTCCATGGATGTTTCACTGTTTGTGATGTACACGTTTTGAGTTCTAATGGAGTAGGTGTACTGTGTACAACATATATATGGTAATAAATATCATACATCCTTCGTGCTTGTTTGTTTGTTTGTTTGTTTTTTTTTTTTTTTTTTTTTTTTTTTTTTTGAGTAAGGGAATTATTGTACAAGTGGGAGGAGTTCACTTTATGAGTAGCTACTTTAGGATAGGATTGATGTTAGTTATGTACTCAGCAGTTGGATATTTTTAGTAATACCTCCGTCACATTTTGTTTGTTCTTTATTTTATTTTGAGATGTCTCAAAATATTGTCCTGTTTTTAAAAATAAAAGTCATTAATTTACTAATATTCCTATTATACCCCTATTTTATGCCATTAATAACTCTTTTTTAAAAAAAGCTGATAAATTTATTTAAGGGTAATTTTGTAAGGTTATACATTTTTATAAGGCAGACTAAACAATAAATGATATTCTCTAAAAAAGTTTGACTTTTTAAACAGGACAAATAAAGTGAGACGAAGGGAGTATTTGTTTTGTTGGAGATTTTTTGGCGAGAGAGAAAAAAGAGGAGAGAATATGTCACTTTTCTCATGTTTAATTTGAACATCTTGAAAAAATGTTGTGAATTGTTTTCTAAATAATAGATTAGATTGAGTAAGTGTACAATATATATACTAAGTATTTGGGAATAATTTATTTAACTGAAATTGAAATTTTTTTGTTAAAAGTTACTATAGATAAAGCCAAAAGGTAGCTGAAATAGTACAGTAAGACTCATAAATAATATCAAAAAATGTAATGAGACTAAAAAATAGTAGCAAAAATAAGCTAAATAGTAAAAAAACTGGTTTTTTAAGACAATGCCAAACCGCACACTAATTTATCATAAATCTTACGTGCTAGCTTTTTTTTTTTTTTTTTTTTTTGGGTAAAGGAATTATTAAACCTATGGGACACTTTTTCTTATTTTGATAAAAAAAAAAAAAAAAAAAAAAAAAAAAAAAAAAAAAAAAACCCTATGAGTAGCTAGTTAGGTTAGTATGTATGTTAGTTATACTTTTCCTCAAAAGAAAAAAAGAGAGGAAAACAAAAAAGAAAAGAAAAAAGAAGATGTATGTTGTTATCATAATAGAGTAGTCTAGTTGTATGACCAATATGTTAGAGCAACCACATCAGCTCTTCCAAAAGATTTTGTTTATTTTACACAAAAAATCTACTTTTTCTATTTTACACCATTACTTTTACAAAACACTCACATCAGTTTATCTATTTTACAAGATATTTCAATAAAATATTCATTCTTCATCAATTTTTTTTTCTCTAATGGTCATACTTTTTTTAATTTAAACTTATATTTTAAGTAAACTACTAACACTAGTGGCTCGACCAATGGAGCTGCTTGTGGTGGAGGTCTAATGGTCGAACCGCCAAAATAGTGCTTCCAACGATCGTCGCTAGATCGGTATCTCTGCCCACCGTGCCGCCAGCATTGGTGGCCAGACCACCAAAATAGTGGCTTCGACGACAATCGATAGATCAATGTCTTCGACCATCATTCTGCCATCAATGAAATATTTTTGTGTGTCATTTCAAGGTTACGCATGAGAGAGAGAGAGAGAGAGAGAGAGAGAGAGAGAGAGAGAGATGATAGGGATAAATCTCAAAGCAAACGGATCCAATTAACGAAGACAGTCATAAGTGATGAAGTTGCCAAAAGAGACGGCCTAGTTGTTCTACCAACCAAAGAACTAGCACACAGACTCATAACCTAGACAGAGAGGCAGGGCGACGGATGAACTTCTTAAAGTAGAAAGATCCAAGGGATATAGTTTTTTAAAGCCATGTGGCACCTACGTGGCACGAGTGGTCTCAAAGAATCCTAATATGGAAATATCTTGCATTCTACGCCCATCAGAGGAATCCCTACAAGGAAAGGATCTCATAAAATACGAGTATTAATGAAAAGCTTCTCTACAAGGAAATACCTTCTCCACCGAGAAACGGAGTTCAGCTCTACACTATTACCCTCAATAGATCACTAAGGATGTTGCTTTCCTTGTCGTCGACTACTCATTCGCTTACAATGCCACACTAGGCCAACCTACACTAAATTCGTGGAAGGCCGTGACTTCAACCTATCACCTGATGATCAAGTTGCCCACCAAATATGAGGTAGGAGTGGTATGTGGAGACCAAATAGCAATCCGCAAATGCTACATAACGATGTTGGAGATAGACGGCCATTTATAGACTCTGAGCATAGAAAAGCAACGGACGGTTGCAGAGCCCGTTAAGGAGTTGGAAGAGATACTTCTCAATGAATTTAGACCTGAGCGGACAACCAAGATTGGCACCTTCGCCAGTCTACCCGTTCGTCAAGCGCTCACGACCTTCGTAAGAGAGAATCGGGATGTCTTTGCCTAAAGCCACACAAACATGCCCAAGATCGACCCCTCAGTCATGGTTCACAGGTTGAACATATTATCCTCTTTTCCCTCTATCTGCCAAAAGAAAAGAGTGTTTGCCCAAAAACGAGACAAAGCTATAGTGGAAGAAGTCCGCCAGTTGCAAGATGTAGAGTTTATAAGGGAAGTGTACTATCCCAATTGGCTAGCCAATGTAGTGATGGTCAAGAAGTCCAGTGAAAAGTAGAGGATGTGTGTAGATTTCACAAACTTAAACAAGGCCTGCCCCAAAGATAGCTACCCACTCCAATGAATTGACGTCCTATGGATTCAACAGCGAGGCACCAATTATTGAGCTTCATGGATGCTTTCTCTGACTACAACTAGATCAAGCTGGATGAGGCTGACCAGGAGAAAACTTCATTCATCACTAGCCAAGGCCTCTTCTGTTATAAAGTGATGTCATTCGGTCTCAAGAATGCAAGAGTAACGTATCAGAGGCTCATGAACAAGATGTTTGCACATCAAATTGGAAGGAATGTCCAAGTCTACGTGGACGATATGCTAGTGAAAAGTTAAAGGGAAGATCATCATTTAGAAGACCTTAAGGAGACCTTCGATACACTCTGTTCTTATAACATGAAGCTTAATCCAAGCAAATGCGCATTCGGGGTAATGGATGGAAAATTCCTAGGATTCATGATGTCTCAAAAAGGCATTGAAGTCAACCTTGACAAGATTCGGGCCATAATGGAAATGACACCACCTAAGAATGTAAAAGAAGTACAAAGCCTCAAAGGCAAGGTAGCGGCACTGAACAGGTTCGTATCAAGAGCAATGGATAAATGTCTACCTTTCTTCCACATATTGAAGAAGTCCTTCGAATGGACGGTCAAATGTCAACAAGCATTCAAGAACTTAAAAACATACCTCTCTTCCCCACCGTTGTTAAGTCCTTCCAAACTTGGAGAGAAGTTGTTTCTCTACTTGGTCGTCTCCCCAGCTGTGGTCAGTGCAACCATAGTCAGAGAAGAGGAAAGGGTGTAGAAGCCTATGTACTACACTAGCCAAGCACTTCGAGGCCAGAGGAAAGATACCCCCCGATGGAAAAGCTAGCCTTCGCCCTAGTTACCGCAACTCGCAAACTTAAACCCTATTTCTAGGCCCATACGATGGTCGTCCTAACAGACAAACCCCTACGAAGAGCAATGAGTAAACTGGAAGCTGCCGGATGGATGGCACTATGGGAAATTGAGTTAAGCGAATTCGACATACAATATTGCCCGCGCACTGTAGTGAAGGGACAAGTAGTTGCTAACTTTATCGCGAAATTCACCAATATGGAAGGCCAGTGGGCAGAGGAGCGTCCTCAATGGAGTATCCATATGGACAGGTCATCCAATAGGTAGGCTGACGATGCATGGTTCACCTCGACTTCCCTACAACCAACAATGAGGCGGAGTACGAGGCCTTAGTGGCGGGACTAGACCTCCCTAAAGCAGCAGAGGCCACGAGTGTGATTATTTATTGTGACTCTCAGGTAATCACGAGTCAGGTGATCAGTGACTACGAGTGCAAAGTTGAATGGATGAAGAAGTACCTGGAGCAAGTAAGGAAGCAGATAGAGAACGACCTTCAAGCCAAGTTTGGTCAAACCCTAAGGGAAGAGAACGAGTAAGCAGACCATCTTGCCGAGGTCGCATCAGCGGAACACATGCTCATCTCCAGTAAGGTACTTTCTTTTGTTCAGCTTTTGCCCTTAATAGATGGCATGGTTGTACAGGAAATAGGTTCGAAAGGCAACTGGATCACACCAATAGTTTCATATCTGAGAGACGACACACTACCTGATGGTAAAGAGGCCGCAAGGAAGTTGAAGGTTTAGGCAGTACGATTTGTCCTAATAAATGAAATACTGTATAAAAGAGGATTCTCTTGACCATACTTGAGATGCCTATCCACCGAGGAAGCAGATTATGTCATAAGGGAAGTTCACGAAGGAATTTGCAAGAACCATTCGGGATCACGGTCGTTAGTACACAAGCTGATTCAAGCAAGATACTATTGGTTTGCCAAGCAAAAGGATGCCCAAGATTATGTCAAAACCTGCGAGAAGTGTCAAAGGTTTAGCAATATCATTAGACAGCCAACAGAAGAGCTCACTCTAATGACGGCCTTGTGGCCTTTTGCTCAATGAAGACTGGACATCATGGGTCCATTCCTAACTGCAATAAGACAACTTAAGTTCTTAGTGGTCAGTATAGATTACTATACCAAATGGGTGGAAGTTAAAGCACTAGCCATCATCACAGAGAAAAACGTATGAAGCTTTATCTAGAGAAACATTATATGCAAGTACAAAATCCCTAGAGTCCTAGTCTCGAACAACGAAAAGTAGTTCAACAATGAGTAATTTAGAGATTTTTGCTTACAATTGGGAATCAGGAATCATTACTCCTCGCTCGCCCACCCTCAGGCCAACGGGTAAGTTGAGGTCACGAACCGATCCTTGCTCAAAATCATCAAAACTTGGCTTGAGGGGGCAAAGGATATATGGCCAGACGAGCTGCCAAGTGTACTATGGGCATACAGGACGACAACAAGGACACCTACAGGGGAAACACCCTTCTGAATAGCATATGGGAGCGAAGTTGTTATCCTTGCTGAGATCAAACTCATAAGATTTAGAGTGGAGAATCATAATAAGAGTAGGAATGATGAGGCCATGCACCTACATTTGGACCTACTGGATAAGGTCAAAGCAACAATCGTACAAAGGTTAACATGATACCAGGACCTCATAGCCAAGCACCACAATTCCAGAGTCAGGCATAGGGACTTTCAAGTTAGAGATCTTGTTTTGAGGAGGGTGATGAGCGCCACAAGAGATCCCTCCCAAGGAAAGCTAGGGCCCAATTGGGAAGGACCCTACAAAATCACTTTGTGGCAGAGGGAAGGCACATATCACCTAGAAACACTCGACGGTCAAAAATTGCATCACCCATGGAACACCAAGCACCTAAAAAAACTATTACCAATAGACAATAGCATACAAACCACCACTCCTCATCTCTAGTTTATTTCTTTCTAGTCATTTTATTGCCTATAGCACTTTTAGACCAAAGGGCAATTATTTATTTTTTCAAAACAATTTTTGGCTTATGCACTTGTTTACCATAATAAGAGGAGTTATTCAGATATATCATGCACATATATATATTTCTACAAAACCACATCTACAACTAAGTCCTAAAGTGGATGGATTCAAAAATCTCAAAGGATACCTTGAAATTTATACAAGTCCTTGAGTGGACGGATACAAGGAAATCCCAAGGGATAACTTGAAAATTCTATAAGTCCTTAAGTGGAAGGATTCAAAAATCCAATGGGATAACTTGAAATTTATATGTCCTTAAGTGGACGAACTTAAAAAAGATCACAAGGGATAACTTGAAATTTATACAAGTCCTTAAGTGGACGAATTCAAAGAAACCACAAGGGGTAACCTAAGATTTATAAGTCCTTACTGAAACCCTAAAGGGTGACCCTAAGAAATGCGTAATTTCTTAAGTGGACGGATTCAGGGATACCCATAAGTACCTTGAGAAACCAACAGTCTAATTTATGAAATGAACAGATCGTTGCAACACTAGAAGGTTTAATAAATTCCCTTATATAAGATGGACGGATGATAAGCCAGGGTTATTTATTAAATCCAAAGGTGGACAGACCATGGTCATCTCGATTGCTAAGTCCAACCCGTGATGTGGACAGACCATGGTCATCTTGAAGATCTACTAAGTCCAACCCATGAGGTGGACGGACCATGGTCATCCTGAAAATTTACTAAGTCCAGCTTATAAAGTGGACAGACCACGATCACCTAGGAATATTCTTGGGCTGAAACATCCAACGAGTTCCCTAGAATCTACAAAGTTGATGAGTATAAGTTCCAAGATTTTTTAGATAGACGGAAGCTCATAAACTTATAAATAAAAACCTAAAAATTTGTGGGCAATGTTAAAGACTACATGACCATTGTTCTCAAAAAGATCTCTACAATGAAAAAAAAAAAAAAGACACAATAGTAAATTTTACAAAAAACACTAAGGCTAGTCGACGGGAGTGTCTTCGTTCATGACTTTTTCATACTTGGCTAGCCCATCCTCCTCTCCAATAGAATGGTTCTCGTACCCAATGGACTTGACCTGCACATCTTTAGGAGCTGCCTCTCCTTCACCCTGAACATTAGGCATGGGGTCGGCCTCAAGGATCTCATCAGTACCTTTATGGTTAACGATCCTAGTTGGAGTCTGGGCCACATTGTCCAGAGACACTTGATACATGTCCAGATCAGGGTAAAGAGCTTTAACCTGATGAAGGCACTCCTAAAATCCGTTGTCGTAGCAATTGTTGAGCTCCGTAAGAAAGCTATCAGAGTTGCGAAACTTTGTCGTCCCGTCTTCCTTAGCCCCACAGACTTGCTCCCTTAACTTGGAAATATCCCCCTCCTTGTCCTAGAGCACTTTCCTCAGTTCATCAGTAAGAATCTCTGGCTCTTCCAGAGCTTTCTTGGTCATGGACAGCTTTTTGACTTGTGATTCTTACCAAGCCCTAAGCTTATTTAACTTCGTCTTAGCAGTCTTAATCTTTTCCTTTAAATGGTCTACCCATTTCTCTCGGGCCAGACAACGGTCTATCAAACCTTTCATCATCAGCAGCCCTTGTAAGAAGTTAAAAAAAGGTTAGAAATAATAACAATAGTTGAAGAATGGAAAGGAAGAAGGACGGTTGCGCACCTGAGCCAAGCCAAAGAGACCTAACTCCCCCATAACCTCAGTGGCATGGTTACCTAAAGCTTCATAGTCATCGTCCTTAATGATGGAAGACAGGAGCCCCATTGCATATCGTAGATCCTCATGAAGAAGAAGGGGGCGTTGCTTAAGGATGGGACCTTTGGCCGTCATCAAGCCTTTGCCGACACCATGACAAAGAGGAGGAGGCACCTGGGTAGCTGCAAGTGTCTCTCCAAAGGTGATCGGAGCTACTTCTTTGAGTTTCTTTGATGGATGGTCGCCCTATCTGTCAACTTCTGCTTTATAAACTACTTAGCTTGTGCCATCCCTTCAATAAGGGGCATGACCCCCACCAACCGCTTCTTTGCATGTTCAGCGACTTGTTTACAGATGAAGGCTTTCCTCTTACCATCGTCCATTTCTACACCAAAAGGAACAGGAGGAGAGAGTTAGACAAGAATTATTCAAAAAGAATTAATAATAAAGAATAATAATAATAAATAAACAATGGACTCACGTTTGCAAGAGGTCCGGTCGTAGCGATGAGCTATGTCTGTAGGCTTGGGGCCCTCACAATACTAATGGAAAGTGTCTAAGGTGACGAGCTGTTTGTAGGTCCTTTCTTCCAAGTAGATGCAGAAGATTTTCTCCAAAAAATTTCACTGCTCGAGGGTAACTTCTGGAAAATCCTGGGCTGCAACCAAAATGAACCCTAAGTTAGACAACAATAAATATGTGTAAGTGACAGACAAACTAAGTAAACAGACACCTATTAGATGGGGGCAATATACCCTAAGTTCTATCAAGAATAGGCATATCTTGCCGTTCATCAGGGTGACATACCCAATTGTCTCCTTGGATGAAGAAATACCGGTTTTTCCAATTTTGGTTGAAGTCAAGGGTCTCGTACACTAGCCTTAGCGACAGTTTCCTTGCCAGGAAACTATAAAGGCCCCAAGACTTAACTATCTCTGACGGATGATAACAGTGAAAGAAGTCCTCCACGGTTAAGCGACGGCTCCCCTTACTTAATACCCCATACAACACCTCGACACCAAGAAAGATTCTCTAGGCATTTGGAGCAATCTGGGTGACGGCTAGCCCTAGATATTGGGCCAGGCGAAGGTAGAGTGCACTCAAAGGCAGCCTAAACCCAGCCTTGAACATTTGCTCATACATCTCGACATTAAGGGCATCAAGGTAGTAGCACTTCTCAAATTTGTGTGGCAGACGAATGGGGACATCAACGGGAATTTGATACCTATCCCTTAAGGTGTTGAAGTGTTTTCTTTGTATGGTCGAACTAAAATCATTGACTGTCCATATTAGGGGGAGGACAAAGTTCCTAAGGCCTTCGGGGCCAACAACGGTTCTAAACAGGGACTCGTCGCTCTCTTCGTCGCCTGAAACTTTGTCCATATCACTCTCACACCCGTCCTCGTTTGAATCCTCATCTTCCTCCTCAAAAGGTGAGTTAGTAGATAGATCCCTTTTAGGGTATGAGGTGCTGGGGTTGCATTGACCTAATGGGTACATTTCATCGTAGCCTGCTCCTTCACAGACGCACGACCGTTCACTCAATGCTTCACAAGACATCTGTTACACCTATAAGTGACGAATAAATTCCTAAGACTCTATAGGTCTATATACATGACGGTCACATAAGTCTTGAATAAAAGAAAGAAAAAGGAAAAATATATAGGACGAGAGCACTTACAGGTGTACGGTGCTTATAGAAGACGAGGTGGTATGGTGAACGGATGCGTTAAGATAACGGACCGATGGATTCTCGTAAACGGTGGTCAAGCTCTGACTCTAGGAAGTAGCAACAAAGGTAGAAATGGGGGAAGAAGACAACACACACACACACACACACATATATATATAAAAGAAATTGTACGAGAGTCGAAGCAACGCTTCAATCCGAACTAACCACTAAAATTGTGCCATGTGTCCCCTCAACATTTATGACTCTCAACTACCCTGTCAATCAAAACACAACTCCCCAGAACTAGGTGAAGCAGCTGATAGGGATAAATCCCAAAGCCGATGAATCCAATTAACGGAGATAGTCATAAGTGAGAGAGTCGCCAAAAGAGACAGCCTAGTTGTTCTATCAACTAAAGAAGTAGCAAATGGACTCATAACCTAGACAGAGAAGCGGGGCGACGGATGGACTCCTTAAAGTAGACGAATCTAAGGGAGACGGTTTTTTGAAGTCATGTGCCACCTACGTGGCACGAGTGGTCTCCAAGAATCCTAATATGGAAATATCTTGTATTCTACGCCCAACCATAATTAGAGGAATCCCTACAAGAAAAGGATCCCATAAAATATGAGTATTAATGAGAAGCTTCTCTACCAGGAAATACCTTCTCCACCAAGAAACAGATGTCAGCTCTACACTACTATAAAAAACCCCAAAGCACTCATAAATCAAGGTACGCATTATTCCCCAGTTCTGGCACTCTAGAGTTGTAGAAATTCTCTTTCTAACTTAACTTTCAGAGGGTATTTGGCCGGTACCACACCGGTACTCTCTATAAGGTCTTCTTTGTGTTTTTGTTTCGCAAGTTTTGTCAAGAGCAAATTCTCTTTCTAACTTAACCTTCGGAGGGTATTTGGCCGGTACCACATCGGTACTCTCCATAAGGTCTTCTTTGTGTTTTTGTTTTGCAGGTTTCATCAAGAGCATGTGAGGACCATTCAACTCATTGATGATTTTTTTGTATCATCAATATATATATATATATATATATATTATTTACTATTAGTATGATTTTAGTTATAAAAAAAGGCACTGATTTGAATTAAAAATTTTAATATAGACTTTAATAAAATTTCAAATAAAATCATGCTTTGTTTGGAAAAAAAAAAAAACAGCTCAATTATAATTCTTTTATAATTAAATTATATTGTAGAGATATTTACAATAAGGAAGCTTCCTTTCCCCTCACTTTTATTTTTTCCTTTTTTATCTCATAAAATCACATCTTTCTCTCTACTTCCACGGTCTTTTCTCTTAATTTTTTAATTTTTTGATCTTTTGCTTCGTTGTAACTCTCAAGCACTTGTTTCTCTCTTCTCTAATGGCAGCAGCAAGCTCTCCACGAGCAAAGAAAGCAGCAAGCTCTCCATGGCAGTGATGACGGCGGCTTCAATTTGAGTTTGGGTTTAGGTTGATGGCTTTTTTGTTGAAAGTTTGATTTTTGGGTTCTAAGTTGTTAAGTTTTCCATTGAAGGTTGATTTTGGGTTTGGATTGATTTTTGGTATGATTTTTCTTTGTTTTTAGTTGATTTTGTGATTGGAATATCATGGGTGTGATGGGTTATGGTGGTGGTGAGTGTTGGTTTGGCGGTGTTTAGAGTATGTGGGGGAAGAGAGACTTATGAGAGCAGAGGTGAGAGAAAAAAATTAATAAAATAGTAATATACACATTTATAGTAACTATGCAAATATGCACGGTTACTGTAGCAAATGTGTATATTTACACAACAATAGCCAGTCTGATGCGGAGCAGATTTAGGAAATATTGTGTAAATTTTGCATCTTTTTCTATTTTGCACAATTCTACACCCACTGATGTGAGTGCTCTTAGAGTATTTGCATAAGCTCATGCAAATTTTTTTGTCTATTTTAGAATAAGAATATACTTTTTATTTTATTTTACATACTCATTTTAAAAAAAAAAAAAGTCCACATTAAACTATCTATTTTACTCTACATTTCATTAAAATACTATTTCCTTACCAATTTTTTATTATTATCTAAAATCATATCTCTCTTTTCCTCACGAGTGAAGTAAAATACTATTAAAATACACATTTATAAAGCTAGAGTAATTGTGTAATACACGGTTGTTGTAGCAAAAATATAAATATACACATTTATAGATTGATTGATGTGGATAGTTTTTGGACTTTTTTTTTTGAATGTATATTTTTAAAATATATATATATATATATATATATATATATTTTTTTTTTTTCAATTATTTATTAGTTTGCATGCAAAAAATTATCATAATTATATGTTTTTTTCGAAATTTTATATATAATTTGACTTTATTTCTTAAATATATGTAAAAATGTTATCTAGTGGAGTATTAAACGGTGTCAATTGATGCACTAGTCTTTCCTTCTTGTAATAATTGTAGTAATTCACTGGAGAGTAGTTTTCTTGGGCGGTTCTTCCTTATCATCATATAATTACGTTCATGAGTGGGTTTCAGTTAGCTCAACTGGTAAAGTCTTTGATGGTTGAATAAGAGATTTGGGGTTCAATCCCCGGCTACACCAAAAACTAATTGGTATCTTACTTTGATGATAAAAAGCTATCATTAGGAGCAGATGCCTTAAGTTGTGAAATTTTCTCAAAAAAAAATTGCGTTCGTGGGATTTCTTATCTAATAAAATAGCGTTTTCCTAAAGAATTACATGGGAACCACATGTTTCCTTGAAAAAAAATGGTACTTTCTTTATTAAGAAAAGGATTATGACTTATGAGCCAATTAAAAGAGAGTCTGGAAAGTATCAGTGTATTACACTATTCCAAACAATTAATCAAAAGGTCTTATAATTGTTAATAAATTATTTTAGGAAAGATTTGACATCACTTTTGTGGAGGGTCAAACCTCTCACTTAGAAGGTATTGTACTACACATGATTGGTACACCCTTCTTTAGGCTCAATGCTTATAAGGTAAGGGTGGGAGGCGTCTACTCCCAATGTGGGATTGAACAAATCCGTGAAGGTGACATCGGCCCTTGGCCTATTCCCAAAGCGGACAATACCTGATTGGGGAAAGTTTTTTTTTTTTTTTTTTTTTTTTTTTTTTGGGGTGAAGGATTGGGGAAAGATTTGTTCCTTCCACAACTTTTATGAAAAATAAAAAATTAAAAAAAAATTAAAATTTTTTTTCTTTTTCCCTTAATCAAATGGTCCTTTTAATATGTGCCCTTAGAACATTTATTAATAGGCTATTTTAGGAAAGTTTTTATACCACATTTATGAAAAATATAGAAAACTGTAAAAAAAAATCAATTATTTTTTCATAAAAAAATTTCTAAAAATACTTTCTAAATCAATGCTTTGAAAAATATTTCATTAATCAAATCTATATATCTATATATATAATAATAGGTGAAGGAGAAAAAAAATCCAATTAGATTTCAATTGGATTCTCAATTTTGCACCACTTGTCCTAACCAAATCTCAAAAAAAAAAAAAAATCTAATTAAATTATAAATTTGACTCCAATTTTGTATCATGTATCTTATCTAAATTTTCTAATTTTTGTACCCAAATAAATGATGCATTAACATTTAACATGAAAGCCAAGAAAACCAAAATAATAATGCTCATTAACCTAAGCAAGAATATCTTACCTACACACTTTTATGGAGATTATAAATTGGACTCCAATTTTGTGTCATGTATCTTATCTAAATTTTCTAATTTTTGCGCCCAAATAAATGATGCATTAACATTTAATATGGAAGTCAAAAAAACCACAATGATAATACTCATTGGCTTAAGCAAGAACATCTCACCTGCACACTTTTATGGGTGATCTCAATAGAGTCTAGAGCTCTTCTAATTCCACAACCAGAACCAAGGAGTCCAACGAGAAAGACTATAAAAGTAAAACATCATTTCCTCCTAATTCCATATCGTCATCTTATGTCTCCTCCTCTCTCAACCTCTACCAACGAGATCCACACACTACCCTCTCCTCCTCCTTACGGATTTCTTAGAGCAAGGCCGGGTTCAAACATAATGTTCAATCCCACTCTTCCTTTCTTCACACTCTCATACATTAGCGCTTCATTGGTGCCTCCAAGAAGATTCCAAGCTCAATGATAAGTTTTTATTTTTTAATGTCCCTTTATATATTTTAAATAATAAAATGCAATATTCTTTTTTTTTTTTTATTGTAGCATCACTTAAATAATAAAATACAATATTCTTTTTTTTTTATTTATTGTTTTATCTAATGCTATTCTATGTATGATAAACAAAAAAAAAAAAAAAAAAAACCAATAGCATTACTTAAATAATAAAATGCAATATATATTTTTCATTGTTTGATTTAATTCTATCATACGTGTGATAACAGAAAAATTGGCAAATATCATCATTACAATTAACTAGTCCTATGCGGTAGCACTGGGTCACATACTAGTTTAGTATAATGATTTGATATTCTTGAGGATTTTTTTGTTGGAGGGGCTGACTACATAATGAATTTAAATTTCCTTTTATCCCAAAATTAGTTTGTCTTAAATTCTGACCCGTGAACTTCCTTTCTTTAAGAAGAAATCTTATAAACATAGTAAACATAAATCTATATAAGCACTAATGGATCATGTTTTATGCTCACCAATACTACAATTGAATACCATTGTGCATCGTTGACATAATGGTTACTCCAAAAGTATAAGTAGGAACGGACCTAGGATTTTAAGCTAGCGGAGGCTGGAGTATTAAAAAAAAATTACAAATAAGCATCCATACAGTATTAAAAAATTATAAATACTCAAAATCGTTGTTTCTAAATATATTAAGATGCAATCACTACCAAAAAAGACAAATAAAACAAAATAATGTTTTTTTTTTTTTAATACTAGGCTGGCTAGGGTTTTTTTTTTTTTGAAATTAGAGTATTCACATTGGTGATGCTAAAATTTTTAGCTTTCAGTACCTCAAAAAGTTACTTTATCTATTTTATCACCCCACTTTACAATACACCCAATATTAAATGTTCTATTTTTTTATTACTTCATTTAAAATAATATAAACAACTTATCTATCTATATATATATATATATACACAATAATAGGTGAAGCTGAGAGAAAATTCAATTATATTTCAATTGAATTCTCAATTTTGCAGCATGTGTCTTTTTTTTTTTTTGGTCAAGTGAGTTAATTGGATTCTTAATCTTGCGCCATGAATCCCATCTAAATTTTTAAAATTTTTGTGCCAAAATAAATAATACATTAACACCTAATACAAAAATCAAGAAGACTACAAAAATAACCTAAACAAGAACATGCCACCTAGACACTTCTATGTAGACTCTCAAACTCCTCTCGCTCTCTCTCTCGTAAATGTTTCTCTAAATATAATCTCAACCCCTAACCACTTGCTACTATCCCCATTAGTCAATAATTGAGTGTCGTACTACGCTACCAATCTCTCTCTCTCTATATATATATATATAATAATAGGTGAAGTTAAGAGAAAATTCAATTAGATTTCAATTGAATACTCAATTTTGCACCACATGTCTTTTTTTTTTTTTGGTCAAGTGCGTTAATTGGATTCTCAATTCTCAATTTTGTGCCATGTGTCCCATCTAAATTTTTAAAATTTTTGTGCCAAAATAAATAATACATTAACGCCTAATACAAAAACCAAGAAGACTACAAAAATAACCTAAACAAGAACATGTCACCTAGATACTTCTATGTAGACTCTTAAACTCCTCTCTCTCTCTCTCTCTCTCTCTCTCTCTCTCTCTCTCTTAAATGTTTCTCTAAATATAATCTCAACCCCTAACCACTCGCTACTATCCCCATTAGTCAATAATTGAGTGTCGTACTCCGCTACCAATCTATATATATAATAATTGGTGAAGCTAAGAGAAAATTTAATTAGATTTCAACTGAATTCTCAATGTTGCACCACGTGTCTTTTTTTTTTTTTTTTTTTTTTTTTTTTTTTTGTGGTCAAGTGAGTTAATTGGATTCTTAATTTTGCGTTATGTGTCCTATCTAAAATTTTAAAATTTTTGTGCCAAAATAAATAATACATTAACACCTAATACAAAAACCAAGAAGATCACAAAAATAACCTAAACAAGAACATGTCACCTAGACACTTCTATGTAGACTCTCAAACTCCTCTCTCTCTCTCTCTCTCTCTCTCTCTTTCTCTCTCTCTCTCTCAAATGTTTCTCAAAATATAATCTCAACCCCTAACCACTTGCTACCATCGGCAAACAACTCATAACCACTTGCTACCATTCCCATTAGTCAATAATTGAGTGTCGTACTCCGCTACCAATCTATATATATAATAATAGGTGTTAAGAGAAAATTCAATTAGATTTCAATTGAATTCTCAATTTTGCACCACACGTCTTTTTTTTTTTTTTGGGTCAAGTGAGTTAATTGGATTCTCAATTTTGCGTCATGTGTCCCATCTAAATTTTTAAAATTTTTGTGCAAAATAAATAATACATTAACACCTAATACAAAAACCAAGAAGACCACAAAAATAACCTAAACAAGAACATATCACCTAGACACTTCTATGTAGACTCTCAAGCTCTTCTCTCTCTCTCTCTCTCTCTCTCTTAAATGTTTCTCTAAATATAATCTCAACCCCTAACCACTTGCGACCAATGGCAGACAACTCCTAACCACTTGCTATCATCCCCATTAGTCAATAATTGAGTGTCGTACTCCGCTACCAATCTATATATATATATATATATAATAATAGGTGAAGTTGAGAGAAAATTCAATTAGATTTCAATTGAATTCTTAATTTTGCACCACGCGTCTTTTTTTTTTTTTTTGGTCAAGTGAGTTAATTGGATTCTCAATTTTGCGTCATGTGTCCCATCTAAATTTTTAAAATTTTTGTACCAAAATAAGTAATACATTAACACCTAATACAAAAACCAAGAAGACCACAAAAATAACCTAAACAAGAACATATCATCTTGACACTTCTATGTAGACTCTCAAGCTCTTCTCTCTCTCTCTCTCTCTCTCTCTCTCTCTCTCTCTCTCTCTCTCTCTCTCTCTCTCTCTCTCTCTCAAATGTTTCTCTAAATATAATCTCAAACCCTAACCACTTGCGACCATTGGCAAACAACTCCTAACCACTTGCTATCATCCCTATTAGTCAATAATTGAGTGTCGTACTCCGCTACCAATCTATATATATATAATAATAGGTGAAGTTGAAAGCAAATTCAATTAGATTTCAATTGAATTCTCAATTTTGCATTATGTGTCTTTTTTTTTTTTTTTTGGTCAAGTGAGTTAATTGAATTCTCAATTCTGCGCCATGTGTCCCATCTAAATTTATAAAATTTTTGTACCAAAATAAATAATACACTAACACCTAGTACAAAAACCAAGAAGACCACAAAAATAACCTAATCAAGAACATGTCACCTGGACACTTCTATTTAGACTCTCTCTCTCTCTCTCTCTTTCTCTCTCTCTCTCTCTCTCTCTCTCTCTCTCTCTCTCTCTCTCTCTCTTAACCACTTGCTATCATCCCTATTAATCAGTAATTGAGTTTTGTACTCCGCTACCAACCTATATATATATATATATATATATATATATATATAAAATAATATGTGAAGTTAAGAGAAAATTCAATTAGATTTCAATTGAATTCTCAATTTTGCATCACATGTCTTTTTTCTTTTTTTTTTTTGGTCAAGTGAGTTTATTGGATTCTTAATTTTGCGCCATGTGTCCCATTTAAATTTTTAAAATTTTTATGCAAAATAAATATTACATTAACACCTAATACAAAAACCAAGATGACCACAAAAATAACCTAAACAAGAACATCCCACCTTGACACTTCTATGTAGACTCTCTCTCTCTCTCTCTCTCTCTTAAATGTTTCTCTAAATATAATCTCAATCCCTAACCACTTGTTACCATCGGCAAACAACTCATAACCACTTGCTACCATCCCCATTAGTCAATAATTGAGGGTTGTACCCCGCTACCAATATATATATATAATAATAGGTGTTAAGAGAAAATTTAATTAGATTTCGATTGAATTCTCAATTCTGCACCACGCATCTTTTTTTTTTTTTTTTTGGTCAAGTGAGTTAATTGGATTCTCAATTTTGCACCATGTGTCCCATCTAAATTTTTAAAATTTTTGTGCCAAAATAAATAATAAATTAACACCTAATACAAAAACCAAGAAGACCACAAAAATAACCTAAACAAGAACATATCACCAAGACACTTCTATGTAGACTCTCAAGCTCTTCTCTCTCTCTCTCTTAAATGTTTCTCTAAATATAATCTCAACCCTTAACCACTTGCTAACATCAGCAAACAAATCCTAACCACTTACTACTATCTCCGTTAGTCAATAATTGAGTGTCGTACTCCGCTACCAATCCATACATCAATTCATCAATGGATTATCTGTTACGCAAAGGGAATGAGAAATCTACCCATAATCCATAAATCCGGAATAATTAAATTCCAAAAAAAAAAAAAAAAAGTCTAGATTAAGTAAATTCAATTACTAAAGTCTTTTATCATTGAATAAAATAACTTGAATTTGATATATACCTACACTAAAAACCAATTGGTCCTCATTTGGATTGGGGAAGGAGGTAAGGGGAGTAGATGAGGAGTAATATTTAGATACTCTCGAAGCACGAAAAATAGTGATCCCTCCTCTTACGTTCATGGAGGGATCTATTCATTAAATTTGATATTCTCCTACATTAAAAACCAATTGATCCCTCCTCTCTCTGTCTCTCTGTCTCTCTCTTAAATGTTTCTTTAAATATAATTTCAACCCCTAACCACTTGCTACCATTGGCAGACAACTCCTAACCACTTGCTATCATCCCTATTAGTCAATAATTGAATGTCGTACTCTACTACCAATCTATATATATAATAATCGGTGAAGCTGAGAGAAAATTCAATCAGATTTCAATTGAATTCTCAATTTTGCACCACGTGTCTTTTTTTCTTTTTTCTTTTTTTGGTCAAGTGAGTTAATTGAATTCTCAATTTTGCGCCATGTGTCCCATCTAAATTTATAAAATTTTTGTACCAAAATAAATAATACATAAACACCTAATACAAAAACCAAGAAGACCACAAAAATAACCTAAACAAAAACATGTCAATTGGACAATTCTATGTAGACTCTCTCTCTCTCTCTCTCTCTCTCTCTCTCTCTCTCTTAAATGTTTCTCTAAATATAATCTTAACCCCTAACCACTTGCTACCATCGGCAAACAACTCATAACCACTTGCTATCATCCCCATTAATCAATAATTGAGTGTCGTACTCTGCTATCAATCTATATATATAAAATAATAGGTGAAGTTAAGAGAAAATTCAATTAGATTTCAATTGAATTCTCAATTTTGCACCTCATGTCTTTTTTTTTTTTTTTTTTTGGTCAAGTGAGTTTATTGGATTCTCAATTTTGCGCCATGTGTCCCATTTAAATTTTTAAAATTTTTGTGCCAAAATAAATATTACATTAACACCTAATACAAAAACCAAGATGACCACAAAAATAACCTAAACAAGAACATCCCACCTTGACACTTCTCTCTCTCTCTCTCTCTCTCTCTCTCTCTCTCTCTCTCTCTCTCTCTCTCTCTCTCTTAAATGTTTCTTTAAATATAATCTCAACCCCTAACCACTTGCTACCATCGACAAACAACTCCTAACCACTTGCTACCATCCCCATTAGTCAATAATTGAGTGTCGTACTCCGCTACCAATCCATACATCAATTCATCGATGGATCATCTGTTACGCAAAGGGAATGAGAAATCTACCTATAATCCATAGATCCGGAATAATTAAATTCCCAAAAAAAAAAAGAAAAAGTGCAGATTAAGTAAATTCAATTAGTAAAGTCTTTAGTCATTGAATAAAATAACTTGAATTTTATATTTGTTTATTTTTTTACAAATTGCTGATGTACAAATTCTTACTGATTTACATCTGAACTTATCACTTACATCACTTTTTTACTTACTAATAACCACTCAACATATCAATAATTTATTAAAAAAAATTTGTAGTTCTAACAATTTATTCATTTTAAAGTTCGCTAAAAAATTTATAGATATAAAATTTAAAATAAAATATAAAGCTTAACAAAATCAGGCAACAACATTCCACTATCACATTGTGTCATTCTCGGCAACAACATTCCACTAAACTGTCACATTGTGTCATTCTCATTAATATCATTCTGATCCTTCTTTTTACGAAAAGCAAATTTGACTATCTGTTTGACATTTAGATGGAAAGGTATAAAACAAGAAGTCTGAATCACATGATAAATTTGAGCCTCTTTTTCATCATTTGTTCTTTCACGCTGCTACCCTTCTTGCCTTGCACCAATTACACCATTATTGTTTTCACTTTTCCCAGTATTCAATTACTAGTTTACTACCTTTCACACATTCGAGCGTATTACACTACCTGGATAGATCAATAAAAGGTGCATGTATTACTCTGTTATTGTTAGTCCATCAGAACCTTTTTATATGTAATTTCGAGCCGCCCGCCCCCCTCTCCCCCCGCCCCCTTCTTTTGTTTCAAGGAAGAAAAAAAATTGAATACTTTTCTGATACTATATGATGAGCACCTTCTAGATTTTTGTTTTTAAACAAATTTTAATTCTATTTTACTCTCATAGTTTCATTTTTTTCCCCTCTTTTGGTATGATACTGACATCCTCGTTACTCTGATAATTCATTTTAAATTTTATAATCTTAACAATTCACATATATTTGTGAAGATAAATAGATTATCAAATGGATAGATTGATACGATTTTTTTTTTTTTTTTTTTTATAATAATGAAAATGGATAGATAGGATTACAAGAGTATCATATGTTAAAAAAAAAAAAAAAAAAAAAAGATTAATGCTACAGGCACAAACTATTTTACAACATTTTTATAAAATATTGATGTAGTCAAACTCTTGTTGGTTTTCTTTTAGGCCTACTATTAATATTACATTTTCATTTACCAATAATCACTCAGTACATCAGCAATTTGTAATTTTTTTTTGTAAAATAGTTTGTGTCTCGATCATTATTCCTAAAAAAATGTTACAAGTGCCATAAAAGGATCATTTATTTCTTAATAAAACTCGGAGAAATTATGATCGGATGGCATCCATGAAAGTTGGTGTGGTCTAAATCATTTTTTAAATAAAAAAATTCTTAGATACTTCCAAAGCACCTAGAAATGGTGCTCTCTCCCCTCACATTTATGGTAGACTTCACTATGAATTTAATGAGCAAACCCCACCATGAATATGAGAGGAGAGAATACCATTCTTTATACTCTGAAAGTATCTAAAAATTACTCTTTTAAATATAATCATAGAATTATTAGAAGAAACTATAATATCTATGAAAGTTTAAGGAGTCATACCTGTTTTTTTTTTTTAATGTATAATAATTAATCATATTATTTATGATGAATCCGAAAATTTTTCGTCCAAATGAAAATAAATGGACGTTAATGTTGATATATGTACATAGTAATTGACAAAACCTTCAGTAGGTTCTATAACCGCTCATCATTAAAGATGGTCAACTTAATTGTCTAATATGTTACAAAGGCAATAAAGCCTGATTTATGGCGTAATAAAGGCAGGTTACAAGGTCCAACTCCTATAAAATGAATCAAATAAATGAAGGAAAGGTACACACAAAAACACCATTGAAATCCTAAAGAAGTTTTGATTACTTAATTATCACTAGCTAAAGTCACAATACTGACTTTGCCATTAGAGGGTTTTAAGAAAACACCCTTTTCTTCACCAAAATCTCTCTTTTGTCTTCCAAGTATTCAAGGAAGACGTTGGTTCCGTTGGAGGACAAACAAACAATTTTTGGCATCATCAACTTTGATGATGCATTATCTGACAATAATTTCTCCCTATTTTAAAATCTAAATTGTTAAGAAAAATCTATAAAGCAAGACAATAGACAATACCTATATCTTTTGGGGTATCGAAAAATCTATCCTTGCCATCACTAGGTACACACTGCCAACAACACCGAAATATTTTAAAAAAAGTATAAAGTCAAATGACATAAAATGTTTTCAAAATCATTTTCAAGTTTACTACAAATATAGAAAAACAATTTATTTTTCCAAAAAAACAGTTTTCCAGAGTGTTAAAAAGTACAGATGCGTATGCTTATCAACAACTCATGTTATTTTTGAATTTAAGAATTGTTGGAATTAATTATGTGTAGTTTTGAAGGGAGATTGTATTAGCCTAATTTTTGTTTAATTTTCAAGGGACCATTGTTTGCTTTTAGTGCACAGTATTTCCCTTTTTTAGTGACAAACTGACAATTATGATAAGTTGGATTGGCTTTTTTTCTATGTAAAAAAGGTGAAAGGCAACTAATCGTGATAATCCTAAATGAACATAACCACAATAGCTCTCCTATCTGCTAAGAAACTAATGTCAAAAACACTGAAAGGGTATGAGGTTGAAAACGTTCTATCAAGTGAGTTGAGTCATAACTTGAGTTCGGTCCTACTTATACTTATAATCAATAGAAAGCAATAATCTTTAAATTGAACTGAGATCCTCCCCTTAGTCCTCTATCCCCTAAAGTTCAAACTCAAGACATGCCTTGTACCAAGAAAATAATTATTGAGCCACTACTAGCTCTAGCTCCTAGTTCTTATCATTTGTAAAGCACGTAGGGCATTGTTAAATGAGTATTGCGGTTTTTGAAAGATTCAACAGATCTACTAGTAAACTTTATCGAAAAAATTTATATAAAAAAAAAATAATAAAAAACAAAAAATAAAGTTACAAAACTATGGTAAAATATTAGGCCGAAGAGAGAATGGTATATATCTTTATCTCTTCAGTGATCAAAAGAGACGTATCAAAAATAATCAAGTGGTGGGGGCTGCTAGAGCTATATTTACTTTGAGCCGATGATTGGCCCCCACCATTTTGATCAGTCTCTTTGTGTGGGGACGATGATGCGATTAGGGGCGTGGAATGCATGTGACACCAAAAAGTTGTGTTTTTGCTTATATCTTTGTCGTATTTATGACTATAAAGATATGATGATGATGATCGAAATGTGCAAACTGATTAGCATGCGAGTTGATGAAATGCATTCAAGACTAGAGTGATCGATGGCTTATATGGTGACTGTTAATCTTCATGCTTCCCTTAAAGGGGCTTTAAAAGATAGGAAACAATATATGGTCTTTGAAACTATTGGGTTTTAAAGTTGGTCAATTCTATTATTTTGCAGGTACAACTTTCCACTTTTTTCTTGAGAGGTTTTAATCATTATTCACTTGGAAAATCTTTGAGGTCGATTTTGACGATGAAATTTCTTTCTAGTTTTAGGCAGATGTGTCGCCTGTATTGGAGCTAACTTTTTTGTGGGGTTCTTTTTATCAAAAAAATATGATTTGTTGTAAAAATATTATAGACGTAATACTTCTTTTAAATAAACGAGATATACATGAAAGTTGAATAATGAAATCATTCCACAATTCATTTAACAAGGTTAGAAACTTCTTCACAGGGTAATAAAAGGTTTTGTAAATAATAGTGAAATGCAAAGAAAAAGATGACAAATGCCCTTAATTTTTGTCCAAATTTTCGTCCTTGACTTTAAACTTGCCAAATTTGATGATGAAAAAATAAAATACCTTATCCTACATCTATTTTTTTTTATTTGAATATTATCTCCTACAACTAAATTAATTAGTTATCTCAAAATGTGAAAAGTAACAAATTTCTTCTTCATTCTTCTTATTCAAAAGTTCAAAGAATTTATTTTAGTTCTTTTTAAAACAAATTATTGAATCTTCATTCAAAGTTGAATCTTTCTCAAAATTAATTGGCCAGTTGGGTACCCAGTTTCAAATTCAGTTATATTAAGGTGAGTCCAAAATTTCCTAAATAAAATTTAAGTGTATCGCTCGCTCGCCGCTTCTATTTGTTCAAGGTTAAGTCTTTTCAGTCAAAAAAAAAAAGGGGGACAAAAAAGTTGAGTCTAGATGGTTTTCTAGGCTTATCTAATTTTCAACCAGGCTGGGCCTTACCTCCAAAGTCTATGCCGCTCTAGTTTGGAATCGCATGGTTCATATGATCTACCATCAAGTTTTGTCAAGTCCTAGGACCTTCTCTTCAAATAAAAAAAAAAAAAAAAAAAAAAAAAGGGTCCTAGGTCCTAACCCCTATAACTATAAGCTTCAAAAAAGATTATTAAAAAAAAAAAAAAAGGTCTTAACTCTTAACCCTATAGATTCTCTATCTACATGCAGTGTAATAGATTAATAGTGTTCTATACTTCTATTTATTTTTCTTTCCATCCCTTTTGAAGTAAATAAAGATGCGTTAATATGTATATCTATTACAAGTGGATTGTAAACATAAGAGGTAGCTCTATGTGTAAGTGAGAGATTCTCTATGTACATGTAGCTTAATAGTCTAATAGTATTGTATACTTCTATTCCTTTCTCTTTCCACCCTTTTTTAAGTAAATAAAGATGCATTAATATGTAAAGTTATTAACACCGGATTGTAAACATAAGGGGCGGCTCTACGTGTAAGTGAGAGATTCTCTATCTATATGTAATGTAGTAGACTAATAGTGTTCTATACTTATATTCCTTTTTCTTTCCATCCATTTTTAAGTAAATAAAGATGCATTAATATGTTAAGTGAAATAAATGAGAGATATTACTTGACTTTTCCTTAAAATTTACACAACAAAGATATTACCAAAAGAGGTGGCAAAGATGAGGCGTGGACCAAGTCATTATCTTGAGACAAATCATGCCGTCTACGATTTATCCGATATAGTTAGACAAATAATTTTTGCACGTTGTCCCCAGAATATAACAGCCCAAGCATCTTTACTGATTATCCTTGCGAGCTTACATTGCTTGTAGAATATAAGCTCTTTATAGCACTTTCTTTTTTTAGAAAATAGAGTAAAAGATAAAATATTTTTGTGAAAAGTAAGATCTATTTCTTCAGTTACTGCTCTATTGCACTGTAGTGCAAATATTCTTCGCTTCTGCTGTACAGGTTTGCATTCTGGGTTGACATTGAGACGATGTTGCATGATCTTCCTATCAATTCCAGGCATATCCTCGTGTTTCCAGGCGAAAATATCTTGGTTTGCCCTTAAGAAGGAAACCACCTTCTCTGTCTCTAGAGTGGTGAGTGCTGATCCTATCTTCAATACTTTTGTCAAATCTCCTAAGATGACCTCAACTTCCTGTGGTGTTTTTGACGGTTTAGGAATGGGCTTCGGTTCACTGATCACCCATTTGTGGTTCTCCCCAAATGCTAAGGCAGCTTGGTAGCACACTCTTGCCAGAACTTGATCTCCACTAATTTTGCCTATTCCATGGGCTATTAGAAATTTCACCTTCAAGTAATATATTGACGTCGCTACTCTTAGCCTATTGAGTGTAGGTCTTCCCAAGAGGATGTAATATGTTGAAAGGCAATCAACTATGAGGAAATCAATTTCCTTGGTGACTTGTGCTGGGTAAGTGCCTGCAATTATGGTTAGAGTGACGATGCCCCTAGGGACAATTCTATCACCAGTGAAGCTCACCAGAGGAGAGGTGAAAGGCTTGATCATTTTCTTATCCAATTTCATCTGCTGAAACGTAGGTAAGTAAATGATATTTGCTGAGCTTAAGTTGTCAATGAGCACCTGGTAGATGTTGAATTCTTCTACTCTGAGCATGAATACCAGTGGATCGTCATGGGGTTGCCTAATGTTGCGACCGTCTCTCTCTGAGAACATGATATCAGGTTCATCATTCCTTGGCATCTTCATTAGAGGGAGCTGTGAATGGACACTATTTATTTCTCTTTCATGTGATTTTTTCAGGGATTTCAATGTTTTGTCTAGCGTTAATCCTCCCGAGATCGTCTTTATCTCTCCTGCAGAAGGTTTGCTATCTCTTGCTTCTTGATATCTGTCTTTATCATCCTTCCATTTGTATATGTAGGGCTTCGTTTTCCAGACATACTTTTGTAACTTTCCTTGACGGATTACAGTTTCCACCTGATCTTTCAAATGTCTACACTCATCGGTGCGATGCCCATGGTCCTGATGGAAACTATAGTACTTGTTCTTATCTCTTCTTTTTGCTAGAGTATTGATTGGTTTTGGCCATTGCAAGGAGGGATCATCCCTTATTTGCATCAGGACTTGCTCAATTGGCATTATTAGAGGAGTAAAGTTAGTGAACTTTGGCTTCCTATCTGGGAAGTTCCTTCTTTTTCCTTATGGTCTGCCCAACACTTCGTGTCACTTTCTTCTTATTGTGAATGCTGCTTGTTCCTTCATCTTTCTTACCTTTCCTTTCATTTCTTTTGCAAGCATCACGTCTTCTGCATTCATGTACTTCTGAGCTCTTCGGAGCAATTTCGAGACCCTTTTTGGTGATTTAGAAGAAAAAATCCCCAGGTAGCAACCCTGCTTGGAAAGTTGTTAGGATGACTTGATTTTTAGTTTCGTCTACCTACAGTAGCTCCTTATTGAATCGGGTCACGTACTGTCTTAGTGATTTTCCTTCTACCTGTTGAATGTTTAGAAGATGACCGGTTGGTTTCTTGTTTCTTTGTCCCCCAATGAAATGATGAACAAAACCCTTGCTGAGTTGTTCAAAATTTGCAAATGTTCCTGGGGGTATCTTGCTGAACCATACTCTGGCTACTGCTTTCAGCATCGTTGGGAATGCCCTGCACATCACCTCGTTTGGGGTCATCTGCAATAGCATCAATGTCTTGAATGATTCAATGTGATCCAAGGGATCCTTGGAACCATCATATGATTACAACTGTGGGAGAAGAAATTTTGGTGGAAGGGGATGGTTTAGTACTTCAGTGGTGAATGGTGAGTTCATCCTTCGAATCATCCCATCCAAATTCTCCCTGCCTTTATCCTTCATGGTACTTTTTAACTCGTCCATCTCCTTCCTTAGGTTGCGAAGCTCAGTCTCCATCTTGGAGGAATCTTTTCCTGAGGTCTTGTCTCACTTGTTGGCTTGGGAGTTTGAATCCTCTTCATTTTGGTTTTCACTTATCCGCTGACGTTCTGCATTTTGGGATTCCATTGTCTTTCGCAGCTCTTCATTTTGGTGAGTTACTTCTTCCACACTAGCCAAGAGGGCCTGGATTTGTTGCTATTGCACAGTTTTTGGCTGTTGTGCGATTTCTTATTCCATCTCGTACTTCGAGGAACTCTTTTATCACTAGGAAAGATAGCTTGAATGATTAGCGCTCCCCACAGACGGCGCTAAACTGATGATGCAAAAAATAGTAGTTGAGCTCTTCGTCATAGTGGATGGACGAATATGTGATTGTGGTCATTTCTGTTGGAGGAAAACTTGCAAAAATGAAGTGGGTAGAAGAGTAAAATGCTGGTGTGGCGTTAGCCAAACCGCCTCCATTGCTTAAGTCAGTAAGGGAGAAAGATTTTAGAGAGAATTGACTAGAGAGTGATTTTCGTAGAGTATATTTGTGTATACCTTTAACTTCTGTTGCCTTCTCTTTTATAGTTGTGTGCCTAATTAACGGGCAATGAATTACTATATTTATGTTCAACGGCTAGTGTGTTACAAAATTTTTGTCTAAAGTTCACAGCTCATTCGGTGACCGTTGCTTCGTCCGTTACGCTTTGTCATTAGTGAGCCTAATAAATGTGTGATGTCTTTTCTTAGTTAATGACAATCTTAGTTTAATGACGATCATAAATTTCCAACTCATCAAGCTTCAAAAAAGATTATTAAAAAAAAAAGGGTCTTAACCCTATAGATTCACTGTCTACATGCAGTGTAATAGATTAATAGTGTTCTACACTTCTATTTATTTTTCTTTCCATCCCTTTTGAAGTAAATAAAGATGCATTAATATGTAAATCTATTACAACCGAATTGTAAACAAAAGAGGCAGCTCTATGTGTAAGTGAGAGATTCTTAATCTACATGTAGCTTAATAGACTAATAGTATTGTATACTTCTATTCCTTTTTGTTTCCACCCCTTTTTAAGTAAATAAAGATGCATTAATATGTAAAGTTATTAAAACCAAATTGTAAACATAAGGGGCGGCTCTACGTGTGAGTGAGGGATTCTCTATCTATATGTAATGTAGTAGATTAATAGTGTTCTATACTTATATTTCTTTTTTCTTTCCATCCATTTTTAAGTAAATAAAGATGCATTAATATGTTAAGTGAAATAAATGAGACATATTACTTCACTTTTCCTTGAAATTTACACAACAAAGATATTACCAAAAGAGGTGGCAAAGATGAGGTATGGACCAAGTCATTACTTTGAGATAAATTGTGCCCTTTACGGTTTATCCGATGTAGTTAGACATATAATTTTTTGCACGTTGTCACTAGGATACAACAGTCCAGCCACCTCTGCTGATTATCTTTGCGAGCTTACATTGCTCGTAGGATATAAGCTTTGATACCAATTGAAAACTCACTTAGTGTGTAAAAAATTTGTGAATGTTTAGACCCCTAAATACAAATTATCCAATACAAGCTTATATTCAAACAATGTATGTGTGGAATATGAAATATAAGAAATGCCCAAATATGCAAACTACTCTAAGCCATACTTTAATCACAACTCAATAGTAATTAAAAGTAAAGAGTAAGGGATACAAAGAAGCAAACACAAGATAACACTAGTACGTGTTATTGAAGAGGAAACCAAAGAACTCGGTGAAAAATCTCTCCGCCACCCTCAAAGCGGTAAAATGATCCACTAGAAAATCAGTTGAGATACATAAATAGCAAAAGACCCTCCAATCCTAATCTACCCGATGCACCTAAGCCTTCCAAACTTCTTGCTCCAATAAGGTTACGCCTAACCATGTCTTCTCTACCTTATCAAATCCCGCAATTAACCCATTGCATCAACCAATATGAATTAGTTCTCTCTTGAACTACTTTCCAAACACCAAAAACCTTCTCACTACTTTGAATTGGGTGAGGTAAGGATTTGGTTTATAATCCTCTAGTGGGTATGACAATGGAGAAGGTGAGAGTAAATGAATTTTGAGAATCAAATGTATAAGATTGTGGATGAATCAATCTTGTTGTTCCCTAGGGTTTTTTTTTTTTTTTCAAAATTCTCTCTGAAGCTCTCTACATTTCGTGGGTATAAAGGTATTTATAATAAGATATGAGATGGAATGTGAAAAGTCAGTTTTCAGCAAAACAAGGTGCACTAGTGACTCACTTCGTGACTGGGATGAGTCGTGAGTTCCAGTCGCCAATTACTAGACTGTACTTTTTGTCCTGTAATGATCCAGCTGTCCTGACCCTTCAACTTCTTGCATGCTTCACACGTGTGCTATATTTTGGCAAGTCACGAGTCACTTCGTGTTGCATACTCTTGATCAAATCTTCACATTCTCTCACACACAACTCTTACATTATTTCCACTTAAATACAGGGTTTCTAAATGTTGAATTATAAGCAAATTTGGCACGGAATAAAGCCAACACATAGTTCAATAAATTCAACCTATGGCGAGTGTTTTTTTTTTTTTGAGAGTTTCAACTTATGACATTCGCTCTTGATAATAACTTTTTATCATTAGATCAAGACACCAATTATTTTTTGGTGTAGGCGGGAATTGAATCCCAGATCTCTTATTCAACCATTAGAGATTTTATCAGTTTAGCTAACTAGAACCCACAGATAGTGAGTGTTTTGAACAATAATAAAATATTTTTTGAAAGTCTGTAACTTTGTAATCTAAAAATGAGGTGTGATATATCAAATTTTATTTCTCTCTCTCTCTCTCTCTCTCTCTCTCTCTCTCTCTCTCTCTCTCTCTATATATATATATATATATATATATATAATAGCCGGACTTGTCCCTAGCCAAAGAATCAAAACTTTTGATATCAATTAAATGGTCATAAAGCTATTGAAATCAATAGACAATCAATAGCTTTCTTTCTATGTATATAATATAAATGCTGGACATCAAATTGTCTTTTTCCAAGTCTATATACGTTGAAAACAAATTAATAGCCAAATCAAATTGTCTTTTGGTGTCATAATGCTATTGAAATTAGTAGCCCATAACGTGGCTGAAATTTGAATACCAATCCGTTTAAGACAATTTTAGAATATACATAAATATTGCCACCTATTTTGACTTTCCATTAAACCAAATAGTAAACACTTGTATATATATGGTAACTTTTTGTAACATAAAATAATTCAGCAATAGCTGTACATTTAAGCGTTGAAAAACCTTCCATATATGACGTTACCATATCATATTCAAATAAGAACATTTGAATGCAAAATATTAAAGGAAAGCGTGTATATATATATATATATAGTATTAAAACCAAATATGCTAGTAATGATGGTATTAATATCTCGTTAACGTTCAGAAATTTCCTAATTAAATACTATTGACAATAGCTATTCAAATTCTGAATTATATTTAAATTTCAAAATTTAGCAATCAACGTATCTGTCATTAAGGAATAATCGATTTCCTCAATTCACATAAATGAGTATTAAAATAAAATATGATATTTTTGTAAAAATATCCATCAATATTACTCCCTCCGTCCCAAATTTTTTGTCCTGTTTGAAAAGTCAAACTTTTTAAGGGAACATCATTTATTGTCTTGTCTACCTTTTAAAAATGTATAAGTTTCCAAAATTATCCTTAAAAAAATTTATTAAAAAATTGAATTAATAAATTAATAGGGGTATAATAGGAACATTAGTAAATTAATGACTTTTATTTTTAGAAACAGGACAATATTTTGGGACATCTCAAAATGGAATAGAGGACAAAAAAAATGGGACGGAGGGAGTAATTTATTACAACCGGATTGTAAGCATTAGGGGCGGTTCTACATGTAAGTGAGGTGGTCACGGGACCACCCTCACTTGCCAAAAAAAAAAAGTTTGTGTGTGTGTGTGTATGTATTTATGTACACTTGCAAAATATAAAATTATATGCTAAACTAACCTATTATGACTACGCTAATAAAAATATTAAACACATTAATTTGAAAATCATACAAATTTGGGTTCAACAAAAATAAGAGTAATACTACGTATATAACATTTTTAAAATAATTTCACAACAAATCTTATGTGGTAAGTTGTTACTGGTTCTAATTTAGACCTAATATTGACAAAACTTTTTACTCCACCAATAATGGCTTTTGAATAAGATTTATTGTAAAAATGTTGTGGACGTAGACTTACTCAAAAAATAATTTTGGCTCCCCAAACATAATCCTTAACAAAAAAAGAAAAAGAAAAAAAAAAAGAAGCTTAAATAACATAAATATAAATTAGCCCAAATAACAACAAAAATAACCCAAACAAAAACAAGACTAAACCAAACAACAACGACAAGTGAACAAATTATTCAACAAATGGCATATTCAAAAACAAAAAGATAAAAATATCTAATCATTCAAATTTATATCTCGTGCACTCATTTAATAAAAATAATCCATATCTTTATTTTTCTTTAACAAATGGTACCAAGAGAAATACTATATGAATGCTCTCTTTAGTTTTGTAGTTGTAACAATTTTACTTTCCCTAGCTACTTGGCTTTTAGTTTGTAGCAAATACTCTCTCTCTCTTTCTCTCTCTCAAAAATTCCTAGAGCCGCCACGTAACATCATTAAAGTTATTGTATTTATTTTATATATATATATATATATATATATATATATATATTATTTATATTTAGAGAGTTTCAACCTATATCGTCTACTCCTAGTAATAGCTTTTTATTATTGTATTTATTATGGCTAGAAATTACTAAACTATACAAGAGTAATATTAGAGATATAAATTTTTTTTACAAAAAGTTTTACAAACTGTTGATGTGATGGGTGGTTATTAGTAAACGAAAAAAATGATGTTAATGGTAGGCCTAAATGAAATCCAATAAGAAGTTAGCTACATCAACAGCTTGTAAAAATGCAGTACTTACATCTTGACCCAGCCTCCTGGAACCATGCACTTAGTGCATGGGAGTGGTATCACTTGGACACTTTTATTGAAATCTCTTCTTGCTAAGGCATCCCCTCAATTCCCTTACTAGTAGTTAAGTTTAACTTCAATATTATGGATATGGGTGTTAGGCCTATGATTGTTACTGAGGATGAGGAGTAACACTAATTAATTGCATCTATCTTAACAACTAGGCTCCTGATCCCTAAACCAACCCATCCCGTAAGTCCCAGTATCTTGAAACTACACTGGAAGGCAGCCCAGCCCAGCCTAGCCCAATTTCTGAGTAAAGGTCTCTAATGTCATGTCATTTAAGATTTTAAAAATGATTTGACATTTGTAGTTTTGTACTCTGTTTAATTTAAAAATTAAAATCTTAACCAAGAAATCATGAACAATCTCCATTTCTTTGATTTCACTGTCTGTTTCATGCCGATTTCATGCCGATTGCTTGACTGACTTTGTTTTCTTCACTTTGATAGAGTGGGCTGTGGATTAGATTTCGAATAGGCCCAAAAGATCAATTATTATAAATGGTAGGCCTAATTTGGGCTGTGGATGACCAATTATTATTGTTATTATTATGGTCACCTCACATCTGTCAGTTGTTGACAAGATAAGGCTATGTGCTGTTCAATAATTCATTTTCAACACTCGGGTCCATAGTAAGCTTTTCTCCACGTTAGTTTAGATTTCTGGGCCTAGCAATGCCAATTCCCAGTTCTAATTCTTGAGGAAGTGTATATGGCGTAACTTTGTTCCTTTTACGGAAAAAAAAAAAAAAAATACACTCCAAAAGTACAATAATACGGCTTTCTCACCATGAGTATAGAACCCAGTTATACAAGAAAAGTGAGTACCAGTTTATGAGAGTCCTGGAATATTGTGTAATGAGAAAGTTTGTGCGAAAATTCCTCAGGCACTTATTCTTTTTTTGGGTGGGGGTGGTGGAATTATATTCAATGCAATTTTTTTTTTTTTTTTTTTTTATATAATTGTTTGGATTTAGAAGAGGTGATGGTTTGTAGCCTCGCCTCTAATTTTTTATTTTTATTTTTATTTTTTCAGAGACTAATTCTTAAGCAAAAACCTACCATCTATTACTTTGAATACAAGACACTTATCATTGCATTAAGATTTGACCTTTAAAATAAAAGGTATGAAATTTTTTTTAACCATTTAAAAATAAGAATATAGAAAAATTCAAAACTAAATAATATATAAAAATTTGAACTAGCACATATTCAATATTAAAAAAAAATGTGCACAAAAAAATATTTGAAATGATTATTTTTTAATACATTTCTACTCTTATTAAAAAAAAAAAATTCTACTCAATCATTTGTGATATATTAAAATGTAATTCAACCTTCTTTTAATGATTTTGGGTTATATGTCATAACAATTTTTCTTTCAATGTATAAAATCAAATAATTAGTTAGAAAATCATATTTTATTTTCTTGCGAAACCTAGTTTTGATAATATTCAAGATATTAAATACCTGGTTCTTAATTGCAATATAAAAATTTAAAAAGTAAATAGAAATACAACTATTTTATAGAAGGAAATAATGTTAACCACAAAAGTTGAAAGTCATATTTATCATCGTTATATGCAAAATATTCTTATTAAAAAAATTAGTATTGTTAAGTTAAAAATTAAGAATAGCAAACACACATGCAAAAAAAAATAAACACTTAAGTGAAAATGTAGCACGACATCACTTAAAATCTAAAGTCTCAAACTAATAGCTTTGGGTCCTAAACATCAAACAAGCAAATTGTAATGCTAAACACATATAAGTCAAGTGATTATTTAATATTTTAAATTCTTTGGGTTGGTTTACAATTTGAAATCACTAATTTTCAACTTGGGAATATAAATTTTTGTATCTAAACTTTTAAATATATACTATATAAATACTTAATTAATTTTTTAAAAATTCCGTGCAGGGTCGGGGGGACGGGGGGCAATCAACATATGATTCCGTCCCTAATTAGTAATTATTCTCACCTACTCTATAATTTAGAACAAGACTGCATAAAAAAAAAAAAAAATAGAACAAGACAATCCCCATAAAAAAAAAAAAAAAAGTTTTTAAAATCCCACAAAAATATAAAAGGGCTATAAAAAATCTCAAATTTCAGATAAGACTAAGAGGGGTGGGAAGTCAGTTTAATTGGAGAATAAAACAAGAAGTTTAACATTTTTAAAATTTTTGTTTAATCATTTATGGATACCAATTTAAATAGTTTGCATTTTAGAAAATAAGTATCTTATTCTAAACTAAAAAGAATGTAAGTATAATAATGGAACACCGAATAAGCGATAATATAATTTTCTCCAATTTTTGTATCACAATTTTAACGTAGGGAAATAGGCCCATCTAGAAATAATTGTCCACAAATGGTATGACAGTAAAAAAGCATTGCGTAAAATTGTAATTGACTCTTTTTTTTTTTTTTTTTTTTCTGGGGATAATTTGGTAGTTTTGAGATACTAGTTGAGCTTCAAGCTTGTGGATGTGGATGTAATGAACCATTTTTGGCGTAATTGGTGAGGGTTTCTGGATTTAAAAAAAAAAAAAAAAAAATTATTCACAACTCAACATGTCACAGACACAGAGGCATTTGATTTGATCACACTGGAGCAAAATAGCTCGTAATCTGAATGGTGGTGCCAAGACTTACAACGTTGTTGAATAACAGCCTAACCGTCAATCAGTCAAAGCAAATCCATGCACAAATCCTCATAAACGGTCTCAATAACCACTTGGAACCCCTCTTAGTCCGCCAAATCACCCTCTCAACTTCCACTCACTCTAGAATTGTTGCTCAAGCTCAATATCTAAAACTAATTCTTTACCAATTGCAAAACCCAGATGCTTTTTCTTGGGGTTGCACAATTCGGTTCTTTTCCCAGCACGGCCAATTCAAAGAAGCTTTTTCGCTTTATGTTCAAATGCACAGACTAGGTCTGTGTCCAACCACTTTTGCTGTTTCTTCTGCTCTAAGAGCATGTGCTAGGATTGAGTATAGGATAGGTGGAGTTTTAGTACATGGTCAAGTTCATAAATATGGACATGGTAGCTGTGTTTACGTGCAAACAGCACTTGTGGATTTATATTCTAAACTGTGTGATATGGTAACTGCACAGAAGGTGTTTGATGAGATGTTGGTGAAGAATGTGGTTTCTTGGAATTCTATCTTATCTGGGTATTTGAAATCTGGTAATTTAGCAGAAGCTCAGAGGGTGTTCGATGAAATTCCAAGGAAAGATGTTATATCTTGGAATTCAATGGTTTTGGGGTATGCGAGAGCAGGAAATTTGGACCAGGCATGCTCTTTTTTTCAGCAGATACCGGAGAAAAACACGGCTTCTTGGAACTCAATGATTAGTGGTTATGTTGATTGTGGGGACATAGAATCGGCAAGAAGCATTTTTGAGGCAATGCCTCAAAGAAATAATGTTTCTTGGATCACAATGATTGCTGGGTACTCGAAATGTGGGGATGTTGAGTCTGCTCAGAAACTCTTTGATCAGATGGATGAGAAAGATCTGCTCTTGTTTAATGCAATGATATCTTGCTATGCTCAAAATAGCCAACCTAAGGAGGCCATTGAGCTGTTCAACCAGATGCTTGAACCAAATGTAAATGTTCAGCCAGATGGATTAACTTTGGCTAGTGTTACATCTGCTTGTTCGCAACTAGGAGATTTCAAATTTGGGCCTTTGGTTGAGTCATATATGAATAAGTTTGGTATTGAACTGGATGATCATTTGGCTACTGCTTTAGTTGACCTGTATGCGAAGTGTGGAAGCATTGATAAGGCATATGAGCTGTTTCATGGCTTGAGGAAAAGGGATTTAATTGCTTACTCTGCAATGATCTTGGGATGTGGGATAAATGGTAAGGCAGTTGATGCAATCAAGTTATTTGAAGAGATGATCAATTCCCATATTTGCCCGAACTTAGTCACCTACACTGGACTGCTAACTGCCTATAACCACGTTGGTTTGGTTGAAGAAGGCTACCAATGCTTTAACTCCTTGAAGGACCATGGACTTGTGCCTTCAGCTGATCATTATGGAATCATGGTTGATCTTTTAGGCAGGGCAGGACAATTAGAAGAAGCATATGAACTAATAAGGACCATGCCCATGCAGCCTCATGCTGGGGTTTGGGGAGCTTTGCTTCTTGCTTGCAGGTTGCATAACAATGTTGAGCTTGGTGAGATCGCTGCTCAGCATTGCTTTGAGCTGGAGCCTGATACAACTGGTTATTGTTCTCTTCTCGCCAACATTTATGCTTCAGTTAAGAGGTGGGATGATGCCAAGAGATTGAGAAAGGTTGTGGGTGAGAAGGGATTCACTAAGATACCTGGCTGTAGTTGGATGGAATCTATTTGACTCTTCATAATTGGAAGATCAGGCATATACCACATGCTTAGAGACCCCAAATTGTACTATAATTCTAGTTTTTGTTGGCAACTTACAAAGTTGTTGGAGTCTTGCATGAATTGGGTTTAAGTTGAATATGTCCCTAGGTTCTATTCTATCTGGGTAGGTTAGATTAAAAGGACCAAGGCTAAAGCTAAGGAAGGATATATTTTCCCTTTTCACCTTGATGATCCTAGTGTTGGAAAATCCTCTTCAATACGTTCGAAAGGAATGCTTCTCCATGGACCATGTTCAACTCGAAAACACAATTCATCGCTTGTTGGAATCGTTTGAGGTATGGAGCGTCTGCAAGTAACAAGAATCCTAAAAATAATTCTGTTCATTCTTTAATTCTATGGCCAAGCAAGGTGCAGACATACAAGTTTTGATGTTAGCAACTCCCCTTGTTTGTCTAAGAAATATATTACTGTTAATTTTGCACTTGCAGATGTTTTTGATGGTAACATCTGTAGGTGTATATAAGATTCATATGTATTTCTTACCTCAATCCTTGTCAAGTTCAATAATAGAAGTGCTTCATTACAAACATGTCTGTAGATACTGCACTCTACCTTCTGAATTCAACTTTCATGGATTATCAAATCTATTATTTTGCAAGTTAATTTTCCGAATCTTTTTCTGCTAGTGTGTAAAAGACTAGTCTATGTAAAGGATGTGATAACTTTTCAATTCAAATCTTTATTCATCTATAAAGGAAAAAGGAAAAGAAAAAGAAAAATCTAGCTAGGGGCTAGAAGCAATTTACCAAAACATTTAATTAAAGGAATACAGGTGTCCAGCTAATTGAAAAACTATGTCATGTTTATGCATCCATAGGGACAACTTTTGGGAAAATAATAAAAAATATAAGTTCTTATAAATATTATTAATAATATTTTTAGTCTAGTTGATTTGGAGCTATGCCCTTTAATTTATATTTGGTGTCTGAGAATGATTCCACAACTTTGCATATTTTAATATTTTAAGAAAGGAATTAGAGTGTTACAACTAATTGTTGTTTTTTCTTGGTTGAATTATAACTAGTTGTTGAATACGTTTGTACTTATTTTCAACTGGCCGAATTTAGGAAGATAAATTGATCTTTTCAATCAATGGAAATTTGGACCTGTGTTTGAAATTTTGAATTTTTAGAAGATGACACTGCCATGGGGGATTACTTGTATATTTTTGCAGGTTGAAGAGTGGAGTCCCATCAGATCTCATGGGCCGAACCTCTCTCTCTATTTAGATAGTTTGAAGTCTTAAATACTATGGGTTCTTTTTTATTTATTTTCTTACTACTCACCCCAACAACCCACCCCACCCCCCCAAAACACAAAAAATCAAATTAGTCTCCAACACACACATAACTGATCGTATGTGAATTGGCTTTCATTGAGCTTATCGAGCTTCTGGTTCAGTTGACTTGGATATTTTACTGCAGATTACTCTGATGACTTGAACGTGCTCTCATTTACTAAACTTCTCTGAATTTAACAGCTTAAGCACCAGTCTGTAGAATAAGTTCTCAAGAGCCTATACGTTGTTGAATATCCCATGTTGTGCTGCTGAATGACTCATACGATGCTGCTGACTTCTTCTTTGTGTTACCACCAAATGCCCCATGCTATTGATTGTTAACTACCTCAAGTTGCCATTGTTAAAAGCCTTCCAACAATGCTAAATATCTTGGCATGTCACCATTACATACGTAACACCACCGCCGATATCTCATGCCTGTAACATCATTTCCACCAAAATGTCACACCACTTAATTTAATATCAAGCAACCCAAAATCTACAAGATAAGTCTGGTGCATTATTTATTTCAACTCTCATTAAATTACAAACACTATTTGTGTTATATTCAACTTACAAATATTTATTCTTTTCTAATTTTCACACCATTTATTTTTTGTCATTTCATTACCTAAGGAAATAAAATGGTAGCGGTCTACGAGTGACCTATTGGCAAGGGTTCCGGACTCAACTCAAATCTATCTAACCGTTGATGTATCAAAGCTAAGAAAGGTAAGATCTCATGATTCTAAGGCCAAGAAAGATATCGGATTCTAATAAATAAAGGGTGATTATTAGAGCTTACTACATCTATTAATCAGACTTGAGAAATGCCAGTTTAATGTTTATATCAATGCCTGCTCGAAAATGTAATAACAAAAGATTAGTGCAAAACTAAAAAAGAACGGCTGCTGTTAGGACTTAGGATCTCTCTCTCTCTCTCTCTCTCTCTCTTGAAAATCTTTCAAATTTTCTCTCTATGCATTATAATTTTTTGCTAAATCCTTAACATATGAAGATTAAACCCAACCTTTTACCACTTAGTAGATATGAAGATTGATTAGCTCTCTCTTTGCTTTTTCCACAAGCTCTTCCTTTGCAATGCTGACATTAGAAGAGAATAAATACTTAGATAATGGGAATCTTTAAGTAGGTTGTATGATTGTACTTTTTAAATTATCATCAACCTACTTAAAAATTAGAAACATGGGCCCTAAGTCTTAATTTAACCAGAAATTTATAATAGCTCCTCTAAGTCTTTAGTGGCCACAATGAATTGGCCGGTTGGGGGGTCAATCCCTATTGGGTAAAAAACAAAGATAATGCAGTTTAATTAGTGACGGTCATAAAAATAAAAATAAAAAACGTTTCAAATGTAACCATCAAATGTTGCAATTTAAAAAACTTTGTTCATAAGTAAAAAAAGAAAATAAAAGGCAAATCATTAAAGACATGATGATACAATCTTAGTGGTTGAATATGCACGCCTCTAATTCGAATTGGGTAAGCAGCAGCATAAAGTGCGGTTCAATTTTCTTCCTTACCTTCCCTTCTCTATTGCCCCAAAGGTTTGGTAAAACTTATAAAATGTTTTTTTCTTTTTTCTTTTTTTAAATTGTTACCAAATTATTGCTCACAAAATAATTACATAACAATCATGTCACGTATCACACGCATAATCCATTTTATTCGGTATACACAAAGTGTTTATTACATGAATTCATGTGGCATCCAGGACATAGTCAGAAATTATTGGGGGGCCGATCTCTAGGACCAAAAATAAAATTATATAAAACTCAAATCACACAAACATGTAGTTATGTATGCGTTTTCTATCTGACTTACAAATGTGAGCAAAAATCCTGATATTTTGTTAGAGAAAACTAAATTAACGTTACAGATGAAGAACTTAATTTAACCTTTTTTTTAGATATATAATAATCAATTTGCTCACAAATAACAAAGTTGTAAACAATACACCAGTTAAGACTTAAGAATCATTTTATGAAATTATCATTCAAAAAATCTCTCAAAAAACTCAACCAAAAAAAAAAAAAAAAAATCAATTAACATCTAATGTGACTTTGCATTTTTTGTTATTGCAAAGATCGACAAATTAAATACTAGAAAATAAGAACGAAACAAAGGAACAATAAACCGATGAAGAATAATTGAGTAGTTAGAAAAATTACGAAAAAAAAAAGCATATGAAACACATAATCTGAAAAGTGCATTGCTGAAACAGGGTTGACAAAGTCTAAGAGTCCTTAGACAATATTTTATTTCTCATACTAAATAGGTAGTTTATTTTAAATTTGATAAAAAATTTCTTTATCCACATGCCTAAAATATAATTGTATATTAGAAGTTTAGAACCGCTAAATAATTTTCACGTATTATTTTCATAAAAATAATGAATTTGAGTGGACCTAAATTTATAAAATTTGCATATTCTATTTGTAGTCTTTTATTTTGTTTTTACGGGATACTGCAATTTTTTTAAGTTCCTAAAAAGTGGCCCAATTTTAACAAGAATCTAGTTCCAAATAACAATCATTTATAAAATAAATAAATAAAAAGGATGGAAGAATAAGAACTTCTTGATAAAAATGTCCACTAAAGGCTTATTTGGCTTATATAATTGATAAGGCTAGTTTATTTATTTATTTTATGTTTGATATGACGGAAAAAATAAGCCAATTTTCTAGGAATGAATCACTTTTTAGATGATGTTCTAGGAATGAATCACTTTTTAGAAAATATTATCAACAAACAAATGGAATATAAAATATAGCATTCTTCATTCTCTTTAAATTTTTTTTTTTTTTTTTAATTGTTACTAGTGGGAGAGAGATGATTCAAACTGTGGTTCTCCATTTCAGCCACAACAACATAGCATTTCAGTCAACTTCAATCGATTCAATCTAATTTGGTCTATTTTAGTCTATTTCGGTTTATTTGATTCACTTCAGTCTAATTCAGTTAATTTTAGTCCACTTCGGTCCATTTTGAACCAATTGGAAATTAAATTGATTTTTTTTTAGATTGCATTTTCAATTTTAGGCTCAAAATTATTATTATTTTTTACTTAATTTTGGGTTGAAAAGTATGAAATTTTATTATATTTACTATTTAGGCTAAACTGTTTAGTTTTAAGCTAAAAAATGCAAACAAAATAGAAATTAAAAATTAGAAACATGGGCCCTAAAAAAGTAATAAAAATAATAAATATTCACAAGTTTACCTTAAAATTTCAATAATATATGTGTAAGGGCACATTTTGGTTCCTAATCCCAAAAGTTAAAATGATTAAGGCCCAAAGAGCTCAACACAATGAATTTGTAGAGAATAGGCTGGAAACTAGATTTCAATGAGTTGGATAACAATCATAATAGGTTAAAGATGACAAGAAAACAAAGATAAACAAATTTTATGCAAAAAAAATCTTCCTCGGCAATGTCCGAGGAGAGTCGTTCTTGTATTTATTTCTCTTGGACTTGATTACAATTACAGTTCTTATTGCTACAATGTTTTCTCTATAGATTCTCAGACGATCCGCTTGTAACGGGGACTTTTTTCTTTATATTACCTTGTTTTGCTTCATCTTAGCTTTTCACGTGTAGATCAAACTATTGGCTTTGATCCTTGTTCCATCAGCCCCTTCCTGAAATCTTTAGGAGTAGCTGTAAGAATGAATATTACTGTTCAGGTATCACCTCCACATTAATGCGGTCAAAGAGTTAGTTACAGAGCATTTAATGTGGTGGTAGCAGCTTTCTCCTAGATATTTCTCAGCTTCCCTTTGTCCTATTCCCTCATGATATTTATCCTTACCAGTAGAATTGTCCAGAGTGTTACTCTTGATGGCAGGTCAAATCTTCTAACCTCTATTTTGCTTAGCCAATGAGACATTTCTCCTCGAACTACCTTCCCAAACCTTCATGATCAGAATTCTTCCATAACTGAATGACTTACATGTCTAACTGTCCTCAGACTGTTAAATGTTCTCAGACAAGGTCCATGACTCAATATACATTTCTGGGCCTTTCATTCCTACAATATGCATTATAATTATATTTGGAAAAAAATGCTACAATTTTAAACTTATATAATAATTTAAAAGAAAAATTAATGAATGCCCTAATAATTTAGAAATATATGCATGTTAGGAAATTTTTTATAGAAAAAGAAAAAAAAAATTAATGATATGACAACTTTTTTAATTTTCCATAATAGTGCTACAAAAACTTTCCTGAAATAGTTTATTAACAATTGCCTTAAGGGGCATCCATTAACATATCACATAATTTAAAATATTTTTTAAAATATTTTGGAAACATATAATAATTTAAAGTTAATGTAATAAGTTACACGTGCTCCATTAAATGGGGGTATACATTTTTTTTTAATATTCTTGATGTAGGGACACAATTTAGATAGGCCCTAACAATACATTTCTAGAGAGTGGGATGAATAATTAGGCCCTAACAGAATAACAATGTTGCATCCAGAACATTTTCTCGTTGAAGGGGGATAAAGCCAACTTAGTGCTGAGGGTAGCTCCTCGACCCTTGTCCGAGGAGGTTCTTTCTCCATTTTTCTCCCTCCCTCAACTGCTTTGCTTGCCCTTCTTATATAGTCCTCTTTCTCCTATCTCTTTCTTCCATCTGTTGACCATTCACTTGCCTTCCCTCTGACCGTCCGTCCCATCAGAAGCCTTATCAGTACTCGAGTGGTTCACAAGGACCAATGTTACCCTGTCTAGGGCTTACATCCCCATTAATGCAGCCAGGGGGTTAGGTGAATGCATTTAGTGTGGACGTGACAACCTGTTCTTGGCCCTCTCCCCCACCTGGAATTAGCCTCGACACGCCGAGGACAGGGATGTCCTCGGCGTGGATCCAAAAAAGCTTAGGTCTTCATATGCCATTCTCGGACGATCATTCCTCCTTGGCATGGGCTATGGGCCAAATGCAAGATGGGCCGAGGCTACCAGGCCCACGGGCCCCACAATAGCCCCTCAAAATCTTGCTGCCCGTTCACTCGGACGGGAAGGAGGGTTTTGATATCCATGGGCCCTCTGGTCGATTCACCCCACCTCGGCCCACATCAGGGCTAGTGACTTTTCGCCCGCCCAATGTACGTTTTGGCGTTTCGAGACTCAGTGTGCACCCTGAATGGTTTTAGACCCCTTAAAACAACCAGATTGGTTAGCCTAGATTAATTAGCCAAGTTGTTACTTAGTCAAATTATGCAATACTAGGTTAAAGCAATCAAATAATCATATCAAGATATAAAGCAGCGGAAAATAAATAAACACAAGATATGATGACTCAGGAAACCACACGGTAAAAACCTGGGGAGGATTTGACCTAGCTATTCTCAAGGTAAACCTGAATCCACTATGCGAAAGAATTGAAGTTCATACAGAAGGACTACAAGCTCCCCACTCGACTTCCTAATGCTACCCACCAGTAGAACTTACTGACACGACCACGTGCAAGCTCCGAATCCACGGACTCCTTCTTTCCTGGATTCTCCAATCAGCTACAAGCACCCCCGCTTGATATAATTTAAGTTTCAATGATAGCAACCAAGTTGATCATCAAGATATTGATATTATTTCTAACTTAAAAACCCTAAACTTTGTGTAAAGGAAAGCTCATTTAGATCTCACAAGAGATTTACACAAAACAGCAATGTATGAGTAACAATACAATTGGAGCAACCTTCAAAAACGTGGCTAGGGTTTAGTTTATATACCTAGGGTAAAAACATAAAACCCTAAACGTTTAATGAAGTAGGGCTGAGTTGGAAATTCTGCAGAAAAATCAACCTGTGCAATTTTCGATCGATCGAGTCTATTCTTTGATCGATCGAGCCAGGCCGAAAGTCCCAAGTACTTCTGCAGCCACTCGATTCCAACTTTACAATAATAAACCAACTTTGAGCAAGCCTAAACAAGACTAAATACATTATTTTGATCATGGTTTGCCAACATTACAAATTAGAGTTCTAAATACATAAAATCCTAAGACCTTAGAACCTAACACACCCGCATTAAATTTTGGCGGCTCCACATTCCCCACTTCCAACGGTGTGATGGTAATCGTTCGGTGGGGACTTCCTGCTTTTATGGGCGGGAGGCTATGCTTGGTGAACTTAAATTGGGGATATAAATACTTGTTTGAACCGCTGGGCTTCCTTATTTATGCACTCACGAACTTTGGTGCGCATACCTTGAATCTGATTCAACTTCCACACTGCCCGAGAAGGATCCCTACATTTCTGTAAGTCTTTTCCTCTCAGTAGCACAAAATTTTCTTTGATCCTACTCTTTCTTTCCTTCTTTCGGATCCTTTGGTCGTTGCTAGGAATGGGTAAGTTTAAGAAGCTGGTTGAGTCCGACGAGATGATGAAGAAATTCATTGCCGATTATGGGATACCCAGTAATGTGAGTTTGGGGTATTGTGAGGAAGGGGAATGGCATATTAAGAGAAATGAGGGTGAGGTTGTGATCCCCATAGTTGCCTTCGTAGAGGGAGGGATGAGAATCCCTATGAGGCCAGTGATGAGTGGATACCTTAGGCATTTTCGGCTGGCTCCTACCCAGTGTGCTGTTAATGTATTTAGGATACTAGGGTATGTAGACACCTTGAATAAGAAAATGGGGTTGAGATTAACTCAGCATGGCGTAAATTGGTGCTACAACCTTCAGCACTTGAGGGGTAAAACGTGTTATATGAAGACGAGGGATGATAGCGTCTGACTTATCCAGTGCCTTCCCAATTCTAATAAGGGGCTAACTCAAGATTTCCTCATTATGTCGGGGGAATGGCACGACGGTCTCCACTGCCTGACAGTAAAGGGAGAGCCACGTAGGGTACTCGAAGTAGGGGGCGGTCTAGATTCTTGTATTATTTTTTTTTGTTGCGTATCTATTTTGATTGATTGATCACAGGAGCTTTGTTTCTGTTTCTGCAAATCTGCACACCTTCGCACGTCATTTTCACCTGGTCAACAAGGAGGATTTGGAAGCTATTCTTAGGGTGGAACTCTTTCTGAATGAGGCTGATAACCAGGTTAGAGCCGCCCACCAGATCCTTGGATGCGACCATCCTAGAAGTCATTCCCGGTCCCAAAGCACGTTATTAGGGCTCGTGATCCTCGGCTTAGGCAAATTACTGTGGTGGAGGACGGTTTTACATTTTTCGAAGGATCTTATACTCCGGAAGGCATTCCGTTGGCGGGTTCTTCCTCATCTCGTCAAGCAACAGAGACTGAGGAAGGGAAACCTGAGAAAGCAGGGGAGGCGGTCGAACTGAGCTCGTCCGAGGACGAATTTAGTGTGTTTAACCTAGCTGATCAGTCCGAAGATCCCTCCAGTGATTTGGGAGACCCCCATTTGTCCGAAGCCGATCTTCAGCCCCCAATGGTTGGTATTCAAGCCGAGATGGGTTTAAAGAGACAGCCCCAAACCAGCCTTCTTGACCTGCTTGAAGGCAACTCCGAGAAGGGTGTGCCAAGAGAGTCACAGCCCAAGCCCCCATCACCTCTACCCCAGCCTTTGCCTGTGCGCACCAAGTTATCCTTAATCCCTCCAATCTCAGTCCCTCAGTCCGAGTCTTCCGACTTAAAAAGGAAGAGATCTTCTAAGGGCAAGGACCCAGTGGATGGGGGCAAATCCCATTCTTAGCCAGAGGAAGGTGGAATCCCCCGGCCTTCCAAACAACTGAGGCTCGATGGTCAACGTAAAGGAAAGGAGATCGCCCAGCAGTCCAAGGCCCAGGCCTGGCTGCCCGCTGCCATGCTCCATGGTCAACCCTTGATGGATGACGCAACGATCCAGGAATCTCGAGGAGGCGAGGGGGCCCTCGTAGCCGACACCCTGGTGAAGTCTCTTCTCCTTCCCGCCGACATGGCCGAGCTTGGGAGCATGAGCGGGCCAGAGGTTGCCCTTAGCCTTAAGAGATATCTAGGCATGGTGGGTCCCCTAGTACTAGTTTACTCTATTCGAATTTTATTGCTCAGCACCTTTCCTTCTCTTTACGGCACACTTGCTTTTGTTGGCAGGCTGTCCAGGCCATTTTCAGGCTGGATGAGAAGGTCGACAGCCAGAGTAATGCTTTAGCGCAGGAGCGTGACAAGTTTTTGAAAACTGCAAGTACCCTAAAGAGATCTGAGGCAGATCTAAAAAAGGCGATCGAAAATCTGGAGGAGATGACAAAGGCTAGAGATAATGCGGCCTCTGACCTAGCCACGGCTACGAAGCATGCCGGGGATTTGACAAAGCGCTTGCAGGATGTCGACGGCCACCTACGAACTGCTAAGGAGGATAACGCCGACCTGAAGAAAAAGTTGGTCGAGGCAGTCATCGCGAGGGGCATCGCCGAGCATGCCAGGGACGAGGCTGTGAGGGTCAAAGACGAGGCGGTTTTTGCGAGAATAGATGCTGAGCGCTCCGTAGAACAGGAGAAAGAGGAGGCTTTTGCCGAGGGGGTGGCTAAGACTGAAGCCACCCTTAAAGCTCAAGTTCCTGTAGTGTGCAGGCGCTTCTGTTATGAGACCTGGCATGAAGCCCTTAACCAAGCGGGAGTTGATGTCTCGTCTGACCTCAGGAGGGCAGAGAGTGCATATTACCCCTCAGCAATTCTCGAGGTTATCTTTGTTGCTTCCGAGAAGGGGTCTGCATTACCAGCGGCAAGTTAAAGTCATGACAGAACCGCTGGGGACACATCTTCGGTTGACAGACCTTTTGAGAAGGCTGAACCCCATAGAGTGTTGGAGGGGGCCAGAACCGAGGACAAAGAAGTGTCCCAAGATATGGTGAGGCTTCCTGCTGACTCCCCAGCCAATCCCGCGGTCCTTCCGATTTCCCCTACCGTGGAAGGGTCCTCTAAAACAGCCCTTCCGAGACATGGTCCCTAGGTGTTGGTTGAAGTCTTTTGACAAGCCCCTCAAGACAATTGGTCTACTAAGTTGGGGGGAAATGGCATACGGCATAGGAAACTTTTATTTGCTTTCTTTTTCATTTCGTTTTGCTTCTTGCCTCGGGGGCATTGTAATGAAACTATACATTTTCTATTTGAAATGAATATTCAACACTTTGCTTCTAGTTATTGATGCTTCTTTTTACTTGCCGCACTTTAATATCTTGCCCAATACCTTGGTTCTGTTCTGGACTTAGTCTCATGAGACCATCAGCTATCCTTCAGGCATGAATCCAAGGACTGGATCACAATTCGGTTCTAGCTAACACTTTGGTTCTTCCGCAAATAGTTAGTTTAACCCCCTGGTTCTTCTGCATGTATCTAGTTTCCCGTAGGTTTGAGTCTTTGGACCATGCAATACCTTGGTTCTGTTTAGTACCCAAGTATAGTTGAGTGGTTAGTTTTCCCACAGGCTTGAGTCCGAGGACCATGCAATGCCTTAGTTCTGTCTAACACTTCCATTCTTCTGTAAGTATCTGGTTTCCCCATAGGTTTGAGTTTTTGGACCATGCAATACCTTGGTTCTGTTTAGTACCTAGGTATAGTTGAGTGGTTAGTTTTCCCACAGGCTTGAGTCCGAGGACCATGCAATGCCTTGGTTCTGTCTAACACTTCCATTCTTCTGCAAGTATCTAGTTTCCCCATAGGTTTGAGTCTTTGGACCATGCAATACCTTGGTTCTGTCTAGTACCCAGGTATAGTTGAGTGGTTAGTTTTCCCACAGGCTTGAGTCCGAGGACCATGCAATGCCTTGGTTCTGTCTAACACTTCCATTCTTCTGCAAGTATCTAGTTTCCCCATAGGTTTGAGTCTTTGGACCATGCAATACATTGGTTCTGTCTAGTATCCAGGTATAGTTGAGTGGTTAGTTTTCCCATAGGCTTGAGTCCGAGGACCATGCAATGCCTTGGTTCTGTCTAACACTTCCATTCTTCTGTAAGTATCTAGTTTCCCCATAGGTTTGAGTCTTTGGACTATGCAATACCTTGGTTCTGTCTAGTACCCAGGTATAGTTGAGTGGTTAGTTTTCCCACAGGCTTGAGTCCGAGGACCATGCAATGCCTTGGTTCTGTCTAACACTTCCATTCTTCTGTAAGTATCTAGTTTCCCCATAGGTTTGAGTCTTTGGACTATGCAATACCTTGGTTCTGTCTAGTACCCAGGTATAGTTGAGTGGTTAGTTTTCCCACAGGCTTGAGTTTGAGGACCATGCAATACCTTGGTTCTGTCTAACACTTCCATTCTTCTGTAAGTATCTAGTTTCCCCATAGGTTTGAGTCTTTGGACCATGCAATACCTTGGTTCTGTCTAGTACCCAGGTATAGTTGAGTGGTTAGTTTTCCCACAGGCTTGAGTCTGAGGACCATACAATGCCTTAGTTCTGTCTAACACTTCCATTCTTCTGCAAGTATCTAGTTTCCCCATAGGTTTGAGTCTTTGGACCATGCAATACCTTGGTTCTATCTAGTACCCAGGTATAGTTGAGTGGTTAGTTTTCCCACAGGCTTGAGTCTGAGGGCCATGCAATGCCTTGGTTCTGTCTAACACTTCCATTCTTCTGCAAGTATCTAGTTTCCCCATAGGTTTGAGTCTTTGGACCATGCAATACCTTGGTTCTATCTAGTACCCAGGTATAGTTGAGTGGTTAGTTTTCCCACAGGCTTGAGTCTGAGGACCATGCAATGCCTTGGTTCTATCTAACACTTCCATTCTTCTGCAAGTATCTAGTTTCCCCATAGGTTTGAGTCTTTGGACCATGCAATACCTTGGTTCTGTCTAGTACCAAGGTATAGTTGAGTGGTTAGTTTTCACACAGGCTTGAGTCTGAGGACCATGCAATGCCTTGGTTCTGTCTAACACTTCCATTCTTCTGTAAGTATCTAGTTTCTCCATAGGTTTGAGTCTTTGGACCATGCAATACCTTGGTTCTGTCTAGTACTTCTACATGGAACGAAGGAGTTTGCCCTCGACTCTTAGAATCCTACTTTTGGTATGGTGATGTCCTCGGACCTGCTTCATTGGAAATGGTTCCTTTTTGGGTCGGACCATAACTCTACGATGCTCGGGACAGGGGCGGTTCGGACTCTGATCTTGCATGTGGCAGTGACCTCGCCTTCATCTCGAGCTCTCGTCCACCTCAATTACGAGGCGTCCCCTGACTGTTCGCGTTCCGCGCTTGACGTTTCGATGCGCGAGACGTGCTTTTATTAATGTCTTCGTGAATTGATACAAATCCAGCGGTCTACGGTCTCCTTGGGATTTGGTCAGGATTAATACCGCTAATAATCCCCTTTTCGAACTCTGTGTGGATCAATTCCCACCAGTCTCCACCCTCTATATAAGGCTCTCTGGAGGGAAACGCCTTTCCACACTCCATGAACTCTCCAATCACAACTAGAAACACGTCCCTTCAGCTCCCTGAGCCCTTTTAACAACCCTGCCAGGATTGTAACCAGAGTTGGGAGACATGGGGCGGCCCTGGGTGAGTGTGAGGACACACAGGGCAAAGGCCCTATCTTCCCGGCCGAGAGCCGTTGTCCTCGCCAGACTTCCGGCACAGCAGAGCCTTGGCATCACCCTGATAGTATCGTGCATGGTGGCCAAGAGGGAAGTCCCTGAAGTACCTAACGCTCCTCCCCGGGGCGCACCCCTGCCGGAGGAGGCGCGCAAGATCACGTCATGTCTGGTGCCCGAGTGTTGTCGTCTCCGACGGCCAACCTTCGCGAGGCTTGGAGAGAATCAAGGGAACATCATAGGGAAGGGCCTCCTGGTGCCCTTGCGTCGGCTTCTCTCTTTATTCCAGCTCCGCCGCACCGGCTAAGGAGTTGTTGGTAGCATTAAAACATGCCTGCCTCAGCCCCATTCCCTCTAGCTAGTTTTAGAACAGGTCCGCCTGGGCCTCTGTTTGTAGAATTGGCTTTAAAACAAGCCTGCCTGAGCCTCTGTTTGTACTCTATATTTTCTCTTCATTTAATAAAATACTATTATGTTTCCTCTATTTCCTGTTGAATCTTCTATTTTTTTTTTTTTTGCGACGCATCGTTGTCAACCTTCCGTAAACTAGATACTTAGGAGCAATCGGCCGTTGCGCCCGTTAATGCACTAATTCTTCCCACAGACGGCGCCAATTGTAGGGACACAATTTAGAGAGGCCCCAACAATACATTTCTAGATAGTAGGATGAAGAATTAGGCCCTAACAGACTAACAACGTTGCACCCAAAACCTTTTCTCGTTGAAGGGGGATGAAGCCAACTTAGTGTTGAGGGTAGCTCCTCGGCCCTTGTCCGAGGAGGTTCTTTCTCCATTTTTCTCCCTCCCTCAACTGCTTTGCTTGCCCTTCTTATATAGTCCTCTTCCTCCTATCTCTTTCTTCCATCTGTTGACCATTCACTTGCCTTCCCTCTGACCGTCCGTCTCATCAGAGGCCTTATCAGTACTCGAGTGGTTCACAAGGACCAATGTTACCCTGTCTAGGGCTTACATCCCCATTAATGCGGCCAGGGGGTTAGGTGAGTGCATTTAGTGTGGACGTGACAACCTGTTCTTGGCTCGTTCCCCCGCTTGGAATTAGCCTCGGTACACCGAGGACAAGGATGTCCTCGACGTGGATCCAAAAAAGCTTAGGTCTTCATACGCCATCCTCGGACGATCATTCCTCCTCAGCATGGGCCATGGGCCAAATGCAAGATGGGCCGAGGCTACCAGGCCCACGGGCCCCACACTTGAATATATTCAAATTAATCAACCGATTATAGTATATTAAAAAAAGTATTTTTAATAACATCTTCTCCATTTAAAACAATATTCTAATTATGTAATATAAATCATTTTATTAAATTAATTTTTTCATATATATATATATATATATATATATATGTTTATATCACTATGCATGTATTGTTGTTAAATGCAAAATTATATGCTCTATTACATAAAACTTATAAAAATATAAAATACTTTTAAATAACACATACATTATTTAACCTACAAATTTTATATAATATTTTAATAAAAATAATAATTTTACATTTTCGTAGGCATCTCATGAGTTTGAGATTAGTTAACTAATAATAGACTCTGGTGTTATTATTAATATTTAAAAAATAAAACTTTTTTTTTTTTTGGATCATAGATGTTTATAGATTAGAGAATATTTTTCTTTGGAAACAAAATGATATTTACAAGACTTCAAAATTACAAAAGCACAGGTTCTTAGAAAGTCAAGTGGCATATAAACTTGCTTAAAAAAAAAAAAAAAAAAAAAAAGGCTAAAACCTTGTCTCCAAGTTTGTCCAATAGTGTGATTCTCAAAAAAAAAAAAAAAAAAAAAAAGAAAGTTTGTCCAATAGTGTGACGAAGAATGTATATAAAAAGCTTGAGCCGTTAACTTCAAAAAAAGAGAAAAACAGTGCGCACTTTTTTATTAAACCCTTATTCCCACGCAAAAGTAAAAACTACCAACTACCCTTCTTCTCCTTATTCAACTACTTCTTCTCATTCCTTCAAAATCCCTCCAAACCCACTACTACTACATCTTTCTTTCTTTTTTTTTTTATATATGCCTGAAAGAAGTATTCGGCGGCGGTCTGCGGCGACTCGAGGCCGGAAGAGCAAGCCGCCGAACCCTTCTCCGTCGCCGCGTCGGAGGACCCCACCGCCTCGGAGATCGGCGAGGCAGCAGGCACCTTCGAAGCCTTTTGGGATCTTGAAGCGTTGCTTTTCGGACCCGATGCTTTGGAGTAGTGCTTCTGTTAGCAGCTACAGCGACGATGATCAGAGTTTGAGGTCTGAGGATGGTGTTCTTTTCCGTCCTCAGACATGTAACGACGTTTTTGGCTCGTCGTCTTCCTTGCCGGGTTTCTCTCCTCGGAGTCACGAGGTAAACAAAGACTCAAATTTGATCTTTCTTATTGGACCCACCAAAACAAAAAACAAAAAAAAATTGTGAAAAAACTTGGTTTTGTTAGTTTTTGAGTTGTAGATGGCAATGGGTTTTGATGGTTTCAAAGATTAGCGTGTGAGTTATAAAGTTTTTTTTTATGGGAAAATTTTTATTACCTGGTTTTATTTATTTATTTATTTTATTTTATAAAATAAATATAGTTTATTGTTGTTTGCATTGATTATGATCCTATGTTTGAATTTCATTTGTGCCTCTTGAGTCCGCCAAAAGGGGGAAGAAAATTAAAAGGACAACCTTTTAATGGAGCAAATCTTATATAAAAAAATAAAAAGAATACTAAATCTAAATGAAAAATAAATAATTTGAGGAGCTTTTCTTGTTCATTGAGTTGTTTAAGCCATTAATAAATCACCATTCACCACATTTGGTTTCTACATTGAATTGTATTAAGTATAAACCATTAACACACCTCCCCCTTTGGTGAGTCCATAATTCATTGAGTTGTATTAATCATTAATACGTCCCCCCTTTTGGCTTGTCCATTGAATTGTATAAACCACTAATAAATTCTACCATTTCAATGTGGAATAATCATAGACTTTCTGAATTTCATCATTGGTGGTTTATAATTGTTAATTTGTCACTGCCTTACTGGTCATAAACTATAGGACTCCAAAGTAACATTGTGCTTTTCTAAATAGTGTAAACTTGGGCAATGCAGGGATACAAGAAAGATGCGAAGGTGGTGGTTAATGTGACAGTTGAAGGTAGTCCAGGACCAGTTCGGACCATGGTTAAGTTAGGGGCCTCTGTGGAGGAGACCATAAAGGTTGTTGTAGACAAATATAGCAAAGAAGGGCGAACTCCTAAGCTTGATCAGGGCGCACCATCCTCATTTGAATTGCATAACTCCTATTTCAGTCTTAAAAGTAAGTAAAATTTATGATTTTAAGTTTACTTGCTCAGCTTAGTTGCATTTCCACAATGTTAGGTTTCAAATCTTATGATTTCGTGTAAGATTCTTTTTTTCCCCACGGCCAAAGAAAGCTATGTTTAACTAAATGAGTGTGTTTCTGTTTGAAATTTGACCAATTTGCTTATCTGTTTTCTTGTAGAAAGAAAATGTTTTTAAATATTCGGAAGTTTTCCCTTCTAAGTAGAGTATGTCCAAAGCATCACTTTGTTCTTTAACTAGATAGTTGCCAGATTTTTATATTGTCTTGTTTGACTTTAAACTTTGAAAAATGTTGATTGTGTGTTGGGGGCTAATTGCATTTAAGCCGTCACATTCAAAATACAGAGGACTATTATTCAACCACAGTTAATTGAAATTGAATAATTTAATAGTGTAATCTGAACCCTATTCTGATGAAAATTTTACCATAAGATGGGGTTCTAAACATACACATGATACATATGGAGACTTTTAAAAATTATGATTTGGCTTTGGAGAGAGTACCACTACTTCCTGACTTCATTCTGAATGGCCCATTCTAAGAAGTTGGTGGCCGTAAAGTGACCAATAAACATTCTTAGCAGGTTGTTTTCCAATTAATATCTGATTGTGATATTTAGTCTTGCAGCCTAATCAGTGTTAACACTTTAATCGTACAAAGATACCAATAAATTTGAAAATAAGAAATAACTGAATAGATTAAAAAGGGACACTCCGTTTGCTTCCAATTGCGCTTATGCTGAATGGTTTATCTTTGTTTTTTTTGAATAGGTTTGGATAATTCCGAATTAATTGGGGATGTTGGTAGCAGAAGCTTCTATCTTCGAAAGTGTTGCAGTGGTCATAGTAGTAATGGAGCATCTCCATGCACTTCAGAAATTGCTCTGCCAAAAGAAAACTGTCCTCCACCCATTCCACCTCCTGCATTCTTACTTCCGTCTGTAATTGCCCGAAAGATCAGTAAGATTTTTAGAAGAGCCCGTAGGCTTTGGAAACTCTTGGTCTGCCTGCAATGAGGAGGACCAGTCACCACATGCATTGTTTGAGTAACACAACTTATTATTTGTGTTACTCCTAACAACAGCCATGATTCTTCTTTCTGAAGTTTTTCCCCTTTTCTCTTCAGAACAAAAGTACCCGTTCTTTCATACAATATGTACATAATACCAATTCATACTCTTATCATTTGCTGCGTAAATTGCTGTAACTCCCATTGCAAATTCAAAATACAAAATGAAAATTCAAAGCGTTCAACTTTGACTCCTACTCTTTGGTGTCATTTTCTGTCTATTGAGAAGTCTGCTATGAGCTTTTTATGTTCTGCCTTACACTATCTTAATATTGTTAGCATGACCAATTTTCAGATTTTTTTTTCCCCTTTTGGATAAAGGAAAGGAACACAACCTTATTCAATATTTCAAGAGTAACATTTTCTCACTTCACATGAATAGTGTGGTTTCACCATGAATTGAAGGTCTTTAAGGACCGATGAATTCGGGTTGAGTGTCAGTTTTCACGGATTGAATTCTGATTCAACCGAACCATCTGATGTAGGCATTTGGGGGGGGGGGGGGGGTTGTGCCTAGCAAACGATCTCCATCTCATCCCCCTTTGTGATCCATCATTGTCAGCTTTGACCGAATCCAACAGCCACATGTGGAAGACTAAGCGGTTGAGATCATGGTCAAGTTTCGGTTTGAACCCGAAACCAACTCAACTTGACCTGTAGATAGGCCTAAGCGGGATCCACTATTATCTAAGCTGAGGAATCATTGTTCTCAGTACTAAATAATTACTAGCGTGCATGGGGGGAGATGCTCACAATTTGTTTGGATGTGAATTGTACATACCTTTATTTTTTTAGAGAGAGTTTCAACCTATGGCGTCTACTCCTAAAGAGAGCGCTCTTTATCATCAGACCAAGACACCAATCAGTTTTTGGTGTAGGTGGGGATTGAACCCCAGATCTCTTATACAACCATCAGAGACTTTATCAGTTGATATATACCCTTTTGATATATAATACATCAAGATTATTTTCAAATACTTTTATGTTTTGTCTACGATGACAAAATTATCCTTTACTAAGGCTTTAAAAAGTAAATATAATAAATCTAATTAAGGCTATAAATGAATTGAGCTCTTTTGAACAACTTGGGTTAACTCAAGAAAATGCTTGTTTATGTTGTTTATTTAGTAAAATGAGTTAAGCTCAAGCTTTTATTTATACTCGATTATTAAACGAGTGAAACTCAAACATAATATTGTTTTCACGAACAAATTCATAAAAATGAGACTTAATATTTTATATATAATATTATATGTATAAAAACATACTTATATAAATGTGAAATTAAATTATATAAGTTTAAAAATAAGTTCATTCTATATTAAATACTATTGTAACTTTTATTGATATTATAAATAGTCCACGTAATAAAGATTATATTTAATTTGTAACAATACAAAGTTAATGTATCTAATTCTTATAAGTTTATAAACAAAAACCATTCCATCTAATTAACTCAAATAGAATATTTTCAACTATAATTAGTTATTAATTATTAGCATAGATTTGTGAATAAGAAAATGAACCAAGTTTAAATAGTTTTTTTTTTTTTTTTTTTTTTTTTTTTTTTGTGTGTGTGTGGAGAAGATTTTGAATATGTTCTTTGTTATTAAAGAAAGGGCAGGAGAAATAATTTTCTTTAGCATGTATATTAATTTTACAAAAGTAACTTTAATGGGAATGCACAAGAGAATATTCTTTCTTTGTCCGCAGATGGTATGGTAATAAAAGAGGAGGAGGTGGTGTGAATTATTGAATATTCAAATAAAGAGGCATTCTCCTTATTGGTCGGCAAAACCTACAAAAATGGTCGGTTGGACTTGCACAAGTAAAATCAATATTCAATACTTTAAGTTTAAATATTGTTGACACTAAAGGGAAAAGACATATAGTCCATAATTTTTGGTAGAGATCTTCACCAACATGGGCTGGAAAAGAAATTGAGGATCCAATCAAAGTTTTAGTTAACCTCTTTTTATTAACCCGTGACGGTGGAAGCTCCAAGTCTCTCTCTCTCTCTCTCTCTCGTCATTCTTGCCCTAGTGCAAAATGACTATGCTGCTGAATTGGTTCACTGCTGATTTAGTCATGTTGAAACCATTATTAGAGCCATTATTAGAGCATTCACATCAGTAGATGCAAAATCATGTAAAATAGAAAAAGACGCCACTTTTACACATTTTGCCTTAAAAATGCTCCACATTAGTGCTTCTAAAATTGTGTATGTAAGGTCACAATACAATGAATTTGTAGAGAGTGGGTGAAAGAACTGGGCTATTTGTGAATTAAATAACAGTTCATAAATATTTAAAATAAGAATAAGTACAAAAACACACTTAGAATTTGATTAAATTGGTGTCTGAAGAGATCAACTATCAACTGAACTACTATTTCAGAAAATTAATGCAATTCTTAATGCTACAGTCAATCTTTTCTCCTTCTCTTTTCTCTTCCTTTCAATCCCTTCTTATGAGGGATCTTTTACATTATATAGTTTTTCTTCGGACCATCTTAATTGTACACCTATTAATCATCTAAACTTTCACTTAAATATATGTCCCATTAGACGTCTTCTTTGGCTCTCTGTGCTTAGTGATGGTTCAGATTGCACTGTTCAGAGGTCTTCTCCACATAAATATGGTTAGAAAAGTTGCTGCAGTGCATTTAATGTGGTGGTAGCAACTTTTCCTTTTGATATTTATGTATTCTTATCATCTTTACACGTGCCTAAAGTTCATCCTTATCGTTGGAACTTCCTGGAAGATCATCTAAATCGCTCCAGTATTTGCTTAGCCGATATTTATCGTATCCGAGAAGGATACACTCTTCGGACTATGTTCTTCCATCCTTTACATACGTGATTCTCCACTATGAAACCTCTCCCAATCATTTACTCTTCCTCGGACATACCCACATCCTCAAATATAGGGCCCAAGGCCCAATATACGAACTTGGACTTTTATCCCCACAATCCCACTTGGCTCTCTTGGTTGGGCAATGAAGGCCACCATACCACGCTCCCGAGACAATCAGGTAGTCGTCTTTCATCCCTTTGTTAGACTTGGGAAGACAAGAAATGAGTCTGACGATGTCGAATCAGGATTTAAGATAAAATCCTGCCCCTTTTTGTTTGTAGCATTCGTACATATGGACTACGTCTAGCCAGGTGAGCCCCAAGCCTAAATGTTGGTTCAAAGCATTAACAGCCCCTAAAATCTTAAAGAGGTTAGGTGCACACTGGTGGGGACAAAGTATATGGTTACGTAGGTAATCTCTAGTAATGCGACCCAAGGGGAGAGTCATTCCCCCCTCTATAAAGGCTATCATAGGGATTATGGCCTCTCCCACTTCTCGATCGGTGTTTATTCCTTCTGGAGGATAGTACCTCAGGTTTACTTCCTGCGGTATGTCATATGTTTCCTTAAATGTCTCTATCAAGGCAGGACTATCAACTAGATACTTAAATCTACCCATTTTTTATAAGCAAAAAAGGGGAAGCACTAAAAACGACAACTGGGAAATGAGAATGTAAAGGCCGAGGAAGCTGGTTGAGGAGATAAAGCAAGGTTCGAAGAAATTAGAACTTACACGAACTAAGTTGGAAAATGATCCTTTAAATCTTCAGAAGAATTTTTAGATACTTTCAAAGAAATAAGATTGGTGATTTGATAATCTTTGTAAGTTTGAATACTTGAGTTCACTGAAGAGTCTAAGAAATTGTGAAGTAAAGAAGAAATGATCTTCTTTGAGGCTTTATATAGGGGCCAGAATATGAGTGGGAGTTATCCCACCCAAACCCTGAGGAAAAATGTCGTTCATTGGATCAATGGTTCACCGTTGAATGTCAAAGACATAGCGCCGCCTGGAGCAATTAATAATGCTTCGTAAATATCGAAACGTCAGCAGCAATGATGAAACGTCTAAATCTATGCTCCCACACGTGTAAACTCAGGTATCTTTATATTTTTAGCCTTTATTTCTGTGGTAGATCAAAATCCCATTTTTTTTCCTCAGATGCAAGGGAAAAATTAAAATTTTGAGGGGCTATTGTGGGGATAAAAGCCCAAGTTCGTATATTGGGCCTTGAGCCTTATATTTGAGGATGTGAGTATGCCCAGGGAAGAGTAAATGATTGGGAGAGGTCTCATAATGGAGAATCATGTAAGTAAATGATGGAAGAACATAGTTCGAAGAGTGTATCCTTTTCGGATACGATAAATATCGGCTAAGCAAGTACTAGAGCAATTTAGGTGATTTTCCAGGAAGTTCCAACCATAAAGATGAATTTCAGGCACGTATAAAGATGATAAGAATATAGAAATATCAAAAGAAAAAACTGCTACCACCGCATTAAATGCACTGCAACAACTTTTCTGGTCACATTTATGTGGAGAAGACCTCTGAACAGTGCAATCTGAACCATCACCAAGCACAGAGAGCCAAAGAAGACGCTTGATGGGACATATACTCAAGTGAATGTTTAGATGATTAGCAGGTGTACGATCAAGATGGTCCAAAGAAAAACTATATAATGTAAAAGATCGCTCATAAGAAGGGATTGAAAGGAAGAGAAAAAGATTGACTGTAGTACTAAGAATTGTATTAATTTTCTGAAATAGTAGTTCAGTTGATAGTTGATCTCTTCGGACACCAATTTAATCAAGTTCTAAGTGTGTTTTTGTACTTATTCTTATTTTAAACCTTTATGAACCGTTGTTTAATTCACAAATAGCCTACCTCTTTCACCCACTCTCTACAAATTCATTGTATTGGGCTCGTTGGGCTTACATCCCATATCTTTTGAGCTTGAGCTACAAATTGTAACCCTACAGTGTAAAAATGTGTATATTTCTATACGAGCTACATTAACCGTGTAACGGTTACTATAACTCATCCATTTATTATTTTATTAATTTCCTGTTCGCTCCTTTTTTTTTCTCTCTCTCTCTCTTTTCCGTGCTCAACAAACTCAGTAACTTTTCCTCTCCTCATCTTCTTCTTTTTCCTCAGATGCACACAAACACACCCACACATAAACACATCCACATAGACAAATCAACACAGAGATACACTTGCTCAAAAAAAAAAAAAAAAAAAACAGAGATACATAAACACACCCCCACACAAACAAACCTAAACGGACAAACAACAAAGAGACAAATCAGTGCTTATTGGAACGATTGGAGCTCGTGGGTCTTGCTTGATCAGAGCTCATGGGTCTCGCTTGATCGAAGCTCATAGGTATGGGTCTTGCTTGATCGGATCCTGATCGGAGTTAGGGAGATACACTAACTGATCAGAGCTTGTGGATTGAAGCTAGGGAGATCTCGGTCAAATCTGATCTGATCAGATCTGATTGATGCTTATGGATCGGACCTAGGGAGATCGGTGCTTGCCTGATCGGAGTTGTGGATAGGTACTTGTGACCGAGATGGTGTGGCTTAGACCAAGAGGCAGAGTTGATTCAAAAATGGGTATAGAGATGGGTTATGGGTAGAGAGATGGGTATAGAGAGAGAGAGCAACAAATCAGAAAAAATGGGTTGTGAGAGAGAGAGAGAGAGAGAGAGAGAGAGAGAGCGCGTATAATAAAGGGGTTAGTTGAGGGAAATAATAAAAAAATTGAAAATTTTGATTATTTAAATAAAAGAGGTAATAAAATAGATGAACTGATGTGGGTGTTTTATAAAAATAAATGTATAAAATAAAAAAAGTAGGCATTTTTTTTTGACACTTGAATTGAAATGATTCGTCAACTATCCCATGTGTTTCCCATTGGATTTTTTTTTTTTTTTTTTTTTTTTTTTTTTTTTTTGAGAAAGTGTTCCCCATTGAATTGAATCAGTGTACTTGGCATTTTTGTATAATTGCCAAATTACTTTACCGGTGCTATGAATTATATTAACTTGAAAAATTGCATGCAATTCCTTTTTCCACACTCTCAATTTCAATTCATTTTTGTGTTTGCCTATTCAACTTAATGCAGTAAAATATGATCTTTCTGGACTTGGTGGTACTCAATAGTCAATATTGAGCCAAATTATAACAAGCTAGATGAAATAACAATAATTTTGTTATTTTTTTTTTTCATTATTTTCCATTCAACTCTTGAACAAAATTATTTTCTATTCTATTCACTTCCTTTCAAAGATTCAAATAAGGGAAAGATAAATATCTAATTAATTTTCCATTTCTTTCCCTTCTATTGATCTTTTCTATTCTATTACATCTCTTTATAAACTATCTAATTAAGTATATATAATAATGTAAGCATCCTAGTCCAACAGGTCAACAAAATAAATTATGACGTAATATACTTGTGGCTAAGAAAAGTCACTTGTAATTAAAAAAATGGGCCTAAATCTGTATTTGGGCTTAAATCGATTTGTAAATGGCCTATAGCAAATGATTTCTCTTGCTAGCCAGTTCCTTCGGCCCTTTAAAAGCCTGTTTGAACTTTGAAGGGCGTTTGATTGGGTTAGTTGTTTTGTCTCTTTATTGTTGACATGTAGTGGATGCTCTCATGTTCTTATTCCTTATCTTTCTATTGGAAAATGATATGAACAGGGTCAGAACCAGAATTTCATCATTTTAAAAAACAAAATTTATATATAAAACTAGCATTAATTCAATATAAACAAAATATAAAATAAAGAAAAATTCAAAATAATTGTTCTTAATACATTTCAATTCAGTTATTTACGATTTATCAAAATGAAGTAATACTTGTTTTAAATCTTAAACATCATTTTTGATTGATTATGTAATAATTAAATTTCAAAACAAGTTCCATTTCAATGTATAAAATCAAAGATTCTGTTATAAAATCATCTTCCATTTTGATAATTTTGATTATATTTGTGACTAAAAATGCTTATTGTATTTTAAAGTATAAACTATAGGATTAAGTATAACTATTCTATAAACAAATTGGTACACTATTAATTTTTTGGTTTTTAACAACCATCAGATTCATAAATATTAATTTTTTTTTTAATTTGAATGTTGATTTACATTATGCTCATAATGATTGAGTTTTATTTTTAATAGTAGTTTTATATGATATGTAAAATCTTGCTGATAAAACTTGTTTACCAATAAATAAATATTAAAATTTTCTATGTTGCATAGTTGCCGATAATGTATTTCATCCATCTTCTTTGATTTTTGTTGTTGTTGTTGTTGGAATCTTCTTTGAATTTTTTAATAAACACGTTGGTGGATGAAACAAGATGGATGGCATCAAGTTTTACATGATAATCAGTAACTTTATGAAGAAAGTTAGAATCATTTCCTTTATGATTCAGAAAAAGCATAATTTTTATTTTCCATATCTAACCTTTTATTTTCCATTTCTAACTTTCTTACAATTTGTCAACGAATAATACCTATGAAGATTTCCAAATAACTTATTAAAGAGAAAGTGTGATAGATAAAAGGTTTTATCTTTATTAGGCGAAAAATCAATTCATGAATAACATAACATGAACCATAAAGGTTGCCAAACATATTTATCTTCTTATTATATGTCCAACATAATTCTAATTAAAAAACTAATTAATGTTGCCAAATAAAATAAAAAATCAATAAATCCAAACATAAAGACAAAAATAAAAATAAAAACACTAAAACAGTCATTTAGATGGAACAAATTAGTATGATAATACTCAAATCCGAAAATGCTAAAATTTAACTTTGAGTCCTATAAAACAAATAATTGAAGTGCCATGCAATCGCAAATATGAGTTTGGTGGGCAAGTGATTATTTTATTTTATTTTGGTTAAATTTAATTTAGTGTGTTATTTTTAATTTTTGGAGGGCCAAATATAAATTTTTAGATCCAAGTTTCAACTTTATATATATACACACTGTTAGGTTATACGTGTTAGTAAAGTCCCACATTGAATAAAGATGAGAAGAATAAGTGGTTAATATAACATAATTAAACACATACTCATTGGGTTTAGGCTTTTTGGGTTAAAGTGTATCTCTATTTGTTATATTAATTACTCAAAGAAGCTTTCCGAAGTGTTTATCCCCCCGACAAGGGGTATCAGAGCCTATAGTGGTGTGCGGCGAAGGTAGTGAGGTGTTTATGATCCCTACCTAGCAGGGGCAGAGAAAGCCTAAACGGCTCACACACAAATATCCTGGAATATTGCTAATGGTACTAAATAATGATGATGTGCAAGATTCCCATGGACATGGACATACGGGGTTCCCATGGATGTGCGTGCGGGGTTAACACATGGTTTCCATGGATGGTGTATAAGAGACCTATGGATGATGCACTGATGAAGTGAAAAGCCCATTAGGCAAAGGGGGAGCGAGTAGGACTTATTCATGGCCCACAGAGAAGTCTTGAAGCCCACAGAGTGGTAGAGACTCACACGTGAGGGGGAGATTGTTGGGTTACACTTGTGAGTAAAGTCCCACATTGAATAAAAATAAGAAGAATGAGTGGTTAATATAACATAATTGAGCACATACCCATTAGGCTTAGGCCTTTTGGGTTAAAATGTGTCTCTATATGTTATATTAATTACTCAAAGAAGCTCCCCAAAGTGTTTATCCCCTCGAAAACACACATACTATATTTAAAAAAAAAAAAATTTCTATGGTCCCGTTCTAAGTATAGATCCGTGATATGAATGTATCCATGCAAGCATTTAAGGTATATTTGGTTGGAGGTAGAATAGAGAGGATAGAGAAAAAAAAATTGGAGAAATGATGCTTTTAGTGGGTGTTTGGTTGAAAGGAAGGGAGGAACAAAATTGTTGAGGCCTTGGGGTCCGTTTGGATACAGCTGAAAGTTGAAAACTGAAAATACTATAGCAAAATAATTTTTAAATGTGTGAATAGTATCGTGTGACCCATTCACGGCTTAAAAAAAAAAAAAAAAAAAAAAAAAAAAAAAGCTGAAAACACAAACACAAAATGGAAATCATTTGGATCCAAATACTACCTTGGTATTTTCTCTCCGGGCTTACCAAAATATTTTCTCCCCAAATTGGAGAGAAACTAAGGGAGAAAATGTTTGGACAAAAAACTTCCTCTACTAACGTTCATAGTTTCTACCTTTTTTTTTCTTCTTTTTTTTTCCCGGATTTTTTTTTTTTGTCATTTTCTTTATGTGTCAGCTGTTTTTTTTTTTTTTTAAATAAATTTCCTTCTTTAATTTTTTTTTTTGTCCTTTTCCTTTTTTTTTTAATTTCCTTTAGTTTTTTTTTTGTCAATTTCCTTTTCTTTTTTTTTCTTTTTTTTAATTTCCTTCTTTAGCTTTTTTTTTTAGTCATTTTCTGTACTTTTGGCACTTTTATTTTTTTTGTTCATCTATTATTTTTTTCTTATTTGTTATTTTTTAATCTATTAGGGGCATGAAAGTAAATTTATACAACTATATTTTCTATCCCTTAACTTTTATACTCTTAAACCAAACACCGCAAGGGAAAACTAAAAACTTTTCTATCTTCCCACTTTTTCACCTCTCTAACTAAATGGACCCTTAGGGTTTGTCTGAATGCAAGGGCAGTACTATGTATGATCCAAGGTGGTCACATGCCGACCCTGAACTTGGGAATTTTTTTTTATACCTTAAAAAATTGATATTTAAATTAATATGGGTTGTTGACCCTAAAAAGAAACTTGAAAATCCTAAATAAAAATTTGAGCCCATCAAAAATAAAATTTGACCTCTCCAAAATTTTGGTTGGTTAAAGATTGAACCAAAAAATTGCAAAAAATGCTATATTTACAACATTTTTACAATAAATCCAAAGTAGTAGGTTGTTACCGGTGAACAAAAAAACTATTTCAATGATATGTAAATCAGAACTAATAACAATTGCCAACTAGGGTTTGTTGTGAAAATTTTGTGGAAAGAACATTTCTCAAATATTGTCCAAACAAATAAATTAGCCTAAAAGATCAAATCAAATGTTTAATTGTGATATTTCAAATTGTTTTTTCAAAAGATGTATTTTTAAATTGCTATTTATATATATATATATATATATATATATATAATGCATATTTTCTAATAGCTAGTTAGTTAGTGCTTGCTTTAGTCTTTAGCTAAATTTATTGGATTTAAGTGATACATCTTGTACATACGCATGTGCAATAAAATAATGTTTCAATAATTTATTGAACATGATTAATGTAATGGTTTAATGCCTAAGTTGAATATTTTGAATGAACTTATAGTTTACCCTTTATTCTTTTGTTAACACTATTGACAATTTTTTTTTGAGAAACACACACACACACACACACACACACACACAAGGGAGAAGAAAAAAGGGTTCTAATAGAAAAGCACACCACAACTCCACTCAAAAGTCACACACACACACACACACACACACACACACACAAGGGAGAAGAAAAAAGGGTTCTAATAGAAAGGCACACCACAACTCCACTCAAAAGTCACGGTAACTTTTAAGGGAGGGTGGAGCAAGTTATACTACACACAACACACTCTTTTAAGCAAATTCTTATAAGGAAATCACTTTTATTGCAAAATTTATTTTCTAAGCAAATTCGTATTCACTTAAATAATCTTCTTTTAGATCCTAGGCTATGAGAAAATGTCTCATCTTTTCATCCTAATGATAAGGAGAAAATAAATAGAGCATATTTACAACGATGTTCTTGTCAACCTCTTAACCATGATTTCCCTAAAAAAGAAATTAGTGGAGCATTGCACTGATTTAATCATGATTAGTTTAAAGAATACAAAATATTGGTTGGAACATATTATCAAAAAATGATGATGCATTTTGTTTATATTGTTACTATTTTAGCAAGATTTTGGTAATTGAACGAGAGATCAGTAGTTTAATGATTACTTGGTTGTGTGTGTTGAAAAAGATGTAACTGATAGTATTAATATTGAAGCTATCATACAGAAATTTCAAATATGAAAAACTCATAGAAGAAAATTGTAAAAGGAAATTTTAAAACTTTATGTATTTGAGATTTTTTTTTTTTTTTGGTGATAATATTTTCAAATTTTGTTTTTATTAAATTTTGTTTAATTTAAATTTTTTAATAACCACCTTGAAAAAAATTTCTAGAGCCGCTACTGTCTGTATGTGTATATTTTCATGATATTGTTAAAAAATATCAAATAGTGATTTTGTCATAAGCTAGAATTATTACAGTCTATCATTAGCGTTAGCGTTACGATGCTAAGATACCAGAAAATTTATGAATAATGCTAAGTGTACGACACTAATATACCTAGGCCTATTTGGGTCTTGAGCTGCTGTAATGTCCAGGCCCATTTGGGCCTTAAGCTCCAACCCAACGTTTAGTCCATTTCACCCCTTGGCCCGGGCCTTAGACCACCCTAAAGCTTACTGGGTAAGCGATCTTCATTAGCACATGCTACACCACGTCACCTGAATCACACTCTGGGAACCACTCCCCGAGCAAAGAGACAATTGCCCGAGGTGTCATCCCCCGGCCGCCCAGTAGTGTCTTAGGGCGTACCATTGCCGAGCAATTCTACTGAAGTGGGAACCAATTCCAAAGCCACTCGCACCACACCCCACTCCCACCTAAACACCCACTTAGGAGTGATGACATTGAACCTCTTCTACCACCAGCCACAAGAGTAATCATGATTCTCCCACTAATTTTGAGCTATAAATATGAGGAAATGAGGAATAGAAAAGGGTTGTTGAGAGGGGGAGACGGCCACTTAGAATTGAGAGGAATAGAGTCGTAAGAGTGAGAGAGAGAGGAATTACTAAGACTTGGTAATTGTTGCTGGGTCTTTAAGTAAGAACTACCCAGAGTAGGAAATCCAAAGTCCACATTATAAATAAATTATGAGTCCAAAGGAGAGCAAGGCTGTCAAACTCATTTTGGGTGCACACACTAAGGACATAATCTCCAATTACTATACTAACTCATACATATATGTGCTCACTACAATCTCTAATTTAAAAATTTTAGAATGCTAATTTGAGAATATTATGAAATTATTGTAGCTTTTTGTTGTTGTTTCATTGCATTACTCAAACAATATTTTATGCAATGATAATCGATTTGGATTAGGTAACTTGACCTAGCAAGGCGTGCAAGTTCGGTTTCGATCTCAATGAGTTCCTATCAGTTGCGCGAAATTGGAAACTTATCATTTTTCAATGTCGTGCAGCATGTGTTTCTTTTTCTACAATATCAATATTATTCACATAGCTGCACTTGTGACCATCAGTTTGCACTTTCTGTCGCTAAGGTTTGAAGCTAAAAGCCATTCCCAATTTTAGTCTGTCTTATATCACCTAAAACAAATGGCTTTATTTGATAGAAATGATATTAAAAAAAAAAAAAAAAAAGGTCAATGGAAAGAAAATGTAAGAGGATGAAAAAAGAAAGGAGAGAAAACGATAGCAATATTAATACGAGGCAGAAAAAGATGGAGATTAAATAACTTACCGGTTATTAAATTTTTATTAGGGGCAATTAGGTGGTTTAAAAATTGGCACTTTACCAAGTCATCTTCATCAAGGGTTTCATAATCCACTTCTGTTAAAAATGGAGGTAAATATGTTCCCCTTTTATGTTTCTCTTCATCTAAACAAAAATATTAGAAAACAAAAACATTAAAAAAAGGAGAAAATAAGATCTAAAAATTAGATTTTGTAAAAATTAAGAACAAATATAATCTATATCTCATTTCCATCTTCTCATCCATAACTGATTTCAGCTTTGTATATCCAAACATTTCAATCAACCTTGTTAACTTCATTTTCTTCTTATCATTAGTGCAGTAAAAATTATCCAACTAAAACAAGCTGCTAAACCTTAATATCAAACCCAATTCTTATCCCTCTACCTCTCCCAAAGCTAAAACATCATCAACAAGAAAATTATTTTAGCTTCTAGCCTTAACAAACCTCTGATTCTCTTGTTACTTAAACACTCAAAATTCTTACATCTAAGTCCACTCTAAGTAACAATCTTATCACTAATAGGTTTCCAAAGAGACATGGAAAAAGAGTAAAGACCCACATTGGGAATAGACTTGGCAAAGCATCTCCTTCTAGAAAAATGCTCACATCCACGCAAAATTAGCTGTTGGGCAACAAACCAATCATTAGGGCAAGCTCACAACCCAGCACCAAACCAAGTCACCGAAACCTAGAACCTCACACCCAAAAAGGCAAAAACCAAGTCCACCAACCGCACTCAAAACCCAAAACCCAGAAACCTCAAATCAAGTCATCCAAATGAAGATCCACCTCCATTGGTTCTCAAATGACTTTGCCTTTTGATCATCATTGTCTCAATCATAGATCTCGACTGCTAGGGCTTCAACACTTTGCTCATTGCTACCTCTCCCTCGCCTTTGCCCTTTGCCTCTTGCCGCTCCTGTTGCCTCTTCTTAAGCTACCCTCTCTAGCTCTTGCTAACCCTGACCCATACAAATCTTTCTCTTTCCATATCTATTTGTGTCCACAAAATTTAAAATTGTTGTGTAAATTTGTATGTTTGTTGTTGATATAGCAAGTATAAACACAAGTTTAAAATGCAAAGACATTGCATTTTATTTTAAGCAAAAATGCAAAACTGATCCTCTGACTTTCAGTCTTTTTCATTTCAGTTTTCTAACTTTCAGTTTTGTCATTTCAGTTCTCTAACTTTCAATTGTTGTTAATTCGATACTCCGTTAGATTTAAGTTACTTACTACGGTTAAGTTTGGGCTTCTTTTTTATTTTTTTTTAATTAAAAAAAATTAAGAAAACTGTTATTAAAAAAACTCATTTTCTCTCTTGTCGGACACTCTGGCTTTCTCATTCTCTATCTCTCTCTCTCTCTTAGTGCCGTGGTGCAAGGCTTCACCGTCGCTGGCGACCTTCACCCATAACCTCTAGTCCGGCCTCTTAAAAAAATATTTAGAAAGACCCTCTGAATCGACCCTCTAAATCCAAAACTACTCAGACCTTACTCCAAATCCCCCTCCTCCGTTGCCTTGGCCCCCTGTGGCCGGAGCTCGAGTCCATTTCCCCAACCCAGAAGACGCGATCGAAGTGTTCGTCGATGGGTTCTCCGTGAAAGTCCTAAAGGGCATGACAGTACTTCAAGCCTACAAAATCGCTGGCGATGATATCCCTCTATTCTGCCACCACAGTCGCCTCTCCATCGCCAGAAACTGCCGCATGTGCCTTGTCGAGTTCAAGAAAACGCCCAAACCCGTCGCCTCTTATGCCATGCCCGCTCTTCGCAGTTTGTTTTCTCTCTCTCTTTCTTCTCGCTCTTCTTGCTGCTGCCGACCCAGACGGACTCTCCCTTCTTCCCCCAAAATTCTCAGTTTAGGGCTGTAATCAGTACTACCTAGATTGTGAAGGAGATGATCATGGGATTTTGGGTATGAAGTTTGGGTTTGAGATTATGGGGGAGAGGGTGTGAGATTATTTTCTTTTTAGATTTTGGTGGAGAGGGGGTATGAGACTTTGGGTTTCAGATTTTGGTGGAGTGAGTGACAAAGAGAGAAAGATGGAAAGGTGGAGGCCGGCGGTGGCAAGGAGGTTGTGGGTGGAGGCTGGCAGTGGTGGTAAGGCCTTGCACCATGGCACTATGAGACAGACAGATAGAGAATGAGAAAGCGGGAGAAAGTCCGATGAGAGAGAAAATGTGAAAAAAAAAAAGAATTTTTTTTTAAATTACAGTTTTCTTAATTTTTTTTAATTACCAAAAAAAAAAAGAGCCAAAATGACGTCGTTTTGGCTCACTTAACGGTGGTAGATAACTGAGATCTAACAGAGTACTGAATTGACAACAATTGAAAGTTAGAGAACTGAAATGACAAAATTGAAAGTTAGAGGACTGAAATGAAAAATGCTGAAAGTTAGGGGGTCAGTTTTGCATTTTTGCCTTTATTTTTTTTATTTATTTTTTGTTGTTGTTGTTGTTGTTGTTGTTGTTGAGAAAAGAGACATAAAAGGGAGCAAACATATATATTTACTTTGTTTTTAACAGAAGTGGGTTACATAAACAAAAGTGGATTACATAACTCCTAACAAAAGTGGCCTTAGGTGAGTAAAATGTCAACTTTCAATCCATTAGTAAGCATGGGCGGCCTTACATTAAGGCTGGGGGTTTAAATGAACCTCCTGACCCGGCCCAAACAAAAATTTTATATATTAAATTTTTAAAATTTTGTCATCTTGACCCCTTAGAATAAAAATTTGAACACTCTAATCCTAAATTTTGTTTGAACCCAGTTGAAATAAGCTTAAAGCTTGAAACTTGAATATTATCATCTTAATTTTAATTTCACAATATTTTTACAATAATATGAGGCAAGTTGTAATTGCTTTTTATCTAAACCCACAACTAACAATATATATATATATATATATATATATATATATATATATATATATATTTTATCTACCTTTAACAATTGATCACCTAGATTTTATTGTGGAATTTTTTCAAAAGTATTGTGTAAGTTCCAAAAATTTTGCTCATTCATTAAAAAAAAAAATGTATCTGAATATTCTTTTCAGGATTTTGGTTTACTTCGCAGTTGACAATGAAATGAAGTTGTTTTTCCTTACACTTTTCTTCTTAATTAACAAAAAAATTGCATAACTATTACAACCAACAAATCTGTATTTATATCTGTAATTTTTTCCTCATTCTCTCTATCTCGCTTTCTCCCTTCTATTTTTTCCTTAGTTGTTTTTTTATTCTCCAATTATCTCTAATTCCAAGAGAGTGACTATGTCTATGTGTATGGTTAAGAAGTCATCCACTTCAAAAGCAAAAACTTATATTAGTTACTAATTTTTTTTTTTTAGTTTCATATTTACTCCTAGTCCTACTCCTAAGTGTGTTACTAGTCTTCTCCTTCTTTATCATATATTTTTATATAATTGATATTACATATAAATATAGTAAGTTATTATTAATTTGACAAAGATGTATGATTAGTAATTTAATTATATTAGTTTATACATTCAATAGTTGTTGTCTTACCTATTTTATAATAGTTTTAGACTATTGTGTAATATAGCTGTATTGTATACTAAATTATATTTAGAATACTATTTTAGATTATTGTATATAATATGGAAGTTGTATCTATAGAAAAAAAGATTAATCATTTAATTTTTTTACTCGCCCCTCATGACAAATGACAAATTTCTAATTCTGCCATTGCTGACCCTCTAAAAAAATAATCCTAGAGCCACCACTATGAGTAACCAAGTAAGTAAGGTGAAAACGAATCTAATTACAATTAGGGGTATAGTATAATTACCCTTTTCTATTATGTTATTGTATTTCCAAATTTCACTGTCATGGATTAACAACGCAGACCATAAAATTAAAATCCGATTAGCCCTAAGGCTATAAAATGGAGAGTATAATTTCCCTTATGGAGTACAGGTGTCTTTAATGTTGACAGAGAATTCTGTAATACATGATCTCTTCAAAGTGCGGCATGCATAGACACTTAGCCTAGAAGTGACAGAATCTCTTCAACCTCCTTTGCCATGCGACAATATAGCATTGGGTGTGGCAGCCACACTGTGCCACACTCTGAAATCCCATCCCTGCACCTATATATTTTTGGTGAAGGTACTGTCCGGTGGGGGTGCCTTCATTTGTTTTTGCTTACGTGCATCCCTGGTATGTACAAAAACAAACATATATATATATATATATATATACCTGAGAGATTTTTTTAAATTAAAAATCTTTTTAAGAATCTGTCATTAGCTGAGAGAATTGTATATCTAATTATAAGTTTCTGCATAACTTTATTCTTTTATAGCTGGACAATAGGTTTCACTGACTCCAAATTCCAGCCTTCCCTGGTTATGATCGGACTTGGAAAATGTAATAGCTAGTTATAGCCTAAATGGTTGGCATCATCACTTTACCCGTCCCATTCAGTATATATCGTACATTTGTATATGGTACGAACGGATTAGCTAGCTCTCTCTTTGCTAATTATACATTAACTATCTTTTTTGAAAATTTTTTAATGAAAAATTAAAAAAACTGTTAAATCAATAAATTATTTTTTCGTTTTTCCATAAAATTTTTTTTAAAATGATTTACTAATATATGCCCTAAAGTACACGTTACTAAATCCCATATATGAATTTACTATCTTTATTATTTCTTTGATTTGAAGTAATAACTTGTACGTAAGTATGTACTCAATGGTTAGTAAATTCCTAGGTATGTTTTGATGTAAAGATAAAGTACAATTATATATCCTAGATATTAATTTGGAACATAACTCAATTTTTTAATCTCAATCATTTACAATGATAACTACTATAATACTAAGTGGACTTTATTAATTTTAAACTGATAACATATGTACCGAAAGAGATATGAGATACATGAATTAACGCCATAATTGCTTATTATACGAGATTGATTAATAAACCGAGTAAAATTATATATTTCTCATTAGAGATGACAAAATGTCATATCCTATTTCGTCTTGACCTAACATTTCTCATTGTCATTTTCTAAATACTCAGTTTTTCTCTATTAGTAATCTTACCGTATTTCTCAAATTTTTCATATTTATTTAACTCTCATGTGGGACAAAATTTGCTGAATAGCATGTTTTTAGAAAAAATTTAGGAAAGTAACATACAAATGAAGTTAATTATTTAAGTAGACTGTTTTTGGAATTAGACTATTTGTGGAACTCGAGTTTGGGCTGAGATTCGAGTTTGACAAATTCGAGTTCCAAAAATAGTCTACTTAACTAATTAATTTTGTTTGTGTGCTATTCACCAATTATTTTTTATTTTTTTTCCTAAAATGGTACTATTCAGCAAATCTTGCCGTCATATGTGTCAGTATTTTCTTATTTTCCCATGCAAATCTTCTACGCCAAATGAGGCTAAACAACTATAATCTGATTATCCCATCTTATTGCCATCTTTAGAGCATTCACATGGGGTTATTAAAAAAATTAGCATTTAACACCCTAAAAAGCTAGTTTATCTATTTTAACATATGACTTTTTTTTGAGATAATTTTAACATCTCACTTAATAATACACTTTACTTGTCATCTCATATTTTAAGATATAACCCATTAAAATAATATAAACAATCCAATAAAAATTCATTTCACTATAACAACCATCGGAACCATAACACTATCATGATCACCCACTAGTTCACATCATCCACGGCACCATCTGAACCTAGAATCACCATGATCCACCACCACCACTGACACCTAATAAAAAATCCACCGTGATCAATCCAATTGAAAACCCAAAACAAACTCAAACAATTGCCACTGGACCATCATAGTCAACCCAACCAAAAATCTAGACCAAACTTAATCAACCACCACAACGACCAAAAACCTAGATCAACACCACAATCCACAAACCCAAAGATCAGATCAACCATGACCCACAAATCTATGAACCTACCATATCATAGTCACGAGAGCCATTATCGACAGAACCCATCCACAAGAGTCGTTGCCATTATTGACGCAACCTATCCACAAGAGCCGTTGAGAGAGAGAGAGAGAGAGAGAGAGAGAATAAAAAGAAGCAGCAACTTTCTACTAGCAGCTTACTATATCAAGTTGATAAAATTTCAGATTTGTTAACTTTGTCAACTTAGATATAAGATGTTTTTTGGTATTGGGGGGGGGGGGGGGGGGGGGGGGCGCCAAAATAGTGTTCTTTTTTTTTTTCTTTTTTTTTTTTTTTTGAGTTTTAGCACCTTAGATGTCAATGATAATAATTCTCATATAAAGTGGCACCCTAAGAGCTTTACTTTTTGCTCAGGAAATCAACATTTCTTCCATCATCCTTAAGGGTGATTAGGAAGTAGTCATCAAATCTTTGATCAGTGATGCCGATTCTTTTGCTTCATATGATCATCTGATTAACAAGGTAAAAATTCCAACACGTTCCTTTATTGATGTAAGTTTTTTTCATGTTAGAAGACATGGTAATTTTATTGCACATAATATTGATAGATTTTGGCTTAATTTTCTTTATAAAAGTTACAAAATTCTTCTCGAAAGAGGATAAAAAGAAGTCCAAGAACCTGAAAAATACACTCAATTTTTGCATCTCATTTTACTTCAAAGGTCCAATAATTTCCCTAAAAATATATAATATCTCATTGTGACAACTAAAAAAATGTTTATTTGACAAATAAAGCTATTGTTCACATGAAATTTACTAGTATTTCTGATACAAATTTCCAATAAGAGCACTTGCAGCAGTGGAGCTAAATAGCTATATAGCTATTTTAGCTCCACCAAAAACAGCCATACAGCAGTGGAGCTAAACCTAATTTTTTTAGCTTTAGTGCTACAGTGTACATCTATCTATGGATGTGCACTGTAGCTTAGAGCTAAAAAAAAAAAAATTTATTCCTCTAGTCGAATTAAAATATTATTTTTTCCTTTCTTTTTTTTTCTTTTTATTTTCTTCTTAGAACTCTCACAATCTCTCAACTCTCTCTCTCAACTTTCAGACCTCTCACACCGCCGCCCCCCTAACCCACGCTACCAACCCATGCTGCCTGCACACACCACCATAAACCCAACTCCGACCACGACAACCCCCACCACCACCACCTCATTAGTCACAAATCCAACCATACCCACACTCATCAAACCCACCACCACCAATATCAATCACCACCTCCACCACCACGGCAACCCCCACCACCACATTAGTCACAAACCCAACCACACCCACACTCATCAAACCCACCACTACCAGGGAAAAAAAAGAAGAAGCAAACATCGGCAAAACCCACGGCCAAAGCATCACCAAAACCCACGGTTTTGTCTCGCCCATTTTGGCCATTCTGGATGAAAAATGTATTTCGGTCCAAAATGGTTTCTTTTGCAATTTTTTCATTTGAACCAAAAAAAAAAAAAAACAAAACAAACAAACAAACAAACAAACAAACAAACAAACAACAACAACAACAAACAAACAAACCATGAACTAAAGGTTGATAAAGGCGTGGTGGTGGACCTAGTGGCATTGCTTTAGTTGGGCTAAACGAAACTAAAGCTTGGTTGGACAGATCGTCATTTTATGAAAGAAATAAAGAGAGAACAGTTGAATAAATGGAAAAGGAGATGAGGAGAAAAAGTAACAAAAAGATAAAACAATAAAAAATAAGAAATGGTTGAAAGTTAAAAGGTGTGGCTGAGGGTGGAGGAGATAAGAGGAGTACTTGTGTGGAGGAAAAAAAAAGGAGAAGAAAGAAACGTGTATTTGGATGAAACCAAATAAGATAATGGGAAAAATAAAATAAAGAATAATAAGAAATTAAAATTAAGAAATGTTACCATAATATTTTTGCAATAAATTTAAGTGATAGGTTATTATTATCTAATATTGGTGAGAAAAAAAATAATTTTTTTGATGGTGGCAATGGTAGTGGTGGTAGTGACAATGGTGGTGGTAGTGACTGTGATTGTTGTTTATTGTAGAAAATATATTATTTTATCATGTGATGGTGACGGCAGAGGAGGTAGAAGAGTCGGCAATGGAAGATTTGGTGGTGGTAGTAGTGGCGGTGGTAGTGGCAGCGGTAGCGATTGCAGTGGCAGAGGAAGAGTTGGTGGCAGCAACGGTAGTGGCAATGGCAGCGGTTGTAGATGGTTGTGATTGTTGTTTATTGTAGTGGATATATTATTTTATTATGATTTATATATTATTTTATTATGTTAAAAGCTAACATAGATCCACTGCTGCATAGGGCTGTCAATGCTCTACCCAACCTGCGAACACGACATGAACCCAACACGGTTGTTTTTCGATTAGGGTTGAGCCTTAAAGGGTTTGGGTCATAAACGGGTTGATCCGAAAGTAACACGATATGAAATGTGTCATAAGCGGATCAATCTACATAACCCATAATAGACATATTTGACACGTCAATTTATTTGTATCAACCCAAAATAACCTACTTAACATAACCCGTTTAATTTGTATAACAAATAAATATTTATTTTATTTTAGATTTGTCAAATACCTTTCATATCCAACATATATTTTAAATTTAAAAAGAAAAGTGAGTAATTACAAAATTTACAAGGGATATAATTGAAAATTAAAACTTTATAAATCCTAGATCTCTAAACCCTAAAAACCCTAAATCTCTAAACCTTCTTATAAATATTTATATTTTTTTTTTCAAATTCTGACCGTACTACTCACTCTACTATCTTATAATTTCACACCCAATTTTCAAACTTAAAGTCTTAAACTAGTTATTACTCTCTCTCTAATGTGTTTATTTTTTCTGCATAATGCTTTTGTTCTATAAAATTTGAACCTATGTGCCGTTATTAATATATAAGATATATTAATTGTTGATTAAGGCCATAGTTGTAGCTTTTGTCTTGTGTTGTGTTTTGTGTGTGTGTGTGTGTGTGTGTGTGTGTGTGTTTGTATTAGTGTTGGACATTGTTTGCATATCTTGCAAGTGCGTTTATTGAGATAGTTTATAAATTAGATTTGACGGGTATTACTTTTAAAGATTATAAGAATGTAGGTTGAAGACTTGAAATGTGTGCATTGCTTTTGAGATTTAAAAAAAAAAAAAATTCTAAATGGATGTTATATTTAATATTATACGGGTTGAAATGAGTTATGTTACATTTGTGTCAACCTAACACGACTTGTTTATTAAGTGTGTTAAATGAGTTAGGTTAGGTCAACTCGTTTTATTAATAGATCAGGTTAGGATTGAAGAATCATGACACGATTATTAAATGAGTCGAGTTAGAATTGAATCATTTAGTCGAATACTCCTACCTTAATATAACACGAACCTGATACAGTAATCTAATTTAACATCTCACTGTTGCAAAATGTGAATAAATAAAATAAATAAAGTAAGTTTTAATAGTACTAAAGAATTAAAATTTTAACCTCGCTAACGTGGATGGTCTAAAAACATCCAAATTCACGTCACCTCGTTTCTACAATTGATTTTTTTTAAAAAAAATTTGTCCTATTGTAAATTGTGACTATTTATGACGCTCTCACATTTTGTTTCAGGAGTTAAATTATTATTTATTAACAATCAAATCTAGTCACGTGATTTGATATTTATGTAAATAAGCAAAGCATTGAAGGACAGTCTGAAGCAAGTCAGTTTCTAGGAAATTTCGCTTCACATTTCTCGAACGCTATCTCTGTCTTTTCAACTCTTCCTTAATAAACAAACAAACGCTGCACCAAACAAACACAACACACATTCTTCAAATTCAAATCTCTATTCGATTCGAATCGAATCCCTATATTTATCTCCATGAATCCACGTTCTCTAACGTTTAACCGGCGATCCTGCGACGGCGCAGTCAGGATTCCTTCGTCGTCGAACTCCTCCTCCTCCTACTACAGGTCCATGCAGACCTTCCCGCCGGAGAGGCACACCGACCTCGTTCGCAGCAGAGGAGGCCTCATCACCGTCCCCAGAAGAATTTCTCCGGCACCGGAGACTGGTGGTGGGTCACAATCTCCAAGGCTGACGAAGTTGCTGCTAAACGTGACGATCGAGAGGAGCTTGGGGCCGATACATGTGGTGATATCGCCGGAGAACAAGGTCCGGGATTTGACGAAGACGGCGCTTGAGATTTACGCGAGGGAGAAGAGGAGGCCTTTGCTGCCGGAGACTGATCCACACTGTTTCGAGCTTCACTACTCCCAGTTCAGCTTGGAGAGTGAGTTTTTCAACTTTTCACTTTATGGTTTATATCTCGTACTAGTTTGTAACAAAAAAATGTTGTTTTAATAAAGTTGTTTATATATTTTTGAAATACATGGGGGCTGAAAGCGTGTAACACTAAAAATTATTGCTCAAAATTCATTTCCAAACACCCCTAGTTTCTTCGTCCTGAATTCAACTTTATAACACGTATAATATAGTTTCAATGAATCAATCTGCACCATCCACGCAGCTCAACAATAATAATTGCAATCAACTTTTACTTCGAGACTCGTAGTGGCCAGTGGGCCATTTTTTGGAGAATTATCTCGAATTTGCATGAAACCCCCTCTGTTGTTTTTGGATTTACAACAGTGACTGTGTTGTGTGTCGGTTTTCTTTAATTTGTCTATCAAACGATATGGCATCTCGGAAATTAAATAAAATCTTATCTGCAAAATGAAGTTTTTACACCTAAAATGAGAAAGAGATGATTGCCTTGCTTCACAGCAATACAAAAGCAGCAGAACCTTTCTCTAATTAATAAGTTATGGCCATTTGGAAAGGGATTTTTAATATCATTATTTAAGTGTCGTAGAAATATGCCGTGAGTTAAAAAATGCTATGAAAATGTGTTTTTCCGTAAAGATATGTTTTTTTTTGGTTGCCTTTTGGGTTTCCAGAATGGATCTTTCTTATCTGGGAACTGTAGATTTATATTTTGGTGGGGTTAGAGGGTAGAAAAAATTTTCTGGTTTTTTTTTTTTTTTTTTTTTTCCCGTCTTTTTCCTTTTACTTAGTCTTTTGTTCGCAATTTTCTACACGCAAGGTTTTTTATTCTTTCTTTTCTTTATGAACTTTTTTCATATTGGATCTGGACTTGCAAATAGTAACTTTAGAGTGGCGTTGATGCCTAATTTGTGATGATTTTAAATATATACTGTTTTGAGTTATATATATTAATTATATTAACATCAATGAATGCACTATGGACACAGTGAGTAACGCAAAACCTGGCGTTGTCCCTTTGTGTGAAACTATTGACTCAGTGATTAACGTCATTTTAGAGTGGCATTATTGTTCCTTTTATTCACTTGAGTGTTCGAAAATTTTGGAAAGGTGCCTATAGATTAACAGTGCTTGTCTTCTTATCTTAATTATGCCATTATACATGTTCATTTTTTATCAATAAATTAACATTGACCGGCTTTGTGTGGATGGTGCAGGTTTGAAGCCGGAGGAGAAGTTGATAAACTTGGGTTCTAGGAATTTCTTTTTGTGCTATAAACCTTCTACCTCTACGGGTTCATCTTGCTCTAAGGAAGCAAAGAAGGCAATTAACACTGCATTTCCACTAACAAAGCTAATGGATTTCTTGTTGTAGATCTAAGATTTTTGAGTTAATTAATGATAGCATGTGTATATATATCTATGCTTCTTAATTTGTAGCGTAATTAGCTTTAATTTTTGTATTACCTATCCTATAATATTAGTTTGTAACTAGTTCCAAGTTTTCAACCAAGAAAAGAAAAACCTTTCCGTTGCTTTGTCTAACATTTTTCCTGCACGTGAAATTTAATTAAGTTCGATCAGATTCGTAAACCCAATTGTGGGGGGTACATGTTGAATACTCGATCAGTTCCATCTCGTTTGATTTTAGTAGCATAACGTACTGCTTAAATTCACACGATTCATTTCAGGGTTTGCAAACTTTGTCAGCCGAAAGTCGATCGGTAGCCACTAGCTAGAACTCGCAATTGCGAACTGAACTCACTTTTTAAGTGTAGTGGACCGATTCTGCATGGGTTGGTGACATATCAAGCTGACACGCAAAATGTGTGTAGCATGACCTAATTTAGCACTCAACTTCAGTCATGGATAGCAACGTATGGTTACATGAGTAGGGTTAGGTCCAGTGCCGGCTCAAGGCCTAGGCAACTTAGGCCTAGGCCTAAGGCCCCACAACAAATAAAAAATTTCCCTACTAAAAAAGGCCCCATCTCTCTTAGTAAAAAGCCCAAAATTTTATAAAAATAAAACATTTTTTAAATAGTTGGTACTTTTTTTTAAGAGCGATGCTAAAAATACCATAAATTTTATTATAGATTTAACTGACATATCACCAATTACATAAAAAAGTAATTTAAACACAAATAAATTAAGTTGTTGAAATTCATCAATTACAATCATAATCACATTTATTGTGAATATTTTGTAGTATTTTTAGTCTTTTTTTTTTTTTTTTTTTTTTTCATTTCTAACATGGCTTTTAAAATAGGAGACCAATAAAAATTTAACCCAATCGAAACCCTAAGATGTTTCAAATAAAATGCTGCAAATGTGATAAATCACCAATGATGACTAATTTCCTACTAAGCCACACACCAAATAATATCTATCTATCTCTTTCTCTTAAAAAGAATATATAAAATTAAAATTTAGATTATAACTGTACTTAACTATGCATAATCATACATCCAAGTTAAAGTAAATTCCTTTTGATTCAACTATAATATTCAATCTTCTATTTGAAATTAACCTTAGTTGAGCTAGTATTATTCATCAATTTCTACATTTACATCAAATTAATCTTAATTTAATTAGTATTATATAATTTTATTTAATTAATGTTTACATATAAAAAGGCTCCATATAAAATTTTTGCCTTAGGCCTCAAATTTTGTTGGGCCGGCCCTGGTTAGGTCAGATAGCATGACCTAATTTAGCACTCAACTTCAGTCATGGATAGCAGCAACATATGGTTTACACGAATAGGGTTAGGTCAAATTTACGGATTTCCTATCCAGCTCAACTCACACATGGGTCAAGAATTTACGGATTTCCAACCCAGCTCAACTCACACATGGGTCGAGTTTGGTTGAATCGGTGGATTGTGTTTATATGTTTTATGAGTTTGGTTGAATTGGTGAATTGTATTTATATATATGTTTCATGTCTAATAAAAAAATTGGGTTTCGTAAATCATTTAAGCACTTTTTTAAATAATAAATTATTTTAATTTATATAATATGCTTAAATTATATTCTAAATTTTCAAATAATCATATATGGTATATAATTAATATTAAATATGTAAATTTGATATATATCTTATCTTATTTTCTATTAGTTCATTTGAATTCTCTCATATTTTGTGTAAAAAGAAAGCATATAAACCTATTCTAGCTAGATGACATGTATGTTAGTGATGTAACATGTGCAAAGAAAGCATTTTGTTTTTGGTTATTTATTTATTTTTAATTTTATACTGGAATTTTATGAAGTAACGTATGAATTGAATAAGGCAATTTTTTTTGTTCAACTTTAAGATTTCGATGAAAATGACACATCTTGTCAATCATTTAAATTCAAAAGTCTCATGAAATTGGACAAACCTTAATATACATATGAAAATATGATGCATGAAACATATGAATCGTGTGATGATGAACATGTTATCATGGCACGGATCTAAATCAAGTTCATACAAGAATTCTAGCCCATTCAAATCTAATCCTGAAAGCATATGTATATATCATAGACGAAAATAACCAAAAGAATTGAAAGTTATACCTACATGTTACGTACACTCTTCTTGATAAGCTTTAGTGGCGAATCCTCAAACCTTGAACGTGCCGGATCTCATGAACATATATGAACTTTGATCATCATGCTGCTTCCTTCCTCCTTGGATTTCCTTCGTCACCAAACTCCTTCTTTCTCTTTCAAAATTCATGAACTCTCTTCCTATGAATTTTAATGGGGTAGATGTGTGGTTTGGTTGGATGCTTCCATCTGTTGACAAAGATTATTGGTTGATCTACCAAAAAAAGGACTTGAAACTCGTGTTAATGATGTGATCTATGGATTCTTAAGGGAATAAAGTGTGTCCATGGTGTTTCTTATCGATGGATGTACAAACATGGTGATGAGAATTCGTGGGTTTTGGTAGTAGTAATATTCTTAAGTACGAGAACTCTAAACTATGCCTAGGTAGAATAATTATGAACCTCCTTCGCTTTTGTTGCCTCCCCCTCTTTACAGAGAAGTGTTTTTAGGGCTTAGGGTTGTGCATTTAGAGATCAAATCTTGCTTTTTTCTCCCATGTACAAAATTGGAAAAAATTAGAAACAAAATAGAGCTAAAATTAAAAACCTTGGAACTAGAATGTTGTTGATACCCATTTTTGCAAATTTGCATCCAAAAAGTCCACGAGGAGAAAAGCCCAAGAAAACCTCCAAGAGATGAGTTAAGGTATGAGAAAAAAGATAGTAATCAGACTGTATTCTAAAGGCCTAAAGTGAAGAGAATGCACAAATAAAGTCTAAGTGATGGCCCAAAAAAGAAGAGTAATTTGAGAATAAAAAATAAAGCCCAAAGGTAGGCCCATGGACCCCTTTTGGGAGAAGAGTAACAGGAGACCATTCTTGAAGAGTAATGTTGAGAATAAAGATGAGTAATAAGAGGCCCTTCTTGAGTAAAATGGGTATTAGAAAAACCCAAAGGTACAAAAACAAAATAGAGCCCAATACGTGAGGCCCAACAGAAAAAATGAAGAGAAAAAAAAGTAAAAGGGTTAGCAAGACCAACCTAATGTAGTGAATAAATGAAGATAAAAGAAAGCAAATGGGTTCGGCAAGCCTAACCCAATATATGGTAGAAAGCCCTTAATGCCCTTGTGTAAGGGCATAATGATGAATTCCGATTCTGTAGAAGTAAGGCAAGGTGAAATTGATCAGAACCACCGTGGTAGGAAACATATGAAGAAACAAGACAAAGCTATAGTGGCATGAAGTGCATGAAGAAACAAGACAAAATCAAAAGTGGTGGAAAACATGTGAAGAGGAAATAAGACAAAATCAAAAGCCGCATAAAACGCGTGAAAAGGAAGAAGCCAAAGAATAAGAAGTGGAGCAGCTGGAGCCCTGTCGACCTACAACCCAGCCAATGCAAGTGAGGCATGACCCACGACTAAAGAGGAACAGATGGCGTGGTTTGGTGGAGGGGGGAAAGACCTAGTTTTGGTATCTTGCCAAAACCCTTTTTGAGAGATGCTTTTTGGGTATGCATACTTACCAAAATGGGTAGAAAATTGGTGGAAACTATCTGATGCATATTAGGAAGTGAGGGCAAGAGAGATTAATGAGGGTTTGTAGAGAAAGAGAGAAATAGTGGTATTTTGGTTGGATTGGCTTTTGCCCACAAGTGGAAAGAAGTTGGTCGCTAAGGAAGTAGTGGGACTAAATCCACTTCTAGCAACCAGAAGGTAGTGGAGTGAATCCACCTATACACGACCAGAACGATACGTTGTGGGGATTGGTTGAATGCCTGCAGCAGATAAAATGGTTGATGAAAGTAAGAGAAGAAAAGGGAAATCACCTAGGATTGATCTTCAGTATAAAAGGAATAATATCCATGAATATGGGAACAACACAACAACAATCATTAGACAACAGAGAACAAGAAGAACACAGTAACCAAGAGAATCAGAATAATGAGTTGAAAGTGAAAGAAGAGAGAAAGGGGACAAGAAAGGGAAATGTAAAAGAGAATAGAAAGTGGAGAAAGTAGAGTATACATGACAGACCTAACATGCATCACTAGGCAAATTTTTCTCTCTTTCATACAAAACCATACTCTCTGTCATCTCAATTAAGAGTATAGTTATTCTGACCCATTCTCCAAACTACATAGCTTTATGGCCTTGTAAGTAATAAGGTTAAGTAAGTTGGAGTTTGGACTCTTTCTAGTATATATCCTGCGGAAAATATTTTTACTTTTGTTATTCTGTTTGCTGTTATTATTATTTCTTTCTATTGCCAACATTCTTAGACTAAGAGTTATTATGATATTACTATATACATATACATATACATATACATATACATCTCTCTCTCTCTCTATCTCTGTGTTTGGAGTGTTTGGTCTTGTGCATAGACTGGTTCCAAGGGAATCCCGTGAAGAGAGCCAGGCCCAACTTCCCTACCCTATACAGAAAGTCTTAGCCCGATAGCCTAAAAAGGCACCCACAAATGTCAATCTACACTCTAATAATTACTAAAGTTTCAATTAGGTCTACGGATCCCAAATTTGTAGTTTTCGAATTTTATTATGAATTTCTACTATTATTAGGAAAAAAAATTCAAAGTTTTCCACTTATTATGGACTTATCTTGATTAAGTCTCCCAAATGAAAAATTTTTCTTTAAATTATTAAGGTAAGAACATTATTAAACAAGATAAAATAATTATTTGAGATAACTCAAGAAATTACATATTGGATTTTCTTGTACTTTCATGTTATCATTATTCATGATTTAAACCAATAGTAATATTTTGAAGGGCCAATTGAAATTAATTATGATGTTCCTACGCATGCATACCTATGGTAAGACCTTAACTAATAAAAATCGACCTTTCATATTACCTAGGTCAAAATATGGATTTTCATTCAGAAAAACCAGTTTATCCTTAATTCAACAATGACCTTACTATTTTGTCGATTTAAATTTTGAATGTTGAATGTTGAATGTTGAATGGTGAAAACCCAGTTTATATACTATGAATTTGAATGTTGAGGTCAATTATAGAATTTTCTACCTAAGTGAAATTACTATTTTGTCCTAGAAAAGTGAATTTTAATTATTACAAAATAGAGTATCTATTTACACATCTATTTTTAACCTAGGATTTATGTTTATATATTTGTTTGAATAATGATAGATAGTGTTATGAATTATGTGACGCTAAAAAGTAATACATTTATCTTATTAAATTTATATAAGATGAAACTATAAACTAAGTGTGAATTATCGGTAGGCTTATTACTTTGTGATATATTATGCATTTAAATTTATTTGTTGAGAGTTATCAAAGAGTATAACTATATCTTCTCATAAAAAAAAGTACAACTATATCTAAAAGGATAAAGTTTAGCTACAAAATTGGTTGTAGTCTAAGACTACTACCTTACTTAATAAAATAAATATTACTACATATTTTGAAAATTTAACTGTTAAATTGCTTGTCCCTTATGCTTATAATACACATGTTAAATTTTGTGTCAATCGAATATTATTTATCATATAATCTGTAAGCTTATATTTTATGCATAATTTTAAATTACAAAAACTTGTAATTTAAATAATTTTTTGGTGACATAGCTATTGATCTTAATTTTCTAAAAATTTTATAAGCATAAAGTATATAAGAAGAAGATATAATCCAATAGTGAATTTGTCAAAATTCATTTCTAATAAAAAAATATCGAATAAAGTTGTAGTCTAAGTTTACAACTAATTTTGTAACTAAACTTTGTCGTATCTAAAAAAATAGAAAATTTTAAAAACTACAAATAAGTGAATTAATTAAGAAGCTAATACAAACTCATACGGATTCATAGCATCTTCTTTTAGTTTTTTGACAGTGGATTTGAATATGTACATCAGCAAATGAATATATTAACAAAATCCTGTATTATGTATATTAATATATTACATATTATGTTCATAAAAAAAAAATTGTATATTACATATTATTGTTATTGTTTTAGGTAGTCATATTCCTTTTTTGTTTGTTATTATAATTTTTGTTTTCATCCTTTTAGATGTTTTATGTTTATTAAGAATTGACCCAAGAGGACTGTTGATTATTGACTCTAAAGTGTAAAGGGCAAAAAAGGAAAAAAGTAAAAGAAAAAGTATATCAATCAATCATACTAAAAAGTAAAAAAAAAAAAAAAAAAAAAAAAATCTCTCAATTTACTCACCCTCGGAGCTCCGCGTAGAGATTCCCCAAATCTGGACCGTCCAATCCCTCCTTCTTCCTGGCTGCTGCACCTTCCTCCTCCGATTCTTTTCTTGTAGTCTCAGTCTCAGTCTCTCTCAGCCACCCAACCCCAACACACACGCACACACAGAGCAAATCCGTGCGCATTTCGCACGCGGTGCAATCTATTAAGAACGACGCGTTTAGCGTTGTATGCTATTGACGACGCGTTGCGCTAAGGAAGCTAAATCTTTTTTTTTTTTTTTTAATATATTGTAGAAACAGAGATTTGATATAACTGAGCTGAGCAGAGCAGGACAAAGGCGAAGTAGAAGAAGCAGAAGAAGAAGAACAATAAGAAGAAGGAGGTGGAGGTGGAGGTGGAGGAGCATGGCTGAACTCTATTCGTGGCTCGTCTCCTTCTTTGTCCTCATAGCACTTCTCATCGTCATCGTTTACCAGGTCAATTTCTCTAATCTTAATTTTGAGTCGCACATATACACACATCTTGGAATGAGTACTGGCTTTTGACATCTTACCTTTGACCTTAAACTATTGAAGTTAGATCTTCAAGTTGTTTTATGAGAAACAGCCAAGAACCTTGTAGACTAGTGGCATTGCTTGTTCTCTTTTATGAGGAGAAGTGGGGAACTAGGGTTTGTTTGTATTCCCTCGCTCCTACTTGTAACAATTGAATTATAAAAAAGAAAAAAAGGTTCCTTTAAGAAAAACATTTTTGTTCTGAAAGTTAGTGTAGTAAAACTTGTAACTGCAATAGAATCCCCCCCCCCCTTTTCCCCTGGCGGATGGGGTGTGGACAAAGAAGGAAAAAAGGACTACTATAAGCAAGTAAGAATTATGCTGTCTTTAGCATGCATCGGTTCTATTGTATTTGAACAGGATTCATTGGCCTGTTTTGGTGACCAGTGAGTTACTTTCATTAGTAATAAGTTAACTTATTATAGCATTTAGGCCTCAAACTCAACCTTGAGAGGTTGGCTCAGTGGTTCTTAAGGCCTCACGACATTCATGAGATCTTGGGTTCGAAATATCTTGGGGCCACCCCCGAGAGATTCCTCCTTGTAATAACCTGGTGTGTGTAGGTTGGGTTGATTGCACCTGTCCAATAGAATTGTTAGATACTCGAAAAGGTCTGGATACTCTCATTTCTAAAAATATATATATATATATATATATATACTCATCATTGACTTGTCATTTAGTGTGGGTTAATGTTAATGCTGATAATACTAATAGGAAGCAATTCAAGTTTCATGGTAGCTATTTGGCCTCTTTGCCTAGTAGTATCGTATAAGTACTAAGGGATCTGAATTGGAGTTGGGTTAGGGTTTTGAATCTTCTTCTTAATTCTTATCCCAAAAAAAAAAAAAAAAGAGTTTGAATCTTCTTGACCGGTTACATTCGTTGACATAGGACAAATTAGGGAATTTGTCCATTTGGTTGTGGTGGGTTTAGGGTTTGGAGAATTTGTGGATCTAAGTAGTATGTGGGGACTGGAGATTTGGTGTTATGATAGGTAAAAGAAAGGGCTTGATTTAGGGTTGTAAGGAAGAGGGAAAAGAGAGAATATTATGGTTTATAGGGGCTGTGTGAAAAGTATCACAAGAAAGGGAAGTAGAAGAAAGGAGAGAAGAGAAAGGGTGAAAAGAACCCCCAATGGCGAATGTGCTTCTATGCTCAAAACACTTGATTTTATTAACTAACTCCAATTTCTTTTGAATACATTGAGAGTGTGTATATATATATATATATAAAGACTCTTTCTTGTACTAGTAGTATTAGGACTCTTAGATTGACTAGTAAACTAAAACCTAAGATCCTTAAGATCTACTAGAAAATTCTGGATTCAATTAAACTACCAAAATACCCTTAGTTCGCAGAAATTGCAGATTTTCCCTTGACCACAAAACTGACTGTAACTAATAAAATAAAAACCTGAATGAAAAAAATGTTTAACCCTAAAAGATTCATGCCTATACCTTTAAAACTACATGAATTTTACCTCAATTGGACTTTACATGTGGATGTTATAAAATAATTATTAAATAGGCAAATTTGCAAAGTAATAGCAGATAAGTTTTTCTGGGCTACGGCACTAGTCATCTAGCTCTCACCCATAGCATGGATTATGTGGTGTTTGGCTCTTCAATTGCCTGTTAAAACATTGAAAAAGATGTTCCAAGTTGCTAGAATCAAGCTTGTGTAAGTGTGTTGGAACACGCTGGCTCCATATAATTAAAGCTCAGGAAATGTTGTTTGGGTTTTACATGTAGTCACTCTATTGGCATTCTGTCATTGTTTGTCTAGTGTTATTTTAAGGTGTCTGAAATATGGATTTTTTTGTTTGTTTTGTTTTGTTTTGAGAATCCTGAAATTTGAAATTGAACAGTGAAAATTTTGTTGCAGCTTATGTGCCTGGCGGATCTAGAGTTTGATTATATCAACCCTTATGACTCTTCATCTCGAATAAATAGAGTGATTTTGCCAGAGTTCATCACACAGGGAGTGTTATGCTTATTCTATCTTGTAACGGGGCATTGGTTTATGTCACTGTTATCTGTTCCATACCTCTACTACAATGTGAGACAGTAAGTTTATGTCTTCAAACTTCACCAAATATGAGATTTTGTGTCTAGCGGAAAATGTTTATATCAGGATTTTGCTTCTCTTATTAGTGACGTGTCATAATTTTTTGGATAAATTCTGGAGAACTCCTTTGATGTTTGTGACAATGTAAATTACCTGTCCTAATATAATGTGGAAATAGCATTGGAGTAAAGGTGGATATTTACAATCAAGATGTGGATAACATATATATTGCTGCCATGATGTCACTAGTTACTACTTGTCAAAAAAAAAAATGATGTGTGCACTTATAGTGGTCATGTCTTGTTGTCCTGACTCCTGGAGAAGCTAGAATGTGCTAAGTTTCATGATCTTGCTAATTTCTACCCTAAATGTGACTAGGTACTTGCAAAGAAAGCATCTGGTAGATGTCACTGAGATATTCAACTTGCTTCATTGGGAAAAGAAGCAGCGGCTATTCAAACTCTTCTATCTTATTTTTCTGCTCTTTCTCACCATATTTTGGTACTGTCACCAGATACAAATTACTTTTTGTTTCTCAGAAATTTAGTTTTTTAATTTTGATTCTACATAAAAAGATTGTTTTGACTCTTTTTTGTACTTCTGTTGTAGGATGATTCTAACTGCATTGGATGATCATAATTAATTGGGGGCTATTGCTTATTGAGTAATACTGGAGGGTCTTAAATCTCAGTCCTGTGACTATTGCCCGAGTGTAAGAGATAAATTGCTGCCTCCTAGCAACACCCTTTGTACCTGAAATAAGTTCAGGGTTTGTATTTGAATTAAATTTCAGGGTGTTGCTGTCTCCTAGCAACACCATTTGTAACTGAATTATTCAATTATCCAACACCTGTTGGATAACACGTCAATCTCTCCAGGTTCAGTATTCGGGCATTTTCGCCCGTTCCTCCTCCCACTTATCATTTTCTTTTTCTCCTTCTCTCCTATTCTTGCTTTTGGATTTTTGCTAATTTGTGTGCATGAAGAGGGGATATTTATATTAATAACAAAAAAAAAAGTGTTGATTTTGAATGTAGGCCGCAGTATGTACTAATCGCTTTTATTAATATGAAAACACCAATAAATCATGTTGACCAGATACGGTTTCATCAAAGTATTTCTTAGCTAGCATAAGTCTTGCATGGTACTATTTGGGCGAGTCTTAGAGCTTTCCATAGTGTATAGAAGTACGAGGTACCTTCATGGTCGACCACTCCTTAGCCTTGAAAGGCTCTCCAAGTGGGTGAACAGCAGTGCGGAAATAAAGCCTCTGGGGATCTTGGTATTACTTTGAACTTCCTGCAAAACGGAAGCCAAAACTTTGAGGAACGGGCCACCTCTGCCATAGCATAAAACGTTAATTCTGAACCACCATCATTTGATAGATAAACACTTAGCTTCTCAGGTGGATGGTCATAAGCAATGACTGATAGAACTGTGCTAATCACCATAGCTGGTGGTTCTATAAGGGGGTTTGCGGTGCACACGAATATGTCTATGCCTGGCTAAACCTTCTCGTATCTGTTTATTTTTACAACCACACTTAGCAACAACAGAAAAAAAAAAGCATGCACTACATATGGAAAATACTGCTACACATTAATTTATGGATTCTGTACACTCTTACATGCGCCAAAAATGAACTGAAATTGTGACTTGAAATCACGATATGTGCTTACATATAAACATGTGAAAGAGAGAGAGATACTTGTGAGAGAGGCAGTCCTGGAAAGTGCAACGATAGATGAGATTCCATCGAACAATCATAGTGAGAAACCATTAAAAACAAAACCAAAGCTTTGAAAGAAACAATCCTAACTGATAAGTCTAGAAAAATCACTAAGGTCGTCCATCTTAATGAACGACCATTGCATCATTAGTGGGACATCAAAGAAAGATGAATAACCGCTCAACATATTCAATAACGACCATCAAAGGTCTTAAACTTTCTCATCAAGACAAAAAACGTTACAATTAGGATAATAATCACCCTCATTTATATCCAATAGCTACCTAAGTCACATATAAAATGGACAATTTGTCCATTTGCTAATATTAGGACATGTATTTCACATGTTAAGAACATATGTCACTATGTTATGTAATTGGTTAATCCTTTGATAAAATGCATTTTACTTGTATTTGGATAGATCTAGGATGTGTTTGATGCTTTAAGAAACATTGTTTCAAGTTCAAGTGTTAAAGCCATGCAAGTTTGTCCAAGATTCAAGTACAGAAAGTGTTGTTCTTTAAAACTTGACAGCTAGCAATCTATCGAGACTTAAGAGCTGTCTGATTCCTGTGGCTCGACAGCAGCTCAATAGATAGGTATCTGTTGAGGTTTATGAAACTCAAGTGTTGTTTGGATTTTGCCAAACTTAGTTAACAAAACTGAGTTTTGTTAACTCATATCTCAAAACTCATGGGCCCCACATGTATAATGTTTGTTTGGCTTTTTTTTTTTTTTTTTCCCCGGATGTTAACTCAGTTAACAAAACTAAGATTTTTGGGATATGAGTTATCAAACTTGGAAACTCCTCCAAGTTGTTTTCAAATTTTTTTTTTTTTTTTTTTTTTTGAGTTTTGAGTTATGTTAACTCAGTGGCATTTTCCCGTAATTTACATCACAATTGGGTCCCACGGAGCAGAGTGTTGTTCCATCACTACAGCAACAGATGCTCCAATAGGTAGTATTTTCTTCTTCTTTCTTTTTCTTTCTTCTTCACAGACTCACTCCAACGGCATTTTCTTCTTCTTCTTCATTCTTTTTCTTTATTTTCTTCTTCACAAAAACACCAAATATACTTTATTTAAAAAAAAAAAAAAAAAAAAAACACATGGGTACCAATTTCTCAAACCCATAAACACATAAGTTAGATCATACACACTAACACATAAACACAAACCCACAAACATGTTCACCATGGGTCTGATTCCATAGCTGCCGCTGCTTTAAGATTTCACAAACCCACAAACATCCTTTGTGGCTGCCACCCTCTCCCTCGCCGCCGTTGCTTCATGATTTCATGAGCTCGACCTCCCTCGCCACAGCTGTTCCAAAGAAAGACGAAGGGAAAGAAAAAAAAAAAGGGAAATCGGCGTTGGGTTGAAAAGGTGGGAGATCAACACCGATTGGTGCCGCTGCTACAAGTCGGAGGATCAACACCGATTGGCGCCACCGCTACACCGATCAACACCAATCGTCTTCTATCTTAGCTGGGTTCGGGTTTGTGCTAGGATAGTAACATGGCAATGGTGGCTGAAGGAGAAGAAAATGAAATAAGGAGTTATAAGTGATGAAAAAAAAAAAAAAAAAAACAAACAGGGCCTCAGTTTTTTAGGACTGTTTTTCATTCAATTTGTGATTATATGTTTGGGCTTTCGTTTCTCACAACCCTAGATATATATAATGATTATTTTAAGGGCTGTAAATAGAGACACAAGTTGCATAAGTGTTGAGCAAAGTTTTGTTCAAGTAAATTTTGATCGGAGACAAAAATTGCCCTAATTCATCTTTCTTGTGAAGAAGTTGTTGTGTTTGTGTAACATAGGGTTTTGTGACGAAGGAGCTTCTTCATTTTCATCGTGTGATGAACTGAAGAACTTTGCAGTCAACAACCTTCTCTAGTTGGTGGTTGAAGTCGTGTACTGGGATCCGCGTAATTAATTAGTCACGTATTGGGAGTTGTGCATTGAAAGAAGAGATTATCATTACAGAATAAGTCTAATTGGGTATTGGGGTAAGGGTTCAATTGTAGGTTGGTATAAGGTACTGGGATTTCTTTACTTGTAACTGCTTGTTGTGATAATAGTGGATTCTCGGGAGTGATGACCTTAAAATCACTTGGTAGGGTTTTAACCGTTTAAGTTTTCCCTATTTGTAAACAAATCACTGTGTCAATTTATTTTCCGTTGCATACTTAGTTTAATTGATGATTTATTTGTGCTGCCACGTGTTTGCATGTTAATTTGATTAATTAATAAATTTGGCTAATTAATCAATTAATTCATCACAAGGAGTCAATACGTTTTGGCCTATCAGCTAAGGTACGACAAAAACTACTACAAAACACTATCTATATACGAAAGATATGAGTTGATACTAACTTAAACATTGGAGGCTCCTCCACTGGGCATAACCCAGTGGTCTCTTCGATTAGTCCTTCCTTTATTTTGCAGGTCCTACAAGATCGTCTAATGATCCGGATTTGACGAGTGACCCAACTGATGATTTTGGCATCATCAGTTTGGCATCGTCTGTGGGAATCGATTTGCCAGTGAGTTCTTCCTATGACAAAGGGTCACTCACTTCAAACTCATAAATGATGATGCTAGAACCTGTATCCAAGAGAAACAAGGCATACAATTGGATTTACAGGGAAAAGGAGATCAAAAGGCTAAGCTTTCTTTATTTCAAGATCCAATAAAGCAAACCCATTTAGCAATTTCATCTTCAAAGAACAAAACCTCAAAATTTCCATTAAATCACCCAAAGGTGGCTCGCTGTGAGGCTCAGACTGTAAGACTCGCTGTAAGGCTCAAAATTTTCATCTTGGGTCTAAAAATTTTCATCTTGGGTCATCCTGTCAAATGCTTTTATCACATGTTGTTAAATGACCTAAAAGTCTAAAAACACAATAACCTCTTCTAATGCTTTATAAACATAAAAAGGAGTTTATCATGTTAAATATTCTTTTGCTGAAAATAGAGAGATAATTGTAGGTGGTCATGTAATTTTCGGCCACCCAAGTCAAAAGCTATGATGAAATTACCATCAAAGAGCTTTTCTTTCTTGGTTTCACTCTTCCCTATTGTTTTAATTTGCATGAAAGGTGAAGTCAAATTTCATTAAAACGTAATTTCCTTCCCAAAATTATGGCGTCTAAAATATAATCATTAAAAAGGAAAAAGTCAAATTTTATTGTCTTCCTAAATTTAGAATCCGAAATTTTTAACATGATATAAAGTTTAAAACAAGGAGAGAAAGTCTAAACTCTAAACCCAATTCTTGGGTCTTGAGGTGTGAAAGCCAAGGGAAATGAATACCTTAATTCATTGCTATAGCTTATACATGTTCAAGGAATATATTATATTTGGTAGTTAGGGAAAAGAGAATGGAAAGAGATCGGTCAAGTAATATCACCATTTACTCTTTAAAATCCCCTCCATTAAAGCTAATTATAAGTCAAGCATTATAACCTTGATATTCTAATTATGACCATCAAAAAGAGTTCTACTACATTTCCTAATATGATCAGAACAGACCATTTGAGTCCCTTTACTGTATAAATAAATGTTTTTAATATCCTAATTGATGTTCACACATTATGGCTTTTTATATCATCACTTTTCTTTCCTAATGCATCTTGTTAAGATAGGAAAATTGAAGTCAAATTTTATTGCATGGCCCTTGTCAAAGGTAAGAAATCTCATATTTTACCATTTGAGAAAAGTGAAACCAAAATTTATTATCTTAATAGAATTATAGTATGTCATAATTCTGACCACTAAAAAGGTAGATTTGAATCTTATTGCCTGTCTAAGTTATTTAAAAAAAAAAAAAAAAACTGCTTTCGACATTAAAACTAAAGTTATTTAGTTTCAATTTTTGAAGTTAAAGAATTTTTGGATGAAGAAAGTTAGTGAATACTCCTATATGTTTTTACTTTCTACAGTTAGTTTCCTAATGGAAATTAATTTTATAAATGCTCCTTAGAGCAATCAATTAAATGTATAAAACATTATATGTTTTTACTTTCAGAGTTGTCATTAGACATAAGATGTTTAAAAAAATATGCTAATAGCATTATTTTTGAGTCAAATGATCTAGTTATTTAAGGAATGCAAGTTTGTAAAATTTCATAATTCAAAAATCATTAGAATTTATGCCAATAAACATAAAAGATATTTAGTTTCAGTACATTTCTTCTGAAATAAATTCCGTCATCGTTGCTAAGTTAAAATTTTATATCTTCATATGTTCCTCCATAGAATGAACAAAGTTTACTATTTAAACTTTTCCATGTATAATTACACTTTTAGAATGGAGAATTTAAATTGTTCCATACATAAATCTCACCAAATGGCTTCATGAAATCTTTAGTGGTCTTTATATGTTAAAGCATCATGCTTTCACTGAGCCATTACACTTTAGAGCTTGGTATAAACTATATTACACTTCATTTATGTAAAAATCAATACTAAGCCCCCAACAAATTTTATACATTTGTGGTTAATATTTATGTGAATCTCTTACTTGACAAGTTGCACCAAGTCTAACACCTTGCACAATAAAAGTACTAAACTATTCACTAGTGTAACTAGACTAGCTTGATTGTACCTATTCTTAAGAAATTGTCAAGAAAAACCTGCCAAGAAAAACATCAAAAACTCTTAAGTGGAAAAGGGTAATACAACTGAAGGTTATGAAAATTCCTTTGACATCACAAATGGGGAGTCAAGCCCCAATAGCTTTGAAGCCAATATCAACCCACCAAAGAAGAGCTCGTTGAAAAGAAATCAACTTAGAAGGGTACCCAAAGTACCGCGCACACACATCTAAATCACTTGCCATGTGAACAAAGTGGTTCCAAGCCAAGTATGCCTGTTCTAAGATCCTTGCAAAGGTGGGCTCGAATATTCAATTTCTAGAAAAAGTTCCAAGGTAAACAGGTAATTAAACCTTACTCACTCTCTCTCTTGTTAACTTAATCTTCAAAACTTGATTTAGATGTGTGTAACATATATATCTTAAATTTAAGGCATTGCATAAGTTACCAACTAAATGCGAAATGAATCCAAGGCAGACAGTAAAAAAAAAAAAAAATCCAAGGAAATCCTATACTTTCCTTTAATCTAGCTCTATAATTACTGAGATTTCAAGAAAAGTGAAGTCAAATTTTTTTTTTAAATATGCCATGTTGAGGCACTAAAAAGTGGAATAAAATATCATTATGGTTTTAATATAATAGTATAGTAGAAAGTAATTAATTGCATTATTTAACGATTCAACCCTTTTTATCCTTTAAATATCTGCAGCAGTTTGTTATTTTGAAAGTTAATTACTTACATGATTTAGTAAGGTTAGAATAAAGAAACTTGAGGTTTGGAATAAAAGATTCGCTACACCATTTTTAAAAAATATTCATGGCCGTTTCTCTAGTTCATATCTTACCAACTTATTGCACATGCTATCACAACATCAAACACTTCTTTTTATCTTAAAATCATTTTTGATATTCGTTGGACACTTGAGTATCCAAAATAATGGACATATCAGCTTTAACTTCGACACTTTAAAGAAGCATGTAGCTAGTAGCTTCAGTCTTCACAAATCATATCATACTTTTAGAATGCACTTTGTCAAATGACATCTATAATTGTGTAGCATGCAATTGCATATTTGTATATTGTCATTCCTAACAAAATGCAGCTAGCATTATTGAAGTGACTTAAGTGTACAATTAAAGAAGAGAGAAAAGGAAATTGCTACTTCGAACAACAATGTCCATGGTCATCAAAGCACTCCCCACCCCCCCCCCCCCCCAAAAAAAAAAAAAAAAACAAGAGTGCCAACCATGATATACCATTCATCTAGACATTAACAAATGAGAATTGAACTGTTCATGTTTGAATGGGGGCAACAAAGTGGCCTAGTTTTTACGCCTTCAAAAAATTGAAGTAAAAGAGATCTAGGCCTTAGACATGAAGTATCATGTTAAGCTTAAAAATCTTAATGGAGAAAAGCTTGTCAAGAAGATCCTAGCAATGAAAAATCGACGAGTGTGGCAAAATAAAGCTGTCATCTAAGGTAACACATTTATTTCAGTCTTTTTTTATATTTGTCTATAAAATTTACACCTAAGATTTCATGCAAAAATGTATATACTACTAGATGAATTACAAAAGAGGTAAAGCTCTAGGATTACAAGAAAGTAAGAAAAAGTCCCAACTAGGCCATTGGTAACTTATTATTTATATATAAACTATTATAGAGTTCTTATTTAACCAAAATTTGGCAAGTGTATGTGCTATTTAATGCAGATAACAACATGATCTCAAGAAGGTAAAAAACGAAATAGCATCAAGGAGTCCCAAAAGCGACATAGTCTTAAAGAGGCCTAAGGCTATATAATTTCCAAAGGAGCTAGAAAACCGATCCACGTGACTGTCGGTCTACTCAAGAAGTAGTCATTTAAAAAAAAAAAAAAAACCAACTCTAGAAACCCAAAGAAGTATTGATTATTTAATTATCACTAGTTAGAGTTATGATTTTGACTTTATTATCAGAGGGTTTTCTCCACTAAAATCTCTCCTTTATTTTGCAGGCATTGGAAGAAGGTGTTGGCCCCGATGGACGAATAACAAAACCAATCAACTCGATTGTTGGTCAACTCAAGCAATGATTGTCAAAGAAAGAATCGATCCAAGTGATCATTGTCCAAAGAAGCCATTGAACTTCACCCAACAAAGACCACAAACCACGTGGCACACAAAGATTACAATGGACGTGGCACCCAAAGACCACGAAACTATGTGGCACCCAAAGACCACTATAGACGTGGCATACAAAGACCACTATGGACGTGGTACCCAAAGACCACATAACTATGTGGAACCCAAAGACCATTATGGACATGGCATACAAAGACCACTAACTACGTGGCATACAAAGACCATTAATTACATGTCATATACATAAAAGACCCACTTGATATAGTGGGCACTCAAAAAGACCCACATTTTCAACATTGGGCACTCAAAATGGTCATTCGAGTAAAACAGCTTACTCTTCAGCAGTGATAAAAAATGATCATCCAAAGAAATCAGCTTACTCACAAGATCAAGAAATGATCCTTCGAACATCCAAAATGACCTTCAAAAGGCAGAAACTAAGAAAAACCACCATCCCCATAGAAGAAATTAATGGAAAGACAAAGAAGCCTGAATCTAAACAAGTCAAGAGCATTCCCTAAGTTTGACCAACACAAAATTAGACTTGGAAATGGGGGGCAACTGATGAGTTTAGAAAAATCATTAAGGTCGTCCATCTTAATGGACAACCATTGCATCATGAGTGGGTCATCTAAGAAAGATGAGTAACTGCTCAACACATTCAATAACGACCATCAAAGGTCTTAAACTCTCTTATCAAGACAAAAAACGTTACAATTAGGGTAATAATCACCCTCATTTATGTCCAACAACCACCCAAGTCACCTATAAAAGGGAAAATCTGTCCATTTGCTAAGGTATGACAAAAACTACTACAAAACACTATCTATATATGAAAGATATGAGTTGATACTAAAGTATCGGAGGCTCACCCTCTGGGCACAACCCGGTGGCCTTTTCGATTAGTCCCTCATTTATTTTGCAAGTCCTACAAGATCGTCTAATGCTCTGGATTTGACAAGTAACCCAACTGACAATTTTAGCATCATCACTGCCCAAGCCCATCTTCCAACTTCTTGTTTTGCAGGTATGTGGCTCAGCCTATGATCATCATTTCCCATCTCTCTCTCTATCTCTTATTATTCCTAAAACGAGTTGTAATAAAGCTTGTATTGTACTAGTGCTCCCAAAAGGATTTTTATGTTTTTGAAGCATGTATAGTAGGAGCTGAGCCAAAGGTCTTTTTAAGAGTAGGATGAAATGTAGACTGGTTAGAGCAAATTGTCCAAACTTGCTGATAACTCAAAAATAGTACACAATTTGCTTTATACACCCTCAAAAAATAACTTAAATTGTGACTCGAGTTCCATGCTAAGGGAATTTACAAATTTAAAATTTTAGTACATAAGTGTTACAAACTAAATGTCACCAATCAATTACAAAAAATAAATTCAAATATTCATTTATTATTATGTTTTTTTGATAGATTTATTTATTATTATATTTAAGTAACATCAATCATATACTTGTCACATCAATTAGTAAGGTTTTTTGTAATATAATTTGACAATTTGAAAAAATGTATTAAAAAAAAAAAAAACCAACTTCTAGAATTGCTGGTGATGATAACGCTTGTTTAATTGTGACAAAGTTGGCAAGGAAAGTTTGGATGTACCACTTAGAGTATTCGTAGTAGTGGTGGCAAAATTTTAGCTATTTAACTACACAAAAAGTTACTCTATCTATTTTACCTACACACATGCTGTAGCAGTGGTTCTATTTTAGTTTTCAATACAATAAAATAATATACACATCACAATAAAATAATATAATCACTACAATAAAATAATATATCCTACTAAAAAAAAACAACCACAGCACCAACCACAACCACTCTACCATCAGCCACAGCCACAGCCACCACCACCACCACCACCACCACCACCACCACCAGTCCACAGCAGGCCAAAAAAAAAAAAAAACCCAAATCTCCAATTTTTTCTTCAACCCGAACCAAAAAAAATAAAAAATCACGAGAAACCCACCCGATTGGGGAGCAAGCACTCCGATCGGCGTCAAAAATCATGGCTAATCGGCAGCAACACCCACATCCACCATCACGAAACCCACCCGAGCCACCCACTGATGCCGTCGAACCCAACCACAGCCCACTGATGCCGACGAACCCAACCACAGCCCACTAATGCCAACAAACCCAGCCACCCACCGACGCTGATCTATCCACACAACCACAACCACCACCACACCACAGCCCACAACAGAAAAAGAAAAAAGAAAAAATAAAAAAACCAAGTAAGGATCGAGATGGGTTGGCAACGTGGATCAGGGTTGGGGTCTGCGGCGTGGATCGGCAGCAGGGTTTACGGCATGAGCTGGTGGTGTGGGTCGGCGGCAGCGTGGAGGTGGGCTGGCAGTGGTGAGAGGAAGTTGAGAGAGAGAGAGATCAGAGTTGAGAGAGAGAGGTAATATTTTAATGCGGCCAGGAGTAAAAAATTATTATTATTATTTTTTTTATCTCTAAGCTACAATGCACATCTATCTATAGATGTGCACTATAGCAAATCATCTAAAAAAAATAAGTATAGCTCCACTGCTGGAGCAAGTTTTTTGTGTGTGAGGAGCTAAAATATACCAATATAGCTTTTTAGCACCACTGCTGCGAATGCTCAACAATTTGATAGCTTGTGTGTGTATATCACGCACTGTTTCTCCACAACTATGTCAAAATGGCAACAAAGATCAAAGAGGAGGATACGTCCATAACATTTTTATAATATTTTTTGCAATAAATTATAAGTGATAGATTATTATTGGTTGTTACTGAATGGGTAAAAAAAGGATTTTAGTAGCGGGTTCAAATTATAACTAATAACAACTAATTACCATCTATAATTTGTTGTAAAAGTGTTGTGAAAATATTGTGGGCGTAATACTCCTCTTATATATAAGATACATGGAATGCATATTATCAAACAGTTAAGAAGAAAAGACCAAAAGATAAGAAGAAGGAAAAGAAGAGATAAACGACACAACAATTATTTTAGATCAGTAGTTAAACGGCATGTAGCTTAGATAATTAATTTAACACTGATTGTATCTCACGTGTGATGTAACTGATTTCCACACGTGCAATAACTAATTTCCTAATGTTTAGGTCAGTTAGTTAGTCCCTGTTTTGGGAATTAGTTACAGAGATGTATATATGCTTAGATTGTGTACAGATTCATGACAACACAATTAATGAAAGAAAGTTTCTAATCTTTTCTCTTAACTTCTCTCTCTGTGTTCATACTTCCTTCTTCGTTTCTATTTTGTTACATGGTATTAGAGCTCGAGCCTTCTTCAATGGCGTCGAATACTCAAACTGAAAATGGTGGTTTATCTTCCTCTTCTCAGCGAGAACTAACTCCAATGGAAGATCCACGTAGTCCATTTTTCTTGCATCATGGTGAAACACCAGGTGCGATTTTGGTTACTCAACCGTTAACTGAGGATAACTACCCTATGTGGTCCAGAGCAATGATAATGGCTTTGGATGCCAAAAGCAAGCTCGGATTTGTCGATGGCTTTGTCAATGCTTCAATGGCAGTCACACCACTGGAGAAGAAAGCTTGGTCAAAATGCAATTCAATGATCTCCTCTTGGATCTTGAATTCAGTTTCTCCTCACCTCACTGCTAGTGTGATTTACAGAGACACTGCATTTGAAGTGTGGAATACTCCCAAGAAAAGATTTTTTCAAGCAAATGGACCAAGGATCTCTCAGGTTCAGAAGCAAATCTCAACTATGATGCAAGGTGCTGCTACAGTAACAGGTTTCTTCACTGATCTTTAAGCTGCCTGGGATCAATTATTGAATTTCAGACCTTCACCTTGTTGCTCATGTGAAAAATGCACCTGTGGTGTGAATGATAAAATCACAACCTCTCAGAATCAAGATTCTCTCATGCAGTTCTTGAATGGCTTAAATGACTCCTATTCTCAGGTCAGAACATAAATACTCATGATGGAGCCTAGTCCTTCCATTGATAAGGCATTTTCTTTAGTAATTCAAGAAGAAAGGCAAAGACTTTCAGGATTCAACATTGCTCCTTCAGTTGAATCAACTGCTCTTGCAGTCAAGAATCAAGGATTCAATCAAGGAAACAATAAGAATACCAGAGGAGTAAGTGTAAAAGGGAGGCCTGTATGTAGTCATTGTGGGAAGCTTGGTCATGTTATGGAAAAATGCTACAAATTGGTAGGATTTCCTCCAGGTTACAAGCAAAAAGGTAGAATGGCTATGGTCAATCAAGTCTTGACTAAAGATGATCAAGGCAATCCTGGCAATTCTGGTGTTCATCAAGTCAATTCTTTCCCTTTCACTTCCGAGCAGTGTTAACAGCTGATCTCAATGCTTAGTTCCCATCATGCTTCCACATCTAGTGCTGCCAATGATGCACTACACTCAACAAATTCTGCCCTTTCAGGTAATGTGCATAACCCTTGGTCAGATTATGCTTCCTTAGATTTGCATCATTCAATTTTTGCCATTAATCCTGTCAATAAAATTGCCTATGGTACTGATATATGGATTCTTGATACTGGAGCCATAGACCACATAGTTCATTCCCTATCCTTATTCACACATATTACTAGCTCCATTTCCACATTTGTTCAATTACCTAATGGTGAAAAGGTTATTGTTACACATATAGGTACAGTTCAGGTTACTCCAACTTTGAAACTTGAAAATGTACTATGTGTTCCTTCTTTCAACTTCAATCTGATTTCTGTCAGCAAACTAACCAAAATACTTTCATGTTGCCTTGTTTTTCTATCACATTTGTGCTTTATACAGGACCTTACCTGTTGGAAAACGATTGGAGTGGGTGAATTACATGACAATCTGTATCTGCTGCACACTGCATCACCTTGCAAACCTGTTTCAGAAGTTTCTTCAATCCTTGAGTCTGTTTTTAAATCTTTTGTCAACTCTGTATCTGATTCTATGTCTATTCCTAGTGTTACCAAGCCTTATCTTTGGCATATGAGGTTAGGACATGTCTCAGACAGTAAGTTTCATGCTTTACACAATTCCATTCCTGATGTACAAACTTTTCACAGCAATAAGAATTGTGTCCTTTGTCCAATTGCCAAACAGAAAAGACTCCCTTTTCCATCCTTTAATCATATTTCAAACAATGCTTTTGATTTGATCCATTGTGATGTTTGGGGGCCATTTGCTAAACTCACTCATGATGGTTTCAAGTTCTTTCTTACCATTGTGGATGATGCCACTAGATGCACTTGGATTTACCTTATGAAATCAAAGGCTGACACTAGACCTTTGCTTATTTCATTTTATAACATGATCAACACACAATTTCATGTCAATATCAAGGTCATTAGAACTGATAATGCCCCTGAATTTTTCTTAAAATATTTTTATGCAAACAAGGGTATTATTCACCAACACTCTTATGTTGCCACTCCACAACAAAACTCAGTTATGGAGAGGAAGCACCAACATATTTTAGGCATTGCTAGGGCATTAAAGTTTCAATCTAATGTTCCTATTTCATATTGGGGTGAGTGTGTGTTGATTGCTGTCCATATAATAAATAGGTTACCTTCAAAAATCCTAAACCAGAAAACTCCATTTGAAAAACTGTATGGCAAACCTCCTTCCTTTACTCATCTAAAGGTCTTTGGTTGCCTTTGTTTTGCCTCCACTCTATCCCACAATAGATCAAAGTTTGATCCTAGATCAAAATCCTGTGTGTTTCTTGGCTATCCATTTGGTGTTAAAGGATACAAATTACTTGATTTAACTACCAAAAGAATTTTTGTGTCAAGGGATGTCCATTTTCTTGAAACTATATTTCCTTTCATTTCATCTTCAAATAATTTCTCTCCACACACAAATATCCCTTTACCTCATCTTTTTCCTACTGTAGATCAACCACCTGCCTCCTTATTTGATTTTCCCTTTTCTGGCACTCCTGATTACACTTCCACAGGTTTCCACTCATGATGCTCATTCTAATCCCACTCATGATGCTCATGATGCTAATGATGCTAATCCTTTAGATGTTTTACCCACTGAGACTCTTATTCCAGCTTCTGCAGATTTCACTGTCAACAATTCTGCAGAATCCACACCATCTAATCCTTCTGCAGATTCCACACCTTCTCACCTATCTTCATCTTGTCAACCTGTTATTCCTTCTACCATCCCTTCTTCTATTCCTTTAAGGAAATCTTCCAGAATTTCTAAACCTCCTGCATACTTAACTGACTTCAAATGCAGCACAGTTGTCACTGGTAATGCCCCCTCTCCTTCTGCCAACAAGTCAGGTAATCCCTTTCCTTTGTCCACTTATCTCAATTCATCCAAATTGTCCTCCAATTATGCCCACTTCTGCTCTCTCATTTCTGCCATCCCTGAACCTACATCTTACCATGAGGCAGTTAAAGATCATAATTGGCAGAATGCTATGGCATCTGAGATTGCTGCTTTGGAAGCTAATCAGACCTGGTCCATTACCCCTTTACCTCCTCATAAGAAGGCCATTGGGTGTAAATGGGTTTATAGGGTTAAATATAATGCTGATGGTTCCTTGGACAGATACAAAGCCAGGCTTGTTGCCAAAGGATTCACTCAACAAGCTGGTTTAGACTTCACTGACACCTTCTCTCCTGTTGCCAAGCTCACTACTATCAAAACCTTGCTTGCAATCTCTGCTGTGAGGGGCTGGCATTTAGTCCAACTTGATGTGAACAATGCCTTTCTTAATGGTGATCTTAATGAGGAAGTGTATATGCAATTGCCTCAGGGATTTCACAGCAAGGGGGAGAATCTAGTTTGCAAGCTTAACAAATCTTTGTATGGTCTCAAGCAAGCATCAAGGCAGTGGTACTCAAAGTTTTCTACAACCATTTTAAAATATGGTTTCAAGCAATCTAAATCTGATTACTCCTTGTTCACTAAGAAGGTTAATCAAACTTTTATAGCATTGCTTGTTTATGTTGATGACATTCTCATTGCAAGTAATGATGTTTAAGCAATTGAAGATCTCAAAACTTCTTTGAATCATGATTTCAAGTTGAAAGATCTTGGAACATTGAAATACTTTCTTGGCCTTGAGGTTGCTAAATCAGAAAAAGGAATTTCATTATGCCAAAGAAAGTATGCATTAGGAGTACTTAAAGATGCTGGTATGACAGGCTGCAAACCCAGCAAAGTGCCAATGGAACAAAACTTAAAGCTAAGCAAGTATCAAGGGGATTTATTAGCTGACCCGGGTGTTTATAGAAGATTGGTTGGAAGGTTGCTATATCTGACCATAACAAGACCAGATATCACTTACTCAGTCCACAAACTAAGCCAATTCATGGCTAAGCCCAGAAAACCACATCTTGATGTAGCCTACAAAGTATTGCAGTACATTAAAGGCTCTCCTGGTCAAGGCATTTTTTTATCATCAAAGTCAGACTTACACTTGAAGGCTTACACGGATGCAGATTGGGCTTCATGTGTAGATACTAGAAGGTCCACTACTGGTTTTTGTGTGTTCCTAGGAGACTCACTGATTTCATGGAAATCTAAGAAACAATCTGTAGTTTCTAGATCATCAGCAGAAGCTGAATATAGAGCAATGGCATTGAGTGTTTGTGAAATGACTTGGTTACTTGTTCTGTTGAAAGATTTGGAAGTAAATCATCCACAACCTGGTCTACTCTTCTGTGATAATCAGGCAGCAATTTATATTGGAGAGAACCCTGTCTTTCATGAGCGTACAAAACACATAGAGGTAGATTGCCATTTGGTTAGAGATAAGGTGCAAGAAAAGGTAATTCGTCTATTTTTTACTCCTACACATACACAGATAGCAGACCTGCTTACCAAGGCATTATGCAGTCAGCAATTGAAGTTCTTAATGTCCAAGATGAATGTACTGAACATACATGGTTCTGAGTCTCATCTTGAGGGGGAGTATCAAACAGTTAAGAAGAAAAGACCAGAAGATAAGAAGAAGGAAAAGAAGAGATAAACGACACAACAATTATTTTAGATCAGTAGTTAAACGACATGTAGCTTAGATAATTAATTTAACACTGATTGTATCTCACGTGTGATGTAACTGATTTCCACACGTGCTATAACTAATTTCCTAATGTTTAGGTCAGTTAGTTAGTCCCTGTTTTGGGAATTAGTTACAAAGATGTATATATGCTTAGATTGTGTACAGATTCATGACAACACAATTAATGAAAGAAAGTTTCTAATCTTTTCTCTCAACTTCTCTCTCTGTGTTCATACTTCCTTCTTCGTTTCTATTTTGTTACACATATTATGAAAAAAAAAAAAACTGGAACAACAACGTTAATAGTTGCAAAGTAATCAACAATTATCTTCTTATGGTTGTTTCAGTATCGATTCTATAAATTTCTGTATGTTAGGTATATGATTTTTTTTTTTTAATTTTAATTATTATATTTTGGTTATCTCATAAAAAAGGGAAAAGCGACCTGCTTTGATAGGCTATAATTTTAATTTTTGGTTGAATAGTGATATATTATCATTGGTTGGACAAAAGGGAAAACACTAATAGTGGGAAAGATTATTTTTATTCATTGAATTATGATACACATACATGTAGATATGAAAAATTAGGAATTAGGATGCTTTAGAGTTTTAAGGAATAGAGATGGCAACATGGACAGAGATAGAGATAACCTGTCCGCACCTAATGATAGAGAAAACATGCAAGTAATGTTTCAATAAAAAGTTCAACCAGACCAAGTTGCACAATTTTCATCTTGAGATTTACAATCCCTTATTAACAAATTAAAGAAGCACACATAATATTACTAATTAGAGACTGAATTTTTTATCCCCTCGTATTGAAGTTCTCACAATATTCAATTTTCATTCTTGAAAATTTAAAATGTCACACACTTCGTCATTTTTTCCACTTTCCTTAAATTTTTATCTACGCGTTTATAGAATACATATTTTAACCTACACTATATCTTAGGGACAAAAAAATGATATGCTTTAGGTTTTCTTTTTTCTTTTCCTTGACATATCATTTGGGTTTTATTTTAGTCCATGAAACTTAATAGGAACGTACTGAAGGACAAAATGTAAAAGATTTAAAATTTTTAGGAAAATTTTTTAAAGAATATAACAGAGAGTAGACTATATTTTAAGGATAAAAATAATATTTTAGTTTTAATTTTTTTCATTAAAGAAAATATGACTAAATGTTGCACCATTTTCTAAATTTGTACTAATGATTAGTTACTTATTATGGTTTAGAATATATTATTCAAGATTTATGAGTAAAAAAATTAGAAATTAATAATTTATGGTGGGAAGGAGAAAAATCAAGATTTGCGTCAAAAGTTTTGAAATACCGTAGTTTTGTGTTTGCCACTTGCCTAGAGCCTTTTGACTCAATGGCATTATATGATTCTCCCATAGATGAGAACCTATATTCAAATCTCCTCTCCCCCCATTCTTGCTAAGAACATAAATATCATAATCATAACTTTGTGTTTGGTTATCTGTTATAATTTTTTTCATCAAAAAATGATTTCTTCAAACATACCTATAATTGCTGTATTTTGTTTATACATGTATATTATAATTTTTTTTTTAAAAAAAGGTAAGAGATTTTCTTGATATATGTTTTAATACGTAGATACATCAGTTAAAGCAGCAGAGAAACAACTTGCAGGGAACTCTTCTAGCCAAACAATAGAGTCAGAATACTCTTTTGCATAGTTGGCTAACAGCCGCATATATAAATTGCTAACTACGAGACCCTATCAACAAGTGTTGAATTTCCCCTAACAAATAGCCAAACGGTGCAGTTGAAGGACATCCTTGCAAGTGAGTCTTGCATTATTTTGGTTGATATTTTGCATTATCTATCTGTGGGGGGATGAATGAGAGCTCGGCTTGAGGACCAAAGCTCAAGAAACTAACTTGAGGGATGGGCTCAACCCAAAGTATGGTGATAAGTAAATTAGCCTGCTAAGTATAGAGAAGCCATTTGGGCCTACCGTCGTGGAGATCCGTAATGACTTCCTTTTTTGAGGCTCATCGAGGTAACATATAGAGCCTTCTCCCCGAGATGGTGAAGGGATCTCAAATAACACCAACCGAGGTTATCCACTTTCCAAGCTCATCCCAAGGGACATGACATAGAAAATGTAGAACCCAATGAAGCAATCACCTCCGCATTAATGAAACCCCTCATCTAATGTCAGCCACATTAAATACTGAATGATTAGCCTGAGTAGTGGAAGTACTCCCAAAAGTCCCCCTCTCATGATCAAAAGATGGCAGTGCAGAAGGTTGATGAGACAAGTATCCCTCAAATCTAGTTGGGGGCAATCCAGCTAGAGGAGGAGACAAGGGGAGAAGAGGGCTATAAAAGGAGAAAAGGGACAACAGAGAGAGGGGTTTAGAAAATTAGAGAGAGAGAGAGTTTAGGCAAGAACAAGAGAGAGAGAGAGGGGAAGCTAAACCAGTGAGATTGTCTTCTTAAGTTTTAACTTTGAATCCTTCCCATGTACCTTAGGAACCTTGTTTCAACATATATGAAAGCTTGGGGTATGTTTGGTAATTGTCTTTTTCCCTTATCTTCAGTTTTCAAAAACAATTTCTATTTTTTAGGCTAAAAAATTTGTTTGGCAATCCAAAATGGACAGAAAATAAAAATTGTTCTCAAAACTCAATTTGTGAAGGAAACTGAAAACATACAAAAGTCTGTTTTTAGTTTATAATTTTTAAAAGTCAATAAAAAAAATGCATTTAATTTAATGAATTTGTCTCATTTAATGAGTTAGCATTAGAGTTCAAATCCTAGTAACAACATATTTTAGTATTTTCAATTTTTTTTAAACTATCTTTTTAATTTCAACTAACCAAACATGTTTTTTATTTCAAAAATACAAGAAAATTGTTTTTTCTTTATATTCCCAAAAACAAGTTTTTGAAAATAGGAAATAAAAACTGTTACCAAACATAACTTTGATTTTTAGTTCTATTTCATCTTTAACTGATTGCTTAAACCTCCCATTGTGGATTTTTTTTCCCATCTTTACGGAATTAATTGTGTAGATCAATTATCATCATCGTTGTTCCTGTGTTAGTTTTCTTTTTTTTTTTTTTTTTTTACCCCAGCATTATCATTTTAGTATCATATTTTACAATAAATTATAGAGCATTGGGAAAGTTATGATAAAGATCAAAGATGAAAATAATTTGATGTAAAATAAATAGAGAGAGGGGGAGAAACAATTTCTCTGACCTAAGGCAAGGCCTGCTAAACCCTACCAGTTAGGAGAACGGCTAAGTGCCTACTTTTGAGATAGGCTTTCATAGTCCTTTTTCTCGCGTTATTTGCTAAACCAAGGAAGAGAGCTGCTCGGGTTTTTAGTAATGGAGAAGATGATGGGATTGTGGAAGAAGTTTTCTCTTTTAGAATCAGAAGGCAACAAGTATACAGTCCAGGATGAGGTCGTGGTGGAGGAGCATTTGTTCGCAGCCAAGTTCCTCATTAGAAGGGCTTTGAACATGCAGCCTATAGCCAGGACCTTCAAGCTCTTGTGGAAGACTAGAACAGGCTTTGAGATAAGGGATATAGGTGATCACAAAGTTCTCTTTGTGTTCCCTGAGGCATCTGATATTGATAGTGTTTTGCAGGGTGAACCCTGGACTTTCGATAGACATCTTGTGGCATTACAAAGAATGGAAAGAAGTGACGCAATTAGATCCTTGGGTATAATTTGACCAGTTTTTGGGTTTAAGTCTATAACCTACAAGTTGGGAGTTTTTCTTAGAGGTGGCAAAGGGTATTGGATCGATAGTGGGCAGTGTGGATATAAGAGCGTTAGAAGAGGGAGATTAGTATAGGACCAACTTCATTAGAATTAAGGTTGCAATGGATATCTTAAAACCCTTATGCTGAGGACGTATGATTACTATGGCAAGGGGAAAGGAGGGATGGGTGAGTTTCAAGTATGAATGACTACCCAACATCTGTTACTGGTGTGGTAGACTTACACATAGCAATAGATAATGTCCGTTGTGGATAAAAAGTAGAGGCACCTTGAAGGTAGGAGATCAACAGTTTGGTGCTTGGTTACATGCAGTCATACCAAATCCATCTTGAAAAACAGTGATCCGTGTGTTGGGTCTAGATGATGAAGAGGGTTAGGAAGAATTTGGAATGCATAAGGATAGGGTCAGGGAGGAGTACGAATTGGGATTAGGTGGAGAAAACGATCCAGTGGATAGACAGGAGGCTGATCAAAACCGTGAGGTCACCGGAGATCAATCAGACCCGGTGGCTAACCTTGATACAGGATTGAAAAGTCCACAAAATTAGGGCACCAATATGGAGAGTCCCAATAACATGGAAGTTATCCCATCCAATTTGGGCATTTTGAATTTGGCTAAAGATACTCAAACTGCATTATTTCAGGAGTAGTTAGAGGAGATTGATAATGAGCTTACCAAATTTGATAACGTGGGAGTAAAAGGGGGCGAATATGGTGCTGATGAGTTCAAAATCCATTCGAGGCCATTAACAGAGCAGAGGCTTAATGGGCCTGGTACTTTGGGCATAATCTCTAATTGGGTTGCGATAAAAGTAAAAGGAAAAAACAAGGAAAAATGATGGGTATGTAGAGAACAAAACAAAGGTGAGCCCACTAGACAGCACTTATCAATCCTATTAAAAAGGGCTTCTAGGGATGAAGACATAGAAGATGGGGAGACAGAGGGATTAAGAAGAAAGTGGCCAAGTCTGGCTTAATGTCATCGGTGGAGGTTGGTCCCAGCCCCGCGTAAACCAATGAATCTTTTAGCATGGAACTGCCGCGCAATTCAGGAGCTTGTAGACATCGTACAAGCGCAAGGTCCCCGTGATCATGTTTTTATCAAAAACATGGTCAAATATAGAGAGGATGTAATGGGTTCGTTGTCAGTTAAGGTTTGATGATTGTTTCACTGTCCCCTAGCAATGGTCGGGGTGGTGGATTAACCCTTTTATGGAAAGATGAAGATGTTGTTTGGGTGGATAGCTTCTCAAACTACCACATTGATGCTATTGTGCAGGGAGGATTGGAGAATGCGTGGCATTTAACCGAGTTCTACGATGAACCTAAGACAAGTAGAAGAACTGACGGGTGGAATATGTTATGAATGCTGAATTCAAAATCGAAGCTTCCATGGTGTTGCTTTGGAGATTTCAATGAGTTATTAGAGGTGGTGGATAAAAGTGGAGGAGTACCATGTTCTCACAATCTCATGCAGTCTCACAATCTCTTGTCTTAAATACGGCTCTATTCTAAAATCCATAAACCATACTTTTATTAATTTAATTCCAAAAGTAAACAACCTAGAAAGAATCTCTAAGTTTGGAGTAATAAGTTTATGTAATGTGATTTATAAGATTGTTAGTAAAGTCATTGCTAATAGGCTTAAACCTTATCTCAATAGTTTCATCTTAGAAACATAAAGTACCGTTATTGCTGACAGGTTGATTACTAACAATGTTTTGATTGTTTTTGAATCTTTGCATCATATGAAAATTGGTTGCTCGGGTTTCATGGCTCTAAAACTAGATATGAGCAAAGCTTATGACCGAGTGGAATGGGCTTTTTTGGAGAAAATTCTTTTGAAGATGGGTTTTCAGAACTTATGGGTAGCCTTGATTATGAAGTGTATTACCACTGTATCCTACTCTATCCTAGTGAATGGTGAGCCACAAGGAATGATTGTTCCAACTAGAGGTGTAAGACAAGGGGACCCACTATCTCCTTATCTTTTTTCTCTTTTATGTGGAAGGCCTAAATGCAATTTTTAGAAAGGTTGTTGATGATGGTCATATTCATGGTTTCTCCATCTGTTGACAAGGGCCGAAGCTTACCTCTTTTTTGCAGATGACTTCTTATTATTTTGTAGGTCTACTTTGGCTGGGTGTGACAAAATAAAAGAATTATTGGCTGCCTATGAAGTTGCTTTAGGCCAAATGGTGAACAAGGATAAGACTACCCTTTTCTTTAGCAGGAACACGTATGATGCCACTCAAGAAGCTATCAAAGTGTCTCTTGGTCTTCTGGCAATCCAACATTATGAGAAGTACCTAGGTTTACCCTCCTTTATAAGTAGAGAGAAAAAAGCCTGCTTTACTCAGATCAAAGAAAGAATATGGTAAAAAATGCAAGGTTGGAAAGAAAAGTTGCTCTCTTACGCAGGAAAGGAGGTCATGATAAAGGTGGTGCTCCAATCAATTTCGGCATATTCTATGAGTGTTTTTAAGTTACCAGTTAGCCTATGCAAAGATATTGAGATGATGATCTGGAAGTTTTGGCGAGGGCAGGGAGAGGTAAAGAAGATCTATTGGGTGAAGTGGAGTTCCTTATGTTCATCAAAATCTTTCGGGGGTAAGGAAACACTTCTATACAAAGTGTTCAGTGCTAAATATTTCCTAATGGGAATTATCTTGGATGCCTCAGTGCCTTTGAAATGCTCCTATGCTTGGAGGAGTATTCTACAATCCAGAGATGTGATTCAAAAGGGAGCAATTTAGAGAGTGGGGGATGGTTGGATGGTAGATATTTGGAACCATAGATGGTTGCCAGATCCTGGACAGAGTAGAATGGTCTTGCCTAGGAATGGTGCATGGGTAGAAAAGGTGTGTGATCACTTTTATCCCAATACCAAACTTTGGGATATTGAGTTGTTACATGATCTTTTCTACCCCTGGGAAGTTGATTTGATCAAGAAGATATATGTGAGTGCTGTGAGCAATGAGGATGTCCTGGTCTGGCCCTATCTCCAGATGGAAATTACTCGGTTAAGTCTGCTTATCGATTGCTTGCTACAAAGGTCGTAAATAGCTCTCCTTCCTCATCTAGTGGTGAGTGTTCAATGGTCTGAAAGCATATTTGGAAGATTAGAGCTCCCCAAAAAATCAAACATTTCATTTGGCAAGCGGCAAAGTACTCACTCCCCTCGAGACAAAATTTGGCGCGTTGGAAAATCCCAATGGATGAGACATGCTCCCTCTATGATGATCATCAAGAAATGATTATGCATACTCTGTGGCTTTGTGACCAAGCCAAATTGGTCTGGGAATCGGAACCTTGCTTTTCACAATTGTATCAAATCGCAGATAGAACTGTAATACCCGGAAAAAAAAAAATCAAAGGAAGGTTATTTAAGTAAATTTGTTATAGGGTTAATTTTATAATTAATATTTCTAAGGGGTTTTTAGAAAATAAGGTTGAAACCCTGTCTCTATATATAAGCTTATTTAGTCTTAAGAGATGAGACTATCCAAATTGCTCAAGTAGAGATGGGTTTCATCACTAGGGAGGCTATGAGGTGTATTTTTCCTTGGAGTTAATTGAAGAGGAAACCATTTGTTCTAGGTATGATTTTTCATCTATTAGAAACAAAGAATTTAAAAGAGTTAGAATTTGATCTAAGGAATGTTAGTGCTGTTTAGATTTTTCAAAGGGATATTTTTGAGAACGGTTGTTACACTTCAAGTTAGTGTATACGGACTTCATTCTCGAATTGAGCCACGGAATTTCAAGTTCTAATCTATGATTATGCCCACCGTTTTTCATTGAGGTTATATGCTGTTAAAACCATTGGGAGACATATTTGTATATATATATTAAACCTCAAAATTGGCTTCTGTGTGTGTGGCTTTCACGCTGTCCACCGTGGGTCCCTAGAACAAATTTTGTTCTCTAGGTCCAACACTACTACAATTGTTTTGAAGGATATTGACAGACTTGATTTTTTATCCTAATTGTAATTTCATCCCAAAATTCTTATATTAAATCTATAGGGTCAATGGATGTTAAAGTCATGAATAGAATCATATTGGTTTTGGGCCCACTGTTTGCATTGGGGATTATATATTAAATCATAAAGTGTTGGCTACTACATTCCTCATGGTAAGATGAGTTTTGATTAATGCAAGGATGTATTATTGATTAGAATATCATTTATTAGAGAAACGTTAATTTAGTGTTGAAAGTGTTATTAGTTCAGCAAAGTATAACCCTAGTGAGTCCATTAGTATAGTTTTATAAGCTTTATATTTTGTAGAGGATATTAAGTATATTTCCATGATTGATTATATGTCCTTAAATTATTTGATTATTGAGTAAAAATATTTGAAAATTGTTCTAGGTGATATCTTAAGATTTTAGAGGAATTGTTAAGAAAAAGTTCCTTTGGAATAGCTTTTGGAGGTAAGTAACCTTATCCTAATTGGTTTTATTATGCATATTTTAACTACTGAAAATTGTTTACAATTGTTACAATTTTATTTTTATTGTATTACTGATTTCAAGTAAAGAATTATCACAAATATATCTGATTTCTGAATATATGATGTATTTTATTTAATTGTTTTTAGTTATACTAACTCAAAGTAAAGAATAAAGAATTTTCACAAATATATATGAGCATTGAATATAAGATTTATTTTATTTATTGTTTTTTTTTAGCTATATTGATTTTAAGTAAAGAATTATAAAAATATCACAAATAGATTTGAATATTGAATATATGATTATATATACGTATTTGAGTAAGATATATTTTTGTTAGAAACTATGATTTCATATATATGATTATGAATAATCTGACTATGAATTTATTCTTATACCCAGCCAATGGGGGTTATTCATTGGTATTATAATACCCACACCAATGGGGGTTATTCATTAGTATTCTGATACCCAGCCAATGAGAGTTATTCATTGGTACTCTAATGCCCAGTCACGGAGATATAACGTGACCATAGTCATAAGATTATTAAGAATTTGAATTTCATTTGAATATTTGAACTATTTTGAGTCCTTAAAACTGCAAATGTGATTTTGGAAATGTTTGAGTATTTGAACTATTGTATATGTCATTAAAACTGCTTATGTATCTTTTGGAACATATTGTAAGTTATATCTTTGATATATGGAAAATTAACTACTTTCTAAACCATATATGATATATTTGTTAGATTAAAGTATGTAATCTATTGCTTCAGTTATTTTGAAAACAAATAGTATATTATAACTTTGAAAACACATATTACATCTTTTCCTTTATAAATCTATTGCTTGATAGAACTTATTAGGATTTTCGTTACTTGTTAAGTTGTCAGCTCACCCCCCTTTTTCCCCTCCAATTTTAGATTATGAAGAATGACAAGTTTGGAAGTTTTGATATTGTGTTGTAAGCGGGAAAAGAAGCTTAGTGATTTTGGAGATTGGATGGTCTTATAATAGTTTTATATTTATTGGCCAACTGGCATTATGTACATGAGGTTTGGATTTGTTCCTATTAAATTACTGGAGATCTATTCATAAAGAATTTGTTAAGGTATTTTGGATTTATTTGATTTAATTTTGAGGATAAATTTTAGTTGCTAAGAATGCCTTGCACACTTGTAAAGTGCTTACTTTATAAACATGCGGCAGTTGTCACGTGCCTATTTTTATAGTTGGGTTCGGGGCGTGACAAGATGCCCTAATTTGATTGATTGATTGTGTGATGAGTCCCACATCGGGTATTTACTGGGTTGAACTAGGCTTTATTAACAACTACAAGAAGCCTCAACTGTAACTAGTCCTTTTGAGGTATAGCGCAGATGTAGCTAGCGCTTTTCTTTGGGTTGTTACATATGATATCAGAACCGGCTCGGTAACCCCGTGTGGGCTTGAAAAAGTGGGCCCTAACGAGGACGTTAGGGATTTAAGTGGGGGAGATTGTGATGCCCCAATTTAATTGATTGATTGTGTGATGAGTCCCACATCAGGTATTTACTGGGTTGAACTGGGTTTTATTAACAACTACAAGGAGCCTCAACTGTAACTAGTCCTTTTGAGGTATAGCGCAAATGTGGCTAGCGCTTTTCTTTGGATTGTTACAAGAACTTTCATGGATTTACTTGAAATCGTATTCGAGTAAGGATCATGCTTCTCAATTGCTTTCTTCTCGACAATTGCTTGGAGTTTATGGCAACGAAGGAACAGAATTAGGGAGTGCCAACCAATGTGGCCTCTCCATGAGATCAATTGCAAAGCCAAAGAATTGGTGGTGTAGTTCTTAGATATTCACAAACAGCCTCCCAGCCCAGCGATATGTGCTCCTCATGTCAATACAAAGGGGGCATGCCACACATTGTTTGGTCATATTATAGAGGAGATTCAATGCAACAACTCTACTTTAGTAAGTTGTAATTTTCAACATGTCCGCTGGGAAGGTAATAACTTAGCCCACGCCTTAATTGAGAAAGCAGTTCTATCTGCAGACACGGATGTATGGGTAGAAAAGCTACCCAATGATTTGGATGTATGGGTAGAAGGGCTACCCAATGATTTGGAAGATGTATTCCAACTTGAATTAGTTCAATAAAATTCACTTACCTTTCTCTCCGAGAGAGAGAGAGAGAGAGAGAGAGAGAGAGAGAGAGAGAGAGAGAGAGAGAGAGAGAGAGAGAGAGAGAGAGAGAGAGAGAGAGAGAGAGAGAGAGAGTAAAATAAAATAGTAATAATATTTTAGAAAAAAAAAATTAATGTACAAAATCTAATTGACAAATGAAGTGTTAATATTTCAATGTGGCCAAGGCCAACATCGTCAAACCAAATTAAATCCATGGTCGTGGTGAGAAAAGAAAACCGTTATAAAAAAGTTATAATCCTAATAATTTTTTTTTTTTTTTGGTGTGTGGAGAGGAGGAGAGGATTTCTACTTGTATTAATAATAATAAATTATCAAATTTGTCCATAATTCATTTATTTCTTTAATTTTTTTTAAAAAGTTTACAATTGTAATTGCTTTGAAATCATTAGCTTGTGTAGGTGTAATATCACAATCCTAACAATATTAGTGATTGGAAAATGCAAAAATATTGTTGGACAAACACATAAACCTCAAATTGGGATGAAGGGAAAGTTTTGACATTAGAGTATTAAACCACAAAAAAAAACTTCTTAGAACACAGCTTGAGACTAGTTATTATCATGGTTTTAAGGCCAAAATTGGGAATTGAGCCCGTTTCCCAAAGAATATAGTTAGCAGGTAAAATTTCAAAAGTATATATTTTACTAGCATTTCGAGTCTCAAAAACTCGATTTTGGGTTTATAAATCGAGTCTTAAAGACTCAATTTTCATAGTGTGATCACTTCTGATGTAGCATTTTTTCATGTGGTATCCACCTGAAAATCGAGTCTTTTAGACTCGATTTATATGTGTTTTTTTTTTTTTTTTTAATTTTTACTGACAAAGGCAGAATCGGTATATTAAAATGACCAAAAAGACAAGGTCTTGCAGCCACTTAGTGCTAATCTCACTAGCTCAGGCCTAGCCACAAGACAAAGGACACTAATACAATATTAAAAAGCCACAGGACAAAGGACACAACTACAATATTCTCACTTTTCCTCTTTCTTTGTCTCTCACCTTTTTCTCTCATTTTCTTCTTTCTTTCCCTGTGTTGTTTCACCGGCCTTTCTACATGAAGTTTGATTTTTCCTTGATTTTTTTCCGGATTGGGTAGTTTGTTTTCATGATAATCACTTGATTTGGCATGGGTTTTCAGTTTTAGATTCAATCTTGAGGGACAATGCTAGAGGCTACTTGATTTGGCATGGGTTTTTTGCTGGAGGTGGATGACGAAGGTACGTGTTGTGGTTGATTTTGGGTCACGGTGGTAGTGGTGGTGCTGTGGTGGTGTTGAAGTTTTATGGGTTTTTTTTTTTTTTTTTCTTCGGTGGTGGGGGTCTTGGTGGATTGTTTGAGTTTTTTTTTTGGAGATGGCTTGTGATTGTGATGATGGTTGTTTTGGCCGGTGGTGTTGGTCTATTTTAATGGGTTCTGTGGTGGGTTGTTGATGATGGTGGTTGTTGTGGTGGTGGTTTTGTTTTGGGAATTTTTGGCGTGAGTTGTGGCTGCCACAGTGGTGGCTGATGGTGGTTGTTTTGGGTTTTCTTTTGTGGTGGGTTGTGGCTGCCACGGTGGTGCTAGTGGTGGTGAATATGGCTGACTACTGGTTGCCATGAATTTATGTGTGGGTTTGTGGTGGCTTGAGTGGTGAGAATAAAAAAATAAAATAAAATAAATAAATAAATAAATAAATAATATTTTAATGAAGTGGTAAAAAAAATAGGAGTTTAGGAGTATTGTAAAGTCACGGTTAAATGCTATAAAATTGATTTTTTTAAAGGTTAAATGCTAAAATTTTTATAATAAGAATGCACTAATAACGTGTTTGTTGATTAGCAACTAGAGTTTGGTACTCATGCAGAAGAGTTGTGGCCCTACGAATTTGAATTAAAATAATAAAATAAAAGTACATTGGTATAAGTAAGGGTCAGCTCTCCTAGGGCTATACATACTAGCCTCACCCAGGAAAAAAAAAATCATCATTACACCCAAACTGACACTCATGACAAAAAAAAAAAAGAAATATCATTACCCAGCCTGACACCCAAGACAAAAAAAATAAAATTACACTCATCTCTTCAAACAGGTAATGCATGGGCAATTTGAAACTTCAAATATTTTTAGATATTTTTTTTATAAATCAATTCTTAGAAACTCGATTTTCAAATAGGTCGTCATATGAAAAAAAATGCCATATCAGTGGTGATTAGACCATGAAAATCGAGTCATTGATACTCGATTTATAGGCCAAAATCGAGTCTCTTAAAGTCAAGATGTTAATATAAAATATAATTTGAAAATATTGTCAACTAATTATATTGTTTGAAAATTATGGCTAATTTACTATTTTACCCTAGTTTTAAAAACCAAACCAGATAAAAAATTGAAAAAATAGTGATTTTTGCCCCTTTGGTCCGGCCAGGGTTTAGCCAATAGTAAATATTATAATAATTTATAATATTTATTAAAAATTTTAAAAATAATTTTTCATATCTTAATGAAAAAAATAATAATAAATAACCAAATCATTATAAAAGTAAATATATTTTAAATAAATATATATTTTTTAAATGGTTAAAAAAAAAAAAAAATCCTCAACTCCTCATAGACGCAATTATGATCTCAATCTCCACCTTCCATTTCCCATCAACGGCTAAAGCCCACCCACAATAAGCCCACTCTCATCCAACAGCAAACTCAAAACTCTCACATAGATTGCTCGCTGCTCTCTCACATTCTCTCTCCGTCTCCGCGGCATCAATCTTTGCCGCTTATCAACGTCACCACCAAGGTTTGCTACTTTCCTATGCTTTTTATTTTTTAGGCTAATTTCTTCACCGGGGTTTCAGTACTGCTGTTTATCTCTGAGTTATGGGCATCTTTCATTGTAGTTTTGAATTATTTCGTGCTTGATATTGATCTTAATTTCTTGAATTTGCTGCAAACCGTGATGGGTATTGCTTAATGAAAGCTATCTGTCTCATATATGTGGTCCAGTTGTAGTTATGTCTTTGATACCTCGGGTTGTATAAATTGGAGTATTATGGTGATATAGTGGATGGGTCTTATGATTACACTGTTGTTGGTTGCTGTCTAGATAGTGATACCTTGAAACGGTACACCAGTATTTACCGGCACTGATATATTTTGTTTCATTCACCAATTAGAGTGTGCCCATTTGGTACAACTTATTTTTTCAGTTTTTGGAAAATAGAATGCTTAAAAAAAAATCTGAACTTTGAAAAAAATGCAGATACAAAATGGGATGCCAAACGAGCACGAGTGAGATGAAAAAGAAGGGGAATAGGTGGTGGTGAGAGTATTGAGAGAGGTAGACCAGTTTTTTCATTTTTGGATAGTAATAAGATATGTATAAAAATATTAGATTATATACATAAATAATTTGAATTTTTATTATAATAGAAATAAGTATATATCTACACACACTCAGGGTGGGGTAGGGAAATCCCTCCCATCCCCTCATGGTGGTGGGGAAAACTCATACAGGACAGGATGAGAGTATGAGACAGATTGAATCGAGACAGATTTGGGCGGAGGCAATGATATTGCCTAACTAGATGGTTCATTTTGTTATGTTAGATGATGAATAAGTTAACAAAGGACCAGATTGGTTTGGTGATCAGAAAGCAAGTCAAAGCTTGAATTGAGGGCAACAAGCAGTATCCCAACTCTAGGCTTAACTGAGACATTTGTCATAACAGGGGAATTGCAGATTCTATTCTCAAGTCAAATAACTGAAGTTGTATTATGCTTTACCAGTCTGTATAGTTAGTTTTTTTTTTTTTTTTCCTTGTCTCTTGGTTGATTGGTGTCTTTTTGTTCTCTTCTTGTAGTAAGGGTGGTAAGGTGCTGTGCAGGCTGTGCTTTGCTTTTGGTTTTGGTTGTTTTTGTAAGTTGGTTTCCTCTCGGATGTTGTTGCTGGCTATCCAGGTTGTCCAGCTTGTTTTGAATGAAACCTAACTTGATTATCAAAAAATAAAAGGAAAAAAAGATGAAGAATAAGTTTAAATGCGAAATTTGGAACTCTAGGTTTGATATGAAATAATATAAGGTTTAAAATGTAATTTATCCTAATTCTTTTACACATGGAATTCCAAATAAACTGAACACGATAGTCCAGAACTTTTTAGCAATAGGACAGTGTAGGAGTAAATGGTCCACAGACTCCCCACTACATTTGCACATATAATACCGATCTAGCACAAACAGGTGTCTTTGCTGTGGATTAATCCATTATTTAAATTTTCCCCCAATGCTGCAGTTTACAAAAAGAAAGCAACTCTAGGTGGCACCTTCGTCCTCCAGACGTTTTTCCAATGAAAAGACATGTCACTAGTAAAAATAAAAGAATGATAGTACCCTCTGGTGGTCACATATAATGTAATAAAAATCTTACATTTCTGTATTTGTATTTGTTTGATTTGTGTGTGTCATGGTGTCATAACATGACTTTTTTTATTTATTTATTTTAATTAAAGGGTAATTCCATAATTATCATAGTTTAATTATGTATGAGTTGGCCATTTCCACATGTCAACTGGTTTATAATTTGCTGTGTTGGGTGTGGCTGTGGCTGTGTTATTCGTGGACTGCCATTGCTCATACAATGAGACTTTTGTTATTGATTTGGATGAATCTCTTATGTAGTTTGTTCAACATATTAAAATTAAATTCCTTGTTTTGTATGTGCTATTGTGATTGTAACATGGTGATCTTGTCTGTTGGTATCTGTTCATTTTGCAGTTAAAAGGTCTGAGGTTGCTGATACACAATGGTTAACGCCACTAAAGGACTGTTCATTTCCTGGTATGATACCTTTTCTAACCTGAAGCATTGCCAATTATGTCAAGGACTGACTGCTCACTCTGTGCATGGGTGCGTGCATTTTTAGTTAATTAAGTATTCTTCTCTTGGCGAATTAGGTTCTCTTTTTCATTTGAGACACCACTTCGTTGCATCTTACATCCATTTAAAGCACAAAAACAGTTAACTGAAACATCAAACATCAGATTTGTGACTGTTCATATTGCTTGGAATATGTTTACAGCATGATTTTTTGCATTTGGAATGTTTTTAGTTGATTATCATAGAGCAATCCAAAAATGTTAATCTATTAGTTGGATTCTGATTAGTATCATTATGTGATCATTTGAAGGCACCAATTGCCTCTCAATCCAATAATTTAACTGATGAATGGTGAGGAAGGCGTTTTCATGCCCACAGAATTTTTGTTTCATGTTATTGTCCTCTTATAAAATGTGTCATTGATGCTGAAAGATCCTGGTCATGGTTCTCTCTTGCAGTGACATACCAATGGCACAATTCATCATAAATTACAATGCCTCATTGCCTGCATCACAGAAGTTCATAATACAAGTTCTGGATAGCACTCACCTTTTTGTGCAACCCCACGTGGCTGAAATGATACGAAGTGCCATTGCGGAGTTTAGAGACCAGAATTCATATGAGAAGCCAAATTGATTTTTTCTTTTTTCTTTTTTCTTATTTTATTATTTTCTATTGTCCATCAATGAAGATCTTTCGTAAATGATGATGGGCATGTATCATAAAAACCTGTGCAACTTATATTTCAAGTCATTTTATATTGCTTCTCTTATCTGTTGCATATGAATTGCACATGAGTTACTGCTCCCTTTGTTTATGTGTTAACTTTTGGTAAGATGCTAATGGATTTAAACGACCTTTCTGCTGAATAATGCTTGCCCCTTCCTTTTTATTGGAGTTCATTTGTGATTGAACCAAGTTTTTGCAGAGTTCTTGAACTGGCAGTGAAGTTTGTGAAAACAAAACTGATGGTCTGGTTATAGTGCCATAACTATTTGACTGTAAGAGTAACATCTCTTGGTGAGTTTGATCAGATGTAGCAGGTATAATGTACAAGCTCACTGTGAAAACACTAATGAGTTTTGAATTCATGACCTCACAGGGGAGGTGGTACCAGTTGAGCTGGAGCTCATTGGCAAAAGCCTGGATGGTTGGTGGCTTGGGGAAGAAAGTATTTAATTGTTAAGATGTAGGCTTGGAGGGAGGAGTGCAATGTTTTAAAGTGTGATTTTTTTTTTTGGTGGTTACTTTAAATGTGTCAGTGGTGCTGAAAGAACCTAGTCATGTTTATGTCTTGTAGTGACATACCTATGGTCATAATTTTCTATAAAGTTTCGTATCGTAAAATCGTATTGTAATTGTTCATGAATCGTTCGATACATAAGTACATATATATCAGATGAATTGTATCATACTAGTTTTAATGCCATAACTAGCACTAACAGAGCAATATCTCTTGGTGGGTTTGGCCGGATGTGGCAGTCATAATGTGCAAGCTCTTGAAATATAATATTATATATAGTTAAATTGAGTATCATGTTCATGAGCTTGTTCATGAACACATTATAATATTTGATCTCAACTCGTTTGATAGTCAAGCTTAAACTTGAGCTTGACTTGTTTGCTAAACAAATGACCATAAACAAGCTTTTTTTTAAGTTGTTCATAAACAATTTGATTCATTTACAACTCTAAATAAAGTTCATGTTAGATGAAATTGCACTAGGGGTACATACATTTGTGATTCTCATGCTTCCTTTTTTGTTTCTAAGCGTGACTATTAACTTGGCTAGCTGTTGTTTTCACTCAAAGAGACTAATTTAACTTGGGCAAATCATCTAAGGCTGAATTTGAAATTTCAAGTGGACAATTAGTTGCAGATGTTTCCATTCTCAAATCAAAGAGTGCAAAGGAATGGATTGACTTCTTTTTATTTTTTATTTTTGGTTTACAAGAAGTTGAGGAAGGAGATTCAAACCCAAGTTTTTCCTATTAAAATAATTGAGTAATGCTATTGAATACAAGTTAACGGTGGCTTAATTAGTATAAAACAACATTTAATTTGCTAAAATTCCAGTTCTTACCAAATATGGTTGGATAACCATTTGATCCCTTCATATTCAACCTTATCTTAGGTCTAAATATGGTACAATTTGGGTATAGTTCTCTAGGTGCAATGGGTTAGGTTTTTCAATTAAAATCAAAGACATAACTGCATTAAAATTAATTTCTTAAAAAAAAAATGATACTTTTTGTGTTTTATTAATCTCTACAAACATGTATCTAAATTTAGTTAAAAAGCTTAACTAAATTTGTCGAAATTCTACATTAAGACGGTAAGACCTAAACTTTTTATTTATTTATTTATTTATTTATTATTGATACAAAATAGAGATACCAATCTAGTCTAATTTAATATGTGTGAAACTCCCTCTTAGAGACTTTCCCCATTCTCATTTAACAAGAACTTTGTACTTGTAGAGTGATCTAAACTAATTTTGAATCCTCTTCTCTTTGTACAAATTAATTGCCAAATAGCCAATGCCTATGAAGGGAAATATTAGGTGGCCAATAAATAACTAAGTGATACAAATTTTTTTTTTCTAACACATCTCATGGCTATTGAAGCGGTTGATTGTGAGTGGTGACCATAAGGGAAAGACTCATAGACCCACTACTAACTGTACACTATTTTAGTAATTGTGAAATTTATTGAGAAAAAAAAAAGTTGTTTTCAAAGCATTATTGATAGATAAATGACCACCCAGCAAATAAAATAAACGCTTTTAAAGAGAAATAGGATTGCCTAAACTAGTGTTATTACCACAACAAAAATCACAATTTACTCACATGGCAAGTCGTAAAAAGTAAATAATGAATCTATCATTTTTATTCTTAGGCTCACAATTTATCATGGGCTAAGCCGTGATAGCATTATTAGGCCTAATCGGGTCCATGAGAAAAAAGAGACTCATCAATCAAATAGCTTAACCATCAACAGCTGATATCAGTCTTAGAACAGAAGTTACAAAAACTACCGGCACTGTCTAATCCGCCCCCTCTCTACGATCTTCTTCCTTCTGAACCCAACCATTAATCTTCACTCGCTCTCTCTCTCTCTCTGAGAAAATGTCAGTCTCTCTTCATACAATCGCTTCTACTCCGAGTTTTCAACCCCAAGTCAGAGCCTCTCACCCTCACCTCAGGTTTTCTCTCTCTCTCTCTCTCTCTGGTAGTTGAAATTTGTATCAATGAGTATTATTTTAATTAATGATTTATGAATTCTTCTTTATGTTTCACAGTTGCACTACAAAGCTTTATTCTGGACTAAAGCTTCAATCTTCAAGTTTGCTCACTTTCCCTTATCTCTTTCTCTCCCTTCCTTAGTTTTATGATTTATCTACTTTTATTTATTTTTTTTTCTTTCTTAATTGTTCAGGTCTGTTTGGTATTAAAATACCCAACTTGACGGCTGATTTCTATGGCAAAGTTAATAAGAGCTTGCAACCCAGGTAATTCAATTGCATTTAATATAGTCTAATTTTTGTGTTACCTTCAATCTTTTGCAATTTAATTGGTGGGTCTCAAACATTATTCTGTATTCTATAACTGTTTCTGGGATTGCGCATTAGTAAATTTTTGGAGCAATGAGAAGCACGTAAATTTTTAACTTCAAAAATATATGTATCCAATTACAAAATGATATGGGTATTTCTTTGATGGGATTTATTTGAATTGTACTATTTTGAGCTCCACTGAGCAAATTAACATACAAAGAAATGTGTTTTTATATCCTTGATTTATTTTCCCCTTCAAATATATTAATGGAAAGGAATTTCTGTTGCTTTTGTGGTTGCTTTTCGATGTCATCTTTGTTAAGTCTCCTTCTGGATATTTGGTTATATGGCAAAAGGGAAATTTTGATTTTCAATATTGCTCTAGGTGAAACTCATTATAAGGTGCCTGTATGTTTTTTTGCATCTTAAACTTGCTTTCATAGTCTTAGATGATTACTTTGTGAGTGATAATGAGTGCCCAGGTTCAAGTGTTGCTGGGTTCCTAGACATAGCGCCATTTCATAAAAGAAAAAATAATTGACTTTGGAATGTACTTTGAATGAGACACCTCTAGATCGATGTTATGTTCATGTATCTTTTCAAAACAATAATTGACTGCTTATGTTCTATAACCCTTTGTTATTTAGTCCTGGATATCCCCAACACATTGATTTAGAGTGCAATTATTTCTACTTATAGAGTACAACTCACCCTTTAGTTGGAAGTTTTAAACATCCTCTCAGAAGTTGTTCTTTTGTATCCCACTCTTACAGGATAATTTTTTCTAATCATTCTCTTATTTAGTTCTTCCATGATTGCTTTTGTACCCTTAAAAAAATCTGAGCTATTCTACACTATTTTTTGGTTTAGCCCTCTTGAATAAATAGATGTCTTTTGAATTTGCATGATTTTTTTTTTCAAGAACTGGCCTAATTGCTAAAGTAATATGTTACTGCATGTATGATGTACTTCTGTGTTTGCAGGACTCATAATCATATAGCAGCACGAGGACGAGTTAGAATGATGCCTATAGGGACACCAAGAGTGCCATATAGAACTCCTGGTGAGGGAACTTGGCAATGGGTTGACCTATGGAATGCCCTTGTAAGTCACTGCCAATAACTCCATGTTAAACAAAGAGTCAATTGAATTCACCAAAGTTCATTTTTATGGTTAATAACATAGAAATGATGCAAATATGGGGTTTGCTGTCGCTTTTTTGTAGAAGAGAGAACGTGATTCTCCTAGGCCAAGGACTCTGTCCAATGATCTTACCTTCTGCGAGTTTTAAATTTTCGACTTTTTTTTTTTTTTTTTCTTCTTTTGCTTAAACATTTAAGAACAGTGCTTTTTGTTTATTGTTTGTGGTTTGGTTTTTTTTCCAAAATCTGGCCTTGAAATTCAATATGTAAGCCAGGAAATGGATTGACTATTGGATGGCTCATCTATTAAAAAAAAAAAAAGGTCATACCTAGTGCACAAAGCTCCCACTTTTCCAGGGTCTGGGAGGCTCATCTATTCAAGATTAATATTTATATGCATTTCTAGTTTCCTTGTGATTTCTACCTGATTTACAGTTAATTATATTGCTCTAAGAATTTCACATACTTGGGATGCAGTATCGAGAACGTGTTATCTTTATTGGACAAAATATAGATGAAGAGTTCAGCAACCAAATACTGGCAACAATGTTGTACCTTGACAGTGTTGATAATTCCAAACAGCTCTATATGTACATCAATGGTCCTGGTGGAGATGTGAGTTCCTTATAAACCAGTCATCTACAATCATATCCTTATTCTTTTTGAATATTTTTGACATTTGTGAGATCTTTTTTCCTGATAAAAACTTGCTCTGTTTGCAGCTTACTCCAAGCATGGCTATTTATGACACCATGCAGAGCTTGAACAGTCCTGTCACCACCCATTGTGTGGGCTATGCATACAATCTAGCAGCCTTTCTTCTGGCAGCTGGAGAAAAGGTAACAATTTTGTTTATTAGAATCTGGAGTGATAACATTGTTATACAACCCTATCATGGAGGCAGCGAGGATATACAAAGTTATAATGCTATATATGCCACAGTGCAGGGGAGCTGGACCTAAAATAAGGCATTTTGACCAACTCAGTCAGTGATGAATGATGGTGGACAGTTCTTTTCCTCTCTTTTTGATCTATAATATCACGGTTTTCCCTTATTTTAAGTTAGCATCTGACGCAGTAGAAACTGGAACTTTGCAACACAAAAATTAAAAGACAGGAAAATAAAGGATAAGATCTAGGAGTCAGCACCTAGGCTTGCTTAGAGTTAGCACAGCAAAGGAAATCCACTAGGAGTCAGCACCTAGGGTTGGCTAGAGTTGGCACCAAAGCAAAAAAACCCAAATGCAACTTTCATTCATCAAAATCATCTCCATGATAGGAGTACAATGCTTTGTATATATAGGAATACTAAACCCTAATTCTAATTAGTGTAGGACACCCTAATTGCCTTATTACGAATATAACATTTCTTATAGAAATTAAGAAACTAATAACCTAATAAACTAATAGGACCTAAAATAAAAATACAATTGATTTAAAAGAATAAATAAAACTAAATTAAAATAAATTGTTACTTGTGCTTCCCGCATCAGCATCTTAATGAACTTCTTTGATAGAATTGTGTCATTATGAAATTAGGATACTCATCAAGAGTTTTAAAAATAAATAAATAAAGGATACTCATCAAGAGTTTGAAGTCTTCTTCTTAAGAGTTTGAAGTCTTCTTCTTCAACATGGGTGGAAGTAAGAAGGATATGTTAAACATGGAGTCAACAATGACTAAAAAAGAATACATGTAACTTGATTAGTTGATGATGATTTATAGAGCTGTCTTCAATTTAATTGTGATTATACTAGTTGAGTTGAGTATAACATGCTGTTTGTATAGGTTGCATTCACCTTTTCATGACATGCCTAAACTCTAAAGATCTAATTCTATATTTCTTTTTCATAATTTTTGCTTAAAAGGGTAACCGCTTTACAATGCCTCTTTCAAGAATTGCACTACAATCTCCTGCTGGAGCTGCTCGTGGTCAGGTGAGACTGCATACCATCTTGTCATGTAAACCTATTGTAGATACTTTCTGTTAATATGGCTTTTCATTCCTTGTAATATTCATACATATATGAAATTTCTGTCAGGCTGATGACATTCATAATGAAGCAACTGAACTTCTCAGAATCAGAGATTACCTTTTTAATGAATTGTCTAAGAAAACTGGCCAGCCTGTTGAAAAGGTTAGCTTGCTCATGACTAAATCCTATGATGTCTTTTTGGCTGTTCTGTTTGACTCTTATATAAGATAGACTCTACTCTTGTAAATAATGGCTGCTAAGAAGCTGAAGTTCATATCTTGCCAATTTTATTTGTATTGTGTAGAGTTTGTTTCTCTTCATTCCTTGAGTTGATTCCTTTTTATTTCTTAAAATATAGAGTATGATCAGTTTGAAAAACCAAGTTAATGTATATCTGCAGATTAACAAAGACTTAAGCAGGATGAAACGCTTTAATGCTCAGGAGGCTCTTGAATATGGGCTAATTGATCGTATTGTTAGGCCACCCCGTATTAAGGCTGATGCGCCTCGCAGGGATGCTGGAACAGGGCTTGGTTAGTATACTTGTTTGAGCACTTAATTCGCTGATTGCAGTTAGACAGATCAGAATGTTTCCATAGTTTTTATTTATTGACATGTATAATTGGCTATCTAGTTAGAAATGGTTTGATAGGAATTTTTATCCTTGCACTGATTTTGTGATAAATGGTGCCCCACGAGGGCTTTTAGAAAGCAATATTTTGTCTGAATCTTCCGTGTCCACTGCCTTTCTTGTCAGTGGCATACTCATACATACATACATACATATATATATATATATATATATATATATATATATAAACCGAAGCCTCTGAAACTCTCACAATTTTTCACGTCACCACTATTTTCTTTTTCATTTTAGTCTAGGTTTTATATTATATATATTTACTATTTCTCATCAACGTGCAATTATCTTATCAATTGTTATAATAGTTTAGTTTAAGTAAAACTCTGTTAGATATATGTTTCAAGAATTTGAAAATTTTACTTCAACTAAAATTTTATAACAAAAATTTCAACAAATATAAACCCTTGCCAAGGTCCAAACCCTTCATACTCACTCAAATTTTCACAAAGAAAACTCACATAGAAAATTGAAGCCATGGTAGGAAGCATGAAGGTTCAGAAGAAACAGAGAATTGAAAGAGATGATGACAAAGACGAAGACAACATAAGAAGCAGTCTACCGGACTGTCTCCTTACTGGCATCCTCTCTTATCTCTCAACACGAGACTTTGTTGCAGCAAAATATTTTTTTTAAACCTGAGTAGAAGTTTGAGCTCTTTTTTTGTTATTTTCTTCTTCTTTATTTTTTTTGAGAATCAAGACCTCGAAGAAATTTATTAATCAACCAAAATCAGTTACAAGAACATGATAAAAGTGTGGTGGAACATCCTCCATCCACACTGTGAGAGCATCAATATGTTTTGCGTACTGAGCTAAACTATGAGTTAGAGAGTTGCTTGACCTACGGGTGTGTGAAAAAGAAATACAAGAAAAGCCTTCTAGGTTCTGCTTAACTGAGGAAATCAAATGGCCATAGGAAGAAAAGGATTCCTCCTCGCTTTGTAAGGCTGAAATAATCAACTCTGAATCTCCCTCGACAATAACAGAGGGTAGATGGAGTTCAAGGGCGAAAGTGATGGCTCTAACGGCTGCCATTGCTTCCACTTCATTTGAGGAAGATGGTAACCTGGTTTTTTCAGACATGGAGGCCATCACCCTTCCCTGATGATCACGAACAACAACTCCCAATCCAGCTTCATCTGTCTTGCGGAATACGGCACCATCAAAGTTGATCTTGAGACTTGCTGGTGGTGGAGGAGTATATGATTTTTAGCCTGTGATTCATGGTTTTTCATGTGTATATGATTTTTTTCATCGTTTAAAGTTTAGACCCGTTAAAATTTAAAACTTATTGTTTTATGAGTTCATATACTTTTTTATTTTTCTTATATTTCTCTTTTGAATAGTCATATATTTTTTGAATTATTTCAATAACTTATTCTGTAAATATATATATATATATATATATATATATATATATAGACATTTTGGAAGTTTTAACATCTGAATTTATGTAGTTTTTGCAAATTTGAACATGTTTAATAGATTTCAACGACTATACCATGTATTATTATTTTGAAGGTAATCAATTTTTCTTTTATACTTCTCTATTGAGTAATCATATACATCTTGTTTTCATTCAAAAATTTATAGGAAGTAAATCTTATGATTCTTTAAAATTTTTTGGCCTTTTAAAAGTTTTAATATTTGAATTATTCTTTTGATGGTAACACTCTTATATTTCTATGTTGTGTAGTCACATATATAATTTTATATATATATATATATATATATATATATATATACATTATCTATATTTTGTAGGCTATAAATATTTTGATTGCGAACAATAGAAAAATATAAGAAAAAGATGGGTTACATTCAAAAGAATAATCAATGGCTATAACTGAAAGGAATCAAAATATTTAAAGCCTACAAAATATATATAATTATATATATTTTGTAGGCTCTAAATATTTTGATTCCTTTCAGTTATATATATTTTGTAGGCTCTAAATATTTTGATTCCTTTCAGTTATATATATTTTGTAGGCTCTAAATATTTTGATTCCTTTCAGTTATAGCCATTGATTATTCTTTTGAATGTAACCCATCTTTTTCTTATATTTTTCTATTGTTCAGTCATATATATTTTGTTTTGTTTCAATAATTTCTAAGTCGTGAATCATCTGATTCTTTAATATTTTTTGATTTTTCAGAAGTTTTAATACCTGAATTTTTGAGTTATTTTTTTACAATATCTGAAACTGTTTGACAATTTTTTTTATAAGTCATTGCATGTTCAAGGAATGACATCTTCATTAAATTGTAACACAAATTGAAGTCATATAAGAGTAAATCATGCAATGGTGTGGTTTCTTAATCAATTTAAGATTTTATAAAATTATTTTAGTCTACCTCACAAATAGGTAGATTCCCGTGCATAGCACGGTTAGCGATTAATTATTATTTATTTTCATTATCATCAAGACATGACTCACTCAAGTTGCACCAGTAATAATTTGTTTTTCAATTTTTTTTTCCCAACTTAATCCATTGTTCTTTAACTGTTCACTCAAAGGAAACAGCTGATATTACAATGTTCAGTGTAAATAATGGCTTAATAAAATTGTTTCCAACACTCTAGATCAATGAGTAAAAAGAAGCTTAGATCAGATTTAATTTTTAACAAATTTGCTAGATAATAATACAAATATAAACAAAACAATGTATTGCTAATTAAGAACTAGAATTACATTATTTCTATTATTAGGGCCTAGCAATGCACATTTGGTTTGCTCTACATTATGCTAGGCTGAATCTATATACATACAATACAAGACTAGATATGGATTAATCTGCTTTGTACCAGTTTAGCCAAATCACGGCTGCTTGTAACTAATCTCTCTTAATCTTTCTTTCCTCCATTCTTCATTGACCTTAGCAATAAAACTTTCGATTCTTCTCTCCAAATTATTGTCATATTCTTCATCATCTTGCCAACAAGTTTCATCATCACTACTATTATCATCATCATCTTCGTCATAACCATCAGAACCATGATATTCCTCATCCTCATCTTCGTCCTCGTACTCATTCTCATCCTCCTTACCATTAATGTAATCCCCTGTGTCATCTTGTGCATCTTTCTCTTCTTCATTCTGAGGGAGGAAGGGAGGCATTACCCCTTCAACTTCTTCTGTAGATGGTCTATAATTCCCAATAAGGATGGCAATAATTATTGTGTTAAAAACTAAAAACACAAGAAGAGGACTAGATGAGAATCCAAGAGGCTTTTGTTGTTGACGGTTTGATGACCACAAGTTCAGGACCAAAATGGCAACCCAACACAGAAAGAGGGTTATCAATATGTTAACAAAACTCATGCCCCTGATATGGAAAATGGCCTATTGTTGTATCAAACTATCAATATCTTTATAAATCTTATATTCTTATGACTAATTTGGAAAATGGGTTCCGTACGTTGTTTGTTTTGTCATGTCCTCGGTGTAGAAGAACTATAATTTATAGAGTTTGAGTAAATAAAGAGGTTTTCTTAGAAAGTTAATTTGAGTGTGGTGGTAGTATACCAATCATTTTCGTAGAAACTCAGTAAGCACACCTCGTGAAGTATTAAAAAGCCGTGGCTAAGCCAATTTAGTAAGTTTCTTCATTCTTGAATGCCAAGCATATTTTTCGCAACCTTCCAGAATGAAGAACTAGACCTGGCCATTAGGCAAGACTAGCAGTTTGGTCTGTCTTCTGCACGTGGATACAAGCAAGCCCAACCCAAAATCTGGTGATTTTTATTGCTATCTTCTAAATTTTTCTATACAATGTGTTGACTTGTGATGTTAGTTTCGGGAACTTGTTAAGGGGTCAATGGCCAAGGTGGTATCCGAGCAATGCATAGACAATTGAGATTGACAGTCTTCCGTCAAAGTCCAACCGGATTGAAGGAATATTCTTCAACACTAAGAGCAATCACATTAATTTATCCAAAAATTCTTGTCTATTTTAAATATACAACAAATTTTCAAAAACACCTACATCAGATTATTTATTCTACATTATATTTTATTTAAATAATAATTTTTTTTCATTCTATTTTTATTATTATCTTCATATATATGTATGTATATATATATATATATAGAGAGAGAGAGAGAGAGAGAGAGAGAGAGAGAGAGAGAGAGAGAGAGTCTGGCTAGAGCAAGAGCTAAAAGAAAAGAAAAGAAAAATAATAATGAAATACACAACTACAGTAACTATGTATATTTACACGGTAACAATAACAACTTTGCAAATTTACACATCTTTAACTTAATTGATATGGGTGATTTCGGGACTCGAATGTGTAAATCGAGCTATTTTTCTATTTTGCATTGTTGATGCAAACGCTTTACATGGTTGTTCAAATGACTATCAGTTATTGTGAGAATCAAGATCACTACAATCAAATCATTAAAAAAAGTTACATTTATTTTCTTTAAATGTACTAAGTAATGATGAACACAAGGAAATCAGTAGGCTGAATGTCTCGGGTATCAGTGATCAGAAAGCACTTGTAAGTCTTGAAAAAGCAAACACAAAATCAGAGGTGACCGGAGAAGACCGGCTAAGAATCCTCCGATGGTAAAGTTAGTATTTTTGGGATTCCAATTTTTGTGGAAGTGTGTCCTTTACCTTCTCAGTGATGAATGCTTATATAGTACACACTTTGGGGCAGTTACTCGTTTAGTAACTGCTTCTATCATTGAGGAATTCAAAAGACTTGGACGTAACTTCCATAACGGCCATGGAAGTTACATTATTTGGGCTTGTTTTCCATAACCGCCATTGGAAACTGGCTATGGTAATGAACCTTGACTTTAGTGCTCCGTGCTAAGTGAGAAGCTTGTCCTAAGCAAATATGGGGAGAGATGTTTAGAACGCAGGAAGGTCGTCCAGGTGTTTCTTTCCACGGATGACCTCATCATGGACGAGCATACTATAATGTAATCCATCATTTGTTCCGTTTGTCCTTCTTGCCTTGGACAACCTCCATGGACGAGTCTGGAATTGGTGCGTTATAATACACCATCAAGTAATACTTTAAAAAAATAAACTATACACTTATTTAAGTAGCTACTGTATATATAACTTGTTATTGGCTCGTGCATCACCATTTTTTTTTTCAACTTATTATAACTTATAAATATTATAAGCAGAAATGTTATTAAAAAACTTTTAAAAAGTTCTATTTATTTGAGAGAAGATGTTATTATTATTATTATTATTATTATTATATACAGAAGCCTTTTGTTGTTATTTTACATGGTCCTCTATTAATTTGTGTTTGAATTTGATTAGAATGTTTTGCTTTTATATATTGTAGGAACACAGTTTGTAACCCAAACCCAAGATGTGTGGGATATTGGCCCAGTGAACCCAGTACAATAAATTTATAGAGAGTGGATTAAAGAACTAGGCCCTAATGAGTTTAACAACAGCTAGTATGGATTTAAAAGATGATGAAGCAAGAACAAGGAAAATAGAACTGGATGAATTTACTGTCCGAGGAGGCAAATCTTGGTATAAATCAATAGAACTGATTACAAATGCAACTTTGATTGCTACAGTATTCTTTCTCTATTTTTTCGATCCCCCTCTCATTGAGGGTCTCTCACATTATATAGCTCACTTTGGACCATCTTGATTCTACACTTGTTGATCATCTGAGCCCTCACTTGAGTGCTTATCCCATCAGATACCTTATTTGGCTTTCTGTGAGTCATGGTAGTCAAGACAGTACTGTTCAGGAGTCTTTTCCACATAAATGCGGTTAGAAAAGTAGTTGTAGTGCATTTCATACGGTGGTAGCAACTTTTCCTTAGATATTTCTGAGTTCCCATCACTCTTATACATGTGTGATGCATGTCCTTATTGCTGAAGCCTCCTAAAAGGTCACCTTGATTGTTGGGATACAGTTTTGAGCTGCATTCATCATATTCGAGGAGGAGTTCCTCCTCAGACCACCCTTCATTCGTTCCTTACATATGAGACTTTAAAATTGGAACCCCTCATAACTATTTGTCCCTTCTCGGACCATTTAATGTCTTCGGACCAAGCCCAAGGCCCAATATATGATTCTGGGCCCTTATCCCTACACACATACACATATATAGGTAAATACTCAAATAAATTGTAACAAATATGTTAAAATAAATAAAGAAATTCTTTCAACAAATAAAAAAATGAAAAAAAAAATAAATAAATCTAAACACAATAGTTGATAATAGAAAGGGACATTAGATCTGTGGGAGGTCTGAGGATCGAAGAGGATTAGAACATGAAATATCTCGTAAAATCCCCCCCGTAGAAGTGTATCCGCCTCGAAGACTTCACCGACCTGACAATGAGAGAAGCCTATGGAGAAGAAAAAGGAACTTTTAGGGGGGGGGGGGGGAGACGGTGGGAGGAAGCTTCCTAGAATGGTATAACTCCCCCATTCGCATTGAATGCCCTACAACAAGCTTATCAGCTGTATTAATGAGGAAGTGACACCTGAACAGTGATTTCACAGCTAGTAGCCCCTTCTACTACCTTCAAAAGAACTCTGATGGGACAAGTATCCTAAGAATAGCCATGAGGCACACAGGTGGAGGGCTGAGATGTAATAAGGAAAGATATATAAGGGAGATGGACCTCTTAGATAGGGGTTGTTGAACATTCTTTTTCTAAAGAGAGAGAGAAAGAGACAGAGAGAGAGAAATAAACAGTGGGAATTTAGTGTAAGGTCTGGAATGTTCATGCATAAGAACCCAATCTTCGAACAAACCCAAGGAGAGCGTTATTCAAATAACTACTTGAATTACATCTATCTATTACTTTGTACTCTTCGGCCTTAGACATGTGCTTAGTTTTGGATTACACCTGAACTGTTTTTCCACTTTCTGTAGAAATTCTATTGTTTGGGTTTGGTTTGAAGGAAAAGACATCATTTTTCTTAGTGGGCTTAGACCTTCATTTTCCTAGTACTTACAAGATCTGCTAACAAAAATTGAGAAAAACAATTGTAAGCTTATCTATGGAGAACATTAATTGACAATAATAAAACTCAATCAGCATTAAGATAAATGATGTGGGAAGTTCTGTATCTTTCATTTTATCGCTAATTAAAAAGGAAGTTTCGAAATAGAACTCCATCAACATCAAGAGAAGGGGAACTCACAAATTCCATGTGTTTCTCTCTCTCTCTCTCTCTCTCTCTCTCTCTCTCTCTCTCTCTTAGCTTCAAAAATTTGTTGGATTTCTTGGTAATTTTCTATCTACGAAAAACATCAACAACAACATTAAAACAAACTATTTTCTATCTATTTTTTTATCAAATAAAATAGAAAATAACTTCAAAAAGGGAAAGAAATTTGATAAAATGCGGAAAATGAAAAGATAAAATAACTTGAAAAAGAATGAGAAGTTAACAAAGCCATACGTTTGTCAGGATTTTTTTTGTTGCAATTAGAACTCATAGTGTTATATGTTAATATATATATATATATATATATATATATATATATATATATATAGTGCAACTATTGCATATTAATAAAATTTAAGGTTTTCATTTTTTTTTTTTTTTTTGGAGGAGATGAGTAAGCATGAGTTACAATACTAAAAAAAATGAGAGTTATGAGTGCAAAGGATGATATAAAAACTCATTGATTTCCATAAGGGGTAATGTGCGCACCGTAAGTGAGACCACTGGGCTAGGCTAGGACTCACTTAGGCTGACAACTTATTTGTATAGTGGGCTTGGATTTCCTACACTGGGTTGTTCTCAACACTGAGACCCAATGACATCACTTTTCTCTCTTTCGCTGCCTGAATCACTCCTCTCTTTTTTCTCCCTCTCTCTTACTCCTTCACTCTTTTTGGCTTTCTCTCCGTGAACCTTCAACGACCTTTTTTCGTTCCTGTGTTTCTCATATTTATAGCTCAAATTTCGTGGAGAGACTATGATTATCTTCAGGTTTAGTGCAACAGGTGGTCCAATGTTGTCACTCATAAGTGGGTGGTTAGGTAGGAGTGGGAGGTGGTGTGAGTGGCCTGGGAACTTGTTTTCCCCCTTCTGTAGGTACCCTCGACAGAGGCGCTATCTGAGGAACTGCCGAATATGTAAAGGACGGGGCGTTTGAACATTGGTCCTTCATCAATGCTCGGGGAATAGACTTGCCGAACAACGTTGAAGTGGCACAATTTGGGCCCATAGCTTGTGTGGCTTTGGGATGGGTTGTTAAGCAGAAATAGATTGGTTCTTATGGGCCATTCATCCATACCGGATTCCCAGGCCCAAATAGGCCTTGGTGTAGGACGCCATACATTAGCCCCCCCTTGATTCGTCCCCCGTTCTCGGGGTGAATCAAGGATCCCAAGGGGTGGCAATCCACCCGAGAAGCCGAAGAGTCAATATCCGCCAGTTGAGGAACGTGTTAATACGCCCCTCAAAAGACGTGTTTAAACCTGACTGATGGCTTATCCATCATTATTGTCTGACGGTTCGTGAACTGAGGCATCACGCATGTGGCAGTTGATGTGGCGATCCGCTTGGTCTCCTGCCAGTAGATTATTTAATGCTACTCATCTCGCTTCCTACCCCTATAAATAATCGTTTCTGTCTCTTTCCTTCACTTTTGCATTTCTCACCGTTCAATCTTTTTCTCTGCCGAGCATTCTTCCTTTGTGGCTCATCTCCTAGCCCAGAACACACCTCCTCCTTAGAGCCCATAGTAAGTTCCATATCTTCTTCTTCTTCTTCCTATTTGCTCCATTTCATTCTATTCTTCAGTAATCTCAGTATTTCTTTTCTTTTAAGAATTCTCGCTTGTAGAATGGGTTATTCCCATCTCCTTTCTTCTGCAAACGCCTTGGCTAGTTTTAGGGCTGCCTACAATGTTCCTAGGGACGTCGACATTGCCTACTGTAACATGGGCGATATTGACATCCAAAGGCACCGTGGTGTAAAAACGGTTTTCTTTCCTTTGATGGCTATTCTAGAAGGTGGGCTTAGGTTCCCAGTTGACCCTCTGATTTTAAGTACCCTTAGATTTTTCAGCCTTTGTCCCGACCAACTCCCTTCCAACTTTTACCGGGTAATGAGTTGAGTGAGTAGGTTGAACCAGTTGTTCGGGTTACAACTGAATCATCATGACATTAATTTTATGTACAGTTTGTGTGGCAACATTGATTCAGATTATTATTTAAAAACTAGGGACGTAAGGGTACGGCTTATTTCGTGCCTACCAGATTCGAATAGAAATTCGGCTAGAGATTTTGTACAGGTGAGCGGCAATTGGTTTGCCGAGGAGCTCCCCTGCGCATTTTCACCGTGCGATATTGGTCGGTACCAAACGTTATTTATTTGGCCTCTTTTGATTTTGGTCCGAGTAAGTAACTACTAACTGACTTTTATTTCCTCTATGCAGAGAGCAAAAGGTTCAAGCCGGATCTCAGAGTGGTACATGTTCGGGACCTGAATTTTGTGCTCAGGTCGGAGATTTGGTTCACTCAGACAAACAACTCCGAGCGTCTCATCTTATCCTCGGTGTCGATCCTGTTTACTCAACTTGGCAAGGATTCAGCCAAGCCTTGATAGTTGATAGCCCCCTCCTCTAGTATATAGACGTCTGGCACGCAAACTTCCTCCCGCCAAAGTTTACCGTAGGCAAAGCACGTGATCTCAGTCCTCAGTTCATTTGTTCGGACGAGCGCCAGCCCATACGTGATGATTCGACCGAGCGTGTGTCACGAGCGCGCTGAGAGAGGACTCACGAGCAAGTTCAGCCAGAAGCTCTTGTCTCGCCCGAGAACTCTATAGAGTTCGAGGCTCTTGTTCAAGAGATCGAAGGTGCAGCCACAGAATCAATCAGCTCTTTCGAAACAGAATCTGACCAAGGCAACGCCATGGTGGTCAGGAAAAAGATGATGATCAACCGCTTTGTCTAGGGCGCCCAGCACAGACCCTCGGCCAAGATCCTACGCCTCCCCCTGCCCTAGCAAGCCGTGTTCGAAAAAGGCAGTGCACGGCTGAGCAAACGCAGACAAGCTCGGGTAATGCGCCTTCCAGAACGCCTTTCCAGCCATCAGTGCGCATAGTCATCCGAGAGCCGGTAGCACAAACTGCAGTAAACCTAGCGTCTACTTCCCAGGCTTCGGCGAAATGGCAACCTTCCTTCCAACTCGACGATAAGCCTTTTCTTGCTACGGCCAGTGTACGGATGTGGGAAAAGAGTCATGGGGGTCGCATTGCCCAGAGTCTGGCGCGTGGCCTTCTTCTGCCCAAAGACGTGCACGCTTTTTCGGAAGGGACGGACGAGTCTTTAGGAAGGCGATTGCAATGGCACACCATAGCGGTAATTGTTCCATCTTTTTTCATCATTCTCGATTTACTACTCGTTCTTATATGTGTACTTTCTCTTTCTCCTTACAAACGTCATTATTGTGTGGTTAGGCCGCGCAACTATCGTAAATAGTGGACGGGCGGATGAGGGAGCTTGCTGAAGATGCTGAGCGGGAGAAGGCTTTGAAGGATGTTGCTGAGGCCACGGTGAAGGAGAAGTTGAAACTTGCCAAGGATGCGGTGGAAAAAGTTGCTTCAGTTAAGAAGGCACAGGCTCTGGCCGAAAGGAGGTCCACGGAGCTTGAAGTGCAACTGGGAGGCACCGAGCTTAAACTGGCGAAGGCCCAGAGTCTAAATATTATGTTAAAGGGAAAACTGGCCGACTTGAAGGCAGCGTTCGAAGCTTGCGAAAGCAAATGGTACGACGAAAGGTTCGCGGATGCCGAGAATTCGGTGGAGCCGGTCATTCGCCAGGCTCACTTGCTTGGATTTAAGGAGGGGTGGTTTGCTGCATTTCAGGCCATGAGAGTTCTCGAGGATTCTTCCCTGAGGGATCGCGGCAAAATCCCCTTCCCGAACACCCCAAATGCCGCGCAGAACGCACCCTTTATTATCGACGAAGAAGAGACCACTAGCATGAGGGAACTGGTGAATGCTATTGATTCTCATGCGGAGCTGACAAACATGGAGGCAACTAGCCACTCTCATGCTGGGGATAAAATCGGGGGGAATGCCCAATTGCCAACTTCTTTTGCCGACCAGCAACCTCCTGAGGATCCATCCTTCATTCAAGCCGCGGACCTCTGAAGTCGACGGCCGTACCGACTTTCTCGCACTTTACTTTTCTTTTTCTTTAAAAAATTAACTGAACTGGATTGCCTACGTCACCGAGCTGTGGTGATGAAACAATTTATTTCCTTTAGGCTTTTATTTTCTATCTTCCGAGTTGCCGGGTTTTGGCAACCAAACATCAGTTTAAATTTTACATGTTGTTTTAAGTTATGTTTGTGAATGCTTTACTATGGGGTGCTTTCACTTTGACCGAGTAATCAATCTTCATTGGTTGCTTCTTTAGGGTAAGGTTCCCCCTTGCCCAGCAACGAAGGTTGCATCGGGAACAGTTCTCCGTCTGGGAAACTTAGGCCAAGGCTCCACCTCGCCCGAAAATGCCTATTGAACCGGGGACAGGTTTTTGTCCTCGGAGAATATAAGCTATGGTTTCTTTCTGCTAGGTGAAAAGTATCAATTTGGAGACAGATCTCCGTCTTTAGACGATTTGTAGGATTTCTGCCTGCTCAGAGATGGGTTAAGAACCAAGAAGCAGGTTTCTGCTTTTTGGATAATTTAATAGGTTTCCACCTACTCAGGGATGGGGATCAAACCGAGAAGCTGGTTTCCGTCTTTAGAGTAATTTAGGTTTTCACCTGCTCGGTGATAAGGGTCGAACCGAGGGTCAAGTTTCCGTCCTTAGAGTAATTTAGGTTTCCACCTGCTCGGTGATGGGTTAAGAACCGAGAAGCAGGTTTCTGCTTTTTGGATAATTTAGTAGGTTTCCACTTGCTCGGTGATGGGGATCGAACCGAGAAGCAGGTTTTCGTCCTTAGAGTAATTTGGGTTTCCACCTGCTCGATGATAGGGATCGAACCGAGGGTCAAGTTTCCGTCCTTAGAGTAATTTAAGTTTCCACTTGCTCGGTGACAGGGATCGAACCGAGGGTCAGGTTTCCATCCTTAGAGAAATTTAGGTTTCCACCTGCTCGGTGATAGGGATCGAACCAAGGATCAGGTTTCTGTCCTTAGAATAAATTTTTAAAGTCTCCACCTACTCGGTGATAGGGATCAAACCGAGGGTCAGGCTTCCGTCCTTAGAGTAATTCAGGTTTCCACCTGCTCGATGACAGGATCAAACCAAGGGTCAAGTTTCTGTCCTTAGAATAAATTTTTAAGGTTTCCACCTGCTCGGTGATAGGAATCGAACCGAGGGTCAAGTTTCTGTCCTTAGAATAAATTTTTAAGGTTTCCACCTGCTCGGTGATAGGGATCGAACTGAGGGTCAAGTTTCTATCCTTGGAATAAATTTTTAAGGTTTCCACCTGCTCGATGATAGGGATTGAACCGAGGGTCAGGTTTCTATCCTTAGAATAAATTTTTATGGTTTTCACCTGCTCGGTGATAGGGATCGAACCGAGGGTCAGGTTTCTATCCTTGAAATAAATTTTTAAAGTTTCCACCTGCTTGGTGATAGGGATCGAACCGAGGGTCAGGTTTCTGTCCTTGGAATAAATTTTTAAGGTTTCCACCTACTCGGTGATAGGGATCGAATCGAGGGTCAGGTTTCTGTCATTGGAATAAATTTTTAAGGTTTCCACCTGCTCAGTGATAGGGATCGAACCAAGGGTCAGGTTTAGAACGATACAAATATGCATGAGCAAACATCATTACTATTATTAACAAAGCATATAGACACCTCACCTAACTTCATGCTCGGTGTACTACCTATCAATTATAGTACTTCTTCAGATTATGGACATTCCACGGTCAGGGCAACGGTCTCTCGTCTAGGTCTTCCAAGTAGTAAGCCCCGGTGCCTGCTACCGCTATCACCCTGTAAGGTCCCTCCCACGTCTGCACCAATTTCCCGGCGTTAGTATCTCGCATGTTGCCCACGGCTCTTCTGAGAAACAAATCTCCGGCTATAAACTCCCTTGTTCTTATGTCTTGGTTGTATCTCCGGACGAGCTTTCGTTGATACTCCGTGAGTCGTATGGTCACCATTTCACGGCATTCTTCCAACTTGTCCAAGCATCCCACCATCATTTTGTTGTTTTGGGCGGGATCGAATCCCGCGATTCGTGCACTACACAGGCTCACCTCGGTTGGTATCACGGCTTCCGCTCCATACGTGAGAGAGAACGGGGTTTCCCCGGTGGACTTTCTGGGAGTTGTCTGGTATGCCCACAAGACTTTGGGCAGCTCTTCGGCCCAGTTCCCTTCGTACCCTCCAGCCTTTTCTTCAGCCCATTCACAATTACTTTATTTACAGCCTTAGCCTGACCATTACTTTGGGGATACGCTGGAGTTGAGTACCTATTTTTAATACTGAGTTCACCACAGAATTCACGGAAGGCCCAGTTGTTGAATTGTAGCCTATTGTCTGATATAAGAGAGTTCGACACCCCAAACCTTGTTATTATATTCTTCCATACGAATTTCTTCACATCCACGAATTTCTTCACATCCACGTCTCGTATATTGGCCAAAGCTTCCGCCTCCGCCCATTTGGTAAAATAGCCGACAGCCACCAGCATGAACCTTCGATTACTCATCGCACGGGGGAATGGGCCAATGATATCCAACCCCCACTGTGCAAAAGGCTAGTGACTATTGATCGGGTTCAAATGGCCGACAGGCTGATGGATTAGAAAGGCATACTTCTGACACTGTTCACACTTAAGCACATACTCGGCGGTGTCCTTCTACATTTGAGGCCAACAAAACCCTTGAGTCATTGCCCGATGTGCCAATGAACGTCCCCCCACATGGCTGCCACACACTTCATCATGTAGCTCCGCCAAAAGCTTGCCCACCTTCTCTAGGCGTAAGCACAAGAGGTATGGCCCTCCAAAGGATCTTCAGTACAAAGTCTGGTCTTCTGATAGCCAATACCGAGGAGCCATTCTACGTATCTTGCTGCCCTCCTTTTCATCACCCGGGAGTCAATCGTCTGCCAGGAAGTCAATGATGGGGTCCATCCAGCACGGCCCAAAGGTTGTGACAGCTGTGACATCGATCCCTGCAGTTCACGAATCACTCGACACCCTAACGCTCGGCTTTGAAACAAGCTCGACCTTAATTAGCCGGGGTATCTTTTCGGCTACTGACGATGCCAGCATGGTGAGGGAGTCAGCGTGTCTGTTTTGCGTCCGAGCCACTTGGAAAACCTTTACCGTGCTGAAGCTGGTTATTGCCTGTTTCACCTGTTCCAGGTACGCTTTCATCCGGAGATCTCGAGCTTCAAAACTGCCCTGCACCTGATTAACCACCAGACGCGAATCTGAGTATACCTCCACTTCCCGAGCACCTAAACTAGAAACTGTCCTCAGTCCGGCCAGAAAAGCTTCGTATTCTACCTCATTGTTGGACGCTTTGAAACCCAACCTAAATGAGTGTTCCAATCATATTCCTTCTGGGGTGATTATGACAACCCCTGCACCAGCCCTCATGTAGCTTGACGCACCGTCCACGAATACCTTCCATGGGCGAACCTCTAGATGGTAAACTGTCTCCCCATTCCCCTTCGGTGAAAACTCGGCATGAAATCTGCAAGGACCTGGCCCTTCACTGAGTTTCGGGGTCTGTACCGTATGTCAAAAGAACCAAGTCAAGTCCCTCATTTTGCTATTCGACCCATGAAGTCTGACCTTTTCAATAGTGATTGCAAGGGATACTCGGTTAAGACGTATACCGTATGAGCTTAAAAGTAGTGCGGCAACTTCCTGGTGGCGTGTATTAGGGCCAACACAAGCTTCTCCAGGGGTAAATATCTCGTCTCGGCATCAACTAGAGTCTTGCTAATGTAGTACACAAGTTGTTGGATTCCTTTGTCCCTCAGTAACACAGCACTTACGGTGTGCTCAGATACTGCCAAGTACATGAACAAATCCTCACCCGGTTCTGGTGCCATAAGCATGGGTGTCCGCGCCAAATAATCCTTCAGATCCATAAAAGCTTTGTCACATTCTTCACTCCACCGAAATCCAGTCCATTTCTTCAGCAGTTGGTAGAATGGTCGGCAGCGATCCTCGAATTTAGAGATGAACCGATTAAGGGCGGCTAGCATCCCGGTTAACACTTGCACTTCTTTCGAGTTGTCTGGTGGCTTCAGCCTCGTTACCGCTTCAATTTGGTTAGGGTTAACCTCAATTCCCCAGCTGGTGATTAGATACCCCAAGAATTTTCCCGCCCCTACACCGAATGCCCACTTCTCAGCATTGAGACACAACTTGTACTGCCAAAGAACCCCAAATACTTCTTGAAGATCCTCTATATGCCACGCTACCTGCCTGCTCTTTACCACCATGTCGTCGATGTACACTTCAACCGTATGCCCTCTCTTGTCCCGGAACATTCTCGTCATCATTCGTTGGTATGTGGCCCCGGCGTTCTTTAGTTTGAAGGGCATCATCGTGTAGTGATAATTGGCCTCTGGGGAGATGAATGCCGTTTTCTCTTGATCCTCAGGCACCAAGGAAATCTGGTGATACCCTTGAAAAGCATCCAGAAAGCTCATCCTCGGGTGCCCATACGTGGCATCCACCAGCTGATCAATTTTTGGCATGGGGAAAGGGTCTTTTGGGCATGCTCGGTTCAGGTCTGTGAAGTCCACGCAAACCCTCCACTTGCCGTTCTTCTTCTTCACCACCACGGTATTAGCCAACTAATCCGGGAAGAAGATTTCCCTTATCACCCCAGCATCCTTCAGTCTTCGGACTTCCGCTTTCACCGCCTCTGCGTGCTCCCAGGCCGATCTCCTTGGCCTCTGCCTCTTAGGAGTGAACGAGGGGTCGACCCCAAGTTTATGGACGATGAACTCGGGATTTACCCCGGGCACTTCATATGGACTCTATGCAAACACATCCACATTCTGTATTAGGAGCAGCAACATTTCTACTTTTTCCCGATCCTCCATGCTTTCTCCGATTTGGAAGTATTTGTCTATATCCGGCAATACCTTCACCTTGACCATCTTCTCGGTGCACACGTCCCCCTTCTCCTCTTGCAAATTCTATAATTGCTATAAAGGAATCCCTGATGACGGACAATTATGCTCGGCCTGCTCCTTCTGGTCAGTTTGCTCTTTCTTCTAATTAACTATGGCAACTAAGCATTGCCTGGCCGCCCGCTGGCTTCCTCATACCACAACGATACCATGATTGGTGGGAAACTTGACTTTCATGTGCAGAGTGGACGGGACAGCCCCCATTGCATGGATCCATGGCCTTTCTAATATTGCCGTGTATGGAGAGAACGAAGCAACTACTATGAACTTTACCACCACATCCTTGCCTCTTATATTCACGGGCAGAGAGATCTGCCTCTCGAGAATAACCACCTTAACGTTGAACCCAACCAAGGGCGTGCTATACTTCAAGAGATCCTCGCTCTTCAACCCGAGCCCCTTAAACAGGTCTGGGTACATAACCTCAGATCCACTTTCCTGGTCTATCATTATTCTCTTCACAACGAAACCTCCTACGTGGGCCGTGACTATCAGCGCGTCGTCGTGCGGCTGAATCGTCCCTTCCAAATCGCTATCGTCAAAAGCGATCAGCTCTCGAGTCGATTTTATCTTCTTCGCAAGGGGCAGCATGCTCGAGCTTCCTTCCATTGATGCTACAGTCAACACCTCATTTCCTCCAGTTGTAGTGAGGCCCTTCGGGGCAACGTGGATGACCTCAATTATCCCAAGAGGGGGTGGAAAGGGATTCCCTTTCTGCGAGGTGCCCTGCCCTGCTCCTTGGTCCCCTGCGTCTGTCACAAACTCCTTTAAATGCCCAGCCTTAGCCAGCTAACCGAGATGATCCCTTAACACTCGGTATTGCCATGTTGTGTGGCCTTTATCCTTATGGTAAGTGCAATATAAATTCTGATTCCTCCTAGACGGGTCGCCTTTCATTTTGTTCGGCCACCTAAAGTACAGTTCGTGCTTAATCTTGTCAACAATCTTATGCACTGGCTCTTTAAACATTAAATTCACCTCCCCTACCTGCGCTTCTGGTTCCTGTATCCTCAAATTCCCCCAGATCCTGGGCGGATAGATGTTCTGCTGAGGACGATTTATCATGGGCGCTTTTCCTTTGCTTTGCAACTGGTCGTCTTCCAGCTGTTTGTATTCTTCGATGCACCTCATCAGCTGTCTCATGTCCTCGAGGGGTTTCTTGGTCAACGATTCCCTTAAACCGAAGTCCTCAGGCAACCTCATCCTGAAAGTGCTTGCAGCAATCTTTTCGTTCCCTCTACCGATCTCGTTGTAAAGCTCCCAATAGCAGCCAACGTAGCTACGAAAGGGTCTCCCCCACCCTCATTTTCATGGACAACAATGCATCCATCGGTTGTGGAACTCGGCTGCAAGTTACAAACCATATCCCGAACTCCTATACCAACTCGGCGAAGTTGTGAATGGAGCCCTTCCGTAACCCGTTAAACCATTTCAGAGCGGTGGGGCCAAGACTCGAGGGAAAAACCTTACACATCAATGCGTCATTGTGGGCATGCAGGGACATCATTTGGATATAGTGACTGGTGTGCTCTACTGGGTCAGTTTTCCCGTCGTAAGAATTGAACGGGGGTTGCACGAATCTGTCTGGCATTGGTGCTCGCTTGATGCCAGCCAAAAACGGTGACCTTGTAGCTTTCCGTAGCGCACGGCTCATCGTATCCATGGCTGCATATGGGGCCGTCGCTCTTTTGGGGAACCCGAGCCTCAGTCCGCATACTCCCGTGACCGCGAACGATCTCGGTGGCGATGGGACTCCTGCGAATGCGAACGTTCCCTTCGCCGACAAGATTCCCACAAATGGGATCGTTCTCAGCGATGATTGGATCCCGTCCCTTGACGATTCTCCCTGGTATTGGACCTTCTTTCTCAGTCATCCTGGTTCTTTCTACGGTGCATATTCTCTGCTTCCAGCTCCAAATCTGTCATCAACCTACGCAACCGTTCAAGCTCTTCGTCTCTGTCATCGTGTTGTCTACACCCTGATGCTACAGATACCGTTCATTGCGTTTGAAACGATCCTTCACCGAGACCAAAACTCTTTTCCTCCTGTTCGTGATCCCAATCTTTGAACCTTTTTTGCCTCCGTTCTCACCAGGAGGATCCCCGAGAAGATCCCGTCGAACCACTTTTAGCACCACTCCTGGAATGTCTCCCGGCCATTCTCTCGCGTGAGTCTCATCGGAACTATAGCTTTGTAGGAGATTCCCACAGGCGGCGCCAATTGTGCGCACCGTAAGTGAGACCACTTGGCTAGGCTAGGACTCATTTAGGCTGACAAGTTATTTGTATAGTGAGCTTGGATTTCCTACACTAGGTCGTTCTCAACACTGAGACCCAATGAGATCACTTTTCTCTCTTCCGCTGCCTGAATCACTCCTCTCTTTTTTCTCCCTCTCTCTTACTCCTTCACTCTTTTTGGCTTTCTCTCCGTGAACCTTCAACAACCTTTTTTCATTCCTGTGTTCCTCATATTTATAGCTCAAATTTCGTGGAGAGGCTATGATTATCTTTAGGTTTAGTGCAACAAGCGGTCCAATGTTGTCTCTCATAAGTGGGTGGTTAGGCGGGAGTGGGAGGTGGTGTGAGTGGCCTAGGAACTTGTTTTCCCCCTCCTGCAGGTACCCTCGGCAGAGGCGCTGTCTGAGGAACTGCCAAATATGTAAAGGACAGGGCGTTTGAACGTTGGTCCTTTATCAATGCTCGGGGAATAGACTTGCTGAACAACGTTGAAGTGGCACAATTTGGGCCCGCAGCTTATGTGGCTTTGGGATGGGCTACTGAGCAGAAAGAGTTCGGTTCTTATGGGCCATTCATCCATACCGGATTCCCAGACCCAAATGGGCCCTGGCGCAGGATACCGTACAGGTAAGTTGCAGCTTATTGAATGCAGAGAAAACTAAAGCCAACTGAGGCCATGATATTACATTGGATGCATGAAAATATAAAAGCCATTTGATTACAGGATTGGAAATTCCTAATACAAGATTGCTAAAGGATTTTGTAAAAGGGGATTTTGCTAAACCAAGCCCGCTTTCAAAGGGAACTTCAACTCCTTTATATAGATTGGGAAAGGAGCTTAGGATTCTTTCGAGGGAGCCTTATGACCTCTGAATAGGGGGAGCCTCGTGACCTCTAAAGATTCCTGAACACTGAAGATTCCTGCAGTTCTGAAAAGAGGGGGTGAATTACTTTTCCCTGAAAGAAGATGAAACTTGTGGCAAACTGTTCACTTTCATCTTTTAGTATCGACTGGCACTGTTTCTGTTTTCTTATGTCAGTGGTACTGTTTATGAATAGTATTTTGTCTGCTGGTACTATTTTGAATAGTGACCGAAATTTGGGGCTGTTATGAGTTATTCTAAGTAGTGATTAGTGCTACCAGAATAGTCTAGGGATTGTCCAAATTATGGACCTCATAGGGATCTTGAGAATCCTGGAAAGGGTCAAATGGATGGTGATTAGTAGATGCTTTAGAAGAGGCAGGAGAAGTATTTTCCTTTTCTTCTAACTAGGAAGCCTTGGGGAGCAACTAGTCTGCAAGATCTTTTAATTCTCTGCTAGATTTTCCAACTACTGAGATGGATTCTAGGTTGGATTGGGACCTTGTCTTCTGGCTAACAGCTTTGTGAATTGAAGGAGGGAAATCCTTATTTATTTGATCGATGATTGGATTAATTTTGAGACTATCTCACCATTCTACTAAGAACTCTTTGTTTAGTATATTATTGCTGATTGCATAGGTCCACATGCTAATCCAATGGATTTTATACCTAGTGGACATGTGTAGGATTGCTGGAAACTGGGAACTGTGATGATTAACTTGGAGCCTTGAACTGAAATATTTGAGGGCCTCCTAGAGAAGTTCTGGAAAGATCTGAGGAATTAACCCAAACATTTCCTACCACTTTAGGAACCATGTCGGGACTTGACTGTTGAAATTTTTGTCAAACATTAAGAACCATGAATGCTCAAAATTCTTATTTTGATATAATAAAATCTTTTCAAATGCGTCCATGTAGTCATAATAACTATATTGGATTCCTGAGCCTTCTAATGTTCAAAGCAGGGAGGGGTGCTGGCCCCATTCTTTGCAACTGACGAACCTGGTGATGATGAGCTTGTGGTAGAGGACTACTGAAGGGTCTGATTTTGACTTGATGTCTTCTATTTGAGCAAAGTTTTGTTGGGTGAGGATGCTCTTATAGAATTTGATATATTTTTTTGGGGCTTTTGGAAGAAAATGCCAATTTGGTGGCAAAACTTCCATTGCTAGAGCTGAAGGGTCTTTTATATGGGTCATATGTGGTTCAATATAAAAGATGTGCTGGATATAGGGTTTCTTAATGTATGGAGACTTATTTTTTCTGTTGAAAGGCTGGGATGATCTTTGGGATTGTAAGGGGCCAAAGGGATCATCTACTGTGTATTGGGTTATTGCTCTAGGTGCTGGAGATACTAAGGCAGAACTAAAGCTGGGTTGGGTTAGGAGTGGTCTTTCATAGTTTGGTCTGGGGATTGTAGAAACCACATAGCGATTAGCTAGGGAAACTGGAGAAACTAGGAATATCTGGCTAGGGCTTTTTGCCTGACTAGTATTGTTGTTGGGGGGGGGGGGGTGACTGTTTAGGTAGTTTTGGGGGTTGGGGCCATGCTAGCTTTTTTCCGGACATCTTGGTTTAGATTCTGCAAGAATTCACGGGTAAGAAAATTAGGGATACTATTTTGAGTTCCTTCTATGAATTCTATATCAAAATAAAAAATGGAAAGAATGGCTTGCCACCTTGCAAAAATCTATTTTGATGTAATGTTTTGGACATCTTTTTCTAAAACATGTTTTGTAGATTTGCAATCAATTCTGACCAAAAACTTTTTATTTAATAAATCACTTTGAAACTTTGAAATGCATACTACTATAGATAAAATTTCTTTTTTAATAGTACTATAATTTAGCTGAGTAGGAGTCCAAATTCTAGAATGGAAACAAACTATTTGTTCAAGGGAATTAGGACTAGTACACTAAAGGAGAATGCCACCATAACTAATGTTAGAGGCATCTGTTTGGACAATCTTGAAGGAATTTACTAAGGGAATTCCTAAATAAGGGAGAGTCTTAACATATTTTTTTATTTCTTGGACAACTAATGTATGAGTTGGAGTCCAAGGAGGTGGATTAGTCCGAAGTTTATCAAAAAGTGGTTTACATTTTTGTCTGAGATTTTGATAGAAATATGAGATGTAGTTGAGAGATCCTAAAAATCTTTGAAGCTGGGTTTTGTCTAAGATTTGATCTGGAAATTTGTCTGCAAACTGAATGGCTCTATCTATTGGCTTGATCAACCCATGATGGATGTCAAAACCTAAGAATCAAACATGTGTTTGAAAAAGTTTGATTTTTGGGGCTGAAACCACTAGACCATTGTTCTTGACTATATTGAGAAAGGATCTCAGATGTTTCCAATGTTGCTCAATAGATTTTTAGAATATGAGTACATCATCTATATAGACAATAGAGTGACTGGAGAAAGGATTGAAAATGTCATTCATGATGTTTTGGAATTCACTGGGTGCATTCTTTAGACCAAAAGGCACTATGTTCCATTCGTAATGTCCAAAGGGTGTAGTAAATACTATTTTATATCTATCAGACTCTATGATTTGAATCTGCCAAAAACCACTTTTCATGTCAAACTTACTGAAGATGACTGTCTTACTAAGCCTATTAACTAAGTCTCTTTTGTTATTGATGGGATACTTAATCCATTCTAAGACTTTGTTAAGGGGCTTGTAGTTGATGACTAATCTAGGAACTCCTCTTTCTATTTTCAGCATTTTTCTGTACATAAAAGGTTGGACAAGACCAAGGTGATTTAGAGTTCCTAATGATTCCTTTGCTAAGGAGGTCATTTATTTATGTTTTGCAAAATTCCATGAGTTCCTGGCTCATTTGGATGGGTTGGGCTTTGGTTGGGATATCCTTTTCACTAAAATCTTTGACATATAGGAGAGCTACTTCGTATCTCTTTCTATGCCAAAAGGCTATATGAAGATCAGAACAGACTTCTTGCTTGAGTTTTTCCTCAAACTCTTTGATCTTGGTTTGGATGGTTTTACAAGTTAATTGTTCCTCAATTTTCTTTGGTCTTAAATCATTCTTAAGGTATTTAAGATGTTGAGTTTTCCTATTGATCAAATTTAGAGTTCTAGAGATGGAGACATCTTGGAGACTGTTAATTTCTCGAGGTTCCAGACTTTTGAAAAACTTAAACTTAACTGGCTGACCAAAAGGATGGGTAGTGATGCCTTCACTATTTGTAGTGAATGGATATAACAGACACATGAAAGGATTTCCTAAGATTACTCTGTTTGTCATATTTTTGACTAAGACAAAGGTTGTTTTGAAGCATGTGTTATGTTGGCACACATGGGCTTTTGTATTTAATCTGCATCTTGCTACCATTTGTTAAGGACAATCGTTCCTTAGTCTAATGGAAATAGTTTGAGGGAATGATTCCTTCTTAGATGCAATTAAGATCTGTGCTAGAATTTGCAAGGGCTACAACCTCAAATTTAAAATCTTTGCTAATGACAATCTTAACTTTAGAATGTCATTTTTGGAAGTCAATTTTGTTGATAGTATCTATGTATTTCTGGGCTGGTTCATCTAAGACCATGAGAAACTTAAACTTAACTGGTTGTCCAAAAGGATGGGTAGTGATCCCTTCACTATCTGTAGTGAATGGATATAACAGACACACAAAAAGATTTCCTAAGATTACTCTGTTTGTCATATTTTTTACTAAGACAAAGGTTGTTTTGAAGCATGTGTTATCTTGGCACACATGGGCTTTTGGGATTTTGTATTTAATCTGCATCTTGCTACCATTTACTAAGGACAATCGTTCCTTAGTCTGTTGGAAATACTTAGAGGGAATGATTCCTTCTTGGATGCAATTGAGATATACGCCTGAATGTATAAAGGCTACAACATCAAATTTAAAATCTTTACTAATGACAATCTTAACTTTAGAATGCCATTTTTGGAAATCAATTCTGCTGATGGTATCCATGTATTTCTAGGCTAGTTCTTCTAAGACCATGTTTGTAGTAGGATTGGTTGACGCATCATAGATATTTTCTACTTCATCATTTAAGGGATCTACTTCTTGATGCTAGGGATTGCCTTGGCGTTCAATTCTTTGATTAAGGAAATTGTGGTCAATCCTAAGAATGGTTAAGGCTTGGTCAAGTTTTTTCACTTCTTCCTTGAGGGTTCTAATATCAACTTTGGTTTCCTTTATCTCATGTTAAAGGTCATTAACTATGACATCTTTCTTAACTTTGCTAAACCTATTGAAAATTTTCTCTAGGTTAACTGTGGGTTCAGGGTGTTTGGATTTGGTTCCTTTTTTTTTTTTTTTTTTTTTTTTTTTCTCTAACTAGGGTGCTCTAAAATGTGCTAAGGTATTAGGCTTTGATGAGTGGGTCTTCAACCCTGTCTATTAAGGTGAGAAGAAGTTCTTCTTATTGGGTAAGAACATTAATTGATTTGTTTTTGCAACAACTTTCTTTACATCGTATTCTGATGTCTGGACTACTAAAGATGTCAGATGACTCCCTAGAGGATGAGGATTGGTTTATCTGAAAGATTTCATTGTCACTATTGGAGGATTCACTGTCTGTGTGGTTAAGTTCTAGGAGTTTAAAAATTTCATCTTTGCTGGTTTGGTCACATTGGAGGGTGTTGATCAAAGCTTTAGCTTTGGATCTACACTCATTCCTAAAATGGTCTTTCTTGCCACACTTATAGCATTCGGTATTCTTCCTATCGAATGTTTTTTGGGTTGGATTTTTCTTCTTACTATTGGCTTTATGATAATCTCTGGATTTCTTGCTTTTCTTATAGAAGTCATTTCTGTTGAAGTTGTTGGGCTTCTTATGACTTCTATAATACCTAGAGGCTATTCTTTTCCTAGGGTATTATTTTTCCCTAGATTTTCTCTTGGATAGGGCTATGAAGGGTTGGCCATATTGAGTACAGAAGTTTCCTACTTCGTACTTAACTTTTCTTTTGTCCTTATTGGCTTGGTTTTGGATTTTCATATCTATGCACATTTTCAAACCTTCCCTGCAGATGACACTAGATATGTCTCCATAAGTCAAATCATCATAATCTATAACACCTGAGGAATTATTGAGGGTTTCTCTAATCTTATGAGCAAATAGACTGGGTAAGCCATTGATAAACTTCTCCTTCCAAAACAGAGAGTTACAATCACTTATGTGCATGACTTTGGTGGTAAAAACATCTTCATACCATCTATAGTCACTAAGGGTAGGACACCTAAGATTACTTGACTAGTCATGTAGTCTGGTTGTAATGTTGCTAGGGGTACCTATGAAGTGCCTTGTAATGGTATAGATTAGGGTGTTTACTCCATCTGGGGCACCTCTACCTATGGCTTCATCAAAGATTGGACGTCCGTCCTCATCTTTCTAGATTGCACTTTTGATTTCTTCCTTTGATTCTTCTGTTAGGTAATGGTTCCACCATGATGAAAGTTTTCTGTGAAACCTAAGACCATAAGCTCAACTACTTCGGTATGGGGGCTTCCTTCGTTGAGGTAGTTATTGGCTACCATAACCATGTGCTGGGTCTTATTTATGATTTCTTGTTCTGATAATCCGTCTATACTCCATTCATAAAGCTTATCAAAAGATACTGAGAATTGGTTTCTAACATTCTTTTCCTCAAACTGGAGGTCAGGGGGTGTTGGTCTAGAACACCAATTTTTGGTGAGACTAGTTGGGGTTACTCTACGATGATAGAGCTTGTTCACTTGTAGATCTTGAAATTGATTTTCTAATTATTTTGTCTCTTCTTTAGATTCTAAAGAGGTGTTGTTGTTAATACTGTTAAAAGCAATATGGACGTTTAGTGTGGCTAACTGGGTTTCTAATCTGGGGTCTCTGCTAGTCGAAGAGGTAGCTTGTTCCTTTTTAACCAGTTCTTCTAACTTCTGGTTGACTATTTCTAATGTTGTCTTGTCTTTGGATCTGAGGCTAGTTTGTCTAGTGACAGGTAGCTTGACTAAAGGTTTTTCTAAAGACGGGATGGGTTTAGTAAGTTTTCCTGATTGGGGAATGACCTTGGCTTCTATCCTATCATCTATTTTATCTAAATGTTTTCCTATGACATTTAAACACTGGTTGGTATAGTTGTTTTGTTCTAGGGTCTTTTTTATTGGTTTATCCTCACTAGTAGCTTTTCTAAGGGGAGTAGCAACTACATCAAAACCTTGATGTTTGATGGTTATATTTTCTAGGGGCTACTTCCTTGTTTTCTTTGGTCCAATTTGTTTTGGTAATGACACAAGACTTAATGTGCCACTCAAAATAGTTCTCAAAATATTCAAAGAAAGGGACATTTGCTGATATCTCTTTCATGAACTCTTGCCATTTTGTATACACTTCTATCTTTTGTTCTTTGGTATGGTTTTCTTTTTAGGCTTCCCTTTTGACTTTATTGACTTCAGAGTCAAAATCATCACCTAGAAACTTATGATTTGGGATGAAATCTTTTTGCATAACATTGAGCTGGTGACCTACTGGGGTTCAGGTTGCTCAAAGTCTAATTGAGTTGGAGAGGATGGACCGTGATTTTCTTCCTCTTCAGCAATTGATTATTGTCTGGCTGTGTAGCATAGTGTGCTAACTTGGGATCTAGTCTTAACTCCTTGGAGTTCTAGGTCTAGATCTTTTCTAGAGGTTGGAGGTCTGGATGAGCTACACCAAGATGCAAGTCTGTCTTTGAGGAAAATAGGGGGTTGCAATTTGGGTTGATGAAGATCTAAAGGAAATCTAAACCTAGACTGGTCAAAAATTAACTTGACAGTTCCATTGGCTAACTATTGGACAAAATCTAGATCTGGGGTTTGGGAAGGGCTTTGAACCTAAAGAGCAAAATTTTCATTTTGCAAGGTCCAATCTTGAGCGAATGTGACCTCAGACCATTTAAGTGTCTTGGGTACTTTAATTTGTGATCTTGGGGCTGTGGTACCATGAGGGTTCCTGAAGTCTTGATGTTTAAAGTGAGGGATTTCTAATATGTGGGTCATGAAGGGAAATTGTGAAATTAGGGAAACAATCAAAATGCATTGGTCCATTATTAAGACTAGTTTCGATGGTTCCTAAGAGACTATCATCAAACTTTACATGCCTTGTGTCTCTCAGGGCCATAAGGATTGAACAATCAAACCTTCTTTGATTAAGGGCTTTACTCCTACCTGGACTAAGCCTATGAGTAGGAAGTTATGTCCATCTTTTCTATGGGTAGTTAGGGTTGATCGTGAAAGCAAATAACATGTCTCATATTCTTTGTTTATTCCATAAACTTGTTCTATGGTCTTAACATGGTAGTCTGTCTTAAAAGCTTTTTTAAGAGAGCAAGAAGACTTATAAATCTGATTGGTAGGGACTTTAAGGATGTTCCAATTAGAGCCAAGTTGGTCGATAATAGTTGTAAGTTACATTAATTTCATCTTAGTACATTAATTTCCCAGTTTTAAGAATTTCACTTTGCATACATTGGCAGGTTATACTGCCTATTTTTAGCATTACAATTATGTCTCCCATGGTCTTAGATGAACCAGCCCAGAAATACATAGATACCATCAGCAGAATTGATTTCCAAAAATGGCATTCTAAAGTTAAGATTGTCATTAGCAAAGATTTTAAATTTGAGGTTGTAGCCCTTATAGATTCTGACGCAGATCTCAATTACATCCAAGAAGGAATCATTCCCTCTAAGTATTTCGAACAAACTAAGGAATGATTGTCTTCAACAAATGGTAGCAAGATGCAGATTAAATACAAAAGCCCATGTGTGCCAAGATAACACATTCTTCAAAACAACCTTTGCTTAGTAAAAAATATGACAGACAGAGTAATCTTAGGAAATCCTTTCATGTGTCTGTTATTTCCATTCACTACAGATAGTGAAGGGATCACTACCCATCCTTTTGGTCAGCCAGTTAAGTTTAAGTTTCTCAAAAGTCTGGAACCTCGAGAAATTAACAGTCTCCAAGATGTCTCCATCTCCAGAACTCTAAATATGATCAATAGGAAAACTCAACATCTTAAATACCTTAAGGATGATTTAAGACCCAAGAAAATTGAGGAACAATTAACTCTTAAAACCATCCAAATCGAGATCAGAGAGTTTGAGGAAAAACTCAAGCAGGAAGTTTGCTCTGATCTTCCTATAGCCTTTTGGCATAGAAAGAGACATGAAGTAGCTCTCCCATATGTCAAAGATTTTAGTGAAAAGGATATCCCAACCAAAGCCCGACCCATGCAAATGAGCCAGGAACTTATGGAATTTTGCAAAATAGAAATAAATGACCTCCTTAGCAAAGGAATCATTAGGAACTCTAAATCACCTTGGTCTTATCCAGCCTTTTATGTACAGAAAATGCTGAAATAGAAAGAGGAGTTCCTAGATTAGTCATCAACTACAAGCCCCTTAACAAAGTCTTAGAATGGATTAGGTATCCCATCCCTAACAAAAGAGACTTAGTTAATAGGCTTAGTAAGGCAGTCATCTTTAGTAAGTTTGACATGAAAAGTGGTTTTAGGCAGATTCAGATCAGAGAGTCTGATAGAAATAAAATAGCATTTATTACACCCTTTGGACATTACAAATGGAACGTAATGCCTTTTGGTTTAAAGAATTCACCCAGTGAATTCCAAAACATCATGAATGACATTTTCAATCCTTTCTTCAGTCACTCTATTGTCTATATAGATGATGTACTCATATTCTCAGAATCTATTGAGCAACATTGGAAACATCTAAGATCCTTTCTCAATACAGTCAAGAGCAATGGTCTAGTGGTTTCATCCCCAAAAATCAAACTTTTTCAAACACATGTTCGATTCTTAGGTTTTGACATCCATCATGGGTTGATCAAGCCAATAGATAGAGCCATTCAGTTTGCAGACAAATTTCCAGATCAAATCTTAGACAAAACCCAGCTTCAAAGATTTTTAGGATCTTTCAACTACATCTCATATTTCTATCAAAATCTCAAACAAAAATGTAAACCACTTTTTGATAGACTTTGGACTAATCCACCTCCTTGGACTCTAGCTCATACATCAATTGTCCAAGAAATAAAAAAAAAATATGTTAAGACTCCCCCTTATTTAGGAATTCTCTCAATAAATTCCTTCAAGATTGTCCAAACAAACGCCTCTAACATTGGTTATGGTGGCATTCTCCTTCAACGTACTAGTCTTAATTCCCCTGAACAAATAGTTTGTTTCCATTCTGAAATTTGGACTCCTACCCAGCTAAATTATAGTACTATTAAAAAAGAAATTTTATCTATAGTACTATGCATTTCAAAGTGATTTATTAAATCAAAAGTTTTTTATCAGAATTGATTGCAAATCTACTAAACATGTTTTAGAAAAAGATGTCCAAAACATTGCATCAAAATAGATTTTTGCAAGTTGGCAAGCCATTCTCTCTGTTTTTGATTTCAATATAGAATTCATAGAAGGAACCCAAAATAGTATCCCTGATTTCCTTACTCATGAATTCTTGCAGAATCCAAACCAAGATGTCCAAAAAAAAGCCAGCACAGCCCCAACCCCTAAAACTACCAAACAATCACCCCCTAGCAATACTAGTTAGGCAAAAAACCCTAGCCAAATAGTCCCAGTTTCTCTTGTTTCCCTAACTAACCGCTATGTGGTTTCTACAATCCCAAAACCAAACTATGAAAGACCATTCCTAACCCAACCTAGCTTTAGTTTTGCCTTAGTATCTCCAACACCTAGAGCAATAACCCCTTACACAGTAGATGATCCCTTTGGCCCCTTACAGTCCCAAAGGTCATCCCAGCCTTCCAACAAAAAAAATAATTCTCCTTACATTAAGAAACCCTATATCCAGCATATCTTTTATATTGAACCACACATGACCCATATAAAAGACCCTTTAGCTCCAACAATGGAAGTTTTGCCACCAAATTGGCATTTTCTTCCAAAAGCCCCAAAAAAATCTATCAAATTCTATAAGAGCATCCTCACCCAAGAAAACTCTACTTGAATAGAAGACATCAAGTCAAAATTAGACCCTTCAGTAGTCCTCTACCACAAGCTCATCATCACCAGGTTCATCAGCTGCAAAGAATGGGGCCAACACCCCTCCCTGCTTCAAACATTAGAAGGCTCCGGAATCGAATATAGTTATTATGACTACATGAACGCATTTGAAAAGATTTTATTATATCAAAATAATAATTTTGAGCATTCATGGTTCTTAATGTTTGACAAAAATTTCAACAATCAAGTCCCAACATGGTTCCTAAAGTGGTGGGAAATGTTTAGGTCAATTCCTCAGATCTTTCCAAGTTAATCATCACAGTTCCCAGTTTCTAGCAATCTTGCACATGTCCATCAAGTATAAAATCCATTAGATTAGCATGTGGACCTATGCAATCAGCAACAATATACTAAACAGAGAGTTCTCAGTAAAATGGTGGGATAGTCTCAAAATTGATCTAGTCATCGATCAAATAAATAAGGATTTCCCTCTTCCAATTCACAGAGCCATTACCCAGAAGACAAGGTCCTAGTCCAGCCTAGAATCCGTCTTAGTCGCCGGAAAATCTAGTAGAGAATTAAAAGATCTTGCAAACCAATTGTTCTTCCAGGCTTCCCAGTTAGAATAAACGGAAAAGACTTCTCTTGCCTCTTCTGAAGCATCTACCAGTTACCATCCATTTGACCCTTTCTAGGATTCTCAAGATCCCTATGAGAGCCATAATTTGGACAGTCCCTAGACTATTCTAGTAGCACCAATCACTACTTAGAATAGCTCCAAACAGCCCCAAATTTCGGTCACTATTCAGAATAGTACCAACAAACAAAATACTATTCATAAACAGTACCAACTGACATAAGAAAACAGAAACAGTGCCAACCGACACTAAAAGACGAAAGTGAACAGTTTGCTATGGGTTTCGTCTTCTTTCGGGGAAAAGTAATTTACCCCCTCTTTTCAGAACTGCAGGGATATTCAGAGGTCACGAGGCTCCCTCTATTCAGAGGTCATGAGGCTCCCCCGAAAGAATCCTAAGCTCTTTTCCTAGTCTATATAAAGGAGTTGAAGTTCCCTTTGAAAGCAGGATTGGTTCAACAAAATCCCTTTTTACAAAATCCTTTAGCAATCTTGTATTAGGAATTACCAATCCTGTAATCAAATGGCTTTTATATTTTCATGCATCCAATGTAATATCATGGCCTCAGTTGGCTTTAGTTTTCTCTGCATTCAATTATACATATATATATATATAAGACAACCCATTAAATTACAATACTTTTTTTTTTTAAAATAACTATTCTATTTTATAATTACGTTATTTATCACCAAATGGTTAAATGTGAATACTCCCTTTGTCCCAGTTTGTTTGTCCTCTATTATATTTTGGGATGACCCAAAATATTGTTCTATTTCTAAAAGTAAAAGTCATTAATTTAATAATATTCCTATTATATCCCTACTTTATTTTCAAAACTATTTGAAAAAGAAAAATAACAAATATTTTTTTTAAAAAAATCAATTTAATTGGGGCATCTTTTTAGTTACCTCATTAAGAATAACTCTTTTTTTTTTAAAAAAAAAAAAAAAGCTGATAAATTTATTTAAATGTAGTTTTGTAAACTTATACATTTTTATAAGGCACAATAAATGATGTTCTCTTAAAAATTTTGATTTTTCAAACAGGACAAATAAATTGGGATGGAGGGAGTTGTAAATTGCAATATATATTAGTAAGTAGTATATACATGCATTATCACCTTTAAGCGACATGTGACACTATTCCTCCATATATATATAGGTTTTTTTTAAGGATTCGTTTTATCAAACACTAGTTGCTAACTTGAGTGATGCTCAGAAAAATTATTGACTCTAAAAAAATCCAACAATGAGTAAATAGACATTTTCCTAGTTAGTAAATTGCAATATATATTAGTTAGTAGTATATACTTGCATTATCACCTTTAAGTGACATGTGACACTATTCCTCCATATATATAGGTTTTTTTTTAAGGATTCGTTTTATCAAACACTAGTCGCTAACTCGTGTGATGCTCAGAAAAACTATTGACTCTAAAAAAAAATCCAACAATGAGTAAATAGACATTTTCCTAGTTAGTATTTTTTTTATAAAAAAAAGATAAAAAAGTATTTAACTTCTATACTTTTCCATAGTTTAGAAGTGTTGTCTAACATTAAAGGTTATTGAGTTACAAGTGCATAGTTACTGAAACTTACAAAGTAATTTACAATTATTAAATTAATAAAGCAAAACTTCCAATAGTTATATACACACACTCAAAACTAATATAAACTGCAAATATATAAACAAAGATCTTGATATGAGGAAGACACACCAAGTTTCAAATTTGAGTAACAATATGACTTTCTTACAGTAATAACAATATAGATAATTCTTATCAAAAAAAAAAAAAAACAATATAGATAATTCAAAACATGGAACAATATCAAAATTATAATATCTCATTCCATTATCTTTTATGCTGAATCCAAACAAATAATTAATTGAAATTAATCCAAACAAATAATTAATTAACCAAAAATCATAGCTTTTAATAAGAAAACAAAAAATCATATGAACCTAAATAAAAAGTATTTAAAGTGAAGAATTAAGATCAACCTGTTGAGACGCAAATACCAAAAATCTCAAGATTTAAAACTTCAAAATTTATAGAATACCCAAATTCTACTTCAAAACCAAACCAAATTCAACAAATTTATATATAACATACCAAATAAAAATTTATCGTTCCATAGGCTAGAAGACACAGGTTGCAGTTTTCAATTTTTTTTTTTTTTTTTTTTTGAAAAAATAGAGATGCTTTATCTACCATGTCCAATATAAAAAATAAAAAAAATAATAAAAAATAAAAAAAAAAATTAGTAAAAGTTTCAACCCAAAAACTAAGCCCACGAAAACAATGTCAATATATATATAGAGAGAGAGAGAGAGAGAGAGAGATTAATCCAAATACTCAAAAGAAAATCAATTCTAAACATAACAAAAGAATAAGATAGAAAGAAAATCTCACGCACATATGGAAACAAATAAAAAATTCGACATAAAAGATGAAATTCATTAATAATAATATAAACAAATATCCACATATGTTGAATTGAAATTTTATTAATAATAACAATATAAACAATTCGACATAAAATTCATTAATCAAAGAAGAAAGTTGAATCAGATTGCTTGCATTTTTTTTTTTTTTACGTTCCAACTGCTTAGAGAGATCAGAGTTGTCCATCGATCTGATTTTTTTATGATTTTACTCTAGAGCTGAATAGAAAGCTTGCCCTATCCTGACAGATTGTTGAACATCAACAGTCAAAATTTGAGTTTTGTTAGTTTTGAGGTGCACTTTAGATTTAGACATTCATTACTAAAAAAAGTAGTTGACATAATAGAACAAAATTCAGGAAGAGATAAAGATAATGTGCCGCAAAATAGTTAATGAATGTGAGTCTCTTTTCTTTTTTTTCTTTTTTTTTTCTTTTTTTTTTTAGTCCTATCATAATTTTTGTTTTTATATAGATTATCAACATTTGAGTTTAAGTTTAAATTAGACTTATTAGAGAAATAGAGTTTCACTTCTTGTTAAGTTTTGATTAAAAAATAATAATTTTGTTTAAAAAAAATGATAATAATGAGTTTGACTTTAAGTTGGACTTGTTAGAGAGATAGAATTTCACTTCTTGTTAAGTTTGAACTAAAAATAATAATTTTATTTAAATAAAATGATAATTTTATTTAAGTATTGTGCTAACGTGAACAATTATGAGAGTTTCAGAAGTTTCAGTTATATATATATATATATATTGAGCTTTAAGGCTCAATTAATCACCAGCATATATTTAAATAGAAAAACCTTGAATTTAATAATTAAGAACAACCTAATTTACTAAACATTTAAAATAATGACAAATTTTGCGAAAAAATTAATGATAAATTCAAATCCACATAAGTTTGGAGCAAAGCTTACAAATTTTCCTTCATAATATTGGCAAAAAATAATATACAAAAAGAAAAAAGAATAAAACATCTTATGCACTCTAAAAACAAACATATTTATTGCACTCTTTTAATAAGTTATTACTTATTTATATATATATATATATATATGGGGTAAATATGTTTATATAATGAATAAGATATTTTTTTCTTATATATAATTTTGAAATTATTTTTTAAAAATTATAATAATGTTTAATTATCTTAACCCAACAAAAAAGTTACTTTTACTTCTTCAAGGTGGGCTTCAAATAGTCAACCAACTTTGGTTCTTCAATTTTACTATTTTTTTCTCAAAAATTTCTCTTTGATTTATATTCATGGAAGAATACATATTACTAATTAAAACTCTCAAAATACATATTGATAATCACAGTGAAATATCATATCAACCCCTCAAAAAAGTAAAATAGCTATCATAAACTTTATCAAAAAAACACATGCAATAAAATCAATGTCTTACAAAGAATTAAGAAAATTATAAAAATAAAAAATAAAAATAAAATAAAAATAAAAACCTTGAACGACCAAATAAAAAGTAACTTGAATGGAACGTCGAAAAGAAAGAAATATAAATTTAAAAAAAAAAAGTTACTTTTTTTTTTAGAATGAAAAAAGTAACTTAAATGAAGCATTGAAAAGAAAGAAATATTAATCAACAAATAAGCTCAAAGTTACGAAGGATTTCCTATTCAAAAAAAGAAAAAAAAGTTTCCAAGAAGAAATTGAAATAACAGTTACGGAGAAAGAAATTGAGAGAAGGAAAGATAACAACAACTAAGTTTTTGTATTTATCTAAAAAATTGATAGAGATGTATAGAAAAATATTGATAAGAATAATTATAATTTTGTGTCTATCCGTGAGGTGTTTTAAAAAATAAAAAATAAAATGAAACGATTTTTTTATAAGAAATTAAATAATAATAATTTCTTATTAAAAAAACAAATAATAACAATATTAACTCCTATTAACGTTAGACTACTAAATGATGTCTAACCTTTGTCTTTTTCTTGTTTTTTTCCTTGAGAAATCATCGACCTTAAAAACACAGAATTCATCAACAACTCCTATCTAAATCCAGATTCATCAAAGTTAATCTCTTCAAAACAAATCGTACATGGATATGGTTGCTAATCTCTTCAAATGAAATCGCACATAATGCTCTAACCCTACCTAATAACCTCAAACACAAACTCTTTGAGAATTCTCAATCCAACTCTTGATTTCAAAAAAAAAAAAAAGGGGGGGGGCGGGGGGGGGGGGGGGGGGGGGGGGAAATCAATCAAAAGCACATGTGAGTTTCTTTGCTCTTTCAATAAACATCCATGGACGATTTGATTATACTCTTGATTCCGGTGGAAACGTAGCTATGTGGTTTCTTTGCTCTTTCAACAAACATTTGTAGATGATTTGATTTCACTCTTGATTCAGGTTGAAATGTATGAGACCTTTGTGCTGATGGTTTAAAAAACAAAAAGAAGAAGAACATCCGGTTAGAAGATGTCGTTTAGTATTTTAACGTTGAATGGAGTACTTTTCTTTTTCAATTTTTGTATTTTGAAAGATTAATTTAAGGATGTATTAATGGATCGATGACGTGGTAACAATTTATTTTTAAAAGAAGGCTAGGGATTTAAAGGATTCTATCTTGTAGAGTACCTATTAGTAACTCTCGAGGATTTGGAATGTAATCAAATTAAAATTAAGGTTGAAGAATTTGGATTGTAATAAAGATTTATAGTAATTTATAGATAAATTAATAATAAAAGAATTAAATGAAGAATTAGGAGTGTAATCAAATTAAAATTTTTATTAACTTAGAAATTATAGGAAAAGAAGATAAGGGCAAAATATATATATTTATATATTTTAAATCTAACAATATATATATATATATATAGATTAGCGTCCATAATAATTCATCAATTAGCATCAAGCCAACACTGTGGTTGGGTCATGAAGGAAATAACACCGACTCTAATTGTGCAATTTTTGTTTGGGATTTAAGTAATTTTTGGGAAATTTCCTTGCGCCGTATCCGCATCCGTATGGTTCATGAACTCTTGCTGAAGTTTTGAAAATGGGAATAGTCTGAATTTGATAGCTCAGTTATGACACGTAACGGTAACACGTTCATGAGTCATGACGTGATAGTTACCAAATACCAATGAATGAAAACCATAAAATTGTGTCTTAAAAAGTTCGAAGCTTTATTCATGTTGCTACCACTGTAGCGCTCGGGTGGTTCCACGTTTTGATCACCGGATACTAATTTTGTTTTGAAGCAAATATAAAATATTTTTTTGGTGAAAAATTTATGTGTAAAATATTTTTAGTAAAACATTTTAGTAGAACATTTTTAGGGGTTAGTATGATAAGTAAATTTTCTTAAGTAAACCAACAAAATCAGTGGTTCAGCCACTGGAGCCATTAACTAGACCACTGGAATGGTGACACTGACGACTAAATTGCTAACACAGGTAGTCAAAACAGTGGCTTCAGTTATTGAACATTTGGCATAGATCGCCAAAACAATGTCTTTGGTGACAAGACAGCCAGCATTGGTCGTTAGAGTAGCAACTTCGGTCACTAAAATGAACAAAATTAGGTTCTGGAGTAGCAACTCTGCTCTGGCCACTGGCCCACCAACACCGGTCATTGAAATGACGGTTTCGGTAACGAAATTGCTTGCATTGACTACCCAGACCACAAGACCAATGACCTAACCACCTAAATAGGGTGAGAGAGAGGTCATTGTGTTTTTTTTAAAAAAATATTTTACTAAAATTTTAAATGTAAAATGTTTTACATATTTTTATAAAGGACTTTAGAGTCAAAGAAAAATATTTTACAAGTTTAACCATATTTTAGTTGTAAACAAATATTTGAAAATAGGAAAACAATTTTCATAAAATATTTTATTTCAAAACAAACAAAACATTAAGTGAATTGAGAACAATAAACACATGTTCGAGTCCTTTATTTTTATTTTATTTTTTTAATTTATAAAAAATAAAATAAAAGTCAAGTTTTGTCTTTTTTAACAATACTATTCAACAGCACCAGCTTTTTGTATGAAAAATTATTACCTTTAATAACAGAATACCTAATTTGAGGATATGATTAAATCTTAATTGGATTACAAGTTTGACTATATTTTACCCATAAACGAATATTTGAAAATAGGAAAACAATTTTCATTAAGCTTTGTCTTTTTTAACAATACTATTCAACAGCACCAGCTTTTTGTATGAAAAATTATTACCCTTAATAACAGAATACCTAATTTGAGGATATGATTAAATCTTAATTGGATTACAAGTTTGACTATATTTTACCCCTAAACGAATATTTGAAAATAGGAAAACAATTTTCATAAAATATTTTACTTCAAAACAAACAAAACGTTCAGTGAATTAAGAACAATAAACACATGTGCGAGTCCTTTATCTTAGTTTTTTTTTTTTAATTTATAAAAAATAAAATAAAAGTCAAGCTTTGTCTTTTTTTACAATACTATTCAACCAACTTTTTGTATGAAAAATTATTACTCTTAATGATAGAATACTAGATTTGAGGATATGATTAAATCCTATTGAATTACAAGTTTGACCACATTTTACTCATAAACAAATATCTGAAAATAGGAAAACAATTTCCATAAAATATTTTACTTCAAAACAAAGAAAACGTTAAGTGAATTAAGAACAATAAACACGTGTGAGTCCTTTATTTTAGTTTTTCTTTTTTAAATTTATATAAAATAAAATAAAAGTCAAGGTTTGTCTTTTTTAACAATACTATTCAACAGCATCAGCTTTTGACATGAAAAATTATTACCCTCAATGACAGAATACCAGATTTGAGGATATGATTAAATCCTAATTGGATTTTTATTTTTATTTTTTATTTTTTATTTATTGGGTGAACTTGATAGAATGGCAATTAACTTAACTTGAGCTAACTAAATTAGATCAGATGCATATGAATTGTTGACTTGGTTCTAGGCCTGAATGTGCTTAGAAACATGAAATGGACTCTTTACTTACCCAAAATAAAATAAAGAGTCATGCAAACCTTTGTTTGTTTGTGTATGTGTGTGTGTGGGGTCAATCTAAACCCTTAGAGAAAAACACACTTTTTTTAAACCGCAAGAGCCTGAAGGCCCATAATCTTGCTAGTGTAGGTTTCATCTATCTGATTTATTTAATTACAAAATCAAGCTCTGATTATTCCAATGAAAAAAAATTATAGATACCGAGGGAATTTTATTAAAAAAATGAAAGATACCATGGGAGCTTGTGGAACATGGTGTTGCCAGAAAATCTCCACACACCGGCCTAACAGCCAACATAAAATAAATGGAAAAATCGCTTTCATGCAGTACTGTAGCTAACTTTCCAGGGTTTTTTTTTTTTTTTTAGTGCTAAATCCACATATACGCAAATAGTTTTATTGACAATATTTGGATGGTAAGCTCAATAGACTTGAAGGATTCACCGTAAACGTAGAAGTTCCAAGTTTCATTTATCAATTATCATATCATCAGTTTACAGAATTTCTGCAATGTCTAATAAATAGGGAAAAGAATAATTTGACCAAAAAGTTGAGACAATACTTTCTTTTATTTATTTAAAAAAAAAATTAAAAAAAATTTATCCATCTGTGTGATGAGTTCTTTAGTGAGGGAATTCTACATAATTATTTAATAAGTCAATTCTATGAATTGACCACCGCATTGGTAATATATTCATTGTAACCAAAATCTGGACTAGGTTTCTCTTCATTCAGAAAAGTATAGCATAGGTAATTTTTTTAATCAAGTCACAACGTGATAGCATGTGCTCTAGACTACTCAACCGTGTATCTATAGAATAAAAGGTTTGGTAATATTTTAACCAATTAACCTTAGGTAACAAACTAAAATATTATAATTATTCAATTACTTTCTTTTTCTTTTTCTTTTTTTTCCTTTTTTTTCTTTTTTTTTTTTTTTTTGCTTTCCCTCTTTTCAGTTTCTTTGCCAATTCAAAACTTTGAAGCACGTTCAAGGCACTTGAGACATTTGCTGTCCCCCCATCCAAAAAAGGAGCCTCCACTCTATCTGTATTGGTGGTTGTTATTGTCATTAGATTAAAATTTTAACCATAATATCCACAATATGAATAAACAATTTATATTGCAAGAGGATAACCATCATTAACCATAATTAACTTCAAACCCTAAAGCAAGAAATTTGCTGGGAATGGGATATTCAAATTGATAATCATATTCTTTGATACCTGCAGTAAACATTGAAATTAATTTTTTCCCTTGAGCTTGGTCTAGAACAGGGTTTGGCACCTTGAAATAGGACCAACATGATCCTATATTCCTATATATATATATATATATATGCAGTCGGCTTTTTTTTTTTTTTTTTTTTTTTTTACCTCTGGTTGGTGAACCATTTCTGAAAAAATTGACATTAACAAAACCATTGAAGAAATGAGTTCTGAATGTCTAAAACAACTTTGAAATCACAATACATCACTCCAAAGAACAGACCCTGGTGTAGATATTACATCAAACTATTCTACATGGCACAAAGCCTACACTCAGCTAACTAATATAAATACTACCTAAAAAGGAAAGGGGGGCTGAAATTCCTGATGGGAAACAACATGCCGGTGCTAACATATAGTCCAAATGTTTACAGACCAAACAAAGATCCAACTAATGGAGTTTGATTACCAATGGTGGTCAGGAACAAACCTCATATTGCACAACAATGTGAAGTCGTATTATATTACCCTCCAGGCAAAGATACATTAATGTCAGTAGGCTTATTTCTTGAGTCTGGTGGCATTGAAGACCAATTATCTCCACGGAATGACGTGGAAGATGAGAGTTTAGGGTCTGCACTAGATATAGGAACAGCTGCAGTTGGTGTGGCAGTTGTTACATAGTCATGTTTCTGTTTCTTAGGCTTCTGCTCATGCTGGTTCCCTGACAGAAAACTGCCTACTACAATCTGATTCATACCAACAAAAAGGAAAAACATCAGAATGTCTCCTCAATGCTTTGACTAACTAATCTGTAACAATCATCAGTTTTTACAAGGAGATCCTGCCGAGATGGTTCTGTAGTGCATCAACAGCATGCTTCCCAGAAGTTTGGAATGTACTCTATTTTCTCATTTCTATTTTGAACCAATTAAATAAGAGAAGAATGATAATTTGTAAAGATAAAAGACATACCTGCACAGGACTTGCAGCTACTAATAGACCAGCAACTCCACCACCTACTACACGTCCATCTGGACTTGCTAATGAGACACTCATCCCACCAGATCTGCTCCTTGTTCCTCCACTATCCGTTGGCATGAATGATCCAGATAATGACAATATCTCAAAACGACCCTGTACGAACAGCAGAAGATAGTTTAACATAATAAAAAACTCAATACTTTCAGAAATTGTTATATGCATAATAGTAGGATATAATGAGAAAATGGCTGAAGAGATGTTCAACAAATCCAATGATGTCATAATAAATCAACAAGACAGAAAACTGTACTCCTAGGACAGGACTTTTTACAACTAACTGGCAGACAAAACCACTTGATTTAATGATGAGACTATAACTAATATACAATATAAATGAAATCCCCCCCCCCCCCCTCTTTTCTCTCCTCTCCTCATGAAGCAGTCAACATGGCTGAACATAAATCAATAACCAGAAAGGGAAAGCTAGGGGAGCTGTATTTTCTCTGGGCAGATTCTAGCAAGGCCTACAACAGTGTAGAGATGACCAGTTTTTATATGCATAAAAGATGAACTTATGTATCAAATAAAAAACATCTGATTTTCAAAACTTGGCATGTGTATTAAGAATATAAAAAACATAGAATCCAACTGTGAGATTTTCAAAATATTAATTCAATCAAAAGTATCAGGTGGTGTAACATAGCTTACATCAAGTTTAACTTGATCTTGACCCGCTTACTATAAACTGGAGCCTCAGAGGGCTAGTCATATTTTTGTGCTTTCAAAATAATAATAATAAGGTGGAAGCCACCTCACTTGAGTCTATTCCTTATGCCAGTGTGGGCAAGTTTCATCCGAAGTTCCACAACATTATATTCAGAAATTATTTTCAACTACATTATGAAACCTTAAAATTTTTACTGTAAGATTCAGGAAATAACCGGCAATCCACTAGGACTATTTGAATGAATGTTAGGCAGGTAAGGAAAAACAGATGCTTTCAGTAACACAACAGAGTGCGTAAAATATGTCTATTAAATACAAATTTTAACAGTGCTAAAAGAAAGCCAAACATACAACTGTTAAAGCAACACATTATCTGAAATACTTCAACAGTGTCGTCAAACTGAACAAAGTTATCAATACTCATCTAATTAAAGAGGGATAATATGCTTACCTCATATGTCAATGTACCCCCAGAAGAATCAGGCTGACGGAGTGTAACACTTGATATCACACCATTTGCAGAAAGAATGCATATAGCTCGAGGTCCTTGCTGAGAAAAGGATATGATCTTCATTGTAACATCCTAAAACAAAAAAGAAGAACATCACCTTTATGATAAAAACCAATTTACTTGCTTGCTTGAATCAGTCATCAAAAGTAAGAAGCGTACAGATAGCAATCATGCTAAAGTAGTACTACAAAATATGATTTTTATTTTCTACAATTCTACAAGGATGTGTATGATACAGGTGAATCGGAATGGATTTGGAGCCGTACATAAAATGCGAACTTAATTGCAGAAGACATTATCTCTCTAAAGCCAGTATAACTTATAATATTAGATTGAAATGATTATACTCTGTTTAAAAGCTTACTTGGCCCACTATGATCCCAAGGGATGCAGTTAACATAAAGGCATAATGGCAAAGTTTGGTGGCCATTGAAGTTTTTGAGGTCCCCAACAATGTAGTCAAATACCAAAGTCCACATGTATGCAACTTTGACTATCTAATTCCCATTGATTTAAGGGGTTCCAGAAGTTTAACAGTTTCCACATTAAGCCGAAATTAGAAAATCAACCAGATTTGACCTTTTTAGAAAGAGGAAGAGTAAAGTTCAGCAGGATTCTTTTCCTAATAACAAAAACTTGTTTTTATGTGTTTTCTGTTTTAATGTACTCATCAACATACATGACATAAATGAACAAAGAAGCCAACGTTTCTGGTGAGGGTAAGGGTCGATTAGTCAGCTAGTAGACAAATCCCAGTCCGGCTGGAGTGCCCTGGTTCAATCCCCCACAAGACACCCTCACTTACCAGATACTTGTGGTTTGCAAGCAATTGCAGGTATCTAGGGTTTACTCTCTAAGGGCGGGGCCCTTTGGGCCCTGCCTTGGTGAGGTTCCACATCATCAAAAAAAAAAAAAAAAAGAAGAAGATGAAAAAGCTGAGGTCTACTAAAATACATTATTGCATTTACAATGCATTAGAGATTACACGACATTTATAGCTAAGACATGCAATGGGAAGATAATATAAGGAATTGGCAATACAAGGAAATTAATGCCTGTAATTATACCTAAATATGACTTCTTTTCTAAAACTTCAATCCACTCAGAAGAAGAAAGCACAGATATTTTTAATTAAATGAAACAGAAACCAAATTTGCCCAAGTAATTTATATGTTAAGACATAATAATCCCAAGGAGAAAAGGATCCCTGTGTAATACAATAAATAAACATGTCACAAAGCAAAGGATTTAGTCCAATTCTATCTTCATTCAAAGGCCAAAGGGGATCCACTAGGCTTTCCTCTCCTACATTGAAATTTAACTTGTTACAGTCTATAGTAAAAATCAGAGTAAGGACCGAAAATTTGGAACCAAAGATTGTCATCCATATAATGCCCAGGCCAACCAAAATTCAAATAATGAAATTTCTTGCAGTACATGTCATATATTTAAAAGACACCTGTTATTTTCAACAATTACCTCGCCGGAATTAACAGTGATGATATGCGGTGTAAAATTGGCACCAACAGAGCACGCAACCCATTCACCTACAGAAGATTCTTAAAATATCAGTGAACATAATAAGGACCTCTTAGCAAAATATTTGTAATTTACAAGCTAAACATGTAACACGTTCCCCATTTTTTTTTTTTTTCTAAGAATTAATAATTAAAAAAAAAAATAACAATCTCATAGTTTCTCTTATAGAACTGCCATCTACCATATTTAACAAATCATGCAAAGACTTGGAGTACAGGGCTAAATCATTCTTTTACAAAAAACAAAATATGGCTTCATCACTGACCATATACAAAGGGTTATATCATTCTCTTACAGCAAAGCAACTATGATTTCATCACTGATCATATTTAATTGATAAAATATTAATTTTTTTCATTACGTACTCATGCAATGCATACCACTAACACACTCAAGAAATTAAAAATACAAAAATGACCATTATTTAAAATTTTGCATCTTGTTACAGAATATTTTTTTTCACTGGTACTACATTGCATAAGGATAAAAGAATAAAAAAGACCAGAGTACTCAGATCAGAGAGTCAAATTCTGAGAAATGACTGATCTCAGTGTAGAGCTTCTAAATTACCTCTTCTTTTGCTGCAAATAATTCATCAAGTGAAATTCATCACTTGAACAGGATTCTATTAAGTTTGTCCTCATAAATGTACTCTTAACACTTCATTATTTTCCTATTCAATTTCAAATCCAATTATCAGTACACGTTTCAGTATCAGGAATCTCTGTAGTAATTGGCATGACAATTGAAGTCTGCTGGACAAAAGACCTGGTCATGCTGGGTGGTAAAAACAATATCTTCCTATGTCAATATTAAGAGGTGAAAGTTGTTTGCAATTACTTTCGAATAGCATTAGTAGATTTTGATATCAAGCTATGATATGCTGTTTGAAATGTTGTTTTTTATTTTTATTTTTTATATTTTTTAATTTTAGAATCGTTTGAAATAGTTGTTTAAATCCAAGAATCCAATGCATCTAAGCAAGAATTTAAAAAATAAATTAGGCCTCTCGATGAACTAAAAAACTAGCAAACTTCTTTCTTCTTCCTATAAATCAATTTCTTGCTTTTGGTAAGGGGAACAGGAAAGGAAAAAACTTAAGTTCCATTCCTTGGGTGTTCTACTTTAGGTTCTCCAATTAAATTCAACGGTTACATTGACCAATGAATTGTAGACAATGTTATTTTTCCCAAGGACAATTAAATTCAACCACGTGACTCATGGGCCAATGCATCCACACGGTTGACTTTAATTGGGAACCTAAAGTACAACACGTAACAGACTATACCTAAGTTTTTACCAATAGGAAATAAGTCAAAAAAAAAAAAAGAAAAAAAAAAAAACATAGAATCCAAAAAAGGAAAGAAATAAAAATGATCGGAACAAAACCAAAGCTATCTTGTAATTCTCCAATCCACCTTAAAATCCACAGACAACCCAACACTGGCTCAATATAGAACTTTCCTAATACTTAACTGTTAATTTGGGGAAAGAGTAATCAAAACTTAAGCATTTTGTCCTGCTATAATGATTGATGGCTTGGAATCTAAATCTCCATCAGCACAAATGAAGTCAACAGGATAAGATACTAATGAAAATCTTTATAAGCATTGATGTCTGTCCTGGTAGATATTCCTATAGAAAGATAGAAAGGCATCTTGAAGAAGTACCTAGTACCCTGAAGTCTGACCAGACATAAGAGGAGCAGGGTAAGAGAAAGGTAAAAACTAAAAGCTCCAATGTACATTCAGATTCCTGACTCACTTGGTAGACAGAATCAAAAGAACAAAAGAGTAAAAAATAGTAAAAAGACCTGGAGTTACTTCAACTATATTCCAAGCAACCAACAACGTAGAGCAGAAAGAAACTAAATATCTACAGAACGTGGAAACAACAACTTGTATCCTCTTTTTCACCAGTAGATCATGTCAGCAAGTTGAAGACAGACAGGTTTCAAGTCCAAAGTGGCAAAGTCTGTTCACTATCAGTTGCAGACTTTTTAGCAGGTACTCCCCAAATTGGCACCTTCCACAAATTTTTCTTCCAATAAAAAGGTGAGAAGTGCCAAATGACAAGCAGACTAAGAAGATTCCATCATTCCCATACCAACCCACAAGACTCACTTATCTTTTCAGAACTACCACATACATCAAGATCTCAGTTAAGGGCATCTAATCAGAGGTCCCACACCTACCCAACAAGAATTCCCTAAACCCCAAATCACCCCCATAAAACCAAACCAAACCTCACATGCAAAACACAAATAAACACCCAAAAAAAAAAAATTTTAATCTTTAACCATAAAACATGCATACAAGTCGCAAAACATTAAAAATTTTCGAAAGGGTATGTGTCTATGTCAGCAACAAACATTTTTTTTTAAGTATGTCACCACCATTACCTAAATTCTCAACCTCAAACTTGGCCTTGTTCACTGAGCTCGCCGGCTTCACTTTCCCGCGCTTCTCCGACGAGAAATCTATCACCGGCGGCGGCGCCGACGACGAGATCGGCTTCGGCGACAGTGCCATCGTTACACTCCCATCCAGACCATACTTCCTTGGCCGACCTCTCTTCTTCTTCGCCGGCGCCGCCATACCCGGCGGTGCCGCAACTACCGGAGCCGGAGACGGAGCGGACGCCGCCGCCGCCGGAGGAGGAGCCGTGGATCCACCGGCTTCGGTCCTCGGAGCTACATGATAGTCCGACGGAGCATCTGATCCCACTACTGTAACACCACTACTTGCTTCCATAGCTAAACCCCACAAAAAAAATTTATTCTATGAGCTTAATATCAAAAACCCATTTTTATTCTTAATTTAAATCACCAAAAAAACAAGTTCTAGAATTTTTGAAAAAAAAGTTTAAAACCCAAAAGAAGGAAAATTCGAACTTCAAACAAAACCCAGAAAATAAATTTTGGAAAAAAAAAAAAAAAAAAAGTGAAAAAAAGATTTGAGTTTTGAGAGCTTGTGAAACTGCTTTTCTAAGTGTTAAAACTAGAAGAAGAGCTAAAAGAAAAGGTATTTCAGTGAGCTTTTTTATCTGCAAAACTTAAGACAGTTGCAGAGCTCAGCTGAAACAGAGCTGGAAGTGTGATGATCTAAATTTTAATTTTTTCGAAAAATAATGTTTTTATTTTTTAGGAAAATAGAGTGAGATTGAGAAGAAAAATAAAAATAAAAAAGAGTGGATTTTTGTGCTCTGTGATTTTTGATTTTGTGATTTGAAAGGAAAATTGGTGAGATAATAAGAAACCTTGTTTTTGTTGTTTTAGCTAATTGGGTGTCTAACTTTCATAAAGACTGTCCGAATTGAGATTAATAAAATGGAAAAAGAAAATGTTTTGAATAATGGGCAATAATGAATTTTTTTGTGATGATTTAATATTTTATGATAAAAATATGACATTTCGGTTTTGGTTGGAATCTGGTAGAGATATATAATATAAAATTAAATTGAAAGTGGGTAGAAGATTATTATCTTTATTTTTTTATTTTTTTTCTTTTTCATCTTTTAAATTATTTTTTTTGGTACAAGTGGGCAAAGTGAAATGATAGTAATTATTATCATCATCAAGTATTTTTATTAATATAATATTATGTCTTTTTTTATACTATTAAATATTATATCATTTAGGTGAACGAAAAGTAAAATTTGGTTGCCAAGAATTGAAGAAATTGTTTAGTAAGGGAAAGAATTGTCTAAGGCAAGCATCCCCTTTTTTGGGGCTTTGTGACAAGCATTGGCTTGTAACTACCAATACTGATAAATGCATAAGCAAAATCATAAATTTTAAAAGCAAATTAAAGCCTTATAGTCAACATTTTTGCTTTTTTCCCCCTTTAAACAGTATATTCCTTCTTCTTTTTCTATGGATTTATAAAAAATATCCTCTTCATTTACAATGAAAAGTTAAGGGGAGAGTAGAATACAAGTTACTCCAGTCTAGGGAAAGAAAAAAAAAATTATGAGAAAAGTGAACCATAACAGAAAGAAACAAAACCCAGTATTGCAATCTTTTGCTCAAGCAAAACGTATATAATTTTTTGTTTCAGCCTTCATTGCCAAAAAATGCTGACTTTGGTAAACCACATTTGACAAGCAAATTGACCAGAAATAAGTTATTCAAATTCACAGACATTGATAATTCTGCTCACCCATAACTTGTTTTTTTTTTTTTTTTTTTTTGATAGGTTCACCCATAACTTGTGAATGTAGCTTCCACCTAAAATATTAATGAGATTTCTTATTTCTTGTGTCACAACTCACAAAGTGTTTGTAGTCTGTCCAGTAATATATGCATGGTAAGTGAACAAATATTATTTTGATTCAATTACTATAAGAAAAAATAGGTTGAATTCACGTGCACCTATAATTTTCAAATGGTCTTTGATCTATTTGTAGCACTTATATCATATATATTATATGACCTAAACTCTTTGATTTTTGTATTTAATGACTCATTTAGATAAATATTTATGATGTGGTCCTACATTTGATTCTAAAATTAAGAAATAAAACTTTTTAAGAATAAATAATTTAGGAGATATGGCGCAAAACTGGAACTCTAATTTGGAATTTTAATTTGATTTTCTCTCAGCTTCACCTATTATTATATATATAGATTTCAATTATAATTATAATCTAATTTTGTGTCATGTGTCCATAGTTTTAAAAATTGGACCAGACTAATCAGTTTGACCTAGAATCGAGTACCAACTCGGTCCAATAAAAGTGCTCAAAACCGGTCAAAAACCGGTAAAAATTGGGAATTGGAGACAAATCCGGTTTTGTCCCTAGTCTGGTTTTTAAAACCATGCATGTGTCTAATTTAATTTTCTTAATTTTGTGCCAACCTATTATATTATATTAAAATCATCTAGGTAATACCACTTCACTCATTTAGATAAGGCTATCTTATCATCACAACTGTTGAATGTTGTCATGCTTATACGCAATTTATAACCTAGTATATTATATTAAAATCAAAGCACATTAAAAATCTAAATTGAATCTAAATTAGCTTATATTTGTCACGTGTCCAATTAAATTTTTATTAATTTTGGTGCCCAATGATCCATTCATAATACTCAGTTCGAAAGTTAAGATGATCACTTCACTCACCTAGTTAATACTACTTCATGTTGAATGTTTTCTTGCATGTTGCAACTTAGTTTATTTAATAACAATGATAGAATTTGAACCTATAGTATGACAAAAGACTTTATAGTTGAACTAATTGGAACCTCTCTATTTTCAGTAAATTCAAACGCGTACTATCTTATCTACTTAAATGAAACTATAAAACTTGTATCAAAATAGAAAAAAAAAAAATTTAACCAAAGATATAAATGTGTTATTTAAGTATCTCATTTATGGAATAAATGCATATTCTTTTTTGCAGTAAGTGAGTCCCACATAATTATAAGATCTACACATTGTGAGATAAAATGACATATATGGGATGCATAGGATAATTACTAGTACATCACCTTATCCAAGAAAAAAGAGAGGCATTGCACATAACGCTGCATAAACCGCATTGACACCCAATTGACAAGAGTTATGTATCTTAATTAATTGGCAACTATTGGTGTGTATGTAACATCCAGTGTTCAAATCCCCGTAATGTAAATGAATTATGATCATGTGCAAGTATGGCATCTTTCATAAGTTGATTATCATTTGAAGTGTGCTCGGTTCCCTGAATTTTTCTACAAATGATCTCTCAAGGTTAATGAATATATTTATTGATACAGTAAATAAGCCCAAGTCAGTGTATATATATTCAGCCTTTTTAGTATGGAGTGATGAAAGGAAAGGAGAGACTTATCTTAGTATATAAAGTACATCTTTGTAATTTTGTTTAACTTCAAGAGCCAAAGGGAAAATTCAGGTCATCTCATGTGCTCAGATTACCAGTGGATGTTAGTGTGGCTGCACATGTTGTAGTGCCTTCCACCTTATTCTTACTGGTCTTATCCTCTTCCCAAAAAAATGTTTATTTAAAACGCAGTGGAGCTTTTTTTTTTTTTTTTGTAAATTTTTAATAAAGTATGCAAATTTAATTACATTTTGACACAATATGGATTTTATTTTTAAAAATATGTAAATAGTAAAAGACAAAGTGGGTTGGGGTGGGGTTTAAATAACAAATATAAAGTATCACAAAAATGTTATTACCATTTAATTATTACTTGAACTTCACACAACATAGAAAATTATTGGGTACACTAGTAATACAATTAATCGTATTACTAGTACTCCAATTCAAGTTAGCTAATATAAAAACTAAGTTTTTTCTGTATGAGTTTTTGAGATTACATTATATTTTCGTATTATAGGTGACTCATTTAAATCAAAACTGAGAGAAATTTCTTTAAATTGTTCTAACATTTCTAATGGCAAAAGTTAAATATTGACTAAAGTGTAAAGCTATTATACTGGCTGTTTTGAAAATAATGCTTTTATTTATCTTTATAATTATATTTTCTTTTTATTTATATTTTTCTAAATATGATTAATCAAAGTAGTTTAGAGATCAGATGGGAGAAGAAAGGGAAGTGATTACTCTTCAAATAGAAAATAATATTATTTTTAATATGGGACCACAAACATCATTGACCAAGTAAATTCAAATTGAAAATAAATATAATACTTACGAGATTAGAGGTATCTTTTTCTAACAAGGTTTTAGGTAAGTTACCAAAAACAAGGAAATATATAATAAAGAAACTATGTTTAGATAAGAACAAGTTAATTAATTAACTATTTAAATGTTTGAGAAATTGATAAATATGGTGACGAGCCCAATGTACATTAGCTTCCACAACTTTCTTTTTTTCTTTTTGGTTTATTTTATTGAGTATATCCGCCTGCATATATTCATAATTGCTTTTTACTTAAAATTTTTTTTTCTCCAATCTTTTTTTTTGTTAATTCAGACCTAACTTATGGAAAGCGAAAGGGCATATTTAAGAAAAATTAACAAGTATATAATTTACATTTTACCACTTCAAAATTCCAATTTTACAAAACATGTGTTGCATGTCCACATCAAAAAAGACCTATTAGAAGCAGTCTATGGAGTATTTACTAAATTATATATAATTTGCCGAAAAATGCTGTGCCAATAATAAAGAGGATGAGTGCCCGACAAACAAAGAAAAAGAAAAATAAGGTGAGGATAAAAGTATTATTAGCTTTTATACTTTATATAAGAGTTTATATTAGAAGAACTAAAATGCTGGATTTGGTTTTCAGCCAAAAAAAAAATGTTGGATTTGGTAATAAGAAGTGTGGAAATTTATGACCAATTGAAAAAGAATTCTGTTCTACTGTCAAGCTTAAATTGAAATTTCTGGCGAAGTAGTAGTAGTAGTAGTAGTAAATAGAGTCAAAGGATCAATGGGGGAATATCAGTCAAATGGTCTGTTGAGATTCCAGATTGGTTCTTTTCACTAGAGTCAAACTGCAGGTCTTTTACATCTTTCAGGATTTCTAGGACCATCGATCTTCGTGTCTTTCTGTTGTTTCTTCTTCCCCTACTAGGAGTAGGAAATTCTTGCTTCATATATAATCGCTAGTAGGCATTTTTTTTTTCTTTTTCTTTTTTAATAAACCGACTTTGGCCCAGTGCACAAGAAATTGAATCCGTAGTTGAGATGGTAAAATGTGTCAAATATTTATTATTTTTTTAATATTTTAAATGGTCTAGTGCTCCTTGTGAACTGGATCCAATCCTTTGTCCATTTTATGAATAATAAGAGGAAAAGATTAGAGTTTTTTTTTTACTTGAGCGTCGTTATAGTAGTATTTACAGTTGACTTTGTTTCAAAGCTACTTTTATAAAATTCTTTAAATCAAGTTTACTTTGAGGATGTGGAGGTATACTTGGACAACAACTATACAACAATTCGTTGTGTGAGCAAGTTGTGACAAAAGTTATAACTTTTGTTATGGTCCTAACATTTTTACAAGAAATGACATGAATTCTTAGACAATATAGAACAATTTGATGCACGCTACATGGTAAACAAATTTATGAAACTAAGGTCATTATAAAATACTAGCGTAGCAAAAAATTTCATTAAAAAATTAGCTAATAATTAAATTTATTTATAATAAATATTGACATGGTAAACAAAATTCATGAAATTGAGGCCACTTTGATGTTGTGGCATGAATTTATTTCGTCACGTTAGTATTTTTCATTTATTAGATGACGATGAAGACATTTTTTGAACAATTTTAAAAGTATAAGGACTAAAGTAAAACATTTTAAAGAATTAAAACAATTTAGAAATAAAACTTAAATGTTAAGAATCAAATATGCGTTTTAACTATTTCAAAAATAAATTGCAATTAACCCATTATTATTATGTACAAAGCTAACTCTTAGAAATGACCACTTACCCATCATTTTTTAAAGCCATATTACAATGGTCTTGTTACGAATTAGTCTTGTAAACAAAATAAAAAATGAAATGATTAAATATTTTTCTATATATATATATATATATACTCTATAAACACATTTCAATATGCAAGTTAAGTATTTTATAATTATATAAACCTGTACTACAAAAATATATATACATTAAAATTCAACAAACTTGAGCCAAGCTTGACAAAAAGAGTTTGAAATTTTTAACCTATTTTTAATCATTTATCATTTAGGCTCTAAATAGTTACAAAAAGAAACAATAATATAAAAGTCCAGCATCTTTATTCGAAATTGTAATATTCGCTATTTGGAGAGCTAAAGTCTTCAAGTATTGAATAAAAAATGAAGTTCTCTCTCCCTTTAATATAAACAACCAAATTATCTACGAGAAACTCACCCCCTTTCGTTGTGTAATATTGTTTTAATGACTTTCAAAATTAAATATGTTCATTCACTATTTGTCGTGAACACTGAAAGAGTAAAAACAAAGACAAATCAACCTATCAATAAGATAGTATTTCTTTGCCTTTGTCTCTACTAACTTTCAACATAATTTTGTAATAAAAACGATGCAACTATCCTTTATAAATACTAAACATCTCTGGAAAATAGTAGAATATGGCAAAAATTTGAAAATAAGAATCAAAGTATCTGTAGGGTCTATTTTTGTAGCCCAAGCTCAAAAGGTTTGGATTATGAGCTCACTCGACCCAAAACAATGAATTTGTAGAGAATGGCTAAAAGAGTTAGGCTGATTGTGAACTAAACAATAGTTAACTATGGTGTTCAAGAAAAAACTGATATAAAAAACACACTTCAAGACTTTTCAATTTGATGTTCGAAGAGGAATATTATTGAATAAAAAATGAATACAACTCTCCAAAACCCTCCCCCTTCTCCTTCAGAGGCTTTTTCTTTATATAGCATCCTTCCTCATCATCTTCATCGTCCACTTATTCTTCATCTAAGTGTCCACTTGAGTATGTATCATGTCAGATCTCTTCTTTAGCTTTCTGTTAGTGGTAGTAGCTAGGATGACACTGTTCAGGGATCTTCTCCACATTAATGCGGCCAGAAAAGCAGATGCAGTGCACTTAATGTGGCGGTGGCAGCTTTTCCTTTTAGATATTTCTCCATTCTTCTTATCTCCAGTCATGTCCAAAACTTATCCAGATCGCTGAAGTCATTAGTAAGATCATTCGAACCCTCCAGATATTTGCTTGACCAAGAATCTTTACATCCGAGGAGAATGATCTCTTCGGACCACTGGTGCTCTCTTCGTACCACTGGTGCTCTCTTCGGACTGATCCCCTTCACTTCCAAATATCTTTCTTTCATGCGGACTCCTTCTCAACAACTTTCGCCTCTTCGGACACACAATAACCTTCAGATAGGACCTTGCGCCCAATACATAAATTTGGGTTTCCACCCCCCCCCCCCCACACAATAGCCCCTTAAATTTTTAATTTTTCCCTCGCATCCGAGGAGAAAAAATAGGATTTTGATTTGCTACGAAGTAAAAGTCAAAAATACAAAAATATCTGAGTTCACACGTGTAGGAGCATAGATTTAGGCGCTTCATAACTGTTGCTGCCATTTCAATATTCCCAAAGCGCTATTAATTACTCCAGGCGGTGTTTTGTCTCTGTTATCCAATGGTGGACTACTGATCTAACGAACGTGATTCTTCCTCGGAATTTGGGCGGGATGACTCCTACCCCTTCGTTTGTCTCTATATAAAGCCCCAGAAGAGGCTTTTCCTCTTTTACTTTACAGATTCTCAGACTTTCCAGCGAACTAAAGCATTCAAATCCACCGAACTCTTCAATATCAAATCTAGAATCTGCAAGAATCTCTACGAGTTTAAAGATCATTCTCCGATCTAGTTCGTGTAAGGTCTCATACACTCAAATCTTTCATCTTCTCCTCGGACACCTTCCTTGGCCTTCGAGTAGTCGTTCCCTAGTCACTGCGTTAAGAATCTCCTCTTTCTTGCTTATCTAAGATGGGTAGATTTCAATATCTGGTGGACAGCCCTGCTTAGATGGATGAGCTTAGGGCCACATACCGCATACCTGAAGATGTGGGTTTGAGATATTGCTCTCCAGAAAGAATACTAATAGATTGGAAGTCGAGTGAAGTGATAATCCCCATCATCGCCTTCCTGGAAGGAGGAATGACTATCCCCATAAGCCCCATCACCACTAATTACCTTCGAAACCATAGGCTTAGCCTTGAACAATGTGTGCCTAACATCTTTAGAATTTTAGGAGCCATTGACGATTTGAATCGTCACCTGGGATTGGGACTCACCTGGCAGGACGTGGTACACATGTACGAGTGCCATAGTCAAAAAGAAGCGAGATATTATCTAAAATCCCGATTCGACGCTGTTAGGCTCCTCTCCTGCCTTCCCAAATCTAACAAAGAGATGAAAGACGATTATCTGATCGTCTCAAGCGCGTGGCATGACGGTCTTCACTATCCAACCCGACCAGGAGAGCCAGGTGAGGGCATCCTAGATTTAGGTTTACTAACAGTAGATTTAGGATCGACGTTTCTTAACAAGTTTGTCCTCTCTTTCTTATTATTTTCAAGTTTCTGACTAAGTTCTGTTGTAATGTTGGCAGATAAAAACCACGTTTCTCCTCAGCTGAGTCTCACAAATACCGCTGCGCTCAACTATCTACTACAATCGAAAATTTTTGTAAGTAAAGACGAGCAACTTCGGTCAGTTCCCCTTATTCTTGGTTACACGCCCAAACCGTCCAATTTTCAACCGGTCGGCAACGCGATAAGACAAGGAGACCATCGCATCAACCACATCAACGTTGCTCGGAAAGATTTTTTGGCTCCGTTCGATCTTCCCCCCGTTCCACATCTAAACCCGCAGGGTGTACCGCTGCTCGTTCAACCAGTTCAACAGATTCCCCTCAAGCCAGCAGCAGAAGGCAAGGGTGTTGCTTCTTCGACTTCATCACTCGAAAAGCAAATTAACAAATTTACCTTTGGATAGGCCTTAGAAGAGGTTCGAGTGATACGCGTTTCGGACGCCGAGGAGGAAGTTGACAGGCAATCTAGTGTCCGCCCTCCTGTCTTAATAATAGCTATTCTAGAAGTCTCTTCAGACGAAGAAGACGACATGGCGAGCTTGAAAGATCTGATGAAGAATAGGAACAAGAAGGCTGGGCCCAAGGAGACTGGGACGTCTCAGCCAGTTGTTAGTCTTCCTCCACTACCTCCTCAAATTCCCTCTGATCTCGACCTAAAATCATTGCCAGATATAAAGAAGAAAAGGCCCATTACGATCGACGAAGAGAGGGAGGTGGTGCCTACAAAAGGGGCAAAGCAACAGAAGGTAGATAGGGGCCAATGGAAAAAAAGGGCTTTGTCCACCAAGAGCCGAGATGAAGCTCTTGCCGCTGAGGTGCGCCGAGGGTCGCGAACTTGGTCCCCTAAGCTGGAGCTGGACGGTGCTCCCATCCCTTGGGATACCTCCCTCAGGAATTACCATGGGGGAAGGGCAGGTTTGGTTGCTGAAGTCCTGGAGCAGCCACTCCTCCTTCCGAAAGATATGGAGTCTTACAGGCACTTCAGCCAGTATGAACTCTTCTTATCCCTCAAAAGGGATTTGGCTATGGTAAATGAACCAGTCCATTTTTTTTTATTAAAATATTGATTAATTAATTTAGTTAGTTTTTTTTTTTTTATTGAAATTCTTTCTTCTACTATACAAGTTACCCAGCAGGTTTACATGGCTGAAGAGTGGAATAAAAGAACTTTTAATGAAGCCCAGGCCGAGGCTCATACTCGGTCTGAGGTTGAAAAATCCCTGGGTAGTCTGAAAGAAGATTACTCTCGGCTGTCTAAGCAGCTAAGGGATATAACAAGCCAAAGGGACAATCTTGATGCTAGCCTGAGGACCGCTGAAAAGCAGGCCAAAGACCAACGCAAGCAGTTGCGTATGACTGAGATCAATCTGGAGCCAGAGAAAGAGTCAATCAAAGGTCTTCATGCTGAACTAAAGAAAGCCAAAGAAGCTACTTAGTTGGCCGAAAAAGCTGCTCAACTGGCCAAAGAGGCAGTGAAGGCTGAGACACAGGCAGCATATACTCTTAGGGTGGAGAAGACCCAACTCAGACTTACTGAGTAGTTTGCGAAGGTTTGAAGGGAATATTGTGATGTAACTTGGGATAAAGCCCTTGAAGCTGCTGGAGTCCCTCCAGAGGCTGACTTAAGGCAGCCTAAGAGCATTTTCTACCACCCAGACATCTGCGAACTGACAGAAGCTCCGGAGCAGCCAATAGTCGACCAGACCCTTCCTGATCCTACTGAAGCACCCCAAGAATCTGGTCAGATTGGAGACCAGGGCAAGCAAGCTGAGGATCAGATTACGGATGTTGCCACCCAGCCCAGCCATGCTGCCTGACCCTTTGGCTTCTTAGACGAAAACTTAGACACCTAGGGATTTCTATTTTGTACTTGTATTAATGTTTTTTTTTTTTTTTTTTTTTTTTTTTTTTTTTTTTTATGTAAGGGATTGCAATGTACTTTCTTTTTAATTAATGAAATTATTTTTCTATTTTCTATTTTCATCGTACTTGTTATGAAATTTACTATTGTAGTATAGGCAGACTTAACAATAATATCAGACCAGTGATGTAAACACCTTATTCAAATACTGGAAGAAGTAGGTCATACAAGAGTTATTAACGAACATAAAATGCAATGAATGATGTGAACATATTACAGATTTTCTTGGATTTTCTGATTATTTCAATATTTAAGACTACAAGACGAAGTTATTTAAGCATGATTTGTTAAATTTGAACTTTGATAATGACTATAAGACAGTGTTAACTAACCCATATCATCTGGTCCGAGGATTTCAGACATGATTGGATTTAATTTTAAACACTTAGGAGACTTGTAAACGAGTGTTAACTAACCCAAATCATCTGGTCCGAGGATTTTAGGCATGATTGGATTTAAGTTTAAACACTTAGGAGACTTGTAAACGAGTGTTAACTAACCTAAATCATCTGGTCCGAGAACTTCAGGCATGATTGGATTTAAGTTAACTTGTAAACGATTGTTAATTAACACAAATCATCTGGTCCGAAGACTTCAGGCATGATTGGATTTAAGTTTAAACACTTAGGAAAGGTCCAAAGATTTTACATAATAAATTGGCACAATGATTAATGTAAAGACTTGATTAATAATAATACCTTTTAAGGTTGTTTACATTCTAAGAGCATGGTATTACATGACTATCCAAATCTTCCAAAAAATATGCCCCAATGCCAGCTCCCCCTCCCAGTTGGGCCCTAACTTTTCCCAAGCTGGGTTCTTTGTAGTGCCCATAACTTTCCTGAGTACCAAATCGCCAGGTTCTAGAGGCCTTAGTTTTACGTTGGCATTATAGCTCTGCCTGAGCTTTTGTTGGTAATGTGCTAATCGAACCATTGCATTTTTTCTCCGTTCTTCAATCAGATCCAAACTCTTTTCTAGCTGCTCATTGTTGCTGGTCGGACTGAACGAACTAGTCTTCATAATTGGGAACCCAGTCTCCAGAGATATTATAGCCTCAGCTCCATAAGTCATTGAGAAGGGGGTTTCCCCAGTAGACCTACGAGGTGTAGTTCTGTATGCCCACAGTACGTGTGGCAGTTCTTCCACCCATTTGCCCTTTGCATCATCTAGTCTCTTTTTTAATCCATTGATTATGACCTTGTTAACTGCTTCTGCTTGCTTGTTCCCCTGGGGATAGGCAGGAGTGAAGTATCTATTTGTGATTCCCAGTTCATCACAAGAACTCCTAAACGCTTTACTATCAAACTGTAAGCCATTGTCTAAAATGAGAGTATAAGGAGCCCCAAACCAAGTGACAATATTCTTCCACACAAATTTCTGTACATCTACGTCTCTGATGTTGGCCAGAGGTTCAGCTTCAACCCATTTGGTAAAATAGTTTGTGCCGACCAGAAGATATTTCCTGTTTCTTGTGGTTTTAGGGAATGGACCCACGATATCTAAACCCCATTGAGTGAAGGGCCACGAGTTAAATAGTGGATTAAGGGTTACCCCTGGTTGATGAATGTTTGGGGCAAACCGTTGACATTGGTCGCACTTCTTGACATATTCATGAGCTTCTTTTTGCATATTTGGCTACCAGTAATCTTAGGTAATGGCTCAATGAGCCAAGGATCTACCTCCAGTGTGGCTCCCACAGATTCCTTCATGTAGCTCTTCCAATAGTAACTCAGCTGCTTCAGGATGCATGCATAATAAGTACGGTCCTGAATAGGAACGTTTGTACAAATTTTCGGTCCTCGAATAGCCAGAATCTGGTCGCCTTCCACCAAATTTTGTCAGCTTCACCCCTCTCTTCGGGCAAAATATCTTCCTCCAAGAATTTAATTATAGGATCCATCCGGCTGGGTTCGGCCCTGATTTAGTGAACTTGGGCTACCTCTATTCGTGCTTCTATAAGGCCATGCAAGTCCTTAACGAGGATAACCCAAGGCAAGCCTTGTGCCGAAGAGGTAGCGAGCGTGGCTAAAGAGTCAGCATACGCATTACCATTTCTGGGGATATGCAACAAATTAAAATATTCGAACTCTAATTGCAGACACTTAACTTGGCTCAGGTATCCCTGCATTTATTCATCCTTCACTTCAAACTCAACTTATACTTGGCCAACAACTAATCTCGAGTCCGAGAATACCTCCACTAACTTTCCTCCCATTCTTCGAACTATAGCCATTCCCATTAGTAGAGTTTCGTACTCCGTCTCATTGTTTGTTGCCGAGAAATCCAATCTTAGTGACTTTTCAATGATGATTTTTTCGGGGGATATCAGCACTAGCCCTACTCCAGAACCCTTTTGGTTCGCTGCACCATCCACATACACATCCCAATGCAAGGGGCTTTGTTGAGAAATCATGCCAACTGATTTTTCATCCATGTCCGAGGTTGGCGTTATTTCTTCTACCCTGGACTCCGTGAACTCGGCCACTAAATCTGCAAGGACCTGGCCCTTGACCGATGTGCGAGGCATGTACTTGATATCAAAAGCTCCCAAGATCGTGCCCCACTCAGCAATCCTCCCAGTGTAATTAGCACTTCGGAGTATAGCCTTGAGCGGGAGCTAGGTGAGAACAATGGCCGTATAAGCTTGGAAATAATGAGGGAGTTTTCGCGTACCAAGCACCACTGCCAGGATAGCCTTCTCCAGTGGCAAGTAACGAGTCTCGGCCTCATGCAGCGACTTGCTTACATAGTAAACCGGCCTTTGCACACCGCGATCTGCCCATATTAACACCAAGCTCACAGCACAAGGAGCCACAACAATGTAGGCAAACAGGACCTCGTCTGGTTCAGGACTGGACATGATGGGTGGTCGAGCGAGATAGTCCTTAAATTGCTAAAAGGCCACAGCACATTCTTCAGTCCACTCAAATCCCTTCCACTTGTTGATCAACGAGAAGAAAGGTCTACACCTATCTGCTGATCAGGAGATGAATCGATTTAGGGCAGCAATCATTCCGGTCAACTTCTGAACTTCTTTGGGATTCCGAGGAGCCTGTAGATTATGGATAGCCTCTATCTGATCGGGGTTAACTTCAATTCCCCTGTGAGTCACCATGTACCCCAAGAACTTGCCTGACCCCACACTAAATGAGCATTTGGAGGCGTTTAGACGTAGCTTATGCCTTCTTAGAACTTCAAAAATGTTTTCAAGATCCTTTACATGCTCCGAAACGATCTTGCTTTTCACCACCATGTCGTCTATATAGATTTCAATACTTTTGCCCAACTGCGACTCAAACATCTTCGTCATCATCCTTTGGTAAGTAGATCCTGCATTTTTCAAACCAAAGGGCATCACCTTGTAATGGTAGTCATCAATAGGGGTGACAAATGCAATCTTCTACTGATCGCCCAGGGCTAGCGGTATTTTATGGTAACCTTGGAAGGCATCCAGGAAACTCATCCGAGGGTGGCCAACAGTGGCATCTACCAGCTGATCAATTTTTGGCATAGGGAATGGATTCTTAGGACAGGCTTTATTTAAGTCAGTGAAGTCTACATACACTCGCCATTTTCCATTCTTCTTCTTCACCACCACAGTGTTTGCTAGCCACTCAGGATAAAAAACCTCTTTAATAGTTCCGGCTTGTTTGAGCTTTGTTACTTCTTCTCTTACTGCATCAGCATGCTCCTTAGATAGGCGCCGAGGAGGTTACTTCTTAGGGTGATCAATGAGTTGACCTTCAAATGGTGGCAAATGAATTCTGGATCCACTCTTAGGGCCTTGTAGACGTTCCAGGCAAATTCATCAAGGTTTCTTTTAAGGAAATCTACTAGCTCCTCCCTCTCTGGTAGAGGTATCTGAGATCCGACTTAAAAGAACCTTTCAGGATTGTCTCCAATTAGAACTTTTATTAAATCTTCACATCTAACGCCCTCATTTGGATCTTCGCTAGGCGATACCCTACTTTTTAACTGCTATAAATCCCTCTCAGCCCTGGCTGAGGTCTCCGTTTCAGGCTTGTGCTGGATGGCAGCCACTAAGCATTGTCTGGCCGAGTATTGATCTCCCCGAATTTCACAAACTTGCCCTTTGGATGGATATTTAACTTTTTGATGCAAAGTAGAGGAAACAGCCCCCAGCGTATGGAGCCAAGGTCTGGCTACAATTGCCGTATAAGGAGAATACACATCTACAACAATGAAATCCACCTTCACTACCTCCGAGCCAGTCTGTACGGGTAAACGTATTTGGCCTTTCGGGGTGACAATTCTTCCCTTGAAGCTACCAGGGGAGAACTGTATGGTGTTAAGTCATCAGGTTTTAGGTTCAGCCTCTTGTAGAGGTCAAGGTACATTATCTCTACTGCGCTACCCTGGTCCACCATTACCTTCTTCATATCATATCCTCCAATTCTGAGGGTAATTACTAAAGCGTCATCATGGGGTTGGATGGTTCCAATCTTGTCTTCGTTCGAGAAGCCTAAAACCAGTTGAATATCCGGTCTAGCTCTCTTCGGATCCTAGCCAAAGTCCCCTACCGGTAACCGGGCTACCGACATAACCTTGGACGGCCAAGATTCTGTTCTCCCTGGTGCGGCAAAGATGATGTTGATAGTTCCTAATGAAGGCTTTGAAGAGTCATTCCTTTGGGGTTCAGAATTCACCTGACTTCCTCAGCCACTAGAGTGATGCAAGAGGTGTCTCAATTTACCTTCGCGAACCAGTTATTCCAAATGATCCCACAAACTCCTGCAATCCTCTGTGGTATGCCCATGATCTTGGTGGTATTGGTAATAGAGATTATGGTTACGCCTTTCGAGGTTCCCCATCATCTTGTTCGGCCATTTGAAGAATGGTTCATTCTTAACTTTTTCCAAAACCTGGTGTATTGGCTCTTTGAATATAATGTTAACTGCTTGAAGGTTTGTTGATCCTCACTGCCCAGCGAAATCTCTCTGTGGTTTGTTGTTATTGTAACGGTCTAACTTGAAATCCCTCATCTCCTAGGAGATATCCTTATCCTTTCCCTTCCCTTGTTGTTGATCTTCTTCAACTCTTTTATATTTTTCAATACGGTCCATAAGCTGACGCATGTTAGTTACTGGTTTGCCAGTTAAGGACTTCCTCAAACCATGGTTAGTGGGGAGGCCGAGCTTAAACGTGCTAAGGGCCATTCCATCAAAATTGCCCTTCATATCATTAAACATCACCCAATACCTATCTGAATATGTTTTCAAGGTCTCACCCTCTTGCATGCTCAAGAATAGCAGTGAAGACAAGGGCTTGGCCACTCTTCTACATGTGACAAAACGAAAACCAAATGCTTGAGTAAGCTCTTTAAAGGAGTCGATGGAATCTGTTTCTAAGCTGTCAAACCATCTCATTGCAACCGGTCCAAGACTGGAGGGGAAAACTTTGCACATTAGAGCCTCATCTTTAGAATAGACAACCATCCTCTGATTAAAGTAACTCACATGTTCCACAGGGTCTGTTTTATTGTTATAAATGGTGAAGGTTGGCTGGTTAAAACGCCGAGGAAGTTTCGCTCCTTCAATCATGTGCGTGAAGGGTGACCTAGAGATTTGATTCAAGGCTTTGCTCATAGCATCGTTCCCTACACCTCCACGTGATGGGCTTCAAGGTTGCCTCTTGCGACGGTGCTCCTCTTCATAGGAAAATGATTCACTTATTGGTGTCCAAGATCTCTGCTCATAAATGACATCTTGCTCGTCACCCAAATCTTCATCAGAATGCGAAGGAATCCGTTTCCTATTTGCATGGCGTAACTCCCTTTTTAGCCTCTCAATTTCCAGTTGCATATTGTGGTTCTTCTCTACCTGAGACACGTGACTTCCTCCATATGGTTGGCTTCGCTCAGGATGCGTAGTATGCACACTGCCTTCACGATCTTTTCTCGGCTCCAAATTGAGAAAAGGGTCTATGTGTTGGGACGCCCTAGATTTTACTGGTTGTTACCCTAGTTCAGCCATTATCTACTGTTACTTCCACTTTCGCTCAAGCTCTTCCCACAGATGGTGCCAATTGTAGGATTTATTTTTGTAACCCAAGCCCAAAATGTTTGGATTATAAGCCCATTCGACCCAAAATAATGAATTTATAGAGAATGGGTAAAAGAGTTAGGTTGATTGTGAACTAAATAATAGTTAACTGTGGTGTTCAAGAAGGAACTGATATAAAAAACACACTTCAAGGCTTTTCAATTTGATGTCCGAAGAGGAATATTATTGAATGAAAAATGAATACAACTCTCCAAAACCCTCCCCCTTCTCCTCCAGAGGCTTTTTCTTTATATAGCATCCTTCCTCATCATCTTCGTCGTCCACTTATTCTTCATCTAAGTGTCTACTTGAGCATGTGTCACGTCAAATCTCTTCTTTAGCTTTCTGTGAGTGGTAGTAGCTGGGATGACACTGTTCAGGGGTCTTCTCCACATTAATGCGGCCAGAAAAGCAGATGCAGTGCATTTAATGTGGCGATGGCAGCTTTTCCTTTTAGATATTTCCCCATTCTTCTTATCTCCAGGCATGTCCAAAGCTTATCCAGATCACTGAAGTCATTAGTAAGATCATTTGAACCCTCCAGATATTTGCTTGACCAAGAATCTTTACATCCGAGGAGAACGATCTCTTCGGACCACTGGTGCTCTCTTCGGATTGATCCCCTTCACTTTCAGGTATCTTTCTTTCATGCGAACTCTTTCTCAACAACTTTCGCCTCTTCGAACACACAGTAACCTTCAGATAGGGCCTTGGGCCCAATACATAAGTTTGGGTTTCCACCCCCCATAGTATCAATTGGAACTTTAACCAAACTATAAAGAGCTAATCTAGCTCTTCTATATGTCGATTGGCACTTTTTTTTTTCTTTACTCCAAAAATTCCATTTTCCTTGTGGTATTTTCCGAATTTCTTAGGGATAAAAATTAAATACATCATTTTATTACCAAAAAATGAAGTCCCCCAAGTTTCTAGAACTCCAAAAAAATATTTCTTCATAAATAGATTAAAAAAAAAATTGTTAAAAGAATAATGAATTAGAAATTAACTGGCGAAAAGAGGCATTGTTGTGGCTAAAAGCCTAAATGAGGAGTCCAAATCTTCTGTCCCACTTTTTCTGCTCTACTCTATACTCCAACAATAAATATTTGTCACATGTTCACCTAATTAATTAAATACTACCATTATTGACTTATTAATACTACAGTTATTAATTAATAGTAGTATTTAATTAATTATGTGAACATGCGGCAAGTATTTATTGGTAGAGTATAGAGTGGAGCAGGAAAAGTAGGACATAAGATTTAGATTCCTAAATGAGTACAAACTAGTAGCATCAAAATTCAAAATAACATAGAGTTTAGAAGTGAGAGAGAGGGGGGGGGGGGGGGGGGGGGGATAAATACAACAAAATTTGCGGATAACAAGCAACCCCTTTTAGCAAGAGTGTTTACACACCTATTCGCTTCTTGATACACATGGTTCACTTTGATTTGCTAAAACTTGCCGAAAAGGAACTTGCAGTCATTTAGAAGTGAGGAGTAAGCCCTATTAGAGACAGACTTAGAAGGATAATGCATTAGAAATTAACTAGCCAAAAGAGGCATTGTTGTGGCTGAAAGCCTAGAGGAGTACAGACTAGTAGCATCAGAATTCAAAATAACATAAAGTTCAAAAGAAGGGAGGGGGGAGGGGGAATTAAATACAACAAAATCCGTGGATAACAAGCAACCCCCTTTAGTAAGAGTGTTCGCACACCTATTCGCTTTCCAATACACATGGTTTACTTTGACTTGCTGAAACTTACCAAGAAGGAACCCGCAGTCATTGGATAACAAGCAAACCCTTTAGTAAGAGTGTTCGCACACCTATTTGCTTTCCAATACACATGGTTTACTTTGACTTGTTGAAACTTGCCAAGAAGGAACCTGCAGTCATTTAGAAGTGAGGAGTAAGCCCCGTTAGAGACAGACTTAGAAAGAACTAGATCAACAACAATTTTGGCATCAAGTTCAACAACTAGGTGGGAGATTTCCAATTGAGGGACCAATAAAAAATCATCCCTTAGAGCCCAGAATTCAATAATAAATACTAGTAGCCACTCCAATGTGTCTCATGTAGCCTTTAACCCAATTACCCTGTGAATCGCGAATTGAACCTCCACCTCCTGCCTCCCCAGGATTTCCTAGAGATGCCCCATCCGAATTAAATTTGAACCAATAAATAAAACTCAACACATGTGAGGCTCTCTCTTGTAGGCAAATGCATTGGTCATCTGAAATTAGGTTTTGTCGAGCCAACCTAGTTGGTATTTGAAATTTGCCTACCGAGTCACATCGCACTACAGGCTTATTCGAGTTGCGCTGTGTATTTCATATTTGAGCCTATTTTTTTAATTTTGAGCCCATGTTTTGTTTGTTTTAAAATTTGGACCTATAAATCTATAATTGTTAGTTTTTAATATTGGGCCAAATCCCAAATTGGAAAATAAATTGGATTTGCATTAAGAGTAGGGATTTGTTTTACTAAGTTTTCAACTCACTCTCTTCTCTGAAGAAAATAAAAAAGAATATATTGAAAGATGAAGAGTTTTGGTTACAATGCTAATGTAGAGTGAAGATTAGTGAAACTTCGGCCAGTCTCGAGCATAGACACTCTCATGCATAGACATGCATTCCGGTTTCAGTATCAGTCTGGGAGAGGCCTGATATGACAGTCCGTCATCCCTATGGGGGCTTTCTTTTTCTTTTCTAGCACTTCCAGGCTGGGCTGGGCTACCTTCAGGTCTAGCATGTATGTGTTCAAAAGAGCAAAAGCAAGGTTAAGTGGCCCACAAAGAAGGTCAAAACTCATAAGGGCTGAAATATCAAGACCCACTTTGTTAATAAAGATACTTATTTTATATGTTGATTTAATTTATTTCAGAAGTAGGGCCTTGGTTAAACAAAGTCTTCTGTCGGGGCCCAGACTTGAACAATGCTAACCATTAACTAGGGACAACTTAGCAATTATGTTTCCAAAAAATGCTTGAGCTTTGTAACTAAACCTATTCACAGTGGGGCTTGGTTTCCAAAAAAGAAAAAACCTAGGCTGAGGTCAATCCAGCCTAAGACGAGCCCATTTGCCATCCCAATTGGCGAGTAATCGAGGTCTGGTACATTTTTTCTTATAACCTTTACAAGTGGAATTCGTTTGGTATCTTGAGAAATCTCAATAATTGCTCTAATTTTTCAAAGATAAGTCCCTTCAATTTCTACTGATAAAATCTTTTTGCTTTATGAATCATTTGTCCAATAATTCCATACTGTGTTAACAAAACCTTCAAGAACTAACGAATTTTGAAATGGGAAGGAAAAAAAACTAGAATACCAGCTCAGTTGGTTAAAAACCTTTTTTTTTTCTTTTTTTCTTTTTTTTGGGTTACAAGTTGGTGCTACTGGTCAGTTTGAATTAATCTAAGTCGTTTTAATACTAAATTGGGACCAAATGTGAAATATAATTATAATTGTGCTCCAGTCTGTGGACAGTCCAGTACCCTGACCACTTTATGGGCCTAATCTTAGCTCAAGTCACCGTACAGGATTAAGTTGATTCAAATTAATGAATTATAGGAGTTGGGCCGAGTCTGACATGATTCAATCGTTGTAAGGTAAGTTAAATATATATATATATATATATATTAAAAAAAAATTCCAACACCTTCTAGGATCAAATACGGCCCATTTTCACATCTCGTCCACAACAAAAATTAAAGCCTTCGGCAATTTCCGATGTCCAGTTAAGGTCCCTCTCTCATTGGTCAGTGGCTTTAATTGAACAGATATTTTATACGAAAAATTATTAAGTACTTTCAGAATATAATAACATGGTACTCAATCATCTCTCTATAAATTTAATTAGTAAGATCCATAATTCATGAATATAAGAGAAAAAAGTATTACGTTATTGTACTATAAAAGTATCTAACAATTACTTATTTGGTACATTCTGGATTAGGTCTATTTTTTTTTTTGGGGAATATTTCTACTATACTTAGACTCTTAGAGTTAGAGATTCTAATGGTGCTATACTCACATTGGACACCAATTCTAAAATGATCCACAATGCAAAGCACAAACTCATTTTCAAGTCGAATTTTGTGCCCAGTCATCTCATACTACTAGCCTGGCATAACTCTTCAAATCCAAAGCATCCACTAGTAGGGATCTGCTAGTTCAGTCCAACAGAAAAAGGTTGTTTGAATATATATTTTCAATCTCTAATTTAATTTTCAGTGCTGTTATTATTATTAATAAGATTACTATCCAAAGATCATATAATAACTCCAATAACATAGCTGAAGTCAACTTGAAAGTTCTGTCACTCGAAAGAATAAATATGTATGCTTTACATGACAAAAGATTATGCGATTGTTGTCTCTTTGCAAGGTGGAGCATTTTGTAGCTTGATTAGTCCCATCATTGATTCATTATCAGAGGAGGCATAGTTGTTTAGCATGACATAAGAATAACAACAATTGACATATACGACAACTAGGTCTTCCAAACCTATAGCATCATGCAAAGGATGTCTACAAATATTGTCTCCGAATCTTCTTTCTAAATCCTCATTATATGAACAATGCCCTTTGGAACATTCATTTAATCACTTATCAGATACCTTACCTTTACTGTTTGCGTCAGCCCAAAAAATTCAACGGTTCATGTAATACAAGTTAAGGAGGCCAAGCACAAGCATCTGATGATAGATTCCACTTACAAATAGAAAAGGAATAATAGCTTGCAGCCAAGATTCCTGTTAATTAAGCAGGTCATTTTGTTGTATTGTTTGGTCAAACTCAAGGTTATTTATAATGTAAAACTAATACATTTTAGTTATCTTTGGCCGGCTATGCGGTTTTATTTGGGGTTTGTTTTGCTTGCAATTTTTAATGATAGTTTAGATAAAGAAGAACACGGTCTCCTCACAAACTATGGCATTGTTTTTCTCCCCCAACATGTGTTGGTGTCTTTGGAGCCTTTTGTGTTTGTTCATATTTGGGTTATCCGAAATGGTCAACTCAAACTTGAATTGAGGTCAACTTGCTTTCAACATGACAAACAACCTTGCAGTCCAGCCCAAGGTTGCCGCCTTGGCCAAATGTATTCTCGTTAATAGAAAATTCATGATTGTTTAATTCCCCCACTCTTCATTGTCTATTAAACTACATAAATCATAGGAACTAATATATCAACTTTTTAAACACACAAGATAAAAAAAAATAATAATAGTTTTTGATATGTAAGTTGAGAACTTTATTTTTTTTTTTTAAGTAAAATTAATAATAGTTTTAGCAATTTTCACATATAAATATATATATATCTATATATATATATATATATATATATATATATATATATCTTTTTTATCTTCGTTTTCTCTAATTAATATTATAAATTAATTATGAAAACCCTTTGTACACACATACTACTATTTTCTCTCTCTTAAACATAACTTTCATATGATATTTTAAAATTTCATTCTCATTAGCCTAATAAGAATAAATACTGTAAACTTTCTCATGTCTTTCTTAAATTCATATAATCAAATGCTATAGAAAAATTACTGGAAGTCTTCCTTAAGAAGTGCCATCACGCTGATATTCTTAAATTTAAACGTAACTAATATTTATGTCGAAAGGTCATATGACAAAAAAAAAAAAAAAAAAAAAAACAAAAAACAAAAAAAAAAAAAAAAAACAAAAAAACAAACAAACAAACAAACAACAACAACAACAATTGAAACTATACATTTTATAATTTCTAATTTATTCATTTGTATTTTATTTATCTATTTTGCAACAAATTTTTATTCTTAAATTTTTATTAGATTGCAAAAAGTCATTAATTTTTTTAATAAAAAACAATATTACACAAATAGCCAAGCAAAGTTAATTTTAATTGAGATTTATTATATCATACTAATCACTTTAGTAACTATATATATATATATATATATATTGGTGATAATTCAATAATTATAATGGAGTAAAGGGATTTGAATTTTGGATATCTTTGTCAGAAATATCAAAAGGTACTCATAAGGCTCTTGGTAATAACTTGGTAATACTGTTATAAAAAATTCGGCACTACCTATGTGTCGTGAAAGCCTTATGGTAAGATGACTTTTATCATCTTAATAATAACAAAATAACTATCTCTACAACTAATTAATATAAAAAATAATGGAAAAAAATATCTCTTACACTCATTTTATATTGACTATTTTATACGATATTTATAATTGATGTGTTGATGTACACATTTTAAAAGACAAAAAGAAAATGTTCACATTTAAAACATGAAAGTGGATATGAGAGTATCATTATCCTAAAAAATTGATCCTTTTAAGCCTTCAAGGTGATTTTTTTTAATCGGATATATGCAACACGAATTCGTTCTTAGTAGGATGATATCATGGGAGTCATTTCACTCCCAAAACTATGGTTTCCCATGGTTTTGCATGCAAGGCAAATCACCTTAGAAAAGTTACAAATATGATTTAGTGGTTAACTAAGGGATAGATTCTGGTTGGAAGGTTTTACCTGCGTTTTACTTAGGATGGATTGTGGAATATCAAAATTGAAAACTGTGGGTTGACCGAGTCGGGGTGTCTTATGGGCTTTGGGATTTTACAAATTGACAAATGACAATAGTTTTTGGAAGATTTATAGAATTTTCTAAAAGAACTTTAAATGTATATTCTTCTTCTTACATAAATAATGAATTTCACCATACATTTAATTTTAAGATTTATTATGGTGTGATAGAAAGAAATACGCATTTATTATATTTTTAAAGTATTCTATAATTACCCAAGTTTTTTAGAAATTGGAGATACAAATAGCATTAATGTGTTTCTTTCTCTCTCTTTTTTGGACACAATGAGATTATGCGTCCAAAAGAAGAAAAAAAGACAATGATATTTCCATGTGACTTCTAAATAATAGTATATTTATTTATTGAGTTTTCTCATTGAAAGAAGAAATCATTATTAGGTTCATTCAAATTACAAATAGCTTAAATTACAAATCACGCCAAAAAAAAGCAAAATACCACGGACCCTGCTGACTGGTTGTTACTCTTAAAGCAAATTACCAACCCAACCTATCACAAATCAAGAACACCATAGCTCCTATTTATTTAAATATTTGTTTGGTCTGAACACGGCTATGCTTGAAGTTGGGTAAATCATTATTACCATTAACACAATTTACTATTTAGGACCACAACCAATCCAAGCAAGACTGGTAGGTCATTAATGGTATCCTCAAGGATAATGATACACAAAATAATATGTTCTCAGTTACCAGAAGAAGAAAGAGTAAGAGGAAAATCTAGCCACAATTGAATACTGTACTCTCTTGTTTTTTTGGCTGAATGAATGAACCTTGTACTTACCAAGGGGCCAATGAGCATAAGCTTAAGATATGCATAGGAGATTTTATTCGTGATCAATCCTAATTAGCAATTATTAACAAATATTCTGTAGCACTACTTTGAGTATTAGACTAAGCTGAGAATCTCTTTTACCTGGGGAAAAAATAATAAAAAGAGGCCTTTCTAGACAACAATGTCATGCCGCATGCTTTTCAAGGGCCAGATTATTGAATACCCTTCTAATCTTTTATCGAAAAAAAAATTAATGAATACCCCGAAGACATTTTGCATAGTCAGAAAGTGCAAAGCTGTATGAACACAAACAAGAAAAGACCATAGAAGAGCATAAATTAAGTAAAGAGATTCTAATCACAAAACTAAAAAAAAAAAAAAAAAAAAAATCATAAGAATATACCAATTCAGTAAACAAGAAAGTATCATAATATATATGTGACACTTTTTTTTTTTGGTTGGATATGAAATTTTCAATAGGAAATGCTAACGAGTACTCTTAGGACACTCATTAATAATTTATTTAAAGAAAATTTTTTTAAGAAATGAAAAAAAATAAAAAAGTAATTAATATTTTGACAGTTTTTTTCATTTTTCATAAAAGTGGTATCAAAACTTTCCTAAAATTGATTATTAATGAGTGCCCTTAGGGCACTTGTTAGCCTGACTCATTTTCAATATATAATTAATCCTTCTGAAGTGTCAGATCAATGAATTTGCAATTTGTACCAATATGATAAGAGGATTGACGTGAAAGAGAACATTATTTATTTACCACTAGCTAGTCTTTATTCATTTAGACACTTTTATGGTAACTATTGGCTTATCTTCTGTCTTTAAGTTCATGGTAGATATAGAAATCTTGTTTATTTGTTTCCTTGTAAAAATCGACTCAGAGAGTCTTTTTATTTTTATTATTATTAATTTTTTTTTTTTTTTTTTTTTTTTTTTTTTTTTTTTGCAATTCTAAATGGTGAAACATTCAGACGATTTAAGGATGTAATAAAAAAATTTGAATGCAAGAAGTAAAGATCACAGCAACACTGTCTGGCTAGCATTATTATCAAATATTGTTTATTACTGACTAGGCATCATTTATGCCATCTTACAAGTTACAACTTATAAAGTTATTATTAGTCTCTTATCTTTTGCTTTGGTTGCTTTATAACATTTTGAACCAAATATTTTTTATTTTCGCCTGATAAGACATGTACGATCTTGCAAGTTGCAAGTGAGATCTTTGTCCATTGTCATAATAATAATATTTTAGTAGAATGTAGTCATAAAGATTGTAAACTGTAATGGCCTTGTGGCCTGTTGGCATGCCTGGCTTCTTTGAAGATTATATTAATTATGCTTAGAAAGAAAACAAATGTGCTTGGGATTGTGTATGGTCTTTTGGACCATAACCATTTAGTGGGAACATTATCTGCAAGTCTATTTTACAATTAAAATTTAATTTTCTAAATCTAACAGCATACTAAGTGACACATCATTTAGGTTCTAACTTATGTTATCTATAGATAGGGTACATATTATAAAAATGAAAATAAGTAGACAAAAGAGACAGTTATGCACTAAAAATCCAAGGGTACTAATGTGTATGGGACACCTAGAAAGAACTAGGATAATATGTATATGTTAGTTACCAGAATGGACAAGAAAAAGAGAAAGGTGCTTTGGAGCCTTCTAGACTTTTGAATTGGGCCCAACTAGGCAGAATTTAAGATACATAGAGGAGATGGAGATATTATCTATGATAAATACCACTTTAGAACATTTAGCGATACTAATTTTGTAGCAGTGCCTATAAGTATTCGCCAAAGATTAGCTGAGAATCTCCTTTAAAGAAAAGCCTTTACTAGGTAAATTACTAGGGACATGCTTTGCATTGTTGAGAATAAATGAGATACCTTCCCACACGTTTTACACTACCAGAAAATTCAAAGCTATATAAACACACACAAAAAAGAGAGGCGACAGACAAGCACAAAAGAGATTCCAATTACAAAAGAAACGGCTCACAGTGGGCAGACAAATCGAATTACCAAGAACTTGCTTTGTTTGTTCCTTAATCAAACTCTTCAACATACAAAACCCACCAAATCATCCGGATATTTACACTAAACGACAGTAGCATTATATATGAGGAAAACAACGACGTAGATAAGCTAATTTTTTCACATTTGTATGCCAACTCCTGTCTTATTTTCTGTGCTTTCTTGGTAGGTAAAGGGATAAGGTGCATTTTGTCTCGACTCTAAGTAAATAGGTAAATACTAAGTTGGTTTGTTCTACAAGCTTCATGTGAATCAATCCTCTAAGCCTTATGAAATCTTTTCTTGGTAGAATTTATTTATCCTCACTTTTGCTCAATTATGCAGCAGACTTATAATAAGGCATCTATTTGATAGTGCCTTAACATCGAGCGGTTAGCTTTATTATGTGAATTTGGCCTCTTTAAGTCTTAAGCAATGCTCAAGATAATTTTAGTCGTATATATATATGCACCAAAATTATGTTAGCCACTGGAAGCATAAAGCATCAAAAACCTACCTTTTAACTTTATAAATGTGTTGGTATGGTTCATGACCTTAATCATTTATATCCCTTTACATTTTTAGACAAAGTTGCCTATGTTTTTTCATCTATACTTCAAAGCACAACCCTAGAGAATAATGGGTTGAAAGGGTATTCTCTGTCTCTAGAAGTCACATGGGGTATCTGGTTCTATGAAAGCTTGTTATAAGGTTGGAAAACCACTAGCTGACTAATGGAGTTTGCAGTAATGGGTAGGAACAAATTCTGAAAGAGAGCATCAGCAATATTGTGCATATGGTGGGCAGCATTATTATTGAACCAACTAGCTAGGAGAGCTGCACTAGTTCGGAAGCATTTTAGGATCTAATAAGTCTATATATGTTAAATCATATGTAAGTATCCACAACATTTATTTTGCCTTTTTTATTTTTTAACCAAGGCTTTAATGCCATGTATCTAATTGGATTGTCACTCTGTCCTGTTGCTCTTTGCTCTTAGTCTTAAAGGCACGTACTAAAATCTAGAATATCAAAGTTATAGAGTCACTCCCATTTTCCTGGTTATTGGTTTTTTTTTTTTTTTTTTTTAACAGCTTATTAGTCAGTTTCTCAAAGTTGGACCTTTTCCTTACTACAGTAACATCTAAAACTTGAAGAGACAAAGCCGCTAGCAAGTAGCATTGCATTTTCAAATGCTTCACCCATGAATCTCAATATTCTATATTTCTTAAATTCATAGGTTGAAAACCAAGGATAAATGCCGGGTGGTTATCAGTGTACTCGAAAATTGTCACGGAGTCGAATGAGAGGGTTGCCATGCTCATTGCATGTATGTGCTCAAAATGAGTGACCTTCCCGAACCTTATATTAATAGCTTTTTGGGAGATTTTGCATCTAAGTAATTTTTTTTTCAAGAACTCCAATGTACTAGACTAGACACGATACTAATACATGGCTAATTTTGGACAGATGTCACATTTGTGTTGAAAACTAAGGATAAATGCTAGGTAGTTACTGGTAGACTTTGAAATTGACACCAAATCAAATGAGAAGGTTGCCATGCTCGTTGAATGTATGTGCTCAAAATGAATGATCTTCCTATACTTTATAGGACAAAATTTAGGTACAGTATTTAAGTATTGTTTATTAAGTTCCCTTCTTAAAATTCAATCATGTGGCTTTTTTTTTTTCCTAGTGGGATGGAAGTGTATTTTTAAATCAAGTATTGCCACATGGTTGAATTTTAAGAGGGCAAACTAAGAAACAATATCTAAGTACCGTATTTAAGTGTTGTTAATTAAGTTCCCCTTTTAAGTTTCAATCATGTTGCTTTTTTCTTTTCTTTTCTTTTTTCTAATGGGATGGAAGTGTATTTTTAAATCAAGTACTGCCACATGGTTGAATTTTAAGAGGAAAAACTAAGGAACAACATCTAAGTATTGTACTTAAGTTTTACCCTACTTTATATTAATAGCTTTTAGAGAGATTATGCATCGAGAAAAACTTTTATCAAGAACTCAAATGCATTGGATAGGATGCGATTCTAATATATGTGGTCAAAGTTGGACATGTGTAGTATCTATGTTGTATACAATGCACCATTAGAGCATAGGGTGCAAGCCACACCCTTCTACATCCATCTTTGAGTGGTCAAAGTTGGATATGTGTAGAATCCACGTTGTATACAATGCACCACTAGAGCATAGAATGTAAGCCACATCCTTTTGCATCCATCTCTGAGTGGTTTGATGGGCAACATTCCACCAAAATTGTTAATTGCATGAAAGCGCAATCATCAACTATTAGATTCTAAATAACAAAAAAAAAATGTCAATGTACTGAACGAAAGTTATAAATTATAATTGAAAGGTCAATGAATCCTGTTGTGATTTGGGTTTAGTAGAAGTGAATTTACACAAACAAATAAAAAGTGTCCACATAAGACGACAATAATTTAACTCTAAGCCTTACGTCCATAGGCCAATGCTAACCAAAAACTACCATTAACAATATGAATTACAATTTCTCTCAATCAAACCTCACAAACCAAACTCACATACTCTCATAAACAATATTCACATACCTCACAAATATGAGCATAACCTCTCACAAACATTAACCAACTCACTATCTCAAAACCCTAAAATGCCCGGTAACTCTCACACACAAAAATAGAAAAACGCCCAAACTACACTTTAAAGAAACTTACTCCGTGTTATTGCAGGAGTACTCTTCTCATCTTTCCATTATGTAAAACATTTATTTCCTATATAATCTTATGCATTGCATAGTTAAATAATGTATATTGATTTTGTCGCAATTACGTGTAACATAGAAAATATTTCTAAAATGATCGAAGGCATAAATATATAAATTATGAGGTATTTGATATTTCCATTATACAATTGGCATAATATAAGAATTAACATCTTCATATTATTTTTGAATTTATATTATTTTGGTGGAGCCATAAATTTAATAATTTGGTACCACAAAAAGTTATTTTATCTATTTTACCACCCCACTTTACAAAACACCTAATATTAGTAGTTTTATTTTAGCTTTCAACATAATAAAATAATATATTTACTACAATAAACAATAACCACCACTACCAACACAATAATATAATAACTTTTAATAAAATAAAATAAAAAATTTCAACAGCCAAATTTTTTTGTTTTCCCTCCACCACTGCCGCATGCTTTTTAGTATTAGAGGTGCTATAAATAGTAATATGACTTTTTAGCACCACTAATAATAATATTTTTAGGACATATATTAGTAAATCATTTTAAGAAATTTTTTATGAAAAAAAAAAAAAAAAAAAAAAACCAAGCTTTTTTATTTTTTTAATAAAAAATTTCATAAAATTAATGATTAATATATATATATATATATATCCTAAAGATTCTTATTATGAAATACTACCAATACCATAAAATTATTGTATTTCAAAAATATTTGATAATTTTTCAAGCATAGTGGTATGTAAAAACGGCTCATACTGTTTTTGAGCCCCCATCCCCTGAAGATATCAACTATTTCATATACAAACTTCAATTTTCCCTACAACAAACTTCAATTTTCCCTACAACAGGCACAAGGTGGTAAAAGGTGTTTCAGATGCATGCATCCTCATACTCACATGAGAGTAGACCCCCACAAACTATTTCATATACAAACTTCAGTTTTCACTACAATAAACATAAGGTGGTAAAAGATGTTTCGAATACATGCATCTTCACACTCATATGAGAGTGGGTCTCACAAATAATTTGAGAGAGAGAGAGAGAGAGAGAGAGCATATCAATAAATATTAAAAAGCAGAGCCAAATTAGGCAATGAAGAATTAAAAAAAGGGTACACACATTGGTGCGTGTGAATCACACGCTGTCTCTTTCTTTATCCGTACAAACAAAGGTCTTAAATTGATTTTACTAGCAAGTGGCAACCCGTGTAACACGGCGTAGTTGACGCCGTGTTACTGTTACATACTCAGTCACGGTTTGAACCCCAAAGCCTACGCGGTTCATTCATTTGAAGTTTTAAAACCATATATTATTAATCATGTGGTACCACTTTGTTTATAAGTCAAAAACCGCTTAGTTGTTCACCACCTAGACCAACACACCAATAACTCTCACTACAACTCTTTAAAAAAGTACCACCCCCCCAATTTCTGTGTATGGTATGGACCACCACCACTACTACTATCTTGCCAAAACAACTAGTTAACTTTGATTCTTACAGGTTACAGCCTAGCTCGCAATGGGGGTCGAAAAATACTGTCCCTTGTGATGTGAGTTGTGACCCATGCATGTACCAGTGACAGCTATCAATAAGACAATAACAACATTCAATTAGTATCTAACTAGCTACCTCTCGTTTCACATCTTTCAGGTAATTATAAAGAAGAATTTCAAAAACAAATGTTCAGATATTGGTTAAAAGACTTGAATGAGTATCTCACAAAGTGCGTGGAAGGTGATTTTTTTTTATAATTCAATATATATAGTTGGCGAAGAGAGATTTGAATCTAAATATTAATTAGGTAAATTACAAGGCTGTTGGTGAAAGGTGATCTGATTTTATGCTTTAGCTTACTGTACAAAATAAATTATCTACAAAACAAAACAACTAAAATCAAGTTATCATGGAGATTTTCATTGTCAAATTTGCAAAATTGTATGGAGTTAGATACTATTTATTTTGTGAGTTCCAGTTAACTCAATTGGTAAAGTCTCTAATTGTTGTATAAGAGATTTGAGGTTCAATTCCCGCTTACACCAAAAACTGATTAGTGTCTTGATCTGATGTTAAAAAACTATCATCAGGAGTGGACGACATAGTTTGAACCTCTCTAAAAAAAAAAAAATACCATTTATTTTACAAATGTGTCTCTCTATAGATAGAAAACGCTTCTATTGGTTGTTGTAATATAAATGGCACGTTTGGTACACTATAATGATTATTACATAGGAATAGGAATAAGTATTACAAAGAATATATTGAGTTGAAATATAATAAGTATTACTATTCATTAGTTTTGTAACCATTTAGGAATAGAATCATGAATATGCATCCACAATTTAGGAGAGTATAAAAAGAAGGTATAATTAAAAAAAATTTAAGTCAAATTTCTTAAAATACACTTATTTTAGGGTGTTCAAAATAGAGCTAATTATTAACAAGAAGGAAAATTTATTTTCTTTTTTTTTGAAGATGTGGTACCTAATGGCTATTTAGAAATTTTTTTTTTTTAAGTTATTACATAATATGAAGGAATAAATATTAAATACTTTTAATAAGAAATAATTATTCCTCATTTCGAAAAATAGCTATTCATAAGGAATAATTATTCATTGTAATAAAAACATAACCAAACAACTGAATAGTTATACCATAAGAATATTTATTACATTATAGTATCTATTACAGTCTTCCAAACGTGCCTAAGAGTTAAGTTTTTTGTTTAGTATATTAGTATAATGCATACAAGCTATTTCCAAATACTAAATGCTTAAAAAATGGGGAATATATATGTATCGGGTAAATTTATTGTTGTTACTTGTTAGATTTGGCTTAGTTGGCATATCTGTACTACATTTGAATAGAGAGGAATGCTACAAATGTAACTATTATTAGATGGATGAAAATGTTATGTAATTGTGTATCGCTGTTAATGTCAGAGGTAGGGTAGTTTTCATTAGAATCTCAAGGACAGGGTACCTTATCGTCAACATATCTGATCTAATCACTGCTAATTCACCTTTTCTTGGAAGCAGTAACTTGTAGCTAGGTAGTCATAGGTTATAGACTTTTATAATCTTAACTATCTAAATTTCTACCGACAGAGTTGTAGCTTTTGTTGCTTGTATTTTTGTTTGAATAAAATACGTTATATTATATCTAAGTAATTCATCCGGAAAAGAAATAGTTATTGAAGAAGCTTAAAATTGCTATTGCCACCAAACATAGAGACGTTTAATAATTGTATGAGGTTAATACATGGGAGGAGCTTTATGATTATTCACCGAAAGAAATGAAGAAATGGGGCAAAAGGTCGGTGAGGAAAAAGAAGTGTAGTGAATATTAAAATGAAGATGAAAAACTTTAAGCAATGAAGAGATTTGTTGTAGTCCAGGTAGTAGTACAGTATTTTAGCAAAGGATCTCAAGCTAGGTAGATGAAATCTTAAAAGCAATAAGAACTATCCAATTAGTATCCAATGTGCTAGATTTTTTTTTTTTTTTTTTTGGATATAAGGAAATATAAAATTATAAATGATCAAACAAAAGAATGAGACGAATCCAAGGCTGCGATTAGATTAGGAACTCTCACTTTTGGGATATATATATATATATATATCTGTCGCGAGAGCTCTGGTGTTTTTTTTTTTTTTGCAAGATAAAAACATAGTAAAGACAACCAGCCGCCTCTCTCTTACTCACTCAATTTTGTTTTGTTTTATTTTTTATATATTGTTTTCTTTGTTTTTTTATTTTGACTATCTATCATATGTCACACTATCTATAATATGTCACCTAGCTAAATCATACGAAATTTGTGTTTTAATCTATTCAATCATAAAAAATTAAAAAATCATAATTCTCAAAAAAAAAAAAAATCTATTCAATCATAAATATTAGGCTTCTGAGTTGTATTAAATAATTAAATATTAAGATTGCACAAATTCTGAGAATATTTGCTGTGTATCCTTAATTTTTTAACAAATCTATAATGATTGTTCTTTATCATCATTAAGTTAAAAGGGTTGAGACTCAAATATCTTGTTTGGCGGAAATAAATTTTGTTAATTGTGCAAATAACTTGAATCCTCAACCTTTCACAACTTAATAAAATAAAAATGATGCTTTTCCAGCTAAAAAATTATTTTTACTTTCGGTCAAGTTATTATTCTCAATGCTAAAGAACAAGTATTTCGTTCCAGAACATGTCAATATCAACCGCTGGAAATCACTATCTAAGGGATCAGAATATATAGTCAACTATAACAAGAACTAATATCCATATTATAGCTTTAAATTGATTTCATGTATAAGTTTAGAATGCAAGCTGAGGAGGAAGAAAAAAATAATAATAAAAAATTGAACAACTATTTCTGATTTTTAGAGTCTTACGAGTAATAGACTTTGAATGATTCCCATTCCTACCAAATCTTGAAAGTTGAAACCTTACAAACCTGAAATTCAAGGCAGTCATTTTCCTTCGTATGTGAACATTACCTAATTATGAGGGCTAGAATGGAGGTAGGCGTAATACCATCGCACTTGTCATTTATGAGTCCCAACCATATAACCGTCTGTCAGTCCATTCGCATTTAAAGTGAAGGAGTAATATAAATTCCTCTATTCATGAAAGCAAGTTCCAAATGATTCTGCTCACCTACTCTTCCAAAGCCATTTTAATGTTATACAACAAAGGAACAAGTTCTTGCAGAAAAACCAGACATTTTTAGTAAAAGTCTCCTGACCAAAAGGACAACAATTTAAATGTCCAAAAAAGAAGAGTATATAATTTATCACATAAGTTAGGAATATTGATTTTCACCTTATTTGGATAGAACCAGGGCCTTTCTCATTTTGTTTTTGGAGGAATATGAAAGTACATTAAGGGGTTAAAGCTCTTTTACTTGAAATTGTCCACACTTTGGAAATTTATAGAAGTGGCCTAATTGTGTAGTCGCTAACTTATTAGATAAATATAGAAAAATTAAAAAAGAGCTAGTGGGTAAAGAGAATTTAAATTGCAAAGAGAATTACGATATAAATTTGATAAAAAAAATCAAGTCAACCATTAAAAACTAAAATACTTGAGATAAACAAAGTCATTAATATGTACACATTCGTTCTGTATGAAACAAATTCCCTATTCATCTACCTACTACTTTTCTCTGTGCTTGCCAGCAATAACCTCTATATCCCACAAACTCCCCCCAACCAACAACACAACCTTTTACTTTTTCCACCTGTTTCCCCTTCTTCTAATTCAAATCCCTCTTCAAATAAAGCGACACATTTTTAATACGGTGGAGAGGCCCCCCCTCTCTCTCTCTCTCTCTCTCAAAGTATCTATCATCTATTCAACCAACCAAACCCAACCAACTATAACTACTATCACCAAATTCCACCACCTTCCTCTTTTTATGTACACAAATGTCCAAACCTGAAGCAAAGAATATTTTAAGCTCTACAATCCCAAATTCCCTTCTCATTTCAAAGAAAAACAAGCATCTTTAAGAATAAGATCTGATCCATCCCAAGTTGTATAGATTCCTCCTCACTAAGCTCCCAAGTGATAATAACACTGCCCCACCGACCCCAACTGGCTGCTCTTCACTCTCAACCTTCTTATGACAAATCATTGGCAATTCCTTCACTTTCAAATTACTCAACCCTATTTTTTGTCTAACAGCTTCAATGAGTTTTGAATCTGCAGTGTTACCAACTGCATCCGTTACATAAAACTCATTCACAGCCAGCTCTCTTTCGGTTGATATATCAGCTCTCGTCACATTAAGCCCATTCTCTCGGAACGTTCTTGTAACATCGGCCAAAAGCCCCGGCCTATCTTCCGCGGATAATTCAAGCCTCACACCCTGTAATAAATTCAATCACACCATTAACATTTTCTTTTACAAGCAAGCTAATAAAAGCATATATTAAAAATGACCAACTCAACAATGCAATTGTGGTATGTGAAATTAAGACAATTAAGTACCTCAGAAGCCCTTCTCTCAATTGAAGCTTGTAGGCATTGAATAACGCGTTGCCTCTCTGGTTCAGAACTTATTGGGGTCCCATCTGTGTGTCTAATGTAAAATTCCTGTACCAAATAATAAAAAAGAGTCAGTGTTTTCAATTGGAAACATTAATGTTAGCAAAAACCCAATTCATGTTTTGGTATTAAATTTACGTACCAGATATGCTCTGTCTCCAGCTGTATTGATAGTAGCATGAAATACAACATACTCCATGTCTGTCATCGTGCAAACAATGTCAAATAAAAGCTTCGACCTGTCTTTGCACTGAACATTCACAACAGAGTAACCCCTCTCAATCCAATTCTGAACCGTGACAATGGGACAGTCATCACTACGCTTCAAAATTGGCTTCCGCTCATAATCACGATCCTCAAACATCATTTGGTGCAGCCTCCTCTCATTGTGCGTGACTGCCATAGACACCGAGGTCTTAGCACTGCGAATATCATTGTCACCTTTGAGTACATTCCTCAATCGAGCTTCGATTCGGTCTATTTTCTGGGAATCCTCAATTGGGCAACCGGAATCACAGTCCTTCACATAGATTAGTGAAGCAATTCGGCCATTGTGAGTCCAAACTTTAGCTTCCACCACATTGCATTGAAGGTCAGCTAGCACAGCAAAAACCTCAGATAGTAGACCAACACGGTCGGTTCCAGTTAGTTCTAGGGCAGTTAGGCCGTTATTGCCGTTAGTCCGACCATAGTGAATGCTGCCCATAGACTGTTCACAAAATAACCAAACAAAGGAACAAAATCTAATTAATAAAAAAACCCATAATTATTAAAATTAAAACGGCAATAAATTAGGCATTGAATGTGATAATTACCTGTTCAATGTATCTAATAACGCTCTCATCCGTAAGTTTGTTTCCGTTTTGATCAGTCACATGGAAAACTGCAACCAAAAACAGAACAAAACACACGTTTCAGAAATTTTCAATAACTAGAAACAACACCCATTCAAAAAAAAAAAAAAAAAAACAACACGTTTAAGCTAACGTGCGCGCCAATTCGGCGCTCGTTAGCATGGACACCATTAATTTAACAAAAAGAAAAGAAAAGAAAATAAAAATTAAAAAGCTTGAATTTATTTTTTTCTCTTACCATCCATGAACCATCTTCCATCTGAAGATATGTAAGCCTTTTTGATGGAAAGGTTCAGATCCGTGAGAACCTGCACGGCCTCAAGTAAAATTCCATGCCTTCTAGCACTATCAACCTGTAAATTAAGCAAAAGAGAAAAACAGAAAAACCCAGTTAGTCAAATTTGTTTTTTGGGAAAAGCTTTCATTGAAAATTTGATTTCGTGCTTGAGAGGTTTCGTGAGAGGCGTACCGTGACAAGAGTCGCAGTAGGGCAAACGGCATTGTCGATCACGACCCTGCGCAATAGCAGTGACAAGTCAAGTCAGAGAGAGCCTTTTTCGTTTTTAATTTTTCAAAATTTGAATTGGAAAAAAAACGAGGTCTTTGAAAAGTCTTTACAGGTTGTAAGAATTTACTAGAGGAAAGAAAAAGAAAGTGGGGTGAGCATGGAAAAGTCAGAAAACTTATTAAATAATAATGAATTTGACGTCAATAATTAATTAAATGACGGTCGAAATTTGTTTTCATAGCGTGTGAAGAATTCTTAGTTCGGAAGATTTTGGAAAAGTATTTTTTGCATAAGGGAAAGTAAAATATTTTCCAATAAAGAAAGGATTTCATGGAGAGACTCAAATCCCATAAACTTGTTCCTTCAGAAAGTTTTTCTAGAAAGGAAAGAAGAGAAAATTCAGGGTTGAAAATACTGGTACGATGTTGATGAAAGAATCAATTTCTAACACTAAAAAAAATTCAGAAATAATTTGTGAAAATTTGCACTACTACGATCACCATACAAGTCAACAATAATTCAAATCAAAATCAAAGAACAGGAAAGAAACGCACGGCACCGAAATTTTGCAATATGAAGCAAAATCAAAGAGAAAATTAATGTTTTTTTTTTTTCTAAACATCAAGACAAATTTGTTCTTTTTTTAAAAAGCAACTCTGTTTGTGTGTGTTTGTGGATGAAAACCAAAGATCCAGACTCAGGGAGTGGAATTCACAGAAGAAGGAAAAGGAACAAACCTAGGAGTGTTCATCCGAATGACAAGCTTGTCGTATTCGTTCAAAGAAGAGGGCCAGTCCATCTCAACCATTCTCGTCTTTCAAATTACCAGAGAAACACAAAAAAGAACCTTAAAACCAGAGCAAAAACCAAAGTCTTGGAAGTACCAAGGCCTTAAGAAGCACTCTCTAAAACGCTCTGTGTAGTTTCTCCTTTAAATAACAACGACCCAAATATTCTCTGACTGAAACCACCACTTCTTCCAAGAAGAAAGCAAAGCAAATTTCTCCCCCAGAAATACCGCTATCTCTCTTTTTCTCTTTGGCTTATAGTTATATATATAAGCAAAGAAAGACCCAATGCAATATATATCCTCAAACTCTCAAAATTTATTGCAGCCAAACCTACGATCAAATCCCCATTAACAAGTCCTACCAAACTCTTCTCTGTGAAAGAATTTAATTATACTCTCTTTCTCTCTCTTCCTCAAAAGCGCAGAGCACGCTTGTTCTTAACCCTGTGCCTCTAGACAATGAGAACACACATATATATCCCCTCCCTATTTATATTATTTAGTTTTAATATTTACTAATATTTTATTATTTTCTAAACCACGCCTATTCCGCAAAGGTAAAGGAGCCATTAGGGTTAAGTACTGCACTGCCCGAGAGGCTGCCCGTAGTGACCTAAGTTCACAACTTAAGGTATGTTTTCAAAAAAAAAAAAATCACAACTTAAGGTCTATCAATGATGTCGCCACGTGTCAACTTTGCCCTATAATTGTGGTTGAAAAGTCCAGCTCGGATGCCACGTCACCCACCATAGCATCAGTTTGCGTGCATTGGACTCAATAGGAACCAAAAAAAAAAAGCAAGCTAATAAGGCAAGAGAGGTTAATGCACAGTGTTACTTACTGTTGGGGTTGGGTTGGTTTGGGTTGGGTGTGTGTCTTTGATTCTTCTTGTTGGGTTCATTCCACGTGGCGGTTAAGAGTGGGACCAACAACGCTGGGAGGTGACTTTGTAATTACGTTGTGATTTGTTTGCCGACCCTGAATTATTATCGAGTGACGTCCAACACGTGACAAATCACCGCTCACGTATCGGCCTTTTCCTCTGCCAATTTGTTTCGGCCGGTTTTTGCTTTGTACTTCTCGTTGTAGCCTTTGTTTTGATATTTGCTCTTACTTATAACCGTTTTTGCTTATACATTATACCAACGGCACTTACACCGAATAATAGAAAAATACGTAAAATATATACGATTTATTACTGTATTTGTGTTAATTTATACTAATACTATTTATATAGTATTTTGTTTTTTATATTTTCTTTATGTATCTTGATGATTAAAAAAAAGAGTGTATTATGATTATTGTATGTGAAGAAAAGAAACATTTTAAAAAATTAAGAAAATTTAACATTTTAATTAAATGTAGTATACAATTGATAATATGATATGAAGTATATTAAAATTTGAGTATATAAAATTGGAAAAGTAAATTATCATACTTAAAGACATGAATTTTTGCACGAGCTAATAAAAATGTTCAAATAATCAAGGGCCAATATGTAATTTAACAAACAGATTCTAATTATTTTTGTATTGTCGTGCACATCATACTTTCTTAATGAGCAGCTGTATAGAGGAAGATTCGAACCCTATACTTCTAAAAAACAAGTTGTGCTAATGAGTGGTATAACGGTAGATAGCATATTCCTCTGATTCGCTAATGAGGTTGAGGGGGGACTAATTAGTCATTTGAGTTTTTGAAAAGAGGTGGTTTAGGGTGGGAGAGATCTCTTCTACCTTTTTATGATCTCTAGCTCTAATATAATTTCAATAAATTTTTTGATAAACATAAGGGAACATACATCGCATTCATGTAATTTTCAGATCTAGCTCGTTTGGTTTATTCAATTTTCATGAAAAGCAAGTCACAATGACCTCTCTCACATTTAAATCACATTTAAAGGACTTTATATTTAAATGCAAACTACAAACTTAAAAGAGAGATGACATATCTTTTCAATCCAAAATTGATACCTGAAAAAAGAGTTTCAAATTTTTTTCCCCCTCTCTCACTTCCTCATGAATTTGGTGATATATAATACGGTTTTTTTTTTTTTTAAATTTATAGTTCGATAAATACAACAATAGGATGAAGAAATTCAAACTTTGATTCTCCAGTATAGAAGAGGTCTTTTATCTTATTGAGCTCAAGTCTCTTGACTAAGTTAGAAAATTCTTTGAAAATCATTAACCTAGACATGACAAATTGCAACTATCACTGATCAGCCTTTAAGTAATAGCCTTACAGTTCCTTTTGAGTAGATGTTCAAAATTCAACCGTATAGTTCATAAATCATCATTAGAATTATACCGAAACTTAACTCAATGTAGGCTTTAGGTCATTCCTTCAAAAAAAAAAAAAAAATTAGGCTCTTGGGCCAGAATCTACAGTCAAAATGCAAGTTCGATTAAATTTTCAAATAAAATTTTAGGATATTCTATAAAAAAAAAATTTGAAAATAAAAGATATAAGCATATGGAGCTTTCATTGAATAAGTAAAGCAAAAAGAGTTAGAACAATTTTTTTACAGCAAGAAAAATATAATGATCAAATCTTTTTAATTATGTTACGTAAGTATATTAAGTCCACATTCGACATTATATTGGGAATACGGCTGAAACTATGGGAGTTTATAATGGTTCAATTGTGTCACATGAAGCACTAAGGTAACCGACTAGTACACATATTGGCTCAATATGCCAAGGGACAAGGGTATTAGAGCATTCACAGTAGTTGTGCTATATAGGTATATTGATATATTTTAGCTCTCTAATCACAAAAAACATGCTACAACAGTGGAACTAAATCTATTTTTTTTAGCTCTACTGCTATAGTACACATCTAAAAATAGATGTGCACTATTCATGAAAGAAAAAAAAATATTTTAATCAACTGGTGATTAAAATAATACCTCTCTCTCTCTCTCTCTCATCTCTGAACATCTCTCTCAAGCTCACTCTCTCACTCCAGCCTCTCACTCTCTCACTCCGGTCTCTCACTCTCTCAACTCTGATCTCCCAAGCTGCCGATCAGCCTTACTCCGGACTCTCACTCTCTCACTTCGGTTTCTCACTTCGGCCTCTCACTCTCTCATTCTAGTCTCTCACTCTCTCAACTCCGGTCTCCCAAGCTGCCGATCAACCTCACTTCGGCCTCTCACTCTCTCACTTCGATCTCTCACTCTGGCCTCTCACTCTCTCATTCTAGTCTTTCACTCTCTCAACTCCGGTCTCCCAAGCCACCGATTGAAGTGCTTGCTCTAGGTAGGATTTTTTTTTTCTTGCTGTGGACTGGTGTTGGGGGTGGTTGTGGTTATGGTTATGACTGTGGTTGAGAAAAAATATTGGAGATTTGGGTTTTTTTTTTTTTTTTTTTTCTCTGTTATGGACTGCTGGTGGTGGTGATTGTGGTTGTGGTTGTGGCTAATGGTAAAGTGGTTGTGGTTAGTGTTGTGATTGTTTTTTGGGTAGTAGGATATATTATTTTATTGTAGTGGTTATATTATTTTATTGTGTTAAAAGCTAAAATAGATCCACTGCTGCAGTATGTGTGTAGCTATAATAAATAAAGTGACTTTTTGTGTAGCTAAATAGCTAAAATTTTACCTTCACTGCTATGAATGCTCTTACTACTTATATTATATAACATGGATAGAGGAAAATCCCAATATACTTGAATCTGTATTGGGGTTTTTTTTTTCTTTTTTGGAAGCCAAATCTGTATTGGCTTAGGATATTTTGAATTTATTTTCTTTTTAATGAAAGTTATAGTATTCTTATTATAAAAAAGGAAAAGAAAATAAAAGTCCATATTCGACAAATACCTACAGGATAAGACATAAAAAGGATAGAGTTAAACTTATTAAGGAAATAGTAATTTATGTGCATGGAAAAATTCAATCAACTCTTTTATGATTATGGGTAATGGTTATATGCCTAGAATCTTGCCCATTTTGGAGGGGATCCAAAATTTCGCCCATGATGGAGTTCCGATCTCTTCTATCTATCCTTTTTGTATATGTTAGGAATTTAGATTTTTTTTTGTGCAAAATTCATGCATTAGCAATAATCAAGAGATAGAATTGTGATAGAAAAAAAAAAAAAGTAAACATATATTAAAAAGGTCAAAAAAATTAATAGTATAAATAATCAATTAAAGAAAAGAGTTATAAAAAAATTAATGAAAAAAAAAAAAAACTAGAGTTTTGAATTTATAATTTTATGTAGGGTGTAAAATAACTTCAAATAAATTAAAACGTTTTAAAAAAAAAAAAAATTTGATAGTGATGAGTCCTTGGGAATCAGTGGGCTGAAAGATCTTCGAGTGTTGATGATCTTGAAGGATGAGTCCTGAAAAACAAAAAAAAATCAAAGAAGACTGGCGGAGGCCGGTCTTAAATCCTCCAATGGTAAAGTTAGTGGATTGAAGTAGAAAAGAGAGCAGTTCAAAGACTTTACCAATTTTTCTCCAGAATAAAAAGTGTCCATACCTTTGCGTAGAAGGGTTTTTATATAGTGTTAGCCTGATAGTTAGTTTTCCTATCGTCGTAGAGTTTGGAGGATTCAGAGGCAACTTCCATAACTGTCATGGAAGTTACCTTATCAGGACTTGTGTTCAATAGTTAACAGAAGGCTTGGTTCACAACAACGTAACTCTTGGCTTTTGGAAGAGTGCCAAACTGATGATAAATCCCGTTCGTCCATCATTAAGGACGGACGAGGTTCGCTGCTAGTACGTCCCCCATTGGATGAGTGAATGAAGGACGAGTGGAAAAGGACGGTAAGAGAGGGACGAGCGTAAGAGCCACTTATTCTCTACTTTTTACGTTGTTATGGACGGCCATATAGACGAGAAATCAACTAAGCACTTTTCTTACACCATTAGATAGTAAAAGGAATAGGGATTTGACCCCTGGACCTATTGATTGGAAACCTTAAGAAGTGCTAATAAACATAAAAAGTTAGTTTATATATATACACACAGAACTCTAAAAATAAAGCTCATAATAATATTGGTGGTCTTCGTTATTATATCTATAAGCTATATATATATATATATAACTGAAATTATTGATTAACCTTGTGCCATATTAATTTTTGAGATTTCATAAATTTAAACCCTATATTACAATCTTGGCATATAATATTTTCTTTAATGATAAAATATATATTTCCATATACAAAAACAATTATTATAAACCACCAGTAGGTGTGGTGCAACTAGTAGGTGGCTGCTAAGACTTCACCACATTCCAGGTTCGAGTTCTCACAAGGACAACAATTGCAATTTCTGAAAGTCCTAGAAACCAATAAAGCTTGGGGTGTGTGTGGGTTCGAAGTTTCCGAGCTCCAGTTCGAGTTGGTGGTACCCATGAGCTTACCCAACTGTATCATGGGGCGTGAGACAATTACTGGCACACGCGAGTCCCCTTTTTAATGATCTAAAAAAAAACAATTATTATAAATAAATTCTTAATATAAAAATATATAGTTTCACATCTAAACACAATTAAAATAAATACTTATTAATCACTATCAAAATTATAAAAATTGCATAATGCTAAAATATATAATTCCATATATAAACACAATTAAATAAATACCTATTAATAACTGTTATAATTATTGAATTTTATTTTTATAGTTTTCAAATTCAAATTTTAAACAAGCAAATAAAAGAAAAAAAATATACACATTACTAGCTAGGATAAAGCACTATTTTACAAGTAAGGATAACATTTTTCTTGCTAATTAGAAAAGTGGCATCCCGTGTGGATTTATCAACTCCACCACACGTAACAATAAAAATAATAGGATCATGTTACGCATATAACATAGGGCACCGAGCTTCAATAAAATGTCACTATTCAAATTACTCAACTTCTGCTAAATACACGTGAAGCTATACGAGTAACCACTCCTTGTTGCGAAGTAAAGATAGTTGGGCGAATCACTCGATTCCTGCGAAATAACACATGAAACTATACAAGTAACCACTCCTTGATGCGAAGTAAAGATGAGTGGGCGAATGGAGTGAGGGTACGTACCCTCATGATAGCTTTTACCCTAACTAAGACAGAGGGGAAACATGACGTGGTCCCGTTTAATTGGCTGGGCAGCACAATTAAAGCGCGTGGAGGCAGAGGCAGAGGCGGAGGCACGCTTTCGAACTTATTATGTCTTTCCCTTCCCTCCCAACGGTGTGGGTTTTGAGTGTTTTTTGAAAAAAAAACATAAAATAAAAAATCAACAAACTTCCCGACACGTGTTGGACAATGGAGTAATGTTAATGTCAACCCAATGCCGTCAATTTAACTAACAACGTGGGTCCCACGTGGTCTGACCTATCACGTGCATTCCCGTCAGAAAACACGTTCGCTGGTTCGCCCATTGTCTCTCTCCACACCACCGACTATGTCCTACCAAACCCGGTTTCCAACAGTAACTAACGGTCCCTCTCCTAAATTCTTTAAAAAAAAAAAAAATTTTAAAAACTCTATGTTAAACAGCATTGTGCCACGTGGCAGGAAGTGCACTAAATCCTCCACGACGTGCGTTGTTGGTCGAAAGAATTTAGGAGTGGTTAATGTCTGATAAAAATAGGGAGCGTCGGTTAAAACGACAAAAAAATCTAGGCAGTTTGAAATTACAAACTTTGAATACACCGTTACTCTTTTTAGAAACACAAACTCAAACTAATATATCATATATGCCTGTCTGTTTTGTTTTCTCTCATTCAATTTTTGGGGGGTGTGGCGGGAAGATCACCTGTCTCCCGCCAAATCAAACGGTGGTGGTGGGTCCACGTCATCACGGAAATAGATCCACATCGATATTATTGTGGGAAAAGCGTGGTTGGGTGGACCACGTGTTTGACGTGGATAGTACGTTGTTGTGGGGGCGAAATATTCGAGACACAGAGAAAGGAAAACACAACAGTAGCCTCTTTTTTTTTCACACAGTGAAGAAGGTTTGTAAATTCTAAATTAAATTGTAATGTACGAGGAGAGACGACTGGCCTCGGTGTGTAAAGGGATTTCTGACACGTGGATGACAGCTCAGACGTCGGTTACTGGGTCCCAAAGTAAAAATAAGTAGTTTTATTTTAAAATTTTTATTTTTTATTTTTTATTTTTTGGAAAGCCCGCCTTTTTCTTGGGTCTCTCTCCATAGCTTTGCTTTATTGACCGTTAAGACCTTTGGCGCCAAAATCGAAAGCCAGATTCACACTTTGGGCGGGGATTTAAGTAAAGGTTGTAGAGGTAGGGAATAGGGATTGAATACAGCGGCGCCGCATATCTCTCCGTGAGACACTCGAGCCATGTTTTCGTGCAATGTGATTGAACATGTTTTGTTTTTAATTCCCATTTATTTAAACCAAATTCAGACCAAATATTTTCTCTTTTTCTTGCTATAATTACGTTGATTTGTTTGTTTCCTTTTTTATGTTAAAAATGGGTTTTCCACTACAAATCAGGCTAGCTAAATTACTCCAATTCCACATTTTATGTAATGTGTGTGGGTTTGTAAAGCATGAACGCAAATTTTGAATCCCGAAAATTTTTGCTTGGTCATGGGATCTTGGCCGTCAGATAAAGTACCTAAACGAAGACTTTTGCACTTCAAAACCACGCTTGGGCTGGTCAAAAGTAGCTGCATGTGACTTGACCGTGTGTGGCTCAAGGGGGTTTCTTATTTTGTTAAACAAAATTATATATATATATATATTACAAAATATTGATCGAAGTCAATTTCTGAGTGATTTCAGATTTTGTTTCCTTCTATTTGAATCTTTTCTCAAAATAGGCTAAATTGAGTCAAAAAGTATTTCGAAATTTGATTTTGTTTTCCTTTTGGGAATTGCAAAACAAGATAATCAAAACTGGTCCTTTTTTTATTTTTATTTCGTCACTCCCTGAAAATGGTCGACTTTACCAAAACTATGACACAAACGGTCACATGGGATACAATCTAGGAAATCTTTGATGATGAAATTGATGACACATAACAACATTATGCATTGACCACCGAAATAATAATAACAATAATGGATATAATAAATTATTTTATGCCTTGCCATTCATTTCTCTCTACTCTCTACTCTAAGTATATTCTACACCGTGATACAGAAGATTCTGAATGATGATCGATGCAGCCTATAAACTCAATACGGTACAGGTTCTTCGTCTGAGTCAACTGGACAGCGACGAGACCCACCTCTGATCACTATCAAATTAACGGGGATGCTGATATATTTCCACTAAAGAGCAAGCACACAATAAGTTGCAGGAGTAGCAGCATTAAGGCCAATAAAACGTATATAGAAAGCAAAGTCTCAGGGGCCCAGGCTTTACTTGCAAGTTTAGTTTCTAACTACTTTGATTTTTGGGAAGTATTTTAAGAACGGAACTGAGAGTCAATGCACTCACTGACCCACTTTTTTAATTCCTAAGATTTCCATGTTGGTGAAAAAAACCTGTAAGATCTTATAAGTACTTGGCTCTTTCAAACAACCAGCTGGCATAGGACACACTTCTATTCTATGTGCCCAAGCCCAAGTGTTTTCCAAAGGAACCTAGTTTGGGCACCGACTGTGTAATACACCAAGTCTATTCTATGTGCCCAAAACCCATTTTTTAATACTGCAAGGTTTCAAATTTACGTGGAACACAGCAAAGTCCTCTTCAAATTTCTATTTGACATTTCACCCTCAGCCCCTAATTTTCTATCAAGAAAACCCATCTTCATTTATTTCGCGGGGAAAAAAAAATATCTACATTTTCGAGTTTAACGTTGGAAAAAGACATTTGAGAAGACAAGTAAAATCTTGAACATGAACTTTGAGCAAAGTTTGTGCCCAATTTGGGCACAGAAATGTGCATGCGGATAAGCAAGATGCACACATAGCCGGCCTAAAATAAAAGGTTAATTATTTAGTATTTGACATTTAAAGTCAAACCCTTAATAATTATTTTTGTTAGTACGGCCTTAATAAAGTAATTTGTCAACTTTATTGTTTAAGGTTTGAATTTAAAGTAAATCTTTTTTTTTTAGAAAGAAAAATCTTAAGATATTAATACTAAAGAGAATTTGACTTCAATAGTTGAGTTAACTTAGGAGATAGGATGCATGCCTACTTCGTTAAGGTGTATTTGTATAAACTATTGAAAATTTGTATTTTGAATTTAAAATGAATATTTGTAAAAAAGTTACAAGAAGTTATAGTTACAAAACAGAGTTTTGAGTTTTAAAAATATTCTTTTAAACTTCCAAAACAACTAATCAAGCGGACCCTTAGTAACATGTTACACCTCTCTATATATTTGTTGTACATAACAAGCAAAACAATAAATTATACATGACAATTTTTAATTTTTTTTGTAGGTGAGAAATACATGACAATAAATTAAGAACGACAATACGGTAATAGTTTTTTTTAACAAATATTGACCAAAAACTATGAATAATTGAATATAATATATGACTAGATATTATATTACTAAATTTAACAATACGAATAAAATGTTGAAAATGAACTACGTGCACAAATTGTACACAAATATATGTACTCGATTATTATTTAATGCACACATAACTCATTAACCTAAAATGAAAATTTAATTACTGAATAAAAAAAATTTAATTAATAAGTATTTGACATTTAAAGTCAACCTTTAAAATATATATTTTTCAACTTTAATTATTTAGTATTTGACTTTAAGTTACTTCCCAAAATAGTAATACAAATACAATTGAGTCTATTCTTTTTTTTAAAAAAAAAAATTGATTGAATTTAATCTCAAATTCTAATAGGATTGCGTGCCTAATTATGAATTGAATGTTCCTACAACCTATGTATTTGTGATGCAAATGGCAGAACATACACATCATTCAAATATATGTGGAAAATGAAGTTGATGAACCACAATGTTTTTCATTTTTTCACAATTGCCATTCTTAACATATCCTAGGAGTTACTAATCAATATGTGATGGGCACCATATTTTGATGATAAAAGTTGCGGAATAATTCCAAATTTCGACAAATACCTATCTTGAATTTCTTTGTCTGAATGGATTTAAAAGAAAAAACTTGTCTAAAGATTCACGGCATTAATAATAATTTTGATGACAACAGTTGCAGAATAATTCCAAATTTCGACAAATACCTATTCTTGAATTTCTTTGTCTAAATAAATTTAAAAGAAAAAACTTGTCTAAAGATTCACAACACTACTATTATTATTATTATTATTATAGGCTCAAGTCCAATCTTATTCGTATTTTAAAAAAATTCACAGGCTCAAGTCTAATCTTATTCGGTGAGGACCACACAAGAAACTTGTTAGAAACTTATTGTTTCTTGTGACGATGATAGATGAACACTATAAAGTTCTAATGACAAGAATTATACTTGAGACCTGGAAAGGTCAAAGTTGTATGTGGTTTTGATATCATGTTAAAATAAATAGGAGAAAATTAAAAGATGTAGTGAGAATCAAGAGAATGATGAATGTGACTCAATGTTCACAATAAAAAGTTCTTAGCAACTACTTCTTTACTAGTCATAACTATGAATTACAATATTCCCAATAGTTGGGGTATTCTTACCACTATAAAACTGATGTCTTAATTCCTCAAAACAATCGTCTAAAGCCAAAATTAATCACGCCAAAAAAAAAAAGAAAAAAAAAAGAAAGACTAATGTCACTGCTAGCAATAGGTTACCTTCCAGTCCTTAGAGCATTCACAGCAGTGAAGGCAAAATTTTAGCTATTTAGCTGCACAAAAAGTCACTTTATTTATTTTAGCTACACACATGCTGCAGCAGTGAATCTATTTTAACTTTTAACACAATAAAATAATATAACTACTCCAATAAAATAATATATCCTCTTACCGGAAAAAACAACCACACGACCAACCACAATCGCTCTACCATCAATCACAACCACACCCACCACCACCACCACCACCACAACAGGAAAAAAAAAAAAAAAAAAACCATAGCACCACAAAACACGGCACAACCCAGCAGTGGAGTGGAGGTGAGGGAAGCCACTTCGATCCACGAGGCCGGAGGCGATCGGCGGTGTGGGTTTGAGGCGATCAGCGCTGGGCGGCGCTTGGGTCTGAGGCGATCGCCGCTGGGCAGGGGCTTGGGTCGGCGCTTGGGTCTGAGACAATCGGCGCTGGGTCGGCGCTTGGGTCTGAGGCAATCGGCGCTGGGCAGGCGCTTGGGTCGGCGGCGAGTGGAGGAAGGACGAAAAAAATAAAAAAATGGCGAAGGAGGAGAGGAGCATTGGGTTGAAATGGGGAAGGAGAAGAAAGAAAAATTAAATAAAGTATTCTAATCCCAGTGTGAACGCAAAATAAAATAACATTTTTTTTTAGATGTGAGCTACAGTGCACATCTATTTTTAGATGTGCACTGTAGCGAATCATCTATATTTTTTTACTTTAGCTCCACTGCTGGAGCACCATTTTAATGAATGTGGAGCTAAAATATAGCATTATTACTTTATACCACCACTGCTGCAAATGCTTAAGTGCACAATCTACGCTATAAAGTTGGCTTTCTTTCTGTTCATGCATCTATATCATCTTTAGGCTGAGTTTTTTTATATCATGCCTCTCATCAACAGCCACCACATATAACAAATAGACCACTGCCAACTATCGCTCGAACTAGCCAATGATTGCCGTTATCCAATGTTTTTAACTATCACTCACATTCTTCCTCACGATGTCGCCCTATGTCGATATTCCTTGTGACATTGTGACATCAGTGAAATCATTCTTTGGAAATAGTAGCCACACTATGGTTAGTGGTGTGACTATTCTAAGGCCTTTTGTACTTAAACCCTCTTGACAAATTTTTTTTAGATATACAATATAATTTCAATTTATAGCATTTGCTTTATAATTTACTACTCTTTTCATTAAGCGAAGTTTCCAATCAGTTTTTGGTCTTGACAGGGTTCAACCCACAAATCTTTTATTTGACAACAAAAGATTTCACTTCCTTCGGCCATTTGATTTCCTCAGCTAAGCAGATTTTTGAAGTCTTTTCTTATATTTCCTTTTCGCACATCCGTAGATCGGGTAAATCTCTAACTCATAATTTAGCTCAATACGCAAAACATATTGATGCTTTCATTGTGTGGATGGAAGATGTTCCACCACAACTTCATCATGCCCTTGTAACCGATTTTGGATGAATTAATAAAGTTTATTGGTCTTGATTCTCAAAAAAAAAAAAAAAAAACTTGAGTTAACTGACATGAAGGGTTTATACATAGAATAAAATATAAATTCAATAAAAATACTATATATTAGAATAGTAACATACAAAATTGTGAGGTCTCAAAAGTATATTTGGCATTACGTTAAGATTTCAACCAAAAATCAAAATATTAGATTTTATATATATGAGACACCTCTAATGACAGATTTAAATAAGACCACAATTAATAGTGCCCTATTGTAAAGGAGTCTATAATAATTAAAACTTTGAATAGAGGAAAAATTATGAATGTTGAACACAAATTATTGCGGTGGGAGAAGATTTAATTTGATTTTGCAAAAGAGTTGCATCTTCAAATGTTTGGGATGTAAAGTTCCTATTGTAGGTGCCAAGAATGAGCCGACATAATATTGTGAATTTGTAGAGGTGGAAACTTGAATCAAATAACCTAGCACAGTTGAAGAAGAAGAAGAAAAAGACAAGGAACAAAGAAGAATACTAGTCCTTGGCCAAGGTCCGAGGATAGATACTAATACTAGATTGATCTCAAGAAAGATTTGCTACAGCATTTCTCTTTCTGATATTCGCAACGAACCTCTCCCCCTCTTTCAAGAGGATCTCTTACATTATATAGTCTCTTTCAGCTGATCTTGGCCCTCCATTTGTTCATCATATAGGCCATTACTCGAGTTCTTGTTCCATCAAACTCCTTTCCAAATCTTCTGTGAGTTCCGACAATCAAAACAGTATTGTTCAAAGATCTTTTCCACATAAATGTGGTTAGGGAGTTTGGTGGGGTGCATTAAATGTGGTGGCAGTTACCATCCCTTCAAACACGTCAGAATTAATCCCCTCTCTGAAACTCTTCCTCTACAGTGTGACTTCTTCTGGTAATGTGCCATTGACGTGGGCAAAGCTTACCTCCCCGGCCTTCTTGTCTGAGGGTATGGTCTCCTCGAAATTGCATCGGCCCTCTCGGCCTCAGATATTACACGTGGCACTATTACCTTATTAAATTTCTGTATTCCACACCTATATTATATGGGAATTTTTTAAAGTGAATTCTTATATGTGATTGGCACTTAGAGTACAAAAAATATTTTACAACAATTTTACAATAAACTTGTTTTGAGTTGTGGTGGGTCATTTGCAATCTTTTTCAATTTTTATTTTTTATTTTTTAATTTGTGGTGGGCTGACACCTAAGTTTATTGTAAAAATGTCGTGAGTTTTGCTGTGGCCATAAAAAAACTCAAGATACAATTTGTAGCAAATGGAAGTTCATTCAAAATAAGGTATTTCACATAAAGAGATCTAATAATGAAATAACTCATTTGTTAAGCGAAAAATGATCCAACTAGATCTTATTTTAGTTAGATGTAACCCCTAAATCTATACAGGATTCCTTGAATTCAAAGGCAAAAACTATGTAATCTACTGTGTTTAATTTTATTTATTTATGATAGTAGGTTTTAATTTTGGTTTTCTTAAATGTTTCAAAAAAGTTATTTTCGGAGGCAAAATATTTCTAAACATATCCTGATTAATACAGTACTATAATAAAACTCTAATTTGAATAAAAAAGCCAAGAATATCTAAAATCAAGAAAAAAAATTTTAAATAATAAAATTTTGAAAAGTACATAAAAATAAAAAATCAAGGATAAGATTTGATCCCATATTTTTTCCTACATCAAAATTTGTTTTAGGATTTTTAGTGTTGACTAATTATATGACAAATATATTTGTAAATTGTTAGCCATTATAATGGTATAGGTGTATTAAAGGTTGAAGTTGAAAGACTACTATTCCCTATTCATATTTGAAGATTTTGATTGAGTGAAAGTATTAAGATCAGTCATCCAAAAACTGAGTGCTTGGACATGAAATGTTGACAGAAATTCTATTCGGTTGAGTGAAACCCCATTGTGGAAATTCTAAAATATTTTTTTCCACAACTGTTTCTGTAATCATTCAACCCCAAAACCATAAACCTATTTAAATAAAAATAAAAACCTAGTTACCCAAAGAGGAAGACGACCACACAATACAGTGAAAAATACTTAGAGAGGTTTTCTTATTCTTTTGTTGTTTGCCATATATTGAACATCTTTGAGAGGTTGTTATTCCAAACACAAATCACAATACCTATGCAAAACTTGCTATTGAAACCATAGAGACAACATCAAATTTTAAGAAGCCATGGAGTGATCGAGAGATAGGGTTGCGGTCGGTGGATGGATTTTTGGTAATGAGTAACTTTGAAGGCACAAGGTAGGTTATGTAGTTGTTAGTTGAAACTTGGAAAGCTTTGGTACTTAGGCCGACTACGTGTGAGGAAGTCATGTAATTAAGTACGGTTCAACATTTTTAATTTTTAATTTTTTTTACAATTTTTTTTCAAATTGTGATCGGATATTTGTCTTTGTGTGGGTATGTGATAGAAATTATAATCTAGTCTAATTTAAGTGTGTATGTGTGTGAATCTCCCTCATAGAGACTTGAATTCCAATCTTTACTCCTTATACCTCGCAAACACTTATACTTGTAAAGTGGCCATTGTACCAAGAGTATGTTGTGGTGATATGTTTGTTCTTTACTATTCTAAAGCGTGTATCCATATTTATTATTATGCTTGAATATTGATTAATTAACTACATATTGATTAATTGAATTAATCCGTTAGAATTGGTAGTTAAACGGTTACAGAGGTCTAAACATAACTCTCCATCTGAATGAAAATTTGATTTTTATTTAATTTTTAATCAAATAACATCAAATCAGTACTATTTATTAAATAATCCTATTATTAAAAAAAATTTAAAGAGAAAAGAAGGAAAAAAAAAAAAAAAAAAAAAATCAAATGGAGTCGAACGAGAATACAATAGGCATGAATTAACCAAAACTGCAAGGCAAACTGTCAAAATGGTTTATTAGAACACACTTGTCAAGCAATGAAAGCTTGGATCGTAATTCATTATAGGTTTGTCTGATAGATTTGTTTATCCAATCATTGGATTTGACTTCTCTTACAAATGGAATTGGATTTTCTAAATGTGACTCCCAAACTTCTTTAAGCGGTATTCAAGAAAATCTTCAAAGTTCGAATAATTTATTTATTTCTATTAGGAAGTATTCTTGCTTATCCCAATCAATAAATTTCCTTTCATTACCTCAAAGAAAAACAGCATCGTAGAGAATTTGGCTTTTGTTTTATACTTGAGGATGTCATGACACATCCCTTACACCATTCTATTTGGCGTGCATTTAATTTGTTAAAAATTAGAAAAATGTAAGTCTTTAAAAATTTTTAGACAAGCTAATAATATTTTTTAAAAATAATTAATAATAAACCAAACAATATTTTATCATATGGTTTTTAGTGTGGGCAGTAGGGTTTGAACCCTAAAATATTTTATTAAATAGTAAGAGACTTTACGACTTGAGTACATTAAAAAAAAAAAAATTTATTTAATGCATATAAATTGTTTTGTCTATAATAAATTGCATTTATGTTGCTGTTACAACGTGAGACAGAAAAAAATCAATTGCAACACTGATAGGAAGTGAAAGTTATATAATATCATGAACAGTTACATAATATTTGTGCGCAAAGTGACATAAAAACTGAAAGATTTGTGACAAATAACAATTTTGGATCACATTTTGGTTCCACATAACCATCGGACAGATTGCTAGGAGTAGCAGATAAAGTTGGACAGCTGGAGAAAAAGGTAGTTGAGGGAAAAAGATTACCAAAAACTGAACCCACGCACAGAACAGTTTTCTTCAGATGGAAGTGAAAATTATAATAAGATGAAGAGATGTGGACTTTCCGCTATCCATTATGGGCCTTTCATCACTTCCCTCTGGCCGCGCTCTGCTGTGACTCGTGAGTGGACGTCATGTATCTAACTTGGTCACTTTTCAAACGCCTAGAGGGAAAATGATTTTCCGAATTCATGCAATTTCCCAATCTGAAATTTTCTCCATCATGGGATCTGCCGACACACCAAACATAAAATATTTTAAAAATTTACTCAAATGTGAAATTGTCAAAATGTCGGAAAGTTTTAGTGAATTATTACAAAGCAACTATGTAATGATATGTCAAACATAAGGTTTGATTTATCTTTAATACTTTTTAAAAAAGAATTATATTTTGTTTTAATGATAAACTGCCACATTATACATTAACTAAATAAAATGTAAGAATTAAAACTTATTATTATTTGCCATTATATATTTGAAACAAAATGATATATTCAGTTAAAAATGTACTTGAAGCAAGCCAAACTCTCAAATATATCAAATATGGCCGTACAACATCACTAAAATCAGGACCTAAAAAGTAGGAAGCATGGATAGGATAGGAGATTTGATTAGCATTAAGAATATGCATCTCCATGAGTACAGTAATCTGATACTAGGAAATTCAATTGATTAGCATTAAACAAGTGTCTTCATTATTATAGGAATATGATAAAGTGATGTATGAGTTCACATCTGGGTAGCTATTGCACTGTTTTATAATAAATTAATGATTGAGATTAAAAGTTAAAAAATTAATGTTTAGTCTTAACTTTTGGATCAATAAATTTTTTAACATTTAAAAAACTTTTTAATACTTTTTTACCCTTTTAACTTTTGCATAGTAATTTCACAATATAATAATTGGCAATTGCATTGGATCCAATTGTTTGTAAACATGCCAATGTATCTCCATGATTTAGGATAATGTAGCTTTTTACAAATGTTGTTTAGGTTGGCTACCTAATTACTCAGACATCCACTAAGTTGATGTACTTTTCTTAGTTCCAAACTCATTTCTTGGAGTGCTAAGAAGCGATCCACTGCCACTCTATTTAGTGTAGAAGTAGACAGAGTATATGTCCATGGCCTCTACCGTAACAAAGCTCGCTTGACTGTCCTTTCTACTCAGTGATCTTAGTGTTCATCTCTCCTCTCTCCCAACACTTTTTTTTTTTGGTGTGACAATATGAGTGTTTTGTACATGTTTATCCATCCCCTTTTTCATGCTTGCTCTAAACATGTTAAGTTGGATTATCACTTTGTTTGTGAGACACTTTCTCTTTCACTTTTATTTACTCCATACATTTCTACTAAAGGTTTTTTTGACTATTGGATAGTAACAATTTTTTTTGGGGGGAGAAGAGGGGGGGGGGGGGGGGGTGTTTAAATCTTGGGTGTCTCTGTGACACTTAAGTTACAAGGCTCTTAGGAACTTATTTTGATTACCAATAATTTATAATTTTATATATTAGGAATTTATTTACAAACTAAAATGATCCAATATCAAAAAAAAAAAAAAATATATATATATATATATATAAATTGGGCCTTAGAGTGATAAGTATGTTCATGAATATATTATTATATTTAAGTTTGATTCGTTTAATAGTTGAGTTAAAATTTGAGCTAGAGGTTGGCTTATTTGTTAAATAAACAAATATAACAAAAAAATTTCTTTTGTCCGGCTTGTTAAAATTATTGTCTAGTGATTAAATTTACCATTTTCGCACAACTTTAACTTCTGGAACAATTAGTAATTTATCAAGGTATCAGAGTAAGAGATCATGAGTTTGATTGAAGTCTCTACTCCACCCTCATTTAAATTATTGAAAATCTAATAGTTTAAGTTTTTGCTATAATTAGTAATTTATCATATTATCATAAATGTGTCCTATATCTGGCTTGGTTACAAGGAAGAAGTTTAAGGAGTATGGAAAAAGTTACTTCTTAGTTCTTATTGCGTTACTAATTTTAAACTTTTATACAGAGAGAAAGAGAGAGAGAGGATGTGTTGATAGGAGTTATCATATTTTTTAGGTTGAGACATGCCAATGACTTGTATACTTATTTCATCCTAAAAAGATGAATATTAAGGCATGTTGATAAAAAAAGAAGATGAACATAAGGGTAATAAGATTTAGAGCTAATTTTCTCCGTTTTCGCTCCAATGGATTGGCTAAACATTCCTTTAGAGCTTCTGATTTTGCCGGCACTTGGAGCAAACAGAAAAGTGATTTGTCTACTTAAAGGAATTAAAAGTTTTGGAACACAATGAAAGCTACCCTTTAATCCCTGTTGAGTCCTTGAAGTCAATTGTAATTTCCAAACAGTAATTGAATTAATACATTAATCAGACTGCCATTGACAAAATTTAGTCAATATGTGACCTATAATGATGTTTTACTCTTTCAACTTGCTGTAATTTTCAAACTCGAAGTGTCATGCTGGTGGACAGTTACAACTTACAACTAATCGAATTATTAAAGGGTTACCCTTTTCTTGGCAATAGAATCTAGAATCAGATTTTTATTTTCATCCATGACCCAGACATGTTTTACGTAATGGCTGAGATCATTTAGACTACGATTGTCGGTTTTTATGTTGACGGATGAGCTGCTATATACTTCAAACATTCATATCAAAATGTTTTAACAAATTTAGCTTTTAGTAATTTAAAAAAAAAATATATATATATATATATATATATATATTATCCATTTTAACACGTCATTTTATAATACACCAAATATTAAATATTTTATCTTTTACCACTTCATATATATATATATATATATATATTATATTATATTTATATTTCCTTTACCACTCAAGTCTCTCTCTCTCTTTCTAAAACTTTCATTTAAATAATATTTTATATGTTTACCATCCAGTTATAGAAAAAAATTTCATTCATGGCACTTTAGTGTAACTAGGGCTGCGTTTGGTTTGGCTTCAAACCACTTCTGGAAAAGTATTTCTGGAAAATTAGAGTGTTTGGTTAATTTGGAAAATTTAGTCAACTTCAAACCATTTCCGTTTGACCGGAAAATAACCCAAAATCACATAAAACCATTTCCGGAACTATTTTCACTTCAAATGACTTCCGGAGAGAGAGAGAGAGAGAGAGAGAGAGAGAGAGAGCTCGGCGAGACCCAGACCCATCGGTGAGACCCAGCGAGCGCCAATCGTCGATCGCCCTTCCAGACCCAACGATCATCAATCGTCGATCGCACTTCCAGCGACTCGCACCGCGAACCAGACCCAGCGACTCACAGATCGTCACGCCTTCGACCTTCAACCCAGACCCAGCAACTCGCATCGCGAACCCACACCTTCGCCTCACCTGCCTTCGCCTCACCTCATCGGTGGTGTGTGGTGTTGAGATTTGGTTGTGGTTTGTGATTGAAATTTCGCTGTGATTTTGAAATTTGTTTGTTTAAAGTTTGATTGTTGTTGTTGCCGGAATCAATTTGTTGTTGTTGTTGTTGTTGTTGTTGCCGGAATCAATGTGAAAAAATGGTAGGAAAATAGCATTTTCCTAATAGAATCAAACACATAAAAATATTTTCCACAATAATTTTCATAATTCAACCAAACACTTAAAAATATTTTCCTTTTCCGAAAAATAGCATTTCCGAAAAATATGTATTTTCCGGAAAATGTTTTACACGAAACAAACACAGCCTACTTTAAACTTGTTATATATTAAACAATTAGGTAAGAAAATAGTTAAACCTCTACTTTAAACTTGTTATATATTCCATAGCAATTTACATGTTACATATTACTTGGTATTACCATGATTTAAGGAAGCGGTTAAATACAACGATATGTGTTATCCCTCAAAATGATTAACATATCTCATAATATACCTGTAATACCCCTTGAAATAGAAAGGCATCTCCTGCGCTGCGCTAGGGTTATGCGTCCTCTTTCTCGCTGACACAAGGTTTGGCGCATACGAAAATTTCTCACATAAGTAAAAATACTTATATATCAAATCCAATCAATGTATATATATAATCTGGATATTACACATCTCTACTCGCTGAAATCTAGATAATTGCCTGAAAAAGTTAAAATCACTATGCGGTAGTGGGACTAGAATTCTTTGCCTGCATACTGTGTTCCCAATCAACTTTTCCAACAAATGAAGAACACACTCATAACTAAATCAGTGCGGTGCTACTAGTAATAGTAATAGTAATAGTAGCATTAGAGTAATAGGTTACTATCCAAAAATTCTCTTACACCATGAACATTGTAGTTGCACTACCAAAAGAAAAGAAAAGAAGAAGAAGAAGGAGGAAGAAAAAGAAAGTCAAACAAGCAGGCCGGGAAGGGACGTCGACATCATGATCTCCTCTCGTACTGCACAAGTGAACATGCAAAGCTGTATTGGGGCCCGTAAACGAGATCCGATAGGCGATAGCTGCTGCACATGCCAAGATTTGCATGTCCCATCTTGTTTTGACTGTTGTAAATCTATCCACCAGATATGTAATTTGACCATTCCCTGTTACTGTTAGCTTCCTCGATTTTCTGCAACTTATCACGGACAGTTATCTAGAACAACATGCGAGACCAGTGTAAATGCGCAGTGGACTACCACCTATTTGTAGAAAAAAAATACTACTTTTTTTCCTTCTAGTATACTAAAAAGCTGTAAAGGTTATTAGAAGTTCTGGAATTTGGAGTCTACAAATACAATATTCTAAGTTTTATTGGGGTGAGAGAGAGAGAGAGAGAGGTACACAAATCACAATCACGTTAGCGAATTCATATCCAATGTTGACCTCTGCCTGTACGTGACTACAGTTTGCGTGTTCCTCTAAATTTTGACTTGTTCCCTCACTTGTTGCTCGGGTGCATGACACCACATGATGTTGTAATAAAGTTTGGCCTTCACTTTTTTGGACAATTTTCTGGGATAATTGGTGAGAGGACTGGTAATTTACCCCCGTTGGGTTTATAAAGCTACTGTAAAATTGAGGTCCTGATGGCTTGTAAATTTATTATGTACTACTATATATTTACTTTAATTAATTGGTAGCTTTCATAATTTTCAGAAACATATTATGACATTAATTTGGACTTTAATTGGAGGGAAATGGAGAAGAGAGGGTCCTCCTAGGTTCAGCTGCTACCTACAAGTCTGTTTAATTTTTGAGTGAATCAATCTAGTAGGGACACACAATATTTCCATCTACCATGTGAGTGCACCTAAAATTATTTTAGGTAGTTAGCGGACTTGGACCCAACTTTGCTGGAGGTTTTAGAATTTGGTAGGAGAAAGACGCAATGGAAATGTCCCTCATGTTACGTAAAGATTCATATAAATTTTCCATTAGAAAGAATTGCACAACAACCCCTCTTTCCTTCTCTTTTAAGTTTCCTATTAAGAATGGTCAGTTAAGGTACATGTGACAAACGTTTGTAGGAATATGCCAATTTCTTCAGTTTATAGATTCCTTATTAGAGCTGTGCAAAATTTTTTCTTTTTTGTCTGTTTTAGTAAATTTACTTGTTTTATTTTATATACTAACTTTTCAAAATATTTAATATTGGATTATTTATTTTACATTACATTCCATTAAAATATCAAATTTTCTTAATTTTTTTTAATTATTTCTCTTTCTTTATACATGATAACCACTATTTACTCTCTTTCGTTGTTCTCGATATACGTAAAGAAATAATAAACAACTAAATAAAAAATAAATAATGTAAGTGTAAATTTACACTATTACTATAACAAACTTATTAATTTATATTATTATACATAAATTGATGTGAGCCATTTTTAGACAAAATTGTATAAATTTCCCGTCTTTTTCTATTATACCGAATTGACATAAATGTGCCATGCCTGGCCAGAGAATAAATGGAATTGGACCTCCCCAATTTATACTCCCCCATATTAATGGGCATAGGCCGAGTAGTTGTATTCCTTTCAGTACTGTACCTTACCTTAGTAGGATACAGCAAATTCAACTAGCTGGCCTGGTCATGTACCATCATTATCCCATATTTGAGTGTTTTTTTTTTTTTTTTTTTATACATCAATAATGAGGAATGGAAGATTCAAATTTTGGATGTCTCTCATTAGAAGAAATACTAGGAAGTAACAATTAATTTAAAAAATTAATTATTTCAAATTGAAAAAAGTAGCTCAAAGTATTTTATATATAAGATAATCACTTGACTTATACACGTTTAGGATATTAGTTTGCTTGTTTGATGTTTGAGACCTAAAGTTAAAAGTTTGAGACTTTGAGTTTTGAGTGATGTGTTAAACTTTCACCTAAAGAAATATTTGAGTGCTTGTTATATTTTGTCTTTTTTTTTTTTTTTTGCTTGTTATAATGATAATAAATATAATTTTCAACTTTCAAGATTAATGCTATTTCCTTTATAGTATAGGTACTCTTCTATTTACTTTTTCAATTTTATTGTAATTATGAAACAAGTATTTTTAGTCATAAATATTGTCAAATTTGGGTTTCACAACAAAACAAAAGATGTTCTTTTAATAGAAACTTTGATTTGTACATTGGAAGATAAATAGCTATAACATTTAATATAGAATAAATCATAGATGATTGTTGCGCTGTTTTCAAAAATTGAATTCTAATTTGATATATCACAATTTTTTTTTTTAGGAAACAGTAATATTTATTAGAACATATAAACACGAAAGTAATATATAGAGTTTTTTAAACAAGCTTATAATATATTATATAACTAGAGTACTATTACAGAAGGGTTTAACCTTTGTAGTAGTAGCCTGGGGTTATAATAACTGAAATTCTAACACACATAACTAATGTGAGATAAACATCCCCCTGAATCCAGGAGTAGCAACATGGACTAAATTTCCTATCCAAGCCAATGAACTTACTTCGAATAGTCTTGACAAATGATGATTGAGATGAGATTCGGCATTTTTAAACCACGAAACGCTCGGTTTCCATTTCAGTTGTAGGTGTAACCAATCTGCTATTAAAGATATGACAGAAAGAAATAATAGAAAAAGCACTCCAGTATAAAGATCTCCATTAGTCCGTAACCTGATTTATTAGAACACACAAATATTTGAGTAGAAATGTATTAATAAATAATCATTTTGTAACTTTTTTTGTTTATAATTTTTTTAATTATTGATATGTCCTAATTATTTCTCATATATTAATTTAGTTTTGAATTTTAGTATATTTCTTATTTTTGGATGGTCAAAAAATTCTTTTTTTCATGCTGTTAATTTTAGAAGTTAGGCATTGGTGATGTGATGATAAGTGCCTTCCATCCAAAGCACTAATCCTCGCTTTGTCTCTAGTTACATAAAGATTCATAAGATGTGTATCAATAGTTGGGTTCCTTGTTAACTTTTTTTTTTTTTTTCCTTTTAGCCCTAAACAATTATATGTAGTTTTCCATGAATTTATGATCTTTGTGGCATTGAAGGATGACGCAATATTGAAGAGAAATTGCTACATCCTGACAGTCTATTAGTCCATTAAACCTCCAATGAAGTAAACAAGCCGATATCATAATTTGATTAAAAGGGTTTGACTGCCGGCCCACTAAAGATGGATATAGACGTGACAAATTGATACACTCTCACTCTATTGGGCCTGGCAGTAACGAGTGCTCATCAATGAATGTACTGTTACTACTGTACTCTAACAATGACTGCACACCGAGCCAGGTTTAACTTCTTAAACCCATTTGAGCTTGGCCCACTTGCACATTTTGTTTCGTACTCTTCTCCAGTCCCAAACATGCACATTGGATAGATTTATAATTAGGTTTGGTTATTAATTTGATTCTCCAACTATTTAGAAAAGTTGAATTCCGGTAACTTTAACTTAACTATTAATTGTGTTAATTCCATCCCTTAACTTTCAAACTCATATTCATTTCATTTTTGGATCCCATTTCTACTAAAATTCTTAAATAGCATTTATCTAACTTAGCAAATGGAGCACATGTTGGATGGAAATCATGGAACTTCATAACAACTTTCAATGAGAATCTTGTTAAGATTTTAAAGGAGAATAGACATGAGTATGAAATCAACTCGATTTTAAAAATTGAAAACAAAATTGATGAAGTTAATAGTTAAGCAAACAAGTTGAATCTACATTAATTTCATCTAATTATAATCATTTTAGCTCAGTCCAAACTTTATTTATGACTTAACAACACCAATGCATCTAGACAAAACAGAATGAGTTTCTTTTTTTTTTTTGGTTGATAAATGTGATAGTTTTGAATTTATAATTTATTGAGATAATTGGAACCCTAAATTGATTTTTTTTTTTTTTTTTTAATTTCGTAATTTTTTAAGATGATAAGTTATTCTTAATTTTGAGCATCCTTGTTCTAAATAAAAATTTTTTTTTTGGAGCATCCTCAATAAGATTGCTAAATTGACTAAAAAGTCAATTTAGCAGCTAAGGTGGTGTTTGGATCTTGCAAAACTTAGTTAACAAAATTGAGTTTTGTTAACTCATAACCCAAAACCGTGGGCCCCACATGTATAATGTTTGTTTGGCTAATTTTCATGGATGTTAACTCAGTTAACAAAATTGAGTTTTTTAGATTTTGAGTTATCAAATTCGGAAACTCTTGTGTAGGGATGGCAATTTTTTCCCGTCTCACTTAACCTGCCCCTCCCCACTTCGCCCCGTGCGGTTATTCCCCGCCTCGCAAAGGTGGTAGGGCCTATGAGGCAAGATTTTAGCCTCACACCATGGGGCGGGGCAGGGATGAGTTTAGACATTTTAGACTGTTCCCATCCCGCCCCTCCCCATCCTCGCCCCGTTCCGCCCTGCGTTGTTAAGAGTTATAATTATAAATTTTTTATATCCTAAAACCTTACTATTTAAACAAACATATCAATGTTAGCTTATTTTATTCTACTTAATGTGGTTCTCTGCCTTTATTTTGCTATGTGTTATATTATAAGATTATTATTATTATTTTTATGATTGTCTTGTTAAACACTTGGATATATTATTCAATTTTTTCAAAAAATTGATTTGATTTGATAGGATAAATTTAGTTGTAATTTTAAGTATATTTTTATCAATGAAATAGTTTTCATTAAAAAAATTTGTACTAGTTGTAGAGTAAATTAACAAAAAGTAGAGTTTAATAGGGTGGGGTGGGGCTTTGCGGGGCCTCAAGGGGCAAGAGTGGGGTGAGAAAGTTTTCCCCATCATGCAGGACGGGGCAGGGATAGGGCAAGACAAAACCATGTGAGGCGGGGATAAAGACCCTATCCTTCGACCCCGCCCCGCCCCATTGCCATCCCTACTCCCGTTGGCTGTTTTCAAGTGATGAGTTATGTTAACTCAGTGGCATTGGTGTAATTTTGGACAAGAGTTGGGTCCCACAGCAGTGTATAGTTACATCACTGCAGACCACTTTTGTATTTCTTTCCCAACTACCTAGCTTCATTCCTTCCATCTCACTTTCCCTTTTCTTTCTCCCAAACCCATAGCACACCAACAACTGAAGTAGAGCTCTCCGCTGATCAGCACATTTAGCCTGAGATATACATAGTTCTATTCACCAATTTTTGTTTCCGGTGAGACCCAAATTCAGCCCCTCCATCTGCTGGGTTTTATTTTGATATTTTTTGTTTTTTCCATGTTCCTCCATTTCCATTTTTCTTCATTTTTTGTGTTGTGTTTATTGAAGCTGCTGGGTACGGTTCGTTGATGGGTATTATTTTTTCATTTTCCTCCATTTTTTGTGTTGTCTTTACCGAAGTTGCTGGGTACGGTTCGTTGATGGGTATTGTTCTTCCATTTTCCTCCATTTCCATGCTCGAAACTAAGAGAGAGTTTTTCTTTACCTTTTTAGCAGAGAGATATGGAAATTCATTGATGGGTATTTAGAACTTGCTCTTTGCGAAGAAGATTTTTCCGCTATTCTGGGTTTGCAATCTCTAAAATCTGTCATTAACAAAATTGTTTGTTTTTATTTTAAAGAAAAGAAAGAAATTATTTTGATGTATTTTATGTGATGGTTTTTATTTTTATTTTTTTTTGTAAGAATAGAGTAGTAGTGAGGAGAAATTATGTGGGCTGAAGGGGGAAGGGGAAATGAGAAAAGAGAAAAAATGGGGATGAAACTTTCCGCGGGTAGGCTAACAACTTTGATTTGACCAAGTTACAGGTATAGGGCCCACAAAAAGTTGAAAAATTGAGTAATGACAAGTTGAGTAATGTGTGTCAAACGGGTGGGTATACGAAATTGGGATTTGAGTGATGAGTGATGAATGATGAGTGATGAAAATTGAGTGAAGTGTGATGAGTGATAAAAAAAAAAGTTAACCAAACAGGGCCAATACTCTCAAAATGCCTTGTATAGCAAAGAAGCTAAACTCAAAATAATTTGAGTATTTGCTACAGTGAGCTGCTAGCTGTGATAGATAGCAACTCACTATAGCTTAAAACTTTTATTTTTTTTGAGGGAGCACTATAGCTTAAAACTTAAAACGAAAAAAAAAAAAAGATTTTTAATATGTGGTGTAAAAAAAAAAGGGAGGGACTCACTAAGGGGCACCCCCCCCCCCCCCCCCCCAAAAAAAAAAAAAACCATTTCTTTGGAAAAATTTAGTATATTGGTTTTATAGTTAGCCCCCTCAAATTTTTAGATTGCTCCAAATACAACACAACAAAAAATCCACAAATCACCAATATCATAATTCAATAATTCATAATCAAAAAAATCTCAAAGAATTTTTTTTTTTTTGTTAGGGGGTGACAATAATTTATATGACTTTTTAATTGATTTATAAATTATGTAAAGTCAATTACAATATATAAATTTTTTTCAAAAGATAAAATGCAAAATTCTTTTAGAAGCCAATATTGATGATGTAGTATTGCCAACTCTTAATATTAATATCCTAATTTTTTAGAATCCTCAAACAAAGTTTTGAAAACTTCATTAGTGTGATTTTTAGTTGCATCCAAAAGTATGAGTTTATCATATTTTTGAGTTGGTCAACGTGATAAAATCAACATATTAATTCCAATTACCCAAAATTTGAAGATTCAAAGTCCTCTTCTTTTTTTATTCTTCTTCTTCGAAAAGGTTAGAATATTATATCGTAACTAGGGACGGACCCATTAAGGGGCAGGGGGGGGATTAGCTTTTTTTTTTTTTTTTTTGAGAAACATTTTTAGCTATTTTATATGCATGCCCATATTTTAGAGTTTATAGTTAGCCCCCTCAAATTTGGATTGATCCAAATAGCCTAAAGGAAACTAATCACTTAACCCTTTCTTTGAACCCATGGCCCCTTCATAGTCCAAATACAACACAACAAAAAATCCACAAATCATCAATATCATAATTCAATAACTCCTAACCAAAAAAATCTCATAGAAAAAAAAATTCCCTTACGGGGGTGACAATAATTTATATAACTTTTTAATTGATTTATAAATTATGGGGAAGTCAATTACAATATTTAAATTTTTTTCAAAAGAGAAAATGCAAAATTCTTTTAGAAGCCAATATTGATGATGTAGTATTGCCAACTCTTAATATTAATATCCTAATTTTTTAAAATCCTCAAACAAAGTTTTGAAAACTTCATTAGTGTGATTTTTAGTTGCATTCAAAAGTATGAGTTTATCATATTGGTGAGTTGGTCAATGTGATAAAATCAACATTTTAATTCTAATTATCCAAAATTTGGAGATCTGAAGTCCTCTTCTTTTTTTATTCTTCTTCGAAAAGGTTTGAATATCATATTTTAACTTTCAACTTTTTTGATTTATATTATTTTCTTCTTGACTTAAATATTTATGGTAATAAAGTGCAATTGTTTTGTCTATCATGATTTTTTTTTTTGACAAACCATGTGACTAGAAATTTTTTTGATTCATGCTTTCGCCCCCCCTAGGTTTAAATCCTGGTTCCATCCCTGATCGTAACTTTCAACTTTTTTAGTTCATATTATTTTCTTCTTGACTTAAATATTTATGGTAATAAAGTACAATTATTTTGTCTACCATAATTTTTTTTTAATAAACTATGCCATTTGAAATTTTTTTAATTCATGCTTTGCCCCTCTATGTTCAAATTTTGGTCCCGTCCTGGATAAAGTAGTATTTCGAATTGCTACAAGTTATATTTTATTACTTTCTTCCCCAGTGAAATCAGTGATACGTTACCTTAAAAATTATTCAAAGAAGAGCCAGCACTACGGCGTCGTTCTCATCTATCCATATGTTCTAGAGTATGTGCCCGAGTATTACTACTCCTACTACTTTCTTTTTCTTACCAAAAAATAAAAAATGGCAGCTCACGCAATCTCCAAGTTTCCAACAACAAGAACACCCTCGTTATTATTCTCAGACTCAGACTCCAACCTTAGAAGACGACCCGACCCGTATCCACCGCGCCTGGGTCGGACTCTCAGACCACCACAAAGTGTACCTCACCCGTGCGCATGGCTAGGCACCAATCAACTCTCGCTTCACTCCTCAAATCTCAGACAACCACCCCACTTGTCAAGGCGCCGACCCATCACCGCAACGGTGTCGCTTAGCCTCCCCACTGCGTAAGTTCCAATTCTCTCAATCTCTGAAAAATATATGTATATAAATTTCCCATTTTGGAATTGGAAATTTCAGATAATTCGTTTTTGATTTTGCAGAAAGCCAGAGAGAGCTTCTTCCTCCACTGTGAAAATTCCCAAGTGAGTTTAGCTGAATTTTTCTCAGAAAGTTAAGATTTTTGTTTTGTTTTTGTTTTGGGGTGGTGGGTATTGAGAAATTGTAGTGGGTGAATTGAGAATGGAGCAGATGGTCAAGGAGTGCAATTAAGGCATTTGCTATGGGAGAGCTGGAAGCCAGGAAGCTCAAGTACCCAACTACTGGGACTGAATCCCTTCTCATGGGGATTCTTATTGAGGGTATCACTATTAACCTCTCTTTTCTTTTTTGCTTTCTTATTTCCCCCTTTTTGATTTGTTTATAAATTTGATGCTTCCAACTCTTATTATAGAGTCTAAATTCCAATTTTAGCAATGTATAAGCTCAAATGAATAAGAAACCTTAGCCTTTGGACTTGAGGAGACAGTTATTGTTTTGCAAAAAGTAAACAAATTTCTGGTTGGACTTGAAATTTGAAGGCCTTATGACGAGTGAAATTGCAGTCAATTATAAAATTTGTCTATGCTTGGCTGTGCCTGTAATAGTTGATCTTGTTATGATTTTGGTGGTTAAATTGTTGATGGTGGTAATATTGTGATGACACAATTCAGGTGTGATCTTGGTGGTAATAGATGAACATGTTACACCCTATTACAATTTGATGAATTAAAACAAAAAAAAAAAAGTGGCAAAAGTAACCTTCTAATGAGTTTTATTCATGTTGTGTCTTTATCATCACCAGCCTTCATTACTCTTGTCACTGCTTTGATCCACCACTTTGGCCAATAGCATTGCTGCTAAGGAAACCATTATAATACACCATAACTGTCGACTTGTCACTGCTACTTCATTGTCTCCTTTTATTTTTATTTTATTTATTTTGATTTTTATATAAAACAGATCTTCAGTTATAACTTATAATGCTCTATAAATCTTTTCCATAATGGTGCAGGAACTAGTCTTGCTTCAAACTTTTTGCGAGCAAATGGGATTACTCTATTTAAGGTGCGGGAAGAAACTATCAAGTTACTTGGGAAAGGTGAAAGGTTTTTTTTTAGTCCTGAGCATCCTCCTCCAACTGAAGCGGCTCAAAGGGCCCTTGACTGGGCTGTTGATCAGAAACTAAAATCTGGTAAGCTCCTGTTGATTGGCTGTTCTTGTAGTTGGTGTTATCCTTTCTATATGCTAGAGTTTCATTATTCTACGTTTTGTGAGTATATGTTATCATTTGTGATACATACACACAAAAATGGAATACATGGATGGTCAGATGAATTGTGCCATGAACATGCAAACAAGTACATAAGAAGTTAACTAATTGAAAAGTTGCGTAAAATGGCTGAGAAGATCTCAGCATAGAGTAATGACTTCTTTAGAAAACAATTAGCTATTATTTAACTTTGAGAAATGCTAACGAGTGCCCTTAGGGTATTGGTTAATAATTCATTTTAAGAAAGTTTTTATGGGAAATGAAAAAAAAGTAATTAATGTTTTGACAGCTTTTTTCATTTCCCATAAGAGTGGTATCAAAACTTTTCTAAAATGGATTATCAACCAGTGCCCAAGGGCACTTGTTAGCATTTCTCTTTAACTTTTATAATGTTGAAATTATAGGCATGTATGGATTCTGCCTGTCTTCTGTAATTTGATTATTGTACTCTGATTTCTGAACTTTATTATGCTGAAGGATTTAATCTTGCAAAAGTGAAAAATTAAGGATACAGTTGAAAGTAGAAACTTATTCTTTCTTGAATTCTGAATATCTTGTTGGAGTTCAATTTATTGTGGTTTAGAACATTAGATAGAAAATTGTTGGAAAAATGGAGTATTGTCGTCTCACTCTAGATATGTAAAAGGTCCAAATGTTGTTTTCATGTTATTATCTATTCACGTTATTAAGCTTTATGTGGTTTATAAACTTTATATATATAATATATATATATTTTTATAAGTAAGAAATTTTTTATTAAACAAGGTTACTTTATGCAAGGAGAATAAGTAGCAAAAGAAAACACACATACAAAAAAACCGAAGAAAAAAACCAAATATGTACAAATAAGAAGAGAATCTAGAAACAATGGAATGAAATCACTATACTTGAATCCCCAAGCTCGTGAGCAGTTGAACAATGTCCCTTTAAATAAAGCTATGATGTAGAAATAGAATTAGAGTTGTTGGGTTATGGGTTGTATTAGGTGTTTTAATGAGTTATTTGATGACTATTTGATAGAAGAAAGTAGTGGGGATTTAGGGTTTTGACTTTTGATAGGTAAAAGAAAGGGCATGGTTTGGGGTTGTAAGGAAGAAGAAAAATAGATATTTTTACAGTGTTTAGGGGCTGTATCAACAGTATCCGTGGTTAAAGAGAAGAAGAATATTGAGAGAGAAGAGAGAGAGAAAACATCACTCAATAACCAACTTGCCTCAATGCTCAAAACACTAAACAATTTTATTAATCACTCTCACTTGATTGAGTACAATAAAACACTTCGATAGGCCCAATTCTTAACTTCTCCTAGTATGACTAGGACTTCTACTTTGACCAGAAAACCAAACCCTATTTTGAATTAAACCACAATTGATGCGTAAAGACTCATAAACTAAAGGAATCAACTTTGGTCTAGTGCTCGTGTGCAATGGACTAGTTGGGATTTGGACACATGTCAAATAATTGTCATGTGTCCACATTTCAATGGATCCACCCAACACTTTCCCTAAACTAAATAAGACTTATAAATAAAAGAAGACCCATGGCCCATAGGCCCCATACCCAAAAATTGTAAAATTACTAAAATACCATTGACTCTAGAATAAACAAATAGAATATAAAAAAGCTAATTATTTACCATGGACACTTATTCTTGGGCTTTGCCTTAGCCTTAGGCTTCCAAAGAGGATATTCTTTTTGCTATGGTTGCACCATCAACTCTTCCTTGTCCCCTTTGAAAAGAACTCAACTCCGTCGAATTAGGAGCTAAACCAAGAATGCCATTAGAAGGAACACTTTTTCAAATAAGAAAGGAACTGTTCTTCAACTTCAATATTGTCATGTCGTTAGCACATGTGAGAGTGCAATTCTTGTTGCCATCAACAAAACAGTAAGTATTGGCATGCCCATTATGGTGTCACTAGGGATCCATGGCCAACCCAAAAGTATGTGACACAGTTTAAGAGGCAGCACATCACACATAACAATCTCCTTAAGCTTGCCAATATCAAATGTGGCCAGGCATTGTTTATCAACCTTCAACTTTGTGTTAGTGATCCATACCACATGATATGGATCCAGAGGGAACTTTACTTTTAATCCCAATTTCTTCACTGCTTCCTTAGATATTGCATTAGTACAACTCCCAGTGTCAATTACCAAAGAACATATTTGTTTGCGGTTGACTCGAGTTTGAAAGATCTTTCCCCTATGATAGCGTTCTTCATTCTCTTGAATGTCCTGTTTAATTGTGGTAAGAGGTGGATGGATGACGCCTATTATACCCTCATCATCTAGATCTAGCTCATGAACGTTCACCTACAAGTTAGTATTGAGAGGTTCATAATCTCTTCTTCAAGTTCAGGTTGTTTGGGTCCCTTTATTGGCTCATTGCCTTTTGACCTGTTTTAGGAATATCCTTTTCCAGCAGCAATTGGTTTTGAAGGACATTGAAAAGACATATGAACTAAACCATGACACTTTATTCTAGAATTAGAACTACTAGTTCCTTTTGATGAAGAAGCACTAGAATGCGCATTCTTGTTTGGGGGATAAGAATTACCTCGAGACTTATCAACAAACTTCTCCCAATTAGCATCCACAATTGTTCTCTCACTTCTAATATTGCTTGCCACTAGAGCTCTCATTAAGGCTTTCTTTTTAGTCTCCTCTTCCATTTGGCATGCAACTTGAATTGCATCAGCCATAGGATACAGCTTACTTGCAGCCAAACCTGAATAAATATTAGGATTCAAGCCTTGGTGATACATAGAAATCATCACATTCCATGGGAATCCCAATCTTATAGTGAAGTTACAGAACTTGATGACTCTTCACTGTGTAAATTACAAGTGAGCTTGTTGCTTGAAATTAGGTTGTATAAACTATAAAGTAACGAGTCATAGCACTTCACACGTCCTCCCAAGATCGAATGACTACACTGAGTTTTTTGATACTTTTCCCATCATATTCGAACTGTCCCTTTGAGTTTAGCCTCTGTGAAAAAGAGTTTTAACTCTTTGCTTAAGCTATACCATCTGTAAAAGCTTTCTCTACTATGCAACCAATCAAAGAACACCTCTGGATTGCCTTCCCCATAAGGTTGATTCCCTTTCATAAAACCAGCACCTTGATGTGTGAGAACAATGTTGGATTTTTTTTTTTTTTTTTTTAATGGTGGCATCTGACTAGTGCTTTGTCCATAAGAATTTATGGGAGAAAAGGGTGTTAAACTTGTGGAAAATACATGGGTTGCACTTGGAGCTGATTTAGAGTATTGGGGCTCTTGATCAATGGTGGTTTCAGCAGAAAATTTTCCAAGAACAACCGCTGAGAGCTTGTTTTAGGTTCCTTTCATGGCAAATAATTCTTCAAGTTTCATTCCCATTGAAATCACATTCTCTCATAACTGGTTCAGAGTGTTTTTTTTTTGGTAGGCTTGAGAAAAAGCCTAAACCGAGACTCTAATTTTGGGTTAGTCACCATTATCTTGGATGAGAAATTTTGTAGAGTAGTTGGTGGTAGAAGATTTTAGCAAAAAACTCAGGATAGGATTTTGGTAAGACTTAAGCTCTGACACCAAGTTTATGTAGGGAAAATCAAGGGGATTTTAGCAATAAACGTAGGATAGGATTTTGGTAAAGACTTTAGCTCTGATACCAAGCTTATGTAGGGCAAATAGAGGGAATTTATCAGTGTGGTTGTGGTGGGTTAAGGTTTAGGAGGGTTTGTAAAAATAGGATTTAGAGTTGTTGGGTTATGGGTTGTATTAGGAATTAAAAGGTGGTTTGATGAGTTATGTGATGGCTATTTGGTAGAAGAAAGTGTGTGGGGATTTAGGGCTAGTTTGGATGGATGGGGAGTAGAGTAGAGTTGGCTGAAACTTAGCCTAATTTCTGGCCAAGTCTCCTCTATTCCCCCTCCCCCCCACCCCAATCCAAACTGACCATTAGGGTTTTGGTAGGTAAAATAAAGGGCTTGGTTTGGGGTTGTAAGGAAGAAGGAAAAAGAGATTTTTATGGTGTTTAGGGGCTGTACGAACAGTACCTGTGAATCTTACCATAAGAAAGAGAAGAAGAAAAGAGATAGAAGAGAGGGGGAAACATTACACAAAGGCCAACATATTTCACTACTTAAAACACTCAAATTTTATTAATCAACTCTCACTTGTTTGAGTATAGTAGAACACTTACATAGACCCTATTCTTGACTTCTCCTGGTAGGACAAGGGCTTCTACTTTGACTAGTATACAAAACCCTGTTTAAATTAAACCAAAACCCATAAATAAAGACCCATAATAAAAGAAAACCTATGGCCTATACCCAACAATTATAAAATTATTAATAGAGGAGAGACTCCTAGTTTATAATTGTATTTATGGTTTCAGCTTCTTTTGAAAATGTCTACAACAACAACAACAACAAAGCCTTAGTTCCAAAATTTTGGGCTTGGCTATGGATCCTCAATAGATTAGTTTGGGTTAAGCCACATGTATTCTTTTCCTCCACTATATTCTATCTAAAGTCATACTCTATATTACTTTCTTAATTGACATGTCCTTATTTGTTACTTCTACTAATGTTGTTTTTGGTTTTCCTCTACCTTAATTTCCTTCTCTCAACTTGGATAAACTCATTCTTTCTATTTTTTGATAAGTAAAAAAAAAAAAAAAAAAAAAAAAAAAAAAAAAACTCATTCTTTCTTACTAGTGCATTACTCGCTCTTTTCTAAATATAACCAAACTATCTCAAGAGCGATGCTTCTTTGTCTTTTCATCTATAGGGGCTACCCTTATCTTTAAGCAAATTTCCTCACTTCGTGTATTTATACTTATTCATCTTAACATTCTCATTTTAGCTACACTCATTTTATGAATATTTTGCTTCTTAAAAGCCCAACATTTGATACCATAGAGCATAGCTAGTTGTATAGCAGTCTTACAAAATTTCCTTTAACTTAATAGGTGTTCTACGATTGCACAACAATATTCCTGATGCACTTCTTTACTTCATCCACCCTACTCATATTCTATGATTCACATTCTCTTCACTCTCTCCATCTTTATGATTCACCATTTACAATAGTAGAATAGCCCAACATTTGATATCAAAAAGCATAGCTGGTTGATACTATATCGTCACACAATACTCCTTTTGAATTCATTTAGTGAGCTTCCATGGTATATCATTCTGTCATAAAAGAAAATCGATTCTCTGATATTGTTGTGACTCATAAGTTTAATTCCATGGTAATTTTTATGGTTTTGAATATCTCACTTGTTCTTATAAATAAGTATTAAAGTACTTCTCCTCCTCTCACTAGACATTTTGTTAACACTTAAGATCTTATTGAAAAGGTTTATCAACCAGCATACACCCACATCACCCAAATATTCCAGACTTCAATGGGGATTTCGTCCAATCCCTTGGCTTTTCCCATTTTCATCATCCTTAATGCATTCTTTACCTTAGACATCCTAATTCTTCAAAAAAAAATATGGTTTCTATCCTCTAATGAGTTACCCAAGTTGCTCCAATCTCTCATGTCATTTCCATTAAAAAGTTTATCAAAATAACTTTTCCAGCTCTCTTTAATTTGCTCTTCTTTTACACTATTTGACCTTCATCTTTAATGCACCAAACACCTTTCAAGTCTCTTGTTTTCATTTCCCTTGTCTAAGCAAGTTTATGAATATGCTTCTCTCCCTCCTTCGTCCCAACGTGTTATATAAGTTATCATAGGCCTTCCATTCAGCTTCTTGGACAACCTTTTTTTTGCCACTTCATAATTTTCATAAGCAGCATTGTCTCTACATTTGGGTAGGTTTCTATAGCTGTCTCTCTCTAATTTAATTGCTGCTTGAACCTCCATATTCATCTTTTTAAAAAGTCTATTTGTTATAAAAGCTTAGTTTTATTAATTGGGAAGCAAACATCAGTCTTTCCTTGAAATATTGGAGAAAATATAAGGTATCTATGAATGAATTAAGAATAAAAACAAAGTATGAGTATGTATTGTTTTTCCATATGGTTCCATTGAATTCAACAAGCATTACTTCTCAAAAAATATTATCAAGTATCTGAGGATAAATTTCCATTACATGGAAAGAACCATTATAGGAGACACATTGCAAAATAAGTGTCATCTTATCTTAGAGGCCCTTTAACAAATAACTACTGAAACGTTTTTCTTTTGCTTGTGAGATGGCTGCCTTTCTGTCTATGTTGATGTAAATTAATATCTAAATGCAATGTAAAACACTTTGCCATTGTTTGATCAGAAGCTATTTACTTCATATATTATTAAATTTTGAGGTTGTATTTTTGAATAATTCTTTCAAATACTAATCAATCAAAATTGAAATTTCACACTTCTTTAATACTTTCAATAAACTTCTTTGGATTGGAGACAGCTCTGCCGTACCTTACATTTTTTGGTTGAAGCATTACTGCGTCTGAGGATACATGTTTGTTCACATCATAATTTTTTTCCCACACTGCATGATTAACTTTGTAACTTGCAGGTGATGGTGGGGAAATTACGACATCTCATATGCTTCTCGGCATATGGTCTGAAGTGGAATCACCAGGTTATAAGATAATGGCTACCCTTGGCTTTAATGATGAGAAAGCCAAAGAGTTGGAGTCTTTGAGTTCAGAACCTGGATTTGTAGATGATTGATACATTCATTTGAGGTTTGTTACCATACTTGTAATTCTATTTTTTGAGATATATTAATGTTGTCTGTTCTTTCCTTTAAAGTTGCGAGTTCTGTCATGGAGACTTTCTTGGATTGCTTCCCTGTTGAGCTTGCCTGTAAAAGTTGTTCTCCAATGAATAGAATTTTAACTGAATGCTTAATTTTTCCATTGTCCCAAATTGAAAACGCTGAGTTGCGTGATACATTATTCAGGGCATGTGATGGAGTTTGCCGTTTAAATTAGTGTCATGACAATTCTTTAACTTTTCTCGCTTGCCAGCAGTTTCATTACGAAATGGGCTTCCTTGAGGGAGCAATGAAATGAGAATCTGAACACTCTAGGCAAGTTTCTGAGGATGATTGCCTAGGATTGCTTCACAAGGACAACGATAGACTTTGGTCTGCATAGCTGGAAAGCATGGGTATGCCAATTGGGTCGGCGCACCCGAGTCCGATACGCACGGACATGCCGTGTGGCCGTGGACGCAGCTGCACATGCGTTTGTGATCGATTTTTTTTTTTCTTTTCTTGATACGGTCCAATTCGGTCCAAACAGGGCTTGAATCGGTCTGATATGGGCCAAAATAAGTGTTTTTTTGTTTGTTTGTTTTTTATAAGTAATTTTTTTTTTTTGACAAGACACCATTTTAACATCGTAGTTTAAAGAAAAAAACTCTAAACGCATGTCAAACTCTCTCTGACTCTTCGGCTCCTCTCTCTCTCTAACCCACAGCCCTCTCTCAAATTCCCTCCATCTCTCCTTTGCCTCATTGACTCAAGCTCACTCTCCTAGCTCTTCATAAAATCTCAAACCTTGGTCTCAATCTCTCCATCTCTCAGTTAGAGAAACATTGTTTTAGTTTCAAACTTTCTATCTTGTATTCTAATTTTTGTACATCATGGAATGGTTATGTATTCAATGTTCATTTTATTATCTTCTATTGCTCTTAAATTGGTATATGTTTACCATTATATTAAAAAATATATGCTTAGCAATATATAGAAAATATAAATAAAAATATATTTAATAATTTATTAATAAACGTATCCCGCTGTACTCTTGCCTTACTTTTTCAAAAATTGCAAAGTCGCCACACCGGATTGCGCTTACACCCGAACCCGAATCCAAATCCGCACCTATGCTTCCTAGCTGCATAATGCCCGAGTATAGGAGTTTTCAGCATTGATATGTGCGGTTATATGTTTTGAATTGAACCCATTCAATTGACTATTTTCTAATTATTCAATTGTTACCATTCAATTGACTATTTTCTAGTTATTCAATTGTTATGCTAAAGGCGTTTATAACACAAAGTACAAACAAATGGTTACAACTTATTCAGTTGTTCTCATACTTGTCCACACTGGAACTGGAGTGACTTTCATCTTCCTTAACAATGTCCACATCACATGCTAGTTTTTGTGCCTTGACAACTTCTTCATCCCAGTCAATCCTTATGACAAAGACCAACAGTAAAACCAAGCAGGCTACCATCCCCACCAAGAAACCTACCAACATCCCGCCAAGTCCAAGTGCCGCCTTGAAGGCTAAAACTGCACCCAAGGGTAACGATAGAAGGTAGAACCCACCAAGATTGGCATAAATACCCAACGTTGGCCTAGCAGTTCCCCGGACAATTCCTCCACATACTACCAATGGAAAATTTACTACATCCATTAAAGCCATTAGCAACATCATCTTCTTTACACCTCTTATAGTCCCCTTATCATGGCTAGACAGAGGCCCCCATATTCCTCTGGCTGCCACTGTCAGTATGGCACCTATGAAACCGGAGATGAAGCTCACTGCCAGAGACACATATGCTGACTGGTAAGCAGGACCGGCATGGTTTGCACCAAGCTCATTCGACACACGGGTGGATGCACATGTGGCTAATGATAACATCACAGAGAAAAGCAGGTAATCGAAGTTTAGCACAATTGCCAACACTCCAACAGCCTGCTTAGCATTCGGTAGCCTACCTGTGAGCAAGACTAAAATCTCATAACACCACCATTCAAGGCAGGCGGTAAGGCAACAAGGCCCGCAGAGCTTGAGCAACCTGAGCCAGTCACTAATGCTTTGTTCACACCACCCACCTTCCTTCCATCCTCTTTCCCTATTTTCCATCATAAATACATACAAGGCAAGTAATATCACTACAAGGAGATCAGTGACCCAAGTTGCCATTGAAACTCCCTCAAGACCCTTAGCTTTCGAAAGTAATATGTTGATGGGAATGTGAAAAGCTAGACCTAGACCCGAGCTAAACAATATGGGAATTGTGATGCTCTGTGAGCTCAAGTAGGCTTTGAGTGGACATAGAAATGAAGTGATTACCAAATCAGGGAGGAGATGGAAAAGATAGGTCTTTGCCACAATTGATATATCCTTCTGTTGACCAAAATGGATAAGAATTTTATCAACATTGAGCCACAAGAAAGTTATAGGTAGTGTAGCAAGTAGTAATAATAAGATTGCCATGAGGAGAGTCTTGTGAAGGAGTTTAAAGTTTTTGGCTCCGTAAGCTTGACCACATATGGGTTCCATGGCTCCACAGAGGCCATTCAAGACAGACAAACCTGTGACATTAGCAAACGTGATCCCAAGTGCGCCACCTGCCAAGTTAAGCTCCCCAAGGCGGCCTAAAAAGGCTGTCGTGATTGCTATTTTTGCAAACCATGTTAAATTCATTGCTATCAATGGAATAACAATTCCCCTTTGCACTTTTAGCTCCAAAAGCACAATCTTTGCAAAACTGGCTGACCATTTTTGAGTTGGAGGTGTCGGGGATGAAGATGGTTGAAAGGTTTTCATGTTTGGGTTCTCTTCAAGTTTTGTGGTAGTAGACATTATTGCTGAGCAAAATGGCTTGGCGGGTTTGTTTCAGATATCAGGATGATAATTTGGGCTCTTTCTAGGCAACCTTTAATTATGTTGAGTGCATAGGTTTAGCATATTGGTTTCAAAGTGAGTAAAGGGATCGGCTTTTGTAACGGCCAATCGAGAAAAAAAGAGAGAGTTGGTACAAAAAGAGAGAGAAAGAGAGAGAGAGTAGGTACTTGGTGCTGTTTAATGCGTGATGAGAATGCATGGGCCATGTGTGTGTGTTTAGAGCATCCACATTGGTGGAGACAAAAATTTGGCTATTTGGCACCTACAAAAGTCACTTTATCTATTTTACCAATTTACTTTACAATACACCCAACATCAATAAATCTACCTTTTTAGCTATTTAATTAAAATAATATAAAGAACTCATTAAAATAAAATAAAAAGATATCAACCACAAAAACCTTTCAACCAGCCACCACATCACCACCAACACATAGGGATGGCAAAAATTACCCGACCTGCGGGTACTGTACTCGACCCACAAAGCAAATGGGGTAGGTTTGGGTTTTAGAAACCCAACTCGTAATGGGTTCGGGTCGGGTGCGGGTATTATGCATACTCGACTGGAACCTGACCCGTATATATATATATATATATATATCTTAAAAAATTTAAAAACCCTAACTATAAATACTAACTATCCTAACCCTAATCCTCATTTTTCATTTTCCATCACTCACCCTCAAGTCTTAGCCGCCTCCCTCTCCCTTACTCTCACTGTTACTTGTTACTTGCTACCGCCGCCCTCCTCCACCTCGCCCTCGCCGGTTTTCTCCACCTCACCAGTCCATCCTCGCTCCCTCCCTTACCACGCCTTCACTCCTCCAGACACCAATTTTTCCTCCCTGCCTCCCTCACCTCACCTTGCTTGGAAAAATGAAGGATTTTTATTGGATTTTCCAGGTGTGTTGTGGTTTTGTTTTTGGAGGGCTGAAACAGTGGTAACTATTGGGTTGTAAAGGGTAGATCAATTGTTGTTTTGTGTTGGTATAAAATGAAAAATGAAAGAGTTTTATGCATTTGGGTTATGTATTTAGGATTTCTGTATTTGGGTTTGTAATTTTTATGTATTATTTCATTGTCAATTTTTTTTAAAGATTATGTATTTAGGATTTCTGTATATGGGTTTATGATTTTATGTATTATTTCATTGTCAAATGTATTTTTAAGGTTATGTATTTATGATTTTTGTATTTGGGTTTGTGATTTTGAAAGGGAAAATGAGAAATCTTGAATTAAATTATTGTAGATTTGTGTGATTTTGCTATCAAATGCTATCGATTATTATTATTTTTTTTAAATTTTTTTTATAAATAAATTGGGCCACAGTTCAGGCCCTTCAAGGACTTAGGATTGAACCCTAAAGTGGCAAATCTGGGCGGGGCCCGACAAGGTGGGTTTTGGGGTTTAAAAAAAACCCGTTTATTAAACAGGACGGGTTCGGGTTTCGTGGGCAGGCTCGCAGGGCGGGTTCAGGCATAAAGAAACCTGCCCCAACCTTGACTTGTTGATAGGATCTATCAACATAGCCCATGACAACCACAACCATAGCTAACAAATCACCACCAACATAGCCACCAAACCGCCATTTCAACCACAACCCACAGTCACAACCAAACCCACAAAAAAAAAAAAAATCAAACACAAAAAACCCCATGCGAAGAAGAACCAAAAACACCAGCAAAAAAAAAAAAAAAAAAAAAAAAAAAAAAAAATCAGAAATCCACAAACCTAGCAATCCAAAACCCATGAACCTAGAATTCCCATCGTCGCTGATCATGGCGCTGTTTTGCTGTCTGCCTTGACCGAGCACAAAGCTTTGATGGGTTGGTGGTTGGGCCAATCTAATGGTTTTGCAATGGGCAAATTTGGTGGGTCGGTGGCGAGTGAAGGAAGAGAGGGAAAAAAAAAAAAAAAAAATCAAAGGGAGAGGGTGAGCTTCTACGAAAGAGTTGGGTTGGTTGGAGGAAGAGAGGAAAAACAAAAGGGGAGAGGTTGAAAACTAAACTAGCGGACGTACAGAAGAAAAGAAAGAAAGAAAGAAAGAAACATTATTGAATTGAAGAGGCAAATAAAATATTATTATTTTATTATACTTTTGAGCTACAGTGCACAGTCAAAAGTAGTTGTGCACTGTAGCTGTGTAGCCAAATTATTTGTTTTTGGCTTCACAAATGTAGCCTTATTTTTGTATTTGATGGTGCAAAAAACAACAATATACTTTTTTAGTACCATCAATACTAATGCTCTTATATATATATATATATAGCCAATGACTCAAACTCCACACAATACTTTATATTAAACTAGTCACGGACCCCATGCGTTGTGTGTGATAATATTTTTAGGTGGTCTCATTAAATTTATTTTTTGTAGTTTGGACTAATTTAATAAATAATAATGTATTTCATAATCATATCAGTTATTATAGAGACAAACACAAATGTAATATATATATATATATATATATATATATATAATTTTTGTCATACCAAAATGAAAACAGTACAATTTTTCTCTGGAATTTAAAAAGTAGAAAAAAAAACTATTTTTAATAAAAATTAATTATAAAATTTTGTGTATCATTAAAAAGTATATAAAATTTGATTTTTTTATTTTTTATTTTATTTTTAGTTTTAAACAAACTTTTTCAAATGTCCATATTAATTTATTTGGTGCCCTCATCATTTGCTGATCATTTAGATACATGGAATACATGATGGCTAATGAAAACTCTATAATATTGATTAAGGCATAGCTAGGTTGGTGAATAAGAATTATGCAGCACAAATCAATTCAAATCAAGACATCTCAATAATGATACACTTTATGGGTAGAACATTAAACGTAAGTTACAATGATAATATATATATATATATTCAATACTATAAGATTTGGCCTTTATAGTAAAGTGTATATGGAAGGCTTCTATTCACTAAAAAAACAATGAAAAAAAAAATTGCTAATAACTTAAGACTAAAGGATAAAGAAGCTACGCAAACATCCATTCAAACTCACAAACATGAAGATATATTTCTGTACTTATATATTTGTCTTATCTATAACAATTTGGGGCTTTGGGCAGCTTATTAAACATCAGTTACAATTGAAATATATATTCAATAAAATAAGATTTCGGTTTTATAGTAGAGGGTATATGAAAGGCTTTTATTCAGTAAATAAACAATGAAAAATAATTGCTAATAACTTAAACAATCACTAATCCATAAAACAAACAAAACACTATAAATTACAATCCTAAACAACTTCAAAATTACAAACCAAAAATATCATACAACTACTCTCTACACAATCACAAAATGAGCATACAATATGAATTACCTACAGAATTATTGCTCGAAATATTCTCCAAAACATTTCAAACGTGATGTGATCAAGCCTAATATCCAATTTATAATCAGACTCAAAATTTTTAATAAGGTTTTGAAGTAACGCAATATAAATATGTCACTATTCCCAAGCAAAAGTGTTGGTTATAGCTTTATACATAATGATTATAACTCTTTTTTCTTAATAATTAAAAAAAAAAAAAAAAAAACTAAGAGTACAAAGGGGAAAAAAGTAGAGTAATTTTTTTTTTTTTGAAAAAAGAAGTATTGTGTTAATACTATCATAATCTAATCTAACATCTAATCCAACATGTGAAAATTGAATAGATAAATAAATAACTTAAAAATCCCAAAGAATACACTAATGAGATAAGAAAGATGAGCAATATAAAATATTTGTAAATGCTTAAAACAATTACTCAAGCATCTAAAAACATCATCTAATAAAGACATAACAATTTGGTGCTAATTTGTTAAACAAAACATTTACAAATAGTGAAATGAAACTGCACAATGACCATCTTCTTTAATTGCACTAACTGTTCTTCATCATATTGTTCAGACTGTCCTACTATTTTCCAAATAAACTAAAACCTGACAACAACACAAATTATGGACATATTATAATATGATTTTTCCCCAAATAGGGTCAACAATCTTAAAAGTATTTAGTGTTGTAAATAAAATGATAAAAAGTACTTGCATCAAGGAAAACACATGAATTAGTCAATAATAAGACAATGGGAGTACAAACCTCATAAAAGATTAAAAAAAATAAAAAAAATTGAGAGAGAGAGAGAGAGAGAGAGAGAGAGAGAGAGAGAGAGAGATAACCTTTTTGTGTGGGAAAAAAATATGCATAAAATGGGAGAGAGTGACAAATTTATAGTAAGAGAATTAGAATAAGAATAGCCCAAATAAAGAAAGATAAATGGCCAAAATTATATGCAAAATTAAAACCATCTAAGAGAAATATGTATAGACAATACTTAATTATAATATCAAAATTAAAGTAGAAGAATATGTAAAGTTAAAACCTCCTATGATTTTTTTTTTTTTTTTGAGAGAGTAAAACCTCCTAGATGAATTTGTAAACCCAATGTATTTATATATTTATTATTGTAAAAAAATTAAAGGTAAAAAATAAATATGAAAAAAATAATGATGTAGTGATGACATGGATGATGAGGTGGCTTAACAGGAGTGTAGGAATAATAAATGCCATACTTTAGCTTTTAGATATATATAGATATAGATATAGATGATGAGTTGGCTTACATTTTGTTCTTATATTATCCACACTAACAAAATTTCTAGAAAAGAAAATTTAATAACTATTTTATCAATCAAATGTTTAAATTTTATTTTTTTGTGGTCTAAAATTATGCATAAAATGTAACTTTATGAATTGAATAGTAAATAACATTCGATTGATACTGAATTTGACATGAATTTTAAAAACTTAAAAAACATGCAATCCAATAGTAGATTTTTAAAATATGTAGCTATGTTAAAATTTTTAGTGAGAGTTGTAGCTACAATCAAGTTTGTAGCCAAATGTTGTCTATATATATGGGTTGGGTTAAGTTACACTTTTTGTAATTTTAAGAAATGTTACACCACTTAATATTTTTCTTTATTGGATGCGAATTTTGACAAACCCACTGCTAGATTACATTATTTTCTTATATTATCTTTACTTGCAAAATTTCAAGACAATTAAATATCAATAATTTGGTCATCGATAAAATATTTAAAGTGCAAGTTTTTATAGTTTAAAATTATGCATGAAAGATGGGTTTATGGACCAAATAGTAAATAATGTTCGATTAATGTGAAATTTGGCATGCATGTTAAAAATATAAAAAACATGTAATCTAATTGTTTGATTTTAAAATTATTTATCTAATAAAAAGGTACAATATGGTGTAATTTTCTTTATATATATAGATAGTGTAATTTTCTTTATATATATCATGCTAAAAAATCCTTTCCAGATAAGATCTTGTGAGATTCATGGTGTCAAATTAGTCTTCTTCTTCTTCTTCGTCTTCTTCTTCTTCTTTTTTTTATTATTTATTTTTTTAAAAATAATTTATTATCATTATTATATATATATATATATATATGCAAGATCTTGTGAGATTTTGGTGTTGGATTAGCGTTTTTTTTTTTTTTTTTTTTTTTTTTTTCAATAGTTAGGGGAGGGGGTTTTAAATTTTGGATGTCTCCGTTAGAAATATTAAGAGATACCAACCAGTTAAATTACAAGGATCTTGGTCTTGAAGATAGGGATATTAAAAGAAAGAACTTGTAGGAAATTTGTTGAAACTCTGAAAACCTAGTACATTCCTCACCATTTTTTGATGCTATCCATAAACCACAGGCATGATAAAATGAGAGAGAGAGAGAGAGAGAGAGAGAGAGAGAGAGAGAGAGAGAGAGAGAGAGAGAGAGAGAGAGAGAGAGAGAGAGAGAGAATAATGCTAAACATTTGCCTATGAATACACCCCTTCCCACATCTTACTTATGTGTCAACTTGTAATTGGATTTCATTACTTTCACTTGAGTTCCATCACAGGTACTATGGTATATTGTGCTAACTTAAACTAATTATGAGTTAGCATATAAACAAGGAGTGAATTTCGATGTGAGAATGAAGGGTGATAGGCCAAAAACGTATTGACCCCTTGTGATGAAATTAATTGATTAATTAGCCAAGTTTATTAGTTAATCAAATAAACATGCAAGATGCGTGGCAGCACAAACAAATTACCAATAACTAAAGTATGCGGTGGAAAATAAATCGTCATGGTGATTTGTTTACGAATGAGGAAAACCTACATGGCAAAAACTCCATCGAGTGATTTTAAGGTCACCACTCCCAAGAATCCACTATTATCACAACAAACGGTTACAAGTAAAGGAATCCCAGTACCTTATACCAACCTACAGTTGAACCCTTACCCCAATACCCAATTGAACTTGTTCTATAGTGACAATCTCTCATTTCAATGCACGGCTCCCAGTATGTGACTAACCAATTGCGCGGATCCTAGTACGCGACTTCAATCACTAACTAGAGAAAGTTGTTGATTGCAAAGTTTTTCAATTCATCACATGATAAAGATCGAGAAGATGCTTGGTCATAAAACCCTACGGTGTACAAACATAGCAGCTTCTTCACAAAAAAAAAAAAAAAACAAGGGCAAATTCTGTCTCTAGTCACAATTTGCATGAACAAAATTTTGCTCAACACTTGTGCAACTTATGTCTCCTTTGACAGGCCTTAAAATAATCATTTTTTATGTCTAGGATTGTGAGAAAAAAAAGCCTAAACATACAATCACGGATTGGAGTCAAAATAAAACTGAAACTATGTTTTTCATAAACCTCGACAAATGCCTATCTGTCGAGCTACTGTCGAGCCACGGGTTAGAATAGCTCTTCAAGTCTCGATAGATGACTAGCTGTCGAGATTTAATGAACAACACTTTCTGCACTTGAATCTTGGACAGACTTGCATGGCTTTAATACTTGAACTTGAAACAAGGTTTCTTGAAATATCAAACACATCCTAGATCTACCCAATTACAAGTAAAATTTGTTTTGTCAAAGGATTAGCCAATTACATAAAACAGTGACATATGTTCCTAACAAGTGAAACACATATTTCCTAACAAAGGGGTGTGTCCTTAATATTATTCATAAACATTTTAGAAAAAAGTTAACGGATGTCTTAAGGACATTAGTTTAGAAAGTATTCTTAGAAACTTTTTATAGGAAAATAAAAAAGTAGATACATGGATGGTTAGATGAAAATGGTGTTAAAACTTTCTTAAAATAATTTATTAATAAATGCTCTAAACACTTGTTAACTTGACCCAACATTTTAATGTGTGTGAAGAAACTATCAACTTACTTGGGAAAGCTGACATGTACATTTTTTTAGTCCTGAGCATCCTTCTCTAAGTGGCTTAAAGGGCCCTTGACTGGGCTGTTGATCAAAACTAAAATCTGGTAAGCTCTTGTTGATTGGCAGTTTTTTTTTAGTTGGTTTTGTTATCTCTATTTGCTAGGATTTCATTTTTGTATGTTTCGTGCGTATATGTTATGGTTTGCAGTACATACACACAAAAAGGAGATACATGGATGGTTAGATGAATGGTATCATGAACATGTAAACAAGCATGTAAAAAGTTAATCGATTGAAAAGTTGTGTAAAAGGGCTGAGAAGATCTTAGCATAGAGTAATGACTTGTTTAGAAAACAATTAGCTGTTATTTAGCTTCTATAATGTTGAAAATTGAAATTATAAAGTTGTAAGGATGTTGTGTTCTGTAATTTAATTATCGTACTCTGATTTTTGCACTTTATTATGCTAAAGGATTTAATCTTGCCAAAGTAAAAGGCTAAGGATACAGTTGAAAGAAGCAACTTTTATGCTTTCTTGAATTTTAAAATAGCTTGTTGGAGTTCAAGTTGCCGTGGTGTAGAACATTAGATACATAAATGGTGGATGGAGTAGTGTCATCTCACTCCAGATACATAAAAGGCCCATATATATATATATATATATATATATATATATATTCCTCATGTCATTATCTATTCATGTTAATTATTATGCAAGTTTATTTGGATTAGCTTTTGCCATATATATGAGGTGGATGGGGGAGGTTGGACAACAAAGCCAATGTGAAGAACTCATGAGTGTAGTTTATGAAAGAGAATTAGAGTAGCATAGCATAGATTTGTCAGCCATGTGTGTTTCAAAGTGGGAATGGAGAATTTGTGCGATTTTTGCATTATAAGTGGTGTCATGTGTGGGGATCATCCTCAAAAGGAGTTGTATTCAATCTTGTACTCTTTGGCAGCTAACCGGAACACTTTTTTATTATATCTATTAGGGTTTATGTCCTAAAATCCAATTTATTGGCATATTATAAATGATTAAATTGTTTAATTATATGAAATTATTTGTATATGATCTAATTGGACATTATCATAGTCCTTGAGATGCATTGTATGCGATTTAGTTACAGAAGATATAAATCACAAGTTCCTTTTAAACTTAAAATGTAGTTCGTAGTTGGTAATGAAATTGGGCGTTTCATTTGCGAAGACTATAATACATCAACTAAGATGGTTTGTCTTCATTATGGAAATGGAGACTTCTAGTTGAAGTGCTGATGTGTCTTAAGACTTCTAATTTCATAGACTCTAAATCCTGAGAGGATAGCGAATCTGATCATGAAATGTAGGTTACTTTGATATATCAGGAGTAAGATTTAATTTAACGGTTAACATCTTAGTATGTTTGGTAACCACACGTATTGTTGAGAGAACGCATATTTTCAAGATGAAATCCATAATCTCTTTCTATAGAGACACGAAATATTCTCTTGAGATAAGTTTAATGAAAATTGGTTATTTAGGACCGGCTAATTTAGTAAAAAGTTACTAAAGTTTATATTTAATGAAATTAGATTTCATAAATATGAATAACTAAAAGATTAAACCAGGGACTCAAGGAATAAAATAGTTGTTTACAAAGTAACAGTTTAATTATGATTTTGTTCACTATGAATATTTCATGGAGGAGTCAAATGATATTATATTAGAGTCTTGAGATATAATTTATTAATAAGGCCTGGAGTGCAATTATATTTCTATAGTGTTACTTGTTATATTATTAATGGTAACTTTGGGCTTGTCAAAAGTTGACAAATAAATCTAAAGCCCATCGGGCCTTATTAGTCCTTTTGGTCTCATCCCAAGTCATACACTTAAGCCCAATTGGGTTGGCCCAAAAGGCTAACCCAATTAGATAATCAGTTATTTATTTAATAAGAGTTATTAAATAAAGTAATTGCCAAGGCAGTTAAAACGTAAGTATGATTAAAAAAGAGAAATAGTTTTCTCTCAAGAGTATCTTTTGAATACATTTTTTCTTTTGGAAAATCAACATACTTAAGAACGGATTGAGAGACCACTCATCTTTGGCACCATGTGGAATTGGGATGAAGATTGAAGATATTTTCAAGTTTTGTTTTTGAATTTCACTGCATCATGGTACACTTTCTGTTCTTTATTCTAGAATTCAAGGTTGTATGTTATCTCTCATGAATGAAATAAATCCTTGTGTTGCTTTTGCTGCGTATTTTGTATGAGATGTAAAACCAGTTTTTCCAACAATTGGTATAGGAGCAAACTCAATATCATGCTTGTATAACATGTGATTGAGTTTTAGAATTAAAGAAAACCGTTTTCTTGGTGTTTCAAAATTCTGTAGTAGTTTTTCTGCATAATGTTTTTGTTCTATAAACTTTAAACCCATGTGCTGTGATTAATATATGAGATATATTAATTGTTGCTTGAGGCCACGATTGTAGCTTTTGACTTGTGCCATGTGTTTTTTGGTGCTTGTATTAGAATTGGACACCATCAACATATCTTGCAAACGGGTTTATTGAGAAAGTTTACAAACTAGATTTGAAAGGCATTGTTTTTAAAGATAACAACTACATGTAACCATGTAATACTCCCCTTTGGCATCAGTTTTAAAGTTTTAAATAAAATTGGAATATAAGTCAATATTGTGAGCATAAGGTAATGTATAGCATCATTAAGTTTCTAAGAAATGAACTTATCAAGTTGGCGCTGGAATCGAAATAGTGCCAAGTAAATGCATTTGTTTGACTTCAATGTTGGTGTTAGAATTCATAAGCTATGGTTTGCTTATTGTTTTGGGAAACATGATGATATGCTTGTTAGTTTTTTGAACCGGTGCTATTATGTTTTTCTGGGAAAAGTTATATATAATCTATTGATTATGTTAATGATAGTTGTACAGAACACCACTAAGGCATGGGAGAATGTATATGTGGTTGAATCTAGACCTTACACGTGGAACGGCGGTGAGCAAAAGAAGAGGAAGCTTTGGCTAAGGGATCTTGTTCTTGGTTTGTGCTAAAGGCGTGACTGCCTTGAGAAGGAAGTAAGATATGCACTTGACATGGTACTCAAGCACTCACAAAAAAGGGAGATAGTAATTTTCTAAGGTTAGAAGCTATGAGGACACCCCTTACTAGTTGAATGCATGTTGGACCACTTCAAAGACATGTGTATCAATCACAGTACTCCTAATGTCTCTCTCAATGTCCAGGACTTGTTTCCCAAGCAGTGGCAAAGTTACCTACCCACGGGTCCCAATGCCACGTTGGTGCAATTCCTATCCTCTAGTTAGTAGATAACATCACCGCTGTGAAAATGTCCAAAATAAAGAAATGGTGACTTGACACCTGTCTTTGTACTCAACCATATTCCTCAGATTATAAGAGGGACATGTAGCTGTAGTTTGAGGCAAGAACCCAAATAGGTATTTTAGAGAAGAGAGTAGAAAGTTGACATGGTGGGAAGTAAGAACACCTTTATTGTATAAGAGTGGGTTTTCCATGCACATCTCATTTCCTTTTATGTTCTTACTATCACTTTCTTCTTCTTTTTCAAGTGTCATGTCAAAGCTAGCATCTTTTCAAGTTTTTTTCATGCAGATGTACTGTTAGATAACTTATTTTATTTCCCTACATAAGCTCAATTCTAACTTGCACGTACAATAGTATTAACGTTTTATGTTTCCCAATTGAAATCTTGTAATAAAATTTATTCCTAATAAGATTAGGATTTTATTTTAAAGGGTTTCTAGAATTATTAGGGTTCTTGATCTTGATCTTGAAACCCTTAATCTTTGATCTATAAATCTTCATTTATAAAGTCAAAAAGTGTTTTTGATGGAAAATAATAAAATTATAAAAAATGGTTACTTGAAAATTCTGAAAAAATTCAGTTTTACGAGTCTCGATTGATTGAGAATTCCCTTAAATTGATCGAATGTTCTTTTCAATTGATCGAACAGGAATCGAGAATCGATCAAACGAGGCAGTGGCTTTGTGATGAATTTCTTCACTTTTTTGATCAATCGAGAAAAAGGTTCAACTAATCGAAGGTACAGAATTTTAATTTTCTCTTGTTTTTGACTAAATGTTAAAACATTGATAAAAAGTGAGGCTGTGTGTGATGAGATTACACATAATTCTATATAAAATGATTAATTTTATAGTCCTTAAAAGTTAAGGACATTTATTAATCATTATCTAACTAAGAGGCCTAATGAGATTAAAGATATTATTTAAATAGAACTCTTAGTCCTAAATTGTTTAGGACTTGTCCTTTAAGAAACATTCTAATGAGATTAGAATTTTTGTATGATTGAAAGTCCTTAATTTATTTTAATTAGAAGTTTTTAATGAGATTAAAGCTCCAATTAAAAGTTATATAGTTTCTAATGAGCTTAGAATCCTTAATCAAATAAGTTAAGGATAGAGTTCTTTATAACTAATTTTTGATTTATTAGAGTATAAGGAATCCTAAATAGTTTATGTAGGGGCTCCTTTTTCGGAGGTGGGCCCCCGACAATGAATTTGTAGAGAGTGGGCTCAAGAGCTAGGCCCTAGTGAAGGACGCAACGGCCATGCATGGTTATTCGTGGGTTGTGATAGTCCCAATACGGGCTGAGGGGACACAACAGGGCTTCTCGGATGTATTATGGAGGTAGCAGTTGTTCTTATCTTATTCAAACAAGTTTTACAGTCTTCCAAAGGAAATGCACTGTTACAGTATATCTCTCCCTGGTTCTCCCCCTCTGTCCCCCTCTTAGGGGGGACTTCTTACATTATATATCCCTCTCTCAGATGATCTTAGCCCTACATTTGTCGATCAATTCGGTCTCCACTTGAGTGCCTGTCCTATCAGCCGCATTCCCATCTCTCTGTGGGTTGCGGCGCCCAAGGTGGCGCTGTTCAGAGGTCCTATCCTCATTAATGCGGCCAGGACATTAGTTGAGGGCATTTAATGTGGAGGTGACAGTTCGTCTGGGACTTGCTCCTTCACCATGCTTCCATGTCCGGTGCTCGGCACCTGCCATACGCCCCTTGGATTCCCTGGGAGATTCCCCTTGATGGACTGCAGCTTGCGTATTTCCTCACTTCGGGTTTCCGAGGATGTGTCCATCCTCGGCGTGTCTTCTTGGAATACAAGACCTTCGCGCCTTGTCCTCGGACCTAAGGCACGTCCTCGGATTCCAGGCGATCCTCGGTATGGGCCTTTGGGCCTGATTCAAAGTGGGCCGGTGTTGCCAACTCTTCGTGGCCCCACAATAGCCCCTCAAAATCTTGCTGTCCGCATCCTCGGGCGGAGAGGAGGATTTTGACACCCTCGGATCTGTCCCACGTCCCATCGAGTCCTGCTCTTTGTCAGCGTTGAGGACTTTTCGCCTGCTCGAGGCGCGTTACTGGCGCTTCGATGTGGGTGTCGTGCCTTGCATTAAATTCGGGCGGCTTTATGCTCCCCACGTTCAACGGGCTGATGGTGATCAAATGGTGGGGATGGACCTGGCATTTATGGGCGGGAAAACTCGCGCGGCTCTTCCGCCTAGGGTATAAATACCTATTCGAACCGCTTTTTCCCTTCTCATTCGCAATCACGAGCTCTTGCGCCTTCTATCAGAGTCTAGCCAAATCTCCACCTATACTTCCAGCATAAAAAGTCAATCCGAGGAGCTCTTCCTCATTCCTGTAAGTCGCTCTATCCCTCTCTGAGCTTTTTCTTTTCCTTTCCTCCCTCTTTGATTTGCTTTCCCCCTTTAGTCCCTTAAGGAGTTGTTTGGGATGGGTAGACTTAAGAAATACGTTTTTACTGAGGAGGCGATGGAGGAATTCGTCGCCAGATGCAAGATACCGGCCAACGTGGGCTTGAGGTATTGTGAGTATGGGGAGTGGTTGCTCCGGAGGCGGACGGGCGAGGTGGCGATACCCATTATCGCCTTCCTTGAAGGGGGGATGAGGATCCCCATGGGGCCTGTGATGAGGAATTACCTTATATACTTCCGGTTAACCCCCACCCAATGTGCCTCCAACATGTTCAGAATTCTGGGCTGTGTGGACGCCCTAAACGAGAAGATGGGTCTGAGGCTGACCCATCATGATGTAAATTATTGCTACAATCTTCAACATCTGAAGGGCAAGTCCTACTATATGAGGACGAGGGACGACAGGGTCCGGCTCATCCAGTGTCTCCCCGAGTCCAACAAGGGGATGAACGAAGACTTTCTCATTGTGTCTGGAGAGTGGCACGATGGCCTTCACTGTCCGACGACAGAGGGGACACCAGGTGGGGTAGTGGGAATAGGAGGGGACTCAAAGGTTCTACCTTGTTTACCGTATCATTCCTCTTTGTTCTGCTTGGTAACTAACGTGGATGTGTTTTCTTTTTGCAGATCCGCACACCCTCGAGCCCAACTTCAGCCTGGTTAATAGGGAAGATCTACAGACGGTGCTCAGGTCTGCGGATTTTGAAAACGAGGCAGACCACCAGGTCAGGGCGGCTCACAAGATCTTGAGGTACACTCCGCTCCAAAAGTCGTTTGCGGCCCCCAAGTACGTGATCAAAGCAAACGATCCTCGGCTGTCAAAGATAGAAGTGACCGAGGAAGGGTTTAAGTTTCCCGAGGATCCCTCCACTTCCGAAGGCGTCACAGTAGCAATCCCCCCCCTTCCCACACATTCTTAGGGGCCGTGGGAGAGGATAGAGAGAGAGAAGGGGAAACAGCCGACCCTAGTTTTGCCGAGGAGGACTTCAGTGTTTTCGAGCAACTCCACCAGTCCGAGGACCCCTCCGGAGACTTGGGTGATCCTCGCTTGTCCAAAACAGAACTACAAGAATCAGGGACATCTACTCGGTCCAAGATGGGTTACAAAAAGAAGCCCCGACCCAGTTTGTCCGAGTTGCTCGAGGGACAGCCGGGGAAGTCTAAGCCGAAGCTGCCTCCTCCCTCCCCCAAGACTCGCACTGCCCATACTAGGTCGAGCTCATCCCAGTCTCGGCTACCCCCTTCTTCGCCTCAGATGACCTCTCCGTCAAGGCGCGAACTTGCCGACCCTAAGCAGAAAAAGGATAAGGGCAAGAGGGTCATGGAGGAGAAGTCTGGGCCCACGCGGGAGGGCGACGATACTCGGCGGCCATCAAAGCAGCTGAAGATCGGCCACAAAGACCAGAAGAAGCAGGTCGAGGTCCAGCCTGAGGCTCAGGCATGGCTCCCCGCCCCAATGCTCCGTGGGAGTCCTTTGAGGGACGACGCCTCCCTCAGGGATTTCAAAGAGGGCGAGGGCGCGTATGTGGCCGACGCGGTGGAGAGGTGCCTACTGCTTCCTGCGGACATGGCGCAGCTTGGAGCCATGAGGAGTAGGGAGGTCTTCCTCTGCCTCAAGCGATACTTGGGGATGGTAAGATTTTGGACACTTGTGCTTTATCTGTTTTTAGCTTTGCCTTCCTTTCTCTATGAGCTGACTTTGCTTTGTACCTGTTTTGTTTGGCAGGCTGTCCAGGCAACTTACAGGTTGGAGGAGGCGGCCAATGACTATGGGAAGGCCATGGACGCCGAGCGTGAGAGGCGCTTGCAGGCCACCCGGGTCCTCAAGACCTCCGAGGAAGACCTTGCCAAGGCCAGGGAGCAGCTGAAGGAGATGGCCAAGGAAAGGGACAACGCGATATTCGGCCTTGAGGGCGCCCAGAGGCAGGCCGTGGAGCAGACGAGGCGCCTGGGTGAGGTCGACGAGCAGCTCAGGATCGCCCGAGAGCTGATAGACGACCTCCAGAAGGAGAAGGCTGCTGCCGAGGAGGCTAGGCTTGAAGCGGAGAGGGGAAGGGAGCAGGCCTTAACAAGCAAGGAGGGTGCTGAGGAGGCTGCCTTTGAGGCAGGGGCAGCTGAGACAGCAGCTGAATACAAATCCCAAGTCCCCGGGTTATGTCGGCGCTACTGCTCAGAAACTTGGTGCGAGGCCCTGAGACAAGCTGGGGTGGAAGCCTCTTCTGCCCTGTGGAAGGAGGAGGGTGTATACTACCCCCCCGCCATCCGCGAGGCTGCCGCAGGTGGCTCAGAGGTCGAGGAGGCCACTGTGGAAACTCCTGCAACTCCAGGGGAGGGGGCCTTGGATGCTGGGGCCACTGGCGAGCTAGTTCAAGGGAGTGATCCCTCCCCGGTAATTGAATTGGGCGGCGGCTCCGATGAGGACAATCCCCAGCAGGTCGTGGAGTCCGCCCCTGACACGCAGGCCCCACCTGTTGAGGGGGTGGCCGTTCCTGCCGTGCCTCCCAGCGAAGCGGGCGACTAGACTGAGGCACCCCTTCTTTTTTTTCATTATGGAACTCCTTTTGTGTAATCTTTTAGACTTAATGAAATGAAAGCTTTGTTTCTTTTTCTGCGTCGTGGCTGTTTCCTTGCTTGCATATTATTCATTTTTGTTTGCCAATCGTGGTTCGTAACTTAAAATTCTAGACCGAGAAAAGTTTTTATTAATGAAATGGTTTACAACTTACATTATATCCCTGCCAATCATGGGCTGTATCAGTTCTATAGCACGTCCTAAGGAACAAGCAGAATTTACGAAGTAGACACTAAGGTTCTTTTGAAGTAGAAAGCTTCCCCACAGGACTGAGTCCGAGGACCACACAGTTCTTTGGTTCTGTCTAACACTTAAGTTTTCTGAAGCAACTAGTTTCCCCATAGGACTGAGTCCGTGGACCATGCAGTTCCTTGGTTCTGTCTAGCGCTTAGCGTTCTTAAGTAGCTAGTTTCCCCATAAGACTGAGTCCGAGGACCATGCAGTCCCTTGGTTCCACCTAACACTTAGTTTTTTTTTTTTTTAAATTGGTTAGTTTCCCCATAGGACTGAGTCCGAGGACCATGCAGTTCCTTGGTTCTGTCTAACACTTAGTTTTTTTTTTTTTTTTTTTTTTTTTTTTTTTTTTTTTTTTAAATTGGTTAGTTTCCCCATAGGACTGAGTCCGAGGACCATGCAGTTCCTTGGTTCTGTCTAACACTTAGTTTTCTTTTTAAACTGGTTAGTTTCCCCATAGGACTGAGTTCGAGGACCATGCAGTTCCTTGGTTCTGTCTAACACTTAGTTTTCTTTTTAAACTGGTTAGTTTCCCCATAGGACTGAGTCCGAGGACCATGCAGTTCTTTGGTTCTGTCTAACACTTAGTTTTCTTTTTAAACTGGTTGGGAGGTGAAAAACGTAAGCAAAAGAAGCCAACAACATGAATTGAAATAGTTCCTTTATTAATAGTAGTACCTTTTCAGGTTATTTACATTCCATGGGCGAGGTACAGGCTTGTCATCTAGGTCCTCCAAGTAGTATGCCCCTATCCCTGCTATTGAGGTAATCCGGTAGGGCCCTTCCCAGTTGGGTCCCAGCTTTCCCCAAGAAGGATTCTTGGTCGCCCCAACAACTTTCCTCAGCACCAGGTCCCCCGGTGCTAGCGGTCTGAGTTTCACGTTAGCGTCGTATCCTTGTTTGAGCTTCTGCTGGTAGTGGGCCAATTGTATCATTGCTCGCTCCCTTCGCTCGTCCACCAGGTCCAGGCTCCGCTCCAGCAGTCCGTCATTGCTGGCTGGAGTGAAGGAGCTCGTCCTTAGTGTCGGGATATTCGTTTCCAGAGGGATCACTGCTTCGGCGCCATAAGTCATGGCGAAAGGCGTTTCCCCCGTTGATCGTCGAGGCGTGGTTCGGTACGTCCATAGCACATGGGGTAGTTCTTCTACCCATCTCCCCTTGGCGTCGTCCAGTCTTTTCTTAAGCCCATTCACGATGACCTTATTGACGGCCTCGGCCTGTCCGTTTCCCTGGGGGTAAGCCGGCGGCGAGTATCTGTTTGTGATTCCAAGTTCGCTACAGTACTCCCTGAAGGCCTTGGTGTCGAATTGGAGCCCGTTGTCCGAGATGAGGGTGTGAGGGGCCCCGAATCGCGTAACAATGTTCCTCCAAAGGAATTTCTTGGCGTCTACGTCCCTAATATTGGCCAGCGGCTCGGCCTCGACCCACTTGGTAAAGTAGTCCGTGGCCACCAACAGGTACTTCTTATTCCCTGGTGCCTTGGGGAAAGGCCCCACAATGTCCAAGCCCCATTGGGCGAATGGCCATGGGCTGGACAAGGGATTTAGGACCCCTCCTGGCTGATGAATACTCGGGGCGAATCTCTGGCACTGGTCGCACTTCTTGACATATTCTTGGGCCTCCTGCTGCATCCCCGGCTACCAGTAGCCTTGTGTGATGGCTCGGTGGGACAAGGACCTCCCCCCTGTGTGGCTTCCACATATTCCCTCATGCAGCTCTTCGAGTAGCGATTCCGCCGCTTCAGGGTGGACGCATAGCAGGTATGGCCCGGAGTAGGAGCGTTTATACAGTTTGTGGTCCTCGGACAACCAGAACTGAGTAGCTTTCCTCCTAATTTTTTCAGCTTCTGACTTGTCCTCAGGCAGGATGTCATCCTTGAGGAATCCCACTATGGGGTCCATCCAGTTGGAACCCATCTCGATCTGATGGATGGGAATTCCTCCCCTTGGCGCTCCACTTGCCCTTCCCAAGTGCTCCACGAGTATTGTCCGAGGCAGAGACCCTACCGAGGAGGTTGTGAGCGTGGCCAATGAGTCGGCGTGGCTGTTCCCGCTTCTGGGGATGTGAGACAAGCTGTAAGGGCCAAACCCCACCTGCAAGCGCTTAACTTGGCCCAGGTACTCTTGCATTCGTGGGTCCCTGGCCTCCATCTCCCCATTCACCTGTCCTACCACTAACCCTGAATCCGAGAACATCTCTATTGACTTTCCTCCCATCTTTTGCACCATGGTCATCCCTTGTATTAACGCCTCGTATTCGGCCTCGTTGTTTGTGGCCACGAATCCGAGTCTCAGGGACTTCTCCATGACGTGACCTTCAAGGGACACTAGGACTAGTCCCACTCCGGAACCTCGCTGGTTAGCCGCGCCATCGACATATACCTTCCAGCATGGTGCCTCAGGGGTGGAGATTGTCCCAACTAGCTTCTCACCATGATTTCCCTCCTCGGCTATAACCTCCACAGCCGGTTCGGCGAACTCCGCTGTCAAATCTGCCAGAACCTGGCCTTTTATGGAGGTCCGAGGCATGTACCTGATGTCGAAAACCTCTAGAATCGTATTCCATTTCGCGATTCTTCCCGTGTAGTCGGCGGTTCACAGCACAGATTTCAAGGGCAATCAGGTCAGGACAACCACGGTGTGAGCTTGAAAATAATGGGGGAGCTTCCTCGTGGCGTGGACCACAGCCAGGATAGCCTTCTCCAGGGGTAGGTATCTCACCTCCGCTTCGTGCAGCGACTTACTGATGTAGTAAACTGGCTTTTGAACGCCGCCGTCTTCTCGTATCAATACTAGACTTACTGCATGGGGTGCCACAGCAAGGTATGCGTATAGGACCTCATCGGCCTCTGGATGGGACATGATAGGCGGCCGAGATAGATAGTCCTTGAGTTGCTGGAAAGCCTCGGCGCATTCCTCAGACCATTCAAATCCTTTCCATTTGTTGATCAGGCGGTAGAAGGGCCTGCACCTGTCAGCTGACCTGGAAATGAACCGGTTCAGCGCTGCAATCATCCCGGCAAGCTTTTGGATCTCTTTGGGATTCCGGGGAGGCTTCAAGTTGTGGACGGCCTTGATCTGGTCGGGGTCAACTTCAATCCCATGGTGGGTGATCATATACCCCAAGAATTTGCCAGAGCTGACGCCAAAAGAGCATTTTAAGGCGTTAAGGCGCAGCTTGTGCTCCCTCAGGACGTCAAATGTGAAGCCGAGGTCCTCTAAGTGCTTGGACTCCTGCTTGCTCTTTACCACCATATCGTCGACGTAGACCTCGATGCTTTTGCCCAACATTGGCTCGAACATTCTTGTCATCATCCTTTGGTAGGTGGATCCTGCGTTTTTCAGGCCAAACGGCATGACCTTGTAGTGGTAATTCCCGATGGGCGTGACGAAGGCTGTCTTCTCTTGGTCTTCTAGGGCCAGTGGGATCTGATGGTAGCCCTGAAAGGCATCAAGGAAGCTCATCCGAGGATGGCCTGTCGTGGCGTCTACTAGCTGGTCTATCCGTGGCATTGGGAAGGGGTCCTTCGGACATGCTTTGTTCAGGTCGGTGAAGTCCACACAGACTCTCCACTTTCCGGTCTTCTTCTTGACCACCACCGTGTTGGCTAACCATTTAGGGTAAAAGACTTCTTTGATGGCTCCTGCACGCTTAAGCTTATTGACCTCTTCCTTGATCGCGTCAGCGTGTTCTTTCGACGGGCGCCGAGGCGGCTGCTGCCTCGGGATCACAGATGGGTTGACATTGAGGTGATGGCAGATGAAAGAGGGATCAATCCCAGGAGCATCGCAGGGGTCCCATGCGAACACATCAAGGTTCCTTTTGAGGAACTCAAGCAATTCCTCCTTTTCTTGTGGAGGCAGTTGGGCTCCGACCTGGAAGAACTTTTCTGGGCTATCGCCGATCAACACCTTTTCCAGGTTCTCGCATATGGCACCCTCGGCAGGTGCATTAGGAGGCGCCGCCGGGGTCTTTGACTGCTATAAACCTTCCTCGGCGTGAGTCGAGGGCTGTGCATCAAGCCGGTAGGATATGGCGGCGACCGTGCACTGCCTAGCCGTGGGCTGGCAAACTCGGATCTCCAGGACCTGATCCCCGGACGGGAATTTCACCTTTTGATGCAAGGTGGAGGCAACTCCCCATAGAGTGTGGAGCCAGGGCCTCCCCACGATGGCCGTGTAGGGGGAGTATGTGTCCACCATCACGAAGTTCGCCTCCACCACTTCTGGGCCCGTCTGTATGGGTAACCTTATCATGCCCTTTGGGGTGACGAGCTTCCCGTCGAAAGTCATTAGGAGGGAGCTATAGGGCGTCAGATCCTCCGGTTTTAGCCTCAGCCCCTTGTAGAGGTCTGGGTACATAACCTCGGCCGCACTGCCCTCATCCACCATCACTCTTCTCACGTCGTACCCCCCAATTCTGAGGGTAACGACTAGAGCGTCATCGTGGGGCTGGGCGGTCCCCGTCTTGTCTTCCTCCGAGAAACTCAAGACTGGTGGACAATTCCTCCTGGCCCTCTTCGACCCTGTCTAGGAATCCTCGGTTGGCTGTCGGACTATAGACAGCACCCTTGTGGGTTACGTGCCTGTCCTTCCTGGTGTCGTCAGGATGACATTGATCGTTCCTGTGGGTCGCCCTATGACGAGGTCCCTCCGGGGTTCCTGGAAATTCTGGTTTTGCTGGCCGCTGGAATGGTGGAGGAGGTTCTTCAACCTTCCCTCCCGGACTAACTGGTCCAGGTGGTTCCAGAGGTTCCTGCAGTCCTCTATATTGTGCCCGTGGTCCTGGTGGTATTGGCAGTAGCGGCTCTGATTGCGCTTGTCAGGCTCCCCAGCCATCTTGGCTGGCCACCTGAAGTACAGTTCGTTCTTTATCTGCTCTAGCACCCTGTGTACGGGTTCTCGGAACACAGCGCCGACCGTTTAAGTGTTAGTTGTTCCGGATTGCCCACCGAAATCCCTCCTCGGACGGGCGTTATCATAACGGTCTGACCTGAAATCCCTCATCTCCTGGGGGATAACCTTCTCCTTGCCTTTGCCCTGTAGCAGGTCCTCTTCTACCCGCTTGTACTTGTCGATCCGATCCATCAGTTGCCGCACGCTGGTGGTGGGCTTACCAGTTAAGGACTTCCTCAGGCCATGCCCTATTGGTAGTCCGTTCTGGAATGTATTGATTGCGGCAGCATCGTATTTGCCGTCCAGGTCATTGTAAATCTCCCAGTACTTGTCCGAATAAGCTTTGAGGGTCTCCCCTTCGCGCATGGACAGGGATAGCAACGCGCTCATGGGCCGAGGAGGCCTGCTATTTGTGACAAAGCGGGAACCGAAAGCCTGGGTCAGCTGCCTATACGAGTCTATGGAGCCCGACCTTAGACTGTTGAACCACCTCATTGCCACAGGTCCCAGGCTGGATGGGAAGACTTTGCACATCAGCGCTTCATTCTTGGAGTGGACAGCCATTCTTTGGTTGAATTGGCTCACATGCTCCACGGGGTCCGTCTTGCCGTTATAGGCGATGAAGGTTGGCTGCTGGAACTGCCGAGGAAGTTCCGCCTCCTCTATGCGACGCGTGAAGGGCGACCTGGAGAGCTGGTCCAGTGCCCTGCTCATGGCGTCGCCTTCTAAGCCCCTGGGGGTTGGGTTGGTACGCCCACGCTTCTGGTAGCGCTCCTCCTCGTGGGAGAAAGTCTCGCTGGGGGGCGTCCTTGACCTTTGCCTGTATTCATCGTCACTTTCGTCTTCGGAGAATGGATTAGGGCTGGGCTCAGACCGTCTTCGCTGCACACGGCGCAGCTTCCTCTTGAGATCATCTATCTCACGCTGCATGGCCACCTTGTCATCCCTTCTCTGGGAGGCATGGCTGTGGGCCTCTTGTGATCGCGCGGCCTGGCCATCGCCGCGTTCCTGGGGAACGTGCCCTTCCCGGCGGGTTTGGCTTCCGCCCGTCGTTGAAGTATGCATGCTTCCTTCCTGAAATCGCCCATTGTCGTTCTGACCGCCCCCCGGGTCGCCATAGTTGCCCTGATACCGCGACTTCGCCGGTTCGGGTCGATTGGGAGTACTTTGGTGAGGGCCTGATCCTACCATGCTTGACTATCGTTCCTGCTAGCGCACAAGTTCTTCCCACAGACGGCGCCAATTGTAGGGGCTCCTTTTTCGGAGGTGGGCCCCCGACAATGAATTTGTAGAGAGTGGGCTCAAGAGCTAGGCCCTAGTGAAGGACGCAACGGCCATGCATGGTTATTCGTGGGTTGTGATAGTCCCAATACGGGCTGAGGGGACACAACAGGGCTTCTCGGATGTATTATGGAGGTAGCAGTTGTTCTTATCTTATTCAAACAAGTTTTACAGTCTTCCAAAGGAAATGCACTGTTACAGTATATCTCTCCCTGGTTCTCCCCCTCTATCCCCCTCTTAGGGGGGACTTCTTACATTATATATCCCTCTCTCAGATGATCTTAGCCCTACATTTGTCGATCAATCCGGTCTCCACTTGAGTGCCTGTCCTATCAGTCGCATTCCCATCTCTCTGTGGGTTGCGGCGCCCAAGGTGGCGCTGTTCAGAGGTCCTATCCTCATTAATGCGGCCAGGACATTAGTTGAGGGCATTTAATGTGAAGGTGACAGTTCGTCTGGGACTTGCTCCTCCACCATGCTTCCATGTCTGGTGCTCGGCACCTGCCATACGCCCCTTGGATTCCCTGGGAGATTCCCCTTGATGGACTGCAGCTTGCGTATTTCCTCACTTCGGGTTTCCGAGGATGTGTCCATCCTCGGCGTGTCTTCTTGGAATACAAGACCTTCGCGCCTTGTCCTCGGACCTAAGGCACGTCCTCAGATTCCAGGCGATCCTCGGCATGGGCCTTTGGGCCTGATTCAAAGTGGGCCGGTGTTGCCAACTCTTCGTGGCCCCACAGTTTAGTACTTCCATTTTAGTTAGTGATTCTAATGAGATTAGAGTCTTTAGCAAGTGCAAGGTTATAAATTGTGATGAGATCACAATAGTCTAAAGAAAACCCAAATAACAAGTGGGAGTGTTGGATTCAAAACAACCCTTTTGTTAAGTTTATTGTAATGTAAGTAGGTACCTTGTCCTGGCCTTGAGCCTTGCATTCCATGCAGAGGGTATTTACTTCACGAATTACATGATTAAACTTCTTTGTGATTACGCGAATGTTTGTTTCACTATTGTGACATGACTTATTTAGATCACATTGAATTTAAACAATTAAACACATTAGATGTGTAGGGTTAAGATTGTGATAAGATCACAATGATTTCAAGACAATTCACTTGTTCTAAAATTTCTAGTAGGAGAGAGATTCAAGGATTAGGTCTCATAGCCTCCGTTGTCCGTTCATAGTGGTGTGGAGTAAACATTTCATCTTGGCTTTGAGCCTTGCGTTTCATGAAGAAGGTGTTTATTTCATGGTACTACAAGATTGAACTTTCTAGTTTATAGTGGTGTGGGCAAGCACCTCGTCTTGGCCTTGAGCCTTGCGTTCCATGCGGAGGGTCTTTTGCATCATGGTTCTACAAGATTAAACCTTACGAGGGTAGAGTTATGTGGCTACACATGAGTCTAGGCAATGGTGTACACTAGACTAAGTTTAATAGTATCCTTTATGTTGAGTTCTTGCTATTATTACTTAGAGGCTAAGGGAAGAGTGGCATATTATTTTTGTTTGGTAAGAGTAACCATGATAGCATTAATAATGAGAATAGTTCTCGCCTGATCATAGGGGTCAGTAATCACTCTATGCTGAGGGATATCAATTGTGAGATTGGGTAGTCATTGCACCTAATATAATATGGTTTTATGGGTTCCATATTATATGGTTGTGGATGCAAAATCATAATGTCCTTGTAATTATGTTCGTAGTCTCAAATTAAAGTTGTCATAAATTTTTGTTCTTTAGCTACTATTTTAATTGAATCACATTGACTTAGAAGCAATTTTGGACATTGTCCTTAAAAGAGTTGAAGTACATAAATATATTTCGATTCAGCATTGTCATAATTTCCTATACATGATGCATTTTTGGAAGATAACTTATGATGTAATCATAGTCTCATTGAGATGCTAAAATGTTACATTGGCTTCTATCTTAATTGTGCTACAGCATGAGATGCAAAAATTAGCATTAAGTTTAGACTTTATATTAAGTCTAAATGAGATGTTTGGTATGGATCATATTGAGTGCTAAGAAAGGCTTAAGAAGTTCCAATTCTATGTCATTTTATGAAAATATTTTCATCTTTAAATGATTTGGAATTCCTAGATGTAGAGATTAATCGTTAATCTCATATGGATATGATCCACAAGTCATTGTTAGAATCATTTGATCAATTCAAATTGTTTTGAAAATAAATAAATTCTTTATATTATCTGAGTTAATAAGTGAGTTCTACGCAATGGAAGACATCCTAAAGGCTAACGTTAGGATCAATATGATTTAATTCAACTTCTAAGCCTCAACGAAAAGATAAAGGTGGTGAGAAGAAGAATGATAATACCAAATAGTTGGTCAAGCTAGTTGCCCTGGGAGTTGCCAAATAGGAAATTAGACTCAAAAGTATGACCAAAGGAAAGTGTTTTCATTATGGTAAAGCTAAGCATTGTCCATGATTGTAATCTAGATGGAAATTTACATGTTTTACTTTTAAAGAGAAAGTTTCCATCCTTTAGTATTGTATGTTTTGGCACTTAAGTCTAGGTCTTATTAATCTAAATGATATTTAAGATTGGAAAAAGATGGGCTTTTAAAACCATTAGTTTTTGTTATATTCCTAGTCTATGAATTCTATTTAGAGATTAATATGACCTAGGGCTCTTTTATTTTAAAGAAATATAGTTCCAATGACTTCTTTAAGTCAGTACATACATGAAGGAGGAATATGATTCTTTTAGAAATGGTAAAGTAAATGTAAATGATAAGTATTTCTATTTACTTATTTCTTTTGGAGATATACTCTAATTATTACTATACATTTTCTAAAATTGATTCTAAGAGTTTGTTCCTAGGACATTTGTCAAATTGTGGATTGGATGAAAACCCAGTAAATGATACTTCCACTTTTGGAGATGTCTAGTGCTTGTGCTAGAAAGGAAGTCTGACAAATTGGAATCAAAAGGTAAAAAAATGTATGTTTATTTTGGGTATCCAAAAAGTATTGCGGAAGATTATTTTAGTAGTCATAAAGATAACAAGGTGTTTGTAAAGTACAAATACAAAGTTTCTAGATAACGACTATGTGAATAAATCTTAAAGCAGAATGTAGAACTGTTCTAGAAGAAAAATGTCAGAATTTGTTATAGGACAACTATAAAATACATTTAGAAATGAGATGGTTGTATTAGATACACTACAAAACATTATTCTATAGATAGCTAGTACACCGGTACAATATCGTAGTGGGAGGATTATCAAATTACCTGATAAATTCATACTTTTGGGATAAGTTTGTGAAGTCATCCCATATGGATATGAATTTGATCCTCGGTCCTATGTAGAGGCAATAGATGATATGAATATGGATTACTAGATCAAAGTTATGTAAATAAAACTAGATTCTATTTAAATTCTAGAGCTTGTAGAGGCGCCTAATGGCATTAAGCCTATTATTTTCAAATAGGTCTACAAAAAAATGAGTTTGATAGAATAGAATGTGTAAACCTTCAAAGTCAAGACTAGTGGTAAAAAGATTTATTCAGAAAGAAATAGATGGATTATGAAAAGATTTTTTTACCAATAGTCATGTCTAACTTTATCTAGATTCTCTTATCCATTATATTTCATTTGAATGAAATATGACAATGGACATCTATATTATGTAACTAGATTAGTTCATAGCAAAGAACTAGTTGTATTTAGTATGCAAGTTGCTTTAAATCCATTTATGGACTAAAGCAAGCATCCAGTTCATACAATATCATCTTTGATCAAGCAATCAAATTGTTTGATTTTGATCATGTAGTGAAAATGCTTATGTGTGTAAAATCTATATAGAGTAATTAATCTCTTAATGTTTGTTGATGTATAGATATTGTCGTCAATAGAGTTTTTTTGTTGTCAATACCAGTTTGATATGAAGTACTTGGGTGAGACTGGTCACATCCTAAGAGTTAAACTTTGGTAAGATTCAGAAATTAGGATGTTGGGTCTATCTCAAACTGCTTAAATAGATTAGATTCTTGCCAAGTACAGCATGTGATACTTTAAGAAATGATTGTTTCCTTTTAAGTTTGAAGTTCCTTTGTAAAGGACTATAGTCCTAAGACATATAAAAGGAAGAGCATATGAAGAATGTTCCTTATACCATGTTAATAGGAAGTCTCAATTATGCTATGATATATGCTAGGCCAAGTATCTATTTTGCAATGGGCATGATAATCATATGTCAATTAAATCCAGAATTACTTAGCTTAGTGGGAGAAAAGCATATACTCAAATATCTTAGAAGAATGAGAGATTATATGCTTGTCCACCAAAGTGAGGATTTGATAGTTACTGGTTGCACAAATATTGACTTGTATTTTGATTGTGATTCATGAAGTTTAACTTCAAGATATGTGTTCATCCTAGGTGGTGAAGATACACATTAAGTGTAAGTATCAACTCATTAGTGAGATACTAGGGCATGAGATATAGTAGTAGAAAAAATAATTTATGCAATAAATCTAGCTGAAACCTTTTTCTAGACCTTGCCTTAGAGTGACTATGATTTACTCTAAAAGGAAATAAGTGTAAGATATGTGCAAAATTGTCTTTGAGGGTAAGTGGGAGATTGTTAGGGTTTATGCCCTAAAATCCAATTTCTTGACATGTTATAAATGATTAAATTGTTTAAGTATATGAGACTATTTGTATATGAACTAATTGGACATTATCATAGTCCGTGAGATGCATTGTATGTGATTTATGCGGTTTAGTTACAGAAGATATAAATCACAAGTTTCTTGTAATCTCAAAACGTAGTTTGTAGTTGGTAATGAAATTGGACATTTCATCTGCGAAGACTATAACATATCAACTAAGACGGTTTTTCTTGATCATGGAAGTGGAGACTTCTAGTTGAAATGTTGATGTGTCTTAAGTGTATAAAACATATTGAACTGAACCGCTGTGAGAATAATTATTCAATTAACAACTGTCACCTGAATAATAAATCTCACGACTTCTAATTTCATAAAATCTAAATCCTGAGAGGATAGTGAACTCGATCATGAAATGTAAGTTACTTTGAGATATTAAGAGTAAGATCTAATTTAACGGTCAAAATTTCAGTATGTTAGGTAATCACACGTAGTGTTGAGAGAACACATATTCTCAAAATAAAATCCATAATCTCTTACTATAGAGACATGAAATATTCCCTTGAGATAAGTTTAATGGGAATTGGTTATTCAGGGCCGACCACTTTAGTAAAGAATTACTAAAGTTTATATCTATTGAAATTAGATTTCATAAATATGAATAACTAAAAGATTAAATCGGTGACTCAAGGAATAAAATAGTTATTTACAAAGTGACAGTTTAATTATGACTTTGTTCACTATGTATATTTCATGGAGGAGTCAAATGATATTATATTAGAGTCTTGGGATATAATTTATTAATAAGGTCTATAGTGTAATTATATTTCTATAGTGGTACTTGTTATATAATTAATGGTAACTTTGGGCTTGCCAAGAGTTGACAAATAAGTCTGAAGTCCATTGGAGTTAGAGTTTTATTAGTTCCTTTGGTTCCATCCGAAGCCACACACTTAAGCCCAATTGGGCTAGCCCAAAAGGTTAACCCAAAAGGCTAACCCAATTAGATAATCAGTTATTTATTTAATAAGAGTTATTAAATAAAGTAACTGCCAAGGCAGTTAAAACGTACATATGATTAAAAGAAGAGAAAACAGTTTTCTCTCAAGAGTATCTTTTGAATGCACTTTTCTTTTGGAAAATCAACATACTTAAGAACTGATTGAGAGACCACTCATCTTAGGCACCATCTGTAATTGGGATGAAGATTGAAGGTATTCTCAAGTTTTGTTTTGAATTTCACTACATTAAGGTTCACTTTCTATTCTTTGTTCTAGAATTCAAGGTTATATGTTATCTCTTATGAATGAAGTAAATCATTGTGTTGCTTTCCTTGTGTCTTTTGTATGAGATGCAAAACCAGTTTTTCCAACAATATCTTCATTCTTGGAATTTAGAGTTAAAAGGGAGGGAGAAACATTGGGATGTTCGGCTCATCATATAGTTTAAATGATTGAGTATTAGACATTGTTGCGTCAATGCTTGGAAGCTGTACCCAAGTATGCCAAGTAATGAGGGTACTATGGTGTTTGATGTTTATCATTTTTATGATGTGTTGTGAACCCTAATTCAAATGTCTTTCCTATAGGGAGGAAAAGCGGATAGCTTTATTTGTGTTGTGTGGATAGCACTATGAGGGAAGATTTGTATTAGTGATAATCTTAGAGAGAGAGAAGAATCACATTAGTAAATTGGTGATGTTTGTGCAGGTGAAATGAGGAGTTGGTGGATTATAAAAAAAATCTAGTACCACAAATAAATGCACAATTTTTGTAATAACTTTCCACCTGGCAAATTATGAGTAGTGGAGAAAGACTGATGGATTCATATAAAAGTGATAGACAACTAATCATAACTTATCATGTAAAAGAATTATGAAAAAAATTGTGAATTTTTTTTTTTTTTTTTTTTTTTTTTGTGGTACTAGAAGAACTCGTGGATCACTGATTTCTTCACTGTGATTTTGCTTGTGGTGCGGGACCATGTTTTTTGGTTCCTTTTGGAGTAAATTGGGCAATGTCATATACATTGAGTATTTGATTTATTGGTTGGTTGGCAGGTTTGGTTTTAGTGTTCTGTTGTCTAAAATTTAGCTAATTTGTGTTTGAGGTGGTTTTTGTAGAAGGTGTGGAATTCTTGTTTTTTGGAAGTTGTAAAAGTTTTGGAATTGTAGCTGAAGCTATTTTTCATAGCAATGAAAAGAATATATAATTATTTTGAAATGTAGTATAATGTATAATTTATTCTCTAAATTTTGTTGTAGATAAAAAATTTCTATAATTAATTTCTATCTCATTATTTTTACAAATATATAATATAATTATTTTTGGTGTTTTTATTGATATATATATATATATATATATTTTTTTTTTTTTTTACTGTAGTCCATATTATTCTAACTATTATTATTATGCATTATATTTTCCTAATTTTTAAGTACAATTGAATTTTTTAAGTTTCGGAACCTTTTTTTCCTCTTCCTTGCATGCGTGTGTGTGTGTGTTTTTCGAAATTATTTTTTTAAGTTTTAAATTTCTCATTTTCTTAAGGAAATTATCATGATAATAAAAAATTAGGGGTAATTACACTAAACCCACCTGTGGTTTAGCCCAAAATCACTTTGCCTACTTGTGTTTTGAAAAGTGTCACTTAACCCACCTGGGTTCTGTAACCCACCTCACCTTCTGCCGTTAGAAAACACCTTTTAACCCCAACATAACATAACACGAATCAAAACACTTTCTTTGAAAATATTTTCATGAGAGTGACCATTCGTGTTCTTCTCTCTTGAATCTTCGTTGATTGAAGTCACTGGGTTTGAAGTTTTCAAATTTAGTGAATATTGAAGCTAGGGCTTGTAGTTTCAGTAAAGAAAAACAAGACTATTGAATAACATCTCTCTGGACCCATGTACAAGTTCTTAGGGTTATTTATTTATTTATTTATCTATTTTTATATTTAATTTTCACAAAATTTGTAAATGTTACATGGTTAAATTTGTGCATTTGGTTATTTATATGTAGAATCAATTAGGAAGTTAAGAAAATACTATTTTGGTTGTTTCTAAATGTGTATACCTGACAAAATCAAGTGTATTGGTTTATGATTACGGTCGTTTGTGTACTGTGGTTTGTGTGGTCCCTAGGAATTTGTTGGGAAAATGCGTTTGCATGTGTTATATGTGGTCTCTTATCCTTGTGTTGTCTCCCAAAAACATAACAAATACATTCAGATTTTCTAGAGTTTCTAGGGTACTTTACCAAGTAAACTTCTTTAAATTCTCACCTCTCATTTAAAATTAATGGTTTAAAATGCTGCCACATCATCATTCCACTAACTTACTCTTTTAAAAACACAAAAAATGGGATAAGCTTAGGAAGCAGTCGTGATCCTTAACATTAGTAAATGGATCTTACCTTTTTTTTTTTTTTTGGATGGAACAAATCTAAAACTTGATAAATTCATCAACCCACAAATTACTCCCGCCATTTTTCCCATCTGAATCCAAAAGACACTCCTGGGTAAAACAGTTCAAGAAGAAAACCAGACTTTCTTTTACAACTCTCCTACATCCTTGAAATTTTCAATACTTTCAATTACAAATGATGGATTCATCCAGTTCAATCCCTTCAAATCATCCATGGATGACCATTGAAAGCTCAATGGAGGCCAGGTATATCAACTATCTTCCTCTCTCTCTAGCCTTTGTTCTCTGTCTATTGTTTATTGACTACTAGTTTCTTCATTTCTTCTTTATTTTTTATTTTTCGTTTTTTTGTCATTTCTTTATTTCATACCTATGCTTGATATTAGATTTTTGTTGTTTTGCTATTTCACTATTGCAAAACTGTTTAATGATTGCTCAAGAAAGGCTGTGTTTGATAATTGTTCAAGATAAGAAATAGAGTAGACAAAGAAGATAGTTGTACTAGTTTGTTACCTTTAGTATAATCTTAGACAAAGAGCAAGGCCATTATAATCAGAGAGAAGAAAAGAATGATTCAAGTTGAAGATAGTTGTACTAATTTCTTATCTTGAACAATTATCAAACCAATACAATTAGTTGTGTTTAGAGTAGAGCGATTAATGCACTGGTATTGTAAGAAATGATGAGTTGATCCAAGTTGAAGGAATAAAAGAAAGAAAAAGATAAAGGAAGATAAAAAATAACATTAGTAGATGAACGGTTTTAGACCCTTTAAAACACAACTAGATTGGTTAGCCTAGATTAATTAGCCAAGTTGTTACTTAGTCAAATTATGCAATTCTAGGTTAAAGCAATCAAATAATCATATCAAAATAATAAAGCAGCGGAATAATAAAAACACAATGATATGATCACCAAGGAAACCACACGGTAAAAACTTGGGGAGGATTTGACCTAGCTATCCTCAAGGTAAACTTGAATCTACTATGCGAAAGAATCGAAGTTCATACAGAAGGACTACAAGCTCCCCGCTTGACTTCCTAATGCTACCCACCAGTAGAACTTACTGACACGACCACGTGCAAGCTCCGAATCCACGGACTCCTTCTTTCTTGAATTCTTCAATCAGCTACAAGCACCCACGCTTGATATTCTTTAAGCTTCAATGGTAGCAACCAAGTTGATCATCAAGATGTTGATACTATCTCTAACTTGAAAACCCTAAGCTTTGTGTAAAGGAAAACTCCTCTAGATCTCACAAGAGATTTACACAAAACAGCAATGTATGAGCAACAATACAATTGGAGCAACCCTAAAAACGTAGCTAGGGTTTTGCCTTATATACCTAGGGCAAAAACATAAAACCCTAAACGTTTAATGAGTTAGGGCTGAGTTGGAAATTCTGCAGAAAACGCAATCTGGTCGACTTTCGATCGATCGAGCCAGACCGAAATGCCCCAATGCATCTACAGTCTCTCGATTCCAACTTTACAATAATTAAACAACTTTGAGCACACTATAACAAGACTAAACATATTGTTTTGATCATGGTTTGCCAATATTACAAATTAGAGTTCTAAATACATAAATTCCTAAACCTTTAGAACCTAACAGTAGAAACAATAAAAGACATTTCAAATAAGAAAGTGACAATGAGTATGACTTTAGATGAGTAGAATGAAGGAAAAGAATAAATATTAACGAATTTGTTGAGGATCCATAGCCAACCCCAACAAATTTGGGACTAAAGGTTTGTTGTTGCTCATTAGTTTCTTCTATGTGATATTTTAATTCTTCTTGTATGATTATTTATTGTATTTACTAAGGCAGGTTTTATACTCAACGTGAAATTAGGTGTAGGCAAACAGGGGGCTTAGACTCACTGCACATATAATAGACCACTGCAAATTGATTCTTAAGTTCCCTAAAGGCACTAACAGCACCTGGATGTGTTTCTTTTACTCTCCCCTGCTCTCAGTCTCTATGTTGTATTTTTTTTTTTTATAAGCTACTGAGTGTTGATAGTTTTAGTTATAATAATTGTAGTATAATGAGAAGTTTAAAATATATGAACCTTTGGAGTACACATATGATGTTTGTGAGGCAATTCTATTATGGGAACAGGTCAGATGTTATTCCTTTTAAGTTTGGGTAATTGGTCAAGATAAGAAATAGGGGAGACAAAGAAGATAATTGTATTGGTTTGTTACCTTTAGTATAATCTTAGACAAAGAGCGAGGCCACTATAATCAGAGAGAAGAAAAGAATGATTCTCAGTCTTTACTTTTGTGTTTGCCCCATTATGTTTATAATTGAAACAAATGCCTAATTACTAATTCTTATTAACCTTTATTTTCACTCAAATGATATTTTGAGTCTTCTGCCCCTAGAAAAGAATTCAGAACAAGTCTGGTTTGTTTATAATCTCAATTCTAGGCAAGTGCATGATGTTGCAACTGGCAATGTGACAATTATTTCCCTTTCTTTTAGAAATTTAATGTATCATATTTTTTAGGACATGTGATTCACTTTTTAGGAACACATGTCACTATTTTATATAGTTGGCTAATCCTTTGACAAAATGCACTTTACTTGTAATTGGGTAGATCTAGGATGTGTTTAATACTTCAAGAAACATGTTGTTCAAGTCTAGTATTAAAGCCATGAAGAATGGACCAAGAAACAAGTGAAGAAAAGCTATTCAATAAAACTGGATAGATATCTCGACACTTGTGGATAGTTAGCTCGATAGCTTCTCAACACCTCCCGACACCTCCCGACAGCTAGGCTATCTATCGAGCTCTTCAGTTGATTGTTATTGCAATCTCGACATCTTCTCGACAGCTGGTGGATCTATCGAGAAATCTTCTATCCCTTCGACAGCTCCTCGATAGCTTCTCAATAGCTATATCTGTGGAAGTTTAAAGCTCAACACCTCCTCGACACCTCTCGATCGATCGAGGTTACAGGAATTCAGATTTTCAGATCTGATTTTTGCCCCATGTTGACATGTATGTGTAGGGTTTCTTTTCTCACAACCCTAGACCTATATAAGGCTTATTTTAGAGGCCGTCACATAGGAGAATACAAAGAGAACATATGTAAAAGGTGACCGATGCCTTATTCTCTCTGAAAGAAGCTACTGCGTCTTTGCGCCTTAGGGTTTTGTAACCAAGTGCTTCTTAATCTTCATTGTTGATGAAGTGAAGAACTTTGCAGCCAACAATCTTCTTCTAGTTGGTGATTAAGTCGCGTACTGGGATCAACGCAATTGGTTAGTCACGTACTGGGATCAATGCATCAAAGGGTAGCATTCATATATTGAAGAGTTCAGAGGTTTTGTAGCGGTAGAATGTTTCTGCTGTGAGTTCATCTATAGGGATTGTAGAGTCTAGGGACAAAAGTTTTGTACTAGATCTGAAACTTCTCTTTACTATAGTGGATTGCTTTTTGGGAAAGTTTCCCCCTAGGTTTTTTACTATGAAATTAGTTTGTTTCATTGGTTTTCCTGGGTCATCATATCTTGTCTTATTTACTTTTCCGTTGCATTCATTATTGACATGATATTATGTTTGTTTGTTTTAACAAGTTTTATTTATAATAAATCTAATTAACAATTTGGATTTAAAACTTGTTAATTATATCAATCAGGGTCTAAATTTCCTAACAAGTGGTATCAGAGTAGGTTCACTCTGATTGGATCAATTTCCTGAGTGTGATCCTTGACCCCTATTGTTATGGATCGTGGACAATCTCTTTTGATTTCTCCTTTATTTTATGGAACTAATTATGCGTATTGGAAAGTTTGTATGAAAGTTTTTTTGCAGGCTTTAGGTGAACAGGTATGGCAAGCTGTTAAAGTTGGCCGGATTAAGCCAAAGGAAGCACCGATGGATTGGGATGATGCAACAATCATAGCGGCAAGTTTCAATAGTAGAGTATTGAATGCTTTATTTTGTGGGGTGACTAATGAGGAGTTCAAGAAAATATCATATACGAAAGTTGCTAAGGAAGCATGGACCATTCTTGAGACCACCTATGAAGGCAGCAAGGCAGTAAAGACTGTGAAGCTTCAACGACTCACGAGTAGTTTTGAAGAAAAAAAATATGAAGAAGGATGAGACCTTTGATGAGTTCTATGCTAAACTCAAGGATATTGTGAATTTTACTTTCAATCTTAGAGAATCTATTACGGAATCCAAAATTGTTAGGAAGATCCTTAGGTCCTTACCTGAAAGATTCCATGCCAAGATCACTGTTATTGAAGAAGTAAAGGGCATTGATTAAATTCTTTTGACTGAACTTGTAAGGAACCTTTAAACCTATGAGATGAGATTAGGCTCAATGGAAAAATGTGAAAAGAGTAAAAACTTAGCTCTTAAGGGTATAGAGGAAGAGATTGAGGACTTTGAAGATGAAGATGAAAGTGAAGATGATGATGATGATGAAGATCTAACTTTAATAACTGATAAGATTGTCAAACTTCTTCAGTTTAGGAAAAAGGATAAGGGTAAGAATGAGAAACCCCTTATCCAATGCCATGAGTGCAAAGGTTTTGGTCATATAAGGATAGAATGTCCAAACTACCTCATGAAGGAAAAGACCAAGGAGTCAAAAGATAAAGGGTTGGTTACTACTTGGGAGTGATACTAAAAATGACTCTTCTGATGAGTATGAGGATGAATGTAGTCACGTTATGGCATTTGTTGCCTCAACCGATAAGGTGATTGTGGAGAGTGCTAGTGACAGTGAAGATTCTTCTGATGATGAAGTACCCAAGAAGTTGACCCTTTAGGAAGCTTATGATAAGCTATGCACTGAATTCATAAAATTTGAAAAGACTTCTCATCTTTGTAGAAAAGAGCTTAATGAGGTAAAAAATGCTGATTTGTTAGTCAAGTTAGATGAGACTACAAGGTTAGTTGAGACTCTTATTGTGGAGAACACCTCATTAGAAGAGAAGGTCAAGAATCTTGAGGTTGAGCTTAGTCAAGCTAGAACTCAAATAGAGAGGATGTTTAGTGCAAAGCTTGATGAGGTATTGAGTGCTCAAAAGCCTAGTTCTGATAAAACTGGCTTAGGATATGCTGTTTTCTACAACCCCTCCTCTTCCACGGCTTCTGGATCAAGGTCTGTCTTTGTGCACCAATCTAAGAAAGGTGATAAAGGTATGCAATCCAAAACTGTTTTGGCTAATTCTAAATCCTTTGTTAGACCTCATGTTTGTCATCATTGTAGTGTTTCTAGACACATTCGTCCTAATTACTTTAAATTGTATTCTCAAAAGCAAGTGTCCAAACGGTCACAGGTTTCTTCTCAAGGACCTACACCTTTGTTTGGAGAGTTATTAAAAGTCTTGAACTTTTTAACTCAATTTCAGGAGAATTCTACTTCTTCTATGTTTTTTAGTAGACATACTAAGACACGTGCATTTTCGTCTTCACGGCCAAAGACTCATGCTGTGTGGGTGAGAAAGGAGCCTAAGACTTAATTGTCTTTTCTGTTTGTCCTCTGCTTTAATTCTTTCTATCTAAAGTAGGGCTCTTTTTGCTTGATTTCTTATTTGTTTTTGGAATCATACTTTCATGCATCTACACTTTTCTATCATACCTTTGTGCATATGCATTATTCTTTCGTGCTTTCATGTTGTTTGTTTGTTTTTATTTGGTTGTTTAGTTTTTATTTTGTTTTATTTTCAAAATAAAAATAAAAAGAAAAAATCAGAAAAATACAAAAATAGTGTGTGTTTGTGTACATTGGTACTTGTGTACTTTGGATGGCCATTGAAACAAAATTTTCTAAATTTTGTATCTTTTGTACCTTAGATGAGCATTTCCATGCACAACTAAATAAGTGAGTTTTGTGGCTCGTGTTTGTGATGAGTAAGGTTTAGTGATCTCTTGTACTTAAATTTGTATTACTATTTTTGACGGAAGGACTAGAAAATCTTAAGAGAAAGGCATAAATAACCATCTCACTACTGTTGCCCGCCAATGATGAATGACATTTGTATGCTTCGGCATAGCAAAAGTGCAATGTCAATGACATTTGTGTGTTTCGGCATAGCAAAATTGGAATGTCAAATATCATTGGGTATTTCTTTTCTTTCTCTTATATGTTCATGCATGATATGCTTATTAAAAAGAAAAATATGCAAAGAAAAATAAAAAGAAAAAAGATAAAAAATGCTTTAAATATGATTGTAAGCGTGTATTCTAGGAGATGTGAGAGTTATAGGATGTACTTCGAAGGTGATAGTTCCCATCAAACAGTTATGATTGTGTGTGAGTTAAAGTGATTTTCTCATATCTCAAATCGTTATAACATGTATACACTTATGCAATCTTGTGATGTTTTTCACACACAACACGCAATATTCTTTGCCACTCTTGATACATGTGTAGGTATAATGTGATTTGGCCATCACGAGGTTTTACATGTGTTAATGTATGCTCACTAAACTGTCTTAACTTGTTTTTGAAATGTAAAAACTGGTTAAACTTGTTTAGTGTGTGTTTTGGGATCTATGTGCTTAACATTTTTCTTGTTGAGAGATTTGTTTTTCACATGTTTTGCATCCTTCTATTATCTTGTCATCCATAACATCTTCTTTCATTACATTCATGCTTTTTTATGGATTCTTTATGCCCCCTTGATCATCTTTATATTTCTCGGGTGAAGCTTTCTAACTTCTTGCACCCTTTGTCAATCTTGACAAAAAGGGAGAGAAATTGTGGTTTTTTTTACAAGATTTTACATGTTAGGGTGAGAAATACATGCCCTTGTAAGGGGGAGTTGTATTTTATCTTGTTAGGGGGAGTGTTTACCTCCTTATTGTTGTCGGAGCTTCTTTTAGCTTCTTCTTGTTGTACACCGGTCTTGTGACCATATTTATATACATTGTGCTTATCTTTGATATATTTATATGATGATGTATGTTTTTTTAACCTACCTTTACATGTGTTGTTTCTTTTCTATCTCCATACACGTGTTTCAAGAGTTTGTCTTAGAATAAATTTTATTGTATTCAACAATTGAATATGAGTTGAGTGATTTATGACTTCTCTCATATGTTCATTTGTTTGTTGTGGTTTTGTCACGGATTGTCAAAGGGAGAGATTGTTAGGACATATGTGATTCACTTGTTAGGAACATATGTCATTATTTTATGTGGTTGACTAATTCTTTGACAAAACACACTTTACTTGTAATTGGGTAGATTTAGGATGTATTTAATACTTCAAAAAACATGTTGTTCAAGTCTAGTATTAAAGCCATGAAGATTGGACTAAGAAACAAGTGAAGAAAAGCTGTTTAATAAAGCTGGACAGATAGCTCGACACCTACGGATAGTTAGCTTGATAGCTTCTCGACACCTCCTGACAGTTAGGCTATCTATCGAGCTCTCCAGTTGATTGTTATCGCAATCTCGACACCTTCTCGACTGCTGGTGGATCGATCGAGAAATCTTCTATCCCCTCAATAGCTCCTCAATAGCTTCTCGATAGCTGTATTTGTTGAAATTTAAAGCTTGACACGTCGTCGACACCTTTCGATCAATTGAGGTTACAGGAATTCAGATTTTCAGATCTGATTTTTGGCCCATGATGACATGTATGTATAGAGTTTTTTTCTTACAACCCTAGACTTATATAAGACTTATTTTAGAGGCCATCACATAAGAGAATACAAGGATAACATATGCAAAAGGTGACCGATGCCTTATTCTCTCTAAAAGAAGCTACTGCATCTTTGCACCTTAGGGTTTTGTAATCAAGTGCTTCTTGATTTTCATTGTTGATGAAGTGAAGAATTTTGCAGCCAACAATCTTCTTCTAATTGGTTATTAAGTTGCATACTGGGATCCGCGCAATTGGTTAGTCACGTATTGGGATTCGTGCATCAAAGGATGACGTTCATATATTGAAGAGTTCAGAGGTTCTGAAACGGTAGAAGGTTTCTATTGTGAGTTCATGTACGGGGATTGTAGAGTTTAGGGACAAAGGTTTTGTATTAGATCTGAAACTTCTCTTTACTATAGTGTATTGCTTTTTAGGAAGGTTTCCTCTCAGGTTTTTTACTGTAAAACTAGTTTGTTTCATTAGTTTTCCTGGGTCATCATATCTTGTTTTATTTATTTTTCCGCTGCATTCATTATTGACATGATATTGATGTTTGTTTGTTTTAACAAGTTTTATTCATAATAAATCTAATTAACAACTTTGATTTAAAACTTGTTAATTATATCAACTGGGGTCTAAATTTCCCGACAATATTGATCTTTACGTCCCACTTTGACACTTTTTTCTTTTCCAACTTCTAATTTCAGGTTCACTTGAAAGCTTGGATGTTGATGATCTATGATTGCACACTAATTATGCGGGAGGCCATCACTGAGTAGCATCCACAGTGGCTTTTAGGATTTAGTTCTTTGGGAAAAAGACAATAGCAGAGATCACAATATTTAAGAAGAATATGTATCAATAGTGGCAAAAAAGCTTCATGTATTACTAGTGTTTCAATAGTTATAGATATGTAATGAATAGTTATTGGCAATAATATCAGTTTTATCACTCTTATCTTACCTTGTTATTTCATAGGTGCTTGTAAACTATACATGTAATATAATCTAATTTATTGCTAAACATTCAAATTGCCAATAATATTGATTTAAAATCTAGAAGTTTCAACTTTGCACAAAGTACATTTGTTTTAAAGAAGAAAAAATGCTACATATCAAAGGTCTATCCCCTATTCTGTAACAGGGACAATCTTAACAAAAGAAAAATGTAACACTGGCAACATTAACAATGGTCTATCCCCTCTTCTCTTTTACAATAGAGACAATCTTAACAAAAGAAAAATGTAATAGTGGTAGCATTAACAATGGCCTATCCTCTCTTCTCTTTTACAATAGGGACAATCTTAACAAAAGAAAAATGTAACATTGGCAATTGAATGATTCAGCTGTCTCATTGTATAAAAGTGCAGCCCCAAAAATCACCATCTCTTTATGGTGATTGAAACCAATAAACACAGCTAAAGGCCTAAATTATTTGTTTGTGCCAAATGTAGTGTCAAAACTAAAAACATCACCAAAATGGGCATAATCAATTATCATTTTAGCATCAGCCCAAAATATATTAGTTATTTGCTCCTCGATATCCAACAGTACAGCATAATGGAATGATGGATTATGAACCAATTGTTGTTGAAAATACCTTAATAAACTACTGGTTTCACCATATATTAAACTTCATTGTCGTCTAGTTCGAAGATAGTTTTCTTGATCAATTTCAATGTAGCCAAGATTAGCCCTTCCATCAGCCTCTTTACTCATTAACTCATGTATCTCCTTAGACTTAATTCCAGAAGCATAAGCTAAATCAATAGCAAAAGCTTGGACGTTAGACATCTTTCATTTTGATAGCATCATGAAAGTAGTTGCTGCAAGATGAATAACATGGTTGTGCTCAGATACAAAATCGTACACCTTGTACTTTCCGGTCTCACGAACTAATGAAACACCCAATTGTACTAGAAAATTAGTCCTTGTTTCTTGTCGAGGATGATTGGTCAGATGATCTTGTTCATCAGGCTTCGAGTACCCTCTTTAGAACACAAAAATCTTGTCAATGTTATTTCTCCATCTATTTTACTTTCATTTGCATAATGCTTTCGAACACTTAACCCCATTTGTTTTCCATAATTTTTCCAAAACATCCATGTTGCCTCTAATGTATCAAACTCCATACCAACCTCTGGGGTTCAATCATTCATGGTATCCTTGTTTTGACAAGAATTGTCCATCATCCTATAATAATAATAATAATAATAATAATAAAACTCAATTCCAATTAAGTGAGTGTTTGGATTATGCTGAAACAGAGAGCACGTCTGCGTTTGTGTGTTTTGCTAAAAAAATGTGGGTCCCACGGTACTATTCATGCATCCACAAAAGTCATCCAAACATAGATTTCAATATAAATTTGGGTCCCACAACACTATTCACACATTTAAAAATTATTTGGCTACAGTATTTTCAATTTTTAGCAATAAGCGGTATCCAAACCAACCCTGACTAAAACTGAATATTAATATACCAAGGTCCCATTACTAATATACTCAAACTAAATAAACAAGTTTGAAACAAAATCGCAGTAGCAAAATGCAATAACATGAAAAGAAAAGCACCAAAGCAGATTTCCAAATCCAATAGCTTGCAAATCATTAGAAAAATTAGCAAAAACACAAAGCAAATTGATTACACTAGTACATATATATCATTTTATGTAGTGAACCCTATCATATTTTTTCAATCCAGTACAATTATCTTGAACCTAATATATTATATACATTATATTAATATTGACTACAATTGAGTGATTCAAAGTAGATGCATGCTAATTGATATTCAATTGATTCCAAGTGGTTAGAGGCATAATGGATTAACTTATTAATATTCAATTGAATCATCAATTAACTTAGGATTTTCAAATATATAATTCTTACATAGTATTCTTTTCAAGGGGCAAAAGACTCAAAATTGTTGTTTGAGTGAAAATAAAAGGTAATAAGAACTTATAAAAAAAAGGGTAATAAGAATTAGTAACCAGGCATTGGCTTTTTAATTATAAACATAGTGGGGCAAACACAAAGTTAAGACTAAGAATTTTAAAAATTAACAATACGTAAAGGGGTCCTAATTGCCAAAACTTGTAAAGAATTCCATTGACTGCCTTGTGGCACTGGTCCAACTATGGATATCACATAACCCACTACAAGTGCCTTACCAATTATAGTGGCCTTGCTCTTTGTCTATGATTATACTAAGAATAACAAAACTAGTACAATTATCTTCTTTGTCTGCTTTGTTTCTTATCTTAAACAATTATCAAATACCTTGAAGGCAAAGGGTAGCCCAAAAAAGCACAGACTTTCTTGAGAAATCATTAAACAGTTTTGCAGTAGTGAAATTGCAAAACAACAAAAATCTAATATCAAGCATAGGTATGAAATAAAGAAACCAAAAAGAAGAAGAAGAAGAAGAAGAAGAAGAAGAAGAAGAAGAAGAAGAAGAAAGGAAGAAACTAGTAGTTAGTAGACAATAGACAAAGAACAAAGGCTAGCGAGAGAGAGAGAGAGAGAGTAAGATATATAGCTAATATACTTGACCTCCATTGGGCTTTCAATGGTCATCCATGGACAATTTGAAGGGATTGAGCTGGATGGATCCATCATTTGTGATTGAAAGTATGGAAAATTTCAAGGATGTAGGAGAGTTGTAAAAGAAAGTCCGGTTTTCTTCAAGGATGTGGGTTGATGAATTTCCCAAGTTTGAGATTTGTTCCATACCAAAAAAAAAATGGTTAGATCCTTTTGCTAGTGTTCAAGATCATGGCTACTTCCTAAGCTGATCCTTTTTTTTTTTTTTTTTTTTTTTTTTTGGGTGTGTTTTTAAAAGAGTAGGTTAGTGGATTGATGATGTGGTAGCATCTTAAACCATTAATTTTAAATGAGAGGTGAGGATTTAAAGAAATTTACTTGGTAGAGTACCCTAGAAACTCTGGAAGATCTGAATCCTAAAATGCACTTTATGTATATGTCCATTAATCTTGTTGTCTTTTGTCAGTATGTAAATAATCTCATTATTTTATTTGCAAATGGATGATTTCACATTTGATTTTGTGGTTAATGTTGGGGATGTTTTGTGTGGAACCCAGACCTACACTATGTGGGTGGGACTGTACAAAGATTGTTAGAAGTTGACCCTGATAGGTTAAGTTACTATGAAAGGCAAGATATATGTTTTGAGGTTGGGGCTCCTATAAGTAGTAGGTTGTGTTTTGATATTACTCAAATAATTGACTGACACATTCAAATATATAGCCACGTAGATTATGTTTTGATATAAGCTCAAATTCTCACCTCCAAATTAAGGATTAACTCAAATAAAAATCAAACCAAAACTATAAGAGAGAAAGAGAGAAGACTTGTGATGGGAAACTCAAAAAACACAACATAAAAACAACCAAACCCAAAATATAGATATTAAAAAACATAAAAATTCATTAACCTAAAGGAGAGAGAGAGAGAGAGAGAGAGAGAGAGAGAGAGAGAGAGAATAATCGACCGAATAGATTGAAGTGTCCAGATGGACTGAATAAATAGAATAGGACCAAGTGGATTGAAATGGATCGAAATAGATTGAATTAGACTAATTAAAATAGACCAAATGGACTAAGTGGACTGAAATGATGTGCTTATGTAACTTAACAAGAGCATAATAACAATAAATGCTACATTTTAACTTTTGAATATTATATATAATTAAGTTTACTATTTCGATCTCTTTTGCTTGTAATTCTTTAGTTACAATTTGTAATGCTATCTTGTGTTTAGTATCGTTAATGAGGTAGTTTTTTTCCAGAAAATAAAAATCGTTGAATTGTATAAAAAAAGCTTGTGCCATATATGAAATATCAATCAAATAGAGATTCCTAGTTTATAAATGTATTTCTAATTTCAACACCTTTTTTAAAAGTCTATTTTTATTTTATTTTATAAAAGAGTAATATTACAGACACAAACTATTTTACAACATTTTTACAAATGGTTGATATGGCAAATTCTTACTAGTTTTAATATGGGCCCATTACTAACATTACATTTTTAATTATAATAACAATTTGGAAAATACTAAAGCTACGTTAGCAATTTGTAAAAGAGAGATGCTACGTCTACAACAATTTTACAACAAATCACAGGTGGTTAGTTGTTATTGGTTCAAATTTGAAACTAACACTAAGATTATTTTTTAGCCCCAACAATAACAACCAGTAATAACCTACCACTTAGAATTTGTTGTAAAAATGTTGTAAAAGAGAGATGCTACGTCTACAACAATTTTACAACATTTTTACAACAAATTACAGGTGGTTAGTTGTTATTGGTTCAAATTTGAAACTAACACTAAGATTACTTTTTAGCCCCAACAATAACAACCAGTAATAACCTACCACTTATGATTTGTTGTAAAAATGTTGTAGACATACCATTTCTCTTTGTAAAAATGTTGTGAAATAGTTTGCGTTTGTAATCTCTTTATAAAATTTGAGTTTTATGAATCATAAAGCAAATATCACAGTTATTTCCTTGAAATAATGGAGAAGTTATAAGATATCTATAAATAAATGAAGAATAGAAAAAAAAAAAAAAAAAACAATGTACGAGTATGTAATGTTGCTCCCATATGGTGGCATCGAATTTAATAAGTATTTGAGGATAAACATCCACTATAATTGGAAGGGCAGTATTTTTTTTTTTTTTTGAGAGAGTTTTAACCTATGACGTCCGCTCTTGATGATAACTCTTTACCATCAGAACAAGACACTAATCAGTTTTTAGTATAAGTAGGAATTGAACTCTAGATCTCTTATACAATCATCAGAGACTTTATCAGTTGAGTTAATTGGAACCCACGAAATGATAGTATTTATTTGCACACACTATGTACAATACACTAAAATTGTGACTTTTAAGTTATATTTTTAAAGTTGAAAACGTGATAGCACCAGATGTAATTGAACTAGTTGCATAGGGTCTTTATTTTTGTTGTTGGTGCTAATTGTCTTCTATAAATTTTAAAAGTTAACTTTTTTTTTTCCTCTGCCATTGGATCAAATACTTTCTTTTTAAAAAGTGAGAAAACATTTTGCATCTAATCTAATGGCAATGGAAAAATGATCAACTTTTTTCTTCTACCATTGGATTAAATTGCATCTGGTACAAAATCCCAATCCCATCTAAGAGGTCCTTTAACAATACTATTTCAACGTTTTGTTGTTACTTGTGATAAGGTTGCCTTTTTGTCTGTGATAATGTAATTTTATCTCTAAGGGGGTGTTTGGTTCACCGCCTGGTTCAGACAAATGGTTGCTATTATCTTGACAATACTTGTCAATCTTCATGTATTAACTTTCTCCATTCCAATCAATCCGAACTTCTAGAACTTGTAAAAAGCTTATCACAAAGCATTAAAACAAATAGAATATCAAGATTATAGAGAAATCTAAATGAGAGAGAGAGAGAGAGAGAGAGAGGCAAGGACCTGGTTGAGCATCAGGTTGGGATTGATTTGGCTAGAGAGATAAAGTTAGATTAGAGAGAGGGACTAGGTTAGGATTTGAAATTCCAAGTTAGGACAATTTTGTAATTAAAATAGATTGGCATGAATAATTTTGTCAATTGGAAAGATTATCTCATTTCCATAAATAGGTAAATATAAGATTACCATTATATAATATAAAAAGATAATGAGATCACTTTTTCTCCAAAAAAAAAAAAAATAATAATAAAAAAATAAAGAGATTACCATAAATTAGGGTAATATGAGATTTTTGGTATTTTTTTTTTCTTGATACAGAGATTTTTGGTAATCTTAGATTATTGTAATGTTGTACACAAATAAATGACCAAACAAAGTAATGTCCTAACGTGTTTCTCAAAAAGAAAAAAAAAAGTATTACAGTAATGTGATGAACATTCTAAATGCACGTTAAACGTTTTAACGTTGTAGTGAAACGCAGATAGAGCCCGTTGATCCATAGTTGTTCAAATCAGAATTCTTATCCTTTACTGCTTCATTGACTTGTGACCTGCAGTTGATGTTGGGGAAATTGCGACATCTCATCTACTTCTTGGCATATGGTCTGAAGTAATTGAATCACCAGTTCATAAGATAATGGCTTTAATGATGAGAAAGCCAAAGAGCTGGAGTCTTTTAACTTCTGAACCTGGATCTGTAGATAATTGATACATTCATTTGATTTTTGTTACCATATATACTTGTAATTCTATATTTTTTTGGAGATGGATCAATGATATTGTCTACTCTTTCTTTTGAAGTTGCAAGTTCTGTCATGGACATTTCCATTAGGACTTTCTCAGATTGCCTCCCTGTTGAGATTGCCTAGCTATATAAGTTGTTCTCCATATGGATACAATTTTTATTGAATGCCTAATGTTTCCTTGTCCCAAATTGAGGACGCTTTTGCGTGAAACATTGTTAAGGGCATGTGATGGAGTTTGCCGGTTAGGTTAGTGTTATGAGTCTTATGACAATAACTTATTTTCTTGTTGTGTCACGCCTTCCTCGCTTGCCAGAAGTTTCGTTACGAAATGGGCTTTTCCTTGAGGGAACAATGAAACGAGGATCTAAAACACTCTAGGCAAGTCTCACACTGGGCTTCCAAATCATTGCTTAGGATTACTTCACAAGGACCGCAATAGACATTGGTCTGCAATGTGCCCAAGTATAGGAGTCTGCACTTTACAGCAATGTTTTATGGGGTCATATATTTTCAATTGAACCTATTCACTTGATTATTTTCTACCATATGTTTTGATGCTAAAGGCGAAAAAAAAAAACGTTTACAACTTATTCAGTTATTCTCATACTTGGGCAGTTTTAACTGTCTCTACAATTGAGTGGTTTTCGTCTTCCTTAACAGTGTCCACATCACGTGCTAGTAATTGTGCCTTGCCCGCTTCTTCATCCCAGTCGATCCTTATGACAAAGACCAAAAGTAAAACCAAGCAAGCTACCATTCCCAACAAGAAACCAATCAACAGCCCACCAAGTCCAAGTGCGGCCTTGAAGGCTAAAACCACACCTAAGGGTAAAGCTAGAAGGTAGAACCCACCAAGGTTGGCATACATACCCAACCATGGCCTAGCTGTTCCCCGGACAATTCCTCCACATACTGCTAATGGAAAATTCACTACTTCCACCAAAGCCATTAGCAACATCATCTTCTTTACACATCTTATGGTCCCCTTATCATGGCTAAACAGAGGCCCCCATATTCCTCTGGCTGCTACCATCACCACACCACCTATGCAACCGGCTATGATGCTCACTCCCAGAGACACATATGCTGACTGGTATGCAGGACCGGCATGGTTTGCGCCAAGCTCATTCGACACACGGGTGGATGCACATGTTGCCAATGATAACATCACAGAGTAAAGCAAGTAATCAAAGTTTAGCACAATTGCTAACACTCCAACAGCCTGCTTTGCATTCCCTAGCCTCCCTGTGAGCAAGACTAAAATCTCGTAACACCACCATTCAAGGCAGGCGGTAAGGCAACAAGGCCCGCAGAGCTTGATCAACCTTAGCCAGTCACTAATGCTTTGTTCACACCACCCACCTTCCTTCCACCCTCTCTCTCTACTATTTTCCATTACAAACACATATAAGGCAAGTAGAATCACTACCATGAGATCAGTGATCCAAATTGCCATTGAAACTCCCTCAAGACCCTTAACTTTTGCAAGAAATATATTGATAGGAATGTGAACAGCTAGAGCTAGAGCCGAGCTAAACATTATAGGAACAGTTATACTCTGTGAGCTCAAGTAGGCTTTGAGTGGACATAGAAATGAAGTGATTACCAAATCAGGAAGGAGATAGAAGAGATAGGTCTTTGCCACAATTGAAATGTCTTTTTGTTGGCCAAAATAAATGAGAATTTTATCAACGTTGAGCCACAAGAAAGTTATAGGTAGTGTGGTAAGTAGTAATAAGAAGATTGCCATGAGAAGGGTCTTGTGAAGGAGTTTAAAGTTTTTAGCTCCGTAAGCTTGACCACATATGGGTTCCATGGCGCCACAGAGGCCGTTCAAGACAGAGAAACCAGTGACATTCGCAAACGTGAACCCAAGTGCACCTCCTGCCAATTTGAGCTCCCCAAGCCTGCCTAAAAATGCTGTTGTGATTGCTATCTTTGCAAACCATGTCAAATTCATTGCTACCAATGGAACAGCAATTCCCCTTTGCGCTTTTAGCTCCGAAAGCATAATCTTTGATAAGCTACCTGGCCATTTTTGAGTTAGAGGTGGGGGAGATGAAGGTGTTTGAAAGGTTTTCTTACTTGGGTTCTCTTCAAGTTTTGTGGCAGTAGACATTATTACTGAGCAAAATGGCTTGGTGGGTTTGTTTCAGATATCTATTTTTCTTAGTGTAGATGAGAGAACTTGGGCTCTACTTAGATAAGATTAATTATGTTGAGTGCATGAGTTTCGTGAGAATGTTGGTTTCTAATTGAGCAAATGGGTCTGCTTTTGTAACAGCCAATGAAGAAGGAGAGGGATTTGGTGGTGGATCTATACTTTATTGCGTGATGAGAATGCATGGGCGGTGCCATATATATATATGTCATGCTGAAAAAACTTCTCCAGAATCAAATCTCACGAGATTTTGGTGTCAGATTATTTGTTATTTTTCGTGATGAAAAGGATATTGAAAGAATGAAATCTTGTAGGAAAGTAACTGCTTAATCTACGAAATTGAAAACCTAGTACATTCCTCACTGTTTTCTGATGCTTTCCATACATCACATGGGCACGATAAAAATTAAATAGAGAGAATGAGGAAGTAATGCTAAACATTTTGGTCTTAACGCTCAAAACTACAGAAATTAATATTCCTTATTTCTTATTCATAAAAAAAAAAAAAAAAAAAAATTCCTTGTACGTAAAGCAATGTCAAAATCTGGGTCTAAGAAAACCCGTGTATTTGTTGACAAAGATTTTGGTTGGTCGAAAATTGAGTTTCAGATCTCTTCGTTGCCTTTCTTGGGAGTCTAGAGGTGCCTCATGTAAATTTTTGTCCATTGAGTTTACTTTTCCTAGGGAACTCAAAGGGGCCGGGATTGTTTCTTATGTGAGCAATCTGCATAATTATTTATAAGGATTTGGAGGGTTTGAGGTCATGATTTGGTGAAGGGAAAAATCTTTAATTTAATTTCTGTAATTTATTATTTATTTCTAGCATGTAATCCACGCAAATGCATTGATGCACTTAAAATTAAACACAATTTTTATGATAAAAATATAATTAGTCAAATTATTTTTTTTAAAAAAAGCATGTAACACATGCATACTTATAGATACATTTAAAATTAAACACACTATTTATCATACAAATATAAATAATTAGTTAAATTATTTTTTTAAAAAGTAAATGTAATTAGTTACATATTAAAATTCTTACCCAAATTTAATACTATTTATGATCATTTTTTTCCTAATTTTTAATAAGATAAAATGTGTGGTGATCTTTGTTGTGTGGTGATTTTTATTAAATATATGTGATTGGTTTTTGTTTTTGTTTTTGTTTTTTTAAATTTTATAGTTCATTAATATTAGATTCTTAGTATTTTGCACTCATTAACTCACTTAGCACAAAAATTTTAAAACTTAAGTGGATACATGGCATGAACTTAAGTGGATAATTATGATATGGTCTCCACATAAATTTAGACGTATGGCTCAAAATTGAATTCTTCTTATTTCAAACTTTAATTGAACTTTCTCTGAGCTTTGCCCCCCCCCCCCCACACACACACACACGAAAACTAGCGTGTAGCATCGTGCATATGCATGAGCACAATTAAAAATAATCACAATTATCTATTTCAAATAATACTTTTTTTAGAAGAGGTTCAAATTATACATGGTATTAGCTTACATTTTTTTAAACCATACATTTCTAAAATATTTAAGGGTTTCTCATTATATATATGATTTAAAATTTAATTAGTTTTATACTCTTCGGTTTTTGTACTTAATAATTCACTTGCCACAAAAATTAAAAACTTAGATGGACACGCGATGAAAAATTGTATTCCAATTTAGAATCTAATTGGATTTGAACTTTTCAATTTTTACACTTAGTAATTCAATTGGTACAAAATTAAAAATCAAATGAGACATATGGCACAAAATTAAGAATCCAATTAAAATCTATTATGTAATTTCTGGAAGTCGTAAGTGCACTTTTAGTCCCTACATTTTGGCTTTTTTTTTTCATTTTGGTCTCTACATTTTGATTTCACAGCTTTTAGTCCCTAAACCAATTAGCATGTGTTATTTTGGTTATTTCTGTCAGTTAACAGCCGAAAATATCTAACATGGCAAATGGAGGAATTAAAATATTATAAAAAATGTCATATCAGCATCTAATATTTTTAAAATAATTTATCAATTTTAACTAAATAAAAAAAGAAAAAAACAGAATTGAAAACAATAAAATACATAAATTTAGATCTAATTCATTTTGAACAAGAACACCCAAGAACATGATCACAGATTTAAATATCAACACAAGAACATAAGAGCACAAACTCAGAACCAAACACAAACTCAAATTTAAAAACACGACACAATAACAAACTAAATCTTTCATCTTCAACAAGAACTCTAAAGAACACAAATTCAGATTTAAACATAAGAACATATGCCCAGATTTTCTAGCATTTTCTTGCCCTTTCTTGTTAACCAAACACAAAAACACAAACACAAACTGATTTCCAGCAAGAATAAAAACACAAACACAAACCCAGCAACAGATCTTCCTTGTCAACCAAACACAAAAGCAACAAACACAAACCCAACAATTGATGATGATGAGGATGAAGACGTGGAGAAGATTCTAGAGCTGTTCACGAAGGACCATCTCGTGGCTCTGATCAAGAAGGGAGTGAGCAAGTACCCGGACTTGATTGAAATCGTGTGTGAGCTCTGATGGAAAATTTAGACCCCTTAACACACAACCAGATGGAGTAGCCTAGTTAATTAGATAAGTTGTTATTTAGTCAAATTAAACAATTCTAGGTTAAAACAATCAAACAATCATATCAAGAATATATAGCAGCGGAATAATAAATAATACAAGATATGATCACCCAAGAAAACCAAACCGGTAAAAAACCTGGGGAGGATTTTACCCACCGATCCTCAAGGCAAAACAAAATTCACTATGAAAAAATCGAAGTTCATACAAAAGGACTTACAAGCTCCCCGCTCGACTTCCTAATGCTACCTACCAGTAGAACTTACTGACACGACCCCGTGCAAGCTTTGAATCCACGGACTTCTTCTTTCTTGAATTCTTCAATCAACTACAAGCACCCACGCTTGACATTCTTTAAGCTTCAATGGTAGCAACCAAATTGATCATCAAGATGTTAAAGTAATCTCAATCTTGAAAACCCTAAGTTTTGTGTAAAGGAAAGCTCCTCTAGATCTCATAAGAGATTTACACAAAACAGCAATGTATGAGCAACAATACAACTGGAGCAACTCTAAAAACGTGGCTAGGGTTTTGCCTTATATACCTAGGGCAAAAACATAAAACCCTAAACGTTTTAATGAGTTAGGGCTGAGTTGGAAAACTGCAGAAAAACGCAATCTGATCGATTTTCGATCGATCGAATCTATTCTTCGATTGATCGAGCCAAACCGAAATGCCCCAATGCATCTACAGTCTTTCGATTCCAACTTTACAATAATTAATCAACTTTGAGCACACTTTAACAAGACTAAACATATTGTTTTGATCATGATTTGCCAATATTACAAATTAGAGTTCTAAATACATAAATTCCTAAATCTTTAGAACCTAACAAACTCCCCCTTTGGCAATCCGTGACAAAACCCTAATTAAAAGTTCAAAGTTTACAAGTAAAAAGCCCTTTACAAAAATAATGCTCATAAACTCAAATTCAACCCTAACTACTATCCATCGGTTGCAAGTGTAGACAGCAGCTTTGTTGAATCAAGCCATATATTCCTGAAATACTCAACAAACGCATAAACGTATGTGTGACAGAAAAGAGTAAAACAACAGGTATAACATTCTTGTAAGATTCACACAACACAAAATAAAGACATATATAAATGAACAATTCATAAATATAAATCAATAAACAGTGAATCACAAAGCAACAAGAATCAATGAATATAACATGTATATCAATCAATGTTACTCCCCCTAATATGAATATCCCCAAAAAATGACATACAAAGTGAAGCACCTAGATACAATCTAAAAACTCCACAAACTCCTCAAAAAACAAAAAATCTCCCCCTAACTACAAAAACTCCTCTACAAGTCAAAAACTCCACTCCCCCTTTTTGTGACGGAATGCCAAAGGGCAATCACAAGTCGCCATCAAAAGGAGGTGGTGAGGGAGAATGAAGACGCATAAAGTCGGCTCGCAGAGCACGAATTTCATCTAGCAAGTCCACCAAAATATGACTATAAGCTGCCTGAACGGTCATGACAGTCTCCAGGGTACGACGAACATCAAAGTCAGTCGAAGGAGGTGGAGGAACATCAGCAGCAGCAACATCATCACCAACTGGATCAAGGACATCCTCACCAGCAAGACCTGTAGAAGAAGAAGGAGGAGGTGCGCTACCAGACGGCTCAGACCTAGGGTGTTTAGAACCAGCTTGAAGATGAGCGATCCTCTGTCTAAGAAAAGACGCACCTATAGGAGCAATCACATGAACGGGCTCAGAGGAAGGGAAGCCATTAAGATCAAGATAAAACAAAATCCTATGAATGAAAATAGGATGAACAAGAGCATGAGTAGTAGATGAACTCCTATAAACATCGTTCAAAGAACGAAGAAAGAGATGAGGAAAACTAGTAGGAACATCAGTAACCAGGGCGTACAAAAATACACATCTCTCAAGAGGAATGATGTGAACATGAGAGATGGGCCAGATAGAATGACAGGCTATCCTAAAGAACAGATAGTGCAACCCGGAGAGCTTAGCAGAAGTGATCCTAGGATCAGAACCCCACTGGACAGAAGTCCTAGTGATGTAAGACAAGACATCACTCAACTCGGGAGACTCATCATAAGGATAGACAGGATTCTGGACCAAAGGTACCCCTAGAGCACTAGCCATTACCCGGGGAGTAATGGTGTACTCTACGCCTTCTATCTAACTCTTTACCAAAGTGTTGGAATCATGGATGCGGATAGAGATGTTTGAAAAGAACTCTCTAATCAAGGAAGAAGGTGGAGGAGGATCAGAAATATCCACCAAGAGTAATCAGCCCGGACGCTTAAAGTTTGCCCTAATGGCAGGATCAAGTTCATCTAAGAGAACAGAACGCTCAGCCCAAATCTTTCTCTTCAGGTTTAGCTTCTCAAAAATCTCTTGGTTTTTCTCACTCGGAAACTTCTCACGGTCAAAAGAAGGAGGGGATGGAGAAGAGGAGGGAATAGTCCTACGGGCTCTAGTCTTCCTAGGCATGATGCTAAGGAAAGGACAGAGACACAAAGAGAAAACCAAAAGACCATAATAAAACAAAACCAAGGGCAGACTGCAAGTTAGCACAATAAAAACATATAAAAAATCTATATGATGCATGAACAATAACAATGTTGTGATGCATGAACTAATGCAGTAACCACAGTTCGAATTAGGTTCAATTTCACAAAATTGACTCGAATATAGAGTTTCTAACAAAAACCCTAAAAAATTTGAAAAACCACTTGACAATTTTGAAACAAATTGATGAATTGATCATTAAACATTGTTGAAAACATATTAAAATAACCAATTTCATCAAAACAACAAGCTAATTTCATCAATTAAACCCAATTGAACAAAAATCCCCAATTCGGATCAATTACAAAGCCTAGAATTTTCAATATCTCACAAAACCTAAAATTGATCAAATTAAACTATCAAGATCATGTTTATAGCATGTCCCCACAAAAACCCATTGATCAATTACACAGAATTAGGCTTGAATCAACAAAAATCCTAAAAAGAAAAAGGTCTGAAATTTTGAGCATAAATGCATGAAAAATGCATGAAAAATGTAAATAAACTCAAAAAGGAGGGGTAAGATAGACATATTGGCTTGAGGAAAGAGAATTCTTGCAAAAAATCCGGAGGAAAACGACAAAAATTTGAACAGTTGAGCTTGCCAAGTCGGAGAGAGAAAAAAGACTTTGAAAAACTTTTGAAAAAGTGTTTGAAAAAGTCAGGAACAGTGTTTTTAAAAACTTGATTCGCGACTTTCGATTGATCGAAAAATACATTCGATTGATTGAATGAAACAGTCATTTTTAAATAAATTAAAGTAGTTTTTTGATCGATCGAAAATCAGAATGGATCGATCGAATTGGGCAGAGGCTCACAAAAATTTTGAGAAAAATCACAGTTTTGAAAAAACACAAACCTCATTTTGAAAAACAACTCCTCAAAGCATTAAATAATGAAAACAAAATGCATGAGTATGAGATGGAATGAGTTTTCAAAAACCCAATTTTAATCCCAGTTTCTCCAAAGAAAATTTCAGCCATTCTTTTTTTTTTTTATATATATTTTTTTAAATTCTCAAGCAAAAAAAAAATGTTTTGCATAATTCTCAAAGTATTTTCAAATTTGGTTGGTCAGACCAAAAATACACACAATAACATATACAAAGTTTAACAAAGAGTAACTTGTGTAGTGTGTGCAACTAGCAAAAATTTTGAGAAACATGTGAGGTGATATGTGAATAGCAATCAATCACAAATCTATACAATCCATCACATAGAATTTAAAAGAGACTATCACCTAAAGAGTTACATCCTATAACTCCCACATCTCCTAGAACAAAAGCTTGCAATCATGTAAGTTTCTTGTATTTTTTATTTATTTATTTATTTATTTTTTGTGAAATGGCATCAAGCCTAATAGTACACACCAATGTTATTTATGTGAGATGACATCAAGTCTAACAGTACACACCAATTTTATCATTAAGCAATTAAGCCGAGGCAACACCTTATGTTTTTTTTGTGCATGTGCTACACTTTCTCAAGCACAGAATCTTATGATATGCACTAAAGTGTTCATGATTAGCTAGTGAACTGTGGTGAGATGGTTATTTATGCATTTCTCAAAAAATTCAAGTTTGACAGTCAAATAACATGTGACTTCAAGATCAAGACAAAGTGATAAACACCATAAACATCTTTCCCACACAACATGTACTACAAAGTTTCAACTAGTCAAGTGCAATAAATAAGCTCATCAAAGCTAAACAAGGTGCATAGGACATGATATATGTAAATAAATTGACCAACCTTGTTTTCAAAAGCCAAGAAAACAATGTCAAACACTTTTTTGCTTTCTCCTTTTATTTATTTATTTATTTTTATTTTTATTTTTTTTTATTTAAGAGAAAACAAAATAAATCATAGAATGAAATGCATGAATGTAATGCAATGCAAATCCTAGAAACAAAACAAAAGAAACACAAAAAACCAAAGAACAATGGTCACAGAGAAATGAACAATGAAGCACAAGGACCATGTCAGAAAGACTCAATTAGGTCGAGTCTTTTGCATCCAAAACCTTTTAGATGCACCATGAGAATTGGAGTTCTTATTCATATTCGCATGATTTCCAACTCCAGAATTGGAATAAAGGTTCAAAGCCTTTACCAATTTACCAATAAGTGCCATAGGATCTTGTGCTTGAGGCACAGGCACCTTTGGTTTAGTTGTTCTCTTAGCAGCTTGAAACTTATAACAGTTAGGACGAATGTGTCTAGACTTTCCATAGTAATGACAAACCCAAACAGGTTTACCATGCATTTTGTCCTTAGAAATGGTAGGTTTAGTTTCTCTCAGATCAACCCTAATCTTCTTAGGAGGTGAAACTTCTACAGGTTTGACTACTTCACTCACAGGTCGTTTGACAGTTTCACTCACAACCTTACTCACAGAAGGTTCAAAAGAAGATGAAGGAACAAAGTTCGTGGAATGTGGAGTAGACACAGAGATGCTTTCAACATATCCTATCCCAGATTTATCAGAAGGATACTTTTGAACATTCAGCATGTGATCAAGTTTAGAACGAGCAGTTCTAGCAACAGATAAATCATGTTCTAAAGTTTTAACTTTATCAAGTAAAAGCATGTTCTCAGATTTCACATGGTTCAAAAGATCATTAGCATCAAATAATTTAACAAGCAAATTTTTCTTTTCAAGCTCAAGAGAATCAATTTTCTTCAGGCCAAGTTCAACATTCATAGCATCCTTTGTAGTAACTTTGCAAAGTTTATTATAGGTCTTTTGAAGATCTGCATCTTCAGAGAGTTCCCCATCAGAAGGGTTCTCCTCAACAGATATGCTTTCATTGACTACTGCAGTAGCAGTGAAAGCAATGAAGTTTTCATTCTCGTCACATTCAGACTCATCATCAGAAACCTCATTATCACTAAGGGTTACAACCATAGCTTTACCCTTATTTTTCAAGAATGTAGGACATTCAGATTTAACATGACCATACCATTGACAACCAAAACACTGAGCACCCAAAGAATTGTTTGAAGATTGACCTACTTTTTCTCTAGGTTTTTCAAAGTTATTAACCTTAGTGGGATCATTCTTCCTAAAGTTTCTAGATTCAGTAGTGTTTGTACCTCTTGCCCTTCTATTTGTATTTCTCAGAAAATTTCTAAAATTCTTGGTAAGGTAAACTATCTCTGTAGCAAAGAGCTCATCATCAAATCCACCAGCCTTAACATCATCAACAGACTTAAGAGCCATTGATTTGGAATTGTTTGTTTTGGGTAAGTCAGACTCATAGGACTGAAGAGATCCTACAAGCTCATCAATAGGGATGGAGTCCACATCCTTGCTCTCAGTAATGGCAGTCACTTTGGGTCTAAAGTCTTCAGTTAATGATCTAAGTATCTTCCTAACAATTTTAGGTTGATCATAGATTTCACCCAAATTAAAAGCAGAATTAACAATATCATTCAGTTTGGCATAAAATTCATCAAAGGATTCATCATCAGACATCCTAATGCTCTCAAATTTAGAAGTTAATTGCTGCAGTTTGTTTATCTTAACTGCCTTTGTGCCTTCATGCACAGTTTGGAGGATTTTTCAAGCAATATGAGCAACCTCAACATTAGAGATCCTCTTAAATTCCTCCATAGAAATAGCATTGAAGATGGCATTCATAGCTTTGCTATTGAAGCCTGCTGCTTCTTTTTCAGAAGTTTGCCACTCACTCATAGGAGTAATGGGCTTCTACCATCCGTACTCAATGGAATTCCAAACTTTCTCATCAATGGATTTCAGGAATACTTTCATCCTTACTTTCCAATAAGCATAGTTATTCCCATCAAAGTGAGGAGGAACAACAAGAGAGTGTCCATTCTCCATGACAACAGGGGTCAAGGATCAGCTTAGAGATCAAAAATCTCAGACAAAAGAGCTACCTGCTTTGATACCATTTGATGGAAAATTTAGACCCCTTAACACACAATCAGATTGAGTAGCCTAGTTAATTAGCCAAGTTGTTACTTAGTCAAATTAAGTAATTCTAGGTTAAAACAATCAAACAATCATATCAAGAATATATAACAACAGAATAATAAATAACACAAGATATGATCACCCAAGAAAACTAAACCGGTAAAAAATCTGGGGAGGATTTTACCCACCGATCCTCAAGGCAAAACTGAATTCACTATAAAAGAATTGAAGTTCATACAAAAGGACTTACAAGCTCCCTGCTCGACTTCTTAATGCTACCTACCAGTAGAACTTACTGACACGACCCCGTGCAAGCTCCGAATCCATGGACTCCTTCTTTCTTGAATTCTTCAATCAGCTACAAGCACCCACGCTTGATATTCTTTAAGTCAATGGTAGCAACCAAGTTGATCATCAAGATGTTGAAGTAATCTTAATTTTGAAAACCCTAAGCTTTGTGTAAAGGAAAGCTCCTCTAGATCTCACAAGAGATTTACACAAAATAGCAATGTATGAGCAACAATACAATTGGAGCAACTCTAAAAAGTGGCTAGGGTTTTGCCTTATATACCTAGGACAAAAACATAAAACCCTAAACGTTTTAATGAGTTAGGGCTGAGTTGGAAAACTGCAGAAAAATGCAATCTGATCGATTTTCGATTGATCGAATCTATTCTTCGATCGATCGAGCCAGATCGAAATGCCCCAATGCATCTACAGTCTCTCAATTCGAACTTTACAATAATTAATCAACTTTGAGCACACTTTAACAAGATTAAATATATTGTTTTGATCATGGTTTGCCAATATTACAAATTAAAGTTCTAAATACATAAATTCCTAAACCTTTAGAACCTAACAAGCTCATTGATGCGGACCCCACCCACTGCAAGATCTTCATCCACGGCCTTGGTTGGGACACCACAGCCGAAACCCTCACCTCCGTCTTCTGCAAGTACGGTGAGATCGAGGATTGCAAGGTGGTCACCGATCGCGTCTCCGGTAAGTTCAAAGGCTACACCTTTATTCTCTTTAAGCACTAGAGGCGCCTGGAAGGCTCTCAAGTAGCCCCAGAAGCAGATTGGCAATTGCACCACCCCATGGCTGAGACTTATGGCCACACCCATCAGTTGCTGATATTTGAACATAAACACAAGATCACAAATTCAAAATTTGAAAAGAAACAAGCTCCAAGAGAGAGAAAGAGAGAGTCATGGATTTGAAAAGAAAGAAGAAAAACAAAGATACAAACACAAATAGAGCAAGTAATGGATCTGGAAAGAACGAAGAAAAAGAAGTATAAAATGAGAGTGAATGAGAGTTAGCCATGGCTGGGATAGCTCTGTTTTTGTGGGGGTTGAAATGAGGGCTTTGAGATTTATGATTTCGTTTTTGAGCTGAATTTTTTGGGTTTTTTGAGTGTTTGTTTCTTAAGAAAATTTCTGGGGATGAACCCAAGGAACATGAACATGTTCTTCAGAAATAATAATGAAAGAAATAATTTTTTTTTAAATTTAATTATCTTTTTTATTTTAAAAGAATTTAGAAAAAAACATGAAAATGTCTTTTTTTATTATTATTTTATGCTGACTTGACATTTATTAAATAACAAATAAATTTTTTATTATTATTTTATTCGCCACGTCAGCATTTACTATGTCAACAATGCACTCCGTTTGCTACATCAGATATTTCTGGCTGTTGACTAACGGAAATGACCAAAATAACACGCACTAATTGGTTTAGGGACTAAAAGTTGTGAAATTAAAATGTAGAGACCAAAATGAAAAAAAAAAGTCAAAATGTAGTAACTAAAAATGCATTTACGCCTTTCTGGAATGTAGGGTTTAGGGTCATTATTTCTTTGATATTGGGTTCATCTAATGCCTTTTAAGTTAAATTAGAGTCATATTATGGTAGGACATTAATTAGGATCTATTTTAAAATATGTTTTCATGTCAGTCAAGTTTTATAGAGTCTTTAAATAGGCCTCCAAGTTTCTAAACGAATTTTTAATTTAATAAAATTTCGGAGTTTTTTTCTCAAATTTTTGGTTAATTCTAGACTATCTTTCATTGTAGATTGAAGGAATCCTTATAGATTTAAGGTTATTTCTTAGAAGCAAATGTGTTTTTTTTTTCTTGCTTTTTGCCTGTGTCTTGATTGAAATTGACATTAAGGAAACTAGTGAGATATTGGTGATGGAGAATTAATTTTAATTAGGGTTTACAACAATGTGGTAGGTATGTGCCCGTTTGAGATCCCATTTTGAAACTGTATTTTTTTGAAATTCATTTTTTACTGCATAATTTTTTAAAACTTAACATTTTCAAAAAGTTGAAAGAATAAGTTAATTATACTAAGAACTTTTATGTTGTCATACCCCAATTCATCATTTGCATGATATTGTTTTCTTTGGGAGTGATACATAGCCTTATTCCTCAGGGTTTTAAAAAGCCTCATACCAATTAGAGTCCAAGGTAGAATATATAAGGCATAAAACCTCCCCTTACCTAGATGATATGGGACTCATCTAACATTTGGTTCTCCCTCAACTCACCCCCTTAAGAGGTCTTTTGGTCTTATGGGTCCCCACAATAGGTGAAGGAGAACCAAATTAGTCGAGTCCCACGTCACTAATTAGGTAGTGCGATGTCTTGCACCTTATATGAAGTCCTTACATTCCAATTGGTATGAGATCTTTTATAAAACCTTGAGGGATTAAGCTATGTGTCACCCCCTATGAGGACAATATCATGCTTATGATGAGATGGGGCATGACAACATATAAGTTCTACCCCAACATATTTTATTGTCAGTCAAGAAGATGGAAATATTTCTTTTTAGGTAAATGATAATTTTCTTTTTAAAAAAAATGTGAGATTGAAAAAATGCATATGGATTCCTTCAATTATTGCAATACATCATGAACCCTTTTCAAAAGAAGAAGTAAATGGATATGGAATATATTTTGTTTTAGATTGTTATATAAGTATAGCATTATATTTTAGGACCATGAGTATGGGATACAATGCCCCAAATTGATATTATATTAGTAAAATATTTGTTGTGTGGGTGTGTGTTGAGTCTTACGTTGGGCGCATATTGGGTTGATATGAGCTTTATAAACAATTACAAGAAATTTTAATTGTGACTAAGCTAGTCTTTTTAGAGTATAGCATAGATGTGATTATCAATATATAAACATCTATAAGAGTTTCAATTGTGATTAAACTAGTTCTTTTAAAGTACTTCTCTCCTCCGCTCTCCCTTATCTCCCTCCATCTAAACATAGGGTTAAGGAATAACGTAAATGTTACTAATTTTTTTTTCTTTGGACAGTTCAATGGAGCATTTCTTTGGACAATTGCCTAGAAGTTGAACTATAAGATTCACACCTAGTTTGATACTTTGATCTGTTTATTCATCTTGTAAGAACAAAACGAAAAAGTTCTAAAAATTCCTTTCTATATTTCTTTGTCAACGAGAGAATCCAGGGAGGTTAGATAGGTTCGCTCTACTTTTAAAAGTTATAAGCCAATAATGCTGTGGTTCGGCATGGCCCTTTTTTTTTTTTTTTTTTTTTTTAAGAAACCAGACCTGAGAGAGGCCCAGCAAATAGATTAAATAAACGACTAGAAAAAACTACATAGAGTCACGAAATACAAACGGAGTTACATCATCAAGGATGGACTCGATCCAAACCTACATCTCATCAATAAACTTAGCATGTCTAGTAAGGAAGTGGGCAACAGAGTTGCCTGATCTTTTTAAGAAAAAGCAGACCCGAAGGTCATTTGCAAACACGAGAATCATACATGGTTAGGGCCACCATCTTGAACTTTTACTTTCTTCGTTTTTTTTTTTTTTTTTTTTTTTGAGAATTGAACTTTTACTTTCATATTCCGAAACCACTCACAAATCATTTAATAATTAATCTTTGTTTGTCATCTTTTACTTTTATCAAAGGTATAAGGTCATTTATTAAGCAACTTTTTGGTCAAATTTGTTTTGTTTTGTTTTTTTTTTTGTTTTCTCTTTTTTCGTTATATTGAATGGCAAGAATTAAAATGGATTTAAATGTCAGTCTGCATGGCTTTCAAATCAGTGGTAAAGTTGGATAAAAATTATATTTGCCGTTGCTTCTTCAAACAGTCTGATCAAATTTTCAATTATCAAATAATTACAATCGCATTTTATTGAGACATTTGCAAATTTAACTTCACATGATTTGAGAATAATAAAAAATATTAAGTAAAAAGCTGGCCAAATGCCCAGTCATGACTCTTGAGTATCTCTTAAGACGTACACAATTTTTTTTTTTTTTTTTAATGATGTTGCAAAAGAGAACGAGAATGTCATTGTCATATGGCTTGGAAAATATTTATATTTGATTATTTTATCTTTACCATTGTACAATACCATATTAAGTAAATAGAGTTTTCTATTATTTTAGCCCCAAAAAAAAAAAAAAAAAACCCAAGAAAAATCAATTGGAAAACAAAATGTATAATGATATATATGTACAAGTTGATTATAAAAATACAAATAAAATCAATTTTAATCATCTTACTATTAAAATCATAGACTGGTTTTTAATAATAACTATACTTCATATTCATATATATTTCACTTAAAATTGATTAGATTCATATACGCACACTACACTTTCATTTTAAACTCTCGATTATTTAGCACTAAATATATGTAATCGAAAATTTCATATAAGTACAAAACTTAGGTTTCACTATTTTTCTGATTGTGTGTAATTCCCCCTATTCACACACTCCAAAATGTCGGCGAGGAGTTTTCAACCCAAAAGATCTTGAGAACTTGAGAACCATTATATCAAACTCTTGAAATTTATGATTATAGATCTTTACCTTACAATATTTGACACTTTTATATAGAATGGAGTAAATATTAGACAATGATGGTTTTTTTTTTTTGGTTTTAAATTAATTTATTTTTGGAAGAAAGCTTGAGATTAACAATATCTATCACCTAACATGGTCCGTTTGCTTTCCTCTGTGAAATGACAAGTAAAACTCGACAGAGTAAGGTTTCCACGTCCTAAACTATCATTTGTACACAAAAATTATTTTGTTTTGTTTCTTGGGAGTTTGGAATGTAATCTTATCAAAAAATCCAAATTGCTCCTGGACAAAAAATGGCAAAAAAGAATAGAGGCTCTCGTGGATCAATCATCAATCATCTTTTTCTCTTTATAATGACCACTTCGGTTTTCCACTTGTTCCCCATTTATAAAACATGAAGATCAACCTCGATTCTAGAGAGTATCATCTTATAATGTCTCTATGATTGATTATAAATTCAAGATCCTCATGTACATAATGAGAGAGAGATTTTTTTTTCCTTACAATAAGCTGGGGAGAGAAATTCAAATTTAAGTTCTTATAATATTTCTAAATTATAAGGTTTTTTACTGGGAGAGAGAATTGGGAGTAAAAAATGTGATACATGATACATTATACATAAAAATCACCTTACTTGTACATTAGCTTGATCAATGTGATGAACGAGGATATAGATATTGAAGAATCAACCCTTTGTGCATTTTTTTTTACATTGAGTCTGATTTTGTTAATTTTATGATTCTTAGTTCGATGAGATTCTATAATTCATTCTTTATGCAAATGATGTTAGCTCGATTACGAATATAGAAAAGCAAAGTAATCTTTGAAATAAATAGTGTTTTTTTTAAGAGGAGGGAATTTTAGCATAAATCTGATGGAACAAAGAGTATTAAATACAACTTTTTAGGTTTTTTGGAATGTGCTACGAATCAAGAGAGATTTTGAAAAATATAAGGAATGTACTAAGAAATTGAGACTTTAACAGAAGCACTATAAAAAAGAGATACTTGGTTAAACTCGTCACTTTACCTTGGTTTACATTCTAGGCGCTAATAAGGTTAAAACTAATTAATGCCTCTTCAAACATGGTTAATACTTATGTACACCTCCTTATTTAAGAGTATATTAAGTTCTTTAATTAAATTAAGGGTAAATTACAAATTATACCCTTAAAGTTTGGATATGTTTGGATTTTACACATTGAAATTTCAGAATTTGAAATTTACTCCTTGAAGTTTGGGGGTGATTGGATTATACATCATAATGTTTCAGAATTTTGATTTTACTTTCTAAATTTTAGAGGTGCTTGGATTTTACTCCCTAAAATTTGGAGATATTTGAATTTTATATCCTAAAATTTCAAAATTTGGGAATGTAAAATCCAAATACCCCAAACTTTAGGGGGAAAAATTAAAATTTTAAAACGTCAAGGTATAAAATCTAAACATCCCCAAACTTTAGGAGGTAAATTTCAAATTCTGAAATTTCAGAATGTAAAATCTAAACACTTTCAAACTTTAGGGGTGTAATTTGCAAGTTACCCTTAAATTAAAAAAAATATTGCTGCAGTGAATTTATTTATTCTTCAAAACATAATACTCTTTGTATTTCATTAGTCATTAGTAATGACTCATGACAACTATGTATTTAAATTTAATTGAAAAAAATTAATGCATACCATTTAAAAAATTGTTCCTAAATTCTGTCTTAATTAAAAAGATCTTAAAAGATATAGTACTTGTTTATAAAGTAGAACATTTCTTAAAGAGGATGCAGACAAGTTGCTTTTCGTTATAGAAATGAAAGAAGAGGTTATACATATAGTAATGAACCAATAACTCATAAAATATTTTAAAAATAAAATCCTCATTAATCATAGGCACCACTTGACAAAAGAGACGTATCCATCTATCATTTTCTGTAAAAGAGAGATGCACCAAAGTGGGTTTAAGTGGGAGTGGCACTCAATGATAAAAAGAGGTGAGAGATGAGTCAAAAATCCAAGTATAGGAGGAGGAGGAGCTAGGTAGCTAATCAAGTAATCATCATCAAGTGGTCCACCCATTTATAATGATGTAATCGATAACAAAACAACGGTTCCGTAAGCACAATGAGTAACAGTAATAAGCACCCCGTTTAGCTTGAAAGAGACATGTGGTCTGGGCCATGACATTTTTAGAATGACGACTATATATGCAAGAAAGTACGGCAGAAGATCCACTTCTACACGATTTGTTGGTTACCATTTTATGGAAAAAGATCAGGTATTATTCATCATGCCTTTTCATGTATCATTTTTTAACAAAATAAACATTCAAATTTTTTTTTTTTGGGGCTTCTTTAAACAATAAGTAGTTGGGTCGGCTATTCAATTGAATGATATTAAACAAGTTTTCTATCTCTTATCGAGAAAAAATTGGACTATTTTTTTTGTAAAATTTTGCTCAATTTCATGTGGCAATTCCACCAAGATCTCTTCTTTAATTGGGGGAAGTGTATGCACAAATCAGACTTTTTGAGGAAAATATTGAGAGAGAATTTGATTTGGTTAGACAAAGTGCGGTAGGGTTTTTATTTTTATTTTTTTAGGGTACTTCCGAGAACAAATTCAGCGAAGACGATGGAGTCTATAGCTCGAACCCAATTCCCAAATCAAAGAAGGCCCATGAGAGGAAAACAAAGGCCAAGCAATAATGAGAAATGTCCATGTACTCCAAACAAAGCTAATAGCTTCCGCAAAAAGGTTTCAACAGTTACAAGGTTTGCCGCAACATGGGCCAATAAGCCTAATAGACAAATCCCACATCTTTTGGGAGGGTCCAATCAGCAACCCAAGCCTGCAAAGGGACCCTACCCTTCACAATTTGAACCAAGGGAGGCAAGGTTTTGAAAGAAGGGGAGAGGAAAGTCTTAAGTATGTGATATTCTGTCACACCTTTTGGGCGATGCGTCTGTAGGGAAACGCATACACACCACAAGGGTGATGGCAAGCCTGCCATGAGGTATGTGATCTGATGTCTCTGTCATGGATTTAGGTACCATAGATGATAGAAGGATTCCTTTAAAGAAAAAAAATGACAGCAATTATTTCATTTCATCTAGTCATCTTCCATTTGAATGGTGTATGTACCAAATCAACACATACTCATAACCCAAAATAAAAAATGGACTCTGACTGCACCATATGCTTCCATGTTACATGTTACTAGGCTAAGCTGAGACGTGTAGAGAATATAACCAAGTTATCAATTGTAGGAATTCTTTACTCTTTTCTGTAGGGCCTTGTTTTTTATGTAATCATGGCAAGTTGAGAAGCTAGTAGTAGAAGAGAGCCATAGCATACATGGACATCCAACATAAACTCATTCGAGGCTATCTAGCAGGCTCTCACTCCTTTTAGTCGTTTCAATGATCTCTACTTGATAAAAAATAATCTCCATGCACAATACTCATTACAAAAAAAGGGGCTATCACAGCGTTTTCAAAATCGCTAGGATAACCCCAGAAAGCGCTGGGATAGGGTCAAAATTCCTATTATGGAGTTTTTTTTTTTTTTTTTTTTCCGGTGTTTTAAACCGCTGGTTTTTGAATGTCGGGATAGGGTCGCCGGACTTGTACCAGCACTTTTGAAAAGCGCTGAGATAGGTTCCAGCACTTTCAGACCCTATTCCGGTGTTTTTACTTGTGTTGGGACAACCTTTATGAAAATGTAAACATAACCTATACCAGCATTTTCAAAAGTGCTGGTATAGGTCATGAATGAATAAAATTTAAAAGGCCTATACCAGCGCTTTTGAAAGTGCTGGCATAGGCAGCACCTATTCTAGCACTCTCAAAAGCGCTGGGATAGGTCATTTAAAAAAAAAAAAAAAAAAAATTCCAAAACCCTATTCCAGCGGTTTTCAAAGTGCCGGGATAGGTCATTTTTTTTTTTTTTTTTAATAATTTTAATTTTTTTAGCACCTATAATGTATCTACAATACATATTTTCCAATACCTATTTTATAGCAATTGTAATGAACCACAATTTATATTTTCCAATAACAAATACAATACCACATTAAACCAAGAAACTAAATATATTTAATTGCACCATATCAATAATTACATCCCAAATGTCTAGAATGTTATATATACACAAAATAATACATCCATGTGTCTAGAATGTTATGAGGCGCACCTACACTACGATTTCACCATTGCACATATAGAACAAACAACACTCACAATATAAAATACACCACCTTTTCTCTCCATGCAAGCCACCCGCTTGCTCCAAAACAACAACCCACCACAGCAGTAATGTAAACACTTTATTTTACAATTTAAGGGAATTAAGAAGCAGATCTTACTCACCCTTTAGCAATCCTAGCGTTTGCCCACGGAAAGAAGAAGGTAAACTTCAAACAAGCTACCACTCTTGCAAAAGCGAATTGGCCATTACTCACTACTATGATAACTTAAATGACGTAAATTAAGTCAATTCTTGTCCAAAACCATGTAACAAGTGAACCACAATATAGGCTTGTTTTAGTTTTGACATACGATTGAAAATTAGCCTTGAAACTATTGGTAGTCGTATTTGAAGCCATGATGTCGGGACTCCCTATACAAAAGGAATATTTTGTTGGGTACTACTATAATCCTTAGCTATATTTATGAATTTCTGTAATTGCATGATATTCCCATACAATTTTAAGTTTGTTTGTTTGTTGGAATTAAAGTAAAAAGAAAATCTATTTGTTTATGGTTATATGTGTGTCTATATAGCATATATTGTAATCTATGTCCCTCCTTAAATTTTTTGTATTCCTATGTAAGATGATTCCTAGTCTTCATGAACAAGCTTATTTATAGAGGAATGACATTTTGATTAGTAATAGCTTTACTTAAGTAATCACAAAGCGTAATAGAAAATTACAATAGCAGTAAATGATAATAAACCAAAACACAAAACTCAAATATGATCCATAAAAACAAAGAACTACACTCATTGTTTTAAAATGTAAAATGTGCACTTCCAAAAGTTCACTTAACTTAGTGGCACGTCTAGTTTCAGGGACGCTACCTCCTATTCAAATAAAATAATTGTATTGCTGTATTGTCTACATTACTCTTGAAAGGTAAAGACAATAACCAATAAATAGCATTTTCTTGCACAAAAATCATGTTGATAATTATGAAGCACAATGTTTTAGGCATATCTATTTTTGGTCTCAAATTATTCAAAGAAATATCAACAGAAGAATGGACTAAAGAGATTTTTACAATAAAAAAGAAAGAAACCTCAAATGTTCTAAGGTTCAATATACGACATTGCATGTTTGTCAATATCAAACTCACAAACCATAACTAATAACCCCATAATCACATATATCTTTACAATAAGCCCATCATCCTCTTAGTAGCTCCTAAAATTTCTATTGATGAACCACAAATTGAATCACTTAAACGACTTACCATTTGTTAAGAACAGAAAGGGTACCTTCAAAGCACCTACAGCGGAAATCAATTGAGTCAAATACAACAACAAAATAAAAAGAAACATTATTCATTAAGATTGGCAACCATAATAGCATAATTACCATTCCCAAAACCAGAAACTAAAACATTCTTTGTACAACCATCCTTCCTTACTCTTTTATAGTTCTCATTTCACAACAATTTCAGCCTAATTAAGATGAATTTCCCAAATTTTTCAAAAACACACACACACACACAAAACCCTAAACATGTGTCATGAATTCTATTTTCCCCTCCTTTTCTACTCAATTTTCCTAGCAACCAAATCAACAACCCACCATAGCAAAAATTTTGACATATAATTATAGACTAGTAGGGTATTATAAAGTAGATTTTACTCACCCTTTAGCAATTCATTGGTTTTCTCCCAGAAAGAGAAACTCAAACTTACAACAAGCTGCTAATGTTGCAAAATCTAAGTCTAAATTATAGACTACTAAGATAATTTAAAAGACATAAATTAGGTGACTTCACGTCCAAAATCATGTAAAAAGAGAAGAAACTACTAAACTAAGTACATTGAAAGAACAAACTATAAACTAAAATAGGGAGAGGTGTGCAAAGATATACAAACCAAAAGATAAGCTCCAATATTTTGCTAGTTTGCATTTGTTCCATAGTAAACATGAGTTATTTAATAATTTAATCATACGTAGTCAGAGAATGAAAGGTTAACTTACTAGTTGCTACCTTGCTTTGCTCCACGGGAGATGCCAAAGATATTGCAGTAGCCACCAAATGTTTAATCTAGCAATTTAACAAATCCAACAGTCAGAATTGAGTTGTTTTTTATTTTAATAAAAAACACAATGACAAAGTAAAATAAAATTATCAACTAAATTGAGTGGAAAGATTAATGCATAGAAGCATTGTTAAAGGCGCTTGCTTGATTCATGTTTGAAATATTGATAAATTAGACATGCCATAGCAGACTTGTAGTTCTAGTTGTAGTTGTAGCTCTCTCTCTCTCTCTTTCTCTCTTGGGATATATATTGATAGATGATGGTTCTAAAATCTTGCACTCTTTTACACTATGCAAGTATTTTTACTAAAAAAAAAAAAAAAAAAGAAAAAAGACTACAAGAAGTCAAGAGCAAAACTCACTCATCAATTCAAAAGGAATAAAAATGGTAGAAATAATTGCATTGTCAAATTGCAAAGGTCATATTAAATTTATTTCTTTATACATTATTGTCATTCAGGTCAATTCAAATTGTTATTTGGAACCAGCTGTTTGCAAATGTTAGCTATATTTCAGTACTAGCATACTTGGTCAACGCTACCAAGTTTTTTCGCAATTCAATCATTAGTTTTAAGAAAAATTCAGTTGGAAGTGTAATAATTCTATGAAGATAAAAAGGGAAGCGGGGGCTAGGATGTAAGAGAGAAGAAGAAATAATAGTTAAATGTCTTTTTATTTTTTTTAAAAAAAAATCTATCTTACATAAGAAACATTAAGTTTCAAATCTAAAGATATTGATACTGGTAAAAAGTATCATATATACTATTTTTTTTTATTTGTCAATATACTAATTTATACAATTGAAATTTCTAATTGTTTGAAAGAAAGTTTAGAGAATCAGGATGTTTGAATGAAGCGAACATGTCAAAACATTATTGAATACTTTGACAATAACCAATCACCTTAAATGCCAGCCCACCACTTAGTTACATGCTAGATCCCTCCCCTGAGTTATTTATTATTTACAATATTATTTACTTTTACATGTAAGATCAAAACATAGAATCAACACTATCTCACACACCTAGTGAAAACATTGGCTGTCCAACTTTCATACAAACTCAGCTCAGCCCCATGAGACTCCATTTGGTTTAGTTCTAACTAAAGAATTGATTACACTAGATATTGATAATAATATGAAGATAAATTTCTAAAACTTTAGAAACAAATGATACACAAAATTCTCTGATAAACTAAAAATCTTAGCTACATTGGCTAAGGCTCATTAACTAGTTAGGACAGCAACCATAGTCTATTGACATGTGTCTTAACAAATACCAGTAATCAGTTTAACCAGCATATTGCACAAATGGGAAAGGTTCACAACCAAAAAGCAAATGGGATGAGGAGACCTATATATTTGCCAACTCCTTCTGCATCTGACTTCCATCTATTGCAAGACCTTGATCAACACATGAATCAAGGGACCTACCAAACCTCCACTGTTGGATTTAGAAGCTGAAGTACTTGTACCACCTACACACTCAAGCACCAAAATTACAACTTAGACTGGAAGGTAGTAAAAAAAATAATGACATTCATAACAACACTAAATTATAAATAAATATTGAGGGAGGAATGTGGCAATACCATGACAAGTAGACGAAAAAATAAATAAATGATTCTTCGCTTAGGATCATAACCCACATGTCTATAGAAAACCAAATAAAAAGTGCATAAGAAAACTAGATACTAGGAATTGTACTGATGGACCACTACTACTACTTTGATTGTACAATGAGCAGAAGACCCAAAAACATACAAGTCAATAAATTTTTGTTTCAGCAAAATCTCCAAGACTCCCATGTATTATTAAATTTATTTCAAGCTATGTATGCTAGCAATTTTTCTTCAATTCTCCTGATTTTAATCATCAAATCCAAACGCAACCTAGTTGAAAATTCCATACCCAAGAACCACCAAAACCATTTCGTCGTCAAGATTCAACTACTAACCATTGTGAGATGATTGGGATTCACTTGTCTGTGAAAGATGCACTGTTAACATCATGAAAAAGATGGCCACTTGAAAGTTCAGGAAAAAAAGTAAGTTCCATAACAAAGCCAACAACTTATCAAAACAAATAACAAACTAATAAAGGGGAAAGAGAAAGAAAAGATAATATAAATTCACATGGCAGCTACTTAGACAAGTTCAATATTTAAAATTAAGACTGTAGAAATATTGAAGTTATAGGTTCATATACAACATTTTATGCTCTATGTGGCTGTGATAGTGTAGGGAGGACCAAAAAAAAAAAAAATCTAACATCTAAAATTCCCTCTTGATAATATTTAAGAGACTTAAAAAAAATCATATATATATTTCTAAAATCATCCAATGGGAAAATCAAATAAGTAATATTTATCTTTATAAGTAAAAGTCCATTGGGACTTTATTCGTATCTTCATGAATGACTTGCATAAAACAAAATTGAAGACATAGGTTTGGATGATTGGTACTTTTGCCATCAATTTAAAATGAAAAGTTTAAGAATTTCATAGAGGAGCTTGACTAATACGTGGTCTCACGCTCTCCACTTTTATTTTTCTTTTGTTAATTATTTATTTATTTTTTTTCCTTTTGGCCCTGGCTTCACATCTTAACAAAATTTTGCAGTATCAGCATAATGGAAAACAATATTCTGCACTATCCGCCAATTAAATTCAATAATATATAAATTATCCCATATTTTATATATTATGAACCCATATTTTTTATTGCATTATCAAACAATTTCATGCAATCCTTTCTAATCTATAGCAATCAATGCCAAAAAACATTCTTATTATCCTGCAGATTCTTTTATTTCTTTGTTGGTTCTATCTAGCCAATATTTCAACCTAAATTCAAATTTTCCTATCTTACCCGCATTAATGCAATTCAATGTTATTTTTTATATTTTATTTTGGTTTATTCTATGAATCTAAATCATTCATTTCATTTTGTGAATATGAAATAAAAATTTATTATTGAAAAAAGAAAAAAAAATCATCAATCATAATTTCTTGAATATATACATAAACAAACTTAATAATACATCATCAAATGTATTATGTCATCAAATTTTACAAGAAGTCAAAAGTAATAGCAGATTTCTTAGAATGTTGTTGTTGTTGTTGTTTTTTTTTTTTTTTTTTTTTTTTTGTATTTTATTTATATATTAATATAATCAATATCATCTAATGTGAAAATAGAGAAAGGACACTACAGACAAAAGCATTCCTTTACTTGCTTTAAAGAGGATCCCTTTTTATAGACCCGTTTTATCCAACCAAAAAGTAGGATATGCTAATGTCAAAGGCACAAATTATCAACAATGAGAAGTGTATAGCTTCATCACTAATAAGGCAGGAATTTTTTTTTTTTTTTTTTTTTTTGGAGGATTAGAAAGTTAAGGGAAGAAAAGGTTGCCGCAATAATATTGCAACATTCACATGACAATTAACACTCCCAATAATGAAAAGTAGACCACCTTGTATCACCATGAAAGCCACCCGCTTGCTCCAAACCAACAATCCACCGCAGCAGAAATTTTAAAATATAATTATAGACTAGTAGGGTATTATGAAGCAGATTTTACTCACCCTTTAACAATTCATCGGTTTGCTCATGAAAAGAGAAACTCAAACTTAGAGCAAGCTGCTAATCCTGCAAAATCTAAGTCTAAATTATAGACTATTAAGATAACTTAAAAGACATAAATTAGGTGACTTCATGTCCAAAATCATGTAAAGGAGAAGACACTACTAAACTAAGTACAGTGAGAGGACAAACTATAAACTAAAATAGGGATAGATGTGCAAAGATATACAAACCAAAAGATAAGCTCCTATATTTTGCTAGTTTGCATCTATTCCACAAGTAGACATGAGCTATTTAATAATTTAATCATACGTAGTCAGAGAATGAGAGGTTAACTTACTAGTTGCTACTTTGCTTTGCTCCAAGGGATATGCCAAAGATGAAAAGAAGAACTCCAAGACCTTTCAATACTATTGCAGCAGCCACTAAATGTTTAATTTGGTAATAACAAATCCAATAGTCAGAATTGAGTTGTTTTTTTATTTTACTAAAAAACAAAATGGCAAAGCAAAATAAAATTATCAACTAAACTAAGTGGAAGGATTAATGCATATCTCATGGTTAAAGGCACTTGCTTGATTCATGTTTGAAATATTGATAAGAAGCATGCTCTAGGAATATAGAGTGAGACATTTACAACTTAAATATTGAATGCTCTAGAAATAGTCACTAACCCACTACTAATTTAGTAAATAGAAACTATTATACACATAGCTTACTTGTCCATCCAATATTGTCTCCAAAACAACCCCATAACACAAAATATTCTTGGTCATCCTAATATGACCAAAAAGAATAGTAGATTCCCTAAGGGAGCTCTTGCAAGAAACAATAATATCATCATTGTAGTCAGATGAGTCCTCTAAACACAAACAATAACACAACCTCAACAATGTAGCTTAAAAAATTGACAAATCATGAAAAGGAAGCCTAAAAAAAATTGACCCAGATCGAAATTTAGTAAATGTACAACAAAGAACACTCCAAAACCACTAAATCATAAAAAAAGAGAAAACCCATGTGAAATAAACCAATGCAGGCTAGGAATCATAGATCTCAGCTAAAATCCTTCATCAAATTAGAAAGAAGGAAAAAAATAAAACCAAAACCAGAAATCAAAAATAAACTAAACTTTAACCAAAACCAAAACTAAAACCCACACAATCAACCAACAGTTACACAAAAATATATACATAACCCAAACCAAACTTCAACCAAAATCAAAACTAAAAAACCAGAAATTTAACAACAAAAATATATACAAATATTGCTACAAAATAGAAATGAGAGCTAGAGAGACTTACCTTGCTTTGGGTAGGGTTTGTGGTTTTGGGTAGTATTTTTGTGTTTGAAATTTTGGAAAAGAAATGGTGGGTTTTGAGTAAAGAAGAAGAGAGGAGGAGGGGAAGTGGGTTAAGGAAGAGGAAGAGGGAGAGGGAGAGGGAGAAGGAGAGAAAATGTGGGTGAGTGGAAAACATCTGAAGTAAAGAAGTGGGAGACCAAAAACGAGAGACCAAAGTGGTGGGAAGGTGAAAAAAATAAATGGGAAGTATTAATGAGGAATTATTAATTTTAAAAGTGCTGGGACAGCTCATTCTCATTCCCTTATGGAGAGAGCTGCCCCAACGCTTTTAAAAGCGCTTGAATAGGGTGCCCTATCCCAGCATTTTTAAAAGCGCCGGGATAGGTCTTTCCTATAAGGGAAATCAATAATCCTATCCAAGCGCTTTTGGGCTTCCTATACTAGAGTTTTTGAAAAATGCTGCTATAAGCCTCCTATTGCAACGCTTTGTAAAGTATTGGTTTTGAGCCATCATAATAGGATTTCCTATACCAGCATTTTCAAAAAGCGCTGGTACAGGATTATCTATTACAGCGGTTTGTAAAAACGCCAGTTCTAGTTTCCTTATAACTAGCGTCACCTTTCACAGCATATTCCCTCCTATTCTATTCCACCTCTCCATTTTCATAGTGATGTTAAATAAGGGATGGAGTGAGGACTTGGAGTTTAGGAGGGATGTGTGTGTAGTAGTTCCAGCATTTGACTCTATTATTTTATCGCTAAGGATTTTTGTTTAAAACTTTTTAAATGACCAAGTTGTTTGTTTTGAGTAAAATAGATTGATTGAGCTTAATTTTTTTTAGCTTTATTATTGGTAATTTTTGTTGTTGGGCTAATTTTTTTGGACTTATAAATTTTGTTTTAGCTTTAATCTATTAATTTTTATGGCCTTTAAAAGGTGGAAAATGCTAAAACTACAAAATTTTTACAAATTGCTAATGTGGTGAGTGGTTAGTGATAAGTAAAAAGTGATGCAAGTACTATATGAACCAATAAAGATTTGCTACCTAAATAGTTTGTAAAATTTAGAACCTATTAATATATTAATATTTTGTGTTCCAGTTAGCTCAACTGGTAAAATCTCTAATGGTTGTATAAAAGATCCGGAGTTCAATCCCTGCTTACACCAAAAACTGATTGGTATTTTAGTCTAATGATAAAAAGTTATTATTAGGAGTGGATGCCATAGGTTGAAACTCTTTTTAAAAAAAACAATACTAATAGTTTTTAAAAAAGAATTTAAGGGGGGAACGGGTGGGGGGGGGGGGGGGGCATTGCCCCTAGTCAATATATATATCCATCCCTTCTCAAATTATCAAGAACTTAAGCTATTTAAGCAAGTGGGATATGAATTTCTTCAATACTAACAATGTCTTGAGCAAAAGTAAATTGCATGAGTAGTACTTTCTGATTTTGATGTAAATTTTCATTATCTTTAGGATATGAAATTGGCTAATCAATTGCACTTATGCTATGTTTGGAAGTTTGGAGGGAGATGAGAGGAGAGCAGAGGGGAGTAGAGGGGAGGAGAGTAAAGAGGAATGATTATCTTCCACCTTGTTTGAATGTTTTTAAAATTAAGTAAGGGAGAGGGGAATAATTAACCTTTTCATAGTTTGTAAATTTATTAATATGGTAAGGGTAAATTTGGTAATTTATTTGGCCAAGCATTTCTATGCTCTACCCTCCCTTCAAATCTCTCTAATTTGGGGGAATTAAAAATGAGGGGTTAGAAGGAGTTAGAACCCCTCCAAATTCCTCCCTCCTCTCTTAAAAAATATCCAAACAAGGTAATTTAACTTAATCCCTCTCACTCTATATTCTACTCCCCTTTACTCCTCCTCCAGTCAAACAAGCTATTAGTCTGTGAGCTCATGAAGACAAACTGTGGTAGAAAGATATAATTGTTCAAGCTAAGTGAACAACTATTATTTTGATGGGGGCATGACTGCATGAGTAGTTGCTAGCTACAAATTAAGGAAGGAGCGGTGAGAGAATTGGACTGATGTGTTAATCAAGTTGTAGTAATTCATATATGAGGTCTCATGCATGGTTCCTATAAATTGGTTTATTTTTACCTGTAATCAACTTATATTGTCTAAGGGTTTAATTAACACTTCTTGGTGTTTTCAGCAGAGGCATACATAGTTCAAATCCCCATCTCTCTCACATATAGACTTATATATATATATATATATATATATTGTCTAAGGATTGTCCGTGGTTATGAAAATGAAAAATGCCTACGAGTGATACTCCTTCTTGATCTAGGGTTGATAAGGAATTAAGGATGCTATTGGGCTTAGATTGAAAGATCAAATAATAATGCAGACATTGGTGGAGAAAATTGAGTTGGCGAAGAAAGAAAAATACTACCAGTGTCTAGACGGAGTATTTTTCCGGAAAGTACTTAGCATAATGTCACAAAATAGTTTGAGTGGAAATGTGGAATCAAAGGTGTTCCCCGTTACTTTGTCCAGCCAATACAATTGGTTACTCGGTGACAGTACGTAGAGTACAGGAAATCTTTCCATATAATATTATAATTCAAGCAAAAGTAAAAGTATTTATTAGAATATTTCACACTAAACTCAAAATGACATTTTGTGCCATTCACGGAAATCCCATCCTAGCTCATTAGTCACCCCATATATATTAAGAGTAACAAGACTAGGGGTATAATATTTTTTTTGCAAATACTAACCTAACTTGCTATAGTTAGTATTTAATAAAAATAGTGTTAGTGATAGAACTAAAAGATGAAAAGTAATGTTACTACAATGATAAAAAAAAGCTATGTTATCCAAAACTACTGAAATAATATTTTACCCCTACAAATCATAAAACCAAACACACACTAAGTGCATTCCCTTATCTACTCCATGGAATTTGATTGAATTTGGCTATTCAAGTTTTCTTTGGGCACCTTCTCAAAAAAAAAAGGGGGTAATTTTGCAAATTACACCTCTAAAGTTTGGGGGTGTATGGATTTTACATTCTGAAGTTTCAGAATTTGAAATTTACCTCCTGAAGTTTGGAGGTGTTTGGATTTTATTCCTTAACGTTTTAGAATTTGGATATTACTCCCTAAAGTTTTGGGTTATTTGGATTTTACACCTCCAAATTTTGAAACTTTAGGATATAAAATCCAAACATCCCCAAACTTGAGGAGTGTAAATTCAAACACCCATAAAATTTTGGGGGTAAAATCCAAATTTTGAAATGTTAGGATGTAAAATCCAAAGACTTTCAAACTTCAAGGGGTAAAATCTAAATTTTGAAATTTCAGAGTGTAAAATCCAAACACCCCCAAACTTTAGGGGTATAATTTGCAATTTACAAAAAAAAAAAAAAAAAAAAAAATTCTTTAGGCATATTAATATATCAAACATGTCAAAATTAATTGGTGTCTTTGTTAGGTGATAAACAACAATTATTATAGAATGAAACTGAAGACATAAGTTGAAATTCTTTCACATATATTTTCTTAGAGAAATGCTATGTCTACAACATTTCTACAACATTTCCTAAGTGGCAGATTGTTATTGGTTGTTATTGTTGGGACAAAAAAGTAATCTTAGTGTTAATTTCAAATTTGAACTAATAACAACTAACCACCTGTGATTTGTTGTAAAAATATTGTAAAATTGTTGTAGACGTAGCATCTCTCATTTTCTTATAGAAAAAAACAGACACACAAAGGAGAGGAAAATGAGTTTATATTAGGGTGGTCGATACTGTACTGGTACCAGCTGGTAGGTATGTATACCGGTATCGAAATGCCAATGTTTCATACCGGTTTAAATACCAGCCATGTACTAGCCATACCGGCTGATTTCGGGCATTACCGATTGGTACTGGGTGTACCGGCCAATACAGGAAAAAAAAAAAAATTATGTTTATTTTTTTTAGTTTTTTAATTTTTGAATTTTTGTAAGGGCAAAATGGTAACTATTTGCATTAACTTTTTCATATTATTTGTTTACTTAGTATGTAATGAACAATTAAGCTTTCTATTTTTTATATTGTGTTTTTATCATTTTAATTGATGCTAAAGTCATAAATTATGAATAATTTGTTCTGAATTGAGGTAATGTTTTATGGTAAATTTTTATATTTATTATAATACACACACACACACACACATATATACATATATTTATAAATATAAAAAATAATGGTAAACCTGAAACGGTATATCGATATTGATTGGTACTGAAATATATCGTTCTACTAGTCAAACCAATACAGCCTCTGGTATGAGATTAACTCCCTTGATTTATACACACACGAGATAAAAGGTATATGAAAATCCATTTGAAAATTCCAGAGAAAGACAGCTTGACCAGCCACACTACAAAGGATAGGACTTAGGAGCCTTGAATGTAATCCTCAATTTTTAGTTTAAAGAGTATAATGACCATAATGATAGTAATGAAGACTTTGTTATTAGTAGGCATTGATGATTGCAAGCCTTTTTTTTTTTTTTGTTGAGAAACTGATGATTGCAATCTTATGATAATATAAAAACCAACAATGGGAAATTAGTACATCAAAGTTCAAATATAAGAGATTAGGGGTTTAATCCCCACCTACATCAAAAACTGGTTGGTGTCTTAGTCTAATGATAAAGAACTATTATTAGGAGCAAACACCATAGGTTAAAACTCTCTAAAAAAAAAAAAAAATTAAAATAACTATAATATTAAAGTCACTTGCACTAAAACTATTAAGTGTTTGTTCCAATGATTGCTCTCATCTACTTATGCCACAACTATTTTTTATGTTATGGAGGTCGCTGTGTGTGAATTAATTACGGGCCAACACAATGGGATTATTTATTTATTATTATTATTTGTGGATAGGAACAATGGGATTATTTTTATTTTATTTTATTTATTTATTTTGAGAAATAAACTGATGGATTTTATTAATGTAATTCAACTACATTCAATTGTAAAATCGAAACAATATGTGATGGGACATTTTTCATCCATACTTGAAAATCTGGTATGTATAAAGCATTTTTCACCAGACTATGAGCAACTTTATTGCCGTTTCTCTTAATGTGAGAATACAACAAACTTATATAATTGTTAGCAAACAATTTCACATCTTCAATCAGTAAACCCGTTGGTGATAAGCTGCGCTCCTCTGACTTCAAAACTTGAATCAGTCCAAGAGAATCACCTTTAAGGATAGCACTTAGAAAACCCACCTCAAATGCAAAGGACAATGCCTTGAGGGCTGCCAGTGCCTCAATCTCTTCAGCCTTGTATGCTTGAGGGATTTTTTTTGAACAAGAAGCCAAAATAGCTCCATTACTATCCCGTATCACCACTCCAATACTGGACATGTCTCATTCACCAAATACAACACCATCAAAATTTATTTTTACCAACCCAGCTTGCGGACATCTCCGCCCCGTCCCTCCACTGCCATAAAAACACATGAATCTCCATTCATTCTCTATATTTTTATCAATCACTACATCAATGTAGTATCTATCAGAACCTTCCACCGTTAAATTAATCAAAGCTTTCCAATAAATAACTAAACCTCCACTCCTTCCCACTCTTGGTACAACCCATCTATGATCAAAACCAATAATACTTTAAACAAACTCTAGCATTGCATCATCTGTAAGTGTCTCGGCTAAAAACACCACAGCGAGATCTTTTGCCTGTATGATTTCAACGAGCTTCCTCCCTGTACGCTGGTTCCCAAGCCCGTGATAGTTCCAAGCTAAACAACTCATTGTTGTTGGTGGGGCTAAACAACAGCTCTCGCCAATACTGAAGGTGAGTTTTCATTCCTAGGGTCAGCCTGAAATCTTTTTGCCAACACTTCAAGTAGGCCTGCCTCTATTCTTGTAGCTCTCATTTTTCCAGGAAGTTGATACGTCCCTGCCGTGTTGCTCTTTGTTTTTCTTTCTCTGCGTGTCCAGGTAGGAGCTACACAATCCGTTTCTGAATGGAGAGCCCTAGCTTCTAGGAAGTCACGTGACTTTTTAAGTTGAGATAAATCACTTAAATTGTCACGTGAGCTAGGGTTTTTTGTTGCTCTCTTGCCTGACCCCAGAAGTGTAGCTGCTCCAAACTCCTTAGCCAAACAAACCTCCTCATTATTTGCTTCCAAATCAAATTTGGTCTCATTAGTATTTTTTAATTCAACTGTTATTTCCTCATTAATTTTGGCTTTTAAACTCGTATCCTCCTTCCTATTTCCATCCACCTTATTATGAATTAATGAGGAAATATTATCACCATCAATGCTGTCTTTAGTGCTGACCATTACACCATGTGATTGCTCCGGCATCTTCCCTCTACTTTAAAATGAATTCCGACCAGAATCACGGTCATCTGATGCCCCTAAACACTTCTTCTTCTTCGCTGCATAGTAACCAGGGACTATGATTGCATTTTTCCTAGTAGTTACTAAGAGGGGTGCTCTCAATTGTGGTCCAAACCCATGCTGTTCTACTATGAGTGTACCCTCACTGTCAATCCACAACTCACAATCTTTGTCGTCGTGAGTGAGTTGCCCACACCAGTGGCATAAGTTAGGCAGCCTCTCGTACTTGAACGAAATCCACACCTGTTTTCCTCCTTCACCAACCAATATCAATCTTCCACGGCATAAAGGTAAAGACAAATCGATGGAAACCTGAACACGTAGAAAGTAACCACCATCATAAATTTTTGGGTCATTTGGCGCTGATACCTCTCCTAACACACTACAAATTTTCTTTGCCGCCTCAATTGTCATATATTTAATCGAAATTCCATGTACTTGAACCCAAAGTTTAGTCTTCTTAAATTGTATGTCTTCCAGTGGAGATTCATTTTTATATTGACTCATCACCACCAGGTGTTTGTCAAAAATCAATGGTTCACCTTCTAAAATTTTGTCCACATCCTCCTTATTGTCGAAAGTGAAAATAATTTTATGGTCTCCAAAACTCTGAATCTTGAAACCATTTCTGGCTCTCCATAATGGGGTGAAAGTCTTAGCTATAATCTCCATATTGATGGCTTGTCTGGTTAAAAACTTTGCAGCAATAGAGAAATTCTCAACTTTTTCATCATCAAGTAAACAATAGCCTGGCCCTTCTCTGTCAGAAAGAGTAAGCCGATTCCATGATTGAGCCAAATTATCCATCCTCACTAGCGCTCAAAACTGTTTCCCAAACCCACAAAAAATACCCAACAAGCCTAGGAATAACAGTATTACTCCCAGGATACCAAAACACCTTCTAAGGAGGGACACTCCAATTCTACAATGTAAAGGAAATAGAGAGAAAAGACACCACTTCTAAACATAGAGAAACTAAAAACCCTAATACCAGAGTAGTTGGGAGTCAAGATAAGCCATCACTGAGAGGGGTTGGTGTTGGTATAGAAGTCAAACATCAATGGCAACAATGGGATTACGTTGATCCAGTTTAGTACATCAAATTTCAGCAGTCATATGATTTTTTATTTTTTATTTTTTTTATCTAAGTCATATGTTCAAATTACTATATATATACTCCACTAAGTATGTGTTCCATTAATTGGCTATTGAGGTTGCTATACATGAATTATGGGTTCTAGAAGATGAGTTAGCATCCAAGCAATTGTATGTGTCATACTATGCAGTGTGCACAACTAGATCATGGCACACAAAAAATCAATGCTAGTGACAAAATAATTTTGTATGTGTTTGTGTCATAATTTCACAACTTATTTTTTTTAATTTTTTTTTTATAATAGTTTAATTGATAAACTTTTAGTCCTTATTATTTGAATCTACCACTCATACTACTTTTTTATATACCACTAGTTTGGGTGGCACGTGCAAGGCACATGCAAACTCTTGAATGATAAAATTAAGATAGACTTTTTATTTGAAAAAGCATGAAACCGTGTAAATAAAAGTGTATGTCATACAATGTTAATCTCATTTGTATAAGAATTTTGATTACAAAAATTTAGGGTAGGTGTTTAACAACATATAAATATCTATTTTACGATAATAGTTTCTTAGTACCTATTTTGCTAAAGGTAATATTTATACACTAAAATTTTTTAAGAATGATAACGAATATCATCATTTTCCAACAATAATTAACTGAGTTTTGCTAAAACATTGTCACAATATTTAAATTTTTGCAACGAATGTTGTCATATGCTCTTCATCCAATACCTACAACCATCCACAATGAAAATTTTGTGTTATATTCATACTTCCTTCTTTATCACCTTACATTTTATGAGTCTAGGTATGACATTTAGCTTACTTAGTTTTTAATGAACACCCATTTTAAGCAAGAAGAAGAAGAAGAAGGGAAAAAAAAAAAAAAAAACAAAAGATAGTTTCATTGAATTTCCCATTAGATAAAATTATATCTCTAAAAGATTTAAATCTAGCAAATTAATGTTCTCTAGGTAACAAATAAAACACCCTATATCACCATTCCAATTTTCAAAACATTATTACCACCTAAAACTCAAAATACTTGAAGAAAATTTTTGGGATATCAAAATTTAGTCAGGGTGTTTTAGACACTACATTTTATTTTATGAATCATAAGATTTCAATAGGTTTAACTAAGATAGTAAAGTATGGGGTATTTTCTAGTTTCCCAAAGATTAAGGAGAAATTGTTTGATTTTAAAGCTTAGGGGGGAATTATGAACTATCCCAAACATAAATGATGGAAAGTGTTTTTATATTTAGTTTTTGCTTCTTCTTTTTTTGTGTGTGTGTAAAACTATATGTTTTTTTTAATAATTAAAACAGTGCATTAAAAAAAAAAAGCAAAAATACAAAAAGTTAACCCAATAAAATTGTGTGTGAAATAATGAGTTTTGGCTCAACAAAATGTCACAACACTTTGATAATACCTTTATTATTTTATTACAGTATATTCTATTTTGACTTATAAAGAACTAATAGCTCAATAGTTATGAAAATATTGGGTAACAATATGTCACAACATTTCACAATGCCTTTATTTTCTATTGTGATTGGTTTTAGTATGATATTTTATTATTTTATTTTAACTTAAAAAAAAATGACATCTCAATAATTGTGAAAATATTGTGATAAGCTCTTTGCTCTTTTTATAGATAGAAATTAACACAAACCATATAGAAATGTAGGGCTAAAAGGCATCCTGTGGGAGTAAATGAGTAAATGACAGAAAGACCATGCCTATTGATTCTGCTATGAACTTAAAAAAAAAAAAATGGTAAAATGCAAAACTTACCCTCTATGTTTCACAAAAATTCATTTCAGTCCTTTAACTCATTATAGTCCTCTAGTTTTCAAGTTCATTAATACATTTCCATAAACTTTAGTTATAGGTTGCTACCAACTAAAGTGTAAAAGACAAAAATATCCAGAAACAGTTATGGCCACCCAACTACTTTTCAAGGACAAAAAAGTCATTACATTCAATGCAAGCATCTACGTGCGCGCGCGCGCGCGCACACACACACACATATATATATATATATATATATATATATGTATGTATGTATGTATGTATTGAAAAAGACAAAACAAACCCTCTAATGCATTCAGCCTACTTGTATTTTAAGAGTAAAAAGGTTATCGCAGTTATTAAACAAACAATAAACAAAGAGCAAGCAAGGTGCTCGACAAAACACTGTTCACAGGCTCATTCCACTTTTTAATTTTTATATAAGTAATAGAAATAGAAATGCAATTTTTTGGTGAAATTATTTGTGTACATAGACTTATTGGACATAAAAAAGTCATATGGGCCTTGCGCCTTCTTTCTGCCCTTATTTGTATGTGTGGCGTTTATTTTTTATTTTGTGCCCGAACCTGGGGCCTGCATTGTGCCATTTTTTCGGCATGGTGAGAGGGAAGTGAAGACACAAATGGGCCTTGACTAGTTTGGGCATTAGGAAATAACCGTGAGGTCTGCATAAGAATGGACCACATTTGGGCTAGGGTTCAGTATGCATCATTTTAGGGCTAGCCTTCAAAATAAAGCTGAGATACCCAAAGGACAAAATTGCAAGGATCAGTGCAAAAAACTTGATAAGGGGATTGTGAATACAATATGGGAAAGTTAGTACAACCCCAAGTATTAAATAGTAGTAAGTAGTGTTGATATTTGACAAAAAAGAACACAATAGTGTTATTATTATTATTATTATCAACGTACGTCAAGTGTCAACGAAGGCTAATGCATAATTTTTTTCGACCTATGGTGAAGTCATTAGAAAATGATATTGATGTTTTAAAAACAGCTTGATTATAATTTATACACATTTTAATTATTATTTAACTCCCACATTGCATTTCTAAAAAATAATGGGCCTTCAATAGCTCCTGCCTCCTAGGGATATATAATGTCAGCAACTCATTCATAAGAGTTTGTTTACTCTCTACTCAATTGTTGCTATAGGGGACTACTCCCCTTCTTTTTTTTTTTTTTTTCTGAACACAGGGGACTATTCCCTATTGGTGTTTGCCTAAGATAAAATTTAATGTGCTCGCTAGGAAGAATGTTCATAATAGCCATTATATTTTATACTTTATTAATTACCAGCATCAACATGGTAATTGTTTTTGCTTGTGAAAAAAAAAAAAATATTTGTTGAACCGTATTGATCTTAATTTATATGACTCCAGTAATGTGGATATCATTATTTAATTTACAAAAGAAAGAAAGCTTATATTATTATTATCATATGTGTTTACTCCATTAAATAACTGAACTCCACAAAGGTTAGGGGAACTTGATGTTTAAATCTGAAACATTATACTCCAACATACTTGATACGGGGAGAAAATAATCCTTGTTCCATCACATATAACAAAGGACTAGACAGCATTATCCGATTGCTTATATCTATATATTATTGTATTTATTCTGATCTTATTGTTCTTGATCCTATGGATTGCTCTCTAATTAAAATATTAAGCCCCTAGATATGATGATCTTTATAGGCTTTTCAAATGGCTATTGTAATTTAAAATTATTAAAACCTCAACATTTAGTTAATGACAACTCAAAAACTATAAAAGTTCAATTTAAATACAATTCTTCGCTATCAGTTTCCTCACATATATTTGGTTCCTCCGTACACTGACGAATTCAATAGCTTTAAACGTGTACAACTTGGATCAAATCAAGTACTACAAGTCTACAATTGAAATATACTTTGGCTTTAGAACTTTTTATTTTATTTTATTATTTTATTTTATTTATAACTATGTCGTTTGGTTCTCTATATTAAAGTATCATATAAGTTCAATTTCCAAGTTACTAATATTAAAGCATGCAATAATATAGATACTCATTGCATAAACATTTGTCCACAAGGCGTAGCTTTACCAGTACACTTCTTGGCAGATGGCACATTTGATCAGCTAGGAACTGAATTCTAGGAGATTATTTATTGAAAAAGTATTAGGTTTTGAAGTTGCATTGTAAGTAATTGCAAATATGTTGCATATCAAGTTTCACTTTTGGCCAACCATCATGCTTAGCAAATATCCTTTTGGCATGATCCAATACATTAAAGTTTTATTCAATGTTTTTTCTTTTTCTAAGACTAATTTAAGTTGCATTAATTTTTTTTTAATAGAATATTAAGTATTTTTAGCACACATTGAAAAATAAATGTGAGTAAAAGAGGTTTAAAACTTGTGCTGTGTATCTAAGAATTAGGCCATTTTTTTGTTTTTTTGAGAAAGAACACTGTAACTTTATTCAGAAGATGCCAAATCAGCTTGAATTACAGCAGAAAGATGTGAAGGAACATTCTCCATCCACACCGTATACTCGCTAACATGTCTTGCATGTCTAGCATTGTTATGTGCCGCACAATTACCTTGTCTTCTAACATGACTATAACTAACATCACCAAACTGTCTTGACAGCCACTTAGCTTCCTTTATCAGGTGTCCAAACTCCCCCTGCTCCCTGTTTTCCCCTACCAGAGCATCAATGGTGATCTTGGAGTCCCCCTCAAGGATGAAAGACTCAAGACCAATGTCGCCAGCAAATCTCAAAGCCTTTATTGCTGCAAGGACCTCCACAGCAGTGACCGATTAGGGGAGTGGGATCTTTTCTGTCATTGTAGCCACCATAAGACCTTTATCATCCCTAATCACAACACCAACGCCAGCTGAGTCATCCTCTCTAAACACAACCCCATCAAAGTTCACTTTGTGTCTCGACCAGGGTGGAAGTTTCCAGATAACCCATTCTGAGCCTCGAGAGAGAGGGTGAGGGGGTTTAGGAGGAATAGAGCGAACAAAAGCTGCACGGACTACTCGCACCTCAGGGAGCACTTGCTGAATCGGAAAGGCCTTATTGGTGGTTCTCAAAGTATTCCTCCTATGCCACACCATCCACACGATAGTAGCAAAGTAATCCACATCCAAACCTTCATCAATAATGTGCTTAATTAAGTCCCTAAAGCTCTGAAACGTTCTGGTATAGCAGTTCCTCTAGCATTGATCAAGTGACCACACTTGAGACAGAGAAGGGCAAGACCACAGTGCATGTAAGGTATTTTCCGAGGTGTTATGGCAGTGATCACAGCAGTTGGATGGAATTACTCTTCGCCGTTTGAGGTTCGCTTTCATCGGAATGGTGTCTTTGATTGCATGCCACAAAAAATTCCTTATCTTTGGCTGTACTGCGAGTCCCCACACCTTCTTCCAAATACTATCAGTGTCCGGTTGGTAAGAATGGTCATCCAAACTTTGGACTTTGCAAAGAAACCTATACCCTGACTTGACAGAATAAATGCCCGAGGGAGTAAAGGGCCAAAAGAGCTTGTCTTCAGCTGCTATGTTGTTCAGTGGAATTGACTTGATCAAAGCAATATCTCGTGGGAGGAAAAGATCATTTAGCAGAGGAATGTTCCAAGAAATTGCATCCGGATTGATAAGGCTTTCTACAGTAACATCTTCAAAGCCCCTGACTAGTGGGGAAGTGATAAAAGGAAGGAAATCTGATGGAAGCCAGGGGTCAGACTAGGCCTTAATTGTTGCACCCGAGCCTACCCTCCATCTCATCCCTTCTTTTAGCACCTCTCTACCAATTAAGATACTTCTCCATGCGTATGAACCCGAATGACCCTCCTTTGCCTCCATGATGGAACAATTTGGAAAGAACTTAGATTTGAAGACCTTATAGAAGAGGGAATTTGTATTATGTAGTAATCTCCGAGCTTGTTTTGCTAAGAGGGCATCATTATATAATGCAAGGTCCTTGAAACCCATGCCACCCTCATTCTTAGGTTTACAAAGCTCCTCCCATCTAACCCAATGTATTTTCCTCCTATCTCCCCTTTGTCCCCACCAAAACTTCCTAATGAGCCCCTCAATTTCATTGCACAAACCAATTGGAAACTTGAAACAATTCATTGAGTAGGTGGGAATTGCTTGGACCACTGCCTTTATCAAGATTTCTCTACCGGCTTGAGAAAGTAATTTTTCTTCCTAACCTTGAAGTTTCTGCCACACACGCTCCTTTATGTAGTTGAAACTACTTTTCTTATTTCTACCCACTAAGGAGGGCAGCCCCAAGTACTTCTAATAACTCTGAATCTCTTCCACACCCAAACAATCTTTAATCAATTGCCTACTATCATCATTGGTGGATTTGCTAAAGAAAACTGTGGTTTTTGCTTTGTTGAGTTGTTGCCCTGACCCCACCTCATAAACTTGCAATACTTCCATAACTTTCTGACATTCCTCAGCATTTGATATGCAAAATAACAAGCTATCATCTGCAAAAAGTAGATGGGTTAGTGAAGGGCTCCTCCTACTAAGAGAGAAACCATGTATGTCACCCCTCGATACTGCTTGAGAGAGTAAGCCATGGAGGCCTTCGGTGCATAATAAGAACAAGAACCTTATTGTAACTTTCTTTAAAACAACCTTCTCCCCTCTCCCCGTGTGTGTTAAATATATTTAGTATTCTATAAAATAAAATAAAAAATAATAAAAAAAAGTTGCATTAAAATTGCACTTTAATAAGCAAAAGAAATCAAAATCTCACCATATACTATGGAGAAAAAACTCATTAATGATTCCATAAATAAGGTTGTAAGATCATCAAAAAAATAAATAAGGCTGTAAAACAAATTAAGTTGCTACTGCACAATTAGAGCTCAGATTCTTAAGATGCTATTTTAAGCTTGTTTCTTACCTATACAAACCATGCATGCTCAAGCTTGAGTTTGAAATTGACTCATTAATGAACCAAGTTCGAATAAAGCCAATTTTAACTCCATATGTTTGACCACCACATACTCTTTGTGCGATGGTTACTCCACAAGTATAAGTGTTTATGGGGTATGTGGGGCAAGGGTTGGGGTTCAATTTTCCAGGAGGAAGCTTCACACACATATATTTAGATTAGGCTAGAGTAGAAATTCTATCTTGTAAAAAAAAAAAAAAAAAAAAAACTCCATATGTTTGTGAACCCTAAAGATAATACACTTTTAATATAATTAATATATTAAACTTAAAGTGGTCAAGAGCATTGTAACTCAACTGGTTATTACATTCAAGATTTAAACCCCTCCTCACTCATTATAATCATTGAATTATTAAAAAAAAAAATTAAATGAAATTCACTTCAAAAAAGTGGGAAAAAAAACTAAAATGAGATTTATCAATAAATGATTGTTTCATGTATTATATATTGTAGGGTCTGGATTTGTGGGCCAAGCCCAAAAATAATAAATTTGTAGAGCGTGGGTGATAGAACTAGGTTAACTATGGAGCTAACAGCGGTTGATCACAGCAGACAAGTATAAACCAGTATAAAAGTACACGTAAAGATCAAGTAAGTTCAAGTCCGAAGAGACTTATGATAGATTGAATACAGGTTACAATTTTCCTCCTCCTCTTTCATTAGGAACCCTTCTTCTTTATATATCTTCCTCCACTACCATCCCCATCGTCCACCTGTTCTTCATCCAGCTCCCTACTTGAGTGTATGTCATGTAATGTATCTCCCTTAGCTTTTGTGAATGACGGTAGCTCTAGCTGTACTGTTCAGAGATCTTCTCCACATAAATGTGGCTAGAAAAGTTGCTGCAGTGCATTTAATACAGTGGTGGCAGCTTTTCTTTTTAGATATTTCTCCGTTCTTCTTATCTCCAGGCGTGTCTAGAGTTTATCCAAATTGCTAAAGTCACTAATAAACTCCTCCAAACCCCCCAGATGTTTACATGACCCCAAAATCCTTTCATCCGAGGATGATCGTCTCTTCAGAACAACGATGCTTTCTTTGGACGGAGTTTATTTGTCCCCATGTATCCTCCTTTCACACGAAATACCCCTCGACAATTTGAGCCTCCTCGGACATAGACTAATCTTTACCTTGGGCTTTAGGCCCCACTACGTATGGCTGGGCTTTACCCCCCCATTAATAGCCCCTCAAAATTTTAATTTTTCCTTCGCCTCCGAAGAGAAAAAATGAGATTTTGATTTGCTACACAGTAAAAATTAGAAATGCACAAATATCTTGATTTGCGCGTGTAGTAGCATGGGTTTGCACACTTCATAATTGTTGCTGCAGTTTCAAGGTTTCCAAAGCTTCATTAATTACTTCAGGTGGCGTTTTGTCTTTGCCATCTAACGGTGGACTATTGATCCAACGGACACGATCCTTCCTCGGAATTTGGGCGGGATAACTCCCTTTCCCTCATTTGTCTCCATATAAAGCCCTAGAGGAGGTTTTTTTCTCCCTTACTTTACATACTTTCAGACTTTCGAGCGAACAGAAGCATTCAAATCGACCAGACTCTACAATCATCAAATTTAAAATTTCCAAGCATCCCCACAAGCTCAGATATCATTTTCCGATCCGGTATGTGTAACTCCTCATATTCTTGTCTTTATTCCTCTCTTCGAACACTCTTTTTGTCCTTTGAGTAGTCACCTCCTAGTCACCGCGTTTAGAGTTCCTCTTATCTCATTTGTTTAGGATGGGTAAGTATCAATATCTGGTGGACAGTCCCGCTCAGATGGAGAAGTTTAGAGCCACATACCGCATTCCTGAAGACGTGGGTTTGAGATATAGCCCCCTAGAAAAAGTTATAATAGATCGGAAAGAGGGTGAAGTGATAATCCCCATCATCGCCTTCCTGGAAGGAGGAATGACGATTCCCATGGGTCCTATCACCACTAACTACCTTTGAAACCATAGGCTTAGCCCCGAGCAATGTACCCCCAACGTTTTTAGGATATTAGGGGCCGTTGATGATTTGAACCGTCATCTGGGCTTGGGACTCACCTGGCTAGACATGGTGCATATGTACGAGTGCCACAGTCAGAAAGCAGCGGGATATTATTTGAAATCCCGATCCGACGCTGTTAGGCTTGTCTCCTACCTTCCCAAGTTTAACAAGGGAATGAAAGACGATTATTTGATTGTCTCGGGTGTGTGGCACGATAGTTTTCACTGCCCAACCACACCAGGAGAACCAGGTGGGGGTATCTTAGATTTAGGCTTGCTAACATTAGATTTAGGATTGACTTTCATTGCAACTTAGTCTTTTCGGTCTTATTGTTGCCAACTTTCTGATCAAGTTTTCCTGTGATGTTGACAAATAAAAGAAACGTTACTCCTTGGCTGAGCTTTACCAACATTGCCGCGCTCAACTATTTGTTGCGATCGAAGATTTTCATAAGTGAAGACGGGTAACTCCGATCGATCCCCTTTATTCTCGGTTACAACTCCAAACCATCTGATTTGCAGCCGGTCGGGAACGCGATAAGGCAAGGAGACTATCACCTCCACCAAATCGACGTTGGTCGGAAGGACTTTTTGGCCTTATTTGATCTCCCTCCAGTGCCACATCCAAACCCTTAAGGTGTATCGCTGCTCGTCCAGCTGGTTCAGCAAGTCCCCCTTGAATCGGTGGTGGTAGGCGAAAGGATTGGCTCTTCGACCTCCTCACTAGAGGAGCAGATAAATAAATTTAGATTCGAGGGAGAAGTTTCAAGAGGGGTTCAGGTGATACTGTCCTCAGATTCTGAGGAGGATATTGATAGGCAATCTAGTGTCCACCCTCAAATTCTGATAACTACTCTTCCAGAGGACACCTCGGAAGAAGAAATGTCGGATTTAAAGGCTGTAATGAGGAACAGGGGTAAGAAGGCCGAGCCGAAGGGCACTGGGACTTCCCAACCTGTGGTGAGCTTGCCTCCACCACCACCTCAGGTCCCTGATCTCGGCTTAAAGCCAATTCCGGACTGAAGAAGAAGAGGCCTCTCGAACCTGAGGAGAGGGAGGTGGTGGTGCCACCAAAGACAAAAAGCAACAGAAAGTGGTGAGGGACCACCGAAGCAAAAGGCCCTCATCCACAGAGAGCCGGGAGGAGCCTCCTATTGCTGATGTGCACCGAGGGCAACGCACATGGTCTTCCAAGTTGGAGCTGGATGGCGCTCCTATTTCTTGAGAGACCTCCCTCAGAAACTACGATGTGGGAAGAGCAGGGCTAGTAGCTAAAGCCTTGGAGCAACCATTGCTCCTCCCCCGAGACATGGAGTCATATAGGCGCTTTAGCCAGTATGAACTCTTTATGACCCTGAAAAGGGGCCTGGCCATGATAAGTGAGTTTATCCAGCTCTTCGGTTAGCATGTTAATTTTTCGCTTGTTTTATGCTAACGGTTTTACTTCACTATGCAGATTACCTAGGAAGTTTTCGTGGTCAAAGAGTGGAACAGAAAGGCCTACGTCGAAGCCCAAGCAGAGGCCCACTCTCAGTCCGAGGTAGAGAAAACCCTGGGTAGCTTGAAAGAGGAGTTTTCTCAAATCTCTGAGCAGCTCAAAGAGGTGACCCATGAGAGGAACAGCCTCAACGCTGGCCTACAAAATGTTGAGAGTTAGGCCGCAGCCCAATGCAAGTTTCTGAACGAGGCTCAGACCAATTTGGCAACTGAGAAAGCGCTTGTAAAGGATCTTCGCGCCGACCTCCAAAAGGCTAAAGAGGCTGCCAAGCTAGCTCAGAGGAATGCTCAGCTGGCCAAGGAGGCGACTGAGGCTGAAAAGAAAGCATCATACCAACTGGGAGTGGAGGTGACTGAAAAAGGTCTTATTGAGCAGTTTGCCTTGGTCAGCCGAGACTACTGTGACATAACATGGGGCAAGGCGCTGGATGCTGCTGGGGTGTCTGCTGACTCGGAACTGAGGCTGCCTAGGAGCATTTATTATGACCCAGACATCCGAGAGCTCCCAGAGTCTGATCCCCCTCCTCCAACACAACTCCCAGAGGCTTCGGAGCAAGCCTTGGTCAGCCAAGCTCCTCCAACCACCCTTGAACCTTTTAAGGATTTTGGTCAGCCAGGTGATTAGAGCACCCCAGCTGAGCCACCTAAGGATAAGGGTGAGAGCTTGGAAAAAGAGAAAACTTCCTCGGAGCCCAAGGACCAGGCCCCAGAAGCTGCTGCTACTCGGACAAGCCAGGTTGCCGACCCTGTGGTCCCTTAAGTAGAAACTTAGATACTTAGATTTTTTTTTTTTTTTACTATTTTCCTCTTCTTGTTTTCCTTGTATGTAAAGGATTGTAAACTATTCTCTTTTGATCAATGAAATAGTTTCCCTGTTACTTTTGGTGTATTTGTTGCATACCATATGACTTACTTTTGCTACAAGTAACTGCACTTTATAATTATGGTAATGTATGTAAACATAATTACCAGATCTTGCTAATAGTGCACATAACTAAGATTGGCATTGAAAAGAGCAGTTTGTATAAGAACTACTACTAAATATTGAATATGACAAGCATTATAAAAGCTTCAAAGGTCTTTTCGAACATGTACAAAGAAGGATAACATAAGTTAGAGTTAATTTAAATATATTCAAGGACGTCAGACAAGACTCATTCCAGAGTTAAACCTTAATAATAATAACAACACAATGGCGTTGACTAACCTATACTATCTGATCCAAGGATTGCAGGCATGTGAAGGAGTGTTAACTAACCCAAATCATCTGGTCCGAGGATTACAAACATGATTGAGTTTAAATTTAAACACTTAGAGAACCGATAAGGAGTGTTAACTAATCCAAATCATCTGGTTCGAGGACTACAGGCATGATTGGGTTTAAGTTTAAACACTTAGAGAACCGATAAGGAGTGTTAACTAACCCAAATCATCTGGTCCGAGAACTACAGGCATGATTGCATTTAAGTTTGAACACTTAGAGAACCCATAAGGAGTGTTAACTAACCTAAATCATCTGGTCCGAGGACTACATGCATGATTGGGTTTAAGTTTAAACACTTAGAGAACTGATAAGGAGTGTTAACTAACCCAAATCATCTGATAAGGCGTGTTAACTAACCCAAATCATCTGGTCCGAGGACTACATGCATGATTGAGTTTAAGTTTAAACACTTAGAGAACCAATAAGGAGTGTTAACTAACCCAAATCATCTGGTCCGAGGACTACAGGCATGATTGGGTTTAAGTTTAAACACTTAGAGAACCGATAAGGAGTGTTAACTAACTCAAATCATCTGGTCCGAGGACTACAGGTATGATTGCGTTTAAGTTTAAACACTTAGAGAACCCATAAGGAGTGTTAACTAACCCAAATCATGTGGTCCGAGGATTACAGGCATGATTGGGTTTAAGTTTAAACACTTAGAGAACTGATAAGGAGTGTTAACTAACCCAAATCATCTGGTCCGAGGACTACAGGCATGATTGGGTTTAAGTTTAAACACTTAGAGAACCAATAAGAAGTGTTAACTAACCCAAATCATTTGGTCCGAGAACTACAAGCATGATTGGGTTTAAGTTTAAACACTTAGAGAACCCATAAAGAGTGTTAACTAACCCAAATCATTTGGTCTGAGGACTACAGACATGATTGGGTTTAAGTTTAAACACTTAGAGAACCGATAAGGACTGTTAACTAACCCAAATCATCTGGTCTAAGGACTACAGGCATGATTGGATTTAAGTTTAAATACTTAGAGAATCGATAAGGATTGTTAACTAACCCAAATCATCTGATAAGGCGTGTCAACTAACCCAAATCATCTGGTCCGAGGACTATAGGCATGATTGGGTTTAAGTTTAAACACTTAGAGAACCGATAAGGAGTGTTAACTAACCCAAATCATTTGGTCCGAGGACTGTAGACATGATTGGGTTTAAATTTAAACACTTAGAGAACCGATAAGGAGTGTTAACTAACCCAAATCATCTGGTTCAAGGACTACAGGCATGATTGCGTTTAAGTTTGAACACTTAGAGAACCCATAAGGAGTGTTAACTAACTCAAATCATCTGGTCCGAGGACTACAGGCATGATTGAGTTTAAGTTTAAACACTTAAAGAACTGATAAGGAGTGTTAACTAACCCAAATCATCTGATAAGGCGTGTTAACTAACCCAAATCATCTGGTCTGAGGACTACAGGCATGATTAGGTTTAAGTTTAAACACTTAGAGAACCGATAAGGATTGTTAACTAACCCAAATCATCTGGTCCGAGGACTACAGGCATGATTGGGTTTAAGTTTAAACACTTAGAGAACCGATAAGGAGTGTTAACTAACTCAAATCATCTGGTTTGAGGACTACAGGTATGATTGCGTTTAAGTTTAAACACTTAGAGAACTCATAAGGAGTGTTAACTAACCCAAATCATATGGTTCGAGGATTACTGGCATGATTGGGTTTAAGTTTAAACACTTAGAGAACCCATAAAGAGTGTTAACTAACCCAAATCATTTGGTATGAGGACTACAGGCATGATTGGGTTTAAGTTGAAACACTTAGAGAACCGATAAAGAGTGTTAACTAACCCAAATCATTTGGTTTGAGGACTACAAGCATGATTGGATTTAAGTTTAAATACTTAGAGAATCGATAATGACTGTTAACTAACCAAAATCGTTTGGTCCGAGGACTACAGGCATGATTGGGTTTAAGTTTAAACACTTAGAGAACCGATAAGGAGTGTTAACTAACCAAAATCATCTGTCTGAGGACTACAGGCATGATTGGATTTAATTTTAAATACTTAGAGAATCGATAAGGAGTGCAAATTGTCATAGTGGTTAAAGAGAAGATTCGATTAATAATAGTACATTTTGAGGTTATTTACATTCCAAAGGCGCGATATTACATGACTATCTAGGTCCTCCAGGAAATATGCTCCAATGCCAGCCCCTGAAGTGATACGATATGGCCCTTTCCAATTGGGTCCTAGCTTCCCCTATGTTGGGTTTTTTTAGTACCCATAACTTTCCTAAGTACCAAATCACCAGGTTTTAGGGGCCTTAATTTTACGTTGGCATCATAGCCTTGCCCGAACTTTTGTTGGTAATGCGCCAATCGAACCAATGCATTTTCTCTCATTTTTTCAATCAAATCCAAACTCCTTTCTAGAAGTTCATCATTGCTGGTCGGACTGAACGAACTGGTTTTTAGGGTTGGGAATCCAGTTTCCAGAGGGATGACAGATTCAGCCCCACAAGTCATCGAGAAAAGGGTTTCTCCAGTAGATCTACGAGGCGTAGTTCTGTAAGCCCAAAGTACGTGCGACAACTTTTCCACCCACTTCCCTTTTGCATCGTCTAATCTCTTCTTTAGTCCATTGACTATGACTTTGTTAACTGTTTCTGCTTGTCCGTTCCCCTAGGGATAGGCAGGGGTGGAGTATCTATTTGTGATTCCCAGTTCACTACAATAATTCCAAAATGCTTTATTGTCGAATTGTAGGCCATTGTCCGAGATGAGAATATGAGGAACTCCGAAACAAGTAACAATATTCTTCCATACAAATCTCTGCACATCTACGTCTCGGATGTTGGCCAGAGGTTCAGTTTCAACCCATTTGGTGAAATAGTCTGTGCCGACTAGAAGGTACTTCCTGTTTCCTGCAGCCTTTGGGAATGGACCCACTATATCTAAGCCCCATTGAGTAAACGGCCATGGACTAGATAGTGGATTGAGGACTCCACCTGGTTGGTGTATGTTCGGCGCAAATTGTTGACATTGATCGCACTTCTTAACATACTTATGGGCTTTTTTTTGCATGTTCGGCCACTAATAACCTTAAGTAATGGCTCGGTGAGCTAAAGATCTACCTCCAGTATGACTCTCACAAATTCCTTCATGCAACTCTTCTAGTAATAACTTAGCCGTTTCAGGATGAATACACAACAGGTATGGTCATGAATAGGATCGTTTGTATAATTTCTGATCTTCGAATAGCCAGAACCTGGTTGCCTTCCTCTGAATTTTGTTAGCTTCCCCATTTTCTTCAGGCAGAGTATCTTTTTACAAGAATTTGACTATAGGGTCCATCTAGCAGAGCCCGGTTTTGATTTGGTGAGCTTGGACTACATCTCTTCCTACCTCAGTAGGCCCATGCAAGTCCTCGACGAGGATAACTCTTGGTAAATTTTGCGCCGAAGAGGTAACGAGTGTGGCCAAAGAATCAGCATGTGCGTTCCCACTTCTGGGAATATGTAGTAAGCTGAGAAATTCGAATTCTGACTGCAGACGTTTAACTCGACCTAAGTATCCCTGTATCCTTTCATCCTTCGCTTCAAACTCCCCCTGTACTTGACCCACAACTAACCTTGAGTCGAAGAACAACTCCACTGTCTTTTCTCCCATTCTTTGCACCATAGACATTCCCATCAATAGGGATTCGTACTCCGCCTCATTATTTGTTGCCAAGAAATCCAGCCTTAATGATTTTTCAATAATGATTCTCTCTGGAGATATCAATACTAGCCCTACTCTAGAACCTTTCTGGTTCATTGCGCCGTCCACATACACTTCCCAGTGAGCAGGGCCTTGTTGAGAAACCATTCTAACCGATTTTCCATCCATGTCCTTCTCCACAGTTATTTCTTCTAAACTAGGTTCCATGAACTCGGCCACCAAATCTGCAAGGATCTGTCCCTTGACTAAAGTGCGAGGCATGTACTTGATATGGAAAGCCCCCAAGATAGTGCCCTACTTGGCTATTCTCCCTGTGTAGTTGGCACTTCGAAGTATGGATTTAAGCGGGAGTTGTGTGAGCACGACGACCGTATGTGCTTGGAAGTAATGGGGCAACTTTCGTGTTCCGAGTACTACTGCCAAAATAGCTTTCTTCAGCGGCAAGTACCTAATCTCGGCCTCATGTAAAGATTTATTCACGTAGTAAACTGGCCTTTGCACACCTTGATCCACACGTATGAGTACTAGACTTACAGCATATGGAACCATAGCAATATAGGCAAACAGGACCTCATCTGATTCAGGGCTAGACATAATTGGTGGCCAAGCCAATAGTCTTTAAGTTGTTGAAAAGTCGAGGCACATTCTTCAGTCCATTCAAACCCTTTCCACTTATTGATCAGTGAGAAGAAAGGTTTACACCTATCCGTAGACCTAGAGATGAATTGATTCAGGGCAGCCGTCATCCCTGTCAACTTCTGAACCTCTTTCGGATTCCGAGAAGGCTGTAGATTTTGAATAGCCTTTATCTGATCGGGGTTAACCTCAATTCCCCTGTGTGTCACCATGTAACCCAAAAAATTACCTGGCCCTACACCAAATGAGCATTTGGAAGCGTTCAAGCGCAACTTGTGTCTTCTTAGGATTTCAAAAGTGTTGTTAAGGTCCTTCACATGCTCAGAAATGACTTTGCTTTTTACCACCATGTCGTCTATATACACCTCAATGCTTTTGTCTAACTGTGATTCAAACATCCTTGTCATCATTCGCTGGTAAGTAGAACTTACATTTTTCAGACCGAATGACATCACTTTATAATGGTAAATACCAGTAGGGGTAACAAAAGCGGTCTTCTCCTGGTCATCCGGGGCTAATGGTATTTGATGGTAACCTTGGAAAGCATCCAAGAAACTCATTCGAGGATGGCCGACAGTAGCATCTACTAGCTGATCAATTTTCAGTATAGGGAAAGGATCCTTAGAACAAGCCTTATTTAAGTCAGTGAAGTCTACACACTCGCCACTTTTCGCTCTTCTTCTTTACCACCACAGTATTTGCCAACCATTCGGGGTAAAAAACTTCTTTAATAGCTCCAGCCTGTTTGAGTTTCGTTACTTCTTCTTTGACTGCATTTGCATGTTCTTTGGATGGCCGCCGAGGAGGCTGCTTCTTGGGGACAATCAGTGGGCTGACCTTCAGATGGTGGCAAATGAACTCTAGATCTACTCTTGGGGTTTCATAAGCACTCCAGGCAAATACGTCAATATTTCTCTTAAGGAAATCAATTAGCTCTTCTTTTTCTGGTTGAGGCATCTGAGATCCGACTTGAAAGAACCTTTCAGGATTGTCCCCAATTAAAACTTTTACTAAATCCTCACACCTAACGCCTTCATCAAGATCTTCGACGGGTGACACCCGGCTTTTTAACTGCTATAAGTCTCCCTCAGCCCTGATCGAGGACTCAGTTTCAGGCTTGTGTTGGATGGCAGCCACCAAGCATTGTCTGGCCGAAGATTGATCTCTACGGATTTCACAAACCCGTCCTTCGGATGGATATTTAACTTTTTGATGTAGAGTAGAGGAAACAACTCCTAGCGTATGTAGCCAAGGTCTGGTTACAATTGATGTATAAGGGGAATACACATCTACAACAATCAAGTCTACTTCTACTACTTCCGAACCAGTCTACACAGGCAGCCATATCTGGCCCTTTGGGGTGACAATTCTCCCTTCGAAGCTAACCAAGGGAGAACAGTATGGTGTCAAGTCATCAAGTTTGAGGTTCAGTCCCTTGTAGAGGTCAGGGTACAGGATCTCCACCACGCTGCCCTGGTCTACCATTACCCTCTTCACATCATACCCTCCAATTCTGAGGGTGACTACCAAAGCGTCGTCATGAGGTTGGATGGTTCCAATCTTATCTTCGTCCGAGAAGCCTAAAACCGGCTGAACAACCGGTCTAGTGCTCCTCGGATCTCGACCAACTTCCCCTGCGGGTAACTGAGCTACTGACATAACCTTGGATGGCCAGGACCCTGTTCTTCCTGGTGCTGTGAAAATGACGTTAATAGTTCCTAATGAAAGTTTCGAAGAATCATTCCTCTCGTGCTCGAAATTCATCTGACCTCCTCGGCCATTGGAATGATGTAAGAGGTGCCTCAACCTACCTTCATGAGCTAGTTGGTCCAAATGATCCCACAGACTTCTGCAGTCTTCAGTGGTATGCCCATGGTCTTGGTGATACTAGTAATAGAGATTGTGATTGCGCCTTTTAGGATTCCCTACCATCTTACTCGGCCACCTAAAGAATGGTTCATTCTTGATCTTTTCCAAAACTTGGTGGACTGGCTCCTTGAACACTGTATTGACTGCTTGAACATTTGTTGATCTTGACTGCCCTACGAAATCTCTCCGTGGCTTGTTGTTGTTGCAACGGTCCAACCTGAAATCCTTCCTCTCTTGGGGGATAACCTTATTCTTACCCTTCTCTTGTTACTGATCTTTTTCAACCCTTTTATATTTTTCAATACAGTCCATGAGCTAATGCATGTTAGTAACCGGTTTACCAGACAAGAACGTCCTTAAACCGTGGTCAGTAGGGAGGCCAAGCTTGAACGTGTCAAGGGCCATTGCATCAAAGTTGCCCTCCATAGCATTAAACATCTCCCAGTACCTATCCGAGTACGCCTTTAGGGTTTCACCCTCACGCATGCTCAAGGATAGTAGAGAAGACAAGGGCCTGGCCACTCTTCGGCATGTGACAAAACGCGAACCAAAAGCTTGAGTGAGCTCCTCATAGGAATTGATGGAATTTGCTTTTAAGTTGTCGAATCACCTCATTGCAACCGGTCCAAGACTGGAGGGGAAGACCTTACACATCAGAGTTTCATCTCTGGAATAGACAGCCATCCTTTGATTAAAGTGCCTTACATGCTCGACAGGGTCTGTTTTACCATTATAAATGGTAAAGGTTGGCTAGTTAAAACGTCGAGGAAGTCTCGCTCCTTCAACCCTTTGCGTGAAGGGTGACCTAGAGATTTGATTCAAAGCCTTACTCATAGCATCGTTTCCTACCCCTCCACGTGATGGGCTTCGAAGTTGCTTCTTGCGATGGTGCTCCTCTTCGTATGAGAAGGATTCACTGATTGGTGTTCGAGACCTCTACTCGTAAGTGACATCTTACTCGTCACCCCAATCCTCATCAGAATGTGAAGAAATACGTTTTCTTTTTGCATGGCGCAACTCCTTTCTTAGCCTCTCAATTTCCATTTGCATGCTGTTCCTCTCTGCATGAGACACGTGACTTCCTTCATGTGGTTGACTTTGCTCAGGATGTGTAGTATGCACGCTGCCTTCACGATCTTGTCTCTGCTCCAAATTGAGAAAAGGGTCTATGTGCTGGGACGTCCCAGATTCTGCTGGTTGTTGCCCTGGTTCAACCATTATCCACTGCTGTTGTTTCCACGTATACTCAAACTCTTCCCACAGACGGCGCCAATTGTAGGGTTTGGATTTGTGGCTCAAGCCCAAAAACAATAAATTTGTAGAGCGTGGGTGATAGAACTAGGTTAACTATGGAGCTAATAATGGTTGATCACAACATACAAGTATAAACCAACATAAAAGTACACGTAAAGACCAAGTAAGTTTAAGTCCGAAGAGACTTAAGATAGATTGAATACAGGTTACAATTTTCCTCCTCCTCTTTTATTAGGAACCCTTTTTCTTTATATATCTTCCTTCACTACCATCCCCATCGTCCACCTGTTCTTCATCTAGCTCCCTACTTGAGTGCATGTCATGTCATGTATCTCCCTTAGCTTTTGTGATGACGGTAGCTCCAGCTGTACTGTTTAGAGGTCTTCTCCACATAAATGTGGCCAGAAAAGTTGCTGCAGTGCATTTAATATGGTGGTGGCAGTTTTTCCTTTTAGATATTTCTCCGTTCCTCTTATCTCCAGGCATGTCTAGAGTTTATCCAAATTGCTGAAGTTACTAATAAACTCCTCCAAACCCCCCAGATGTTTACATGACCCCAAAATCCTTTCATCCGAGGATGATCGTCTCTTCAGAACAACGATGCTTTCTTCGAACGGAGTTTATTCATCCCCATGTATTCTCCTTTTACGCGAAATACCCCTCGACAATTTGAGCCTCCTCGGACATAGACTAATCTTCACCTTGGGTTTTAGGCCCACTACGTATGGCTGGGCTTTACACCTCCCCCCCCCCCCCCCCCCCACACACACACACACATATATATATATATAATATTATTATTGATCTTATAAATTATTTAATTTTTCATAATATAATTTGGTAGTTAATATGTATTTTTTTTTTTAAAATTTTATTTGAGAAACACACACATATAAGGGAAGGGGATGAGAAGTAGTTAATATGCATTAACAATTTTCTTAGGTAAAATTTGCAGTATGTTAATTTACCTAACCAACTCAACAAAACTTATAATCATGTTCAAGCTCGATCATAAAATTAATGAATCAAGCTTGAATATTAATATTGAGGTTGATATTGAAATTGAGTTCAACTAAAGCTTAATAACAAAGTAATCAAATAAAAAAAAATCATTTTCATATTTTATTTATAGCCTCATTGAAAAAATCACACTGGAGTCATATGTGAAAATGAACCATACAAAACATTTGGTATTTATACCATACAGTGGCCGAACCACTTTAGGGCGGCCCCCAAATAAATTTTTAATAGATATTATTTATATCTATGGAATTGTCCTTAAATTGTTAAAAATGATTTATTATTATATATTAATGGGTACTAGATTCCAATAAATATTGTTATACATAAAAATAAAATTATTATTTTTTATTATATAATATTTATAAGAAAGTAAGGTTCCTTATTCATTTGAATTGAATCACAATCCTATTAGTGATAGTTATAATTACCAATTACTTAAATTAATTGAAAATCATATAATTATAATGAATGCATAATTATCTTAACTATTTGCTTAAAGATTAAAGTCAAAAAAAAAAAAAAAAAAAAAAAAAAAAAAAAAAAAAACAAAACAAAACAAAACAAAACATTTTGCTCATTCCTCATAAAATTGATAGTTGATTAATGATAATTTAAAGATGTTGAATCCTGTTGTTAATCTTTTTTCTTTTTTTTTTTTTTTAGGGAATTGTTGTTAATCTTAATTGAAGTTTTTTTGTAAGTATATTTTTTATAGTACACAGGGGGATATAAAATACTTATTATAGACTTGTGTTTATACTTTATAGAACTATTCTATACTACTATCATATATAGTAGGAATATAATATATACAAAGAAAAAAGTACTTAATAATCAAATATTTTATTTGGTTCTCCAAAAACAAATTCCTACTATAATGCCTAAATTAATGTCTTCCTAAGAGCTTGAATACATATCTATATACTAGTATTTGCCTAGGTTTAAAAGAAAGTGAAAAATAAAATATAGATAAAAAAAATTCTTACAAACTTCTAAATGGGGAAAAAAAGCACATTTATGGAGTTCAAGTGATGGTGCATTACTTATAGCATCTTTTGTGATTTCTCGTGTCTTTAGTTTGAAACCCACATTTCTCTCTCTATCATTGTTTACCTGTTAAAATAAACATTTTTTTTTTTTTTTTGGGGTTTAAACAAGAATAGTGATTTCAATTCTATATGATCTATCTTACATATTCCCTAAGTAACCATGGATATTATTATATCCTTTATACTTGTATTTTGCTAGCCACAATACATCTATAGCTACCTGCCAAAAATGATAATCATATGACAGAATATGATAAAATTTTAATTTATGGTGTTTGCTCTACAATGAGCGTGTTCTTTATCATCAAGTTAAGATACTAATTAGTTTTTGGTGTAGGTGAGATTCAAATTCTAAATCTCTTATTCAACGATGAGAGTCGACTTTATTAATTGAGTTAACTGGAACCAATATTTCAAAATTTTAATCACAAACAAAGAAACTAATCATAGGTCAACAATTAAAGATCCTAGCATCTAACTTTCAAAAATGTGAGAGGGGTTCATAGTCTTTGACACAAAGCGGATTTCATGCAAGAGGGAAAGCGATGACCTGAAAGATTCCAAATGATAAGCTGCCATTAGTCACGCTAGGTACCCTATTTGTCGTTTGCTTAAGTCTCTAAAAAAATAAAAATAAAAATTAATTAACTCACATGTGAACTCTCAGAGAATAAGGTTATATAGCAAATGGCATTCAACGGTAGTGTTGAACCGGAAATAAAGGGCTGATGAGAAAGCAGACACATGCAACTCTCTAGGCCAGATTTGAGGTCATAGGTGCCTTTCACATGGGACTTCATTTAACTATATTTTTTCCCATAATTCCTCTCCCAAATTTAATTATTATTCTAACCCCTCCTTGGACTTGCACTGTACATATTAATTGTTTAATCTCTATGGAGATTGTGACGGGTTAATTAGTTGATTTGTTTAATGAAATGCACTAGATTAATTAATCTTTTTTTATATGTCTTAAAATATTGATTAAGTCACTAGCATTGAAGCAGTGAACCTTTTAAGTTTTCACCTCTTCAACTTCAACTTCAACATCATTACCAAGAACACAATTACACGCTACAACCTCTCTCTAGGCAAGAGCCTCCCTTCTTTGAAGACCTCAACTTCAATGTCAACAAGAGCTACAAATGGGGTTCATTATTATTATTATTATTTGGGGTTTGTTAAGCTAAGGTTATAGACTATAAACTATGTATCAGGATTAATCAGTAACGTAAATTGAGTAGAGAAAATGTCAAACAAGTTGATGCTTATTTTCATAAATCAATAAGCGTACAAAATTCGAAAGTCTCCAGTCTAAACTACGACCTTGATTCTTACAAAGACAGCTTAATTACCTCTTTAGCAGCCCGTGAACTCAACGTAGCTAAGACTCTGGAGCATGAAAGCTTATTTATAACTGTATCGAAAGGAGACAAATAATCGTATCTATTGTTGAGATCTTGAGAGTGTTGATATTGGGATGCGATTTGACATGGGAATATATCATTTAACCTACCTTGATGTTGAATTTGGATGGGGAATTTTGAGATGAAATTTTATGATCGGATTTGTAATTTAGAAATTCCTGAATTTTTAATTTCTATTCATTAATTTGGATTAGGAAGAAGGGTAATTCCAAAATCCTATAGAATTTACTTATTTTCAAACATCCAAATCCCAAGTTCCAATTTAACAGGGAAATGTGCACTTTACAAGTTACATATCAGCATTATTATTGTAATATTCGAGTTAAAAAAAAAAAAAAAAAAAACCATTACTGGAAAATCATTACTAATCTTCATACTGCTTTTACCATAGCTTAACCGCCACCATCACATTGCTGTTACTACGAAAATCAAGATACCATAACACTACTGTTACCAAGTTATTGTTACCATCACTATCATAATTGTTATGACTACTTTAATCTTTGATTTACTGAGTTCTAAAATATGTTCATTTAATTAATGAAAATTAGGCCAAACTACAACTTTAGTCTTCCAACATGGGGCTAATTTCAATTTTGTTGCTATAAATGTAATTGTGTCAACTTCATCCCTCAACTATTAATTGTATTGCATTCTCAAAAAAAAAAAATATATATATATATATATATATATATTAATTGTATTAAATTTGTCTCAACTTTCAAAATTAAGTCAGTTTTATTCTTAATCAAGTTAACTTGTAAGGACAAATTGATATAATTTTAAAATTTAAAAGATAAAATTGATACAATTAATAATTGAGGGACCTGGATTTTGAAAATTGAAGGATCAAAATTGTAATTTGGCCAAATTTTAAACGATAAAATTAAATTCTCATCAATTTAAATCCTAATTTTCTTTTTAAAAAAATCTCTCAGCATTTAAAATCCCTTATCTAAAAAAGATTTCATTTACATTTCTTAACGCCCCTGGAAAACAGATTGATGTTATTGTGGTGTGTTATGGTGGGATTGTAAAACAGATAACTTTACAGAATAAAATTTTCATCAATTTAAATCCTAATATTTTTTAAATTTCTCAGAATTTTTATAATCTTCATCTAGAAACAGGATAAGATTCAAGTCATTCACAAGGCTTACCGCTCGTTGAAAACATATTGATGTTAGTATGTTACTGTGTGTTCTAGTGGCATTTGCAAAATAGGTCATTTCACATAATCAGCACTACTATTCCACTACATTTTTTTTTTTTTTTTTATGCGAATTATCGATTATAAGTTCCATTGTCAGGGACAATGAGCTTTAGTTCAAATGATCTCCTTCACCATGTTCTTTTGAAGGTTCATCGAGTTGGGAATGAAATCATAGGTTTAAGACTTATAATGGGATGCAACTTAATAATGAAAAAAAGGGGTGGGGGATAATGTTTACTGACGGATGGTCACTAGACTATGCCACTAACATGAATTTAATATATTTAGATTGTAATAAGGTTTCTATTATATTTTCTTTAGCTTATTTCTGGACGCATGTGATTATATCACACAAGATTTAAAATTTTAGAACTGTTAAGAAATGACCGCAAGTGAATCAAGTGGTTTTAACTTTTAAGCCACAAATTGACAAATTATACTCAACCCAAACCATAAGTACTGTTTTTTTTCTTTTATGTTAATGGTTATCTTTGCAATAACATCTGAAACCTAAATCTATTTTAGGATGAAAATATGGTTGTTTAATTCATTCTTTGCATGAAGAGCGCTCTTCATGCAAAGAATGAATTAAAACAACCATAGGTTATCGACCCATTGCGGCGTTTTGGAAGTGCCGCTACAACCAATTTATAAAAAAAAAATAATGTTCTATAAAGGCGTTTTAGCTCTTCATGCAAAGAATGAATTAAACAACCATAGGTTATCGACCCATTGCGGCGTTTTGGAAGTGCCGCTACAACCAATTTATAAAAAAAAAATAATGTTCTATAAAGGCGTTTTAGAAATGTCGGAATAGGTTCATATCCTATAGCAGTACTTTCTGAAACACCACAATAGCCCCGTTGGTTCTATTACGATGGTTCAACACCGACGCTAGTGCCGCTATAGCCCAGATAAACCTATATATAGTAGCACTTTCAGGAGCTAAAGCGACATTTTGAAAGCACCACAATAGCCCTAGTCATTTGTGGTGAGCTTTGTACACGGAAGAAGACACAGATGTTCCATTCAAAAATCTCAAAAAAGAAAAAGAAAAATGTTAATGAATACCTTAAGAACATTGATTTAGGAACTATTTTAACTTTTTATGAAAAAAAAAAAAAAAAAATAATTATTTTAACAACTTTTTTATATTTCCTATGAAAGTGGTGACAAAATTTTTTTTAAATGGTTTATTAATAATTATTTTAAAGATATCTGTAAACATAACCAAAAGAAAAAAACATGACATGACCCAAAGGAAAATGCATATTTGCATTAACATAGATGTCAACTGAAAGGGTGGTGGAGTGCACGTGGGCTTCATTGGTTGGCCTTAAACATGCATGTTTCCGTTTTAGGTTCTCTATATTTTATACTGTGAATATTCAAAAATAAATAAATAAATAAATAAATAAAGGGAGGGCTGGCTGAATCCAATGAGAAAGAAAATAGTACAATGATGTTGAACAAGCAGTTAGCGGTTAAGAACTCAAAAGTCCAATCTTGTTTTGGTAATATCAATGGTCCAATCTTTATTGAGGAAGTGTTTTCCCATATCTTCATAATACATATACGAAATCACAAATATTCTAAAACAATCAAATGAGTTTTTATCTATTTTCTGTGAACTTATTTAATTGTACTACCTCAAATTAGAGTTAACCGCTTAAAGAGTTTCAAACAAAAATGTGTTTTACATTACAAACTTACAAAGCCATCCTCAGAGGGTCTTGAATGTGGAACTTGCATCCCTTCCTTGACTTTTCCAGAGACAAAGGCACTTGAAGCTTAGTTAATTTCAACCTATTATCAATAAATTATCAGACACAACAATGATAGTGGCATGACATATACTATAATTTGTATTTCAAGTTTTCATATTATTTTTTCCTGTCAAAAGATGAGACTGATCGAAAGAAAGTCTAATGGAAGATCCGCAATATGCTATATATAATCCCCAAGAATTAGATTTATAATTTGATGGAGCTTATACAAAGATAGAATTTGCCCTAAAACATAAAACTTATAACTCAAATCTCCTTTTTTATTCAATTATCATGACTTTGGAATGGAGTTTGTAACGTGCATTTATCTTAAAATTAATTTCTTTCTTTTTCTTTTGTGTGTATTTATTTCTTAAGATAAAAATAAATAAATAAAGGTGAAATAATTAATGAAATATGTTCTTATCAGTGATCTTTCACCTAATCAATGTGCCCCACATGACCTCATGGAATCCATAACACTTTGGTGGCCTGTCGTTTTCCCTGCTCGTTAAAGTTTAATTAATGTCAATACAGATGAAGTTCATTAGGTCAGTCACCTTCTCTCTCAATTATTAATTCATATTGGAAATGTGTAAGGTGGTCAACTTGAAGAAAGTTAGTGTTGTAGTTAATTATAAGATGATTATGAGAGAAAGAGGTGACTATGTTTGGCAGCATTGATAGGTCTCACGAATCTCATCTCAGCATGTTTTAGTTTTTCTATCATTTTAATTTTGAGATATCTTGGGACGTGGCATCTTGAACAAGCTTTGCTTGTTAAACGTACCAATTGTTGTTGTTTTTTGTGTTCCTGGAGCTCTAATTGTTGCCCTATAAACCGTGCGTGTCTTTGTGGTCGGCTTTTGTGTACTCTTTAATTTAATCAAACCCTATAAAAGTTGAATCTTTACCTAATATTACATGTAGGGTCATTTCAAGAAGGATTAAAATTCAAGGTACAAAAACGTGAGGCACGCGAGAAAAACAATCGAGCAACATTAATATTTACTAATACTAACCTTGAAATGTCGGTGTATTTATAACTGAAAAGAAGAAAACATAAAAGGCAACTCAAGATTAGCAAAATAGTTCTAATCCATTCTCCTCCATTAAAAGTTCAATGTGTGCGCATCATATGTACTTGTTGGACTCTCTCACAGAGGATTCGGCGTAACCGCAACATAGAAAAACCTTTTGGTGGATAAGTACATCTTCACTGTATCGAATTATTCAATTACAATGAACCAATGCGGTGATATTTATAGGATGCTAAACCATAGATTAACTATATAGTATGAAAGTTCAAATAGCGTTAAAAACACTATGAATGCTTAGACCCCCAAACAATAAATTACGAATTCAAGTTTTATATCAAACAATGTATGTGCAAAAAATGATAATCAAGCTTATAACAGAATTGATAAACAATCTAAACCATAGATAATCACAATCACAGCAGTAATTAGATGGTAAAGATAAAGGGAAGAGAGATGCAAATACAAGGACAACATACGATGTGTTATCGAAGAGGAAACCGAAACTGTTGGCCTAAAACCTCTCCGCCGCCCTCCAAGCAGTCAATAATCCAGTAGAAAATGTAGTTGGGATACATGAACAGCAATAGACTCTCTAAGCCTAATTTACCCAGGTACCTAATCCCTCCAAGCTTCTTGCTCCAACGAAGTTGCGCCAAACCTTTTCCTTTTCTAGCTTATTGAATTCTGCTATAATTCATAGCATCAACCAATAATCATTGGTCCTTTTCAAATTGCTTCCCTTAACACCAAAAGAACCTTCTCACAGTTATGAGTATGGTGAGAAAAGGATTTGGTCAAAAATCTCTCAAGGATGTATCCATGGAGAGGAAGAGAGTAGAGGAATTTGAAGAGTCTCTTAGGTGAAGATTGTGGATGAGACAATCTTGTTTTCTCTAGGGTTTCTCTCTTAAAATTCTATCTGGAAGCTCTCTACATTTCGTGGGAATGAGGGGTATTTATACTAGGGTAAGAATGGAATGTGAAATGTTAGGTTTTTCAAAAAAGAGTGATCTAGCGACTTGACCTTGCGACTGGGTTGAGTCGCGAGTTTAAGCCACGAGTTAATGGCCTGGCTAGCCTGAGACTTTTATCCTGTAGTGCAACAACTGGCATGACTCTTCAGCTTCTGGCATGCTTGGCACGTGTGCAACTTCTGGTGACTTGCAAGCCGCGAGCCATCTGTGAGATCCAACCGCAAGTCCTTGTTTCTTTGCACAATCTTGAGTATATCTTCACACTCTCTCACTCACTACCCTTACAAGATTTCTACCTAAATACAGGGTTACTAAATGCTAAAATACAAGAACATTTGGCACGGAATAAAGCCAACAAGATGGTTGATTAAATTCAACCTTACATAGTACTAAATCATAGTTATGAGACTTGCTATACAAGTAGAATAATTTGTTTGCACACCAAGTATTGTTGGACTTAGGTCTTGATCTTCAATTTAGGCTTGTTATCTTTAACATTCCTCTCAAACTCAAAATGGAAGCTTCAAGACAACTTGAGTTTGGAATGTACGCTCATTAAAAGGCTTTGAAGATACCTCCAAGATGTCTTGAAGATGACCATGAATGACCAAATTGGATGGAGAATGGACCAAACTCAACACACAACGTAGAATGAATATGCAATGGATGAATGCTGGAAAATAGCTATAAAGGCCTAAAAATATGATGTAGAACATATAGCATATGCCTTTCTAGATCAGCAAGGACACCGAAAGTCACAACGCAAGATCAAGGGGGGTGCCAATAGAGGCCATTGGGGCGACGATGTTGGAATTGCATAAAATTCGGTAGGTTGAAGGGAAATGACATTCTAATCCAGACATGAGTTCTCTTGAATATCACCTAAATTTAGGAAAATTCCTTCATTAAGGCCCCGAAAACAGTGTTTTTTCTATTTATAGTAATATTTGTTTCACAATTATCTAAATTATCTGGGCATTTTCATAGCTGCTCTAGGATTTTTTTACTATTTAAACATATTGTAGCATCTAGGGAAATTCAGTTTTCAGATTTATAAAAATACAGGCTTTATCTATTTCTCTCTGGCAAATTCTAGAACCTTATCACCTTGTGGATTTAAGGGATTCCTCGTGGATTTGAGGTTTTCATTCAGGAGCTAACATATTTAGTTTCTTTTCCATTCAAAAAGTAATATGTTAATTTTTTTTTTGTAACTTCCGCGACATCATAACAGCTACATCAGTGACCAAGGAGGGGTTGCTATAGTTGGAGAACGGCTACATTAAGGGCTTAAGAACATCGTCAACGGACAATAGCGTGATGAAGCAATTGAGTGAGTTGACGGGCTTCGCATGGGTTGAAGTAAAAAAGAATGAGAGATGTGCCACTTTGTGTCACATCAATTTGGATACACCTAATTGAAACAAAGTACACTTTGATTAATGGGTTGATTTGGTCTTCTCAACAATCTATTCAATTTGGATCAGTGGTTTGATCTAGTTCGATTAACGAACCAATTTTGGTTTAGTTCAACAGTTCCACTAATGACCCATTACAGCCAGACTCAGGTCGGGTTAACCCAAATAGAGATGAAAAGCCATTGATCACTAATGAGGCAAGTAGGTTGGTGTGTCGTGTTGACTTGGCACAAGGGTGCTAGTGTAGCAGGGTTGACATGGTAATGCTGACATGCATGTCTGGTTGATGTGTGCTATTAATATGGCATTAGTGCAAACATGGCATGGCTTAGTGTTGGGATGTGCCAATAGATAGATATGGCTAATGTGTATTATGCGTGGTGATAGGGCAAAAATGGATTGACCCCTTTGGTGAATTAATCAATTAATTATCCAAGTTAATTAATTAAGTCAATCTAACATGCACTAGCGTGGTAGCACAAACAAATTACCAAATAACTAAATGTAGTGAAAAATAAGTTTGACACAAGTGATTTGTTTACAAATAGGGAAAATCACCGAGGCAAAACCCCACTAGATGAATTTAAAATCACCACTCCTGAGAATCCACTATTATCAATTACAAGTGGCTACAAGTAAAAGGAATTCCAATACCCAATACTAGCCTATAGTTGAACCCTTACCCCAATATCCTATTGGACCTCTAATGTAGTGGCAATTTCTCTGTTCAATGCACGAATCCTAATACATGACTAATCAATAATGCACAGATCTCAGTACGTGACTAACACACCAAATTTAGAAAGATTGTTGGCTGCAAAGTTTTTCAGTTCATCAACAATGAAGATCAGGAAACTCCTTGGTCACAAAACTCTTGGCGTAAAGATGCAATAGTTTCTACAAAGAATATGATGAACTAGAGCAATTTCTATCTCTGGTCATAATATGCATGGATTATTCTTTTACAATACCTTGCATCACTTTTGATGGCTCTTAAAATAATTTTTATATATGTCTAGGGTTGTGAGAAAAGAAACCTTACACAAATACTCAAGGATATACGTGTAGTCAGATCTAGAAAACCTAATTTTGTAATTCTTGAGTGTCAAGCTTCAGCACTAATTCTCGATAGAAAGGATTTTGTTGAGACTTCTGTTGAGCTTTAATGAACAATACTTCCTTCACTTGTTTCTTGGTTAAATTTGCATGGCTTCAATACTAAACTTGAACATTTGTTTCTTGAAGTACTAAACACATCTTAGATCTACCCAATTACAAGTAAAGTGCGTTTTGTCAAAGGATTAGCCAATTACGCAAATATGTCCCTAACAATCTCCTCTTTTGGCAATTAGTCACAAAACCACAACAAACAAATGAATCATGAGAGGAGTCTTAAATCACTAAACTCATAATCACTTATTGAATTACAAAATAAATCTAACACAAACATAAACTCTTGAAAAAATTTGCAAGAAGAAGAGTTCATGGCATGGTAGACTTTCATAACCTGTCTTTCTAAACACTTAAACAAAAACTCATTAAGGCATCATGTGTGAAACAAAAATAAAGATTGCATACATAAAGAAACATGTGTATAAAGAAAGAAAAAAAACAACACATATAGAGATAGGTGAAGAAAAAAACATACATCATCATATATATGAAAATAAAGTACAATGTATGTCAATAAATGGTCACAAGACCAATATACAAGAGGCTATTGTAAATAAAGAAAAGAAAAGTACATGTAAACCTCACTACATCCTTCAAAAAGTATAAATACTGCCTCTAACAAAAATGTCCTATACTAACTCTCCCCTTAAGCACAAGACTACTTTCAAACCCAAAACTACTTCGCTTTTTTGTCACGAATGACAAAGGGTAAGTCACTGAGAGGTCGTCATCTTGTCATCACTAGAAGAGCTAGCATTGTCATCCTCATCATCACCAGTATCACCATTCTCATCTATTGAAGCCTCTGGAGAAGGAGATGGAGAAGCAACGAAACCACCAAGGCGAGCTTGTCAGCGAGCAATGCATCTGTCGCAGGTGTTCACCTGACATATCTCATCAGTAAGAGAGTCAAGGCAAGTGTCCATGCACTGAAACTACAACATGATGGCCTCCAAGGTCACACCAGCTATCGAAGAAAAAGGAGCTGAGGAGAAGGGAGGAGCAGAAGGAGATGGAGAAGCAACGAAACCACTAAGGCAAGCCTGTCAACGAGCAATGCATTTGTCGCAGGTGTTCACCTGACACATCTCATCAGCGAGAGAGTCAAGGCAAGCGTCCATGCACTGAAACTACAACATGATGGCCTCCAAGGTCACACCAGCTATCGAAGAAAAAGGAGCTGAGGAGAAGGGAGGAGCAGAAGAAGTAGCAGGATCATCCATCTCCACACAAGGCCACTTCAGTAAAAGCTAGGCCTCGCTTCGCCGAACAGAATTAGCGCTGATGGCACCCATAGTGGTGAAGTAAGGAAAGTCAGGAGGAAGTGTCGGAGGATACGCGAGATAGCCAAAGGAAAGATAAGCTTATCTTGTAGTCGTATCTTGATACATATCGAGGACAGATGTGATGAAGTAAGAATGGAAGTCAATAAAGAGGTCCTAAAGAAGAGACAAAAGAAAATGAGCACAAGACTTAGTGATAGAGTTATAGTGAGACAATGGAGAAAGAGTAAATGTCATTACCATATTAAGGAACCTCGGACCTTTTGCAAAGCCCAAGTATGAGGTGTTTTGCTTACCACCCCATATGGAAGGTGTCTTACAAAAGTGAGACAAAAGTTCATCTCTGGACACAGTCTGAAGATGCTCACAATTGGTGTAGTTAGGATGCGCTACCCTTGGAACGAGTAGTACCTCGGATATAAGATCTGGGGTAACTACGATACGTGTACCTCGAAATGTAGTCGCAAACCGAGGTATAGAGGTATTGATACTATGTATATTGGAGTAAAACTCCTGTATAAACACGATGTGACACCTCAAGGGTCTTTCAAGTAGAGATTCTTAGCCCCGAGTCTAAATGACAGAGGGGAGAGGAGTGTCAGAAAAGTCCGACAGGATAACCTGGCATTCCAGATGAACGTCACGTTTCTGAAAGTTCTCCAAGAAGTCCTTTCAGGCCTTTTCATCATGGAACCAAACGTGGAGAGGAGGGATAGGATCAGAAGAAGAAGACCCGGAAACAAGAGGATTCCAAGCTGGAGTGGATTTACATGCTTTGGGTGCCATAGCGCAGTCTATTTGAGAGAAACGAGAGAGAGAGAAAGAAAGAAAATAGAACACATCACAACCAGATAACAAAGAAAAGAGAACAAAGGAAAAGACGTATGCATGAAAAATGCATGAACATGTGATGTGCAAAATTTAAAGACATCATGAGTAAAAACCCAATCCAAACCTATTAGCACACAATCAACAATAATCAATCACACATCTAAAATGAAATATTATTATAATGCAATGAGAGTGCAATGCATGAGCATATACCATCAAATCAACAACACCTAACCCAAGAATTTCACAAAAATCTCAAAAACCCAAAATTTTTTTTTCCTAAAACCCAAAACCAAGGTCTAAAATGCATGAATGCATGTAAAATAAGGGTTTAAGAACACATACCAAAGGATTAAGGCTTGATTTAGGCCGAAAATCATGTGGGTAGAGAGATAGGAGTGAAAGAGAAGTGTTTGGAGTGAGAGAGAAAGATTTTTTGTTGAGAGAGAATGAGAAAAGTGAGATCAGATTCGGGCTCAGCCTTTAAATATAAATCGCAGCTTGATGGATCAAAGTATCTATCGAGATCTGTCGAGCACTAAATCTTGACAGAAATGAATCTGTTGAGGTGCTGTCGAGGATCTTTCGACTACAAAAGTATCTCGATGGATCGAGAATCAGTCGAGAATCTATTGGCTAGACAGAGAGCTTAGAAATTTGGCTTGATGGATCAAAGAAGCTATCGAGAAGCTATCGAGAAGAAACCTAGAAATCTTGATGGATTGAAAATCCATCAAGATCTATCGAGAAAGAAGAAAGAATGGCTCGATGGAAAGGAATCTATCGAGGATATGTTGAGAAATTGTCGAGCTTGAAAAAAGAAGGTTTTTCAAAGAAGGGAAAAACACATAAAGATGAATGCAGCAAGCAAGCAACTTAACCAAAGATCCAATCAATATGTTAAGCTCTCAAAACATCTCTTAACAAATATGCAAGGCATTCATAGATCTAAAACACACACACACACACACACACACAACAAGTCTAACCAATTTTATATTTCAAAAACAAGTTAAGACAGTTTAGTGAGCATATATTAACACATGTATTCCTTGTGATGGCCAAATCACATTCTACCTGCACATGTATCAAAAGTAGCAAAAATTTTGCGTGTTGTGTGTGAAAATGTAGCAAGAGTGCATAAGTGTCTTATATTATAAAGATTTAAGATTAGAGAGAATCAAATACACTCACACTCAATCATAACTATTTGATGAAGATTATCACCTTTGAGGTATATAATATAACTTCCACATCTTCTAGAAACACGCTTGTAATCATATTTAAAAGCATTTTGTATCTTTTTACTTTTATTTTCTTTGCATATTTTCTTTCTTGAACATAGCATGCATGAGTATATAAGAGAGAGAAGAAGTACAAAATTATGTAAGCCAAAATATTATAATTTTGCTATGCTGAAGCACACTGATATTATTCATGATTAACGGGCTTTAGTAGTGAGATGATTACTTATGCATTTCTCTTAGAATTTTCTAGTCCTTGTTAAAAAAAGTGATATAAGTGTTATGTATAAGAAATTACTTAATCATACTCATCACAAACATGAGCCACAAAGCTCACTTGTTTAGTTGTACATGGGATGCTCATCTAAGTTACAAGAGATACAAAGTTTAGAAAATTTTGTTTCAATGGCCATCCAAGGTACACAAGTACCAATATACACAAACACACACTGTTTTTGTATATTTTTTTAAAAAATTTATTTTATTTTCATGAAAAGCAAAATAAACAAAAACTGAAAAACAACCAAACAAAAATATAAAAAAACACACAAAGTATAAAAACCAGACTGACTCAAAACAGGAAAAAACAAAACAAACAAGTAATGCATAACCATAAGGGGGAGAGAGAGAAAAAGTGATTGAATCACTTTGAACATTTTTCCTTCCACACCTTGGAAGAACTTTTCCCTTATGCGAACCTTTGATCCAGAGGTGAGGGGGAAGAATTGAAACCGTTTAAATTCGAAAGGAACATGAGAGCCTTGAGAGGATCTCCAAGAGGAGCAAAAGATGATGGAAACTAATTTTGGTTTCTGGACAAGAGCATACTATTGCTTTATTGAGTGGCTAACCACTTGAAACAATTTGGAAGAGTATGCCTTGAAACTCCATAGTGATGACAGAAATGCGGCTTTTTTGTTGAGACTTTTTGTTGTTTTCCCTTTTAGTCCTAGAGTTTCAAGCCTCTTTCTTTTCAACCTTAGGGGGTGCTCCTAAAATAGATTTTCCTTTATCTAAGTTCTCACTAGCTATTTCAGTTTTAGCTTCATCATTCTTAGAATTAACATTATCAACAGGTGAGACAAACACAGTTGTACTAGATAAGGCAATATTAGAAGAAAATAAATCATACCCCATACCGGTTCTATCAAAAGTAGCTTTCTGAAAACTTAGCATCTCATCGAGCTTTGGATTGGAAGTCCTCTCCAATTGAGCTCTAACTTGAAACAATTCCGCTTTAAGGTTCTTTGTCCTTTCAGCAAGGAAGTTATTCTCGAATTGCAAAGCTCCAATGGTTTGATTTGCTGCATCAACCTTTGTAGAGAGCTCCTCTCGATCTAGCTCCACATCACTCAGCTTCTTGATGGCCAGCCTATACAGTTTCTCATACTTCTCAGAAACCTTGTATAACTTAGCATAGACTGTATAGATGTCATCTTGATTGTCCATTTTATCAAATTTTGGTTCCATCAAGTCCTCTTCATCATCTACTGTTTCTATAACCCCTTCAATAGGATCAATTGTGGCAGTGAAGGTATTCAAGATTCCTTCGTCATCACTGTCATTTGACTCAATCTCAAGCTTGGTGTCAGTCAAGGTAGCAGCAAGAGCCTTACTTTTCCCAATTGTCTTGAGATATGTTGGATATTCTTGTTTCATGTGTCCAAAACCTTGACATCCGAAGCACTTTGGTCCGAAGGAAATAGTGTAATGACCGTCATCTTTAGCATCCTTCTTTCTTCTGTCTTGGCTTTTGAATTGAGAAGAACTAGATTGCTTACGGTCCTTATCAAATCCATTCACATTGACATTCTTCATGAACTTCTTGAACTACCTAGTGATGTAGGACTTCATCTTAAAATTTTCATCATCTGAAGACTCATCAGTTTCATTACTTTTGGCCTTCAGTGCCATGCTCTTACTTTCGCTTCCTTTCCCAATTCTAGTCAAACCTAATTCATAGGTTTGCAAGTTGTCAACCAACTCCATCAAAGGAATTTTGTCAATGTCCTTTGATTCTTCAATGGCAGTGATCTTAGCATGAAATTTCTCAGGTAGAGATCTGAGCATCTTTCTCACAATTTTGGGTTCAGGAATAGTTTCTCCAAGATTAAAAGCTGAGTTGACTATGTCCTTGAGTTTGGTATAGAACTAACCACATGACTCATCCTTCTCTATCTTTATCTTCTCAGAGCTTGTAGTAAGCCTTTGGAGCATAGAATCCTTGACGGCTTTGGTTCCTTCATAGGTAGTCTAAAGAATGGTTCACGCTTCCTTAGCAGTTTCAATTGAGGATATCTTCTTGAACTCTTCATTGGTCACCACATTGAATAGGGCATTCAATACTCTGCTGTTGAAGTTTGCCGCTTTGATCTTAGCCTCATCCCAATCAGTCGGTACTTCGTTTGGCTTAGTCTAGCCAATCTTGACAACTTGCCATACTTTCTCATGTAAAAACTGCAAAAAAGCTCTCGTGCATACTTTCCAGTATGCATAGTTAATGTCATCAAATAAAGGAGGTAAAATAAGAGATTGTCCTCTGTCTATGACAAATAAGGGTCAATGGATTACACAACAAGGATTAAATCTAATCAGAGTATGTTTGCTCTAATACCACTTGATAGAGCAAAAATGGATTGACCCATTTGGTAAATTAATCAATTAATTATCTAAGTTAATTAATTTAGTCAATTTAACATGTAATAGCGTGGTAGCACAAACAAATCACCAAATAATTAAATGCAGTGGAAAATACGTTTGACACAGGTGATTTGTTTACAAATGGGAAAAACCACCGTGGCAAAACCTCACTCAGTGAATTTAAAGTCGCTACTTTCAAGAATCCACTATTAACAATCACAAGCGGTTACAAGTAAAAAGAATCTCAATACCCAATACTAACTTACAATTGAACCCTTACCCTAATACCTAATTAGACTTGTATTGTAGCGACAATATCTCTATTTAATGCACGAATTTTAGTACGTGACTAACCAATGATGCACAAATTCCAATATGTGACTAACACACCAATATTAGGAAGATTATTGGTTGCAAAGTTCTTCAGTTCATCAACAGTGAAGATCAAAAAACTCTTTGATTACAAAACTCTTAGCGTAAAGATGCAGTAGTTTCTACAGAGAATATGATGAATTGGAGCAATTTTTTTCTCTGGTCACAATATGCATGAATTCTTCTTTTGCAACACCTTGCATCACTTTTGATGGCTTTAAAATAATCCTTATATATGTCTAGTATTGTGAAAAAAGAAACCCTACACAAATACTCAAGGATATGCATATAATCAGATCTGGAAAACATGGTTTCATAATTCTCAACAGATACAATTTGTGTCGAGCTTTCCTCGAGCTTCAGCAGTAGTTCTTGATAGAAAGGATTCTGTCGAGACTTTTGTTGAGCTTTAATGAATAACATTTTTTTCACTTGTTTCCTGGTCAGATTTGCATGACTTCAATACTAAACTTGAACACTTATTTCTTGAAGTACTAAACACATTCTAGATCTACTCAATTACAAATAAAGTGCATTTTGTCAAAGGATTAACTAATTACATAAATATGTCCCTAACACATAGGGACATGTGAAGGAAGTTGCTGGCTGGTATCGATGCCAAAAGTGGAAGCTCTAATTGACACATTTAAATGAGTGGAAGCTCTAATTGAGACAATTCGTCCAGTGTCAAGTAGATCAGAGGAAGATTTTTCTAATGGTGGCAATTGTGAGTTGAACAAGGGCTGCAATATGTAATTCTCTCCTGCAAAGTTGCACCATGGTAGTAGCAATAGGCTAATGAAGAGGAAAGTAAGAATTACATGGTTTGATCTAATGACTTATGTCCATATATAGAGGGAAGTACTTGATGGATACATCTTCACATCATTAAATTACTCAATTACAATGAACCCAAAGGGGGTTTTATAGGAGGCTAAACTCTAAACTAACCAGTAGTCTACTATGGTTACTAGACTCATTGTATGAGTAGAATATTTTGCATGCACGTTAAAAAGTATAGAGCTTGGGCCTTAACTTGAATTTGGACATATTATCCTTCTACAGCACTAACCACTTGAAATGTTACATCATATAATGAAAAGTGAATGGTTTGCAAAGTACTTACGATTTTTTTTTTCTTCTTGTTTTCTTTTCTAAGTGATTAACAAGAGAAATGAGACAAGCGATTTTTTTTTTTTTTTTTTTTTTTTTTTTTTTTTTTTTTTAATATGTAAGTTGTAAACTCCTCCAAAAGAGAATACTCAAAAGGGAATGGGTCTATCATGAGAGGATATCTCATGCAGGTGCAATGTATTGTGGATGCACGAGAGTCTTAGTCTACCACCTAATAGTATTAGTAGTTATATAATTGTATTCAATACATATTGTTTTTAATTCAAATATGAAAGCATCAATTTCATAGTTAAGATTTATTTGTTTATTTATTATTATTATTTTTTTAAGATTTGACAGCGTATAAAGTACCACATTATTTACAATTATAAATAACGCAATATTTGAACTATTTAATATGAATCATGAAATAAATTTATTTCAATTAAAGTGTATCCTGATATATCTCAAGCATACACTGATGATTATGTTCACATGTGAGACCTTGAAAGAACTAAAAAATTCATGTAATCTTTAACAATTCCTCTCATTCTTTTTTGATTTATTAGTATTTGTACAACCATCTCATTTATTATTGAGGACAGTCAATCCCAATTAAGATGTAGAAAAATGAGAAGTACAATCTTTTTTTTTTTTTTTTTCTTTTCCTTTCTTGTGTGTATATGACTTCGAGTAGATAGAAACCCCATTGTATTTAAATCGCAACATGGTGGCAAAAAAAGATGCTTAGCCATAAAAGTCCTTCCATATGGGGTAAATCAATTTTGTGTTGTCCTATTTGCATTTTGGAGGCAATGGGACTGTGTTCTTAGCTTTAGCTTATTACGTATAGGAGTTGGAACTTGGAAGAGAGGGGTTACAATTACATATACATAAGAGTAAGACATAGTATCAAAGAGATGGGGGGGTGTGAGGGCCCACCATGAGAAAGCCCGACAAAGAGCATCTTTTAATGCATGGGTTTGCGCTCTCACGAGTCATGCGAGCTTCTTTCAGTTTCAGTTTCAGTATCTATCAGCAAACTCTCCGGCGCTCGTGCAGTGGCGCTTTGTGTGTATGTGTGTGTGTGTTTGTGTGTTTGTGTGTCTGTCAGCGCTTCCCACGCGTCTTTTACTCACTCCCACACCCCCAACACTCTGGATTATGCGGTCAAACCATGCCCACTACCAACCTTACACCCTGTTTGTTCCATCATCATTCATTCATTCATTTTTGTATTCTCTCTCTCTCCTACTCTCTCTTTATAGGTTGTTTGGCTGGTCAAATGTGCAAGTTACATTTGATAATTATTACTGAAACATGTTTTGCATCAATATAATTATAATGTTGATGTGGGGTTTGAATTTGGTCTTATCAAATGGATGATTGTTAGTAGGCTTCACCTTCTAAGTTTGAGTATGAATCACTCATTTGACCGATCAGTTTCAAGGCATAATGCTAAAATAAAAATAAAAAAAGATTACAAGAACTCATCATAGAACGTATGCACGTTTGGTTCATTACTCATTAGGGAACGAATTTGCTCGTGAAAAATATTTACCAAGTACAAACCACAATCCAAATCAAAGCTATGTCAGATCCGCTCCTATCTTGAACTTTGAGTAATTCCAAGGACATTTTTGTTTAGTCCTTAGGTTTTGACGAAGACCTAATCCTAATTGAGCCAGATTTAGCTCAAATTCAAACTACGTCACGACGGAAAGCACCTTGTAGTTGCACTTGCCCTTCCCCATATGTATGATGTTGGAGTGTTGCTTAATAAGATTTTGGAACAAATAGGCCTTCACATAATGCCTTGTGTGCGCTTCAAAATCAATTTTTTTTATGAAAAAAATCAACATCTTTGTAATAATGTGTATTTATAAGGCTCTTATTTTATTACTTGACAACAAAAATAGATAATCACTTTTTCAATAAAGAATTTTCTTCCATGCCAAAGAAAGACATGTCCTTCCATACTAAGAAAACCCAATAATAAAAATAAATCCAAATAATAATTTGAGACAATTTCTAACATTTAATAAGGATTATCCATACAATTGAATAATTCAAATGAAACTAAGAATGTGTAACATCAAACTTACTAATCCCATTCAATTTGGTCAAGGATGCTTTTCTAAATCACTCCCCTACAACACAATTGAAGTAGATATCAAGTGTGCGTATAATTCAAATAGGAAAATTATTATAATGATACACTAACATTGTACGCATTTCACACATATTATGTTGAAAATATGAACACTAAATATTTATATATTTCAAATTTTATATAGTATAAAACTTTCTAATGTGAAACAAGAATATCTCATTCTTCTCAAATGTTTTTGCCTTATTCTTTTGAAGGGGTCGTTTTCAGTAAACTGATTTAGACCAATTCAAAGAATTGTAACTTTCGGCATCGCTATGACCTAGAATTACCCCTTGTGACCCATATGTTCCAAAATTAATAATCGGTGGCCAAGTCACTGGTCTAGAATTAATACCTCTTCATGGGTGTGTGCCGATACAACCATTGCCGAATAGACCAGTGGCAAGTGAGAAATTGCTCGGTCATGACCAAACACTACCCAAGCAAGCAGAGAATAGGAGGAAAGTAAAGATGAACTTGAGTTGAATGGGACCCGAAAAGAGTGGGGGAAGTGACACGTGTCGTGCTTACGGGGGCATGTGGACCTTAACGTTAAGGTTTTAGACTTTTAGAGATAAAGATGGAATTTGCAGCCCCTAGAGTTTCATGTGGGTCATAGAAAATTGAATCACAAACCCCACTCTCTCTCTCTCTCTCCTGCAAATACATATGACAGTCCAATTTTAATGTGCCAGCTATTGTTTCGTTTAAACCATATTTCAACTTTGGCTTCAGTAATATTTTTTGGTAAACTAGGATATATCCAAGAATAATAGAAAGAGTGGTCCCATAATAAGGGTTTCAGCTATAGGTCACAGTTTGAAAATAGTAAATAGTTCACAGTCACAGCTAGAAAATTCCAACAATTGATGTTAAACATTTGGCTCTACCTTATTTTTGCTAGGTATAAGGATCATTTTCAAGTGAAATGAATCATTTTATTATCCAAATTAAATATTATAAATCTAAAAATGTATTTAATATCATCTCATTTTAAATTTTAAATTTTAAATTATATGAGACAAACTTTTAGGTTTAAAAAAATAAAAAAATCATAAATAAATAGCATATCCTCTTTCATATTTTTCTAGCTTATTTGTTTATAGGTGAAATAAAAGTGATTTTAAACAAATTAATTAGTTGATTTATTAGGGGAAAAAAAAGCTAATTATCTTAAGCCACTATTTACCTCGGTTTGAGTAAATAAACTAATTACAAATAAACTTGTCAATATGTATCTTAGATCTTACAATAACAAAAATTAATGGATCACAGACGTGAATAACAAAAGAAAAACCACACATGGATGAGGTGCTAAAAATGGGAAAATTAAGAACAAGATTAAGATTAAGATCAAGTGTAGAAAACTTTATGACCAATAACATAGTATTTGTAAGAAGTAGAAGAAGCAAGGTTTATGAGCTCAAAGATTGAGTTTGGAGTTTGCAAGGACTTAAGGACCATGAGAAGTTGAGGAAGCTTAAAATAGTAATTTCCTTGCTGATAATATACAATAAGAGAGAGAAAAATGTGGAGTGCTGGAAGAAACAAAGGGAGAGAGAGAGAGAGTGAGAGGTGGGGACCCATCCACCGCCCACAAGCACGCCGTCAGTCTTACCAAAACCAAACCCATCTATGATCTATTTGTGTCAATCTAACCCTAACCCAATTACACTACTATCCCCTAAAAGAAGAGAAACCCAAACCTATCCTATATGCTTCCCTCTTCATTTCATCATCTCTCTCTCTCCCAAACTCTCAACAACACCACCACCAAGAAAGAAGAGAAACTAAATCCACTACAAAAGCTTCCCTAAAAGATGGTTTATTAGTTCAGCTCAGAATTTGGTGGATGACACCAAAAATCCACTCATTCTCTCCTTTCTGTTGAAGGCCTAGCACTAATTAGTTCTTTAAACTAGATAAAGAAACCAGAAAGCAAGCCACAAAGCTTATTTATTCCCTTGTGCACCCACTTCCTTTCTTTTCTTTTTCATATAGATTACTTGTACAACCTTTAATTTACTCCTTTGTCTTTCTGTTTCTTGCTCTCTGGTTGTACTACTTAATTAGTTTCTGTCTATGTGAGGAAGTACTACTCAAGGGTTTTGAGAGATAGAAAGAATACCAATTAAGTTATAAAGTAAAAGAAACTAATGGATCCAGTTACAGCGCATGGCCATTCTCTTCCACCTCCTTTCCACACAAGAGATCTCCATCACCACCACCAACAGCAACAACAACAACAATTTCACCACCACCAACAGAATTCAGAAGATGAACAAAGCGGTAGCAGTGGCCTAAACCGACCACAGAAACGAGATCGCGATGAAAACAACAACAGCAACAGCAGTGAAGGCAAGGAACTCATCATGGGTCCTGGAGATGGAGAAATGTCAAGAAGACCTCGAGGAAGGCCAGCCGGATCCAAGAACAAGCCCAAGCCGCCGATCATCATCACAAGAGACAGTGCTAATGCTCTACGCACCCATGTAATGGAAATTGGTGATGGTTGTGATATTGTTGAGAGTGTTGCTAACTTTGCAAGAAGACGCCAGAGAGGTGTGTGCATTATGAGTGGGACTGGAACGGTGACTAATGTGACTTTAAGGCAACCAGCCTCACCAGGTGCAATTGTGACTTTACATGGTCGGTTTGAGATTTTATCTCTAGCTGGGTCATTTTTACCACCACCAGCACCACCTGCTGCAACAGGTTTGACTATATATTTAGCTGGGGGACAAGGCCAAGTTGTGGGGGGTAGTGTTGTTGGGACACTAATTGCATCTGGGCCAGTTGTGATTATGGCTGCCTCTTTTAGTAACGCTGCATATGAAAGGCTTCCTTTGGAAGAAGAGGAGCCCCAGTTGCCAATGCAAGGGGGTTCAATTGGGTCCCCAGGTGGGGTTGGTCAACAGCAGCAACAGCAGCAGCAACAACCACAGCAGCAACAGCTTCTAGGTGGAGACGCAAATGCGCCTCTTTTTCATGGCTTACCGCCTAATCTTCTCAACTCAATTCAATTGCCAGCTGAGGCATATTGGGCTACTGGTCGCCCTCCATATTGACAACAACATTAAAGGTCATGCCAGGTTTTTCATTTCGATATTGATCAGCTTCGGCTTACCGAGATATCAAGAACGCTGTAGCTAGGAAAGTTTGGTTATTGTTGAGCATCGCACTTTTTTTTTTTTTGGGTTAATCCTTATGCTTAGCCTTTTGTTTTTTTGTCTTTTTTTTTTTTTTTTTTGTTTTGCATTTGATGATTAGATAATGTGTTCACTTGCTGATTGAAGGACTGTGTAAATTTATGGATTCTTGGAGTGAGTTTGATGCTATTGAAATAACAGCTGGAGTTTCTTCCTTTTAGTAGGAGTGTAGGACTGTAGAAGAAGATGAAGCACAAGAAAGAACAAATGCAGCTAATAAGAGTCACTCTTTCTCACCCAAGTTGTCTCGTGCAGATGGCTTCAATAACTCCTATCTCTTCACACATTGAGTATCCATTGATCAATTGCAAAATCTCCTTCACCTTGTGAAGAAGTTCTTAATTTATTCACTTATCGGCCCCATATATAAAGCAGTTCGCTATTATTTTATGCAGCATTTAGCGAGGAGGAACATATTAATATCACTATTATGTGTGCTGGTAGCATCATTATTATTATTGTTATTTATGCTAATATTCTGAAAGGAACAAGCATGTCATACTAATTTGTAAGCATTTTGTAGTAAAATTAGTAGTAGTTTTAGTATTTTTCAGAGAACAAAGGAGGGTTCATTAAAGCGACAGTTTTCAATGGGGTTGGCATTGGCAAACTGTTTTACTAGAAGGTAACAGGTATGGGCTTAGTCTCTTAGAGTTTCCACATCTAAATTTCCTTCTTTCTAGAGAGTTTGTGATGAAGGGTTTCTAATATACGAGGCCACGTTAAAATTTGGGGTGCTGGTTTACACGTGCACTGTTCAGATGAAGCTCCTTTTCGAGGCAAATAACACCACCACCACCACCAACACTTCATTAAAAGGCAACAACAACCAGGACAACAAAGTGCCCTTGGGCGTTATAGCTCCCACTCTCTCGGTTTCAGGGAATAGGGGATTAGGTAACTCTTCAAAGTTTAGACACAAGACTTCTCGGGAAAAGAGTTTCTATAAAAAATTGAGGTTCAAGCAGAACCCAGTTCAGATTCTTTTTATAGATACTCCCCCTTAAAACACATTGCTTTGGGTTTCTCATAAAGCTAGCTAGCTCTCAATGGTCTTTGGGGAGACCCCTACGTTCAACTTTTGCTTCTTCTGTTGCCCCATCAAGTCTCTTCTCCTATATTTTCCTTTTGTTGGTCAACTGCTTTTTAAAATTCACAAATCCGGTTCTTGAAGCCAAATAATTCATCCTACAACAAAGTGTGGGATTTTCTCAGTTTTGCTTTGATTGTCATCTTCTTTGTTGTTAGCTAAGAGCCTTAGTTGTTTTTTTCCGACTGTGCTATAGGAATTTCAAAATTGGAATTTTTTTTTTCCTTATATGATTTGTTTTACTTCAATGTGCATGGAATCTTAAAAAGGGCGAGGAAGAAGCAACACGACATTTACGTTCTAAATCTTGTTTATATCAATTTACTTAGGTTTGGAATCTCTTTTTTCGTAACTGAGAATAACAGGAGTAATAACGTAAATAGAGTTCGATATAAGTTGAATACTAACATTCTCCAAAACATCAAAAACAACTAAACCCTAAACGGGGGTGAAGAAAACAAAGAGAAGTCCTCTACTTGAGATCTTCCCAAAGCTACCAAGGTACACCTATTTGCTTCCTTGTAAGCATACTTGACTACTTAGTCTATATATATGGATTATCGACAAGAGACATATGCAATCATCCATTTCTGTAATCAATCCAGAATGAACGTTAATAGTACTAAGAAAGGAGACCACCGTCAAAGCATCCAATTCAACCGTCAAATAGGGATAGCCTAAGGACGAAGATAGGATAACCCAACCTTTAAAGACCAAAGTTCTACCTTTACACTTGTGGTAATTCCTATATATATATATATATATATATGCTGTGATAACCCACAAATCCACTAGCCACATTGATCTCTAATAACCCCAATCCCAAGCCTAAAGTTTTGCCACTACATTCGTGGCAAATCCAATATGGCATGAGAATCCTCAAACCCACTGATGACAATATCTAATTAGGAGTGACATTCATGTTAGCAGGTCAAGTATGTATCGTTTCAAGAAAAGAATATTCAATTACATTGGTTAACCGTATAACTCAATCTATTTAATAATTAAGTAAAAAAAACTCAAATCCCTTCAACCCTAATACAACATATTTATTAAGCAAATTGACATGACATGACTTATGTAACATGCTTAAGATACAGGCCGTGATGGGTTAACACAAACACAACCCATTTCAACCTTTTTAGTAAACATGTATACGGTTAATATAAACATGACTCATTTCAACTTAGGGTCCATTTAGATAGCATTTATTGTTGCTGAAAGTTGATAAAAACTGATTGTTGCTGAAAACGCTGTAGCAAAATAATTTTTAAATGTGTGAATAGTGTTGTGAGACCCACTTTTAATATTAAATATTGCATGAACAGTGCGTGAACAGTGCACGCACAGTGAATTTTGTCTCCTAAAGTCAGCAAGTGCGGCAAAAAAAAAAAAAAAAAAAAAAAAAAAAAAGAAAACGCAAAGCTGGAAACGCACCGCGAGGAAACGCGCTATCCAAACCAGGTCTTAATATAAAGGATTACAACAAAAGGAATGATTTATCAATATAGTCATTTGTAAAGTTGTGATTTCCAACTATATTGTGTTGGCTTTAATTCCGTACCAAATTTAATTGTAATTTATTCAATCATTTTTCCTGTATATATGTGAGATTAATTGTAAGGGATGAGTGTGAGAGATCGGTAAAGAATCAAGTTTCAAAAGTTGAACAAGTGGATTTCGCGATTGTCTTGCGAGAAGCAACCAACGAAAAAAGCCACGTGTAGAGCACATGACTAGAAGATGAAGAGTCATGCCACGTTAGATTTTTTGCGACTGTCTCGCGAGTAAGGCCAACCTATGAGACTTTCTATTTGGCAAAAATTTGTATTTTGCTTTACCAAGTTTTTACCCACACTATATATACCCCCATTACCTATAAATTATAAAGAGACTTTTTAGAGGAAAAAAAAACCCTAGATAGGTTTTTTACAACACACACCCATCTTTTAGAGAGAGAAAACTCATCCTTAGTAAGAAGTCATTGTAACCTCTTTTCCTTCCCTCTCCCATTGCCATAACTTGAGAGGAGATTTCACACATTTTCAAAGTGTAGAGAGTATTTTGGAGCTTGATAAGCTTTGGGAATTTGCCAAAAGAAGCCAGTGAGGCTTGGTGGATGCAATCCAGCATATCACAAGATCTAGAAAGTTAAAGAAGACATGACTCCAAAAAATCCGTTGGTAGTAGGAGCTTGGAGGGCTCAAATACATTGGGTAGATTAGGCTTGGATGGTCTTTTGTTATTTGTGTACTCCAACTTTATTCTCTGGTGGATCAATTTCGACTTAGAATGTTGCGGAGAGGTTTTTCGCTGAGTTCTTTGGTTTCCTCTTCGATAACATGTCTCGATGTTATCTTGTATTTACATCTCTCTTCCCTACTCTTTAAGCTTTCATTTTATTGTTAATAATAGATGAATATAGCTTAGGGTAGTGTTAACGGTTCTTTAAGCTTATTTACTCTTGTTCCACACTTAGTATAAGTTAGAGTAAAAACTATCTAGGTGTAATTTTTAATTGGAAGTTTGAACAAGTTCTTGTATTTTAGCACAAATTCGAGCTTTCAATTGGTATTAGAGCGGGGTACACTTATTAGATTTCATTATCCTAGTGTGATCTTAGACCCTAAATGAGATGGATAGATCTTAATCATTTAATGCTCCTTCCTACTTTGATGGGAGTAATTATGTCTTTTGAAAAGTACGTATGTGTACTTTTCTTTGTGCCATTGATGAGATGATGTGGGATTCTGTTGAGAATGGATATGTAAGACCCATTACTACCAAATCCAAATGGGATAAGGCTACTCTTACTTCGGTAAATGTAAATAGCAAAGCGATTAACGCTATTTTCTATAGTGTTTCTACTGATGAGTTTTATAGGATTTCACATGTGAAGACCGCCAAAGAGGCGTGGACCACTCTTAAGATAACCTATGAAGGTACCAAGAAAGTTAAGGGTACCAAACTTCAAATGCTCACTACTCGAGTAAAGATGAGCGATGATGAGTTGTTTGATTCATTTTATGGGAGACTCAAAGAGATAGTGATTGTCAAACTCAATCTTGGGAAGAAGATTGTAGTCTCCAAGGTGGTGAGGAAGATCTTGAGATCCTTATCCAAAAGCTTCCAAGCTAAGGTCACAGCCATAGAGAAAAGCAAAGATTTGGATGAGATAAATATTCAAGAACTCATTGGATCTCTCCAACCATATGAGCTCGGACTGCCTTCTCACAAATCCAGTAAATCCCTTACTCTCAAAACTATACATGAGCAAATGGGTGATTCCTCCAATGAAGACGACGTAGAAAAAGATGTAGCATTTCTTGCGAAGAACTTCTTGAAATTTCTCAAGATGAAGAACAATGGGGAGTTGTTTAGCAAAGGAAAGTTCCCATTCTCCAAGAATGACAAGAGGGAGTTCAAGAAGGATAGGAAGGACTTGTCATCAACTCAAGGAATTTTGTGCTATGAATGTAATGGGCATGGATATCTCAAGAAAGAATGTGCAAACTACTTGCGAGGAAAGGGTAAAGTATTTGCAACTACCCTTAGTGATTTCGAAAGCTCAAATTCTGATGTGGAAGGAGAATGTGATAGTGAGGGAAACTATTGAGCTTTCATGGCAATTACCGCAATTGACTCTAGAGATGAATTGAGCGAGTTGGTTGATGAGGTAGTTGTACATTCCGAAGGTGAAGAAGTTGATGATTTTGAAGATGAAGATGTGTATCTTAATGAAGGTGAGAAGAACCTTCAAGAAGTGTATGATGCATTGCTTGAAAATTGTGGCAAATATGCCAAAGTTGCAAAGAACGCAGTTAAAAAGATGAAGGAAATTGAAGAAGAACATAAGTCCACACTTGTGCAACTCAAGGATGTAAAATGTGAAGTTGAAGGGCTGAAGGAAGAATTGTTGAATGCCTACTCAAAAATCAAGTTCCTTGAACTTGAAATTATTCAAGCAAATGTCAAAATGGAGCACATTTCTACTAAGAAACTTGACAACGTGCTCTCTTCTCAAAAACCTTCAAATGACAAGACCGGTCTAAGCTACACTAGTGAAGGAAGCTCAAGTAGTGAACCCAAAAGGAAGTGAGGTTTATGTTGGCCAAAAGTGTAGAGAAGCCGAAGGTTAAGACCCCTGTTGTTGCAACAAAGAGAATTGTTGGTGCAAAACCAAAGGAAAAGGGGAAATCATTTCCAAAAAGTTAAAGGGGACCTCAAGTGAAGCATTTTTTTTTTCACCATTGTGGCATGTGAGGACACACAAGACCAAATTGCTTCAAGTTTCAAGCTCTTAAGAGGACAGACTCTCTATGTGGCCAAGATAGCTCAAGAAGAATGCTAAAGGGAAACCAAACAAAGGAGAAAACGAAGGACAACTCATTGGAGATGTTATGGAGATGTTGAAGAACATTTCATTATGCCTTGCTAGCTTTATCCCGAGGTGTGAGAATTATGTCAGTCATACCCTTCATCCAAGGATTTCACTCAAAACACTCGTACAATGTCGGTGAAGAAGGGTACTCATTTTTTATGAGCTTGTTATGTATGTATATTTTTTAAGTGTGAGCAACATCTAAAAATTTACGGTTGATTGTTGTAAATAGATCTTCAAGCTTGTCATAAATGATTGGTAAACAGTCTTGCTTGATATTGATACATGTGTAGACTTGTGTCTATATATCTTCTCACATTTTTTTCTTTTTCAAAAGAGCTCTTCAAATGTCAATCTCTGAAAAGAGAAAGAGCTGAAAAAGCCTTACTTCAAAAACCAATTTGACTAGAAAAAGGTGGAGCACCTTTGTATTAAAATGTATGGTATCAAAGCTAAATGCTTATTTGTCAAAAATATATAAAAAGTTCATGGCATTGTTTTCCAAAAATTTGAGTTGTATTTGGTCAAAAATATGAAATATGGAAGCTAAATGAAAAACTTTCAATCAATATGTAAACACGTTGGCGAGGGGTCATATATGTTCATTTCTACAAGTGAGATAGGTCACTTGACTTCGTACTAGTTGTATATGATTTGATTGAATTGATCATTAAAACTTTATATTAGACTATGGACTAATTCATACTTGCTCCACACACACAACACACAAGTCAAATGTTCAATGAATGCCTATTTCATTTATGTAATTGTACGTGTTCAAATGTAATACGTATATACTTAATTGCTTGATGATCAAACCCAAAAAGATTTTTGAGTATTTTATATGTTTTTTAAAGTGTTTTTATAAATTTTTGTGTGTTAAGAGTTTTTTTCCCAACAGTCCATTTCTGTTTTTGATGAAAAACTCATTCAGAGGCATTTTCGCGAGTATATTGTGAGTAAGAACCTACTTGCGAAAATAAGGAAGCCAATTTCAGTTTTTCCATAAATTTACACAGAAAGTTTCGCAACTCCCTCGCAACTCTTTCGTGAGAATAAGCTTCCCGTGAAACATGTTCTGTGCATGAGAGGCCATTTTGCGAGTAACTTCGCGAGTAGCTTACCCGCAAAATGAACGGATTTTCAGTTTTTAAAGGGCAAACAGTGACAATTTTTCAAATCAACTTTTTTGCCTCCTTCGTGCCTCTCTCAACCCAAAACACCTTTTCACTCAAAATCTCACCAAAATCTCAAGAACTTTCATCCCTAAGACTCATCTAAGGTATGTTTTAACACTTTTTTCATTCTTGATTCGTTAGATTAAGTCTTAAATTTTAGGATTTCTAAGGTTGGGTTATTTTTGAAAGGGGTTGGGAAAACGTTATGTTCATGCAAAAAATTTCAATTTTCTTGATTGGGCTATGTCCTATTGTGTTTTTTTTGGCCCTAAGTGGCATTTTTAACATGTATTTAGGCAAGATTTCAACATGTTCATGCATTGTTTTACTTAGTGGTTTGTATGCGCATTTTCTCATTGTTTTGAACTCCGATGAGTACCAAATTTTGGGGATTTTTATGTTTTTTACATTCTTAACATGTTTTAAACATTAGTTGTGTGTTTCACACACTTTGCCCCATGAGTGCCTTATCATGCGTTGCTTATGCATCTCACATGCACATTTGATGCACACACTTGATCACTTGACATGTTTTGCAGTTCATTCATGCTATGTAAGTCTTGTTAGACCTTTAGTACTTAAAACATGATCTTGTGACTTTGTTTGTTTGTCTTTATGCTTTTTTGGACTTTTTGTTCATTTTTGAACTAACTTGTGTTTGTGTTGGTGTTTGTTTTGCAGATGTCTCCTATTAAGAAGAAGGTCACAAAGAAGTCTTCCAAGCATCCCCGCACCTCCTCGGATTCATTTTGCAATGATGATGCTAACTTGACTTTTCTTGATCACTACAAACGGGCCCCAATCATCCTAGAGAGGCTTGTGGACTTAGATTCCCTAGAGGGCACCTTCATTGTGGATGTGTTCAAAGAAAGGACATGGAAAAAGTTACTTAAATCATTCGAGAATTCTTCACAAATGTTGTTGTGAAAAGGTGGTCACATCAACTGTTGGCTAAAGGAGAGAGAGTTCTTAATCATGAGGGAATCAATTCAAGATGTTTTGGAGATTCGACCGATGACTCCAGACACATCTCTACAATATGATGAGAGAAAGGAGAAACTAGAACCCCTCGTGGAAATTCTTGGTAGACAACTTAAGAAGAAGGCCTTGCACTATTACGTTCACCCTGAAAATGCGTACTTTGGCCTACATCATGATCGTCAACCTTTACCCGGTGAAGAACTTGACCACTTTGTCCGCACCAAGGACCATATTCCTATGTGATATCTTCACTCACAAGGAGATCAACATCTATGGTCACATCTATCACCTCTTCATCAAAAGCATCACAAAAAGGAGTTCAAGGCTAACGCTACAATTCTCAAGCCCTATCATGTCTCTTATTTTAAGGGCAAGGGTGAAGATTCCAAGTGGACTTCAAGTGATGCAAATGGAAGATCCTATTAGTGAGCAAATGATCATCCGATGCAAAGCTCAAATCCCCAGACCAACTATTGATTTCTCTCAAATTCCAAGAGATGATGTTGCTGAAGAAAAAGGAGACACTAAAGAGGAAATTGAGCATTTCACTTCAGTTCTGGAGGACACTACACAACCTTCTTCCTAAGCGCGCGCAAGAGCACCCAATCGCATTGATCATCTAATCGGAAAGGTTGAAGAGTTGCATGTAATGCCACATATCAGCTACTCCATATCTCAATTCACATACCTTGAAGACCAGATCACTGCCCTCTCATCTCAAATTGATGACATGATGAGGAAATCGGAGTCGGGGTCAAATTCAGAGTCCGATGCATTCTAGTCTTTTTGGCCATTCCGATAAAAAAGGTGGAATAGATTGAGAGGGAGTAGCAAAGTAGCAAATTTAGTATACATTGGTTTGTTTTGGTGGTTTCTATTTTACTTTAAGTTTTTATAACTTTTGGATGTTTTTACAATGCTTTCGTTTAAAGCTTTCAAGTACTTTAGTTTAAAACTTAGTTTTCTTTAGTACTGTTTTGTATCTTGGTTTTTATAGCCGTTTTGATGCTTATTGCTTTCTAATACTCTTGACTTTAGTTTCTTTAATGCATCATGTGTTTGTTAGACATGCAATTAATTTTAGCATTGCTATTAATTGCATTATGTGTCCAGATGATCATTTTCTTGATAAATGTTTATTGTAATCATTTCCTAATGATTGTTCATGTTTGATTAAGTTATGTTTCACGTTAGATCAAGTTATACTTCATGTTATATATTCTCAATTGGTATCTTGATCTCATTTTTACTTGTTCCTTATACATGCCTCGTGTTCTACTTGTCTTGAGCTTAATGAAGTTTTGTGTGTGCAAGAGTTTTAGGATACAAGTGTATATGGTGCAAGTGCTTCACAACTTCTAGAATTAGGTGTGAGTGAGTTTTGTCTATGTTCCCAAATTCACGTTTAAGTCTAAAGTCTGTTTAGGGGGTTTGTCACAAAATAGCCAAATGAGGAGACTGTAAAATTGTGATTTTCAACTATATTGTATTAGCTTTAAGTGTGAGAGATCAATGAAGAATCAAGCTTTAAAAGTTGAACAAATGGATTTTGCGACTAGCTTGCAACTGTCTCGAGAGAAGCAACCTGCGAAAAGAGTCACGCATAGAGCACATGACTAGAAGATGAAGAGTCATGCCAGGCTAGATTTTTCGCAACTGTTTTGTGGGTAAGGCCAACTCGTGAAGGACCCACAAAACTTTCTATTTGGCAAAAAGTTATGTTTTGTTTTACTAAGTCTTTGCCCACACTATATATACCCTCATTACCCACAAATTGTAAAGAGGCTTTTCAAATAGAAAAACCCTGAATAGGTTTTCTACAACACAACACACCCATCTTTTATAGAGAGAGCTACTCATCTTTAGTGAGAAATTATTATAGCATTTTTTCCTTCCCTCTCTCATTGCTATAACTTGAGAGGAGATTTGTACCCTAAATGCAACCCACACATTTTTAGAGTGTAGAGAGTGTTTTGGAGCTTGGGAAGCTTTGGGGATTCGCCAAGAGAAGCCAGTGAGGCTTGGCGGATGCAATCGGCGTATTGCAGGATTTGGAAAGTTAGAGAAGACATGACTCCGAGAAGTCCGTTGGTAACAGGATTTTGGAGGGCTCAAGTACATTGGGTAGACTAAGCTTGGAGGGTCTTTTCTTATTCGTGTACTCCAACTTTATTCTCTAGTGGATCAATTTCAACTTGGAGGGTTGCAGAGATGTTTTTCACCAAGTGCTTTTGTTTTCTCTTCGATAACATGTCTCGGTATTATCTTGTGTTTGCATTTCTCTTCTCTACTCTTTAAACTTTCATTTTATTGTTGATAATAGATGAATATGGCTTAGGGTAGTGTTAATGGTTATTTGTGCTTATTTACTTTTGTTCCACACTTAGTAAAAGTTAGAGTAAAAGCTATCTAGCCGTAATTTTTAATTGGGGGTTTGAACAAGTTCTTGTGTTTTAGCACAAAGCCAAACTTTCATCATTAAATTATTTTAATCACTCAATTCTACATTTAAAATTTATATTTATATTAGGTAAAAAGGGAATTTACTATATGAATTGAATTATTTCACAATCGATGATCATGAGTTACGGAAGCCAAATCAAAATTGAATCGGTTATTATTAATCATGTCAAAGTGGGACAACACCACCCACTTTGGCACAAACCTATTTAGACTAGATAGAAACCTGCAAGGAAATAAAAAACGTGTGATGTTTATAGATTGTATCAAATATTGTCATAAATATCTCTAATTACCTCACCACTAATTTTGGATTATCGAATGAAGAACCCATCAATATTTAGCTAAACTGAACCCAATTTAGAAGTTTGCCATTTAATAACAATAGCTTTTAAGTCTTAAAATAAAATTAAAATTTAAAAATTAAAAAAAAAAAAAAAAAAAACCTATAAAAGCATGCATCAACAAGGTTAGGGATAAATCCAACCAAGTTAACCTAATTTGGATTGAAAATCAACCTATTTGTGTGGAGCCAAATTGACCATAGGTTTGGAATCTTATTTTCATTTTGAACTTTGGGATGATTATATTTTTTGCTCCAAGCTTGAACTCAGGACAAAATGGGCTTTTGCCCTTTTCGGGCAAATTAATTAGCTTTATACTCTCTTTCCCAAACTAAGTAGGGAAATGTTCCTCTTTTAAAACTCGATTTATGATAAATCAAGTTAAGCCCTATAGTGGCGTTTTAAAGAGCCTATAGTGATGTTTTTTAAGACCTATAGTGACATTTTTTAACTCGACCTCAATGAAATCAAGTTATAGGTAAAAAAAAATAGCCTATAACTCGATTTCATTGAAGTTGAGTTAAAAAACGTCACTATAGATCTTAAAAACATCACTATAGGCTCATTAAAATGCCACTATAGGGCTTCGGACTTTTTTTTTTTTTTTTTCTAACTCAATTTATCATAAATCGAGTTTTAGAAGTGGGGTATTTCCTTACTTTGTTTAGGAAAGGGGGTATAAAACTAATTAATTTGCTTGAAAATGGCAAAAGCCCATTTTGTCCCTTGAATTCATTTTGTTTTCTATGCTTATCTCTAGGATTTTTTTTTTTTTTTTTTTTTGAGAACTTGAGAGTGCATGACCAACGGACAAAATAGGCTTTTGCCATTTTCTAGAAAATTATATAGCATTATGCCCCCCTTCCCAAACTAATTAGGGAAATGCCCCTCTTTTAAAACTCGATTTTTAATAAATTGAGTTAAAAAAAAAAAAAATTCTTAGACCCTATAGTAACGTTTTAAGGAGCCTATAGTAACGTTTTAATGACCTGTAGTGACGTTTTTTAACTCGAGTTCAATGAAACTGAGTTATAGGTAAAAAAAAAAAAAAACCACTATAGGTCAATTTCATTGCCTATAACTTGATTTTATTGAAGTCGAGTTAAAAAACGTTACTATAGGTCCTTAAAACGTCACTATAGAATTCTTAAAACGCCACTATAGGGCCTAACTTGATTTATCAAAAATCGACTTTTAAAAGATGAGTATTTTCCTAATTAGTTTGGGAAGGGGGGCATAATGCTATATAATTTGCCCGAAAAGGGCAAAAGGCAATTTTGTCCCATGACCAACGGAGTTATGAACGTCAAGCACATAAGTTGCATGTAATAGTTTGGCTTTTCCTTTTTGGGGTTATTATTTTAGCTATAGTCGCACTTGGTTAACATTAAAGTTTTGCAGAAAAGCGGTATACCATCGGTGCCATGGATGCATTTGGTGAACATTGTCATGTTTAAACGTCAAGCACATCAAAATGTAATATGCTTGTTCAAGAATTAGTGGATAACTTTTCAAGAACTATGAAGTACCGGATGAGATATTCTTTCTCAAAAATTGGCTCACGGTGGATGCTGTATAAATCATGCGTTTGGCGAATGCTAGTAGCAACCATCATTATATACAACATTATACAATCCTGCTATAAACACTAATAGTCCTTTTTTGGAAAAAATTGGCCTTTTCTCTTTTTAAAAAAATAATCCAGCATTTTACTCACTTTCTCAAACTAATTAGGGAAATGTTTCTCTTTTGAAAATCGATTTTTTCAAAATTGAGTTAAGCCCTATAGCGACGTTTTTAAGGAGCCTATAGTGACGTTTTAATGACCTATAGTAGTGTTTTGTAACTTGATCTCCATGAAGTCGAGTTATAGGTAAAAAAAAGAAAAAAATTTGCATGTAACTCGACTTTATGGAAATTGAGTTACAAAATGTTACTATAGGTTTTTAAAATGTAACTATAGGCTCCTTAAAAACGCCGCTATAGGGCTTTAGAATTTTTTTTTTAATAACTTGATTTTAAGAAAATCAAGTTTTAAAAAAATGAGCATTTTCTTAATTAGTTTGGAAAATAGGGCAAAATGCTGGATTTTTTTTTTAGAAAAGGGCATTTGCCCATTTTCTCCGTCCTTTCCCTCATAATGTTTTGGCTGAAATCCAAGTGCCTAGTTTCTTTCATAAATAAACTCTGAATAATAGACAAAATAATATTGGCTAGACTATAGCTTTTTTGTTCTATTAATTTTATGCTAGGGAGAATTAACAAATGAACTATTAATAGAGTAGCACACCCTTATAACATATTTGACACTTTTTCATGTCCACACAAAACATGTGTACAATCCGAAACAACAACAACAACAACAACAAAAACCATGTGTACAATCATAAGAACAATGTGTCTGTTATTGCCCCAGGCCTACAAACTTACTACTAGTTTGGGTTTGTGTTGTACTATTAACACAATTCGACCTAGGCCTTAAAGGTATCTTATGTATCCATTATATACAAAGGGTGTCTCACAATATTTTTAATCTCATGCACTTACACTCGTTATATGTTACAAGTGTCTTATAGCATATGAATCTCATGAACTTGTGGAGTAAACACGTTTCTTTTATAAATAAACTCTGAATACTAGACAAAATAATATTGGCTAGACTATAGCTTTTTTGTTCTATCAATTTTATGCTAGGGAGAATTAACAAATGAACTATTAATCTCATGAACTTGTGGAGTCAACACGTTGTACGGCATCCATTGTACAAATCAAATGCTAAAAATACTCCCATGGTGCTTGCTTCTAACATGGATCTTTTATTCAAAGCCCTCTAGTTTGTCAAGATTACTTTTCTTGATATTGCTTCTAACTTTCAAATTTTTTTTTTACTAGTTAATGTGGGTGTCAAGAGCTTTTCGAGAGCCTGACCATTCTCTAAATGTGTATATCCCCTCATCCCACAAGCTAATTACAAGGGAAAATTCCTAAAGTGACCCCAAGATGCAAGTTAAGATTGATAAAACTTTGGGAGCTACTAGACCAACCCCTCGAGGTTGTTTGTTTCTAGGTTGTCACTGCTGTGGCAATACTCATGCATACCTTGTGAATAGTCTTACAACTCTCACTGACAAAATGTTAACAAAATAAAGAAACTCCTCTCTTTTAAATAATCTCTTAAAAAAACAAAAAATAAAAAAAAACGTAGTACGTGCCCCTTTGTACCTTGCTATGAAGTTTAATATTGTTATCCATATTGAGGCATGATTAGCACTGGCCTGTAAAATATATGATTGGCATGGACTTCGACCCACACCACCCAAAAAGAAATTAGGAAAGCAACTGTCTCAGGTGGAGGTGGTAACTGGTAACAGACGTCAATCTCTCAAAAATATTTATAATAAGTAAGAAACCATGTACTGGGAAATTAATTTCTTCTATTTTAATGAGGAAACGCCCATTTTTTGAGGACTAACATGAATTAATAGGCAACGGGTCCATCACAGTATGTTCCCCTTGATTTGTAGTGCTGATATTCAAAATGTGAAACTAAAATAGAAAATCTTTACTGTTGGAGTTTTTTTTTTTGTTTTGAGAAAAAAAAATTCTTACACGTATCTAAACCCTTCCATGTATGCTTACATAAAAATAAATAAAATAAAATAAAAATATCTTAGATATGCTTATTTCGCATGTATCTAAACATAATAAGTCACCTGAAAATAAAAATCAGAAAAAAGAAAAAGCACACTTTCATTACCTCAAACTAAGCAGATTCTTCAATACTATTATAGAGTATCATAATCAATGACTTGAGAGTGAGACAATTCAATTATCCACAGATAATTTGAACGCATAATTTATGCAGACAGCATCTCATCGAAGGTAAAATATCAGAGAAAGTGGTAGAAATGGTTGATAAATTTCATATTAAACAATATCAGCATAAACTGAACAAATAAATTAATATGTGCTCCATAAATTACAATCTCAATACTTCTTGAGACAAATATTGTTTTTCTCCAACCACCGTACCACCACCACCCCCCCAATTTTTTTCCTAATGATTTCATATACAAATCAATTTACAAGCTAATTAGAAGCTACACATGGGAAGGTCATACCTGGGTGAATACATTAAATGAGATTACCAGACTATAATTTGATTAATAAATTAGAGTTATCATCTGTAATCAACTTCATACAAGGCCTACAACCCAAGCATGCCCCACTAATAACAAAACTTTGGCCAATACAGCTGACTGTGACAGCAAAGTCAATGCATCCTGCTTCTTTTACCTTGAAAAGATCAATCTTTCCAGCTGGGATCAGCTACATGTATATTTCCAAGCTACCCCACCTTCAGCTGCTTCAATTACTTCACAAATTTATCAATGACCTATCCTTAAACGCCTCATTTCAGCTTGGAAAGTAGGGCTGGAAGTTAGCGTTCGATGTGAAAGAGTCCTTATGTCTTCCCGTGCACAGTCTCGCGAGATGCGAACCAACTCCCACAAGGCACCTCCACTGATCATATCTTTTGCATTTGCTTCTGAAATGCAGTAATCCAAGCCTTCTTAGGCAACATTCTATGGGAACTCAACTTGTTCAAGAACAAGAGAAGGCAAACATACCATGTTGTGCTAGATGACAGAGTGCAAGCTCAATATGACGCCTGATTGGTGAGGCTTCATTGTTAGCATTCTGTACAATCCATGGAAGTGCACCATCCTCAATCAGAAGAGACCTTCCGGTCTTAGTTCCTATACCATTAAAAAAACTGTCTAAGATCAAAAAGCAGGATGATTTAAATACAGATGGTTCATGAAAATATCGTGATGAATATAAATGGTATAATTTGAGACTTATAAACTGGTAATTTTGTCAAAAAGACAACAAAACTTAGGAAGCAGTTCTTAAGAATAAAGATGATAGTTTTGTGCATCACATGACAAGCAGAGCAACAAGATCATCAGGAAGGTGCTTTTATGAGCTTTTCACCTTGCGTAGCTGCTCTTGACTCGCATTTTGCAAAATTTGCTATTCCACGAGCAACTTGTGCAAGAACATCAGCATGTCTGCATCTGACCATTCCTAGCAATGCTTTGATACCACCTTCAATCCTTAGCTTCATCTGCAACTTATCTAATTGATGCAATTTTATTTTTGTTAGTGACAGTAGACTGCCAATGTACTGGACTAGCTCAAATGAACTTTTTATTGGGTAACTAGATGTTATCACCTTTGGCGCGATGGTCACTCCACAAGTATAAGTACTTGTGGGGTGTGAGGGGATAAGGGCAAGGGTTTAAGTTTCCAGGAGGGAACTTTCACACACATATACACTTAGATTAGGTTAGAATAAAATTTCTATTTTGTATAAAATAAAATAAAATAAAATAAAAAAAGATGTTATCACTTTCCAAGGGAACAAGTGCACTAGTTTGCATTCTACACAAACCCATCATGTTTCCAATGTATACCCAATTTAAACTTGATTCTCTTTTCCATAAGTAGCAAAAAAATTATTACACTAGATGCTGAAAGTCACAATCCCATTCAGATTTTCAGGTTAAACTATTACTCTAAATATATGGTTTATCATTGATGACAGAATTTAAGGAAAAGGAAACAAAAATTAGTAGTTGCAAGTATGTCTAGCGTTATAGCAGGAAGAAGCAGTGTAATCTTCTCTATTAATACTGATTTTCTACTAATGTTATCTTTTCATCTAAGTTTGAGTAGCACAAAAAAAATATGGAACTCACTCCAAGTATCCATAAACTTTCTTTCAAACAGATTATTAAATTTATTCAATTTTCCATCTCAATCCCTCCTTAATCAAGTATGAATATACACAAAACATCTCTTTCATACTTAGTAACACATACTGTCAAATTTTCATACATATAAAACAGGTCAGACAGTTTACCATTGCCACAAAGATTTGCAATAGCTCCAGCAACCATCCGAAGAGTTTGAGGATCCTCAGCATTGGCTGCTGTCATTGATAACAAAGCAATGCCCCCTTGAGACATGATGAGCTCCTGGTTGGTTTCTGACAGGCCACAAAAGGTTGCACATATGAGGAAAATCATAGCCAAACTAGAAATATTATCAGCCAAGACTGGCATATATTTTACAAATCACATAGAAATGGACTCAAAATATTTACCATTCATTGCAAGATTGGCAATAGCACCTGCTGCAACTCTATGTATGGTCTCATCCTCAGAGTTCCTAAGAAGCATCAACAACGATGTAAGTCCGCCAGCTTCTACAATCTTTTCCTGATTCATCTCTGCACATTAGAGGGAATGAAAGGAAGTTCATATAATTGCAGATAGAAGTAATATAATAGCACATATCAAGTGCTATTAAAGTGATAACCAAATGTTCAAAAAGAGAGCTTGGTTCAATACAGCACAGTAAACAAAGTCAAACATATGTCATGATGAGAAAGAACAAAGTTCCACTTCAACTTCAGCACAATATTACAATCAAAGTCAAGCACATATTACAAAATGCCAACTTAGCCAGAAGTTTTGCCTTCCAAATAGAACGACAAGGAAAATCAACCCCTAAACCTCCTCATAACACCTGATCGTAACCAAGATCTTATACATCTTAAACCTCCTATAATACTTCAACTTCCAGTCTTCTGAAGAACAACCAATAAAATCATTTTAATAAGAAAGAAGATACAAATTCAAAGTCAAATTTGAAGAAGGGGATCCCAGTCTTCCCCAGTCTTCTGATGTCAACACCTTGGTACCTAATATCTAAAACTTGTTTTCACTAATGACTTCTTGAGTAAATTTTCCCCTCCTTCCCCAGAAATTTCTTTATCTCTATTTTCCAATTCTACATGGAGTGATATGCACTAATTTCAAGGAATATTTATCACCTTTGCTGGTTATAGGAAGAAAATATCTTATACTTTTCATAGAAATCCTTATCTCTATCAACTCTATTACATGCATGCAACTAACCAGCAGTCTTCCCATTTCAATAATAATAATAATAATAATCAAAACAACTAAGCAGGCATTCCAAAAGTCAAACTTGTTAAATTACCAATTCTCTCAAAAACTTAAGCTATTGAGATATGGTGAATTCAATCATTTAATCACATGCTTCTAACACTCCCTCTCACGGGTGAGCCAAAACTACCTTTTAATAGGTGAGGCCCAAAACGTGATAATTTAAATGGTAGGTAGAATGGAAGAGATAGAAATTGAAGTCAAGACCTCCCGCTTCAATACCATGTTAAATTACCGATTTTCCTAAAAGCTTAAATTTTTGGGACAATTAGTAATTTAACAAAACCCATCAGATCACCAACATTATGCAAGAATTGGAGAAAGAACTTTGAATTGAACATGTGGAAATAACATAAGACCATGGTGCAAGCACAATTTGACAAGGCAATTCAGAATGAGCTAGTGATACAACAGAATAATAGTGTAAGGAAATATAGACACCTTCAGCAGCTAGATTTGCAACCACTTTCACAGCGTGAATTCGCACATCAGCATCTTCAGCTTCAAGCAACGATAAGATCTTTTGCAATCCCACTATAAGAATATTGAATTTTATTAGCAAGAAATACCAAGAAAGTAGGCAGATTAACCCTGATCATTAGCATAAAATAAAAACAGATGTCATGCAGGCACTGACTGCTACCTTGTTCAAAGAGTTTGGCTATTGAGGCCTTTTCCCCATTTCCTGAATCTTTCTGGTGATGTTTAACTTGAGATATAAGTGAATCTAGACTGCTTGGAACTTTACCAGATCCACCTCTATCAAGTCTTCTTGTTGTCTACATGTCACATATTTAATTTAGAATTCATCAAATACTACATTGATAGATACAGATGCATACCATGAACACATTTAAATGCATAAAAAGATGACATAAGAAACATCATTTAATGCCCACTAATTTGCTGAAAGTGATTCACAAAAGTTACAAGATCCCAACATGAGAGTAAATAAGTCCCAAAAATTAAGATTCATGTTGTTCTCCAATTGTAAATTCCTAGCAAGTCAAGTAATAAATATCAAAAGGATATCACTTTGTAGATACCCCAAATAGCCATTGTTATCAACTTGTACACTTTGCAATAGTGCATTAAACTTCCAATTAAATGTGCTTTGGCCTCCATGTTCAACCAACAATTTAGCAACGGGAAATGGTTGAGGCCTCATTTCCATTTAGATTTTCCTGTATAGGCCTCCTAATCATCTGCTCAGAAACATCATAGCTAACTCAAGGTATGGCTTGATGCTAGCCAAGCTTACTGACACAGGACAAGACAAACAGATTTCAACAAAGAACAGATAGTAAAATAGCATTAAGAATCAGCACCAAGGCTTGGTTGGAATCAGATCCAAACAAGAGAAAATAATAATCAAGGAATCAAAACCTAGGGTTGCCTGAAATCAACACCAAGCTATTAAGGAAAACTCCAACAATAAATTTTATTACTGAATCGAACTGTAAAACAATACTGAACCCTATGTTCTTTAAATAGATTATAGAGTTCCAATAGTTATTATCCTAGTAAGAAAATGAATTAATTCTACTCATCCCAGTAAAAAAAGGAATTAAATCCCTAAACCAAGTAGGAAAAGAAAATAATGTTTAACCAATTAAATAAAGTAAATAGAATAAAGTAAATCCTAGACATTAATTGATCAGGCCTTAGGCCCAATAAATAGTAGTCTCCATCCATAAGGCCATTGGTTGGACCTTCTCATTGCATCTGTATCCATAAGTCTGCATAATTGGGGGACTGTATCTTGTGTCCACACCATTTACACAGCCAAGGAAGCCACCACATGGAAGGCTCAGGGCATCAGCCTATCATGCTGCTGAAAACCACCTTGTTTTGCTGAATGCATGAATTAAGAACATGCCTATTGTGTGTGGCATGAATGCATGGTGCAACCAAAAAAGGAACCCCAAAAAACAACATGCATAAAATAACCACATCTGCAATGAGCTCTGGTTCAAACTGCACTTTATCCTCCCACAATAATGAGTAGAGGGTGAGGTGCAAATTCAAACTTCAAAAATTTAAACCCACTAGGTGTACCAATCTTAAAATAAAAAAGCAACCACATCTTACTCAATACCTTAATCATACCATTGGAAGCTAAAATCAGGATATAACAAAAATGCTCAATGCTCTAGTAACTACTATTACGCCTTAACCAAGACTTAAATACCCACATTTCTCGAGAATTAAGGCATCCTCAGGAGCTAAGAATCCCAAGATTTAAATTTAATTCATGAACACCCAACCTTCCATAAATTTCTGATAATATACATATATGGTTCAAACTAAAACACAATGAACAAAACCAACAGAATTTATAAACCTTGACCATCTAATCCCATGAAATAAAGGATTTTTGCAAAGAGGAATACTTCAGCCCTATCAGATAAGAGAATGATGCAAGGAATATGGGGAGAAATCCAAAAAGGGAGTATTCCAATGGCAGATGTCTGATTAGAAAGTCAAAAATTTTAAACCACAGCCTTACAAATTCCAAGCACAGAATACCTCATCAGCGTCAAAACTCAATTGCAACAACTGGCTTTGTAGTATTGCTATTTCTCCTTCAAGTTTCTCTTTCTGACTTGCCTCATCTTCCAGCATCTTGCGAAGCTTTAAGATCTCTGAATTTCCTGATGCCTACAATATCAAAAGTATCACTCTACATATGACAAAGATCCCACAGATGTGGGGGGGTTTGGGGAGGGAGAGTGCAGAGAACGGAGCATAGACAATGTTGAAATAAGAAATATTTGGAGAGAAATAAAACATACCTCGGACCTTTTCCATTGAGCTATTTGACTTTTAAGATTATTAACTTCCTCTTCAGCAGTCTTCCGTAAAAGATTTTCTTTTTGAAGCAATTTCTTCAGCTCAGCAACTTCCTCTGCAGCAGAGACCTTGGAACTCTGAACAACATTGAAAGTGGTGGAACTCTTAGCTTTTCTGTTTGATTCATTGTAATTTTTTTAGACACTTTGCATTCATTATCGTGAACTTGAAGTAATTATATTTTTCAAAAAACTTTCTACTTATCCAAAAAATCAAAACATTAAAAAGGGTGGAACATGCTAAGGGATGGTTTAACATGTGAACCAATAATATTAAAAAATGATAATAAATAATATAAATGAAATAAAAAAAAAATAAGGAGGACGGTAATTAAACTGCATAAGAGCATTAAAAACTGAGCTGGCTTCTGTTTTAATGTTGTAGGTTAAAAGAATGAGCAACATTGATAACTCATACAAAGGTGTATAAACATTATCATAAGTTTCTGAAATCTTGGATGCTAGTGAATTCCTTCCCCAGTCGTTTCGTAAAATTCATTAAATTATTTTGGCTAAAATGCAAAACTTGATGGAAAAGCCTTAATTAAATAAACTTGAAAGTTAGAAGACTGAAATGAATAAAGGCAAAGTTAGAGAACTGAAATGAAATATGAAAAAACTTAGAGGGTCAGTTTTGTGTGTGTGTGTGTGTGTGTGCGCGTGTGCGTGTGTGTGTGCGCGCATGCGCGTGTGTGTGCACGTGCGTGTGTGTGTGTGCGTGCGTGCGTGTGTGTGCGCGCGTGTGTGTAGCCAAGAACAGCATCTTTAGAGCCATCTCCCCACACCACATGTCATGTTAAAAAGAGAAATCTCCTACAAATAGGCATAGGCTACTACTTTATAGAGAAATCCCCTCCACTGTGGCCATAGTCCTACTATATTCAAGTTCAACTTCTTTCATACGCTTCCCCATACACCGCAAGCTTCCATAAATAATAGTAGAAAATTCCATCTCCATACATGAATGGTAAACTTAATGGGATGATTTCAGTCCAAAGCCGGCAGTGGCTGAGCCACATCGTAGCAAGTGGGTGCAATTGCACCTGCTGAAATTTTCCAAAAAAAAAAAACCTGGGGTATATGTATAAAGTTGAGGAGTTTTCCCTTCTTTTCTACCCTCTTTTTTTGCAATTGTATCCAATGAAAAAAGTTGTGGCATCAATTATGAACATCTTTTTATAAATAAAATTAAAAAAAAAAAAATTAAGAAACTCTGAAATTTTAAAATCTTATTGGCAGATTAAATTAAAAGAACAAAGAAAAATATGTTTAAAAATATATAAATAAAAAGGTCACAAAACAATACAGAACACCACTTTTTTTTTCCTTGTGTTTTGTTTTCTTTTGCTTCTCTTTAACATGGTGCCTAAAACACCATTTTCCCTATAAATTGTTATCCACAAACTCAGCCGTCCCCCTTGTAAGGTTCAACCACTGGACTATGGACTAAAATCCTGGGGGGAAAACCCAGCTTCCCAGGTTTGCCATATGTTGCTATAGCAAGAATGAAGGCTATAGCATAGGTAATACTATACCATATCAATTAGTTATAGGGTTTGGTAGAAATTGACTCAAATTCCAATTTTGATTTAGCTTGGGCTATTTTGATACGGAAGGAAAGTTTATTCTTTGTAAACTAATTAATTTGATACTCCCCCTATATCCAATTGTTGGTCTTCTATTCCATTTTGGGACATCCCAAAATGTAGCCCTTATTGAAAAGTCAATAAATGAATTTCCTAACTTACCCTTTACTTCATTTAAAAATTCTATCAACTTCTCACTAGAGTTTATATTAATGAGGGTAATTTTGGAAACTTGTACCTTTTTAACTAAAAGACAACAAATTAAATGATGTTCCCTTAACAAGTTGGATTTTCTAAACATGACCACAATATGGAACGGAGGTAGTATTACTTGTCAAACAAGAAATTAGTATTGAGTTCTTACTTATATACAACACTATAAGGGATTTGGTGGTTTTGGCCCCAGAGGTCCTCCCATATGGAGAGAGGAGAAGACTCTTAAAAAAAGAAAGTGTCTGGATTTCTTTGAAAAACTTTTTAGTATCTCTCTTAGGGTTGAGAGATACTTGCATGTGTGACTTAAGGGTTTGTTTAGGTGTTAGTGTGAGAGCACCATTAGGTATATTAGAGTTTTAGGACTATGAGTTTGTCAAGTCTGTGATTTAGAACTAAGAATTTGATTTAATTAGGTATATTGGGAGATGTAGGCTAGTTTGTATTCTGAGAGTGTTTGTTTCAGAGGTTGTGAGTGTTGCTTGTGAGAGTCTTAAGAGTTTATGTTGTCATGGTTAGGCATATGGTTGTAGCCCATATCATTGTTAGTGGATTTTGATTGGTGTTGCCAGTGGATATAGTCATGAAGTTGGCCAGCCATGTTAAATATTGTTATCTTAAGTGGATTTTTTTTTCTTGTTTGTTTGAATGTGCTTCTGCAAGCCCAAAATTCCAAAAGGGTTTTTGGTGGATTTGGTTGGCCATTAAAATGGAGAAAGCAAATATCTCAAGAACTTCCAGTGCCTCCTAATATTACATATTTGTACTGAATTCAAATCAAGCTCCAATTATTATTCAAATTTTCCAACTGGTATTGACACCAAATTCATTTTCTTAGCCATAGGAAAGGAAACTTCGACACAAATTGCAGTTACCCAAAAGGTGGAATCGGCACAATAGCGTGGTGCATCCATAACCTCTAGTAAATTCTCCTCTTCTATTTTTCTCAATATGCAAAAAGTTAAAGTAATATTGACAATGGAAGAGGATTATGGTGAAATTAACCCTGGTATGAAGAGTAAGAGACAAAAGATAAAAACATGGGTTACATAGGCCACTTTTTGGACTTGGTGACAAAGGTATTGGGTATTCAAGATCCATAAACTATATCAGATATTTAAAATAGCGCTAGCACACGTACCATGCATTTACCTACAGTATGGACAACAATAAATGACAAGATATGCAGATTCATAACTAGGCTACCTCTGTGTTAGATGTCAAGGCAGAGCCATCCTCTTTGAGTCCAACTGGAACTTTTTCACTGCCATTCTTTTGCTGATTCTTCACCAATTGCTCTTCAAGCTTCTTTATTGAATCCATATAGTCTTTTTGATATTTCAATCTTTCCTTCTACAAAAGAAAAAAGCACACATGGATTTCAATATGCAATGAGATAAGCATGATAACTGGTAAATAAAGTTCAACTGGCAATTAAATTCAAACACAGTATGCACCTATTGGATTTTGAATCTACAACTTCACTCTCCACATTGCTCTTACAATGGGAGGAGGTGCCATTTGAGCTAGAGCTCACTGGCAAAAAAGTGCTACCTATAACAACTATTCCTATGAAGAGATTTACAAAACTTCTGGAAATAAATAATAGAGAAATCTCCAAGCTACCAATCATGTAAATGCTAACAGATTTCTTAAGAAAGGGGTAGAGAACAATGCACATGTAGAATATGATTTCCCAAATGTAAGTTGTAGATAGGTCACAGTGTGCATTATCACTTTTACCTAAGAAATCAACAGAGATATAAATGACAATGCTTGTAGTTTTTTTTTTTTTTTTTTTTTTCTTTTTTTGAGAATCTACAATGCTTGTAGTTATCACATCATAGTTATGACACAAGCCAAACGTACTATGGCAAGCTATTGGAATATTGCATAACAAGCAAGTCACATGCAGAACCAAAACTTCAACCCCAAATTATATCTAACACGTGTATATATTAGCAACATAAGCTATAAGCCTATAAGAAAGTCTCTCCTCTCTCTCTCTCTCTCTCTCTCTCTTTCTCTTTATAAACACACTATTGTGAGAACAAACATATGCAGGTGCAAGCACATACAATATTCAAGTTAGTTATATATATATATATATATATATATATATATATATAACGTAGATATGAGTGTTTACCTCTAATGCATCTGCATGGTTACTTTCAAACTCAGAAATCCGATTTTGTGCTTCTACATTTATTCTTTCAATTTCATCCTCAAATGCTTTCTGCTGCCTTTCATGTTCTGCAATAAGTTTGTCTAATTGTATGTCCAATCTTCTAGCTAAACTTTTGTAATCAAATTCCTCCTTCAATTTCAACATATTTTCCACCTTCATAGCCTATGAGATGACAAAATATTAGCACCTTCCAAAATAATAAAAAAGCCACACACACACACACTCAAACACACTAATATTAAAAAGTCCCCCATGAAAACATTGATTGCTGCCATAGATCACACAGTTGAGATCCAAGCAGGCAAGAAGGATTATTATGCAGAAAAATGCTAGCAGCCTGACCTAATGATCTTGAAAGAGGAATGGCATAACTCCATCTATCAGGATTACACTAACAAGTCAGAGATACATATTCAGAATGTGAGAAAGCAAGGAAATGACTTCATAACCCACCCTCTGTCCAAACATTATAGTACTTGCTGTCTCTCCTCGATGACGTGGGGATGGACCAATAGTAATAACCAGTGAAGTTCTTGCTGTGCCTGTTAAATTTTCAATGTCAGTAACATACATAGCAAAACACAAATGATACTTCACAAAAAAATAAAGAAAATACTGGACAGTTAATTAATAAAAGGCACTATCAAAGATATTCTGCCACTTAAAAGAAAGGAAAAATGGTGCCTTGAAACTGTGTTAGCAAGCATATGATAAAATCATCTTGTGTCTAAAATCTCAGGCCCTAAACACGGTTCCTTATATGTATATATATGAATTCAGTACATGAAAAGTCAACATAAACTGGTGATTTAGAGATCTACATCTCCACACCTTTAAAATTTTGAATCTTTACCAAGCACACAATAAACTTTAGAAAGTGAAAGAGCTCAAATTTAAAATACTCTCATTCAGTTATTCAAATTGCAATACATTTTAATGAATGAACATGTCAAATCATTTGTCAAAATTGGAGGTTAAACCCATAACACAAAAGGAAAATTGAATTCATATCCATGTGCATGGTAACATGATTCATACCTCCAAATGAATCCTTAAGCAATCTTGTAAGCTTTGAATCACGAACAGGAACATGTGCACTATTCTCTGCCAGTGCATTAATGCACTTTCCCAATGCGCTCAAGGAGAGATTGATGGATTTGGCTTCCTCTAGTGTATGCCCCTCACTTCCTGCCAAAGAAAAAGAGAAAAGAAGAATAAACAATTTTCAATATGTGGTAGATAGGTTAACACATGGCGAGATAAAATAAGATAATAGCACAAATCATCAGGAAAAAAGAAAGAAAATATATGAATCTGTTATGCATTCTTCATGCATGCGCAGAATCTATCAATATGACATGTCTACAACTGGCATAGTTGCTGTTCCACTGAATGAAGAAAAATTAAGGTGAAAATTTTACAAGAATGCCTTCTCAAGGAAAAAGCCCTGGTGTAAACTCACAGAATTTAAATAAAATTTAGCAGTTGGAACCTCTAATGCTAGTCAAGTGCTGTCAGTTTGTCCCAAATCAATAATCACAAGTGATTGATATGAAATCCCAAAATCTGAATAAATTGTAAGGCATGTATATTAGCTTCCCCAATTGAAAAAGGTGATTTTATCAACAGTAATCCTGACATAAGAGTATAAGACACTTCCCTCAGCAGGAGAAACCACTGAGGAGCTTTACCAAATCAAGGAATGGAAACAAGGGTGCACCCATACCATGCCCAAAGCACCACCTAAAGCTTTGTCAAATATAAGAGGGAAACAACCCCAAGCCAGCTATTTCAGATGTATTGACTTGTCACCTTAAGCTATTCATCCTGCCAACCTTGCAGCTACCAATCTTAAATATACACCCTAAAGGCCACAACCTTCAATGTCCATGTCATTGGGACAAAAACTGGCCCACTGATGGTAGCAAACTTGCTGCAGGGTAATCCAATTTTCTTATCATGAACTTCCAATACTGCACCATTGAACTTCCCTGACATAAAGCCCTCTATCAATTCTTCTAGCCAATTGATGGTGGGCAACTTGATACAAGGAGTCAGGGACTTGCAAGGAACAAGTTGTCTTGTAAGACCCAATGACCTCCACTCAGAGAGAGCCCTTCCCTTTTATTTTTTCTTTTCTTTTCTTTTTTCCCAGAACTACCTTGAATGCACCTTGGACCTCTCTTTTTTTTTTTCTCCTCCCTATCCTTGTCTTCCTTATACAGCTTAACTAAACCCACCCCCCCCCCCCCCCCCACCCCAAAAAGGCATGGTGCAAATCTTGCCCAAGCATTGTCCCAGTACACCTCTAGCTTGTTCAAAACCAGAAATGATGTTTGACCTGCCTAAAAATTTCAAATTCTTACCATCTCAGTCTTGAAATATATCTGTTTTGAGTTGAACCAAAACCATAATAAAGGATATCACCAAAATCCATATTTATATTGTACAATAAATACAAATCAGAATTCACCACTCTATATTTATCAAACATTACTGGAACTTGATAAATTAGAGATTCCACTGTTGGAATATGGGTTTAATTTTTCAGTTTCATATCAAACACATATTATTCATGAAGTTCATGAGTTATTCATGTTTTTCCAAATGAGAAGTATCTTCACACGGCCTACTAGAAGAAAATACTTGAATTTGTAGCTACAATTTAAGAAATTAGGGGGTAAATCAAAGATTCTTGCTTCAGGTTGATGTATAAATTGACCTAAAGATGAGTCCAAAAGATGTAGGTTAAAATAAATATGACGAAGATCTTGGTACTTGACAATTTTTTCTTTAACTTATTAACAGTATCATCATACAGTATTTCTCTGAAAATATAAATTTCCCATTGTATGTGTATCTTACATCTATTTTTATTTGAAGGAAGAATTGAAAAATATAAGTTTTTTAGCCTGTAACTCTTTCCCATTATAATTACATATGTGATGTAGAACATGTTTCCTTGGAATTTTTTAAAAAGCAGGACCGTCAAAAATTGAGGTGAATGGCTTGTTAATTTAGTCTTCAGCAAAGTCATAGGAAACTTTACAAGACATTGTACTTCACTGGCTTTAATAAATATTTCTCTAAGAATTTTCTCTCAAATTCTGGTGGATTGCAAATTTCTCTTTCCTTTAATTTCCAAGGTATTCTAATGAGATCTAGCTAACTGCGTTTTCATTTGGGATTGATCTTGTGATGATGTCTAGCTTTGGACATATTTCTTGGGATAAATATACGCCAATCCACACTTTAAGCTCCTAGGTATACTTTATTCAATTTCCAAGAGTGCCAGATTTCCTCTTCATCTGCTCCCACTACTTCTTGTTATAACTTTGCACCCTGGCTGACCAAAACTCACCTTAAAAGCAGAAACTGAATTATAATGACTGACAATTTCATTAGAAAATGTTTTCAGTAAACCAAGAGAGAGGAAAAAGTACCCATATAAAGATACAGATTGTAACATAGTTTAGCAAAAATTTAAAAACAGCAAGGACACTATTCATATGAATAAAGAGTCAGGCCATAAAACAAACAACAATAGTAAAATGACAAAGTCATAACAAGGAAAGAGGACTAATCAAGTCCTCTTGTTACACTCACACACCTGACTTATCAATACGCTCTGAACCAGCAAGATCTACCACAACTAACTTTCCCTTCCGAACAAGGGAAGGCTTTAATGTTTTCATATGAGGACTGTTACCATTTTCACTTGAAAATGCTGAATCCCTTGCCTTGACGGATCTCTTTACATGTACCTGTGGGATTAGGGACATCTATTAATGCTCAATCAAAAACAACAAAAAGCTTCATATAACTGCAATAAGTGCCTAGAAATTTCAAGAGCACAAGCATCAAAATAAAAGAAATGAGTAATTAACCATCAGTATAGCGTGACTACGAGAAGATTCTGTATTCAATTTTGTGTTCGCAGCAAAGCGATGAGCTTCCCCTAATCGCAGTAGTTCCACAAAACTGTGCTGGTCCCTAATTTCCACTAGGGTAGCCCCAGGTACTGAAACATCACCAGTTTTTGGGTCTTCCACAATAGGAATGTTATCATTGGCGGGATCAAGAAGGTCCTGTATAGTCTCCATATAAAGCTGCATGTATGTGTAGGGAGCCTAATGTTAAACATGAACTTGTAACAGTGCTGTCAGAATGTTTAACATAGACTTCAGAATATAATATATCTAAAATGATGACAAAGTTACAAACCAGCTAATAAAGAATTAAACAAACAACAATGATGATATTAGAAACAATGTATTAGGTTCTACTTTCAAGGACACAACCTGCAGATATGAGACCGAGACTGAATCAGTCTCCAACGAAACATCTGCTAGAATATCCTCCATAGCACGCACCATTATTCCACGAGCAGCTGTATCTTCCTCTCCAAGTCGTCCAAGAGTATATGTTTTACCCGTACCAGTCTGCCCATATGCCATGATGGTTCCATTGTAACCATCCAGAACACTCTGAAAAAGAAAATTACAAAGAAGCACATCACTTGGAGGGAGTTCCACAAAAACTAAGCAAACTTACCCAAATTTATGTAATGAGACATATAAACAGTTCCCTTGAATGCATATCAAAGGCGAAAAAAAAAGTAATTTAAAAAAATAATAAATAAATAAACAGTAAGAAAACAAGCAGCTGATGACTTTCTGAGCTGGCTTATATGAACAAATGAAGTGAGTGAGTGATAGTTTTATATGTCCGGAACAGCAAACACAACATGTTGTTACAAATTCAAAAGGAAAACTCAACTTTAAATAACGCCTTTAGGTGCTTATACTTTGACCCTATTTATGATTTAAGTGAAAATAAAAGAGCTTCATTCACACTTTTATTCATTACTTGAAAGCCTACATAATCCAAGAGCTATTTGCTTATTTTCTACAATATGGCCCTCAGATTTTTTTTTTTTTAATTCAGCATATGCAAATATATTATAGTAACTTTCTAACTGCATTTATACTAAAATTCCTGGTTTGATCCCGTATTTGAATCTAACTGATATGATCCACTATCCTGATTATACATTCCCAACAGATTACCAAGACAAATAACATAATCAAAAATCAATCCATGAACCACCCATGTCTTCAAAAACAAAAACTGAAATTCAAATGCATTAACATATATGACAGAAACTGTCATCACATTTATACACACCTCAACAACAGGCTTTGCTACAACTTCATAAACACGTTTTTGGGATGCAAACTCGGTAAGCACTTCATCAAACTCATAAGTGTCTGAGTCCCAATTGTTTTTTCGAAGTTTCAACCTTTTAAGCTGAAAAAGGAACACTTGAGTATGAATTACTATACTGAAAACAAGTATTGAAACCATCTAGAACATAATTATCAATAACTATTGAAGAGCACCTCTGGCTGCAATTCTACACAATCAGCAAAATCAGCATCTTCCACCAATTCCTCAGCATTACGCGGTCGCAGTCTCACAGCTACTCGAACTCTTCCAGGAACTACTCTCAAAATAGAAGCATATAATGAACAACAAAAAGTTTATTATCCGACAAAAGCTAAAAACACAGCTTCTTTAAAAAGGAAATCTTATTAGTCATCCCTTTTTAATTAACGAAAAGGCAATGCTTCAGAAACTTATCAAAGAAATTGTTGGCAAAGTCTCTACAAGTTGGTATTATTATAGAAAAGCATAATCTCTTTACCCTTACCAGGACAAACCAATTCATAGCATTCAGAGCTTTATAGAGAAATAGGGATATAAAGGAATGATGAACAAATTGTAGAAGGGAAAAAATCTTCTTTTTTTTTTTAACAATAATTTAAGTGCCAACCCACCGAAACTGTTTAACAAGCATTTTTATTTTCAGAAGACACCCAAATTTACCCAAACTAAAGGAGTTCCCTCTATAAGTGATCAAAAGGCTATCAAATATCTATCTTCAGAAATTAAATACAATAATAATCAAACTTCTATAGTTCAATTTGCTTAGCATTTTGAAAGTACTTTCCTTCCTCTTAAGCAGTAACTCAATTACCTAACGCAACTTTCGCCTTCAAAGCAAGCAAATAAGGCAAAGTGCAAAAACCATAATGGCAGTACACAACCCAAAATACTTTTAAAAAATTAAATAAAATAAAATAAAATAAAAAAAAAACAAAAAACAAAAAAAAAAAAAGCCTCTCTTTCCCACAACCCAAAACACCCATCAAAATTTGTAACACAATTTTACATTCCTTATACACACAACACCTATACCAACAAAAACAAGAAATGGGTAGCCCAAGATCTCAATAACCAAGTGCAACAATTTTCAAATTCTTCAACCACCAATAAAATAAAAATCACAAAACTCACCTCCAGCATTATCCTTGGCTGCTCCACCGGCTAGAGAGCCAGTGCTATTGCGGCGGGGCCCAGAAGAAGGCAAAGACTTGGACTTTACAGAGGACTTTGGGTTTGAATTCAAAGAGAGAGACCTATCCACCTTCATGGAGCTCTTGTGTGTCCCATTTCTGTAATTACCACCACCTGAAGTGGCCATTGTTAACACCAAACCCAATGAAGCTTCTTCAAAAAAAAAAAAGGGTCCGCCACTGCCTACTGATACTTGTTATTTAGGCCATTGAAGAAATGGCTTACACTTCAATGTTACAGTAGCACACAAAATATTAGTAGTGCAAAAAAATGCAATCTTTCTTTTAAGAGAGAAGAAAATGAGAGAGGCCCAACAAGACCCAAGTGGTGAAATTGAAGTTTGGCAAAGGTAGTTGTACTTTGTGGAACAGAAAGTGGACCTAAATCGTGTAAGATGTGACTCAGAAAAACACGGCCTCTGTTTTGCTTTGCATTCCACAATTTAAAGCGCAGAGAGACAGCCCCTTCAAGACTCTAGAGAGAGAGAGAAAACGAGAGACAGTATTTTTTTTTTTTTTTTTTTTTTGAGTAGCAAGAGAGAGAGAGAGAGAGAGAGACAGTATTTGACTTTATTTTTAGCAATTAAACAAAAGTGGGTCATTTTTTAACTTTATTTTATTTTTGACTGAAAAGTACGAGAACACCCATGAAGATTTGAATTTTAATTACTTTTACAAGGGTATATTTAGAAATTTGTTCCTTTTTTAAGCTTACCGTTGTGAATTACGGGGTTTTAATGGATCTGTCGTGAGGGGCATAACGTGAGTCGTGTGACAGTGGAGGAGTGTGGTGATTTGACCGAATTGCCCCTCCTCACATTCACCACGACTTTTTTTGCATTCAATTCCTAACTTCCCAACCGCTAAAGTTGGTTGGGTTTACAAAAGGAGGCTATTTCTACTGCTAAAGGAAAGTTACATTGGCAAGGATTTCAATTTTGTATTGCTGGAAAAAAGAAGAAGATGAAGAAGACACGTATAGTATAGATAAGTTTTCATGTGATACACAAACCTAATCTCTAGAAGAAATTAGAATGTCTCAAAGTCATTAGAGTTTCTAATCAAGCTGGTAAATATAGGAGACACCAAGGTGTGTAGTGTAGTTTAGCACACAACTATAATAAATGAAGAAATCATTACTTCAAATCTTCTCCCTCTCGTTGAGCCTAAACACACTCATTTAAGAAACACTTACAAAACGTGTACTATATTTATTATAGAGAAAAATTTTTATAACAATCTTGGTACACTGAATAGTAAGACAAAACTTGGATATAATAACAAGATCTTTGGAGGCAAAAACTGTGTATTCTTATTATTATTGTAAGCTTATGTAGTGCCCATTTGATATCGTTATAAGAAGTAGAGTTTTAACTGTAGGGTTTTTGGCTTTTAGCTCCCGCTTAGTATTGCTATAAAAAGTACGTAGAGCTTTAATTGTAGAACTTTTGTAGTAGGTCTTTGCAATATAGACTTTTGATTGAAAAGCTTTATAGTGTTTTGAGGGTTAGGAAAATTACAATGAATAGTATCTTTAAGTTCTAGTGAATTGTATAACTTTTTCCTAAAATCTCCAAATTTTAATTTTAACCTTAAAGTTGTTTTCAACTTGAATGATCTTTTAAACCTCTTTTTCAATGGGTTGTCAAACATCCTCATTTTTTGCTTAATTAAAAGAGATTTTCAACTCAAACATAGAACCAAACATATCCTTAGTGGAAGCGTTTCTCTAATAAAAAGCCTTAATTGAAAAACGCTTTAGTGTTTGATAAATTATAGTGAATGATATTTCTTGTCCATCTAGTTCACCTTTTGAAGAGGTGTTAAAATGCTTTAAAAGCCTTATAGCTCTTTTTTGCAAAAATTGTCAAATTGTTTGGCAATTTCACTAAAGAGCTTTTAAGGGGGTCTTTAAAATTGTTTTAAGTTTGAAGGTTAAAACAAATATTTGGAACTTTTAGGTAAAAAAATCTCCACACTTCAGTATCCATGCTTTATAAATCTAGAACTTTAAAGCTTCAATTATTGCTATTTGTCAAACACTCAAAACCCTAAAAAGCTTTTTAGTTAAAGTAATATATCACAAAAGTTCTATTTCTAAAAACTTATCTACAATCCACTTAAAAAAAAAAAAAAAAAACAAAACAAACAAACAAAACTTCAGGGGTCCTTAAAGTTGAAAACATTTGAAACTTAATGTTAAAAATTGAAACTTTTAAGAAAAGTTCTACAATTCACTATTCATGTTTTATAAATTTAAAACATTAAAACATTATTCATTGTAATTTTCCAAACACTTAAAATACTAAAAATCTTTCAATTAAATCTACAATTAAAAGTCCAGTTAAAGTTTTATTTCCTAGAGCAATGCCAAACATGCACTAAAGCTAAAAAGATTTAAAAGCAACTTTGAGTACCCTTAAAGTTCCTTAGCGAGATTGAAAATCGTTTAGCAATTCCAGCTAAAAAGAGTTTTAACCCCCTTAATTTTAAAGAACTCTTCAACCCCTCCAAATTCAAAATCAAACAAGCCCTTAGCGTTAAAGCTCTTTATTGCATGACTTCAACTTTGGACATAAATGTCCATGTCAATTTGTTTTTAAATGACACCTAATGCCCACCCATTTTGAGAGAGAGAGAGCTAATAATAATAAAGTTAAAATTAAAATATTGTCCGTTAAAATGATTTTGATTGGGTTCAATTCCGTTCAAATATGAAAATACTGATTCAAAACACTTGGTATAACAAATTCTTATTATGTATTCTTCGATTCTTTCATTTCTCAAATCTAAAAACTCAATCAAATCTGGTTACCAAACATAAGTATAACAAATTCAAAACACTTCATCACTGTAGGTTTGTTAAACAAACCAAGTTCTCGAACTCTTTATCCCAAAAGTTACATAATTTAAAGCTTTACTTCCTATAGCAGCAACAAACAAGCTCTAAATCACATCAAGGAAGATAGTTGGAGAATTGGATTACATTTTTTTTTTTTTGTTAATTGGTTACAAAGAAGTACTTCTTCCTAATAATTTGTGTACTATTTAGGAATAAAAACTTTATTGTTTAATTATTTTAACACGATAATTGGAAATTCAAGCGATAGCCCAATGATACAAAGACTTTCAATGGTACCCAATCTTACCCCACTATTTACATAGCAAAAAATACACAAGAATTGAATATCTGTCTTAAGTTGGTTTTGAGTGTGAAACCTCAAGAAAATGATTAATAGTTCCCAAGTTTCATATGACCAAGAAGTATTGCATTCAAGGCTGTTAGTCAACACCTTGAGGTCACTCCCAGGTTGTCACTTCAATATATAAGTTCTTTGTAGTAAAATTGTTGATAACTTAAGCATTTTCTTTCAAATCATGAACAAGACTTATGGCCACTTTGCGTTAATTAATTTCATTATAACTTTTTTTTTTTTTTTGGTAATGTTTTTCTCTTTTTGGTTGTCATCCCTGCATTATATGCAAAGAACAAAGATTATAAGTTTTCTTGTTAGAAGATAATAAACTGTGCTTTATCATAACTATACATTCATTGATATGTATCAGTAAAAGAGAGAGGATAACCAGGAAACACCCAATTGGTTGGAAATTTGATGCCATGACCCATGAATTAACTCAATATTTCAATACAGTGGGACAAAGATAGCTCAAAATCTTTCATCAACTTTATTGAATTCTATACTTAAAAGTAAAACTCAATCAAAAAAAAAAAAAAAAATCTTAAAAAGTAAAACAAAGGCATACGACAACCTTGAGTGATGTTTGAGCCAATATCAGATACTAGAAGGGCAGTCATAAATCTTCGAGATTCAGCACTATGATTTCGAAACTTTGAGACTAGATAGAAAGGAAAAAAGTGATAAGCAAAGTACATGAGAGAGAGAGAGAGAGAGAGAGATAGCTTTTGCATAAATAAAAAAAGAAGAAAAGCGAGTAAAGATGGACTGCTTTGAATATACTATTACTGACATACAATTTTCGAATTCAACTATGGAGCCAAAAAAAAGAGCATCAACCTCTACTATGATTTCAAATAAAAGTCTCTATTCATATTCATTATTAACATGCCTTCATTTGAAAGAACGTCCGCCTCTTTCCCATTCTAAAAGAGCCTTCTCTATTCACTATAACACGCCTTGGAATCTTTATTCTTTCTTTCAAATCCAATGGTAGAAGTTGTAGGGACAATAAAAGGGTAAGAAGTTCATCTGACATTCATTCATTCTGACTCAATAAAGGAAAAGAAAGAAGGTCCAGTTCTGCATTAAATCATGGGTGCACCCACCAAAATGGTATAAAATGTTTATAATCTCTATGCCATTATGTTTTTTAGTTTTTTTTTTTTTTTCCTGAATAAAAAATGAGTCCACACCATGTAAAGGTAAGAGTAATACCATGTGTACTACTGAAGCCTTGATGAGATTATGATTGTAGACACAATACATTCGTTTAAAGTACTACTGCTCAAACTACTCAACTCCTACTAAGTATCATATGAAGCGATACGATAACTTTTGCTACCAAACTATGCTCTATGACAGTTAATGTTTTTTAGTTAGTGGTATAAATCATCTCACTTCTAATCCATCCCTCTATTAATCACATGGTGGGTCACGGTACCTTTTATTAATTGACAATCAATTTGCATACAATGTAACTATAGCTAACACAGATGGAGAGCCTAAATCAAAACTTGAGAGACAGTGATTCGCAACTTCTTCGGGTGGTCGAAAGTACTGTCAAATTTTCAGGAGCTCGAATTAATGTATTAGCAAAGAATAAGTATGATTTAACATTTGAACTAGATCCACCATCTAGTGGTTAACAAGTCCATTGATCAGGGCCCCTCTTAAAGGATTAAACTCAACACGAAGGAAAAGTTTGACATTGACTGTTGACAACACAATGAAGCCCTATGATGACTAAAAACTTGCAACAAAATTAAACCCCTTTCAGACATATTCGGCTCTTACATTTTGGAAGAGAAGGCATATGCATCTCTGTTAATTATTCAAAAGACATGAGAGGTCGATGTTGCATGATAACAATATAAACATAAGCTATACAAAGTCTACATATCCCCTCAAATGCTAGGCAAGGTTTGAAATGTGGGGGAAAATATCCAATATGAAGCCTTAAAGTGATCATTAAAAGTGCATATTATCACAACTTCCTCTAACCAATATATCAAATTTTATTTGTTTACTTTTTAAAAAAAAAAATCTTTGATATTGCATTATTTTTTATTTATATATTTTTCAATAATCTCACATTTTTATAGTTGGAAATGAGAGCTAAGATAAAATAGATAAAGGTTGATTCTTTTTAGTTAATTTAAAATTTTCATACAATCTTTTTAAAAAATCAAGACATACATAGAAAATTTTAAATTTTTTTTAATATATTTTCGTTATTTAATAGTTGTATATTAATTTATTTTTTCCATTTTGCTTTTATGAAATGACTTTTTTGAATATCATGTATTTAGATTAATTTTAACTTCACCTATTAATTACTATATATTAATTTTTTTTAAATTTTTTATTTATACTATAGGGTTAGGATTTGTGGCCCAAGCCCAAAACAATGAATTTGTAGAGAATTGGTGAAAGAACTAGGTTGATTATGGAATCAACAACAATTAATCACAACCCCCAAGCATAGACCAGCATGAATTTACACGTAAAGAATTGGTGTCCGAAAAGGCATATTATTGATTATGTGGTGAATACAGATCTTAGGATTACAGTAAAGCCTTTTTTCTCTTCTCCCTCGTTCTCCTCCCCCTTTCTCAGGAGCATTTTTCCTTTATATAACCTCCTTTCCCATCGTCCCCATCGTCCACTTGTTCCTCATCTGTGACCCTACTTGAGTATATGTCACGTCAAGTATTTCCTCTGACTTTCTGTGAGTGGCGGTAGATGAGGTTACACTATTCAAAGGTCTTCTCCATATAAATACGACCAAAGAAGTTGCTGCAGTGCCTTAAATGCAGTGGTAGCAACTTTTCCTTTAGATATTTCCCCATTCTTATCTTCTCCAGATATACCCAGAGCTTATCTTGATCATTGGGGTTGCTAGGAAAATCATTCGGACCTTCCACACGTTTGATCAATCAATACTATTCGCGTCCGAGGAATAAAATCTCCTTGGACGGAAGACGGTCTCCTCGGACGGCAACCATCCTTCTTTTTGGGGATCCTTCTTCCAAATGGGCATTGCCTTTACCATCTCCTTCTCTTCGGATGCACAGTAATTCTCACATGGGGCTCTAGGCCCACTATGTTAGATTGGGCCTTTTTCCCCTCCACAATAGCCCCTCAAAATTTTAGTTTTTCCCTCGCATCCGAGGAGAAAGAGTAAGATTTTGACCTACCACAAATACCCAAGTTTGCACGTGCGTAGGCATAAATACAGGCGCTTCATTATTGCCGCTGTCAGTTTCGTGTTTCCAAAGCATTGTATTAATTGCTCCAGGCGGCGTTTTGTCTTTGGCATCTAACGGTGAATTGTTGATCCAAAGGACATGGTCGTTCTTCGGGATTTGGATGGGAGGAACTACATCCTTTCACCTGCCCCCGTATATAAGCCCTCAGAGGAGGTTATTTTTCTTTACTTCATGTATTCTCAAAATACTCAGTAAACTCATTCATCCAAAAATCCCTTCGAGCTTCTTCGATTTTCCGTCTTCTTCCTCCCCAGAATCTAACAAAAGTCCACTTTGAGTTCAGAGATCATTCTCCACTCCCGTTTGTGTAAGTTTCGGCATCTTTTGCCCCTTATTTTCTTCTCGACTCGTATTTTCAACCTTCAAAACCCCTGTTTCCTGGTTACTGCTCCCACTGTTCCTCAACAATGGGTAGATTCCAATATCTCATCAATAGTCTGGCGCTGATAGAGGAATTTAAGCGGACTAACGGTATACCGCGGGGGGTCAATCTGAGATATTACTCCTCGGAGCGAATACTAACAGACCGAAGAGAGGAGGAGGTCATAATCCCAATGATAGCCTTCATCGAAGGGAGAATGACCCTCCCAATGGGTTCCATCACCCTGAACTACCTTTGCAACCATAGACTCTCTCTTGAGTAGTGCGCGCCCAATACCCTTAGGATCCTAGGAGCTATCGATGCCTTGAACCTATAATTAGGATTAGGGTTGATCTGGCATGACCTGGTACATATGTATGAGTGTCATAGCCAAAAAGGGGCGGGATATTACTTTAAATCCCGCTTCGACATCGCCAGACTGTTCTCCTGCCTTCCCAAATCAAATAAAGGGATGAAAGACGACTATCTAATCGTCTCGGGCGCATGGCATGATGGTATACATTGTTCGACCGAGCCAGAAGAGCCAGGTGTGACTTCCTAGACTTAGGATTTCTAACAATAGGCTTAGGATTTTCACTCTTCATCGAAAGGGAAATGACCCTCCCAATGGGTTCCATCACCCTGAACTACCTTCACAACCATAGACTCTCTCCTGAGCAGTGTGCGCCCAATACCCTTAGGATCCTAGGAGCTATCGATGCCTTGAACCTACAATTAGGATTAGGGTTGACCTGGCATAACCTGGTACATATGTATGAGTGTCATAGCCAAAAAGGGGCGGGATATTACCCTAAATCCCGCTCCGATATCGTTAGACTGTTCTCCTGCCTTCCCAAATCAAATAAAGGGATGAAAGACGACTATCTAATCATCTCGAGTGCATGGCATGATGGTATACACTGTCCGACCGAGCTAAGAGAGCCAGGTGTGACTTCCTAGACTTAGGATTTCTAACAATAGGCTTAGGATTTTCACTCTTCATAACCTATGTTTTTTTTATTATGCCGTCATATTTCAATTTTCTAACCAGGTTTGTTTGTTTGTTGTTGTTTTGTTTTTTTTTTTTTTTTGTTTTTTTTTTTTATAGATAAAGCACATACTACTCCTTGGCTTAGCCTTACCAACACCGCGGCCCTTAATTATCTATTATGCTCGGAGATATTTGTGAGCGAAGACGGACAGCTCCGGTCCGTCCCCCTTATACTCGGCTACACATTAAAGAAAAAAGATCTTTAGCCGGTCGGCAGCGCCATTACACAAGGTGATTACTGGCTTTGGCGAATCGACGTCGCTCGGCCCCACTTTCTAGTGCCATACGATCTTGAGCCCGTTCCACACCCTAATCCACAGGGTGTTCCATTACTAATCCAACCAGTTCAACAAGTCCCTATTGGACAGGTGGTCGTAGGTGAGAGGGTCAGCTCTTCATCCTCTTCATTAGAGGAACAGATAAACAAGTTCAAATTTAAAGGAAAAGTTTCAGGGAGAGTGCAGGTAATACCTTCCTCAGATTTCGAGGAGAAGACCGACAGGCAGTCCAGTGTTCATCCCCCAATTCTGATAACCACTATCCTAGAGGACTCTTCAGAAGAAGAAGAAATGTCCGACTTAAAGCTTCTGATGAAGAATAGGGGCAAGAAGGCTAAGCCCAAAGGGATTGGGACTTCTCGACTAGTGGTGAATTTACCTCCACCACCACCTCAGATTCCTGATCTGTGCTTAAAACCAATACCAGACTTAAAGAAAAAGAGACCTCTCGAACCTGAGGAGAGGGAGGTGGTGGTACCACCAAAGACCACAAAGCAATAAAAGGTGGTGAGGGACCACCGGAGCAAGAGGGCCTCATCCGTGGAGAGTAGGGAGGAGCCTCTTGTGGCTGACGTGTGCTGAAGGCAACGCACGTGGTCTCCCAGATTGGAACTAGGTGGCGTTCCTTTTTCTTGGGAGACCTCTGTTAGAAACTACGATGGGGGAAGAGCGGGGCTGATAGCTGAAGCCTTGGAGCAACCACTGCTCCTCCCCCGAGACATAGAGTCGTACAGGCGTTTCAGCCAGTATGAACTTTTCATGTCCTTGAAGAGGGACCTGGCCATGATAAGCATGCTTATCCAGCTCTTCGGTTAGCATGCTAATTTTTGTATTTTATGCTAACCCTTTTACTTTACTGTGCAGTTTACCCAACAAGTCTTGGTGGCCGAAGAGTGGAACCGAAAAGCGTATGTTGAAGCCCAAGCAGAGGCCTACTCTAGGTCCGAGGCAGAAAAAGCTTTGGGCAGCTTAAAGGATGAGGTCTCTCAGATCTCTGAGCAGCTTAAAGGGGTAACCCAGGAAACGGATAGCCTCAATGTTGGCCTCCAAAATGCTAAGAGCCAGGCTGAAGCCCAACTCAAGCTGCTAAATGAAACTCAGAACAATTTGGCCTCTGAGAAAGCTTTTGTGAAGGAACTTCGCGCCAAACTTCAGAAGGCCAGAAAGGCTACTAAGCAGGCTTAGAGGGACGCTTAGCTGGCTAAGGAAGCGACCGAGGCCGAAAAGAAAGCATCATTCAAACTGGGTGTGGACGTAACCGAAAAAGGGTTAACAGAGCAGTTCGTCTCAGTTAGCCGAGATTACTGCGACATAACCTAGGGCAAAGCACTAGATGCTGCCGAGGTGCCTGCTGATTCGGAGTTGAGGCTGCCTTGGAGCATTTACTATGATCCTGACATTCGGGAGCTCCCAAAGTCTGACCTTCCCCCCTAGAACAACTCCCCGAAACCTCGGAGCAATCTTTGGTCAGCCAAGTTCCTTTAACCACGCTTGAGGTTTCCAAGGAGTCTGGTCAACTGGGTGCTCAAAGCAAACCAGCTGAACCATCCAAGGACAAGGGCAAGAACTCGGAAAAAGAAAGAACTTCTTCAGAGCCCAAGGATCAGGTTTCAACAGCTACAGTTACTCAGACGAGTAAGGCCGATGACCTTGTGATCCCTCAGACAAAATTTTAGATGCTTAAGGTTTTTCTTTTGTACCCTTTTTTTTTTTTTTAGAATGTAAAGGATTGTAGACTATCCTGTTTTGGTTAATGAGACAGACTTTGTTTTCACTTTTGGTGCATATCACGACTTATTCTTGCTACAAATAACTGTACTTTACAATTATGGTAATATAGATAAACATAATCACCTTATCCTGCTGATAATATATATATAACTAAAATTGGTTCCGAAAAGGACAGTACATAAAAATTGCTACTAAGTAATGAATATAACAAGTATTATAAAAGTTTGATAGACCTTTTCGCACGTACATCAAGAATATTAGCATAGGTTAGAGTTGATGTTAAACACAGTTAAGAATGTCAGGCAAGATTCATTTTAAAGTTAACCTTCAGTATTAATAGCAACGCAAAAGTATTAACTAACTAAAAATCACCTAGTCCGAGGACTACAGGAGTGATTGGATTTAAGTTTAAATACTTGGGAGAATCACCAAGGGGTGTTAACTAACCCAAATCATCTGGTCCGAGGACTACAGACATGATTGGATTTAAGTTTAAACACTTAGAGAACCAATAAGGGGTGTTAACTAACCTAAATCATCTGGTCCGAGGACTACAGGCATGATTGGATTTAAGTTTAAACACTTAGAGAATCGATAAGAAGTGTTAACTAACCCAAATCATCTGATCCGAGGACTACAGGCATGATTGGATTTAAGTTTAAACACTTAGATAAGAAGTGTTAACTAACCCAAATCATCTGGTCCGAGGACTACAGGCATGATTGGATTTAAATTTAAACACTTAGGGAACAATTAAAAATGACAAGTTATCATAGTGACCAAAGAAATGATTCGATTAATAATAGTACCTTTTGAGGTTATTTACATTTCAGGGACATAGTATTACATGACTATCTAAGTCCTCCAGGAAATATGCCCCAATGCCAGCCCCTGAAGTAATACGATATGGCCTAGTTTGGTCCTAATTTCCCCCAGGTTGGATTCTTTGCAGTGCCCACGACTTTCTTGAGTACCAAATCACCGAGTTCTAAGGGCCTTAGCTTTACGTTGGCATCATAGCCCTGCTTGAGTTTCTGCTAGTAATGTGTTAGTCGAACCATTGCATTTTCTCTCCTTTCTTCGATCAAATCCAAGCCTCCTTCTAGAAGTTTATCATTGCTGGTCGGACTGAACGAACTAGTTTTTAAAGTTGGGAACCCCGTCTCCAATGGAATGACAGCTTTAGTGCCATAAGTCATCGAAAAAGGGGTTTCTCTAGTAGATCTGCGAGGCGTAGTTCTGTAAGCCCAAAGCACGTGTGGCAGCTCTTCAACCCACTTGCCCTTCGCATCGTCCAATATCTTCTTCAATCTATTAACAATGACTTTGTTAACTGCTTCAGCTTGCCCATTCCCCTGAGGGTAGGCAGGGGTAGAGTATCTATTCGTGATTCCTAGTTCGCTACAATAACTCCGAAACACATTACTATCGAACTGTAAGCCGTTGTCCAAGATGAGAGTATGAGGAACTCCAAAACGAGTAATGATATTCTTCCATACAAATCTTTGCACATCTACGTCTCGGATATTGGCCAGAGGTTTAGCTTTAACCCATTTGGTGAAATAGTCTATGCCGACCAGAAGGTACTTCCTGTTTCCTATGGCCTTTAGGAATAAACCCACTATATCCAAACCCCACTGTGCAAACGGCCACGAACTAGATAGTGGGTTGAGAACTCCACCTGGTTGGTGTATGTTCGGCGTAAATCGTTGACATTGATCGCACTTCTTTATGTAATCATGGACTTCTTTTTGCATGTTCGGCCACCCATACCCTTGAGTAATGGCTCGGTGAGCCAAAGATCTACCTCCAGTGTGACTCCCACAAATTCCTTCATACAACTCTTCTAGTAGCGACTCAGCCGTCTCTGGATGAATACATAACAGGTATGGTCCCGAATAGTATCATTTATATAATTTCCGGTCTTCAGACAGCCAAAATCCGGTCGCCTTCCTTCAAATTTTGTCAACCTCCCCTCGTTCTTCCGGTAAAATGTCATCTTTCAAGAATTTGATTATAGGGTCCATCTGGTAAAGACTATCTCTGATCTGGTGGACTCGGACTGCATCCCCTCCTGTCCCAAAGGGTTCATGGAAATCATCGACGAGGATAACTCTCGGTAAATTTTGCTCTGAAGAGGTGGCGAGTGTGGCCAAAGAATCTGCATGTGCATTACTGCTTCTAAGAACATGTAGCAAGCTGAAAAATTCGAATTTCGACTGCAGACATTTGACTTGATTCAAGTATCCTTGCATTCTTTCATCCTTCGCTTCAAACTTCCCCTGTACTTGGCCCACAACTAATCTTGAGTCCGAGAACAACTCCACTGCCTTTCCTCCCATTCTTTGGACCATAGACATTCCCATCAATAGGGCTTCATACTCTACCTCGTTATTGGTTGCACCGAAATTCAGCTTTAATGACTTTTCAATGATGATTCTCTCTGGATATATCAAGACTAGCCCTACTCCAAAACCTTTCCGGTTTGCAGCACTGTCCACATATACTTCCCAGCGGGCAGGATCTTGTTGAGAAATCATGCCAACCGATTTTCCATCCATGTCTCTTTCTGTCGTTATTTCTTCTAATTTGGGTTCCGTGAACTCGGCCACTAAATCCGCAAGGATCTGCCCTTTGACTGAAGTGCGAGGCATATACTTGATATCAAAAGCCCCTAAGATAGTGCCCCACTTGGCTATCCTCCCTGTGTAGTCGGCACTTCTAAGTACGGTCTTAAGCGGGAGTTGCGTGAGCACAACGACAGTATGTGCTTGGAAGTAGTAAGGCAATTTTCGTGTTTCAAGTACTCCTGCCAAAATAGCTTTTTCCAGTGGCAAGTATCTGATCTCGGCCTCATGTAGAGACTTACTCACACAGTAAACTGGCCTTTGTATACCTTGATCCACTCTTATTAACACTAGACTTACAGCATGGGGAACCACTGCGATATAGGCAAACAAGACCTCATCTGGTTCAGGGCTAGACATAATCGATGGCTGAGCCAAGTAGTCTTTAAGTTGCTGGAAAGCTGAGGCACATTCTTCAGTCCATTCAAATCCCTTCCACTTATTAATCAGCGAGAAGAAAGGTTTACACCTATTCGCGGACCTGGAGATGAATCGGTTCAAAGCAGCTGTCATCCCTGTTAACTTCTGAACTTCTTTCGGATTCCGAGGAGGCTACAGATTTTGAATAGCCTTTATCTGATCGGGATTAACCTCAATTCCCCTATGTGTTACCATGTAACCCAAAAATTTGCCTGACCCTACACCAAATGAGCACTTCGAGGCGTTCAAGCATACCTTGTGTCTTCTCAGGGTTTCAAAAACGTTATCAAGGTCCTTCACATGCTCAAAAATAATTTTGCTTTTTACCACCATATCATCTATATAGACCTCAACGCTTTTGCCCAATTGTAATTCAAACATCTTTATCATCATTCGCTGATAAGTACAACCTGCATTTTTCAGACCGAATGGCATCACTTTATAATGGCAATTACCAATAGGGGTAACAAAAGCGGTTTTCTCTTGGTCATCTGGGGTTAACGGTATTTGATGGTAACCTTGGAAAGCATCCAAAAAACTCATCCGAGGATGGCCGACAGTAGCATCTACTAATTGATCAATTTACGGCATGGGGAAAGGATCCTTAGGACAAGCCTTATTTAAGTCCGTGAAGTCTACACAAACTCGCCATTTTCCGCTCTTCTTCTTTACCACCACAATATTTGCCAACCATTCGGGATAAAAAAAACTTCTTTAATAGCCCCAGCTTGTTTGAGCTTCATCACTTCTTCTTTGACTGCATCCTCATGCTCTTTGGATGGCCGCCGAAGAGGTTGCTTCTTGGGTACACTCAATGGGTTAACCCTCAAATGATGACAAATGAACTCTAGATCTACTCCCGGGGCCTCATAAATACTCTAGGCGAATACGTCAATATTTCTTTTAAGGAAATTAATTAGCTCTTCTTTTTCTGGTTGAGGTATCTGAGACTCGATTTGAAAGTATCTTTTCAGATTACCCCCAATTAGAATTTGCACTAAGTCCTCACATTTGGCGCCTTTATTAAGATCTTCGACGGGTGACAATTGTCCTCTTAACTGCTATAAGTCTCCCTCTGCCCTGGCTAAGGATTCAGTTTTAGGCTCGTGTTGTATGGCAGCCACTAAACATTGTCTAGCTGAGGATTGATCTCTGCGAATTTCACAAACATCCCATTCGGATGAATATTTAACTTTTTGATGCAGAGTAAAGGAAACAGCCCTTAGCGTGTGTAACCAAGGTCTGGCTATAATTGCCTTATAAGGGGAATAAACATCTACAACAATGAAGTCTACTTCCACTACTTCTGAGCTAGTCTGTACGGGCAGCCGTATCTGTCCTTTTGGGGTGACCATCCTTCCCTCAAAACTAACCAGGGGAGAACAGTATGGAGTTAAGTCATCAAGCTTGAGGTTCAACCCCTTGTAAAGGTTAGGATACATAATCTCCACTGCGCTACCCTGATCTACCATCACCCTTTTCACATCATATCCCCTGATTCTGAGGGTGACTACCAAAGCATCGTCATGAGGTTGAATGGTTCCAGCTTTATCTTTGTCTGAAAAGCCTAGAACAGGCGGGACAGCCGGTCTAGAGCTCTTCGGATCTCAACCAATATCCCCTGCTGGTAGCCGAGCCACTGACATGACTTTAGACGGCCAGGACCCTGTTCTTCCTGGCCCTGCGAAAATGACGTTAATAATACCTAATGGAGGTTTCATAGAGTCATTCTTTCCGGACTCAAAATTCGCTTGACCTCCTCGGCCACTAGAGTGGTGCAAAAGATGCCTCAACCTGCTTTCGCGGACCAGTTGGTCCAAATGATCCCACAAACTTCTGCAGTCTTAAGTGGAATGCCCATGGTCTTGGTGGTATTGACAATAGAGATTGTGATTGCGTCTTTTAGGGTTCCCTACCATTTTACTCGGCCACCTAAAGAATGATTCATTCTTGATCTTTTCCAAAACTTGATGAACTGGCTCTTTGAACACTATATTGACTGCTTGAGCATTTATTGACCCCGACTGCCCAGCAAAATCTCTCCGTGGCTTATTGTTGTTGTAACAATCCGACCTGAAGTCCTTCCTGTCCTAGGGGATAACCTTATCATTACCCTTCCCTTGCTGTTGATCTTCTTCAACCCTTTTATATTTTTCAATACGGTCCATAAGTTGACCCATGTTAGTGACAAGTTTGCCGGACAAGGATGTCCTTAGACCATGATCAGTAGGGAGACCCAGCTTAAATGTGTTTAGGGTCATTGCATCAAAGTTGCCCTCCATATCATTAAACATCTCCCAATATCTATCTGAGTACGCCTTTAGGGTTTCACCCTCATGCATGCTCAAGGATAGCAAAGAAGACAAGGGCCTGGCCACTCTTCGGCATATGACGAAACGTGCACCAAAAGCTTGAGTGAGCTCTTGGTAGGAATTGATGGAGTCTGCTTTCAGGTTGTTGAACCACCTTTTTGCCACGAGTCCAAGACTAGAAGGGAATACCTTGCACATCAGAGCTTCATCTCTGGAGTAGACAGCCATCCTTTGGTTAAAATGACTTACATGTTCCACAGGGTCCGTTTTACCGTTGTAAATAGTGAAGGTTGGCTAGTTAAAGCATCGAGGAAGCTTTGCTCCTTCAATCCTACGCGTGAAAGGTGACCTAAAGATTTGATTCAAAGCCTTGCTCATGGCATCATTTCCCACCCCTTCATGTGATGGCCTTTGAGGTTGCTTCTTGCGACGGTGTTCATCTTCATATGAAAAAGATTCACTGATTGGTGTTCGAGACCTTTGTTCATAAGTGATGTCTTGTTCGTCACCCGAGTCTTCATCAGAATGCGAGGCAGTACGTTTTCTTTTCACATAGCGCAACTCCCTTCTTAACCTTTCAATCTCTATTTGCATGTTATTCTTCTCTGCATGAGACACATGACTTCCTTCACGAGGTTAACTTCGCTCAGTGTGTGTAGTATGCACACTGCCTTCACGATCTTGTCTTCACTCCAAATTGAGAAAATGATTTATATACTGGGACGCCCCAGATTCTGCCGATTGTTGCCCTGGTTCGGTCGTGACCAACTACTGTTGCTTCCCCTTACACTCAAGCTCTTCCCACAGACAGCGCCAATTGTAGGGTTAGGATTTATGGCCCAAGCCCAAAATAATGAATTTGTAGAAAATTGGTGAAAGAGCTAAGTTGATTATGGAATCAACAACAATTAATTACAACCCCCAAGCATAGACCAGCATGAATTTACACGTAAATAATTGGTGTCTGAAGAGGCATATTATTGATTATATAGTGAATATAGATCTTAGGGTTACAGTAAAGCCTTTTTTCTCTTTTCCCTCGTTCTCTTCCCCCTTTCTCAGGAGCTTCTTTCCTTTATATAACCTCCTTCCCTATCATCCTCATCGTCCACTTATTTCTCATCTGTGACCCTACTTGAGTATATGTCACATCAAGTATCTCCTCTGGCTCTCTGTGAGTGGCGGTAGGTGAGGTTACACTGTTCAGAGGTCTTTTCCACATAAATGCGGCCAGAGAAGTTGCTGCAGTACCTTAAATGCGGTGGTAGCAGCTTTTCCTTTAGATATTTCCTCATTCTTATCTTCTCCAAATATACCAGAGCTTATCTTGATCATTGGGATTGCTAGGAAAATTATTCGGACCTTCCACACGTTTGATCAATCAATAATATTCGCGTTTGAGGAATAAAATCTCCTCAGACGGAAGGCGGTCTCCTCGGACGACAACCATCCTTCTTTTTGGGGATCCTTCTTCCAGATGGGCCTTGACCTTACCATCTCCTTCTCTTCGGACGCACAGTAATACTCACATGAGGGTCTAGGCCCACTATGTTAGACTGGGCCTTTTCCCCCCCACATATACCATTTACTTATTTCGAATATATTTTTATAGTCACCTTAGATTATAAAGTACCTTAGGCATAAGAAATATTATACTAAGTCTCAACTCTATCCTTAAGCATGATTAATTAAATTATATCTTATATTTACATTTTTTTCCCATGTCAATCAAACTTTTCATAATTAATTAAAATGCTTTTTACTTATACTAATTAACACTTTGGAATTTATTTTTTATTTTTTCAACTTTTTATTTTAATCTTGCCTCCTAACTAAAATCCTAACTCTGCCATTGTTTCCAAGCCTCATAAAATTTATGAATTCTTGGATTCAATTCTCCTAATACAACACTTTGGGCTATCTCAAGGAATTCCTCCATACATATAATTACTCAATATGTGTGGGAGATAAGATTACATTCATTCAGGGATTAGTCAAGTTCTTTAAAAGCTCTATACACCCAACTAGTCCAAAAAAAAAAAAAAAAACCCTATAATGATATTAGTATATTAAAGTGGGTTAAGGAGACTAAACTTGATATTATAGTATATTATTGATGCATATTATTCATAGATATCAATCTTGGATTTTACCATCAAACTCGATATCTTTATAAGGTTCGGTTAGGCCATACATTAATTATCAATTTTAGAAAAAATTTCATAAAAAATTGAAAAAGCGGTAAAAAAAAAAAAAATTTATATATATATATATAAATAAAAAATAAAAATAAAAACTCCCAGAATAGTTTACTAACAATCTAACTTATGCACTATGGGCATACCTTAGTAAAACTATTCTTTATATACCATCTAGATTGAAAACTATAATGATTTTGGTTGACAAAGCAAAAATTATATAATTGGTCCTTAGAAAGGGAGTCATGAAAACTCGTGACAATAACCAAAAAAAGGAGGGTAAAATGAATGCCACAAAGTTTTGTAAGTGCTCATCGTCCTACTTGGTCCAAAGGAGATGGCCACGGGCACTTATAATTGAGCAGTCGAATTCTCACATCATGAGATTACAATGTTCTTTATATAAAGTAGATTATTCTTATCCTTTCAGTTTTAAAGGCTGGAAGCCTCAGAGAAAGGGAGAAATTAAAGGAAAACCCTTATTTTGATAGAGACTTCCATAATTGATGGCACGAGAAGTATGAGAGAGAGAGAGAGAGAGAGAGAGAGCAGACTCAGAGTTCCCACCACCGCAGGCTTATGGGGAAGTCTGATCCAACCTCTTAAGCCATAGGCTGCCTTTAATAGTTTTTTTTCCCCCCCTACTTTCACTTTGTTTTGACAAAGACCAATCAGTTTTAAAGTTACAAAGTTTCAGAGCAAGTGGTACTGAAATCATGGTACAAGTACATGTTAAATGCTTCAGTGTTCCCCATGTATATATATAATGTGTAAGCAATAATTCTTATATCATATACCAACTCAATCTATCATCTGGTAATTGAGGAAAAGAACATATATTGTTCATGAATCTACAACAACTAGCTGAGTTGCAAGCAATAATAGAAGCACTGAACACCAAGTATGTGCAAACGGGAGGACTAAACCCTGGATTAATGATATAGAAATTAACAGCACTCCCACATTAATTATGTTGTAAACTATCATGTTATTTGCCAGTATAATTATTTGCTATATATCTTAGTTTTTTTACCAATAGAACAATGCTAACTAAATATATGACCATTCTTCCCGGCGCTACGCAACAGATTTTTGGACACAATCTTCACTCATCCTGACCACCAAATAAGAGGATACCTTGATCACGATGATGAAGTTGTGAGACGCAGAAATGGTCGCAAACATTCTTGATTTGTTACTTCAACGAGGAAGAAATATGAAGAGATTTATATTTATTTATTTATTAAATAATCGAAATATGAAAGAGTTACGCGCCAATGGGCTTAAAGAGAGAAAATTGTCCAATTTTAGGGTGTAGAGAGTTTAAAAATTATAGTTAAAGGCATTTAGAAATTCGTAGGATATAGATAGGTGTAGTTGGCTTAAGTTTTTTAAAGTGTAGGATTTAGGTTTTTTGGGATTTTCAGGATTTATATTGCTTTATGGTTTAAGCCTTAGTAGTTGTGTTCATCAAACCGTAGAAACCACACCAAAACCACCCGCAAAATAGCATAAATGTACTACACCACAAGTAATAGTGCACCGCACCACATGGTGCAGTGTAGTTTGCAGTTTTATAATACAAAAACTGCACAAACTGCACTGCATTACACTCTCTCTATATATTAATATATTTATTTTTTTAATACTAAATATATTATTAATAGTTTAATAACCCTAGTTTTAATTAAAAAAAAAATTAATAAGCCTAGCAAGTATTGATTAAGAAAGTTAGCCCAAAATAAAGAAAAACTAGCTCAGTAGTTTAAAATTTGGTCCAAAACAGAGGGCAAAATCAATTTTGAGCTGGGCAAGAAAAGCCCAAATTTTGAAAAATAAATTAGCTTCAAACCGCATCTTAAACATTGCATTATATATGTGACTGTAAAAATGAGGTGTGGTGTAATTATGATTTTGACTAAAGTGTACTACAAAATTAATACAGTATTAAAAATGGCTTAAAATCACACCGAACTATACTGCAAACACCCTTAAGCCTTAGGGTTGCTTAAGATTTTAGGGCTTTTTATTTATGTGATATAGCCATAGACTAGAATGGAAGTCATGCATTTCTTTTTCTTTTTCTTTTAATTGAAGTCGGCATATGAAAGTCATGCATTTTTTTTAATGGAAGTCATGAATTTAGCACATAGGAATTTAAATTTAAAAATAATAATTAAAAAAAAAAAAAAACACATTCCCAGAATAAAGTCCTTAAAATTTATTCAGTGATGCTCGTAAATGTGCCACTATTCGCCTTCTCAGGTGCTCTCAATTTATTTTGTATAACTTTTCAAGATCCAGAAGTAATAATATAGAAACTAATAACTAATAAGAATCTAGAATAAAAAGATAAAATGTTGGTGACACGTCAAAACTTTGAGCGGTCATGATCCCTGATTTTGTGCTTGATTTATTTAATGTGATTTCCCCACTTTTATTTCACGTAAAGCTCACTATTTTATTCTGAAAATATAACTTTTATTTTTTAAAGAAGTATTAATTTATAGCGTTTACTTTTAATAATAATTTTTTATCATTAGATTAAGTCACCAATCAATTTTTGATATGAACGATGATTGAACCTCAAATCTCTTATATAACCATCATAATTACAAATATAACTTGTGTGCGCCAGAAGATGAGGCTTTTGGGCTTAACCTCACTTGGACTCACAACTTATTTGTAAAGTGGAGTTAGTATTTCCTACTAATTGTTCATGGCACAGAGGCTCAATGAAGCTCTCTCTCTCTCTCTCTCTCTCTCTCTCTCTCTCTCTCTCTCTCTCTCTCTCTCTCTCTCTCAATTACTCTTTTCTTTCTATTCTCTATTTCTTGTGAACCTTTCAACAACCTCTTCTTCTTCTTCCAACTTCTCATATTTATAGTTTTAAACTAGGGGAGAGACTATGATTACTTTCATGGTTAGTGCAGTGGGAGGTCCAATATTATTAATCATAAGTGGGTGGTTAGGTGGGAGTGGAATGCAGTGAAAGTGGCCTTAGAACTTGATTTCTACTCCCATCGATATGCTCGGCAACAACATTCCCTAAGGCACTGCCTAGTATGTAGGAAAAAATTGGTCTTTGCCCTTTTTTAAAAAAAACAATCCAGCATTTTGCACTTTTTCTCAAACTAATTAAGGAAATGCCACTCTTTTGAAAATTGATTTTCTCAAAATCGAGTTAAACCCTATAGCGGCGTTTTTAAGGAGTCTATAGTAACGTTTTAAGGACCTATAGCAGTGTTTTGTAACTCAATCTCCATGAAGTCAAGTAATAGGTAAAAAAAAGAAAAAAAATTTGCATGTAACTCGACTTCATGGAAATCGAGTTACAAAACGTTACTACAGGTCCTTAATACGTCACCATAAGCTCCTTAAAAACGCCGCTATAGAGCTTCAGAATTTTTTTTTTTTTTTTAATAACTCAATTTTGATAAAATCAAGTTTCAAAAGAGAGGCATTTCTCTTATTAGTTTAGAAAATGGTGCAAAATATTGGATTTTTTTTTTTTTTGAAATGGGCATTTGCCCATTTTCTCCCTGGTATGTAAGGGATGGTATGTTTGAATGTCATTCTTTCTTCATTGCTCGGGGAAGGTTTGCCGAGCAAGAATCAAGTGACGAAACTTGGGCCTGAAGTTTGTGTGAGTTTGGACCGTGGTTTTAGGTAGAAAGAGATTGGGGTCATGGGCCACACTGTTGGGCCAGAGCTTAAGGCTCGAATGGATCTCAGCACCCCGGTGCCGTACATAACTAAACAAGAGAAATGAGGACAAGAGAAACTAAACAAAATAAAAAAACCATTAATGTCTAAACTGCAAACTACCGTTCCATTAATGTGCAACAACATATATACTTATACAAAATAAAAACAATTCTTAGAAAAAAAAAATTATATAAAATAGATAAATATTATAGCCCAACCGAACTTCGAGCTTATTCAAATTAATTAATTATAAAACTACTTTGTGTTACATGTAAATAAAGAATGGTATCTATGAAACTTTGGAATTTGGACTTTAAATTTAATGATTTAAGGTTAGAAGTTTAAAGATTATGGACTTCTTCTTTTTCTTTTTTCTTTTTTTGTTTTGATTTTAAATATTGGGGTTTTTTTTTTTTTTTTTTTTTTTTTTTTTTTTTTAAGTTTTAGCTTGAGAAAAAAAAAAAAAAACATTTAGTTATATTTATATGAAAACTGTTATTCATCAAACCCTGGGGTTTGAGACTTAAGGTTAAAGCAATTAGCATTTACGGTTTAGGGTTTATAGGTTTTAGGGATTTTTTTTTTTTTTTTTTTTGGGGTGTGTTTAAAAGGTTTTAGGACTTCTATTAGGGAATATTACACTTTATCATCTTAAATTATACTCTTAATTATACTTTGTATCATAAACTTTTCAAATGCACATTTTACTTTATAAACTATGACCATTATTACACTTTACACATCGACATTAAGTTTGCCGTTAACTTAGACGGAAAAGTAATTCTTAAGTACTCTCTCGGAGCATAGTGAGTGGCTCCCTCTTCTCACATTTATGATGAGATCTACTTATTAAATTTATGGTGAAGTTCATTATGAATGAGAGAGAAGAGAGTACTATTTCGTTATACTTCAGGAGTAAATAAAAATTTTCCTTGACGAAAAAGCATGTGACACCAAGTTAAAAGAATTTTCCTCGCTTTGAATGGTCCCAAAACATAGCTGAATGATCTGTCTATAAACTCCCAGATTGGGAGACATGAAGGCAGATAGTTTTTGGTGAAGCTAAAGTAGAGGCAAGTTTATCTGCCTATCTTTGAAGTATCAAGTTACTAAATGACTATCCTAATTTGTGGCTGAAATACCATTCAATAACACAATAAGGCATTAATTTCTAGAATATAGAAAATGAGGCAAAACAAAGCCACCGCTTTGAGTTGTACTTATGGTACATGCATTTCATGTACTCATAATCGATGAATTCTATAGCGATGGGATCGTTGGAGACAGATTTGTGCTTTCTAGTGGCAATTTTTTAGACCAGTAACTCTAAATGCCAATTTACTTGTTGCGAGTTTTATCTTACAATCTTGAAGAAATTAGAACATTGCGCCGGAAATGGTGATCTTTTATAAGCATTTCTTATGTAAGAATCTTAACAAGCATTGATCAGTCATCTTCCATTCTCGGCAGAAGTAAGCATTTGCAAACAACAGTAAGTGAATCTTTGCACCATTTTTTTTTTTAAATTTTTTAGTGCAGAACTGAATGTTCTACAAGATGATGCTTGGTGTATGACAAACATACTTCTAAGTTTTGTCAGTACTTCATTTGGAACCTGCAATAAGATAGTGAATCCAATTGCTTTATAGGTTGCTTCAGATGAACTGGGTTAAGCAGGGTTTCCAATCCATCTCAATCCATGTTAATAAGGTTGGGCATAAGATACTTTATCAAGTTACATAATTCTTGTGTTACTCTTTGCAATGTCACGTAATAACTCGATAACATTATATAATCACTCAAATGAACATATTTTTGTTGTTTTTAATATGTACACTAAATTTCATATTAATCAATTGTTATCTACTATCTAATTCACGAACTAATGTTTTGTGCATAGTTTAAGAGTTTTTATATGTAAGTGTGTGTGTATAATGATAAAATAGTTAATAATCTTAGCTTTATTGATAATTTGCATACATGGAGAGTATAATGAAATAATATTATCCAATCATTGATTTATCAAAATATTCTTTCAAAAATAAGTTAAGAGTGATGTAACGATTACATCAAATATAACTTGAACCTTACCAATTTTATATAGTTAGCCTCTCTAGATCTGCAAAAGATATCATAAATTGCAATTAACATAATTAATCTAAAATTATGATAACATTGATTCTTTAGAAAAGGAGTTGAACTCACTTAATCAGAATCCAACTAACTTTTTCCCCTGCTCTCTCTTGTAAAGATTCGCATAATATCTGTAAGAATTCACTTAATTTCATTTAGAAATTCTACCCATTTTTAAATATCACCAAAACAAGAAAGAAAATGAAAAGCATTTCTATGAAAACAAGTCAGGTTCTACTTTTATTATGAAATCAAAATAACCAACCAACCCACCTTCGAAAAATCATTTAACAATAACAAGCAAACCACATTCCCTCCATGTTCAATGCTATTTTGGTGTTTATATTCTTGGTTAATCTGAAATTTCAACAAATATTCTTTGGTTGTTTCTTTATTTGTATATCTTTGTTTAACGAAGTAGATATATGTTTACCGTCTTTTGCATGAGGTAGGTATGATATTGCTTCCTCTCCCTCAAAACTTAATCGGTTTTAGCTTTCCTCCAATTTCTCACATAAGTTATAACATACCTTGTACTTTGGCTGAAAAAAAAAAATTGGGGAATTGGGTGGAGATGGATTATAGGCTTATAGCTATGTTCTCATTCAATTCACCGGTAACTATCACAATCAACTTTAATTAAATAATATTTTGAAAGGATTAGGCGAGTGCCTTCGTAGCCTACGATAATACAAAGTTCATTATTATATGCTCCTTGTGTAATCTGAGAATCATTACCAATGGGTCAAAGAAGTCTCAAAGTAAGAGCATCCACATTGGTGAAGTTATTTTTTTAGTAATTTAGCACCACAAAAAGTTACTTTATTTATTTTACTTACTCGCTTTACAAAACATCTAACATCAATGGATTTATTTTAGCTTTTAATACAATAAAATAATATAAACATCATAATAAAATTATACATCCACCCAATAAAATTATACATCCACCCAATAAAATACTATATCTAACCCAATAAAAAATTAATTTCCCTATGACCCACAGCACAACGATGATCATCCACAACCCATAGCAACCAGCAGAACCACCATGATCACCCACTAGTTCACATCACCCACAGCACCATCAAAACCCACAACCACCATGATCCACCACCGACAATCAATCAAAAATAAAAAAACCTACTATGATCAACCCACCAAAAGCCCACTAGATCATCAACAGTTGACAAAAGCCACAGTAATCAACCTAACCAAAAACCCAGATCAAACTCAGACAACCACCGCTAGTCCATTGTGATCAACCCAACCAAAAACCCAAACCAAACTCAATCAACCACCATGACCAAAAATGCAAACCATATCAACATTGCAACCTAAAAATCAAATCAAGGGCGAGATGGGTCAGCGGTGTGTGGCAGCATGGGTCGAGGGACTGGGCCAGTGACATTGAGCTTTGGGGTTGGCTGGCGGTGGTGAGACTCTTGGCAAAGGTAAGAGTTGAGAGAGAGAGAGGTGAGAGTTGTGAGAGAGTTGAGAGTTGAGAGAGAGGTGATAGATATGAGGGGATGAGTAAAAGAAATAGAAGAAAAAAAATGAATAAATAATATTTTAATAGGAGGTAGAATTTTTTATTTTTTTTTAATTAATATAGTGCATAGCCATATATAGCTATGCACTGTAGCAATGTAGGTAAAAAATTTACCTATACCACCACTATAGCAACACTCTTTTTGTATATGGTGGGGCTAAAAATAGCTTTTTAACGCCACTATTGTAGATGCTCTAATGATTCAACCAACGAAATTTTATCCCTTAAATCAAGGGTTTTGCGTTGGAGTTGTCACTTATTGATTTAAGAGACAAAAACAAGACCAAAAATAAATATATCATTATTTCATTAAAAGGTTCACCTTACATTACAACAAAATAAATAAATAGTTACAATACTTCTTCTCCTAAACTATGTATGGAAGTGCACAATATGAACATCGAATCCTAGTAAAGCATGCTATGTTTCAAAGATGAAGATTTAAAGGGGCATGTTTGAACAAATTTCTAATATTTTAACTTTATTGGCAAATATAGATGAACTCCAAAATAGCAATTATTATAACAAATTTTCTTCTTTAGTTTGATTATTGAAATAATGGCGTTGTTCATCTTGCCGCTACACTCTTGTACACATTTTTTTTTTTTTTTTTTAAATATTCCTAGTGCAGTCTATCTTTAAAAGCATCTTAAATTTGTTAAATAGTAACATTATAGCACTTTTTTTTTCTTTCTAAAATGCAAATTACATTTTAGCATTTTTTTTTTAGTGATTTTATAGTTACTATGATGGAGAGGGGATTTGAACTCTAGATATTTTTCAAACATGAGAAGGTACCAGTTAGTTGAGTTATAAAGTTCTTGACACATTCATCTTTTTTTACTTTTTTTTTTTTTTTTAATACTCCTATTCTAAAAGAACGTTTTTTTTTTTTTTTTTTATATACTCCTATTCTAAAAGAACGTTAATATATATATATATATATATATATATATATATTAATGATGCGGTGGTAACAAGTAATATCTTGATTCTCTGCCTGTTTATATGTGATGTTTTATAAACCTTCATATATTCTTAATGACTCCAATGTGGTTGATAGCGTAGATCAAAAGAATCATTGAATTTCAAAAAGTTGCTCACTTCTAACAAATTACATAAATTTATATCACTCTTTTCAAATTTTCAAATACCAAAAAATATATATATATATATTGTCGTTGAGCTGCTTGAGCTAACTCTTTCAATTGTGATTATTTCATGTTCACATCACTGTCTATGGGAATTCTAGCATTTTGTCTTTATTTTTTTTTTTTTTTTAAATTTAGCAATATGTCCCTGTTTTGAAACTATTTAGGTTTATACCCCTGTTTTGAAACTATATTTTAATAAAATTGAGTTTCAATTAGTTTAAAATCGAGTTTTGCCTGATCAAACTTAAAAATAAATAAATAAATAAATAAAATTAAAAAAAATAACTTGCATGGAACTCAAGTTCATGGAGCTTGAGTTCCATACATATAGCTGCATTCAGGGAGTACTATAGTGGCGTTTTAAATGGAACTCGAGCTTAACAAACTTTAGTTCCATGCAAGTTTTTTTTTTTTTTTTTTTTTAATATAATTTTTTTTTTTTTTTTAGTTTGAGTGCCCCATACCTATAACTACATTCAAGGAGTCCTATAGTAGCGTTTTAAATGGAACTCGGGCTTCATGAACTCGAGTTCCATGCAATTTTATTTATTTATTTATTTTTAATTTTGATCGGGTATAACTCGATTTTCTACAAATTGTGTTTTTCATTGAAACTCAATTTTCTACGAATTGAGTTTTTCATTGAAACTCGATTTTGAGAAAATTGAGTTTCAAAACAAGGGCATAGACCTACATAGTTTCAAAATAGAGACATATTGCAATTTATTTATTTTTAAATAAGGGCAAAATGCTAGAATCCCCCACTGTCTATATCAAACTTGTTAATCTATAAATTTTCTTTTATTGGGTTTGTTTTTTTTTTTTTTTTTTTTTTTTTTTTTTTGGAGAATCTAGACCTGAGGGTTAATTTATTGATAATGAAAAAATGTTGGTGACACGTCAAAACTTTGAGTGGTCATGATCGCTGATTTTGTGCTTGATTTGTTCAACGTGATTTCCCCACCTTTATTTCACGTAAAGCTCACTATTTTATTCTAAAAATATAACTTTTATTTTTTAAAGAAGTTTTAATTTATAGCGTTTACTGCCAGAAGATGAGGCTTTTGGGCTTAACCTCACTTGGGCTCACAACTTATTTATAAAGTGGGTTTAGGATCTCCTACTATGGGTTGTTCTCGGCACAGAGGTTTAATGAAGCTCTCTCTCTCTCTCTCTCTCTCTCTCTCTCTCTCTCTCTCTCTCTCTCTCTCTCTCTCTCTCTCTCTCTCTCTCAACAACCTCCTCTTCTTCTTCTAACTTCTCATATTTATAGCACTAAACTAGTGGAGAGACTATGATTATTTTCATGGTTAGTGTAATGGGAGGTCCAATATCATTAATTATAAGTGGGTGGTTAGGCGGGAGTAGAATGTGGTGAGAGTGGCCCTGGAACTTGATTTTTACTCTTGCAGATATGCTCGGCAACAACATTCCCTAAGGCATTGCCTAGTATACAGGAAAAAACTGGCCTTTACCCTTTTAAAAAAAAACAATCTAGTATTTTGCCCTATTTCTCAAACTAATTAAGAAAATGCCTCTCTTTTGAAAATTGATTTTCTTAAAATTGAGTTAAACCCTATAGCGGCATTTTTAAAGAGCCTATAGTGACGTTTTAAGGATCTATAGTAGTGTTTTGTAACTCGATCTCCATGAAGTTGAGTTATATGTAAAAAAAAGAAAAAAAAAAATTGCAGTAACTCGACTTCATGAAAATCGAGTTACAAAACGCTACTATAGGTTCTTAAAACGTCACTATATGTTCCTTAAAAACGCCGCTATAGGGCTTCAGAATATTTTTTTTTTTAATAACTCAATTTTGAGAAAATCAAGTTTCAAAAGAGAGGTATTTCCTTAATTAATTTGGAAAATGGGGCAAAAGGCTGGATTTTTTTTTTTTTTGAAAGGGACATTTGCCCATTTTCTCCTTGGTATGCAAGGGATGGTGTGTTTGAACGTCATTCTTTCTTCATTGCTTGGGGAAGGTTTGCCAAGTAGGAATCAAGTGACGAAACTTGGGCCTGTAGTTTGTGTGGGTTTGGACTGTGGTTTTAGGTAGAAAGAGATTGGGGCCATGGGCCACGCTGTTGGGCCAAAGCTTAAGGCCCGAATGGATCTAGGCACCCTGGTGCCATACATAACTAAACAAGAGAGATGAGGACAAGAGAAACTAAAAAAAGAAAAAAAAAGAAAAAGAAAAAAAGAAACCATTAATGTCTAAACTGCAAACTACCGTTCCATTAATGTGCAACAACATATATACTTATACAAGATAAAAATAAATAAATAAAAACAATTCCTAGAAAAAAAAAATTATATAAAATAGATAAATATTATAGCCCAACCGAACTTCAAGCTAGCTAGCATTGTTCATTTTGTTTATACAAATTAATTAATTATAAAACTACTTTGTGTTACATGTAAATAAAGATTGGTATCTATCAAACTTTGGAATTTGGACTTTAAATTTAATGATTTAAGGTTAGAAGTTTAAAGATTATGGACTTCTTTTTTGTTTTATTTTGTTTTGTTTTAAAATATTGAGGGTTTCTTTTCTTTTTTTTTTTTTTTTTTTTTTTTTTTTTTTTTTTTAAGTTTTAGCTTGAGAAAAAAAGAATTAACATTTGGTTATATTTTTATGAAAACTGTTATTCATCAACCCCTGGGGTTTGAGATTTAAGGTTAAAGCAATTAGCATTTACGGTTGAGGGTTCATAGGTTTTAGGGATTTTTTTTTTTTTTTTTTTTGGCGTGTTTAAAAGGTTTTAGGACTTCTATTAGGGAATTTTACACTTTATCATCTTAAATTATACTCTTAATTATACTTTGTATCATAAACTTTTTAAATGCACATTTTGCTCTATAAACTATGACCATTATTACACTTTGCACATCAACATTAAATTTGCTGTTAACTTAGACAGAAAATTAATTTTTAAGTACTCTCTCGGAGCATAGTGAGTGGCTCCCTCTTCTCACATTTATAATGAGGTCTACTTATTAAATTTATGATGAAGTTCATTATGAATGAGAGAGAAGAGAGCACAATTTCGTTATACTTCAGGAGTAAATAAAAATTTTACTTGACGAAAAAGCATTTGGCACCAAGTTAAAAGAATTTTCCTCGCTTTGAATGGCCCCAAAACATAGCTGAATGATCTGTCTATAAACTCCCAGATTCGGAGACATGAAGGCAGATAGTTTTTGGTGAAGCTAAAGTAGAGGCAAGATTATCTGCCTATCTTTGAAGTATTAAGTTACTAAATGACTATCGTAATTTGTGGCTGAAATACCATTCAATAACACAATAAGGCATTGCTAGAATATAGAAAATGAGGCAAAACAAAGCCACCGCTTTGAGTTGTACTTATGGTACATGCATTTCATGTACTCATAATCGATGAATTCTATAGCGATGGGATCGTTGGAGATAGATTTGTGCTTTATAGTGGCAATTTTTTAGACCAGTAACTCTAAATGCCAATTTACTTGTTGCGAGTTTTATCTTACAATCTTGAAGAAATTAGAACATTGCGCCGGTAATGGTGATCTTTTATAAGCATTTCTTATGTAAGAATCTTAACAAGCATTGATCAGTCATCTTCCATTCTCGGCAGAAGTAAGCATTTGCAAACAACAGTAAGTGAATCTTTGCACCATTTTTTTTTTTAAATTTTTTAGTGCAGAACTGAATGTTCTACAAGATGATGCTTGGTGTATGACAAACATACTTCTAAGTTTTGTCAGTACTTCATTTGGAACCTGCAATAAGATAGTGAATCCAATTGCTTTATAGGTTGCTTCAGATGAACTGGGTTAAGCAGGGTTTCCAATCCATCTCAATCCATGTTAATAAGGTTGGGCATAAGATACTTTATCAAGTTACATAATTCTTGTGTTACTCTTTGCAATGTCACGTAATAACTCGATAACATTATATAATCACTCAAATGAACATATTTTTGTTGTTTTTAATATGTACACTAAATTTCATATTAATCAATTGTTATCTACTATCTAATTCACGAACTAATGTTTTGTGCATAGTTTAAGAGTTTTTTTTTTTTTTTTTTTTGATGGGAAGTTTAAGAGTTTTTATATGTAAGTGTGTGTGTATAATGATAAAATAGTTATAATCTTAGCTTTATTGATAATTTGCATACATGGAGAGTATAATGAAATAATATTATCCAATCATTGATTTATCAAAATATTCTTTCAAAAATAAGTTAAGAGTGATGTAACGATTACATCAAATATAACTTGAACCTTACCCATTTTATATAGTTAGCCTCTCTAGATCTGCGCAAGGTACCATAAATTGCAATTAACATAATTAATCTAAAATTATGATAACATTGATTCTTTAGAATAGGAGTTGAACTCACTTAATTAGAATCCAACTAACTTTTTCCCCTGCTCTCTCTTGTAAAGATTCACATAATATCTGTAAGAATTCACTTAATTTCATTTAGCAATTCTACCCATTTTTAAATATCACCAAAACAAGAAAGAAAATGAAAAGCATTTCTATAAAAACATGTCAGGTTCTACTTTTATTATGAAATCAAAATAACCAACCAACCCACCTTCGAAAAATCATTTTGACACTAACAAGCAAACCACATTCCCTCCATGTTCAATGCTATTTTGGTGTTTATATTCTTGGTTAATCTGGAATTTCACCAAATATTCTTTGGTTGTTTCTTTATTTTTATATCTTTGTTTAACGAAGTAGATATATGTTTATCGTCTTTTGCATGAGGTAGGTATGATATTGCTTCCTCTCCCTCAAAACTTAATCGGTTTTAGCTTTCCTCCAATTTCTCACATAATAAGTTATAACATACCTTATACTTTGGCTGAAAAAAAAATTTGGGGAATTGGGTGGAGATGGATTATAGGCTTATAGCAATGTTGTCAGCCAATTCACCGGTAACTATCACAATCAACTTTAATTAAATAATATTTTGAAAGGATTAGGCGAGTGCCTTTGTAGCCTGTGATAATACATAGTTCATTATTATACGCTCCTTGTATAATCTGAGAATCATTACCCAATGGGTCAAAGAAGTCTCAAAGTAAAAGCATCCACATAGGTGGAGCTATTTTTTTAGCAATTTGACACTACAAAAAGTTACTTTATCTATTTTACCTATCCATTTTACAAAACATCTGACATTAGTGGATCTATTTTAGTTTTCAATACAATAAAATAATATAAACATCACAATAAAATAATACATCTACCCAATAAAATACTATATCAAACCTAATAAAAAATCAATTTCCCTATAACCCATGACACAACGATGATCATTCACAACCCATAGCAACCATCAGAACCACCATGATCACCCACTAGTTCACATCACCCACAGCACCATCAAAACCCAGAACCACCATGATCCACCACTGACAATCAATCAAAAATAAAAAACCTACTATGATCAACCCAACCAAACGCCCACTAGATCATCAACAGTTGACAAAAGCCATAGTAATCAACCTAACCAAAAACCCAGATTAAACTCAGACAACCACCGCTAGTCCATTGTGATCAACCTAACCAAAAACCCAAACCAAACTCAATCAACAACCATGACCAAAAACGCAAACCATATCAACACTACAACCTAAAAATCAAATCAAGGGCAAGATGGGTCAACGGTGTGGGTCAGCAACGTGGGTCGAGGGAGTGGGCCAGTGACGTTGAGCTTTGGGGTGGGTCGGCGGCGGTGAGACTCTTGGCAGAGGTAAGAGTTGAGAGAGAGAGAGAGAGAGAGAGAGAGAAGTGAGAGTTGTGAGAGAGTTGAGAGTTGAGAGAGAGGTGATAGATCTGATGAGTAAAAGAAATAGAAGAAAAAAAACGAATAAATAATATTTTAATAGGAGGTAGAATTTTTTTTTTTTTTTTTTAGTTATAGTGCACAGCCATATATAGCTATACACTGTAGCAATGAAGGTAAAAAATTTACCTATGCCACCACCATAGCAGCACTTCTTTTGTATATGGTGGTCCTAAAAATAGTTTTTTAACACCACTATTGTAGATGCTCTAATGATTCAACCAACGAAATTTTATCCCTTAGATCAAGGGTTTTGCGTTGGAGTTGTCACTTATTGATTTAAGAGACAAAAACAAGACCAAAAATAAATATATCATTATTTCATTAAAAGGTTCACCTTACATTACAACAAAATAAATAAATAATTACAATACTTCTTCTCCTAAACTATGTATGGAAGTGCATAATATGAACATCGAATCTTAGTAAAGCATGCTATGTTTCAAAGATGAAGATTTAAAGGGGCATGTTTGAACAAATTTCTAATATGTTAACTGTAGGGTTAGGATTTGTGGCCCAAGCCCAAAACAATAAATTTGTAGAGTATGGGTGAAAGAGTTAGGTTAAGTATAGGATTGACAACAACGAATCACAACTTTCAAACACAAGCCAACATGAATTTACACGTAAATCCTGAAAATCCGAAGAGCTATATTATTGTTTATCTGATGAACAAAGGTCTTAAGGTTACAATCAAGTTCTCTTTTTGTTTTTTTGTTCTTTTTTCCTCTCCCTTCTCGTTAGGAGCCTCCTTCCTTTATATAGCCACCATTCTCTTCATCTCCATCGTCTACTTGTTCCTCATCCATGAGTTTGCTCGAATATATGTCACGTCAAATATCTTCTTTTAGCTCTGTGTGAGTGGCGGTAGGTTAGGATGCACTGTTCAGGGGTTTTCTCCACATAAATGCAGTCAGAAAAGTTGCTGCAGAGTATTAAATTCGATGGTAGCAGCTTTCTCTTTAGATATTTCTCCATCCTTATCGTTTCTCAGCATACTCAGAGCTTATCTTGATCAGGTGGAGTTCTCGGAAGGTCATTTTTGCCTTTTACACACTCAATTGATTTATAATATTTGTGTCAGAGGATTACAACCTCTTCGGACAGGAAATATCCTCTTCAAATTGTAATAATTCTTCCTTCTGAAGGTCCCACTTCCAGATGGGCCCTGCCCTTTCCATCTCATTCTTCTCGGTCGCAAAATAGCTCTCTTATGGGCTTTCGGCCCCTTATGTTAGGCTGGGCTCTTTTTCCCCCCACATTAACTTTATTGGCAAATATAGATGAACTCCAAAATAGCAATTATTATAACAAATTTTCTTCTTTAGTTTGATTATTGAAATAATGGCGTTGTTCATCTTGCCGCTACACTCTTGTACACTTTTTTTTTTTTTTTTTTAAATATTCCTAGTGCAGTCTATCTTTAAAAGCATCTCAAATTTGTTAAATAGTAACATTATAACACTTTTTTTTTTTCTTTCTAAAATGCAAATTACATTTTAGCATTTTTTTTTTTTAGTTATTTGATAGTTACTATGATGGAGAGGGGATTTGAATTCTAGATGTTTTAGAAACATGAGGAGATACCAATTAGTTGAGTTATAAAGTTCTTGGCACATTCATCTTCTTCTCCTTTTTTTTTTTTTTTTTTTTTTTAATACTCCTATTCTAAAAGAACGTTAATATATATATATATATATATATATTAATGATGCGGTGGTAACAAGTAATATCTTGATTCTCTGCCTGTTTATATGTGATGTTTTATAAACCTTCATATACTCTTAATGACTCCAATGTGGTTGATAGCGTAGATCAAAAGAATCATTGAATTACAAAAAGTTGCTCACTTCTAACAAATTACATAAATTTATCACTCTTTTTAAATTTTCAAATACCAAAAAAAAAAAAAAAAAATTGTCGTTGAGCAGCTTGTTCTCTCGCAATGCATATGCTTGAGCTAACTCTTTCAATTGTGATTATTTCATGTTCACATCACTGTCTATGGGAATTCTAGCATTTTGCCTTTATTTTTTTTAAAATTTAGCAATATGTCCATGTTTTGAAACTATTTAGGTTTATGCCTCTATTTTGAAACTCGATTTTAATAAAATTGAGTTTCAATTGGTTTAAAATCAAGTTATGCTTGATCAAACTTAAAATAAATAAAAAATAAAAAAATAAAAACTTGCATGGAACTCGAGTTCATGCAGCTTGAGTTCCATACATATAGGTGCGTTCAGGGAGTGCTAGTTTCGTGCAAGTTTTTGCATTTTTTATATTTTTATATTTTTTTTAGTTTGAGTGCCCTATACCTATAGCTGCATTCAAGGAGTCCTATAGTAGCATTTTAAATGAAACTTGAGCTTCATGAACTCGAGTTCCATACAATTTTTTTTTTTTTTTTTTTTAAAGTTTGATTGGGTATAACTCGATTTTCTACGAATCGAGTTTTTCATTGTTGAAACTCGATTTTGAGAAAATTGAGTTTTAAAATAGGGGCATAGACTTAAATAGTTTCAAAATAGGGACGTACTGCAAAATTAAAAAAATAAATAAATAAATAAGAGCAAAATGCTATAATCCCCCAGTGTTTATATCAAACCTGTTAATCTATGAATTTTCTTTTATTGGGTTTTTTTTTTTTTTTTTTTTTTTTGGGAGAATCCAGACTTGAGGGTAAATTTATTGATAATGAAAAAACTTTGAAAAATTACAAAGCGTTCTGAACCGAACTGAACTATAATAGGAGATATATTATTAGGGATAGACTCAATCTACACCTATAGCTCATTACCAGACTTAATTAGAACCTCTGGCTAAAAAAGGACAATAAAACTTAGATCCAGTATCTTAGGTATTGTTTCTTAGGTTTCCCTTTTAAGATTCAGCCACGTGAATTTTTTTTCATGGGATGGAAGTATGTTTTTTAGTTAAGTAGCTACATGGCTTAATTTTAAGAAAGAAACTTAAGGAATATCACCTAAGTACTGTACCTAAACCTTGCCCGCTAAAAAATAGGCAACTAAATTGCCTTCTTTGATAAGTTTTGTTGGTTTTATTCCGTGTCAATTCAATTGTAAATCTTTCAATCTTTACCTATATTTATGTGGGGTTAATTTTAATGGGTTTAGTGACTCTCTTGACATAAATGACAATCACTTCAAATTGGTCTTTAAGTCATACAATCAAGAATTAGTGTCTCTCACCTGTACTGATTGAATTTGGCCTTTATGCAATCCAATTAAATTGGGGATAAGTCGACCTGAAAAAAAAAAAAAAAAAAAAAAAAAAAAAAAAAAAAAGATAGTGGAAAAAAATATATTTCAACTATTCTAATGCAATGTAGGTGTAAATATACTCATAAATCAAATAACAACTTAGTTGTATTATATAAACAACACAAGATAAGAGCAAGTTAAAAGTTTAAACTATAAATAAACTATTCTAATGCAACGTAATTGTAAATATACTCATAAATCAAATAACAACTTGGTTTTGTTACGTAAACAACTCAAGATAAGAGCAAGTTAAAAGCTTAAACTATAAATAATACATCCGTTTGGTTTTGCTTTTTGGCTGAAAAAACAAGATAGTCTTTTGCAAATACATATTTTGGTGTTTGGTAACATTTCAAAATCTCACTTAATGGCCCCCTCATTGTGATTTTCTGCGTTTTTTTATTGCACTCTTCCAGCAATAATTACAAAACACACTTATTGCTTCATAGGGTGAGTTTGGTACATTGCTTTGTGATTTTTGTATAAGTGGCGATTTAAATAAATGCTTTATGAAAAAGTAGAGAGTTTGGTACAAAGTAAAAAGGGTGGAATATGAGCTTCGGAAAAGTTGAAGAGTGTTTAATAGCACATATCAAAATTGCTTTTTAAGGTGTAAATTATCAAAAAAAGACAAAACATATATAAGAGAATTTTTTTTCATTCTTGTGATTTTACCTTCTCATTAATAATAATTATAATAATAATGGTTGTTATGTATTATTATTATTATTATTAATGACTTCTTGTCCTTTAACAAATGACTCTTCTAATTTACCTTATAATAGAATACACAATGATTCCCATAAAAAAAGAATACACAATGATTATCTTGTTAAAAATCTGTAGTTTTAATAATATAAATCTTTATAAAATATGATTTTAGTAAGACTTATATTTTTTTTCCTTTTGTACTTTCTATAATTTATTAATTTTTTCAATACCCACGTTTTTTTAGAAGACTTCTCCATAGTCAATACCCTCAGCCTTATCCAACATTCATAGAACCCAAGCCCAACTCATAAGTCAAAACCTTATATTTTTCTTTCTTTATTATTATTATTATTTTTACTTCTCTTTTTTCTCAACCACGCGTTTCTTTCACCTTTATCATCTCCCATCCACCATTATTTTTCTACTTCTCTCTGTAAAGCGTAAACCCAAAACCAAATTAGAATTGAAGTCAGATGTTGAGAGTGAGTTCGGCGGTGGAGGTTCTTGTCCTTCCGTGTGTATTTTGTGATATTTTCTCTATATGTCCTTCGGCCAATGATTTTCTCTCCTACTGTGTGTATTTTTTGGTTAGAGAGTGGGAGTAAATTTGGGAGTTAATGAAAAAGATGAGGGTACTTTAGAGATAGAAAGTAAAAATCCGAATTTGGAACATATTTGGTAATTACTAATTAGTATCATAGGTGGGGTCTCCCTTGCCCAAATCTGCTAGTGTCAAAAGAAAAAAAAAGCATGTCTAACTAATACCCCCTTGCTTGGACCCTTTTAATTTTTTAGATAGATAAAAACTGGATAAAGTTTGGTTATAAATTTAGTGGTTGTCAATTGACTACAACTTTACTTAATATTTTTTTATTAAATATAAATTTTGATAAATTCACTGTTAAATTACATTTTATTCTTATATCTCTCATACTTGCAAAATTCCAGAAAATCAAAGTTAAATAATTAATCATCAATAGAATGTTTAAATTTCAATTTTTTATAGTCTAAAATTATGCATAAAAAATAATTTTATAGACCATATAGTAAATAATATTTGACTGACACAAAATTTGATATGAGTGTTAAAAACATAAAAAAAAAATATGCAATCCAACAATTAGATTTTTAAAATACAATAATATTACTATTTTCTTATGTGTTCTAATAAGTATTACTATTTACTAAAAAAAAAAAATGTTTATCTTACGTTGGTTGTATGTGTCTAGTGTCTACTGTTTATAAACCTAATTTACAATTGTTTATAAACCCAGTCTATAACTACAAAGGTTAAACCCTTTTGTAGTTGTACTCTAGTTATGTAATGTACTATAAACTCGATTTAAAACACTAATATTACTATTTTTGTGTATATTCTAATAAGTATTACTGTTTACTATAAAAAAAAAATTCAAAATATGTAGCCAAATTTTGTCCATAACCTATGACGCATATTCTATAATAATTATTATTTATCATTGCCGTTAGCTTTGCATTAGAGGACCATTTTAACTTGCGGGATAAAAATAATTAAAAAAAAAAAGACTATTGTTAATATATATTGACAAAAAAATAGAAAATGCTAAAGTTGCAACTTTTTTCCTGATCTGATGAGTAATTATTGGTAAATAAATAATCATCATATTTATGAAAAAGAAAATTCATTAATAATAAAATTAATGATTTTCCATTTGCTATAATTTTGTTTTGAAAAATCATTTATGCAAGCGAAAAGTCATAAATGGTGAAATTAAAGCTAAAGAATTTAAATGCATACACTTTTTTCTTTTATCATGGAAGGGAGATTATTAAGTTTTATTACTGCTATCAGCATTTTTTTTTTTTTTTTTGAGAAAATATTACTGCTGTCAGCTTGACTTACCTGTTCCTGACCCGCGGGAATAGACTTTAATACAACATAGTGAAAGGAAAACAATGATGTTAGGGTTTTAGAGCATCTCCAACGGTATAGGCATCCACATATATTAGCTAAATTTTGGAGAATATGTGCTCCAGCAGCTTCTCTATTCCCCAATTTTTTTTTTTGCTAATGAACAGTAGCCCAACAAATCTGATGAGCTACTGTTCATTAGCTATTGAATTTCTTCAATAAAATATTATAACAATTGCTTATTATATTAATTATTTCTCTCTCCTCCAGATTTCTTTTTCTCTCTCATTCTCTCCGTTGCTTCTTCTTCTTCTTTTTTCTTTTTTTTTTTCCTCTCATTCTCTCATTCTCTTCGTTGCCGTTGCTTCCTTTTTTTTTTTTTTTTTTTTTTTTTTTTTTTTTTTTTCTCATAAACAAAACGAAATCAGAAAAAAAAAAAAAAGAGAGGAAATAGAGAAACCTGATCATGAGCAAAAGAATTAATCCAAACACAAAACACAAAACAAAATCCATTTCTTAAAATAAAATTGAATCAAAACAAGCAAATATGAAAAAAAAAAAAAAAAAAAAAAAAAAAAAAAGAGTCAATCTGACCCAAGCCGATCGGTGGGGAGGACGACGAGCGGTGGCTGGAGCGGCGATGGAGCTACTGTCGCGGCGGCTGTCGCGGCGGTGAAGTGCTGGAGCGGCAGTGCATGCGGTGGAGGCCCAAGCTCTCTCTCTCTCTGATGTGATGAAGCTCTGATGTGATGAAGGGCTGAAATGTTTGTGAGGTGAAAAATAAAATAAAAAGAAGGGGTATGTGTGTCTTGTGTGGATGAGAAAAAAAGAAAAAGAAAAAAAGAAAAAAAAAACGTGGATGAAAATGAGAGGAAAGGTAGGAAAATAATATAAAAAATAAAAAATTCTAATTAAGAAATTCTACTATAATATTTTTACAATATTTTCACAGTAAATTTTAAGTAACAAATTTTTATTAGATAATATTTGTGAAAAAAAAATAATTTTAATAATGAGTTCAAATTAGAACTAGTAACAAATTTTCACATAAATTTTGTTGTGAAAGTATTGCAAAAAATGTTGTAAATATGACACTTTTCATTGAAAAATATAATTGTTGAGAATAAATATAAGAAGAATAAATGATGATAAAGAATGAATGAAGAAATAATATTTAAATGAGATAGAGAATGGGATAGAGAATATGTTGGAAGTGTATTTGAAAAAGTGAATATGCAAAAGCTAAATGTCACTGTTCATTAGCCAAACAGAATAAAAATTTGGCTAATCTGCTGGAGATGCTCTTAGCCTTTTAGGCCCGATGGATAAAGTTAATCATAGTGAAAATATTTTTTTTGAGAAAATATTACTGCTGTCAGCTTGACTAACCTGTTCCTGACCCGGGGGAATGGACTTTAATACAACATAGTGAAAGGAAAAGAATGATGTTAGGGTTTTAGCCTTTTAGGCCCGATGGATAAAGTTAATCAATTCTCAACCAAGTATTGAATTAGATTAATTATGTTTAGGATATAAACTGATGAACATCACATAAACTTGAATCACACAAAGACAACCAAAATGCTGATCCAATAAAACTAATGAAACAAATTTTTTCAAAGTAAAAACCTATGGGGATTTTATCTACAATTCTCACAAACAAATTCACTAGAATAGAATGAAAATTTATATAACAAACTCAACTTTTAAGCCATGTATGAAATTTCATGCATTTTAGTCTGCGTCAGGTCAAACAAATTTGCCACTAAGTGCATATGATTTAATATTTTCCCTCTTTCTTTTGAAATTATAAAGGGTCAGATTATTTTATGCAAATATGTGTTGTGTAACTCAAAAAAGTTTATTTTATAATAAATTTATGCATGTCAGAACCACATCCCAGTAATGCAAATATGCGTTGTGTAGCTCAAAAAAGTTTATTTTATAATAAATTTATACATGTCAGAACCACATCTCAGTAATGGTGGACCATAACAATCCATTGCTAGAACGTATTTGAGTGTTATAGTATTTGAGGGTTTAAAAATACATGTGAAATGTTACTTATGTTTAAATATTAAAAACTGATATTTAAACACTGATACCCAACAGCCTTACTCAAATACTTTTTCATATTTTTAAAAAATACAATCCTCATTGTTAGAACAACATGACCAAACATCCAAACATCAGTTGTGTTTGGTTGTCAAGAAAGTTGTTGGAGGAAAAGTTACTATAAATTATTTTTAAAATTGAGAAAGTAATTAAAAAAATTTTCAATTAAAATACTGATGTTATTTATGACGTTTTTGTTAGTGAGATGACAATAAAAATTAAATTGAGAACAATTTTCAACATTTAAGTACTAGAATAGGAGCTAAAAAAAAGTGGTCACCAAGGATGATTCAAAATGTAAATCCAAATCCAAATTCTTCCATCGAAACACAAACTAAACAAATTCTATTTCTACTATTATCTATTACTATTAACCCAAAAAGCAGGAAAATAAAACCCAATAAAGTGTGTATCACCAACCCAGATTTCACATATTTTCAGAACCTCTCGACCAGCTTATCAGCCTTAACCACAGGGTTGGACTTAGCAATAGCATTACGTCCAGCACCCTTGAAGTCAAAAGTACAATCATGCTTCTCCGCGTACCTGTGGGTCCCACAGAAAGTACTCCCACACTTGCATCTGAACCCAGTCAGACCCACCTTCTTGTTACAGCTAAAACACCGATTCGACACCTTTGGAGGTTGCGCTTGTTCTTCTTGTTCTTGAACACCGACGGTAGCAGCAGCAGCAGCATCAGCAGCTCCGAATGTCAACAACGTCGTTGAAGATGAAGAAGAGGGTCCCACAGGCTTGAAGCTCTCCGTTGAGAAACCGGATTGTGGGGGCTGCGGTTGTGGGTTGAGAGATTTTTCCATGGCGGCTTTAGCAGAAGCCGCGTGTTCTTCTTTCATCTGGTAGTCTCTGTAGCACTTGGAGCAAAGGTTCATGGTCGCTGCATTGCCAAAGAACCCACAGTTGTTGGCACAGAGCTTTGGCTCTGATGGCTGGTAGCTTGTACCCTCGTTCTGCTCAGAACTCATCTTTCTCTTTCTCCCTCGGATCTCTGATTCTTTCTTTCTCTCTCTCTCTCTGTTGAAAAAGAAAAATTAGAATTTCTTAGAACGCTAGCGTTGTAGTGTGTGTGTGTGAGAATTTCAATGACTCTTCGATTCTCTATATATTATTAGTTTCAATAAGGTTCGGTTGGACTAGAAATAGAATACCAAATACGAATACGACATGAACAAGGTTATATTATAAATAATAATATTTATTTTCTCAAAATACAAATGTTATAATTAATTGACGAATGTACCCCCAATAAAAACAGAGCAGCTGGATCCTCGGGGGGTATATAGACGAACTTAATTACCGTGACCTTTTAGAATTAAAAGTTGGGACTCGTGGGCGTTTGGAAAATTCCAAATTTTAAAAGGAATAATAATTAAATTAAATTAAAGTTGTATACACACGGGTGCGATTATCAAAAAAGAAAAAAAGAAGGAAAAAAAGAAAAAGACAGAAAGACCCAGTTGTCCTAAGGAGTCTCGGCCTTTCGGCCGACTTCATGAAAAGCCACATCAGGAGCCTTCCCGAAGAAGCCAGAATGTCCAGAACGACCAGATGCGTTGTTTCGTTTCATTATCCAAGTTGATCTGGACCGTCCAAAACCCTTTGATTTTTCCACAAGAAACAGTTTTTTCACAATCAAACGGCAACCATCAAACAATTTTCATCATCGTAGAACAACTAGCACGTAAAATAGAAAAAGAAAACCATAAAAAAGTCAAATTGCATAATTTCCCTAAAACCATCGATGAAAACGAGGAGACCCAAGACAGATCAGAAACAAAGAAAGATTTAAAACTTTTCAAAACCAAACAATCGGATCTGTAACATATGTTAATCGCATGTATCGAAAAAAGGCAAAACAAACAAAATTGATTGAATTCAAATCTCAAACACAAAAAAAAAAAAAAAAAAGTTATGGATTTTCGTACCTTAATTCAATCCGAAGATGCAAAATCCCGAACTCTCTTTTGAACCCCTTTGGTTTGCTCTGAGATTAATGGAATTCGATTAACAAAGGTAGAGATGACAAAGGCAAAGGCAGGAACAAGGCCTTTTATTTTGTGAGGATTAAGGAAAATGGTCTCGAAGGAAGGAAGGGCTATATCACTATCGCCTATTGGTATTAGTAATTTTTTAGCGTCACCCACAGTTTTTATTTTCCCACGGCACCCCACGGTTTCTATGACGACATACGGGTCAGGTACAATGTAACATTACATGCCACACCAAATATTAGCTGCAGATTAGATCTTATGTAATCCTGACGTCACTTTTTAACAATCAGACGGTCACGATTGGTGAAATTTGTTGGGTCCATAAAGGGTCATTTTGGGTAATTTGACTTCGTTAAACTTGTTTTTTTAGTACAAAGTTGCTTTTCTCTTTGGTCTTTTCGTGGAGCCTTTATTTTATGCTTTTACCAAAAAAATACTTTGTAAACACGCTTCTTCCCGAGGAGTGGCGTGGCTACGGCGAACCCGGTTCAGTTGGGACCATCACCCTCTGGTCCGGTTAGAGGTGCGGGTCCCACTGTTTTGAAATTGGATATTACTTTTCGAGCACGACTCGAGGCCCACGATCGCAGCTGGCGTTGCAGTTGGGACTTGGGAGTTTGTATACAATTTTCCATTCATGAGATGAACCGTTGGCGTGGGAGCTCAGAAAGTCATACTATTAGAGTTACTTTGTCTCTTGGTAATCCTCAGACCATTCACACCATTTTTATCAAAATTTTAAGGGTCAGGTGAACTAATTTAGATAGGGTTGTGGTTGAAGTTGGATTTTCTATGTTATTGGAATCAGCCTTTTTTTTTTTTTGGCAAGTTGCACTGTATTAAGTTAAAAGAGTATTTTGTGCAACTTGTTAAAAAAAAAAAAACAAATGGTTGATTCCATTAACAAAGAAAATCCTACTTCAAAAAAAAAAAAAAAAAAATATATATATATATATATATAAGAGTATTTTTTTTTTATGGGTTTGGTTAATGATCACCAATTGTACATTACTTAAGATTGAGTTTTTTTATTTATATTTTTAATCAAGTACATTTTTTAGAGGAGTCACACGACATTCAATTAAAGATGTATTTATTTATTTACTTTTGCTACTTTCTAATGTGGTGGAACTCGCATGATTCCTCCTTAACGAGTGCAACTAAGCATTCGCTAACATATTCCTTTGTTTATTTGCATTTGATCATGCCGAAAAAATCACCAGGGAGTCACATGTTGCTCGTACGCTCAAAAAGTCACCTACACAACAAAAAGAGAAAACCTATAGAGAGCACTGGTGTGGTGCCGGCCAAATACCCTCCGAAGGTTAATTATGCGTACCTTAATTTGTGAGGGTATTGAGATTTTTATAGTAGTAGAGGGTTGACCTCTCCTTCTTAGACTAGAAGTCTTTCCCTTATAGGAATTTCTGTAAGCGTATATTATGAAATCCTTTCCTTATAGGAGAGGAACACCAATCGTAGGATGCAATGCATTTCCTTATATATCCAAGCGTGGAGGCCAAGACAAGTTCATATCAGAACTGTCAGCTTTATTCCATTCCCTTCAACATTAACGTTGTCATCTTATTTATGACATCATCTTCTATGTTAATCAAATCCTGCCAAATAGCTAATGGAATCCAACGGAAGTTGACGGCTTCAACCACAACTGTTAGCTTGAGGCCTTCAGCTTACGTCCCTTAAGCAAACACTATTTTTCTTCCCTTATCAGTTGCCCTCTACTCCATATTCCCATTGAGTTTAACGGATTATGGAGTTGACATTTTCCATGGATTCACCATCTTTTGTTCGCAGGGAGCGGGGAAATCATTTATTCCTTTTCCTCGAGCCGCGCTTTTATTTAATGCTTGGCCACGTGGCTTGTTCTTATTGGCTCCACTTCTGGACGAGTTCGTCACTTCGTCTTCCGTGCATTCCATTCCTATATATATATATATATATATATCCAGCATTCCTCTTCTCATTCCTTTATTTCAACTTCACTGATTATTTGGGAGAGAGCTCTCGTTGTTTTCAATTCCGTCCTCTTGTTGCATTGTTAACGGCGTCAACTTTAAGGTCGTCATCCACCAAAGGCTTTAACAGTAAGTTTTTCTTCCTTTCTTTGCATCTTTTTCATTAACTGAACAAGTTCCCAGTGAGGACGTCAATTTAGGTACTTAGAATGGATCTGTCACCTGTAGGTAGACAGATGACAAGTGACTCGTCGAGTGAACAGTCATCAGTCCGCGAAGGAGCGAGCTATGACGAGGTCTTTGGTTCAGGTCAGGAGTCTGTCAGTTTTTCTGGATCATTTGAAAGGGAAACATCAGCCCAGTTCCTTGATGATGACCTGGAAAATTATGTTAAGGGAGTTAAGGAAGTGACGAATGACGGAGGGGAAGGTGACGAAGAAGAGGAGGAGGATGAAGGTGACGTGGAATCCTATGAAGAAGCTTCAGTAAGTCTTGGAGGTAACCGTCCCTTCATCCTTCCTGAAGATTGGGCCATCAACAAATTTTTACCAAAAATGGTTGGGAGGATTTTTAGGGATTTACACATTTGTTACCAGATTCCAGACCATATTTCGATCCGTCTTCCTAGGAAAAAGGAAAAGTGTTACACTGGTTTAACCGCAGACGTTGGTATGTATGACGCCATCCTTGCCACTGGATTAAGTCTCCCATTGACGACTTTGCACCGTCAGCTTGTTGACTTCTTGGGATTATCCGTCAGCCAGATTGCCCCCAATTCTTGGAGGACTTTTATCGGAGTAGAGATTTTGTGGGGTTGTTTGAGTTGAGGGAACCGTCAGCTCTCCCTTGACGAATTCTTTTATTGTTATAGACCCCATCATATTGCTTCATCTAAAGGGACTTATCATTTTTCCGTCAAGGATAAAGATTTGAGACTTGTGTCTGACATGCCAGATTCCAACAGAAGTTGGAAAAGTAGATACTTTTTTATTGAAGGGTTGGACTGGGTATGCCGTCCTGAAGAGTGGGATACTATGCCACGGGACTTTGATAATACCTGGGAAATAGTTAGGGATTCAAGTTTGGTACCGTCGATTGATCATATACATACATGTTTTATAAACCTGTCAGCTTTTAGATTCATGTCGCTTTCATGTTTTCACGTCGTCGCTTTTTATTTCTTTTTCAGTATACAACCGTCCATATATAACTAACAAACAGAAAGCTTTCATTCGTCGAGCTCTTGAAATCCCACTGGAGCAATGGAAGTGCAGGGACCTAATCACCCTTAACGCTCTTCATTTGTACTGCGGTGGTCTAGAGCCGACGGTTGAAGCTCGTAGGTTAGACGAATTTTCTCGTCGACATGGGTACTCTTTACTTGCTACGTCAGTTCATTGATTCCGTATGCCTTGCTAATAACTGTTTGTTACTTTATGCAGAGATGAAAACTGTTAGGCAGAGGGTGAGGGCTGCCGCGACCCGTAAGAAGGAAGAGAAGGAAGTGAGGGAGAAGGAGGGGGTATCTCGTCGACCCCCAAGACTGTCTCCAAAAGAAAACCTGACAGGAAGGACGACCATCCTTCTAAAAAGGTTGCCGTCACCCCAGGGGATGTACCCTCTAAGAAGAAGTCACCCCTCAAACCAAAACAGGGCGCAGGCAAAGAAGTGATGACTTCCACTGGTCCCATCGTTGAGGGACCTTGTTGCCTTTTGACTCATACTAACTATGCCATCGAGGAGGTGGAATCCTTTATAAAGCCGACGGATATAGCACCTTGCGATCAAATGGGGACGGAGGACTTAGGGGCGTCAGCTCTTTTTGACCTTAGTAGGTTATGTTCCTTTCTTCCTTTGGTTAAGTTAGCCTTGTTTGCTTCTTGATTTGCTTTTACTGATGACGACCACTTTTTTAGGCTTTGGTGCATGTTAAGGCGCTTCAAGACCGTTGTGTTGCCAAGGAGGACGTCCTTGCTCGGGTTAGGAAGCATAACACTAACTTGATGGATGCATAGGCCCAATATAAGGAAGGCCTTTGAGATTTGAACTGTGAGTTAAAGACAACGAGGGAGAAGCTGGAAGAGGTGTCGCGTGAAAAAGAAAAACTCCAGGAAGAGATGACGACTTTGCGCCAAAAGGTGGAGACGGCTGGGGCTGACGCTGTCCAAGCTTTTAAGGCGTCACAGTCATTTGTTGATTCTTGTGCTGACTACTATGTCATTGGGTTCGATGATTACTTCAAACAAGTAGCATTAGCCTTCCCAGAGCTAGACTTGTCTGGAATCACAATGAATGATCCGGAGCCAATGACGCCGGCTCACGACATCGTTATTGGTGAAAGTGGCAGCTCTCCTGAAGTCAATCCTTCCCTTGCGTATGACGTCATCGTTTTGGCCCAGCCTGCTACTAACTCCGCTCCTGTTGTGTCCATAAACATTGATAGCCCTCTTCCTTAGAAGAAAGATGATGGAGCCCCTGCTGATCCCCTTATTACCTGATTTTGTCTTCGTCTTCTTTTTATTTATTTTTTATTTTTTATTTTTTTATATTTTGCAAACAATATTAAGTAGCCCTTTATTTTTGGGTTTCTATTTGTAGACAATTTATCTTATTGTAATCTACGTTAATTTCGTCGTTTTCTGCCTTGTATGTGTTTGGCCATCTTAAATAAGTTCGTCAGCCAGTAGCTTCGTTTGTTTTGACGACCTCGTCTACCCTATTAGTGGTGGACTTGTTTATTACTTTTATTGGTTATCTGTGCTAACCTTGCGATCTCACTTGTTTAACGACATTTGATGAGCTTGTCATTTTATTTAAGCCCGTCAACCTTAAAATTTTTTTTTATAAAATCGTTGGTTTCATGGCTTTGTCCTTGTTATGGACTTGGTGACCTAATCTCTTTATGATTTTATTCTTTTGATGAGCCCGTCAGCTTTGAAGGCTAAATTTGGCCCTTTGGGATGTTTGTAAAACTCGTCAACTTATGATTGCTGATACTTTCATCCCTTTAGGGTAGAATCTGTCAGCTTTCGATTGCTGACCTCTATCCCTTTGGGATTTTTATACAACCCGTCAGCTTTTGGTTGCTGACTTCAACCCCTTTGGGATTTTTATAGAATCCGTCAGCTTTTGACTACTGACTTCAATCCCTTTGGGATTTTTATAGAATCCGTCAGCTTTTGGCTACTGACTTCAATCCCTTTGGGACTTTTATAGAATCCGTTAGCTTTTGACTGCTGACTTCAATCCCTTTGAGATTTTTACAGAATCCATCAGCTTTTGGCTGCTGACTTCAATCCCTTTGAGACTTTTATACAATCCGTCAGCTTTGGGGGCAAAGTCGCTTACTTTTAAAGTCATCCACTTTTCAGGACTTAGAATCATTTTATTTCGTAAGGCTGTTTACTTTTTGTGAATTTGTTAATAAATAAAAAACATCAATAGTTCTGAATAAACTCCTCTTATTGCTATGCATTAAAAAAGTAGATCTAAAAAAGAAAGTTCGCCTTTTGGGCTTATTGTAGCAAAAATCAAAGTAAAAATCTGCCTTTCGAGCTTGTTGTAACAAAAACTAAGATGATAATTTTGAGGAATATAACTAAAATTTGCTGTGGTAAACTGTAAATGGAGAGGGGTGTTGTTCTTCACGCAGCCATCTTTACTGGTAGTACTTCCATAGGTGTCCAACATTCCAAGGATGTGGCAACTTCCGTCCGTCAAGTGTCTCCAGGTGATAGGTGCCCTTCCTATGCTATGCCGTGACTCGGTAAGGCCCTTCCTAATTTGGTCCGAGCTTACCTTGGGTTAGGGCTCTTGTTGTGCCTATGACTCTCCTTAGAACGAGGTCTTCAACCTGGAAGTCTTTGTGTTTGACACGAGAATTGTAGTGCTTGGCCATGCGGTCCTGATACCGTCCGAGCCTTTGCTCCGCTGCTGCCCTGATCTTATCTACCAAATCGAGTTGTAGACGTATGGTTTCGTCGTTCTTGTTTTCATCATGGTTGTGCACCCTGTAGCTTATGAGTCCGACTTCGGCTAGGATGACAACTTCACTCCCGTATGTTAGTCAGAATGGTGTTTCTCCCATTAGCGTTCTTGTCGTCGTCTTGTAAGCCCAAAGTATGCTTGGCAGCTCTTTCGCCCATATACCCTTTGCCCCCTCGAGTCGAGTCTTGATAATCTTTAGCAAGGATTGGTTCGTGACTTCGACCTGTCTGTTGGCTTCAGGGTGGGTGGGGGAGGAGTAGTGGTTTTTTATTCCTAATTGCAAACAAAAGTCCTGGAAGGAATCGTTGTCGAATTGTTTCCCATTTTCTGAGACTAAGACTCTTGGTATGCCAAACCTGCATATGATGCACCTCTAGATGAAACTCCGTACATTCTTCTCCGTAATGGTGGCTAAGGCTTCAGCTTCCACCCACTTCGTGAAGTAGTTGATGCCCACTACCAGAAACTTCAACTGTCGTATTGCCGTAGGGAATGGTCCCATGATGTCTAGTCCTCATTGAGTGAACGGACATGGTGCTATCATCGGTGCAAGTTCTTCGAGTGGTTGTCTGGTAACATTGCTGAACCTTTGGCACTTGCCACAGGTCTTTACATAAGTCTTGGCATCCTTCTGCATGGTTGGCCAAAAGTACCCTGCTCGCACTAGCTTATGTACTAATGATCTCAACCCTGAGTGGTTTCCGCAGATTCCCTCGTGTACCTCCTTTATAACGTAGTCTGCTTCTTCAGGACCCAGGCATCTTAGGTAAGGGCGGGAGAAACCTCTTTTGTACAAGACGTCTCTTATCAGAACGAATCTCGCTGCTTGGACCTTCAACTTTCTTGCGGCTTTCTTTCCTTTTGGCAATATGCCGTTCTTTAAGTAAGAGACTAACGGTGTGGTCCAATTGTATTAAGAGCCTATTACCTGCATATCGATGGAATCTATCAGTGAAGAGAGTTGGACAAAAGAGAGTACATTATCTATGGTGGTCATGTGTTCGGCCGAGGCAGCTTTTCCAAGCAGTCGGCTTACTCGTTTTCTCCCCCAGGGATTTGTATGATTTTGGCCTTCAACTCATCTACCCTCTTTTTTTGCTTGCTCTAGATATTTCTTCATTCTTTCACCTCGACATTCGTAGCTCCTGTTTATCTAGTTGGTGATAACCTGAGAGTCATAATAAATGGCCACACTCGCGACTCCTGCAGCTTTGGCTAGGTCAAGTCCTGCTATTAAAGCCTCATATTCCGCTTCAATGTTCGTGGTAGGAAAACCAAGGCGGACCATGCACTCAACTAGGTCTCCTTCGAGTGTTAGTAGCACAATGCCAGCTCCTTCAGCCTGCCTGTTGGACAACTTGTCTACATGTATGCTCTATTGAGGGGATTCCTCTGCCTTTCGGTCTTCGTCTTTTGTAAACTCTGCTATAAAGTTTGCAACGACCTGTCCTTTGACGGCGATTCGAGGGTGGTACTGAATGTTAAACTCGTTCAATTCTATGGCCTATAGTGCCAACCGTCCTGCGGCTTCAAGGTTGCTCAATGCCCGTCACAAAGGCTTGTTGGTTAGGACGATCACTGTGTGGGCTTGAAAGTATGGCTTGAGTTTACACGCCGCCGTCACTAATGCAAAGGCGAGTTTCTTCATGGGCGAATATCTTTCTTCGGCTCCACAAAGTGCCCGGCTTGTGTAGTATACGGGCTTCTGCACTCTTTCTTCTTCTCTGATTAGGGCGGCGCTGGCGGCGACTAAGGAGATGGCAAGATAGAGAAAAAGTTCTTCACCTGGCTGTGAGGGACTCAGTAGAGGCGAGGAAGAGAGATAATTTTTTAATTCTTCAAATGCCTGCTAGCACTCGGCGGTCCACTCGAAAGATCTCTTCAGCGTGCAAAAGAAGGGCAAGCATTTGTCCGTTGCCCTTGACACAAATCTATTCAATGCGGCTATTTCGCCGTTGAGGCTTTGTACTTCCTTCACATTCTTTGGCAGTGCCATTTCCATTATGGCCGGGATCTTGTCTGGGTTAGTTTCGATGCCTCTTTATGACACCATGAACCCTAGGAATTTTCCTGCCATTACCCTAAAGGCGCATTTTCCTGGGTTGAGCTTCATGTTGTAAGAGCAAAGAGTGTTGAACGTTTCCTTGAGGTCTTCCAAATGGTCCTCTTCCCTTCGGCTTTTCACTAGCATATCATCAATGTAGACTTGGACATTTTTGCTAATCTGCCGTGCGAGCATCTTGTTCATAAGCCTCTAGTACGACGCGCCCATATTCTTTAAGCCGAAAGGCATCACTTTATAGCATAAGAGTCCTTGAATAGTTACGAACGAAGTTTTATCCTGATCAACTTCATACATTCGGATTTGATTGTAACCAGAGAAAGTATCCATAAAGCTTAACAGCTTGTGCTGGGTCGTAGAGTCTACCAGAATGTTGACTCGTGGGAGGGGATAGCTATCTTTAGGGCAAGCTTTGTTCAGGTCAGTGAAGTTCATGCACATCCTCTACTTCCCGTTAGTTTTCTTGACCATTACCACGTTTGCTAACTAGTCGAGATAGTACACCTCTCTAATGAAGCCTGCCTCTTGTAGCTTACCGACTTCTTACCCAATCGCTTGGTCTCGCTCTTGGGCAAAGACTCGCTTCTTCTGTCGGACGGGTGGACAAGAGGGTGACATATTCAGCCTATGCACCATGACTAAAGGGTCAATTCTTGGCATGTCTTCATGGCTCCAGGCGAACACATCTTGATTTTCTTTAAGGAAAGTTACGAGTGTCGAGCGAATCGTCGGGCTAGCGTGAGTACTAAGCCTAGTTGTCCTGTCTGCCCTGGAACTGTTGAGAGGTATCTCTTCGAGCTTCTTTACCGGTTCTGCCCCCGTTCGTTGTTCCTTTATGCTCATCGTTTGCAAATGGTCGTCCATTTCCAACATTGCAACGTAGCATTCGCGCGCGGCTATTTGGTCTCCTCGCAATTCCTATTCCATACTCGATAAGGAATTTAATCATTAGATGATAGGTTGATGCTACGACTTTTTAGGAGTTAAGGGTAGGTCGCCCTATAATGACATTGTAGGTAGAGGAGCAATCGACCACAAGGAACATAACATCCTTAGTGATTTGTTGGGGGTAATCTCCAATGGTAACTGGCAAGATGACTGCGCCTAAGGGGTATACTTTTGTTCCACCAAACCTGATGAGTGAAGCGTTAGTCGGGGTTAGTCGCTCTCTACTGATCCGCATTTGTTGGAATGCAGGGTAATAGAGAATATTCGTATAGCTCTCGTTGTTGATTAAGACTCGGTACATGTTATAATCCCCTATCTGGATGCTAACGACGAGCGCGTCGTCATGTGGATGGTGGAGGTGTCGGGTGTCTTCTTCCGAGAAGTCGATCAGAGGATTGTCAACTCGTGGCATCTTTAGAACGACACCGTGTGCTGAACGTTCTGGACCATTCTAAGATAAGTCTTTCGAGCCCTTTTTGATAGGTCGTTGGTAGCCATGCCTCCTACAATCATCCTTATGTCTCTTAAAGGCTGTCTTGGACGCTTGTTGTCTCGTTGGGGGGCTTGCTCTTGAGGGGGCAGATCTAACCTTTCCTTGCTAACGAACTTCTGCAACTTCCCTTGCCTATGAGCGCTTCAATTTGCTATTTTAAATCATAGCAGTCAGCCGTGTTATGTCCATGGTCACGGTGGAAGCGACAGTATCTATCTCGGGATCGTTTGTTGGGATCCCCTTTTAGCTTTCCAGGGAAAGTCAATGCCCTCTCATCCTTGATTTGCATTAGGACTTGGTCAATTGGGGTGGTTAGTGGAGTAAAGCTTGTGAACCTCCCCATAGGGGGCTTAAAGCGTCTATTATCTCTTCGCTCTCCGGTTCTCGCCATCTTTCGCCCTTTTTCCTATCGGGTATCTTCCTGCCTTTCTCTCTTCTTAGGTTTTTCATCACGAGCTAGTAAAGCGACTTTGGCATTCATGTATTTGGTGGCTCTGTACAGTATGTCTGACATAGTTTTTAGGTCATTCTTATATAATGAAAATAAGAACTTACCCTTCTTTAGGCCATTCGTAAATGCTGCCACGAGTATCTTGTTGTCGGCTTTGTCAATCGAAAACGCTTCCTTATTGAAGTGGGCTATGTAAGATCTCAACGTTTCATCCTCCCGTTGCTTGATACTCATCAAGCATGCAGTAGACTTCTTGTACCGATGCCCTCCAATAAAGTGAAAAGTGAATTGGGTGCTCAACTTTTTAAAGGTGCTAATGGAGTTAGGCGTCAGCTGACTGAACCAAATTCTCGCAGGGCCCTTCAGTGTCATCGAAAAGGCCTTACACATAATCTCGTCTGCTACTCCCTGAAAATGCATCAAGGTCTTGAATGTTTCTAAGTGTTCAATCAGATCCTTGACTCCGTCGTAGCTTTCAATCTGTGGCATGTGAAATTTCTGCGGCAAGGGGAAGGAGTTGACGGAAGTAGTGAAAGGTGAATCGGTTCGGTGAACCAAATCATCGAGGTCACTAAACACCTACCCTTTGAGGGTGTTCATCATAACCTCCATTTGTTCCTTCATTGCCTGTATCTCCACGATAATAGGAGGTGGAGCCACATCAATGAGGGATGGGAGGCTGATATTATGCCATTCCGGCTTGCTTAGGGCGTTACTACCTTTAGACCCCTCTCGATCTCCTCGCACCGCACTAGTACCTTCTTGTTCTCTCTAATTGTTTGGTGCCACGTTTTTTTGACGCAACTATTCTTCAAGGTCGTGGTTTTGCTTGGTGAGGTGCTCCATAGCTGCGGCGAGGGTTTGTATCTGTCTCTCGAGGGGAGTCATGGGTGGTTCCTCCTCTTGGATGTTATTGGTGGTTGCCATCGAGCGGGTTAGAACCATGTAACTCTTCTATCTGGGAAGTGATAATGTGGCCTTCGAATCATGAAAGAAATGCTCTTTCTCACAAACGGCGCTAACTGATGATGCCGAAAAAATCACCAGTGAGTCACACGTTGCTCGTACGCTCAAAAAGTCACCTACATAACAAAAAGAGAAAACATACAGAAAGCACCAGTGTGGTGCCTGCCAAATACCCTCTGAAGGTTAAGCTAGGATCTATTACAATTCCAAAGTTTTAGAGATGGTCAATTATGCGTACCTTGATTTGTGAGGGTATTGAGGTTTTTATAGTAGTAGAGGGTTGACCTCTCCTTCTTGGACTAGAAGTCTTTTCCTTATAGGAATTTCTGTAAGCGTATATTACGAAATCCTTTCCTTGTAGGAGAGGAACACCAATTGTAGGATGCAAGGCATTTCCTTATATATCCAAGCATGGAGGCCAAGGCAAGTTCATATCAGAACCGTCGGCTTTATTCCATTCCCTTCAACATTAACGTCGTCATCTTATTTACGGCGTCATCTTCTATGTTAATCAAATCCTGCCAAATAGCTAATGGAATCCAATGGAAGCTAACGGCTTCAACCACAACCGTCAGCTTGAGGCCGTCAGCTCTGAGTATACTGTCAGCTTACATCCCTTGAGCGTACACTATTTTTCTTCCCTTATCAGCATTTATTATTTTTAAATAAATTGGAAGCTGCTCGGTCCAATAAAAAGTTCAATTTAGCATCTATTAACACATTCTGATCTTAATTATAACTAAAATGAAAATTCTTACTTTTTCTCATTTTCATGCAAACAACTAACAAATTTTTGACACAAAAAAGATCTATTAAAACGTTTACTTAGCTCTTTGTGAGTGACTGCGACCTCACCTAAATCAAACAATCAAATCATTTGGATGCACGATCATGAACATCATATCAATAAATTGAAATCAAGTGATTTGAGCATGACCTACAAGAACCTGGTCTAAAGATGCGAAGTATCCTTAAGAATGAACATATGATTACATTTTTATTGACAAGAATTAAAGATCTAGCATACGATATGTCAGGAATTTTCTTTAAAAATACATGTGATTGCATGTTATTCATGAAGATAAAAGAAATCTAGCATGTGAATAGTTTTAGAAATTCATATGAACAAAGGGATCATACAAGCCATAATAAATCAATCGTGCAACAAATATACAATTTAATTATGCGAAGAAAAATTAATAAACTAATACCTGCACAAGAATCAAGATAAAGGGAGAAATTTTCACTAGAGTGCTAGAAAAGAGCCAATGAAAGAATTGGTCGCAAACCGAATGAAGGATCACCGGTCGCACAATAATTATTTCTTAGTTGCTTCCACTGGTTATATAGGGGAATAGTGTTCCATAAACTATGAATCTCCCTCTATTTATAGTGATAGAAGGACCTTGTGATAAGCATGGAGCCTCTTTAGATGGATTAACTTAGTTTTGATTTCAAAATTCTAGTAGAACTTATATTGAAGGGAGAGATAGGATGCAAAATTTTAGTAAGGGAGATCCAAGTGCTGATCGGTACTTGAAATACTTCTCTGTCTGTCGATCATCAATTGAGGGAATGGTCCATTGACACGTGGATCTTGAGCTTGTCTTGTTTTTCGAATTTAGATTTAAATGATCTTCTAATCTTTTGTGAGTCATAATCTGAATTTAAATTCAATTTTTAGCCAATTTTGAGTAAGATGTTATTATATAAAATGTAATATCTTTCAATATTGTTTAATATTCTTTCTTAAGAATAATTTTAACAATTATCTAAAACATATTAATCATGATCAACATAATCACGATCAGACTTAATTTGATGTGTGCATCCTCATGATAATTTTGAATTTAATCCAATATGATTCTGACACATCATTAATTTGAATTAAGTCATCATAAAATCAATCACAATTAATTGTTCATAATCATATGTGATTGAACTTAATCACAATTTATCAATTGAAATTTGATATGGCTATAACGTTCAATCCGATGGTCCTATGGTCCTACTGGAGCTTATGGCATATCTTTTTTTATTGTTAAGGTTTCAAGATTTGTTTTGTTAACTAAATCATGTTAAAATAGATAACATATATTCTAATGCATATAAAATAGTTATGTCATAAGCTCCAATGGAAATTTATATGGGTTAGCATATATGAATGATAAAGAGAGAGTATAGATAGAAGAGAGAGTGCTATAGGTTTCATGGTTTGGCCTAAATGTCTATGTTTATAAAGGAAAGTTTTTGATAACTACATCTTTATTATACTTTTTTGTAGAGAGTTTCAACTTATGGTATTTGCTCTTGATGATAGATTTTAATTATTAAACCAAGATACCAATTAGTTTTTAGTGTAAGCGAAGATTGAACTCTAGATCTCTTATACAACCATCAGAAACTTTACCAGTTGAGTTAACTAGAATCCACACATCTTTATTATACTTAATTACTCTATTACAATGAACCCAATATGGGGTATTTATGAGAGGCTTACCTTAGACTAACTATACATTAAACCATAGTTAATAAACTTGTAGTATAGGTAATATGTTTTGCTTGTATACTTGGCGCGATAGTCACTTTACAAGTATAAGTGCTTGTGGGATATAGGGGGTAAGGATCAAGGTTTAAGTTTCCAGAGGGGAGTTTTACATACATATACACTTAGATTTAGACTAAAGTATAATTTTTATCTTGCAAAAAAAAAAAGGGGGATTGGGCCTTAACTAGAATTGAGCTTGATATCTTTTCAATATGTATATTTTAATTAGTGTGAATGTACTTCCACTAATTAAGTTTACTTATCTACATAATATATATATATATATATATATATATATATAAATAATTTTTTTTCTCAAAACCCATATGAAAATAGAGTCGTTGCCAATTGGTATACAAGATCGAGGAAGTTCTGTATTCACTAAAATTCCTTTGTGAACAAGTGAGCTACTCCGTACCAATCTCATGTACCAAAGGGGCAGCTTTACATGTAAGTGAGGGTGATCATAAGACTACCTTGATTGTTAAAAAAATTATATGATAAACCAACTTATTGTATCCATCTTAATAAAAAATGTTGAACACTTAAAAAAAAAAAAAAAAAAAAAATTTGTAGAGCTGACACTACAAAGGACGATGATTGAGAGCTTTTTTTTTTTTTTTTTTTTTTTTTTTGGGTATCCAAAACAATTTGGGTGAGTTTGATGCATGCTTTTAAAGTGGATGGAGCTCGCAGTTGAAAGTATTGCACTTGCACATAATTTGGTTTGCCTAGCTTAGTTCTTAAGATTGAATAATTGCCGGTGGTAAGGTAACAGGCCATAGCAATTAGGAGAATGGTGAATCCTTAACATATGCCATTAATTGGATGAGAAATTTTGTTTATAGTTTTTGTTGAAGCCTAAACAAAGGCTCTCTTACTTTATTACTTAATCCATAAGACACACGAAAACTTTACGCGAATATTGGACCTTTTTCTTTTACTTTTCTAAACATGTTGCACTATTTTGGTCATTACTTTTTTTCTATATAATTTTTTAGAGAAACAATAACTGAACGATTCATTATTCTTTAATTTTAAAATTTTCATATGATATACTATATAATAAAAGTTGAGTGTATATAGAAGCCGAGATTATGCTAAGTGGCTACATATACACACACATACATATAACCAAATGAATGATTATTGTTATAATAACTTGTAATGTACTGCTTCTAAAATGCTTAATTTTCTATATTTTTCCTTTTATTTTATATCTCTAATTAAAATATCAATAAAAAGTTCCTATTTTTTATTTTTATAATACCATATAATTACAATTGAAAATAGTAAGCAAAGAGACACACACATTAGAATTAAACATGAATTGAAAATAAAGCTGAGAGTAAAATCCAAAAGTTAAAAATAACATTATTTTTTATAAATTACATGTGTCTAAATAAACAAACCGAAACATCAAATTGATATTAACATATAACAAAATAAGATATCTAAGTAGATTAATATCTAAGCATTAAATTACCAAAGCAATCACCATAGCATATAAAGAGCACCAAATTTACAAATTATAAGCTATTTATAAGCATATAAAAAATAAATATTTTTGTCAAATTTTCTATTTTATTAATAATTTTATATACTTCTGGATCTTTATCAAATATTCTAAATTTTTATCATTGAAATTTTCTGCGAAAAAAACCCTACAAACCACACATTATGGCACCCATACCCACCAAAATGCCAATTTATGAATCATAGAAAAATCCTAGCTAACCTATACTAAATTTGCAAGACATTGAAGTTTAAGATTCTAATTAACTTAAGGAGAAATCCAAATTCAGTTTATCTAGTTTTTTGCTAAAAACTTTTTGATGAAAGTGTATTTAAGTATACTTGTAGTTTTAAAAAAATTGAAAAAGTGAAAAAAAAAAAAAGGAAAAATAAAGTTTTAAAAAGTTGTACGTAAAAGATAAAAGTTAAAAGCTAAAAGTTGAAACTTAAATTGATGTCAAACTCACCCATAGTAGAACATATAATTTTTTTAATCAAACATGAATCATTCAAGATATTCGTAGGAACACGCAAATAAATTGATCTATTTCTATTAAAGATAAATGTACCGTGGATTTCACATAAATTTCTTTTTTGACCAATAAGCAAATCAAAGAAGAAAAAAAATGAAGGGGAGGAGAAATACATACCTTGCCTTGGAAATTAAGGGAGCGACAATATCAATGAGAAGTATTATGACTGCCTAACCTAGAGTCTATAATTCTATCTATATATGAATTACTATTATACAAAATTGTTTCAAACACAAATTGCCTTTGTCACACGGTGTTTATTTAAAACTTATCAATATAAGTTTTTAGATAAACATGGCTCAAAGAGCTTGTCATTATCCATTGAATTGCAAGGCCTTATCATTATTTTGTAGTGTGTTTGGTAATGAAGCTTTCTTGATCTCTGGATTACGTTTCTTATACAATGAATTACCACAATTTGATAAAGCCACTTAGTTCAACTATAAATTTTAGAGTTAATTTTTATTATATAATAATATATGATGATACGATATGATATGATTTTACATATAATTAATTCTTGTTATCTATCCCCGAAAAAGTCCATCCTTTTTATTCATGATTATGAACAATAGTACCAAACATTGTTGTTTTCCTTTCTTTTCTTTTTTTTTTTCGCCTAGATTAAATATGCCCTTATTCTGAGCTTTCTTTACCATCATAATTTGCCCAAACCAGTACTATAATGATTTTTATTTTTCAGATATGCACATCACGATGTAACCATAAGCAAAAAAGAAAGCAATGTATTAATCAAGAAGATTAGGTTATGTTTGGTAATAGTTTTTGTTTTCTAATTTTAAAAACTTGTTTTGGAGATTATAAAGAAAAAAAAAATTTTCTTGTATTTTTTAAACCAAAAATATGTTTGGTAAGTTGAAATCAAAAAAATAGTTTTTTGAATCAAAAAATTATTTTTTTGAATAAAAGAAAAAAGAAAATACTAATATATGGTGTTATTAGAATTTGAACTCTAATACTAACTCATTAAATGATAGAGATTCATTAAATTAAATGTGTATTTTCTTTGACTTTTGAAAACTAAAAATTGAAAATAACATTTTGTATGTTTTCAGTTTCCTTCACAAATTGAATTTTAAGGTATTAAATATATGATATACCAAGATTATAATAGAGTATTTTAAATTAGAATGTAATTTAAAATAAATTAAATATATATTTTAGAATAATAATGTATAAAATTGTGAGATACCAAAATCTTATGTGACTTAATATTATGAAGTCAATGTGCCAAAAGTCAAACGATTTCATATATATATATATATATAATCTCAACTTAAGATCTCGCTTCATGAATTCTCTGTATCATCATGATTCATGCCAAAACACAAATTGATTTTTTTTTTTTTTGGTTATAGATTATAGATATAATTGATTCTCTATTCATCAGGGTAAAAAGAAAAAAAGGTTCATGTTTGCTGTTGGGCCTAAATAAATGTGTGGTAGCAAACCGAATCCTTTGCATGCAAAAGATTTGCCTCCCATGAAATAATTTTAGCAATAACGGGGCCAGCACGAGCCCAAGTTTTAGCAATAACGGGGCTAGAACCAGCCCAAGATTTGTTGCTTGCCCACGGTGAGGAAGATTCCTTGGACTTGAGAAGCCAAAATTGTTAGATGTCATCACGTAAGAATTTGCATATCTACTTTATTCTAATACTCCCATCTAATATCTAATATCTAATTCTAATTTGATCTATTCGATATTTTAGAATTTAGATCCATCTTTAGCAGTAGCCAAATCAAATTCCTTGACCTTGCTATCAGTGCTGTTTGTGATGACCCTAATATCCACCTGCCTCTTATTATGCACAAAAACCACTATAGGCAGAAAAATGTTTGATAGTTTGTTAGTTATATTTTTATAGACATGACTTGACTTGCAAAGCTCGAAAACTAGAAAAATATATCCTAACTATAAAAATAAAGAAGGGTCAAACAAACAAAATTTATTATTACTGAATTCCTTTAAAGCGATGAAAGTTGGATCTCATTCATGAATGTTTCATTAAAGGAAACAAGGCCGAAATTGAGTTTTACCCATTTGAGCAAAACTTTACAGTAAAATACCCAATGTTTGAAACTATTTAGGGATATGCTCCTGTTTTGAAACTCGATTTTTAGAAAATTGAGTTTCAAATGTTAAACTCGATTTTTGGACAATCGAGTTATAGCGAAGTTGTACTTAAAAAAAAAAAAATTTTAGAACTCAAGTTCCAGATTTTTTATTTACTTATTTATTTTTTAAATTTTCAGCTCCCTATAACTCGATTGTCCAAAAATTGAGTTTTAAATTGAAACTCATTTTTTAGAAAATTGTGTTTCAAAATAAAGATATTTCCCTAAATAGTTTCAGACATAGGATATTTTACTGGAAAGTTTTGGCGAAAGGGGCAAATACCCATTTTGGCCTAGGAAACAATCAATAACATTCAGTTATTGGAGCTTACAAATTTTTCTTTGAACTTAGCCCACTACAATTGCAAAACAACCTACTTTTTGGAGCCAATAGAGGGTAATATCAACATGAAATATGGACTCATAGTTGTTCTGTAATGTAAATGGAACGTAGATGGAGGCCAACCACTTTTATCAACTCTTAATGAACAAAATGGAAAACAAGTAATTCAAAAATGCTATCAAATCTCACAATATACAACTTTTGGAACCAAAAAAAATTATGTTTGCCAAACAAACAAGAGTGCATAGAAAACAGAGCTAGTTATTGAGATAAAGAAAGAAAAGTTTAGGATCACATAATTTTTCACAATTTCTTGCTACAATTGTGATGTGACAGAGTGTGATTGGTGAAAAAAAAATTGTGGATCCATTTATAAGTGATAGTTAACCACATACAATCTGCCACGTTAGAATTGTGGTAAAAAAGTTGTGGAATAATTTGTAGTTTTATAATTGCTCGATAAAGAATGTCCTTCCCCTTATGGAAATGGGGAAATTATTGTGTACTCTCAGAGTATCATAAATGCGTATTCTCTCTTCTCACGTGAATGGTGGGACTACCATTCATATGAGAGAGGGGAGTACGCATTTATGATACTCTGGGAGTATCTAATAATTTTTCATGGAAATTAATAATTTATATACATCTAAAGGTTAAAGTATAGCATTTATTGTTACTATGCTCCTGTTGAACCACCTTAGTGACCATATTATCCACTTATTTTCTATCTTTTCATTTCTCTTTTTAAAATTTTCTTCTCCCTATTCTCCAAAAAAAAAAAAAAAAAACTCTTCTTCTCCCTATTAGTTCACATATGTTGTTACACTTCTTCCAACTTTTCCCCTCCCTTTTTTCCTTTTTATCTCTCTACTACTTTCTACTTTACTGTTACACTTCATCCTTTTATCTTTCTTATATAATGACTCTTTTTCTTCTTTTTTATATTTTGACACTTCTTCTCCCTATTTTATTCTATATAAATTTGATGTCATTTTTTTCCATTCAATCCATATTTTTGCCACAGAAAAATTGTGAGTACTCTCTCTCTCTCTCTCTCTCTCTCTCTCTCTCTCTCTCTCTCTCTACTTTGTTTTGGTAGTTTTTTTTTTTTTTTTTTGTTTTTTTCTTATAACTCTAATTTTGGTTGATGGTTCTTTTGTTTTTTTTTTTTTGTTATTTTAAAAAATATGTGTTTTGGCATTTTGTGTGCGTGTGTGTGTGTGTGTTTTAAATTTCCTATTAGAAAGTCTTTTTTTTTTCCCCCTTTTATAACTTTGATTGAATTTTGGTTTAAGTTAATATTTAGTTTGTTTTTTTTTTGTTTTTTTTTGGAAATAGGAATTTGAGATTATATCTGTGGGGACAATTTTTTCTTCAAAGGCCAAGGGCTAGACCATGGTTGGAATCTCAGGCAATTTTTGTTATCCCATATAGGAAAGAAAGCCTCATTCTTTGCATCTTATAAGGCATGAACCAATGGTTGAAGAGTACTACTAGTTTGGTTAATGTGGGGACAATTTTTGCTTCAAAAGCCAAGGGCTAGACCATGGTTGGAACCTTAGACAATTTTTGTTGTCCCACATAGGAAAGAAAGCCTCCCTCTTTGCACTTTATAAGGCATGAACCAATGGTTGAAGAGTACCACTAGTTTGGTTAACCAAACTAGTGGTACTCTTCAACCATTGGTTCATTCCCACATAGGAAAGACAGTCTCCCTCCTTACACCTTATAAGGCATGAACCAATGGTTGAAAAGTACCAAGGTTCCAACCATGGTCTAGCCCTTGGCCTTTGAAGCAAAAATTGTCCCCACAATATCAAAACACAATCTACATGGCTATGAATTTGAATATGTCTACCAATTGTTTGAGTAATAAATTATTATAAAGTTTATTTTTTATTTCTTCAGTTTCATTTTAATTTTGGTTAAGATAACATTGTAAATTTGTAATGAGTTTTGATTAATTATTATAATTTCCTTATTCCTTAAGAGATGAGAAATTTGAATAATAAATTTGAAAATTTTAAAGTTTAGTTGTATATCAGGCAAATATAACACACTACAATCAGTGGCGGAACCAGAAAAGTTTTCTAGGGGGCCAAGTTAAATATAATATGGTTCTAAAGTAAAGAAAAAAAATTGCTAAAATACTGTTTGATAGTAAAGAGAAATCATTAAGAGCAGATGCTATATGTTGAAACTACCTCTAAAAATAAGTTTGTTTTTCATCTCTAAATATTTTTAATATGTTCCAATTTATGTGTTTATGTCAATCTCTACTTATTTTGATTGTGACCAAATTGAGTGATGGTGTGATTTTTTAAATTATCAGACCAATTTATTAAAAAAAAAAAATGATATCAAATAATTGATCACATGCATGATAGAAGCAACCAAAAAAATACCCACAGTTTCTTACTAGCAAAATTGAGATAAAAACATCTGATTATAGGTTTAGTACAAAGAATTGATATAAAACCACTGCATAATTTGATTAGTTTCCTTTATTTATCAATAACACTTTCATGTATTTTTGTTTTATTTGGTCACTTCGAATGAAACTAACGAAAATGGGTTAGGTTCTAAAGATTTAGGTTTAAATGTTTAGAATAACGTTTTTTTATAGTGTTGGCAAACTGAGAATAAAATATGTTTAGTCCAGGTGTTTGGCAATGCTTAAAAGTGTTGATTTCAAGTTTCAAGTTTAGTTGATTGCAAAAAAAGGAAGAAAATTTCTGTCAAGCTCGACTGATCAAGAATTAGGCTTGACCGATTGAAAATCACAGGAATAGAATTCTGCAAATTTTTTGAATTAGGCCCAAGCCCGCGAAAATGTTTAGGGTTTCATTCCAACTTTTCTACATATAAAAGGGAAACCCTAGCTACGTTTTGGAGACTTTTGGAAGACATGTGTGTTACTCTTTGTGAGATCTAAGAGGTTTTGTATCTTCTAACTACACAAGAATCTACCAGAGCAAGATCTATAATCAAGTGTAGGTAGAACATAGTTGCTGCATCAAGATCATTACTAATGGTGATCTGAAACCTTTGAGTGGGATCTCAAAGTCACAAGCAAGGCTATTTATGTTGCTGTAAATCCAATGAGAGAAGGAGTTTGTGAATTCAGAGCTTGCACATGGTCGTGTCAGTAAGTTACTACTGGCAATAGCAATAGATTTAGGATTAAATTTGATTGTGAAAAGTTCAATTCTCTCTAGTGGATTTACTTTACCTTGAGGATAACTAGGTCAAATTCTCTCCAGGTTTTTACTTTGAAATGGTTTGTTTCATCAGTTTTCCTGGGTCATCATGTTGTAGTGTTATTTACTTTTTTGCTGTTATGTATGATATGATTTATTTTTGTTTAACTTAGATCTAAATAATTAACCTAAGTAATCACTTGGCTAATATATTAGGTTAAACAATCTGTTTTAAGGGGTCTAAAAGAACAAACAAGTAGTATCAGAGTGGGTTTGCTCTTGTTTATAAGTTTCTTAACGTAGAGTTGATCCTTGACCCCTATTGTCATGGATTCTTTATCTTGTTTCTTGAAAGCAACTAGGATGAGAATTGAAGCTATTTCTTCTTGGACTATGGCTTTTTTAAATGTGCTAATCCTATCCTTGAATATTTATATATAACTACTTCTTACAATAATTATGTTTGTTATACTGCTTTAACTGCCTTAAAGGCACGTGATACTTGTCTTTGGTATTTGGATAGTTATTGTTTCAAGCATATGACAAGTAATAAAGCTTTGTTCAAGACTCTTTTTGAAGGAAAGATAGGTATTGTCACATTTGGAGATGGAAGCAAATCAGTCATTCGAGGTATTGGAACAATAGACATTCCAGGGTTGCCCATGTGTGAAGATGTGTGGTTTGTGGATGGGTTGAAGGCGAACCTGCTGAGCATCAGTCAAATCTGTGACATGAGCTGAATGTGTTGTTCACTAAGTATGAATGTGAGATACTTAATGATGGAAGTGACTGCATATGTGTTGGAATAAGAACAGTTGATAATTGTTACTTTATAACATCAAGTATAAATCATAAGTGTTATAGTGTAAAAATTAATCAAGTAGATTTGTGGCATCAACAGTTAGGACATGCTAGTCATAAGCAAATAGAAAAAATCTCCAAGTGTGAGGCAATTCTTGGGCTACCAAAGTTTGAAAAGATAGAGAAAAGTATTTGTGGACCATGTCAGATTGGTAAACAAGTGAAAGCTAGGCATCCATCAATCAATAAAGTTTAGGCAGTGAGACTCTTGGAGTTGCTACATATAGAGCTTATGGGTCCTGCCAGAGTTCAAAGCTTAGGTGGAATGAAGTACACCCTTGTTATGGTGGATGATTTTACAAGATATGCTTGGGTGGTTCTTCTAAAAGATAAGTTTGAAGCTACTGACAAGATAATTCCTCTGTGCAAGAAGTTGCAAGTAGAGAAGAATATTCTGATTGCTTGGATCAGAAGTGATTATATAAAAGAGTTTGAGAATTCTAAACTCATATCTTTTTGCAATGATCAAAGAACAAAGCAAGAATTCTTTGCACCCAAAACACCTCAGCAGAATGGGGTTGTGGAAAGAAAGAATAGAGTAATTCAAGAGATGGCTAGAGTCATGGTAAATAACAAAAGCATGCCAAAATCTTTCTGGGGAGAAGCTGTAAACATTGCATGTCATACATTGAATAGAGTGTACTTTCATCGTGATACTAAGAAGGCACCATATGAACTCTAGAAAGGGAAGAAACTAGTGGTGAAATATTTCGGAGCTTTTAGTAGTAATTGTTACATCCTTTGAGATCAAGAGAATCTAGAAAAATTGATAAATGGTTCTTTCTTAGATATTCTACGTCGAGCAGAGCATATAGGGTATACAACCTCAGAATTAAAACTTCGATGCAATCTGGTAATGTGGTGATAAATAATGAACAATGTGCTGAAACTCATGCTGAAGAGGCTCAAAGTGTTCAAGAGAGATCTATAGAGAATGAAGATACTCTTCATAGGGAGTATGCTGAAAAGTCTACCGATGAAGAATTGTTGATTTTGAATGATACTGTTTCAGAACCAACAACACCAGTCAGAGAAACCCCACAAGTACAAGATGAGTCAAGTATGCCATCTAGACAAAAGAGTACAACAATTTTTTTTTGTGAAAGGTCCATCTGCTAGAGTCAAGCATAATCACCCTTCCACCAATATCTTGGGAAGTTTGAATGACAACATGAGATTGAGATCTAAAGCAATAAATGTCATTACACACTTAAGCTAACTTTCTCAGGTGGAACCTAAGAAAGTTGACGAAGCCTTGCAAGATGCTGATTGGATTAATTCAATGCATGAAAAACTCCATCAATTTGTTTGGAATGATGTGCAGAAACTTGTTCCAAGACCTGAAGGAGTCAATGCAATTGGCACTAAATGGATCTTCAAAAACAAGTCTAACGAGCATGGAACAGTCATTAGAAATAAATCAAGACTTGTTGCACTAGGATACACTCAAGTGGAAGGAGTTGACTTTGCTGAGACATTTGCACCTGTAGCGAGATTTGAGTCTATCCGATACTTTTAGCCATTGCTTGTCACTTGAATTTCAAGCTATATCAAATAGATGTAAAAAATGCTTTCTTGAATGGGATGTTGCAAGAAGAAGTGTATGTAGAGCAGCCCAGCAGATTTGTGAATCCTCATAGGCCTGATGATGTCTATAAACTGAAAAGGGCATTGTATGGTCTTAAACAAGCTTCTCGTGCTTGGTATGATAGACTAACCTCTTATCTCATAGGGAATGTATTCGAGAGAGTAAATGATGATACTACTCTCTTCATTCGGAAAAATAAGAATCATTTTGTTATAACTCAAGTCTATGTTGATAATATTGTTTTGGCTCTACTAATGATTTTCTTGCTAAATCTTTTGTAGATGAAATGAAGATGTTTGAGATGAGCATGGTATGTGAACTTACCTACTTTTTGGGATTGCAAGTAAAGCAAACGGACACAGGAACATATATTAACCAAGCAAAATATGTTATAAACCTTGTCAAGAGATTTGGACTCAAAAAGACTACACATGCTAGAACACCAATGGCTACCAATACAAAGCTTAGGAATGATCCATTAGGTCAGTCTGTTGATATCACTTTATATAGAAGCATGATTGGTAGTTTGTTGTATTTGACTGTTAGTTGACCTGATATAGCTTTCAGTGTTGGTGAATGTGCTAGACTTCAATCTAATCCAAAAGAATCACATCTTAATGCTGTAAAGAGAATAATCAAATATGTTAGTGGTACTTGTGATTTTGGATTGTTTTCTAGTAAAGAGTCAATTGTATCTCTTGCTAGGTATTCTGATGCGGATTTGGCTGGTAATACTGATGATAGGAAAAGCACCACTAGAGGGTGTTTTTATGTGGGAACCACTCTTGTTGCTTGGATGAGCAAAAAGCAAAATTTGACTCTCTGTCAACTGTAGAAGCATAATATATTGCTGCTGGAAGTTGTTCTTTGGATGAAGAAGCTTATAGGTGATTATGGTCTATCACAAGAAACTATGGTTGTCTACTTTGATAATTATAGTGCTATTGACATCTCTAAGAATTTGGTACAACATTCTAAGACTAAACATATAGAGATTAGGTATCACTTCACTAGGGATCTTGTTGAAAGAAAGGTTGTTGCTCTTGAATACATTTTTATTGAGCATCAGAGTGCTGACATCTTTATCAAACCACTCGATAGAAGTAAGTTTGAGTCTCTTTGTCAAGTGATTGGTGTGAACACATGTCCCTAGTCACATATGAGTTTCATGGTCCTTGTGTCAATTCTTTCAATCTCTTGTGACCAAAATTGTTTTTCTTTAGGATTTGCATTTACTTAACATTCATACATTGCATTTTAGGTTTTTTTTTTTTTTTTTTTTTTTTTTTTTTTTTTTTTTTTTTTAAATAAAAAAAGAAGGTTTTTGTATTATACATCTTCAAGATATGTAATTGAGGTAGGCCTATGAATTTTACATTTCATGACTGTGTACCTTATTTAGCTTTGATGAGCTATTTTTCTGCATTTTGTTAGTTTGTGCTATGTAGTGCTTATATCGTGTGAGTTGTTTATGATTTTTAATCATATGCTCCTGATTTTGAAGTCACATTCTTTTGATTTTAAAGACTAAAAAATCCTAGGAGAAAGGCATGAATAACCATCTCACCACTGTGTACCTTATTTAGCTTTGATGAGCTATTTTTCTGCACTTTGTTAGTTTGTGTTATATAGTGCTTATATTGTGTGAATTGTTTATGGTTTTTAATCACATGCTCTTGATTTTGAAGTCACATTATTTTGATTGTAAAGGCTAAAAAATTCTAGGAGAAAGGCATAAATAACCATCTCACCACTATTACTCGCCAATCATAAACACCTGTGTGCAAATTATAAAAGCCATGCTCGGTAAGGTGTAGCACTTACACAGCAAAATACTTATTGTGTTACTATACAATAGATAAAAGAAGCAAAGAACAAAGTGAAAAATAAAGAAAAATATGCTTTAAAAGAAAAAGAAAAAGAAAAAGCAATATTAAAAAAAAAAATGCATGGTTGTAAGCGTGTTTTTTAGGAGATGTGGAAGTTATATGATGTAACTCTTTAGGCGATAGTCACTTTTAAACTTATGTGATGAATAATATAGAAAGTGTGATTACTTTCTGTCTACATATCACCTTGTGAGTATCTCATACAATTGCTAGTTGCACACATTACAAGCAAATCTTTGTTAAACTTTGTACATATGATTGTGTATCAAGTTTTGTGGCCTTCCAAAATTTTAACTTCTTGATATGTTTAATGCATTTTAGGGAGCGAGGAAAGAAAAGATTGAAGAAATTTGGTAAAGTTTAAATCTTTGTTAGAATTTTTTTTTTTTGGTAAAACATTTGAAATCACGAACATAGATCTCATATCATGAAAACAATTTTTCAAATGCTTCTGCAGAAAAATTTTCCTGATTTTTCAAAATTTCTGTTTCTTCAGGATTCGACCGATCGAGTTTTTTTTTTGACTGATCAAAATGGAAAGAGGAAAAATTAAGTTTTCAGCTTAAAGTCTCGGGTTCCTTTGATTCTTTCTCGATTCCCTTCGATCATTCGAGCCTGTTTTCAAGTGAATTTCGATTCCTTCCAGATTCCTTTTGACCGATTGGATTTTGTATTTTTAAAACATAAAGGAATCAAATCAGCTTTTGTTTAAACTATTCCTTTGTCTTTCTCTCTGATTCCTCTCTCATTCCCTTCTCAATTTTTCTTTTCTTTTTCTTGGTCAAAGATTCAAAGGTTTTCTTCATACACTTAAGGTAAGATTCCTTTGACCTTCATTTTTCATCAAATTACATGTTATCATGCATTTTTTAAGGAATTTTTGCACATTTCAAAATTTGAGGTTTTTGATGTTTATGGGATTTTTGATCAAAACTGAATCATGGGTTTTTCATCATGCATTATTTAAACATGATTCCCATACTTTAATTTCAAAATTTTCATGATTTATAAATTTTTTTGAAATTAGGGCTCTTAAGTTCTTGAGAAATTTGGAGATTTTGTTAAATTGAGCAAAATCGGCTTTTGTTATTGATAGATTAAGTGATTATAACTTGTTTTTATACTTTTTGTGTTGTTCAATTGATCAATATAAGGATTTTTTAAAATTAGGTTTTTCAAAATTGGGGATTTTCTAAAATTCTTAATTTCCTTGGTCAATTTTCAAGATTGTGATGAAATTGAACAATTTTAGAGCATTAGAGCATGCATCATATGAATTTAAATGTCATGCATCATATAGGTTTTCAAAATTGCATGTTATCTTGTCTCTAACCCTTCTTAATGCAACCTGCCCTTGGTTTTGTTGTGTTGTTTTGTTTTTGTCCATAGTTATGGCTCCTAAGGTTGGTAGGAAATTTAATACTAGAGCAAATAGGAACCTTGGTTCATATTCTTCTGGTTCAGCTTATGTTGATAGAGATAGGTTTCTCACTGATAAGTGTGAAGAGACTTATGAGACCTTGACTAATAGGTCTATCTGGGTTGAAAGGGAGATTATCTTGAGTGAGTTAGAAGCCTCAATCCATTGGGAACTTTGTGTCTAGAATCTGGGTATCTTTGTGTACGGTGTCTAATCCTCCTCCTGCAGCTTTGATTAGAGAGTTTTATTCAAATCTCTCTATCTATTCTAAAATGATAGGTGGTTATTATTTGACTTCTTGGATCAGAGGTTAAAAGTTTAGTATAAATAAGAAAACAATTTTTGAAACTTTAGGGGTGCCTATAGTTTGCAAACCCATATACCCATACATTGATTTTCCCTCTGTTGATGACATGATGTCACTTCTTTGTGGTAGACCTATTTCTTGGGGCACTGAACGAAGAATCAATTCTTGTGAATTCACTGAGCTTAATTCTTTGTATTTGAGGATTTCTTGTCATAACATCTATCCTATTTCTCATGTTCATATTGTTCCCATAGATAGATGTGCTTTTCTTTATGCTCTTGTTATTGATGGTTCTATGTGTTTTCCATAGATGTTTATTCAAACCATTGTTGATATCTATAGGAGTACTAGTAAAGCTCAAAAGTTTTTTATTTTATTTTTTTATTGTACATTTATAGGATTTTGAGGTTTTTAGAGTTGTTTGAGTTTCCACCCTTAGAGTTAGTTCACATCACTCCCCCTATATGAGCCACATTTCTTAGACAATGACAGGCATAGATGAAGAGTGCTAAGCCAAGCATAGGGACGTTAAAGAGATCATGAGGAGAAGCTTCTAGTACAACTCTTGCCTCTAGTACTATGCCTGTGGCTGAGGAGACTTTTATGGATCTGATTGCAGCAGTGGATCCTTTTGGTGATGCTGATGATGTAGACCCTACTATTACCCCTCATTTCTCACTTCATGCCATGATGCAATCGTTCATGACTACACAGGCAGCTCATGGACAACTTCTAGATGAGTTGTTGACAAAGGTTGCATCCTTGAGAGCAAATTTTACAGAGTATAGGAGTGATTTTGCACCTCTTCCACCCTCTGATGACTGACTTTGCCTTTGGCAATTCATAACAAAAAGGGGGAGTAGGTTTTAGGACATTTTGTACGTAAGCGGAATAGAGTTTTGATGTTTAGGGGGGAGTTTGATGTATTTTCTTTGGTTTTGTTGTTTATAGTTCAATTTTTATTTTTTATTTTTTTTTATTATGGTACTTGTATTTTCCACACATGCGTTTATGGTGTGTTTTCAATGTTTTAGGAATTTACAGGTTAATTCTTTCAATAGCTGCTGTCTATACTAGCAACTAATAGTTAGTAGTTGAGTAAGAATTGTATTAGGGCAATATCTTTTATTTGGGCTGGTATTGAATTTAAGCATTGCATTTTTTGTGTGTTTTGTCATGGATTGCCAAAGAGGGAGATTGTTAGGCTCTAAAGATTTAGGTTCAAGTGTTTAGAATCATGTTTTTATTGTGTTGGCAAACCGAGAACAAAACATGCCTAGTCCAAGTGTTGGTTTCAAATTTCAAGTTCAATTGATTGCAAAAACAGGAAGAAAATTTCTGTCAAGCTTGACTGATCGAGAATTAGGCTCGACTGATCGAAAATCGCAGGAATAGAATTCTGCAGATTTTTTAAATTAGGCCTAAGCCCTTGAAAACATTTAGGGTTTCATTCCAACTTCTTTACATATAAAAGGGAAACCCTAACTACGTTGTGGAGACTTTTGGGAGACTTGTGTGTTACTCTTTGTGAGATTTAAGAGATTTTGCACCTTCCAACTACACAAGAATCTACAGGAGCAAGATCTACAATCAAGCGTAACTAGAACATAATTGCTGCATCAAGATCATTATTGATGGTGTTCTAAAACCTTTGAGTGGGATCTCAAAGTCACAAGCAAGGCTGCTTGTGTTGTTGTAAATCCAAAGAGAAAATGAGTCTATGGATTCGGGGCTTGTACATAGTTATGTCTGTAAGTTACTACTAGAGGTAATAATAAATTTAGGGTTAAATCTGATTGTAAAAACTTCAATTATTTATAGTGAATTTACTTTACCTTGAGGATAGTTAGGTTAAATCATCTTCAGGTTTTTACCTTGAAATGGTTCGTTTCATTGGTTTTCTTGAGTCATCATATTGTGGTGTTATTTACTTTTCCGCTATTGTGATGATATGATTTATTTTTGTTTAACCTAGATCTGAATAATTAACCTAAGTAATTACTTGGCCAATATATTACGTTAAACAATCTATTTTAAGGGGTCTAAACGAATAGACAAAAGGTAAACAGTGACATCTCTATTACTTAAAAAAAAAAAAAAATCTTATGTCAAGTGTGAGCAAGTTGTAAACCACTAGCCTAAAAGATATAATTTTTTTAACCTTTTACTAACTTCTAGAAACAACTATAGAACCAAATCAAATAGGTCAATTAAAAAACTTAACAGTAAGTTGCAGATCCTATTCTCAATAAACACAGTTGCATAAAGAGGGATTGAGAGAAAAATACCATTGCTTCATGCAACACAACATCATGTCTGGAGGGAGTTAGATGGCGCCACCGGTCATTATCTAGAGCTGATTGTATGGCAAGTGATAGATTTGAATGGACAACAAAGAGGCATGAACAACCAATCAGGGTGGTGAGCTAGGGTTGGAGTAGAGTTGTACATTCCTCCGCATGAGGGGAGATTATTTTTTTTTTTTAGTAAAGGAAAGTTATGAGCTATATATGTATATTGAATAGGGATTTGCTTTTTTTTTTTTTTTTTTTTTTCATATGGAAATTTTTTTACGGAATGTATTTGGATGGACTATGGACACATGCTAATTTTTTTATTGGATTCTTTGTATCAAAATTTTCTTTTGGGTTATTTTTTTAATTAATTTTCAAATTTGAGGAAGCCCAAAATGAATTTAGAGAGGAATTATTTTTTCCCAAAATCTTAGGAGGGGTCAGTAAGTAGATTTAAGGCTCATTTATAATTTATTACCTCTGTTAATGGGAGTTTCAAAAACTCAGGAGAGTGCCCCCTTAGCTTTGTGGCTGACTACAATAGAAGTCAAGAAGAATATGGATCACCTTAAAAAAATATTAATAAAAAAAATGATATATTTGTAGAGATAAAAAGATTAAAAAAAAAAAATGTGTAGAAATATTTTAAAAAAATAGACAATATTTCACCATTAAAAAAATTTATCAAGCGCAATGCGTGAATTTGCGACTAGTTACATGTAACATGCAATGTGTTCTTTATTGACTTGGAAATGTTCAAATTATGGCAAAGTAACTCAATAACTTATCCAAAAATGTAAAATACTGTTGCAGACCACATGAGTATGCAATCTAAAACTTTTTATTCCATTTATTCTAAATGAATGATATTATACTGTAAAAAAAAAGGCAAACTAGGAACACTTTCAAATTGTAGATATGCTATACTTAACCTACTCAATCTATATCTATATATATCTAAAAGCTGAAGCGTGACATTTATTATTGCTACGCTCCAGTTGAGCTACACCAGTATCCACGTAATTATATTTTTTCTTTCCAATTTTCTTATAATTGTTTTTATCAATTTTTTTTTAATATTTACATTTTTCCAACCTTTCTTCTTTCCTTACTTTTTCATCTCCCCACTACCTCTCCAACCTTTCTCCCCTCCCATACCTTTTCATCTCCCTACTACCCTTTACATTAATATCATTCTTCCTATTTCCCTTCATCTTCTTCTATTTTTGTCTTTTCTTATTTACACCCTCTATTATAAATTTGTCACTATCTTTTCCATTTTATGCATAGTTTTCCCTCACAATAAAAAGGTTCTCTCTCTCTCTCTCTCTCTCTCTCTCTCTCTCTCTCTCTCAATTTTTATTTTTATTTTTCTTACATCTCTACTTTAGGTTGATAATTTTTTATATTATTTAAAACTCTACTTTGGGTTAATGCGATTTAGTTTAGTTTTTTAAATTGTTTTTGTTGTTGTTGTTGCTTTTTTTTTTTTGGTTAAATGTTATCCTATTGCATTATAAAGAATTAAATGTAGCATATAAAAACATAGCATGATTTGGATAATTTGCTATTTATCGTAATTTGGTCTTTATTCTATTATATAGCATGATTTTTTATAGTCCTCAATTTAGATGTTAAACTATGAAACTTATCTAATTATTTATTTATTTTTTAATCCTTTGTGGTGGACAAAGTACTCTTAATAGTTATATTAAAAGTACACTATAATACCATTTATTTAGAGAAAAGCAAAAGGTAGTCAAACGAAAATAATCGGATGGGTGACAAATTTTAGCTTTTGCAGTTTTATTTTATTTTATTTTATTATTATTATTTTATAACAATGCATATATAGAAATTTCAATTATTAGATTTTGCTAATAATTGTTTATCTAATAATATGTTTTGGGTTTATGAAATTACAATTTCTACAAAAAAATAACTTTAATAGATTATCAACAGCAAATTGTTTTCCTAATTAGTCCAATTAATCATTGTTAAGTTTTATAAATTTTTTTAGTTATGTTTTTCGGTATTTTGGATTGTAGGTAGAAAAAATAAAGTTTGAAAAAGTTTGTTTAAAAGTAAAAGAATAATTTTCAAATTTTATGTTCTTTTTAATGATTTACAAAATGTTATAAATAACTTTTATCAAAAAAATGAATATTTTTGTTAACTTGCCTTTTGAATTTCTAAGAAAATTTTATTGTTTTCATTTTGGCACGACAAAATTTATATTTATAATTTATGATTATTCTTGTAGGGACACAAAAATCAAACAATACAAGTCCACTTCGAATAGCAAGGCTTGTACAATTCAACCAGGCCCAAATCAATATATTTGTAGGAGAATGGATTGAATAACAAGAGAGGGCTTCGCCCGAGGACAAGAATGAATGAAAAAAGACTTATTAATGTAGATTATGTATGTGAAAGGCTTGTTATGAGCTTTCTCGAGGAGGCCAATATTACACAAAAAGATACACTGTTCACATTCTTCTCTCAATCTTTTGGTTTTCACTCTTCTATTTCTGATACTTTTGTCTGGCCCTTTCTCTCTAGAAACTTTCTTTTTTTATATACTATCCCCCTTTTCACATCTTGACCCCCCATCCTTACCTAACTAGATTCTCATTGTGACACCTCCCCCTTTAAACATCTGATGAAGGTAATAGAAGGAACTACTTAGCTGTGAATTACATTGTTTAGGTAATTTCCCCATTAATGCAGCTGATAAAACTATTGCCCACTATTTAATGTGTAGGTAATAGGCTACTTCTTACTGATAACTTCCCCTACCCTTCATGACTTTCTCTCCTCAACTAGTCCTACCCACCTGAAGCTCCTAAGAATCTTTCGTCTATTCTCCTCTTTTACTCAGATGAATACCCTCCTCAGGTAGGTGGTGCATCAACACCAATAGTAACGGTTCACCAATCCCTTCCTCGGTCCTCGGGCCCTCACTATTCCTATATTACATTTATGAGTGTTCCTAATATTACTCTTTATTATATCAGTTTAAATTGTAAAAAATAAATAAATAAATAATAAAACCACCATAAAAATAATTATCACGTGCAACGCGTGGGTTCACGGCTAGTATATATTATACTCCTTCACAAAATATTTAAATTTTTCTTTGTATTGCACAAGTTTGTGACTAGTATATCATGGGTGTGTCTATTGTGTTGTGTGTGTGCATAATGTGTATCTATGTATGTTAGTAACCATATGAAGACATATTAAAAAATTTTCCCCGTAAATCTGTAAAGTTGTAATTTTCAACTATGTTTTGTTGGCTTTAATTCTGTGTCAAATTTGATTATATTTTGTTAATATTTTCCCTATATGTTTGTGGGATTTAATGTAAGGGTTGAGTGTGAGAGTTTGGTGGAGATTTGTGAAGTTTGCGACTAGCTCGCAAGTGGACAACCCGCGAAAGGCCACGTGTAAAGCATATGCTGGAAGCTAAATAGTTAAGTGCTAGGAGGCATTTCATGAGTCAATTTGCGATTGGACCAAGTCGCGAGTGACCCACGAAACTCTCTGTTTGATTGTTTTTAAATGTGCTTTCCTCACTTCTTTACCCACATTATATAAGTCATTATTACTTAGGAAATTGTAAGGATACTTTTTTGAGAGAAAACCCTAGCAATACACTTGAGAGTTAGAGATTGTAAACCACAATCATCTACATAATTTCTCTTAGTTTTCCTCTACTTCTACCTCTCCAATTACAAATTCTTGAGAGGTTCCTAACCCAAACACTTACCTTACCCAATCTGAGTATTGAGAGAAGTTTTGGTGCGTGTGGGAAGTATTGGAAGAAGCCATTGATTGACGGATGCAATTTGAAGCTAATTGTGGGATCCAGATAACTACTGAAGACATGACTTGGTAAAGTTCGTTGGGAGCTAGAACTTGGATGGTTCAAGTACATTGGGTAAATTAAGCTTAAAGGGAATTTTGGTTATCCTTGTACTCTAACTTTATTCACTAGTGGATCATTTCGGCTTGGAGGGCCGCAAAGAAGTTTTTCGCCAAGTTTTTCGGTTTCCTCTTCGATTATATGTCTCAATGTTATCTTGTGTTTGCATCTTTCTTTCCTTACCCTTTGTGCTTTACATTTATTGTTTATTGTTTATGTTTATGCACTAGAGAGTTGTTTCGGTTTATTGCATTTCATTTACTCTTATACTGCACTTAGTTAAGTAGAATAATAGCAATTTAGCCACTAATTTAAAATTAGAGGTCTAAATAAGTAATAGTGTTTTACACTATTTGAGTTTTCAAAATCAAATCCTGACTGCCCACTTGTTATAATACCCCAAAAAATAAGGTACATAACATTGTAATATTACTAGAACTTTGGGGGAGGTATATATGACCATAATTTACCCAAAAGATAGATAATAAAAAATCTACATTTTGTAGTTTCCTTTCTTCAATCAAGTCCAATTGGGGTGCGACATTTTCGATCTTTAGCTAGGAAGGCTCATATCCAATAGCCCTTAGATGATAAATCAGAGATATCATATATATATATATATATATATAAGTCTTGGACTCGAACACAAGACCTCGAGTTATAACACTACTGAAGATTCCCTTGGAGACAAAAACCACAGCCATCACCTAGCCCATCTTTGTAAGCTGAGATGCATTAATTGGCAGTGGAAGCATTAAGTATTTTGTCAACTTTGAATTTCATCCCAATATATATGTTCCTGTATCACCTTATGATTATGATGTTGTAAATGTGCATACATAACGCAATCCAACAACTATAATTATGTACGAGTTGACAAAATTAAAATACTACCTAATTTTCTAAAATAAAATTGCCATGATGTTGTGACTACACAATAATACAGCTTAAAGATGAACATGCACCAATATGAAATGCAATTGATTGCAGTGCACCTAGTTGGATGGATTAGATACGTAACTGAGATGGTTGATGCAGACCTGGACCATAAATGGATTAATGCATGGCCGTAATGATTGATGCATGTTAACTATGTCAAATGGTTTGTATTTTTGGACAGACCAATTCAGGACACTCGAAGAGGGAGGAGAAGAACTAGAAAGAATTTCATTTCTTTGTTGACTAGTGCACCTATACCTCATCCCTCATTTTTAGTAGTAGCAGCAGCAGTAAAAGAAGATATAAGTGAAGGTTTGAGTGGTTCTAATCCTCTTGAAATGGCTCATTCTTCAACATTCAAAACAAAATCATTAGGTTTCGAGTGCATATGCACTTCCATAGTCACGTATTCGTCCATTCATATATATGCCATATATTCGTGTTATTACACTCACAGTGTGTCAAACTTTGTTGAGTCTTTTTATCCTTTTTATTATGCAATCACTCCGTGTTTGGTGGTATAACATGACAATGTAATTTCTTTCCTTATGAGTTCAAAGTTTTCCTCTCAATTGGATTGGAGGAATCTCTTCCAACTCATTATGTAATTGTTAATAGGACCGTCCACATGTATTAAATTCTATGATTTATGAAACCATCTAAATCACATGACTATTAAACAATACTTATTATTAGTCATGTGACTAAAAGTACATATAAATACTTATTTTTTTATAGGACATAAATATTTATTTGATTGGCCATATAGAACCTTTACATAATACCAAGCCATACAAGTGAAACCTTAAAAAGGTTATATTATTCTCCAAGAATAAAATGGACAAAATATTTATGTATTGTTGCTATCAAAAAAATTTCTGCACCAAATAATTGCTAGATTAGTGGATCATGATCCAATTGTTGCGAAGCAGTAGCACTTGTATACAGAGGAAACTATTGAATTTGTCAACCATGAATAAGCAGTTTCTGCAACAAATCATGGATTAGGGGATCCTGGAACATGCACTTAATAGCACATGAAATAGGGGTAACGCTACTGATAATTTGAATTCATTAATCATTTATAAGCAATACAAAAAGTCACAGGGAGTTGACGTTATAAGCAAATTAATAAAAATCTTTTGTCTAAGTTTTTATATTTCACTTTACACTTCATTAATTATAATATATCATGTGTCTGATTTTTTCCTCCCCATTTTAACTTTGGTTATTTTTATAAGAAAAGCTAAAAGACATGTGACAGGTTGCAATTGGTGGAGTATAAAATAGAATATAAAGAGTAAAGCAATTCATTTTTATTCTACACCTCCTCATATGTGGACATGGGTTAGACTTTCCCTCAATTAGTGACACCCAGTACCTGAAATTTTCAACTTTATATGGCAGTAGAAATAGAATGAAGAAAAAAAAAATATGAACTCAAGACCATAAACAATACATATGCGGTAGAATGAAGAAAGAGTTTAAACTCAAGACCTTCTAGTCTAATACATAATAGACTACCACTTGTCTTAAACCTTAATCAAGCTAATGGAACATGGTGAATTTGTTCACTTTAATCAATATTTTAACAGTGACGAACTGAAGATTCCTTAAGGGAAGAATGTGCTTTCTAGAGAAACAAGATTTAACATCTAATCGGTGGAAATTGAACGAGATAAGTCTAGTATTTCACACATTACCTTTGACAATTTTCCCATCCCTTTGAAAAATAAGAAAATTAAGAAAAAGCTCATTAGCTCAGAACTAGGATCATCGTGAAGATCTAGATGCATACAAAGTCACACATTCACATCGCCATCATCATCATGTTCGTTCATCTCTTCTCAAACTTGGAGATAATTAAAGAGGATGATGGGGTTTCCAGGTCCTCAATATAGCATTTGACTCTTATATATTTGTGTTCAAACTGAGTATAATGAGAGAAATAAAAGGTGCAACAAGGGTAGGGTGGGATTTGGAGATGCCAACCCCCCCTGCTAATGGTCCACCAAGCCACACAAAGCTTATAAATCCATTAGAGAGAGAGAGAGAAAATGGACAATCTACTACAGAGTTGCAATTCTCACGCTTCTATGGGCCCCTAAGCTAAGGTGATGCCACTGAGCAATTTGTGAAAGCCTTATCCATTACCATTTATGCCAACCTTAACAAGGGTCTCATTCCAATGCATCATCACAATGCTAGATGACATGCTTGAATTTGAGATAGCATAAAACGAATAAAGACATGGTGGGGGTAATTATGTGCCACATTGCAGAGCTGAAAGTTACAATGCCCAGTGAAATATAGCAGTACATGTAGACCGTGCCAAGCAAATCATAATTTCATCGTGATAGACAATAAAGCAGCTTGAGGTTTAAACAATGCCAAGTCACCAAGAAAGGGTTTTGTAATTGATAACTTGAGAAAACTTCTTATTATAGTAGTGAGTGAATTCGTATTGTCTGTGCAAATCAAGTGGAAAAATAACAAATTATAGTTAATTTTTGAATGTGAAATAGACATATTCAGCCAAAAAAAAAAAAGGAAGTGAAATAGACAGAGAATTGAGGTAATTAGCGTTTGGCCTGCTTGGTATTTTGTGAGTCATACCTAAAAGGTTGATCATTTACCGGCGTGTTGGAAGGGATAGAAGGAGAGACATACTATTGGCAAAATTTGCAAGATATTTCTATTTATGTATCTTGTAGTGTATACTGTTTTTACAGAGAATGAAACATGAGTACTTTAGGAGTGTGAATTGTCCATGCTAAAATCAAAGTAGTTGATTTTACACACTCTATGATTGGACATTCCTCCCAAGTTGTTTTTCCTATCGAAATTTGTAGTAGTTCTTCAAATTTTTACTATAGAGATTAGATTTAAAAAAAAAAAAAAAAAAAAAAAAAAAAAAAAAAAAAAAAAACTTTACGAGTATTTCTCGTGTACTTCCTCTATAGTCTATACTATATTTGCGTACTCTTATACCTGGTATACTTGTTGAAAAAATGTCTTCATTCATGTAAATGTAGCAACTTGTTTGAAATGATGAGAGCAATCGAAATTTCAACACAAACTCAAATCCTCTGGGTTATATGGACATTTAGTCACCCCTTACAATGCCAACATCCTTCCATCTTAAGGGCTTTTTCTTCCTCATCGTTTGATACCGGGTTCTGACCTCTACCATCACGAGTCCACCTGCCATCATTACCAGAAGAGAAAACTCTCTCTCTCTCTCTCTCTCTCTCACATTAACATGCCAACCACAAAAATAAAATAAAACTAGCAATGCAAACCCATCAATATTTATAGGAGCTCGCAACTCACTCTTCTATCAATTTCCACTCATTCACCTCAAACTTCATAATTTTCTACTCCAACAAAATTTAAAACAAAATGTGTACCGGCAACACCGAGAAGAAGATTCCATCTGGTCTAGTCCGTTCTTTTGAAAGAAAGCAAAGATCAAAGCGGTCCAGAGTTGAAGTTCACAGGCATACCAGGTGTGTTTCATAGCATAGAATAGAACCCCAGTATCTCTTACGAAACAATTAATCCTTCTCTGTTCAATGTTTTGATGTCTCTCTTCCATTATGATTGTCCATATTTTACATGAACCTAATGTGTGAACTCTTACAGAAGATGTGAAGAAGAGGAGGAGAAGGATTTGGAACTAAAGAACCTGAAGCTATATTTGGAGAACAAAAGTATAATTGAAGAGAATGAAAAGCTGAGGAGAAAGGCTTGTCTTCTTCACCAAGAGAACTTAGCCTTAATGAATGAGTTTCAGAAGAAATTCCCCCATTGGGAACGTTCCTCCTCCACCCTTATTTCTTCTTCACAAACACTGATATCACACGAAAACAAGTGATACACAGTCTCTCTCTCTCTCTTTCTCTCTCTTTTTGTGTTATCCTTTGTTGTTTTCGAATTATGTTATTTCCTTATCGGAGAATAAGGATCAATAAATTGCTAGGGATGATTGTTGTTATAAATTCATGATCAAAGATGAAAAAAATGACTTTCTGTGATATGTTAATGGGTTGCTATAAACAAAATATTGACACAAGTGGTACGCTCTGATGAATGTCTCTATTTAGACCAAAAAAGGATTTAATATATCCTTTCAAGGCATAAGTCAGTAGTGTTAAATAATATATTGTTTAAAAAAAATAAATTAAAAATTGATATTTTCGTTTTGGGAAATTTGGATTATACATTATTTGATTTCCCGTAGGTTTTTAGCCATCGATGTATAGGGGAACATCAAGCATTTTCCCTTGCCTGGTTAATACTCAGGCAGCGATGCTTGGTTGAACCATGAATGCTTTGTTATGTCACCTACGCGGACTTAGGCCTTTTGGAGAAGATGTTAATTGGCCCTTGGCTGCTTATGGGTTGTAAGAATAAACCAAACAATCAAACCTTTTGAAAAGCTACTAGAAATTAAGCAACATGAGTAAAGAGGGTTGAATTTTTTGTGCAATAGAAAGCTACCTACAATGCTGTGGAAGAGTTCATAATTCTGCACGCATTGGAGTAGGTTTCAATTGATACTATTCAAAGAACAGACAAATCAAAAACCGAGAAGTGTTTATTGAGTAAATTATTACAGCTAGGTTTTTCTTTGAACAAGGAAGGTTCACATGTTACGGGACATTAACGAGGCTTCCCTTCTTCTTCTTCTTCTTCCTTTTTTTTTTTTTTTTTTTTTTTTTGTATGGCATTTTCCATTATTAACAATAGAAGATCAACGTTTAAATTCTATCTGTTATTTAGAAGAGAAATATTACTACTGAAAGTCCACATGATTTTAGTTATAATCCGGAGTTCTTTTCTCACCATTGTCCTTGAATATTCCCATGTCAAGAGCCCTTGATTGCAATTTTTAAATAGTTCATGTCATTTAAAAAAAAAAAAAAAGTTTCTTTTGAGATAGCCGACACCTCTCTCTCACAGCATGTATGCATCCCGCATGCTGTGAGAACTACATCACAGAGTTCACATTCCTGTATGTACCAAGGAAATTTCATGCCAATTTAGGCTGATCAGATGCTTTACTTATCAAAACCCCGCTCCCTCCCAAAAAAAGATGCAATACTTATCAGTCAAAGCAGCAATTATCGACATGACAATCATAAAAGTAAACCAGCTTACCCAAAAAACATATATGGTAAAATTTTGAAGTCTACAGATGCGGCGATTCTATAATGATTAGTTTAGACTTTGAAAAAATTTTAGTATATATATACATGTTAATCCAACTAGAGAGGCTTAGGTCAATCCACTTGGTTGACAAAACTCACCAGGCACAATAGGGAGAACTTACATGATCATAGATTCAACTCCAAAAAATTAGAGATTGGCTGAAAATATGCTGGCCCCGTGAGACTCATTCCAACTTTGGCAAAACCTCTTATATCCATAATTTTATTTAAGTCAATCTGATCTCATCATGAATGTGGAAGCTTCCGGCATTTTGTGTCCAGTTTCCTGACACACATGCAACACATCCTGAAGAAAACTACTATTACTAATTCTATAGATTGGTCCTATTCTCTTAGCACATCTATTTACCAGATAAATGCCCTGGAAGAAGAGTAATATTACCAACCCAGAAGGCAGAACACAGTGAGAGATTGATTATGTGCAGGTAGAGAGACATCAGAGACTCTTGGAGCTTTTCTCTGATGATTTGTATATGCGGTAGGCAGCAATACACATCGTGGCATTACCTATTACTGTTAGTGCCGCCTGAAGAGCCACTAATACCTGCAAATCAAGGAGAACATCTGAGTCATTCTACAAATTCTATCTCTCATCTCATTCACATCATATTCAAAAAAAAGATGGAGGAATGAATTTTGGAATTAATATATTGGTCCAAGACATCAGGAGTTTGTGATTATGGTCATTGAATGCTTAAATAAAAATATTGCCTGGCATAATGAACTTATTTGACTAAATAGACAGAGTAACCAAAATGAGAATGGCTCAAGCAGATGCCAAAAACAATAAAAAGAATTTCATTCCTATCTGTGGCATGCATGCACCATGTGTTAATTCAAAGAGGAAGCATTTCTGAGTGAGCTTGCAAAATACACAAACTCACCAAACTCAAACCCATGTGCAAATTTCTTAGGTAGGCTTGGTTATAACATAATTACAAGTGCGGCCATTAAACGAAGTTGGTTATTTTTGAAAGCTCGAATTTGTGTGAAAACACAAGAGCTGTTTAAACTCCCAAATTAAAATTATGGCTTGATTGATTTTACTCCAGCTTAAACCAAGTGCGGAATAGAGTAAATGCGAGCAAATAAACAATATAACTATTCTAAGCCATATTTATCAAATCACAGCAGTAAAATGAAAGTTAAAAGAGTAAGGAAAAAGAATGCAAACACAAGATAAACACGCCGATGTGTTATCAAAGAGGAAACCGAAGAACTCAGTGAAAAACCTCTCTGCCGCCCTCCAAGAAAGTAAATCAATTCACTAGAGAATGAGTTGGAGTGCACGAATAACAAAAGACCCTCCAAGTCTAGTTTACCCCATGTATTTGAATCCTCCAAGCTCCTGCTACCAACTGACTTAACGAAGTCTTGTCTTCTTTAACTCTCCGGATCACATAATTCAGCCCGATTGCATCCACCAAACAAATGGCTTCTTCTAATACTTCCCAACAGCACTAAAACCTCAATTTACACTCAAGATGGATATGGTAAATGTTTGGGCTATCAACCTCTTAAAGATTTGAAAATTGAGAGGTAGGAGTTAAAGAAAACCACAATGGATTGTATAGAGAATTATGGGTATGACAATCTCTCACTCTCAAGGGTAATGGATAGAGTTTTCTCTTTGAAAAGCACTCATCTCAATATATAGGTAATGCGGGTATATATAGTATGGGTAGAGACCTAATGTATCAGATATGACAATTTGACAAAACAGAATGTTTCGCGGGTACCTCGCGGGAAGACCTTATTTGTGAGACACTCGTGAAAACCAGCCGTACCATCTGTCATGACTCTTTACATTCCAATCATGTGCTGGGCATATGCTTCACTTCGCAGGAAGGCTTCTTGCGAGCTACCCGCGAAAACATCTTTGATCTTCAATGAGTCTTGAGTCTTCACATTCTCTCTCATACACAACTCTTACAATAAAATCCCACATAACATACAGAGTACAAAAGATTGAATAGAATTACAATCAAATTTGGCATGAAATTAAAGCCAACACAAATTAGTTGTAAATCACAACTTTACAATTTCAAAATTACTTTTAAGTAGGGTTATCTTCACTTCAAGTACAAGTTGCAAATACCTTGCTAGTGCAACAACTTGTACCAGAACACGTATACTCGCAATCTATGTAAGTCACTGCATGTTAGGAATTGGTGATGTGGAAGAGGGAGTGAAATAAACCCACAAAGTGAATCAACAGCTATTCTTAAGCTCACAATATATATCCACAAAAGTTTCACATATTTTTCTATCAGGCTGATGTATGTCTAATAGTTCAATTCCTGTTTATCAATCATCAGAATCTAAGTATTGCATAACACTAATTCAACAGTAATAATATGTTCCTCAGTTTCAATTATATCCTTTTGTACCTAATAATTGTCAAATTATGTGACCCTTTCTTACCTCAAGAGACTCAGAATTATAAAAGAAATGCCAAGTGCATGCACAAAATGCTCCACCAAGAAGGGGTACCTGAACCAATCAATTGTCAATCGTATAACTAATGAATCTATAAAAGAAACAGGTGTGAGTTAAAATTTGGAAAAAGAAGAAAGATTTGCTTGATGATAATAAAACAAAAAGCATGTTTCATAAGGATAAAGGAGTCACACAGATCAAATCCCTACATTTGATTAGTTATACTAAAATTGGTCCAATTTGGATGTCCCCTGAGTAAAATCATCCCAACTGTGATATGCATATGAATTGGAATCCATCCACTTTGTTCCTCACAGAAACTATTCTAAGTTTAATTCTATTCATGTTATTAGATTAAGACCTTGTTGAGTTGAGCTGAGTACCATATCTTCAGCAACAGCAAAAATAACAACAAAACACTCAATGTTATATCCTTCATGACACTAAAATATTAGCATGGCCTTTCATTAAACGCCATCAATATATGTTTGGAATGTAAACTGATCGAAAAAAGCACATCATAGATATTATCATCACAATGTCAAACTTCATCAAAGACATATTGTTCATACAACAAGTACAAAATCACTTAATGTCTATGATAATCTAAGTAGCCACTAAGAATTTGCAAGAATCGGAAGAAAAACTCACCATACCCCAGGAGAGTCCTTTCCAAGACTCATACCCAGATTGCTCCCCATATTGCCACACCAAAGCCATTGCCGTAATCCTTTAAACAAACAAAAAAAGTCTACCATCAGTGAATCTCATCCAAATAAAACACAATTTTCCCAACAACAACAACCAACAAGGGTCAGCCACATGTATTATTTTCTTCCATTCTATCATATCTAAAGTCACATTTAATATACTGTGTTTTCTTTTTCTTAGCAAGAAAACTTGAAGTAACTTAAAGATAGCTCTTGAATTCAATATCTTAAAATATCAGAATTTTCATAACAAAATTCCCTCCTACAAAAGCCTAAATAGAACTACTTCTGTATCTTAAAATATCAAAATTTCCATTACAAAGGTCTCTCAAAATAAAGCCTAATAGAACTATTTGACTCAGTTAACTCACATTTAGTTCATCTTTAGGAATGAGACCACAAAAAACACAAACCTCAATACATTGACATAGACTTTCTTTTTCTTTTCCATCATTTTCTGACCAACCAAGTTCATAGAAATCAAAATTAAGACAAAATCTACGAAATTGAAAGCAACAACACCCAACAATAAAGAGTACCATTCAACCACACTGGACACGTGTATAGCCCAGGTGGGCAAGGACAGAGCATTGGTGGGCTCACTGAGTTGCATAGAAGTAGAACCCAGCAGCAGCAAGGACGGTAACTCCGCAGCTGAGGTGGGTCCCACGAGGGTCAAGGTCAAACCAGCTCCTAACAGAGCAGCGGCCATGGTGGTCTTCGGGTTCTGGATGGTACCGTGATTGATGGAATTCCGGGTACGGGTCTGAATTTGGGTTTGGGTCTTTGAATGTGGGGTAGAAGAAGAAACTTGTCTTGTGGGTCTGTGAGGAAAGCTGAGTTTTGGAGGGTAGAATAAGGTGGTGATAGCCATAACTGAGTTTTGAGGATTTATCAGTGACAGTCGCAGACTGTGGTGGTTTGGTCTGTAACTGTAACTGTAGTCTGATGCTATGAAGGCAGGGTCGTAGACGGGGTAGATTGGTAAATTCATTTAAGATAAGACCCAATTTTTATTTTATTTTATTTTATTTTTTTATTTTTTTGCAATTTACAAAGACCTTCCAAAAATTTATCTGAACTAAGATAAAATACAAAATTCCACCGTTGAGGTTTGGCTTAATATAAGCTACTGTCAGGAATTTGAAAATATCAAATTTAATCCATTTGGAGGTTTCTTCATTCTTGCTTGTTCAAGTCCTTTACTTTGTTTCAACATCTTGGCTTGACTACAAACGTCTCATAATGATAGTGATATGCTTAAAAGAGTTTTTGGGTAGTAAATAATAGATAAGTCATAGCGAGAGATGGAGATCGAGAGAAGGAAAAAAGGGAGAATTTTGAACAAAGTTAAGTGACCCTCATGATAAGAGAGTTAATTGGATATTTTTGAAAAAAAATGGTAGAAACCATCATAGTTGTAATAGCATTGCCAAAGAATGAATTTGGTTCATTTTATCACTTAACCCAACCGAGTTGCCCTCTATTGGACAACCTTAACCCACCTCTCCCATTTCCATTACAAAATCACCCTTACTATATAACCCAAAAATAGAAATACAATTTGAACAACAAATTCTCTCGCTCTCTCTCTCTCTCTCTCTCTCTCTTATCTTAGACTCCCTAAATCTTCAAACCCAAATCCATTTACTCTTTATCTCATTCGATTGACACAAAAATAGGATTCCTCTGCTGATTGCGAGCAAAAAGATATACACAAGTTGCCAATCTCACGGATCTAACAAGTACAGTACTTTTTCTAGGGTTTATTTGAATAGTTCTTGATGTTGTCCAACAATTTTTGCTATTTAAGTGTCCAGGGGTAATGTTTGATGTTTGTACTTAGGGTTTTAGGTTGTTGGATATCTCACCATGTCTTCATCAAGTTTTTACTTGAGTTCCACTCATTGTTTATGTTTTAGTGAGCATTGTTAGTTGCAGACAACTTTAACATTGAGAAATTTTGGGAGGAGGTTTTATGGTTGTTGCTATTATAATATGGTGAGTAACAATTAGGTTTGTTTAAATTGATCTTGATTTTAAAACTCATAATATGTTTGAAATGTTTGATTTTGTTTGTAGGATGATGAACCTACTTGTAAATACTTTAAGTAGTTAACAATGAAAATTGTAAGTGTGGGTTTGAAGTTGCACCAACTGTCCATGCAAAATTCAGGAGGTTGGAGAATGAGGCAAAGCATGCTAATGAGAAGAAAAAAGTAGCTAATGAGAGGGAAAAAATAGCAACTAAGAAGGAAATAATATCTTGTGCAATTGAAGAAGAAATAAGGGGGAGGGAACTAGTAGCCAAGAGAAGGGAAGAAAAATTTAGGGTAAAAGAAAGGATAGCTCAAGAGAAAGTACACAACTATAGGGTTGCACTTGTTGTGTCATGAGTCCTATTTGCTTTTTCCTTTGTGTTTACTGGTAGGGTGCGAAAAGTTGGATTGAAGCCATTAAGTCTGCTTTAAAGGCAAGATGTTGTCATTGTTGTGTAATTTTGGGTAGTATGTAATGTATGTCATTTTTCTTGGGACAAGCTTTAATGGCTTGGAGATAATATGTAGTGTATGCCATTTATTTAACAATATTTTGTAATTGAATAAAGTATCTTTATTTTGACCATTCACAATCACTTGGCAATATTTTTTGTAATTGATTAGAGTATGCAATATCCAACTTTAAAAAAGCATAAGTTTATGCACATTGAAACAAACAAAGTATATGAACATCAAAAGTATCATTTCATTCATATAGATATTGTTGGTTTAAGATAGATTGATCTTAGTTAATTAATTTAATTACCCAAGTTGATTAATTAGGTCAAATTACATGCAAATCGTGAAGGCACCAACAAATCACCAAATAAACTAAATGCAGTGAAAATTAAATTAACACAGAGATTTGTTGACAAATGGGAAAAATCTTTCGTAAGGCAAAAACCTTATCGGGTGAATTTAAGGTCATCACTCCTAAGAATCCACTAATCAATAATTAAGAGGTTACAAGTATGGGAAATTTTACCACTAAATTGGCCTATCCCAAAATACCAACCTACAGTTGAACCTTTACTTCAATACCCAATTGAATTTGATATTGTAGTAGCCTTCTTTCCTTTGTTGCACAAATCTCCAATCTGTGACTAATTCCTTTGCACGAATCCCAATACGTGTCTAACTCTAGAAACTTGATTGATTGCTGTTGGCAGCAAAGTTCTTCACTTCTTAAACGATGAAGATCAGGAAGCACTTGGTTACAAAACTCTAAGACGTACAAAGATAGTAGCTTCACATAGAGTATATGAGTTCTAGGTCTCTGTTTTTGTGTTTGATGACTTCTAAAATAAGCCTTATATATGACTGGGGTTGTAAGAAAAGAAACCCTAATCATCCAAGTCATCATGGGCCAAATTTTAGATTTGGAAATTCTGAAATCATAGATCTCAATAAATCGAGCTTGTGTTGAGCTTGTGTCGAGCTTCTCCATTAAACTTTGATAGCAGCATCTGTTGAGATTTTGTTGAGACTTAATGAAACGGTTTTTCTTCACTTGTTTCTTGGATCAACTTTCATGTATTTAATGATACCACTTGATATGTTTGAACAACATACTTCTTAATATATTAAACCCAACTTAGATTTACCGAACTACAAGTAAAGTGCGTTTTGTCTAAGGATTAACCAATTACATAGAAAATATGACCCTAACAAATACTAGCAACAAAAGTATATCAATATACATAACTATATCTACATCAAAATTATCTTTTAATTCATACATATAATAGCAACATCACACAATATGTTTGACAAAAGTGGAGACCACTTAATAATAATGACAAATAATGCCTACATGAGTCCAAAAAAAAAAAAGCTTAGGGACTAAATTATTCAAATGATTGTAACAACTTTTTTTTTTTTTTTTTTTTGGATATGGGATGAGCTTGAATAATAAAGGTAAAGAACTCGAAAATAAATGCAACTGAACTCTTAATGAAAAATTCAAAGAACGACTGATATATTATAGAACCACTCTCGGGATGTCCAAGGAGGAATTACAAAGATATAGAGTCTTTTTTTTTTTTTTTGGTGGGGGTGGGGGGGGGGGGGGGGGGTGGGGGATCCATCCCTATTTATACTTATGAAGGCACTCTTCCCACCATCCACCTATAGGGCGGATATGGAAGTGGAGTGATACTTGTCCCATCCTCTATTTCCCCCTTCTTTTGAGGTAGAGATGGTGGAAAATAGGTTGTCTGGCACTAGTCTTCTATGTTATTCAACCATAAATGTGGCACTGCTGACAGGTGAGGCAGATTAAATGTGGAGGGGATGGTTGCTTCCTCTAGCAGCTTATTCTTCAAACTTTTAGTCTTATCTACCTTCTGGCTTGCCTAAATCCTTGTCTGTGTTATGGGCATTGGGTGGATTGCTTAGATTTCATGCGTGCCTCCAAGGATGGGATACTCCTTGGATACCTTCAAAGGAACATATCCTTATTGGATTGCTCTTCTCGAAATTCATGATGACTGTTTCTTCCCTTTTAGAATCTCCTCCATTGGAGAAGGCCATTAGGGCCTGCTTTTAGCTAGGCCCAATTTGGCAGGCCCAAGGTTTCTCCTTTATTTTGGCCCTTTAGGCCTATAGGCCCAAGCTCATTTGCCATAGCTAATGTGCATTAATAAAAGTTTAATTTTGCATATTTATATCATTATTAGAAAGCATTATCATACTTATTGTGAGTTAATTCATGCATTTTATATTTGGTTTTGGAATATTATTGAATAATCAATTTTGTGCTTAATTGAATCTTATTGCGTGAATTTATCTTTTGTAGAAAAATGGAATTAAATAAATTAATTTGTGCAAAGAAAAAAGCTAGTGGACTTTATTTTTACAAGGGCCATGATGAAGTTAAAGAAGTCCAACCCAATTAAATTTAAGTCCAATTGGAGCAAGAAATCAAAGGAAATTTGCATCGAATCCAAGTTAAATTTAGATTAGGATTCTAGCCTATACATCAATTAGTATTTTTGACATAACTTTCAACTCAAATGTCCAATTGAGATGATTCAAGTTGGGCTGGAAATTTAACTTAAAGGGACAAAATTTTGAAGTTTACCAAAAGTCCGAATTTTGTCGTTAAATGTGCCAAAATTGTATGTTAAGTGAAGCCTAAAAATCTAGGATTTTCTCCAAATGGAAATTCAACTTGTAATAAGATTCCTTGACCTATTTAAAGGCTCTTTAGGGCAAAATTCAGAGGCTGAGGCTAGTGCTAGGGTTGAGATGCAAAACAAAAAATTGGAACAAATGGCAGTGCCACATGTGGCTTCTTTGTAGCTTTTCTCTATGATAGCATTGTGACTATTTCTTTCTCTGTATTATTTGTCTAGGTTAATGTTTAGTATTTTATTCTTGTGTTTTATTTCAATTACCATGAGTAGCTAAATTTATAATTAGGGTTAAGGATGAAACCTTATTAAGGATTATTAGTAATATTTATGTGATTTGATTTTTCCCACAATAGTTGTTCTTTAATGATTTAAATTGTTCTTACTTCATATGAATTGGCTAAGATGGGATTCTAGATATGAGTTCAATCATGTTTTTCTCATAATTTAGGATTTATCTTAATTAATTGAATGCTTGGTTTATTATTTCTTGATTATAAAATTGGATATCTCCTGTGATTTATCTGTCAACGAATACAATTGATGATTTGATTTGATGCTTAAGAAGCGAAGAAGAACATGTTTTTGATTTATAAAACATGGATTTTAATGATAATATTTTCCATGATAGTAAGATTGATTTCTAGATTATCATGCAGTAGTTAAGAAAAATTAATAATTATAAATATTCACTAATATGAATTAATAAGGTAGATTCCAAAACCTTAATTCATTGCTTTAGATTGTTTGCATCTCTTTATTGCTTTATATTATATCTTTACTTACTTTAATTATTTTCTTAGTATATTTAATTGCAAACAATCAATTTATATTAAACTAGATTAGGATTAATTTGGTTAAGGTTTAATTAATTTTTCTATATTCATTCAAGTTCCTGTAGGTTCAACTTCGTTCTTGTCAAACTATATTTTGATATAGTTCGTATACTTGCAAGTATTTTAAAATTTCACAACAATAGCTAAATTCTTCTCCCATAATTCCAAATACAAAAAACAAGTATTGTCACTTCTCCAAACTAACCAACACATAATTATTTATGTATGCCACTTATCCAAACCAACCTAATAATAACAAGTGGTTTTTTCCCCCTAAGACACATAAATACACAACATAATAATTATACAACTTTTGTCTATGAAAAGACCAACATGTGCACTGCCACTAGCAGTCATGCACATTGACAAAAAACAATACAAAAAACAAAATCAAATGTTTCATTTTTCAATGACTTTGCCCTTGCCCTGGACCTTACCTTTACCCTTGCCATTGACATTGCCTCAAGTTGAGAATATCACACCCTTTGTGAGAGGCCTTAATCCACCGCTTCCAGTTAGGAACACTTCATTAGCCCTTAGTACCTGTTTTGGAGCTCTATCAGTTTCAGATTGCAAAATATATCCAAAGCTTCATGTTAATGTCATAAGAAAAGTAATAATACAAAAATGGATGTTGCCTAAGTAGATACTTGAGATAATTGTTGTCTTGTGTCTCATGTTTCTTTAGGAGTATAAGAGATAAGTTGGCTACATGAGAATCATTGATAAATTTCAAACTACTGGTAGGCTTAGTTAAAAACGGCCAAACCACAATGTTAACAGCAATTAACCCAAAAAAAATAAAATAAAATAATGGCTTGGAGATACAATGAAGTCGTTTTCCTTATATAATATTTGTCCATACATTTGAATTACTAAGGGATTACTGCAAGTTTGTCTCAAGACACAATTGCATTCTACAAATAGCAATTTTAGTAAAAATTCACAGAATATCTTATATTTTCTGATAAATCAATACGTTAATAGTTGGAATTTAAACAATACATATAAACCATGAAAAGTAAAAAAATAAAGTGTTATAATTGTTGGAAAACTATTAGAAACATTTTCCCAACGTTTACAAACATGTGAATATCAAGTGATGCAACTCTTGGCCATAAATTCTGCAGAAACCACAATTTCACGTAATCTCCCTTGAAATTTGGTCGACCTAATTTCAAGTGAAAACAATAAAACTATCAAACGGAAACAAACAAGAACATTAACTACATTCGCTTAACATTCGGATGACCTAATGTGAGGCTAAAATCCAATGAAGTCACAAATACATTTTCCACTTGATTTTTCTATTGCTTCTCCCCCTCTCTTCTAAAGAGATAAAACACTCGTCCACTTCCAAAGTGGGATTAAAAAAATATTCTTCCACTACCATAGTGGGATCAAACTTATATTACAACTTTCTATATATATATATATATATATATTTGCTTTGATAAGATATTACAACTTACTTGGATATACAAAATATTTCAACAATCCCCCCCTAGTTACTTGTAATACACACTCTCATTTACAAAGTTAGTTGACACTCTATCATGCATAATTAAAGGAAGGTGTCTGTCAACTTAAACCTCCCTTTAGTATAGTTGCTTCAAGACTTCAAAAGAATTAATGGTGGCTTGCTTCAACATACACATAAGAACGTCCACAACCTTTTATGAAATACACTGTTATTAGCACCATTGTCCCCATGTGATTTTCTTGGTTTAGTGATATTCAAAAGAGAAAACTCTTTTACGGGGAACCACTCCTATGTTGATAAAGTTGAAGTCCCTTCTTTATGTCTCTATTTTTCACAAACATTTACTTGTCTATAATCTTCGTTAAGAGTATTAAACATATCCTACTAAATGTAAGAGATTGCACTAATAATGGTTTTTCTTTTGGAGATTGCCTATCAGTTTTGTACGTTTTTAAACCCCTTAAAACACAACCAAATTAACCTAGTTAATTAGCTAAGTGATTACTTACTCAAATTATTAGATTTAGGTTAACACAAATTTATCATACCAACGTAAAGTATGGAAAATAAAGAACACAAAGATATGATGACCCAGGAAAACCAAACTGGTAAAAAACTTGGGGAAGATTTAACTTAGATATCCTCAAGGTAAATTGAATCTACTATAAAAGAATTGAAGTTTACACAATAGTGACTTAGGCCACTAACATCCTATTGCTACCTTGAGTAGGAAACTTACTACCATGACCACGTGATACCTTCGAGTCTATGAATTACTTCTTTCTTGGATTCCTAGCAAGTACAAGCATTCCTGCTTGTATATCTTTAAGCTCTTGAATCAGCAACTAAAATGATCATCAAGTTCTTGACATAGTCTTGATTCTTGGTAACCCTAAGTATGTGTGAAGGAAAACACCTTTAGATCTCACAAAAGATTCACACATAGAGCATAAAGAACAACCTTAAAACGTGGCTAGGGTTTTCCCTTTTATACTTAAGACAAAATCTAAAACCCTACATGGCAAATGGGCTTGGGCTGAGTTGGGAAAATTCTGTTGAAAAAAAAAATTTGCATGACTTTCGATTGATCAAGCCTAATTTTTGATCGATTGAGCCAGACAAATTTGCACAGTAAATCATATAGAACACTCGATTCCAATTTTACATATAAATACACTTTAAGCAAGTCTAAACAAGACTAAAACGTTTTGATCATGATTTGCCAACATTACAAATTGAAGTTTTAATACATTAGTTCCTAATTCCTTAGAACCTAATAAACTCCCCCTTTGGCAATCCGTAACAAAACACAAACTTAAGAAAATGCTTAAAGTTTACATAAAAACAGCCCATTACAAAAACATAGCCTAACATAACAAATTCAACCTAACTACTATCTATTAGTTGCAAGTGTAGACAGCAGCAAAATTGAATCAACATGTATATTTTCTAAAACATTCAACAAACGCATAAACGCATGTGTGGAAAATACAAGTAAAACAAAATAACTTCTTGATTTCACATAATACAAAATAAAGACATATATCATGAATAACCTCATAAATATAAATTAATAAATAATGTGAAACAAGAAATATATACAATCAATGTATCTCCCCCTATCATGAACAACCCAAACAAAATACATCATGAGCCAAAAAGATAAATACAGAATGAAGATACTAAATACAATCTATAGCTCCATAGCTCCAAAACACAAAAAATCTCCCCCTAACAACAAAATCTCCTTTACAAATGTACTCTCCCTTTTTTGTGAAGAATTGCCAAAGGGTAATCAAAACTCATCATCAAAAGGAGGTGGTAGAGGCGACCGTCTAAAATGCTCCAAATCCACTTGCAAAGCACAAAACTTATCAAGCATGTCTACCAAAATCTAATCATGAGCCGCCTAAACGGTCATGATAGTCTCCAACATACGACGAATGTTTGAATAATCCGAAGTAGAAGCTGGGGGAACAGTAACAGCAGCAGTAGGATCGACAGATGCCTCAGCAGAAGTATTACCTATAGAAGAGGGATGAGGAGCTGCGACACCAGAAGACTCAATCCTAGGATGTTTAGAGCTCGCTCTCATCTGAGCAACCTTCTGCCTAAGTAAGGTGGCACTTATGGGAGCAACTATATGGACAGGCTCAGACGTGGGAAAGTGCTCTAATCTTAAATGCAAAAGAATTCGACGAATAAAAACCAGAAAGAAAAGAGCATAAGCAGTAGAACTACTCTTATGAACCTCAATCAAAGAACAAATGAAAAAATAAGGAAAGCTCATAGGAGCATTAGTAACAAAAGTATATAAAAATGCACGTCTCTATAGGAATGGTATGCAAATGAGATATAGGCCAAATAGAATGACAAGAAATCCAAAAAAAGAGATAATGAGTCTCGGTCAACTCATGAGAGATGATCCGAGGATCAGAACCCCACTGGATAGTAGTACCAGTAATAAATGACATAATGTCATCAAGGGGTGGAGACTCATCATAAGGATAGATAGGATGCTGAACCAGTGGCACCCTTAGAGCATTAGCTACTACTAAAGGAGTAATAGTGTACTCATCACCCCGTATCCAACTCCTTACAAGAGTGTTGGAATCATAGGCATGGACAAAGAGGTTCGAGTAGAACTCTCTGATCAAGGTAGCCGGAGGAGGATGATCAATATCCAACAGAGGAAGCCAATCCATATGCTCGAAGTTTCTCCGTATCTCACCATCTAACTCATCTAACAAAACCTTTCTCTCAGCTCAAATATTCCTACGAAGGTTTAACTTTTCATAGGTCTCTTGATGTTTCTCACTTCGAAATCTACCACTCTCAAAGGTAGGAGTAGAAGGTGAGGGGGCAGACCTATTAGCTCTAGTCTTCCTAGGCATGATACTAAGGATCAAAGGGACAGGCATAAATGAGATAGAGATAAAGAAAAATAGAAAAACCAAAAGCAGACTGCAAGATCACAAAATTAGCTTGAACATAGAGTTTACATTAAAAACCTCAAAATTTGAAAAACCCATTTTCACAAATACCAACAATTGATCAAATGACCATTACACAAGAGAGATAACACATTATAATGATCAATTGAATCAATCTAATGAGCCAATTTCGTCAAATTAAGCTCAATTGAACAAAATCCCCAATTCGGGTAGTTTCAAGCCCTAGAAATTTCAAATCTTCCTAAATCAACAAATTGATCAAATTAAGCACCAAGGAATAGTTTAATAACATTCCATAACAAAAACCCAATGATCAATTTTGAAAGAAAAGACTTAAAACAACAAAAGTCCCAAATTCCCTTAGGTTTGAAAATATCCCCAAATGCATGACAAAAATGCATGAAAGCTGAAAATAAATGAAAAATGAGGGGCAATAAGGTCTTACTGGCCTTAGATGACAAAAACCTTGTAAAAGATTCGGAGGAAAATGACAAAATTTTGCTTTGACTCCTTGACTGATCGAAGTGAGAGAGAATAGAGTCTAAAAAGTTTTGAAAAAGTGATGAACACGTAAAAACTCAAAGTTTTAAAAAACTCTCTATGCGATTTTCGATTGATCAAAAATTATATTCGATTGATTAAAAATTACATTCGATTGATCCAGAACCAATCAAGCAACGATCGAAACAATCAAATTCAAACCAAAAATTTAATTGCATTTTCGATCAGTCGAAAAATAGATTCGATTGATTGAAAATCTAGAAAACACAAAAAAAAAAAAAATTTAAAAGAGCAATTTTATGAAGAAACTCCTCAAAGCACAGTATTTTATGAATAAAATACATGAATATGAGATGAAATGCTCTTCAAAAAACACTTGTATTGAACCCAGTTTTCCCAAAAATAAGATTTTCAATCAATTATCTTTAAATTCTCAAACAACAAACATGTTTTGCATAAAACTCAAGGAATTTTCAAACTTGGTTGGCCAAACCAAAATCACATAGAATAACATGTATAAAGTTTAGTAAAGAATAACTTGTATAATATGTGCAACTAGCAAGATACATATGAGGTGATATGTGAATAGTAATCAACCACAATCTCTACAAAATTCATCACATAAATTCAAAAGAGACTATTACCTAAAGAGTTAAATCATATAGCTCCCACATCTCTTAGAATAAAAGTTTGCAATCATATAAGTTTCTTGATTTGCCTCATAATATATACACCAATTTTATTTAATCAGAAAATTATTAAAGATAGCCAGTATTATGTACACACTAATTTTATTTGATTTAAAGTTATAGTAGCCTAATAATGTACACATCAATTTTAGCATTTAAATCAAAGCTACACCTTATGTTCTTTTTGTGCATGTGCTACACTTTTTCGAGCACAAAATCTTATGATATGCATTAAGGTGTTTATGATTAGCTAGTAAACAGTGATGAGATGGTTATTTATACTTTTCTCAATAAGTTCAAGTCTGTCAATCAAATGTATGTGACTTCAAGATCAAGATCATGTGATTAAAACTATAAATTACTCCCACACAACATGCACTACAAAGCTCAAACTAGTAAAGTGCAAGAAATAAGCTTATCAAAGTTAAAAAAAAGTACATAAACATGTTATGTAAAAATAAATTGGCCAACATTGATTTCAAAATTAAGAAAAATAATGCAAAAAACATTTTGCTACATTTTTTTTTTTTAAACAGAAACAAAAACAATCCTAGAATGAAATGTATGAATGTTATGCAATACAAATCCTAGAAGAACAAAGGAAACAAAAACAACAAAGAACAATGGTTACAAAGAGTAGAATGATGAAGCACAAAGATTATGTCAGAAAAACTCAATTAGATTAGTCTTTTGCATCCAAAAATTTTTAGATGCAACTTTAGTATTGGAGTTATTATTCACATTAAAATTCTAAGCAACTCTAGGATTGGAATAAAAATTTAAAGCCTTTACCAACTCATCAATAAGTACCATAAGATCTTATGCTTGAGGCACAAGTACTTTTGGCTTATTCGCTCGCTTAGCAGCTTGCAACTTAACACAGTTTGGATGAATGTGTCCAGACTTTCTACAAAAATAACAAACCCATGCAGGCTTATCATGCAACATGCCCTTAGGAGGGTTAGAAGCCTTATGTTTAGACTCTTGAAGATCAGCCCTAATCTTCCTAAGAGGTGTAACTTCTACAAATTTAGCAACCTCACTCATAAAGGGTTTAACAACCTCACTCATAGGGGGTTCAGAAGAAGAAACAAAGTTTGTGGAACTAGTTTTAGGCACAAAAGTTTGAAGCTTGTAGTTCTCTAGCAACAATTAATTCAAGTTCCAAATTCTTAACTTTATCAAGTAAAAGCATGTTCTCAGTTTTCACATTATTCAACAATTTATTAGCATCAAACAGTTTCACAAGCAAATTTTTCTTTTCAAATTCAAGAGATGCAATTTTCTTTAAGCCTAAATCAACAATCATAGCATCCTTTGCAGCATCTTTGCAAAGTTTATTGTAGGCTTCTTGTAAATCTGCATCCTCAGAGAGTTCCCCATCAGAAGGGTTTTCTTTAATAGTAACACTTTCATTAATTACAGCAACAGCAGTGAAAGTAATGAAATTTCCATCCCCATAACTACCAAACTCATTGTTAGAAATTTCATCATTACTAAGGGTTACAACCATAGTTTTACCCTTAGACCTCAAGAATATTAGGCATTCAGATTTCACATAACCATACCCTTGATACCGAAAACATTGTTGACTCATAGAATTATTGGAAGGTTGACTTACCTTCTTTTTAGGCTTTTCAGCGTTGTTCACCTTAGTAGGATCATTCTTCCTAAAATTTCTATGTTCAACATTGTTTTTACCTCTTACCCTTCTATTGTTGTTCCTAAGAAAAATTCTAAAGTTCTTAACAAGATAGGCAATCGCTGTAACAGAGAACTCATCATCAAATCTATTCACATCAACATCATCAACAAACTTAAGAGCCATTAATTTGGATTTGCTAGTCTTCAGTAGGTCTAACTCATAGGACTAAAGAGATCCTACAAGTTCATCAACAAGGATGGAGTCCACATCCTTGTTTTCTGTGATGGCAGTCACTTTGGGTCTAAAATTTTCAGTCAAAGATCAAAGAATCTTCCTAAAAATTTTAGGTTGATCATAGATTTTACCAAAATTATATGCAGAATTAACAACGTCATTAAGTTTAGCATAGAATTCATCAAAAGATTCATCATCAGACATACTAATACTTTCAAATCTAGTTTTTAATTGTTGCAACTTATTGATTTTAACTGCCTTTGTGCCTTCATGCACAGTGTGAAGGATATTCCAAGCAGTATGAGCAAACTCAACATTAGAAATTCTCTTAAATTCCTCCATAGAAACAGCATTAAAGATAGCATTCATAGCCTTGTTATTAAAAGCAGTTGCTTCTTTCTGAGAAGTTTGCCACTCACTCACAGGAGTAGTGGGCTTCTCCCATCCATATTCAACGGAGTTCCAAACTTTCTCATCAATAGATTTTAAGAATGTTTTCATCCTTACTTATCCTTACTTTCTAATAAGTATAATTATTCCCATCATAGTGAGGTGTAATAACAAGAGAGTATCCGTGTTCCATGACAACTGGGGTCAAGGATCCACTCTTAGATCAAAAGATTTACAACAAGAGAGCTACCTGCTCTGATACCACTTGTACATTTTTAGACCCCTTAAAACACAACCATATTAACCCTGTTAATTAGCCAAGTGATTACTTAGTCAAATTATCAGATCTAGGTTAACACATATATATCATATCAATGTAAAGTGCAAAAAATAAAGAACACAAAAATATGATGACCTAGGAAAATCAAACTAGTAAAAAACATGGAGAGGATTTAACATAACTATCTTCAAGGTAAACTGAATCCACTATGAAAGAATTAAAGTTTACACAATAGCGACTTAGACGACTAACATCCTATTGTTACCTTGAGTAGGAAACTTACTATTACAACCACGCGATAGCTCTGAATCCACGGACTACTTCTTTCTTGGATTCCCAACAAGCACAAGCACTCCTGCTTGTATATCTTTAAGCTCTTGAATCAACAACTGAAACGATCATCAAGTTCTTGACATAGTCTTGGTTCTTGATAACCCTAAGTATGTGTGAAGGCAAACACCTCTAGATCTCACAAAAGATTCACACACACAGCATAAAGAACAACCTCAAAATGTGGTTAGAATTTTCTCTTTTATACTTAAGACAAAACCTAAAGCCTTACATGTCAAACGGGTTTGGGCTGAGTTGGAAAAATTTTGCAGAAAAACAATCTGCACAACTTCAATTAATCGAGCCTAATTTTTGATCGATCGAGCCAGACATATTTATATAGTAAATCTTGTAAAACACTCGATTCCAACTTTACATATAAATACACTTTAAGCAAGTCTAAATAAGACTAAAACGTTTTGATCATGATTGCTAACATTACAAATTAAAGTTCTAATACATTAGTTCCTAATTCTTTAGAACCTAACAAGTTTTTCAATTCATCACTATATTCTGTGTTAATTACTATATGGTTTATTGCTTTTTATATTGTGACATGCTCGCGATAATTAACCCATGATTATATTGAATAATAATATATTAATTGGATCAAATTAATTAATTCACTTAAAATCAACCAAAGACTTTAATGGTCAATTTGGATTAAGGACAACTCAATTCTACTCTACTCTCTATCCCTTCCTCTCAATCCAAACTAACCATAAAGTTTATGTTCATCGGTAATTGGAGATACCCAAGTTGAAATTTAGTGGTTGTAAGTGAATTTCAAATTCTAGGTTATGTATTTGACATGGTTTCAACTTTCAAGCACTGATTCCATGATAAAGCAAGGCCACATATTTTAGAGATATCTCCCTTAAAATAATTTTAAGAAATTTTTCTTTAATTATTTTAAGAAACTAGAAACGTGATCAATTCAATTTTGTGCTCTTAGGACAAATTTGAGTAAAATCTTAATCCCATCATTGTCTCAAGAAATTTTTCTTTAATTATTTTAAGAAACTAGAAACGTGATCAATTCAATTTTGTGCTCTTAGGACAAATTTGAGTAAAATCTTAATCCCATCATTGTCTCATGCTAAACTATAACTTTGGATGTATAATAAGTGTTCTAATAGTAGGTTTTAGATAGTTCAATTAGTAAAATTTTTTGTCATTGAATAAATAAATATGGAGTTCAAAATCTTGCTTGTACAAAAAATCGATTGGTGTCTTGCCTTGATAATAAAATACAACTATCATGTAGAGAACATCATATATTAAAATTCTATCGTATCTATATATTTTTATAAAAAAAGTGTCATGATTCATTTTAATTTAATTGTGTTTTTTGGGTAAATTATATTTTTAGTTCTTGAAATATATGGTAAATTCAATTTTAGCCCTTAAAAAGATTGGTCTTAAAAAGATTTAAAAGGTAATAATTTAGTCAATTCGTTAATATTTTTTTTTTAAATTTTTTTTTTTATAACAACATGGTAAATGAACTGCTGATGCAACATCTTATATGACCTAATATACCATTCTTTAGTTGAGGTGACACCATTAAACATCATTTCTTTCTCCTTCTCTCTCTTTTTTCTCGCAAAGTTTTGTGCTACCAAATTTTTTTAATAGTTGCAAATGCCACATATTATGACTGATGTACAGTAAATATGATATGAGTGATATAGCCATCTGAAAGTATGATATACTACTCATAGCTTGATATTTCAATAAATTGTAAAATAAGTTTTTTTTTTTTCTTTTTTTGAGAAAAAAAAAAGTTGTGTCCATTGTTGTTATTGTTTTTTGTTTTAATTTTTTTATGTGGAATTTTTTTATTCATTAAAATGGTAACGTGGTTTTTGTTTTTTTTTTTTTTTTTTTGTTGTCACAGAGATTACAATAAGATCCAAAATGAAAATTTATTGAAAAACTCAAGAATTAAATTAAAATTTTCAAAATATATAAACTAAAATAAAACACCCAAAATATTGGAATTAAAAAAGTGTTTTTTTTCCTCCTAAAAGTTTGCATAATAAATTCACCAAAAAAAAAAAAAAAAAAAAAAATCTTATTGTCCAATTTCTAAAAGCAACCTAACAAAGAATCCAGTTAATTTCTATAACTTCGATTCTAAGATTATATCTGAACTTAAACCTAAAACAATATTGAAACGAAATGGTATAATTAGCATCTTACAACACAACAACCCGAAGCTTCAATTAGCTAAGTTTTTATGGATCTTTTGATGGCCCGTTGGTGGTGGGGTCGATGTGTTTTAACTTGGGTGATTTGGCTAGCTACGTTAGTTGGATTTTTTATTTTTTATTTTATTTTTCCCTTAATGTGTGCTTGGCGTCGGTGTGATGGAAATCCAGGCATGGTTGTATCAACAGTGGATTACAGTGGACGTGAAAATAAGCCATCATCATCATGGGTGTCTCATGTTGGAGACGAAAAGAAGAAGAAGAAAAGAAGAAAGGGAGAAGAACAAAGAGAAGACAAACAAATTGAACAAATAAAACACAAGACATTTTATTATTATTATCATTATTTCCCTAAAACATTTGGCCTTTTGATAAAAGCACTTCACTCACAAGATTATTTAAATTGATGGATGAAGAACCAAGTGGATCAGTTGCATCTTCGGCCAATTTTTTCCACTCCAAGGCCTTTTTCTTCATTTTTTTACCCTTGTCTCCTTCCATCAACTCTCTCACATTCTTCTCCACTTCTTCTCTCTTGACATCATTATTGATCTGCATGCCAATGCCCCATTCATTGCAAGTATACTTGCAGTTTGTTTGTTGATCTGCAATGAATGGACAACAAAGTATTGGCACTCCAGCACACAAACTTTCAATAATTGAATTCCACCCACAATGTGTTAAGAACCCTCCAACTGAAGGGTGGTTTAGTACTTCTTCTTGGGGGCACCAACTAATTATTAGAGATCTTTCTTTAGTTTCTATCTCAAATTCAAGTGGCAAAGTTCCTGATTCTCCAACAACTAAATCAGGTCTAATCACCCACAAAAAAGGTTGTTTACTATTTGCAAGTCCCCAACCAAACTCAATTAACTGTAATGATGTCATAACAGTTACACTACCAAAATTCACATATAACACTGAGTTAGGTGCCTTAGAATTAAGCCAATTGAGGCAATGAGTTTCTTCCTTCCATAAACTATACCCAATTGATTCCAAAGGGTCATTGGGCAATTGATTGAGTAGTGGTTGGAGAGGACCAATGGCATATACATGAGAAAACATGGTTGAGAGAGCATCCAAAACTTCTTGCTCTAACACGTTGAATGTTTGAACAATAACTTTTGAAGCTTCAAGAGCTCTCTTTGCTGTTTCGATCAAAAGATTAAGGATAATATCATTTGGATCTATGGTTCGAAGATTGCTTGGAAGATCCTTTAGACAAATGTCTCTCATACCTGGAATCCAATCTATAACAGTGTCTAGATACCCATTTGTTAAATAACTTTCATCTACAAGATAAAGATTAACAAATGTTTTTAGCTCAAAAATATGTGATCAATATTAATAAAATAATGCAAAAATTTTATAGGGTTTTGCATTCTTTTTTACCTTTAAGTGGTATGACACCTTTGTCCTTGAGGGCAGGAAAACACATATAACTCATTACACTGCAAGCAGCCATAGAGAAGTATATTACAATAGGGACTTTGAGTTCCTGAGCAGCCGTAACAGTGAAGGGCATGAAACCATCTGAGATAATACAAGTCACTGGAGGAATGTTAGATGTTGCATTGTTGAGTTTTGAAAGTAGGTGAGAAAATGGAGCTAAAAAGTTTTTCATAATGGAATCACAAAGAGAATGAAGGTCTTGGGTGGCATCGGGATCCATGGGAGGGAGGCTGTCTGGAATAGTTTTGAATTGAAAGTCAGGCAAGCCATCTAAGGAGTTAGGACCACAAGTTTTCAGAAAACGTTGGTGATTAAACTCAGTGTTAACAAAGGTTACGTGAAAACCTCTATGGCGGAGAAGCTTTGAAAACTTTAGCATTGCCTTTATGTGGCTTTGAGCTGGGAATGGAATACAAACTACATGAGGCTTATCTGCTACAATCGTCTTCATATCCATTTTCTTTTCTGTTATGTGTGTGCGCATTTGCATTTTTGTAAATGTGTATCTAAACTGACCCAATTTCATCTTAAATAGGAAATACTGAATATTTCTGTCAACTTTTAAATTTGGAAAGTGGTCCACTGACCCACTTCTTTTTTTTTTTTTTTTTTGATAGGAACTGACCCACTTCTTTAATATAGTAGCCATTTGGGTACAATTTTGGCTACAAGCAAAGACGACCTCTGGACTTTGGACCAACTATCATTCTCTTTAATTTCCTTGACGATTAGGTGTATGGTCGAATCAAACATTATCATGTCCAACTCGACATTATATGTTAGAATCACTTTAGTTCGCAATAGGCTATGGGCTTTAGGCCCGTCTTAGTCGTCTCTTTTTTTTTTTTTAATAGAAATATCATAGTCATTTTATGTAGCACACATAATTATACTGCGTACTGTACCTCCTATTTAAAAATACTCATATATATTTTATTACTTGAAAAATACATTACATTTATTCATTATTTCTAACCATCCCAATTAACATAAAATCTATTCCTCTCTCTTGGTTAATCACAATCACCATTATTATCCTTGTCGTTGGGCTTGGGCATGGGCATGGGTATGGGTATGGGCATGGCTGAGTCTAGCTGCCAGTGGATTGGCCTTGTTTTGAGTATGTCCAATAAGATTGGGATGGGATTCAACGTTAAATGATTTACTAGAGGTTAGCTAGCAATGGTTATCTAGCATAGGCTAAGCTTGCTTTAAATTTCCTTTCCCGTGCAAGTCTCTAATAGCAAGATTGTCCTATTAAGACTAGTTGAAAATTGTGACTTGAAGTCATGATTTTAGTTTAAATTTTACGTATGTACTATTGTGTTTAAGAGTGTATAATAAACATTGCTCTAAAAAAAATATTTATTTATTTCATATTTGTATGTTTATGTACTTATTTATTATTTTTTGTGCGAGTGTAAGTAATATATATATATATATATATAGGCAAAATTTAGAGAAAGTTCAATTATAATTTGAAATTAGTATTTAATTTTGCGTCACGTGTCTAAATTTATGTGAAAATCACACTGTAATTATCTACTTAAATTTTTTATTTTATTTTTAGAATGATTATCCACTTTAATTTGTACCATGTGTCCACTTAAGTCTTTTAATTTTTGTGTCAATTGAGTTAATGAGTGCAAAATACTAAGAATCTAATATTAATAAACTATAAAAATAAAATAAAAAACCAATTACATATACTCAATAAAAATCACCACACAACGAATATCATCACACGTTATATCTTATTAAAAATTAGAAAAAAAATGATCATAAGTAGTATTAAACTTAGGTAAAAATTTTAATATGTGACTAATTACGTTTACTTTTAAAAAAATAATTTGACTAATTATTTCTATTTTTATGATAAAAATTGTGTTTAATTTTAAATGTATCTATACGTATGTGATATGAATGTGTTACATGCTTTTTTTTTAAAAAAAATTTGACTAATTATTTATATTTTTATAATAAAAATTATGTTTAACTTTTAAATGCATCTATGCGTTTGCATAAGTTACATACTAGTAATATTAATTGTCAGACTAAATCATTAATTGCAAATTGTTGTGAAATAAAATGACTATCAACATATCACAGTAAGACAAGGAAATTCAAGGATGGGATAAACCACCGCGCACCCTTAGTGCGGTAGTCACTCTACAAGTATAAGTACTTGTAGGGTGTGGAGATAAAAGCTGAGATTCAAGTCTTCAAGAAGGAATTTCACATATATATACACTTAGATTAGATTAGAGTAAAAAATTTATCTTATATAAAAAAAAAAAAAGATAATTAATTAGTAATTAATATATATATATATATATATATATATATATATATAGCTTGTGGATTCAATACAAAATGGAAAAGTACAGAGCTACTTTTTCTTTGAGAAACAGGTACAGAGCTACTTATTTGTTATAACTTGCACATCTATCAAATATCAAGTAATAATTGTAGTATCTACTTCTAAAAAGTAATAAATGTAGTACCTTTCATTAGGTTCCAATTTGATTATTAGGGAACGCCACTAGGCTACGTATGGGCCAAATGCTTCACCTAGTCTACGATCAGATTGGTTAGAGACAGGACGGAGCTATTGATGGGCATGGGGCCCCAAATTTATTTTAAAAATAGTATATATATATATATATATATATATTAATTTCAGCAATTTGATTCAATAAAATTTAACTTAGCCCCTCTTAACAATATTATTAGCACTCTAGAAGGCCATAAAAAAAAATTTTGAATCTCATCTATAAAAAAATTTAGCTAGCCCAAAAAATTTAGCACAACAACAAAAATCACAAATGAAGAGGAGAAAAATAAGCTGACGGATCCAAGCAATGTTGATGGACGGGCCCATTAGGTGCAAGACTCGATAAGGACGGATTTGTTGGCCATGTGTCAGACAGAATCCCTATATGGGAATACTTGTGGCACACCTCCTAGATTCTAGGGGTAATTAGAGTCCTAGCGCGATTAAGGTTCTAGAAGCTGCGTGCATCGATGGAGATCTTCTTTATAATGAATATGACTTGTCCATCACGTTTGGGACTCCTCAAGAGGATTTCTACAAGGAAAGACTTCGACTCCAAGTAAAAAAATGTCAACTTTCGACTACTATAAAAGCCCTAATACCCTCACAAATCGAGGTACGCATAATTTACCCTCTCTAGCACCCTAGAGTCGTGAGAATATTTCTGACTTAACCTTCGGAGGGTATTTGGCCGGCACCGCACCGGTGCTCCCTGTTAGGTTTCCTCCTTTGTGTTGTGCAGGTTCACGTTCGAGCGCGTAGGTATCGTGTGGCTCACTGGTGAATTTCTCGACATCATCAGTTGGCGCCGTCTGTGGGAATCAACAGTTGAGATTCGTAAGTCATATTGTCGTTTCCCAGACAAAAGGGTTGTATGGTACTCACTCGCTCAATGGCAACTGCTAACGACATTCAAGGAGAGGAACCACCCACGACTGCCCTCAAGAGACAAGTTCAAGCTCTCGCTGCTACCGTGGAACGCCTCACTAAACAAAACCACGACTTGGAAGAACAGCTGCGCCGGAAGAATGCAACATCGAATGACCAACAAGAAGATCAGGAAGGGACCAGCACTCCAAGAAAAAATCAGGAGAAACCTAAAGGCAGCCACGCCCCAAGCAAACCGGAGAAGCAGAACTTGAGCATGCCATCCCTCACGGATGCAACTCCGCCACATATCGTCGCAAAGATGCAGGCAACGAGGGAACAAATGGAGGTTATGATGAACGCGCTCAAGGGGCGAGAACTCCGACTCGCCTTTCACTGCGACTCCGACTCGCCTTTCACTGCGGCCGTGAACTCCTTCCCCCTACCCCATAAATTTCGCATGCCGCATATAGACAGTTACGACGGAGTAAAGGATCCTCTGGACCATCTAGAAACCTTCAAGACCCTAATGCACCTTCAAGGGGTAGCAGATGAGATCATGTGTAAGGCCTTCCCTACAACGCTCAAGGGCCCCGCACGGATATGGTTCAGCCGACTGACGCCAAACTCCATCAGTACTTTCAAGGAGCTAAGCGCTCAGTTTACGACGTACTTCATTGAAGGGCACAGGTATAAGAAGTCCACGGCGTGCTTGATGAGTATCAGGCAACGAGAGGACGAGACGCTGAGATCCTACATAATGTGCTTCAATAAGGAAGCGCTCTCGATCGATGAAGCCGATGACAAAATACTGGTAGCAGCTTTCACGAACGAGCTGCGGAAGGGTAAGTTCTTGTTCTCCTTATACAAGAACAACCCAAAAACGATGTCGGAGGTCCTCTACAGGGCTACTAAGCACATGAATGTTGAGGACGCACTTTTGGCTCGGGACGAAAAGCCAAGAAAAAGAGAGAGGCAAGAAGATGCCCGACAAGACCGAGATCGAAAGGATGACAAACGCTCCAAGCCCCCTGCGGGGAAATCCACGAATTTCACCCCGTTGACTACCCCAATAGACCAGGTACTAATGCAGATCAAGGACGAAGGATCCCTGACCTTTCCTGAAAAGTTAAAGGGAGATCCTAATAAGCGATCTAGGGACAAGTATTGCCGTTTCCACCGTGATCACGGACATGATACGGCTGACTGCTATGACTTAAAACAGCAAATCGAAGCCCTTATTAGACAAGGAAAAGTACAGAAGTTCGTCAGCAAGGAAAGGACGGATTAGCAACATCAAGAGCAGCCGCCACGACAAGAAAATGAGCACCCTAGACAACCTATAGGGGATATAAGAATGATCGTAGGGGGCACGACAACTATGGGGTCGTCCAAGAAGGCCAAAAAGGCATACCTCAGGATGGTTCATAACGTCCAGTTAACGGGCTCCGTACCAAAGATAGCACGGATAGAGAGCCCGATTGTAGGATTCTCAGAAGAGGATGCCCGACGTCTTCACCACCCTCATGATGACGCACTTGTCGTCACCTTACGAGCGGGGGACTTCAACATGCACCAGGTGCGGATCGACAATGGTAGCTCAGCAGACATCCTATACTACCCGGCATTCCAACAAATGAGGATTGATAGAAAACGATTAATACCGACAAATGCTCCGCTGGTTGGTTTTGGAGGTACGAGGGTATTCCCATTGGGTGCAATCACGCTTTTGGTAACATTAGGTGATTATCCTCAGCAGATCACTAATGATGTGACTTTCCTTGTGGTCGACTGCTCATCCGCTTATAATGCTATCATCGGACGACCTACCCTTAATTCATGGAAGGCGGTAACGTCAACATACCACCTAATGATCAAATTTCCTACGTAGTACGGGGTTGGAGAGCTACGAGGAAATCAGGTGGCCGCATGCGAGTGCTACATTGCCATGATGGAGATGGAAGATCATCAACAGACCATGTGCATAGAAGAGCAACGGACCATGGCAGAGGAAGGGAACCTACCACCTCGAAACACTGGACGGACAAAAGCTGCAGCACCCATAGAACACGGAGCACCTACGGAAATACTACCAGTAGAGATAATATGAAGAGCAAGGACGCTCCCTAATTTCCCAATTTATTTAGTTTTTCTACAATTACTAGTTTTACTTAGTCAATTTTTCGCTACAATATGTTTTTAAGCCTAAGGGGGCAAGTACTTTTCTACAAATGCATGATTTTTTAATTAATAAGAGGAATATTCAGACACAACTATGTTTTCCTACCTGCATTCCTACAAAGTCCACAAGATGGACGGATCACTTCAAGAGGGTAAAGACTCCCACAAAGTGGACGAATCATCCCAAGAGGATGTAATTTTAAGTCCACAAAGTGGACAAATCATCCCAAGAGGATGAAAACAAGTCCACAACCCCAAGTGGACGACCATCAAGGTGACGAGGTAACACTTAGTCACTTTAACAAGTCCACGACCCCAAGTGGACGACCATCAAGGTGACGAGGTAAAACTTAGTCACCTCAACAAGTCCACAACCTCAAGTGGACGACCCTCAAGGTGACGAGGTAAAACTTAGTCACCTCAACAAGTCCACGACCCCAAGTGGATGACCAACAAGGTGACGAGGTAACACGGTCACCTCAACAAAGTTCACGACCCCAAGTGGACGACCATCAAGGTGACAAGGTAAGACTTAGTCACCTCAACAAGTCCATGACCTCAAGTGGACGACCAAGAAGGTGACGAAGTAACACTTAGTCACTTTAACAAGTCCACGACCCCAAGTGGACGACCATCAAGGTGACGAGGTAACACTTAGTCATCTCAACAAGTCCACGATCTCAAGTGTACGACCCTCAAGGTGACGAGGTAAAACTTAGTCACCTCAACAAGTCCACGACCCCAAGTGGACGACCATCAAGGTGACGAGGTAAAACTTAGTCACCTCAACAAGTCCACGACCTCAAGTGGACGACCATCAAGGTGACGAGGTAACACTTAGTCATCTCAACAAAGTTCACGACTCCAAGTGGACGACCAACAAGGTGACAAGGTAACACGGTCACCTCAACAAAGTTCACGACCCCAAGTGGACGACCATCAAGGTGACGAGGTAACACGGTCACCTCAACGGTCACCTCAACAAAGTTCACGACCCCAAGTGGACGACCATCAAGGTGACGAGGTAACACGGTCACCTCAACAAAGTTCACGACCCCAAGTGGACGACCAACAAGGTGACAAGGTAACACGGTCACCTCAACAAAGTTCACGACCCCAAGTGGACGACCAACAAGGCGACAAGGTAACACGGTCACCTCAACAAAGTTCATGACCCCAAGTGGATGACCATCAAGGTGACGAGGTAACATTTAGTCACCTCAACAAGTTCACGACCCGAAGTGGACGACCAACAAGGTGACGAGGTAACACTTAGTCGCCTCAATAAAGTCCACGACCCCAAGTGGACGACCAAAAAGGTGACGAGGTAACACTTAGTCACCTCAACAAGTCTACGACCAAAAAATGACGACCAAAAAAAAAAAAAAATGGACGGAGGACCATGCACGTCCATGAAAAGAAATGGACGGACATGCACGTCCATGAAAAGAAGTTGACGGACTCTCCATGTCCATTAACAAAAAAAAAAGTGACGGATGAACGTACACAAAAAAAAAAAGAAAAAAAAGAAAAAAAAGGAAGATGGACGGATGCATATCCATCCAAAAAAAGAAAAGGTGGACGGATGCATATGTCCATCCAAGAAGTGGACGGATGCATATCCATCCAAAAAAAAAAAAAAATGGATGGAGGACCATGCACGTCCATGAAAAGAAATGGACAGACATGCACATCCATGAAAAGAAGTGGACGGACTCTCCATGTCCATTAACAAAAAAAAAAGTGACGGATGAACGTACAAAAAAAAAAAAAAAAAAAAAAAGAGGAAGATGGACGGATGCATATGTCCATCCAAGAAGTGGACGGACAAAAAAAAAAAAAAACAAAAAAAAAAAAACAAAAAAAGAAGAAAAAGAAGAAGGAAGATGGACGGATGCATATCCATCCAAAAAAAGAAAAAGAAAAAGATGGACGGATGCATATGTCCATCCAAGAAGTGGACGGATGAATATCCATTCAAAAAAAAAAAAAAAAGATGGACGGATGCATATGTCCATCCAAGAAGTGGACGGATGCATATCCATTCAAAAAAAAAGATGGACGGATGCATATGTCCATCCAAGAAGTGGACGGATGCATATCCATTCAAAAAAAAAAAAAAAAGGAAAGAAAGATGGACGGATGCATATGTCCATCCAAGAAGTGGACGCACAAAAAAAAAAAAAAAAAAAAAGATGGACGGATGCATGTCCATCCACAAAAAAAAAAAAAAAAAAAAAAGAAGTAGGTGGACGTATGCATGTCCATCCAAAAAATGTGAACGGACACACACACACACAAAAAAAAAAAAAAAAAAAGAGAAGAAGAAGGAGGACGGATGCAAGTCCATGAACAAAGATGGACGAACACACACAACTATAAAATAAAATAAAATAAAATAAAATAAAAAACTTTGATGATGAGGTAACACTCAGTCACATTGGCAAGTCCATGATCCAAAATAGACGGATAAGATACTTTAAGAATGGGACGCTAATAGAGGACTACAACGAGTCCCAAAGGTTGAAAGTTCCATCATGCGTCTTGAGGGCAATGTATCAATGGCTTACCGTGTAGAAGGATGCCCAATCCTACGGATAAGCATAAGACAAACGACAAGGCTTCAATAAGACCTCAGAGGGCTAAACACTACAAAAAGGAAGCCGACAGACACCTAATCCTCATCCCAATGGGATGGATCGACAACCAAGGATACCGACGATCAAGGATGCTAACAGCACCTGATTCTCATACAAAATTTAAGTCCTACTACCTACGGGTGGAAGGACAAACCAAGTCACTCACAAGTGCCTTGGTACAAAATTTAAGTCCTTCTACCTACGGGTGGAAGGACGGACCAAGTCACTCACAAGTGCCTTGGTACAAAATTCAAGTCCTTCTACCTACGAGGGGAAGGACGGACCAAGTCACTCAAGTGCCTTGGTACAAAATTTAAATCTTACTACCTACGGGTGGAAGGACGAACCAAGTCCTACTACCAATGGGTAGAAGGACGGACCAAATCACTCACAAGTGCCTTGGTACAAATTTTAAGTCCAACTACCTATGGGTGGAAGGACGAACTAAGTCACCTGCGAATGCCTTGGTGGAAATTCTAAGTCTTCTTACCTACGGGAGGTCAGTCGGACCATGTCACCCAAAAGTGCCTTGGTCAAAATTTAGGTCCCCTACGCCAGAAATAATTTCGGGCTAGCCTGTTAAAGATTGACAAGTCTCTCAAGATCCAAATCGAACCGTCACCCCACGGATCCTTTCACTCCGAGATCATGGACCCATAGGGTGAAGGGGGCAACTGAAGAGGAGAAAAATAAGCTGACGGATCCAAGCAATGTTGATGGACGGGCCCATTAGGTGCAAGACTTGATAAGGACGGATTTGTTGGCCATGTGTCAGACAGAATCCCTATATGGGAATACTTGTGGCACACCTCCTAGATTCTAGGGGTAATTAGAGTCCTAGCGCGATTAAGGTTCTAGAAGCTGCGTGCATCGATGGAGATCTTCTTTATAATGAATATGACTTGTCCATCACGTTTGGGACTCCTCAAGAGGATTTCTACAAGGAAAGACTTCGACTCCAAGTAAAAAAATGTCAACTTTCGACTACTATAAAAGCCCTAATACCCTCACAAATCGAGGTACGCATAATTTACCCTCTCTAGCACCCTAGAGTCGTGAGAATATTTCTGACTTAACCCTCGGAGGGTATTTGGCCGGCACCACACCGGTGCTCCCTGTTAGGTTTCCTCCTTTGTGTTGTGCAGGTTCACGTTCGAGCACGTAGGTATCGTGTGGCTCACTGGTGAATTTCTCGACATCATCAACAAATAATGTATTGTAAATCCAATTTAAAGCACTAATATTATTATTTTCGTGTGTGTTCTAATAAATATTAATGTTTACTTAAAAAAAAAAGATGTTTATCCCACATTGATTATATGTGTCTAGTGTCCGCTGGTTAAAACCTAGTCTATAACTACAAATGTTAAGTCATTTTATAGTTGTATTCTAGTTAAATAATGTATTATAAACCCAGTTTAAAACACTAATATTACTATTTTGTGTGTGTTCTAATAAGTATTACTGTTTGCTCAAAAAAAAAAGTTAAAGAAAATATAACCCAATCAACTAAATTTACCAAAAACAAATAGTCCGACCTTTCAAAAATGTAAAACAAAACTAATCTGTCATTCACCAAAAAAAAATTAAAAAATAAAAAACCCCACAAACAAAGAAACAAAACCCTAAGCCCAACCTAGAGGCATAGTGAGCGTTTGGTTTCAGCTGAAAGTGGCATCCACGTTTTGCATTTTCAGAATTTTCTTTTCCCTGCACGTGAACAGTAACATCACACGGGTTCACTATGCAGGAGATAAAAATTACTATTCACGCACTGTTCATCACTGTTCACGCACTAAAAAATATTAAAAATGGGCCCCACGGTACTATTCACACATTTAAAAATTATTTTGCTACAGTATTTTCAATTTTCAGTTTTCAGTTTCAACAATAATAAGTTCAATCCAAACGGACCTATAAAGGCTGAGTGTGGGTTTGGATACCATGTTTTCCAAACCCACGTCTACGTTTCTGTCCTTTTTTTTTTCTTTTTTTCTTTTTTTCCAGTACATGAACAGTACAATCACATAGATGTACTGTGTGAGAGACAATTTTCACCGTAGCAGAACTGTTCATGTACTGTAGCGTCACTGTTCATGCATTTAAAAATATTAAAAATGAGTCCTATGGTACTATTTACACATTTTAAAATTATTTTGCTACAATGTTTTCTGTTTTCAATTTTCAGTTTTAGCAAATAAGTTCAATCCAAACGGACCCTCCAATGGCTAAACTAAAACAGTGATGGGAGAGGTAGTAGCAGCAGCAAGGCAGTAGAAGAGCCGCTGGATTCACCCCAGCCCCAACTCACTAGATCTGGTATTTCTCTCTATCTCTGTCTCTCTGTCTCTCTGTCTCTCTCTCTCACTTAAGCAAGATCAACGAGCAAAAAAAAAAAAAAAAAAGTCTCTTTGTTACTGTCTCTGTTACTATCTGAAACAGGAGACAAAGAGAGCTATTTCTCTTTTTAAGAAACTTGAATAATGACTACAAAATAAGGGTCTAGTTAATGTGTGCTCTTAGAAAAATTGAAAAAATTGTCAAAACAGTTAATTACTTTTTCATCTTTCCATAATTTTATTTTTTAAATGGTTTACTAATATATACTTTAAGAGCACATGTTTGTAAATCCCTCCAAATAATAGCAGAAGTGAATAGTAATGGATTGATCATTGGCATCCACTCATGTGTTGTGCATTGTGAGTCAAATTTTGTCTTTTTGTGCTTCTATAAATTGAATTTTTTTTTTAATAGCTAATAGTTATGTTTTTCTATTAGTGTTTGTGTCTTCTTCAAAAGTAAAAGTTAGTTTGTTTGAAACTTTGAAATTAATTGGGACTTGAGATATAATAAAATCAATGGATTGTAATGTTGTGTTGTGTACATAGTGTGACAACTTCTTTTATTTTTTCTGTTTGTGCCTTTATTTCTTTGTTCACTTGTTTATTTTGTTTGCCTATTTGTGATTTTGATTTGTCCTTTTACATTTGTGTGTGTATATATATACACAATAAATAGAAAATTTATAAAGAGTTTCATGATGAGTTTTTTTTTTTTTTTTTTTTGTCTAATACTTTTCCCCCCTAATACCAAGTTCTAGCTCCGTCCTTGGTCAGAGAAATGACCACTTAGACGAAATAATAGTTATAAACTGTACTTACAACAAAACAAAAGAATTTATTTACAAAAAATTCTAATACCACAACCAATTTTACAACTTTTTGCTTATGATATGGTGAGTGTGAGTAGTGGAGAAAAAAAATAGTAAATTTACATGTAAGTAATAACTAGATATCAACTCAGGTTGGTCATGTTAGAATTGTAGCAAATAGGTTGTGAAATAGTTTATATTCCAAGAACCAAACATAAGAGAAAAGAAGGTCCATTATTTTAAGAAAAAAGTAGGTGCAACTATAGTCCATGTGATTTGCAAGTTTCTTGTAACATTTTGGTCCTATTACAATAAATTCAATGAGTGATCTCATGCTTCTTAAGGTCTCATGAGATTTTTGAAATTTTGCATTTAAAACCTGTAATTAGTATTTTTCAAGTTATTTCGAATGGATTTCTCCTTATAATTATATAGTGTGTGTGATATGAGTGACTACATACACCTAAAGGAATTGTGATACGTCGGACAAGCTCTAAACACCATGTCCTTAAGAGAAAAATAAATAAATACATAAAACATTGCTACAGTTTACTTAGCTATTAAAATATTATATGAAATAAATGAAACAGGTTTTTATTCTTATTATCCATACCACATATTATCAAAGAGGTTTAACATATCTGATTCCAACTTTCTTAGGTCTAACCCTGGCTAACTCTCAAATTCACCACCTCTCAGCCTACTTCACCTATCAGTCTACTGTCCACCTCTATTATTCTTGCTACCAAATCTTCACAAGTGCTTTTCACACAACAGTCAATGAGAGAAACAAAGGGCTAGAAAACTCATAAAAGGAGAACATATATTATTTAAGCACTTTGTGGATGAGAAGTTGCTAATTTAGCCACAAGGCTCATCCTTTAATTTAGCCAAAACATCCACATAGAGGATTATCTATATCATTCGTGCTTCTCCACCGATCTTTAATTTGCTTAGAAAGAAGACCTTGTCCTTTTTTCTTTTTCTTTTTAAATGTTGTGCAACTCTTTAGAAAAACAAGTAAATTGCTACCCAAAAAAAAAAAAAAAAAAAAAAAAATCAACCTTAACCGATACACTAACACTCACTAATTAGACCTTTAATTAAATTGAATGAGTCAAGCATGTACCTACCACCTAGGTTCGGTTTTTTTTTTTTTTTTTTTTTTTTTTTTTTTTTTTTTTTTTTTTTTTTCCAGCGCACGAACAGTACAATCACATGGATGTACTCTATGAGAGACAATTTTCACTGTAGCAGAACTATTCATGTACTGTAGCGTCACTATTCATGCATTTAAAAATATAAAAAATGGGTCCCACAGTACTATTTACACATTTTAAAATTATTTTGCTACAATGTTTTCAGTTTTCAATTTTCAGTTTCAGCAAATAAGTTCAATCCAAATGGACCCTCCAATGGCTGAACTAAAACAGTGATGGGAGAGGTAGTAGCAGCAGCAAGGCAGTAGAAGTGCCGCTGGATTCACCCCAGCCCCAAGTCACTAGATCTAGTATTTCTCTCTGTCTCTATCTCTGTCTCTCTCTCTCTCACTTAAGCATGATCAACGAGCCAAAAAAAAAAAAAAAGTCTCTTTGTTACTGTCTTTGTTACTATCTGAAACAGGAGACAAAGATAGCTATTTCTCTTTCTAAGAAACTTGAATAATGACTACAAAATAAGAGTCTGGTTAGTGTGTGCTCTTAGAAAAATTGAAAAAATTGTCAAAACATTTAATTACTTTTTCATTTTTCCATAATTTTGTTTTTTAAATGGTTTGCTAATATATGCTTTAAGAGCACATGTTTGTAAATCCCTCCAAATAATAGCAGAAGTGACTAGTAATGGATTGATCATTGACATCCACTCATGTGTTGTGCATTGTCAGTTGAATTTTGTCTTTTTGTGCTTGTATAAATTGAATATTTTTTAATAGTTAATAGTTATGTTTTTATGTTAGTGTTTGTGTCTTCTTGAATAGTAAAAGTTAGTTTGTCTGAAACTTTGAAATTAATTGGGACTTGAGATATATTAAAATCAATGGATTGTAATGTTGTGTTGTGTACATAGTGCGACAACTTTTTTTGTTTTTTCTGTTGTGCCTTTATTTCTTTGTTCACTTGTTTATTTTGTTTGCCTATTTGTGATTTTGATTTGTCCTTTTATATGTGTGTGTGTGTATATATATATATACACAATAAATAGAAAATTTATTTAGAGTATCATAATGAGTTTTTTTTTTTTTTTTTTTTTCCTGATACCAAGTTCTGGCTCCGTCACTGGTTAGAGAAATGACCACTTAGACGAAATAATAGTTATAAACTGTACTTACAACAAAACGAAAGAATTTATTTACGAAAAATTCTAATACCACAAACAATTTTACATCTTTTTTGCTTATGATATGGTGAGTGTGAGTAATGGAGAAAAAATAGTAAATTTATATGTAAGTATTAACTAGATATCAACTCAGGTTGGTCATGTTAGAATTGTAGCAAATAGGTTGTGAAATAGTTTATATTCCAAGAACCAAACATAAGAAAAAAGAAGGTCCATTATTTTAAGAAAAAAGTAGGTGCAACTATAGTCCATGTGATTTGCAAGTTTCTTGTAACATTTTGGTCCTACTACAATAAATTCAATGAGTGATCTCATGCTTCTTAAGGTCTCATGAGATTTTTGAAATTTTGCATTTAAAACCTGTAATTAGTATTTTTGAAGTTATTTCCAATGGATTTCTCCTTATAATTATTTAGTGTGTGTGATATGAGTGACTACATACACGTAAAGGAATAGTGATATGTCGAACAAGCTCTAAACACCGTGCCCTTAACAGAAAAATAAATAAATACATAAAACATTGCTACAGTTTACTTAGCTATTAAAATATTATATGAAATAAATGCAACAAGTTTTTATTCTTATTATCCATACCACATATTATCAAAGAGGTTTAACATATCCAATTCCAACTTTCTTAGGTCTAATCCTGGCTAACTCTCAAATTCACCACCTCTCAGCCTACTTCACCTATCAGTCTACTATCCACCTCTATTATTCTTGCTACCAAATCTTCACAAGTACTTTTCACACAACAGTCAATGAGAGAAACAAAGGGCTAGAAAACTCATAAAAGGAGAACATATATTATTTAAGCACTTTGTGTATGAGAAGTTGCTAATTTAGCCACAAGGCTCATCCTTTAATTTAGCCAAAACATCCACATACAAGATTATCTATATTATTCGTGCTTCTCCACCGATCTTTAATTTGCTTAGAAAGAAGACCCTGTCCTTTTTTCTTTTTCTTTTTAAATGTTGTGCAACTCTTTAGAAAAACAAGTAAATTGCTACCCCAAAAAAAAAAAAAAATCAACCTTAACCAATACACTAACACTCACTAATTAGACCTTTAATTAAATTGAATGAGTCAAGCACGTACCTACCACCTAGGTTCGGGTTTTTTTTTTTTTTTTTTTTTTTTTTTTAGCGCATGAACAGTACAATCACATGGATGTACTGTGCGAGAGACAATTTTTACTATAGCAGAACTGTTCATGTACTGTAGCGTCACTGTTCATGCATTTAAAAATATTAAAAGTGGGTCACACAGAACTAATTACACATTTTAAAATTATTTTGTTATAGTATTTTCAGTTTTCAATTTTCAATTTCAGCAAATAAGTTCAATCCAAACGGACCCTCCAATGGCTGAACTAAAACAGTGATGGGAGAGGTAGTAGTAGCAGCACAGCAGTAGAAGAGTTGTTGGATTCACCCCATCCCCAACTCACTAGATCTGGTATTTCTCTCTGTCTCTATCTGTCTCTCTCTGTCTTTGTCTCTGTCTCTCTCTCTGTCTGTCTGTCTGTCTCTCTCTCTCTCTCTCTCTTAAGCAAGATCAACGAGCAAAAAAAAAAAAGTCACTTTGTTACTGTCTTTGTTACTATCTGAAACAAGAGACAAAGAGAGCTATTTCTATTTTTAAGAAACTTGAATAATGACTATAAAATAAGGGTCTTGTTAATGTGTGCTCTTAGAAAAATTGAAAAAATTGTTAAAACAGTTAATTACTTTTTCATTTTTCCATATATATTTTTTAAAATGTTTACTAATATATGCTTTAAGAGCACATGTTTGTAAATCCCTCCAAATAATAGCAGAAGTGACTAGTAATGGATTGATCATTGACATCCACTCATGTGTTGTGCATTGTCAGTTGAATTTTGTCTTTTTGTGCTTGTATAAATTGAATTTTTTTTAATAGTTAATAGTTATGTTTTTACGTTAGTGTTTGTGTCTTCTTGAATAGTAAAAGTTAGTTTGTCTGAAACTTTGAAATTAATTGGGACTTGAGATATATTAAAATCAATGGATTGTAATGTTGTGTTGTGTACATAGTGCGACAACTTATTTTGTTTTTTCTGTTGTGCCTTTATTTCTTTGTTCACTTGTTTATTTTGTTTGCCTATTTGTGATTTTGATTTTTCCTTTTATATGTGTGTGTGTGTGTATATATATATACACAATAAATAGAAAATTTATTTAGAGTATCACAATGAGTTTTTTTTTTTTTTTTTCCTGATACCAAGTTCTGGCTCCGTCCCTGGTTAGAGAAATGACCACTTAGACGAAATAATAGTTATAAACTGTACTTACAACAAAACGAAAGAATTTATTTACGAAAAATTCTAATACCACAAACAATTTTACATCTTTTTTGCTTATGATATGGTGAGTGTGAGTAATGGAGAAAAAATAGTAAATTTACATGTAAGTATTAACTAGATATCAACTCAGGTTGGTCATGTTAGAATTGTAGCAAATAGGTTGTGAAATAGTTTATATTCCAAGAACCAAGCATAAGAAAAAAGAAGGTCCATTATTTTAAGAAAAAAGTAGGTGCAACTATAGTCCATGTGATTTGCAAGTTTCTTGTAACATTTTGGTCCTACTACAATAAATTCAATGAGTGATCTCATGCTTCTTAAGGTCTCATGAGATTTTTGAAATTATGCATTTAAAACTTGTAATTAGTATTTTTGAAGTTATTTCGAATGGATTTCTCCTTATAATTATTTAGTGTGTGTGATATGAGTGACTGCATACACCTAAAGGAATAGTGATATGTCGGACAAGCTCTAAACACCGTGCCCTTAAGAGAAAAATAAATAAATACATAAAATGTTGCTACAGTTTACTTAGCTATTAAAATATTATATGAAATAAATGAAACAGGCTTTTATTCTTATTATCCATACCACATATTATCAAAGAGGTTTAACATATCTGATTCCAACTTTCTTAGGTCTAACCTTGGCTAACTCTCAAATTCACCACCTCTCAACCTACTTCACCTATCAGTCTACTGTCCTCCTCTATTATTCTTGCTACCAAATCTTCACAAGTACTTTTCACACAACAGTCAATGAGAGAAACAAAGGGCTAGAAAACTCATAAAAGGAGAACATATATTATTTAAGCACTTTGTGTATAAGAAGTTGCTAATTTAGCCACATGGCTCATCCTTTAATTTAGCCAAAACATCCACATAGAGGATTATCTATATCATTCGTGCTTCTCCACCAATCTTTAATTTGCTTAGAAATAAGACCCTGTCCTTTTTTCTTTTTCTTTTTAAATGTTGTGCAACTCTTTAGAAAAACAAGTAAATTGCTACCCCAAAAAAAAAAAAAAAAAAAATCAACCTTAACCAATACACTAACTCTCACTAATTAGACCTTTAATTAAATTGAATGAGTCAAGCATGTACCTACCACCTAGGTTTGGGTGCTTTTTTTTTTTTTTTTTTTTTGAATCCTATATTCGTTATTTAAATGAGATTTACAACAAACCAAAAGCCAGCCACCACGTCCCACCTGTAGATTAATTTCCACATATAATCTTCAATCATTTTAATACCTCACTTGGTTATGAGCTCTAGAAGTTACAAGGTTAGTTTTCATTAATAATTTCAATAGTTCTTATTATAGGTAACTTTAATAGTTTTATTGCTTATATCAATTATTAACCAAAAAGCATCTACTGCTCTGGGCAGGGAAATCACACTGAATGATAGCTCTAAAATAATTAATTAATAGATAATTTGTGAACTTATATACCTCATATTGACACAATAAACTCTATCATATGTACTTAAGGATAATGCACAAAGTGTAGCCATCCCATAATGCAAGTGGTACTTTTTTTTTAATGAAAATTTACGGAAAGTCGTTAGGGCATTTCCTCTATATCAATCATATTGCTAGAGTTGGTGATCTACTTGTTTGTCGAATTCGAAAAAAAAAAAAACTATGTAGTTATTAAAAACCTAAAATGTCAAATCTTGTATCTTTGAGTGTTTTTTCTTGCTATTATTTTATGTTTCCCTTACTAATTGAAATTTGAATGATAATCCTAGATAGCAATGCTTTTGTTATTTTGGCCACAGTCATACATGGCACACAGTCATCTAACCTTTATTTATGTCCAAAAAAAGTATTGTTTGTTTATTATTATAAGAATAGAACCGGGCAGGTTCAACCTGCAAGCAATATGGCGAGGAATCTAACATGGGGAAATAAAATACTGGTGTTTGGTGAATCATAGCTTTGTATGTGTTTGACACAAGGATATAAAAGTGGAGATAAAAATAAAATATATTGTATTTTTTATTATATTTTTCTATTGGATTACATGTTTATCTTTCTTGCGAGGATTAACTCACTCACATCTTCACGACTCCATTGATTTTTTTTTTTTTTTTTTATCGATTTCAGTTTCTACTCAACAAATTGGACCAGATGATAATAATAAACTTCAAACAAGAGAAAATCAAATCAAGATATCATAAAAATAATCAAGTGTATCTAGATACAAAAAATGGTGAAACTCAACAATGCAACTTCAAACGTTCCTCCAGTGACTTGTATTATCTCAGACGATTTCATGCAATTCACCATCAACGTTGCTTAAGAACTCGGAATCCCAATTCTAATGTTCTTCACTATCTCCGCTTGTAGCTTAGTGGGTTACGCGCAGATTCCTCCTCTCAAGGATAAAGGCATCATTCCACTTAAGGGTGTGAAACAAAAAATGCAGACTCCATTGAAATCTTGCATTAATTTATTAGAGCAATTGCACTTTTGGATTATTAATTATTATTATTTTTTTTGGAGAAGAATTATGAATCATGAATTATTATTATTATTATTATAATAGTTACAAACTTACAATATCCATCTTTACTTCTTTAGTTTAAAATGTAGCAATATCCTATTTTATTGTACTGTACCGATTCTACTGAACACTTTACTCCTCTATTATCATTTTATATTAAAAACTCAATTTTTTTGTTAGTTAAAAATGGGTCTGAACCAACATGTTAATGACTTTTATATCCTCCTAGAGCATTTTCATCAGGTGTGTCAAATGCCAAATATTTGGCATTTGACACACCAAACACCACTATTCAAGCCTTATGAGGTGTTCCAATTGTGTCAAAATTTTGCAACATGCTGCAGTATCATCTCAAATAAGAGACGGTACGGACATCAATACCAAAAATATTTTCGCTTATTTAATTACTTTCTCTCTCCTCCCATCAGATATCTCTCTCTCCATCTGCAACACATCTCTCTCTCTCTCTCTCTGTGTCTAGTTCTTTCATTGCCGATCTCACCACGCCACGCCATTGACCACTATGCCACTGACCACCACACCACGCCACGCTGATCTCATCACGCCATGCCAGTTTTTTTTTATTTGGTGGATTTGATCTCATCACGCCACACCAGTTTGATCTCATCATGCCATGCCGATCTCATCACGCCATTGACCACCACCACCCCACGCCGGTTTGTTTGACCACCACATCACGCGATGCCAATCTCTGTTTGGTTCAAAGATGTAGGTTTGTGCCGGTAGATGTGGGTTTGTTTGATTTGGTGGATGTGGGTTTGTGTTGGTGGTGGATTTGGGAAGTGGGTTTGTTTGATTTGGTGGATTTGGTATGTGGTTTTTTTTTTTTTTTTTTTTTTTTTTTTTTTTTTTTTTTTTTTTTAAGGTGGCATTGGTGGATGTGGGTTTGTGCCGATGGTAGCTGTCGGTGTTGTTGTGGGTTGTTGGTGGCCGTTGTTGCGGTAGTGGTGGTTGTGTCGTCATTGTTGTTGTTGATGATGATAAGGAGTTAATATATTATTTTAATGTATAGTAAATATTATTTTAATGTATATAATTGAAGAATAAAACATCTGATAAATGGAATATTGTAAAATGATGTGATAAAATAATAAAGTAAGCTTTTAATGTGCCATAATGGCATTAAAAAAAAAAAAAAAAAAAAGCTAATGAGAATGCTCTTATAACAAACATATCGCATGCGCGTAGTAATACACAATTGACAATTTGAAGGATTATAGTTGTGCATATGTGACGTACGTGTTTGTTATGGGGGCGTATTAAGACCATCATTGCGTTTGTTATTGGATGGTAAATATTAATACCATTAAAGTGTGGGTCTGGCCATGTATTTTTTTTTTTTTTTTTTAAATTGAGTTAATTTTTTTTATTTGACAAAAACACTAACCTATGGAAAAAAAAAAAAAATGTTCATTACAACATTGCTATGTTTAAACTAAAATGAGAACATTGCAATTTTCTTATAGTATGAAGGGGGATAAAGTGCAATTTTCTTTTAGTACTATCCATGAGTCCTACGGTACTATTTCAGTTAATTTTTACTTTTATCTACAGTATTTTTAACAAAAATTTTTTAGTTTCAACAAAATAAACAAATTCCAATCAGACGCTTGATCTATTTACGGCTTCACCTAACCCCACTATTTTCTTTATAAAATTAAAGTAAGCTCTCACAATAGCTGAAGCTATACTTTTGGCACAACGGGGAGCCTTTTGGGGCAGTTTCCATCTCTTGCCCCCAGGCCCCAGCTATGTTTATTCAGCAACGGTGAAGCTATATATATTTTGGTTGTTGCTTGTTCTTGATCTATTAAGATTTGACTCATTCCAAATCGTCAAACATGCAGTTTGCACGGTCTACCTTCAGCATGACCCAGCCCCAACCCCCACCGCCACCCCCCCCCCCCCCCCCCCCCCCCCAACATATATATATATAATATCACCATGTGTCAAATTTTGTACTCCTTAAAATATGTCATAACATTTTCAAAACATCATTATTTTTAGTTGTGGTGGATCGGAATCTAGTATTTTATTATTTTATTAATTTCTTTTGACTTGTGATCGGATTGACACCTTAACTTCTGTAAAAATATTATGATAATTTGTTATCACTATTGCACAACTCTTAAATAATACAAGTCCTTTAATACATTATTTTCACCCTCCCTCTACTTCACATTTTCAACTAACCATCTCCCTCCCACCCGTCCACATGATTTTTCCCATGGCTTCAATTTATAAATTTATTTTTCTACTGAGTAAGTATAATCAAAATTATGTTTCCTAAGCATTGAGACCTCAAAATTATGAATCCCTCTTAAAAAAAAAAATGCATCTTCTAACTTCAAATATTCATTAGATTGAACATTTTTTAATCATTAGAAGATGCATCTTATGAATATTACATATTAATCATTTACATTTCTTTATTACATCTTAATCAAATGGGTAAGATTGGAACATTTGCATCTTCTAATTTTTGTATCATTTACATCTTTTAAAAATCATTCTAATAGCCAAAGGCCTTATAGTTGAATTGGCACCTCTTTTGTGCTTGAGAGTCTAGGAGGAAAATGATTCGAGCTACGGGATTAATAGCATATTGTAATTATCTCTAAAAAAAAAATTCTAATATTACATCTTAATCATTTACATTTCTTTATAGTCTAATTTTACAAAGGAATCTCTTAATGGGTCTTGATGTTCATAAAAAAAAAGACAAAATTTCTACAGGCCCAATGCAAACAAGTTGTTCTCTTTGGGCCCGTCACACATATAAGGTAACGTTTTTTATTCTTTTATGTATGGCCTTAGCCTATGTAACCTTAATGGAAATTTGTGAGAGTGTGGTTTGGAAAGTAAGATTGGACCTATTTGGTTTGTTCATTGACCCAAAGCATAGGTTTTGCTAAGTAGGCACATAAAAGTAATTGAGTTGCTGCATTTATTGACTTCTAACTAGATTTGTCACATTTTAACTGCTTTCCTAGGTGCCGATTTAGTTCAGAAAGCTCAGTCAACCAGGTTTAGTCAACAAATTTCCTCAATCGTGACTAATCAGCCCATTCTATAATTCCTTCATACAAGTCGTCTTATGTATTAATAATAATAAAATTGGTTTGCCTTGGAAAATAGAAAATTAATAATGTTTCAGTGCAATTGAAACTTAGTGTCCTATATCACATATCATGGCACTTTTTCAGCCTAAACTAAACAAGTCTTCTCATAACAATTGAAACTCAATGTCTCTCAAAACTCTTGAGGTACGTTTCCACTTCATCCACCTTACTTGCATTCTATTATTCGTATCCTCTTTGTCCTCAGATTATTCGTATCCTCTTTGTTCTCAGCTTTAGTAATTTTTTTTTTTTTTTTGAAGGGAGTCTCAATATCATTTATCAACTCAAATTAGGATCCAGGTACAAAGCTTCAGCAGTTGGTGGAGGATCTTCCTCCATCCATACAAGCTCATTCTCTACTAGCCCAGCATGTTTAGCCAATACATGAGCCACATTATTTGCACCACGTCTCACACAACTCACCCTTACTGAATTAAAGCCAGCCAACAGGCACCAAATATCCTCATAGATCAGACCAAGTCGAGAATAGGACTCCTGCTGAACCTGGGCAATAGTCTTCATCACAGCAACGTTATTCCCACTTCTTTCCTTTTCTTAGAATGATAGCTTTTGGGCCATAGTTTTTTTATTATTTTTTTTTTTAAGATAAAATTTCTGAATAAATAACTAAAATTTTGTTTTCTATGCTTTGCCTCCCAAACATTATGAGCTTCTCTTTAAAAACAGTTTGGACTTTGGATCTTCAAAAATGAAATATTCAGAGTAACAAAGTATCTCACAATGATAAACAAAACCAATGACAAAGATTTCTCCCAAAATAATAATAATAATAATAATAATAATATAATGACAAAGTCAAGCGTTTTGGGAAACTAATACAATTTCAAAAACTTTAAGACCGCTTATCCATATTAAAAAACTAAACGGAATAATAAAAAGATCATTAATACTTGGCATGGTAGGCGACGGGGAGAGATGATATGGGAAAGATTGGATAAGGGTGCTGCAAATTATGAGTGGTTGACTAGATTGCCTACGGGTAGGGTGAAGCATCTTAATTGCTTTACATTAGATCATCAGCCAATTCTTCTATCACTAGACGGGAATGGGGAGTAGCAAAAATGGCATCAGAAGCCCTTTTGCTTCGAAGCCATATGGATTTCAGACTCTGAATGTAAAGAGGTTATTACTAGAGCTTGAGATTGTACTCTTGAGGGTACACCTATGTTTGCTGCTACTAAGAAACTGAAGCGATGCAAGAAATGGTTGAAAGCTTGGAGCTGTGATCACTTTGGTAATGTGCAACAAAATATAAAGAAAACTAAGGATCAGCTTTGGAGGGCAGAGGAAGTTTCGGCCAGATCTGGGAATTATGAGGAAATGGCTCAATTAAAAAAAGGAATTGCATGCCTTATATGACAAGGAAGAGAAGATTTGGCAGTAGCGGTCCAGGGTTCAGTAGTTGAAAGGGGGTGATGGGAATTTTATACAAGGGTTGCGTGATGGGAATGGAGTATGGCAAGAGAATGAGGAGGTTTGTTCGGCCTGATTGATTGATTTTTATTCTCAACTTTTCACTTCCTCGACCCCACAGGATTTGGACCGTATTTTAGATGGAGTTGAAGTTGTGGTAATTGAGGAGATGAAAGCGGAACTTGATAGACCATTTACTAGTGAGGAGGTGGGAGAAGCAATTAGGAAGATGGCTTTGCTTAAAGCCCCTGGCCCGGATGGTATGCCACTTTTACCTTTTTAGACTTATTGGACTAATGTAGGTATGGATCTTACCCAAGCTATCTTGTCTAGTTTAAATTCAAGGTCTATTCTAAAATCTATAAATCATGCCTTCATTTCTTTGATTCCTAAAGTTCATAATCCGGAAAGGGTATATGCTTTTAGACCTATAAGTTTTTGCAATGTGATTTACAAAATTATTAGCAAAGTGATTGCTAACCGCCTCAAGCTTTTGCTTAATTCTATTATTTCAGAATCTCAGAGTGCTTTCATTGCTGATATACTGATTAATGATAATATTCATATAACTTTTGAATCTTTGCATCATATGAAGACTAATTGTACAGGGAAGAAAGGATTTATGGCTATGAAATTTAATATGAGCAAGGTCTATGATAGAGTGGAGTGGGGTTTTCTTGAAAAAATCCTCCTCAAATTAGGCTTTCGGGAGTCATGGGTGGCTTTGATTGTGGAGTGTATTACCACTGCATCGTATTCTATTCTAGTGAATGGAGAACCAAAGGGTATGATTACCCCTTCACGAGACCTAAGACAAGGGGACCCTTTTTTTCCCTTATCTGTTCCTTTTTTGTGCAGAGCGGTTGAATGCTTTATTGAGAAACACTGCAACAAGGGGAGATATACAAGGGTTCTCTATTTGTAGAAATTGGCCTAAACTAACTCATCTATTTTTTTGTAGATGATTGTCTTATCTTTAGCAGATCTACATTAGCTGAGTGTAATAAAATTCATGAGTTATTGGCTTTTTATAAGATTGCTTCCGGACAAATGATAAATAAGGAGAAAATAACTCTTTTCTTTAGCAGGAATACAGATGAACAAACACAGGAATCTATAAAAGTGGCCCTTAATGTCCCTGCCATCCAACATTATGAGAAGTACTTGGGCTTGCCTTCTTTTGTTGGTCGAAACAAGACGACGTGTTTTACTCATATCAAAGAGAGGATATGGGCCCGTATGCAAGGTTGGAAGGAAAAACTCCTGCCACAAACTAGGAAGGAGATTATGATTAAGGCAGTGGCTCAATCTATCACAGTTTACTCAATAAGCGTATTCAAGCTACTGATTGGTCTTTGTAAAGACATTGAAGCAATGATTTGAAAATTTTGTTGGGATCATGGAAATTTGAAGAAAATCCATTAGGTCAAATGGAGTTATCTTTGTTCTTCAAAATTAATTGGAGGTATAGGATTCCGGGATTTCCAAAAGTTCAATAATGCTTTGCTGGCTAAACAGGTTTGGCACCTTATTCATCAAAGAGATACACTTCTTTTTAAATTTTTTAGTGCTAAGTATTTTCCAAATGATAGCATTCTTGATGCTCCAATCCATCCAAAGTGCTCTTATGCATGAAGCAATATTTTGCAAGCTCGAGATACTATTAATAAGGGGCAATATGGAAGGTCAGAAGCGGACAATTGATAGATGTGTGGAAACACCAATGGTTGCCTGAACCAAATCATGGTAAGATTATTTCTCCAAGAACCAACTCCTTAGTGAATCGGGTCTGTGATTTGTTCTACACCGACACGAGGATATAAGACCTAGGTAGGCTGACGAGCTGCTTTCTCCCATGGGAAGCAAAGGTGGTGGAGAGAATTCAAGTTTGTGAAGACTACGATGAAGATATTCTAATTTGGTCATTAACTTTGGATGGGGAATATAGTGTTCAAAGTGCCTATCGTATGTTAGTTGCTGAGGAAAACCTCACCATGTCGAGCTCGTCTTCTCCAACTGATTCAGGGTTGGTTTGGAAGAAAATTTGGAAAATATGAGTCCCTAACAAGATTCGACACTTCCTTTGGCATGCAGCAAAGGACTCTTCGCCTACCAAGCAGAATTTGAAGGCTCGACATGTTGATGAGGCTTGTGATGGATGTGGGGATCATACAAAATCGATCTTGCATTGCTTGTGGCTTTGTGACCAAGCTCATTCGATTTGGATGTCTGACATGGGGTTTAGTTTTCTGGTTCAGAAGGATTGTCATTCCTTCTTTGAAGTATTGGAGATTTTATTCAGTAAAGGATCGGGTTATCGAATTGCATTATCTGCGACTGTGGCTTGGTGTTTATAGCAGAGACGGAATAGGATGCGGGAACAACTATCTTCACGGTAGCTTCATGAGATCAGAGACAGAGCAAGGGAGTTGGTGGTGGAATTCTGGGCAATGCATAAATCGGAAAGCCGAGGTCTTGTTCGGTGCCCACAAGTGCGATGGGTTCCTCCACTTGAAGCAAGCTACAAAGCAAACTTTGATGCAGCTATTTTTGGAGGCTCGGGTTCTGCAGGGATCGGTGTAATGTGTCGAGATCATACAGGGAGTATTATTGCGGCATTGAGTAAAAAAATTGGCTCATGTCAATCAATTGAAATGGTTGAAGCTTTGGCAGCAAGGAGGGCAGTAATATTCATAAGGGAGCTGAGTTTGTTCAATGTGATTTTTGAGGGTGACTATCTCCATGTTTTACAAGCTCTAAATAGTGCAGGTAGATGTCACGCTATGTTCAGTCATATTATCAACAAAACTAAGAGGCTTGGAGGGTGGTTGCAACGTTGTCAGTTCAAGCATGTCCCACAGTAAGGAGATAGGTTAGCTCATAACTTAGTTAGGAGAGCAGTTTTATCTGCAGATACTAATGTATGGGTAAAAGATCTGCTTGGGGTTTTGGATAATGTATTCCGGTCCGATTTATCCTAATTTTTAATGATACTATGCTTACCTTTTTCTAAAAAAAAAAAAAAAAAAAAAAAAAAGAAAAGAAAAGAAAGAAAGAGATCATTTAATAAAATTGATTTCTTAAATTAAAAAAAAAAAAAAAAAAAGGTGTTGAAATTGTCTTTATTATGACTGCAAATTTCAAAATTCAAATAAATAAATTTACTATAACTTAAATCAATATCATTGGTTTCAAGGAAAAAGAAAATCTGAATTGGTCTTATAGGGACTGAGTTTGAGCACTTTTACTACTAGATGAGTTGGCTCAGGCCCAACTAGCCCAATACAATAAATTTATAAAGAATGAGTTTAAAAACTAGGCCTTAGTGAGGGTTACAACAACTAGACACGGTTATAAACTGATTGGAATAACAAGGACGCGGACTAAGGTATGAAATTCTGTCCTTGGCCCTCCCTTGAGGAGCTTGTAGTTCTTATTATTTCTTTAGTGCTCCGTTGCAGAAGTTTCAAAGATGATACAAATGGCTACTGTGTTTTTTGTTTCTAAATTCCCTATCCTCATTTTCTGGAGGATTTCTTACATTATATACCCTTTTCTAGTTGATCTTGGCCCTCCATTTGTTGATCATGAAAATCACCACTCGAGTGTTTGTCCCATCAGCCACCTTCCCAAACCTCTTGTGAGTTACAGCAACCAAGGCAGCACTGTTTAGGAGTCATTTCCTCATTAATGTGGCTAGGACATTAGTTATGGGCATTTAATGCAGAGGTGACAGTTTCTCCTTGAATTGCTCCTCCGTCATGCTCCCATGGTTAACCCATTGCACTTGTCCTTTTTCTTGTGTGCCGATTTTCCCTTCTGTGATTTCGACTGGCCAAGGACAGGATCGTCCTCGGCAATGTTTCTTGGTACTTTAGACTTCCTTCATTCGTCCTCGCTTCCTCCTCAGCATGGGCCTTAGGCTTGGTATAAAATGGGCCGGGGTTGTCAAATTCTTTGGCCCCACAATAGCCCCTCAAAATCCTACTATCTGGCTCTTCAGATAGAGAGGAGGATTTTGATGTCCTTGGGCCTTTGTCATGGCTTGTCAAGTCTTGTCCTCCGTCAGTACCAGAGTCTTTTCACTTGTCTAAGGTGCGTTCCTAGCGCTTCGGTAAACGGAGTGTGCCCTTATTAAATTCTGGCGGCTCTGTGCTCCCCACGTTTAATGGTGTGATGGAAATCTAACAGTGGGGATTTTTTTAACTTTATGGGCGGGAAACCCGCACGATCCTTTTTAATTGGAGGTATAAATACCCATTTGAACCGATTTGCCTCCTTACTTTTACACTCGAGTTCTTGCGCACATATCTTGAATTTGGTCAAATCTCCAATCAAACTCACATTTCTTTTCAGTATAAAAAGCCTGTCCGAGGAGCTTTTCCTCAATTCTGTAAGTTTTCTTCTCCCTCTAATTCACATTTTCTCTCTTTCTTTCATCCTTCCCTGAGTCCTTTAGTCATTCTTAGGGATTGGTAGGTTTAAAAAGTTGGTTGAGTCTAAAGAGGCAATGGAGAAGTTCATGGCCGATTATAGGATACCCCGTAACGTAGGTTTAAGATACTACAAAGAAAAGGAGTGGCATTTTAGGAGGCAAGACGGGAAAGTAGTAATTCCCATAATCGCCTTCCTAGAAGCTGGTATGAGAATCCCTATGGAGCCGGTGATGAGGGACTACCTTAGACATTTCCGCTTAGCTCCCATCTAGTGTGCCACCAACGTGTTTAGGATCCTGGGTTGTGTGGATGCTTTAAATGAGAAAATGGGGTTGAGGTTAACCCACCACGATGTAAACTAGTGCTACAACCTCCAACACCTAAAGGGTAGGTCTTATTATATGAAGACAAGGGACGATAAGGTTCGGCTTATTTAGTGCCTCCCCGTGTCCAGCAAGGGGTAGAATAAGGACTTTCTCATCATGTCCGAGGAGTGGCATAACGGCCTTCATTATTCGACAGAGGAGGGGGTACTAGGTGGGGTATTCAAAGTAAGAGAGGGTTAATCTTTTGCGTTATCACAGTTTGCATTATTCGGTTTCTAATATGAATGTGCTTACTTTTTGCAGATCCACACGCCTTTGAACAACACTTTCACTTGGTCAATCGGGAGGATTTGGAAACCATCCTTAGGGCAGAGGTCTTTGTGAACGAAGCTGATAACCAAATTAGAGCCGCTCACAAGATTCTCGGGTATGATCCCCTCTAGAAATTGTTCTCAGCTTCGAAGTATGTGATTAAAGCCAAAAATCCTCAGCTTCACAAGATCACTGTAATAGAGCACGGGTTCTTGCTTCCTGAAGGATCTTCCATCCTAGGAGGTGTTCTGTTGGTAGGCTCTTCTTCATCCCATCAGGCTGCAGAGGCCGAGGGAGAAGGAGCAGAAAGAGAAGAAGAATTTATTAATTTGGGTTCATCTAAGGACGAATATGGTGCTTTCGACCAGGTCAATCCATCTGAGGATTCTTCTGGTGACTTGGGTGACCCCAATTTGACTAAAGCAGATCTCCTATCAGAAGGGATTTCTTCTTAGTCCGAGATGGGTTTTAAGAGAAAACCTCAAACCAACCTGCTTGAACTAATCGAGGGCCAACCGGGGAAGGACGTGCTGGGGAAGCCACAATCCAAGCTTCCTCCTCCTCCACCCAAGCTTTAGCTTGTCCAGACCAGGTCATCTTCCACCTAGTCCAAGCTTTCACCTCCTCTTCCTCAACCAAATCTACCTCCAAGGCCCGAGCCTACTGAGCCCAAACATAAGAAGTATCCTAAAGGCAAAAGACACATGGAAGCTGATACATCTCATTCCTCCCAAGAAGGGGATGAAACTCGGCGAACTTCAAAACAGCAGAAGATGGGGCATAGAGGCCTTGATAAATAAGCTAATACTCAGCCTGAGCCCCAGGCCTAGCTCCCTACGCCGACACTTCACAGGGCTCCCTTGATGGACGACGCTTTCCTTAGGGACTTCTGAGGGGGTGAAGGGGCTTACGTGACCGATGCGCTAGAGTGGTCCCTGCTACTCTCCGCCGATATGGCCAAGTTAGAGAATTTGAGGAGGCAGGAGGTCTTCCTCAGCATTAAGAAGTACTTGGGCATGGTAAGATTTCTAACACTTGTGACTCTGTTGATTTTTATTCTTTGGTTTCCAACTTATTGTGTACCTGTTTCAATTGGCAGGCTATCTAGGCCACCTATAGGTTGGAAGAAGCAGCCAATGACCAAAGCAGGGCCCTGGACCTCGAGCATGACAAGCGCTTAGATGCCACGCGGACTCTTAAGAACTCCAAGGCTGATCTCCAAAAAGTAAAGGAGGATCTGAAGGAGATGACGAGGGCCAGGGATAGCGTTGAATCCGACCTAGCTAGCGCTCAAAAATGAGCTGAGGACCAAACAAGGCGCCTGATGGAAGCTGAAGGTCAGTTGAAGATTGCCAAGGAGTAGATCACTAATCTGAAGAAGAAGTTGGCTGAGGTAGAGGGGGCTAGAAATGTTGCAGAATGGGCTAGGGACGAAGGTTTGAGGGCTAAGGAGGAGGCTGAGTTCGCTAGGACAGAGGCCGAGACCTCTAAGGAGAAGGCCCAAGTGGCGGCTTTTGACTTAGGAGTGGCTGAGACCCAAACCTTTCTCAAGGCTCAAGTACCTGGAGTACGTAGGCTCTACTGTTCACAGGTTTGGAATGAAGCCCTTAAACAAGCTGGGGTTGAGGCTTCATTCGACCTGTGAAAGGTAGAGAATGTATAATACCCTCCTACCATTCAGGAGTCTGCCCCCTTTAGCTATGAGGCTGAAGTTGCTTCTGAGGAGGATAACTACTTGACCTGAGGCAGCTCTCGTTATAACTATTCCAGATGAGCCACCTGAGGAGGGTGAGTTTTCTGGGGCAATAAAAACAAGTGAAGGCCTGAACCTTGAAGCGTCCTAGAAAACCGCAGAGTCTACGACTGATGCTCGGGCCCTTCGTGCCAAGGAGTCAGCTCTCCTGGTTGAGCCCCTTTAAGCTGTTCCCCTTGAAGCCATTCCTCCAAGCCAGGATCCTCCAGCTTTTGACACAACCTCTCAACAACCCTCTAAGGACAAATTGACCATAAAGTTGAAGAAATAGGCTGCCTCTGTTTGAGTCCCCTCCCTTTTTTTTTTCTTTTTTTTTTTTTTTTCTTCTTCCCCTTTTTTTTTTTTTGTTGGACATTTGAACTGTTGTAATGGAACATTTGGATTGAATGTATGCAATTCCCTTTTCATGTGTCAATTGTTGCTATGATGGGTTCTGCCATTTATATAACTTGTTCTTTGATTATTAGCTAAACAGTCTCAACAGTGTGACTCATTTTCCATTTTTGAAACAGTAGCCAAAAAATGTAAAGTCCATAATAATAATTTCCACTTAGATTGGTTAACAATTGAGCCGCCTCATTACTACGACTTGCTTTTGCTGAATAGACTATAAAAGGCAATAACCTTACAATATGAATCCTATACCTCATGAATTGGTCATCATAATGGGTAAAAAATGTTAAGTGCATAGCACTCATAAAGATGAACCTTTAAATCCTAAGCTCAAGTGCCACAGCACAATGTGCAAAGGTACTCATAGGTATATTCTAAACATTCACTGACCTCAAGGAAACAGTTAGCTATTGACTATGTAGGGGAGTTAGGTTTAATGTACCTCAAAATGCTTTAAGTGATGCTCATGGGCTTATGTTTATTTACGGTTTTATTGAATGAGGACAGGGCAATTGGTCTGAGGTGCCAGGCTCCCCTTTGGTTGTATTTGTAACTTAGATGAATGCTTAAGCTTGTTAATTTCCTTAATGGTTGTGGTCCGAGGAGTCACACAACACCTGGAATCTGTTTAACGCTCAGGCATTTACTGAAAGTAGTTAGTTTTCCTATAGGTTTAAGTTCGATGACCATGCAAGACCTTGGTTCTGTCTAACACTTAGATCTTCCTTAAAAGTAACTAGTTTCCACATAGGTTTGAGTTCGAGGATCATGCAAGACCTTGGTTTTGTCTAGTACTTATATTTTTCTTGAGGTAACTAGTTTTCCCATAGGTTTGAGTCCGAGGACCATGCAAAACCTTGGTTTAGTCTAGTACTTAGATTTTTCTTGAAGTAACTAGTTTCTTCATAGGTTTGAGTCCAAGGACCATGTAATACCTTGATTCTGTCTAGTACTTAGATTTTCCTTAAAGTAACTAGTTTCCCTATAGGTTTGAGTCTGAGGACCATGTAATACCTTGGTTCTATCTAGTACTTAGATTTTTCTTGAAGTAACTAGTTTCCCCATAGGTTTAAGTCCGAGGACCATGCAATACTTTGGTTCTGTTTAGTACTTAAATTATTACCAAAATACAATACATATAATCATAATAGACTTAAAATTTGAAATAGAGAAATGCTTTTATTAATAATAATACATTCCCAGGTTATTTACATTCCATGGACGAGGTACAACTTTCCTATCTAAGTCTTCCGAGTAGTATGCATCTATTCCTACTATTGAAGTAATTTGGTATGGTCCTTCCTAGTTGGGTCCTCGCTTTCCAAAGGATGGGTTCTTGGTGGCACCCACAACTTTCCTCAACACTAAGTCCCCTGGTGTTAGCGGTCTCAGCTTCACATTGACATCATACCCCTGCTTGAGCTTTTGGTGGTAATAGGCCAGTTGGATCACTGCCTTTTCTCTTCGTTCATCGATCAGATCTAGGCTCTTCCCCAGTAGTTCATCATTACTGCTTTGAGTGAAGAAGCTCATCCTCAACATTGGGAAGTTTGCCTTTAAGGGGATGCAACCTCTGCCTCATAAGTCATGGCGAAAGGTGTCTCTCCCGTTGACCGTCGTGGTGTAGTTCGATAGGTCCATAAGACGTGTGGTAGCTCTTCTACCCACCTTCCCTTGGTGTCATCCAGCCTCTTCTTAAGCCCATTGACTATGACCTTGTTGACAATCTCGGCCTGTCCATTTTCCTGAGGGTAAGCTAGAGTTGGGTACCTGTTTGTAATCCCTAGTTCACAACAGTATCTTCTGAAGGCTTTGTTGTAAAATTGGAGTCCATTATCTGAAATGAGGGTATGAAAGACCCCGAATCATGTAACAATGTTTCTCCAGATAAATTTCTTAGCATCCACATCTCTAATGTTAGCTAATGGCTCAGCTTCGACCTATTTGTTGAAATAATCTATGACAACCAACAGATATCTTTTTTTTCCTGCTGCCTTGGGGAAAGGACCTACAATATCTAGGCCCCACTGGGCAAACGACCATGGACTGGATAAAGGGTTAAAAACCCCTCCTACCTAATGAATATTTGGGGCAAACCTTTGGCATTGGTCACATTTCTTAACATATTCTAGGGTCGCCTTTTGCATCCTTGGCCACTAATATCCCTGAGTAATGGCTCGGTGTGACAGAGATCTTCTTCTTGTGTGACTCCCACAGATTCCCTCGTGCAACTCTTCAAGCAGTAATTTTGATGCTTCTGGGTGAATACACAACAAATATGGCCCAGAGTAGGAGTGCTTATACAATTTGTGGTCCTTAGATAACCAGAATCGAGGAGCGTTTCTTCGTATTTTCTCAGCCTCTGACTTCTCCTCAAGTAGAATATCATCTTTCAGGAATCTCACCATAGGGTCTATCCAGCTAGGACCCATACTAACTTGATGGATATGAACCACCCTTTTGCAACCTCATTTGGCCCATCCAGATGCTCAACAATAATAGTTCGAGGCAGGCTTGCCGAGGAAGTAGCAAGCATGGCCAATGAATCAGCATGGGTGTTTCCACTTCTGGAGACATGTGACAAGCTGAAAGATCAAAGTATGACCGTAAGCGTTTGACCTGGCTTAAGTACTCTTACATCTTCACATCTCTAGCTTCCAACTCTCCCTATACCTAGCCCACTACCAATCTCAAGTCCGAGAACATCTCTACTACTTTCCTCTCATTTTCTGCACCATGGCCATTCCTTGTAACAAGGCCTCATACTCAACTTTGTTATTTGTGGCTGAGAATCCAAGTCTCAGGGATTTCTTTATGATAGTCTTCTTAGGAGATTCTAGGACTAGCCCCACTCCGGACCCCTTTTGATTTACTGCACCATCAACGTACACCTTCCAACATAGGGGTCCTGGCATAGAGATTACCCCAATGGATTTTCCATCCATGTTTCGCCCCTCGGCTACTATTTCTACTAGTGGTTCAGCAAATTCAGCCACCAAGTTAGCCAGGACCTGGCCCTTTATAGAGGTCCAAGGCATGTACTTAATGTCAAAAGCTCCCAGAATTGTGTTCCATAGGGCAATCCTTCCAGTGTAATCAACAATCCGAAGCATAGATTTCAGGGATAGTTGGGTCAGGATAACCACTGTGTGGGCTTGGAAATAATGGGGAAGTTTTTGCGTAGCATAGACCACAGCTAGTGTGGCTTTCTCTAAGGGTAAGTATCTAACCTCAACTTCATGTAGTGACTTGCTTACGTAATATACTGGCTTTTGAAGGCCATTGTCATCCCGTATTAGCACCAAGCTCACAGCATGAGGGCCTACAGCAATATATGCGTCTAGGACTTTATCTGCCTCAAGGCTGAACATGATAGATGGTCAGGATAGGTACTCCTTGAGTTGCTAGAAGGCCACAATATAGTCCTCGGACCACTCAAATCCTTTCCACTTGTCATTCAAGAAGTAGAATGGTATGCATCTATTCGCTGACCTAGAAATTAATCAGTTCAAGGTTGCAATCATTCCAGTAAGCTTTTGGACCTCCTTGGCATTTTGTGGTGATTTTAAATCATTAATAGCCTTGGTCTAGTTTGGGTTAACTTCAATTCCCATATAAGTAGCCATGTAGCCAAAAAAACTTGCCTAATCCTACGCTAAATAAACATTTGGAAGCATTTAAGCGCAGGTTGTGCTTCCTTAAGACATCAAAGGTGCTACCGAGGTCTCCTAAATGCTCGGATACCACTTTACTCTTCACCACCATATCATCAACATAGATTTCAATGTTCTTGCCCAGCTGTGGCTCGAACATCCTCGTCATTATCCTTTAATAAGTGGACCCTGTGTTCTTCAGATTGAACAGCATCACCTCATTGTGGTAGTTCCCAATAGGTGTTACGAAGGCTGTCTTCTCCTGATCCTCCAAGGCTAGTGGTATTTGATGGTAGCCTTGAAAGGCATCTAAGAATCTCATCCAAGGATGGCCCGCAGTTGCATCCACCAGCTGGTCTATCCGAGGTATGGGGAACGGGTCTTTTGGGCATACCTTATTTAGGTCTGTGAAGTCTACACAAACCTGCCATTTTTCACTTTTCTTCTTGACCACCACGGTGTTGGCCAACCATTTGGGGTAAAAAACCTCTTTGATAGCCCTTGCATGCTTAAGCTTCTTCACCTCATCCCTAATCGCATCGATGTGCTCTCTTGATGGGCGCTGGGGTGGCTACTTCTTGGGAGTGATGGATGGGTTGACATTGAGATGGTGATAGATAAAGGCTGGATCAATCCCTAGAGCATCACAGGCGCCCCATGCAAACATGTCTATATTTCTTTTGAGAAACTCAATCAACTTCTCCATTTCCTGAAGAGGCAGTTGAGCTTTGACCTGAAAAAACTTCTTTGGGTCATTACCATTGACCACCTTTTCTAGATCTTCACATTTTACCCCATCAGCAGCGATATCAGGAGGCGACACCAGGGCCTTTGATTGCTATAAGTCCTTTTCCGCAGAGGCCAAAGACCCCGCATCAAGCTGATGTGAAATGGCAGCCACCATACACTGCCTTGCTGTGGATTGGCAACCACAGATTTTGAAAACCTGTTTCCTGGACAGGAATTTCACTTTCTGATGCAAGGATGAGGCAATAGCCCCCAAGGTACGGAGCTAGGGCCTTCTAACGATGGCTGTATATGGAGAGTAGGTGTCCACCACGATAAAGTTCACCTTCACTATCTCTGGGCCGGTCTAGATGGGTAGCCTAATCATGCCTTTTGGAATAACAAGCTTCCCATCAAAGCTCATTAAAAGAGAGTTATAGGACGCCAAATCTTTCGATTTTAACCTTAGCCCCCTGTAGAGATCGGGGTACATAATCTCGGCCCTACTGCCATCATCCACCATCACTCTTTTCACATCGTAGTCCTTAATTCTGAGAGTGATCACCAGTGCATCATCGTGGGGCTGGGTGGTTCCAATCTTGTCCTCTTTTAAAAAGCTCAAGATTGGGTGAAAATTCATCCTGACCTTCTTCGGTTCTGGCTGGGATTCCTCGGCAGGTAGTTGAGCCACAGATAACACTCGTGAAGGGTGCGTGCCTATTCTTCCTGGCATGGTCAAGATTACATTGATCGTCCCTACGGGTGGCCCTAGAGCGGTATCTCTTTGAGGCTCTTGATGGGTCTAGCCAGGATAACCACTAGAATGATGCAGAAGGTGCTTCAGCTTTCCTTCTCGTACTAGCTGGTCCATATAATTCCAGAAGTTCTTGCAGTTCTCCATGGTATGTCCGTGGTCCTGGTGGTATTGGCAATAAAAGTTCTGATTGTGCCTCGTGGACTCCCCCGCCATCTTACTCGGCCATTTAAAGTATGGCTCGTTCTTGATTTTCTCCAACACTCGATGTACTGGTTCTCGGAATACAGCATTGACAGTTTATGTATAGGCTGCTTCGGATTGCCTTACGAAATCTCTCCTCGGGTGGTTACTATTATATCAGTCCAACTTGAAATTCCTCCTTTCCTGAGGGATAACCTTTTCTTTTCCCTTACCTTGCAGCTGGTCCTCCTCTACTCATTTATACTTATCGATCTGATCTATCAGTTGGCACACACTGGTGATAGGCTTGCCAGTCAGAGACTTCCTCAAGTCGTGCTCAGCTGGGAGGCTATTTTTGAAGGTGCTGATGGTGACATCGTCGAAATTGCCGTCCATTTCATTATACATCTCCCAATATCTATCTGAGTAAGCCTTTAGAGTTTCTCTATCATGCATGGATAAGGCCAATAACACACTCAAGGGCCGAGGAGCTCTGCTATTTGTAACGAAACGGGAGCCAAAGGCTTGGGTTAGCTGCCTATACGACTCTATGGAATTTTTATTTAAGCCATTGAACCACCTCATTGCCACCAGTCCCAGGCTAGATAGGAAAACCTTGCACATCAGTGCCTCGTTTTTGGAATGGACAACCATCCTTTGATTAAACTGGCTCACATGCTCCATGGGGTTTGTTTTGCCGATATATATGGTGAAGGTTGGCTGCTGGAATCGTCAAGGCAGTGTAGCCCCTTCTATGTGGCGTGTGAAAGGTGACTTGGAAAGTTGATCCAGTGCCCTTCTCATGGCATTATTTCCAAGGCCCCCACGAGATGGGCTTTTACATTTACGCCATCAGTAGTGCTCTTCTTCGTGAGAGAAGGTCTCCCTAGGAGGAGTTCTCGATCTTTGCTTATAGTCATCATTGCTTTCATTATCGGAGGGCATGTTAGGGCTAGAATGAGGCCCCCTTCATTGTGCATGGCACAGCTTTCTCTTCAAGTCGTCTATTTGCCATTGCATGGCCTACTTATCATTCTGTCTCTGGGATACGTGACACCTAACTTTTTTTGGCTACATAACCTGTTTGACATTTTGTCTCTAGAGCACATGATTGCCCACACGAGAATGGCTTCTGCTGGTATGAGTGGTGTGCACACTTCCCTCTTAAAACCTTCCATTCTCTTCATTTCGATCATGCTTCGGGTTAGGAAAGTTACCCTGTTGCTGGGATCTAGCTGGTTTAGGCTGATGAGAGCTTGCTTGATGAGGGCCTAATCCTACCATGCTTGATTGTTGCCCTTGTTAACACATAAGTTCTTCCCAGAGACAGTGCCAATTGTAGGGACTGGGTTTGAGCACTTCTACTACTAGATGAGTTGGCTCAGGCCCAACTAGCCTAATACAATAAATTTATAAAGAATGGGTTTAAGACCAAGACCTTAGTGAGGGTTACAACAACTAGACATGGTTATAGACTGATTGGAATAACAAGGACGCAGACTAAGGTATGAAATTCTATCCTCAGCTCTCCCCTGAGGAGCTTGTAGTTCTTATTATTTCTTTAGTGCTCCGTTGCAAAAGTTTCAAAGATGATTCAAATGGCTACTGTGTTTTTTGTTTCTAAATTCCTTATCCTCATTTTCTGGAGGATTTCTTACATTATATACCCCTTTCCAGTTGATCTTGGTCCTCCATTTGTTAATCATACAAATCACCACTCGAGTGTGTGTCCCATCAGCCACCTTCCAAAACCTCTTGTGAGTTGCAGCAACCAAGGCAGCACTGTTCATGGGTCATTTCCTCATTAATGCGGCTAGGACGTTAGTTGTGAGCATTTAATGCAGAGGTAACAGTTTCTCCTTGAATTACTCCTCTACTATGCTCCCATGGTTGATGATGTCGCGGAAGCCTGAAGAAAAGCACACACGATGCTCTCTTGATGAAACAGAAACTAAACTGTTAGTTTCTGGGTAGTAAACCTCGAATCCACGAGGGGTTCCTTGAATCCACAAGGTGATAGGTCTGGAATCCACCAGAAAACACAAAAGACACAAGTCTGAATTTTTATTGATAATAAACTATGAAAAACGTTTACAGACTTAAGAGCCTATTTAAGGGCTCCTTAAAACTTGACTGACAAGAAAATATAATCTAAAATAACTCCTAATTGATACCTAACCATAACAGAAATCAAATTTGACCTAAAAAACATTAAATACACCTAAAAACAAGGAAATAAATTCACCTAAACCTAAAATAACGTTTTTTACATAAAAATACCAAAAATAATAAATTACAATAATTAAATAGTAAATTGTGTCCTACATCAGTTGACCCATTGTACTTGTCCTTTTTCTTAGGATGCTCTGGGAGGTTGCCTTTGATGGCATGCCGATCTTCCCTTCTATGATTTCGACTAGCCGAGGACAGGATCGTCCTCGGCGATGTTTCTTGGTACTTTGGACTTCCTTCGTTCATCCTCAGACATTTCTTCCTCCTCGGCGTGGGCCTTGGGCTTGGTATAAAATGAGCCGGGGTTGTCAAATTCTTCGGCCCCACAGGTCTCATTAAGATTGATTAATTTGATTCAAGATGGCTAACATTAATATATGTATAAATAAATAAATAAATAAGTTTATTGAAATGATTTTTTTTCTTATTTAAAAAATGAGAAAGCTTAATCGGCCAATATCTATGAGGGGTTGTTAATGTGTACTCCTAGAGTACACAATAATTTTCCCTCTATGAGATCTATTTCAAGCTTTTTAAATTAATTTTTTTTTAAAGTTGTAATAAAGATTTAAAAAGAAATAAAAAAACAAAACTGGAAAAAAAATTGATTTTTTTGTTTGTTAGAAAAAAGCGACAGATTTTTATTAATGAAAACATCGAATATACAAGGTGTAAGTTGGGTAACTTGATGGGGGATCAACCCAATTACCATGCTCCGTATCACAGAAAAAAACTATAATATAGCATCTTATGATTTTAGCAAAACTAAGAAGAGGTCTCTAACCCGTGATGACTTTGCTACAATAAACAGGTCTTATAGCTTTAAACCTCGTTGTATAACCTTAATGAGACATAAGACAATATTTCCATTTGTCCATATATACGAGCCAAGGGCACAAGAGAGAATAAAAAAAAAGATGGGATGAAACATTGAAACATTGATATTTATGCGTGGGTAACTTTTAGGGAAAATGAATGTCTTGAAACGTTCTGAAGAGGAAGAAGGCACTTTATCGCGCAGTACCAAGAAATTTAAGGAGAGTCATCAAAATACAGGGGATAGGAATGAAAATCACATGGCAAGGAAGATGTTGACAGTGCTATGCAGGAAGATGTTGAATCTGATCAAGAAGATGAGGATGCTCAGGATGATAACATCAAAGTGTGTTTCTCCAGAGAAGAAAAAACTTGCATGCGAGCACCATGGTACCAAACTCTCATGATCAAACCTTTTGGGAGAAAGATAGCTTACTCATTCCTAGTTTCGAAGCTTAGAAGTATGTGGAACTTGAAAGGAGGTATGGATTGCATTGATTTGGGGTTTGATTTTTTCCTTACTAAGTTTGAGCTCAGAGAGGATGTTGATAACATACTTAAGGGAGGTCCGTGGTTCATAGGACAGAATTTCTTAGCCGTTAGGTAGTGGGAACTAGAATTCAAAGCATCCATAGCAAACTTTTCTTTAGTTGCTATGTGGGTTAGACTTCCTAAATTACCAATCGAGTTTTATGAGCATAGTGCATTACTTAAGATTGGTAGAGCTATTGGTCCCGTGCTCCGTATTGATTCACACACTGCTAATGGAGCCAGAGGACGTTTTGCACGCATGTGTATTCAAGTTAACCTTGATAAACCCCTTGTCCGAAGCATCTTCTTGGGCAAGCTGAAACAAATTATTCAGTATGAAGGGGTGGATTCTTTATGCTTTGAGTGTGGTCATATTGGACACAAAAAAGAGGTGTGCCCATTCACAGTCCGTGAACCCACTAGTGAAGTGCAGGTTGAATAGAGCATGGAAGCCACACCTAAGGAGGCAGAGAAACTAGCAGATAAAAGTCATGATGACTTTGGAGAATGGATGATTGGGACTAGGCGCAAGCCAATGAGTAAGGAACGTGACAAGCCTAGCAAAGTGAGCTTGAGTCAATTTGATGAGTCTTCTCAATCCTTGTATGATAGGACTTCACCTAGAGCAATGGAGCTAGAAAGGGTGGCGGGAAAAAGGAAGGCACCACAATCTCTGCTTGCTGTGACACCTAGAGAAAAGGGTAGGTCTAACAAGTCCCATCAAGATAAACCAGCTAATGGAAAGAGTTCCAAACGAAATGGAACTCATGCTAACTAAAACCAGAAGGCCAAAAGTGCCGTTGGAAGCCAAAGGAAGGATGTGGGCCTAACAAAAGATAGTGGTTTTGTCTTTGGGTCTAGTGTAGGCCCTTCGAAGATTAATGGACCAAGCCAAGGCCCATGGCTTTTAAATAAAACAAATGACTCGAAGGAGGGGTTAATAACAACGGTTGAGGGTGCTCACAGTAGCGCATTAGGAAATAGCAACAATGGAGAAAACAGAGAACTGGGGAATTTTTTACAAGGGCAAAATACTTCTGATTGGAGATCAAACAATCCAATTGATCAGGCAGGACCCGACGGAGGTATGGGGGTGGTTTGATCTAGAATTGATGTTAGCATGGAAGAATATGTTCCCGTTAACTGAGGAGAGCAGAGGCCTGGGTTATCTTCCCCTGAAGAACAAAGCTTGGGAGATCATGCCAAATCCATGTTGGAGATTTCTCACGAACAGGCCAGTGGTGCATGCCCCTCCAACTGCAAGCTCAAGCTCATCAGAGACAATTTCAAAGATACAAAGCTCGGAAAAATTTCTAACAGAGGCAAAAAAGGAATGGGTGGAGTCGGTGATTGCGGAGAGGAAGATACTTCAGAACAAACCTGTGGAATGCTCTATAAAGGGGAATTTGCACAGGGTGAAGATGATACAATTCGCGGAGGCAGAGACTAGTGGCACCATCCTCAACAGAGCAACACAGGAGATGATGGGGATTCTCAACCATTCGGTGACTCTGTTTCACGAGAAATTGGTGAGAAAGCCAGAGATGATTGCAGCATGGAGGTTGAGAGACACTAAGGACTCTTCTTTCGCGGTGTGCTTCGATTCCTCTATTACCCCATTTAAGATCATGAATATATTAATTTGGAATTGTAGGGGTGATATGAAACCCCAATTCAGAAAAACAGTGATGGATTTAGTGGAGTGGCACAGTTCTATTCTCATGGTTATTACTGAAACTAGGATGAGTGGATCAAGAGCTTTAGAGATGATTGAGACGCTGCCTTTTGATGGGGTGGAAGTGACAGATACAATTGGTTTTGCTGGGGGTATCTAGTTACTCTGGAGGACTGATTTGGTGCAAGTGGATGTGCTGGCAGTAACGGAGCAGGAGATTCATGCGATCATCCAGGTAAGATCTCAAACTCTAAGCTGGATTATTAGTGCCGTTTATGCTAGTCCTAGGTTTGCTGAGAGATGTATGCCTTAGGAAAACCTTAAATTGATATCTAATTTACATGACCTTCCTTGGGCTCTTCTGGGAGATTTTAATAAGGTTATCTCTGAAGGGGAAAAATCTAGAGGCAATCCTATCTGTCAAAGAAGAGTGAGAACTATTCTTGATTGTATGAATAAGTGCCAAATGATGGACTTGGGCTTTTCAGGGCCTAAATTTACCTGGACCAATAAGAAAGAATTAGGGGGCCTTATCCAGTGCAAGCTTAATAGATGTTGGGCCAACCCTAGTTGGAAAGCCTCTTTTCCTGAGGCTAATGTGACTCACTTGGCTAAAGTGAACTCGGATCACTGCCCTCTCTTGTTAAATTTATATCCTAATCTTGTGGTAAATTCTAACAGACCTTTTAGGTTCTAACCCATATGGCTTAGTCACAAGGATTTCCTTACCATTGTTAGGGAATCATGGGAAATGAGGGAAGAAGATTTACCTGGTGCTGTTACTAGATTCACTTAGAAGGCCCAAACTTGGAATAAAGAAGTTTTTGGGAATATTTTTGTGAGGAAAAGGCAGATTATGGCTAGGCTTCTTGGTACTCAAAGAGCCCTTGCCAACAACCCTAATAATTTTCTTATTAATATGCAAGATCAACTTTCTGAAGAGTATAATGTGATTCTTCAGCTTGAGGAGGAACTCTGAGCAATGAAGTCTAGGGTTAATTGGACCATTTTTGAGGAAAGAAATACAACTTATTTTCACATGTCTACCATTACTAGAAGGACTAAGAATAGAATTACCAGCATCTTGAATGATGAGGGAGTTTGGAATCACAATGTGGAGGAAGTAAAAGAGATATTTATTAAATATGTTGAAAAGCTTTATCAAACTGATCAGGTTGTTTGCCCACTGGTCCAAAACTGGGATACGGAATGGTGTTTGAGATTAAGTGATGCTGATGCTAACTCCTTGGCCTTAATGCCGTCTGATAAAGAGATATGGGAGGCCCTTAAATCCATGAAGCCATATAAAGCCCTTGGTAGTGATGGAATTCATGCAGGCTTCTTCCAGAGGTTCTGGCTTGTGGTTGGGAATTCAACGAAAAGTGAAGTCAAAAGTATTTTTGCAAACTAGAGGGTGCTTGAATATCTTAATCAAACTTTAGTTGCTCTAATTCCCAAGCAATTGGGTATGGAGAAAGTGAGTCAATATAGGCCAATAAGCTTATGTAACACCGTTTATAAAATTGTCTAAAAAATTCTTGTTCAGAGAATTAGACCCTTGCTTCCCAACCTTATCTCTCCCATGCAAGCTGCTTTTCTTGGAGGAAGAAGAGGGTCAGATAATGTGATCATTGCCCAAGAATTGGTTCATTCAATTGGAAAGAGTAAAGGCAAAGAGGGGTATATGGTGGTAAAGATAGATTTGGAGAAAGCATATGATCGGCTAGAGTGGAGTTTCATTAGGTTGGTGCTTACACATTTTGGATTCCCAGATAATATTATTCAACTTATCCTTAGCTCTGTCTCATCTACCTCAACATCTCTTATTTTCAATGGAAGCAAGCTCCCTACCTTCTACCCTTCAAGAGGGATCAGACAAGGTGATCCCATATCACCTTATTTGTTCATTTTATGCATGGAATTTCTTGGGGCTCAGATAACAAAGATGTGTGAGGAAAACAGATGGGACATGATAAAAGCTTCTAGGAGGGGGCCTAGCTTTTCCCATGTTTTCGTTGTAGATGATATAATGCTGTTTGCTAAAGCAAATGCTAAGAATTGTGAAGCCATTCTTGAAGTTTTTGATAGCTTTTGCAGTATGGCTGGGCAGAAGATTAACTATGAGAAATCTAGAGTGTTTTTCTCACCAAATGTCATTACTAGAAGGAAAAAGGTGTATGTAGAAGGCTGGGAATTATGGCTACCAATAATCTTGGAAGATATTTGGGTTTCTCCATTATTCACAAAGGTAGAGTGGGTAGTGCTTTCAATTTTATTTTGGATAAAGTCCAAAGCAAGCTTACTGGTTGGAAAACAAAGCTTTTGTCAAGAACAGGTAGACTTGTGCTTGTTAAATCTGCGGTGGCTCTTATTGTAGATTATTACATGCAATGCCATAGCATTCCTATTAAAGTTTGTGATTCTATTGATAAGATGACAAGGGACTTCATTTGGAGATCAACTGAGGAGAAGAGGAGGATGCACATGGTTAAGTGGAGTACCATTACTTTGCCTAAAGAGCTTGGTGGATTAGGGCTATGTTCTATGAAGTATAGAAACGAAGCTATGATAGCTAAGTTATGTTGGAGGCTTACTCATGAGGAAGGGATGCCATGGGCAAGAATGCTACAAGCTAAATATTTGTGTCCTAACAGGATGACTAAGGAGGGAAGGAAGTTGTCTTGCTCTTGGATTTGGACAGCCTGCAAAAAGGGGGGACCAATTTATGTGAAAGGTCTGAGATGGATAGTGAAGAGTGGTGAACTAGTTAATATGTGGGTGGACTTTTAGCTTCCTAAAGGGAGGTTAAGAGAGCTCGTTGAAGGACCTCTTTCTAGGGGGGAGGCTGAACTTACAGTTAAGCAATGTTTTAATGAGAACAATACTTGGATTCCATCTAGCATCTCATTTGATCTTCCTGAAAGTATTCTAAATACTATTCTGGCCACTCCCTTCTCTTTTGACCCCCACTCAGTTGATGAGCTCATGTGGGCATTCTCAAAGAATGGATTTTTTTCCCTCAAATCAGCCTATCTCATTGCTAGGGGATTAAACCCAATGAACCTGAACACTGTGTCATTCAATTGGGTTTGGAAGACTGAAACTCCTCCTAAGGTTCAGTTCTTCCTGTGGCTTTGTCTACATGGTAGTCTACCCACGACTGAAGTTTTAGGTTCAAGGGGTTTAATTCTTGATCCAGTGTGTAAGGTTTGTAACAGGAAGAATGAATCTATTGAGCACCTTTTCAAGGGTTGTGACTTTGCCCACAATTTTTGGTAGCAATTACAAGCTCCTATCTGCACTAGGAATTCATTTGGCCTCCCTTTTAAAGAATGGTTGGAAACTAATTGCAGGGACTCTATGAATGCCACTATGAAAGGCATACCTTGGAGGATTATCTTTCCTTTGGGGCTTTGGCAGCTGTGGCTGCATAGAAATAATTTTGTTTTTACAACAGGAACTGTAGATAGTCAGTGTTGGAAAAAATGTTTAAGGAATAGCACTGAATTTTTTGCTATTGGGCTGGAAGCTAGGAGTAAGCCGGCCAAAATTTTCATTCCTGTGGGATGGGAGAAGCCACCGTGGTGCTGGTTGAAGCTAAACTCTGATGGTTTAGCTATAAATAATCCCGACAAGGCAGGTGGAGGTGGCTTATTTTGTGATCATGAAGGTAATTGGGTGAAGGGATATGGTAGAGAGGTTGGGCACACCAACAGCTTCACGGCTGAACTGTGGGCATTAAGGGATGGATTAAATATAGCTAGGGAGATGGTTGTGAACAACCTTATCATTGAGCTAGACGCGTTAAGCATTGTTTTGCTTATGTACAATGAAGCTAAAAATATCATGATGGAACCTTTACTCTCTGATTGCAGGAGCCTCTTGAACCAAATCCCAAACAAGCGCGTGCTTCATGTCTACTGTGAAGCTAATCAATGTGCGGATGCTTTGGCCAAGCTTGGAGCACAGTCCGACTCTTATTTTGTTGTTTTTTGTAACCCACCGCCTGTGGTGGAGAATTTGTTAGCTTTTGAAAAAGCTAGCATGTTTTGTAATAGACTTGTAAATTCTTAGTTTAATATTATATCATGGGTTGCCAAAAAAAAAAAAAAAAGATATTTATGCAAAAAGGTAAATTGCAAACAACACCCCTGAAAATTGGAGTATTTTGATTTTACAAGCTGAAGTTTCAAAATTTGAATTTTACCTTCTAAAGTTACATATCATTTTGATAGTTGGCCCCTTTGTTTTATATATATATATATATATATATAAGAGTATCTAGACTTAATCAAATATCTGATTATTCCTTTGGGTATATAGAGTCCAAAGGTTTTAAATTCAGGATCTCATAGATTTCATGAGGCCTTAAAAATCATTTAGCCAACCTCTTGGGGTTAGTTGGCCTCTCTATTATGTTTATGGATGTTTCTGTTAAGTAATTTATTGTTGGTCAATGAAATAATGACACATGTATTTATAATGCCACATCATTAAATAACTTCTAAAAAATTCTTATAAAAATTAAAACGGATACTAAAATTTAATTAAAAATTTATTTTAATTTAAACTTTTCTTCTCTTCTAAAAAAAATTAAACTTTTCTTCCACACTTTCTCAGAAATTTTCTTGCCACCCAAATAGATGTCCAAATCTAACAAACCCATAAATTTTCTTTGGAAACAAACACACACACAAAAAAGCCTAGCCAACCACATGAACCATTGTTCCAACCATCAAACCCAAACCCAAACTTCAAACAAACCTAACCACCATCTTTTTCACGCGCTACTATAACAATTTCAATCATCCCTGTTGGGTTAAAGATTGACCTCAGTTAATTAATTCAATTACCCAAATTAATTAATTAGGTCAAATTACATGCAATATCGTAAAGGCACGAACAAATCACCAAATAAGCTAAAGTGCAGCCAAAAGTAAATTGACACGGTAATTTGTTGACTAACGGGAAAAACCTCTCACAAAAAAAAAAAAAAATTCCAAGAATCACTAATCAAAATCAAGAGATTACAATTACAAGGAATCTTACCCCAAACCTGGCCTATCCCAAAGTACTAACCTACAATTAAATCCTTACGCCAATCCTCAATTGGTCTTGATTTTGTAGAAACTTTTTCCATTTGCACAAATCCCAGTACATGACTAACTCTCAGTATTGAAGCTTACTATTGGATGAAAAGTTCTTCAATACACCTGCAGAGAAAGAAGCAATTGGTCACAAAACCCTAAGGCGCATAAGAACGCAGTAGCTTCACAATAAGAGTATAGATTCTCTAATTGAGTCTCTGTATATTATGATGACTTTAAAATAAATCTTTTACATCCCCTAGAAGTTTAGTGAGTGAAACCCTATAAGTCCAAGTCATCATGGGCCACAAAAAAGATATGAAAATTCTAGATTTGCGAAGCTCGATAGATCGAGAGGTATTAAGCTCGTATCGAGGTTCTTCATTAAGTCTCGATAAAAGTCTTGTATTGAGCTTGTGTTGATTTCCAACTTTTCTTACTTGTTTCTGTGTACAGTCTTCATGTCTTCAATAATACTACTTGTTATAGCTAAGAGACATACTTCATGATATCCAAGAATCCACTTACAACTACCTAAATACAAGTAAAGTGCATTTTATTAAAGGATATGCCAACTAAATAAAAGTATAACCCTAACAATCCCTAGTCTACGACCATTAGGACCTCCACTTCATAAATCCACTTCCCATGCACCCTTTAGAGTCTCGTTAAGCTCAAAGTGAAGAGAGAAAATGAGAGCATAGGGTTTGGGATTTTAGAGAGAATCGATTAGAGGGAGAGGCTTTGAGGTTAGGGTTTGGTTCGGAGGTTGTGGTGTTGGGCTGGTGGCAATGAGAGGTGAGAGGCAGAGCTGCGATTTAGAGATCTACCATGGGTTTAGAGAGAGAATGAATCAAAGAGAGAGTGAGACCAATTCGGTTTAAGATGGTTGATGAGAACCCACCACCAAGAGGTGGTGGCAATGAGTGGAGAGCAACAATGGGTGGTTTAGCTAGTAAGAGTCGACCATGGTTGGATCAATTTGAGAGAGAGAGAGAGAGAGAGAGAGAGAGAGAGAGAGAGAGAGAGAGAGAGAGAGAGAGAGAGAGAGTTTGCAAAGGCTTTTCATCTGGGAAAAAAATCTATGTTCCCTATTCTTGATCCAAAGGAAAAAAGGTAAGGAAGAAAAAAAATTATTAAATTACTTTTTGTGACTAGAAAATTTATTTTTTTAATTAAAATTTAGTAACTGTTTTAATTTTATAATATTTTTAAAGCTATTTAATGATGTGACATTATAAACACACGTGCTATTATTTCATTGGACCAATACTACACATGTAGCAAGTTGATGTGTCATTTAACAGATACATCAATACAAATAGTAACAGAAGGGCTAACAAACAAAATGATATGCAACTCTAGGGAGTGAAATTTCAATTTTGAAACTTTAGAATGCAAAATTAAAATACTCTCAAATTTAAGGGGTGTAGTTTGCAATTTAATTACCTTATGCAAAACTACCTGGTACACTATCTTGAAATTGCTACGTATTGTCTGATATGTCTGTACCTATAAAATTAAAATTTAGTAATCGTAAGGTCAAAGGACGATTGAAGGCTAGTCGAGACCTGTTAGAGTACCATTTATTATAGTTTTTTTTTTTTTTTTTTTTTAACAGATGCCCTTAAGACATACATTAATATATCATGTTAAGAAATTTTTTATTGAAAAATTAAAATGTGATTGAATTTTTTGACAATTTTTTAACTTCCGTGAAAATTTTCCTATAATGAACGATTAATAAAGAATCAACATGGAAGAGAAAAAGCTTATAGTGTCATATCAATTTATAATAAATAATTGAAATGTGTTTAAATTTCTATTAAATTTTTCTATTTCAATTTTAATTATAATAATTTTACTTAGGATAAACTGTGTTAGTAATTTTAATGTGTTTATGGTGATCCACATATAGGAAACGTGTAATACAAAGATGACAATTATCAAGACTAACAAACAGATGTATACATCCAAAGTGAACTTATTATACCTTTATATCCAGGGGCGGCCTTATTTGTGTGTTTTATTATTATTATTATTATTATTATTTTTTAATTTTTTGAGAGATGCTTCAGTGTTTCAATTACGCCCAGGCTGACTTGATAAAAAATAATATATAAAAATATTTTTTATTAGTTAGTGATTAAAAAAAAAAAGTAAAGTTAGTGCATTTTATTGGTTAAGTAGATGTGGATTCTATTTGTACTCAACTAGTAAAGTTTTTGATGATTGAATAAAAGATTTGAAATTCAATTTCCGTTTATACCAAAAATCAATTAATATCTTAATTTGATAAAAAAGAACGCATAGTATATTATTTATATATAAAAAAATCTTGAAACCGACGCTATTAATATCCCTAGCTAAGTGTAGGAATAGCAACCCGGGGAGACTACTAGTATCTCCTCTTTAATGAGTAAAGAGAATGAACCCCCTAGTAGTGAATCTCAAGGTTGATGGTTTCTCCTAATCTATGGGCTTACAAAGAGTCACCACTTAAGTAATTTAAAGAAAAGAAGTTATAGAAATCTTAAAAATTACTATACTATTGAGAAAATTGAACTTTCATAACACGTAGAAGGAAACTCTATATAAGTATCTTTGCTCTCTCTCTCTGCTCACCAGCCCTCGAACCCAAGGCTTGGTACTTGTAATAAGTAGTAAAACCATTGAGCTACTATGAGGGCCGGTATCCTAAATACAATCTTAAAGAGAGAAGAAAATATATTGTTTCTACTCGAGCCATATACTATTGAGGACCATGGCTAGTTGCCACTTAAGCCACCCAGATAATTGCCTCGGCCTTTGCTTGGAGAGGGAAGTTACAGAGGATGATGTAAAAAATATATTTTTGAAATTTATTCCTGACCAACTGTAGAGATTTGACCGGATAGAATTTTTTTCCATCATGAATAACTTGGTTTAATCATGGCAAATCAAAGCTGCTCCATAACAAATGCCCCAAATAAAAGGAGCTCTTCCTTGACAATAGAATCCTAAATATTTGCTAGTGGGAGAAGAGGTCGTGAACTGGGTTGAGCTGGTGAAGTGCATTACATCTAGTATATACCCATAAGGACTTTCCGCCCACATTAGATTTTCGTAATCAAACGTTACAACTAATAAACAAGAGACACATGATAGTCATCAATGAAACATTAAGCAAACTAAACAAGAAATAAAAATAAACGATGCTACATATTTTAACATTCATGTATGCCAATGAGAATGCATATATATATATGGATTTAAAAATATTGACATATTCAGCTAAATTTCCCTGAAAAATATTTTTTGGACTACACCACTAATTCTATGTGTGTAATATTCTTATAGATTTTTTATCCTTGCTCTTTTCTGTGTACGCCTGACGCACATCATATACGTGAGGTTGCTTTTCTCCGTTCTCCATAAAAGTACGGTCATTTTAGTAAAATCCACTCAAACTTAATGGGTGCCATTAGATCCTTTCATTAGAGTATCATATATATATATATATATATATGGACCATGAAGGAAGTCAATACTACAGCGAAACAAGTTAATTTTATATATAGGTATATAGATATAGATATTTATTTATATATATCTTCATTAGTAAAAAATAAATAAATAAAATTATAAGTCCACATCTCATTTGATATGCTAACTTCGAGCGAAATTGTCAGCTCATAGTAAACAATACTAATTTTAAATACGATTGTGTGGGCCTAAATTTATTGTTAATAAAATTAGAATTGATGTACTTAATAATAATAATAATAATAATATATATAAAGTAATTTCAAATTGTTTGCATGCTAGTCATATGGGAAGGACAATATTTTAATATAAGAATAAAATACACCAAGTTGTTTGAATGATTGACAGATGGCAGCAGTAGTGTAAATAAAAAGAAAGCCTTTGTCGACATACATGTGAGGTTGTTTTCTCTGGAAAAAACGGGGGCTAACTAATATTAAGGACTAATGGCTTGTTTGGATTGAGAGAGAGGGTGGAGGAATATAGTAGATTTAGCACAAAATTAGTTTATTTTTAGTCAACTCTATTCTACTCTCCTCCACTCTCTCCTCCCCCTTCATCCAAACAGGCCATAAGTTACATTTAAGAATCATATTGGTCAGTTTTAAAATGTTATTAACGTGATTGACATTAACCTAATTTCCAAGCAGTTTAATAAAGTTACAATTTCTATATAAATATGAAAAACTCTTAACACATTCGCATCAATCTCTCCAGAATTTTAGCTAAACTAATTTCAAAAGCTCCTCTTTTAACTATTTTAACAAGTAGACATAATAAACATACCACCGACCCCAACAAACAAAATCACAATCCTAGGCAACTCATACAACCAACCCCACCAGCCACCACCAAATATCATTACCAATTATAGGTGAAACTCATTCACACCGCCAAAGCCAAACCTTTCAGCCACCAAACCCAATCACTGGCCAAACCCATTCGCACCACCAACCCCACAGGCCACCACCAAATATCACCACCAATCACAGAGAAACCCATTCGCACCTCCAAAGCCAAACCCTTCAACCAACAAGCCCAATCACCAACCAAATCCATTTGCACCACCAACCCCACCAGCCAAACCCGCTCACACCTTCAAACCCACCAATCACCGACCAAACCCACTTGCACCACCGAACCTACCAACCGTCGGCCAAACCCATAAAGTTAAGACTGAAAAATACAAAGAAATTTCACAACAAACCCACCATCCTAAATGTCATGACCCAAATCCATGAAACATGAATTTAGATGCATGACTAACGTGCTAATCGTGCACAACTAAAAGTAAAATTAATCCAAAATAATTTAAAACTCCAAAGAAACAATGCTCTTAATAAATAACCTCTTACAAAAATCTAAACTCCACAAATTGGAAATAATCTCCAAAAATATAAATCATGAATTACAAAATAAGGATAACTAAAATTCTATAAGTCTTCAAGTAATAAAGAAATCGCCTACAACTTTCACGCTCAACCTTGCACCTTACAAAGTGATCAGAAGGTCCTATATTCCCAACTACACTTCAATCTGAAAAAATAATAATTGATGGGGTGAGCCACATCTAGTAAGTAATTATACAGAATACACAACAGAACAGAGTCAAGCCAAGCACGAGTATTTTGATTTTTCACAAACTCATTTAATGATATCAAAATAATTATTCCAAAACATATAATGAATCACTTAATACATATGTAATCACATCTTAAAATCATCTGAAATCACATTCATAAAATTGATCAGGGCACAGTGTCACATATACACATCACATATTCTCACATACAATCCTGTGAGCGGATACCAACATCTAACCCCTGCTGGTGAGGGATCAACACATATTCTCACATACAATCCTGTGAGCGGATTTACACATAAATCTGATATATCTGATCAATTCTAAAAACATTCATTCTGAGTCACATATCACGAAATGAAATATATACAAAATAGAATAATTTTCTTAATATTAACAATTATTCCAAATATACAAGCATAGGGAATATCACAATATCGAATTGAACATAAATCAAAGGATGCTTGACTCTCATGGGGAACGAATAGAAACTGAGAAGTTTATATAAATATATTACAATTCTTGAGTAAATATGAAAATTTGATTTTCTAAAAGAAACTTTTTTAAATACCATTTGGAGAATAGGAACATGACTTTGAAATCACTTGGTTTTAACAAATTTAAAGAACAATAACCTTTTTAGAAAACTTACTTTGAAACTCAAATATTTTCGATAAACAATTTAGTATATAAATCATTTTTATAAATGAGATTTGGACATTCAAAACGTTATTTAAAATTCAAAATTTCTCTTTAAAACATTGTCTAAAAGTCGGAGTTTTTCTTTCAATGATGTAAAAATAATGCTTTCGATAAACTTTCGAAATATAAGTTTGAAATACAAAACTTTTGAAAACTTTTAACTTCTAAGAACCTAATGGACAAAACTTGTGTATATAATGCATAATTACTTACCTCTCTTGCTAATATATCCGAACACAGCCGAGCACTTTTAGTCTTCCATAAGCTCTAAACAGAAAATTACTTTAATCAATAAGCATGAAATTTCATGATCATAAACTACTTCCTAAAACACTATAATCCTCCACAACCTTCTCTTTATTTTCCTAGAGTCATAATATAGGCAGAACTAGATCCTATAGGTAGAAACATCAAATCCGAATATACCTATTAGTTATTCTAAAACAATTGACCAATATATCAAATATCAAATTAAACCAACTACAAGACCTCATGTTATTACTGAACGCCACCTTCTCTTTAGGATCAATCCTAAACTAATAATATAATCAAAGAAAACGTGGAAAATCTTATAGGACCTAATATATATATAAATCTAATAGAAGACTTGATATAAACAAATCTAGGGACCCACAGAGAACAATATATACAAAACCTCAATATATACAAATCTAATAGGAAGCCAATTCTAATCTTTAATATATATAACTTCAATGATTTAATAGCAAAATCCCAATGGCAAGGAAAACGGTGGCAGCATTGTTGACTTATTAAAAATATAATATATATATATATATATATATATCCTAATGAAAACGTAAAAGTCCTATACATATATAAGATTTGATCCATTATAAAATTCTAAACCTTTGATTCTTGATTCTAACAAATGAAAATCATACCTGGAATTCTTTTGCTGTCTCTTCAATTGTACGTGTTCTAAACTCCAAAGAAAAACACCCCTTAGCCTCCTTAGTGATGAAACCCTAATTTAGTTTTTCCTCCGCCTTATATTCAACACATCAAAGATGTGGGCTTAGTGGGGTAGTGGGCCAGAGTTTGAAACCCACTTGAACTTATCTCTTCAGTCTCCAAGAGGCCCATAAAACATCTCCCTTTTATTTATTTATTTATAATTTTAATTGTCGCACCAAATTATTTGCACTAAAACTTTAATTTTCTCACCTATTTGTAGCACCACAAAATTGTCTACTCTCATCTTACTGTGCGCACACATAAAGTACCTCAACTTTATATAAAAAAATAACAAGGTACGGTGATAATCATAAAAGCAAAAATTGGGGTATTACACTAAACCCATAAACCAAACTCATAAAAAACCCTCAATTTCTTTCTCAAACTCGAAATCGGCAGTGAAGAAACTAAGATTCGACATCGTTTGTATTGGTGGTGGCCCACAACAACAAATTGAGGCTGTGGTTTTAGCCTTGGATGCCTCACAGTGAAAAAAAAAAAAAGAAGGGAGAGAGAGAGATAAAACCAGTGGTGCATAATGTTGAACTCCAGAGATGGTAAACGGTGGTCTGAGGAAGGAGCAACATGGCTTAAAGTTTGTCCATGTTGGTCCAAGCCATGAGAGAGACAAAGAGAGCAGAGAGCATGAGTGTGAGAGATGAGTAATTCTTAGGTACTCCCGAAGCACGAAGAATGGTGCTCCTTCCTCTCACATTCATGGTGAGGTCTACTCATTAAACTCATGGTGAGTTCCACCATGAATCTAAGAGGAGAGAACACCATTTATTCGTACTCTGAAAGTACCCAAGAATTTTCCATAAGAGAGAAAGCAGTGACTAGTGATTGAGCGAAAGGGTCAGAGTCAGGTTGCTTTTTCCTTCTTCTTCTTCATTTTTTTTTTTGTTTTTTTTGTTTTTAAGATTCTTGCGAGACCAAGGCATCTTCAGCTTTGGCAAGTGTCTCTCCAAATGTTAAAATTGTAGGACAAAATATTGAGAGTAATGCGTGAATTTTTTTTTGGCTATAAATTTGGTTAAATATTAAAATAACTACACTAATGTGAATACTCCTACTAGTAATTAAATATGAGTTTTACTAAGTAAACTATTTTAGGAAATTTTTTATAGGAAAAAAAAAAAAAAAAAACCTTTTGTGAACAAATGTATTTTATAAGGATGCATTAAGTATAATCAATAATTGTAACTTATATGGGAAGAAAGGAAAAACGATGGGCACATGCACATCATAAACATGAGGTTGCTTTTCTCCAAAAAAAAAGCGAGAGCTAATGGAGTTTAGTGACTAAGTTGAGTTTAGGGATCAAGTTGGTCAACTTTGAAATGTCTTTAATTTAATTAATATTAGCCCAAACTTTAAAGTAGTTTAAAACAATGGGCACATGCACATCATAAAATTGTGCGATAGGCTTTTGCTACTCAATATCTCTTTTTATTTAGAGATTTACATTTGGTGAGTTTTTTAATTAAAAGCAATAAAATAAAAGTGGAAGATATATAGGCACAAGTCTATACATGTCTCAAGATCAACAAAACCATTCACTAATCATTCATAACAAGGTTGAAGATCTATTTACAATAATCACATAGATTTCAAGATTTCTTCCATAATGATATAAGTGCATAGGGAACAAGCTAAGCTTGTAGATGCACAAGGCCATAAGTACAAAGGTATAAGGCAAAACATGTTTTGAGACAAAACTCAATAAAGTCGATCAAACTTTTTGGATTTTCTACTTTTTAGTGTTTTTGGATTTTTGACATAAAAGTGAGAAAAGATTGATCAAAAACAAAGTAAAAACATCTAAAAAGAAACAAATAAACAAAAAAATTTTCAACACTCATAAGCAAAAAGCATACTTCTAAACATGATCACAAAGCATAGGAAGAATTAATGCATGAACATGTTATAATGCTTCTGCATGAGTACCCTTCGTCACCCACACGTCACGTGTGTTTGGGGTGATATCCTTGATGGATTGGGTACAAGGGTTAGGATTTTCAAACCTTCTTGTGAAGCTTTCCAAGCACGTGGTGGAGGCACCGATCATCTTCATCACGTCCATCATTCTGGGATCACGGTTTTGACTTCTTGGTTGCTCACCACCCTAAGACCTCTTGTCATTTTTTCTTCCTCGTGATCGAGGAGCGCTTGCATTGTTTAACGCTCTTAGCTTATGACAACTAGGTTTGGTATGTCCTTGCAATCCGCAATAGTGACATATATGATTCGTTCTAGGACCCCGTTGTGATCTTGGAAGTGATCTTCCTCTAGTTTCATGTCTGGCTTCTGATTGATTACGGAATGTATTTAACACCTGTTGATCAGCCACATTCTTCTTCTTTTCAGTCTTAACTTTATCAGGAATAGACACTTCTACAATTGGCTTTTTGGCCTTCACAAACTTCACTTCTTTGGTGACATTAGCTGAGGAGCTACTCCCTCCGATATATCCCACTCTGAATTGACTAAGGCTAATTTTTTATGAGCAAGCATTTCATTAAGTTTCTTGGAGGAGACACGGTCTACCTTAGCATTTGCTTGAAGCACTTCATGCGCAAGAAACTTTATCTTAAAGTATGCTTCGGTCAGCTCTCCATTCGACATCTCTATCTCACACTTGGCCTCCTTATGTCGCACTAGAAGATTTCGATAGTCCTCGTCTACTTTCTTCATCTTCTTCACAGCCGCCTTGGCCACCCTTGTGTACACTCCATACTTCTCAAGGAGTGAGTTGTAGTTCTCTTAGAGACCAATGATGCTCTTGTCTTCTTTAGCATCTGATTCTTCAACAACTCCCATTGATTCTTCATCACTGTGCTCCCTAAGTTCTTGTACAAGTTTATTCAAGTCTTCCGAGGACTCAACATGAGCAATGGTCATAAACGCAGAGTAATTTCCTTCTTTGTCACAACTTTCCTCAAAATCTAAATTAGATGAGTCAGAGTCACTAAGAGTAGTGGCCTAGACCTTGCCCTTCGATTTCAAATAATTGCGACATTCTTTCTTGAAATGTCCATGTTCGTTGCACTCAAAGCACATGATTCCTTGCGAAGATTGGGAATCTCTACCATCTTTCCTTCTGAATTCCCTTTTCTCCTTCCCGAAATTTTGAAATTTCCCTTTGTTACCAGATTTCCCATTGTTCTTAAGTTTTAAGAACTTCCGGAAGTTTTTCACAAGGTACACCACATCTTTATCTACAACATCCTCTTTCGAAGAGTCATAAGATACTACCATCTCATCAATTGTCTTAAGAGCAAGAGATTTACTCTTCTTTTGCGTGGGCAGTGACAATTCATATGGTTGCAATGAACCAACCAACTCTTGAACTTTAATGTCATCAAAATCCTTGCTCTCTTCAACAGCTGTTACTTTGGCACGAAAGCTTTCCGGCAGTGACCGAAGGATCTTCCTTACTATTTTAGAATCCTCTGTCTTTTCTCCCAAATTGAATTTGCCGACGACTACCTCGTTCAACTTTCTATAAAAAGAGTCAAAGAACTCATCCTTGCTCATCTTGAGCTCCTCAAAGCGAGTGGTCAACATTTGTAGTTTGGTGTCTTTCACTTTCTTTATTCCTTCATAAGTAGTCTCTAGAGTCTCCCATGCTTCCTTAGCAATAGTGATATGTGAAATCCTGTGAAATTCTTCCGGAGAGACACCATAGAAAATAGCATTCAAGGCTTTACTATTAGCATTAGCCGCCGCAAGAGCTGCCTTATCCTAAGCGGATTTGGCAGCCTCTAGCCTAGTCCAACCTACTTCAACTGCATCTCACACAGCATCATGAATAGAATACAAAAATTCCCTCATTCAGACTTTCCAAAAAGCATAATTATTACCATAAAAAAATGGTGGCACATTTAGAGATTGAGACCTATCCATCTCAAAACGGGGTTAGGGATCGCACTAAGGTGTTTAAACCACAACAAGTGCACCTGCTCTTATACCAATTGAAAGTTCAAATAGCATTGAAAACACTATGAATGTTTAGACTCCTAAACAACAAAATATCAATTCAAATTTTATATCAAACAGTGTATGTGAGGAAAATGATAACAAGCTTATATTAGAATTGATAAATAATCTAAACCAATTAAAATCACATCCACAACAGAAACTAAATGGTAAATATTGAGGGAAGAGAGATGCAAATATAAGGACAACACAACGATATGTTATCGAAGAGGAAACCGAAACCCTCAGCATAAAACCTCTCTGTCACCCTCCAAGTGGTCAATAATCCTCTAGAAAATGAAGTTGGGATACATGAACAGCAATAGACCTTCCAAGCCTAATCTACCCAGGTACCTAAGCCCTCCAAGCTTTTTGCTCCAACGAGGTTACGCCGAACCTTTGTCTTTTCTAGCTTGCCGGATTCCGCTATAAACCATAGCATTAACCAATAACCATTAGTCCCTTTCAAACTGCTTCCCTTAACACCAAAAGACCTTCTCACAGACGTGGGTATAGTGAGAAAATGATTTGTACAAGAACCTCTCAAGGATGTATCAATGGAAAGAGTGAGAGTAGAGGAATTTGAAGAGTCTCTATGTGAAGATTGTGGATGAATCAATCTTGTTTTTCTCTAGGGTTTCTCTCTCAAAATTCTCTCTGGAAGCTCTCTGCTTTTCATAGGTATAAGGGGTATTTATACTAGGGTGAGATTGGAATTCGAAGAGTCAGGTTTTTCAAAACAAAGCTAGTTGGTAGCTTGGTCTCGTGACTTGGCTAAGTCACGAGTTCAAGCCGCGAGATAATAGAATGGCCAGGCTGGACTTTTTGTCCTATAGTGCTCCAGCTAGCGCGACTATTCATCTTCTTGCACACTTCACTCATATGCTACATTTGGCGACTGGTCAGTCGCGAGTCACCCACAAGTCCCAGCCACGAAGCCCTGCATCCTTGCACAATCTTGAGCATTTCTTCACACTCTCTCACTCACTACCCTTACATGAATTCCACCTAAATATAGGGTTTCTAAGTGCTGAAATATAAGTAAATTGGCACGGAATAAAGCCAACAAGATAATTGATTAAATTCAACCTTACAGTTTGCTCGCATTTACTCTATTCCGCACTTAGTTTAAGTTAGAGTAAAATCAACTGAGTTGTAATCTTTAATTTGGGGGTCTAATCAGCTCTTGTGTTTTCACACAAATTCGAGTTTTCAATAACCTTTGTGAACACTAAGTTTAACCACGTACCAACGTCTTCTAAAATCTAGAGGTCCCAACTCTTTAGATGGTTTGTCTGACTTTCGATTCGAAACCATTCCCGACAGTGTCCCTCCATCTAATCTTAATGTCTCTCAAGACCTCACTTCTCTTTGTGTTTCCATTTAGAAAAACTTCTTGGCTCCCTTTTCTGGTCTCCTTTTAAAACTCAACAATAGTGCAACTTCAAACATTCCTCCAATGACTTGCATTATCTTAGATGGTTTCATCGTAGGCCAAGTTTGTTTTAGTGACCACTGCTCAAGAACTCGTAATCCCAATTGTAACGTTCTTCACTATCTCTGCCCACAGCTTAATGGGCACTATGCAGCTTCCAATTCTCAAGGACAAAGGCATCACACCACTTAAAGGTACATACTATAACAAATCATGTAAAATCCTATGGAATTTTTGGCATTATTTTTATTCTACTCACTAATTAATCGTAATTTTATAAGCTAAATTTTTTTTTTTTTTTTTTTTGGGTTTAATCTTTGTAGATGAGAGTTATTTATCAAATGGGTATTTGGACACTATTATAGATTGGATTCCAGGTATGAGAAGCATCCGCTTAAGGGATCTCCCGACCTCTCTTCAAACCACAAATCCAAATGATGTTATCTTTATTTTTGAGAGAGCTACTAAAGCTACAGGACTTGTTATTCAAACATTCAACGTGTTAGAGCAAGAAGTTTTGGATGCTCGCTCTACCATGTTTCCTCATGCATTTATCATTGGCCCACTCCAACTACTAGTCAATCACTCACCCAATGACCCTTTGAAATCAAGTGGCTATAGTTTATGAAAAGAAGAAGTTAAGCGCCTCCAATGGCTTAACTCTAAGGCACCCAACTCTGTGATATATGTGAATTTTGGTAGCATAAGAGCATTCCCATCCGAGATTCTAAAAAAGTTATATTTTACAACCTCAAAATCTACTTTACCTATTTTACCATTTCATTTTACAACTCACCCAATATTTCAGTTTCTATTTTTATATACAACTTTTAGGAATGATAGGCCCAGTAGTATGTGTATATATATATATATATATATTGGGCCATGAGCTCTATCCGAGGACACCTAGTAGTTCAAGGATGGGTAAACATTATCACGAAAGTCTATATTAGTGAATGAAGAAAGGGTTCTAGCCATGAGGGTTCAAGAAGGTGGTCAAGGAGAAATGCCTCCTCTGCTAAGCAAAGCAGAGGTCAGAAGGTGTGGTCTGCCATCTAGTGCAACGTTCCAGGAGATTCTATTGATAAGGATACACATCATGAAAGCACAGGACTAAGGGAAGCTATGAAATATCTAAGAGAAAACTGCTACTACTGCATTGAATACTTTGCAGCTAATTCTTTGGTCGCATTAATGTGGGAGTGATACCTGAACAGTAATTTTCAGCCTTATAGCTACTCTTAGAGACTTCAAGAAGGTGTTGATGGGATAAGGATCAAAACCAGCAACTTGGTTTACACGTGGAGGGTGGAGATGAAAGGAGGAGGATTGTATAAAAGAGAAAGAAGACCTTGAGGGAGGGGGATCAAGGAATTGAGGGAAAAATACTGTAACAACAAGAACTAGACTTGTAATCAAATCAAAAAGAAGTATATACAAGAACTAATCTCCTCGGATTGGGCTGAGGATGATTTCTTTGGGTAAAACTAGTTTATCTTTGCTTTCTTGTGATCTGGATCCACTATAATTGTTATCCAACTCAGTAGAACCTAGTTTTCTAACCCAATCTCTACAAATTCGTTGTATTGGGCTCTTTGGGCCTAAATCCTTTTACCTTTTGGACTTAGGAACCAAATTGTGCTCCTACACAACTCATTAAAATAATATAAACTACAATATCAAATAATATAAAGAATCATGTTTCTCTCTCCTCCATTTCTTTTTTCTCTCTTCACATTTCTCAATTAAAATAATAGTATTTTTTTTTTTAACATCCAAGTGAACAATTGGTTCTATATATAAGAAGAAACTATTCACAGGTTCTAAAATTTTTTAAGAACCCATACCTGAATGGAGCAACATTTTTGAGGTTTTGGATGTAAAATAGCAACTGGGGGGGGGGGGGGGGGTGTAACACCCCCCAATTCTAGTGCTCTAACTGTCATGATGCCATCACAGTTGGTTGAGTTTGCATGGGAACTGCAAATAGTAAGCACCTGTTTTTGTAAGTAATTAGGCCTAATTTAGTTTTCGGTGAACCAATGATTTTGCCACCTGAGTTCGAGTTAGAAACTAAAGAAAAGGGTTTAATAGTTAATTGGTGTCCTCAAGAGGAAGTTCTAACCACCCCTCAATTGGAGGTTTTTTAACACATTGTGGGCAGAATTCAACCCTTGAAAGTTTGTGTGTTGGAGTGCCAATGCTTTGTTGGCCATTCTTTGCAGATCAACAAATAAACTACAAGTATACTTGTAATGAATGGAGCATTGGCATAGAGATTGACAATGATGTCAAGAAAGAGAAAGTGGAGAACCTTGTGAGAGAGTTGATGGAAAGAAGCAAGGGGCAAGAAAATGAAGACAAAGGCTATGGAATGGAAAAAAATTGGCTGAAAAGGCTGCTAATCTTATTGGTTCTTCATCCATTAACTTGAATAATTTAGTGAGTGAAGTGCTTTTATCAAATGGTGATATGTTTTTAAAAAAATAAAGGTGTGATGTTTTTGTTAATAAGAACAATGAATAAATTTAGTCTTTTTTTTTTTTTTTTAGAATGAATAAATTTAGTCGATTTGGTGGAGATTTAAAGATTGATTTTTTATCCTTTGTCACTTCAAGGATCACTACAAAAGGATCGGAGCCATATAATTTGATTTTCTTTGACATTCCATGTAATTTTTAATATTTGTTAATAAAATGAAATTAATTTTGAGTTTGCTGCTATGGGATTTTTTTTTTTTACCCAATAAAAAAGAATCTCAGTCCTGTCTGGTTGTGGTTCACTCATATGTTAATATGCGAAGTTACCCCCTCAAAAATTTTAAGGCCTTAAATTGACTCATGAACAAAAGATCACATGGTACACATAATTTTATGTCTGCATCTTGTTCACTAGTGATGGATCCATTTTCTGTGTCTAGCCAAAGTTGATTTTTAAGTAGAGTCAAAGGTCAAATTAATGAAATACTTGTAAATTGTGTTTTGGCATGGATCATATATACTCATTCACATGCGTAGGAGTCTGGCACTATGCTTCCTGGTTGGTGATGCCATTTAGGGAAACAAAGTGCATCAAGAGAGTTACCTAGTGAGTCACTTGCTCGAGCAGGCCTTACATAAAAAGTTCGCTCAAACAGTTGCAAGTTACTCGCACAAGTGAAAATCAAACATCATCTTAGAAGTCCCCTGCTTATACTACTTGAGCAGACTTCAGCTCAGCGCTGAAGTTTGCCAGGTACTTGCTGGAGTGTCGCTCAAGTGAAACCTCTTAACAGTGATTTCGTACAACCTACACGTAAGTCTCGCTCAATGGAGTTGAGCAATTTTAAAACTAATAGTAGGTCCTGGATATGTTCAGTATGCTATAATAGGTCATGTAATGGAATGATTATTCATGTGGAATAACTATTTAATTATTTGGTTGCATTTTTATTACAAGTGTTAATTATTCCTTATGAATATATAGCTATTTCTTAAATTAAAGAATAGTTATATTTTTTTTCTAAAATGGATGTGATAGTTATTTCTTAATACATATAATAATTTTAGAAATTGTTATATTTCCAAAAATACAAACTATCTCTATGTACATAATTATTAGTATAGTGAAACCTATGAATAATACAAAAAAGTGCAGTAGAACCCATAAATAATAGCAAAAATAAACTAAAAAGTAAAATAAGCTGACAAATTTCATCCATGCCAAACGCACACTTAATGAATCAAACGTATCATAAGTAATTTTAAATTCATTATTTTTACCATTTATTTTCACTTCGATCGAGCACTTTCTTTTTTGCAACTCCTCTCTTAATCTCATTTGAGTATTTCTAAGAAAAAAAATTCATCAAATCACGTGCAGATTTTCATTATCCAACTCCTCTCTTTGTTCCAATTTTATGCAATTTTCCTATTAGAAGGTTCCGAATTTTTGGGCATCTTTTCAATCTTTCATGATTGGGCTTAGTTTTTGAATTTTTCAATAAAATTTGTGTTTTAAAAGTGTTGTATGTGATTGTGGGGTTGCATTTGATGGATATTGTCATTTATTTAAACGAGTGAGGTTTGGGTCTAGTGTCCAGTTGCACTGAACCCGTTGAGATTATAATACGTGTCCACTTTTGAACACATGTCATTATCTTAATAGGTTCAATGTACTACATGTACTGGACCCAAGCCTCACCCTATTCAAACCGCATCAGGCTCCTCTCCCTTCTTCTTCTTTATGTAATTGGTTAATCATTTAACAAAACGCACTTTACTTGTAATTGGGTAGATCTAGGATGTGTTTAATGTTTTAAGAAACAAGGTTTCAAGTCCAAGTGTTAAAACCATGCAAGTCTGTCCAATAATCAAGTAAAGAAGGGCTAGATTTTAAAGCTTGACAGCTAGCATCTATTGAGGTTTAAAAGCTGCTGAAGCCCGTGGCTCGACAGCTAGCTCGATAGATGGTTATCTATTGAGGTTTATGAAATTCAGTTTTTCAGAGCTAATTTCAATCCAGTCCGTGGGTATATGTTTGGGCTTTCTTTTCTCACAACCCTAAACATATATAAGGATTATTTTAAGGGCTGAAGAAGGAGACATGTTGCACAAGAGCACAATTCCACAAGTGTGAAGAAGAGTGTGACTGAAAACCTAGTTTGCCCTACTTCTTGAAGAAGCTGCTATGTTTACACACCGTAGGGTTTTGTGACCAAGCAAAACGCACTTTACTTGTAATTGGGTAGATCTAGAATGTGTATAATGTTTTAAGAAATAAGGTTTCAAGTTCAAGTGTTAAAGTCATGCAAATCTGTCCAAGAATCAAGTGAAGAAGGGCTAGATTTTAAAGCTTGACAGCTATCATCTATTGAGGTTTAAAAGCTGTTGAAGCCCGTGGCTCGACAGCTAGCTGGATAGATGGCTATCTATTGAGGTTTATGAAATTTAGTTTTTCAGAGCTAATTTCAATTCAATCTGTGGGTATATGTTTGGGCTTTCTTTTCTCACAACCCTAAACATATATAAGGATTATTTTAAGGGCTGAAGAATGAGACAAGTTGCACAAGAGCACAATTCCACGAGTGTGAAGAAGAGTGTGACCGAAAACCTAGTTTGCCCTACTTCTTGAAGAAGCTGCTATGTTTACACACCGAAGGGTTTTGTAACCAAGCAACTTCATGATCTTCATCGACTAGATGAACTGAAAAACTTTGCAGCCAACATTCATCTCAAGTTGGTAATCAAGTCGCGTACTGGAATCCGTGCAATTTGTTAGTCACGTACTAGGAGCCGTGTATTGAAAAGGAGAGATTGTCACTACAGAACAAGTCCAATTGGATATTGGGGTAAGGGTTCAACTGTAGGTTGGTATAAGGTACTGGGATTCCTTTACTTGTAACCATTTTTTTAATAATAGTGGATTCTCGAGAGTGGTGACCTTAAAATCACCCGGTGGGGTTTTTGTCGTGTAGGTTTTCCCCATTTGTAAACAAATCACCGTGTCAGTTTATTTTCCGTTGCATACTTTAGTTAATTGGTGATTTGTTTGTGCTACTACGCATATTGCATGTTAATTTGATTAATTAATAAACTTCGCTAATTAATCAATTAATTCATCACAAGGGGTCAATCTGATTTTGGCCTATCAAGTGGTATCAGAGTGAGCACACTCTGATTAGGTTTTAATCTTTGCTTTGTGATCCATTAACCCCTATTTGTCATGGATAGAGGACAGTCTCATATTATACCTCCTTTATTTGATGGCACTTACTATGCATACTAGAAAGTATGCATGAGAGCTTTCTTGTAGTCTTTAGATGAGAAAGTGTGGCAAGCTATAGAGATAGGCTGAACCAAGCCTATAGAAGCGCTAGCCGACTGGGATAATGCTAAGGATAATGCTAAGATCAAGGTGGAAAACTTCAATAGCAAGGCATTGAATGTAGAAAATATTTTAAGGTGAGTACCACTAGTTTAGTGGTAAGACATGTGTGTGACTATACTTCGCCCAGGTTCAAACCTTGTTAAAAACATTTTAATTTTTTCTCTCCTTATAACAAAAAAATATGTCATTTTATAAATCAACTTAAAACATTAAAAAAAATGAATAAATAAATAAACCTACTCTCTACATTTCACTTCAACCGCCTCACGCCTTCACCCTCATTCTTTTCTTTTCCTCTCTCTGAAGTCTTAATCCTAAGCTTCAAAAAACGCTAATCCAACCCAACACATGGCTTAGTCAGATGTCATTCAATTCACTCGCAATTTCGCTGTCATGGTCAGAGTCCAAGGCCATGTAAGTCTCAATATCCCAAAAACATAAAGAAGAATTGTTTTATTCTTATAGATGGTAACTGTGGGGCCTGTTAGTTAAAAAGATATAGGAATCCTCAGAAGCGGGCTCAGGGCCCAACGGCCCAATCCGAGGATGCTTGGCTATCCGAGGATAGCGAAAAAAATTTATTATTATTAAAGGGATAATATAGGAATAAGGGGCGGATATTGTATACGGCGACATAACGCACGTCCGAAGACACCAAAGTCCGAGGTGAATGTAACTTTCATGTTATCCAGGAGACTCCACAAAGTTGCATCTGAACTGGAAATTGGGTATAAACCCAAGGAGGAGTCGGGGAAGGTAGCAAATATCTTCCGAGGCCATCACCTCCACATTAATTGCTTTCCAGCTAATCCTCTAGCCACATTAATGTGGAGGTGATACCTGAACAGTAACTAAGCAGCTTTATGGCCACTAAGCAAAAGTTCCGGTAGGTGCTGGATGGGACAGAAAGGAGCTCCCAAGATAAGAACTACACGTGTACGATGGAAATAGAGGATAGAACGGAGTATATAACAGAGAAACGGATGATATGAAGGAAAGAGCAGGAAAAAGAGGGGAGGAAAATCGGAGATTCCATGCAGAAGAGAGGCTTACTAAAACCTAGCCGAAGAGAGCTTTTTTCCATACAATCAGCCTAGAATATCCCTTGTTACTCAATGAATATAACCTTTCCTGTCAAACGGTACCAGTTCTTGTACCCACGCTCTAGAAATTTATTGTTTGGCCTTGTTGGGCTGAAAACCCATCTATACTCTAGGTCCAATCCAAATTGAGTCCCTACAGTAACTAATAATGATTTTTTTTTTTTTTTTTGGGTTTAATTTTTTTAGGACCCAAAGGGCATGAAGATGAGAAAACACGCTTTTCACCAATAACAGTGAGTCAAAAAATTCCATCACAACCCCATAACTATTTCCCAAGTTTTAGTTTTTAATCATTTTTTTTTTCTGGGTGTATTTGAGTCTTTGTAGTTCTGGCAAAACGACCCTATCAACTTCTAGAATTTTTGCTATGAGTTTGACTTCTATTTTTATCCCAAACCACCCGTCTTCTTCTTCTTCTTTTCTTGCTTTTGTTCCTCACATCCTAAACGCTGAAACTCAACTGAGCTAAACCAAAACCTATTGCAATCGGTCAGTCCGGTGTTCATCCCTTACAAATTGGTTTCAATGTTGAATATGTTATAATCGAAACTCTTGGTTCGGTGCAAAAATTTCCTCCAACACCGACCAAACTGAACCGATTACACCCCTAACTAGTTCACCCCGGTCACCCCTAGCAATCTTTTTCTTTCTCTTCAGATCATCAAATCGTCGTTGTAGCCCAAAACATTCGACCTACTAATTTTCGTGCACCATCAGTTATAATTAGGGTTCTGAGTTCTTGAGCAGCAATAATGGTGAATTGCATTAAAATATTTGAGATAATGTAAGTCATTATAGAAACGTTTGAAGTTGCACTATTGAGTTTTATAAAAATTTCATTAAAGGGAACCAAGAAGTTTTTCATAATGGAAGCACAAAGAGAAGCAACGTCTTGGGTGGTGTTGGAATTCGATGGAGGGAGGCTATCTGGAATGGTTTCAAATCGAAAGTCAAGTAAGCCATCCAAGGAGTTTGGACCTCTAGATTCAAGAAAACGTTGGTGGTTGAACTCAGTGTTATGGTCGCAGCAGTTTTTTCCATAAGGAAAGGGGAGTACGCCTCAACCGAGTGGACCGAGGTAGAGAAAAGATGGATTTGCCACCTAGATTAGGTCTAGGAACCATAAATATAGTGCCCGTAGATGGAATGACTGATCTTACTACTAGAGTATGGGTTCAGAGTTTAGGTATGGAGATGGGAAGGTGTTAGGCACTCAACCCTACCTGACCCATAGGTCAACTTCCATTCATTGTGTCTTATGTCTTAATCTTATTAAGGGCTTATTCAATATTTTTATCTATACTCGTCCACACATTAGCATACATCTAGCAATCAATCATCCCAAAACCCTAACATACATTTATCATAGCAACTCACATCAAGCCTAGCATACATCTATCATGCATATCATATTATCTTATCTAAGGTAGCAAACAACAAGATATCACAAAGGCAGAAGCATAAACATGGCAACAGCAAAGAAACATGTGATTGCATTCTCAACATGAAAAACGCATCATCCAACCAAGCATGTTCAACTCATCATTAAGTATATCCAATGCATGTTCATGTCAATGCATGACTTACCTTATTGCATCTCAGCACCTATGCATCAATGAATGGACATATGAATGCATGTTCATGGCATTAAAACAATAAAAGAAAAGAAAACCCTAATCTAGCATGTTCAAGGCAAACAAACAATTAAATAGACGAACAGAGATCCAAAAACATAAAAAGGAGCCAAAACAAAGGCATATGACACAGGAAAATAAAGAAAAAGAGGTAGAAAAACTCAGATTAGGGTTTTTGTGCTAAAGTATGCATGCGCATACATGAGCCTGCATACGTGTGCTAGTTGTATGCGTACAAATACTTCAAGCCTGCATGCACACACATACTTCAAGCCTGCATGCGCTACAAAATTATGCATGTGTAGACATGCCCCCAGAAACCCTAACCCAGAAGAAACTCATAAACACAAAAACAAAGCAAAAACAAAAACTAAGGAAACTAACAACCTAACATGCTTTAAAATGTGAAAATTACATAAACCTAAACTAAAAAAGCATATTAAAACATATCAAACATAATTAAAAACGTCAAACAAACAAATATAATGAATGGAGAAACTATATCGAGAAAAACATTTGAATCACATTAAACAAAGTGGGAAATTATGGAAAAGAAGCTCACATTGCTTCAAAATCACAGATTTGAAGTTATTTAACCGACCCCTCAGTGACTACAACACAAAGATTAGATTGAGGACAAGAATAATCAAAAGAATACAATAGTTTAGATAATTACAACTCAAGAATAAACCTTAATTGAAAAAGGTTTTTGAGAAATCAATTTTGAAAAATAGTTTCTGCCTTAGAACTAACTAAAGAGAGGTTTTTAATTTGTAAAAAATCATGCTAAGGGGTTGTGTGTGTGTTTTAGAAAAGAGAATTAAGGTTTTAAAGAAGATGGAGGCTTAAAAATAACTCTCCCTAGCTAGGGTTTTGATTTGAGACATAAAATGAGTATTTATAAGTTAAAATTAGGGTTTTTGAGGCTTTTTAATTGTCTTTGGACGTTCCAAGGGTCTATGGGCCAGCCCACATCAAAGCATGATGTTTTGAGCCCTTAAAATGAAGTTTCAAAACCTAGAAAATTAGACTGCCCAGTTGGCCAAATTGCAAATGGTCATAACTTACTTGATATAATTCCAAATTAGGCAAAATTTATGTTTAAATTGAAGCCCAGAATGTCTAATTTCCAATGAAAGAAACTTCACTCAAATATTCTTTGTGGATCAAAAGTTATGGTCAAAAAAGTGAGCAAATGTCATTTTTCAATATCAATTTCAAAGTGGCTTGAGCACTTTTAAGTTGTGATTACTTCCAAACTATTGTGAACTCTTTAATTATTCTTGGTTGACATATGTCAAGCTCATCATTGGGGCCGGGGACCAAAATTTATTAACGGGTACAAAATATAGTGTCTACAAATGTTGACAAATTTGATGTGAAAACCTTTATGCATATGGTGGAGAAGCTTTGAAAACTTCAGCATTGCCTTTATGTGGCTTTGAATTGGGAATGGAATACAAACTGCATGAGGCTTATCAACTACAAACGTGCTGGAATCGATTTCTTTTCTTTCTTTTGAAGACTCTTTTTTTTTTTTTTTTTTTTGGGGAGAGAAAAAGAGTTTCAACCTATGGCTTCCGCTCCTGATGATAGTTCTTTATCATCAGACCAAGACACTAATCAGTTTTTGGTGTAGGCGGGGATTGAACCTCAGATCTCTTATACAACCATCAGAGACTTTACCAGTTGAGTCTTTGAGTGCTTGTATGCAGTCTTTTAGAGTGTTTTTCTCCAAGTGTTTGTTTAATGCTTTGCAACAGTCTAGAAGGCCCTTTTTATAGTTTAAAATTGGGGTGCAAAAACAGTCCCTCAATAACGTAGGATTAGGTTTTGCATCTTTTCTTTTGAAAAATACTTCCACAAATTGTTCTTCTAGTGGCCACATGCGCACTCATGGACCAACCTATATATGTAAACATAATTAGGCATACCGCATACGCAAGTAGGAAGTAACCTATGGTATGTAGGGTTAGGGTTTTGTGTGAAAATGGTTTTATCATTTATGTTTGCAAGGGTATATGCACCCTTAATTTGTCTTATATGTAAAATGACCCAGTATTTTCTTTTTTTCTCTTTTATTTTTTTTTATTTTATATAAATTAATATTTTTATAATGACCCACTGTTTCAATCTAGCTAGCTATTTAATTGGGGACAATTTGGGCTGTGAAGCCGACCTATATATGCACTTTATTGTATCTTATAAATGAACCATTTTTTTCAATCTAACTATTTCGTCAAAATTTGGGCCAGAAAGCTGAACTCTGGACCATCGAAATATTTTTTCCCCGTGATGGTGGGACCGCAATATATTTATCAAAACTTATAAAAATATATATATATATATATATATATCAAAGAGGAAGATTTATTAAAAGAAAAAGTTTGGACAAAGCATGATTGATAGGATCTCAATATATTTATCACAATAAGCAAATAAATTTGAGATATTTGATGCAAATAAAAAAATGATTTTTTTTTTAAAACACAAATAAAGTATAGATTAATCAAAATACAATAATCAAATATGAGTTTCTAAATTGAATATAAAATTAAGAGATTTTTTTAAGCCTAAAATAAGAGATTGATGAATAGCAGGAATGAATTATACAGTTTATATAAAAGAGTATAATAGTAATTAGAATCTAAAGTGGCATTAATTTTAATTGGATTTACAAAAGGCTATAATAAATTTGAATCATGATTAGTAAGGTGTTGTTTGGAAACCCACAAAACTGAGTGATATCATCCTGTTTTCATAACTCATGATCCAAAACTGGTGGGGCCCACGGAAGAGCAGTTGTTTGGATTCTCTGACTCATATTCCGTGACTCAATTTCCATCACTCAATTCTCTGATTTTTGAATGATGAGTTATGGAAATTGAAAACACATTTTAGTTGTTTTCAATTTCCACAACTCTGTTTTCAATGGCATTTTCGTAAATAACACTACATGGAGGGACCCACTATCAACTCAGCTGCAACTTTTGCCCATCTCTCTTTTTTTTCTTTTTTTTTTCTTCACTAGGTTTGGTGCGTGCATTTCTTCATCTTCTTTTTTTTCTTTTTCCTTTCACACTAGATGGCTTCTTCTTCTTCCTTCATTGCATGTAGTTTCTAGGTTTTTTTTTTTTTTTTTTTTTCCCTTTTTCTTTCACTGGGTTCGGGTTTTTTTTCTTCTTCTTCTTATTCTTCTTCCATTAGGTTCGGTGAATTTTTTTTTTTTTTCTGGGTTCAGTGAGTTTGGGTACTAAAAAAAAAAAAAGAAAAAAACGCTGCACCGAGTGACATGTATGGGACCCACAAATAGTATGAAAAATATTGAGTGATGGCAAGTGAGTGATGGTGCCAAACAAGTAGGGTATTTTAAGTGATAAGTGATGAGTGATGAGTGACAGAAATTGAGTGATGAAAAAAAAGAATCCAAACAAGGCCTAAAATTCACTTAACATAGTTATGTAATGCGTTATTGTTACATTCATGCTATTATAATAAATCTTCACGAATTATAATAAATTTTTTGTCACTTTTATTCCTAAAATATCTATCATTTTGATAAAAGCACTTCATTCACCAAATTGTTTATGTTAATGGATGAAGAACCAAGTGGCTTAGTGGCCTCTGCAGCTAACTTTTTCCACTCCATGGCTTTTTTCTTCATTTTCTTACCCTTTTCTCCTTCCATCAACTCTTTCACAATCCTTTCCACTTCCTCTCTCTTGACATCATTATCAATCTCCATGCCAATGCCCCATTCATTGCAAGTATACTTACAGTTTGTTTGTTGATCTCCCAAGAATGGCCAACAAAGCATTGGTACTCCTGCACACACACTTTCAATAGTTGAATTCCACCCACTATGTGTTATGAACCCTCCAATGGAGGGGTGGTTCAACACTTCTTCTTGAGGGCACCAACTAGCTATCAGACCCCTTTCTTTAGTTTCTAACTTGAACTCAGGTGGCAATATTGCTGATTCACCAACAACTAAATCAGGTCTGATTATCCACAAAAATAAATATTTACTATTTGCAAGTCCCCAACCAAACTCAACCAACTGTGTTGGTGTCATGACAACTATGCTGCCAAAATTCACATATATTACAGAGTTGGGCGCCTTAGAGTTAAGCCATTGGAGGCACTCAATTTCTTCCTCCCATAAACTATATCCAATTGATTTTAAAGGGTCATTGGGTAAGTGATTGAGCAGTGGTTGGAGAGGGCCAATGGCATATACATGAGGAAACATGGTCAAGAGAGCATCCAAAACTTCTTGCTCTAATGCATCAAATGTTTGAATAACAATTCCTGAAGCCGTAGGAGCTCTCTCTGCTGTTTCGACCACAAATTTAAAGATAGCATCATTTGGATCTATGGTTCGAACCTCACTTGGGAGATCCTTGAGTCGAATGCCTCTCATACCTGGAATCCAATCTATAACTATGTCCAAATACCCATTGGTTAGATAGCTCTTATCTGCAAAAAGACAAAATATTTTCAGCTTAAAATTAAATTTATTTTTAACCATAATAAAACAGAAAAATTACACTTTATCCCCCTTAATACTATAAGAAAATTGCAATGTTCTCATTTTAGTTTAAACATTGCAATGTTGTAATGAACATTTTTTTCCCCATAGGTTAGTGTTTTTGTCAAATAAAAAAATTAATTCAATTTAAAAAAAAAAAAAAATACATGGCCAGACCCACACATGGTATTAATATTTACCATCCAATAACAAACACAATGATGGTCTTAATACGTTCCCATAACAAACACGTCACATATGCACAACTATAATCCTTCAAATTGTCAATTGTGTATTACTGCGCGCATGCGATATATTTGTTATAAGAGGGTACAAAAGTCATTAAACTGTTGGTTCATGCCCATTTTCAACTAACAAAAAAATTGAGTTTTTAATATAAAATGATAATAGAGGAGTAAAGTGTTCATTAGAATGATCAGTACAATAAAATAAAATAGGATATTGCTACATTTTACACTAAAGAAGTAAAGATGGATATTGTAAGTTTGTAAATTGTAACTATGATAATAATAATAATTCATAATTCATAATTCTTCTCCAAAAAAATAATAATAATTAATAATCCAAAAGTGCAATTGCTCTAATAAATTAATGCAAGATTTCAATGGAGTTATGCATTTTTTGTTACACACCTTTAAGTGGAATGATGCCTTTATCCTTGAGGGGAGGAATCTGCATGTAACCCATTAAGCTACAAGCGGAGATAGTGAAGAACATGAGAATTGGGATTCCGAGTTCTTGAGCAGCGTTTATGGTGAATTGCATGAAACCGTCTGAGATAATACAAGTCACTGGAGGAACATTTGAAATTGCACTGTTGAGTTTCACAAGAAGGTTAGAAAATGAGGCCAAGAAGTTTTTCATAATGGAGTTGCCAAGAGAAGAGAGGTCTTGGGTGGCATTTAGATCCGATGGAGGAAGGTTATCTGGAATGGTTTCGAATCGGAAGTCAGACAAACCATCTAAGGAGTTGGGACCTCTAAATTTCAGAAAACGCTGATGGTTGAACTCAGTGTTAACAAAGGTTATGTGAAAGCCTTTATGGTGGAGAAGCTTTGAAAACTTGAGCATTGCTTTTATGTGGCTTTGAATTGGAAATGGAATACAAACTGCATGAGGCTTATCGGCCTTTAGTGTCTTGGAATCCATTTTTACTTCTTTCTATTATGTGTTGTGTGTATGAATATGCACTTTCCAAGTTTCAATGTATCTTATAAAATGATTAATGACCCACTGTTTCAGTCTAGCAATTTCGTGTCAAATTTGGCCACAAACACCCACTTGGTCAAAGAAGGAGACAATTCCTGTTTTGCTTTTATATATCCGATGTTAATGAATCATCCCTAGACTGTGTATACTACTTTTTTTCCCCTTGGAAATTCTAGTATATATATAACATCACCATTTTTTTTGTGAAAAAGATTACCTTCAATAGTTAAATAGCTTAAATGACTAAAACTACGTGTTAATAGTTTTATAAATTATCACATGGTAAATTGGATGAGATTTTGTTAAATTAATTTAGAGAAAAACTGTGTCTGATTTACTTTTGTTGAGAAATTTAGACTTTGATTGAGAGAATTAGCAAGTTTTAAACCGAAGTTGTTAATTAGATTTATTATGAATAAATCTTGTTAAAACAAATAAACATTAATATCATGTCAATATCTTGTACAGCAGAATAGTAAATAAGACAAAATGTGATGACCCAAGAAAAACAATGAAACAAACTAGTTTCACAATAAAAAACTTAGGAGGAAACCTTCCTGAAAAGCAATTTACTATAATAAAAAGAAGTTTTAGATCTAGTACAAAATATTTGTCCCTAAACTCTACAATTCTCATAGATAAACTAATAGTAGAAACTTTCTACCACTTCAGAACCTCTCAACTCTTTAATATATGAACGTCACCCTTTTACACGGATCCCAGTACGTGACTAACTCTAGTAACTTGAAGATGTTGTTGGCTGCAAAGTTCTTAAGATCAAAAAGTACTTGGCTACAAAACCCTAAGGCACAAAAGACGCAGTAACTTCTTGCAAAGAGAATAAGACACTAGGTCACTTTTTGCATGTGTTCTCCATATATAATGGCATTTAAAATAAGCCTTATATATGTCTAGGATTGTGAAAAAAAAAAAAAAAAAAAAAAAAAAAAAAAAAAAAAAAAAAAACCTCTACACATACATGTCAGCATGAGTCGAAAATCAGATTTGGAAATTCTGATTTCTTAGATCTCGACAGATTCAGCTTCTATCGAGCTTTTGTCGAGCTTTGTTTTTAAATCTCGATAGATACTGTTTCTGTCAAGCTTTAATGAATAGATTTTCTTCACTTGTTTCTTGGTTCAATCTTCATGACTTTAATACTTCACTTGAACTCTTGTTTCTTGAAGTACTAAACTCATCCTACATTTACCCAATTACAAGTAAAATGTATTTTATCAAAAAATTAGTCAATTACATAAAATATGTCCTTAACAACTTTCATAAGCAATATCCATTTGCACGTACTTTTTCACTTGGAAATGACATTCTATTTTTAATAAAACTACAAAGCAGGGTATATATAATATTTTTAGTAATTCAATAGTTGAAGTGGAATACAAACCCTAGATGTCTTTGCTAAAAACATTATGCGATGAAAACCAATATTGCTACATAACTTGTGACCTTAATTTGGGTGTAGGTAATTAATTAATTAAATGCACTTTCGTTGTATCTTAAATGCGATGTCAAATTAAAGAGATTGACAATAAACGCGTGGCAGAGATATCTAGAGCCCCACCCACAAACTAATAATAAAAGCAAGCTCTTCATGGAAACCACACAAACCCTTACACCACACATCCAAGAGAGCTAAGAACCATACCAAATACTAATGGCGACATCTTTGTGTTTGCTAGAACATTAAGTAGAACACAAAAATAGAATAAAGAATTTGCATTCCCGTCTCACACTAACTTATATGCGGCACACCCTTATTAAAAGCTTGTTTGGAATCTGCTTATTTTACTAAAATTGAAAACGTTTTACTAAAATTGAGAACTTTTTACTGAAAGTACTGTAAATAAAGGTAAAAATTAGCTGAAATAATATAATAAGACCCATAAATAGTGCAAAAAAAAAATGCAATAGAACTTATAAATAGAAGCAAAAATAAACTGAATATTAAAATAAACTAACTTTTTAATTTTGCCAAACACACACTAAACAATAATAATTAATTAATTAAAAGGCGAAACTTTACAAAAACTTTAAAAACGATGAGGGACATCTAGACTAATTCAAACCATACACAGTAAAACGATATAACCGAGCCTGTGGCATTATTCCAAGTGGCGTTATTTCAAGCCACATGTCTTCAAGTGGCCTATTCTTTGAAGAAACAGCCGCTGGGTACATGCACTTGGCCTATTCAGAGATATTTTTAATAACAGCATAATTAATTTTTTTTCGAATTCGACAAAAAAAATAGATCACCAACTCTAGAGACATGATTAATAAAGAGAAGGCCCTAACCACTTTCCGGAAGATTTCATTAAAAAAAAAAAAAAAAAAAAAAAGACCACTTGCATTATGGGATGGTTACACTTTGTCCATTATCCTTATGTACATATATGATAGGGTTTATTCAATAGGAGATATGAGATATATAAGAAGTTCACATATTATCTATTTGAGAGCTACTCAATTTGATATTCCTTGCCGTACAGGAGCAGTGGGTGCTTTTTGGTTCATAATTGATATAACCAATAAAGACTATTTAAGGTACAAATAATAAGAATTAAGAACTATTGAAATTAAGGAAAAGAACCTAGTTAATTTCTTGAACTCGTAACCAAGTGAGGTATTAAAACGATTGAAGATTATATGTGGGAATTAAGCTACAGGTGGGAGGAGTGGTGGCTGCTTGTTTGTCCAACTTTGTTTGGTGTAAATCTCATTTAAATAAAGAATATAGGATTCTCACCCAAAAAAAAAAAAAAAACCAAACTAGGTGATATTCTGATATGTGCATGCTTGACTCATTCAATTTAATTAGAGGTCCAATTAGTAAACGTGGTTAAAGTTGAGATTTTTTTTTTTTTTTTGGCAATCATTCTTTTTTTATAAGGATGTTGCACAACATTAAAAATAAAAAAATAAAAAATAAATAAAGAAGAAGAAGAAGAAGAGGCAAGGTCTTCTTTTGAAGCAGTTTAAAGATCTGCGGAGAAGCATGTTTGATATAGACACTTCTGATTTATACGGATGTTCTGGCTTTCAATTAAAAGGACGTATTTATTATTAGCTTTTATTACTTTCCAATATAGGTGGACTCGCTCAATTCTTCCTTAATTTAAGGAGTGCACTTAAACATCTATAATCAAAAGCCTTCAATTAATTATTTGTTCTTTTTTGGGGGTTACTTGGAAAATGGCCTATGATTCATACTAGTCATCACTTTAGAAATTGTCTATGATTTCCGGACCTTGCAAAAATGTGAAGTTTGTGCAATGGACAACCATGTACAAATAACCTATTCAAGTTGATCTGCTTTCAGTGTTTCCTACTTAACATTAAATTCTACTATCTACTATCTACTATCTACTAACTATATAAAAAGAGCGAATGCCCTATGAACAGTAACTTTCGTTTAGTCAAGTTTTTGTCCGTTTGTGGAAGGCTAAACAATGCATTTGACTAAATAAAACAATAACAATTAAAGGGAGAGAAGCGAAAGGGTCTGGAACTCTCTCTGTATCTATTCTCTCTCTCTTTTCTCTCTATCATATCAGGATCAGATCAGCTCAGGCACAAGTCAAATTTCTATCCCCCCCCCCAAAAAAAAAAAAAAAAAAATGGAAGAAAGATCGACTAATTTTTCCAGTAATTATCTCTTTTTTATTTTATTTTTCTCCGTTTCTTCAAATTTTATTTATTTATTTATTATTTGTTTTTTTTTGTTCTTAAGATCTGTGTTTGTATTTATTTCCTTGTGGGTTCAATCTTTGATTGTTTGCTAATACGGGTCTTTTAGGTTTATGATATTGATCTTAAGTGGGTATTTTGGGTGTCATTGGCTTCTTAAGTAGGTTTATGATAAAGAAATGAGATTTGGTTCCATTTTGGGAAACAGAGATGAGAGTGGGTGAGAACGACAAACAGAGAGAGGTGAAAGATGAGAGACCTCATCAGTGATAGCAGAGAGGGCTTTGCCTACTTGGATGGAGAGGGCTTTTCAACTATTATATGAATCAAAGGTTTGGTTTGTGGCTTTGGTTTTTCTCTCAACTCATACCACAGGTATTTACATTCTCTAAATTTATCTTCTTTATGATTTCCTTGATTTCTTATTTTCATTTGCTAATATGGGTATTTTGGGTTTCTTTTCTTCTAAACTTTTAGCTGCTGGGTATGGAGTTGTGTGTGCATGCGTTTCTCCTTTCTAAGGTGAGAAGATATTGAAAGAGGGAGAGAGAAACAGATCATAAACAAAAGGGGATTTGGTTCCATTTTTGGTATTTTCGGCTAACACACTATAGGTAAGTGCTCTCTCTCTCTCTCTCTCTCTCTCTCTCTCTCTCTCTCATATTTCTACTTTGAAGTTTCACTAATCATAATTTGGTTCCATTTTTTGCCTAATCCCATGTCATTCTCTCTATTTTTTAACAATGGGAAAAACTGGACTGATGAAAAGCTGCCTATTCCATTCGATTATAAAGTTGTTGTTTTTCCATCAATTTCAGAGCAAAATTTGTGCTTTATGTTTTTCTCTAGACACATAAATGAATGATCCTACTTGTAAAAAGAATTAAAAGAACCATACAAATTATAATGTTCTAGAAGAATATATCAATTGTTGTTGTTTTTGTTTCCAGTAATGGCGGTGGTGATGTGGTTGGTCATGGGATTTGTAATCTTCCTCTTTTTTTTTTTTTTTTTTTTTTTTTTGGTTTAAACAAATTATTTTGAAGTGCTAATTTGTTATATTTGATTTGCCGCCACCAAGCTAAGCTATTTGATTCAAAAGTAGGGACTAATCTTTTGGACATCTTCCTCACTGAGGTAAGGTATGCTTTGTGTTTTTGGTAAAAATGTTAGGTCTTTGAATATATATATATATATATATTTTTTGTAAATATTTGATATATTGATTCTAGGCATAACATGATCAGTGATCTGTAATCAAATTAATTGTCACTCAAATTAATCTCATTTCTTCTTGTTTAATTCATTTTCATCATGGGTTTTGGATTTTATCTCATCTTTCTTCTTTCTAAAAATGGCTTCTGTCACTCTCTCTTATTTAACTCTATATTTCTGTTATTTTGGAATGTTAGTTTCATAGTTCTTGGAATTTTGGGATGATGATCAATTTTGTTCTTTTATTATTTATTTTAAGCTTAGTTTGGCTATTGATCTAATCTTTATATATGTATATGTGGGTGTGTAGATATATATGTATCTTATATTTTAAATGGGAAATCTGAACTTCAAAAGCATATTTGTATATTAAATTGGTGTGTATGACTAAATTTTTTACCCCATCTATGAATATTAATTTTGAACAACATCATCAGGATTCTGTTAAGATGTTTCATCCCTAATTTCTTTGCCTTTTCGTTTGTGAGATTTTTGAGTTGCTAATCCCAATTCTTATCCTAGGTCTTTTTTACAAACTTGGCTCGGAAAATTATTTGCATTAAATCAAGTTAGCATAACTAAAAAAAGCTTAACCAAACCGGAGTGCCAATTTATCCAAATTATCAAGGATCAGATTCTATTAATCTAGGCAAACCCTAACCATGGCAAAATAGGTTCAATCATATCTCTTCTCTCTTCCCCCCTAATGTATATTCTAATTCCAAGGTTATTTTTTGTGGTTATGCTTCTAGAATCACCTTTTATGTACATTGCAGATAGAAAAGGTGTTCTTTATTCTGCCCAAAGTTTTCCTCATATAAGATTTCACATTTTTGTTTGAATATAGCTGTTAGGTTCTAAAGATTTAGGATTTTATGTATTTAGAACTCTAATGTGTAATGTTGGCAAACCATGATCAAAACAATATGTTTAGTCTTGTTTAGGCTTGCTCAAAGTTGATTAATTATTTGTAAAACTGGAATCGAGTGATTGCAGATTTATTGGACTAAATCTGTAAGGCTCAATCGATCGAAAATTAGACTCGATCGATCGAACCACGTACAGATTTATTTTTCTGCAGAGTTCCAGTTCAGCCCAAACTCTATTTAAACGTCTTGGGGATCAAGTAAAACACTCCTATATATAAGGAAAACCCTAGAACGTTTTTGGGACTTGGAAGAGAGAGATTAGAGTGCCTCTTGTGCCTCCTTTTATTTTTAGGGTTTTGTACCCAAACCTCTCTAAGTCTTTGTTGCTCATATTTGCAGTTTATGTGAATCTCTTGTGAGATCCTTGAGGAGCTTTCCTTCACATAAACTTAGGGTTTTCAAGGTAGAGATTATTTCAACATCTTGATGATCAACAAGGTTGCTACCATTGGAGCTTAAAGAAAAACAAGCAGGGAGCTTGTAGCTGATTGAGGAATTCAAGAAAGAAGTAGTCCGTGGATTCAGAGCTTGCGCGTGGTCGTGTCAGGAAGTTTTACTGGTGGGTAGCATTAGAAAGTCGAGCGGGGAGCTTGTAGTCCTTCTGTAAGAACTTCAATTCTTTCATAGTGAATTCTGTTATGCCTTGAGGATCGGTGGGTCAAATCCTCCCCAGGTTTTTACCGAGTGGTTTCCTGGGTGATCATATCTTGTGTTTATTTATTTTCCGCTGCTTTATATCTTGATATGATTATTTGATTGCTTTAACCTAGAATTGCATAATTTGACTAAGTAACAACTTGGCTAATTAATCTAGGCTACGCAATCTGTGTATTTAAGGGGTCTAAATTTCCAACAATAGCTATATCCATGCTTCTTTTATTTGCTTTGAAAATGTTGCATGTGTGTCTTTCGAGATGAGAATGGTTAAGAGTAAGATTTGGATTTGTTTTCTTTTAATATTCTGGCATTGTCTAATTTAGCCAATTGAAGTTTGTGTAATCAATTGGAAGGTTGTTGGTTATTGAAAATGGATAAGAAGAAAAGTATAGAGATATAAATTTTGAAATTCTTAGATCTTTTGGGTTGTGTGTGTGTGTGTGTGTGTGTGTTTAGATATGGGGATAGTGAAGGGTAAGTATTAAAATTTGGATTTGATTTCTTTTGTTTTCTTACATTTTCTTATGTAAACAAATGAAGTTTGTAAAATGAGTTGGAAGTCTATTTGGTAACTCAGAAAGGATAAGAAGAAAAGTATTAGTGATTTGAATTTTATAATTCTTAGATATTTTGGGCTATAAGTTTCGTTTTTGGAGTTCAAATATTATCTTTCCCCTTTTTTGTTTCCATTTGCCTTAGAGTTTTTCACTTATTTATTTATTTTTATACTTTTTGTAATTTGTAATTAAATTTTTGTTTAATATAAGAATATCACATTAATATGTTTTTGTTAATAGTTGTGGAAATGTGTGGTTTTTCCTCATTCGTTACATATTATCGGAAACTACATAATACTTGTTGGTGGTTTAAGCCTATTTTGGCTATGGAATATTGCAATTTCATGGTTCACAATTGTCCTTAAGAAAAATGATATAGTAGATGTTTATGTTAAAATACCAATTCTCCCAAAAACTTATGCTGTTAGGAAATGGTGAATTTAATCACTTAACCATAAATCCAACACTCCCCCTCACTTGTGGGCCTAAACTTCCCCTTAATAAGTGGGGGCCCAACAAGTCGGAATTGAATATTTTAAATGGGAGGTATAGTAAAGCCAGGGATCGAACTTAGGATCTCTTGCTTTGATACCATGTTAAACTACCGATTGTCCCAAAAGCTTAAGCTGTTAGGAAATGGTGAATTTAATCACTTAATTATAAATCTAACAGCTTAAATGAGATTTCTCTTTGCAATTTAAACTTAGTTCAACCATAATTTTGACTCTCTTTTTATTTCTTGCCACCAAGATAAATAGAGAAACGAAATTTGACTTATATGGTTTGTTGAAATTATGCCTTTCTTTGTTAAAGCAAGAAATTATGTGAATGAGACTTCTTTAGAAAAATGTGCTTCGTGGAGTTAAAGCTCCTTTCTTGCTTGCCAAGCCACAAGAATTGTAAACAGTAATTAGGAAGCCAAAGGAATGGATAATTTTGATTTATGGCACATCACATAATGATATATAAGGAATAAGGTTGTGCTTGTCTCCTTTGGCCAAATATCATTTTTTTTTTCCAATGTTTATTTCATGGTCTTTTATATATCACATCAATAAGTGTGTGTATGTGTGTTTTACTGTAATTTTGGTATTTTAGAAAATAAAAAATAGAAAAGAAAGTGAGCTTTTTACTTGTCATGTTGAAGCTATTAGCTTATGTAAGAATTAAATTATAATAAATCCAGAAGGTGACAAAAGTATAAATTAATGAATTTGTACAAGTTTTGTTATTTAAGGATGTCTTTTGTTAAGAGAAAAATGGAAAAGAAAGTGAGCTTATTATTTCTCTTGTTGAAGCTATAAGCTTAGTTGAGCTGATGTGAGTTCAATTATGAGAAACTTAATAGGGGTGAAAAAAGAAAAGAAAAAAAAATAATAGTCCAGATTGTGTCATTTTGGATTTTGGGTCTTTTAGTAAGAGAAAAAACGAAAAAGAAGTTGAGCTTATTACTTGTCTTGTCAAAGCTATGAATTTAGGAAGCTGAGGTTAGAGTTAAAATATGAAAATCCCAATAGAAGAAAGAAGAATGAATTGCTCAAAAATTTTCTTTCTTTCCTATTCTTAAGTAAACAAATGGAGAGCTTAAAAATTTTGCCTCTCATAGGAGAGGTTGTTAAAATTTTATGCAATAAAATTAAGTGAATGCTTTATTTTTAATTCATCAATAAGGATCAAACTTGGTGCATAATTAGGCAATGAGGTTATTAGAATTTGTGAATAAGTAGCTTACACTCTTGTCTCTTAGCTTGAGCTTTTAGAGTAATTGGTAAATTTGGTTGGAAATCAGAAGTTGTATTTGAATTGAACCAAAAGTATTATATTTTTTATGTTAAATCTCTCAATGCTAAAATTCAGACAGTTTTCAGCCTCATTTAAATTAAGAAGCTCTAAGAAGATTGAAACAAATGCACTTAGAGAAATTAGCCCTGTCACTTGGTGATATTTTTCAACTCTATGATGGAATTCAACTTTGAGAATAAAAAAAATTAAATTGATATCTTCGTTCTCTCTAGGGAGGGAGAGAGAGAGAGAGAGAGTTTTGTGAATCAATTAGCTCTATTCCTTTTTGGATGTTTTGATTTTGTCTCTTGCAAGTTGTTCAGTTTAGTTTAGCTTAGTTTAGTTTAATATTACAAATGATTATAGAATTATGAAATTGAAACTAGTTGATTGAATATAACCTTTTTAAAAATATATATAATTCGATAGTTGTGGGAGAGGCAATTTGAAGTTTGAACCCTTGACGTCTCGAATGAAAACATTAGGAGGTGCCAACCAATTGAGTTACAGGGCTCTTGGCTAATTGAATATAGTTTTAGTTTAGTTTGGTTATACCATTACAATGCATATTAGGCATCCTTTCCAAATATGTGAGGAGATGTTTTTAATATATTTATCGGTTTTGTTTTGTCTATATACGCATATTAGGCATTCTTTCCAAATATGTAAGGAGAAATGTTGTAATATATTTTTTGATTTTGTTTTGTTTATATTGTAGTATGGTGTAGTAAACAACATTCATTCCTTTAACAAGTGGTCACCTAATGTGCTACAATGGAGGTGCCAATTCATGAAGGTTTTATGGCTTAACACTACAGGTACTTGAGAGCCTAAACCTTTGACAGAGTAGAAAGTGTGGATTAGCAAATGAGATTAAGAGTACAAAAAGTCGAGAGAAAGATCATTGTTTATAAATTCTTTATGATGTTTTGAATTTTGATGGCATTGAAAAGTACATTGTTTCATGACATAGAATACATGTGTCTTCTTTAATTAGGATTTGATTGTAGAAGTGGGTTTGATCTAAATTGGAATTTATATTATAGAGACAAGCTGATAATGGGTTCTATATTTGGCTTTATGTGACTATTAAGTATAATGGCAAGCACCTGCCTTGCACGTGCTGCCTCAACTAGTACTCAACTAAAGCTCAATTGCTTGAAGAGGTAGTGTTGGACAACTTGTCCAACTACTCCGTAAATTAAAATAATAATAATAAAATAAAACAAAAATAGAGAGAGAGAGAGAGAGAGAGAGAGAGAGAGAGAGAGAGAGAGAGAGAGAGAGAGCTCTTGACAAACAAATACGACAAATTTGAGGCCGCTGTTTTTTAAAATAAAAAATTTATTTAGTTCTACAAATTTGTAAAATACTAGACTTGTTCTTCTTATTTTATTTTTGTTCATTAAAATAATATATAATATTTTCATAGAAATCTAAATAATGATTGTTCTTGTGGTTCAAACAATCTATATGTTCTGGGGCCTTTTTTGGTTGCCCAGCCACATGTGATCCATTGGAGGGATGACCTTACTAGGCCCGGGTTCCGTTTGGGGAGTTGCGTCCAAAACTCAACATCGGGCCACATGGTCCAACAACTACCGACGTACTTTTAAGCCTACAAAGCCATTTAAGCCAAAGTCTAAGAATCACGATAATGGTCAAATAAATATATAATATGCGTTTGATATGATAGCTTTGATTAGTATAGGGGTGTCCATGACACCCGCCTACCCGAGAAACCCGCTCGGACCGACCAACTCGCCGTCCGATCTGACGACTCTGGCAATCGGCGGTAGGTCTTAACCCTTTAAACCCGATTTCGACGGGTCGAGTGGCGGGTTTTCTCCTCTAAAACCGCAGCCACCCGACCCGTCCAACCACCACTTCAGATGAACTATCCTCCGTTCAGATCCGGCAACGATTAGCCATCTTTTGCTTAGATCCGATGACAATGTTTCTCAGATCTACTTAGATCCGAAGATTTTGGCTTAGATCCGGCAATAATTTTCAAAAAATAGCTCAGATCGGCGATGTTGAAGCTCGGATCAATGACGTGTAAGCTCAGATTAGTAACTTTGGCTTAGATCCGATGATGTTCGAGCTCAGATCGGTGACATTTCGTTCTCCTCTGACCAGATCCGATGACGTTTCGTTCTCCTCCACTCGTCGCCACCGTTCGTCAGTTTCAACCAAACCGACCGATCATTTTTTAGAATCCGATCTGACTCGACCCGTGGTGATCAGCGGTCAGTTGCAGGTCTGATTTTCTCCCACCCAACCTGAGCAGGTTGAGTCCGGGTTGGGCACAAACCCGACCCGGCCCGACCCGTGGACAGCCCTAGATTAGTACTTGTAATAACAGTTGAACTAAAGTAGCATTTATTTAGAGGTAAAGTGATCATGTACTTAATGATGTAAATTTAATGATATGGAAGCAAAGTCACTTATCTTTGTATGGTTTATAGCTCCAGTTGTGTAGCATCAATGAGCTGATAGGATTCCAGCAGAATGTTAGTGGTAGGAGCCAATTAAGCTTGCCCCGCTTATCATGCATTTAAATGAGTTTAAGCTTTGGTTAATAGTTGTAATAGTAGTTTGAATAAAGTAATATATATTTAAATGTGAAGTAATCATGTATTCAATGATGTAAATTTAAAGACATGGAAGCAGAGTCACTTATCTCTGATGGTTTGCAACCTCAGCTGTACAGCTTGTGTAAGTTAATAATATCCCAGTAAAGTGACCCCAACGGTAGAGAGTCAGTTTGCTATGATAACTTCAAGATTGAGAGGGAAAAATGGGTGCAACTGGAGGGAGAGAGAGTATGTCCAGCTATGTGTAGGGGCTGGTTAAGCTTGCCCCTCTTATCATGCACTTAAATGAGTTTTCCCCTTAACAATGCTCTTTTAGTTCTTGTAAAGTTATAAATAGTGCTGCCTTCCATGAAAAGGGCTTTTGAATGGAGCATTTATGCTTTCTAAGAGAAGGGCTTTATGTAAGGTAGATTTGTGCCTTCTATGAGAAGGGCTTTTATAAGAAATATTTGTGCTTTCTAGGAGAAAAGCTTTAATATGAGATCTTGGTGCCTTCTAGGAGAATGACTTTAGCATTAGAAGTTTATGCCTCCCATTAGAAGGGCTTTTTGTGCGAGTGTTTGATATTTCTTGAGAAGTGTGGAGATGGTAAAAGATATAGATGTTTTATGGGATGTAGTATTTGTAATATGTATGATATATGGAAGTATGAGAGATATGGAGGTTAAAAATAGTAAAAATATGAGATTATAACCACTGGAGAAGTTGTAGAGATTGTTTTCCAAGAGAAAAGATTTTGTAAGAGAAGAGTGTGAAGATGTGTTTAGGTATTTGGAGATAGGAGCAGTAAGATAGGTGTATTTTCTGAATGTGGAGAGTGAGAGAATGAGTATAAGAAGGGTAATAGTGTTGTAGTGTGTTTAGCAATGTTACTGAGATTTATTGCTGGGATGTATGAGGGCTTATGAAAGGCATTTATGAGCTAAGGGCTGAATGGTTTAGTTCCTCATTTAGAAGCTAAAAATTCAAAAGCTTAGAGTTTCATTGAGAGTTTAAGAAGATCATTAGAGGGAGAAATAATAGGGAAGTTTATGAGAAAGTTCTCCTCCATTGGTGTCTCCCTTGAGGTGTTGATGAAAGGTCCCCTTTAGAGTTGAGTTTAAGGGGGTATTTTAGCAAATAATCTCAACCAAAATCTGTCCCAACTAGCAAGGAATCTTCAAAGAATCCATCCTAAGATTTGGCCAAAATTTGTATGTTTAGATTTAAGGTGTTCTTGCTGTGTCGAGTAAAAGCTGTTGGGGAAAGAGTAGCAGAAAAGAAAAGTATTTAGCAAGAGAAAGGTAGTTTCTTTTGTTGGTTTTGGTTTTAGCCAAATGTGGAAAAAATCAGTAATGCTCAGGCTACTGGGTCAGTTGTCACATTGTTCTGAAAAAGCTGTCCCAACTGTCAAGAAAAGTTGTGACAGCTATCATTAGGCAGTTGTTATAAGACGGCTATTGCTTTGGGCAGAAAGCAGATGAGGTCAACTAGGTGATTTCAGACTGCTAAAGAGGTCATTTTATGGATTTGGCTGAAAATGGTAAGATCTCTTTCAAGGGTATCTTGCTATTTTGGGTATAGCAGCTAGTTGCTAGGATTTCAGCATTAAATGGCTAATGATATCACTTCCAGCCAGGTGTCAAGTGCTGAGTACACTGTAAGGGTTCTACTGGAAATGCTTCCTTTTTCAGGTGTTTTTGTTTTTGGTGCAATGTTCCATTACAACACATTTTCTAGTAAATAATAAAATGGTTGGTTGAAAGTTAATGAAATTTTAGAGATATAGTCAAAATCTCATTAGGTTGTGACATAATCTTGGCAACTGGCAAAGAAATATATGGTCTGATTATGGCAGACAGCAACTGAGTATTAGAGATATCATGAATATTTTGCATATAGTTGGAGATTAAAGATAGCCAACTAGATTAGGCCATGTGTTTAAGTTGGATTTTAGCTGAAAGTAGTAATATAGTTTATGTAGAATAATATAATGAAGTTTCTAAATTTGTATAGCAACAGTTAGGGATTGAATGAATAGTTATTTTCTCAGCAGTTAGATGGCTGGAAATATTTAGTATTTGTCATATGATGAATATTAAGTTTTAGGAAAAGAGCAATGAGGAATTTTATCATCTAAAGTACTTTGTGATAAGAGATGCTTACTATATGTTACCCGCTACACACAAACTCGTTAGAGTTCAGAGAGTTAGAGAAGACACGCCAAGCAACATGTCTCTTTTATCAACTTTAAACCGCTAGAACTTTACTAAACATACCTCTTGGCCCTCCAAACCACGACTCCCAAAGTTCCCCAAAGATACTTATGAGCATAGATCATAAGCTGAAGATAAGATGACATACCTCGGGTTTTGTTGTCATTTTGTGTAAATATGGGCTTTTGCTGAAGAAGCCGCTTGCCATGAGTGTAAGAGAGGTAATATGGGCCGTGGGCTTTGATTCATTGCTTAAGCCCGATCCATATGTTGATGTTGATGATGTCGTGGGGTTATAATCCCAATTGATGAAAAAGAAATGTGGACCATAGATCCGCTTCTTGAAGTAAGGATCTCGCAGGCTATGTGAGCCCAATCCATGTAGTTTAATGAGATAAAAGCTTATTTTGGGCTTTAAAGAGATTTACCAAAAAAAGAAACAATAATATGTTGATGTGGCATGGGGTTGCCAATGAAATAATGCCATGTGGGCTAAAAAAAGAGTCCTTAACACTTTATAAAAACAAAAGAGCAATGATAAAAGCATGATCGATGCTCTCTCTTGACAAACGACCACGACAAATTTGAGGCTGCTGAAATAATATATAGTTTTTCTTAAAACAAAAAATTTACTTAGTTTGATAAGTTTGTAAAATACAAGACTTGTTCTTCATATTTTATTTTTGTTCATTAAATTAGAATATAATATTTTCATAGAAATCTAAATAATGATTGTTCTTGTGGTTCAAACAAACCATATAAAAACAAAAGAGCAATTATAAAAGCTTGATTTTAAAGTTTTATCTTAAAACACAATTTCACATTTTTAATTGAAATAGTGTTTAAAAATAAAATAAAATAAAGATTTCAATATATGTGGAGGGTGCTATAAGGAGTGTCTATCAAAATTTTCCTAAAATAGAAAAATTATGTTTGAGTTTTCCTTAAAAACTTTTACCACTTGGTTTAAAAACAGACCAGATAAATTTAGTGTATGTTTTATAAGGTGTAAAAGTAAGAAAATAGAAGATGGTGGAAAGAAAATGAAAGATGAATAGCTATTTTCTCTTATTTTCTAGAGTAAAAGATGGAAGAAAGGGAAAAAAAATGGAAGGATGATTATTCTATTTGGACTTGCTACCTTTTATCTTCCCAAAATTGGAGGAAAGTAGGGAGAAAATGTTTCAAGCCAAAGTGTTTGATTAATGAATGATCTCACTCTCATAATATTGAACAGGGAAGTTGTATAGTTAAAGAATACAATGAAGATAACATTTGGGTTGCTATATATCTCTTCCTATTTTGTAGTTAAATGAACATAATCTAGAAATAAGCTTGATTTTATATCTAGATACACTTGATTATTTTTATGATATCTTGATTTGGTTTGCTCTTGTTTGAAGTTTATTATTATCATCTGGTCCAATTTGTTGAGTAGAAGCTAAAATCGATAAAAAAAAATCAATGGGGTCGTGAAGATGTGAGTGAATTTCTCTTTTTCTTTTTTCTTTTTTTTTTTTTTTTTTTTTTGAGAAGAGAAGAGAAGATGTGAGTGAATTAATCCTCGCAAGAAAGACAAACATGTAATCCAATAGAAGAATATAATAAGAAATACAATATATTTTATTTTTATCTCCACTTTTCTATCCTTGTGTCAAACACATACAAAGTTATGATTTACCAAACACCAGTATTTCATTTCCCCAAGTTAGATTCCTCGCCATATTGCTTGCAGGTTGAACCTGCCCGGTTCTGTTCTTATAATAACTAGTCGCTAACCCGTGCGATGCACAGGAAAGTTCTTAGAAATGCTAAATATTTTTTTTAATCAAATTAAATGCATTTTTTGTTAGGTTGAAAGAAATTTAGTCAACTTAAATGAACCTTTTCACTTTGGATTTTAAGGAATAACTCACACAAAAATGAATATACAAATTTCATTAGGATTTGAGCTGGTCAACTAAGGTAGTTGTGTGTGTGTGTGTGTGTGTGTGTGTGTCTCTCTCTCTCTCTCTATATATATATAGAGAGAGAGAGTGACCTTGTCAAATATTTCTTAATCTGCCAACAAAGCAAATTATTGTTCATTTGAAGCAATTTACAATGTTCATTCTAGGCAGAAGCTTACATACTTTTTGTTGTTGTGATTTACAATTTGAGTAGATGAAAAATAATATGATGTTCTATCACTAGTTATTGCCTTCACAACAAAAAGGGTAAAATTTCAAATCAAAAGATTACATATCACATTTAAAAGAAACACTAACAGAAAGTAAAATATATGACATGCACTAATAACAAATGATCATAATATTCAAAGAGTTTTGTACATCAACAAAAAAATCTTATTAAATTGCTAGGGGCAGCTTTACTAACTATATTTTATCAATAAAAATAATTTTCTTCATAAGACTTGTTTAATTTATCATATTAAATATGAGAAAACAGGTGCAAGCATATTGTTGTTGACTCTACACTATATCACAAAGAGTCTCTCTTGGATTGCTTCATTCTTGTCTGTGCTCTACAACTAAAGCTCCCCCATCATAAGCTTCCTGCCTTGCAAAACTGTGTAAACAAAAGCAGAATTCCAGAATTTTCATTTCCTACTTTTGCAGCCCTCAACAAAAGTTAAGATTCATGATTTTATCAAAATCTTGCATGCCTTTATTATTAAAATTCTCAATATATACACCATTAGCATAGATACAAATTGATTCAAAAGCAGCCTTATTTTTAAAACACCATAATGCAAAAATATCATGAATAAATAATCGTAATATTTGAAGACAGATGAATGAAGCAAAATAAAAATAATTAAAATTCAATAAATGAAGAAGAAAATATCAAGAACATAGAGGGAGATTGTTGGAAGCAGAATTAACAAACCTAGCCTAAATTGTTAAGATTTTAGACTCGATTGGAAAGGAAGTAACTCTAAAAGTTTTAGCTCGCCAAGCTTTCTTGCATTGTTTTATACCTCCTGGAGCAAGGATATCAAGGGAGTTACAGGATGAGCCGATAATAGACCAAACAAATTAGCACATATATCAACCATCAATAACACACCCAAAATTATAAAAATCTAAATAGATTAAAATGTTAGATTGAGAAAGAACTTAACTGTTTATTTATAACTGCCAAAAATGTTTAAGGGTTTCCAAAACTACTAAAGTTTGTTAGGGTTAACAAATTTTATACACCTATGGGAATCTAATTCTTTTCAATCCAGTCAAAGAATTAGATAAACAAACAAAAAGAATAGAAAGATATAATACCTGTTTCCAAAGTTTTCAAGGGCTTTAACTAATTCCTCATACTTATATTCCTTTATCTCCACCTCTACTTCTACTTTCTCCACCACTCCTGCACCTTTTAAAATGCCAAAATAACCCAACGATGTCGTCTAATTCAATATCTTTTAAATTAAAGCATTGACATAATAAAAATGAGTGAAAAAGATCATAAATTTATGTAAACATTCAAAAATTTGGGAATTTAGACTCAGATTCTGTAATAAGAACAAAACAATCAGGTACATTATCTTAAAGGTGTTGTCTAGCACAGAACATATTGGGTTGCCGAGTAGTTTGGTTTTTCCTTTACAGATGATGTACGGTAGCTGTTTTTCCTTTCTTTCCCACTAACAAAAGTAGTATTGTTTATGAGAAAAGTTTGAGTTGAAGCCAAGAGAAGAATTTTTATAGATACAAAATATTCAAGAGCAAGTTGTATGATTGAAAACAAATATTTTACCTTCCAACCATTTAAAAGAAATATTTTACCTTATCACAATGAATTATTGGAAAAACAACTAAAAACAATTATAATGAGTATAACAATCTCAATAAACAATATGTTCCAACCGTTTAAAAGAAATATATATATATATATATATATATATATATTGTATAACAACTCAGCTGAGTTAAATATACTTTTTAAAATGAAAATAGTCTAAAAACAAAAGAGTCAATTTTTTTTGGTTTCTCTTTTTTCTTTTATTTAGCAAGTAAATAGACTAATGAACAAATATAGATTCCATAAACAAAACTATCTACATCAGACAAATAGTGCAATACATGTATTAGTAGTAAAGCAGTAAATGATCTGATTAATGGTTTTATATTGATTATTTATATATAACTTTTATGCAACAAGAACTTTTTTAAAAACTTTTTTACAGAAATTGTTAACAAACCTTGAGTCGATGCAGTTAAGGATGCAACTCTTTATACAAAAATGAAGTAGAACCTGCACAATAAGTATTTTTTTTTTTTTTTAATAGTTGGAAACTAATTCACATGCTCAGGTGCATTATGATTATAGAGGTACAAAACTACAGAGATTGCAATCTTTAGGAGGTAGCAAACAAATGTGCAAGATCTGGAAGACAGCATCAAAAACAGGTCATTCTAAGCTTTAGTAGTTGGAAATAGATTCACATGCTCAGTAGCTAATGTGATATTAGAACTAAAATCAAAAGTCATATCAAGCATAATTTAACATGAAATAAAAATTGCAAAGTGGAAACAACATTAGAAATTAAGATACCATAAACAAAAATGTAATCAAAAGAAATCATAATACCATCACTTAACTGGGAAGAAGCCCAAGTTTGAAAAACCCCACTAAAGTATTCGATTTGTACCACAATAAGATAGAAACAATAAATATATTAGTAAGTATATGAAAAATTGATAATCACAATCAAATTCAAAAATCAAATGGAAAGACATGTCAATCTCACTGTCCAAAGGACTGTTTTTGTAAAGAGAAATGCATGTTTTAATTTACTGTGTAGTTTTAGAGAAACAAAAAAGAAAAAAAAAACAGTTCTTGACAATATCTGAGGACCTTAAACAATCATATGTTATGAACATTCTCTGTTAACAAAAAGAATTTTTCTTTCAAAAAATCACATGCCCAAACATAAGCCTAAATTTTTTATAAATCCAAACATAAGCCTAAATTAAAACAAATTCAGATTAAAAAACAATATTAAAAACTCCAGCAACCCGAAACTGAAACAAACCCCAGCAGCAACCCATAACTATCTGCAACACACAGCCCATACATATCACTAAAAATTCTGAAACCACAATCTACAACAATATGAATTAATTTTTCAGCCAAAATAAATTAATCATCAAGCCGACTCTTAGGCCTTTCAAAAACACACACAAAAAAAAAAAAAAAAAAAAAAAAACCATTAAATCGATACTATCTCCACTATGAAACCGATCGATATTTACAATATTTTCTTACAAAACCTGTAGAATTTGAAATCCCTAAATCGATAGAAAACCTAATTGAAGACATATAATTAAAACATAACTTTGAGGCTCTATTCCATTTAAACCAATTTCAATCTGAATTTTAACCGATATCAATCAAATAAAATTGAGACTTGAAAAAGATCAGATTGGAATTCTTCATACCTGAAAAATCGTCCAACATCAAAAATGGAAAAGGATCCAAATTCATCCAACATCACAAACGGAAAACGATCCAAATTCTTTAACTCAGTCCTGAAAATCAAATGCCCAAAAAGGGGGCCAAAAAATAATCAATGCCCAAATGATAAAAACTCAAGAACAAAATAACCATGAATCAAAATTGACATCAGCTAGAGGAGTTATGGCTAAGAAAAGGAGGGAGCTACATTGAATGAGAGAGTTAAAGAAGAAGAAGGAGATGAGAGGGAGCTTGAAATAGAGAGAGTTTGATTGAGGGTTTTGTTAGGGTTGAGTTTGCGTTTGAGAGATAGGTTTGAGATAGTTGCAGTTGAAAACCTATGTTTTGTAATTTGTATTGTATTTGGGGGGAAAAAAAAAGATTTATTATTATTTATTTAAGTATTGGCTGAAACCTACGTGATTTGTATTTGGTAGAAAAAAAAAGATTTATTATTATTTATTTAAGTATTGACTGAAACCTACGGTTTGTAATTTGTATTTGGTAGAAAAAAAATATTATTATTATTTATTTAAGTATTGCTGACATGGAAAATTGTGGGAGCTTCAAAAGTTTCAGTTTTATATGTATATATATAGATAAACAACCAATAGTTCTTTTTTTAACATAAATAAAAGTTAGATGACTGTGTGCCATGTATGACTGTGGCCAAAATAACAAAAGCATCGCTATCTAGGATTATCATTCAAATTTCAATTAGTAAGGGAAACCTAAAATAATAGCAAGAAAAAACACTCAAAGATACAAGATTTGACATTTTAGGTTTTTAATAATTTTTTTTTTCGAATTCGACAAACAAGTAGATGACCAACTTTAGGAATATGATTGATATAGAGGAAATGCCCTAACGACTTTCCGTAAATTTTCATTTAGAAAAAGTACCACTTGCATTACGGGGTGGCTACACTTTGGAAGAAAATGGGTTTTTGCCCTTCTTTTTTTTTAAATCAGCATTTTGTCCCATTTTTCAAACTAATTAGGGAAATGCCTCTGTTTTGAAACTTAATTTTCTAAAAATCGAGTTTCAATTTAAAACTCGATTTTTGAACAATCGAGTTATAGCAAACTGAAAATTAAAAAAAAAAAAAAAAAATTATGGAGCCCTATAGCGGCATTTTAAGGACTCTATAGTGGCATTTTTTTTTTTTTTTTAAGTTTGATCACCCCATACCTTTAGTGGTGTTTTAAGGAGCCTAAAGTGATGTTGAAACTCAATTTTGAGAGAATTGAGTTTCAAAATAGGGGCATTTCTCTAATTAGTTTAAGAAATTGGGCAAAATGCTGAATTTTTTTGGCGCAAAATGGGCAAAGACCAATTTTCCCCCTATACTTTGTGCATTATCCTTAAGTACATATGATAGAGTTTATTGTGTCAATATGAGGTATATAAGTTCACAAATTATCTATTAACTATTTGAGAGCTATCATTCAGTGTGACATTCCCTGCCCAGAGCAGTGGATGCTTTTTGGTTAATAATTGATATAAGCAATAAAACTATTAAAGTTACCTATAATAAGAACTATTGAAATTATTAATGAAAACGAACCTAGTAACTTCTAGAGCTCATAACCAAGTGAGATATTAAAATGATTGAATATTATATGTGGAAATTAAGCTACAGATGGGATGTGGTGGCTGGCTTTTGGTTTGGTGTAAATCTCATTTAAATAACGAATACAGGATTCAAAAAAAAAAAAAAAAAAAAATCCCGAACCTAGGTGGTAGGTACATGCTTGACTCATTCAATTTAATTAAAGGTCTAATTAGTGAGTGTTAGTGTATTGGTTAAGGTTGATTTTTTTTTTTTTTGGTAGCAATTGACTTGTTTTTCTAAGGAGTTGCACAACATTTAAAAAGAAAAAGAAAAAAAGACAAGGTCTTCTTTCTAAGCAAATTAAAGATCAGTGGAGAAGCATGAATGATATAGATACTCCTTTATGTGGATGTTTTGGCTTTTAGTTAAAGGATGAGCCTTGTTGCTAAATTAGCAACTTTTCATGCACAAAGTGCTTAGAGTTTAATAGAAAAAAAGTTCAACCTACGTGATTTAATATATTATAATTATCTCAACAACAAAAAAAAAAGTATTTGTTGATAAGTTTTTATTATTTTTCAATATAGTTGGACTTGTTCGATTCTTCCTTAACGAGTACAATAGTACACCCATTAACAAAAGCCTTTAATTAATTATTTGTATCTTTTTCAGGTTACCTGGAAAATGGTCTACAATTTCATACTACTCATCACTTTAATAATGGCCTATGATTTCCAGGTGTTGCAGAAATGTGAATCTTGTGCTTGAAGGCCCTGAACAACCATATGCAAATAACCTATTCAAGTTGATCTGCTTTCGGTGTTTCCTACTTGGCACCATTTTCAAAATGCTTGCATTCAATTACTCAACTAAAGCTCAATTGCTTATTGAAGAGGTAGTGCAACTGTGTCGTGAAGGCCCATTTATAAAGCCCAAGCTGCCATGAGGCCCATGATAATACCGAAACCCCTCTATATATCCAATCGTCCTAAGCCCACTGTATATATAATCTGTCCAAGAAATATCGCAAAAGGCAAAAGCTACCTTACCCGTAGTCATATTGTTAACATTGACTAGGTACGAATTTAAAATTGTACAGATATTATTCCCGACACTCCTCACGTCACGATTTGATAATAATAATAAATAAATAAACACGTACTAATCACTGGATTTAATAAAATACAGGAGAAATAATAATAAAACGAAGTACGAATGATTTAATCGAAGGTGGTAAGTTCACAACCACTAGTCCTTTAACGACCTCTTTTTTTCTTTTTTTTCTTTTTTTTAACAATAAATGAGACTTATAAATGTTAATCCCCAAGATCTTCTTAAATATGACAAATTATAGTTGATAAAATATATTATATTTTCTAAATTAAACTATTTATATTTGTTATTTGAAAGTGTTTTAAATTTTATAAGTTTTTTTTTAAGGAAGCATAAAGTATTCTACATTCAATTATTATATAAGGCGATATATTTTGTAAATAATGTAATATGTGGTTACAATTTGTTTCTAGTGTTACCTACAAATGATTCATCCATCTTGAATGACCTAAAAAAGAACCAGATATAAGTAAATCCTTCCCTTATGTTAGAAAAAAAAATACATTTTTCTTTTATGGATATAAAAACACATTTGAGTTTATGTGTAACAGAGAATTCAAATAAAAAACATACCTGCATAAGCTAATTCTGCAATGTTGTTACCAGATATACTTCTCCCACAAATATTATCGCAATACCACCAAGTGCTGATTTTCACTCTAACAATATGAGAAGTAAAACATCCAAAATGCATCACCACATCAACTTGGTTTGAGAAACAGGGATGTATATTTGAATGAAGAAACATATGAATGATTTTCCATATTCTCTCTCCTAATATGTGAAGAAAGCATGGCAGGAATGAAAATTCTATTAGCTGATAAAGAAAACAAGAAACCACTACTCGATAATTAATTACCACTGAGTTATTGACTTGTTAAACAACTTCAACGCCCAAATATTTTGGCAAAGAATTGATTTTTAAGTTCATATTCCTCCTTTTTTTTTTTCTGCTTGTTTTGCATAATGAAAATCAATAACCAAAGAAAAAATTAGCTATAAATTTAAAGTGAGTGCAGAAGAAGATTTTTTTTTTTTTTTTTTTTTCTCATAATGAAATTCAATACTTGAATCTTCTTCTTTTGGTCAAGCTAGATCTCCAACAAAGTTTTGGATTTAGGCAAGCCAATCATCACTCTTGCAACTTTCCACTAAGATGGGACAATTTCAAATGGTTAGTATCTTCAAATACGTAATGCCAAGTAATGATGTCAAATTGGGGCAATCCCAAATCTCAAGTGATTGAAGAGATATGATGTTTCAAATCCACTTCGGCAAAGTCTTCAAACTCGAACAATTTGAAACTTTGAGATTTTGCAGAGAGGTGGCCTGTTGAAGTCCCACTGGAAGAAAGGCCAATTTTGGATGATCATACAATCTTAGATTTTGAAGCTTCCTTAGGCATTGCCATTCCAATTCCATACCATCCCCATTATAATTAAATAACACAAGTTCCTCAAGTGCAGTGAGATGTTTTATAGTTTGAAGGAGAAGACCATCATTGCCTTCCATTAGACTAATATGCAAAGATTTTAATTTGGAGACGGGCGAATGAGGCGGTAAGTGTTGAAGAAGAAGAACAACGACAACTACGAGCAGAAGAGATTGACTCTGCTATTGTTTTTGTTGTTGTTGTTGGGTTTTCCAAAGATGCCATACTTATCATTCCCATCGATATTGTTTGCTCCAATGGCCTTAAATTAGAGTTCCCCAAATATAGTTCTTCAAGATAGAGAAATAAAGGCATGGAATATAGTTTAGGGCAATGATAAATACTTAGAGAAGAAAGACGAGTAAATGAAGGCGGAGAATTCTTTGCCTTCAAGATTGCTATCATTGATATTCCCCCATAATTATCATCATCTTTATCATCATCCCCTCCTCCTCTTCCACCATCCCTTTAGATTAGGACAATACCTAATTTGAAGGAACACTAGGGATGGCAGGTTAACACTCTCGGATATCAATGATACATACTTAAGAGAAGGAAAGTCGATCAATTCAAGAGTTTTGAGAGAAGGAAATTGATGCAATGGTGGCACAATTTGGCATTTCATAATTGAAATTGACATTAGGTGTACGAGGTATTTTAGTAACGAAAGCCAACTTGGATATCTCACTCCCATGGAGCCTTTTAATTCCAAATGTTTAAGATTAGGGGTTGTAAGGTTAAATTTAATCAACCATTTAATTGGCTTTATTCCGTGACCAATTTGCTTGTAATTTAGCACTTAGCAACCCTGTATTTAGGTGGGAAAATTGTAAGGGTAGTGTGTGAGAAGATATGAAGAAAAGCTCAAGAGTGTGCAAGAAAAACAGAGTCTCGCGGCTAGGGCTCGCGGGTGGATCGCGACTGGCAAGCCGTGAAAGGCAGGCACGTGAAAGACACATTGGGAAGCTGAAGAGTCGCACCAGCTGTCACGCTACAGGACAAAAGTTCCAGTCTGGCCAGGCCGTTACGTCGCAACTTGAATTCGCGACTTGGTCAAGCCATGAGATCAAGTCGCCAACTTGCCCTGTTTGGCAAAAACTGACGTTTTGCATTCCCTTTTTACCCTACTATATAAACACCCTTATACCCATCATATTGAGAGAGCTTCCAGAGAGAATTTTGTGAGAGAAAATCCTAGAGAAACACAAGATTGCCTCATCCCCAATCTTCATCTAAAAAGACTCTACAAATTCCTCTACTCTCTTCCTCTCCTTTGTCATACCATTGAGAGGTCATTTACCAAACCCTTATCTCACCACACCCACGTCTGTGAGAATGTCCATTTGGTGCTTTGGGAAGCAGTTTGGAAAGAAACTAATATACATTGGTTGATGCTATGGTCAAGTAGCGGAATCCGGCAAGCTAAAGAAGAAATAGGTTCGGCGTAACCTCGTTGGAGCAAGAAGCTTGGAGGGCTTAGGTACTTGGGTAGATTAGGCTTGGAGGGTCTTCTGCTGTTCATGTATCCCAACTACATTCTTTAGTGGATTATTTGACCGCTTGGAGGGCGGCGGAGAGGTTTTACACCGAGAACTTCGGTTTCCTCTTCGATAACACATCGTGTGTTGTCCGTGTGTTTGCATCTTCCTTCCCTTTATCTTTGTCTTATATTTACTGCTGTGGATGTATTTATATTTGGCTTAGATTATTTATCAATTCTGTTATAAGCTTGTTATCATGTTCCGCACATTAATTGTTTGATATAAAACTTGAATTGGTAATTTTATAAGTTAGGGTCTAAACGTTCAAGGGTATTTCATACCCATATTGAACTTTCAATTGGTATCAGAGCAGGTACACTTGTTATGGTGTTAATACCTAAGTGTGATCCTTGACCCCTTGTTGAGATGGATAGGTCTCAATCTCTCACTGCTCCACCATTTTTTGATGGTAATAATTATGCTTTTTGGAAAGTCTGAATGAGAGCATTTTTATGCTCTATAGAAGATACCGTTTGGGATGCGGTTGAGATGGGTTGGACTAAACCAAAGGCTCCTAAGGCCAATTGGGATAAGGCTGCTCTTGCAGCAGCCAATGCTAATAGTAAAGCTTTAAATGCTATTTTCTATGCTGTCTCCTAATGAATTCCACAGGATATCTCACATGACTGTGGCCAAGAAAGCTTGGGAAATTTTGGAGACAACTTATGAGGGAACTAAGAAGGTGAAGGACACAAAGCTTCAAATGCTTACCACCAAATTTGAAGAGCTCAAGATGGGTGAGGATGAATCGTTTGATTCATTCTATGGGAAGCTCAAAGAAATTGTCATTGCTAAACTCAATCTTGGTGAGAAGATTGAAGATACCAATGTGGTGAGAAAAATTTTGAGGTCCTTGCCTGAAAGTTTTAGAGCAAAAGTCACAGCCATAGAGGAGAGTAAAGACTTGGATGAGATCAAAATTCAAGAGCTGATTGGGTCTCTCCAAACATATGAACTGGGACTTTCTTTACACAAGACGAGTAAATCATTTGCTCTCAAAACCATCACCGAAAGAATGGATGATCCCTCTGAAGAAGATGGAGTGGAAAAGGAAGTGGCATATCTTGTAAAAAACTTCCAAAAATTTCTGAAGATGAAGGGCAGTGGGAAACCATTTAATAGAGGGAAATTCTCATCTTCAAGAGGTGATAAGAAAGAGTTTACGAGGAAAGAAGAGAAGGAGTCTCAATCTCCTTCGGACATTGTGTGCTTCGAGTGCAACGGATATAGACACTTCAGAAAGGAATGTCCAAATTATTTGAAGACAAAAGGAAAAGTTTATGCCACTACTTTGAGTGACTCAGACTCATCAAAATCTGACTCTGAAGAAAGCTGTGACGGAGAAGGAAATTACTCAGCATTCATGACCATTGCACATGTGGGATCTTCAGATGATTTGAGTACTCTTGTGAATGAGCTGGGTGAATGTTCTGATGAGGAGTCCATTGGGATTGTTGAAGAATCAGAAGGTGAAGAAGAAGAAGATGCATCCAGCCTTAAAAAGAATTACGCAATACTTCTTGAGAAATCAAGAGAGTATACAATGGTGGCAAAGGCAGCTGTGAAGAAAATGAAGAGAGCTGAGGAAGATTTCAAAAGCCTGTTGGTTAGATATAAGGAGGTAAAGTGTGAGATTGAGGCACTTAATGGTGAGCTATCAGAAGCTTACACGAAGGTGAGGTTTCTCGAGCAAGAGGTAGTACAAGCTCATGCCAAGGTAGATAGGGTCTCCTCCAGGAAGCTAGATGATGTTATTTCATCTCAAAGACATGCCTCAGACAAGTCCGGGTTGGGATATGCCGGAGGGAGCGGCTCATCAGCCAAAGTCACCAAGGAAGTAAAGTTTGTGAAAAACAAAGAGACGACTGTTGATAAGTCTACTCCAGAGATAGTTGAGGCTGAGAAGAAAATGAATGTGGCTAATCAACAGATGTTTGACAAGTCCCGAAACCAATCTGAAGTCAGATTTGGAGTTAGAGGAAGATCTCTCCCAAGACAGCAGTAGGGTTCTAGAACAAACTATATTTGTCACTATGGCGGATTGCAAGGACACACTAGACCAAACTGTCAAAAGCTAAGAGCAGACAACAATGCGAGTGTACCTCGGTCCCGAGGAAGAAGAAATGACTTGAGGGCTTGGGGTGGTGAGCAATCAAGGAGCCAAAACCAGGATTCCGGAATGACGAACGTGATGAAAATGATTGGCGTCTTCACCACTTGCTTGGAGAACTTCAACAGAAGGTTTGAAAGTCCTAACTCCCTCACCCAATCCGTCAAGGATATCACCCCAAACACACGTGACGTGTAGGTGACAAAAGGTACTCATGCATAAGCATTATAACATGTCCGTGCATCAATTCTTCCTATACTTTATGGATATGATTGGTTATTTGCGCTATGTTTTTGAGTATTTGTTTAATTTGTGGTTTGTTTGTGTTCAAAATGCTTTTTCATTTTTCTTGTTTTTTTTTTATCATTCTTCTACTGCTTTTGTGTCAAAAATCCAAAAACTCATAAAAATTTGAAAATCCAAAAAGTTTGATCACTTTGTTGAGTTTTGTCTCAAAGCAAGTTTTGCCTTGTACCCTTGTACCAATGGCTTTGTGCATTTAACGAGCTTAGCTTGTCTCTCATGCACTCATATCATTGTGGAAGAAATTCTGAAATCTATGTGATTGTTGTAAATAGATCTTCAACCTTGTCATGAATGATTAGTGAATGGTTTTGTTGATCTTGAGACATGCATAGACTCATGCCTATATATCTTCCCACTCTTTATTTTTATGCTTTAAAAGAGCTCTCTAAATGTAAATCTTAAAATGAAAAGAGATATAGAGCTGCAAAAGCCATGTCGCACATACTAGTATTTGGTTAGGAAAAAGGGAAAGCGACCATAATGAAATGTATAATGCTCAAAAAGCCAAAGGCTATCTCATAAATTGAAATATCAAAAATTTCAGGCATCTATCTCTCTATGAGAGTTTCCTTGCTCAAAAATGGCAAATGATATGTTGTATATGGAGCCAAATGAAAAGCTTCAAAGAGTTGTTATCAAGTTCTTGTGGGAGGTCATATATGCATGCTTTTATAATTGAGATAGGTCACATGATCTAGAACTAGTTGTGTATGCCTTGATTGAATTGATCATTAAAGTTTCACATTGGACTAAGGACCATCTCATTTTTGATATTCACACACAACACACAAGTCTATGTTCAACGAATGCCATATTCATTTGTGTGATTGTACTTGATTAAATGTGTTTTCACATGCTCAATCTTTGTTGGTTGAACACAAAAAGATTTTTGAATGTTTTGTTTTGTTTTTGGAAAGTACTTTGCTCTTACAAAAACGTGAAATTTTTTCAAAAACAGTGTTGCCTTGTTTTGGCGACTAAGTCGCGAGTTGGCACAGTCGCAAGCCCCAGTCGCGAGCTCAATCAGAGATTTTCGCGACTTACTGGTGAGTCAGTACTCTAGTCGTGAAAAAGACTTAGAAAATTTTTGAAAAATTTGAGTTTTGCTCGTTTCGCGGCTCATTTTGGCAGCTTATTCACGGGTGGAATGTCCAATCGTAAGGGTTACTCAGAGATTTTCGCGGCTAAGTTTGCGACTCCCTCGCGGCTAAAACTTTCAATCACGAAAAACACTTAGAAGATTTTTCTAGAGTCTTTCCTTCACAGTGTTTCGCAACTTGATCTGCTGACTTACTGGCGACTTGGTTAAGTCGCGAAAAACGCGTGTTTTGAGTTTTTTAAGACAGTTTTTAAAATTGGTTTTCAATTTTCCCTCGATTTTCAGTGACTGTTCATTGTCTTCTTCACTCTCTCTCTCAAAGCTTTTGATTCTCACTGAAAAATCCTTCATTTTTGCTTCATTTCTGCATAAATCTTCAAGAAAAAGGTATGGGCTTTCTTGTTCTTCATTCCTATTTCATGTTTTATGAAAAATATTCTTGAATCTATGTGCTTTACTGTTCAGATTGCTTTTTGGGTATTCTAATCATTTATGCTTAAAAAATATTGTTTTGATGGTTTGGTTTGTTTCCTCTTGATAATGCCTAGTTTCTTGGGTTTGCTCCATTATGAGTTTTCATGTTTTCACCTTCTCATTCATGGGTTTTCATGCTTGACATTTGATATGTGAATGGTTATACCCATTGGGTTTACTGTTGTTGGTTTCTCTGTGATGTTTCCCTAAATGGAATTTGTGTTTACCATGTGTATGACCTTTTGTTTACGTGGTTCAATCTGTTTTGTGTGTGTATTAACACATCTTGAGTGTGACCCTGCCTCTAGGGATTATCTTGCACATTCCATGTTCATTTGGTTAAGTTTCAGTGACAATTGCTTTCATCTGTTTGTATGAAAGTGTCATCTTTATAGACTGAACTTGGTTAATATGTGATTACTATGTTATGTCTTATTTCTCTGTTATCAACTATTCTTGGTTTGTGTTTTTGCTCAATACTTTGTTCTTCCTTATAACTACATGGTTACTAATTTGAGTATACTTCCACATATTGTGTTGTGCTCTTGTTGTGGACTTTTCTAAGTGTTTACAGATGGCTTCCACATCCTCTAAGAAGAAGACTCCTGCTAAGAAGGCTAATAAAAGATTAAAAATGGACAGCAACCTGTTTAGATCAGTCAAACATTTTGAGAGATACAGAGATTCCTTCGTAAAAGGAACAATTATCCAGGAGAGATTTGTGGATTTGCATGATTTGAGGGATACATTCATTCCACAATGCTTTGAAGGAAGAGGCTGGGAGAAACTTCTGGGTGACTTACCTTTAGTGTGTGAACCACTTATCAGAGAATTCTATGCCAATGTTGTGATAAAGCAGGAAGAGTTGAGTTGTTGGGTGAGGAAAAAGGAGTTTACCTTAGATGCTCATGACATTGATAAGGTTTTAGGACTGGAGGGGTTAGAAGATTATGAATTTACAAACTACAAGGACAGAATGGTCTCTCTAGAAACTGTCCAGAAAAAGATTGGTGGAGTTTTAGAAAGGAGATGTCTCAACACGTCTGACTTTCCTAAAGACATGAGGTGTTTAACAACAATAATGATGTACAATCTGTACCCTATAAGGAAGATGACTACATTGACGAATGCCAGAGCCATCTTTCTTATGGATCTTAAGGAAAACACCTTTATTGACATCAGTTCCCACATTTTTGACACTATAATGGATGAAACTAAAACCACCTCAAGGCCCAAGCTGGTGTTTCCAAGTCTTCTCATGAGAATTTTCAAAGAAAAGGGTGTTGTAATCCCATAAGATATCAGTCCCATGCCTCCTCTATCAGCCATCAACAAATTTACTCTAGTACAGATATAGAGTCATCTTCCAGGTGAAGAAGAAGAGGGTGTCCATGAAGAAGGTGATCCTATGGAGACTGAAGCAGAAGGGGCAGGACCAATTTCCACACCTAGAGTAAAAGTCAAGAGGAGCAGATCTTCTACCTCATCACCTGTACCCCCTGATACCCTTCAGATCATCCTGGAGAGACTTGATACAATCCGCGATGTTCAAAATCAACAGACAGAGAGGATGACAGTAATGCAGGACCAGCTAGATGTTCTCTCTGCCAAGTTTGACAGCATTCATACCAGCCAGGATCACTAACCCTTTGGCCATTCCGGTCAAAAAAGGGGAGAACTCTTGGGGAAACTCTTGAGGGGGAGTGCTCTTTTTGAGGGGGAGTTCAAATATGTGTCTTCTTTAAGTTTGATACACTGGTTTTTAGTCTGTGGTTTTTAGTCTGTTTTAAATATTTGTGCTTTAAGTTTGATACACTTGTGAATCTTTGGTGTTTACTTATATAGTATGATGTGTTTCAACTTTTAGCACTGTTTGATTGTTGGTTTGTACCCATTGATGTTTTTGTAAGCTTTGAGGGTTGTTACTTGTTCTTATGCACTGGTTTGTAGGCTTGTATGGTTTATGCCATGTATTTGCAAAAACTTTGCATATGCAGCCTTTGTGCTTTGTGTTTTGGTACTTGTTAATGCTTTACATTACCTTAAGTACAACACTCTTGTGCCCGTGTAGGATTGTTCCTAGATGCATATATGTTTGTATGCATTGGTTGAGTGTTGGACTTGCAAATGATACTCTTCAATGGAGTTTATCATTTTTGCATGTCCGGATGTTCATTTCTTGTGTGAATGAACATAATAATCACTTTTGCTTAGTGACTACTGGTGTTGATCTTGCCATGAATTATTGCTTTTATACTTATGTTCATTTTTGCTTGATCATGCTTATTTTGCTCCATATGCATATTAAGTTTTCTGCATACAATGATATTGCTATGTTATTGTGTTTCAGGAGTTACTTATTCATATGTTCAAGAGCTTTACAGAATCTAGAGTTAGGTGTGAGTGAGTTTTCCAACTGTTCCCAACTCACGTTTAAGTCTAGAGTCTGTTGTAGGGTTTTGTCACGGAATAGCCAAAGAGGGAGATTGTAAGGTTGAATTTAATCAACCATTTAATTGGCTTTATTCTGTGACCAATTTGCTTGTAATTTAACACTTAGCAACCTTGTATTTAGGTGGGAAAATTGTAAGGGTAGTGTGTGAGAAGATGTGAGGAAAAGCTCAAGAATGTGCAAGAAAAACAGAGTCTCGCGGCTAGGGCTCGCGGGTGGATCGCGACTGGCAAGCCGCGAAAGGCAGGCACGTGAGAGGCATACTAGAAAGCTGAAGGGTCGCGCCAGCTGTCACGCTACAGGACAAAAGTTCCAGTCTGGCTAGGCCGTTACGTCGCGACTTGAATTCGCGACTTGGTCAAGCCGCGAGATCAAGTCGCCAACTTGCCCTATTTGGCAAAAACTGACGTTTTGCATTCCCTTCTCACCTTACTATATAAACACCCTTATACCCATCATATTGAGAGAACTTCTAGAGAGAATTTTGTGAGAGAAAACCCTAGAGAAACACAAGATTGCCTCATCCCCAATCTTCATCTAAAGAGACTCCACAAATTCTTCTACTCTCTTCCTCTCCATTGTCATACCCTTGAGAGGTCATTTACCAAACCCTTATCTCACCACACCCACGTCTGTGAGAATGTCCATTTGGTGCTTTGGGAAGCAGTTTGGAAAGGAACCAATATACATTGGTTGATGCTATGGTCAAATAGCGGAATCCGGCAAGCTAAAGAAGAAATAGGTTCGGCGTAACCTCGTTGAAGCAAGAAGCTTGGAGGGCTTAGGTACTTGGGTAGATTAGGCTTGGAGGATCTTATGCTGTTCATGTATCCCAACTACATTTTTTAGTGGATTATTTGACCGCTTGGAGGGCGGCGGAGAGGTTTTACGTCGAGGACTTCGGTTTCCTCTTCGATAACACATAATGTGTTGTCCGTGTGTTTGCATCTTCCTTCCCTTTATCTTTGCCTTATATTTACTGCTATGGATGTGTTTATATTTGGCTTAGATTGTTTATCAATTCTGTTATAAGCTTGTTATCATGTTCCGCACATTAATTGTTTGATATAAAGCTTGAATTAGTAATTTTATAAGTTGGGGTCTAAACATTCAAGGGTGTTTCATACCCATATTGAACTTTCAGGGGTGGTTCCAAAGCTTTAATAGACTTCTCATCGTACCTAACATCCACCTCATCGACATCTCCTTTTATCCACTCTAACGCTAAGCCTTCAAGGTGTTGCTTCTCTTTCAAACTTGTAGCCTTACATTCTAATTTAGTATCTTTATCATGTCTCAGATTTTTAATCCTAAGATTTTCTCTCTGATGATTCAATCCATGAAGTTCCTTTAATTCACCACCACACCTAGAGTCTATACTCAACAAACACTCAACTAGTGACTAGAGATTAGTCAATTTCCCCAGTCCTCGTGGCATATGAGTCAAACACCAGCACCCATCAATGCTAAGATGCCTAAGATTGAATAATTTAGTAAAATTTCTCGGCAATTCTATTTGTCCTCTACAACAAGGGAGATATAATATCCCTAAATTTTGCAACCTTGTAATGGAATTAGGAAGCATTTTTATGTAATTGTTCCCTGAAAGATCAAGATATCTTAAAAGCTTCAACTTTCCAATAGAATGTGGCACACTACTAATGCCAGTGCCATTCAAATCTAACAAGCGCAAGAACTTAAAACTTGAAACAAATGTATCACAAGTTGATTGGTTCCGTACTCATGATTGGTTCCATACCACTTGACGTGGATGCGAAGCTTGACTTGGCAAAAGAAATGTTCTCATCCTATTTGCTTTAAACTACAAGGTTGGAATTCTCAATGATGAGCCTAAATTAAAACCAAATGAGACGTGATGGGTTTTTTCACTAATGTTTTCCCCATTTATACCGAAAGTGATGTTCTCTAGTCCAACTACTGATATTGCCAAATCATGCATGAGATCATGTATTTTGAATTTAGGTACATCATCCCACCAATTTTCTTCAACTTCTTAAAAGAATGATCTCCAAAGTAATTCTATAAAATACTCATGACCAACATCTTCTAAACATTGATTTTGACCTGACAGCTTAATGAACCCTTGTACCATCCATAGCTTAATCAACATCTCCTTTTCAATCTGGCAATCCTTTGAAAATAAACTACAATAAGCAAAGTACTGTTTCAAATGTGATAGGAGATGATCATAACTCAACTTAAGTGTTGGTAAGATATCTATGTCTGTTTTATTTACATTTGAAAAATCCTTATTCTTGAAGGACAACCATTCTTGTTCTGAGTCTTTAAAGTACAATAGGCTTCCTATAGTTTTTATGGCAAGCGAAATTCCTTTGCACTTTCTAACAATTTCCATTCCAATTTCCTTAATTCTTAAATTTTCTGGTTCTTGTCATTTTTCAAATGTCGTTTACTTAAATAAAGACCATGACTCCTCTTCATCTAAACCCCTTAAAAAGTATGGTTCAATAGTTTTTGAAATCTTTGCATCCTTCTCCTCAGTCACCAATATTCTACTACCTCTTTCACCGCTTAGTAGAAGTCTTTTTATACTATCCCATTTTTGTTAATCATCATTCCACACAACATTGCAATTTGCAAACAATATTGATCTGTCGTAATTCTTCCTCCCCCTACCCCCATTTTTTTTTTCTTTTTCGAAGCAATAATTATCTATCCTTTTTCACTTGTAAATTGCTTTAGATTTGGCTACAAATCCAACCTTTTATTTGGGTATGTGTAAATGCACTTTCACTTTCATTACAAAATGAAACGTATTTTGAATCTAGTCATTTTTCACAATTTTGGCTGCAAGGCCGACCTTACCTTTAGGCATTCGCATTTCTCTTTCCCTTGACGGTGATCGCGTGATAGAAGACAAATGCATGTCACCAACGGATGCTTCTTCAAAGAATAGGCCACTTGGCCAATGAAAGAATCAATCCCTTGTTTTGCTTTAATATTTCCGATGGTAATGAAACAAGCTGAGACTATTTGTACGTTTCACTTGGAAATTATGTGTACAACATCTTTGCAAACAATATTTGTGTGTTGCATCTCCAATTTTGTATTTTTGCCCTTTGGAGGCAATATATATATGTCCATGTTTCAAGAGAAAATTAAGAAAAAATTTATCATCTCATCAAAATAATTTGTTTTGTAAATCAGAGTTCAAAATTCTCTACTTAGAGATAGTATTTACTCAAAAAAAAAAAAAAAAAAAAGGAAAATCTGGGTTTAAAAAATAAGGACATAGTTAAAGTAAACAAAAAAAAAAAATTAAAATCCTTTCCTTTTCTTCTTCTCAAATATTAATTTACAAACAAAAAATAAAAGCTTCAACCGCTATGAATGAGTCTCAAAGATATTGAATTACAAGTGTCCAAGCAACTTTGGAAGTTATTAGAGCAATCCTATTGAAATGAACTTGAGGCTTATGCTTGCGAGCGTCATTCATTCCCTCTTTTCCTTCTCAAATTATCGACTTATCAAAGGAAAAACCTTAAGGGGCATTTAGTTTGGTGGAATCGATATTATTCTTAGCCTCTAGATTTCTCGAAATGTGATATATACCACAATTTGGATGCTTAAAAATGTAACTTTTTCTATATATGTTTGGTTTTATTAGAAATCTAAGATTTTATATTTGATTTATTCCTAAGAATCTTATAAAAATTATTTATTTTTCACAAAATATCCTATGGTTTGTAAACACAATATCAAGTTTTTTTTCCCCTCCAAATAAATAATGAGAAATAAAATATACACAATAATTAATGGCAAATTCAATGAAACTATAGTATAACATTGTTTGAATAGCATGTGTAGGGGCTCCTTTTTCGGAGGTGGGCCCCCGACAATGAATTTGTAGAGAGTGGGCAAAGGGTTTGGCTCCGGCCGGCCCTTTGCCGGTCTTCCTTGAACTTTTCGTCCATTTGCTCTACGCCTGGGGTTGCTCCTCGGCTGGGGTCCGAGGAGGCCCCTCTTTCACCAGGGGGGTTCTTTACCTTATATACCCTCTTTAGCTCGATCCTGACCTTACAGCTGTAGGCCATCCGGGCTAATGGTTCAGGACTTGTCCCATCAGACAGGTTCTTTCCCATACTGGGGGCTGCTGCCTCCAAGGTTTTCCAGTGAAGGGTCTTGTCAGCATTAATGGAACCTGGAGGGCTAGGTAGAATCGTTAAGTGTGGATGTGACCACCTGCAGTAGGTCTGCCCCCTACCTAGATTAGGCTAGGCGTGCCGAGGATGGGTGTGTCCTCGGCTCGGGCCTTGGGAGGACTAGAGCCTTTAGGCCGTCCGTCTGGGGAGGTCGCCTTCCTCGGCTTGGGCCCTGGGCCTGCCTAAAGGTGGGCCGGGGGTTCTGGATCCTCGGGCCCCACAGCATGTATAATACAAAAATAATTATTTAAATTGTCAATTTTATAATTATTATTCTTTAGTTTTATTTCTATTGGTTAAAGGGTAAGGGAAAATGAGTAAAATTGTCAGTTTAGAAAAATTAATTTAACTTTTTTTTTCTTACATGGGAATGCAAATATCTATATGTTTTGAAGGGAATCCACATTTCTATAAAAATGGGGTTAAGTGAGAATCCATATTCCCCCAAACATTGATTTCTTTGTGCAATTTGCAACCAAATATGAGAATGATATAGAGTCTTCTAACATTCTTGAGAATCTTAAAATATTCCCCATACCAAATGCCTCCTTAGAGTATTATGGGTAAAGAGAAAGGATGCTTATAAAGATGTCAGTTTTTTTTTTTTTTTAATATGTAAATTATTGGCGAAAAGCACATTTTAGTCTCTACATTTTCAGGCGATTTTCATTTTAGTCCCTACATTTTATTTTTACTGCTTTTAGTCCCTATCCTGAAAAACGGTTCCCATTTGGTCCCTGCTGTTACATCATAAACAGATATTGCTGACGTGGCAAACGGCAGAATTAAAAAATATTAAAAATATTTTATTTTATTTTAAAATAAAATAAAATTTTAGTTATCAATAATTTTAAAATAAAAATATTTAAAAATTTTGTTAAAAATAATTGTTATTCATGTTCTTCCCCCCAAGAACATGGTTGCCCAGAAAATATTTCTTCTCTTTTATTTTATTTTCTCGGCATCCAAACAAGCAAAAACATATACAAAACTCATTTCCCTTCACGCTCCGCCACCGATGCCTTGGTCTTCTTCTGCATAGTGATCAACACATTGTGCCAAGTGTTCACCCTCGACCTCTCTTTCCTAACAACTCCCACATTCATTTCCACCAGAAAAAGAAACCCAGATCAGAAGAACACAAAATGCAAACGAAAAAAAATGAAAAAATAAAATACTAAACAGGGAGAATGAATAACTAAGAACGAGTGAAAATTCAAGGAATTTCTATTCCAAGATTTGTATATGTTCTTCCACAAAAATCAAACACAAAGACCTTTAAAGATTCTTTCACTCAGATGAAAACCAATTCTTTCACAAACCACATCCATGTGTGTCTCAAGGTTAGATGAAAACCGATTATTTCAAAAAGATTTCAACAATTACTCAGCCAATTTTTCACTATCTCACTACAAACACAAAGGACCTTCAAAGATTCAAAACACAAATAGCAACAAAGCAAACCAACAAAGTAAACCGAGATGTCTTGGGTTTGGCTTTGGTGTCGTGTTGCCTGTCGTGGATGGTGGTGGTGCTCGTGGGGTTTGGCTTTGGTTGAACTAGAGATTTGAGGGAGATCTAGGGATAGATCAAAGCGAGAGAAAGAAAACAGAGAGAGAAGCGAGATCTGGGAATTTTCAGATAAAGGAGAGAGAGGGCGGTGGGGTTTCGTAGTGAGAAACGAGGGAAGCACCGCTTGGATAGGCGGTGGTGTTGAGTGGCGGTGATTAAGGAAGAGAGATCTGGGCAGAGAAAACAGAGAAAGATAGAGGGAGATAGATCGAAGCGAGACAGAGAAAACAGAGAGAGAAGCGAGATCTGGGAATGTTCAAATGAAGGAGAGAGAGGGCGGTGGGGTTTGGTAGTGAGAAACGAGGGAAGCACCGCCTGGATAGGCGGTGGTGTTGAGTGGCGATGATCAAGGAAGAGAGATCTGGGTGGAGAAAACAGAGAAAGATAGAGGGAGGCCTTGCCAATTTGTGGGTATCGAAGCTTTTAAGAGAGTGAGATTGAGAGATGATGATAAGGACGAAGAGGAGGATGGGGAGGTGGAGGATGAAGATGATGATAAGCAGAAAAATTTCTTTTTCTGGGCAACCATGTTCTTAGGGAAGAAGAACAATTATTTTTAATTAAAATTTTTAATATTTTTATTTTAAAATTATTGATAACTAAAATTTTATTTTATTTTAAAATAAAATAAAATATTTTTAATATTTTTTAATTCTGCCGTTTGCCACGTCAGCAATATCTGTTTATGATGTAACGGCAGGGACCAAATGGGAACCGTTTTTCAGGATAGGGACTAAAAGTGGTAAAAATAAAATGTAGGCACTAAAATGGAAATCACCTGAAAATGTAGGGACTAAAATGTGCTTTTCGCCTAAATTATTTTCATGAAACTCCTTTTAGCATGTGTTGGAAAGAGCATACTCTAGATAATAATAAGAAATTTATAAAAAAAATAAAAAAAAATAAAAAAATAAAAAAAGAGCTTAAAAAGTCATGGTGATTATTCTCTTGTACTCATTTTACACCATTTTTTACATAATATCTATAATTGTTCACATTAATTTACACATTTTAAAGAGCAAAAATGTGACATCCACATTTAAATATAAAAATTGGATATAAAAGACAGATACCATAATTGTTCACATTTGAGAGGTTCAAATAAGTTGTGTGAGACCGTAATTACTCTCTATCATCAATGTACACACAACTCTCAAAGTAGCTTGCAGAACATGATGTTAGAATTGTATACCCACCTTTTCTCTACTCTTTACCGCTTATGGTGTAGGCATATCTATCTACGCAACTCCTTTCCTCTCTTTATTTGCCCACCTACTCGTCTCTACTCTACTACTAATAGTATCACTGTTAGGGTTAATGCCCTTAAATCCTATTATATAATGCTATATATGACATTATGTATGACTTAATGTTGTGATTAATAAAGTTGTTTTATTATTATCTAAAATAATGGTAACATGAATATTTGGACATTATCATATAGCACATGAGATGCATAGTATGTGATTTAGTCACAGAAGATATAAATCACAAATTCTTTGTAAACTAAGAATTTTAGTTCGTAGTCGGTGATGAAATTGGGCATTTCAATTACGAAGACTATAACATATCAACTAAGATGATTTGTCTTGATCATGGAAGTGGAGACTTCTACTTAATATGTTGATATGTTTTAAGAGTTAAAACATATTGATCTGGACCGTTGTGAGATTTATTATTCTCTTAATGACGACTTCTATTTACATGAACTCTTAATCTTGAGAGAATAATGGACCTGATCATAAAATGTAAGTTGCTTTAATATATCAGGAGTGAGATCTAAAGTCACAATTAAAACCTCAGTATATTGGGCAATCACATTTAGTGTTGATGGAACATATATTCTCAAGATGGAATTCATAATCTCTTAACGGAGACATAAAACATTTCCTTGAGATAAGTTTAATAAGTTTGGTTATTCAAAATGTTAAGCCTAACTACTTTAGTATGGAGTTACTAAATTATATATTTATGAAATTGGATTTCATAATTATATGATGAATAACTTAAAGGATTATATAATTAATAGTAACTTTAGACTTGTCAAGAGTTGACAGAAAAGCCCAAGGCCCATTGAAGTTAGAGTCTTATTTATTCCCTTTTGGTCCCACTCTAAGCCACATACTAAAACCCAATTAGAATGGCCCAAAAGGCTAGCCCAATTAGATAATCAGTTATAAGGAAAGAAACATATAAAATTTTGTAGGAGAATGAAATGGTGTATGTGAGTGTTAAACACATTCTAATTCTCCCTTGAACATATACATATAAACTAATTAAGAGACCACACTTCTTGGGCACAAGTGGGATTAGAGTGAAGATTAAAAGTGTTCCTAAGTACTTTTAATCTTTGGTTTTGAATTTCAATGCACCAAGGTACACTTTCTTGTTCTTATATTTTGAAATTTACATAATACATGTTATTAATTGCGAATGAAGTAAATCTGTTAATTTTGCACTACGTATGTCTTGTATGCGATACAAACATGTATTTTTCCAACAATCACCTATAACTCCTTAGCCTCCTCTCTTTATAGACTATTTGTTGTCCTCGTCATCATCTCAAATAGCTCAAAATCATTCAATTCAATAAAAATAAAAATAATAATTGTCCTTCAATCCATAAATTCATGTTTTGTGTAATCAATTCCAATCCAGTTTGAAGAAATCTTCTCCAAACCCTATACATGGCAATTTATAAGACCATTCATGCAAGACAAGTGTTTTCCCCAAACTAATTTAGGGGAATCTCTTCTAACCCAACACGTGATGATTTCTAAAACTATCTACATGTATTATTTAAACAAGTTATACAACCTTTTAGTCCTCTAAAAAAAAATTATACAACTTTTTAAAAATGTAATACAACTAAAGCTCCGCATGGATGCTCTTTTTATCCAACACTTAGTCGGAGTAAGTTTTCTTCAAACAGGTTTGGAGACAAACTTTTTTCATCCAAATATATTATTTAAATAAATTGTATGACTCAATAAAAAAAGTCATGTAATTAAAATTACACATAAACAGTCTCTTCAATCGCTACATAATAGGTTAGAGAAAGATAGCTCCAAACCAGATTGGAGCTAAACTTTTCCTTTGTATATTATTTCAAAAGACAAAAAATAAATAAAATAAAATTTAAATATGTATAAATAAAAGAGTATTGATTGCTGATCATTTTGATCTTTTGCAAGCGAGTATAAAGTGACAACGTAATTCAATAATACAATTATATGATTCTAAAAAAAAAAATTAAAATTATATAAATTTATTAAGTGAAGTAATATTGACAAAAGTTACTCTAAAAGGTCGTTGGGTAAGCAATTGAGTAGTGATTGGAGAGGACCAATTGCATATACACAAGGAAACATGGTAGAGAGAGTATCCAAAACTTCTTGCTCTAACACATTGAATGTTTAAATAACAAGTCCTGAAGCTTTGGGAGCTCTCTCTACTCTTCAATCACAAAATTAAAGATAACATTGTTGGATCTATAGTTTGAACAAAGCTTGGGAGATCTCTTAGTCTAATGCTTCTCATACCCAAAATCCAATCTATTACCGTGTCCAAACACCCTTTTGTTAAATAACTCTCATCTGCAAAAACAAAATATTTTTAGCTTACAAATTGTGATTGATGTGATTATGAAATAATGCAAAACTTTAATTGGGTCTTTTTATGATTTGTTATACCTTTAAGTGGTATGATGCATTTGTCCTTAAGAGTAGAAAGCTGCATAACGCCCATTAAGCTGCAAGCAAAGATAGTGAAGAACATTACAATTGGGATTCCAAGTTCTCGAGCAGCGGTAATGGTGAATGGCATGAAACCATCTGAGATAATGTAAGTCACTGGAGGAATGTTTGAAGTTGCACTATTGAGTTTTGAAAGGAGGTCAAAAAAGGGAGCCAAGAAGTTTTGAAAAATGGAAACACAAAGAGAAGTAATGTCTTGAGTGACGTTGAGATCTGATGGAGGGAGGCTATTAGGAATGGTTTCGAATCGAAAGTCAAACAAACCATCTAAGGAGTTGGGACCTCTAGATTTCAAAAAACGTTGGTGGTTAAACTCAGTGTTAACTGTAAAAACAAAGAGAAAGGAATTGAAGAAACTAAAATTGTAATTCAGATGTGTAAAAATGCTTACAAATAATTAGCACCTACTCTTTATATATACACAAAACAGAGACTAGCTTTTCCCGCCTAAAATAACTAACTAATAGATTTATCAATACAACAAATTAGATTTTGACATTTGGCTTCTTCATTGCTGATAGTTGTTTCCAACTTCCCTTTTCTTCTTTCATTGACACGTGGACTACCTTGACCCTTTTCTGTTACTTTCTTCTTTACCTGGCACGTGCCACTGTTCTTTCCTTCTTCAATTTTAACACTCCCCCTCAAGTCCTGAGCTATAAGATCAATAACTTGAAGTAAAGCATTAGTCTGCAATTGTTTTGGCATAAAAATTATCCTTTAAGCCCAATTTCCCTGTTAGTCTTGTGAAAGAATTAAAGCCTAAAGCTTTAGTAAAAACATCAGCTACTTAAGCATTTGTGGCCACATGAAAAATCTTAATCATTCCTTCCAAAATCTTGTCTCAAACCAGATGGCAATCCACTTCATATGTTTAGTCCTCTCATGGAAGACTGGATTAGCAACTATGTATAATGCTGTTTGATTGTCACAGAAAAGCATAGCTGGTTTAGGATGTTCAATCTTCAAATCCTTGAGTAATTGAAGCACCCCAAGTAATTTCACATGCTACACTAGTCATTGCTCTATATTCAGCTTCTACCAAGGATCTTAAGACGACCCCTTGTTTCTTTGATCTCCATGATATTAAAGATTCTCTCAAATATACTGCATAACCTGTCAGAGATCTTCTTGTATCAGGGCATCCAGCCCAGTCTGCATCACAGAATGACTTAATGTGCAAATCAGAATTGCTTAAGAAGAAGAGTCCCTTTCCTAGTGACCTTTTGATATACTGAATAATTCTCTGAGCTACAAGCAAATGAGGCTCCCTTGGCTTTGAAACAAACTAACTTAGCCCATGCACAACATAGGTAATGTCAGGTCTTGTCAAGGTTAAGTCTAATAATCTTTCAATTAGCCTTCTAAATTGCTCAGGGTCTGCAAGTAACTTCCCTTCATACTTTGAAAGCCTTTAGTTCTGCTCCATAGGAAATTTGACTAGTTTAGAACCAATAAAACCAATATCCTTCAAAATTTCAAGAGCGTACTTCCTTTGATTCAAGCTTATACCCTCATTAGTTCTTGCTACTTCAAGACCTAAAAAATACCTTAAGGAACCAAGGTCTTTCAACCAAAAACTGTCATCAAGCACCTTCTTCAAACTGTCAACACAGGCAGGATTGTTTCCTGTGAATAATAGGTCATCAATATATACTAAGAGCACTGAAAAAGAAGAACCTTGAGTGTGAGTAAATAATGAATAATCAGATTTTGATTGAACAAATCCCATTTGAAGAATAGTCTTTGGGAATTTTTCAAACCATTACCTTGATGCCTGTTTGAGACCATAAAGACTCTTGTTTAATTTACAGACAATGTTCTCCCCCTTGCTATGAAAACCAGGTGGTAAGCACATATAGACATCCTCAGCCAAATCACCATGCAAGAAAGCTTTATTAAGATCCATTTGATGAAGCAGCCAAAGAAAGCACAATTCTGACAAAGATAGATTTCGCCACAGGGGAAAACATTTCAAAATAGTCCAAACTAAACTTTTGAGTGAAACCCTTAGCAACTAAACAAGCCTTATACCTTTCAATGGAGCCATCAGAAAGGTATTTAACTCTATAAACCCATTTACAGCCAATAGGGCACTTTCCAGGAGGTAAAGGAACCTAAGTCCAAGTGTTATTGACCTCAAAAGCCTCTATTTCCTTATCCATAACAGACCTCCATTCAAGATACTGAATCGCCTGATGAAAAGAGGCAAGTTCTAAAGGAGTGGAATTGACTGCCATGACAAAGGAATGAAAGGTAGTGCCCAGATGAGAATAGTCTAAATGATCTGAAAGATTAAATGGCAAACCAGAATTAGGCTTAGTGCTAACAAACTTGCAAGAATACTCAGAGAGATAAGATGGAGGTTTATGAGATCTAGTGGATCTTCTAAGAGTGGGTAAAGGGACAGTAGGCAAGGAAGAGGAAGTGGAAATAGGGTTAGATTGTGAAATGGAAGAGGGTGATATGTCAGTGGTGTCTACAGGAGGAATAGCAGTAGGTATTACAGCAGATTCTGTAGTAGGATCTGCAGCAGGTGTAGAAGTGGTGTCTAACAAATGAGGATTAGATGTAGGAAGAGGTGAAGGGGATGCAACTTCAATAGAATGGGAAGTATGGTCTGAAGTAAAATGAGGAAAAATCATGTCATCCAAATATGAAGATGAAAGTTGGGAAGAAAGAACATAGGGAAATATATGCTCATAGAAAATGATATTTCTAGAAATATGAATAGAATTTGAAGTAAGGTCCAAAACTTTGTAACCTTTTATGCCATAAGGATAGCTTAAGAACACACACTTCATAGCCCTAGGTGCAAATTTGTCCCTATTATGAGGTAAAGTAGAGATAAAACACAAAAAACCAAAGCATTTGAGATGATTATAAGAGGGTGGAAAGTTGCAAAGAAGTTCATATGGACTTTTATTACTTGGACCTTGAAGGAAGTCTATTGATCAAGTGAACAGTAGTTAAAATACAATGTCCCTAAAAACATAAGGGAATCTATGATTGAAACCTTAAAGCCCTTGCTACATTGAGAATATGTCGATGCTTTCTCTCAACAACAACATTTTGTTGAGGGGTATCAACACATGACAACTGATGCAAGATGCCATGAGACTGAAAGAAATCCTTAAGACAAAACTCAGTACCATTATCACTTCTTATAGATTTGATTTTACAATTAAACTAAGTATTCACCATAGAAGCAAACTGTGGAAGATAATGTTGAGTTTCAGACATATGATTAAGTAGCTACACCCAAGTACATCTAGTAAAATCATCCACAATTGTCAAAAAAAAAAAAAAAAAAAACTTAAAACCATCAATGGTACTAGTAGCAAAGGACCCAGAGGTCACAATGGATCAAATCAAAAGGTTTAATGGATACATGATTACTAGAAGCAAAGGGAAGCTTCTTCTGTTTTGAAAAATGACAAATGTCACAAGCAACTGTTTTATTGGTAACACCAAAATGAACAAATTGCTTTAACAAGAGAAGTTTAGAATGAGAGGGACGTCCTAATCTACTGTGCCATAAGTCTAATAAAGAGACAGAACTAACAGCAGTAGTAAGAGCAGATGCATGAGGTTTACAATCTAAATCTTGTAGCAGAAATAAGCCATTATGTGCTTTACCTAGACCAATCGTGCTCCATTGAGCAAGGTCTTGAATAAAACAACAATCACCAAGAAAAATGAGACAACAACAAAGAGTTTTAGTGAGTTTGCCAACTAATATCAAATTGAAAGTAAAAGATGGCACACACAAAACATCAGTAAGAATTAATGTAGAAGAAACTTGCACTGTGCCTACATGTGTAACTAAAGCTTGTTCCCCATTTGGCAAATAGACACAAGTATGGACTATTGAAGTGATTGTGGTCAATTGAGCAACAGAATGAACCATATGATATGTTGCTCCAGTATCAATGATCCAAGTATTAGACTTGTAAGCATGCCTATCAACAACTTGGGCAGCAAATATAAAATGAGAAAGATTAGGTGAAATCCAATATGGATTACCTAAGAAATTAGATGGACAGGAGGGTGAAGAGGATGCAAAAGGTGAAGATTATGGAATGGAAGGATAAGGTGCCATAAAAGAAGTAGCTTGGTGAGCAGTCTGAGCATCATTACCTAATCTAGAAGCCATATAATTTTTTAGAAAATTCAAAAATTGCTTACATTGAGCCTGTGATAGTGGAACCTGTGGACTAGCTTGCACATAAGAACCTCCAAAATAGTGACAAACATGGTTCTATGAAGCAATGTCTAATTGAATACAAGCATTTGGCAAGGCACTTGAAGATTGAACACCAACATTTGGTAAAACTCCAGTAGGCATAAAACCAGAATGCACATTTGGGGAAAGGACATCCAATCCAAAATTTCCAGAGGTCTGCATTGAAGCAACTTGATTTGCCATAGCCTTGTTGCCTCCTTTTGGTTTGTAACCTGGAGGATAGCCATGGAGTTTATAGCATTTATCTACTATATGTGTAATAAGACCACAATAAGTGCAGACAGGCCTATCTTTCTTGCCATTACTCCCTTTACCACCATTCTTGTGACCTTGATGACCAAGAAAGCCCTTGCTGTTATTCACATACATAGCAACAGCATCTTCTGATTGAATCATGTTAAAACCTTGACCAATATTCCTTCTTTTCTCTTCATGAAAAATTAGGGAACATACTTTGCTAAGAGAAGGAAAAGGCTCAATCAACAAAATCTGACTAATTATATGTCCACAACTATCATTCAATCCCGTCAAAAAACAAAAAACATGTTCCTTATGCTGAGCATCAAGTTGAGAAGACTTAGAACCACAACTACAAGCACAAGTACAGACTGTGAAACGCTGGTAATTAGCATATTCATCCCACAAAGTTTTAAATTTTGTGAAATAAGAACTCATCGATAGTGATCCTTGTGAAAGATGTGATATCTCCTTCCCAAGCTCAAAAAGCCTTGGAGTGTTGCCCTGAGACAGCCTGTCCTTAAGATCAATCCACAGATCTTTTGCATTGTTGATATACATAACACTTGCCTTCAAATCCAGGCTAAGTGAATTTGTTAACCAAGAAAGCATTGTAGTATTGCACCTGCTCCAAGAATTATACAATGGAGAAGATAGATCAGGCTCAGGAATTGATCCATCCACAAAACCAAACTTGTTTCTAGAACTCAAGGCCGAAAACACAGATCTTGCCCAACTCATGTAATTCTCTAGACCAATGAGAGGTTGCAAAGTAAGAACAAGACCAAGATTCTCATTCGTTGGAAGAAAGAAAGGATTATTCGCAGATTCATATGCCATTGCTGCACTTGAAGAAGGCACTGAGTGCGCAGTTTGAGATTCAGTATTAGTTGTGGAATTGGAAGCCATGAATGAGAATGAAAATGAAAACTAAACTTTGTTTGGGAACTGAGAAAACGAAAGAAAATTCTCAAAACAGAAAAACTTGCTCTGATACCATGTAAAAACAAAGAGAAAGGAATTGAAGAAACTGAAATTGTTATTCAGACGTGTAAAAGTGGTTACAAATAATTAGCAACTACTCTTTATATATACACAAAACAGAGACTAGCTTTTCCCACCTAAAATAACTAACTAAAAGATTTATCAATACAAAAAATCAGATTTTGACACTTGGCTTCTTCATTGCTTGACAGCTGTTTCCAACTTCCCTTTTCTTCTTTCTTTGACACGTGGACTGCCTTGACCCTTTTCTGTTACTTTCTTCTTTACCTTGCACGTGCCACTGTTCTTTCCTTCTTCAATTTTAACACAAAGGTTATGTGAAAACCTTTATGGTGGAGAAGCTTTGAAACTTTAGCATTGCCTTTATGTGGCTTTGAATTGGATATGGAATACAAACAGCAAGAGGCTTATCAGCTACAAACTTCTCAGAATCCATTTCTTCCTTTCTGCTACTTATGTGTGTATGTGCGTTTGCACTTTGATTGTGTCTTATAATGTGACCTAGTTTTTCAATCTTGCTATGTTGAGACAATTTTGGCTACAAAGTCAATGTTTGAATGGTAAATGAGACGAGTAAGAAACAAAGATTGAGGGCCAGCCCATTTAGCATTTAGCACAGTTTTTGGTTCACAAAATTAGATTCCGTAAACACTTAAAACAATCCAGAAAGGGAAAGAATTTAACATTTTTCTAGCCTCTCCAATAACTGGATTCAGTCTTCCAGTGAGGGCGGCAAACAAATGGAACATTGTAGTGGTAGTATCACATTTAAGGCAACATAAATTTCTCTTCCTCTGACATTGTGTATGTGTGCATATGCATTTTCATTTTGCAATGCTAGACACAACAAAACTCACAAAATTTTCGTAACATTCTTGAATTAATATGCCACATCGTTACTCATTTTCTTTACATCTTATAAATATATATATATATATATATTTTAATCCAATTATTTTCTTTTTTTTGAGGTAAAGTGACAGAATCCAATCATTTTCATTAGAAGGGATATTTTTTTAAGAATGGAGTATTGAAACCTAAACATCGCGATTTGAAATATTAAAAAGCGTTTAAAATATTAAGAAGAGTTGACTAAACTGTCATTTCCAAAATCTAACTCTTTCGTGACACTCTTGGCTATGAAGCCGGCCTTTTGACATTTTCAATTTGGAAATTTTATATCCAACATCACTGCACGCAACACTCTTTGTTTTATTGAGAAGAAGTAAAACTTCAATTTGATTCATTAAATAAGCCATAATAAATCTTAGCTTATTAAGACTCAATGTAATTATGTAATGCAATATTTGCATATTCATTTTATTGTAATTGTTAGATTAAATGAATAAATTCATCAGTTCTTAACAATTTAAGTTTTTAAGAGAATCAATAATTTAACATAGCATCAAAGTAATCCTTGTTACCACCTCACTTCTCATTTAAATTTTCACTTATTAGACTCTCACTTAATGGCACTTCAAGTGGTCCATGAGTGAAGGGGGGAGTTAAATTAAATCCCTTTGGAAGAATTGGTAAAGCCTACTCAATCGCAGCTCAGGTGGCCCACACATGAAGGAAAAGTGATAAATTAAATGAATAAATTCATTTTAAACTTTAGGAAGAATTGGTAATTTAACAATCATAAATCTTCAACAAATATAAAAACTAAGATAAAAAAATAAAAATAAAAATAAAATTATTTAACAAGATCATAATATAAATTGACAAAATTATAATTTCTATCATCTCATTTTTATTATTAACAAAAAATAAATAAATAGTAAAAACATTTCCTATGTTGTAGTTTTTATATCCGTTCTACCAAATATGCTTGATAAAAAAATTGATACCTTTTCAATTTGTTTACTTTTCCACCTTTTTATACATTTTATCCTACCTGTCAAATTAAGCAAGATTTAATTTTGAAGTCACTTTTTTTTTTTTTAACATCTATTCTTCAAGAGCACTTCAGTAACCGAATCATTCAAGTTAATGGACAAAGAACCAAATGGGCTAGTAGCCTCTTCGGCTAATTTTTTCCACTCCATAACCTTTTTCTTTATTTTCTTTCCCATATCTCATTCCATCAACTCTTTCACAAACTTCTCTACTTCCTCTCTCTTGAAATCGTAATAAATCTCCATGCCAATGCCTCATTTGTTGCAAGTATACTTGCAATTTGTTTGTTGAACCCCAAAGAATGGCCTACAAAGCATAGGCACTCCTGCACGCACACTTTCAAAACTGATACCTTTTCAATTTGTTTACTTTTCCACCTTTTTATATATTTTATCCTACCTGTCAAATTAAGCAAGATTTAATTTTGAAGTCACTTTTTTTTTTAACATTTATTCTTCAAGAGCACTTCAGTAACCAAATCATTCAAGTTAATGGACAAAGAACCAAATGGGCTAGTAGCCTCTTCAGCTAATTTTTTCCACTCCATAACCTTTTTCGTCATTTTCTTTCCCATATCTCCTTCCATCAACTCTTTCACAATCTTCTCTACTTCCTCTCTCTTGAAATCGTAATAAATCTCCGTGCCAATGCCTCATTTGTTGCAAGTATACTTGCAATTTGTTTGTTGAACCCCAAAGAATGGCCTACAAAGCATAGGCACTCCTGCACACACACTTTCAATGGTTGAATTCCACCCACAATGAGTTAAGAAGCCTCCGATCAAGGGGTGGTTCAACACTTGTACTTGAGGGCACCAGCTAACTATTAGACCTCTTTCTTTAGTTTCTAACTTGAACTCAGGTGGCAATATCGTTGATTCACTGACAACTAAATCAAGCCTAATAATCCACAAAAATATGTGCTTTCTATTTGCAAGTTCCCAACCAAACTCAACCAACTGTGATGGTGTCATGATAGCTATGCTACCAAAATTCACATAAATCACTAAGTTGGGTGCCTTAGAGTGAAGTCAACAGAGGCACTTAGTTTCTTCCTCCCATAAACTACATCCAATTGATTTCAAAGGATCATTGGGTAAGCGATTGAGTAGTTGTTGCTGAGGGCCAATGGCATGCACACGAGGAAATATGGTGGAAAGAGCATCCAAAACCTCTTTCTCTAACAAGCCAAATGTGTGAATAACAATTCCTAAGGCCATAGGATCTCTATTTGCATTTCAATCAAATATTTATAGAAAATATTATTTGGATTTATAATTCAAATAAAGCTTGGGAGATCTTTCAAATGAATTCCTCTTATACCTAGAATCCAATCTATAACTGTGTCCAAATATCCATTAGTTAAATAGTTTTCATCTGCAAAACCAAAAAACAAAAAATAGTGTTATTAACTTAAAGACTTGTTTTAATCATAAATGACAATAGATTTCAGGGCTTTTGCATTTTTTTTGTTATACCTTTGAGTGGTATAAGGCCTTTATCCATAAGAGAAAAAAAAAACTCATGATAGCCATTAACCTATAGGCAGAGATAGAGGAGAACATTATAATTAGGGTTCTGAGTTCTTGAGCAGCAATAATGGTGAATTGCAATAAAATATCTGATATAATGCGAGTCACTAAAGGAACGTTTGAAGTTGCACTGTTGAGTTTTAAAAGGAGATCATAAAAGGGAGCCAACAAGTTTTACATAATGGAAGCACAAAGAGAAGTAATGTCTTGGGTGGCATTGGAATCCGATAGAGGGAGGATATCTGGAATGGTTTCAAATTGGAAGTTAGGCAAGCCATCCAAGGAGTTTGGACCTCTAGATTCCAGAAAATGTTGGTGGTTGAACTCAGTGTTGTGGGCACAGCGGTTTTCTCCTTAAGGAAAGGGGAGTACACCTCAACTGAGTGGATCGGGGTGAAGAAAAGATGGATTCACCACCTATATTATGTTTAGGGACCATAAATATAGTGCCCTTACATGGAATGACTGATACTTCAACCCAGAAACCCTAATCCGAGGCAGAAAAACTCGGATTAGGGTTTCTGGGCTGAAGTATGCGTATGCATACATGAGCCTACATACACGGGCTAGTTATATGCATAAGCATACTTCAAGCCCACGTCCGCATACAGAATTATGCGTGCGTAGACATGCCCCCAGAAACCCTAACCTAGAAGAAACTCAGAAACACAAAAACAAAGCAAAAACAAAAACTAAGGAAACTAACAACCTAACATGCTTTAAAACATGAAAACTTCATAAACCTAAACTAAAAATGCATATTAAAACATATCAAACATAATTAAAAAAAAATCAAACAAACAAATATAATGAATGGAGAAACTATATCAAGAAAATCATTTGAATCATATTAAACAAAATGGGAAACCATGGAAAAGAAGCTCACCTTACTTTAGAATCATAGATTTGAAGTTGTTTAACCGACCCCTCAGTAGCTACAACACAAAGATTAGATTAAGGAAAAAAATAATCAAAAGAACACAATAGTCTAGATAATCATAACTCAAGAACAAACTTTAATTGAAAAGGGTTTTTGAGAAATCAATTTTGGAAAATAGTTTCTACCTTAGAACTAACTAAAGAGAAGTTTTTAATTTGTAAAAAAGACATAGTAAGGGGCTGTGTGTGCATTTTAGAAAAGAGAATTAGGGTTTTAGAGAAGATGGAGGCTAAAAAATAACTCTCCATTGCTAGGGTTTTGATTGGAGTCATAAGATGAGTATTTATAAGTTAAAATTAGGAGTTTTGGGGCTTTTTAATTGTCTTTGGACGTTCCAAGTTCTGTGGGCCGGCCCACATCAAAGCATGATGTTTTGGGCCCTTAAAATGAAGTTTCAAAACCCAGAAAAACAAACTCCCTAATTAGCCCAATTTCAAATGGTCATAACTTACTTGATATAAGTCCAAATTAGGCAAAAGTTATGTTTAAATTGAAACCCAGGATGTCTACTTTTCAATGAAACAAACTTCACTTAAAAATTCTTTGTGGATCAAAAGTAATGGTCAAAAAGCGAGCAAAGGTCATTTTTCAATATCGATTTCAAAGCGATTTGACCACTTTTGAGTTGAGATTACTTCCAAACTATTGTGAACTCTTTAATTACCATTGGTTGACATATGTCAAGCTCATTATCGGGGCCAGGGACCAAAATTTATTAATGGATACAAAATGCATCATCTACAAATGTTGACAAAGGTTATGTGAAAACCTTTATGCATATGGTGGAGAAGCTTTGAAAACTTTAGTATTGCCCTTATGTGGCTTTGAATTGGGAATGGAATAAAAACTGCATGAGGCTTATCAACTACTAACGTGCTGGAATCCATTTCTTTTCTTTCTTTTGAAGACTCTTATTGATTGCTTGTAAGCACTCTTTTAGAGTGGTTTTCTCCAAGTGTTTGTTAATGCTTTGCAATAGTCTAGAAGGCCCTTTTTATAGTTTAAAATTGGGGTGCAAAATCAGTCCTTCAATAATGTAGGATTAGGTTTTGCATGTTTTCTTTTGAAAAATACTTCCACAAATTGTTCTTCTAGCGGCCTCATGCGCACTCATGGACCAACCTATATATGTAAACATAATTAGGCACACCGCATACGAAAGTAGGAAGTAACCTATGGTATGTAGAGTTAGGGTATTGTGTGAAAATGGTTTTGTCATTTATGTTTGCGAGGGTGTACGCACCCTCAATTTATCTTATATATAAAATGACCCATTATTTTCTTTTTCTTTTTTTATAAATTATTATTTTATAATGACCCACTGTTTCAATCTAGCTATTTAATTGGGGACAATTTGGGCTGTGATGCCGACCGATATATGCACTTTATTGTACCTTATAAATGAACCATTTTTTTCAATCTAGCTATTTCGTCAAAAATTGGGCTAGAAAGCCGAACTCTGGACCATCAAAAAAAATTTTCTCCATGATGGTAGGACCTCAATATATTTATCAAAGAGGAAGATTTATTAAAAGAAAAAGTTTGGACAAAGCATGATTGATAGGATCTCAATATATTTATCACAATAAGCAAATAAATTTGAGATATTTGATGCAAATAAAAAAATGATTTAAAAAAAAAAACACAAATAAAGTATAGATTAATCAAAATACAATAATCAAATATCAGTTTCTAAATTGAATATAAAATTAAGAGGTTTTTTTAAGCCTAGAATAAGAGATTGATGAATAGCAGGAATGAATATATACATTTTATATAAGAGAGTATAACAGTAATTAGAATCTAAAGTGGCATTAATTTTATTTGGATTTACAAAAGGCTATAATAAATTTGAATCATGATTAGTAAAATTCACTTAACATAATTATGTAATGCGTTATTGGTACATTCATGCTATTATAATAAATCTTCACAAATTATAATAATTTTTTTTATCAATTTTATTTCTAAAATATCTATCATTTCGATAAAAGCACTTCATTCACCAAATTGTTCAAGTTAATGGATGAAGAACCAAGTGGCCCAGTAGCCTCTTCAGCTAACTTTTTCCACTCCATGACCTTTTTCTTCATTTTCTTACCCTTTTCTCCTTCCATCAACTCTTTCACAATCTTTTCCACTTCCTCTCTCTTGACATCATTATCAATCTCCATGCCAATGCCCCACTCATTGCAAGTATACTTACAGTTTGTTTGTTGATCTGACAAGAATGGCCAACAAAGCATTGGTACTCCTGCACACACACTTTCAATAGTTGAATTCCACCCACTATGTGTTATGAACCCTCCAATTGAGGGGTGGTTCAACACTTCTTCTTGAGGGCACCAACTAGATATCAAACCCCTTTCTTTAGTTCCTAACTCGAACTCAGGTGGCAATATTGCTGATTCACCAACAACTAAATCAGGTCTAATTATCCACAAAAATAAATATTTACTATTTGCAAGTCCCCAACCAAACTCAACCAACTGTGTTGGTGTCATGACAACTATGCTACCAAAATTCACATATATTACAGAGTTGGGCGCCTTAGAATTAAGCCATTGGAGGCACTCAGTTTCTTCCTCCCATAAACTATATCCAATTGATTTCAAAGGGTCATTGGGTAAGTGATTGAGCAGCAGTTGGAGAGGGCCAGTGGCATTTACATGAGGAAACATGGTCAAGAGAGCATCCAAAACTTCTTGCTCTAATGTGTCAAATGTTTGAATAACAATTCCTGAAGCTGTAGGAGCTCTTTCTGCTGTTTCGATCACAAATTTAAAGATAGCATCATTTGGATCTATGGTTCGAACTTGGCTTGGGAGATCCTTGAGTCGAATGCCTCTTATTCCTGGAATCCAATCTATAACTGTGTCCAAATACCCATTGGTTAAACAGCTCTTATCTGCAAAATGACAGAATATTTTTAGCTTAAAATTAAATTTATTTTTAATCATAATAAAACAAAAAAACTACACTTTATCCCCTTAATACTATAAGAAAATTTCAATGTTCTCATCTTAGTTTAAACATAGCAATGTTGTAATGAACATTTTTTTTCCGTAGGTTAGTGTTTTTGTCAAATAAAAAAAATTAATTCAATTTTTTAAAAAAATACATGACCAGACCCACACTTTAATGGTATTAATATTTACCATCCAATAACAAAAACAATGATGGTCTTAATACGCTCCCATAACAAACACGTCACATATGCACAACTATAATCCTTTAAATTGTCAATTGTGTATTACTGCGCGCATGCGATATGTTTGTTACAAGAGAGTAGAAATGTCGTTAACATGTTGGTTCAGACCCATTTTCAACTAACAAAAAAATTGAGTTTTTAATATAAAATGATAATATAGGAGTAAAGTGTTCAGTAGAATCAGTACAATAAAATAAAATAGGATATTGGTACATTTTAAACTAAAGAAGTAAAGATGGATATTGTAAGTTTGTAACTATGAGGATGATGATGATGATAATAATAATAATCTATACTATTATTTAAGGGATTTTCTCTATTTTGATTCCTCATTTTTTAGTTCAAAAATGCCCCTATACCCCTATATTTAAGTAGAGACAAAACTAAAGGACAATCCGGTAAAAATGCAACTCTAACTCCTACTAAAACACTGCCTAAAAAATAAGACCACTTTCCTATTAATTTTCAAATTGATTTATTCACTTATCAATTAAATTTTCAAAATAAAATTATATATATATATATATATATAAAATAAAAAAACACAATTTTTTTTCTACAAAATAGGACCACTAACAAACAAACATAAAAAAAAAATAAAAAATAAAAAAAAAAAAAAAAAAAAACTCATCACAATAAGAATAAGAATAACTCTTCTCCAAAAAAATAATAATAATTAATAATCCAAAAGTGCAATTGCTCTAATAAATTAATGCAAGATTTCAATGGAGTTTCGCATTTTTTTGTTACACACCTTTAAGTGGAATGATGCCTTTATCCTTGAGAAGAGGAATCTGCATGTAACCCATTAAGCTACAAGCAGAGATAGTGAAGAACATTAGAATTGGGATTCCGAGTTCCTGAGCAGCATTGATGGTGAATTGCATGAAACCGTCTGAGATAATACAAGTCACTGGAGGAACGTTTGAAGTTGCACTGTTGAGTTTCACAAGAAGGTTAGAAAATGAGGCCAAGAAGTTTTTCATAATGGAATTGCAAAGAGAAAGGAGGTCTTGGCTGGCATTTGGATCGGAAGGAGGGAGGTTATCTGGAATGGTTTCGAATCGGAAGTCAGACAAACCATCTAAAGAGTTGGGACCTCTAAGTTTCAGAAAACGCTGGTGGTTGAACTCAGTGTTAACAAAGGTTATGTGAAAGCCTTTATGGTGGAGAAGCTTTGAAAACTTAAGCATTGCTTTTATGTGGCTTTGAACTGGAAATGGAATACAAACTGCATGAGGCTTATCGGCCTTTAGTGTCTTGGAATCCATTTTTACTTCTTTCTATTATGTGTTGTGTGTGAATATGCACTTTCCAAGTTTCAATGTATCTTATAAAATGATTAATGACCCACTGTTTCAGTCAAGCAATTTCGTGTCAAATTTGGCCACAAACGCCCACTTGGTCTAAGAAAGAGGCAATGCTTGTTTTGCTTTTATGTGTGGGTTTGGATACTATATTTGCGTTTTCTGCCCTTTTTTTTTTTTTCTTTTTCTTTTTTTTTTTTTCAACACATGAACAGTAAATTCACATGTGAGTGTGCAGGGGACAAAGGCACTATTTGTGAACTATAACATCACATGTGAGCACTCTGCAAGGGACAAAAGGCATTGTTTATGCACTGTTTACAGGTCCCACGTCACTATTCATACATTTAAAAATTATTTTGCTACAGTGTTTTCAGTTTCAGCAAAATAAGTTGTATCCAAACGGACCCTATATAACCGATGTCAATGAATCATCCCTAGACTATGAATTCTACTTTTTTTTCCCTTGGAAATTCTAGTATATATATAACATCACCATTTTTTTGAAAAAGATTACCTTCAATAGTTAAATAGCTTAAATGACTAAAACTACATGTTAATAGTTTTATAAATTATCACATAGTAAATTGGATGAGATTTTGCTAAACTAATTTAGAGCAAAACTGTATCTGACTTATTTTAGTTGGGAAATTTAGACCCCGATTGATAGAATTAACAAGTTTTAAACCCAAGTTATTAATTAGATTTATTATGAATAAATATTGTTAAAACAAACAAACATCAATATTATGTCAATATCATGCAGAGCAGAATAGTAAATAAGACAAGATATGATGACCTAGGAAAACCAATAAAACAAACTAGTTTCACAGTAAAAAACCTAGAGGAAAATCTTCCCAAAAAGCAATTCACTATAGTAAAGAGAAGTTTCAGATCTAGGACAAAATCTTTGTCCCTAAACTCTACAATCCTCGTAGATGAATTTATAGCAGAAACCTTCTACCACTTTAGAACCTCTAAACTCTTCAATATATGAACACCACCCTTTTACACAGATCCCAGTATGTGACTAACTCCAGCAACTTGAAGATGTAGTTGACTGCAAAGTTCTTCACTTCCTCAACAATGAAGATCAAGAAGTACTTCCTCAACACAAGTCGAAAATCAGATATGGAAATTCTGATTTCATAGATCTCGACAGATTCAGTTTCTATCGAGCTTTGTTCTTAAATCTCGATAGATATTGTTTCTATCAAGGTATTTGTCAAGCTTTAATAAACAACTTTTCTTCACTTGTTTCTTGGTCCAATATTTATTGTTTTAATACTTGACTTGAACTCTTATTTCTTGAAGTACTAAACCCATCCTATATCTACCCAATTACAAGTAAAGTACATTTTGTCAAAGGATTAGCCAATTACATAAAATATGTCCTTAACAACTTTCATAAGCAATATCCATTTGCACGTACTTTTTCACTTGGAAATGGCATTCTATTTTTACTAAAACTACAAAGCAGGGTATATATAATATTTTTAATAATTCAATGGTTGAAGTGGAGTTCAAACCCTAGATGTCTTTGCTAAAAACATTATGCGGTGAAAACCAATATTGCTACATAACTTGTGACCTTAATTTGGGTGTAGATAATTAATTAATTAAATGCACTTTCGTTGTATCTTAAATGCACCGTCAAATTAAAGAGATTGACGGTAAACACATGGCAAAGACATCTAGAGCCCCACCCACAGACTAATGATGAAAGCCAAGCTCTGCATAGAAACCACACAAACCCTTTCGCCACACATCCAAGAGAGCTAAGAACAATACCAAATACTAATGGCAACATCATTGTGTTTGGTAGAACACTAAGTGGAACACAAAAATAGAATAAAGAATTTGCATTCCCGTCTCGCACTAATTGATTTGTGACACACCCTTATTAAGGGTCTGTTTGAAATCCGCTTATTTTATTGAAACTAAAAACTTTTTGTTAAAAGTACGGTAGATAAAAATAAAAGTTAACTAAAATAATACAATGGGACCTATGAATAGTACCAAAAAGTGCAGTGGAACTCATAAATAGTAAAAAAAATAAACTGAATAGTAAAATAAACTGACTTTTTAATTTTTATCAAACACACACTAAACAATAACAATTAATTAATTAAAAGGCAAAACATTACAAAAACCTTAAAAACGATGAGGGACATCTAGACTAATTCAAACCATACTCAGCAGCTGATATATTTAGCCCAAATATTAGACTAGTTCAACGGACAATTTTTAATATATTTAGCCCAAAGATTATTCAAGCCACATCATATGTCTATGTCTCTTTCATAGGCGAAGTGCATGTACCCAGCGGCTGCTCCTTCAAAGAATAGGCCCCTTGAAGACATGTGGCTTGAAATAACGCCACTTGGAATAATGCCACAGGCTCGGTTATATCGTTTTACTGTGTATGGTTTGAATTTTAGTCTAGATGTCCCTCACCGTTTTTAAGGTTTTTGCAAAGTTTCATTTTTAATTAATTACTAGTCGCTAATCCGTACTATGCACGGGAATTTACTTATTTATACAGTACACTAAAATAATTTTATAAAATCTTAAATTGATTAAGAAACTACACCATTGCAATGGCTTACAAAAAATTTAGAAATAGAAAATTGGGTCAATAATATGCATATTATAGACATTCTGCAAACAAAAATCAATCAACCAAAAATCATAACTTTAATTAAGAAAACAAAAAATTACATGAACCCAAATAAAAATTCTCAATAAAGCAAAAACATATAAGGTAAAGAATTAAGATCAAAAAATTCATATATAATATACCAAATAAAAATTTACCACTCCTTGGACTGGAAGACATAAGTTGCAATTTTGATTTTTCTCCAAAAAATAGAGATGCTTCATCTGCCATATACAATATAAAATAATTATTAGAAATTTCAACTCAAAAACTAAACCCACAAAAACACTGTCAAAATATAGAGATTAACCCAAATACTCAAAAGAAAATCAATTCTAAACATAACAAAAAAATAAGATAGAATGAAAATCTCAAGCACATATGAAAGCAAATAAAAAAGAAAGAACCTACGTTTTTTTTTTTTTTAGTGAGTTTGTCTTCTTGTTCTTTTTTTAATCTTAAAGTGAATTTAAGTTTAGGGTTTTGAGATGGTAATTGCTAGGGTTTTAAGGAGAGAAAAGAGAGTCCTAATAGGAGTCTCTCTTTTTTTCTTAAATCCTAAAGTTTTTTTTTTTTTTTTTTTGACGTGAGTCTTTTTGTTTTCTCTTTTTTTTTTTTAACCTAAAGTGAGTCTTTTTTTTTTTTTTTTAATTCTAACGTGAGGTATCTTAAAAAATTATAATTAATTTTTAATCTTCAATTTTATATTATATATAAATAATAATGGTCTAATAAGCTCTGGAGAGGTTAACAAGATATATCTAATAAAGTTTTACTTAAACTAAACTATTGTAACACTAAAAAGATAATTACACGTTGAAGAGAAATAATAAATATTTAAGATATAAAACCTAGAATAAAAAGAATCTAAAATAAAAAGAAAAAAAAATAGTGGTGACTTGAAAAATTGTAGGAGCTTCAGAAGCTTCGGTTATATATATATATATATATATATATATATATGTAGGGACCAGATTGGGGCACTTCTTCGGGTTGAGAGAGTAGACCCAAGCCCAACTTGCCCTTCAATGAATTTATAGAGAGTGGGCTCAAGAACTAGGCCCTAGTAAGGGATGCAACTGCCTTGCATGGTTGCATGTGAGTTTAACAACCTAAACATGAATTGGGGTGCACAATGATGCTCCTCAGACTTGTCTTCCGGAGCTTGGAGTTCTTATTATTTCTTTCAAGATTGATTACAAAGGTTGAGAGAATACAAGTCACTACAGTACTTCTTGATACAAATTTTCTGTCCCCCTTTCAAGAAAGACTCCTTACATTATATACCTCTCTAAACTGATCATAACCCTACATTCGTTAATCAGCCAGGCCACCACTTGAGAGCCTGTCCCATCAGCCGCATCCCCATTCCTCTTGTGGGTTGCAGCACCCAAGACAGCACTGTTCAGGAGTCTTATCCTCATTAATGCGGCCAGGATGTTAGTTGAGGGCATTCAATGTGGAGGTGACAGCTCGCCTTAGACTTGTTCTTTCACCGTGCTCCCGTCGCCGACGCGTGGCACTTGCCCCTTTCCTCCTCGGATATTTAAGAAGACCCCTCTTTGGTGGAGCAGTGCTCGTGTACTTCTGAGGCCTCGGATGTCCGAGGACGGGGTCGTCCTCAGATATGTTCCTTAGGGGCTGGACACCGCACTTTCATCCTTAGACCCCACATGCATCCTCGACACGGGCCTTTGGGCTTGATTTGAGGTGGGCCGAGGTTGCCTGATTTTCTAGCCCCACAATAGCCCCTCAAAATCTTGCTGCACGCATCCTCAGGCAAGGAGAAGGATTTTGACATCCTCAGGCCTGCTCCGTGCCCAGTCGAGCCTTACCCCCCGTCAGTACTGGGGTCTATTCATCTGCCCAAGGCGCGTTACTAACGTTTCGGAGCGCATAACATGCCCTTCATTAAATTCAGGCGGCTCTGTGCTCCCCACGTTCAACGAGGCATTACCAATCTAACGGTGGAGGTTTGTCTCGCATTTATGGGCGGGAAAACCCACATGGTTCTTTGATTTGGGGTATAAATACCCATTCGAACTACTTCTTCCTGTTTCTTATTTGCAATCAAGAATTCACGCACGTCCCTCCTGAGTTCAACCACACTCTTACTTACATCTCCAGCACAAAAAGCCTGTCCGAGGAGCTCCTCCTCTTTCCAGTAAGTCGCTCTATCCCTTTCTAAACTCTCTTCCTCTTTACCCCTTCTTCTCCTTCGTCTGTTCTTTCTTAGTTCCTTTAGGCGTCAATTGAGATGGGTAGATTTAAGAAATACGTCTACACTGAGGAGACGATGGAGAAATTCATCGCCGACTATGAGATTCCTAGCAATGTAGGTTTGAGGTACTGTGAGGATGGGGATTGGTTCTTTCAAAGACAGGAGGGCGAAGTGGTGATTCCCATTATCGCCTTCCTCGAAGGGGGTATAAAGATCCCTATAGGACTGGTGATGAGGGGCTACCTCATGCACTTCTGGCTAACCCCCACCCAGTGCGCAATAAATGTCTTTAGGATTTTGGGCTGTGTGGACGCCCTGAACAAGAAGATGGGGCTAAGGTTGACCCACCATGACATGAACTGGTGCTACAACCTTCAGCTCCTTAAGGGCAAGTCCTATTACTTGAAGACAAGGGATGACAGGGTACGGCTCATCCAGTGCCTCCCTGAGTCCAGCAAAGGGCTGAACGAGGATTTCCTTATCGTGTCCGGGGAGTGGCACGATGGCCTTCACTGCCCAACAACGGAGGGAATACCAAGTAGGGCAGTGGGAGTAGGAGGGGGTTCAAGTTCTCTTGTCTTTTTCCTCTTTTTTTTTTGTTTGGTTACTAATGTGAAGGTGTTTTCTCCCTGCAGACCTGCACGTCTTTGAGCGCCACTTCCACCTAGTCAACAAGAAGGATTTGCAAAAGGTACTGAAGGCATCAGTTTTTGTAAATGAGGACGACCATCAAGTTAGAGCCGCCCACAAAATCTTAGGGTATACTCCTATTCAGAAATCATTCCCGGTTCCGAAGCATGTGATCCGAGCGAACGATCCTCGGCTATAGAAAATTACTATGACCGAGGACGAATTTCTGTTCCCTGAGGAGCCCTCTGATCCAGAAGTTGTCACCTTAGCTGTCCCCTTTTCCTCCCACGTATTCGCCGAGGCTGCAGAGGAGGATCCAGAGAGGGAAAAGGAAGCGTTTGATGTTTTCGACCAACTCGATCAGTCCAAGGACCCTCCCAGGGACTTGGGCAACCCTTGTTTGACCGAAGCAGACCTTCTTACTGCAGAAGCCTCTCCTCCGCCAACGATGGGTTACAAGAGGAAACCCCACACCAGCCTGTTGGACCTGATCGAAGGCCAACCGAGGAAGTCCCAACAAAAGCTTCCCCCTCCTCCTCTCAAGACTTAGTCTGTTCAGACTAGGTCGACTTCTGCCCAGCAGAAGCTTCCCCCTCCTCCTCCTCCTCCTCCTTCTTAGACGAGCCTGCCTTCTAGGTCTATGCCTGTCGACCCCAAGAAGAAGAAGGATAAGGGCAAAAGGCTTATGGAGGATAAGCCAGTGTCTTCGCAGGAGAAGGACAACACTCTGCAGCCGTCCAAACAGATTAAGATAGGCGGTAAGAGCCAGGACAGGCAGGTCATCACCACCTCGTCTGAGGCTCAGGCTTGGCTCCCACCTCGTCCGAGGCTCAGGCAGGTCATCAGCACCTCGCTAGAACGGTGTCTGCTGCTCCCAGCGAACATGGCCAAGCTGGACTCTTTGAGGAGCAAGCAGGTCTTCCTCAGCCTTAAACGATATCTGGGGATGGTAAGAACTATGATTTCGACTCCTCTCCCTTTTTTTCTTTTTCTTTTTTTTCTTTTTTGGGAGTTGGGCTTATAGTGCATTGGTTACTCTGGCAGGCTGTCCAGGCTACCTATAGGTTGGAGGCGACAGCCAATGACCAGGGGAAGGCCCTCGACCTGGAGCGTGAGAGGCGCTTTCAAGCTACTCGGACCCTCAAGACCTCTGAGGCTGACCTCGCCAAGGCCAGGGAGGAGTTGAAGGTGATGACCAGGGCTCAGGATAGCACGGAGTCGGGTCTTGTTGGTGCCCAGAACCAAGCCAAGGAGCAGATGAGGCGCCTGGGCGAGGCGGAAGAGCAGCTGAGGATCGCGAGGGAGGCGCTTTCAGGCTACCCAGATGGGCCCTCGATCTGGAGCGTGAGAGGCGGAAGGGCCCTCAACCTGGAGCGTGAGAGGCGCTTTCAGGCTACCCGGACCCTCAAGACCTCCGAGGCTGACCTCGCCAAGGCCAGGGAGGAGTTGAAGGCGATGACCAGGGCTCGGGACAGCGCGGAGTCGGGTCTTGTTGGTGCCCAGAACCAAGCCAAGGAGCAGACGAGGCACCTGGGCGAGGCGGAAAAGCAGCTGAGGATCGCGAGGGAGCTGATCGCAGATCTACAAGCTAAGGTGGCTACGGCCGAGAGGGCCTAGAAGGAGGCAGAGTGGGCCAAAGACGAGGCCCAACGGGCTAAGGCCAAGGCGGATTTTGGTAGGGAAAAGGCCCTGGCTGCCAAGGAGGAAGCCAAGGCTGCAGCCTATGCTGAGGGGGTGGCCGAGATAGAGGCTCTTTATAAAGCTCAAGTTCCGGGGGTATGTAGGCGCTATTGCTCCCAAGTCTAGGCTGAGGCCCTCAAACAAGCTGGGGTGGAGGCCTCGTCTGACCTGTGGAAGGCAGAGAGCGTATACTACCCCCCCTGCCATCTGCGAGGTCGCCCCTGATGGTGCTGAGGCTGGGGAGGTTGTTGAGGAGGTAGGGGCTGCTGCACCAAGAGAAGACCCTAGCGAGGAGGCGCCCCAAGAGGTAGCGGAGGTCCCTTCTGATGCCCAGATCCCCACCACCGAGGAAGCAGCCATTCTCGCTGTACCTCTGTAGGCCATCCCCTTGGGCCAGAGCTCAGAGGACCCAGAGGTTGCCCCTATCCAGCCATCTACGGGGGGTGAGACTGAGCAGAAGGAGTAGATCCCTTGACGTCTCGGTCCAACCTGCCTTTGCTGTTTGCTTGATCTTTTCCTATCTTTCCTTTTTTTTATTTTATTTTATTTTGTTGTTCTTCTTCTTTTTTCTTTTTTTTTATGTAATGTGGCTCTTGCCACGTAACTTCTATGGACTTATCATTGTAATGGGAGTTTAATTTCCCTTTTTATCTATTTTGGTTGCTTATTTGCTTGCATGCTACCTGTTTCCTCTCTTTTCTTTTTATTTGCATGATTTTAAGTTGAATTGTATCTTGGCCAATCACGTCAGTAACAATGATAATGGGAGGGAATGTATGCGTAGGCAGTCCCTTTATGTCTCAAGGGCTAGGTAGGGTTTTGGTCCTTCCTAACTTAGGATATTTTGAAGTAGTTAGTTTCCCCATAGGCTTGAGTCTGAGGACCATGCAATGCCTTGGTTCTGTCTAACACTTAGGATGTTTTGAAGTAGTTAGTTTCCCCAGAGGCTTGAGTCCGAGGACCATGCAATGCCTTGGTTCTGTCTAACACTTAGGATATTTTGAAGTAGTTAGTTTCCCCAAAGGCTTGAATCCGAGGACCATGCAATGCCTTGGTTCTGTCTAACACTTAGAATATTTTGAAGTAGTTAGTTTCCCTAAAGGCTTAAGTCCGAGGACCATGCAATGCCTTGGTTCTGTCTAACACTTAGTCTTGCCATCAAAACGCGAGATACATAGTCATGATAAGGTAAGCATTTGAATCCAAAAAAGCTTCTTCATTAATAATAATACATTTTCAGGTTATTTACATTCCACGGACGAGGTATAGGTTTTTCGTCTAGATCTTCTAAGTAGTATGTGCCTATCCCCGCTACTAACGTAATTCGGTAGGGCCCCTCCTAGTTGGGTCCTAGCTTTCCCCAAGAAGGGTTCTTAGCAGCCCCTACGACTTTTCTCAATACCAGGTTCCCCGATGTTAGTGGTCTGAGTCTCACATTGGTATCATACCCCTGCCTGAGCTTTTGTTGGTAATAGGCCAGCTGGATCATCGCTCGTTCCCTTCGTTCGTCTACCAAGTCCAGGCTCTTCCCCAACAGTTCATCATTGCTGCCTGGGGTGAAAGAGCTCATCCTTAGCGTTGGGAAGCTTATTCTAGGGGGATCACTGCCTCAGCACCATAAGTCAAGGCGAAAGGTGTTTCCCCCGTTGACTGCTGGGGTGTGGTCCGATACATCCAAAGAACGTGGGGCAGCTCCTCTACCCATCTCCCTTTAGCGTCGTCCAGTCTCTTCTTAAGCCCACTGACGATGACCTTGTTGACGGCCTCGGCTTGTCCATTTCCCTGAGGGTAGGCGGGCGTTGAGTATCTGTTTGTGATCCTAAGTTCAAAACAGTACCTCCTGAAGGCCTTGCTATCGAATTGGAGCCCATTATCCGAGATGAGGGTGTGGGGGACCCTGAATCGTGTCACAATGTTCCTCCAAAGGAATTTCTTTGCGTCTACGTCCCTGATGTTGGCCAGTGGCTCGGCCTCGACCCACTTGGTAAAGTAGTCCGTGGCCACCAACAAATACTTCTTATTCCCTAGCGCTCTGGGGAATGGTCCTACAATGTCCAAGCCCCATTGAGCGAACGGCCATGGACTGGACAAGGGATTAAGGACCCCTCCTGGCTGATGGATATTCGGGGCGAACCTTTGGCACTGGTCACACTTCTTGACATACTCCTGGGCCTCTTGCTGCATCCCTGGCCACTAGTATCCCTGTGTGACGGCTCGATGAGACAAGGATCTCCCCCCTGTGTGGCTCCCATAGATTCCCTTGTGCAGCTCTTCGAGCAGTAATTCTGCTGCTTCGGGGTGAACGCACAGCAGGTATGGCCCAGAGTAGGAGCGCCTGTATAGTTTGTGATCCTCGGACAACCAGAACCGATGAGCCTTTCTTCGTACTTTCTCAGCCTCTGAATTATCTTGGGGCAGGATATCATCTTTGAGGAATCTCACAATGAGGTCCATCCAGCTGGGACCCACTCCGACCCTAAGGATGGGGATCGCTTCCTTCACCACCTCACTCGCCCTCTCCAGATGCTCCACAAGTATGATCCGAGGTAAACCGTCTGCCGAGGAAGTTGCAAGTATGGCTAATGAATCGGCATGGTTGTTCCCACCCCTGGGGATATGAGACAGACTGAAAGGGTCGAAGTCCGATTACAAGCGCTTGACCTGGCTCAAGTATTCTTGCATTCTCGAATCTCGAGCTTCCATCTCTCCCTTTACCTGTCCTACTACCAATCTCGAGTCTGAGAACATCTCCACTGACTTTCCTCCCATCTTCTGTACCATGGCCATACCTTGCAATAATGCCTCGTACTCGGCCTCGTTGTTTGTGGCCGAGAATCCGAGCTTCAGGGATTTCTCTGACATAATCTTCAGGGGATACTAAGACTAGTCCTACTCCTGACCCTCTTTGGTTTCTGCGCCATCAACATATACTTTCCAGCATGGTGGCCTTGGGACAGAAACTGCTCCAACTGGCCTCTCGTCAGCGATCCTTCCCTCAGTTCCCACTTCTATAGTTGGCTAAGCGAACTCCGCCGTCAAGTCTGCCAGAACCTGGCCCTTTATGGTAGTCCAAGGCATGTATTTAACGTCGAAGGCCCCCAGGATGGTATTCCACTTTGCAATTCTTCCCGTATAGTCGGCGGCCCGAAGTACGGACTTCAAGGGTAGTTGGGTTAAGACGACCACCGTGTGAGCCTGGAAGTAATGAGGCAGCTTTCGCGTAGCATGGACCACGGCAAATATTGCTTTCTCCAAGGGTAAGTACTTGACCTCGGCTTCGTGCAATGACTTGCTAATGTAGTAGACCGGTTTTTGGACGCCACCGTCATCTCATATCAGCACCAGGCTCACAGCGTGGTGTGCCACAACAATGTATGCGTATAGGACCTTGTCAGCCTCCAGTTTAGACATGATGGGTGGCCGGGCCAGGTAATCTTTGAGTTGTTGGAAGGCCGTGGCATATTCTTCGGACCACTTAAATCCCTTCCACTTGTTGACCAGGAGATAGAACGGTCTGCACCGGTCGGCCAACCTAGAAATGAATCAATTCAGGGCCGCGATCATTCCAACAAGCCTCTGGATCTCTTTGGGGTTTCACGGAGGCCTTAGGTTTTAGATAGCTCTGATTTGGTCGGGGTTAACCTCGATCCCCCGGTGGGTGATGATGTAGCCTGGAACTTGCCGGATCCCACGCCAAACGAGCACTTGGATGCATTTAGTCGCAACCTGTGCTTTCTAAGGACGTCGAATATACAACCGAGGTCCCACAGATGCTCGGACACCAATTTGCTCTTCACCACCATATCGTCAACATAGATCTCAATGTTTTTGCCCAACAACGGCTCGAACATTCTCGTCATCATCCTCTGATAAGTAGATCCAGCGTTCTTTAGGTCGAATGGCATCACCTTGTAGTGGTAGTTTCCGATGGGCGTCACGAAGGCCGTCTTCTCCTGATCCTCCAAGGCTAATGGGATCTGGTAATAGCCCTGAAAGGCGTCTAGGAAGCTCATCCGAGGATGGCCTGCAGTTGCATCTACCAGCTGGTCTATCTGTGGCAAACGAGCACCTTGTATGCATTTAGTCGCAACCTGTGCTTTCTGAAGACGTCGAATATACAACCGAGGTCCCACAGATGCTCGGACACCAATTTGCTCTTCACCACCATATCGTCAACATAGATCTCAATTTTTTTGCCCAACAACGGCTCGAACATTCTCGTCATCATCCTCTGATAAGTAGATCCAGCGTTCTTTAGGTCGAATGGCATCACCTTGTAGTGGTAGTTTCCGATGGGCGTCACGAAGGCCGTCTTCTCCTGATCCTCCAAGGCTAATGGGATCTGGTAATAGCCCTGAAAGGCGTCTAGGAAGCTCATCCGAGGATGGCCTGCGGTTGCATCTACCATCTGGTCTATCCGTGGCATTGGGAAGGGGTCCTTTGGGCATGCTTTATTCAGGTCCGTAAAGTCCACGCAAACCCTCCACTTCCTACTTTTCTTCTTGACCACCACAGTGTTGGCTAACCACTTGGGGTAGAATACCTCTTTAATAGCCCCCGCGCGCTTAAGTTTATTAACCTCTTCCTTAACTGCCTCGACGTGCTCCTTTGACGAGCAACGGGGTGGCTGCTTCTTGGGGGTCACCGAAGGGTTGATGTTAAGGCGATGACAGATGAAGGATGGGTCAATCCCTGGGGCATCACAGGGGTCCCATGCGAACACGTCAAGGTTACTCTTGAGAAACTCAAGCAACTCCTCCTTCTCTCGAGGAGGCAGTTGGGTTCCGACTTGAAAGAACCTCTCCTAGTCGTCGTCGATGACCACTTTTTCTAGGCCTTCGAGCCTTGCCTCCTCGACAACCATGTCAGCTGGTGCCACCGAGATGGTTAACTGCTATAAGTTTTTGGCCATGGTGGCCAAGGGCTCCGTATCTTGCGGACGTGAGGTGGCTGCGACCATACACTGCCTTGCCGTTGACTGGCACCCTCGGATCTAGAGGATTCGGCCTCCAAACGGGAATTTCACTTTCTGGTGCAAGGAAGAGGCAACGCCTCCCAAGGTGTGGAGCCAAGGCCTTCCCACAATGGCAGTGTAGGGGGAGTACGTGTTCACCACTATAAAGTCCACCTCCACTACTTCCGAGCCGGTCTGGATGGCAGCCTGATCATGCCCTCCGGGATGACTAGCTTCCCATCGAAGCTCATCAAGGGGGAGCTATAGGGCGACAAGTCCTCGGGCTTTAGCCCCAACCCTTTATAGAGGTCAGGGTACATGACTTCCGCTGTGCTACCACCGTCCACCATCACCCTTTTAACGTCATAGTCCCCAATCCTGAGGGTGATCACCAAAGCGTCGTCGTGGGGTTGGGTGGTCCCGGCCTTGTCCTCCTCGAAAAAAGTCAGGGTCGGGTGACAGCCTCTTCTGGCCCTCTTTGGCTCTGACTGGGACTCCCCGGCGGCCACCTAGGCCACGAACAACACTCGCGAGGGGCGCATGCCTGTTCTTCTTGGCGCAGCCAAGACCACATTAATCGTTCCAGAGGGCTGCCCCAAGGCGGTGTCCCTCCGTGGCTCCTAGTAGGTTTGGACTTGCTGGCTGCTGGAGTGGTGCAGGAGATGCTTCAGCCTCCCCTCCCGGACTAACTGGTCCAAATAGTTCCAGAGATTCCTGCAGTCCTCCGTAGCGTGTCCGTGGTCCTGGTGATATTGGCAGTAGTGGTCCTGATTACGCTTCTCAGGATCCCCTGACATCTTATTCGGTCACTTGAAATACGGTTCGTTCTTGATCTTTTCCAACACCCTGTGCACCGGTTCTCGGAACACCGCGCCAACAGCCTGGGCGTTTGTCGCCCCAGATTGCCCTATGAAATCTCTTCTCAGACGGGCGTTGTTATATCGGTCCGACCTGGAATCCCTCCTCTCCTGAGGGATAGCTTTCTCCTTCCCCTTGCCTTGTAGCAAGTCTTCCTCCACCCGTTTGTATTTGTCGATCCGGTCCATTAGCTGTCGCACGCTGGTGGCAGGCTTACCAGTTAAGGACTTCCTCAGGCCGTGCCCCATCGGGAGCCCGTTCTTGAACGTATTAATGGTGACATCATCATACTTGCCGTCCAACTTGTTGTAAATCTCCCAATACTTGTCCGAGTAAGCCTTGAGGGTCTCGTCATCGCGCATGGTCAGGGACAGCAATGCACTCATGGACTGAGGAGGTCTGCTGTTCGTGACAAAACGGGAACCAAAGGCCTAGGTCAGCTGTCTGTACGAGTCTACGGAATTTGTCCTCAAGCCGTTAAACCACCTCATCGCCACAAGCCCCAAGCTGGACGGGAAGATTTTGCACAACAGCGCCTCGTTCTTAGAGTGAACAGCCATCCTCTGATTGAACTGGCTCACATGCTCCACAGGGTCTGTTTTGCCATTGTAAACAGTGAAGGTTGGTTGCTAGAACCTCCAAGGGATCACCGCCTCGTCTATGCGACACGTAAAGGACGACCTAGAGAGCCGGTCCAACGCCCTGCTCATGGCGTCACTTCCCAAGCCCTTAGGGGTGGGGCTGCCATGCCTACGCCTCTGATAGCGCTCATCCTCGTGGGAGAAAGCTTCACTCGGGGGTGTCGTCGACCTTTGCCTGTAGTCGTCATCACTTTCGTCATCAGAGGGTAAGTCAAGGTTGGGCTCAGATCGCTTTCACTGTGCCTGGCGCAACTTTCTCTTCAGATCATCTATCTTTCACTGCATGGCCGCCTTATCGTCCTGCCTCTGGGAGGCGTGACTCTTATCCTCTCACGGTCGCGTGGCTGGGTCGTTATCGCCTCCCTGGGGCACGCGGCCGCTTCTATGCGTGTGGCTTTCGCTAGTTTGCGAGGTGTGCACGCTTCCTTCTCAGAATCGTCTGTTCTCCTCGTTCTTGTCGTGCCCCGTGTCGCTATATTCATTCGGACGTTGGGGTCTAGCTAGTTCGCGTCGATGGGAACTCCCTTTGTGAAGGTCTAACCCTACCATGCCTGGCTGTTGTCCTTACTAACGCACGAGTTCTTCCCATAGACGGCGCCAATTGTAGGGACCAGATTGGGGCACTTCTTCGGGTTGAGAGAGTGGACCCAAGCCCAGCTTACCCTTCAATGAATTTATAGAAAGTAGGCTCAAGAACTAGGCCCTAGTAAGGGATGCAACTGCCTTGCATGGTTGCATGTGGGTTTAACAACCTAAACATGAATTGGAGTGCACAATGATGCTTCTCGGACTTGTCTTCCGGAGCTTGGAGTTCTTATTTTTTCTTTCAAGATTGATTACAAAGGTTGAGAGAATACAAGTCGCTACAGTACTTCTTAATGCAGATTTTCCGTCCCCCTTTCAAGAGAGACTCCTTACATTATATACCTCTCTAAACTGATCTTAACCCTACATTCGTTGATCAGCCAGGCCACCACTTGAGAGCCTGTCCCATCAGCCGCATCCCCATTCCTCCTATGGGTTGCAACACCCAAGACAGCACTGTTCAGGAGTCCTATCCTCATTAATGCACCCAGGACGTTAGTTGAGGGCATTCAATGTAGAGGTGACAGCTCGCCTTAGACTTGCTCTTTCACCGTGCTCCCATCGCCGACGCGTGGCACTTGCCCCTTTCCTCCTCGGATATTCAAGAAAACCCCTCTTTGGTGGAGCAGTGCTCGTGTACTTCTGAAGCCTCAAATGTCAGAGGACAAGGTCGTCCTCGGATATGTTCCTTGGGGGCCGAACACCGCACTTTCATCCTCGGACCCCACATGCATCCTCAGCACAGGCCTCTGGGCCTGGTTTGAGGTGGGCCGAGGCTGCCTGATTTTCCGGCCCCACAATATATATATATATATATATAGAGAGAGAGAGAGAGAGAGAGAGAGAGAGAGAGAGATTATTGCTTAGTAAGGGTGTGCCGCAAATCAGTTATTGCGGGAATGCAAATTTTTTGTTCTATTTTTTATATTTTTTGTGTTTCACATAATGTTACACCAATCACAATATATTATGTATTCAAGAGAGACATATAGAGCGGCCATTAGTATTTGGTTTGGTTCTTAGCTCTCTTGGATGTGTGGCGTAAGGATTTGTATGGGTTCTATGCAGCTTAGCTTTTATTATTAGTCTGTGAGTGGGACTTTGTTTTAGACCTTCCTTTCAGTGTTAGGTACGGTCATTCACTCATTTGTATTTGACTTGGTTTGTTGGTTTGAGTTAGAGAAAAATCTCTTCTGAGTTCTGAGAGTGCTGTACAGTAATTTTAGGTAGAAAAAATAAATGTGTCTTTCTATTAGGGGCAAACCTTGATCTTGACATTTGTGAAGAAGAGCTATTTGGATATATTTGAGGATTTGGGTTTATGAGAATATCTCTACTCCATCTTAGTATTCTTCAAATTTGTTAATGAAATTTTTTCTTTGTTGTCATTTTTTAACGTAGACTATTGTCTAGCTACAAATTCTTGATGTTCTCTTCGTGTGTTTGGATCTATTTTTCTTTTGGATTTTTTTTCTTTTATTTTTTTATTGTGTTCTTATTATTCATTTTGAAGATTTTTCTCAAGCATATATAATATTTTCACAATCAATCTTTGTATTTGAGCTTTCACTTTTACTACAAGAGATAAACTCTTTCTGCTTTGCTTTAAAATTTCCAGTGGCCATAAAACAACATAGACTATTTGTTCGTTTCACTTGGAAATTCTGTAGCCAACATCTTTGCAAATAATAAAAATAAAAATAGAAGAATGGTTTTTTATCAAATAATAAACGTAGATGAATCAAATTTTGAGTTTCTAAATAGAATATAAAATAAGAAATAGATAAATAGGTGGAATGAATATATATACATTTTATATGATGAGGGCATAATAATAATTAGCATCAAACGTAACATTAATTTTAATTAGATTTACTAAAGGCTATAATAAAATTGAATCATGCTTAGTAAAATTCATTATATTATTGCATTCTTTGTATATTCATATTATTATAATAAATCTTCATGAATTATGAAAATTAATTTGGTTCTTATGTGACAAGGACATAATAGAAAATTGGTTAAAATACAATTTCTTCCAACTAATTTTTTTCTTCCTAATGGTCAAAAACCTTATAGCTTAACTGGTTGGCACCTCCAAGTATCTCCAGAAAAGACATCTAAGATTCAAATATTTTATCCCTCATTATAACTATTGAATTATCCACACACACACACACACACACACACACACAAGAAAAAAAAAATACCCTTCTTAACTAACCAAGTGAAATGTAAAACCCCTTTTTATCCTTTTGTTTTAACACCCCTTTTACAAAACACACATGATAGAGAGCTTATACATCATTCTATTGTTTCATATCTTCTATATTTTTCTATTTTCCCTATCAAATAGAGAAGGTTTTTTATTGTCACTTTTTTTCTAAAACAACTATCCTTTTGATAAAAGCACTTCATTCACCAAATTGTTCAAGTTAATGGATGACAAACCAAGTGGCTCAGTGGCCTCTTCAGCCAACTTTTTCCACTCCATGAGCTTTTTCTTCATTTTCTTACCCTTTTCTCTTTCCATTAAGTCTCTCACAATCTTCTCCACGTCTTCTCTCTTCACATCATTATCAATCTCCATGCCAATGCACCAATCATTACAAGCATACCTGCAATTTGTTTGTTGATCTGTAAAGAATGGCCAACAAAGCATTGGCACTCCTGCACACACACTTTCAATACTTGAATTCCACCCACTATGTGTTAAGAACCCTCCAATTGATGGGTGGTTCAACACTTCCTCTTGAGAGCACCAACTAGCTATTAGACCTCTTTCTTTAGTTTCAAACTTGAACTCAGGTGGCAATATCGTTGATTCGCCGACAACTAAATCAAGCCTAATTATCCACAAAAATATATATTTACTATTTGCAAGTCCCCAACCAAATTCAACCAATTGTGAAGGTGTCATGATAGCTAATTATACTACCAAAATTCACATATACCACTGAATTTGGTGCCTTAGAGTTAAGCCAATGAAGGCATTCAGTTTCTTCCTCCCATAAACTATATCCAGTTGATTTCAAAGGATCATTAGATAAGTGATTAAGTAATGATTGGAGAGGACCAATGGCATATACATGAGGAAACATGGTCAAGAGACCATCCAAAACATCATGCTCTAACGTGTCAAATGTTTGAACAACAATTCCAAAGTCATAGGAGCTCTCTCTGCTATTTTGATCACATATTTAAAGATAATATCATTTGGATCTATAGTTTGAACAAAGCCTTGGAGATCCTTCAGACGAATGTCTCTCATACTTGGAATCCAATCTATAACTGTATCCAAATATCCATTGGTTCAATAACTCTCATCTGCAAAAACAAAAAAGGCCTTTTAACTTAACAATTTGATGTTAATCAAAATAAAATAATGCAAGACTTCAATGCGGTTTTGCATATTTCGTTAGACCTTTAAGCGGAATGATGCCTTTATCCTTGAGATGAGGAATCTGCATGAAATCCATCAAGCTGCAAGCAGCGATAATGAAGAATATTACATTTAGGATTCCAAGTTCCTGAGCAATGGTGATAGTGAATTGCATGAAACCACTGAGATAATGCAAGTTGTAAGGGGGTGGGCTTGGATTGGGGTATTGGGCAAATTCTTGCCGCACTAGGCCCGAGTTGTTTCTGGGTGAGGAGTCGGGACCGGCCCAATTGGAGCACACCTTGGCCCAGCTTGTGCGCAAACGTTGAGTCCAAGTTATCCTCTGTTTCTGCCGCAGAAGACTTTTCTCCAGTTTCTGCCGCAGGATTGACGTTTCTGCCGCAGAATGAACTTTTCTCCGATTTCTGCCACAGGTTTGACTTTTCTACTGTGCAGCGATACTTTCTGCTATGCAATGAAGCTATCTGCTGTGCGAAAAAGCTTTCTGTTTTGCAGTAAAGCTTCCTGCCGTAAAGCCTCCTGCTGTGCAATAGAGCTGTCTACTGTACATTAAAGTTTTCTACTGTAAAGCCTTCTGCCGTGCAATGAAGCTGTCTGCTGTGCTTTAAAGCTGTCTGCCGTGCTTTAAAGCTATCTGCCGTGTAGTAAAGCCTTCGACAATGTGAATGACTACCATTTTTTACTGCAGAAATACTTTTCCACTTCCTTAGCATGGCTTGTGCGTAAGCCACACCACGTCTACTAAAGTCTGTTTATAAGCTCACAGCAGGCAGAGTCATTGTTAAAAGGTTATGGCAGACAGACAATATATAGAAAACATAAAGAAAATGCAATCACTATTTCTACCGCAATAAACAAGATAAATAACTTAAAAGGCCTCACTTTTAAAGAATAACACTTAAACAAAAGATTAGAGTGAGATTAGTAAAGTTAAAAGAATGAGTCTGCCGCACTAACTGTCACCGCAGGACTCTAACCAGGGAAGGGAAAACTGCTCCCTCAACGCAAGTAACTTCAAAGGCGAAATTAATTGCTTTGAGAGATCAGCCCCAAATGGTATATGCCCGAGTATAAGTCGTATTTCCCTCCAATGGAGGACAAGGCTATTGAGGGAGAGAGGGGGTTAACCTATTTGAGTGCATGCCTGCCATAAAACACTCTGTTTTTCCTTCTTCCTCCTCTATTTTTTTGTTTTATCCTTGCTCTCTGTTTTCTTTTTTAGAATTCTTGCCTTTCTTTTCTTTTTTGCTTTCTTTCTTTCTTCTTTTTGTTTTCTCATCTTTGTTTTCTCATCTTTTTCCATTCCCCTCCGTTTTTTCTTTCAAATTCCTTTTTTTTCCTCTCTGTTTTTTCTTTCAATTCCTTCCTCCCCCCTTCTCCTGTACACAGCTACGGGTCTCTTATATAGAGCCTGTCGTGACCGATTTTACTGTTCTAGCCCTTTTATGGCCCTTGTCTGATATGGGAACCTTTTGCCAACTACTTATCGAGTCAATGGTTCTGAACCACCATTGACCTGTGGCTTTCTGACAATGAAGGTTCCTTTTCTACTCGTCCAGTGTGTACCCTCTCCCTCTTGGTCTCTCATGGCATGCACCCAGTGGTTCTTACCCAGCCTTGCCTCTTTTGGGTGGCATGTCATCCCAACAGGACTGTGCCCACCGAAAGAGCCTGGGCAAGAAACACAAGAATAGGTTTCCACTCCTCTCCCCACCGCCAGACCGTGCCCTCTCCCATGACCTCACCTTTTCCCATAGTGGCTGGGCATAGGCTGGTGATGCCTGGGTCGTATGCATGATTTACCTTCTTGATGTTTCATACATTTGCCGAGGTCTGAAAATGGGTGCGCATATCCTGCCGTGCGCTTTTTGGCCTTTTCTGGTGTGGATTGCATCTTCGGCAGGCCAACATTTATGACTTGTCCCTTTCTTTAGAGAGTTGGGCCTTGTTAGATCATTGGGCCTCCCTTTAGTTTGGGTATTTGCTTCATGGCTTGGCATCTCCTGCCACACCGATTTGTTATTCCTGCTGCTTATCTCAATCCTGCCGGGCCCTTTTGGGCCTACCGTGTGTTTTTCTTCTCAGCTTTCACGCTTATCTTTTTTATACAAAAGGATTTGAGCCTTTGTGGGCCAAATGATGTTGATTGGATCAAAAGGGTCTTGGGCCCAATTTATTTTCAGTTGCCGAAGCCATCCTGCCAAAGAACTGTATCCTACGGCAGATCTGTATTCTGCGGTAGACTTGTATTCTGCAGCAGATTTGCGTTTTGCAACTTAATGGACTTTCTTCTTCATGGGCTTTTGGATATGGATTCACAAAATTGGGCATCAACACAAGTCAATGGGGGAACACTTGAAGTAGCACTATTGAGTTTTACAAGGAGGTTGGAAAATGAGGCCAAGAAGTTTTACGTAATGGAAACACAAAGAGAAGGAATGTCTTGGGTGGCATTGGGGTCCGATGGAGGGAGACCATCTGGAATGGTTTCGAATCAGAAGTCAGTCAAGCCATCTAAGGAGTTGGGGCCTCTAGATTTCAGAAAACGTTAGTGGTTGAACTCAATGTTAACAAAGGTTATGTGAAAACCTTTATGGTGGAGAAGTTTTGAAAACTTCAACATTGCTTTTATGTGGCTCTGAACAGGGTATCGAATACAAACTGCATGAGGCTTATCAACTCCTGAAGTTTTGGAATCCGTTTCCTTCTTTTCTGTTATGTGTGTGAGCTTATGCACTTTCAATGTATCTTATAATAAATCAGCCCTTCGTTTCAATCTATCTAGCTACTTTGTCACTTTTGGCAACAAAGCAGACCTCTAGTATATTCGTTTCTCTGTGAAGTGTGACAAAAGACAAAGAACGCATGTAACCAGCGGTTGATTCTACAAAGAAGAGAGCCAATGGAAGAGACCAGGGACGGAGCTAAGTATTGACCAAGGGGGGCTCTAGCCCCCCCAACCTGATGAACTTTTCCTTAGTATTATACATGGTAGAGAGCTTTTCATACACTAAAAGGGCTGTGGCCTCCCCAAGTTTTTCAAGAAAATTATATTCGGCCCCCTAACATATTTCTTGGCCTGTTGAGCAAATAAAAATTAGCCCAACCTTGCACCGAATAATATATAACCCAAACGATAACATAACAAAAAAAAAAAAAAAAAAAAAAAAAAAAAAAAAAAAGAAAAGAAAAAAAAAAGAAGAAGATAAAATTGGTCCAAATAACATTATTTCTTGGTTTGTTAAGCAAATATCTCCTCTCAAGTCCTTGACGTCAATGATGCCTATCTATATCTAGTTCTTCTTTCCAGGTATTTGTGAATTGAATTTTGTGGTATGTCTTATTAACAATCTCAAATCTCTCTCTCTCTCTCTTTTTATTGCATTTGAGCTTTGTTTTTTTAACAATACATGTACCTATTAGTTAGTTGTAGGGACAGATGCCCTTGTCTAATTAACATCTTCAAGGGCAAGCTACAAAGGTGGAGCAACAACAACAAAACACGTAGCATATGTTATTATTCTCTCTTTAGAAAGTTAGACTCACTTAGACTAGTTAATGTTAGACCCTTAAATTGACTAGATTAGTAACTCAAGAAAAATCTTACTTCTACCTTTTTAAGTCAAAAAAAAAAAAAAAATCTGACTTGGTTATTATAACTAGTTAATAACAGGCTACAAAGGTGATTTTAAGATTAGGTTAGTAACTAGTTAGTAACTCAAGAGAAATCTGACTTGGTTAAAATTTAAGATGATTTTTAGATAAATTGCTGTAATAGTTTGTAATGATTTTTGACATTTAAAAGAATGACTTCTCTTTTAATAAATAATTGTGTTGCAAAGTATTTAAAAATAGTTATTTTGTGTCCTTTTTGTTGTTGCCATTTTGTTAATACTAAATGAATGTTAATTTTTTAATTTTTATAAAAATAAATTGTTTTTACTTTGCCCCCCCTCGATTGAACTTCTGGCTTCGTCCCTGGAAGAGACAAATTAATACAATTCTTCTGGTTTTCTTTGATATGTCTGGTGTTCATGAAACAAACCCTAGAGTATATTTACCGTTTCACTCGGAAATTCTGTATGTAACATCATTGCAATTTGCAAACAATATTGATCTGTCGTAACTCTTCCTCCCCCTACCCCCATTTTTTTTTCTTTTTGGAAGCAATAATTATCCGTCCTTTTTCACTTGTAAATTGCTTTAGATTTGGCTACAAATCCGACCTTTTGGTTATGTGTAAATGCACTTTCATTACAAAATGAAACACGTTTTGAATCTAGCCATTTTTTTACAATTTTGGCTGCAAGGCCAACCTTTAACCTTCAAGTATTCTCATTTCTCTTTCCCTTGACAGTGAACGCGTGACAGAAGACAAATGCATGTCACCAACGGATGCTTCCTTAAAGAATAGGCTACTTGGCCAGTGAAAAAATCTTTTCTTTATATTTATATATATATATATATATATATATACAAGATAGAATTCTACTCTAACTTAATCTAAGTGTATATGTGTGTAAAGCTCTTTTTTGGAAATTTGAATCCCGGCCTTTACCCCAAACACTCCACAAGCATTTTTACTTGTGGAGTGAATGACCATCACACCAAGAATGTGCAGTAGTGCCAATGAAAGATTTAATCCCTTCTTGTTTTGCTTTAATATTTCTGATGGTAATGAAACAAGCTATGACTATTTGTACATTTCACTTATAAATTATGTGTACAACATCTTTGCAAACAATATTTGTGTGTTGCATCTCCAATTTTGTATTTTTGCCTTTTGGAAGCAATATAAATATATGTGTGTGTATATATATATATATATATCTTGGAAATTGGAGGATAAAAGAATTAATTATTTGCATTAAAAATAGGTTGCATAAGAGGAAAGAAATGTCCATGTTTCAAGAGAAAATTAAGAACAAATTTATCATCTCATCAAAATAATTTGTTTTGTAAATCAGAGTTCAAAATTCTCTACTCAGAGATAGTATTTACTCAAAAAAAAAAAAAAAAAAAAAAAAAAAAAAACTGAGTTTAAAAAATAAGGACATAGTTAAAGTAAACAAAAAAAAATTAAAAAATTCTTTCCTTTTCTCCTTCTCAAATATTAATTTACAAACAAAAATTAAAGCTTCAACCACTACAAAGATATTGAATTACTAGTGTCCAAGCAACTTTGGAAGTTATTAGAGCAATCCTATTGAAATGAACTTGAGGCTTATGCTTGCGAGCGTCATCCATTCCCTCTTTTCCTTCTCAAATTATCCTCTTAGCAAATGAAAAACCTTAAGGGGCATTTGGTTTGGTGGAATCGATATTATTCTTAGCCTCTAGATTTCTCGAAATGTGATATATACCACAATTTGGATGCTTAAAAATGTAACTTTTTTCTATATATCCTTGGTTTTATTAGAAATCTAAGATTTTATATTGGATTTATTCCTAAGAATCTTATAAACATTATTTATTTTTCACAAAATATCCTATGGTTTGTAAAGACAAAATCAAAATTTTTTTTCCCTCCAAATAAATAATGAGAAATAAAATATACACTATAGATAATGACAAATTCAATGAAACTATAGTATAATATTGTTTGAATAGCATGTATAATACAAAAATAATTATTTAAATTGTCAATTTTATAATTATTATTCTTTAGTTTTATTTCTATTGGTTAAAGGGTAATTAAGGGAAAATGAGTAAAATTGTTAGTTTAGAAAAATTTAATGTAACTTTTTTTTCTTACATGGGAATGCAGATATCTATATGTTTTGAAGGGAATCAGCATTTCTATAAAAAGGAAGTTAAGTAAGAATCCAGATTCCCCCAAACATTTGATTTCCTTGTGCAATTTGCAACCAAATATGAGAATGATATAGAATTTTCCAATATTCTTAAGAATCTTAAAATATTACCTCATACTCAACGCCTCCTTAGAGTATTGTGGGTAAAGAGAAAGGACACTTATAAAGATGTCAGTTTTTTTTTTTTTTTAAATATGTAAATTATTTTCGTGAAGTACTCCTTTTAACATGTGTTGAGAAAGAGCATACTCTGGATAAACAATAAAAGAAGCTTAAAAAGTCATGGTAATTATTGTCTTGTACTCACTTTACACAATTTTTTACATAATATTTACAATTGTACACATTAATTTACACAATTTAAAGAGCAAAAATGTGATATCCACATTTAAATATAAAAATTAGATATAAAAGACAAATGTCATAATACATAGGTTCAGATAAGTTGTGTGAGACCATAATTACTCTCTACAATCAATGTACACTCAACTCTCAAAGTGGCTGGTAGTGGCAGAACATGATGTTAAAATTGTATACCCACCTTTTCTCTACTCTTTACCGCTTATGGTATAGGCAAATCTATCTACGCAACTCATTTCCTCCCTTTATATGCCCGCATACTCATCTCTTCTCTACTGCTGACAGTATCTCCTATAACTCCTTAGCCTCCTCTCTTTATAGACTATTTGTCATCCTCGTCATCATCTCAAACAGCTCAAAATTATTCAATTCAATAAAAATACAAATACAAATTGTCCTTCAATCCATAAATTCATATTTTTTGTACAGACAAAGATCAATTCCAAACCAGTTTGAAGAAATCTTCTCTAACCCTATACATGGCAATTTATAAGACCATTCATGTAAGACAAGTGTTTTCTCCAAACCAATTTAGAGGAATCTCTTCTAACCCAACACGCGACGATTTCTAAAACCATCTACATGTATTATTTAAACAAGTTAAACAACCTTTTAGTCCACTAAAAAAATTATAAAACTTTTTTAAAATGTAATACGACTAAAGCTCCGCATGGATGCTCTTTTTAACCAACACTTAGTTGGAGTAAGTTTTCTTCAAACAGATTTGGAGACAAACTTTCCTCATCCAAGTATATTATTTAAATAAATTATATGACTCATTAAAAAAGTCATGTAATTAAAATTACACATAAACAATCTCTTCAATTGCTACATAATAGGTTAGAGAAAGATAGCTCCAAACCAGATTGGAGATAAACTTTTCCTTTGTGTATTATTTAAAATTTAAAAAAAAAAAAAAAAAAAAAAAAAAAAAACACTTGAAATTTAAATATGTATAAATAAAAGAGTATTGATTGCTGATCATTTTCATCTTTTGCAAACGAGTACAAAGTGACATCGTAATTCAACAGTCCAATTATATGATTATAAAAAATAATTAAAATTATATAAAGTTATTAAGTGAAGTAATATTGACAAAAGTTACTCTAAAATGATGTTTATGGAGACACTAGCAAAAAGTCCATAACACCGACACACCTGCACACACGCACAACTGACAGTGATATGCTCTTTTAAGCACAAAGAATTACCCCAATGTCTTCACAAAGCAACTGATATGCTCTTCCTTAAGAATGAAGCTTTTCCCAGGGTCTTCACAAAATAACTACAAAAGGCTCCTAACAATTGGAGAAAGAAACTACTCTGCAACTGCCTAAAATCAGAATCTGATTCCAACTACTCTGCAAAGTGCTCCATATTTTCTAAAATCGATTCTTTCTTAGATCCTCATGTAGCCAGCACAAAAGCTACTGGAAGGTCCCATCTTGAAGTGCTCCATGACCGCTTCTGCACTGCCCATTCAATTGAGGATGACAGATGGACAAAGTTCCAATACGTCAATGCTCATAGTTCTGTTTTATCATACTGTTATTCTTTCCTCTTAGCCCAAATCATCACAAGAGAGAAGCCCATCAAAGACATGATTACAGTCTGCAAATCATAGAAACAATGTGGATATTCCTCAAAATCCCCCGCAGACTAATATTCAACACCTAATGCAGCCTAATTCAAAAGAGGCGTTGTGTGTGTGTGTGTGAGTATAAGTGTACATTATGTATGTATAAGTAAGAGCGAAAAAGAGAGCTTCGAATAAATTTTGGTGGAATTTTGTCAATGATCTTTAGCTCAATTAGAGTTTCCTTACTCCGTTAAAGATTGTAGTGTAGGGTGAGATCATGAGATCAAAACCCATAACATGTATGTGTAATCTTACAAATAAAAATTTAAAAAAAAAAAAAAAATTTGATGTAGTTTGGTAAATCTTCAGCAAGATTTTCTTATCAATAGATATATGCTACGATTCTATATTGGCTATAAACATATTCCTAGCAAATCAAACAATAGCAGGTCATTATAGCCAATGAATATGATAAACTACTGATTCTTCCAAAAGCTTAAATTTATAAGGAAATGGCAAATTTAATCACTCCCCCCTCACATGTAGACCCAAACTCTCCCTTAATAAGTGAGGCCCAACACATGAGATTTTTAACATTTTAATTGGAACGTATAGTGGAGTCAAGGATCAAAATTAGAATCCCCTACTCTGATACCATAATAAATTATTGATTTTCCCAAAAGTTTAGGTTATGTTTAGTAACAGTTTTTGTTTTTTATTTTCAAAAACTTGTTTTTGGGAATATCAAGAAAAAACAATTTTCTTATATTTTTGAAATCAAAAACATGTTTGGTTAGTTGAAATTAAAAAGATGGTTTTTTGAAGAAAAATAAATAAAAAATATATAAATATGTTGTTACTAGGATTTGAAATTTAATGCTAACTCATTAAATGAGACAGATTTATTAAATTAAATGCGTGTTTTTATTGACTTTTGAAAATTAGAAACTGAAAACATGTCTTTTACATGTTTTCAGTTTCTTTCACAAATTAAGTTTTAAGAACAGTTTTTGTTTTTTATTCATTTTGAGTTGCCAAACGAGTTTTTTAGTCTAAAAAATAGAAATTGTTTTTGAAAACAGAAAATAAGGAGAAAAAATAGTTACCAAACATATTCTTAATTTGTTAGAAAATTGTGAATTTAATCATTTAAACATAATTCTAACAAAAAAACTCGGAAATATGAAGCTTTTAGATTGTGGTGTAAGTAGCTACAACGGTTATTCAAATGGGGAGAGCACAAAAGATGAAAAAGTGTGCAAAATCCAAGAGGGATGAGAATGCTATAGCAGAAATGCAGTCATGTGCAAGTCATTAAGGCTAATTTCAAGATCTATTTTATAAGTAGATCTCATCGGGCATTGAACATGCAAATTGAAGTCACAAGCAAGAAGAAGCTCATTTGTAACTATTTATAGGGTAATATCAAAATTTCAACAACAAATTCAATACAAGTCTGACATGCTCTGCATGGTCACATTAGATTCCCATGCAGATGTGCCTATTCTTACTTTCAGAATTCTTCATATATTTGTTATATTGCTTATGGAATTTGAGATGATAATATAGCTGCAGAAAGGTGACCATGCAGATGTGCCTGTTCTTACTTTCAGAATTCTTCATATATTTGTTATATTGCTTATGGAATTTGAGATGATAATATAGCTGCAGAAAGAGATGCATATTTGATACATGATGTATGTCTAATATGTACCCATAAAATTAAAAAACTGGATATATCTGTGACAAAAAATAGGGATACCTGAAAGTCATCAAACCCATTATAACACCATGACAGATATACCATGTTTATGTCCCAAAATAATTGCTTCCATTAGTAGTAGAAAAAACTAGATTTTGATCCATTGCAGTCAAACTATTTGGAGATGGAGTAGCTACATAGGGAGTTAATATCATTTTATTAAAAATAAAAAATATAATATAATATAATAAACCTGCTCCTAGTAAGAAGGCTGACTAGATTTGCAGTTTTGTGTTTGGAGGAAAAAATATAAAACGATTGATAAGAAAGCAACAGTATGGACTCACCGAGACTGCAGGAGGCACACTCACAAGCGGATCTTGGAAGAACCTATTTGCAAGTGCAAGGGCCAGAAGACTGCTTTGCATACCTGCAAAAGAAAAAATATCAGTTAGCCAGAATATTATGTTGCCAGGTACTATATTTTGATGATAATCAATAATGGCAGAACCTGTCTCATAGGAAAGTGTTCTTTGCAGCTCTTTCACATCTGGTGCCTTATGGAACACTAAACCAGTAAAGATATAACCAGCTATGAATGCTGACAAATGGAATGCAACAATGAGCAACAAAATGGTTGCTCCGAAAGGAGATAGAACAGACTTGATGTTAATCGCAAGTGGGGCTCCAACACAGAGAGCTGTCACTAATACTGATAGTGGAGGCAAAAATGGCCGAATAGCATTACAGATCTTGGGGAAGAACCTGTAAGCACAAATATAAGAGGCAGGTAAGGACCTCTAAAAGATTTCAATATGTTATCATCAGGAGTCAATATATTACCGATTCAATAGCAAGCCTGCAGCAATGGGTGCAACTACAATCTGCGTAATGCTAAACACCATTCCTTTTACATCAACAGGGAGTCTTTTTCCAATGAGCAAGAGTGATAACATTGGTGTGACAAATACTGCAGTAGCAGTAGACAATGATGTCATAATAATGCTTAGGGGGGCCATTTGTGGGTCTGTGAGAAAAGTAGCATAATTTGAGAGCTGAGCCCCACTAACACAAGAAACCAACATAATCCCAGCACCTGATACATGATAAGACTGAAAATGTTAGCACAGTGACTGATCCTACCAATCAAAAAGGGGAGAGAGAGAGAGAGAGAGAGAGAGAGAGATCTTGACCTATGGAGGTTGGAAGACCAAAAAGTGTGACTGAGATAATGCCAAAAAAATATCCTAGCAGAGGTTTCACAACAAATTGGCCAACATAACCAGCAAAAAGAGCTGCTGGTCTCTTGAATGCTTCAAGGAAATCATTCTCTCTGGAATTAACCCCTACTGCAAACATTAGAAACCCCAATGCAGGTGCATAGTACCTGGAATATAAATTACGAATTACAAACATATGATTTGGATAAACATTTTAATATCTTTTTATTGCAAATCAACATTTATGCTCAGATGAACTAAACCAAATTTTTAACTTCTATCACTCAATGGTTGTACCCAAGAATATGGCAGAGCAAAAAAGTTCAATAGATCAAGAATGAGAGCTCATCCTAGTTTAGACTAGTTTAAATGGATAAATGCTTATTGATGATTTGGATACATTTTTCAATGAGTGCAAAACCTTAGCGAAATTTAACCCCCGCTTTACTTTTTAGATAGCAAAGGAAATCAATATGCAATGGCTTCTCATTCTTCCTTAAGTTGCTCTTATAAATACAAACCTTTTATATATTTAGGCATATGTTAAACCATCCAATTCATCTCAAGAGTGGTCAACAACCTGGTGGTAAACCATGTAAAAGAAGGTGGATAGACAAGAGCCAACAGTGTACTAGCAAGGACTACATGAGGCAAAAGGGAATTTGATTCCTTCAAGATCTTCACAATAGAAACGTCCTTTTGTTTAGGCACCTGAAACAAAGACATACAGCAGTGTGGTCAATGTGGCCTAAAATAACTCTGCAAATTAGTTGTATATATCACTGAAACTGGTGAAACTTCATAACCAGTACATAAAAAACACAAACATACGCAAACCTTTTATAGTGAAACCGAGTGTATGCTAGGATTAGAGAGTAATTAGTCATTCTCCCCTTGTTTCACAAACAAAACATCCTTTTATTAAAAATGCATTTATTTAATATGAGATTTTAGCAACATAGTCTCGTAATCTACCCATCCATAGTACAGAAAGTGTTAAGATGGTTGCGGTCAGGATAAGATTGAGCCCAATCTAAGTTCTCCTCTGGTATGTCTTTATTTGAACAATTCTAAATGATGGCTCGTAGAAAGAGGATGGCAAAGATTGAAAAATCAAATGACTCTAAACTATTGTTTGGGTTACTTAAACCATCTCTTCTTTTTGGAGGAATTCAAATTCCGTCCCTTGTCTGATTAAGTTGGAGACTGTTATTGCCTTTGTCTAATTAAGTCAGTGGGAATTAGTATATATGATCATATTTGTCTTAACAATGTTGAAGATTGTTATTGCTTCAGGCAAACACTACACCCACCTTTAAATAATTGGTTGTTTCACCAACACACCATGAGAATAATTGACTTGCATGACACGTAAAAGCTTTCAGGGATCGTAGCGGGATGGGGTGGGGTCAGATCATGGGTGCCCCGTCCCCACCCCATTTGCCTATTCGGGGCAAGAAAAAACTGCACAGGGCAGGAGCAGGGCAAGTCAGGGCTAGATGAAGGGTGGAGACATGTTGCCATCCTTAATTACATAGTTCTATTACTGAAGAGATAGAGATGAGAAAGAAAAGGGAGGAGAGGAAAAGACAAGTGTGTTTAGGAAATGAAAATAGAATATGTACACAAATTAAATCGTAAATAGGATATGTATAAAAACACTACATTATTTACATAGATATATATAAATATAAATAAATAAATATATATGTGTGTGTGTGTGTGTGTACACACACACACACTCAGGGCAACTCAGGCTGAGGCAAGATGGGGTGAGTTAGGCAAAACCTATCCTCATCCTATTCCCTCTTTAGGGCGGGGAAAACCCGTGTGGGGTGGAATGGGTTAAGCAAGGGAGGAGAATGTTTTCCATCCCTATTCTTCAGTCTTCACCATGATCAAAGGCCAATTGGTGGATGTTATCCAAAAAAAAGGTTGCATGACCTCTGGTGTCCCTTAAACACCAGCTAAAAATCAGCAAACATACTACTCCTAATACAATTTCTGATTTTGTATGAGTAAATATATACCCCTAGCTCAAATGACACCTCCTCCTAACCCCATAAGAATGGGGTGGAGGTTATGGTCATGGCTTCAAGATTACCAATCCAAATACATACATGCACACAAATCTCAGCTTATTTTTTGACAAATCCACAATTGGATTACAATGTAAAATGCTTAAATTTCAAGTCTTTGCAATTTAAAATTACACACTAAAAGTACATGGATTGGATGGAAATAACTTGCAATTAAAATGAAATTGGCATGTTAAGAACAGAGAGAGTGTATAATCTGATGCTGGGATTTTCAAAATATTAAATCCAATTAAAAGTTATCCCCGTTAACAAAAAAATATTACATGTGATGTAACTTGGACTTGAACATATATATGATACACACACAAATTTGTACCATTTTAACCCATTCTTTTAAACAAACCATATAGTTTGCATCAATATCCTTAGCTAAAACTACACAATTTCCTATAAACCTCGACTAGTATGTACTATAACACTTTTTTTTATTAGTTTTCCAATTTAAACAACTCAATAGTACTTTCTTTTTTTTTTCTTATAAACTTACCAAAAGAAAAAAATGGTACACACCTGAGCTGGTCCGGTTGCATCGTTTAGACCCGAACCCGGTTCCAGAGGATCCAAAGATTTCTCATTTACACACTTGCTGATTACAAACCTTGTGCTGCTCCAATCTGATATTATTAAAACAATGTGCCAAAAAAATAAACACCCAATACATATAAAATTTTTAGAAAGAAATAGACAGTAATATAAAAAACCCACGTGGGAAATTAAAATCAGAGCGAAATGGAAACCCTAGAGACCGCGAGAAATACAGAGTTGGAAATGAAGAAGAAGAAGAAAATGGGAGCTGAAGTTTTCGTGTATCGGAGACATTTCGCGAGTGGGGATCCGAGAAATGTGGAAGGTGGATCTTCAATCGGCTACTGCTACTTACTGAATTCATTTTGAAAACAAAAAATAAGAGAAGGATTTTTTTTTTTTTTTTTTTGAGGGGGGGTTTTGTTGTTTGGGAATTGACAAGGTTTGTTGCTTGTGAGTTGTGAAGTTTGTGACTCAAAACTCACTGTGAAATCGAATATTTCTCAGTTGGAAGGGTCTCTGTCTTTAGTCAGCGGTTAATCGTTAATATTATATGGGCTTTACTAGTCATGCCTTGCATACTATTTTAAGAGATTTTTTATGAAATAATGAAAAATTAACTTTTTGATTAGACAATTTTTTTTTTTTATAAAATATTTTCTAAAATAGATAATTAATGTGTGCTTAATTAGATTATATAAAAAAATGATATATCTACAATATTTTTACAACAAATCTTAAGTAGCAGGTTGTTACTAATTGTTATTATTGAGACAAAAAAGTAATCTTTCTATTAGATTTTGGGTGTCTGGTAATGAGTGAGAAAGTGAGAGGTTCATTTTTTTTATTTTTTTTTTCTTCCTCTTTCGTTTTCATGTTTCTCAATAAAATTTCTCATCAAACTAGTTTTAAAAAAAAATCTTGCAAATTTCTCATATATTTTTATATTGAATGTGAATTTTGAAAATTTAACTATTTGATTATATGTTTTTATTATATCATTCGTGCTTACAAAATTTCAAAAAAATAAAAAAATAAAAAAAATCAATCGATATGTCATAAAAAAAAAAAAAAAGTTAAAATTTCAAGTTTTGTGATCTAAAATTATGTATAAAAAATAAGTTTATTTATCAAATTTTAAATAACATATGATTTGAACGAAATTTTATATGCATGTTAAAAATATAAAGAACATGAAATTCAATGTTGGATTTTCAAAATTCACATCCAAAAAAGAGATATATGAAAAGTTTGAAGAGTTTCTCTCCAAACCAGTTGAGAGAAACTTTGTTCAAGGTTTGAGTTTTGTGTTTATATTTGTGCTTTTGAGTCCAACAATCAAGGACGAGAATTGACTCTTTCATATTGAGAGAGAACCACGGGGACTTGGAAGGATACATTATTAGGGGAGATAATAATATATGTGAGTACTTGGAGTTGATTCAATTTTTTTATATATATACAAGATAGAAATTTTACTCCAACTTAATTTAGGTGTATGTGTGTATAAAACTATTTGCTGGAGACTCGAACCATGTGGGTAAAGATACATTTTGTTTATATAATGGTTAAGATGGACTTAGAAGTATTTTTTTGCTGAATAGAGATATTGTTGTTCTAATAAGGTGTTAATAGGCATGCCATAATGTGGAAATTAGATAAATTGGATTATCTTGATATTTAGTCAACTTTTTAGATGTTTTACTGAATATTTTTATCATTATAAACAGATTTTATTTATTTATAATATTAATCAAATAATATTATATTATTTATTATGTCACCACAAAACCGAATATCACTAATTTTTCCTGCTCATTTAATCTAGGTTTTTAAAACCATGATTACAATGTTAAATAGGAATTAAGCATTGCAGTCTCAACTGCCATCTTTTTTTATAATTAAATTAAAGATTCTTAATAAAGAAATAGCTTCATATAAGTTCATGATAATGGCTCCATCCTCTTAAATGGTTGACTTTATAAATCTGCATTTTATTTTACTTTATTTTCTTTCCAATTTTAATTATTTAAGCTAAAGCCCTATTGGCTATTTGAGAGAAGATGAAGATAAAATAGCCTCGACAATCGACATAAACTATAATATAATAAGATAAGATTTAGGTACAGTATTTAAGTGATATTCTTTAAGTTCATCTCTTAAAATTATACCATGTAAATTTTTTCTTATGGAATGAAAGTATGTTTTTTAGTTAAATAGCCACATGGCATAATCTTAAAAGAAAAAGTTAAAAAATATATACATAAAGTAGATATTATATATTAATTGAAGTCCAAAATCCAAACACCAAACCGAAAGTCACCCTGGCAGATAAAATTTGACCAGCTCGTGTAAAATAGTTTGGATCAATTCCTCGTGGCCTTCAAATTTATAAATTTTGGGCCCAGGCCTGTAGCAAATTGGATCAAGATGATTTTACATCCCAATAATTTTCTAAGGGTATGCTTGAAATGAAGGGAAGCGAAATGAGAATAAAGAGATATGTAGCTATCGTAACATTAATAAAGCCTACATGTCTCTCTATTTGCTTAAGGTATATTATTTGAATACTGTTTATTTACTAAAAATTAAAGATTTATTGTTGAAAAGACTGTAACGAAATAATTTTAAAATATATGAATAATACTGTAGGACCCAAAAATGCATGAATATGCGTATTTTGCTGAGTTTGGTGGTCTCATAAAAAGTGCCATGAGACCCCAAAAAAAGGCCAAACATACTGAAACGCGCATTCAGTGCTATCCAAACTCACACTTAGTGTTCAATTTTCAACAACAGTTAAGAGGAAGATAAGCGGCAGCCTCTTCCTCAAGGTTAAAAGAAGATCAATTTTATTCATCAAAGAAAAAAAAAAGTGAAGATCAATTTTGATGCAGCAATTAAATACCAGAGCGGTGGCAGTAGTTTGTGGAGATCTTTGCCAAACATCTTACATGTTTGGATTGGGATGATCTACTTATGCTAGTATTGTAAAGGATAATTGATGAATCTACTAATCTAAGGAGTTTATAGATGGAATCATAGATTTCATCTTGGGGTCGTGGTGATATATTGGAGTTTGTAAAGTTGTCTTTTATTGAAAGTTTTAGTAAATAACAAAGATATTATGCAAATATCTATAATTTGAGGGGCTAATATATATATATATATATATATATATGTGTGTGTGTGTGATATGTATAATCTTAAAAAGATCATTTATATATCCTCAAAAAAAAAAAAAAAAAGATCATTTATATACTTTCTTGAAATGTTATTATAGACCATGGGAAATGGGAGATATCAATTTTTTTGGGGACCACCGAGGTCTACCCATTCTAGGATCTACTTTTATAATTGTGTGTTTGTGTGAGTTTTTCGTGACATATCCAAAACAATAATTACCTTTAGCAGGAGTTAAAAGTTTGTGTCGAGGTTGAGTCTGGTTCAAAAGTTATTCAAAAGACAGTAAATTAGGATATATTCAAAGATGATAAACTAATTATATTTTACCTTTATCTTTTACATCGTAACGTATTTTTTAGCGAAATTTATTTGGAAATGAGATATTTGGGGCTTTAAAATTGACAAAAAAAAAATACTCAATTTAGATTTAAAATGAATGAGATTTAACCATTTTGAAGTTGATATAGTTGTCTCTCCCCAAAAAAAAAAAAAAAAAAAGTTGGTATAGTTGTACCGTCTCCAATAATTCCAAATTTGCAACAATTTTTCCCTTACCTATTTATTGTCTTATCAAGTCCATATATTAACCAACCTATAAAAAGCCCCAATTTGCACTTTTTTTTTTCTTAAGGAGAGGTAGTTGTTTCAATTACATTGAGAAAGCTTTTAACTCCTTGAGCCTAAACTATCGGATTACCTCCTCAATATTTTATCTTTGATTTTCTCTTAATAGGCTTCTCTTTGAGTTTCTTGTTGTGAGTTTCACATCATTAGTTATTCTAGAACCTTTACTAGTGACTTCATAGGAAAAAAAATCCTTTAAAGACTTCTTTGGAGTATAGGAGTTCCAAATTCATGTGGAGAATATTTCAATCATGGAGGAAACTTTATATAACAATTTCAGAGTTCTAAGACCATTATAGTGGGAGGCAAATACATCACTTGATGAGGCTGCAAGTTGAGTATAGTTTACATAGGTATTGTGAGTCTAGTTGTTACCCCGTGCTTCGTACATTATTTTTTTAAAGAAATTATAAATTTGTAAATATTATAAGTAAAAGCATTTTAAGAAAATTATTATATAGAGAATTTTTTATTATTATTTTTTGTTGGCTTCTTTTAATTCATGAATGAATTTGGTTATAAATATTTTATTTATTTTTTATTTTAGAAACATTTAAGTGCTATATAATAAACTGTACCTTGCATTTTGCTTGAAATTATTCAGTGCATTTGAGGAACATGTCAGTGATGATGCTGAGATCGTCAGTCAAGATGTTCGTCCAGATCAAGATCGTCCTCCGCTAGTATTGACCCTGGGCAACAACAAAAGAAAAAGTCACCGGTGGGACGCTGCCCACAACGCCTCCAATGATTAAGTTAGAGAAGTTCAATAAGTGGAGGAAAGCAGGTAAAACTAAAAAGAGGATAAAGTAGTTTCTCCTTCTCTTACCCTTTCTGAATCAAGGATATCTATAGGTCATTCATGGCTCTTCTAGCCGTTGGCTCCGTCATTATGGGAGCATTATTGCTTGGGATCGTAACGCTTATGCCAGGTGTTCAGGTAACCGGCGTACCTCCAACGGTATTGGTGTTTATTGTAGCTACTTGTAACGGTCATCCTCGATTGAGTTGGTCAGGCGGCCTTCTTCGTGCTATGACGGTAATGAGATCGTCCATCCGTATAGGATGGACGATCTTACTAATTTATTGGGTCCATCAGCTGCCCCCCATTCCAAGGTCGTCCGTACCCTTGGACGATCTTGGGAATACCAAACGATTTTTTTTTTTTTTTTTTGTCGCTTGGGAATGTGTTCTCCGCATTAACTGCCTTGTGGCGGCGTGGCATACTCTATGGCCACGTGTCAAACTCTGACCAGTGGAGAGGCATCGTTTCCGACGAATGTCTTTTTGGTTTCCCGCGATTTCCAAGGTAAATTTTAACCTCTACTTTTACTAACTTCTTCACTTTTATCTCTTAGTTAGCTTCCTCTAGTTTTTCCAATTTTCTGTCTCTTCTGTGTCTTTTGCTGCTGCTGCTTTGCCTCTCTGATTTCAGATTTCCTTCTTTTTAAGGTGCGTATCCCTTCTTTTTTGTTTCTTTCCTTTTGCTATCTATATATTCTTGCTTACTTTCCTTTTTCGATATGCACATGTCCCTTCTTAATGGTAGGTTATTCTGATTTTGAGAATATCTCTCCTTCTATTACCTTTCTCTTTGCTCGTTTGGGGGGATTTTTAGAACTTTCCGGCGACCGGTATCCACAGTCCGGTGATTTTGCGGTAAGGGGGTGTGGTCTAGATTTAGTTTTGAGAGACTTACACCCATTGTTACAGCGGTCGCTCTTTTGGTTCAAATCCACTCGCGAGGTTTTTAGGGGGTAAAAAATGGGTTCTGTCGTGAGGTCCACTAGTTCTGAGGGGGGATCGTCCCCTGGTGCGGCCGCGGACGAGGCTGTGATGGATACAGCTACCTCCGTGCTTCCTCCCTCGTCAACACCCTCTACATCTATCGTCGTCCCTCGTACCTTTCATGCCCTCAAGGAAAAATGTCATTTGGGCGTAGACGTTTTCAGTAAGTTTAGGGATAGGTTTCAATTCCCTGTAGAAACTAGGGTTCATCTACCCAGAAAAGGGGAAAGGGCCTGTCCCTTCGCCCATAGTGAGGTTTGCTTCTACAAGGTGGCCTTCCTGTGTGGTCTGAGGTTCCCTGTCCACCCATTTATCATGGAACTCCTAGACCACATACAAATTGCTCCTAGGCAACTTATGCCCAATTCCTGGAGAATCATCATAAGTTGCATGGTGATCTGGACGATTATAGCAGATGGTGAAATGATAACTGTCAATGAGCTTACCCACCTTTACTGTTTGAAAGAGTCCAGGGAGTTTGGGTATTACGAACTCATTCCTTGGGATAGGAGATCCCGTCTAATAGTTGATCTCCCTTCGTCTTTCTGCTATTGGAAGTCGAGATACTTCTTCGTGTCTGGAGACGGTTGGGAGACTTTGTCAGATGATTTTTGGGGGAATGTTCCCAGGTTGCTGCGACGGTGGGAGACCCCTCGTCTTGGTGCGTTCATCTTTTATGCTCACCTTCTTCCCTCCTCATGGAAGTTTTCTTTGTTCGTCCTTATAGCTTTGAATGGTTTCCTTCTTGTGCAGTGAAAACACGTCCTGATTTGAAGAGCCAATTTAGGGAGAGAGTTCAGGAGGCGATTAGATACGCGAAGATGATCGACGACTTTGACGAGCTCGTTGATCCTCGTAATTTATCCCGTCACTGCTTGGGGCCAGAGCCTTCAATATACGTCCTTCAAGCGATTGATCGAGAGCAACGAAAACGTAAGTGATTATGATGTATAAGATCGTCCTCTTTTCCATTATTATTCTAACTCCTTCTCATTTGTTGTTGCAGAGATGACGAGTAAATTCAACAAGGACATGTACGCTAAGATTAAGGGGAAGAAGAATGAACCCCTTTCGAGTATCGGGCAGAAGACATTGAAGATTACCGATAAAGAAAGAGACAGAGCTAAGGAAAGAGAAAGAGAGACAACGGAGAGGGGCTCGTCCACCCCTACTATGGACAAGGCAAGGACTGCTTCTCCGGCCATTTCCCTTGAGGAGGTCCCTGCCCCCAAGCGGCAAAAGGTAAGCAAAAAGGGGAAGGAGAAGGTAGGCTCCTCTATCTGGGAGGATGCTGACACCGCTGTTGCCTGGGCAAACGAGTTCCTTACTCTTGAGGAGAAAAGGAAGATTTCACTCGTGCCCTCTCATCAGATGGTGAATCAGCACGTGCATAAGCTCGTACAGGTATCTTTTGGACTGTTCCTTGTCATTCTCCAAGATACAAGCGTACGTGTACTCATATATGTTTTACATTTTTGTCCGCAGGTACTAGGGGAGACCATGCACCTTACCTCCCAGTTTCTGGCAAGCGAGGAGAAGGCCGTCATGGCTGCCTCGAAGGTGAAGGCTCTGGAGGTTGAGGCTTTAAGTCTGCGAAAAGATCTGATTGCTGCGATGGACGCTCACAATACTTCCATAGAGCAGTTCAAAGCTTTGACCGCGCAGCTGGAGGCTGAAAGGTCTCAAGTAAAGCAAAAGGACGAGCTTCTTGCTGCTGCGGGGCAAAAGATGAAAGCAGCTGTGGCCAAGGCCGTCCTCACCTTCCAGATGACTGACGAATATAACACCATCCTCTTCCAGTGGTACTTTAAAGGTTTCGAGCTGCTAAGGAGATATATGATGAAGCATGGGCAAGGGGTTAATCTAGACGATCTTGATTTTGAAGCAGTTGACAAGGAGATCGAAGCAGACGAGGCTGCTTCGGCTGCTCAAGGCTCGATGGCTTCAGGCGAGGACCCCCCGGCTGCGGACGAAGGCGGAGATGATGCTCCAGCATCATAATTTGTTTTATGTAATGTGTTGTTCTTTTTTTCTTCTTTTTGTGTGCCCTGTGTGTCTTGGGCCGTCAAGGTGAAAACAGTTATCATGGTCCTCGTATGTTTTGGGGTTTTTCTTTTCTTTCTTTAGAACAATTTGCAGCCTCTGGCGTATATATATTTATGTTATGTTTGTGGCTTTCTTCTGTAACTATTGCAAAAATAATTCTTTTCTTTTCCTTTATACTTAGAAAAATTTAACTTGGAATTATTTCATTGTCTCTTGAAAAGTTTTCTCCGTCCTTCTATGGACTTGGGTGATTTTGGTGGTAGATTACTTGGACGGTATGGGTCCACTTGAAAACTCCAACACCCCCTTTTATTATTAGGGCGATGTGTTCCCTTTGGATAAATTTCGTCGTTTTTTTAGATCTAGACAATGTTTTATTCCCGGGGTGGGTTTCATCGTCTTTTCGATTTGGACGATGTACATTTTTCTCTGAGGAATTTTATTCCGTTTGTGAACCAAATGACACGAGAACCCTTGCTGAATTCATCTTTTTGATCTGGACGATGTAAATCCTATTGAAGGATACTATCGTCTTTTCGATCTGGACGAACGATTGTTTCGTTTCGTGTAGGGAAATCATAATTCGATGAGTTCTTTGGACGAGACGATTGAAACGTTGGATGATTATTGATGAAATTCTGAATAACTACTCATACAAAATATATAATTTGTAGAAAACAATGCATGTAAATAACTTGCTTTAATGGAAAATGTGGCACTAAACTATGGTAATTTCTTACAATGGGGCCACGGACGGATCATTTCTTGTAATACCTTTTTAGGTGTTCAATGTTCCAAGGACGAGGTAGTTTTCTTCCGTTCAGATCTTCTAGATGGTAGCTCCCTTGTCGTGAATAGTGGATGACGCGGTAAGGCCCTTCCCAGGTTGGGCTCAGTTTTCCTTGTGTGGGGTCTTTCGTTGCTGTGGTAACTTTCCGGAGGACGAGGTCACCGATGTTGAATCTTTTCAACTTTACTCTTTGATTGTAGTATCTTGCCATTTTTTGCTGGTACCTGGCCGTTCTTTGGGAGGCCTGGTCTCTGACTTCATCCAGCCCGTCCAGGTTCGATCTTAACTGGTCTTCGTTGCTTCTTCGTCAAAGAACTCCCTTCTAGTGCTTGTGAGGCCCACTTCAACCGGGATGACTGCCTCTGTGCCGTATGTTAGGTTGAAGAGGGTTTCTCCAGTTGGTGTTCTTGCCGTCATCCTGTAAGCCCATAAGACGCCTGGTAGTTCTTCTGGCCATGCTGCCTTTGCCCCCACTAACCGGGACTTGATGGACTTGAGCAAGGTTCGGTTAGTTACTTCTGTCTACCCGTTGGCCTAAGGATGTCCTGGCGAAGAGTATTTGTTCTTGATACCTAGGCATGAGCAAAATGATCTGAACTTTTGGCTATCGAACTGACAACCGTTGTCAGAGATGATCGTCCTCGAGATCCCGAACCTGAAAATAATATTTTTCCAGACAAAATTTTGTACCTGAGCCTCTATGATTGTTGCAAAAGCTTCTGCCTTGACCCATTTTGTAAAATAATCAATGGCGACCAGCAAGAACTTTACTTATCTCTTTCCTTGTGGTAGGGGACCCATGATATCAATCCCCCATTGTGCGAATGGCCACGGGGAGGAGATAATCGTCATTCTTTCTCCTGGAACTCGTTGAATATTCCCATATCTCTGGCAGCTGTCACATTTCTTCATAAAATCTAACGCGTCCTGCCGCATCATCGGCCAGAAGTAGCCTGCTTGCATGATCTTTCTGACGAGAGACCTTGACCCCATATGGTCTCCACAAATTCCCCTGTGCACTTCCTCGAGGACGTACTTGGCTTCTTCTTCCTCTAGGCATTTCAGGTAGGGTTGAGAGAAGCCTCTTCTATAAAGTTGGTCATTTAGTATGGTAAATCGGGCAGCTCGTTTACAGATTTTCCTAGCCTCTTCCGTGTCTGATGGCAATCGTCCATCCTTGAGGAAGGATAGAATTGGGCTTGTCCATCCTTGAGGGGTGTGTACAGAGAAGTTTTCTAGTTCCTTGATGCTGGGGAGGTTTTGCTCTTCCAATTTCCATCTGTTGGTCATGTCTGGAACATTTGTTGAGGCACTTCGTGCCACTTCATCGGCTTCTGCATTTTGCTCGCGAGGGATCTGTACAAACTCTACATGGTTAAACTTGCTGATCAATTGGGTCGTCAATTAGAGATATTTTTGCATCCTTGCTTCCTTCACTTCGAAGTCTCCCCTGGCTTGTCCAATGACGAGTTGCGAATCACTCTTGATCACAACATTTTCAGCCCCTAGTGCCTGAGCCAACCTGAGCCCCATTAGAAGGGCCTTATATTCTGCTTCGTTGTTGGTCACAGGGAATTTTAGCTGAACCCCATATCTGAAAACATCTTTTTAGGGGGAAACAATAACGACGCTTGCTCCTCCTCCTTTTTGTGTGGACGAACCATCCGTATTAATCGTCCAGATGTCTTCTCGACTTTCTTCTTGTTCGTTAATGGTGAATTCTGCAATAAAATCTGCTAACACTTAGGCTTTTATGGCTGTACGAGGGCAGTACTCGACATCGAATTGACTGAGCTCAATCGCCCACTGCACCATTCATCTCGCTGCTTCGGGCTTATTCATGGCCTTCTTGATGGGCTGGTCCGTCATTACTTTGATTGGATTGGCTTGGAAGTAGGGGCGAAGTTTCCTTAAGGCCACTATTAAGGCGAAGGTGATCTTTTCAATTCGTGGATAACGAGCCTCAGCTCCTTGGAAGGCCTGACTGATGTAATACACTGGGAGTTGTCTCTTATCTTCTTCCCTTATTAGAGCTGCACTCACGGCCGTAGTAGATACTGCTAGGTACAAGAACAGATCTTCACCTTCTTTGGACGGACTTAACAGTGGGGGGTTACTCAAGTATTGCTTCAAGTCTTGGAACGCTGCCTCGCATTCCTCCATCCAAGCAAACGCATTCTTCAGGGTTTTGAAGAAAGGAAGGCACTTATCTGTTACTCTAGAGACGAACCTGTTGAGGGCTGCCACTCGGCCTGTGAGCGATTGCACTTCTTTAATCGTCTTTGGTGAAGACATTTCGAGAATGGCTTTTATTTTTTCCGGATTAGCTTCAATTCCTCTTCGCGAAACCATGAACCTGAGGAACTTCCCTGATGAAACTCCGAAAGCACATTTAGAGGGATTCAACTTCATGCAGTATCGTCTGAGGGTGTCGAATGTTTCCCTCAGGTCGTCTAAGTGATCGTCCTCTTCTTTGCTCTTCACGAGCATATCGTCAACATATACTTCTACATTTCTCCCGATCTGTTCCCTGAACATCTGATTTACCAACCTCTGGTATGTGGCACCCGCATTCTTCAAGCCAAAAGGCATGACTTTGTAGCAATAGAGCCCTTGGCTGGTGACGAAGGCGGTTTTTTCTTGATCTTCCTCAGCCATCTGTATCTGATTGTATCCTGAAAATGCGTCCATGAACGTCAGGAGCTTGTGTCTAGCAGTAGAGTCAACTAACTGATCAATTCTGGGCAGAGGGAAGCTACCCTTTGGACAGGCTTGGTTTAGATCGGTGAAATCAACGCACATCCTCCATTTTCCGTTGGCCTTCTTGACCATGACGACGTTGGCCAGCCATTCTGGATAATAGACTTCTCGAATGAAGTTAGCAGCAAGTAACTTGTTCACTTCGTCCGTCATTGCCTTGTTTCTTTCGGGAGCAAAAACCCTTCGCTTCTGTTGGACGGGCTTCTTTTCTGGGTCTACGTTTAGGTGGTGCTGGACGATATCTGCATGAATCCCCGGCATATCTTCATGACACCACGTGAATACGTCGAGGTTGTTTTTCAAGAAACGAATGAGTAGTTCCTTCGTTTTTTGGTTTAGATTCGTCCCTACTTGAGTCGTCTTCGATGGATCTTCTTCGACCAGTTTCACTGTTTCTAACTTCTCCCTAATTTCAGCGGACTTATCTTCAATCACCCACGTATGGTTTTCTCTGGACGCCAGAACCGCCTGATAGCATTCCCTTGCCAGGACTTGATCCCCTCTTATTTCTCCAACTCCCTGTTCTATAGGGAACTTTACCTTCAGGCAGTACGTGGAAGTAGCAGCTTTCCATTGATTGAGCGTAGGTCGTCCAATGATTACATTGTAAGACGAAGGGGAATCCATGACCAAAAAATTGTGCCTGTTGGTTACTTGGAAGGGATATGATCCGGCGGTTACAGTCAACGTCACAATACCCCGTGGGTACACCTTATCCCCGCTGAAGGTGACGAGGGGTGATTCGAATGGTCGAAGTCTGTTTGGGTTTACCTTTAATTGCTGAAAGGCAAATAGGTAAATAATATCCGTTGAACTCTCATTGTCTACTAAAACTCTCCTCGTGTTGAAACCTTCGATCATGATCATGATGACTAGTGGGTCGTCATGAGGCTACTTGATCCCTCTGGCATCTTCCTCTGAGAAATACATATCTTGATTCGTTCGTCTCTGCTTGAAGGGAGGTGAGCTGTGAACGCTGTTTACCTGCCTTTGAAACGATTTTCTGAGGGACCTAGACGACCCTCCTATGGAAGGTCCCCCCACAATGGTCTTTATTTCACCCCTTGCATTCTGTGAATGGGGTGATTGGCCTTCACTTCTTCGGAAATCCCCTTGTTGTTCTTTCTTACCATATCTGCTGGCTTCCCCCCTTTTCACATATTTTTGAAGTTTCCCTTTCTGGATAAGTTCTTCTATTTGCTCTTTCAGATCTCGACAGTCTTCCGTGTAGTGCCCATGATCTTTGTGAAAACGGCAATACTTTCTTTTGTCGTGCACACCAGGCGGCGATTGGAGTGGCCTCGGCCATCCAAGGCTCTGTTCGTCCCTTATTTCCGCCAGAATTTGGTCAACTGACATTATCAGCGGTGTGAACTTCATTTGTCGAGAGTTTTTATCGTCCCTTCGCCTACTCCCGTCGTCACTACGTCGGTCTGCCTGATCCCTTTTCTGCCCCCTTTTGTCGTCGTCTTTCTCCTTTTTCTTCTCCCTTGTTTTGTCTGCCCCATTTATGGCTGCTAGCGCATCTTCGGCATTCATGTATTTCTGTGCTTTCAGTAGTGCTTCTGCCATTGATTTGGGAGGGTTTTTTGCCAGAGAAGCCACAAAATCTCTGTATTTTAACCCGGCCTTGAAGGTTGTGAGTTGCACCTTATCATCAGACTCGTCCACTTCTAGCATTCCTCGTGTAAAGCGCATCACATAGGACCTTAAAGTTTCTTTTTCCCCTTGCTTGATTATGAGTAAGTGATTAGTTGTCCTTTTTGGTCGTTGTTCACCCACAAAATGACGAATAAAAGAACTGCTTAGTTGCTCAAAGTTGTCAATGGTCAACAGAGGCAATTTGGCGAACCACTCCCAGGCTGCCCCTTTAAGGGTAGTGGGGAACGATCGACATAGGATTTCATCAGGGGGCTGTTGAAGATCCAAAGTGGTCTTGAAGGTATTGAGATGATCCAATGGATCCTTCATCCCGTCAAAGGGTTCGAGCTGAGGTAGGCAGAACTTAGAGGGCACTGGGCAATCTTGGACAGCGGCAGTGAAGGGCGAGTCAGACTGCCTGACAATTCTGTCTAATCCCAGATCCGTCTTTCCCTTAATGGCATTTCGTAATTCGTCCATCTCTTTCCTCATCTCCCTGAGGAGACTTGAGTTTGGTTCGTCGGGAGTGCTGGCGCGTCTCCTATGACTGTCTTCGTCTTCATCTCTGTTGACTTCTGTGTGGCTATTTCTCTGTTGTAACTGCTCTCTCATTTCTTGGTTTTGCTTGGTGAGTTCTTCCACCATGGCTGCAAGCACCTGGATTTGCAAGGCCAATGCGGCAGGATCCGGATTAGAGCTGGACTCCATCTCGTTGTAATGGAACAACGTCCTTGAACTAATCGTTCAAAGATGCCTTCCCATAGATGGCACCAAACTGATGATGCTGAGATCGTCAGTCAAGATGTTCGTCCAGATCAAGATCGTCCTCCACTGGTATTGACCCTGGGCAATAACAAAAAAAAGAGTCACCGGTGGGACGCTACCCACAACGCCTCCGATGATTAAGTTAGAGAAGTTCAATAAGTGGAGGAAAGCAGGAAAAACTAAAAAGAGGATAAAGTAGTTTCTCCTTCTCTTACCCTTTCTGAATCAAGGATATATATAGGTCATTCCTGGGCTCTTCTAGCCGTTGGCTCCATCATTATGGGAGCATTATTGCTTGGGATCGTAACGCTTATGCCAGGTGTTCAGGTAACCGGCGTACCTCCAACGGTATTGGTGTTTATTGTAGCTACTTGTAATGGCCATCCTCGGTTGAGTTGGTCAGGCTGCCTTCTTTGTGCTGTGACGGTAATGAGATCGTCCATTCGTATAGGATGGACGATCTTACTAATTTATTGTGTCCATCAATCAGCAATGTCCGATGGTTACTTGTTTCAACTTTCAACTGGTCTTTTTCCATTTGTTTCATAATTTGTAGTAAGTTCTTTAGCAACTTCTACACTTAAATACAAATAATAATAATAAATAAATAAATAAATAAATAAAAACAGAAAAAACAAAACAAACTTCTACACTAACCGTTACCCCAATGTGCTTCTCAATGTTCTCATGCGTTCATTAAATTAAAGCCATTCAAGATAATTGTCCTGATTGTCTTCCAACGAATTAATTCCACTTGTCTCTTTTTTGGGGCTTTAATCATCTAGGGTACGTTTGGTACACTGAATGAAGATTACGATAGGAAATGTAATCTTTATTACTAGTAATAAAGTGTGTTGTAATGTAATAACTAAACATATTCATTAGTTTAGTTGTAACTTATAACATTAAAATGAAACTTAACATTTATTTTAGGAAATATCTTACTCATACAATTATATCTCCTTAAAAATTGTTATTTTTAAATTTAAAAGAGATATGTGCTATTTTTTATAATTTTTTTTTTATGATTGTTAGATGTATATGGAAAGTTTGTTTATTTGGAAATATATTAAGCATAAAAATTATTGTACTTGCTAAGGAATAACTGATACCACCTTTTAAAGAGGAATAGTTATTCCTCATTTTGAAGAATAGTTATTCATAAGGAATGACTATTCCTTGTAATAAAAACATAACCAAACTAAAGAATAACTAAACCATAGGAATAACTATTACATTACAACGCTTGTTACAGTCTACCAAACATGCCCCTAGTGTTTGTTTGATGACATAGTCTTATTAATATTACTTTCCAAGTGAATTAATCTCATCTTGTGGACTGTGTAATTAATTAATTAAATATTTGGCCTAACAAGGCAATTAGGTTATTGGCTCATCGTCAACATGATAAAATGTGTAAGGCTGTCCAAACGATGAATGGTAGATAAAGGTTTGCCTCCATTAAACATTGAACTTTTGAGAGAAACCTAAACCTACACTCAATAGTCTCATGCTTGCACCAATTATGTTTCCAAAATAAGGAGATATTATATGTTGCTTGATTTAGTATCCCAAATTGTCTTGTTTGTTAAAAAAAAAAAAAAAAAACAAAAATTTTAAGCTTAGAAGGCACACCAATTTATCTTTGAAGATACATTGGTGTGCCTTCACTGGATTTCGTGGTTGCTTTGAATTCTTTATTGTCAAATGGAAAAGAAAAGAAAAAATCAGACAATAATTTGAGTTGAAAAACATGGGATAATAATAAAAAACAAGTCTACTTGTGCGAGTCCAATCCAACTTCTTCTAAAATTGTTGCTGCCAGTTTCGATTACACGTGTCAAGAGACTATTGAATGGTCACAAATATTATCCACACATGTCGTTCCAGAAAGTCCAAACCCCAGCCGAACCAACAAAAGGAAAAACCTCAGAGATGTCAACTTCACTAGTGTTAACGTTAAAAATCAAAAACCCCAAAGTGAGCGAGTCAACCCATCTTGGACCAGCTCAGTAGTAGCTCTCTCTCTCTCTCTCTCACTCAGTAACTCGGTAAAGAAGGAAAAGAAAAAGTAAGGAAACCCGAAAGCATACCTTTCGTGACGGTGAAGCCACGACAAACCAATGTCGTACCACCACCCCATTACTCAAAAGACATCACCACCTGTCACACAATTGCGCTCTTCTTCAGCCACGTTATCCACTAAGCCTCAACGACAGCGTCTCTTCAATGCCGAACCGCAAACCCATAAAATATGTGAAGATTCTGAGAATAATTTAAAAAAAAAAAAAACCGTTAATTAAATTAGATTTTATATTTAACCCATACTTTTAGATATTTTAAATTGAACCCTATGTTTTGAAAAAAAATGAAAATAAAATTGACCTTTTTTTAATATGATTTAATCAAAATTGACATGAAAATAAAATTTAAATTCTCCATATAACTTTATAATGATCACTATTTACCATTAAATGAAGCCACAACATTTATAGAATTTTTTTTTTTTAAAGTAAGTGAATATCGATTCAAAATATTTTATTAAACGACAAAAGATCCTACGAATTAAGCAAATTGAATCTCATAGCAAATATATTGATTAAACTGTACACTTTATTTCTGTTTAAGCAATTTTTTTAATGCTTTAATTGAAGCTTTTTTTTTTAAAAAAAATTATAGGGTTCAATTTAACTTTTCATAAAATGCAGATTTAATTTAAAATCTTTTGGGGTCAAATTGTGATTTGCAAAACAACTAAAAAAAAAAAAAAGGTTTTTAAAAAGAGGTTTTATTTATAAGTTGTAACAATCCATAGGCATTGGTTAGTGGTAACCACCCCCGCATCTACCAGTCTTTCTTTACATCGCTTCGCTGTTTCCTTTCTCTCTCTCTCTCTCTCCCTCTACTGTTCTATACTTGGCATTTTGCTAGGGTTCCCAATTCTTCACAAAAATTGCAATTGGAACGAAAAAAAAATTTGCTATTCTCACGGGGGGGTGGTAGGAGGGTTATCTGCGCCACCGACAATTCTTGGGATGACGTATTACGAGGAAGATGGTGGTGAGGTTGTGCCGGAACTGAGGCTGAGAATTGGGGGCGTAGATAACAATGGGGTTGGGGGATACGTGAAATTGAGTGAAGGTCCGAGCGATTGCGAGGAGGAGCAGGCGATTGGTGTGGTTGCGGAGCCTTCGTCTCCGAGAACAGGAGGGTGTTTGTGGAAGTGGTTCAAGTTGGTTGTGCTTTGTATCTTCTTGGCGTTATTGACTGCGGTTTTTATCAAATGGGTCGGGCCGTTTTTCATGGATAAGGTCGATTTTTCTTCTTTAAAGTTGATTGCTTTTTGTGGTTATAGACTAATAGTCGTGTTAGACTTGAACAATTGGGGGTTTTGCGTAATGGGTTTTTGTTCAATTACCGTTTGGTTGGGTTTTTTGTGGGTTGAATTAAAATTCATGGAAAAAAGTTACTTATTCACGGGCAATTTTTATTTATTTTATTATTTTTTGTGCTTTTATAATGTGTGTAAATGGCCAAGGATGAGTAATTATGTCTCTTTTGAATTTCGATTGTAGTTCTAATAAACACTTTATTACTTGAAAAGAAAGGGCGGGCATGATTGTTGAATTTCCTGGGAGATTTTTGTTTTTTGTTTTTGTGTTTAGTATTTGCTTATAGGGTCTATTCGTTTGCTCCTGTAAGCCTTATTTATTTATTTATAATAATAATAACAATAATTGAAATGTGATTTTAACAATGTCGACAGCTCTAGGATGGCTCTTTTATGGGGAATAGCTGCATATTGCTTTATAGGGGCAGCGAAATTAATGTGTAGTAGTTAGTTTTGATAAAATAGTTCTTTACTTGTTGATTTTTGGTTTGTTTTTTTGTTTTTGAATGGTGAAACTTGGCCATGTTGATGTCTAAATAAACCATGTGGCTATTATAATAAGCATTGAAGTATGCTCTATTAGATAGATTTGGTTCCCTTTAAAATTGTTACTCTTCAATCCTCATGTATTTTTAATGGTTTCTCTGAGTTGTTAAAATTCACTATGGATACTTGAGGCGATGTACCAGCTTATTCGTTAAATGATATTGTCTATCGAAAGCAGTTGATTCTTCAACACAAACTTTCAGGTTTATTTTAAATGGGATTGTGAGTTGTGGCTGATTAATATGCTGTCTTCCAAAGCAAACAAAATTAACCCAATTTCTGATAGATTGGGGTATCACTACTTTCTGATACCACCAGTTTGGTGAAAAAGTTTGCATAGGTATTGTGGAAATGCTTGCATTTATATAAACTTTTTTGTATCTCTTACTACCTTAATAATGAGATAGTATTATGCAGGAGATTATTCCTATTCTAAATTGGGAAACATCAACATTCAGTACTCCTGTTCTGGCGGTTCTGGTTTTTGCTTCTTTGGCATTATTCCCCACCATACTTTTTCCATCTTCGCCATCAATGTGGGTCGCAGGGATGACCTTTGGTTATGGCTATGGATTTTTGTTAATCTTTTCCGGGATGGCTGTTGGTGTATCACTTCCATATTTCGTTGGCTCTCTTTTCTATCATAAAATTCAGGTGTGTCTGTCTGCTGTTTTCATTATCTATTGCTAACCTACCTCTCTCTCTCTCTCTCTCTCTCTCTCTCTCTCTCTCTCTCTCTCTATGTGATTGTGAGTGTGTTTGTCCACATTTGAATGTGTGTGCGCGTGTGCGTGTGCATGTGAAATGCACATTTAATGTAATTCAACATTTGTTGATTCTAATGCAGGGGTGGTTAGAAAAGTATCCAAAGAGAGCTTCTATTCTAAGAGCAGCTGGTGAAGGAAATTGGTTCCATCAGTTTCGAGCTGTGGCATTAATAAGGATTTCTCCATTCCCTTATATCATATATAACTACTGTGCTGTGGCGACCAATGTGAAGTACGGCCCTTACATCATGGGATCTTTGGTGGGGATTGTGCCAGAAATTTTTGTTGCAATCTACACGTAAGAACTCTCTCTCTCTCTCTCTCTCTCTCTCTCTCTCTCTCTCTGTGAATTTTAGTTTTGCATATTTTCATGTCTTTTTGCATGTATTTCCAATGCTTGCATTTAATCTTTGAATTCCTCAGACTGTGAATTTCCCTGTTGCTTAGACCTGGTGTAGCTTGAGAATGACCTATGCTATATGGAACATCTATGGTGATTTGAGGGGAAACGACATTGATTGAGAGACCATGAGAAGTAGATATTTGGTTGAGGAACTCTTACATATATTTAACTACTGGAACAACTAATAAAGAGGCCCAAATTAGGAGGCTAAAATTCTACATCAAATTAAACCTTTAAGTGGCACTTCTAAGAGAGAGAAAAAAAGGGGAAGGGGGGGGGGGGTGTGACTCTAAAGTTTATTGAGTTAGATATTTCCAGGACTCCTTAATCTTTTTAAGTGAGTTATACTTTACAATGGCTCATTATTAAATCTTTGGCTATTACTCCAAATCAATCAAGAGAGCTCTTAATTCCACTTGGTTGCTTCTCCATGTTCATGAGGTCTGCTGAAGGCCTTATGGTCATGGTTTTGTTGAAAATGCCTTCTATAAGCTGTCATGCCAGATAACTAAGTAACAACCCTCATAAAAGTTACTTTGACAAGATCAATTGAGGTTGACAGTGGCAATGAGAATGAGCAAACTAACTGGAAACTAATCTTCAGTCCTTGAGAACCATGAATATAGCAAGACCTCCAAAGACTCTAGAGGTATATATGCCCCTGAAGACAATAGATTGAAGCCAGTTCTGATTGTAGCATTCTCAGGCTCTTTATTATTCTAAAATTCCTTGGAGAAACCCAATTCCTTCATGTAGAAGTGGTTCCAAATGTGTGAGGCAAATTCATTATCTTATAGAATTTGGTACAACGTCTTCCAATCTTTGAGCAAAACTTGGACAGTTATAGTGGTGATGGGGCCTTGGGTTATGTTGAAAGGTGGTTTATGTATTCTTCTTTTATTTGATTTATGGTAAATCAAGTCCTGCAGAAGTTTCAGCTCTCAATAATTATTGTTGTGGTAACTACCTTTTGTTTGATGAAGGTTAAAAGAACTCTTTGCAATATCTTAGGTCATATGAGCCAAATCCAGGCTGTAGAATTTTCCTTATTTAAGGACCTGTTTGCTTGATCAAGGTAACTAAGAGTCTTCACTGTGTTAGCACCTTTCAGCTAGTTTAAGTATGCCTCTACTTTTAATGCTAGTGGATATTTTGTGTAGTTAAATACGGGAATTTCAATTTGTCAACAGTATAATTACTTGAGTTGGACAATTTCACCTGTTCATTTCTCCCTTCTACTCTTAAGCAAAAGGTGAGTTCAGAGTTCTGTCCCTGTGTCAACTGTCACTTGGCACATGGTTTACGCTTACCTATCAATTTGCAGGCTTTTGTCTACTGAAAGGCTATTAGTGTGGCTGATTGGCGATTGCTCATTGCGCATGAATCAAATGTCAGGTCATCAATGTCAGTTTGCTTTGGCCTCATTGTCGACTAGTCACCTGTTGATTCTCTTGTTCATTCTACTGATTCCTTCTTGAGTAAGGGTGACTTTTGTCATTCCCATAGCTGCTCTAGCTGAAAGAACTCTCACTACTTTCCCCTTATGACAATCTATATTGCAATCACCTTGTAGCTTCTTAGTCATTTTAATCTTGTTCATAGTTTTAGGGTGGTCATAAGCAAAAATTACGACTTGTGTTTAATTAGAAAAAAATTCAAAAAGATTGAGGGTATTTGGTCAGCAAAAATATGTTTGATGTCAATTTTCCCCCATGTTCTTTTTTCTTGCCTGGAAGTTGGTTATTAACTTAATGGCTTCGCGGTTGGTTATATTTCTGTCATATTACAAATTTTCCGAATTACTTCTAATCTTCCCTCGTGTAGCTGTACAGATACTGATTGGAAAAGATGGGATTTAAATGGTGTATCTGTATTTGATAATCTCCTCAACTCATGGTCACTTTGTTTCATTTCAGTGGGTTGTTCATAAAGACTTTGGCAGATGAGCGACACTCCCTTTCAGCCCCACAGATTGTCTTCAACATTGTGGGCTTCTCTGCGACTGTGGCTACCACTATTTTGTTCACAATGTATGCAAAGAGGCAGCTCAAAGTATTGCAAAATGAAGACGAGCTATTATTGCAGTGAGCTTCTGGTTCTACTTTGGGGGGACACCAGCTTCCAGGAGCTAGCTCTGGGTTGCATGTGAAACATGGTGCATGACTGGATGAGGTTTTATTTATTTAAACGGCTTCATCCATAAGATAAAATGGTGCTGCTCTGTAAGCACTCTGGTAGGTGGCGACAGAGAGGAAGCCAAGACAAACACATCTAACATAACTGACATATATGTTAACACCATCATTTTTTTTGCTTAAAAAATTGTGTTCTCTCTCTCAAGATCTCTCATTTGTAAATGATTTAAGAGTCTGCTTCAAAAGCAGTGAATGAACTTGGACAAGATTCTTGACTGTAAAAATTGAATGTAAACAGTGTTTGGATTATTGCAGTAAGATGCTTGACTGTAATCATTGACGTAGCATGTATATAATGTTCTATAGAAGTTGTTGGTGTTATTTATTAGTATCCCCCAAAATTTAAAAATTAAAACTTCTTGTTTTAACTTTTTAACCATTTTTTTTATATGCCTTTTTATTAGTTAGTTGGATCTCTTTAAATTTAAAAATAAAAAATAAAAAATTGACAGTTTTAGGGACACTTAACAATAATCCTCTATTGGAAGTGGACAACTAAGCATGTGTTTGGGAATAAATTATAAATTAAAATTATTTTACTATTCAGCTTATTTTTGCTATTGTAAGGATCAAATTTGAACTCCTAGCCCACTACATGGATGGACTTAGGCCTAAAAAGTCCAAAATTATAAATTTATAGAAAATGAGTTGGAAAACTAGGTTTTAGTTGATCCAACGAACACTAGAGTGTGTTTAGATGATAAAAGAACGAAAAGAAAAAGGTTAGTATTGAAGAAGAATCATCCTCGAAAAGATTTAAGGAAGTTCGTTCTTATGTATTATTCCTAAGTTTGATTACAAATTTGATTGCTTAATGTTACAGTTTTTCCCTTTAATTTCCGATCCCTTCTCCTTGTTGCCTCCTTTTTCTTTATATCATCTTTCCTTCTCATTCCCACCTTACACGTGCATGCTAGAGGGTTAGTGTTAATACTTGTCTCATCAACCCTTCCCCCCAAGTCACCATATAGTAGTTGTAAGACTGAAACAACACTGTTCAGGTATCACCTCTACATTAATGCGGCTAGAAAGTTCACTGTAGTGCATTTAATGCGGAGGTAGCAGCTTTCTCCTTAGATATTTTTAAGCACTTTCCCATCTGATACCTCTTCGATACTTATCAACTCCAACGAGACTTCTTAGTATATCACCTTGAGCAATAGACAATCCCTTCGGACCTCGGCATCAATTAGCCGAGGATGTTATTTATCATCGGCCTACCCTCTTGGGCCATTATGATCAAAGTTAACCTCTATTTACTAACACAGTCATTTCTAATAAAGATTTCTTCTCCTCAAACAACTCCTCGTCCTCAGACTAGGCCATAGACTCGTAACACGAACAAATGATAGACTCTTGGGCCCAATATCCCTACAATAGCCTCTTGAGATTCTTTCTATATCCTCAGGAAGAAAAGAGGATTTTAATGTCACCAAATTTGCTCTGTGCTCATTCCGTCCCACCTCTGCTCATAAATACACCTCTTTAATTGCCCAAAATATGCTTCTGTTGCTTCGACTTACGAAACGTGCTCCTCATTAAATTTTTACGGTCTTATGTCCCCCACGTTCTACGGTGTGATGCAAATCCAATGGTTATGAATTTTTTTGGGATTTCAGCGGGAACTTTCCTGCTTCGTAGCTAATTTTTTGATATAAATATTAGTCAAATCAAACGCTCTCTTTACTTTTAGCAATCACTTAGTTCTTAGCACACATACATTGAAACTACCATCTCTCTCACCTTATTCGTGCTTCTACAAATATTAAAAGCTCATTTGAGGACATAATCCTTATTCTTGTAAGTCTTCACAAACCTTCAAGCTTTATTTTTCGGCACACTTTTCTGCTATTCGTACTTTTCCTTTTCTTGTCTTCACTCTTTTCCTCTAAACCACTTTAGGTCTCTCTAAACCGTTCTAGAATGGGTAGATTTAAGTGTTTGGTAGATTCCAAGGAGGGATAAAAAATTTTAGTGCTCAATATAGGATTCCTCTAGGTGTAGGTATTAGGTATTGCAAAGAGGAAGAGTGGCATGTGAAAAAGGGAGGAGGGAGAAGTGGTGATCCCAATAATAGCCTTCATAGAGGGGGGGATGAAAATTCCCATGGGCCCTGTGACTAGGGATTATCTTAGGGCTCAAAGGTTAACTCCCACCCAATGCGCCCCAAACGTATTTAGGATTTTAGGATGTGTAGATGCCCTCAACGAAAAGATGGGTTTAGGGCTCATCCATCATGATGTCAACTGGGTTTATAACCTCCACCATCTGAAGGGACAAAGGTATTACCTAAAGTCTAGGTATCTCGAAATTAGACTCATTCAGTGCCTTCCGGAATCTAACAAAGGCTTAGGTAGGGATATTGGGCCCAAGAGTCCATCATTTGTTCATGTTATGGGTCTATGGCCCAATCCGAGGATGAGGGGTTGTCCGAGGAGAAGAAATCTTTATTAGAAATGACTATGTTAGTAAATAGAGATTAACTTTGATCATAATGGCCCAAGAGCATGAGCCGAGGATAAATAACATCCTTGGCTGATTGATATCGAGGTTTGAAGGGGTTGTCTATCGCTCAAGTTGATATACCAAGAAGTCTCGTTGGAGTTGATAAGTATCGAAGAGGTATCAAGCAAGAAAGTGCACAAAAATATTTAAGGAGAAAACTGCTATCTTTGCATTAAATGCACTACAGCTAATTCTCTGGCCGCATTAACGTGGAAGTAATACATGAACAGTGTTGTTTCAGCCTTACAACTACTATATGGTGACTTAGGGAAAGGGCTGATGGGATAAGTATCAACACCAACCCTTTAGCATGCACGTGTAAGGTGGGAATGAGAAGGAAAGATTATATAAAAGAAGAATGAGGCAACAAGGAGAGGGGATTGGAAATTGAAGGGAAAAACACTGTAACATTAAGAAATCAAATTTGTAATCAAATTTGGGAATAATACATAAGGACAAACTTCCTCGGATCTTGCCGAGGACGATTCTTCTTCAATACTAACTTTTTTTCTTTTCGTTCTCTTATCATCTAAATCCACTCTAGTGTTTGTTGGATCAACTAAAACCCAGTTTTCCAACTCATTCTCTATAAATTTATTATTTTGGGCTTTTTGGGCCTAAGTCCATCCACATAGTGGGGTAAGAGTTCAAATCTGGTCATTACAACTATTATTTATGGACCTCACTGCACTTTTTGGCTCTATTTATAGGTCACGTTGTATTATGTTAACTAATATTTACCTTTATCTACAGTACTTTTAGCAATAATTTTTCATTTTCGGCAAAACAAGCGGTATTCAAACACACTCGTGTGTGTTTGGATTTGGATGAAAATTATAAATTATTTTACTATTCAACTTATTTTTGCTACTATTCATAGGTTCTATTGCAATTTTTAGTATTATTCATGGGTTCCATTGTACTGTTTCAACTAATTTTTACTTTTATCTACAGTACTTTCAACAATAAATTTTCAGTTTCAGCAAAATAAAACAATAAATTTTCAGTTTCAGCAAAATAAGTGGTATCTAAATAGACCAAAATTAAATAAAGTTAAAACTTAGAAGATTGCGCAATTTGTAATTTAGCGTAATTTTTTTCATAGATTATCTCTTTAAAATCATCACGTTTATTTGCAAGGTTGCCGATTCGCCGATTCGCATTGTCTCATTTACATGAGATGAGTCTTAACATTTACATGAGGTGAGTCTTTGTTTCTCAAAAAAAAAAAAAAAAAAAAAAAAAAGATGAGGTGAGTCTTAAGAGTAAATAGTAAATAATTTTATTGACAATACATACTTCCTTCTTTTTTTTTCCCCGATCTTAAAAGTTAAAATGCATTACTTTTCCATGTCACCTGTTTGGCTTTACCTCAGTTTTAATTCATTGGGCAACAATTACCAATTCTTTTTTTTTTCTTTTTTTCTTTTTTTTAAGACAAACAACAATTACCAATTCTACGTGATGATTTTATTTATAATTAACTGAGACTATTGCGCTTTTATAAAATAGGTGCATTATCCATGAGGGTATTGTTTCTTAGCACAAGTACATCATCCATCATATTATGATTACAGATATTAACTGCCATTTGTCGAATCATGTTTTACTGGAAAAAGAACTCATTCGAAAATATCTTTGTGAATAAGGAAAACAACCAAGATAAAATAATGTTCTCGAAAAGATTTAAGTTGTCTGATATCCATAAATACAAGAGATAAACATAATAATCATGTCAGAATGGAGCTGAATGATAACAATTGTTATGATTGTAGCAGAATTAAAGTCACTTCTCTAAAGTTCTCTTCAACTCATAAGCGTTCATTAATATGTTGCATCCCTCCCCTCTTAAAGGACCTTTGTGCTTGGAACAAAACAATGTTTTTTGTGTGTGTTACACATTGTTAAGCTTTGTTCTAATAAATAATATTCTCTTTAACAAAATATTTTTCTTTGGTTGATAACATATCTATTTTGGGGGGATAGGCCCATTTCCTTACAAAGGGGATAAGGCAATCAGGTTCAAGGGCCCTCAGCTTAAGATGGCCACTTAATTGGGGAATATCTGCACAATAGCTCATGACCATGACCAATGTAATCCTTAGAGAATGAAAAAGATTGAAATGGTGTATGCAATTTGAGGCTGAGAAATTTGACAGTAATACTTGACTGAACATCCCTTACAAGGGAGAGACTGTGGTAAAGGCGTATTTCTTGTACCATTCTAAATCAAATTGTAATCTTTGAGCTTCATTTGTAATGCTCATGAAAAAAAAAACTATAATTTTAATGTATTGAGCTTAATTAATTTGTTTTCCCGCTACATCTATCATCTTGATTTTGTGGTGTTTATTTAGTCTTATGTTTTGAAGAACTTACTTATTTTCTTAAAAATAGATATAAAACTATTTTAAACAAATATGTTAGCTTATAAACACACTAAATATTAGAGTAAGATTTCCCTTTAGTTCTTTTATACACTCGATAAAATTAAAATATGGAATTGAAAGTGATCATTTTAAGACACATGTCATGTTTGTGTCACCTCCAATGCACAAGAGCATTGAAAGCAAGCCAAACCCTAAACATTGGAGGCAAGCCAAACCTAAACATTATTTTATCACCAATTTCAAAGAAAATAATGTAAATATATACTAATAGACATCTTTACCATATATACAAGTAACATGTGAACAAGCCTCATGTATTTTTTATTGCCTACCCAGCTGAATATCTACATTTGGGTTCTATTAAACTTGGCATATTCATCCAAAGTGTGTTACAATCTTACCTCATAAACCAAACTGAAAGGGGTGTCTAAAGACTTGTTGTTTGGTAGTTGAAGCATCCCTATGTGAACAAGTTTTTGGTAGGTTAAATTCATCCAAATCTATTATCTTTGAGTTGAAGCATTTCCACTCCATTGTAAAGATTGGATTGCTTAAAAACTTTGCTCCAAGTTATTGTCTCATTAACGAAATGTTGAAATTTAAAAACCAGATTCCCCATATAGATTATAAAAATGTCTAATTTCAGAAAGCTACAGAAAGAGACCCGGGCTTAAACCATAACAATTGCACATGACCAAAGATTCGGCATAAAGCAAGAGAGACTGTAAACAATCCACAACTACCGCACCATCGTGTACAGTGCTTGCTGATTACAATTAACCCATAGTACTAATTTTGTGATTAATGTTTACCACGCGCTGTTAAATTTGTTAAGAAAAATTAATAGATGCTTTAAGAACATTGAGTTAGAAAATTTTTATGAAAAAAGAAAAAATGAGTTCTTTTTAAAAAGTTTTTTTTACATTTTTCATAAAAATAGTGCCTAAATTTTCTTAAAATAATTTATTAACAATTCTCTTACCTTTAATAGGACCCAGATTTGTTTAGCACAAAACTAATGATATTTAACTGGAGGGTGATATACACGCACCTTAATATTGCGTGTACTTAGAGTTAGACTTGGCCAATGCACCATTTTGGAGCCATATTAAAGTGCTTCGCAGCAGTGTTTTTGCTTAAAAAAGTGCCTTGTGACGTTGATATTGGGAGCAGAGAAAATTAAAAAGAAAAATTCATAAATAGTGTTATGGGGTCACTGTTTGTGGACCACAAATGGAAACCTGGAAATGCCAACTGTTATGAACGTATTAAAGCATTTCATAGACCAGCCAAACACGGCATAGAAACCTGGATGAGGACCTTCTGGCAGTAAAGCCGCAATAAATCGGACGGTCATTAATAGCTTAATGTTATTGGCTTCTGCTAGTGTACTTTTTTTGACCATTGATTCTTCTTATGCCCTTTAGTCAATGTAAACGGACAAAAGTTTGAAAGGGAAAATAAGGTTAAAACGGCCCAATTTTAAGACTAAATCAAACCTTTGAAAAAAAATATAAAAAGGAATAGCCCTTAACACAATTGGCCCTCAGGGCACAAAAGAGTCATAGACCCAGTCACCTAGATGATCCTGTCTGCGCAACCCTATAATATATGGAAAACCATGTAAATATTTTTGAGTAACATTAGGAACATAGTATTTTTTACAATATTAATAATTTTTTTTAAGAAACAAACACACTTGATGGAGAAGTAAAAAGATTCTAACACGATGATCCTGTCTGCGTAACCCTATAACATATGGAAAACCATGTAAATACTTCTGAGTAAGATTAGGAACATGGTATTTTTTACAATATTAATAATTTTTTTTAAGGAACAAACACATATAAGAGAAAATTAAAAAGATTCTAACACAAAAGCACATCACAAACCCTACTCAAAAGTCATAGTAACATTACTTTTTAACATGATTTGTTATGAGTAGAAATTTAGAATAACAATACTTTTATTTGTCAAAAGTTTTATAATTCAATTGGTTAACACATTCAAGTGTTTCTAAGGAAGACATTCAAGAATCAAATATCATCTCTCAAAATTGTCGAATTATTAATAAATAAATAAACATCAATTTTATTTGGTTTTACCATCAACATTATTTTTGTAATACACTAATCATGACATATTATGTGTTAAAAATGTTGTTTCTTACTTAGTAAGAGTCTTGTAACTTAACTTATTGATATGCTTTAATGTTTTTAAGAGAGATATCTAAAGCTCAAATCGCCATTCCTCTAACTATTGAATTATAAAATAAATTTTTTATAAAAAAAAAATGATGTTTCATACTTATCTAATACTTTAATGTGATTAATTAAAAAATAACAACAGGCACCGTTTCATGAGAGTGACCTCATAAGCCTTGTTACATGCACCTTCCATAATCAAAGAGAAAACTGATAATCACTCTAAGTACATAAGCGAACAAAAACTATGTTGATTATTGACATTAAGCATAATTGCATAAATCAAAATTGAAAGTCTTATCCAACCAACTCAATCAAATGAGAGAAATTATGCTACTTTGATCAACATGTGTGGCAATTGAATTCGGCTTTCCAAGAAAGTTCTCAGTCATATCATCTTTATGCAATTTGCTAATGATTTCCCACCGACAAAAAAACAAATGAGCGATTAGGTAAATGTATTTTTTTATGGGTGGTTGGAAATACAAGATTTAACTTAGATGTGGGGGAAAAAAATTTCATAGCAGTTATGGCTATCAGGCTATGTCAGATCCTTTTCCAAATCATAAATTGGAAGAAATTTAACTCTTTTTTTTCTTCATGTAGTTAGAGTAGAGCTTTAGAAAAGTTTTGGAAAAAAAAAAAAAAATTGTGACGTATCATCTGCTGAAATTAAAAAACAATAGATAAAACAACGAGAGTCACGATCGAAACGGATAGAAACTAGAAAGAAAGTCCAAAGCCAAAAAGCAAACAAAGCAAAGCGAAAGCCCCCTCTCTTAGTCAAACAGTACAGAGACAAAGAAGGCAAAAGCTTCTCTTCCTCTTCTTTTTTTTTTTTTTTTTTCGTTCTTTTTTTTTTCTTTTTAATTACTACTTTGTCTTTATGTGTTCTGGGTGGTAGAGTAGTAAATAGTTGATAGTGATGGTGGTCTTGTGGGTGGTGGTTGATTATGGCAGTGGTAGCGAGGTTGGTGGGAGAGAGTAAATGCTGGGTTTGAGTAAACAAAAGGGCCTACACGGTGCTTATATGAGATACTAGAAAGAGAAAGAGCAAGACAGGTTGGGTTTCATATTTGATGCATATGAATTACTGTTAAAAAGAAAGTTTTTGAAACAAAAGAGAGAGAGAGAGAGAGAGAGAGAGATAGTGTGTGTGTGTAAGAGATTCACATGCACGTGGTTCAGCTTCTGTTGATGGCAACTGCTAATACATGGTTTTTTTTTTTATAAAAGCAGTTAAGTATTAAATTTGGCTCACTCACTCTCACCTGCTTTCTTTCCAGCCAAGACAGTCACTATTTCACCATTTTCATTACAATCACTCCCATGCCTGCCTGCCCTCCATTCATTCTCTCTCTTTCTCTTTGCAAGCCTAGATTTTTGGTACTTTTATTTGATTTGATGCAAACCCAGAACACAAAAAGTCCCAGATCTCTGTTGTTCAGGCTAGACTGAGAGAACCCAGAAGCAAAAGAAGAAGATATTTCAATAGGTACTTGCATTTATATTTTCTGTTTGAATTAATGCGTTTAGATTGTCAGAGTACTTTCCTTTTCAATTCCAGTGAGAAAAAAAATGTATTTTTTTGTTGTATTTTTTCATTCTGGAAAAGAAGTGTTACATTCAAAGCACAGTAGCTAGAAAGCTCGGATCTTCTGTCAATTGGATTCAACTACCATAATGCCAAACGGATAGACACTCTGACCAGCACAGTGTTGCGAGCATGAGAAGACTTTATCAATTTCGTCTTTCTCATGCTCTTTTATGCATTCTTTCCTGCTTTATTGGGATTGCTACAGTGTCACCAGCAACTGAGAAGGAGATTTTGCTTCAATTCAAGGGAAATATCACCAGTGATCCGAAGAGTAGCTTAAATTCATGGGTTTCAAGTGCTGACCCTTGCCAAGATTACAGTGGTGTGTTCTGTAACTCGGCTGGATTTGTAGAAAGGATTCTTTTGTGGAACACTAGTCTTGGTGGGGTGTTGTCACCGGCCTTGTCAGGTTTGAAATATTTGAGGATTTTGACATTGTTTGGGAATCGGTTTTCAGGCAATATCCCACAAGATTATGCTAACATTAAGACATTGTGGAAGATCAATGTGAGTTCTAATGCATTATCCGGGTCAATCCCAGAGTTTATTGGTGATTTACCGAGCATTCGGTTTCTAGATTTGTCAAAGAATGGTTTTTCCGGGGAGATACCATCAGCTTTATTCAAGTATTGTTATAAAACCAAGTATGTTGCTCTGTCTAGTAACAAGCTTTCTGGCTCGATTCCTGTGTCAATTTTGAATTGCAGGAACCTTGCAGGGTTTGATTTCTCTTTTAATAATCTTAGTGGTGGCATTCCTTCGGGGGTTTGTGGTATTCCTATGTTAGAGTATCTGATTTTAAGAAGCAATGTGCTATCAGGAAGCGTTCAAGAGGAGATTTCAGCATGCCAGAGCTTGAAAGTTTTGGACCTTGCTAGCAATTTGTTTACAGGGCTGGCACCATTTGGGGTTCTTGGATCCAAAAATATTTCTTTGTTCAATGTATCCTATAATGGGTTTCATGGGGAGATTCCTGAGGTAGCCTGTAGTCAGAGCATGGAGTTTTTTGATGCTTCAGGCAATAATTTGGATGGGGAAATTCCACTTAGCATTACAAATTGTACAAGTCTCCAGGTTTTGGACTTGGGGTTTAACAGGCTGAATGGGAGTATCCCAGTAGGGATTGGAAATATGGAGAATCTACATGTGGTTCGATTGGGTAATAATTCAATAGGTGGGACTATTCCAAAGGAGTTGGGAAGCATAGAGCTGCTTCTCATTCTGGATTTGCACAATCTCCACCTTGTTGGCCATATTCCTGATGATATAAGCAACTGCAGGTTTCTTCGTGAGCTGTGAGTTCAATCACCTTTTTAAATTATTCTACACTCCAATCAAACTTCTTTTATTCAAAACTGAAGAAATTCTAATTTGTTGATGCAGGGATGTTTCTGGTAATGCCTTAGAGGGAGAAATTCCTGATACCCTTTACAACATAACTTCCTTAGAAGTTCTTGACTTGCATCAAAACCGGCTCAATGGAAGCATTCCTCCGAGCCTAGGGAACATTTTAAAAATCCAATTTCTGGATTTGTCAAATAATTCACTTTCTGGGCCCATCCCCCCTTCTCTTGGAAATCTGACGAATTTAACACATTTAAACGTCTCCTACAACAAGCTCTCTGGCACCATTCCTCCATCCATACAGCATTTTGGTCCATATGCATTTTTTAACAATCCCCTACTCTGTGGCGCCCCTTTGGACACACCTTGCTCAGCAAACGGCAACGGTACAGGTTCTACACGAAGGAAAACCAAGGAGCTGAGTAATTCTGTCATTGTCGCAATTGTTGCTGCTGCAGTGATCTTTGCTGGTGTTTGTGTGGTATACATCATGAACATCAGGGCTAGCAGAAGGAAAAAAGTTGATGAAACAATGGTTGTTGAGAGCACACCGCTAGGTTCCACGGAATCAAATGTTATAATTGGGAAGCTGGTTCTCTTCAGCAAAAGTTTGCCATCCAAGTATGAAGATTGGGAAGCTGGCACCAAAGCTTTGCTTGACAAGGAGTGTCTGATTGGTGGTGGGTCCATTGGTTCAGTCTACAGGACTAACTTTGAAGGCGGGATCTCAATTGCAGTGAAGAAGCTTGAGACTCTGGGAAGGATCAGAAGCCAAGATGAATTTGAGCAAGAAATTGGACGCCTAGGCAACCTTCAACACCCAAATCTGGTTGCTTTTCAGGGTTACTACTGGTCCTCAACAATGCAGTTGGTTCTATCTGAATTTGTCACAAATGGGAATCTGTATGATAATCTACATGGACTTAATTATGAAGGCACCAGCACTGGTGGCAGCAATAATGCGTTGTTTTGGTCTAGGAGGTTTTACATTGCTCTTGGAACAGCGAGGGCCCTAGCTTACCTTCATCATGACTGTCGGCCTCCAATTCTTCATCTCAACATCAAATCAACAAACATACTCTTAGATGAGAAGTATGAGGCTAAGCTGTCAGATTATGGGTTGGGGAAACTGCTTCCCATTTTGGATAATTATGGTTTAACTAAATTCCACACTGCAGTTGGGTATGTTGCGCCAGAGTTAGCTCAAAGTTTGAGACTGAGTGAGAAATGTGATGTTTATAGCTTTGGAGTTATCCTTTTAGAGTTGGTTACAGGGAGGAAACCAGTAGAGAGTCCAAGAGCAAATGAGGTGGTTGTCTTGTGTGAATATGTTCGGGAGTTGTTGGAAAGTGGCTCCGCTTCAGATTGCTTTGATAGAAGTTTGCGAGGTTTTGCAGAGAATGAGCTTATTCAGGTTATGAAGTTGGGGCTCATTTGTACATCTGAGGTTCCTTCAAGGAGGCCAAGCATGGCAGAGGTTGTTCAGGTTCTCGAGTCTATCAGAAATGGATTGGGGTAATATGATTATGTATACATTACAGGATTTATTGGACAGCCTCCAAGTTAGATTAGCAGTATATTTTTGGAGCAGAGATCAAAGCAAGTAGTCTAGCTGCAAAGGGGACATTGTTTAGTTGTGCAGAGGGGACAAAAGAGTGGCTTATTTGACATATATAAGAAATAGAAATTGATTCTTTTGTATTTGTTCTCCAGTTACCATCATCAATTGTTCATGACTTTCAATTTTTTGCAATAAAATCATTCGTTTATTGTATCTCATTTGCAGATCAATACTAAACATTTCTCCCAATTTTTAATCTTCTCTTTAGTGCATGTGCCTGGGAATTAGCCTCTCAAAAAACAATTTGGGGGTAAGGTTACCTACCATAACCTCTCTCATACCCCATAAAATCTTTATACATTGGATACGACCTTTTTTTTCCCCTTCAGTGCATTTTTCCCCCTTCAGTGCATGTGCGCATGTGCGCACACACTGATGGACACACCTGAGTGGGATGGTAGGTAGATTAGCTACTAAGATCAAGTAAGAAAAAACGGAAATGTGAAGAAAAGAAATTTAGGAAAGCTGAGACAAGCAGCAGCAGCTAGCAAGCTCCTTATATGCTGCAGCTCTTTTACTATTTTCTACTATAAATCTATTATGACTGTGGTTAGAGGAAACTGCATTATGTAAGGGTGTATCAATGGAGGGACTCATTTTAACACTACCACAAGAAACAGCCTGGGAGAAATTCTTGAGTGTACCACTTATTGTTTCTTTCAGCTCTGGTAATCTTGATGGAGTGGATTCCATAAGGACTTCAGAGGGGAAAAGGTGTTTCAATTATGTAAAGCTATAGTGGCCTGTGACTAGAAGGCCACTAAGAGTTGAATTCTGACAAACTAAAATAATTCAATCAGAAGAAGATTGCCATGGGGGACCCTCTCCCTGGAAGTTTCTGTTTGAAGTATCTCTAACTAAATTTAAGGAATCAGTTTGTGATGTTTTAAAAGAAAAGCATGTAGCTTTCACGGATTGCCATTGATTAATTTTCTAAAAATGTACCCTTGTAGAATCATTTTTAGCCAAGTTTGTCTAATCACAAGTCACAACAACCGCTGCATCATTTCAAATAGGGCCGCTAAACCGCAAGAAGAATAAAAAATGTTTCTAGCTGTCTGCAAATCATTGATATTGAAGGCGTAAAAGTGCACTCTAGAATGCCAAGTGGCAGAAAATAGAAGGCGACCTTCTGCCTTTTCCTTTGGGCCATGCAAATATGGGCATAGAGGCCAGAATTTTTACAATGAACCTGGTTTATTTATATCTACTCAGTTCAGGTAACCAAGTTTCTTTTAATCACCTCCAGATCCATATTCCAAATCTTAAGCACAAGTCCCAGCACATTAAGTATCAGGCAACTTAATCCATTGCATTGCACTTGGTTGATTCAGAGTTGACGTATGCTTCTGCCTTCTACAACTGTGACCCTAAAGCTACAGCAACAGCTTGTAAAATTAAATCTAACCCTGTTTGACATTTCAACTATGAGATTTACAGGTTTCGGTAATTTTCCGAATTCGATCCATTACAACAGGAATATCTTTTTCAGTCAATGTAGTAAAACAGAACCGAAACCATCCAGGTTCAATACAGTGACAACAAGATCCAGGAGTTACATTAACCTTAGCTATATTCAACAACTTATCCCAGAGCTCAAGCTCCCCTTTCTCACTGTAAGAGGGGATATACCCACGCATGTCAGCCCAACAGTAGAAACCCCCATGGCTCTTTATGCACTCTATTTCCAATTGCTTTAACCCTGCCACAAATTTTATGTACATTCTTCGGAGCCTCTCTCGATTGATCTCAATGAATTGTTGAATAAAGTTTGAATCTGAAAGCATAAAGACAAGCAAACGCTGTGATAGTGCTGAGATAGAGGAGAACCTTGTCAACCTTTTAGCAGCAGCCAGTACATTATCATTGAAAGAGTAGATAATGCCCACCCTAAAACCTGGAAGAGAGAGGTCTTTTGATAGACCATATACAATATGAACCCTGTTCCTGTCTAAATCTTCCAAATCAATGATTTCGGCCATGCTCACAAACTCTTCATTTCCATGAGTGGATCCAGCAAATAATTCATTTGAGACAATATGTATGTTCTTCTCTCTGGCAAAGTCTAGAAGGCTGTACAGTGTTTCCCGATCAAGCAGACTGCCCACAGGATTTGAGGGGTTTGATATTATAATCCCACGAACTTTTGTACCACGTTTCTTTGCTTGGTTGAACGCTCGATCAAGAGCTGTTATACTTAAGCTGAAATTGTCAGCACTGCGGCAGGGAACAGGTATTATTTCCACCCCAGTTCGCCATTTTACATCCCTGTCAAAACTGCATAGCATGTTCAAATTCTCAGTATTCTCACCGGATAGCTGGCAGCCTAAAGATAACTTTTCAAACACTGAATAAGTAATTACCATGGGTAATATGGGGTGGGAACAAGAAATGCATTTCCAGTGTCAGCTAGGCAGAAGCTAAGCATCTCAATTGCAGGGTTTGCACCAGCAGTTAATATTATTTGTGAGGGGTTGAAGAAAACTGACTTTTTCATGACTTGAGACATGAACCCTGCCACTGCCTGCAGAACGAGAGAATTTGATAAGACAACAAGAGTAATTGTAGTCCAATGATATACTACACATACAAGAAAGCTACATACATAGTCCACGGGAGTAAAAGCACTACATGTTTGAATTTTTAAGTGCCACATAAATGAAAGGTCATAACTCTGCCAAAATATGATGTTGGCATCCATGAAGGGATTAATGTCCATCCAGAGAACCAGGCTTTTATCAAATAGAGGAGAGAAAGGATGCCCCAAACTAATAATCATTACTTACATAACTCTTCTAATCAAATGGATTCATGTGTCTTTTCTATAGGTAAATTAAGTACACAGAGTTATAAACCTCACCCTAATTATTCAAATTTCCAATTATCTATAGGAAATAATGTGAGCAATAAACTATGACATAAAACAAAAACGAAGTTCTAAAGTGGCAGTACTAAAATCCCAGAGTAATGTATGGCCAACTAGTCATGCCAGAGAATATCAGCTCTTAGTCTTGAATAACTTAAAATGGGCACTTTTACACAAAGTTGGGAATATACAAAACATTGAACAATTTATATCTATACTTGAACATAATTGTGTATTGCCAAACGTGGTAGCAACTGTCCATCCATTCTGTGTTAAATCCAAATCAGATATAGTTAAGACAGAAGCCACCAGATCAAGAAGGTATGAATAATTAGCTCAAAAATATTGTATATTCCACTTAACCATCTATAATCTAGTCTAAGAGCAAGCTTGAAAGGTCAACTGCTGCAATGGCAACAAATAATAGCAAATCATACTGAAATTTAATTGAGCTCAGCATCTGTTATGTAATACCTAAAGAGAGCGCTATCATTCTTTAAGTTTTATCTTGACTAGGACAAGCACACAAAATGATCTCTGCCAGGGCTGTTTAAGATCAACAGCTAGAAGAACATCCATTTGCTTTAAACTGCAAAGGATTAGTAGATTCCTTTGGCTGGAAACAATTCGTTCTCAAGATGCCAGGAATCTATAGATGAGGAACCCACAACTGGAAATGTTAGATTCATAGGAGAATATATATCAGCCACAGAAAGTTGAGCCTGCCGAGGCCCAAGACAGAGTTAAGACTAATAAACCTGCTATACATCCTAGTCCAGTGAAGTAGGACTTGTTTCTTAAGGACATATCCAACAATTACAAGAAGAAAATTACATGTACTTCATTTAGTAAAATTCTTTTAGTGCTTACAGACACATTGAATTAGTTAAGAGTTTTTTTTATACGGAACTCTCTCATGAATTGCCTTCAGCAAGGTATGGCATTCAGGATCTGAACTCAGCTCCTAAAATCATAAAAACATTACCAATTATAAATCAGCAAAATCACTCTAATACACAACTTCTATCTCAGCAGCCTAGAACAGTCTACGACATTGTCACTGCCAATCAATCACATTTACCAAGAAATACAATTTTGTAAAAAGTCCAATCAAAACCAATTCATACAAATAAAAACTTGGATTCCACCACACTATCTAAGCAATACAGAACTAGAATTAAAAAATAAATAAATAAATAAAACATCACCAGACAAATAAAACACAGCCGCAGTTCTACTCCTTGCATGCAACAACCCAAAAACATTCAAACCAAAACCAATTTACACAGAGACAAAAAGCTCATATCACAAATATAGATTTATAAGTATTAAATTACCACTTTGAGCTCCATCAACCCATCAAATGGCTGGTAACTAGCAATCCCACCAATACTCAGCTCTTCACCAAATATAGCATTCTTCGCAAGCCATTCTCCAACCAAGTCCAATGATAACTATAACCCACCAAAACATTAAGGGGAAAAAAAAAACCCAATAATCAAAACTAGTTTACAAAAAAACAATATTGAATTTTCCAAGCAATCATTGAAATGAACAAAAAAAACCCACTTTGTTTTCAGCCAAGCCAAGCTGGATAACCCCATCCGGGTTACCCGACTGGTGATACGGATCCTCCAGGGCCTTCCTCAAACCGACGTCGTGTGGCGAGTCACCACCCTTAACAATTGAATTAGCACGACCCGACACGTAAGCGGGTCCACCGGGGCTCCTCGGTGAGATGTGGGCCCGAGAGAGCGAGCGTGGCAACACGGACACAGACACCTCAGCCAACTGTCCCCCCGAATTCTCCGGCGGTGGCTGCGGAGGCGGAGGGTTCGGCTGAGAACGGTGGCGTTTGAGGTAGAGCTGAAAAAAGTAAAAGAGAGCGCAAGGAATTACAGAGCCTAAGAAGAGGCCACCTCGTCCTTGAACCACGCCTTGTAGAGGCACTATAACTCTCATGCCTGTGCTTGTTGTGATATTGTGCTTGCTGTAATGTTGTTCTTCTTCTTCTTCTTTTTCTTCGGAGTTCCGAGAACGGAACAAACGGGTCCGGGTCATTATTACAGTATAGACATGTGGGAGCTCGATGAAAAACGCTGCGGTTTTTTGTGTGTGGTAGTGGTGGTCGGAGAGTTCGAGGAAGAAGGAAAGTGGATTGTGTATTGGTGTTTGTGTTTTTGTTTTTGTATGCGTTTGCGTTTGCGTTTGCGTTTGTGTGTGGGAGAGGGAAGTGTGAGAGTGCCGATTTTTTTTTTTTTTTTTTTTTCACTTTTGTTTAAATTTTGATTTTGGATTTTTGAAATTTTATAATGTTGTTGTGCGGCGTTCCTTGCTTGAGGCCGATGGATGATGGATGATGGATCTAGGAACTAGTTGCTGGGATTTTTTTTTTTTCCTTTCTACTTGGGTTTTTACTTTCTTAGCCTAAAATGATATAAATTGTGACTTATTAACAAACTTTGTCATCATCTACTTTTTTTTTTTTCTTCTTTTTTTTTAAAGAAAATTTCAATATTTAAATTTTTGTATCATTTACTTAGGGTCTGTTTAAATACCGCTTATTTGCTAAAAATTAAAAATTTATTACTAAAAACACTGTAGTAAAATAATTTTTAAAGGTGTAAATAGTACTATAGAACCCAAATTTACTTAAAAATCTACATTTTACTGAGTTTGGCGCTCCGTAAACAATGACATGGGACCCACAATTTTTAGCAAAATGCACAATTTTCATCCCAACACTTCACAAACTCACGCTTAGTAGAGTTTTTTTAACTCAACTAATTGATTGTCACCTTCTCAAAAAAAAAAAAAAAAATTATTGTCACCTAATATTATGTCTCAACCAAATTAGCCAACAAAAATAAATAAATCAGCCAATAAATTTTTAATTTTCCATTTGCTTTTAGAAGCTAAGGTTTGTTTTATTTATTTATTTATAAACCCCTCAAAGGAAAAAGTATAAAATAAAATGGAGGATTAGTCTTGATTACAATTTACAATAGCTTATTGTCTAATTTTGAGGCATTTTTCTTTGTATTGTCAAGTGTTGTGTTTGGATTGACTCTACTTTTAGACGAGGGTTGAATTTGCTACTCTCATCAACACATATTGTGATGAAGGCTCGTAGTATTATCCTAAGAGATGCACACAAAAACGTTAATTTGCAAATAAAAGGGGGTTAGAAAATGAATACAATAAGCAAAGGCATCGAGCCTTTAAATATGACCGAAGGAGAAAATTTTAGAGTGATGTGACAGTGAAGATGAAGAAGATTAGGAAGAGGATTCTCCACATGTGATCATGAACCTAAGAAACTTGTTTCGACTTCTATTATTTTTTGCACAAAAATTTGTATTTTGTGAGACAATAGTAAATAAAAATATTTGAGATTAGTGAAGCTTAGAAATGGCAACAAGGCGGATTTTCTATTTCCCAGCCCCGCCCCGCTTCCACTTTAGTGCAGGTTTTATTTCTTCGCCCTGTTCTAGCAAATACCTGCAGGTGCCCATAGGTACCCATCTAGCCACATTAAAAAAAAAAATGTATATATAATTTATTATAAGTTTGTTTTGAATGTATTAAATTAAAACTCATAAAAAAAAAAGTTTTAATTTTTCAATACCTTGTCAAAGCATAACAATACAACAATTTAAGTAATAAGAAATACAAAAACAATTCAAACATAGGAATACAAAAATTACAAAATATAAACAATGTAAAAAGAATAATTACACTTTACCCACCTGTAGTTTGCCTCTAATTCGATGTGGCTACCCGTGGTTTCAATTTTGACACTTTACCCACCTGTAATTTCCTCCGTTAATAATCCGTAACCCACCTCTAGTGCAGCCGTTACTCTAACATGTAAACTCATCAAAAAAGAACCTAAAACAGATCAAACACTGAAGAACAAAGAACACGGTACTCAAATATTTTCTTTTCCAACATTTCTCATACACACTAATTCAACTAAATACAAAAAATTTCATCCCAAACAGCCCAAACCAGCAGAAACAAAGAAAGAAAGAGAAACACTAGTGATTGCTTTTGTATTTAGTTGATTTAGATGTTTTATTATTGATTTGGTTGGGTTTTGATTTACTAGATTTGGAGATGTTTGGGGAGAACTTCATGGTTCTGTTTTGGCTTCTGTTCTCTTTGTTCTATTTCCTTAATCTATACAAAAACACATCTGAAACTTCACGTGAGGTGTGGAAATTTTATTGAGCGGAAAAATGACAAACTTTTGAGGTTTTTGCTTATGTTCTTTTTTTTTTTTTTTTTTTTTTCCTTTTTTTGTTGATTTTTCAATTCAGAGGCTCTCATGGGGAGAAAACGCAGGAGATAATATCAAATTTTTACGGTTTTTCTTGGTCCTTTTTCTCTTGCTCTTTTTCTTGTTGATTTCTTTTATCGATTCAGAGGCTTTTCCCTAATCTTGGGATGAAATTTTTTGTATTTAGTTGAATTTGTGTATAAGAAATGTTAGAAAAGAAAATATTTGAGTACTGTGTTCTTCGTTCTTCAGTGTTTGCTCTGTTTTAGGTTCTTTTTTGATGAGTTTACGTGTTAGAGTAACGGTTGCACTAGAGGTGGGTTACAGATTATTAACAAAGGAAATCACAGGTGGGTAAAGTGTCAAAATTGAATCCACGGGTAGACACATCGAATTAGAGGCAAACCATAGGTGGGTAAATTGTAATTATCCTATGTAAATATTAAAACAGAAAAGTATAAATTCAATAATACAATATGCAAAAAATCATAAATTTAAAGTTAGAATACTAAAAGCACATGTCTTATAAAAAAAAAAAAACCTATAAATAAATAAAATTTAATTGTTAAAATATAAATGGGATTGGGGGGAGAACCCTCACCTCAGCCTTATTTGTTATGTTGGTTGGGTAAAACTCGTACATCAAGGGCGAGTGAGGCAGGTACCCATGGGTGCAAGTTTAAATTACCATCCCTAGTGAAGCTTATTTTTCCTCATTCTCTAAAGTTCAACTACTTTTCTTTTATAGAGATCTTTAAGGATGTCTAAAATTCCTATGGGGCTACTCTAAACTGATAAAACTTGTGAGTTTTTGTAGTCTTAAGCTATGAGTCTTGTAAGGAGGTGAAACTGGTTTGGTTCAAAGTCGATTTTGGGTAATCTAGTCCGTGGAGGTTAATTGTTTTGCTTCCCTTATAAATTTGTTGGCTGCTGGGAGTTATGGATTTGGAGGATTATGTCGATGAGCATTTAATGGTGATGAATAAACATTCATTCAAAATTAAATATGTTCATGCAATAGATCTTGGATATTGTGGTAATTTCCCCCCCAAAGAGATCCCTTTAAGTGTGCTTGGATTACATGGGATAGGATAAAATAAAAATGATCATGAGCTTGATCTTGATCTTGCATGTTGAGTTGTTTTATTAATTGGGTTTACAGTTAATTAAACATTAAGTGACATTACAAAGATTTTTTTTTCTTAGATAAATAGGAGGAAGTGAAAATGGATCTGTTCTATGAGAATTGTTATTTCTCATTAAGTCAAGACATTAATTGGTTTTATGGTGTAAGCGAGTTTGAACCTTAAACTTCTTATTCGACAATAAAAAACTTTATTAATTGAGTTAACAGGATACATAATAATTATAATTAGTTTTTTTTATAAACTATAATTATAATTAGTTATTAAAGAAGTTCGTAAAAAAATATATTGTAGTACTATTCAATACAGTAACTTCTGCAATAAATAATTGATCGCATAAAAATATAGTAAAGTTGAGTATTTAAAGGTCTATCCCAACTCTATAACTTAATGCTCAATCTATATTAAAAGATCGTGGTGATCACCATAAATAAATATTCATCCAATAAATCTTTAGGTATTTCGGTAATTTCAAAGATACTGGTAATAATAGTTAGATTTTATTAATGTGTACCTTAAGGAATTTTACTAATAAATTTTATTAATAATAGTATACAATTTTTGAAAAAATTTTCAATCCTCTATAAATGTTTTTCAAAAATAGATTTGTTCGGATCCGTAATAATTTAGCATATAAAGCAAACATTGTTTATATCTCAACCGTTGTACGATTCTCTGGACGTTAGAAATTCGAGGAGGAATCTTAAAGACAAGCATGGCCAGAATCAGCCCAAAATTGGTCCACACAAGGTCAGTGGCTCCTTCCTAGATGACAAAAATGCCGGTTTTGTCCCCTCTCATTGTTTACCACTACAAGCCATGCAACCAAAGACTTCCAGCTAGGCAAGCCACCATACCATACATACCCAAGCCATTATACAACACATAATAAAATATGCCGTCATCTTGTTTATCATTCATAGAATCATAGTATACATACATGTGTCCAATAAATATAATGCCATATGCAATGCCTTGTCACTTTCCTTTACCTTTTAGATTGCACCATTATACAATCTCCTTACCGAGGAGTAAGGACCATGCATATGGAGTTCTTCTGCAATATGTGACCATTTGACATTGTCTTAGAAAGTATAGCTTTAACAGTAGAGTTTTAGTAATAAAACCATTGTAATCTATTCGTTTGACGTTGTTGTTGGAAGTCAACCTTTAATTGTAGATATTTAGTAGTTGTACTTCTGCAATAATATAGAGCTTTAATTGAAAAGTTTTCAAGTGTTTCGAGTATCTCAGTATTTGACAAATTACAATGAGTCGTTATATGATCTTATAAAAATTGAACAGTAAATTGTGGATTTTTCATCTTTTATTAGAAGCTCAAAACTTCAGTTTTTGTAAGTTGCCAAACGCCCCTATTTTTTTTGTTCCAGAATTTTTCCTAAAAATTTTAAATTTTAACTTTAAGAACCATTAAAGAGCTCTTTAATGAAATTGCAATTTCAGTTAAAAAAGTTTTGACGCCCTTTAAGACACTTTCTGTCCTCTCCAAAAGCAAAACCAGACAACCCTATGTTAATAAAATTTGCATTTGGATCAATGGAAACTTATTTAACCAAGGACAGCACATAATTAATATACAAGGACAATATAAGTAGGAAAATAATTTTTTTTTAAACATTTATTTATTTATTTGTGCATGCTCGACTTCTCACACACTTAAGCATATGTTTTTTCAGAAAAATACTATTTTTTTTTAACTTTTTTTTTGGGTAAAATAACATTCTTTTCAAGTTATTTAGGATTTTTATGTGTGTGCAAAGTCATCTTCTGAAAATGCGATTTCAAGGGAGAAAGTCATCACATTCTTGTTGCACTTATTAGGTAATGTTGAGTTGGCATTATTTCACGTGTAATGAATTATTTTTTGAATAAATTATAAAGTTAATATCTATTTTTTATACCACATTTCAATTCAGTCCATAACCTTTTAATTGTATCAATTTGGTCCTTAACATTTTTAGTATCATGTCAATTTAGTCCCTGTAGTTATTTCTTGGATAGAAAAAACTAATGTGTCAAATCAAATAGTAGAAATTTATTTTTAATGTCATATTAACTGCCAACTATACCGCCACATCACTTTAAAAAAAAAAAAAATCTGCCCACGTAAGATAAGTTTGGGGAAACTAAATAGATTCTAAAATCACTACTCCATCTTTGATGAGGTAAAATTTCTCTATTTATAAGCTAGGTACCAGAAATAAAGGGGAGACCAGATCATTCATTCTCAAAACTACGCAACCTCTAGGCTTTGCTTACAAAAGGGTTGCTATGTCAATTGTCAAGCGCCTTCCTTCTAATCTGATATGCCATTTGCCATTGCAGATAACCAAACTTAAGAAAAGGGTTGACACTACATTCATCAAACATTTATCTAATTCTAACTGCACCAAAGGCAATGAGAAAAAGACATAGGACAACATATTTCACAGGTAACATCTTTTATTTATACTATGTTTAAACTTCTTAACAGATAATTGGGACCAATTCTGATATCAATTTCTTTCCTCTGAATTTGGTCTTTGTAAAAACTTCAGGTCTCTTTTACTGGCTACACGGCAGCTCTGATATTAGCCCTTATTTTAATTATTCATGCACAAGACCTCTCCAAATTCTCTAGAGAGAGAGAAATAATGATATAGAGAGAGAAATCACAAAATAGAGAGAAACAAACCTCTCACGTGTCTCAATTTAATTTGGGTTTTGACATAACGACATAGTTAACAGTTGACGTGGCATGAAAAATAATTTTTTATTATTCCATTTGATACATCAGTTTTTTTCCATCCAAAAGATAATAGTAGAGACAAAATTGACACAACACTAAAAAGATTAAGAGCCATATTGACACATTAGAAAAATTAGAAACCAAATTAAAATATGGTTTAAAGTACAAAGACTAATTTTGTAATTTAGTCCTCTTTTTTATTTTCTTTTTTATTTTCAAGAAACCATTCCACCATTTTGGCTGGATCATTTCCCAAAATGGCTATTGACTACTAATTTTTATCACTTAATTTTTATTTTCCAGTAATGACAGAGTATTATAGAGAGATAAATGTTTGACTCCCCTTGTACAAGCAAAGATTACCTTCTCCTCGCATTGTGAAGTAGCTCTAACTTTAAGAAGTTAATTAAAAACTACTTCTCTGGTGGAGGGGTTGTATGATAAGAACAAACTATCACATTGCTTTGTGAACTAATTACAAATTAGCGGAGAAAACGACATTTTTTTTTCTATAATCTACATAAAGAGAAAGACTACCCATAAAGAAGGATTTTCCACTGCAAATCAACAAATTCTCTTCTTTTATCTATAGAGTAGGTCTAACTTAGTCCTTTGCAAATAGTATAACTTATAAAATGATAAAATTTAGCTACAAAATTGGTTATAGCCTAAAACTACAAATTCACTCAATAAAATAAATATTATTGCATATTTTGAAAATCTAACTGTTGAAATGCATATTCTTTACACTCTTAATACATATGTCAAATTTTGTGTCAATTCGATATTATTTACTATATGATCTATAAGCTTATATTTTATGCATAATTTTAAACTACAAAAACTTGCAATTTAAACAATTTATTGATGACATAGTTATTGATCTTTAATTATCTAGAAATTTTACAAATACAAAGGATATAAAAAGAAATTGTAATCCAATGGTGGATTTGTCAAAATTCACTTTCAATAAAAAGATATGAGGTAAGGTTGTAACTTAATGTTACAATCAATTTTGTAGCTAAACTTTGTCTCTTATAAAATTCACTAACTTGTTTTATAATTTAATTGAGACTAATTTTAAGGTCTTTTACATTGAATAATTAATGAATTTCGATTGAGATTACCCTTGAAATTTTTAGTATAATCTTCTTTGACTAATGTAAGTAAGTACTTAGACATTTAGGAATACTTTGATCATAGGGTATTGAGGAATTGCCCTGTAGGTAAATAACATTAGACTTGCATGAAACGATGGATGCGTAAGTTTGATGCTTGAAAGCTTGAGAGCAATATCGGTGTGAGTTTATGGTCTGAATCTTTGACAACTTAACGGATAATGTTTTTGGAGATTGATAGTTATAGGATTGGCTCTATGTTAAACCAAGTCTAAAGGTGATTTGTCTTAGATGTCTACTTTACTTTGGCAGTATATAGCTTGCAAATGATGACTAAGTAAATAGCACTGCATTTGGATGGAAATGTATGTGTGTATATATATACATACATACATACATATATATATATATATATATATTTTTTTTTTGGATAAGGATGGAAATATAGATACTTAATTAATTCTCTCAGTCACATTTAATGTCCACTTGTTTTTTATGATTTTATTTTACAAAAATGTTTTTCATAATTTGTTTATGTTTGCTACCACAAAAAATAAAAATCAATACAATATAGCATCTTTTTAATGGAAAATGCGTTAAAAATTATTCAAGAAATTCTCATTCGTTAACAGCATATATGGATGTTGGGAGGAGAGGGGACGAGATCAACTTGAGAAGTAATTGGGCCAAACTATTTATCAAATCAAACCCAGCCCAATCAAGACAATCTAAGTATTAGGCGGATCAAGAAAACCAAGGGTGACAGCCCGCTCGAGGAGGTCAAGGAACAGATACCCCTCGAGAGATAGGAGGTAGGCCGCAAGAGCTATGAGATTGGAAGCTGAGAAGGACCATAGAGACGTACGGATAAAAGAGGGAGGAAATTTCTAGATAAAGCATCCATCACCTTTACATTAAAATACTCTGCAACAACTTGCCCTGCCACATTAATGGCATAATGACCCCTGAATAGTATCCTCATAGCCTATATCCTACTCTACCACCACCAACAATGCAATAATGGGAAAAGTATCCAAAGAAATATCAATAGCCTTCCAAGTGGAAGGCTGAGATGCAATTTGAATGGCTATAGAAGGAAGGAAGATTCTCATTGAAAGGGGATGTGAAAATAGGAGAGAGAAAGAGAGAAGAACCATACTACAGGTTGTAATTCCATTCAAGCACAATTCATCCTTGGCGAGCTTGAGGAGAGTAATAAAAAAGAATTCACTTTTCCTTGTCTAATTTCTATCAATATTAGGCCATTTGTAGAGTCTACCTTGTTTTTTTAATCATTAAGCCATATGTTTTAAGGAATCTAAGCGTTGACCTGTTTTCCTATCTCTATAAATTAATTGTATTAGGTTCCCATCACCAGCCCATTCTAAGTGGGTTGGGCCTAGGTTAATATCTCCCCTACAGATGTATTGCCAAGAAATCAAACACTTCTATGGTTTGATGATGAGCCCTCCATTGAAGTGTTGGAAAAAACCATTGAGTTCTCAAAGTAATAGCGGTTGCAAGAAAATGATCTATTAAATTCAACGGATTTACATCTCTTATTAATGGATTATTTTTTTTTTGATGGAGTGAGAATAGGAGCTTCCTCGTGTATCCAAAAAAAGAAAAAGAAAACTGGTCCATCCCAGAATTTAAATTAAAAAAAAAAAAAAAAGAAAAAGAAAGGAAAAGAAAAGAAAATTGTTGAGGTATTATTCAGTGTGACATGAAATACCAATGAATGTGATGAGGTTATTGTCATGTGTAACATGATTATTAATAGAGAAACCATACCCACAAAGAAAAAAAAATGAAATTGTAGAGTTTACATATAATTCACTCCTTGTTATATTGATGTCAGTTAACCATCCAAATTACTTCAAGACAGTCATAAGTAATTACTAGATAACAAAATTATACAATAGATTTGCAATATCATTAGAAACGGTATTAAGGCTTACCATGGTCAAAGAATTGACGAGAGGGTGGAGAGATATTTTCTTGTATGTTGTTCTTCATAACACTACAAATATCTAGCAAAAATTAAGCCATTGCACTTACTGATAGGTAAGGGGTGGTTTGGTTATCTATGATGTGCCCTTGATGTGATGCATATTGCGATAATGTGACATTAAGATTTTTAGTTTAGTTTATTTTATTTTTTCTAACATTATTATACTTTAAAATTACAAAATATATCCCATCATCTTAATCTTATTACTTTCCTAAATAATGTAATGTTGTATTCTTGTGTTGAGATTACATTAATAGAAGATTATAATAACGTAATATTACAACGTAATGTAACATCACGGTGAATCAAACTCTTCCTAAGAGATATGACATCAAGAGATTGCTTGCTCACTCCCAAGTGCAAGAGATTGTAACAATATAATTCTCGAAGTACTGAGGTCAAACCATAAGGAATAGGATAAATTCAAAGACAATATAATTAAACAACAATTTGGATGAAGAGGAAAAGTACTTTTGCTTGGTGATTGTTAACAAGAATAATAATAAAAACTGATTTAAATTAATAATGTAAATACTAGGACATCGGGGTGTTTTTCCATATCGATATGAAATTCTTTGTGATCTAAGAAATTATATATTTCATACTTAATTGTTTTATACAATTAAATACTTATGATTCGGTTGAATTGAGACAATTTAAGAACGCATGATAACCTAGATTAATAATGCAGTTAGAAAAGTTTTCAAAAAAACTCATTCACTTTAAAACCCGATTTCTATTTGAAACTATTAGAAATTCATCTAAAAAATAAGAAAAACATGATTGAGCTTATTGAAAGCATAGAAGAACTAATACATCAAAAGTAATCTAATTGAATAATCAAAATATGTTGTAGATAAAATTCTAGAAATAATCACATTGAATATTCATTCCATATAGAAGAAACATAACTCCTAGCCCTAGCAAAGAGTTTAGGCTGCCATTAGAGAAAGGAAAATACAAGGTTTTTCTCACCAAAATTCGTTCTATACAGCCTTCCTTCAAAACCCTAACGTCAAAGTGTCTAAAGAAAATAAAACTTTTACTATTTTAATTTTTGTCTAGATTTACAGCTGTAGTTTGTGAGTTAATTTTGGCCTTAAAAAGTTGTGAATTTCGAAAAACTCAAAACTGGAAAGTTGTAGATATTTAAGTCATGGTTCCAACCAATCTAGCCTTGTGTTAATTGGATTTTTGAGGAGAGAGATACGCCCAAAATACTGATCAGTGCTCAAATCTGATCTTTCCTTATTTGAAGATTCTAAACATGGTAGATGACCCAAGCACTCCAGCTACACCTCCTTAGACATTTAAGCATGGTCCTTTAGTTCCTATTTAATTCTAGTTTAGCCTTCATTTTATCACAAACTCCTATAAACTCATCTTTTTTACATAATTTCTTGAAAGTAGAAAATTACACGTAATGAATGACATCTTATTCAAGAAATTATGTAAAAATAAATAATATGGACTAATACAAATCAAGGCTTAATTATACAAATTAAGTATAGTAATAAGGAGATAACGCCCATATAAATATATAATAAGTATATATTTTAAGGTCTTATTAGAGATGTTTAAATGATTTTTAGGTTAACTAACACTTCTTATTGTTTTTAACGAAGATGTTCATGGACATAACTATATCAGGCTTGGCCTAACTAATATATAACAAGTATACATTTTAAGGTGTTATTAGAGGTGCTTAAATGATCTTTAGGTTAACTAACACTTCTTAGTGTGGTGTTATTAGAGATGCTTAAATGATCTTTAGGTTAACTAACACTTCTTAGTGTTTTTAACGAAGATGTTCATGGACATAACTATTGTATGGACATAACTATATCGGGCTTGGCCTAACCAATATTTCAAATAAATAGGTATCCATTAATGGAGACTAGGAATCGTTAGCTTAACCAAGGGTCATGTAACTGAATTGGTATATCTCCATGCAAAAAGTGTTTGGGGTTTAAGGAAAAATGGTTCGAGTTGCAAATTTAGTAGCATATTATAACTATCTATATGAAAAAAAGTTGTTGTTAACTTAGAGTAGTTCCACAAGCGCAATATTTTCGTTTTCACAATTCACAATAAAATTTAGGTGAGAAGTTATTATTAGTTTTCATTTAGGTCAATTACTGATACCATTTTTTAACTTACTATTAACAACTTTTTTTTAATTGTATTTCCGTCGTAAACTTACCATTAACAACTTGTTAGTTAGACTTTGTTGTGAACATGTTGTGGCCCAAGATTTACTTTTTATTTTTTATTTTTGAGGTACCCGGTCCCGTAGATTTATTTGGTAGCTTATATAAGAATGTAGTAAAATTCTTCATCTTTTATAATATTTATTATTAACCATACTGAACCAACGTACCTCACCAGTGGTATCCAATGCACACACTGAACGAACGTAGGCAGTGAGTGGCATCCAAATTCCAATGCAGAAGCTGAATGAACATCTATAAATTTTGGGTGCATCTGACAATTTTTATCTGCAAAGTATTTATGTCATTTACCAAGCAACCTGAGCAAGGGAACCCACCCAGTTAAATGCAAACCAGAGATGATTCCTCTTATTTTTATCTCCGAAGGACTTTTTCTTGTAATTTAAAAAAAAAAATGAATATGTCTAAAAAGGATTTTTTTTTTTTTTTTTTTTTTTTTGATGGGAATGTCTAAAAAGGATTTATTTTTAACAAATGAAGTGCAATTTCATAGGTGCCTTTTTCACCAGAAGAGTATGCCATTTTGTGTTGACCTTTAACACAGGGATTGCCTCTTTTAACGCAGAGAGAGGTCATGTCATATCACATATCACTCAAGGCAAAATTGTTTTTTTTTTTTTTGGGTTAAATTCAAGGCAAAATTGACGCATTGCTATCCTCATTTCCCGTTTCCGATTTGATGGCTAAATTCTCATACCACCTGTCATTACTTTTTCGTGTACCTAATAATAATAATAAAAATTACAAAACTCCCATACCCACACAAATTACTTCCAAATATCATGTTTTGGCCTGAACAAGTTATCACTATTCTAAAATTCCTCAAATGGTTATAGATTCATGTAAAACAAACATAATTTTATTATTTTTTTAATTTATATTTTGAGAGAGTTTTAATCTATGACGTCTGCTGTTAATGATAATTCTTTATTATCAGACCAAGATACCAATCAATTTTTAGTGTAGGCAAAAATTGAATCTCATATCTCTAATTCAATTATCAAAGAATTTACTAAGCAAGTTAATTGAAACCTACAATTATTTTTTTAATGCAGGGTTAGATTGTTGCCTCATATACAGTTAGAAACTTAGAATAATATTGATCATTTTAAGAAATGTTGGCTCCTTCCAGGGTAGGAAGGTCAATAACATTAATATATTTCACCAGTATTTATAGCAGTTCCTATTGACAACAATACTGAAGGATTCCTAATATTATTATATGTGTCAGAAATTGAAGGTAATTTATTAGTAGTATGGATTTTTTTTTTATTTAACTTTTTTCCTTAATTCCATTTTTACCCTTTCATTCTAATGTCTTATTTGAATTTTGCTGATGCCTGGGTGGGCCCCCTTTCTTTATCAACCTGACAACGAATAAAACCGTTAGGGTCAATCTTGCAATTATCTTGAAATCCCAAGGGCAAATCCCCAACGCGCCGAAATTTCAGAGTGGTCCGACAAGGTTTCGCCGCCCGAAACGAAAGGCCCAAACCCCGATACTACTTGCCTCCACCCTGTCTTTCAAGAACTGAAGACCTGGAAATTACAATCATACCCCTCACCACCAAATGCGAAATTACCAAAAAGCCCCTTGCTCAACGAATTAAATAATGTTTCCTCCGGAGCCATTAATTCAAAATTTTTGGATCGTTACAAAAGTACGAAATACGAACCCTCGGCACTATAAAACAAAAATAAAATAAACAAACAAACAAAAAACTAAATCGTGCTGCTTATATTCGTACCTTGTGCTTCAACATTTGTACCCTTCAGCTTCTTGAAATTTCGGTTTCTTTTTGATTCTTCTTTGTTTGCTACAGTGAAACGCAGCGAAATCTGCGCCGGCTCTCTGCTACAAAGCACTGCTCGGATTTGCAAACTTTTTATTATTAGAAGTGGATTTTGATCGGATCGGATTCGGAGCTCCATACAGAGAGAGAGAGAGAGAGAGTAGTGAGTGAAAGAAGGCTCGGATGTAGAGAGAGAAAGAGAAGGTTCTAGAGAGAGAGAGAGAAGGAGATGGAGGTGGAAATGGAAATGGAAATGGAGGTTGAGCCGGTGTTTGAGGTTCGTGAAGTGGTGGACTTTGACTATGAGTTCGAAGCGGCAATGTACTTCGATTTGAGTCGAGCGGAGACTCGAGCGGAGGCTTGTGAAGCTGAGCTCTGGTTCGAGTCCGCTAAGGAGTACCCTCCTTCTCGTCAGTACATCTATCTTAAACCCTAATCTCATTTCAATCTTATAATAAAATACTAATTATGTCATTTCCATGAAAGTTTTCAATTTTTTTTTTTTTTTTTTTTTTTTATTATCTAATCCAATGCTGAGTGCATTATGTATCACTTTTCATTCTCAATCTGTGCGTTTGTGTGTGATTTTGATTTTCCTAATAATTAAAAAAAAAAAATCAATTTCTGTGAGTTATATAGGCTTATGTATATATATATTTTTAGTTTAATTTGAATTTTGTGTATTTTCTGTTACAGCTTTTGTGACAAAGTTAGTTAAGAGAGAGGATATTCTGCTGGAAAATGTGAATACCTCACCAAAACCAAAGAATGTGGAAAGTACAATGGAGTCTGATGTTGGCGTGGGCCGAGATTTTTGTGCATTAGATGTCAATAACAAAGGTATTGTTTATGCCTGTTATCTTCTATTCAACTTGTTCTATGATTGTAATATGACCCCAAGTGCTATAATTCCTGCCAATAAGATTATTGCCGTTATTTAGTGTTCGTTTGGGTTAGCGCAGCTGTTTGAAAAGTTGCGTTTTTTAAAAAGTTAATTTTTGGAAACATATAGTCAAGTGTCTGGTAAAATTTGTGAAAAGATTGCCATTGATGTGAAAATGGGGGGTTTTTTTGAAAAAGCATCCCATGAGCTGTGATTTGAAAACATGCTTTTTGCCTGGCTTTACAAATGCAAAGAAAAACGCCAATTTTTCTGCGTTATCATTTGAATTTGTTGATTTTCCACACGAAATCACAGAGACAAACAGGCTCTTTATCTGGTCAATTCCTTCATTATACCAATGCTGTCACTCTGTTGCTTCCGCTGCTAGTATGATATAGTACTTTTACAGGCATTGTAATAGTGGAGTATATAGTTCAAATTGTACCACTGTGGCTGGTTGATTCCATTGGATGATGGCAGTGCATCATTTTTTGATGATAGCCCATTTTTATTTTGATATGAGGTGCGTATTGTAGACATAGTTCACTCTCAAGGTTTAAGGCTTTCACAAACAGTTTCCTTACAAATTACACCTTTAGGATTGAGTCCCAAACCACAAGCATCTAAAGCCCTTTATTGCCAAGCTTGTTGTTGGCTAGGAACTCCTCAAGTTTTCTTTACTGCATTTTTTTTTTTTTTTGCAACCAACTGTTAGTAATTAAAGAATGAATATTGTGACTCTGTAGTTGGACTATCTATAAACATAATGAGACAAATTTCGGTGGAGATCTGTCGGTGGATGGTGTGGGAAAAAACAAAAAAAAGAACTTTCAAAACAACCTTTGTAGCATCCTTATTCTGTTTCTTGTCTAGACTGTGGTTGTCTAATAGTATGAATGTATGATGTCTTACATGGTCTTCCAGAGTGTGAAGGAATGGATAGAGGGATCTTCACTAAATTACAGAGTGGCAATCTGCAGAAATTTCTGAATCAACCCTTGGAATTAACTACAGGTGACCATCTTTCTACGCTGACAAATAATGCATGTCATAAATGATCTTTCCAGAGAGTTAAAGACTTACCAATACAACAATTTGTAGTGATTATTCAAATTCACAGAGGAATATAATTTTCACTACTATAAGGTTTGATTAAGTTCTGTTGTGCCATCTTAACTTACAGTCTGGAATGTGTGTGGTCTCTTGATCCATGCGTTACAACTGTTAAAATTCAACAATTTTAACATAAAAATTAGTTGCATCTTCCATAGTTTAATCATGTTTCTTAAGATTGTCTTCTCATTATTGCTAATTTATTATGACTTTGTGTTTCTGATGTTCTATCTTTGCAGGCATGACATATTACAATCACCCATCCACTGACAAGCTAAAAGCTAAAGCAAAGTCTGCTGTCAAACCCTTTTTTCCTAGGAGCTCAACCTTGATGAAACCTACGGCTAGCCAGTTGGCTAAGCAAAATCGGCCTGTCCAAGTTAATGGTTCCAGGTGACTTTTGGAATCACTGTTTTCTTCATTTATGTTGTTATTAGTCCTTATGGTGATGGGTGAAAATCTTAAACAAACAGTTATTGAAGTGATGTTTTTAAAATTCTTGAGCCTTATCCTGTTATTTTGGGGCCAACTATGGATCTTTCATAGATTAGTCATAGTCAATAACAAGTATTCTTTTCTGCCATTCTATTCAATCTAAAGGCATATTCTTGTTAATTCCTTAACTGCCATTCCTTTTTTTACTACTTATATTAATGTTATTTTTAGTCTTTCTTTACATTTTTTCAATTTCTCAACTTGCATCAACTCACTCTCTCATTAGCGCATTAATTTGCTCTCCTTTAAACATGACCAAACTATCTCAAGCGATTCTCCCTCATCTTTTCACCAATAGGGGCCACTTATTACAAGATAAATTTTTTGCAAGTTTAATACTGTATCTACTCTAATATGTTCTCTGTACCTTTTAGTATGCAGTATGGTATAAAAGCCCTGAATTTGTACATTGCCCTTGATTCCAAGGCAGTGCCCATTTAACAAGATCTGGCAGGTCTTCTTATATGCTATATTCCCCTTTTAATATTCTGCTGCCCTGTTGTTAGATTTCAGTCTCAACTGGCTCAAAACAAGGAGAGGAGCATACATTATTCTTCTGGGGTTGAAACTCAAGCTTCTAAAAGGCAGAAGCTGGAGGGAGGTCACTTGCATAAGGTACAGAAATTGTGTCATCCTATGTTGTTTCTTTTGCCAGATTATATTTTAAAGAGCTGTCGCAGAGGATATTTGCACTGTGTTACTGACCATATTGGAAATTTTAGTGATTGTCTAAAAGTGTGCTTGTTTTTGTTTTAGTTTTTTTTAATAAAAAAAATAAATGTTGTAAGAATTTTGTATGTCACAATACTAATAATTATTTCATGAATGCATGTTATTAGATATGTTTTTATGATTATGTAATTGAAAATTATTTATGAATCCTTCTAGAATGCTTAAAAAGGTTTTGATATAAGGGGGCTGCTATGTTCCAGGCAACCGACCTGACCCAACTCTTTGGAAGACTAGTGTTGATAATATTTTTGAAAGTATTTTTTCATGATAAGGCAGGCCACAGCCTCACCATTTGTTCTGTGTAACAGGTTACAGGCACAAACCAGGAAGCCAATTTGGTCCACAAACCATCTAAAAAGGTTAATTACATACTCTCGGTGCTTGCATTTGCCCCTCGCATTAAACTTTGACTTTTTTGTTACACATTAACTTCTGTGCATTTCATAATTGTTACAGGCTGAATTTTTTGTACACATTAACCCCAGAAATATTAGAATATACACTCTCATAAATTTCTATTTGTAATTTGCAACTTTTTGATAAATAACCCTTGCTACTAAGGTTTTATTAAATAGAATAAAAGTCCCACTGAACTTAATGAATCACTTCAATCAACAACAATAGCCTAGACTTGTTCCAATTTTTTTTTTTGGGGCCGGCTATATCTCTCAACAAATTAGTCAAGGTCGGCCACATGTATTTTTTTCGGTCATTTTATTCTATTTGAAGTCATACTCTTTGTTACTTATTGAATTGAGACACATCCTTTTTTACTTCTTCTACTAATGGACCATTTCAACCAAAGGGGCCAAAAAATTGTAGTTTGGCTTTGAGGTTATACTGGGAAGCAAAAAAATGTTTTAGAGTTTCAAAGTGTTTACATTTTGGATCTTTTATGTAAAATGTAACTATTGGAAAGGTGGACTTGAAAGAAACATTGAACATTTCAAGGTGGTCTTGCAGGATGAAACAGTTGATAAAAACTCTGCTCATGGCAGAATGCCATCATTTTATTCTATTTGAAGTCATACTCTCTGCTACTTATTGAATTGAGACACATCCTTTTTTACTTCTATTAATGGACCATTTCAACCAAAGGGGCCAAAAAATTGTAGTTTGGCTTTGAGGTCATACTGGGAAGCAAGAAAATGTTTTAAAGTTTCAAAGTGATTACATTTTGGATCTTTTAAGTAAAATGTGACTATTGGAAAAGTGGACTTGAAAGACACATTGAACATTTCAAGGTGGTCTTGCAGGATGAAACAGTTGATAAAAACTCTGCTCATGGCAGAATGAAGATTACTATTCCAAGAGAGCCTGAGCTTGAAACAGCTAATAGGGCCCAAAGGATAAGGTTAGCCCTTGTTGCTATTTTGTCATATCTTCACAAATAAAATGGTCTTTTTTCTAAGCAGGTGGCTGGGCACAAATGACAATTTTCATATTTCAGGCCTAAGAATAGTACAGAACTAGAAGATGTGAAACCAGCTGCACGTAGATTCAAAGCACGCCCATTGAACAGAAAAGTTGGTACTTGAAATTTATGCAGATGGAATTTTGTATATGTTGCTCCGGTTTTGGATCCCTCCCCTCAACCATATCAATATGTTTGTAATTTGCAGATTCTTGAGGCCCCTTCATTGTCACTTCCAAAGAAGAGCATTCCAAAGTTACCAGAGTTTCAAGTAAGTGTTCCATATCTGTTTTCTGCTTGTTGTTAGGGTAAACCTACTCTAGGCACAATTGTCATGGAAAACCAAGAGTTTTGTACTTGCTTTTGGAGAACAAGTTTGTGTAGTATTTGCAGGCCTAATTTTTGTTTTTCTATTGCTTCCCAGGAATTTCACCTAAAGACATTGGAGAGGGCTATGCAACACACATCTTCTTTTACATCATCCTCTCTTAATTGCAACAATACTGATAAGGTCATCATCAAGTTATTTGAATTTTCAACATTACCTTATTCTAAATCAGAGTTTCATTGGCTCAAACCTTATGCCCAAGAAGCAAGAAGTACAAATTGGAATAATCATTGTGCCAGTGATACATGACTAATATTATTCATGCTGGCTGCAGTTGGTGATTTCCCTGTGTAATCTTTCCTGAAAATTTAAAAATTCTACTCTTTTCAGGGAATGGACAAACCTTGCACTTCAATTGTTGCAGGACATGGAAACCTGGAGCCCAGAAGGTAATACCGTATTAGTTTGAAACTTTTCATAACTTAAACATAAGGAAAAAAAAAAAAGGAAACACCCAAATTATATCTGACAGTGGTATTTAATTGAGACATTAGTGCTTACTTATGAATGACTCTTGCTTTGTTTAGACCAAGTACCATGGATGTTATAAAGCAGGATGGATGTGATGTAACGCACAATTTTAAAGCTCGTCCTCTAAATAAGAAGGTAATCTTTGTTAGTTTAGATCATTTGCTAAATACTGTGCTAGCAATGCCAGTTTTGGACTTATTTCCTATCCTAATGCAGATATTTTCAAGTAAAGGAGATATTGGTGTTTTCCGAAATAGCAAGCGAGAAGCAACAGTACCAATGGTAGTCTATGGATTTTTATCTATTTCCTAGTCATTGGATCAATTAGATTTCTTGTTGACAGAATTATCTGAGATTATATGATGTTGTGATTTCCTCTATAGGAATTCAATTTCCATTCTGAGAAAAGGATTCAGCCTAACCCACCAACAGAACTGTTCAGCAAGGTATGCCTTGAAATAATTTAGTTTCGCTCTGCTGTGCCTGTGTCTCCCTTTTCTTTATTTAAAAATTTTATCTCCTGGTTTTCTCATTTCTTCTCCTCTTGGCATGCTAGCTCTCTCTGAAAGCTGAGCTCCAGCCAAATAATGGATCTCAGCTCAGATTGCCTCACCCTATCTCTATGTCTATGAAGGTTCCTTACTACTTTAACTTTCAAGCTTTAAATGGATATATCTAAAATTGATTTTGTCATCATTTTGTTTAGTACCTTACTGAGTATTCATTTCTTTCACTTTTTTGGTATAAGGGCTCAAAAGAAAACAGATTGAGTTCTTTTCAACCAGAACATGAGGTAAGCATGCCACTTTATTTCAATATTTATTTGTACCCAAACAGAATCCCTGCACCTCATCCTCCACTACTTGTTAATGGAGGGATGCCATTTGGTCTGAAAGAGCATTTGCTTTTTATTATGGATATATTATTTCATTTTTTTTCCCTTCTCCAATAATGAAAACATAACTAATAAATGCAAAGCTTTTGGTGATTCCTCATTGTGGTGATGTAATGTCATGTCCTCTTGTAGATACTGCATCCGATGAAGGGAAAACCTCCTATTTTTGGTGGACAGCAGATTCAAAGTGATGCCATCTTTGAAGGTGGTCTGCAGAGTAAGAGGTATGCCAATTGAATAAAGGACATCTGATGCAAGAACTCTCTCTCTCTCTGTTTTTAAATTTTCACATTCTCAGTTTGGTTGTATAACAACAACTAAGTCTTAGTCCCAAAACTCACAATCTGAGTTTGGTCATCTTGCTTCTAAATTGCCATAGGAGCATGGGTATCCGCTGAGAGCAAAAGAGGACAAAGTACCAAGAATGATTTTTCTCATTGCCAGCAGATTTGAGCTTCTGCTGTTGACGATGGAAGATTGATGAATGTACATAGGAATGTACTGCACATCAAAGATTATCAGCTCTTTTGCTGTATATGGAAATCTTGTTATCTCACCTTTGAAGAAACTGACGTTCTCACAAAAATTATGTTGAATTAGCTTTTGCTTTTCATACAGTTTCTAGGTTTTTGTTCATAATCCAATAAATATGTTAAAAGGCCGGTGTTGTATAGGCAATTTAAGCCACCTCACCCTCATAGCATCTTTTTCCACCTTTTTATGTAGAACCAACACCAAATGTAATGACCAAAGTAAAAAAAATATATGAAATACAGATGTTTCCTCCAAAGTTAATGTATGTTAATGAATTTTTGCACTATTTGCGGCAAAGATAAATTTTTGTGGGATGCTAGTGGGCCAGATTCTTATTTAAAAAATGGGCTGACGCAAGGGTTAATTGATGCAAGAAATAGAGAAGCAAAATTTACACCAACTTCATTCATGTTCTTGTATTCTGAACCGGACTTACGGCAGGAATCACCAGGGATTTGCATTGTGCATCACTGGATTTATTGTAAAATTATATTTATACATGTTCTCTTTCTATGGCAGTGATGCAACTATTTAAGAGCCAAAACGGCATTAAAAGGAAATTGACCGTAACACCATGGTAAATGAAATTCAATACCCATTTGGATGATTTTTTTTCTTAATTTTAAATTCTTGGATTTGAAAGCAATTTTCACAAAGCTAGTTTTGTGGCAGCATACTTGCACAGTATGTATAAGATTTGCATTTTAAAATCATTTGGACGCTACCCGCATATAAGTAAGCTTCTCATTGTCGGGAAAATTATTTACATGTGATACATAAATTGTGACTATAGCTTCTGATTGAATCATTTCAGTACCCTGCTTTGTCAGAATCCTTGTTTACTGAACTGTTCTTCGTTAAAGCCTGCTTTGTCCAACGCTTAATATCATAGGCTCTTTTGAAGGGCTTTTTCTCTTTGACAAGTCTTCTCTTTTTAATGGCGATGGCAAGATCATTTGGAAACAGTGTGTGCCAAACAAAGGCATGAAGAAGGGTGGAAAAGAACAAGATGGCCACCATTGTTGATGACACAAAAGAAAGGGTAAGCGCAAGGCCCTTGCTTATAATTGTTGGAACCTGCTCTGCGTACTTGATGGTTGCCACCGAGGCTGTTGTCATGGGAAAGGTGTATGACCACCATGCCACAGAAAACCTGCAAGATTTATTAGTGAAGGTTAAATTTAGTGGTAAATGGCTAAGTTTGACGGTATTTAGAGATGATGATATAACTTCATTTGACTGGAAAATGGTGTTTAGCTAAATTATCAGTAGGACTCATTGCATAATTTTTTTGGTGAGGTTTTTTAATTGATTAAAATACTATCAATAATTAAAGATTTTGCAGTCTTCAAATTATTACTTACATGGGGGGTAAGCTGAAGCCTCCCTTTTCAGCGTGAATAATTTATAAGAAATAATAGCTTACCTAAATCCTGTGAAGAAGTTGATTCGTACAACCAGTGAGACATAAAGAAACAATGCTATGAAGTAGCAAGTCCTTGACAAGCCATCAAATTCGCCATAGATTGTTTGCCAAGCAAGGCTTGCTGCAGATGGAGCAGCAATGAACATGGAGTATACAGGGTGTAGCTCTTTAGGCAATGTTTCACTTGTTGGTAATCTCTGATACAAAGTCACAAACAACACAAGATAATGTGCAAAGCCTACTGCCCACAAGAACTTAGCAGCCTCATTCCACCCCACTTTAGAAGCTAAAATAGCACCCACAAAGTTGCCAACTACTGAGAGATGAGAAGAGGGATTGGCTACTTTACAAAGACGCCTCTTCCCCCCTGAAAGCCACTGGCCATAGATTTTCAGCTCGAGTAAAAAATATGGAGCCATGAAGCTGCACCATATGGCAGGGTGAAGGATTTGAGGTTCTAGCATGGGAGGTGCACCAATGGCTAGGAACATGCAGACAACCCAGGGGGCAAAGAAGAAGTTAACACGGACGGGGTGGAAGAACTCTCTTTTGACAGCTTCAAAGTAGAATATGCATTTGAGTATGTAGGTGAAGGAGACGGAGATAAGGACTGCAAGGGCTAATAGCCAGAGACCAAGGTTGATGAATGGTGTAATGTGGAGAAATTTGGTTGCAGGGCTTGTCGCCAAAGTACGCCATAAGACCGCTTGGCTGCTAAGGCCAAGACAGATACCAAAGCATCCAATTGGGAACCGGAGTAGGAAGGGCCATTTCTCATCTTTGGGGAGGAGAATGTCTTCGTAGTCCTGCACGATAACAACATAAATGTAAGTTGAGATAATGGCAATAACAAAGGCCTCTCCTTGCTGAAAATATTAACTTGGTCATATATCATTTGGCTATCTGATTGAAAGGGGTTCATGAGTTGCATTTAAGTTCAAGAGACTAAACCAGATACAGTTTTGAAACATTAGCGTCTTCATCGAATTCTGAGAATAAAATCAGAACTCGAAAAGTAAAAGATCAAATTATGCAGTTCAAGTACACTAGATGGTAATAAAGGACAACTTGTTCTGATAAGAATGAAAAAAAAAAAAAAAATGTAGAGCCAAGGTTTGAACTTAAAATTAAAACCACTTAGCTTTGATCATACCATGCCATGATAAACTACTGCTTTTATTAATAAGCTGGAAAGGGTTAATTAATTACCTAATCATTATTCTAACATTAATGGAGTTTGGACATTTCGGTTGGAAAATTAAGAGTTTTCCAGTATAGTTACAAAACTCTTGGCGAAAATTATATTCATTTTTGAGTAACCAACCGAATGCGTCTTCAAAGTAACTCTAAAAAAATGAAGACAGAGAAACGTATGCTTTCAATCACTAATCATACTTGCCTAGTACTTACATTTCGCAGCATATAATTATGTTTAAAGAAGCTGTCATGACGAGCAATACATTAGCAAGAACAATCCAAGAGATACAATCATGCAACACACACGCATATATATATATATATACACATATACAAGTTTACCATGAAAATGTGAATATTACCTTGACTTGGTCTAGTTCAGGTCCTCTAAGGGCAGCAAAGTATCTTCCAGCAGGAACACTTTCATTAACCGAGTCATCAAGCCCAGTAGACACCATCTCCCTCTCTTTACGTGAAGGCAACAAAGGATTCTGCTTACTGAGAGTTGGTTTCGTCTTGAACAAACTGAAATCGGTTTTCGGTGCTCCCAAACCAATCCTGTTAGCCGAATCAAATCCTCCTAAACTTCGTCCACTTCTAGTAAGAACCCTCCTATCATCTTTGGCCTTGGACTCCCAATTGTGCACTGAAAAACCCGTCTCTAGAGAAACTTGCCTGTTTAAGCTCCTATGTGGTCTCTTATTAGTGTCTCTAACTTTGATGGGTCTGTTTATACGCTTATGATCAGCTTTATCTATCTTTTGGGTTTTTCCCTTATCTTCTTCTTCGGGTAAGACTTCATGGATATCTATAAAATGGGTCTCAAAAGAACTAGGAAATGCAGGTCTTCTTTCCATTTTGCTTCTTCTAAAGACTTAATTAGCAAATACTATGCTTAGTCCAAGGGCTAGTCTTTAGTGTTAAGTTTTTTATATATAGTTGATATATGATATTTTTTACAAGTTGTTTGTCTCAAATCGTGGGATGCTTCACGAGAAGTGGAAAAGAAGTAGGTTTTATTAGGTGGTTGATTATTTGTTAGATGAAATGGGAGCCAATACTTTATCGGATAAAAGTTATGTTTGGAAGGATATCCGTGAGAGGGTATCAAATTAAGGTTCTGTGGCTTCGGAGCTTAGCACTATATTAAAGCTTTGAGACCAACTCCGAAGAAGATTGGAAGAGCAAATTGTGCCATGCACAAGAGGGAGAAAGAGAGTGATCTTTCGACAATTCACGGGTGGTTCGGGAGACCCCTTCATGCACAAATCTAACTATCCTAAGCCACTGTTGTATGCTACACATTGTGGCTTGTTACTGTTTTGCTATTCTTTAATCCAAAATATCAATCCCACCTTCCCTTCGACCCTTTCCCCTGTTCCCCACTATCTATATAACCAAGAAAAAAAAAATCTAAAACGTCAACATGTAGAGAAAGAAGAGGAAAAGAGAGCGAGAGGGATGGGATGTTATTGTAGCATGTTTGGATGCATTCTTTGGGGGTAGATAAATGATTAAATGTGGGGGTAAATTACAACTTATCCACATGTGATTTGAAATTTGATACTCTACCCACCTAAAGTTTACTCAGTTAGAGTTTTGTAACTCACTAATATTAAAAATATGGCTAAATATATAGTTTTACTCAACTTTTATATTTTTCTCCTCAAAAAACACAAAAAAAAAGAAAAAGAAAAGAATTCAGCGGAACATTTACATCACGGGATTTCAAATTACAAGTTGGCAACTTAAATTTCAGTCAAATCTCAGGTAAGTAAAGTGTTAAATTTCAAATTACAAGTAAGCAAATTAAATTTCAGCCAAATCACAGATGAGAAGTTGTGATTTCCCCTTAAATGTGACTTAAGTGGTATCATAGATATCCACTTAAAGCAATTTTTTTTATCTTCCTTTAAGAAGGAAAATTAAAAAAAAAAAAAAAAAAAAAATCATGTGAGGTTTATTCTTTTTCTTCTTCTTTATTTTTTATTTTTATTTTTTTTTAATTAAAAAAAACTCTTAATAATTAATTAAAATATAAATAAAATCTAAAAAATATTATCATTTATCTTTCTTTATTAGGAATTTATGAAGAAAAAAAAAAAAAAAAAAAACCTTAACTGATCATGCTGCTAATCATTGCTAATTATTATGCTTATTAAAATTTTCAAATAAGTTCTGAAAAATCAATTAGTATGAAAATCTAAATTGAAAAGACACATCTAATTTTTTAAACATCGCAAATTTTCCATTGAAGTTCAGTTCAGATTACTTTCAAATAGTTTGAAGTAACTTTAAATGTCCTTAAAGTAGTTTCAAATGTGTTGGAAGCAAATTAGAAAAACATGAATTTTTAAGTACTTAATTACTAATTAGATGTGTCATTTCAATAGATTTTCATACTGATTGATTTTTCATAAGTACTTAAACATTCAAAAAATTGATTTTATTATATAAAAAAGGTTCATTAAGAATTAAAACCAAAATGATTCTCATGATGGTCATGGTTTGATATTGGAATTTCTTAGTAACATTCATTGTTATGGTCTTGGAGTGTAATAAATTTCCAATTTGCAGTTCCTGGAACTATTGGTTTGTAATACTATGCTGTTGTTGTTGTTGTTGTTGTTGTTGTTGTTGTTTTTTTTTTTTTTTTTTTTTTTTTTTTTTTTTTTTTTTGGAGAAACTTTGTAATACTAGGTTTTTAATATCTTATGTACTATTAATAAAATGATTTTCCTGTTTCGTCTTTAATTTTTGACATACCAAAATATCCTTATACAAATTCTGAAATGACATACTCTTTAGTTAATTTTTTTTTTCCTACACAAAAACAAAAAAGGTTAAAACAGTAATACTATCTCAAGGAAGAAAAAAAAACCATTATTCTCACCACTCATTTGTATTCATATGTTTCATTCCTATTTGTATTTGTTATCTATTTGAATTCAAATACTTCAATTATGTTTATAAAAAAATATATAAAATTATTACTTCCAAAAAATGTTAAAAGAGTAATACTATCTCATGTACCCAAAAAAAAAAAAAAAAAATCATAATTCTCACCCATTAATATTCAAATGTCTGATTTATATCTGCATTTATTATCTATTTGTACTCAAATACTTCAGTTATCTTCATTAAAAAAAAAAAAATACAATATTACTTAAAAAAAAAAAAAAAAAACCTACTACCTCAAGTAAAAACTACTCATTCTTATCTCAAAATTTCTATGGTTTTTTTTTTTTTTTTTTTTTTTTTTTTTTTTTTTTTTTAATTCTTTAAAAATTCCAAAAATTTTATCATCTAAATTCTTTATAGTTATCACAAATCTTCATCCATCTAATGTATATCATCTTTCTTTTGTTAATTTTTTTTTTTTTTTTTTCACTTTTCACAATTCTTATCACAATCAATAAATTCAAATGTCCTATTGGGTTTCAACTTCTTGTTGTTCTCTATCTCATTCTTAAACATTATTTAATATTACCTTACCTTTTCCTTAAAAAAAATATACGCATAGTTAATTATATATTACTTTTAAACATTGTAATACTAAACCAAAAAAGCCAAATAATATATAAAAAAGAGTATCATTACACGCGCAAAACACGTGCAACGAGTCTATTTAATTAAATAAGCCGATTGCAATCTATAGTACAAGTTTAGCACACGACACATGTTAAATTTCCACGCAGCTTAGGCAATGAGTCAAATGACATTTAATAAACTTTTTAGAATTTTTATACATCAACTCAAAAAAAAAAAAATATATATATATATATATATATATATTTTGATGGGTATACATCAACTCAAACTTAATTTTGGACCTGGTGGCCTACGGTAGGGTAAGCTCTTGCCACCTGCAGGGACAATTCTACTCACAGGCAAGTCTTGCGAAGAAATTGTCCGCCCAGCCCTGTACATAGGCTGAGAGATCTTAAATCAAGTGAAGGCGAGAATTTTTCAATCATTAAATATTCAGCATTCATATAACATAAGAAAAATTCCATCCCTTCAATGACGACAATAGACCAATTAAAAGGGATGTAGAATAGCTTGGTAGTGCCTTGGTTTTGGATACAAAATGTCACGGGTTTCAATCCTATCAATTCTATCTATTACTTCTCCTCTAAATGTTTCATTTGAAAACACTAAGAGGTGCTAACCAGTTAAGCTACAAAACTCTTCTTTTCATGTGTGAGAAAATAAATTATCATATCGTTTTATTTTAAGAGACTTGAAAATTTCCCGTACATCATGAACTAAAAAGAAAAATTAATGTCATTTATATATTTCTTCTAGAAGTAACAACCAATCAAACAACATCTCTATAATCAAATCTCTAGTCTACCATGCTTCATGCTTGAAATGTTTATGTTGGGTCCATAGGATGAGGTTGGCAAACTGTCACCTTGTGCAATCAAAATTTAGAATCTTAGAGTTTCTTGAGTGTATTTGAAGCCGACTTCAAGTTCAAGACACAAGCCAAGGTTCAAGTAGTAAAAAGACCTAAAATTTATGAAATCTTGACTTCAATTCGATTCTAGTTTGACCAATTGAGATTTAGCTTATCTCAACCGACTGAACCAAAATCTCAACTGATTGAGATTCGTGCAAATTCTGCCGTGTTTTTGTTTCAGCTGATCCACGGTTTTAGGGTTTACAAGTCAAGTATAAGGGCAACCCTAGAACACGATTTTGGTACGTTACATTAAACTAGATTGAACATCTCTATTAGGCTCACTTTTTTTTTCGGAGTTATTAAGCTCACGAATCATTATCAGGTTTCAACTTTCAGCTACGTATTGAGAATTGCTTAGGGCCAAAAAGACACCATTTTTTAAATAATAATAATAATAATAATAATAATAATAGAAACAAAAGCTTATAGAATATGGAGAATCACGACCGAGCCAAAAAAAAAAAAAAAAAAGAACGAAGAAATAAGAAGAGGAAGAAACTAACAAGAAGAAAAACAATGAATGAAGTTCCTTCTGATGAAAATGGTGACTAATTTGAGACGTTTGGCAAGCTCTACCTTGAGCTTGACGATACATGTGAGCCGATCGCAATCCCAAGCTTTTACCCCCAAAAAAATAGTGACAGAATCCCTTCCGAATTAATTAGTTTCATTAAGTTAACCTTTGAGAAAGATGAGTTTTACCAAACATTACATCTTACTATCCAACACTCCAACAAACGCAATAAATAGAATTTAAGCTAGCTAGGCTGCGAAAAAAATTTCAACAACCACCAAAATTTAAACAAAAGGCATATCTACACGTCCCAGTCTCTGATGCAGACAGATGCACAAAGAGAAAACTCACAACAGCACAGCAAATGCATTGCACCAAATATAGCATGTCTATTAGCAACCAACGTGATTATTTTGACCAACAATGAGATATCTCTGGCTTAAACTGCATGGGAAATATGTCACCTTCAAGTTAATCCCTACCGACACACACCGGGTGCAGATTGGTACAGAGTACAGACAGATAGTTGCAACTTGATCAATCATTCCACCACCAATGCCCATATTCAGAAATGTCCCCAGTAGAAAAAAGGAGGCATGTAGGGCATGAAGATGTTGGACGTCAACTTTTTGCTGATACAAAATTTACTGGAGATTTTGATCATTCTCATTAGCTATGGGTGGAAAAATCTTTTTACTACCATTACAATGATTGTCAATGACGTTTAATCAACTCAAAATCTCTTTTGACTCGACGTAAAACAGAAGTTGTGCAGCTTGTGCTAACAGGAAAAATATAACATAACCCAAGAAAACGACAGCCACAAAGAAAAGGGAAAAGGTGAAGAACAAGAACAATAATAGAAGCTATAATGCACTTAAAATCATAGCCAACATATAATAACAAAAAACCCTTTGGCCAGGCCTGGTGGTATGCTAATACAAATGATTAAAAGTCTATTTGGAAGCTCTTGGCCTTTCGTCTCAGCTTTAAAAAAAAAAAAAATAACAAAACTAGTTTTATTTAGTTATTTTTAGAATAACTAGCTTATAGTTTTGTCTTACATTTAAGATAAAAGTTACCAAAGACTATATCTTTTGATAAAAACCGTGCTTCCGGAAACTAGAAGGTTCCAAACACACTGAATTTGTATAAAAATTAAATCCTTGCCTCTAGAACAAATGAAAAATAAACAAATATAAATACAAATAAAATGAGGAAGAAAAAAATCCTCATCAAATGAGCTTGCTTTTACTACTTCATGGCTCCCACAATAAGCAATGCTTTTCACAAGCACAAGTGATTTCAAATTCACTAGAAAACCAACTTTCATGCATTTCTTCTCCCAGCAAGTAATACCAAATTATGATGTTATTAGCAAATAAATAGTTTGAATTGATTTCACACCCAAGGTTGTTGAATTTCACGGTACTTATTTTTTGAGACTTTATAATGCTCAAAATGATTCAGTAGTATTACCGGTAGAAGTAGTGTGTGTGTGTAAAAGAAAAAACAGACATTAATTAAGGAAGTAACAAAGAATACGATTCTGGATATGATAGAATGACAGAGAAACATACATATGGCTGACCTCAAATAGTTTGTTGAGGATCCATAGCTGACTCCAAAGTTCCAAGATTAAGGCCTTGTTGGTATACTGCTCAAAATAATCCCTCTCTCTTGAATCATTTCCTTGCAAAATTTTATCAGTCTTTTCATTAACAACACAACACACCCTATGTGACAGAGTGAGTCTGAAACCTTCGCCTGAAGAGCTAGAAATCAAAGCATCAAAGAATTCCCTTAAAAGCCACTGATAATCTAGCCAACAAGTCATATTATGTTGTCTTATATTATGATTATCTCCTACTCCCAAAGACATAAACAACTGAGATCATAGTAATAAGCAACAATTGCAACACATTTGAGAAGCAAATCAAAACTTAATACCAGCAAAGCAAAAGGCAGTAACCTCAGTTTCCTTGGAAAATAAATTTGGGATCCAACAACCATTAAAAGTTAAAATGGTCTCTTCTACTGTTCTGATAAAAACCAGATTGCCCATCAATCATTTAATGCTAATCAATAAAAATCCGACAAGATTCAATCTTTTGTGTTTCGTAAATCCAGTTCATACTAAGTAGAAATTTGCATCCAGGTAAAGACAGAACCAATATAACCAATGCCAGCAAAGAAGCAAAAAGTGAAATGGACAGAACCAACATATATACAGACAATATGTGAGGCAAAATGATGGTCAAAAGACAGAAATATTTTTTAACCAAATAGTTATATGAGAGAGTTTTCCTCCTCACAAAAAATAGTACATCTAAAATTGATATCTGAATCCAGTCTTCTACGTTCTCAAAATGCTTACACACAGGGAGAAAGTAAAAAAATGAGAGAATTCTTCTTATATTCTCTAACAACTAACTGCCCCCACCAATTAAAAGCCCCCAAAAATAGAGAATAAACAACCCACCTCCCACCCCCCCCAAAAAAAAAAAAAAAAATCAAAATTCCCTCTTTCCCTTTCTCCACTATCCTATACAGTTCCAACAATTCCATGAATTCAAAGTTTTTTTTTAAACGATAAACAATTTTATATAAAATAAAAATAAAAATAAAAAGAAGCGTGTTTATCGGAAATGAAAATGAAAAATAATTTTTTTTTTTCCCTCAATGGGTAGTGACCTTAGACCGTTTCTTGGCCTCGCTATAGAGCACCACACCCATAATTGTAACCGCGAAGCCCGTTATTCCCATAACGTTAACGGGGTTCTTGAATATCAAAACGGACACAACTGCCGCAACAGCTGCTTTAGCATTCCCCAAAACCTGTAACGTCAAAGCACTCGTGTGCTTGGTCACCAAGAAGTTGGTCAAATTCACCAAATACGCCACCGTGGCATTCCCAATCAGAAGGAAAACTATAAAACGGTCCCCACGCGCCTTCTCGAGCGTAACCGCCGCCACGTTTCCCTCAATGTAGAGCGTGAACGGTAACAGAATTAGCGCGGCCATTGGGGCCATATATAAGAGAAGGTTCATCGAATGTAGCTTTTCGGCTTCGGAGGTTAACAGAATCCCCTGAACTACGGACTTCAAAGCGCGTCCAGCTGTGGACCCCACGCAGATTAAGAAGCCGAATAGGTGAAAGAGAGGCTCACTGTTGCTGGCTACGACGATTCCGAAAACGACAGGTAGGAGAGCGAGGTAGACCTCCCCTGTCTCCTTCTTGCACGTGATGATGAAGGCAAAGACGGCGGTGAAGAACGGCGTCGTTGCGCCGATCGCTTGGTTGAACGACACCGGGAGGTAGCGCAGCGACGTGTTGCCGCAGACGACGGAGAAGCAGAAAATGGCGGAGAGTGCGAGGATCTTGAAGAACTGCCGTTTGGAGTGGATGTGTTGGAGCGGCACGATTTCGAGGAAGTTGATCGACGCGTAGCTGTAGGCGGCGCAGGCGATCATGTGGAGCATGGTGAGGAAGATCGGGTACTTGAAGCCGTAGAAGCTGAGGAGGTACTTGTTGAGGAGGAGAACTCCGATGTTGGATAAGTACCACGACGCTATGATCAGAGCCGTCGTTACCGTCGGCGAGAAGTAGGATCCGCCGGTGTAGGCGTTGTTGTTCCGTACGTCGCCCGGCGGAGTCGCCGGAATGTCGAGGACTTGGTCGTTCGCCGTTGTGTCGAGTCTCGGGTTGCTCATTCGCCGCGTCGTCCATGTCTGTGCCTCCACCATTGCCGGAAGGACAAAATGGTAATTAAACTTCCAACTTTGCCCCTTCCTTTGCGTGAGAGAGAGAGAGGGAATGGTGGCTTAGATCTGAGGGAGTGGGGGAGATGGGGATAACATAGATAACGAATGTGTGTGGATCTAATCGGAGGGTGGAGATTTAGATTTGGAGTGCAGGAGTAGTGGGAGCCGTTGGATTAGGATGGGGCATGGATGGAATAAATAAATATATAAGGAAGCGAGCTGAAGGTAGAGAGCTTAAGTTAGAGTGTCGGTGTTGGAAGATGAATCCTTTTGTTGAAGTACTACGGTCTGACTAGGAATTTTTACCCTTAATTTAATTTTTTTTACTGATAGTAAAAAAAATACACTGTACAGCGCATGGTCTACACGTGTGGGTGTTGACTGTAGTAGCCAATGGGATGAGAGAGTAAAATCTGGGCTTTGAAAAGTTTTGTTTTTTGATTGGTTTATTATTACCAGAATCTGGGTGGAATCTGATTTGGAGGTTAAGACCTGAGACTAGAGGGAATCAAAAACAGTATGACGCAGAAAATCCTGGAAAGATTTTAATGGGAATTAGATTTGGAAATATCTTCGCTAGTATGACTTTTAGGTTGAACCATGTTATGTATGACCCCGTGGGCTTTCTTTGATCCGCAAGTCATTTTTTGATCCGCAACTCTCGACATTAAAATTATGGTAAAAGATCTCGAAAATCTTTAAACTTAGCAACTCTTTCTATAAGTTTATAATGCATAATTTTTTTATTTTCAGAATTAGAAATATGAGAATGAGATCCATCCATATGGGTTTCCATTTAAGGTGGTAGAGTAATTGAGTACATACGGAACGGAAGGATGTCGTCTTCAATCCCTTTCTCTAGTTTAATAGTAGTGATTAATATATTATGAAGTTGCTGTCACATCCTTGAATCATGTTCGCATCTCACAACACAAATCAAGGGCCTAATTGTTTTTTTATTAATAAATTAAGTAATGTATTAAGCAAAAGAAGAGGAAACACCACCTTCTCCCTTCTTAATAGAAGTTAGGAACAGAAGAGACTGGGATGTTTCCCCTAAAATTTCAAAAAGAAGCCCACTTTGATAAAGGGTGAGGAAGAAAGTTAGAAGGTCTTAATTATGTGATTTACACTTCAAAAAGAGACTGAATTCGAAACATATATAATTCATTCTGCAGTAAGATAAATTGACCAATGTAGTCTATGTAGAGGAGAGGAGCATCTAATTGGTTAAAGAAGACTGCCTTTATTAGCCTAATAAAGTGGGAAAGTGCAAATTTTGTTGGCACAGTGCTACAATGCCATCTTACATGTAGGATGGCACTGTAGAACTATGCCAAAAATAATATTAATATTTTATTCATACTTTTCTCTCTTATCTCTCATCTCTCTCTGTCTTTCTCTATCTCTCACTCCCTTTCCTCTCTTTCTTAGATACTACATGGGGTTGAGCATCATGCACCAAATCGAAGCTCACACTTTCTCAGATACGAACTTAGCTGAGACAATCAGGACAGTGAGCGCAGCATCTGTGTGGAAATCTCTAATGTCGAGTCTCCGATGCAAGGTCCAAAAACCAAATGTGGATTTTGGTCCATCACCGCCATTGAGTCCGTGCAGATCGCCAGTGCTTGGAGCGACATGAGCCAATCTCTCAATGGCGTGTAGAGCCTTTACAATGGAGCCAATTTCTCCGTGGCGTGCTGTGGGTGCTGATTGGGTTTGTTTAGATCAACAAGTGGCTGATGTGGTGATTTTGCCATGTGGGTTATGGTTTTGCCGTGGGTTTCTAGGTTCAGCTTTGTGTGTGTGTGTGTGTGTGTTTTTTTTTTTTTTTTTTTTTTTTTTTTTGATGGTTCTTGTAGTGGTTGTTTCTTGTGGTTGTTGGATGTGATTTTTGGCGGGTTTTTTTTTTTTTTTTTTCCTCTTGGTGGTTTTTCTAGTGGTTGTTTCTTGCGGTGGTTGTTGTTGGTGGTGGGTTTGGTGGTTTTTTTAATGGATTTTGGTGGTTGGCATGGCGGTGGCGTGGTGGTGGCTATTGTGGTTGTGGTGGTGGTTGCTAGCTAGTGGTGTGGTGGGTTTGCTGGGATGTGAGTGACAGTGGTTTTACGGTGGTGGTGATGTTTTAGACCCAGAGAGACCTTGCTGGTTGTTTTTTTTTTTTTTTTCTTCTTATCTGTTCTTGACTTCTTGTGCCAGAGGTTGAGGGAGAGAGACGAAAAGGAAAAGAGAGAGAGAGAGAGAGATAGTAAAAAAAAAAAAAGAATATTTAAATAAACTAGAAATAAAAATAGATTTTTGGGATATTTGGTGTATTAAAAAATGGTATGTTACAATAGATAAAGTAACTTTTTAGAATGGTAAAATAGGATGGAATGAGATTTCCAGATGTGGATGCTCTTTGAACCACATGTATTTTTTAGAGAGTACAATCTAGCTTTGTAGGGTAAGCTTCTTGATTACTACTTCTTACTGTGCTTCCCCTTACTTTAAGGCCGATCGACTGTTAAGATTTCATTTATTTTAAATATTTTATAATAAATAAATATGCTAAAAGCCAAAAATTCATTCTAACTGCAATTGTGAAGCACTGAAGTCGAACCTTTAAAGGGTCATTGGGATCTAATTCCACCACCACATAAAGTTTTGCATGACTTAAAATATCTCTACAAATTGTGAACAAGAACTTTAATGTAGACTTGTAGAAGCAATACCTCTATAGGATTATATATTAAGCTTTTCCACGTTGTAATTTATGTCGCCATAACTTAAACAGTTGTAACTCATAGTAGTGCATTTTTTTTTTTTTTTAATCTTCAATTTTATTAAATGAAATCAAACTACAATTGGGGAATAACAGTCAACCTCACAAACTGTCTTTAAGACATTTGGAATGCTGAAATTATTGAAACAAAATGACTGGAAATTAGAAAGTGAGAGTTTAGCAGCAACATGTGCTCTTGCGTTACATTCTCTCTTGACCCAACTAAAAGAACAAATAAAAAAAGACTCTTTAAGACTAAGAATGCTACTAATGGTGTTGCTGATAGACCAATCTGGGGTGGTTGGTGAGAAGGATAAAGGATCAAAAAACAATTTTTCACATCTCCCACAATGAAAATGTGGGGCCAATTTTCATCCTTAGCAAGCTAGACGACCCAAAGTATGGTTATTGCTTCTGATCTAAGGGGGAGCATGTAGGAATAGTTCTTGCCCAAATCTTCTAGACTTCACCTCTGTAGTCCCTAGCAACAACAACAATTGCATTGCTATTCTGGTTGTGGCAGCATCAATGTTAAGCTTTATGCGTCCAAGGGAAGGTGCGTGCCACTTGCAAGAGTGAACAACATTGTTGCATGAGGGGTGAGTAGCTGATGGTGCTTATTGAGAGAACTTTGCAATGCTTTGATGTATATGTTTGATGGAGGCATGAATATCCGCTATCCCACCCGTGGTGCACTATGTGATTTCTTACCCGCCAAATTTTATCAAGGATTACAGCCATATTAAGAGTAATGAGCCATTGGTTTTCTGATGGGCATGGAGCTTTTGGCGGGTCAATGAGCAATTTGATGATATCTACAATAGTGGAGTGGGATGGTCATCTGGTTTAAAACCCTAGTAGCAGGAATACCACAAGACTCTAGTTGTTGGACATTTAAGGAATAGAAGGACTCTAGATTCGGCTTCTTGATGGCACAGGGCACACAATGGATATTATGATTGGGTATTTTCCTCTGAAGGTTTTCACTGGTGGGAAGGGTGTTTGCTCCGATTCTCCATAAAAGCACATTTACTCTATCAGGTGCCTTGATTTTCCATAATTTCTTCCAAACAATGTTTGAGCTTGTGAGGCTATGGTATTGCTCATAGTAGTGCTTGCTAGTACAGCAAGTCACCCAATATCTACAATCTGAGAACTATAGGACAAAACTCAAAAACTAGAGAATAGCTGAGAGAAAGAGATAGAACTATTTTTCATGAGTTTCACAAATGAGGCTACTACACCCTTTTGTAATCCACTTAAATGTAAGTTATATTTTTGTGAGAGTTAATCCCATTAAATGTGGCCAACCAAAGGTCATGCCACTAAGGAGTAATTAAAATTATTTTATTTTCCTCTTTGGTCCATAGAATTTCAAAATTTTGACACAAGTTCAAAATAAATTCACATGTTTATGAATTAGATGACCCAATGAAATAGTTTTATTTGATTTATACAATATATGCACATATATTTCACAATACATGAGAATCGTTACTACACCCAATGACACTTATAGCCATACACAAAAAAATATGTCACAATTAGTAGAAGTTGTGTAACAAAATTTAATAAAACCTACAATCATTCAAGAAAAATAACTTCAAGATGGTCCAAAATATTCTTACACAGAGAAAATCATGCCAACTAAATTTTAGGGCAAATATGTGTTTTGACTTGTTGGATCAATTGGTCAGACCCATACCCAACTTGTGTCAACGGGTTAAGTTTTGGGTCGACCATTGTTACAGATACATGGGGTTACAAATTTATTTACCCATATTCACTTAATTTTCTTTCGTGTTTGAGTGAGTTGATGAGTTTGAGTCCAGTTTTATAAATTTTATGCACAGGTATACTACTAATTAAAATAAAATTATAAACAATGTTATTAGGAGTAAGCCAATGAGGCCCTTGTTTGAAGTCTAACAAACTAAAAACTTAAATATTATATTTGGTTGAGATATTGGAAAATACAGGAAATAAAAGATCGTTATTTTTTCTTTCTCCGATGTTTAGTAAAAAGAATAGAATATGGGAAGATAAAATAATAAATAAATAAAATTGTATACAACTTTACTAATTTGTTTGGGAGAAAGAAGCGAAAAAAATAAATAATATTTTGTTTTAATTACCATTATAGCCCTATTATATAAGAAATTATGCTAAAGCTTTTTAAAATTTTATTACAACCAAAATATATATATATATATATATATATATATATTTATATAACTATATATATTGAATTTAATAATTGGGAAATGAGGATTTAACCTCGTGAACATTTTCATTAAAAATACTAGAAAGTTCCCATTAAAGTACAAAGTTCTTGACACGATAGTATCTTATATTAACAAATAAATATTAAGATCAAACAAGTTGCAAATTTTAATTGTGTTTCCTCTCTTTATTTTTCCTTCAACTTGTGAGTGAGTTTGGTTGGGCTTTTTGAAAAAGTGTTTTTTGATCAAAGTGGAATTTTCAAAAAGTGTATAATGAAAAAGTGTTTTTTTCAAAAGCTGAGTGTTTGTTAAAAATTGTTAAAATGTATTTTTTGAAAAAACTAAGTGTAGGGGCTCCTTTTTCAGAGGTGGGCCCCCTTACAATGAATTTGTAGAGAGTGGGGCAAAGGGTTTGGCTCCGGCCGGCCCCTCGCCGGTCTTCTTTGGACTTCTCGTTTGTTTGCTCTCCGTCTGGGGTTGCTCCTCGGCTGGGGTCCGAGGAGGCCCCCCTTTCACTAGGGGGGTTCTTTGACTTATATACTCTCTCTGGCTTGATCCTGGCCTTACAGCTGTTGGCCATCCGGGCTAATGGCTCAGGACTTGTCCCATCAGACAGGTTCTTTCCCATGCCGGGGGTTGCTGCCCCCAAGGCTTTTCAGTGAAGGGTCTTGTCAGCATTGATGGAACCTGGAGGGCCTGGCAGAATAGTTAAGTGTGGATGTGACCACCTGCAGTAAGCCTGCCCCCCTAACCAGATTAGGCTAGGTGCGCCGAGGATAGGTGTATCCTCGGCTCGGGCCTTGGAAGGGCTGAAACCTTTAGGCCGACCATCCGGGGAGATCTCCTTCCTCGGCTTGGGCCCTGGGCCCGCCCAAAGGTGGGCCGGGGATTCTGGGCCCTTGGGCCCCACAATAGCCCCTCAAAAACCCTGCTGCACGTACCCTCGGACGGGGAGGAGGGTTTTGCAAACCTCGGCCCCTATGGTCCGGAAGGCCGTTGGTTCGGCTGGTCCTTTCTTGAGTGGTCGGATCGACCATTAGGCCTTTCATTTAGGTAGTTAATTTCTTCACGGGAACGGATTCTCGGACCAAGCAGTACTTTGACCCTATCGTAAAATAGGTAGCTCCTCGTGTGCAGTTGCTGCCTTTTAAGTACGAGTGGTCAGCTCCCCGTAGGCTTGAGTCCGAGGACCATGCAAGACCTAGGTACAATTGCTGCCATCGTTTCCATGTGGCTAGCTCCCCATAGGCTTGAGTCCGTAGACCATGCAAGACCTAGGTACAGTTGCTGCCTTTTAAGTACGAGTGGTCAGCTCCCCGTAGGCTTGAGTCCGAGGACCATGCAAGACCTAGGTACAATTGCTGCCATCGTTTCCATGTGGCTAGCTCCCCATAGGCTTGAGTCCGTAGACCATGCAAGACCTAGGTACAGTTGCTGCCTTTTAAGTACGAGTGGTCAGCTCCCCGTAGGCTTGAGTCCGAGGACCATGCAAGACCTAGGTACAATTGCTGCCATCGTTTCCATGTGGCTAGCTCCCCATAGGCTTGAGTCCGTAGACCATGCAAGACCTAGGTACAGTTGCTGCCTTTTAAGTACGAGTGGTCAGCTCCCCGTAGGCTTGAGTCCGAGGACCATGCAAGACCTAGGTACAATTGCTGCCATCGTTTCCATGTGGCTCCCGAGCATGAGGACACAGTGTTCACCTCTCTGGGCAACTCAGTCTCACGTCGGTTAGGGGTCCATCCCCCTAGCCCCTTGCAGGAAGCTGGAGCAAGAGCTATTGTACAACGATTACGCTGTCGCCTCCAATAGGATTTTTGTCCTCGGATCCGAGGACTTCGTTTTTGGCGGGAGGTTATCCTCGGGTCTTTTCCGTGAGCTGTCTTTCCTCAGGTTGGCTTGTGACTTCGCACGTGGGGCTGATCTTGCTTCTGGTTCGTGCTCCTCATCCTTCTGGTTTACGAGGCGTCGCTTGGCCTTCCGCGCTTCCTGTTTGACGCTTCGGTGTCCGTAACGCGCCTCCATTAATGCCCTCGTAAATCAACACGCAGCAGGCAGCTGGCAATCCCCTTGGAACTGGGTGGGAATTAATTTCCCTTGACAATTCCCTTCGAATTCCGCGCGGTTCAGCCCCCGCTGGTTTTCGCCCTCCATAAAAGGCGTTCTGGGGGGAGCGTTTCTCCTCATTCCATGAATTCTCCCCCACAAATAAGCGTAAACACTTTTGCCCTTTTGAGTCCCCTTGATACCACCACCAGGGTTGTGACCGCAGTTAGGAGACCTGGAGCCAAGTGCCGCCGTGGCCGCAGTCCCCACTGGGCTGCCGGCGCGGCAGAGTTTAGGCGTAACACTGGCCGAGTCTCTCATGGCGGCCAGGGGGGACGTCGTTGAAATACCTAACGTCTTCCCCCAGAGTGCACCTCCGACGGAGGGAGCACGCGAACTCTCGTCATGGCCGGCGCCCGAATATTGCCGTCTCCGGCGGTCAATGCTCGTGTAGTCCGGAGGGGGTCGAGGAAGCATCACGAGGGAGGGTGTCCCGGGGTCTGGGGGCTCCTCACTTTGTTCAAGCTTTGGTTTGAAGGTGAGCCAGCCCCTAGACCCCCTTGCCGTGCTTTTACCGTCAAGTTCTCCCATTCTCTTAACGCCAATAAAAGCACGGCTTGACACTTCCTTCATTCCTGGCAGCAATTCTTTGCGAGTCTCTTGCCCAGCCAGTCCCGAGACCGGTCCGCCTGAGCCTCCGATTGTAGGATTAGCTGGTAGGAGTTCTTGTAAAACACGCCTGTCTGAGCCTCTGATTGTATTTGTAGCTTAGTTTTTTTTATGAAATAATGGGAATTGTGGTTGTAATCTCTTCTGAATTAATAAAAGACCTTTCTTTTACTTGTTGCTGAATTTTCTTTTCGCACTGCCATTCTCCTCTTTTTTTTTCTTTTGCATCGCCAACTTCTGAGTGGTAACTGCCTTAGAACGATCGCCGGTCGCACCGGCCGGCACACTAACCCTTCCCACAGACGGCGCCAATTGTAGGGGCTCCTTTTTCGGAGGTGGGCCCCCTTACAATGAATTTGTAGAGAGTGGGGCAAAGGGTTTGGCTCCGGCCGGCCCCTCGCCGGTCTTCTTTGGACTTCTCGTTTGTTTGCTCTCCGTCTGGGGTCCCTCCTCGGCTGGGGTCCGAGGAGGCCCCCCTTTTACTAGGGGGGTTCTTTGACTTATATACTCTCTCTGGCTTGATCCTGGCCTTACAGCTGTTGGCCATCCGGGCTAATGGCTCAGAACTTGTCCCATCAGACAGGTTCTTTCCCATGCCGGGGGTTGCTGCCCCCAAGGCTTTTCAGTGAAGGGTCTTGTCAGCATTGATGGAACCTGGAGGGCCTGGCAGAATAGTTAAGTGTGGATGTGACCACCTGCAGTAAGCCTGCCCCCCTAACCAGATTAGGCTAGGTGTGCCGAGGATAGGTGTATCCTCGGCTCAAGCCTTGGAAGGGCTGAAACCTTTAGGCCGACCATCCGGGGAGATCTCCTTCCTCGGCTTGGGCCTTGGGCCCGCCCAAAGGTGGGCCGGGGATTCTGGGCCCTTGGGCCCCACACTAAGTGTTTGGCTACCACTTATAAAAGTGGCGGTTTGAGTGGTAAATTACCAAAAAAAACAATGTATTTGTAAAGTATTGTGAAAATACTTTCTAATTTTTTTTAATAAAACTTTCTAATTTTTTTTTTTTTTAAAAGAACTTTCAAAGTTTTTTAAAAAATTATTTTTTTCTCACCAATATTAACTAATAATAACCTATCACTTAAAATTTATTGTGAAAATATTGCGATTGCATTTCTCAATTTTAATTTCTCATTCTTTATTTTATTTTTCCCTTATTTCTTTACTCTTTTTTTTTCATCCATATTTCCTTCTTCTTCTTTTCCCCCCCCCCCTTTTTTTTTTCCTCCTCCACACACGTACCCTTCTAATTATTTTTTTTCCTTTCTTTCCCCCTTTTCCCTACCCGGACACTCCAAAACATTTCACTTTTCTTTTCTTTTTTTCTTTATTCCTTCTTTCACTTTTCCTCTTCCCCTAGAACGTTCCCCTTTTTATCTTTTTTTTTTTTTTAATCTTTTTTTTCCTACCACCTCCAGAACGTTCCCAGTTTTCTTTTTCTTTTTCTTTTTTTCCTTATTTCCCCTTTTTCCCTAGCACTTCCTCCAGAAAATTCCAATTGCTGCATAGCTCTCTCTCTCTCTTTTTTTTTTTTTTTTGACAGTTCAAAAGCTACAAGGAAGAGAGAAGATCCCTTAAGTCTCTACCACCATTGGGTTTGTATTTGATTTTGATTTTGGGTTTGGGTTATGGGTTTTCAGTTGATAGTTTAATTTTGAGTTGATTTTCTGTAGATTTTGGGTTTGATTTTGAGTTGATTTTGTTTTGGGTTGATTTTGAGTTGGGTTTGGGATGAGTTTTCCAATGGGGTTTGAGTTGATTTTAAGTTGTTTTGTGTTGATTTTGAGTTATTTTTGGTTTTGTTTTGTTGATTTTGTGTTTGGATTATCAAATGTTGAAATGAGTTTTGTTGATTTTGTTGATTGTGGTGGTAGACCGGTGATAGTTGGGTGGTGCTGTGTTTGTAGCAGCACAGTGACGGCAGAGCAGAGAGAAGAGATGAGAGGAATGGGGATTCTTTATTGAAGGGTAATTTGGTAATTCCCCAACTCACCTCAACGGATATATCAAAACGCGCATGGACTTTTGGCAAAATGGACCTGAAGAGCTCCTTTCATTCCTTGAGTGTTCTCTTCACAAGTGTAAAACACAACTTTTTCCAAAAAGTTGTGTTTTATACTAACCAAACGTACTTTTTTGGCTGGCTTTTTTCAAAACGTGCTTTTTAGGCGGAAAAAGTTGAAACAAACGAGCACTAATTATATGGGTACGGGTGCAAAATGGCAGTCATCCTTGATTTCATTTTTCATTTTGTACCAAATGAATGAAAATTTCAATCTCTCTATTTTCCTCCTGTTTCTATCATCTCTGAAATCCCCCAACCAAACAGACACTACATAACCGTTGTCTCCAACCACTTCTTTTCATTTTTTGGGTTTGTTGAAAGTGGATTAGGCTTTTGGGTTTATAACTGATTTATGTCCCACTATAAAGAATCTTCCATGAATAGAAAAATCAACAAATGTCAAAGCAGAAGAAGAGGGCATGGACCCAGCGTTCCTGCTCAGGTGGGTAAGTCTTAGCGTTTCCTTATTGACGAATAATTGCTCATTTCAAGCCCAACGGGCCCTATTTCCCCACTCCTGTCCCATTGAAAGCCTATTTGTTTACATAATCTTCAATGTTGCAAGTATATAAAGAGGTGCGAAAATGCAGTAGTTGTTGAAACCCTTGGTTCAAATTGTGGTCCGTAGAGCCCAGAAAATTTATAACCGGGGCCATCGCTCTCTGACGCTAGGCTCAGTTTTGGACTACAATTTCTTTTTTCTTTTTTTGGGTCGTGGACTTGGAGGTTCTAGAAGCTAGACCATGAAGTAAGTTACTAAAATCCAGCTGATGTCTCTCCGGTTCTAGAGCATCAAGGCCTGACGCAACTTGATGCTAGCTCAAGTGCTGACGTCATACTTGAAATTTGAGGTTGTCGAATTAGAGGATTGAGTGAATTGATTTTTTTTTTTTTTTTTTTTCGCTAAATTTGAGCGAATTGATTGAGTCATTAAGGCTGTGTTTGAGCGAATTGATTGAGTCATTAAGGCTGTGTTTGTTTCGTGTAAAACGTTTTCCGGAAAAAGAAAATATTTTTAAGTGTTTGGTTGAATTATGAAAATCGTTGTGGAAAATATTTTCATGTGTTTGGATGTATTCTAAAAATGCTATTTTTCAGAAAATTTTCACATTTTCTCGGCATCCAAACAAATTTTATTACAAAAAATTTCCTGAAATCATTTTCACCCAAAACAAACACAGCCTAAAGTTCATTCTCCGTTGAATTAAAGGTAAGATTGCTTTGGCATAAAAATGGTTAGGTTAAACTATTTTTACACGTTTTTTTTATATAATTTTTTTAAAGAAAAAGATTGGAATTGTTTTGAAATCAACCCCTTTAAAAACTCCGATAAAAAAATTCTGTATAAAAAACTTGTAATTTACACACTCGTTACAATAAATATTACTTTTAATACTTTAGATGAGTTAATAGTGAAAAATAACAATGAGAGTCTCGTTGTTATTTTTCACTATAAACTCACCTAAAATAATAAAAATAACAATATGTCAATTTCGTTATAATATGTCTCATTTTGAGACATATTATAACGAAATTGACATATTGACATCGTTATAATAGTTGATGATTTCAATTGTAAATTTTAAAAATTGAAATAACGGTTTAGAAGCAAACCATAATTTTGAAGAAGGTTTAAAGTGTAGTTTAACCGAACAGTTATTAGAATTCGAAGTGTAACACAATTGACTTACGTGAATGCCTCATTAACCAGAGACAAGTGACTTGAATTTTACCATCCCTCCGGGCTGCAGCCCATAGCTGGACTGAACTCGTTAAAAAATTAGAAGAGATATCTGAATTTAACCGAATGCTTCCTGGGCTCACGTTGTCATTCACAACTATGCAAATCAATGCCGATGTATTAGGCTGCTTAACACTAGTTACACTACCGAATATAAATAAGATGATTAAATCTCGTCTTTTTTTTTTCTTTTTTCTTTTTTTCTAAATTATTAATTTTTTTTAAATGTTTTTAAACTATACATGCCAATATGCCATTGCCAACGTCTTAGTCCTACTTTAACTCTTTTTTTTTTTTTTTTGTAACTTTTGATAAAAAATGGAAAAAGAGAATAATGGTGAGAATTTATTACCGAAACAAAAGTAAGAACTAAGCTGCAACTTAGATTTGACATGATAAAAAGTTTGTTCATGTTTATTTATTTATGAACAAACTAAGATTAACCTTTAATTTAAGGTCTGTTTAATAAACAAACCAAATCTAAGAAGAAGAAAAAAAATTGTTCGTGAGCAAGTTGTTTATAGGACTTGACAAAAAGACAAGTCAAGCTTAGGCTGGTTTATAGGCCTTGGTGATGGGCTTGATTTGGATTTGAAAAATAAACTCATATCTTAATAAGCCTTTGATTAATTAGAAATTGGAACCAATATGTTCAAACCAAATGGGCTTGATTATATGCTTAATATGGATATAATAATGTAATTTTTTTTGAACTTGAACATGTTATATTTATTGTCGAGCTAAACATCCAATACTCACAAAATTCGCCTAGTTTATAGCACACAGAAGTGACAAAAATTTTAATTTTTTTTTAATTTTTTATAAATACCATAAAATTTGAACTAGGGCTTTTGCTCAATAGAATTTTCAAACATATAAAAAGATTAGATAAAACAAAAACCAAAAATTAATAAGCAACAAACATTCTTGTCCCAAGGCCAAAGCTGATTAAAGGTGGAGCCCTTGAGTTTTTTCATCCCTTCGCTAAACAACAGCACCTATGTCAAAATTGTTTCATCTATCTGAAACAATTCACCGACCAAGCACCCCCCCGTTGAGAAAACATGTAAACCCCAAACTAAATTTTGTAATACACGGACCTACCCAAAAAAGGCACTTCTCAATACTTACAGAGCAACGTTTTCTGAGTACCTACCTCCATGAATAACACTCTCAGGAGAGAACCCCAATCTTGGAGAGAAATTACTGCTGCTGCTACTGCTGCCACTGCTATTCACAGAGAGTGAAATAGAGAGGTTGGTGTTTGAGCTAGAAGCTTCCCAAGTCGTAGGTTGAGCAGGTTCCACAAGCTTTCTTGAACGCTGACGGCCTCTTTGCATGTGCCTCTCACAGTACTTTTTATGTGGAACAACTTCCTTGCTACACCTCCATTTCTTCCCATCTGTTCTTCTACATCTCCCAGCCTCTGGATCAGGATCCATGCCCATTCTATGGTCCCAAGACAAGGGGCTAGGCCCCAGAACTGGGGGCAAAGAACATTTTAACAAAAATAAATAAACAAATAAACCAACCCAATTCAAATCTCATGGACATTAAGCAAATTGAAACTTAAAAAATCCCATGTAGAATGTCATCAATGAGACAGAAGGGTGATGATTTGAGGTACTTACAGCTAGTGTAGCCTAGAGGCACCCGATCATTGAGACCACCAAATACGTTAGCAACACTCTTCCATATAGGGAGAAGAAGATGATGTGGCACTGGAAGCCCAGCTTCGATGTACTTGTAAATGAGTGCTTGAAGCTGTAACTCCTGCAGCTGAAAAATGGTGAAAACACGCGATTTTGTGCTGTGTCCAGACCCACGTCCAAGCTCAAGATTAAGCCCAACTGGAGTTGAGCCATCAGCTCCGTTTGATCCGAATCCAATGGTATTCATGTCCCAAGAATTATCACAACTAGTTGGTCCAATCCCTACTGTTAAGACCAAAAAAAAAAAATAGTGATTAAAATTTAACAATCAAACAAAAAGCATCAGAATAATTGCACAATTGTGGTGGAATACTGAGTATGAGTACCTGTATTTGTGAAACGAACAATCTTAGGAGGTGGGGTTCGGTCCTCCATTTTAAGCTCAGAGCATCAAGATGGATGGTCAAAGTAACTGAGCAAAAGTAACTGCAGGGATAGAGTCTGAACTCTGAAGCACAGTGTAAACAGACCATATAGATCTCAGTTCCCAAGTCAGAGAGATTGGCACAGCCCGTGGGAACGACGCCCAAAAGAGAATTATTATATAAACATAAAAATATGTTTCCAAAACGACAATGTAGCTCTGACACCACACGTACCTGTTGTCCCCTTTGCCCACCTATGACCTATCCCACCCCACTCCACCACAACTGTTGCGAGTGGAGTAATTGACAATCACCTTGGATTATCACTGTACTTCTTTTACCTCTCTAGCTCTGAACAGAAAAGTATTTACTCCAACATCCATGTGAATCTATCATAACAGTACTGTTTTTATTTGTTGTTATTTTTACAATATATAATTTTAATAATTCTACCAAAAAATTATTTAATAAACTATTTTTAAAAAATTGTGTGATTGATAATAATACAACTATTTAACAATTTTATATTATAAATTACAGTAATGGTAATCACTAAATTGAAGCATCCTCAGCGTGACCTTTATTGCCCATCATCAGAATATTCATGGCAGTATTTGTAAAATAGAATAAGATCTACATTTTGCCTAATTAACTCTCAAAATTTTTTGCATCAATTTATATATCATTGTTGAAAAATATATTTGTGCTAAAAAACTTTTCAAATATAAACAATTATTTTAGCTTTGCAAATAAATATTTTAATAGTTTTTTTTTCTTTTGGTTTCATTATTAAAAAAGGAAGAAAGGTAAATGATTTGGAATAATAAAATAATATTGTAATAAAATAGTGTTAAAAAAAAAGATAATGATGTTTAAAAAGTTTGTATATAAAATAGAAATGCTAAATTTCAAATTAAACCCTTAAAATTTAGAGGTATTTGGATTTTACATCTTAAAATTTCAAAATTTGGACTTAATCCTCTAAAATTTAGGAGTATTTGAATTTTACACTTTAAAGTTTGAGAATTTAAATTTTATATCTAAATGTCCTATTCTATTTGCATTAGCATTCATTTAATCCACATTTTTTGTTAAGTGCTATATGGATTTTTTTAAGCTTGTTTAATTCATCTGATGAAATAATGTCACATCATTTTTACTATATTATATTATTTTAAATTATTCAACCTTTTAGGCTACAAAAATGATGTGAAAAATTAAGTTTCAAGGGATAAAATTTAAATGTTCAAAAATTTTATAAGATAAAATTTAAAATTTGAAATTTAAAGATATTAAATCGAAAGTTCAAACACCTCTAAAATATAATTTGCAATTTAATTTATTAAAAAAATAGGTTCTTTTTCTTAATTCTTACGTTTATTATCCTTATGAAAAAAAGGGGAAAAAAAAAAAAAAAAAAGGTATAAATCCAGATTTATTCTTCCCACAAAAAGACATAGAAAGTGATGATGGTTGAGGTGAGAGTGGTAAGACTGCAACAGCTGAGACTGTCAGAAATTGCAGAAGCTGCCGCAGAAGCAAGCACGTTGATCAGAATTTCCAGGTCTTGGAGTGAAGTAGGGTTGCAATATTATATTTATATTTATATTTATATTTATATAGGAGCTGAATGATGTCATTGTCTGACAAAGAGCTTTTGTCTTGGCCTCGCTTCCGTCTCCCACTTGTGCAGTTTAATCTGAAGCGCATCCAGACCGTGTGTATTATTATATATTGTCTGGAAGACATGAAATTCCGTAAGATTCACGTGACCCATGACCACCATGATAAGCAAGTTGTGAAGATACAAGTCGAATTATACTTATTACCCAAAAAAAAAAGGTCGAATTATACTAGTTCATTTATATTATGGTGACATGCGACATGTCGCAGACACCTGCACTTGTTTACTTTGGTTGCCGAGTAGGACATCAACTATAACTGCAAGTCGTGGAGCACTACTTTTGGACAAAACTTATGCTCTATTTGTTTTAGCAATAACGTTTTCTAAAAAATAAGTCATTTTTTAGAAAATTATTTTCTATAAAACTATCTAATTTTCTTATATTTTGTAGCAACCTTAAATGAGTTGAAAAAAAATCTCTAACTTTGCTTTTTTTGGGTTGCTGTGAAATAGAATTGTTTTCCAAAAAGTATTAGTGAAAAGCAATTTTTAAAAATAAACCATATTTTTTATATTGATTAAAGATAGTTTTCCTTTAACTCATTTATTTTAATGCTACCAAATACTAAAAAATATGAAAAACTATCTTTACATAATGCTTTTCATCGAAGAGCGTTAATGCATTTTTAAATTCAATTAAGGAACTTAAAAATAGCTTAAGTTTTATTCCTAATCTTTTTACGATAACTATACTTTCCCAGGACACGTGTTGCATTGTGATTGGATTAAGTTGTTTAAGTGGAGGTATTTATTCTATTTAGGGGTGGCAATTTTTATCCATATTCATGAACCCACTCATTATCCACTTAATTTCGATAAGCTTTAACTCAACTCATTTGAATATTTAAGTTAAATGGGTAAAAACCCATTAGGTTGTAATTAATTAAGTGGATCTTAATGGATAAACCCACTAAACCTATCTAAAATTTAAATAAACAACAGAAAATCTAAAATTATAGAAAATAACCGAAATAACCCTGAAAAACCGAAATAACCTTGAAACTTAAAAAATAACCAAAATATCTCATGAAACCTAATAAAATGACTAAAATACCCCAAAACCTTAAAATGACCAAAATACTTCCAAAACTTAAAAATGATCAAAATACCCCCCAAAACCTCAAAATTACCCAAATACACGCTAAACCTAAAAAAATGACCAAAATACTCTTGAAACCTATAAAATGACAAAAATATCCTCAAAACCTAAAAATTATCAAAATACCCCCTAAACCTAAAAGATGGCCGAAATACCTCCGAAACCTATAAAATGACCAAAATATCCCTAAAACCTAAAACATACCAAAATAATCCCTAAACCTAAAAATGACTGAAATACTCTCGAAACCTATAAAATAACCAAAATACCCTTTAAACCTAAAAATTACTTAAATACTCCTAAAATCTAAAAGATGACCAAAATACTTCTGAAACATATAAAATTACCAAAATTACCTCAAAACCTAAAAATTACCAAAATACTCCATAAACCTAAAAAATGACCGAAATACCCCCTGAAACCTATAAAATTACGAAAAATACCCACTGAAACCTATAGAATTACCAAAATACTCTCAAAAGTCAATAAAAACACGCATTTAATTTAATGAATTTGTATCATTGAGTTAGCATTAAAGTTCTAATTCTAATAACAACATATTTTAGTATTTTCTATTTTTTTTTAACAAAAAACTATCTTTTTAATTTCAACTAACCAAACATGTTTTTTATTTCAAAAATACAAGAATTTTTTTTCTTTATATTCCCAGAAAAAAGTTTTTGAAAATAGAAAACAAAAACTCTTACCAAACATAACCTAACCAAAATACCCCCAAAACGCAAGAAAATGACCGAAATACCCCCCCAAAACCTAAAAATTACCAAAATACTCCGTAAACTTAAAAAATAACCGAAATACTCCTACAACCTATAAAATAACTGATGGGGTAGCAAAAAATGGCAGTCTCCTATTCGTCCAGAGGGGTCGTCCAATGATACGCGGTTTGCCTAGCGACTATGCTTCTCCTATTCGTCCAGACCTCTCTTCCTTGTGGGGTCGACGAATGGTGCAGGCCCCGTTATCAAGTATGGAGGGTCGTCCATGGATGAATCACTTGGACGACCAAAGAACAGCGTCATAAAGGGTCGTCCATAAGAATTGTACATGGACGACCACATGATACTTAGCAAATTCTGGAGTGGTTAATCAGCCCGTGTTCATCGCCGCCAATTTCTCCCAAGTGTGTAACTTCCAGCAGCGGTTATGATTTCTATAGCCGTTGAAGAAGTTACATCCGGATTCCACAAATCTGGGGGAAGTTATTGGACCAATAACCGCCCCAGAGTATTCTATATAAGGACCGGTCCGAATTATGTGAAGGTAGGAGATTCTGAGTTTTTTACTTACAATACAGTTAGAACTTCATACGAGAGAAGACACTAACTTCATCATCGGAGGACATTTGGCCGGTCCACCCCGGTCATCCTTTGATTTCTCTTCTTCTTTTACAGGCCTCTGCAAGCGCCGCAGCCCACCGAAGCCGAAGTGTTCAACCAAACTGATTCGCTCACCATCAGTTTGGCGCCGTCTGTGGGAAACTGATCGTAAACTGTTGCGATTTGGCTTTCTGAGAAAAAGGTTGAATGGTTCGGACTAGGTCGAGGGCTACAAGCCCAGGCCATCAGGGAAGCAGAGATGCGTCAAGTAACCCCCATCGCGATCGCCAGTCAGCGCCTGTCATGCAGTCGCCTTCCATCCAACACATGCAATCTATGGCGGCCGCGATGGCAGAGTTAACTCGCCAAAATCAAGAATTGACTAGGGAGATGGAGCGGCAGCGCCGTGAAGGACAGGCTGAAAGACAGTCCCAAAGTCAAGAAGTTAGAGGAGGAAATGCTGAGCCTGAGGCTCAGTCAAGAGGCACCACGTCACGAAGGGTGCCACATTTGGAGAAGGAAATGGATCAAATGAGGAAGGCTATGGACAAGATGAGGGAAAACATGAGAAGAGCGAATCCCGTTGAGGATTTGGTTCACCGGACAGATTCCCCTTTCACGGCTTCCATCAATGGGCATCCCTTGCCACCGAAGTTCAAAATGCCTTCCCTGGATTCATATGATGGAGCACGTGATCCTTTTGACCACATTGCTACTTTCAAGACCACAATGCATCTTCAAGGGGTTCCAGACGAGATTATGTGCAGAGCCTTCCCTACCACCCTGAAGGGACCAGCGCTAGTATGGTTCAGCAAAATACCCCCAAATTCTGTAGGTTCTTTCGAGGAGTTAAGCAAATTATTTGTCAATAATTTCATTGGGGGACAGAGACACAAACGTTCCTCGTCCAGTTTGCTGACCATAGAGCAAGGAGAGAACGAGAGCCTGCGTTCCTTCATCACCCGTTTCAACAGGGAAGCCCTGACAGTAGACGAGGTGGACGATAAGCTCCTTTTGGCAGCCTTCCACAATGGGGTTAATTCAGACTTATTCATTCACAAGTTGTATGAAAAAGAGCCCCAATCCATGGCTGAACTCGTCCATTCAGCCCAAAACTTTATGAACGCGGAAGACGCCATCATAGCTAAGAAAAGGAAGAGGGCTGAGAGAATGGAGGGCAACCCCTCGCGTCATCCTGACCAAGGGCCTCGTCCAAAGAAGGGACGAACGGAAGACAAGAAAGATCGAGATAGGGATAACAGGAAAGCAGGCCCATCAGCAAGGAATCAGAATTACACACCCTTGAATGTCCCACTTGATCAAGTGCTTATGCAAATCAAGGATGATCCTTCCTTAAAGTGGCCGGAGAAGATGAAGGGAGATCCTAACAAGCGCAATAAGAATAAATATTGTCGCTTCCACAGGGATCATGGGCATGACACGGACGAGTGTTATGACTTGAAGCAACAGATCGAGAATCTCATTAGACAAGGAAAGTTGAGGCATTTCGTTGGAAGGGATCATAAAGATGAAAAACTGAAAGCGAAGATGGAAGAATCATCGCGACCCCCACTAGGAGAAATAAGGGTTATCATTGGAGGGACTTCTGAAGGACAATCCTCTAGATCAAAGAAGACGTATCTTAAAGTGGTGCAAAATGTCCAACTCTCTAGACGATCATCAAGGACGAGGGGGGCGGACGAGCCAACCATTTCTTTCACAGATGAAGAAGCTGAAAGAATTCATCATCCACATGACGATGCAATTGTCATTACCCTACTGATAGCAGACTACAGAACTAGGAGGGTGTTGGTGGATAATGGAAGTTCAGCGGATATACTATATTATCCTGCCTTCCAGCAGATGAAGCTTGGACGAGATAATCTTCGTCCAGCAGGCTCACCACTGATAGGATTCGGAGGAATGAAAGTGCAGCCCGTAGGTACTATTACCTTGCCTGTAGTGGTAGGATCATACCCTCAGCAGATAACCAAGGAAGTAAATTTCCTTGTGGTGGATTGTTCGTCCTCATATAATGCCATTATTGGAAGACCAACTTTGAACAGTTGGAAGGCAGTAACTTCCACTTACCATCTATCAGTTAAATTCCCTACGGAATGCGGAATTGGACAAGCACAAGGAGATCAATTGGCAGCCAGGGAGTGTTACCTAGCCATGTTGGCTATGGATGAGCAGATGCATACTATGAATATAGAAGAAAGGAAACTTGTTGCAGAACCAACTGAAGTATTGGAAGATGTTTTGTTACAAGAGAATGACCCGGAGAAATTCACTAGAATTGGAACAAGTATGAAGGAGAAGGCGAAAGAAGACCTCGTCCGGTTTCTGAAGAAGAATGCCGATGTTTTTGCATGGAGCCATGACGACATGCCTGGCATTGATCCAGATGTAATTACTCATCGACTGAATGTGTCCCCCTCTTCTAGACCCATTCGTCAAAAGAAGAGGGTATTCGCCCCTGAACGAGAGAAGGCTATCAAGGAAGAGGTTCAAAAGCTGACCACGGCACAGTTCATCCGGGAAGTCTATTACCCGGATTGGTTGGCAAATGTAGTGATGGTAAAAAAAGCAAATGGCAAGTGGAGGATGTGTGTTGACTTCACTGACTTAAATAAGGCCTATCCTAAGGATAGTTATCCCTTGCCTCGTATAGATCAATTGGTTGATTCTACCGCTGGCCATCAACTGTTGAGCTTCATGGATGCCTTCTCAGGATATAATCAGATAAAGATGGACGAGGCAGATTAAGAAAAGACATCTTTTATTACTAGTCAGGGTTTATTTTGCTACAAGGTGATGCCCTTCGGTCTGAAGAACGCAGGGGGAACTTATCAAAGACTGGTGAATCACATGTTTCGTCCACAGATAGGGCGGAATGTAGAGGTGTACGTGGATGATATGCTTGTGAAGAGCTTAGACGAAGGAAGCCACTTGGACGATCTTCAGGAAGCTTTTGAAACACTCAGGCGATACAAGATGAAGCTGAACCCAAGTAAATGTGCCTTTGGAGTATCTTCAGGAAAGTTTTTAAGATTCATGGTTTCAGAGAGAGGAATTGAAGCAAATCCAGACAAGATCCAAGCCATATTGGACATGGAGCCACCGAAGAACATCAAGGAAGTCCAATCCCTAACAGGACGAGTTGCAGCACTAAACAGGTTTGTCTCAAGAGCCACCGATAAGTGTTTACCCTTCTTTAAGATTCTCAGGAAGGCATTTGAGTGGACGGACGAATGTCAAAAATCCTTCCAGGACCTAAAGCATTATCTCGCCACGGCCCCTTTGCTAAGCCCGTCCGTGCCAGAAGAAGAGCTATATTTATACTTAGCAGTGTCCCCACACGCCGTGAGTTCAGCGTTGGTCAGGGAGGAAGAAAAGGTACAGAAGCCTGTGTACTACACTAGCCGGGCACTGAGAGGAGCAGAAGGAAGGTATCCACTGATAGAGAAGTTAGCCTTCGCGCTAATAACAGCTTCTAGGAAGTTAAGACATTACTTCCAAGGTCATGTCATCGTTGTCATGACGGATCATCCACTCAAGAAGGCAATGGGTAAACTTGAAGCTGCAGGACGACTAATTCAATGGGCAATTGAGCTCGGTGAGTTCGATATTCGGTACCAACCGAGGAATGCGATAAAGGCTCAAGCCCTAGCAGATTTCATCGCAGAATTTACTCCGAGTTATGAGGACTTGGATGACAAAGAAGGCAATAAAAGATGGGTCGTCCATGTAGATGGATCATTTACGTTGTATGCAGGAGGTATAGGAGTGGTTTTACAATCACTAGAAGGAGATAAGTTGAATCACAAGGTTCGCTTGCAGTATCAAACAACTAACAATGAAGCAGAGTATGAAGCCCTTCTTAAGGGGTTGGAGTTAGCTAAATCTGTAGAGGTAGACTCTGTACTCGTCCTGGGAGATTCACAGTTGGTTATAGGCCAAGTAAATGGAACATGTAAAGCCAAGGAAGATAGAATGAAGAGGTATCTGAAGAAGGTGTTACGCCTTATGAAGAAATTCAGAGAAGCTAATTTCGTGCAGATCCCGAAGGAAGAGAACATGGAAGCAGACACTCTAGCGAAGGAAGCCTCCGCCAATGAAGCAATGGACAAATTAGATGAAATACAGTACATGCCGAGCATAGACCTTCCAGAAATGTTGCAAATAGAAGGTGAAGAGAATTGGATGACCCCAGTAGTCTCATACCTAAAGGATGAAAGGCTTCCAGAAGGGAAGGACGAAGCCAGGAAGCTAAGAGTTAAATCAGCCAGATACATCCTTATAGACGAGATCTTATACAAAAGAGGTTTTTCACAACCATATCTGAGGTGCTTGGCTCCAGACGAAGCGACTACGTACTGAGGGAAGTTCATGAGGGAGCATGTGGAAATCACTCAGGAGCCAGATCACTCGTCCACAAGGCCATCCGTGCAGGGTACTACTGGCCAACCATCCAAGCTGATGCTAAGGCATATGTAAAGGTATGTGATCAATGTCAACGATTCAGCAATATTCCTAGACTGCCTTCAGAATACCTCACCCCAATGATGGCCCCTTGGCCTTTTGCACAGTGGGGTTTGGATATTTTAGGCCCCTTCCCAACTGGAACCAGACAGATGAAGTTTTTGATAGTGGGAGTGGACTACTTCACTAAATGGGTGGAAGCTGAGCCCTTAGTGAAAATTACACAGCAAAATGTCAAAAATTTCGTCTGGAAGGACATTGTATGCAGATTTGGTGTGCCAAGAGTGCTCGTATCTGACAATGGACGACAGTTTGACAACACCCCCTTCAGAGAATTTTGTGAACAGCTTGGAATCAAAAATCACTATTCCTCACCCTCCCACCCACAAGCTAACGGACAAGCAGAAGTGGCAAACCGATCCTTGTTGAAAATCATCAAGACTCGGCTTGAAGGGGCAAAGGGAGTATGGCCGGATGAATTACCAGGCGTTTTGTGGGTTTACAGGACGACAGTGAGGACTCCCACAGGAGAGACTCCTTTCAAATTGGCTTATGGGAGCGAAGCGGTCATACCTGCAGAAGTGCATATGGCCAGCCATAGAGTGCTGAAGTATCGGGATGAGGAAAACGACGAACAGCTTCATCTTAACCTCGATCTCATAGACGAGGTAAGAATAGACGCGGAGCAAAGAACAACAAGGTACAAGAATCTCATGGCAAAGCGACATGATACTATGGTGAAACCCAGGCGCTTCAGTGTTGGGGATCTCGTCCTTAAAAGGGTCTCTTTGGCTACCAAAAACCCGGCCCATGGGAAGCTGGGACCAAACTGGGAAGGACCTTACAGAGTTATCAACTCTAAGAGACAAGGATCCTACTATTTAGAAACCCTGGATGGACGAAGGTTAGAGCACCCGTGGAATGTTGAACACCTAAGGAGGTATTATCAATGAAAGGTGATCACGGACGAGTCTTGGCATGGACGAGACCTTTGGAAGTTTAAAGTGACGCTTAATATTATCTTCCAGTATTTGTTTATTACTATTGTGTTTCTAAATGTATAAGTATTTTATGCTGCTCATGGACGAATTTGTGTTTATTATGTGTTTTTAATTCCCTAAAAGCACAAGCTCTTAAGCATGTGCCATAATTGTGGACGAATGATTACATAGTATGGATTTCTGAATATACAGTGTGTTTTATGTATGGTTGTATGGGAATCCTTTATTTTCTATGATTCAAAATGGTCCACGGAAGGCGAAAAGCCAAAGACGAGTAAAATCCTTGGACGCAAGGAAGTATCGTCTAAAAGCTTCCAAGGAAGTATTGTCTAGAAGCTTTCCTTGGAATAAGGATAAAGCAATAAAAATAAGATATGTCCGTCTAAGTTTTAGACAGGACGAACACGAAGTATAATCGTCTACGACATGGACGAACAATGTGCGTGTTAAAACACCATAAGCCCATGGACGAATCCAACCAACAACAATCCAGCCCATGGACGAGAATTTGTTAATTGTTGTTAAGGACGAATAAATAATCGTCCTAAATTTGGGTAATGAATTAAATCTGGCAGAAAGACGTCGTTTATGAGTGAACTTTGATAATAAACATCTCATGATGCTATCAAGGAGGGAATTCGTCCATATGCCCAAGACAAGACAAAACCTACACAAGTCCCACAACCACTGGAATGGTAAGGACGACATAAAGGAAGTTTGTTTACAAAACTAAAGAAAAATTCACACAATAAACAGTGAAAGAAGCATTCATATATTTATAAAATTCAGGGTAGACGACTACCGTCCAAAAACCCTTATAATGCTTGTTCATAAAAGCTCGTCCATATACTCGGACGAGGAAATTGTACTTGAATAAATTTTAAAAGAGAAGAAAAAGCCCAAAACAGTGGGCACCTCCAAATAAAATGAAAATACAAACTTTTAACAAGACAAAAAAGTCACTTAGGTTCACTGCCGGGAGCGTTCTTCGGATCGTCCTGGGTTACCTCGTCATTGGCATCGTCCTCCATATTGACGTCCTCAGAGCCCGTCATAAGTAGGGAACTTTCTGTGGCGAGGGGGATCTTAAACGCGTCAAAGTTCAAGTCAGGGAACGCGTCCTTAGCATCAGCACGGAAGTCTTCATATCCAGCAGCATAATGACTGTCTAGACGATTCTTATATTCGTCAGACTTCTTGAAGGCTGAAATGGCTTCTTCACGTGCCTTCTCCAAGGACGAAGTGAACCCTGAAACTTGTCCCTCCAGGTATACAATACGAGTATCCTTCTCAATGACGTCTGCTCTAAGTTCCTCCGCCTCGTCCTTCAGTTTCGTCTCAATTCCCAGTAGACGGTTGATTTCCTCGGTTAGCCTTATCACCTCTCCCTTCTTCGACAAAACTTCGTTAGTTACCTCTTTAACCTTCTCTCTTGCCGTCCTAGTCTCCTCAGCAAGTTCCTTGGCTTGGCACGTCGCTGTATAAAACTTTGACATAGCCTGTTCATGGACGAAGAAGAGTTAGGAAAAGAGGAGAAGAAGGAAAGAAGTACATAAGGACGAGTTAAAGTCATACCCTGAAAAGATCATGGATGCCAGAGCGTTCAAAGTCCTTCACTGACATGTTGTAACATTCGTTAACTTCATTGTCTGTGAAGATCCCTTTGAACGTCCTCCATGCGTAACCTTCGTCCAGCACCAAGTTGGAAGGACGATTTGATTCTTCTGGCAGATGAGGCTTACGCGAAGTCTTGGTTGGAGGAGGGGGAGGATCACTAGGAGCAGGATGAACTATCTGGACGGGCTCCACGCTGACAGGAGGATCGTCCAGATTCACCGTCGAAGGAGGGAATTTGGGGACCTTGGGAAGAGAAGTCTGAGTGGTCTTTGGTTTTTTATGGCCTCGACGACTGGGAAGGTTCTCTAGGTCCACAGCACTCGAAATTTTTGACTTCCTCTTCCCAGCCTGGACGGCGCTCTTCTGGACGACAGGAGGAACGCCCTCGTCCCTACTAGTTACTGTCTTGTCCTTATTCTCTCTCATGGTCATTATTCCTATAACGAGGACAATCAGTTAAAAAAAAAGAAGAGAATAAAAACAAGTATTGTGGAGCAGAAGGTACTTACTTCGTCTAGTGGTCTCCTCGTGACTTAAGTTTTCAGGGGTAGGTTCTGGGCCTAGTCCCCACGTAGCCAAACTACTGAAAGTGACTAAGTCGTGGAAAGTCCTTCTAGGGAAGGCACGTACTTGGTCAATGCGATCTAAATAAAACCTATCTAAACGTGGACGAGTAACAGCTGCACCAATAAAATAAAAAAATGGTTAGACGATTAACAGTTGGAAAAAGTGTGAGAAAATGAAGTAACATGGAAAGAAAACATACCCTCAGGACGAAGACGACCTATGGGGCTGGTAAAAGGAGGGAAGGGGGCATTACTAACTTCTGTTGGGTCCCCAGCCCAGTTTCCAGAAATGATAAAAAATTCTTGTTTCCAGAGCCTATCAGACGAGCTACGGCCCGTTATTAAACTATACTGAGAGCCTCTGGACGAGAACTGGTAAAAACCAGCTGATTGCTTTATTTCTGAGGGCTTATAACAGTAGAGGAACTCGTCCACTGTTATAGGACGATCCCCTTCCAGTGCCTCACGCCATAACACTTGCATGGCAACTATCGTCCTCCAACCGTTGGGATTAAGCTGGTTAGGACCAATACCTAGCCTATGAAGGAGACCTCTACAAAATGAATTTAGGGGGAACCTAAGACCAGCTAAGAGATAAGACGAGTATACCCCCAGACCCGAGGAAGGTGAACAACACCATTCTCCTTCCCTGGGTAGACGAGGTCCAAATTCGATAGGAATTTGGTATCTATCTACTAATGTTCTTAATTTAGGAGCGTCTAAGATGGACACTACCTCAGGTGCACAGCTATATATAATACTTTCCTCTTCCTCCTCCTCGTCCTGAGAAGGACTGGGTGGCGCTCTGGACGAGCTAGCCCCAGTTCCAGAGGCCATCCTGCGTTGCATTTCCTGAAACTCTTCTAAGGAAATGCCAGGAACCCCGGACGAATACTGCTCGTCCGAGGAACTGCTACTAAAGCTAGTGCTACCCTCACCACTCTCGTAACTTCCAGACGAGACGTCCTGATATTCGTCTATCTCTCTCTCCATGCTACTAGACGAAGACATAACTAAAATGAAGATCAAAATGAAAACCTAAAGGAAGAGGGAGTACCTGAGAACTAAGACGAATGCTAGACGACAGTCTCGGACGAGATAGCAGAAGGAAGTTTTTGAGAAAGGTGTGGGGGCAGGAAAGAGAATATACCTATTTATAGGACCCAGAGGTAGGGTCAGCGAAGCGTCACCATCCACTAAGAAAACGACACGTGGCAATCGCATTGAAAAATGTAATCGATTTAATTCCTCAACAAGTTAAATCATGACACGTGGCTATATTAAAGGGATAAAATCCCAATAATATCCTTGGACGACACCCTAGACAAGGGGGCAATTGATGGGGTAGCAAAAAATGGCAGTCTCCTATTCGTCCAGAGGGGTCATCCAATGATACGCGGTTTGCCTAGCGACTATGCTTCTCCTATTTGTCCAGACCTCTCTTCCTTGTGGGGTCGACAAATGGTGCAGGCCCCGTTATCAAGTATGGAGGGTCGTCCACGGATGAATCACTTGGACGACCAAAGAACAGCGTCATAAAGGGTCGTCCATAGGAATTGTACATGGACGACCACATGATACTTAGCAAATTCTGGAGTGGTTAATCAGCCCGTGTTCATCGCCGCCAATTTCTCCCAAGTGTGTAACTTCCAGTAGTGGTTATGATTTCTATAGCCGTTGAAGAAGTTACATCCGGATTCCACAAATCTGGGGGAAGTTATTGGACCAATAACCGCCCCAGAGTATTCTATATAAGGATTGGTCCGAATTATGTGAAGGTAGGAGATTCTGAGTTTTTTACTTACAATACAGTTAGAACTTCATACGAGAGAAGACACTAACTTCATCATCGGAGGACATTTGGCCGGTCCACCCCGGTCATCCTTTGATTTCTCTTCTTCTTTTACAGGCCTCTGCAAGCGCCGCAGCCCACTGAAGCCGAAGTGTTCAACCAAACTGATTCGCTCACCATCAATAACCAAAATACCCCTGAAACATAAAAATTACCAAAATTACCCCCCTAAACCTAAAAGATCACTAAAATACCTCTGAAACCTATAAATTGACTAAAATACCCCCAAAACCTAAAAATTACAAAAATACCTCCTAAACCTAAAAAATGTTTGAAATACTTCTGAAACTTATAAAATGACCAAAACCCTTGAACCCTACAAAATACCAAAATATCCCCTAAACTTAAAAGATGACCGAAACACCTTCGAAACATATAAAATGACCAAAATACCCCCATAACCAAAAAATTACCAAAACACCCCCCTTAAACCTAACAAATGACCAAAATACCACTAAAACCTAAAAAATTACCAAAATATCCCGTAAACCTAAAAAATGACTGAAATACCTAGGCAACCTAAAAATTATCAAAATACTCCCAAAACCTAAAAAATGTCCGAAATACCCCCGAAACTTAAAAATGATTGAAATACCCCTAAACCTAAAATGTTTGAAATACCCCCCAAAACCTAATAACTACCAAAATACCTCTGAAACTTAGGAATTTACCGAAATAGCACCAAAAACTAAAAATTACCAAAATACTCCTAAAACCTAAAAGATGATAGAAATGCCCTTGTAACATAAAAAAAAAAAAAAAAAAAAAATGACTGAAATGCCCTTAGAATCTAAACAATGAACAAAATAACCTCGAAACCTAAAAAATTACCGAAATTTTCTCAAAACCTATAAAATGACTGAAATACTCTTAGAACCTTTAATTTGTCGAAAATATGCTCATAACATCCAAAATACACCAAACCTCTATTTTGGTAATTTTAGATGTTTCAAGTGTATTTGGGTCATCTTACAAGTTTAGGGGTATTTTGGTCATTTTTTAGCTTTTAGGGGGTATTTTGGTCATTTTTTAGGTTTTAGAGGGTATTTTGGCCAATTTTTTAGGTTTTTGTGGTATTTTAGTCATTTCTTAGGTTTAGGGAGTATTTTGGTTATTTTTTAGGTTTCGGAGGTATTTTAGTCATTTTTTAGGTTTTAGAGGTATTTCGGTCATTTTCTAGGTTTGGGGCGTATTTTATTATTTTTTAGGTTTTGGAGCCATTTTGGTCATTTTATTGGTTTCAAGGGTATTTCGGTCATTTTTTAGGTTTTGGGGGTATTTTGGTCATTTTTAGGTTTTATGGGGTATTTTGGTCATCTTTTAGGTTTAAGGGGGTATTTTGGTAATTTTCTAGATTTCGAGTATATTTTGGTCATTTTTAGGTTTTAGGGGATATTTTGGTCATCTTTTAGGTTTCAGGGGGTATTTTGGTAATCTTTTAGGTTTCGGGGGGGTATTTTAGTCATTTTAGAGGTTTCAAAGGGTGTTTCAGTCATTTTTAGGTTTACGGGGGATTTTGGTAACTTCCTAGGTTTCAGGTGTATTTTGGTCATTTTTAAGTTTCAGGGAGTATTTTGGTCTTCTTTTAGGTTTCAGGGGTATTTCGATCATTTTTAAGTTTTGGAAATATTTCTATCATTTTTTAGGTTTATGGGGTATTTTGTTAATTTTTAGGTTTTGGGGTATTTTGGTAATTTTTTAGATTTCGGGGATATTTTGTCATTTTAGAAGTGTGGGGGGGGGGGGGGATTTTTCTCATTCGAGAGATTTTGGTCATTTTAGTGGTTTTTGAGCATATTTAGTGATTTTAGAGATATCGGAAGTATTTTGGTCATTTTAGAGGTTTTATAAGTATTTTGGTCATTTTAGAGATTTTGAGAATAATTTGGTCATTTTAGTGGTTTTTGAGCATATTTGGTGATTTTAGAGATATCGGGGGTATTTTAGTCATTTTCGAGGTTTAATGGGTATTTTGTTCATTTTAGAGATTTTGGTGATATTTTGGTCATTTTAGTGGTTTTTGAGCATATTTGGTGATTTTAGAGATATCAGGGGTATTTTGGTCATTTTAGAGGTTTTATGGCTATTTTGCTCATTTTAGAAATTTTAGCAATATTTTGTTTATTTTAGAGATTTTGGGGATAATTTTAGATGTTCAAGAGTGGTTATTTTGGAACTGTAGGGCTATTTGGGTCACTTTAGGTATTTAAGGTTATTTTGGTAATTTTGGAGGCCAAGAGGGTATTTAAGTAGTTTTAGAGGTATGTAGGTCATATATATATATATATATTGGTTAAAAGGAAATATCATTCAACTAGGCCAAAATGGCTAAATTAGTGGTAGTAAGCCTACAAAAGCTTTCCCCATTAGCACCATAATACACAAAAGAAGAAATCACATCAGATGGGGAGATATCCAAGATCACAAAATCCTCTTGCATTACACATCCCTTCTTAGCCAGCGCATCCGCGACTCTAATGACTTCACGAAACGTATGTTGCACTATGCAGTGAGGAAACCTGCTCATAAGCAACCTGCAATCACTAGTAGGTTACTAATTAAATGGGTAGGTTGCTAACTAAATGGATTGGGTTGGTTTGGTAATGGGTGATTAATTTATATATAAATGGGTCATAAATGGGGTAATTACACCCCCAACTTATTTATGACCCAACCTGCCCATTTACCACCCCTAATTCTATTATTACTCTAGACTAACGATAAGTTAGTTGGCTTTTCTTCTCCTCTATTTTATACATTGTAGTCTATAAAAGCAGTCTGCCTTTGTACAATGAGTTCATGACTACATTAAGATAAAAATAAGAGCACTTTCTCCATTTTCAATACTCTGATTCAGTCCCAAAGAACTCATAGATTAGTTCTTAATATGGTTCTAGAGCAGTTTTAGCAATTTTTTGTTTTATTAATACGTTCATACAATCCTTTCAAAAAAAAAAAAAAAAAAAAAAATTCGTACAATCATTTATGTATAGATTTTTCATCGTGTGGGTCTTCAACCTCTACAACAGCAAAGGATTCTTTCTAGTAACCGGAACAAGGTGGGGTGGGGTGGGGTGGGGTGGGACAATATTAGATCATAGGTGCCTTATTCTCGATCTGTCTAAGGGTGGCAAAATCTAATACGACTCGCAAATCTGACATGACTAACCCATTTATAAACAGGTCATGGGTTGAGGTTAAACGAGTTCGAGTCTTATTCGGATTGACACGTCTGACCCGTTTATTAAACAGGTCGTGTTCGTGTTCAACATATTTAACCCGTTTAACCTGTTTGACCCGAATAGCTTATGAAGTTAATTTTACCATAACCTAGGTATATAAGCTTAGATATTTGGTCTTCCCCTCAGAACCAGTCACCAGACCTCACGCCTCTCTCAAATCTCAATCTCGTGTCTCTTCGTTTTCATCATCAATCTTTACTCAGTCTCTGACTCTTCTTATTCTCCTCAAAACTCCAACCGCTCCTCTTTCATCTACACTACACTACATATACAAATCTACAGATTACTTTAGACAGAAGCTTCTATACACACAGGTGAGAGACTACTTTTCTTTCATTTTCGATGGTGATTAAGCTCAGTTCCAATTTCCATTTCACTCTTTATTTCGTATTTCTTCATTTCTATTTTATTCAAATCTCTTTTATTATTTTTTGAATATTCTAATCTAGTTGTTCGATCTGTTCCTGTTGTAAATCTAGGTTTTTATGTTTCAAACTAGCTTCTATTTGTTTTCATGTTTTTTCTTATGATGTCTTGGGTTTTGATCTATTCTATATCACTGTTATCATAAGTCAATATTTACAAATTACTTTAGACACAATTTTTTATTCAATAATTCCAAACTTTGTCACAGTGATTCTGAAATTGCATAAACACCAGGAAATGATTTTTTTAAAAATTGATTTGTCAAATTAATAATTACTTTTAAATAAAAGTAGAGCTTTTTGTTTTTTTTTTTTTTTTTTGAGTGTTTAATATTTTAGGAATTTTCAATGGTCCTCCTTAAATCTTTAAATTGGTACACGACTTTTTTTTTTTTGGATTGAATATTTTTGTTGATATAATGGTTTAAGAGAGCTTCTGGGTTGTTGGTTTTGTTATTTGCAATGCAGAGTCAGGTGTGGTGACCCAGTAGGCTTCTTTGGATGGTTGGACTTGGATTTTGCCATCAAGGATGTTTTGATATGCCATGTAATCATTTTGGTTTTTTATTCCCTTAATCTGTAATCTCTTTTAGTTTTTGATATGGAACTTGAATGAGATGTAATAATCTTGTTTTTTTTTTTTTTTTTTTTTTTTTTTTTTTGGAACTTTGACATATTATTGAATTTGATGGTATGGAGGGTGGAGCCTTTTGGACTAGTAATTTTATTTTGAAGGAATGAAAGAATTATTTGAATTTTTATTACTTGATTTATGGGTGAATTATAAATTTAGATATATGAAAGTTGATAACAGTTAATTCAGGTAGTATAATTAAACAGGTTGTTCGGGTCATAATCAAACAGGTTGTTAACAGGTTATTTTTGTCAACCTCAACATGACCTACTAATTAAATGGGTTAAAAGTGTCGTGTCGCGTTACCTGTTGTTTAATAAATAGGTTGTGTTAGGGTTGAGGAGTCCTGACATGTTTACTAAACAGGTTGGATTAGTGTTGACCCATATAACATAATACTTAGAGCTCAACTCGACACGAACCTGACACGTGAACATGAATTGCCATCCCTAGTTCTGTCCTATCTTCAAAAAGGAGTTACATTGTACGAAGCAGAAGTAATGCAAATCGGACTAGGGTGAGGTGGGGGCATTTTGATATCCCTAATTAGATAGCTCAATCATTGATGAGATAGAGATGAGAAAAAAAAAAAAAAAAAAAAAAGAAGAAGGAAGGGGGCACCCGTGAAAGCACTAAGAGAAGAAAAGACAAGTATATATACATAACACTCAGGACAAGATGAGTGTGTGCGGGCAAAACCCATTCCAGCTCCATGGGAAAAAAATCATGAGATGCATAGCAAAACGCTGAAACAGGACAAGTCAAGTCTAGAGCAATATTGATAATTTTTGGTATACCTACCGACAATCTCATAGTATGCATTGCTTATGAACTAGATTGGTGAGTGTTTTATTGTTTATAAATGTTTGGCAAAAATAAGATTATACCCTTTAAGTTTGGTCAATTGTTATTTTGGTCATGCAAGTTTCATTTTTGTTATTTTGGTCATGTAAGTTCACATTTGTTGTTATTGTCACTTCTTTCTCCACTTTGTTAAAAAAGTTTTCATTAAGAATAACTAATATTGATAGCAAATGTGAATTTCTAGGACCAAAATGACAATTTACCGAGCTTAAAAGGTGTAAAAAGGTGTAATGTGTAAAAAGGTGTAATATGTATTCTCTTCTTTTTATTTTTTATTTTATTTATTTATTAATTTTAATTGTTTTGTAGTGTTAATATTTTTTTAATAGTTAACTAGAGTCATGGATGAAATGACTAATGGTGACAACAAATATAAATTTATTGGACCAAAAATATCAATTGACTAAACTTAAAAGGTGTAATTTTTGTTTTAGCCTAAATGTTTTCTTTGTAGGCTATAAATGAACTAAGTTGTTCATAAACAATTTGTGCTTACCTCAATAAAAAGCTAATTCATAATTGTTTGTTTATAAACAAGTCAAGTTTAAGTTTTAGTTTTAGGCTTGTTTAATAAACCAATCAAGTCAAAACATAAAAAATTCATAAAGTGTCTTGTGAACATTAGGATCTAATAAAAACAAGTCAAGTTTAGGATTGTTTATGGGTTTGGTAATAGAACTTGATATGAGCTTGAAAAATAAACATATATCTTGCCAAGCCATTTATTAATTGGGAGTTAGGATCACTCGTCCAAAATAAATGGACTTGATAATGTATTTATGTTGGATCTCAAGCTCGAGGGCTTGATATTGAGCATGAACTTAGCTTGACTAATGAATTAAGCCGAGCTTAAAATTTTGGTCTTTTTGACAAGATTGAGTTCAAACATTGTTTGTAGTGTATTTTGTTGAAAATGTTGAATTTGGACACTCATATCTTTAAATTTTGATATTTAGAGCACTCGCATCGTATTGTGTATAATAAAAAAGGTGAAAAATTTATACATTTTCGTTTAAAAATGACTCACATTAGTGAGTATATAATTGTATAAATTTACAAATTTGCTATAATATTTATGCAAATTTACACTAATACTATTTATTTTGTATTTAGTTTTTTTTCTTTTTTTAAGTACAAAGGGAGAGAAGAGAGTGAATGATGATTGTTTTTTTTTTTGAAAATATTAAATATTTTTAATATATACAAGAAAAGAAGGGAGAAATTTTTTAAAGTAAACGATGATTGTCATGTAAACTGTAAAGAAAGAAAAATAATTAAAAAATAAAAAATTTGAATTAATCGTAGTATAAAATATATATTTTATGTAAATGACAGTAAATGTAAGTATAAAATAGATAATTCTACTTATCAAAAAAAAAAAAAAAAGATAATTCTAGGGTTGTTTTATTTTTACATGACCAATGCGAACGTCTTCTAAGCCCTTCATTGTAAGTCGCTTTTTTCTTCTTTTCGGCGAGGAGTTGTAAAGATGGCAAAACAAGCGAATACTCTTTTCCTTGAAGAATGGCTGAGGAGCATTAGTGGCTGTAGCAGTAATGTGAACTCCACAAATTCTTCTTCCTCATCGGCCCGAGCTATTATCCAAGCATGGGCTGAGCTTAGAGACTCCCTTCAAAACCAATCATTTCAACCACATCACCTCCAATCCTTAAAAACCCTCCTTAACTCTCAAACTTCTCTTCATGTTGCTGACCCACAAGCAAAAATTGTTCTTTCCATTCTTTCCTCTCCACACATATCTCTTCCAAATGAATCATATCCTCTCTTTCTTAGACTTCTTTATATCTGGGTCAGGAAATCCTTCAAACCCTCTTTGGTTCTTATTGATTCTGCTGTGGAGGTCCTCTCTCACCTTTTTAATGCTCAATTTGATTCTGGGAAGAGTCCTCTCTTGTTTTCCGAAGGTGTTCTCCTTCTGGGTGCATTTGCTTTTGTGCCTTCTTTGTCTGAAGGCTCTAAAACAGTCTGCTTGGACATGCTCTGTAGGCTGTTGGAAGAGGAGTGCCGATTGATTGGCTCATCCGGAGAGCATATTTCGGATGTTCTTGCTGGAATTGGGTATGCTCTATCTTCTTCTGTGAATGTTCATTATGTTAGAATTTTGGATTCTTTATTGGGGATTTGGGGCAAAGGAGGTGGGCCTTGTGGTAGTATTACTCATGGGCTCATGATTCTGCATTTGATTGAATGGGTGTTGTCTAGTTTGATCAATATCCGTTGTTTTGAGAAAATAAATGTTTTTGCCCTCGAGGCTTTAGAGACTTCAAAGGCAAACTATGTCCCATTTGCCATTGTCATGGCTGCAGCTGGAGTGTTGAGGGTTGTCAATGGATCTAAAATGAATAGTCTGGGGCTAGATACTGTTTCCAAATTAAGGGGCTTTGCAGAGGATCGGGTAGAATCTTTTGCAAGAGCTATTATTTCTAGAAATGGTGTTATGAATGCAGATAATGATCCCACAAGCAGTCTTCTACTGCAGTGCATTTCATTAGCACTGGCTCGAAGTGGCCCAGTTTCATCCTGTGCCCCTCTGCTAATGTGCCTTGCTTCTGCATTGTTGAATGAAATCTTTCCCTTACGACATTTATATGCAAAAGTACTTGACTTCCCACATAGAAATTCAGCTAGACTAGGGCATGATGAGGTCAAAAAGCATTTGGAAAGTGTTCTTTTTAAGGAAGCAGGGGCCATAACTAGTGTTTTCTGCAATCAATATGTTTCAGTAGATGTAGAGAGCAAGGGTGTGGTGGAGAATCTAATATGGGATTACTGTCAAGATATCTATTTGGGGCATCGACAAGTAGCTTTGATGCTTCGAGGTAAAGAGAATGAACTTCTTGGGGATACAGAGAAAATTGCTGAATCTGCTTTCCTTATGGTTGTACTTTTTGCATTGGCTGTCACAAAGCACAAGTTTAATTCTAAATCCACCCAGGAAACTCAGTGGGATGTATCAGTACATATACTAGTTTCATTTTCTTGTTTAGAGTATTTTCGGCGCATTCGTTTACCAGAGTATATGGATACAATTCGAGGGGTTGTTGCGAGTGTTCAGGGGAATGAGTCTGCCTGTGTCTCTTTTGTGGAATCTATGCCCTCTTACATGGATATGACCAATGGGACAAGTATGGTTGTCTACCATTTTAACTGTAGTTTTCATGATTAAATTTTTATTCTCCACTTTGAGGTCCCTAATGATCTTCCCCCCCCCCCCCCCCCCCCCACAAAAAAAAACCCAAATTTTTTATGCGTAGACATTGCTAACCTCGATAAGATTTGAATTTTTGTCTTGTAGAGTTTTCATTATCTCAAAAAGTGGATTATGTATGGTCCAATGATGATGTGCAAACTGCTCGCATATTATTTTACCTACGAGTCATTCCAACTTGCATTGAACATGTTCCTTGCCTTACACTTAGGAAGGTTGTAGCTCCAACTATGTTCTTGTATCCTTACACAAAACAGCTCAATTTTATAAGGATTTCAGCTATTATATGTCATGGTGAACATTTTGCTTCCTTATTACAAACTCAATTAGATACATGGGACATCCAAATGGAAAAGTTGCTCGAGCCTCACATTCCATGTTTGCGGCATTCATGTCCTCTGGGAAGGATCTTGATCAGGATGAGAGAGTGTCATTAAAGGAGCAGCTTGTTTTCTATTACATGCAGAGATCCTTATTGGTATTGAAAGCAATTAAAATAATATTAATCAAACATAAGCTTGATCATCAAAGGTTGGATGCTGACACTTTTTTTGTTGTAATGTAGGGATATCCTGCAATCACTCCTTTTGAGGGTATGGCTTCTGGGGTTGCAGCCTTGGTCCGAAATCTTCCTGCTGGGAGTCCAGCCATATTCTATTGTATTCACAGTCTTGTGGAAAAGGGCAGCACACTCTGTGGTGACATCTTTGCTCAGGAGGCTGATTTGTTGAGGAACAGGCAAGGAGATTCAGATGCTTGCAAGAAAATCCTAGAGTTGCTTCTACGGCTTATTTCCCTTGTTGATATACAGGTCATTTTATTCTTTTTTATTTTTATTTGCGATTCCTCATAAAATTCCAGTTGATTCTCCCCTTCGTTTCTGTTTACCATGTGAAAAGTAGGTCCCCTATAATGTATTATTGTTCCACCTCAAACAATCGTTATGGTGTGCTAAAGTTTTAGGTTTCAGGGGAAGATATTGCAATTAAACTGAAGCTATATATAGCAAATTTCAGATATTGGAAGTTCTCAAAATAGAAGTTGTAGAAAGGACTTACAGCATCTTGTCTATTCCCTCCCATTGTTCGACTTATTAATATCTACATTTGTGTATTTGTCCAGGTGCTGCCAAACTTGATGAAGTTGTTGGCGCAATTGATTGTCCAGTTACCAAAAGATAGTCAAAATATGGTTCTTAATGAGTTATATTCACAGGTTGCAGAGTCTGATGATGTTACACGCAAGCCGACTTTAGTTTCATGGCTGCAGTCACTGTCTTACCTTTGTGCTCAAGCTACGAACGAAAGTTCCACCCCCAAAGGGGTGCAAAAAGAAGTGAACATAACTTCTGCACATAGCACAGACTCATTAAGCCTTACTAGACTAAATGCACGACTTTGAGACATTGCGGTGCAGATTTTGGATTACCCTCCCCTCCTTTTGATGGACTTTTGTTCCTTAATTCTTTTGTGTGTCTAGTGCTTGTTACTGAATATCTCAGTATGTTTTCAGGAGTGATATATAGAAATATGAACTTGCATCAGTTATATTCTTGTTCACCTCACTAATGCAATAAATACATAAATCACTTGTAGTTTCTATATTTTCATACATTCGCACTCAGCTTAACACTGTAGTTAAAAAATGATGATCTACATTTATTCATAATATATGCATGAATGGTTTATCTTTCTGTTTTCGGCTTGTGTTCTGGGATTAGTACTTAGCATTTCCAGTGCCAACCTCTAGGAATCCAGACCTCTGAGGGTATAAATTTGTCAGTTTGTGGGTGTAAACTTGATGGTATATATAAATATATATATTAGTTGATTGCAGATTGAAGTCATACTTTATAGAGGGAATATCTGAACTTGGCCATCTTGTAGACATTTTTTTGCTTGCAGAGAAAGAATTAAATATAAATATGGTTTCCTTCTCTTGCTTTTCATATTTCACTTTTGGGGCAATTTGTACATACTAATGCTTCATTTCTTTTGATGGAAAGGAAAACATTTCGCATTTTTTGGTTTTAGGTAGGACAGAAAATAATTAAATGTCAATGGAAAAATTTAACAATTGATCAGTGGAAAATCAACCCTTCTCAGTGGAAAATGTTTTCTGCTTTTTGTCAGCAGAAAGAAACATGTATCTTCCTTTTCTCTCGACAAAGATCATGGGCACACAAATATATCTTTTGACAGAAACATGTGTCTTCCTTTTCTCTCTCTTCTCCCATCTATCTAGTCACCATCTCTGTTCCCAACGGTAAACTCATCGTTCCACTCTCTCAGTCACTCCTGAGCATGGCATCCAGGTAAAATCTTCGCCTCTTTTCGATTTTTGTATATTAAAAGCCTTTTTTTGCTGAATTTTCTTTGTATGTTTGTCAAATTTGGGATTATTTGGCTGGCTTTTTGTTGTGTTTTTGTTCTGATCTGTGCATTTTTGGTTTGGATCTGGGAATTTTCTCCGTTATCTCAATCTATTAGAGACCCACCCTACAACGTTTTATTTCTGTAAAAATAAGTTTTCCCTTTCTAACACCTCGGAACTTAGTGCTGGGAAATGGCCATTCTGTTTGTATTACGAATTGCAAATGATGACTGCCACAGAATATTATTGGTTAATAATCAATACTTGTTGATTGGGGGAATAATTGGCATGCTAGACGTAGTTTATACAAGCTGTTAGATGGAAAAGTACTAATTAAGCATTGTAATAATAATAAAAAAAAAAAAATGGTATGCAGTGGAAAATAATGAAGGAATTATTGAAGTTGATTTCATATTTTTTCCGTAGTCCATTTTTCAATTAAAAGTGTTTACCTCTTATTATCAGATGTTTTGAAGTATGTTGTAGGAACAAATGTAGACTGTAGAGTCTCTATATGTATGTAGACTGTAGAGTCTCTATATGTAATGGGGTCGGGAAATTGCCAAACGTTTGGCAATTTCAGCTAAAAGAGCTTTAGCCCCCCTTAAAGCACTTTTCAACCCCTCCAAAAACAAAACCAGACAGGCTGTTCTTGGCAATTTTGCTAGAGAGCTTTAAAGGGGTCCTTAAAAGCTGAAAACAACTTTAATGCTAAAGATGATATTTGCCGTTTTTAGGAAAAAACTTTACAATTCACTGTTTTTAGTTAAAGATCTATATTGCAAAAGCTCTACTTCCTATAGCAATGCCAAATGGGCATTGAATGGGAGTGGGAAAACTGTTATGTTCAGTGTTCGGTAAAGCGGTTTCAAACCACATTTTCTCAAAGTACCTTTTTTAAAATCCAATTCTTTTAGGTACAACTTTTTTAAGCTGTACCAATCGGGCACTCTATCAATATAAGTAAAATTTTTATGATGTTAATGGATTATGTTTATCTATATTGAATTCCATTATGGCTTTCAAACATAAAGATGCACAGTTGTGGAAGCAAAATCATTTAACTATATCCTTCTACGACATTTGTCAAATTAATTTGTTCATGTCATTCTGTGGCTTTGATATGTTAATGTTAATTTCTTTAACATTCCAGGTGAGTTTGGATAAGAAAGGCAATTTGATATTTCTTTTCTTCATCCTATGGAAGCTTATCCTGTTTACAGCTAGGCTACTAGCTTGGGTTGTTTGATATGTTCTTGGAATCATTATATTTGGATTGTTTTGGTTTGGAAGTTCTTATGAGCGGATAGTCCCAAATAAATTGGGAAGATCATTGAAGACAGATTTAGTTGCATTTGAGAAGGATTATAATCTTTGGTGAGAACCTTTTTTTCTATCCAAAGGCTATTTCCTATTACAAGGAAAGTGTTGTTAGATTATTAGATTATTACGTTCTGTATTTTTTGTTAACGAATGATTATGTACAATTAGATAATGATGTTGGTGTTGAAATGAAATTGATGCTCTCAAACTTGTGAATGTCATATTCCAGTTGGCATGGTTGGATACATGTTGCTTGAATTGTTCAAGGTTTCTTTGTAGTTTCTTTGATGATTAGTCAACAAAATGTTGTTGATAGGTTTCATGCTGAAGAGGGGTTATATTTTGAATTAAAAAAAAATGTTTGTGAACTTGTAAATGTGTGTATTTAATTTTTTTTTTTCATTGGAATTTCTAGTTACTCTACATGATATTCATGTTAGATCGATGCTAGGGATACTACAATTATTCTACATAGGTCTTATGTATAGATGTGTCACTCATCATAAGAAATAATTTAAACACTCATTTATTATTTGTTGAGGTGCCACTAATTACATTTAATACCACATTAGTTTACAAGCTTTGTGTTGTAAAACTTGTGGTGCCTCCAGCATTTTCCTTGATGTTGTGAATGAAAGTTTTGGTTCATATAATTATATAATTATTTGGAATTATGAGAAATTTTAATGCTTTTCCATATGAGTCCAGCATTAAAAATATTTTTCAGCTTATTTTCAAGGGTTGCAATTAAACACTAGAATAATGAGTGTGCATGGATTAGATTGGATTAATTTATATGATTGCCGCTGTTAGACATCACAACCAATCTCATGCTTCTCGCACCTGCTTCAAGTGCTATGCTGTTGATCTATCAGTGAGTTGTTGCTCTATAAATGATTTGACACTTGGGTTTACTGTGGAAATTGCCTAAGTTTTGCTGTACGTTGAATGTCTAAAGTTACTGTTAAATGCCCAAAGTAGGTATAAAATGTGTAAGACTACCACAAAACGGGAAATTCTTAGGTGATCCAGGACTACAAGGTCAGCAAGCTGACCTTGTAGTCCCAGCCAATAGAAAAGAAACGCATCATTAAAAACAGGTGATATCAGCTTCCATGTCACGTCATTGAAAAACAATACACACTTTAACTAACGTTAATCCAGAAACGTTAACTCTCTGTTGAAATTCAAATTTTGATTTGGAAATTGGGCGGGTTCGGTGAAGGTAAAAACTGAAAAAACAAAAAGCTTTTCATTTTTAATCTTCATTTTTGGCTCTCTCTCTCTCTCTCTCTCTCTCTCTCTCTCTCTCTCTCTCTCTCTCTCTCTCTCTCTCTCTCTCTCTCTGTGTTCATCATCACCACCACCATTTGGCTGCCACTTCCTTCCATCTCAACGTTGGCAACATTTCTGCACTTGTAAGGTACCAATTTTGTTCCTTTTTTTTGTGGTACAGAAACTGCTTGCTGAAATGCTTCTTAGAGATTCATTTTTCCAAACTTCTTGTTGTTGTGGCCTTGTGTTCTTATTATTAAGGGCTGTTGGTTCATGTTAGTGTGGTGCTGAAATCTGATTTTTTTTTTTTTTTTTTCTTTTCTTTTGGATTTAATTGTTTAGGATTTGATATGGACAACAGTTATAATGATATGAGGTGCTTGCACCCACCCAATGTAACAAGTGGCCTCAGCCCTCAAATGGATGTTGTAGTTGGCTCAACAGTTGATAAGCGGACTTTATTTACATTTCTTATTGTGCTTGTGGGTAGCTCTGTATTTAGGTGGAACCATGGAAGGCCTTTTATAAAGAAGGAAATTAATTTCTAGCATGGCATAAGGACATCACGGCCTGGGTACAGAGTTGCTATTGCTCTGTTTCTATTTCTTTTCTTATGTTTTTTTTCCTTCTTTGTGGTGTACACCATTTTCATTACACTGCACTAAAGTTTCATATTTTTCAAGCAATTTTTGGGTTCATTTTAATGATAATAGGTTCTAAAATTAATTTTCTCTAGGCTACCTTTTGGCATATTTTGGTATATCATGTGTCACTATGAAACCTGCTTATTGGAAGGCCAAAAGTTTAAATTTTTACTGTGTTTCTGTTCTTGCAAAGAAATTAGTTCTTATACAGAAAAAGAACAGTGGGCTAGTTATTTATGTCCTCTATGGCATTAAATTACAAAATTATGTTCCCGATAATGCTTTTGTGTGAACCATTGTTCATTATGCAGGAGTGGTAAGTTGGATTTTCTATTCTGTTGTGTTGTTTATTATTTGCTTGTGTGGACTGCTGTTAAAGTATCTTAACTTCATGCACTTTTTTTTTTTTTTTTTTTTTTTTTTTTTTTTTTTTTTTTTTTTTTTCAGGTTTAGTATCAGTCGGATCAATATTTAGAAAAAAACAGAGAATATGTTGTTGCCGAACAACAAAATTTGTTGAATTCTTTTAATTGTCCGTTTGTAGCAGGCCGTTAACCTTCTTTATTCACCGTGTTCCATGTCTCTTGTTTGAAAGCCAAATTGGGATACAAAACAGTGCCTCTTTCACTTTTGCCTTCTGTCAATTCTCAAGGCATCCTTGCCTCTGAACCTGTGGTTGTTTTGCAGACTAGATCATGCCAGCTACGCAATAGAAACATTACTCAGCTTTTGATTTATAAGTGGCAAGGGGGCCCTTTGATGATGCTACTTGGGAGGACTTGTTTGATCTTTAGCAGCAATTTCCACATCTTGTGGGCAAAATGTTTTAGTGGAGGAGGCAATGTTAGGAGTCTAGTTTAATGGTGTACTGAAAGATTGGTGGATTGCATTGTATGTTAGTATTACTGAATTGTTGGTATGTGTTGGTATGTTAGTTGAGGTGTTTAGCTAGTTTTTGCGGGAAAAGGATTAAGGAACTCTTGTATATAAACTAATAAGCAACATAATGAGAAGCATCCAGAAAATTAACCAAATTGTTCTTATCTCTCTCTCTCAATTCAAGATGCTGGTTACCCTTGAAGTAACTATTTCTTCTTTTCTACTTCTAAAATTCTGATTCACCAAGAGCTTGACATAACAACTCTTCTCAATTAAGTATATGAACAGGACTTGATGTTAGTGTGCTACAGGCCTTTATTCCTTTACACAAGATGAAGATGGCCAATTGCATGTGGAGTCACAATGTCATATAATATGTATGAGCAGTTAAGCACCATAGCTACATTAGGGGCAATTCATCAAGCAATGGTACATTTGGTGGAACTTTTTTAAAAATAATTTTTAAATTTGTAAACAAAATTGCTATTTAGTTTTGCCATTGTTTCAACAAGACACTTGATAGGCATATCCAAATTCACGCAAAAGAGTGTTTTGTTGTTGGCATAGAGTGTTTATTTTCACAAGTAGAATTAAGGCTAATTATCACTTTCATACTAGACTGCTCTTGAGAAAATTTATGATACTTTAGTGTTAAAAGATTTATTGAACACTCAAAACATATTTCCAATGACTTGTAAAATAAATTTGCATAATAAAGGCAAAAACAAATTGTTTTTCTTCAAATAGATTGTAAAATAATCCAAATAAATGACATAATTCACAAATGTGATTTATTTAAGTGCCATTTATCAAAATAATATCAAATACAAAAGAACCAACAGGATATACATAGACCAAACACAATATAATGCCTACATCAAACCCCAAACAAATTTTAGCTACCCCCAACGCTTCTGGCTACAACCAACAAGAGGAGAATTTCTAGAATTAATATATGACAATTGAACATATCTCAATCCGATCGCTCTACCTAAAAACTAGGAATTTATTGGCTGAATTCTAACTCTAATCAACTACTAACAGCTTCCTTGGATAAAGGAACCACTCCACCTATTGCTCATACTTTTATCAATGTTGCTAGTCATTTGCATCTTCTATTTCTGTTGCAAGATATTTACGCCATCCATGCTAAATTGATGATGTTAATCCTCATCATCATTCTTAGCTTGCTGAAGCCTCGCACATCCACGCTACATGCATGCTGAAGCCTCATACATCAAATTAAACATAAAGTGCTATAAAAATCACAAATCAAACCGAAATGACGAAAGAAAAGTGAAATAATGTAAAATTATTTGACTTGATATAGGACAAGAAATTTAATTAACTTATTTTAGTTCCATGTTAACATGAATACAAAGCCACAAGTTTAGACAAACCAAAACTCTATGAAGCTTTTCAACAAGCAATTTTCTATGCCAATGAAAAAATTGTGGGACATTTAGTAATAATGTGAATAACAAGGGGACAATTGCCTATTGAATTAGAGGTCAATGCTAAATAACTCCTTTATATGGACAAAGATCAACTTCAAAATTCTCTTTTTAGCTTCTATCAAAATCAAATATTAAGTACAACTTAGTTCATTTTTAAAATATAAACATGAACTAAAATGCAAGACAAAAATACGAAATATGATTCTATGGCAATGACCCACTTCAAACTTCCTATAAAAAAAAAAGACTTAAAAAGGTGAAAATGAGATACACCCAACTAATGAACAAATATTTGCTTTTTTTTTTTTTTTTTTTTCTAACACTAGATTCTGGTATTGTTGCAAAGTACTAGCCCCCTGTTATTTGTTCGTTAGGTGCAAGTATCTCGTATCATTATAACTGTTGTCCATATCAAATCCTAACCAATTAAATCCAAAAGAAAAATCAGATTTCAGCACCACACTAACATGAACCCACAGCCCCTAATAATAAGAACACATGGCCACAACAACAAGAAGTTTGGAAAAATGAATCTCTATGAAGCATTTCAGCTAGCAATTTCTGTACCACAAAAAAAAGGAACAAAATTGGTACCTTACAAGTGCAGAAATGTTGCCAACGTTGAGATGGAAGGAAGTGGCAGCCAAACGGTGGTGGTGATGAGAGAGAGAGAGAGAGAAGATTGAAAATGAAAAGCTTTTTGTTTTTTTTTTTTTTGTTTTTTTTTGTTTTTTCCGAGTTTGATTTTGGTTTTTTGTTTTTTTTTTTTTGTTTTTTGTTTTTTGTTTTTTATTTTTTTGTTTTGTTTTGTTTTTTGTTTTGATTTTTTTTTTTTTTGTTTTTTTTGTTTTTTCAGTTTTTACCTTCACTGAACCCGCCCAATTTCCAATTCAAAATTTGAATTTCAATAGAGGGTTAACGTTTCTGGATTAACTGAAGTTAAAGTGTGTATTGTTTTTCAGTGATGTGATATGGAAGCTGATATCAGCTGTTTTTAATGATGTGTTTCTTTTCTATTGACTGGGACTACAAGGTTAGCAAGCTGACCTTGTAATCCTGGATCACCTAAGAATTTTCCCCACAAAACATCTTGGTTGCCACTAAACACCTTTTTTAATTTTTTTTTTAAAATTTTATTTTATTTTATTTTTATTGAGAAGAAGTGATAAACTTTATTTTTCATTAATTTTATTAATTGATATCATTAAATCCTAATGACTTTGAAGCAATATATGAAATATAGTTAATTTGTTTCCTAATAGGGAAATGTTAAAGCTCCTACCGATTTATTATAGAAAGTTTATAAATTGGCCTTATAATAAACGTGATCAGTGGATGTCAACAACGCATGATACAATAAATGAACTTTTTTTTTTTTTTTTTCTTGATATCCGAGTTTGATTTTGGTTTTTTATTTAAAAAAACCTCGAAAGGGGAAATATTGGTTTTAAGCTATCATCAATTTGGTTATTTAACCCATGCCTAGCAATACTTACCAGGCATGGTCTCATGTGATTTCATGAATCATAGTTTGTTGCTCAATACTTGAGGTTGCACCAGTTTTCCCACTTAGACGTTAGGGAAGTGCTTTAGCTCATGAACTGATGAATGTTTGGTTGGAAGACATCCCATAAGATCTTATTCCTGTAATTTTGGATGATTTATACATTAATAAAAACTACTTATTCCTAAAAAAAAAAACAACAAAAACAGAATCACCTTTATGATTAATATTGTATTGTAGGGGTAGGGGCCAGTAGTAATTTAAGCGACAACCAATAAACTACATCATTCAACCCGTTTTACATTACTTTTACACTGGAATAGGGACAGCTGTTTGTGGATGAACTCTTAGAAAGGTTTTGCCAATCTTATCATTCATGTTCATGTCCACAGGTTTAACCCCATCTTCAAGCTTCCAATTGAAGGCCTGGATGAGTGAACCCAACATCAAATGTAACATTCGAATTGCCAGTAGCAAACCAGGACATGTTCTTCCACCACCAAATGGTATTAGCTCAAAGTTCAGTCCTATAACATCAATTTCCGACCCCAAAAACCTCTCTGGCATGAATGATTTTGCATTGTTCCACGACCTTGGGTCTCGCCCTATAGCCCATGCATTCACTAGCACTTGTGCACCTTTTGGAATAATGTAGCCACTGATCTCAACATCTACTTGGGCTTTCCTAGGAACAAAACTAGGAATTGCTGGATGCAGCCGCAATGTTTCTTTGACTATTGCTTGTAAGTAAGGTAACCGAGAAATGTCTGATTCTTGAACTGGGTTGCCTTCAGGGGCGGCGCCATGTTCAGGTCAGGTTGGTCCAAGGACCACCTTGACCTGAAAATTGTTTTTATTTTTATTTTTTTTTATATATATATAATAATTTAAAATTTTTTATACGTCTAACCTTCAAAAAAAAATTTGGGAACACTCTCAGTTCTTTTTATGCCAATAAAATTAAATTAAAATCTGAAAAAAAAATTGTAACATAGCAAGCCCGCCTCAGGGAAAAAAAGTCTAGCATCAATCCTAAACAAAACTAACCCCAAACAGATTTTTAAATCAAAATAATTAAATTTTTATTAACTAAATACCCAACCGGGCCAACCCAAACAGATTCTCAAGAAAAAAAAAAAAAAAAAAACCCAACCAAAACCCAATATGCGTCCGCCAATTGATTAAATGGTAAAGCAAAACTGAAATCAGAAATCCTAACCTAAAGGGAAAAAACCTCATCAACAACAACGACCAATAGACCAAGCACATCGGCATTGCCTCAAACTCGAGCAACAAAGCACATCGGGCATCAGCGAGATCGAAGATCGGTCTGATTGGATTAGAGATTGCTTTGCTTGAGACACTTGGCCTTGAGTCCTCGCCTCGACGTGTTGCCACAGCGTCGCCCCTCAGGCCTCCCTCAAGGTATTTTAGTTCTTTACTTCTCTCTCTTTTTCTCTCTTACATCTTTGAGTTTGCTTTGCTCTGAAAGTGAGAGTGGAGCTCTCTCTCTCTTTCTCTTTGAACTGAAATAAGACTCTCTCTCACTTTATCTGATTCTCTCTCTTTCTCTTTGAATTGTAATTTCCTTTATTAATAACTTTATTTGACATTTTGACTTTATTCGTTTGTGAGTTTGTCGTTTTATATATTGTGAATTTTGTGTGTTGTGAATGTTTTATATCTTTAATGTTTTGTGTAATGTTGATTGGCTCTTGTGACTCTTGTTTGTTGAGTGGGGGATGGATGGGACCATGGGGCCGTGGGGTGGGATATTTGAATTGAGAAAGTGGACAGGTAGAGGCAGTAAAGGCTAACTGACCAGTACATTATAAAAAGACAAAAAATTAAATTATGTTACGCATTAGGCAATGGGTTGAGCCATGAATAATGCACATGGGGTGTGTGCTATTGCACAATGGGGTGTGTGCTAGACTGCTAGTAGTTAGTAAAGAAAAATAATGAAGAAATTAAACAACAATAATTAATAATTTAATTAACCAATACATTATAAAAGACAAACAAATTAAATTATGTTAGGCTAAACAACAATTAATAATTTTATAATTAATGAAACAACAATACAACAAATTATAACTTATAAAAGACAAACAAATTAATGAAACAACTAAACAATAATAATTAATAATTTTATTAATATTTCAAATGAACTTATAGTTTATTATTTATTCTTTTGCTAGAATTATGGAAAAATATTTAATAAGAAAATCACGTACTCAAGAATTATCTCTTGTGCAAGATTCATTTCCTGTGCAAGATTCATTTTCATCTTCTAAGGGAATTCTTGTTGACTTTAACTTAGAAAATCTTCCTTTAGATCCTGAACTACGAGAAAAGATATTATCTTATCATCCTAATAATCATGATGAAATAAGAAGATTTTATTTACAAAAAGTCCATTGTTGACCTGTTCTCCAAAACCATGTTACCCTTTAATAGATTTTTCTAGAAAGCCCCGTCGATTTAGATCCGAATGGTATGTAAATAGAAACTGGTTAGAATATAGCATTGTTATTAATACCGTTCCGTTCCGACCGGAACGGCCGGAAAATTTCGTACCAGTCCTTAAACCGGAACGAATCATCCTCTTGTTCCACCTCAGACCAAATTTCGGTTCGTTCCGGCCATTTTGGCCTGTTTCGGTGAATTTCGGCCGGTAGACATATTTCGGCCGGAACTGAATCTGCTGATAAATGCAAAAAAAATTTGCCTTTTCAAGTTTTAATGGCTATTACCTGAATAAAGCCACCCATTGCAGTTCATCTTACAAGCTGAATGGCTCACGAAATCATCCCTTTACAGTAGGTTTCCACCACGTTGATGGTTGCCGGAATGAACCCAGGCCATGGCAGAGGTAGCTGCGGCTGCTGCTTCTTCTTTTTCAGTTTTTCTTCTTTCTTCTTTTTCTTCTTCTTTCTTTTCGTCTGCTGGTCCTTCTTCAATTCTATTTTGAATTTTCACTGCCTAGTTTTGTGTTTTCTTTCTTGTTTTGTGAACCTAGCACGTGACTAAGTGTTGGAAATGACAAAGGGACTTGACAAAAAGCTTTAGGCTTTGTTTTTGTTGGTTCACACGAAATATATAAATAATAATACTATTTTAATATTTAACTTTAGCTTCTTTTTTTTGGTACTGGCAGTGATAGTAAGTGAGTTAACTTTAGCTTTTATATTTCGGTTTTTTAATAGTAAATTTTTTGAGAATATTTTAATAGTAAAATTGTTTTAATAGTATTTTTGTTTTTTGAGAATCATAAGTATTATTATAATTATTGGGTAGATTTTTAGACTTGAAATTGGTATATTATCTAAAATATAGACTTATAATTTTAAGACTCAATAAATTATATGGATTTTGACCAATAATATATAAGAAAATATAAGTATATAAAACTATAAATAAAAAAAAAAAGTATAAAAAAGGTAACTTCGAAACAATATACCGAAACAACCCGGTACCAATCCGGTACCGAAATATTCCATTCTAATAGACAAACCGAAATGAGCACCGAAACGGTATTCATAACAATGGAATATAGTATAGACAAGGGTACAATATTTTGTTTATATTATTACCTATTTGGGCAAGATGTTCGTAAGCAAGGAGGAGGTGAGACTTTCATAACGAAGGGATTCAAATTTTGGATTCAGAAAGAGAAGTTAAATTTCCATGTTGGAGGAGTTAATAGTGCTCATAACCAAGTTGTCAAGAAGAGTGAAGATCTAATGAAGGAAAAGCAACACATTCAAAGTGTTTTGGTTAAGCAATCAAATCAAGATAAAATTGAATTTTGGGTTCAATTAAATGCAATAGTTGATTGCATAAGATTCCTTTTATGTCGGGGATTATCTTTTCGTGGTCATGATAAATCTCAAGATTCAAGTGATAAAAGAAATTTCCTTGAGCTTCTACAATATTTGGGGGATCACAATGAATCTATCAATAAGTGTTGCAAAAAGCTCCGAAAAATTGCAAGCATACCCACCACGAAATTCAAAAAGATATTGTGAATGCAATTGCATGTGAAACATCCAAAGCCATCATCAAGGATCTTGACAATGGGTTCTTTTCAATATTAGTTGATGAGTCACGTGATATCTTAATAAAAGAGCAAATGGCCCTTGTTCTTCGTTATGTGAACAAAAAAGGAATTATTATAGAGCGGTTCCTTGGTATTGTACATGTAGCAAGTACTTTCGCTTTGTCACTCAAATATGCTATTGAATGTTTACTTTGTGAACATAATTTGAATTTATCGAAACTACGTGGGCAAGGTTATGACGGGGCTAGTAATATGCAAGGTGACATTAATGGTCTCAAAACTTTAATTTTGAAAGAGAATAAGTCAGCATTTTATGTCCATTGTTTTGCTCATCAACTTCAATTGACTCTTGTAGCCGTTGCTAAAAATTACATTAGTATTGCTGAATTTTTTTATGTGCTTTGTAATTTAGTAACTATTGTTGGAGGCTCTTGTAAGAGACGAGATGCTCTTCTAGATGCACAATTTGCCAAAATTAAAGAAGAATTAGAGAATGGTGTACCTAGAAGTGGGCAAGGTTTGAATCTAGAGACAAATCTTAAACGTCCTGGTGATACACGTTGGGGATCATATTATGGGACTATTCTGAACTTGATTTTGATGTTTTCTGCTGTTGTTGATGTACTTGAGATTATTGAAGAAGATGGCCTCTCCGACCAAAAAGTTGAAGCTTGATCTATTATGAGGTCAATTCTATCTTTTGAATTTATCTTTGCTCTACACTTGATGAAAAACATTTTAGGGATCACAAATGAGTTGTCAATAGCATTGCACAAAAAAAAAAAAAAAACACTCAAGATATAGTAAATGCTATGGATCTTGTTAAAGTGTCTAAGCAACGATTACAAGTGATGAGAGATGATGAATGTATAACTTTATTGACTAAAGTGTCTTCATTTTGTACTACACATGATTTTCTATCTTTAACATGGATGAAATATTTGTAGTTAGTTGGAGGCCGCAATGCAACACCCAACAAAATACAAATTTACATCATTATCGTGTTGAGCTATTCTACACAGTCATAGATTTGCAACTTTAAGAGCTTAACAACCGTTTTTTCAGAGGTGAATACTGATTTGCTTCTTTGTATGGCTTGCTTGAATCCAAGTAATTCATTTGTGGCTTTTGATAATAAAAAGTTGATACATCTAGCAAAGTTCTATCCATTTGATTTTCTTAGGACAGATATCTTGGCACTTGGCTCTCAACTTCAGAATTACATTTTTGAAATGTGTAATAGTGACTTATTTATTGAGCTACAAGGAGTTGGTGAACTTGCTGAAAATTTAGTGAAGACAGGGAAGCATGAGACTTATCCATCAGTCTATTTGCTTGTGAAGTTAGTTTTGACCCTTCTTGTCACCACTACAACAGTAGATTTTTTAGCAATGAAGTATATAAAGAATGAACTGCAAAATCGAATTAGAGATCAATGGATGAATGATTGCTTGGTTGTATACATTGAAAGGGATGTAGCTTGTAGCATTGATAATGAGACTATTATGCAACGATTTCAAAATATGAAAACTCGTAGAAAACAATTGTAAACTTTATGTATTTGTATATTTTTTGATTATTGTTGTTGTCAATATATGAATTTCTCTTTTTATTAGATTGTGTAATTTTTGTTTTTTAAGAAACACCTTGAGAAAAATTCCTGGAGCCTCTACTGGTTGCCTTTGCCAATTACTTGCTCTAGCTTTGCTTTGGCTCCTGACAATGCTTCTGGATTGTGGAGTAGCTCTTCCATTGACCATTCCAGTGTGGCTGAAGTTGAATTAGTGCCCGCAACAAATAGGTCCTAATCCATAACGAAAAGGAGTTGGAATTCCTTTTTGTAGCACAAACTATATTCATTATTCATAAGTAAAGTAAAGTAAATAACTAATTATGAAAGAATTTGTCAGATTACTTGTCTACGGCAGAGTTGCTAAATCTGTAGCGGTTGTGATATTGAACACTAATTCCACTAATGGCCCATTTTCTTCTCTTGTTGATGACTGCAGGATGTTGATTTCCCAAATTCCTTAAGTGAATGTGGACCATTGTTACAGGGAAGCGAATAAGTGTGGAGACATCTCATTAGCTAGGAAAGGGACAATTCAACTTGTTGATTTTACAGTTTTTCTAAGTCTCTGCATGTGAACGTTTTTAGATACTTTTTATTTGGACCTTAATGGGTTGTACGTAAACAGATTTTGTCTTAAAATTTTAATTTCTATTTAGATCAATGAAATATGAATGTACTATTTCTATATATAAAGGAAGTATGGTGTTATTTTTCTGGTGGGGTGCAAGTAATGTAAGGAACAGAATCCTCTATCTTATTTTTTGTATTTCACTTTATATTCCTTTAATCACAACTTTCCCTATGTATGATTTATTTCCATTTTACACTTTTATTATTTTATAAAGAAAGAAAAAACAATATATTTTAAGTTTTGATTGGTGGAGCATGATTGGTTTTTAGACCTTGTCAAAATAGTTATTAACCAATTTTCAGGCCAAGTTGTTAATTAAATAAATTATGAAGAACTTTGGTTAATCAAACAATTACCAATATTGAGCATATAGAAAAGTTGTGGAAATTTAGAAGACGATGATATATGATGTCCAAAAAAACCAATAGAATCAAAATTCCACAGTAAAAATGATGTAGAACAGATAGCACATGCCTTCTTGGAGCAGCAAGGGCGCAGGAAGTCAGAACGCAAGATCAAAGGGGGGTGCTAGTAGGGGCCATCAGAGGTAACAGTGTCGGAATTGCATGAAATTTGGCAGGTTGAAGGGAAACGGCGTTCGGATCTAGATTCATGACTGCCATGAACGTCGCCAAATTTTAGGCAAATTCCTTCGTTAAGGCCCCGAAAACAATGTTTTTGCTATTTATAGTAATATTTGTTTTTCCTTAATAACTTTTAGTTTAAAAGTCAGAATAAGGTCCCGTCTGTTTTGGGACGACCCTTAAGGTCAGTAGTTTATGATTCTGCGTTTAACTCAATTTTGCCATTTTTGGTAAAATTCGGTAATTTTGTCACCTAATCGCTTAATTAGTGCGAATTAGGGTTTTAAACGTTTTTGCTTAGTATTTATATGTTTTGTAGCTGTCAGAGGCGAAACAGACTATTATCAATAAACACAGACATTTTGTCAATTTTCTCTACTGGTGGATTCCAGTTTTTATCTCCTTGTGGATTTAGGGAAACCCCTCGTGGATTCGAGGTTTACTACCAGAGACTAACAGTTTAGTTTCTGTTTCATCAAGAGAGCATCGTGTGTGCTCTTCTTCAGGCTTCCACGACATCAAAAAACCTAGGAATGATTTAACTTATTAATCCACTAATTTATTAGAAGTTTTACAATAACAAATAACCATATTCCAAGTAAAACTTACTAAAATTACCCAATACAGTTTCGAGTCCACAAAGTTCCTCAATTATGGAGATGTTACATCGTAAACCTCTAGTTTATGACTCCAAGAATCGGTAGAGGATTTTGAGAGCAAGAGGCACAAATCCTTTAAATCTATATGAGAGTAGCTCCAAAAGTATTTTTAATGTGCATTAGGGTTTGCTTAAATGCATTTGACTTGTTTGCATGAAACCCTAATCATTTAATGAGTTGAAATCACAATTCATTAGACCTAATTTTCGAATGGTCGAGTTTAAGCTCGATTTGTCGAATTCAGGCCATTTCAATCGAGCAAGCAAGTGTTGAACAACTTTGATTAGCACAATAAACTTTAGCACCTGGGTGGCAATCTTGATAACACTTAAACACTCTAAAAGCACAAAATAAGACACTTTTGCATATGGTTTGCCAACCTAAATCTAAAAACGTGATAGAGCATAACATTGAACACAAAATATGAGACAATTTTTTATTGTATACGAGAGTGTGAAGGTGCTCTAGAGCAAAACTCTCTACTTGCTGTAGCAGGTACTGTTCTTTGAATTTGAATAAATTTCTTCTTCTTCCAAAGAAAGCAAAAATTATGAAAGAAATTCAAGACAAAGCAAAGAGGGTAACATATAAGGGTTAAATTTGTTGTATGCAAACTATTTTGCATGGTTTTGTACATATCTCGAAGTTGAAAATTATGACTTTAAGTCATGATTTCAGTTACTTTTGAGATGTGTATCAAATTATGTAAAACAGTTTGTGTGTCAAAAACAATACTGACCAGGAACAATTGCTCAATCTTAATTTTGTCCATCTCCTCACTGTTTTGTTCACTGATGTTGAGAAGGGTGTCTAACATATCCTCGCTCGTGTTAGAACCACACTTTTCTCAAGTGGAGCCGTTGGGTAATCATGCGGTCAAAAGAGGTCTAACATCTTTACAAAGTGAACTTCCATATGTTGCCTTATGAGTTCTTTTTTAACACAAGAAAATAATCTGCCAAGTTTGGTCTCCCAACCTCTTTCATGATATTCCAAACAATCTCCTTGTACTCTCTAGCCGTGTCAGAATTGGAGTCAGCCAAATCCACCGAAAAAATGGTGTTTGATAATAGATTAAGCGTGGTCTTGAAAGTAGCTCCCCCAATATCTACTGCTTCACCGTTTAGGCTGCTTTGATGAGTATCAGCTGGGAGGTCTTGCACCTTCTCGTACCTTATAGCTTGGTTAGCATCAAGTGTCTTGTTGGCAAATAGTTGTTCCATGCATATTCTGCGAAGGTTTCTCCACCGGGTTGAAACAGGTATACTTGCCAAGCTAAACTAGTCATGTCTGTGGGCTCGGAGTGCATCTGGGATGTTTCGATTGGACAATTGTTGGTCATGTATTTGAAGGACTTCTTTGGCCATAGCTGCTGAAGAAATGACTATTGTGGTTACTTGGCCTAGTTTTACGCTCATTATGGGGCCATGGACCTTGGAAAGTTTTGTTAGGGACTTATGGGGTTTGTCCCCAACCTCTAAGAGGTTTCCAACCAATGGAAAAGGTTTTGGACCTGGTGGAAGTTTTTTGGGGATTGCTTTGCTTCTAAAAATTATAAGCAAGGCTTGGATTAAGAGCCAAGTGAGGCAAAGACATATTGTACCACTCAAGAAATCCATTTTTTTATGAACTCTGATCGCCAGGAGAAAAGAGCAAAGTGAGGAATGATACACTACAACACTATCCTTCACTGTTCTCCTTTATAGACAACAAGCAGAACAAAACAACACACACACTGAGAGAGAGAGAGAGAGAGAGAGAGAGAGAGAGAGAGAGAGAGAGAGAGAGAGAGAGAGAGAGAGAGAGAGAGAGAGAGAGAGAGAGAGAGAGAGAGAGAGAGTAACAATGGCTAATATTAGAGTATTCACACCGTATATAATAGAAAAATGTGTAGAATTTACACAATTTTACTAAAAAATTATCTACATCAGTCTATATATAATTGTATAAATTTAGAAGTTTGTTACAATAATCTTGTAAATTTACACTGACACTATTTATTTTATATTTAATTGTTTATTCTTTTTTACGTATCTGAAGGATAAAGAAGAAGAGTGGATAGTGGTTGTTGTGTCTAAAAAAGAGAAAGAATTAAAAAAAATAAAAATATTGATATTTTAATAAATGTAGTGTAAAATAGATAATCTGATGTAAGAGTATTTTAAAAAGTAAGTATGTAAAATAGAAAAAGATAAGTTTTTTTTTGGTTGAAAAAAAAAAAAAAAGGTAAGTTTTTATGCTAAAATAGGCAGAAATTTTTGTAGGAGCTGATATAAATACTCTTAATTATATTATAGTTAAAATTTTTAAATATATAATTTTTAATATTTAAAGTAGGAGTAGATGAATTTTAACTTTAGATGTCTTTCTATTAAAAAAAAAAAAAAAAAACCGAAAGGTCATTGGAGAATAAATGGAGACATTGTAGAGGACAATGACTTGCATGTTACCTTAATCACAAATTTCAAGAGAGTGCTAAGTTGAAGTTTGGTATAATTAAGCCTGATATAATTTTTGACAATTTGAGAACAATATATTTTTTGACGTGAGCGCATGTAATGGCAAAAAATGTTAAATTCAAAAACTGTCTGCCCTTAAAGCATTCACAGCTGGACTTGCAAATGCCAAATGTAAGTATATATTAGCATTCAGACTCAATTCATCTCAACAACAGAAATTGTAAACATGTAAAATTGTAAATTTTTTTGGCATAGTGCTATAGGACCATCGTAAATGTATGATGGTACTGTAGCACTATGCCAAAACAAAATAATGATATTTTAATCCCTTTTATTCTTTCTCTCTCCTCTTTGTGTCAGACTCTTTCTCTCTCAACTTTCTCTTTCTCAATGTCTCTGACTTCTCTCATCTCCCCCTCTCTGTCTTTAGGGAAGGTGTTGGAGCTTTGGGCCTAAATAAAAGGTGTTGGAGTGGCAAAGAAGAAGAATTTTGTGGGGACGATTACGGAGGCGAGATCATCGTGGTCAAGGGGCTGAGGATTGCTAATTGGATTTTGGTGGGTTTGCTTTGTGGGTCTGGGGCTGAGGATTGTGGTGGATTGGCATTTTGGGCCGTGGGTTTCTAGCAGTGGAGATCGATGAGTTCTTGCGGGTTTCAGGCAATGGAGATTGGTGCTTTCTTGTGGGTTTTGACAGTAGAGATCAGTTGGGTTTCTGGATTTCTAGATTGGTGTGTTGTGGTGGTGGGTTGTGGGTGATGGGTTTTGGCGTGGATTGGTATGGTGGTGTTGGCCGTGGGTGATGGGTTTTGGTCGGAGGTATTGGTGGTGTTGGGTTTGCTTGCTAATGGGTTCGGTTTGCTTGCTGTGGGTGATGGGTTTGCTTGCTGTGGGTCGTGTTGGATTTGTGATTGATGGTGGTGGAGGTGTATTGATGGTGGTGCTTTTAATGGTTGTTGATTGCTTGCTAATTTGTTGTTGTTGTTTAAATGTTTAATTTAGCTGCTTGAAAGTTTAGTTTTTAGGCAATGATGTAGTGGTGATTTGTTTTAGTTTGGTAGTTTTTTTCGTGGTAGGGGTGGCAGGAGTAGGTGGTTGTAGTGGCAGGAGAAGAGAGATGGGAGAGAATTGAGATGGATTTGGGATATATTATTTTATTTGTAGATATATTATTTTTATATTGGATGGGAAAATAAAAGTTGGGATGTTGGGTGTGTTATAAAATGGTATGGTATAATTGATAAAGTAGCTTTTTGGGGTGGTAAAATAGAATAGGATGACATTTTCGGTTGTGAATGCTCTTAGGGTAAGGTTGTTATTTTTGGCATGTAACTGCCACTTGAACCCTCCTCTAAATATAATTTTATTTTTGTTGATAAAAGCCCTCCCATAATAATAATAATAATAATAATATATTGACACACATACATTTTTTGAGAAACTTTTTTTTTTTTTTGGGAGAGAGTTTTAACTTATGGAGTCTGCTCCTGATAATGCTTTTTATCATCAGACTAAGACACCAATCGGTTTTTGGTGTAGGCAAGGATTGAATTCCGGATTTCTTATTTAATTATTAGAGACTTTACCAGTTGAGCTAATTGGAACCCACTATTTTTTGAGAAATTGTAAAATAATATTCAATGACATAACAACTAGCTAATGTTACTCGATAGTCAAATGCTGCCTCTGGTTCGAGATGTGGGGACGGAGGTGGGGTAGATAATTACAATAAAAACAAAATGACATGAGTCACATGACAACTATGCATGCTATAACCTTTTATTTTTTCAATTACTTTTAGGAGTAAGAAAACATAGTTTACTTATTTAATTAGATCGATTTAGCTCTTAATCGACTCAAATCATCATGTTTCATGTTTCTCTCCCTCATTATATTGTGGATCTAGAAGCCCTTGTTGCTGGTAGGGCTTTGGAGTTCTCTCTCTTGACATAGGCATTAGTTCGGCAATTTTAGAAGAGGATACAGAGATAATGATAAATGCTCTAAAGGAATCCTCTTCTTTAGTGGCTTCTTTCGGCCTTTAATTTGATTATGGATGCTAGAATTATTGCATAGTTTTTTCATAGTGTTAGTTTTTCTCATGTTCGTAGAAATGGAAACTTTATAGCTCACAACCTTGCTACAAAATTCATTCTTAAAAAAAGAAAAAAATTTAAACAAATCAAACCCTTTCAAGGGGAAATTGCATTTTTCTAATAGGTCATATTTTTATTCCTGTTTTTTTGTTTGTTCAATTTTTCCTCCCACAAAAAAGAAAAGAGAATAAAATTTTGTAGTAGTCCTCATCATGCATTTTGCCTTGGTGAAAACACATGGAATCCATAAGAATTTAGATCTGAATGAAAGAACTAGTAAAGTTTCATGCATAGTGCTGCAAAACCTCCTACATCTATAGCAAAACGACTTTATAGAAGCATATTACATTGTTATTCACTTCCTTAAGTTTTTAAAGCAACACACGAACACCAATTTTACAATTTGCTGAAGTGATTGATGGTAAGTAGTAGAAAAAATGGGTAGGTCCATATAAAAGAGGTTGCAATAAAGTAAAGTGTCCTTTTTTTGAAAAACCAAAAAAAGAAGCTCGCTTGTGTAATATTGCTCCACGCCTTATGGTATAGTGCCACTTAGGCTTTTAATAAGCCCATGGGTATATACCACTAGTGCATAGCAGGGTGTGCCACTACTCAACCTCGTTACAATGATTTTTGCATATTAGGAAGTATGGGTCTGTACTAGTACTCGAACTCATTTAATTAAAGTGGAACTCACCATTCATATAAGAGGAGCGAGCACACCATTATTGTTCTCTTGTAGTATTGTATAATTTTCATAAAGTAATAGATTTCATCAATGAATGTCCTAAGGACTCAAGTTAAAGTGCAATTAAAATTTTATAAAATAAAAATTTTCCTATTAAAAAATGAAATAAAATTGTATACAAATTAACAAAATAGTACATAGAATATGTAGAATTTGCGCATGGTTCATAATTCAACATTTAATATTTGAGGGTGGCAATTTGTGTTTGCGTTTTGGGTTCGTGTTGTGTCAACTCATGAGTATTCGACTATTTAGGTCGACACCAACTCAACATGTTTATTAAATGAGTTAGGATTCATCAACCTTAACATAATTTATTTATTAAATGGGTTGTGTTAACCTGTTTATCAGATTTTATCAAAGTGAAAAAATACAAATTTTAGTACTAACCCAGATCTGAATCATGAAAAACCAAACAAATATATTTTTATAATATAAAATTTAGAATTAACAAGTAATTACATCATAAATAATCATTCAAAACTGAAGCATATCTCAATATCACAAATATTTAATCACAATATGTCAAACAAAAAACTCACAACAATTAATAAGTTTATATACCTTGGGTATTGGCAAAATAACATTTAAATAAACGAGTTAAGTGGGTTAGATAAGAATATGGTACGTTTATTAAATAAGTTAGTCATGTTAACTTGAATATGACATGAATTGTTAAGCCCAAACGCATAACCTACTAATTTCATGCCTTGTCATATCATGTGTTGGATTTTGCAACCCCTAACATGACTATACACACACACACACACACACACACACACACAAAGTCTAGAATCTTTTTAAAGAATCAAGATCAAAAACATCTTGAATTTATGTGCGCACTAATGAATAATTTACCCATGACAAGTACTTTTCTCCTCTTTATTTATTTATTTATATTTATTTTTTTACGCGCGTTATCTATATGTGAAAAGTACATAATAGCTCACAATTAGGTTTTATAGGTCATAATTTATTTATTTATTTTGAAAAACTTTACACATTTGAGAAAAACTAATAGACTAAAAACATATTGACTCCTTGTGATAAATTAATTGATTAATTAACCAAGTTTATTAATTAATCAAATTAATATGCAAAGTGCCTGGTAGCATAAACAAATCACCAATTAAACTAAATATGTAGCGGAAGATAAACTGACACGTTGATTTGTTTACGAATGGGAAAAACCTACACGGCAAAAACCCCACCGGGTGATTTTAAGGTCATCACTTCCGAGAATCCACTATTACCAAAACAAGCGGTTACAAGTAAAGGAATTTCAGTACCTTATACCAACCTATAGTTGAATCCTTACTCCAATACCAAATTGGACTTGTTTTGTAGTGACAATCTCTCCTTTCAATGCACAGCTCCCAGTATGTGACTAACCAATTAGGCGGATCCCAGTATGCGACTTGACCACCAACTTGAGAAGGATGTTGGCTGCAAAGTTTTTCAGTTCATTCAGACGATGTAGATCACAAAATTGCTTGGTCACAAAACCTTACGGTGTACAAACACAGTAGCTTCTTCAAGAGAAAGAGGAACTAGAGCAAATTCTATCTCTGGTTACAATTTACATCACAACTTTGCTTCACACTTGCGCAACCTTTGACGGCCCTCAAAACAATCCTTATATATGTTTAGGGTTGTGAGAAAAGAAAGCCCAAACATATATTCAAAGATTGGATGAAAAATAGTCCTGAAAAACTAAACTTCATAAATCTCGACAGATACCCTATCTATCGAGCTAGCTGTCAAGCCACGGGCTTTAGCAGCTTTTAAACCTTGATAGATGCTAGCTGTCGAGTTTTAAAATCTTGCACTTTTTGACTTGATTTTTGGATAGACTTGCATGACTTTAACACTTAAACTTGAAACCTTGTTTCTTGAAGCATTAAACACATTCTAGATCTACCCAATTACAAGTAAAGTGCGTTTTGTCAAAGGATTAACCAACTACATAAAATAGTGACATGTGTTCCTAATAATGAATCACATATGTCCTAACAAAAACAAATACAAACACTTGAGAAAAACCATTTAGGAGCGAAGTATATTGAATAACATGAAATGCATCGGTACACCAACCTTACGAAGGAAGCTCTTAAAATAGACAGTAGAGTCTCACTCCATTCTAAAGTCTCACTACAAAAAACGCTAGCAATAGAAAGTCTCCTATGATGTAGTCCCTAAGCTACAGAATCTACTTATGGCATCTGAGTTTAAGGTAAGTATTGCTCATTACTTGACTTAACTACATTTTTTTCACTGAGCTTTCCTTTAAGTCAATACTCAATTGTTTATTCCTTGTCATCTTGGATCTTTGCAATTAGGTGACTCTAAAGAGGACATTGCCTGTGGAAGTGCAGAATTAGTAGTGGGAGTTACTTTTGTAACATCATTTTGTCATGACAGTTATGATAGTAAATAAGACAGTTTGATACTGAATCTTTATTTTATTTTATTTTATTTTAATATTTTAAATAAAGTAATCATGATGTTGAATCTTCGAAAACTTGTGAATGAAAAATAATAGCAGCTGAAATGTGGTTCAGATGGATGAGAGGCTTCTCTTTCTCTCTCTCTCTCACACACACTTCGTATTTTTGTTTTCTAAAGAACTTAAAACTATTGGATAATTGTATCATATATTTTTTGTTTTTATATACTTCTTTCAAGTAGAATTTTTTAAATAAAATATATTGTAGTACATATCTCAAACTACAGTGTAAAAATTGATAAAATCCTTCCCTCTTAAACATGGAAATTTAAGTAACAAAGATGATGTTATGAAGCTTATTATCTTTTATTTTTTAAAAAGAAAAAGCATTAAACAATATGATGCAATGGATTTGGTCATTATTCCATGTTATAATTTTTCCTCTATATGTGGTCTTAAAAAAAAAAAAAAAAAAAACCTGTATAACACTATCTTCTAGAAATTGGACTTGGATAATAATCAAACTCAGAATTTTTTGGGCAAGACAGAGAGACAGATTGTACATCATATATGTGGGAGTATGTGTGTTTCAAACACTTAATCTTTGCTTTGTGTCCCACATTGGTTAGAAATAAACAGTCTTTGCATATCTTCAGTGGTAAGTTGGAATACAATGGGCTAGGTGTTGGTTTGGGCTTGGGCTTGGGCTTGGGTTTGTTATATCTTTCCTGGGCCTCACTTTTTCACTTTCTTTCTTTTAGCCCAAATTTGATTTGATATGTTCGTTGGTGAGTATCTGAGCAGCCCGTTGGGTATTTAATGAACAACTCGTTGGGCATCAAATCTGCACAGTAACTGTTAGAGGTCTAGTCCATTTAGTTAGTCCACTAGTCTTCCTTTAGTTGGCATATAAAAACCTTGTTTTCACTTCTTTCTCTTCAGTTTTTCCTAGGCTCTTGCTGCCGCTACTCTCCCTCTGTATAGCTCTAAATGTTTTGCTCATCTCCACAATATTTCAGCTTCTAAGTTTTAGTTTTAAAGAAAGGCAATTAAAGTTGTTCCTAGTTCTTCTTGCTTGAGTGTGTGATCAACTTGAAGAAATTACTATAGTCTAATCTTGGGGGGTTGTTCGGCCAAGAGAGCCATTCACATCGAGTTCTACTCCAGATGACATGAATCAACCTTTAAGGACAACGTATTTTGCGTGATTATATAGTTTGTGAGATCTTTCTAACTCTATCTATTTACTTTTTGTCATTGCTAATCTTTAGGATTTATATTGTTGAATCGAAACTTGTTTTTTATTGCTATATTTTCCAACAACATATATATCTATGTAGCTTATAATTTCTTATTGATAATATATATTTGCTCTCACAAATGATTTATAAACTCTTTTTATTCAAGTTGTGATTGCAAACGAGTCACACTTTCTCAAAAATGCTCAAGTAAAGAAGACAACTGCTTCCCTTCCAGTCATAAAGGTCCGTCTTTCTTGATAAAAGAGGACTCTATGATTGCATTTGCTAATTTTGTTCATTTACTTTGTTTATTCACAAATATTAATCAAAGATCTTGCTCTTTTGAAGTAATGGTTATGCTTGAGCCTCTCTATAACTGATACTCCATGTTGAATGCTTAGGTTTCTAAAATGTTGTCCCCCTTCTGCTATTTGAAGGAGTGTTAATTTTATTTGTGAGCAAGTTCAGTTAAGAATGATTTTTAATGGCTTTTCAAGAAATCTTATTAGTCGGTTTGAGGAATTTTAATTTTCTTTTAAAGAAGCAATCGGATTTAAATATTTTGTTTGTGCATTTATTATCTATTGTATATTTGTCTATCCAATGCCCAAGTCCTGAATAGGCCTATAACTGTAGGGATAGGTCTTTTATACTTTCTAGTGTACTACTTTATCACTAATCTCCAGGCATTCAAATTGGAAACCTTTCTGATTGGATTTAACGAGTTACAAACCTTTCTATTTTTACTAATAGGTCAGAGTTTGTGGAACAACTGCCTATGTTGCTCAAACATGATGGAGTATGGAGATCAAATTGAGATTGAAAAGCGTTTAATCAATCTAAGTGGTGGGCAGAAGTAGCGGATATAACTTGCAAGGGTTGTATATTTAAGGTCATGGATTGTGATATTTATCTTCTTGATGATGTCTTTAGTGCAGTTGATGTACATACTAGCTTAGAAATATTTAAGGTCACATTATTTTTTTACTTCCTTTGTTGTTTGGAAATGCCTTGGAAACAAAATAATTGTAAAGAAACTGGACTGTAGAATGGTTTTTGTATTTGGGTAGGAATTTAAAAAGAAAAAAAAAACTATATAGACAAAAAAAAAAAAAAAAAAAAAAAAACACTGTAGGAGGTTTTAGCTGCTTTTTTAAAATGCGGGCAAAACAGGACCAATAGCTGCGTTTAAAAAAATGCAGCCAAAATAGGTCTATAGCCGCGTTTTGGACCTATAGTTGCAATTTATAGGCCGCGTGTATAAATGCAGCTATAGAAAATGTGGCAGAACAAATAGGGCTATAGCAGCATTTTGAGGGTCCATAGCCACATTTTAAAAATGCACCAATAGCTCTCGTTTTTTGTGATGAATTTCTTCATGTGTTTGAAACTATAAATTATCTCTTGGGCGGTCACCACATTCTTCATGATCCATCTATTTGGTACAAATGCCACTTAAGTTAGATCTATCAATAATTGCTTAGAAGAGGCCTTAGTTTCATCACCAAAATTTTAGAAATAACTTTGTGACGCATATTTTATAAATTGATAAGTGATAATTGATGGCTGGAATTGTTTAAAGATAGCTTTGTAAGTTGTAACACACATTGCATAAATACATGGTCGGAATTGATTTTAGTTATGTTTGATACCCCATAATTAATGCATGGATCATATTGAATTGCTTTGTATAATTGTGTGTTGCACACTTGCACTGGTGTGTATTGAACATTGGGCATGTATAGATGTACTAACTAGATATATTGGGTTATGAAGAGATTTTGAGAGAAGTATTAATTATCATATGCAAAATCGTTTCGAGGTATGGAACAACCGAGCAAATATGATTGGTTTATATTATAGTAACAATTTGAATGCTCTCTTAATTTTGACATGGAAGTGGACCATTTTTATATAGTAAGAACATAATTTTAATTGCCGCTGCTAGCTAGACATGACACATCACCACTGATCTCATACTTCTCGCACCTTCTTCAAGTGCTATGTTGTCGATCTTCCACTGAGTCATTGCTCTATAAACGATAACACTTGGATAGTTGGATTTATTGCTGAACATAGGGCTTTGACTAAGCGCCTAATTTTTGCTGTTGAATGCCTAAAGTTACTCTTAAATGCCCAAAGTCGGTATAAAATGTGTAAGACTACCACAAAACATCTTGATTGCCACTTAAACATCATATAGTGAGCCATTTAAGGACTATGTTGGTTGTAATACAGCCATTCATGCTCCAAAAATCTTGCCTATAAATGTCAAGTGGAAACCACCACCTAAGCAAGAATGGTTGAAGGCGAATTATGATGGCACTGTGTTCTTAGATTCGGACGAGGCAGGATTGGGGATGGTGATTAGAAATGATAGTGGCAAGGTCATGGCAGCGTTTTCTGAGAAAATTCCTCTACCTTGCTCGGTGGAAATTCTGGAACTTCTGGCAGTACGAAGAGCGGTGCAACTTGCTGTTTGATGATGCCGAAAATATCAACAGTGAGTTGCCCAAGACTCGTATTCTCAAAACGACACCTGCACAACAAGAAAAGGAGATGTCCTAACAGAGGGCACCGGTGTGGTGCCGGCCAAAGACCCTCCGAAGGTCAAGTTAGAACTTCTTTCAACTCTAGAGTGCTAGAGAGGGGTTAATTGTGCGTACCTCGATTTATGAGAGTATTGGGGCTTTTATAGCAGTAGGGGGTTAACTTTTCTTCCTTGGAGCAGAAGTCTTTTCCTTATAGGAATCCTCATGAGCGTAGATTGCGGGATCCTTTCCTTATAGGACTGATACTGGGCGTGGAATACAAGCAACTTCCCTATTACTCATGCGTGGTGACCAAGTCATGGTTTTCATAGAACCGTCGGCCTTGAAACCGTCAGCTTGCATTCTCCCCTTCAGCCAAGTTGGCGTCAGCTTCTTGCTACACTCTATGAGTAGCCTAGGAGCTTCGAATTACCGTCGGTTAGACTTGGAGCCTTCAGCCCATCGGTTTGTCTTGCTCCCTACGTCGATAAAGAGTTGTCAGCCTTTTTGAGCATAATTGGCCCTTGAGCTTTTCTCGGATCTAACCGTCAGCATGCCTTCTTCCGTTACGTTAGCCCATAACGTCCGTCGTGACTGACCCGTCAGCCAAAGCAGAAGCTGACGGGTTAAGCCCATGGTACTTGCTATAATTCTTCCATATTAGTTGCCCCCTACTCCATATCTTCGTCGGCTGTACCTGACGGGTTATGGAGTTTTCATTCGTTACTACCTGCCACTTTGACCAGGAGAGAGAAGATAATTACAGCTGACACCCCAGTATTAAATGCTAGGACACGTGGCGTGCTCGGATTGGCTCCGTGTCTGCATGTGGGCATCGCTTCGTCTTCCATGCGTTTTCCTTATATATATATATATGTGGCCCACCTCTCCCTATTTTCACTATTTCACTCACTGATACCTGGAGAGCACATCCGTCGCCTATATTCCGTCAGTTCTACCAACATTCCTGTCGTCACTTTTTCAACCGTTACTCTCGAAAAACTTGTAAGTTTCCTTTCTTTCCTCGCATACTTTCAATTATCTTCTTTAAAGTGAGGTCGTCAACCTAGGTGCTTAGTTTACACCCGTCACTTGTAGGTAGATGTCGAGTGACGCGTCGAGTGACCAGTCGTCGGTCCGCGAAGGAGCGGGCTACGACGAGGTGTTTGGTTCAGGCTCAGGTAGTGAGTCTGAGAGTTCCTCCTGGTCGTCAGAGAGGGAGACATCAGCCTATGTTCCTGTCGAGGAAGTAGGGAGTCAGGGAAACGGCGGCCAGGAGGAGGAAGTAGGCGAGGAGGGTGAAGTTGGATTAGGAGAGGGGAACAATGACGGGGATGAAGGTGACGAAGAGTCTTGTGAAGGGGATTCTGAAGGTCCTGAAGGTAGTCGTCCTTTCATCCTTCCTAAGGACTGGGCTGTGAATAAATTCCTTCCAAAGATGACACTTAAAATTTTCAACGAATTACGTACCCGTTTCCAAATCCCTGACCATATTCCTATCCGTCTACCTATGGAGGGTGAGAAATGTTATACGGGAAGAACTGCAGACGTTGGCATGTATGATGCCATGTTTGCTGCCGGGTTGAGACTGCCTCTGACGGCTTTACACCATCAGCTGGCTGATTTTCTTGGTATATCTGTCAGCCAGATTGCTCCAAACTCGTGGAGAATTTTTATTAGTGCTGAGGTACTGTGGGTTCGTCTAAGCGGAGGCCACCGTCAGCTTTCCTTGGATGAATTTTTCTACTGCTACAGACCTCAGCACCTTTCTTCTTCAAAGGGGATGTATCATTTTGCCGTTAGGGAGAAGGAGTTGAGGCTGGTGTTTGAGATGCCAGATTCTAACAGAGCTTGGAAGAGTAGGTTCTTTTTTGTTGAGGGGACAGACTGGGTGTGCCGTCAGGACGAGTGGGAAATGATTCCCTTTGGTTGTTTTGACAACACTTGGGGGTTTGTTAGGGAGTCAGGTTTTAGTCGTCACCTTTTATCCTCGCCAGTTTGCCACTTGTTTCAATTTATTTTTGAAAAGATACTAACGTAGTCAACTTATTCTTTTTCAGCTTTCACTCGTCCATCAATAACTGACGAGCAGGAAGATTTCATTCGTTGGGTTTTGGAGATACCCATAGAAGAGCGATCGTGCCGGGACTTGATTACCCTCGACACTCTTCATACATACTGTGGGGGTCCCGAAACGACGCCTGAAGCTCGTAGGTTGGAAGAGTTTGCCCGTCACCGTAAGTTTCTTGACCTATTCGTCAGTCTTTGTACTTCCAGTCGTCGGCTTCCCTTACGTTTTTTTTTTTTTTTTTTTTTTTTTTTTTTTTTTTTTGCAGAAATGGATGTAGCTAAGGATCGGATCAGGGCTGCCGCTGCCCGTCAGAAAGAGGAGAAGAAAGCGAAGGGAGAGGCGACGTTTACGTCTGCCCCCCAAACCGTCGCCAAGGGCTCCAGAAGAGGAAATCTGACGGAGTCGTCATTCGTCCGTCGAAAAAGCCAACCGTCACTCCTGCGAAGTCGCCCCCCACGTCGGGCCATGGAGCCGGGAAGGGTATTATGACCTCTTCTGGTCCCATCCTGTAGGGACCCCAACGCCTGCTGATGCACAAGGATTTTGCCGTCGAGGCCATCGGAGCACTCATAAGATCGACGGACATAGATCCTTGCGCTTAGCTAGGGACGGAAGAACTGGGGTCGTCGGCCTTGTTCGACCTCTCGCGGGTAAGCCGTCAGCTTTAACTTTTTCTTTTTAACTGACGTGCCTAATCTTTTCTTTTTTGATAGCTGACGGTTATATCTTTTTATAGGCTTTGGTTCGTGTGAAGGTGCTGCAGGAACGGTGTGTGGCCAAGGAGGGGGTCGTCGCTCGTGTTAACAAGCATAACGCCAATATGCGAGACCAGCAGGCTCAGTATAAGGAGGCGGTGCGTACACTTAACCTCGAGCTGAAAGAGGTGAAGGTGGAGCTGGAAGAGGCGAAGCGTCAGAGGGTCGAACTAGAAGGAAAGCTGTCGAACCTTCGTGGAGAGTTTGAGACAGCGGGGGCTGACGCCGTTGAGAAATTCAAGGCGTCAGATTCTTTTATCGATTCTTGTGGTGGCTATTATGGCACGGGATTCGATGACTGTCTCAAACAAGTGGCGTCAGTTTTTCCTGAATTGGACCTATCTGGGATTACCCTAGACGATGCTCAGCCTATGACGCCTGCAACTGATGCCGTCACTGCTGGTGTCGACGACTCGGTTGATTCTCCCCCTCATGGAGATAGCGGGGTTGTCTTGGCCCAACCTGTTGCGAACCTTCCAACAACTGCCGCGACTCCTCCTGTGGTGTTGCTGGACGGAGAGGACCCTTCTGCCAAATAGAAAGAATTTTTAAAGTGACGTTTTTTTTTTTTTTTTTTTTGTGTTGCTTATGTTTTTTTTTTCTTTTTCATCTATGTAGCAAACAGCCTTTTTATGTGCCCTTTGGGGCACCAAAATGTAATATTTTGACAGCTTCTTAAATCCCTTTTTTTATTTTTGTTTTTTTTTTGGGCTTAGATTTGTTTATAACGCCGTCGCTCTTTATTACTTGTATGTAGCTAATTTTGCTTGGTTTATTTAACTTGTATGTTTCGAAACCAGGATTGTGGGCCCTTTCAGTTTAGTGTACCGTCGGTTTCTAACTTTGAGCTTTCCAGCGTAAGTTTGCTTAATAAATCCGTTAGTTTTTTGACCATTTTGCTTTGATGATTGTAGAAGGTTTTGGCAAAATCCTACTACCTTGTGACGAGGTTATCTGCCTTATGGTCTTGCCCATTTGTGGAATGACGGATTTATCCTTTTTTAGACCGTCAGTCTAATGGCTGAGTTTATTGGTTCGTGCATTCCGTCAGTATTTTATTTAGTCTGTCGTCTTGTCCATTTTGCGGACCCGGTCATTTTTATACCGTCGGTTTAGTTGGTTTATTGATTTTTGGGCCTGGTCATTCTTTAGACCGTCGGCTATTTTGGCTCGTCCAGTTTGTGGACTTGGTCATTTAGACCGTCAGCCTTTCATCCATTTTTGGACTTGGTCATTTGTTAGGCTCAGTTTTCTGGCTCGTCCATTTTTGGACTTGGTCATTTTTTTAGATCGTCAGCTTTTTGGTTCGTCCATTTTTGGACTTGGTCATTTTTTAGACTGTCAGCTTTTTGGTTCGTCCATTTTTGGACTTGGTCATTTTTTAGATCGTCAGCTTTTTGGTTCGTCCATTTTTGGACTTTGTCATTTTTTAGTCTTTATTGACCTTATATTTGTAAGTAGAAACTTCAGTGATCCTGAGTAAATTCTCATTAATATAAAAGGTAGTTTAGAAACAAAATCTGCCCATTTTGGGCTTATTGTAGCAAAAACAAAAGTAGGAGAAACTGCCCGTTGGGCTTATTGTAGCAAATACTTAAGTAGGAAAAAACTGCCCTTTGGGCTTATTGTAACAAATACTTAAAAAGGTAATCGATAAGTCTTAGTGTTCTCAAAAAAGGTGTTGCTTTTCGTGTCGTCGCCCCTACTGGTAGTATTTCCGTAAGTGTTCCGCATTCCATGGATGTGGTAGCTTCCGTCCGTCCAGTGTCTCTAGATGGTAGGTGCCCTTCCTTTGCCATGCCGTAACTCGGTAGGGTCCTTCCCAATTCAGGCCGAGCTTTCCTTGGGTGGGGTCTCTTGCTGCACCCATAACCTTTCTTAGAACGAGGTCTCCCACCTGGAAGTTTCTGTGTCTGACTCGGGAGTTGTAATTCTTGGCCATGCGGTCCTGGTACCGTGCGAGCCTTTGTTCTGCTGCCATCTTGACTTCGTCCACCAGATCAAGCTGCAGACGTATGGCTTCGTCATTCCTCTTTTCGTCATGGCTGTGCACCCTGTAGCTTGTAAGGCCGACTTCGGCTGGGATGACTGCTTCATTCCCGTATGTTAGTCGGAATGGTGTCTCTCCTGTTGGCGTCCTTGCTGTTGTCCTGTAGGCCCATAGTATGCTCGGCAACTCTTCAGCCCATATGCCCTTTGCCCCCTCGAGCCGGGTCTTGATAATTTTTAGCAAGGACCGGTTTGTGACTTCGACCTGTCCATTGGCTTGGGGGTGGGCGGGGGAGGAGTAGTGGTTCCGTATCCCCAACTGCGAGCAGAAGTCCCTGAAGGAGTCGTTGTCGAATTGCTTCTCGTTGTCCGAGACTAAGATTCTTGGAATGCCAAACCTGCATATGATGCATCACCAAACGAAGCTACGTACGTTTTTTTCTGTAATGGTGGCCAAGGCTTCAGCTTCCACCCACTTCGTAAAGTAGTCAATGCCGACAATTAGAAACTTCAGTTGTCGTATTGCCGTAGGGAACGGCCCTATGATGTCCAACCCCCATTGAGCGAACGGCCATGGTGCCGTCATCGGGGTGAGTTCTTCGGATGGTTGCCTGATGACGTTGCTGAACCTTTCGCATTTGTCGCTGGCCTTCACATAAGCCTCGGCCTCCTTTTGCATTGTTGGCCAAAAGTACCCAGTTCGTACTAACTTGTGTATTAGCGACCTTGATCCTGAGTGGTTTCCACAGATTCCTTCGTGCACTTCTCTCGTGACGTAATTCGCTTCTTCAGGACCTAAACATCGTAGGTAGGGGCGGGAGAAGCCTCTTTTATACAAAACATCTCTTATCAGCACAAACCTTGCTGCTTGAACCTTTAGTTTCCTCGCCGCCTCCTTCTCATTCGGCAATATGCCGTTCTTCAAAAAAGAGGTTAATGGCGTGGTCCAATCGTTCTGGGGACCGAGCTCCTACACGTTGACCGCACTTATGAGTGGAGAGAGCTGTGTGAAGGAGAATGTACTACTAATGGTGACCATGTGTTCGGCTGAGGTGGCTTTGGCCAAGCGGTCAGCTTGCTCGTTTTCCCCCCGGAGGATCTGTGTAATTTTGACCTTCAGCTCGTTCATCCTCCTTCTTGCTTGGTCTAGATACTTCTTCATTCTTTCGCCCTTGCATTCATACTCCCCGCTTATCTGGTTAACTATGACTTGGGAGTCACAGTAAACGATCACTTTCTCGGCTCCCGCTGCTTTTACGAGGTCGAGCCCTGCTATCAGAGCTTCGTACTCTGCCTCATTATTGGTAGTGGGGAATTCAAGGCGGACCATACACTCTACCGTATCTCCTTCAGGTGACTGTAGTACGACACCTGCTTCGCCGGCCTGTCTGTTGGAGGATCCATCTACATGTATGCTCCATTGCGGGGATTCCGCTACCCCCTCCTCGTCTTCACTATTCGTGAATTCTGCTATGAAATCTGCCACGACTTGTCCCTTGATAGTGGTGCGCGGGCGATATTGGATGTCAAACTTGCTTAATTCTATGGCCCAAAATGTCAAGCGCCCGGCAGCATCTGGGTTGCTCATTGCCCGTCGCAAAGGCTTATCGGTTAAGACAATAATCGTGTGGGCTTGAAAGTATGGTTTCAGTTTGCGTGTTGCCGTAACTAGCGCGAAAGCAAGTTTCTCCATGGGTGGATATCTTTCTTCAGCTCCGCGTAACGCCCGGCTGGTGTAATACACGGGTTTCTGTATTTTCCCTTCTTCTCTGATCAAGGCGGCGTTGACGGCGGCTGGGGAGACAGCGAGATAGAGAAAGAGTTCTTCTCCTGGTTGCGAGGGACTCAGCAGTGGTGGGGAAGAGAGGTAAGCTTTCAACTCTTCAAACGCTCGTTGGCATTCAGCGGTCCACTTGAAAGACCTTTTTAATGTGCGAAAGAAGGGTGAGCACTTGTCTGTTGCCCTGGACACGAACCTGTTTAGCGCTGCTATCTTGCCGTTGAGGCTTTGTACTTCCTTCACATTCTTTGGTGGTGCCATCTCCATTATAGCCCGGATCTTGTCCGGATTGGCCTCGATGCCTCTCTGGGACACCATGAATCCTAAGAATTTTCCTGCCGTCACCCCAAAGGCACACTTTCCTGGATTAAGCTTCATGTTGTAAGAGCGAAGGGTGTTGAATGTTTCCCTGAGGTCTTCTAAATGATCTTCTTCCCTTCGACTTTTAACCAGCATATCATCGACATACACCTGGACGTTTCTTCCGATCTGCCGTGCGAACATCTTGTTCATAAGCTTTGGTAAGTTGCGCCTGCATTTTTTAGACCAAACGACATTACCTTGTAGCAGAATAGGCCTTGGCTAGTTACGAATGACGTTTTTTCTTGATCTTCATTGTGCATTTTGATTTGGTTGTAGCCGGAGAAAGCGTCCATGAAGCTTAACAGCTGATGTTGAGCCGTAGAGTTTACTAGAGTGTCGACTCTCGGGAGGGGGTAGCTGTCTTTAGGGCACGCTTTGTTTAGATCGGTGAAGTCTACACACATCCTCCATTTCCCGGAAGCTTTCTTGACCATCACTACGTTTGCTAGCCAGTCGGGGTAGTAGACTTCTTTAATGAAATTTGCCTCTTGTAGCTTGCGGACTTCTTCGGCTATGGCTTGATCCCGTTCTGGGGCGAAGACCCGCTTCTTCTACCGGATGGGTGGAAAGGATGGTGATACATTTAGCCTATGCACCATGACGGAAGGATCTATTCCTGGCATATCCTCGTGACTCCAGGCGAATACGTCCTGATTCTCTTTGAGGAATGCTGCAAGTGTTCGCCGGATTGCGGGACTTGCAACGGTTCTAATCCTTGTTGTCTGGTCAGGTATGGAGTCGTCCAAGGGTATTTCTTCAAGCTTTTCGACTGGCTCCGTTGCGCTCCGGTGCTCTTCTATGCTCATGGTTTGGAGGTGATCGTCCATTTCCATCATGGCCACGTAGCACTCGTGTGCGGCAATCTGGTTTCCACGTAGCTCTCTGACTCCGTATTCTGTTGGGAACTTGATCATTAAATGATAAGTTGAAGTTGCTGCCTTCCACGCGTTGAGGGTGGGTCGCCCTAGGATGGCATTATAGGCGGACGAATGGTCAACCACGAGGAACGTTACGTCCTTTGTGATTTGTTGGGGGTAGTCGCCTGTTGTCACAGCTAACGTGACCGCGCCTAGCGGAAACACCTTTGCACCCCCAAAACCGACAAGTGGGGCGTTCGTTGGGACCAGTTGTTCCCTGCTGATTTTCATCTGCTGGTACGCCAGGTAGTACAAGATATCTGCCGAGCTGCCATTGTCGACCAATACCCGATGCAAGTTGTAGTCCCCAACCTATAGGCTGACAACAAGCGCGTCGTCTTGCGGATGGTGAATACGTTGCGCGTCTTCTTTCGAGAACTCGATTACGGGGCTTTCCCTTTGGGCTACATTTTGCACTGGACCCGTCAACTGGACGTTTTGGACCATCCGGAGGTACGTCTTTCGAGCCTTTTTGGACGGTCTGGTGGCCATCCCTCCTACAATCATTCGTATGTCACCAACGGGAGGTCTGGGATGGTCATTGTCTCGCCGGGGAGGGTGCTCTAGAGGTGCTGGATCTGCTCTTTCCTTGCTTACGAATTTCTGTAATTTCCCTTGCCTTATAAGGGCCTCGATTTGTTGCTTCAAGTCGTAACAGTCGGCTGTGTCATGACCGTGATCTTGGTGAAAGCGGCAGTACTTGTCTCTAGAACGCTTATTAGGATCCCCCTTCAGTTTTCCAGGGAAGGTCAGAGCCCCTTCGTCCTTAATTTGCATTAGGACTTGATCTATTGGGGTGGTCAACGGGGTGAAGCTTGTGAATCTCCCTTCCGGAGGTTTAGAACGCCTTTCGTCTCTTCGATCTCCTGTTCTGGGTCTCTTTCTCCCTTGGTCTGGTCGGGCGTTTTCCTGCCTCTCCCTTTTTCTTGGCTTCTCTTCTCGAGCCTGCAATGCATCCTCATCATTCATATACTTGGTAGCCCTGTAGAGTACTTCCGACATGGTCTTCGGGTCGTTTTTGTATAGGGAGAACAAAAACTTGCCCTTTCGCAACCCATTTGTGAAGGCTGCTACAAGTATTTTATCGTCGGCCTCGTCGACCGATAGCGCTTCCTTATTAAAGCGCGTTTTGTAGGATCGTAACGTCTCGTCCTCTCTTTGCTTGATACTCATCAGGCATGCTGTGGACTTCTTATACCTGTGTCCCCCAATGAAGTGTGTAGTGAATTGGGCGCTTAGCTCCTTGAAGGTATTGATAGAGTTGGGCGTCAGCCGGCTGAACCATACCCTTGCGGGGCCTTTGAGTGTTGTGAGGAAGGCCCTGCACATAATCTCATCTGCTACCCCCTGAAGATGCATCAGGGTTTTGAAAGTTTCCAGGTGGTCCAGAGGATCCTTCACCCCGTCATAGCTATCTATATTCGGCATGCGAAACTTGTGGGGTAAGGGGAAGGAGTTCACGGCCACAGTGAAGGGCGAGTCGGTACGGTTGACTAGATCGTCAAGATCACTAGAGACTCTCCCCTTGAGGGCGTTCATCATGACCTCCATCTGTTCCCTCATTGCCTGCATCTTGGCGGCAATATGTGGTGGAGTCGCATCCATGAGGGATGGCATGCTCACGTGTTGCCTCTTCGGCCTGCTTGGGGCGTGGCTGCCCTCAGGTCTCTCCTGATGCCTCCTTGGAGCACTAGTTTCTTCTTGATCTTCCGGTTGGTCATTTGGTGCTGCATCCTTCTGGCGCAGCTGTTCTTCCAAGTCGAGGTTCCGTTTGGTGAGACGCTCCACGACGGCACCGAGAGTCCGAACTTGTCTCTCGAGGGCAGTCGTGGGTGGTTCCTCTCCTTGTACGTCATTAGTAGTTGCCATTGAGCGAGTGAGTACCATGCAACCCTTTAGTCCGGGAAACGATAGTGTGGCTTAATTACTTCTTCCCCACAGACGGCGCCAACTGATGATGCCGAAAATATCAACAGTGAGTTGCCCAAGACTCGTATCCTCAAAACGACACCTGCACAACAAGAAAAGGAGATGTCCTAACAGAGGGCACCGGTGTGGTGCCGGCCAAAGACCCTCCGAAGGTCAAGTTAGAACTTCTTTCAACTCTAGAGTGCTAGAGAGGGGTTAATTGTGCGTACCTCGATTTATGAGAGTATTGGGGCTTTTATAGCAGTAGGGGGTTGGCCTTTCTTCCTTGGAGCAGAAGTCTTTTCCTTATAGGAATCCTCATGAGCGTAGATTGCGGGATCCTTTCCTTATAGGACTCTGATACTGGGCGTGGAATACAAGCAACTTCCCTATTACTCATGCGTGGTGACCAAGTCATGGTTTTCATAGAACCGTCGGCCTTGAAACCGTTAGCTTGCATTCTCCCCTTTAGCCAAGTTGGCGTCAGCTTCTTGCTAAACTCTATGAGTAGCCTAGGAGCTTCGAATTACCGTCGGTTAGACTTGGAGCCTTCAGCCCATCGGTTTGTCTTGCTCCCTACGTCGATAAAGAGCTGTCAGCCTTTTTGAGCATAATTGGCCCTTGAGCTTTTCTCGGATCTAACCGTCAGCATGCCTTCTTCCGTTACGTTAGCCCATAACGTCCGTCGTGACTGACCCGTTAGCCAAAGCAGAAGCTGACGGGTTAAGCCCATGGTACTTGCTATAATTCTTCCATATCACTGTTGAACTCGATTTTCACCAGGTTTGTTTTGAAGGAGATTCTGAAATTGTTTTTAAGGCCTTATCCTTGGATCCTACTCCCCACTCACTTCTTGGTCATATTGTAAAATTGTAAAAGACGATAAGTCTATTTCAGGATCTCTTAGAGCTCACTCTTTCTCTCATGTAAGAAGACAGGACAATTTTGTAGTCCATGCTTTAGCAAGGCTTTCTTTTCCATTAACAGTCTAGATGAAGTTTGTTCCACCAGAATTTTCTTTTCTTGTAATCGCTGATTTTCCAACTTGATTCTTAATAAAACCCGGGTGGTTTCTCAAAAAAAAAAAAAAAAAAAACTAATCTAAGGACACTACAAAATGTATTTTTGGTGACGAAAATTAAGTCCTATTTTTTGTTGCCTATGACTTTTGGTGACAAAATTTGTTTTTGGCGACGAAACCAATTTCGTCGCGTATACCACGTAGCCAAACGAAAAATTTCGTCACTAAATTTCGTCACCAAATTAATATACATTTTGTTGTAGTTGGACTTTGTGTGTTTATCTTAAACTATTTCATATCTTTATGTTTTTGCTACTCTCTTGTTTGTGTGTGTCTGTTCTCAAAAATTAAATTCCTTTTACGTTTTCTTATACATATTCATTTTACTTTCATTAATTCCAGTATAAAAGACACAAAAGGGGTTTCTCAAAAAAAAAAAAAAAAAAAAAGACACAAAAGGGATGAAGTTTGGACCTAACTTTCATTCATTACAAATTTTGGTATCTTAAGGTCCACATGACTATAAGTCTGTTCTGCATCATAGGTCCCAAAATATCGCAACAAATATATTATAAAACTCTGGGAGTACTAAACTTCATAGTACCTTAGCAATATTCCTTATTATTCAATTTCATTAATTGAGATCATTAAATCCTCTTGAATTTGGAGCAACATATATATGAATCAATATAATTAATTTATTTGATAATAGAAAAATGTCAAAGCTCCTACGGAATTATTATAGAAAGTTCACAAATTGACCTCATAATGAGTGAATGATATATATATATATATATATATATTTGTTGTTGTGATTTTTTTAAATTTTTTTTTAACTCGAAATTAAGGTGAAATATTGGTTTTATGCAATCGCCAATTTAGTTATTTAACCCCATGCCCAGCCATACCAGGTATGGTAGTGTGATTCATGAAGCACAGGAGATGCTTTGGTGAATTGAATATTGTATTATTTGATACATTGATAAAAACTACTAAACTTTTCTGCAAAAAAGAAAAAAAGAAAAAAAAAAAAAAAAAGAAAGAAAAGAAAGAAAAAACAAGAAAACAACAAAAACATAATCACCCGTGACCCATATGATTAACATTGTACTGTAGGGGTAGGGGCCAGTAGTAATTTAATCGACAACCAATTACGTACATTATTCAACCTATTTGACACCGTAAATGGATTATAGGAGACAATACAACTAGCTGCAACTAAGTAAATTCTTCAACCATTTTTACACTGGAATAGGGACAGCTCTTAGAGGATGAGCTCTCTGTAAGGTTATGCCAAACTTGTCATCCATGTCCATGTCAACATGTTTAACCCCATCTTCAAGTTTCCAATTGAATGCCTGCACGAGCGAACCCAACATCAAGTGTAACATTCGAATTGCCAGTAGCAAACCAGGACACGTTCTTCTTCCACCACCAAATGGTATTAGCTCAAAGTTCAGCCCTTTAACATCAATTTCTGACCCTAAAAACCTTTTTGGCATAAATGATTTTGCGTTGTCCCATGACCTCCGGTCTCGTCCTATAGCCCATGCATTCACTAGCACTTGTGCACCTTTTGGGATAATGTAGCCACTGATTTCTACGTCTACTTGGGCTTTCCTAGGAACTAAGAAAGGAGCTGCTGGATGCAACCGCAATGTTTCTTTGACTATTGCTTGTAAATAAGGTAACCGAAGAATGTCTGATTCTTGAACTGGGTTACCTTTGCCGATTACTTGCTCTAGCTCTGCTTTGGCTGTTGACAATGTCTCTGGGTTGTGGAGTAGCTCTGCCATTGCCCATTCTAGTGTGGTTGAAGTTGTATCAGTGCCCGCAACAAATAGGTCCTAATCCATGTTCACAAACCATGTTCATCATTCATAAGTACAGTAAATAAATAACTAACTATTAAAGAGATTGTCCTAGCGTACTTTTGTCTGTGGCAGAGTTTTGCTAGAGATACTGATGTTTTCATGGAAAAAAGCATTCCACTCACCTTACTCCCTTTGTCAAAGCTTATCTTTAACAGTTGTTGAAATTGAAGTGGATGCTAGCTAGATCTGTAGTGGATGTCAATTGTCATGTTCGAACAAAAATTCAACTAATGGTCCATTTCCTCTCTTGTTGATAATTGCAAGCTTATAATTTCCAAAATTCTCAAGGACAAATCATTGCTAGTTGATATAAAAGCAAATAGGTGTGTATACACCTTAGCTAAGAAGTGGACAAGTCATCTAGTTGCGCCTCTTAAGATTTTTGTTGATTTATATTCGGAAATTAATATGTTTTGTTCTGAATCTTCTGTTTCTATTTAGTTGAAAAAAAATGTACTATTTCCATCCAAAAATGTAAAGAGTTTAACTTTGGTTAGGGGCTGATGTAAAAGTGAGGTTTTATGCCACCAATGTGAGAATGCCACTTACCCTAAAGCCACCACTGAAGGTGTATCTAGTGAAGATACATCCAAAAATAAAAACTAGTTACAACTTGTCACTTACTCTCTATTGTGAAATTATTGTGAAAATAGTATAAAAATAATCATATTCAAGTTTATTTTAGCTATATTTAAACAAAATTTATGATCAAAATGTTCAAATATTTATTTTAGGGGAGTCAAAATAATTTTTGTAAAAGAAAAAATAAAAAATATATATATATATATATATATATATATTGTGGGGGAGGAAAACCCAACCAAAGGCATTGGGCCCAAGGCCTTATCTAGGGCCCACCATTTCCCGAAGAGATGAGAAAGCCTAGTTAGAGGCTCTGAGAGGAGAACATCTGGTGAAGGGTACGTCCATGATCCGAGGATGTGTTCAACGATCCGAGGAGTCCAATACCTTCGGATCCGAAGAGACTTAGTTTGACGTTCAACCTTTTGCAGCCCGAACGATTCTCTCGACAGATGTAGTGACAGAATGGGCCTCGGACGCGGAGGAACATAACTGGATCGGAGAAATATCTAAGAGACAGACCTCAACCACCGCATTAAATACACCACACCTACCTCCCTGGCCGCATTAATGTGGAAGAGACCCCTGAACAGTATCAGCCTGCTATCACCACTTACCTAAGGTTAGGGAACACCCTTGATGGGACAAGCACTCAAGTGGATGTCTGGATGATGAACAAGTGGACGATCAAGATAGAGTGAGGAGGTACTATATAAGTAGAAAAGCCCCCTAATAGAGGGGGATCGAAAATTCACAGAGAGAAAGGTGTATTGTTTACTGTAGCACCAAGAATTGTAACCCTCCAAGGGAAATCACCTCTTTGGACGTTGTACTTATATCCGTCCGAGCAGATATTAATTCGAATTCCTTCACTAGTGTGGCTGTTGCATACTGTTATTTTTGCTATTCGCCTTGCTCTTTCACCCACACTCTACAAAATTCATTGTTTTGGGTTCAGTGGGCTCCAAATCCACCCCTCCTTGGGCTTGGGCCGCCAAATCTGACCTTACATATATAATTTGCAAGTCAGGGGTTCATTTGAACCCCTTGGCGCCAACACGTAACGCTGCCCTTGTACACCCTACCATAGACAAAAATAACTCAGATAAATCCACAAATTCAAAACAAAAACATAGCAGCATTGCATATCAGTTTCCAGAGGAATCAAAGGTATCTGCCTCTTCTTAGCACTGAATCTCCATGCCTTCACCGGATTTTGTGCTGGAACCTGGAAAATGCGTTGGAGCCCCCGTGATGGAAAATACCTTGATGTGTTTTGATTGGATTCCAAAGTGGTTGAGTTTAACCCTAAAAAAATTTGATTTGTCTATTATGAGAATCTTGTTTTCTTGTTCCAGCTAATTTTGTTTGGGTTCCAAAACATGATATTATTGTAGGATGGAACTTTGTGAGGGGTTTTTCTTTGTATTTTAATCCCCAGTCTTGCGCTGCTGTGTTTGTTCTTTTGAAAGGATTTATTTAGTTAGTATTTCAAGTTCTATCAAGTTTGTCCAACTAATGTATGCTATGGTAGCACTTCAACTGGATCACTACTGGGTTGAAAGCAGTTCATGGGATGGATTTGTCACTAGGGAAATAACAAATCATCAAAGAACACACCTTGAGGTTCGGTGCAGTGGCATATGTGGCAGGGTGGAGCTCTAGTGCTAAGAGGAGAGGAGGAGATTAGATTTGGAGTTTAGGCGTTTAGCTCTCCAGGTTTGTCATGTATTCGTGTTTGAGAATTGTAAAATTTAATTGAGTTATGATTGTGATGTGGCGTTCTCTCATTGGTGGTGTAAAACCTTACTTTTACGCCAACTCCGGACTGAAGTTAAGCTCAAACAAAAAAGGTAAGGTATTATTTTCTCGGTGGGGTCTAAGTAAAGTAATTGTTTGAGAGAGTGAAGGTGCTCTAGCAAAACGAGTCAGGTTACGTGCACGCAAAAATTTCACAGCAAGTAAGTTGATAAGTTTTTAATGGTTTTTATTTATTGACATCACTTAGTATCATTAACATTTTGACGCATCGACATATGTAATTTTTTTGTGATAATTGACTTTATCCAAGCAAAACTCTTGACTGCATGTACCGTTCTTTGAATTTGAATAAAATTTCTTATTCATCTAAAGAAAAAAAATTGAAAGAAATTCAAGAAGAAGCAGAGAGGGTAAGAAATAATACTGACCAGGAACAAACGCTCTATCTTAGTTTTGTCCATCTCCTCACTGTTCTCTTCACTGATGTTGAGAAGAGTATCTAACACATCCTTGTTCGTGTTAGAACCACACACTTTTCTCAAGTGGAGCCGTTGGCTAACCATGCGGTCAAAGAGCTCTAAAATCTTTCCTAAGTGAACTGCCAAACGGTGCCTTACTCTTTGGGGGTCCATCTTTTTTAACACGGGAAAATAATCTGCCAAGTTTGGTCTCCCAACCTCTTTCATGACATTCCAAACTATCTCCTTGTACTCTTTAGCCGTGTCAGAATTTGGGTCAGCCAAATCCACCGAAAAAATGGTGTTGGATAATAGATTAAGCGTGGTCTTGAAAGCAGCTCTTCCAACATCTACTGCCTCACCTTTTAGGCTGCTTTGATGAGTATCAGCTAGGAGGTCTTGCACTTTCTTGTGCCTGATAGCTTGGTTAGCATCAAGAATCTTGTTGGAGAATATTAGTTCCATGCATATTCTGCGAAGGTTTCTCCACCGGGTTGAAACAGGTATCCACGGCAAGCTAAACTCGTCTTGTCTGTGGGCTCGGAGTGCATCTGGGATGGTTCGATTGGACAATTGTTGGTCATGTACTTGAAGGACTTCTTTGGCCATAGCTGCTGAAGAAATGACTACTGTGGTTACTTGGCCTAGTTTTAGGCTCATTATGGGACCATGGACCTCGGAAAGTTTTGCCAGGGACTTGTGGGGTTTGTCACCAAGCTCTAAGAGGTTTCCAATCAATGGAAAAGGTTTTGGACCTGGTGGAAGCCTTTTGGGGATTGCTTTGCTTCTTAATATTGCATGCAAGGCTTGGATTAAGAGCCAAGTGAGGCAAAGACATATTATACCGCTCAAGAAATTCATCTTTATCTTTGAACTCTGATCCCCAGGAGAAAAGAACAAAGTGAAAAGTGATACAACACTATACTTCACCGTTGTTCCTTTATAGTCAGCAAGCAGAGCAGAAAAACACACCCACTTGCTCTAACAGTACCAATAAGCGCCACCTATTTTTGGAAGAACATAAATTTTTTTTTTAAGGGTGATTGAGTTGACGTGTTTCATCTGGGCATAACTACGGAAATACTCTACAATTCTTTGTTTCTTTCTATCAACCCCAAAAAAAAAAAAAATCCGAGAGTCAAAAGTATAGTTCTAATAATAATAAAATATATTGAAAAGTACTGTAATGCGATGTTCGAAGATAAGTGGTTAGACAAAGAACCAGTCGACCAGGAAGAGTGTTTCTCAAAAAAAAAGTCGACCAGGAAGAGACACGAACACATACTACAGCGGATTATGTATGCATGAGGTTGCACGATATCATTGTCGTGGTCCTCGTGGAAATTAAGTCTCCAACTATCATACTGCTGATAGACTTGGGCGAAATTTATTTCCACAAAAAACGTTCTCAAAAAACTGTTATATTTTTCTATTTTTTGTCATGTTCTTGAAAATGTTGTATGAAAAATATATGTCAACCTCTTTGTCGTGGTTAATTTAAGAATTTATCAACTTCTTAAGTTAACCAATTATGTATGATCGATTAACATATGTTAATTACTATAGATTAATAATCACCATATTTAAAGCAATAACAATAAAGTGAAGAAAACAAGCATATGTTTACAAAGTAGAAAAGCAATAGAGAACAGTCCAAAGAAAATATTACTATGAGGGAAACCTTATATATGCAACAATACAATTTATTATAATAAGAAAAATTTCAACTTTACTTGGTAGATGAAGTTATAGTTGAATCCTTCTATTACTCTAAAACCTATGAAATCTTCACTATATGGATGCCTTCATAGATGATGCACTAACACTTCATGACTGAAACCATTGACTAATACTATTGTGACGTATTAGGCCAGTAATTATTGCTTTGATCTTTACTATGGCAGTAGCAACATCGTAGGACATTTTTTTTTCCTGTTTGCTCTGTGAACTCACATGTTAGAAGGTGGAGGCTTTGATGTTCTCCCTGAATAGCTCTAAAAAGTTGGCTTCGCAACAACTCTTGAAGTCATGCATAAAGGCCCCTTATATAGGCTTTTAATTAGGGTTCAATATACTCATGAGACTGGCTTCATTAAAACACCCATGACACAAGTTCTCCAATCCTAGATTAATTTGTCTATCCTTAATTGAGAAGTAGTCCTGTTTTGATCGTTCGAAGGTCAATTGAAGGGCAGTCAAATTCTACAACTTGCTTTCAGAAGTGTAATACGAAGGATTGTAGATAGGGGTTAGAAAAAGAACTAGTCGACTAGTACAAGCCACAAAATATACCATAAACAAAGGACTAGTGAAAACATTCTGAAAAAATGCTAGGACCACGATCAATTCCACACCTATGCATTAAGCAGTGTTCTTATATAATATATTAAGTTATTAACTACTCAGTTAATATTTTCCCAATGTGTTATTTCTCCAACATACACCTTACTTTAATTTCATTGTAATATCTAATATGATAATTTTGAATAATAAAGATTTGGTCAGTATATGATTGTACGCTATTAGACTATAAACCATGTAATTTCCTTTCTTTATCTTTAAATTTTTTATTATTTTAGACTTTGGTTATTTTATAAGGAAATGAAGCTAAATAAATACATGATAAGTTATAATTTGGTGGAACAAATAACGAAACAAAAAGTAAGATAGAAGATTTGTATTCACCAAACTGCATATTTTCCTTTGCTTTTGTTCTCTCCTTTTCTCTATATCTTTTGTTTTTATTCGTTTTAGACTCAAACGGTTCAAATTTTGAAAAAAAAGTTAATACAATCGCACATATATTTGGAACCAACAGCACAGGTTTCTTAAAGCCTTATTAAACAAGTGCCCCACGGACAGCTTCACTGGATTGGCATATCACTCAAACTGGAAAACCACTTAGATTAACAACCCCTTTTGATATCCTCGAGTAATTTTATGCCATGAAAATGATGAAACAGTACACCAAGACCCACACAATAGAGAAAGAAGAAGACGTGGATGAGCTCGTAATTGTTCAATAAAAGGATAATGGCTCCAGCAGAATTACAAAGTCATTTTCCTTTCTTTGAGGGGCAATCTTATTTAATTATAATTATGGAGGCAGTCAATTTTATTGTGGATTTGGCATATCTTCTTCTTCCTCTCTCTCTCTCTCTCTCTTTTTTTTTTTTTTTTGGGGGGGGTGGGGGGGGGGGGTGTCGGGGAGGGGAGGGATTTGGCATATCTTAAATTGCGTTTGGTATTAGCTTAAAATTACTATTTAACTTATTTTTGCTACTATTTATAGGTCTAATTGTATTTTTGATACTATTTATGGATTTCACTGTACTATTGCAACTGCCCTTTAGCTTTATCTACAGTACTTTCAGCAAAAAAATTTCAGTTTTAGTTAAATAATCGGTTCTCAAATGGATATTTAAGGGTTTGGCTTACTTCTAGTATTTTTAATTGGATATGTCCTTTTGATTTAAATATACAATGGCAAGTGGTAGTGGGTTTTAATATTTATCTTTTATTTAGTTAATAGGTAACGTGATAGTTTCTTATTAAAATAAAGGAGATTCCAGTTAAAAAAAGTAGTGGAGTAAGCTAAACCACATTTAATATGACATGATATGTCTAACCAATTTGGCAATTTGGTTTGTAATCCAAAGCTGCAGACAATCCAAATTGGATTTGGTTTACACTGCAATTACCTCTTTCTACTAAAAACTTTTTATTACCATTTTCTACTTTTTAATTTTTAGTTTATTTTAACTTTATTTATTTAATAGTTAAAATTGGAAGTTTTTATTTTTATTTTTTTTAAGAACACACATGCCATGAAGTAAATCAATTCACGCTGACCAGGATGAGATCAAGTAGTAGTTTTTCTTTTGATGTTTTTGTTGAACCATCACCTATGGTGGGTACTTTATTAACCTTTGATAAGGCTAAAATATTTTGTAATGGATCTATTAATTCCTAATTTATGAGTATATTCAGTTCTAACCAAAAACTAAAAGAGAAAAAAAAAATCTTAGCCATTCAGAACAATAGCATTAGGTGATCTCAATCCAAATCCACGGGATTCGCCAACTCGTTCAGTAGGGTTGGTGGAGAGAATCCAAATGATAATGTACTGAAAATCCAAAATCTATGCATGTGAGTCATGTGAGAAGTGTGCGATATGGTTTACCAAAAAAAAAAAAAAAAAAGAAAAAAAGAAAAAAAAGAAAAAGAGATGAGTGCAATATTATTTTATAGGAAGTTTGGACTTTGGATGAATTATATTATTCTGATAAACTTTCTAAATATATATATATATATATATTATTCTGATAAAGATTAGACGTATTTTTGTCTAACGATATATTTGAGGTTTTTTGAATTTATGAAGGTTTACTCCACTTAAAATACTGGTCGAATTGAAATTGTCTGTTTACAACAGACACCCCCAAAATATGTTGAGTCTTGTCTCCTATCCACCCCCCACACCCCCCCCCCCCCCCCCCACCAAAAAAAAAAAAAAAAAAAAGAAAGAAAGAAAGAAAAGAGTTGTGAGTTTTGTGACCACACCTACCCATCAAGTTCAACCAATATATATATATATATATTATTCAATAAATGTTAACGATAAAAAGTTAATGAGAGAATTGTAGAAAAAGAATATACCTAATTTAACTAGATTTGATTTAGAAAAAATCAAATCTAATTTAATTCAAATTTTTTTAATATCAGTTTACTTTGTTAAAAGCATCTTCTTTTTACATAAAAAATTGACTTTATATGTGGGTTTCACATATAAGACTCATATTTATGTGAAACTAATTGTTAGTCTGTGTGATACATGAGAAAGTTTTTAGTACTACTAAAATTTTAGCAAATTAATTTTTTTTTTTGGGTCAATTCAATGATTAAATGTGTTAGGTTCTAAGGTCTTAGGATTTTATGTATTTAGAACTCTAATTTGTAATGTTGGCAAACCATGATCAAAACATTGTATTTAGTCTTGTTTAGAATTGCTCAAAGTTGGTTTAATATTGTAAAGTTGGAATCGAGTGGCTGCAGAAGTACTTGGGACTTTCGGCCTGGCTCGATCGATCGAAGAATAGACTCGATCGATCGAAAATCGTACAGGTTGAATTTTCTGTAGATTTTCCAACTCAGCCCTACTTCACTAAACGTTTAGGGTTTTGTGTTTTTACCCTCGGTATATAAACTAAACCCTAGCCACGTTTTTGAAGGTTGTCCATATTGCTTTGTTGCTCATACACTACTGTTTTGTGTGAATCTCGTGTGAGATCTTTGAGGAGACTTCCTTTACACAAAACTTAGGGTTTTCAAGGTAGAGATGATTTCAACATCTTGAAGATCATTATTGTTGCAACCATTGGAACTTAAAAGAAAAGCAAGCGGGGAGCTTGTAGCTGATTGAAGAATTCAAGAAAGAAGTAGTTCATGGATTCGGAGCCTGCGCGTGGTCGTGTCAGGAAGTTTTACTGGTGGGTAGCATTAGGAAGTCGAGCGGAGAGCTTGTAGTCCTTCTGTAAGAACTTCAATTCTTTCATAGTGAATTTTGTTATGCCTTGAGGATCGGTGGGTCAAATCCTCCCCAGGTTTTTACCGAGTGGTTTCCTGGGTGATCATATCTTGTGTTCATTTATTTTCCGCTGCTTTATATCTTGATATGATTATTTGATTGCTTTAATCTAGAATTGCATAATTTGACTAAGTAACAACTTGGCTAATTAATCTAGGCTACGCAATCTGTGTGTTTAAGGGGTCTAAATTTCTAACAAAATGAATGACACTGTTAATAATGCTTTCAAAAGAATTTATTAAAAGCCAAATGCAATAATTTAATCTATATCCATTTTTGATGCTCTAGCAATGGTTATTGCTTACACAACAATAATGTTTTTGATGCTCTCAGAGCATTGGTTATTGCCTACACAACAAAAAGTGTAATAATTCAAATCCAAAGATGACATATCACATCTAAAAGAAACACTAACAAAAAGTAAAAATATGAGACATGCACTAATAACCAATAATCATAATATCAACTCAACAAAATCTTATCAAATTGGTTTGAGGCAACTTCAATAACTATATTTTACAAAGACAAATAACTTTCTTCATAAGACTTTTGTTTATGCTATTGTACTAAATTTTGGGTTAAGATAGCTTGACCCCATTTAATTAAATCAATTACCCAAATTAATTAATTAGGTCAAATTACATGCAAATCGTGAAGGCACCAACAAATCACCAAATAAACTAAATGCAACGAAAATTAAATAGACACGGTCATTTGTTGACTGGGGAAAACCTTTCGTAAGGCAAAAACCCCATTGGGGGAATTTAACATCACTACTCCTAAAAATCCACTAATCAATAATCAAGCAGTTACAAGTATAAAGAATCTTATCACTACCTTGGCCTATCCTAAAATACTAACCTATAGTTGAACTTTTACTCCAATACCCAATTGGATTTGATATTTTAGTAGCATTCTTTCCTTTGATGCACAAATCTCCAATTTGTGACTAGTTCTTTTGCACAGGTCCTAGTACGTGACTAGCTCTAGCAACTTGAATGATTGTTGTTAGCTGCAAAGTTTTTTACTTCATCAACAATGAAGATCAGGAAGCACTTGGTTACAAAACTCTATGGCGTATAAATGTAGTAGCTTTTCACAGAGAAAAAATAAACTCTTGGTCTCTATATCTATGTGTGACGGCTCTTAAAATAAGCCTTATATATGTCTAGGGTTGTGAAAAAAGAAATTCTAAACAAATACATCAACTTGGGCCGAATTTCAGATCTGGAATTCTGAAATCGTAATTCTTGATAGATCGAGCTTGTGTCGAGCTTCTTTATTTAACCTCGAGAGCAGCATCTGTCGAGTTTTAGTCGAGACTTAATGAAACAGTTATTTTCACTTGTTTTTTGGATCAATCTTCATGACTTTAAAGATACCACTTGATATGTTTGATCAACATACTTTTTGATATATTAAACTCATCTTAGATCTATCCAATTATAAGTAAAGTTTGTTTTGTCAAAAGATTAACCAATTACATAGAAAATATGACCCAAACACTAAATATGAGAAAAAAAGTGCAAACATATTGGTGCGAACTCTACACTGTATACCAAAGAGCCTCTCTCGGATTGCTTTATTCTTCTATCTGGCTCTAAAAACTAAAGCTCTCCCATCATAACCTTCTTGCCTTGCAAAACTTTGTAGAAAAAAGTAGAATCACTCCACTTTTATTTATGAGATGCATTCCTTGCTCTCAATAATTAAGATAAATAGATAACCTATACATTTCCAAAATTTTTATTTTCTACTCTTGTAGCCCCTAAATAAAGTTAGCGTCATGGTTTTATCAAAAAGCTTCATTGCCATTAGTATTAAAATTCTCAGTATATACACCATTAGCATAAATACAAATTGATTCAAAAGCAGCCTTATTTAAAAAGAACCATAAAGCTCAAATATTACGAGAAACTAAATAAACACTACAAGAAAATGTATTTTTAGTGACGAAAATTTTCGTCACTAAAAATCCAGTTTTTCGTCACTAAGAACCTTTAGTGACGAAATTGGACTTTTAGTGACGAAATTCGTTTCGTCGCTGTAGCCCCGTCACTAAAAGTCCTAGCGACTTTTAGCGACGAAAAATTTCGTCACTAAAAGTCCAATTTGGTAATAAAAAAAAAACTTTTAGCGACGAAAACGTTTCGTCGCTAAATGTTTTCCTCGCTAAAAACAATATTTAGTGACGAAAATATTTCATCACTAAAACCATTTCAGTTTATTAAATCATATTTAGTGACGAAAAATTTCGTCACTAAAACTATTTTCGGGTACATATAGTGATGAAAATATTCGTCACTAAAACTATTTTTAAAAAAATCCATGCACATATAGTGACGAAAATGTTCGTCACTAAAACCATTTCTTATAAAATTCCACTGTATTTAGTGACGAAATATTTCGTCACTAAAACAATTTTTTGTTGCCATATTTGTGACAAAAAAATTCGTCACTAAAACATATTTTCTGTTTTTATTATTTTCATGACATTGATACTAACCTGTAACCTATCATTACATTATTCAAACCTCAAATTTGATTAACACAATTATTTCAACAACACATTTATAAAAAATCGATCCATACATTCCACAAGTTAAAATTAAAACAAGTATCAAATTCAAACTCCTTCCATACAATAATTGTTTGCAACACATACAATAACTTAAAATGTTTTATAACAATACAAGAAATGTAGCATAATATAATTAAAACCCCCTAGAGCCAAAAGATGTCCTCATATGTCTTCAAATAATGCCAAAAGTAATCCCCTAAAGCCACCAATAAGAAATCTGCACAAATATAAAAATACTATTACATTAAAATCGTAAAGTAAAAACATTAACTATATTATAAGAAACATTTCTAACAATGCATTAATCAATAAATTAAAATCACAACTCCTAATGTATAAGTTGTAGAAAGCAAATAAAATACTAATATATGGATGGCTTAATCTGCCATCGAGTGTCTTACCTATTGTCATTCAACTTTTATCCATGTTTGACTACAATTACAAGATGAATGCTACTTTAGTAAAATAAAGACAACTCATGTATAATACATTTTAATATCTAAGTCTATAAGCTACTTAGATAAAGTTCTATCTCGTACATAAATGCACAAGTTTATATTAATCCTTAAACCAATTTCCAACATCACATATATAAAGTTTTACAAGTATTGAAATGAAATAAAATATTATTCATCATATCTAATCAACAATACTCATTAACATTTGCAAGAAATGAAAAACACTTCTATTAGTTTAACCCATCTTATAACACCATGCAAACCACCCGCTTGCTTCAACACAAAAATACCACAAAACCAATCACAAACATCACAAGTACAATGCTTACAAGTATTGAAATCGAATAAAGGAACACAATTGCTACTAATCAAAAAGTTTCATTAACATTTTCAAGAAATGAAAAACACTCCCAATATGAATTTAACCCACCTTATAACACTATGCAAGCCACCCACTTGCTCCAACATAACAACCAACCACAAAATTAATTTCCAACATCACAAGTATAGAGTTTTATAAGTATTTAAATCAAATAAAATAATATTCATCACATCTAATTAACAATATTCATTAACATTTGCAAGAAATGAAAAACACTTCCAATATGAATTTAACTCACCTTATAACATCATGCAAGCCACCCGCTTGCTCTAACACAACAACCCACCACAAAACCAATTTCTAACATCACAAGTATAGAGTTTTACAAGTATTTAAATCAAATAAAATATTATTCATCACATCGAATTAACAATACTCATTATCATTTGCAAGAAATGAAAAACACTCCCAATATTAGTTTAAACCACCTTATAACATTATGCAAGCCACCCACTTGCAACAACACAACATACCACCACAAATTCAATTTCCAACATCATAAGTATACAGTTTTATAAGTTTTTAACTAAAATTTACTTACTTTGCTCAAGCTAAGTTTACAACTTTAAAAAAAAATCCAAAGTTACTACAAACAATGTGTATTTAGCCTGCAAAAGAAAAGTTAAATTCATAAGTACAAAAGTTAAAGAAAAGCTTGACATACCACCACAAAGTTAAAGAAAAGCTCGCACAAGGGGAGCTATATCATTAGGAGAAGGCATTATTATGTTTCTAGAGTTAAATTTATAGATACTTCAACTTTCATTGGAAAGCCAAACATATATATAAAAGCCAAAAAGTATGGATTGATACTGAACTAAACTCAATGTTTTTGAGTGAATAGACCATTGTCCAATTGGTCTAATTCAAAACTTACATCCATAACTTTGATGGTTCTCCTACACCACATTACCCATTGTCAGATGTACCTTTCTTTTTGGTAGAAGAACTTCAGAATTATTCAGCAAAAATAGATGTATAGGACAGAAAGTACAAAGGTGCGGTTGTTTCACAACAAATATTTTGACCTGAATTCCCAAGAGATGGACAGACTAATTAAACACCTCAAATAATATCAGATTCTGTATAGTTTCCTTGCATATATGCTAGCTATATTGACAGCAAGCAACAATAAAAATGGAGTCTTCAATGAACATCAAATATCCCTTCCCAACAAAAATTAAAATACATAAAAATAACTTGTTGATAAAGAATCTTCTATGAACTACAGACATCATTAGAAGATAAAATCAGTGCAAACTTGTTAGCAGCAAGAGTTTATTACAATATTCTTACAGTCTACAAGCTATGAATTACCTGCATCGGTTGTGAACCAGTGTCATGGAGTCCCTAGCTTGACACTCTTCCTTCAACCATATCTTGGGTTCAGTTTATTTGCCCTGACAAAACTCACTGGTCAACAACTACTAAATACATTCATTTCAACAAAAACAATTACTATGACACAAATTAAACCAATAATCATCACAACACCCCAAATGAAATTACCTCTAACTAATCATACCCTTTAGAGACACCATCCTCTCAACATCTACTCAAAACACAACCCAAATCAGTACAAATATCCCAAAAGTCAAATATGAGTTTAAAAAATTGTATAAGAAGCAAAAGGAGAAACAAACCAGATGGGTTAAGATTTCTCACTGAAGTGTTGCCGCCGAGATGAAGCGCCGCGAACGACGATCTGAAGCGTCGCAGTCTGGGCTTCTGAAGTGCTGCGAATGGCGAACTAAAGTGCCGCGACGGCGAGCTCAAGCGTCGCAAGCTCGCGACGGCGCGAGCTCAAGCATCGCGACGGCGAGCTCAAGGGTCGCGACGGCGAGCTCAAGCGTCGCGACGGCGAGAGCTCAAGCGTCGCGACGGCGAGAGCTCAAGCATCGCGACGGCGAGAGCTCAAGCGTCGCGACGGCGCGAGCTCAACCGTCGCGATCGCGAGCTCAACCGTCGCGATCGAGAGCTCAAGCGTCGCGACGGCGAGAGCTCAAGCGTCGCGACGGCGAGAGCTCAAGCGTCGCGACGGCGCGAGCTCAACCGTCGCGATCGCGAGCTCAACCGTCGCGATCGAGAGCTCAACCGTCGCGACGGCGCGAGCTCAATCGTCGCGACGGCGAGCTCAAGCGCCGCGACGGCAAGCTCAACCGTCGCGATCGCGATCTCAACCGTCGTGACGGCTTAAGCTCAACCATCGCGACGGCTTAAGCTCAACCGTCGCGACGGCTTAAGCTCAACCGTCGCGACGGCGAGAGCTCAACCGTCGCGACGGCGAGCTCAAGCGCTGCGACGGCGATCTGGGCTTTCTCCATTTTGAAAGCCCAGATTGCTTTATCGGCAACGGTGAGGCTTTATCGGTGAGGTTTCTTTTTTTTTTTTTGTTTGGGTTTCTCTGTGTTCTTGATTGAAAATTTGAGTGTTTTTTGTTCTGCTGAGTGGGTGAGTGCAATTTTTGGTTTGGAGTATTTATACTGGTATTTAGCGACGAAATATTTTCGTCGCTATTGTCCACTTTTAGTGACGAAACTGAAATTCGTCACTAGAAGTGGGAAATAGCGACGAAATATCAGTTTCGTCACTAAAAGTGGTCTTTAGCGACGAAATATTTTCGTCGCTATTGTCCACTTTTAGTGACGAATTTTTGTTTCGTCACAAAAGGACCTAGAATTTGTTACACTTTTAGCGACGAATTTTATTTTCGTCACTAAAGAGACCATATTTTGTTCAGATTTTTAGCGACGAAATTCAACTTTCGTCACTGTAGCATACTTTTAGTGACGAATTATGATTTCGTCACTAAAAACATTTAAGTGCAAAACCATTATTATTTTTAGTGACGAATAGTTTTCGTCACTAATTCTTCCTTATAGTGACGAAATAATTTTCGTCACTAATACTATCACAGCAATACCTACAGTGACGAAATATTTCGTCACTAAAAATTTCAACTTTTAGTGACGAAATATTTCGTCACTATAGCTTAATTAAATTTGCGCCAAAATTTCCCTCCACTGGCACCTATTTTTTAGATCACAATAGCGACGAAATTTATTTTTCGTCGCTAAATGTTATAATTTTTTTCACTATTAGTGACGAAATTCATATTTCGTCACTAAAGCTGTATTTTTAGCGACGAAAAATATTTCCTCACTAATTTTCGTCGCTAAAAATACATTTTGTTGTAGTGAAATGAAATCATTACTATCAATCCTAATAGTAAAATTCTCATTAATCTAGTGTAATATAGACAAATGTATATTTTTACAGAAGTATCCTATAATACATATACAGTATAGTTTACTCCCATAGTCATGTGCTAAATGGTTTTTTTTTTTTTTTTTAAATATATATAACATCATAAGGATTTGTGCCCATGCTAATATGCTACATAACTAATGTAGATTTTGCTCATATATATTTAGTGCCTTTAGTGACAAAATTCACAAAGTAGTTTAAACTATTGCATAGAAATGGAAAATAACTTTATTCTAATAAATGCTTTAAAGTTCAATCAAGTTGCATCAACTACCAATTATTTCCAAGTTTTGAAAACGGAACTTGATACTGATTGAAAAAAGAGTGAAATAAAAATATTAGCAATTCAGAAAATGAAGAATAAAAAAGCAAGAGCATATATAGAGGGAGATTGTTGGAAGCGAATTAACAAACCTATAGGCATAATTATTAAAATTTCAGACTTGATTGAAAAGGAAGAAACTCTAAAAGTTGAAGCTTGACAAGCTCTCTTGTGTTGTTTTTGTACCTCTTGAAGTAGGGAAACCAAGGGTGTAAAATTTTTTGACCTTGTTAAAATAGTTATTAACCAATTTTCAGGCCAAGTTGTTAATTAAATAAATAAATTATAAACAACCTTGGTTAATCAAACAACTACCAATATTGAGCATATAATAATGTTGCGAAAATACAAAAGACGATAATATATGATGACCAGGAAAACTAATGGAATTGAAATTCCACAGTAAAAGCTGAGGAAGAATTTAACCTATTAATCCTAAGGTAAACCAAATCCACTAACTTATTAGAAGTTTTACAATTACAAATAACCATATTCCAGGTAAAACTTACCAAAATTACCAAATACAGCTTCAAGTCTACAAAGTTCCATAATTATAGAAATGTTGCAACGTGAACCTCCAGCTCATGACTCCAAGAATTAGTAGAGGATTTTGAGAGCAAGAAGTACAAAACATTTAAATCTATATGAGAGTAGCTCAAAAAGTATTTTTAAAGCGCATTAGGGTTTGCTTAAATGCATTTGACTTGTTTGCATGAAACCCTAATCACTTAATGAGTTGAAATCACAATTCATTAGACCTAAGATTCAATTGGTCGAGTTTAAGCTCAATTTGTCGAATTTAGGCTTGGGTAGGTGTTGAACAGCTTTGATTTGTACAATAAACTTCAGCACCTGGGTAGCAATCTTGACAACACTTAAACACTCTCAAAGCACAAAATAAGACACTTTTACTTATGGTTTGCCAACCTAAATCTAAAAACGTGATAGATCATAACATTGAACACAAAAAATGAGACAAAAGTTTTTATAGTATGTGAGAGAGTGAAGGTGCTCTAGAGCAAAACTCTTTACTGGCTGCAGCAGGTACTGTTCTTTGAATTTGAATAAAATTTCTTCTTCTTCCAAAGAAAGCAAAAATTATGAAAGATGTTAGGTTCTAAAGACTTAAGATTTAATGTATTTAGAACTCTAATGTGTAATGTTGGCAAACCATGATCAAAATATGTTGTTTAGTCTTGTTTAGACATGCTCAAATTTGTATTATTTATGTAAAGTTGGAACAAGATGATGCAGGATTGAATAGTGCTTCTCGGCCTGGTTCGATCGATCGAAGCTTAGGCTCGATCAATAAAAAATCGAGTCAGATGCGTTTTTTCTGTAGAATTCCAACTCAGCCCTAACTCCTAAAACGTTTAGGGTTTTATGTTTTTGCCCTAGGTATATAAGGCAAACTCTAGCCACGTTTTGGAGGTTTTTCATATTGCTGTTTTGTGTAAATCTCTTGTGAGATCTAGAGGAGCTTTCCTTTACACAAAACTTAAGGTTTTTAAGGAGGAGATGTTATCTACACCTTGATGATCGATTCAGTTACTGCCATTGAATCTTAAAGAATAACAAGTGTGAGTGCTTGTATCTAGTGGTGAATCCAAGAAAGAAAGGAGTCTGTGGTCTCGGAACTTGCACATAGTCATGTCAGTAAGTTCTACTGGTGGGTAGCAATAAGAAGTCGAGCGTGGGGGCTTGTAAGTCTTATTGTATGAACTTCAATTTTTTCAAGATAGTGGATTCAAGTTTACCTTGAGGATAGCTAGGTCAGATTTTCCTCAAGTTTTACCGTGTGGTTTCTTGGGTTATCATATCGTTGTGTTATTTACTTTTTCGCTGCTTTATACTTGATATGATTGTTTGATTGTGATAACCTAGATTTGCATAATTTGACTAAATTAATCACTTGGCTAATTAAGGGGTCTAAAAACCGTTCAAGTAGTCTTAAAATCGGTTGTGTTAAGGGGTCTAAAAACCGTTGAAGTGGTATCAGAGCAGGTAGCTCTTTGTCTGTTGATCTTTTGATCTCTGAGCTGATCCTTGATCCCTGTTGTCATGAAACACGGACGCTCTCTGGTTGTTCCTCCTTATTTTGATGGGAATAATTATGCTTATTGGAAAGTAAGGATGAAAGCATTCTTGAAATCAATTGATGAGAGACTCTGGAACTCCGTTGAATACGGATGGGAGAAGCCCACTACTCCTGTGAGTGAGTGGCAATCTTCTCAAAAAGAAGCAATTATGTTTAATAGCAAAGCTATGAATGCCATCTTTAACGCTGTTTCTATGGAGGAATTTAAGAGAATCTCTAATGTTGAGGTTACTCACACTGCTTGGAAAATCCTCCAGACTGTGCATAAAGGCACTAAGGCAGTTAAAATTAATAAGTTGCAGCTATTAACTTCTAGATTTGAAAGCATTAGGATGTCTGATGATGAATCTTTTGATGAATTCTATGCTAAATTGAATGATATTGTTAATTTTTCATATAATCTGGGTGAAATCTATGATCAACCTAAAATTGTTAGGAAGATTCTTAGATTCTTGACTGAGAACTTTAGACCCAAAGTGATTGCCATTACTGAGAGCAAGGATGTGGACTCCATCCTTGTTGATGAACTTGTAGAATCTCTTCAGTCCTATGAGTTAGACCTACCCAAAACTAACAAATCCAAATCAATAGCTCTTAAGTCTATTGATGATATTGATGTTGGTGGATTTGATGATGTGCTCTCTATTACAGAGATTTCTTACCTTGCCAAGAATTTTAGAAACTTTCTTGGGAATAATAATAGAAAGTCAAGAGGTACAAACACTGCTGAACCTAGAAATTTTAGGAAGAATGATCCCACTAAGGTTAATTACAATGAAAAACCTAGAGAAAACGTTGGTCAATCTTCAAACAATTCCATGGGTCCTTAGTGTTTTGGATGTCAAGGGTATGATCATATGAAATCTGAATGTCCCACATACTTGAGGTCTAAGGGGAAGGCTATGGCTGTAACCCTTAGTGATAATGAAGTTTCTGATAATGAGTCTGGATGTGACGAGGATGGAAACTTCATTGTTTTCACTGCTACTGCTGTAGTCAATGAAAGTGTGTCTGCTGAAGAGAACCCTTTTAATGGGGAACTCCCTAAGGATGCAGATTTTCAAGAAGCCTACAATAAACTTTGCAAAGTTACTGCAAAGGATGCCATGAATGTTGAATTAGGCTTAAAGAAAATTGCATCTCTTGAGCTTGAAAAGAAAATTTGCTTGCTAAATTGTTTGATGCTAATGATCTTTTGAGCAATGTGAAATCTGAGAATATGCTTTTGCTTAATAAAGTTAAAACTTTGGAACATGATTTATCTGTTGCTAGATCTGCTAGTTCTAAACTTGATCAAATACTGAGTGTTCAAAAGACTCCTTCTGACAAATTTGGATTAGGTTTTGTTGAAAGCATCTCTATGTCTGCACCAAATTCCACAAATTTTGTTCCTTCTTCTTCCTCTGAATCCCCTGCGAGTGAGGTTGTGAGTGAGACTAGCAAACCTGTAGAGGTCACACCTCCTAGGAAGATTAGGGTTGATCTGAAAGAATCTAAACCTAAGGAGTCTACCCTTTCTAAGGACAAGATGCATGGTAAGCCTGTTTGGAAAGTCTGAACACATTCGTCCAAATTGTTATAAGCTGCAAGTAGCTAAGTGAGCAAATAAGCCAAAAGTACCTGTGCCTCAAGTACAAGATCCTATGGCACTCATTGGTGAATTGGTAAAGGCTCTAAACCTATATTCCAATCCTGAAGTTGGAAATCACTCTAATATGAATAAGAACTCCAATGCTCGTAGTGCATCTAAAAGGTTTTGGCTGTAAAAGGCTCGATCTAATTGAGTCTTTCTGATATAGTCCTTGTGCTTCATTGCTTTATCCTTTGTGACCTTTGTTCTTTGTTTCTGATTTTTCTTTTTCCTTTTTGTTTCTAGGATTTGCATTGCATAACATTCATGCATTTCATTCTAGGATTTTTTTTTTTAAATAAAAAAATAAAAAAATAAAAAAAAGGGGAAAAGGAAACAAATTGTGTTTTGTGTTCTCTATCTTGGTTTTTGAAAACAAGATTGGTCAATTTATTTTCACATAACATGGCTTTGTACTTTGTTTAGTTTTGATGTGCTTATTTATTGCACTTGACTAGTTGAAACTTTGTAGTGCATGTTGTGTGGGAAAGATGTTTATGGTGTTTATCACTTTGTCTTAATCTTGAAGTCACATGTTATTTGACTGTCGGACTTGATCCTTTTGAGAAAGACATAAATAACCATCTCACCACTATTCACTAGCCAATTATGAACACCTTAGTATATATCGTAAGATTCTGTGCTCGAGAAAGTGTAGCACATGCACCGACAAAAAAAAAAAAAAGGTGTAGCCTCGGTTTAATTGCTTAATAATTAAAATTAGTGTGTACTATTAGGCTTGATGCCAAATCACATAATTAAAATTGGTGTGTACATTATCCCGGCTTTTAATAAGTTTCTGAATAACTAAAATCTATGTGTACGATATGAGGCAAAATTCAAGAAACTTATATGATTGTAAGCTTATGTTCTAGGAGATGTGGGAGTTATATGATTTAACTGTTTAGGTGATAGTTTCTTTTGAATTCTATGTGATGGATTTTGTAGACTTTGTGGTTGATTTTTATTCACATATCACCTCACACGTATCTCAAGTTTTTGCTAGTTACACACACTACACAAGTTACTCTTTGCTAAACATTGTACATGTTAATGTGTGTGTTTTTGGTTTGACCAACCAAGTCTGAAAAATACCTTGAGTTTTATGCACAATTGATTTGTTGCTTGAATATTAAAAAGGGATTTTGTTTGAAAACCTTAATTTTGGAAAACTGGGTTTAAATCTTGGGTTTTTGAAAATTTTTCACCTCATACTCATGCATGACATACTCTTTTTTCAATGCTTTGAGGAGAGTTGCATCAAAATTCTGTTGTTTTTCAAAAAACTCATTTTTTTTTTTTCCATTTTTGATCAACCGAGTATGTTTTTTGATCGATCGATTATGTTTTTCGATCAATCGAAATTGCGATTAAAAATTCTTGTGAGCCTCTATCTGTTTCGATTGATCAAAACTATTTTTCGATCAATCGAAATTGCGATTAAAAATTCTTGTGAGCCTCTATCTGTTTCGATTGATCAAAACTATTTTTCGATCAATCGAATATCATGAATCAGGTTTTTTAAAAATTTAGATTTGACTTGTTCAAACCACTTTTTCAAAAACTTTTCAAAACCTTTTCTCTCTCTGCGAGTCGGTAAGGCTCCATAACAAATTTTTTGTCGTTTTCCTCCTAATTTCTTATAAGGTTTCTGTCTCCATAAGCCGGTATGTCCATATTACCCTTTCTTTTGCATTGTTTTTCATGATTTCATGCATTTTTTCATGGTTTTTGGGTAAATTTTCAAACTATGCATAAATTGGGATTTTTGTTTACTCAAGCCTTATTTTGTGAAATTGATCAATGGGTTTTGTTGCTATATGGATGTATTCATGATCTATATTGGTTAATTTGATCAATTTTGGGTTTTATGAAAAATTAAAAATTCTAGGGCTTGTATTGAACTCGATTTGGGGATTTTGTTCAATTGGGTTAAAGTTGATGAAATTGGCTTGTTGTTTTGATGCGATAGATCATTCTTATCTGTTCTCTCTCATGTGCAATGGTCAATTCGCCAATTTATTTTAAAACATTCAAGTAGTTTTCAAAATTTTTGGGGTTTTTGTTAGAAACTCTATGCTCAAGTCAATTTTATGAATTTGAACTTAAAATTGAACCTAGTTTCACTGCATTAGTGTTTGCATCATGACATTTAATTTGTTCATGCATCATACATATTTTTGTTCTATATTTTTTTTGTGCTAACTTGCAGTCTGTCCTTGGATTTTTTCTTTTTTTTTTATTGCTTTTGGTTCTGCTGTGTGTTCTTGTCCTTTCCTTAGCACCATGCCTAGGAAAACAAGAGCCCATAAGACTCCTTCCTCTTCTTTTGAGTCTCCCTCTAGGAGTGAGTTGTTTAAGGATGCAAAATGCAGAGAGGCCTTTGATAAGTTGAACAGTAAAAGGAAAATATGGGCTGAACGTTCTGTTATCCTAGATGTGGTTGATCCTGCCATTAGGGCAAACTTTGAGAGTCGAGGTTGGTTGTCCTTGTTGGAGATAGATCATCCACCTCCGACCGCCCTCATCAAAGAATTCTATTCGAACTTCTCTTGCCATGTCTATGATTCCAACACCCTTGTTAGGAGTTGGATACGAGGTGTTGAGTACACCATTACCCCTAGGGTAGTGGCTGAGGCTCTTGGGGTCTTGGTCGTTAGGTAGCCTGACTATCCTTATAAGGAGTCTCCATCCTTAGATGACGTCATGTCATACATCACTAGATCTTCTATCTAGTGGGGTTTTGATCCTCGGATCACGTCCGCTGAGCTTTTTGTGACTACCTATCTCTTTCTTAGGATAGCTTGTCATTCTTTGTGGCTTATCTCTCATCTCTACACCATCCCTATTGAGAGATGTGTGTTTTTGTATACCCTTATTTCTGGTGCTTCTATTTTTTTTTTCCTTATCTGTTTCTTCGTTCTTTGAATGAGTTTCATAGGAGTAGCACTGTTGGTCACGCTCTTGTCTATCCTATCTTCATTTATAGGATTTTGCTGTTTTTAGGTTTAGATGGTTTCCTCGCGTCTGAGCCTGTTCATGTTACTAGTCCCATAGGTGCCTCTTTTCTTCATCTGAGGGCTGCACATTTGAGGCCTCCTTGTGTTTGGTCTTTTGGAGTTGCACCCCCTCCTTCCTCTTCTACAGGTGATGCACAGGCTGAGGCGTCTGGTGGTGGTGGTGCTGCTAATGCTGATGTTCCTCCACCGACTACTTCGGATGCTTCAGACATTCGACGTACGTTGGATCATGTCTTGATCGTTCAGGCGGCTCATGGACAAAATTTGGTGGACTTGCTTGATGAGGTTCGTGCTTTACGTGCAGAGTTGGCGCATTTTAGACGATCTCCTATGCCACCTCCTTTTGATGATGGGTTGTGATTGCCCTTTGGCATTCTGTCACAAAAAGGGAGAGTAGATTTTAGTTTTGCCTGTAAAGTTTTTGCTGATAGGGGGAGTTTTATGATTTTTTGGAGCCTGTGGTGATTAGATTGTATTTAGGAGCTGTGCCTTGTATTTACATTCTTTTGCCTTTAAATGTATCTTTGTTGGGCTATTCATGTTAGGGGGAGATACATTTTTTTGTTTCTTGTTTCACTACTTATTGACTTATATTTTGTGAGTTTTTCATTTGATATATGTCTCTATTTTGTGTTTGGGTGAAATCAAGAATTTATTTTGTTTACTTGTATTTTCCACACATGTGTTTATGTGTTTGTTGAGTATTTCAAGAAATACAGGTTGATTCAATTGAGCTGTTGTCTATACTTGAAACTGATGGATAGTAGTTAGGGTTGGATTTGTTATGTAAAGGGATGTATTTTGTAAACTTTGAACTTTTAGTTTGTGTTTTGTCATGGATTGCCAAAGGGGGAGTTTGTTAGGTTTTAAAGACTTAGGATTTAATGTATTTAGAACTATAATGTGTAATGTTAGTAAACCATGGTTAAAACATGTTGTTTAGTCTTGTTTAGACATGCTCAAAGTTGTATTATTTATATAAAGTTGGAACAAGATGATGCAAGATTGAATAGTGCTTCTCGGCCTGGTTCGATTGATCAAAGTTTAGGCTTGATCAATCGAAAATCGGGTCAAATGCGTTTTTTCTGTAGAATTCCAACTCAGCCCTAACTCATAAAATGTTTAGGGTTTTATGTTTTTGCCCTAGGTATATAGGGCAAACCCTAACCACGTTTTGGAGGTTGCTTATATTGCTGTTTTGTGTAAATCTCTTGTGAGATCTAGATGAGCTTTTCTTTACACAAAACTTAGGGTTTTCAAGGAGGAGATGTTATCTACACCTTGATGATTAATTCAGTTGTTGCCATTGAAGTTTAAAGAATAACAAGTGTGAGTGCTTGTATCTAGTGGTGAATCCAAGAAAGAAGGAGTCCGTGGTCTCGGAGCTTGCACGTGGTCGTGTCAGTAAGTCCTACTGGTGGGTAGCAATAAGAAGTCGAGCGTGGGGGCTTGTAAGTCTTATTGTATGAACTTCGATTCTTTCAAGATAGTAGATTCAAGTTTACTTTGAGGATAGTTAGGTCAGATCCTCCCCGGGTTTTTACTGTATGGTTTCTTGGGTCATCATATCATTGTGTTATTTACTTTTCCGCTGTTATATACTTGATATGATTGTTTGATTGTGATAGCCTAGATTTGCATAATTTGACTAAGTTAATCACTTGGCTAATTAACTAGGTTAATCCAATTGTGTTAAGGGGTCTAAAAACCGTTCAAAAGAAATTCAAGACAAAGCAAAAATGGTAACAAATAAGGGTTAAATTTATTACACACAAAATGTTTTACATAGTTTTATACTTGTTTGCACCTTAAAGTTAAAAATTGTGACTTCAAGTCATGCTTTCAGTTTGTAGGTAATAAACAATACACAATAAATAATACTGACCAGGAACAATCGCTCTATCTTAGTTTTGTCCATCTCCTCACTGTTTTGCTCACTAGTGTTGAGAAGGGTGTCTAACATATCCTCGCTTGTGTTAGAACTACACACTTTTCTCAAGTGGAACCGTTGGGTAATCATGCGGTTAAAGAGGTCAACATCTTTCCAAAGTGAACTTCCATACGTTGCCTTACGCGTTGGGGGGCCCATCTTATTTTACACAGGAAAATAATCTGCCAAGTTTGGTCTCCCAACCTCTTTCATGATATTCCAAACGATCTTCTTGTACTCTCTAGCCGTGTCAGAATTGGAGACAGCCAAATCCACCAAAAAAATGGTGTTTGATAATAGATTAAGTGTGGTCTTGAAAGCAGCTCTCTTAATATCTATTGCTTCACCGTTTAGGCTGCTTGATGAGTATTAGCTAGGAGGTCTTGGACCTTCTCGTGTCTTATAGCTTGGTTAGCATCAAGTGTCTTGTTGGTGAATAGTTGTTCCCTGCATATTCTATGAAGTTTTCTCCACCGGGTTGAAATAGGTATACTTGCCAAGCTAAACTCGTTGTATCTGTGGGTTCGGAGTGCATTTGGGATGGTTCAATTGGACAATTGTTGGTCATGTATTTGAAGGACTTCTTTGGCCATAACTACTGAAGAAATGACTATTGTGGTTACTTGGCCTAGTTTTACGCTCATTATGGGGCCATGGTCCTTGGAAAGTTTTGTTAGGAACTCGTGGGGTTTGTCACCAACCTCTAAGAGGTTTCCAATCAATGGAAAAGGTTTTGGACCTGGGGGAAATTTTTTGGGGATTGCTTTGCTTCTAAAAATGATATGCAAGGTTTGGAATAAGAGCCAAGTGAGGCAAAGACATATTATACCGCACAAGAAATCCATTTTTATTTATGAACTCTGATCACCAGGAGTGTTAGGACATATATGATTCACTTGTTATGAACATATGTCACTACTTTATGTAATTGACTAATTCTTTAACAAAATGTACTTTACTTGTATTTGGATAGATCTAGGATGTGTTTAATACCTCAAGAAACTGTGTTTCAAGATCAAGTGTTGAAGACATGCAAGTTTGACCAAAATTCAAACTGAAGAAGTGCATGTCATTAAAGCTTGATAACTAGCCATCTATCGAGCTTTAAGAGCTGTTCCAGCCCCATGGCTCGATAGCTGCTTGATAGCAGCTTGACAGATAGGCATCTGTCGAGGTTTATGAAAAACAGAATTTCAGATTTGTTTTAACTCTAATTCGTAATTATGTGTTTGAGCTTTCTTTTCTCACAATCCTAGACATATAAAAGGATTATTTTAAGGGTTGTCAAAGAGGACACAAGTTGCACAAGTGTTTAGCAAAGTTTGTTCAAGCAAATTGTAACCAGAGACAGAATTTGCCCTAGTTCATCATTCTTGTGAAGAAGTTGCTGTGTTTGTGCACCGTAGGGTTTTGTAACCAAACATCTTCTTGATCTTTATCGTGGATGAACTGAAGAACTTTGCAACCAACAACCTTCTCTAATTGGTGATTGAAGTAGTGTACTGAGATTCACGCAATCGGTTAGTCACGTACTGAGAGCCATGCATCAAAATAAGGAGAAATTGTCACTATAGAACAAGTCCAATTGGGTATTGGGATAAGGGTTCAACTGTAGGTTGGTATAAGATACTGAGATTCCTTTACTTGTAATTGTATGTTGTGATAATAGTGAAATTTCGGGAGTGGTGACCTTAAAACCACCCGGTGGGGTTTTTTCCGTGTTGGTTTTTCTCCATTCGTAAAGAAATCACTGTGTCAAGTTATTTTTCACTGCATACTTAGTTTAATTGGTGATTTGTTTGTGCTACCATGCGTTTGCATGATAATTTGATTAATTAATTAAACTTGGTTAATTAATCAATTAATTCATCACAAGGGATCATTTTATTTTTGGCTTATCAAGGAGAAAAGAGCAAAGTGAAGAATGATACAATAAAACACTATCCTTCACTATTCTCCTTTATAGAAAACAAGTAGAACAAAACAACACGCACACTTACGCATGCGCACGCACGGGTGGGGGTGGGGGTGAGTATAACAATGGCTAATATTAGATCATTCACATCCATGTATAATAGAAAAATATCTACATTAGTCTGCATATAATTGTGCAAATTTACAAGTTTACTATAATAATTGTGTAAATTTACACTGACATTATTTATTTTACATTTAGTTGTTTATTTTTTTTTATGTATCTTAAGGATAAAAGAAGAAAGTGGATGGTGGTTGTTGTGTATAAAGAAAGAAAAACAATTAAAAAATCAAGAAAAATTAATATTTTAATGAAATATAGTGTAAAATAGATAATCTGATGTGAAGTTGTTTTGAAAAATAAGTATGTAAAATAAAAAAAAAATGTTTTTTTTGGGAGAAAAAATAGAAAAAGTAAAATTTTATGATAAAATAGACATAAATTTTTGTGCGAACTGATATGTATGCTCTTAATTATATTATTATAGTCATAATTATATATATATATATATATATATTTTAATATTTGAAGTGGGAGTAGATGAATTTTAACTTTAGACATCTTTCTCTTAAAAAAAAAAAAAAACCAATTTAATCGAAAGGTCATTGGAGAATACATGGAGACATTGTAGAGGACAATGACTTGCATGTTACCTTAATCACATATTTCAAGAGAGCACTAAGTTGAAGTTTGGTATAATTAAGGGTCCATTTGGATGCAGCTGAAAACTGAAAACTAAAAAACACTGTAGCAAAATAATTTTTAAATTTGTGAATAGTACCATGGGACTCATTTTTAATGAAAAAGTTGCTGAAAAGTGAGGTTTGTGGGTTCTGTGAATAGTGCACGGGACCCACTAATGTCTTGAAAAGGGTGAGAAAAGTCAAATATTGCAGCTACTGTTCATGAACAGTAGCTGTAACAGTGAGGTTTGTCTCTTGCCAAAAAAAAAAAAAAAAAAAAAAAAAAAAAAAAGTGCCAGACGCAAGCGCTCTGGGTTTTTCAGCCGAATCCAATCGTAACCTAAGCCTAATATGATTTTTGACAATTTGAGAAAAATATATTTTTTGACGCGAGCACATGTAATGTCAGAGAATGTTAAATTCAAAAACTTTCTGCCCTAGGGTAAGGCTGTTATTTTTGGCATAGAACAGCCACTTGAGCCCTCCTCTAAATATAATTTTATTTTTTTTTTGATAAAAGCCATCCCATAATATTAATTGTTAAGTGAGCTAGGGCAATAATGCTGCGTTGTATATTTTGTTATATATTTTTTTTTTGTATAATAATATATATATTTTTTGAGAAACTGTGTAATAATATTCAAATGACATAACAACTAGCCAATGTTACTCGATGGTCAAATGGCGCTGTTAGGTTCTAAAGACATAGGAACTAATGTATTTAGAATTCTAATGTGTAATGTTGGCAAACCATGATAAAAACAGTTGTTAGTCTTGCTTAGACTTGCTCAAAGTTTGTGCGTTGTATGTAAAGTTGGAATCGAGTGGCTGCAGAAGTATTAGTGACTTTCGGCCTCGCTTGATCGATCAAAGCTTAGACTCGATCGATCGAATATCGGGCAGAATGTTTTCTTCTTTAGAATTCTAACTCAGCCCTAGCTCATTAAAATGTTTAGGGTTTTATGTTTTGCCCTGGTATATAAGGCAAACCCTAGCCACGTTTTAAAGGTTGCTCATATTGCTGTCTGTGTGAATCTCTTGTGAAATCTGAGAGGTGCCTGCCTTCACACAAGCTTAGGTTTATCAAGAAGGAGATTTCTTCAAGAGCTTGATGATCATTCAGTTGCTACCGTAAGAGCTTAAAGATACATAAGTGGGTGTGCTTGTATCTGCTGTAGAATCTAAGAAAGAAGGAGTCCATGGTCTCGGAGCTTGCATATGGTCGTGTCAGTAAGTTTTCTATTGGTGGGTAGCAATAGGATGTTAGTGGTCTAAGTCGCTATTGTAAAACTCCGATTCTTTCTTAGTGGATTTAGGATTACCTTGAGGATAGCTAGGTTAAATCATTCCCAGGTTTTTTACCAGGTTTGGTTTTCCTAGGTCATCATATCATTGTGTTATTTATTTTTTCCGCTGTCATGCATGATATGATTGTTTGATTGTGATAACCTAGATCTGAAATTTGGACTAAGTAATAATTTGGCTTGTTAAATAGGTTAATTCTTTTAAAGGGTCTAAAAACAAACAAGTGCCTTTGGTTCAAGATTTGGGGTCAGAGGTGGGGTAGATTTAGGATTTCTAATTACGATAAAAACAAATTGATGATTCACATGACAACTATGCATGCTATATCCTTTTATTTTTTCAATTACTTTTAGGTGTTAGAAAACATAATTTACTTATTTAATTAAATTTAGCTCTTAATCGGCTTAAATCATTGTGTTTCATGTTTCTCTTTCTCATTCTATAGTGGTGCTAGGAGCCCTTGCAGTTGGTAGAGCTTTGAAATTCTCTCTAGAAATAGGCATTAGTTCGGCTATTTTAGAAGGGGATATGGAGATAGTGATAAATGCAATAAAGGAGTCCTCTCCTTCGGTAGCTTCTTTCAGTCTTTTGATTTAGGATCAAGGGGGTTAATCTCATACCAGTGGCTGTACCGGTTTGATCAGTGGAACGATATATTTTGGTACCAGTCAATACTAGCGTATTGTTTTGGGTTTATCATTATTTTATATATATATATATATATATATGTATGTATGTATGTATGTATGTATGTATGTATCTATGTGTGTGTGTATATAGAAGCATATTACGTTGTCATTCACTTCCTTTAAGTTTTTAAAGTAACACACTAACACTAAATTTCACAACCTGTTGAAGTAATCGATTGCAGTAAAGTGTCCACCACTATACAATAATGGTCTACACCATCATTTTTGTTTTGTTTTGTTATTTGTTTTTTTAAAAAATAAAAATAAAAAAAGGGCTCGCTTGTGTAATATTGCCCCACACCTTATAGTACATTGCCACTTGAGTTTTTTGGTAAGCCCATGGATACAACCAATGCATAGCATGCAGGGCATGCTACTACTACTCAACCTCATCACTACAATTTTTGCATATTAGAAATTATGGGTTAGTACTAGTACTCGAACTCAATTAATTTAAGTGAAACTCATCATTCATATGAGATGAGCGAGTACAACATTATTGTACTCTTGTAGTATTGTATAATTTTCATAAAGTAATAGATTTCATCAATGAATGTCCTAAGGACTCAACTTAAAGTGCATTTAAAATTTTATAAAATAAAAGTTTTCCTATTAAAAAAATGAAATAAAATTATATACAAATTAACAAAATTGTACACAGAATATCTAGAATTTAAGCATGGTTCATAATTCAACATTTAATATTTTAAGGGTGACCATTTGTGTTCCCGTTTTGGGTTTGTGTCGTGTTAACTGTTAACTCATAAGTATTCGACTATTTAGGTCAACGTTAACTTAACATGTTTATTAAATGAGTTAGGATTCTTCAACCCTAACACAACCTATTTATTAAACGGATCGGTTGTGTCAACCTGTTTATCAGATTTTATCAAAGCAAAAAAATATTCAAATTTTAGTATTAACCCAGATCTGAACTATGAAAAACCAAACAAATAGATTTTTTAATATAAAATATAGGGCATAATTTATTTATTTATTTTGAAAATAAAGTCAAACTTTACACACTTGAAAAAAACAAATACAAATTACAAACACTTGAGAAAAACCATTTAGGAGCAAAGTATATTGAATAACATGAAATGAATTGGTTCACCAACATTACGTGTGTGTTTATATATATATAGATATATATATATATATATATATATATATATATATATTAATAAGTGAAACTTAGAGAAAGTTTAATTAGAATTTGAAATTATAATCTAATTTTGCACTATGTGTCTAAATTTATGTGGAGACTACTCTATAATTATCCACTTAAGTTTGTGCCATGTGTCCACTTAAGTTTTTTAATCTTTGTGCCAAGTGAGTTAATGAGTGCAAAATACTAAAAATCTAAAATTATGAACTATGTATCCAAAAAAAAAAAATTTATGAACTATAAATTAAAATTAAAAAAAAAAAGACTAATCACATATACTAAATAAAAATCACCACACAACAAAGATCACCACACATTCTATCTTATTAAAAATTAGAAAAAAAATGATCATAAGTAGTATTAAATTTGGGTAAGAATTTCAATATGTGACTAATTACATTTATTTAAAAAAAAGTAATTTGACTAATTATTTATATTTTTATAATAAAAATTGTGTATAATTTTAAATATATCCATATGTATGCATATATTACATGCTATTTTTTTTTTAATAATTTGAATAATTATTTATATTTTTATAACAAAAATTGTGTTTAATTTTAAACACATCTAAGCATTTGCACGTGTTACATGCAAGTTTCTCATTAAATACGGAAGCTCTTAATACAGACAATAGAAAGTCCCACTCCATTCTAAAATAGGCCTTCTGGAAATCGAGCTTTACCCTTAGAAAGTTCCTTATTTTTTTCTTCATGTGTTTGAAACTATAAATTATCTCTTGGGCGATCACCACATTCTTCATGATCCATCTATTTGGTACAAATGCCACCTGTGTTGGATCTATCAATATCTGCTTAGAAGAGGCCTTAGTTTCACTTTTATCACCAAAATTTTAGAGATAACTTTGCGACGCATATAAACTGATAACTGTTGGCTGGAATTGTTTAAAGATAGCTTTGTAAGTTGTAGCACATAGCATATAAATACATGGTCGGAATAGATTTAAGTTACGTTTGATACCCCATAATTAAATAATGAATGGATCATATTGAATTGGATTGTATAATTGTGTGTTGCACACTTACACTGGTGTGTATTGAACATTGGGCATGTATAAATGTACTAGATATCCTGGGTTATTAAGAGATTACGAGAAGGTGCTAATTATAATATGCAAAATCGTTTCGAGGTATGGAGCAACTTAGCAAATATGATTAGCTTATCTTATAGTGACAATCTAAATGCTCTTCCAATTTTCACATGCATAGAAATGGAACATTTTTATATAGTAAGAACATAATTTTAAATTGCCGCTGTTAGACATGAGACATCACCACCGATCTCATACTTCTTGCACCTTCTTCAAGTGCTATATATGTTGTCGATCTACCACTAAGTCGTTGCTCTATAAACGATGATACTTGGTTTTAGGCCAAAATTGGCATTTGCTCATTTCTCACAAACTTTTCAGCATTTTGTCCATTTTCTAAAACTATTTAGGAAAATGTTCATGTTTTGAAACTCGATAATGTGAGGGTTGAGTTTTAATAAAGAACTCGATATTAGTATGGTCAAGTTTGTCTGACTGTTGTGCCATGTTGGCGAAGCAGATGTGACTTTTTCCAATAAAAAAAAAAAAAATACTCGTGTGAACATGCATAACTCGGTAAGTACAAAATCGAGTTTTCCTTAATAATTTGAATCCCTAACGTCTCACAACGCCTATTCACTCTCTTCTTGTACACTCTCCCTCGCTCTCTGCTTTGTGATCAGTCTTCCCCACTCTCCCCCTCTCCATCAGTCTCACTCTCCCTATCCAATCTCTCTCAGCCTTTTCGATCAGTCGTCGTTGCTTCTATTGAACCCTCACCATACTCACCGCCATTGATTACAGGTACGTTGCTCTCCTCTGATATTTTTTGATTTTGGGTAATATTAGGTTGTGCTTTATGTGGGATTTTGATTATTTTGTTGAAACTTACTTAAAAGTAGTAAATTTACTAATCAAGATGAGAATTTTGTTGTCTTTTATATGCTGCAATGATGATGATCTAAAGTATTTATTGCTATATGGTTATGTTTGTGTTATTTTCTCAATAATGAGAATTTTGTTGTCTTTTACATGCTGCAATGATTATTTTTTCATTAATGAGTTTAAATGTGTTTGGGGTTCTGATGGGGGGTTTTGGCAAGTTGATTGGTGGTGTAGTGGTGATATCTTTGGGTTTGTGTAAATGCATAAGCCATGATGTATAACACCATAGGCTATTGTGGTTTTGTAATGCATTGGATTATTGTGGTTTAAATATACCCTACATTAAATATTGCAAAGATGTGACTAATTGCCTTTCTGCCATAGACATAGGTCATCAAGCCAAACTATGTTAATAGATTCTCTTATTTCTACTTTCTCTCTCTTTTTTTTTTTTTTGTGTTTTATTTAATTCTTTCTATTTTAACATTTTAAATTTAAAATGTTAGGAGCTACATAGGTATTGCTTTGAGCTTTTCTTGATCTTTTTTGTAGTGATCATTCTGTAGTTTGCATTGCAATTATTGTGAGTGTGAAACCTTGAGAGGTTGGTTTAGATTCCCTGGTAGAGCCTTTAAAAGGGTGGTCTTCCCACAACCCGGGGGACCAAGCAGTAGAGTTATCCTGCAAGAAAGGTAAGGCCATGTAAACACATTTCTAGCCTCATTAAAGCACATTTTTCAGTTCTCTCTATTGCTAAAAAAAATCATTGAAGCTAGGAACACAACAAAAATTGTAGTGAAATTGTAGAAGTCTAGTATAATTTGGGAATGTTGTAAAATTATAGTGAATTTTTAATGTGCCCTTAAACAGACTATAAAATAAAATATAAAAAACCTTCTGAGCGTATAGTATGAAAATGTATTACAGATTCTAGTAAGTATTTCAATGTGAAGGGACAATATTTCCCACTCCAAAGCATTATAAATGAAGATTTCATAAAAATGGGATAGCACTAGGTGATAAGAAATCACAGTATAATATCTTTTCCAATTGAAAAGTCGATCTGTGCTAAATAGGCACCTCCAATGAATAAAGCATTGTTAGGACATGTGTGTTCTCACTTGTCAAGAACATATGTCTCTTATTTATGTAAATTGGCTAATCATTTGACAAAACGCACTCTACTTGTAATTGGGTAGTTCTAAGTGTTTTTAATATTTCAAGAAATAAGATTTCAAGATCAAGTGTTGAAATCATCAAGTCTGCCCAAGAAAAATCAAGATGAAGTGCAAATTCATTAAAGCTCAACACCTGCTCGATAGCTACTTCGACACTTGCTATCTGTCAAGATTTATAAAATCAGATTTCTAATCTGATTTTCTTGGGATTCGTGAATATGCTTTTGGGCCTTCTTTTCTCGAAACCCTAAACATATAAAAGGATTGTTTTGAGAGCCGTCAAGATGTACACAAGTTGCAAAAGCATTGAGCAATCTCTGTTCAAGTAAATTGTGATCAAATACGAAGTTCTTGACCTAGTTCATCTTCTCTAAAGAAGTTGCTGTGTATTTTGCACCAAAGGGTTTTGTGACCAAGCATCTTCCTAATCTTCATTGTGTAGAATGAACTGAAGAACTTTGTAGCCAACCTCTCCTTCTAAGTTGGTATTTGAAGTCGCGTACTGGGATCCGCGCATTGGTTAGTCACGTACTTGGGAGCCGTGCATAAAAGGTGGGAACTGTCGCTATAGATTAAGTCCAATTGGGTATTGGGGTAAGGGTTCAATTGTAAGTTAGTATGGTACTTGAGATTCTTTTACTTGTAACCGCTTGATTTGATAATAGTGGAGTTTCGGGAGTGGTGACCTGAAAATCACCCCGTGAGGTTTTTGCCGTGAGGTTTTTCCCCATTCGTAAACAAAACATCGTGTCAATTAATTTCCGTTGCATATTTAGTTTATTAGTGATTTGTTTGTGCTTCCACGCATTTGCATGATTAAATGATTAATTAATAACTTGGCTAATTAATTAATGGGTATAATCACAAGGGGTCATTTAGTTTGTGGCCTATTAAGTGGTATCAAAGCAGACACACTCTGATTAGGTTTAATCTTTGCTGTGTTAATCTATTGACTCCTGTTGTCATGGCTATAACCGGCTTGAAGAGATCTTTGTTTTCAAATACATCTTGTTTTTCTAATCACTATTTGTTTGAGTGTCTCAGAAAATACAAGTCTAAAAATTATTTGAATTCTTTTATAATAACTATTGGGAAAAATCTCAGTTTGGCTAAGAAGAAACTAGACTGTCTTAGAATGAAAATGTGCAAAGGAGTTCGTCTGAGAAGAGTAAAAGTTAAAGGCTTAGCTCATCAAAAGCAGTTGAGTGAAAGAACCATTCCCTCTGATTTGTCATCTAAGCATGAAGTGTGTTTCATGATGAAGTCTGCATTCAAAGTGATGGATACATGTCTATGATATCTTGACAGTGGTTGCTCAAGACACATGACTGGAGACCAATCTCTCTTTAAGATCTTTGAGCCTAAGAAAGGTGGTAATATGACTTTTGGTGATGGAAGCAAGTCACAGATTAAAGGGAAATGAATCATATCTCTAATAGGACTGCCAGACATTGCAAATGTTCTTTATGTAGAAGGTCTAAGGGTGAACCTATTGAGCATAAGTCAAATATGTGATCAAGACTTCATGGTGCTATTCTCAAAGGGAAAGTGTCTTATCATGGATGAGTTTGGAAAGAAGCTCATCAGTGGGGTTCGCACTTTGGACAACTGCTATGGATTGGTTCCTGATGCTGATATAGTATGTAATAGCATTTGTTTGCCTAATAAAGATCTATGGAATCAACGAATGGGACATGCTAGTTACAAGCATCTATCCATTGTATCTAAGCATGAATCAGTCATGGGGATACCAAAGCTTAGTAGAATGAGCAATGTGGTGTGTGGACCATGTCAGCTTGGGAAACAGACAAAAGCTAAGCATCCGGGCACTCAAAAATCAGCTACCTCCAGACCATTAGAGCTTTTGCATTTAGATCTTATGAGTCCAACCAGAACTGAGTCTCTTAGTGGTAAGAGATACATCATGGTTGGGGTAGACGACTTCACTAGATACACTTGGGTCATCTTACTACAATCCAAGTCTGATGCTCCTGAGCATATTGTGGCTTTGTGCACAAGACTGCAGAATGAAAAGAGCTTAAAGATTGATCGAATTCAAAGTGACCATGGTAAAGAATTCGAGAACTCATACATGGAGTCTTTCTGTATAAGATCAGGTATATCTCAAGAATTCTCTGCTCCTATTACACCTCAGCAGAATGGTGTGGTAGAAAGAAAGAATAGGGTTATTCAAGAGATGGCCAGAACCATGTTGCATAACAAAGATGTGTCTCGAAACTTATGGGGAGAAGCCGTAAACACTGCATGTCATACGGTTAATAGGGTATACTTCAGATCCAGTACCAAAAAGACTCCCTATGAGTTATGGAAAGGAAGAAAGCCAAATGTAAAGTATTTCAGGATCTTTGGAAGTACTTGCTTCATTCTTAAGGATAGAGAGAATGTGAGAAAGTTTGACTCTCGAAGCGATGAAGGCATATTTTTGGGATACTCGTTTACAAGCAAGGCTTATTGGGTATACAATAAGAGAACTCTGAAGGTAATGGAAACAGTAAATGTCGTCATTGATGAGTCTTCAAATTCCAGTTTTGAGAGAGGCATTGAGGAACTCTCTAAAGAAATTCTTCCTCCTGAGTCTAGGGAAGTTCAAGATATTGTTGAACCAGAACCTGTGTCCCCAAGTACTCCTAGTATTGTGGAAGACTCTGCAGATGCTCCTACTTCACCAGATTCTGAGTCTCATGAAGAAAAAGGACCTTCCTCTAGAATCAAATTAAATTATTCTTCGGAAGTTATTGTGGGAAACATGAATGAACTCACATTAAGGAAACGTACAGTTGATAAATATGTTGCTAACTTTGTGTTTTATTCTTACTACTTGTCACAGGTTGAACTCAAGAAAGTTGAGGAAACATTACAAGATGAAAGTTGGGTCGAAGCAATGCATGATGAACTACTTCAGTTTCAGAGGAATGATGTTTGGACTCTAGTACCTAGACTAGAAGGTGAGCACATCATCGGTACAAAGTGGATATTTCGAAACAAGACTGATGAAGAAGGCAATGTGATTCGCAACAAGGCTTGACTTGTGGCTCAAGGATACTCACAAATGGAAAAAGTAGACTATGGTGAAGCATTTGCCCCAGTTGCCCGAATGGAGTCAATCAGAATTCTACTTGCCCTAGCATGTCAGTTAAATTTCAAACTTTATTAGATGGATGTAAAGACTGCCTTCTTGAATGGGTTACTCAAAGAGGATGTCTATGTGGCTCAACCAAAAGGATTCATTGATCCACACTTTTTGGATCATGTGCTGTACCTTAAAAAGGCACTTTATGGGTTGAAGCACTCTCCTAGAGCTTGGTATGATAGACTTACACAATATCTGGTGTCACATGGGTTCATAAGAGGAAAGGCTGATCAAACTCTCTTCATCAAAAAGGAAGATGGTGAGTTGATAGTTGCTCAAGTCTATGCTGATGATATCATCTTTGGGTCGACTAAGGATGAACTTGCTCATGCCTTCTCAAAACTCATGCAAGCCGAGTTCGAGATGATTATGATTGGAGAGCTGAATCACTTCCTAGGATTGTAGATTCGCCAACAAGATTCAGGTATATTCCTTTCTCAATCTAAATATGCTAAGAATTTTGTGAAAAAGTTTGGTTTGGAATCTGCTAGTTCTGTTAGAACCCCACTGTAGACTTGTTAGGTAAGAGTGTTGATTCCTCTCTTTATAGAAGCATGATAGGTAGTCCTTTTTACCTTACTACTAGTAGACCTGACATTAGTTACAGTGTTGGAGTGTGTGCTAGATATTAGGCTAATCCCAAAGAATCCCACATGACTGCTTTAAAAAGAATTATAAAGTATGTCAAAACCATTGCTGAGTTTGGTGTGTGATATAGCAAGGACACTAATGGTGTCTTAGCTGGGTACTCTCATGTTGATTAGGCTGGCAATGCTAATGATGGAAAGAGTACTTCGGGGGGTTGTTTTTATGTGGGTAACAATCTTGTCTCTTGGATGAGCAAAAAACAGAACTTCATCTCTTTATCCATTGCAGAAGTTGAGTTCATCGCTACTGGTAGCTGCTGCACCTAACTCCTCTGGATGCAAAAACTCTTTCATGATTATGGTATTTGTCAAGAGCATCTCACTATTTACTGTGACAATACCAGTGCCATAAATATCTCTAAGAACCCGGTTCAGTATTCTCGAACCAAACACATAGAGATTTGACATCACTCCATTAGGGAGCTTGTCGAAAATGGTACTCTCACTCTTGAGTTTATCCACACTGATGATCAGAAGGCTGACTTATTCGCTAAATCTCTTGACAGCAAATGTTTTGAATTCCTTCGTCAAAACATTGGTGTCATCTCCATGGATTGATTTCCTTCTCTTGTTCCTTTTCCTCATGCATTTGCATCTAGTTTTATGCTTTGTTTTGTCTAACATGTTTTTGTGTGTTTACTTTCAGTTTTGTTTATTTTGTTTTTAATATAAAGAAATTGAAAAATCAGAAAAATACAAAAATAGTGTGTGTTATGTGTACTTTGGTACTTGTGTACCTTGGATGGCCATTGAAATAAAGTTTCTAAACTTTGTATTTTTTGTAGCTTAGATGAGCATCTCTATGCATAACTAAGCAAGTGAGTTTTGTGGCTCTTGTTTGTGATGAGTAAGATTAAGTTATATTTTAAAACTTAATACTCATATCACTTTTTTTGACGAGTAGGACTAGAAAATCCTAAGAGAAAGGCATAAATAACCATCTTACCACTGTTGCCCGCCAATCATAATATGACATCTGTATGCTTCGGCATAGCAAAAGTGCAGTGTCAAAAACATTCGTATGCTTCGGCATAGTAAAAGTGCGATGTCAAATGCTTAACATCTTGGGCATTTCTTTTCTCTCTTTTTTATACCCATGTATGATATGCTAAAAATAAAAGAAAATATGCAAAGAAAATAAAAAGAAAAAAGATAAAAAAATGCTTTAAATATAGTTGCAAGAGTGTATTCTAGGAGATGTGAGAGTTATAGGATGTACCTCGAAGGTGATAGTCCCCATCAAACAGTTATGATTGTGTGTGAGTTAAAGTTATTTTCTTATATCTCAGATCATCATAACATGTATACACATCAGCAATCTTGCGATGTTTTTCACACATAACACACAATATTCTTTGCTACTTTTGATACATGTGCAGGTACAATGTGATTTGACCATCACAAGTGTTTACATGTGCTAATGTATGCTCACTAAACTGTCTTAACTTGTTTTTCAAAAATAAAATTGGTTAGACTTGTTTAGTGTGTATGCGTGTTTTTGAGGATTCATGTGCTTAATTCTTTGTTGAGAGATGATTTTGAGAGTTTGATATGTTGATTGGATCAATGGTTGAGGTGTATGTTGGATTGCGTTCATGTCTGTGTTTTTCACTTCTCAAAAAACTGCTTTTTAAAGCTAGCTCGACACCTCCTCGATACCTTGTTATCTGTTGAGCTTCTCAAGCCTTTTTCTTATCGTAATCTCGACACCTCTTCGACACCTGATGGATCAATCGAGAAATCTCCTATCTCCTCGATACCTTCTCGATAGCTTGTCAATTGATTGAGCTTCTGTTCTTGGTTTTGGTGTTCATTCCTCGACACCTTCAGCTGTCGACGTGCTTTTTCTCGACACCTACCTCGACAGCTTCCTCAATACCTCTCGACACCTCAGCTGTCGAGAATTATTGTGGTGCCTATTTAAGCTTTAGTCGTGATTTAGATCTCATTTTGCTCGATCTCTCTCGATCTGTCCGTGGCGGTTCCTCTCCCAGACTTGATTTTCTCACTCAAAACTTCCAACCCACTTGATTTTTGATCATTCCTTGGTACTAATCACTTGGTAAGACCTCATTTTCCTTCCATTTTCATGCATTTCATGTTTTGAAGCTTTGGTTTTGGGGTTTTTGAAATTTTTTGGGGTTTTTCAAAATTAATGAGTTTTTCTTGAAATTTTGGGTTAGGTTTTCACTTAAATGTGTTCAAAATGTCATACATTGCATTCCATGTGCATTAGAATGATATTTACATGCATTTAGATGTGTGCTCTATGTTTGTGTATTGTTAGGATTCGATTAGGCTGAGCCTATGATGCTTTCAATTTGCATGTCACATGTTCATGCATTCCCATGCATACGTATTCTTTGTTCAATATATTTGATATATGTGAACTATTTTGGGACTTTTTTAATTGTCTCCCTCTCTATCTCTTTGTCATTTTGTTTACGTTAGTAGTGTTTATGGCACCCAAACATAAATCCACTCCAGCTCGGAACCCTCTGCATTTTGGAGCTTCCTTTTCTTCTGATTTTGCTCCTCTAACTCTTCGGTTCCGTGATGGAGATGCCAACAAGGCATTTTCGGAGAACTTTTCTAGACGAGGTGTTCATTCGGAACGCTAAGTAATTTTGGCAGACTTCGCCGACATTGACCTTCCCTCTGTCATTCACAGTAAGGGATGAGAGTCATTGTGTGACGTCCTGGTCACTTGTCCTCTCGTGTTTATTCAAGAGTTTTACTCCAACATGCACGGGATCGATCGTTCAGTACCTCTCTTTTTCACTTGCGTTCAAGGTACGCACATTCCTGTCACATTGCAGCTAGTTGCGGATGTGCTTAGGATTCCTAGGATAGAGTTTCCTAACTATTCTTCCTGTGAGTATCTGAGGATTGTGTCCAAAGATGAGCTCATTTCTACTTTCTGTCAGCGCCCAGCTGATTGGGGTGAGTATTAGTACACATCATGTAGGCCTTTTGTTAAAGGTCCTAGATTCCTAAACATAGTGATGACTTTTGTACTCCATCCACTCTCTCACTACAACTCCATCACAGAGCCTCGTGCTTGATTTTTGTTATCTCTTCTTGAGCATCTTACTATAGATTTTTCTTCTCATTTTATCCTTTTTATCATAGATGTTCATCTAGATTCGGCGTCCCATGTTAAGCTCATCTTTCCTTCCTCTATCACGAGGATCTTATGCCATTTTTCTATCCCTTTTCTTGTGTCCAACCACTTCACACACATTTGTGCCATAAATGCCACTATCGTAAAACGTAGTGAGGTTTAGTTTAGGTCGCGACAGACAAATTCCACTCCTCCCTCCTATTCAGCTCCATTCAGATCTCCTCCATCTACATCTGCCCCTTCCTCTATGGGCGATGTATCTCTTGAAGACATCATGGCACAGCTGTAGCGCATGGATGCTCGCCTTAGTACACTCTTCTCTGAGTTGTATCATGTGAATGTTCGTGTTGGTCATATTGCACAATGGTAGGCGACCATGGGTGGTTTTGCTCCAGAGGCTACTCCTTCACCACCTTCTCTAACGGCTTCAGACTCTAAGGATGATGATGATGATGGTGATGATGATGACGTTTTGGATGATAATGATGGAGATGCTAGCTCTATTGATAAGATGTCTACATGCCACTCTACCCTTTGTCACTCGTGACAAAAAGGGGGAGTAGTTTTGGGATATGAGAGTAGTCATCTTAGGGGGAGAGTTAGTATTAGACATTTTTGATAGGGGGTGTGTTGATATTTTGAGGGATGTAGTGAGGTTTTGATGTATATTTTCTTTTCTATTATTTATAGATACATTGATCTTGTATATGAGGTCTTGTGACCAGTTTTACATACATTGTACTTATTTTCTCTATATGTGGATGTATGTTTCTTTCACCCCTCTCTTCATGTGTTGTTTCTTCTCTATCTTTATACACATGTTCATTATGCTTGTATGCAATCTATTATTTCTGTTTCACACAAGATGCCTTGATGAGTTTTGTTTAAAGTGTTTCAGAAATACAGGTTGTTAAAGTCTACTTGCCATAAACTCTCTTCTTGCAAAGTTTTTCAAGAGTTTGTGTTAGGATAGAATTTATTGTATTCAACAAGTGAATATGAGTTGAGTGATTTATGATTTCTCTCATATGTTCATTTTTTTGTTGTGGTTTTGTCACGGATTGCTAAAGGGGGAGATTGTTAGGACATATGTGTTCTCACTTGTCAAGAACATAAATCACTTATTTATGTAAATTGGCTAATCCTTTGACAAAACGCACTTTACTTGTAATTCGGTTGTTCTAGGTGTTTTTAATACTTCAAGAAACAAGGTTTCAAGATCAAGTGTTGAAGTCATCAAGTCTGTCCAAGAAAAATCAAGTTGAAGTGCAAACTCATTAAAGTTTGACACTTGCTCGATAGCTACCTCGACACTTGCTATTTGTCGAGATTTATAAAATCAAATTTTCTGATATGATTTTCTTGGGATCCGTGAATATGATTTTGGGCTTTCTTTTCTCCAAACCCTAAACATATAGAAGGATTGTTTTAAGAGCCGTCAAGATGTACACAAGTTGCAAAAGCATTGAGCAATCTTTGTTCAAGCAAATTGTGATCAAAGACGAAGTTCTTGATTTAGTTCATCTTCTCTAAAGAAGTTGCTGTGTATTTTGCACCAAAGGGTTTTGTGACCAAGCATTTTCCTGATCTTCATCGTGTAGGATAAACTGAAGAACTTTGCAGCGAACCTCTCCTTCTAAGTTGGTGTTTGAAGTCGCGTACTGGGATCCGCGCATTGGTTAGTTACATACTTGGGAGCCGTGCATCAAAGGTGGGAACTGTCACTACAGATTAAGTCTAATTGGGTATTGGGGTAAGGGTTCAACTGTAGGTTGGTAAGGTACTTGGGATTCCTTTACTTATAACTGCTTGATTTGACAATAGTGGAGTTTCGGGAGTGGTGACCTGAAAATCACCCGGTGGGGTTTTTGCCGTGAGGTTTTTCCCCATTCGTAAACAAATCACCGTGTCAATTAATTTCTGCTGCATATTTAGTTTATTGGTGATTTGTTTGTGCTTCCACGCGTTTGCATAATTAAATGATTAATTAATAACTTGGCTAATTAATTAATTGGTATAATCACAAGGGGTCATTCAGTTTGTGGCCTATCAAGCATGACTACCCAATTACATGTCCCTCACATATCTAAAAAATATACTACAAGTCCTCAAAATTTCCTTAATACACCAATCTAAGTCATACAAAGGTTCTTTACTTAATAAAATTTCTGTATATGATATCACTTAGAAGTATCCTGCAAAAAAGATACCACTTAAAGAAGATATAAAGATCGACCAACAAAGTGAGGAACTCATTTCAATTATTTCTGTATATAGGCTATAGCTTACCTTCCTGGCTTTATGATACCACTAACATCATTGATGATGCTTATCTTGGTTTGACTTGACTTTGAACCTGGCAGCTTAGTGAATACCTGTTAAGAAAAAAAGAAGACAACCTTGATTTTCCAATATTCATACACGTTATATAATAAGCTGATAACTGTAGCATATTTTTATTTTAGATAAAATAAATAAACTATTCATAAACTGTAGGTTATACAATTCAGCAAGATTCAGAAAACCCAGGTAACTTCTTGGTTATTGATGCTAAATGAAAAGTGTAAAGGCGTTAGATGTCGTTCTAGTTAGATGTAAACCTTTAAATCTTTAAGGAACTTCTTGTAGTCTCAAGAAAAAACTCAGTATCCATCAAAAATAAAAAGCCATATCTTTTTTTATTAAATTATTGAAAGCAAATTTTAAGCCTATTTGAAGGCCCCTAAAAACTTTATTTTTAAGTAAAAATATTTCAAAATAGACAAGACTCTAATTTGACAAGGAAAACCTTAAAATCACCTAAAATCAAGAAAATGGAATCCTAAAATTATGAAAATCAAATAGAAGTATGAAAATATAACAAATGACAAAAATTAATTCCATTTTCTTTGCTCTAAGATGGTCATACTGAGACACACAAACATGCATGTGTATATGCATATTTATAACCCATGATGCCTTTTATTTTTGTTTTTTGTTTTTTAAAACCTCTATGTCAAAGCTAAAAATCCTTAAATCAAACTCTGAATTAATCTCCAAAAATGAAAATACTTATAGAGAGTACGTTGGGTTTGTGTAAAATGTGTTTTATCCAATTGTAGGCATGATTTTTTTTATAGTTGTTCTAAATGGTGTTGAAATAATTACGTTTGAGTCTAAATAAATACACCGTTTTTCTTTTGGTGTGGCGTTTTAGAATTCATGCCAACCGTTTCTTTTGGTGCTCTCTTCAACTTGTCACAGTGAATTATAATTTTATACAATATCATGGCAATCTAATTTGGTTACATGCATCCAACCCACTCAATTATTTTTGTCCCGATGCATTGTTCTTTTCCCCAAAATTATTTCTTATGATTCATGGCAAGTAAATGTAGCTAGTTCTTGCTACTTTTGAGCTGTCAGTAGTAATAATAATGTTTATATGTGAATTTTATGTTTTTGAGCTATTAGGAATAGGTGTTTTTGATTCTCAATGTTATATCGTTTTTGCGAAATAGCCTCACTGTTATGTATCTAAACTATGATGGATTATTTGGATGTGAGATTGAACTCTACTTTTCAATGACTGGCTTAGCTACAATCCTTGATTCATTTGCTTACCAAATTGGGCCTCCAAATTGTGTTTGCCATGTTTTTATTATTATATAAAATCTGTCTCTATATGTTTTGACTGTGACTTGGTCTATGCTATCTTGATGGATGTTTTGTTTGTTTTTTACTTCAATTACCGATAATAGAAAGAAAAAAGGGTGCTTTTATTAAAATTCTGGCAAGTTCTTATTTATTTAAGCTTTAATTTGATTGCTTTTGGGTTGCATGTTAAGTAGGGGTAAGAAGTGATGTGATAACTATCTTATTGCAATATGTTTATATTGATGAAGTTTTTGCCGCCTTCTAATACCTAGTGTAGAGCCTCTATTATTGTGGAATCCTGCATGAGGGTTCATGTTAAATTAATTAGCCTTTTGTATTGTGGATGTTTTTAGTGATGTGCAATTATAATTTGCTTCGCATGTTTGATGTTGAAACATTTTAGTCTCAATTGAGTTGCTTGTTTTCTGCTTCTTTCTTTTGAATGAGTTAGAAGTTCAGGTTCAAATTAGGATTTAGATTGATTTTTGTTTGAGATAATTTATATGGTACGATTCCAAATTTGATGTCAAGATTACTTGGACTAGGAAAATTTGGTTGATGATTACTGAGTTCTCGACTTACTACCTCCTTTGTAAGTCTCATTACCTCATTAGTAGAGTGAAGAAGTTACTAGGGTGTTAAGAGTTCTTTCTTATAGGGAACTCAACCTGATAATATTAGCATGGTCTTATAACACAAGAACAGTCTGATTTGAGATTTTATGCAGGACTCAAAAGAATGTCCTTATTGTCAACATGTCACCTAAGGTAACACTAGTGGATTGTGTTTTTATATTATATTTTCTCCTATTTCAAAGGGATTTTGGATAAGTTATATTTTAGGCATGGTTAGGGGACTGTAGGTATTTGTTCATTTTCTAGCCAAACATGTACAAATTTAAAATTTTTAGATGGAGTAACCTCCCAGCAAAAGTAAAGTAGGATTCTACCAACTTCAGATCAATAGTTTTGTGCACTATAGCCATTCAAGGATAGGCTGTTGGAACTGGTTTATCAGTGGTGGCTTTGCAGAGATATGAGGAATGGAATCAGTAATGAATTCAAGATGAACAATAGTTTTTTAATTCAATGTCTACCTCTTATTTACCCTGGGACTAAGGATGTGTGTTAATGGAGTAATTATACAATACTATGGGATTCTTTGGTCCTATAATGATGTGTGCTAATAAGCAATTAAGATACCTTTGAAGCCAGAGTAACTTTGAGGTGGTTTTGAGAGCAACAATTACAAGTCACTAGATGTTGAGGTGGTTTGTGTGAATGGAAAAAAAATTTGAGCATATTAAAGTTAAGGACTTTGCTACTTAGGTGATTGCCTTACATAGATGGAGGATAGCAAGCATTTTCAATGTTAAAGCTTCTTTATCATACTTTATTTTTTTATTTTTTGGTAAGTAAACATATATTTTACTGCAAAGAGACTACTTCATGTACAAGAGAGACAAAGAAGTCTAAAGACTTTATCATACCACTTCATTTCTACATTCATACTGAACCTATTTGGCTGGACCTTTTATACATTTTCTCATTGAACTTTGAGAAACCTTTTTTGGATGAACTATACTAAGCAAATATGACTAGTAATGAGGGCTTACAGTTGAGCACTTGTAGCCTATAGAACCTCTACATCTTTTTGGAGACAACTGTGCTATCTAGTTGAGTACTTGAGTTGAAGCCAGAGATTATATGATTTGTTAATTGGTTCATTAACTTGATGATATGTTGACAATCTCGTTGGGCTCATAATATGTCTTATTGTATCCATACTTTTATTTTATATTAATTGTGGTTTACTTGTCATAGAGTGAATCCTTAATAATTGCTAACAATCTATTTGCTACTATGTCAGATATGCAAGCACTCAATAGAGTGGAGCCTGGACTCGACGATCATACCCAGTATGTAGTTGTATTATTAATACATCTTTATTTTATAATTACCTCGTGTACACTACCTAACACAATGCTTGTCTGTGTGCAAGAGGTGCCTGGCGTTGTAAAGGTTTGACATTGTAAATATGTACTGCTGCGGGTGGGCTAGACCCACGTATCATGCAATACATAGATGCAGTAGGTTTGACTAGGTTATTCAAGGTTCCTGATATGGATGTTGACCATGCCTTGATCACAGCCATGGTTAAGCTATGGCGTCTGGAGACACACTTTCCATTTACCCTATGGAGAAATGAGTATCACCTTGCAAGATATAAAGGTGATTCTGGGGACTCTGGTGGATAGGTTGCTTGTTACTGGAAAGATAGACATGAAATGGATCGAGGTGTGCCGAGATTTGTTGGGCCATGAACCTCCACCCGTGATACCGAACACAAATAGGTCTATCTTTACTGGGGCGAGGATAAGGATACAAGTGGCTTGATGCATGGATTGCCGCTCCCCCAGTTATGGACACCAGTGATGAAGTAGTGTAGCAACATGCCCACTACCACCTACTTGTTTGGATGGGGGCCCTGTTGTTCATGGATAAGTCGGCGGATCGGGTCTCACTTTTGCCTCTGCAATTCCTCAACCCAATCAGCAATATAAGACAGTATAGCTGGGGTAGTGCAACATTGGCCTGGTTCTATGTAGTGCATCGAAGAAGGATGCGATGCAAATTGGAGGAGCACTATTGTTAGTGCAGCTGTGGGCCTATTCAAGGTTCCCACGAATATGCCTTATTGTGAGGCCACCTTTACTACCAGTGCACTTAGGGCCCCTTGCCATTAGATACGTTAATTGAGTTTTCGTTATTCAAGCCAAGTGTCTATTAGGAATAATTATTTATGTGTAATAGTATATTATATTTTATTTTTCTCTTTGATATAATTAAAAACATGCCAAACTAACAAACAAAATAAACTTATCAATGCTTAGATACTGAAGTATATGGATGTGAAATATAAAGCAAAATTTGTTAAATGTAAAGGAAGAGAAAGTTCACTAACAATATTGTTGACAGTTCATCACATGAAAGTTCACTAACGAGCATTTGTCGAAACCCCATGTTTGCTAGGTGGAGTGGGCCAAAGAGCACCACTAAGCATGCCACACACGTCCTTGTTGCATATTGGATGTTGCTGTCTACATGATGGGTAGAGCAGGTATTCAGTTAATTTATGTCCTTAATTGCATGACCACATTTATTTCGCCACAATTTGAGGTTTTTATTTTTGTTCCCCTCAATTGCATGACCACGTTTTTATTTTTATTGTTGTTTCAATTCTTGGATTGTTGTAGGATGATGGCAAGAGGTTTAAATTTTTAGCAGAGGATGTAAGTATAGTCTTTAGTGAATGAAAAAGACCAAATTATATGCAATGTTCAGAGAGTTTGAAATATGTCTAGAATTTCTAAACATAGAGCAATTGATGAAATAATTATAAACAAAAGGTTTAGCAGTAGCTTATACCAGTTTATCTAGTGTTTTTGCTAGTATTAGTATATTGCATCTCTTTTAAGATAGCAGCAAGAATGCCCTCTACCTTCTCACAATTTGTCTTTTAGTTTCATCATGTGGTGGATTTGGTAGTACCTTTGAATCATAGCTTAGCCTTTTTATTTTTAATTTTTTTTTCATAACCACTTTTCTGGTTTTGATTTTGCATGACATCCTTGTAACAAAACTAAGTGCTAAGAGGATAGCCCCACCATTAGTTGTTTGTTAGTTTGTCTTTTCAATTATCTGACTAGTCATTGAAGTGCTTGATTTTTGTGTTTCTTCATCCACTCATTCTTTTGTTGTATGGTGTCCACATTAATATGAGAGGTAGGGCATGGTGTTTTATGCATTTGATTCAAGTCTGTCCATGCACACTTTTAAAAGGATGGTAAAAATGATTGCTAGCAGTTCATCATCCTAAAAATGAAGGGGAAATTGTATATTTTGTATCCTTAATCTTTGTCTTGTTTCAACATCCTTTCTATACTTATAAAGGATAAAACTTATATGCAATAACTTACGTTTTCCAATTAAATTCAATCATGTAATTGTCTAAGTTATAGTATCTAAGAATTATACCTAGCTTTTATCCTACTTTCGAATGTAATAAATAGAAAAGGTTAATGTAGAAAATGAAGGTGCATGTGATCATTTGAGTAAGTCACTACTTGAGGTATCATTAGAATTAGGGTTAATTCTATTATACGAACTTCGATTCTACTAGTAGATTTTGTTGCCTTGAGGATTGTTGGTAAACCCTTGGGATTTTTTTCCGTTAGGGTTTTCACTCCATTAACCTATTGATGTGTTCTTTTCTTTCTGCACTTGATTATTTAGCAATATTTTTTATGTGGCATAATTAACCTAACTTTGAAATTGCAAATCATAATTGGTTAATTAGTTGATTTGATTTCAAATTGGTTAAAAGATAACAACTAGGGTATAAATTTTCCAACAAATACAATAATGTAGTACCTAGTGTAATAGAATAGTACAATAATATAGAGATACACAACAAGAGATAGTACAATGGGCTTAAGAATGGGCTTGGGTCGGGTGTACTATTCTAATAGTCCCTTTAAAGTCATCACTAGACCAAAGAATGTAACTTGATTTTAAAGTCATTGAGTTATGTTGGAAGTACCCAAGCAAGTAACTCAACATATTTGGAATCGAGTTATTTACAAGTTGGTTCTGGACACTTGGATTCCTCTTGGATTGCATTTGGATCAGTCCAAAGTTCTGGGCTGGACATGGTGGCAATAGCGGAGTAAATCGATTGTTAAGTAATTGAGGTATGTTGCAAGTATCCTGAACATTTAGAAATCAAGTTACATTGATTTTGGATCAGTCCATTCTTATTGAAACTTGATATATTAGGTATCGAGTTACATTGTAACTTGATGATTTGGAAATTGAGTTATTTACAAGTTGATTCTGGACACTTGGATTCCTCTTGGATTGCATCTGGATCAGTCTAATGTTTTGGGCTAGAGGTGGTGGCAACAGGGAGTAACTTGATTGTTAAGTAATCAAGTTAAATTGCTTTAAGTAACTCGATAACTGTAAAATCAAGTTACTTATAAAAACTCGATAATTGTAAAATCGAGTCATGTAATAATATAAGAAGTTATTGACCATTTCTGTAGAATTTGCAGTAGTTGGTGCTCTCTCTTTTGTATTGCTCTTGGCCCATCTAGCTGGAATCGACAATTTCCCGCACAAATTCTTCAAAGATTTTATGCAGTAAGCCTCTTTTAACCGTTATTGTCTTTAAAATTACACATGGTGGTGCGTTATTCTCCAATTTTTGTTCTCAATTTCAAACTTCATTGTCTATGTAGATTGTGATGAAATTGAGTGTTTGGCTCTAAAATGTTTAATGGGTTAGGTATTATGAATGTTGTTTGCCTATGTAATACTCTATAGTTGCGAAAAGTATATTATATTTTGTTGAAAACTAAAAATCTAGGGCTGATAATGCATGCTTGGAAATTTGGGGATTTCATGATTGTGGGTACAAATGTCAGAACTAGTTAATGGGCCCTTATGTATGATTATGGGTGCAACTGATTGTGAATACTTTTTTTTTTATTTGAATATACTAACTTGATCAACTAACGAAGAGTTCATTGATTTACAGCATATTTCATCTCCACCTAAACGTCTTCAAGTCATACGCACGTAGTCATATTTACTGGACTGGATATAGTGATGATCTACTTAAAGCCTTGCAAAACCTACCCAATATAGGGAACTGTTTGCTTGGTCGACCCTAAGTGAATTCATCGGTGGGTAAATCATATTGATTTGTGTACATTATATTGAATCTACACAATTGATTTGTGTATACATTGATTTGTTTTGGTGGCCAAGAAACCTGAAGAAAAAAACTTTGTATGATTTAGTTTTCATTTTTTAGTTTAATTTTTTTCTTTTACTTTAAAATTAAGGAATTTTTCATGAGGATTTTTTAATTTATTCAAATGTTGAAATGGATTTTTTTAAAATATTATTATTTTTATTACGTGTCTTTGCATCTTGTGCAGTAGGATTAGAGTGTGGGTGTTGTGTTTATCTCTTCCTAATGCGGTTTTTGGTTTTGTTTTTTTGTGGGCTGATTGTGTTTTCACTGCTGACCATTAGTTAGTTATGGCTCTGGGGAGGGCTAAAAGGGGAAAATCCAAAGCTGCATTTGAACCTGAATTGGTGTTTGATCAATTAAGGTTTCACACGCACACAAATGAGCAAACCTGTAAAACCTTGATTAAGGATAGGCGTATTTAGGGAGAAAGGCAAATCAATCTACCTGAATTGCATCCTTTTGTCTATGAGAATCTACAGTCTAGGCATTGGCTATCTCTGTGTACAAACACACAACCCCTTCTAGTTGTCTTGATTAGAGAATTTTATTTGAATCTCTTGGTGCATGAGGATGTTTGCTATGGTCACAGAATGACATCGTGGATGCATGGTGTACCGTTTACAATAACTAGGGATGTAGTATCCGATGCTCTTTATGTACCTATAATTCGTACTCCTACTTATCCATACTCTGAGTTTCCTTGTATTGATGATGTTATGGATGTTCTTTGTAGAAGATCAGTCACTCAGGGTTCTGACCTAAGCATTAGCTCAAGTGAGTTAACTGAGCTTAATTATATCTTCTTTAGGATAGCTTGTCACAACATCTTCCCTATCTCTCATGTCCATACAATCCCTATAGACAGGTGTTTCTTTTTTTATGCCCTCGTCACCGATAGTTTCGTTTGCTTTCCTTCCCTTTTCATTGAAACCATTGCGAAGGTGCGTAGGAGCAAGTATAAAAGACATGGTCTGTTCTTTCTAGTTTTCATCCACAGGGTCCTCAAATATTTAGGATTAGAGAACTTTCCTTTCCAAGAGTTGGTCCACATCTTTGCCCTTATAGGAGCCAAATTTCTAAAATAGTGAGGTGCCCAAAAGAATTTTTTCGACCCCACCGTTGGTTCATCCAAGAGACCACGAGTACGGTCAACTACTGGAGATGTTCCAAATGAGGACATGCATAGGGATCCCACAGCTGCTGTTGCTGAGGATGGTGACACTATTGTTGTAGTGCATACATGCCTTTCTCCTCCCTCTCTTTGTGCTATGTTGGAGATTGTTATGACGACTCAAGCAGCCTATGGGCAACTTCTAGATGGTCTTCTTGCCGAGGTTGCAACTTTACGAGTAGACTTAGCTGAATATAGACGTCCTATTCCACCTTCTCCACCATCTGACTCTTGATGATTGCCATTGGCCATTGTACCCAAGGGGGAGACAAACTTTTTGTAGTTGTTGTAGCATATTTGGAGAATTGAATGACAGTTTTGTGTAGTGACTTTCAGCTAGTTGTATATTTTGTTATTTTAGTGGCAGTTTAAAGAACACGGTATCTGTGGAAAGTAATTTGATATATTAATATGATGGTTAGTTTCATGCCCATCGTTATTATTATTAATATTATTAAAATGGTTCTAACTATAAGAATTTTTTATGTTATTATGTGATTCTATATAATATCAAGTATATCTAAAAATGTAAATAAGATTTATTTAATAATTTTGTACGGCGTTCATGTGTTATTAGATTATAGTAATTATTAATACAAATTGAAGGTTTGTGAAAGCACAATTGGTTTACAATGTTTGATATTGCTAATGAACCACCTAGGAGATTTTCCTTGGGGTAATAGATCAAGCTATATCTTGACTTCAGACAACTGTTTTTATTGCAAGTTTTGCTTTTTAGTTATGTACTTTTCATTGATTGGATATTGTTGTCCCTCTTAAATCAACATTTATATTATTCTGAATTTGGTTCCCATGTGGACTGTACCTCATGCATCATATTTTTATTACGAAATTTATTGATGAAATCTTACAGTGCAGTCAGTTTACACAATTAGGTTAAACTTTGCGTAACAGAGAAAAAAAAAACAAAAAAATAAAGCGACAGTTGGCACGACTTCATGCACTCCCGCATTAGGTCTAACGGTTTATTTATTTATTTTTATTATCAAATATTGATTGTTTTGATTTCGTGCTACTGGAATGGAGTATACAAATGTTAATCTTAGAAGTCTTATAATGCTATTCACTATCATTTCTTCATTGTGTTGTTTAATTGGTCTATGCATCACACATGTTAATAACTACAATAGCAATAATAACTACAACGGGCACTAAGTCATTCCTTAAAAAAAAAAAAAAATAGAGTAATTGGATACGCCAGCTACTTTCGCTCTAAGTCTAGTTCTATCAAACTGCTTCACATGAATATGTATATAAACTTTTTCACAATACTCTCATTAGCCTGTTATTATTGCCCCGATTCCAGTCATATCAAATTGAATCACGTGAATACAGTTTAAATGACTAATGCGGTCAACTTTTCCATTGCTACGCGATAGTTTCTGACAGTTTCACCATGCTCACTGAGATAGAAACACATTCACGTGACTCATTACACATGCTTTTGCACTGCACTGCATGGACCTACCACTGCTGTACCAATACTAGTTATGTCAACCACATTAGACACACCACACATGCCAACAAACATTATGGTTGAGTGATGCACACCAACAAACGTTATGGTTGAGTTGAGTCATTTTCTCAATTATGTGTGCACATCCTAACATCTCATCACTGTTCCACCTCATCCAGTCAGATCAAACACAAGCCCTACTATTCTTCTCACGTGTATACTCCTGTTACCTAATGCACTTCACTACATCAGCTCGGAATTGTTGCACCAAGTCTAGTCATATCAAGTGAACAACTTACATGTACCAATTACTATTATGCAGTTGAGCCTACTCTCGTATCAATTATGAACTACTGCATCCAGTCTAGTCATATCAATAGATCAAGCTGACTTATGTACCAATTACTATTAATTGAACAACTTGCACATGGCCTACACTACCACATCATACAGTTGCTCATGCAAGCTGTCTATATGTACCTCAGTCAATCCTTACACTATACTACGGCACCACACCATACAGTTGCCCATCGCATCTAGATATACCTTAGTCAAATTCACCTTTTACAATGCCGATGTGCAATTGGCTCCTACCCTGTTTTTCTGATAATTATAGCAGGGAGAGAGATAACAATGAGAGGGAATATTATGCAGGATTGCGGTGAGAATGGGAGTATCGCATGAACGAGTCCAACTTTCTACATAATGATCTCCTCCTACTCAGAGCACCTTTGGTAGATCGAGTTTCGCTAACAATGCCAAGGGGAAGCATGGAGCAACCAGGTGAGCCGTTGCCAAATCCAAAAGGAAAACAACCTAATGTTCCTTCGTAAGTGCAAGTATCACCTGCTATAGCTTGTAGAAGAGTAGGCCGCTGCAACCAATAGATAGCTCATCCAAGCGAAACATCATAGTGTCCTTAGCTATAAGGACTACTTGTCTGAACGAATATCTATGTATTACATCGCCTAGCTAGGTTCTATGTGGGGTGCGTATTATCTCTAGAATTATGTTATCAATGTTGGTAATGCTAGTTGGTCGATATTTAGGTCATGCATATTGATGGTATCATGTGTAAGAATATGTACGTTGTATGTGTTATGCATGTATGTGTTAGTTGGTTGATATGCAGGTCCTGCATATCGACCAACATCGTGTGTAGGAAAGTTTAGGTATTATGTATGGGTTATGCATCTAATAATTTGCCTACCTCTTTGCTATAAGTAGTCATTCAAGATTACGCATCAGACATGCATATTTGTGCAAACGATGATAAGGTTTACAGAAACCCCTAACCATAAACATTGTTCCCTACATAGTACGAATACAACAACAACGACACACATACATCTAAAACATAATTAAGGATAATAGTTATTCATTAAAGTGTGAGTGGACCATAACACGATTACTCTTCATCTAACATCTCCACGTCCTACCAATAAATGTTTGCTGCAAGAAGTGATTGCATGTATCATGCATGCTCATACCACTTACATTCCACTGATTCTCGAATCTCTACCTAGATTCAATATTGATTGAGAGGTATCTTTATTCGATTATTTTCTTCTCTTATGTAGCACAATGCTCTATGATTCGCCTATAGTGTCTCTTGGCATTTGCAATGCCAGTCACCGAGGCACTGGCAGCTTGTAACTGACCATCTCATCATAAAACATCTCCTATTCATGGAGTAACCAATCCCATTCCGTCTTCACGGTATTGTGGACCTGTGCATTATTTCATAAATTGGGATTGATTAGATAGCTGAATTCATCTTCTAGTACCCAACAACGACCCATTGCGATGAACACATCGTGTGGTCTGTAGCGATAAGGGTCACCCATTGATGATGACTACAATAACATCAAAAGATCAAGTTAACGATGTGCATCAACTATTAGTAAATAATGTATAGCTGCATAACATGGTACACGACTAAGACAATTCTAAATTGATGTAGTTTTACATGCTAGATCTATCATGTGACCCGTAACATAAACAAAAGAATAATCATATAATGGTGCATAATGCATGGCACTATGTGAATCAGAGATGAGGATCTAGGCAAGCACACTGCAACTATGCAAATATAATTAACTTATATTACTGTACACACGTGAAAATACACTATAACAATGAGAGCACAGGTACTCCCGTTCATGTACCATTTTTCCAGCCTGTATTGACATGACAAGCCTTGATACTCATATATAAAATTTTTATGATATTTGAACCATGAGATGAGCTTATAAATGCACCACAATACTGAATGGATTGTTTCTATACCACTAACTTCCTCGACTAACTAAGCTATGAGTCGCAATGCCTCAAGCTCAAAACCTACGGTGTGAAACAAGTTTTGATCTACTTCAACAAATGCATCATCACAAGTTCCAGTAGACCAACAACTACAGACATACACAAACCACTATGGAGGAAAATGGGTTGGAAAGAAAAGAGATTTCGTTAATATTCCAATATACATGTATGAGAGTCTAGGAAGCTTCAGACACATCATGGTCGGTAGACTTGCACAACTGAGTACAGATACCACCACAACAGAGTTTACCACAGCAGAACAACTATGGTCGGAGCTATACAAGAAAAGGTGTGAGTTGGAGGTGTATTGTCAATGGCATGGATTACGAGTTCCTAAGGCATAGTCAGCCGAGTTACCTAGAGACGAACCAACCAACATATATACTTGCTCGTCTTAAATAGGAGAACGATCAAATGCAAAGGCGACTAGACTGTTTTCATGCAGTCCAAAAGGCTAGGAAACATCTATCAGGAAAGGCACAAAAGTGAGCCATCAAGTCTATTAATGAAATTACTAATTTAGACGATGATAAAGATATTTCAGACTTCTCAGATTCAATCAATGATGATTTCCAAAAATTCCTATCTACGAAAATTAGACGTTGTTGTTAATGTCTAGACACTCTGTGTAAGACGTAGTGTTATTGTCAATGTCTGACAATGATGATTACGTACGTTCAACTAAAGTATGGAATGCATTAATGATATGTGAGTCCTACCACCTATGGACGCATTTGGACTATAGTAACCACTTTTATTGCTTTTGCATTGCTGATTTGCTAATAAAAGCATTCTAGAGTTATCTACATGACTAAAAATGCTACTTATCATATTCTTATAATTATGTGTTATCCTTCATTTCACTAACCATCATATAAAAATCTAAGAAAAATAAGTTATATGGTTGATTACTTATTGTTATGGTAAAGATTCTCATTCTCTTGTGATTAAAATTTACTACAACAAACAACCAAAATTTAGGGATTAAAAAAAAATGCCACTTTGGCTCGCCAGCATGGCAAAAATCTCGTCCAAACTCGATTATAAAATGATTGAGTTCTTCACAAAACTCGATTATGGTAATGTCGAGTTATAAAATAGGGGCATTTTCCTAATTAGTTTGAGAAAGAGGGTAAAATGCTAGAAAATTTGTAAGAAATGAGCAAATGCCCATTTTGGCCTTTGGTTTTAACTAAGCACCTAAATTTTGCTGTTGAATGACTAAAGTTACTATGTTAAATGCCCAAAGTTGGTATAAATTGTGTAAGACTACCACAAAACGTCTTGATTTCCACTTAAACATCATATAATGAGCCATTTAAGGACTACGTTGGTTGTAATACACTATTCAACTAATCAAAGGAATTTTTGTGTTTATCTCAAACTATTTCATCATATCTTTATGTTTTTGCTACTCCTTGTGCGTCTGTTTGTTCTCAAAAATTAAATTCCTTTTATGTTTTCTTTTACATGTTCATTTTACTTTCATTAATTACAGTATAAAAAATCCAAAAGCAGGGACGGAACCAGGATTCATACCTGGGGGGCTAAAAGCTTAAAACCAAAAAAAAATTTATGAAAATAAAAACTAATATATATTTCATATTCAATAAAACACATCAATAAAATGCAAAATAAGTATTTCTTAAATATTTCATATTATAAAACACATCAATAAAGTATAACATACAAAATAAGTGTTTCTTATTTTGTCCAAGATTTTTGTTTAGTCCATATTTTTTTATTTTTTCTTGTAATTAAAATAGCATAAATTTTATTTATTTATTTATTTTCTTGTAGGTCAATATCTAAATATTTTAGAGGAGGAGAGACAAATATATATATTTATATAAGAGCAAATCTCAATTTTTTTTATACTTTTTTTTTTTAAAATGGGGGGGGCGCGGCTCAACTTTCATTCATTAACAAATTTAGGTATCTTATAGTCTGTTCTGTATCGTAGGCCCCAAAATACCGCAACATATTATAAAAATTCGGTAGTACTAAACCTCATAGTACCTTGGCGATATTCTTTATTATTCAATTTCATTAATTGAGATCATTAAATCCTCTTGACTTTTGAGCAACATATGAAATATAGTTCATTTATTTGCTAATAGAAAAATATCAAAGCTCCTAAGGAATTATTATATAAAGTTCCCAAATTGACCTCATAATGTGTGAATGAACCTTTTTTTTTCAAATTTTTTTTATTTGTTTTGTTTGTTGTTTTTAACTCTAAATTAAGGGGAAATATTGGTTTTATGCAATCACCAATTTAGTTATTAACCCTATGCCCATCCATACCAGGTATGGTCATGTAATTCATGAAGCACAGGAAATGTTTGGTGATTATTATTATTATTATTATTTTTTCCGGAATTAATAAACACTAATAACCTTTTCCCAAAAAAAAAAAAAAAAAAAGAAAAGAAAAGAAAAGAAAAAGAAGAAAACAACAAAAACATAATCACGCGTGACCCATTTGATTAACATTGTACTATAGGGGTAGGGGCCGGTAGTAATTTAATCGACCATACAACTAGCTGCAACTATGTAAATTCTTCAACCATTTTTACACTGGTATAGGTACAGCTCTTAGAGGATGAGCTCTCTGTAAGGTTATGCCAAACTTGTCATCCATGTCCATGTCAACAGGTTTAACCCCATCTTCAAGTCTCCAATTGAATGCCTGCACGAGCGAACCCAACATCAAGTGTAACATTCGAATTGCCAGTAGCAAACCAGGACATGTTCTTCTTCCACTACCAAATGGTATTAGCTCAAAGTTCAGCCCTTTAACATCAATTTCTGACCCTAAAAACCTTTCTGGCATAAATGATTTTTCGTTGTCCCATGACCTCCGGTCTCGTCCTATAGCCCACGCATTCACTAGCACTTGTGCACCTTTTGGGATAATGTAGCCACTGATTTCTACGTCTACTTGGGCTTTCCTAGGAAGTAAGAAAGGAACTGCTGGATGCAACCGTAATGTTTCTTTGACTATTGCTTGTAAATAAGGTAACCGAGGAATGTCTGATTCTTGAACTGGGTTACCTTTGCCAATTACTTGCTCTAGCTCTGCTTTGGCTGTTGACAATGCCTCTGGGTTGTGGAGTAGCTCTGCCATTGCCCATTCTAGCGTGGCTGAAGTTGTATCAGTGCCCGCAACAAATAGGTCCTAATCCATGTTCACAAACCATGTTTATCATTCATAAGTACAGTAAATAAATAACTAACTATTAAAGAGATTGTCCTAGTGTGTTTTGTCTGTGGCAGAGTTTTGCTAGAGATACTGATGTTTTCATGGAAAAAACATTCCACTCACCTCACTCAATTTGTCAAAGCCTATCTTTAGCAGTTATTGAAATTGAAGTGGATGCTGAATCTGTAGAGGATGTCATGTTCGAACACAAATTCAACTAAAGGTCCATTTTTCTCTCCTGTTGATAATTGCAAGCTACTGATTTCCAAATTTCTCAAGTGAGGAAAAATCATTGCTACAGAAGCGAATAAGCGTGTATACACCTTAGCTAAAAAGTGGACAAGTCAACTTGTTGCGCTTCTGAGATTTTTGTTGATTTGTATTCTGAATTTAATATGTTTTGTTCTGAAACTTCTGTTTATGTTTAGTAGAAAAAAAATATACTATTTCCATCCTAAAGATTTTAACTTCGGTCAAGAGCTGGTGTAAAAGTACGGTTTTACGCCACCAATGAGAGAACCTCCCGGTCTGTCGTGTATTCGTGTTTGAGGATTGTAAAATTTAATTGAGTTATGATTGTGATGTGGCGCTCCTGACCGAAGTTAAGCTTAAACAGAAAAGGTGAGGTGTTATTTTCTCGGTGGGGTCTAAGTAAAGTAATTGTTTGAGAGAGTGAAGGTGCTCTAGCAAAACGAGTAAGGTAACGTGCACGCAAAAATTTCACAGCAAGTAAGTTGATAAGTTTTTAATGATTTTTATTTATTGACATCACTTAGTATCATTAACAATTTTACACATCAACATATGTAATTTTTTTGTGATAATTGACTTTACCCAAGCAAAACTCTTGGCTGCATGTACTGTTCTTTGAATTAATTTGAATAAAATTTCTTATTCATCCAAAGAAAAAAAATTGAAAGAAATTCAAGAAGCAGAGAGGGTAAGAAATAATACTGACCAGGAACAAACGCTCTATCTTAGTTTTGTCCATCTCCTCACTGTTCTCTTCACTGATGTTGAGAAGAGTATCTAACACATCCTTGTTCGTGTTAGAACCACACACTTTTCTCAAGTGGAGCCGTTGGCTAACCATGCGGTCAAAGAGCTCTAAAATCTTTCCAAAGTGAATTGCCAAACGGTGCCTTACGCGTTGGGGGTCCATCTTTTTTAACACTGGAAAATAATCAGCCAAGTTTGGTCTCCCAATCTCTTTCATGACATTCCAAACGATCTCCTTGTACTCTCTAGCCGTGTCAGAATTTGGGTCAGCCAAATCCACCGAAAAAATGGTGGTTGATAATAGATTAAGCGTGGTCTTGAAAGCAGCTCTCCCAACATCTACTGCCTCACCGTTTAGGCTGCTTTGATGAGTATCAGCTAGGAGGTCCTGCACTTTTTTGTGCCTGATAGCTTGGTAAGCATCAAGAGTCTTGTTGGAGAATATTTGTTCCGTGCATATTTTGCGAAGGTTTCTCCACCGGGTTGAAACAGGTATAAATGGCAAGCTAAACTCGTCATGTCTGTGGGCTCGGAGTGCATCTGGGATGGTTCGATTGGACAAGTGTTGGTCATGTATTTGAAGGACTTCTTTGGCCATAGCTGCTGAAGAAATGACTACTGTGGTTACTTGGCCTAGTTTTAGGCTCATTATGGGACCATGTACCTCGGAAAGTTTTGCCAGGGACTTGTGGGGTTTGTCACCAAGCTCTAAGAGGTTTCCAATCAATGGCAAAGGTGTTGGACCTGGTGGAAGCCTTTTGGGGATTGCTTTGCTTCTTGAAATTACATGCAAGGCTTGGATTAAGAGCCAAGTGAGGCAAAGACATATTATACCGCTCAAGAAATTCATCTTTATCTATGAACTCTTATCGCCAGGAGAAAAGAGCTAAGTGAAAAGTAATACAACACTATACCTCATCGTTCCTTTATAGTCAACAAGCAGAGCAGAAAAACACATCCACTTGCTCTAACAGTACCAAAAGCCGCCACCTTTTTTTGGAAGAACTAAAAATAGATGTAAGAAACGAGCCGACGTTTTCTATCACGTGACTGCAACGGCACTCTGCCATATTTTGTTTCTTTCTATCAACCCAAAAAAAATACCCAAGAGTCAAAAGTACGTATAGTTCTAATAATAATAAAATATATAGAAGAGTACTGTAATACAATGTTCGAAGATAAGTGATTAGACAAAGAACTAGTCGACCAGGAAGAGACGAACAAATACTTCAGCGGATTATGATGAAGTGATTCTAAAGATCAGATATTTTCCAAGTCTCTTGTCCAGTCGACATATTTTTTTAATAGCAAAATGATATGTATGCATGAGGTTGCATGATATCATTGTCGCGATCCTCGTGGAGATTAAGTGTGGGTTTAGATTCACGTCCACGGCCACGTTTTACTTCTTTACGTGTTTTAAACCCTTTTTTTTTTTTTTTTTTTTTTTTAGGGAGTAATGCAGTGCTGAAACGTGGTTACTATTCATGCACGATTTATGAACAGTAGTCATAAAAATTGACTTTCAACTGTGAATAGTACATCCGTGCAGTATTCACAGACGCACAAATATCACTTTTCAGGAACTTTTTCATTTAAAATGGGTCTTACGGTACTATTCACACATTTAAAAATTATTTTGTTATAGTGTTTTCAGTTTTCAATTTTCAGTTTCAACAAAATAAATTCTATCCAAATGGACCCTAAGAGTCTCCAACTATCATACTGCTTATAGACTTGGGGCGAAAATTATTTCCACAAAAAATGTTCTCAAAAAATTGTTTGATTTTTCTACTTTTTGTCATGTTCTTGAAAATGTTGTATAGAAAATAAATGTCAACCTCTTGCTAGTGGTTAATTTAAGATTTTATCAACTTCTTAAATTAACCAATTATGTATGATCGATTAGCATATGTTAATTCCCATTGATCAATTGTCACGCCCCAAACTTAGAATGGTCCAAAGCATGAGAAAAGAACTATCAGGGGAGATACTACAAGAGATTTTTCTTTTATTTTCCACAGGATAAGAATATATAACTATACTAAAATCTCTACATTATAAGTCAGAACTTTATAACACATTTACGAATAATAACTAAAAATCATGTGCCTCCACATAATACATGAATATGTTACAAAACTCCAATTGGATTACACAAAATCACAATCTTATCAAGAATAAGGAACCTTATCATCGAGTCTAGGCCTACCACGCTTAAGGCTAACAAATCTCAAGTGCCTAACCTCCAATAGAAGTAATCATGACCTTGTTGCACATAGCAAGATCAAGTCACCAACCATTTACAACACAAGTTTCCAAATTTAGCATAGCACTCCAATCATCACCAATGAAGTAAGCTCTATACCCGAGGTATAGCTAATTGATCTGAAAAATTGTTAGAGGATGGGATGAGCTAAAGTCCAATAAATAGCATAATTAATGGGGGTGGGAGAAATGCAAGTTTCATGATGATGAGCAGTTTACAAAATATGTTTTAGTTTGAGAAATTTCTAACTAAATCTTGCAAGATCATTTTCAATAATAATGTGACAAGAATGATTAAATGATGAAACACAAAGTTTCTCAAAACAATATCATGAAACCATATACTATAATCTATGAGCACTAGCCATATAATTCCAAAACCATAAAATCTAATATAAGGTAATTTATCACAAATATACTACACTACCATATAAACCGGTTAGGGGATCCACCCATTCACAATTGGCATAATATTGTCCTCTCTGGTATGCAGTCTTTTGGCCCCATGGGCAGCAACCTCACTTGTACCCTCAATGTTTTGTCTCTCCCCCCATGGGCAGCAGAGAGAACACGTCAAATAGGACCTCTTTTGCATGTGGTCTTTTGGCCCCATGGACAGTAGCCTCATCCACACACAATCAAGGAACCTCTTCCCTCCATGGGAAGAACGCATCATCTAAAGTGAAAAGCTACTAACCTAGATCTAATTTCATTATCACAAAGACTACGAAAACCAAATCAGGTGATCACCAGAAAATCACACATGGCATAAGGTTAAAACAACATAAAGTTCACAAGTATACATGTACTTTCAAATACATAATTTATATCCAGGTGATTTTAGAAAAACCTTAAATAATCTAACTTCCAGAAAGTTTTTTAGGTTTTCAACTTCATTCTTGTCAAAAAGATTTTCTATCAATTTCTCAAATAACAAGACGAGATAAACATCTTTAAATTTTCCAATATACCATAAAATCCATGATTTCCTTATCAAAAATTAAATAAAAGATGCTCATTAATTCATGTCAACAATTCATGCATTACCCAAAATGCAATATCAAATATGATGCACTTTTCACATATAATAATATATAATAGGGTCACAACACAACACTTTTAAGAAAACATATATCTATATATAATTTTCCAAAATGTGTTTGACCCAAAAACAATGTTTATCCGACATGGTTATTTTCCAAAGATCCCATTAAAAAACTACTTACCTTACAACCCGCAAAAAACCTAATTCTCCAAGTTCTAAAAGAGATTAGCTAGAACCTAAACAATATCAAGCAAAACTATCACAATAAGCATAAAACTTGAAATTTTATCGAGCTACAAATTAGGAATTGTCAAATAAGAACTTAATTAGGCAAGCCTAGTACTTAACCTCATCAATAATGTATTCCACTTCCAAAATTTCTCAACAATTTAATTCACAAGGCATAGGCTCCAATTTATAATGTTATCCCATTCAATATCATCTCTAACATTATGACTAGCTTCCATAAAATTTATATAATATCATCAAGAGACTCATGGAAGTAAAATCTCAATATCCTCCAAGACAAACAATTTAGAACTTCAACTAATTCCAAATAATCAATAAAAATTATATTTACCATCTCTTTCATATTGAAAAGCCAAAACCCCCAAATCTTCACCACTTAGATAGCCATAATTGTAAAAACTACAAACCCACTCATCAAATAAATCCATAAGACAAAACCCATACATATAAACACATAAATATCACTTCCAAAGTTCATAAATCACATGGGTATCATTATTAACGTTTAGATAAAAATATAACCTCAAGCAAAAGTATAAAATCCCACCAAAAATATTAGAGGTTCTTAAGGATTTTCCGGTGATCTTCCCAAAAAAAATGATGGTGGAGATGATGGTATGGGGTGGGTACTGTGGGAGAGTGCGAGGGAGTGAAGAGAGAAGTGTTAGAGAGAAAATGAAAAAAGAAGAAACAGAAAGAAGGGAGAAGTGAGGAGCTTTGGCCGGCCAAGAGAGGAGATAAATTGAAATGAGTGGTGGGAAATGGTGGGGTAGGTGGGGCATGTGGGACCAAAAAAAATCTGTCCATAACTTTTTTTGTGTGTGTGCACGCGTGCGTGTGTGTTGGGATGTTACATTAATAATCACCATATTTAAAGCAACAACAATAAAGTGAAGAAAACACGCATATGTTTACAAAGAAAAAGTTACTATGAGGGAAACCTTATTTATGCAACATACAATTTACTATAATAAGAGAAAATTTTACAAAATACTATAAAACCTTTATACCTAGACTTTACTTGGTAGATGAAGTTATAGTTGAATCCTTCTATTACTCCAAAGCCCAGAAATTTTCAATATATGGATGACTTCATAGGTGATGCACCAATGCTTCATGACTAAAACCATTGACTAACACTAAGAACCTCTTAAAAATTTGATTTACTATAGTGACGTATTAAGCCAATAATTTTTGCTTTGATCCTCACTATAGCAGTAGCAACATCGTAGAACATTTTTTTTCCCTATTTGCTGTGTACTCACATGTTGGAAGGTGGAGGCTTTGATGATCTCTCTAAATAGTACTAAGAAGTTGGCTTCGCAACTGTTGGATAATTTGGTTTTGTATCTCGTACAAAACACATAGTGGAAGCAACAAACATGAATCTATTTCATTCATGATTGATAACATGTACTATGTAAATTTCAGAATTTAATAACAAGATAATGTACCTTGGTGCGGTGAAATTCAAAACAAAAGATTACAAGTACTTGGGAACACTTTTAATCTTCACTCCGATTCCACTTTACGCCCAAGAAGTGTGGCCTCTCAATCAGTTTCTAAGGGAGAATAATCGAGCGGTTTCACTCATACATACACATCATTTCACAATGATGTCTTTTTTTCTTTTAATAAAAAATTCTGTATGTGTCTCCCTTTATAACTAACTGATTATTTAATTGGGCTAGCCTATTGGGCCTTTCCAATTGGGCTTTAGTGTGTGGCTTGGAGTGGGACCAAAAGGGACCAATAAGACACTACCTCCAATGAGCCTTGAGCTTTTCTGTCAACTCTTGATAAGTCCAAAGTTACAATTAATTATATTTAATATAACTATATAAATATAATTGTACTCTAGGCCTTATTAATAAATTATATCTCAAGACTTTATTATACATGCAACCCTTTCATAAAATATTTGTAGTAATACAAAATCATGAATGAAGACTGTCACTTTGTAGATTACTACATTTAAATCTTTGAGTACCTGGTTTAATTCTTTAAAGTTATTCATCATATATTTATGAAATCTAATTTCATATATATATATATATATATATATATATATATATACTTTAGTAATTTCTTACCAAAGTGATTAGGTCTAATTCTCTGAGTAACTGAACCCATTAAACTTATCTCAGGAGAATATTTTATATTTTTGTTAAGAGATTATGAATTCCATCTTGAGAATATATGTTCCATCAACACCAATGTGGCTGCCTAACATACTGAGGTTTTGACCATTACTTTAGATCTCACTCTTGATATATCAAAGTAATCTATATTTCATGATCAGGTCCATTATTCTCTCAGGATTAAGAGTTCATGCAAATAGAAGTCGCGATTTATTATTTATTTGACAATCGTTAGAAGAATAATAAATCTCACAGTGGTCCAGTTCAGTATGTCTTAACTCTTAAAATATATCAACATATCAACTAGAAGTCTCCACTTCTATAAGCAAGACAAATCATCTTAATTGATATGTTATAGCCTTTGTAGATGAAATGCCCAATTTCATCACCGACTACAAACTATAATTCTGAGTTTACAATGAACTTGTGATTTATATCTTTTGTGACTTTTCACATAAATTACATACTATGCATCTCATGGACTATATGATAATGTCTGAATATTCATGTTACCATTATTTTAGATAATAATAAAACAACTTTATTAATCACAGCATTAAGTCATACATAATGTCATATATAATAATATACATGGCATCATACAATAGGATTTAAGGGCACTAATCCTAACAATCTCCCACTTGCCCTAAAGACTATTGTGCATTAATTTAACTCCCATTCCTTCCAAATGTGACCCGAAAGTCCTTTAAGGCAAGACTTTGGTAAATGAATCTGCTAGATTATTTGCACTTTCAATCTTTGCCACCACTACATCTCCACGGGCAACAATGTCTTGAATAATGTGGTATTTTCTCTCAATGTGCTTTCTTTTCTTATGATTCCTTGGATCTTTGGATTGTGCAACCGCTTCACTATTGTTGCAAAACAATGTGATGGGAACTTGCTCCATTCTTATAACACTAAGATTAGAAAGGAATTTCTTGAGCCAAACAGCTTCCTTTGTTGCTTCACAAGCAGCAACGTACTCAACTTCCATGGTGGAGTCCGCAATACAAGGTTGCTTAACACTCCTCCAAGTTATGGCTCCACCTCCCAAGGTGAAACACACCCTGAAGTGGATTTTCTGAAATCTAGATTCGATTGAAAGTCTGAATCTGTATATCCAATGGGAATCAAATTCTCACATTGGTAAACAGGCATATAATCTCTCGTTCTTCGAAGATACTTAAGAATATGCTTTACAACATGCCAATGTTTTGGTCCTGGATTTAATTGATATTGGCTGACCATGCCAACTGAATAACAAATATCTAGTCTAGTACAAAGCATGGCATACATGAGACTTCCTACTACAGAAGCATAAGGAACTTGTCTCATCATATTTTCTTCCTTTTGAGTCTTAGGCCGTTGGTCATCAGACAGAGAAACTTCATGTCTGAAAGGAAGTAATTTGTTCTTAGAGTTTTGCATGCTAAACCGTTCTAGAACCTTATCTATATATCTAGCTTGTGATAAGTCTAATATCTTATATTTGCGAGCTCGCCAAAGCTTAATCCCTAGAATAAAGTTAGCCTCACCCAAGTCCTTCGTATCAAATTGGCTTGACAACCAAACCTTTACTGATAACATTACCCCTACATCATTCCCAATGAGTAGAATATCATTAACATAAAGCACTAGGAACATTACTACTTTATCTCGATGTCTTTTGTACACACATGGTTCATTAAGATTTTGTTCAAAACCAAATGACTTGATTGCTTGATCAAATTTGATGTTTCATGACCTAGATGCTTGCTTAGTCCATAAATGGACCTTTTCAACTTGCATACCATATCCTCTTGGTTCTTTGCTATGAAACCTTCTGGTTGCAATATATAGATTTCTTCTTCAAGATTGCCATTTAGAAAAGCAGTCTTGACATCCATTTGCCAAATCTCATAATCATAATGAGCAGCAATGGATAAGAGAATTCTGATAGATTTAAGCATGGCTACTGGCGAAAAAGTTTCATTATAGTCAATACCTTCTTTTTGTGTATACCCTTTCGCCACTAGCCTTGTTTTAAAGGTTTCAACATTTCCATCTACCCCTCTCTTCCTCTTGTAAACCTATTTGCAACCAATAGGTTTAATGCCCGTAGACGCTTTTACAAGATCCTAAACATGATTGGAATACATTGACTTTAATTCAGATTTCATAGCTTGAACCCAATGATGTGCATCTATATCATTCATTGCCTCTTCATAAGTGTAGGGATCTGATTCAGCCTCTTTTGGGATAGCTTCATAAGTTTCTCCAAAACCTATAAATCTTATAGGAGGCCGAACAATTCTCTCACTACGATGAGGCACCTATGTACTAGTCATCTCATGAGTAATGTCTTGTGGTGTATCTAGTACACCCACATTATCTCTAGTTTCATGCATTGTTTATTCTATTACATGTTCATTCATTTCAACCAATACAACTTTACTTCTAGGAGTAAAATTATTCATATAATCATTTTCCAAGAATTTGATATTTGTACTAACAAAAACTTTGTTATCCTTATGACTATAGAATAAATAACCCCTAGTTTCTTTTGGATAACCTACAAGCAAACACACTTCTGATTTTGGTTCCAACTTATCAGGCTTCCCTTTTAACACATGCGCTAGACATCCCCAAATGTGAAGATATCTCATACTAGGCTTACACCCATTCCACAATTCCATGGGTGTTTTAGGAAAATATTTTGATGGAACTAAATTCAAAAGATGTATTGCTGTATTTAAGGCATAATCCCAAAAAGAAATCGGTAAAGTTGAGTAACTCATCATGGACCTAACCATTTCCAAGAGAGTCCTATTCCTTCTTTCTGCTACACCATTTTGTTGGAGAGTTCCAAGTGTAGTCAATTAGGATACAATCCCATTTTGAGTTAAGTAATCCTTGAAATCCCCAAGAAGGTATTCGCCACCACGATCAGATCGAATGGCCTTTATGCGTTTACCTAATTGATTCTCAACGTTAGCCCTCAACTCTTTGAACTTTTCAAAGGCTTTGGACTTCAATTTCATTAGGTACACATAATCATATCTTGAGTAATCATCGGTAAAAGTGATGAAGTACTCATAACCTCTTTTGCTTGGGTTGACATGGGACCACATACATCCATATGAACTAATTCAAGCAACTCTTGGGCTTTTCTACCTTTTGATTTAAAAGGTCGTTTGGTCATTTTGCCTTTTAAACAAGATTTACAAACTGAAAATTCATCAAAGTCCAATGGCTTTAGGAGTCCATCTTTGATCAGTCTTTGAATTTTGTTTGGATTAATATGACCCAAACGCAAGTGCCAAAGATATGCATCATTAGTAAAAGGAAACTTTCTCTTTAATGATTTTACATGAGAGTCATTATCTAATTTAGAATTATATAATTCATGCTTATCAGGAGTTAAAATATAAAGACCATCAATAATATTACCAGAATAGATAAACATTTTACCTTTCTTTATTACAATATTGTCTTTCAGGATAACAATATCCGTGTTTACCTAAATAAGTTGTAGAAATTAAATTCCTACGAACATTAGGTACATACAAACAGTCTTCCAATATTAAAACCCTAGACTCAAAGCATAAATTAAACACTCCAATAGCTACAACAGGAATCCTGCTCCCATTAGCCAAAGTAAGAAATAATTCCCCTTCATTCAGCTTTCTGGTCTCCTGGAACCCCTGCAAAATATTGTAGATATGATTAGTAAAACTTGAATCCACACACCAGGAATCCTTGGGATTCTGTACCAAACATATTTCAAGAAAGAATAAACTTTTCATATCCTTATTCTTGGCAGTCTTGAATATTAGACAATTCCTCTTCCAATGTCCTTTCTTGCCACAATGGAAACACTTTCCTTTGGTTTTCTTTTCTTTGATGGTAACTCCTAAGGCAATTTTTTTACCATCTTGCTTAGTAAAGTTCTTCTTTTTTTTTTTTTTTTTTTACCCTTGCCTTTCGACTTAGGTTGAGAAGTAGAAGCTTCACCAACATTGGCTTCAACACTAGAAGTACCAAGGATGCCTTCCGCCACTACCAACTCATTCATTAACTCAAACAATGAATAAATCTTTTTGTTCATATTATAATTAAGTCTGAATTCCTTGAATGATTCCGGTAGTGATTGGAGTATCATATTCACTTGGGATTCTCCATCAATATCAGCAGCTAAAACTTCCAATGTATTCAGATTAGAGATCATCCTAAGACAATGCTCCCTCCACTGAATTACCTTCGGCCATTTTGGTATTATAAATCTACCTCATAGTTTCTTGCCTTGCAGAATGGCCTTGATTACCAAACATCTCCTTCAGACTTAGCATAATATCTGAAGCTAGTTCTACATCTTACATTTGATGCTGTAGAACATTTGAGATAGATGCTAGGATGTAGCACTTGGCCATTTCATTAGATTTCTGTCAACGATCATATCATTGTTTTTCCTCAGGAGGAGCATCTAATGAAGGAAAGCTAGGACATGGTTGAGTAAGCACATATTTGTGCCTTTCAGCAGTAAGAACACTGTCCAAATTTCTTTTCCAATCAACATAGTTGGATCCAGTCAGTTTGTTTTGATGAAGAATAGTAACAAGTGGGCTAAATGATGCCATGATCAAATCTGAAAATAATAAACATGAATTTAATAAGTAAACTGGACATTATTGATTTAGCATATAAGCATATAATATGGAACCTTAATAAAACCACAAAATAATATATGCAACGACATCCCAATCCCATGTTTAAAATTCCTTGGAAGCAAGTAAATTATAAACACTATGATTGATTGAGAACTATTCTCATTATTAGTGCTATCATGATAACTCTTATCAAACACTAATAACATGCTGTATTTCCTTTAGCCTCTAAGTAATAATGACATAGCTCGAAGGGAGGTTAACACTAAACTTAGTTTAGTGTACACCATTGACTGAATTCTGTGTGAGTCATTAAGTAACTCCATGGTAGCGTGGTCGTCCTTAATGTAAAAACACATATCATCCACCATTAAGAAGCTTATTCTATAGTACCATGAATTAAACACCCTTCAAAGGGAGCAAGGCATATATGCCAAGGCAAGGTGCTTAATCATACTACTATAAACCGATAATGGAGGCTATGAGATGCAACCCTTGTATCTCTCTCCCACTAGATATTTTAAATTAAAGGTTTTTAAGATCAAGAACCATAATAACACTAGAAACCTTGAAAACATAATCCTAATCTTATTAGGAATAAATTTCATTATAGTATTTTAATAGGAAACCAAAATACTTTATTCTAGCATTAAATTACTATTTGATCATAAGTTTATATCACTAGACTAACATCTACATGTTCATCATTCAAGAATGAAAACTTTTCATTCATATTTATACGTCTAGCAAAAATCAAAAGCAATTGGCAATATAAATTATAAAGCTTTAACAAATATATAAATGAAAGCATATTAATGGCAGATGGAATTTGCCACATGGGATCCACGAAATCATGCAAAAAACAAAAGCTTTATAATAAACTCATGCCAAGAGTTACATCTATATGCAATTGGTGCAATACAAAGTGCACACACATGACAGTTATATAACTATTATATTCAACAACTATATATCCTTGACCATAAAGAATTTGCATATAAAACCATATATATATATATATATATATAATATATCAATCAATGGTCTTGTTATATAACAAGGATTCAAGAGAATCCATGAAGATAACAAAATCATCTGTGGGCTATGATACAGTGCTTTTCAATCCCGAAACAGTGCCTTTCAATCCATACTATTAAGTATTATACTTTTATCATTACGGTTATTTGAATAACTATATCCAAACAACAAATCTTCTAGAAGTTTATGGCCAAGGGATAAACTCCGGAATAGACAATTACATATAAAGACACGGCACCATTACTTTATAATCATAGGCCACTTCGAACAAACCAAGAGAATATGCATCCTTGGTGTGAACCCGATATCATCAAGAAACCATTTTTCTTTTATTCTAAAATCCAATCACATGCTATAAAATCATGAGATGAAAACCTGGCTCTGATACCAATTGTTGGATAATCCGGTTCTGTATCTCATACAAAATACACAGCGGAAGCAACAAACATGGATCTATTTCATTCATGATTGATAACATGCACTATGTAAATTTCAGAATTTAAGAACAAGATAGCGTACTTTTGTCTAGTGAAATTCAAAACAAAAGATTATAAGTACTTGGGAACACTTTTAATCTTCACTCAAATTCCACTTTACACCCAAGAAGTGTGGTCTCTCAATTAGTTTCCAAGGGAGAATAATCGAGCGGTTTCACTCACACATACACATCATTTCACAATGACGTCTTTTTTTTTTTTTTTTTTTTATAAATAAAAAATTTTGTATGTGTCTCCCATTATAACTAACTGATTATCTAATTAGGCTGGCCTATTGGGCCTTTCCAATTGGGGTTTAGTGTGTGGCTTGGAGTGGGACCAAAAGGGACCAATAAGACACTAGCTCTAATGGGCCTTGGGCTTTTCTGTCAACTCTTGACAAGTCCAAAGTTACCATTAATTATATTTAATACCACTATATAAATATAATTGCACTTTATGCCTTATTAATAATTTATATCCCAAGAATTTATTATACATGCAACCCCTTTATAAAATATTTGTAGTAATACAAAGTCATGAATGAAGACTGCCACTTTGTAGATTACTACATCTTAATTCTTGAGTATCAGGTTTAATTCTTTAAAGTTATTCATCATATATTTATGAAATCTAATTTCATAAATATATACTTTAGTAATTTCTTACCAAAGTGGTTAGGTCTAACTCTCTGAATAACTAAACTCATTAAACTTATCTCGGATGAATATTTTATACCTCTGTTAAGAGATTATGAATTTTATCTTGAGAATATATGTTCCATCAACACCAATGTGGCTGCCCAACATACTAAGGTTTTGACCATTACTTTAGATCTCACTCTTGATATATCATCTACATTTCATGATCAGGTCCATTATTATCTCAGGATTAAGAGTTCATGCAAATAGAAGTCATGAGATTTATTATTCATTTGAAAGTCGTTAGGAGAATAATAAATCTCACAGTGATTCAGTTCAATATGTCTTAACTCTTAAAACTTATCAGCATATCAACTAGAAGTCTCCACTTCCATGATCAAGACAAATCATTTTAATTGATATGTTATAGTCTTTGTAGATGAAATGCCCATTTTCATCACCGACTATGAACTATAATTCTGAGTTTACAAAGAACTTGTGATTTATATCTTCTGTGATTTTTCACATAAATCACATACTATGCATCTCATGGACTATATGATAATGTCCGAATATTCATGTTACCATTATTTTAGATAATAATAAAACAACTTTATTAATCACAACATTAAGTCATACATCATGTCATATATAATAATGTACATGGTATCATACAATAGGATTTAAGGGCACTAATTCTAATAGCAACTACTCTTGAATGAGGTTTATAAAATAATTATATTCAAAATAATTATTCTAAAAATCCTAATTATCAGTTTGGAATGAGATTTATCATGAAAATAACCCTTAAATTCGTCCAAATATAGTTTTAGAGTTGGAAAACACTTCAAAAACGTGCTAATCAAGTAGCAGATTTCAGATTCACGTTCCAAGGAATCTTTGGCATGGTAAAACTCAAAAGTTGGACTAGGCTATTTCTGGCAAAGTTGTTGAGCATCAAATTTCCCTTCAGCTTTCAAAATTTCATCTTAATCCGAATTTTGAGTAAAATGATATGATCAAAATACTGAAGCTTGTTTTGATTTGAAAAATTAGCTTACTTTTATCTGAATCCCCATTTTTTTAGGATTTCCCCCCATACGTTTTTTTTTTTTTTTTTTTTTTTTTTAAGTATTCCAACCTCTATAAATAGGGGAGGCCTCCCAAAATTCAACACACTTTTTCACACTCTCTGACTCTCCTCTTTCTAACTCTTCTCTTCTTTTATTTTCCTTCTTATGTTAAAAGTGTTCTGGACGTTCTGACCTTAGGAATTCCTTTTCTGTAAGCAAAATATTTTAGGTTTCAAGAATAATTGAATAAATTTATTTGAACCCTAAAATATTCTTTCACTACTAAGAAGCGCATGCATGCAAGAGGTAGTTAATTTCTTTTCTTTTTCTAGCCTGCTTTATTAATTTTGATTGATGATGCATGAATAGGTATAGGATTTTTTAAAATTTATTTATTTATTTCTGATTCTTATATAATTGCCATGCTTTGTTCAGGTTGTTTTTATTTCTTCAAATATGTTTTTAGATGATTGTTTATTTCAATTCTCTCTCTTTAACTTCAAAATTTGCAATGACTATTAAAACAAAATAGATCTGTATCTTCCTTAGATGCAGATCTAACTTTTTTTTTTTTTTTTTTCAAAACACAAAACAGATCTGTATCTTCCTTATATACAGATTTGAATTTTTTTCAAACACAAAATAGATTTGTATCTTCCTTAGATGCAGATTTGAAATTTTTTAAAACACAAAGCTAATCTCTATCTTTTTTAGATGCAGATCTGTATTTTTTTTATCATAAAATTAATCTGAATTTTTTTGAAAAATTTTTCTTCTTATAAAATTGCAGATTTTGAAATCCAAAAGAAAGGATTGAAAATTAGGTTGTAATTTTTTTTAAAAAAAATATGTGATGCATTTAACATAGATTTATCCCATGAGTGTAGTGCCTCTTCTTAAAAAGAGTCTTTTTCTTATTTTATTCATAAACAACAGATCTTATTTTTTTTTTACATATAAACCAAAAAATCATTTTTCTACTACTCAAAACAGAGCTGATTTTTCTTAATGAAATCATTTTTTTTTATACTTTACACCAAAAACAGATTTGATATTTTTTTACAAAAACCTTTTTCTTTCTTGGCTCCAAAACAGATCTGATTTTCTTAACAAAACTATTTTTTATCTACACAAAAATAGACCTGATTTCTTTTTTAATGAATTAAATCAATTTATATTTTATTCACAGAAATGGATTTGAAGTTTTTAAGAAAGAAGAGGATACATTCATAAGATAAATTTATTTGAGTTAATGTTAGTTAAGTGTTTGTCATATGTTCAACATATCATTCATATCATGCATAAAGGGTTTATTGGTCATTAGAGTTTAGAAGACCAGACTTCGTCTGGGTGGAATGGGTGCCTAACACCTTCCCATTTCGTAACCTAGCCTCCGAATTTAGATCTTTTGTATAGGTAAACCTGTCTTTGCCTTTCTTTTATTTTTGGGTAGAATGTAACTAGGACAAAAAGCTATGTATTCTTTTGGGTAGAATGTAACTTGGACTCAAAGTCTTGTAAGATTCAATTTATCAAGCTTGTATTTATTCTTATTTAATCAATGACAATGAACCATTTCAATCATGTAAATTTGTACTTAGTTTTTTTTTTTTTTTTTTTTTGTATAAAAAATAAGTGGCGAATCCACACCACTTACCCAAAAGAAAGGTGCCCTTTAAAGTACCAAAATCTCTATTTTGAGAGCCACCTTTGGCGGTCTCCCACAACCTCGAATCCATGAGGGTTCCTTGAATCCACAAGGGTCCTTAAATCCTTAAGGAGAAAGGGTTTTGGGTGATTTATTGCATTAATTACAATAATGAAATTGTTAATTTTGTTATTTTAGGTCTAGGTGATTTATTTCTTTGTTTTTAGGTGCTTTTAATGTTTTATTTTTTTTATGTCCAATTTGGTTCCTATTATGTTTATGTATTAATTAGAGCTTGTTTTAGAATATATTTTACTGTCTGTCAAGTTTTATAGAGCCCTTAAATAGGCTTCTAAGTCTGTATACATTTTTTAGATTATTGATATTAATAAAAATTTAGACTTTCATCTATTATTTCTCTGACGGATGCTAGAACCCTTTCTCCTTGTGGATTCAAGGTTATTTTCACAAGCAAGTGTATTTTGTTTCTTATTTTCTAAAAGTAGAAGTGTTCTACTTCTTGATGCTTTCGCATCCCGCATCAGTTGGTATCAGAGTCTTGACTTATCCTAGTCTGGTAGCTGACATATGAGACAGTAGCAATTCCAGTGACATAAAACTTTGCGAGTATTACATGATGTACAGTTAGCACTCACAAATATCTTCGCTAAGATGTTGTTGTTGGAGCATGGAAACAATAGGGATAACTATTGCGGAGATATAACTCACGGGCAACCTATTGGTAAGCAAATTTCATATAGACCTAATAAAAGAATTGCAAGTTTTAATGGTTATTTTTATAAAGAAGATTTTCTTGATTGGTTACTTGATCTAGAGGATTTATATGACTTTGAGAATATTTATTATGAGAGAAAAGTTGGACTTGTTTTGTATAAACTTAGTGAGTATGCCTTACGTTGGTGGGAAAGAGTACAGTTTGATAGAATTCGATAAGGTAAAGACAAAATTTGTTCATGGCCAAGGATGAAAAAGATGCTTGCTATCAAATTTTATCCTTTGAATTGTGAGAAAATCTTGTCGTATACAATACAAGATTATTATTGGCCAAGAAGTACACACTTGAACTATTTTAAAGAGCCATATATTCCATTATTAAGAGAAGAATTACATGTTCAAGAAAATAATTTTTTTTGAAGAAAATGTAGAAGTCAAAGAAAAAAATATATAGAGATTTTTTAGGAATTAATGAAGATTTGTTATAGAAGAAGAACCTGAAATCAAGATTGTGGAGGAGATTAATGAAGACCCAATTATAGAGAAAGATTTTAAGGTCGAGATAGTAGAAATCATTAAAGGAGAAATTATAGAGGAAGTTGTCAATGATCTCAATAAGTCAAGTTAGATGATTACAATGTTTAAGCTCCTATTTTTTTGGTGGGAGACACTGAAACAAAGTTTATTGATTTTATTGGGGTGGAAAGATTTGATTTGATTATTGACTCTTATTTGATGAATATTGTCAATTGCATGAAGATCAAAGGACAAGAAGTTCAAGTTGCTCAATTGATGGCTTTCAAGTTTGGCAAGAAGACAAGGAAGATGAAGTATTTAAAGTATTTGTTCTTTTGGCATGAAAGATTTCAGATTTCAAAGATGAACTCGAGAACGAGTTTGTTTTAAGTGGAGGGGTTTGGTATAGGACAAAATTTACAATTTAATTATTGTAATTTATTAATTTTGGTATTTAATTTGTAATTTTCATTATTTTAGGTCCAGGTGATTTATTTCCTTATTTTTAGGTGCTTTTAATGTTTTTTAGGTCAAATTTCGTTTCTATTATAGTTAAGTATTAATTATGACTTATTTTAGAATATATTTTCTTGTATGTCAAGAAAATTTGACCTAAAAAACATTAAAAGTATCTAAAAACAAAGAAAATAAATCACCTAGACCTAAAATAACGAAAATTACAAATTAAATACCAAAATTAATAAATTACAATAATTAAATTATAAATTTTGTCCTACATCAATTTTACAACTTGCTTTCGAAAGTGTAATACGAAGGATTGCAGATAGGGCTTAGAAAAAGAACTAGTCAACTTGGACAAGCCACAAAATATACCATAAACAAAGGACTAGTGAAGACATTATGAAAAAAATGCTAATACCGCAATCAATTCCACACACCTATGCATTAATTAGTATTTTTATATATTATATTAACTACTTAATTGAAATTTTCCCAATGTGTTATCTCTCCAACATACACCTTACTTTAATTTCATTGAATATGATAATATTGAATAATAAAGATGTAGTCATTAGGAGCTTTCCATTATGAATTTATAATTGTACACTATTAGACCAAACCATGTAATTTCCTTTCTTTATCTTTTAATTTTTTTTTTCCTACTTTAGACTTTGATTATTTTATAAGGAAATGAAGCCAAATAAATACATGATAAATTGTAATTGGTGAAACAAATAAGGAAACAAAAAGTAAGATAGAAGGGTTTTTTTTTTTTTTTTTTTTTTGAGCAAAGAAAAGGAGACTCACATGTGGCAGTCATTGTCCCACGTCCCATGGTACAGTTGGGTAAGCCCATGGGTACCACTAGCTCGAACTGGAGCTCGGAAACTCCAAACCCACACACACCTCAGGCTCTATTGGATTCTGAGACTTGTATTCAGACCAAACAACATATTTTCCTTAATTTGCTTCTGTTCTCTCCATTTTTCTATATCTTTTGTTTTTATTCGTTTTAGACTCAAACGGTTCAAATTTTGAAAACAAAGTAAATACAATCGCACATATATTTGGAACCAACAGCGCAGGTTTCTTAAAGCCTTATTGAACAAGTGCCCCACGGACAGCTTCACTGGATTGGCATTACACTCAAATTGGAAAGCCACTTAGATTAACAACCCCTTTTGATATCCTTGAGTAATTTTATGCCATGAAAATGATGAAACAGTACACCAAGGCCCACACAATAGAGAAAGAAGAAGACGTGGAAGAGCTCGTAATTGTCCAATAAAAGGATAATGGGTGTGTTTGAATTGAACTTATTGTTGCTGAAACTGAAAATTGAAAATACTGTAGCAAATTAATTTTTAAATCTGTGAATAGTGCCATGAAACCTATTTTTAATATTTTTTTATTACATAAACAGTATATAAACAGTGCATAAACAGTACATATACTGTTCATGCATAGATTTTTTTTTTTTTTGGTCTCCCAAAGTCAAAAAATACGGCAAAAAAAAAAAAAAGAAGAAAGAGAGGATAACGCGTTTGCTGAAACGCAAACGCGGAATCCAAACCCCACCAATGGCTCCAGCAGAATTACAAGTCATTTTCCTTTCTTTGAGGGGCAATCTTATTTAATTAAAATTATGGAGGTAGTCAATTTTATTGTGGATTTGGTATATATGTATATTTTTGGATTTGGCATATCTTAATAGGACATGATATGTCTGATCAATTTGGCAATTTTGGTTTATAATCCAAAGTGGCAGACAATCCAAATCGGCTTTGGATTGCACCGCAATTACCTCTTTCTACTAAAAATTTTTTATTACCATTTTCTAGTTTTAAATTTAAAATTTTTAACTTTATTTATTTAGTGGTTAAAATTGAAAGTTACTTTTTTTAGAGCACACATATCATGAAGTCAATCAATCCACGCTGACCAGGATGAGATCAAGCAGTATTTTTTTCTTTTGTTGTTTTTGTTGAACCACCACATGTGGTGGGTACTTTATTAACCTTTAATAAGATTAATAAGTTTTATAACAGACCTACTAATTCCTAATCTATGAGTATATTCCGTTCTAACCAAAAAAAGAAAAAAAGAAAAAAATCTTAGCCATTCAGAACAATAGCATTAGGTGATCTCAATCCAAATCCACGTGATTCGCCAACTCGTTCAGTTTGGGTTGGTGGAGAGAATCCAGATGATATTGTACAGAAAATCCAAAATCTATGCATGTTAGTCATGTGAGGAGCGTGCGATATGGTTTACCAAAAAAGGGAAAAAAAGAAAAAAAGAAAAAGAAAAAGGGACGCGTGCAATATTAATTTATAGGAAGTTTGGACTTTGGACGTATTATATTATTCTGATAAACTTTCCCAAATATATATATATATATATATATATATTCATATTATTCTAATAAAGTTTAGATGTATTTTTGTCTAATGATATATTATAGAAAGTTCACAAATTGACCTCATAATGAGTGAATGATATATATATATATATATATATATTTGTTATTGTGATTTTCAAAAAAAAATTTATTTGTTTTTAACTCGAAATTAAGGTGAAATATTGGTTTTATGCAATCACCAATTTGGTTATTTAACCCCATGCCCAGCCATACCAGGTATGGCCGTGTGATTAATGAAGCACAGGAAATGCTTTAGTGAATTGAATATTGCATTATTTGATACATTGATAAAAACTACTAACCTTTTCTGCAAAAAAGAAAATAAAAAGAAAAAAGAAAAAAAAGAAAACAACAAAAAACATATAATCACCCGTGACCCATATGATTAACATTGCACTGTAGGGGTAGGGGCCAGTAGTAATTTAATTGACAACCAATTACGTACATTATTCAACCTATTTGAGACCGTGAATGGATTATAGGAGACAATACAACTAGCTGCAACTAGGTAAATTCTTCAACCATTTTTACACTGGAATAGGGACAGCTCTTAGAGGATGAGCTTTCTGTAAGGTTATGCCAAACTTGTCATCCATGTCCATGTCAACATGTTTAACCCCATCTTCAAGTTTCCAATTGAATGCCTGCACGAGCGAACCCAACATCAAGTGTAACATTCGTATTGCCAGTAGCAAACCAGGACATGTTCTTCTTCCACCACCAAATGGTATTAGCTCAAAGTTCAGCCCTTTAACATCAATTTCTGACCCTAAAAACCTTTCTGGCATAAATGATTTTGCGTTGTCCCATGACCTCCGGTCTCGTCCTATAGCCCATGCATTCACTAGCACTTGTGCACCTTTTGGGATAATGTAGCCACTGATTTCTACGTCTACTTGGGCTTTCCTCGGAAGTAAGAAAGGAACTGATGGATGCAACCGCAACGTTTCTTTGACTATTGCTTGTAAGTAAGGTAACCGGGGAATGTCTGATTCTTGAACTGGGTTACCTTTGCCAATTACTTGCTCTAGCTCTGCTTTGGCTGTTGACAATGCCTCTGGGTTGCGGAGTAGCTCTGCCATTGCCCATTCTAGTGTGGCTGAAGTTGTATCAGTGCCCGCAACAAATAGGTCCTAATCCATGTTCACAAACCATGTTTATCATTCGTAAGTACAGTAAATAAATAACTAACTATTAAAGAGATTGTCCTAGTGTACTTTGTCTGTGGCAGATATTTGCTAGAGATACTGATGTTTTCATGGAAAAAAACATTCCATTCACCTCACTCCCTTTGTCAAAGCTTATCTTTAGCAGTTGTTGAAATTGAAGTGGATGCTAGATCAGTAGTGGATGTCAATTGTCATGTTCGAACAAAAATTCAACAATGGTCCATTTCCTCTCTTGTTGATAATTGCAAGCTACTGATTTTCAAATTTCTCAAGTGAGGAAAAATCATTGCTACAGAAGCGAATAAGTGTGTGTAAAGTTATTATTTACAATATCATGTTTTGTTGGCTTTTATTTCGTTCTAAATTTGATTGTACTTTTATTCAATCTATTGTACCCTGTATTTATTGTGGGACTTCATTGTAAGAGTTGTGTGATATAGAGAGAGAGAGTATGAAGACTCAAGCATTTGAAGACTGAAGATTTCTCGTGGGTGTATCGCGACTTAGCTATCCGCGAAATGACTCATGTGCCCTGCACGTGCTGGAATACGAAGAGTCAAGCCAGATAGAGACAACTGTGTTTCGTGAGTATCTCGCGGGTAAGGCCTTCCAGTAAGACACCCGTGAGGCATTCTGTTCTACCAGCCTGTCCAGTCTAATACACACTTTCTGTACCTACACTATATATACTCACATTACTCACAAATATTGAGGGGAGTTTCTGAGAAAAAACCCTAACCAAACATTTAGAGAATTAGAGATTGTCATACCCACAATCCTCTACACATTTGTTAATGGAAATTCCTCAACTCCTACCTCTCTATTTCCATACTATTGAGAGGTTGATAGCCCAAACACTTATCACATCCTTTGAGAGTGTCAAATGAAGTTTTGGTGCTGCTGGAAAATATTGGAAGAAGCCAAGGATGTCAGATGTAACATGAAACTTGTTGCAGGATTCAGAGAACTAAGACAAGACATGGTTCTGAGAAACCTTGTTGGAATAGGAGCTTGGAGGGCTTAGGTACATTGGGTAGATTAGGCTTGGAGGGTCTCTTGCTCACCCATATATCCCAACTGATTGTCTAGTGGATTGATTTCTGCTTGGAGGGCGGCGGAGAGGTTTTTCGCCGAGTTTTTCAGTTTCTTCTTCGATAACACGTCTCGGTGTTATCTGTGTTTGTATTTATCTTTCCTACTCTTGTTCATTTCATTTTTACTGCTGTGTTGCTTTAAATATAGATTAAAGTAGTTTTCTTACTTATACGCTTGTGTTTACACTATTCTGCACTTAGTATTAAGTTTGTGTAAAATCAACCAAGCCGTATCTTTAATTTGGGGGTCTAAATAGCTATTGTGTTTTTAACACATTTTTGAGCTTTCAGTGTGTATACACCTTAGCTAAAATGTGTACAAGTCAACTTGTTGCGACTTTGAAGATTTTTGTTGATTTGTATTCGGAAATTAATTTGTTTTGTTCTGAAACTTCTTTTCCTATTTAGTGGAAAAAAAAAATGTACTATTTCCATCATAAAGAGTTTTAACTTTGGTCACGAGCTGGTGTAAAAGTGAGGTTTTACGCCAGCAATGAAAGAACCTCCAAGTCTGTTGTGTATTCATGTTTGAGGATTGTAAAATTTAATTGAGTTATGATTGTGACATGGCGTTTACACCAGCTCCTAGCCGAAGTTAAGCTTAAACAGAAAATGTGAGGTGTTATTTTCTCAGTGGGGTCTAAGTAAAGTAATTGTACTTTGAGAGAGTGTACTCTAGCAAAACGAGCAAGGTTACAAGCATACAAAAATTTCACAACAATTAAGTTGATAAGTTTTTAATGGTTCTTATTTATTGACATCACTTAGAACCATTAACATTTTAACACATCACATATGTAAATTTTTTGTGTTAATTTCCTTTATCCAAGCAAAAACCTTGGCTACATGTACTGTTCTTTGAATTCGAATAAAATTTCTTATTCATCCAAAGAAAAAAAAAATTGAAAGAAATTCAAGAAGAAGCAGAGAGGGTAAGAAATGATACTGACCAGGAACAAACGCTCTATCTTAGTTTTGTCCATCTCCTCACTGTTCTCTTCACTGATATTAAGAAGAGTATCTAACACATCCTTGTTCGTCTTAGAACCACACACTTCTCTCAAGTGGAGCCGTTGGCTAACCATGAGGTCAAAGAGCTCTAAAATCTTTCCAAAGTGAACGGCCAAACGGTGCCTTACACGTTGGGGGTCAACCTTTTTTAACACGGGAAAATAATCTGCCAAGTTTGGTCTCCCAATCTCTTTCATGACATTCCAAACGATCTCCTTGTACTCTCTAGCCGTGTCAGAATTTGGGTCAGCCAAATCCACCGAAAAAACGGTGGTTGATAATAGATTAAGCGTGGTCTTGAAAGCAGCTTTCCCCACATCTACTGCCTCACCGTTTAGGCTGCTTTGATGAGTATCAGCTAGGAGGTCTTGCACTTTCATGTGTCTGATAGCTTGGTTAGCATCAAGAGTCTTGTTGGAGAATATTTGTTCCATGCATATTCTGCGAAGGTTTCTCCACCGGGTTGAAACAGGTATCCATGGCAAGCTAAACTCGTCATGTCTGTGGGCTCGGAGTGCATCTGGGATGGTTCGATTAGACAAGTGTTGGTCATGTATTTGAAGGACTTCTTTGGCCATAGCTGCTGAAGAAATGACAACTGTGGTTACTTGGCCTAGTTTTAGGCTCATTATGGGACCATGGACCTCGGAAAGTTTTGCCAGGGACTTGTGGGGTTTGTCACCAAGCTCTAAGAGGTTTCCAATCAATGGAAAAGGTTTTGGACCTGGTGGAAGCCTTTTGGGGATTGCTTTGCTTCTTGAAATTACATGCAATGCTTGGATTAAGAGCCAAGTGAGGCAAAGACATATTATACCGCTCAAGAAATTCATCTTTATCTATGAACTTTGATAACCAGGAGAAAAGATCTAAGTGAAAAGTGATACAACACTATACTTCACCATTGTTCCTTTATAGTCAACAAGCAGAACAGAAAAACAAGCCCACTTGCTCTAACAGTACCGAAAACACCACCTCTTTTTGGAAGAACAAAAAATAGATGAAGGTAACCGACGTTTTCTATCTAGACGTGACGACAACGGCACTCTTACCATATTTTGTTTCTTTCTATCAACCCAAAAAAAAATCCAAGAGTCAAAAGTATAGTTCTAACAATAATAAAATATATTGAAGAGTACTGTAATACGATGTTCGAAGATAAGTGGTTAGACAAAGAACCAGTGGATTAGGAAGAGACGCGAACACATGCTACAGCGGATTATGGTGAAGAGATTCTAAAGATTAGATATTTTCCAAGTCTCTTGTCTAGTCGACAAAATTTTTTTTAATAGCAAAATGATAAGTATGCATGAGGTTGCATGATGTTAATGTATATTATGGGCCTTAGACCCAGCTAGGTACTTGTATAGCACATTTGTACTTGTACTACACTTTACTTGTACCACACACACATGTTTACTTGTACCGCACACATATGCCTCCTATATAAAGGCATCATATGTACTTTTCTTGAGTATGAAATATAATACTACGATTCAGTATTTCTAACATGGTATCAGAGCCACTGCTCTGACCTTTCTTTTAGCAGTCTTGTCTCTCTTGGTGTTACTCCACCCTTATCGCTTCCGCCGTCACAACAACCACTGCAGCCACTCACCGTTGAACCTACGACGTCTCTCAGCCGTTGTCCTCAGGTTCCAGAACTGCAGCCGCCGTCGTTGAGGAGTCCCGCATCACACAGACCACTGCAACCACCGTCTCCGCCGTGTATCTTCCTCCGATTAAGTTTTTCCACATACCACCGTGATCGTCTTGCCTCGATCTACGCATTCGTGGAAGTCTCGCAAGCATCGGAGTCTGCACGCGCTCTCACGTGCCGCCTGAAGAAGCCGCGCCTCAGTCACGCGCCCCACGCGCCGTCACGCGCCGTCAAAGCCTCAGTCACGCGCTTTCACGCGCCTCACGCGCCCTGACAGCCTCAGTCACGGGCCTCACGCGCCCTCACTCATTCTGCTGACGTCATCCGTGACGTCATCTTGCCACGTCATCTAGGGCTGACGTCATCATTGACTGACCGTTGACAGGGCCGTTGACTTTGACCGTTGACCGCGTTGACTTTGACCGTTGACTTTTTGCCAGAGTTGACTTTTTCAGTCCAGGTTCTCCTTACCCAGTTTTTCGCGTAGATTTCATTTTTGCAGTCTGTTTTTGCATATTGTGTCTCTAAATGGATAAAAAGGATGTTTTTCTTCCTCGCCCCATCAATACTGTATTGGAGGGGAACAAGAATTACTTATCTTGGTCTCAAGCTATGCGCAGTTTTCTTAAGGGTCGCATGCTCTGGCAATACTGTACTGGTGCAATTACCATTCCTGTCAAGGGAGCAAGTGAAGAAGATGCTGCCTTCCTTGGTCGCATGATTGAATGGGATAGTCACAACCACATGATCCTCACATGGATTCGGAACACTTCCATTCCCTCCATCTCTAATCTGTTGGGCAGCTTTGACGATGCAAAATCAGCATGGGATATGTTGGCCAAAAGGTACTCCACTACTCACGGATCCATGAAATATCAATTGGTAGTTGAATTGCATCAACTTCGACAAGAACCAGGGCAATCCATCAATGACTACTATGATCAGCTTCGCTTCATTTGGGACCAAATTGACCTTTCTGATCCGATTTGGGCATGCTCAAAAGATGCTCAGCAATATGCTACAGTTAGAGATGAATTTCGTCTCTTTGAGTTCCTGATGTCACTTCACAAGGACTTTGAGCCCATCCGAGGTCAGCTTCTTAATCGCGATCCTCCTCCCTCTCTTGACACTGCTGTAAACGAGTTGGTTAGAGAAGAAGCTCAGCTTGCAACCCTTCAAGCCCAGAATAAGTTCAATGTTTTGGCTATTACTCCTTCTGCTCCTTTCATTGAGCAACCTCAGCAATCAGGTGATTCTTCTGGGTCTAACAATCGTCGTAAGCAGACCAACAAGAAGTTCTGCAATTATTGCAAGCGTCCTGGCCACACCATTGAGACTTGTTATCGTCGCAACAAATCTACTGCTGCTGTTGCTAATACTGAGCCTACTCCGTCGATGCCTTCCATTTCAGCTGAGTCCCAGTCTTCTGGATCCACTATCAACCTCTCCCCCACTGAACTGCAGGAGATCATAGCTCAGGCTGTTCGTATGGCTGGTAATGCATCTCTTTCCACTGCTCTCTCAGTTCTGCCCGGTAAGTCTCAAACTTGGCTTTTTGATTCTGCCTGTTGCAATCACATGACACCTCACTCATCCTTGTTCTCCAAACTTGACCCTGCACCACATCCTCTTAATATTCATATAGCTGATGGTTCCACCATGCATGGAAATAGTATAGGTTTTGTTTCAACCTCTAACCTCTCTGTTCCTAGGGTCTTCCATGTACCTGACCTATCCTATAATTTGTGCTCTGTGGGACAATTAGCTGAACTAGGATATCGCCTTATTTTTGACTATTCTGGGTGTATTGTGCAGGATCCGAGGACGGGACAAGAGCTTGGGACCGGTCCTAGGGTTGGGCGTATGTTTCCCGTGGACAATCTTCATCTTCCACCTGTTGCTCCTGTCTCTATTGCTGCCGCAGCTGCTGCAGTTTCTTCCTTACCTTCTCTTGCACTTTGGCATTCTCATCTTGGTCATGCCTCATCTACTCGGGTACAACAGTTAGCTTCTAAGGGTCTGTTGGGTTCTGTGTCCAAAGACAATTTTGATTGTACTTCTTGTCAGTTAGGAAAACAGCCAGCTTTACCTTTCAATAATAGTGAATCTATCTCTAATAGTATTTTTGAGTTAATTCATTCTGATGTTTGGGGACCTTCTCCTGTTACTAGTATTGGTGGATCTCGTTATTTTGTTGTTTTTATTGATGATTATTCTCGTTATAGTTGGATCTTTCCTATGAAATCTCGTTCTGAAATCTTGCCAATATACAGTAACTTTGCAAAAATGGTTGAAACACAATTCTCCAAACATATCAAAACTTTTCGTTCTGATAATGCTCTTGAATATACTCAATATGCTTTTCAAGCTCTGTTACATTCCTATGGCACTGTACATCATCTAACCTGTCCAGGCACCTCTCAACAAAATGGTCGAGCAGAAAGAAAACTTCGTCATATTCTTGACACTGTCCGTGCTCTTCTTCTTTCTGCTAAAGTTCCTGCTCCATTTTGGGGTGAAGCTGCTCTTCATGCTGTTCATGCCATTAATCGCATTCCAAGCACTGTCATCCATAATCAGACTCCGTATGAGCGCCTTTTTGGGTCACCCCCTGACTATCATTACCTTCGCTCTTTTGGAACTGCTTGTTTCGTTCTTCTTCAGCCTCATGAGTACAACAAACTTGAGCCTCGATCTAGACTTTGTTATTTCCTTGGTTATGGTGAAACTCAAAAAGGGTATCGGTGCTATGATCCTGTCTCTCATCGTCTTCGTGTTTCCCGTAATGTTGTCTTTTGGGAACACCGCTTATTTGTTGAACTCTCTCATTTTCGTTCTTCCCTAACTAACTCTTCTGTTTTAGAAATCTTTCCAGATGAGTCTCCTGTTTCTTCTACAGATACTCTTGATCCTCCTTTGGACTTCTCTATTCCATCTCCAGATATTTTTGATGATTTTCCTAGACAGGTTGTAGATGAACAGGTTGATGACGAGCTACCCCACCTTGAGCCTAGGTCCCCTGCTCCTGCTCCGCCTGAAGATCCTCCACAAGACATTCCACCTTGCCACTCAACCCGGGTAAGATCTATTCCTGCACATTTACTTGACTATCATTGTTACACTGCCCTTGCTACACTCCATGAGCCTCAAACCTATCGTGAGGCCTCTACTGACCCTTTATGGCAGATTGCAATGAAAGAGGAAATCGATGCATTAACCAAAAACCATACTTGGGATCTGGTTACTCTCCCTCCTAGTCAGTCTGTGGTTGGTTGTAAGTGGATCTATAAGATCAAGACTCGCTCTGATGGGTCCATCGAACGCTACAAGGCTCGTCTTGTTGCAAAAGGTTTTACACAGGAGTATGGGATTGATTATGAAGAGACTTTTGCTCCAGTTGCCCGTATCTCCTCTGTTCGTGCCCTCTTAGCTGTTGCCGCTGCTAGTACATGGAACCTTTTTCAGATGGATGTTAAAAATGCCTTCCTTAATGGGGATCTGCATGAAGAAGTCTATATGCAACCTCCTCCTGCTCTTTCTGTTGAAACAAACAAGGTTTGTCGCCTTCGACGTGCACTTTATGGCCTTAAACAAGCTCCACGAGCTTGGTTTGCCAAGTTCAGCTCCACCATCTTTTGCTTGGGTTACACTGCCAGTCCTTATGATTCTGCCTTATTTCTTCGTCGCAATGATAAAGGCACCATTTTGCTTCTCCTATATGTGGATGACATGATCATAACTGGTGATGACCTCAGTGGCATTCAAGAACTCAAGGATTTTCTTAGTCAGCAGTTTGAGATGAAAGACCTTGGACATCTCAGCTATTTCTTGGGTCGTGAGATCACTCGTTCCACAGATGGTCTTTATATTACTCAGGCCAAGTATGCACCTGACCTTTTATCTAGAGCTGGACTCACTGATAGTAAGACTGTTGACACTCCAGTTGAACTTAATGCACATCTGACACCCTCGGGGGGGAAACCATTGTCTAATCCCTCTCTTTACAGACGATTGGTTGGCAGCCTAGTTTATCTCACAGTTACTCGTCCAGACATTTCTTATGCTGTTCATCAGGTGAGCCAGTATCTGTCTGCTCCACGATCGACTCACTATGCTGCTGTTTTGCGCATTCTACGATACCTGAAGGGCACTCTCTTCCATGGCCTTTTCTATTCAGCTCAGTCTCCTCTTGTACTCCGTGCATTCTCTGATGCTGATTGGGCAGGAGATCCCACTGATCGCAGGTCCACTACAGGTTATTGCTTTCTCCTTGGTTCTTCTTTGATTTCTTGGCGAAGTAAGAAACAAACTTCCGTGGCCCGCTCCAGTACTGAAGCAGAATATCGTGCTCTTGCTGACACCACATCTGAGCTCCTTTGGTTACGATGGCTCCTTAAGGATTTAGGTGTATCCACATCCTCTGCTACTCCCCTTTATTGTGACAACCAGAGTGCCATTCATATTGCTCACAATGACGTCTTCCATGAACGGACTAAACACATCGAGATTGATTGTCATTTTATCCGTTATCATCTTGTCCATGATGCTCTCAAGCTTTTCTCCGTCTCCTCCAAAGATCAACTTGCAGATATCTTCACCAAGGCACTTCCTAAGGGACGCACTCGTGATTTGGTTGACAACCTCAAGCTGGTCTCACATCCACCTTGAGTTTGAGGGGGGCTGTTAATGTATATTATGGGCCTTAGGCCCAGCTAGTTACTTGTATAGCACACTTGTACTTGTACTACACTTTACTTGTACCACACACACATGTTTACTTGTACCGCACACATATGCCTTCTATATAAAGGCATCATATGTACTTTTCTTGAGTATGAAATATAATACTACGATTCAGTATTTCTAACACATGATATCATTGTCGTGATCCTCGTGGAGATTAAGAGTCTCCAACTATCACACTGCTCATAGACTTGGGCGAAATTTTTTTCCACAAAAAATGTTCTCAAAAAACTGTTTGATTTTTCTATTTTTTGTCATGTTCTTGAAAATGTTGTATGAAAAAAAAATGTCAACCTCTTGCTCGTGGTTAATTTAAGATTTTATCAACTTAAATTAACCAATTTTGTATGATCGATTAGCATCTGTTAATTTCCATAGATTAATTGTCACACCCCAAATCTAAAAGGGTCCAAAGCACAAGAAAAGAACTATATGGAGAGATGTTGCAGGAGATTTTTCTTTTCTTTTCCACAGAAACAGAATATATAACCATACTAAAATCTCCACATTACTAGTCAGAACTCTATAACACATTTACGAACAATAACTAAAAATCATGTGTCTTCACATAATACATGGATATATTACAAAATTCCAATTGGATTACACAAAATCACAATCTTATCAAGAATAAAGAATCTTAACATCAAGTCTAGGCCTACCATGCCTAAGGCCAACAAACCTCAAGTGCCTAACCTCCTATAGAAGTAATCATGGCCTTGTTGCACATAGCAAGATCAAGTCACCAACTATTTACAGCACAAGTTTTCAAATTTAACATAGCACTCCAATCATCATCAATGAAGTAAGTTCTATACCTAAGGTATAGCTAATTGATCTGGAAAATTGTTAGAGGATGGGATAGGCTAAACCCCAATAAGTAACATAATTAATGGGGGTGAGAGAAATGCAAGTTTCATAATGATTGTTAGGACATATATGTTTTAACTTGTTTAAGAACATATGTCACTTAATTATGTAAATTGGCTAATCCTTTGACAAAACCCACTCTGCTTGTAATTGGGTAGTTCTAGGTGTTTTTAATACTTCAAGAAACAATGTTTCAAGGTCAAGTGTTGAAGTCATCAAGTCTGTCCAAGAGAAAACAAGTTGAAGTGCAGAATTTTTAAATCTCGACACCTCTCGATAGCTACCTCGACACCTGCTATCTGTCGAGAATTAAAAAGTCAGAATTCCAATCTGATTTTCTTGGGATCCGTGAATATGTGTTTGGGCTTTCTTCTCTTCTAACCCTAAACATATAAAATGATTATTTTAAGAGCCGTTTTGGGGGACACAAGTTGCATATTCATTAAGCAATCTCTGTTTATGCAAATTGTGATCAACAGACGAAGTTCTTGACCTAGTTCATCTTCCATCAAGAAGTTGCTGTGTATTTGCACCATAAGGTTTTGTAACCAAGCATCTTCCTGCTATTCATCAGAAAGGATGATTTGAAGAACTTTGCAGCCAACCATTCTTCCTCAGTTGGTGTTCTGAAGTCACGTACTTGGATCCGCGTAATTGGTTAGTCACGTACTTGGGAGCCGTGCATCAAAGGTGGAGATTGTCACTACAGATTAAGTCCAATTGGGTATTGGGGTAAGGGTTCAACTGTAGGTTGGCAAGGTACTTGGGATTCCTTTACTTGTAACCGCTTGATTTGATAATAGTGGAGTTTCGGGAGTGGTGACCTGAAAATCACCCGGTGGGGTTTTTGCCATTAGGGTTTTCCCCATTCGTAAACAAATCACCATGTTATTTATTTTCCGCTGCTTATCTAGTTGATTGGTGATTTGTTTGTGTTTCCAAAAAATTGCATGATTAATTGATTAATTAATTACTTGGCTAAATTAATTAATTAGGGTTAATCACAAGGGGTCGTTCAGATTGTGACCTATCAATGATAAACAGTTTACAAAACATGTTTTAATTTGAGAAATTTCTAAATGAATCCTGCAAGATCATTTTCAATAATACTGGGACAAAAATGAGTAAATGATGAAACATAAAGTTTCTCAAGATAATACCATGAAACTATATACTATAATCTATGAGCACTAACAATATAATTCCAAAACCATAAAATCTAACATAAGGTAATTTATCACAAATATATCATACTATCACATAGACCGATCAGGGGATCCACCTATTCACAATTGGCATGATAATGTCCTCTCTGGTATATAGTCTCTTGACCCCATGGGTAGTAGCCTCACCCATACCCTCAATGTTTTGTCTCTCCTCCCCTGAGCAGTAGGGAGAACATGTCAAATATGACCTCTTTTGTATGTGGTCTTTTGGCCTTATGGGCAGTAGCCTCACCCACGCACAATTAAGAATCCTCTTCCCCCATGGGCAGCAAGGAAAAACACGTTATCTAAAGTGAAAAGGCACTGACCTAGATCTGATTCCATTGTCACAAAGACTACGAAAACCAAATTGGGTGATCACCGAAAAATCACACTACGAAAAACCAACATAACGCTCACATGTATACATGTCCTTTCAAATACATAGTTTATATCTAGGTAATTTTAGAAAAACCTTAAATAATCTAACCTTCACAAAGTTTGTAAGGTTTTCAACTTCATTCTTGTCAAAAAGATTTTCTATTAATTTTTCAAATAACAAGACAAGATATTTTTAAATTTTCCAATATACCATAAAATCCATGATTTCCTTATCAAAGATTAAATAAAATATGCTCATTTTTCCATGTCAACAATTCATGCATTTCTCCAGATGCAATACCAAATATGATATACTTTTCACATATAATAAAATATATTAGGGTCACTGTTGGGTTAAAATGAATTGACCAATTGCAATTTAATTAATTACCTAAGTTAATTAATTAGGTTCAATTACATGCAATAGCGTGGTAGCATAAACAAATCACTAATTATACTCAATGCAGCGGAAAATAAATTTGACACGGGTGATTTGTTTACGAATAGGGAAAACAATCAAGGCAAAACCCTACCGGGTGATTTTAAAGTCACCACTTTCAAGAATCCACTATTATCAATTGTGCATTTTTAGACCCTTTAAAACACAACCTTAATTAGCCAAGTGATCACTTAGTCAAATTATCAGATTTAGGTTAACACAAATATATCATATAAATATAAAGTGCGGAAAATAAAAAACACAAAGATATGATGACCTAGGAAAACTAAACCAATAAAAAACCTGGAGAGGATTTAACTTAACTATTCTCTCAAGGTAAACTGAATCCACTATGAAAGAATTGAAGTTTACATAATAGCAACTTAGACCACTAACATCCTATTACTACCTCAAGTGGGAAACTTACTTCCACGACCCCATGATAGCTCCAGGTCTATGGACTACTTCTTTCTTAGATTCCTAGCAAATAGAAGAACTTCCGCTTGTGTATTTTTAAGCTCTTGAATCTACAACTAAATTGATCACCAAGTTTTTGACGTAGTCTTGATTCTTGATAACCCTAAGTATGTGTAAAGACAAACACCTTTAGATCTCACAAAAGATTCACACTCACAGTATAAAGAGCGATTTCAAATGTGGCTAGGGTTTACCCTTTATATCTAGGGCAAAATATAAAACCCTACACGTCAAACAGACTTTAATTGGGCTGAGTTGGAAAATTCTGCAGAAAAACAATTTGCACGACTTTCGACTGATCAAGCCTAATTTTTGATCGATCGAGCCAAGCAGATTTACATAGTAAATCCTGCAGTAACTTGATTCCAACTTTACATAGAAACATATACTTTGAGCAAGTCTAAACAAGACTAAAACGTTTTGATCATGATTTGCCAACATTACAAATTAAAGTTCTAATACATTAGTTCCTAATTCCTTAGAACCTAACAAACTCTCCCTTTGGCAATCTATGACAAAACATATACTTAACTAAATGCTCAAAGTTTACATAAAATCAGCCCATTACGAAAACATAGCCCAACATAACAAATTCAACCTAACTACTATCTATCAGTTGCAAGTGTAGATAGTAGCACGATTGAATCAACCTGTATATTTCCTGAAACATTCAACAAACGCATAAATGTATGTGTGGAAAATACAAGTAAAACAAAAATAATTTCTTGATTTCACATAGCACAAAATAAAGGCAATATATCATGAATAACCTCATAAATATAAATCAATAAGCAATGTGAAACAAGAAACATATACAATCAATGTATCTCCCCCTATCATAGACAATCCAAACAAAATACATCATAAGCCAAAAATAATAAATACAACGTGAAGCACCTAGATACAATCTATAGCTCTACATCTCGAAAATACAAAAATCTCCCCCTAACAACAAAAACCCTCTACAAATGTACTCCCCATTTTTGTGATGAATTGCCAAAGGGCAATCAAAACTCATCATCAAAAGGAGGTGGCAAATCCATTCATAAAGCATGAAGCTCATCAAGCATGTCCACCAAAATCTGACCATAAGCCGCATGAACAGTCATGACAGTCTTCAATGTATGACGAATGTTTGAATCATCCGAAGTAGAAGGTGGGGGAACAGCGGTAGCAGCAGCAGCAGCAGGATCAACAGATGCCTCAGCAAAAGTATCACCTGTAGAAGAGGGAGGAGGAGGTGCGATACCGGAAGGCTTAACCCTAGGACGTTTAGAGCTTACTTTCATCTGAGCAGCCCTTTGCCTAAGAAAGGTGGAACCTATAGGAGCTATAATGTGAACAGGCTCAAATGTGGGAAACTCCTCTAACCCTAAATGAAAGAATCTGATGAATAAAAACTGGAAAGAAAAGAGCGTGAGCAGTAAAACTACTCCTATGAACCTCAATCAAAGAACGAATGAAAAAATGAGGAAATCTCATAGGAGCATTAATAACAAGAGCATACAAAAATGCACATCTCTTTATAGGAATGGTATGCAAATGAGAGATGGGCTAGATGGAATGGCAAGAAATTCAGAAAAAGAGATAATGAGCCTTGGTCAACTCGTGAGAGGTGATCCAAGGATCAAAACCCCATTGGATAGTAATACCAGTAATGAATGACATAATGTCATTAAGGGGTGGAGACTCATTGTACGGATAAATTGGATGCTGGACTAGTGGCACCCCAAGAGCATCAGCCACTATTAAAGGAGTAATGGTGTACTCTTCACCCTGTATCCAACTCCTTACAAGAGTGTTGGAATCATAGGCATGGACAGAGAGGTTCGAGTAGAACTCTTTGATCAAGGTAACCGGAGGAGAATAATCAACATCCAGCAAAGGAAGCTAACCCCTATGGTAAAAGTTCCTCCTAATCTCACCATCTAGCTCATCTAACAAAACCTTATGCTTAGCCCAATTATTCCTATGAAGGTTAAGCTTCTCATACGCTTCCTAGTATTTCTCACTCAGAAAATGCTCACTATCGAATGAGGGAGCAGAAGAAGAAGAAGAGGATTTCCTATTAGCTCTAGTCTTCCTAGACATGGTGCTAAAGAGTAAAAGGATAGACATAGAAGAGAATAAAAAAAAGAAAAAAAGAAAAACTAAGGGTAGATTGCAAGTCAGCACAAAAAAAAAAAAAAAAAAAAAAGAAAAGAAAAGAAGTAATAATTCTATATGATGCATGAACAATATTAACTCATGATGCATGCTCTAATGCAGTGAGAATAAGTTCAATTTTACTTTAAAAACACAAAATTAGCTTGAGCATAGAGTTTATACCAAAAACCCCAAATTTTGAAAAATCCATTTTCACAAACACCAACAAATTGATCAAAGGACCATTACACAAGAGAGATAACACATTATAATGATCAATTGAATCAATCTAACAAGCCAATTTCATCAAATTAAGCTCAATTGAACAAAATCCCCAATTCGGGTAGTTTCAAGCCCTAGAAATTTCAAATTTTCCTAAATCAACAAAATGATCAAATTAATCACCAAGGAACCCTAAATTCCCTTAGGTTCAAAATTTACCCAACAATGCATGAAATAATGCATGAAACATGAAAATAAATAAAAAATGAGGGGTAATAAGGTCTTACTGGCCTTAGATGACAAAAACCTTGCAAATTAGATTGATCGAAAATTAGATTCAATTGATTGAAAATGCATTCGATTGATCCAACAGCGATTGAGCACCGATCGAAATAGATAGAACCAAACCAAATTTTTAATCACAATTTTGATTGGTCAAAAATCATGTTTGATCGATTGAAAATCTTGAAAAATCAATTTTTTGAAAAACAAAACAATTTTATGCAGAAACTTCTTAAAGCATAGTATTTTATGAATAAAATGCATGAATATAAGATGAAATGCTTTTTAAAAACACTTGTTTTGAACCCAGTTTTCCTAAAATAAGATTTTCAAACAATTCTCCTTAAATTCTCAAACAGCAAACATGTTTTGCATAAAACTCAAGGAATTTTCAAACTTGGTTGGCCAAACCAAAATCACACACAATAACATGTACAAAGGTTAACAAAGAGTAACTTGTTTAGTGTGTGCAACTAGCAAAAACTTGAGATTCATATGAGGTGATTTGTGAACAGTAATCAACTACAATTTCTACAAAATTCATCACATAAATTCGAAAGAGACAATCACCTAAAGAGCTAACATCATATAACTCCCACATCTTCTAGAATAAAAGCTTGCAATCATGTAAGTTTCTTGATTTGCCTCATAATGTACACACCAATTTTATTTAGTCAGAAACTTATCGAAGATAGCTGGGATAATGTACACACCAATTTTATTTGATTCAAAGCTATTATGGCCCAATAATGTACACATAAATTTTAGCATTTAAACTGAGGCTACACCTTATGTTCTTTTTGTGCATGTGCTACACTTTCTTGAACACAAAATTTTACGATATGCACTAAGGTATTCATGATTAGCTAGTAAATAGTGGTGAGATAGTTATTTATACCTTTCTCAATAAGTTCAAGTCCGATAATCAAAGGCATGTGACATCAAGATCAAGATCTTGTGATCAAAAACTATAAACATCGTCCCATGTAACATGCAATACAAAGCTCAAACTAGTAAAGTGCCAGAAATAAGCTTATCAAAGCTAAAAAAAGTACATAAACTTGTTATGCAAAAATGAATTGGCCAACCTTGATTTCAAATCCAAGAAAAATAATGCAAAAACACATTTTGCTTACTTTTTTTTTTGGTTTTTTTTTTTTTTTTAATTTATTGAAAAGAAATAACAAAAACGACCTAGAATGAGATGCATGAATGTTATGGAATGCAAATCCTAGAAAAGCAAAGAAAGCAAAAACAACAAAGAACAAAGGTCACAAAGAGTAGAGCGATGAAGTGCAAGGATCATGTCAAAATGACTCAATTAGAATGAGCCTTTTGCATCCAAAGCTTTTTAGATGCAACTCTAGCATTGGAGTTCTTATTCACGGTAGAATGATGACCAACTCTAGGATTGGAATAAAGGTTTAAAGCCTTTACCAATTCATCAATAAGTACCATAGGATCCTGTGCTTGAGTCACAGGTACTTTGGCTTATTTGCTCGCTTAGCAGCTTGCAACTCGAAACAATTTGAATGAATATGCCTAGACTTTCGACAAAAATGAAAAACCCATGTAGGCTTATCATGCAACTTGCCCTTAGGAGCCTTAAGTTTAGACTCTTGAAGATCAACCCTAATCTTCCTAAGAAGTGTAATATTAGTAGGTTTGACAATCTCACTCACAGGGGGCTTAGAAGAAGGAACAAAATTTGTAGAATTGGTTTCAGGCACATAGATGCTTTCTACAAAATCTAAGCTAGTTTTGTCAAAGGGAGACTTTTGAACACTCAGCATGGGATCAAGTTTGGAGCTTGGAGACCTATTAGTTTGTTCTCTAGCAACAAATAGCTCAAGTTCCAAATTCTTAACTTTATCAAGCAAAAGCACGTTCTCAGTCTTCACATTATTCAACAATTCATTAGTATCAAACAGTTTCACAAGCAAAATTTTCTTTTCAAGTTCAAGAGATACAATTTTCTTTAAGCCTAAATCAACACTTATAGAATCCTTTGCAGCAACTTTGCAAAGTTTATTATAGGCTTCTTGTAAATCTGCATCCTTAGAGAGTTCCCTATCAGAATGGTTCTCTTCAATAGCAATACTTTCATCAACTACAATAGTAGCAGTGAAAACAATGAAGTTTCTGTCCTTATCACTACTAGATTCATTGTCAGAAACTTCATCATCACTAAGAGTTACAGCCATAATCTTACCCTTAGACCTCAAGAATGTAGGATATTCAGATTTTACATGACTATACCCTTGACACCCAAAACATTGTTGACTCACTTTCTTTTTAGGTTTTTCAGTGTTGTTCACCTTAGTAGGATCATTTCTCCTAAAATTTCTAAGTTTAGCATTGTTTTTACATCTTGCCCTTCTTTTGTTGTTTCTAAGAAAGTTTCTAAAGTTCTTGGCAAGATAGGCAATCTCTGTAGCAGAGAGCTTATTATCAATTCTATTCACATCAACATCATCAATAGACTTAAGAGCCATTGATTTGGATTTGCTAGTCTTAGGTAGGTCTAACTCATAGGACTGAAGAGATCCTACAAGTTCATCAATAGGGATGGATTCCACATCTTTACTTTCAGTGATGGCAGTCACTTTGGGTCTAAAATTCTCAGTTAAAGATCTAAGAATCTTCCTAACAATTTTAGGTTGATCATAAATTTCACCCAAATTATATACAGAATTAACAATATCATTAAGCTTAGCATAGAATCCATCAAAAGATTCATTATCAAACATCTTAATGCTTTCAAATCTAGTTGTTAATTGTTGTAACTTATTGATTTTAACTGTCTTTGTGCCTTCATGCACAGTCTGGAGGATATTCCAAGCAGTATAAGCAATACTTTCAAATTTAGTTGTTAATTGCTACAACTTATTGATTTTAACTGCCTTTGTGCCTTCATGCACAGTTTGGAGGATATTCCAAGCAGTATGAGCAACTTCAACATTAGAGATTTTCTTAAATTCCTCCATAGAAATAGCATTAGAGATAATATTCATAGACTTGCTATTATAAGCGGCTGCTTCTTTTTGAGAAGGTTGCCACTCACTCACAAGAGTAATGGGCTTCTTCCATCCGTATTCAACGGAGTTCTAGACTCTTTTTTTTAATAGATTTTAGGAATGCTTTCATCCTTACTTTCCAATGAGCATAATTATTCCTATCAAAGTAAGGCGGAATAACAAGAGAGTGTTCGTGTTCTATGACAACCGAGATCAAGGATTAGCTCTTAGATCAAATGATCTATAATAGGAGAGCTACCTATTCTGATACCACTTGTGCATTTTTAGACCCTTTAAAACACAACCAGATTGACCTCTAATTAGCCAAGCGATTACTTAGTCAAATTATCGATCTAGGTTAACACAAATATATCATATCAATGTAAAGTATGAAAAATAAAGAATACAAAGATATGATGACCTAGGAAAACCAAACCGGTAAAAAAACCTAGGGAGGATTTAACCTAACTATCCTTAAGGTAACCATTCTATTGTTACCTCGAGTAGGAAACTTACTACCACGACTCCATGTTAGTTTCGAGTCCATAGACTACTTCTTTCTTGGATTCCCAGCAAATACAAGCACTCCCGCTTGTGTATCTTTAAGCTCTTGAATCTGCAACTGAATTGATCACCAAGTTCTTGATATAGTCTTGATTCTTGATAACCCTAAGTATGTGTGAAGGCAAACACCTTTAGATCTCACAAAAGATTCACACACACAGCATAAAGAGCAATCTCAAAACATGGCTGGGGTTTACTCTTTTATACCTAGGGAAAAACGTAAAACCTTATATGTCCAACGGGTCTGGGCTGAGTTAGAAAATTCTGCAGAAAAACAATTTGCACGACTTTCGATCGATCAAGCCTAATTTTCGATTAATCAAGCTAGGTAGATTTACATTGTAAATCTTGCAGTAACTCGATTCTAACTTTACTTTGAAACATATACTTTGAGCAAGTCTAAATAAGACTAAAATGTTTTAATCATGGTTTGCTAACATTACAAATTGAAGTTCTAATACATTAGTCCCTAATTCCTTAGAACCTAACATCAATCACAAGCAGTTGCAAGTATAAGGAATCTTACCAAACCTTTTGGCTTATCCCAAAATACCAACCTACAATTGAACCTTTACCCTAATACCCAATTGGACTTGTATTGTAGTAGCAATCTTCCAATTCAATGCATGAATCCCAGAATGTGACTAACTAATGATGCACGGATCCAAGTATGTGACTGACATCAACAACTTGAAGAAGATGTTGGCTACAAAATTATTCAGTTCATCAACAATGAAGATCAGGAAGCTCCTTAGTTACAAAACCTTTGGTATAAAGATGTAGTAACTTCTTTAGAGAGAATAATACACTAAGTCACTTTTCTGCATGTGTTCTCTATATATAATGACTTTTAAAATAAGTCTTGTATATGTCTAGGGTTATGATAAAAGAAACCCTATACAAATATACAAGCATGGGCCGAAAATCAAATCAAGAATTTCTAATTTCGTAAGTTTCGACAGAAACAGTTTATGTTGAGCTTGTGTCGAGTTTCGACTTTAAATCTTGATAGAAATCTTTCTATCAAGACTGCTGTCGAGCTTTAATGAATAACTCTTTTTCACTTGTTTCTTGGTCAAATCTTCGTGACTTTAACATTTGACTTGAACAACATGTTTCTTAAAGTTTTAAACCCATCATAGATCTACCCAATTACAAGTAAAGTGTATTTTGTCAAAAGATTAGCCAATTACATAAAATATGTCCCTAACAATCAACACAACACTTTTAAGAAAACATATATCCATGTATAATTTTCCAAAATGTGGTTGACCCAAAAATAATGTTTATGTAGTATGGATATTTTCCAAAAATCCCATTAAAAAGCTACTTACCTTACAACCCCCAGAAAACCTAATTCTCCAAGCTCCAAAAGAGATTAGCTATAACCTAAACAATATCAAGCAAACCTATCACAATAAGCATAAAGCTTGAAATTGTATTTAGCTAAAAATTAGGAATTGCCAAATAAGCACTTAATTAGGCAAGCCTAGTACTTAACCTATCAATAATGTATTCCGCTTCCAAAGTTTCTCAAAAATTTAGTTCACAAGGCGTGGGCTCCAATTTATAATGTTAACCCATTCAATATCATCTCCAACATAATGACTAGCTTCCAAAAAATTTATATAATATCATCAAGAGAACCATGGAAGCAAAATCACAATATCCTCCAAGACAAACAATTTAGAACTTCAACTAACTCCAAATAATTAATAAAAATTATATTTACAATCTATTTCATGTTAAAAAGCCAAAACCCCCAAAATTTCACCACTTAGTCACAATTATAAAAACTACAAACCCACTCATCAAATAAATCCACCATGACAAAATACATACATATAAGCACATAAATATCACTTCCAAAGCTCATAAATCACATGGGTATCATTATCAAAACTTAGATAAAATATAACATCAAGCAAAAGTATAAAATCCCACATAAAATATTAGAAAATTTTGCCTCAAATAAAAGATGTAAAGGTGCTTAAAGGTTCTTAAGGATTTTCTGGTGATCTTGTCGGAAAAAATGATGGTGGAGATGATAGTGTGGGGTGGGTACCTTGGGAGAGTGTGAGGGAGTGAAGAGAGGAGTGTTAAGAGAGAAAATGAAAAAGAAGAAAAAGAAAGAAAGGAGAAGTGAGGAACTTTGGCTGGCCAATAGAGGAGATAAATTGAAATGAGTGGTAGGGAATGGTGGGGTAGGTGGGGCATGTGGGACCTAAAAAATATATGTCCATAACTTTTTTTTGGGTACTTGGATGTTATATTACTAATTACATGGCAAAACGGGTGGGTTGGGTCGGGTTGGGTTTGGGTCGAGTCAATCGGGTTGCGGGTCAAACATATTACAGGTTAAAATGGGTCATTTTAAGCAGGTTAAAAATAGGTCGGGTCAATCGGGTTGCAAGTCGGGTCGGGTTGACTTGTATTTTTCACATAATTTTTTTAAAATTTTTTAATTTTTATTTTTATAAAAGAAACAACTTGTATCCAAGCATTTTCAACTTTTATAAAAGAAACAACTTGTGTACCCTTCTTCGCCTACACGGCACGTGCATTTGGGGTGATATCCTTAGAGAATTGGGTTCTTGAGTTGCGATTCTCAAACCTTAGGGTGAAGTTTTCCAAACAAGAAGTGATGGTGTCTATCGCCTTCATCACATCACTAATATCAGAGTCAACTTCACACCCTTTTGACCATTTGAGATTCCATTTGAGATTCCCTTTGCCATTTGCCTTTGAAAAACTACATTCTTCAATGCTTGAAGCTTGTGGCAATTAGGTCTAGTGTGTCCTTGGATTCTACAATGGTGGCTAAAATGTTGAACTTGTGGACCTCTTAGAGACTTAGGAAGAGACTTCCCTTTAGCCTTGGGTTTGGCCACAAATGGGTTTTGAGGTTTTGTCAAAACCTTCTGAATAGTTCCATTTGGCTTCTTCTCAACCCTCACATTCTCAACAATCAGAGTTGCTACCATTGGTTCCTTAGCTTTAACAAACTACATCTCCTTGGACACATTAGCGCTTGAACTACTTTCTCCAGTGTATCCTAAACCGCTTTTGTCTGAAAAAGGCTTTTGATGTGCAAGCACTTCATCAAGTTTCTTGGAGGCTACATGCTCCATTTTGGCATTAGCTTGAATCACTTTAAGCTCAATGATGATGCCAAAATCGTCAGTTGGATCACTTATCCAGTTCGAAGTATTAGACGATCTCGTAGGACCTGCAAGATAAAGGAGAGATAGATCGAAGAGACCACCGGGTTGTGCCCGGTGGGAGAGCCTCCGATGCTTAAGTTAGTATTCACTCATATCTTTCATATTTAGACAGTGTTTTGTAATAGTTTTTGACGTACCTTAGCTAGTGAGACAAATTGTCCTTTTATAGGTGACTTAGGTAGTTGTTGTACATAATTTAGGGTGATTATTACCTTGATTGTAATGTTCTTTGTCTTGATGAGAGTTTATGACATTTGATGGTCGTTATTGAATATGTTGAGCGATTATCTTTGATGGCCTACTAATGATGTAAGGTCATCCACATTAATGGACGACCTTAATGATTTTTCTAGACTCATCACTCAAGAAACTTGATCTTGGAGTAGGCTTCGGTTAGTTCTTCATTCAGCACCTCAACTTCACACTTCGTTTCTTTGTACCTCATGAGTATGCTCTTGTAGTCTTATTCAGCTTTCTTCATTTTTCTGATGGTTGCCTTAGCCACTCTAGCATACTTTCCAGTCTTCTTAAGAAGAGAATTATAGGATTCTTGTAATCCCTTTGCTCCATCATCTTCATCATTGAATTCTTCCTCGATCCCCATAGACTCTACTTCAGTGTGCTCACCGAGTTCTTCCACTAGAAGGCTTAAATCTTCCAATGAGTCCATGATTGCAATAGCCATAAATGCAGAGTAGTTTCCTTCTCCATTGTAACTTTCTTCCGAATATGAATTGGAGCCATCTGAGTCACTAAGGGTTGTTATAAAAACTTTACCCTTTGCTTTCAAATACATTGGGCATTCTTTCTTCACATGCCCATGCCTTTTGCACTCAAAGCACGTGACTGCTTGAGATGGAGAAGAGTCTTTGGAATCCTTCTTTTTGAAGTCTTTCTTGAAATTTGATAATTTGTCATTCTCAAAAGACTTCCTATCCCTCTTGAACTTTAAGAACTTACAAAAGTTCTTAGTAAGGTACACCACTTCCTTTTCAACCTCATCCTCATTCGAGGAGTCTTGAGCTTCCAATCTTTTATTGATTGTCTTGAAAGTAAGAGATTTGCTCTTCCTTTGTGATGGTAGAGATAGCTCATAGGTTTGAAAAGATTTGATGAGTTATTGAATTTTAATCTCATTAAGGTCTTTACTCTCTTCGATGGTAGTAACCTTTGCACGGAAGCTCTCTGGCAATGATCATAGAATCTTCCTCACAATCTTGGAGTCCTCCATCTTTTCTCGCAAGTTGAATTTTCCAATCACCACTTCATTTAGCTTTCCATAAAATAAGTCAAATGACTCGTCTTCACTCATCTTCAACTCCTCAAAGCGTGTGGTGAGCATTTGCAACTAGGTATCCTTCACCTTTTTGGTGCCTTCATAGGTAGTCTCCAAAATTTTCCATGCCTCCTTGGCAATTGAAACATGGGAGATCCTATGAAACTCGTCAGGTGAGACACCACCAAAAAAAAATAGCATTTAAAGCCTTGCTATTAGCATTATCTATCGCAAGGGCTGCCTTATCCCAAGTGCATTTGGCAGCCTCTATCCTAGTCCATCCTATCTCGATAGTGTCCCAAGCATTATCATCAATAGAACATACAAATGCCCTTATATAAACTTTCCAAAAAGCATAATTGCTCCCATCAAAGTATGGAAGAGCAATAATCGATTGAGATTGATCCATCTCAAAAGGGTCTAGGATCACACGGAGGTAATGAAATCATAACAAGTGCACCCACTCTGATACCAAGTGAATGTTCAATTAGTGTGTAAAACACTAATGAATGTTTAGGCTCCTAATTTCAAATTAAACAAACACAAACTTATACCTAAACAATATATGTGCGGAATAATAGGTACAAGTAGAAACCCAAGCAAATAAACAACTCTACACCATAATTAATCATAACACAGCGGCAATTAAAAGGTAAGAGTATAGAGAGATGTAAACACAAAGATAACACTAGCATGTGTTATTGAAGAGGAAACTGAAGAACTCAACGAAAAACCTCTCCACCGCCCTCTAAGCGGTGAAATGATCCACTAAAAAATAAAGTTAGGATACACGAATAGCAATAGACCCTCCAAGCCTAATCTACCCAATGCACCTAAGTCCTCCAAGTTTTTTGCTTCAACAAGGTTACGCTTAACCGTGTCTTCTTTTAGCTTCCCGGATCCTACAATAAGCCCATTGTATCAACCAAATGAATTAGTCATCTCTGAATTGCTTTCCAAACACCAAAATGCCTCCTCACTGATATGGGTATAGAGAGATAAGGATTTGACAAATTTACCTCTTAAGGATATGTTAATGGAGAGGGTGAGAGTAGAAGAATTTAGAGAATCAAATGTCTAAGATTGTGGATGAGTCAATCTTAGTTTTTCTCTAGGGTTTTTCTATCAAAATTTTTTCTGGAAGTTCTTTACATTTCGTAGGTATAAAGGTATTTATAGTAGTGTACGTGAGGAATGTGAAAAGTTAGTTTTCTGCAAAATAGTGCATTCTGGCAACTTGGTCTCGTGACTCATACCAGTCTCGAGTTCCAGTCACAAGATAACTAATTAGCCAGACTGTCATTTTGTCCTGTAGTGCTTCAGTTGTCGTGACCTTTCAGCTTCCTGCATGCTTCACACGTGTGGCATTTTGGCAAGTTACCAGTTGCAAGTCACTTGAGAGATCCAGTCGTGAGAATCCTCCAATGCACACACTTGAATTTTTTACACTCTCTTACACACAACCCTTACATTATTCCCACCTAAATACAGGTTATCTAATTGTTAAATTACAAGCAAATTTAGTACAGAACAAAGTCAACACATGATTGAATAAATTCAACCTTACACATATACATGGCCATTTTCATTGAGACATACAATGATCTTCAATTTTGAACTAATATAAAGTCCAAAGTTCAAATTACACCATCTAGAAATGTTTTAGTTTTTTTCATTATAAGTTTAATTTTTTCAAATGAGTTCAAAAAAAAAAATGCCATCGACATGTTCTTTTAGTCACATGACTTATTTAATGAGTTATGTGAATTATTCAATAATTTAACAAGATATGTGATTCATTACATCTAGATTGTTTTATAAACTATCACATAATGGGCAGGATTCTTCCAAATTAGTTTAAAGGAATTTTTTGTTCTTTCTTTAATTTTGATTTGATGGAATTGTTTTGTTTTTAAAAAAATATTCTTTGGCATTGTTGCCTTGTCCTTGAGTTTATTAATTTTTGAAATTGAATTTTAGTATTTTACAAAAAAATTTTAATTTGTTGGGGCATATTTTATTGTTTTGAAAGATAAGATATTGTTAAATTATTGTTGCATTTAAGATGTGGATTGGATTGGATGGAAGTGGATGAAGGAGCTACATTAAAAATGGGTTATAAGTTAAATTACTTAATTAAAAAAAAAAAATGGAAACTATAGGGACAAAAATGAAAACTGAAAAAATTTAGAGGGTGTAATTTGTGTATATATATATATATATATATATTTTTTTTTTTTTAAATAAATATATTTCATTATCATAGTGAAATCCTAAGTTTATTAGATAACCATAGTTTAGGTTTATTGATCTTTAGATTCTCAAAAAAAAGGTTTATTGATCTTTATATTGTTTGTAACATATGCAAAGTAAACATAATCCCACATGCAGTGAAGTAGAACTTTTGGTTAATCTATGGTTTAATTTATCATATATACTCTTCACTGGGCATTGTAATACAACAATCTTATATAGTAAAAAGGCAATTTCTAAAGACTTTTTATTGTGATGTAATCAGTTAAGTTGAACCGTGTTAAATTCATTGTTCCTAATATTTGCCTTCTTCATTTTCTCCTTCGTATTCTCCTGTACAATTCTAACATGATATCAATTCAAGTACGGAGCTAGGATTTTTATTGGGAGAAGGGGGGAATATATGAACAAAAAAATTCATGAATGTCCAATTAATATCAAAATTTTTTATTTGAGAATTTTACATAATTGGGATATCAACATTAGTAGTTGGCAATTTTGCATTATTGTCTTCTAAATTATTTTTGAAGAATTTAAAATTGCAATTTATTTTTCCATAATTTATAAATCAAATAAAAATTATATTTATGATCTCATTATAAGTCTAATAATCTTCTAGACTAATTATTCTTACAAATAAAGAAAGAATAACACAAGAATGTGGGTAGTATATATGTGCAACTATGCATAATTCATTAATTATAAAATTTTGTTCTCAATTTATAAATTTAATTGTTATTGGTACGAAATTAATTATTTAACTACGTAATTAATTATTTGTGAGACATTAAGCAATTATTTATTCAACTATGCAATAATTTTTTTTTTCCATTATACAATAAATTTGTGTGACACTTTTATCTCAATATGGAATTAATTATTCAACTATACTACCCAACATTATTAATTATTCACCACACGATCGAAGACATCCACTGACAGCACTATTAAAATAAAGCCAATTCAAAGCATTTACTTTACGGCTTTACCGTTGCAAATATTTTCTTTTTAGAAAGAGTTTCAATTTATGGCATCGATTCTTGATGATAGTTTTTTATTATCAGATAAAGACACCATTTGGTTTTTGGTGTAGGTGAGAATTGAACTCCAAATTTTTTATTCAACCATTAAAGATTTTACAAGTTGAACTAATTAGAATCCGCTATCATTATAAACTTATAACAACTAAAAACCAAAGAAAGGCTTCTCAAATAATAATAATAATAATAATAATAATAAAACCAATTCAAAGCACTCACCTAGGTAATGCCACTTGTGATCATTATTATTAAATAAAATATATTTGGTTGTAAGAGGTTAGAGCATTATAATTTGGTGTGCTAGATAAAAAAACCAATTTTAGCACACCAAAAATCAATTTTTTGCCATTTTTTCATACTATTTAACAATACACCATACATCTTATTTGCTATTTTAGCATACCAACCATAACTTAAAAAAAAAAAAAAAAAAACTTATCACCACCACCAAAAAAAAAAAAAAAAAAAATCAACTCAACCAAACCCAAATCAAAACAACCCAAAAAGAGTCAACCCAACCCAAGTCCCGATCAAAACAACAAACACCAGATCACAAGAGCGGTGAGAGGTTGAAATTTTTGGTGGTGGTGAGTGGAAACCAGTGCCATTGGTGACCGTGGTAATGAGCAATGAGGGTTGGTTTGAGAGAAGAGAAGAATGAGAGAGTGAGAGAGTTAGAGAGAGGAGAGGGACGAGTGGGAGAGAATAAAAAAGAATTAAATGGAGTAATAGATATGCTATAGCAACTGCTAATAGTAGCAGATCACTGTAACATGTTTGTAAACATTTTTTTAGAAATGGCACAGTAAATGGAGCTTGTTTTTTATTTTTTGGTTGCTAAAATAGCATTTTGGGTGTTTTAATATATCTAATGCTATTGCTCATAAAACTTAGTTAACCTAATTCTTAGGTTAGACAATTTAACTCCACATTAACTTCTTCCACACATTAAACTCTAAAAAAAAGCTAGTTTTGATGGGGGCTTGCCTAGCCTAACACACTTTAGATATTTAGTGTAAAACCAGGCCTTAATTGAATTAAAATAAAATTTTAGTTAAATTCTAATTAAAATATAAAAACATGTTTTTTTTTTTTAACTTAAAAAAATTATTATAGCTATTTTACTATTCATTTGCACATACATAGGCACTTGTATTAGTTCGTGCAAAATAGCTTAAGTGGAAAATTTTGTCCAACCAACCCCAATAGCCACTCACATAAGATAATGTAAAATTGTGCAAAATCCATCTAAAGCTATGGTAACCATAAAAATTTGTAGTGGCACAGTTCATGTGCATATCAGAGTTTTATTCCTTTCTTTTATGTATCTTGAAAATAAAGGAAAGGAGTAGAAAATGGTGTGGTGCGTGACAAGAGAACCAATTAAAAAAAAAAATTATTATTTTTATGAAATAAAGTTTAGAATTGTAGTCTAATGTATGTGTTTTTGAAGAATTGTTTAATTAAAATAAAAAATTAGTTTTTATGCTAAAATAAATATTAATTTTTGTATGAATTGATGTGAATATTTTGATTTATGTTACCATTTGAATTTTCTTTTATATTTTTATTATTTTCCGCTGGCCATAAAATTTTCCAATCTCTCTTTCCATCTCTCATTAGTCTTGGGCCTTGGTTGACTCTTTGATTCTCCTTCACTAAACCTGGAATCACCCAATTGGGCCAATTTTGTATAATTAGGCATGGATTTCCATGGAATATTTGGGTGAGGGAGTAGGATTTTCTTTAGCTTTTCCCTTCGGAATGGGTTTCATTTCCCCACCTTGGATTTGTTCAAATACTTAAGCCTGATTGGTACACATGTTTAAACACATGTTTTCAGTTTTTAAACAACATTACACGTATTTTTACGCATTTTTTTACTCACACATATTTTCAAAAAAAATTGAAAACTATTGTTTAAACACACGTACCAAACAGACCCAAAAATCACATTAAGGAATTACCTAATTCTGGATTTTCAAGTGTGGAAGACCTTGATAACCTACTCAATTTGTTATAGCAGCAAAATATTCTCCCCTTTTAGCAAGCTTCTGTTGGAAGTCGGTGGGGACGATAACGACAACACCCACTGGCCAGTGCCATTACCTAATGTCTGGGAGTTTCGAGGTGAGATAGAGATCTGGGCCAGCTTAAAGCGAGCCTGATGTGGGGACTATTTTGGGTTGATTGAGCAAAACTATGACTAAACATACCATCTATCTATGTTGATGTGGATGTGAATGCTCAGCCCTTTTTCTTTTTTTTTTTTTTTTTTTTTTTTTGTTGAGAACCAAATGAATGCTCAGTTGAGATTGGTTTTTTGTTGTGTCCCTGATATTTCTCCCCTCTTTTAAATAGCATGGTCTCTTCATATGATGCTTCAATTTTTGACGTGGATATTAAATCCTTGTATGAATTTTTGTTGACCCAATAATAAAGATAGAAGACAGAAGAGAAGAGAGTAGAGAGCTGAGGGTGACTGTTCTTAGTTATGAATCTGAGTTTTGAGGATGCCAGTGAAAATTAAATTAATGAACCTTAAATGTAACAATAAGAGAATTTAATGATGCCACCGCATACTCTTGGTGCAATGGTCACTCCACAAGTATAAGTGCTTGTGGGGTATAGGGAACAAGGGCCGAGATTCAAGTCTCCAGGAAAGAGTTTCACACACATGTACTAAATTAGGCTAGAGTAGAAATTCTATCTTGTATTAAAAAAATAAATAAATAAATAAAAAGTTTAAGGAATCCATTCAAGATAACAAAAAGTTTGGTCTTTATAATTGAGTGTGCTTATGGTCTTGATTGAAACATTGTTATTTGCTTTGTGTTATTTACGTGAGACATTATGTATTGTTATTTGTTTTGACTTCTTTATGTAAGACATTATGTATATTTGAACGTTTAGACCCCAAATTACAAAATATCAATTCAAGCTTATTATCAAACACTTAATGTGCAGAACATGAACATAAGTACAGAATTGATAAACAATTTAAGCCAATTATAATCACATCCACAAAGAAAATAAAAGGCAAAGATAAAGGAAGAGAGATGCAAACACAAGGATAACATGCAATGTGTTATCGAAGAGGAAACCGAAACCCTCAGCATAAAACCTCTCCGCCGCCCTCCAAGCAGTAAATAATCCACTAAAGAATGTAATTGGGATACATGAACAACAGAAGACCCTCCAAGCCTAATCTACCCAGTGTACCTAAGCCCTCCAAACTTCTTGCTCCAACGAGGTTGCGCCAAACTTATTTCTTCTTTAGCTTACCGGATTCCACTATACACTATAGCATTAACCAATAGTCATTGGTTCCTTCCAAACTGCTTCCCTTAGCACCAAATGTACCTTCTCACAGACGTAGGTGTGATGAGAAAAGGATTTGGTCAATAGCCTCTCAAGGATGTATCAATGGAGAAGAAGAGAGTAGAGGAATTTGTAGAGTCTCTTAGTGAAGATTTGGGATGAAGCAATTTTGTTTTTCTCTAAGGTTTCTCTCACAAAATTCTCTCTAGAAGCTCTCTTGATTTCATGGGTATAAGGGTATATATATAGTGGTGTGTGTTTAGAATACGAAAAGTCAGTTTTTGCCAAATAGGGTAAGTTGGCGGCTTGACCTCGTGGCTTGTCCAAGTCGCGAGTTCAAGTCGCAAGGTAACGGCCTGGCTAGCCTAGGACTTTTGTCCTATAGTGCGACAGCTGGCGCGACCCTTTAGTTCTCCTGTGTGCTTGTCACGTGCCTTCAATTGGCGGCTTGCCAGTCGCGAGTCAGCCACAAGTCCTAGTCGCGAAACTCTGTTCTTTGCATAAACTTGAGCTTTTCTTTACATACTACCCTTACATGAATCACACCAAAATACAGAGTTACTAAGTGCTAAATTATAAGCAAATTGGCACGGAATAAAGCCAACAAGATGGTTGATAAATTTCAATCTTACAATCTCCCCCTTTGGCTATTATGTGACAAAACCCTAAAACAAACTCTAGACTTAACGCGTGAGTTGGGAATAGTTGGAAAACTCACTCACACCTAGCTTTAGAATCTGTGAAACTTTTGAACCATAATAACAAGAACTCCTGAAACACAACAACACAATAAGTTCATTGTATGCAGAAAACTTGTGATATATATGGAGCAAGCACAATGCGATCAAGCACAATGGAATAAAGCAATAGACCATGGCAAAACCAAAACAAGCAATAACTACATACAAGTGATCGCAATATTCATTCACACTTGGAATGAACATCCAGACATTCAAGTAGACAAACACAAGCAAATCACTTGAATGACCAACACTCAACCAATGCACAGTACATGAAGTATGTGCATCTAGGAAAAATCCTACATGGGCACAACAGTGACATTACTTAAAAAGAAATACATAACATTAAGTTAGAAGTACTGATTTAGCAAAGCACACAAGATGCATAAAGCAAGGTACAAATCACAAAGGCCTACAAGTGTGCATAAACAACCCTAAAAGCTTACAAAAGTAACATGAGTACAAACCATAAACATAAACCTTAAAACCTACAAAGGTAGCAGGTACAAATAAAAAAAAAAAAAGATATGCTGAATAAACATCATAATATATACTAAGTAAACTTCCACCAAAGATTCAAACTATCCAAGAGTAATGAGTTTTAACCACACAAAAACTAGAACTAAAGTGTAACAAACCTATAACAACAGCAGTTAACCAAAACACAAAACACAGTAACAAAGTTAAGAACATAACAAGATATGATAATAAAGCTCCCCCTAAAAAAAAAATCACTCCCTCTCAAGTAGTAGCCCCCAAAAATTCTCCCCATTTTTGACTGGAATGGCCAAAGGGTCGTTGCTCCTGGTTGGTATGGATGATGTCAAATTTGGCAGAAAGTACATCAAGCTGATCCTACATTCCTGTCATCCTTTCAGTATGCTGATTTTGAACCTCTCTGAGTGTATCAAGTCTCTCCAGGATGATCTGAAATGCATCAAGAGGGATAGCTGATGAAGTTGAGGCTCTACTCCTCTTTTTTCTGCTCCTGGGTGTGACTGATTGTTCTGCAGCTTTTGCTTCGGTCTCCATTGGATCTCCTTCTTCTTGAACATCCTCCTCTTCTTCACCTGGAAGATGACTTTGTATCCTTGTGAGAGTAAATTTGTTTATGGCAGATAGAGGAGGCAAGGGACTAATATCCTGAGGGATTGCAACACCCTTTGCTCTGAAAATCCGCATAAGAAGACTAGGGAAGATTTGTTTGGCCTTTGAGGTGGTTTTAGTCTCATCCACAAGTGTGTCATATATGTGAGAACTTATATCAATGAAGGTTTTCTCCTAGAGCTCCATAAGGAAGATGGCTCTGACATTCGTAAGAGTGGTCATCTTTCTTATGGGATACAAGTTAAACATCATGACAATAGTCAGACACCTCAATTCTATAGAAAATTCAGTAGTGTTGATACATCTCTTTTCTTTAACACCACCAAGCCGAGACTGAACAACATCCAAAGATAGCATCTTGTCTTTCTAGTTGGTGAAATCATAGTCCTCTAGTCCCCTAAGCCCCAGAACCTTATCAATATCATGAGCATCTGTGGTGAACTCATGTCCTCTAATCCAACAGTTTAGCTCATCCTCCTTTATAACATCATTTGTATAGAATTCCTGTATCAAGGGTTCGCACACAAGGGGTAGGTCACCCAGCAGCTTCTCCCATCCCCTACCTTTAAAACATTCTGGAATGAATGTATCTTTCAAGTCATTTAGATCAATAAATCTTTCCTAAATGATGGTTCCTTTTAAGAAGAAATCCTATATCTCTCAAAGTGTTGAATCGACCTAAATAAGTTAGGATCCATTTTTAGCCTTTTGTCAGATTTCGTAACAACAGTCTTCTTCTTTGTAGGAGATGCAGCCATCTGTAAACAAGTAGAAAAGGCCACAACAAGAACAAAACATATAATGTGGAAATGCACACACATTAGTAACAAGGTAATTATAAGGATAGAAACAGAGTGACCAGGCAAAACACAAATTAAGCACAGATGATAACCAAAAATGGATAGATCAAGTTAAACAAGTTTAATTAGTATGAATGCAAACAGGAGCAAAAATAATGGCATTGTAAAGACACATTCAGATAGAATTGAGCAAATGACAATGAGACATGGCCCAATGAGTATGAACAGTGCATAAAGGAAAACAAATGCAGCAACACATACAAGATATGGTGATTCAAAATAATGCTAACCACAAACACCAAAAACACAACCAAACATACAAACTTAGAATACAGAAAACCCTAAAACCATATGCCCAAAGACAATCTATTAAATATCAATGCTCAGACCAAAGATTAGCAACTTGATGAAGACACATAACCCTAGAACACCACTGAAACAAGAGAAAATATCCTCACACAAACATTCTCAACATATTTAGGCAAACCCATTTTTGAATACAATATATTGCAAAACACAGATGCACCATTCAAATCAAGAAAATAATGACCAAAACAGTAAGAGTAAAGTGAGATATATAAAACCCATACCTTTTTCTTGGTGTTTGATGAAGACATGATGCAGAAATGGATTCTTTTTCAGTGAGACTTGGAGAGTTTGAGAGAGAGAAATGAAGAAGACAATGAACAGTCACTAAAGTTTGAGGGAAAAACTGAAAAACAATTTTAAAAACTGTCCATAAAATGCAAAACATGCGTTTTTTGCGACTTAATTAAGTCGCCAGTCAGTTGTCAGGGTAAGCCACAAAACACTGTAAGACCAAGATTTCCAAAAAACATCTTCTAAGTGCTTTTCGTGACTAGAAGGTCTACCCGTGAGATAGTCGACAGGGGAGCCACAAAAATCTCTGTGTACCCCTCGCAACTGGACTTTCCACCTGCGAACAAGTTGCCTCATTGAGCCGCAAAAACCATAAAAACTCAAATTTTTGAAAACTTTCCTAAGTATTTTTCGCGACTGCAACCATGACCCGCCAGTAAGCCGCGAAAACTCTCGGAGTAGGCTTGCGACTAGGACATGCAACTAGACCTACCCATGACTGAGTTGCCAAATTAGGGCAACACTGTTTTTGAAATTTTTGACAATTTTGTGAAAACAAAATACTTTCCAAAAACAAAATAAAACATTCAAAAATCTTTTAGTGTTTGATCAACACAGATTGAGCTTGTGAAAACACATTTAAACAAGTACAGTCACACAAATGAATATGACATTCATTGAACATAGACTTGTGTGTTGTGTGTGAATATCAAAAGTGAGATAGTCCTTAGTCTAATGTGAAACTTCAATGATCAATTTAATCAAGGCATACACAACTAGTATTAGATAATGTGACCCATCTCAAATATAGAAATGTGCATATATGACCTCCCACATAATCTTGAGTACAATTCTTTGAAGTTTTTCATTTGGCTCCATTTTCAACATATCATTTGATCTTTTTGAAGAAACATATCTCATTTTGAGATTGATACCTAAAATTTTCAATATTTGAATTTGATGATTTAGCCTTTGGCTTTTTGGCATCATATATTTTATCTTGATTGCTTTCCTTTTTTCTTAGTCAAATATTAGTATGTGCGACAGGCTATTACAGTTTAATATCTCTTTTCATTTGGAGATTTACATTTGGTGAGCTTTTTAAGTAAAAGCAATAAAAATAAAAGTGGGAAGATATATAGACACAAGTCTATGCATGTCTCAAGATTAACAAAACCATTCACTAATCATTCGTGACAAGGTTGAAGATCTATTTACAATAGTCACAAAGATTTCAGAAGTTCTTCCACAATGATATGAGTACATAAGATACAAGCTAAGCTCATTAAATGCACAAAATCATTAGTACAAAGGTACAAGGCAAAATATACATTAAGACAACATTCAACAAAGTTGATCAAACTTTTGGATTTTCTACTTTTTATGTGTTTTTGGATTTTTGACATAAAAGTAATAAAGATTGATCAAAGACAATGTAAGAACATTTTAAAACGAAACAAATAAACAAATAACAACTAAAAACAAACAGAAGCATAAGGCAAACAACCAAACATATTCACAAGGCATAGAAAGAATTGATGCATGGACATATTATGATGCTTATGCATGGGTACCGTTTGTTACCCACACGTCACGTGCGTTTGGGGTAATATCTTTTATGGATTGGGTACGAGAGTTTGGACTGTCAAACCTTCATATGAAACTTTCCAAGAAATTTGTGAAGGCACTAATCATCTTTATCATATCCATTATTCCAGGATCACGGTTTTGACTTCTTGGTCCCTCACCACCCCAAGACCTATTGTCGTTTCTTCTTCCTCGTGACCGAGTAGCACTTGCATTGTTCAATACTCTCAGCTTGTAACAGTTGGATCTTGTATGTCCTTGCACTCCATAAAAGTGGCAAACATGATTCGATCTAGGACCCCATTGTGATCTCGAAAGAGATCTTCCTCGAGCTTCAAATCTGGCTTCTGATTGATTACGAGACTTATTAAACACCCGTTGATTAGCCACATTCTTCATCTTCTCAATCTTAATCTTTTCAGGAATGGACCTATCCACAATTGTCTCTTTAGCCTTTACAAACTTCACTTCTTTAATGACCTTGGCTGATGAGCTACTCCTTCCGATGTAACCCAACCCGGACTTGTCTGAGGAAGGTTTTTGAGATGAAATAACATCTTCTAATTTTTGGAGGAGTCTCTCTCTATCTTGGCATGAGCTTGCACTATCTCTTGCTCAAGAAATCTCACTTTTGTGTAAGCTTTTGATAGCTCACCATTTCGTATTTCAATCTCACACTTCGCCTCTTTGTATCGTGCCAGAAGACTTTTGTAATCTTCCTCAGCCCTCTTCATCTTCTCAATGGCTGCATTAGCCACCTTAGCATATTCACTAGTTTTCTTAAGAAGTGAGTTATAAGTCTCTTGCAATCCCACTACTTCTCCAACTTCCTCATCTTCAGAATCCTTAATTATTCCAATAGTCTCCAAATCAGAATGCTCCCCAAGCTCTTTCACAAGTGTACCCAAATCATCTGAGGACTCCACATGTACAATGGTCATAAATGCGGAGTAGTTTCCTTCTCTGTCACAACTCTCTTCAGAATCAGAACTCGAAGAGTTTGTATCACTTAGCGTTGTGGCATACGCCTTGCCTTTCCCTCTCAAGAAATTGGGACACTTCTTCTTGAGATGTCCATGGCCATTGCATTCATAACACACAATGTCCGAAGGAGATTGAAAATCCTTCACTTCTTTCTTCGTAAACTTTTTCCTATCACCTTTTGAAGATGAAAATTTCCCTCTGTTGAATGGTTTCTCACTGTTCTTCCTCTTTAGAAATTTGCGGAAGTTTTTCACAAGATATGCTACTTCCTTCTCCACTTCATCTTCTTCGAAAGGATCATACATTCTTTCGGTAATGGTTTTAATAGCAAGCGATTTACTCGTCTTGTGGGAAGGCAGTCCTAGTTTATATGTTTGGAGAGACCCAATCAGCTTCTGAATTTCTTGACTCTCTTCTATGGCTGTGACTTTTACTCTAAAGTTTTCAGGCAAGGACCTCAAGATTTTTCTCACCACTTTAATATCTTCAATCCTCTCACCAAGATTGAGCTTAGCAATGAAAATTTCGTTAAGCTTCCCATAGAATGAATCAAACGATTCATCTTCACCCATCTTAAGCTCTTTAAATTTGGTAGTAAGCATTTGGAGCTTTGTGTCCTTCACCTTCTTAGTCTCCTCATAAGTTGTCTCCAAAATCTCCCAAGCTTCCTTGGTAACAGTCATGTGAGATATCCTATGAAATTCATCTGGAGACACACCATAGAAAATAGCATTTAAAGCTTTACTGTTAGCATTGGCTGTCGTAAGAGCTACCTTATCCCAAGTAGATTTAGCAGCCTCAGGCTTAGTTTAACCTATTTTAACCGCATCCCACACGGTGTCATCAATAGAGCATAGAAATGCCCTCATTCTAACTTTCCAGAAGGCATAATTGTTACCATCAAAAAATGGTAGAACTTTTAAGGATTGAGACCTATCCATCTCAAAAGGGTCAAGGATCACACTCAGGTATTTAAACCACAGTGAGTTTACCCGCTCTGATACCAATTGAAAGTTCAAAATGCGTGTAAAATACCTTTGAACATTTAGACTCCAAATTACAAAATATCAATTCAAGCTTATTATCAAACACTTAATGTGCGGAACATGAACATAAACTAAATACAGAATTGATAAACAATCTAAGACAATTATAATCAAATCCATAACAGAAAATAAAAGGTAAAGATAAAGGAAGAGAGATGCAAATATAAGGACAACATGCGTTGTGTTATCAAAGAGGAAATCGAAACCCTTGGCGTAAAACCTCTCCGCTGCCCTCCACGATGTAAATAATCCACTAAAGAGTTTAGTTGAGATACATGAATAGTAGAAGACCCTCCAAGCCTAATCTACCCAGTGTACCTAAGCTCTCCAACCTTCTTGCTACAACGAGGTTGCGCCAAACCTATTTTTTCTTTAGTTTATCGGATTCCGCTATATACCATAGCATTAACCAATAGCCATTGGTCCCTTCTAAACTGCTTCCCTTAGCACCAAATGTACCTTCTCTCATAGACGTGGGTGTGATGAGAAAAGGATTTGGTTAATTGCCTCTTAAAGATGTATCAATGGAGAGGAAGAGAGTAGAGAAATTTGTAGAGTCTTTTAGTGAAGATTTGGGATGAAGCAATCTTGTTTTCTCTAGGGTTTCTCTCACAAAATTCTCTCTAGAAGCTCTCTTGATTTCGTGGGTATAAGGGTATATATATAGTGGTGTGTGTTTGGAATACGAAGAGTCAGTTTTTACCAAACAGGGTAAGTTGGTGGCTTGACCTCACGACTTATCCAAGTCGAGAGTTCAAGTCGGGAGGTAACGGCCTAGCCAGCCTGGGACTTTTGTCTTGTAGTGTGACAACTGGTGCGACCCTTCAATTCTCCTGTGTGCTTCTCACGTGCCTGCAGTTGGCGGCTTGCCAGTCACGAGTCAGCTGTGAGTCCTAATTGCAAAACTCTACTTCTTTGCACAAACTTGAGCTTCTCTTCGCACTCTTTTCACACACTACCCTTACATGAATCCTACCTAAATACAGGGTTATTAAGTGCTAAATTATAAGTAAATTGGCACGGAATAAAGCCAACAAGATGGTTGATAAATTTCAACTTTACACATCATAAGAGAAAATTCTTGAAACACACATAAATACACATCAAAATTTACAATAAGCATAAATGTCATATTTTGATTGGTACATCTAAATTCAATTTTTCAACAAGTATTGTGGTAGTCCATATGTAAGTACTATGTAATCTAATCACAATTTGACACTTAAACAAGTTGTAAAATTAGGTATGATCTAAGCATAAGTTGATCAAAGGAGTGGATAAGGGAGCCCAACATCAAGTGCACATTCATATCGCCAATGGCGAGCTAGAACATATCTGCCAACCACTGCTAAATGAAATTAGCTCAAAATTCTAGCTTCTAAGATCAATTTCTATCCACAACAACCTCTCCAGCATGAACAAGTTTGACTTGTCCCATATATTTAGGTCCCTGCATAGAGCCCATGCATTGACTAGCACTTGTGCACCCCTTGGGATTGTGAAGCCCGTAACTTCAATATTCTGCTTTAGGTTGACATGAGTAGGGGTGTGTAGCCAACCCACCAACCTGCCAAAACCAAGTCGACCCGACCTTGGGTCAATTTTTAAGGACGAGTGGGTTGGCGGGTTTAGTTATGATTTTTTTTTTTTTTTAAATAGAAGATTGGGTTGAGTTGGGGTCATAATAATCACAACTCGCCTAACCCGACCCAATCCATCCCACCTATATATTTAAAATTTAAATTATATATATAGGGTTAGGATTTGTGGCTCAAGCCCAAAAACAATGAATTTGTAGAGCGTGGGTGATAAAGCTAGGTTAACTATGGAGCTAACAACGATTGATCATAGCATGCAAGTATAAACCAGCATAAAAGTACAAGTAAAGACCAAATGAGTTCAAATCCGAAGAGACTTATAATAGATTGAATATCAGTTACACTTCTTCTTTTTTCTTTTCTTCTCCCTTTTTCATTAGGAACCCTTCTTTATATATCCTTCTCCACTACCATCCCTATCGTCCACTTGTTCTCCATCCAGCCTCCTACTTGAGTTCATGTCATATCATGTATTTCTCTTAGCTTTTGTGAATGACGGTAGCTGAAGTTGTACTGTTTAAAGGTCTTCTCCACATAAATGCGGCCAGAAAAGTTGCTGCAGTGCATTTAATATGATGATGACAACTTTTCCTTCTAGATATTTCTCTGTTCCTCTTATCTCTAGGCATGTCTAAAGCTTATCCAAATTGCTGAAGTCACTAGTAAATTCATTTGAACCCCCCAGATATTTACATGACCCCAAAACCCCTTCATCCGAGGATGATCGTCTCTTCGGAACAATGATGCTCTCTTCAGACAGAGTTTCTTTGTCCCCATGTATCCTTCTTTTACGCGAAATACCCCTCGACAATTTTAACCTCCTCGGACATAGACTAGTCCTCAGCTTGGGCTTTAGGCCCACTATGTATGGCTGGGCTTTACCCACCCACAGCATATATTTACAAAAATATTTTATAATTAATAATTTTTTTATTTAATTTTCCCCCTATTCGGCCCCTCTTATATAAAACCCAATTACCTCGCAAACTCTAGCAATTTTATTTCTCTCTATGCCGCCTCCCATTCCCACTCTCCCACTCCACTCCTCTTTGTTTATAATTGAGTTATGACACTAGCTCATATATATTTTGTTTATCAATTTAGTTGGATATATTTTGTTTATAACTGAGTTAGAATACTAGTTTGTGTATATTTTGTTTATCAATTCAGGTAGTAGGTGGGATATTTTTTTTCTAATCAATTTAACAACAATAGTAATAAATAATAAAAACTGTCCAACCCATGGGTTCAACCCAACCTAACCCAATCCATGTGGTTGGGTTGAACTCTTGTGTTGAGTTGGCTTGGGTTAGAATTTTTTTAACCCACCATGATGAGTTGAGTTGAAAAATTCCCTCAACCTGATCCCTAGACGTGAGTGGAAGAGAACTACTAGGTGCAATTGGAAGGTACCGATTAAAACAAGTCAACATTTGAAGTAAACTTTTTTTTTTTTTTTGATGAAAACATTTCACATTTGTTGGTAATTGGATACGTGGGCCATTTGGCTTAAATACACAAAGACTATTTTCATTGATATATACATTGACATCCTTCTTCTATTACTATTACTATTACTAGTATGTAACTTGTATGCTTACGTATGAGAATGATGAATTTTAGTGATGTTATTGATATTAGTTTGGGTTATTAAACATATAGAACATTAGTTTGACCAGGATATTTGGAGATACTAAGAGGGTGTTTGAATTTTTGATTTCCATGACTTAATTCTCAATTTCCATAACTCATAACTAAAAAATGGTGGGACCCATAGCAAAAAGGTTGTTTGGCAAATGATAACTCTGTTTCCATCACTCAATTCTTTGATTTTTGAGTGATGAGTTATGGAAACTGAAAACACATTTTTGATTGTTTTCAGTTTTCATAACTCATTACTCAATTGCAAAATTGTAATTAAACACACATAGGGGACCCACAAATAGTGCTCAACTGCACTTTTTGACAACTTTTGACTTTTTTCTTTCTTTCTTCTCCTAGGTTGGCTGTGCGGTTTTTTTTTTTTCACTGAACCACTGTTCTGGTTTCTTCTTCTTTCCTTTTTTTTTTTTTTCTTCTTCTTCTTCTTCTTTCACTGGACCGCTGTTCTGGGTTTCTTCTTCTTCTTCTTCTTCTTCTTTTTCTTCACTAGTTCAATCTGCTCTGGGTTTCTTTTTTCTTTTTCTTTTTTTCTTCTTCTTCTTCTTTTACTAGTTCGGTCTGTTCTTTTTTTTTTCTTCTTCTTCATTGGTTCGGTCTGTTCTGGGTTTCTTCTTTTCTTTTCTTTTTTTTTTTTTCATTGGTTCAGTCTTCATGTTTTGGGGTTTTTATTTTTATTTTATTTACTTTTTTTCACTAGGTTCGGTAAGTTTGGATACTAAAAAAAAAAAAAAGCAGCACCGGGTGACAGGTTTGGGGCCCACAAATAGTGTGAAAATTATTGAGTGATGAGAAGTGAGTGATGGTGCCAAACAAACATGGTATTTTAGAGTGATGAGTGATGAGTGGTGAGTGACGAAAATTGAGTGATGAAAAAAAATAATCCAAACACCCCCTGAATAGATTTTCCTTGCAATTTTCATGATATTAGTTATGCCAAATTTCTGACTATATTGCTATTACGTATATAATTTTAAAAATCACTATTAGATAATACACATACAATATCAATTTACAATCATTGTATGTGAAATTTTACTAAATATAACACAAAATAAAAAAGAACAGATTGGTCTAATAGTATCTCCTAAATTAAACAGAGATATGTGCATGAGATCGTTTAGCTCGATTACAATTTGTTAGCTTCAAGATCTTCGCGTACAAAATATCTTAATAGAAACAATATAAAAAATACGATCATTAGTTTAGAGAAATAATAACAGCAAAAGCAGCAAGTTCGTAATGGACCATACATGCAAGTATAAACAAAATCTAATTTTGGTTCTAATTGAATTTTCTCCAAGATTTGGTTATATATATATATATATATTACCTAGTTAGTAATGGACCATACATAATCATGATATTACATAAATGACTTATAAATTTGAATTATTTTTTGTTACACAAAAAAAATGGCTCATAAAAATATAAAATCATTCAAACTCCTCGTTTTCTACATTAAATTAATTCACTTAACGCAAAAATTTAAAAGTTTAGATTAGAAGGGACATGTGATGCAAAATTAAACCTTAATTGAAATCCAATTTATATACTGAATTAACTCACTTAGTATAAAAATTTTAAAACTTAGATTAGATAGGACACACGATGTAAAATTATTCTTTAATTGAATTTTAATTTGAAATCTAATGGAATTTTTTCTTAACTCTGTCTATTTATAGAGAGAGAGAGAGAGAGAGAGAGAGAGAGAGAGAGAGAGAGAGAGAGAGAAATTTTTTTTACATAAATAAGATGGAATTTATGTTAACGGAACAGACTAAGTCCACACTCTCTTTTTATTTTTTGACTAAAACATTTCAGACACAGCAAAAAGTTGGAGCGGAAATGCTTTATTGCAGTGCGGCAGCTTCATTTTTTTTTTCCGCATTAATTAGTCGACTAGAGAAAATAAATAAATAAATAAATGGAAGGATCTAAGGGCGGAAATTTTTTTTACATAAATAAGATGGAATTTATGTTAACGGAACAGACTAAGTCCACACTCTTTTTTTATTTTTTGACTAAAACATTTCAGACACAGCAAAAATTTGGAGCGGAAATGCTTTATTGCAGTGCGGCAGCTTCATTTTTTTTTCCGCATTAATTAGTCGACTAGAGAAAATAAATAAATAAATAAATGGAAGGATCTAAGGGCGGTTGATGTAAATTTAAGTTAAATTGTATCTAGCTAACAGGAATTCACATACATCAGGGAATTCCTTTTGTACTCATCTAATTGCAGAACAATATGAAAATACTAAAGCATATTTTATTCAGTTCTTAAAGCAGAAAATTATTCTACATAGCTAAACAAAAAGCAAAACAACATTAGAAAATAATAGGAACAGCTCGTAATGGACGAGCCATATCTGACGTAAGGCCAAACTTATCCTCCAGGTTCATGTCCTCTGGTGTGACCCCATCTGCAAGCTTCCAATCAAATGAGTGGATGAGGGAGCCCAGCATCAAGTGCACCATTCGGATCGCCAATGGCAAGCCAGGACATATTCGCCTCTCACCACCAAATGGAATTAGCTCAAAATTCCTAACATCAATTTCAGACCCCAAGAATGTCAGCATCTAACATGCTAACACTGTGTTCCGTTTGCCATGTATGAATTTTCCATTATTGGGTTAATGGCAACGACCAAAATTGACATGGTTTTTCGTTTTTAGAGATTGAGATAGGCATGAAATCAAATTAGGAACCAAAAGGAGAATATGCCTAAAATGTAGAGACCAAAATTAAGTACATTTTCACCAAAAAATTAATAAATGGAAGGATCTAAGGGCTGTTTTATGTAAAGAGAAGTTAAGTTGGACTCGAGTCTCGACAGGAATTCACATACTTCAGGAAACACCTTCTCGACTCATCTTACTATAACATTTTTTGCACATAAACAATATTATAGACCCATTGATGTGAATAGTTTTTTTTAGCAATGTAAAACTCACCATTTTTATATTTTACAATGGCCGGTGTGATTGCTCTAATTGCAACACGATATGAAAATACAAAGGCATATCGCATTTGTTATTCAGTTCTTAAAGCAGCAAGTTATTTTACATAGCTATGCAGAAAGAAAAATGACATTAGAAAGTGATAGGAATAGCTCGTAATGGTTGAGCCATATCTAATGTAAGGCCAAACTTATCCTCCAGATTCATGTCCTCTGGTGTAATTCCATCTTCAAGCTTCCAATCAAATGAGTGGATGAGAGAGCCCAACATCAAGTGCACCATTCGTATAGCCAATGACAAGCCAGGACATATTCGCCGCCCACCACCAAATGGAATCAGCTCAAAGTTATGGCCTCTAACATCAATTTCTGACCCCAAGAACCTCTCTGGCATGAATGAGTTTGGGTTGTCCCATATGCTTGGGTCCCTGCCTATAGCCCATGCATTGACCAGAACCTGTGCACCCTTTGGGACTGTGAAGCCCTTAACTTCAACATATGCTTCGGCTTTACGAGGAAGTAGTAAGGGAACTGCTGGGTGCAATCGGAAGGTTTCTTTGATTATAGCTTGTAGATAAGGTAACTTAGGAATGTCTGATTCTTCAACTGTATTGCCCCTGCCAATGGTTTGCCTCAGCTCCTCTCCGGCCTTTGATAGTATCTCCGGGTTGTGTAAAAGCTCAGCCATTGCCCATTGCAGGGTGGATGATGTTGTGTCCGTGCCGGCAGAAAATAGATCCTTTTGGAATTTGCCACGTGATTGAAACAAGTTATACATAAACAATAAGTCAAAGCTATTAACTTACTATGAAAAACATTTATGTTAAACAGAAAAGAGTAGAAATATACAGACCAGTAAGAAATGTTTAATCTGATTTTTATCAATCTCCACCCTGTTGTCCTCACTGTCGTTGAGAAGAGTATCTAACACATCTTTCTTTGATATAAAACCAGGTACTTTTCTTAACTTCAACCGTTGACTAATTATGTTGTCATAGATGTCTGTCATTTTCCCGAAGTGAATTGTCATACGCCGCCTTATGCCTTGTATGTCAAACTTTCTTAGAATGGGAAAATAATCCCCCAAGTTCGGCTTTCCGGCCTCTTCCATGATGCTCGACACGACCTGCTTGTACACTCTAGCTGTATCTGAATTTGGGTTTGCTAAATCCATTGAAAAAATGGTGTTTGATAACAGATTCAGTGAAGTTTTAAAGGCTGCTCTACCAATATCAACTGCATCACCGGCTAGGCTGCTTTTATGGATATCAGTAAGGAGCTCTTGCACTTTCTTGCGTCGGAGATTTTGGTTGGCATCAAGAATCTTACTGGCAAATAATTCAGAGTTGCATATTTTCCTAAGGTTTCTCCACCGAGTGGAAACAGGCATCCAAGGCAAGCCAAACTCATGGTGTTTGTGGGCATGGATACAATTTGGGATGGTACGGTTTGAGAACACTTGGTCATGGGTTTGGAGAACTTCTCTGGCCATGGCTGCTGAAGATATGACCACTGTGGTTATTTGGCCTAGCTTTAGGCTCATTAAGGGACCATGAGTGTTGGCAAGCTTGGCCAGTGTTTTGTGAGGTTTGTCACCGAGTTCAAATACATTTCCGATGATGGGAAATGATTTTGGTCCTGGGGGAAGCTTACTGGGTATTGCTGTGCTTCTTCTTGGGATGGAATGAAGCGCTTGAATTATGGTCCAGCTAAGGCATAGACAGATTACACAGATCCAAAAGTCCATCTCTGTCTGTGTCTCTCCTAAAAGACCACAAAACAAGTGTACTTATAAGCACCTCTCGCACTACCAAAAAAAGAAATGACAGTCACTTTCTTTGAGTATTCTATATTATAATTATTTGTATGATGTAAAGGGAAAAAGATTAGGGATCAAGTTTTCAAAATAAGCTTCACCTACTTATATATCACGGACCCGACTTCTGTATAGTGAAAATTTTTGCTGAATATGTTTAAATTTGAATACATGTTTAAGAGTGGACACGTGTCCACCATTCAACATATCCAGATAAAACTTTCACCAAAAAAAAAATGTTTTTAACTTTTTGATTTTTAATTGAACCCGGCTTGAAAAAGAAAAAAAAGAAGGGGAGAAAAAAAAAAGCCCAGGTACAACTGTGGACGTGAACGTATGGTACACGGAACACATACTAGAAGACAATCTCAACCTGACAAGTGCGTGTACCTTTGATTCAACATTATTTTTGTGGGTCCAATCCGCAATAGCACAGATGAATGAATGAGGAGGTGAGGGAAAATTAATTAATGCTACAGGATGAAACAATAATGTTGAATAATAGGTACACATTAGTTACTTTGTTAGGTGGGTATGATGGAACCTACCATCTCAACCACCCATCAATCCCGTAGGGCTTGTGTTTATTGCTTGTTGTACACAATTTCACACACGATTTTTTTAAAACTGAAATCGTAATTTAAAATTATGATTTTGAAGTTTAAAGTCATGATTTTAAGTCAAAGGTTCAATTCAAAAATGAATGTGTGTAACAGCTTGTCACCCACAATTAAACCAGTGGTAAATATCCCCTTCCACTACCAATCTCCTATTCACCGACCAACAAAAATAACTGACAGATCCAAAAATTGTGACCCATAATTTGCAAAATGTGCTATTTTGTTATGCGCTTAAAATGAATTTCCCAAAAAAAAGAATTGGTCAATTGACCTTGTAATTATAGAGGCAGAGATTTTTATTTTCCTTAATTTCATTTTTTAATTGTAAAACTTGCCCTTATATCTATTAAAATTTTGCATCATTCAAGTCTTTGAAATCTTGATTGGTTCCATTGAAATTTTGTTATTCACTTTGGTAGATGATTTAGTAATTTATATTGAAAATGAAAATTTCTCTAATTACACCATAGAGATGATAAAAGATGAGTTTTATTCTATGAAAGATCACCATCGAACATAATCTAGATATAAGATACTAAGTTCTTTTATTATAATTATTATATTTTTGTGCATGTATAATATCAAACTATACAACTTTTGTATACTTACTAGAATATTAAATATGATAAATTCTCCAAGAAAAAAAAAAGTAAATATACATACATAAAAGTTGAAAATTTTGTGTACGATATATTTATGAATTAAGACCTACATACATAAAGTTTATATATGTAAACAAACACAAAAGAGAATGCATGTTATCAATCGAATATATGCATCATCTCTCACAATATGTGAGTCCTCTAAAGTTATTGTGAGATCTACACATTATAAGAAAGATGATACATATATCTTACGCATGAGATAATTATTAATTAGAATCAAAGAGAATGATCATAAAAAGCCATAAAACATCTACCTCATTCCTTAAAAAAAAAAAAAAGTAGAAAGAAGAATTCAATCTCGCATTGAGTACTAAATTTTGTACTTAGGTGGGAATGCTTGATTTTTAACTTTGTTACATCATTAGTAAGTCACATTTTTATGAAAAAAATCATTTGTAGCTCACCTCACATTGAGTGCTAATTCCATTGGTGCCTTCTTCTTCTTCTTCTTCTTCTTCTTCTTCTCTCTCTCCTTTTTTTTCCCCCCTCAAATTGAGACGTGAGACGCTAAAATAAATCTGATTCCTTATTTATTTATTTATAATATGCTAGGAATACATATTATTAATAGAAAATTACAAGGGTATGCCAGAAACTATAGCCTACATAAACTGAACTGGCAACTCTTCCAACCATACAAAAAAAAAATAATAAAAATAAAAATAAAAAACATACTTAGCTAGTACAAACTTATTTACACAAAGCAAATACCAACAATATGAAGCAAAATGGATAAATACTCTTAATTTTAAAGCTATATAGTAAAATACACCTCTTTCCAAAGTATTTAATAAAATACCCACTCGACATTGCTAATGTTGAGTTTTACTTTCAAATGCACATAGAACTCAATTTTGAGGATGTCGAATTCTACATAAAACTTGATGATGATGCCGAAAATCGTCAGTAAACCGCATATCACTCACGTGCTCGAAACAAAACTTGTGAAACAACAACAAAGAAAACACTAGGAAAGTACCGACGTGGTACCGGCCAAAGAACCTCCGAAAGTTAAGTCAGATCTTTTTCATAACTCTAGAGTGCCAGAGCTGGGGTAAATTATGTGTACCTTGTTCCTGAGGGCTTTGGGGGTTTTTATAGTAGTATAGAATTGACCTCTGTTTCTTGCGTAGGAAGGGCATTTCCTTACGGGCAAGTTCATCATTAACGGGCATGTATTACAGAATCCTTCTCATACTAGGATTCTTTCCATGTTGGAACTCTATCGACTAAGGTTAGCCATGAGACGCAAGCTGTTTCCATTTAGGACTCCTTGGAAGTCACTTAAACCATATAGTAGCCACGTGCCCTTTGAGATCGGTCCACTTTACACTCGCTAATCTTGGATCCATCAACCTCTGGGATTCGTCTACTATTAGTCCACTGATCTAATACTATCAATTTCATTTGGATGGATCTGTCATCCTAATTTTACCCTCTTCAGTTAACCCCTCACTCCATGGATTCGTCACCTTCTTTGGACGGATCCATAGAATGACGGTATTAGATTCATCTTCCAAGAAGCGTGTATAGATTGATAGGCTAGCCTAGGGTCATTTAATGTTTGTAGGGGCACGTGTCACTTTTTTAGTGGTTAATCTCCCGAAACGAAGCGTCCCTTCGTCTTCAGTGCCATTCTCTCTATATAAACTAGTTTCCTTCCTTTTCATTCTTTACTTTCTTTAGCAAATTTGTGATCAGAGCACAACTACCTCCCCTGACAAACTAGCACATCATTCACTTAGCGCGCCCGTCATCTTCACTTCTCCTATTTACTCGTCTTCAAATGGTAAGTACTTCTCACCTTACTATTGAATTTCCTTGTTATTTTGGAAAGTCATTTGCACACCCGTCGTGTATGTAGATCTGTTTGTGTCTTAGGGTTTACTCGTCACATGTAGGTAAAAGATGTCTAGTGCGTCAAGTAACCAATCGTGTGTTCACGAGGGGGCGGGCTATGATGAAGTATTCCTATCAGGGCAAAATGACCCTGGCACTTCAAGTGAAGAGAGGGATTCGTCAGCCACCTTTCCTTCAAGGGATGAGGAGATAAATAGGTTAGAGGATGACTATAGTGACGGCCTAGATGGCGGTGTGCCCCCTATTCGATCCGTCATAGGTCTTGATGGATTGAGGGAGTTCATAATGTTACCTTTGTGGATGGTTAACAATTTTGTTTCCATAATCAAAGAGTCTCACTTCAAAAAACTTGGGGAAAAGTTTCAGATACCTGTCAACATACCCCTCCGTCTACCTTACAAGTTGAAGAAATGCTACTATGAGGGTGTTGAAGGTGTTGGGGTTTATGAGTTGATGCTGAAGGCTGGGCTCAGATTCCCCCTAAGTTCGCTCCACCGTCGCCTCCTCCAATACCTAGGTTTGGCTGTCACCTAGATCTCCCCAAACACCTGGAGGGTCTTCCTTGGCGTGGAGGTTTTGTACAGGGCTATGTCTAATGGAGCACGGAGGTTGACAGTGGAAGAATTTTTTCACTGTTGCTGTTCGGGCTGAGATTGCTCAGTCAAAAGGCATGTATAGTTTTATGCCCAGGAGCCTGTTGTTAAGGCTCGTGTGTGATACCCTCGACTCTAATAGAAACTGGAAGAGTTGGTATTTTTCCATGGAGGGTGATGAGTGGATGTGTTGCCCTGGTGACAATGAATATATGCCTGTCAACACAACATAGGGCATAATGCCCCCGTCTAGTATGTACCCATCCATGTTCAGGTCTTTAACAATTTTAATTTTTTACATGTTACTTTAACTGTCCTCTTTTTGTAGTTCGAGACCAACCACAAGTCTCACTTGAGCAGTGGAGTTTCTTGGAGAAACTTTTTAGCAAAACCAAGCTATTAGAGAAGACGTGGGCTAAATTGGTAACCTTAGACACTCTTTTCTAGTATTGTGACGGACTAGAGCCCACAACAGCCACCTGTCGCTACGATCTTCAAGTTCGTCAACGTAAGTCCGTTACCCAATACTCTTTCTTTGTTTTTGTATTATCAAACTTTTGATATCCATCTGCCTTTGTATAGAGATGGGCGCTGCTAGGAGGATGGCTTATATCAAGCAGTAAGCTTCTTTGAAAAAACAAGTTGAGGGTCAGACCTCTAAGGGTATGGGTTTGTCTAAGCCGTCTACTAAGAGGAAGCAATAAGAGAAATCTGACCATCTTCCTAAGAAGCCTAAGATCGTTCCCAAGCCCGTCATGGGGCTGAAGGTTGAAATTAAGAAGACGATCACAATCCTTGGGCAAGGAAGGGGTAAGGGTTTCATGAAGGGCCCTACCCCCGTTACTGAAAAACCATTTGTCCTCCTCCGTAAGGATTCTAAGTACTTATTAGAAAAGCTCTCATCCATCATCACGTCCAACAACTACGAGGACTTGAGCAACCATGCTACTGAATCTATGGGGGAGACGAGGCTTTTTTGCATTGCTTAGGTAACCATGTTCGTCCTCTATCTCTTTTTCTTTCCTTCAACTTGCCTTGTTTCTAACTCTACTTTATTCCCAAGAAATTTTAATGATGAAGGGACTAATGGGCTGTTGCTTGAACCATGAGATGACTCTGAACCGTATTAGGGTGAAGGCGAGCTCAACAGAGGATGAGCTAAACGAGTTGAAGGCCTAGAAGACACTCTAGGAGAAGAAGCTTGCCTTATCAGAGGAAGCAAGGGGTGAGCTAGAAAAGCAGACGGAGCTACTGAGGCAAGTCCTAGAAGATAAGGAGAAAGAGATCAGAGACGCCAAGGATCAGCTTCATCAGGCGAAGGAGGAAGCGGTACGTGAGTATCGTGACTCCAACGCCCTCTTGGTGGAACTTGAGAGCTCGTTTGCTGAGGGTTTTGATGATGCCCTCCATTAGGTCAGGACTTCTTATCTAGACCCAGATGTGTCCCATGTCACCATTGAAGTCCTGGACCAATCAACAGTTCAGCCCGTCCTTTTAGAAAGTACGAATGACTTATTTGCTGATGGTGCCCTTCTTGAGGACCCTCATGATGATGGAAAGGCAGCTCAAGTTGAAAGCCAAGCCAATCAAGTCAAGGACAACACTCGTCATACTGAGGGGCTAGTGATTAAAGAGAAGAATGAAACTCCCGTCCAAGCAATAGATTGAAACTCTCGTCCATTAGGTTTTTTTTTTTTTTTTTTTTTTTTTTTTTTTGGGAATTTGTAAAGATTTTGAAGAACAGTTTATGTCTTTTTTCAACCGTTGCTTTCTGTATGTAGACATCTCCCCTTATGGGCTTTAAGTAATTTTTAATTTTTTATTCTACTATCCGTCTACTTGTATGCTTTGTGGATTTAAGTTGTTGTTGTACTAGTCCACTCATGGATAGTTTTAATCTATCCACTCATGGGCTTTAAGTAGTTTCACTTCATCATGTCATTGAATTCGTCCACTTTCTGGACAGTTTCAATTCAACCAATTATTTAACCCGTCCACCTTTATGGATAATTTTAATCACATGCCGTCGAATCCGTCTACTTATGGACATGGTTTCCTTTTAACCTATCGTTGAACCCATCCACTTTACGGATAGTTTTAATCCAACATGTCATTGAATTCGTCCACTTATGGACATGGTTTCCATTCAACCTATCGTTGAACCCGTCCACTTTATGGATAGATTTAATCCAACATGTTGTTGAATCCGTCCACTTATGGACATGGTTTCCATTCAACCTATTGTTGAACCCGTTCACTTTACGGACAGTTTTTATCCAACAAGTTGTTGAATCCGTCCACTTATGGACCTTATCGTTATCGTCTTTATGGGTGAACCCGTCCATTATGTTGGACATGTATCTACAACGGAGTGTTGAACCTATCCGTTTTATGGACTTCATAATTATCATCCCTTGGATGGATCCGTCCACTATGTTGGACTTGTATTTTTGACTCAATGGATTGTTGAACCTGTCCACTTTTTTTTTTTTTTTTTATGGACCTCATAATTATCATCCCTTGGACGAATCCGTCCACTATGTTAGACTTTAATGAAATATATAGACATGTAGATATTACACATGATATTTCTGAATAACTCCTCTTATTGCATGGTAAACATGTGAATTGTAAAAAATTGTTCTAAAGAAAAACTTGCCCTTTGGCCTAAAAGGAAACTACGAATAAAATCTTAACTAAAAAGCACTAAATTGGTAATGAGGAGTATTGTGTTATTGTTCATATTGTTGCACCTACTAGTAGTATTTCTTCAGGTGCTCCGTGTTCCATGAGTGATGTAGCTTTTGCCCGTCTAGTGTCTCTAGGTGGTAGGTTTCCTTCCTATGCCACAATGCAACTCTGTATGGTCCTTCCCAATTAGGTCCTAGCTTCCCCTAGGAGGTGTCTTTTGTAAAACCCATCACCTTCCTCAGGATGAGATCTCTAACCTGGATGTTGTCTAACGTTGGAGTTGTAATGCTTGGCTATGAAATTTTGATACCGTGCTAATCTTTGTTCAGTTGTTGCTCTTACTTCATCCACCAAATCAAGTTGTAGGCATATAGCTTCATCATTCTTGCCTTCATTATGGTTCCCTACCCTGTAGCTTGTAAGTCCCACTTTAGCCAGGATGACCACCTCGCTTTCGTATGCTAGTCGAAATGGGGTTTCTCTTGTAGGTGTCCTCGTCATTGTCCTGAATGCCCATAAAACTCATCCGACCATATACCCTTTGTCCCCTTGAGCCAAGTCTTGATAATTTTGAGCAAGGATTGGTTCGTGACCTCAACCTGTCCATTGGCTTGCGGGTGGGAGGGCGAGGAGTAGTGGTTCTTGATTCCTAGTTATGAGCAAAAGTCTCTGAATGCATCATTGTCGAATTGCTTCCCGTTGTTCAAGACCAAACCCTTAGTATACCGTACTTGCAAATGATGTTCTTCCATACAAAACTTCACACATTTTTCTCAGTGATTGTGGCTAGGGCTTCTACTTCTATCCACTTGGTGAAGTAGTTTATACTGACTACTAGGAACTTTAATTGCCTGACCGTCATTAGGAATGGGCCTATGATATCCAACCTCCACTGAGTGAACGGCCATGGGGCTGTCATTAGAGTGAGCTCCTCGGTTGATTGCCTTATGAGGTTACCAAATTTCTAACACTTATTGCATGCTTTAACATATGCATGGGCATCCCTTTACATGGTTAGCCAGTAATACCCGGCCTGGATCAGTTTATGTACCAATAATCGTGATCCAAAGTGGTTTCCGCAAAATCCGTTATGGACTTCTCTCAATACATAGTCTGTCTCTTCAAGGACAAGGCACCTTAGGTACAGACAGGAGAAGCCTATTTTGTAAAGAACATTTTTAATTAGAATGAAGCGAGTTGCTTGAACCTTCAACTTCCTTGTAGCCTCCTTGTCACTTGGTAGCACGTCATCCCTTAGGTAGGAGGCTATTGGCGTCATCCAATAGTTCTTAGGGCCTATCTCTTACACACTTGTGTTGTTCATTAATGATGACATTTGAATGAAGGATAATACCTAACCGAGGATGACCAGTGCTCTATTGAAGCAGCCTTAGCAAGTTGGTTGGCGTGCTCATTCTCCTCCCTTGGGATTTGAACGAACTTTACTCAGAGGTTGTTAACCCGATCCTTCACCTGCTTGAGGTACTTCTTCATCTGTTCATTCTTGCAGTCGTAGTCTTTGTGAACTTGACTGGTTACTACCTGAGAATTGCAGTATACGACTAAATTTTTAGCTCCCGCGGCCTTGGTAAGGTCCAGCCTTGCTATCAAGGCTTCGTACTCTACTTTGTTATTGGTCATAGGGAAATCCATACGGACCATGCATTCAATCTTATCTCCTTTCGGGCTATGGAGTATCACACCAACTCTGCCTGCTTGCTTAATGGAGGATTTGTCTGTGTCGATGCTCCATTGTGGGACCTCTTCTGCCCTTTAGCCTTCTACATTAGTGAATTCTGCAATGAAGTCGGTGACCACCTATCCCTTAATTGCAGTGCGTGGGCGGTACTGTATGTCAAACTCACTCAACTCTATTACCCATAATGTCATTCATCGAGTAGCTTTGGGATTACTCATTGCTCACCGTAGGGGTTTGTCAGTTAGAATGATCACCGTGTGAGCTTGGAAGTATGGCTTAAGCTTACAGGTTGCTATAACTAGAGTGAAGGCGAGCTTCTCCATTTGTGGGTATTTTTCCTTTGTACCTCGAAATGCTCGACTCGTGTAGTACACGGGCTTCTATACCCTGTCTTCTTCCTTGACTAAGGATGCGTTGACGACGGCCAAGGGTACTCCTAAGTAGAGGAATAGTACTTCCCTAGGCTGGGAAGGATTCAGCAATGGAGGGGACAAAAGGTAGGTCTTTAGGTCCTCGAATGTCTGCTGACACTCGGTTGTCCATTTAAAAGATTTCTTCAGCGTGTAGAAGAAAGGTAGACATTTGTCCGTTACCTTTAACATAAACCTATTCAATGCTGCTATTTTGTCGTTGAGGCTTTGTACTTCTTTCACGTTCTTTGGGGGTGCCATCTCTATTATGGCCCAGATCTTGTCTGGGTAGGCCTCGATACCCTTTTGAGACACCATGAATCCTAGGAACTTTCTCGCCGTAACTCCGAAGGACACTTGCCTAGATTGAGCTTCATGTTGTAGGAACGAAGGGTGTCGAATGTTTCTTTGAGATCTTCTAAGTGATCTTCCTCCTTTCTTCTTTTCACTAGCATGTCGTTTACATAAACCTAGACATTTCTCCCGATCTACTATAAGAACATCTTGTTCATGAGCCTCTGATATGTTGCGCCGTGTTTTTAAGGCCAAATGGCATTACTTTATAGCAGAAGAGGCCTTGGTTAGTGACAAATGAAGTTTTCTCTTAATCTACTTTGTCCATTCTGATCTGGTTGTAACCTGAAAAAACATCCATGAAGCTTAATAATTGGTGTTGAGTTGTAGAGTCAACTAAGGTGTCGACCTGCAGGAGGGGGTAACTATCTTTAGGGCATGCCTTATTCAAGTCGGTGAAGTCTACGCACATCATCCATTTCCTGCTAGCTTTCTTGACCATTACTACGTTTTCCAGCTAGTCAGGGTAATAAACCTCCCTAATGAATTTCGCCACTTGCAGCTTATGAACTTCTTCCGCTATAACTTGGTCACGTTCTAGGGCGAATACTCGCTTCTTTTGATGGATGGATGGAAAAGAGGGAGATACATTCAGTCTATGCACCATGACCGAAGGGTCTATTCCCGGTACGTCTTCATGGCTCTAAGCAAATACATCCCAGTTATCTTTGAGAAAAGTTGTAAGTGCTTGGCAGACCATCGGGTTAGCGATGATACTAATCCTCATTGTTCAGTCAGGCTTAGAGTCGTCGAGAAGTATCTTTTCAAGCCTTTTAATGGGCTTTGTCGCCATCCGATGTTCTTCTATGTTCATGGCCAAGAGGGTTGTCCATTTCCATCATAGCTACATAGCATTTGCACGCAGCCATATGATTTTCGCGCAGCTTCCCTACTTCATAATCTATAGGGAACTTGATCATTAAGTGGTCGATCGAGGTTACAGCCTTTCATGAATAGAGGGTAGGCTGTCCTAGGATGGTATTATAAGCGAAGCAGTCAACCACAAGGAATGTTACGTCCTTAGTGATTTGCTAGTGGTAGTCACCCACCGTTTCGGATAAGGTGACTACACCAAGAGGGAACACCTTTGTTCATCCAAAACCAATGAGCGGAATGTTCATCAGAACTAGTCGCCCTCTTTCAATCCTCATCTTTTGAAATGGTGGGTAGTAAAGGATATCAGCTGAGCTACCATTATTGACTAGAACCCGATGTAATTTGTACTCCCCTACTCATATGCTGACGACAAGTTCATCGTCATGCAGGTGGTGAAGACCCAGTAGTCATCGTGCCCCTACAATCATTCTTATCTCTCCTATGGGTGGCCTAGGATGCTCATTCTCCCATTAAGGAGCTTGCTCTTGAGTTGGGTCTGCCCTCTCATTGCTGACGAACCTTTGTAGCTTTCCTTGCCTAATAAGGGCTTCAATTTTTTGCTTCAAGTCATAACAGTCAGTTGTGTCATAATCATGATCACGATGGAAGCGGCAATACTTGTCTTTAGATCTCATATTGGGATCTCCCTTCAGCTTGCTGAGAAATGTCAGAGCCCTTTCGTCTTTGGATTGCATAAAGACTTGGTCAATTGGGGCAGTTAGCGGGGTGAAACTCGTGAATTTCCCCGTGAGGTGTTTAGAGTGCCTGTCCTCCCACGATTCTCTTGTCCTAGCCATCTTCCGCCCCCTATCCTGCCATACATCTTCTTATCTTTCCCTCTTCCCAGGCCTCTCTTCTCGGGCCAGTAATGCATCTTCTACATTCATGTACTAGGTTGCCCTGTACAACATATCTGTCATAGTTTTTAGGTCATTTTTGTATAGGAAAAATTGGAACTTACCCTTCTGTAGTTCATTCGTGAAGGCAGCCGCAAGTATCTTGTCGTTAGCTTCATCAATTAAGAGAGCCTCTTTGTTAAAGCAGGTGATGTAGGACCTCAATATCTCGTCCTCCTGCTGCTTAATGTTCATCAAGCATGTAGTTGACTTCTTATACTTGTGTCCCCAAATGAAGTGTGAGGCGAACTAGGCGCTCAACTTTTTGAAGGTACCAATGGAATTGGGTGTTAGCCTGCTGAACCAGATCCTTGCAGATCCCTTCAACATGGTGGAGAAGGCTCTATACATGATCTCGTTTAGTACCTCCTGTAAGTGCATTAGGGTCTTGAAAGACTTCAGGTGATCTAAGGGGTCCTTGGATCTGTCGTAATTTTCCACCTGCGGTATATGAAACTTTGGTGGGAGGGAGAATGAAGTGACAGACGTTGTGAATGGAAAATCAGTTTGATGGACCAAGTCGTTGATGGTTCCTTCTCTCAACGTTGGTGCCTTCTTGGTCTTCCTCCTGAGTATTAAGGTTTACATTCTTTTGGTGCAACTGTTCTTCCAAGTCGTGGTTTTGTTTGGTGAGGCACTCCACGGCGGCAGTGAGAGTTTGAACCTGTCTCTCAAGGGCAGTTGTGCGTGGTTTGTCTCCTTGAATGTTGTTGGTGGTTGCCATTGAGTGAGTGAGCACTATGCAACTGTTTGTCTGGGAGTCAATAGTGTGGCTTATAAATTGCAAGTCCCCACAGACAGCGCCAACTGATGATGTCGAAAATCATCAGTAAGTCACACAACACTCACGTGCTTGAAACAAAACTTATGAAACAACAACAAAGAAAACCCTAGGAGAGTGCCAATGTGGTACCAGCCAAAGACCCTTTGAAGGTTAAGTCAGATCTTTTTCATAGCTCTAGAGTGCCAGAGTTTGGGTAAATTATACGTACCTTGTTACTTGAGGGCTTTGGGGGGTTTTTATAGTAGTGTAGAATCGACCTCCGTTTCTTGAGTAGGAAAGCATTTCCTTACGGGGAAGATTATCATTACTGGACGTGTATTACGGAATCCTTCTCATACTAGGATTCTTTCCATGTTGGGACTCTATCGACTAGGGGTTAACCATGGGACACAAGTTGTTTCCATTTAGGACTCCTTGGAAGTCACTTAAACCATATAGAAGCCACGTGCCCTTTGAGATCCGTCCATCTTACACCCGCGAATCTTGGATTCGTCTACCTCTGGGATCCGTCTACTATCAGTCCACTGATCTAATACCTTCAGGTTCATTTAGATGGATCCATCATCCTAATTTTACCCTCTTCACTTGATTTTGTTAAAATCGAGTTTCAAAATAGGAACGTTTTACACAATAATTTCAAAAGAAAGACACTTTGGTTTATAATTTTAAAATTAAGGGTATTAACCCATTTTTTCCCACTACTCTATTTAACTTGGATGGAATAAAACAAAACTATCATTTGCACAAAGCAGATTAATATTGTAACAAAGAATCCATTGTAGTAACCAATGTCTGTAAGACAGAGAACTTGGATTGGAGAGCCCGTAAAACTTAGAGTATTAGTTTCCAAAACCACATCAAAAGGTCCCAACATCAAGTCATTCAGTGCAAATTGGAAAACAAAATAAGCTGCCATATGAAAGAAATCCCACCTCTCTTATACCCATTATGCCCATTGGCCACCGCCAAAGCATGAATATATGAGAGTTCAGACTTATATCAAACTTTTTGAACAGCACGCCTTCGAAATCTTGTTTCAATCTAGTATAAGTCTTTGGCATCTTTGTCTCTATACAAAGAAAAAGGGCTCGAACTGTTGAGAGTTCCCAAGCCCTCATCAGTTCAAAAACAAAAGAATTATTCAAATGGAAAAGAAAAAATATAAGTTGATAAAAGATTGACAAGCTGACCAAGAAATTTATATTTATATAAAAAAGCAAAAGCGTAGTATTTATTATTGCTACGCTTCTGTTGAGCCAACTCATCCATCACGTCATTGATTACATCATTATTCTTTTTCTTATTTATTTTTTTCCTTTAATTTTTCTTTCTAATACAAATATATACGTAGTTGGCTTTACAAATTCATCTTTAAGTGGTTTGAACTTTACATATTTATTTACTTTAATTTTGATGTTATAATTAAATAATAAATCAATGAAATATCAAAACAAAAATATTGTCTATACATATTCATCTTCGGTAGTTTTAAGTTTTCATATAATTTTGTCTTTACATGTCTATTTACTTTAATTTAGATGTTTTAAACTAAAAATAAAATCAATGGAGAATAAAAAAAATGTCTATAAAAAGGTATTCACAAGTCTTATTTAATCTTTGATGGTAGAAAAGATAAAACTTGACAACTATCCCATATGAGGAGTTTGAATCATGCATGTTATAGATCTCCTACTAGAGGTTTGTACCCCTATTGTCCTATTATTTGACTAATTCATATATGTTCCTTGATGCAAGTGTTTTTTTTCCCCCATTTTATTTATAACACTAAATTCTCTTTATGAATGATGTTTGTTCTTGACCAAATTTAGGGGGAAATTATATTATAATATGTCTTATTTTGTGTTGTTTTTGGGTTTTAGGTTATTTGGAAAACAAAGGGATAGTCTAGAGTCTAGACAACATGATGAAGAATAATTTGTGCAAATGAAGAAGATGATCTTTGTGTAGTTTCCTTTCACTGTTTGTAAATATTTTGCATACCAAATTAGTAGCAAATTGTTTTCTTTAATTATTATATGATGTTCTTAGATACCTTGAGTAACTTTTTTAGGCATTTACAAATATTTTATATCGCTCTTCATCCTCCTTATCTCATTAGTGTATTCCATGAGATTTTTACGGAAAAAAAAAATTTCAACTTTGTATTTAAAATTATTTATTTCATTACTCATTATTCACATGTTGGATTAGATTATGATAGGATTTACACAATACTTCTCATTTTTGTTAAAAAAATTTCTCTACTTTTTTCCCCTTTGAAATTGTACTCTTCATTTGTGTGTTTATATATATAGATATATATATATATATATATATATATATATATATCTATATATATATATATATATATAAAGGAAAATGAGTTACAATCATCAAGTATAAATTAACCTACAACCAATATTTTTGCTTGGGGTTAGCTACCTATTTCTTTTGTGTGACTTTAAAGCCTTATTAAAAATTTTAATTTGATTATGCATTGAATTTTTGGCTTCATCACATCACATCACATTTGATATGTTTTACATATTCTTAACAAGGAGTTTGACTTTGATGTGAGTTTTAATTTTCCCTTTATTTTTTTATTTCTTTTGAATTGTATTTTTGTTAAGTTTTATTAATTTTTGAAATATGTGTTTTGGTGTTTTGGATTGTAGGATAGAAAAAATGAGGTTTGAGAAATTTGGTTTAAAACTTAAAGAATAATTTCTATATTCTATATACTTTTTACTGATATACAAAATGTTTTAAATAACTTTTATTAAAAAATGAATATTTTCGTTAACTTAACTTTTGAATTCCAGAGAAAATTGTATTGTTTTCATTTTGGTAAGACAAAAATTATATATATATATATATAAATACATTTGTGATTGTTCCTATATTAAATGAAAATATGATTATGAAATACATTACTCTTTCTTAAATTTGTCTAAATTTAAAAAAAAATAAATTAAATAAGACCACCTAAAAAAAATCCCTCGCAGTGCTTGAGTACACAACTAGTTAATATTTAAAAGCTAAAATATAACATTTAATTTTGCTATGCTCCTATTAGGCCACATTATCATAGCATTTCTATTCATTTGGTCCACTTCGGTCTATTTACTCCATTTTGGTCCACTTTAATCCTATTTCAGTCCATTCGATCCACTACGATCCATTTTGGCGCAGTTATTTAAAAATAAGAAAAGACAGGTTTTGGATTGAGAGTACCTATTTTAAATCAAAATATATTAAAAAATATAGATCTCAAACTTTTCCAAATTCTATTAAAAATTAGCAATTAAATCTCAAATTTATTGCACATATTTTTAATAAATTCAAACTCATTTCAAACCTATTATTTAAGGGCGGTTTAATGTAAAGAGAAGTTTAAATTGGACTAAAACTATAATCTCGACTAGAATTCACATCCATCAGGAAACACCTTCTGGACTCATCTTATTGCAACACAGTATACAAAAGAATATCGCATTTGTTATTCATTTATTAAAGTAGCAAGTTATTTTACATGGTTAAACAAAAAGCAAAAAACGACATTAAAAAGTGATAGGAATAGCTTGTAATGGTTGAGCCATATCTAATGTAAGTCCAAACTTACCCTCCATGTTTATGTCCTCTGGTGTAATCCCATCTTCAGGCTTCCACTAGAATGAGTGGATGAGAGAGCCCAACATCAAGTGTGATGGGACTAACGAACTCTATTACCCTAGACGATCTTATCAAACGTATTCGTCCACCTCGGTGTGACACAGACGAACACATGAAAGCCATTAATAAGAACAGTTAATACCTTGGATAGTTACCAAACATTTGGCAGACCGTTGGAGCCTTATAAAAACCCATATTCATGAGTCTTGAGGCGTTACAAAAAAGGGCACTAAATCCACAATTAAGGTCCCCAACGCCTAGGAACCACAAAGCTGTATATATACACTTCGATCAAATACAAACCAGGTACAAGAAACTCACTTAAAAGTATTTCATATCCTCTTATTATTCTCAAAAGGATTTTCATATACTGACTTTGGCATTGAAGACGGGGTGGCAAGCACCACATCGGTGACCATCCTTTACTTTTGTAGAGACGCTGGCAAGGACCCAACTCCATTTGGATGAACTTACAAAGACTGATGATTTGTACTTCATCAATTTGGCGCCGTTTGTGGGGATGACATTTTCGTACTTAGGTTCGAAAGCATAGTTTCCAATTAACTTCTACATTCAGATGGAGTCCAACCAGGATTCTATGGCATTAGCTCTACAAGTCCAGGCTCTTGCGGCTAGCGTTGAAGAGATCACTAGATAGAATCAGGAAATAAGGCTACGGCTTCAACAAGAGGAGAATCGATCTAGAGCCAATCAAGAGGATGAGGGAGATAGCCATAGAAGGAGCGATCATCGAGGGCTAACTACTCAAGATGAACAAAACTCAAATCTTCTCCAGGAGATGAGGAAGGAGATGGCTGAGCTGAGGAACGCCATTAGGGGGAAAATGGACTGAAGCCTGGATAGAATGATTAGGGCAACAGATTCACTCTTCACCATGGTAGTCTTGGAATGCCTTGTGTCGTCAAAATTTTGCTTGCCTTAGCTTGAGCTGTTTGATGAACTTAAGGACCCTCAAGACCACCTCAACACCTTCAAGATGACACTAGGCCTTCTACAGCATTCTAATGAAATACTGTGTTGTTCCTTCCCCACCACTCTCAAAGGAGTTGCAAGGGATTGGTTCACAAAGTTACCAACATCATCCATTGATAGCTTCGAGCAGTTGAGCAACGCTTTTTTATGCCACTTCGTCGGGGGACAATGCTCGAAGAGGCCAAAAGACCACTTACTCACCATTAGGGAAGGGGAGAAAGAAACCCTAAGGTCATACGTGAAACACTTTACTTGGGAGACTTTGGAGGTAGACAAAGCTGACGACAAGGTGCAATTGACGAACTTTATAGTGGGATTGAAGTCCAGAGAGTTCATGGTTTCACTCGCAAAGAATCCTCCTAAGACAATGGTAGAGATGCTCTTGAAGGCATAGAAGTAAATGAACACTAAAGATGATTTAGTCGCCATGAAGGACGTGGAAAGGCCAGGAGACAAGGGAAGGAAGGAGGACAATCATAGAGGATGAAAAAGGGAGCAACCAGATTGTCAGACTAGTGATGGGAGCAAATAGATAGAGGAGCTTATACAAAAAGGGAAACTGCAAAAGTATGTGAAAATGGGAGAATCTAGTAGGTTTAGAGGTGACAGAAAAAACCAGTGCGAATCTTCACCCAGGGACGAGGATCACAAAACCTAGCACCGGCCAAGTGTGATTAGGGAGATAAAAACAATCACAGGTGGTCCATCCACAGGTGGGTCGTTCAGATCCCTTAGGAAAGCATGCTAGAGACAGGTGAATAGAGTCCAAGAATGCCCCTATTTAAGCAAAGATGGACAGACCGTGACATGTTTTTCTCAGAAGCGGATGCTAGGGGAGTGAAGTAGCCTTATGACAACCCCCTAGTGATAATGCTCATGATAGAAGGATTAAATACCAAGAGAATCCTCGTGGACAATAGAATCTCTGTGGACATCATCTACCTTTCCGCTTTTCAGCAGCTGAAACTATATCCAAGAAGGCTTCACCCATTCGACTCCCCCCTCGTCAGCTTTAGTGGAGACAGGTTGTATCCCAAGCGCATAGTGACACTGACGGTTACAGTGGGGACTCACCTGAGGTAGCTCACTCATCAATTGGACTTCTTGGTGGTAGACTGTCATTCATCTTACAATGTGATCATTAGGAGACCCACGCTCAACTGTTAGAAAGTAGCCACATCTACCTACTACTTGAAGGTAAAGTTTCCAACAGAGAATGGTGGGGGTGAGGTAAAAGAAGATTAAGTACTGGCTAGGGAATGCTACCAGGCCATGCTAACTACCAAAGAAAACCATACATGAATGATCGAGGAGAAGGAAGAAGATAAGATGGAAGCTCTAGAGACAATGGAGTTGGTTGAAGGAGAAATAGCAGGGACGACCAGAATAGGGACAACATTGAGTCTCAAGATGAGGATGAGACTCATCCAATTTCTTAAAGAGAACCTAAATGTCTTTGCATGGAGTCACGCTGACATGCCAAGCATATCCACAAAGGTTATCCAACACAAGCTAAACGTGGACCCCAAGAAGAAGCCAGTCTAGCAAAGATGAAGAGACTTCACTCTAGAATGGAATCAAGCAATCATAGATGAAGTTAGCAAGCTGTTGTCAGCAAGCTTTATTCGAGAAGTTTACTACCCAGATTGGCTCGCCAATGTCGTCCTAGTGAAGAAAACAAATGGGAAATGGAGAATGTTCATGGACTTCATGGACCTGAACAAAGCATGCCTAAAAGAAAATTTCCCTCTATCAAGGATAGACCAGTTAGTGGATTCCACAGCAAGGCATAAACTATCGACATTCATGGATTCATTCTCAGGATACAATCAGATAAAGATGGCTGAAGAAAACCAAGAAAAAACCGCGTTCATCACGAGTCAATAACTCTATTGTTATAGGGTAATATCCTTTGGACTGAAAAATGCAGGAGCAACCTACCAAAGGTTGGTGAATAAAATGTTTAGTAAGCATATTGGGAGAAATATGGAGGTATATGTGGATGATATGCTTATCAAGAGTAAGGAAGAACATGCTCATCAAGAGTAAGGAAGAGTTTGCCCATTTAGTCGACCTCAAAGAAACGTTCGCCATACTCAGAAAATACCAGATGAAGTTGAACCCTAGTAAATGTGCATTTGGAGTAGCCTCGGGAAGTTCTTGGGGTTCATGGTATCCTAAAGGGGGATAGAAGCAAATCTAAAGAAGGTAAGAGCCATACTTGATATGACGTCACCAAAGACCAGAAGTCCAGAAGCTCACAGGATGAATAGTAGCACTCAATAGTCTCTAAAGCGATAGACAAATGCTAACCCTTCTTCAAGACACTGAAGCAAGCTTTTGCTTGGACTGATGAGTGTGAAACAGCTTTTCAAGAACTCAAGTGCTACCTAAGCAATCCACTCCTCCTAAATTCGTCCAAGGAAGGGGGAAACTTGTATTTGTATATAGCAATATCAGCCACAGCCATGAATGTAGCCTTGGTTCGAGAAGAGAACATGAAACAGCTCCCGGTCTACTATGTTTGCCAAGCTTTCCAAGGGGCAGAAGCCAAGTACCTAAGGATTGAGAAGATTACGTTCGCATTGATAATAGTTTTGTGCAAGTTGCGACCTTATTTTTAGTTGAATCCCATCTTGGTAATGATAGACCAACCCATCAAGAAGTCCATGAACAAGCCCGAGGCAATAGGGAGAATGCTCCAATAGGCAATCGAGCTTAGCTAGTTCGATATCGAGTACCACCCCAGGACAGTCATTAAGGCACAGGATATTGTGAACTTCATCGTCAAGTTCACTCTTCCAAATGAGGACAACCCCACTGACAAGACAGAACGGTGGACGGTACAAACCAATGGTTCGTTAGCCTAAAGAAGGGTAGAAGTAGGGGTCGTCTTCACCACCCCAGACGGAGAAATGCTTAAATATGGAGTTTAGCTAAAATTTCTAGCCACCAATAATGAAGTTGAGTATGAAGGAATATTGACGAGGATAAGGGTTGGAAAAGTACTATGAGCTAAAAACTTGCTCATTCAAAGTGATTCTAAGCTAGTAATAAGGCAGATAAAGGAGGAATGTGAAGCAAAGGAGGAGAGAATGAGAAAATACCTTAGATTGACGAAGCACTTAACAGAAGAGTTTGATAGGGTGGAATTCGTGTAGATCCCAAGAAGCCAGAACATGATAGCATATGAGATCGCGAAGCTAGCCTTGTCGGAAGAAAGACCAACGAGCATGGACTTAGAGATGGAAGTGCAGAAACATCCTAGCATTGAAGAAGTCTCTACATTTGCAATCCATAGTACAAATAGCTGGATGACCCCAATCATATCCTTCCTCCTAGATGGACACCTCCCATAAGACGTCGAGGAAGCTAGGAAGGCTAGGAAGAGAGCAGCCAGATTCACGATCCTGAATGATACCTTGTACAAGAGAGGTTTTTCCATGCCCTACTTGAAGTGCATTGACGAAGAGGAAGCCAAGTATATTATGAAAGGGATCCATGGAGGGGTTTGTGGAAACCATGCAAGCCCCAGATCCTTGGTAAGCAAAGTTATTTGAACAAGTTATTTCTAGCCTACTATAAAGGTAGAGGCAAGGGAGCTCATCAAGAAGTGCGACAAGTGCCAGAGGTTTGGGAATGTCTAACACCTTCCAGCCGAGAGACTGACAACAATAGCCTCTACTTGGCCATTTGTACAGTGGGGAATTGACATCGTTGGTCCGCTGCCACAAGGTAAGTCACTATTGATTACTTCATAAAACGGGTTGAAGCGGAGGCATTATCAACCATTACCAAAGAAAAAATCAAGAGTTTCGTATGGAAGAACATAATTTGCAAGTTTAGGATTCCACGAACAATCATATCAGATAATGGGCGGCAGTTCGATTGTCAAGGCTTCAGGGATTTTTGCTCAAGGCTAGGGATCAAGAACCAGTTTTCATCCCCAGGACATCCACAAGCAAATGAACAAACAGAGGTGACTAATCAAACATTACTCAAAATCATCAAAGCCAAGCTGGACGATGCTAAAGGAGCTTGGCTTGAGGAATTGACCAATGTCTTGTGAGCTTACAGAACTACAGCAAGAACCCCAACAAGAGAAACCTCCTTCAAGCTCACTTACAGCACCAAGGCAATAATCCCAATTGAGGTAGGAATAACCAGTATTAGATGAGAGATGTTTCATGAAAAGAGCAACGATGATCAACTAAAGGTCAACCTGGACTGCTTGGACGAGGTCAAGGATGAAGCTTCTAGCAGAATGACAAAGTACCAGCAGAAGATGGCCAAGTACTACAACTAAAGAGTGAAGCTCAGATGACTTGACATAGGGGATCTTGTCCTACGCAAAGTCACCCCAGCAACTAAAGACCCCGTCCAAGGGAAACTTGGCCCAACTTGGGAAGAACCCTACCAAGTTGTCCATTACTCTAGATAAGGCAGCTATCACCTAGAGACCTTAGACGGGCAGAGACTGCCACGACGATGGAACATTGAGCATTTAAAGACATACCACCAATAGATGTAATAGAAGATTGTATTCATTTTTGAAAGTAATAAAAGAACTATTTAGCCAATGATTCAATCCAAGTAAACCTAGCAGCTTAAAAGCCAAAAAAAAAAAAAAAAAAAAATTGGCTAAGTAAGAAGATCTGCCTAGACACATGTAAGTTACTAACGAAGCCAAAGAATGACAAAATCCCTTAAATGGGTGTAAGCCATAAAAAGAAAAATGGCTAAGTAACAAAATTTCGCCTAGACGGATGTAAGCTACTGACAGATCAAAAGCCCTCCAATAAAAGTGCAAGTCATAACAGAAAATTTTGCTAAGTACAAGGTACTAACGAAGAAGGAGAAACTAAAGGACAAACAAAGATCACACAAAACAAGAGTACAGACAAGTAAGTATACTATCACGAATATAACTAAAGGCCCAAAAACAATAGGCAGCCACCATTGTCTCCACATTAAAATTAAAAGCTCATAAACACTAGGCTACAAACATTGTTCTTAAATTAGAAATATTGTTCTAAAAGTAGAATAAAAAAGCCCAAAACACACTAGGCAACAAGAAATATATATACAAATGAACATAAGATTGGTTCAGGCAGTAGCTGCATCGTCACCAACTAAAGGAGGCAAAGAAGTATCCCTAGGAGCAGCCTTAGCAGGAGCAGCAGATTATGAAGCCTCGTCCGCTGCCATCTTCAGGTCGACAACCTCTATGTCTAGATTTTTGAGGTCACACCAGAATGATGTTTGATGAGATGATGCCTCAAGAGCTCGAATCCTTTGAAGTACCAACTGAAGAGCATAGTATTGTGCTCTTCAGTCTGCTGAAAGGCCTCAATGGCCTTAGCAGCAATGGTCTTGATCTTCTCCTTGGCCTCTTGGCGCTGTACGTCTTTCTCCACCATTAGTTGGCGCTCAGCCTTGAAGTCGTCCCCCATGACCTTGAATTTTGCCATTGTGGTGTTGACCTCACTCATGGCAATGATGAAGTCCTTCTTTAGCTTTGAATTCTCCACCTCCAAGGCCTCCACCCTCAACACCGCAAACATGACCTGGGACTCCTGAGCAAGATACTATGAGGTAATGTGAAGGCTCTCTCCCAACACCTAAAAGAAGGAACTAGACCTCAAAACTACACCCAAAAACAAAAAAAACAAAAATAAAGGAGAAAGAAAGGGGAAAAAGATGAGTTTGCACAAGTACCTGAACGAGCTTATGGAAATGACGACCTACAACCTCGTTGGCAGATACCTCTGAGAGAACTTTCATCTCCTCAGCAATAAAGGTATCTTATGCCCAAGCCAGTGCAACCCCAGCATCGTCTTAGACGCTGGAAGATTAGGAGTCAGCCTTCTCTTTCTACTTATCCTCGGTTTGCTACCTTTTATTACATTGAGGAGTAACCTCCTCAACTGAAGTGGTCGGGGAAGTAGTCCTCACCATCTTGGTGCCAAGAGTAGATGGAGTCGTTGTAGTGACGGGGGTCCCCTTCTCCATCACTCATACAGTCTTGGCCCCAAGATTAGATAGGGGCTTGTTCTTCTTAGCCCTCATCTGGGCGTACATTCCTTAGTTAAATTTAGTGTCCATTCCTGCAAGGGGAAAACACTTGTAAAAAAAAAAAAAAAAAAAAAAAAGAAAAAGGGAAAGGGGGCAAGAAAACCAACATGGACAAGCCTAACACTTACTCTTTTTTTCCTTAATCTCAATATTTCGCAAGACAAAGGCAGACGGTTTTGGACCAAGGCAATAAAAGGCAAGAGTTCACGGATCCACCAAATCATCAAAATCCTCGATCATCTTCGTGTGCTCAATGGCCTTCTCAATGCATCCCTTGTACCTACTTTTGAGCTTAGGCCATCTCTTAACTACACAAGACAATGGGCAAAGGAGTTAGTGACGATAAAATAAACACAATGAAAATTGAGGGACTAGGAGAAATAATGATGCACCTAAGTTTGGGATACTCCACCAATGGAGCAACCTTGGCAGATCACCCCAAACCTCGTTAGAGGGAGTCTCCCAGTCATCCCCAGACACAAAAAAAGAACCGGAACTTCCAGTATTTGAAGGACGAAGGTAGGTCTTGGACGATCCTAGTCCTCCTCTCCCAAGGCACCAACTCGTAATACCCATGCTTCTTAGACTCCTTTAAATAGTATAGGTAGATGAACCCGTCCACCCTAATCATGTCTCCGTCCATAGCAGCCAGCCATATCCCCATACAGCTGATGACTATCCTCCATGAATTGGGCATAAGTTGCCTAGGAGCAATACCAAAATGGCCTAAAAGCTCCATAATAAATGGGTGGACAGGGAATCTAAGCCCACACAGGAAGGCAGCCTCATGGAAGCATACCTCCCCATGGAAAAAGTGGCAAGCCCATTCCTCCTCACGGGGTAGACGAACCCTAACCCTATCTGGGAACTAGAATCTATACTTAAACCTAGAAAGTGTCTTGTCGTCCAAACCGCACACTTCCTCAAGGACATGGAAAGTCCTAATCTCTCGAGGGACAGAGACGGTGGTATCCCCCTCCACGGGTTTGTCATTAGAAGACTATCCAGTCTTGAGTTCACTGGATCTAACCTCAGATATTATCCCTCGCCCCCTCACCAAACTCTCAAACCAATCAATTGACTAACGAAGCAAAGGTAGCAAATCAGCCAATGCAACACTCAAAATACTACCCTCAAAGACAAAATTCTCAAGGTATGGGAAAACACCTAAAGGTCCCCCTAAGCGAGCAAAAAGGAAAAAAATTGAGAAGCAAGTTGTCCTAACCTCAGAGCCACTAACCATGGAAAACCAGAAAACGAAGGGAAAGAGGTGAATCCTAAAAACCCCAAGAGATGAATCCTAAAAACCCTAAAAACCAAAACACCGAAAAAAAGAAAGAAAGAAAAATCATAAACTGAGCATAATCTATATCTATGCCATAAAAAGAAAGAGAGGGAGAGAAGAAACGCATACCTCAGAAGGGAGCACAGAAAACCCAGCCATAGAATGCATTGGCTTGAAGAAAAATTGTAGAAAAGGGTTAGAGAAGAAGAAGCTCAAGGCAATGATTGGAAGTTGGAGAAAATGAACGGAAAAATGAAAAGAAGGGAAGTTTAAAAGCTAAAGCACAGAAGACTAAAATGTGGCCACGATAGGTGTAGCGTCGCCACTACGCATTAAATGTGGAGCGAAATCCCAAGAGCTATGTCCAATTAGAAAACCTTTCACCTTCTGATGGTCGTCATGACACATCACGATGACCATAGAACCCAGGGGCAGCTGATGGGATTGACGAACTCAATTGCCCTGGATGATCTCATCAAACATACTCATCCACCTCGATGCAACACGGACGAGCACATGAAAGCCATTAATAAGAATAGTCAATACCTTTGACAATTACCAAACAGTTGGCAAACTGTTGGAGTCTTATCAAAACCCATATTCATGAGCCTTGACGCATTACAAAAAAGGGCACTAAATCCACAATTAAGGTCCCCAACGACTAGGAACCACAAAGTTGTATATATACACTTCAATCAGATACAAACCAGGTACAAGAAACTCACTTAAAAGTATTCCATATCCTTTTATTATTCTCAAAAGGATTTTCATATACTGACTTTGGCATTGGAGCCGGGGTGGCAGGCACCACACTAGTGACTGTCCTCTACTTTTGCAAAGATGCTGGCAAGGACCCAACTTCATCTAGACAAACTTACAAAAACTGACGATTTGTACTTCATCAAAGTGCACCATTCGTATTGCCAATGGTAAGCCAAGACATATTTGCCGCCCACCACTAAATGGAATTAGCTTGAAATTCCGGCCTCTAACATCTATTGCAGACCCCAAGAACCTCTCTAGCATGAATGAGTTTGGGTTGTCCCATATGCTTGGGTCCCTGCCTATAGCCCATGCATTAACCAGTACTTGTGCACCCTTTGGGACAGTGAACCCTTTAACTTCAACATTTGCTTTGGCTTTACGAGGGAGTAGTAAGGGAAATGGTGGGTGTAATCGGAAGGTTCCTTTGATTATAGCTTGTAAATAAGGTAACTTAGGAATGTCTGATTCTTCAACTGGGTTTCCTCTGCCAATGGTTTGCCTAAGATCCCCTTGAGATTTTGACAGTGTCTTCAGGTTGTGTAAAAGCTTAGCCAATGCCCATTGCAGGGTGGATGATGTTGTGTCCGTGCTGGCAATAAATAGATCCTATTGGAAATTACTAGGTGATTGAAACTAGTATATCTAAATCTTAATTAAAAGCAATTAAATAACTTAATATCAATAACACTTTAAGTAACTAAAAAAAAACAAACACGTTTAAGTAGAACAGAAAATAGTAAAGATAAACAAACCAGTAATAAATGTTCAATCTGAGTCTTATCAATCTCCTCCCTGTTTTCCTCATTTTCCTCACAAATGTTGAGAAGAATATCTAACACATCTTTATTTCTTATAAAACCAGGAATTTTTCTTGATTACAACCACTGCCTAATCATGTTGTCATAGATGTCCATCATTTTCCCAAAGTGAATCGTCGTATGCCGCCTTATGCCTTGAAGGTCAAACTTTCTTAGAATGGGAAAATAATCCCCCAAGTTTGGTTTTCTAGCCTCTTCCATGATGTTTAACACAATCTCCTGATACACTCTTACCGTATTTGAATTTTTGTTTGCTAAATCCATTGAAAAAATGGTGTTTGATAACAGATTCAGTGAAGTTTTAAAGGCTGCTCTACCAATATCAATAGCATCACTAGCTAGGCTACTTTTATGGATATCACTCCGTTTGGATACAACTTATTATGCTGAAAACTGAAAACACTATAGCAAAATAATTTTAAATGTGTGAATAGTGTCGTGGGACCTATTTTTAATATTTTTTTTTCTAAATAAAGTGGTTGTGAGTTTCATGAACAGTGCATAAACAGTGCACTTTGTCTCCTAAAAGCTAAAATGCGTGCATAAAAAATTTTATAAAAAAAAAAAAAAAAGAAAAAAAAAGAGGAAAAGCTAAAAACTGAGATGCGTAGGAAATAAGCTCAATCCAAATATATACTAAGGAGCTCTTTCACTTTCTTGCATCGAAGATTTTGGTTTGCATCAAGAATCTTACTGGCAAATAATTCAGAGTTGCATATTTTCCTATGGTTTCTCCACCAAGTGGAAACAGGCATCCAAGGCAAGCCAAACTCATGGTGTTTGTGGGCATGGATACAATTTGGGATGGTACGGTTTGAGAACACTTGGTCATGGGTTTGGAGGAGTAATTCTTAAGTACTCCCAGAGTATGGAGAATAGTGCTCTCTCCTCTCACATTCATGGTGGGGTCTACTTATTAAATTCATGGTGGGGTTTACCATGAATGTGAGAGGAGGGAGCACCATTTCTCCATGCTCCAAGAGTACCTAAGAATTTTCTGGTTTGGAGAGCTTCTTTGGCCTTGGTTGCTGAAGATATGACCATTGTGGTTATCTGGCCTAGCTTTAGGCTCATTAAAGGACCATGAGTGTTGGCAAGCTTGGCTAGCATCTTGTGAGGTTTGTCACCAAGTTCAAATACATTTCCGATCATGGGAAATGATTTTGGTACTAGGGGAAGCTTATTAGGTATTGTTGTGCTTCTTGGGATGGAATGAAGCGCTTGAATTATGGTCCAACTGAGGCATAGACAGATTACACAGATCCAAAAGTCCACCTCTGTCTAAGTGTGTATATCCTCTAGCGAACTTGTAAGCACTTCCCCCACTACTAAAAAATGAAAGCAAGTCACTCTGTATGAGCTTACAAAATGTTTTGAGTGAATCTGAATTGGAAAAAGGCAAATGACCAAATACAATGAACTTAATACCTTCACGGCTTCACAAATTCACTATTTGTTTTGAAACTTTTGACGTGCAGTAACAAAGTTAGACACTTCGTCATTATCGATATTGTTAAATCATATCAAATTGAGAAGTAAATCCATTGCCTTTTAGCAGTTTTCTTAATTATCTTTTTCATTTATGATAAGATTACATGAAACAATGATTGATTGCCTTGAAACTAATGGTTGGCTTTAAAAATCAAGAACATCCAACCAAAACAATCATCCAAACAAAATTAAGAACATCAACCAAAACAATCATGCTCGTGAAACATAACATTTTCCCAACAAACTAACAAATTTAGCCATCATCAAACCCATAAAGAGGGAGAGAGAGAGAGAGAGAGAGAGAGAGATGAACAAGCTTTAAGATCCAACCACCAAACCAACTAAAAGCTAAACCCATAAATCTTGAACATAAACACAGAAAAATCAAACCCAAATCAACCACACCAAGGCATGTACTTCTAGTTTGATTACACAAGGGCTTCTAAGTGTCTGTTTGGCAAAACTTATTTTTACAAACTTATTTTACTATTTAGCTTATTTTTGCTACTATTCATGGGTCCTATTGCACTCCATGGACTAAGTCTCAAAAAATCTCTCATTAAAAAACCACGCAACATTATTCAGGTTAGGTGGGATCATTAACCAGATCAAACATAACTAGGCTCCACAAAACCCAACAAATCTTCCATTTGGAAACTAGTTCAATCACCAACATCAACCACAATCCTCCAAAAACAATCCCTCATCCTTGCAACTCATCCTCCTGTCCTCAAGTTAGAAGACCAACTGAAGCTATACACAGCTTCCTCTTTTCAATAGTGACTAAATGTTCAAATAGCGTGTAAAACAGTATGAACGTTTAGACCCGCAATATACAAATTACCAATTCAAGCTTAATATCAAACAATGTATGTGCGAAAAATGAACATAAGCTTATAACAGAATTGATAAACAATCTAAACTAAATAAAATCACATCCACAGTAGAAATTAAGGGAAGCGAGATGAAAACACAAGGACAACACAACGATTTGTTATCGAAAAGGAAACCAAAGCCCTGGCATAAAACCGCTCCGCCGCCCTCCAAGTAGTCAATAATCCACTAAAGAATGAAGTTGGGATATATGAACAGCATAAGACCCTCCAAGCCTAATCAACCCAATGTACCTAAGCCCTCCAAGCTTCTTGCTCCAACAAGGTTGCGTCGAACCTTTGTATTCTTTAGCTAACCGGATTCCACTATAGCCTATAGCATTAACCAATATCTAGTGGTTCCTTCCTAACAACTTCCCAAAGTACCAAAAAGCCTTCTTACAAATATGAGTATGGTGAGAAAAGTATTCGGATAATGAACCTCTCAAGGATGTAACAATGAAGAAGATAAGAGTTGAGGAATTTGAAGAGTCACTATGTAAAGATTGTGGATAAGTCAATCTTGTTTTTCTCTAGAGTTTTTTCTCTCAAAATTCTCTCTGAAAGCACTTTACATTTCGTGGGTATAAGGGGTATTTATACTAGGGTGAAAATGGAATGTGAAGAGTTAGTTTTTCAAAACAGAGTGGACTGGTGACTTGGCCTCGCGACTTGACTAAGTTGCAAGTTCAAATCGCGAACTAACTGAATGGCCAGTCTGGATTTTTTGTCTTGTAGTACCCTAGCTAGCATGACTGTTCAGCTCGTCTGCATGCTCCACACGTGTGCCACTTTTGGCGACTTGCAAGTCGCGAGCAAGCCACGAGATCCAGTTACGAGCCACTTGTTAAGTGCACAAACTTATGTGGGCACATGTATCAATCGAAACTCCAGTGATAAGATCACATAGGAATTATGCTCATCCAAGATTGACGAAAGCAGTGTTCGAAAGTGGATAAAGGCTAAAGAACATGTTCAGTTTAAGAGTCATCAGATCAGGTGCAAACTTTGCAATGCCTATGGACGTGCCTTTGCTTGAACTCTCACGATTAGGCCCAAGAACTTGAAGAATGTCTTGTATTTGAGGCTGTCTATCATCATATGGAGTGAGATTTACATTTTCCGGTCTAGTGATGCAAAGAACCTTTGTGATGTAGTCTGGATTGATGGAAAACTCTTTTCCTCTAACTAACATTTTAGCTTAACACTTGTGTATCTAGCATTTGAATAGAACTCTGTAATCAATTCTTCAATCGGGTCCTCGAATTTCCCAAACAAATCAGCCTAATCTTTTGCTTCAAATATCGTAGGAATAAATATTGTTCCTAGGGTATCAAATTTTACAACTCTTTCCACCACAATAGAAGCCTTTCTAAAAATGCTGTCAAAGGTTTGTGAGTCAAGAGGAGTCTTGAATCTCTCAATGTTTGAAGCTTGAGACAAACTTTGAGTCTGTTTTGAAATAAAAGATGATGAAAGATCAGTTATAGGCTCTTTTCCTTGAGAAGAACAACGAGACATCTGCAAAATAACATACACACAGCAGAAAACCAAGTGCAAAGCCACAATACACAAACATAGACTTGATTAGATCCAAGTTAGTCCATGAAATAAACACACATTGTCATTGAGAAAGACATATCACTTAAACAAGGTAATTGAACCAAGTATGCAGAAAATCATCAGGTATTAAAGTATAATCAACAATGATGCAAGAGATGTGCTAATGTGATAAGTGTGCAGGCACAAATAAGCACAATGTAGACTACGAATTTCACAGAAACACATGTACCAAACTTTGAGACACAATACAAGGAGCATGATCTACACAGCACCGAACAATCATGATATACTACTAAAAAATGAGAAACATGCATGAAAACATGTATATCAAGCATCATATAAGCAATGTCAACAATAACCATAGAACAAACTCAAACACAAATACCCAACCCATATACAAAACTACATATTTCCAAAACTCAACAAAAATCAAGAAATACAAGGCAATAGTCATGAAATACTTTGAATATAATGAAGAACCCATACCTTTTCTTGAAGATTGTTGTTGAGAAAATGATGAAAATGGGGGATTTGAAAGTGAAACACGGTGAGTTTGTGAGAGTGAAGAATGAACAAGACAATGAACAGTCAGAAATGTTCGAGGGAAAACTAAAATGTTTTAAAACCTAACCTATTTTCGTAAAACATGCAATTTTCACGACTGAGTCAAGTCACGTGCAAGTTGCTAGAGTAAGTCACTAGAACATTTAAAACAAAAATTTTAAAAAATTTTTCTATGTGTTTTTCGCAACTGGAAATTCCACCCACGAGTCAATCGTGTCGAGAGCCGTGAAAACTTCTGAGTAACCTCGTGACTAGAGCTTCCACTCTCAAACAAGTCACCAACATGAGTCACGAGAACTTTAAAAATCCATATTTTGAAAAAAAATTTATGTATTTTTCGCGACTGGGACTTTGACCCACTAGTGAATCGTGAAAACCTTCTGAGTAATGCTCGCGACTGGGGGCATGCGACTGGCTTAACCCGCGACCAAGTCACCAAAACAAGGTAACACTATTTTTGAAAATTTTGACACATTTTGTAAAAACAAGATACTTTACAAAAACAACTAAAATACTCAAAAATATTTTTTGTGCTTAATCAACAAAAATTAAGTATGTGAAACACATTTAATCAAGTACAATTACACAAATGAATAAGGTATATATTGAACATAGATATGTGTGATGTGTGTGGGTACCAAAGATGAGATAGTCTTTAGTCTAATGTGAAGCTTCAATGATCAATTCAACTAAGGCATACACAATTAGCACAAGGAAGAGTGACTTATCTCAATTATAGAAATATGCATATATGACCTCTCACAAAACTTGATTACATAACTTTGAAGCTTTGCATTTGGCTCCATATACATTATATCATTTGATCCTTTTGAATCATTACATCTCATTTTGAGATCGATGCCTGAAATTTTGATATTTCAATTTGATGTGTAAGCCTTTGGCTTTCTGGGCATCATACATTTTATTTCAAGTCGCTTTCCCTTTTTTCTAGTCAAATACTAGTATGTGCGACAGGATTTTACAGCTCATTATCTCTTTTCATTTGGAGATTTACATTTGTTAAGCTCTTTAAGCAAAAACAATAAAATAAAGAGTGGGAAGATATATAGACACAAGTCTATGCATGTCTCAAGATCAACAAAACCATTGACTAATCATTCATGACAAGTTTGAAGATCGATTTACAATAGTCACATAGATTTCAAGATTTTTCCCACAATGATATAAGTGCAGAGGGAACAAGCTACACTCGAAAATGCATAAAACCATAAGTACAAAGGTATAAGGCAAAACATGTTTGTGACAAAACATAATAATGTCGATCAAACTTTTTGAATTTTTTACTTTTTATGTGTTTTTTGGATTTTTGACATAAAAGTAAGAAAAGATTGATCAAAAGCAACAATGTGAAAAACATTCAAAGCAAATAGACAAACAAACAATTTTCAACACAAACTAGCAAAAAGCACACAACCAAGCATAGTCACAAAACATAGGAAGTATTAATGCATGAATATGTTGTAATGCTTATACATGAGTACCCTTCTTCACCCACACGACACATGCGTTTAGGGTGATATCCTTAGATGATTGGGTATGAGTATTAAGGCTTTCAAACCTTCTAGTGAAGCTTTCCAAGCAGGTGGTGAATGCACCAATCATCTTCATCACTTCCATCATTCCGGAATCACCATCTCGACCTCTTGATTGCTCAACAACCCAAGTCCTTTTGTCATTTCTTGGTCCTTTTGACCTTTGATCACTTGCATTCTTCAATGCTTTAAGCTTATGACAATTTGGTCTGGTGTGTCCTTAAAGTCCACAATGATGGCTGAAATGTTGAGTTCTTGGACCTCTTTGTGACTTTGGGAGTGATTTCCCTTGAGTCTTAGGCTTGACCACTGATTGGTTATGAGGCTTATTCAAAAACCATTGGTCGGTCACATTTTGCTTCTTTTCCAGTTTCACTTCCTCTACAACTGAAGTTTCTACCACTGGTTCCTTAGCTTTCACGAACTTCATATCTTTGGACACTTTGACACTTGAACTACTCTCTCCAGTGTATCCCAATCCACTTTTTTCAGAGAAAGGTTTTTGATGAGCAAGTACTTCATCAAGCTTCTTGGAGGAAACTCGCTCTACCTTAGCATTAGCTTGAACCAACTCTAGCTCAAGAAATTTTGTCTTTGAGTAGGCTTCAGTCAGCTCTCCATTCAGTATCTCCATTTCACATTTGGTCTCCTTGTATCGCACTAGAAGACTTCTATAATATTCCTCTACCCTTTTCATCTTTTTAATGGCTGCGTTAGCCACTTTTGCATATTCACCAGTCTTCTTAAGGAGGGAATTGTAGGTCTTCTGTAGTTCCATTGCTTCTTCATCTTCCTCATCTTCAGATTCCTCAACTATCCCAATTGAATCCAATTTAGAGTGCTCACTAAGCTCTTTCACTAGTGCACCCAAATCATCCGAAGAATCTACTAGAGCAATGGTCATGAATGCAAAGAAGGTTCTCTCTTCATCATAGCTTTCATCTGAATCTGAATTAGAGGAATCGGAATCACTAAGAGTGGTGGCATACACCATACCGTTTGCTTTCAATAACTGGGACACTCTTTCTTGAAATGTCCTTGTCCGTTGCATTCGAAGCATGTGATTCCTTAAAAGGATTGAGAGTCCTTCCCATCTTTCGTCTTGAAATCCTTCTTTTCATTTTTGAAATTTGGGAATTTTCCCTTGTTAGCAAACTTTCCATTTTTCTTGAACTTCAAGAACTTTCGAAAATTCTTCACAAGATATGCTACATCTTTATCGACAACATCCTCATTCGATGAGTCGTGAACTTCAACCCTCTCATTTATCCTCTTAAGAGTAAGGGATTTGCTCTTCCTTTGCGATGGCAATGACAGCTCATATGTTTGAAGTGAGCCAATTAGTTCTTGAACCTTGATATCATCAAGATCCTTACTCTCTTCAATTACTATAACTTTTGCACGGAAGCTCTTTGGCAATTATCGAAGGATTATCCTTACTATCTTTGAGTCCTTCGTTTTCTCATCCAAGTTGAACTTGCCAATGACCACCTCATTCAGCTTGCTACAGAAAGAGTCAAATGACTCATCCTTACTCATTTTTAGCTCCTCAAAATGAGTGGTTAGCATCTGCAACTTAGTATCCTTCACTTTCTTTGCTTCATTATATGTGGTCTCTAATATTTGCCATGACTCTTTGGCAATAGAAATGTGAGATATCCTATGGAACTCATCTGGAGATACACCACAAAAAATAGCGTTAAGTGCTTTGCTATTTGCATTAGAAGCTGCAAGGGTTGCCTTATCCCACGTGGATTTGGCAGCCTCTGGCCTAGTCCATCCAATATCCACCACATCCCAAACAGTTTCATCCATTGAACACAAAAATACCCTCATCCTGACTTTCCAAAAGGCATAGTTGTTACCATCAAAATATGGTGGCGCATTTAAAGATTGAGACCGATCCATCTTAATAGGGGGTCAAGGATTGCACTAAGGTGTTTAAATCATAAAGAGTGCACCCGCTCTGATACCAATTGAATATTCAAATAGCATGTAAAACACTGTGAACCTTTAGACCCCCAACATATAAATTACCAATTTAAGCTTAATATTAAACAATGTACGTGCGGAACATGAACATAAACTTATAACATAATTGATAAACAATCTAAACCAAATAAAATCACATCCACAGTAGAAATTAAATGGCAAAGATTAAGGGAAGAGAGATGCAGACGCAAAAACAACACAATGATGTGTTATCAAAGAGGAAACCAAAGCCCTCGGCGTAAAACCTCTCCGCTGCCCTCCAAGCAGTCAATAATCCACTAAAGAATGAAGTTAGGATACATGAATAGTAGAAGACCCTCCAAGCTTAATCTACCAAGTGTACCTAAGCCCTCCAAGCTTCTTACTCCAATGAGATTGCGCCGAGTCTTTATCTTCTTTAGTTTACCAAATTTCGCTATAACCCATAGAATTAACCAATATCCATTGGTTCCTTCATAACTGCTTCCCAAAGCACCAAAAAGCCCTCTCATAGATATGTGTATGGTGAGAAAAGGATTTGGATAATGAACTTCTCAAGGATGTAACAATGGAGAGGGTGAGAGTTGAGGAATTTGAAGAGTTACTATGTAAAGATTGTGGATAAGTCAATCTTATTTTTCTCTAGGGTTTTTCTCTCAAAATTCTCTTTGGAAGCTCTCTACATTTCGTGGGTATAAGGAGTATTTATATTAGGGTGAGAATGGAATGTGAAGAGTCAGTTTTTCAAAACAGAGTGGACTGGTAACTTGACCTCGCAACTTGACTAAGTCACGAGTTCAAGCCACAAACTAACTGAATGACCAGTCTGGACTTTTTGTCCTGTAGTGCTTTAGCTAGCGTGACTGTTCAGCTCCTCTGCATGCTCCACACGTGTGCCACTTTTGGCAACTTGCAAGCTGGAGATCCAGTCGCGAGCCACTTGTTGAGTTCACAAACTTGAGCTTTTCTTTACACTTTCTCACACACTACTCTTACATAATTCCTACCTAAATATAGAGTTTCTAAATGTTGAAACACAAGTAAATTTGGCACGGAATAAATCCACACAAGATAGTTGATTAAATTCAACCTTACAATAACACCCTTAATCAACATATCTGCTGGGTTCTTAGATCCACAAATCTTCTCAAGTATTACCAGCTTATCTTCAACAAGGTAACAAATAAAGTGGTATTTTGTCTATATATACTTTGACTTTGAATGAAAAGTCAAATTTTTGGCAAGAAAAATTGCACTCTGACTATCACTATGTAGAATGCCCATCTCCTGCTTCTTACCCAATTCATCTAAGAAGTCATGTAGCTAAATTATCTCATTTCCAACTTTAGTTGTTGCAACGTACTCAGCTTTTGTAGTAGACAAAGTAACAATCTTTTGTAGATTTGAAACCCATGATATAGCTGTACCACCCAGAGTAAATACAAACTTAGTAGTACTTTTTTTACTATCAATATTACCAGCAAAATCAGCATCTACATAACCTTGTAGTTTCAAACTTGCACCTATGAAGCAAAAACATGTATTTGATGAACCCCTCAGATATCTCAGAATCCACTTGACTGCCTTCCAATGCTGCTTTCTAAGCCTACTCATGAATCTGCTCACAACTCCTACTACATGTGCAATGTCTGGCCTTATACACATTATAGCAAACATCAAGCTGCCAATAGCTGAGACGTAGGGCACCTTACTCATATGGTCCCTTTCTTCTTTTGTCTTTGGCGACTGTTCTTTGCTTAGTTTGAAATGACTACCCAAGGGTGTGCTCAATGGTTTAGCTTCATTCATGTTGAACTTGCTGAGAACTTTCTTCACATACTCTAACTATGAAAGCTTCAATGTACCATTATCCTTGTCTCTAATGATTATCATACCAAGGATTTGCTTTGTAGCTCCCAAATCCTTCATTGCAAATGTTTTGACAATTGCTTCTTTAGTTCATTAATCTCTTCAATGCTAGACCCTACAATGAGTATATCATCCACATACAATAATAAAATGATATAAGAATTGTCAAAGAACTTAACATAGCAACAGTGATTAGCTTCACATCTCTTGAACCCAATTCAATGCATAAAACTATCAACTTCTTGTATCACTGTCTTGGAGCTTGTTTTAAACCATGCAAGCTCTTTCTTAGTTTACAGACTAGATTTTCTTGTCCCTGAACAATGAACCCTTCTGGTTGAATAATGTAAATGTCTTCCTCCAAGTCATCATGAAGGAATGCCGTCTTCACATCTAACTATTCAAGATGTAAATTTTCTGTAGCCACCATTCCTAGTACCAGTCTGATTGTTGACATCTTCACAATAGGGGAAAATATTTTTGAGTAGTTAATGCCCTTCTTTTACTAGAACCCTTTGACTCCAAATCTGGCCTTGTAACATTTGTTGCCATCATACTCATTCTTTATTCTGTATACCTACTTATTGTGCAAAGCCTTCTTTCCTACTAGCAATTCAGTCAATTCTCATGTCTGGTTCCTTAACAAGGAATCCATCTCATCCTTCATGGCTAACTCCCACTTGCTTGAATTTTCATCCTGCAAAGCTTCTTCATAACACTCTGGCTCATCACCATCAGTCAACAGGAGATAATTTAGAGTGGGTGAATAACACTGTGGAGGTTTAATGGTCCTAGAAGATCTACGGACTTCAGCTACAAGTGTACTTTGCTCTACCTGTGAATCTACATTTTCCTTATCTTCTTCATCCCTTTTCTGGATAGTGCTTTCAGTCAATTCATCTAAGTTGATAAACTTAGATTTCTTTTGATCTATCTCTGTAACATTTGACACTATAGTTGACCTGTTCTTGTACATAACTTATTCATTAAATATCACATTTCTACTTCTGGTGATTTTTCCATTTTGTTTATCCCAAAACCTATAGCCAAATTTCTTATCACCATAGCCAATGAAAAATATATTTTAGACTTTGCATCAAGTTTATTACGAGCATCATAATCAATATGAAGATAAGAAACACAACAAAAAACTTTTAAATGTGAAAACTTTACCTCTTTACCGCTCCGAACTTCCTCAGGAAGTTTGAACTCCATGGGAACTAATGGTCCTCAATTTATCAAGTAAGCTGCAATGCTAACAGCATCAGCCCAGAAAGTTTTTGGTAGTCCAACATGCAACCTCATACTCCTAGCACACTCATTGAAAGTTTTGTTCATGTGCTCAGCCACACTATTCTGCTGTGGTGTTTCAAGAATGGTCTTCTCCATCCTAATTCCTTGTGTAGTATAATACTCACTGAACCCTCCATCTATGTACTCTCCTCTATTATCTGACCTCAAACATTTTACTTTCAAACCTGTTTCTATCTCAACCATGGCCTTCTACTTCTTAAAAGTTTCAAATACATCAGATTTATTTTTCAGAAAATAAACCTATATGAAAGTGATGTAATACCTTGAACCTTCAAGGGATGCAACCGAAGAAAGCCCACCATTTTCTGCTTTCTTAAGATGCAACTTTCACACATGTCAAAATCAACGGACTTCAATTCTAGTAGTTTCCTTTTTGACAGCAGCATCTTCATCCCTTTCTCACTCATATGACCAAGTCTGCGATGCCATAAACTTGTATCAGTACTTGCTTCAGCAACTACAATTGTGTCTCTTGGACTTGAGGTCATATATAGAGTACCAATCTTCTTTTCACAAGCCAATACTCTGGCTCCCTTTGTATCCTTCTAAGTACCACTAACAAATAGTATTGCATGCCCTTCATCATCAAGTTATCCAACAGAAATCAGATTCCTCCTCAGGTTAGGAATATGTCGAACCTTCTCTAATAACCAAACAGGCCCATTGGGCAACAATATCAGGACGTCTCCCATATCTACAACATCCAAGGCTGCACCATCAGCCAAATACACCTTACCAAAATTACCTACAATATAATTCTGTATGATTTCTCGATGTGGAGTGGTATGAAACGAAGCTCTTGAATCCAAAACCTAATTATCAAGTGGACTTTCTACTATATGAAGTAATGCATCTTGTACCTCTTTTATTACAGCATTAGCAAAATCATCTTCATTCTTTTTCTTAGGACTTTTGCATTGCCACCTAAAGTGACCCATTTTCTCACAGTTCCAGTATTGTACTTGTTGGCCTGATCTAGATTTACTTCTATTTCAATTAGAATTTTTGGATTTTGATCTACCTTGATTTGAATTTCTGTCATTACCTCTGCCTCTTGTCTCAAAGTTTAAGGCAGAACCAGATCTTGAGATTTCGCCTGTAGCTCTTCTATGAATCTCCTTAGCCAGAATTAAATCTCGTATGTCATTGTACTTCAGTTTTTCTTTTCCTGTACAATTGCATACTGCCATCCTCATTGCCTCCTAATTGTTTGGAAAAGAAGACAAAACGATCAGTGCACGGATCTCATCATCAAAATCAATTTCTACAGACAACAATTGATTTGTGATAGTGTTAAATTCATTCAGATGTTGTGCTACTAATGTGTTCTCTGCCATCTTTAGATTGAACAGTTTCTTGATCAAATGCACCTTATTTTTTGCTAACAACTTTTCATACATACCAGACAAACCCTTCATCAGATCTGCTGTGGCCTTCTCCTTTACAACATTATGTGCAACAGACCTAAACAGAGTTAACCTAATAACTCCCAGTACCTATCTGTTAAGAAAAGCCCATTCCCCAGCCTTCATAATCTCAAGTTTTTCCCCTAGAAGCAGCAGATGCAACTTCTTCCTATAAATATAATCCTCGATTTGCATCCTCCAAAATCTAAAGTCTGTGCCATCGAACTTTTCTATTTCAGATGCCTTTCCTACTTCCTTTACCATTCCTCCAGCTTAAACCTAACCCTAGGCTCTGATACCAATTGTAGGGAATTAACCTGAAATTCCCAACCTATGAGAAACAAAAAATTAGAGAAAATACACGCTAAAGAAAAACAATCACACACACAAGACAATATTTACGTGGTTAGGCAATTTGCCTACATCCATAGAGTTGTAGGGATTTCATTATTATCCGGGAAAAATACAAAGTACGGCAGTACAGTTTTTTCTCAATCTCTAAAAATGACAAGCCTCAGAAAATCTCCCATTAAAAAATCACACAATATTATTTAGGTCGGGTTAGGTCGTCAACCGGATCAAACATAACTAGGCTCCACAAAGCCCAACAATTTCTTTTATTGCCTTACCTTCTTGTTTGTTCCCTTCATGTGTAGTGATGGAGTCACGTTGGGACCGAAGGGGACCATGGCCCCCACAAACTTATTGGGAAGATTATATATATAGGAGTTATCCTATATTCCTATAAAATTTGAAAATTTGTAAGGAAAGGTTTATCATTTTAGTCCTTTCATACCCAAATAATGTTTGGAAAATGTCAGAGTTACGAATTATTTTACAACAATTTTTTACAAAATGCTAATATAATGAGTAATAATTGATAAATGAAAAATTGATGTCAATACTGGGCCTAAATGAGAACCAGTATAAATTAAACACATTAATAGCTTATAAAAATGTAGTAAAATAGTTTGTTAATGTAGTATTATTCATAATATATTATTATTATTATTATTATGATTATTATATAAAAGAAAGTCTAAAATTACATATACCTTTCATTTAAATAGGGTAAAATCCAATTAGTGATAAATATATATGTAAAAAAAAAAATTACAATAATTAGACATTTTTTAGCATCTAAAGATGAACACAGTTATTTTAACAAATATCTCAGTAAATCACATGGTCCATCTCCTATAGTGTCAACATCTCACCAAACTTGTAATGATGAGTCCTTGTCAACTCTCTTGGCTTAAGATCAAATGCAATGCCTAGGTTATTAATACTTAGGGTATTGCGTTTGATGCAATTGCAGTGAGCGGTTAAGATTCAGAGTTGGAAAAAATAACTTTCAATCTCAACCATTAAATAAGAAAATATTAAAAAGAAGTAAAATGTTAATGTTAAAATGTTAAGAATGCAAAAAAGTTTGGGAAGGAAATGGGGTGAATTGCATGTGCAATTGCTCCGAATCTCAATCCAACTCTCTCCTCTCTCCTAATTGCCTCCTAATGACATGTCAACATCACATACTCTTCCTAACTCAACCCACTTGTCTTTAGAGCATTAGCATTAGGGTGTGTAAAACTCTCCAAATTGCTATTTTACAATCAAATACACCCCAAATGCAACTTTACCAGGGTTGCTATTGCTAAATACTTTTAGCAATTATGAATAGTGGGTTGGTATCTTTAGGAATTTTTGTAGCAGTATTTGTAAAATAATATATATTATTGTATTCTCTCTCTCTCTCTCTCTCTCTCTCTCTCTCTCTCTCTCTCCTTAGACCTTGCCACTAGCATGGGTTAACTACCAAGTGTTGTGGGTCTTTTGGTAGATCGGCATACGGTGGTGGCATGGGTTCTGACTCTTCTCACTCTCTCTCTCTCTCTCTCTCTCTCTTCATTGTCTCTTCTCTTTGTGGCTTTGAATTTTCACCTTGGGGAAAATACTTTTATACATACCTCTTCTGGTTGATTTATATCACAAGCTATTCTCATAAGATGATCGACACTAGCTAACAAGTGGTTGTGGGTTTGGAATGGTAGTTGAATAGGTGGTTGTGAGTTTGAACTGATGGACGAATTGTTGGTGCTAGGTGGTGGTGTTTATCATTGCCATTTGTGCCTCCGATTTTGTTACATGTTTTGATGATCATTTCTATTAGTTTTAGTGTTTTTTTTTTTTTTTTTTTCTTTTGGGTTTGTGATCTGAGAGTGAGGCAAAAATTGGGTCAAGGAAAGGAGTATTGTTTGGGTATAGGGGTCAGATGAATGGTTTTTGTTTTTTGGTTTGAACAATTTGTCTCTCAAATTGGTGGTGGATGTCGCAGTGGATATAGGTGGTGGTGAATTCCAATGGTGGGTTTAATGGGTTTCAATGGTGGTTGTTGATTGTGATGTGGTGGTGCTGATTGTGGTTGTGTGTGTGTGTGCGTGTGTGTGTGTGGGTGTGTGTGTGTGAGAGAGAGAGAGAGGGGGGGGGGAAGAGAAGAGAGAGATAGGTTAGTTTATATTATTTTATTAGATTGTATGTGAAAATAAGAATTGGGATGTTGGGTGTATTGTTAAATAAGTTGGTAAATAGAAAAAAAGTAGTTTTTTAGAATGTAATAAAATAGTTTTTTTTTTTTTAGAACCCCAAATATAAGTTCTCTTACAACATCAACTATCTGCCAACCTTCACAATTCTTTTCCTTCATATTGCCTCTTGAATCTTCATGTCATGTTCCCTTTAACATGTAACAACTTGACCTTGTCCATTTATGAACAACTTATCTAGCTTTTGTTGAATTTTTTTTTTTTTTTTTTGCTGAAAATACTATAAATAAAAGTTAAAAGTTAAATAATAGGAAAAAAATAAGAGATAGTATTACATGTTTACGCTACATGTATCTACCCTCTCATATATCGGATACATGTAATTCCATCTTCTACTAAAGGAATTGCTTGTTGTCACCAATTCTTGTGCTACTAAACCAACCTCTTTCACAAATGCTTCAAAATATGTGGCATGGCATTGAACCATGAATGAAAAATTCACTGCTCTTATGCACAATGGCACTTGGTCTCTTGTACCACCTAAACCACACATGAATCTTGTAGGGTACAAATGGATGTATCGAATCAAAAGAAAAGCTGCTGGATTTGTTAAGGGATACAATGCCCGTCTTGTGGCTAAGGGCTTTCATCAACAACAAGGAGTTGATTATGGTGGGATGTGCATGAAATATAGACAATAAAGTACTATCATATTTGCATTGAATATATGCATCATTCATTTCACAACATATTTATTCCACATATTTGGGAGATCTATACACTATGAGAAGCAACAATAGCATATAACTTATAATTATCGAAATCAGCAATGGCACTTGACAAGCAAACTGGGATAGAGTAACCTTTGTGATCAAGAATCGCATAGGACAAAGTCAATCAGTAGAATATGTTTCTCTCAGAATGTCAAAAATAAAGAAGCTAAGGGTCTGTTTGGTATGTGATTCCAAACAACACGTTTGGTAAAGGTGTTTTTTGTAGGAGTGTTTAATTTACATTACTCATTTTAGGATGTTTAAACATTGAATTTGGAAAACTCCTTTTACTAGTTTTTATATTTCAAACAACATTGTTCAATGACACTTTGGTAAATATTTTGAAAAACACGAGGCCTATTTGATTAGACAACACATAAAGCTTCCTTCTTCAATTCCAACTAGGGGCGCACTTGTTAGCTTTTTTCTTAAAAAGGACACACATATTAAACACACAATTATGTTTTTTCACATATTGAAACATGTTATTTGAAACATAGTACCAAACCAAACATATTTTTTGCTTTATGAGAATTGTAAATACGTGTTTTCACAACACTTTTTAAATCATAGTTTTCACATCATTTTAAACAATAATACTAAAAATCTCCAACCAAGCAGGCCTAACTATTTAATGACAACAAACTTGAGACACATTATATTCAGACAGGAAGCAAGGCTTCAAGGAGGCCATTCTTCTTACAGAAGTGAAGTAGGGGTGGAGGTTCTCCAAACATACTACCCCCATATAACAACTAATGAAGCAATATTTAGACATACTTCAAAACTGCTCCTAAAATTAACCATAGCTCACGGAAGTAGTGTCTGTTTGGAATCCACTTATTTTGCTGAAACTAATAACTTTTTGTTGAAAATACTGTAAATAAAGATAAAAATTAGTTGAAATAGTACAGTGAGACCTATGAATAATACCAAAAAGTGCAGTGGAACCCATGAATAGTAGCAAAAATAAGCTGGCTTTTTAATTTGGAGCCAAACGCACTGTACAATGGTTGGAGAATAAGGTGATAACGCAAGCATAACTAAATAAATAAATAAATAAATAAAAAACCTATTATGGAGTCGAAAAATATTTTTAGTGGTACCAAAAAAAAAAAAAAAAAAAAAACAAACAAACAAACAAACATAATTGTTAATTTTGTTACATCATTAGTTAGTCACATTTTCATTAAAAAAAATATCAGTAATTCACTTTAAATTGAGTATTAATTCTATGGGTGTGAAAAGTTAAAACCCTATCCCTTCTCCTCTATCCTCTATGTGTGTTTGCTTTTCAAAAAATAATTTCTATGGTGAGTAAGTTTTTAGAGATAATTACACATAACCCACCTGTGGTTTGGGTGAAAATCACTTTGCCTACCCGTGGCTTGAAAAGTATCACTTAACCCACCTGAGGTATGTTTCGTTTGTTTTCCGTAACCCACCTTTGTTAAAATCAGGGGTAAACAGATATTTTTGGTCAAATTTTATGTCTCTCTCCTCCCAAAAAAAAAAAAATAGCACAAAAATACAAGAAAAAAAGATCAAAAAGTGGAATTTCTCTCTCTCCATTCACATAAATTTTAAACATGAAGAACATACCCAACCACAATCCACTACCAAACCCATTAGCAAGAAAAAAATCAAGAACAAAATCTAGCAACCTAGACCACGACCACGACCGCAATCCACACATCAAAAACAAAATAAAAAAACAAAACCCATTAAACCACGACCACGATCCACCCAAAGAGGGGAGGCATGGCGGCGAAATCCAGCAACCCAACTACCACGAAACCTAGACAAAATCCAACCACACCACCATTGACCCACAATCCACCACAAAACAAACCAAAATCCACTGCCATAAACCCACTACCATGGCCTAAATCCACCACCATCAAGCCCACAAATCATTAAACCCAAAACCCACATTGAACACGGTGAAACCTACGACTTAGGTTGACGAGAGTGAGGAACTGAAAAGAAAGTGAGGGTCAGCGGCGAGTGGAGGAATACGTACAAAATCCAGCCACACCACCATTGACCCATAATCCACCACAAAACAAACCAATATCCACTGCCACAAACCTACTACCACGGCCAAAATCCACCACCATCAAAACCACAAATCATTAAACCTAAAACCCATATTGAACACGGCGAAACCCACGGCTTGGGTTGGCGAAAATGAGAAACTGAAGAGAGAGTGAGGGTCGGTGACGAGTGGAGGAATACGTTTGGGTAAGGGAGTTGGGTCGATAAGGAGTGGAGGAAGATCAATGAGCTAGGTCGGTGGAATGGGCTACGAAGATTGGCAAGCTGGGTCTGTGGAAGGGCTGGATCGGAGCTAGGGAGGCGAGCTGGGTTTATGGTGGATGGGCTTGTGTTGATCAGTGATGGAGGAAAAGAGACAAACTCAGAGGAAAGATGGAGAAGAAAATGTTAGGAGAGAGATGGTTGGGATGAAATGAAACAAAAGGAAGAAAAAAATAAGGAAAAAAATCATTAAAATAATTAGAGTAGTGTGAATGTGCAAATAAAATTTTCTTGTGTATGTTCTTCCTGTTCAAAATGTGTGTGAATGTAGAGAGACAAATACCACTTTTTGATCTTGTTTCTCTTGTATTTTTGTGCCATTTTTTGTTTTGGGAGGAGAGAGATATAAAATTTGAGAAAAATACCTGTTTACCCCTGATTTTAACAGAAATGGGTTACGGAAAACAAACGGAACATACCTCAGGTGAGTTAAGTGACACTTTTCAAACCACGGGTAGACAAAGTGATTTTCGCCCAAACCACAAGTGGGTTTACTATAATTATCCCAAGTTTTTAAGTGAAAATTTACATGAATAGTACCATGGTCCATATAAAGTGTATGTTTTAAGCAAATATGTGGATAAAAATTTTCATTTTAGGTGACTAAGAGCATTCACATTGGGTCTTGTAAATGTCATATGTTGCTAATATTTAGCGTCTAACCATTAAAATGATGCATTACTTGGAATTGTAAACCTAAAAACTTTTACAAGTTTGCTATAGCGCTCTCTTACATTTAGAAGTTACTATAGACTATTGTATTTGTTTTTTAATCCCTTTTATTCTTTCTCTCTCCTCTATGTCAGACTCATTTTCTTTCCCAACTTTCTCTTTCCTCATTTTAGTATTTCGTCTCCCTCTCTCTCTCTATGACTTGCTCTCGTCTCTCACTCTCTCTCTCTTTGTGCTAGTGGTTGCGGTCTGGGTTGTGAGTTAGATCTGGTGATGATTGCAGCCTAGGCCATAAATCGAATCTAGCAGGTTAGGTGATAGGTTTGGATCAGTGGATCGATTATGTGGGTTATAGGTCATGTGGAGGGTTTGGAGTTGTGGGTTAGGTGGGTTGTAGTGTGGAGATTGGTGGGTTTCTTTTGGTTATTTGATGGTGGTTCTTCTGGGTTTAGGACCTTGGGTGTTGTGTGTGTAACTCCATTGGTGGCTCCGTTGATGGTTTTATTATTATTATTATTATTAAATGGGTTTGTTGGGATATGTGGGGTTTTGGTTTGGTTTAAACTGATGACTTGATGGTTATTTTTTATTTTTTTATTTTAATGTGGTTTTGGTTTTGGTTGGTGGTCTGGTGGGTGGTGCCGGGATATGTGGGATTGTGGTTGTGTGTGTGTGTGTGTGTTTTTTTTGGGTTCTTGTGGTTTGTGGTCAGTGTTTGTCAGTTTTTGGTGTGGCGACGTGGTTGTTGTTTTTGGGTTTTGTGTGTGTGTGTGTGTGTGTGTGTGTGTGTGTGTTTTTTTTCTTTTGGGGGTCCCTTTTCTATTGTGATTGGTGCCTAAAGGAAGAGGTGGGTATGGCTAAATTGGGAATGGTTTTGATATGGATGATGGTTGAATTTTATCTCTGCTCTTTCTTTCTTTGTGAGTATGGCTGAATTGGCATTGGAGAAGAAAAAAAAAATCAAAGCTTTTTTCAAGTTGCAATAAGGCATGTATTGGTGGGTGGTTGTTCTGGGTTTGGGTTGGTGGTGGGTGGATGAGAAAGAGAGAAAAACAAAGAGACGGAGAACAGAGATGAAGAGAGAAGAGGGAAGAGAGAGATATAGAGATTTTTTATATTATTTTAATGTGTTGTATGTAAAAATATATAATAGGATGTTGAGTGTATTGTAAAATGGTATGGTATAATTGATAAAGTAACCTTTTGATATGGTAAAATGTGATTTTTTTACACACGGGATGCGAATGCTCTAACATTTGTCACTTTTTTTGTCCTATAATATAGGCTTTATATTGTACTATTCATGTAAACTAAACTAATAATTGTCAATATGAATCACTCAAATAAATTTAGTTGCATCTAGGGGTGTGCCGAAAACCCGCCAAACCTGACTCGACCCAACCCAACCCGCTAGGTTGGGTCGGTTTTTAGGGCTTGGTGGGTTGGGTTGGGTTACAAAATTTTTTTTATAACAGGTCAGGTTGGGTTTAGGTCATAAAATTACAAATCCATCAAATCTAACCCAACCCACCCATATTTTAATATATGTTTAAAATATATTATATATTTAATAATTTTTTTGAGAAAACCAGTTGTAGAGCACTTGCTCGGTTCCTACTATCATATATAATATAAAATCCTATTAGTTCTTTTAATATATATTTTTTTGACGTCAAAGATAAAATATATTAAAAGGAAAAAAAAAAGTGAAATAATACACAAAAAGAGGCTTGGCTGAGGAGCTGTAATGCAAAAGCCATGCAAACCATGCATCATGGCCCACAGCTCCTACCAAACCAAACAAAACAAAAAAAGAAAGTATAAATTAAAAACAAGCCACTAAAAGGGTCCACAGCAAGTTTCGTATAAAAACACCAAGGGCCTTAGCATGAAAACAAGAATAAACTTCAAGCGTTCTGCCTTTGCACAAAATCCTGAACAAGTTTCTGATAGTCTCTCCTTAGCTCAGTTGCTTGCCCGAGAATCTCCATTGGATGGGTCTGTGTGTTCTGAAAGTGTATACGGTTTCGCGCATTCCATATTGCCCACGCAACCATGGTCCATAGCTCAAATTCCTGCCTCGAAAGTCTCTGCATCATCTGTCTCGTAAGAAGGAAGAAACTTGGTTCAGAGGAGCTTGATTTTTGAATTCTACCCCTCACCAGCGCCCAGACATTACGGGCTAGAGGGCATCCCCAGAGGATGTGTCCCGTTGTTTCTTCATGCTGTCCACAAACAGTACAAGTGGGGTCCACTCGCAGTTTCTTTTGGAATAGGTTCGCTTTTGTTGGCAAAATATTAGAACATGCACGCCAAATAAAATTCCTGACCTTGGGAGGGACGTTTATAGACCATATTCTTTTCCACATCGTCCGATCTATGCTTGCTAGGGAGTGCTCTCCTGTTTGTGGGTGGTGGAGTCGAAGAGCCACCTGATAGGCCGTTTTTACCGAAAACTTATTGGCCTTATTTTCCTTCCATATCAGTTTATCTCTCGAGGTCATGTGACTGAGCTTGATCTTTAAGATATCCTCTCTTGTACTCGAGTGGAAAATGGCGTGCACCTTAGCTCGATCCCACTGGTTTGTAGCGGTGTCAATGAGGTCAGCCACCTTCAAATTCTTGTCGGCACCATTCTTGAAGTATGGTGGTCGAGGCAGCCACTTATGAGTACTGATACCAATCGTTTGTCCATTGCCCACCTGCCATATAGATCCTTCCCTTAGCACATCTCGAGCTTTCAACAGACTTCTCCATACCATGGATGGGTTTGCTCCCAGTTCTGCCTCCATAAAGGAACATGAGGGAAAATAGCGAGCCTTGTACACGCGGAAGAACAATGAGTGCGTTTCATGGATAAGCCGCCATGCTTGCTTTGCTAACATAGCCAAATTAAAGGCGTGTATGTCCCGAAAACCCATTCTGCCCTTCCTTTTTGACGTGCATAGCCTTCCCCAATTAATCCAATGTATTTTCTTCTCATCCTTAGTTTGGCCCCACCAATACTTAGATAGAACTGAGTTTATGCCATCACAGACTGTTTTGGGGATCTTGAAAATGCTCATGGAATATGTGGGAATTGCTTGGGCGACAGTTTTAATCAGCACCTCTCGACCTGCCTTTGAAATATGCTTCTCCTTCCACCCCATAACCCTCTTTGATACTTTCTCCTGTAGCTCTTTGAATGTGGCCACTTTGGACCTTCCTCCAACCATCGGCAACCCCAAATATTTTTCACAGCCAGTCATAATTTGTGCTCCCAACAAGCCACGAATCTCCTCCTTCACTTCATGTCTTGTATTTCGGCTAAAGAAAAGGGACGTCTTCTGGCGATTTATATATTTAAATATATTATATAATTAATAAATTTTTTTTTTTTAATTTTAGATATATTTTGTTTATAACTAAGTTAGAAACTCATGTATATTTTGTTTATAAGTGAATTAGGATACTAGTTCATTTATATTTTGTTTATGTAATGGGTTGAATTGGGTTGAATTTTTTTTTACCCACCATGATGGGTTGGGTCAAAAAATTCTCTTAACTCAACCCATGCACACCCTTAATTGCGTCTTTACAAAAGAGAATGGTCGTGCAAAGTCATAAAACATGTGCCTCCATCACATTTAGCTTTAAAAAAACAAATCAAAAAAATCAATCCGTAGATCTCATGTGCCTGGGTTTTGTACTTATGTGGAGATGCAATTGTGCTAACTCTAAACCCATAGAAGTTAGGCGTAAAATTGACCTTTTGTCATCGTTTGAAGAGGGGAAATATTTGTTGTCCACAAACACTGCTTTATAGAGCCCAAAAACGAAAAAGGTCAGAGCCTAGTAGTGGGACTTTTCATAAGAAACTCCAATTGGATAACAACACAGTTCGTATACCATTCAAATATTAGAGGTCAATTTAATTCCGTAACGTTTGCTCATGGACAATGGCACTTGTAGAGGATTGGTAATATGGAAATAAATAAATAAATAATTGACTTTTTTTTTTTTGAGAAGGAAAAAAAAAAATTGACTTTATTGCATGTATAAGATATTTTATGCTTAAATAAGAAATTTGGAGTTTAATCATTACCTACACAAAAAACTATTTAGTATCTTGATCTAATAATAAAAAAAACTATCATTAGAAGATCGGGCTTTATAGATTGAAACTCTCTTTAAAAAAAAAAAGATATCTTGTGGCCATGGCCATAGGGAGGGTCCTTTTTCTTTTCTTTTTTTGATTCTCTCTTTCTCTGGGGAACACACACAGATAGAAGTAGGTTTTAAGCTGTATACTGTATCCTTGCCTCAGCTGGACCATAATTCTGGCCCTCCGGACCATGCAAGAAGAAGGAAATTAATTCCCAAAAAGCTTCCTCTAGGACCAAAACCTTTTCCATTCATTGGAAACCTCTTGGAACTCGATGACAAACCTCACAAGTCTCTGTCCAAGCCTGCCATGACAGATGGGCCCTCAGTGAGCCTAAAACTAGGAGATATATTCACAGTAGTCATTTCTTCAGCTAGCACGGCCAATGAACTCACTCTTGTCAATTCCTTCACGGAGATATATACCTGGACACGTACCCACACTAGCTCTTGACTTTCCTTTCTTCACTTCACACACTCACTCACTTCACTTCACCTTACACCACTTTACACTTCACGACATGGGCACCCTCACTTCTATTTTGGGCATAAATTGTCCTTTTAAGATTTTGTCATGCAGATTTTTTTACATAAAATGAAAGTATATTTTTTAATTAAATAACTACATGGTTAAATCTTAAAAAAAAAAATCTAAAAAACAATATTTAAGATACTATACCTAATTTTGTCCATACTTAATTGGTTAACAAACCGACTTTAAAGTCTCTAGACCATTGTTTTTACTACCAGCAAGTATTTTCCTACTAAATTTAGGTTCTCCTTTTAAGATTTTGCCATGTGAATTTTTTCACATGAAATGAAAGTGTTTTTTTTAATTAAGTAGTTACATGGATGAATCTTAAAAAAAGAACCTAAAAAACAATACGTAAGGTACTGTATTTAAGTTTTGTCTATACTTAATTGGTTAACAAACCGACTTTAAAATCTCTAGACCATTCTTTTTACTACCAGCAAGTATTTTCCTACCGAGCTTCTTGACTCTTCTTCCTTTTATCTCTATAGTTTTGGTTCTACAATCTTCTAGGTTCTTCCTTATTTTATTTCTTATCCAAAACAGTTTCTAGAACAATGGTCAAATTGTGGCTCTACAAAGTACAAAGTGTTGCCTAAAAATTTCTAGAGAAAGAGAGAGAGAGAGAGGGAGGCTGTGCTTGATGTCTAACAGTTGAGAGGCGTTATATGCAGCTTGGAAGCAAGGCTTCAGGGAGGCCATTCTTCTTGTAGAAACGAAACAGGGGACAGAGGTTCTCCAAACATGCAATCCCCATATGGCAGCTAATGAATGCATATTCAAACACATACTTTAAAATTGCTCCTAAAACCAGCGCTCACAGAAGTACAAAGGCTGGAGAAGGAGGCGACCCATAACTATATTAACTATTAAGCTAGTATGGAGCTGACACATATATATATATATATATATATTTTTTTTTTTTTTTTTGAGTGTGACATATATATTTTAGTTGTACCAAAAAAAAAAATTGATTGTGAACTTTGTTAAATCATTAGTAAGTCCTTTTTTCTTAAAAAAAAAAAAAATTATTATTACTAAATCACCTTACATTGAGTATTAATTCCGTAGGTGTTAAAACCCTACCCCTTCTCCTCTCTTTGGTGTAAATTCCATGCATACCTAATTTATTAGGGAAAATTATTAGTTTATATGAATAGTACTATTTAAAGTATATATTGTAAGCTAAAATGGCCAAATGCCACTATTTGTTAAAATATGTAGTGTATTACCGTTGTTTGAGAAATATTTATCAATCTATTACTTTTTTAAAACTCAAATTTATGAAAATTGAGTTTCACATAAAAATTGAGTTCTTTAAAAATTTGACATAAAAGTTTTTATAGGAAAGTACAACATGCTCCTAGATAAATATGTTTTGTCTCTTACCATGCTTTTAACTATTGTCTCTAACTAAAACACGTGAACAAAAACACTTTTATTGACAAAAAATTAATTCACCAAAGGGACACCACTTTTGTTTATGGAAATCTACGTGCTCCTCCACTAAGACAAGTAGGTAGACTTTTACACTCACACGGCAGAGTTGGACTTTTACACTCCCCTACAGCACTAGGTCCTCACATTTCCCTATGCTTGATATTTAGGCTTTGTTGACATTAAAGCTTGGTTCAATTTTTCGAAGAACTCAAGTTTGAAGAGCTCAAGCTTTGTTTACAAGGGACTTATTTTTATGGCAAACTCGATTTTTCCTAACTTAAGTTTTAAAAATGTGATAAATTGCTAAATATTTCTCAGGTAAAACACTACTTAATTTAGCAAAAAGTGGTACTTGGCCAAAATGGCCATACATTGTAGGCAAATATGTAGTTAATATTTGTCTCGGCATGAATCACTAAAATAAATCCTATTGCATCTTTATGAAAGAAAATGGTCATACAAAGTCATAAAACATGTGCCTCACATTTTACTCTTAATTCTAAACACATAAAAGCTAGACGTAAAAATGATTTTTAATTTTTCATATTTTGAAAAGGGGAAATAATAGTTGCAGGGATAACAACACAGTTCGTATACCATTCAAATTGTGGAGGTCAATTTAATAACGTAACGTTTGCTCATGAACAATGGTGAACACTTGTTGAGGATTGGTAATATGAAAAAAAGAAGTTACTTTATCGCAGGTACAAGAAAACTTCTCGCCCGGAGGTCGTAGGGAGGGAGATACACATTCCAGTTCCTTTTTTGGCTCTCTCTCTCTGAAACACACACAGAGATGGAAGTTTTAAGCTGTATACTCTATCTTTGCCTCAGCTTGACCATTATTCAAGCCCTCCATACCATTGCAAAAAGAAGCAAATCTATTCCCAAAAAGCTTCCTCCAGGACCAAAACCTTTTCCAATCATTGGAAACCTCTTGGAACTTGGTGACAAACCTCACAAGTCTCTGGCCAAGCTTGCCATGACAAATGGACCCTTGATGAGCCTAAAATTAGGCCAGATAACAACAGTAGTCATTTCTTCAGCTACCATGGCCAAAGAAGTCCTCCAAACACATGACCAACTCCTTTCCAACCGTTCCATTCCAGATGCAATCCGAGCCCACAAACAGCATGAGTTAGGATTGCCATGGATACCTGTTTCCTCACGTTGGAGAAACATTAGAAAAATATGTAACTCCCAATTATTCGCCCATAAGATACTCGATGCCAACCAAAACCTCCGGCGCAAGAAAGTACAAGAGCTGCTTGCTGACGTCCATAAAAGCTGCCTAACCAATGATGCAGTCGATATTGGTAGAGCAGCTTTCAAAACTACGCTTAATTTATTGTCCAACACTATTTGCTCTGTGGATTTGGCAGACCCGAATTCTGATATGGCTAGAGAGTTCAAGGAACTTGTATGGAATATCATGGAAGAGGTTGGAAAACCAAACTTGGCAGACTATTTTCCGGTGCTTAGGAAGGTTGATCCCCAAGGCATACGTCGCCGGATGACAATTTACTTTGGTAATATGATAGAACTCTTTGATAGCTTGATCAACAAACGGTTGCTGACAAGAAAAGTACCCGATTCAATCAGAAACATTGATATGTTAAATACCCTCCTTGACATTAGTGAAGAAAGCACAGGGGAGTTTGACAAAACTCAAATCGAACGTTTGTTCCTGGTGACAATTTTCTCTATATTCTTCTTCAATAATTTATATATTTATTCATTTAAGTACTTATTTTTTTGAATGAATTATTCATCTATGTACTTTTTATGAATCTGGTTTATGGTCTGATATGTTGTCTCACTTTGGTTTAAATTTTTGTGGAATAGGACCTGTTTATTGCAGGTAATGATACAACGTCCGCTACATTAGAATGGACAATGGCAGAGCTGATTCACAACCCAGAGGTTCTATCAAAAGCCAAAGAAGAGCTCAATCAAATCATTGGCAAAGGAAACCCAGTAGAGGAATCTGATATTGCTCGTTTACCATACTTGCAAGCAGTAGTCAAAGAAACCTTCCGGTTACACCCTCCTGTTCCACTGTTACTTCCCCGTAAAGCTGAGGCAGATGTAGAAATTCAGGGCTTTACAGTCCCAAAGGGCGCACAAGTGCTAGTAAATGCATGGGCTATAGGCAGGGATTCCAGCATATGGGAAAACCCAAACTCATTTAAGCCAGAGAGGTTCATGGGGTCAGAAATTGATGTCAAGGGACGGAATTTTGAGCTTATTCCGTTTGGTGCAGGGAGGAGAATATGTCCTGGATTGCCTTTGGCGATACGAATGTCACACTTGATGCTGGGTTCGCTTATTCATACCTTTGATTGGAAACTTGAAGATGGCTTTAAGCCTGAGGATATGTCCATGGAAGATAAGTTCGGTTTAACCTTACAGATGGCTCAACCCCTGCGAGCTATTCCTATCATGGTTTAACAAATAAACCTAGTTTGTTATGTTTGTTTATTTTAGTAAAAAAATATAATTATTGTGTTCATAAGGTTGTTGTTACAAAATTTATTGCCGTACAAAATATTAAAAGTTTTGTAATTTAATGACATTATTTAATCTCCTTTTATGAGAAGAATTATGATTTGAATATCTGCTCCCCCCACTTGTGACAATTATCAAACTAAAAAAGTTATTTATTTATTTATTTATTTATTTTGAGAATTAGTTTTTGGTATAAGAGGGGATTAAACTTCAAATCTCTTATTCAACCATCAGAAATTTTACCAATTGAGCTAACTGAAACCCACAACTAAAAGTGGTTAATTATACTACTTTATCCACTTGTCATTGGGATAGATTTAATGTTGACTATACGTGGTTTGCATAAAATATTATTTTGATCCTTAAACTTTACTAAAAATTTGTATTTTGTCCTTAAACTTTAAAAAATAAAAAATTATCCTTAAATTTTGTAAAGAGTTTTTTTAAATATTTTATAGACAAAAGTTGGGATTAAAAAGAACGTTTTTCAATAGTTTAGAGATGAAAAACAAACTTCATTTAAAGTTTAAGATAAAAGAAACATTTTCAATAGTTTAGGGAAGAAAAACAAAATTTTCACTAATTTTAGGAAGAAAAAATAATTTTTTAAAGTTTAAGGACAAAAAACAAACTTTTGGAAAACTTTAAGGACCAAAATAGTATTTTACAAAAAGAAAATTACAATAACAAATAAAAAGACATAAAAGACAATGAATCTACAAATCCTAGAGTACACAATCAATCTACTTGGTCAAATTTAAACATGGCAAAATGGGCAAGTCCGGTTAGGTTTAGGTCAAGTTTAATAAATTAATGTTTGAATTTTTTTTTTTTTTTAATTAGTGGCACGTCAGCTTGTAAAAATTATGCATAGTATCCTAACCTTATTTCTAAAGACATTATTCCAGACTGGTCAATCAACACCTATATTAGCAATATTTGTATTCTTTCTTTTAGTTTTATCTCCGTTAAGTTTAGTTGGGCCAAAATGGGGATATACCACTTTCAACCAAACTTTCCAGCAAAATGCCTCCTATCTAAAACTATTCAAGGATATGCCCCTATTTTAAACTCAATTTTCTAAATATCAAATTTTAATGAAAAACTCGATTTGGCGAAAATCAAGTTATAGGCAATCAAACTCAAAAATAAAATAAAAATAAAAACCTGCATGGAACTTGAGTTCCATGCAGGTTTTTTAAACAACTCGATTTTCGCGAAATCAAGTTTTTCATTGAAACTCGATTTTCTAAAAATAGAATTTTAAAATAGGAGCATATCCCTAAATAGTTTTAAACAAAAGGCATTTTGATGGAAAATTTGGCTGAAAGGGGTAAAACACAATTTTGGCCAGTTTAGTTGGGTTAGAATATTAGTCAATGCAGCATCATATGAAGCTGTCAACTTTTCTCTAACTTCCTATCAATCGTTTTTCAATAAAGGTAATCTCCCTACTGTTTTAGAGTTTGTTTGTTGGATGGATTACCTTTCTAGTTCTCCTTGTTTGGTTTGATATTATTGCAGACTATCCAAAAAAAAAAAAACCTTATTTCTGAAGTAATCCACACTATATATATAGCAACAAGATGGTTAGGAGTTTAATAAATTAATGTTTGATTTTTTTTTTTTTTTTGACACATTAACTTGTAAAAATTATGCATAGTATCCTAACCTTATTTCTAAAGACATCATTCCAGATTGATCAATCAACACTATATTAGCAATATTTGTAGTCTTTCTTTTAGTTTTATCTCCGTTAAGTTTAGTTGGGTTGGGAGATTAGGCAACATAGCAGCATATGAAGCTGCCAAATTTGCTCTAACTTCCTATCAGTCCTTTTTCAATAATGGTAATCTCCCTACTGTTTTAGAGTTTTTTTGTAGGGTGGATTACCTTTCTAGTTCTCCTTGTTTGGTTTAATATTATTGTAGATTATCAAAAAAAAAAAAACTTATTTCTGAAGTAATCCACCCCATATATCAACAAGATGGTTCTTAGGAGTTGCTTTCACTTAGGCAAAAAGAGCTAGAGAGATGGCTTATTTCTTGAGCTTTATACTACGTCTTTGCCTCACCTGGACCATTATTCAAGCTTTTTATTCAATTGCAAGAAGTAAAGTGACTACCACAAAGCTTCCATCGGGACCTAAACCTTTTCCAATCATCGGAAACCTTTTAGAACTTGTTGGTCACAAACCCCAAAAGTCCATGGCTAAACTTGCCAATACACATGGCCCTTTAATGACTCTAAAGCTAGGCCAGAAAACCACAATAGTAATTTCTTCAGCAGACTTGGCGAAAGAAGTTCTCCAACAACATGATCAATTCTTCCGCAACCGTACCAAGCATGAGTTCAGCTTGCCTTGGCTACCGATTTCAGCCCAATGGAGAAACCTTCGAAAGATTTGCAAGTCCCATTTATTTGCTAATCAGATACTTGATGCAAACCAAAACCTCCGGTGAAAGAAAGTGCAAGAGCTCCTTGCCGATATCCATAATAGCAGTCTAAATGGAGATGCAGTTGATATTGGCAAAGCAGCTTTTAAAACCTCCCTTAATTTGTTATCAAATATCATCTTCTCAGTTGACTTGGCTGACCCCAATTCTGCCATAGGAAGAGAGTTAAGCAAGCTCATCCATAGTATCCTAGAAGTGGGTTCATGTCCAAACTTGGCAGACTATTTTCTTGTGCTTAAGAAGGTTGATCCTCAAGGCATACGAAGCCAGATGACAATTTACTTCGGGAAGATGATAGACCTCTTTAGCAGCATTATTAGCCAACGGTTGCTTCAAAGAAAAACGTTTGGTTCTATCAGAAACAATGACATGTTAGATACCCTTCTCCATATCAATGAAGAAAGCACAGGGGAGATTGACAAAACTCAAATCGAACGTTTGTTTGTGGTAACATTTTCTTTACATTCTTCTTCAATAACTACAAATTTATTCATTTATGCACTTTGTTTTTTGGTAATTATCCATTTATGTACATTTTATTATTATGGCTTGTGGTCTCGTGAATGGATCTGATGATCTATAATCGCATACTTTTTATGGATCGAATAGGACCTGTTTCTTGCGGGCAATGATACAACTTCGGCCACATTGGAATGGGGAATGGCGGAGCTACTCTACAACCCTGAGGTTTTGTCAAAAGCAAAAGCAAAGCTCAAGCAAATCATTGGCGAAGGAAATGCAGTAGTGGAATCTGACATTGATCGTTTACCGTACTTACAAGCAATAGTTAAAGAAACCTCTTGGTTACACCCTCCGGTTCTGCTATTGCTTCCCTGTAAAGCTGGAGCAGATGTAGAAATTCAAGGCTTCACAGTGCCAAAGGGTGCTTGTAAATATATGGGCTATAGGCAGGGATGCCAGTTTATAGGAAAACCCAAACTCATTTAAGCCAGAGAGGTTCATGGGATCAGAAATTGATGTCAAGGGAAGGAATTTGAGCTTATTTCGTTTGGTGCAGGAAGGAGAATATGTCCTGGATTACTGTTGGCATTAAGAATGTTACACTTGATGTTGGGTTCGCTTATACACACCTTTGATTAGAAAGTTGAAGGTGGTTTTAAGCCCAAGGATATCTACTTTGAAGAGAAGTTTGATTTAACCTTACAAAAGGCTAAACCCTTACGAGCTATTCCTATCATGGTGTAAGAATTTTATGCACTCTCACTCCCCTCCTTCCATTTTAAACCAGCCTCCTCTAATTAGTAACTATTATTGTCCGCCCTTTTAAGGGCTTGAAATTCAACTTTATTGTCATATAAGAAAGCAATATATGTTCAATAAAAAGTATAATAATTATCACACCTAACTTCTTGCACATCTTTAGTACATATTAACCTTTTCATATTTTCGGTGTAAAATAAATATCACATTTTCAGATTTTAAAATATTTGCATAAACGCACACAATTCTAAAGATTATTGGTACAAATGTAAAAAATAAAAATTTATTAGATAGTTCAAGAGTATACTCCAACCCCTATGAGCTATTCCTATCATAGTGTAAGAATTTTATGCACTCTCCCTCCCCTCCTTCCATCCAAACCAATCTCCTCTAATTAGTAACTATTATTGTCCATCCTTATAAGGGCTTAAAATTCAACATTATTGTCATATAAGAAAGCAATGTCTATTCAATTTATTAGATGGTTTGAGAGTATACTCCAACCCCATATAAGCGAGAGAAAGTATATTCTCAGAGTACCCAATAATAATTCATGAAAAATGATTCTCGAACAATATTTAGTTATTTACTGTTCAATAAAAAAGGATTTGATTGTTTTAGAATCTTCTACGCAGTGACCCACCGATCAAAGTTCAAAACAAACAAATGTGTATTTTCCTTTATGAATGAAGAAAATTCAACAAACCAAGGAAGAGCAAGATACAACTTTCATTTGAAAGAGCCTGCTTGATATCAAATGGCAAAAGCTCGGCCTTGTCCAAATTAGATCACAATGACGCTGCAATAATGCAAATAAGGCACAAATTAACTGCTGGCATAGATACGACATGCACCATTGTTGCCTTCTTCATTTATTATGCTTTTTTCTTCCTATTTCTATTATTTGTTGTTCATCAAAAAAAAAAAATTAATTTTTAACTGTAATAATCTTTCTATATTTAGATATTTCATGCTTCTTTAAATCCCTGGTTCCCGATTCTTTTCTTTTTTTTTTTTCCTTCACTTCAATTTTCTCCTCCTCAACTTAGATCACTTCCCCCCTTTTGCCGTTTTGATTTTGTTCATACATCTTCGGTCAAAACCTCAAAACTATAAAGATATGTTTAATAAGGAGAACAATAATCTTTACCAATTGATATGTTAAAGAAGGAGTAATTATTCATAGTGTCAAGAGCACAATATATAAATGCATGCTTTCCTCTAACATGTCAATTGATCACACTATTTACATTCATGATGGGACCTATTATTCATGTGAGATTCGACATGCATTTATTAAGCTCTTAAAGCACTTAATAATTCACTACAACAAAATGTATTTTTAGTGATGAAAATTAGTGAGGAAATATTTTTCGTCACTAAAAATACAGCTTTAGCGACGAAATATGAATTTTGTCCTAATAATGAAAAAAATTAAAACATTTAGCGACGAAAAATAATTTTTGTTGCTATTGTGATCTAAAAAATGGGTGCTAGCAGAGGGAAACTTTGGCGTGAGCTTAATTAATCTATAGCAACGAAATATTCCATTGCTAAAAGTTGAAATTTTTAGTGACGAAATATTTTGTAACTGTAGGTATTGCTATGGATAGTATTAGTGACGAAAATCCTTTTATCGCTATAAGGAAGAATTAGTGACGAAAAATAGTCGTCACTAAAAATAATAATAGTTTTGCACTTCATTGTTTTAGCGACGAAATCATATTTCGTCACTAAAAGTATACTATAGCGACGAAATATGAATTTCGTCTCTAAAAATTTGTAAAAAATCTAGGTTCTTTAGTGACAAAATTGACCTTCATCGCTAAAAACTTAAAAGCCTAATACCTTTTGCGACGAAAAGGAAGCAATAGCAATGGAAATATTGCATCCCTAAAGGCCTGATTATAAATAACCGTTTATATCACTTTCTCCTCATTTCATTTCACACCCAAAAGTCTAAACACCCACGTTGTCTTCATCATCACACAAGGCTCCAACCATTTGAAGCTGATAAGCCAACCATCGTCGATAAGCCACCAACGTTGAAGCCAACAGTCCTCGACAAGCCACCGTCGCCGATAAATGTGTGAGAAACCCCACCGTCGCCAATTTGAGAGCATTCTGTCATCGATTTGAGAGCATTTCGTCACTGATAAGCCACCGTCGCCGATTTGGGAACATTCCGTCGCCGATAAGCCAACCGTCGCAGATTTGAGAGCATTCCGTCGCCGATTCGAGCATTTCGTCACCGATTCGAGCATTCTGTCACCGATACTAAGTCACTCACCCTTTTTCTACTTATTTCTCCAATTTCTTTGCTCCATTTGTCTCTCTCTAAATCAGCCACTCAAAAGTTCATTGGTAAATATTGTGAATTTGTGTTTTAATTTTAATGGGTTTTGCTTATTTGGGCTGTTGGAAATTTTGTGGGAGTAATTTTTGTAGGAGTAATTTTCTGTTGGGATTTTAATGGGTTTTGCTCGTTTGTTCATTTTTATTTCAGCTCTTTTTTTTTTCTTTTTTTCTTTTACATGCATTGTATGAGCAACCAAACAAAGACTATCCAAATGGCTATGGTTATCTTTATTTGTTTGTAAATAAGAATTCATTAGCAAATCATGTTCGGCATTTGCTTCAGGGATATGCATGTTGAAATTTTTTTTAATGTTTGAGCTGTACTGACTTTTTTTTTTTTTTTTTTTTTCATTTGATAGGAAATGCCTTTCTAATAGGAACCTTTTGTAAGTCAAATTAATGCTTATACTTTAGGAATGGACATGGTGACATAATTGAATTGTTTATGGAGTTTATCTCTCTGTGCACTCTGTTGATATTGTTAGTATTATTGGCTATATGAGTTTGGTGAATAGGAGACCCATCAATTGAATTTTCTTTGTATATAGTTTGTAAAGGCTTATGATGAATGCCCATTGGTGACATAATCTGAGGGCTTCTTTTTTTTTCTTTTTTTCTTTTTTTCTTTTTTTTTAGTATTGGTGACAAGGTTTTTGGTTGAATGTGATGACAAGGTTAGTGATTTTTTGGGTTGTTGTGGGGGAATAGAAAGAGGCTTAGATTTGTGAAAGTTAAAGACTAAAGCTTAGCCAACAAATTAGACTTGTACGCTTAGTTTGATCATAGTAAGTAAACTCTGTTTAAATACCTATAAAACTCTATACTTGTGATGTTTGTGATTGGTTTTATGGTGTTGTTATGTTGGAGCAAACGGATGGGTTGCATGGTATTATAAGGTGATTTAAATACATATTGAGAGTGTTTTTCATTTTTTGCAAATAGGAATAGACCTTGTTAATTAGATGTGATAAATAGCATTTTATTTGATTTCAATACTTGTAAGCATTATAGTTGTGATTGGTTTTGTGGTGGGTTGTTGTGTTGGAGCAAGCGGGTGACTTGCATGGTGTTATAAGGTGGTTTAAATACATATTGGGAGTGTTTTTCATTTTTTGCAAATGTGAATGGACATTGTTAATTAGATGTAATGAATATTACTTTATTCGATTTCAATACTTGTAAGTATTGTACTTGTGATGTTTGTGATTAGTTTTGTGGTAGTTGTTGTGTTGGTGCAAGCAAGTAGCTTGCATGATGTTATAAGGTGATTTAAATATATATTGGGAGTGTTTTTCATTTCTTGCAAATGTGAATGAGTATTGTTGATTAAATGTGATGAATAGTATTTTATTTGATTTCAATACTTGTAAGCATTATAGTTGTCGTGTTTGTGATTGGTTTTGTGGTGGGTTGTTGTGTTGGACCAAGCTGGTGGCTTCTATGGTGTTATAAGGTAGTTTCAACTAATATTGGGAGTGTTTGAGTGTAAAATGTATATTTGTTTAAGTATTAATATAGACTTGCACATTCATGAATGGGATAGAATTTTATCTAAGTAATTTATAGACTTAGATGTTAGAATACATTATGCATGAGTTGTCCTTATTTTACTAAAGTAGGATTCATCATGTAAATGTAGTCAAACATGAATAAAAGTTGGATGACAATGGGTAAGACACCTGATGGCAAATTAAGTCATCCATATATTGAAGGGGTCAATGCATTTATTAATTTCGCAAAAGCGGTTATGGACTTGAGTGGTAATATTTTGTGCCAATGTATTCACTATGTGAATTGTTATTGACAATCTCCTCATACTATGCATATCCATTTGTTTCATCGTGGAATTATGCAATTTTACATTAATTGGTATAATTATGGAGAACCTCGTGTATTAAACGAGAACATTCATGATAATGAAATGTTAGATGGTGATTATTTGGATGGTATCAATGCCATGATGGGTGACCGAATTAAAGGAGAACCAAGAAATGCAACCAAAATGAGGAGGTGCACCATTTTGACAAACTTGAGAAAGATGCAGAGCTTGAGTTGTATCTAGGTTGCACTGATTATAATATCTTGAAGTTTGTTATTGAGATGTTGAATGTAAAGGTAATGACCAACTTAAGTAATAAGGGACTTGATATGATGCTAAAATTGCTAACAAAGGTTTTACCGAAAGGTAACTTGGTTCCAAAGTTAATTTATGAAACAAAGAAGATATTATGTGACTTGGGCATGTCATACGAGCATATAGATGCATGAAAAAATAATTGTGCACTATTTTGGAAGGAAAATAAAAACCTTGATAAATGTCCGATGTGTGAGGCACTTAGGTAGAAAGATACACGTACCTAAGGTAAGAAGATTCCTCATAAGGTATTACGTTACTTCCTGTTGACACCGAGACTGAGGAGATTGTATATGTCAGGCCAAAGAGCTAAGGACATGAGATGGTATATAGACAAACGTGTGGACGATGGGATAATGAGGCATCCGACTGATAGTGAGGAGTAGAAGGAGTTTGATTTGCAACATCTTGATTTTGCCCTCGAACCTCACAATTTAAGGTTAGGGTTAGCTATAGATGAATTTAACCCTTTGGAGAATATGAAAAACAACTATAGTATGTGGCCTGTCATACTTATCTCCTATAATCTACCGCTTTGGTTGGTTATGAAGGAGCCATATTTTATGTTGTCATTACTTATTCCTGATCCCTATCAACTGGGAAATAAGATTGATATTTACTTGAAACCATTGGTTGACGAGTTGAAGGAGTTGTGGGAAGAAGGTGTAAAAACTTATAATGTTTATAGTAAAGAGTATTTTTAAATGCGTGTAACTTTGTTGTGGACAATACATGACTATCTTGGATTTGGTAACATGTTCGGGTGGAGGACAAAGAGTTATCATTCTTGTTACACTTGCAACGATGAACCATATTCAGAAGCTTTGGAAAATAAAATTAGATTCATTAATCATCAAACTTATTTACCTATAGAACATCATTGGAGACATAGTCAGTTGTATAATGGTTTACCGAAGAAATAGAAGAGATCTTTAGAGTTATAAGGGGGAAAGATACAAGAGCAGCTAGATAAAATGCCAAATATAATTTTAGGAAAGCATCCAAGTAACAAGAAGAGACAACTCACTAGGGAGCCAAATTGGTCAAAGGTAAGTATTTTGTATAAGCTTCCATACCAGAAAAATAGGAACTTAAGCACAACATTGATGTCATGCATGTGGAGAAGAACATTAGTGAGAATACATATGATACTTTGTTGGGCATTAAGGGGAAAAACAAAGACACTGACAAGGCACAGATAGACTTGCAAAATATGAACTTCAAGCATACGTTGCATTTGAAACAATGTCCTGATGGATCATATGACAAGTCTCGGGCTTTCTTTTCATTAAGCCCCAATGAAAGGGGTGGTTTTTATGACTTTTTGAAATCAGTCAAGTATCTGGATGGCTATACAGTCAACATATCAAGGTTAGTGAATGCAAAAAATGGTAGATTATCTGGTTTGAAAAGCCACGACTGTCATGTGCTACTACAACGAATTCTTCCAATTGAGTTGCGAGGGTTTGCAGATAAAGACATTAGTATTGTATTGTTTAAGTTGGGCAACTTCTTCCAAGACTTATGCTTAAGGACCCTAAAGCGGAGTGAATTAGAGAAACTAGAAGAATGTATAGTTCTTATACTATGCAAGCTTGAAAGGCTCTTTCCTCTAGCATTCTTTAATGTTATGGTCTACCTTGTTGTTCACTTGCCTCAAGAAGCAATTCTAGGAGACCCGATACAATATCGGTGGATGTATCTAATTGAAAGGTAATTAGATCCTTTGATGCATTCATCAATTGCATCTTTCCCACGTGGTATAAAATCACATACTATGCGTATTTTTTTCTTGTTGGTACCTTAGAAAATTGAAAAGATACGTTTCCAACCAAGCTCGACCAAAAGATTCGATTGCAGAGGCTTACATTCTTAAAGAATGTATTAACAACTGGTCTTTGTATATTGATGGGATCGAAACTGTGCATAACCGAAAAGAAAGAACTGAAGATTTTGGTGAATCTAGCGAAAGATTGATAGTTTTTTCACAGACTGGCCGACCTACAGGTTGTAGGCAGAATGATGGCGACTTGTCTCGTGCATTGCTTGATACTGCTTATTGGTACTTGTTGTATAATAGTCCTGAGCTAGAGCCTTATTTAAAATATGTGATTTCATCCGCACATATTGTTTGATCAAGTTTTAAATATATCTGTAATGCTTAGCTGAAAATAAATCACTTTACTTTAAACATCGAACACAAAAGCACATTGCATAATCCTACTAGAGAAGTCATAACTCAAATCGAATGACAAGAGTTTCCCAAGTGATTTAGAGAACATGTAAGACATTTGAAATTTAATCACACACTAATAAATTTAAACATTTAAATTTATTTGTCATTACTTATTACTAATTAATATCACTTGTTGTATGTCATTATAGATGAATAGATTGAAAGTTAACGAGTCATCAAAAGTTACAAAATAGTTATGGTCATTAACAAATGGTCCTAAGCTACATTTGAAGGAGTACACAGTTTGTATGGTCAATAGTATAAAGTTTAATACAAGAGACCTAGACAATCGTCGTGTAACTCAAAACAGTGGTGTATATACCAAAGGGGACCATGAGGGAGAAATGCGCGACTTCTATGGACATGTGTGCAAAATTTGGGAATTAAAATATATGTTTCACCATAAAGTTGTTTTGTTCCATTGTGAATGGTATAATACTGGTACCAATGGTCAAAAGAGAATGATAGGAACTGATGCATACTACACAAGCATTGATGTTATAAGTCGGTGGTATCAAAATGACTCTTTTATACTTGCTAGTCAAGCGAAACAAGTTTTCTACCTTCAAGATACCAAATTGCATGACTCTTGAAAAATTGTGCAATGCATCCAACATAGGGGAGTGTTTGATGTCCCGGAAGTCGAGGGTGGAGAATCCAATAATGATAGAGAAAATAGTTACGCATTGCAACAAGAAGCGATTGTTGATGTTGTCTCTATCAATGTTGAGGACAATATTATTGACTATTGTATGGGTGATGTTAAAATTGAGGTTGTTTTTGAAGGTGGAACTTCAAGAGATACTAATCAAAATGAAAAGCATGACATACCTGATGTTGATCTTGATATGGATTATGATATGTAGAGTTCATAATAATTGTCTAAGTAGTAATGGTTTTCTACTTATCTTGAACTTAATATGAATATTGATGTAGTCATTTGTTATATTGAGTTAGTAGTAATTGTGTTCAAATTTAATTCTTGTGAATTGCTTGATATGAATAATGGTGTAGACTATGATATGTAAAGTTAGCAATAATTGTTATTAAAATATTTTTTACTTATCTTGAATTTGATATGGATATTGATGTGATCATTTGTTGTGTTGAGTTAGTAGAAATTATGTTCAAATTTAGCACTTGTGAATTGCTTAATATGAATAATGGTATAAACTATGATATGTAAAGTTAGCAGTAATTGTTATTGAGATGTTTTGTACTTATCTTGAATTTGATATGAATATTGATGTGATCATTTATTATGTTGAGTTAGTAGCAATTGTGTTCAAATTTTGTACTTGTGAATTGCTTGATATGGATAATGGTGTGGACTATGACATGTAAAGTTAGTAGCAATTGTACTTATCTTTCATATCAATACATAATTTCAAAAAATGCTCAAATACACTCATAATATACCAAGTTATGAGATGGCAATATTGGATAGAATAAGACAAAACCAAGAGAGAATTGATGTTTTGGGATTGAAGCACATCTTAACTTCTCTAAAGGATTTTGCTCAGTCCAATTGTGCAAAAGAGAAAAGAAGTAGAGCTAGTGTTGTGGTAGATGATGATTATGTACGACCTATTGGTGACGCTAACAATGATGATGAGTTATCTAATTCTGTAATCCATAAGGTACAATAGATATTCCATAGGATACAATAGATGATAATAACTTTATTGTTTCATTACTTGTAATAACTTTATTGTTCCATTATATGTATGTTTGTTAGTTACAAATGGCACTAGGACAACTTACACGCTTTCAAAGTAAGGCATCTATCCCAGTAGTCCAATTTATGAAAATACCTCCTGAAGCAAATCCTCCCACCCAAAGTTCTTCTAGTGCAAAGACACAAACTACCGGTGCATTAATTAATACGACTGGTAATTACAAAGAACATACTTAATTACAACTACACCTTATTTTTACTATTTAGATTATACTTCACTTAATTTAGCTATAATGTACATGGAATGTATAATTTTTTAACATTAATAATGTTTAAATAGGATCGGCTAGCAGAAATACTCATGAAACAACACGTGGTATAGCAATACGGGCACTTATTGAAAAAAGTGGTAAGCTGCTACTACGTATAACTGTAGAGTATGATGCTCCTATTGGGAAGAATGCGTGCAAGCTTGTCAATTAAATTGGCATACAAATGCGAAGTAATTTGTCTAGTTACAACATGAAAAATTAGAAAAATGTTGACACTACTACTAGAGATATGGTGCTTCAAAATATCGGGATAAATTTATATTAATAACGTCTAACTCGTCTTTTTTGTCACTAAGAATATTAAATTCATATAATAGTATTTTTATAATACATATACACTTCATTTTACAGGATCAGTTTGAACTACAAGGGGATTCCAACTTGGTAACAAAAACATTAAATACAAAATGTTAAAGATTATTAAGTTCTAGCTCCCACAAGTTGCATCAGGTTTATAAAAAACTTGTACAATCTCATGGTGCTGACTATGCAAGAAGCCACCCATCAAAGAATGCCAAACTTGAGCTGTGGATTGAACTCATTGATGAGAGATGGACTAATGAGGATTGGCTAGTAAATTATTTATACGTATATTATTATTATCCAATGTTTACTATATTATGTTGTAAACTGATTAAATTAATACTTAGATAAAGTAAATGTATAGTGTCTTATTCATGATCTAATAAATATTTTGAATGTTGTTTATTAGAAAAAAAAAATCAAGAAAGAACTCTAAAAATAGGAAGAAAACTTCAAGCAAACATAGATGCGGGACAAAGGCACTTGCTATTAAGGTTGATGAGGAGGTGCGTGTTTTTTTCATTTTCTTAAACCTTAGTATATTACATGTTGTGATTAATTAAGTATATCTATCTAACACTTGAATGTTAATTAATCAAAAAAACAATAATGATGGTCAAGTTTTTGAATTGGCAAAAATCTTCAAAGAAGTTCATTTCAATCAAAATACAAATATATGGATACACCATGAGGATGAAGCGACATATGTGTGTGTATCATTCCATCCCTATCATGTTTGTAAAGCTATAACATATATAGTATTAATGTTGTGATTGTTTGTTTCTTTCTCTCTTTCAAATGATAGAAAAATATTCTCAAAGTGCGAGAGGATTATTGTCAAGATCCTAATGCAATTCCCCTTACACAAGAGGATATCTCAAACTTGGTTTTTAAGTAGAAGTTTAGTATTATAAAAGGACTTGGCATGAGACCTTTCTCTTTTCTAGTAACCATCGCCTCATCTAATTCCTCGGTGGAGTATATCCAACAGTTAGAAAATGAAATAATTGAGCTTAAAGAGGCAAGAGTTAGGGACCAAGAGGAGCGAGCTAAGGACCAAGAGGCACGAGCTAAGTAAGAAGAGATCCAAAAGAATATTCTTAACTTTTTGAGGAGTAAGGGTTATGATGACGCTCTTACCTATGGGGGTGGTTCAACTTCAAGTTAAAATATTTTTTGGTTAGTACTTTATTTTAGCAATTAACCCACATTACATGGTGTGACTACTCTTAATGTATTGTTAGAAATGTTTCTTATAATATAATTAATGTTTTTACTTTACGATTTTAATGTAGTATTATTTTTATATTTGTGCAGATTTTTTATTAGTGGCTTTTAGGAGATTTACTTTTGGTATTACTTGAAGACATATGAGGACATCTTCTGTTAGTTCTAATTATATTATACTACACTTTTTGTATTGATATAAAATATCGTGAGTTATTGCATATGTTGCAAACAATTATTGTATGGAAAGAGTTTGAATTGGATACTTGTTTTATTTTTTACTTGTGGAATGTATAGATCTTTTTTTATAAATGTGTTGTTGAAATAAATGTATTATTCAAATATGAAGTTTTAATAATGCAATAATAGGTTACAGGTTAATATCAAAGCCATAAAAAAAATAAAAACAGAAAATAAGTTTTAGCAACGAATTTTTTTCATCACATATATAGCAACAAAAAATTGTTTTAGTGACGAAATATTTCATCGCTAAATGTAGCAAAATTTTGTAAGAAATGGTTTTGGTGACGAAACTTTTCGTCGCTATATGTGCCTGGATTTTCTTAAAAATAGTTTTAGTGACGAACTTTTTCGTCACTATATGTACCCGAAAATAGTTTTAGTGACGAAATTATTCGTCACTAAATATGATTTAATAAACTAAAGTGTTTTTAGTGACGAAATATTTTTGTCACTGAATGGTGTTTTTAGCGACGAAAACATTTAGCAACGAAACGTTTTCGTCGCTAAAATTTTTTTTTTTTTTTAAATCAAATATATTAGAACATATGTAAATCATGTTAAGAACATATGTCAATATTTTGGTAGATCTAAGACGCGTTTAATACTTTAAGAAACCTTGTTTCAAGTTCAAGTGTTAAAACCATGCAAGTCTGTCCAAGAATCAAGTGAGAAAGTGCTGAATTTTAAAACTCGATAGCTGCTCGACATCTCTCGACAGCTAGGCTATCTATTGAGTTTTAAAATTCAGCATTTTCTCACTTGATTCTTGGATAGACACCTATCGATAGCTAGGCTATCTATCAAGCTCTTCAGTTGATTGTTATCGCAATCTCTACACCTCTCAATAGCTAGGTCAATCGATCGAGAAAGCTCATGTCCCCTTGACAGCTCCTCGATAGCTTCTCGATAGCTGTATCTATCGAAGTTTAAAGCTCGACACCTCATCGACACCTTCTCGACACCTGGCTATTTGTCGAGGTTATGGGAATTCAGATTTTCAGATCTGATTTTCGGTCCATGATGACATGTATGTGTAGGGTTTCTTTTCTCACAACTCTAGACCTATATAAGGTTTATTTTAGAAGTTTTCACACAAGAGAATACAAGGAAAACATATGAAAAAGGTGACCGATGCCTTATTCTCTCTAAACGAAATTACTGCATTTTTGTGCCTTAGGGTTTTGTAACCAAGTGCTTCTTGATCTTCATTATTGATAAAGTAAAGAACTTTGTAGCCAACATCTTCTTCTAGTTGGTGACTAAGTCGCGTACTGGGATCCGCGCAATTGGTTAGTCACGTACTGGGATTCGTGCATCATCAAAGGGTGGCATTCATATATTGAAGAGTTCAGAGGTTCTGAAGCAGTAGAAGGTTTCTACTGTAAGTTCATCTATAGGGATTGTAGAGTCTAGGAACAAAGGTTTTGTACTAGATCTGATACTTCTCTTTACCATAGTGGATTACTTTTCGGAAAGGTTTCCCCTCAGGATTTTACTGTGAAACTAGTTTGTTTCATTAGTATTCCTGGGTTATAATATCTTGTATTATTTATTTTTCTACTGCATGATTTTGACATGATATTGATGTTTGTCTATTTTAAAAAATTTTATTCATAATAAATCTAATTAACAACTTAGATTTAAAACTTGCTAATTCTATCAACTTGGATTTAAAACTTGCTAACATCTGTATGCTCATGCATGATATGATAAATAAAAGAAAAATATGCAAAGCAAAAAGATCAAAAATGCTTTTAAATATGACTGCAAGCATGTATTCTAGGAGATGTGGAAGTTATAGGATGTACCTTGAAGGTGATAGTCCCCATCAGACAATTGTGATTGTGTGTGAGTTAAAGCGATTTTCTCATATCTCAAATCGTCATAACATGTAGATGCTTATGCAATCTTGCGATGTTTTTCCTACATAATACGTAATATTCTTTGCTACTCTTGATACATGTGCAGGTAAAATGTGATTTGCCCATCACAAGATTTTACATGTGTTAATGTATATTCACTAAACTGTCTTGACTTGTTTTTGAAATATAAAATTGGTTAGACTTGTTGTGTGTGTGTGTGTGTGTGTGTGTGTGTGTGTGTTTTGGGATCTATGTGCTTAACATTTTTCTTGTTGAAAGATTTTTTTTTCACATGCCGTGTATCTTTCTATTATCTTGTCATCCATAGCATCTTGTTTCATTACATTCATGCATTTATATGGATTCCTTGTGCCCCTTTGATCATCCTTGATCATCTTTATATTTCTCGGGTGAAGATTTCTAGTTTTTTGTACCATTTGTCAATCATGATAAAAAGGGGGAGAAATTGTTGAGAATATGTGGGTTTTTTTTTTTTTTTTAAGATTTTGCATATTATAGGAAGAAATACATGTCTTTGTAAGGGGGTGTTGTTTTTCATCTTGTTAGGGGGAGTGTTTACCTCCTTGTTGTTTGTAGGAGCTTCTTTTAGCTTCTTCTTCTTCTACCTTGGGTCTTGTGACCATTATTGACATACATTGTACTTATCTTCTTTATATGTTGATGTATGTTTCTTTCACCTACTCTTATATGTATTGTTTCTTTTCTCTTTTTATACACATGTTTCTTATTACTTGTATGCAATCCATTATTTCTATTTTACACAAAGATGCCTTAATGAGTTTTGTTTAAAGTGTTTCAAGAATACAAGTTGTCAAAGTCTACTTGTCACGAACTCTCTTCTTGCAAAGTTTTTCAAGAGTTTGTATTAGGATAGATTTTATTGTATTCAACAAGTGAATATGAGTTGATTGATTTATGATTTCTCTCATATGTTCATTTGTTTGTTGTGGTTTTATTTCGGATTGCCAAAAAAGGAGATTGTTAGGACATATGTTGATCATGTTAGGTACATATGTCAATATTTTATGTAGTTGGCTAATCATTTGACAAAATGCACTTTATTTGTATATAAGTAGATTTAGGATGTGTTTAATACTTTAAAAAACCTTGTTTCAAGTTCAAGTGTTAAAACTATGCAAGTCTGTTCAAGAATCAAGTGAGAAAGTGCTGAATTTTAAAGCTCAATAGTTGCTCGACACCTTTCAACAACTAGGCTATCTATTGAGCTTTTCAATTGATTATTATCACAATCTTGACACCTATCGATAGTTAGGTTGATCGATCGAGAAAGCTCTTGTCCCCTCGACAGCTCCTCAATAGCTTCTCAATAGCTGTATTTGTCGAAATTTAAAACTCAACACCTCCTCGACACCTGGCTATCTGTCGAGGTTACAAGAATTCAAATTCTTAGATCTGATTTTCGGCCCATGATGACATGTATGTGTAGGGTTTCTTTTCTCACAACTCTAGACCTATATAAGGTTTATTTTAGAGGCCGTCACACAAGGGAATACAGGGAGAACATATGTAGAAGGTGACCGATGCCTTATTCTCTCTGAAGGAAGCTACTACGTTTTGCGCCTTAGGGTTTTGTAACTAAGTGTTTCTTGATCTTCATTGTTGATGAAGTGAAAAACTTTGCAGCTAACATCTTCTTCTAATTGGTAATTAAGTCACGTACTGAGATCCACGCAATTAGTTAGTCACGTACTAGGATTCGTGAATCATCAAAGGATAGTGTTCATATATTAAAGAGTTTAGAGGTTCTGAAGCTATAGAAGGTTTCTGCTGTAAGTTCATTTATGGGGATTGTAAAGCCTAGCGACAAAGGTTTTGTACTAGATCTAAAACTTTTCTTTACTATAGTAGATTGCTTTTCGGGAAGGTTTCCCCCTAGGTTTTTTATTGTGAAACTAGTTTGTTTCATTAATTTTCCTAAGTCATCATATCTTGTCTTATTTATTTTTTCGGTGCATGATTTTGACATGATATTGATGTTTATTTGTTTTAACAAGTTTTATTCATAATAAATCTAATTAACAACTTGGATTTAAAACTTGTTAATTCTATCAACCGATGTCTAAATTTCTCAACAAAATCGGACTTTTCGTCACACATTTATGATATAACCATCATAAATTTAAATCATCAAATCAGTTATTGTGAAAATGATGTATCATTAGCATATTTCATCTAACTTTCTCTTCAATGCAAAAGGTGTTAACTATAAGTCCCTTATTCACTCTCTCTCGGATTCACCCCTTCCTTAAAACACCACTGTCTTCCTAGCTTGCACCCTCATCCCTTTGCTGGCGGGACAAACATTGGCACGCCTCTACTAAAACCTTCTCCCCTCTCGCCGTGTGTGTGCGTGTGTTAAAAATACTTAGTATTCTCACAAGAAAAAACAATGGATTAATCTCACATTAGAAAATGAGTGTGAGTAAAAGAGATTTAAAGTTTGTGTGTGTATTCAAGAGTTAGACTCTTTCGGATATATACCACTGTCAGTTTCTTTAAGACCTTCTCTCTTCTCCTAAGTGTGTGTGTTAAAAATGAAAGTTCAAAATGCGTGTAAAACACCTTTGAACGTTAAGACCCCAAATTAGAAAATATCAATTCAAGCTTATTATCAAGCAATTAATGTGCGGAACATGAACATAAGCCTAATACAGAATTGATAAACAATCAAAGCCAATTATAATTACATCCACAACAGAAAATAAAAGGCAAAAATAAAGGAAGAGAGATGTAAACACAAGGACAACACGGGATGTGTTATCGAAGAGGAAACCAAAGCTCTCGGCGTAAAACCTCTACGCCGCCCTCCAAGCAGTAAATAATCCACTAAAAAATGTAATTAGGATACATGAACAGCAGAAGACCCTCCAAGCCTCATCTACCCAGTGTACCTAAGCCCTCTGAGCTTCTTGCTCCAACGAGGTTACGTTGAACCTATTTCTTCTTTAGCTTACCGGATTCCGCTACTAAACCATAGCATCAACTAATAGTCATTGGTCACTTCCAAACTGCTTCCCTTAACACCAAATGTACCTTCTCATAGACATGTGTGTGGTGAGATAAGGATTTGGTTAAGTACCTTTCAAAGATGTATCAATGGAAAGGAAGAGAGTAAAGGAATTTAAAGAGTCTCTTAGTGAAGATTGGGGATGAGGCAATCTTGTTTTTCTCTAGGGTTTCTCTCACAAAATTCTCTCTGGAAGCTCTCTTGATTTCATGGTATAAGGGTCTATATATGGTGGTGTGTGTTTGGAATACGAAGAGTCAGTTTTTGCCAAACAAGGTAAGTTGGCAGCTTAGCCTCACGGCTTATCCAAGTCGCGAGTTCAAGTCGTGAGGTAACGGCCTGACCAGCTTGGGACTTTTGTCGTGTAGTGCGACAGCTGGCGTGACTCTTCACCTTCCCACATGCTTCTCACGTGCACAACATTTGGCAACTTGTAAGCTATGAGTCAGTCGCGAGTCCTAGCCACGAGTCTCTGCTTCTTTGCATAAGGATGAGCAAGTCTTCGTACTCTCTTCACACACTACCCTTACATGAATCCCAACTAAATACAAGGTTACTAAGTGATAAATTACAAGCAAATTGGCACGGAATAAAGCCAATAAGATGATTGATAAATTTCAACCTTACAATCTCCCCCTTTAGCTATTCCGTGACAAAACCCTATAACAAACTCTAGACTTAACGCGTGAGTTGGGAATAGTTGAAAAACTCACTCACACCTAACTCTAGAATCTGTGAAGCCTTAGAACTATAAGAATAAGAACTCCTGAAACACAACAACACAATAAGTTCATTGCATGCAGAAAACTTATAATGCATATGGAGCAAGCACAATGCGATCAAGCACAATGGAATAAAGCAATAAACCAAGACAAGACCAAAACAAGAAATCACCATAACCAAGTGATCACAATGCTCATTCACACTTAGAATGAACATTCGAACATTCAAGCTGACAAACACAAGGTAAGTCACTTGAATGACCAATATTCAACCAATGCATATTACATGAAGTATATGCATCTAGGAATAAAGTCCTACAAAGGCACAAGAGTGACAGTACTTAGAAGGAAATGCATAACATTTAGTTATAAGTACTAATATAGTAAAGCACACAGGCTGCAAAAAGTAAGGTACAAGCCTCAAAGGCCTACAAGGCGCATAGAAACAAACCCTAAAAACTTACAAAAGCAATATGGGTACAAATCATAAACAAAAAGTAAAGAGAACTGAATAACATCATATTATATACTGAATGACTTCTGAAATAAAACTATCCAAGAGATAAGAGTTTTAGCCAAACAGAAACTGAAACCACAGTGTAACACAAAACATAGTAACAAAGCTAAAAACATAACAAGATATGATAATAAAGCTCCCCCTCAAAATAATCACTCCCCCTCAAGTGTAGCCCCAAAAATTCTCCCCATTTTTGACCGAAATGGCCAAAGGGTCACTGCTCCTGGTTGGTGTGGATGCTATCAAACTTAGCTAAAAGTACATCAAGCTGATCCTGCATTGCTGTCATCCTTTCAGTATACTAATTTTGAACCTCTTTGAGTGTATCAATCCTCTCTAGGATGATCTAAAATGCATCAGGAGGTATAGTTGATGAAGTTGAGGCTTTACTCCTCTTTTTTCTGCTCCTAGGTGGGATTGATTGTTCTGCAACTTCCGCTTCAGTCTCCATTGCATCCCCTTCTTCTTGGACATACTCCACTTCTTCACCTGGAATACGACTTTGTATCCTTGTGAGAGTAAATTTGTTTATGGCTAATAGAGGAGGCAAAGGACTAATATCCTGAGGGATTGCAACACCCTTTGCTCTAAAAATCCTCATGAGAAGACTAGGAAATATCAGCTTGGGTTTTGGGGTGGTTTTAGTCTCATCCACTATAGTGTCAAAGATGTGAGAGTTGATGTCAATGAAGGTTTTCTCCTTAAGTTCCATGAGAAAGATGGCTCTGGCATTTGTCAATGTAGTTATCTTCCTTATAAAGTATAGATTGTATATCATTATGGTGGTCAGACACCTCATATCTTTAGGAAAATTAGAAGTGTTGAGACATTTGTTTTCTTTAACCCCACCAATTCTAGTCTAGACAGTGTCTAGAGAAAGCATTCTGTCCTTGTAGTTAGTGAATTCATAATCCTCCAAACCTTCAAGCCCTAGAACCTTATCATTATCATGAGCATCTAAGGTAAATTCCTTTCTTCTCATCCAATAACTCAACTCCTCCTCCCTTATCACAGCATTTGCATAGAATTCTCTGATTAGAGGTTCACAGACAGGTGGAAGGTTGCTCAGTAATTTTTCCTAACCTCTACCCTCAAAACAATCTAGAATGAAGGTGTCCTTCAAATCCCTGAAATCAACAAATCTTTCCTGAATGATGGTTCCTTTTGAGAAAGAATCCCTTTATCTCTCAAAGTGTTGAATAGACCTAAATAGGTTAAGGTCCATTTTCATTCTTTTGTCAAATTTCTTAGCAGTAGTCTTCTTCTTTGTAGGAGATAGGGCTAACTATAAACAAACAGAAAGGGCCACAATAAGATAACACAGTATGTGGAAATACACATATGTTAGTAACAAGTTAGTTGCAAAGAGATTAACAGAGTATCAGGCCAACACAAAATGATCAAGTATAGATGAGCACTAAGAGAGGATACCACAATATATATCACAACAACTCAAACAAATAAAAACAGTGAAAATCATAAGCAAATGTCAATGAGACAAGCCTAAAAGACAATGAATACTACAAGAGAAATCCTCAGGGCATAACCCCACACATGATGAGATAATTAGACAAACACATGGCATAAAAAGTTGAACAGACCCAAAGTTTCAAACAAACTAAAACACCCAGACACATAAACAGAGAAGATTCCAAAAACCATAGACCCAAAGAGTATAAAATCTATCAAACACAAAGGTTTAGAACAACAACTAGTATAATGTCAACAACAAAAAAAAAAAAAAAAAAAAAAAAACAACAACAACAACAACAAGAATGATCAACCCCAAACAATCAATCACAACAAATTAAGCAAACCCATGTTCGAACCCCTCAAAACACAAACCAACATCACAACACCTAGATTCAAGAGAACGACAATGAAATCATGAAGAATGAAGTGAAGACAAGAAAACTCATACCTTCTTCTTGGTGTTCAATGAAGACATGATGCAGAATTTGAAAGCTTTTGCAAAAAGACACGGAGTGTTGAGAGAGAGATTTTGGGAAGAAGATGAACAGTCACTGATATTCGAGGGAAAAACTGAAAAACAATTTTAAAAACTATCCATAAAATGCAAAACACGCGTTTTTCACGACTTAATTAAGTCGCCAGTCAGTCGCTAGGGTAAGCCACAAAACACTGTAAGACCAAGATTTTCAAAAAATCTTCTAAGTGTTTTTCGCAACTGGAAGATCTACCCGCGAGATAGTCGCCAGGGGAGCCACGAAAATCTCTGTGTACTCATCGCAATTGGACCTTCCACCCGCGAACAAGTCACCACATTTAGCCTTGAAAACCATAAAAACTCAAATTTTGAAAATTTTTCTAAGTATTTTTCACGACTGCAACCATGACTCGCTAGTAAGCCACGAAAAATCTTGGAGAAAGCTCGCGACTGGGGCATGCGATTGGACCAACCCGAAACTGAGTCAACAAAACAAGGCAACACTGTTTTTGAAATTTTTGACATTTTGTAAAACAAAATACTTTCCAAAAACAAGATAAAACATTCAAAAAATCTTTTTTGTGTTTGATCAACAAAGATTGAGCTTATGAAAACACATTTAAACAAGTACAATCATACAAATGAATATGATATTCATTGAACATAGACTTGTGTTGTGTGTTGTGTGTGAATATCAAAAATGAGATAGTCCTTAGTCTAATGTGAAGCTTCAATGATCAATTCAATCAAGGCATACACAACTAGCACTAGATAATGTGACCCATCTCAATTATAGAAATGTGCATATATGACTTTCCACATAAACTTGAGTACAATTCTTTGAAATTTTTCATTTGGCTCCATATACATCATAACATTTGATCATTTTGAATCAATACATCTCATTGTGAGATAGATGCCTGAAATTTTTAATATTTCAAATTGATGAGTTAGCTTTTGGCTTTTTGGACATCAAACATTTTATTTTGGTCATTTTCCCTTTTTTCCAGTCAAATACTAGTAAGTGCAACAGCCTTTTGCAGCTTAATATCTCTTTTCATTTGGAGATTTACATTTGGTGAGCTCTTTAAGAAAAAAAAATAAAAGTGGGAAGATATATAGGCACAAGTCTATGCATGTCTCAAGATCAACAAAACCATTCACTAATTATTCATGACAAGATTGAAGATCTATTTACAACAGTCACATAGATTTCATAATTTCTTCCACAATGATATGAGTGCATAAAAGACAAACTAAGTTCATTAAATGCACAAAGCCATTAGTACAAAGGTACAAGGCAAAACATGCTTTGAAACAACACTCAACAAAGTTGATCAAACTTTTGGATTTTTTACTTTTTGTGTGTTTTTGGATTTTTGACATACAAGTAATGAAAGATTGATCAAAAGCAATGTAGAAACATTTTAAAAATGAAACAAATAAACAAGCAACAATTTAAAGCAAACAGAAGCATAAAGCAAACAACAAAACATATTCACAAAGCATAGGAAGAATTGATGCATGAACATGTTATGATGCTTATGCATGAGTACCTTTTGTCACCCACACGTTACGTGCGTTTGAGGTGCTATCCTTTACGGATTGGGTACGAGAGTTTGGACTATCAAACCTTCGTGTGAAGCTTTTCAAGTAATTTGTGAAGGCACCAATCATCTTCATCATGTCCATCATTCTGGGATCACGATTTTGACTTCTTGGTTGCTCACCACCCCAAGACCTATTGTCGTTTCTTCTTCCTCATGACCAAGGAGCACTTGTATTATTCAATGCTCTTAGCTTGTGGCAGTTGGGTCTTGTATATCCTTGCACTCCACAAAAGTGACAAACAAGGTTCGATCTGGGACCCCATTGTGGTCTCAGAAGAGATCTTCCTCTAGCTTCAAATATGGCTTCTGATTGATTACAGGACTTATTAAACATCCGTTGATCGGCCACTTTCTTCTTCTTCTCAGCCTTAACTTTCTCAGGAATAGGTTCTTTTACAACCGACTCTTTTGCCTTTACAAACTTCACTTCTTTGACTATCTTACCTGATGAGCTACTCCCTCCGATGTAACCCAACCCGGACTTATCTGAGGAAGGTTTTTGAGATGAAATAACATCTTCTAACTTCTTGGAGGAGACTCTCTCTATTTTGGCATGAGCTTGCACTACCTCTTACTCAAGAAATCTCACTTTTGTGTAAGCTTCTGATAGCTCACCATTTAGTGTTTCAATCTCACACTTCACCTCCTTATATCGTGCCAGAAGATTTTTGTAATCTTCCTCAGCCCTCTTCATCTTCTTAATGGCTGCATTAGCCACCTTAGCATATTCACCGGTCTTCTCAAGGAGTGAGTTGTAAGTCTTTCACAATCCCACTGTTTCTCCAACTTCCTCATCTTCAAACTCCTCAACTATTCCCATAGACTCCAAATCAGAATGCTCACCAAGCTCCTTCACAAGTGTACTCAAATCATTTGAGAACTCCACATGTGCAATAGTTATGAATGTGGAGTAGTTTCCTTCTCTGTCACAACTTTCCTCCGAATCTGAGTTTGATGAGTCTGAGTCACTTAGAGAAGTGGCATAGACCTTGCCCTTTGACTTCAAATAGTTGGGACATTCCTTTTTGAAGTGTCCATGTCCATTATACTCAAAACACACAATGTCCGAAGGAGATTGAGAATCCTTCCCTTCTTTCCTTGTAAACTCTTTCCTATCACCTCTTGAAGATGAAAATTTTTCTCTATTGAATGGTTTCCCACTATTCTTTATCTTCAGAAATTTGCGGAAGTTTTTTGTAAGATATACTACTTCCTTCTCTACTCTATCTTCATCAGAGGGATCATCTATTCTTTCGGTGATGGTTTCAGAGCAAGCGATTTACTCGTCTTGTGAGAAGGCAATCCCAGTTCATATGTTTGGAGAGACCCAATTAGCTCTTCAATTTTGATCTCATCCAAGTCTTTACTCTCTTCTATGGCTGTGACTTTTGCTTTGAAAATTTTAGGCAAGGACCTTAAGATTTTTCTCACCACCTTAGTATCTTTAATCTTCTCACCAAGATTGAGTTTAGCAATAACAATTTCGTTGAATTTCCCATAGAATGAATCAAAAGATTTATCTTCACCCATCTTAGGCTCTTTAAATTTGGTGGTAAGTATTTAGAGTTTTGTATCCTTCACCTTCTTTGTACCTTCATAGGTAGTCTCCAAAATCTCCCAAGCTTCCTTAGTAACTGTCATGTGAGATATCCTATGGAATTCATCTGGAGACACACCACAGAAAATAGCATTTAAAGCTTTACTATTAGCATTGGCTGCCACAAGAGCTGCTTTATCCCAAGTAGATTTAACAGCCTCTGGCCTAATCCAACCTATTTCAACCGCATCCCAAACGGTGTCATCAATAGTGCATAAGAATGCCCTCATTTTGACTTTTCAGAGGGCATAATTGTTCCATCAAAAAATGGTGGAACATTTAAGGATTGAGACCTATCTATCTCAAAAATGGTCAAGGATCACACTCAGATATTTAAACCACAGAGAGTGTACCCGCTTTAATACCAATTGAAAGTTTAAAATGAGTGTAAAACACCTTTGAACATTTAAACCCCAAATTACAAAATATCACTTCAAGCTTATTATCAAACAATTAATGTGCGAAACATGAACATAAGCCTAATACATAATTGATAAATAATCTAAGCCAATTATAATCACATCCACAATAGAAAATAAAAGGCAAAGATAAAGGAAAAGAGATGCAAACACAAGAACAACACGCGATGTGTTATCGAAGAGAAAACCGAAGCCCTCAGCGTAAAACCTCTCCGCCACCCTCCAAGTAGTAAATAATCCACTTAAGAATGTAGTTGGAATACATGAACAGCAGAAAACCCTCAAAGCCTAATCTACCCACTGTACCTAAGCCCTCCAAGTTTCTTGCTCCAAGGAGGTTGTGCCGAACCTATTTCTTCTTTAACTTACCGGATTCCGCTACTAAACCATAGCATCAACCAATAGTCATTAGTCTCTTCTAAACTGCTTTCCTTAGCACCAAACGTACCTTCTCACAGACGTGAGTGTGGTGAGATAAGGGTTTGGTCAAGTACCTCTCAAGAATGGAGAGAAAGAGAGTAGAGGAATTTAAAGAGTCTCTTAGTGAAGATTGGAGATGAGGCAATCTTGTTTTTCTCTAGGATTTTTCTCACAAAATTCTCTTTGGAAGCTCTCTTGATTTCATAGGTATAAGGATCTATATATAGTGATGTGTATTTGGAATACGAAGAGTCAGTTTTTGCCAAACAGGGTAAGTTAGCGGCTTGGCCTCGCAGCTTGTCCAAGTCGCAAGGTAACAGCCTGGAACTTTTGTCCTGTAGTGCGACAGCTAGCGTGACTCTTCACCTTCCCACATGCTTTTCACATGCACAGCATTTGGCGGCTTGCAAGCCGCGAGTCAGTCGCGAGTCCTAGCCACAAGTCTCTGCTTCTTTGCACAAGGATGAGCAATTCTTCACACTCTCTTCACATACTACCCTTACATGAATCCCACCTAAATATAGGGTTACTAAATGCTAAATTACAAGTAAATTGGCACGGAATAAAGCCAATAAGATAGTTGATAAATTTCAACCTTACAAAAAATATTTGGTATTCTCCAAAAAAAAAATTTGTTAAAAGTGTAAATAAAAAGAGATTGAGAGACAGTATGTATATAAGGCCTAGGCCTAACGCCCCCAAAAAATAATAATAATAATAATAATAATTACCCACTAGAAGAAAGGCTTGTCCCCATTGTATAAGCCCAAAATTTTACATAAATATATATATATATATATATGAATTTTTTTCAAATTGTTGAGCACATTTTGTTATTAGTAATGTTAGGAATACCACAAATTTTACTATAGGCTTACAAATTGGAATATCAACAATCACAAAAAGTAATTTAATGTTGAAATATTTATTAATTACTTTATTGAAGTTCATCAATCATAGTTATTGTCACATCATATTGTGAACATTTTGTAGTACCTTTAGCATTTTTTTTTTTTTTCTAAAATCTTTTGAAAATATGAGACTAATAGAAAATTAACCCAATTGAAACTTTAAAATGTTTCAAAAAAAAAAAATTGCAAATGAGTTAGAGAAATGATGATTAACTTTAATTTTTATAAACTAATCTCCTACAAAGCCACATACCAAATAATAACTATCTCTTTCTCTTGAAAATTAGAGTACAAATTTACTTAACCATGTATTTTCATATATCCAAGATAAAATAATTTTTTTTTAAATAAAAAATCTTCTTTTCTTTCTGTTAAAATTTATACTTCATCTATGATATTCAATTCTTTATATGAAATTAACCTTAGTTTTAGTTAGCATTTATGTATTTAATGCATCAAATTAAGCTCGATTTGATTAGTATTAAATAATTTTATTTAATTAATATTTATATATAAAATGCCTCATATAAATCTTTCGTCTTAGGCCCTAAATTATGTTGGGCTGACCTTGTCTACATAATTTGTATAATATCTATCTTTATAAAGGCACAATACATGTGAACTATAAGTAATATGAATGTACTACATGCCAATACAAAACTCTAGGCCCAGCTTAGCGGGCTAATTGACTAGTTTAACATATACCGCATATACTGCCAAACTTGTCAAATCTCAAAAGGCATCTCAAAATTCTTACTCCATTCGGTCCATAAACACCAATTGGCTGATATCATGCCTTCGCAATTCTAACAAAAACTCAATGGGGGAATTTGTCCAGGTGAGCGACAATTGGCTTGCCGATGAACTGCCTTGCCCATTTTCACTGCGTGATGTTGGTTGGTATCGAGAACCTTCATTTGCTTTAAGTTTGAATCCTTTACTTAGTTGCTTACATGTAAACTAACCGTGTCTTTTTCTTTGTTGATTTGTTGCAAAAAGTAAAAGGTTTCAACCAAATCTCCAAGTTGTACACGTGAGAGATCTTAATTTCGTACTTAGGTTAGAAATTTTTATGCACACAAACGGATAGCTCCGAGCATCCCATTTGATACTGGGTGTTAACCTGGTGTACTCTACCTGGCAATCATTCAGGCAAGCATTGTTAGTAGATAGCCCACTTCTCTCATATATAGACGTTCGGCACTCAAACTTCCTCCCACCTAAATTGACTATTGGTGAAGCTCGAGACCTCAGACCCAGATATATCACAGCGGAGAAGCTTGCACCAGTGAGAAACAAATCGACTAAGAGGGTGTCCCAGAGCCACAAAGTCCACGTCCCTGTTGAAGAGCCAGATACACTAGCATAAATAACCAAGGAAAGAGCAGTCGAGGCCGACTAAGAAGAGATGGTGACCAGATGCAAAATGACCATCAAAAGGTTCTTGCCTGGCACTACGACCCAGTCTCAACAGCCTTAAGGACTGGACTCCTCCTCCTCCCTCTAACAATGCCTTGCCGATTAGCCTCCCAAAGTCCTAAGCGATGCTCCTACTAAGACCCCTCCCCAGGTACCTAGTGGGGGTGGTATCATTATTCGGGACCCAGCTAGCACCTCTTAACCAACTGCCTAGGCCGGGATAAATGTTGCATCCTCTTCCGGCCTATGGAGGGTTGGCAGACCGTTTTCAAACTCGACGATAAGCCTCTGCCAACGTCTGCTAGCATGAAGATATAGGCTCAGGGTGAAGGAGCTCAGGTCGCCAAAGCATGGTGCAAGGCCTTCTGTTGCCCGAGGACGTCCAATTCTTCTCGGATGGCTCCAAGGATTCTATTGTATGGTGGCTACAATGACACACCATCATGGTAACTTCCTTTCCTTCCCTTTTTCATTCCTTTTGATGCTATTTGGATGTAAGAGTAATTTCTTCAGGCTCATGTTTGTTATTGTCTTACATTTGTTATTGTTGTGCTGCCAGGCCACGCAGTTGACTCATGTCCTTGACGAGAGAAGGCGCTTAAAGATGTTGTTGATGCCACAACAAGAGAGAAGGGTAAGGCTATTGAGGCCGTTGAAAAAAAGGCCTAGTCTTTAGAAAAAGCACGGGTTTTGGCTGAGAAGAAACTAGCTGATACGAAGGCTAGGCTGGGGGGGCATAGAGTTCAAGTTAGCGGAGGCAAAAAGCTTAAGTCTAGCCCACATTGAAAAGATAATTGCCTTGAAGGCGGCCTTGGAGACCTATGAGAAGAAATGGTATGATGAAGGTTTTGCGGACGCCAAAAACTCCGTGGAACCCATCATCCATGAGGCTCGGCACCACGAGTTTAGGGAGGGGTGGTTGGATGCCCTGCAGGCGATAGGGGTAGTCGAGGATTCTTTGCTGAGGAACCTTGAACAAATTCCCTATCCGAAACCCCCTCCCCCCATCCAGAGTCAAGTCATTACTGCCAACGAGAAGGACACCCCCAACATGAGGGAGCTGGTGCGGGCAATTGATATACAAATGAAGATGGCCAACCTTGAGGTCACTAGTACTCTTAACACTACCATAAATGCACAGTCCTAGCAACTCCAGTCCGGTCAGCCAATTGAGGAGCCACCAATAGAGCCTGCCGATGATGTTGACTTGCCACGGTCTGCCAATCTTGTCGTCCAAGATTGAAGTAGATTCTTGCCGCCCAAATATAGTTTTTCTGTTTTGTCAATTAATTTTCAATAATCTAGTTATTCCCTATGGCCACTAAGGTGTGGTGACCGAACAATGATTTGACTCTTATATTTCTAAGTTTTATTTTCCTACAGTCACCAAGGTGTGGTGACAAAACTTTTAACTTTTATTTGTTTTAGTCTGCTCTAATTATTTTACTACTCGGACATGGAGACCGAGCATTTTATGAATGATTGCTTTATTACTGCTAGGCTATTCTTTCTGACATGTTCTCTGATTGTCTTCGTCATGTATTACAAACGATCGGGTGGTTTAATCCCGATTTGCACTTGATTGGTGATTGAAACTGCTTTCTTAACTTCAGAAGGCCAGGTAATTTCTAGTCATGCATGATGGTCAGGACAAGCCTGGACGGGATCACCCGTATCTAGAAAGAATTGGCTTCTCGATGATAGGAACTAAATTTGAAATATGTTGACTCTTTAGGGAAGTGTAGGGTAGTTACCTACCCAGTGAATAATTCGACGTAATCTCTATGTGTTCGATGACTATGATAGATTTTGGAAGCTTGTTTCTACTCTTGGAGCAACTCAAAGTAAGATTTTTCTCCCGTTCAGTGACAATGATTTAAGCAGGAAGCAAGTTCCTGTCAGGATCTTGAAATTAGGTTTCCACTTGCTCGGTGATTTAAATCGAACCAATGATGGGTTTATGTCCTTAGAATATTTTAGTACAAGGTTTCCACCTACTTGGTGATAAAAATCGAATTGGGAGCAGTTTTCTATCCTTGGAATAATTAATGCAAGGTTTCCACCTGTTCGGTGATGTAAATCTAACCGAAGATAGGTTTCTATCTTCAGAATATTTTAGTGTAAGGTTTCCACCTGCTTGGTGATGAAAATCAAACCGGGAGCAGGTTTCTGTACTTAGAATAATTAACATAAGGTTTCCACCTACTTGGTGATGTAGATCTAACCGAGGACAGGTTTCTGTCCTTAGAATTTTTTAGTGTATGGTTTCTACCTGCTCGGTGATGAAGATCGAACCGGGAGCAGGTTTATATCATTAGAATAATTAATGCCAGGTTTCCACCCACTTGATGATGTAAATCTAACTAATGACAGGTTTATGTCCTTAGAATATTTTAGTGTAAGGATTCCACCTACTTGGTGATAAAGATCGAACTAGGAGCAGGTTATTGTCCTTAGAATATTTTGTCTTAGTTCTCTCTACATATATTGATCGGGGAAAATGAGTTAAAGATGATGGAATCATAAGTACAAATACTCTTGCATGAACAAACATTGTTTTTGTATTAATTAACAATATGCACATATAATACTACACTCAATAGGTACCCCCGCATACTGATTGTCAGTGGTAGAATCTCTTTAGATTGTGAGCATTCCATGGTCGGGGAAAAGGTCTCTCAGCCAAATTCTCCAAAAAATACACCCTTGCACCTGCAATGGCGGTAACTCTTTACGGTCCCTCCCAAGTTGGTGCTAACTTCCCTACATTAATGTCTCGTGAATTCCCTACTACCTTCCGAAGTACTAGGTCTCCCACTCCAAACTCCATTTTCCTCACATCCCTGTTATACTTCCAGGCAAGTTTTTGCTGATATTCTGCCAGCCGTATAGTCACTGATTCCTAGTGTTCTTCCAACAAGTTCAAGTGTTTCAGCATCAACTCTGAATTCTCGACAAGGCTGAACCCTAAAACCCGGGCACTACACAAGTTCACTTCTGCTGGTATGACTACTTCCGCTCCATAGGTCAAAGAAAACGGGGTTTCTCCCGTAAACCTTCTCGAGGTTGTTCAGTATGCCCATAGAACACTAAGCAACTCATATGCCCACTTGCCCTTAGCACCTTCTAATCTCCTCTTCAGCCCGTTCACGATGGCCTTGTTGGTGACCTCGGCTTGACCGTTGCTCTACGGATTTGCCAGGGTAGAATATCGGTTTGTGATACCAAGGTTGCCGCAAAACTAGCAAAAAGCTTTGCCGTCAAACTGCAACCTGTTATCTGACATTAAGGACTCTAGTAGCCCGAATCTTGTCACCATATTCCTCCATACGAACTTCTTCACATTCATGTACCGGATGTTTGCTAGTGCCTCCACCTTTATCTATTTAGTGAAGCAATCCACAGCCACAAGGACAAACCTTCAGTTCCCTGTTACCCGAGGGAATGGACCAACGATATTCAGCCTCCATTTCACAAAGGGCCAAAGGCTACTAATAGGATTTAAGCTCCCTACTGGTTGGTGGATCATTGGGGTGTGCTTTTGACATTGTTCACATTTATGAGCATACTCACTAGCATCCTTTTGCATTTGCACCACCAAAATCCCTGAGTCATTGCCTTATGTGCCAATGAACATCCCTTACATGGCTGCCGCACACCCCTTCATGTAGCTCAGCTAAAAGCCCTTCAGTCTTGCTAAGGTGTAAACACTGTAAGTAGGGCCCACCAAAAAATCTTCGATACAACTTACGATCAGCTGATAGCCAATATCGAGTTGATTCCGAGCAAATTTTTTCTACTTCTTTCTCATTAGCAGGCACACGATCTTCGGCCAAAAAGTTGATGATCGAATCCATCCAACATGGCTTAGCTGTTGTCACCTGTGAAACACTTATCCTCGCATTGATACTTGGTTCTTCTACTAACTCCACTTTTATTAACCAAGGGATCTCCTCGGTTGAGGAAGATGACAATGTGGCCAAAGAATCAGCGTGCCAATTCTACCCCCTAGCTACCTGAACCACTATAACATTTGAAAAGCAATCCATGGTTTGTTTCACCAACCATAAGTACTCCATCATCTGGGGATCCTTGGCCTCAAAGCTACCCTGCACTTGATTAACCACCAGCCGTGAGTCTGAGTAGACCACCACTTCCTTAGTACCTAGATTTGAAACCACTCTCAATCTAGCTAGCAGGGCTTCGTACTCGGCTTCGTTATTAAATGCTTTGAAGCTCAACCTAAAAGAATGCTCTAACTTTATTCTTCTAGGGTGATAACCACAATCCCAGCCCCGGCTCTGAATGCCCAAGAGGCACCTTCCACGGGATTACCTCGACCGGACAAACTGTCTCCTTTCCCACCCTCGGGGAAAACTCTGCAATGAATTCAGCGAGGACCTGACCCTTCACCGAGCTTCTAGGCCTGTACCTGATATCAAAAGAGCTTAGTCGAGTTCCCCACTTAGCTATTCTTCCTGTGAAATTAGATTTTTTCAATAACGACTATAGAGGATACTCAGTCAATACATAAATGGTGTGGGCCTGAAAGTAGTAGGGCAACTTCCAGGTGGCATACACTAGTACTAATACTAACTTTTCCAAGGGTAAATACCTTGTCTCAACATCAACTAGGGTCTTACTGATGTAGCATACTGACTGTTGCACTCCCCGGTTATGGAGAAGCACGATGCTCACTGCGTGTTCTGACACCGAAAGGTACATGAATAAATCTTCCCCAGGCTCTAGGGCTGTCAGCTTGGGCACTCGCACCAAATATTCTTTCAACTCCTAGAATGCCTTTTCACACTCTTCACTCCACTAGAATTCCTTCCACTTCTTCAAAAGCTAGTAGAATGGACGGCAACGGTCTGCAAACTTGGAAATAAACCAATTGAGGGTAGCTAACATGCCTATCAGTACTTAGACTTCCTTTGGATTGCTCGGTGGTTTAAAACATTTCACTGCTTGAATTTGGTTGGGGTTGACTTCTATTCCTCGGATAGAGATCAAATACCCTAGGAACTTGCTAGCCCCCACTCCGAAAGCACACTTCTCTACGTTGAGTCACAACCTGTGCCGTCAAAGTGCTTCGAACACCCCTTTGAGATCCTCAATATGCTGCATTTCCTATTTGTTTTTCACTACCATGTCATCAATGTACACCTCAATTGTACACCCTATCTTGTCTCTAAACATTCTCATTATCGTTTGTTAATATGTGGCCCCGGCGTTTTTAAATCCAAATCATGTTGTCTTCTCTTGGTCCTCAGCAGCCAGGGTGATCGGATGATAACCCTGAAAAGCATCCAAAAAACTCATCCTTAGATGCACATAGGTGGCATCTACCAGCTGATCAATCCTCGACATCGGGAACGGATCCTTTAGACACACTCGGTTCAGGTCAGTAAAGTCAACACAGACCCTCCATTTACCGTTCTTCTTTTTTACCACTACAATATTTGCGAGCCATTCCAGGAAGAAAGTCTCTTTTATAGTCCCGGTTCCCTTCAATCTCTTGACCTCTTGTCTGATAGTATCGACATGCTCCTTAGCCAATCTTCTTGGCTTCTGCTTCTTGGGAAGGCATAGGGGATCCATATTGAGCTTTTGAACTATAAACTCAGGGTCCACCCCAAGTACCTCATACAAGCTCCAAGCGAACACGTCTACATTTTGTACAAGAAACAACAACATCTCTATCCTCTCTTCATCCTTCACACTTGCTCCAATCAGAAAACTCCTATCATCATCCTATAACATCCTTACTTTTACCAAGTTCTCGACATAGCTAGCCCCCGTTCCCACTTGAGGTTTCTGTAATTGCTATAAGGAAGCCTCCTCAGTTGATTCCTTTTGTTTGATTCCCTGGCCAACTGCAACTACTATGCACTGTTTGGCCACTTACTGGCTTCCCCTCACTATCGTAATGCCCTGCTCCTTGTGTAACTTGACTTTCACATGGAAGATGGATGGTATTGCCCCCATTGTATGAATCCATGGCCTTTCCAGGATTGCCATGTAAGGGGAAAATGAAGCGACCACAATGAACATTGCCATCACCTCCTTGCCTTCCATATTTACAAGAAGTGAGATTTGCCCTTTTGGGATTACCATTCGGCCATCAAACCCCATCAGTGGCGTATCATACTTGAGGAGATCTTCCTTCTTCAAGCCAAGCCCCCTGTACAGGTCAAGATACATCATGTTAACTCTACTCCCCTGATTTATCATCACTCTCTTTACTATGAAACCATTTATCCGGGCTGTAACCACCATCATCGTGTCGTTGAATCGTGCCTTCCAAATCATCGTTATTAAAGGCAATGGGCTCCCAAGTACACCTCAGCTCCTTCTTGGGGGGGTTGATCACCCGTGCGGCCTTCCGCTGATACCATGGCCAGTGCCTCCCTTTTGTCGGACACCCAAGTACCTCATGGAGCTACATGAATAACTTCTATCACTCCCAGTAGGGGTAGGAGAGGATTTCCACAAGGCCAGGTGCCCTGCCTGGCTTCTTGATTCCTGGGATCCACCACGAACTCTTTTATATATCCTGCTTTTACCAACTACTCTAGATGATCTTTTAACACCCTGCACTGTTCAATGGTATGCCCCCTATCTTTATGGTAGGTACAATATAAGTTCTAATTCCTCCTGGACGAGTCTCCCCCATCTTGTTTGGCCATTGAAAGTATGGCTCATTCTTAATCTGATCAATGATCCTATGCATCGGTTCCTTGAAGGCTACATTCACCTCTCCCATTTGTGGTCCCAGCTCTTGAATCCTCAAATCCTTTCGGGGCCTAAATTGTAAGCTGATATGCCGAGGATGATTTATAACCGGGGCCTTACCCTTGCTCTATAGCCGGTCATCTTCCAAACGTTTATATTCTTTAATACGCCTCATCAATTGCCTCATATCCTCGGGATGCCTCCTCGTCAACTATTCCCGTAGGCTGGAATCTTCGAGCAACCCCATCTTCAAAGTGCTCGTAGCAATTTTTTCATTACCTTCGCCAATCTCATTGTACAGCTCCCAATACTGGTTAGTGTAGCTGCAGAGGGTTTCCCCTGCCCTTATTTTCATTAGTAGCAACGCATCCATAGTCTGAGGGACTCAGCTGCAGGTCATGAACCATACATCAAACTCTTGAATCAATTCCGAAAAACTATGAATTGAGCCCTTTCTTAATCCATTGAACCATCTCAAAGCAATGGGGCCGAGAATCAAAGAGAACACTTTACACATTAGTGCGTCGTTATGAGTGTGCAAAGACATCATTTGAATATAATGGCTTACATGTTCTACTGGGTCCGTCTTTCCATCATAAGAATTGAACGGAGGCCTTGTAAATTTACTCGGCATATGTGCCCTTTCAATGTCCCTTGAGAATGGTGACCAGGCAGCTCGACGTAATGTGCGGCTCATAGCATCCATGGCCACATTCCAAGGTCGTCTCTCTTCCAGGGAAATTGAATCCCGATCTGCATATTCCCATGAACAATCCCTGTGCTGATAAGACTCGGATTGATGGAACCCTGCTCCATGATGATCCCTAATGCTAACTAATCTTTCCCTTCGCTCTACTTGGTCCCTTCTCTGATGCCTACCTCTTACTTGCAACTCTAAATCCCTAACCAACCTTCAAAGATGATCAAGTTCCTCATCCCTTTGATCGTGCTCTACATCCCTTCTATCAAAACGATTGCGCTTCGAAGCGCTCGACATCGTCCAGTACGTTTAATATGACCCTTCTCCAAGGCCGGACTACCCCTCCTCCTCATACTCCTTATCTCTACGTCTATTCTGCCTTCTTTCCCTCCAAGTGGATCCCTGAGAAAACCTCCTAGAACCATTTTTAGCATAACTCCCAGACGGACCTTCAAACATTTTCCTGTGCACACCTTGATAGAATCACAGCTTCGTAGGAGATTCCCACAGACAGTGCCAATTATGTGTGCCCAAAATATATGGCTATTGGGCTTAACCTCTACCTAGGCTCACAATCTATTTATTTTGTGGGCTTTTGTTTTTCCTATTGTGGGTGGCCCTATGCTCGGTAGACCCATATACACTTCTATTTCCTCAAGCCTTTCTCCCTTCCCCTCAGGATCACTCATTTGCTCCCTTTGGGTGCTTGCTCTCTTTTCATAGTATTCTTCCCAAAATTGCCAACCCCCCTTCTCTCATTCTCATCTCTTATTTATAGCTCAAGATTAGTGGAAGGGTTATGATTACTCTGGGTCATTAGTGGGTTTGGAGGTCCAATTCCATTGCTTTTAAATGGGAGTTTAGTTGGGAATGGGAGTAGTGGCTTTAAGACTGGTTCCCACCTTAAGAGGGACGTTCGGCAACGGTATTCCCCAGGGCGATACCAAGCAGCTAAGATATAGTATTCCTAGGCAATCACGTTTCTGGCCAAGATGTGTTGGCCAGGTGGGTCTCTGGCTATGAGTCATGAGGTGTATGATCCAATATTGCATGCTCAATGGGCCTTGGGTCAAGCATAGTGGTATGGATCCCAGGCCTAGGGCCCAACTTCATGCAAAATGGTTAGGACTACGGGCCACACTGTAGGGTTGAAGTTTGTGGCTCAAGTGGGCCTGGGGACCCCGTGTCGTACAACAACCAAATTGATTCAAAAGAAAGGGCAAGTAAACTATCTACTATGCTAAATGGGAAAGCAACACTATTATGAAATTGAATCAGAAAGAACAGGAAAATAAAGATTCACAAACAAGGGATTAGCAAGGAAAACTAGTGCTAGTTTGTATTTTGAATCTTTTGATACCATATTAAAATAGAGAATATGCATTGTGCTTGAGAGAAAACTGAATTCTTCATTCATAGTGATAATGATACAATACTCTAATTTTATAGAAAAGGGTTGCATATACAAAAAATTTGACAATTTTCACTCATTAAATTGACAAGCTTTCAATAGCTAATCATCACATGACAGAAGCCAAGTCATCAGCTAAATACGAAATTATAAGACTTGCAGTATAGCTAACTACATTTATAAAACAAAAGAGAACTACATGTATATGGTTGAAACTCTAGAACAATGAATCACATGCTAATGAGGAACATAAATCCAAGAAAGAATCACATGCTAAGGGCATCCACAATGGGATAGTTATATGCCAAATGTTAAGTACATTTGGCATACAGCCCCAAAAATTGATCCACAACTGGAAGGTTATATGTTAAAAGCTAAATTTTTTTTTAGATTTTGTTACAGTACCATCTCAAATGTAAAATAGTACTAGCGAAATGTTATAAAAATCTATTTTTAAAAAATTATTTTTAAAAACTTTATATATATATATATATATAAACTAATTTTTTATATTTTCTATAAAAAATCAAATCAAATTTTTTTAAAAATAATCATTTAATAAATGTCTCAACGACTAATGGTCAACTCAAGCAATCCACGTACACAAACAGAGGGTATCGAAAATGGCGTCGCACATTCTTCAGGTATCCAGTTCCATTTCCAGTTCCATGTCTCTACATCAACAGTTACGCACTCTCTCCAAAACACTATCCCTTTCCTCTCATCCTCACCGACTCAGACCCCTCTCTTCCAATTGCAAAATGTCGACCGAGACCGAGTCATCATCCCCTCTGACTCACTCCATCACCCTCCCGACTCAACTCGCTGAACCCGTCCAGATTGTCGCCGCACCTGGCATCTCCGACTCCCAATTCAGGTCTTTTCTTCTCTTTTTTTTTTTTTTTTTTTACTTATTTGTTAATTTTATAATACTATTGAAAAGCTTGCTAATTTTCATTGGTTTCGTTATTGTTGATTCGCCTCAAAGAAAAAAAAAAAAAAAATAGAAGAAGATAATTTTTTTCCCAAGAAAGTATTACTAGAATGAATCATTTTCCGTGCAACCAAACGGAGCTTTAGTTTAAGTTGTTTAAATTGCTATATATGAAGGATTTATTTAGATCTTTACATTACCTGGGACTTACAACTGTTGAGAGAAAGCCCATTTATTTGACAAAACTAGTTTTTGCAAAGTTGCCAAATTGACCCCATTTCCCTTTTTTTTTTTTTTTTTTTAATTTTTAAAATTTTGCCAACAATGGGCCCTTAGTTATTAATATACGGCGTTTGGTGTGATTTGATGTTGCAGGACTGCTATTAATTCCTCATTGTTCAAGCAGTGGTTAAAGAACTTGCAAACTGAAACTGGAATTTTAGCTAACAATGCCATGTCTCTTAAACGTGTACTTCTCCAGGTAGCTATTCTCAATTATATGTCTGTTTGTTTTTTATGTATGTAAGTATTGTCATGAGTTCTGACTCAAATGGCACTTTCATCCTTCCACTAGAATTGGTGGAGAGTGAGGTTGTGAGTTCAAAACCCACTAGGTGTCTATGTAACTTACCAATTTAAAAAAACTAAGCATGCATGTATTCTAATTTGCAATACATTCTCGTGCTAGTTCTACTGAATGATCACCCAGGGATTTGTTATATCTTTTGATGCTTCCAGTATGTTACTAAGATATACATATATTCTGATGTTTTCTTGTTGGTTTTAGGGAGTAGATATGTTTGGAGAGCGTGTCGGGTTTCTCAAATTCAAAGCTGACATTGTTGATAAGGAAACTGGAAAAAAGGTATTTAAACATATCCATGCACTGCTTTTGAATCTTAATTATCTGGGTTCTTTTTCTTTAACTTAAATTTTAAATATTTAACTATGTTCAATTCGGCTCTTTGTTTGTGGGTTTTTTTTTTTTTCATCTTGTTTTATTACTTAAGGCTAATAGAATGGCTTCACTGGTGTTCAACGGTCATTCTTGATTTATTTATTTTTGTAGCTAGATGAACCTGAGGCTTTGTTTGTGTAGCCTCAATAAATATATCTCATTTCTGGTGGCAATCTTCATGTGGTTCATCTAGTGCTATTATTCTCTTGTTTCTGTTCGAACTAAAATGTGATTAGGTTCCAGGTATCGTATTTGCACGAGGACCAGCTGTAGCCATATTGATCCTCTTGGAGTCAGAGGGTGAAACTTATGCTGTTCTTACTGAACAGGTAGGATTTTTTTCCCCTGCTGTATGTCGGTGTTTATTACGCAGCTTTACATGAACGTTTTTTGAAGACACACACACACACATATTCTATTATTATACAGTAGCCATTGATTTAAGATAGGGACCCTAAGTTTACTTAACCCAGACCTTATTAAAAGTTCTTACATGTCTAAGGTTAGGGTCCCTGTTGGGAGGCTTATTTTGGAATTGCCTGCTGGAATGTTGGATGATGACAAGGGTGATTTTGTTGGCACTGCAGCGCGGGAGGTCTCTCTCTCTCTCTCTCTCTCTCTCTCTCTCTCTCTCTCTCTCTCATGCACACACACATCTACTAGTTTAGCTAAGTTTTAATATGACTTTGATCTTCTGATTATGACAGGTTGAGGAGGAGACTGGAATACATTTAAATTTAGAAGACATGATTGATCTTACTGCTTTCCTTGAACCATCCACAGGATGCAGAGTCTTTCCTTCTCCAGTATGTTTTCAATGGTCATTGTTTGGCTATATACCTTTTCATTGTTTCAAGTTTGGGTTGTGGAGTTAGTGCATGGAGAAACAAGGATTTAAAGTTTTTTTTGTTAGGAAAGTGTCATTGATGGTTGGAGACTGTTAATAGCGTTAAATAATTCTTTAAGTTATTGATTTTGTTGGCATTTTCAAGAATATAAGTCCAGGAGTCATTGCTTAAGAGAACTGTGTGCTCATAAAAGTTAGATCTAGAGATAACTAACAAGGAGACCATCAATTACACTTTTAATAATTCTATCAAGTCCTGATATAAGTTCATAACTACTTGAGTAGGGGTAATGTATGTAATGTTAATGAAAATCAAGTGCTTCCATTCTTGAATCATCTGGTTTAAGTGAGTTATTATTTGTACATCAACTCTATCCTGAATAATATGAGTTTTTGAGTTGCATATTTTTTGTTAAATATCAAATAAATAATTGAGTAGGAAAAGGCTTGCGTGTTAATATATAGAAACGAATGGTTCCTGGTTAGTATGATCTAGAGCGAGATATATGTGTGTGTGTTTGTATATTATAACTTTCTCATAATAAATTGATTGTTGGTAACATGTATCTGTTCAACCATCTCAAAACTTACACCGCTGCAGGGAATTTTCTTTTCTGTGGTTCAGTTTATCATTTTCATTTGCTTTTCCATGGTTAGGGTGGGTGTGATGAAGAAATTAGCCTCTTTTTGTACCGGGGGCACGTGGATAAAGAGATCATCACGCAGCTGCAAGGAAAAGAAACGGGTCTTCGTGACCATGGTGAGCTCATTAAGGTCCGTGTGGTTTCATATAAAAATCTGTGGCGCATGACAGCTGATTCAAAGGTTCTGATGGCCATTGCTCTCTACGAAATGGCCATGAGAGAAGGGCTACAGCTTCAATCAAAGACCTGATCCACTAACATTTCTAAACACTAGAGGCTTTTGGTGATGGGTTAGAACCCTCACCAAATTCTGTTTTATGGACTGATGGAAACTATTTATCCCAATTTCTCAATAAATTTGCTTTTTGGGAAAATAAGTTTTTTAAAGTTGGAATGCAGAAGAAAAAACCTGTTAATGAAAAAACAAGTTTGAGTGAAGAGAGAGAAAGGGTGAGAAGAGAGGAGTGAAAAAGTGGATGACTGGTTCAAGGCCACCGCTGTGATAGTGGTGGCGAGTGGCGAGTGGCGATGAGCGGTTTGGCATTGAAGTTCCGACTAGGTTTGGTAAGATTGAGGGACATCTGGGCTTAGTTTAGTTTAGTTTAGTTTAGTATAGTTTAGAATTTTTTTTTTTAGGCCACTTGATAGTACATATGGCAGCATATGTGGCACATAAATAATTTTTTATTATCACTGTTAACCATATCAGCATTTTTCATTCACCACTTAATGATGATGATTATTTTGACACAATACCAAACTAAACTGATACATTTAAAAACATTAGGAATCATTTTGACATATGGGGAAATGTAAGGTACCAAAATGGTAATTTACCCTTTTATTTTTTATTTTTTACTTTGAATTTTGGATATGGTTTTTTAATTTTGAGGGTTTTATGGGGTTTAATTGTAACTTGCTTAGATATTTCAATATTAATGAAATTCTTGAACCGTATTAAAGTAGTGCTCTTGTAATCGTGAACAGTGTACGATTTGAATAAGAATTTTGATTGAGAATGTTTTCTCAATTGGGTGGTGATGCCTTAAGCTTCTAAGAAAAATTTTAGGTGAAGTATGGGGTTTGTTCTGTTTTTTGGTTTTTTTTTTTGTTTTTGTTTTTGCTTTTGTTTTCCCCTTTCTCTCTATTTTTGCAACTTTTTTGTACATCAAATAAACAAAGATAAATTGAGAATTTCTATTGACTGAATAACCTCTATTTCCTTAACAAAAAGTTACGACACGAACTGAAAGACAAAAGCCAGCATATTTCATCAAATAACTTACATTCTCCCTTAGCTAAAACTTTAGCCATCACTGCCGATTCTGACCCAAAACATTCAAACACACGCACACATCCTACATTGCCAAAGAAACTCTTCACTTTGATGAAATTCCTTCTTTTCTCTAAAAAATTCTTCGACAGTCATTGACCCTTGGATACAAAAGTTAAGCAATTGCATTTCTTTTTGTGCGGTGTTTGTTTTACATATAATGTGTCTTTATAACTTGAAAGCTTGACTTTAAATCACGTTTTTAGTCATAAATCACAGAATGTAAAACAAGTTTTTTGCCTTTCTTTTTAAAGCTAAGCTAATTAAAATTTCTGATGAATTTGTAACGAGAGAGAAGTCAAGTAGGGCTGCCTCTTCCAGTGAATCTACTTCATCGTTGCTATTACAAACTGTAAATGTTAAGGTGACACTGAACTAACAGTGACTATGTTGGATTGGAATAGGAGTCAGCTAGATGTATATCAATACATGTCAAGCAAACATACAATTCGAAACAAAATGAGCTACACAAGGAGGATCTAGGATTGTCTTTTCTAACTTTCTTTTCTTTTTTTGATGCATTTCCTTATCATTAACTCAACGGCCAAAACTTCTAGCTATAAAAGGAAGTGATAACTATCTAGCTACCAGCTTGTCCCTGACTCTCTCAAGCTCTCTCCAGAGGTCCACATTACTAGCATGAAGAACTTCAGCCTCATCTATCCTGTTATGAGTGCAATTCTAAAAACCCCACCACCTGAAACCAATATCCCATCATTGACAATTTCAGACCCCAAGCCACATCACCTCTCGATACAACAGACTATGCACGTGTCTCAAATCATAGAAAGCGAGATCTAGATTGGCATTGTAAATCTTTCAATAAACTCAATGTACTCCGGCAGGATCACTGTACCCCAAGCCACTTGAAATCGGGGATCTCACATGGCGACGCTCTGGCCAACGACGGGTTCAGCACAATAGTATTAGTTACCAACCTTGCTAGGATCATGCCAAAGAATATGGCTCCAGTGTGATCAGACGGTCATGGACCAATTCGTGTCGCAACCATTTTTCACAATTGTGTTTTTGAAGATTTCCATCCCTTTTGCAAAATTCCATGGAACTTTCACCTCTTTGGAAATAAAAGACTTCCCTTTTTATAAAAACGGAGTTTACCCATTTTAAAAAATAATATCAAACTACCACGTAATTTTAGCGTGATGGTCACTCTATAAGTGTTTAAGGAGTGTGAGGCGGGAGGGGAGAGGGGAGGACTAGAATTCAAACCTCTAGGAGAGAGTTTGACACATATACACTTAGATTATATTATATTAAAGTAAAATTCTATCTTAGATAAAAATAATAATAAATAATTTCAAAAATTGTTTTCCTTGAAAAGGATTGCACCCAAAGAAAAAATCTAACATATCCTTGACCAAAAAAAAAATCCTTTTTACCAAAATGATTTTCAAAAATCTTAAAACTTGTGCTTCCGTAGATTAAATTGATTGAACCCCTGGACTCTAAAATCAAACTGACAACTTCCCAGCAACCCTTTATTTTACCATTTTCTTTCTAAATGAGAGAATAGATGGAATTTACTTTTCCCCAAAAAATAAAAAAGTTATTGAAGCATGGATACTTTACTTTCAGTATAGTTTCAAAATAAATCTTTTCCAAAAATTGAATTGACAAATGTTTAAGTTGCCTTTCAAATGGTAAGTCATTGGAATGCATTGAAAACAAGAAATCGTCAAAAGATTGGTTTTGTGGGTTATCTAACATCTTCCTTATACGTAATTGTAGTTACAAGCCCATATGTTTAGATTCAAGAATTCTTTTATCATCCATTTAATCTTAGGATCCAGATTTTCTTAGCTAAATTAGGAAATAAAATTAAGGTTAAATTTCATTAACTTACCCTAAGGTTTGGGCTATTGTTAATCAGGTCCAAGACATTTTAAAACTGACTAACTTGGTCCCTAAATACCATTAGGCCCTTTAGTCATTACTCTCTCTCTCCAACTGAAACCATTTCCTCTCTTCAACTCACTTTTTCACTGTCTATCCCCTTCCTTCAACCAAACTTCTCTAGATTTTTGTTTCCAGATCAACTCATTCCTTAGCAGCCATTCATTTAACTCAGCTTGGAGAGAAGCTTCAATTTTACAGTTATGCTCAGTAACATCCCTCTTCTAGATCTCGTATCTGATCTGTAAGGATATTAATCCTTGTTTGGCAATGAACAAATACTTCCTTAGAGCTGTCCTGGTGGCTTGTTGCTTTCTAAAAAGTTTGTAACAATCTGGGCCTTCGGAATCAATTTGCCAGGAATTCTTGACAACTTCATGGCTTTTAGGGTCTCTTGTCCATGCAACTTCAAATCTAAAAGAGAAAGGAGAGAAGATATTTGGTGGGTTTGTATCCAACAGAAGAGGGTTGTGACTAGACCTTACAGCCCCTAGGTGGGTAATTGAGGCTTCAGGATATTTTATTCTCCACTCCATACTGGCAATGCCCCTATCTAACATTTCCTTAATAGAATTCCTGCCCTATCTTTTATTTTGCCATGCATATCTTCAGCCGTTAAACCCCAAATCAATTGCTCCCAGATCAAGGAGCAGATCCTTACGGAAATTTGGCATTGAAGAGCTATCGGACTTGCCCCAAAATTTCTCCTCATCATCAATCACTACATTAAAATCTCCAATGCAGGTCCAAGGATCCTCTAAGGACTCCACTAGAGCACTAAAATTAGTCCAAGCCTTCTGCCGTTTGGAAGCATAACAAGGACCATAGAATCCCACCATCACCCAGTCCCCATAACCCTCACTTATTTTCAGTGTTACAATATGGCTATTAAATTCAACAACTTTAGCATTCACACTGCTAGTACACATCATTCATAAATCCCCTGCGAAACTCCTTGCATTGATCACAATTTTTTTTGAGAATCTAACTACTTTTTTCACGTTCTCCATACGATCTTAGCCAACCTTTGTTGCACATAAAAAAGCAACTCAGGGCGATGCCTCTTTATTAGAGACTTGAGGGCTCTTACTGTCGAGGTGTTATGGATGCCTCAATAGTTCCAACTAAGTTACTTCTTGTCCACAGATTAACAGCAATACAAAGACAACCTCACCAAAGCAGCCACAACAGAACCTTGGAAAAATTATCCAGCTGAGCAATTCAATAAACCAGCTTAATAATAACTCATACTCAGCAATCCACCCCACAGAGCAAACTCAGTATGTACCCCATCACACTTAGCATTAACTCTGAAAAAAAAAACTCTATAAACTAGATACAAAGCATGGCCCAACAAACCTTAACAATTATCACTCTCGACAAATAATCACATATCAATCTCAGCAATCAAATTCAACCAAAAAAAAAAACCAGCAGGATAAACCTCAGAAAAAATAAATCACATCAGAATAGCAACATTACTGATCCAATAGAGTGAATCGGCTAAATCACATTCAACCTCCCCAGGTTAGAGCAAAAATAGGTGGAGAGAGAGAGACAGGAGTGGTAAGGTGGAAGGGGAACAGGCCTGCGGCGGCTAGATCAGCAATGCAGTGGCTTGATTGTAGGCAGTAGGTGGAGCGTGGTGATGGGCAACAGTCCACAGTAGCCAAGAGAAACCACAAGGGAAGAAAGATCCAGTAAAATGGAACAAAAGATACGGACCCATGGAGGTGTAGAGGGGAAAGTTTAGAAGATATCTCCAAGAAGCTTTCTTGGAAAATATTCAGTTGCACTCACCTCAATCCATTCTATGTTACTAATTCCTAAGTGTTACATCTAATAAATGAACATTCGGGAGGTAATATAAATAAGAAAAGTGTTACGTTCACAACATGTCTATAACAAATAATAAGTAATTAGTTGCTATTGGTTCTAATTTAAAATTACCATTAAAATTACCTTTTTGCCCCATCAATAACAACCTATAACTTAGAATTTGTTGTGAAAATATTATAGACATAGTATTTCTCTATAAATAAACATCATGGTAATCCTTATTGTTGTGGCAAAGGTAGTGACATCTATTCAACAATATTGCATGGTTCAAATGATATATTCAACGAACTTCATAAAGAAGGACTGATATTTGGATCATTTCATGATTTAGATTAAATAAAAAATAAACATCATAATCTATATTATCGTGACAGAGTTAGTGACATCTAATCAGCAATACTGTGGAAAGTTTCAGAATCAAGACGGGCAGCAACATCTATTGGGCAATAGTTTTGAATGGTTCAGATCATATATCTAACAATTTCTTTTTTTTCTTTTTTCTTTTTTAAAGTAAATAATAATAATAATAATAATTTTTGGATTCAAGTGAAAGAAAGAAAGGAGAGGTAAACAAGCAATAGAAAAATAGGCAAGTAAACGAATTTTAGATCCAAGAAAAAGTACTCCAGCAAGTGTAAATGTGCTATTATTTCATAACCACGGTAAGCATGCAAAGCTCAAAATTTCAGCAGCCCGCTTACATAACTGACTCGAATCAACAAAGGACGAGGTGTTGTGCTCTTATCATTTATTAAATGTACTGCTGTCATTGTTTCATATTTTTTTTTTCTTGGACATTTTGTTTCTTACAGTGAAATTTTGAATTATTAGAACATACAACACATAAACTACAATGTCATCACCAGGAACCCAAGATGCCTATGATATTAGGAGAAGTTTTTGTTGGGTTTACTTATGTTACTCACACCTTGCTGACTATAAAATCTCTGTCACTTGCTTCCCATATGGTGGTTCCATCACAAGTGCAAATGCTTTTGTAGTTCTCACCAACCCCAGCACTTCTGGCAATTACTGAAGCTGTCACACCTGGTTCTGATTTTTCTTCAGTTCCATATACCACTATAGATCGCCCAATAAGATCAGCAATCCTAAGCTTCTCTTTCATGCCTGAGAAGAAGGCCTCACCTTTTTCATCAACATCTAATGTTCCCAGGTCGCCAAGTGGCTGAAAAGAATAAGTTATTTTAATTAGAATTTCTATCATAATATGATTGGAGAGAGACAGAGAGAGTCGACTTTATTATGTTGGGCATTAGGTTTTATTGCATTTGGAGAGTTGATGATGCATAATTTTATGCCATTTGGTGAGTAGTTGGGGGTTTAGATTTCATTGCATTCAATAGCTGCAGGTATAAAAAACGGATTTCTCTGTCACTTGGGGTAGACATTTACGTCTACTACAAGTGACAAAGAAGGTCTCATGCATGTTCTCAAATCCAAAGCAAATTCAGCAGTGCACTTTAATTCAAGATTTTATTGTATATTATATTGAACTCCGCAGAGGAGCACTAGATGTAAGTTCTCAAATCCTAAGCAAATTCAGCAGTACACTTGTATTCTAGTCTAACAGATTGCTTTACTTCCATAGTGCCACAGAAGAGCTAAAAAAACCAAAGGGGGATAAGATGATTTGTTGTAGTGTTTAGTATAGGTGACAAATTACCACTTCCGAAAAGCTTAGGGGTAAATTGAATGGGCTCAAATTCCCCCTTAATAAGTGGAGCCTAATACATGGGATTTTGAACTTATTAAATGGGAGGAATAGTGGAGGTAGAATTCGAACTCAAACCACCCGCCATAATACCATGATAAAGTACAACTTGTCCTCAAACTTTAAACCATTAAAGGGTGAATTAATTATTTAAACATTATTCTAACAACAGGGAAAGCTATCACAGTATAAGCTTAAAATCAAACAATTTATAAATCTACATTCCATACCAATAATTCTTTACCAGCATGAACTAGGACTGATTAGTATGTTCTACCAAAGATAAGGGTGAATTTAACCATAAAAGGGGGTAGCTATTTTAAGGCCACACACCCTATGAAATAGCATCACAAGAAATGAAATTATAATGTACATTCTGATTTTCATATAAAATTTACAAATCTACAATGACTCCATATATTCCTCCCCCCCCCCCCCCCCCCTCTCTCTCCCCCCTCTACTAAATGATTCCATACATCTTATTTCTTAACAATAACATATTTATTATAAGACATAACACTTCAGCAGAAATTAGTAGGTTAACATAAATACAAAATTCATATTAATCAATCATTTCTTGCAGAAAAATAAGTGAGCCCTATATATAGTATGTCTAGGCCATTGAGCTATATGTTCACTAACAAAGGAATATTATTTTTTAAACCCAACAAAATCTGAGTCATTTTATAGTCGGGAAAGTTAGACTGCTACTTACTATCACATGGTCATTTATCACGTAAATTTTGGAGAAGGGGCGAAGCAAACCTTTTCTGCACTTCCTCCATTTATTGGATTGAACACTTTGCCAGTGCTGGCCGCACCTCTTGTCAGATCTCCAAATTCATTAATAGACCAACCATGTTTTCCAGGAGACAACCCACTAAAGCTGGCTTCAATCCTAGCCAATTCCATATTTACCTGAGCCAAGCGAACCACCCCAAAAACCTCAGGACCTTTGAATTCTGCCACAGCAGCAGAAATTAGAAAATCTGCAGAGCAAGAAGAAACATACTTCAGAAGCATTAAATAGCTTTTGAGAAGACAACCACAAGAAAAAACAAGAAGAAATCAATGTACTATCACTTGCAAGAAATCCAGGATCATTATGCAATTGTAGGAAAACAGAAACAATTTTGCAGACAAAAAAAGAAGGATTATTTGCTAACTGAGCATTTAAGATAAAAGTGTCCAGTATATGTGCATTTTTAATGGTAATTGATTCCTATATAAATTTAGAGTAAACAAGGCTGCCCTGTTCATAACGTGGGGTAAAAGGCTTTTTGAAGGGGGCATAATGATTCACTAAATAGTTTACATGTCCAGTCCAGCTAAATGATTAACAAAACCAACAATGACACACCAAGCAATAGTATTCATATACAGAAGCCAATAGACTTCACTGCACACCCCCTCCCCTCCCAACCCACCAAAAAATAAATAAATATATAAAACCTCAACAAAGATTTGTGCAGGCAACCTTCTGGGATCCCTTGCCCAATTAATCGAGCTTTTCGACCTGTCTGCTCTAGAGCTTCACTCATGGTCTTCACAGACGTTGAACCAAGAATCCTCACCACTTGATTGCTTAAGTCCACCTCAACATTTTTTATCCCTAAAATTAATTCACCAGAATATCAAAGAACATACCATAACTTAAGCCTGAATAAGGCAAAAAAAGTGAATAAAAAATAACCTTCCAGAACAATCAAACAAGCTCAAATCACCTACCATGAACAGTTTGTAATTTATTCTTGACAGCATTGACACAACCCTCACAATTCATATCCACCATGTACTCGGTCTGATACCAAACCAATACCCAAGTTTAAAATTTCCAACATAATCCAACAAAATCACCTAATTTCTATCACCCACATGCGTTTTCATATAATATAATAAGTCTAATAACAAACTCAAAATCTTGATACAGATGAGCAAAACCCTATATTAATAATCATCTCAATCGCGATAAATTCACAAATAACAGGACCAAGATAGGACTTAAACAAATAAATAAATAAATAAATAAAAGAATAAGGATAATTGAAATATAAAAACTAACCAGTAGCTCTGGCAAATCAGCATCACCCTGCGATTCAAAAATTGGGCAAGTTTACAATTTTAATAAAGAACCATTAATATTGAAGTAAAAGAAGAAATGGGTTGCAGAGAAAATCGAACCTGAGAGGTGGGTTTGTGAACAGATGTGGGGGCGTCCATGTGAAGAGCCGAGGGCGTGTTAGCGAAATTCTTGACGAGGCCAAAGCGAGTTGGGAAAGGATTGGGTGTGGAGTTGAGGAATGAGGGGTTTTGGGTTTTGGGGAACTGAGATGATTGAGAGGAAGAGAGAGAGCAGAAGGCAAGGGCAGCGGGGAGAGCAGAGACTGCTATGGCAGTGGATGATGTGGCCACGGACCTCAGAAATGCCATTTTATTCTTTTATTATGCTAACCAGCAGTAATAAGCCCTTCGTTATCGTTAGATTCACTTGAGTTCCTGTTTTTGTCAGTCGGGTTTGCACCGTCAATACTCAGAACACATTTGTAACATGTTAGGTTTTTTTTTTTTTTTTTTAATACAAAATTTTAGTTTTGAAAATTTGATTAAATCCAAAAATGTTTTTCATTGATTTTAATATTATTTGTAAAATTTTATAAAACTCGATAAAATATTTTATAAAAATATATAGTGACTTTCCTCCGTTTAGTTGCTAGGTTGCCAGTTTGGAGGTTGGTGCCAATGGTTTAGTTGCCACGATCGATGGTTTGGTCATCAACTCCAATCACCAAACCACCAGCTCTAATGATTACACCAATTTTGGTAATTTAAACTTGAAAAATTTTACATGCCACACAAAACACATTAAAATATTAATAAATGTAAGTATTTTACAGCATAACAAATATATTATAACGGTTAAAATCTAATTATTGATTAAAAAAAATTCAAAATTATACTAGTTAAGTTTGAATAAATTATTAATTTTCTTTCTAAAATTTTTTATATTTTTTTTCATTTTATTATTTGTGTGGGGCCAGAAAATCAAGTAGCCTCGGCCCATTTCAAGCCAGGCCTAAGAGCCCACGCCGAGGATACATGGGGGTCCGAGGATGAAAGCGCGAGGACCGACCCCCAAGGAACATATCTAAGGAGGGCCCACCCTCGAGCGTCCGAGACCTCGAAAGAACACGAGTACCTTCCCACCGAGGGGGACTCCTTGAATGTCCGAGGAGGAGAGGGCCCAGTGCCACGTGTCGGCGACAAGAGCACGACGAAGGGGCAAGCCTTAGGCGAGCTGTCACCTCTGCATTAAATACACTCACCTAACCTCCCTGACCGCATTAATGGGAATGTAACCCTTTGACAGGGCAACATCGATCATGGTGAGCCACTTGAGCACGGATAAGACCTCTGATGGGACGGAGGGTCAGAGGAAAGGCCAATAGATGATTAACAGAAGGAAGAAGGGGGTAGGAGGGAGAGAGATATATAAGAAAAGCGAGCAAAGAGTAGAAAAAAGAGGGAGGGAGAAGAACATAGAATGGTTCCTGGGTAATGTTAGTTTGAGGAGGGAGAAACTCCTCGAATGAGGGTCGAGGAGCTACCCTCAGTTGTAAACTGGGCTTATTATCCTTCAATAAAAGAAAAGTGGTTTGTGCTCCATTGTGAGCTTGCGAGTGCTTAAACCTTCGACCCACTCTCTACAAATGTATTGTTGGGGAACCTTACTAAATCGAGTCCCTACAATTGGCGTCGTCTATGAGAAGGATTAGTGCGCTGGCAGGCACAATAGGCGATCGTTCTAAATAGTCATTCTACGGAAGGTTGGTGGTGATGCATCAAACAAAAAAAAAAAAGAACAAACAAACAAACATTGCAGAAAAGTAAAAGGTCCAAAATAGAAGATTCAGTAGAAAAGAAAAGGAACTTCATATTACTTTGTTAAACAAAAAAGTACAATATACAAACAGAGGCTCAGGCAGGCGTGTTTTAAAACTATTTTTACAAGCTAATTCTACAAACAAAGGCCAAGGTGGGCCTGTTCTAAAACTAGCTAGAGGGGATGGGGCTAAGGCCAGTATGCTCCAAGGCCACCAACAACTCCTTGTTCGGTGCGGCGGAGCTGGAACAAAGAGAGGAGCCGACACAGGGGCACCGGGACGCCCTCCCTCATGATGTTCCCTTGATTCTCTCCAATCCTCATGAGCGTTGGCCGTTGGAGGCGGCGACACTTGGGCACCAACCATGACGTGATCTTGCGCGTCTCCTCCGGCGGGAGTGCGCTCTGAGGAGGAACGTTAGGTACTTCAGGGACACCCCTCCTGGCCACCACGCAGAGCATAATCGGGGTTACGCTTAAACTCTGCCGCGCCGGAAACCTAGTGGGGGCTGCAGTCACAACGGCTCTTGGCCTGAATGTCCTCACATCCGCCCAAAGCCGCCCCATATCTTCCAACTCCGGTAACAATCCTAGCGGGGTTATTGGAAGGGCTTGGGGAGTTGAAGGGACGTGTTTCTGGTTGTGTTGGGAAGTTCATGGAGTGTGAAGAAACGTTTTCCCCCAGAAAGCCTTATATAAAGAGTAGGGATGGCAATTTTTGCCCGACCCGCGGATACCCGGTCCGACCCGACCCTAATGGGCCGGGTTTTACCCGGTCCGATTAAAAATAGGGTCGGGTATGGGTTTTAAAAAAAAAAACCTGAACCGGGTCCGGGTCGGGTCCGGGTTTTATAAATAAAACCCGAGACTCGGCCCGAAACCCGACCCGTTAAAAACCTGGAACCTTAAATTACGAAAATACCCTTTATATATATATATATATATATAAACCTATTCTAACCCTAATCCCTAATCTGGTTATCCCTCTCCCTCATTTCTTTTCTTTAGCCTCCTGCCTCCCTCGCCTCACTCCCTCATTTGATTTCAGCCTCCCTCGCCTCAGCTCAGTCCGTCCCTCGCCTCTCTCTAACTTTTTCTCTCTCTAAAAACCCAGAAGTTGAAAACAAGCTCTGTCTATGTTTTTTCCATGGAAGACGAAGTGGACCCAGTATCGCTTTTCTTGAGTCTAGAGCAGTGGCAAGACCCAGATGAGTTTTCACTTCTGCAGGACTTTCCACCGTCACAGCCTCCGCCCGAGACTTTCATGGTGGGTTTCATAATCGCGAACATAGTTGGAATCCAGTACTACTCGGGCACTATCAGCGGTCGAGAAATGGTGGGTTTGGTTCGGGAGCCTCTCAATGCTTACGACCCAAACGCAGGCAAAAATAAATTATAGGCTTAATGAATTGGACTGAATGCAGGCTTAGTTTAGGCAAAAAAAATCTGGGCTTAATTTTTTTTTTTTTTTTTTTTTTTGAGGTTGGGCCACGGATTGGGCCCAATCTTAAAGGGGCCCCGCGGGGCCCGCGGGGCCCGGCTGGGGCGGGTCCGGGGCCCGAAAAACCACCCGGTACCCTAAACGGGCCGGGTCCGGGTTACGGGCCTTGCCTCGCGGGTCGGGTTCGGGTATGAAAATACCCTGCCCGAACCCGACCCGTTGCCATTCCTAATAAAGAGGTTGAAGACTGGTGGGAATTAATCCACACAAAGTTCGAAAAAAGAATTATCGGTAGTACTAATCACGAGGGTGCCAAGTCCCAAGGAAACCATAGACCGCTTGATTTGTAGCAATTCACGAGAATATTAATGAAGGCGTGTCTCGAGCTTCGAAGCGTCAGGCGTAGAGTGCGAATGGCCAAGGGGCGCCTCGTAAATGAGGAAGATAGGAACTCGAATTAAAGGCGAGATCAATGCTACACGTAAAACCAGAGTCTGAACAATCCCTGCCCTAAAGCGCCGCAAGGTTGACCGTTTAACCCGAGGAGGAACCGTCCCTAGTGTAGCGGTCCGAGGACGAACCCCTTCCCGTAGAAGAATGAAGTGTTAGACAAAATCAAGGTATTGCATGGTCCTCGGACTCAAACTTATGGGGAAACTAACCACTCAGCTATACCTAGGTACTAGACAGAACCAAGGTATTGTATGATCCTCGGACTCAAACCTATAGGAAAACTAGATACCTACAGAAGAATGGAAGTGTTAGACAAAACCAAGGCATTGCATGGTCCTCAAACTCAAGCCTATGGGAAAACTAACCACTCAGCTATACTTGGGTACTAGACAGAACCAAGGTATTGCATGGTCCTCGAACTCAAACCTATAGGGAAACTAGATACTTACAGAAGAATGGAAGTGTTGGACAGAACCAAGGCATTGCATGGTCCTCGGACTCAAGCCTATGGGGAAACTAACCACTCAGCTATACCTAGGTACTAGATAGAACCAAGGTATTGCATAGTCCTCGGATTCAAACCTATGGGGAAACTAGATACTTACAGAAGAATGGAAGTGTTGGACAGAACCAAGGCATTGCATGGTCCTCGGACTCAAGCCTATGGGGAAACTAACCACTCAGCTATACCTAGGTACTAGACAGAACCAAGGTATTGCATGGTCCTCGGACTCAAACCTATGGGAAAACTAGATACTTACAGAAGAATGGAAGTGTTGGACAGAACCAAGGCATTGCATGGTCCTCGGACTCAAGTCTATGGGGAAACTAACCACTCAGTTATACCTGGATACTAGACAGAACCAAGGTATTGCATCGTCCTCGGACTCAAACCTATAGGGAAACTAGATACTTACAGAAGAATGGAAGTGTTGGACAAAACCAAGACATTGCTAGTCCTCGGACTCAAGCCTATGGGGAAACTAACCACTCAGCTATACCTAGGTACTAGACAGAACCAAGGTATTGCATGGTCCTTGGACTCAAACCTATAGGAAAACTAGATACTCACAGAAGAATGGAAGTGTTAGACAGAACCAAGGCATTGCATGGTCCTCGGACTCAAACCTATGAGGAAACTAACTACTTCAAAATACCATAAGTTAGGAAAGGACCAAAATCCCACCTGACCCTTGGGACACAAGGGGACTGCTTACGCATACATTTTTTCCCCATTATCACGGTTCCTGGCATAATTGGCCGAGATACAACTCATACAAATAAAAAGAAAAGAAAGGAAGTAGATAGCATGCAAACAAATAAACAACCCAAAGTAGATAAGAAGGGAAACTAAGCTCCTATTACAATAATGAGTCCATAAAGGTTGCGTGGCAAGAGCCACAGTACATAGAGGAGAAGCACAACAAAATAAAATAAAATGACATGAAAGTAGGACGAGCTGAGATGCTAGGGAATCTACTCCTTTTGCTCAGGCTGGACAGGGGTAACCCTTGACTCCTCCGAGCCCTGGCCTAAGGGGACGACTTGCAGGGGTTCGGCGAGAGCGGCCATTTCCTCGGTGGTGGGGATTTGAGCATCAGAAGGGATCTCCACTATCTCTTAGGGCGCCTCCTCGCTCGGATGCTCCCTTAGTTCAGCAGCCCCCTCCTCCTTAGCAATCTCCCCAGCCTTGGCACCATTAAGAGCAGCCTCGCAGATAGCAGGGGGGTGGTACACGCTCTCCGCCTTCCACAGGTCGGACGTGGCCTCCACCCCAGCTTGTTTGAGGGCCTCAGCCCAAACCTAGGAGCAGTATCGCCTACATACCCCCGAAACATGAGCTTTATAGAGGGCCTCTACCGCAGCCACCCCATCAACGTAGGCTGTGGTCTCAACCTCCTCCTTGGCAGTTAGGGCCATCTCCCTGCCAAAATCCACCTCGTCCTTAGCCCGCCGAGCCTGGTCTCTGGCCCATTCTGCCTCCCTCTAGGCCCCCTCGGCCGCTATCACCTTAGCCTGCAAATCTGCGATCAGATCCCTCGCAATCTGCAGCTGCTCCTCCACCTCGCCCAAGCGCTTTGTCTGCTCTTTGGTCTAATTCTGGGCACCCTCAAGACCAAACACTACACTGTCTCGAGCCCTGGTCGTCGCCTTCAAGTCCTTGCGGGCCTTGGCGAGGTCAGCCTCAGAGTTCTTCAGAGCCCGGGTAGCCTAAAAGTGTCAATCACGCTCCTGGTTAAGGGCCTTCCTCTGGTCATTCGCCGCCCCCTCCAACCTATAGATGGCCTAGACAGCCTGCCAGAGTAACCAATGCGCTATAAGCCTAACAAAAGAAAAAGGGGGAAAAGAAAAAGAATAGGAAGAGAGTCGAAATTATAGCCCTTACCATCCCCATATATCGCTTAAGGCTGAGGAAGACCTGCTAGCTCCTCAAAGAGTTAAGCTCGACCATGTCCGCCGGGAGCAGCAGGCTCCTCTCTAACGCATCGGCCACGTGCGCACCTTCGCCCTCATTGAAGTTCCTAAGGGAGGTGTTATCCCTTAAGGGCTCCCCATGGAGCATCGGAGCTGGGAGCCAAGCCTGAGCCTTGGACGAGGTGGTGTTGACGACCTGCCTGTCCTGACTCTTGTTGCCTATTTTAAGCTGCTTGGACTGCCGCAGAGTATTGTCCTCCTCCTGCGAGGACACCGTCTTATCCTCTATAGGCCTTTTGCCCTTATCCTTCTTCTTCTTGGGGTCGGCAAGCTCGGACCCAGGGGGCAGGCTCATCTGGGAAAGAGGAGGGGGAGGAAGCTTCTGCTGAGCGAAAGTCGACCTCGTCTTCGAAGGAGGAGAAGGAAGCTTCTGTTGGGGCTTCCCCAGCTGGCCCTTAATCAGGTCCAACAAGTTAGTGGTGGGCTTTTTCTTGTAACCCATTGTTCGCAGAGGAAGGGCTTCTGAAGCGAGGAGGTCTGCTTCGGTCAAACGAGGATCGCCCATGTCCCCGGGAGGGTCCTCGGACTGATTAAGCTGGGCGAAAACATCGAACGCGTCCTCCTCCCGCTCTGGATCCTCCTCAGCAGCCTCGGCAAATACTTGGGAAGAAGGGGGGATAGCTATAGTAACAACTTCTAGTTTGGAAGGTCCCTCGGGGAACTGAAATCCGTCCTCGGTCACAGTAATCCTCTGAAGTCGAGGATCGTTGGCTTGGATGACGTGCTTTGGAACCGGGAATGATTTCTGGACAGGTTTATATCCCAAGATTATGTGGGTGGCCCTAACTTGATTGTCGTCCTCGTTTATATAAACCGACGCCCTCAGCACCTTCTAAAAATCTTCTCGGTTGACCAAATGGAAGTGGCGCTCAAAAGCATGCGGGTCTACAAGGGGAAAATACCACCATGTTAGTAAATGCAAAAAAGGAAGAAAAAAGGGCAAAGGAACTTAAAACCCCTCCTACTCCTACTGCCCCACCTGGTATCCCTTCCGTTGTTAGGCAGTGAAGGCCATCGTGCCACTCCCCTGACACGATGAGGAAATCCTCATTCAGCCCCTTGCTTGACTTAGGGAGGCACTAGATAAGCCGCACCCTGTCATCCCTCATCTTCAGGTAATAAGACTTGCCCTTGAGAAGCTGAAGGTTGTAGCACTAGTTCACGTCGTGGTGGGTCAACCTTAGTCCCATCTTCTTGTTCAGGGCGTCCACACAGCCCAAAATCCTAAAGATGTTTATCCCACACTGGGTAGGGGCCAACCGGAAGTGCGTGAGGTAGTCCCTCATCACCAGCCCCATGGGGATCATCATCCCACCTTCGAGGAAGGCGACAATGGGAATTACCACTTCGCCCTCTTGTCTATGTAAGCGCCAATCCCCGTCCTAACTATATCTCAGACCTACATTGCCGGGAATTCTGTAGTCGGCGATGAATTTCTCCATCGCCTCCTCAGTGTGGACATATTTCTTAAACCTACCCATCCTAGTTGACGCCTAAAGGAACTAAGAAAGAACAAGTGAAGGAGAAAGAGTGAAGGGGAAGAAAGCTCAGAGAGGGGTAGAGCGACTTACTGGGAAGAGGAGGAGCTCCTTGGACAGGCTTTTTTATGCTGGAGATGTAAGTGAAAGTGTGTTTGAACTCAGGAAGGATACGCGAGAATTCTTGATTGCAAATAAGGAACAGGAAGAAGCAGTTCATAGGGGTATTTATACCCCAAATCAAAGAGCCATGCGAGTTTTCCTGCCCATAAATGCAAAACAAACCTCCACCATTGGATTGGTAACGCCTCGTTAGACGTGGGGAGCACAGAGCCTCCTGAATTTAATGATGGGTACGTTATGCGCTCCGAAACGTCAGCAACGCGCCTTGGGTAGATAAAAAGACTCCAGCGCAGATAGGGAGCGTAAGGCTCGGCTGGATACGGAGCAGGCCCAAGGATGTCAAAATCCTCCTCTCCGCCTGAGGATGCGTGCAGCAAGATTTTGAGGGGCTATTGTGGGGCTAGAAAATCAGGTAGCCTCGGCCCATTCCAAGCAAGGCCCAAGGGCCCATGCTGAGGATACATTGGGGTCCAAGGATGAAAGCGCGAGGACCGACCCCCGAGGAACATATCCGAGGAGGGCCCACTCTCGGACGTCCGAGACCTCAGAAGAACACGATTACCTCCCCACCGAGGGAGACTCCTTGAATGTCCGAGGAGGAGAGGGCCTAGTGCCACGCGTCGGCAACAAGAGCACGGCGAAGGGGCAAGCCTTAGGCAAGCTATCACCTCTGCATTAAATACGCTCACCTAACCCCCCTGGTCGCATTAATGGGGATGTAACCCCTTAACAGGGCAACATCGATCATGGTGAGCCACTTGAGCATGGATAAGACTTCTGAAGGGACGGAAGGTCAGAGGAAAGGTCAATAGATGATCAACAGAAGGAAGAAGGGGATAGAAGGGAGAGAGATATATAAGAAAAGCGAGCAAAGAGTAGAAAAAAGAGAGAGGGAGAAGAACATAGAATGGTTCTTGGGCAATGTTAGTTTGAGGAGGGGGAAACTCCTCGGATGAGGGCCGAGGAGCTACCCTCAATTGTAAACTGGACTTATTATCCTTCAATAAAAGAAAAGTTGTTTGTGCTCCGTTGTGAACCTGCGAGTGTCTAAACCTCCGACCCACTCTCTACAAATGTATTGTTGGAGAATCTTACTAAATCGAGTCCCTACAATTTGGTTCTTAGACTTTAATGTCTCTGTTAAATTAGTCATTCCCAAATGCCATTTATAAAATTGTTATTAAATCCAATAAAACAACATCGAATCATATATGTAAATATTGTCAATTTCATAAAATATAGCACCAACTTGACAAGAATGTCAAAGTTAATGAACTAAAATGACAAATACTAAACTTTAAAGACAAAAATGACTATTTACCCAAATTTATATTGTGTACTTTGTATTTTAACTAAAATTTGATTCATTTTTCTCCTTTTTGATGGGGATTAAAAAAAAAAAAAGCCATATTTTAATTTTTTTTCATTTTTTAAAAAGGAAAATAAATTTTCAAAGGTATAATTTTTTTATTAAAAAAAAAATCAAAATAAGAACAAACAAAAAGAATGTAAACAATTAAATGTATAAATAATTGGGAACAATTAAATATACTCAAAGACCATAGACTGATAAATGCAAATCTAACTAAGGCTAATGTTTAATACTATATCCTTAAAATAGATACCTCCTTTCAAAATTGTGTTTTAAGTCTCATAAACATTTGTGTCCTAGTACACGATGAACATCACAAGTAAAAGAAACAAATTTGGAGTGCACAACAAAAACTCTCTCTTTCTCTCTCTCATAATTTTGGAATAGTTTTGGGGTTAAAATATAATTTTATAAAGCTTTGGGCTTTATTGTAATTTTGGGGTCAAAATGTAATTTCAGAGAAATTTGTTACATGATTGTCATTCTAGATTTGGAAAATTATTGGGGTCAAACATAATTTTTGGGAAAGTTTGATTGCATTTTCATAATTTTATGTGAAATGTTGGCTGATCTGATACACAGGTATGTAGGAGGACCTAATGGGCTCTAGCATTAGTGAGTATGGATAAGGCTTGCATCCAAATTAAGCTTTAATTTACTAAATAGGATTGGACTTTTGTTAATGTGTGTGGGTTTAAAAGTGGCTACTCCTTGCATTTTGTTTCGAAATGCGTATTATGTGTCTAGAATCTAGATGCAGCCTAGTTTTTCATCCAACTTAAAAGTCACATTTTAGTTCAGGGCCGGCTTGACCTATACATTTTCTAATGGAAACTAGAAAGGAAGTAGATTTACAGGGAAAGGCAGCCGCAGCTAACTTCTCTCTGTGTCAGAAAATATTATCTAGCTTAACTTTGAAAATAAATGCATTTGTTCAATTTCTTTTCTTTCTTTTTTTTTATCCCGGGGTCAATGCCTGTTGAAGAATTTTTAAAAGAAACGAAGGAATTCTTTCAAAGTGAACAGTTTCTTTGGTAATGAAAGTGTAAAGTTTTATTTATAATTTTTATATATAAAGAAGTTGTGACCCATTTTTTATCAAATTATTTGTCCCACTTCTAAATTATATGATTTAACATGATGTGATAAGTTTGCGAACCCAGAAAAAAAAAAAAAAAAAAAAAAAAAAAAATCACCTAAAATTTCACTCTCACATAAATTTGCCACTCATGTCAATTGAACCCATCATAACACAAACATAAGAGATGGTTTGAGAATTTTTTTGAGAAAATTTTGATGTCTAGAATTAATAAACATAGTGGCTATTGGCTGAAATGATTTCTCAAATTCACACATTTGAAGAGGTGTTTGGACATGAAAGTGACTTCTACCAATAAAAATGTAATTTATATTTGTGGAAAAAAAAAAAAAGGACTTTGTAGAATGTACCAAAATCTAGCAAGTTCACATCCAAAAAAAAAATCTAACAAGTCATATTTATATGGGAGGCAATTCACACATTTGAAGGGGTGTTCGGACTTGAAAATAATATTTTACTCAAAAAGTAAATCGAAAAAACACCTTCTAATGCCTGTGATGCATTTTCAAGATAAGTTTTTGTATGGAAAAAGTCTAGGATTACAAAATTTTTTACAACTTCCTAGTTACAATTGTGATGTGACCAAGTGTGATTGATAAAGAGAAAATAGCAGGTAAATGTATAAATGAAAGATAACCATTCTATTTCTCACATTAGAATTATGGCAAAAAAGTTGTGAGCTTATTTGTGGTCAAAGGAAACTTGTGGAAATCTATGAATTACAAATTGATGCTATCAAATTACAATAAAACATTTGTGAGCGATATAACTTTGCCTTCTTAGTGCTGCTAAATTCCAACAAGCTGACCTTCAAATCCTAAATCACCAATCACAAATTCTCGTCACAGGCCACTCGATCTTTAGACTAAATTTTGTCTCTCTCCACACTCCACCATATATACTTGATCACTTGAACGAGATAAAACCAAAAAGGACTAACATTCTTTAGTTCACGAAACATGGAAAACAGAAAGTGTGGAGTGTTGTCAATTCTGAAAGTTGTGTTTCTTTTTGGTATCATTTCCATGTTTAATCTCTGCCCAATTCTGGTTGTGTCATTAAGAGACGAGGTAGAAACCAAAATAACTTGCACACTTACATAAAAACCGGTGACGGAAAGCAGAGTTATTTTGGATTCTGAAGACGCGCATGGCTGGTACGAGTCATTCTTGCCAGTTAACAAAGACAATGTGACCAAGCAACCACGCCTTGTTCATTCCTATCGAAATGTGGCCGCCGGTTTTGCAGCAAGATTGACAGCTGAGGAAGCCCAAGACATGAAAGAAAAAAATAGAGTGTTGTCGGTTCAACCAGAAACAATATTGTCTTTGCATACAAGATACAAGTCATACAACTCATAGTCCAAACTTCTTGGGTTTGCACCAAGGCTTTGGAATCTGGAAAGAATCTAACTTTGATAAAGGCGTGATAATTGGAGTACTGGACACTGGGGTTTGGCCAGACCATCCTTCATGTAGTGACGATGGAATGCCTCCTCCACCAGCTAAATGAAAGGCAAATGTAAAGTAAGTAAAGTAAAACCAGCCAAGGAGGTGGTATTGCAGTAATAAAAGTGCAAGTAATTTAAAACAATAATAATGCAGTAAAACCGGCCAAGCAGTATATATTAAAAATAATTCAAAATAAATGAAAGTTATTTAGAACCGTCAAAGATGGTGGTAGCAACAAGTAGTATCTTAAACAAAAAGCTAAAAATACATGTTATTGAAAGTAGAACAAACACTTACAATGGTAGTAGTTACAAGATCTCAGTAGAACAAATTATAGGTTAACAGTTACAAAGCTTGAACTAGTTGTAGTTACAAGGATTGTAGGAATAGTAGTGATAGGAGCAAGAAACTCTCTCAAAAGAAGGCTTCTAAAAGAAAGAAGTTCTAGAAAAGAGAATTCTGTACCAAACTTAAGGGACACCCCCCCTTAAATAGACATAAATTCAGAGTGAACAATATCGTGAACAGTAAAAAGTGAACAATAATCTGTGAACAGTAAAAGTAAACAGTGTTTTTTCACCTTTTTGACTTAAAAATCAGCTGAAAATTTTGTCATTTTCTTCAACTTATAATGTTTAGATTTTGCCAAAAGAGAACATGACAAGACCAAAGTAAGTGGATTCTCTTTTTTTTCTTTTTCTTTTCAAGAATCTCATTATGAGTCCAAAGGACATGTCAGAAGAATATAGGACAATGATGGAGGTGTCGTATTGCTTTTAAATTTGGGGAGGATTGGAGGGGTGGAGATCACTGCTTGGTAGGGGTTTCCAATTTTGTGATCTTTCGGGGAGTATAAGGATGGTTTAGGAGATGTTTAGCCAACATATTTGGTTTGAGGTAGGTATCGGAAATAGAGTTCGCTTTGGTATGATTGTTGATGCAGTGACCAACAATTGAAAGAGGTTTTCCCGCTTCTAATTGAGAATTCCATGGATCATGAAGCCTCTATGGAGTTTTTATTGGTGAGGCAAGAAGAGGGGGGAATGAAGTCAGAATGTATTGTTCTCTCGTGTCTTTAATGATTGGGAGTTTGATTTGATGGTTGCTTTTCTTCATCTTTTAAACTCTCATGTTCCTCAATCTAGGGATGGAGATCAAGTGCGTTGGAGATTGAGGAAAAAACGGAAAGTTTGATATTCATTCTTTTAATGTTCCTTTAAGGGGGTCATCTCCTTCTCTTTCCCTTGGAAGGGTATTTGGGGAGCAAACACCCCTCAAAGAGTGCCGTTTTTTTGTTTGGACAATGGCATGGGGGAAGATCCTTGTGACAATTTTAGGTAGAGAGGATATACTACGGTGGACTGCTTTTGTATGTGTTGGTGTGGTGAGGAAGGGGTGAATTACCTTATGATTCATTGCAAGGTAGCTTACCCTTTGTGGTGTTTTGTATCCAAGGAGTGTGAAGATATTTTGTTTAGTAGGAGGAATTGGTTTGGAAAATATTCGTCGGATATTTGGAACCTTGTTCCACTTTGTTTGATGTGTACTCTGGCGAGAACAGAGTAGGAGAATATTTGAGGATTTGGAGATTTTTAGCAACCAGCTTCTAGCTCTTTTATGTTTGTAATTCTATAGGCTACTTTATGCCATTTTTCATTAAGTATCCTCTTTTCAATAAATTTCTTACTTACATAAAATAAAAATAAAAACAACAACAACAACAATCATGCCTTAGTTAAACATTTAATCAATGGTTAATTTTCAAATTTTATACCAGGACTAGTTTTACATGTCGACGGCTTGCTAATTTCAATCCAAGAGCTTCCAATAAGCATTATCTACAAATAAAACTGGAAATAAATAAAACCCAAACCTTGAAAGGAAGATGGTTTCCATAGTTAATTAACAGACTCTTATCACACTATCATGTACATAAAAAACCAAGAATGGTTTCCGTAGTTCTTATCTCACTGAAGTCTGATTTATTATACTAAAAATAGAAATCAGATGGTCTGATGCAATGAAGAACACCAATAATATTTGGAGCATCTGACCTTCAACTATGGTGGACTCAAAAGAGCCTCCCTGAAAGCCAAAATTCTGTGTCAAGGAGTAAGGGAATGCTAAGGCTGTACTTGCGCCTAAATCCCTGATTGTACAGTCTCTGCCAATTGTCAATGGTCCATAATAGCAGTGACAAACTGCATTGCATGCCATAAATCAACCAAAACCAGGAGGTACATCAGGGTCCTCATCACTACTATCACATGGCAGCTTCTGCTGCTCCATGTCTGCAGAAAAGCCAGGTGGCGCATGGAGATCAACATCTTCTGGCACCAATGCATCCTGTGAGTAGGGGGTATCTTCCTCCTGTTGTTCCACAAGTTCTCTTTCATGAGGCATTGGTGGCTGAAGCTTTTGCTTGTGTTTCTCCTCAAGGTCATTATTTTGATGACTATTTAAGAGAGAAAACCCTGGGGGTTCTTTTGGCTCACCATCAGAAAACATACCATCTACTTCACAAGCTGAGGCAGCACCAGAACCATTATTTTCAGCTTTCATTTGAATTTGCATCATGTCATGGGTGGATTCACCCCCTTCTTTCCCTTTTGGGTTCACTAACTTATTATAAACAGATTGTACAGTTTCTGTAATTTCACTTTTCATGCCGTCGCCTGATCTAATTATTTGCCACAAGCCATCAGAGATCTGGCTCATTACTTTATTCCTGGTCGTTATAAACACAACATATTAGATCTTCAGATTTCATTTGACTCAAATCTTATATTAAATGATAACAAGCCAACTAAGAAGAGTTCTAAGATTGGTGAATTGTGATATTAAAAAAATAATAATAATAAGAAAAGCAAAAATTCCACCAATTTTCTTCCTGAATAAGCCCTACTAATTAATCTTGAATACCATAGAATACTTAAGAAATATTTAAAACTTACCCAACCTCATTATATATTGCATCAGAAATTTGTCTTGGTTTCATATTTTCAGCACCTGCACGATTAAGCGCCGCTGACTGCTGCACTATTGATATTATCTCATTGCGCAACTCCTCCTGCATTTACTTTCCTTGTTCAGAATTACAGGTCCCCAAAAAAGAGGTTTCTAAAAATCAAAACAACCATACCACATTGACATAAATCAATTGAACAACAGCAGCTGAACTATCTACCTATACATAAACCAATCCAATAAGCCTCACACTAACTAAATTCCAACAATTTCACTACAACTCAAAAATTTTTGCATTAACATTCTTTCATAAAGAATATGATTTTCAATAAGTGAAAGCAATATAAATCTAATAGTAATAGATACAAACGCACAAACTCTTCGGGCTAAATACCACTTGTGAATGAAGAAATGTTCACTAAAGTCATGGGAGTACCAAGAAACCACATAAAAAGACCAGTAGACGAAAGCAGCTGAGAGAGTTGCTTAACCATGCCGAGGTCCTATTGCCACACTAGTAGCAATAAAAACTCAATCTCCGCACTATTAGGGACTTACTATTCAAAAAAGAACAAAACATTCTTTTTTCCTAAATCAACAGACCATGTGTCTTTGTACATTGTTCTCGCTTTTCTTAGAATCACTGCAAAGGTACAACCTTTGCGACAAATGAATGAAATTCGGTACAATTTCCCCCAAATTTACGACTAAATTCGAATTCATACGCAATAAAAATAATTAGTACTAATTTCGCCCTACAAAATTGGAACTTAGGCAGGGTTAAATTAGAAACCTGAATGTTTATTTAAGCAGAACAATCGCGAATGTTTTGTTAAAAAAAAAAAAAAAAAAAAAGCAATGACAAACCCTAGGAGAGAGAGAATTTAGATACATTGTCCTTGAGCTTGCGAATGATCTTGAGGCGGAGATTGTCGAAGTCGCCATCGTCTTTGAGTTTGGCAATGACGTCGTCTTTGCCAATTTTGGGAGTGGGGCTGCTCTCCTCCATTGCTTCTGGAATCTGCATCACAACACAACACAAAAGGGTTTTCTTTTTCTGTAAGAAGAGGTAGTCCTAATCCTAAGTAGCAACGGAGTCCCTCTTTTTTTTTTCTTTTTTTTTTTTTTGGTTCTGTTTTACAGGGACTTTATTTAGCTAAGTCAATGTTATTGCTTCTCCCTTTTCTTTTCTATACAATGTGTCCATGTCAAATCCAAAACTAATAATAAAAATAATTGGATTTTTTTTTTTTGAGCTAATAATTGGATTTTGTTAACAGTTGGTGTGTGTGAGTATTTATTTAGGAAATATTTTTAGATATTTTTTATAGTAAAAAAAATAATCCTTCAAAAAATAATATTAAATTTTTTTTTTAAATAATTTATTAACAAATTTTCTATTAACCAAACTCATAATAATAAGTAAAGTAAAATGTATGATTTCGAAACAATTCATGTCTCATAAAGTTGTATTATACTTTAAAAAATTAAAGATTAAGTGTGAATCTCAATATATTTTGCGTTTATAAATAAATAATAATAAATAAATGAAGAAGAAAAATGGAATAAAAACAAAATAATTGAGATTTGGATATCGCAAAAGAGTTTTTTTTTTTTTTTTTTTTTTTTTTTTTTTTTTTTTTTTTTATGGAAATGGGAGTTTTATTTATAATATATAGAGTTTACACATCCACAACATTAGGCCGTCGAGCACAGAGTCTAGTTGCTCTGAGGCCAGCCAAATCCCTTACATAGTACACATATACAAAACTGGGACATGACCCATAAACAGACAAAAAGTGTTGTTGATGAGTTCCCCGCTTCGCCAACGCATCCGCACAAGCATTTGCTTCACAATACACGTGACACACCTGAACCTCCCATTCTTGGGCCATAAGATTCCTGCAATCATATATTAAAGGTAGCATATTAGGAGGATAAGTAGCATTTTGATCAGTTAACCACTTTTGCACAACACTAGAATCAAGTTCAAGCTGTAAGTACTTAAAATCCATATCCCAGGCTAGCGCCAAACCCTATCTGACCGCAGCCCATTCAGCCATATTATTTGATGCGAGGCCCAAGTGAAGGAAGAAACCCGAGATCCATTCTCCCGATTGGTCACGCAAAAGAGGTTTGATTTACCTTGTACTAGCACTTCAAACCTATACACAATCTTCTATGTTCCCTTCCCTTTTCAATTATATATATACTAATTTTTTTATAAATTATTTTTTCCTCTTCATTCACGATTTTTGAACCCTTTGCTCAGGACTGTTCCACTTCCACTTTTCTTAAAGCTTCAGATATTAAAAATTTCTAGTATCGTTGTTTAAAATGATTTAAAATAAAAAGTATTGTAAAAACATGTGTTTATAATATTCATAAATAAAAAAATGTGTTTGGTATCATATTTCAAATAACATGTTTCAGTATGTGAAAAAACGTAATTGTGTATTTGGTATGTGTGTGTGTGTGTGTTTTGTTTTTAAAGCTAGCAAGCACAATACAAATAAAAAAAAAAAAAATTATTTGAGGAGAGAGAGAAGTCAGTTTATGTGTTGTCTAATCAAGTGTCATTGAGTAACATTGTTTGAAAACAGAAAACTAGTAAGAGGAGTTTTCTAAATTCAGTGTTTAAACACCTTAAAATGAGCAATGTAACTCAAACACTCCAATAAAAAATACCCTTACAAAATGCCTTTTTTTTTTTTGCTCACAATTTTTAGTGTTTAAATACTGAAAACTATTGCTCAAACCTTCTAACCAAACCTTCAGGGTTCAAAGTACACCATTCTTATACCTTCAAGAATGGTGTCTCTGTAAATCAACAATCCAATATTAATATATGTATTTCCTCCATTAGCTAATTTAATGAACTAATATTATGATGTAAATGCAAACTTTGTTGAAGTGGAAGCTTAAATAAAGAAAATCCTAAAGAATGCATCGCATGACATAACCTCATATTTCTCTATCCTTATATGTATTAGCATATAACCCACGCATGGCACAAGATTGATTTCTAAATTTTCATTGATATTTTTAAAATCATATTGTTTTTATATTCTTAACTAATAGCTAAGTTAACTATTCTTCACTCGCTTTTTTTCAATGCCATATTCTACTAAACATGTTTTCCAGCAACTTTAAAGTAGTTGAACAATTAAATTAACATTTCAATAATTAATATTATATATTGTGTCCACGAGCAGAAATTATTGTTCCTTTTTTTTTTTCTTTTTCTTTTTTTTCTTTTTTTGATACCCTGATATCGCAAAGTTCTATATATAAGACATGCAAGGCCACTACTTCGGTGGTGGTCACCAAAGCCACCATTTCAGCAGCTGGTTTCAACAATTTAGTCACCAAATCTCCAGTACCAATGGCTTCGGAGGCTGAGCCACCTAAGCAGTATCTCTAGTGATTAGACCGCCAACATCAATGGCTAGAATGACGGCTTTAGTTATCGGTCCTCAAGCAACAGTAGTTGGAACGTGCTCTCCATTTGACCGAGCAATTTCCCTACCCCTAGACCGGCCACTGGATTGCCTACAGCAATTTCCCTAGCCCTAGACCAGTTACCTAGCTACCAAAGGGGTGAAGGGAAGTTATTGTGTGTTTTTGTAAAATGATTTACCAAATTTTTATAGATAAAACGTTTTACTACTTTTTATAAAGAATTTTATAGTAAACAGAAAATATTTTACAAGTTTGATCACATTTTAAATGCAAACAAACACCTAAAAATGAGAAAATATTTTTCAAAAAGTATTTTATTTCAAAATAAACAGAATAATACTTGGAGAGTATAAAGTAGGTCTTACTAGAAGTTAGTTATGTAAATATAGGACATGAACCCTTGCACCCCTAAATTAACTCTAAATGTTCAAATAGCGTATAAAACACTATGAACATTTAGACCCCCAATTACAAAATTATCAATTCAAGCTTAATGTCAAACAATATATGTGTGGAAAATGAACATAAGCTTATAACAAAATTGATAAACAATCTAAACCAATTAAAATCACATCCACAATAGAAATTAAATGGTAAAGATTAAGGGAAGAGAGATGCAAACTCAAGGACAACACAACGATGTGTTATCGAAGAAGAAACCGAAACTTTCGGCATAAAACCTCTCCGCCGCCCTCCAAGTAGTCAATAATCCACTAAAGAATAAAGTTGGGATACCTAAATAGTAGAAGATCCTTTAAGCCTAATCTACTCAATGTTCCTAAGCTCTCCAAGTTTCTTGTTCCAACGAGGTTGCACTGAACCTTTGTCTTTTTTATCTTACCGAATTCCGCTATAGCCCATAGCATCAACCAATATCCATTGGTCCCTTCCTAACTGCTTCTCAAGCACCAAATAGACTTCTCACAGATATGGGTATGGTGAGAAAATGTTTTGGCTAATGAACCTCTCAAGAATGTAACAACGGAGAGGGTGAGAGTAGAGGAAATTGAAGACTCTATGTAAAGATTGTGAATGAGTCAATCTTGTTTTTCTTTAGGGTTTCTCTCTCAAAATTCTCTCTAGAAGCTCTCTACATTTCGTGGGTATAAGGAGTATTTATACTAGGGTGAGAAAAGAATGCCAAGACTCAGTTTTTTCCAAAACAAAGCTAGCTAGCGACTTGGCCTTGCAACTTGACTGAGTTACGAGTTCAAGCCGCGAGCTAACTGAATGGCCAATCTAGACTTTTTGTCCTGTAGTGCTACAGCTGGCATGACGATTCAGCTTCTCTGCATGCTTCACTCTTGTGCATCATTTGGCAGTTTGCCAGTCGCGAGCCACCTATGAGATCCAGTCGCGAGTCCTTGCTTCACTGCACAGTCTTGATCATTTCTTCATACTCTCTCACACACTACCCTTAAATGATTTCTATCTAAGTACAGAGTTTTTAAGTGGTGAATTACAAGCAAATTGGCACAAATAAAGCCAACAAGATGGTTAATTAAATTCAACCTTACAAACTCTATCCCCTTGTATATGTGTGTGTGTGTGTGTGTGTGAGAGAGAGAGAGAGAGAGAGAATGCAATCTCCCTATACAACTTTGAGAACAAAACAATGTATCAAACAGTTTATGTGCAGGTAAGTAAAAAGATAACATTTAGAAAACCATGACCCTATAGGCTACCAACATATATCCAATGCTCCAAATTTTGATGACATCATTCTTTATTCTCTTATAATCTACCACTGAATTGATTAGTCTTTTGGCTAAATATTGCAAAAAATCATGTTTGTTTGTGATATGGGTACTGTTCAAAGTTATTTGAGAAATTGAGGAAAGAGAGTGAATTTTGGCAATGGTGTTGCCGAAATTCTAACAAAAGTATGAGAGATAAGTGATGTGATGGGAAGAGGGAGAGAAAAATTTGAATTTCGGTAATCTCATTATCAAAATTCTTGCTGCCTAATACTCTGCCCCTGAAGTGGTAGGTGGAGTGCTCGAAAGGGAAACCAATTGTGGCAACCGAGTTGCTGAAATTGCAAGAGAGTGATAAGAGAGAAAATAATAATTGTGGCAACCAAGTTGCCGAAAATGGGAGGAAAAAAAAAAGAGAATTGTGGCAACCAAGTTGCTGAAAACTTGGGGAGAAATTTAATAGTAACTTAGGCAATGAAGTTGCTGGAAATGAGGGGGGGGGGGGGGGAACGATTTAGGCCAAAACTTGAAAGGAAAAAAAAAATTGGCAATTGATTTGTGGCAATGGAGTTGCCAAAAATTGGAGAGAGAGAGAGAGAGAGAGAGAGAGAGAGAGAGAGAGAGAGAGAGAGAGAGAGAGAATTGTCTAGATAAAACAAATATTTTGGATTCTTATTCTAAAAAGTACACATATTCTTATTCTTTCCGTGTATCAGTAGTTTTTTTTACTGAAGCAGTTTGGTTTGTGTTATGTGATGTTCTTTCATTTCGTATAGTAAAAGTATTCTTTGCATGATTTTCCCTATGAAACAAATAATGAATCTAGATTCAAAGTACATTGATTCTTATTTTCAAAAATAAAAAGTACATAGATTCTTACAATATGAAATGGAAGAAAAAAAATGATTAATTTGCATATTGTAAACCAAAAAAAAAAAAAAAAAAAAAAAACTGAGATTTTTGCAAAGATTCTTTGCGGTGAATATATGTTTATAGTCAAGTAATTTGTTTGTATCAGTGTTCCATCTTGATCTGTGTTGTGTTGTATTTGGTCAATTGGTATATCTAGTTATACAGTTTAAAATCTAAGAATTTAACTTATATGAAACTTGCATCCTATTTAAACAGTACTAATGTTACTGAAGTTTTCACGGTTCTTATTTTCTTCTCTTTTTCCCCTAAAAATTCCATCAACCTTCTTCTCTACTCTTATTCCCCTCACAATTCTACCAACCATTTTTAATTCATGCGTGACATACATTTTCCAAACAACTATAAGGAACAACACTTGCAAATATCTATCCATTCTTTATCTTTTACAAGGTGAGTTACATCTCTTAAGTAGTTACTTTTCCTTTTATAATATTCATGTTGATATGTTTTAGGGGCATAACTAAGCATGAAAATATTATTTTTGTTAAATTATTTGTTCATGCAAATCTTGTTTGCAACTTAAATTGATTTGTATGATATGTTTTAAATTATTTGTCCATGAATTCTTACCTAAAATTTCATATAGCAAAAATATATTTCAAAATTGACATAAATTTTTCTTAAAGAAATACTTACTTTGTTAGCCTATAATATACACGTATGCTATAAGAAAACTCCAAAAAAAAAAAAAAAAAAAGGTTTGTATATGCTCATAAACCTTAAAATCTAAGTTTTAGGTATAATAATAATAAAGAAAATTGTACGATATTAGAAATATTTATCTATTATCATATGGATGCATGAGTACATTATATAATATGTCTTGTTTTAGAAGAAGCAAAATGACGAGCTACATAAAATAATTAACGTAACCATAATAGATCCTTCTAAATGTTAATGTTATGCTAAGTTACTTAAGAAAAGGGAAACAAAAAATAATTTTAACTACTATGATGGACAGTAATAAATTATGAGTGAAACAATGCAATATTTGATATGTTAGGTTACCAATATAGATTTGTTGGTGTAGAGTTGCACATGGGTGTAGAGCCCATAAGAATCCACCAAGATGTTTTTCTCATTTGATATGCCAATGAATGACAGAGTGCATCATTTAGTTATTCACATGGCAGGCACTTTTATGATTCATATGCCACTCATACTGGTCATTATTTTTGAAGACGTGGCTCATTCCCCAATCAACATTGGTGGTGTTGACTATCATGCTCCATATACCCATGTTGCGACTGAGGACCAATATGCTCCTTATCGACTAATAAACACCAGTAATGCTGACTATGATAATACAACCGAGCATGTCGCACAAGAGACTATTTGTTTTGAGTTTGAAGCTCAGTATAACCAAACTGCCACTCAGAGAGCTGCTAATGATCTCAATGATACACACCGCATAGTTGTTGATGATGGAAAGAAAATCAGTAGGTTGAATGCTCTGAGCTTCAATGGACTAGTAATTGCTTGGAAGGCCTAAAAAGAAAAACACACGATCAAAGGTGACTGGGATGGACTGGCCAAGAATCCTCCACTGCTTAAGTTAGTTTCTCTCTTAAATTCTAGAGTTCCAACTTTTTAGGACTTGTCTAAAACTTACTTTGATTTGATGTGAATGAGTGTTTATATAGTGTGTTCTTAAAGCAGTTACTTGTCTTGTCACTTCCCCTATATTTGAGGAAGTCAGAAGGTTCAGGGTTAACTTCCACAACTGTTATAGGAGTTAGAATATTAAATCTTATCTTCTACAACTGTCTTTGGAAGTTAAGTACTTATTAGGAAGTTATAGCAATAAACCAGGATCTTACTCATGCCTTAAAATAATAACACGTGGTTCAATTCACTGGCTTGTGTAGATAAATCTTTCTAGAATTTTCCCTAGTGTCAAAGGTCGTCTAGGTCCTTTCCTCATTGACGACCTTCTTGCCTATGGACGACCGTCCTACTAAGTATAGCCATTCTTGTCTTCTTGATCTGGATGACTCTCATGGACAAATTAGAGTTGGTTTAATTTTCAATTCACCATCAGCTGCTACTACTCAAAATGCAATCCATACATTATCAGAAAGGATGCGGATCATGGATAGTGATGACCAACTTGATAACGACGAGCTCCTTGATGATGTTGGAGATGAACAGGAGCTTCTCAATGAAACTAATCATAAAAGCAGTTCAGAAATGGCATTCCATCAACCTTCATCACTAAGCTTTTCACAGAATATGTGGGATAATATGATTGATCCAACCCCACCATTTGAAAGCCCATTCAGAGTACTTAGGACCCTACCCAAGAGTTTTATGCGGGCTTACTTTTTGCTAATAAAGATGAACTACAAGCTGCTGTTAAACAATATCACATCAAGAGGAACCTGATATTTAGTATAAAAGAGTCATATCCAACATGTTGGTCTGTAAGGTGCAAACATTGTTCTTAATGTCTTTGAGCATGCTTTCGGGCTACACATGTGTTGTTTGAGGTTAGGAAATACAATGGTCCACACACTTGTACAAAGTCCATGCTCACACAAGATCTCGTGCAATTAGACACCCATATTATTGAGAAAGAGTTGAGGGATGTTGTCAAAAATGATCCAACCGTAAAGATTTCTTCACTTCAACAGACTCTTTACAATAAGTACCAATACCAGCCTTCTTATTTTAAGGTGTGGGAGGCAAAACAAAAGGCAATTGGTAGAGCGTTTGGTGATTGGGAAAAATCTTACCAATTATTGCCAAAATGGTTGAAAACTTTGACTGATTCAAACCCGGGCAGCAAGGTTATTTGGAGAACCAGTGGCGACTCTAGGAATTTTGTCCAAGGTGTTCCTGGACAAACTAGAACAGTAATCTATCATATTCCACTTTGAACAAATTTTAGGTCATTTTGGTCTATTTAGGGTGTTTCGGGACATTTCGGAAAATACTAGCTGAAATTTAAGATTTGGCCGGAATGAAGTTTGTGCTTAAAAAAAAAAAAAAAAAAAAACTATTCTTAAAACCAAAACAAATTTGCATTCTTTATAAACTATAAACTATAAGTTCATTTGAAATATTAATAAAATTATTAATTATAGTTGTTTAGTTGTTTTATTAATTTGTTTGTCTTTTATAAACTATAATTTATTGTATTGTTATTTCATTAGTTATAAAATTATTAATTATTGTTTAGTCTAACATAATTTAATTTGTTTATTTTTTATAATATATTATTTAAATAAATTATTAATTATTGGCGTTTAATTGCTTCATTAAATTTTTTTAATATCTCACCCCACACCACACGGTTTCGTGGCCCCATCTAGGCATCTACCCCCACTCAACAAACAAGATTCACCCAAGAGGAGCCAATCAAATAAATTCACAAATCACAATTCACTAAAAGATAAACTCACCAACACCACCATCACAATGACACACGGATAAAGTAAAAAAAAAAAAAAAAAGGGACAAATAAAGACTTAAAAGACTAAAGAGAGAGAATCAGACTTAAAGACTAAAGACTTGAATAATTATAAGCTCTCTCTCAGATCACAGTGGCATAGTCCACTCCACAGCAAAACCTAAAGATTAAGAGGGAAAAAAAGAGAGAAGTAAAGTGTAAAATACCTTGAGGGAGGCCTGAGGGGTGGTGCTGCGGGCCGCGGCAGCATGTCGAGGCATCAGAGACAAGGAAGGATTCAAGGCCAAGTATTAGCGTCGCAAGCTCTGATCCGATCAGACCGATCTCCGATGCCCGATCCAAGCTTAGTTGGTCGAGTTTCAGGTGGAGGCACTGTCGCCGCGTTGCGCTACTTGATGATGAGGTTTCAGCTTTTCAGGCGAAGGCTAAGGCATTGTTGAGGTTTTTTTATTTAGGTGGTTTCTGATTTTAGGTTAGGTTAGTTTCTGATTTTATGTTTCTGATTTTAATCAGCGGACACGTATTGGCATTGGGTTTTGGTTGGTTTGCATTTTTTTTTTTTTTTTTTTTTTGAGAATATGTTTGGGTTGGGCTTGTTGGATATTTAGTTAATAATGTATTTTGATTTAAAAATCTGGTTGGGGTTGGTTTTGTTTAGGATTGATGTTGGGCTTTTTTTGTTTTTTGGGCTTGCACTATAACCATTTTTTTTTTTTTTAGATTCTCTATTATGATTTTTTTTTAATATTTTAGTTCAAAATTTATTTGTCATAAAAATTTTGAGAGTGTTCCTGATTTGGCTGAGGGTGTACCTTTTTTTTTTTTTTTTTAATGGGTAAACAAATAATAAAATTTAAATTTTTATATATATAATTTTTTTTTTAGGTCGGGGTGTTCCTGGGAACACCCTAAACCCAACGTGGCATTGCCACTGTGGAGAACAATACCTGCTACTGTGCCAGGCTGTGCGATATTCGAGAGTGTTCTAGGCTTTTGCTCCATCAATTGAAAGTTTTCAACATTGTAGGCTAGTGATTAGTATAGATGGAACTTTCCTATATGGTAAGTACAGAGGTAAGTTACTGATTGCATCAACGTGGGATGGTGACAATAGACTTTTTCCACTTGCCTTTGCCAATGTGGAGAAGGAAACTGATGATAGTTGCTGTTGGTTTTGCATTGTATTTAGATTAATGTCACTAATCGGGATGGGTTATTTGTCATATCTAATCGTCAACCTGGTATAATGTTAGCGATACGAACTATGATAGCATTTGGATTAGGGATGGCAATAAAAGTCCGACCCGCGGATACCCGATCCAACCCGACCTTAATAGGTCGGATTTTACCTAGCCCAATAAATAATAGGGTCGGGTATAGGTCTTTTAAAAAAAACCCGAAGTGAGTTTGAGTCGAGTTCGGGTTTTTGTCATACTCGGCCTGGACCCGACCTATTTAAGTATGTAATTACCCAAAAACCCCTTATATATATATATATATATATATATAAACTTAAAAAACTCTACTTACTCTCATATTCCACACTCAGCCATCCCTTCCCTCACAGCCTCACTCTCCTCTCCCTCTCTAACTCACAGACTCACCCTCTTCTCCCTCTCTCACTCACTCTCGCTCACGAACTCAACCTCAAGCTTTGACCTCTGTCATTGTCACCATCACACGATCTCACCATCGGCCTCAAGCTCTGTCACCGTTAGTCTCAAGCTCTGTTACCGCCGGTCTTAAGATCGTCACAGGTTTGTTTCTCTCTTTCTCCAATTTGTCTTCTTCAAGTGTAGCTCAGCCAAGATCTGCCACCTCTGCCAAGATCTGCCACCGCCAAGATCTCTCCTTTTTTTTTTTTTTTAGGTTCGTTACTTGGTGCCTGAAAGGGGTATTATTGTGTATATTCATTTGTGAGATTTATTTTGTAGATTTTTGAACTTGATGTAATGGTCCCAGATTTGGATTTGGGGGATTTATTTTGTATATATTTGAACTTGTGGAAGATCTTGTTGTAAGGAAGAATTTTTTTTTTTTTTTTTTTTTTTTTTTTTTTTTTTTTTTTTATGTATTTGGGTTATGTATATAGGATTTATGTATGGGTTTGTAATTTTTATGTATTATTTCTTGTGATTTTTGTTTTTGAGTTTGTGATTTCTGTATTTGGGTTTATGTTTTGAAAAGGAAAATGAGAAACCTAAAAGTAAATTATTGTAGATTTATGTGAAATTTGAAATCTAAAATTAATGTAAAAATCTAAAATCATTATTGTAAATTAAATTAGTGTAAAAATCTGAGATTTATTAAATTAATTACGGAAATTTTTTTTAAAAAAATTGGGACACAGTTTAGGCCATTAAAACTTAGGATTGGGCATAAAGTGGGCGGGGCCTGCTGGGCCCGATGGGCCGGGTTTGGAGCCTAGGAAAAAAATCCGTTTATTAACCGAGTCGGGTTCAAGTAACGGATATAGACCCGTGGGTTAGGTTCGAGTATATAGAAACTCAGCCCGAACCCGACCCGTTGCCATTCCTAGTTTGGATAGCTGAGCATTTATGCATTTCAGCATTTTGCACTTTTTATTTTTTAAGACCAACACCTCTTGCACTATTCATGGGACATGAACAATGCAAATAGGCAAATGAACAGTAAATGATGTGTGAACAGTAACTTTTTTATTATTTTTTTTTATAATTTTCAGTTTTTAACAAAATAAGCGGTATCCAAACACACCTTATATGTTAATCGACATGTTGGTATCATCGTTTTTGCCTTCGCCATGTGGCTAGCAATTTGAATCAACAAATTAGGAATAAAAACTTGAAGGCTATGGTAATGTGGGCAAGCATGGAGAATTATCTACAAAAGTATCAAATAACCAGGGATAGAATTACTCAAATAAATGTAGATGGTGATAAGTATTTAAGGTATATACTGGTGCAGAAGTGGATGTTAGCTCAAGATGGTGGACATCGTTATGAGGCAATGACCATAAAATTGTTTGAAAGCTTCAACAGTATTCTAAAATAGTACTAGAAATATGCCCATAACTGCGTTAGTCAAACTTACATATTACCATCGTGTAGCCTACTTTACTAATTGGTATACTAAGGCACACGCAAAGGTTAAAACCAATGAACCCATTACAACCTATGCAAAGAATAAATTCAATAAATGGGAAAAAAAAAACGCACCAAAGCATTCAGTTACTATGTTCAATCATGAAGATGGTCTGTTTGAAGTTAGAACACCAATAAACCCTAACTCTGCATAGAGGGGTAATCATCGTCATGAGGTAAATTTGAGGCAGAGCACTTGTAGTTGTCAAAAATGGTAGGTTTATAAGATTTCATGCTTACATGTCATTGCCGTGTGTAAATATCAAAGCATCTTTGCAATGCAATATATCGACCACTACTACCATTTGGAAGAACAAGTTGCTTGTTATGCACCTAGATTTTGCATGGTTCCAAACAGTGTACATGGGAATGAGCTTGATTTCTCGGTCTTATATCCTAATGCCAATCTACGCCGTGCAAAAGGTTGACCAAGATCAACTCAGCTTTGAAATGAAATGGATTTAGGGGCAGAGCATCAACCAAGGCCATTGTGCAGTCTCTGTAGGCAAGAAGGCCACAATAGTAGAACATGCCCCACTCAAACTGTGGCTGGCTCCACTAGTGGTCAAACTAAATGACCTAACATAAGTATTCAATCTACTTCAGTGGATTCGTTGGACCTTTTTTTTTTTAGGAGTTGGACCATATTGTTAGTTTGTACTATTTGAAGGAACAAGTTCATACTAATTCCATTGACAGGCATATATGCTATGATGGGGCGTACGTTTATTTTGTGTGTCTATGTGTGTGTGTATATATAGTGTATTACAGTTTAGGGGTTCGATAACACCTTAAAATGTATACTTTTTATGGAGTGCTTGGGTCATTTACCATGTCCAAAAGCTTCAAATAAGGAAAGAAATCAAAGGGCCACAATCTGAAGAGGAAAAAATCATATTTGAGCACTAATCAGTGTTTTGGACATATCTCTCTCCTCAAAAATCCAATTGACTCAAGGCTGGATGGCTTGGAACCGTGACTTAAATATCTACAACTTTCCATTTTGAGGTTTTTGAAATTCACAATTTTCGAAGGCCGAAATTAACTCAAAAGTTGCTGCCGTAAATTTGGATGAAAATTATATGGTGAAAGTTTTATTTTTCTTTGACACTTTTACAAGGGTTTGGAAGAGAGGCTGTGGAGAATGAAAATAGAAATGTACACCAAAGTAGCCATCATGCAAAGGGAAAAAGTTCAACTACAAAAATAGAAGTTTGACACTTTTTTTTTTTTGCCTATTCTATGCCTACAGTTGTGGCTACACATATACATTTTATGTTGAATTTGTAGGATTGGAAAATTATATTAAATAGATGTATGATTAGATTAATTGGGCACTAATTTCAAATACCAAAATATGTGTACACATTTCTTATTTTTCGCAAAGGTCTTGTGGTTAGTAGTATAATGTGATATGTATACTATCTAGGCATAATATTTTTTGCTACAATGATGCATAAACAACAATAATACTTTAATATATTATTAATAGACAGTCATTTAATATTGATTAGTGATTGCCACAATGGGGTACATGAAGTTTTTGTTGTGATCCACAACATGGAGGATGCCTATTTACTTGTTGAGGGTACCTTCGTACTTGCACAGGTACAACCGTCTTAGAAGAACGACTTTCCCCATGTGCCTTGGCTGCGTTCTAATATCAAAATCTGCTTGATAATTATTACCTTCGTCACTTTTATCATCTGATGACACCTTCATATCTTTTACATCTTCCCCGCTGTCCTCAATTGAGGCATCTTCCTTAAAGTCTATTATGGAGGCCTCTTCCTCAGAGTTCATAGCACATGCCCACATATTTGGTGGCGTGTAGAAGTCAACAACATGAGGGGATGGTTGGGAAGGTTGTGGTGTGATGAACAAGTCATGTTGTTCATAGCTGTACTGCTACATGGGTTGGCCATAATATAAAGTTGGATACGGATGTTATGGGGAAGGGGATTGGCTATCTTGGTCATAATTTTATTGCCTAGAATAGGTTGGAGGTGGCAATGGGTGATAGGAGGGAGGTGTTGAATTAGGTTAGGGACAACTGTCATAGTTATGCAAACCCTCAAATCCTTGTCCTAAGGAAGTGGATAATCCAATCTACTGATATAAAGACATGCAATACTCATTGACACTAATTGGATTATACCCATTGAAGGTGGTTGGCTCATTACGGGCAGATGTTAATGGCCCAACTTGGGTAAAGCTGTACATATTGTGTTGTGTAGAGGTAGATGGTCCGACTTCATCGTTTCCGCGTAGTCCACATTGTGTAAAGGTGGACGAGGGGTTTCAGTAGAGGTTTGTGGGTGCTATCTTCCATCATGCCTCTGTCTCCACCCGAAGTGTGTCACCCTCTCAGTAGGGACACAAAAAATATCTGCTTCCATCGATAACTTCACTCGACTAAGGCCTTCTACTCTTGCTGAAAGGACTTGTTGCGCAGTCAAGTCATTCCTCTGTTGGTTTGCAACAGCCAAATTTAACATATTATTGATCTCAGTTTATTGCCACATAAAAAGAAAAAAAATTATTAGTGCAATATTATTGAAAAAGCAAAAATAATAATTTGTTATCAATATTAGTGCAGTATTTTGTTTGTGTAAATTGTTAGAAATTTAGACCCCTTAAAACACAATTAGATCAACCTAGTTAATTAGCCAAGTGATTACTTAGTCAAAATTAAACAAATCTAGGTTAACACAAATATATCATATCATGCAAAGTAGCAGAAATATAAATAACACAATGATATGATGACCCAGGAAATCATATGGTAAAAACCTGGGGAGGATTTGACCTAGCTATCCTCAAGATAAACTTGAATCCACTATCTTAAAAGAATCAAAGTTCATACAAAAGGACTTACAAGTTCCTTGCTTGACTTCCTAATGCTACCCACCAATAGAACTTACTGACACGACCACATACAAGTTCCGAATCCACGAACTCCTTCTTTCTTGGATTCTCCAATCAGCTACAAGCACCCACGTTGTTATTTTTTAAACTCCAATGGCAGCAACTAAGTTGATCATCAAGATGTTGAAATAATGTTTACCTTGAAAACCCTAAATTTATGTGAAGGAAAGCTCCTCAATGATCTCACAAGAGATTCACACAAACAGCAATAAAGACTTAGAGAGGTTTGGGTACAAAAACCTAGATACAAAAAAGGCACACTCTTCTCTCTCTCTCAAAAGCTCTCAAAAATGTGGCATAGGGTTTCCTTTATATAGTGAGAGAAGTAGATCTGAAACCCTAATCCTTAATAGGCTTAAGCTGCTGTTTGGGCCGACTTAAAATTCTGTAGATATGATTTTCGATTGATCAAGCCTGTTCTTCGATCGATTGAACCAGGCAGAATATGAAGTCTTCTTCCTGCAGCTTGTATGTTCTTGAATCTTGACTTAAATCACCTTGAGCATTGTCTAATAAAACCTATAGACTCTAAGATCTATATCTAAACAAGTTTGTGTTCACGATTTGCCAATTGTTCTAAACATTTAGAACCTAACAAACTCCCCCTTTGACAATTCGTGACAAAACTTTCATACAAAATGAAATGCTCAAATACAGGAACAACCCAATATAATAAAATGCCCATTACAACAAATTCAACCTAACTACTATCCATCAGTTGCAAGTATAGACAACAACTCAATTGAATCAACCTGTATATTTCCTGAAACACTCAAGAAATGCATAAACGCATGTGCGCTAAATACAAGTAAATCAAAAATAAATTCTTGACTTCACAAAACACAAAACAAAGACATATATCATGAATAACTCATAAATATAAGTAAATTAACTCTCCCCCTAAGTTAGATACATCAAAAAAATTTTATATTCTCCCCCTTTCAAAAATAATTTCAACTCCCCCTAAGCAATACAAACATGATTCCCATAAATCAATAATTTCTTCTCCTTTTTGTCATGTATGACAAAGACAACTCACACAAAGAGTAAATAGTCACCATACACAATAAAGGATAAGAGAAAATAGAGAATCAAGGGGACACAAACCACTTCAACTCTATAGAAAATAGAGACAACTCCCCCTATGAACAATCAAAGGTTCAAAAAAATCTCCCCCTATAAAAATAGGTAAAACAAAACAAGTTTTGGGAAAAACAATTTTAGGAAAAAATAAAGGGGGTGGGGATAAATAAAAAGCCATAAACCAAGTTTAAAAAAAAATAATAATAAGTTGAAGATGCACATGAAGAAAACAATATTCTCTCTTTCAATAAAATGTAAACATGGCACTATGTAACCCATAAACAGTTGCATGAATAGCAAAAAATATTTGCACATTGATTATCCATCATATTTTTTAAGAAAAATATTTTCTGCAATTCACACATAAGAAATAGCATATACTAGAATGTACAAAACTCAAAAATTAATCAATCAATTTTTAAATCAAGTTGAGTACCCAATTTAGCAAAGTGTATGCATGTTATGTGTAAAAAAATGAGAGATATGACTGCAAAACTGCAAGATGGATATAAAAACAATGCAATGCATGAAAAAAAAAAATTGGTCAAAAACATAGAAACTAAAAATTTTTCAATTTCAATTGATCGAGAATCGATCGAACATCAATCGAGTTAGGCAGACTTAATTCAAAAATTTTAATCGTAATTTCGATTAATCGAAAAACAGGTTCGATCGATCGAAAGTCTGGAAAAATCAAAATTTTGAAAACAGAGCATTTTAATGCAGAAACTCCTCAAAGCACATTGTTTTATAAAAAAATGCATGAGTATGAAACAAAAATTTTTTTAAAAACACTTGAATTTAATCCAGATCTTCCAAAATCAAGATTTTCAATCAATTTGTCCTCAAAGCGCAAACATTAAACATATTTTGCATTAAAATCAAGGAACTTTTAATCTTGGATGGCCACAACAAGATCACACACAATAAAATGTACCAAGTTTAGTAAAGAGTAACTTTTATAGTGTGCGCAACCAGCAAAAACTTGAGATACATGTAAGGTGATATGTGAATAGCAATCAATCACAAAGTCTACAAAATTCATCACATAGAATTTAAAAGAAGCTATCACCTAAAGAGTTACATCATATAACTCCCACATCTTCTAGAACAAAAGCTTGCAATCATGTAAGTATCTTGAATTTTGCCTCATAATATACACGCCAATTTTAATTATGTGATTTGGCATCAAGCCTAGTAGTACACACTAATTTTAAGCATTTAGCAATTAAACCAAGGCTACACCTTATGTTCTTTTTGCGCATGTGCTACACTTTCTCGAGCACAAAATCTTAAGATATGCACTAAGGTGTTCATGATTGGTTAATGAACAGTGGTGAGATGGTTATTTATGCCTTTCTCAAAAGGTTCAAGTCCGACAGTCAAATAACATGTGACTTGACAAAGTGATAAACACCATAAACATCTTTCCCACACAACATGCATTACAAAGCTCAAACTAGTAAAGTGTAATAAATAAGCTCATTCGAGCTAAACAAAATACATAAACATGTTATGTAAAGATAATATGGCCAACCTTGATTTCAAATCCAAGATCTATAATACAAAACACAAAAATCTTTTTGGTTTTTAAAAAAATTTATGACAAAGAACAAAAAGCACAAATTGTGCTAAATGATTAAAAATGCAAATGCAATGCAAGACAGTGCTTAACTAAGCTATAAAGGGTACATAAACAAGAAATATCAATTTCTTAATTAACCCTTAAATACATGTACAAACTAGTACATACTCACACAAAATCAAAAACAGCTTAGCACTTATATAACACATGCTATTCAAGTTTCTCCACAATGTCAAGCATATTACAAATCAAGAGAGAGATATTATAATTCATGTAATCCTCAAAAAAAAAAAAAAAAAAAAAAGGACACAAAATAAAATATTTTTGTCTTTTTAAAAATTTTCAATGTTTTTGGATTTAAAAAAAAAAAAACTAAAAAACAAAACAACCAAAAACAGAAACAAAACATGTCTACAATTAATTGAAAGAATTAAATCAAGGACAAATTAGCAACACTCACCTTGGAGAATCTTTTCACACCCATATAGCACGAGTCTTCGGCTTTGTAGGTGAAAATCCATGTAAAGCAGAGTATATTTGAAGGATTATACCAATCTTCTAAGAAAGACTAAAATCCTGCAAATTCCTTTCACAAGTCAACAAGCTCAAATTTTTCAAAAGAATATGAAACAATTTATATAAACTTATGGCAGGAGAAATATTATAACCTATCCAAGATTGAAACAAAGAATGCTTAATTTTCAATTTATGACAATTAGAACGAATGTGACCACGAAGACCACAAAAGTGACAAATAGGAACAAATTTAAGAACATCAGTATTCCTAACAGCAGATCTAGTCTCATATTTTGGTTTTTGCCTCAACAAAGAACAACTTGGTCTAATGTGACCAAAGGTGACAGGTAGGCACAAAAATAGATTTATTATGCTCTCTAACAATAGTTTAGACATAAGTTTAGAAACTTCAGCGTCTACATCAGAACTTTTACCTTTGTCTAACCTAGTAAAATAAGTCTTTTCTTTATCATTCCTCTTGAAAAGAGGGATATAAATTTTCTCAATTTTAGGCTTAAGAAAAACAGAAACACTGTTGTTTTCAATAGCAGACTTGGTACTAGTCAAATTTTTAATTTTAGTTTTAGATTCAACTAACTCTTGCTCCAAGCTTTTCATCTTCTCATCTTGAGAGAAAGTTTGATTTCTCAAAAATTCATTCTTTTTTTTAGACTCATCTAATCTCACAATCAAATCATCTTTTTCAAAATTAGACAATTTTAACTCTTCCTTGAATTTCTTAGAAACTTTCAAAGATTTAGATAATTCCTTACGAAGAGTTTCAAAAGTATCAAAAAAATCAACAGAGACAATAGTGTCATTTTTATTCAAAGCATCACAAACATAGGCAGAAAGACACTTTAAATTATCCATGATAACAGGGGTCAAGGATCAACTCAGAAATCAAAAGATCTACAACAAGAGCTACCTGCTCTGATACCACTTGATAGAAATTTAGACCCCTTAAAACACAATTAGATTAACCTAGTTAATTAGCCAAGTGATTACTTAGTCAAAATTAAACAAATCTAGGTTAACACAAATATATCATATCATGCAAAGCAGCAGAAATATAAATAACACAATGATATGATAACCCAAGAAACCACATGGTAAAAACCTGGAGAGGATTTGACCTAACTATCCTAAAGGTAAACTTGAATCCACTATCTTGAAAGAAACGAAGTTCATACAAAAGGACTTACAAGCTCCCCGCTTAACTTCCTAATTCTACCCACCAGTAGAACTTACTAACATGACCATGTGCAAACTCCGAATTCACGGACTCCTTCTTTCTTGGATTTTCCAATCAGCTACAAGCACCCATGCTTATTATTCTTTAAGCTCCAATGGCAACAACCGAGTTAATCATCAAGATGTTGGAATAATCTCTACCTTGAAAATTCTAAGTTTATGTGAAGGAAAGCTCCTCAATGATCTCATAAGAGATTCACACAAACAGCAAAGTATGAGCAACAAAGACTTAGAGAGGTTTGGGTACAAAAACCTAGATACAAAAGAGGCACACTCTTCTCTCTCTCTTAAAAGCTCTCAAAAACGTGGTTTAGGGTTTCCTTTATATAGTGAGAGAAGTAGATCTGAAACCCTAATCCTTAATGGGCTTAAGCTGCTATTTAGGCCGACTTAAAATTCTGCAGATACGATTTTCGATTGATCAAACCTGTTCTTCGATCGATCAAACCAGGAAAAATATGAAGTCTTCTTCCTGCAGCTTGTATGTTCTTGAATTTTAACTTGAATCACCTTGAGCATTGTCTAATAAAACCTATAGACTCTAAGATCTATATCTAAACAAGTTTGTGTTCACGATTTGCCAATTGTTCTAAATATTTAGAACCTAACATAAATAATTTGTTATCAATATTAGTGTAGTGTTATTAAAAAAGCTAAAATAATAACCTGGTACATATGGGCAGCCGCCTCTAGTGTCGTGAATAAGTGACCATGTTGATGGTACCATGTTGTGTAGTCCACACCTAAATAGAAATTGTCATTCCCAACTACATTTTGAACTCGCTCGTTCCAAAGTCGGTAGTATCATGCATGCTGCTTACGCTAATTGACACAGGACTTTCATGTCAACTTTACACAATGCACAAATTTATCAAAATTTTCAGTAGGCCACTTTGGACATCTTTACAACAACCTAAACTGTCACATAACTCTTTCTAGATGGTAATACTCCACAATTTGGAAACATAGCAATGGCGTTATTATAATCCATATAAGTTTTTCTACAGGACACTATGGATACAAATAATTATCGTACGGTGTCCAAACAACTTGCAATTCCAATTACAATAACTATGTTATAATCGATCAAGCCAACAATATAACTAGTAAATTAACCACATTGATGCATTGTGACAACATATATTACTTGTTCATTATGATGTGTATCGTGATTAGAACGATACGCACGTAGGACATGCATTGGTGTGTGAGTAAAAGTTCTCTTTGTCGCCCACTTATACACAATTAATGATTGCCACTGATTTTAGGTTTGGAAGTATCAAGGATAAACACTACAGTATACAATGTTGTATAAAAATAGAGAGTAAATATTATACCTGCAGCTATATGGGTCGTCACCATTTTAATTCATTGGATTTATTGGAATTAGGGTCAGAAATGGAAGATGCTTCCAGGCCCATAATTGTAATATGAAAACAGGGCCTGCAACCTCCGTGCTTTTTTTAATAGCAATAGTACATAGCTCTTTATAAAGGAAAGAAAGTGTGGCACTACCCCAGCTATATTCCCCAACTACACCAAAGTACGCTAACAACTAGAGAAAGTAGCAATGCAATATACTTTGGCTCTTATTTCCAAATGGTAAAGCCAAAACCTGGAACAAGTATGCCCTATCATACTATTGGGTTGTTATAGTATTGGCAGCCTCTTGTAGGTTTGAGAATGTATTCCTTATCCAAGTTATTTTAAGGCCACCATATTCCAATGCTATTGTTGGTGGTGTCACTCCAAGTAAATTCTAACAAACTATTCCCCAGTTTAAATTAGTAGGCCCGCACACTGCATTGCCATCAATAGACAATCCTGTAATGATTGCTATATCCTATAGAGTAATCGACATTTCACAAGTAGGTAGGTGAAATGTATGGGTTTCAAATCGCCACCTCTCCACCAAAGAAGTGATAAGACCCTAATCAATAACTATATATGGTAGGTAGGTTACACGGTATAGTCTACATTGATGCAAATATGGGGTGATACACTCGCCTAACGACACGCCGCTGGGGGGGGGGGGGGGAGGGGTGCAAACGGTCGGGGTCGCACTCGTAAGGTGGAAACCTAATTTTTTTTTTTTAAATATACAATGTTATATTGCTAATGTTGAAATTATTTTTATGTAAATTGAATAATTGTAGATATTATTAGGACATTAATAAATTTTTCCCTCCCAACGTACATTGCCTTCCATTGCATCATTAGAGATGTGATATTGTTGTTAGGTTAGCAGAGAATGATCGAATGGCCCAGGTTTCATTTCAAATATATCCTACATTAAATGCTACAATGAGTTAAACTATGCAACATCCATTACCTCTATATTAGTAGGAAATTGTCTATAAATCAAAATAAATTGACCCTTTTTTTTTTAGGACCGAGATAACCTCTATGACATTAATGAATTGACAATAAAGTACTATTAAAATGTTGGTCAACCCTAAATTAAATAGAATATAAAAAATTAATCATAATCATACTCATACTCATACTCATAATTGGAATGGAATCAACCCTAATGATCATATTCTTAAATTCATACACATAATATAAAGTATAGTGTAAGTGAAGATGCGTTTTTACAATATCTTTAACATATAAACACTGAGATTAAAAAATTACAATATCTGAATGTATATGTTTTACAAACCATCTATATAAAAAATTACAAAGTAAGAAAATAATTTCCAATTAAATTAGGGGCTGAGACGCTTACTACAATTGTGCAATATGAAGTGAAGGAATGTAGGAATTATAGAGTGATACTTGCAAGAAAAGAAAGAAAGAACAAAAAAAAAAAAAAACACAATCAGATAATCATAAATATCTTCTAAAAAAATATAATCCTATATAAAAACAAAAGAACAATAATAAAAAATAATAAAATTAATATATAGTGACTACTACAGTTTTTTTATGTTAAATATTAAGTATACCTTACAATGCTTGTAATTCATAATAAAATTGAAAGAAACTCAAATAAAGGATTTATGAAGCAAAATTTTTAATAATAATAATAATAATAATAGTTTTAGCAAAAATAATCATACACACAATAATTAGTATTAACTATAATATAACCATATATAATATATACAATTTATTAGCGTATAATATTTATAAAACAATTTTCATTTCCCAACTTATAACCACCCTAAAAATTAAAGATTCAAGAAACTTAATAAATTTTTATACCAACTAAACTTTAAAGAAAAAGAAACACAAATGTACGATTTTTTGTACTAAATAATAATAATACACATACATATCTTTATTATAAACCAACAAACATATTATGAAATATATTTTGTCCAAGTAATAGATGTAATAATTGATAATAACAAAGTAAAATTGATTATAAAAAGATCACAATTGTTAGGTTCTAAAGATTTAGGAATTTATATATTTAGAACTCTAATGTGTAATGTTGGCAAACCATGATCAAAACAGGTTGTTTAGTCTTGTTTAGACTTGATCAAAGTTGGTTCTTTTATGTAAAGTTGGAATCGAGCTGATACAGAAGTTATTTTGCATTTTGGCCTAGCTTAATTAATCGAAGTTTAGGCTCGATTAATCAAAAATTGGGCAAATGCGTTTTTTTTCTGCAAATTTCCAACTCAGCCCTAACTCGTAAAATGTTTAGGGTTTTATGTTTTTGCCCTAGGTATATAAGGCAAACTCTAGCCACGTTTTAGTGGTTGCTTATATTGCTGTTTGTGTGAATCTCTTGTGAGATCTGTGATGAGCTTTCCTTCACACAAATTTAGGATTATCAAGGAGGAGATTTCTCCGAGAACTTGATAATCGTTCAATTGCTGGACTAAGGAGCAAAAAGATACATAAGCGGGGGTGCTTGTACTTGCTGGAGAATCCAAGAAAGAAAGAGTCTGTGGTCTCGAAGCTTGCACGTGATCGTGTCAATAAGTTTCTACTGGTGGGTGGCAATAGAATGTTAGTGGTCTAAATTCTATTGTAAAACTTCAATTCTTTCTATAATGGATTTAAGTTTACCTTGATGATAGCTAGGTTAAATCCTCCCCAGGTTTTTTACCAATTTGGTTTTCCTCGGTGATCATATTTTTGTGTTATTTATATTTCTGCTGCTATATATGATATGATTGTTTGATTGTGATAACCTATATCTGAAATTTGAACTAAGTAATAACTTGGTTAATTAACTAGGTTAATCCAGTTATGTTTACGGGGTCCCAAAAACCTACAACAATAATACAATTTATTACAATTTTTGTGGTCATATAATAGTAATAAAAATAAATAATATTAAATAATTTCAAAATTAACAAAACACGTACATAAATTTAATTAGAGAGTCGAGTTGCTTACCACAATTGTGATACCAACTGAATGAATGAGAATTATAGAGTGATACTTCAACCAAAAAAAAAAAAACACAATCAGGTAATAATAAATAAACACAAAATAACAACAATACTGAAAAGTTTATTTTGAATTTTGACCCTTAAAAGAGTTCAAGATATTGTATCTATAATGATACAATGTTCTGCAATAAGTGAAAATAAAGTATTCCTAGCATAAAAGCATTATCTTTTTTTTTTTTTTTTTTTCTTTTGAGAAGCACCTAAGTCATAGGCTAATTATAAGTTATCAACTACAAAATAATAAAATTCATGTATGGTGACTATTACAATTTATTATGGTAAATTTCAAATATAACTAAAAATGCTTGTAGTCCTAACCATAAAAAATTCATTAATTTAAAATTTGAATAACAACAACAACAACAACAACAATCATAATCATAGTCATACAAACAATATTAACTACAACAATACATAATATTTTACAATGTATTAGCTTCTAATATTTACAAAGCATATATTTATACAATAATAATAAATCTGTTAATTTCTATAACTGTAAGTTAATAAGCAAAGTAAAAAAAAACTCATATTAACCCAAAACTTACAATCCTTAGTTGTGCATGCTAAAGCAAAGCAGAAGAGTAATATAGCAATGAACAATTAGATGTAAGTGAAGCAATATGAAAAATGTAGGAGATGCAATGATTTAGTGATGGTGCTTGCCTTTTATAATGAGGAGAGAAATGAAAAGACAAAAAAGAATCCATGACATAGATTCATATTAGTAGCTTAGGTTTTATTGGGAATGATCAAAGAATATATTCCGAAGTACTTGGATAATAAGAATCAAGAGGAAGAGGTGAGGTGATTGACTCCTCCAAATTTTTTTTATTAGGACAATTCTCTCTCTCTCTCTCTCTCTCTCTCTCTCTCCTCCAATTTCGGCAACTCCATTGCCATAATTTTTTTTCCTCCCATTTCAGCAATTCCATTGCCACAAATCAATTGCCACAATTTTTTTTTCCTTCCATTTCAGCAACAACATTGCCACAATTCAATTGCTACTTTTTTTTTTTCTCCCATTTCCGGCAATTCCATTGCCACAAATCAATTGCCACAATTTTTTTTTCCCTTTCAATTTTCAGCATAAATCTTCCTTCTTCTTTTTTTCCCCCATTTTCGGCAACTTCATTGCCTAAATTACTATTAAATTTCTCCCCAAATTTTTGGCAACTTGGTTGCCACAATTCTCTTCTTTTTTTTTCTCCCATTATTTTTTTTACTGTTACCAAATAGATCATAATAACCTCATTTCACTATTATATAAATTTAGCATTTTTTACTTCTTTTTATTAAGTTTTATTTACTATTACTCAATAGATCATAGTAGCTTTTTTTATTATTATTATATAAAATATGGGTTGCTCTTGACAATTAGACCAAAAGTTATTATCTAAAAAATAGACTACCTTTTAAAAATAGATCAAACCTTAGGAAAAACTTAGGTCCAGTTATTATCTTATATATTATGATCCAAGTCTGACCCTTTTCACGTGTAAATCAAAGCCAAAACTCTTACCCACTTACAAACTCTCTTCCTCCTCCCCCACGTATAAATGATACTTCTAAAAAATTTCATTCTCATGAAATCATGTCTTCATTTTTCCTCAATTTCAATTCAATATGCTTTTATCTATTAATAATGTTCTATGCAATTCATGCAGACAAATTCTCTTTATCATCTACTAGTGCAACACTTTAAAAATATATATAAATCATGAGATCTCCAAGATTGCTGAAATAATTGATAAGTGCATATTTCTAAAATTTATAATAACAAAAAAATCTAATAAATAGCATATACTATCTCACAAAATGCCATTTACTTAATATTTTCCCAAAAAAAAAAAAAAATCAATGATAGGAATGATAAAAAAAAACATGATCCTATACAAGAAATACCAAAAATACATGCAAAAAAATTTTCATAGGAGGATTTATCTTTAAAGAATATGAAGACAATAGTAAGGATAAAATGCATTGAATGAAATCCTACGAAATAGGTTTGTTAATCATTTCAAATTATACTCATCATTTACATAAAAAAAAAAATAATAATACATCAAGTTATTTACATTAAAAAAATGATACATATTAATTTCAAAATTCATTACAATATGTGAACTGCTAGGGCATTGCAACAATAAGTAATATTGATACAACAATGGGTTGGTATTACATTTCGTGCATGCTTTGTGAAAGGAATGTCAAACCATAAGCAAGATCAATTTGGTGTGCAAAATGTGAAACAAAAATAAATCTTTCTATCCCAAGGTTAGAGTCACTCACATTAACTACATACTCTCCAAATATTTATAATATATTCATCTCACTATAACTACTATATATATACAATTGCAAACTACTTCAGATATAGGATTCAAATTGAAGTTTTTGATGCAACAAACAAAACAACTTTTGTGATATTTGATCAAGTGCCGAGAAAATCCTAAATAAATTTACAAGAGATCTTGCTGAAAAAAAAAAAAAATTGAGGTATAACTTATTTAAATTATTGTAAAACTATTGATATTGGAGAAGAAATCCCACATGATTTGGAAAAAAAAGATTAGGAAAAAAAAAGGATTTTCCTACTTCATTTGAATGAATTCAATCTAAAGAATGGTTTGGAAAATTACATAGTTGCTAAGATTTTTGATGCACCTTCAAATGACAAAAAAGTATAGAAGAAAAAAAAAATACACATTCCAATATGCTATATTAATTCTTTTTGCTGCACTATTCCAAAATTATCAAAAAATACATATAAAAAAATTTACAAAAAATTGTCACATCATTGAAATTTAATATGAATACAAAAACCTACTAAAATCTTAACAACAAAGTCCAAACTTTGTAAGATCCAATCAAGAATCTCCTATTGCCAATTCATTAGTGATTAACACAAATGATGCAACAAAAGGAAAAAGTAAAGAAAGCTCAAAAATTAACAAATATGGATGGACTCAACTTCAAACATTGAAAATGAAGAAACAGATGATGATAACATACCCCTCAACAAGCTTTACAAGTGTCACCACTCACCATACCGTAATGACAAAGCATTGAAGAAACCAAAAAAAAAAAAAAAGATTTCATAATGAAACTTTTTATAACATCACATAATAAAAATCTATATAAAATCAATAATATAGAATAAATTAATATGCTTTTATTAATTTTTATTATAAAATATTACTCCAAAGTTGTTTTAATTATTGCTCATTATTTGAACAAAATAATTATAATAGATATGTGTATAAAATTTATATTTGTTATTTTTTATGATGAACTCATTACTATAAAGTTCTAAAGTTATAAATATGCTATAATATATGTATTAACATTTTCTACGGACAACTTACTAGTAAATATAAAACTACCCTCTCTCTCTCTCTCTCTCCTAAACCCAAACCTTTAATAGAACAACCCAGATCAAGCCAACCACTGAAACTCAACCACCACCACCACCACTACCACCAACAACCAAAACAACCACCACAATCACCTACACCACCAACCACAACAACCACAAATCACCACCAAAAACCCAAAACAAAAAACCACCACAAACCCACCACAGCCTCCTCTGCCACCACGGTAAAACCCACCCCAACCACCATGGCAAACCCCCATGCTACCACATAGACCTAACCAAAAGCCAAAGAACCCACAACCGCCCGATCAAGCCAACCATAGCCACCCAAACTCAAAACCACCAATCCGGTCAACCCATAGTCATCCAAACTCCTAACCGATCTTGCCACCCTTTAAAATACCGATTCAACCACCCAAACACAGCAACTACAATAAGCAAAAACAAAAAACAAGAAGATAGTCGATAGAGAGAAGAAAGGAAGAATCACATTCCGGCCACACAAACAAAGAAGAGAAAAGGTAGAGGGAAAAAAATGAAGAGTCTGACTAAAGGAGCTTTGGGAGAGAGAGAGTCTAGCGTGATTAGAGAGAGAGAGAGAGAGAGAGAGAGAGAGTAGATTTTTCAAATAAAATAAAATATTTATTTTTTACAACCTATGAACAGTTGGTTCTATATATAAGAACCAACTGGTCACAATTTGCAAACCCACACCCGATTGTAGATGTGTTTTGGATGGTTGGTTGCTAAAGTAGAAACTATGGGGGGGTTTTTAATGCTAGTGAAATGGCCAAATACCACTATTTACAGAAATTTGTAGCAATTAAGCACTATTTTGAAACTAAATGGGAATCTACCACTTTTTACGTACTCGAGCTCACTAAACTCGAGTTCCTAGTTTCGTACCACCGTGGCGCTGCTGACCTGGAATTTATGCAATTAAAAAAAATAATGTGGTCATCGAGCTTGCTAAACTCGAGTTCCATGCAACACAATACTTGAGCATACCAGGCTTGAGTTCTTTGTAAATAAAAAGCTTGTTATTTTTTTTTCTATGGTACTCGAGCTCACTAAGCTCGAGTACCTCGTAATATGGAACTCGAGCTCGATAAACTCAAGTTCCTTATAACTTTTTTTTTTTTTTTGTGGATAATCGACAAATAAACAAAAACATAAAAATAAGTAGTTTTTTTTTTTTTTTTTTTTATGTTTTTATTTATTTAAATAGAAGTATTGTAAAATATAGAGATTTTAATTTCAAAATATGAATTTTTAGGCCACTCATACCCCTTGTTCATTCATTTTTAACACACTCATCAATTTCTTACTTCTCAGAAGCGTTATGGTCAAATTGGTTAAAAGATTGGGGTTACAATGAGAAATTAGAACACCATGTAAAGGAAAAATCTCACTCCATTTTTAGCCATGGGCACACCGAAAGAAGTTTAAGCTACTTATTGTTACTTAATCAATCCTGTTTAAAATTACCGTATGGTCAAATGATTGATAAGTATTGCAGAAAGAGTGGACCACTCGGATATAAAGAAGAACTTAAGCTTTACCACATATGGATATGTGAGTTCTTGACTTGCAGTGTTTCTAAGAGGAATGTGAAACATTTTTTTTTATGTATATCTAAATGTTTGGCTGATGATGTGAAAGTCGCTTTGGCAACTTTTTTTCTTGGTGAGTTGTAGCACCCCATGTTTAGACATTGTTCACTGTTTTCTCCTAAAACACCTCCTGAAGTTGTGTTCTCTAAATTTAAAAGCCAAATCTGTATGCTTTTTCATGTTTAAATTTCACAATAATCGAATCTATTCTTTTGCATTGATAAAATATGTTTCTACATTAATAAAATTTGCGTTCTGCACATCATGTTCACTCTATATTCAAATCTGCCTACTGCATTACTAAAATTTGTTTTCTACATTAATTAAAATTGTTCATTGTTTTCTCATAGAAATTGTTCATTATTTTCTGCATAAACTATTTGTAGCATTCTACATAAAATTATATTTTGTTCAACATTATTTTCTCACTTTCTCTTCTCCCCTTATCTTTAAGGGTCCGTTTGGTTGGGAGGATAGAAAAGTAAAAGGATAGAAAATAGAATGAGGAAGAAAAAGTGGGAGGATAGAAAAGTTTTTAGTTTTCCTCATTTGTGTTTGGTTGAAAGGGTGAAAAAGTGGAGAAATAGAAAACTTTTTTGTTTGGTTGAAAATTAAGTTTGTATAAATTTACCATCATGTCCCTCTTAAATAAAACAAAAAGTAATACATTTTACTTTTTTAAAAAATTGTGTACAGATGAAAGTGGACATTTCAAAAAATAGCTTAAAAAATCATCCAAAAGTGTTTTCTTAAACAAATAATAAAAGAAAAATTAAGAAAAAAAAAAAAGGAAAAGAAGAAGAACCCAGCACCTAACAAAACCAAAAAAAACAAAAAAAAAAAAAAAAAAAACAAAACAAAAACAAAAACAAAAAGCCAACGTTACAAAGGAAAAGTCAAAAAAAAAAAAAAAAAAATCACTTTTCACTCTAATTTTCTCTCCAATATGGAGAGATTATATTTTAAAGGGGGAGAAGAGAAAACTTGTGGGCCCCACCACTTTTCTCTCCCCTTCCCCCTCTCAACCAAACAGTGGAAAATGTCATTTTCTACCCTATTTTCCATCCTCCTTGTTTTCACCCCAACCAAACATGTGTCCCTCTCTCTCCTCTCTCACTATTCTCTCTTTTTTTTTTTGCTTTTCATCATTCTACCTCTATCTCTTGCCTCTTTTACCTTTCAACCTCCATCAAATTGGGCTACGAGTAAGATCAGGTCCTTTCTCACTACTCCCTCTTTTCTTTCCTTTTCACCATTCTCCCCCTCTCTCCTTTCTCACCTAATCTGCAATTCTTTTTTTCTTTTTCTTTCTTTCTTTTTTTTTTTTTTTTCTTTTTTTTTTTTAATTTGGGTTTGCGAATTGCGTGTAGGTGGTGGTGGTGGTGATGGATCCAGGTGGTAGTGGTTGCTAATCGATGGTTTTGAATCTTGTTCTTCTTTGCGGTTTTGTTTTTTTTTTTTTTGGGTGGTTACTGGGGTGTATGTGGTGGTGGGGTGATGGTTGGGTTTTGATTTTGGGTAGGTGGGTTGGGAGTGGTGGCTGGCTGGGCTTGGATGAAATCGGTGGCTAGGTTAGGAGTGGTAGACAGAGTGGTGGCTGCATCATTTTTTGGTTTGCCACTGTGGGCCTACGTTTTGCTCGCCGTAGATTTGCCATCATGGATTTAGGTTTTGCTCACCGTGGATCTGGGCTTGCTTGCCTTGGTTTTTATTATTTATTTATTTTTTGTATGGTGGGTTTTGCTCACAGTCATGATCTTCCACAAACCCCATGGTGGTGAGTAGATTTTGATGTGAGATAGGCAAAATGTGAGTTTTGGTGGTTGTTGATGTTTGTGGTAAATGGTGATGGTGAGTCATTTTTTGTGGTGGTGGGGGGTTGAGTTTTGATGGTTGTGGTTTGGATTTTCAGTGGTGGTGGCAGCAATTATTTTTGGGTAATTTTAAAGGTGACAATTTTTTTTAAGGGTAATTTTGGTGGTGACAAATTGGGGTTTATGGCTGAGTTTTGGTGGTAGTTAGTGGTGGCTAAGTTTTGGAAGAGAGGAGAGAGAACATAATTTTTTATATTAGTTGATGGTATAGTTTATATTATTTTAATGAGTTGTATACAAAAATAAAAACTAGGATATTAGGTGAGTTGTAAAATAATATGGTAAAACAGATAAAGTAAGTTTTGATGTTGTCTATACTATTATTTAAGGGGTTTTTCCTGCTTGAATTCCTCATTTTTTAATTCAAAAATGCCCACATACCCTATGTTTAAGTAGAGACAAAACTAAAAGACAATCCGGTAAAAACACAACTCTAACTCCCACTAAAACATTGCCAAAAAAATAAGACCACTTTCTTATTAATTTTCAAATTGATTTATTCACTTATAAATAAAATTTTCAAAATAAAAATTATATATATATATATATAATATAAAAAACACAATTCTTTTTTCTACAAAATAGGACTACAAAAACTATTATTTAAGGGGTTTTCTCTGTTTAGATTTCTCATTTTTTAGTTCAAAAATGCCTTTACACCCTATATTTAAGTAGAGACAAAACTAGAGGACAATCCGATAAAAATACAACTCTAACTCCTACTAAAACATTACCTAAAAATACGACTACTTTCTTATTAATTTTCAAAATTTAAAATTAAAAAAAAAAAAAAACATAGTTTTTTTTTCAGCAAAATAAGACCACCAACAAAAAAATTAAAGACTCATCTCACACACAAACGTGTGATAAGGCTAGTAAAATAGAACTTTTTTAACATCTCAATCGTGAGATGCCAATGCTCTGCCTTACCAGTACTATCTGTTCAGCAAACTCCTTTTTAGTCTGTTTTTTACTTTTGGCAAACCATTTATTTCTAATAGTTAGTTAAACCACTTATCTCTGTACCACTTTTTATGTATCACTCTATTTTCTATCAATCATTACTTGCCATGTTTTCAATTTAATTTTCTTATAGAATAACTGAAGTTTAAAATAGAAAACAATCATATACATTATAAATAAATATTGATAAAACATAAAGTGGTACACAAAAAATAGTATAGAAGATTTGCATTCATAAAGTAAACAGTTAAAACTTGAAAGTAATGAATACTGATATGGTGTAGTTTTAAGTTTTTTTTTTTTAAAATAAAAATAAATAACGTGTTTTTTTATATAAATATAAAACATAAAACAGTACATAACACATGTAGTAACGGGGGGGAATTAAGGATTTGTCTTAAGCAATTATATATAGTATTTTTATGATACGATATTGATATTGATTAATTAGTTCAAATCAACCCAATTTTAACTTTGACGTATACCAATTTCCACTATCTACTACCTTTATTCCAGGCAACACTGAAATTTATGATTTCACGTTACCAGATTCTACCACTACGATCAGATATGTTATATGCCCAACCAAATTACATGTATCAAAATCTAGATTTGTACCACCTAACCTATGCATCTTCCTAAACTCTATCAAGAAAAGGGTAAACTATCAAAGAAACCCCGGGAAAAAAAGAAAAGAAAAAAGAGATAAGTTGGGCCAATGTTGCCTCAATTTATGTACAAGTTGGTAACCAGGCCCCAGTAAAGTTCAGTATTGAGATTTTATGGTAAGATACAATTGTATACAACACGACAACATAATGAGTCCCAGAGCTTAGAATAAATTGCAGTCTCATTCCTTGCAGGATAATGGCGAAACTCTCCTAAAATCACCAACACCATCCGGAGAAAACCAAGGGAAGCTTCCACTGTCAAAGTTACGATTATTTCTGGGATGAATGATGAGTCCTCTTATGTGAGGAACACCGATCAGGTATACAGCTTGAGTTTCTGTTGAACATTTCATCAAGTTAAACAAATAGAGATTAGTGAAATTATCATTCAGGTTTTCAGTAATATACTTACAAATCTTCATCATGCTTTTTACTTCTTGATGATTCCTGTGTTTTCCTAGATGGTCCGGCCACCTGCCAAATGGTGGTAATGACTCAGTTTAGGACTATAGTTGAGTACATGGATGGTCCAGCCACCTGTCTGGCATTTTCCTAGATTTCTAACTATTGGGAACTCAACAGAATGAGTCAACAGGAACCTTTTTCAGGTTATTGGAACAGCACCAACCACTAATATCCAGACTGCTGACAGACAAAAATAAATTTAAAGCATCATCAATCAGAATATCCAATTGATGTGCCTCAAGAAATCTCTTGGTTTCAAAATCAGATGGTGGGTGGACTGATCATAAGCAAGGAATTAGCAACAGACTATCCACATGACTACATGATATATCACATGCAACAAATGCTTCACTTCACAGAAAGGGAAAATGAAAGTGTAAAAACCATAAGCACCTAATTAGAAATAAAAAACATTAAAATGTTTTAAGATAAACATACTGACAGGGAGGCATAACTGTTTGTTGCTTCTGCTATGGGCCTCCAGATATTCTTCATAAGACTGCAATAACAAACCAGGAAAATTCCATATATCAATGGAGTAAAAAATTATAATAAATTTGAAGGTATCATGAGATTGTTCTCAACAGAAAACAGTTGTTCCTATTTCATCTTTAATAAAGTAACAGATGACAGACCATTCACAGAACAGCCATTGGAACAAAGAACTCAAATACTTGACATTTGCCAAGGATTCAACATCAAATTAGGTAGAGTGTGCCAGTCTGGCTTTATGAACAGCCTAGGCACAATACACAAAGATATTGAAGTATTTTGCATTAACAAGCATAAGTCTTCCTCAGTAAGAAAAGAGATAAGAACTGCAGGCAGGGAGCTCTTTATCTGCATCAACAAAGTGATTGACTTATCTTTCTAAAATAAAACCACTACGAGAGAAACAGAGAGAAAGAGAGTCTTTCTCCCAAAAAGAAAAGAGCAATAAAATTTTTACATTTGTACAATAAAAATAATACATAATAAATTCAACACCTCAACCATTAAGGTTTCCAAGGACAGAACCAATAAGTTCACAACAATTGAATTCAATCCCTGAGAAAAGAAGAGAGGGAAGAAGGAAGTTGATTTAAGACTTTATAATTACCCTAGCCATAAAAAATTTGATTTCAATTTCAATGAAAATTTCAAGCATAATATTGTTTTTGTGATGTTCATACATTTGTTAAGGAAATGTTCACTTAATAAATAGCCTTCAGTTGTTAGCTACAAAAGAAAGAAATAAAGCATTAGTGATCTCAATTAGAAGAAAGAAACTAAGATAGGACACCAATACCATTTCAAGAAAATCATCATCAGTCAGAGTACTTGTAAATGGGCTTTCTGCTGACAAACCCCAAACTTCATATCGAGAAGACATATCCACATCCACTTGTAAATTAGAGAGGTCTCCATTAATACGAGAACATTTTGTTCCATCAACTTGTGATGACCCAGTGGTAATAGGTGGATTGTTAGAAAACATAACCCCTGTGGAACTCTGGTATCCTAAATGAAATCTATTTGCTTCAGGCTGATGTGGGTAGAGCAATGAAGGATAAAGCATAGGTGTTCTGGACCATGGTATATGCCCTGGAGGCACATTATACTCTTCATTTCCTAAAGAACATGGAGAATCTACACAAGGCCTTTTGGAAGGAATCTCATCCCTGTAAAAACTGGTACAGCATAACACACATAATTACCAATAAGGTTATGAATTTGGAATTTGACAAATGGGGTCTTCCTCTCTTTTTTCCCCCTTCTATTTATCAAAGACTAAACATATTCACCGTTGAGCTTCTAAAGAGATATTACCTACTCAGCGAGTCATCCACATCACTCTTCCCATCAAGGAGCTCACAAAGAGCTTCTCCAATATCTGGAGATAACTCCTGGAAAGAATACAGGACTCACAATCATTTTTTAAAAACTGTCTTCAAAGGTTGTAAACAACAACACCCCCCCCCCCCCCCCTCTCCTCTAATAAATAAAAAGAAGAAGAAACAAAAAGCAATTAATATAAAGGACACCTGGCAATCTCTGCTAATTTTGACAGGTTTGTAGTCATTCAATGGATTCCTGAGGTGAAGAGTCTTTTGAAAAGGCAAATCATTTAACTGCAGCCACTTGACCTTAAAACTGCGCCCCCAGGGATTGCTTTTTCCACTCCCTTGACTCCAAACATTGTCTCGCCTCCACCCAACAGAAGACATCATTTGGGCATACCCTTGGAAGAAACCACTCATGTTTACACTAAATATAAGAATTACTTTACCAGAGTTCTGCAATACAAGCATGTGCTTCTCTGTAACGCATAGAAATTAGAAAGTAGCGCACAAAATTAAAATAAAAGGGATCTTACAAGAAAGGCTTCTTCCAGAATTGGTTCATTCATGACCTGAGTTGCCCAAATTCCTTTCTCTATCGATCGTTGGATATTATCGTGGTTCAAACTCTTAATGACGAAATATCTTGTGTTATACAATTTACCCTTTTTGCTAGCGGTTGACTTTCCCAGAGGATCATGGGAGTTCCACACTTTGTAACTTGAACTCTCTGACAAGAAATTTCATATTATTCCTATATCAACATTCGGATTTCAAGATGAAATTTTGGAAGAGGAATAAGTTTTTTGGATGTCATATAAGTAGAGTGTATAATTGACAAGCATTCACTGCAAGCAGGTTCAACTCCCATAAAAGGATAGGTAGTGAAGCAGAAAATTGCCACATTTATTGAAAGATCAACATTTGCAAATGAGAGTTACTATTAAACAAAACACATAAAAAATATACAATACACCAAGAAGTTAAATTACATATTAATTGTATATTGAGAATACAACTTGCATCATTTACTACCTGGATCATCTGAATTTCCCATGTCTTGTTTCCATTCAGTCACTGATGAATCAACTACAGACGCATTCTCCTTTGCAGTGTCAGAAGACATATCCCTACAACCTAACATGTTACAAAGCAGGTGTATGTCAATAAAGGCGGGATGGTATAGAAGTCTAACACTGATGTACAGGAAGAAGAACAAACAATTTTATCACCTACATGAAATAATATGGACCGTCAGAAATCCATAGCACTCAGTTTTGCTGAATACACAAGGACAACTACTGAGCTGGCACAACCATAGTGTGATAAGAGAAAAAATATATACTCTTTGGAAACCTAAGGTAAAGGTGAAGTCCAAGAATAGAATTTTATCTTATCTTTTATTTTCTTTTTCTTTTTTGATATATAATCAAGTATTTTATTAAAATAAGACTTCATGTACATGTATAATGAACACAAAGAAGTCAAATGAATTACAAAGAAAGAGTATTCTGTACAGAAAGGCAACAAGTCTATAAAATCAATGGAGTTACCATTAGTGAAACCCATGGCCAAGATGAATCAAATAAAGACTAGTAAACATTACTATCTATTAAATCCATGAAATTTCCGTATCCTCAAACATAAAACAATTTAATTCCCTCCACAATGTCCACATTGAACTTAACAGGACTATGTTCCAAATATTCAAAGAATGCTTACCAACCCAATTTTCCCATCTAAACAACAGGTCAGTGACCTCCAATAAATCCTGAAGGATCTAAATGCAAAGCTCCACAAATCAAATGCAACAGTGCAGTATGACAATAGCTAATCCACCATCTCCCCACAACACCAACACATGCAACACCACCCTACTAGCGTATAGGCTGGCTTAATGAGATTATCATAAGTGAAGATCTTCCCCCATGCCATCGTCCAAACAAGGACCCTCTGTAGGGCATCAACACACCAAATACTCTTCTAAGAGAAAAGCTCTGCACATGGACCCTTATGGTCCATTTGGATTGAGGGGAAGGGAGGGAGAGTATAGTAGAGTTGGCCCAAAATTAACCTATTTTCAGCCAACTCTACTCTACTCCCCTCCACTCCCCCTCCCTCCCCCCTCAATCCAAATGGGCCTTTAAGGCATTGAAAAGGAAAAAACATTGAAATCCTCACTCCTTTTCAACGTCCAACTCATTCTATAGAATTCAATAGAATAAAAACTCAAAGAATTATCCGGTATGAAAGAAACTTTAGATAGCCTATAAGCCATTGTTCTTGGCAAGATTTCCACTGAAAAAACCTCTAATAGAAAACCCCAAAGCTTTTAAATCAAATCCGAGTTCAAACCCTATGTTTCCCTAAATCTCAATACCTTTCTCTATCTTAAATTCCTATGGACCAAGCACCAGTCAGGTGCCACAGCAAACACAATCCAATATTGGGTTCACACATAGAGGTGCTGACTTTATGGAAGAAAAGAAGCCTTAGCATATGCGGATGGAGGTGTTAAATTAAAAGATAGCGATTTTTATGGGGAGAGCAATCTAGAGGTGTTCTTGACTGGTGGAAATGAATAGTTTGGAATGCTTTTAGACGATCTAGCTTAAATGAAGAGTCACAACTCTTTATCACAAATGTAACTCAAGCCAAAACTCTTTTTCACAAAGGTAACTCAAGCCAGAACTCTTTTTCACAAAGGCTAACTCAAGGGGACAACAGGAATTTGGAGGGAATATTATTAACAAACTAACTATGCAGCCATTCAATCTTGGGAGGACCAATGAATTTCTACGACTCATTACTTTGTACCAACTCATTACAAGCAACACGCTCACTTGTAATTCACAAAGTTGGTACAGGGGAATTATTCTATTGACAAGTACACCTACAAGTTCCATAACTTGGCTATGAGCTCATGATTTCCATAGAATGAAGATGTGAGAATTTCTACATATTTCAAAGGATTCTATCCTAATATTTTTTTCAAGTTTGGCTACAAATAAACTTTATACCGTGGCCAATGCAATTCAAGTTGCATACCAAATCAAAGAAGAGGCTAAAAAGAAAGCATTAGTAAGCAATATTAGAAGTGAGAGAATAATTGTGGATGCCAATTGGGAGAATTCTATTGGCAAGTCTCAAGGTAATTGCATCACTCTCCCTTCGTTCCAGTACTTGTTCATCCCAAGGAAGTGGTAGTTCTAATTCTAAAGTAAAACATACTTGTCATGGTTTTGGTCATAAGTCTTTTCAATGTCTTTCAAAAGCAATTTCTATGAATGAAAGGATATTCCTAAAAGAAGTAAAGAAGCCTTATTATATCAATATCTCTTCTCGTATTGTCTACAATAATGGGATCTAATCTATTACCAGCTCCTGATAACAATCAAAGAAGATAGAATGTCTCCAAATTTTGACTGACTTAAGCATTGGTAAAGCCCCAAGAGTCAAGAAAAGCCAAAAAATTTATAAGCGGCTCAAAATAAGTAAAACGTCACTTTAATGATTTGAAAAAAAAAAAAATTCATTAATTGCCAAAAAAAAAAAAAAAAAAAAAAAAGTACAAACCATCACTCATCCAAATAAAGAACTTCTCAAGCCTACTTATCAAAACAGAACTTTTCAAACCTAATCCAACTTCTTAGCCATGCATTAAGACAGTTAGCATGATATGAAGCATTGTTGCTGTAACTTTTCAGTGGAAGTAATACACGGGAAAACCCCCATCTTAGCCATTTCTCACTGACCCCTGGCTTCTAATGCTATTATCTAGGAAGCAAGGACACAAGATACGGGTATGACACAATACAGACACAACAATTAATATTTATGTGTATATATATATATATATATAATATTAGATATATGTTACATTAACGTCTGGAGTAAAAGAAAAATAATAAGTATCAACAGGGTAAAATGATATGAATATAAGGTGATATTATTATATGAACCATTAGACTCTAGACATGACACGTGTTGAATAATGGTGTACTACATCTCATTTTATCAAAATCTATTGGGTTTAAATAATAATTTAATCTCAACGCATCTTTTCTCACCTAATAATTTCAGTTCTGCAGTCCCCGACTCCCCATTTTCATAGGCTTTTTCCTTTAATCGTTGCAGCTTAATATATGTATTTCTGATTTTGCATATTTTGCTTTTGGGATTGGACCTTGTCTAGACCATGCCACCATATTCGAAATTAAAATCATTTTTTCATTGGTCTGTCAGATACGTCTGGGACATGTATGCATGCACATGTCAGACGCAAACACGCCAAAGAAGTTTGAAGTGTCCATGCTTCCTAGGTTATCATCCATTTACTTGAAAAAACCTTCAGTAACTGCCTAAGGTCTCAAACTTTCTAAACGAATCATTTATGTGAAAATGCTACAATATATTGTTTCTTCCACACCCACTCTCTTACAGAGCACTAATTCACTTCAACAAACTTGTTTCTTAAACCCCACAAAACTTTCACATTCATACAATGATGATAAGGCTATTACATGAAGATCAGATTTCCCACCAATTACCAAATATAGCACTGAGTTTCACTATGACAATGTTTGTTTTTCTTTATAATGAGCAAAAAAAATCCTTCAATCAACTTCAAGCAAACACTCAATTACACACTAATTAAGCTTCATCAAATATGAAAAAGCATAATATAAAAATCCACACTGAAACTAGTTGAATCATTCTCAATCAAGTCAAAAGATAATACTCATAACAGTGAATTATCAACCAAAAACAAAAGTCACAATAAATAATTAAACGCATTAATTTCTTTCCGTACATTTTCGATTCGACCAAACAGAAATCGTAGCAAAAATTGCACAAGCATTTTCTACAAGTAGAACTAAACACTGCAAGAAGATTCGAAGTGAAAATTGAAGTAGAAACGAAGTAAAAGCATACCTGTGTAGAGCGAGAAAGAGTGAGTGAGAGAGAGTAAAAGTAGTTCACGACGACGATAAGGTAAAGCTTTTTTCTGCAACTTCGGAGCCCTAGTTTATTTTGTTCTATCTCTCACACTCTCTCTCGCTCTCTGTGTTTTTCTTCTTCTTCTTTTTTTTTTTTTTTCTTTTTTTTTTTTTTACTTTTTAAAATTTGTTTGGGAGATGAGTGCGGTGACGGTGATTATAATTTTTTGGACTACGCAGGGATTGGTGATCTGTGCGTCTGTGACCGTACGAATCGTCACAGCTAATGTTTGATGGTGATGGACGTGATGGACTTGGTTGAGTTTCAATATACGTGTCTGATTCTAGGGAAAGATTCTTGGATTTTAAAATTGAATACAAATCAAAACCAAACCAAAAACAAAGTGAGTTTCAATTTTTTTTTTTTAATAAATAAATTCAATCAGTTCCCTGGATATCTAAAGTGATAAAAAAGTAAGTACATGCCCAAAATCTATAATATTATTTTTAAATATTACTTTGTGAACTGAATGGGGCAGTTATTTATTTTTTTTTTTAAGTACTTTTTATTCTATACTTTATTAAATGTTTGTTTTTTATCTATAAACATTAAAAAATTTATTTTTTAGCTCTAAATTATTTAAAATATTTTAGTTTCTATTTTTAAATTTTATCAAAAAGTTTGTTTTTCGTTTTCAAACTATTGAAAAAGTTATTTTGTATTCCACACTTTTGTTTCGAAAGAGTAAACTATTAAAATTGTTTACAAAGTTAAAGAATGAAAAAAAAAAAAAAAAAAACATATTAAGTTAAGGGACGAAAAACAAATTTTTTGTAAAATTTATGGACCAAAATAATTTTTATTTCTTTTATTTTAAACAAGTTCTTGTAAATTTATAATGGTACCTGATGGTGCAAGAAAAACATTGCGTCAGACATTCGTCCATATTGTCGTCCATATCAACATTTAGAACTGAGAGCAAGTATTTGGAACGTTCGTCCTTCCATTACCATTAGTCCTCTCCACTATGTTCGTCCAATGAAGGACGAGTATGCTTTAAACCTCGTCCTTCATCATGGACGGACGAGTCATTATGGACGAACGAATCATCACGGACGAGCAGTCATTAACTCAGCAAGAGTTAAAAACTTGGGTACACATACAGCCAAGAGTTGTATTACTTGAATCTCAACACAGTTCCCGAAGAGGTGACTTTCATGACAGTTAAGGGAGTTACCCTCTGAACCTTCCAAACACTACGACGATTAAGAAAAATAACCGATTTCCAACGCTATATAAAGGCCAGTCTGCATAGAGGTAAGGACACTTTTTTCTTTGGTAAAGAATAGGAGATAAGTTAAATATTGAGGGTTCTTCTTTCCTTCAATTGACTGACTTTACCATCGGAGAATCAAAGGCCGGCTTCCACCGGTCTACTTTTCTGATTTCTTTTGGTTTTTCAGGATTCACTCTACTAGATTCAGAGCGTTCGAAGTTCATTCAACCCGTAAGTGACTTAGGACTTATCAGTTGGCGCCGTCTGTGGGAAAGAGTAGTTATCAAATTTCGTTTAATTCACTAAGTTCTATAGTTGTTCTCTCCAATCAAGGGTTGAAATGGTTCGGACAAGGTCTAGAGCAACGAGTCCAGGCCCTCAACATAGCAGGGATGCATCTAACAATCCTCACCGCGACCGTCAGTTAGCACCAGCCATGCATCCACCCTCTTTTCAGCATATGCAGTCCATGGCTGCTGCTATGGCAGAATTGACTCGCCAAAACCAGGAGTTGGTTAGGCAACTTGAGTTAAGAAGGCAGCCTCATGAACGGAACGCTGAAGAGCGGGCCTAGAGTCAAGAGGAGGAAAGGAATGTTGAGACTGACGATCAATCAAGAGGCACTGCTTCACGGAGGGTACCTCATTTAGAAAGGGAAATGGACCAAATGAGAAGGGTCATGGACGAGATGAGAGAAAATATGAAGAAAACAAACCCTGTGGAAGATTTGGTTCACAGAACTGATTCCCCCTTTGTGGCGTCCATCAATGCGCATCCATTGCCACCTAAGTTCAAGATGCCCCCGTTAGACTCGTATGACGGGACGAGAGATGATCCTTTTGACCATATTGCCACCTTCAAAACTACTATGCATCTCCAAGGAGTTCCAGACGAAATAATGTGCAGAGCTTTCCCTACTACCCTGAAAGGACCAGCACGAGTGTGGTTTAGCAAAATACCTCCTAACACAGTGGCATCCTTTGAGGAGTTGAGCAAGCTGTTCGTCAACAACTTCATTGGAGGGCAGAGGCATAAACGTTCTTCGTCCAGTTTGCTGACCATAGAACAAGGGGAAAATGAGAGCTTGCGGTCCTTCATCACACGTTTCAATAAGGATGCCTTGGCTGTGGACGAAGTGGATGATAAACTCCTCTTGGCTGCATTTTTTAACGGCGTTCATTCTGATCTATTTATTCATAAGTTGTATGAGCAGGCCCCCCAGTCAATGGCTGAGCTAGTTCATTCAGCCCAGAATTTTATGAATGCAGAAGATGCTATCATAGCCAAAAAGAGGAAAAGAGTTGAGAAGATTGAAGCCAACCCACCGCGTCAGTCAGATCAAGGTCCTCGTCCCAAGAAGGGACGGACAGAAGATAGAAGGGATCGAGAAAAGAAAGCAGACCCTTCAGCACGAAACCAACAGTATACCCCCTTGAACATGCCACTTGACCAAGTTCTTATGCAAATTAAAGACGAGCCTACTTTGAAGTGGCCAGAGAAGATGAAAGGGGATCCCAACAAACGCAATCGGAACAAGTACTGTCGTTTCCATAGGGATCACAGGCATGATACAGATGAATGTTTTGATTTGAAGCAGCAAATAGAAAATCTCATCAGACAAGGAAAGCTGAGGAATTTCCTTGGACGAGACCACAAAGATGAGAAACTGAAAGCAAAGGTAGAAGAGACGTCACGGCCACCACTTGGAGAAATAAGGATCATCCTAGGGGGAAGTCCTACAGGACAGTCGTCCAAGTCAAAGAAGGCATATCTGAAAGTAGTACAAAATGTTCAACTCTTAGGGCGATTACCAGGTGAGAAAACTACGGACGAGCAAACAATTACCTTTACGGATGAGGACGCAGAGAGAATCCATCACCCCCATGACGACGCTATAGTCATCACTCTCTTCATTGCTGATTATAAAACCAGGAGAGTATTGATAGACAACGGAAGCTCAGCTGACATTCTATATTATCTAGCCTTTCAACAGATGAGGATAGGACGAGATCAGCTGCGACAAGTAAGCTCCCCTTTAATGGGATTTGGCGGAATGAAGATACAACCTGTGGGCAGCATCTTGTTACCAGTAACAGTGGGGGCATATCCGCAGCAAGTTACCAGGGAGGTGAACTTTCTTGTGGTTGACTGCTCGTCCTCTTACAACGCTATAATTGGGAGGCCAACCCTAAATAGCTGGAAGGCTATAACATCTACCTACCACCTGTCAGTCAAGTTCCCAACGGAGCATGGGATAGGCCAAGTACAGGGAGACCAATTAACGGCAAGAGAATGTTACCTGGCCATGTTGGCTGCGAACGACCAAATTCAGGCAATTACGATTGAAGAAAAGAGGGTTGTAGCAGAACCTGTCAAAGCATTGGAGAATGTTCTTTTAGATGATAATGACCCAGAGAGGTGCACCAAGATAGGGGCGGATTTAGAAGTAAAAGTCAAAACGGATCTCATTTGTTTGTTGAGAAGAAATAGAGATGTGTTTGCATGGAGTCACGATGATATGCCGGGCATAGATCCCAGCGTCATTACCCACCGTTTGAGCGTATGCCCTTCCTTCAAACCAGTCCGACAAAAGAAGCGAGTGTTTGCCCCAGAGAGAGAAAATGCTGTTAAGGAGGAAGTTCAGAAGCTGGTCACGGCGAAATTCATTCGAGAGGTATACTATCCTGAGTGGTTGGCCAATGTAGTTATGGTCAAAAAAGCGAATGGCAAATGGAGGATGTGTGTTGATTTCACGGACCTAAACAAGGCTTGCCTAAAAGATAGTTACCCGTTACCACGCATTGATCAGCTGGTTGATTCTACTGCGGGCCATAAATTACTCAGTTTCTTGGACGCCTTTTCAGGGTACAATCAGATACGGATGGACGAAGCAGACCAGGAGAAGACATCCTTCGTCACCAGTCAGGGATTATTCTGTTATGAAGTGATGCCTTTTGGTTTGAAGAATGCAGGAGCAACGTACCAACGGTTGGTCAATCATATGTTTCGTCCACAGATCGGGCGAAATATGGAAGTCTATATAGACGACATGTTGGTGAAAACTCAGGACGAGGACAGGCATCTGGACGACTTGCAGGAAACATTTAATACATTGAGGCATTATCACATGAAGTTAAACCCTAGCAAATGTGCTTTTGGGGTGTCATCAGGGAAATTCCTGGGGTTTATGGTCTCTTACAGGGGAATTGAAGCAAACCCTGATAAAATCCAAGCAATATTGAATATGAAGCCTCCAAGCAGTGTTAAAGAAGTTCAATCTCTTACTGGACGAGTCGCCGCCCTCAATAGATTTGTTTCCAAAGCAACTGACAAATGCCTACCATTTTTTAAGGTCCTTAAAAAAGCATTTGAATGGACTGATGAATGTCAGCAAGCATTTGAAAATTTGAAGATGTACCTTACCAAGGCCCCCTTGTTAAGCCCGTCCGTGCAAAGGGAAGAGTTGTATTTGTATCTGGCAGTCACCCCACATGCTGTAAGTTCAGCATTAATAAGAGAGGAAGACAAGGTCCAAAGGCCTGTGTACTATACCAGCAGGGCACTGAGGGGAGCAGAAGGACGATACCCGTTGATGGAGAAAATGGCTTTTGCATTGATAACAGCCTCCAGAAAGCTCAGGCATTACTTTCAGGCTCATGTCATTAATGTCATGACAGACCACCCACTCAAGAAAGCTATGAACAAGCTAGAGGCTGCAGGACGTCTGATCCAATGGGCCGTCGAGCTCAGTCAGTTTGACATAAAATATCAACCGAGGCACACCATAAAAGCCCAAGTTCTGGCAGATTTCATTGCAGAGTTTACTTCGGATTGTGACGAGGCGAACGAGAAAGAAAACACTGAGTGGGTAGTTTACGTGGATGGCTCGTCTACTCAACATGCAGGAGGAGTAGGTGTAGTCCTACAGTCACCACAGGGAGATAAATTAAAATACAGGGTTCGTTTGCAGTACCAGACAACTAATAATGAAGCTGAGTATGAAGCTCTTCTCAAAGGGATAGAACTGGCCAAGTCTGTTAAAGCAAGATCACTCCTCGTCCTGGGAGATTCTCAGCTAATCATAGGTCAAGTGAATGGCACATTTGAAGCAAAGGAAGAATGGATGAGAAAATATCTAAACAGGGTGATGCACCTTGTCAAAAAGTTTGAAAAAGTGAACTTCGTTCAGGTCCCAAGAGAAGAAAATATGGAGGCAGATGCTTTGGCAAAAGAAGCCTCAGCTAGTGAAGCCGTAGACGAGGTAGATGAGATTCAATACATGCCAAGCATAGATATTCCAGAAGTACAACAAGTAAAAGGCAAGACGAGTTGGATGACTCCACTTGTATCGTACCTAAAAAATGGACAACTCCCTGAAGAGAAGGACGAAGCAAGAAAGCTAAGGGTGAGGGCAGCCAGGTATGTTCTAATGGACGAAGTTCTTTACAAAAGAGGTTTTTCCCAGCCTTATTTAAGGTGTTTGGCACCGGACGAGGCAAACTACATAATAAAAGAAATCCACGAAGGAGCATGTGGTAATCACTCAGGAGCCAGATCACTCGTCCACAAAATCGTCCGTGCAGGATACTATTGGCCTAGCATGCAAGCTGATGCTAAGGCCTACGTCAAGGTCTGCGACCAATGCCAAAGATTCAGCAACGTCCCTAGGCAACCATCAGAATATTTGACCCCAATGACGGCCCCCTGGCCCTTTGCACAGTGGGGGCTAGACATTCTGGGTCCATTCCCTCTAGGTGTGAGGCAAATGAAGTTCCTTGTGGTTGGAATTGATTATTTTACCAAATGGGTAGAGGCAGAACCCTTAGCTAATATTACCCAACAGAATGTCAAAAACTTCGTGTGGAAGAACATTGTATGTAGATTTGGTGTGCCCAGGGTATTGATATCAGACAACGGACGACAATTTGATAATGCACTCTTTAGAGATTTTTGCCTACATTTTGGAATACAAAATCACTACTCCTCACCGGCCCACCCACAAGCTAACGGTCAAGCAGAAGTTGCAAACCGATCCTTGCTGAAGTTGATCAAGACTCGGCTTGAGGGGGCTAAGGGAGTATGGCCTGATGAGTTACCAGGTGTGTTGTGGGCGTACAGGACGACTGCAAGAACTCCCACAGGGGAGACTCCTTTCAGGCTAGCATATGGAGCAGAAGCGGTTATACCTGCAGAAGTGCATATGGCTAATCATAGAGTAACAGCGTATCAAGACAAAGATAATGAGGAGCAACTCCGTTTGAATCTTGATCTCATAGACGAAGTAAGGATGGATGCTGAGCAAAGGATGGCAAGGTACAAAAACCTTATGGCTAGACAGTATGATGCAATGGTGAAGCCAAGGCGTTTCAGCATAGGAGATCTCGTCCTGAAAAAGGTCTCCCTGGCAACAAAGAACCCAGCTCACGGGAAGTTGGGACCAAATTGGGAAGGCCCCTACAGAGTCATCAATTGCAAAAGACAAGGATCCTATTACTTGGAAGCGCTGGATGGAAGGAAGTTAGAACATCCTTGGAATGTGGAGCACTTGAGGAAGTACTATCAATAAAGTGTTAACATAGATCAACATGACTTTGAACGAGTCTGAAGACTACATAAACTATTCTACATAAAAGACTATTTAATTTGTCTTATTACTGTATCCAAAACAGCTTTATGGTTTGGTTTGTGTTTGTTTTTCTTTTAAGGCAGGCATTAGTTTCTTAAAACATGCCTCGTCTATGAACAATGTATTGTGAACAATATTTGTGGAATGTACATAATGTTGTGTAGATCCATGATTCAAGCACTGCTTTTTGTTCATGATAATTTGAAAACAGCTGAAAAGCTCAAGACGAGAAAATTCTCTGGACGCAGAGATGTAATCTCAAGATGAAATAAAGCACCCTCGTCCAAATCTAAGGACGAGGTAGAGCTGACATCAAATCAAGAGCAAAACTAAGGGATACCCGTCCATAAAAATGGGGGAGGATAAAAAATAAAAACAATTTAATTGTGCCATGGACGAAAGGCAACATGAGCATTTTAATCTTATGTAGAATCACCTATTTTAAAGGTGTTTCATGGACGAAGTGAAGCACAAACAAGTCTAAGGACGAGTAGTGCCCATACACTTAACCATTTTGAATGAAGTTTTTATTATCATTTTACATGAATATATGACAAATGGGAATTCCAATTAGAACGGTTTCAAATTTGTATATGAAATATAGACGGGTAAAATGAATCAAATATAAAGTATAAACACTCGTCAATAAAGCAAGTAATTGTTTCTTAAGGGCGGACTAGAAACGTCCTAAACACCCTTTTAAATGTTTCATCAAGATTCGTCCTTGAACATGGACGAATTAAAAGTACTTGAGTTACATTTACTTAAAAAAAAAAACAACAAAAAACAAAAAACTACAAAGTCATTAACATTTTTTTAAGTAGAGGCATCTGGATTGGGGTCGTCCTGGGGTTGAGTGGTAGCATCGTCCTCAATGTTGGCGTCCTCAGGGTCAAGACCAAGGAGAGAGCTAGTGGTGGCAGGGTTTAGATTTAGCATGATGGAGCTGAAGTCCACTTCAGGAAATTTTTCAGTAGCGTCCATCCTGAAGTCTTCAAACCCTGCTGCGTAGTTGGTGTCCAAAGCATCAGTATACTGCTTGGAAGCTTTAAACTCAGCCACTGCATCTTCCTTAGCCTTAGAAAGGAGAATGCCTTGCTCGTCGATCCTCTTCTGCAAATCCTCAAGACGAGCATCTTTGTCTATAGCATTAACCCTTAACTCCTCAACCAACACCTTAAGATCTTTCATCTCCTCCATCGTCTTGGCAGCTACCTCAGCCCATTGCTTGGCATCCTCCTTCACCTCCTGTATCCTCGTCTCCAGCAGAATCCTCGTCCTATCCAACCCAGTAGCTTGTCTGGACGCAGCTATGAACTTAGACATACCCTGGAAGTCAACAGCAAAATAAGTTAAAAAAACAAACACACAAATAAATAAAAAGTGTACACTTAATCAAGACGAGGGAAAGGTTTTACCTTGAAGAGGTCGTGAACACCTGAATGTTCAAAATCCTTCAAGGACATGTCATAACAGGCGTTAATGTCCTCGTCCGTCACAACGCTTTTAAAACGTTCCCAGGCCAAATCTTCGTTTTTAATAATATTGGAGGGGGCCCTCTGGGATGGTTGAGACAAGGAAGGTGCGGTCTTGGACGAAGGAGTCTTAGACGGGGTAGACTCCACAGGAGTGGACGAGTCAACCTCGTACACTTTGGCAGGTTGCTGAGAAGACGGAGTAGGTTTGATCACTTGGGACTGCCCGTGTTTAACTTTTTTACCTCGCCTGCTGGGGAGGTTCTCCAAGTTCAAATTTTTAGAAATAGTTTTTCTTTTTTCCCCAGCAGAGGGACGAACCTAGTGTTCAAGCTCAGGACGACTCCCTTCTGCACCAACATCCTTTCCTTTGTTGCCTCTCATGGTGGCCATTCCTGTAAAAGGATGAAGAGGATTTACTTAGAAGAGTAAAAACAAAAGATGTAAGGAATGTAAGAGAATTTACTTACTTCTTCTAACCGTGACCTCGTGTGCAATGGCAATGTCAGTAGGGTTAGGACCTAAACTCCACTTGGCCAGTCGTCTAAGGGTGACCAAAGAGTGGAAATCCCTGTCTACGTGTAGACGAGCCCTGTGGACGCGGTTACGGTGTAATTTACTCAAAGAAGGCCGTCCAACAGCTATTAAAAAAAAAAACAAAACAAACAAGAAAGGATTAGATGAGTTAATAAGTCAAAAACAAGTAAAAAAGGAGAAAAAGCTAAGGGACTTACCCTCAGGACGAAGGTTCCCTAGGTCCCCAGTAAAACGACCAAAAGAATCCCGGCCAACGTCTATAGGACTTCCAGCCCAGAATCCAGAGACGAAGAAGAACTCCGTCTTCCATTTTCTGTCAGATAAGGCTAGGGACTTAACCAATTTACAGTCTTTACTCCTGGCTGTGAATTGATAAAAGTCAGGAGACTGGTGAATCTCGGAAGGTTTATAGCAGTAGAGGAACTCGTCCACAGTAATAGGACGGTCTCCTCCAAACACTTCCTTCCACAAAATCTGCATAGAGACAACTAACCTCCATGCATTTGGGTTAAATTGACACACCCCTAAACCTAACCTAAATAACAGTTCTTTGATAAAAGAATTTAAGGGAAACCTAAGACCTCCAAGAAGGTAGGCCTCATATACACCTATTCCAAAACGAGGGTTGCAGCACCACTCTCCACGGACGGGTAATCTAGGATTAAACTCGTCTGGGATTTGGTACCACTCCCTAAGGTTGTTTAATCTATCCTCGTCCGTCTTTGAAGGGATATCTACAGCGCAACTATATACAGTTACCTCCGTCTCGTCCAAAGGATTAGATGGAGGGATGGAAGACGAGGTACCTACCTGGGACCCTACAGTTTTCCTAAGGCGTTTTTGTATTTCTTCTAAAGGAACCCCAGGGACCCCTGAGACATATTCCTCGTCGATAGTGTTTCCCCTACTGCTGCTACTAGTGTCACTAGAATTATTACTACTCCCGTCATAATACTCGTCTATGGCTCTTTCTGTACTATTACTAGACGAGGAGATGGTAATTCCAGACATTTTCTAAAAAGGAAAATTTTTTGAAAACCTAAAAGACGAGGGGAGAGGAAATACCTAGATCTAGGACGTACTGAAACTATAGACGCAGGAAAGTCTTAGACGAGGCTCTAGACAAGGGATGTCAAGGAGGAAAAATCTCAGAAGTAAGAGGGTAATGGGGGCATTCCACTATTTATAGATGGTTGACCTGAGCATATGAAACGACGTGACCAATCAGACACTGACACATGGCCTCCGTCTCGAGAAACTGAACCGACGAAACAAATCACCAATCACGTACTGACACGTGGTATATCTGATTATTAGGGAAACTCACACGTCCAGAAGAGTAAATCACTACATATTCATGGACGACACATGGACAAGGGGGCAACTGATGGTGCAAGAAAAACATTGCATCAGACACTCGTCCATATTGTCGTCCATATCAACATTTAGAACTGAGAGCAAGTATTTGGAACGTTCGTCCTTCCATTACCATTAGTCCTCTCCACTATGTTCGTCCAATGAAGGACGAGTATGCTTTAAACCTCGTCCTTCATCATGGACGGACGAGTCATTATGGACGGACGAATCATCACGGACGAGCAGTCATTAACTCAGCAAGAGTTAAAAACTTGGGTACACATACAGCCAAGAGTTGTATTACTTGAATCTCAACACAGTTCCCGAAGAGGTGACTTTCATGACAGTTAAGGGAGTTACCCTCTGAACCTTCCAAACACTACGACGATTAAGAAAAATAACCGATTTCCAACGCTATATAAAGGCCAGTCTGCATAGAGGTAAGGACACTTTTTTCTTTGGTAAAGAATAGGAGATAAGTTAAATATTGAGGGTTCTTCTTTCCTTCAATTGACTGACTTTACCATCGGAGAATCAAAGGCCGGCTTCCACCGGTCTACTTTTCTGATTTCTTTTGGTTTTTCAGGATTCACTCTACTAGATCCAGAGCGTTCGAAGTTCATTCAACCCGTAAGTGACTTAGGACTTATCAGTACCATATATAGTGCTAAAATCTAATCACAAGTTAAGCTTAAACTATTTTGTAAAAGTAAGTGTGTCCCTGGGCAGAGTAGATGAATACTAGCCAGCCATAAGATTTAATTGAGATGTATCGGTCGGATAACCAACCTTGTTATAGCGGGCCTTCGAGTTTAAATGGACCAAAGTAATCTAGAAGCCCAAATAATAGCACATGGATTAAGGTTTCTTTATGGAGGTAGTTTTTTTTTTTTTTTTTTTTTTTTAAAAGAAAATTAATATTAAACTAGGCAGCCAGAATGGCTAAGTTAGCAGCAACCTGCCTACAAAAACTTTCCCCAATCTTATCTGCATACACTAAAGCAGATACATCATCAGATGGGGGAACATCAAAAATTACAAATTCCTCATTAGCATTACATCATTTCCTAGCTAAAGTATCTGTACATCTATTTGCTTCCTGAAACACATGCTTCACCTTGGTATGAGGAATTTTGTCCAGCAATAATCTGCAATCAAACAATAAGGATGAGTATGTTGCATTGGAGGAGTTCTTGGAATTAATTAAGTCCACAATGACTTTTGCATCTAGTTCAACTTCTAAATTTTGCACACCAAGCTGAATGGCTAACTGTAAACCATCCCTGAGTGCCCAAAATTATGCTATAATACTTGTTATAGAGCCAATGTATCTAACAAGACCCTTTATGGAAGTAGTTAACATTACCAAACTAGTTATTGATCTATATTATTATATTCATTCTTTGGTGTCCACTTTTAAAATATTCCAAAACATCCTCACTTCACCAAACTACTGTAATTTCATCACATCGTCGTAATAACAATGTCTTAAAAAAAAAAGGTTGTAATATGTAATACACTTTTTTAGTCTCTCTATAATATATAACTTTTCCTTTTTCTTTTTTAGAATCACCCTAATATATAAGAGTATTAGCATCTCATAACAATTTACTTTTTCTATTTTACACAATTAATTTGCAAAAACACCACATCATATTATCTATAATACACCATCTTTTATTTAGATAATACTTTTTAACCTTTTTTTTATTGTTTCACACTTACCCATACACAACTCCATCACCTTAGAGTATTAGCATCCGATTTCTAAAAAATATTATATTTCACTATCTCAAAATCTATTTTATCTATTATATCATGCCATTTTATAATACACCTAACATCCCAACTTTTGTTTTATTATACAACACATTAATATAATACATCTACCCAATAAAATAATATAACCCAAAACTCAATAAAATGCAAAGTCAGTGAAAGATGGAGACAAAATGATCAGAAGAAAGAGGCTAAACGAATAAAAAAATAAAAAAATAAATAAATACAAGCTACTACAGTAATTTGCATATATAAGAGCCTATTGTAGCAGTATTGTAAATTTTTTAGGATATAGAAACCGGATAAAGCATCATTTTAGTGTTTGTGGATTGTAAAATTCCATTTTGGAGTTTGTAACTATGCCCTTGTTTGGGAGGAGGGAATGAAATGAAATGGAAATGAATAAAAAGAATAATTTTAAAATATTCTCTCATTCCCTTGTTTGTGAGTTTTAATGAAGGAAATGGAAAGTCCATTCCCTTATGGGAGTATAAGTAGGAGGGAATAGAATAGTTAGAAGGGAACACTCTTTCTTTTTATTCTCTTAAAATCTCAAATTTTCATTCCCCCTGAAATTGGGAGGAATGGAAGGGAATGAAATTAGATTTAATGAATTTTTTACGAAAACTCCCAAAATACCCATATATATTCAACCCTTTATTTTAAAATAGAGATTTAATAGTAATATTATCATAAAATGATTTCATTTCATTCCCTCTATATTATTTCTAAATAAGATTACTTACATTCCATTCATTTTCATTCCTTTATTATAAAATATCCAATCAAGGTTACATAATTCCATTCTATTCCATTCATTTCCCTTGTTTAAATATACTCCATTCCTTTTTATTCCCTTATGATCATTCCATTCCATTCCATTCTCTTATGAACTCCTAAACAAAGCCTAATGCTCTTACCACACACTCCACTTCTCTGAACACTCTCTCTCTTTCTTTTTCTCCTTCTTCTTTCTTCTTTCTTCTTCTCCCTTTTCTTCTTCTCCTTTTTTCTTCTTTGGCATCTTTTGCTTTCTTTCTTCTTCTTCTTTTTCTTTTGCCATTCTTTCTTTCTTCTTCTTATTTTTCATTTCTAAAAAAAAAAATCTCTCTCTTTCTTCCCCCCCCCCCTCTCTCTTAATCAAACTGGTGCTCTCTTCAAATCTGAAAAAAAAAAAAAAAAAAAAAAAAAAAAAAAAAAAAAAAAAAAAAATTCTTTCTACCAAGCCTCCATGGCTCAATACACTCACACTTTTTCATACTTTCTCTCTTATGGCAGCAACAAGCATTCCATCGTAGTGATGACTTGGGTTTTTGGTTGATTTGTATTTTGCCAAATGGGTTTTCTGCTGTGTTTTATTTTGAGTTGATTTTGTTTTGAGTTGGGTTTATGATGATTTTCATTAATTTTGGGTTGATTGTGTTTGGATTAAATTGAAGTTGTAATGGGATGGTTGTGGTGGTGGTGGTGGTTGGTTGGTTGGTTGGTTGTGATGGTGGGTGGATGTTGGTGGTCATCTTCTTCTTCTTCTTCTTGACATTGAAGAGAGGGTGAGAAAGAGTCTGACAAGGCACGGGAGAGGAAAGAGAAAAAGGTTTAAAATAATAGGATAGAAAGCTACATGTAAATACACATTGTTACTGTAGCAATTTTGCATATGAACAGTGTTATAGATGGACTGATGTGGATAGTTTTAGAGCAAAAATGTAAAATCTTGTCATTCATAATTTATTGTGAAATTTTTGTGTACATACAACTACTCGAAGTTAAAAGAAAACTTTTGTGTGGGGTTTTTTTTTTTTTTAAATAAAAAAAGCACACGAGCCCAAGTAAAGGAACAAGGATCTTGGGCCTAGTACTTAATGCTTTAAGGGACCGGGTTTAGTTCACTACAGCTAAATTGGGCTAATTTCGAACTAAGTGGTGCGCAAAACGCGGATCCTACAACACATACATACTAACATACAACAAGCATATACGTACTGAACAGTAAGGAACAGTAAAAAATGAAATAGCAAGGAAAAAAGAAAAAGAAAAAGAAAAAGAAAAAGAAAATAAAGTAAAAAAATTTAGGGATCCTTAGGATAATATGGAGTGTTTCATTATTTCCTTAATTTTGTAATACATTATGCTAGCTAGGACATGTTATAAGGTCCAAAAATCACAGTCTTAAATGGCTCTTCAAGCCTCTAAGATTTGCGAAGTTTGAATCTCTTTGAATCCAAGTGTATTCTCTAGTGGCAGTTTTGAGGACCCGGACAGTATTTTCCCTCTCTTTTCTCTTTTTTTGAATTCTAACAGAGTTTGCTTAGGGATTTTACTCTAATTCCACTCGTGCTGAATGTTTTTCACTGTTGGCTGCTTCCTCTTTTATAGTGTCATCCTAGGGTTTCTGGGGTACCATTGATTCCTTCTATTTGCTTCCTTAGATACCAGAACCAATGTTGTGTCAGCAACATTGGTGACTGGTCCCTTCCTCATTCTTTATCACTTCCTTCTTTTCAGGTTCCTTCTTCAAAAAACCCCAGCTGACTTTCCCGTTATAGGGGGTCCTAGAGGGTTGACCTTTGGTCTTTCTTTTTCCAAGGCTTTTAGATTCCACCTTTTCATTTATTACTTCCTTCTTTTGAGGTTTCTTCTTCAGAAAACCCCAGCTGACTTTCCCGTTATAGGGGGTCCTAGAGGGTTGACCTTTGGTCTTTCTTTTTCCAAGGCTTTTAGATTCCACCCTTTAAAACCCACTTTTTGGCTACCTTTACCTTTGTCATCTTCCCAAGTGAGTTGATTCCTTCCTTCCAAGCTGAAAGATCCCCAATTAACTTCCTTTATGGTTCATTTTCCTGGGTTCCCCGAGGTACCAAACCTTACTTATAAGTTGTTGGTCCACAAATCTTCTGATCCCTTCTTTGCATCATTGGGTGGTTGATAAAGACATATATGTTCTTGTTCTTTGTGTTTCTAGGCATATCTCCTTGAACTGTCTTAGTCCTAACCTGGCTTTGCTACACATCCCCAGGATCCCAGGCTCTTGGGCATCCCCAGGTATCCTGGCCCAATTTTCTCCCCAAGCTCCCTCGCGATTTTCCTGACCTGTAAGGGTTGGGCTGGACTTTTTCTTTTCTTTGTTTCTTGAGGTCCAAAGCTTGCCCATCCATGGATTTGGGTCCCTCCCTATGAACCCTTAATGGGTTTTGGCCTCCCCTTTTTTTATTGAGAGCCCAAATGTTTTTTTTTTTTTTTTTTTTTTTTTAGATTTCAATCATTTGTGTTGTTTTAGGCCTTGGTACAACATTGTGATTTTTTGAACCTCAACACCTTTTTTTAATCATGGTTAGAAATCTACCCCAACCTGTACCCTAGGGTCTTGAACCATAGACACCCCCTCCCTCTTTCTAAGTACCTAGGGAGGTGCCATCACACTAAAAATGTCTACAAAGTTAAAAAGTAAGGCTATAAATGAACCAAATTGTAAATAAATAGCTCGAACTTAGCTCGATAAAAACTCATTCATGTTTGTTTGTTTATAAATGAGCCAAACTTGAGCCTTAGAGGCTTATTTAATATTATTTAATAAACAAGTTGAACCTAGTAAAAAAATTGTTCATAAACAAGCTCGTGAACAATAGGGCTTTAGAAAAACAAGCTACACTTAAGCTAGTTTATGGACTTTGTAATAAGATTGATATGAGCTTAAAATATAAACTAATATCTTACTAAACTTTTAATTAATTAGGAGTTAGGACCACATATCTAAATCAAATGGACTTAATAATATGCTCAACATGGGTTTAGTAATGTACTTGTATTGTATCTCAAGCTCAAAAACTTGATATTAAGTTGGAGTTTGGGCGTAAGTTTGACTTGATTAATGAATCAAGTGAAGCTAAGCTAAGCTTAAGTTTAAGTTTTTGGACTAATTGGCAAGTTCAAGATTAAACATAATTTATATGTTTGGCTCAAACTCAAGTCAAATTTGAATATTTTATATTTGTTCTAATATTTGACAAAACTTACCATCCTAATTAAAAGAAATCCTTTAATCCACCCACAGGTCCTACACATTCACACGGTCAAACTCAAAAAAAAAAAAAAAAAAAAAAAAAAAAAGGGTTGAAACTTGAAACACACAATAGTCTGTAACACACAATAGTCTTTTCTTTTTTTTTTTTTGAGTGGAAAGAAAGGTATTTTTTAATGAAACAGAGCAAAGCTGGAACATTACGGTTGGTATTAGATTTGCTTATTTTACTGAAATTGATTTTTTTTTTTTTACTAAAAGTACTATAGATAAAGGTAAAAGTTAGCTGAAATAATACAGTAAGACCTATGAATAGTACTAAAAAGTGCAATGAGATCCTTAAATAGTAGTAAAAATAAGCTAAATGGTAAAATAAAGGCAAAAATGCAAAACTGACCCTCTAACTTTCAGCTTTTTTCATTTCAGTCCTTTAACTTTCAATTTTGTCATTTCAGTCCTTTAACTTTCAATTTTGTCATTTCAGTCCTTTAACTTTCAATTTTGTCAATTTGGTACTCCGTTAGATCTCAGTTATCTACTGCCATTAAGTGAGCCAAAACAACGTCGTTTTGGCTCCATTTTTTTTTTTTTTTGTAATTAAAAAAAATTAAGAAAACTGTTATTAAAAAAAAAAATCATTCTTTTTCTTATTTTCTCTCTTGTCGGACTCTCTCTCGCTTTCTCATTCTCTATCTCTCTATCTCATAGTGTCATGGTGCAAAGCCACATCGTTGCCGCCAGCCTCCACCCACAACCTCATTGCCACCACCAGCCTCCACCTTTCCATCTCTCTCTCTTCGTCACTCACTCCACCAAAATCTGAAACCCAAAGTCTCATACCCCCTCCCCACTCCTCCACCCTCACTTTCCCTCTCCCTCTCCCGCACCCCCAAAACCATAAACCTCTCAACCAAATGCCACTCCTTTCTCCCCTTCCAAAACGACAAAGTCTTTGAACTCAAAGAAGAACTCATCATCGGCAACTATGTCATATTCGAAGAAGGCGTATTCGACGACTCATATCTCCAAAAAGAGAGGTGAAAGAGAGGCAAAAGATTGCTTAGGACTTGGAGTTCGGTGGTAAAGAGGTTGTGGGTGGAGGCTGGCTGCGGCGGTGAGGCCTTGCACCACGGCACTGTGAGACAGAGAGGTAGAGAATGAGAAAGCAAGAGAGAGTCTGATGAGAGAGAAAATGAGAAAAAAAAATGAATGTTTTTTTTTATATTTATTTAATAACAGTTTTCTTAATTTTTTTTTAATTACCAAAAAAAAAAAAAAAAGTCAAAACGACGTCGTTTTGGCTCACTTAACGGCAGTAGATAACTAAGGTTTAACGGAGTACTGAATTGACAACAATTGAAAGTTAAAGGAATGAAATGACAAAACTGAAAGTTAGATGACTGAAATGAAAAATGTTGAAAGTTAGAGGGTTAATTTTGCATTTTTGTCTAAAATAAATAAGTTAGCAAAAATAATTTTTGCCAAACGCACACTACTGTTTGAGATCAACTTATTTTACTGAAACTAAAATTTTTTTTTCTGAAAGTACCATAGATAAAGGTAAAAGTTAGCTGAAATAGTACAGTGTGATACATGAATAGTACCAAAAAGTGCAATAAGCTCATAAATAGTAGTAAAAATAAGCTAAATAGTAAAATAAGCTGGCTTTTTAATTTTTGCCAATCACACATTACGTGTACGCTTGAATAGTGCTGAAAAACACTTTTCAGCTACGTCTCACGTTTTCTAGTAAGTCCCGTGCACTGTTCACTGGACTTGCACGTACTTTTTTTAAGCAAAAACAACTTCAAAACTAGATCTCACGACACTATTCACATATTTAAAAATTATTTTACTACAGTATTTTCAATTTTCAATTTTCAACAGTAAACGATTTTTAAACACACCCTACAATAGTTTTTAGCTTGCCTTCATTTTCTATTAATTTTTCATGATGGAAATGTTTCTCTCAACATAGGAGCTTGACTTCTTTGGTGGAGTAGAAAAGTTTTGTCCCTTCTAGTCGAAGGTGTTGTTAGTCCCCAAGGAATAACACAGTTACTTCTTGGTTAGTGGCTTGTTTTTTCGGGGTTTTTGGGAAACGGGAGAGTAACTGAATGCCTCGTTATTTCAACTAATGGAAGACCTTGCACAAAGTTGGAGCCGACTAACCCTATCTGAGAGGGAAGGTCCTAGCTGCTATCATACACAAGAGGAAAGGTCCAATGAATTCTGTATAGCAACCAAATTTCTCACAAGGAGGGTTCTAAATATGTATGTCATAGCAAGAACTTTTACTCCACTGTGGCAGCATGTAATGGCTTTAGAATCAAGAATCTTGGTGATCACATAGTGCTTTTTATTTTCGACAACCAGGCAGATGTAGATCGAATCCTTCAAAGCGAGCCATGGAGTTTTGACAAACATTTAGTGGTAATGCAGGGATATGAACAAGAATCACCCATCCAGGAACTCAAATTTAATGAAGCAAGCTTTTGGGTTCAAATCCATGGAATTCCATTTCGTTATATGACAATGGAGGTAGCAATAAAGATAAGTGAAGTGATTGGAGAGGTATCTTGCCCCACAGAGTCCAAGGAAGTAGACGAAGGGAATTTCTTACGTGTCCGGGCTAAGATTGATTTATTGCTCCCATTATGCCAAGGATAGTTAGTTTCTTTAGGGAAGGAGAAGCAGATATGGGTTAGCTTTAAGTATGAACGACTTCCAAATCTATGTTACTGGTGTGGTCATCTCACTCATGATGACAAGGACTGTGAGTTGTGGATAGATAGTGAAGGAACCCTTCAAACCGAGCAATGACAATTTGGACCATCCATTCGTGCACCTGCGTTTGTTCCATCATGGAAAAACACAATCAATGTCCTTGGGTTCTATGCAACCAAGAAAAGAGAAGGTCACGCTTAGCCATCGTCCATGGAGTGCGGAAAGATCGTCCAAACTCTGGTGAACTCAACGGTACCAGAAGCTCCTCAGAGGCCTGTGCACAAACAGCAAGGTCGTAACACACAAGCTGAATTTACTCCTAGGGTAGAACTATTACTTACTCAGCCAAATGGAGTTAATTGTGAGATTCAGTGCGCAATAAATGAGAATATTACTCCAACTGTTACAGATGAAGCAATAAGTCAGAATTATTTACAATTAAAGGAATTGGATAGCAAACTTTCCAATTTTATCTCCCATGTTTCCTCTCATTCAATGCCTAATGACTGTTCACCCCATTTAGCCCACAATGATGATCAGGTTCATGAGAAACAATATGCTCCACTTAGTGAACCACGTGCTTCCCAGGTGATGATTAGGGACTCTATCAACCCTAGCCAGTAATGTGTTCTCCCAACATGGTGCCACCGTGCTAGATCTAGACAGCCCACTAATAACACAGCTATTGAAAGTCACTTAGGCAAAAAATGTGTTATTGAAACAATTGAGTCCTAAGCAGATTTACCCTCAAAGCGTCAACAGGTTCTTCATGATGATGGTGGCATGTCTTTTATATTGGTGGAGGCTGATCATCAGCCCTGCCAAGAGCAATGAGTTGCCTAGCATGGAACTGTCGTGGACTTGGGAACATACATACAAGAAGAAAGCTCGTTGATATCATATGGGCAAAAGATCCCTCTATCGTTTTTTTAGCCAAAACTCTGAGAGATGATGCAAGGCTAGAACTAGTTCAACGAAACATTGATTTTGACCATAGATGGGTGGTACCAAGAGAAGGCAAAAGTGGGGGATTGGCTTTTATTTTGGAAGTCAACGGTGAGTTTAAAGATTGAAAATTCACATAGATATTTCATTGATGCTACCATAGACAAGGGTACAGAGGGAGAATGGAGATTGACTGGGTTTTATGGTGAACTAGAGACTACTAGAAGATAGGAAGCATAGGATAAACTTTGGCAACTAAATTCACGTCCAGGAGTTCCGTGGTTGTGCCTGGGTGATTTCAATGAGATCATGAAACAAGAGGAAAAATTAGGTGGAGCCATCAGGCCCCACACTCAGATGCAACTATTCTGAGATGTGATTGACGAATGCAGTTTCATGGATCTAGGTTATGTAGGGCCGAAATTTACTTGGAGTAAGCACTTTACTAACAGTAATTCAATTTGGGAGAGGCTTGATAGGGGTCTAGCTACAAATGGGAGGTTCTTAAAATTTCCAAGTTCGAAGGTCTATCACTTACAGTGTGATTCTTCGGATCATAATCCACTACTTGTTGTCTTTGCTCCATTAGATTTGCCTCAACGAAAGAGACCCTTCAAATTCGAAGAAATGTGGTTATCAAACTCAAGCTATGGGGAAACAGTGCAGGCTGCTTGGAACCATTCAAGTGGGGTTGAAGGGAATAGGGAGATCCTTACAAAAATTGAAAAATGTGGGAAAGATTTGGATTGGTGGAACAAAAACGTTTTTGGGAGTGTCTGATAAGAGTTGGTTAAGAAGAAGAAGTTGCTGCTTCAAGTAGAAAATGAGGCTATGATCAGTGGTATAAATACTCGGGTAAGGGAGTTAAACTCAGAAATTAGTGTGTTTTTGGATAGAGAGGCTAGAATGTGGGCACAACGATCAAGAATTAATGGGCTAGCCAGGGTGATAAGAATACCAAGTACTTCCATAGTAAAGTAACAAGAAGGTATCGAAAAAATCAAATTGGTGGACTTCATGATGAACAGGATTCTTGGAGGGTTGGTCAAGATGAAATTTCTGGAATTGTAATAGATTATTATTAAAAGTTGTTCACATCCATCGTTCTTAATCCTCCTAGCATAGTTCTTGAACATGTGCCCCAAGTTATAAAAAAGGAGATGAACCAAACCCTCACAAGTGAATTTAGGGAGGAAGAAGTCCTAGCTGCCTTGAAGCAAATGGCACCAATGAAAGCCCTCGGTCCAAATGGGATGCCTCCGCTGTTTTTCTAGCACTTCTGGAACATTGTAGATTCGGATGTCACCTCCTCAATTTTATCATGGTTGAACTCAGGTATCCTACCTCACCCCTTAAATCATACCTTTGTTGCACTCATTCCAAAGATTAAAAATCCTGAACATGTGCATCAATTTCGGCCAATTAGCCTTTGTAATGTGTTATACAAAATTTTTTCCAAAGTACTAGCCAACAGATTGAAAGCCCTACTCCCCACTATAATTACTGAACACCAATCAGCCTTTACCAAAGACCATTTGATTTCTAGTAATATTTTAGTTGCCTTCGAAACCTTCATTAGCATGCAGAAAACACAATTCACCCAAATCAGGTTTTATGGTGATTAAATTGGATATGAGTAAGGCCTATGACCGTGCTGAATGGTCTTTCCTTGAAGAGTTGATGAGGAAAATGGGTTTTAATGAGAGATGGATACATTTGACCATGCTTTGTGTGAAAATAGTCACCTATTCCTTTTTGATTAATGGTGAACCAAACGGGCTAATTCATCCTACTAAGGGCATTAGACAAGGGGATCCATTCTCCCCTTTTCTTTTTTTGCTATGCACCGAAGGGTTGAATGGGTTGATTAAGCATGCATAAAGAAATGGAGATATTTATGGATATTCTCTTTGCAAAATGGCCCCCAAAACTAACGCTTTTGTTATTTGCAGATGATAGTCTTTTATTTTGCAGGGCAACGATGGAGGAATGTGACAAAGTAATGCAAATATTGGAATCCTATGAAAGGGGGTCAGGCCAAAAGGTGAACAGGAGCAAGACAACCATATTTTTTTAGCAAGAACACACATGCGGACATCAAAACTAGTATCAAGCAAGCTTTGAGGGTCCAAGAAATTTTGCATTATGAAAAATACTTAGGGCTACCATCATTTGTGGGAAAAGGAAAAAAGGGGAAAGTGTGGCAAAAACTTCAAGGTTGGGAAGGAAAGTTACTATGACAAGTAGGGAGAGAAGTGTTGATCAAAGCAGTAATTCAAGCTCTTCCAACCTATACTATGGGATGCTTTAAAATCCCCTTGGGTTTGTGTCATGACATTGAATCCTTAATCAAAAAATTTTGGTGGGGGTCAAAGAGGGGATTGTAGAAAAATTCATTGGTTAAAATGGGATGAAATGACCAAATCAAAGATGGTGGGAGGCATGGGTTTCCAAGATTTGGCTCTCTACAACGACTCACTCTTAGCCAAACAAGCTTGGCGCCTTCAACACAACAAATCATCTCTTTTTTACAAGGTTTTCAAAGCAAGGTTTTTCCCTAATTGTTCCATCATGGAGGCCCACGACTCAAGATTAGCCTCATATGCTTGGCAGAGCATACTCAAAGGCAAGGAGGTATTGCAAAGAGGTGCTAGATGGCGTGTGGGAAATGGTGACTCAATAAAAATCTAGCAGCACTCTTGGTTGCTTAGAAAACACCATCCACAGGTTCTATCCTATCCTATCTCTTCTATGGAAAATGCTAAGGTGGTAGTGTTGATAGATGAAAGTGCAAGGTAGTGGAACAAGGAGCTTATTGATGGCATCTTTGCAAGTAATGAAGTGGCCATTATTAAAAAAATTCCTCTTGGTCGAATAGCTTCAGAGGACGTTTTGATATGGCCACACTCTAGCAATGGCAGATACTCATGCAAGTTAGACTACAGGTTTTTGAAAGAGGAGGCTGAACTGTCCTACAATCAACATCCTTTAGCCACGGACACTCACCTTTGGAAAAATCTGTGATCTCTCCAGGTACCCAATAAAGTCAGAAACTTACTGCGGCGTGCTTGTCGAGATGCTATGCCCACAAAAGCCAACTTAGTGCGAAGAAAAATCATCGAAGAACCACTTTGTGACCGCTGTCATGAAGCTCTTGAAACTCCTTTACATGCTCTATGGTTGTGCAAGGAGATAGACATTGTTTGGGAGGATAGTGAGTCGTGGGCATATCAGAGACAACTTTAGTTTTTGAGCTTCAAAGAACTGCTATCGTGGATGATTATGCAGAAACAGAATGTTGAACTTTTCGCCATGACAGTGTGGCTAATTGGTCGCAGAGAAACCAGGTCTGGTTGAACCACACAACCACAACACTTCACCAAATCCCTTAACGTGCTAGAGAGTGGCTTACCGAGTTCACAGCATGCCAAGCCACATAGCTAGCACGAAATGACAGCCCAGGACAGACGGGCAGATTCTGGACAGCACCTACATTGGACCTGGTGAAGATCAATTTTGATGGGGCAGTTTTTAGTGGAGAAAATAAATCGGGCATCGGAGTGGTTATTAGAGATTGCTTAGGTTCAGTGTTGGCTTCTTGCTCCAAGAAAATACCACATGCTTTCACGGGTTCAGAGGCTGAAGCATTAGCAGCAGTCATGGCGTTATCTTTCGCTACTGAGCTAAGTGTCAATAAAGCAATTTTGGAAGGTAATTCAATGGAGGTGATCAAAGCACTCACTCAAATAGAGCGCACACGGTCTTCAATAGGACCTTGGATAGATGACTCAAAGGTGCTAGCGTCCGATTTTATTCAATTACAGTACTCTCATGTAAGAAGAGAATGTAATAGGCTTGTTTACAGTCTGGCTAGATATGCAATTGACATACCAGACTTTCTTGTGTGGATGGAAGATGTTCTATCACAGTTTGCAGTTGTTTTACAGGCTGATTTAGTCAATTTAATTTGAAGTATTTCGAGTTTTCACCCTTAAAAAAAAAAAAAAAAAAAAAAACCCTACATCTAATCAGAAGATCAATCATTCTAGAATTCTTGCCAAATACGTTCAGGGACCCATCTTCCATACCAATTCAGCCAAAGTGCATAGCGTACTAAAATATGTGCCACTAAAATGTGGCCGAGTCCCATTCAAAAAAATTAATAAAAACTTCCTACTTTGTATTTTTAAATAAAAAAAAAAAAAAAAAAAGGAACTGACAAACCCTTTTAAATCAATTCTAACTTTTATCTATTAAAAAAAAAAAAACTAACTTTTATCCATAAAAAAATCATTTAATAAACTTCTTACTTTTTTTTTTGAGCATTAATAAACTTCCTAACATCATTTTCTCTGAACCATCCATGATCCATCAATGGCTACCGAAGACAACGAAGTCGAAGACCCCCGTCCTCTCGTCCTTATACACAACCTCCCTTCATTCAAACTTCCACTACAAGACCGCTTGATCACCCACTTCCGCCTTTTCGACTCGCTGGCCTCGCCCGAGGCCTCCTCCGTACGCGCTCTCATCTGCGTCGGCCCCACGCCCGTCACCGCCGACACCCTCGACCACCTCCCTTCTCTGCGACTTGTCGTTGGCTCCAGCGCCGGCCTTGACCACGTCGACCTCGCCGAGTGCCGCCGTCGTGGCATTGCAGTCACCAATTCCGGCGACGCCTACTCTGAGAACGTGGCCGACTACGCCGTCGCGCTTTTGCTCGATGTTTTGCGCCGAGTTTCCGCTGCTGACCGATTTGTTCGCTCTGGTCTGTGGCCTCAAATGGGAGAGTACCCACTTGGCTGTAAGGTTAGTTTTTTTTTTTTTTTTTTTTGGGTTTCCTGTTTTTTCTATATGGGTTTTGTCATTTTTTAGCACATCTAGATTGGTGCCTTTTTTTTTTTTTTTTTTTTTTTGTTATAAAACGACAAGCATAGTGAATGACACAAAAAAACATGCTCATGGTTGCTGAGGAAGCATCTGGAGATTGGTGTGTAATAAAGTGAATGTTAAGGTTTTGTTATTGATCGAGAGGTGGTTAGCTGAGGCATGTCTCTGTGTCACTGTGTGGAACTTTTGTATAACATACAGCTGAGATACGAAATACAGATCTAGATAAATTATGGTTGATTAGCTGGGATTTTCAGTGTGATTAGCTTGGAAAGATTGAAAAAGAGAAGCTAGGATATATAATTCAAAGCTACTAACCTTGTAAATATATTCGTTTAGCTTGAAAGAGCATAACTAGTATCTGTGTTTTGGGAATTGAATTCATTGTCATAGAAATGAAATTGTTATGAATCTGGGAACAGAGCTGGTAAGAAACATTCAGGGCCTTGATCAAGTGCTAGTGATGTAGTAGCCGCAGCTACTAACCTTTGTAAACATTAGAATAGGGTTGCTACAAATCTGGTTGTATTCACTAGTTATACTTGCATCTTGATTAAACATAAACATTATATTATCCAATCGGTTCTTATATGAATTGGTTATGACTACAGTTAGGGGGAAAACGAATTGGTATTGTGGGGCTGGGTAGTATTGGCTCTGAAGTTGCAAAAAGGCTTGTGGCATTTGGCTGCACAGTTGCATACAACTCGAGGAACAAGAAGCCATCTGTAATGTATCCTTACTATGCCAATGTCCATGACCTTGCTGTTAACAGTGATGTTCTTATTGTTTGCTGTGCGCTGACGAATGAAACTCACCATATAATCAACAAAGATGTTTTGACAGCATTGGGAAGGGAAGGGGTTATAATTAATGTTGGTCGTGGTGCACTTGTAGATGAGAAAGAATTGGTGCAATTTTTGGTCCAAGGGGAGATTGGTGGTGCAGGTCTTGATGTGTTTGAGAACGAGCCTAAAGTCCCAAAAGAGCTTTTTGCCCTGGACAATGTTGTGTTGTCTCCACATCTTGCTGTTTTAACTCCAGAATCCTTCGAAGCCTTGAACAAGGTGATTATAGCAAACTTGAAGGCTTTCTTTTCAAATAAGCCTTTATTGTCGCCTTTCCAGCAGGAATGAAGTAGTAATATGCAGACAGGGTTGTATAATTGGAAGGATTCCATTTGTATGATTGGTGTATTTTTTTTTTTTTTTTCAAATAAGCCTTAGTTGTGGCCTTTCCAGCATGAATGAAGTAATAATATTCACATATGGGTGTATGATTGGAAGGTTTCCATCTATATAAGATTATTAGAGCATCCACAGCAGTAGAGCTAAAAATAAAGTTATTTGGCACCATAAAAAATTACTTTATCTATTTTATCTACTTATTTTACAAAATATCCTGCAGCAATGGATTTATTTTAGCTTTCAACACAATAAAATAATATAAACATCATAATAAACAACAATCACAATCACAATCACAACCACTCATTGCCACTACCTATGTTGTCACCGCCACCGACTCTTTCACCACCATCGCAATCGCTACCGCTGCCACCACCGATGTTGCCCATTTTAGCTTTCACAAATGTTGCCCACTTTGGATATATGCTATCAGCAAAGTAATATCCAATTGTGTAGTTATGACCATTGATTAAGTAATGTATTGTAGGACCACGTCCTTCAGTAAGATCATTAAATATATGAGACTGCTTAACACATTAATATCATTATTTGACTTAGGTAACCCAAAAAATGTATGCTATTTTGTGTGAAGTATTCCTATACTTTTTGACAAAATGTATTTTGTGTTTGTTCATTACTGTGTATGGCATCAACACTAGTATTGAGCCATGCTAACACTAGGAGTTGATCTTCCTCTACACTAAAATTAGAGTTTCGTTTTTCTTTTGTAGAAGAGGGATTTTCAACTTGAGGTGGAGAATCAGAAACTGACATATGAGTATTTTGAGATATTCTCAAAAGTTGTGAGTCAATATCTATATTCCCATTCATGATACCCGTGTAATATGTTAGGTCTCTACGTGATTCCATAAAATAAGAAAAAAAAAAAATGTAAACTTCCCTGCACATAGAAAATTTTCAAACTAACATTTATATCAAAACTTAAAATACTTAGAATTATAACAATTAAACATGATTTTGTATAAATACTTAATTTGACATGTTGCTTAATCCCACTAATAAAGAAAACAACAAATTCATTTTTGAGCATTTTAAAACTAAATTAACAATTTCTCATTAAAATGACCACAAGAAATCATTTTTGTGTGCTTCTGTTTCTGGTTTTGTGCAACAGGACATAAAACTAGGACAAGAACTTCTATTATAAGAAAACCTCATTTCAGGACGGATTGGTGTTTAGACTCTGGAGCAACAAGTTTGACAAAAAAAATTGAGACACATAACAAATTCTCGTAAATAGAAAATTCCCAATATATTCCAATCCTCAACTCAACTCAAAACAAATATTATGTGAATCAAAATTGAGTAACTCACAACTCATTGAAATAAGGCATGAAGTAAAAAAAAAAAAAAAAACATAAGGTAGTAAGCAAGTTTCTATCCATTCTGTCCATTCATGGATGCTCTGAGATCAAATGACAAAAATTTTCATTGGGCAAGAACATCAAAAAAACTATTGCATCTAAAATAATAAACTGAAAGAACAAGAAAAAGAAATCATTGACCACATTGCTAGTTATCTCAGTTTTGTCTCTAAAACCCCCAAGCTGAAATGGAAAATAATGGACACCCGTTCTAGTAGAGAACAAAATATCCATCATTTTCTTTGATGTTATACCTAAATAAAAAATCTCAAGTATATAGATAAAGAAGACAGAGACAATTGACCTGAAGTGGATTGACAAAAGAAAAGTGATGGGCGGCATGGGTTTAAGGCGGATCGGCGGCGTGGGTTTGAGGCTGATCGGCGGCTTGAGAGTTCGACTAATTAGTCAGCTAGTGGATCGGTGACGCTGATCTTTGGTGGCGGTGATGTTGAGGATGGAGTTAAGCCGGCGGCGGTGAAACAGAGAGGTGAGTGTTAAGGACATATTTTATGTAACTGGCTAATCTTTTGACAAAACGCACTTTACTTGTAATTGTATAGATCTAGGATGTGTTTAATACTCCAAAGAACAAGAGTTTAAGTCTAGTATTGAAGCCATGCAAGTTTGTCCAAAAATCAAGTGAGAAAGTGCTAATTTTTAAAGCTCGATAGTTGCTTGTCACCTTTCGACACTTGGCTATCTGTTGAGCTTTGCAGCTTTCTTTTTCTTTGCAATCTCGACACCTTTTAATAGTTAGGTCGATCGATCGAGCAATCTTTTGTCCCCTCGATAGCTCTCGATAGCTCGCAACAGATAGGCTCGACACCTCCTTGATTGATCGAGAATTACTGAGCCTTACAAAATTCAGATTTCTAGATTTGATTTTCGGCCTATGCTGACATATACATGTAGAGTTTCTTTTCTCATAACCTTAGACCTATATAAGGTTTATTTTAGAGGCCGTCACATAAGAGAATACAAAGAGAACATATGCAAAAGGTGACTGATGCCTTATTCTCTCTGAAAGAAGCTACTGCATTTTTACGTCTTAGGGTTTTGTAATCAAGTACTTCTTGATCTTCATTTTTGATGAAGTGAAGAACTTTGCAGTCAACAATCTTCTTCTAGTTGCTAATTAAGTCGCGTATTGGGATTCGCGCAATTGGTTAGTCACGTACTGAGATTCATGCAATAAATGGTGGCGTTCATATATTGAAGAGTTCAAAAGTTCTGAAGCAGTAGAAGGTTTCTGCTGTGAGTTCATCTATGGGGATTGTAGAGTTTAGAGATAAAGATTTTGTACTAGATTTGAAACTTCTCTTTACTATAGTGGATTACTTTTCGGGAAGGTTTCCCTCTAGATTTTTTACTGTAAAACTAGTTTGTTTCATTGGTTTTCCTAGGTCATCATATCTTGTCTTATTTATTTTTCCGCTGCATGATTTTGACATGATATTGATGTTTGTTAGTTTTAACAAGTTTTATTCATAATAAATCTAATTAACAACTTAGGTTTAAAACTTGTTAATTTTATCAACTGGAGTCTAAATTTTCCAACAAGTGGTGTCACAGCGGGTATACTTTGATTGGATTAATTTCCTGAGTGTGATCCTTGACTCCTGTTGTCATGGATCGTGGACAATCTCTTTTGATTCCTCCTTTATTTGATGGAATTAATTATGCGTACTGGAAAGTTCGTATAAAAGTTTTTTTTTTTTTTTTTTTTTTTTTTTTTTTTTTTTTTTGCAGGCTCTAGGTGAACAGGTATGACAAGCGGTTGAAGTTGGCTGGATTAAGCTAAAGGAAGCGCCGGTGGATTGGGACGATGCAACAATCATAGCAGCAAATTTCAACAGTAGGGCCTTGAATGCTTTGTTTTGTGGAGTGACTAATAAGAAATTTAAGAAAATATCATCCACGGAAGTTGCCAAGGAAGTATGGACTATTCTTGAGACCACCTATGAAGGTACAAAGGTAGTAAAGATTGTGACATTTCAAAGACTTACTAGTAGTTTTGAAGAAATAAGGATGGAGGAGGATGAGACCTTTGATGAGTTTTATGCCAAACTTAAGGATATTGTGAATTCTGCCTTCAACCTTGGAGAATGTATTGCAGAATCCAAAATTGTTAGAAAAATCCTTAGGTCTTTACCTGAAAGATTCCATGCCAAGACCACTGTCATTGAAGAAGTAAATGACATTGATTAAATTCCTTTGACTAAGCTGGCAGGGAATCTTTAAACTTATGAGATGGAATTATGCTTAATGGGAAAAGGAGGAAAGAGTAAAAATTTGGCTCTTAAGGGAGATGAAGAGATTAAGGACTCTGAAGATGAAGATAAAAGTGAAGATGAAGATGATGATGCGGATGAGGATCTAACCTTCATAACTGATGAGATTATCAAGCTTCTTCAATTTAGGAAAAAGGATAAAGGCAAACCTCCTAGGAAATCTAAATCCTCAAGTAAGAGCAAGAATGAGAAACCCCTTATCCAATGCCATGAGTGCAAAGGTTTTGGTCATATGAAGATAAAGTACCTAAACTATCTTATGAAGGAAAAGACCAAGAATTCAAATGATAAAGGGTTGGTTGCTACTTGGAGTGATATTGAGAATGACTCTTCTGATAAGTATGTGGATGAATGTCATCACATTATAGCCTTTGCTGCCTCAACCGATAAGGTGATTGTGGAGAGTGCTAGTGATAGTGAGGATTCTTCTGATGATGAAGTACTCAAGAAGATGACCGTTCAAGAAGCCTAGATAAGCTATGCAATGAATTTATAAAATCTAAAAAGACTTTTCCTCTTTGTAGAAAAGAGCTTAATAAAGTAAAAACTGAAAAAGCTAATCTATTAGTCAAACTAGAATATGAGACTATAAGGTTAGTTGAGACTCTTATTATGGAAAACATCCCATTAGAAGAGAAGGTCAAGAATCTTGAAGTTGAGTTTAGTCAAGCTAGAACTTAAATAGAAAGGATGTTTAATGCAAAGCTTGATGAGGTATTGAGTGCTTAAAAGTCTAGTTCTGATAAAACTGGTTTAGAATATGCTGTTACCTCCAATCCCTTCTCTTCCACAACTTCTAGATCAAGAATTGTCTTTGTGCCACAATTTGAGTAAGGTAATAAATGTATGAAATCCAAAACTGATATGACTAATTCTAAATCCTCTGTTAGACCTCAGGTTTGTCACCATTGTGGTGTTTTTGGACACTTTCGTCCTAATTACTTCAAGTTGTATCATCATAAGCAATTGTCCAAACGGTCACAGATTTCCTCTTAAGGACCTATATTTTTGTTTGGAGAGTAATTAAAAGTTCTGAACTTTTTAACTAAATTTCAAGAGAATTCTAATTCTTCTATGTCATTTAGTAGACATACTAGGACATGTGTTTTTTCATCTTCACAACCAAAGACTCGTGCTGTATGGGTAAGAAAGGAGCTTAAGACTTAATTGTCTTTTTTGTTTGTCATCTTCTTTAATTCTTTCTATCTAAAGTAGAAATCTTTTTGCTTGATTTCTTATCTGCTTTTGGAATCATGCTTTTATGTATTTGCACCATTCTATCATGTCTTCATGTATATGCATCCTTCTTTCTCCTTTTATGTTGTTTGTTTATTTTTGTTTGATTGTTTAGTTTTTATTTTGTTTTGTTTTTAAAATAAAAATAAAGAGGAAAAATCAGAAAAATACAAAAACAGTGTGTGTTTTGTTTACATTGGTATTTGTGTAGTTTGGATGGCCATTGAAACAAAGTTTTCTAAATTTTGTAGTTTAGATAAACATTTTTATGCAGAACTAAGTAAGTGAGTTTTGTGGCACTTGTTTGTGATGAGTAAGATTAAGTTATCTCTTGTACTTAACCTCGTATCATTTTTTTTGACGGGAATGAGTAAAAAATTTTAAGAGAAGGGCATAAATAACCATCTCATTACTATTACCCGCCAATCATGAATGATATCTGTATGTTTCAGTATAGCAAAAGTGCAATGTTAATGACATTTGTGTGCTTCGGCATAGCAAAATTGGAATGTTAAATGCTTATCATAATTGGGTATTTTTTTTTTCAATTTCTTGTATGCCTATGGATGATTTGCTTAAAAGAAAAATATGCAAAGAAAAAAAAAAGAAAAAAATGTTTTATATATGATTGCAAACGTGTATTCTAAGAGATGTGGGAATTATAGGATGTACCTCGAAGGTGATAGTCTCTATCAAACAGTTATGATTGTGTGTGAGTTAAATTGATTTTTTCATATCTCAAATCGTCATAACATGTATACGTTTATGCAATCTTGCGATATTTTTCACACACAACACGCAATATTCTTTGCTATTCGTGATACATGTGCAGGTACAATGTGATTTGGTCATTACAAAGTTTACATGTGTTTATGTATGCTCACTAAACTGTCTTAACTTGTCTTTGAAGTATAAAATTCATTAGACTTGTTTAGTGTGTGTGTGTATGTTTTGGGATCTATGTGCTTAACATTTTTCTTATTGAGAGATTTGTTTTTCACATATTTTGAATCTTTCTTTTATCTTGTCATCCATAACATCCTGTTTCATTACATTCATACATTTATATAGATTCCTTGTACCCTCTTAATAATCCTTGATCATCTTTATATTTCTCGGGTGAAGCTTTCTAGCTTCTTGTACCATTTGTTAATCATGACAAAAAGGAGGAGAAATGGTGGAGAATATGTGATTTCTGTTTAAGATTCTATATGTTAGGGGAAGAAATATATGTCCTTGTAAGAGGGAGTTGTGTTTCATCTTGTTAAGGAGAGTGTAATTGGCTAATCATTTGGCTAATGCATGATTTGTTAAGGACATATTTTATGTAATTGGCTAATCATTTGACAAAATGCATTTTATTTGTAATTGGGTAGATCTAGGATGTGTTTAATACTCCAAAGAACAAGAGTTCAAGTCCAATATTGAAGTCATGCAAGTTTGTCCAAAAATCAAGAGAGAAAGTGTTGATTTTTAAAGCTCGATAGCTGCTCAACACCTTTTGGCACCTAGTTATCTGTCGAGCTCTTTAGCTTTCTTTTTATCTCAATCTTGACACCTTTCGATAGCTAGGTCGATCGATTGAGCAATCTTCTGTTCCCTCGATAGCTCCTTAATAGCTTGTAACAAATAGGCTCGACACCTTCTTAATCGATCGAGAATTGCTGAACCTTACAAAATTCAGATTTTTAGATCTGATTTTCGGCCCATATTAACATATATGGTAGGGTTTCTTTTCTTACAACCCTAGACCTATATAAGGCTTATTTTAGATGCCATCACATAAGAGAATACAAAGAAAACATATGCAAAAGGTGATTAATGCCTTATTTTCTCTAAAAGAAGCTATTGCATTTTTTCACCTTAGGGTTTTGTAATCAAGTGCTTCTTGATCTTCATTTTTGATGAAGTGTAGAACTTTACAACTAACAATCCTCTTCTAGTTGGTGATTAATTCGTGTACTTAGATTCGTGCAATTGGTTAGTCACGTACTGGGATTCGTGCATCAAAGGGTGGTGTTCATATGTTGAAGAGTTTAGAGGTTCTGAAACGGTAGAAGGTTTTGCTATGAGTTCATCTACGGGGATTGTAGAGTCTAAGGACAAAAGTTTTTTACTAGATCTGAAACTTCTTTTTACTATAATGGATTACTTTTCGAGAAGGTTTCCTCCCAAGTTTTTTACTGTGAAATTAGTTTGTTTCATTGGTTTTCTTGGGTCATTATATCTTGTCTTATTTATTTTTTCGTTGCATGATTTTGACATGATATTGATGTTTGTTAGTTTTAAGAATTTTTATTCATAATAAATCTAATTAACAACTTGGGTTTAAAACTTGTTAATTCTATTAATCGAGGTCTAAATTTTCCAACAGTGAGAGTTTGAGAGAGTGAGTTTAAGAGAAGGTGAGACAGAGAGATGAGAGCTTCAGAGAGTGAGTAGAGAGTGACACTGAGAGAGAGGCACGACGAGAATAAAAGAATAAATAAATAAATAAACAAACAGATATTATTTTAATCCGGCTGGAGAATATATCTATATATATATATATATATATATTTTAGCTCTCAGTTATAGTATACATTCATATATAGTTGTGCACTATAGCAATGACGGTAAAAATTTTACCTTTAGCTCTATTATTGCAACCCTCTTTTTTGTGTTTTGGTGTAGCTAAAATAGCTATATAACTATTTAGCTAGACTGCTGCTAATGCTCTTAGATTAAAGACTCCTTAGAGGTCAAATTCAACAACATGGTGAATATTAATGTATATAAATCCTTAAAAGGCAAAGAAATTGAAGATGAACTTGGAGCTTTTTAGTTTTGTTTTTGTAAAATTTAGAATGTAGATTATATGTCTGTTTGGATACAGCCTATTTTGCTGAAAACTGAAAACTGAAAACACTATAGCAAAATAATTTTTAAATGTGTAAATAGTACCGTGAAACCCGTTTTTAATGAAAAAGTTGTTGAAAAGTGAGGTTTGTAGGTCTCGTGAACAGTGCACGGGATCCACTGGTGTTGTTGAAAAGTTGCTGAAAAGTCAAATATTATGGCTAAAAAAAAAGGGAAATGTAGATGCTAGGTGCGCAAACACACAATCCAAACGCTGCCTACATGTTTTTTAGAGAAACGTTTTCTTTTATGGTTTCATGAATTGTCAAATACGTCTCTAACAATTGTCTAAAGAAAAAGAGGAGGAATTTTGATTCTTAAATATATGATTTTTTAAAATTTTTTTATTGTGTTTTTTTAACAGTAACACAGACATGGGTTACAACTAAATAATAGAGTTATGCTCAAGTGGTAAAAAGTGAACATTTTTGAAGCATTAATGGTAATGAAATCAGCCTTAACCACAAGTGATTTGTAATTATTTCTATAAAATTTTGTAATTATTTTTATATAAAATAGTTTCACAAACTTTGTATTACTAAAAATTATATATCATTTTTACTACAAAATTGACTATTTATATTATTAATAACTTACAAATAAAAATTTAATACCCTATAAATTTATATAAATTCAATTTTTAGTCTATATATATATATATATATATTTAAATTGAACCTCTTATTCATGAGCATGTTCACTAACACAATATTTTGTTTGAATTCACTTTGTTTAATGGTGGAGTTAAAACCGATGTTATGCCTGACTTTGGTTAAGTTGGTTTTTTATTTTATTTTTTATTTGTATTTCAATGAAGGTTTGATTTGTTAAATAAACCATCATGGATTCACATCAGGTGCAATAGCTTATCAAAGGCTGAGATTGAAAGTTGAAAAAGCAATTTTCAATCTCAACCATTAAATAAAATATATTAAAAAAGAGTAAAAAAGTTAAAGTTAAAAGGTGAAAAAAGTTAAAAAAATTGTGAAGGAAATTGAGGTATTGCACCAGGAGCAATACCCTAGGTATTGCACCTGATGCTGATCCAACCATCAATCAATGGCAACCAAAGAAGAACAGCCGCAAGCCTTGGAAAACAAAGAAGAACCAAAGGAGGATGGTGAGCTACCCTTAGTTGTTGTGCTTCGTCCCGAAAGCTTCAACCTTCCCCTCGAAGACCGCTTACAGAGTCATTTCCACCTACTTGACCCAAATGACTCGCCTGATGAGTCGATCCAGTCCTTCCTGTCTCGCCGTGCCCACTCGGCTCGTGCCTTACTCTGCGTGGGCTTGACCCCTCTCATTGCTGACACCCTTTGTCTCCTCCCTAGCCTGGAACTCGTGGTTGGGTCCAGCGCTGGTGTTGAACACATTGACCTTCATGAGTGTCGCCGCCGTGGAATCACGGTCACCGGTGCTAGTGCTGCCTTCTCTGAGGACACAGCTGACTATGCCGTGGCACTGTTGATTGATGTTCTGCGTCGAATATCGGCTGCTGACCGTTTTGTTCAAGGCAGGTTATGGCCTGTGAAAGGAGAACATCCACTGGGTTTCAAGGTTTGTTTTTGAATTTGTTGTTTCTCAAATTAAAAAAAAAAAAAAGTTTTTACCATTTAAATTCTTCCTATATATTTTTATTGAATATTAATTTTGAAATTTTAGATGATATGTTTTTATTATATCCTCCATATTCATATTTGCAAAGTTAAAAAATAAAAAAAAATTTATGTTATTAATCAAATATTTAAATATTAAGTTTTTGTTTTATAGAATTATGCATAAAAAAAAATTAATTGATTAAATAATAAATAATATTTAATTTGAACGAAATTTGATATTCGTGTTAAAAACATAAACAAAATGTATTAGATTTTTAAATTTTACACTCAAATATCTAATAGAAAAACATAGGAGGAGTTTGAAGGTTTGAAAGGTTTTATTTATTTATTTATTTATTTTTAGAAATGAGTTTGAAGGATTTGAGAGGTATGTTTAAGACTATCTTTAGTAGCGGCTCTAGAAGCTTTTTCCAGATTGGTTATTAATAAACTTAAATTATATAAAATCTAATAAAAAGGAAACTTAAAAAAAAAAAACGTAAATACATAGTCTTACAATTTCCTTATATAAATTTATTTATTTTGAAATCGTTACATGATAATCTCATTATCAAAATGCTGCAAACTACATATCTTTCAAAAAATTTCTTGGACTTTTTTATTTTATTTTTAAGAACCTAATATATTATTAAAGAGACTAAAGTTTTGCTACAAACTTAGTTGTAGCCTAAAACCTATGAAGCACGGGTGCGTTTACGGACTCGGGTGCGAGTGCGGGACTCGGCAATTTTTGAAAAAGTAAGGTGCGGATGCGGAGAGGTGCGGCGATTAAAAAATTATTAAAAATATTTTTATTTATATATTTTATATATTGCTAAGTTTGCTTTTTTATATAATAATAGAAAACTCATATAATAATAATAATAAATAAATAAATAGATAGAAATAAGTGCACAAAAATTTTTGAAACTTGAATTATTGATAGAACTATTAAAATAGATGAGGCTTCTCATAAATAAATAAATAAATAATAATAAAAAAATAAGATAGGGGCTTAGTGGCTCACGTATTTAGTCACAAAATAAAGGATATATCATATATGTGGCAGGTAATAAATTAGGTGTAGCTTCCCATTAAAAAAAAAAAAAAAAAGAAAAGAAGGAAGATGTGGCTCACGTGTTTGGTCAGAGAGGTACAAAAAACAAAATAAAGGGAGGATGTGGTGGCTCACGTGTTTGTTAACAAAGGGCCAAAGGCTGAAAGGCATTTAACAAAACTTAACAAATAAAAAGAAACAGAAAGCTGGGCTCTGCAAAAAACAAGGAAGAAGAAGACGAAGAAGCAACGAAGAAGAAGAACAAGAAGAAAGGGGTTAAGGCCGATGAAATTGTGCCGGAGACAGTGGCTATCTTGTATCAATATCCACCGTCTTGTATCAATATCCACCGGTATTTTCGGTTTAAGTTTTTTTTTTTTTTTTTTTTTCTTTCACCGGCCGATTTTCTTTTTCCGGCCAAAATACACCATATTCAGCCGATAGGATCCGATTCGGCGCGAATCGGCCCGGTTCGACGCGAATCGGCGCGCGTCGGAGCCGAATCGGCCCGAATCGGCGCACGTCCGGAAACGAAAAAAAAAAAAAAAAAAAACTGGACGCAGTTCGACTCGCGGTTAGCGGCGTCCCTCGCGCGTTGCCGCGTCGGACGCGGGTGCGGCGGCCATTTTGTCGTGTCCGTGCTTCCCAGCCTAAAACTACAACTTTCACTAAACAAATTAATTCAGCTACATATTTTGAAAATCTAACCGTTAAATTGTATGTTCTTAAAACATATGTCAAATTTTATATCAATTAGATGTTATTTATTATTCAATCTATAAACTTATTTTTTATGTATAATTTTAAATTACAAAAACTTAAAATTTTAAAATTTAATTGATAATATATCTATTGATCTTTGATTTTATTAAAATTTTGCAAGTACAAAAGATGAGGTTGTAAGAAAAAAATATAATACATTGATGGATTTGTCAAAATTCATATCTAATAAAAAATTATTGAAAAGAGTTGTAGTCTTAATTTACAACTAAGTTGGTTGCCAAACTTTGTCCAAAGTGTAATTATATGTTAGTTTGGAAATAATTTATTTAGCTTTTTGCTGAACTTTTTTTTCCTGAAAAGTGTGTTATAGTATATTTATACTTTGAAAAATTGAGAAAAAAATAAGATTCTAAAAAACTATACATTAAAGCTAAAAGTTAGAGCTTAAAAGCTCTAGCCAAACAAATACATAATGTTGAGCAAAATCATAATTTTTTTTTTAATTTATACACAATAATAATTATTTTTCCCAGGTCAGGATGGTTTGTGACCACCTGGAACCCAACATTGACTAGTTTATAAGTTAACTTTTTTTGTTTTTTTTAACTTTTATATACAGTTTTTTAAAATAGTAAAACTTTTTTTCCCCTACTTTTTCAAAGTACAATAATATTTTAGTACACTTTTTGCAAAAAAATTTTCAACGAAAAGTTAAATATGCTATTCTCGAGACGAATGCATTGTATGCTAGTATTGTTTCCAAATCCGTACCATTGATGGATTAGTAGGGTTATATTTTGTAGGATAAAGCCATCATATCAAAGTGTTTTTGTATTGATTTATATTTTGTAGGATAAAGCAAAAAAAGCGGTATCCAAACACACTGGTATGTTTGGATATCGTTTACTTTTCTAAAACTGAAAATTATTGTTGAAAGTACTGTAGATAAATGTTAAAGTTAGTTGAAATAGTACAGTGGACTCATGAATAGTGCAAAAAAGTGCATTGAGGCCTATGAATAATAGCAAAAATAAGCTGAATAATGAAATAATTTTAATTTTAATCCTAACCTAAATGCACATTACAATGTTTGAGAGGTCGCACTATTTAATATTGATGGATGGAAAATGGACTGATTCGGGGAACATGTCTTCCATTTCAACTAAACAGTTAAGATTTTATGGCATATGATACACTTTAAATTTAGGAATAATTACACTTTACCCACCTGTAGTTTACCTCTAATTCGATTTGCCTATCTGTGGTTTCATTTTTGACACTTTACCTACCTGTGATTCCCTTCGTTACTCCTCTATAACTTACCTCTAGTGCAGATGTTACTTTAACACATTTTTTTTTATCAAAAATAAAACCCAAAACAGATCAAACACTCCTTTTACTCCCAGAGTTAAAAAGTTTCAAGCTTGTGTGGCTGAAACTATTTTGAATTCGAATCCAACTCGAATTCCTTGAATTTCAAGGCATAAATAATTAAATACATAGCCTTTATGTTATAATCCTTGTTAGAGTTTTTGAAATTATATAAAAGTTGCTAAAACATTTAATCTAGACTAGAATCACTACTCTCTCTCTCTTTTCCTAACTCTTTGTCACCTCTCTCCAATCCTTCAATCTCTCTTTCTCTCTACGCTTTTCTCTCCTCCATCTTCCACGATCTAGACCCACAGCTAAGCTCCACCTAACACCGATTATCAAGATAAAATCACCAACCTCGGGCCACTGTCACACCACCAAACTCACGGGCCATAGCTGATCTACCATGGGCAGGGGTGGTGAACTGACAGAGGAGCACAGGGGGTGTGTCTAGAGGCTGCTAATCCACCATGGGTATGGATTTGGTTTAGAAATACGATCTTGAGGGAGGTGAATTCCACCAATCTAGTGTTGTCACCAAGCCCTAGCTTCGCCAAGCCACGTCCCTCTGGGAAGTCTAAATCGGCCAAGGAGAATGCATTGTCGTTCGATCTGACCTCTATCCCCTCCAAATCCAAGCCATCTCCGGCTATGGTGGCCAAATTGAAGAGTCCATTGCCGCCAAGGCCACCTCCTTCAAATTCTCACAAAAGGAAGCTCAGCTTTGAAAGTCATGGGCTCGATGTAGGAAATCGTTGACCGATTTGGTGGCAGATCTGGTGATTCCATGGGTTTTGGGTTGTTGTTTAGCTTTGAAATTTTCCCTTTGCTTCTATTATACCCAGCAAATCAAGTAATTTTTATTCTATTGTTCACGATGTTGTGATTTTTTGTGGTGGGTTTGTTGTTTGGGTTTGTTGTGTGGGTGAGATCTTAGATGTTGAAAATCAAAAATTTAGAAATTAAGTGCTGGAAATTGTTGATCCTCCCTGTTGTCATGTTGTAAACTGTGTTATGCTTTGATTTTAATAAATTTATTAGTTCAGGCACAAAAAATTAGTATAAGGAAGAAGACGACGAACTCTCTCTCTCATGGTTTTACTTCATTTGATTTGTATTAGTTTTCTGGGTTTATGTTTTTCATGTTTGTGAATGTTCTTCATGTTTGTGAATTAAGAGAAACCAATACCATATTTTAATCTTGTTTTTTTTTTGTTTTGTTTTTTTTTTTTTTTTGTTTTTCTTGTTTTGGGAGGAAAGACATAAAATGGATGTAAAAAGACTTATTTACCCCTCTTTTTTAACAAAGGTGGGTAACGGAGACTAAACAGACCTAACCCTAGGTAAGTAAAGTGTCAAAAATAAAACCATGGGTAAGCAAATTGAATTAGAGGCAAACCACAGGTGGGTAATTTGTAATTATCCCTTAAATTTATAATATCTATTTTTTTTTTATATATATATAATATCCAAATTTTAGAATCATAAATCTAATGATTAGAATCATAAAATGATCTATTTTAAATGGAGAGGAAGTGACTAAGTGTAACTCCCTTTAGAACTTCAAAATTCATGAAGAGGATTTAAAGAAGTTATGGATGTACTTGCCCAAAAAAACAATGTATAAAGAAAGTTATGGATGAGTGGCCATTGCTTTATGGATTAGGATTTTGAATAGCTGCAGATCTGGTTGTTAATTGAATCTTCCATATGTGGAGAACATTGTTCCAATTAACAATATCAAGGTTGGAGCCTTGGAGGTGCTCCTATGCTGCACTTTTTTTTTTTTTTTTGGTTGTTGAACACATGCCTTTTCTATAATTATTTTGATTAGATCACTTGTGCATCTTTTTGAAGAATTTTGTGTAATTAAATTCTCTTCAACATCACTATGGTTTCAGTTAGGAGGAAAGCGAGTTGGCATTGTGGGGCTGGGAAATATTGGTTCCCAAATTGCCAAAAGGCTCGTGGCCTTTGGCTGCAGCATTGCCTACAACTCAAGGAAGAAAAAGCCATCCGTTCCATTCCCTTACCACGCAAATGTCTGGGACCTTGCGGCTAATAGTGATGTCCTAATTGTTTGTTGTGCGCTCACAGAGGACACTCACCACATAATCAACAAGGATGTCATGACAGCACTGGGAAAGGAAGGAGTGATAATTAACGTTGGACGTGGGCCTCTTGTCGATGAGAAGGAACTGGTGCAGTTTTTGGTGCGAGGTGAGATTGGTGGTGCAGGTCTCGATGTGTTTGAGAATGAACCTGATGTGCCGAAAGTGCTATTCAAATTAGACAATGTTGTGTTGTCTCCGCATTGTGCAGTTGTGACCCTAGAATCCTTTGCAGCATTGCAGGATCTGGTGATGGCCAACCTTAAGGCATTCTTTTCAAATAAACCTTTGGTGTCACTTGTTCAAAATGAATAACAAGACTATCAAATCATTTCCACTTTTTGTGCAATGGTTTTGACACAAACGTCTTGTATTTTCAGTTTCAAGTGATCCTTTTTTAGCTTCAAGTTCTTGAATCATAACAAACACAAAGTTGCTGATACTTTGTGCATTTCCCGTAATGGCATTGCCTTCTTTTGTAGGCTGCTTTTACTGCTATTTTGATTTCAAGTGACTTCCCTTGAGCTGGAAATAAATGGCTCATAAAGACTAGATGGGAAAATAGGAAGTTGGGTTCCTCAGACATGCATAACTGGAAATGTTCTCCAGCCATTTGCATAAAATCACTCGGTATGTTTTCCAAATTCAGTTTTAACCCTTATGTGTTCTAAATGTTCTTGAGACCAAGGGTGGAGCAAGAGGGTTCGAGTGCATGTGTGTAAGAAAATTTATTCTAATAGGACCTCAAATTCTTAATATAATAATTTATTCTCCTTCAAAAAAAAAAAAAAAAATTATATAATAAGCAATAAAATTTTGCAAATAATTAATAACATAAATTTTTGTAAGTTATCTTTGTTGTCTGTCTAGCTATTACTCTTTTTTCGTCCCAATTATAAGAGGTATTTTGAATTTGGAAAAAAATTGGAAAAAAAAACTTATTCAGTCAAAAAATTATTAACACATAAATAAAATATAACAAATATGTTATTTTTTGAGGGTATTATTACATTAAATTTTCACTTAATATACATATGAATGACTTTATATATTTCATATTGATCTCAAATACTATATTCGAGTGTGTGTGCATGTGTATGAACATTTTGCTCTGCCATTGCTTAAACCAATTGAAAAATCTTGATTTAGACCCCTAAGGGGCACGTGTACATTTAGACCCTTTTATCAGTAATATACCAGGTTTATTTAATAAGACTCATAAATTCAGTTACCTTGTGTTGCATTGAATTTGATAGTGGTCATGCTGTTGATCGTGAATCATTGTGCTCTACTTGATTTCTGAGATTCCAGATTACTTCAAGTGTGAAAGCAATTTGAGCAGTGCATTGTTCTTGTAAAGAATTTGTAGGGTAATCCAAATTTAGAAAGACTATGGGGGTCCAGCAATAGTTTCACAATATCTTTATTATTCGAAATAGGGAGAATTTCAGATCTCAAAGCCCCATAAGCTTCCAAACCAAATATCCCTGGCAATTTGGCATTTGAAGAATAAATGAATGTTATATTCTACTTATTCCACACATAATAAGGGGAAATTACCAGCAATTGCAAACTCAGAGCTATGTTCTGTTTTGGGGGCAGAATGCCTGTTGCGATTTCCTAGCTTCCACAGATTTAGCATCAAATAGCTCCACCAATCTCTCAATGTTCCATTGCTTACAATCTTTAAAAAAAGAGGCTTGATACCATCATGGGATTGCATATTATGGAGGTATGTTTAAGCTTTGTTTTGTATCCATTAGGCCATGGGACCCAAGGATCCTTCTACTGTCCCACACATCAATTGAAAGCCTAAGGGGCGGCTCTTGCCTTTAGGCGAGTTAGGCACCGCCTAAAGCTCCCAAATTTTAAGCAATTAGGTTAGTTCTTTGATTTCTTCAACCCCCTCCCAAAAAATATATATATTTATTTATTTATTTATCCATAAAATGAATAAATCAAACCTCCAATTAGAGCCAAAAAGTTAGGAAACAAAAATGTCAAAGAAAAACAAAATTGAGAAGAAGGCTCTAATCTAGAAGTAATAAATTATACTTATATATATAGAAAATTATTGTGTAATCTCGAAGTACCATAAATGCGTACTCACTTCTTTTACATGAATGGTGGGTCTCACTAATTAAATTCATGGTGGGACTCATCATTTATGTGAGAGGGGAGAAATTATTGGTTCCTCCGAGAGGACCACTGATGTGGTCCTCGCAGCTCCTGCCACCCAATAGAAAAATGACACCTATCCATTTTTCTTGACTTAGCTCCACATTAGCACTTAACCATTACCTTAGCTATTGTTAGAAAATCAGACCATGGTTTAAAACTAAAAGAAACACAGTAACACCAACCGGATCATTTAACCCAAAATCATCTATTCAAAATTTCTCTCAAACCCTTAAAACACATCTGCCTCTTTCTTTCTCTCTCCCTTTTGCTCTATTTCCCCAATATCTCTCTAGAGAAGAAATTCCCCTTCTCTTTTTGTATGAAATTGAAATTTAAAGAAGTGTTAAGCCATGGAAGGCTGCTGTTTTCACAAGAATTCCGGTAGTGACACAGTCAGTGGAGGCCCAAAGGGAAAACCAACAATTTCCATGGCAGCTGGTTTTGGTATTGGATTTGGTGGGGACGTGAGAATTTTTGGTTGTAGCATCTTTGTCGAGAAGCAAAGATAGGATCCAAAGCCCACAAGCTCCGATCGGTTTTGGTATCGGATTTGGTGGTCATGGGAATTTTGGGTTTTGGTTTTAAGACTTATGCCTATTCGATCTTAACAGGGATGTGGTTGATGAGATGAAGGCATACAAATGTTTTAAGTTTTTTTGAATTTGTAATGTGGGGAGGTTAAATATCCTGAGTCCTAGTTTTAACTCTAGATTGTGATTGTGAGTCCTTTAGTTGTTAGGTTTCATGGTTTTGCATTTGAATGTTGTTGTTGATGCTGCGAAATTAATGTCCCAAAGTTTTGAAGAAAGATTGTATTGGTGGCTTTGAAGAATTGGTTCTGATGTGATACAAGGCCAAAATACTAAGGCACATGCAAAGGCAATAGTGTGCATTAAGGTGTGTTGGGTGATGCACAGTTGTGTGCATTGAGGTCTGCATTGGGGTGCGTGGGCTGCTGCTGTGTTTACCAAGGAGTTGAGTAATTGGTTGGGATGGTCAGGGTAGTTAGTTAGTCAGGCAGTTAGAGCAGGGTTGTTAATCATTAGGTAGTTAATTAGTTACTGTTAATGCATTGATTACTGAGATGTAATCATTGATTAGGGGATTAGTTAGTTAACATGTATTCTATTACATAAATAAGCTAGATTGTATTGATGAGGGTCATAAGGAATAACACATTTGATTTCACTTGCTTCCTTTATTGCTTTGTTTTTGGTGTTTGGATTTCATTGTAAATTTTGTTCATTTTGGCAATAAAATTTCTCAATTATTGGGCAGCTTGTTGTTGAGTTTGAGCTTGTTCCCAATTATATGAACTATTTTTGAATAGTGCCTCTCTCATTGAGTATCGGGGCAAATTATTGGTAATATTGTTAAAAGTGCAATTTCTCATTGAGAAGTGTAAGTATTTTGTTTTGATGGATGAACTCTTCAAAAAAAATAAGGTATTGATTCATCTTTAAAAAGGGACATGGAAGAAAGAATTCTAAAACATCATTTCCCTCCCAAAACCAGGCCATATACAATATCTAATATGAGGATCATAAGTATATTAAAATAACCACAACCATGAGCAAAGATTTTTTTTAAAACAAATGGAATCGTGCCTTATCTCTTCTAGCAGTGAGCAAGATCCAGTTGCCCCTAATATAATTAATGTACTATTTCTTTTAGTTAGTGCATTCACAGAAATTGCATAGCTGCATAAACTTGGAAATAAAAAAAAAAAGGGCATATGGATCACATGCTACTTGCATGCAATTAAAACATTGGGTAACAGATAGAAGTTACAAGTAATATAGAAGATACAAATATATTAAATTAAAATTAAAGTCTTTGTCATACAGGCATGTAAGCAAAAACATAAGTACATGACAATTTCACACCAGCTTCATTACAGGCATCAAAGACTTGTAAAGTCCACTCCAATAAGAAATCATCCAATTTCTCAATATCACATTTTTAGAGTACATGGATAAATCTATGCAATAGGAACATTCCAAAACTAAAAATGTCATAATAACTGGACAAGAATTTCCATGGCAACTGTTCAAGAAATCACTTTCCATAACTTTTATTTCATGTTGTAGTGACTCTATCTTACAAATACCATCCGCCAAGCACATAAGGCACCTACTAAAACACCATTTCACTCCCATCAAATTCCTAACCATGAACAAACTAGCAAACCTTTTTTTTTTTCTTTTCCTTGAGAAGGAACCAACTAGCAAACTAAGATAGATACAATATTCCAGAGATTTAATCCTCATTTCTTCCAAGGAAATGCAAACTTAAATGAAAGACACAAGTGATGAAATCTCTAAATAGTATACAACTATACTCAGTTTATACAATAGCCATAATCCAAAAATTCACAAGTGATGAAAGATACCAATTTTCCCAACACCAATTATGAACATCACAAATTCACCAAAAAAAAAAAAAAAAAAAAAAAATGCTTATAAGCACATTTGAAGTGAAAATACTTTTCATTTATATTAGTTATATTCAATTGGATGAATAACAATCTTGAATAATACAATTTTTGTCTAGATGATGAGAAGGCATAACAAAAGAAAATAGACAAAAGGAATGTAATATAACATATACTATAAATAAGCCTATTTTCATTGCTTTCAAAATACAAAAACAACATTTCTTGCTGCTTCCTCTCATCATCAATCTATACTTGTTAGTTGAATACTTGTTAAAAATCTTCCAAGTTGAATACTTACAAAAAATCTTTCAAGTCAGATCACTTTTGTCCTAGATTTAGTTGTGTAAATCCATTTAAGAAAGAATTCTGCAAAATTAGATATGGACATTTTCAGTTATTAGTAACAAAGTGATAACTATTGATACAAATAAATAAACATAACTAATGAGGAATAAAAAAAATAAAATAAAATAGCAGGTATATTTAATTTACTTACAATCAAGAGTCAATCAACTGCTTCAAATTGATGGATTTGTAATCTAGGCAAGTTTCTAGTTTATAAGTAGAACACTTGAACTTTTGGAAGTAAGAAGTGAAACAGTGACCAATTATAAGTTTATAACTACTTGTCAACAGTAACACTGAAAATCCATGGGCTGCAGCCTCCCTCAATTACATTAACAGTGCCAATGGTAAATCTTTGAATATTTTTCCATTTTAGAGTGTCCATGTTACAATTTTTTTTCTTTATTATTATTTTTTTCCCTTTATTCCTTTCATTTTACTGCATATGAAGAAATTGAATAACAACTAATTCAATTAAGGGTGAGCATGGGAGGGTGTCCTAAGATCACAGGATGCTAAAATTTGTGCAATTGATGATAGGTTGCAAGACATAATTGTCAGTGGCATCCCAAGAAACAGTAATGTTCATAAGTAGTCTATAAAGCTTACATCTAATGGAAAAAGAAGAATGGGTTCAAAGATGAAATCTTGGGTTCAACACTCACCAGATGCATGTGTAACTTTTTTTATGTTGTTTTTTGTTAATTCAAATGTTACAAGTGAGAGGGAGGACTTGAGCCCTAGTTCTCCTCATAAAGGAAACCAGGCAATGCCATCGAGCTACAAAGTTCTTGGCACTAGGGTGCACATGTAACTTAAAATAAAAATAAAATAGCAAGTATATTTACCTGACTTAAATGATTCAAGCAATCGTTACTTTGAAGCATGCTTGTTAAGCTAACATTTGGAGAAGCACCGCTCCAATAAGAAAAAGGGATCTACATTCAAATTATCTCAACATCAAATGGTAGATATTTATAAAAAAGAAATACAAGTGCATAAATCATTTTATTTTATTTTTTATTTGTACTTGATTTGATAGTTGAAAATGATTTGACCTATTGGTCATTGGCATGCCTAGAGAATGGAATACCTAAAAAAATACTATAAGAGATTAAAATGTATGATCATTTAAAAATAAATAAAAAAGAGGATGCAAGGGGCTTAGATCATACTTGATTATTGTAGTTCTCGACCATGGGTACATTAGATGAGGGCATCGGCTGGCATAAACTTGTACATTGTGGTGCATATGTTGAGATTTGTGAATTAGTGACAACTGTTGTAAGGCATATAGTGTTATTTTCATAGGACTATCGTATTGACAATGCAGGTAATAATGTTTTTTTTTTTTTTTTTTTGATAAACTTCAATGAAACTTCATTAAAAAAGTGCAGAACAGGGAGTCTACCTTACAAACTTTGACTAACACCAATGGCAGACTATCCTTAGTGAAACACATAGACTAGGGGGTTCTTAGAGCTAGCTTTGTAGCTTAATGAGCTGCTGAGTTGTAGGCTCTTCTAACCTAAACAAAAGAAACAAAAGAAAAGGCCCTATTGCTGAGTTACAAGTAATAATGTTATTTTCATAGGACTTATGGGCTACATATAGTACATTATTGACAACTATTCCAAAGGCAATATAGACAAGATAACATATATATAAGAAAAATTGTAAGTGTCTACAAATAAAGGGCAGAAAAAAAAAATTTTTTTTTTTTGACCAATGCAAACTTGGGTTACCCAAGTTTAAAGAGTCACTTGACTATGTAAAATTATTTATAGATAAAAGCCAATACCTTCTCTAACATGACCAGAGTTTGCTGGAAGTTCTCTTGTGGGCAATTGTTCTAAAAAAAGAGAGGAAATATTGGGCATTATTCACAACAAATAAATAATTGAATCATTGAACTAACATTTTTTTAATTTAAAATTTAAAAACAAAAATACTTACTTGATCTCATAATATTTTTTTAATGCCTTCCTTTTACGGTTCTCCATGTTGCTTTTCATTCTTGCATTTGTGACTCCTTTTGGTAGCACACATGGGGGATCTAATATAGGCAAATTATTGAGTAAGCAATTTGTCTTCTCAACATCACTGAAGATGGTATTATCAACAAAACTATTTTCTCTTTCACCATCATCTCTTGCCACACTTAACACCTCCATATCTTCTTAACTAATTCTATCATCTTTCTAATTTTTCTTTTGCACATTTTAGTATGTCGAGTTGTTGCTGCACTTTTTGTGAAAATTTCATAAACTAAGCGCATTAATTCATTACGACATGATGTCATTGACAACTCATCATTTGCATCGGTTGATTTTGCATGATCACATACAAAACTATCTTCCTTTGCATCTTTTGTCCATAGTTTCAAAATATACTGAATAGGAAGCTCTGTTACATTTTTCACAATAAGTATTCGCAAAGGATGTCGACATCGTAACCCCAGTGTTTCAAACATTTTACAGCTGCATGTTACAACATTATTTGGGGAGTTAAAACGGACAACATGAACCCTCTGACCACCTCGTTCAATGACTTCATAGGTGGAAGACGCTCCATCAGAATTAACATCTTGGTGTGTGACCTCGAAGGTAGGTGTAATTTCTAATTCAAATCTTTTAAATATTGTACAAATATAAACAGATGATGCATGTTGCAAAAGTCCACAATTTTGGACTATTTGAAAAGATGTACCTTGGTTGCAATGAAAATCTTCTTCTAACTCTTTCGTGCACATATTTTTTGAAGCTTTCTCATACTCATGTACAAATTCTGTTAGCCTTATTGTTTTGCATGCCATATGTTGAAAAACATTATTTGTACTCTCATTCCTAGATGAAGCTTTCATTCGGCAAGAGAAAATGTTATGACTAAAAACTGAACACCACCTTTCACGATTTTCATATAAGGTGCTAAGCCACTTATTGCCCACCAAATTGTAATCTCTAAGCAAGGCATCTCAATAAGACTCAAACTCTATTTCTATCTCACAATTATAAAGAATTTTATTAAATCTACTCTTAAATTCAGGATTCCCATAATGCCTTGGTAAAATTTTTGTAGCATTTTTTTGAGATGTGCCATAAGCATAGGCGATGGCAAGTATTAGAAAGCACAACTCTTACGGCATTCTTCATTACTTGACATTGGTCAGGAAAAATTGTCTTTGGTTTTTTTTTATTTCCCATTGATTCCAAGAATGTTTCAAACAACCAAGTAAATGAAGCAGTTGTTTCATCCAATAGAAATGCACAACCAAAAAGTACATTCTTCCAATGATGGTTGACACCTACAAATGGGGCACATATCATATTATACTTGTTAGTTTGATATGTAGTGTCAAAGCATATTACATCTCCAAAAGAGTTATAATCAATTCTTGATCTACCATCTCTCCAAAAGAAATTTGTCATTTGATTTTCTTGATCAACTTGAATTGCATAAAAAAACATAGGATCTTCTGCTTGCTTCTGTTTAAAATGGTTTACTAAACTTTAAGCATCTTCAGGCTCAACATTGATTAACTTCTACTTGTTCACCACATTATAGCAATCTCGTTTTATAAACCCAACATTTTCAAATCTCCCAGCTTCCTCAACTAAATAGGAATATGTATTTACTGTTCTTATACTCGCTTTTTTGAAAGTTCTTATTACACCTAACTGAGTATCAGTTATTTTTCGATTCGACCTTAAAAACAATCTTTCTTCAAGCTTTGCAAGCTCATGATTATGATTAGGATTGAAATGAGTAATCTTCCACTCACTATTTGTCACTGTAAACTAGATACTAGCTTCACAACTAGTCCTAGTTTGTAATCTTTTGAATTTCTTATCATCCAAATGGTCACCATCTCGTAGAAATCCTTCTTTCGAACACACATACTCTCGTTGTCTTACACCATTTTTTGCATATCTGAGCTTTTCTTTTCGAACACTAAACCCAATTCATATAGCATAATCATTATACAATTTATATACTTCCTCCTCACTGTGCACAACCATTCCAAGCAAATTTTCAACATCTTGTAGTTCTTCATCGGCTCTAATATCTATAATTAAAAACATCACGAAACACATTTCTAAGGAAACTCATATCAAAAGGATAATTAAAAAAAAAAGAAAAAGAATGGTGTGTGCGAATTAACTATTAATTGTAAGAATTTTTTTTTTTTTAACTATTTTTACATTTTGGACTTAAGGTTCGTTAAGAACTTGTGCTCTATTTGAAGACCAAAGAAACAGAGAGGCATTTAATAAACCCAAAAACAAAAAATAGGCAGGGATATGGAACAGTTTCCAACAATTCACACCACAGACTCATAAAAATTTAATTTTTAATATCTATAAACTAGATAGAAAGAAAACAACACATAAAAATTTCATTATTTTAATTCTTTCTCATCTTGGGCTTTTATCAAACACGTAAAAGATACCATATTTATAAAATACATAAAAAAAAAAAACAAAGCTAAGAGAATGATACAATGAAGAGTGAAATGAGTTTTTGTAACATACATACCTTGATTAATCTTGGTTAGTTGTAATGGTGGCATGTGGATTCCAGCAACCACTTCAGCCATAGTTTACTGTCAATCGTACTCACTATTCATCCAAGGGAGAAGAAAGAAAGTCCACCGTAAGATTGTTTGAAAGACTCGTCCAATGATGCGGGAAGGGAGAGGGAAGAGGATTGAGCAGGTAAAATAAAATTTTGGGTTTCAGAAATTGGGTGAGAAGGTTTGGGTTGTTGAGTTTGTTTTAGTTTTAACCTTGGTTTTAGTTGCTAACAAGAGTTAAGGTATTGGGTTAAATCCAGTTGGGTTTATTAGTTTTTAACCATGGTTTGATTTTCTAACAAGAGTTAAGGTAATGGGTAAGTGTTGATGTGGAACTAAGTCAAGAAAAATGGATTGGTGTCATTTTTCTATTGGGTGGCAGGAGCTGGGAGGACCACATCAGTGGTCATCCTGGAGGAACCAATAATTTCTCATGAGAAAGGGGAGTACGCATTTATGGTACTCTACGAGTATCTAATAATTTTTCTATATATATATATAGTTGAACCCCCCCCCCCCCCCAAAAAAAAAAAAAAAAAAAAAAACTAAAACCTCATTCTTCTGGTACACATCTATGAAAATATATATATATATATATATATATATATATATATATATTGTATTTGTATTTGTATTTGCTGTCACTAAATTTGATTTAGCAGTCTTGCGTTGATTTGCCACTCCATTGCTTTTGGGTTTAGATTGTATTTGTCTATTTCTTTAGTATTGATGAGTGATAATTTCTAGTCTACCTAAGCTTTACTACTTTAGTCTTCTTATCCATGGAAGATGACTAGTGGACCTCTTTTATTTGGTCCACACTCCTCTCCACATACCACACGTTTCATCATATTAAAATCAAATTTTCTTTTTTGGTTCAAGCAGAATTTTTTATCCTTTTAATTTTTTAATAATAAATTAAGTTTTGTGAAAAATAATATGTCAAATAAATATATAATTAATTACTACTAAATTAATTTATAATCAAATTTAACTTATGAAAAATATAATTTCATTATAATTTTCTAGTATTTAATTTTTTTTAATTGATACACCAAAAACGTATTGACCTCTTGTGATAAATTAATCAATTAATTTAGCCAAGTGAATTAATTAAGTAAATTAACATGCAAACGCGTGGTAGCACAAACAAATCACCAATAAACTAATTATGAAGTGGAAAATAAAAAACATGATGATTTGTTTACGAATGGGAAAAACCTAATGGCAAAAACCCCACCGGGTGATTTTCAGGTCACCACTCCCGAAATTCCACTATTATCACAACAAGCGGTTACAAGTAAAGGAATCCTAGTACCTTATACCAACCTATAGTTGAACCCTTACTCCAATACCCAAGTGGACTTGTTCTGTAGTGACAATTTCCCCTTTTGATGCACGGCTTCCAAGAACATGACTAACCAATGCACAAATCCCAGTACGCGACTTCAATTACCAACTGTAGAAGGTTGTTGGTTGCAAAGTTCATCAGTTCATCCTAACGATGAAGATCAAGAAGATGCTTGGTCACAAAATCTAAAGGTGCACATACACAGCAACTTCTTCAAGAATGATGAACTAGGGCAAAACTGTCTCCGGTCACAAATTACTTGAACATACTTTGCTTAATGCTTGTGCAACTTGTGTACTCTTCAACGGCCCTTAACAGTCCTTTTATATGTCTAGGGTTAGGAGAAAAGAAGACCTAAAAACATAAACACAGATCCCAAGAAAATTAGATCAGAATTCTGAATTTCATAAACCTCGACAGATAGGAGGTGTCAAGCAGGTGTCGAGTACACAGGGCTGGAATAGCTTTCTTAAGCTCGATAGATGCAGCTGTCGAGCTTTAATGAACTTGCACTTTCTTAGCTTGTTTCTAGGATAGTCTTGATGACTTTAACACTTGATCTTGAAACCTTATTCTTTGAAGTATTAAAAATACCTAGAACTATCAAATTACAAGTAAAGTGCGTTGTGTCAAAGGATTAACCAATTACATAAAAGAATGACATACGTTTTTAACAAGTGAACTACATATGTCTTAACATTAATTGTGTTCTATTTTTACGTTATAAATTAGGTTCTATTTTTCTTCTCTAGTTATTATAAACTTAGGGATAGATTTTTTTTTTTTTTTTTTAATGGTTTAGATTTATTTTTAAAGTTAAAAGTTATAAAAGAAGTTCTACAAACAAAAGAAAATAGCCCAATTGATATACTAAATTATATTAAAAGGTCTCTCTCTCTCTCTCTCTCTCTCTCTCTCTCTCTCTCTCTCTCTCTCTCTCTCTCTCTCTCTCTCTCTCTCTCTCTCTCTCTCTCTCTCTCTCTCTCTCTCTAAATGCATGTTTATGTATAGCTTATAGAAGTTCATTAACAATACATGTTACAGTTGCTTTAGTAGAAAAAAAGTTTTCTTAAATTAAAATTGATAAAATCATATTTAAGAATGACAATGTCACAAGAGACGTGAAGTTGATTAACCATATTATTTATTAAAAAAGAAATGTTAGAGAAGTTTGAATACAAAAATTTAGTATGTAATTTTACATCTAAAAAAGTGAGAAGAATAGATTTTAAGTAAAAAGTTATTTAAGTAATACTTTGCTTTTTAGAAGAATTTAAGTAATATGTTAGGTTCTAAAGACTTAAGATTTAATGTATTTAGAACTCTAATATGTAATATTGGCAAACCATGATCAAAACAATATGTATAATCTTGCTTAGGCTTGCTCAAAGTTATATATTTTATGTAAAGTTGGAATCGAGAGGCTGCAGATGCATTGGTGCATTTCGGCCTGGCTCGATCGATCGAAAGTCGGCCAGAATGTTTTTCTGCAGAATTTTCCAACTCAGCCCTACCTTATTAAACGTTTTGAGTTTTATATTTTTACCCTAGGTAGAAAAGACAAAACCCTAGCCACGTTTTTAAGAGTTGCTCTAGGTGTATTGTTGCTTATACATTGCGGTTTGTGTGAATCTCTTGTGAAATCCTTGAGGAGCTTTCCTTCACATAAACTTAGGATTTTCTAGGTAGAGATATTTTTCAATACCTTGATGATCAACTTAGTTGTTGCCATTGAAGCTTAAAGAATAATAAGTGTGGGTGCTTGTACTTGGTGGAGAATCTAAGAAAGAAGGAGTCCGTGAATTCGGAGTTTGCACGTGGTCGTGTTAGTAAGTTCTACTGGTGAGTAGCATTAAGAAGTCAAGCGGGGAGCTTGTAAGTCCTTTTGTATGAACTTCGATTCTTTCGTATAGTGGATTCAAGTTTATCTTGAGAATAGTTAGGTCAAATCCTCACCAGGTTTTTACCGTGTGGTTTCTTGGGTCATCATATCATTGTGTTATTTACTTTTCCGCTGCTTTATATTCTTGATATGATTGTTTGATTGTGATAACCTAGATTTGCATAATTTGACTAAGTTAATCACTTGGTTAATTAATTAGGCTAATTTGGTTGGCTTAAGGGGTCTAAAACCGTTCAAGTGGTATCAGAGCAAGTAGCTCTCTTGTTTGAGATTTTTTGATCTCTGAGCTGATCCTTGACCCCTGTTGTCATGAACATAGACACTCTCTTATTGTTCCTCCTCACTTTGATGGAAATAACTATGCTTATTGGAAAGTAAGGATGAAAGCATTCTTGAAATATATTGATGAAAGGGTTTGGAATTCCGTTGAGTACGGATGGGAGAAACCCACTACTCCTGTAAGTGAGTGACAAACTTCTCAAAAAGAAGTAGCTGGTTTCAATAGCAAAACTATAAATGCCATCTTTAATGCTATTTCTATGGAGGAATTTAAGAGAATCTCAAATGTTAAGGTTGCTCACACTGCTTGGAAAATCCTCCAGACTGTGCATGAAGTCACAAAGGCAGTTAAGATTAATAAATTGCAACAATTAACTTCTAGATTTGAAAGCATTAGAATATCTGATGATGAATCTTTTGATGAATTCTATGCTAAGTTAAAAGATATTGTTAATTCTGCTTTTAATTTAGGTGAAATCTATGATCAACCTAAAATTGTTAGGAAGATTCTTAGATCTTTAACTGAAGACTTTAGGCCCAAAGTGACTAACATTACTGAGAGCAAGGATGTGGACTCCATCTTTGTTGATGAGCTTGTAGGATCTTTTCAATCCTATGAGTTAGACCTGCCCAAAGCTAACAAATCGAAATCAATGGCCCTTAAGTCAGTTGATGATGTTGAGGTTGGTAGATTTGATGATAAGCTCTCTGCTACTGATATTGCGTACCTTGCCACGAACTTTAGAAACTTTCTTAGGAATAACAACAAAAAGGCAACAGGTACAAATACTGCTGAACCTAGAAACTTTAAAAAGAATGATCCCACTAAGGTTAATAACTTTGAAAAACCTAGAGAAAAAGTAGGTCAATCTTTAAACAATTCTTTGAGTCCTCAGTGTTTTGGTTGTCAAGGGTATGGTCATGTTAAATCTGAATGTCCTACTTACTTGAGGTCTAGGGGTAAAGCTATGGCTATAACCCTTCGTGATAATGAGGTTTCTGATGATGAGTCTGGATTTGATGATGATGGAAACTTCATTGCTTTCATTGCTACTATTGTAGTCAATGAAAACGTGTTTGTTGAAAAGAAACCTTCTGATGGAGAACTTTTTGAGGATGCAGATCTTCAAGAGGCCTATAATAAACTTTGCAAAATTACTGCAAAGGATGCTATGAATGTTGAACTTGGTCTGAAGAAAATTGATTCTCCTGAGCTTGAAAAGAAAAATTTGCTTGTTAAATTATTCGATGCTAATGATCTTTTAAACCATGTGAAATCTGAGAACATGCTCTTGCTTGATAAAGTTAAAACTTTGGAATATGATTAATCTGTTAATAGATCTGCTAGTTCAAAACATGATCAAATGCTGAATGTTCAAAAGTATCCTTCTGACAAATCTGGTCTAGGTTATGTTGAAAGCATCTCTATGTCTGCTCCTCATTCCACGAACTTTGTTCCTTCATCTTCTTTTGAACCTTCCATGAGTGAGGTTGTGAGTGAAACTATCAAACCCCCTGTGAGTGAGGTTGTCAAACCTATATAAGTTTCACCTCTTAGGAAGATTAGGGTTGATCTGGTTGAGTCTAAACCTAAGGAGTCTACCCTTTCTAAGAACAAGATGTATGGTAAACCTACTTGGGTTTGTCATTTTTGTGGAAAGTCTGGACACATTCATCCTAACTATTACAAGTTTCAAGCTACTAAGAGAGCAAACAAACCAAAAGTGCCTGTGCCTCAAGCACAAGATCTTATGGCACTCATTGGTGAATTGGTAAAGACTTTAAATCTTTATTCCTATCATGGAGTTGAAAATCACTCGAACGTGAATAAGAACTCCTATGCTTGTGGCGCATATAAAAGGTTTTGGATTCAAAAGACTCGATTTAATTGAGTCTTTTTGACATGGTCCTTATGCTTCATTGCTCTACTCTTTTATGACCATTGTTCTTTGGTTTTTGTGTTTTTGTGGTTTTTTTTTTCCTTGGAATTGCATTGCATAACATTTATGCATTTCATTCTAGAATTTATTTGTTTGCTCTTTTTTTTTTTTTTTTAAAAAAAAAAAAAGGAGGAAAGCAAATTGTGTTTGGCACTATTTTTCTTGGTCTTTGAAAACAAGGTTGGTCAATTTATTTACACATAACATGTCTTGTGTACCTTGTTTAGTTTTGATAAGCTTATTTATTGCACTTTACTAGTTGAAGTTTTGTAGTGCATGTTGTGTGGGAAAGATGTTTATGGTATTTATCACTTTGTCTTAATCTTGAAGTCACATGTTATTTTACTGTCAGACTTGATCTTTTTGAGAAAGGCATAAATTACCATCTCACCACTGTTCACTAGCCAATCATGATTACCTTAGTGCATATCATAAGATTTTGTACTCTTGTAACACATGCAAAAAAAGAACATAAGACGTCGCCTCGGTTTATTGCTTAATGCTTAAAATTGATGTGTACTATTAGGCTTGATGCCAACTCACATAACTAAAATTGGTGTGTACTATTAGGTTTGATGCCAATTCACATAACTAAAATCTGTGTGTACATTATGAGGCAAAATTCAAGAAACTTACATGATTGCAAGCTTATGTTCTAGGAGATGTGGAAGTTATATGATGTAACTCTTTAGGTGATAGTCTTTTTCGAATTTTATGTGATGGATTTTGTAGACGTTGTGATTGATTGCTATTCATATATCGCCTCATGTGTATCTTAAGCTTTTGTTAGTTGCACACACTACACATGTTACTCTTTGCTAAACATTGTACATGTTATTGTGTGTGTTTTTAGTCTGACCAATCAAGTTTGAAAATACCTTGAGTATTATGCAAAACATTTGTTTGCTTGAGAATTTAATGGGAGAATGGTTGAAATTTTCTTTGAAAAACTGGGATTAAAACTTGGTTTTTTGAAAAAACATTTCATCTCATACTTATGCATTTTGTTCTTCAATTTTAATGCCTTGAGAGTCGTGCCCAAAATGTGTTTATTCTTTTTCAAAACTGTTTTTTTCTAAAAATTTTTGTGAGCCTCTGCCTGTTTTGATCGATCCATTCTGTTTTTCGATCGATCAAAAATGTGCCTTAATTCTTTTTAAAAGTTTCGATTTGATTCGATCGATCGAATGTAATTTTCGATCAATCAAATGTAATTTTTGATGAATTGAATATCGCGAATTAGGTTTTTAAAAACACTATTCTTGACCTTTTCAACTCACCCTTTTCAAAAAGTTTTCAAAACTTTCTTTCTCTCTCCGACTCGATAAGGCCAAAGCTTTAATTTTTTGTCATTTTCTTCTGGATTTTTTACAAGGTTTTTGTCTTCAAGTGCCGGTATGTCTATTTTACCCCTTCTTTTTTTTTTTTTTTTCAAGTTTCATGCATTATTCTTTGGGGATTTCAAACCTATGCATATTTGGGGGTTTTTGATGATTCAAGCCAATTTTTTTGAAATTGATCATTGGGTTTTTGTTGGGACATGATATAAACATGATATTGATGGTTAAGTTTGATCAATTTTGTGTTTTGTGAAAAATTGAAAATTCCAGGGCTTGAAATTGATCTGAATTGGAGACTTTGTTCAATTGGGTTCAATTGATAAAATTGGCTTGTTGTTTTGATGAAATTGGTCATTCTAATCTGTTTTCAACTATGTGTGATGATCAATTCATCAATTTGCTTCAAAACATTCAAGTGGTTTTCCAAATTTTTAGGGTTTTTGTTAGAAACTCTATGCTCAAGCCAATTTTGTAAAATTGAACTTAATTTAAACTTTGTTTACTGCATTAGTACATGCATCATGACATTGTAATTATCCATGCATCATATAGAGTTTTGTTCTATAATATTTTTTGTGCTAACTTGCAGTCTGCCCTTAGTTTTGTTTTTGTGTGTGTGTGTGTGTGTTTTTTTTTTTTTTTTTTTTTTTTTTTTTTGGTTCTTTCTTTGTGTCTTTGTCCTTTCCTTAGCATCATACCTAGGAAGACTAGAGCTTATAGGTCTGTTCCCTCACTTTCTCCACCCCCACCTTCTTTTGACAGTGAGAAGTTTTCGAGTGAGAAAAATTAAGAGATTTTTGAGAAGCTGAACCTTAAGAAAAAGGTTTGGGCTGAGCGTTTTGTTTTATTAGATGAGCTTGATCCTACCATTAGGGTAAATTTTGAGCATCGGGGCTGGTTACCTCTACTAGATGTTTCTGATCCTCCTCTTCCAGCTACCCTGATTAGAGAGTTCTTTTTTAACATCTCTATTCACGTCTATGATTCCAACACTTTGGTAAAGAGTTAGATACGAGGTGTAGAGTACAACATTACGCCTACTGTAGTGGCTAATGCTCTAGGGGTACCTGTGGTCTAGCACCCTGTCTATCCTTATGATGTGTCTTCGCTTTTGAGTGATGTCATGTCATACATCACTGGGTCTTCTATCCAGTGGGGTTCTGATCCTAGGATCACCACTGCTGAGCTATCTGAGTTGCATTATCTCTTCTTTAGGATAGCCTGTCACTCTATCTGGCCTATTTCTCATCTTCACACCATTCCTCTCAAGCGGTGTGTGTTTTTGTATACTCTTGTTACTGATGCTTCTATTAGTTTCCTCATTTATTCCTTCGTTCTTTGGACGATGTTTATAGGAGTTCATCTTCTTCTCATGCTCTTGTCCATCCTATTTTTATTGATAGGACTTTGTTTTATCTTGATCTTGGTGCGTCTTTTTTTAGACAGAGGGCTGCTCATCTTCGAGCTGGCTCTAAATACCCTAGGTCTGAGCCTTCTGGTAATGCACCTCCTCCTTCCTCTTCTACAGGTACTGCTAGTGAGGATGTTCCTGATCTTGTTGGTGATGCCGCTGTTGCTGATGTTCCTCCACCTCCTTCGAATGACTTTGATATTCATCATACCTTGGAGACTGTCATGACTGTTCAGATGGCTCATAGTCAGATTTTGGTGGACTTGCTTGACGAGATTTGTGCTCTGTGAGCCAACTTAGCACATCTTCGTTCACCCTCACAACCTCCTTTTGATGATAGCATGTGATTGTCCTTTGGCATTTCGTCACAAAAAGGAGGAGTAGAGTTTTGACACTGTAGAGATGTTTTTGTAGTTAAGGGGAGTTTTTTGTTTTGCGGAGCTGGTGGAGATATTAGATTGTATCTAGGTGCTTCTCTTTGTATATCATTTTTTAAGGCTATTCATGTTAGGGGGAGTTACATTTTTTTTTTTTTTTTATATTCATGATTCTTGTTTCTTGAGTTCACTACTTATTGATTTATATTTATGAGTTATTCATTGATATATGTCTTTATTTTGTGTTGTGTGAAACATAAAAGAATGTCATACCTATTATTTTACTGTTTTCTGTCACACATGCATTTATGCGTTTGTTGAGTGTTTCGGGAATATATAGATTGATTTAATTGAGCTACTGTTTACATTTACAACTGATGGATAGTAGTTAGGATTGAATTTGTGTTTATAAGCATGATTTTTGTAAAGGGCTTTTACTTGTAGACTTTGAGCTTTTCAATTTGTGTTTTGTCACGGATTGCCGAAGGGGGAGTTTGTTAGGTTTTAAAGACTTAGAATTTGATGTATTTAGAACTCTAATGTGTAATATTGGCAAACCATGATGAAAACAATATGTATAGTCTTGTTTAGGCTTGCTTAAAGTTATATGTTTTATATAAAGTTGGAATTGAGAGGCTGCAGATGCATTGGTGCATTTCGGCCTGGCTCGATCGATCGAAAGTTAGACTCGATCGATCGAAAGTTGGCTAGAATATTTTTCTGTAGAAGTTGGCTAGAAAGTCGGAGCTTGCACGTGGTCATGTCAGTAAGTTCTACTGGTGGGTAGCATTAGGAAGTCAAGCGGAGAGCTTGTAAGTCCTTTTGTATGAACTTCGATTCTTTCACATAGTGGATTCAAGTTTACCTTAAGGACAGCTAGATCAAATCCTCCCCAAGTTTTTACCGTGTGGTTTTCTGGGTCGTCATATCATTGTGTTATTTACTTTTCCGCTACTTTATATTCTTGATATGATTGTTTGATTGTGATAACCTAGATTTGTATAATTTGACTAAGTTAATCACTTGGCTAATTAACTAGGCTAATTTGGTTGGCTTAAGAGGTCTAAAACATTTCATAATATTTTAAGTAATCTCATTTTAATTTTTTCTTAGTCCTTGTTGAGGTCTAAAAAGTCACAATGTTGCACCAAGGCCCAAAATTGCATAGAGAATTGAACCTCATAAAAATAAAATACTTGAGCTTGCAATAGAGAAAAAGATGGTAGGCATAAATCCATTAAGGGTTTTAAGGAAGAGCCCAAACCCACGAATGGGTAAGCCTTAGACTCATGAAGCGAAAGGAAGAAGAAAAGCACAGCCCGCAAAGGTCAGAAAATTGCTAGGGAGCCTAGTGGTAAGAACTGGGCCGGGATACCTAGGAACTGCTAAGAGCTCAAGATCCTCGGGACATGTAGCAAAACTAGGATTGGATTAAGACAGTTCAAAGGGGGTGCCAAGAAACACAAGGAATGAGAACAAATATGTCCCTATTAGCCCCCCAATGATGTAGAAAGGAATCAGAAGGCCTGGGAACCAACAATTCATGAACAAGGGGTTGGTACCTCGAGAAACCCAGAAAGAAGAACCATGAAAGGAAGTGGTTGGGAAACTTTCAACTAGGCAGGAAGGAATCGGCTCACTTGGGAAAAATGACAAAGGGAAAGATAGCCAAAAGTCGAGTTTGAAAAGGTGAGGTTTGGAAGCCTTGAAGGAAGAAGGACCAAAGGTCAGCTCTCTAAGGACACCCTAGAATGGAAAGTCAACAAGAGACTTTTAGGGAAGAAACACCAAAAGAAGAAAATTATGAGAAATGAGGAAGTGACCAGCCATCAATGTTGCTGGCACAACATTGGTTTTGGTACTCAGGGGAGCAAACGGGGGGAATCAGTCGTACCCCGAAAACTTTAGGATGACACTATAAAAAGGGGAAGTAGCTAACAGTGAAAGATATTCAGCAACAGTAAATTAGAATAGAATCATTGAGAAACTTTGTTAGAATTCAAAAAAAAAAAGGAAAGAAAATAGAGGGAAATATCGCCCGTTATCCTCAAACAGCCACTAGAGAACACACTTGGATTCAAAGGGATTCAAACTTTGCAAGTCTTAGAGGCTTGAAGAGTTATCTAAGTCTGTGATTTTTGAACTTATTTGGACCTTGTAACATGTCCTAGTGAGCATAATGTATTACACAATTAAGAAAGTAATGGAATATTTCACATTGTCTTAAGGACCCTTAACGTTTTATTTTGTCTTTCTTTACCACATTGCCCCTTTATTGTTTCTTGCTATTTAATGAACATATTTCTTGTTTGCTAGCATGTATGTGTTATAGGATTCATGTTATGTGCACCATCTGGTTCGTAATCATCCTATTAGCTGTGGTGAATCAAACTCAATCCCTTAAAACAATAAGTAAAAGACCCAGGGTCTTTGTTTCTACTTGGGCTTGGGCATCGTCCAAAAAGGACCCACACAGGCCCTAAAATATAGAGGTGGCAAAATTGGACATGATCTATGAACTCAACACGGCATGACATGAAGTTAGCAGGTTATGGGTTGAAACTTAACAGGTTCGTGTCATATTTGGGTTGACATGGCTGACCCATTTAATAAATGGGTTGGGTTAGTGTTGAATATAGAACCTGTTTAACTCATCTGACCTGTTTAATTAAATGATATTTTACTAATATACCCTTTAAACTCTAGGTACATAAACTTATTAGTTGTTGTGGTTTATTTTCTTTGACATATTGTAATTGATTATTTGTAATATTGTGATATACTTTAGTTTTGAATGATTATTTGTGATACAACTACTCGTTAGTTCTAAATTTTATATTAAAAATATTTATTTGTTTTATTCATAATTTTTTTTTTCACTTTGATAAAATCTGATAAACAGATCGACACAATTGGCCCGTTTAATAAATGAGTCGTGTTAGGGTTGGGGAATCTTGACCTGTTTAATAAAAATGTCGAGTTAGTGTTGACTTGTATCGTCGAATACTCATGAGTTTACATGACACGAACTCGACATGCGAACACGAATTGCCACCCCTACTAAAATGCATGGGGCTACAGTTGGAAAGCCCATGGCCCACCAAAAAAAAAAAAATGCTCTTCTTTTTTCTTTTTCTTTTTTGATAATCAAAAACATCTTCCTTTCACAGTCAAGGCTTTGGCTTTTTAACAGCATTCCAGACTAGTGAAGCATTCTTGACTGCTTAATAATTGATCTATTCTGAATCTGCTTTCCTCATTTTTGAAATTAGCCACTCTGTTGAATCTCTTCTAAACAATTAGCACCCACCTTACTTCATTCTCAGGACATTCATACACAGGCTATCTTTGTTTGTTGCTACCATTCATGTAAGTTTGCAATTAAACCTACATTAAAGTATTTGGTATGCTTGATTCCCAAACCTTCATTCTTCTTAGACTTGCATAAGTGATCCCAAGATTTCTAGGCTAGGTACCTTACACACTTTTATTTATTTATTTATTTATTATTCCTAACATAGGTGGAAAGTTACAGGAAGCAAAACACGTTTGATTCAAGAAAAAATAACATCAAATCAATTAGAGTTCCTTAAATCCACAAGAAGAATTACTAGAATCCACTAGAAAATAGAGAAAAAATTTTGTAATTTTTTAAAATATGTATATGAATATTAATTGAAAATTTGTTTACATGCTTGGAGGTTAATTGAAAATATATTTTAAAGCATATCCTAATTGATATCCTATCATAATAGGACTCATTTCACTTAAAAAAAAAGTATTAAATGGACCTATAAATAAGGAAATGATAACTGTAAGGTTGAATTTAATCAACCATCTTGTTAGATTTATTCTGTGCCAATTTACTTGTAATTCAGCACTTAGAAACCTTGTATTTAGGTAGGAATCTTGTAAGGGTAGTGTGTGAGAGAGTGTGAAGAAATACTCAAGAATGTGCAATGAAGCAGGGACTCGCAACTGAATCTTGCGGGTGGCTCGTGACTAGCAAGCCGACAGATGATGCACATGAGTGAAGCATGCAGAGAATCTGAACTATCATGCCAGCTATTGCACTACAAGACAAAAAGTTTAGACTGGCCATTCAGTTAGCTCGCGGCTTGAACTCGTGACTCAGTCAAGTCGTGAGGCCAAGTCACTAGCCAGCTCTGTTTTGGAAAAACTAACTCTTTGCATTCCTTTCTCACCCTAATATAAATACTCCTAATACCCATGAAATGTAGAGAGCTTCTAGAGAGAATTTTTAGAGAGAAATTCTAGAGAAAAACAAGATTGACTAATCCACAATCTTTACATAGAGACTCTTCAAATTCCTCTACTCTTACCTACATCTGTGAGAAGGCTATTTGGTGCTTTGGGAAGCAGTTAGGAAATGACCAATGGTTATTGGTTGATGCTATGAGCTATAGCGGAATCTGGTAAGCTAAAAAAGACAAAGGTTCGACGCAATCTCGTTGGAGCAAGAAGCTTGGAGGGCTTAGGTACACTGGGTAGATTAGGCTTGAAGGATCTTCTACTGTTCATGTATCCCAACTTCAGTCCTTAGTGGATTATTGACCACTTGGAGGGTGGTGGAGAGGTTGTATGTCGAGGACTTTGGTTTCCTCTTTGATAACACATCATTGTGTTGTTCTTATATTTGCATATCTCTTTCCTTAATCTTTGCCATTTAATTTCTGCTGTGGATGTGATTTTAATTGGTTTAGATTGTTTATCAATTTTGTTATTTGCTTATGTTCATTTTCTGCACATATACTGTTTGACATTAAGCTTGAATTGATAATTTTGTATTTGGGGGTCTAAACATTCATAGTGTTTTATACGTCAATTGAACATTCAATTGGTATCAGAGCAAGTACACTCGCTGTGGTTTTATTACCTGAGTGTGATCCTAGACCCCTTGGCTTGCTATGGAAAGTGCTATGGCAAAGGCCAATACGAAGTGGACTAGAAGTGTTTGTGATAATGACTCTATGAGTATATTTGGAGATTGTACTAGTAATGAACTTGTAGAGTTATTTAAGTCAAGGAAACATGCTAGAATTTTTATACACATGCTAAAATCATAAGTTCATAGAAATCATGATGTTCATAATAGCTTGTGTGAGTCGATTTCCTTGGTTAAAAAATATAAGAAAAGGAATAGACGATTATGTGATAAACTTGATGGTTTGAAAAGAAAGCTACATTCTTCTATGAATGAAGAAAATAAAGATGAGTCCTACTTTGATGGTCATGAATGCCTATCACTTGCTTGGTTTTTTGTTCATACCGCATTGAAAGTGTTTAATTCATGTTTGTGGTATCTTGACAGTGGTTGTTCAAGGCATATGATTGGAGATAAGTCTTTGTTCAAAACTCTCAAAGAGAAGGAAGATGGTTATGTGACATTTGGAGATGGTAATCACTCACAAGTTCTAGGAAATGGAACTGTTGAGATTTTGGGACTGCCTTTGTCAACTGATGTGCTGTACATCAAAGGATTGAAAGTGAACTTACTGAGCATCACTCAAATATGTGATGAAGACTTCTCAGTCCAATTTTCGAAGAAAGTGTGTCTAATCCTAAATGATGAGGGTGTTCAAGTGTTGAAGGGACTTAGGACCACTGACAATTGCTATGGTATCATTCCCAAACTGAGCATAGTGTGTTGAAGTACTTGAGTGAATCTCTTGGAGCTATGGCATCAACGACTTGGGCATGCTAATTACAAGCAAGTGGCTAAAGTCTCAAAACTAAAAGCAGTGGTTGGTTTACCAAAGTTTGGGAAAATTGAGAAAAGTATTTGTGGTCCATGTCAAATGAGAAAACAAACAAAATCAGCTCATCCTAAGGTGAATGTAGTTGCTACTTCACGACCTTTGGAGTTACTTTATATGGATTTAATGGGTCTAACAAGAACTGAAAGCATGGGCGGAAAGCGCTATATTATGGTGGTAGTTGATGATTTTTCAAGGTACTCTTGGGTGGAATTCCTTAGAGAGAAGTCGGAAGCATGTGATAAAATGAAAAAGTTATGCAAGAGTCTACAGAATGAAAAAAGGGGTTCCCATAGTCAAAATCAGAAGTGATTATGGGAAGGAATTTGAAAATACTAAATTTGAAACTTTTTGCAATGAGCATGGCATCAAGAAGGAATTTTCAGCTCCAAAGACTTCACAACAGAATGGGGTGGCTGAAAGAAAGAATTGGGTGATCCAAGAGATGGTAAGAGTCATGTTACTCAACAAAAACATTCCACAAAAATTTTGGGCTAAAGTTGTGAATACATCATGTCACATTGGGAACATAATTTATTTTCGAGCAAGGGTAAAGAAGACGTCATATGAAATTTGGAGAGAAAAGAAACTGAAGTTGAAATATTTTAGAATATTTGGAAGTAAGTGTTACATTCTAAATGATAGGGAAAATCGTAGAAAATTTGATGCTAAAAATGATGAAGGGATATTCCTAGGATACTCCATAAATAGCTGAGCATATAGAGTGTACAACAAGCGCATTAAGACGGTGATGGAGTCAATAAATGTGGTCATAGATGACACCATCTCAAAAAAAGACATTGATGATGATGGCAAGGGGCTAAATCTTATGAAGAATGAGGATGATGATGATATGTCTATAGGTGATGATGCTGAGAAAGAATCACTGGAAAAGGAGTCTACACCTCCTATATCAAGAAGAGAGACTAGATCAACACAAGGAGTTTGAAGCCCACTCACACCTCCAGAAGTCCAATCTTCGATCTCTCATGATAAGGAACCTTCAACTTCCAAGAGACCATTGTCAAGAGTAACTCTTAATCACCCACTAAGCAATATCATTGGTGATGTGAATGAGGGACTACGGTTGAGAAGAGGACCAAGCTATAGTATGAATCATGTGACGTACAATTGTTATCTTGCTCAATTTGAATCCAAGAAGGTAGAGGAAGCTCTCAAAGACAAGAATTGGACAGAGTCTATGCACTAAGAGCTACATCAATTTGTTAGAAATGATGTATGGGAGTTGGTTTCAAGGCCTAAGGATACACATGTGATTGGCACTAAGTAAATTTTTAAGAACAAGACTGATGAAGATGGTGAAGTTGTCCGAAACAAGTCTAGATTGGTGGCTCAAGGATATACCCAAGTTGAAGGCATAGACTTCGATGAATCGTTTGCACCGGTAGCAAGACTAGAGTCAATTCGAATTCTTCTCTCCATAGCATGTATTATGGATTTCAAGCTGTACCAAATGGATGCGAAGAGTGCTTTCTTGAATGGCTTTCTAAATGAAGAAGTGTTTGTTGAGCAACCAAAGGGTTTTCAAGACCCTCATTTTCCGGATCATGTGTTAAGGTTAAAGAAAACATTGTTTGGGTTGAAGCAAGCACCAAAAGCATGGTATGATCGCCTCACCACATACTTATTGGATCATGGTTTCAAGAGAGGTCAAGTCGATCAAACATTGTTTGAAGAGATGAGAAATCTCTCCTTGTTGCTCAAGTGTATGTGGATGATATTGTTTTTGGATTCACAATTGATCAACTAGCTCATGAATTTTCTGAAGAAATCATAAGGGAATTTGAGATGAGCATGGTGGGGGAGTTAAACTACTTCCTAGGGCTTCAAGTGAAACAATGGAAAGATGAAATATTCATCTCTCAAGAGAAATATGCTAAAAAACTTGTCAAAAGATTTTGTTTAGACTCTAAGAAACACATTTCCACTCCCATGAGTTCCTCAGCAAAATTGAGCATAGATGCAGCTGGTGTTGACGTAGACCCAACACTTTATCGAAACATGATTGGTAGTCTTCTCTATCTCACTACAAGTAGGCCAGACATTGCTTTCAATGTCGGGATATGTGCACAATTCCAAGCAGCTCCTAAAGAGTCCCACTTGACAGCAGTCAAGTGAACTATTTGCTATATCAATGGCACATCTGACTTTGGGATTTGGTATTCAAAAGATTTGAATGGGTGTTTGGCAGAATATTCAGATGCTGACTGGGCCGGATGCATTGATGATAGGAAAAACACTTCCGGTGGTTGCTTCTATCTTAAGAATAACTTGGTTTCATGGATGAGCAAAAAGCAGAATTCAGTATCTCTTTCAACGGCTGAAGCTGAATATATAGTAGCAGGAAGTTGTTATACACAACTACTATGGATGAGAAAGCTACTACATGGCTATGGAATTTCTTAAGACACTATGTGTGTATTCTGTGATAACACTAGTACCATAAATCTATCAAAGAATCTAGTTCAGCACCCGAAATCCAAGCATATCGAGATCCGATATCACTTCATTCGGGACTTGGTGGAGGACAAGATTGTGTGTCTAGAGTTCATCAACACTGATAATCAAAAGGTAGACATATTCACTAAACCTCTTGATGGTCCAAGGTTTGAATCTTTGCATAAGACCATTGGTGTCGTTATCATTCCTTGAACTCTATCTTCCATGTGATCTTTTTGTGTTTATTTATGCATTTTTCCTTTTGGTCATACATGTTGTGTGTATTTGCATTCCTTTACTTAAAATGTTTTTACATTGTTGTTTTTAATCAATCTTTTCTTACTTTTGTGCCAAAAATCCAAAAACACATAAAAAGTAGAAAATTCAAAAAGTTTAATCGGCATTGTTGAGTTTTGTCTCAAAGCATGTTTTGCCTTGTACCTTTGTACTTATGGCTTTGTCCATCTACGAGCTTAGCTTGTTCCTTATGCACTCATATCATTGTGGAAGAAATCTTAAAATCTATGTGACTGTTGTAAATAGATCTTCAACCTTGTCATGAATGATTAGTGAATGATTTTGTTGAGCTTGAGACATGCATAGACTTGTGCCTATATATCTTCCCACTCTTTATTTTGTTGTTTTTGCTTAAAGAACTCACTAAATGTAAATCTCTAAATGAAAAGAGATATTGAGCTGCAAAAGCATGTCGCACAAACTAGTATTTGACTAGAAAGAAGGGAAAGTGACCAAAAATTAAAATGTATGATGCCTGAAAAGCCAAAGGCTTGCTCATCAAATTGAAATATCAAAAATTTCAAACGTTGATCTCAAAATGAGATGTATTGATTCAAAAAGATCAAATGATATGATGTATATGGAACCAAATGAAAAGCTTTAAAGTTATGTTATCAAGTTTTATGTGGGAGGTAACATATGCATATTTGTATAATTGAGATGGGTTACATTATCTAGTGCTAATTGTGTATGCCTTAGTTGAATTGATCATTGAAGCTTTATATTGGACTAAAGACTATCTCATTTTTGATATCCACACACATCACACTTGTTTATGTTCAATGAATGCCATTGATGTTGATGACCTCTCACCTAGAACAAAGAGGACCCGTTCACAATCAGGAGTGTTCAATCCCAACAAATTTAGATCCTATGCTACCTTTCAGACTCATGAGAATTATTTCAGAGATGCTACACCATTGGTTGGAAGGGCTGTTGATCAATCTTCTCTTTTTGACACCGTCATTCCTAAATGGTTTGCTCACAAAGATTGGAATTACCTTCTCTCCAACCTTGATGAAGCATATGAGATTTTGGTAAAAGAGTTTTATGCCAATGCAATTGTTGAAGCTGAAGGACTCAAGTACTAGGTTAGAAGTAAAAGTTTCTCAGTCTCTTTCGCATATCTGGCTGAGATCCTTCACATCAACTGGCCGATGCTTACAAACTCATCGGTTTATGATGATCTATGTCCAAATGAGGACCTACTTCGAGATGCTCTTGGTAAAGACTTGGAATTCTCATCAAATGGGAACTCAATCAGTGTTTCCTCTCTTCCTCCGAAATTGAGGGTGCTTACAATCATCATGTTTCACAATCTATACCCATTATCTAGCACTGGGTATATGAACCTCGGACATGCCTTGTTTCTTCATGATCTGATCTCTGATGTAGAGATTGACGTTTATGCACATATCTTTCATATTCTGTGCAAAATGGTTCTACAAACTGATTCAAGGACATTCATTCCTTTTTGCTGCCTTATTTCTAGGATATTGAAGCTTAAAGGGATTCATCCATCAACAGATGAGTTTCCCTACACAAAACCAACTCCAATCAACATGCGTATGCTTAACACTAGCATTGGTCATAGTCAAAAGGGAATCAAAACAGAAACTTTAGCATCTCACAGTGGTTCGTGCTCTAGTTCATCCTCATTTGACGAGAAGCTAGACAACATTGTGGCATTTGTCCACGAGTTGAGCACCAAGATGTCCAGACTCACATCTATATTGCACCATCACAACATTTGGTGGGATATGAAGTTCACTTTTCTCTAAACTCAATTAGACCAGATTCAAAGAAAGGTAGAAGAAGATAAAGACTAGTTATTCCATGATAAAAAGGGGGAGATGATGTTGATAGGGGGCGAAAGAGCTGGATCAAAGGGGGAGATTTCAGCAAGCAGGCCTATGTTTAATATTTTACTTCATATTAGCATATTTCAGTGTTTATGTTATATTATTCAGTTTTAGTTTATGCATTTTTTACCTTTTTCTTTTGTAAGCTTTTAAGGTCTTTGTACCCATGCTTTGTAGCTTTTGTACTTTTTGTTAAATGTTATGCATTTTCTTTTAGTACATCACTCTTGTGCCCTTTGTTGGATTTTATATCTTTAATGCAATTACCTTGTGTTATTGCATTGGTTGAGTGTTGGACATGCAAATGATACTTTGCAATTGAGCTTATTAACTTGCATGTCTAGATGTTCATTTCATGTGTGAATGAGCATTGTGATCACTATTTATAGTGATTGTTCGTTTTTTATTAAGCCATGGTTTATTACTTATTTCCATTTTGCTTGATCGCATTGTGCTTACTCCATATGCATTACAAGTTTTCTGCATACAATGATCATATTGTGTGTGTTGTGTTTCAGGAGATACTTGTTCTTATGGTTCAAGAGTTTCATAGATTCTAGAGTTAGGTGTAAGTGAGTTTTGATCAACTGTTCCTAATTCACGAGTTAAGTTTAGAGTTTGTTGTAGGGTTTTGTCATGGAATAGCCAAAGGGGGAGATCGTAAAGTTGAATTTAAATAACCATCTTGTTGGCTTTATTTTATGCCAATTTGCTTGTAATTCAACACTTAGAAACTCTATATTTAGGTGGGAATCTTGTAAGGGTAGTGTGTGAGAGAGTGTGAAGAAATGCTCAAGAATGTGCAATGAAGCAGGGTCTTGCGACTAGATCTCACGGGTGGCTCATGACTAGCAAGCGGTCAGATGATGCACATGAGCGAAGCATGTAGAGAAGCTAAATCGTCATGCCAGCTATTGCACTATAGGACAAAAAGTTCAGACTGACCATTTAGTTAGCTCGCAACTTGAACTTGCGACTCAGTCAAGTTGCGAGGTCAAGTCGCCAGCTAGCTATGTTTTGAAAAAACTGACTCTTCATATTCCTTTCTCACCCTAATATAAATAACCCTTATACCCACAAAATGTAGAGAGCTTCTAGAGAGAATTTTTAGAGAGAAATCCTAGAGAAAAACAAAATTGGCTCATCTACAATCTTTACATAGAAACTTTTCAAATTCCTCTACTCTCACCCTCTCCATTGTTACATCCTTAAGAGGTTCTTACCCAAATCATTTTTCTCATCATACCCACATCTGTGAGAAGGCTATTTGGTACTTTGGGAAGCAGTTAGGAAAGGACCAAATAGTTATTGGTTGATGTTATGGGCTATAGCGGAATCTGATAAGCTAAAGAAGACAAAGGTTCGGCACAACCTCATTGGAGCAAGAAGCTTGGAGGGCTTAGGTATACTAGGTAAATTAGGCTTGGAGGGTCTTCTGCTGTTCATGTATCCCAACTTCATTCTTTAGTGGATTATTGACCACTTGGAGGGCGGCGGTGAAGTTTTATGTCGAGGGCTTCGGTTTTCTCTTCGATAACACATTATTGTGTTGTCCTTGTATTTGCATCTCTCTTCCCTTAATCTTTGTCATTTAATTTCTGCTGTGGATGTGATTTTAATTGGTTTAGATTGTTTATTAATTCTGTTATTTGCTTATGTTCATTTTCCGCACATATACTGTTTGACATTAAGCTTGAATTGATAATTTTATATTTGGGGGTCTAAATGTTCATAGTGTTTCATACGTTAATTGAACATTCAATAACCCTAAACTTAAAATTCTGAAAATTACATAAAAATATCAAAATTAATAACGAAAATTAAATTGTAGATTTTTTCCTGCATCAATTCCACCAAAATCTCATTGTCGTAGCATCAAGCTTTTCACAGATCCTGAATGGAGCTTCATTCATTGATAAGGAGTATGTTGGCAATGCCTACACAGTTTTTAACTTTTTATCAAGGCACGTCTACCAGCCCATGACAAACATTTACTCCTCCATCCTTTTAATCTTGCTTCCAACTTGTCTTAGAGGAACTTGAAGTCCCAGATTTTGTTTCTTGAGGTGGAAAAAGGGTCGCCTAAATACATTACATAATTCTCAATAGCTTTCACCTGCTGAACTTATTTTAATTCCCTCCTTGAGACTAACTTATTTTAGTTCTCAATAGCTTTCGCCTAAATATATTCTTTTATTTGATTTAGAATTTTTATTCTAACCTAATCTAAGTGTATATGTGTGTGAAACCCCCTCTTAGAGACTTGAACCCCATCCCTTACTCCCAACGCTCCACAAGCATTTATAATTGTGGAGTGACCACCGCACCAAGGGTGCGTGGTGGTTATTCTTTTATTTGTTATTTGCCTTGGCCAACTGCAATATTTCTCCAAACATTCATTGAGGACACTCGCTTCTCTTTTATTTTCTTTAGAGAACATAATAATATCGTTTGCATACATCACATGAGAGTTCTGTAGGTCCACCGATGATTATATTGATCCCACTGCATCTTCCATCCACATGCTCTTTTTCAATAAGCTTCCATAGAACTCCAACGAAGTTTGAAGAGGTTAGGGGACAAGGGGGTCCCCTCGCCCAAGCCCTCTAGAAAGGTTAAATCAGCCTGTTTTGCCACCATTTACGATCACATAAAAATAATTTGTTGAGATACACTCCCTTATCCAAGCCAAAAAAAAAAAAAAAAAAAAAAATCTCGGGTTGAAGTTAATCATTTGAAAAAAATCTAATGTCACAAATTATTACATTCTTTTGTCACAAATGTAATATGGCAGAGTGAGAGTGGTAAAAAAAATGGCGAGTTCATGTATAAATGATAGACAACCACTTACAATTTGTCATGTTATAATTGCAGTAAAAAGTTTTTAAGTAATTTGCGGTCTTAAAATCACTTGCCAAATTTTTTTTGCATGTCCTAAAATCACTTGCCAAAATTTTGTATTACAACCGATTAGAAATTCCAGTTTACTCTGTCGTATTCTTTTGGCAAGTACACTTTCATCTATTTGAATAAAATGATGGTACATAAAACAAGTTTGATTTAAAAAAAGAAAAGAAAAGAAAAGAAAAATACATGTTTCACAACAAATCCCCAACCAAACACGTCGGAGACACCCCTGTATCTGTATGTGAGTTTATAATTAATGTGTAGGCAGAAAAAAAAATTAAGTATTTATTTTACAATGCTAAATTTGTTTTTAAAGATTTTGATATATATATATATATATATATATATATTTTTTTTTTGTTTTGTTTTCGAGGAAAAAGATTTTGATAGTTGTATTTAGGCAAAACTACATTATTGGTTCTTGAAGTTTACTCTGTGAGTACAATTGGTCTCTTAAGTTTCAAGTGTGTGCTATTGGTTCCTTAAATTTTTTTTTTTTTTTTTTTTACAAGATAAAAATCTACTTTAGCCTAATCTAAGTGATTATGAGTATGAAGCTCCTTCCTAGAGACTTTAACCCCAGCCTTTACCCCCCAGACCCTACATCTCACAAGCATTTATACTTGTGGAGTGACCATTGCACCAAGGGCGTGTAGTGGTCCTCAAGTTTTAAAAATGAATAATGTTAATCCTTCTGTTAACTACAATTTACTTATATGACTAACTGAGTAATGACTTGTCATTTTTTTTAATGATGTGTCATTTTTTAATTTAAAAAATTACAAAAATTATTAGAAATTACTAAAAATATTAATATATATACGTTTTACAAACTTATTATGCCACGTAAGTGACTTAAAAAATAGTTTTACACGTCCAGCATCCTTATCATTTTGGTAAAAACTTAATAATTAAAAAAAATTAAAAATTGCATATTTCTCTCCTCAGCCTTTCTCTCTCATGTTCTTCGTTTGCCATCTCTTAGAAAATACCCAATATCAAACTCTAATTCAACTGACTCATTTGCACAATATCAGCATCTCTTATGAGTCAGAATCAACGATGAATAACTTTATTCAATTTCAAAATATTTTCTAAAGTCCCCCTTTTGTTTCAATTTCACTAGGGTTTCAAATCTAAATATAATTTTGATCTTCTTTTCAAACCTAATCAAAATTTCCACAATGCATATGAAGCCCTATGGAAAAAGACGAAAGAGCAACAACTCCATATACCTCCAAATCTAGTTCCTATTTGAATTGACTAAATAGCAATGGATTACAATTGTTTCAGATACTAATAAGTTATAAGGATTCAAACAGAAACTTAGGTGTGGTATTTGAAAGTTCAAAAATTAAGGCATGAAAGTTAGAAATTTTCAAATATTTGAAGAATTTTAGGTATTATATATAGGTTTTATTATCTGGGAAAAAAAGAAAGAAAGAAATATTGGTCATTTTTCTTTCTCCGCCCTAAACCAGTGGTAGTCATTGTGAGAATCTTTGTTTCCTATCACATTTGTTGCACTCAAAATCTTCTTTGTTGGGTTGTTTGCATTGAACCTTAGACTTCTCTTAGCTCTTGATTTTTGTTGAGTTTCCCAGCATATTTTGTTGGCTCTGAGGTATTCTAGCAACTTGATTGGAAAACTGGAAAACGATGAAGTGATAGGGAAATACTTACATAGGGAATTACTTACGCAGGGGAAGAGAGGGTGGGGTTGAAGCCAATATATATATTTTTTCCATAAGAATAAATAAAAATCAATTAAAAATGACATAAGACACTTAAGTTGCCACATCAATTTGTAAGTACTTTTAGTAAATTAAAAATGTTACGTCATTATTTTGTTAGCCACATAGACAATCTCACTAACGGTAGTTAACAGAATGACTAATATCACTCACTTTTAAAATTTGAAAGACTAATAGTGCTCACTTGAAACTTGAGGGGACCGATTGCACTCACAGGATAAACTTCAGGGACTAATAATGTGGTTTCGCCTTGTATTTACTTAAAAATTTTAAAATCAACATAACATATGCTTATATGTACTTTAAATGTACCCATCGATGTTGAAGCGTAGTATTTATTATAACAATGCTTTTGTTAAGCCACGTCAGTGACCACATCATTTACTTATTTTCTCTTTTTAAAAATTTTATTCTCTCTATTCTTAAAAAAAAAAAAAAAAAAAAAAAAAAAACACCCTCCTTCTTCCTATTAGTTTACATTTACTATTACAATTCCTTCAATATTTCCTCTCTCTCTGCCTCTTTATCTCCCCACTACTCTCAACTTTATTGTTAGACTTTCTTCTTCATTTTCTCTTTTATATATTTTAACTCTTCTTTTTTCCATTTTATTTTGTATAAATTCAATATTATTTTTCCCATTCAATCCATATTTTTCCCACAAAAGAATTGTGAGTATTCTCTCTCTCTCTCTCTCTCTTGGGGGATGTTTGTTCTTTCTTATGATTCTGACTAAGGTTGATGTTTTTTTTTTTTTTTTTTTAATATTAAATATGTGTTTTGATATTTTTTTTTTCTAAAATTTCTCATCACAAAGTCTTCTCACTCCCTTTTATAGCTTTGGTTGAATTTTGGTTTAGGTCAATACTTAGTATTTTTTTTTGGAAATAAAAACTTGAGTTTATATCAAAACACAATTTACATGACTATGAATTTGAATGTACTACCAATTTTTTGAGTAATAAATTATTATATAGCCTATTTTTTATTCCTTTGGTTTCAATTTAATTTTGGTTAAGATAACATTGTAATTTTTTATGGGTTTTTATTATTATGATAATCTCTTTAATCCTTAAGAGATGAGAAATTTGAATGATAAATTTAAAATTTATTCAGTTTAGTTGTATATCAGGTAAATATAACATACTACAATACATAAGTTAAAAGAATATGGTTCACCTTAAAAAAGTATTAATCAAACATACAAAAATAATAATATTAAAAAAGCATTAATCAAACATACAAAAAAGAATAATATGATATATTTGTAAAGATAAAAAGATAAAAAAAATATATTTATAGAAATATTTAAAAAAGAATAGAAAATACTTGAAGTAATTGTCACTTTTTATATATTACATCCCATTACATAATATTTTTATATTCCAACGCATTGTGTAAGTCTGCAACTAGTAGTTATCAAAATTGAACCAAAGGTTATCCCAATTGAAGGATAGGTTCAATAGTTCATTAGTTTAACCAGTGGTCCATTGATTGAATTGTACAACAATTAATATATTTTATAATTATAAAAAATAGTTAAAATAAAATAAAAATATGAAAGTAATGTAAATTATAATAAAACAAATTTAAAAATAATATCATATGAAATAAAATTTAGAAATATAAAAACTAGACACATTAATTGGGTAAATTATCTGATATCCAACTCATATAGTCCAAAAATATTAAGACAACAACTCTCACATAAATAAATATTTTAGCTCAATTCTTATGAAAAATGCAAAAAATTATATATAGAGACAAGCGCATCATCTGTCCTAATTTATATACAAAAAAATTACAATTTTTGAGAAATCCAATAACTAAAAATCATATTATAATTTATTAATAAAAAAATTTTTAAAAATCTTTGAACTGTGAATATTATAGGCAGATCTCCTAATATCATATTGGTACAGCCTTTTGCAATAGTACTTGAATGAGTTGAATAGCAAGTGGAATTGAGATCAAGTGCAATACCTTACTTGATGTAATGCCTATAAATGGTTGAGATTGAAAATTGATAAAGCAATTTCCAATCTCAACCATTGATTAAAAAAAATTTAGAAAATGTTTTCTTTTTGAGAAAAAAGTTAAGAGAAGTAAAAATGTGAAAGTAAAAAAGTGAAAAGGTTGTGAGAGAAAAGGTATCAGGTGGGTATTACACTTGATCTCAATCTTAGCAAGTGTGACTTGAGAAGTTAGACGTTGTCTACTTTAGGATTCAGTTATCTGCAAGTTAATTGTATAAACCAATATTCGTCTTCAAAGCAACCCGAACTGTGTCATGCAACACAGAATTTCCGATGGAACGGTACGCAACTACATATTATGTATTTATAGCATTGAATGTACCTCAATTTATATAGCTTTTGGTTAATGGATAGCCTCAGAACATTTTTTAATAGAGTATTGTAGGAAATTTTTGATACCATTTTTCTTAGAAAATATAAAATGCTTTAAAAAATCAATTTTTTTCATAAATTTTTTAAAAAATGTTTCTTAAATTAATACTTTTAGAGCATTCGTTAACTTTTACCTTTACGTATCAGTGGATGTTATATTTTAATTTGAGTAAGGAAACGCTAAAACCATAAATTATTTTACAAACTTTTGCATAATGTTACAGCTAAACACTCAAAATGATTTTATAACATCTTTTACAAATAGTTGATGTGGCTAATTCTTACTAGTTGTCTCATCTAGACCCATCATTAACACTACTTATTTACTTACCAATAACCATTCTCCATATTAGCCCTTTGTAAAAAATCATTGTAAAATAGTGTGTAACTCTACCATTTTTCTTTTAATTTTTTTTAGAATTCTCGTCTCACAATGTCATGTACCTGTTGAATCTATGTTCATACTTCATGCAAGGAAATTAGTAAGTACTATCGGATTGGGATGGAAAATTTTCCCCACCCTGCCTTGATCCGCCCCTCCTTGCTTTACTGCATGCGGGTTTTCCGCACCCCACATAGATGGTAGGATGGGGATGGGGTAAGATTTTAACCCTCGTCATAGAGGCGAGGAAAGGATGAGTTTAGAAATTTTAGGCCCTAAATCCATACTATTTAAACAATCAAATCAATAATAGCTTATTTAAATACATGCATACTAATATTTTTGTTTTTACTGTGATATTGTCTTGTTAAACACTTGGATAATATTATTTAGTTCTTGCTAAAAATTAGTTTGATTTGGTGTGATAAATTTAGTCGTAATTCTAAATATATTTATATTAATGAAACAAGTTTTATTAAAAAAATGTAATAATTATGGGGTAAATTAACATAAAGTAGAATTTTACAAGGCAGAGTAGGGCCTACAAGGCCCAGGGGGCAGGGATGGAGCAATGAAGTTTCCTCCATCATACAAGGTGGGGTGGGAATAAGGCAAGACAAAAACCACACTAGGTGGGGGTGAAGACCCCATCGTTTGACCCCGGCCCTCCTCCCCATTGTCGTCCCTACTATCAAAGCATGGTGACATAGTATTGCTCATTCCTTCACATATATAGTAAACTTTGTCACAAATTTAATTAGTGAAATTTACCACAAACAGGGATAGAGCTAGAACTTTGAGTTGGGGAGCAACTTTAATGTTGGCCATGTGCGAAGATTTCAACCTCTGACTTTGCTACTATTAACCGCTAATTTTTTTTTTTTTTTTTTTTAGGTAAGAACAAAATTATTTTTGTTCAAAATTTTTTTAAAGGGTAGGGTTCTTTATTTTGGATAAAATTGGTTGATTGGGCTTAATTTTTTTTTTTTTTAATTTATAGTTTTACTATTGGTACTTTTTATTTTTGAGCTAATATTTTTTAACTTGTATATTTTGTTTTAAATTTTAGATCTATATATATTTTTTATGGTCACTAAAATGAGGAAAATGCTAGAATTAAACGTTTTTTTTTTTTTTTTTTTTTTTTTATAAATTGTTGATGTTATAAGTGGTTATTAGTAAATTAAAAAATTGATATAAGTGGTGGGTCCATATTTGAACCAATAAGAATTTACTACCAAAATAATTTGTAAAAATGTTGTAGAAAAAGTTTGTGAGCATAGCATTACTCTTAAAAAATTGATAACATTGTTTAAGGGAAGCAAAATGTAATTTTATAAAATAAAATTGCTAAAAGTATTATAATAATAATAATAATAATAACTAGTCGCTAACCCATGCAATGCACAGAAAAGTTTGATAAAAACTGTTTAAAATTTCACTTTGCTTAAAGTTATGATCACTTGGAAAAGAGAAAAAGAAAATATAGATAAGTGATCACTACTACTAACAAAGCAAACATGTTGTTTATTTCAATCTTATGCTTGCAAATACTTGAATTAACTGCGTACTAATAAAGATAAATATATGGTGAGACCATGGACCTTATCCACCCACCCTAAAAGTTCTTATATTTAAATCTCACGAAAATAGATAAAATGTAGGGAACACTCAAAATTTATAAAACAATAGATGAACTATATCAATGAATATACCAACATAGTATCACATTTAACATCCCAAGTCTCAAGCGCAGCAAGTTCATCATTGGTTGTTCAATCAAATTAGCAAAATGCAAAAACACCATTTGTCTTTCTTGGATATTTATTAGAATTAAAAATAAGATCATTCTTAAAATTTGTAGAAAATAACGTTTTCTTTCTACATCAAATTAAAACTAACAAATAAGAAGTATAATAAGGATGGTTACATAAGTAGTCATCTTTGGCCATGGTCCTTCATCGATTGCCTTGGAAGCAATGTCAACTTCTCAATTTATGTGTTTAGCATCCATTTCAATAACATTTTTTTTTTTTTTTGCTAAGTACCTTCGACAACATGGGCATCACATCCCTGCCTTGGGATCCAATGTCGAAAAAGTTTTTCCTAAGATTAAATGTAGTCATAGCCTAACTTGCAATAGTCAATTAGTTTTGAATGCTAGGTGTACCTTCCATTCATCCATACGGAAGTAGGAATTTCCATTTAAGTAAGAATTTTTTTTTGGATTGAGAAAATGACATATATCTGTCAAAATTGAAAATCTAATGAAAAATAAAGAACTAAATTGTTGGTCTTCCAATGAGAGTAAGAATGAGAAAAGAAGGTACCCATATATATTAGTGGTGACTGTTGGGCAGGCCTTGAAATTGCTTCATTTCATGGTGTCAGCATTAAGTTCAGGGATCCAAAACCACAAACACAATCTGTTAGGTTCTAAAGACTTAGGATTTGATGTATTTAGAACTCTAATGTGTAATGTTGACAAACCATGATCAAAACAATATGTTTAGTCTTGTTTAGGCTTGCTCAAAGTTGTGTAATTCATGTAAAGTTGGAATCAAGAGGCTGCAGATGCATTAGTGCATTCCGGCCTGGCTCGATCGATCGAAGGATAGATTCGATCAATCGAAAGTCGGCCAGAATTTTTTTCTGCAGAATTTCCAACTCAGCCCTATCTCATTAAACGTTTTGGGTTTTCTGTTTTTGTCCTAGGTATATAAGGCAAAACCCTAGCCACGTTTTGAGAGTTGCTCTGGTTGTATTGTTGCTCATATTTTGTGGTTTGTGTGAATCTCTTGTGAGATCCTTGAGGAGCTTTCCTTCACATAAACTTAGGGTTTTCAAAGTAAAGATATTATCAACACCTTGATGATAAACTTAGTTGCTGCCATTAGAGTTTAAAGAAACACAAGCGGGAGTGCTTATATCTTGGGGAGAATCCAAGAAAGAAGGAGTCCGTCGATTCAGAGCTTGCACGTGGTCATGTCAGTAAGTTTACTGGTGGGTAGCATTAGGAAGTCAAGCATGGGTGCTTGTAAGTCATTTTGTATGAACTTCAATTCTTTTGTACAGTGGATTTAAGTTTACCTTAAGGATAGCTAGGTTAAATCTTCCACAGGTTTTTTTACAGGTTTGGTTTTTCTGGGTGATCATATCTTTGTGTTCTTTATATTTCCGCTGCTATATACTTGATATGATTGTTTGATTATGATAACCTAGATTTGCATAAATTGACTAAGTTAATCACTTAGCTAATTAACTAGGTTAATCTAGTTGGGTTAAGGAGTCTAAAAACCGTTCAAGTGGTATCAGAGCAGGTTGCTCTCTTGTTGTAGATCTTTTGATCTCTGAGTTGATCCTTGACCCTTGTTGTCATGGAACACGGACACTCTTTGGTTATTCCCCCTCATTTCAATGGGAATAACTATGCTTATTGGAAAGTAAGGATGAAAGCTTTCCTGAAATCTATTGATGAGAGGGTTTGGAATTCCGTTGAGTATGGATGGGAGAAGCCCACTACTACTATGAGTGAGTGGCAAACTTTTCAAAGAGAGCAGTTGGGTTCAATAGCAAAGTTATAAATGCCATCTTTAACGCTGTTTCTATGGAGGAATTTAAGAGAATTTCTAATGTTGAGGTTGCTCATACTGCTTGGAAAATCCTCCAGACTATGCATGAAGGCACAAAGGTAGTTAAGATTAATAAATTGCAGCAATTAACTTCTAGATTTGAAAGCATTAGGATGTCTGATGATGAATCTTTTGATGAATTCTATGTTAAACTGAATGATATTGTTAATTTTGCTTTTAATCTAGGTGAAATCTATGATCAACCTAAAATTGTTAGGAAGATTCTTAGATCCTTGACTGAAGACTTTATACTCAAAATAATTGCCATTACTGAGAGCAAGGATGTGGACTCCATCCTTGTTGATGAGCTTGTAGGATCTCTTTAGTCCTATGAGCTAGACCTACACAAAGCTAGCAAATTCATGTTAATGGCTCTTAAGTCAGTTGATGATGTTGAGGTTGGTGGATTTGATGATGAGCTCTCTGCTACAGAGATTGCTTCCTTGCCAAGAACTTTACAAACTTTCTTAAGAACAATAACAGAAAGGCAAGAAATACTAACACTGTTAAACCTAGAAATTTTAGGAAGAATGATCCCACTAAGGTTAGCAACACTGAAAAAACTAGAGAAAAAATTGGTCAATCTTTCAATAATTCTTTGGGTTCTCAATGTCTTGGATGTCAGGGGTATGGTCGTGTTAAATCTGAATATCTTACATTCTTGAGGTCTAAGGGTAAAACTATGGCTGTAACCCATAATGATAATAAGGTTTTTGATGATGAGTCTAGATGTGACGAGGATGGAAACTTCATTACTTTCACTGTTACTGCTGTAATTAATGAAAGCGTGTCTGTTGAAGAGAACCCTTCTGATGGGGAACTCTCTGAAGATGCAGATCTTCAAGAGGCCTATAATAAACTTTGCAAAGTTGTTGCAAAGGATGCTATGAATGTTGATCTTGGCTTGAAGAAAATCAAATCTCTTGAGCTTGAAAAGAAAATTTTGCTTGTTAAATTGTTTGATGCTAATGATCTTTTGAACAATGTGAAATTTGAGAATATGCTCTTACTTGATAAAGTTAAAACTTTGGAACATGATTTATCTATTGCTAGATCTGCTAGTTCTAAACTTGATCAAATGCTGAATGTTCAAAAGTATCCTTCTGACAAATCTGGTTTAGGTTTTGTTGAAAGCATCTCTGTGTCTGCACCGCATTCCACAAACTATGTTCCTTCATCTTCTTCTGAACCTTCTGTGAGTGAGGTTGTGAGTGAAACTGTCAAACCCCCTGTGAGTGAGATTGTCAAACCTATAGAAGTTTCACCATCTAGGAAGATTAGGGTTGATGTAAAAGAGTCTAAACATAAGAAATCTACCCTTTCTAAGGACAAAATGCATGGTAAACCTGCTTGGGTTTGTCATTTTTGTGGAAAGTCTAAACACATTTGTCCTAACTATTACAAGCTTCAAGCTACTAAGAGAGCAAACAAACCAAAAGTGTCTATGCCTTAAGCACAAGATCATATGGCACTCATTGGTGAATTGGTAAAGGCTTTAAATCTTTATTCGAATCCTGGAGTTGGAAATCACTCGAACGTAAATAGGAACTCTAATGATCGTGGTGCATCTAAAAGGTTTTGGATGCAAAAAACTCGATCTAATTGAGTCTTTCTGACATAGTCCTTATGCTTCATTGCTCTTCTCTTTTGTGACCATTGTTCTTGGTTTTCGTGTGTTTTTGTTTCTAGGATTTGCATTACATAACATTCATGCATTTCATTCTATGATTTTTTTTTTTTTTTTGTTTTCTCTTTTGAATAAATGAAAAATAAATAAATAAATGAAAAGGAGGAAACCAAATTGTGTTTGGCTTTATTTTTCTTGGTTTTTGAAAACAAGGTTGGTCAATTTATTTATACATAACATGTCTTGTGTACCTTGTTTAGTTTTAATGAGCTTATTTATTGTACTTTACTAGTTTGAGCTTTGTAGTGCATGTTGTGTGGGAAAGATATTTATGGTGTTTATCACTTTATATTAATCTTGAAGTCACATGTTATTTGACTGTTAGACTTGATCATTTTGAAAAAGGCATAAATAACCATCTCACCACTGTTCACTATCCAATCATGACCACCTTAGTGCATATCATAAGATTCTGTGCTCGAGAAAGTGTAGCACATGCACAAAAAGAATATAAGGTAAAGCTTCGGTTTAATTGATTAATGCTTAATGCCAAATCACATAATTAACATTGGTGTGTATATTATGAGCCAAAAATTCAAGAGACTTACATGATTGCAACCTTATGATGTAACTCTTTTGGTGATAGTCTCTTTTAAATTCTATGTGATGAATTTTGTAGACTCTGTATTTGATTTCTATTCACATATCACCTCACATGTATCTCAAGCTTTTGCTAGTTGCACACACTACACAAGTTACTCTTTGGTAAACACTGTACATGTTATTGTGTGTGTTTTTGGTCTAACCAACCAAGTTTAAAAATACCTTGAGTATTATGCAAAACATTTCTTTTGCTTGAGAATTTAAAGGGAGAGTGGCTGAAATTTTCTTTGAAAAACTGGGCTTAAAACTTGGGTTTTTGAAAAAGCATTTCATCTCATACTCATGTATTTTGTTCATCAATTTTAATGCTTTGAGGAGTTTGTGCCCAAAATGTGTTTATTCTTTTTCAAAACTGTTTTTTTTTTCTCACAAATTTTGTGAGTCTCTGCCTGTTTCGATCGATCCATTCTGTTTTTCGATTGATCGAAAATGAGCTTAAAGTCCTTTTAGGAGTCTTGGGTTGATTCGATCGATCGAATGTAATATTCGATAAATCGAATATCGTGAATTAGGTTTTTAAAAAACTGTTCTTGACTTTTTCAAATCACTTTTTTCAAAAAGTTTCGAAACCTTTTTCTCTCCCTCCGACTTGGCAAGCTCACTCAGCATATTTTTTGTCATTTTCTTCTGGATCTTTTGCAAGGTTTTTGTCCTCTAAGGCCGGTATGTCCTTTATACCCCTTCTGTTTCTTTTATTTACATGTTTCATGCATTATTCATTAAAAATTTTGGACCTATTCTTTTTGGGGTTTTGCATGATTCAAGCCATTTTAAGTGAAATTGATCATTGGGTTTTTGTTGGGACATGATATTGAAGGTTTAATTTGGTTAATTTTGTGACTTGTGAAAAATTGAAAATTCTAGGGCTTGAAATTGATCCGAATTGGGGATGTGTTCAAATTGGGTTCAATTGATGCAATTGGCTTGTTGAATTGATGTAATTGATCATTATATTTTGTATTTTAGCTTGTGTGATGATCAATTAGTCATATGTTTTCAAAATCTTAACAAGTGGTTTTCAATTGTGGTTTTTTTTTTTTCTTTTAGAAACTCAGTGCTCAAGCCAATTTTGTGAAATTGAACTTAAATTGAACTTAGTATTACTACATTAGAACATGCATCATGACATTGTAATTGTTCATGCGTCATCTAGATTTTTGTTCTATATTTTTTTGTGCTAACTTGCAGTCTGCCCTTGGTTTGTGCTTTATTTTTGTTCCTTTGGTTCTATCTTTGTATCTTTGTCATTTCCTTAGCATCATACCTAGGAAGACTAGAACTCATAGGTCTGTTCCCTCACCTTCGTCTCCCCCATCTTTTTTTGACCGTGAGAAGTTTCCAAGTGAGAAAAACCAAGAGATTTTTAATACACTGAATCTTAGGAGAAAGATATGGGCTGAGCGTTCTGTTGTGTTAGATGAGCTTGATACTACCATTAGGGCAAATTTTGAGTGGTGGGATTGGTTACCTCTGTTGGATATTCTGATCCACCTCCTCCAGCTACCCTGATTAGAAAGTTCTTTTCAAACATTTTTATCCGCATCTATGATTCTAACACTTTGGTAAAGAGTTGGATAAGAGGTGTAGAGTACACCATTACTCCTACTGTAGTAGCTGATGCTCTAGGGATACCTTTGGTCCAGCACCCTGTCTACCCTTATAATGAGTCTCCTCTTTTGAGTGATGTCATGTCTTACATCACTGGGTCTTCTATCCAGTGGGGTTTTAATTCTCGGATTACCACTGCTGAGCTATTTGAGTTGCATTATCCCTTCTTTAGGATAGCATGTCATTCTATATGGCCCATTTCTCATCTTCACACCATTCCTCTCAAGCGGTGTGTCTTTTTGTACGCTTTTGTTACTGATGCTCCAATTAGTTTTCCTTACTTGTTTCTTTGAACGAAGTTTATAGGAGTTCATCCTCTTCTTATACTCTTGTTCATCCCATTTTTATTCATAGGATTTTGTTATATCTTGGTCTAGATGATTTCCCTTCTTCTGAGCCCGTACATGTTATTACTCCCATAGGTGCGTCTTTTCTTAGATAGAAGGCTTCTCATCTTCGAGCTGGCTCTAAACACTCTAGGTCTGAGCCTTCTGGTAACGCACCTCCTTCTTCTTCTTCTACAGGTCTTAATGGTGAGGATGTTGCTGATCCTGTTAGTAATGCTGCTGCTGCTGATGTTCCTCCACCTCCTTCGGATGACTTTGATATACGTCGTACCTTGGAGATTGTCATGACCGTTCAAGCGGCTCATGATCAGGTTTTGGTGGACTTGCTTGATGAGATACGTGCTTTGTGAGCTGACTTAGCACATCTTCGTTCACCCTCACCACTTCCTTTTGATGATGGCGTGTGATTGTCCTTTGGTATTTCGTCACAAAAAGGGGGAGTAGAGTTTTGACACTTGTAGAGGAGTTTTTGTAGTTAGTGGGAGTATTTCTTTTGTTTTGCAGAGCTAGTGGAGATATTAGATTGTATCTAGGTGCTTCACTTTGTATATTTTCTTTTGGGGCTATTCATGTTAGGGGGAGATACATTTATTTTGATATACATGATTCTTATTTCTTGTGTTCACTGCTTATTGATTTATATTTATGAGTTATTTATTGATATATGTCTTTATTATGTGTTGTGTGACACATGCAAGAATGTTTATTTTTGTTGTATCTAACTTAAGGGGAGAGTTAGTTTACATATCTGTTGATTTACTGTTTTTCTGTCACACATGCGTTTATGCATTTGTTGAGTGTTTCAGGAATGTACAGGTTGATTCAATTGAGCTGCTGTCTATAGTTGCAACTGATGGATAATAGTTAGGATTGAATTTGTGTTTATGAGCATTATTTTTGTAAAGGGCTTTTATTTGTAAACTTTGAGCTTTTAATTTGTGTTTTGTCACGGATTGCCAAATAGGGAGTTTATTAGGTTCTAAAGACTTAGGATTTAATGTATTTAAAACTCTAATGTGTCATGTTGACAAACCATGATCAAAACAATATGTTTAGTCTTGTTTAGGCTTGCTTAAAGTTGTGTAATTTATGTAAAGTTGGAATTGAGAGGCTGTAGCTGCATTAGTACATTTCGGCCTAGCTCGATTGATCGAAGGATAGGCTCGATCGATCGAAAGTCGGCTAGAATATTTTTCTGCAGAATTTCCAACTCAGCCTTATCTTATTAAATATTTTGGGTTTTCTATTTTTGCCCTAGGTATATAAGGCAAAACCCTAGCCACGTTTTGAGAGTTGCTCTAGTTGTATTGTTGCTCATATTTTGCAGTTTGTGTGAATCTCTTCTGAGATCCTTGAGGAACTTTCCTTTACATAAACTTAGGGTTTTCAAAGTAAAGATATTATCAACACCTTGATAATCAACTTAGTTGCTGCCATTGGAGCTTAAAGAAACACAAGCGGGAGTGCTTGTATCTTGTGGAGAATCCAAGAAAGAAGAAGTCCGTGGATTCAGAGCTTGCACATGGTCGTATCAATAAGTTCTACTGGTGGGTAGCATTAGGAAGTTGAGCGCGGGTGCTTGTAAGTCATTTTGTATAAACTTCGATTATTTCGTATAGTGGATTCAAGTTTACCTTGAGGATAGCTAGGTTAAATCCTCCCCAAGTTTTTTACCGGTTTGGTTTTCTGGGGTGATCATATCTTTGTGTTCTTTATATTTCCGCTGCTAGAACCCATCAAATAAAAATAAAACTATGAACTGCAGAATTATAAAACAAAGAGGTATGAGTTACAGACAATTATGGGGTGAACAAAAGCATAATTAGAATAAACATTATATATTAGAACAAAAGGTATAATTAGAATAAATATAACATCCCATCCTTATGTTCTTTTGTTTCTTAAGCATAATTAGAATATACATAACAACCCATTGTATAATTTCATTCCTTTAGGTTAGCACAAGCTGGCTGCTCCCTTAATCAAATACAAATCCATCTTAAAATTATTTGTGCATAAGACAAAATTCTATACATACAAATCAAGAAGTGATGCTCTTCTCAGCTATATCATAAAATTGTTCTTCACAAGTTCAAGTATGCAATTTTAGGATTTAATTCGAACTCACTGCAACATAATATAGGCTAAATTTTGTTTCTTCATTGCCATAGTACCCATGATAGCATGGTAGTGAGTTCACATGTTTTTTGGTCCCTATCCCAAGCCCAATCCATGAGTTTAGTGAGAGAAAGCTAGCTGTTGAACACACATTCCATCGTGTCATGCTACCAGACCGATTGAATTTTAGAATAGCTCCAAATGGCAAGAAGAGCATCTTCCACCTCAACCCCACAGAACCAGCTACACCTACAACCTTCTGCTTGAAAAAGTTGAGCAAGTTGGCTACAATCCATTCATAGCCCTTAAAACAATTTGGGTGCAAGTTACCACTGCCTTTGTTGGGATTTCAAACGGTGTTATTTGGTAAGTTTCAATTTTGAGTGAGACTTTTTGTGAAACATGTGGTGTACATGTTCTAAATGGGGATGAAAAGAATATTTTACAGCATGAATACACCAAAAAAAAATTCCACACTACAATTGAACATTGACAAAAGTGAAGAAACAACTTCAAAATGATCCATAACGAAAACTGAACTGATTTCAAATTTCACTATACCATTTTAGTTTGGGCTGACCACGCAATATCTCGCTAAAAAGAAAAATCCATTTGCTTTTCAAAAGCAATTAAACGTCTTCAAAAAACAATGGTGGAAAAAAAGGGGGCCAGCTTTTTCAAATTACACTATATCATATACAGTAAATTTAATCAAACAATTAACATGAACATAAATCTATAATATGAAGGGGAAAGAAAACCTTGAATTTGTTGCGTAATTGCTAGTCATTGGAGGACTTGTACTTAGCCTTGTAGGAAATTAGACGAACCTCATCTTGTAGTTTCTGAATTGTTCAAAATGGTTATTCAAATATCTATTTCTATCACCAATAATGCCCGTCATCAGAATTCCTCTACCTACCCAAATAAATAAATAAAGCAATAGAAATTCTATTTTTTTCAAATTTTTTTACTTTGCCTCTCAAGTTTTGATCAAAATTAAATATTTTTTTATCATGGCAAAAACAATTAGAAAATACCAAAAAAAAAAAAATCAAAGAAAAATTGACATCCTTATATAGATAAGCAATGTTCATGCCATTAAACTAAACATAAAAACAAATTACCGGTAATGTTTGTGGAGAGAATCTGGTCTAATGGTAAAGTCTCAAAATCAAAAACTTTTTGCCACTAAAGGAGTGGGAGGCCAGCACCTCTGGACTATAGTTTAGGGGTTTGAGAAGAGAGGCAAAGAGAATAGAAGAGGCAAAGAAGGAGAGAAGTTTATCGGGTGAGGGTAGTCTGTCGGGTTAGCAAGTAAAAAACTTAATAAAATAAAATTTTTTTTTTAATAATAATTGTTGACTTGAAAATTTGTGAGAGTTTTAGAAGTTTCAGTTATATATATATATATATATATATAAATTAGGGGCCATTGCACCCTGGTCCAACAGTGGCTCTGTCCTGACCACAGATATTAGATAAGAGACAACTATACATCATCATACTCCAGAGGTTACTACTTAAGCATTGATCTATGCTTTCCCAATCGTAACTTGTACTAGTGGCATGCGAACCATATATGACACTATTGGTATTGACCACAATCATCTAATCGAAGTTTGCTTTTAGCTTTTGTCGTTGGTTTCATTTCCACCATTCAAATTTTCACTATCACCACAACCACCATCTACTTTTCATCTAACATACTTATAAACCATTCAAATAATCAAACCTGAGATTTTGTTGTGATTTCTACTCCTCAGTGCTAGATACTTACGGTTGGTGTCAAAAACTGGTTGGTGCTGAGACATTTACACCACTAATTTGTGATACGCACTTGTGGTTTCCATTCTAACAGATGGGTTGTTTCCTTTTTTTAGTGCTAACACACATACATATAAACCATTCAAATAATCAAACCTGAGATTTTGTTGTGATTTCTACTCCTCAGTGCTAGATACTTACGGTTGGTGTCAAAAACTGGTTGGTGCTGAGACATTTACACCACTAATTTGTAATACGCACTTGCGGTTTCCATTCTAACAGATGGGTTGTTCCCTTTTTTAGTGCTCACTTTATGAGATGTAACAATCAGTAGAAAAAAGAAATCCAAATAAGGTATAAAATATTATTTTCCATCATTTTTTTAGGATGAAGGTGGGAACCTAATAAAATTAGGTATTAAAAATATTATTTTCCATCTTTTTATAGGATGAATGTTGGAAGCTAATAAAATTAGGTATTAAAAACAGTAATTATTCTCTTATGCTTGTTGATGTATATTCTGTGCACGGAAGGTTCATAGTCTAACGCACAATAATATTTTATAAGCAGTGCCTATAAAACGCCCTACTGGCGAGGTAGTTTCTAGGCCTCACACCCGGGGTGTGTGGATCCTTCTTGTACCCTACTTTCTGCTGATTGGTAACGGTTCATAGGGACTTTACCAAATGTTATTCGCATTGGCAGTTGGCACAGATTTTATGGCTGGCTATGAAAGTGTAATTGAATTATAAGTCAGTTTTTTTTTTTTTTAGTTTTTATATATAGCTTTTTTTTTTTATCATTTTTTTAAAATACAAGTATATTTTAGTATATATACTTTTAAAAATAATTTTCAATAAAAAGTTAAATAAGTTTTTTTTTTGAGATAACAGATTTAAAAAAAAAAAATTGTTCTCAAATAAACACTAAAATATACTATACATGCAAGAGCAAGAAAATTAACAACTTTGGAAAAGTAAAGCCAATTGTTCGTTCTGGGAGAAAAATAATTAAAACTTGAAAATTACTTTCTGGTTTCTGCAGTCTTTCAGCAAAAATCAAAAGGGAAGAGCACTTTCTAGTTTCCTACAGTCACAGTGGGCCATGGATCCGGGTTTGTTGAATTTTTTTTATTTTTGGTTGTTGCATATATATATATATATATATACTTCTAGTTACTAGTTACTAATCCGTAATATTCACGAAAATTTATCTATTTGTGAGGTAAATTAAAATAATTTTATAAAAAAATTAAGAAATTATACTATTGCATTATTTGCTCTTATATGACTTCAATTTGTGTTACAATTTGATGAAAAAATCATTACTTAAAAGTGCAATAATTTACAAAAAATTTGTCAAACAATTTCAGATACTACAAAAAAATAACTCAAAAATTCAGATATTAAAACTTCTGAAAGACCAAAAAAATTAAAGAATTAGATAATTTATAGCTTAGAAATTATTGAAACAAAACAAAATATATATAACTAAACAATAGAGAAATATAAGAGAAATATGAGTTACAATCAAAAGAATAATTTCAATTATTGCCTTGTAAAAAATGACTATAGAAAGTTTGGTGGTTCATGTATGAAAATTACTTTTTTAAAAATACATGAAAAATCATAAAATAATTTTTTTTTTTTTTAACATAGTAGAGGAGAAGAAAATAACATAAAAAGAGCTCATACCTCTACTCAGCTTTAATATATATATATATATATATATATATTTGGGGTTTACTTTACTTTTATAGTGTTCATGATTAACTTCGCAAATTTGGAGATAAGTGATCAATGTTTGAGTTTGAGCTTAAGTTAGACTTGTTAGAGAAATAGAATTTCACTCCTTATTAAGTTTGGATTAAACAAAATTTTTTTAAAAAAAAAAAATAGTAATTTCATTTAAATATTGTAGTGACGGAAAAAATTGTGAGAAGTTTCGAGACTTCAGTTATATATATATATATATATATATATAGATTAGAGCATTCGTAGCAGTGGAGCCATATTGCGATATTGCTAAAATTTAGCTCCACAAACACAAAACTCATGTTGCAGCAATGGTGGCAAATCTAAAAATTTTAGAGGTTCAGCTACAGTGCACATCTAATGTGCATTGTAGCTGAAAAAAAAAAAATTCGGCGGGTTAAATAAAATAATAAAAATTCTCTCTCATCTCTCATCTCTCTCAGTCACTCTCTCATCTCTCTCTCAAAACTCTCTCAAGCAAACTTCTCTTCCTCCGCTGATTGCCTCACGCCGCCGATTGTCTCAGGCCACCGATCGCCTCACGCAGCCGATTGTCTCACGTTGCCGATCGCCTCATGCAGCCTCACGCCTCATCTCACGCCGCCGATCGCCTCACGTAGCCTCATACCTCATCTCATCTCATCTCACGCCACCGATCGCTTGATCATCAAGCCGCTGGTCTGAAGCTCATTGAAGTCGCTGGTCTAAAACCCATGGAGCTTGCCAACCAATTCCTTCTACCGACCTAACTCGCAGACGTTGTGTGTGTTTGTGATTGGTGATTTTTTATTTTGTTTGTGATTGGTGATTTTGTTTGGTCTGGGTTAAGGAAAAATATTGGAGATTTGGGTTTTTTTTTTTTTTTTTTTTTTTGCTATGGACTGGTAGTGGTGGTGGCTATGGTTGTGGCTGTGTCTGATGGTAGAAGTGGTTATGGTTGGTGCTGTGGAAGTTTTTGGGATGGTGAGATATATTATTTTATTGTAGTGTTTATATCATTTTTTTGTGATGTTTATATTATTTTATTGCTTTGAAAGTTAAAATAAATCAACTGTTGTAACATGTGTGTAAGTAAAATAAATAAAGTAACTTTTGGTGAATCTAAATTGCTATATTTTTAGCTCTAGTGTTGCAAATACTCTTAATATTACTGTACAATATTGTGCTAACTTGAGAGATCACTTCAAACTCCAAAGACCCAGCGAAAACGATTTGATGCTGACGCCAAAAGTACATCACTTCTCCTTAAGAGCTCCTCGCAATTATACGCGGCCTGGTACAAATAAATATGACAATCCTAGTATTCTACATATGACACTACCTTTTCACATACTTAGAATAGGTAGTGCTATCAAATTATCAATGCAACTTTTACAATGAGTTTCAGAGTGGTTGAAGTGATTGACTTTAAGGAACTATTAAGAATTATTTTAGGGAAAAGTTCAGCTACAAAATTAATTGTAGTCTAAGGTTATCATTTTACTTAATAAAATAAGTATTATTACATATTTTAAAAATATAACTGTTGAATTGCATATATTTATACTCTTAATATTATGTAAGGACCAAATTTAAATCCCTAACTCAAAAGGTGAATGAACTTAGGCCTAAAAAAGTTCAAAACAATGAATTTGTAGAAAGTGAGTTGGTAAACTGGGCTTCAATGAATCAGACAACCACTAAAGTGGATTTAGATGATAAGAAAATGAAGATAGACAAAGTTATGCTGAGAAAAATTGTCATCGGCAAGGTTCGAGGAGACTTGTTCTTATATATTTCTTTCAGGTTTGATTACAAAGTCAATTCTTAAAGTTACAGTATTTTTCTCTTAGTTTCTCGATCTCATTTTCTCATTGCTTCCTCTCCCTCTTATACTCTCTTCCCCCTTTCCTCTTTATCATCCACGTATAGGTCAGATGATTGGTGTTGATACTTGTCTCATTAGCACTTTCTTAAAGTCTTTGTATAATAGCTATAAGATTGAAAACCACTATTCAGGTATCAACTTCACATTAATGCAGTCAGTGAGTTAGTTGCAGAGTATTTAATGCGGTTGTAGCAGTTTTCTCCTTAAATATTTTAGGATTCCCCCCTGTCATATGTTTCTACAATGCGGTCAGAGAGTTAGTTGCAAAGTATTTAATGCAGTAGTAACAGCTTTCTCCTTAAATATTTTAGGACTTCCCCCTATCGTATGTTTCTACAATGCTTATCCGTACCAACAAAACTTCCTGAAATGTTCCCCTGGATGGTAGACCACCTATTCGAACCTCGATTTTGGTCAGCTGAGGAGGCATTCATCCTTGGCCCACCCTCTTAGGTCATTATGACCAAAACCAACTTCTTCATCTACTAACACAGACACCCTTGACAATATTTACTATTCCTTGAACAACCTCTAATCATCGGCTTGGGCCTTTGGCCCAATATATACATAGATAACGAGCTCCTGGGCCCAATGCTCCTACAATAGCCCTTTGAGATTCTTCTTTCTAGCTCCTCGAGAAGAAAGGAGGATTTCAATGTCATTGTAGTTGCTCTATGCGCATCATATCCTACCTCTGAATGCGAAGACGTCTTTTTAACTGTCCAAGGCACGCTTTTGGTGCTTCAGCATTCAAGACGTGTCTTCATTAAATTTTACGCCTCCCTATCCCCCACGTTCTACAGTGTGATACAAATCCAACGACTGAGAATTTTACTGGGAACTGAGCGGGAATTTTCCTGCTTCTAACTCTCTCCTTGGTATAAATACCACTCAAATCAATCACTCATCTCATTTCTGCATTCATTTTGTTTTAGCACACATACACTGAACCTTCCAATTTACTTGACTCACTTGTGCCTCCACAAATACCAAAAGCATGTCCGAGGATACTTCCCTTCTTTCTGTGAGTCTTCACAAACCTTTACATTTTTCTTTTTCGTGTATTTTTCTTTTCTCTGTAATTTTTCTTATCCTTGGCTCCATTTTCTCTTCTCAATCTTTTTTAATTCTCCCAAACCCTTCTAGAAATGGATAGATTCAAGAGTCTAGTAGACTCTGAGGAAGGAATAGAGAGTTTTAGGGCTTAGTATAGGATCTCTCCAAAAGTAGGCATTAGGTACTGTAAGGAAGGAGAATGGCACGAAAAAAGACAAGAGGGAGAAGTGGTGATCCCAATGATTGCCTTTATAGAAGGTAGGATGAGGATTCCTATGAGTATCGTTACTAGGGACAACCTTAGAGCTCATAGGTTAACTCTAACCCAATGTGCCCCAAACATGTTTATAATATTAGGGAGTGTAAATGCCCTCAATGAAAGGATGGGCTTAGGGTTGACCCACCACGATGTCAACTGGATCTACAACCTCCACCACGTCAAAGGGCAGGAGTATTACCTCAAGTTTAGATACCCTGAGGTTAGGCTTATCCAATGCCTCCTCGTCTCTAATAAAGGCCTAAACAAAGTCTTCATAATTGTATCAAGGGAATGGCACGATGGCCTCCCCTACCCAATAAGAGAAGGGAAACCAGGTGGAGTCTTAGGTCTAGGTTTGAGTACTTGTATATAAATTTTTGTTTGATTAGTTCTATATATATATATATATATATTTTTTTTTTTTTTTTTTTTTTGCTGATAGGATCTTTCTATTTTTCTCCATGGTTTTGCAAATAAAAACGCCGTTGTGCCTAACTTCAACCTTGTGAACCAGCCAAGCTTAGACAAGATATTAAAGGCCAAGGTGTTTGTCTACATAGATGGCCAACTCAGGGTGACCCATCTGATTCTAGACTATATGCCGATCTCTAAAAGCTTTTTGGCGCTTAAGTATGTCATCAAAGCTAGAGATCCTCGACTGCAACAAATTAGTGTTGCAGCTCCAGGTTTTCTAACCATCGACCTAGTACCAAAAGGCATCTTTGCCACCGCCCCTATTCTAGAGGGCATCTTAAAGGTCGCCCTGCCACTACAACATACAACCAAGGAAGGGACTTCTTCTCATCTTGCCATCATAAAGGAAGAAGAAGAAAAAGAAGAGGTAGTAGTAGAAGTGTTTGATTCCAAGGATGAGTTTGATGTCTTCAACCAGATTTTGTCCCCAAAATCTTCACCTGATGACCTTGGCCCTCCTTCATTAGCACAATCCAATCCTCACCAAGAACCTGCCGATACATCTAGTGACATAGGCATCCAACGCAAACAGAGGTCAACTCTCTAGGAGTTGTTGGAGTCTCAACTTGGGAGAGATGCACCTAGGAAGGCACCTCAAACTAGGCTTCCCATTCCTCTGCCCACCCAACCCCTCTAAGTTGATCCAGTCGACCATAAAAGGAAGAGGGAGGAAAAGGGGAAGGAAGTGGTAGAAGTTGGGAAGACCCAACCTCCCCAAGAGATTAAGCCCCAAAGGGGGGCCAAGCAGCCCAAGTGACGCAGACAAGGTTAGCCAACGAGGGAGAAAAAAGGGGTGACCACCGAGTTGCAACCCCCGCCTAGGCCCCAGGCATGGTGCTAGATGGAGCTCCCCTTCTTAATGATGCCTCCATCTGAGACTTCCAGCGGGGCATAACTAGGTACGTTGTTGATGCGATGGAGCAATCCTTGTTGCTTCCAAAGGACATGGCTGACCTCAGATCTATGAGGCAGCATGAGGTCTTCCTCGACTTGAAGAGGGACCTAGTTATGGTAAGCCTTCTTTCTTTCTTCTTTCTTTTTCTCTATTTCTTATTATTATTATTATTATTATTATTATTATTATTATTATTATTATAACTGTATTTCCCTTCTCTTCGAGGACATCCAAGCCACATTTAGGGCCGAGGAGATGGTGAATTACTCTCATCGAAAGATGAAGGAATAGGAGGGGAGAAGGATAACGGCCATGGACGCCTTCCTCGTGGCCGTTAAGAGTAACCAGGAGCTGAAGAGCAAGCTACTAGAAGAGGAGAAGGAAAGAAAGAATGCTGCCGCTACCAAAGGATACTTCTTCGTAATGCCGAGGACTAGTTGGCTACCTCCAAGGAGCAGATCCTTGCCCTGAAGAAAAAGTTGGAAGAGGTCGAAAAGGCCAAGGCTTAAACAGAGAAGGCCAAGAAAGAGGCAGAGAAAGGAAGGGACAATGCCAAGCAGCAAGGGTATGATATAGGAGTGGCAGAGACCGATGAGTCCCTCAGGGCGAAGGTTTCGGGGGTATGTAGAAACTGTTGCTCCCAAGTATGACATAAAGCTCTCAACCAGGCCGGGGTTGAGGCTTCTTCTATAATTAGAAAGCCAGAAAGTGTATACTACCCTCTTGCCATTTGAGCATCTGGCCCGACTAACTCGAGCACTAATACTGCTTCCGAGGTGGCAGAAGTAGGCAAGGATGGTTTAGTTGGAGTCCTAACCTCTTTTGACAAACCCTTCGAGGTGGCCAAGCAGCCTAGGGCCACTGAAAAGGAAAAGAGCGCTAACCAAAGAGTAACACCTGATGCCACGAAGCCCTCAACTAGCACCCAGGACCCTCCTGTTGAGAAAGAAGCTCCCAAAAAGATGGAGATTGTCCTGGCTACCCTCCCTTTACCTGCCAAGGTTGATCCTGTAAGTAAGGGCCCCGAGGTCTTAGAAGCAGCGTCCACTCAGCCTAATAAAACCCCTCCCCAAAGAAAGATTGTAATAAAAAAGAAAAAACATCCAATATATTTCTCTTTTTTCTCTTTTTTTTTTTTTTTTGTTTTTATTTTGTTTTTATCTATTGTTTCCATTTTCAACGTTTGTAATTAGTGTTACCCCTTTTGTATTTAATCTGTCTTGCTTTAAGGCTTTAATTAATAAAAGTTATCCATATTTTCTTTCTTTCTATGATTCTCATACTGGTATTGATATAATCTCAATTTTATCTAATACTTAATGACAATAGCAAGGAGGTAAAATTCTTCTCTTTAATCTGCATAAGTATTAGGAAATTTATTCCATCTCCTATGGTCTGCAACATAACAAGTTAAATCTACTAAGTCCATCATCTTGGCAAAGTGTAATTTTAACTTCAAGAACATACACAGTAATGTAGTATACAGATAGGTTTAAACGTACTCTGTTCCCTACTCATCAGTAAGTTTAAAGGGTTACAGGAATAATCAACTCTCAAACAAATACAGGTATGCCTAAGTGATGCTCATGAGCATCTACTTGGGGTTGTTATCATAGTGAAAATCTTTGCTGTTTAAAGTGGTTGATTATACTTGATATTAAAGTAATCAACAAGAAGTACTGATTTACCTTAAGTATGGAGTCCAAAAAGTCTAAAATAGCCAAGGCTTTGCCTTTACACTCATCAACATGATAGGAAGTATTAATTTACTCAAAGCATGTGGTCCAAGGAGCCAGGCATAGATAAGGTTCTATTTAATACTTAAAACAATGATTAAAAGATATTAATTTACCTAAGGCATGTAGTCTGAGGAGCTAGTCACAACCAAGGTTATGTTTGATGCTTAGATTGATGTCAGCATATATTAATTTACCCAAAGCATGTGGTCCGAAGAGCCAAGCATAGCCAAGGTTCTGTTTAATACTTAGAACAATGATTGTAAGATATCAATTTACTTAAGGTATGTGGTCTGAGGAGTCAAGCATGACCAAGATTTTGTTTGATACTTAGATTAATGTCAGCATATATTAATTTACCCAAAGCATGTGGTCCGAGAAGCCAGGCATAGCTAAGGTTCTGTTTTATACTTAAAAAAATTATTATAAGATATCAATTTACCCAAGGTATATGGTCTGAGGAGCCAAGCATGACCAAGGTTTTGTTTGATACTTAGATTGGTTTTAGCATATATTAATTTACCTAAAGCATGTGGTCCAAGAAGTTAGGCATAGCTAAGGTTCTATTTAATACTTAGAAAAATGATTGTAAGATATCAATTTACTCAAGGTATGTGGTCCAAGGATCCAAATATGACCAATGTTCAGTTTGATACTTAGATTGGTGTTAGAAAGTATTAATTTACCCAAAGCATATGATTCGAGGAGCCAGGCATAGTTAAGGTTCTATTTAATATTTAGAACAATGACTAAAAGATATCAATTTACCTAAGGTATGTGGTCCGAGGAGCCAGGCCTAACCAAGATTCTGTTTGATACTTAGATAGATAGTAGAACGCATGACACAATATAATAAACCTAGATATGGCGAAAAAAGCTTTCATTAATAATAATACATTCTCAAGTTATTTACATTCCACGGGCGTGGTACAACCTTTTCCTTTAGATTTTCAAGATAATATGCACCTATTCCGGCCATTAATATAATACGATATGGACCTTCCTAGTTGGGTCCCAATTTTTCCCATGCTGGGTTCTTTGCAGTTCCTAAAATCTTTCTTAAGACTAAGTCTCTAATTGCCAGTGACCTTAGCTTTACGTTGACATCATACCTTTAGTTGAGCTTATATTGATAGTAGGCCAATTGGACCATGTCATTTTCTCTTCTTTCTTCAATTAAGTCTAACATCTTCTCCAATAACCCATTGTTGCTGCTTGGATTGAAAGAACTTGTTTTCAGTGTAGGGAATCCAGTTTCTAGAGGAATAACAGTCTCGACCCCATAAGTCATTGAAAAGGGGGTCTCCTTAATAGACCTACAAGGTGTAGTCCGGTATGTCCAAAGGACGTGTGATAGCTCTTCTACCCATTTTTCCTTTGCGTTGTCCAGCCTCTTTTTATGCCCATCTATTATGACTTTGTTGATAGCTTCAGCATGTCCGTTCCACTATGGATATGCCGGGGTTGAATATCTATTTGTTATGTCTAGGTCACAACAATACCTCCTAAAGGCCATGCTATCAAATTGCAATTCGTTATCCAAGATAAGGGTACAGGGGATTCTAAACCAAGTGACAATATTCTTACAAAAAAATTTCATGGCGTCCACATCCTTAATATTTGCCAATGGTTCAACTTCAACCCACTTGGTGAAGTAATTTGTGCTGACCAACAGATATCTTTTATTGCTTGCTGCTTTAAGGAAAGGACCTACGATGTCAACCTCTATTGAGAAAAATGCTAAGGGCTAGATAGTGGATTAAGAATTCCTACGGGTTGATGAATGTTTGGTGCAAATCTTTGGCATTGATCATACTTCTTCACATATTCGTGTGCTTCCTTCTGCATATTTGGCCACCAATATCCTTGTGAGAGGACCTTGTGAGACAAAGATCAGCCCCTTGTGTGGCTTCCACAAATCCCTTCATGTAATTCTTCTAACAGTAGCTCAACTGCTTCAAGATGTATGCATAGTAAATAGAGGCCAGAAAAGGATCTCTTTTATAACTTTTGGTCCTCGGATAGCCAAAACTAAGGAGCTTTTCTCCGTACCTTGTTAGCCTTGGACTTACTCTTAAGCAAGACATCTTCCTTAAGAAATAGCACAATAGAGTCCATCCAGCTAGGCCCCACCCTTATTTGATGAACATGAACCACATTCCTTTCCACCTCAGTAGGTTTACACAAATCCTCCATTAGGATCACCCGAGGTAAACTTTGTGCCGAGGAGGTTGCCAGCGTGGCATAAAAGTCTGTATATGTATTCCTACTTCTAGGGATTTGTGACAAATGAAAAGACTCAAATCCAAACTGTAAATGTCTAACCTGATTCAAATATTCCTGCATTCTGAGATTTCTGGCTTCCAACTCTCTTTAACTTAGCCCATAATCAGCTTTGAATCAAAGAATATTTCCACTACTTTTCCACCCATTTTTTTAACCATGGTCATTCCTACCAGTAGAGTTTCATACTCAGCTTCATTATTTGTGGCCGAGAAGCCCAATCTCAAGGATTTTTTAATTGTAATCCTCTCAAAAGATACTAGAACTATCCCCACTCTAGATCTTCTGTGGTTCACTGCACCATCAAGTAGACCTTCCAGGAAAATGGTTCTTATAGGGAGATTGCACCAACCAATTTTTCATTCATGTTTTGCTCATCTACTCTCTCTTCTAACGAGGTTTCAAAAAACTAAGCCACCAGATCAGTAAGGACCTGACCCTTGACAGAGGTGCGAGGCATGTACTTAATATTAAAAGCTCCTAGAATCGTACCCCACTTTGCAATTCTCCTTATGTAGTTAGTGCTCCTAAGTAAAGATCCAAGTGGGAGTTAGGTTAAGACAACAATCGTGTATGATTAGAAATAGTGGGGAAGTTTACATGTAACATACACCATTGCCAGAATGGCATTCTCGAGTGGTAGGTAACAGACCTCGACCTCATGTAGTGACTTGCTCACGTAATAAACTAGCATTTGTACACCACTATCAACCCGTATTAGCACCAAGCTCATCGCATGGGAGGCCATTGCAATGTAGGCAAACAAAACTTTATCCACCTCAAGCTTGGACATAATGGGTGGCCGAGAAAGATACTCTTTCAACTGCTAGAAAGCCAAGGCACACTCTTCCATCTATTCAAATCCCTTTCATTTGTTTAACAACTAAAAGAAAGGCCTACACCTGTCTGCTGACCGAAAGATGAATTGGTTCAGAGCGGCGGTAATCCCTGTTAGCTTCTAGAACTCTTTAGGCTTCCGAAGTGGTTGTAGATTGTTGATTACCATTATTTGGTCAGGGTTAAGTTCAATTCTGCGGTGTGTAACCATGTACCCCAAGAACTTCCCTGATCCGATACCAAAAGAACACTTGGAAGCATTAAGTCACAGCTTGTGTCTCCTTAAGATCTCAATGATATTCCCGAGGTAATTAATGTGCTCAGATTCCAACTTGCTCTTGACCACCATGTTATCTATATAAACCTCAATGTTTTTCCCTAACCGTGGCTCAAACATCCTAGTTATCATTCTTTAATAGATAGCCCCTGCATTTTTCAAGCTAAAGGGCATCACTTTAAAATGGTAATTCCTAATAGAAGTGACAAAAACTATCATCTATTGATCGTCTAAAACCAAAGGTATTTGGTGGTAGCCTTGAAAAGCATCCAAAAAACTCATCCGAGGATGACCTACACTGGCATCCACTAACTGGTCGATTCGAGGCACGGGGAAAGGGTCTTTTGAGCAAGCTTTGTTCAAATCTGTGAAGTCGACACATACCTGGCACTTTCCATTTTTCTTTTTCACAAGTTGGCCAATCATTCAAGGTAGAACACTTCTTTAATAGCCCCAACCTACTTAAGCTTCATCACCCCATCTTTGACAGCGTCAAAATGATCCTTAGATGAGCGTTAAGATGGATTGATGTTTAAATGATGGCAGACGAAGCTCGGATCTACTACCAGAGCTTCGTAGACATTCCAAGTGAACATATCAACGTTCCTCTTGAGAAACCCTACCAGCTCTTCCTTCTCCTCAGGCAGTAGTTGACCCCCAACCTGAAAAACTTCTCCGAATCATCATTTATAGCAAATTTCTCTAAATCCTCACATTTTGCCTCCTCGGCTAGCCCATCTACAGGTAACACTGGAGACTTTGACTGCTATAAGCCTTCCCCAATAGAGGCCAAGGACTCAGCTGTAGGCCGATGCATAATTGTAGACATGAGGCATTGCCTAGCCATGGCTTGACTTCCTAGCAGCTCCTCAATCTGGTCCCCTAATGGATACTTCACTTTCTGATATAGAGTTAAAGAAATGGCCCTCAGGGCATGAAGCCAAGGTTTAGCCACAATGGTCGTGTAGGGAGAGTATGCGTCTACTACAATGAAATCTACTTCAACCACTTCTAAGCCCACCTGCACGGGCAGTCTAATCTGGCCCTTTGGGATGAAGACCTTCCCATTAAAGCTTACCAAAGGTGAATCATAGGCTATCAAATTCTCGAGCCTTAGGCCTAGTCCGTTGTACAAGTCGGGGCACATAATTTCTGCCCCACAGCCTTGATCCACCATCACCCTCTTAACATCATATCCTCCTATTCTGAAGGTAACCACCAAAGCATCATCATGTGGCTAGATGGTCCCAATCTTGTCCTCGTCTGAAAAATTCAGCACCGGTCGGATCTCCATTCTAGCCCTCTTCAACTTAGAATTAGAGTCCTTAACTTGTAGCCAAGCCATAGACATCACCTTAGAAAGATGAGAACCAGTTCTGCCAAGTATAGCAAAGATGACATTAATTATGCCTAATTGGGGCCTTGAAGAAGCACTCCTTTGGGCCCCTGGCCTCGCTTGACTTCCTTACTCGTTAGGCCGATACAAAAACTACTGTAACCTTCCCTCCCTAACCAGTTGCTCTAAATAGTTTCACAGAGTTCTGTAGTCCTCAGTAGTATACCCCCGATCTTGGTGGTATTGGCAATGAAGGCTTTGATTGTGCCTCAAGGGGTCTTCACTCATCTTGTTCGGCCATTTGAAATATGGCTCATTCTTGATTTTCTTCAAAACTTGATGCACCGGTTCTCGAAACACAATGTTTACCACCTTAGAAGTTCTAGGCCCAGATTGCCCAACAAAATCTCTACGGGATCTGTTATTGTTGTCATGGTCTGACTTGAAATCCCTTATCTCCTGAGAGATAACCTTACCCTTTCCCTTGCCTTGCTATTAGTCCTCCTCAATCCTTTTATACTTATCAATCCGACCTATGAGCTGGCATACACTGGTAACAGGTTTCCCAGTCAAAGACTTTCTTAAGTCATGCTCAGTAGGTAGGTCGACCTTGAAAATCCTAATGGCCACGTCGTCAAAGTCAACATCTATCTCATTGAACATCTCCTAGTATTTGTCCGAATACGTTTTCAAGGTCTCCCCCTCCCGCATGGACAGGGACAACAAGGAATCCAAAGGCTGAGGAACCTTGTTGCACATGATAAAGCGGGATCCAAACGCCTAGGTGAGTTCTTTAAAGGAATTAATAGAACCTGCACCCAGACCATCAAATAACCTTATCGCCACAGGCCCTAAGCTAGATGGGAACACCTTGCACATCAAGGCCTTGTTCTTGGAGTGCATAACCATTCTCTGATTGAAGTGGCTAATGTGTTCCATAGGATCTGTTCAACCATTGTACATGGTAAACGTGGGCAGAGTGAATTGTCGAGGAAGTCTCCCTCCTTCAATCCTGCGCGTGAAAGATGATCTAGAAATTTGGTTAAGTACTTTATTCATAGCATCATTTCCCAGGTCTCTCGAAGATGAATTTCTATTTTTGCGCTTATGATGATAGTCTTCATCATATGAAAAGACTTATTAGGAGGAGTCCTTAATCTACGCCTATAGCTACCATCCTCTTTACCTTTGGAAGAGAAGTCAGAAATGGAAGAAGCTCACTTTATCTATTTGTGGCGTAAGCTTCTCTTCAATTGATCAATTTCCAGCTGCATGGCTTTGGTATTTTTCTCATGAAAAAGGTAGCTACCACCTCAAGAGTGGCTCCTATTAGTATGGGTAGTATGTACACTCCCCTCTCAGTCCTTACTTTGTTTAAAATCACGGAAGTTATCTTGACATTGAGACCCCATGGATTCTGTCTAGTTTAAACCTAAACCTACCATCGTTAAACATTGGATTTACTATAACACCAGTAATTCCTATAGACGACGCCAATCCTAAGGACCAGATTTGAATCTCTAGCACAAAAGGTGGATGGGATTAAGCCCAAATAAGCCCAAAGCAATGAATTTGTTTAGAGTGAGTTGAAAAACTGAGCTTTAATAAATCAGACAACCACTAAAGTGGATTCAGATGACAAGAGAATGAAGATAGACAAAGTTATGCTGAGAAAAGTCATCATCGGCAGGGTCTGAGGAGACCTGTTCTTATATATTTCTTTTAAGTTTGATTACAAAGTCAATTCTTAATGCTATAGTGTTTTTCTCTTAGTTTCTCGATCCCCTTCTCTCATTGCTTCCTCCCCCTCTTATACTCTCTTCCTCTTTTCCTCTTTATCCTCCACATACAGGTCAAATAGTTGGTGTTGATACTTATCCAATCAGTACCTTACTAAAGTTTTCGTGTAATAGCTATAAAGCTAAAAACCACAATTCAGGTATCACCTCCACATTAATGCGGTCAGAGAGTTAGTTACAGAGCATTTAATGCGGTGGTAGCAACTTTCTCCTTAGATATTTTAGGACTCCCCCCTATCGTATGTTTTTGCAATGCTTATCCGTACCAACAGAACTTCCTGGAATTAGGCCTGTCCATGGGTCGGTCCGGGTCGGGTTTATGCCCAACTAGAACCGACCCGACCAGATCGGATGGCCAGAATTTCAACCCCTGCCGACCGAAGGGTTGATTGGATTGGGGGAATCTGATGTTCAACAGATGGCGGTCGGTTCGGTCGGAGTTGGAGATCTCAAAATCGGCCAAAATCCAGCCAGTTAACGTTGAAATGGGCAAAAAATCGATGATATTTTCGCTGGATTTTCGTTGGGTTATCGCCGGATTTGGTGAAATCTCACCAGATTCGACGAGATCTCGCCAGATCTACTGAGATCTTGCCAAATTCGGTGGAGATTCCATGGATCTAGCTAAGATCTCGCCGGATTTAAAAAATTTCGCTGGAAATTGCTCTTTTGGTCGGTTCGGTCGGGTTTCTTCGAGTTTTGGAGAGAAAACCCACCAACCGACCTGCGGTTTTCGAATTCTGCAGGCGAAGACTCACCGCTGACCGTCATAGGCATTGGGTCGGCTGGTTCTCGGTTCGGGTCAGACGAGTTAGCCGGGTGGGTCGGGTATCGGTTGCTGTTGGACACCCCTACCTGGAATGTTCCCTTAGGTGGTAGACCACCTATTCGGACCTCGGCTTTGGTCAGCCAAGGAGGCATTCATCCTTGGCCCACCCTCCTGGGTCATTATGACCAAAACCAATTTCTTCATCTACTAACACAGACTCTCTTGACAATATTTACTCATCCTCGGACAACCTCTAATCCTCAGCTTGGGCCTTAGGCCCAATATATACATAGATAATGAGCTCATGAGCTCAACGCTCCTACAATTTACTATATGATTTATAAGTTTATCTTTTATATATAATTTTAAATTATAAAAACTTTCAATTTGAACAATTTATTGATGACATAGCTGGTGATATTTAATCTTTTAGAATTTTTGCAAGTATGAAAAATATAAGAAAAATATGTCATCCAATAGTGGATTTGTCACAATTCACTTCCAATAAAAAGATATTGAGTAAGGTTGTAACTTAAAGTTACAACTAATAGCTAAACTTTGTCTTTATTATAGGGCTTCATTCACTTTCACATCTATTTTTACAATTATCTTACGTAGCAAATTGTAAATTGGTTGTCTAACACTTTCATATGAATCTATCTATTTTTTTTTTTCACTCATAGTACGTTAGATTGAAAGTTGTGAAAATTAATGTAAAATTTGTTGTGGTCTTAGATTTTTTTTTCTTAATTCTAGTACTATATAAAAACTTACAACTTTTACTACAACAATTTTACATGGAAAATTGTGATTAACTTTCTATCACTTTCATATGAATTTACCTTTTTTTCATTACTACTTACAATCTGCCACATGTTATAGAAATAGTTGAATTTTTTTTTTTACATGGTCTTAAAATTTTTGCATATTTAAATTTTAAAGGACCAAATCAAACCTACCTCGTATTGACCCCATTGACCCCATAGATGGAATGATGAGATTGTTCCTTTTTTTCATTTTTCTTTTTTCTTTTTTTAAAAGAAGGATTATATCTGAAATTTTTTTTAAGATTTTGAGGGTCAAAATCAAATTCACCTACAAGTTTTGAGGACCAGAGTAAAATTTATCACAAATTATATAGATAAATTTACTCAAATATGCTTATTAAAACAAAAAACAAAAAATTAGTAAAATAATAATACAAGTAATCAAAATTAGATAGTTTCACTAAAAGGGGCACTTTGATTAGCAATAACCAATTAATCATCCAAGATAGATAACCTAACAAAAGATGAATATCAATTCTTATTTTTCAAAGCAAACAGAGAATCGCCAATAACAAGGAGACCCGTAACTTATGACCTATACATGCCACAAAAGGGTCAAAAACTAAACTTGCACACAAGTAGAACGCCATAAATGATCAAACAACATAGTAATAAATGAACTCGATCGACATTAGCAATAATTTTGTAACCAAGACTTATTTAAGAGCAGCAGCAGAAAGAGCAGCATCCTGGGTCTTCCTGAACAACTTGTGTTGAATATGCTGAGCAAAGGTGCGAGGTGGGTAGAGTGGTGGCTCAGCCTCGGACACAACCTCCGGCAGTGGCTTCAGGATGATCTTCTCCTTTGGTGGCTCACAAAAGACTGCCCATGAGATCCTAACTTTCTCCTTGTTCACCAGTCCCCTGTGAAGAATACTCTTGTACTTACCATTGCTCAAAATCTCTACCGTGTCCCCTATGTGCATGATGATAGAGTTTGGAACACATTTTGCTGTGACCCACTTGCCTTGATAGAAAAGTTGCAGGCCGGGAACCATGTTGTGGAGAATGAAAGTTAGTGCACTTATGTCTGTGTGAGCTTCAACACCAAGAGCAAGTTCTGGTTGAGGGCATATGGGATAGTAGTTGATTTTCATTTGGAGAAGTAGTTCTTCCAGGCCACCAACTTCCTTCTCTAGCCTTCCTTCTTCCAATCCCAAGCCAAGGGATAGTACGGAGAATACCTTGGTCGCTAGGACTCTCAATTGCTTTGCATACTCTTTTGTTGCCTCACTACATACAAATTAAGGGTGACATATATTCCATGAGTTTTTAATATAACAAAAATTATTGGGTTCAGTTTTTACCATTGCTCAAATTGCTTTATATTTATTTATTTATTAGTATAATTGACTACAGCTTTTATTGTTCAGTTCTTCTATGACCATAATTTTTGTGCTACAATTTTGATACGATTGATCGTTAATAATAGCTTAACTTATAGTCAACCACATCAGAGTTGTGGCACAAAAATTGTGTCCGTAAACTTTCTTTTAATCGTTTAACTTCTAATAATATCTAAACTCTTTCATATTATATGAAAACTCTTTTACATCATGTGTAAAATATAAAAATATTAGATATGAAAGTATGGATATCGTCTAAAAGATTAGGGATGTGAAACAATAATTAACCAAGGATATGGTAAACAGGGAAACTATTAGACAAGATTGGTAGATCAATAGAAATAAATAAATAAATAAAATCAATTTAATTGTTTTATTAAATATTAGTTTGCTTTTAATATATTGTCCTCTATTCCATTTTGAGATATCCTAAAATATTGTTATGTTTCTAAAAATAAAAGTCATTAATTTGCTAATATTCCTATTATACCCTATTAATTAATTAATTTAATTTTTTGATAAATTTTTTTAAAGATAGTTTTGGAAATTTATACATTTTTAAAAGGTATATAAAATAATAAATAATGTTCCCTTAAAAAGTTTAATTTTTCAAATAGAACAAAAAAAGTGGGGTGGAGAGGGTACCATGCCAGTTGTATTATGAATGTACATAATATATGTGGTATAATTAACAATTAAAGGTTGAGCTTACATGTAGTCGCTTGGTGTCTTAGGCCATATGGACATGTCACGCTTCTCCTCAGGGTAAACAAGGTGGAAGAAATAGTCCTCCCACTCAAGCTGCCCACTAGCATTGTTGGCTAGCTTGCTCCCATACCCTTGAATTTGGCCTGAAACCTGTTCATTAGCATACTTTTCCTTTTCCACTATTGGGAGATCAAAGAAGATCTTCCCTGCCTTTTTCACACGGTCAAGCAGGTCATCCGAGATGCCATGGTTAACAAGGTGCATGACACCCCATTCCATGGCAGCTTTCTTCAACTCCTCGCGGCATTTCTCTCGAACAGCCTCATCTGGAGATTCAATGTTCTTCAAATCAATGGTTGGAACTTGTGGCCCAAGATTGTTTTTCTCTTCCTCGAAGACATTGCCGATGCTGTTTAGCTCTTCTTGGGGTCTCACATATTCCTTTGGGATTGCCTGGATGCCACTGCTAGACAAGCTTTCAACTCTAGGAGCCACTGAAGTCACCATGATAGCAATACGTTCTTTCTTTCTTTCTTTTAATTACGTATTTGGTTTCCTTTCTTTTTCTCTCTTTTTTATTTGCTTCTCTATTGAAATGTCAAACAAAATGTGCTCTAATCCAAAAATGTTTTTTAGGTTTTATAGCAATAGGTTTCCACTACAAGCCAACCAAACGACAACTAACGAATTAATGAAGACAAATCTCTCAATTGTGTCCACAGGGAGTAGAGAGCTACCACGTAGAGAGAGATAGATTCACGAGTGCGTGTTTGTTGGGTGTCACGTGATGCACTTACTTTCCGGACTTACTAGTTATTATCCACAGTAAACAGGAGGAGGGTGGGATTGACTGGAAGCTTGGACCACGTGCTGACCCAACGGTCAAAAGTGAATCTCACATAAGGTTCTCCCTATTTCAACGGCTCACGTAGAGTTTCGCTTCCGAAAAAGGCTCATGTAGAGTTTTGCTTCTTCTTCTTTTTTTTAATAAGATTTTGCTAATAGATGACATAAAGACATTTGTTAAAAGATACTTTCAGAAATTTTTTATTAGAAATGAAAAAATAACTGATTTTATTTTACGGTTTTTATATTTTTAAGAAAAATTATATCAAAATTTTTTTTGTAATTTATTAACAAATATCTTAAGAGTACTAATTAACGAAAGTTTTTTTCTTTTTTTTTCTTCTTCTTTTTTTTTTTTTTTTTTTTTCTTCTAGAGCACTTACATCATTGGGTGTATAAAGAAAAATTAATATGTAAAAATTCACAAAATTTTGCTAAAAAATTATCCATATCAATTAGTGTATAATTATGTAAATTTACAAGTTTTCTAATATGTAAATTAACATTGACATTATTTATATTGCATTTATGTTTTTATTCTTTCTTTACATATCCCAATGATAAAGGAAGATAATGAATGGTGGTTGTTGCATATGAAGAAATAGAAATGATTAAAAAAATTAAGAAATTTTGATATTTTAATAAAATGTAGTGTAAAATAAATAATCTGATGTAAAGTGTTTTGAAAAGTGAATATATATAATCGAAAAAGTAGATTCTCATGCTAAAATAGACAAAAAAAAATTTGCACAAATTGATGCAAATACTCTAACACCAAGAAAGATGAGAGGATTTGAATTCAAGTTTTGCATCATGGAGATAAAAAACATCATGAATCCAAGTTTCCCTTTAAAACTATACCTCATTTTTTCCCAAAACTAAAATTCATATAAGCATTTTACCCCCTCATGTCATTTTCTCAATTAAGCCTAACAAAATTTAGTTTTAAAAGACCAACTTGGCCTCTATCATCTGTTTTGAAATGAAGGTAAATTGATTTTTTAATACTACATTCCATAAAACTTAACTTCAAAACATATGGCAAGTGGTTAAGTGTTATTGAGTTATAACAGGTATAGTTTCAAGTGGAAAAATTGTAATTTTCCCTAATTTTTAGGATAACTCACTACATGATACTTTATATATATATATATATATATATATATATATATAACTCACTTTAAAATTAAACTCTTAAAATCTTATCATTCATTGATAAATAAATAATTTAGATTTTATCACCGTATATATATATATATATATATATTTAAATAAACATATATTATAACTATTTTAACATATATTTTGAGGTGATGATGTTAGGAAATTTAAATCACTAATTTATTGATGAATAGTCAAAGATTTTTAGATGTATAAAATTTGTAAAGGATCTTAATACCTTAACCATTCTTCCTATTAAGTTGTTTAAAAAATAAAAAATAAAATAAAGGTAATTGGGTAACTCAATGAGAAGATTTAGGATCACAATTTTTTTGTCATAACTTTGCCACAATTCTAATATAAAAAATTGTAAATGGTGAAGAAAAAATGATGACCCATATGAAAATCATAAACAACCACTTATATTATATCATATCATAATTGTAACAAAAATTGTGATACAAAATTAATTGCGATCTCAGAACCATTCCTACTCAATAGCATGATTTACTCACAAGCCAGACCTTGACTAGCTAGGTGCTCCCTTGTACGACACGTTCTCTCATATATTTTTTCTAGACATTAATTATTAATTAAGTCATTAACATTGCTTGACACTAAATCTTACGCTAAATCTTATGCTAAAAATAAAAGATTTTGACCAAAAAGATAACATTATGAAAATTGTATAAATAATCAACACGTATTAGTAAAATATTAACTGGAAGCTACGAGAAGGGTGTTTAATAAAGTTTTGATAAGGGCATGTGATCACTCCATGTGGCATTTTACAATGAAATTTTATGCATGAAATTCAAAGAAAAGTTTTTACTATACCATTGGATGTGTTCCGTATCCACTTTGTAATGGCATCACATCATGTGAAAGACGCTGGAAGATTTTGCATCAACAATAACCGCGTATAGCTAACAACAATAAAGGGGCGTATCCGTGTGAAAGACAACTTTGTTCTCTTTTTTAAATAGTTACAGTATGTTGCTTTGAAATAGTTATAATTTTCTGCTAACTCTGTAGTTTCGAATCATTTTTCTTTTAGATTTCTAAGTATTTGTATGTTTGAGGTGCCGATTAAGCTACACTTACAAAGTCCTTAGCAAAGACAACGTACAAGAATTTCAATTATATTACTTTAGTCATATTCCTAATTCTATCTCCTAATTCCTACATATACTTCGCTGAGGGTTCATGCCAGAAACTAGACTTCTCTATTTTCTCTTTATACTCTCTTTCTCTATATTTTACTAAAAGCTAGCACCTAAAATCCAACAAATTAATAATAATAAAAGAACTAGTATAGAGTCCAGCCGAATACAAAAGCGGAAGCTAATTAATAAAAGCCTGAAGGTGGAGAAGTATATCTTCAGGAAGTCGCCAAGAACATAATTTGTAGGCCCCAAGGTACGAACCCACTGTGTAGGTTTTTCTGAAGTATCACTCTCAATCATCATTTTGCCTGTGCGCACTTACAGGATGTACAGAATACAAACCGATCTCGTAGTAGGTCTTCTTTTTTCAATCAAGAAATTCAGTGGTGCATCTAGAGATATTGTTTTGGCAAAACTGACTGCAACATCTAATTTAAATTATTATCAAATTTGACAATTACAGTTCATAACCATGACAGAAATAGATTTGGCACATATGTGCACCATACGTAAAGATGTGATAACCATGTCTCCGTACGTAAATAAAGGCAGAACAGTGAAAGGGTAGTCTGTAGTCATAGTTTGGAGGATTGTCTTCCACCTTTTATTACTTTACAATATCACTTTTGTTATAAAAAATAATTAATAATAATTGGGGAAAAAAAAAAGAATAAGAAGAATTAAAATAAGAGATTGGAATACGAAATTAAATGGTCATCTGGATCTCGGAGTAGAAAGAACTTCGAATGTACTTCTTTTAAGATACTTATAAAAAAAGTATTTCTTTGAATATAATTTGGGTATAGCTCATGCTTTATTGCATAACTGTATAAATACAAGAATGGAAAAACTTAGATATAGTACTTTAGGTGTCAATTCTTAGGTTTACATTTTAAAATTCAATCATGTAGCTACTTAACTAAAAAATACACTTCCATCCCATGAGAAAAAAATTACATGACAAAATTTTAAAGAGGGAACTTTAAGGAACACACCTAATTAAGTATTGTACCTAACTTTTACCCATACAAAAATACTTATAATTTTATTTTCTTCTTTAAAGAGAATTTGGGTAGAGGTAGTCATTCTTATGGCATAAGCAGAAGAATACTTATAGTTGCTTTCTTCTTTAAACATACTTTTCTTTTCACCTTTTTCTTATTTATAAGAGATACTAATTTTGTAGAGTGCGAATTTGGATTCATATATAATTAAACTTGAAATTTGGATTGAAATCAAAATCAAACTGTTAATATGATTAAACGTCAAATTGGTGGAGGAATTTGGACTTCAATCCAACCCATTAATGGAGTTTCTCTTAACTATTTGTAATTGTAATAAGAAATGTTACCAGTCCACTTCTATATAATCAAAGCATTCTTGAATTAAGATGCAGCCTCTCACGAGTCAAAATCATTTTAAAAGATTCGTTGAAAATCTCGAACTATCTTTCACCTCTTTAGACAATATTTCAATACATTTGAATAATTCTCAGGCCATTCAATTTGTCACAATTGTAACATGATAGACGGTAAATAATGACAAAAAAAAATTATATGAAAGTAACAGAAAATCATGTTCCACAAACTACTTCCCTTTTTCGTAAAACAATAGAAAAAAAATCAATGCAAGGCGTGGAAAGCACGTAAAGCGTGCATGCAAATTTTGTTCAATTCATTCCAACTGGTCAAAGTCAAACACCCAGCTCACGCACGTTTCAGCTAACCCAACTCTGAGCATCAACTATGCAGGTCGCAACAGGAATAGGCTGAGAGGCAGAGCAGAATAGGGTGCACTAGAAAATACCCTAGTTAACAATATTTGCCACCACAAGAATAGTTCTAAAATACAAACATGAGCAATATGTTTAAGGAGAACTTTTTTTTAAATAAATTTTTTCATTATTTATTATATAATTTGTTATGATTAGTACATAATAATAAAAGCAATTTCTAAATAATAGACAAGTGATTTTACTCTAATAATAACTTGACACCTTAATAAGCTGTAAATGAATTATGAAAAACTTAGGTTATGTTTAGTAATAATTTTTGTTTTCTATTCTTAAAAACTTATTTTTGGAAATATAAAGAAAAAAAATTGTATTTTTGATATCAAAAACATGTTTGGTTAGTTGAAATTAAAAAAAAAAAAAAATTGAAGGAAAAAAAATATATGAAAATATGTTGTTATTAGGATTTGAATTCTAATGCTAACTTATTAAATGAGATAGATCCATTAAATCAAATGTATGTTTTCTTTGACTTTTGGAAATTAGAAACTGAAAACAACATTTTGCATGTTTTCAGTTTCCTTCACAAATTGAGTTTTAAAAATAATTTTTGTTTTCTGTTCATTTTGAGTTGCCAAACAAGTTTTTTAGTTCAAAAATTTTTTTAAAAAAATTGAAAATAAAAAGTAAGGGAAAAAAAAAACAGTTACCAACATACCCTTATATTCTTAACATTACTCATAGTATTTTTGAGATCTTGAACTTCAAATCTCTAGCCAGTATCTTAAGGCTATTTCAAATGCTTAAAAAGATCTAAATATTACTGATACAATTATGCACTAAGGTAATTCCATAGCTAGTGGAAATTTTCATTAGAATTTTAATTGTTCTAAATTTCTAATACCAATAAATTAAACTAATATTTTTTTATATGTCATTGTCACTAAACTATCACTTGATTTCTAATTATTATTACATATAATTATGCGGTGTTATTATTATTTCCATAATTGATATTCGTATTCTTTGTTGTTTTCAGAATTCACGTTGTTATTATTATAGTTATTTTTATGGTTGATTAACTATACGTAAGATTATGGTCATTAGAGTGGTAAACAAGTTGAGTATTGAAAATTCAGGCTTGTTCATTTACTTTTATTTCAAACATGAGCCAAGCTTAAACTTGTCATTAAACAAATTACATGTTCAAACTTAGGTCTTTCTCTTGTTAAATAAACTCAAGCTTGTTCACGAACTACTTAATTAACTAATTCTCTTCCTATTAAAACTATGATTTTAATTAGGGGTATGCATGGGTAGAGTTAAGGGGATTTTTTGACCCAATCCACTATAGTGGGTTAAAAAAAATTCAACCCAACCCAACCCATCACATAAGTCCAACCCAACCCACATGAGTCGGATTGAACCCATGGGTTGGATAATTTTTTTTTTATTACTATTATTATTAAATTGAGCAAAAAAATATAAATATATTTTTTTTTTAAAAAAAAAAAAAAAAAAAGCCAAAGATTAGTATCAATATAACTCCTTAAAGGCAAACAATACTAATGACTAAACAACAATAGTAATTTACTAGCGTTTGTGTGAACTAATTGACTTTTATATAAGATAGAAAGAGCTGGTTATTTAAAATATATAAGTTTGTTCTCCCCCCCCCCCCCTTTTGGTATCAGAGCCAAGTTTTGGCCAATCGTAGTGTTGTAAGTTACAATTTATTTTGAATTAATCAAGTTGGTAGGTTCTACCGCCATAGTTATCCATTATTTTCTGCATTATTATCATTATTTTGAATGTTCTTTCCTAATTGTTTTATTTACATTTTACATCTATTTTCTGATAACTCTTCAGTTACTATTCATCATCTCTTCCAGATCTGTTGTTACTGATACCCTTTTGTTGGAAGGCTGAGCCTCCTATCTATCTACTTTTATTCATTGATTATTTGTTCATGTTGATCAATTGTTTCCCAGTTATCTGCTTCTTCTTGTTTCTGTTTTTATCCATCCAGTTTGTTGCAAATGTGTACTGTTGAGACTTGTAAGACCGTGATCTGTGCCGTTGTCAACCCAGTAAGTCCAATAAATCCCAGGCTGAGTGTGTGTCCCGCATCAAACAATATGTCCCGACGGGTAGGGTGTGAGTGAAAGGGAGTTATCTCAGAGTAAGGATTGTGGCAGTAGGAAGTTGAGTTGCACGAGGTTAGGCGATTGTCTTTGTGTACACCCTGTTTCAGATCTAAGGATAGATCCAGAAGTTTGAGGTTAAAGGTAACTAGGTTGTAATTGTTTAACTAGGCTTTTAATCATGAATATGAGAAGATTGTTTAGAAGCAACTCTTTTACCAGCATTAGGTCATCCAGTACATCCCTCCCAAAAATTCCCCAGTCAGATGGTTTAATCAATTCGGAGAATTACGAGTTGTCAGATCTAGATCTAAAACTAGGAGATTGGAACATTCCCAAGGTTCCCACAAACAAGATTTATAAATCTTCTTGGACCCTTAAGAATGCCTTTAAAACTAGTTTCAATGTCAGAACCATAGAACAGGTTTACAGTATCAACAAAGAGTACGAGACGTGCTACTTGTTACCTGAAGCAACCCTGGTAAGACACAAGAAAGATAGATATAATTTCATCCACATAGGTTTAGTCCAAGTCGGAGTTAAACCTTTAATCAGAGAAGGATTGAATGCTTCCATCCTTATGGCCCTTAGAGATACCCATCATATAAGATTCAATGACAGCCTCTTAGGAACCATAGAAACCAGTCTTAGTAATAGACCAGTCCATTTTGACTGCTTTCCCAACTTCTCAGTGGCTCTTGAAGACCCACATATTATGAAAACCCTCACCCTCAATATCAAGACCTTTGGTACCCTTGTGTTACCCAAAGTCCGGCAGTTGGCCTTGATATACAGAATGTATTATAAGTGCATGAGGACGAACTTCAATGTTCAAGCACTTGACAAGAGAGTAAAAGGAGAAATTACCCTAATCCAGACCACAGACACTAGATCTAACATTCAGGTACCCAAAACCCTGAAATGGTCGCAGGTTAGTTTCCCTCCAGATTGGATGATTGAAAATGAGAATTTCACTCATCAGATCCAAAACCCAGCCCGGAATCCTGATCTAGATTTTGTCCAACAGCTAGCCGATGGTACGATTAGGATAAGTTTTGACCATTCTAGATTAAGACCACCAGTAGGATCACCTTCATACTCCCCATCAGGATATGATGATCTTAGGAATAGATCTCCAATAGACCTACCCTTTAGACCGTCACCTAATCTCTTAAGAGATAGACCGGCATCCCAGTGTAGTACATCTAGACCTCTAACACCCTTTCCTAAGTCTAGAAGAGACTTAGATCTAGAGCTCCAAGGTGTCCAGACCAGATCCCAAGTTAGCACACCCTGCTACACTGCTAGACAAGATTCCGTTGTTGATGAAGAAGAAAAGAAAAGTCAGAAACCTCCTTCACCAACAGGTAGTGATATGGTAAATCCCTACCAACAGGAACCCCAAGATCCTTTCCAGCAGGAACCTGGAATTGATTACCAGCTTATGGTTATCAGGAAAGAATTCACTCCTGATATGGATGCCCTAGGCAAGGAGTTTGAGTCGAAGGAAAATAGACTTAAAAGAGAAGCCTATAGAGCCAACCATACCCTGGAACAAAAGAAAGAAGTTCTCGCAAATTGGACAACATTCATGAAAGAGATATCCAGTAATGTCCCTTTCTTTGAATACTTTAAGAACCATTTTGAGTGGCACAAGAAGTCTTGTGTTCTCATCAAAACCAATTGGACAAAACCCCCTAACAAAGACACTAGTGGCAAACCCAAACCCCCAGAAGTTGTTAGATCTCACCATCCACCCCAAGAAGCCATAGTCTTCAACCACCGTGGAACAGATCTAGTTGCATCTCCCTTTAAAACCCCTACCACTCAAGAAGAAACGGTAGTGAAGAAGGTCAAAGAGCAAAACAACTACACCAACCAGTGTTTAGGTGTTATAGGAAAACAGCTTGATAGGATAGAAGACAGAATAGATAGCAAGGTCATTCCCCAGCCAGGAAGCCTTAACAAACCTATCAAAGCCTTAGAAAAGCCTTTAGTCAAGCTCCCTATAACTAAGCAACCCAGCCTTAGGTCTAAGGATAAAACAGCCTTAGAAATAGTCAACCAAAAGCTTGAAGAACTAGTGAAGAAGGAACCAGTCACCCCTCCACCAGTTAGTACTTCAACCAGTGTTGATCCCTGTCTTCAAACCAACAGATTGGTTGTTTTAGACATCCACACAGCTTCTAGTAGTTCTAGCACAATCTCCTCAGACAATGAAAGAGAGATAGAACACCTAGAAAATCAGTTTAGAAGCTTAGAGGTCAAAAGGCTTACCAATCCAAAGGTAACCCCTACTAGCCTAACCAGAAATTGGTATCCCAGACCCACACCCCCTGACCTCCAGTTTGAGGAAAGGAATCTTAGTAACCAGTTCTCTGTCACTTCAGGTAAACTCTATAAATGGAACGTAGATGGTTTGTCTGAACAAGAAATCCTCAACAGACTCCAGCATATGACCATGGTAGCCAACAACTACATCAGTGAAGGACATTCCCATACTGAGGTCATAGGACTCATTTCCTTAGGATTCACAGGTAAACTCCTCCAATGGTGGAATAATTGCCTTACAGAAGAATCTAGGGAAGACATTAAACATGCTGTCCAAAAAGATGAGAAAGGACTCCCCATCTTTAATACAGATAGAGGTAGTGGTATTCCCGACAAAGTCAATACCCTGTTCTATACGATCATGAAACACTTCGTAGGAAAACCCAGCAACATCACATCTAGGATTTATGACCAGTTGAGTAACCTTAGATGTAAAACTCTTGGAGACTTTAGGTGGTATGAAGATGTGTTTACTACCAGAGTCATGCACAGAAGTGATTGTAACTCTCCATTTTGGAAGGAGAAGTTCATCAATGGTTTACCTACCCTTTTTGGAGAAAAGGTTAAAGAAACCCTGTGTAATCCCTTAGGTGTCATAGATTATGATAACCTAACCTATGGTGACATCTCTAGCACCATTCGAAGTGAAGGAATGAAGATGTGCAGAGATCTCAAAATCCAGAGTAAAGCCAACAAAGGAAAAGCCAAGTACGAAGTAGGAAACTTTTGTACACAGTATGACTTACCTTCCATCCTTCTCAAAAGAAAATCCAAATACAGAGGCACAGAATCCCCTGAGCATTCTCATAAAAAGAAAACCAAAGCCAAGTATTATAGAAAGCAAAAGTACAGCAAAGATGATTTCTATAAGAAAGGTAAATTCAAATCCAAATCCACAGGAAAATTCATACCCAAAGCATCAGGAAAATGCTTCAACTGTGGAAAGAAAGGTCATTTCAGAAAAGAGTGTAAAGCTAAGGCCAAATCCCTTATCAATGCCCTCGTTAGTGACCAAGCAGGAAAAGATGAAATCTTTAAGCTCCTAGAACTTAACCACTCAGAAAGTGAGAATTCTAGCAGTGAAATTCGTCAGATCTACCAGTCATCCTCTGATTTCTCTAGAGTTTCTTCTAGCACCTCTAGTGGCCTAGATGAACCCATACCATGCATGGATAGTTGTTGCAGAAACAAAACTATCAATGTGCTTTCTAAGCAAGAAGAGCTCCTCTTAGATCTCGTAGAACAGATCGAAGACCCAGTCACCAAAGCCCAGAAGCTTACAGAGTTTAAGAGAACCTTAGTTAAGGAACCCAGTAAACCTAAAACTAAGCTTCAAGAACCCAAAGTTGACTTGGAACAAATCTACAAAAGATTTACCAAATCCAAGAAGGACGTTACAGTCAATGACCTTCAAAAAGAAATCAAGGAAACTAAGTCCGAGGTTAGAACCCTTAAGCAAGAGCTAAACATCCTTAGAGTGGACCACAATTTCCTTGATCAAAGGTTGAAAAATCTGGAAAGTACTTCTCATCAAGACAATGAGGCAGGAACCTCATACTAGAACCTTTCTGATGATGAAGTAGAAGAAACAGTTAACCCAACTGCTAATATGGTTCAATATCAAGACCCTGTCCCACCCAATGACAAGTTCTTAGTAACCATCAGTAGGATTAACTTCCAGAAATGGCACTCCAAAGTCAGGATTGTCATAAGTAAAGATTTTGAATTCGAGACTATAGCCTTAATGGATTCAGGTGCTGATCTCAACTGCATTCAGGAAGGAATCATTCCCTCTAAATACTTCAGAAAAACCAGAGAAAGGTTAACTTCTGCAAGTGGAGGTAAAATGCAGATTGAATTCAAAATACCAAAAGCTCATGTGTGCCAAGACAACACATATTTCAAAACCACATTTGTCCTAGTAAAAAACATGACAGATAGAGTGATATTAGGAAATCCCTTTATGTGTCTGTTGTATCCTTTCACCACGGATAATGAAGGAATCACTACCCATCCTTTTGGCCAACCAGTTAAGTTTAAGTTTCTTAGAAGCCCCGAACCTAGAGATATTAGTACCCTTCAGGAAGTTGCTGTATCTAAGACCCTTAATCTTATCCAAGCCAAAACTCACCACCTTTGTTCCCTTCAGGAAGATTTGAAATACAAGAAAATTGAGGAACAATTAACCTGTAAAACTACCCAAGAAGAGATCAGAAAGTTTGAGGAAAAACTGAAAAATGAAGTTTGTTCTGATCTACCAACAGCCTTTTGGCACAGAAAGAGACATGAGGTTGCTCTCTCCTATGTCAAAAATTTCCATGAAAAGGATATCCCAACCAAAACTCGACCTATCCAAATGAATCAAGAACTCATGGATACCTGTAGAGCTGAAATTGAGGATCTCCTCAGAAAAGGAATCATCAGAAAATCCAAGTCTCCTTGGTCTTGTCCAGCCTTTTACGTCCAGAAAAATGCTGAAATTGAAAGAGGTGTTCCTAGATTAGTCATCAATTACAAGCCCCTTAACAAAGTCTTAGAATGGGTATGATACCCAATCCCAAACAAAAGAGACTTAGTGAACAGGCTTAGTAAAGCAGTCATTTTTAGCAAATTTGACATGCAAAGTGGGTTTTGGCAGATACAAATCACAGAGTCTGATAGATATAAGACAGCCTTCACCACACCCTTTGGCCATTACGAATGGAATGTAATGCCCTTTGGTCTTAAAAATGCACCTTCTGAATTCCAAAACATCATGAATGAAATATTCAATCCATTCTCCAGCCACATCATTGTATACATTGATGATGTTCTCATCTTCTCAGAATCCCTGGACCAACACAAAAAACACCTGAGTGCATTCCTCTACACAATCAAGCTCAACGGTCTTGTTGTTTCAGCTCCAAAAATCAAACTTTTCCAAACCAAAGTTCGATTCTTAGGCTTTGATATTCGCAATGGTGTTATCAAACCCATAGATAGAGCCATTCAGTTTGCTGACAAGTTTCCTGATGAAATCCTAGAAAAAACACAACTTCAAAGATTTATAGGATCCCTTAATTACATAGCAGACTTCTATCAAAATCTTAGGCAACAGTGCAAGCCTCTTTTTGATAGACTTCGAGCTAATCCTCCTCCTTGGACCCCACACCATACTGCTGTTGTCCAAGCCACAAAAAAATATGTCAAGACCCTCCCATGTCTAGGAATTCCTTCAGAAATTCCTTTAAAATTGTTCAAACCGATGCCTCTAACATTGGCTATGGTGGCATCCTCCTCCAGCGTGCTAGTCCCACTTCCTCTGAATAGATTATCTATTTCCATTTTGGAATTTGGACTCCCACTCAGACTAATTATAGTACTATTAAAAAAGAAATTTTATCTATAGTACTATGCATTTCAAAATTTCAAAGTGATCTTTTGAATCAAAAATTTTTGTTACGCATTGATTGTAAATCTGCAAAATATGTTTTAGAAAAAGATGTTGAAAACATTGCATCAAAACAGATTTTTGCATGATGGCAAGCTACCTCGAGTACCAGTCAGGCTAAGAACCCTTCTGGTCAACAGTTAGTTCCACTCCCTGCCTCTTCTATTACCAACAGATATGTTGTCTCTACCATCCCACGACCCAACTACAAAAGACCATCCCAAGCACATCCTAGTTATAGCTCCGCCTTAGCCTCCCATTCTCCTAGGCAAATTACCCCATACACTATTGAAGACCCTTTTGGACCCATTGTACCCCAAAGCCTTCTTACCAGATCAAGCAATCAACCTCTTGCTATGTCAAAAAACCATTTGTCCAGCATATCTCTTATATTGAGCCTCATTTGGTTCATATAACAGATCCCTTAGCCCTGGCCATGGAGATTCTACCCAACGGATGACACTTTCTGTTAGGACATATATGTTTTAACTTGTTTAAGAACATATGTCCCTTAATTATGTATATTGGCTAATCCTTTGACAAAATGCACTCTGCTTGTAATTGGGTAGTTCTAGGTGTTTTTAATACTTCAAGAAACAATGTTTCAAGGTCAAGTGTTGAAGTCATCAAGTCTGTCCAAGAGAAAGCAAGTTGAAGTGCAGAATTTTTAAAACTTGACACCTCTCGATAGCTACCTCAACACCTGCTATCTGTCGAGATTTAAAAAGTCAGATTTCCAATCTGATTTTCTTGGGATCCGTGAATATGTTTTTGGGCTTTCTTTTCTTCTAACCCTAAACATATAAAAGGATTATTTTAAGAGCCGTTTTGGGTGACACAAGTTGCATATTCATTAAGCAATCTCTGTTTATGCAAATTGTGATCAACAGACGAAGTTCTTGACCTAGTTCATCTTCCATCAAGAAGTTGCTGTGTATTTGCACCATAGGGTTTTGTAACCAAGCATCTTCCTGCTATTCATCAGAAAGGATGATCTGAAGAACTTTGCAGCCAACCATTCTTCCTCAATTGGTGTTCTAAAGTCGCGTACTTGGATCTGCGCAATTGGTTAGTCACGTACTTGGGAGCCGTGCATCAAAGGTGGAGACTGTCACTACAGATTAAGTCCAATTAGGTATTGGGGTAAGGGTTCAACTGTAGGTTGGTAAGGTACTTGGGATTCCTTTACTTGTAACCGCTTGATTTGATAATAGTGGAGTTTCGGGAGTGGTGACCTGAAAATCACCCGGTGGAGTTTTTGCCATTAGGGTTTTCCCCATTCGTAAACAAATCACCGTGTTATTTATTTTCTGCTACTTATCTAGTTGATTGGTGATTTGTTTGTGTTTCCATAAAATTGCATGATTAATTGATTAATTAATTACTTGGCTAAATTAATTAATTAGGGTTAATCACAAGGGGTCATTCAGATTGTGACCTATCAAGTGGTATCAGAGCAGGCACACTCTGATTAGGATTTAATCTTTGCTGTGTTTGATCCATTGACCCCTGTTTGTCATGAATAGAGGACAGTCATTAATTATACCTCCTTTATTTGATGGCACTAACTATGCATACTGGAAAGTACGCATGAGAGCTTTCTTGCAGTCTTTAGATGAAAAGATGTGGCAAGCTGTAGAGATTGGCTGGACTAAGCTAACAGAAGATCCGGCCGATTGGGATGATTCTAAGATCAAGGCGGCTAACTTCAACAGCAGAGCGTTAAATGCCCTATTTAGCGTAGTCACAAATGAGGAGTTCAAAAAGATATCCTCAACTGAAACTGCCAAGGAAGCTTGGACCATCCTCCAGACTACCTATGAAGGCACAAAGGCTGTTAAAGACTCAAAGCTTCAGAGGCTCACTACAAGCTTTGAAGAAATTAAGATGGAAGAGGATGAGTCATTTGATGAGTTCTATGCCAAGTTTAAGGACATAGTGAACTCAGCCTTCAATCTTGGGGAAACCATCCCTGAACCCAAGATTGTAAGGAAGGTACTCAGATCTCTACCTGAGAGATTCTATACCAAGATTACGGCAATAGAAGAATCAAAGGACATTGACAAGATTCCTTTGACTGAGCTGGTAGGTAACTTGCAAACCTATGAGATAGGACTATCTAGGATTGGCAAGACAAGTAAAGGTAAAAGCATGGCCTTGAATGCAAAGAACAGTGATATAGATGATTCTTCCAATGATGAAGATTCTAAGATGAAGTCCTACATCACTCGGCAGTTCAAGAAGTTTATGAAGAATGCCAATGGAAGGAGCTTCGACAAGGACCGGAGGCAGTTCAGTTCTTCACAGTCTAAAAGCCAAGACAAAGGGAAGAAGGATGCTAAGGATGAAAGTCAGTACACTGTTCCTGCAGGACCAAAATGCTTTGGATGTCATGGGTTTGGACACATGAAACATGAGTGTCCTACATATCTCAAGAGCATTGGGAAAAGCAAGGTACTTGCTGCAACTCTAAGTGACACTGAGCCTGAAGATGATTCCGACAATGAGAATGACGGAATCTTAAATGCTTTTACCGCCACAGTCAATCCTACTGAAGGGATTGTTGAAGAAGTGGATGAAGAAGAAGAATTGGTGGAATCAAAATTTGAGAAAATGGATGATCAAGATGATATCCATTCAGCCTATGAGAAGCTTTATAAGCTCTCTGAAAAGCATGAGAAATTATACAGGCTGCCCACTAAGAAGCTTAGTGATGTGGAACTTGATCATGAAGAGTTGTCCACAAAGTTTGATGAGGCGAATCAAACTATTGGAGCACTGAGATTTGAAAACACCTTTCTGGCAGAGAAGACCAAGAAGCTTGAAGCAAAGTTGTTTCAAGTCAGAGCTCAGCTAGAGAGGACTTCAAGTGCAAAGCTTGATGAGATGCTGAGAAATCAGAAATCTGCTTCGGATCAAACCGGTTTGGGGTATGGTATTTCTTTCTCAAATACTGCTTCTACTAGCAATACTGTTTTTGTTCCTCCTGCTAAGAATACTGAAATTGAGAATATTGATGTCAAAACTGAATTAGCTAGTGAGAACTTAGACAAGGGTAAATCTATCTTAGGAGCACCTCCTAAGCAAGATAAGAAAGATGATAAAAACCCTAGGGCTAAGAAGGCAAACTCTCAAAAGCCTAAACAAAAGAAGCAGCATCTCTGTCATCATTGTGGAGCTGCCGGTCATACTAGACCAAATTGCTATAAGTGGTTAGCCACTCAACAGAGCAATGGCATGATAGCATCTGGAAGCCACAATCAACTTCAATCCTCTCTTGCTCCTCTTGGAGATCTTCTGAAAGCCCTCATGTTCCTTTCGAACTTGAATGAGTTAAATTCTTCCCCCTCACCACCGGTTCAAGGATTTAATCAAAGGAAAGACTCTTCCAAGGTGTGGAAGAAAAAGGACTTCAAGTGATTTCATCACTTTCTTCTTTCCTTTTGTTTTTCTGTGTTTTGCATTCCTTGTGTGTTTTGTTTTTCTGCTGAGTCAGTCTAGTTTTTGCATTATTTTGTTTAACATGTTTTTGTGTGTTTACTTTCAGTTTGTTTATTTATTTTTTTTTTTTAAATTGAAAAATCAGAAAAATACAAAAACAGTGTGTGTTATGTGTACTTTGGTACTTGTGTATCTTGGATGGCCAATGAATCAAATTTTTCTAAACTTTGTATCACTTGTACCTTAGATGAGCATCTCTATGCACTACTAAGCAAGTGAGCTTTGTTTCTCTTGTTTGTGATGAGTAAGATTAGGTTATATCTTAAAACTTAACACTCATATCACTCTTTTTGACGGGTAGGACTAGAAAATCCTAAGAAAAAGGCATAAATAACCATCTCACTACTGGTGCCCGCCAATCATAATATGACACCTGTATGCTTCGGCATAGCAAAAGTGCAGTGTCAAAGACATTCGTATGCTTCGGCATAGTAAAAGTGCGATGTCAAATGCTTAACATCTTGGGTATTTCTTTTCTCTCTTTTAGATACCCATGTATGATATGCTAAAATAAAAGAAAACATGCAAAGAAAAATAAAAAGCAAAAAGATTAAAAATGCTTTACATATGGTTGCAAGCGTGTATTCTAGGAGATGTGGGAGTTATAGGATGTACCTCGAAGGTGATAGTCCCCATCAAATAGTTATGATTGTGTGTGAGTTGAAAGTTATTTTCTCATATCTCAGATCGTCATAACATCTATACACATATGCAATCTTGCGATGTTTTTCACACACAACACGCAATATTCTTTGCTACTTTTAATACATGTGCAGGTACAATGTGATTTGGCCATCACAAAGGTTTTACATGTGCTAATGTATGCTCACTAAACTGTCATAACTTGTTTTTGAAATATAAAATTGGTTAGACTTGTTTAGTTTGTGTGTGTGTTTTGCATGATCCTTGTGCATATTTTCTTGTTGAGAGATGTTTTGAGAGGTTTATCACTTAAATGGATCTTTGGTTGAGATGTGTGTTAGATTGCATTCATGTCTGTGTTTTTCCCTTCTCGAAAAACTGCATTTTTCTGAAGGCTCGACACCTCCCTCGACACCTCCTCGATACCTGGTCATTTGTCGAGTTTCTCTTGTTGTTTCTTATCGCAATCTCGATACCTCTTCGACACCTGATGGATCGATCGAGAAAATCTCTGTCCCCTCAGTAGATGCTCGACACCTGTTGGATCGATCGAGATTCACTTGTGTTGTTTTGAGTCTTCTTTCTCGACACCTATCTCGACACCTTGTGGATCGATCGAGATTTCTTCTGTCCTCTCGACAGCTTCTCGATAACTTGTCGATCGATCGAGCTTCATGTATCTGAATTTGTCCTTGTTCCTCGATACCTCTCGATACCTACATCTGTCGAAGGCACATTTCCTCGATACCTTCCTCGACAGCTTCTCAATACCTCTCGACACCTCAGCTGTCAAGAATTAGTGAGGGTTCTATTTAAGTGCTGATCGCGATTTTTTTCAGTCATTCTCTCGATCTCACTCGATCTGTCCGAGGCGTTTCAACTTCCCAACTGGTTTTTCTCACTCAATCTTCAACCCCACTTGGATCTTGCTCATTCCTTGCTTCAATCTCTTGGTGAGATCAGTTTTCCCCTTCATTTTCATGCATTTCATGTTTGAAAACCTAGTTTTTGGGATTTTTCATAAAAATTTGGGGCTTTTCAAAATTGTTGAGTTTTTCTTCAAATTTTGGGTTGGGTTTGCACTTAAATGATTTCAAAATGTCATACATTGCATGTCATTTGCATTATAATGATATTTACATGCATTTAGATGTGTGCCTTATGGTTGTGTGCTGCTAGGATTGGATTGGGCTGAGCCCATGATGTTTTTCTCTTTACATGACACATGTCCATGCATTCCCATGCATACGTTCTTGTTGTTCAACATATTTAATATATTTGAACTGTGTTTGGGACTTTTTTGATTGTTTCCCCCTCTATCTTCTTCTCATTCTTTTACGTTAGTCGTGTCTATGGCACCCAAACGTAAGTCTACTCCTACTCGGAACCCTCTCACTCTTTTTGACGGGTAGGACTAGAAAATCCTAAGAAAAAGGCATAAATAACCATCTCACTACTGGTGCCCGCCAATCATAATATGACACCTGTATGCTTCGGCATAGCAAAAGTGCAGTGTCAAAGACATTCGTATGCTTCGGCATAGTAAAAGTGCGATGTCAAATGCTTAACATCTTGGGTATTTCTTTTCTCTCTTTTAGATACCCATGTATGATATGCTAAAATAAAAGAAAACATGCAAAGAAAAATAAAAAGCAAAAAGATTAAAAATGCTTTACATATGGTTGCAAGCGTGTATTCTAGGAGATGTGGGAGTTATAGGATGTACCTCGAAGGTGATAGTCCCCATCAAATAGTTATGATTGTGTGTGAGTTGAAAGTTATTTTCTCATATCTCAGATCGTCATAACATCTATACACATATGCAATCTTGCGATGTTTTTCACACACAACACGCAATATTCTTTGCTACTTTTGATACATGTGCAGGTACAATGTGATTTGGCCATCACAAAGGTTTTACATGTGCTAATGTATGCTCACTAAACTGTCATAACTTGTTTTTGAAATATAAAATTGGTTAGACTTGTTTAGTTTGTGTGTGTGTTTTGCATGATCCTTGTGCATATTTTCTTGTTGAGAGATGTTTTGAGAGGTTTATCACTTAAATGGATCTTTGGTTGAGATGTGTGTTAGATTGCATTCATGTCTGTGTTTTTCCCTTCTCGAAAAACTGCATTTTTCTGAAGGCTCGACACCTCCCTCGACACCTCCTCGATACCTGGTCATTTGTCGAGTTTCTCTTGTTGTTTCTTATCGCAATCTCGATACCTCTTCGACACCTGATGGATCGATCGAGAAAATCTCTGTCCCCTCAGTAGATGCTCGACACCTGTTGGATCGATCGAGATTCACTTGTGTTGTTTTGAGTCTTCTTTCTCGACACCTATCTCGACACCTTGTGGATCGATCGAGATTTCTTCTGTCCTCTCGACAGCTTCTCGATAACTTGTCGATCGATCGAGCTTCATGTATCTGAATTTGTCCTTGTTCCTCGATACCTCTCGATACCTACATCTGTCGAAGGCACATTTCCTCGATACCTTCCTCGACAGCTTCTCAATACCTCTCGACACCTCAGCTGTCAAGAATTAGTGAGGGTTCTATTTAAGTGCTGATCGCGATTTTTTTCAGTCATTCTCTCGATCTCACTCGATCTGTCCGAGGCGTTTCAACTTCCCAACTGGTTTTTCTCACTCAATCTTCAACCCCACTTGGATCTTGCTCATTCCTTGCTTCAATCTCTTGGTGAGATCAGTTTTCCCCTTCATTTTCATGCATTTCATGTTTGAAAACCTAGTTTTTGGGATTTTTCATAAAAATTTGGGGCTTTTCAAAATTGTTGAGTTTTTCTTCAAATTTTGGGTTGGGTTTGCACTTAAATGATTTCAAAATGTCATACATTGCATGTCATTTGCATTATAATGATATTTACATGCATTTAGATGTGTGCCTTATGGTTGTGTGCTGCTAGGATTGGATTGGGCTGAGCCCATGATGTTTTTCTCTTTACATGACACATGTCCATGCATTCCCATGCATACGTTCTTGTTGTTCAACATATTTAATATATTTGAACTGTGTTTGGGACTTTTTTGATTGTTTCCCCCTCTATCTTCTTCTCATTCTTTTACGTTAGTCGTGTCTATGGCACCCAAACGTAAGTCTACTCCTGCTCGGAACCCTCTGCGTTCTGGAGCTTCTTCCTCTTCAGATAATACTCCTTTTAACATCCGGTTCCGTGATGGAGATGCTCATAAGGCATTTTCGGAGAAGTTTTCCAAACGAGGTGTTCATTCGAAACGCCACGTTATACTGGCGGACTTCGCCGATACTGACCTTCCCACTGTCATTAACAGTAGGGGATGGGGGTCACTGTGTGACATCCAGGTCACTTGCCCTCTCGTGCTGATACAAGAGTTCTACTCCAACATGCACGGGATTGATCTTTCAGTACCTCATTTTATCACTCGCGTTCGAGGTATGCGCATTCATGTCACACTGCAACTTGTTGCGGAGGTGCTTAGGGTACCTAGGATAGAGTTTCTTGATTACCCCTCTTGTGAGCGTCTGAGGACTGTGTCCAAGGATGAGCTCATCTCTGCTTTTTGTGAGCGCCCTGCTGATTGGGGTGAGCATCAGTTCACATCATGTAGGCCTTTTGCTAAAGGTCCTAGATTCATTAACATGGTGATGACCTTTGTTCTCCATCCTCTTTCTCATTATAACTCTATCACTAAGCCTCGTGCTCGATTTTTGCTTTCCCTGCTTGAGCATCTTACTATAGACTTCCCTTCTCACTTCATCCGCTCTATCATAGAGGTCTATCTTGACTCGGCGTCCCGTGATAAGCTCATCTTTCCTTCTGCTATCACGCGGATTCTACGCCATTTTTCTGTTCCTTTTCCTGTGTTCGACTACTTCACACACATATCTGCCATAGATGCCGCTACCGTAAAACGTAGTGAGGCGCAATTTAGGTCGAGACAGCTAGGTGCCACTCCTCCCTCACGTTCGGCGCCTTCCAGATCCGCTCCATCTACATCTGCTCCTTCTTCCTCTTCGAGCAATGTATCCCTTGGTGATATCATGGCGCAGCTGCAGCGCATGGACACTCGCCTTGATACACTCTCTGCTGAGTTGTATCAGGTGAATGTTCGTGTGGGTCGTATTGCACGACGGCAGGCGATCATGGGTGGATTTGCTCCAGAGACTACTCCTTCACCATCTACTCCAACAGCGTCAGATTCTGAGGATGATGAGGATGATGAGGATGATGATGATGCTGATGATGGGGATGCTAGCTTTGCCGATGAGATGTCTACATGACACTCTACCCTTTGTCACTCATGACAAAAAGGGAGAGTAGTTTTGGGCTATGAGAGTAGTCATCTTAGGGGGAGAGTTAGTATAGAACATTTTTGATAGGGGGAGTGTTGTTATACTTGAGGGATGTAGTGAGGCTATATGTATTTTTTTTTCTTATCTTTTAGATACATTGGTCTTGTATATGAGGTCTTTTGACCATTTTTACATACATTGTACTTATCTCATCTCTTATATATGTTGATGTATGTTTCTTTCACCTCTCTCTTCATGTGTTGTTTCTTTTCTATCTTTATACACATGTTCTTTATATTTGTACGCAATCTATTTATTTCTGTTTCACACAAGTTGCCTTGATGAGTTTTGTTTAAAGTATTTCAGAAATACAGGTTGTCAAAGTCTACTTATCATAAGCTCTTTTCTTGCAAAGTTTTTCAAGAGTTTGTGTTAGGATAGATTTTATTGTATTCAACAAGTGAATATGAGTTAAGTGATTTATGACTTCTCTCATATGCTCATTTGTTTGTTGTGGTTTTGTCACGGATTGCTAAAGGGGGAGATTGTTAGGACATATATGTTTTAACTTATTTAAGAACATATGTCACTTAATTATGTATATTGGCTAATCTTTTAACAAAACGCACTCTGCTTGTAATTGGGTAGTTCTAGGTGTTTTTAATACTTCAAGAAACAATGTTTCAAGGTCAAGTGTTGAAGTCATCAAGTCTGTCCAAGAGAAAGCAAGTTGAAGTGCAGAATTTTTAAAGCTCGACACCTCTCGATAGCTACCTTAACACCTACTATCTGTCGAGATTTAAAAAGTCAGATTTCCAATCTGATTTTCTTAGGATCCGTGAGTATTTTTTTGGGCTTTCTTTTCTTCTAACTCTAAACATATAAAAGGATTATTTTAAGAGCCGTTTTGGGTGACACAAGTTGCATATTCATTAAGCAATCTCTGTTTATGCAAATTGTGATCAACAGACGAAGTTCTTGACCTAGTTCATCTTCCATCAAGAAGTTGCTGTGTATTTGCACCATAGGGTTTTGTAACCAAGCATCTTCCTGCTATTCATCAGAAAGGATGATCTGAAGAACTTTGCAGCCAACCATTCTTCCTCAGTTGGTGTTCTGAAGTCGCGTACTTAGATTCGCGCAATTGGTTAGTCACGTACTTGGGAGCCGTGCATCAAAGGTGGAGACTGTCACTACAGATCAAGTCCAATTGGGTATTGGGGTAAGGGTTCAACTGTAGGTTGGTAAGGTACTTGGGATTCCTTTACTTGTAACCGCTTGATTTGATAATAGTGGAGTTTCGAGAGTGGTGACCTGAAAATCACCCGGTGGGGTTTTTGCCATTAGGGTTTTCCCCATTCGTAAACAAATCACCGTGTTATTTATTTTCCGCTGCTTATCTAGTTGATTGGTGATTTGTTTGTGCTTCCATAAAATTGCATGATTAATTGATTAATTAATTACTTGGCTAAATTAATTAATTAGGGTTAATCACAAGGGGTCATTCAGATTGTGACCTATCACTTTCTCCCAAAAAGCCCAAGGAAAAACATCATATTCTACAAGAGCATACTCATTCAAGAAGATTCTGCTCGAATAGAAAACATCATGAACAAAAGAGACCCTTCACAAGTTCTCTACCACAAATTCATCATCAAAGGTTTTGTTAGTTGTTCTGAATGGGGACAGCATCTCTCCCTTCTCAAGAACCTTACAAATACCAAAGGTTTCATAGAGCTCCAGTACAGTTATTATGATTACATGGACGCCTTTGAAAAAATCCTCTTCTACCAGAATCAGGATTTTGATCATTCCTGGTTTATAATGTTTGATAAGGGTTTCTCTAGCCAGATACCTTCATGGTTCCTGAAGTGGTGGGAAATGTTTGGTTCAATACCACAAATCTTCCCAGAACCTTTACAGGATGCCCTTAGGTATTTCAGCTCCAGACACCAAGCCTCAGCACATGGTTCTCAGTTTCCAGCAATTTTGCACATGACAGTCATGTACAGAATCCACTGGATAAGCATGTGAAACTATGCTCTCTATGACAATCTGTTAGATAGGGAATTCTCTGTAAAATGGTGGGATAGTTTCAGATTCAATGACATCATCCGCAAAATGAATAAAGACTTCCCTCCCCCTGTCCAGAGATCCATTCCTTATAATACAAGATCCCAGTCTAGCCTAGACTCCGTTCAGATCACCGGAAAATCTAGCAAAGAACTAAAAGATCTTGCCCAGCAGATTCAGATCCAAGCTGAGAAGCTAGAGTCAGAAGAAAAGGTTTCTCCTGCCTCTTCAGCAGCCTCAGTCAACAAGTATCCATTTAACCCATTCCAGGATTCACAAGATCCCTATGAGGGTTACAATTTGGATGAAGATTAGATTTTCAAATAGCACCAGTCACTATTTGGAACAGTTCCCAGACCCGGTTACTATGCAAGAATCTACACAGCTACAATACCCGGACAAACTACTATTCATCAAACAGTAAAGATGAACAGTGATTCTGAAAAGCAAGGGGACAAAGCACTATTCATGTACAGTGATCGTTACTGTTCACTCTACAGTACCCCGACAAAAATCACGGATTTACTATTTGCTTTCGACTGAAATGATTATTCACCCGAAGTTAAAGCATTTTACCCTCCGGATTCCCAGCAGTCTTCAGCAGTTCCAGATGCTCCCTTCTCCTATAAAAGGTAGCCTCCTCTCCAGTCTGAAGCAGATCAAAATTTTAGGTCTAGTTCAATTCCTAAAACTCTCTCCCTTCTCTTTACTTGTTGTAAACAAATGGCTTTCCCATATTGTATCACAGTTTACAGAAATTGTAACCTGTACATTTTATATTTCCGCACTCAGATGGCTTTATTTTAAATATATAGGTTGGTCGGGTCAGGTTTGGCGGGTTTGGAATTTTATGACCCAAACCCAACTCGGCCCACTATTAAAAAAAAAATTTGTAATGCAACTCAACTCACCAAGCCCTAAAAACCGATTCAACCTGACAGGTTGGGTTGGGTTGGGTTGGGTCGAGTCAATTTTGGCGGGTTGGTGGGTTGGCTGCACACCCTTAATTTTAATTTTTAATTTGTTCAAGAGTTTATTCACAAACATATTATTATGTTTGAGTTTGGCTTGTTTAATAGCCAAGTCTAAATTTGGGCTTAAGTTTAGCTTAGTTGATAAAGACCAAAAAGAACGAATATAAACAATGTTTTTTTTTTTTTTTCTCAAGTTGAGTTTAAGCTATTCATAAACTGTTGGTATATAGCGCTAACGATTGTTATTACAATTTTACCTAACAAAATAGAGCTATTATGTCTTTTCTTTGGATCATGCTAACAAGTGACTTTAGAGTAATAGTTGATAATTCATTTTAAGAAAGTTTTAACATAATTTTTATGGGAAATGAAAAAAACTGTCAAATTATTAATGACTTTTTTTTTTCCCATAAAACATTTCTTTAAAGAATAATATTACAGTTACAAACTATTTTACAATATTTTTATAAAATGTTGATATAGTCAACTTCTTATTAGTTTTCATTTAGGCCAACCATTAATATCATTTCTCCATTTACCAATAATTACTCACTACATCAACAATTTATAAGTTTTTTTATAAAATAGTTTGTATATCTAGCATTATTTTTTTTTAAATGGATTGTTAACCAATATTATAAGGCGTCTATTAACATTAATAGTTTGCTCTTACTCCCATTAATATGTCAGCCAATTAATAGTTTGCACAGACTTTGCTGCACGCAGGCTCTGCTCACATGGCATTTAAATTCACATCCATATTTCCTAATACCATTATACATACATAAATTATACAAAGCTTTCTAGAAGAAAAGAATGGTTCTAGCGGCTGCAAATCTTGACTCTGGAGGAGGTTCGTCTATGGAAAAATGAAGTGGTAGGTGATGACTCGTGACGCCTCTGTATCGAGTCTAAAGAGGTCCATTTATTTATTTTTAGCTTTTGTAAATTTAGTTTGTTTGGTCACTAATCACTATGTCTTAAACTACCACATATCCAAAAAGCTTAAGCTAATAGGATCATAGGATCAAGCTGAATTTAATCAGCGAGGGATGGGAAGCTAAGGTTATTGCAAATTAATTGTGCTACAGTTACTACAAATTTTACTATGTGTCGACTTTTTAAAATACAAAACAAGACAAAAATGATTATGAAGTTTATTTATTGCATTATTCATTTTCATTGTCACATTAGTTTGTAAGTTTTATGTACTAAAATTGGTTGTCGCTTTAATTAGCCAATGTTGGCTAGACTCCTTATTAAGTGGAGTTTATGTCATGGAATTACTAACTTTTAAATGGGAGGCAGTGTATGAATTTAGGATTAGTTGCTTTGATTTCATGTTAAATTATTAATTATTCTAAAAAATAGTGAATATTATCTCTTAATTATTCTAGCACTAAATGCACAAGAGAATTTGAACGAAACTCTTTTGATCTGAAATTTACTATTTTTTTTGAGGTTATAAGCATGTTGTTTTTGCACGCGTATGCACCTTATAATGAGCGTCCGGCTTTGACTAATGGCATGTTTGGATGTTTTAAAAAGGAGGGGGAGTAGAGTAGAGGGAGGGAGAGTAATGCAATTACCTTGTTTGGAAGTTTTTTAAAGAATAAGAGGGAGGGGTTTGGAGGAGTTTGGAGGGGTTTGGACTCCCTCTAGCCCCCCAATTTTAATTCCCCCAAATTGGAGAGATTTAGAGGGAGAGTAGAGTACATAAACTATTGACCAAGTAAATTACCTAATTTATCCTTATTATATTAACAAAATTACACAAGGGGAAGGGCTAATTACTCCCTTCTCCCTTACTAATTTTAAAAACATCCAAATAAAGTGGAGGTGAATCATTCTCCTCTACTCTCCTCCCCACTACTCCCCTTTCCTCTACTCCCCTCTACTCTCCTCCCTCTCTAAACTTTCAAACAAGCCATAAAGGTTTACTTGTTTCCTCCGGAGAAGAAGCCAGCACACTTGCCTGTAAGAATGATTTACTTCATATTGCATTAGTTAATGTAACTCAAAATTTGTGATTCAGAGTGTTTATTTGCTTTTAATTCTTATCATTTATGCCTAATTAGTGGGTTTATCATAGTAGTATTTTTGGACTTGAGGAGCTCAAATGAATGCATATTGGCAACTATTATAAAGATGTGATTTTATTTATTTATTTTTCTAATGATGTTGGTAATGGTAGGAACTGTTCTGCTTTATTAAATTTCATGTAGGGACTTCATACCTGTTCTGCTTTATTTATTTTTCTAATGATGTTGGTAATGGTAGGAACTGCTCTGCTTTATTAAATGACATTGTTCTTCTGGATCGGCGCGCATCTAGACTCTGGAGGAGGTTCATATATGGAAAAATGAAGTGGTAGGTGGTTGACTCGTGACTCGTGTTTGCAACTTGCAGTCAGCAATGGTATGATATCTGCTAATCTGCCTCTCATAGTTTAATTTTATATTTGTTCCCTATTTTTTTTGCCAATAAGTCTTTAACCAAAAAAATTTCACAACTATTAGGATGATAAATTGTTAATAATAAATAATAAAATAATGTTAATGATGAATAAAAGAAAATTACTAATTTAGATGGTGTAAAAATTATTGAGTATGACTGAATATAGCATTATACTTTTTTCACCCCAACCTTTCTTTATGTTTATTTTTTAAATTTTTTATTGGAAGTATAGGGTAAAATTATATTCTTCCAAAATTTATGAGAGTGAAGATTTTCTCCAGTAGACTTCCCTCTTTAATTTAAATTTGTGTAAAATGATGTATAATTTTTTTTTTAATATAGTAAATGGTAAGCTATTAAATTTAATATATATATATATATATATATTTTAATAATTTGATAGTTGGGGACAAGAGGATTTTTTTATATAATAATTACTTAGATATCTTCGTTAAAAACACTAGAAAGTGCTAATAACTAGCTAACTTATAAGGCTCTTAACATTAATTATTTTTATTGGTCTTCAATATATATATATATATATATATTTGGAGGATTAAAAAAATGAGAGGGATAAAATAATGTATTTTTACCCCCCACCGGCTTTTTAATTCCATTGTTAGGTTAGGTAATATTTACAATCACATCCAATGTAGATTTAATTTTTTTTAAGGACAAAATTTGAAAACAAACTTAGTTGTAGCCTTAGGCTACAACTCCACTTAATTAGTATCTCTTTGTTGGACATAAATTTTGACAAAATCATTATTGGATTACATTTTATTCTTATATCCTCTTTGCACACAAAATTTTCAAAAAAATCAAAAATCATTAGATATGTCATTAATTAAATGTTTAAATTTCATATTTTTACAGTCTAAAATTATGTATAAAAAATAAGTTTATGAATCGAATAATAAATAAAATCCAATTGGTACAAAATATGACATGTGTGTTAAAAATATAAATAATATGCATTCCAATAGTTATATTTTTAAAATATGAACCTATGTTAATTTTTTAGTGAGAATCATAGCCTTAGGCTCGACCAAGTTTGTAGCCAAATTGCCAAAGGCTTTGTAACTAAATTGGCATTTTTTCATGTACAAAGTACTCAAAGGTCTAAGAGAGAAAGGATTCGAACTGCAAGGTTAGCAACATATTGTAATTATCTCTAAAAAAAAAAAAAGTAAATAATTTCCATCAATGCTTTTAATAATGAATGGTACGTATTCTATCATTTTTGTCATTGGCACGTATTCTATCATTCTATATTGCTATGTGCTGGAGTTTAGTCCTGCCATTCATACAAGTGGAGTAGCTTTCTAAAAAAAAAAAAAAAAACAAGAGTAGTTTTTTTTCAAAAAGAAAAAACTAGTAAGGTAGTTGACTTGACTATACTATTGTTAATAAATGAATATAAATCTATTAAACGGCTAAAATTTGCTGCAAGTGACAAGTTAGTCCCCCAATTATTAAAAAAAAAAAAAAAAAAAAAAAAAAAAAGGGCAAATGAGTCCCTTTCCTTCCACCCATGACCAAACTAACATATTAGTGGAGTAGGTTTTTTTTTTTTAAGAAAAATCTAGTGAAGTAGTTGACTATGCTATTGTTAATAAATGAATATAATTTTTCTATTAAACGGCTAAAATTTGCTGAAAGTGACAAATTAGTCTCCCCCCTCCCAATTAAAAAAGAAGGAAAAAAAAAAAAAAAAAAAAAAAGACAAATGAATCCCTTTCCTTCCATCCGCCAATGACCAAACTAACGTCGTACGTACAATGGGGGGAATTAAAATGGTTTATGGGAGGGAGGCAAAATGAGGTCCCCACATATTTCTAATTATCTATCAACATCCTTTGTATTATTTCATATAAAATAAATCCTTTATATGAATTAGAGAGGCCAGAATCCAACTTCAAATTTTCAAATAGAACAAAACAATAAAAAGCACTCTTTCATACTTATCCCACGGTCCCACCCCACATTAATGGTCAAGGCCAAAGGGCCCCCGGGAGAGGGAGGTGGTCTCTCGAGAAAAAGCAAAATCTACCCCTTGGTAAAGAAAAACCCAAAACTTTAAAATTGAAATAAATTAATTTTTTCTAATTAAAAAACCCTGTAATGTGATTTTTATTTCCTTTTCTCTTAGAAAATTTTCTTTTTTTATTTTTATATAATTATTATAACATGGTTTTCAAACCCAGACCATGTAATAAACCATTAAAAAGGAAAGTTCAAAGCTTTGAAAATCGAACCATAATAATATTATAATTAATTTAAAAAAAATTTTTAAAAATAAATAAATATATTAAATTTGTAAAGGTAGAAAAAATCACTAAAATAACCAAAAATAAATATTGAGAATTATGATTTATCTTTCAAATTTATATTTTATATCTTAACTTTCACAAGATAAATATGAAATATTAAATCCTAAATAAACATAAATTAAATATTAAGTTTCTTATTTTATTGTATTTTTTTAAAATCCAATCCCGTTCGAATAGACAGACAACTATTTAAAAAATAATAAAAATTAGTTAAAAATTAGTTGCGGCTTGCCCATTAAAAATTAGTTAAATCAATATAAGGCGCAAGACAATTCAAAAAGAAAATGGTTGCCCACAGAGAGAAAATGAATTGTAGCAATCATGTTGCTGAAATTGTAGGGGAGGAGAGTGAAAATTTGATTGGCATGATAGACGGTGTAGAGTTTGGATTGCATAACATTTCTGTCAAGATGATTGGCACATATTAGTTTCTCATATATATACGGAGGCATATATCTGTACAGATAAAAGATAGCAACAAGACTAGGGATGATCACGGTGGTTGATGATGCCGAAAAAATCACCAGTGAGCCACACGATTCTCGCACACTCGAAACGGCACCTGCACAACACAAAAGCTGAAGACCTTAAGAGGAGTACCGGTGTGGTACCGGCCAAATACCCTCCGAAGGTCAAGTTAGAACTTCTCATAACTCTAAAGTGCTAGAGCGGGGTCAATTATGCATACCTTGATTTGTGAGGGTATTGGGGTTTTTATAGTAGTAGAGGGTTGACCTCTCTTCCTTGGGCTAGAAGTCTTTTCCTTATAGGAATCCTCATGAGCGCATATTACGAAATCATTTCCTTGTAGGAGACTAACACTAAGCGTGGGATACAAGACATTTTCTTATATACTCATGCATGGTGATCAAGTCAAGAATACATTGGAGCCGTCAGCTTTAGAGTCGTCAGCTTTGCCTACTCCATCGTCCGGGTCGTCAGCTTTAGGGTCGTCAGCTTTGCCTACGACCTCGTTAGGGTCGTCAGCTTTGCCTACTCCATCGTCCGGGTCGTCAGCTTTAGGGTCGTCAGCTTTGCCTACTCCCTCATCAGGGTTATCAGTTTTGCCTACGACCTCGTTAGGGTCATCAACTTTGCCTACTCCATCGTCCGGGTCGTTAGCTTTGCCTACTCCCTCATCAGGGTTATCAGTTTTGCCTACGACCTCGTTAGGGTCGTCAGCTTCGCCTACACCCTTCAGCTTTATTAGTGTCGGCTACCCATCTTCATTGCCTAAGGTCAATTCGTCGGCTATGCGGTGAGCTTTGTGGACTCCCTAACATTGTCACTTACTAATGGGTCCCGACAGAGGTTTGCCTACTATCTTTAGCTTACTGCCTTCAGCTTACTGCCTTCAACTTACTACCTTCAGCTTACTGTCTTCAGCTTACTACCTTCAGCTTACTGTCTTCAGCTTACTGCCTCCAGCTTACTACCTTCAGCTTACTGTCTTCAGCTTACTACCTTCAGCTTACTGTCTTCAGCTTACTACCTTCAGCTTACTGTCTTCAGCTTACTCCCTTCAACTTACTGTCTTCAGTATGCATAATAGAGTTGACAGATCTTTGGAGATCAACTTATTTTTCCAATTAAAAATTCCCCTTATCAATTGCCCCACACTCCATAACCTCATCAGCTTTAGCTGCCGGGTTATGGAGTTAACATCGTCAGAAAGGTCACTCATGTGTGACGCCTCGAGCAGCCTTTATTAAATGCTTGAGCACGTGGCGCAAACTGATCGGTTCTGTTTTCGAATGAGCCTCTACAGTCAACACGCGTGGGTGACACTATTTTTGAGGAAGGTGGCGATCTTACCAAGTCCGTGGCAGACCTAAAAGATGATAGCGTCATCCTTGCCCCGCCTGTTGTGGATTTGTTCACGAATCCATCCATTTGTGGATAATGGCGTCAGCTTGCTTTTACTTGATGGATTCGTCTACTTGTGGGACAAGTCATACATTCATCCACTTTGTGGATAAGTTCATTCATTTTTTAGGGGTCGTCCGCTTTGTGGACTTAGGCTCATCTACTTCGTAGACTTGGTAATATGCCTGTCCACTTTGTGAACTTAGGCTGATTTGCTTTGTAGACTTTGGTCAAGTTGGTGGATTTATATTAAACTCGTCTACTTTGTAGACTTGGCAATAGGCCCGTCCACTTTGTGGACTTACGCTCGTCTACTTTGTAGACTTGGTAATAAATTTGTCCACTTTGTGGACTTAGCAGTAGACTCAATGATAAACTCGTTCACTTTGTGTACTTAATAATTTTTCATTCTCTCAGTTTGAGGTCGTCCACTTTGGACTCATCAATGTCGTCCACCTTGTGGATTTAATAGGGTCGTCCACTTTGTGGACTTATTGAGGTGACTAAGTGTTGGTACCTCATCACCATTTTGGTCGTCCACTTGTAGCCGACTTAGTATGGTGGTCATCTACCCATAGATGACTTCGGTCATGCGTCTACCCTAGGTGACTTAACGTAATGACTATTCACTCGTAGGCAACTTTGACCACGTGTCTACCCGTAGGTTGCTTAGCGTAGTGACCGTCTACCCGTAGGTGACTTAGCGTGGTGACCGTCTACCTGTAGGTGACTTAGCATAGTGACTGTCCACCCGTAGGTGACTTTGGCCATGCATCTACCCGTAGGTGACTTAGCATAGTGACCGTCTACCCGTAGGTGACTTAGCGTAGTGACCGTCCACCCGTAGGCGATTTTTTGGCCATGCGTCTACCCATAGGTGACTTAACATAATGACCGTCCACCCGTAGGCGACTTAGCGTAGTGACCGTCTACCCGTAGGTGACTTAGTTCGTCCTTCCACCCGTAGGTAGTAGGACTTAAAATTTGTACCAAGGCACTTGTGAGTGATTTGGTCCGTCCTTCTACCCATTGGTAGTAGGACTTGGTCCGTCCTTCCACCCGTAGGTAGTAGGACTTAAATTTTGTACCAAGGCACTTGTGAGTGACTTGGTCCGTCCTTCTACCCATTGGTAGTAGGACTTGGTCCGTCCTTCTACCCGTAGGTAGTAGGACTTAAATTTTGTACCAAGGCACTTGTGAGTGACTTGGTCCGTCCTTCCACCCGTAGGTAGAAGGACTTAAATTTTGTACCAAGGCACTTAAGTGACTTGGTCCATCCTTCCACCCGTAGGTAGGAAGACTTATATTTTGTACCAAGGCATTTGTTGGTAGCTTGGTTCGTCCTTCTAGCTGTAGGTTGGAAGACTTAGAATTTTCACCAAGGCACCTATCAGTATCCTTGGTTGTCGATCCATCCCATTGGGATGAGGATTAGGTATCCGTCGGCTTCCTTTTGTAGTGTTTAGCCTTGAGGTCTTATTGAAGCTTTGTCGTTTGTCTTATACTTATACATAGGATTGGGCATCCTTTTGCACAGTAGGCCATTAATACACTGCCCCAGGACGTGTGACGGAATTTTCAACCTTCGGGATGCGTTGTAGTCTTCTATTAGCATCTTATTCTTAAAGTATTTTATTCGTCTACTTTGGGTCATGGACTTGCCGACGTGACTGAGTGTTACCTCGTCAATTTTTTTTATTTTTATTTTTTTTATGCGTGTCCGTCCACCTTCGAGTGTTACCTCAATTTTTTTTTTTTTTTTTTTTTTTTTTATCCGTCCACCTTTGTTCATGGACAGGTATCCATTTTTATTTTTGGTGGCCGTCCATGCATGCATCCGTCAGGATTGTTGTTGTTGTTTTTTTTTTTTTTTTTTTTTTTTTTTTTTTTTTGGCCGTCAATGCATGCATCCGTCAGGATTTTTTTTTTCTTTTGTCCGTCCACCTTTGTTCATGGACATGTATCCATTTTTATTTTTGGTGGCCATCCATGCATGCATCCGTCAGGCTTTTTTTTTTTTTTTTTTTTTTTGGTTGGCCGTCCATGCATGCATCCGTCAGGATTGTTGTTTTTTGTTTTGGCCGTCAATGCATGCATCCGTCAGGATTTTTTTTTTTTTTTTCTTTTGTCCGTCCACCTTTGTTCATGGACATGAATCCATTTTTATTTTTGGTGGCCATCTATGCATGCATCCGTCAGGCTTTTTTTTTTTTTTTTTTTTTTGGTTAGCCGTCCATGCATGCATCCGTCAGGATTGTTGTTTTTTGTTTTTTTTTTTTGTGGGTGTACATCCACTTTTTTATGGACATGCATGCCACCGTCTTTAATTTTTTTTGTTGGGTGTCCGTCCACTTTTTTGTGGACATACATGCCTCCGTCCTTCATTTTTTTTTTGTTGGGTGTCCATCCACTTTTTTTATGGACTTCATTTTACTGTGGGTGCTTGACTCCACACAAAGGATATTTGTTCACTTTGGGTCGTCATTTTTTGGTCGTGGACTTGTTGAGGTGACTAAGTGTTACCTTGTCACCTTGTTGGTCGTCCACTTGGGGTCATGGACTTTTTGAGGTGACTAAGTGTTACCTTGTCACCTTGATGGTCGTCCACTTGAGGTCGTGGGCTTGTTGAGGTGACTAAGTTTTACCTTGTCACCTTGATGGTCGTCCACTTGGGGTCGTGGACTTGTTAAGGTGACAAATTGTTACTTCGTCACCTTGAGGGTCGTCCACTTGAGGTCATGGACTTGTTGAGGTGACTAAGTGTTACTTCGTCACCTTCTTGGTCGTCCACTTGAGGTCGTGGACTTGTTGAGGTGACTAAGTCTTACCTCATCACCTTGTTAGTTGTCCACTTGGGGTCGTGAACTTGTTGAGGTGACTAAGTTTTACCTCGTCACCTTGAGGGTCGTCCACTTGAGGTCGTGGACTTGTTGAGGTGACTAAGTTTTACCTCGTCACCTTGATGGTTGTCCACTTAGGGTCGTGAACTTGTTGAGGTGACTAAGTTTTACCTCGTCACCTTGAGGGTCGTCCACTTGAGGTCGTGGACTTGTTGAGGTGACTAAGTTTTACCTCGTCACCTTGATGGTCGTCCACTTGGGGTCGTGGACTTGTTGAGGTGACTAAGTGTTAGTCACCTTCTTGGTCGTCCACTTGAGGTCGTGGACTTGTTGAGGTGACTAAGTCTTACCTCGTCACCTTGTTAGTCGTCCACTTGGGGTCGTGAACTTGTTGAGGTGACTAAGTTTTACCTCGTCACCTTGATGGTCGTCCTCTTGGGGTCATGAACTTGTTGAGGTGACTAAGTTTTACCTCGTCACCTTGATGTTCGTCCACTTGGGGTCATGGACTTGTTGTTTTCATCCTCTTGGGATGATTCGTCCACTTTGTGGACTTAAAATTACATCCTCTTGGGATGATCCATCCACTTTGTGGAAGTCTTTACCCTCTTGAAGTGATCCGTCCATCTTGTGGACTTTGTAGGAATGCAGGTAGGAAAACATAGTTGTGTCTAAATATTCCTCTTATTAATTAAAAAATCATGCATTTGTAGAAAAGTACTTGCCCCCTTAGGCTTAAAAACATATTGTAGCGGAAAATTGACTAAGTAAAACTAGTAATTGTAGAAAAACTAAATAAATTGGGAAATTAGGGAGCGCCGTTGCTCTTCATATTATCTCTACTGGTAGTATTTCCGTAGGTGCTTCGTGTTCTATAGGTGCTGCAGCTTTTATCCATCCAGTGTTTCGAGGTGGTAGGTTCCCTTCCTCTGCCATGGTCTGTTGCTCTTCTATGCACATGGTCTACTGATGATCTTCTATCTCCATCATGGCAATGTAGCACTCGCATGCGGCCACCTGATTTCCTCGTAGCTCTCCAACCTTGTACTCCGTAGGAAATTTGATCATTAGGTGGTATGTTGATGTTACCGCCTTCCATGAGTTAAGGGTGGGTCGTTCAATGATAGCATTGTAAATAGATGAGCAGTCGACCACAAGGAAAGTCATCTCCTTTGTGATCCGTTGAGGATAATCACCTATTCTTACCAAAAGCGTGACCGCGCCTAATGGAATCTTCCTATCTTTCTCTCTTTTTGGACTTTTCCTCGCGAGCTAGTAGAGCGTCTTCGGCATTCATATATTTGGTGGCCCTGTAAAGCACGTCCGGCATAGTTTTCTGGTCATTTTTGTATAGTGAAAATAAGAACTTACCTTTCCTCAGCCCATTCGTAAGTGCTGCTATGAGTATTTTATCATCGGCCTCGTCAATTGAGAGTGCTTCCTTATTAAAGCGGGCTATGTAAGATCGGAGTGTTTCATCTTCTCTTTGCTTGATACTCATCAAGCATGCTGTGGACTTCTTGTATCGGTGTCCTCCAATAAAGTGCGGCGTGAATTGGGCGCTTAGCTCTTTGAAAGTGCTGATGGAATTGGGCGTTAGCCTGCTGAACCAAATTCTCGCTGGGCCCTTCAGCGTTGTAGGGAAGGCCCTACACATGATCTCGTCCGCTACTCCTTGAAGATGCATCAGGGTCTTGAAGGTCTCTAGATGATCCAGCAAATCCTTCACCCCGTCGTAATTGTCTATATGCGGCATGCGGAACTTATGGGGTAGGGGGAAGGAGTTGACGGCCGCGGTGAAAGGCGAGTCGGTGCGATTGACCAAGTCGTCAAGGTCACTAGACACTCGTCCTTTGAGCGCGTTCATCATAACCTCCATCTGCTCCTTCATCGCCTGCATCTCTGCGGTAATATGTGGCGGAGTTGCAGCCATGAGGAATGGCATGTTCAAATTTTGCCTCTCTAATCTGCTTGGGGCGTGGCTGCCCTCAGGTTTCTCTTGGTTTTTTCTTTCCGCGTTGGTCCCTCGATCTCCTTGCTGGTTATTCGGTGCTGCGTTCTTCTGGCGCAGCTGTTCTTCCAAGTCGTGATTTTGTTTGGTGAGGCATTCTATGGCAGCAGCGAGAGTTTGAACTTGTCTCTCGAGGGCAGTCGTGTGTGGTTCCTCTTCCTGAACATCGTTGGTGGTTGCCATCGAGCGAGTGAGTACCATGCAACCCTTTTGTCTAGGAAACGTTAATATTATTTGAGAATCTCTACTACGTTTCCCACAGACGGCGCCAACTGATGATGCCGAAAAAATCACCAGTGAACCACACGATTCTCGCACACTCGAAATGGCACCTGCACAACATAAAAGCTGAAGACCTTAAGAGGAGTACCGGTGTGGTACCGGCCAAATACCCTCCGAAGGTCAAGTTAGAACTTCTCATAACTCTAAAGTGCTAGAGTGGGGTCAATTATGCATACCTTGATTTGTGAGGGTATTAGGGTTTTTATAGTAGTAGAGGGTTGACCTCTCTTCCTTGGGCTAGAAGTCTTTTCCTTATAGGAATCCTCATGAGCGCATATTACGGAATCCTTTCCTTGTAGGAGACTAACACTAAGCGTGGGATACAAGACATTTTCTTATATACTCATGCATGGTGATCAAGTCAAGAATACATTGGAGCCGTCAGCTTTAGAGTCGTCAGCTTTGCCTACTCCATCGTCCGGGTCGTCAGCTTTAGGGTCGTCAGCTTTGCCTACGACCTCGTTAGGGTCGTCAACTTTGCCTACTCCATCGTCTGGGTCGTCAGCTTTGGGGTCGTCAGCTTTGCCTACTCCCTCATCAAGGTTATCAGTTTTGCCTACGACCTCGTTAGGGTCGTCAGCTTTGCCTACTCCATCGTCCGGGTCGTCAGCTTTGCCTACTTCCTTATCAGGGTTATCAGTTTTGCCTACGACCTCGTTAGGGTCGTCAGCTTCGCCTACACCCTTCAGCTTTATTAGCGTCTACTACCCATCTTCATTGCCTAAGGTCAATTCGTCGGCTATGCGGTGAGCTTTGTGGACTCCCTAACATTGTCACTTACTAATGGGTCCCGACGGAGGTTTGCCTACTATCTTTAGCTTACTGCCTTCAGCTTACTGCCTTCAGCTTACTGCCTTCAGTTTACTGTCTTCAGCTTACTGCCTTCAGCTTACTACCTTCAGCTTACTGTCTTTAGCTTACTACCTTCAGCTTACTGTCTTCAGCTTACTCCCTTCAACTTACTGTCTTCAGTATGCATAATAGAGTTGACAGATCTTTGGAGATCAACTTATTTTTCCAATTAAAAATTCCCCTTATCAGTGGTATATGATTCTTGTTCCCCGCCCAAACCTTCTGCTTTGCAAGGTACCCAAATCCGACCCGACCCGACCCAATCTCTCCTCCTAAGAATATAAAGTAGCCAGGAAAATTTCTTGGAGGCTTCTCTCCGGCCTCCTCTTTGTCAAAATTCAATCCCATATAATTGAATTATGATTCCAATTATTTTTATTTTTCCAAGAAAATTTATGATTCCAATTATTTATAGCATTAAACTGATTGTCAATTTGTACAAAAAGAAAAATATGGAGCAAATTATTTGTGATAGGCTAATAGCCGTTATACTTTCCATAAGTATTACTATTAAGTATTAAGAACAACTAGCCATGGAATTTTCAATTTATCTACCTCCTGAAATCATGTGGTTTTCATATATGGTAAGAATATTTGAACGGTGTGGTTTGGATATAATAAGGATATTTGAATTGTGTTGACTCTTTTCCTCCTAGAATTAAGGTGGCTTTGATATGGTAAGGATATTTGAATTGTGTTATTTTGATATGTTTTGATATCCTTACCATATCAAAATAACACAATTCAAATATTCCATCAATTTTCTCCTTCTCCCACTTTACTCTCCAAATTGGGAAGAAAGCCGTTTCATCTTAAATGTAGGCCCAAGGAGTAAACTCTTAGACCCCCACCATTTTCACTCCCCACTTCCCTCTCTAACCAAATACACTCTTCTCCCATATTTTCCCCCTCTATTATCTCAATCTTTCCCCCTAACCAAAAGGACCTAGATGCCAAAGGCTTCGATGGCCTTTGTCTAGGACAATGGGCTTGCTTTGAAGGGTAATGTTAGCTTTGCATTTACTTTTATCACTACTTACTTAATAGTATTTTCAAAATTTATTCTTGTTCAAGAATTATGCTTTCACATCAATAAATATGAACATAAAATTTGTAAATTTATGTTAAAAATGATTTTATTTTAAATTTAAATGCTTTTTATTTGAAAGATTAATAAACACAACTTTAAAGCTTGTTTATATTTATTATTTTCTGTTCACTTTATAAAAATAACGAAAATTCATTTAAAAGTTGCTTTAATTGCTTTATATATTTTTAAGGGTAAATTTCCATATTTTTACACATTTAATATATTTATTTGTATTTTAAATAATATTAAATTAATTTTGACGTCATTACAGTTTGACCTTGGTTAAACCTTAGTCTGATTTCAGTTGAACCTCAATCCAACCTTAAAAATCTTAAACCTCTCCATTTTTCGGTTCTTTGAATGGTCCGGGTCTGAAAACCATGGTCTATAATATTGTTAGTCATTTGGTTTTAGATGCAATGGAAAAGCTCATAGGTAAAAAAAAAAAAAAAAAGTATTATTAAATTATGTGTTCACACTGCTTTATATTAGATATATTTTTTTATTCATGTGTTTACACTGTTTTGTAGTAAATATATTATTTTATTGTAGTGAATATATTATTTTATCGTGTTGTTTATATTATTTTATTGTGTTGAAAGCTAAAATAAAACCACTAATGTTGAGTGTTTTGTAAAGTGAGAAGGTAAGATAAATAAAACAGCTTTTTGTGGAGCCATATTGCTAAATTTATGGCTCCACCAATATGGATGCTCTTAGGAAATGTGAAATTAGGGATAACAATTGCTACCCAACCAGCAGGTACCTGACCCTAATGGGTTGGGTTTTACCCGGCCCAATAAAGAATAGGGCCGAGTTTGGGTTTTAAAAAAACCCAAAACGAGTTCGGGTCAGGTCTGCGTTTTGGTAAAACCCAGCCCAAACCCGAACCCAGACCCAACCCGATTAACTATTTAGTTACCAAAACACCCTCATATGTGTGTGTGTGTGTGTGTGTGTGTGTGTGTGTGTGTGTGTAGTTATTTCCTAAAATTAATCTCTCATTTTAGCTCACTCTCCTCTCCCCACTCTCACTCACTTTCAATCTCATTGTCAACTCAAGCTCTGTCACCTCCGGGCCAAGCTCACTCACTCTCACTCACTCTTAATCTCACCGTCAGCCTAAGTTGTCACTACTAGTTTGTTATGCTCAGTTCTCTTCAAAATATTTTTTTTTTCTTTTCATATATTGTATTTAGTTTGAGATGTTTGTTTCAATTGTTTGTTTCATATGAATCCCATTTTCCAAGAAAAGGTACGAGGAATACTGACATCATTCCTTGAAACCCAAACTGAGTCCCATTTGTCGAGTAAAGGTATGTTTTTTAATTATTTTTTTTTTCCAAAACTCATCAATTTCTATTTTGTTGATTCATGTTGTTTTTGTACCTAAACCAAGTCCTTGTATTCATGAAAAGGGGTTTTGTTGATACATATTATTTTTAAAAAAAAAAGATTAAATACATTGATTCATATTATTATAAAAAAGATTAAACCGAGTCCTTGTATTCTATTTTGTTGATTCATATTATTTTAAAAAAATTAAATACGATTTTCAGTTATTAAAGAGGGGCTTCTTAGTTATTTACAAGAAAGGGAAACTGTGTGATTTATTAATGCTACATTTTGGGTGAATAGTTTGGTTTGTCAATATATGTATTTTGGGTGTGTAGTTTGGATTGTCAATATATGTTAAAGCCTTATTATGTTAGCTATAAAAAAGTGTGTGGGACATTTCATTTTTGATGAGTGAATAATTAAGTGTAGTTTAATGGAAAAATAAGTTCTATGGGAAATGTTTTTCAAAGAAAGTGAAATTGTTTAATGGAAGAAATTGAGTTTATTGTTTTTTGTGTTTGTTGTGAATGCAATGCCTAAATGGGAAATGGGAGGCACAAAAAAAATCTAGTTCTCCCTCGCTAGGCTACTCTCTCTTAAGAACCGCACGTTGTCCCTTGCTAGCTATTCAGTTTCCTTCACCATTTTCACGATCACCATCACATTTATGCCCATTAAACAATGAGTAAGTGTTTGAATTTGTAGTTAATCATGTTTAATTATGATTGAATTGATAGAATTTGTGAATATGTGTAATTATGAATTTGTACCAATTAATCAATTAGTATCTGTAATATTGAATTTGTGAATATTTGTTTTCATTGATATAATTTCTAACCCCCAAACTTCTGAACCAATTAAGAGTCTGAAATCCCCGATGGTGGACTTAGTGGGAGAGGACCAGGAGGTAGAGGAACAAAAAGAGACAAAGGAAGAGGGAGAGACAGAGGCTACAAATGAGGATGTGGATACAAGTACCCAGATATTTGGGAGGATTTTATAAGGAAGAAAGTTGACGGAAAATCTAAAGCCTAATGCCATCATTGTGGCAAGCTTTACTTAGGTGAGTTTAGCCAAGGTACAAGGCATTAGCGTAATCATTTAGCATGATGTCTACGGTTGACATTTAAAGATATAAGGGATATGTGACAATAAGTGTTAATTAAACAACACAATAAGTTGGATGTAACAACGAGTTCATATCCTTAACAATTTGATAAAATCAAAGTTAGGAGTAATCTTGCTCGTATATTCATCCTACATGAATACTACATAAATACCCACTTTCAATGGTTGACCACATTGGGTTTAGAGAATTTGTAGGTTCTCTTTAACCTTTGTTTAAACTTATCTCAAGAAACATTTTGAAGAGTGACATTCTTAAAATTTATGATAATGAAAGAAAGAAAGCTTTGAAGATGACATAAAAGAATGAAAGTAGGATGCCAATTACAGCTTATATAGGGACTTCGAGTAACAAAATAAAAAACGATTCATGGTCATTACCGCTCACTTTATCAATCACACTTGGACGTTGAGATAGTTTTTTGGTCTATGAATGTTAAATTTATTAAACCATATGAATTGCGTAATCATTTAGCATGATGTCCACGATTGAAATTTAAAGATATAAGGGATATGTGACAACAAGTGTTAGTTAAACAACAAAATAAGTTGGATGGAACGATGAGTTTAAATCCTTACCAATTTGATGAAGTCAAAGTGAGGAGTAATCTTGCTCATATAGTCATCCTACATAAATACTATATAAACACTCACTTTCAATGGTTGACCACATTGGGTTTAGAGAATTTGTAGGTTCTCTACAACATTTGTTTAAACTTCTCTCAAGAAATACTTTGAAGAGTGACATTCTTAAAATTTACGATAATGAAAAGGAGAAAGTTTTGAAGATGACATATAAAAATGGAAGTAGGATGCTAGTTACAACTAATATATGGACTTCGAGTAACAAAAATAAAAAAGGATTCATGGTTATTACCGCTCACTTTACCAATCACACTTGGACGTTGCAAAGTTGGGTTTTGAGATAGTTTTTAAATCTACGAATGTTAAATTTATTAAACCATATGAATTACGTAATCATTTAGCATGATGTCCACGGTTGAAATTTAAAGATATAAGGGATATGCGACAACAAGTATTAATTAAACATCAAAATAAGTTGGATGGAATGATGAGTTTAAATCCTTACCAACTTGATAAAGTCAAAGTGAGGAGTAATCTTGCTCGTATAGTCATCCTACATGAATACTTCATAAATACTCACTTTCAATGGTTGACCACATTGGGTTTAGAGAATTTGTAGGTTCTCTTCAACCATTGTTTAAACTTATCTCAAGAAACACTTTGAAGAGTGAAATTCTTAAAATTTATGATAATGAAAGGGAGAAAGCTTTGAAGATGACAAATAAGAATGGAAGTAGGATGCCAATTACAGCTGATATATGGACTTCGAGTAACAAAAATAAAAAAGAATTCATGGTCATTACCGCTCACTTTAACAATCACACTTGGACGTTGCAAAGTTGGGTTTTGAGATAGTTTTTTGATCTATGAATGTCAAATTTATTAAACCATATGAATTGCGTAATCATTTAGCATGATGTCCACGGTTGAAATTTAAAGATATAAGGGATATGCGACAACAAGTGTTAATTAAACAACAGAATAAGTTGGACGGAACGATAAGTTTAAATCCTTACCAATTTGATAAAGTCAAAGTGAGGAGTAATCTTGCTCGTACAGTCATCCTACATAAATACTACATAAATATCCACTTTCAATGGTTGACCACATTGGGTTTGGAGAATTTGTAGGTTCTCTTCAACCTTTGTTTAAACTTATCCCAAGAAACACTCTGAAGAGTAACATTCTTAAAATGTATGATAATGAAAGGGAGAAAGTTTTGAAGATGACAGATAAGAATGGAAGTAGGATGCCAATTACAACTGATATATGGATTTCGAGTAACAAAAAAAAAAAAAAAAAAAGATTCATGGTCATTACCGCTCACTTTATCAATCACACTTGGACGTTGCAAAGTTAGGTTTTGAGATAGTTTTTTGATCTACGAATGTTAAATTTATTAAACCATATGAATTGCGTAATCATTTAGCATGATGTTCATGGTTGAAATTTAAAGATATAAGGGATATGCGACAACAAATGTTAATTAAACAACAAAATAAGTTGGATGGAACGATGAGTTTAAATCCTTACCAATTTGATAAAGTCGAAGTGAAGAGTAATCTTGCTCGTATAGTCATCCTACATGAATACTACATAAATACCCACTTTCAATGGTTGACCATATTGGGTTTAGAGAATTTGTAGGTTTTCTTCAACCTTTGTTTAAACTTATCTCAAGAAACACTTTGAAAAGAGACATTCTTAAAATTTATGATAATGAAAGGGAGAAAGTTTTGAAGATGACATATAAGAATGTAAGTAGAATGCCAATTACAGCTGATAAATGGACTTCGAGTAACAGAAATAAAAAAGGATTCATGGTCACTACCGCTCACTTTATCAATCACCCTTGGACGTTGCAAAGTTGGGTTTTGAGATAGTTTTTTGATCTTTGAATGTTAAATTTATTAAACCATATGAATTGCATAATCATTTAGCATGATGTCCACGGTTGAAATTTAAAGATATAAGGGATATGCGATAACAAGTGTTAATTAAACAACAAAATAAGTTAGATGGAACGATGAGTTTAAATCCTTACCAATTTGATAAAGTCAAAGTGAGGAGTAATCTTGCTCGTATAGTCATCCTACTTGAATACTACATAAATACCCACTTTTAATGGTTGACCACATTGGGTTTAGAGAATTTGTAGGTTTTCTTCAACTTTTGTTTAAACTTATCTCAAGAAACACTTGAAGAGTGATATTCTTAAAATTTATGATAATGAAAGGGAGAAAGTTTTGAAGATAATAGATAAGAATGGAAGTAGGATGCCAATTACAGCTGATATATGGACTTCGAGTAACAAAAATAAAAAAAGATTCATGGTCATTACCGCTCACTTTATCAATCACACTTGGACGTTGCAAAGTTGAGTTTTGAGATAGTTTTTTGATCTATGAATGTTAAATATATTAAACCATATGAATTGCGTAATCATTTAGCATGATGTCCATGGTTGAAATTTAAAGATATAAGGGATATGCGAGAACAAGTGTTAATTAAACAAAAAATAAGTTGGATGGAATGATGAGTTTAAATCCTTACCAATTTGATAAAGTCAAAGTGAGGAGTAATCTTGCTCATATAGTTATCCTACATAAATACGACATAAATATCCACTTTTAATGGTTGACCACATTAGGTTTGGAGAATTTGTAGATTCTCTTCAATCTTTGTTTAAAATTATCTCAAGAAACACTTTGAAGAGTGACATTCTTAAAATTTATGATAATGAAAGGGAGAAAGCTTTGAAGATGACATATAAGAATGGAAGTAGGATGCCAATTACAGCTGATATATGGACTTCAAGTGACAAAAATAAAAAAGGATTCATGGTCATTACCGCTCACCTTATCAATCGCCCTTGGACGTTGCAAAGTTGGGTTTTGAGATAGTTTTTTGATCTTTGAATGTTAAATTTATTAAACCATATGAATTGCGTAATCATTTAGCATGATGTCCACTGTTGAAATTTAAAGATATAAGGGATATGCGATAACAAGTGTTAATTAAACAACAAAATAAGTTAGATGGAACGATGAGTTTAAATCCTTACCAATTTGATAAAGTCAAAGTGAGGAGTAATCTTGCTCGTATAGTCATCCTACATGAATACTACATAAATACCCACTTTCAATGGTTGACCACATTGGGTTTAAAGAATTTGTAGGTTCTCTTCAACTTTTGTTTAAACTTATCTCAAGAAACATTTGAAGAGTGACATTCTTAAAATTTATGATAATGAAAGGGAGAAAGTTTTGAAGATGACAGATAAGAATGGAAGTATGATGCCAATTACAGCTGATATATGGACTTCAAGTAACAAAAATAAAAAAGGATTCATGGTCATTACCGCTCACTTTATCAATCACACTTGCACGTTGCAAAGTTGAGTTTTCAGATAGTTTTTTGATCTATGAATGTTAAATATATTAAACTATATGAATTGCGTAATCATTTATCATGATGTCCATGGTTGAAATTTAAAGATATAAAGGATATGCGACAACAAGTGTTAATTAAACAACAAAATAAGTTGGATGGAACGATGAGTTTAAATCCTTACCAATTTGATAAAGTCAAAATGAGGAGTAATCTTGCTCGTATAGTCATCCTACATGAATACTACATAAATACCCACTTTTAATGGTTGACCACATTGGGTTTGGAGAATTTGTAGGTTCTCTTCAACCTTTGTTTAAAATTATATCAAGAAACACTTTGAAGAGTGACATTCTTAAAATTTATGATAATGAAATGGAGAAAGCTTTGAAGATGACATATAAGAATGGAAGTAGGATGCCAATTACAGCTAATATATGGACTTCAAATAACAAAAATAAAAAAGGATTCATGGTCATTACTGCTCACCTTATCAATCGTCCTTGGACGTTGCAAAGTTGGGTTTTGAGATAGTTTTTTGATCTTTGAATGTTAAATTTATTAAACCATATGAATTGCGTAATCATTTAGCATGCTATCCACGGTTGAAATTTAAAGATATAAGGGATATACGACAACAAGTGTTAATTAAACAACAAAATAAGTTGGATGGAACGATGAGTTTAAATCCTTACCAATTTGATAAAGTCAAAGTGAGGAGTAATCTTGCTTGTATAGTCCTCCTACGTGAATACTATATAAATACCCACTTTCAATGGTTAACCACATTGGGTTTAGAGAATTTGTAGGTTCTCTTCGACCTTTGTTTAAACTTATCTCAAGAATCACTTTGAAGAGTGACATTCTTAAAATTTATGATAATGAAAGGGAGAATGTTTTGAAGATGACATATAAAAATGGAAGTAGGATGGACTTTGAGTAACAAAAATAAAAAAGGATTCATGGTCATTACTGCTCACTTTATCAATCACACTTGGACATTACAAAGTTGGGTTTTGAGATAGTTTTTTGATTTATGAATGTTAAATCTATTAAACCATATGAATTGCGTAATCATTTAGCATGATGTCCACGGTTGAAATTTAAAAATATTAGGGATATGCGACAACAAGTGTTAATTAAACAATAAAATAAGTTGGATGGAACGATGAGTTTAAATCCTCACCAATTTGATAAAGTCAAAGTGAGAAGTAATCTTGCTTGTATAGTCATCCTACATGAATACTGCATAAATACCCACTTTCAATGGTTGACCACATTGGGTTTAGAGAATTTGGAAGTTCTCTTCAACCTTTGTTTAAACTTATCTCAAGAAACACTTCGAAGAGTGACATTCTTAAAATTTATGATAATGAAAGGGAGAAAGTTTTGAAGATGACATATAAGAATGGAAGTAGGATGTCAATTATAGCTGATATATAGTCTTCGTGTAACAAAAATAAAAAAGGATTCATGGTCATTACCACTCACTTTATCAAATGAAATCAAAATTGTATTTTTATAAAATGAAATCAAAATTGTATTTTTATATATGCTAGTTATAATTTGATGAAGTTTATTCTATTTTTTAATTCATTGTTGTTGTAGGTTCTTCAACTATGCTTCGCTTCAATCAATTCTTGATGATGGGGAGCCTAATGAAGAGGATGGGAGTTGTGTGACAACTGTGGAGGATTAGACTTTTTGTATTAATTTAGAAGCTTTTTAACTTCTTAGACTTGTTGGATTATCTTGTTTGTTTGTAATTATCCTAAACTTGTGGGATTTATTTTGTAACTTTTTAATTTCTTAGACTTGTTGGACTTATGATACTTATTTCTTGGACTTGTTAGATTTATTTTATTTTTATGTTTAGCAAGTGGTTTTAGCTATGATTTATTGATTTATAATTAAATGGTTATCTTAGTTAGGTGATTTATTGATTTATAATCTTAGCTATGATTTATTGATTTATGATATTAGTTATGATTTATTGATTTTTAGATTTATAATTTACAATTAATTTATTGATTAATAGCCTATGATTTGGCATTAGGCCACGTAATATGGGCTTGAATCTGGACGTCATAGGGCTTGAATCTAGGCAAAAATAAATATGGGTTTCAATTCAATCTTTTTTTTTATTATTGGACCACGGATTGGGCTATGGCAGGGCTAAATTGGGCCCGCGGGACCTGATGGGGTGGGCATAAAAAACCCGTTTATTAAATGGGCCGGTTTCAAGTAATGGATCTAGGCCCGCAGGATGGGTTTGGGTATAAGAAAACTTGACCTAAACACGGTTTGTTGCCATTCCTGTGTGAAATGTATCTAGGAATCATGGAAGCCGGATTAGTAGGAAGATTGAGAGAAAGTCGAAACAAGAAGTCCCGCATGCCTTGGTTGAATTGGTGCCAGACTCTTGGTTAATCTGTCTGCAAGCTAACGTGTTGACCACGGGGTGGTAGATATTCTAGACACTCAAAAGAACACTCCTCCATCTGCCAAACATATTCTCCTTAAGCCTTTTCAAAAAAAAAATAAAAAATAAAAAATAATTTTTTTAATTTTAAACTCAACATTAGATTAGGCCATGATTTAGGTTCTGTTGCACATGGTTTCAACGAGCCTTATGCCAAAAAAGAGTTGTGAAAAATAAAATACTAATAAAGAAAATCATATTAAACAAAATTGAGATTGCAAAATTTTTTCAAGGGAAAATGAAAATTTTGGCGACCCATTGCTATGACCTATAACATCAAATGCATGCAAACAAATAAGAGCAATTTGAACTCAATTTCTTTAGGTATAACTGTATGATACTATAATACATTTACATCTCAAATTGCATATATTGAAACCTGTCTCAGATATAACCTGTGAGCACTTTTCAACTATATACGAAAATGAAAGCATAGACCTTTCAAGTTGATGTTAATTTTTCTGAACAAGGCAAATATACATCAATCTTTAACCAAATGAATTGAAAATTAGTCCAACTCTATATACCATTTTCTATGGACAGGGTAGGAAATCAACTCATTAATGGATGTGTCTACTTACATTATCAAGTCAACTGCGTTCAAAATTTCGACACTACTAAATGAAGGTAAATTCCAAAAGAAAGTATCTGCACAAATCTGATGTGATTGATATGGGATATGCTTTGTTGCAAAGTAATATTATGTGTTTTGGTGATGAAAAGTATAACTCAAACATTTCATTGACCATTTCAGGGATGATTGAGTTCTATGAACTGAACATTTTCCCTTCACAAACCCACACACCGAACACCTCCAAATGTGAGATTATTTGAATTAGTGAAAAAAAAAAAAAAAAAAAAAAACACCCCACAACGGCAAGAACATTTCAATTTTCGACCAAAGATTGGGTTTTTGCTTTGTTTTCCTGGATTTAATTGGCGAAGAATTTGGATTCTCAGTTTTGGGATAAGAAAAGTTTCATTTAACTTAAGTAATGCCCTTGCCCAACAGGGCCCACTAAAACCCATCGTCCAAACTAACCCATCAAAAAGCCCAATCCACCCAAAAAAGAAAAAGGACTGTAGGACTCACTGATCCACGTGATAACCATGTGCAATCACAAGGCCTATTACAAACCATCCACATGTCCACCACAGAGGACATCCTTAGATTATCCACCAATACAAAAATGATGAGGTAGTAGTTACTGTCGGACCAAAACATTTGTGAAAACAAAACAAAACAAAAAAAAATCGATACGTATTTGTAACTATGTGACAAAAAGCCGTTGCATTTCCCTCCACACATTCCCACATTGCCTTATCTAAATCTTTGTGCTGTCTTTGTTTCCCTCCAAACACAGACTATCCCAAATCAAATGCACCAAACTTCAACAATCCCCACCTGGGAACCACATCATACTCTTCGATCAATCCCTTCATACCTACCATAGTTTTAGCTCTTTACTCCTACCCTTCCACTTCTAATGGCTGCCAAGTTAGCCATTACTTCAACATCCCCTCAGTTACACACTGCCCCTGTTAAAAGACCCTTAGTTCCTATTTCTTCGTTTGTGTCTTCTTTGTCTTCTTATACAAGAGCTCAAACAGTTCAATTCAATGGAAGACACTTGTGCCTTCGACGCCAAGTTTTGGTGCTTCCCACGAAGGCCACAGCTGACCAACAAGGTATTATTTTAACTACCTAACTGTAGGATCAGTGAGTGAAAAGTAGATCATGAAATTGGATAAAACTTAGGTGCAATACATTAGGTTCCTAATTGAATTCAAAAACTGTTTTGAATTTAACTCTTTTAAGAAAACACTATTAATGTCTTATTAGTCAATACAATCAAGCGTTTGAACCTAATGTACTACACCTACGCTACAATACCTAAGTTTTACCCCATGAAATTGATCAAGGATGATTAGCATGTGGCATGTGGCTGTAGAGATTGATAAATTTGAAGTTGAGTGCTATACTTGTTATTGCCATTAGAAAAATATTGGTTAGGTAGTGTTCTATTTGACTGTCTCTTTGCTTGGTTTCAATGAGAAAATCCATGTGCTTTCTTCTTTTGTTTTTAATTTCAGACCAGGTTGAAGGAAGTGATGTTGTTGACGGTAAAATCCTTCCATATTGTAGCATAGACAAAAAAGAGAAAAAGTCAATTGGGGAACTTGAACAAGAGTTTCTTCTAGCACTACAAGTACGTATACAGCATCTTTCAACTTCTTTTTCTCTCTAGTCTTTTGCTATTTGATACATTATAATTCTACCAAAGAATAGATATAAGATATACTGGTATTTCCGTTTCATGATCAAAATCATTATGTTAGACCACTACTTCTATATAGACAAAAAACTACCCCAGCTTCCTTTTGTTTATGTAGTTCCTGAAGCATGCATGTTTGTTTCTGTTATCTTCTACAGTCATTCTATTATGAGGGAAAAGCTATCATGTCAAATGAGGAATTTGATAATCTCAAGGAAGAACTGATGTGGGAAGGAAGCAGCGTTGTCATGCTAAGTACAGACTGATCTTTATATATGGAACCTCAACCTAAATGTTTATGAATTAATGAATATGGATATCTAATCTTAACTTTTATGATGTTCTTGGTATTTTTTGCAATCCAGGTTCTGATGAGCAGAAGTTTCTTGAAGCTTCGATGGCTTATGTAGCTGGGAAACCAATTATGAATGATGAAGAGTATGATAAATTGAAGTTGAGGCTCAAGGTTTGTGAGGTTTTTTTTTTCTTTTTTTCTTTTTTTTGGTTCTATTCTTAAATATCTATTTTGTAATGAGTATTGGATATAGAAATTATCTTTACATCCCATATTGAGGGGGAAAAGAGAAACTATCGGACATAAAGTAGAAGAGTGGTTTGAATAAAAAAAAGGGATGTTCTTTGTTGGTGCCTCTTTGGATATGAAAGTAGCTAATTGGTACTATGCTGTGTGAGTGTCTTATTTTTAGAAGGCATAGTATACAAATAAGTTTTATGAGTGGAAAAAGAGATGTAACATGATATGATATGGTGTGGATTTTGGATTTTGGTTGGCAACCAACTTATTTACTTACTGTCTACACTGTAAGCAATTAAATTGTTGAAATGCATATGGCGTGGATTCTTTAATTCTTGCCCATCTAATAGTAGAAAAAGAGAAGATTTGTTTGCATTTTATTCAGAAAAGAATTTAACAGGCATATAAAGTAGGCAATAGGCAGTGCGATAGCAATTGTTCTTCAGTTTTGACATAATTGCGTCTTAGATAATAGAGTGAGTAAAGTAAGAAGCTGTGCTGCTATACCCTTCTCTCTAAAAGGTATATCCATGTTAGACACCTGCTAATTGCCAAAAAAGATCAACTTTAGGAGTTTGTAGGAATTTGTTTTAAGAAACTGAGGTATTGCCTTTCAGTATTTATCTAAAGTTTTCCCTATCAGAAGGTGGGATTCCCAAAGATGTAACTTTGGGACTGTTCACTTTATAATCTAGGTAGGATGTGTTTGGGGCCTGTGTAGAGACTATCACATTGGGAGTATTCCTGCCTTTTTTACTTTTCTGGTGGTGGTAACTCTTCCATTGTGAAACTGGTAGCCAATTAATTTGAGCTTCAACACCAAAACATTTCTAATAATGCAATATGGGATTGTAGTGCTTATGCGCCTTACTGGGTACTAGAAGCAATGCTGGCTTTAGCAGGACATGTATCAAAGGAAGAAGAGAGACATTGCTTCTCTAATTTGGGAGGTTTAACTTTGGATCTGCAGATAGGAAATTCTCAGCATTCTTAATTAGCTTAAAGAAAACTTTAGTCATCCATTATGTTTATGCATGTTCACTGAATATGATAGTATGAGTTCATGTTAAGCATGCATATTTGATTGATACATGTGAGTTTATGCCATGGTAAAAAATAATCAGTAAAGTTTGTGCTAATTAGATATATATAATTGAACATGTAGTACAGTGAACACATACATTCACCTAGCAGGAAAAAGAAAGAAAAGGGACAGAGCGAGGGAGAGAAATAACATCTACATTCAGAAAATCATTCTGATTGAACTGGAGAAATTTGTCAACATTTTGCATTGTTGCTGGTGGACATTTATCTTCATGAGCATTTGTATATGTATTGTCACTTTATGTCGTTGGACCATGTATCAGTCATATCTGGGACATGTCAGATCTTATACTACTGGATTCTTATCTTGAAAACTTAGCAGTATCAATTGAGCAACAACTTTAGTTGTACTTATTCTATCTCTTCTTCTAATATCATTTAAATATAAACCATATTTGTGTTGTAGTCGGAAGGGAGTGAAATTGTAGTTGAGGGTCCACGATGCAGTCTCCGCAGTAAAAAGGTGTGTTACTCTATCCTTTGATCTCCCTTGCATTTCGTCCTTTTGAAATTTTGCATTAGCAAACCACAACTTTAGAATTTGCATTGGTGGTGAGAGAACATATGTTTACATAGTTGCTTGCTGCTTAAATAATGTTTTACTGATTATCAAATGTCATGTAAGATCTTGTTTTAGGTAAATTTTTCATTATTTTTGCCAGATATATCTTCTAGACTGGCATCAACTCACAAGCAATGATGCTTGAATTAAGTAGCAGGCCTGATTAGTATCTTGGTTTCCCGCCTTCTCTGCAAAAATGATTTACCTTGGCATGAGAGTTCAAAATTTTTTACCCAGGGATTGCATGACTACTGTGTCAAAGCTGATTACTTCATTGTATTTTGATCTGGTGCTTCTGTAAATAACTTATTAATAGCCTGCTCATCTTTGCTTAATCTTTACTGATTAAATTTGTTTTCATAGGTTTACAGTGACCTGACTGTTGACTATTTGAGGATGTTCCTGTTGAATGTCCCAGCGACTGTCGTTGCATTAGGATTGTAAGTATCAGATTTTCTGCTATCAATTTAGGTTTTAAATCCATGTGATGGTGACCATCTTACAATTGATTCCAGAGCTACCTAGGTTTAGCCTTTCTTTGTGTAAAGTTGTTCACCTAATAAAATTGTGGTTATTGTAGATCCTAATAGTTAAAAATACTGCATTGTTCATGCTATTCATATTGTTATGTTTCTGTATAAGATGAAGTGCACATGTACTAGGATAAAAGGTTATTTTCAAGTCAAATAATGATTGATTTTTATTACATACCAAGACTTCTTAAGCCAATCCTTCCTCTTCCTTAGAAGTAGCTCATTCCTCTGGTTGTATATAGTTGAGATTATTTTAATCTATTTTACTGCACTGATGAATAAATCATGTTTATATTGGTAATTTATTTGTGAAATTTCTGGGAACTTACTAGTTCGCTGTAAAGTAGAACCCTTTTGCACACCAGAAATATCTCATAATCTTATTATTGTTGGAAATATTTTAGTGAATATACAAGTTTTGATACAGCAAATAATATCCCAAGTAATTAGCTAAAGCATAAAATAAATAGAATTTAGAACGATCTCACAATATTATAGAATCACGCTGGAAAAGCGTTGTTCTTAAAGATTGATTTGTATCACCTAAAGTAAAACTCAGTGCAATTGGTTTTCTTGGCTAAACAACCCCTAAAATTAGACTGTAGCTGGATACACTTCCACTCACGAAGGTTCAAAAACAACCCTCTATTGCCTTTCCTCAAAACAAATATAAATTGAAGGAAAAAGAAAAAAAAAAATGGGAGATAAAGAAAATAGAAATTATGTATATTGAAATATAGAGTAATAGAAAAAACTTCTAGGAAAGGGTGTAATAATGGTTACTAAACACCCATAAAAGCCTAACCCATTATTGCCCAACAGCTATTTTTCTCATGATTGCCCAACGGCTATTTTATCCTTTATTGCCCAACATAAATTTCCAACAGGCAACAGCTAAAAAAATAAAGAATAATAAAGTGTTTGGAACACATACCACACCAACAATCCCCCACATCATCATCATTATTTTGTCTACTTATTTCTTCTAGCGGTCTTAAATAATTAGGATTAATCTGAAATATAAAAAAAGTTATGTATGTAATGGATTCTGATCTTACTTTGCTTACAAGTCATGAGATCGTGTCTTTATTATGTGTTAATTAATTAATTTGTATTTTGTGCCCTACAGGTTTTTCTTCCTTGACGATATTACTGGATTTGAAATTACTTATCTACTGGAGGTAGATGGTTGAGATTTTCTTTATCGTATTTTGTCTTTAAGAATCGAAGTTTATGTTTGCAATCTGTTCCAGTATATCTTTTTCCCAGTGACTGCAAGTTTATAAGTTTGTATGAATTTGTCCCAAAAGTAAGCCAGCCAAAATGTAAATTTCAGAAATCCTCTTTATTGCCATTAAGACCACATTGGCATGTGGGGTGGAACTTCACCATTGCCATCTGAGAGAAAGATTACTGTATGTGTGTTTGTGTTTGTGTGTATGTGTGAGAGAGAAAGAGAGAGATCTCTAACATTCCATTTCTTATCTCATGTTTGCCTATAATCTTGTTATGTTTTATCCTGCCAATGAGTCATAGACTATTTACATCTCAAAAATTTTGAAAAATGTCAGGACTAATCAGGTCATCCAGTATACTTTGAAAAGTCAAATATCTTACAATATTGCAGGTTCTATGATGGATCAATTATAAATCAATTATGATGTAACAATCTTGGATTACCATTGACTCTGCATATAGTAACCTTTCTAAACTTTATTTGGGGCTGGGAGCAGGAGTCGCTGTTTGCTCATGGAGTCATTCTTATAGCAGTTGTAGGATGGCCACAGTCATATTTTCATGAAACGCATTGCTTCTTACTTCAAATTCTTAGAGACTTCATTAAGTTTTTTAAATATTTCCCAAACTCTCAAAGCCAAATAAATTAGTTTTCAAATTCCAAATCATATTTGTGATTATTTTTTTTCAGAAAAAAATACTTAATAAGTAACTGCAATACTATGATATCACAGATGAGTGTTTCAAAGTCTCTCTGGGGCATGCTATAACACTGATGGGAAGAACAATCATGAAATATCTTGTCCTACAATCAATTTATTACACGTAACTTCTTAGGTATAATAACTATGTAACCCAAGCTCTTTTTCGAAATGTTGAATTGCAGCTCCCTGAGCCATTCAGTTTCATTTTCACATGGTTTGCTGCTGTGCCCCTCCTTGTCTGGCTAGCTCTCTCACTTACAAATGTGATTGTGAAAGATTTTTTGATCTTGAAGGTATAATATTTATTTGAATATCTTCCATGGTTATGTTGAACCACCACATAATGTTGGTATGCCTTGCTATTGACATATAATATTCTTTTTCCAGGGGCCATGTCCAAACTGTGGTACTGAAAACACCTCCTTCTTTGGGACCATACTATCAATTTCTAGTGGCGGTACGACCAACAGTGTTAAATGCACAAAGTAAGTTCAAAGATCTCATTGATTTCATTAAACAATCATTGTGATTTTGCAGCATGTACATTGCTGTACCTGCATTTATCTAGGCGTGATTTATGAAACAAACAAGTTCATTTTCCATCAATTTTAACTGATACAAGTACTGTTTTGCCTCAGTTGTGGAACTGAGATGGTATATGACTCAAACACACGCTTAATTACACTGCCAGAAGGAAGTAATGCTTGATTCAAGGTACACACCCTGTCTATCATACAGCCCCTCTAATTCACATTATTGTAGCATATTGTACTTAAGATAAATCAGCCTCTTGTGATGAAGAAAATTACCTAACGGCTGATTGTTATAGTATATATTTCCTGTACAAAAGGAACAGAACAACCTTATAAAGGTCATTTCTTTTTATCTTTTATGGATCCATTGCTTAGCAACTGCAACCTGTTTACCAGGACTGGTACCTAGAAGACTTGTGGTTCATATACACCACTTTCTTTTAGCTTTCTTATTGTAATATGATATACTGTGAACCTTTTGTATGTAGGAAACACATAGCAAAGAAAATTGGTTTTTTTTGTGTGTGTGTGGGGGGGGGGGGGGTGGGTGGGTGGGGGTGGTGGGGGACAATTTTGGTTCATACAATTATGACACATATCCAAGGCTATTTTGCTGCAGGATCAATACATTTTAAGGGATTTGCAATATCACAGTTACTAACCTATGACGTTGGAGATGAAGGGCTAAGGGCTTCACGTTGAAGATAGACATGAAGCGTTTCACGTTATGTATATAGATCCTGAGTCTTCGTTTGTGAAGGGGGGAAATTTTCAGTGTTGTAAACTGAATCGCAACTCAACTATTCATTGTGTTGATATTGTATTTATAAGTAAATCTGTGCTCGTACGTATACCTATTACAGGCTCACATAGGGAGGAGAAGAGTGTTACTTGAATGAACATCCTATATATCTAATAAAATTATGTATGCGGAATTGTTATTTCATTCCCCCCCTCCTCTTTTGTACAAATGGTACAACATAATTACTTTTATTTTTTGTTTATTTGTCCATGTATTACTTGTAGTATTGAGATCTAAGTAAAGCCATTCAAATATTTGATACATCTCATACTATAGTTTGTGTGACATTATCATGTCTCAGATTCTTATTCTAAGATTAAAAAATTTATGTTTCTGAAAGTAATCAATTAAATAGAAGAGCTCTTGCCTCAATTTTGTATTTTGCCTAGGAAAAAGCCGATGGTCACAAAGACTGACCGAAGGTAAAATCAGGCCAGCATGTTTACGTTGAACAATTTTTTTGATAGTCACAATGGGAATTATGAATTTGAATTCTGGATATCTTGAAAACATTATGTTTGGTAATTATTTTTTTCACTTATTTTCTGTTTTCAAAAATAATTTTATATTTTTAAGACTAAAAAAATTGTTTGACAGATTCATAATGGACAGAAAACAAAAACAATTCTCAAAAACTCAATTTGCGAAGAAAACTGAAAACATACAAAATGTCATTTTCACCTTCTAATTTTCAAAAATCAATGAAAATAGACATTTAATTTAATAAATTTATCTTATTTAATGAGTTAACATCGGAGTTCAAATCCTAGTAATAACATATTTTAGTTTTTTCTATTTTTTTTTTTCAAAACATATCTTATTAATTTTAACTAACCAAACATGTTTTTGATTTAAAAAACACAAGAAATTTTTTTTTTCTTTATATTGCCAAAAACAAGTTTTTCAAAATAAAAAACAAAAACTATTTCTAAACATAACCTAAATGCCAACCAATTGAGTTATATGGCTCTTGACTCATAGAAAGTTGAACAGTTTGCCCACCGAAAACACGTGGAATTAGACCCCAATAATGATAAAACAACGTTGTGGGTATTAGATCCCAGCGATATTTGATTGAACAATGTTATAGAGTTTAAACATTCATACAACAACATTGCAGCACCCATCCAGGTAAAAGGAAAGCTAAACCGTTAAAGCGTTTAAACACATCCTCATACAGATGGATTAATAAACCAAATGCGTAACACCTCCCAAGTTAGTCTAGCAAAGATGCCACCTCAGAACAACAGCATAGCCACTACATGCATCGAGAACTTTTCCTCTAAAAGATTGCCACATCCAAGTAATCTCCGATCTACATTATCCAAAATGAAAAAAGGTCAACTTAATAAAGTTAACATATACATTGTTATGCATATGGGTATATATAATTAAGTTTACCTGGAAGCTAAGTTCACCCAATGACTTGCTATCGTCTAGTCGTCTGCCGTTTCCATAAGAAAGAGTTGTCCCCACCTAAAAACAAAATTTGTAATCCCCACTGTAAGAGGCCAAGATATGTGAAAGTCTTAAGAAACAATGGCAAAATATTTTCTACAAGAGTGTGCATGCGTGCTCAATTGCACCTCATTTTTTCTATTTTAAACTTATAACTGGAAGGTTATTACATATGCCCAAAGGCTACTTCAATTTTATTTTTAATTTTTTATGTTTAACACACATCCAATGAGTTTTGAATTAACAAACTCATCTTCCACCCATTCCTTTGGGAGAAAAAAAATCCTATTTGAGCTACAGCTCATTGGTGAGTACCAATTCATGTCATGTACCAAATTACCAATAACAATGTATTAATTATGACTAGTGGTTCATTTTATCTATTTCTCACCTATCATCTAAGGTTGCTACATATGCCCAAAGGCTTAATCAATTCATGTCATGGGATACTCCATAACTGGCACATAGAGGTGATTACAGAATTATAAAAAATTGAAGTATGCATTGAAGGTTCAGCTAGCTTGGAGTCCTAGGATTAAATACCACCTTCAGAGGGTCAATAATTGAAAGTATCAGCAGTATAAAATCCTGGGCTGAATATTGATTAATGATCACATTTACATGAATCCTAAATGAATCAGAGAGAAATGAATGTGTAAGCAGACCCTGAGCACCTGCATGCAAATAGATGAGCAGATGATGCAAATTTTTTTGATAATCGTAAACTATATTTATCTATGACTGGCTAAATACAAGCAGTAGCATGTACCGTTCTCAAAACAAAACGGCCACGGTTATCAGGATATACAAAAGCAAAAGACAGTTTAGCACTTCTTCTCCTGGCTTCTGGAGCAACCTCTTTAACCTGTTAAAGAACTAGAATTATCTAGAGAAAAATGAAAACATCTAATTCCATGAAAGATGGGAGAGGTGGAGTATGAACAACATACAAGATCAGTTAATTCACGGAGTGTCGCATCCTTCCATGTATAAATTTGAACCTCATCTTTTGGTTCCTTGCCTCTCACTGCAAAATCTTCCTCACCATGATGACTTCCATTCTACAGAAAATTAAAACCAAATAATTAAAAAACTGTCCCAAAAACTGAAGAAAAAATGTCTATAAATAATAAGATCAGCCATTTAGGTGTAGATAAACACCCATCCATCCATGCATGCAACTTAAAATAAGAGGATGTATCTGTTCATTTAAATTTGAAAAGGGCATATCTCTAGTACTCAGGAAGTATACAAGAAATATATAAATCATAGTAATAATTCCTCTCTCAACTCATTGGCATTTAACACAAACCTACTGCCCATAAACTACATCAAAGAGAGCCCTGGGATTACCCAGCAACTGGTTCTGGCAGGTGGTGTTAGTTGCATGTAAATTTTACTGGTTAGAAGTGAGTCCAAAGGGCTCTGTTTTAGAATGGTTCCCTACGTTATCGAAAATAATAATAATAGAGATAAAATACTATTTTGGTCCTTATACTTTACAAAAAGTTTTTTTTTTTTTTTTTTTTTCATCCCTAAACTTTAAGAAGTTCATTTTTCGTCATTAAACTATTGAAAGTTCATCTTTCGTCCCTAAATTATTGAAAATATTTTATTTATGTCCTTAAAATTTACCAAAAATTTGGTCTTCATCCTTAAACTATTGAAAAAAGTTCTATTTTTGTTTCTATTTTTGTCTCTAAACTATTAAAAAAACTTTTTACAAAGTTTAGGGATAAAAAAGAAATTTTTAAAGTTTAGGGACGAAAAAAAAAAAACTTTTGGGAAAGTTTAGGGACCAAAATAGTATTTTAACCTAATAATAATAATAATAATATAATACATCAAAGTGCTAGAAATTAGCAAACATTGCTAATCCATAAGGATCAACAATAGTTATTGACCTTGCATCTAGTATAGATGCCAACCTTCATTGATGGGTCTATACACTGGTTGAACATCTAAAAATTTCTTGCACATGCACATGAAGAGTCTTATTGTGCCACTTGGTCGAGGAGCAGTAGGAAAGAAGCACTAACTACAGCAGGGGTACCAAGGCAGGGCATGCTGCCATACCAACTTTAAGGTAAACAAGAGATTAAGTGATTATGCCAGACCTGGTTGCGACACTGAGAAAGGAAGAAGAAAATAAACAGGTAAAGGGCTAAATTTTAGCACACAACAGTATGGGGACCTACTTTAGTGATTTGGTGCCTTGACCAATGTAAGTGATTGATTTTGACTTCAGCAACCCACTTCAGGAGACAGAAGTGACTTAATCCGTTCAAACTTCTAGTGATCATACACATCTCTAGCAGTTTGTTACTAGCAACAGATGAAACTTGACAGCCAAAAGCTGTCTACATAAACATTCATCACCCTCATTTCTAGGGGGAAAAAAGAGGGAATTGAACACAGTGCACAATTGGTCAACGGACTAAACCTTAAATGCAAGCCAGCAAGTAACCAGAAACTTATGTGAGGGAACCTTCGCATTGGTAGCTTTTCAGGAGCAACTCTAGGTTGTCATACCAAAAGACACAGATGATGTCTATTTCTCTTGTATCTGCAGCATTTCTGGATTGGGACTTCCTATATTGAAGTAATCTTTATGCCATTATAGTAAAACTATAAGACAGCTGCTTTAGGATCGTACCTGTTTTACCATTACACATCCCTCGATGTATCACGAATGAACAACACTAATCAATGTCCACTTGGCACTCCAACCTCTGACCTTTTCTAAAAACAGTCTAGTATTACCCTTCTCTTAGTATTAACATTCATGGGTTTGAATTTGAGAATCAGTCTCTCCAAAAAATGAGGATAAAGCGGCCTACCAAACATCAATCCCAGACCCCACAAATAAAATAAAAATGAGAACCTTGAACACTTGGTACGAACACAAAAATAGAAGCATTGTGCACTTTAGTACAACCTATAACATTTTCCAATGAGACTCAATCACCATAACAGTTCAGTCACCACTTACATATCAGAGACTCATTCAAAAGACAACCTTAATTAATAAAGTTCTGTTATAAAGCTCAGCTCTCAGTAACAATACATATATAAAATAGAGCGTAGTAAAGAAAATCTGGGGCATACCTTAGTGAAAACCCGGAGCAACAGAGGACAAGTCTGCAATTCAAGCCAAGAAGACAAGAATACAAGTTACAATAAATGATGGGTAAGAAAAAAAAAAGTATAACAGTGAGAGAGAGAGACCTTTTCACGATCGACGGGCTCGAAGCGAGGTCGAGCTGGAAGCGGTGGTGGTGGAGCCCTGGACTGAGGATGAGGATGAGGATGGGGAACTGGAGGAGGCGGCGGAAGTGTTCTACCAGAAGAGGGTCTGTTAAGGTTCTGGTTCTGAGGTTGTTGCTGGGAATGGGGGGCTGCTCCCATTTTACCGTCTCTGTCTCTGTCTCTGCTTCTCTTCTCCATTGTGTGAAGTGAAGCGTGAAAGTCTGATTGACTGAATTGAAAGATTAAGGGTTTGGGTCTTTAGTCTTTACCTAGTTTATATAGGCTTGTTTTCAATGTTTGTTTTTTCGTTTTTAGTGTTGGGCTTGTAAATGGGCTTTTGCTTTTCCTCTTGGGTTCGATGGACTTTTCCACAGTTTTTTTTTTCACAAATATCATCCTTAACTTTGACATGACTGTCAATTTAATATACTTTTTTTGTTAAATAGTAAAGGACTCTTTAGTCACTTGATGTGTACATGGTTTTAATAAATCATCCATAATTTTGATATGCCATTATCATTAAAAGATAAACAGGGTTAATTGTTCAAATTGGAGCAAAAAATATTAATAAAATGTTTGATTTATCACAAATCTAAAATTCATAGGGTTTGTGGTTTGACCTAATATAGATGAGAAATTGTGTTTTATTTATGATTTAAGGGATATTTCTATAATTTATGGGAATCAAAAAGATATAGAATAAGTGGTATACCAGTTTTTTGCCAAATTATTCCACTCATTGCCCATAAGACATCCTAAAAATCACATTAAACACTAGTATGATGAATGAAACTTTATACCTTCGAACTTATGACATATCCTCTAAGTTCATGGAACCTATCACTCGGGTATTCTTCAAGGGACTAATTAGTTTTACTATTGGTTATGCACTGATTGTCTTGACATCATTTGATTTTACATTTGGTTCACAACATTGTTTTTTTTTTTTTTTTTTTTGGGTAAATATGCTTTCTGCTTTTATATGTATTTATTTTCAAGCCCCAAGAAAGTTAGATTTACTTCTCTAATGTTGATACAAGACTCAAGTTCATGCCATATAAGCCTAGTTGATGATTTTCAAATATGGGGAATGCGTGATTGGAATCTTATGAAAATATAAACAAGTGGTGTGCATCTTGGTATCACATCATTCTATACTATGCTACATAAATAAATAAAAGTTGTTTTCTACACATGGTTGTGTCAAATTGTTCAATGTAAGTGTTATGTGTATGAGATGTTTTCACTCTGTGTGTAAGTGTTATGTGTATGACATGTTTTCATAAAGAAAGAGAACACATGGATTATGTGGTTCGGTCTACATTCATAGAAAAAAATCTTGAGCATATGAGGTATTTACAAGAGACTAAACCCTAGAGTAACAATTCACTAAACCATGGTTACAAGACTTGATGTATAAGTAAAATATTTTACTCACACATGAAGAAGGATTGAACTTGGTCATAAACTTGAATTGGGCTTGTTATCTTTAACACTATAAACCCATCAAAATTATTAACACGATTTGCTTTAAAATGAAAGTTTTTTTCCTAAACTTCAAAAAATTTAAAATACTAGTTTAATTGAATCTCAATTAATTCCACTCTCAGGGCCTGTTTGGTTAACTTAAAAAAGTGGTGCCTTTTGTTTTCATTTTCAGTTTTCAATGGGACTCATCACAAAAAACTTATTTGGTTTAAGAACTTGTACTCAGTTTTTATTTTTAATATCCTAAAAGCTGGATTTGAATTTCATAGAAAACAAATATAGTGGTAATTCCGTAAATATTTTGAAAACACAAAAGACCCCACATGATGATGTGAGTGTGTGTAAGTGAAAAAAGTAACTTAAAAAAATAAAATAAAATAAAATAAACACACACACACACACACACACAATACCAAACCATGTATGATGAATTTTATACCAAAATTATGTATTTAGAATAACTTACCAAACACCTTCAAGTGTAAAAATGAGACCTTTTTTCTATATTCAATTTTAGAATTTAAATACTAAAAAGAGAAAATGAAAAATAAATACACCACCTTTTAGAACCAAACAACACCTTGGCCTCAAGGAAGGAAGAAAGATTTAATATTTTCCATTTTTTATTCAAATTAACTCCATACCATATAACTAGGCTTGGCTGTTGATTTCACATACCGAAAGGAAAGACTAGAATCTTGGAAAGATCAAAGATAGTTTTCAGACCCGATTAGTACATTGAACCGTAAAAATGAGAGGTTTAAGGTTTTTGAGATCAAACCAAGATCGAACCACGATGACGTTATAATTAATTTAATAATTATTTTAAATATAAATAAAAATAGAAAAATTAACTAAAATAGTCTAATTCAATATAGAGTTCTATCTTTCAAATATTTTTTATATCATAACTTTCACAAGACAAATAAGAAATTTCAAATCCTAAGTAAATATAAATAGAATAGGGGTAATTACAGATTGCCCACTTGTGGTTTAGCCCGAATTTAACTTACCCACCCGTGGCTTCATTTTTAACACTTTACCTACCTGTGCTTCCCTATGTTACTACTCTATAACCCACCTCCCTTTCAAACAAAACCCAAAATAGATCAAACACTACTCTCTCTCCCAAAGCAAGAAAAAGAAAAGAAAAGAAAATAAGATCAAAACACGTTATTTCAAACCCAGGAATATGCATCTGGCTCAAATCATTTTTTTTTTTAAACCCAGAACACAAACACAGCCGACCCATCGATGTCGGCCTATCACCACTTCATTGCATTACCCATTACACTCCAAAACCACCGCACAAATCACCGGGTTTGCCCCAAAATTACATCAAAACATCACAAATTGTTCAATTAGGTCAATTGACCAAATACCCAACACACAAAAAAAGAGGCCTTACTTTTCATTCATCTAACACTGGGGTCTAACCAAGGGAAATTCGTTGAATGATGGTGAGCTTATAACACACTAGACCCATATAGCAAATCAAGATGAAAAATCCAAAATTCAAATCTTTGCAAACTGAAAATGCTAGAAATGTATGCTCTGTATCATTTAAATAATGTAGAAATCACAAACTAGTACACTTCCAGATTAGCGGCAATATCATAATCACAAAAATTATTTAAACTAATTGTGAGGCCTAAACCATGGTTGACAAGTAGAGCAATCCATGGATTGGTGCTATCAGCAGTGCTATGGTGTGTGTGGGTGTACAGGGTTACCATTCTTGAAGCAGCAAAAGCTTTTGTTGGCAAGTGATGAAGAGGCACCCACAGCCACCACAACCATTATCAAAACCCACAGCCCAGCACCACCACGCCCACCATTATTAGATCAACACCATTGTTTTTGTGTGGAATCCATGCCGAAGGTCTAGATCAGACTGTGATGCCTTCGTTCTTGCTTCATGGGTTTCATTTTTAACTATGCCACTACTCTCTCTCTCTCTCTCTCTCTCTCTCTCTCTCAGGGTTTTGCTTGATTTGATTTGTATTAGTTTTCTAGGTGTATGTGTCTTCATGTTTGTGAATTGTGAGAAATCAATACCATATTTTAATCTTTTTTTTTCTTTTTTTTCTTTTCTTGTTTTGGGAGAGAGAGATATATAAAATCAATGTAAAAAGACTTATTTACCCCTCTTTTTTAATAGAGGTAGGTAACAGAGACTAAACGAAAATACCCTCAGGTGGGTAAAGTGTCAAAAATGAAACCATAGGTGAGTAAGTTAAATTCGGGCTAAACCATAGGTGGGTAATCTGTAATTCCCCCAATAGAGTATATCTTTATTTATTTACATGTTAATTAGTAAAAGATAATACCAATAATAATGATAATAATAGTATAATAATTATTATAATATAAGAATGAGAAGGACACATACCTTAAATAAAATAAATATTTAAATTATCTAATAATTTAAAATTCAAAATAATTATTTAATAATTTATAATTATAAGTATATTTATTTCCAAAAAAAAAAAAAAAAACTTTAAATATTATAGCAATTGTATTACAATATTTCACACAACTTTTGCCACAGTGCATTATATGATGAATTATGAGTAGTGAAAAAAAAAAAATTGTGGGTGTATGTAAGTTCACATTTTCATCACTCACAACTTCTCACATGACAAATTATGGCAAAAATTGTTTAAAATGTTGCGATATTAGCATTGTTCTAAGAGTCCAAATTTAGTAAGAATGGGGTGTAAAACCCATGTTTTACACCATCCAATAAAAGATTGCTACATCATCATTTTACATAAAATTGAATACATCCTACCACACCTAATAACATCTCAATAAACTCTCAATTTGGTTGGATTTATATATGGGTATTAGAATTGATTGGGTGCCTAAGACATGGCAAAATGGGCGGGTCGAGTTGGGTAGGGTTAATCGAGTTGCGGGGGTCAATCGGGTAGTGGGTCGAGTCTGATCGCAAGTCGAGTCAAGTTGACCCATATTTTTCAAACAATTTTGTTTTTTTTTTTAAATAGATGCAATCTGTCAATTGTTTATGAGTTCCTTAACTGTGATTAGATTTTCACTAGTGATACTGTTACCACTTATCATTACCACTAAACACTTAATACCCAAATTTGGTGCAACTCTTATTTCAGCTTTCTAGAAGCTAATCTTGGTATAATCTTCGATCTATTTAAAGTAGGAAGAGAAAATGAAGGTGACAAATAAAGAATAACAAACTAAAATGGAGTGCATAACATATTAAGTAAAGAAGAATAAGTAAATATTTTATAAGAATTACACCTCAATCTCAATCTACTCAACGTTGGTAGATGTGGCAAAACAGGCGGGTCGGGTTGGGCTTGAGTCGGGTCAAGTCAAGTCAATCGGGTTTGCAGGTCAAAACGAGTCATTTTTAATCGAGTTATGGGTCAATTGGGTCGGGTCAGAAAATTCTGACCTGTTTTGCCATGTCTAGGTGTGGTTGTACATATTCTTAAATATATGATAAAATGATGTAGCATATTGGGATTAAAAGAGTAATACATGAGTTTTACACCACATCCTTACCTTACCAAATTTAATCTCTTATTCTAAATATTAATTTGTTGCATAACCGTGGCAATCTGGCAATACACTTACATTATGACACATTACGCTATGCTCAAAGCTGAAAAGAAGTAATGGATTCAACTCAAAAATTAAAAGTTTTCAATCAATAGTCATGTGGAGAGCTTAGGAAACCTTAAGAAGAAATACAAAACAAAGAAAGAGAAAGTGAGAAACAACGTACATATTACATAACAGTGTTCAACAAAAAAAAGAGAGAGAATTAAGTCATTATAGAGTAGAGGAGACGAATAAAGAAGAAGAAGAAGAAGAAGAAACTGCTTCATGGCCATCTTCTTCCTTTTCTCCTTCTTCTCTGTTTTCTTTCCTTACAAACCATTTGGTTTTAGATCTGAAAAAATGGAATCATGCAAACCACAAAAATCGGCCACGGTTCATAGAACCGTACGGTCCGGCCATGGTTCAAGCGTTTCATGCTTTTTTCACATAAAGATTTTCTTAGTTCTAATAAAACCGCAATAGCAAAATGTTAATGAATAACCGAGTCAGACCGTATGATCTGGTCTGGGTCTGAGAACCATGAGATATATACATCTAATGTGCACATTGCTATCTCATGTTACTTGAAAGTTGAGTGTTGAAATCATCAACCAAATTAATTATTTCTGATGAAGTGTGAACTCGTCAGTACAAATGAGTGCGTTCAGATGGAGCTAAAAGGTTGCCTTTACAATTGCAGAAATAATAAATCAGCTTCCTTATTATGGTCACCAATGTGGTGCCTGCCACAATGCCTCCGATGCCAAAGTTAGTGTAAAGAAATTCTTTGGGAAGGAATAATGTAATGTAACAAAATAAGAAGAGGCTCTTGATTTTCTTTGTGCGTACCTTGTGTTGGTAGTGCGAGGGATTTATATATGTTGCCTTGGGTTCTAGCCGTTGTGGTTGTTATTGTGATGTTAATGCCTTTCTTGGTAACGCATCTTGCTTAGTAATAAGGCTTTAATATGCTCCCAACGGCCTGTATAGCTGGTTTTGTAACTGTCCGAAGCATTATTGGTGGCATTGAATGATCTTTCTACTCTCGTTGGTGACATGGGCACCTATTTTAGCTCGTCTCAGATGATTTCCTTGTTTGTGTTATTAGGATTGTCTGTAGTTTATTTCGTCAATCCCATCAACTACCCCCAGATTTTGTGGTCGTCGAGACACGTCATAACGACCATAAGAGATGAAAGGTTTTTGGACTGTAAGCGACCCTTAGGGCTTTGCACCGTATTAAATGTGTATTGGCTGCGCTTCACAAATCATGGCCACGGGGCACGTTTTGACTGGTGGAATTAATGACCCACTTTGTGGGACTATTGGGTTTCCCGCTGATTTTAGTTGTTTTGAGCCTTGATTTTAAACTTCTCCCCTTCTCATCCTTTCTCTTTTCACTTTCCTCAAAAACTCCCAATCATTGCCAACGCCACTCTGCAACTCTCCTCCAAGCCGATGTACCGCGTGGTGGTTCTTTTTTGCTGAGGTACGTTTTTCTTTGCGCTTCCTTGTTCTTTCTTTACGGCATATATATATATATATATATATATATATTGTGGTGGATTTCTGATTTTCCCATTCTTTTTCTTTTGTGTTTGCTTTTTGGGTCTTGGGGTTTTTAGAATTTACCTTTCTTTTCTATGCTTTCTAGTTTTTCCATGGTCAGTGGTTCTGAGGTTAGGATAGCTTACCCTCAATTTCTTTTCTTTTTGCGCAAATAGGGGCTCATTGGGGGGTTTTCCCATACCTTGAGAACTTCGTTTTTTAGGGTAATAGTCTGACTGCTACTTTGGCCGATCTGTTGCCTTTGCTTCGTCAGTCAATTGATTGGTTTGAAGGTCTGGTGAGAGAACAAAAAATAATGTCTAAGATTAGGTCCAGCGAGCTCGAGACGGGGTTATCGTCCAGTAGTAACCCAATAGAGGAAGATACAGTCGTCTCTATTCCTCGAGAGGTTAAGGCTTTTTATGCCCTCGAGAAGGTGTGTGGGTTGGATGCTGATACGCTTGGTAGGTTTAAGGATAGGTTCCAATTTCGGGAATGGGTTAGGGTTTGTCTGCCCAGTGAGGAGGATCGAGCTTGTCACTTCTTCCCTGGGGAGGTATGTTTTTACGAATCTGCCTTCGTCTGTGGGTTGAGGTTTCTTGTCCATCCTTTCTTAATGGAGCTACTAGATCGTTTTGGTATCGCTCTTGGGTAGCTTATGCCCAATTCGTGAAGGATACTGGTTAGTTGTATGGGAATATGGCTGGCCGCTAATGATGGTGATATGCTCAAGGTTGACGAGCTTGTCTATTTGTACTATTTAAAAGCATCTAAAGAGCATCGCTACTATGAATTGGTGCCTTAGGAAAGGAGGACTAGGTGTAGACAGAAAAAATTCCCAACCTATCCCAAGCTGACACGTTACACTACCAAGTTCACAAAATATAGCCAATTACAAAGTACCACATATTGCTGCTAGGTTTTACTATCACTATTCAGAAACCAACAGAAATTTGCCAAGTGTCATGCAAGAACCAATCATGCATCAGCTCGTGCAAGCGATGACATAAGCAGCCTCGCACGTGTAAGCAATGACCTAAGCAACCTCGCACGTGTAAGCGATGACATAATCAGTCCAGTATATGCAAGCAATGACATAAGCGGACCAATCAAGCTCTGTCACGTGTCACCAATCAGACTCCACCACGTTTCGCTTACCTACCCCAAAACTCCTATAAATAGAAGCCTTCCTAAGACATTTGGAGGGGACCAAGCCATTGGAAACACTCAGAAGTCCAGAAGCTCTGCCGAAACCAAGCTCTAAAGCCTCCAAGAACTTCAAGAACTTCAACTTCGAATACGAAGAACATTCGAAGAGAAATTATCCAAATCATCCGCCTAGATCCAAAAGTTTGTGGGAATCAAGCCTAAAGTGTCCGAAAACATCAACAAATCACAAATCAGTGAAGTTCTGCGGATTCAAGCCTCTAAAGCACCGAAAAACTTCCATCACAAACCTTCGAATACAAAGAACATTCGAAGAGGAATCATCCAAATCGTATTCCTAGATCTCAAAGTTCACTGGAATCAAGCTCAAAAGCCTCCAGAAATATCACAAACCATAAATCAGTGAAGCTCTACAGATTCAAGCTTCTAAAGTCCCGAAGAACTTCCACCACAAACCTTCGAATACAAAGAACATTCGAAGAGGAATCATCCAAATCATATTCCTAGATCTCAAAGTTCACTACAATCAAGCTCAAAAGCCTCCAGAAACCTCACAAACCACAAATTAGCAAAGCTCTACGGATTCAAGCCTCTAAAGCCCCGAAGAACTTCCACCACAAACCTTTGAAGATGAAGAACACACCAAGAACACGAAGAACACAAAGAATGTGAAGAACAAAGGATTTCTAACAAGCTCATAGCCAGAGATTCATTGTAATTTTGTTTCAACAATCTTCGATCTATCCCTCGACCAAATTGAAGGATATTTTGTGTTCAAATCAAAATTACATTATTACAATTCCAATCAACAAATTTTTTAAGGAGATCGAATCAGAGGATCACTCTTTTGTAATCACAGAGAATTGTACCACACAATCATCAATACAAATTCGCATTTGTGAAACTATTTTACTTGTTTGACTTATTTCGAACCGAGAAATTTAGTCGTCCACACTAGGATCGTCAAGGGTTTACAATCATTTTTAGGTATTGGAAGTCCAATTTTTTTTTTGTGTCTGGAGACAATTTTAAGACTTCCTTTGGCGAGGTTTGGGGTGATCTCCCAAGGTTGCATCATCGGTGGGGAACCCCGACCTTAGGTGCGTCAATATTTCCTCTCGTCATTTGAGCTTGGTTGTGCTTATCATTATGGCTATTGATCTTTTTTACTTCTTGTTTTACGCAGTTAAGAGACGACCAAAACTTAAGGGCAAGTACAAAGAGCGGGTGCAGAAGACAATTGAATATGCTTAGACGATCGAGAGCTAGGATGATCTTGTGGACCCATGGACTCTCACCTTTTACTATCTAGGACTAGATCCTTCTACTTTCGTCCTGCGCAATCTTGAAATAGAAGGAAAAAAGAGTAAGTGTTAGGTTCGTCAATACCAATTTTATTGTGTACACCTTCTTTTTTTCTTGTTTCTTTTTTTTTTATGTGCTTCCCTTTTGCAGAAATGATGACCAAATTCAACAAAGACATGTATGCTAAAATGAGGGCAAAGAAAGATGATTTGTTGTCAAATATCGGGAAGAGGACAGTGCGTGTCATTGGGAAAGGTCCCTCCGTCAACCCGGCTACTTCTGTTACTCCCATTGTCTCTGGTACTAGGATGACGAGGACGGCTTCTCCTTTAACTTCGATTGAAAAGCTTCTTACCCCCGCTTCAAAAAGGCAATGCATGTCTGATAAAGAAAAAGAGAAGATTGATCCTGGCTCTTCCACCGTCTGGGATAACGAGAGATTAGCCATGGACAGGGCTCATGGGGTCATGATTGCGGAGGATTTAAAGGTCTTCTCAAGCGTGCCATTCAATGATGTTGCAACTCGCCATGTCCATAAACTTGTTCAAGTAAATTATTTGTGCAGCTTTTAGTCTCCGTTTCTTTCTCAGTCTACTAACGATTTTCAATTCCTTTTCAGGTGTTGGGGGAAAGTCTCCACATTACCTCTGAGTATATCACTCAAGAGGCCAAGGTGGCATCTATCACATCTCGAATGGAGGCTTTGGAGAAGGAGAATTCTAAGCTGAAGAAAAATCTTATTGATTCTATGGACGAGGCCATCACTTTGAAGGAGAAAGTCAAGACCCTGAGTGACGACCTTAGAGTCAACGTCAGCTGACCCTAGAAAAGGATGAGCAACTTCTAAGTGCCAAGGAGTCGCTCAAAAAAATTGCTGCTAGATCTATTAAAGCCTTCCAAACTACTAACGAGTACAACACAATACTCTTCAGTTGGTATTTTAAAGGTTTTGAGCTTCTCAGGAGGTACCTAGCCAAGCACCCTACTGGAGTTGATATAGAGAGCCTGGACCTAGAAGAGGTGGATAAAGAAATGGCTATTGGCGAGGCTGCCCAATCCTCAACTCCCGAGGGTGATGTCCCTGAGAACACTCCTGCTGATGATGCCCCTGTTGGTGATGCCCCCACAATTGCTGGTGCCTGAATCTGTCAAAAATATTTCTCTTTCTGTTTTTGGTTGTTGCCCATTATGTCTTTTAGGATTTTTGTAAATATAATTTCAAAACAAATTCCTTTTAATCTACCCTGGGAACAATAATTTTAGCCCAATGTTTATAGGCTTTTAGATGTAAAAACAATGGTAATTGCTCGTGGTTTTTGGGCTTTAATTAATTTTGTAGTTTGTTTGCTTACTTTTATTTGTGATTGAACACTCTTTGGTTTATGATATGCTTATGGTTCCTGACAACCATCCATGCTATGTACTTAGTGAAATTTTCAGTTGTGAATTTCCTTTTTCTGTTCTGGTTCCGTAGTTTCGTCAGTAACTTACGTCGGTCTAGGTAGAATAGTGTTACTTATCCATTTTTGGCTTTTGTGGCTTACACCCTTTTAGGGATTTTATCACTGTTATCTTCGTCAGTAACTTACATCCGTCTAGGCAGAATTTGGTTACTTAGCCATTCTTGGCTTTTGTGACTCACACCATTTTAGGGATCTTGTCATTCTTTTATCTTCATTAGTAACTTACATCCGTCTAGACGGAATCTTGTTACTTAGCAATTTCTTGGCTTTTGTGACTTACAATTGAATAAACCTGCTTGCACAGAGACATTAGTTGAATAACACATTTATTAATTTTCAGAATGAATATATTTGTTTTTTACTTCTATTGGTGGTACTTCTTCAAGTGTTCAATGTTCCATGGTCTCGGTAGCCTCTGTCCGTTTAGGGTTTCTAGGAGATAACTGCCCTATCTGGGGTAGTGGGTGATTCGGTAGGGCCCTTCTCATGTAAGGCTAAGTTTTCCTTGGGCAGGGTCTCTGGTCGCTGTGGTGACTTTGTATAGAACGAGGTCACCTATTTCAAGTCGTCTGAGCTTTACTCTCTTGTTGTAGTAGTCGGCCATCTTCTTCTAGTACTCCGTCATTCTGTTAGAAGCTTTGTCTCTTACTTCGTCTAGACAATCTAGGTTGATTCGCAGACGATTCTCATTGTCTTCTTCGTTAAATACCTTTTGCCTGATTCTGGTTACTCCAACCTCGACCAGGATCACAGCTTCGGTGCCATAGGTGAGCCTAAAGGGGGTTTCCCCAGTTGGGGTTCTTGTTGTGGTCCTGTAGGCCCACAAGATGTTAGGTAATTCTTCCAGCCAGGTTCCCTTTGCATTATCCAGCTTAGTCTTGATAATCTTAAGTAATGTTCGATTTGTCACCTCCATCTACCCATTCACCTGTGGATGCCTTGGGGATGAGAACTGATTTTTGATACCTAGGCTTGAATAGAAATCCTTGAAGCCTTGGCTGTCGAATTGTCATCCATTATCTAATATGATCATCCTTGGAATCCCAAACCTGAAAATTATATTCTTCCACACAAAGCTCTAGATTCTTGCTTTAATAATGGTTGCTAGTGCCTCTGCTTCGACCCACTTTGTAAAGTAATCAATAGCAACTATCAAGAATTTTACCTAACTTTTACCTAGGGCTAGTGGACCGATGATGTCGATCCCCCATTGTGTAAATGGCCACAAAGATGCTATCGTCGTCAGTCTCTCCGCTGGAAGTTGCTGGATATTCCTGAACCGTTGGCACTTGTCACACTTCTTCACGAGCTCCACTACATCTACCTGCATAGTAGGCTAGAAATAACCTATTCGAATCACCTTACTTTCCAAAGATCTAGGGCCTACATAGTCCCCACAAATCCCTTCATGGATTTCTTCTAGGATGTATTTGGCTTCCTCTTCATTGACACACTTCAAGTAAGGCATGGAGAAGCCTCTCTTGTATAAGGTGTCATTTAGGATCATGAATTTGGCTGCCCTCTTCTTGAACTTTTTAGCCTCGTCTGCATTCTGAGGGAGGTGCCCGTCATAGAGGAAAGATACAATGGGTGTCATCCAGCTGTTTGTGCTTTGGATTGCGAACTCAATGCTAGGGTGTTTCTGGACTTCTAGCATCAAGCCCATGTCCGTCACCCCTTCTTCTAACGATGCTAACTTTGATACTTCGTCTGCTATTATGTTCTGGCTTCTAGGGATTTGTACAAATTCCACCTTATCAAACTCTTGAGTCAAACGTTTTGTCAACCTAAGGTATTTCTACATTCTTTCCTCCTTTGCTTCGTATTCTCCCTTGATTTGCCCAATCACCAGTTTCGAATCATTTTGGACTAATAGGTTCTTAGCTCCCAGCGCTTTCCTGAGTCTTAGTCCCGTCAGTATTCCTTCATATTCGGCCTCATTGTTGGTAGCCAAAAATTTTGTTTAACTCCATATTTGACCATTTCTCCGTCAAGGGAGGTTATAACAACCCCTACCCCCCCCCCCCCCCTCTTTTGGGTTGACGAGCTATCAGTCTAAATCGTCAATAGTTCGGCCTCGTTAGTGAGACCGTCCTCATCTGGGAAGGTAAACTTGGCGATAAAGTCCGCCAGAGCTTGTGCCTTAATGGCTGTCCTAGGATGGTACTCAATGTCAAATTGGCTGAGTTCAACTGCCCACTGGACCATTCTTCCAGCTGCTTCTGGTTTGTTCATGGACTTTTTGATAGGTTGATCCGTCATTACCAGGATTGGATTTGCCTAAAAATACTGTCTTAGTTTGCGTGAGGCTACTATTAATGCGAATGCAATCTTCTAAATCCTTGGATACTTGGACTCATCCCCTTGGAAAGCTTGGCTGACGTAGTAAACTGAGAGCTGTTTCTTGCCTTCTTCTCGAATCAGAGTTGCACTCACTGCTGTAGCTGATACTACCTAGTACAAGTATAGGTTTTCCCCCTCTTTGGACGAACTTAAGAGGGGTGGGTTACTTGAGTAGCGTTTGAGTTCTTGGAATGCTACTTCATTTTCGTCGATCCAAGCGAAAGCCTGTTTCAAAGTCTTGAAGAAGGGTAGGCATTTATCCGTCGTTCTAGAGACAAACCTATTAAGGGCTGCGATCCTTCCAGTGAGCTTCTGGACTTCCTTGACGGTCTTGGGTGATGCCATGTTGATTATGGCTTGCACTTTCTCTGGGTTTGCTTCTATTCCTCTCTAGGACACCATGAATCCCAAGAATTTCCCTGAAACTATACCAAAAACACACTTACTATGATTCAGTTTCATCTGGTATTGTTTGAGGGTGGCAAGCGTCTCCTTTAGGTCATCTAGATGGGCAAGTTCTTCCTTACTCCTAACGAGCATATCATCCACATAAACCTCCATATTCCTACCGATCTGTTTGCTGAACATCTTGTTCACTAACCTCTGATAAGTAGCTCCTGCATTCTTTAATTCGAAAGGCATTACCTTATAATAATAAAGCCCTTGGCCGGTGATGAAAGCAGTTTTCTCCTGGTCTTCTTCAGCCATTTTTATCTAGTTGTATCTTAAAAAAGTGTCCATGAACGTTAGCAACTTATGTCCGGCTGTAGAATCCAAAAGCTGGTCTATCCTTGGTAGAGAGAAACTATCCTTCAAGCATGCCTTATTCAAGTCTGTAAAGTCCACACACATTCTCCACTTTCCATTTGCCTTCTTCACTAGGACGATGTTTGCGAGCTAATCAGGATAGTATACTTCCCGGATGAAAATTGCTATCAGCAGTTTGTTAACCTTGTCTGTAACCGCTTGGTTTCGTTCTAGGGCGAAGATTCTTCATCTTTGCTGGACGGGTTTTCTCTCTAGGTCTACATTCAACTTATACTGAATGACTTTTGGAGATATGCTTGGCATGTCCTCGTGACTCCATGCGAAAACATCTATGTTCTCTTTAAGGAACTAGATGAGCCTTGTTTTCATCACAGGACTTAGTGTCGTCCCTATTCTCGTCGTCTTGGTTGCATCTCCTTCCGCCAATTCCACTGTTTCCAGGTCTTCTATTTTATCTTCCTCCTTTTCCTCATTATCCATGTATGGTTCTCCTTTGTAGCCAAGATGGCCTGGTAACACTCTCTGGCTAAAATTTGATCTCCTTTTACCTCGCATACACCGTCGTCTGTAAGGAATTTTACTTTCAAGCAATATGTGGACGTTGCTGCCTTCCACTTGTTGGGTGTGGAACTTCCAATAATCACATTGTAAGGTGAGGGGCAGTCTATTACCAAGAAGTCTAACGACGGGTCAACTGCCTCGAGTAGGTCCCCACCGTGACCGTTAACGTCACTATTCCTTTGGGATACATGCTGTCTCCACTGAAATTGATGAGGGGAGAGTCAAATGATCGCAGTCTTCTTGGATTTAGCTTTAGCTGCTGAAAAGCAAGAAGGTAGATTATATCTACGGAGCTGCCATTGTCCACAAGAATCCTTTTAGTGTTAAATCTCTCTATAGTTAGCATTATGACCAAAGGGTCGTTGTGAGGCTGCCTCACTCCCCTAGCATCTGCTTCATTGAAAAACATGTCCTGATTCGTTTGTCTCTACTTGAACGGAGGTATCATGTGGACGCTATTCACCTATCTTTGGCATGCTTTCTTAAGGGATCTAAATGACCCTCCTGTGAAAGCCCTCCTGCAATCGTCTTTATCTCCCTGACCACATCTTGTGGGGACTGGAACTGACGATCATCACTCCTGGATGAGGACTCATGCTGGTTCTTATTATCGTCTCTGAACTTATTATACTTCCCCTTCTTCACATATTTCTATAGTTTCCCTTTCCGTATCAATTCCTCTATTTGCTCATTTAGATCTCGACAATCTTCTGTGTAATGGCCATGATCCTTATGAAATCGGCAATACTTATTCTTATCACGAATGTTAGGGGATGAGTGTAATGGTCTCGGCCATTTGAGGTAGTGCTCATCCTTAATCTGCGTTAAAATTTTGTCAACAAGCATAACTAGAGGGGTAAATTTTACCGTTCGAGGACCTTTGTCATCTTTCCTTCTATTCCCGTCATTAGTTCGACAATCTGGATGCTCCCACTTTTGTCCTCTACGCTCGTCATCCTTCCTTCCTTTATCTCCTGGCTTCTCTACATCCATTATGGCTGCTGGTGTGTCTTAACATTCATATACTTTTATGCTTTCAGGAGCATCTCTGCCATCGTTTTTGGAGAATTCTTTGCAAGTGAAGCTATGAATTCTCGGGATCTCAGTCCTGCTTGGAAGGTCGTCAGTTGCACCTTGTCATTGGCTTCGTCTACCTCTAATGTCTCCCAAGTGAAGCGTTTCACATATGACCTCAGGGTTTCCTTCTCTCCCTGCCTAATGGTAAGTAAGTGGTTTGCTGGCCTCTTAGGACGTTGTCTTCCAATGAAGTGACGCAAGAAGGTGCTAGTCAACTGCTTGAAACTGTTAATGGATGATATTGGCAACTTTATGAACCATTCCCTTGCAGCTCCTTTGAGAGTGATGGGGAAGGAACGACACAATATCTCGTCAGGAGGCTATTAAAGGCCCAGCGTCGTTTTGAAGGTATTAAGGTGATCTTAAGGGTCCTTAAGCCCGTCGAACGACTTAAGTTGATGTAGACAAAATTTCGACGGTACTAGACACTCAAGGACTGCCTAGTGAAAGGCGAATCCATGGCCCTTACCATTCTATCAACACTTCAATCCATTTTCTCCTTGATAGCATTCCTCAACTCATCCATCTCTTTCCTCATCTCTCGAAGAAGATATGAATTCTGTTCATCTGGAGTGGCAAGTCTTTAATGGTTACTTCTTCTATAGCTGTCTCCCTCGTCCTCTGGGTTGCCCTTGGATTGATTCTCTTCTCTTGTTGAAGCCGTAATTTCATTTCTTGATTTTGTCTGGTAAGTTCTTCAACAGTGGCCACAAGACCTTGGACTTACTGGGCCAAGGCCGCAGAATCTTAATTGGACTCCATCTAAATATAAAAGTTGATGGAAACCACATTTTTTAATATAAACACGAAAATGCGTTCCTACAGACGACGTCAAACTGATGAAGTGTGAACTCGTCAGTACAAATGAGTGCGCCCAGATGGAGCTAAAAGGTTGCCTTTACAATTGCAGAAATAATAAATCAGCTTCCTTAGTATGGTCACCGGTGTGGTGCCTGCCACAATGCCTCCGATGCCAAAGTTAGTGTAAAGAAATTCTTTGGGAAGGAATAATGTAATGTAACAAAATAAGAAGAGTCTTTTGATTTTCTTTGTGCATACCTTGTGTTGGTAGTGCAAGGGCTTTATATATGTTGCCTTGGGTTCTAGTCGTCGTGGTTGTCATTGTGATGTTAATGCCTTTCTTGATAACACCTCTTACTTAGTAATGGGGCTTTAATATGCTCCCAACGGTCTGTATAGCTGGTTTTGTAACTGTCTGAAGCATTATTGGTGGTATTGAATGATCTTGCTACTCTTGTCGGTGACATGAGCACCTTTTTTGGCTCGTCTCAGATGATTTCCTCGTCTGTGTTATTAGGTTCATCTGTAGTTTATTTCGTCAGTCCCATCAATTTCTGCCCTTAATTTTAAAAATTAGACTACCCAAATGGAAAATTTATTAGGACCTCAACTCTAACAATTAACATAAGGATACGAATTTCCTCCAAACAGGTTTGGAGGAAATGCTGCAAATAGGGACACCTGTCAATTAAATAAGAAGACACCTAAGCTTGGAGGCATGTGCAAGGCACATGACCAATTTTAAGTGAAGAGCTGTTAACCTAACGTTAACAGCATTAGCCAAACAGTCACACCTCTCACCCACAGCTACAGCCTCACGCTTCTCTCTCATCTCCTCCACCTCTCCCTGCTCTCTCTCATCTCCTCCACAGAGCTTCCTCTCTCTCAAAACAAACCCAACCGGCCAACATTCATAATCAATCTTAGCACAGAAAATTCTAACACATTTAACATTGAAACCTCTAGTAAATCAAGCCCATAAATCCAATAAATAGACCCACAAACCCATAAATCACAGAAATCAAACCCAAAAATCACAGAAATCAAACACAGAAGAAGCCCAGAAAAAACATACAAATCAACATAAAAAATTATTTATTAAAAAAAAAAAAAAAAAAAAAAACCACAAACAAACCCAGAATCGACAGCAAGAGCTACGGAATCGACGGCAGCCACATGCAGCAACCGTCGATTTTAATGGTTTTCTGGGTTTCTAGGGCTAGGTTTGATCAGCAATGGTGGTGTGGGTTTGATCAGGTTTTTCTGGGTTTCCAAGGCTGGGTTTGATCGGCAATAATGGTGGTGTAGGTTTTCTGGGTTTCCGAGGCTAGGTTTGATTAGAAATGGTGGTTAGGTTTGATCGGGTTTTTCTGGTTTTCTGAGGCTAGGTTTGATCAGCAATAATGGTGTGGTTTTGATAAGTTTTTTTTATAGGTTTCCATGGGGCTAGGTTTTTCCGGCAATGGTGGTGGTGTTTGCTACTTTGGGAAATGGGTTTGATCGGTGGGGTGGTGTTGTTGATGGCGGATTTGGGTCAAGGATGGTGAGTTTAGTTTCGTATTTACAAGTTATGGGTCTTGGAATTTATGAACCTTGTATGGATGAATGTGAAAGAGTATTTGGTTACAGCAAATTTTCTATTCAAGTATGTTGATAAATTGTAATAATTGTGGTGATTTTGCCTTGACTAGGTTTGTTTGTAGTTTTTTTTTTTTTTTTTAATGTTGATTTGTATGTTTTTTCTAGGCTTCTTCTGTGTTTGATTTCTGTGATTTATGGGTTTGATTTCTGTGATTTATGGGTTTATGGGTCTATTTATTGGATTTATGGGCTTGATTTACAAGAGGTTTCAATGTTAAATGTGTTAGAATTTTCTGTGCTAAGATTGATTATGAATGTTGGCTGGTTGGGTTTGTCTTGAGAGAGAGGAAGCTCAATGGAGGAGATGAGAGAGAGCAGGGAGAGGTGGAGGAGATGAGAGAGAGGCGTGAGGCTGTAGCTGTGGGTGAGAGGTGTGACTATTTGGCTAATGCTGTTAATGTTAGGTTAACAGCTCTTCACTTAAAATTGGTCATGTGCCTTGCACATGCCTCCAAGCTTAAGTGTCTTCTTATTTAATTGACAGGTGTCCCTGTTTGTAGCATTTCCTCCAAACAGGTTCGGAGGAAACCCGTGTCCTTAACATAATCAGCTTATCCAATAATTCGGTAACTATTGTCACGTTCTTCACTAATTGTGAGAGAAATTTTAGCATTTGAACCCCAATTTTAAGTCCAAATTAAAATAACCAACTGAAAATTAATTTAAAAGGAAAAATTTTAGATTAAATATAAAAAAAAATGTACAGATGTTCTAAGAAGAAAAGAGGAAAATCATTGCCTGGTTTAATCAATCATTTCAGGTAAAGACGAGCTTAATTAAATACTACATGCCTGCACGTCCCCAAGTTTAGGTCACATTTTATAATGGCAAAACGACATGCCGCACCATTAAGCTGTGGTATGGAATGTATCATGTTCCTTCAACAACCACACGTTGGGCTACAAGGGAGTTTAAAAATACATTGTATAAGATAGATTCCATATCAACTATTTTTCTGTAACAAAAAGAAAATTACTTGATAAAACATTCTTTTTATAGATGAAAGACTTCATATTCGTGAGGGCCACTAAGGCAGTCTTAGGGTTGGACATTATATATAAGTTTAAACGTACAAGTAGTCAATAGGCATTGCCGCACTAGGTCACAAATTAAGTTTCCAGGACTCATTGAATCATGGCTTCTTCCCTTCGATCATGGAGCCTGTGCTTCTTAATGGCATCCATATTGGCAATCAGCAGCAAGTCAACAATGGCAAACTTCCAACCGAGCCCGTGGCAACTTGCCCATGCAACCTTTTATGGTGACGAGACAGCCTCCGAGACCATGGGTATGTTGTTCACAATATTTTGCCTTCAATTTGTTCTGCTATCCATATTCTTGATTAATTTGCACAAAAATGAAATAGTCTTGTTACTTACCTAAATGTGAACAAATAGTTTTATCATGTAAATCTTCAATGCATTTTTCGGGTTGTAAAACCAACGCATTTAAAGGTGATCTAACATACACTAAAAATTAATTAGTGTCTTAAGTAAATGATAAAAAAACAATCATTATAAAGCGAATATCATAAATTAAAATTATATAATATCTATTAAAAAGAAAATGATCATTGGTTTTTTGGTTTTTGTGATACACCATACAACGTTACTAATATGACTATTTTTTAATCACAACAATTAAGAATTAACTTTGTTTGTTAAAAAAAGCAAAAAAAAAAAAAAAAAAACTTTGTTTGTTAATGTTCTAATTACGGTTCACAGGGGGAGCTTGTGGGTATGGAAATCTATTTGCTAATGGTTACGGAATAGATACAGCAGCCTTAAGCTCAACTTTGTTCAACAATGGATACGCTTGTGGAACTTGTTACCAGATAAAGTGCTTTCAATCACCGTGGTGCTATAGTGGGGTAACATTCACAACAGTGACCGCTACTAACCTTTGCCCACCAAATTGGTCACAGGACTCCAATGCTGGTGGGTGGTGCAACCCGCCTCGAGTCCACTTTGACATGTCCAAGCCTGCTTTTATGAAAATTGCTCAATGGCAGGCCGGCATTGTCCCAGTCATGTACCGCAGGTAACACTTAATTATCACTACTCACAAATATCATAATTTGTCAATCTCAAAAATAACTATACTAATCTTACCCCAAAAAAATATATATACAAAATCGAGTTTCTTAGCAGATTGTTAAATAAATAAAAGAGTAAGGAACATGCTTATTGAGTACATAAAACTATCTTGGGAAGTTGGGATTAAAATATTCATTTTGAGGTGGTCTTGAGAGTTGAAACTCTGCTTAATTAGATCACCTACTCTTCTTATTAAATTATAAATACAATAAACTTTGAAATGCTATCAATTTAAGTGGTTGAAGGTTTTTTTTCTTTTTCTTTTTTTCATTTCAATCCTTTAAATTTCATTTATTTTTAAGATAAACCTTTCATATATTTCACACTCGTAACTTGTGAGTCCACCATTTGGAAAGTAAATAATACTAAAACTAACTGCAAAATTGGATAGAATTAGATGAAAATACTAAATTGCATACATGTTAAAGCTAAAAGACAAAAATGAAAAAAGAAAATTTAAGAATGAATTGAAAAACAAGTCGAAATTAGATGGTGTTCAAAAAATAAAAAGAGAGAGAATATTTCTCATTGCTTCCCATGTTTGTTGTAGGGTACCATGTGGAAGGACCGATGGCCTTAGATTCTCTTTCCAAGGAAATGGGTACTGGTTGTTGGTGTATGTGATGAACGTTGGAGGTGGAGGAGACATTGCTAATATGTGGGTGAAGGGAAGCCAAACAGGGTGGATAAGCATGACTCATAATTGGGGAGCTTCATACCAAGCATTTGCAACTCTTGGAGGCCAACCTCTTTCCTTTAGAATCACCTCTTACACAACCCAGGAGACTATTATAGCTTGGAATGTCGCCCCTGCTAATTGGCAAGTAGGATTGACTTATGGAACCAGTCTCAACTTCCATTGATATACAACTTCACCATGGCCTCTGAAACAAAGCAATGGTTTTTGAATTGTTAACAATAGTGGCCAACTTAGGAACACCAATATATGTCATGTTTTATTTCTTCTTCTTTTTTTCTTTTTTTATTATAATTATTTGCTGAGTACATGTTTTAGACAATGGTAATTAACTAATTATAAGGATTTTATTTATGTACTGTACCTATTATTGTCTATCTTCACTTCAAAGGAATGAAACTCTATCATTTCTATGGCTTTTGTTTGCATTTGAAACTTGAAGTATATCTATATATGGGAGTGTTGATAGTGCCACTAGTGTAAATGGACAAGACTGTTTATGAACAGCTAGAGTTTGGCTTTGGGAAAAATTTTGTTTATATTTGTTTGTTTAGAAAATAAACAAAGTTCACGCCTTAAGTTGGGCTAGATTACTAAAAGAGCCATGCTCAAATATAATAATGTATTCATAAACAAAATTGTAAACATGATAGCTCGATTTAACTATATATAATATTTTATTTATATGTATATACTTGTCTAAAGATATATTTATATAGATTTAAAATTAGATTGTATAAGTTTGCCAATAGGTTCATATGATATTAAATTATTATCTATAACTTATTGATGATATAAACAATCTATTCATGGTAAAAATCCATATAATTGTAGAGAGGTAAAACATTTTTTTTCATGGTTTCATAATATATATATATATATATATATATAAAAGAATAAGTTAATCAAGTAACTCGTGAACAAGTTTGAACTTACATAACAAGAAAATGAGTCAAACTTAAACATAAAATCTTGTTTGATGATGAGCTTGTGTTTAAAAAATAAAATAAAATAAACAAGCTTAAACTTTTAATACTCGGCTCATTTACAACTATGCCAACACTTTGGTGGAAGCTTTAATTAAGCTCAATCCACATAATTCTTGATATCAACAAATCCCCCACTTAAATTATTGACATCCTCGTCAAATCTCACATTGTGCTCTTAAGGTTTGTTTGGTTGGGTGGATTTTAGGGAGAATGGAAGATCTAAGAGAAAAAATGTTTTTTGGAGTGTTTGGTTAGGTAAATTTTAAAAAGAGAAAATTGGTGAGCCCAGTTGCTTTCTCCCCCATTCAACCAAAATGTTATCTCTTTAATTTGGGGGAAAAAAGAAAAGATAAAAATAATCATAGTCAAATGACAAAACTACCTCTCACATTTTGATTGTTCATTTTCTTTTCTTTTTTTTTCTCTTGGGCGTGATACATTGCTTCTCTTCTTCTTCTTCTGTTTTTTTTCTTTTCTTTTCTTTTTTTCTTTTTTCTTTTTGGCTTTTTTGATTTGGTGTTTGGTTCTTACTAGTCGCTAACCTATGCTATGCACAGGAACTTACTTATTTGTGAGGTAAACTAAAATAATTTTATAAAATCTTAAATTGATTAAGAAACTACATCATTGCATGATTTGTTCTTGTATGACTTCAATTTGTGTTACAATTTGACGATGAAGAAACATGCAATGACTTACAAAAAAAATATTAAAGAATTAGATGATTTACTGATTAGAAATTATTGAAATAAAACAAAATATAAATGACTACACAACAAAGAAATATAAGAGAAAAATGTCAAAGGCTTCAGTTATATATATAGATAATGATAATAATATATAGATAATATATAGATTAATAAGGACATAAGAAAAATTCATACAATTCATTGTTAATAATTGATGTTTTGCAAGCTTGATCTAATCCGTGCAATTTTTCTCAAAAAAAAAGTTCCATGCAAGTCAATTTTTCTTAATAATTTTGATTTAAAAAAATAATGATAATGTGGCAAGCCTTGGAAAATTTTAGTTGAAGTAGAATTTTCAAGTTCTTAAAACATATATCTAATTTTATCCCAAAAAAAAAAAAAAAAAAAAACATATATCTAATAAAGGTTTACTTAAACTAAACTATTGTAACACTTGATAAGATAATTACACGTTGAAGAAAAATAATAAATATATAAGATATAAAGCCTAAAATAAAAAGAAAAAGAAAATAATAGTGACGTGGAAAATTGTGAAAGTTTTAAAGGTTTCGGTTTTATATATATATTGATTAAGGCGTTTTGCTCTTTTTTTTCTTTTCTTCTTTTTTTTCTTTTTTTTTTTATACTTTTTTTTTTTTTTTACTGGGCATGATTTTTCCTTCTTCTTTTTTTTTAATAAACTTTGGTAATTGCCTCTTGTAGGGTTAGGATTTGTGGCCCAAGCCCAAGAATAATGAATTTGTAGAGCATGAGTGATAGAGTTAGGTTAACTATGAAGCTAACAACGATTGATCATAGCATGCAAGTATAAACCAGCATAAAAGTACACGTAAAGACCAAGTAAGTTCAAATCCGAAGAGACTTATAATAGATTGAATATAGGTTACACTTCTTCTTTTTCCTTCCCCACCCCCCCCCCTTTCATTAGGAACCCTTCTTTATATATCCTTCTCCACTACCATCCCTATCATCCACTTGTTCTCCATCCAGCTCCCTACTTGAGTCCCTGTCATGTCATGTATTTCCCTTATCTTTTATTGACGGTAGCTGAAGTTGTACTGTTCAGAGTTCTTCTCCACATAAATGCGGCCAGGAAAGTTGCTATAGTGCATTTAATACGGTGGCGGCAGCTTTTCCTTCTAGCTATTTCTCCGTTCCTCTTATCTCCAGGCATGTCTAAAACTTATCCAAATTGCTGAAGTCACTAGTAAATTCATTTGAACCCCTCAGATATTTGTATGACCCCAAAATCCTTTCATCGAAGGATGATCGTCTCTTCGGAACACTAATGCTCTCTTCGGACAGAGTTTCTTCGTGCCCATGTATCATTCTTTCACGCGAAATACCCCTCGACAATTTTAGCCTCCTCGGACATAGACTAGTCCTCAGCTTGGGCTTTAGGCCCACTACGTATGGCTGGGTTTTACCAACCCACACCTCTCTTTTTTTGGGTTGGGTGTTTGCCTTTTTTTTTTTTTTTTTTTTATTTTAATAATTGGACATCATTTAATAATAAGGGAATTTAAGTAAATTTATACAAACTCTATTTTCTATCCTCTCATTTTTCTTCTAAACCAAACAAAAAAGTTTTCCATCCCTCCACTTTTTTATCCCCAACCAAATACAAATGATGAAAACTTTTTTTTTTTTCTATTTTCCCACTTTTCCATTCCCTCCTTATTTTCTATCCTTAGACTTTTACATCCCCCAACCAAACGAACCCTTAGTGCCATTGAGCCACATAGTTTTGCTAGGTTAGCTTTGATACCATTTGTCAAGACCCAAGAAAAAACTTTAGTCACATATGTGATATATGGTAAAAGGATTAGTCAACTTATGATCAAAACTCAGTGTAAATATTTATATAGTCCAATTTGACCTAGTAAACACCCATTATGGTACCCAATACACACTTATTCAATTGAATCCATAAGATCCAAGTTATCACAGTTAGAAATATTGAAAAAAACTTGATTCACGATCCACAAAACCAAATGAGAAAAGGATTTTTAACACTGTTTAGAATCACTAGCATATATTTGTAACAAAAATAAAGGAGTAGACAACACTTGATTAAAGGCCTCCACGAGAGTAAGAGAAGTCACATGTTCCTACCATGTGAAGAATGGTGGTGTGTGTGTCTGTGTGAGGAAGGTGAACTACACCTATTCACTTGCAACTTTCCCCGTATTCGTCCCTATCACACTAACACAATATGCGTATAATTAATTGTATGGATTTTGATGAACCAAGAAATTCCCTTCGTCTAGAGAAGCCTTTGGATGAGCCAAGTAGGTTGGACGATCAAAGTAGTTGTCATTGGATGATCAAAGCATTTGTCATTGGATGATCAAAGTGTCATAAATATGCATTTAATGCACGAGTCGTTTACCAATGGACGCACACGTATACATGACCGTTGGCAAGGTAATCAATCACCTCATATAACCATCAGAGGCATTACTAGAGCCATTAAGACCACCATTAAAGGCCTCCTCCAACGGCTAAAGAAGTCAGAGACCTATATAAACCACCTCAAAACCTAAGCAAAGGTACACAGTCATACGGACAAGTACGCATATATATACAGATACACATATTCACATCCATACATAGTGAAATACACTCTCAATTCTTATTACTTCTCTTTCTCGATGTCTGACTTTATCATCGAAGGCTCATTGGCAGGCACCTCATTCATGCTGTATTCCATCTAGACAAACCTATTGATTGACAAATTTAGCTTCATTAGATTTTATGAGAGAATCAAAATTTATTGGTTTTTAATGGGAAAAACCAATACATTAGCAAGTAGAGAGTAGGGTCCTTTCCATTATGTATGGACTAAATGCAAGTCTACCCCATTAAAGGCTGCCTATAACCAAACAAATAAATAGTTATAAAATCCATACAATTAATTATAAGGTGTACTAAAATAACCTTATATTAACAATATGTGGTATCACCGTGCACCCTTGGAGCTGTGATCACTCCACAGATATAAATGCTTATGGGGTGTGGGGGGGAAGAGCCAGCCAAAGTAGAATTTTTATCTTGTATATAAAAAATAAATAAATAAATAATAATAATAATAACAAAACAATATGTGGTGATCATTATCCATTATTGGGTCTAAATTGCTCACTAAAATGCACTCTAACTAATCCATGTTTTTTTAAATAGATAAAATAACGACTATTGTGAGAGACTGAGACTTGGCTCTCAAAAAGAGATTAGACATCAGTGCTTCTCTTTTCAGGATCATGTGGAGTTGCCACTTATTTTTTATTGCAAAAAAAAAAAAAGGAAAAAACTATAATATACAATTTACATATTTGAGATTACTCAAGTTTCATTAATTGAATACAAACACAATTTGGTAGAATATCGTTACAAGGTTTTGGTCCTAAATACAATCTATGTAAAAAAATAAAAATACAAAGCTTTGGTCCTAGATACAATTTACCAAAACAAAATAAAGCACTAGTTCTACCAACCTAAGATTTTAATGTTCGGGGGCTAGTTTATAGAATGGGAAGGTGTTAGGCACCCATTCTGCCTGAACAGAGTCCGGTCTTCTAAACTTTTTATGATCACTTAAGTACTCTTAAACAATGATATGCAACATGGTATGTTAGTATTTTTAAATCTATAGTTGGATGCTATACAAAAATCTCAGATCTATATACTCTTTGGTGTAAAGAAATCAGATCTGAAGGAAATTTCAGATCTGATTTTTAATTGACTAATAGAATGATTTTTGAAGAAAAATTTCAGACTTGATTTTTTAAATAGCTAAGAGAATGATTTTTGCAAAAAAAATTCAGATCTGATTTTTTAAATAGCTAAGAGAATGATTTTTGAAGAAAAATTTCAGATCTGATTTTTTAAATAGCTATGAGAATGAATTTTGAAGAAAAATTTTAGATCTGATTTTTAATTAGCTAAAAGAATGATTTTTGAAGAAAAATTTCAGATCTGATTTTTTAAATAGCTAAGAGAATGATTTTTGAAGAAAATTTTCAGATCTGATTTTTTAAATAGCTATGAACAATAGATCTAAGATTATATCAATATGATCAAACATATGATGAACAAACAATCATGGCATTCTTCATCATGAAATAAGATTCAAAAGAAAAAGAAAGAACATATCAGAGATTAATATTCATATGGAAAATCTAATTAGATACATATGCCAATAAGAGAATAAACATTCATACATGCATGTTAATAAAAGAGTAAAAGTGATACCTGCATCAATTACACGAACAAATTCTGTGGGGGGAATTACTTTAGAGTTAGAGAGAGTGAATCTCTCTAAGTCCTAAAGAATTTTCACTTAACAAGAAAGAAAATCTTAAAGTCAAACTTCCAAAGTTTCTTTAATGTTAAGGGGTAGAGCGGTGCTGAATTTTAGATTTTCTCCTCTATTTATAGAGGTGTGTCTGCTTAAAAAAATAAGCTAGAGTTGCTTAGAAAATCACCAGATACGAATTAGGCCAGGTTTTATCCCTAAAAAATCAAATCTAATAGGCCTAGACCTAAACTAATCGTTTCTGGGCCTAATGTATAACATGTGCCAATTGGCACGGTTGAATTATACTTGGACATTTTTTAAACTTGTATTCCTAATAAAATCCATTTTAACTTGATAAATAAGTCCTTTAAAAAAATAATTATCTGAAAAATAATTACTCTAAAATCCTAATTATCAACAATTCTCATATTATCAGATTATCCATTTTATTCCTATACAACCAAACTTATTTTAAATCAAAATCAACAACCAATCACAAAAGTTATTTAATTGATTTTAATTATTGACCAATCAAAATTAATTTCAATTAATCACACATGGTCAATTCATCCAACTGAATGCATGCAGACTATGAAAACTTGATATTGTGATATCTTTCAATTTGACGATCCGATTGGGAACTAGGCATATCGTCACGATCATTAGAATCGCAAGATCATTTTTATGATATGGGATGAATGATTTAATGCATGAAAAGCAATTATGATCTTTTGGGTACTTAGAATAATCATTTCAGTCATCTTCCAAGATTAAATTCTTGGTGCAAAATTGAGTGTTTACAACTATGCTAGCCCACAACAAGAGAAATGCTAACGAGGAACTGTAAGAATAAATCTAACACCGAGATATTGATTTTGCCTGCCAAAGATTGTAGTCTAATGAGCCATTATGTATGGGACCGTGCTATCCGTATGATGAGGCATGAGATGAACAGATGCTCAGTAGTCTCCGGTGCATTTTGACAAAGTGGGAAGTCCGTATCTTCGATTGGAATATGGAGTTAATGATGATAATCACTGATCTTATTAGGAGAGAGTTCCAAGCAATCTTCCCTAAGAAGATATATAGGTGTTCATGGATTCTAACATGCTCCCCTAAGCTTTTGACAGCGGCTTGCTGATATGAATCTGAGTTACTGCCAACTCTACGGGCTGATTTTCTTCAGAATTGGTTATTTGGGTTTAAGGTCCAAAATAAACTATCCTCTATTGGTTACCAAGGAAGAATAATTCTCAAGATGTGAGCTAGATTCTGCTTCAAAGGTTGATTATCGCTATAATTCCTTAACCAAAAATTTCAATTTGGGCTATTGATCCATTAATTAAAAGCATTGTTGCAAATGCCCCTTACTAGAGAAATAGGAACATGTTAAATATGACATAAATAAGAAAAAGTAATTGACACGCAAACCCATTAATTATGATTAGTTCACTCTAATTTCTATCTAACCTAAAATTACAAAGAGCTTACGCCTATTTCCTAATATGCAAATTAGGAGTGATTCTCAAAAAAAAAAAAAACACTTTAAAAAGTTAGCAATTTGAGAATTTTTAGTTGAATTGGCATATGCCATATGGAGTTAATATGTGTGTCAATGACAAAACTGCCATGTCACCATGTGTTAAGGATATGTCAATCATTTTTGTCATGCCTGTTAAATTTACTGTTCAATTTCGACATTAAAAGGCATATTATTATGAGAGAAATGTTAGTGAATACCCTAAAGGTATTGGTTTAATCAAATTTTTTTTTTTTAATTATGGGAAAAGAAAAAAAAAACTCTTTTATTTTACTGTTTTTTTTATAATTTCCATTAAAGTGATACAAAAACTTTCTTAAAATGTTCGTTAACAAATACCCTAAGAACACCTATTAATCAGATCCTTATTGTTATTCTTTTAAGGGCCAATCCATCCAAACTAAAGTTTGGTTGGGAGATTGTAATAAGGATGGCAGCTCACAGTGATAACATGTAATTTACTTCTTTTTCCTTTTTGTCTTGGCTTGAGTTACTTTTATGAAAATTAGGTCTATAAATGACCAAGTCATTCATAAACAACTCGTACTTGACTAGATAAAAAACTTATTCATGTTTGTTTATATATAAACGAGCTAAGCTTGAACTTTAATTTTAGGCTTGTTTAATAAACGAGCCGAGCTCAAGCAAAAAAAAAAAAAAAAGTTCATGAACAATAAGGCTCGATTAAAAACAAGATGAACTTAAACTGATTTATGAGCTTGGTATTAAATTTAATATGATCTTGAAAAATAAACTCATTTTTTACTAAGTTTTTAATTAATTGGGAGTTAGGATCACATATCCAAACCAAATGGGCTTGATAATTTGCTTATTATGGATTTGATCATGTACTTCTATTGGATCTTGAGCTTAAAAGCTTGAAATGAAGCTTAAGTTTGAGTTTGATATTGAGCTCAAGCTCAATTTGACTAATAAATTAAGTCAATCCAAGCCAAACTCAAGCTTTTGGATTTTCTAACAAGCTTAAGCTCAAACATAGTTTGTTGGCTTGATTTAAGCTCAAGCCAAGTTTAAATATTTTAAATTTGTTGTTGAGCCGAATTTGAACATTCAATACTCAACAAAGCTAGTGAAGAATTGTAAACTTCTCTCTCCCTAACTCCTTGTAGTTTTGGAAAGTAGAAGTTCCTAATTTGTGTTTGTCTTCAAACACAAGATTCAAACCTCTCTGATCTTTTCATGATCTTAGTAGGGGATTTTTTCTCTATCTTATATCTTTATCACTCATTTGTTTTTCTTCACCTTTCATAAACTCTTTCCTCTATTCTCCTTGTCTTTCTTTCCCAACTTTGAATATCAAAATGGATTCATCTATGGAGGAATTATGGAAGAAATTTAGTCTTTCTGAGGAGGAAAAATGTGTTTTATTAGTTGATTACCAGGATGTAGAGCGGTCAAAGGAGCATGCCCAATTTAGCCTTTTGTTTCAATTGCAGACCAACAAAGAGTTCAATAAGGAGGCATTCAAATCCACTCTTCAGCAATTGTGGAAAGGATCTCACCATGTAACAATCAAAGAAGTGGGGAACAACTTATTCTTGGCTGTTTTTGTCACTGAAGAGCACATGATGGATGTTTTGGACAAAAGCCCATGATCTTTTGATAAGAGACTGGTGTTATTAAAATGATTTGAAGGTGATCTCAGTCCAGGTAATGTTAAATTTCAACAATCCCCCTTTTGGATTAGAGTGTTCAATATCCCTATTAAAAATATGAATACAACTGTAGGAATGGCAACGGGTCGGGTTCAGGCCGGGTTTTTCCATACCCGGACCCGACCTGTGGGCCAAGACACCGTTTACTTAACGGGTTTTTTTCTCGAGGCCCGAACCTGCACCCACAGGGCTCCGCGGGCCCCGTCCAACAAGGCCAAATTTGGGCCTAATTTTCGAACCAAATCATGGCCTAATTATAATCAATTTTTTTTAAGGCCCAAATGCCAAAAATAGGCCCAACCAGCTTAAAATATGAAGAAAAAAAAAAAAAGGAAATATCTAACACCCGCTTGTGTAAGATCTTGAGTATAAGTATATGCATTATGCTTAGTGTTAGATTTTTCCTCTTTTAAAAAAAAAAAAAAAAAAAAAAAAAAAAAAAAAAAGAGAAAATCAGGAAACAAATCAGTTTTTTTTTTTTTTTCTCTTCTTTGTTATTACAGATTTTTCACCATCAAAAAAATAAAAAATACAAATCACAGATTCATAATCCCAAACATAAACAGAAACACAAATTAGCTTGTTTTTTTGGCTCTTCTCTGTTAATAAATATTTTTTACTAAAAAAAAAAAAAAAAACACAAGTCATAAACAAAAAACAAAATCAGTACTTAGTAGATCACTATTTTGATTCTTTTGTCATCGATGTCGCTGAGCCACATACGTGCCGTGGCAGCTTATGCAGCTAAGGCTAGGTTGCATAAATCGCTGGGCTTTGAAGGATCTGGTGCGATCGGCTATGCCTGGAGAGTGAGAGAGAAGCCGTGAGGGGGGCTGAGAGTGGGTCAGTGACGGGGGCAACGAGAGGAGCGCGAGATGGAGCGTGAGACGAGGGTGAGGATTGAGGAGGTGTGACCCTTAGTCCCTCACAGATAGCAGGCATTGCCGAGGACAGAGGGGTTCTTATTTTGGAGAAAATCGCTGTGTATGGTACAAAAATAACTCCTAAAAAGGTCAGCCGCACCATGAACAGCGTTTAGAGACAGACACACACACGTAGAGATGTAGAAAGAGGCCTTCCACACTGCTATCCAATGAATCTAAACAGAAAAAGACGATCTAGAGAGAGGAAGAAGGTGTAAGATGTGTTTAGAGAGAATGAGGCAGAAGGTTGAAGAACGCTGTGTGTGTGTGTGTGTGTGTGTGTGTGTGTGTGTGTGTGTGAGCTGAAATAAGGGAGTGAGGGTGAGGAGGCTGGAGGTGTGAGCTGAGAAATGAGGGAGTTAGGGTTTGTGTTTTACCGTGTTTATAGCTATATATATAAGGGAGGTTTTTTTAGTAATTTCATTGAAACCGGGTCTTATCCAGGTTGGGTTTCGGGTCAGGTTTTGGGTTTTTTGATAAAACCCGGACCCGACTGGGACCCGCTTTGGGTTTTTTTTTTTTAAACACATACCCGACCCTATTCTTTATCGGCCGGGTAAAATCCGCCCCATTAAGGTCAAGCCGGATCTAAATTGCCATCCTTATACAACTGTTGGTAAACGCATTGCAAAGGAGATTGGCACCCCACTTTTAATTGATGCTCCAAAGTGTGTACTAGCTTGGGGCCCATTCCTATGCATGAGGGTGGATATTGTCATACTAAACCTCTAATGAGAAGGAAGATGGTTCATACTAAAGATATGGAAGAGGGGTGTGTCTATTTTAAGTAACGAGAGACATCCTATTTTTTGTTACCGATGTGGAATTCTAGGTCATCAAGAGCGGGAATGCCCAAGCACCAAGAGAGGATGTATTTCGGTGGATGAGGAGGATTTGCAATATGGGCCTTGGCTTGGTGTAGTAGACCCAAAAGCTGTTAAGGGTAAAACTTCCTCTAGTCAACCCAATTCCGATGAAGCTAGTGATGAAGAAAACCTGGAAACAGAGGGGAACGACGGTGACAAAGACCAATCTCCAAGCTATCCTCAGGTGCTGCAATTGCCGCTGATCAAAACTCTAAATCTTCAAGCAGCTAATGCCAAGCTGGATGCTCCTCCTTAAACTTCGAAAAACCAAGGATTTTCGGAATCAGAAAATCAAATTTAAATTTGAAACCTGGAGTGTGTGTGTGTGTGTAAGCTGAAATAAGGGAGTGAGGATGAGGAGGCTAGAGGTGTGAGCTGAGAAATAAGGGAGTTAGGGTTTGTGTTTTACCGTGTTTATAGCTATATATATATATATATATATAGGGGAGGTTTTTTTAGTAATTTCATTGAAACCGGGTCATATCCGGGTCGGGTTTTGGGTTTTTTGATAAAACCCGAACCCGACCCAAACCCGCTTTGGGTTTTTTTTTTTTAAACCCATACCCGACCCTATTCTTTATCGGGCCGGGTAAAATCCGCCCCATTAGGGTCGGGCCAGGCCAGGTATCCGCGGGCTGGATCTAAATTGCCATCCCTATGCAACTGTTGGTAAACGCATTGCAAAGGAGATTGGCACCCTAGTTTTAATTGATGCTCTAAAGAGTGTACTAGCTTGGGGCCCATTCCTATGCATGAAGGTGGATATTGTCATACTAAACCTCTAATGAGAAGGAAGATGGTTCATACTAAAGATATGGAAAAGGGGTGTGTCTATTTTAAGTAACAAGAGACTTCCTATTTTTTGTTACCGATGTGGAATTCTAGGTCATTAAGAGCGGGAATGCCCAAGCACCAAGAGAGGATGTATTTCGGTGGATGAGGAGGATTTGCAATATGGGCCTTGGCTTGGTGTAGTAGACCCAAAAGCTGTTAAGGGTAAAACTTCCTCTAGTCAACCCAATTCCGATGAAGCTAGTGATGAAGAAAACCTGGAAACAGAGGGGAACGACGGTGACAAAGACCAATCTCCAAGCTATCCTCAGGTGCTGCAATTGCCGCTGATCAGAACTCTGAATCTTCAAGCAGCTAATGCCGAGCTGGATGCTCCTCCCAAAACTTCGAAAAACCAAGTATTTTCGGAATCAGAAAATCAAATTTAAATTTGAAACCTAGAGTGTGTGTGTGTGTATGTGTGTGTGTGAGCTGAAATGAGGGAGTGAGGGTGAGGAGGCTAGAGGTGTGAGCTGAGAAATGAGGGAGTTAGGGTTTATGTTTTACCATGTTTATATCTATATATATATATAGATATATAAGGAAGGTTTTTCTAGTAATTTCATTGAAACCGGGTCTTATCCGGGTCAGGTTTCGGGTCAGGTTTTGGGTTCTTTGATAAAACTCGAACCCAACCCGAACCTGCTTTGGGTTTTTTTTTTTAAACCCATACCCAACCCTATTCTTTATCGGGCCAGGTAAAATCCGCCCCATTAGGGTCGGGCCAGGCCGGGTATCCGCAAGCTGGATCTAAATTGCCATCTCTATGCAACTATTGGTAAACGCATTGCAAAGGAGATTGGCACCCCACTTTTAATTGATGCTCCAAAGGGTGTACTAGCTTGGGGCCGATTCCTATGCATGAGGGTGGATATTGTCATACTAAACCTTTAATGAGAAGGAAGATGGTTCATACTAAAGATATGGAAGAGGGGTGTGTCTATTTTAAGTAACGAGAGACTTCCTATTTTTTGTTACCGATGTGGAATTCTAGGTCATCAAGAGAGGGAATGCCCAAGAACCAGGAGAGGATGTATTTCGGTGGATGAGGAGGATTTGCAATATGGGCCTTGGCTTGGTGTAGTAAACCCAAAAGCTATTAAGGGTAAAACTTCCTCTAGTCAACCCAATACCGATGAAGCTAGTGATGAAGAAAACCTGGAAACAGAGGGGAATGACGGTGACAAAGACCAATCTCCAAGCTATCCTCAGGTGCTGCAATTGCCGCTAATCAGAACTCTGAATCTTCAAGCAACTAATGCCGAGCTGGATGCTCCTCCCAAAACTTTGAAAAACCAAGTATTTTCAGAATCAGAAAATCAAATTTAAATTTGAAACCTGGAGTGTGTGTGTGTGTGTGTGTGTAAGCTGAAATGAGGGAGTGAGGGTGAGGAGGCTGGAGGTGTGAGCTGAGAAATAAGGGAGTTAGGGTTTGTGTTTTACCGTGTTTATAGCTATATATATATATATATAGGGGAGGTTTTTCTAGTAATTTCATTGATATCGAGTCTTATCCGGATCAGGTTTCGGGTCGAGTTTTGGGTTTTTTGATAAAACCCGAACCCGACCCGAACTCGCTTTAGGTTTTTTTTTTTTAACCCATACTCGACCTTATTCTTTATCGGGCCGGGTAAAATCCACCCCATTAGGGTCGGGCCGGGCCGGGTATTCACAGGCTGGATCTAAATTGCCATCCCTATGCAACTGTTGGTAAACGCATTGCAAAGGAGATTAGCACCCCACTTTTAATTGATGCTCCAAAGAGTGTACTAGCTTGGGGCCCATTCCTATGCATGAGGGTGGATATTGTCATACTAAACCTCTAATGAGAAGGAAGATGGTTCATACTAAAGATATGGAAGAGGGGTGTGTCTATTTTAAGTAACGAGTGACTTCCTATTTTTTGTTACTGATGTGGAATTCTAGGTCATCAAGAGCGGGAATGCCCAAGCACCAGGAGAGGATGTATTTCGGTGGATGAGGAGGATTTGCAATATGGGCCTTGACTTGGTGTAGTAGACCCAAAAACTGTTAAGGGTAAAACTTCCTCTAGTCAACCCAATACCGATGAAGCTAGTGATGAAGAAAATCTGGAAACAGAGGGGAACAACGGTGACAAAGACCAATCTCATAGCTATCCTCAGGTGCTGCAATTGCCGCTGATCAGAACTCTGAATCTTCAAGCAGCTAATGCCGAGCTGGATGCTCCTCCCAAAACTTCGAAAAACCAAGTATTTTCGGAATCAGAAAATCAAATTTAAATTTGAAACCTGAAAGTGTTGCTGTCCCTATCTCTCTTTCAAATTCAAAACCTGCCTTGATAAGATCCAACCTTCACCTGATTCGAAAAAGTCACTAATCCAAACCACTCCGATATGTATGGAGAAGGAGATGTTTCCTGTTCCAAAAGACCTGAGTGAAAGGAATCCTTCAATGGAAGGAAATCAACAAAAATCTTTTGGGATAAATACAAAAGATTCAGATGAGGATTTTTCAAATTGTGATGTTGAGATGGAATTATCCCCAATTATTATGGAGGATTATCCGGAGAATAAAAAACAGTCCCTTCGCTCTTGGAAGCGAATTCTTTGATAGTCCAATACTATTCCATCCACTGAAGTTCATGAAACACCTTCATATCCTCTAAAACGTCCACAGTCAGATTGTTCACAGCAAGGGTCTCCAGTTTTCAAAAAACTAGCTATTAAGGGTGATAGTCAAGCAGGTCAGCATTTGGTCAATGGGGATACTCTCCAATCTCCATCTCCCACATGAAAATCCATTCTCCATCTACATATTGAACTTGGTTTTTTCATAGGAAAAAAAAAAAAAAAAAAAGAGTAAATTCAGTGGGTTTTGGTCTCCCTATACGAAACAACAGAGGTGGAGTGTTTGCTACATCATGTGTTCGTGTGGAGAAGACTTTGATAACCATTTGTACGACTTCTTTAATGAGAATAGCTTTACAATTTGGTCTTAGCATCAGCTTCTTAAAAGTTGAAGAAGAGTGTAACCTTGCTGAACTTATTATTGATCTTTTAAACTTTGATAGAATTTGCTCACTAGAGGTCACTTGGATCCTTGAAGACATTAATTTGATTAGAGATATTTTTGATTTTTTGATTTTTATTTTAATTTTCCTTTACAATGTAATCGTGCTATTCTAGCTTTGGCTAGTGTTGCCAAAAGAAAAAAAAAAATGTAATTCTTTGTTTAGAAGAATGCCCCTCTTTTCTCTTCCCTATTGTACAAAGTGATTCTATATAAATAAAGTCTACTATTATTTTTGCACTAAAAATAATAATAATAATACTCGAAAAAACTTAGCTTGTTTACAACCTAACAATTTTGAACAAAAAATTAATAATCTCTACAATGTGATGGCTAAAAAAAAATAATACTCGAAAAAGCTTAGCTTGTTTACAACCTAACAATTTTGAACAAAAAATTAATAATCTCTGCAATGTGATGGCTAACAAATGTATGAAAAACACCAAAATCCTTGTATGTTTGCATGTTTGGGTTAGATCATTAGGTCACAGGTCACCTCATTTTAACTTTGGATTAAAACTCTCAAGTTTAGATAACATGTTTTTCTTCAAGTTTGGGTTGAATTATTGGGTCTAGGTTCTATTTTGTCAAAGTCTAAATGTAGTTACTAAAGAGCAAAGCAGAGATGCAAGAATTCATCACCGCTAAGAGGGGACTAGTAGCTTGGACTTAGGTCTTGGGTTCAAGTCATTTTTCACTAACAAAGCGCTAATGCCCTTTATGCTTCATAAAAATGAGGTATTGCTCTAGGTAGGTTAGGGAGTGCCACCATTTCACTACCCCTTCTAACCATTAATAATAATAATAATAATAATAATAATAATTAAAAAATAAAATAAATAAAAATAAAAATAAAACCCTGACAGCCAAGAAGATTCTCTAGGTCTCAATCTCGTGTGTGTATATTTAGTAGCTCAGCCTAAATTATTGAGTTTTGTTGCGCTTAAAACAAATTGGGTGTTCAATCATTTTGAAAGAGTACTACTCCCAAATTTCCTCTGGTTTCCATAGCTTTGATTTTTTTTTTAAAGATTCACTTGTCTAAGTTCAAGAATATTGGCAACAATTCCCTCACCGGCATGGCCGCATTACTGGAGAAAAAAACAAAAAATAAATAAAAATAAATAAAAAAATAAAACTAGGGATAAAGTCAATGCTATGACTTGCACTTGCATTTGCACTTGCGCATACAAGTACAAACTTAAATACGTGGCTACATTTAATTTGAACGCCTTAAACAGGTGGGGCCATAGAGAATATTTGGACCCTTAAATTGAATATTTAATACCCATTAACAACACCGAGTCACCGGCCTGAATTGATTTGAAAATCATATCATTATTTATAGGCGCGTAATAAAGCACAGTAGGTTTATGTTTTTGACTTCTAGTTGTTCCTCAAAAAAAAAAAAAAAAAGACTTCTAGTTATTAATTAAAAAAAATAAAAAGAACTTTCAAAAAAAATAAAAAACTGCAAATTTTATTATTTTGAACTTACAAATTGATATATTACAAATTATATAAAACTAATTCAAATATTCAATTGTAGAATGGTCGAAATCCATCAATCACATTTATTATCACATTCATTTCTAAATTTTATACTACTATAAAACTTATAGTATCTTTAACATTTACCTTGCATAAAACACTACTATGTTTATGTTTTCTTTAAATTAATTGATCAGACCAAATGTAATTTTTTTATTTCTCTCACATATATACAAAAGTATGTCTGGATGAATTAAACCATTTAGCTCATTGTTTTAACATTTTCCTTGCATAAAACTATACTATGTTTGTGTTTTCTTTAAATTAATTGATTGAGCGAATTTTTTTTTTTCCCCTCTCTCACATATGTACAAAAGTATGTCTAGATGAATTTAACCATTTAGCTCATTGTTTTAAAAATAAAAACAAAATAAAAAAGGAAATTTCTCCCACTATCCAAATGAATATTGAAACTAGACTTATCATTTTTTTTTAATTTAGTGAAATACTAATGTTTTTTTTTTTTTTTTTTTGAGAAAGTGAAATACTAATGTTTAAAAGTAAGACAAACATAGTGTCCTAATTTTTAAAATCTTTTTCTACATGAGAATTGATAAAAGTTTGAAAGTCTAAAGCTTAACAACTTTTAAAAAAATAGTAAATTACTCTTTTAACCATTTTGTGTTTTTAAATTTTAAATTATTTAACTAAAAGATAGGAGTATTTTAGAGAGTTTAAGAATTTACATGAGGATATTTTAGTAAGCAAAATGCTAAAACCCAAACAGGAAATTTCATATTTTGAGTCCATTCTTGTTTACAATTTTCATATTTGACTTTTAATTATTTATAAGCAAAAAAAAAAAAAAAAAAAAAAAACACTTTTTTGATGTGTTTTCTTAAATTAATTGTTGAAACCAATCTTCACATTTTTTTTTCCTTTGCCTTATATCAAAAGCATTTCTAGATAAGTTTAACCATATAGTATGTTCATTGTTAAAAACGAAAAACAAAAAAATAAAAAACCAATTTAATATAATTGTTTCAAAATATTCCCAACTGTCTATTTAGAGACAACAAGGGGTACATTGAAACAATTATTTTAAATTGGGATTTCCAGCAATAGTTTGGGGGATACATTGTAAAATGAGATGAAAATTTAGAATAAGAAAACATAATCCTCCTCTCACAAAAAAGAATAGAGAAAAAAAATAAGTTCTCCTACTAGCCAAACTCATATTTGAAATTTAATAGCTGAAATTGTAAACCAAATATATTTTGTGTCACTGATCTGGAAATTTGGAGTTTTGGACAAATCAAAGAGCAAATTAATATTAATTAAAATGATTTTATTTGGGTAAAATTCTTCCTATTCCCTGATTGTGTGACTCATGAGAGGAAGGGAAGGGCAAAGCAATTGGACCCAAACTGAAGATTAGATTAATTAATAAAAGGGAGGTCAAACGAAAAGAGATACATCAATTAAGGATTTTTTTTTTTTTTTTTTTTTTTTTGAGAAGAATCAATTAAGGACTTTAAACACCACAGAATATAAACATGCCTGCACGTTCCAAACTATATAATTTCAGGCAGTTTTTCATGGTCCACACATCCAATTCAATCGGCTGTGCAAGAATTTTCTTGGTAAACCACATATTGGTGCAATGAAACTTTCATATAATGTTTTTTAAAAATAAACAAGTAAGCTTTTCAAATAACGAACAAAATTGATTTCATTTTATAAACTTTTTTCCCCATTATTTAAATTGAAAGACTCAATCTCCGCGAGGATCATGAATGCACTGTCTATAATTAGAATTGTTGTTAGTTACTATATAAGTTAGCACGTACAAGTCAATAGGCATTACAAATTGTCATAGCCAGAAAGAGCTCGTAACCAAGAGGAATTGAACCATGGCTTCTTCCTCTCAATCATGGAGCTTTAGCTTCTTCTTCATGGCACCAATATTGGCAATCATCAGCCAACAAAAAGTTGCCGGAGTCTTCTGGCCAAGCCCATGGCAACTTGCCCACGCCACCTTTTACGGCGACGATACTGCCTCTGCAACCATGGGTACTCAATTTACATTATTATATTTTGTCATCTTGAGGGTAAAAAAAGACACATAATTTCAAAATAAAATAATTTTGCTTGTTGATCTAATTACAAGATTTGATGGCAAAATTTGTTCTTGCTACTGAGTCAAACGTGAAAAGAAGTAGAGTCAACGTTTATTTTTTCAATGCATTAAGGTGAAGAACCAAAGTCACCTTAACATGCAAGAAAATTTTTTAGTGCACTTAAATTTTATATTGGTTAAATGATTTTAGCCATAGGGTAAAAATTCTTCTAAAAGAAAAAGACATAATTTTGGCTATATGGTCTACACGTTCCCTTAATTAGCAATGTGAACCAATCTACATTTATGTATGTATGGTCCAATTTACAACAATTTGCAATCAAATAGTAGATTTTATCATTCTCAAAAAAAAAAAAAAAAAAGTAGATTTTATCCGGCCTACGCAAAATATAAACTCAATTAGTGTTATGTTTGATGGTAAAAGTTAATCATTTAATATTTTATCATATCTATTAAGAAAAATTAGATTTCATCACAAAAGAAATAAAGCATAATAATAAGTTAATTGATGTCCCTTCTCTGTATTGGGTTTACAGGAGGAGCTTGTGGGTATGGAAATCTGTTTGTTAATGGTTATGGAACAGATACAGCAGCCTTGAGCTCAACTTTGTTCAACAATGGCTACGCTTGCGGGACTTGCTACCAAATAAAGTGTTACCAATCAAAGTGGTGCTTTACAGGGGTACCATTCACAACAGTGACCGCTACGAACCTTTGCCCACCAAATTGGTCACAGGACTCCAATGCTGGGGGGTGGTGCAACCCACCTCGAGTCCACTTTGACATGGCCAAGCCTGCTTTTATGAAAATAGCAGAGTGGAAGGCTGGCATTGTCCCAGTTATGTACCGCAGGTATAGGATTTCTCAAAGTCTTTTTATCAAGTCATTATACTAGTACTAATTAATGAAGAAAAGAAAAATCGGTTCACTTCTGAAATGGGAAATTATCTTCTTACACTAGTTTACATCTACTATTTTACACAAATATCTACGATTAATAGTTAGCATTGTTTTATGTAATAGGGTACCATGTATAAGGACCGGCGGGCTTCGATTCTCTTTCCAAGGAAATGGGTACTGGTTGTTGGTGTATGTGATGAACGTCGGAGGTGGGGGAGACATTGCTAACATGTGGGTGAAAGGAAGCAAAACAGGATGGATAAGCATGACCCATAATTGGGGAGCTTCATACCAAGCATTTGCGACTCTTGGAGGCCAACCTCTTTCTTTTAGGATCACCTCTTACACAACCAGGGAGACTATTCTAGCTTGGAATGTTGCTCCTGCTAATTGGCAAGTAGGATTGACTTATGGGACCAGTCTCAACTTCCGTTGATAATTTAAAATATACAAGCTGTTCACCATGGCTCTTTTATCTTCTTTTTCTTCTTCTATTTTATGTCCCGAAGCTTTTTTGTTCGTTCACTTTGGAGGATTTTTTTTGTCTTGTATGTGATCCTTATTCACAAAAAGTGAACTTTCACCTGCTATGAGCGTAGATGCTCATGTCAAGAATATCACTACTTTTGCTTGTTACTTTTAAAGATTAGTGAAGATGCCAATTAACTTGGTTAATCTCCTGAATGTGTGTAGCCCCTTTATCCCGCACAAATTAGTTAACTATCGGCAAAAGATTCATGGAGATGGCCCAATTGACAAATCTTCTGTGCAATTTTGTTTCTCAACTCAACTACAAAGTAATTTCATTGTTCCACCAAACATATATATATATATATATATATTTTGTTAGTGCTCAAATCCAAAACTTAACAAATCCAATATGCTTAAGAATAGGACATCTCTATCTTTGGCAATACTAATCTTGTGATGTACTTATAGTCAAAAAGACATAATTAATGCACTCCATAAGGTGCCAATGATACACAATAAAAAGCATCAAAAAGCACATAAATTCCTCTCTCGTGAGGTCCTACAATAAATGGTAAACAAAATAAGGGAATGAAGGGAGTCATTTGCACCAAAATTCAAAACATATTCTTGTATTTCTTATTTGACCTCCCATGTGAAATTTGGGCCCATGATATATCAAAAAGAAGAAGAAGAAGAAGAATAGAATGCCATGGTAGCCAACAAGAAACCACAAAGTAGTTCAAGTGGCAGACATGTCATCAAGCACAATTAGAGTATGGGAGCCCCTAAGTGAAAAATGCTCTCATTTCTTTACCTAAGCACGCCATGCCCCTTTAGTACCATCATTACCAGCCCATGCTCCAAAATCATATCTCCCAACCTTTGCCATATGACTCTCTCCCCTTTGCCAACTCAAAAAATTTCTTTACTAAGACAGATCAACAAAAAGTATGCTGCTATTCAACAGTACGAGATTCATTTTGCTGGTTCTTCACAACCCCACATCTCCTAAAACAACAAGCAATCTTTCTTATCAGGAACTTCCATAGCCACCTAACATTTTCACTCCCTTCACTTACAATGATAGAAACAATATAAGAACTTTCTTTTCTTTTTCTCTTTCTTTTTTCCTTCCTTACTCATTAATCCACCAAAGCTTTTTATGTTCTTTAAATTTTCCCAAACAGTCTAAACTTTCCTTTTCTACAGGAAAAGAATCTAATCTAGATTTATTTTTTCACAAATTTCAAACTATACTTTTAATTTTCCAGCCCCAGAAAATTGTCGACTCCATACTACTACATATTCTTCCAACTTCTTAGCAGAGCTCATTTTCTCACATGGGCTCCCTCTTCTCTTTTACATTGATAATTCTTTCATGGGCATCATTAGCATCAATAAAAGCTGAAGCTCAAGGAATCAAATCAGCTCATCTTCTTGATCTCTACATTAGAGACTACACATTTAAGTCGTTTGACCAACGTTTCAGGACTGGAACGTTACACACTGTACATTTACCAGCAAACTTTTCTGGCATCAGGGTCAACATGGCGAGGTTCAGATGTGGCAGTCTTCAAAGGTATGGTGCAAGGGTTATGGAATTTCATCTGGATGTTGGTGTGACTGTGCATCCCTGTGTGGAAAGAGTCATGGTAGTTAGACAAAACTTGGGATATAATTGGTCTTCCATATATTATGCTAACTATGATTTATCTGGTTACCAACTTGTGTCCCCTATTTTAGGTCTTCTAGCTTATAATTCTGGTGTCAACGTGAATTTTAGCAACTCTTTTGAGCTTGGGATTCTTGCAGGAGAAAAGCCCATCACAATAGACTTCAGCAATACTACAAACTTCACTAACTTACAGGGAATTAGGCCATATTGTGCTAGTTTTGAAAGTGATGGCAAAGTCACACTAGCAAATCAGGTATCACCATATGTATGTGATGCAACGAGGCATGGACATTTTGGATTGGTCATTGAGACACCCCCAAAGCAAGTGAGTAAAAAGATTAGCCGGTTGAAAGTGGCAGTTGGAAGTTCCATTGGGGCTGCATTGGGTGCTTTTCTTTTGAGTTTGCTTCTGGTGGCAATGTTTGTTAAGGCCAAGAAGAAGTCAAGAATGGAAGAGATGGAGAGAAGGGCTTATGAAGAAGAAGCTTTACAAGTATCTATGGTTGGACATGTAAGAGCTCCTACAGCAGCTCTCACTCGAACATTGCCTACAATTGAGCACGAGTATATACCTCCTCCTCCTCATTGAATATTGTTCATTTTTGTTTGTGATTATTCTTGTTGTAACATTAGCTGAAAAAGAAAAAGTATTGGTCATGAGATTTAAAGGAAATTCAACCATATTTGCATAGTTTCCAAATCTTGGAACAGGAATCAGGAACAACTTAATCCGTTTCTCAGTCCTGATGATTCATTATTCTTTTTCCTTCAATCTTTTTGTAAAAATAATGACGTTTTGAAAATTTTATTTCACATTTCAAGCTGGATGTCCCAGATCAAAGGCATTTAAATTTTATCAGTGAGAGCTAGTAGTACGAATAAATCAAACTTTCTGGTCATTTAAGGTAAATTTGGATACAACAATACAGAAAAGTAGGTAATTCTTTTTTCTTTTTTTTTTCTTTTTTTCAATTCAATAGTTTGGCCAAATAAGTTTATGTGATTCACTCTTACCAAGTCTGGCTCAAAAGTTTTGCAATTGGGACAAATGCATGTTAAAGTAAGATATGAATAGACACCTGTAAAATGTGGGAATTTAGAGTATAATAAAAATCTGTTGTCTGCAGATTCTTTTTCGTCCTATACTTCATGTAGCATCACCGTAATTTTGTGTAGCTCAACTATATTGCCTATATTTGGTCGTTCAAGACTACAAGTAGGTCTACAATATTCAAGAAAAGAAATCTTTGTTTCTGGTAAGTAAAGATGAGTTGTATCTGAGTTACCCAGAACATAATAATAAATTACTATATAAATGCATAAAATTGAAGAAAGACTTTTTTTTCTTTTCTTTTTTTAATATTTTTGTTACGTGAAGGTTGAAGTTGAAGGAATCATAACTCAAATCTACCCCACAAATGGAAACGATATGCCATTAGACTTAATAGAAGTGGGCTGTACTATTGCAGCATTGTTACATTCTAGACAAAGGCAAAATCACATCTCATGCTTGAACACAAAGACTTTCACTTTTCTTTCTTTATTGTGTCAAAGGCAATTATATACCACAGAATAGATGCTTGAAGATGCAGTAATGTTATTAGCCATCATTTAAGTTGAAAGGTAGGGTGGAAAAAAAAAGTTAAAAGGCAGAGGGAACTTTTGTTGTTTGGGTAAGTGGGAAAAATTTCTTACAACCTCCCATGGTGCGGGAACAAATGGTAACCTATGTTGATAAAATAAGCATATACTTAAATGTTATAAAGAACACATAATTTAGATTTTCTACGATCATGTGATAGCTTCATCAAAACAGCTTAGTATTGAACTTCCCAATTTAGTAGAATTAACGAAACAAAATGAAGGAAAAGATGACTCTTTTATTAAATGGCATGTCTTGAATCTGGAATAAGCTTGTGGAGATATCTCAAAGATGTCTTGAATGGTGCTTTGAAAGTGACCGAAATGAATGGATAATGGATCAAGCACGATTTGAAATGAATTTGAAACTATAAATTTTGCATATACGAGACTCAAATAAGCCAATTTGAGTGAACTGGGGGCCTTATTCAATGGGAAAACAAACCTCAAAATATATATGCAAAAAACATTGTAGGATAGAGCTATTAAAAAAAGTCAATATTGTCAAATTCAACATTTAACAAAATTTTTGACTAGTGTGTGAGGCATGTGACTAGTGTGGTCATTTTCATCGACCAAACAAAAAAAAAAAATTGAGAATTGTAGATTTAGTATGGAGAGTTATGGTTTGCATTGCAATTCAAATTTTCCTCCCCAACTATAGAATTATAAATAAGTAAATAAAAAAAAATACAACTTTTTCCGAGGGACCTAAATGGTAATTCAAGTCAATGGTAATTTTAACAAATATAAATTAATCATTAACCTATAAAAAACAAAAAATAACTTGTAATTTTATCAATATTGGGTTTGTGAGTTTGTCAGTTCAACCAAGCTGGGCCAAGCCTGAGTCCCTGACGGCCGGACCCCACCTAGTTCGTACATCTATTTGGGTCAAACACTTGGTTATAAATTAAATGAACTAGGTTGGACGTTAACAAATATTTTGGACTCAAAATTTGAGTTTGGGCTGGACTGAACATGTTCCCTTTTCGGCTAGGCTTAACGAAGTCTCAAACAATGTATTTATTCTGAGGCCCAACACAGGCGGGAAAACATGTACTATGCAATAGGCTTTCTTTTTATGCGTACTTAAAAAAAAAAAAAAAAAAAAAAAAAAAAAAAAAAATCCAATAGGAGGATTTAGCATAGTAACAACAACGAGATGTACGGGTGTCCAGGCAAACCGGCAACCTGCCACCACCCGATTCGATGACTCCGGCGGTCAAACGTGGTTTCCGACTTTGCTAACCCAACACCTAGCTGGTCGATTATCAGTTTTTCAGTTCAAAACCTGTGAAACCCGACCCGAACCGAAGTCCATTCAATATCTGGCCATTTTTTCTAGATTCCGGCCATTTTTCCAAATTCCAGTCTTTTTTTTTTTCCAAATTCCAACCCCTTTTTCTAGATTCTGGCCCCTTTTTTCACTTAAATTCGTTGATTTCTAGCACAATAAACACCAGATATAGCCGAACCAGTGATTTCTCATCACGATTTGGCAAAAATCTCGTCGAATCCGACGAGATCTCACCAAATCTTGGATGGATTTGGCAAGATCTCGCCAGATCTAACAAGATCTCGCTGCGTTTCAAAGGATTCCGATGAGATCGGTTTCACCCGAAATCGACCACCACCCGTCGACGACCCAAACCGACGAATCCATTACTGTTACGAGCCAGTTGTGGGTTGAAAAACCACCCACCCGAACTGTTTTAGGTCGATTGCGGGTTGGGTAAAAACCCGACCCGCCCGACCCATGGATAGCCCTAACGAAATGGGACGAGGTTGGATATGGGTGTCAGATCCTCACCATCCTTCCTTAGAGCATCTACATTGGTGAAGCTATTTTTATCCACATTGATAGAGCTATTTTTTTAGCTATTTGGTACCACAAAAAACTACATTCTCTATTTTATCGTCACTTTGTAAAACATCTAATATAAGTAGTTTTATTTTAACTTTCAACACAATAAAATAATATAAATAACACAATAAAATAAAATATCTCCTCCAATAAACAATTCATTTAGTTATTATTTTTTCTCTATTCTTCTTCGAGCACCACCACCACCGCCAATGTAAAACTCAGCACAAACCCAACGACCCTAAATCAGCACAAACACAAACACAAACCCATTAAGTTCTGAGGTGACCCAGTTCCACAATTACAAAGAACACAATTCTGAGCATAGTTCTTCTGGCTAATCCAGAAATGATATAAAAATTGAGTAGAAGGAATCAAATTTGATCAAAGAAGCCAAACCCATAAAATTCTGAGGTGACCCATTTCCACAATTACAAACAACATAATTAAAACTTTCAAAAAAAAAAAAAAATACTCACCAGACCTCGAGAAAATCAAGATCGAATGCCGAGTTGATTGCACAGAGAGAGAGAGAGAGAGAGCAAAGCTAGCGTCTGATAATAAAACAATGCAAAGTCTTTCAGAGATTTAATACAAATTTGCTTGGAATATAAACAACATGCATAGCCAAAGTAAAGGTAAAAGTGTTGTGACTCTGTTTGGGAGCAAAGAAAACAAGGGAAAATTTCAAAACTTGTAAAAACTAATAATTAAAAAACAAGGTTGGTACCGGAAATTGCAGTTCAGAGTGGCGAATCGATCATTGAGGACAAGAATTTGAGAGAAAGAGAGAGAGAGTTAGGGTGTCCGACTAAAACATGATTGGAGGCCGAGAAAATGAGGGAAAATGAAAACCCTCGTGAATCCTTGAAACGTCTGAGGCTGGGTTTTTTTTTTTTTTTTTTGGTGGAAAGGGCTAGATGAATTTAGGTATATTGTTTTTGGGTTAAATAGGGTTCAATGGGTTTTTAGTTAAAACCATATAATTATTGGGTTTAATTGGGTTGATGTCCATTTAACCCAACTAATAATTTGGTGGGTTTGGATTTAATTAGAGTATGTGAGTTTGGGCTTACTTTGCCACTCCTAAACTTAGCACACAAACACAAACACAAACACAAACCCAACACAAACTCGGTGGAAACACAAACTCAGCACAAACACAAACACAAACTCAGCACACAAACACAAACAATAACCCAACACAAACTCAGCGGCGATGGCTTGGGTCAACTATGGCTGATTGAAGAGAAAGCTTGGGTAAGGAAGATGGATGAATCGGAGCTGGGCTTTGATGGCTAAATAGGAGCTAGGGGAGGAAGATGAAGAATCGGAGTTGGCTTTGATGGATGAATGGGTGAGAGTGGAGAAAGAGAGGTGAGAACCATGAGATTGTGATTGGAACGGAGTGGCAATGAGGGGAAGGAAGTGGAGCTTGGTGAAGGCAGGGGAGGCAGAGGATTTTTCGGAGAGAGGAGAAGCAATGGGAAAATAAATTGAATAGAAAGAGAAAAAGAATTTTTTTCAATATCCAATAATGTGAATGCATGATCATAATAACAAATTTTTTTTTTTTTTTTTTTTTAACATATGAGCTACAGTGCATAGCTAAAAGTAGTTATGCATTGTAGCGCTTATTTGGCTTTAGCTCCATCAATATAGCCATTATTTTGTATTCGGTAGTGCTAAAAATAGCAATATAGCTTTTTAGCACCGCCAATAATAATGTTCTTAGGGAAGAGAACATTTGCTTGAGTGAGAATGGAGAACGAGGTCAGTTGGGGTAGGGTGGTTGGAGATATATTTTTTATCCTTATAAGGTGGTTTGATATTAATGATATTGAGATGATAGATTAAAGAAATGGATAATCATGAGAGCTAGGAGAAAGAAAAAAAATGTTTTGGAATGGCAATAAAATATGTAAAAAAGGAAAGAGAAATACATATAAAAATTAGATTATATAAATAAGTAAATTTAATATATAATGTACTAAATAAATGCATGTATGTATGCTGTGGGGCCTATTATTAAAAAATGTTGGGATCATTAGAAGTAGACTCGGGGCCCAACGGCCCAATCCGAGGACACATGATTGTCCGAGGATAGCTTAAAAATTTTTATTATTTTTAAATAAGTAATATAAGAGAAAAGAATGGATATTATGTATGATGGCATAACTCACGTCCGAGGACGTCAAAGTCCGAGGTGAATATAACTTTCATTTATTCTGAAGACTCCACAAGATTATACCTGAACTGGAAGTTGGGTGCAAACCAAAGGAGGAGTCGGGGAGGATAGCAAATATCTTCCAAGACCATCACCTCCACATTAAATGCTTTCCAGCTAACCTTCTGGCCGCATTAATGTGAAGGTGATACCTGAACAGTGATTAAGCAGCTTTATGGCCACTAAACGAACGTTCCGGTAGGTGCTAGATGGGACAGAAAGGAGCTTTCCAGATAAGAACTACACGTGTATGATGGGAATAAGGGAGAAGGTGGTATATAACTGGGAAACGAATGAGAAAAAGAGGACGAAAAAAAAGAGAAAGGAAATAAAAAAGAAAAGAAGAAGATAAACACCCTGAAAACCATGCCGAGAAGGATTTTTTCCTTTGAATCAATCTAAAATACCCTTGATTACTGAGTGAGTAAAACCTTTCTAGTCTAACAGTACCAGTTCTAATACCCATTCTCTATAAATTTTTTGTTTGGGCTTGTTGGGCTGAAAACCCATTCATATTTTGGGTCCAATCCATTTTGAGTCCCTACAATTGGCGCCGTCTGTGGGAAGAACTTGATCTGTGGAGAAGGAAAGGCAGGTGTGAATACTCACGATGGAACAGGGAGTACCGCAGCAACCAGTGACGGGCCCGCAACAGGTGGATGTTAATCAGCACCGGGCAGAGTCTAGGGGTTCTCAGCACAGTAATCCGTTGGTAGACCATGAACGCGGGGGAGATCATGAGGGGAGTACCCGAACAACCCACACAGATAAGAGTCGCTCTCGGGGGAAAGGCCATGTTTCTCCTGAAAATAGCGAGGGAAACTTGCAGCGTGAGATTGATAAGCTGAAGAGGGAGTTGCGATATGAGCGGCGAAGACGTAAGGCCCATAATTCCAGGCATTCCTCTGAGGAGTCGGATGACACCAGCTACAGGCGAAGGTCGAGAACTCTACCTAGTGAATCTTTTTCATGTGAAGACGAGTATCATCGTGGGCAAAGAAATAAGAGTCCGACGCACCAGGGTCAGGGAAATGATGCCTTGAACAAAGCTTTGAGTCAGGTTTCTAAATCACCATTCACGCGACATATTGAGGACGCTAGTCTTCCTCGGCGATTCAACCAGCCTGCGTTCACCATTTATAACGGTCGAACAAACCCAGTGGAACATGTTAGTCACTACAGCCAGAGAATGGCTATTCATGCAAGGGATGAGGCCTTAAATTGCAAGATTTTTCTCTCGAGCCTAGGCCCGGTGGCGATGAGATGGTTTAACGGCTTAAAAGCTAATACTATTGACTCTTTTGAGAAGCTCACCCAAGCCTTTGGTGCCCGTTTTATTACCTGCAGAAGGGTTGTTCAACCCTTGGGGTCGCTACTGTCCATCTCTATAAGGGAGGGGGAAACCCTAAAAGCCTACTCGGACAGATACTGGGAAATGTTCAACGAGGTAGATGGGGCTCACGATGACGTGGCTATGAATACCTTTAAGGAAGGTCTTCCAACCAAGCACGGTCTTAGGAAGTCTCTGACTGGCAAGCCTGTTACTAGTGTACGTCAGCTTATGGATCGGATAGACAAATATAGACGAGTAGAGGATGATCAGATGCAGGGCAGAGGAAAGTCTAAAGTAGTAACTCAGGAAAGGAGGGATTTTAGGCCGGACTGGTATAATAACAACCGGCCTCGGAAGGACTTTGGAGGGCAATCTGGGTCTGCCAACCCCCAAACAGTTAACATTGTGTTCCAAGAACCAGTGCAACGAGTTCTGGAGAAGATAAAGGACGAGCCGTTCTTTAGGTGGCCTAATAAGATGGCAGGGGATCTTGCAAAGCGTAATCGGAATCTTTATTGCCAATATCATCAAGACCATGGGCATGTCACTGAGGATTGTAACAATCTATGGGACCATTTAGAGTAATTGGTGCAAAAAGGGAAATTGACCCAATTTCTGCACCATTCCGGTGGCCGAGGAGGACACGAAGGATCGGCGTTTCAAGGAAAAGCTTCGAGGGGACCTCCTTTGGACACGATAAACGTTATATTTGCCGCCCCGGGGAGAACTGGATCTTGCCCCTCCAGGGTAATGTCTGTGTCTCAACAATCGGAGGGGGGCTTAAGTTCAAGGCCGAAGAAGGCTAGACCAGGCACCTCGTTGGTGATAGGATTATCAGAAGAGGATAAGAGAGGAACCCTACAACCGCATGATGACGCATTGGTGGTTACGATTAGAATCGGAGGGTATGACGTTAGGAGAGTGATGGTTGATGACGGAAGCCCTGCCTAGGTGATGTATCCTGATTTGTTCAGGGGGCTGAATCTGAAACCTGAAGATCTATTAGCGTACAATTCTCCGCTGGTGGGCTTCGAGGGCAAGTCCGTTACCCCGATGGGAATGGTTAGATTACCTGTACAAACGGGTTCAGATACGGTGGAGGTGGATTTTATTATGGTGGACGCTTTTTCTCCGTATACGGCTATTTTGGGAAGACCTTGGTTACATGCTTTGGGGGCTGTTTCTTCTACCCTTCATCAGAAAATGAAGTATCCTTTAGGAGGCGAAGTTTCAGAAATTTTGGGAAATCAGACCATGGCTAGGCAGTGCATGATAATGGCCATTCAACATCGGCCAGAAACTGGTATTTCGGCTACAACGGAAGTTGATTTATAGCAATCAAGGAGTCAGGGAGTTCATCTTGGTACGTCCACAGAGGAGATGAGGTGTGAAGAGTTGGAAAGGGTGAGTGTTGGTGATGATCCAGAGAAATACTTTCAGGTCGGGGATCAGTTGCCTTTGTTAGAAAAAGAACGGTTGATCGAGTTTTTGAGAGGAAACGTTGATGTATTTGCATGGAATGCCTATGAGGCCCCGGGGGTGGATCCGGAGTTCATTTGCCATCACTTGAACGTCAATCCCTCATGTGTTCCGAAGAAACAGCCGCCTCGGCGTCCGTCCAAGGTACACGTCGAGGCCATTAAAGATGAGGTGACCAAGTTAAAGCAGGCTGGAGCTATTAAGGAAGTGTTTTACCCTCAGTGGTTGGCCAATACAGTTGTGGTGAAAAAGAAAAATGGAAAATGGCGGGTGTGTGTTGATTTTACGGACCTTAACAGAGCGTGCCCAAAGGATCCTTTCCCTATGCCCCGTATAGATCAGTTGGTGGATGCGACAGTAGGCCATCCTCGGATGAGTTTCCTGGATGCCTTTCAGGGCTATCATCAGATCCCGCTAGCGTTGGACGATCAAGAGAAGATCGCTTTTCTTACTCCCACTGGAAATTATCACTACAAGGTAATGCCCTTCGGTTTAAAGAATGCGGGGTCTACCTACCAAAGAATGATGATGAAAATGTTTGAGCAGCAGTTGGGTAGAAGCATTGAGGTTTTTATTGATGATATGGTCGTAAAGAGTAAGGTAGTTGCCGAACACGTGACGGACCTTAACCACACTTTTGAGATTTTAAGAAGGCATAAATTGCGGCTAAACGCATCCAAATGCTCATTTGGAGTTAGTTCAGGTAAGTTCCTGGGTTACATGGTGACCCATAGGGGAATTGAGGTTAACCCTGATCAGATTAAAGCCATAACTAACTTGCAGCCACCTCGGAATCCTAAGGAGGTCCAGAGACTGACCGGGATGACCGCCGCACTGAATAGATTCATATCTAGGTCAGCGGATAGGTACAGGCCTTTTTTCTTACTGCTCCACAAATGGAAAGGATACGAATGGACTGAGGAGTGTGCTTTGGCATTTCAGCAGCTGAAGGAGTATTTATCTCGGCCGCCCATCATGTCTAGCCCTGAGGTGGACGAGGTTCTTTTTGCCTACCTGGCAATTACCACTTATGCGATTAGTTTTGTTCTGATACGAGTGGACAACGGAGTATAACGGCCAGTCTATTACGTGAGTAAATCTCTTCATGAGGCGGAAGTACACTACCTGCCATTGCAAAAGGCCATTCTAGCGGTGGTCCACGCCACCAGAAAGCTTCCTCATTATTTCCAAGCGCATACAGTAGTTGTCCTGACTCAATATCCGATCAAAGCAGTACTTCGGAGTGCAGACTATACTAGTAGAATCGCCAAGTGGGGTACACTTTTAGGGGCTTTTGATGTCAAGTATATGCCCCGCACTTCCGTGAAGGGTCAGGTGCTCGCCGATCTGGTAGCTGAATTTGCCGAAGGTCCTGAAGAAGTTCAAAGAAGCCTAGGTGACATGGATGAAAAATCGGTTGGCCTTATTTCCGCGCAATCTATTTCACCCTGGACGGTGTATGTAGATGGGGCGGCAAATCAACGGGGATCTGGAGTGGGGCTTGTGTTAATATCTCCTGAAGAAGTCATCATTGAGAAGTCCCTTAGACTAGGATTCTCAGCCACTAATAATGAGGCAGAATATGAAGCCTTATTAATAGGGATGGCAATGGTCGCTAAGCTGGGCAGAAAAACTTTAGAAATCTTCTCGGACTCATGGCTTGTGGTGGGCCAGGTCAGAGGGGAATTGGAGGCTCGGGACACGAGAATGCAGGAATACTTGAGCCAGGTTAGGCATTTACAAGCCAATTTTGAATTCTTTAAAATAACCCACGTCCTTAGGAGTGGAAATGCTCATGCAGACTCTTTGGCTACTCTTGCCACTTCCTCGGCTCAAAACTTACCTCGGAGGATCATGATCGAGGATTTGGGTACACCTACCCGAGGAATCACGGAAAAGCTACAAGTCAATCAAGTCAGTTCAGCGCGTAGTTGGATGGACCCTATAATATTGTTCCTTGAGAAAGACATACTGCCCGAGGACAGATCAGAGGCAGAAAAGATACGACGAAAGGCTCCTCGTTTCTGGCTATCCGAGGATAAGAAGCTTTATAAATGCTCTTACTCTGGCCCCTACCTACTCTGCGTACGCCCTGAGGCATCGGAAGATCTACTGGAAGAGCTACATGAAGGAATTTGTGGTAGTCACACAGGAGGAAGGTCTTTGTCTCACAGGGCGATTACCCAAGGGTACTGGTAGCCAGGAATGCAGAAGGAAGCGCAGGAATATGTAAGAAAATGTGATCAATACCAAAGGTTCGCACCAAATATTCATCAGCCTGGAGGTGTCCTCAATCCCCTCTCTAGTCCTTGGCCTTTTGCCCAGTGGGGACTGGATATCGTTGGCCCTTTCCCTAGAGCAGTAGGAAATAAGAAGTACCTGTTGGTTGGCACGGATTACTTCACGAAGTGGGTTGAAGCTGAGCCCCTGGCTAATATCAGAGATGTCGATGTCAAAAGATTCCTGTTAAGAAATATCATTACTCGGTTTGGGGTCCCTCAAACTCTCATCTCGGACAACGGTCTGCAATTTGATAGCAAGACTTTTAGGAGATATTGTTCCGAGTTAGGAATAAAGAATAGATACTCCACCCCAGCCTATTCGCAGGGGAATGGACAGGCCGAGGCCGTCAACAAAGTTATAGTGGGTGGACTTAAGAAGAGGGTGGATGAGGCAAAGGGAAGATGGGTGGAGGAACTTCCACATGTCCTTTGGGCATATAGAACAACACCCCGACGATCGACAGGGGAAACCCCATTCTCGATGACATATGGAGCTGAGGCCGTGATCCCTATTGAAACGGGTTTCCCAACGATGAAAACTAGTAATTTTACCCCGGATGGAAATGATGAGCTGTTGAGAAAAAGTCTAGACTTAATAGATGAGCGACGAGAGAAAGCTATGGTTCAACTGGCGTACTACCAGCACAAGCTGAAGCAGGGCTATGATGTCAACGTCAAACTAAGGCCGTTAGCTTCGGGAGACTTGGTGTTGAGGAAGGTCGTGGGAAATACCAAGAACCCAGCATGGGGGAAGCTTGGGCCCAATTGGGAAGGACCATATCGTATCACATCAGTAGCAGGGATAGGGACTTATTATCTAGAAGATTTAGATAGAAAAACTATACTCCATCCCTGGAATGTAAATAACCTAAGAAGGTATTATTATTAAACAAGTACTCTTTACTTTCCTTTATGACTTATCTCACTCCTACAACTTGTGTTTCTGGAATGAATGGAAGTAGTAAACAGAAACTAAGTCATGTCAGGTCCTCGGACCACAACTTAGTGGAAATTATTACACTATAAAGGGAAGTAGTAAACAGAAACTAAGTCATGTCAAGTCCTCGGACCACAACTTAGTGGAAATTATTACACTATGAATGGAAGTAGTAAACAGAAACTAAGTCATGCCAGGTCCTCGAACCACAACTTAGTGGAAATTATTACACTATGAATGGAAGTAGTAAACAGAAACTAAGTCATGTAAGGTCCTCGGACCACAACTTAGTGGAAATTATTACACTATGAATGGAAGTAGTAAACAGAAACTAAGTCATGTCAGGTCCTCGGACCACAACTTAGTGGAAATTATTACACTATGAATGGAAGTAGTAAACAGAAACTAAGTCATGTCAGGCCCTCGGACCACAACTTAGTGGAAATTATTACACTATGAATGGAAGTAGTAAACAGAAACTAAGTCATGTCAGGTCCTCGGACCACAACTTAGTGAAAATTATTACACTATGAATGGAAGTAGTAAACAGAAGCTAAGTCATGTCAGGTCCTCGGACCACAACTTAGTGGAAATTATTACACTATGAATGGAAGTAGTAAACAGAAGCTAAGTCATGTCAGGTCCTTGGACCACAACTTAGTGAAAATTATTACACTATAAAGGGAAGTAGTAAACAGAAGCTAAGTCATGTCAGGTCCTCGGACCACAACTTAGTGGAAATTATTACACTATGAATGGAAATGCGAAACAAAAACTAACGTAAATAATGAAGAGCAATCATACATGAAATTAGGTAAGTAATAAAACAAAACCTTAAGTGTCTCTTATAAGTTGCCAAAAAGAACTGTGTGTTACAATCAGGAACATCCTTAAAAGGATTTAAAAAAAAAAAAAAAAACAATAGAGGCATTCAACTACCAGCAACTACTTAGTTAGCTTTATCTGGAGCTTGGGTGGAGGGACTTGGCCAGTTGTCTCAGGAGGAACGTCTTTTTCTTGCACTATAGGAACTTCTCCAACAGGCAGAATGGTCGAGGCTAAAGCCTGCTCAAAAGCTTGAGAAGCCGCCCCGTCTTTAGGTCCTGTTACTTCTTTAGCCGAGGATAGATCCTTTGCTTCTTCAAGCACTGGTGGTAGCTCCGGCTGATTGGAAGAGGGAGGAATCCAAACTTGAACCTCCTTAGATGGATCAGCGGTAGTAGAGGATATTCCCCCTTGCGGAGCAGAAGGGGTGGAGGCCCGAATGGCTGGAGGGAAATAAATATTCACGAATTTCCTTGACTCTGATGAGGATTCAACCCCAGTTCAGTTAAGAGCCTCTTGCCAGGTTAAGGTACAATATTCACGGCACACCACTGGTACTTCAACTCGGAACGCATTCTCTGTCTCAGCAACGCCTACATTGCAACCATTCTGCTCGGCAGTATCTCTCTCTTTTTCAGCCTCGGCCTTAGCTTTCTCTGCATGGTCTCTAAGCTTCTGGACTTCCTCCAGTTGTTTTTGCAGAGCCAACACCTGTTCCTTAGAAATTGCTAACTGGGCATTGGCATCACGCAGAAGCCGCCCTTGATCCTCGGCCTGTTTTTGGAAACCCGTTAGGGCTGAATCAGCACTCTTCCGAGCAGTTTCCTCGGCTACTAGCTTCTTCTTCAACAGCGCGATGTTTTGCTCAGAAGCATTTAGTGTGCGCACAGCTGAAATCTTTTTCTTCTTCTCCTCGTCTATTTAATGGTAGTAGGATTCAGCTATCTCCTCCAACCTGAAAGTAGCTTGAACAGCCTAAAGAAAAAGAAGTCAGAAACGTATAAAAAAAAAAAACAGAAACAGTAAGAATATAATGGTAAAAATATCATACCATGCCTAAATATCTTTTCGTATTTTGAAAAACCTCCTCTCTCTTGATTGCTTTCAGTTCGGCCATGTCCCGTGGAAGAAGAAGTGTTTCTTCCAGTGCTGAGGCAACTTGGCATCCAAGCCCATCACTAAAGTTCCTGATCGAAGCATCCTCTCTTAGAGGCTTCTCATCAAGCATTGGGGGTTGGGAGCCAGGCCTCAGGTTCCGAGGACGGGATAGTTGCCTTATCCACCTTTCGCTGCGACCCATGACTTGTTTTTTGCTGCTTAGCAGCTCTTTGATCCTCACCCTCATGGGTAGGGTGAGTCTTCCTCGCGTTTAACACCTCTTTACCTTTCGGCTCTCTCCTCCTCTTTGGATCGATGGGCTCGATCATGGTTGGTCGGGATGACTGAGGAGGAAGAGCAGGAGGAGGTGGAGGATGGACCTGAACTTGCTGTTCCACCACTTGGCCGGGCTGACCCTCGATTACATCTTTCAGACTCCTCTGGCTTCTCCTTTGAATAACCATTTTCTTTGAAGTCACCTCGGGAGATTGAGTTTGGTTGAAAACTTCAAATCTGTCGGCGGAGTCGGACAGCTCTACAAGTCCGCCCGAGGTGTCTTTTCCTTCTTCTTCTTCTTCTTCTTCTTCTTCTTCTTCTTCTTCTTTTCTTCCTTCTTCTTCTTCTTCTATCCTTTTTTCTTTTTCTTCTTTTCCCTCTCTCACTTTTCGGGGGACGGAACGTGATGATGAAGCCCTAACAGAAACCGTAGCCTTAGGCGATGGTTCAGTAAAGGGCACACCTTCAGGAATGGGGGTGTCCTCAGGAACAATGAACCCCTCAAAGGCAACACTGATACGGTGGAGCCGAGAATCTTTTGCTTTTATCACATACTTGGGAGCCTGAAAGCCTCTTGAAACAGGTTTGTACTTAAGTATTAGGTGTGCTGTTCTTAACTGACCGTCGGAGGGATTCACATACACCTCGGATCGCAGGATTCTGTCCAAGCTCTCCCTGTTGACCAAGCTGAAATTACGTCTAGTAGCTCGCTTATCTGTAAGATAAATAAAACTTAAAAGTTAATTTCGATTAGAAATGAAAATAGCTTTAAAGAGAATAATAAATAAAAAAAATAAAATAAAATAAATAAATAAATAAAAAAATTTATTTTTTCTAAAGGGAATACATCCTGGGAATCCCACCTGGCTGTCCCTCTACAATCGGGCAGGGTAAACCATCATGCCATTCCCCGGAGAAAATAAAGAAGTCGTCTTTTAAACCCTTGTTTGAAGTAGGAAGGCACTGGATCAATCTTACTGCAGGGTATCTAGACTTAAGGTAGTATCCCTGATCCTTCAAATGATTAAGGTTATATACCCAGTTCACATCGTGATGGGTCAAACCTAAATTATACTTGGCGTTTAAAGCCTCTATGCTCCCCAGTACCCTGAACATATTCGAGGCGCACTGTGTGGGAGATAATCTGAAAAACCTAAGATAACTTTTCGTCAGATTACCCATTGGAATGGTCATCCCTCCTTCGATGAAAGCTATCATGGGAATGACTACCTCATCCGCCTGTCTATCACGCTTCCAAGTTTGAAGGGAAGCGTATCTCATACCCACCGTTGGGGGAATCCTATACTTAGCCCTAAATGATTCTATTTGTTCTTCGGAATCAATTAGATACTTAAATCTACCCATTTTCTAACAGTAAGTAAGGAAAAACTAATACAGAAGATGGAAAACTAGAAAGGGTCAAAGAAACTTACAGGTTTAGAAAATAAGCTCCTCGGACGAGCTCTTAATATTTATGAGAGCACAAAGTAATGAAAGAGAGACAGATTCAATGAATGTGTACTAAAACGAAGTAATTTGTAACTGACAAAAGATTTGATTTGAAAGGTATTCTATAAGGGCGTAGAAAGTGGGAGCGGGAAAAACCCTGCCCATAAATGCAAGGGATCACTCACCGTTAGATGTGCATCAGGTCGTTGAACTTGTGGGACAACAGAGCAGTCATTATTTAATAGTGGCGTGCTCCTGACGCCGAAACGTCAGGAGCATGCCTTGGGCAACGAAAAGACAGTCAGAATGTGGGGAAAGCCTACAAAATAAATGAGGGTTGGATATCAAAATCTCCCTTTTTTCCGAGGTGGCAAAAAGCGAGATTTTGAGGGGCTATTGTGGGGCCTGTTATTATAAAATGTTGGGATCATTAGAAGTGGACTCGGGGCCCAACGGCCCAATCCGAGGACACATGGTTGTCCGAGGATAGCTTAAAAATTTTTATTACTTTTAAATAAGTAATATAAGAGAAAAGAATGGATATTATGTATGATGGCATAACTCACGTCTGAGGACGTCAGAGTCCGAGGTGAATATAACTTTCATTTATTCCGAAGACTCCACAAGATTATACCTGAACTGGAAGTTGGGTGCAAACCAAATGAGGAGTCGGGAAGGATAGCAAATATCTTCCAGGACCATCACCTCCACATTAAATGCTTTCCAGCTAACCTTCTGGCCGCATTAATATGGAGGTGATACCCGAACAATGATTAAGCAGCTTTATGGCCACTAAACGAACGTTCCGGTAAGTGCTAAATGGGACATAAAGGAGTTTCTCAGATAAGAACTACACGTGTATGATGGGAATAAGGGAGAAGGTGGTATATAATTGGGAAACGAATGAGAAAAGAGGACGAAAAAAAAAGAGAAAGGAAATAAAAAAGAAAAGAAGAATATAAACACCCTGAAAACCATGCCGAGAAGGATTTTTTCCTTTGAATCAATCTAAAATACCCTTGATTACTGAGTGAGTAAAACCTTTTCAGTCTAACAGTACCAGTTCTAATACCCATTCTCTATAAATTTATTGTTTGGGCTTGTTGGGCTGAAAACCCATTCATATTTTGGGTCCAATCCATTTTGAGTCCCTACATATGCATATCCAGAATAGAGACATGTCTAAGGCCTTGTAGTTGAATTGGCACCTCCCTATATACAAAGTGCTTAGAGGTCTAGAAGGGAAATGGTTCGAGCTGAGGGGTAATTATTTTTCCAAAAAAAAAAAGAAAAAAAAGAATAGAGACATGACAAACAAAATTTGTCCACGCCCGACATCTCTGAAGTATAAAAACTCTACATAAAGAATTACTGGGCAATATGAGTTCATGCAGGATGGGGAATTTTTGCCATTTCAAACTTGCTTTGCAAAAACAGAAAGGCTTTGCCTACCTTTCTTTTTTCTTTTTTTTTCTAGGAGTGAAAAGGCTTTGCCTACTTAATTACTCAAATAATTTAATTCACTGTTAGTCTTTTTTGTTCTCTCTTGATTATTTCCATACTTTCTCAGTTGTTAATAGTATGTACTTTAATTTTTTTTTTTCCAAGTGTACGCAATCATATTAATGTACAATGAATAAATATTTTGGAGATACAAAAAGATAATTTCTTAAGCCTTAGAATTTAAAATATATTTTTTCTGTGGTTTCCTGAAGATTTATTTTCTTCATAATTGTTTCAGATTTTACATCCTCAATTTTTTGGATTATTTTCCATTATCTTCAGATAATTGTAATATTTTCCCTCTATATATCAATTGTCAAATGTAAAAGTCCCTTATGAGAGATAATGGTCAATTTAAGGCAGGGTATCAGCCCACTCAAAAGCATGGAAAATTCATTAAGAAAACAAAAACGCATGTAAATTACTAAATTCAGCTAGTTAATGTATTAATTATATTAATAATAAATCCAATCCTGCCCGTTCATTTTTTAAATCAACATCAGCCTGCAAAATTACAAATACATAATAATGAATAAACAAAGAAAAAACCCCAAATGGTAAAAAAAAGAAAAAAAAATCCACATTCCTATTTCATAATCTTACGCATGTTTAAAAAAAAAAAATCAATTAAAAAGGTATTAGCACGAGTGAATCAGAATTACTAATAATTTATTAATCAAGCAATAATAATCCTATATTGGGTCGGTTTCAGACTCCGACTCGGACTCGGTACTACCTAACCTAGTACCGACCTTTTATGTTAGTATTTAAATCTTTGAATCTGATAAACAACATAAAAGTCATTAACGTCAAATAATTTTTTTTTGTTCCCAAAAATCCAAAATCCTTCGAGAAATTGTATTTGCAAATTCGATAATCTTGCGGTCTTTAGTTGTGACCCGAATCGGAGCCGAAAAACCAAACCAGACCACCTCGGTCTAGTCCTAGATATATTTTAGTTTTAGTAAAAACCTTGGAATTCGATCTACACCAAGAAGACAAGACTACGGTACTCTCTTTTTCCCGCATAATATAATAATAACGTTTTCCAAGGTTTCGCGGTAAATTTAACCGAAACCCGCCGTAAAAGAAACTAAAGCAAACCTCAAAATCTCTCTCTCTCTCTCTCTCTCTCTCTGTGTCTCCGAGAGAGAGAAATAGTAGAAAATACTGAACGGTCAGAAATTCAATATGGAGGATTCGACGCTCCAAACACCACCGACTCAATCAGCTCTGAGAACCCTAACCTCACCATCTTCTTCGTCTTCGTCGCAGCTGAATCTCTCAGCTGAAGCGGCGTCGAAACACATAGACCGTCTCTTAAACTCGAGCTACCACACGGGTCCCTCGAGAACGATCTACTCCGACCGGTTCATACCCAGTAGATCCGGGTCGAATTTTGCGCTTTTCGACTTGGTTTCGCCGAAGGCGAGCTCTACAGCTGAGGGACGAGAAGACACGTCCAGTGCCTATGCCACGCTCCTACGTGCCGCTCTTTTCGGCCCCGAAACCTCCGGCGGAGTTGCTTTTCCGGCCACGCCCGATAAGAGATCCACCCCCAGCCGGAATATTTTCCGGTACAAGAGCGAGACGCGCCGCTCCATGCACTCGCTTTTGCCTTTTGGATTCGACGAGGCCGTTCAGGGGGTTAATCATAGCCCGGTCAAGGCTCCCCGGAAGGTTCCACGGTCGCCTTATAAGGTAAAAATTATGTTAATTTGTTAAATTTGGCGATTTGGGTTGGTTTGGATTTCGATTTTGCAAATTGGGCTTCTGGGGTTTTTAAAAATTTTGGTTTTTTTTATTGAATGTAGGTTTTGGATGCACCAGCATTGCAAGATGATTTTTATCTGAATCTTGTGGATTGGTCTTCGCATAATGTGTTGGCTGTGGGATTGGGCAATTGCGTTTACTTGTGGAATGCCTGTAGTAGCAAGGTCGGTTTTTTTTTTTTTTTTTGGTGTGTGTTTAATTGTGTTCTGTTTTTATTTGCACAATATCATGAATTGGTTACTTTTTAGGCAAATAAATGTGCTGCAATATCACACGTTTAAAATAATTTGCTATGATTCTTGTTTATATCGTAAAAACTCTTGGTGCTTTTAGAGATTTTGCCTCCGTGGCATTGTTTGATGCATCTTGGCATATGCTACATGCAGGTAACTAAGTTGTGTGACTTGGGAATTGACGACAGTGTCTGTTCAGTAGGGTGGGCTCAGCGTGGGACACATCTTGCTGTTGGAACTAGCAATGGAAAAGTTCAGGTTAGACTTGGTGTTAATATTGTTTTCAATTTCAGAGATGTTTCTTTCTTTCTTTTAATATCCTGCATTTTAAGATACAAAAGATGACCAATAATGTGCAAATGGGGGTTTGGGTGTGTAGGGGGTAGCATGATGAAGAATGTAATCATTACTTATACTTTTTTTTTTTGGGTACTGAACCTGAATTCCCAAAACAATTGAAGATGCAAGTGCTGATTATGTAAGATTCACTTAGATCAGTAATGAAAAGCTTGTAATGAATTACGCCATTGAGCTCTAGCTCAAATGGCATCTCCTCTTCTAAAAGTGCAATGTGGAGGGTGAGGTTGCATGTCCAAGACTCATTGTGCATGTTTTATTACCCAAAAAAAAAAGAAGTTACTCTGCAACTTGTAAGAGCAGATGGGAGTCATGAGAGTGATCTATTTATAAATTGATTCACTGGTCACCCACGAGCAGCAACCCTCTCTCAAGGGGCTCCTTAGTCCTGCTCATCTTCTGTGATAATGGAGAGTTATGAAACTAAAGAAATCATCTTCATTTTAATGTATCTTAATGTGTCATAATGCCACTGGTCAATTAAAAATTTTCCTTCTTTTTTTTGTGTGTTATTCTCTCATTTTTTGGTATGCTCCCATGCACATTTAGCTGATGCCTTTAGCAACTTTCTATGTAGATTTGGGATGCATCTCGCTGTAAGAGGGTGAGAACTATGGAGGGTCATCGGTTGCGTGTTGGGGCCTTAGCCTGGAGTTCGTCTCTTTTGTCTTCCGGTGGCCGCGACAAGACTATTTTTCAACGAGATATACGTGCTCAGGACGATTTTGTTAGTAAACTCTCTGGACACAAGTCAGAGGTTAGATTTGTAAACTTCTTGTTCAGCTTGTTTATTTTCCTGGTCAATCAAAAAGATTTGTTTTCATTTTTCTAATATACATATTCTTTTTGTACCTCACTTAGCATCTTATCCTATTTCCGATGCAGCTTCTTTAATTTTCTTGAATGTATTAATATTGCTATATGTATATCTGCTGCTTCTACGATTCTAATCATTATCTTAGGTTCCTTGATTTTTTATCAATATTTAGTTGTTTTCCCAGTCTAAAGGCCAATTCTTTGTGTTTTAGGTTTGCGGACTAAAGTGGTCATATGATAATCGTGAATTAGCATCAGGCGGCAATGATAACAGAGTATGTGATAACATCTCCTTTTTCTTGTCTGATTAGTTGCATTTCCCTGTTATTCGTTCGTTCCTCATGCATTCTTGACTGATGGTTTATCTGACATATGTGTAGCTTTTCGTTTGGAATCAACATTCAACTCAACCCGTGCTGAAGTACTGTGAACATACAGCAGCTGTAAAAGCTATAGCATGGTCTCCCCATCTTCATGGACTTCTTGCATCTGGGGGAGGAACTGCAGACCGATGTATTCGTTTCTGGAATACAACCACCAACTCACACTTGAGCTGCATGGACACTGGAAGTCAGGTAATCAGCTTGTCATTATTTATTAATTTATTTATTTTGTGTTTTACAATACTGACATCCTTTTAATTGGGTCTAGTGCATACATGGAATAGAAATCCTTTCTTTTATTCATCTTTTCTCTTTCCTGTCTCAAAAATAACAAATAGAAGGATGAGGTTTTCTTTTTCTTTTTCCATCTAGTGGTTTTTGAAATTAAAATATAGAACTGTATAAATCTTTCACACAATCCTGTGAGTGGCTCTTTAAAATCATTTTAGTTCTTTCAAGGATGCTTTTATATACAATGTTGGGAAATGAGATGATAATTGCAAGCTGATGGCTGAAGAAGGTCCCTCATTGGCTGTCTCCTTTCAGGATTCACTAGTTTTTAATGTATGTCTAGGTTTCTTTTGACAGTATCAAATGATGTCTCTAATAGGCAATATTGGTATTATAAAATTGTGATGTGATCAATCCATTCAGTACCAATATTTGTTATAATTATAGGAGATTGAAAGATTCATTTGCTCCTTTGGTGGGTTTAATAAGTGCAAGACGGTAGATATTTAGGATTAAAGTTCAAGGACTGGTATATGAGAGATTGTTGTTATTTAATGATGTGAAACATTAATTACAAGAAGAACATTCTTGGTACTATATTGATTTCCTGTTAGTTTGGTCTTCCAACATGAGGGCCTAAACAAACTAAGCTGTCCTGTATATATAAATGGGTACTAGCTAAGTACTAGATCCTTATTACATGGTTCACTATTTTTTTTTTTCCCCTTTTCAGTATTTTCTTCCTATCAGGGTTAATTTTTAACATAATGAGACAGCAGGAAAAAGGAGGGGGCAGGGGTTTCTCACTTTTGTGACCTAAATGTGATTACATGTGTTGATTATGCATCTAAGCGAGCCACATAGTTTCACTCTTCTTATTCGTAAATGAAAAGATGTGCATGTGTGAGCGCACATGCATTGTAGGCAATCCATTTAACTCTTTGTTAAAGTTGCATTTAGATATTTTGGACTTGTTACCTATAAAAAAATATATATATATTTTGGGCTTGTCAGTGAGGAACTATTTATGAGGAAACCCTGTAACAATCTATGTCTGTAGAAACAGGTCTAATTATGGAATTGAAATGATATCTCTGTGTAAGTGTGTGTGCTGAGATTTCCTGATACCCACTGTACATATGGCAGGTATGCAATCTTGTGTGGTCCAAGAATGTCAATGAGCTTGTAAGCACCCATGGGTACTCACAAAACCAGATAATAGTTTGGAGATATCCTACCATGTCAAAGGTACAAAGTTTATCCCACTATGATACAAGTATATCTTTTCAGTTTTTCTAATTTATTTCTTTTATATTTAAGTTATGTTTTCATCTCCTATTGCAGTTGGCAACTCTCACGGGCCATACATATCGAGTTCTCTATCTTGCCATCTCACCTGATGGACAGGTAGTTTGCCTTCCATTGTTTTCATTATCTTTGCACTTTTCTGTTTATAAATAGGCCGGTTATGTAAATCAATGTCCCATCCCTTTATGCTCATTCTATTCCTAACTAAAACAACCCTTGTTTCAGACAATTGTCACGGGAGCTGGAGATGAAACACTTCGGTTTTGGAATGTGTTCCCTTCCCCTAAATCACAGGTAAACTATTTGAAATTCAAAACTCTCAGTAGTTTTTGTGCTCTTGTTTAGGTCCAAAGCTTTGTCTTCTTCCACATAGTTTCACTGTGTTATTATAGATACTAGACATTTTAAGAACTGATATGCATTTCCAGTCAATATCCCCTCCTGAAATGTTTTAGCATTAGTTTACATCTGTCAGAGGGTCACACCAATAATTTTTCAAGAATTTGTCTAGTGCTCCCTTCCATGACTAATGTGAACAAACTAAATATGCATATGGGAGGGTCAACAAAGCGCATACATGATACATGTCTCTTATTGCATGACTATTTTTTTCCTGTATTTTTTTTTTTTTTTGGGTGGTTTCTTTTACTTAATTCTTAGTGAACATAAAAGCAACTCATATCTGTCTGTAATTGTTAAAACAGAACACAGACAGCGAGATCGGAGCATCATTTCTTGGAAGAACTACAATTCGGTGATCATTGCAGGCCGCTGGCTTATGACTTCTTTGTCATGTGATAATATATCGCGGGGTTGGCTTATGACTTCTTTGTCATATGATAATTTATCTCGGGTTTGAATTTATCTAGCTGAAAGAGATTCAAATTGGTCTGCTTGGCCTAACCCTCATTGGTCAGAGAATTTGCTGGGACCAAACAAGGCTAAGATGTGAGTGGAAGCGACGGAATATCTTACCTTGCAAGTTGATGATGATTTTGGACTTCATATTTTCCCACTTCAACACGTTTTAGTTTGTATAGAGGGAGATGTTAACCATTTATTTTAACAGCTCCCCTGTATATTTAGTTTTATCTCTACTGGTGTAACATGCTTTTATGATACTTGTAAATAAATTGTTCCTCTGTTTTTAAGCCAATGGTGTGGTTTTTTTCTATTAATGACTACAATTCTTCATCATATTTATTTCTTCCTGATTGATAAACTTGCATATCCATAACCATACTAAGTGAACGCTTGGATACAGTTGAAATGATTTTTTAGCTGCGTCTAGCGTCTGGCAGTGGGTCTCGTGTACTGTTCACGGGACCAAAAACTTTTTTTTTAAGCAAAACTTTCATTAAAAATGGGTCTCACAGTACAATTCACATATTTAAAAATTATTTTGCTACAGTATTTTTAGTTTTCAATTTTCAGCAATAAGCAGTATCTAAACTGACAATTTGACTAATTTCTTCCTGCTAACGACCTAATTTCATGGTGGCTAGTCAAAGCCAGGGATACTTTTAGAGAAAATGCAAAATATAATATATGAGTTTCTTTCTCTAACTATGTGTCAATTGGGAATTTTATATATTTATATATATATATATATATATATATATTCTTTTTGTCTAAGTTTTAAAAAAAAAAAAAAAATCTTTATGGAAATAAACTAATTTTTAACATAAAAATTACCAAAAATTATATTTTTGTCTCATTTTTTTTTTTAGCAAATAAATAGGATACCTAATAGACTTATTTTTCTCAACTTATTTTTCTCAAAAAAATAAAAAGCAATAGACATTAACCGTTTTCCCCAAAAATATAATAAAATAAAAACCAATATATAGGATATGTATACGATCATTATGTTCAATGGAATAGCTTATGTGAAGTTAGTTTTTCGCATTTTATAGTATTTGCTAGCATAAAAAAAATTGAGTTAAATAAAAATTATATTTGGTTAATAGAAAAATGATGACTTATATTTTAGAGATTGCTTTTTACTATTTTTTTTTTTAGACGAAATTACATTGATAGTCCTTAAAGTTTAACTAATGAGTATTTTTGATCCCTAAAGTTTCAATTGAGCACTATTAGTCCTTGAAGTTTCAAAAGTGCTATTGATCCTTTTATTGACTATTGTTAGTCTATTTGTTTGCATGACTAACAGAATAATAACTTGGCATTTTATAAGTGACGCAAAACAATTTTTAATATTAACTTCATTTGACACGTTGAAAAGAAACACATGAATGGAACCAAATCAAACCCGGTCTTCCCCAAATCAAAAACCAAACTCACCTATGACCTATGCCCTCCACCCTCTAGTGGCAGCTCCTCCCCCATCTGGACCTCTGACAAATTTTCTACCAAAGTGAGAGACACCCCTCCCCCTTCGGGTTGTACGCATACCTGTTAACCCAAATCTAAATGGCATTGTCTGGGCTATTTAAATCATGCACTAAACATTCTTCTCTTTTCTGATGGAGTGATTCATTTCTATGTTTCTTATTTGTTGGTAAGTTTGTTCGCATTGGTTTCTTTGCTGTATGGACGTGTTTGATTGCTCAGGAAATGTAAAGATTTGAACTTGGATTTTCTTCTATTTGACAGCCGGAGGGGAGGAGATTTGATGGAGGTCCACATGGGGGACAAGCCGCCGCAAGAGGGTTTGGTTTTGGATTCGGGGAAGGTTGGGTTTGATTTGGGTATATTCACTAAAAAATGCCAACTCATTATTCTATTAGCCACATAGACAAAAAAAAAAAATAATAATAATAATAATAGCAGCCAGTTTAAAGAGTAATAGCTCTCACTTTTGAAACTTTAAGAACTAATAGTGTTCAATTGAAACTTTAGGTACCAAAATCACTCATTAAGTGAACATTAGCGACCAATAATGTAGTTTTGCCTTTATTTTTTAGAGAACAATTCTATCTCACTACAAGCTAATTAAGGGAAGTTAAGTGTGTGTTTGGATACACGTTTCCAAACCCACGTTTGCGCCTTTTTTTTTTTTTTTTTTTTAGTATGTGAACAATAAATTCACATGTGAGTACTGCTCAGGGAACAAGGCACTGTTTGTGAACAGTAACATCACATGTAAACACTGTGCAGGGGACAAAATCACTATTTAGGCACTATTCACGGATCCCACGGCACTATTCACACATTTAAAAAGTATTTTGCTACAGTGTTTTCAGTTTCAGCAAAAATAAGTTGTATCCAAACGGACCCTAAGAGTTCGTTTTCCAACTCATTTAAGGTTGCTACCAAATATAGGAAAATGTGATAGTTTTATAAAAAATACTTTATAGAAAATGACTCATTTTCTAAAAAACATTAATGTTGAAACATTACAGTGTTTTATTCTAATTGCTATAGATATATGTTGTCAATTTGTGATCAAAATTACGAGGTCTTTTTACATTTAGGACTAAGCAATTGCCTCAATAACTTGAAAGATAAGAATAATTTGTCTCCAATAATAATTAACTCATGCATTATAAGCATTGTTTTTAAAACAAGACCGAACCAACAGGGAACTGATCCTTGGACCAATTCTATAAGAACCCGATTCATCCATGTCATTATTTTGGTAAAAATTGATGAAAATATACTACTGGCACCTGCCCTTAATAAGTGAAATAACATCTCCAGCATACAAACTATTGGGTCAAGCACATCTTGTTGGTTAGAAATAAAAAATTAATAAATATAAATCAATTTAAGTATCAAATATATTAAAAAATTAAATGACACATCACGGTTTGACTTCGGTTGAATCTCGGTCTAGTCTCAAAAATCTTAAACCTCTCCTTTTCCAGGTTCATTAAATTGTTCAAGTTTTAAAACCATGATTATAAGTCCCTCTAAAAGTCCATGCAATTGGACAAATGTGTTTTTTGTGTGTGTGTGTGTGGTGGTACTGACAAATGGTTACCATAATTATTGCAATTGCCAATAGATAGGATACGTATTTTATTTTAAAATTGCGATAGAAATATGTTGTCAATTTATGAGGTTTTTTTACATTTAGGGTCTAAGCAATTGCCTCAATAACTTGAAAGGTAGGAATAACGTGTCTCGAATAATAGTTATCTCATCTCATGCATTATAAGTCCCTCCAGAAGTCTTTAATATATATATATATATATATATATTCTTTGGTACTGGCAAATGGTTACTATTGCAATTGCTTAAAGAAGAATCATATCTCCGAATTAAAACATATATATATAAGTTAATTTATTTAGCCTAACATAATTTAATTTGTTGTTTAGACTAACATAAGTTAATTTGTTTGTATTTATGTATTTGCGTGTTTTTTTATTGTTACCGTTGTCAATATACAAAATTTTCTTTTTATTAAGTTGTGTAATTTATGCTTGTTGAGGAACACCTTGAAAAAAATTTCTGGAGCCGCCATTAGAATGAGGGGTGTTATCTGTGATCACTTGAGAAAATAGGTAGTATGTTTCTCTTGTCGCATCAGGATTGCTTCTAACAATAAGTCTAAATTGTGGACTGTTAGACAGGGTTTAATTACTGCTTGGGACATGGGTATCAAATTTTTAAGTGTTAATGTTGATTCCTCTACTTTTGTTCTTACATGTCTAACTTCTTCTAGGAACTTGGCTCCAAAATTGTTTTTCATTAACTTCTAATTGCAGGATGTTCTGTTCCTCAGCAAGGAATAGGTGGTCCATCTACACCACATATAACGTGAAGCAAACTCTGTAGCAGATGGCCTCGTGAAGAAGGGGAGGACGCAAGTTAGCTTTTTGGATGCGTTTACTGATTGTCCATATTTTGTGTTTTGAAAATATGTGTGAGACTTTTTATATACAGGGACTCCATGTGAATGCCATTTAGTCCTTGCGATTAAACATTTTTCAAAGGTGTCTCTTGAACAAATCTGATCTATATATACTAGCTTTTTTCTGTCTTTAATAAAGAAACCTCCCATCTTACCAATAAAATAAAAAATAAAAAAAGAATAAAGATTTTGAAGAAACGAAGGAGTAAAGTACATAAAAATATATACAGAAACTGGGTAATCTAGAACACTTTCGAAAGAGTGCATAATACATCTACAGTCCTTAAATTGGGACAAATTGAATTAGAGCATGCTGACATGCCCCTTAGTCACGTCCAAAATAGAGGAAACTGGTAAATCCAATCTAAGTCCAACCCCAACCACCTATCTTTCATGGGGTTTTCGGGGAATGATATAGACAAGTTGTTTTTTGACAATGCACGCACGTAATAGATGATCTTGTATTTACGTTGGTGGCTTTGGAGCACAAGTTTTACACACTTCGAAATATAACATAATGGATCACAAACAGACACGTCCTCTTTAGCTTTCTTGGGTTTTTTGCTGAAAGCTCTCTTGGGTTTGGGTCCCAAAACCAAGTTCACTTGGATAAGGAAACTCGTGTGACCGTGTGATCAAGCTAAATGGTGGAAAGCAACATTCACAATCTTCCTGGCATGGCTCCGGAAATAATTCCCAATTGCTTGATGGGTTTGGTTGAATCTCTTCCTTATGGACCCCACCGGTAGGTGCCGCAGCTTCCTTGAGTGGGCCCCAGCATTCGACTTTGTTGAATTCCGGGATGCTGGAGTGAAAGTAAACCCAAACCAAAGCGTCCTGCAATTCCGGGTGGTGGTTGAACAAATTTACATCTCCATGAAAAAAGGCCTTCAAAACCTGTTCATGCAAATCTTCCATTTAAGAGATTGATTCAACAAAATTAGAGGAAACTAGTTCATGATTAATATAAAGGTCTAAATAAATGTTTTTACCACAGGGAGTTCTTTGTAGAAGATGAAGAATCTAAGTCTAGCAAACAAATCCAAAAGAAAATGGCCTCCACTTATATGACAATGAACATGAAGAGACATCTTTCCCTTTAGTTTCTTCCACTCTGCCACCACTTCATCTCTTTGCAATCTATTGTACCATCCTTGCAACTGAAAATGATACCCAATCTTTTAGGTTCAGAAACATAAATTACGATAAAGAGTAAAGACATTTAACAGAACATATATCAACAAAACTGTTTATTATTAACTCTCTGTAATCCCCTGCTATCCTCTGTCTTTCTTTATTATGAATTTTAACCAAAATTATATCCTCTATTTTTTTAGAGACATATTTTTCTAGTTTTAGCAATAGATCCCCATCTACTTTCCCTGATCTCCTTGATCCACTCTAATAGAGGTCTGTAGTCCACTCTTCTCCTTGCTAAATAAGTAAGGAATAGCATAATCCAACCCACAAGATCCCCTGCTTTCTCTGTTTTCCTTTCTAACTTAAAATATAAAATAATAATAATATCATATTCCAAATCAAAAGGATCAATATAAAAGTAAAAAAAAATAATAATCTAATACTGATACTCCATTAGAATATTGAAAGATCACTTTTTGGCATATGAGTGTCACAGATCAGGATTACCTGAGAGTTGTTTATTGTCTGTGAGATAGCCAAAGTGAGCTTAGAAGTTATATCACTATGTGTAAGTGTATAGGTCCTTGGAAGCTTCCCTGGATGTTTCTTTTCATCCACTCCTAAAAACAGTACCTTCAGCTTTGAAGCTTCAAATATCGATGGCCCAAACAACCTCGCTACCTGACCCAATCAAGCACCAAAAAATAGAATTAAAAATTCTACCAAAACAAGTGCTACAAAGTACAAACCCTTTCTTTTTTAGGGGTCAAAAAACCAAACTCAAAAAACCCAAAAAAAGAGAGACAGAGAGAAATAGTTACAGGAACAATAGTAAGGTTCTTTTGCTTGGGCCTAGATCTTCTATAAAGAAAGAGAGAGCTCTGCTGCTCAAAGAGTGAAGATTGTTTTAGCTTTAATGGAAGCACAGGAGCAGCAGTCAAAGTGCCCATCTCTCTACCTGGTTAGACCTCTCCCTGTAGCTCCAACCTTTGCGGGTACCCCAAATATAGTTTGCTTGTAATTCAACACTTACGGTTCTTTTAATATGAATAAAGTCTGAACGTTTGTGCTGGTCTTAAGGCCGTTGTCTTTTGCTTTTGCTTTGGGATTCTTTTTGCTTCGCTTGGAAGCTTAGCGTGTATGAAACTTTGAGGGATTCTGGGAGAAGTTAAGACATTAGAATTAGAGAGTCCAAATCTTCTGTCATTTGGACTCAGAATTAGATGCGTGTCGGTTGTCAATTAGCCCACAGTTGCTGTTGCTTCGAGATTTTAGTTTCTGTATACTGTTGACACGTTTGGGCACCTCGCAGCAACCACGTGGAGTGACCGGTCTTCGAAATGCATGTCTGACTCCATTTTACTCTAGAGTTGAATTAGGTTAATTCATGTGTGTAGTGGTAAATAGATGATAAAAGTTTTCTATTTGGAAAGTTTTTCTCGTTGGTTTTAAGCTTCAATTATGACAAGGAAGCTTGCAAAATTTTAAGGAGGTCTAAAATTAACAACTATATCTTCAATTAAATGATTAAATTTTAAGTTTTTATAGTTTAAAATTATATATGAAACATAATTTTATAAATCAAATAATAAATTGTTTCAAATTGGCACAAATTTAACATGCATAAATTATGAACAAAAATAATATGCTAACAGCTAAATTTTCAAAATATTTAGCGTATTAATTTTTTTAGTGAGGATTGTAGCCAAACTTTATCCTTATAATAATATATTTCTCAATCATAAATCACAATTTCTTTATTTGATTAGATAATAACTTTTTGGGAAATTTGCATTTTAACTCTATTATTTAAGTGATGTAAAAAGATTAAATCTTATGCTTTCAAAAATAATAAATTAGACTTTGAAGTTTCAACAAGTATCAAATCAAATCATATAGTTTCAAAAGGTAACAAAGAGTTGAATTACTTAGAGAAAAAAACAAGACTAAATTACACTTTTGGCCCTTAAAGTTTAGGATTTATTTTCATTTTGACATGTATCTTTTAAAATTTTCATTTTGGTCTTTCATGTTTGATTCTATTTCATATTGACCATGTCATTCATTTTATGTTATTAATCTAATCGTTAAGCGCCTTTTATATTTATTATTTCATAAAATACTGACTTTAAAATATTGTAGAAAGCATAAATTTCATTGTAATTGGCATAAAGACATATTATGGATGGTTAGATTAAGAATCGAACTGGACTACATGGTCAATATAAAAACAGAATCAAACATAATTAGCTAAAATGAAAATTTTGAAATGTAAACAATTAAACTAAAAACAACCCCAAATTTTTAGAACCAAAGATATACTTTAGTTTACGTCTTTCTCTAAGTAACTCAGCTCATTTTTTTTTCTTTTTTCTTTTTTTCTAATAATTTGATAGTTAGAGGACGGAAAAATTGAACCATGAACATCTTAGTTAGAAACATCACAATGTGACAATTGAACTATATCAAGTTATCAACACTCTTAACCTAAACAAATAAAATCATCCCATCCTAATTTAACCCAACGCAACCCATTTCCTTTCATAGATTGACTAGTTAATTAATTTTTCATCCTATGGAGGGTTAATGGACCAAAACAGAAAAAAATAGGAACAGGTGAGCAAATATTGTGAAAGATATGGTGCGTGTGGGACTATTTAATTCCCAGACCTGTAATTCACAACCGTACGGTACGATTGCCCTTGTATGGTTCTGTCATTTGTGTATCATATAATTGTTGCTTCACAACTTGGAAAAGACTCGTCTTGGTCGAGCAAAAAAAAAAATTTGTATCGCATGATATCACATCATCTTATTAAAATTCAATGAATAAGAGATGTGTGTAAAAATAACTATCCACTAACATATGTTTTTTATTTGTTAATGAGGTAGTTAATTTTTGGCGACATGTCTCAAACTAATTGAATTTTGACACTGCTAACATGATATCATTTGATACTAAATACCTTCTCTTGTCAAGCAGCTTTTATATATATATATATATATATATATATATAAAATGAGAAATTAGATGAACCAATAGTGTGGTTGATTTTACCAAAAAGAAAAACCATAGAAAATGAAAACAAACCAATAATGGAATTTTGTTTTATTGGGTTACTATTTATTAATTAAATGTTTTCTGCATTATTATTATTATCATTATTAAAAAAATAAAAAAGATAAGAACAAAACCTGAGACGTTTCTAGACATTTGGTTTATCTGAACCGAAATGACCAAAATCATAATGTTTTTCCAAATCAGTATATATATATATATATATAATGAGAAATCTGATGGACCAATAGTGAGGTTGATTTTACCAAAAAGAAAAACCAAAGAAAATGAAAACAAACCAATAATGGAATTTTGTTTTATTGGGTTACTATTTATTAATTAAATATTTTCTGCTTCATTATTATCATTTTTTTTTAAAATAAAAAAGATAAGAACAAAGGCGAAGACGTTTCTAGACATTTGGTTTATCTGAACCGAAATGACCAAAATCATAATGTTTTTCCAAATCAGTATATATATATATATATATATACATATAATGAGAAATCGGATGGACCAATAGTGAGGTTGATTTTACCAAAAAGAAAAACCAAAGAAAATGAAAACAAACCAATAATGGAATTTTGTTTTATTGGGTTACTATTTATTAATTAAATATTTTCTGCTTCATTATTATCATTTTTTTTTAAATAAAAAAGATAAGAACAAAGGCGAAGACGTTTCTAGACATTTGGTTTATCTGAACCGAAATGACCAAAATCATAATGTTTTTCCAAATCAGTTTTTGATACCAGTCATGGCTCTTACCTGAACGGTGAACCATACAAAAATAATACAACATTTTACCAAGCTAATCTAATTTAACATTGATGAGCCAGTTAAATTTTGAATCCAAAATTCCAATCCCTACCTAATTTGGGCTGAAAAAAAAGTGATTCATTTAGAAATTCGTTCCTTGGAACTTTGGCATCTAGTATGACTGCCTAAACTGATTAATGATATTTAACTCCCTCAATGCTGTACCAATCTACCAAAACCGAAATGGTCATCCATTTATAAATGGCTAGATTCAACCACTCTAACTTGATTTCTCATGATGCTTAGCAAAAGTTAAGTGATTTGAGTAGTGACATTTTAACAAATATGTTATGTCCACGATAATAGTCTTATCAAAGTTTCAATAATACACATAATATTACCTATTGCCGTCACGTAGCGTTGGATCAATAAACACACACGGAGACCTTTATTTTATATTCAGTCAATTTTTTTTTTTTTTTTTTTTTTTTTTTTGAAAACTAGAAAATGTCAAACATTGACATAAAATGTTGAAACTCATAGAGCAGAACAGGACAAGCTTATACGACCTGGAGTTTTTGATCAATAACACAACTGCTGCTACAAGTCGTTTTTTAATATGTTGAGTTGTAGTATATAATTAATTTGTACTGACAGCTGTCATGATAATATAGGTAAGGCCTTAATGCAGTTAGTTAAGTTTGATAGATAGCAAATAGTTTGTTAACATACAGTCAGTTATGAGTCTCTGTTTTGTATTTACATATTACCGATCGAGCAACCTATTATTCTTATCTATCAATGAGATTTATAAAGTTTCTCCCAAATTCCATTCTCATATGAAATTCAACATAAAACGTGTGTGTGTATTTTTAAGACGAAACCCAAAAAAGAAAAGGAAGTTAAGTTCATCCCCTAAGGGGGGAGACCCTGGGTTTGAATATGAATTCACTCTTTTGAGAGAAATTAGAAACACCATAAAAGCTTTTAACGACATAAGCCTGTGTTTATGCAACACTATATTTGGAGTTTGTAATTGTAATGTTCCAATATGCATTGGATCACATGAAAAATTGCACACAAAAATGGCAAGGGATGGTCACATTCTAGCATTTATCTTTAATTATTTATAATAAATAAAAAACCATAAGTTTTATAAATTAAATTCTTCAAAAAAAAATAAATAAAAAACTTAATGCAATTTTTTTTATTAAAAAAAAAAAAAAATATATATATATATATATATAATAGCTTTCCTTTTGTGTTGTCATTGTCACGGTTTTCACATTTTTCTTATTTTGATATTATTGTGCTATCCCTTCTCAAAATAAGATACATTATGTATTTATGTTAAAAAAAAAAAAAAAAAGGAAAAACAGGCATTAAGGTTCCCGGAGTGAGAATCATATTCCTTATAAAAAATTATTATGTACTCTCGAGGTATCATAAATACGTATTCTCTTTTTTCACATAAATTATGGGTCCCACTAATAAAATTCATGATGAAACCCACCATCCATCTAAGAAAAAAGACTACACATTTATAATACTTCGAAAGTACTTAATAATTTTCCATCCCTTATCTACAACAAGCACATGTTGTACGTCCTGACGAAATTAATAAACCTGCACGTTTTACACATTTTCACTGTAAGAGAACGGATGGTTGTCTTTTATTTTGGTCTGTTTAGGAATGCAAAAAATCCTCCAAGGCAACTACCTTCAAGCTTTCAGTTTTGGGTTCTAAAAACAAAAAAACAAAAAACAAAAAACAAAAGTTCTGGGTCCTCTAGCACTTATAATGATATGCCTCTAACTAAAATATACTAGGCAAATAACTCGTGCTATGCTTGTAATGGAAATTCTATAATAAAACAAAGTCTTCGGTCCAATCATAAAATCTGAAGAGATCTCATAGTTGTGTTTTACTTTTTCTCTTTTTTTTTTTGGAGAAGAGTGTTTATCTTTGTAATGAATGCCTTAAAATAAGAATTAACTTTAATAACATTTATTATACAACTGCATACCTTTTGTGCATTAGTCACTCTACAAGTATAAATATTTGGTTCAAGTCTTTAGAAATTAGGAAGGAGTTTCACACACATATACACTTAGATTAGACTTGAGTAATAAATTACCAAAAATGACAATGTATATATAAAGTATTGTGAAAATACTTTCTTTCTTTTCTTTTTTTTTTAAATAAAACTTTCTAAAAAATTATTTTAAAAAGAACTTTCAAAGTTTCTAAAAAAATTATTATTTTTTTTCATCAATATTAACTAATAATAACCTACCATTTAAAATTTATTGTGAAAATATTGTGATAGCATTTCTCAATTTAAATTTCTCATTCTTTATTTTATTTTTCCCATATTTTTTTATATTTTTTTATCCATATTTCCTTCTTTTTTCTTCTTTTTTTCCCTCTTTTTTTTCTCCCCCACACACGTACTCTTCTCTTTTTCTTTTTTCTTTTTTTTTTTTCCCCCTTCTTTCACCTTTTTCCCTACCACTTCCTCCAAAACATTCCAATTTTCTTTTCTTTTTTTCTTCTTTCCCTTTTTCCCTTACCACTTCCCCCAGAATGTTCCACTTTTCTTTTTCCTTTTTTTCCTTCTTTCCCCTTTTTCCCTACCACTTCCTACAGAACATTCTACTTTTCTTTTTCTTTTCTTTTTTTTCCTTATTTCCCATTTTCCCTACCACTTCCTCCAGAACGTTCCAGTTGCCACAGAGCTCTTTTTTTTTTTTTTTTTTTTGACAGTTTGAAAGCTACAAAGAAGAGAAAAGATGACGAAGATGAAGATGATTGAAACATAAGGAAATCCCTCATCTCTCTCCTTAATTCTTAGACCCCTTAAGTCTCTGTCACCATTGGGTTTGTATTTGATTTTGATTTTGGGTTTGGGTTATGGGTTTTCAGTTGATGGTTTAATTTTGAGTTGATTTTTTATGGATTTTGGGTTTGATTTTGAGTTGATTTTGTTTTGAGTTGATTTTGAGTTGGGTTTGGGATGGGTTTTCCAATGGGGTTTGAGTTGATTTTAAGTTGTTTTGTGTTGATTTTGAGTTATTTTTGGTTTAGTTTTGTTGATTTTGTGTTTGGATTATCAAATGTTGAAATAGGTAGTGGTGGTAAACCGGTGATAGTTAGGTGGTGCTGTGTTTGTAGCAGCAAGAAGAGGGCAAAGCAGAGATAAGAGATGAGAGGCGTGAGTGAGCTTCAGGGCAAAGGGCAGAGTAGAGAGATGAGATGAGAGGAATGAGGAACAAGCATGAGAATTGAGGACATGAGCATGATTTATTGAAGGGTAATTTGGTAATTGCCTGAAGAGTCTAACAGATAGTTGATCAACACGCATGAACTTTTTCTAAAATGGACCTCCAGAGCTCCTTTATGGCTTGCGCGTTCTCAGCCTTGGCCCAAAACGCAATTTTTTCCAAAAAGTTGCGTTTTATGCCTAATCAAACGGGCTTTGTGGTTCAGCTTTCTTCAAAACAAGCTTTTTGGGTTGAAAATGTTAAAACAAACAGGCACAAATTAGAATTCAAAACAAAAAATCCCGAGAAGAGAAGGCTAATATATATATAGAGTAACTTTCTGTTGACTCATCTGAGGGTCATTTTGCCAACCAAAGGTCCAAAGCTTTGAAGGCCGAATCCTTCATTGCACCAAACCTTCAAATCAAAGAAAATTTAGCAGCAGCAAAAAGCCCATTGAAAAGCACCAAAAAAAAAAAAAAAAAAAAAAAACCATCACTTTTTCTAAGAGTATTCATATTGATGGCATTAAAATAGCTAAAAATGTTATTTTAGCACCCAAAACATTAAGAAGTATAATACATTGGTGGTGGTAAAGCTATAAAATTTTACAACTTAGCTACAGTAAATTATCATCTATGACAATTTACTATAGCTCCAAAGTGATAAAAAAAAAATTAATATTCGTTTATTTTGTGGGTGGTGGCTTAATTTTTCTCATTAAAATATGTTTTCTCTGTTTCTAAAAAAATGTTTTTTTCTCTTCTTCTTTTTTTGGTCTTTAGTCTTCTCTCTTTTCTTCTTCTTCTTCTTCTTCTTCTTCTTCTTCTTCTCTCTCTCTCTCTCTCTCCACTGAAACGGTGAAACCAATAAACCAAAGAAAATCCTCCTCAAGAACCTCAAAACAATCCTCAACCTAATGAAGTAGAAGGAAAGGATATGTTCTATTTGATTTATTATTGGATTTCCTAGCATTTATTGTTGTTGTGCTCTTGTTAAGCCATATTTGGTCTATTCGATCCATTTCGATTCATTCATCCACTTCAGTCTATTTCAGTTCTCTTTAGCCCACTTTGGTCCATTCAATTTATTCCGTCCATTTGGTCCACTTCAATCTATTTTGAACTAATTGAGTCTTAATTTGATTATTTTTCTAGATTGCCCTTTTAGTTTTTGGCTCAAAAATTCATTTTTTTTCCTTCATTTTTGGGTTGAAAAAAAAGAAAAGAAAAGAAATTTTATTCTATTTGGGCCAAACTCTTTAGTTTTGAGCTAAAAATACAAACAAAATAGGCATTAGAAATTAGAAATATGATCCCTAAAATAGTAATAAAAAATTATAAATAATTACAAGATTACCTTAAAATTCAAGTTTCAATAATATGTGCATTATACTTAAATTTGGGAAAAAAAAAAAAAAAAAAAAAAAAAAAAAAAACCCTACAATTCTAAACTTATAGAATAATTTAAACTTAATGCAACATCTTACATGTATTCCATGGAATGAGGGTTTACATTTTTTTTTTTTTTTTTATATTCTTGGATTTGTTCAAATTTGTCAATTATTACGGTTTTTTTTTTAAATCATTTTAATAACATCTTCTCTATTTATATAAAACAAAATTATAAATAAGTAATGTAAATCTTTTTATTTAATTATGTTTTTCATATATATTCTTATAAAATAATTATATTACATTTTTCCAGATGTTGCAACTAGTATCATTTATGCATATCTGATTAGTCCAGAATTTAAAATTTGTCATAATTGAACTTGATGGATAAATTATGCTGCATAATAAATAAACGGATGTAAACAGAAACCAATCCTAATGTTGGAAGGGGGAAAAAATAGAGTATTTCAACCGTAGTCTATGTGTACTAAAGCATGCAAGCATCAACCATCAAATTCAAAAGGCTCTCTAGCTACCCCTCAAGAAATTCACACACAAAAAGAAAATAATATACGTTTATGACAATTAGTTGATACAAGTATAACTACTACATTAAGAATGGCATAAACAACAATAATTACAAAAACATGCAAACCTGTATACTAAACCAGAAACTGTGGCCATTTACTAAAACAGTTACTACTAGTTCCTGGTGGGTATACCATAAAGAGAAATATCACTTACAAAAGAAGTTGAAAATAAAAAGAACACTTACATATAAAGCAAAAAGGAAATGATACAATAAATCATCTGGTCATATACAGTTTTATCGAGTTCTGTCTGAGTAGTTTTGGCCAAACAAACAACACTATATATGATATATGGCCCAATTTCCTTTTGCCAGAGCACATGAACTCACACAATTTATTATTTGGCTGCACTATTGTATTGTCAACACACAGTAACAAGACCATTAAAGCCATTAAAGCCTTTAATCTGTATAGGTTTTAGAATAACTATATTTTTTTTTTTTATAGCTGTAGTGCCCACTTCATCTTTTAGGTGGTCCTATGAACAATTCTGTTTCCACGTCCAGACTTCGTCTGTTCACTTCTCTCTGTTTGCTTGATGGGTGTAGTGGTGGCAGGCCACACTGCACATATTGATGCTACACTTATTACAAGTCGTACATAACTCAAAAACAAACTATATATCTTCTGGGCTAGAATGTGTTCTTGTTAATATATCACAAACTAATTTAGAAGTTTCAATATTATATTAGAGATAACTTAATCTCTATGCACCATCTCAGAATTTTGGTGCAAGAACTGTTTAGAGATGTCCATATAACTTGAAGTTCAAAGGAAAATTGGGACGAAATGAATTTACCTTGGCACGTAACTTTGCATTCTCTTCCAATTGAAATTTCTCCTAAATAAAGCCAAATGAAAATATGTCAAACACAATCAATATTATCTTGGAGATACAAACCACAAACAGTTGTGTTACATCTTTACCTGTTCCCTTAACTGCTCAATTTGCTCCCTATATAATTGGTTCTGCGTACATATGCAAAGTCAAGTGCGTTACAGCGTCAATAATGTACTTAGTTCTATGTAGTAAAAGTAAGTTTCATGATATTGTATAATGTTCACAAATACTGATCCCGACCATAGTTAACATCTACTGTGCTTACTCCGAAAGAAAGAAAGAAAGAAAAAGAAAAGTGCGCTAACCACAAGTTTGAAGTTACTGTTCATAATATTTGTAAATATATATATATATATATATATATATATATATATATATATATTTATATATTTGTGAAGTTGGATTTACCTTTCTTGCCCTAATTTTAGTTAGGCTTCGCTCCAACTGGTTCTCAACCTGTTGTAGCTCATCAATTGGACATAATTCCAAACCATCTCCCAAGAGTTTTCTATAATATTCAAATTTCAAAGTATAAACAGACTGTAATAATGATAAACAAAAGAAACTACAAAGAATCTTCTAGTGTTGAGTTTTGAACTAGGTCTCGAACCGTTTAGATACTTCAAGTAGCTCGAGTTTCTTTTCCAAGCTCTGAGTGTCTTCCTTCACATGCTGCATGCAAATTAAAACAATAACCAAAACTGTATAATATGTTTACAAGCATGATCATATTATGCTGTTTTCTTTGACACTTCTATGTACAAAGATAAAACATTAATACTACTTGGAGAACCATCATATATAAGTTGAAGTATCTCTCATGGAGTGATGAACCTTAACCATCATCATTTACATACTCATGTACTTCCATTCTGCCCTCAAATTCTCATGAACGTGTTGGTTGCAAGGTTGATTATGGAACTTTAGCAAATATGTTCGTTGGAATAAAAAGGGGAAATTCATAAACTATTATAAACAGCTTGGTTGTAGCACATTGTGCAAACTCTTTCATTGTACTATAGCATGAGACTAATTCCCAAATAAATCATAACAATATACACTTCATCCCATATATATTTCAACTTGCTGATGATGCATGGCTACAAGAGACATATATATGAGGGGATAATGGAATTTAAGAAAAGTTATTTGGTCACGGCGGATGAGGCTGCATTTATGCCACAATTAATGACAGATTTTCATGATGACAAAAACTACAACTCCAGCAATTTAGTAGAGAATAATGTGCTTTCTAGGTAATTAAAAGATAAATTTTCATCATTATGAAGAAATCAAGAATATTATTAGCAAAGGATTTGTATCTTATGTTGCTAGCTCATTGTCATCTCCTATACTAAAAGCAAATGGAGGGCAAACCTGATTAGTTCCTTCAGATTTTCCGTTGAGTCCTTGGTCCTTGGATCTCTTCTGATAACGTTCTATCGTCTTGCTCATACTGAAGCATCTCCAGTTCACAACAAGAAGAGAAAACATGGAAACCACATTTTTACATCTTTCATTAGTATACACTTCTCATATCAACTTTAAATTAATATAGGCGGCTTGACTTGCCCGTATATAAAGGTATCAAGATCACAAATGTTTAACAAGTTTGTAATCTTTCTCATGTTAATCATCACTTTTGTTTGACACGTCATCATCTCAACGGGTCCAATACTACTGGACATTAGACTTAAACCTAACCATTTTAATTTTAATCCTAAACATTACTGTTTGTTTCTATTTCTATGTGAAAACTTCCATTAATTAATTTTGGATAAATTGGTTCTCCAAATTATAACAGAGAAATGATTTTAATGTAATCTCTCATTGCATATGAGAATGAAAGAGATATTGTATTTATAGTTTTAGATACATGATAAGATATCAAATGAATCAAAAATTCAAACATACAAACTTGAAATAAAAATTTCAAATACACATTATTTACATATTATCTAACACGCTCCTCAACGTGAAGGTTCGCTAGAGGAAAGCTTGTTACAAAAAAAAAATGAAAATCTCACTTCCCATGTCTAGTGTATACATCGAAAACCGGATTGACAATGGGATAAGTAGTAGCAATATTGTAACATCTAGTGTAGGCACAGTGGATAGTGATATACCAAGTTCACATAATAGTGATTGAATCCAAGATAGTTGGGCAACAAGTTCAGCAGCTGCTTTATACTCAAGAGGACCTAGTGATAAGCTTATGGACAAGGAAAAAAGTAAAAGCACTAGAGCTCAATATACATTTGAAAATGCTTGAAGATAGGAAGGCCATAGTGAACAATGTGCTTGAGATTGCATTAAATATGCTTGACAATACTCCAATGATCAACAGATAGATAATGCATAAATTGACGGAATTTGATCACAACAAATGCAATATTAAGCCTTATAAGGGTCAGATTTTGTAGAGTATTGACAATCTGACAATAAAGTGAAGAATTGACAAAAGACCTACCACCAGTCTTGGAAACTTTGTTGGAGGCCAAAATTAGAATGACAACACTTGTCTAAGAATGGGTGTAGACTGAGTATCAAATGTTTGCACTGATGTAAACGAGTGTTTTGGTTAATGGCTAAAAATGAATGATAATTTTTTTGATCAAAAGACACCCATGTGTGAGTTGAGGATTTGTTTATTACGTTAGTATGAAAGCATTGTTATTTATATTGGGTTTTGTGATTGTAAGTATTAAGTTTGTGAATTGGAACTAAGAGATTTTTTTTTTTTTTTTCAATTAATGAAATTTAGGTTTGCTTGTATCTGTTTTTGTGAATTGGTTTGAATTTGTAAGTGATTGTAAGTATAGTTTGTAGAGATGATCAAGTCTTTGTAATCCATATAGTTGATAATAGATTTTGCTTGACATTATCAGGAGAGTGGTCATCAAGTTAACCAAATCACCTTAAACTTTATTATCTTGTTTACATGTTTTGATTTCTTAATTGTATGAAAGTTCTTCCGTTAGTCCCCAAATTCTACCAAACTGATAGATGAGCTTTTCGTGTCATAGAAAGTATTAATAAGTTCATACTAAAAGAAATTACAAAATTTAAGGTTAAATTCCTAAAATCAAAAGTTTAAGAAAGAAATAAAACTTTCCCCAACTTTTAAGGTGCAAAAATGAGATTTAACATTTTATTTTCAAAACAACTAACATTTTAGTACATCATAATTAATCAATCTCTCTATCAATTTTGTCCGACATAATATACTTAACCTTATTATGAAACCTAACTAAATTTTAGTTCCAAAACAATTAGTTCACCTATAAATTGATCTCCTAATCATTTGTTGAATTATTACCACATGCTATTACATAATATGTCCGATATTCTAGTAGTTATTTTTCGAAAGGCTTAAATACGTTAATGGTCTTTAAAACTAAACACACACAGCTTATAATTTCTCACATGGCGTGATCAACTAAAAACTAACACGTTCCATAGAGACTAAAAAAATATCATTTTAATTTGATTAAAATCAACGTCTTTTCTTTCTCAAAAAAAAAAAAACATCTCTAAGTATTTTTAGGGATTAAAAATGATCACTTTAACTTTCTTATTGATTAAAAGCGACCACTTTTAAAATTTAGAAATGAAAAGTTCTTATAGACAAGAGTTTAAAGACTAACAATGTATTTTATCCCAAAAAAAATAACGCACAGAAGTTTTAATAATGTCATGTTCCCATTCCTAGTTATTTAGAACTATCCTTTCCAACATTCTAGGACTCTAAAGATCCAGAATGGATGTCTCATAAACTGATGTTGCATAGGCTTGTAAAAGTTGAATTTAAAACACACGGACAATGCAACTCCTCTAAAAATTTAATTTTACAAGAATTTTTGGCTAGTAGGCAAGTGAAAAGTGAAACACTCTCTCCCTCTCAAATTTTTATAAAATTAAACCAGAAAGTTGAATTTTGCTTTGCTTATATAAAGGCACCATAAACTTGATTAACTAAGTCAAAAATATTCTAATGTTGGGGGCCACAATTTGACTCCTTATAACCATTCTAAAAACAGATCTATGTGGCATAATGTCGAATACTATAAAAGATATGAGTGTGTCTTCCTCATTACCCATTGGTTTTGAAATGGAATGACACAGCTCATAGTTCAACATTCTAAAAAATATCCTAATTGATCCCTTACTATATTTTTTTTACCCTAATTTGACTAGAAAATCATTAAAAATGTCCAAATTGAGTAAGTAACAACCTAAAATCTAAATTTCTAAAAATCACATAAGATATATTTTTAAAAAAAAAAAAAAAAAACCATCCGCTCAATCAACCAATATTAAGGAAAACCCATCCGAAAGTTTTGCAGCCAATATTCCACAAAGAATAAATTATCGTTACTCATACAACTTTGTTCGAAAAATTGGCTCAATTTCATCCTTTCATCTATTGAATCTCATGGAATTGAATCTCACTCCACGAATTCTTTCCAAATATGATCAAATATTTCCTCTTTCTTCTAAGAACCCTTAAGATTCAATCTTATGCTGATTGAGGAACAATTAAAAAACATATCTTTCCAAGTGAAATCATCCACCTTCACCAAAATTGCTTTCTTTGGAACTTTAATCTAACAATACAAGGTTATTCAAGTCAACAGATGTATGTGTTTTCATATTTATAAGAATACTCTTTGGACTCTCATCAAACACTTAGTCTACATAACCCTCTTATAAGGTTCTATTACATAAAGAACTGACCTCCAAGATATATAGAACTACCCTGCAATATAACATGGATTTGGGCGGCAGTTTTCAAGCCTATTGAAAATATACAAGGCAGTGAGTTGGTTTGACACTGCATCAAACAGCTCCTCCATCCGTTGAAAGCATGCCTCTAGTTGCTCATTACATTCATGTCATCTATGGCAGCATGCCTTCACCCATATGCTCCTTTTCATGTTATAGCAGGAACCTATCCTCTAATACCAACTAATACAGTATTGGCACGTAGAAACTGAATCTAAAACAGGCGAACAACATAACTCTTCTAGAAACCTAATTCTATAAGAACTTTAGACTAGTAGGTAGACGTGGCAAAATTGGAACTAAACCCGTTAATCTGCTTGAACTCATAGGAAAAATATGGGTATAAGTAGATGTTTTTTGAACCCATAGAAAATTGGTCAACTCAAAACCGTTTAAGACCTAGTTGGGTCGAGGTGTCCTGCATATCAACCCATTTTTTAACACACAAACTTTTCAGTTTTTTTTGTAGCTCTTTTCTTTCGCTTATTAACGTTAAGTATTTAAGTATTATTTAACTTAAAAATTGTAAATTTAAAGATTTTATGTATTATTAAATTTTTATTTTTGAGTGCTTTTATTTATTTGTTCTCTTCTTTATATTAAAAGAAAGACAAACAATATGATTAAGTTTTTTTGTTTTTTTATTTAAAAAAATACAAGTCATACCGAATCAACTCAACCCTTAAAATACAATATGACTCATTTCTTATCCCCTTAAATATTTTATAAAATTCAACCAAAAAATTGATTTTCGTTTTAGAGGTTCTAAGCCTATATAAAGGCACCATAAAACTTGATTACTAGGTAATAATAATAATAACAGTCTAAAAGAAATTCTAATTGACACGTTTCAATATTTGGACTCTAATTTGATTAGGAAAGCACTAAAAACAACTAAAATTGAGATAATAACAATTTAAAATCTAAAATGTCAAAATTTTAATAATTGTAGTTTGCTTGATCAACCAATATGCCTTCATGCCCTAATACTTGAAATATGCAGCTAATTTCCTCCTAAGTTAGGGTGCTTGCTTATTCATATTTAAATAAGATCAACCTAGTTCTAAGGAATAAACACGCCCAATGAGTTCCTGCGCCAAATATTTCTTAATGTATTAGTCAAAAGCAACTAACAGCCAAAAGCAACCTTGTTTTTTCACTGAAAACGAACTTTTTTTACTTTTAATATTTCACATGATTGAAAATTTCATCTTCTTCAGTGCAAACATCAAACAGGTATGACAGTACTTGAAGCTTATGAGCCAATAGTGATATGGAATTATCAACCAAGAAGAACAATAATATAACAGTAGCATGAATGACAACTGACAAGACAACCTGCATAATGACCGAAATCTGTGACTGTTGGATGCAACAAGGCAATCAATGGTTCAGTGGTGACAACAAAATTATGACAAGCCAGTCAATTCAAGAATAATACAACTGTGAAACAATGCAATGTTGTGACTTGAGGGCTTTAATAAATGATTGACTGGCTACGCGTACGACGTCCGTAGATGAAATATAATGCAACCATTATCAAAATGTTGTGGAGATTTAAGATTTAAGAACTGATGCTGGCTGGCCACTTTAATCAGGTATTGAAGATTTACAACTTCAATTTTAGAGTAAATCAAGTTTCAAAGTTAAATGAAATTTAAATATGAAGATTATGCAAGTTCATGCGATGTTGAAGATTAAGTACTTTTTTATAACTAAATAAAACCTACATGGTAGTATAAAAAGTTTAGACTTGGAGAACCACTTTAATGAGGCAATACTCTGTAAAATATATCTCATTTAGGGATGTGTAGTCCATTTGCCCATCTGCTATAACTGACTTACTTGTTAGGTTAGTTTTTAAGGGTTGATAGGTTGTCAAAAAAATTTGTGTTATAGGTTGGGTTAGATTTGGGTCAAGAGATTCACATATCCGCCTAACTCACTTATATTTAAAATATATATTATATGTTTTTGTTAATTACTCTCTTACCACTCTCCCTAATATAAAACAAAAATCCTAACTTATTTTCTCATTTTAACTCTCAATCTCTCACTTTCATTTCTCCCTACTTAGAATTTGAGTACAATGATGCGACCATTTAGAATTTTCTGAAGATGGCAAGGGGCAACAAACAGTTGTAATACTGCAACTATTCTATTTTATTTCTAAACTAAGTTGAGATAAAAATAAATTAAAAAAAAAAACAAACTATTTGATATCTTACTATCTAAATGTCATTTGGTTTGGTTATTTGTGTTGGTTAGATAATTTGTGTATGGTGCTATGCTTGAAATTTTTGGAAGATGGTAGGGTCACTTGTAATACTGCTAGTTGATGTTATTCTAATGCTCATGTTTTTTTTTTTTTTTTTTAATAATAAAAAAAAAAAATCCAACCAAACCCACATGGGTTAGGTTAGATCCTTGTGTGATGGGTTGAGTTAGGTTGAGGTTTTTTTAACCTAATCATAGTGGGTTGGATTGAAAAAAACCTCCTCAACCTGACCCATGAACACCCTCTCATTTTCACTTTAATGTGATTCTTCTTCCCATGGTGTTTGCAATGCCTAACTTAAAGAAAAAAGAAGATAAATATTAAGAATAAGAAAGTAAAACAAACTTTAGTAATGCTAGACAAATGAACACCCCAAGCAAAAAACGTCTTCAAACGTACATGCACGGCCATCATTTGCCTTTCTCAATTTTAAAGCCAAATGACTTCTATTAGGTATTTTAGGTGTTGGTTATTTTCACACAGATATAGTTGTAATCTTTACAAAAGTTTACTTATAATGTCAAAAATTTAATGTAATTGTTTTTGTTAGGAACATTTTTATTTAATTGGCTAATCCTTTGATAAAACGTACTTTACTTATAATTGGATAGATCTAAGATGAGTTTAGTACTTCAAGAAACAAGTGTTCAAGTTAAGTATTGAAGTTATGCAAGTCTGACTAAGAAACAAGTGTTGTTTATTAAAACTCAACAGCAATCTCGACATATAGACTTCTATCGAGATTTAATGTTGAAGCTCAACATAAGCTGTATCTATCAAGAATTACGAAATCAGACTTTTCAAATTTGATTACACACATATTCTTATGTATTTGTGAGAAAATGGACGATCAAGATGACATTAATACAGCCTATGCTAAATTGTACAAGGTTTCCGAGAAGCATGAGAAACTATATAGGCTGGCCACCAAAAAGCTGAGTGATGCGGAACTAGATCAAGAGTAGCTCTCTACCAAGGTTGATGAAGTCAATCAAGTCATTAGAGCACTGCGATTTGAGAATAATTTCTTGGTTGAAAGGACCAAGCTGTTTCAAGTCAAAACTCAATTGGAGAGGACTTCCAGTGCAAAACTCGATGAGATGCTAGGTTTTCAAAAAACTGCTTCTGACAAAACCGGTTTAGGGTGTGATTTCTCTTCTTTTAATATTGCCTTCTCTAGTACAACTATGTTTATCTCACCTGTTGATAATGTTAATTCTGAGAACAATGAATCTAAAACTGAAATAGCTAGTGAGAAATTAGAAAAGGACAAAACTATTCTAGAGCACCCCTTGAGGTTGAAAAGAAAGAGACCAGAAACCCTAGGACTAAGAAGGCAAACAACAGAAAGTCTCAACAAAAGAAGCCGCATTTCTGTCATCACTATAGAGCTTCAGGGCATACTTGTCCTAATTGCTATAAGTGGTTAGTCACACAACAAACCAATAGTATGGTCTTATCTAGAAATCAGAATCAGTTTTCATCCTCTCTTGCTCTTTTGGGAGATCTTCTCAACGCCCTCATGTTCCTTTCAAATTTGAATGGTTTCAATTCTTCCCCCTTACCTCCGGATCAAAGTTTCGCACAAAGAAAAGGTTCTTCCAAGGTATGGAATGAAAAAAGCTCAAAGTGATTTAGTCACTTTTTCTCTCTCCCTTTTATGTTTTGCATTACTTGTTTGTTTTGCTTTCTAGCTTTTGAGTTAGTCTAGTTTTATGCTTTGTGTGTTTCTTTATGTTTTTATTTGGCGATTTTTTCAGTTTTTGCTTTATTTTGTTTTTTTTTTTTTTTTGTATAAAAAAAATTGAAAAATAAGAAAAATACAAAAACAATGTTATATATGTATATTGGTGCTTGTGTACCTTGGATGGTCATTGAAATAAAGTTTCTAAACTTTGTATCTCTTGTAACTTAAATGAGTATTTTAATGCATAACTAAGCAAGTGAGCTTTGTGGCTCGTGTTGATGATGAGTACGATTAAGTAATCTTTTATACTTAATACTCATATCACTTTTTTTTACGAGAATGACTAAAAAATCCTAAAAGAAATGCATAAATAACCATCTCATCACTAAATCCCGCCAATCATGTATAACATCTGTATGTTTCGGCATAGCAAATTTGTAATGTTTTGGCTTACATAATTGGGTATTTCTTTTCTCTCTTATATGCCCACGCATGATATGTTCAAAAAGAAAATATGCAAAAAATATACAAGTAAAAAGAATCAAAATGCTTTTAAAAATGGTTGTAAGCATGTTTCTAAGAGATATGGAAGTTATATGATGTACTTCAAAGGTAATAGTCTCTATCAAAGAGTTATGATTGTATGTGAGTGTATTAGATTTTCTCATATCTCAAATCGCCATAATATAAGAAACTTATGCACTCTTGCTATGTTTCACACACAACACGCAAAATTCTTTACTACTTTTGATACATGTGCAAGTACAATGTGATTTGGCCATCACAAGAAATACATGTATTAATATATGTTCACTAAAATGTCTTAACTTATTTTTGAAATATAAAATTAGTTAGACTTATTGTGTGTGTATGTGTATATGTGTGTTTTTGGATCTATGCTTTGCATATATGTTGAGAGCTATTTTGAGAGCTTAACATGTTATTTGGATCTTTGTTTGAGTAGTTTGCTTGCTGCTTTCATCTCTTTATGTTTTTCCTCCTTAAAAAACTTCTTTTCTTCAAGCTCGACAACTTCTCAACAGATTCATTTCTATCGAGCTTGCTTTCTCTTTTCTCGATAGATCTCAACAGATTCTCGATCCATTGAGATTTTTAGGTTTCTCCTTGATAGATTCTCAACAGCTTCTTCGATCCATCAAGCCATATTTCTGATCATTTTGTCTACTCGATAGCTTCTCGACAGATTCTTGATCCATAGAGGTGAGTTTTGCTGTTAACAGATCTCGATCGCACCTCAACAAATTCATTTCTATTGAGATTTAGTGCTCGACAGATCTCGAAAAATACTTTGATTCATCAAGCTGCGTTTTCTATATATAGCTTAGGCGCAATTCAAACTTCACTTTTTCATTTCTCTCTCACCCCCATACACTCTCCTTTCACTCAAATCTCCTCTCCCACTCCTTTTCGGCCTAGATCAAGCTTCAATCTCTTGGTAAGTGTTCTAAATCCCTTCATTTACATGCATTCACGCATTTTAGACCTAGGTTTTGGGTTTTTGAAATTTTTTGGGGGTTTTTGGTTGGGTTGTGTTGTTTTGGTAATGTATGCTCATGCATTGCATTCTTATTGTATTATAACAATGTTTCATGCATTTTAGATTTGTGATTGATTATTGTTGTTTGAGTGCTAGTAGGTTTGGATGGGTTTTTACCCAAGATGCTTTAAATTTTGCACATCACATATTCATGCATTTTTTTATGTATATGTTATATCTTTTCATGCCTTTTCTGGTTTGTGATGTTCTCTCTCTCTCTCTCTCTCTCTCTCTCTCTCTCTCTCTCTCTCTCTCTCTCTCTCTCTCGGATAGACCATGCCATAACACCCAAAGCGTGCAAATCCACTCCGGCTCAAAACCCTTTTCATGTTTTCGAGTCATCCTCTTTTGATCCTCCTGTTCCCTCTCACATTCGGTTCCGTGACAAGAAGGCCATGATGAACTTCTTTAAGAACTTCCAGAATCATGGTGTTCATCTAAAACGCTAGGTCATTCTGTTGGACTTCTTCAACATTGCTCTACCCGAAGTCATTCGAACTCGAGGATGGGAATCCCTCCATGGGAAAACTAAGAGGTGTCCAGTCATGTTCATTTAGGAGTTTTACTCTAATATTCATGGCATCGATACCTCTGTACCTCGTTTTGTTACCACATTTCGAGGTACACGTATCGTAGTTACTTCGGATTTTATATCCGAGGTACTACACGTTCCCAGGATAGTGCATCTTGACTACCCTGGCTATGAGCGTCTTCAGACTGTGTCCAGAGACGAGCTTATCTCTTACTTTTGTGAGACTCCTTCTATATGAGGTGGTAAGCTAAACACCCCATGCTTGGCTTTGCCAAAGGCCTGAGGTTCCTTAACATGGTGATAACATTCACTCTTACACCTTTGTCTCACTATAACTCCATCACTAAGCCTCGTGCTTGTTTTTTTCTTTCCTTGATGGAGGATCTTTGCATTGACTTTCCCTCTCACCTCATCACATCTATCATAGATGTGTATCAGGATACCGCTACTCATAATAAGCTCATCTTTCCTTCTACTATCATGCAGATCCTTCAACACTTCTCCATTCCTATTCCTCTCTCTCTCATCTTTTCACCATTATGGGTGCCATCAGCACCGGTTTTGTTCGATGGAGCGAGGCCCAGCTTCGATCGAAGTGGCCATAAGTGGAGACAGATGATCCTGCAGCTTCTACCATTCCACCTTCTTCTTCGACTCCTTCCACCTCTAATCCTTCTTCCTCGGCAGCTGGTGTGACTCTTGAGGCCATCATGGCGCAGCTTCAGAGGATGGATGCTCGTCTTGACTATCTCACATTGATGAGATGTGTTAGATAAACACCTGAGTAGGACGCATTGCACGCTGATAGGCTCGCATGGTTAGCTTTGCACCCTCTCCCTTTCCTTCTCTGGAGGCCTCGGCTGATGAGGATGATGATGCTGGTACTGATGAGGATGATGCTAACTCTTCCAGTGATGACGAAATGACAACCTCTCAGTGACTTGCCCTTTGTCATTCGTGACAAAAATGGGAGTAATTTTGGATTTAAGAGTAGTCTTGTACTTAAGGGGAGAGTTAGTATAGGACTTTTTTTTTATAGGGGGAGTTGTAGATTTTGAGGGATGTAATGAGGTTTACATGAACTATGTAGTGAGGTTTACATGTACTTTTCTTTCTGTTTAGTTACAGCCTCTTGTACACTAGTCTTGTGACCATTTTTTTTACATACATTGTACTTTATTTACATATATATGATGATGTATGTTTTTTCTTCACCTATCTCTACGTGTGTTGTTTTTTTTCTATCTTTATACACATGTTTCTTTATGTATGCAATCTTTATTTCTATTTCACACATGACGCCTTGATGAGTTTTGTTTAAGTGTTTCAAAACAGGTTGTGAAAGTCTACCATGCTATGAACTCTCTTCTTGCAAAGTTTTTCAAGAGTTTATGTTAAGGTTAGATTTTTTTGTAATCCAACAAGTGGTTATAAGTTTAGTGATTTAAGACTTCTCTCATAATTCATTTGTCTATTGTGGTTTTGTCACAAATTCCAAAGGGGGAGATTGTTAGGGACATTTTTATGTAATTGGCTAATCATTTGACAAAATGCACTTTACTTGTAATTTGGTAGATCTATGAGGAGTTTAGTACTTCAAGAAACAAGTGTTCAAGTTAAGTATTGAACCCATGCAAGTCTGATCAAGAAACAAGTGAAGGAAGTGTTGTTCATTAAAACTCGACAGCAATCTTGACAGAAAGGCTTCTATCGAGATTTAATGTTGAAGCTCGACACAAGCTGTATCTGTCGAGAATTACAAAATTAAACTTTTCAGATCTGATTACACGCATATTCCTATGTATTGTATAGGGTTTCTTTTCTCACAACCCTAGACATATATAAGGATTATTTTAAGAGTCATCATAAGTAGTTGCAAGAAATATACATGCATATTGTGACCGAAGGCAGAAATTGCTCTAGTTCATCATTCTTTCTGTGGAAGTTACTGCATCTTTACGCCAAGGGTTTTGTGACTAAGGAACTTCCTGATCTTCATTGTTAATGAACTGGAGAACTTTACAGTCAACATCTTCCTTGAGTTGATGAGTTGTTCACGTACTGGGATCTGTGCATCATTAATTAGTCACGTACTGGGATTCGTGCATTGAAAGGAGAGATTGCCGCTACAATACTAGTCCAATTGGGTATTGGGGTAAGAGTTTAACTGTAGGTTAGTATTTCAAGATAGGCCAAAGGGTTTGGTAAGGTTTTTTATACTTGAAACCGCTTGTGATTGATAATAGTGGATTCTCAGGAGTGGTGACTTTAAATTCACCTAGTGAGGTTTTGCGTCAGTGGTTTTCCCTATTCATAAACAAATTACCTGTGTCAAATTTATTTTCTGCTGCATTTAGTTGTTTGGTGATTTGTTTGTACTACCATGCTATTACATGTAATTTGACTAATTAATTTATTTGCAAGGGGTCATTTCATTTTAACCCAGCAATTTTCAATGTCATATGTAATCATTTGGTGTAGTTAATGTTGAAGTCAAATGAAACTTGTCACTGCGCAAGTCTAGAGAATTTTGATCAAACAAAATTCAGCAATTTTTTAAAAATATCGGACAGAAGTTTCGCCTGGTTTTGATCAAGTGAACCTCTTATGGAAAGCAACCGACTTTGCCTTCTCAGTTCATTTGTAGCCGATCAACCCTTGATTTTTACACCTTATAAGAAAGAAAAAAATAACCCTAATATATATTCCATAAAGAAAGATAGGACAAGTATTCAAGAGAAAACCTCTATCCAAGTGTTCAAATCTTTCATGGTCTCCAATTGATATACACTTGAGAGGAAATTTCACTACCAAACACATGATCACCATCTATTTTGTTAGGGTGCTGTTGTGAAATATTTAAACCACGAAGATGTTGCAAAATCTTCAAGTGGCCATGTAGTAACCAAAAGATTGGTTTGGGGATCGGTGATAGACTTGCAGTACTAAATCGCTATGAAGACTAATGGCTTGTTTGGAAGTTTAGAGAGGGAGGAGAGTAGAGGGGAGTAGAGGGAAGGGGAGTAGTGGGGAGGAGAGTAGAGGAGAATGATTCACCTCCACCTTATTTGGATGTTTTTAAAATTAGTAAGGGGGAAGGGAGTAATTAGCCCTTCCCCTTGTGTAATTTTGTTAATATAATAAGGGTAAATTAGGTAATTTACTTGATCAATAGTTTATGTATTCTACTCCCCCTCCAAATCTCTCCAATTTGGGGGAAGTAAAATTGGGGGGCTAGAGGGAGTCCAAATCCCTCCAAACTCCTCCAAACCCCTCCCCCTCATTTTTTAAAAAACTTCCAAATAAGGTAATTGCATTACTCTCCCTCCCTTTACTCTACTCCCCCTCCTTTTTTAAACATCCAAACATGCCATAAAGGTTGGTTCAGTTATTACAACAGAAGCAAAGAGCTCGAATACAGTGTCTATTACACGTGTTGGATGTCTAGTAAGTTAGTCTGTATTGCGACAATCTCTTAAATGGATTTGTTAAGTTGAGCTTTGTATAGTGTTTTTACCGTTTTGGATTTTTACTCCGTAAACAAACCCTTTTCTCTATGTGCGCGAATATTTGTTCTCTGTTGTGATTATGTTTTTCCTGTTGCACTTGAACATGTGTAAACTACCGATGAATAATTGAATAAATAACTATAAGTGATAGATAAGCCGGTTAGTGATCTAAATGCATTTTTTCAACTTCAATAATCTAATTAGCTTTTAGTTGTGCCCTATCTTCAGTCATTTGTATGTTAGTAGTACAAATTGTATATTTATAAGGAGATTTCTTGCGAAAGAGGGCTTATGTTGCTGATATCTTTTCTTTCTTTCTTTTTTTTCCCTTTTTTCTTTTTTCTCAAACTTAATAATGCTTAATTTAATGCTCAATTAGAAGGACTGGACTTGCAATTTGCTCGGTCCAAATGCATTTCTACTATATGCAAATCTTAAGTTTAATGTAGATTAGGGAGGTGCAATATGCTAGATCATGCTTCACATATATGCTCCAAACTTCTAAAATCCAGCTAAGCAAAAACTAGGATGCAGTACTGTGACATCCTGAAACTCCAGCCGGTTTACCTATTTTTCTGTGAGTGATTCTAACGACATCATAAAAGAGTAGGGAAGAAAATAAGATAAAGTGGAACCAATAAATCATATTAACTTTTCAGTAAGAAGTGAAATCTCTAATTTTCAGCACTTTAGTCACTGTCTCAATCATGAACGGGGCATATAAGAGCATTCTCATCAAGCATTTCAAAAAATTTAGCATTTAGCATCTCAAGAGTGAAAGAGAGTCCAATGAGAAGAAAAAAGGAATAGGGAGAGAGAAAAAAGATATTTTAATTAACATAGTATTAAAATATTATTATATTTATAAGATTTGAGCTATAACGGACTGTCATAGATAGCAGTCCACTGTAGCTCATATGCTAAAAATTTTAACACTAACACCTTTGTTGTAATGTGCTTTTTTGGAATAAGATGTCAAAAAATAGCATTTTTAGCTTTTGAGAGTTTTAATATGAATGCTCTAACTTTCCCAATTACCATGCACGAAGCAGTTAAAACTCAAAACCACTTAAATAACAAAAACAACAGAATACTTTTTATTCAATTAGCTAATAAACCAATCCTTAGGTAGGACAATACAAGTAATAATGAGGTGTATTAGCTTGCTTATTTGCTGGTAAAGATTCCTAGTCAAGGAGCAAATCTAATTATTATCTATTTCCCATCAAATGACAATCAAACACCTTTTCTCTCTCAAATAATGCATGTAACTTGATAAAAGGCGAAGCAAAAAAATTAGTAGGTTGAGGTCTGAATCATAAGTTTATGGTTCATTCACAAATTCAAATGAATTTAAATATCCTGTCTTATTTAAGGCTTGAAAGAAGTAGAAGAATCATTATAATTACACATGACAAAAAAGTTTTATTTTACTAAACTACAACAATATAGTTTTAGTCTCAAAAACTTTGAGATAGAGGCAACCACATGTATTCTTCATCATTGCTCTATCCTAACTAAAATCATATACAGGAACCACCTATGTCTTATTCTTTATTGATGTATTAATCTCTCTTCTTTGCGCATTATCAAAATATCTCAAGCAACGACTCTGCCATGTCTTCTCACTAATAGGAACCACCTATATCTTTTAAACTAATTTTTTACAGTTCATATCATATCTTTGTGTTTTTATGCATTCATCTTAACATTCTCATTTTACTTATACTTATTTTATGAACATACCGCTTTTTCAGAGTGCAAACATTTAGTAATTAAACTGGATTTTTTTGTTGTGTTAATAAGCTAAGTGTTTAATTACCCCCATGCCCTTAAACAAAAATATGACTCTTGATTGAGTTAGATTTTAAACAGGATTTCTACCGTTGATCTCATATGTGTGTGTGTGTGTATATATATATTCTTTTTTCAAGCAAAATAATATCAACTCAATACTTATATAATTAATATATTTATTTACCAATATTGCTTAAAGCAAGTGGTAATAAATAAACAAGTACATTTTAACACCAATATCAAGGATAAGTTAAACCAATATCCTTCTCAAAAAAAAAAAAGTTAAACCAATAGGTAAATGGAGATGTTGGTGATCAGAGGCCCAATATTTTTCAAAATCATTATAAATAGTACCAGTAAGAACATTGAGTACAATGCCTTTCTCAGATGTCAGAAGGCACTCTTTTTATGCCCTATTTGGTAGGGCATTTCAAGCATACTTTTGAGCATTATCTACACATTTTTTTTACACTTTGTTTTATGATTTTTATCTACATTTATATCAAAAACATCCAAACAACACTACTCAACCTCTTCTACTAAACACCCATTATTTTATCTTTTTTTTTTTTTGAGATATAAAAATCATGTTTGGTATGACAATTCAAACACATGATTTTAGTTATTAAACAATATTACACGTATTTTCACATATTTTTTCATTTACATGTATTTTCACACATATTTTTAAGTGTATCTACCAAACAACCGAAGACACTCCAACAATCACAAGATTCCAAGTTTCTTGTCAGTCACCAATGACTTAGATGTAATCAAGGGGTCATGTCTATAAAAAAATTTTGGATTACCTACAAGATCGACAGAACAACAAATATTATACTGTTCCATGCTTTTAGTATCACTGAATTCGAAACCGTTTTAGTGATAGGGTAAATTGGTTCATGCTCTCTCAGAAAAGCAATAGTAAAAACGCTGTTTTTCAGGCAGGCAATAGATGGAGATATCTGAAAGATTAGTTTCTTCTGTTTATTTAAATATGAAATCTATCTTTCTCTCTCCCTCTTCTTGCACAAAAGCAACAAACTACTACCTATGACCATGAAATAACTATTTAAAAATATTGGACAGTAATGACCATAGTAGATCAAAAATCTCCAAGACTATTTGGAAGATATATCGCACCTATGGACCATGAAATAAGGAAATGAACATTGTAAGCAACAAGACAAAGAAAAAAAAAAGTAGATGAAAATATAGGAGAAAAATAACAACAGTCATGGAAAATCTCCAATATTGTTTGGAAGATCAAGACAGGAAAACTGGAAACACAATGAACAAAATCAGTAGGCAATTAATATTGAATGAAAACGAGAGAGATCAGACGCCTTTGACATATAATTAAATTCAGCTCGTTAATAATCATGATACTTCTCTACATGGTACAGGTGTCGTACTAGCCTCAGTAAATTTTAGTACTATAATTACTACAATATATTACTATTATGCTTCTATTTATTTCCGTACATAATTAAAATTCAACCAAAAAAATAAGAAATTTTTTAGCAAATCGCCAATTATTCTTGCCTTGCCAACTATTATTCTAGCACAAATCTTTTTGGTTTTCTAGAAGAGACAGTTTTAAGAAGGTTCAATTGTTCGAGATGAATTTCTAGATCCATGAATTTATCAACCAAATGATGAAGATGAAAACAGCAAGAAATTATGGTTCTTAATATGAGTAAAATTAAGAATCTAAAACGTACCAAGAACTTGAGAACTCGTAGAGCTTTCCTCTAGGAGAGAATATGATCAGTGCAACTTCAGCATCACATAGAACTGAGAGCTCAAAGGCCTTCTTTAGCAGCCCATTTCTTCGCTTTGAAAAGGTTACTTGCCTGCTTGCTGCATTTTCTATGCGCTTCATCTGAGTTTTTCCCCTCACCATTTCTTGCAGTACTCTAAACTCTCCAAACAAGAAGAGCGAATTTCCAGGAAAAAAAACCCAGAAAATAAAATGATGAACTTTATGGAAATCTGAACCGAAGCAGAATAGACAGTGGATACGGTTTCCCAAAATAGAAACCCGGTTAACGAAATCTAGAAAAGGAAAAAAAAAAACAACAACAACCGCACAAAAATGAAAACTAGAATTTGTGAAGCAAAGATGGGATCTTAGAAAACCAAGAAAGAGAGATTGAGGAAATCTGAGAAACCCTAAAAAAGTGCCCAGGAAAAAAGAGAAACCATAAGATTGATTGATTGATTTGATTTGATCAGCTTATCTACTTTGTTATTGGCATTTTTAGGAGCTAGAAGTAGAAGAGGAAGAAGCCAACCACAACCCTAGACAATGAATAAAGAAAGAATATATAGTAGGTCTTAGAACCTAATCTCTTTCTTTTTTGGGTAAACATAATGGAAAAAACAGACACCTCCCAAAAGAAGAAAAACAGGAATAAGTGCCAAATACATGTGTGAACCCAATGAGACTATTCCTCAATCCAACTAAGGATTTGCTTTTTATTTTTATTTTTATTTTTTGAGAAACAAGCTTTTTTAGAGGCATGGAAATTCGGTGCCTATTGCGTATTTTGACGCAACGTGGATAAAGAGAGACTGACAACCACTCAATCCGGTGACACTAAAAGAGGGCTAATAGGTGTGTGAAGTGGAAGACAACAAACATTCCTGTCGGTTGCCATTAAAACCCGGACAGGCTGGAACCCCCAAAGTAGCAGGGAAATTTGGAGCACTGCTTCGGCACTCCATCAAAACCTTCCTCTTCGGAGTGTAAACTGTAAACAAAATAAACAATGGTTTGTCCGTACGAGAGAGAGTTTAATTTTTGAGGAAGTCGAGGTCGCCCGTACTATGAAAATAAGAAGTGTACCAATCATGACTTGCCAACTCTGCTCCTGTGGGTGATATTATTTAGACACTGTCACGTGGCTAGTCCTTCTGTGGTTCTTTAGCTCAGGACTTTTTCTTTTTTACTTTTTTTTCTTTTTTCTTTTTTCTTGTTTTTCCCTTTTTCTATGGTTATTATTGCTAGTCGTGTCAGATAGAGGCACACGAGTATATATATATATATATATACACTATATAATATCATAATAGATTAGGTTTATGTTTTTTACAATTGTACTGGTTTTCGGGGTGCGAAGCTTGAGTTTGAAGCTCTCGTTAGGACCACAGACAGTAGGGTTACTCTCATAAATAATTGTGAAACAAAACATACCCACCCTTCTTTTTATAAATTTGAAAAAACAAAAAAAGAATGAAGTTTATTAATCATAATTTCTAGTTTTCTTTTGAGAGAACATAATAATTAATTATAATATGTCTATTATTAACTGTACTGTTTATATATAACTAGGGGAGTACTATTCAACTGTTGTGCCAAAAAATAGTGGTCTATTCACTATAAAATGTTTTTAAGCAAATTTTAAGCTTAGGTCTATACAAAGTACAAACTACCCGCCTAATTTAATTTGGTTTGACCGGATTATATGCTTAAATGGTTTAATTAAATTTTGGTTATCTGTTCATCGGAACTAACTGGACGGATTGGTTAAGATTTAATAACAATTTTAGAGTTGATTGTTGGACTTTGCTTGTTGAATCTATGAACCTTATTGGCAAATGATGGGTTTCATATCCTAGCAGTGTATCATAACAATCGAGTTTCTTCTTACCTTGAGCCAGAAGGCTTATTGTGAGTGGAGACGAAATAATACTATCATAGAGAGAACCACATGAGGAAGGTCAAGAAAAGCTAACTGGACAAGATTTCGTATGATGAATTGCCTATTCTTTTACCCCCAAAAAAATATATATATGAAAATCAACTTTGCCCTGCAATGTTGATTGAAGAATGAAGACACTTCTATGATGCAGTCAAAAATTGTGGATCACTTTAGTTTTTTGGCAGTACATAGTCAATGAATAGAGAAAACAACATAGACACGTTGGTTTAATCTAGATGCAATGACGACATGATAAAGAGATCTAAGGGCGGGGGGTTGACGTTAGTGGACCCCATCATGATAATCCGATCGGTTCATTGCTGAATTGCTCGATTGGGTCACGGTGGTTCAATCGATTCATGGGTGGCTCCTTGGTGCTCCTTCGTTTGTGTTCAAGCTCTCCTCTCTTCTCTTTCTCTCTCTTTGGTTTTGAGGCTGGAAATGAAATGTAGGAAAATAGAAGTGTAGTTCATTTTACACCAAAACCTATTATATTTTACAATCAAAGGGAAAATGATTTCAGGTTGATTGGGTTTTTCAGTCCATCAAATCACTCATAAGGCTGTAAAATATTTTCAGTCGAACCAAATTTAGCCTAAATCAACTAGCTGCTTTTATGAGGTTATTGGAAATGACGTTTATGTTCAATTTATTGGAATGCATGTATGAAACTCTAATTTTTTTCAAATAATTTATAGTTAATCTTTCTTTGCTGATACATCTATGAGAAAACATGTCAAGGATTTTGCCTTATTTAATTTTGGACATATTTTTCATCCAAAATTATTTAGCGGAAAATTCCTTCCACATTATTATATGATGACAACACAAATTGATATTCATGTGTATAGTTAATCACATGACTCATTTAAAAACTACATGATTTTTTTAAATTACTTGAGTCATCAAAAAATTACACATTGATAGTCATTGAAACGCCATGAATAAATTGAAGGAAATTTCTCCAATCTAATTTGAAATCATTTAATTTTCTTATTTTGAAATATCTGTTCTTCCCAAATGCCAAAAACAGCAAATAATAACATGAGAGCGGATGTTGTAAGCCTTTAAATGGCAGAGCTGCATATCCCTTGAGACGAACAAAATTGGAGAATATATGACAGAGAAATAAATATGATGCCAGACTTTGCATAAAGTATTATGTACAGAGTTTTATCAGAATTTTCTTTCTTTTATTCCTTTTTTATTAAATACTTTGAAATGATCAATGATATTGTAGTTTAGTGAAAATTTACTTTACTTTATTAAAGAATTTAGGTTATTTTATCGCTTCAATGAATCCAAGAGAAAAAAAATCTTGAAAAGGAAGGATAAATGAAGGTCTATTAAAATTTATGTTCCTTTGAATATATGAGGTTTTTCATAGTACACCGTCAAGTCAATGGGTTTTTTATCTTCTTTGTACAGATAATTTAATCATGCATCTTTTTTCTTTTTCTTTTTTTTTTTTTTCCTTTTTTTTTATATGGATAATCATACATCTATTAGTTATCAACAAGAGATTTTATCAATTGAATTAACTAAAATTTACTATCCATGTCATTTCAACTACACAATAATAATACATTTGTATTATTTTTTTCAAAATCAAGGATCTCTATTACCTTAAAGAGACTTATAAAATAATAAATTTACATCTATAATATATATATTGTAGGGTCTCAATTTGTAACCCAAGCCCAAAAGATTTGGATTATGAGCTCAATGAGCCCAAAATAATGAATTTGTAGAGAGTGGGTGAAAGAGCTGGGTTGGTTGTGAATTAAACAACGTTCTATTAAGGTTCAACGGATTAATCAACGTAAGAACAACTTGAAACATAAATAAATTGATGTCCGAAGAGACAAACTTTTGTATATATCACTTTTAGAGCTACAGTAAACCTTCCTTCTCTCTTTTTTTTGTCCCCCCCCCCTTCTATAAGAGGCCCCTTACATTTATATAGTTTTCTTTTTTACTATCTTGATCGTCCACTTGTCTTCATCTAAACTTTCACTTAAGTATACATCCTATCAGATATCTTCGTCGATTCTCCATGAGTGGCGGTAGTAGAAATTGTACTGTTCAGAGGTTTTCTCTACATTAACGCGGTCAGAAAAGTTGCTGCATGTGCATTTAATGCGGTGGTAGCAGCTTTTCTTTTAGATATTTCTCCGTTCTTATCATCTTCATACATGCCCGAAGTTTATCCTTATCATTGGAATCGCTAGGAAGATCACTGGAACCTCCCAGGTATTTGCTTAACCGAGACTCTTTATATCCGAGGAGAATACACTCTTCGGACTACTGATCCTCTCTTCGGACTATATTCCTTGATCATTTCCAGGTAAATCTCTCCCACATGGAATCCTTCTCAATTATTTTCTTCTCTTCAGACATACCGTAATCTTCAAATAGAGCCCTAGGCCCAATACATAACGTTGGGCTTTTACCCCCACAATAGCCCCTCAAAATTTTAATTTTTCCCTCGCATCCGAGAAGAAAAAATAGGATTTTGATTTGTCACAAAATAAAAGCTTAAAACACAAAAATACCTAAGTTTACACGTGTGTGGGCATAGAGTTAGGCACTTTATCATTATTGCTGGCGTTTTAGTATTTACGAAGCGCTATTAATTACTCCAGGCAGCGTTCTGTCTCTTGCATCCAACGGTGCACCATCGATCTAACAGATGATGTTTTTTTCTCAAGATTTGGGTGCGATGACTCCTATCCATTTGTTTGCCCCTATATAAAGCCTCAGAGGAGGTTATTTCTCCTTTACTTCGCAAATTCTCAGATTCTCCAGCGAACTCGAGCATTCAAATCCACCAAGTTCTTCAAATCATCAACTTTATTTCTTCCAAGAATCCGTAAGAATCTCCCTACGAATTTAAAGATCATTCTCCGATTTAGTTCGTGTAAGTTCCCCTTTCTTCAAACCTTTCATCTTCTCTTTGGCCAGCTTCCTTGGCCTTTGAATATTCACTCCCCAGTCACCGCGTTTAGTATTTCTTTTTTATTTAATTGAGATGGGTAGATTTAAGTATATGGTGGATAGCCCCGCCTAGATGGAGAAATTTAGGGCAACATATCATATACCTCAAGAAGTAGGTTTGAGATACTGTCCCCCAGAAGGACTACTAACAGATCGAAGGGTGGGTGAAGTTATATCCCTATGGGTCCTATTACCAGAGATTATCTCTGAAGCCGTAGGCTTAGTCCTGATCAGTGTGCACCTAACGTCTTTAGAATCTTAGGAGCAGTTGATGATTTGAACCGTCATCTAGGCTTGGAACTCACCTAGCTTGACGTGGTACATATGTACGAGTGTCACAGCCAGAAGGGAGCAGGATACTATCTTAAATCTTGATCCGACATTGTTAAGCTCGTCTCCTACCTTCCTAAATTTAACAAAGGGATGAAAGATGACTACATGATCGTCTCGAGCGTGTGGTATGACGGTCTTCATTGCCCAACCCAACTAGGAGAACCAGGTGGGACATCCTAGATTTGGGTTTCCTAACAATAGATTTAGGATCTTTGTTTTTTTTTTTTTTTTAACAATTTTTCTTCTCTCAATATTTTCAAGTTTCTGACTATACTTAATTCTGTTATGGTGTTAACAGATAAAGAACACGTTGCTCCTCGGCTTAGCCTTACAAACGTCGCCGCGCTTAATTACTTACTAAGATTAGAAATTTTTGTAAGTGAAGACGGGTAGCTCCAGGCCGTTCCTCTTATCCTTGGTTTTACGCCAAAATCGAGTGATTTTCAGCCAATTGGCAATGCTATAAGGCAAGGAGATTATCGGATAAACCAAATAGACATTGCTTGGCCCAATTTTCTAGCGCCGTTTGATCTTGCGCCTGTGCCACACCCAAATCCACAGGGTATACCACTACTCATCCAGCCGGTTGAACAATTTCCTCTAGAACCAGAGGCAGTAAGTGAAAGAGTTGCTTCCTCGACTTCTTCACTTGAGAAGCAAATTGATAAGTTTAAATTTGAAGGAGAGGCTTCGGGAGGGGTTCAAGTGATACAAGTTTCGGACGCCGAGGAGGAAGTTAACAGGCAGTCTAGTGTTTGCCCTCCTGTTTTAAGAACTGCTCTTCCAGACGATTCCTCGGAAGAAGAGGAAATGGCAAGCTTAAAGGACCTAATGAAGGCTAGGAACAAAGGGCATGGGATTAAAGGAACTGGCTCGTCTCGACCAGCCGTTAATCTTCCTCCCCCACCTCCTCAGGTCCCTTCAGATCTCAGCCTACAGCCATTACCAGATCCGAAGAAGAAAAAGCCCTTCATAGATACTGAAGAAAGGGAAGTGATGCCTCCAAAAGGAACCAAGCAACAGAAAGTGGTCAAAGACCAACGGAGCAAAAGGGCTTCATCTACTGACAGTTGAGATGACTCTCTTGTTGCTGAGGTGGGCCGAGGACCGCACACCTGGTCTCCTAAGTTGGAACTGGATGGTGCTCCCATCCCTTGAGAAACCTCCCTCAGAAATTGTCAAAGGGGAAAGGCAGGTCTAATTGCTAAGACCCTAGAGTAACCACTTCTCCTTCTAAAGGACATGGAGTCTTACAGACGCTTCAGCCAATATGAACTCTTCTTATCCCTTAAAAGGGATTTAGCCATGGTAAGTGAATTGATCCACTTCTTCAATTAAGATGCTGATATTTTTTATTAGTTCCTTTTCTTTGCTTTATATTGAAATTTTTCATTCTGCTATGTAGACTACCCAGCAAGTTTTTGTGGCCGAGGAGTGGAACAAAAAGGCCTATATTGAAGCCCAAGCGGAGGCCCATTCTCAGTCTGAGGCAAAAAAATTCATTGGGTAGCCTGAAGGAGGACTATTCTCAGCTGTCTGAGCAGTTGAAAGAAATGACCAGACAAAGGAATAGTCTTGATGCAGGTCTTAAAAATGCCAAGAAGTAGGCCGAAGACCAACACCAGCAGTTGAACATAACCGAGATTAATCTAGAGATGGAGAGAGGGCTGGTGAAAGGTCTTCGAGCTGAGCTTCAACAAGCCAAGGAAGTTGCCCGATTGGCCAAGGAAGCTACCTAATTGGCCAAGGAGGCAGTTGAGGCTGAAAAGCAGGTTGCATACAAGCTGGGGGTGAGGAGACCCAAAGCAGACTCACAAAGGAATTCTCCACACTCTATAGAGATTATTACAACATAACTTGGGGTAAAGCCCTAGATGCTGCTGGAGTCTCTATAGATTCTGATTTGAGACAGTCTGGGAGTATTTACTTCGATCTTGAGATTCGTGAACTCCCAAGCTCTGACTCCTCTCCCCCCAAGTAGCTCTCAGAAGCCTTAGAGCAGCCTTTGGTCGGCCAGATCCCTCCTGCCCTTCTTGAAGTTCCAATAGTGTTTGGTCAGCCTGGTGGTCAAGGCAAGCAAATCGAGGATCCTCGAGCAAATCAAGCCCCAAATGCTACTGCTACTCAGTCCAGTCAGGTTGCCGACCCTTTTGCCCCTCAGATGAAGGCTTAAAAACTTAGGAATTTTTATTTCATACTTGTACTAGTTTTTTTTTTTTTTTTTGGTAGGGGATTGCAATGTACTTTCTTTTGATCAATGAAACTGTTTCTTTTATTTTCAGTGTCTTAATTGTACATTTTATAAAGCTTATTATTATTGCAAATAACTAACTCATCGCTACTGTAACATAAGCAGACTTAACCATGATATCATGCTGATGATGCAAATAACTTAAATCAATACTGAAAAAAAAGTAGTTTATATAAGAATTATTAATAAGCAATGAAAGCAATGAATGATATGGAAGTCTCATAGGTCTTCTCGAACATTTACAGAGAATATTACTAAGCATTGATTTTGAATTAAGTATATGACTAAAGAGGCCTATCATAACTTAGAGTTTATTTAAATACATTCGAGAATTTCAGGCATGATTAATTTTAAGTTTAAGCATTAATAATAACTGTATGGAGGTGTTGACTAACACATATCATCTGGTCCGAGGACTTCAGGCATAATTGGATATAAGTTTGAATACTTAGGAAAATTGTAAGGAAGTGTTAACTAACCCAAATCATCTAGTTTAGGAACTTCAGACATGATTGGATTTAAGTTTAAATACAGGAAAATTGTAAATGAGTGCTAACTAACCCAAATCATCTGGTCTGAGGACTTCAGGTATGATTGGATTTAAGTTTAAACACTTAGGAGAATTGTAAACGAGTGTTAACTAATCCAAATCATCTGGTCTGAGGATTTTAGATATGATTAGATTTAAGTTTAAACACTTATCCAAAAACTTTATATAACAAATTGGCATATTGATTAAAGAAAAGATTCGATTAATAATAGTACCTTTTAAGGTTATTTACATTCCAGGGGCGCGGTATTGCATGACTGTCTAAATCTTCCAAGAAATATGCCCCAATGCCAGCCCCTGAAGTAGTACGATATGGTCCTTCCCAATTGGGTCCTAACTTTCTCCAAGTTGGGTTCTTTGTAGTACCCACAACTTTCATGAGCACCAAATCACCAGGTTCTAGAGGTCTTAGATTAACGTTGACATCATAGCCCTGCCTGAGCTTTTATTGATAATGTGCTAATCAGACCATTGCATTTTCTCTTCTTTCCTTAATCAGATCCAAACTTTTCTCTAGCTGTTCATTATTACTAGTCGAATTGAATGAACTAGTTTTTAATGTTGGGAACCTCGTCTTTAGACGTATGACAGCTTCAGCCCCATAGGTCATTGAAAAGGGGGTCTCTCCAGTAGACCTACGCAACGTAGTCCTGTATGTCTAGAGTACGTGTGGCAATTCGTCCACCCATTTACTCTCCGCATCATCTAGCCTCTTCTTTAATCTATTTACTATGACCTTGTTAACAGCTTCTGCTTACCCATTCCCCTGGGGATAAGCTGGGGTAGAGAATCTGTTTGTGATTCCCAATTCGCCACAGTAACTCGTGAATGCTTTGTTATCAAACTATAGGTCATTATCCGAGATAAGGGTATGAGGAATCCCAAACCAAGTGACAATATTTTTTTAGACAAATTTCTTTACATCTACGTCTCTGATGTTGGCTAGAGGCTCAGCTTCAACCCATTTGGTGAAATAATTTGTGCCGACTAGAAGATACTTCTTGTTTCCTGCAGCCTTAGGGAATGGACCCACGATATCTAAGCCCCATTGAGTGAAAGGCCATTGGCTGGACAGTGGATTAAGGGTTCCACCTGGTAGATGTATATTTGGTGCAAACCGCTGACATTGATCGCATTTCTTAACATATTCAAGAGCCTCCTTCTGCATGTTTGGCCATCAATAACCTTGAGTAATGACTCTATGAGCCAAGGATCTACCTCCAATATGACTCCCACAGATTCCTTCATGCAACTCTTCGAGGAGTAATTCAGTTGCTTCAGGATGAATGCACAGCAAGTACGGCCTTGAATAGGATCGTTTGTATAATTTGTGGTTCTTGGATAGCCAGAATCTAGTTACCTTCCTCCGAACTTTGTCGGCTTCCAACCTTTCTTCAGGCAATATATCCTCCTTCAAGAATTTGATTATGAGGTCCACCCAGCTGGATTCAGCTCTGATTTGATGAACTCGGACTACCTCCCTCTTTATCTCTGTAGGCTTATGCAAGTCCTCAACAAGGATAACTCTAGGCAAATTCTGCGCCGAGGAGGTAGCAAGCATGGCCAAAGAGTCAGCATATGCATTACCATTTCTAGGGATGTGTATCAAATTAAAATATTCGAACTCTAATTGCAGACATTTAACTCGTTTCAGGTACCCTTGCATTCTTTCATCTTTTGTTCAAATTCCCCTTGCACTTGGCCAACGACTAACCTTGAGTCCGAGAACACCTCTACTAACCTTCCTCCCATTCTTTGAACCATAGCCATTCCTATCAGCAGAGCTTCATACTCAACCTCATTATTTGTGATCGTGAAGCCTAGTCTTAATGACTTTTCAATAATGATCTTCTCTGGGGGTATTAACACTAGGCCCACTCCAGATCCCTTCGGTTTGCCGCACCATGTACATATGCCTCCCAGGATGAAGGGCCTTTTTGAGAGATTACGTCAACCGATTTTTCATCCATGTTCTGTGCTAGTATTAATTCTTTTAACAAGGGCTCAGTAAACTCGACTACTAAATCTGCGAGGACCTACCCCTTTATGGAGGTATGGGGCATATACTTGATGTCAAAAGCCCCTAAAATAGTGCCCCATTTGGCTATTCTTCCTGTGTAATCTGCGCTTCTGAGTACAGTCTTAAATGGGAGTTGAGTAAGGACAACAACTATATGGACTTGAAAATAATGAGGCAATTTTCGGGTACCGAGTATTACTGCTAGGATGGTTTTCTCCAATGATAGATAACGGATCTCAGCCTCATACAATGATTTACTCACGTAGTAAACTGGCCTTTATACACCTTGGTCCACTCGTATCAACACCAAACTTACAGCATAATGAGCCATAACAATGTAGACAAATAAGACTTCATTTGGCTCAAGACTGGACATGATTGACAGCCGAGTTAAATAGTCTTTAAGTTATTGGAAAGCCAATGCACACTCTTCAGTCCACTCGAATCCTTTCCATTTGTTGATCAACAAGAAGAAAAGTCTACACTTATCTGTTGATCGAGAGATGAATTGGTTCAGAGCAACGGTCATTTTAGTCAATTTCTAAACTTCTTTAGGATTCTGAGGAGCTTGTAAATTGTTGATGGCCTTTATTTGATCGGGGTTAACTTCAATTCCCCTGTGAGTCACCATGTACCCCAAGAACTTGCCTAATCCCACACCAAATGAGCATTTGGAAGCGTTTAAACGTAGCTTGTACTTTCTTAGAACTTCAAAAATGTTTTCAAGGTCCTTTACATGTTCAGAAACGATCTTACTTTTCACCACCATGTCATCTATGTAAATCTCGATATTTTTACCCAGTTGTGGCTTAAACATCCTTGTCATCATTCTTTGATAGGTGGATCCTACATTTTTCAAATCAAATGACATCACTTTGTAGTAGTAGTTCCCAATAGGGGTGACAAAAGCAATCTTCTCCTGATCATCCGGGGCTAATGGTATTTGGTAGTAACCTTAGAAAGCATCCAGGAAACTCATCCGAGGATGACCGACAATGACATCTACTAGCTGATCAATTTTTAGCATAAGGAATGGATCCTTAGGACAAGCCTTATTTAAGTCAGTGAAATCTACGCATACTCGCCATTTCCCATTCTTCTTCTTTACCACCACAATATTTGCTAGCCACTTAGGATAAAAAAAACTTCTTTAATAACTCCAGCTTGTTTGAGCTTTATTACTTCCTCTCGCATTGCGTCAGCATGCTCCTTGGATGGGCGTCGAGGAGGCTGCCTTTTAGGGGTGACCATGAAATTGACTTTCAGATGGTGACATGTGAATTCTGGATCCACCCCCGGGGTTTCGTAAGCATTCCATGCAAATACATCAATGTTTCTTTTGAGGAACTCTATTAGCTCTTCCTTTTCCTGCAGAGGTAACTGAGATCTAACTTGAAAGAACTTTTCTGGATTGTCTCCAATAGCAACTTTTATCAAATCTTCGCACCTGGTGCCTTCGGCTGAATCTTCGACAGATGATGCCCAAGGTTTTAATTGCTATAACTCCCTTTCGGCCTAGGCCGAGGACTCAATTTCGGGCTTATGCTGGATGGCGGCCACCAAGCATTGTCTGGCCACGGATTGATCTCCCCAGATTTCACCAACTTGTCCGTCAGATAGATATTTAATCTTCTGATGCAGAGTAAAAGAGACAGCCCTTAGCGTATGAAGCCAAGGTCTAGCCACAATTGCAGTATAGGGCAAATACGCATCTATGACAATGAAATCCACCTCTACTATTTCCATACCAGTTTGCACGGGTAATCGTATTTGGCCCTTTGAGATAACAACTCTCCCTTCGAAACTCACTAGGGGAGAACTGTATGGCTTTAGGTCGTCAAGTTTTAAATTCAGCCCTTTGTATAGGTCAGGGTACATTATTTCAGCTGCGCTGCCCTGGTCCACTATTACTCTCTTCACATCATATCCCCAAATCCTGAGGGTAATTACTAAAGTATCGTCGTGAGGTTGGATGGTTCCCACTTTATCTTCATTAGAGAATCCAAGAATTGGTGGAATACCCATTTTAGGTCTCTTCGGATCATGATTATCATATGTGGGTAACCAGGCTATTGACATTACCCTAGATGGCCAAGATCCTGTTCTTCCTGGTGTGGCGAAGATTGCATTGATAGTTCCTAAAGGGTGTCTTGAAGAGTCATCCCTTCGGGATTCCGAGCTCACCTGACCTCCTCAGCTGCTAGAGTGATGTAAGAGTTGTTTCAATTTACCCTCGCGAACAAGTTGGTCCAAATGATCCCACAAGCTCCTGCAATCCTCTGTGGTATGCCCATGGTCTTGATAGTATTGACAATAGAGATTATGATTACGCCTTTCTGGGTTTTCCACCATCTTATTCGGCCACTTGAAAAACAGTTCATTCTTAATCTTTTCTAAAACCTGATGTACTGGCTCTTTGAATATAGCGTTGACTACTTGAAAATTCACTAATCCTGACTGCTTAGCAAAATCCCTACGTGGTTTATTATTACTGTATCTATCCGATCTGAAATCCCACCTCTCTTGGGGGATAACCTTGTCCTTTCCTTTCCCTTGTAGCTGATCTTCTTTGACTCTCTTATACTTATCAATCCTATTCATTAGCTGATGCACACTGGTGACAGGTTTTCCAGTCAGAGACTTCCTTAAACCATGGTCAGCCGGCAGGCCGAGCTTAAATGTATTAACGGCCACTTCATCAAAATCACCTTTCATCTCGTTGAACATCTCCCAATATTTATCAAAATACGCTTTCAAGATATCACCTTCTTGCATGCTCAAGGATAGCAGTGAAGCTAAGGGCCAAGCGATCCTCCGACAAGTGACAAAACGGGAACCAAATGCTTGAATAAGTTCTTTAAAGGAACTAATGGAATCTACTTTCAGGCTTTCAAACCATCTCATCGCAACTAGTCCCAGACTGGAGGGGAAAACTTTGCACATCAATGCTTCGTCCTTGGAGTAAACAGCCATCCTTTGGTTGAAATGGCTCACGTGTTCTATTGGGTCTGTTTTACCATTATAGATAGTGAACGTTGGTTAATGAAAATGATGAGGGAGTCTTGCTTCTTCAATCCTGCGTGTAAAAGGCAACCTAGAGATTTGATTCAAAGCCTTGCTCATAGCATTGTTCCCTACGCCTCCACGTGATAGGCTTCGAGGTTGCCTTTTACGATAATATTCTTCTTCATAGGAAAAGGATTCATTTACTAGTGTTCAAGATCTCCGTTTATAAGTGACATCTGGTTCATTGCTAGAATTATCATCAGAGTATAAAGAGGATCGTTTCCTCTTTGCATGGCGCAATTCCCTCTTTAGCTGGTCAATCTCTAGTTCCATGTTTTTGTCCTTCTTTGCATGAGACACGTGACTTCCCCCCCGTGGATGGCTTTGGTCAGTATGTGTAGTATGTATACTGCCTTCATAATCATGGCTTTGCTCTAAGTTAAGAAAATGATCGACGTGTTGGGATGCCCTAGATTCTGTTGGTTGCTGCCGTGGTTCTGCCATCGTTGCTTCCACTCTTGCTCAAGCTCTTCCCACAGACGGCGCCAATTGTAGGGTCTCAATTTGTAGCCCAAGCCTAAAAGATTTGGATTATGAGCCCAATGAGCACAAAACAATGAATTTGTAGAGAGTGGGTGAAAGAACTGAACTGGTTGTGAATTAAACAACGTTCAATTAAGGTTCAACGGATTAATCAGCGTAAGAACAACTTGAAACATAAATAAATTGATGTCTGAAGAGACAAACTTTTGTATATATCACTCTTAGAGCTACAGTGAACCTTCCTTCTCTCTTTTTTTCGTCCCCCCTCTATAAGAGGTCTCTTATATTTATATAGTTTTCTTTTTTACTATCTTGATTGTCCACTTGTCTTGATCTAAATGTTCATTTGAGTATACGTCCCATTAGATATCTTCATCGATTCTCCATGAGTGGCAGTAGTTGAGATTGCACTGTTCAGAGGTCTTCTCCATATTAATGCGGCTAGAAAAGTTGCTGCAGTGCATTTAATGCAGTCGTAGCAGCTTTTCTTTTAGATATTTCTTCGTTCTTATCATCTCCATACATGCCCGAAGATTATCCTTATCATTGGAATCGATAGGAAGATCACTGAAACCTCCCAGGTATTTACTTGACCGAGACTCTTTATATCCGAGGAGAATACACTCTTCGGACTACTGATGCTCTCTTTGGACTATATTCCTCGATCATTTCCAGGTATATCTCTTCCACATGGAATCTTTCTCAATCATTTTATTCTCTTCGGACACACCGTAATCTTCAAATAGGGCCCTAGGCCCAATACATAATATTGGGCTTTTACCCCCAAATATATAATAACAATCTTTTGACTTTTTTCCTTAAAAAAGAAAAATATTACCACATCAACTTTTGAAAGTTCATGTTTTATCACATTATCATTAATATAATATATTTTTTTAATTTTATTTTTAGAGTTATAAAAGTGCTAAAATATATAGTTTAAACTATAATTGGAACTCATTGTCTTTTTGGATCAAACAATCTAACACCAAATGAATTTTGATTAATTATGTTTGATCTTCTTTAAACAAATTATAATTAAATTAAGTAAGTTCTTTTGTATAACCAAATGATTTTTTATTTATTAATACTCATGAATGTTTACATATATAAACATTTTCTGTTGAACTTTTCCATGCATTGCATGGGTTAGCAATTCATATTTGGTTTTTAGAACTCAAATAGAAAGCTAAACAAATTGTGATTATATTATGGTTGATATTTTATAAACAAATTCTAATTAAATTGGGTAAGTTATTTTTTTAATCTCTAATTTGAATTTTTATTTTTTTAATAATTATTAATTATATGTATATGAAATGTAAATATCTCTTGTTAAATTTCTAATGCAATGCAAAGGGTAGCAACTAGTTAGTATTATATATTCAAACACTTATTATGAAATATTTATTATGATCTTAAAACACTTATTATGAAAGGTCCAGTTCTCACAACGGAAACGGATAACCAGCACTAAAAGTTAAAACCATCTTCATCATTTGGATTTGAACATCATTGACAATTGCCCACTAACCAAATGTAAGAGAGGTGCAGTGTCATTAAACAAGGGTGGTTAATTTTTGTCTTTGTCAAAGTTTCTTTATTGGGAAAAACAACCAAAAATGAAAAAAAGAAAAAGAAAAAAAAAGATTTATAAAGATTTGATTTCAATTGATGGAGAAGCACCACCAGCTGCCTAACATGCACAGTAGGGCCGAGAGTACACTGGCTCGTGAGTTGTGAGTTGTGACCCAATTTCAGAGACCAGACAGTGGTCCCTCATACTTTTTTTCTCACACCCACTTAGCCCAAAATGCTACTTTACCATGGGACCCCATGGGCTCAATGCACCCGTCAGATCCTGTGATCTGATTCGAGCTATCTGGGCTCTACAGACTAAAAACTAAAGGCAAGAGGTATAAAGTAACAGTGTTCCTAATAGTAAAGTCGAGAAAAAAAGTTGCATTATGATTAGTTTTACTTTTTTCTGCAATCAAATCGACCAGTCTTTACTTTGGCAAATCTAATAGATTGGTTCTAGTTCTACCCAAGAGAGTGTATATGACCAGATGATGTGAAATTTGAGCCCTGATTAGGGCCTTTCAGCTTTAATGTATATGGCCCAAATTACCAAATGTCCACCTCTATGCAAAAAAGAGTTGAACAATCCCAAAGCACCTGAAGATTGTTTGCTTTCGTTACAGGGTTACCTTTAAACCCGGCCCATGGAACAAGTTTGCTCCTCATTTCACCACACTATTTCTGGAATTTTTGAGTGCCCAAAACTGTTTACCACTAATGGTGGCTCCAGGAAATTTTTTAGGAAATAATTAAAAAGTTTGAATTATACAAAATATAATAAAAGAGATCCTAAATATATTGACATTTCAAAAAAAGAAATGCAATTAAATAAAGTTTTACAATTATTTTTTCTAATGATTCATATTTTAAAATTGTTACATGATAATTTTATTATCAATACTACAAATTACATCATTTTCAATGTGCACAATTAAGTAATCATTCATCCATTTATCTTTCATTCAATTTTGCAATTTGCAAAAAAAGAAATGCAATTAAATAAAGTTTTACAATTATTTTTTCTAATGATTCATATTTTAAAATTGTTGCATGATAATTTTATTATCAATACTACAAATTACATCATTTTCAATGTGCACAATTAAGTAATCATTCATCCATTTATCTTTCATTCAATTTTGCAATTCATTCTTTATATGTTTCATTGCCAAAAAACTTATTTCTAATGTAGCAGTCGCAATAAGAATACTATAATTTATTATTAAATACCTTTAGTCTTTACTCTTTATAATTCTTTTATTTGACCATTCAACTGTAGTAGTCGCGGTAAGAATGCTCTAATTTATTATTAATTAGTTTTAGTTTTTAGTCTTTACAACTCTCTTATTGATCTTTGTAATATATTAAGAAGATTTTTTTTTTTTTTTTTTTTTGTTCATAGCATTACTCAATTAAGAATTTTTGTTGTTGGGTTTTTTTCCTTTTACTTAAAAATGTTAAGATAAAAGTTGGTGTTGAATAAGTTTGTTGTTGGGCTTCCTTTAAGATGTTCAAATTTTTATTTTAGGGTGGTCAAAAGACTCAAATATATATATATATATATATATATATATATATATTATTATTTTTTTTTCCCTGGCCATGGGATTGAATATGGCACTGCCATTGTTCATGACTAGATTCACTTCTTACTGAATCAAGCGGTTTTACTGGTGCAACTTTATATAAATTTATGATAGAGTGATATGTAACGAAAAAGAGAGAAAGGCATAAGAGTTTACACAGTTTAACTTTATGGTCTATATCAACAATAAAAGAATATAAAAAATTGTATTTTCTCATTCACTTTTCTATAGCGATAAAATTCAATAAGAACTTGGTGTAAAGATCCATGTTTACACCCTTCAATAATATTGTATCACATCATATTTTTACAAATAATTGCATATAAATGATTAAGTCATTATTCACGTAATTGCTCTTTATTTCAGAAAATTAAAAATCCAAACTAAGCTTCTTGGAGGACCTATCCACCTTGGGAAGCCACTAGAACCCACCAAGCCAAGAAGCCGCCAGATCGCCATACCAACTCTCCACCACCCATTACTGTTCTTTGCAAAAACTACTACAACAAACTCGGATTGTTGTGGAGAAGTCATTCACGTCGATTGTACGTAGATCTGTGCAACCGAAGAAGTTTGCTAAGAAGAAGTTCAACTAGGTTGAAGCTGAGTTAGGATTAGTAGATTCTATTATTGTAGGTAGGTATTTGGGATTTGGTATGATTCTTTGTACTTGAAATACCAATATTATTAGTGGATACTCATTTGCAACCTTGAAAATGAGTTCTAAGACACTTATAGGTTATATTAACTCGCATGAAAAATCATTGGATTTCAATTAACTATCTATTTTTAGAATAATTAATTAAATATTCAAAAACAACCATTATCGATTAAAATTATCTCATACACTCCTATACATTCTTGTCTTTAAAGTTTAAACTTAAACCAATGGGGTATTGACACAAAGTTGATTAAAATTAACTATTTTTTAGAATTGATTATAATTAATCATTCTCAATCACATGTATTTAACCATAATTCCAAGAATGTCTCTGGTCTATGAAAACTTGATGTGGTTTGATTTTTTAATCTAGTAATTCGGTATTTGTACTAAAAGTGTCATTTTGATTGTTAGGGGTTTTGAAAATGTTTGAAAAATATGAATCAAAACCTAATTGCAAAATGAGGTGGCCTCAGCACATGCACCAATCTTCTAAGGGAAGCAACATTATAAGTGTGTGGATTTGGCAACCATTTGTCTAGCTAAACCTTCTGCCGTTTACCCAAAGTAGTTTTCCTTTTCCACACACCTATACTATACAATGCAAGGGAATGGGCCACGATGTACAGGAGCTCTCTTACAAGTCTTATGTTTCATAAACAGCAGAATTATATATATGAAACTCTCACTTTTCCCTTTTCCTTTCTAACCTGGTTTGTAGTGCTATTTGATTCCCAGCAGGCTAGAGAGCCAATCGGCCTAATGCCTTTTCTTTCTTTTGGGGTAAAAGAGGCTTTTCATTCAAAACTAAGAAGACAGAACAGAAGCAGAGATTACAGAACTGTTATATCAGTTTTGCAAAGTGTGATCGAACTTTGTCGTTGGATTTTAGTTGTGTCATTTATTTTTAAAATATATTCACTTTTGTGTGTTTCACAAAGAGTACTTTCTTTATTAAAACGAATATCTCTACATTCACTACTAGTGGGGCACTACTTATGATTCAAATTTTATTCACACAATATGTAGCCTGTACACTATCAACAAATAGAAAGATATGTAGCCCAAAGTGGCAATTGTATTTGCGAGTCAAAAAAGTATTAACAAGCGCATATCTTATGTAAGAGCTCAATGGAAAATGTACTTATGCCTTTAATTGTTTTATCTATAGAGTTTTCTAGAAAATGAGTTATTTTTCAAAAAGTTTTTTTTTATAAAATTATTTCATTTTCTAATGGTAGCAACCTTAAATGAGTTGAAAAACAATTTTGTAACTTCCTTTATTTATCTTGTTGTGAAATAGAGTTGTTTTTCAAAAATATTTAGTAGAAAACAATCTCTAAAAATAAGTCATGCTTTTTTTGTTGACTAAATTCATGTTTCTAATAAAGCAAAAAGATTATATATAAGTTAGGACTAGTGTGAGAGTTGGTCTATTAAATTACTTCAAAAGGGGTAAAAAAGGGATAAATTTCATCTTAAATTCCATAGTTTATGGGTAGTTTTAAATTGAACTTCTCATTATTAAAAGTTTCAAACTATAAATTATGCGCTTTTAAAAATATTTTAATTTATATTATATACCCATCTATGATGACACTATTAACTAAAAAATGATAACGCATAAGTATTTCAACACTGTGTTTATCATATTTAAACATTCTCAAAAAAAAAAAAAAAAAAAAATCATTCCAAGCCATATAGTGTCATTTTGTTAATTTTGTCAGATCGGTGTCATTTAAGACCTTTGGTCCTTACCAAGACCCAATGAAAAAAGAATGGGATCGCTTCTTCTAGATTTTCTATTAATGACATCATGCATACTGAGTTTTGGTTTGAATTGAAATGCTTTTTAAAGTATATATATATATATATATATTTTTTTTTTTTTTTGGTAAAGTATATATTTTAATTTGAAGCTTATGAGAGTGTGAGGTTTAATTTGAAACCCAAAATTATTGGGTTTAAAATGTAATTAAACTATTAAAAAATGTCTCATAAAAAAAATCACATGATACTATAGTGTGCATGTTTAGGGTCCCTAAGCTTTCTAAAATTCATATTTTACCTTTATATTTTAATTTAATTTTGCATTGAATATATAGGTGTGCAAATATTCATTCATTGTTTGTAGAGCTATCTAATGCTCAATTTGTTTTGACTGAAAATGTATATGGAAAATGACTCCCTTTTTAAGAAAACATATATGGGAAACTAATTTTTTGGATAAAATATTATTTTAATTCCTAAATTTTACTAAAAATTTGCTTTTTTCCCTAAATTTTAAAAAATTTTTTTTTTCATCCCTAAATTTTGAAAATAGTTTTTTTTTCCAATTGTTTAAAGACAAAAATAGGGACGAAAAAAGAATTTTCTTCAATAGTTTAGGGATAATATATATTATTTTCAAAGTTTAAGGATTGAAAGTGAAACATTTTCAATTGTTTAGAGATGAATTTTTTTTTATTATATAAAAAATATAAAGACATTAAAAAAAAAATTGATAAAGTTTAGAGATCAAAATTTTAACATTTTTTTTTTAATGATTTTGGTTTCAAACGTAGAAATGAGTTTAAAGACATTTCTCTATTATTTAATAAGTACTATTACAGTCACAAATTATTTAGCAACATTTTTATAAACAGTTATAGTGGGGTAATTTGTAAAATTTTTTGTAAAAAATTTGTGTCTTTAATATTACACTTATATAATTCACATGAAAAATTATTAATATTTTTTTCTGTAATTCTAAATAATTATATGAACAAATTTTTTCCTTTTTATTTTAGAATAATATGAAAAAAAAAAAATTTCATTCACGAAAATATATCCCAAATAAGAGAAATATTTTATGTTCTTTTGGCCATTTGGGAGACCTGAATTGGAAAATATGCTCTAAATTTGGAACCTACACAAAAAGACCAAGTGGAAAAGTGGTTGCTTTGGAAAAAAAAAAAAAGTCTATATATACAAAAAAATTTGACACTTACTAATGTGGGGCCCATGGGCCTGATAGCCACAGCCTATCGTGTAGTAGGCCCAAGGCCCACGCCGAGGAAGACTGACCATCCGAGGCTAAATTGGGGAAAGCCTCTTTTTCGGATCCACGCCGAGGACCTCTTCGTCCTCGGCAGGCCAAGGATAATTTTTGGAAGGGACAAGCCCAGGGCAAGCTATCACTTTCACACTTAATGCATTCACCTAACCCCTCTGGCCGCATTAATGGTGATATAACCCCTTAGCAGGGCAACGTTGATCAGAGTGAACCACTTGAGTGCTGATAAGGCCTCTGATGGGATGGACGGTCAGAAGAAAGGCGAATGGATGATCAACAGATGGAAGAACGAGATAGGACGATGAAGACTATATAAGAAGAGCGAGTAAAGTAAGATAGGGGGGGAAAAAGGGTAGAAGAAAAAGGGCTCCTCGGCCATGGGTCGAGGAGCATCCCCCGGTTGTAAATAGTTCTAAGTATTTTTTTTTATATAAAAGAAGAGGGTTCATGCTTGGTGAACGACGGCCAGCGCCTAAACCTTCAATCCATTCTCTACAAATTTATTGTTTGGGCTTGTTGGGTGAAAACCCATTCATACTCTAGGTCCAATCCAAATTGAGTCCTTACAATTGCCGCCGTCTGTGGGAAGGATTAGTGCGCTGGCCGGCGCACCAGGCGATTGCTCTAGGTGGTCGTTTTACAGTAAGTTGGCGAAGTAAAAAAAAAAAAAAAAAGATTTGACAGCGAAAAGAGAACGATTGATATTATTTCATAAAAAGAAAAGTTACAGATTACAATCAGAGGCTCAGGCAGGCGTGCTTTACAACTATTCCTACCAGCTAATTCTACAGTCAGAGGCCCAGGTGGACCCGCCCTAAAACTAGTCAGAGGGAAGTGTCAACCCGTGCTTTTATTGGCATCAAGAAAATGGGAGAGCTTGACAATAAAAGCAGGGAAGGGGGAGGCCCAGGTGCGGCAAAACTTGAACAAAGTGAGGAGCAGATGCAGGCGCACCGGGACACCCTCCCTCATGATGTTCCCTTGATTCTCTCCAACCCTCACGAGCGTTGGCCGTAGGAGACGGCAACACTCGGGCACCGGCCGTGACGTGAATTCACACATCTCCTCCGTCGAGGGTGCGCTCCAAGGAGAGACATTAGGTACTTCAACGACATCCCTCCAGGCCACCATGCATGGCACCATCGGGGTTACGCCTAAACTCTGCCGCGCCGGAAACCCAGTGGCGGCTGTGGCCACGACGGCTCTTGGCACGGATGTCCTCACACCCGCCCAAAGCCGCCCCATAGCTACCAACTCCGACAGGGTTATTCAAGGGGCTTGGGGAGCTGAGGGTGTGTATTCTTTCTGTTTGCGTTTGGGAATTCATGGAATGTGAAGAAACCTTCCCCCCGAAAAGTCTTATATAGGGGATAAATGTTGGTGGGAATTAATTCGCGCAGAATTCGAAAGGAGAATTGTCAACAGTGCAAATCACGGAGCCACCAAATTCCGAAGGGCCATAGACCACTGGATGTGTGCTAATTCACAAGGACATTAATGAGGGTACGTCTCGCGCACCGAAACGTCAAGCGCGGAAAACGAACCGCCAAAGGACGCCTTGTAAATGAAAAAGGTGGGACTCGAACTGGAGGCGGGACAAAACGCCACGTGTAAGGTCATAACCTAACCCGAAGAGGAATCGTCTCTAGTGAAGCAGTCCGAAGACAAACCCCTCCTTACAGAAAAATAGAAGTGGTAAACAGAACCAAGACATTGCATGGTCCTCGGACCCAAGCCTATGGTAAAACTATTCACACCATTATACCTGGGTACTAGACAGAACCAAAGTATTGCATAGTCCTTGGACTCAAACCTATGGGGAAACTAGATACTTACAGAAAAATAGAAGTGATAGACAGAACCAAGGCATTGCATGGTCCTCGGACCCAAGCCTATGGTAAAACTATTCACACCATTATACCTGGGTATTAGACAGAACCAAGGTATTGCATGGTCCTCGGACTCAAACCTATGGGGAAACTAGATACTTACAGAAAAATAGAAGTGGTAGACAGAACCAAGGCATTGTCTGGTCCTCGGACTCAAGCCTATGGTAAAACTATTCACACCATTATACCTGGGTACTAGACAGAACCAAGGTATTGCATGGTCTTCGGACTCAAACCTATGGGGAAACTAGATACTTACAAAAAAGTATAAGCGATAGACAGAACCAAGGCATTGCATGGTCCTCAGACCCAAGCCTATGGTAAAACTATTCACACAATTATACCTGGGTACTAGACAGAACCAAGGTATTGCATGGTCCTCGGACTCAAACCTATGGGGAAACTAGATACTTACAGAAAAATAGAAGTGGTAGACAGAACCAAGGCATTGCATGGTCCTCGGACCCAAGCCTATGGTAAAACTATTCACACCATTATACTTGGGTACTAGACAGAACCAAGGTATTGCACGGTCCTCGGACTCAAACCTATAGGGAAACTAGATACTTACAGAAAAATAGAAGTGGTAGACAGAACCAAGGCATTGCATGGTCCTCGGACCCAAGCCTATGGTAAAATTATTCACACCATTATACCTGGGTACTAGACAGAACCAAGGTATTGCATGGTCCTCGGATTCAAACCTATGGGGAAACTAGATGCTTATAGAAAAATAGAAGTGGTAGACAGAACCAAGGCATTGCATGGTCCTCGGACCCAAGCCTATGGTAAAACTATTCACACCATTATACCTGGGTACTAGACAGAATCAAGGTATTACGTGGTCCTCGGACTCAAACCTATGGGAAAACTAGATACTTACAGAAAAATAGAAGTGGTAGACAGAACCAAGGCATTGCATGGTCCTCGGACCCAAGCCTATGGTAAAACTATTCATGCCATTATACCTGGGTACTAGACAGAACCAAGATATTGCATGGTCCTCGGACTCAAACCTATGGGAAAACTAGATACTTACAGAAAAATAGAAGTGGTAGACAGAACCAAGGCATTGCATGGTCCTCGAACCCAAGCCTATGGTAAAACTATTCACACCATTATATCTGGATACTAGACAGAACCAAAGTATTGCATGGTCCTCAGACTCAAACCTATGGAAAAACTAGATACTTACAGAAAAATAGAAGTGGTAGACAGAACCAAGGCATTGCATAGTCCTCAGACCCAAGCCTATGTTAAAACTATTCACACCATTAAACCTAGGTACTAGACGAAACCAAGGTCTTGCATGGTCCAAGGACTTGAACCTTTGGAGAAAATAACTATCTGTAGAAAAACCAGAGTGTTACCTAGATTCAAGCTATAATACGGTCCTTAGATTTATATTTGAAGGATAGCTGGTGATCTCATGAGACTAACTCAAGAATAGAATACAAGTATTGAGCAGAATAATAGAGAAAAGCAAGTAAAAGAAAATATCCATAGTTGGAAGCAAGGTATTGAGCATTCAGTTCAAACAGAAAATATACAGTCTCCTTACAACGCCACCGAGGCAAGAAATAGAATGAAATAAAAGAGAAAATAAACAGAATTATCCTATGTCATACACCGGTCTCCCCAACTCAGTAGACAAATTAATTCGACAAGCAGATCAAAAGGCTTTAACCAAGGACTAAGGGCCTTGTCTCGAAGGATCCGCAGGAGGCCTCGCCACGTCTTGTGGTATTTCCTAACCCTCAGTTCTAACTCCCCCCAACATTCTCTGGAGTTCAACCTCCTCGGGGGGTTGGTCAGCGGAAGATATATCTTCGGCGGTCTTATTGTGACTCTCAGTCGCTGGTAATGAGGACCCCTCCTCGGGAGCAGCAGGGGCAGTCTCACGAATTGCAATAGGGTAATATACCCTGTCCTCCCTCCTAAGGTCAGATGAGGCATCAACCCCTGCTTGGTTGAGGGCTTCATGCCAGGTCTGAGAACAGTAATGCCTGCACACTGCAGGAACTTGCGCCCGAAGGGTGGTTTCAGTCTTAGCTACCCCATCTACGAAAGCCTCCTCCTCCGCCTGTTCTACAGAGCGCTCAGCATCTATTTTTGCAAATACCACCTCATCTTTGGCTCTCACAGCCACATCCTTGGCATACTCGGCAATACCTTTCTCATGAATTGCCTCAGTCAACTTTTTCTTCAGGTAGACAGTGTCCTCTTTGGCAGTCTGTAGCTGGCTTTCAACGTCTTGTAAGCGATTGGCTTGGTCCTCAGCTTGCTTCCTAGCCATGACCAGGTCGGAGGCAGCAGTGTCCCTGGCCTTTGTCATCTCCTCCAAATCCTCGGTCGCCTTTTTTAGATCGGCCTCAGATCTCTTGAGGGTACTAGCAGCTTTCAAGAATTTGTCACGCTCTTGCGCTAAGGCACTGCTCTGGCCATCGACCTCCTCGTCCAACCTGAAAAGAGCCTGGATAGCCTGCCAATAAAAACAAGTAACTCCGTAAAGAAAAGAGAGGGTACTAAGCAACAAAGTTCGAATAAAGTAAATAGGTACCAAAGGACCTACCATGCCCAGATACTTCTTAAGGTCAAGGACAACCTCTGACCCACTCATATTTTTTAGCTCGGCCATGTCAGTGGGAAGGAGGAGAGACTCCTCCAAGGCATCGGCTACAAGAGCCCCCTCAGCCCCTTGAGATTCCCATATCGATGCGTCATCCATCAGGGGTTGATCATGGAGCATGGTAGCGGGCAGCCAGGCTTGGGCCTCAGATGGTTGGATGATCTTCTTACCTTTCCGTTGACCACCGAGCTTCAGTTGTTTTGGAGGCTTGCGAAATCCACCCTCCTCGGGCGGGGAGTGGGATTTGCTCCCATCCATTGGCTCCTTACCCTTAGAAAGTCTCTTCCTTTTCGGATCATAAGACTCGGTTTGAAGGTCTGATACTGTGGGGACAGAGGATGACCTGGTTTGTACAGTTAAAATTTGAGGCGGAGGTGTTGGGGGCTTAGGCTGCGAATCTTCCAGTGCACCCTTCTTGGAACTACCTTCAAGTAGGTCAAGAAGATTGGTTTGGGGCTGTCTTTTTAAACCCATCTCAGCCTGAGTACCAACTTTTAGGAACCGGAGTTCGACTTCAGACAGATGAGGGTCTCCTAGATCACCAAAGGGATTCTCGGACTGATCAGCTAGGTTGAACACACTATATTTGTCCTTAGAAGAGCTCAGTTCAACCACCTCCCCCGCCTTCTTAGATTGTCCTTCCTCGGCCACCGTTATTTGTTGGGATGAGGAGGGACCTGCTAGCGGAATGCCTTCAGGTATATGAGACCCCTCAAAAAATGTAAAACCGTCCTCCACCACGGTAATCTACGTAAGCCGAGGGTCACAAGCTCTAATTACGTGCTTCGGGACTGAGAATGATTTCTGAGCTGGGTCGCATCCGAGGATTTTGTGAGCAGCTCTAACTTGGTTATCAGTTTCGTTCAGGAAAAGTTCTGACCTAAGAACGGTTTCCAAATCCGCTTTGTTGACCAGGTGGAAATGACATGCGAAGGCGTGCGGATCTGCGAAAAGAAAAGTGAAACTCCTGTGGTTAATCAACCAAAGCGGATATACAGTTATAAAAAATAAAAATACTGAAACCTAGATTGTCTCCTACTTCAGATACCCTACCTGGCTCCCCCTCTACTGTTGGGCAATGAAGGCCGTTGTGCCACTCCCCCGACACTATGAGGAAATCTTGAGTCAACCCCTTATTAGAATTAGGAAGACACTGGATGAGTCGGACCCTATCGTCCCTCGTCTTCATATAGTACGTCTTACCCCTAAGGTGATGAAGGTTGTAGCACCAGTTCACATCGTGGTGAGTCAGTCTCAGCCCCATTTTCTCATTCAAGGTATCTATACACCCTAATATCCTAAATACATTCACGGCACATTGGGTAGGAGCCAGGAGGAAATGCCTAAGGTAATTGAGAGTCACTAGCCTCATAGGGATTCTCATCCCTCCCTCTACGAAAGCGACTATCGGGATCACGACTTCACCCTCTCTCCTCTTAATGTACCACTCCCTTTCTTCACAGTACTTCAAACTCACATTATTGGGTATCCTATAATTAACAATGAACTTGTTCATCATCTCGTCGGACTCAACCAACTTCTTAAACTTACCCATCCCCCAAGGACGACTAAAGATTCCAGAAGAAGAAAAGAAGGAATAGAATCAAGAAAAATTTGGAGTCACCGGAAGAAGAAGACTTACAGAAATATGAAGATTCTCTTCAGGTAGTGTGCAAGTTGAACAAGATTCAAATCATATGCATCAATGGTTGTAAGCGCAAAAATGAGAAAATCAGGCGGTTCAAACAGGTACTTATACTCCCCCTTAGGTTCCCCAAATGTAACCGCCTGCCCATAAAAGCAGGAGATCCCCACCGAACAATTTCCATCATACCGTTGAAAGTGGGAGACGTGGTGCCGCCAAAATTTAATGTGGGCACACATTAAGTCTTGAAACGCCAAAAACGCACATCGGGCAGTCGAAAAGTCGCTAGCATTATCACGGACCGAAGTGGGGCGATTCGTCTAGAGGGCCCGTGGATATCAAAACCCTCCTCCCTGTCCGAGGGAACGTGCAGCAAGGTTTTGAGGGGCTATTGTGGGGCCCATGGGCCTGATAACCTCAGCCCATCGTGTAGTAGGCCCAAGGCCTACGCTGAGGAAGACTGACCATCCGAGGCTAAATTGGGGAAAGCCTCTTTTTCGGATCCACGCCGAGGACCTCTTCATCCTCGGCAGGCCAAGGATAATTTTTGGAAGGGACAAGCCCAAGGCAAGCTGTCACTTTCACACTTAATGCATTCACCTAACCCCTCTGGCCGCATTAATGGTGATATAACCCCTTAGCAGGGCAACATTGATCAGAGTGAACCACTTGAGTGCTGATAAGGCCTCTGTGGGATGGGCGGTTAGAAGAAAGGCGAATGGATGATCAACAGATGGAAGAACGAGATAGGACGATGAAGACTATATAAGAAGAGCGAGTAAAGTAAGATAGGGGGAAAAAGGGCAGAAGAAAAGGGGCTCCTCGGCCATGGGCCGAGGAGCATCCCCCGGTTGTAAATAGTTCTAAGTATTTTTTTTTATATAAAAGAAGAGGGTTCATGCTTGGTGAACGACGGCCAGCGCCTAAACTTTCAATCCATTCTCTACAAATTTATTGTTTGGGCTTGTTAGGCTGAAAACTCATTCATACTCTGGGTCCAATCCAAATTGAGTCCTTACAACTAATATAGTAGATTGTAAATAATAGGTAAAAAAGTAATGTCGAAGGTATGCCCAAATTAGAACCTATATAAGTTTGTCAACTCGATTATTGTAAAAAATATTGTCAATTTTTTTTTATAAATGTAGTAGTATTGTTAGAGGAAAATATGTCATGCAAAAAAGTGCTGATGCTGGTCTACAATCGGATTGTGCGGAGGAGAGGAATAGGGTGAAGAGAGAGAGAGATTATCACGAGGGAGTGTTTTTTTTTTTTTTTTTAGTGTTATTGTTTTTTTTTTTATAGGAAATTTGCAACTTTCATTTAAATCAGCTCAAATTCAATACATCATGGTAAAGAGATTGCTCAATAAAGCAAGGATTCTTTTCTAACCAAGCAATAAAATCAACTATACCAGCCGCATGCTTTGCTAACAAATGCGCTGGTCTATTACATTGTCGACGGACATGTGAAAAATCCACTCGGCTTAAATACCCACTCAAGACCTTTGTACCTGCTACCACTGCTGCCACTGAAGAGGGAGGTGAGGTGTTACCACAAAGAGCATTTATAACTGTCAGGGAATCTCCTTCAATTATAACTTCCTGAATGCCAATATCTCTTGCAAACTAAACTCCTGCTTCAATAGCCTTTGCCTTTGTTTCCAATGGTCCCAACGGTGCATTAATCTTCTTACTCAACGCTGCAATTACCTAACCATGGTCGTCCCGAATTAAACACCCACACCAGCTGCTTTCTGTGCTTTGAAGACCACCCCATCTACGTTAACTTTGTATCTATCTGATGGTGGAGGTGTTCGCTTCGCTTCCTGGACATCTGGAACGGTGGCTGAACGCTCAAGAGCAACATAATACTCCTTAAGATAATGAGAAGTCCACTGCACCAGTTCGCAACTCGATTTCTTTTTTCCCCCATTACGCACCTCGTTTCTATTGCTCCAAATTGCCCATGCGATTGCTACAACCAACGCCACCTTTGACTCATCATACGTTCCCCCCATAATCATGTGCCACATTAAATCAAAACACGAGTGAATTTGCTCTCGAGCTATACCAAAATGGATCTTTGTACAACTCCATACTTCTCTGGCTCTCGGACAACTCCAAAATAAGTGGCCTGATGTCTCGAGTTCTTTATGGCACTCACTGCAGCAGCCATCTTGCAATATCTTCCTTCATACCAGGTTCATCTTTGTCAGTAAAATGTCTCGGCATGCCCTCCATATAAAATGCCGAATCTTGTGTGGTGCTTGTATCCTCCATATTAGCTTCCAAAACTTTTTAGTTTGGCTCTCATTTGAACTTGAGCCGTAATTGGTAGGTTGAGAGAGGTTTATTGCCAGCTTGTATACACTACAAACAGTGAATAAACCGTTTGCACTTTCTGCCCATATAATTCTATCCTCTAGTGGCTGTATGCTTAATGGTATACTTTTAATGCACTCTGCCTCATGTGGGAGGAACAGAGCATCAATCACCTGTGCTTTCCACTATGTAGACTCCGGATCAATTAACTCACACACCTTTGTTTCTTCACTCAAGAATAATCTAGGAGATACAACTTGGTACGTTGAATTTGATGGCAGCCACTTATCCCCCCATACCTGAATGGATGTTCCCTTCCCCCACACTCCACCGACTCCCTTGCTTCACCAAATATTGAGCCGCCATAATACTCCTCCACACATATGATGGATGTGTACCAAGTGCAGCATGTATAAAATCTATACAAGGGAAATACCGTGCTTTAAACAGCTGATATAATAAGGAATTTTGCATAGTTTAAAGTCTCCATCCTTGTTTAGCAAGTAGTGCAAGGTTGAATTGTTTTAGTTGTTGAAAACCCATTCCACCGGCTGCCTTGGGTTCACATAATTTGTCCCAACTGATCCACGCCGTTTTCCTCTCATTTTGTTTCTGACCCCACCAAAAATTGCGAATCAGGCTAGTCAATTCATCATATAGAGAGTCAGGTATTTTAAAACAATTCATTGTGTATGTAGGTATAGCTTGAGCTACTGCCTTAATCAACACTTCTTTTCCTGCTTTTGACAAGAGCTTCTCCTTCCAACCTGCTAATTTCTTACTAAGTCTTTCTTTGATTTCCTTGAACGAATTTCATTTATTTCTTCCCACCAGAGACGGTAATCCTAGGTACTTCTCATGTTGCCTAATGACTTGTGCCCCAAATCTATTCTTGATTTCTTCTTTCACCTCATTCGGAGTATTGCTACTAAAGAACAAAGATGTTTTGGCCCTATTCAGCTATTGCCCGGATGCCTTCTCATAGACTGCAAGGATTTTTTGTAACGTGCTACACTTTTCAAGTGTAGCCTTACAAAAAATAATGCTGTCGTCTGCAAAGAAAAGGTGTGAGATTTTTGGTCCGTTTCCGCAAATACTCAATCCCTTCATCTCTCCATTATCCACTGCTTTCTTAATTAAGGCTGATAGAGCTTCTGCACATAAGATAAATAAATAAGGTGATAAGGGGTCTCCTTGTCGTAGACCCCTTGTAGGAATTATATGCCCTTTTGGTTTTTCATTTATTTTTACAGAGTATGACACTGTTGAAATACATCTCATTATCAGATTCCTCCATTTTTCCTTAAACCCCAATTTTGTCATGATCTTTTCAAGACATGCCCATTCTACTCTATCATACGCCTTACTCATATCTAATTTCAGAGCCATTTCCCTTTTCTTACCCCCTTTTCTATGTTGAATATGATGCATGGACTTAAAAGCTACCAAAACATTATCGGCGATCAACCTTCCATACACAAATGCACTTTGGGTGTCACTAATAATGGATGGTAGTATCTTCTTTAGCCTATTTGCTATTACTTTTGATGTAATTCTAAAAACCACATTACAAAGACTAATAGGCCTATAATCAGTCACACATTTTGGCTCTTTAATTTTTGGAATAAGGACTATATGGGTTTGATTAAAATTAGGAGGTGCTAAACCATTATTAAGAAAATCAAGAATGGTTTTAGTGACTACATCACCAATATTCGACCAAAAATGCTGAAAAATAAAGGAGGCATACCATCTGGCCCAGGAGCTTTTAGAGGGTGCATTTGTTTCAATGCTGTTCTTACTTCATTTTCCGTAAACACCATTGCAAGTTTCTGATTCATGGCTGGAGTCACCTTTGGCTGAATAGCATGCAGCAACTCATTGAAATCAGTCGGTGCACTGGTTGTGAAAAGCTCTTTATAGTAGTCCACCACCATCTCCCCCATTCGGTCTTCATCATCTTGCCAGCATCCATTTGAGTCTAGCAGCCCCTCCATGAGATTTTTCTTATGTCTAGCTGATGCTTTTGCATGGAAAAAGCGAGTATTTCTATCCCTGTCTTGGTACCAACTAATTCTTGATCTTTGAAACCACATAGCATCCTCTTTCTTATGCCACCCATTCAATTCCATCCTTGTATTTCTCATGTCCTGAATATTACTTGGAGATGCTAGTTGTAATTCTAGCCATTCCAAGTGTTTTTGCAATGCAGCTATTTTCTGGCCAACATGCCCAAATTCGGTCTTATTCCATGCTTCAAGCCTCACCCGACAATTATCTAAGCATGCTACAAGTGGGTAATCTGAATTAGAGATCAATCCCTCGTTCCATGCCTCCACCACCACTGTCTCGCACCTCAGATCTTGTAGCCACATTTTTTCAAATCTAAACAGCCTCCTCTCTCTTCTTTTCCTTCTTTTATTGGTGAATCTAAGCAGCAATGGTGAATGGTCTGATGCTGAGGATGTAAGGTGGTACAATCTAGCCATTGGAAACTGGTTTGTCCATTCATTTGTTGCCAATGCTCGATTAAGCCTCTCACGTATTTGAGTCCGGTCCCTTTTCTGATACAACCAAGTAAAGCATGGACTTATAAATCCCATATCCTTCAATCTGCAATAGTCAATTGTCTCCACAAAGTTCATCATTTGCTGCCTTGGCCTAAAACTACCACCTTCCTTCTTAGACATCCCTGTTAATTCATTGAAATCTCCAATGACAAGCCATGGTAAAGAAGACGTGTGGCTCAGCTATTTCAACTTTGTTTAAGAATCTAACCTTTTCGGCGTATCCGGGCTGCCATAAAATCCTGTAAAGTGCCAACTTGAATCTGTTTCACCTTCCACCAAAGCATCAATGTATGTTTGTGATTAAGTTTGAATGTCTAACCGAATATCCTCCTTCCAAAGTAGCGCCAAACCTCCACTTGCACCATTGCTATCCACAAAGAAACCATTCTTGAATTCACATTTATCCCGAACCATAATCATCCAATCCTTGTTCGACTCTGTCTCCATGAGGAAGACTATTTTGGGATCTTCTTTTTTTATTACCTCTTTCAAGGCATTAACTGTCCGGAGGTTCCTAAGCCCCCAACAGTTCCAGCTTAATAAATTCATTGGACCCGGTAAGGCTGCCCAGCAACCTCCGCCAATCCAAATTTCGAAACCAGTAACAAGCTTAAGTCTTTTGTTTCCTGCTCCATTCTAACCCGTTTTTCTTTTTCCTACATCAGACCCTCCTCTGTTTGCTGCATATTGTTTTTCCTTTTTGGCCCCTGTTTCTGCTCTTTTATTTCCTCTTTTCCCATAACCGGTCTACTAATACTAACCTATGTTCCTTTGGGTTGAGCCCCTTCCTCCTGCGTGGGCCTAATTAAGCCTAATTCACTACCTGCCGTTTTCCTTGTCATCTCGCTCTTTCTTTCTTTATTTGCTTTTTCTTTTTCCACCAAACCCATATTAAATTCTGATTTCATTACATCTCCCTATTCCATACGTTTCTGCAAGCATGGGATGTCCTTTATTTCCGCGCCGTGTTGATCCGTTCCAGTTTCTTTGCTTTCCACAATTTCCATATCCATCATCTTTCCATTATTAGCCTCATTTAATTCAGTTTAACTTCCTTATGCACGTTGATGTCCGAGATTTCCGTTTATTGCCTCATCAATGGCCTTCAATTCCTCCGTAAAATCCGCTGCACATTTATTCCCCCTTGCTGTCACGGCCTCCCTGGTACCTGCGTTACCTGACCCACCGTTGGCCACCTTCTCAATCCTCATCAACATCATCGATGCCCCCTGTTTCTCGTCCATCACCTTAGTACTCCTTCCCTCCTTAGAATTCGTTGCTGCACTTGCTTTATCATACCCTTGCACTTCCACCACTGTCTTCTTCATTGGATTATACTGACTAGCACGCAGCCATGGACCAAATTGTTGGGCACTCAGTGAAAGTGTTCCACGACTCCTCAACCATAGACTGCAGTCCTTGTCATCATGAGTGAGATGGCCACACCAATAACATAAGTTAGGTAACCTTTCATACATAAATGATACCCAACTGTCTTCATTCTCATCAAATTTAACCCGCCGGCCTCTACAAGTTGGCTCCGATACATCAATGGCCACTCTTACTCTCAGAAAATTACCACCCCTCATCTCATTTTGATCTCTTGGCAACGTGACCTCTCCTAATGTCTCACCTAAACTACTTGCAACCTCGCTTGACATTAGGGAGTATGGTAAATTATGAATCTGAATCCAAAAGGATACCCTATTAAACTGTAAGTTCTCAATCGGAGAAGACATATCGTACCTTTGGAAAACCACCAAATGTCGATCAAATGCCCAAGGTTCTCCCATAAGGACCTTTTCAATATCCTCATCAGATGCGAATGCAAAAAGTAGTATATTATCCCCTGCTTTGCTGACTTCAAACTTCCTTCTCGTGCGCCAAAGAGGCCTGAAAGTTTTTGCCACCGCTTCAATGTTTACAGAGCGCTGCGTAAAGAACTTTGCAGCTAAAGTATATTTCTGCGTTTTCTTGTTTTTTGACAAATCAAACTTGTTATCCTCCTTACTAGATAACGACAGTTTCTTCAAATCCTTTGTTAGTTCCTCCATACCAACCACTCTCCCACGAAGAAAAAACCCCTAGCCCTCCTAGCAACGTTGTCACTAGAGGGAACTCACCTTCCTCCTCAAAACAAGGAGGGTAACCACTATGCTACGGTATGGAGAGTAGGAAACCTGCTCTAAACCCTACCGAGAACTTTTTTTAGTGTTATTGTTATTATTATTATTGGTGGTGTTACCTTTATTTATGGTAGTTTCATTGAGTGTGTAACAATCCTTTTAGACCAATCCTAAAAACATGTTTCGTTGACATAAAAAAACTTTTATGTTTCATATAAAAAAAAAGTTTCATGTTGACTTGCCTTTTACGCCATGCTAAGCACTATAAAATGCAAAAAATGAAAGAAAAAAAAATTTCCATAATACTTTTTTCCTCGTAAACAAACTAAGTGTTGAATTTGGTTATTTTTCATTATTATTGTTGTCCATGCCTTACCCTTAATCTTGAATTTCTAAATCTATACGGGGAAGTAAGGCTAAATCCTAAATGCATGAACAAGTGAAATATAATGAATACCCAGATTCTTTTGGTTTAGGAAATTTTCATTTTTCATTTTGATAATTCATTAAACGGGGTGATTTGAATTATAGACATCTTAGTATAAAACAACATAAGTTGTCAGTTATGTTATAAGACTTTTACCACAACTTTACATACAGGAATTAGTTAGGTAATATTAAAAGTCGTAAATACACATTTAAAAAATAAAAATCAAGTGTAATACACATATCTAACTTCCAATTGATTCTCAAAAACAATATAAAAAATCCAATTAAAACAAGACCTCACTAAAATTTATCACACATTAGCAATACTTATATGTAAGAAAAATACCATTAATGGGTTCGTTAACTCAAATATTAAAATCTTTTGCATTCAATAAGCAACTTAGATTTGAATCATGCTTACACTAAAAATATTAATGTCTAAGTATGATGGTAAAAACAATAATCATTGAGGGAATATTATATAGTTAGCTTAACCAGTAAAATATATTTCATCAAAAAAAAAAAAACCAGTAAAATATCTTGTCATTAATAGATCTAGGTTTCAAACTTTGCTTACACTATTATTTTGGCATATATTACAAAATAAAGGGGGGAATTACACTTACCACTCTAAACTATGCATCAGATTACACTTTGAACAATAAACTATCCAAACACACACTTTGCACCCTAAACTATCACACTTATCATACTTTGCACTCCGATGTTACTTTTGCTATTATATTTAATGGAATCCTACTGCACCTGACAATCACATGAACTTTGCTTAGGTAGAACAAACTAAAAAGATTAAAACACCATTCTTTAAAATTAATTAAAACAAAAGCCAATTTTTTTTCGACATCTCTCTCCTTGTCTCATGTGCATGCCAGCCTTCCCTAAATTCAGATTCTTGTAAACCCTAAATCCCTAATTCGGAAATTGCTTTTGCTCTACCACCACTCCACCATCTCTCTGTCCTCTTCCACCAACGCGACACCATCCCTCCACCATCCCAAATCAAAACCTCACATAGTCTCTCTCACTTATCACATATTTGAAACAAACTTCAAATGCACAAATCTAACTATATATATCAACCAAGACAAATACTAGCTCATGATCATCTAACAAAAAATACCCACCTTACCTTTCCTTACATGTTCTAAAATTAGTCTTCTTTTGGCTTAATTGCTCAAATGAAAATCTAGGTTCTTTCTAAATTGTTGAAAAGTCACTGTCTTTTTCCTAGTGGGGTTTTACATGTGGGTTTTTCTTAGGAAACGATTGTCATGAATTAGAGATTTTTTAGTAAGAAACAATAGTTTATTTGTAGAGATAAAGATATATGCTAACCTTTTGAATTTTGATGCACAAGGTCTGTACACACTAAGGGCCTGTTTGGATTTTTTTTTTTTTTTTTCATCACTCTTCACTCAATTTTCGTCACTCATCACTCAAAATACCTCAATTTCTTAATCCCCACCCATTTGGCACACATAAGTTAGCTTCTCATCACTCACACTTTTTTTATTTTTGTGGGACTATGAGAGACCGCGCCCCCGGCCCGTTTTAATGAAATGTTGTTGGGCCAAACCCACGTGAATGGGTAGAGTCGTGTTAATGCCTCTCAAAATGAAGGTTCGACTAGTTATATTTTCCCCTTTAGATTAAGAGTTTTACAATGGAGTCACCACTTATTTAATTATTGGAAAAATAAGAAAACCATAATTGAAAAATTCCTCATTTTATTAATTTGAAATTGAATTTACATTGAACATAGGAAATTACATGGCTTTGGTCCTAGATACAATCTAAGATAAAGTACATGGCTTTGTTTCTTAGTTACAATCTAGAAATTGAAAATTACATGGACAAGCATTTGATCTATTAACCCTTGATCTAAGTTCGGAGGCTATGTTACAAGGTGAGAAGGTGTTAGGCACCCACCTTACCCGATGAAACCGGTCTTCTAAACTATGGTGGCCAACAATCATATCATCGAATATGTCAATCAATTTACATGTTAAATTTAATGTGTGTGCATATGAAAAACCTTAATTCAATTTATTAAACATTGCATTTGGATTGAAAAATAAAATTCTAGTGAATGTGTGTGGATGGCGATAACCTAAATTCAAAGATTTGAAAGAATTATGAAACAAACATGTTTTTCATATTTTTGATATGGATTTAAGATTAAAACTAGTGATATGCATGAACATGTGATGAACAACCAAGAACATGTGAAGAACATATAAGAACAATTAAGAACATTCAAATATATTCAAGGGAATTTAAATAGTTACTATCATGCTTTAATCTTAAACTCTTATCATGGCAACACAAAAAATAAGTTAGAGAAAGAGATTATACCTTCATGCAAGATCCATACGGTGGAGGAGGAGATTCTTGGTAGAGGTCCTAAGGGTGGAGGAAAGAAGAAGAACTAGGAGAGGGAGAGTGAGTCTCACTCAATACCTTGAGTCTCAGGAAGACCAAGATATGACAAGACTACTCTACTTCACTAAAACTCAAAAGAAGAGAAGAGAGGGGGGGTTTTGTGTGCTTTGGAATGAAGGAGAGGGAAGGTTTATATAGTAGTGGTGGAGGGAATATGAATGGAAGGTCATTTAATGGGGGTTGACAAGGATTATGAATTTAGATCTCATTTTAGCCTTGGGGAAAATGTGGTGCATTAAATGGAGAGATTTGTGGGAGTGGGGAGCAAGTCAAAATTCAGTTTTCCCGTAGCTGCTGTAACAGCTTGTAGAGCCAATTTCGAAAAAATCATATCTAACTCAATTCTGATCGGAATTGTCTCGTTCTTGTGCTCAAATTGAAGCCCCGGATGTCTAGTTTCTGGAAAAATTAATCTCATTCAAAAATTCAAAATATTCTGAGAGATATTGATGAAATGGTGAGCAAAGGTCATTTGTTAGAAAATGGTTTAAGCACAATTAACATTAATAGGTCCCAAATTAGCTCTCAATTAACATTAAATGACTCCAATCAATCCCATTTCAGACTTAGTTGGTTTCAAATTTACTCTAATTAAAAGATAATAGCATAAATTACTTATTGAATAATTAATGTTTAACTATCTAATTAATTAAGTATATGTAACCTCACCATAAAATGTAGTCCTAACCAATCAAATTATGACACGTCATTAATCTCAAATTGATTACACTTATAACCAATTGAAATCAATTGTTCATAATCACATATAGTTGGAGTAAATTTGTGATAGTGCATCTCAGCCATTAAAATTTGATTTGATGATAACTTTCAATCTGGTGTTCCGATTAGGGCTTATAACCAGTCGATTTGATCGTTACAACATCAAGATCATTTTAGTGAAATGAGATTAGGGATCTAATAGATAGAATCAAGATGCATATTTTCAAGGCAAAATTACCCTTTTACCCTCTATATGAGGTTAAATGTGGGTTGCAAAATGGAGTGTCAATAGAATGCTCCTCATTGGCAAAGCTTGAAAAGCGAATGCCAATGTATGAAAGAGACACCTAACTTTGCAATAAGCATTTAACCGTGGTGAATGTATGATGCATGTAGATAAAAATATAGATGGTCATGTTATGAATCAAAATGTGGACCAAATCTTAAGGGAGATTGCCTACGTACCTCTTTATGAGAAGATCAAGTCCAAACATAGTTCATACATGCAGCCTTTTTTGTTTTTTTTTTTTTTTTTGTTTTGTTTTGTTTTTTTGTTTTTGAAAAAGAAATAAGTACAAGACATACTTACCAGTGGTCACGACAAAATAAGGATTTTAGTCGTGATCTTGAATTTTGGACATGCTTTCCAAAGGTTCGATGGATTTGAAGTTTTGGACGTGCTTCTCAGAGGTCCGATGGATTTGAAGTTTGGACATGCTTCCCAGAGGTCCGATGGAATTGGATTTTGGACGTGCTTTCCAGAGGTCCGATGGATTGAAGTTTGGACATGCTTCCTAGAGGTCCGATGGATTTGAATATGGACGTGCTTCCTAGAGGTCCGATGGATTTGAATTTTAGACGTGCTTCTCAGAGGTCTGATGGATTTGAGTTTGGACATGCTTCTCAGAGGTCCGATGGAATTGGATTTTGGACGTGCTTCCCAGAAGTCCATTGAAATTGAATTTGGACGTGCTTCTCAGAGGTCCATTGAAATTGAATTTGGACGTGCTTCCCAGAGGTCCGATGGAATTAGATTTTGGACGTGCTTCCTAGAAGTCCGATGGAATTGAATTTTGGTCGTGCTTCCCAGAGGTCCGTGGATTTGAATTTGGACGTGCTTCCCAAAGGTCCGATGGATTGAAGTTTGGACGTGCTTCCCAGAGGTCCATAGATTTGAATTTGGATGTGCTTCCTAGAGGTCCGATGGTTTGAAATTTGGACATGCTTCCCAGAGGTCCGATGGTTTTAAAGTTTGGACGTGCTTCGCAAAGGTCCGATGGAATTGAATTTTGGACGTGCTTCCCAGAGGTCCGTGGATTTGAATTTGGACGTGCTTCCCAGAGGTCCAATGGAATTGGATTTTGGCCGTGCTTCCCAGAGGTCCGATGGATTGAAGTTTGGACGTGCTTCTCAGAGGTCCGATGGACTGAAGTTTGGACGTGCTTCTCAGAGATTTGATGGAATTGAATTTTGGACGTGCTTCCCAGAGGTCCAATGGTTTGACTTTGGACGTGCTTCCCAGAGGTCCATTGAAATTGAAGTTTGGACGTACTTTCCAGACGTCCGATGGAATTGAGTGGCATTATGCATGCCGATGTTTGTGGGCTTTTTACCCTAATACCTGCAAAATAAATATTTTCAATTAGTAACGAAGTTATTTATTGAAAAGACTTTGGCATACCTGGCGAATGTCCCTAGTTTGGGACATATTCCATGCTTTGATGAATGCTAAGGATGGACAATTGACTTGATGTTGCACCACTGGAGAATATGGGAGAGGATCATAGCTTTCTATTCTTGAAGAAAAGTTTAATGAAGATTTTTTTTTTTTTTGAAAAATTTGGAATTCCTGAATCATTTTTAGGGAGTTGAAAATTTTGATTGATGAATTTTGGTTTTTTGAAAAGTTTGGAAATCTTGAATTTTTTTTTTTTTTGAAGGAATTGAAAACTTTGATTGATGATTTTTTTTTTTTTTTGAAGGAATTGAAAACTTTGATTGATGATTTTTTTTTTTTTTTTTTTTTTATGGTAACCTAAGAAGTACGAGCCTAATGCCTCTACTCCCAAGGCTTTTTGAAAATTCTCTCTTTTCTTTTCTTCTCTCTTTTTTTTTTTTTTTTTTTTTTTTTTTTTTGTGGTTTGAAGATTTGTCCATTATCAAGTAGTGAAGAAGATGAAGATGAAGATGGAGTAAAAGAGATGAAGATTTATTCATGATTTTTTTTTTTTTTTGGGAAAACCTATCCTTTGAATGAGAATAACTTTAGCTGGAGTTGATGCAAATTGTTGGATAAGTCATTGCTTAATTCCTGCAAAAAGATAATTTCAATTAGCAATGGATTTATTTATTGAAATGAATTGGAAGTACTTACCCAATGCCCCTAGTTTGGAACATATTCCATGCCCCTAGTTTGGAGCTGAATTCATTTGATGTTGTGACCATTGAGGAACATGAAAGAAGATCATAGTCTGCCATCCTTGGTTTCTACAAAAAAAAACTTTCTTTCTCTAGCTAGTTAGAAACCAATTATCATGAAAATATGCACACAATATAAATGGGTCAATGCTCCAAGTTTAAACATGCTTGATGCAAACAAATGGGCTTAACCTAACATGCACCCAAACAATTTTGTCACATTGTCTTGACTTTGTTCTCTAAGGTTGTTTGGGTGATTAGGACCGGGCCTCTGAAAGGCTGCCTACGTACCTCTCTCATAGAGGATCAGGTTAAGATGTAGTTCAAAAGAATTGGATTTTGAAAAAGAATGATTTTTTTTTTTTTTGGTAGAAATGAGATTTCTCTTTCTTTCTTCTTCTCTTTTTTTTTTTTTTTTTAATTTTTTTTTTTTTGCCTTAGCTTTTGCCTAGACTGCCCTTTTGGGTTTTTAGCCTAGCCGGCTTCTTTTTTTTTTTTTTTTTTTGGTCTTTCATCTCTTGATTGAATGAACTTTTGGAGACATTTTGACCTCCTTGTTTTTCTCAGATTAATGATTTTTGGTCATTTTGATGCACTTTCTAGACTCCTTTCTTACCTCGATGCACCTGCACCTTTCTGTGCTTGATGAATCTTTCCTTTTTTTATGAAATCTCTTTTGGATGAATCTTGTATTCCTCTTCGTGTGATGAATTTAGACTCTTCAAACTTGATGCACACTTTTGTTTCTCTCACATTGATGGAATTTCATTTCTCTTTCCTTGATTGAGTGAAAACTCATTTTTCTTTGATGATCTCTTATCTTTAGCTTAATGAATTCTCTACTTGCCTTTCATGTCCTCTAAGAGAGCTTTATCAATTAGCTTCAAAGCTCAAAGTCAACTCCTCCTTAACATGAGATTTAAGCATGCATACTTTGAATTTTCCCACCCTAGGTTTAGATTTTAGTGGGTTCATATGAAAAAGAGGCTAAGTGTTTAAAGGCTCAAATGAGCTAGCAATGGATAATAATCATTCTAGGTATTAAGGTATAATCTTGTTTTACTAAAGATGGCCTCCTATCCCTAGCAATGCTTGCTTGTAGGTATAGTGACTTGAGCTCTTTTAATAAATTCCTCTTAAAAGAAAAAGTATGAATGCTCTATTGGAGACACAAAAGTTTTCAGAAATTTGGAATGAATGCATAAGACTTTTGAATTTTCTGATGGATAAATTTTCTTTGATTGCCTTGTAAGACTATTTCTTCTTTTATTCAGAGTAATTTAGCAAAAGTGTTTACACGGATCAAATGAAATCAATCCCTTCTCAGTACAAGTTGATTGTTCAAGCTTTTAAACATCTTAATTTAGAAAAAGTTGTGTCCAAGGAATCCTCATGTACCATTTTGAAAAGAAAACTTTAAAGAATCTTGAAATCTTTGAAAGAAGAAAAAAAAAGGGTCTTTTGGAAAAAAAATCACTAGGAAGTCCAATGCCCCTAGTTCAAAGAAATTTTTTTTTTTTAAATGACTTAAAGGCTCAATGCCCTTAGTCCAAAGACTTTTTTCATTTGAAAATTTTCTCTATTTTAGGAAAGATTTGGAAATCTTGAAAAAAAAAATTGAATTTTTTTTTTTGTTTTTTTCTTAATATATATACATGAACAAAGCTCATTAAATGCTACATGAAATTTTTTAATTCAAAGAAATATAGAAACATGGAATAAAAAAACAAATTTTAAGCTTAACCATGATGTTGTAAACCAAATGTGGAGTGAGGCAAAGTTGGGCCACTTGCTTCTTCCTGGTCCATTTAGGATGTTTGAGGCTTGGTGTGCTTGAACCTTGATTATGATGAAATGGCTTGGGCTTGCACTTGGAAGGCATGCATCTTGTGAGCTTTTGGCCTTTGATGTTGATCATGTCGATACACCTTTGATGGGCTTAAGTGTTGGGCTTAGACTCATTCAAGAAACAATTTTGGGCTTCCATACCAAGTAGAGTTCAATCATAGGCTTTTGGGCTTGAGTTCATTCACATCATACAAGGTTCAAATAATCGTAATGGGCTCAAGTGTTAGACTTGAATCATCATGGTTCAAACAACGGCCAAACAAATGCATAATGAAATGCAACTTACATGGACCGACCTAAAGGTAGGTTCTATGGGTCATTACAACATGGGTAGAAGGTAGGTTAAAGGTCCCCACAAGCTAAGACGTCGTACCTCCCAACTTGTAACGCCAGGAGCGCCGCGTTGGTCCGAATGGTATAGTTTGTCCTTATGAACCACCATGGTATAACCATAATGATCCTTGTCGCGATGGGTGGTAGCTTCACCGCTGGGTATGTAAGTTTCAAGAAGACCACAATCCACGGTTAATACTATCGGGCTTCCGGGCTAGCACACAAATAAAATAAATTTCATTCAAACAAATGATGCATGACATGCAAAATTATGACATATTAGACATGTTATATACAAAAAAGCAATAAACAAACAATGACATGGTTGGCCACCATAACCTAATTGAAGCTTAGCTCTCAATATCCCCAGCGGAGTCGCCACTGTGAAAAACCGCGCCCCCGGCCCATTTTAATGAAATGTTGTTGGGCCAAACCCACGTGAATGGGTGGAGTCGTGTTAATGCCTCTCAAAATGGATGTTCGACTAGTTATATTTTCCCCTTTAGATTAAGGGTTTTACAATGGAGTCGCCATTTATTTAATTATTGGAAAAATAAGAAAATCATAATTGAAAAATTCCTCATTTTATTAATTTGAAATTGAATTTACATTGAACATAGGAAATTACATGGCTTCGGTCCTAGATACAATCTAAGATAAAGTACATGACTTTATTTCCTAGTTACAATCTAAAAATTGAAAATTACATGGACAAGCATTTGATCTATTAACCCTTGATCTAAGTTCGGAGGCTATGTTACAAGGTGAAAAGGTGTTAGGCACCCACCTTACCCGATGAAACCGGTCTTCTAGACTATGGTGGCCAACAATCATATCATCCAATATGTCAATCAATTTACATGTTGAATTTAATGTGTGTGTATATGATAAACCCTAATTCAATTTATTAAACATTGCATTTGGATTGAAAAATAAAATTCTAGTGAATGTGTGGATGGTGATAACCTAAATTCAAAGATTTGAAAGAATTATGAAACAAACATGTTTTTCATATTTTTGATGTGGATTTAAGATTAAAACTAGTGATATGCATGAACATGTGATGAACAACCAAGAACATGTGAAGAACATATAAGAACAATTAAGAACATTCAAATATATTCAAGGGAATTTAAATAGTTACTATCATGCTTTAATCTTAAATTCTCATCATAGCAACACAAAAAATAAGTTAGGGAAAGAGATTATACCTTCATGCAAGATCCATACAATGGAGGAGCAGATTCTTGGTAGAGGTCCTAAAGGTGGAGGAAAGAAGAAGAACTAAGAGAGAAAGAGTGAGTTTCACTCAATACCTTGAGTCTCAGGAAGACCAAGATATGACAAGACTACTCTACTTCACTAGAACTCAAGAGAGGAGAAGAGAGGAGGGTTTTGTGTTCTTTGGAATGAAGGAGAGGAAGGGTTTATATAGTAGTGGTGGAGGGAATATGAATGGAAGGCCATTTAATGGGGGTTGATAAGGATTATGAACCTAGACCTCATTTTATCCTTGGAGAAAATCTGGTGCATTAAATGGAGAGATTGGTGGGAGTGGGGAGCAAGCCAAAATTTGGTTTTTCTGTAACTGCTGTAACAACTTGTAGAGCCAACTTCAAAAAAATCATATCTGACTCAATTCTGATCGGAGTTATCTCGTTCTTATGCTCAAATTGAAGCCCCGGATGTCTAGTTTCTGGGAAAATTAACCACATTCACAAATTCAAAATATTCTGAGAGATATCGATGAAATGGTAAGCAAATGTCATTTGTTAGAAAATGGTTTCAGCACAATTAACATTAATAGGTCCCAAATTAACTCTCAATTAACATTAAATGACTCCAATCACTCCCATTTCAGACTTAATTGGTTTCAAATTTACTCTAATTAAAAGATAATAGCATAAATTAATCATTGAATAATTAATGTTTAACTATCTAATTAATTAGGTATATGCAATTTCACCATAAAATGTAGTCCTAACCAATCAAATTATGACACGTCATTAATCTCAAATTGATTACACTTATAACCAATTGAAATCAATTGTTCATAATCACATATAGTTGGAGTAAATTTGTGATAGTGCATCTCAGCCATTAAAATTTGATTTGATGATAACTTTCAATCTGGTGGTCCGATTAGGGCTTATGACTAGTCGATTTGATCGTTACAACATCAAGTTCATTTTAGTGAAATGAGATTAGGGATCTAATGGCTAGAATCAAGATGCATATTTTCAAGGCAAAATTACCTTTTTACCCTCCATGTGAGGTTAAATGCGAGTTGCAAAATGGGGTGTCAACAGGGACCCATACCTGTAACTTGGTTAGTCCTCCTGTTAAGCTTACCTGCAGAACCATTCCCCACCATTTTCTCTTTTCTCATTTTTTCCTTCACCCCTGTTACTCTCTCTCTCTCTCTCTTCTCCCTACACTCTCTACTACTAAGCTCACAAGCTCAACCTTCTTCTGCTCCAGGTGCCGGAGCTCACAAACTCATATGCAGATCATGCCATGAACGTTGGTGATAGACAAGGTTTGCACTAGCGGCTCAGCTTGGTAGTTCAGCAAAGGAAAGATTGGTCGGCGCAAAACCTCGGGATGGAGAATTCGTCGCCGTTGTTGGCATCGGATGGTGTGAGAATCTTCGCGAAGGACAAGATGTTTTGAGTTTGTTTGTGTTTTGAGATTTTGCCCAAACTGTTCTAGGTTTGTTTGTTTGTTTGTTTGTTTTTTTTTTTAAATGCAGATTTGTATATTTTTATGGATTTATGGGTTTGATTTCCTAGAGGTTTCAATGTTGATTGTGTTGGAATTTTATGTGTTAAGATTGATTTTGAGTGGGTTAGTCAATTGGGTTTGTCTTCGTTTTTGTGCTGTGATTTTCTCTTCATTTTCCCCCTGTTATTCTCCCAAACCCCTCCACGAACCTAGCGACGGAAATCATGGTTTGGACCTGCGGCATCGATCTCCATAGTCACCTAGCGCCGCCAATCTCCACCGTCACCCAGTCCTTTATTCGTCGTTGTTGTGTGCTAAAAGACCAATTCGTGCCCATGGAAGTTCCAATCGCTGTCGTTCCTCCGTGGGTATGTGTCTTGATTTTTTTTTTTTTTTTTTTTTATGGGTCTAAGATGAGAAAGGCGAAAAAAGAAAAAGAAAGATTTGATGCTTGTAGCGAAGAACAGAGAAAGAAAAGTTTGATTCTTGATTTTTTTTTTTTTTTTTTTTTATGGGTTTGAGATGAGAAAGGCAGGAAGAAAAAGAAGAAAAAGAAAAAAGAACGAACTAAGAATGTGTTTGGCAAAGAGAACCGCTGCAAAAGGTGGGCTGGTGTGACTTTGCTTTGACCGTGGGATCCAGATTGTGGGTTTAATTACAAAATTGCCATTGAAAACAAAGTTATGAAAACTGAAAACAGCTTAAATGTGTTTTCAGTTTCCAAACTCATCACTAAAAAATCAAAGAATTGAGTGGTGGAAACAAAAACTGGAAACAACTGAAAACAAAATCCAAACAAGTTTTTGAGTCATGAGTCTCACCATTTTTGAGTTATGAGTTATGAAAACAAAGTTATGAGTTATGAAAATCATAAATCCAAACAGCCCCTAAGGCGTTCTGCCAATACTCCTGCTACTTTGATTTGATAATGTTATGCTTCCTTTTAACCAAATATATATATATATATATATATATATATATATATATATATATATATTTATGGTAAACAGGTCGTTATTCTTGTTCACCTTCGGGGATTTCTTATTTTTGCTGAATTTCTCCTTCAGTCTTTTTAGTTTGGTTCACCTAAACAAAATGCATGTGCTTGTCACGTGTAGTAGGATTTTGTTAAATATAACAACAAAACTAACACCGGAAAAGTGTGATAGTTTAGGGTGCAAAGTGTGCGTTCAAATAGTTTAAGGTGCAAAGTGTAATTTGATGCATAGTTTAGGATAGTAAAGTGTAATTTCCCCCAAAATAAATATACCTAAGTCTTCATCACATAATGTTATACCATATCAAACTATTAATTGAAAACTAATAAATAAATATTCTTAATATCATCATTACATAACATGTCATAAATTTGATTATGCACGAATGAAAATGAAAAACATATTTTTAATAATTAAAGAGTATCATCAAGAGCGGACGTCATATGTTAAAATTTCCTAAAAAAATTAAACAAAATGTCATATGTAAGTAAAGTGAAAAAATAAAATGCTTTCTCAATGAAAAATATTAATAAAATTTGATATGTGAGTAAAATAATGTGAAAAAAAAATTATTTACAAAACAAAACAATAATTTGTTTTAGTATAAGCTGAAAACCAAATGGGCCGGAATTTAGTGGAATGGACTGAAATTGGCAAAATAGACTCGAACAGAGGAGTAGGAGTAAAAGAGTGATTCAAACTGGTTTAGTAACTAAATTGTAATTTTTCCATTATTGCAATGGAATTAGCAACATTGAATTCTAAGATTTTTATTTAATGCCATTTTAGGAGGTCATTTTGTGAGTTATAATTTTTTTTATTTATATGTAAGATATATATTCTACTCTAACCTAATTTAAGTGTACATGTGAGTGACTATCACACCAAAGGTGTATGATGATGTGAGTTATAATTAATATCACGATTCTTTATGTATTTACCTAATATATATATATATATATATGTGTGTGTGTTTTTTTTTATATTAGGTAAAAATATAAATAATCATCATTTTATTAATTATTTGGTAAAATGGCATTAAATAAAAATCAAAGAAGATTAAAAGAAAAAAAAGAAGAGAAAAGAGAGATCTGGAGGAGAAAAAATTAAACACAAGGACATAGGCCATTTTAAGTTTTTAACAAACAAAAGTCACTTCCTTCTCTCTTCCTCTCACTGCGCCAGCTTATATAAAGATATATAGATATACATAAATCTTCCTGGTCTCTCTCTCTAGCGTACTTTCTCTTATTAAAGACCAATTCTCTTAAATTATCTGTCCGCGACACGAAAACCCAGTCCGTAAACTGCTACTTCCCAGAGACGAAATTGTGTGTGTGAGTCTTCGTCGTGATCAATCTCAATCTCAATCTCTCTCTCTCTCTAGCTACAGCAAAAATGGCGTCGTCTTCTACTGAAGAGCCACAGCCACAACCACAACCTCAACCACAGCAGCAACAGCCGCAAGTGAAGGAGTGCGCTCACAAAACCAAGCTTATTCAATTCTTAGGTCGTACAACTCCTATCGTTCTCCAAAACGACAATGGCCCCTGCCCTCTCCTCGCTATCTGTAAATTTCTCTCTCTCTCTCTCTCTCTCTTGCTAGGGTTTCGTTTCTGTGTTTCTCATTTTTAAAGAATGTAAAGAATGTTAGGTTTGATTATTGTAGAATTATTATTTCTTTGGTTACATGTATAATTTAGGGAAATGGTTGTGTTAGCGATAGTTAGGCGGTGTTCGAAATGGAGGATTTTCTTGTTGATTTTCTGAGCAACCAAACGGTGTAAGGCAATCATTAATTCGATGCTTAATCCGATACTTTAGTGGAATTTGATCATTTCAATTATAATTTTGTGCTATTAGGTTTTTGTTTGTTTGTTTGTTTGTTTTCTTTTGTTTGTTTGTTTGTTTTGTTTTGTTTGTTTTAATTAATGGTTTCTGATTCTCACACACGCACTTTATTGCTTGTTGTTTATTGATTCTTGATTTTCTTGTTCTTCCATTTTGTCGCTGAGAAAATTAAGCAAAGGAAAGAGAGTGCGATTTTGTGTTTTATGTTGCTTTTCCAGGAAGTGTGAATTTACCAGAGATTTGACAAATTTCTGTATTAGTCATAGTTAGAGATGAAACTATTGTAATCTGTATGTGTGACGAGATAAGTTTAGAAAAATAGAGGAAATTAAGTCATATTGATATTATTTTATTCTTTTTTTAGAAACCGAGAAATTGCTGTATTTTGCTGGGCATTGTTGAGTGGATTTCTTGTTAGTGAAATATGAGTAAAAGCTCGTACCAAGTTCATAAGGCTTGAACTTGGTATGACCTTTTGTTGGAAGAGATGGTTGGTAGGCAGCCTTACCCCCAATTTTTGGAGAGACTAATTCCTAGACTCGAACTTGCAGCATATTGCTTAGGCAAAGGTCACTTACCACCTCACCAATGTCAAAATATATTTGCTATTTTAGTGTGTTGACAACCAAATGGTGGAAATAACTTAATCAATTCTTTCATTATAATTTTGTTTGGGAGCCTGATGGAATTGGTTGGGGAAGCACTCATCTCAAATTTGGAATTTAGTTCCGTTGTGCATCCTTTGGTGTATTTGGAAGGAATGGAATCGGTGGACTTTTGAGGATTTGGATAGTTCCAGTGATTAGATGCTTGCTTCTTTTAGTGGGACTCTTTTTGATTGGTCTCGGGCATGGAGACTCACGATTAGTGATTCTCTCCCTTCTTTCCTTAGCTCTCTTTCTCTTTGTAATTAATACATTGATTGGTTTTTTTTTTTTGTTTTTTTTTTTTTTCTGTTTTCTTCTTGTATTTTTTGGGTTTGCTTTATGTTCTTCATGCATAGAGTATCCTTTCGTTTATATAACATTCTTACTTATCAAAAAAGAAAAAGAAAAGGTAACATCCAAGACCCTCTAATTTTGCAGTTGATATGATTTTCAGAGTGAAAAAATGTTATTAGGTTAAATTGTGCTTTTAGGGAACCTGTCTTTGCCTCTCCTTTGCTCATGTTACACCTCATTGTTTCTTGATTGTTCATTTTTCTAGCTGAGGAACTGAATTTTTTGCAGAATGATATTCTTGGCTTTTGATTTCCAAGGAAGTGAACAATTCAAATTAGGTAGCCAATGTTGTTTTATTATGCTAGAGCTTAGTTTTTAGCATCTTTTACTTCTGGAATGCAGATTATGAAAATTATAGAGTTACATATAGGCATTTTACTTTTTATTGATTTCCTGCTTCTGCCTTCACCCAAAAGTATTAGTAGTTTTCTTCATCCTTGTATATCTTGGGTTTTTTTCTCCCTGTAAATATTGTGCTAAAATCCAATAATCATTTGCATGTGATGTTGTCCATCATAATACTCATCTGTTTAGTTGTTTGGATAATTATTTTATTGACTATAGCTCTTTCTTGATAAGGTTTTTTTGACATAAAAAAAGTGTAAACCACTATGAGTACTTTGCAATCTTATCACCCCCATAATTTTTTGTTAATAAAAGATCATCCATGTTGTTTTATTCAGAATTGTGTTATGTTTTGATGATTGGTGTTTGGGTTTGCTGTAGAAATTTTTCTTTTTGTATAAATAAAAATTATTCTTTAGAACAACTTCCAAAGTCTTATAAAAAAAAAAATTCTTTAGAACAACTTGAATTCTAGCATCTTCTTTTCGTTTTTCACCATTCTTACTTGCATCTCTTTTCCCAAACTCTTTGTTTATTTGTTGTTAAAGTATGGAGAAAAACATGGATTTGAAATTAGGTCTTTCTTTATCTGGCAATGTAGATAACAATATCCTTGATTCAGTTGGCCCTAATCAATTATTTTAGCTAGTGTAATTGACCTAATTTTTTTGGGTGGGAAATCTAAATTTTCAGGAGACTTTAAGAGTTGAATTTCCTCCCCCACCCCCCCAGGTCTTTTCTCTTTTGGTTTCTTGGAAACCAAACAAGGTTCAACTAAAATATGTAAATTCTACAAATTCCATCAAAATAATATTCTGGTTTAATTTTTAATTTTAAGTGTATGAATTTGCTGTAATGATGGAATATGTGAATTAACTGTTTTGGTACGGTTTGAAGTTGATTGTGGGCATTCTTGTTTCAGTTTTATCTTGCCTTCTTTGTTTTTTACATTTGGGGTCGAGGAAGTTGGGGGGGGGGGGGGGGGGTTTGTTGGTGTTTGGGGGTTTGCTTGTCTTTATGCAGTAAAGGTTTGATATTCCTTTTCTTGTTCGTATTTTCTGGGAAATAGATCATTTACTCATGGGTTGCTACAGGTAATGTTCTTCTACTGAGGAATAACTTGAATTTGAGTCCAGATACAACAGAAGTCTCGCAGGAGAAATTGCTTTCACTAGTTGCTGAAAGATTAATTGATTCCAACAGTAATGCCAATGTAATTTATTTATTAAATGGTCAGTTATGAATTTACTATTTGCTGGTGTAACTGGAATTAACCATTTTGTTATTGGGTTGCAGAATAAGGATGAAGGTTATATAGAAAATCAACAACAGAACATTTCTGATGCAATTGATCTGCTTCCTCGACTTGCAACTGGCATTGATGTAAATATACAATTCAGGAGGTTCGACTTATTTATTCTAATACCAGTTATTTATTGTCAGTTTCTTTTTGTATTTCTGACTAAAAGTTTAATGATACTTTCAGAATAAATGATTTTGAGTTTACTCCAGAGTGTGCCATATTTGATCTGCTGGACATTCCACTCTATCATGGCTGGATAGTTGATCCACAGGTTCTCTCTTTTCTGGCCTCAGACTTACTATATATGTGAGATACCTAGTGACTGGTTCAAGTTGCCCTTTTAGTAGTTTGTTTCATGTACTCCATGTGTCTGAACACATTGGATTTCTACTTTTTGGTCCTTATCATACATTTGCATTCTGGCCTTACCCAATTTGTTCAACTTATGAGCCTCTCATGAGTCATTGTGTGCTGCTATTGTCAAGAATTTTGATGGTGGTGATTAGCCTCATGTTTTCCTTCTCATATTTATACTGGTTCTTATTTCATCAAACCTTTTTGGTCCCCATGTATAGGATTTATGCTTTTATCTGCAGACTGAGGCTAGTTCTTTTGAAATCTGTGTGTCCAGTGACCTTTCTATGGCTCATCTTCTTGAATAAACTTCATCTGAAGCTCTTAAAATTTAGCAGGGAACTTTTGGGTGTTGAATATTCATTCTCTAAATTGTATCAGGTAGAATTCCATTAATCATATTCCTCTCTTTATTAAAATCATAAGAGACAAGAAAACTATTTAATCTTTTGTAGAGTCATTGAAGCAGAATGAAGGCCTCTTCGATTCTGTACCAACTTTTGCATGTATTTTGGTGGTCGGTGGTGATGCAACATTGTGTTCAGTGTGGAAGTCCTAAAATAATATAATAGCTCATCAGAATTGCAAATAACTTAAGAAAACATGCAGCGTGTGCTGTGTTGTCATTTTCCTTTAAATATTTGTACGGAACTTATTGGTTTAAATTAAATGTTTCAAGTGTTTAATAAGCAAAAGCTTTAATTATATTGTTATAATAATTAAATTGTATTTTGTGACTGTTAGTTTGTACATTGATTTTTAGACATGTAAGCATGTATCTCATGGGTGCCTTTCGATTATGAAGCCCAAGACTTTTTCCTTCAACAATTTATTGGCAGTGTTGTTCAAGTTGTAAGCTTGGACTTGCCTCAAACTATTTTGGCCTGGTAGTCAGTGGAAATGAGGAAATATATTTTTGGTGTAGTTGTAGAAAGTTGGGATAGAAAACTTCCTGTATGGTTTTATATTTTTATGAGGCCTTGATGTTTGTGTACATTGCAAAGCTTGGGTGGTGTTGGTGCTGTGCAGACCACACTGTGTGTTTCCAATTATGAATCCTTTAAAGGGTGAGTCCAATACAGTGAACCACGATATCCTAGGTCAGCAACAAGTGATAACCATTGGAGAGAATCTGAAGGGTAAATAGAAATCTCAATTGTGGTGGAGCTGCGAAGGTGGAATGGGAAGGTGAAGTTTAGTTAAAATTCTGGGAGTGTGGATTAATTTCAAGTGTGGTTTGGGTAGGACTTGCAGGACTTGGAAGCTTTCTCAACACTTGTTCTGTTAGGAACTTTGATAACCTTGCATATGGTCGTGCTCTGTTGCTTCCTCTCTCCCACCATTTCTCTGGCAGGGGGCTGCTTCATCTTCTTGTGACTGTCCTATTAACTACTGGTGTTGGGCCAATGTTCTTTGGACCAAATGATTTCTTCCCCCACCTAAACAAGGATAGAGGGTCAAGAAGTGCTGGGTGTCTTGATTTCTAGTTACCTAACAAAAAAGAAAAGTTGGTGGTCACCTTGCAATTAGTAGATTTAGCATACTGATCTGGAAAGTTAGAATCTGTATATTTTGAAGCTAGCTTATATGATGGGAATTTGCTTCTATGCTACTAGTAGGCTATAATAGGCAATGGTGTTTAATGGTCTGACACTGCTGGATGTCCGGAGTTTATTGAAACACAGATTAATTATTGTGTACTTTTTGACCATTTGATTTAATAATAATTTTTTTCCTGTTTGTTTGCCAGGATTATGAAACTGCAAATGCAATTGGTTTAAAGTCCTATAATACTCTCACAGGGGAGCTTGTAGCCCTGGAAACACAGAATATGGAAGGTGTACATAAGAATAATCCTGAAGAAGATTGTATTGATTTTGCTGCTGCAACAACTGCAACTCTAGGAGTCCCTTCTCCATGTCTTTCAAAGGCTACCTCTTTCGATGATTCTCCACGTTCAGTCTCTGATAATCAGAAAGGAAGAAAGGGGGACCTTGAAGAAGAAGCAGAGCTTTTGAGAGCTTTGGAGTTGTCTGTGGCTGACAATTCAACTGCCGTGGGTGATCCTCATATCAGTGGAGGGACTCAGTCTGTCAATTCAAATGATGGGGTGTGCCTTAAGGAGGTTATGCCTGTAGATTCTGTAAATGGGTTAGAGAAGTGTCATGGTGTTGAATATAACAATATTCATAAGCCGGAACCATCTGTAGTTGATGACTGCAATGCTGCAAACAATCACAATCCAATATCTTTAAAAAATACCCCTGGGCAAGCATCTAGTTCATATTTGAAGACTGATGTGGGAGATCTCCTTCATCAGTCAATTTATGCAGAATCTGCAGAAAGTATCCTTCATAATGATATTGTTGAAAAAAGCAGTGTTGATACCTTGCTCCAAAGTGGAAGTGCCCCTTCCATTTCTCCTGGAAAAGACACTGCATCTGTCAATGAGAGTCATGTGGATATTACTAGAGGGAGTGAAGAACTTCAGAAGGAATCCACTTTTACAACTGATGTTCATGAATCTGCAGATAAGCAAGATGGGTGTAGTACAACAGAATTATCAAGCTTATCTTCACCATATGCTGATTCAGATTCATCTAGTGGGAGAATTCAGCACGTAGATGCTGCCGAAGCTTTGACTTCAAGTGTTGATGGCAGTGAGCCCATGTATGAAGGAGAGGAATGTATATTGGATTCAAGAACTGCAGTTTTTGAGGACCGAGAACCCGTGTATGAAGGTGAGGTGGTTCTTGCAGAACAAGCAGACAAAAGCACCATAGATGCCTTTAATGTGAAGTCCAAGGATGAAATCACCCCACAACAAGGTTAGTGGTATATCAAAGAAGTTGATGTGCTTTCAGAAGATTGTTTATCTGTATTAAGTTTTCAACTAATATGATCTTGAATTTAGTTAAAAGAAATTCTTCCTTTCTTTTTGATTGCTTTAGGTGAGCTGATCAGGAGCTTTTTGAAGAACAACGCTAGTCAGTTGACCTTTTATGGGTATGTTGATTCACGGTTTCATTATAAATGCCTAATTTTATTATTAATCCATAAGTTTTGCTACTTTGGATACTGGGAAGTTCTCTATATTTTTGTCAATGCTTTTGCAGCCTTTTCTGCTTACAAGATGGCCTTAAAGAAAGAGAACTTTGTGTTTTCTTCCGTAACAATCATTTCAGCACCATGTTCAAGGTTTGTAAGAGCTAAAAATGTTCTTCTTTCTCATGATATAATCATTGATATAATTATTAATGGTGAAAATTTGAAGAATACATATATAGTTTTGTAACCTTTAGGTTCCATAGCCCCTGAACATCAATTCTTAAACAGTTTCCTGAATCTCCTCTTATTGCAGTATGATGGTGAACTTTATCTTCTAGCTACAGACCAAGGTTACATAAATCAGCCTGATTTGGTATGGGAAAAACTAAATGAGGTAATCCGCCTACACTCTGATCTTATTTCTCAGTGTACTAGGTCACATTGGTAATTATTGTCCTATTTGTTCAAGGTTTGGTCACTGTTTCTAATTGTGGCTGAAACCCTTTTTTTTTTTTTTTTTTTTATTTATAAATAAGTAAATAAATATTTTCTTGAACAATGCTCTACTTTGCGTACATGAAAGTGAATACAAAAAGTTTAAAAGAATTACAAATGTATGATAAGGATTCTAAAAACTCAGGAATGGAGTTAATATCAGTAACCACACACTTGAGACCAATCAAAGAATGATCTAGCAAATAGCTCTATCAATTGTATACTTTAAATTTCCACATACTCAAATATACGACTATCAGGTTCCCTTCACAAAGTCCACATCAAACACAATGGGACCAAGTTCAAAATGTCCATTGACTAGTTGCCTACCCCATTCCACCAACCAATCTAAATGTCAGTGATTGTTATCAATAGTACCCAATGAAACCCAAAGGAAAGGGTATTTTGGTAATTTACTTGAGTATAGAATCTTCTAGGGTATTCTAAGTATCTTAGGTTTATTTTCTTTGGGTCCAAGTAAAGTATTTATTAGGTTTGTGTTACAAACACATGGGTAGAATTTACCCTTGAAAACCGGGTTGCAAGGGGAGGATGCCTAAGAGTTTATAAACACATGGTTAAGCTTACACTTAATCTATGTAAGACGCTAAGATCATAACATACTATCATGTTCCGCAGCTGACGTCTATAACGGCTCACTCTAGCGACATTGACTTGATGGTAGCCCTTTCTCTTTTGGTGGCTTCACTAACCTATCAGTTATTTTAATTAAGCCTTTAGGTCGCCCCCTTTGAGATCTGACCACAATGCCGCAACTTCTTTGATCCCATACTCAATGAGTTACACCTGATTACTCGAGGTGGTGGTTAGTTTTGATACCAAATGTCACAAATCCATGGGTAGAACTCGCCCTTGAAAACTGGCTTGCACGGGGAGGGTGACCAAGAGCTTATATAAACACACGGTATAACAATTTGCTTTACTAGTCAAACTAATAGTCCTAATACTAGTAGGAATCCTATTACTACTAGTATACTAGTACAAGTAAGAGTTCATATAAGTATATATATATATATATATATTGTGCTAAATGTATTTAAAAAAAAAAAAAGAGTTGATTAATAAAATTGAGTGTTTTGAGCTGTAGACACTTTGACCTTTGTTGGATCTTTCTCCTTCTCTCTTCTCTTTCTTTTCACCTTCTTTTTCTAAAGTTTCTGTTCACACAGCCCCTGAACAGCTCTATCTCTCTCTAATTCTTCTTCTTTCCTAACCCTAAACCCACCACAACTATATGTAGACAAATTCCCTAATATGTCCTACATCAACGACAAATACAACACCCTACTAGTATGTATTGTCTCTTAATGAGATTATCACGAGGGAAGATCTTCCCCCAAGCTGCTGTCCATACAATGAAAGAAACCCTCCTTGGGGCCTTGACATATCAAATGCTATTCTAAGGGAAAAGCATATTGCAAGGGTACCTTAAGGCATCAGAAAATGAGTGAACATCAAAATCCCCATTCCCTTTCAAAACTGCTTCTCAATCAATCTCTACTCTCCTGATGAGGGATAAGAGTATAAAGAAGATCGAAGAAAGAGGTTAGCACCTCTATCTCCCAATCATTGAAGTTTCTCACAGAGCTTGCATCCCAACTCTGTTTCCCCGTCACATATTTTCTCCCCCAACAAGGAACCAACTGAGGTATCTCGATCTTCTTGCTGAAACCTGATCAAGATGCTGGTTCTTCAATATTACATTTTTTGTAGAATCAAAAGATGTATAGGTCATTTATACTTATTAAAAAAAGAAAAGAAGGTTTTTATAGGTAATTTATGGTTATAAAATGCATGAGCTACAGTTTGTTTTTGAAATGGGTTTAATACTTGGATATTACTTCTTGATAGACCACACACACATAATGTCAATGTATATACATGGATGGATGAAAGGGTGTTCAAAACATTTAGATAGCAAGTATTTGTGGTTCTGCTACATTACTTATTTATCCAAAAAAGAAAAAAAAAAAGTATATGTGGTTCTGCCATTGCCATGGAGGTTGTGCCTGTAGTGGCTGTAATAGAATGGCTTCTCGAAAGTGAACTTTTGAAAGTTCATTCCAAATTTAATTATTTTAAAAAAAATTTGTCCTACTGTTTCATTTAGAAGATATTTATGAAATGATAAGGAAATAGTGCCTTTTAACATTGAAATATTGCTATGTTGTCATCTCTCTGTCCAAAAAATTATTGTTATGTTGTTATATATGATTTTGAAGTTTGGTGCCCTAATTATAATTCCTCCCATGCTTGTCACTTCAGGTCAATGGGGATACATTGTTCATGACAGGTAACTTCAAGGAATTTAAGGTTGAAAGTCGTACAAATGACACCTGGGATGAACATAATGTTATGGCCAGCACAGCTGTACGTATTTCTTATATACCTATAGTATATGCGAGGCTGTCAGTAGTTGCTTCCATGATACTAAATTGAATTTTCTGCTTCAGGATTATCTTGCCAGCATCGACAGTGCATCACAAGCGGGTTTTGATCTAAAGTAATTATGTCATCTTTGTTACTGTGCATACATTGATTTCTTACCCGTTTTGCCATTTGGTACAATTTATTTTTGGTGAAAATACCATTTGAGGTCCCTACATTTTGATAGCAGTCAATTTGATCCTTGTTATTTTCTACTTGCAGTCAACTTTTGTTAGTGACTTGATGGTAGGGACCAAATTGATTGCAAGTTGATAATAATTGGAATCAAATTGACTGCTACCAAAATGTAGGGACCAAATTTATAGTAACCCCAAAATGTAGGGACCAAAATGGTATTTTCATCTTTATTTTTTCAACTTTTTGAAAATGGGCTGAAAATATTGAAAATAGTGGGGTTCTAAAGAGTTGTACTATGAAAAGGTTTAGTTTTAAACTGCCCTCCAAAAGGGGCACTAATGTTTTTAGTCTTGTATTTTTACTTCATTTTTATTATTTTAGGAGAACGTATAGTTTTTCCATTTTTGAAAGATTTTGTGTAATTTTCTAAAATATTTTATTACTTTAGAGTGAATCTTGTCCAAAATGTAATATTTTGTTGTTGCAGTTCTGATCTGCAATTGGCAATTGCTCTGCAACAACAGGAGTTTGAGCAACAACCGCAACGTCAGAATGTGCAGCAACCATCACCCGTTAGTGGCAATTCAAAGCTGGTTGTAGGTCCCCAGGTAAAATTTCTTGTTTTGAACATCTGTTCTTATCAGTTTAATGCCTGCTTTTGATCCAAATATTACACCTTATTCTGTGATGACTTCTATAAGTATGATTTTTCTATTTGAAATTTCTTGTATTCTGATACCAAGAAAGATTTATTGTTGTGTTAACCTCGTGTTTACAGTACTTTCCCTTGGAAATAGAATTGCTTGGTATTATTTTTTATCTGAATCCTAGGTGATTCAATCAGGCTAGTTTTGCCTCTGTTAAACATGTGTTAGTATTTTCCAGACTGGGACCGGTGTTTAGTTGTGGTCTAGGGTTTGAGTGGTGAGTGTCTTGTTAAGAATGAATACAAGGGCTATACAAGGTATGGTTGCAAAGTTTCATTCTCTATCAACCACACATAGATCTTGGTTCTCATTGACTCATTGTTGTATAGTTCTTTTCCTATGCCATGTTGTTTCAATTGCTGCTGGAGCAATTTAGAGTGCCTTGTTTTGATTTGACCTGCCCAGTTGAACGATTTTGTTAGCTTAGCTTAGGGCATGTCATACGGTCTGAAATAGAGTTTGGGCTTCGTTTTAGCGGAGCCCAAACCTAAGGACTGCATTGTTTGTAGGTTAATATGTTTTTCCCCCGTACTATTTGAGGACACAAATACAAGCATCATGTTGTGTAACGGACATGGCTAACCCAAAGATCTAGACACGGGAACATGATAACATTTGATGGTATGTTGCATGCAGAAGATTTGTACATTGTAAAAAGACCATAACAGTAATTACTATGTGAACTATTTGTTGCTTTTTGACAAAAAATGCTAAGTATTTTCCGCATCATATGCACTTCAGGATAAGTTAAGGCCAATTGTTCTTTAGGAGTCCAAATGAGTATTGGAGATGGATACACATCGTTTCCTTTGCATTTGATATGTTAATATTTCATCAGCATAAGCAAGCTATAGGTTTTACATCTCTATATTGACAAATAGATTATGTAATTAACAATACATATTGCGTATGTTGTTAGTTGATTAAGTATGTGTTTAGTCTTCTTTCTATTGAGGATTGGAAATAACTGGCTAGGTCTGTAGCTCTAGTATCGTCACTATGTAGTAGCAAATACCAAATTTCTTGTTGGATTCAGGGACTCATCGTGCTGGTGGGGTCTGATATTAGTAGGAGTTTTGAGTTCATTTCTCATTACTTCCAAGTTTTATAGGGCAAGAGAAAAGCTGTTGTTTGGAGTTTGATTTACATTGTGAAAGTGAGATTATTGTTGTGATATAGGAAACTAATCAAATTATCTTTAATGAATGTTCATTGCTAAATAGGGTAAAACTTAGATACAATACCTTAGGTGCAATACATTATGTTCCCTAGTAAATTCAAACACTTGATTGCATTGGCCATTATAACACAAATAGTTTCCAAGGATAATTAGATTCAATCCACCCAGGCGTTTGAATCTTATTGGGGAACTTAATGTACTACACCTATGTTTTACCCAAATAGGTAAGTTTTCCTTTTCTTTGTGGGTCAGGGAACCTGGGGGGTTCCTTAAGGATAAACACAAGCATATCTGTAAACTGCAGTGAGCATTTTGGTTTAAGTTATTTGTACAATCTATTGTTGATTGAAAGTTGGGTAACCGAATAATGTGCACCACAAGCACTCGTTATTTTGAGGGAAGAAATGTGACAAAAATTATATATTCTGGCAGTTGTAACCTTCAGGATGTAAAATGTTGTAATTTTCTTATATTTATGTACACTAGATTCTCGCACTGATCTCTTGCATAAATGCAGTGGGAAATAAATTTTTGAAGAAGTTCAAAGAAGCACATTGCGAATATAAAATCATGTTCTGTTTGATTAATAATATAAAAATCTATGCATCTTCCTCGAGCTATTGATTTCCTGTCATGACTGTAAGCAAAATATATAGATTTCTTTAACAAAATGCTCTTTTGCAGGGGCCAAGAAACAATGGCAGAAACCCATCCTCGTCCTCTTCCTCCAGACCTGAAGCAAAAGCAAAAGAAAAAGAAAAGTGTACTGTGATGTGAATTGTGCATGCAGGCAGTTTGGAAGTTTGTTGTAAATGGTGTGTTGGCTCCTTTGTATTCCATGATATTAATCAAACTGTATTTTCCGTATATGTGAATAATGGAAGTATATAGTACCACATGGCTAGGCCCTCCAATCTCCGCTAATTTTTTTTTTCCACAGTTCACGCAGTTTTAATTTTTTTTTTTTTTTTTTTTTGGAAATAATAGTCTGATCAAGAGTCAAGACAGGTTTGCGCTTGACTATCTAGAAAAGATTCAAGATAATGTTGTGATAGCCTTGGTTGTCCGAGATACATTTTGAGAAAGTCTAGGGACAACAAATGTTACAACATTTTTCACAATACTTTTGTTTTTAGTTTGTAATGAGTTGGTTTAATATTTCATTTTAACGAATGAGAGTATTGTGAAAATGTTGCGGCAATTTGTCAGCCCCAAACAACTTTTGTTACAGGGAATCTCATTGGTACGCCACTATGCTATGCAGGACCACTTTAAGTCCGCGTGTCCTTCCTCCACAGGCTTGTCTTTGCAAACTCTATTATCATCCTTGTGACATTTGCTGAAAGTATATGTGCTGGGTACGTGGAAAAGGTTATGCTTAGTATCAAATTAGTGTCACACAAAAACAGTTGTCTCTGCTAATGGGGTTTGGCTCAGCTGATAAGGTTGAGATACTTCCTCTAACCCACTTGGGTTCAAGTTTTGCTACCAGCAGAGTCTTGGTAGGCATTCACATGGACTGGTCTATAGACTTTAACCTTAGCGGTTTGTCTGGAGACTGGTGTAACGTAGTTAATTCTTACATTTTTTTTCTCCCAAAAAAAAAAAAAAAGAAACAGTTGGGTATTAATTGTTGAGACTTAAGAGGCTATGAGCAGAGTTTGATTGATTTCTCGCCCCCTCCACAAATTTTTCTGGTAAAGAGGGAATTTATTAAAAGTTAAAAGAAAATACGACTAATACAACGCTCAAACTGATTAAAACAAAAGCGAAGGGAGGGGACCAACTGGTCCCACGGTTCATCGTGACTAACTAAAGCTTCCAAGTGATTACAGTCCATTTAATTTATTCCAGAAAATGATAGGCTTCAATCGGTAGAAAATTTCGTAGTTCGCAGTGTCAAATCGGCCCCAGTAGTAACCTGTAGTCGGGTCTGTCAGTGTCATAAAACCCTTGCAATGGCAAAACAGGCTCATCAATAACCTGTAGACAGTGTGACAAAAGGATTTATGGAGGGAAACAGGATTGGAGTTGTTATTCCATAGATGCCTTGTAATTTCGAAATCAATCATGTCTTGCAACTTCAACATCAAGGGCCGAAGTTTCTATTCCCGTACAAAGTTGCAATAGGATTGATTACTTTGTGCCTTCCATTTTTTTTTTTTTTCAAAGTTTTCAATCAAAGGCTAATCACTATTCGTGACAGGATTTGGAACAAGCACTTTGAAACCAAGTACCCGACCACTTGGCCAACCTACCTGAGTTGCGTGACTACCATTTGTAGTTTGGTTTTTAGCCTTAAAAAGGGAATGTTATCTAGGCTTTAGATTTGTCTGCTATTTTTTTTGAGAAAAAATCTACTTACTTTTTTATTATCACTATTAGAGATTTATTTTAATAATTGCTTTCATTTAGTCATGATACACGTGTTGGAGACCGAATAAACTAAAAGGTTCTGGATGTTTTTTGAAATAATTCTGGACATTTTGTTAAGAATAAAATTTCTCTGAATTTATATAAAATTTATAAGTTTTTACTTATTAATTATCAATTATAATGATCATGACAGGAATGTAGGACATCATAGGGTTTATTTTTATTTTGAGGAATTTCCATATTTATATTTTATTTCCTTATTTTTAATTGTTTTTAGGGTTTCACTTGTTAAATTAAGTACAAGGGACAAGGTGGCATTGAATTAGGGATACCCGTCCCTTTTTTGGGTGAATGGATCGGAAAACCTGCGTTGAGTGTGAGTGAGATAAATTGGGTAATTAATATAAGAACTTTATAATTCATGTCATCTCATTGCTCATTATAAAAGGTTTGTAAAATGACAGAAATCATGAATCACAACCAAATCATTTCATAAAACCATCTTAGAAGTATCTCAAAAAAAAAAGAAAAAAAAAAAGAAAAAAGAAAAAACATCTTAGAAGTATTCTCAAAGAAAAAGAAAATAAAAGAGTCAAATTATTAGAAATTACTAGTTGAATATTGAAATGTACCTAATTAGGTCCAATTTTAAAAGGGAAAATTACTAAAATGGCTAAAATTAAATAAAATTACTACTCAACCCAAGTTTTATTAAGACTAAAACAAGGTTATTTTTTTCCCTTGAAAATTGAAATATCCAGAACACTTGATATGATCTAATATTTGAGCCAGTACAGGCACATCATAGAATATTTTGTATACTTAAATATACATTGTATAAAACCTAATTCAAAATATTAGGAAACAACCCCTTGTATGGATTACAACTTAAGTGGATCCCAGTACGTAGCACCATTAGGTAAATGGAGAATGATCCTCGTAGCATTATTTTTAAAATTAAGAGTTTTGTAACTTAACTAGTTTGCATTTTTTAGTGTTTATAAGACATTCAGGATTGAACAAATTTTCTCTTTAAACTATTTGTAGAAAAACTCTTTAAACTCCTTATATCTATCTATATTGAGTGTGAATTTTAAAAATCTAACCGATGAATTGCATATTCTTATTATATCATTCATTTTTACAAAATTTGAAGAATATCAAATATCAATTGCAATGTCATCAAACAAATGTTAAAATTTCAAGTTTTTATGATCTAAAATTGTATATAAAAAAATAAGTGTTTATTGATATAATAGTAACTAACATCCGATTTGAACGATATTTGATATGCGTGTTAAGAATATAAGAAATATAAAATTCAACAGTTAGATATTCAAAATTCACATCTAAAAAATAAATATACGAGACGTTTGAAGAATTAAAAAAAAAAAAAACTAATTTGTAAAGAAACTTTGATTTTTGGGATTTAATTTTCCTTCTCTCCAGTTGTAACTACCGAATTATAAAAAAAAAAAAAAAAAAATTGAGTTTCTAATAAGGATTTAAACTCAAATGTTAAGCTCAACCCAAATCGCACAATTATGAGGCATGAAACTATCCTTTTGCGGATTATCATAAAAATAAATAAATAAATAAACTATTCTTTCGCCGCTCGCCGTCGTCATTTAAGTGAAGTTTGCTTTCCCACTTTATCCAGCACGTTATAGCCGTCGCAGTAAAGTCAGCTGGAATGCAACGTGTCGGGATCCAGTTGGTCCGTGGTAAAACCTCGTGGCAACAAAAACTGTCACATAAATAAAAAGAAAAAAAAAAAAGAGGCCTTCTTTATCCACTAGGCCAATTCTGCAAAGGGCCTGAAAATTCTATTATGTTGTTGTTATTGTTGTGGCCCTAAAACTAAATAAAGTTGAGCCAGGCCTGAATTAGAATCAACCTAACCTTTGTTCCTTTGTAGGACCCACGAAACCCAAGGGTTAAGATCCTTACACCTCACATCTAATCACCACCGACAGCATTGCCATTATTGTTCTTCCATTCTCTAATTATATTAGTATTATTTTATACCACAAAACTCTTACCTACAATTCCTTCCACGACCACATTAGATTCTATATATTATTAAATTTAAATGTGTGATTATATTTGATCAATAAAAACATAAATTATATTATTTTTTTCAAGAATAATTAACTTCTAATTATATGTTTGAACTTAATATAATGCACACCCAATATTGTAGATATTGATTAGGATTAAATTGTAATTGGGAATTTTTTTAATGTTACATTATAACATCTAAGAAAATTTCATATTAATAGGATGATTTTATTATTTAATTCACAAACCTTTCTTTTAGGTATAATTTTAAAATACAAAAAATACTTAAATTTAAACATTTTATATAGGTTAGTTAAAAAAATTATATATGATAGGGTAAATTACAGTTAGCAGTCCTGAGATTTGGGATAAAACTAAATATGTCCAAAATATTTCAAAACTAATCGATTTGGTCTCTGAACCATATGCGAAATACAACAATTTTATTTCTAAGAGCATATGGTTTAGGGACATAATGGTTATTTTTGTTAAGTGTTTAGCCAATAAGAAAAATGGAAGGAAGGAAAAGTGTGATGACACCTACTTGGTATTGGCGAAAACCTCAGGATTGTGGACTATAATTTACCCTATATTAACACTTACTTTTAATTTTCTTGAAATTTTTTCGACTATTGAGGGAATATAAGTGGAAGATGCAATATAATAGTGGATTTATCATAACATTGTTACCGTGAGGCAAATAAGTGTGCTAATGTCCTTACTAGAAGGGGGATCTCTGCTCTCCCAAGATTTTATTGTTTTATTAGACCCTTCGGTGGATGTGTCCTTGTTACTTAGTTTAGACTCTGCTGTGGTGTCTTATGATTGTTTTGTTCCTCTTTGTATTTTCGTTCCTTAGTTTTTAATGCAAGTTCCTTTCTACTAAAAAAAAACATTATTATATTTCTCAATATCTTTTTAATCTACTGTTAGATTATATATATTTTTTCTTATACTCTACATACATGTAAAATTTCAAAATGATTTAAAATCAATAACTATATCATTTGTTAAACATTCAAATTTTTATATTTAAATTGTGTATAAGAAATTGGTTTTTATATTGAATAATAAATAGCATAAAACTTAATATGCATATTAAAAATAAGGTAATATGTCAAAATGGTTGAATTTTTGAAATATTATTTTAATAAAAATAATATTCAATAATGTAAACGTAACTTAGAATTACAATATAATCTAACCCATATAAAATATGATCCATAGCAACTTTCATTCATTAATTTAGACAATAAAACCTTCTTCTTCTTCTTCTTTTTTTTCTATTTACTCGTGATTAGCAAATGGATTGACTTTGGTGTACTTCAAAGACAATGAAAAAAGATGATCAGGAAAAAAGAAAAAGAGAAAAAAAGAAAGGTCGGAATCAATCATGGGGCCACTTGAAAGCGACAACACCGGATCATCTCCAAGTTTTTCATAGTGGGGACCACATTCTCTCTCTCTCTCTCTGTCTCAGAGTGTTTTTTTATAATTATTATTTAAAAAAAAAAAATTTTGAAATTGAGGGAGGGACCACACTAGCTAGGTAGGAAGGTCACAATCTTAATAGGGGCGAAGAAGAGGACAAAGCGACAGCTATGAAGTTGACCCCACTGCTACTTCCACCATCCACGACCTAATAAGGTTGCTTGCTTAATTATCTTGGAAATCACGCCAGCCCTCCTCGGCTTTTTTAGCATGCGATCCGGCTCGGCACTCGGCTCTCCCAAGATACTATTTCTATTTCTAAAATGTTTGATCATTCATGGAACAGCAATAAAGATGGCTAGCCCTATATTTGTGCATGTTCTGCATGCGCTTTTAGCTTTTTCTTGATACCACAAACACTTCAATTTTTTGTGTGGCATAGGTTAGACATTAGGTGATAGATTGGATATGCAATTTGATTAACTGTCTGATTTGACTCTAGAAAACGCTTGCAACAATGGGGCTTTATCAATAGAGATTTGTTAGGATGCTTCGATGCTTAAGTTAATAAATCAATTGTTAAGGATAAAATTGGTAAATTGTAAGATTAGGATTGTTGGTCATGTTCTAACGAATATCTCCTTATAATATTTATGTTGCATTTTGGGATTGGTTACTTTAAAAATATCAAAGATATTATCTCGTGTAATCTATTTCCTTTAGCATCAAAATTATTCCCTAATTAATGGGATTTGGGAATGATATCGTCCAATTTGACATTGGTAGATAGACATAAATGTGTTTTCATATCAATGATATTATACCGTGCAATCTATTTTATTACTACACTATTTTCAACGGATTGCGGGCACCTTATACCTAATGTGCTTGGTCGAGTTGAGCTGACACATCATTATTCTTCTTATTATATCTAATTTAGGGTAAGTTAGAATTCCCGTTTTGGTTATGTCATAATTTAGTCTATAAGTTGTCAAGTATACATTTAGGTCCCTAAACTTTGGATTAAATGTACCAATTATAATTCTATCAAAAAAGAAAAAAGAAAGTTTCATCATTAAAATCCCTAAAATTATATGGTTTCATCGTTATTTCGCATTCTCTCTTCTCTTTCCTTCTATCTCTCTACCACTTCATGGTGACCACCAGGTGTGTTCATGACCAAGCTGCAACTTGCCCCTCAATGATGTTCTCAAATCTAGAACCCCTCAAAACAAAGCTCTGACCAAGGAATTATCCACTTCAATCACATCCAAGATGAGTCATAGAGCCAAGAATGTGGGCAATGACCTCCTTAGTATTGGTTTTTTGTTTTTGTTGTTGTTGTTGTATTTGATTGTTTGGTGAAAAGGCTGGATGGGTGTTGAGCAAGGGCATGGGCTTGTGTTTGTAGTGGTCATGTTGAACGATGTCAAATTGATCAGCGGCCAAGCGGGCGACAGTCATGGACAAAGTCATTAATGTATAAAGTAAATTTTTTATTAGTATATATATACTTAAAATTTGAAGTTAAAATTTCCAAATTTATACCTAATTCACTCTCAAAATTAAGTTGGTCAAAAGAGAGTCAAGAAATGGATCCTTGGTGCGGTAGTCGCTCCATAAGTATAAGTTCTTGTGGGGTGTGGGGAGCAAGGGCCGAGGTTTAAGTCTCCAAGAGGGAGTTTCACACACATATACACTTAGATTAGATTAGAGTAGAATTTTTATCTTGTATTAAAAAAAAAATGGAAATATCCAACTAGGGCACACCTTTAGGCTTTAGCCCCTTTTAAACTAGGGGTTTTTTTTTTTTTTTAGTTAATAAATACTTGAAATCAAGTGATACTATTGTATTTAAACACCTCAAGAACTACTGCCAACTCGTGCACAAATCACTAGTACCTTAAGATCCTCAATACTACCCATGATATCAAAAGGGAGAAAGCCTCTCTCTAAATACCTCAAGAACTACTACTAACTTGTGCACAAACCACTAGTTACTTGAGGTCCTCGATGCCTCTCTCTCTCTCTCTCTCATAAGTTCCATAAAAAGGAAAAATTTTGGATCTATCCTATTGATAATTTTGATTTTTTAAGTACAAAATACTTTAAAATTTTCAAATTGGGGAAATATTTTTATCTTTTCTTGTTAATTTATTGTTTATTTATAAGAATAAAAATGGAAAATAGAGACTAATAATTGTTTGGTTGTTGACACAATTCTCTCTCTCTCTCTCTCTCTCTCTCTCTCTCTCTCTCTCTCTCTCTCTCTTTCTCTCTCTCTCTCTCTCTCTCTCTCTCTCTCTCTCTCTCTCTCTCTCTCTCTCTCTCTCTCTCTCTCTCTCTATATATATATATATATATTGAATAAAACATAATGTCTAGTAATTTCAATTAATTTGAATTCAAAGTGTTATTCATGTCAAATTGTTTGGTTTTTACATTTTTTTAGAGTTATATTTTTCCAATATTATTATTGTAAAGTTGAATTTATTCAACTATGTGTTAGTTTTATTCCGTGCCAAATTTGCTTATAATTCAACATTTAGAAACCCTATATTTTGGTGGAAACAATGTAAGGGTTGTGTGTGAGAGAGTGTGAAGATTTGATCAAGAGTGTGCAACAAGAAGATGACTCGTGACTGACTCGCGAGTCGTGACTCGCCAAAATGAAGCATACATGTGAAGCATGCAAGAAAATGAAGAGTCAGGCCAGCTGGATCACTATAGGATAAAAAATACAGTCTAGCCTAGTATGGTAACTCTGTAACTAGCGACTAAAACTCGTGGCTTATCCCAGTCACGAATGACTCACCAGTGTACCTTGTTTTGCTAAAAAGTGATTTTCACATTCCATCTCATACCCTACTATAAATACCCTTATACCCACAAAATGCAGAGAGCTTTTAGAGAGAATTTTGAGAGAGAAATCCTAAAGAAAAACAAAATTGATTTATCTACAATCTTATACACTTGATTCTCCAAATTTCTCTACTCCCACCCTCTCCATTGTCATACCCATAAGAGGATCATAAGCTAAATCTTTTCCTCACCAAATTCAAAGTAGTGAGAAGGTTCTTGGTGTTTGGGAAGCAGTTCAAGAGAGAACCAATTCATATTGGTTGATGTAATGGGCTAATTGCGGGATCCGGAAAGTTAGAGAAGACATGGTTTGGCATAACCTTGTTGGAGCAAGAAACTTTGAGGGCTTAGGTGCATTGGGTAGATTAAGTTTGGAGGGTTTATTGCTATTCATGTGTCCCAATTGATTTCTAATGGATAATTTACCGCTTGGAGCGCGGAGAGGTTTTTCGCCGAGTTTTATAGTTTCCTCTTCGATAACATGTGCCGATGTTATCTTATATTTGCATCTCTCTCTTTCCCTTACTCTTGGCTTTTAATTTATACTGTTTGTGATTAATTAATGGCTTAGAGTAGTTTGCCAATTTGGGTATTGCTTATATTTCATATTCCGCACATATATTGTTTGAATATAAGCTTGTATTGAAAAATTTGTTTTAGGAGGTCTAAACATTCACAAGTGTTTTATACACTAAGTGAGTTTTCAGTTATAGTTTTCAATTCATCCTCTATTTTTTTTTTCTTCTGTTCTTAAATAATTTTTCGCTTAATTTTCAAAAAAATTTGGGTGTCAAATTAGGTGCTAAATAGGATGTGGCAACATAATTTTTTTGTATAAGAGAATTTAGGATAGCCTCTAACTTTAAGTCAAGGTAAATTGTTCTGAAATTTAATATAAAATCAATTATAGATGATTTTCAGGATTTAAAAAAATCACGAATTACGTTATAATAAATAAGTAAGTTAAAATATATTAAGAAATAATTTTGCATAGATGCAATTTTAATTTTTTTTTTTTTTAATGTATTAGTTTTGTAGGGACTAGAATTTGAACCACCACAGCCCACCAAGAACAATGGATGTTGGCCCAACAAGCCTAAAACAAGATATTTGTTAGAGAATGGGTGTTACAGGAAAATGTCTCAACACACTAAATATGGACCACGTATAATAGGATTCATGCCAATAAGATTGAAAACACAAATTGAGAGAAATACCGCTCCTCAATCAAGTTCGAGGATGTGGTGTTCTTATATTAACTCTAGCTTATATTAATACAATGTCTTTCTTCTTTCCTTTTTTTCTTCTTTCATTTTCTACCCATTTTTTATGGTGACCATTGTCTTATATAGTCCTTCAAACATTCATCCCAGCCTTCCACTTGTTGATTTTATAGGTAATCTCTTGGTTGCTTGTCCCATCAAACCTCCTGGAAGCTTTGTGAATAACTGTAAGCTGAGATAACACTGTTTAGGTGTCATTTCCCCATAAATGCGGTCAGTTGGTTTGGTACAGAGCATTTAATGTGGCAGTGAAAATTTTCTCCCCAAATATTTCTTCCTTTATTGTAGGCTTAGCTCTGTTACTTTCCTTGATGCTTATCCTCAAAAGAATGATTGCCTTTTGTATAGTATTCCCGAGATGGCTGGGTTCCAATCTTCCACAATGCTTTCCCGAGGAGGCTCGACTCCTTGGGAACTATCACCAATCCATTATCATCTTCTCCTGTCCTCGGCCCATCGTCCCCAAATTTTAACAAACCTTTTGACCATCCTCGAGCTTATATATATATATATATATATATATATATATATATATATATATATATCCTTGGGCATGGCCCACAGCCCAACACACTTACTCGGCCTATTTATCCTCACAAGTTTAGAATTGAATCCTTTTATGATTTTTCATTTTAAAATGGTGAAATTGTTTTGTTCATACTTTATCACCCAAAGATGAATTGATGGTTTTGGCTATATTGTACTGTTGAATTGTCATCATAAGGATTCATGTTTGAGAGTTAGATTTGTGATATAAGGAGCTTGGTGGCTGTGAGATGGCAGTGGGTGACAGAGAAGGGTAGAGGAGAAGGGAGAGTGAAGGAGAATAAAGAAAGGAAAAGAAAAGAAGAAAGAAAAAGGTATGGGTAAAATGGTAAAAAACTCTATGCCATTTTATGGGACTTAACCACAAGGTCTAGATGAAAGTGAACAAAATGAAAAATTGAAAATGGAAGGGAAGTTGAGGGGCTAAAATGAAAAAAATAAAAAATAAAAATATTGTTATAGGGATAGTAATGAAAATGTGCAAAGTTTTAGAAGGTAATAATTTGTAATTGTGCAAAAGAAAAAAACCTTATTTTAAAGTTTATAATAGAACTTAATATGTATATGAAATTCTTATAATTATCATGAGTGCTCACAATCAACTCAATTAGGGGCGGCTCAATAAAGTCTTTTTATTAGCTTCTTTACTAATGTATAATTTTTTAAACTTTACCTTTTATTGGTATAATCATATATATTTTAATAAATTTTCATTAAAAAAAATGTAAAAAGTCAAATAATTAGTTGGTGCGATACCAATAGGGTTGAAAAATAAGCTTTTTTTGTTTTTGTTTTTTGTTTTTTTTTTTGTTTTTTTGGTTGAATAGAAAAATAAGCTTCATTGCTATCCTTTTTCTAACTCCAAACATTTTCAATTATAGCTAGGTTTATGCATTTTAAAGGAGTTTATTTATTTATTATTTATTTTTTATACAAGATAAAAATTTTATTATAACTTGATTTAAGTGTATATATATGTGTGTGTGTGTGTGTGAAATTTCATTTTAGAGACTTGAGCTCCGATTCTTATCCTTCGCATCTCACAAATACTAATACTTGTAGAATAATTACTATATCAAAAGTAAATAGTAACACGTTTTTAAAGAGTTAGACATTTATTCTATCTAAAAAAAAGAAGTACCATCAAGCTATGGAAGTATAAATTAATGTTGATGCGATTGTCATTGCAACTGATTATGTCACGGAATAGTACTGGTCTTTTTTTTTTTTTTTTTTTGAGGAAGTAATAGTACAAGCATGACAAGTTTTGAAATTCCCAAATTTTTTACTGACTTTAATCCTAAAACGTACACGTAAAGAAAAGTAATTTGGCCCCTAGCTAGCTAGGAAGTTTCGAGGGGACATCCATGCGAAGTTACCTTCTTTTGCCTTATCACTTAAATGACTTTAAAAAATAAAAAATAAAAAATCGTAGTCCTTTTTTTTTTTTTTTTTTTTTTTGCTAAGAACTATTCTTTTTCATACTAGGGCATGTGTTATATTGATTGATTAAATATCTTTCTAACTAGTGGGTTTTAGTTTGATCAATATTTGTAAAGTATTTAGTTGTTGAATAAAATTGAGATTTAGAATTTTATTTTTGTCTATACCAAAGCCTGATTGATGTTTCAATTCGATGATAAAAAATAATCATAAGTAGATATTGTAAGTTGAAGTGAAACTGTCCCTTTAAATAGAAATATCTCTCTAGCTAGCACCCTTAAATATCTCTCCATAGTCCACACGGATTTCCAAATTTGAAAGTTGAAACACCAGCCAAATCCCTTAATAAAAATGAAGTAATATGAAGCCTAAGCTTAATAATGTAAAATAAACCCTCACATGACTCTATAATCTATATATTCTGCTTGGCCTGACGAGCTCTAGCTGAGCCAAAATGACCTTATAGCTTAGCAAAAGGTTCAAACTTCAAGATGGACTCTAAAGCCACTCTACATTCTTGTAAAGGTTGAAGATTCTTGTAAAGGTTGAAGAAAATTATTTGACCTTGTGCTATTGGAAAATGTTGAGATTATCGAAAATGGCACAATTTTGTGCCATAACTCACTACGTGACGAGTTGTAATTGGTGAAGGTATGTTCTCACATGACTAACAGACACTTTTTCACCAGTTACAACTCGCCATGTAGCGAGTTGTGGCACAAAATTGTGCCTCTTTTTTTGGTCCTAGCACAATTTTGTACTATTACCTTCTAACTTCAGTGCATTTTGAGGTAAGGAAAACCCTACCATGTCCTGATTCCCTTAAAAAAAAAAATGGACTTCTCTAGGAAAAAAATGAACTTTAGCGTGAGTTTGCATAGGGCAGAGTGAATTATTTTAAGTTTTTGCATTTTTTTACTGGGACCTGTGCACTATTCACAGAATCTGCAAGTACGGAAAAACGTAAATTTAACTTTAAAACTAGGTCTCACGATACTATTCACACATTTAAAAATTATTTTGTTACAGTGTTTTCAGTTTTCAATTTTCGGTAATAAGAGCTATCCAAATAGACCCTTAATATGCTTATTGTTTTATGAGAAACTCAGCGTGATTCTCTATGAAAAGCTCAAATTCTAGTTTCTATTATAAGGTCACACTGGATGTCAATATGTCATCACTCCTATATATATATTTCTGGCTTCAATACCCTCACATCTTAGTGAAGCAGTGCCTTTTTGTTCTTTTCCAATTTTTGGTCCATGCGTGACAAGTAAGAATTTTTTTTCCCCTTTTTAATTGGTCCATGCGTAACAAGCAATCTCACGACAGAGAATATAGATATAAGACTCATCATAAAAGCTGAAAGTGGGAGAGTGCCGCATGTAATATATTAAATAATTAGCATGTCTCACGTGTGTTGATGTATAAATTTTTCAAAGAAAAACAAAAAAATTTATTTTTATTATTTTTATGAATAGGAACAACATTTGGTGAATTCCCTTTAATAATGGTCTTAGATAGGAATACAATACTACATTTTATTGGTCATTCTTTATTTGTAAGAAGATAAGTAAAGTAAACAGTAGTGGTTACATGAATTTTTTTGAAGGTGGCCCTTAAGAAACTTAAATTATACAAAATTTAATAAAAAAAGAACTTCATACATTGACCCAAAAAAAAAAAAAAAACATATACACACACAAAAATACATAAAATCTTCCAATTTCCTGCTACAGATTTTTTTATTTTGAAATCGTTACATGATAATCTCATTATCAATGTTGCAAATTACATCTCTTCAAAAGTTTAGTTAAATAAAATTTTTCTTGGACTTTATTTTTATTTGTAAGGACCTAATATATTATCAAGGAGATCAAGGTTTAAGAATAAAATTTGGTTACAAACTTTATTGCAGTCACTTTCACTAAATGAATTAACATTGTTATATATTTTGAAAATCTAATTGTTGAATTGTATATTCTCTATATTTTTAAAACATGTTAAAATTTCATGCTAATCGGATGTTACATTCGATCCATAAAATTATTTTTTATGTATAATTTTAGATTACAAAAACTTGAAATTAAAATATTTGATTGACAACATAAATATTGATCTTTTATCCTCTTCAAATGTTGCAAGTATAAAGGATTTAAAAAGAAAATATAATTAAATGGTGGATTTGCTAAAATTCACGTTAAAAAAAAAAAAAAAATTGAATAGAATTGTAGCCTTAATCTACAACCATGCTCGTTGCCAAATTTTGTTCAGAATTTAATTATATTGGGCCTGAAAATAAATATAGGGTGGCTACAAAGTTTTTTAAAGATAAAAAAATCATAAATTTTTAAAATTTTTAAATAATAATTGTATTTTTTTTTCCAAGTAAGGGTGGTCCTGTGACCACCTTGAACTCTATGTAGAGCCGCCTCCATAAGTAAACACTCTTTTGGTTCAAATAGTTGAGTTAAAATGAGAAGATTTTCAATTGCATGTCTAGAAGTAACTTCAAAATGAAATGCCAAGAGACTTCAACAAAATCATTTTGACAATAAGTACGCACTTTAAGTAAAAGTTAATATTATGAATTGGGATATAAAATGGTGACTTTATAGCATTTTATTTTTTTTTAAAAATTCTATTGTTACAACGGAAAGGTAAGATTTAAACAGTGGATGTCTCTGTTGGAAATACAATATATTAATTGATATTATAAATTTAGACCCAAAATTTTAAATTACAACTTGATCACTTTTAAGTTAATCTAACAACTAACTCTGAATTTAGATGATTAATTGGTTCAATTAAGCATGGATGATAAACATTGCATTGAGTCAAATATTTAAATCATGTAAATAACCACACCCACATACATACATACATATATATATATATATATATATTAGTAGCTAAAATTTTGAGAAAATTCAATTAGATTTTAATTGGATTATCAATTTTGTGCCATGTATTCCATTTAACTTTCAATTTTGCACCAAGTAAATTATTGAATGTAAAAATCGAAGAGTCCAAATCTAATTAGATTCTAAATTGGATTTCAATTGAAGTCCAATTTTTCGCCACGTGTCCATTTAAGTTTTTAATTTATGTGACAAGTGAATTATTGAGTGCAAAAACCGAATAGTCTAAAACCAATTATATTCTAAATTATATATATATATATATATATATATATATATATATAATGAGAAACCATTACAAATTTTAGAAATGTATAGTTTAAAAAAAGTATAAGCTAATATCATGTATAATTTAAACATCTTCTAAAAAAAACATAATTTGAACTGTATAATTATGATTATTTTTAATTGTATCCGCACATATGCACGAGACTACACTAGTAAAATTAAAAGAAAAATACCACAAGGATAATATTGAATGTGTTATGAAAGAGGAAACTTGTGTATTGGGCCAAAAAACCGCTTCGTGGCACCACCACTGAAATGATCCACTAGAATGAATAGTTCAAGTTCAAGATGCACACAGAACTCTTCAAGCCTAGTGCTATCTATGTACTCAAGCATCCAAGCTTTTGCTAGTGACTAACTTCACCGAGTCAATTTTTTCAATCTAGCTACCACAGTCAATCATCAATTGCAACTTCGGGCCACCATGGCTGATTGTAGGGTGCTCCAATGATTTCCCAAACACCAAATAACTCTCAAAACACTGAAGGTTTAGTGAACGAATTTGTGGTATTAATCTGCTCCCTAAGATATGTGGCGATGTAGAGGGAGAAGGTAGAGAGAAAATAGGATTTTTTATCAAGGGTTTATCTTAGCTCTCTAACACTCCAATTGGGAATTTATTGGTCTCAAAATTAGTCGAAAAATAAGACTTAAATATATGGGCAAATGGCTGGCACAGCAAAGAAAAATGTAACAAATTTCTCTCAAGTTATGGCATTTTCGCTTGTTACTTTTCAAAAATTTCTATCCAATTGCTTTTCAAATTTTTTTGCCAAACACTCCAATTTTCGGTCCACCTAAAATCTCTAGCATGCACTTTCATATTAAGCTTGAACCCACTTGAACTCAATTGAAATACACCTCATTTCAAATATTGAAGTACAAATCAATTCATCAAAAAATAAATGGAAAATTGTCATGGAATTAGCCAACAATCTAAAGATCTAACATTAATAAAGAAAAATAGAATGATAGTATATATAGGGATTGAAATCTTTTATCTTACTTTTTGTGTTATGCCATGTGACTGATTTTTTTTTTCTTCATTTTAAATTTTGATTATTTTTTAAAGAAAGTAAAAGAAATATATAATTTGTAGAGCAAAACATAGAACACAAAAAATGGGATAGAAGATTTATATAGAAAAGAGTGATGGTTGAGTTTACATTGCAAAACAAATCACTTCAACAAAATCTAATTGCACAAATATATTGGAAAAGGGGAAATTGCTTATGGTATAAGGGCACTAAACAATATACAATGCTTCCTTTCTCCTAACGACATTGCCAAGTAAATCGAAAAGTAAGAACAAATATTTCCATTTCATGGTTTTGCTTTGGATCGACTCGATCTAGTGCAAATTCCCAACAAATTTATTTCTCTATTGCAACTTGCAACCAACATTCTAAATAGTCCTCGAAATTGGCCCACCATCAATCGCTAGGGCACATCTATGTATCTAACATATCCCTTCAAATATTCTCTCGTAATGCTCTCATATATTATTATCTGCAATATATATATATATATATATATTAGAAGAGGTAGAACACATTAGGCATTAATCTTGAGAAACATCATAGGAAAATACTGTTATCTCATGTGGAGCTTGGTTTTGTGTTCGATACTTTTTTATCTCTATTTTGGTGTTATATATATATATATATATATATATATATATATATATATTATTAATTACTTCAAAATTAGAATTTAATGTATTGTTAGTCGTTTTTTTGACCTAGTGAAAATCGTTGTAACTCAATGAACATAACCCTAGTAATAAATTGTGTAAATTTTTATTGTCGTGTGATTATTCTTTGCGTGTTATTTTCTATTTATATTCCCCAGATTCTGGGAAATAGAATCAATTCCCTTCAAATAAATGATAAAATTAATTAATGGCTAGGAGTATCCCTTCAGACAGAGAGTCATGTTCAATTCTTGTTGTTAAACAACCTGGGTTAAGCCACCAGCTATATGTTTGCATGCCACGTAAAGCCTGTATGATATATATAGTTGGTGGGGTGTCATTTGTGTCTTAACAAACCAGTGCTTAATCTATACTTTTTATATATTAATTTCCTTGTTTTCACTTAACCCTAAAGAGGCTGAAATCTGAAAAGCATAATACACCGGCCAAGAAGGTGGAACAGTGACAGCTCAACCTCAGCCAACTTTCTCAATTAACAACAGAACTAAATAAATTTATTGGTTTATTTATTTATTTATTTTTCGTTGTTTGTTGAGTACCCCATTTGATTTTTCTGGAAAACTATTTTGTCCTTATTAAAAAAAAGAACTGTGACTATTCCTCTCCAAGGAGAGTTTTATAGAGAGCGTTGTGTATATAAAATAAAATGTGTCGAACTAAATTCCTTTTCGTGCCAAGTTGCATTTTTTGTTGGAATTATTTAAATTGCTTGTTGTTGGACTTGGATCCATGCTTTGGTTGTTTTTCTCTGCTAATTTATTAGCTTATTTGTTTATGGACTTTTTTTTTTTTTTAGTCTCTAATGGTTTAATAAGAGATTTGAGGTTAAATCTTTGTCTATACCAAACACCGATTGGTGGTAGACATCATAAGTTGAAACTCATGATAATTTTTTTAAGTTATGATTATACTTTTAAGCGATATTAGAGATATTACAAATTTTATTACATAAATCTTGCAAATTAATGTATCACTAATACCAATCATATTCTTATATCACATTAATTTATAAGTTGTTTTGGTAATTAATTTTGTTGTATCTTTAAGAAAATATATTTAGAGCCCCACATAAAATCCCCCTGCCATTGTCAATCATTGAGGTCGAGGTTCTTGCAGCACGAAGAGCTCTTGAACTTGCTGTGGAGCTGGGTTTTGACCACATCATACGTGAAGGGGATTTTGAAATTTTACACAAGGCTTTGCTAGCAGAAGGCAGGAACTTCACACCCTACGGACATTTAGTGTAAGACATTGTATACCTTAGTAGTTTCCTTTCAGCTCTTAAAACTTCTCTTGTACGCCGCTCGGGTAATAAGTTAGCTCACTCTCTAGCAAGGAACTCAAAATCCCTCAGTCATATGCAAATTTGGATGGAAGATGTACCACCAAATATATTACGTGTTGTTGAGGTTGACCTTCCTAGCCTACCTTAATAATATTTAGGGGCCTCTTTCTCAAAAAAAAAAGAGCCCCACATAAACCTTCCACTATTATTCTATTTGGTGTTGTTCCTAGTCTAGTTGGTGCTTAATGCATTAACTTCGTGGTTGCTCTACCAAAATTTGGGCTTTTAGTTAGTAAATATCCGTGCTAGAATTTCAGTTTTAAGTGAATCATTTTTTTTTTGATATGGGTGAATCATTTAAGTACAGTACTACACTCTCTAATATGCCATATATATGAAAAATGATGATGAATATGGGGTGAATCATAACAGTACTCACAAAAAAAGAAAAGAAAAAAAAAGCAGTACTTACAACATAAAATTATTCAGGGAAATTTTTTTTTTCTACTATATATATATATATATTTGCACAAAAAAGATGCTGATCCGTCCAAGAGTGCATTTGTGTAAGACTTATTGTGTTTGCATTTTCCTAAGTTGCATTTTTTGACTAGTCTATGGCACTGTTTATGGACCAGCCAAGTACAAATTGCAGGCAAACAGTAAATTTTTTATTTTGTTACAATATTTTTAATAATAAATTTTTAATTTTTAATAAAATAGATGGTATTCAAATGCGTACAAAATATTTGTGAACTTTAATTACTTTGGATTTTGAAAAATGGATTTGATAGAAAATAGACCATTAGCTGAAAGTCAGCAAACTTTAAAACAGTGGCTGCAAAAGAAAGCTATATCTATATTTAGATTTACCCTCTGATGATACAAAGGGGTGCTCCAACCTATGGAATCGTGGAGTGCCCACATCAAAGCCTAAAAAAGTTGGTTTAATTATTAATTATTTCTGATATATAATTGGCTTCTCTGTATACCCAACCCTGTTCTTTTCTGATAATCCAAAACTAACATCCATTTAAATCAGAATTCAGCACCACTTTCCAATTGCCATAGCTCATATACCAAATTAAAGCCAAAAAAAATAAAAAACCTCAAGAATTTGAGAGAGGAAGATTTTTAAAAATAAATAAATAAAATTGTCAGACTACAGAAGCAGCTTTATCTTGTTTCTTTTTCTGACCTCGCTTCCAACCCCTTTCATAGTAATGATTCTATTGCCATCTCTCTCTCCCTCTCTCAACTCTTTTCTCAAGAAGCAATAAACTCGAAAACCCATCTCTCTCTTATCAGTTTCATGTATTTGCTTCTCTCTCTTTCTTTGTGTGAAGGTAAAAACCTTTGTTTCTCTTACAGACGTGGTGCAGAAAGTTTTGTGTCTCAGTCTCTCAGATCCCGATATAAATAAAGACCCTCTCTCTCTCTCTCTCTCTTTTACACCATTAACGATAAAACTGTCCCCTTACCCCTCTCTCTCTCTCTCAAACGGTACAGACAATAGTCCACTCCGATAGTCCACTTTCAAAACACAAGGGTCTCTTCTGTGTGGTCCTCACCCCTTTCTTTCTTTCTTTCAAAACCCCATCTTTTTTTTTTCTTCTTTCACTTTGATTCTTATATAATTACCACCACAACCAGCTCTTTTATTAGTCCCCTAGCTATAGCTATAGCTATACCTTTACAAATGCAAGAACCAAACTTGGGAATGATGGGTGGTGGTGGTAGTAGCGGCGGGTTAAGTGGTGAAGTAGCAATTTCCGGTGACCACCTCCGCCAACTCAAGACGGAGATAGCTACCCACCCACTCTACGAGCAGCTTCTCAACGCACACGTGTCGTGTCTCCGTGTCGCGACCCCGATTGATCAGTTGCCTTTGATCGACGCGCAGCTCGCTCAATCTCATCATCTGTTGCGCTCTTATGCCTCTCAGCATAGCCATTCTCTCCCTCCACATGAGCGTCAAGAGCTTGACAACTTCTTGGTACTATATTTTTCACTTTAATTCACACTAACCCTTTTCTGTAATTTTCATGTTCTTCACTATTTGATTGTTTTAAGGTTTATTTGAGTTTAACTTCAGGGTTCTTTTTTTTTTTTTTTTTTTTTTTTTTTTTTTTGTTTTTGTGTTTTTGTTTTGGTGGGTTTTGCTACAGGCACAGTATTTGTTAGTTTTGTGCAGTTTCAAAGAGCAACTTCAGCAACATGTCAGAGTCCATGCCGTAGAGGCTGTCGTGGCTTGCCGTGAAATAGAAAATACCTTGCAGGCCCTTACAGGTCCGTACCCTTTTTTTTATACAGTAATTACTATTATTATGGTTTCTCTCAATTTGTTATCAAATAATCATGTTTAGCTTGTTTTTGATACAATATACTGCCAAAGAGAATCACTTCAATTTGTTTAATTTTATGTCGTTTGGTTGGGAAGAAAATATTTTGGTTTTTCTGTTTGATGAAATCGGTAGGTAGAGAGAGATAAGAGAAAAGTATTTTTGAGGTTCTTGTAAGTTTGGGTGTCTACGCAAAGAGGTGGGTGCAGTAGGACCTACACTGAAAATTATCTAAAACATGTTGTTGGAAAAAGGGTTAGTTATAGTTCGGTGAAGGCACTAGCTCCCACTCTCAACAAGGCAACAACCGATAAGGTTGATTGGAGAATCTATTAATTTAGGTTTCTAGAAAGATTACTTACTATTATAGCTTTTAATGCATGCAATTTTGTTGTTTTTCCTATTTTCATTTGTTAAGACTTTGCGTGCGTATGTTGTGTTTGAGATTTAGAGAGGCTATTAGTGTAGCTGTAGTCATCATTTTGCTTACATGTTTGTGTCACTATTTATATATCAAAGATTAGACATCCACGATCACAGAGAATGTGTCATGGGTTACCAGGCGTGTAATTAAGATAACATGTTTTTAGGTACAATATTCAAAGGAGAAAATAGGACAATAACGACATTGAATGTACAAAATGGAGGTTGTAAGCCTTGTAGGGCATAGGATGATAGATCAATCTTTGGCTAGTTGGGTTATATAGTCTCTGATAAAAAGTACAATAGAAATTAATGCCATGCCTGCATGATTTCCATGCATCGATATTTGAACATTGATTAAAGTTTGCCTGGGTTTTCATTATCATAAAGATGTTTTGTTTTTTCAAAGAGAGAGAGAGAGAGAGAGAAAAAAAAGGAGGTTATTACTGCCTCGCAGAACGGCTGAATCTCTTACTTGAATAGTAGTAATTACTATTCAACAACCGGTCTTGAAAATCATTGATCTTGATCATAAAGGAAGTCAGGGTGGTGTATTTTAACTCGGATCTGATCACTAAACAAACTTTAAAGGAATGGTTGTTGACAATTGCATTGCTAACTAGAATAGTGGGCACGATTAATTTTGCATCCCTCCTAATTCTGCATATTTCCAAGTGTTTCAAATATAAACGTTTACAATTTAAGAATTTAGTAGGCTCTAATTAGCTTAAGTGATAAAATTTTTTATTTTCAAATAAAAAATAGGAGATTTAATTTTCGCATATACTAAAAACTAATTAATATATTAATTTTTATTAAAATAAAACTTGATCTTCTTTTAAAACTCATGAATCATCTATGATTTGATTTAGTAACAAACTTTACACAATTATTTATTTAATATACAGAATCAAAGAGTTCATTAGAAATTCATCTTCATGTTTGTTGTAACATTTAGTTTTGATTTATGACTGAAAATATTGATTAATAACTATAGTAGAAATTCACAAAGTATAAGTACAACCAAATTATAACTACTTTGTGTAATTGTAAGTGAACTTTTGAATATAAAACAAGTTTATTTATTTATTTATTAATTTTTAAACAAAAGTACTAAGTGTGCAGGTTAAAGTGCATTTGGTACTCTACTAATCATGTTTTTATAATTTTTTTTCTCAAAAAAATGAAGTTAAAATGTATACACATATCACGAAAAGTATACATAATTGTGTAAAAACCAAAGAATCATTAATAATTGTGTTTTGTGGTTTATAACTAATCATTTAATATTTATTAACATATCATTAAGGATGACGAGAGTCCAATTTATTTTTACCTCATTTATACCTTTTTTTTTTTTTGGGGGGGGGGGGGGGGGGGGGAGAAAAATTACCCTACGGTTCTTTCTTTTGATACAATGTTTTCTGAATGATTCTACCACCTACTGCTCTCTGGTTGGGAAACATACGAGACTAGGGAATTTTTTATAAAAAGGAAACTATTTTGAGTCCAAAACATATGTTGGGATATATAGGTGGTATGATATGGGAGTTTGCATTTAGAACGTTGACTGTAAGAAAATTTTACTGTTTAGTTCAACTTTAACCTGTTATCAAGGCGTTAAATTTGGTCTCTTCTATATGCGACTATACCTCAGGTACTCAAAATCATCCTCAATTGGTCTCCACTTACTATTTTTTTCCCTTTTGATAGGACCTCCACTTGCTATTCAATTGACTGAGGCCAGGCCAATATCTTCATGGTCAATTTCTTTAGCAATTATACCTAAAAATTAAATTCAACACGAACTCTTCTCTTTTTCAATTCCTTTTTTTCTCTTTGGCTAGCAACATTTTCAACTGAACACATGGTTTGCTTTTACCAGCTGTATATATGTCTTAGGGAAGCATTAATTTGAAATGTATAGACAAAATTAAATTACAAATTAATGAAAAAAAATTCATAAAAATCTGGCAATAACCCACCTAGATTGGTGTTCTAATGAATTTTTTTTTTTTTTTGGATACATCTATAGTTGGGGATGGGACAATTGAACACTGGATGTCGTTAAAAACATGAGGAAGTGTTAGTTGATTATTTAAAGTAATGTGTGTATATATCCATTTTAAGTGAGAAGTGGGGGGTTTGAAGCTTTGGTAATTACTAGATCACCTCAATTTTAATCTTTCTAATGTGAAATGGTTATCTATTTTATTGAGAAAGCTAAAAACTTGAGCATTTTATTGGTAAAAAAAACTTTACTGATTCTTGGGCCACCAAAGATTGGCAGTCCTAACCATTCATGAAAGCAATTTCTAATGGTAGTTATTTTTTTATTTTTTATCAAAGTTTTGGTTCATTATTAACTATTTGATTGGTTTGGACCTCTATTTTTAGTGGCTTACCAAGTCAATTCTATATTTTGCATAAAAAAGTTATTCATATCAATAACTCTAAGGACACATCTAATGAATGTGTTAAATTGTGATTAGTGCGTAATAAAAATAGTGTTAGTGTCAGAGTTATGTGAAAATGATGTTACTCTTATCATAAGTTGGTAGATTAGCAAGGTGTTGGTGGGTAACTTTTTTTTTTTTTGGTGTGTAACCTATATCTATCTTTCTCAAACATTGTAATATATTGTCCTAATCGTAAGGTCGTGTCATGGACCAACCTAGTTTTGTATTTTCACCCCAATGATGTTTGCATTGTTCAAATAATAAATCTGTAAGTAATCTTGAGATGAACAAAAATATTCTATCTCACTTTGGGTGTTTCATGTTATGCTTCACTAATCATAACTTATCAAATATCAATTTTTTTTCTTTGACCGGGGGGGGGGGGGGGGGGGGAATTAAAGTTCAAACACATGTCATAGTATAATTTGTGGAATGTAAAATGATATATTTAAGTGAGATGGAGAATTACTGATTTACTATTCATCTTGAGACCCTTAGAGAGTAAAGATAAATTGACCCAGCTACCAGCACATTAAATTGGCAGAGGCTAGAATGAGTGAAAAGTTCATAAACTTCTAATGGCTTGATGTTCGTCCATGTTAAGAAAATCATGATGACTTGTAGGCTCTATAAGGGATCCCCATTTTAGAGGAACTCTGGTCATCCTGATTTTGACATTCAAACCCTACTATGTGCAAATAATACAATTTACCAGATAACAGGATTTGAATGACAAGAAAACAAATATCAGTGACTTTATTATTTCAAGAGGGGCCTCCTAGTGTTATGTTTCTTCATATTAGGTGCCCACATGTATCGATCCTAAAATAAAATGGTGCATATGTTTGGTTTAAATTATTTTTGGTGCTTCATTTTGTTTTAAAAAATATGCTGTATAAAAGAATATAGTTACATCTATTAAATTGAGGCTCAAAAAAATAACATGGAACTAAATATAATAAACAAAAAACTAGAAAATATGCAAAAAAAAAAAAAAAAAAAAAAAAGCCATTTAAAGGACATATGATCTATATGTTAAAACATTCAACCTAAAAAAAAAAAAACCCTAATAAGTGAAGAGGCTTAGCAAGTATACATATATCCATTATCAATAACACATCCAACCGATGTGTGAATTTTTAATCAAGACAAATGAAACAACCAAAACCAAAACAAGGACAAATGGGAGAACCAGAAAAATCAGACTTTAAATTCATGTTAAAGCATCCAACCTAAAAGTTTAAACTAGTTGGTAGGGAAACCTAACGAGTATATATAGCTATAACCAAGTCCACACCCAACAACCGACATATATATATATATATGATCTTTAAAATCATAGATCACTATACCAGATTGTTGAATTGACAAGGAAAGGTCTGCTAGCTATAAGATATATGCATCTACTGGTTGAAGGTAGGCCAGACTCCAATAAAAGTAATTTTTAAGAGATACTAGACAAAATTTTGGAAAATATGATCCACCACATTAAATATTTCAAGAAGATAAGGTGATTGAAATTATTTAATTATCTTGCTTCTTATAAGGTCGAGGTTTTACAGTTTCCTTTTTTTTTTTTTTTTTTGTAAGTATGTCAGTGTTGTGTTTATAGATGTCTGAGTAATACTTTTTTTTTTGGTTTTGTTTTGTTTTCTCTTACATAATTGTTTTCCCTTTTTTCTAATGACTAGAGCTTAATTTTAGTTTCCGTAAAGTTATTTTAGGAAGTTACTTTGTATGAGATACTCATCTCAGTAGGGATTGAATTGTTTCTCTTCCTTGTGTTTATGAAATTTGGAAAGGAATTCCCTCCATTTCCTTGTAGAATGGGGAGGGCCAGTTAACCAATTTATTTCAAGGTAAAAATTTAATATTACTAATACAGAGGTGAACATGATGTTATGTCATTTAAAATTAGTAATTATTCCATATTTGGTTGAATAATGTTTTAAATGAACCATTTACTCTTAAATTTAAGTATATATCTAAATTAAAAAATTAGTAATTATTCCGTATTTGGTTGAAGGTGGAAAAATAAGGTTGTTGACCATCATGAACCTAGATTATAAAGGAACTCATTACTCTCATCGATTTTGAGACAAAATTTTACCTTCATTTTTATTCTTTTACTTTGGACGAGGTTAGATACAAAATGTGTCTAAATGGGAATAATCTTTTTTCCATCAATTGGCATTTGAACTAGCAAAAAACTTTAAGGATGATAAATGTAGAGGGTATTATAATATGTTTGCATACATAATCCTAGATTTTCTATTTTTAGTAATTTACTCATGTATTGCATACTGTTGTTTCATACCTTGTTTAAAAAAGAGAGATACATAAACAAAATAGAATTTGGGATAAAAAGATATTGGATGATGGCTTAACAGTGTGTAAAATATATTTTCCAGGAGTAAGCCTGGGTGAAGGCACTGGTGCAACAATGTCAGATGATGAGGATGAGCTGCAGATGGATTTCTCTCTCGATCAATCTGGTGGTGACGGCCATGACATGATGGGATTTGGTCCACTGCTTCCAACAGAATCTGAAAGGTCACTTATGGAGAGAGTTCGGCAGGAATTGAAGATTGAACTGAAACAGGTGATATTCTAAAAACCTTGTTGCAAAGGTCTAAGGATAAGTGGGCACTTAAAACAAATAAAACATGCAGCATTTGGAATCCAAATTTTGGATAGCCATTATTACTGCAATTTGAGCACTTTTGCTTTCTGAAATTGAGGAATTAATTCTAGAGAAGCCAACTAATGAGATGTCTTAAAATTCACCTTTGGGCTTAATGAACGTGTGAGGGTGGACTATGATACATCTATACTGTTTTTCAGGGTTTTAAGTCAAAAATTGAAGATGTTAGGGAGGAAATATTAAGAAAAAGAAGGGCAGGGAAATTACCAGGTGACACAACTACAGTGTTGAAAAATTGGTGGCAGCAACACTCAAAGTGGCCTTACCCAACTGTAAGCAAGCAATCTCGCTTCTTTTCAATTTTTGCACAATCATGATGTTCAGATTTATGCTTGTTTGGTTTCTAGTAAACTGTTTTATTACGTTTGTTATGTAAATACAAAGATGTCTTGGATTTGTTCTATAACAACTAAATATTTAAAACGGGTGGTTATTTCAAAGACAAAGTGGAAGGACTTTATACATGTGTCTACATTCTACATAATTTAAATGACACAGCCATATATTAACACAATAGATGAACAAACAATGTTAGCAGCATAGCTACCTGATCACTATAACACACGGGAGATAATCTCATGGTAAAATTCACTTGTGAGTGGTTATGGGGTTGAGTAGATCCCCTATCAGTTAGTAACAAAAATGAGTGATTAATATTACATTATCTCTTAAGGTGTATGTGATAATGTGATTGAGTAGACCCAAAAAGAGACTAATTGGTGTCTTGCCTTGGTAGTAAAAAATAATCCTTATAGATTAAATTCTAAGTATACCATATACTATCATATCTACACACACACACACACACACACACACACACACACACACACACACATATATATATATATATATTAAAAAAACACTAATTCGTTCAAACTCCTTAACTTAGGTGTTTGGTTAAATGGCATAGAATAGATTATATTGAGGTCTTACAAAAATTTCTTAGTAAAAAATATTTTTGGTTCTTGTCACTAGGCAAACACAAAGAATTCAAATATTAATTGTTAGTTTGTGTGAATATTCAGTTAGCTTAAGTTGCAAAATTTCGTAATCACGAATGAAGAATTTAGGCTTAAATCTCATTTATACAAAAAATCAATTAATATCTTTACATGATGATAAATCACAATAATCTTAGAGCGGACTCCATTGGTTTCAAATCCTATGGTTTCTATAAACAAATATCAATTATTGCTTTTGGTTCTAAGCTCATTGCCATGGTCGACACAAAGTGCCAAATATCTAACATACCAACCACATTAACACTCTATTGAAGTACGTGGAAGTACAGTGAAAAGACTTTGAACAGTAACTACAAGAGAATGCTACTTTAGCAAGTTTATCTCTGACACAATACTATTACTGCCATATATAATGCTATAACAAATCATAACGGCTGAACCTGGATTAACTGTACATCCTTAACATTAATGTTTTAATTAATTTCTGTAAATAAGCATGTAGTATATGACACATACAGGAAGATGACAAGGCAAAACTAGTAGAAGAGACAGGGTTGCAGCTGAAGCAAATTAACAATTGGTTCATCAACCAAAGGAAGCGCAACTGGCACAGCAACTCTCAGTCTGTTACCTCTTTAAAGTCCAAGCGCAAAAGGTAGAAAAAAGCTTATATATACTCTCCAAACCAGGAACCCAAAAAAAAGACCAACTTACTTTATGTCAATATGTAGCTGTTATTGACCATGGGAGGTAAATAGTCTGGCTGACTTTTGTACGTGGAAGCTATGAAGGAACCTTGAAAGTTAGTTAAATTCAAAATCAGCACCAAAAAAAAAAAAAAGGGTACAGGAATGTAATAGATGGAGTTTTAAATAACTTACATATGAGGTTGTAACTTCATGGTTTTAACAGACAAATGTACTTTTTTTTTTTCTAATTGTCTTTTACATTTGTGTTGCCTCTATTTCCACACACTTAAGTGAGCTAAGAGGCTGATCTTTCTGTAAAAAAGTTGCTGCAGACTTTCGATCTATTGAAAAAGTATTATTTACTGATACCAGTGCAGAAAGAAGCCTATAACTCTATAAGTAACATTGAGATCTGGTTTTCGCGATTCAATAAAAACACACACTTTAGTGCTTATTACCCACTGGAAACCTTGACTTGGATTATGGATCTCCTTGTCATGAGAAAAGGTGGACGGAAACAACAGAACTATAATGGTAAATTATATCATGTAGTGACTAATGATAAGTACATTGCATTATTAATATTAAGCAGATAGCTATAAGCAATTTTGCTGGGAAATTTAGACCCTAGTTGCAAATGATTAACCAATTATTTGCATAATCAATCAATTTAAGTTCAAGCAAAAGAGGTTGTTGATTTTATAAAAGACAATCTTTCAGTGGTACAATTAGTTTGTTTAGCAGTGGAAAGGTTCTATATATTGATGAGTGGAGTTTCAAACTAATTAAAATTAGTGATATTATTTAACTAGACTGGAAATTTTTTTTAAACAATTAGTGATATTATTCCTAGGTTCAAAGACATCTTGTTATGCTGACAAATTAAAAAAGGGTATCAATCTTTAAAAGAAAAGATACAATCTGGACAGTAAAAGGAGTACATATCTAACAAAAATAAAATAATGCAACAAAATCACTTCTCTGAACATCATACCCCATGATAAGAATAAGACCTACAATCACTGAATCACCTACTAAACAAATCCCATTCATTCTTCAAAAAGTCCCTCCCATTTTTGTCGCTCGGTCAAAGAAACAAAACTCTTATTCTTTTTTCCCACAACCGCCGGATAGACACAGAGTTAACAAATCACAACTAAAAAACAACATAGATTCTTTCTTTCTCGTTAGCTGAAGTGGATTATTTTAATTAGTCTTCTTAAAACTTTACCTATAAAAGTAGGTCTTCATCAAATGGCTTTTTTAGATGGGATAGAATTTAACCTATGGCATATTGGGTACACATATCAACTGATTTTTTGTATAAGTTCAAGTTTTAAATCTTTTATTTGGTTACAAATTTTTTTTATCAATTGATCTAATAGAAATTTTTTTTATTTTTCATGTTTGTGTACTTAATGAGATTTAATTAATCCATGTACGGGCTGCATGACCAGATGCCATTAACTCTCTTTTGTCTAATCAGAAACCTTTTGTAGATGCACCTTTTTTTTTTGCCATTTTACCAAAGATTTTGTAAAGTTGCCACTTGCCAGGCCCAATTTGGGGAAGCAAAATTATATTGGAGACAACCCGAATACTCGATACCCATTTACAGAAAAAATTTATTTTATTTTATATTTTTCTAAACCAGTAGTATTTTCATATTTTGGGCTACCTTGCTAATGGGCGGTCCCCTATAACTGAGGACAGAACAAACAGAAATAGACCCTGGTTTTATTGCATTGATATTCTTACATAGAAAAATTATAAAAATTTAAAAATAATATGCTTGGGAACACAAGTGGTGATAACTTAATAATTATTATATAGTCCATTTTATCATGTACCCTCAATTTGTCATGCGCACTCTAATTTCAGCCCAGTGGTTTGTGATAAGTGCATCAACCTAGTTGTTTTTTTTTTAATTTTATTTTTTAATCGAATAAAATATTTGAATTTGAATTTGTCTATATCAAAAAGAGATCTACTGATGTCTTACTTTGATGACAAAAAACATTTTTTAAGAACTGAACATCATAAATTTCAAATCTTGCTGTATGTATAGAAAAAAAAAGGTTTACAATAAAATTCTTTTAAATCTTTTTCAAAATTAGAGAATTTGCAATTCAATTTCTTGGGCTTTTTCTGTCCACAACTTCGCTGCTGAAGACAAATAAGGCAATGAAAAGATATAGGATTAATTATAACTCAAGAGTCAAGATATCTAAAAAACACAAACTTGTCCAAACTAGATTCAATACTAGAATTAAAGTTTGGCAAGACATTCACATGGTAGCTTGCAGTGATACTAGTATTACTGGTAAATGGTATTGGTATTAGAGTGTGTGTATATGGAGCACACATTAACCATTTATTTTGAAAAAGTTTATGTGGAGAATTTCTTAAAATGGTTTACTAAGAATATATATATATATATATATATATAGTGTTTACGCCAATGAGCCAATCTCTGTGGCAATAATAACACCTACTTTGAAAGATTTTGGTACAATCTTTTGTATAATGATGTTTATAACGGTGATTGGAAATAGTATCATTTCCAAGTTCATCTAGTATTCCGGCAAAAGATGTGCTCGCTTTTGAATCAAAAAATAATGTCCGCAGAGGGAATTTTTCATCCTCTGTCTATCCAATGGATGACTAGATCCTTGCACACTCATTAAGAAGAGATGACCATGATTTTTGGATACACTGCTAGCCTAGAAGGCACTAAGAACTAAAAATATCTTTGAATACAAACCCAGCGCCCCAGAGTTCTATGCTTAAAATCCGCAAAGGTGTCTCAGAAGATTTTGCTAAAGGATATGATCTTGATCGTTAATTCACGTCCAAAAGTACGCCTTTGCCCCACAGAGACACACTTGATCTCACAGTATAGGAGAAAGTATCTCATGTGCCGGACGCATACAAAACTTTTGCACAATGTAGAGCGAGAATGGGATGCATTTGCTTATCAGGTTGTGTTGACTAATTTTAATATTTGAATTTTGAAGGAGTCAAATATAATTATTTTGAAATGTAATTTGAAATTTTTATGTATTATATCTATAATATTTATCAAAATTAAAAATCCAAGGGGGCCATGTTCCCGATCTGAGCGTAGTTTCATCACTAGCTTTGGTCACCAAAAGTTTCACATATCCCCAAACTTTACATGAGATGTTTTAAGGTATCAAAGACCAAGTATTACATTACCATCAAGAAAGTAAACATGTTTTTGGAGAAGTCTTTTTTTTTTTTTTTTTTTTTTTTTCCCTATAACAATGTCTTAAATATTAATTTTAATAAATTAATTCAATTATCAATCCTTATTGGACAGATAATTAGTCAATGTTAAACCAAACAGATAAATAATAAATAATATAAAACATATAATAAGCCTCAAATCGCAAACCTTCTAGCTATTCGTTGCCTTTCGAAAACTATTCATTGTGTCCTTGATAGTTTTTTTTTTTTTTTTTTTTTTTTTTTTTTTGAGGAAGTTGTCTCCTTGATAGTTGATACCTTGCATTCAAACAACTCATCAATTATTTTCAACGGTCTCTCACAGATAAATAATAAATAATATAAAACATGTAATAAGCCTTAAATTGCAAACCTTCTAGCCATTATATCTATAATATTTATCAAAATTAAAAATCCAAGGGGCCATGTTCTCGATCTGAGTGTAGTTTCATCACTAGCTTTGGTCACCAAAAGTTTCACATATCCCCACACTTCACATGAGATGTTTTAAGGTATCAAAGACCAAGTATTACATTACCATCAAGAAAGTAAGCATGTTTTTGGAGAAGTCTGTTCTTTTTTTGGGTTATTAGTATCCTATAACAATGTCTTCAATATTCATTTTAATAAATTAATTCAATTATCTATCCTTATCGGATAGATAATTAGTCAATGTTAAACCAAACAAATAAATAATAAATAATATAAAACATATAATAAGCCTCAAATTGCAAACCTTCTAGCAATTCGTTGCCTTTTGAAAACTATTCATTGTCTCCTTGATAGTTTTGTTGTTGTTGTTGTTGTTGTTGTTGAGGAAGTTGTCTCCTTGATAGTTGATACCTTGCATTCAAACAACTCATCAACTATTTTCAACGGTCTCTCACAGATAAATAATAAATAATGTAAAACATATAATAAGCCTCAAATTGAAAACCTTCTAGCTATTATATTTGTAATATTTATCAAAATTAATAACCCAAGGGGGCCATGTTCCTGATTTGAGCGTAGTTTCATCACTAGTTTTGGTCACCAAAAGTTTCACATATCCCCACACTTCACATGAGATGTTTTAAGGTATCAAAGACCAAGTATTACATTACCATCAAGAAAGTAAGCATGTTTTTGGAGAAGTTTGTTCTTTTTTCGGGTTATTAGTCTCCTATAACAATGTCTTAAATATTCATTTTAATAAATTAATTCAATTATCAATCCTTATCGGATAAATAATTAGGCAATGTTAAACCAAACAGATAAATAATAAATAATATAAAACATATAATAAGCCTCAAATTGCAAACCTTCTAGCTATTGTTGCCTTTCTGGAAACTATTCATTGTCTCCTTGATAGTGTTTTTTTTTTTTTTTTTTTTAAATTGTCTCTTTGATAGTTGATACCTTGCATTCAAACAACTCATCAACTATTTTCAATGGTCTCTCATAGATAAATAATAAATAATATAAAACATATAATAAGCCTCAAATTGCAAACCTTCTAGCTATTATATCTATAATATTTATCAAAATTAAAAACTCAAGGGGGCCATGTTCCCGATCTGAGTGTAGTTTCATCACTAGCTTTGGTCACCAAAAGTTTCACTTATCCCCATGCTTCACATGAGATGTTTTAAGGTATCAAAGACCAAGTATTACATTACCATCAAGAAAGTAAGCACGGTTTTGAAGAATTCTATTCTTTTTTCGGGTTATTAGTCTCCTATAACAATGTCTTAAATATTCATTTTAATAAACTAATTCAATTATCAATCCTTATCGGATAAATAATTAGTCAATGTTAAACCAAGCAGATAAATAATAAATAATATAAAACATACAATAAGCCTCAAATTGCAAACCTTCTAACTATTCGTTGCCTTCTAAAATCTATTCATTGTCTCCTTGATAGTTTTTTTTTTTTGGAAGTTGTCTTCTTGATAGTTGATACCAACTCATCAACTATTTTAAACTCTCTCTCTCTCTCTCTCTCTCTCTCTGAGTGCTATTAATTGAGGTTTTAATAATAGTTCCCAGTTCACACTTGTTAATATTTAGACGAAAACACTATTTTAGTTTCTACATTTTGGGGTTATAATCAATTTGGTCCCTACATTTTTGTAACAATCAATTTGGTCTTTGTTATTTTTAATTTATATTCAATTTGGTCCCTGCCATTAACTTCCTAATGGAAACACCTATGTGGCAAATAGTGTGCACTATTGGCACACTTTAAGTTTACGTGGCAACTAAAATAATAATATTAAATGCCACATCATCAACATTGGAAAATTTTGATTTATCATTTTTTAAGGAAAAAAAAATTTAGTTATGGGAAGAACATGAACCCAGAAAAATTAAACCCAAATCCACAAATCTCTCATCATTCAACACCAAATCAATCAATCAATAGCATATATGAAATCCAAAAGTCCATTTTCCAATTCCTTGGTCACAATTACGTTAAGCAAAGAACACAAAAAGCAAACATAAACAACAAATTCTTTAAGGAAATCTCACCAATAATTCCTCTCTCTCTCTCTCTGAGTTTGTTTTAGGTGGACGTTGAGGCCGATGTGGCTGTGGTAGCGGTGGGACAATCTAAGAAGAGGACATTCAAGAAGTTTAGCTTCAGAGGAGTCGATTTGGATGCTCTGATCGACATGTATACTGATGAGCACGTCAAGCTCTAGAAGGATATATGAGAATGTAAAGTAATCAAATAGGTCTGATCTATATTGTTTCAAAGGGGTTTGAAACGCAAGCCTATGGCCCTCATCAAGAAGCTTTACATGGATGTTGTTAGAGACATATATTAGACATATTAGCCCAATGTAATAGGCTAAGCCCATTCCTACTTGTACTAATAGTCTAGGGTTTAGTCGCCTATATATACTTATGTTAGGGTTCATTGTAACATAAGTTATTGTATTACACTCCTACACAATAAAGATGTAGCCCTTAAGGGATTCCTCCGTGGATGTAGGCCGTCAAGGCTGAACCACGTAACTCTCGTGTTCTTGATGTTCCTATTCTACGCTTTCTCTTTCGCATCCATTCTAGCATACACAACATGGTATAACACATTGCGTTTGATAATATTCTCCATTTAACATGGTATCTGAGCTAATATTCAACATAGTATCAGAGCCAAACTCCGTTCTTGGCATTAAACAACATCTCTAGCAAGCAAAGAAGATTCTTATGTGCACACCACTATCAGAAGTCACACATGCTTCTCTGCTGAATCTAGACTCCATGGCATCTTGCAGCTACTGTGGCTCAGTGCTGTGTCCAAGATCCACAAACTCAAGCAAAGACGTGACTCAACTTCTCAGATCTGTGCAAATTCAAGCTTCGTCTGATGAAACCAACACCATAGACGTGCTCCACAACCTCCGGCAACCAAAACCCAGAAATCCGGCCACCCAAATCCTTGCCACGCACCTCCACGCGCCGCAGGTATCTCCAGAACCTCCCTACGCGCCGCCACGACTTCCTCTTTTGTAGCTCATTTATTGGTCACACGCGCCACCCCATAGGCCATGTCGACCACCGATCTGCCTGCAGAAGAAATCTGGCTTTCAACTGCTGTCGCACGCGCTTCCACGCGCCGCAGTTGTCTCCGGTAAACCTCCCACGCGCCGCCTCAGATTCACATTTCCAGGTAGTCTTATTGGTACACGCGCCGCCCCTACGGCCTCCACGTCGACCGATCAACAAAACCTAAAATTTTGGTAGCCATCTGACACCGCACGCGCCCTCACGCGCCACTGGGATTTCGGGCTTCTCCTCCACGCGCCGGTGAACATTGCACGCTCCTGCCACGCGCCGGAAAACTGCGGCTGATGTCATCTGACGTCACCTGATGACGTCATCTTGCCACGTCAGCGCCACGCAAGCCGTTGCCACATCAGCCTAGTCCACATTAGCAACACGTCATAGGATGACGTCAGCGGCCCGCTACCTGATCCGTGACCCGACCCGGAAACCAGGAACCGACTTGGACCAGTATCCGTTGACTTTGACCTGGACCAGTTGACTTTGACTTTTTACGTTGACCTTTGACCAAAAGTCAAAATTTTCGAAAGGGCCTATCTTGCTCAGTTTTTCGCGTAGATTCCAATTTTGGACTCCGTTTCTTCATTTGAAACTCCGAAATTGGTCAATTGGCACATTCTTCATTGTGGTTTCTTCAAAGGCATTCTTCAATACATCTCTAAGTGATCTTCTCATACTTATCCAATCTCAAGCCTTCATCGAGCTTCCGCCTTGAGTTTGAGGGAGGGTGTTAGAGATATATATTAGACATATTAGCCCAATGTAATAGGCCAAGCCCATTCCTACTTGTACTAGTAGTCTAGGGTTTAGTCGCCTATATATACTTATGTTAGGGTTCATTGTAACATAGGTTATTGTACTACACTCCTACACAATAAAGATGTAGCCCTTAAGGGATTCCTCCGTGGATGTAGGCCGTCAAGGCTGAACCACGTAACTCTCGTGTTCTTGATGTTCCTATTCTATGCTTTCTCTTTCGCATCCATTCTAGCATACACAACATGGTATAACACATTGCGTTTGATAATATTCTCCATTTAACATGGTATCTGAGCTAATATTCAACAGATGTAATTACTTTTTAAACATTTGATTTTTGTTTGATTTTATTTTTGGATTTTCTTGAAGAATATGCTAGAAGTGGATTTGGGTTGGATATTTCTGGGTTCATATTCTTCTTAGATCTATTTTTTTCCCCCTTTAAAACTGATAAATCAAAAAAATTTCTAGATGATGTGGCATGTAATATTATTATTTTAGTTGCCACGTAAGCTTAAAGTGTGTCAATAGTGTACAATGTTTGCCACGTAGGCATTTTTGTTAGTAAATTAATGGTATGAACTAAATTGACTATAAATTAAAAATAATAAGAACCAAATTGATTGTTACAAAAATGTAGGGTCCAAATTGACTGTGACCCCAAAATGTAGGGACCACAATGATGTTTTTGCCTAACATTTAATCATGTATAACTTTGAGTTTCATCTTTCTCCTTTGTACTCGGATGTTCAACAATCTCTTTCAAATTGTTACTCATCCACATCAACTTAACTTAATTTCAGATTTTCAACCCCATCATGTCCTCTTGCTCTTCCACTTCCGTTTACCAATTCAAATATTCCCTAAACCCCAAGATTATATTTTATATGTTATCCTTCTGGCACCTCTCATTTCATCAATTTCAGCATGCCCATCTGGCCAATTATTTTTGCTTCACTTCTTAGCATTACCATTAGAGTTCAGCCCTTAGTGCAATGGCAAGTGCCCTTTCACCCAAAGCGACAGGTCGCAAGTTAGAAACTGCAAATCGGTATCTCCAAAAAATGGGTTAAGTTTCTCTGTCAGAACCTCTTCTAGACCCTTTAATATGCACTAGGTAGAATCTTTATCTTTGCATTACTATTACCTGTTAGCAAGTCAAATACCAAGTATTAAAAAAAAAAAATGAAGAAGTCAAATACTAAGTTCCCAATAGATCAATTTTAGTTTCAGTTCTTTCTTTATAGTTGACTAAACTATTTCAGTGCCAATTCTTCTTTTGGTGTTGAACAACAAGACAATTAATTGCCTATATTTATTGGGTATTCTCCAAGTTATGATGTTGACTTCTGTTGTCGTTTGGTTTACTTTTTAGTTGGTGTAGTTGTTCTTCAATCTGCTAAGTCAGCCAAAGTTGAGTTCTTAATTGCATATTTTGAGGCATAAAAAGTGTTCATGGCTCAATCTGAACATGCTCAAACATCATCATTTGGAGCCTCAAGCCATGTTCAGGGTCAACCAGCTGTGCCATCTCAGACTAACAAAATTTCCCTTAAGGTTTTTCTGTTACATGGGAACTTAGATATCTGGGTCAGGGAGGCAAAAGACCTTCCTAACTTGGATACATTACATAGCAGATTAAGAGAAAAGTTTGCCGAATTGAAGGTGAAGGTTCGCAGCAAAATTGAGGGGCATTTGTGTGATAATAACAGAGCTAGCGATCCATATGTCACAGTATCAGTATCAGGAGCCGTAATTGGGAGGACTTTTGTGATTAGTAATAATGAGAACCCTGCTTGGATGCAGCATTTTAATGTTCCTGTTGCACATTATGCTGCAGAAGTGCATTTTGTCGTCAAAGACAGTTATGTTGTTGGCTCAGGGACTATGGGTGTTGTGAGAATTCCAGCGAAGCAATTATGCTCTGGAATGAAAGTTGAGGGGACCTTCCCAATCCTTGATGATAGTGGGAAGCCTTGTAAGGCTGGAGCTGTCTTGAGTTTATCAATTCAGTACACCCCAGTGGATAAAATGAACATTTATCATGGAGTAGATTCAGGTCCTGATTGCCAAGGGGTCCCAGGTACCTACTTTCCACTTAGGAAAGGTGGAAAAGTGACACTATATCAAGATGCACATGTTCATGATGGTTGCCTTCCCAATTTGAAGCTTGATGGTGATGTTCAATATGAGCATAGGAGTTGTTGGAATGACATCTTTGAAGCAATAACTCAAGCCCGTCATTTGATATACATTGCAGGGTGGTCGGTGTACCACACAGTTAGAATGATTCGAGATGTTAATAAAGCAATAGATTGCATGCTGGGGGATCTTCTGAAAACCAAGTCAAATGAAGGTGTAAGAGTGCTGCTCCTTGTATGGGATGATCCTACTTCTAAGAGCTTTTTGGGACATAAAAGAGTAAGGAACTAAAGAAATTTTAGTAGTATATGTCACCACTATTCTATTGTATTATTAGCAAAATTTGGGATTTGATTTAATCCTATACTTTTCTGGTTTTAGTTTTTTGTCTTCAAATACTACAATGGTTAGAGAATTTCCTAATCAACATAGGTTTTTGTTTTGTGTAGTTATGATATGAATACAATTTTGTTTTATTCCTCAAAATAACCCTTCTGAATGTATTCGAAATTTCAAATCAGACAATGTATTATCTAGTTTACATGCGTTTGTACACTTAGGTTATTTATCTTTTGCTGAGTTTTTTTTCTCTTTAATTGTATGGTCCACTTATGGCAGGAAGGTAAAACGCAATTCAAGTGGCTGAACCTAAGTAGCATATTATTGTTTAAAATTCCGATTTGAGGATAATAATGTATCATTTTTTGCTTTCTTTTCTCATCAATTTATTTCTTGCATCAAGTAGTTATTTCTATACCATCTATCACAATGTATTCACTGATTTTTATGAAATGTAGGAGGGCATCATGCATACTAATGATGAGGAGACTCGCCATTTTTTCAAGCACACCTCAGTGAAAGTGCTACTCTGCCCCCGATCATCTGGAAAAGGACGTAGCTTGGTCAAAAAGAAGGTTTAATATAGATGAGTCACCATATATTTATCAATTGTATAACTACAAGCCATTTGTTTGAAAGCAGCAGCTGCAGAATTGTGTCTCATAATCTTACTTGATGCTGCTTGGGTGAATCTATTAAGTCCTTTTTGTCTTTTTTGTATTTAGTGGTGTGGTTCTGAATTTTCATTTTACATCAATTTGCTTTATTTTTCTTTTCAGATTTTATATCGGTTCACCTATTTTGATTTTTATATATATGGATGTGTGCCATATAAACACACAAACATGTTATTTGTATAAGTGTGTGTTTAGATATGCATATGTATGTATTTATTTATATATACATGCATACATTTATTTCTCAAATGTGATTTTGAGTATTTGTACCTGCTTTGAATCTCTTGTTTCCTTATGTTTGATTATCAGGAAGCTGGAATAATCTATAGTCATCATCAGAAAACAGTGATTGTGGATACTGATGCAGGTCACTGTAAAAGAAAGATCATGGCATTTGTTGGAGGTCTTGATTTATGCAAGGGCCGATATGATACTCCAACACATCCTCTTTTTAGGACTTTACAAACAGTGCACAAAGATGACTATCGCAACACCAACTTCACGGTAAATCATTCATTCAATTTTCTTAATTGCTGTAAGTGTAATTAATACAGATTTTGGAATCTCATTATTTTCCTATAATTTTCCTATGATATATCTAGCAAAGATGAATATTTTATTTAAAAAACTCATGCATTCATGTATGACTTTGTTAGTGTAACTGAAAAGATTTACAATTGGATATGTTCAATATGAAAGGGGAATTCCCTGAAACTACTTCCAATTGATTTTTTTTGTTGTTGGTTTAATTGATAAGTCAGTGGCACCAGAGAAAAGACAACACCACCACACGCCCCAACAAAAAAAAAAAAAAAAACCAAAATAGAAGGGGATTGGGAGAGTCAGAATCAACATTACATAAAGCTTGGTGGCAGTTGAGTGTGCTACCCTTGTGGTTACCCCTATAAAAGTTAAAAGTTCTCTTAGCTATTGTGTTAATTTTGTCTTATTTTACACCTGAGATGTAAGAGACAAGGCTGAGCATGAGGAAATCAACTTTAGAATATATAATGAGTACCACGTGGGCTTTTTACCCCCAGTTTAACCTTTATTTGTATTCTAACTGAAATAGGAGCCTACCGTTGGCTGTCCAAGACAACCGTGGCATGATTTGCATTGTTGTATTGATGGTCCAGCTGCTTATGACATCCTCACCAATTTTGAGGAGCGCTGGTTGAAGGAATCAAAACCTCGTGGGCTTCAAAAGCTAATAGGATCATCATATGATGGTGCTCTACTTATGCTTGAAAGTATTTCTGACATAATCGGGAAGGCAGAGTTTCCTTCCCAAAGTCAGAATGATCCAGAGGGTTGGCATGTACAGGTAAAATGGATGTCAATATTCTATTGGAATTGGATTTTCCAATTCTTGATTTCTTCTTCAAAATTTTTTTTTTTGACTAAAATTTGTCACAAGTGAAGGTTTTTCGTTCAATTGATTCTAATTCTGTGAAAGGATTTCCTGAGGACCCAAAATATGCTTCAAGCAGGGTGAGAAAAATCTTTGGATTTTCAGCTGGCTTATTAAAATAAGGCATTTGATTATGTTCCCAGTGAAGGTTATGAACCGATATGTTTGCGGTGTTGTGACAGAACCTTTTATGTGGGAAGAATGTACTGATTGACATGAGCATACATACAGCATATGTGAAGGCAATCCGTGCTGCCCAAAAATTCATATATATTGAGAACCAATACTTCCTTGGGTCATCATACAATTGGGATTCTCACAAAAACTTAGGTGAGGAACTCTGACATATGAGGTTAAGAATAAAGAAGTGAGAGGCATAATTCTGTTCCTTTAGAACATCTTACTTGAAAATTCATTCTCTACTACTTTTTTCCTTTCATGAAATTTCGTTGAAAGCATGGAAATGGTATTCAAAGTGATTCCATTTCTGTGTTGAATGTCTCAGTCCTTGTCTATCAATTACTAATATGGAACGGGATGATCCAATTGTCATATATTTAATTAGAAAAAACATTATATTTTGATAGTTGTTTAGACTCTGGTTGATTGGTTTCAACTTAATTAACTAACTTGATTAATTTACCAATTATGTATTGAGTTCCAATTCAGTGAAATAAGTACACAACCAAATCATAAATAACAACCCAACCGAAGAGTCCACTATAGTAAAATGGAAGTACATAATACAAGAATATATTTGATCCTAGTACTGGTACATCGAGTAGGACTTCAAGTAACACCATGGCAACAGCTTGATTGTTGTAGTTGGTACAAAAGCTTCCACTTGAAACACCAAATAAATCCTCGACGCTTCTTGGTATAGTAACCCTTAGCACACACAGAAATCTCTCTCTCTCTCTCTCTTTTATAATGACCTAAGCAAGCCTTTTATATAATCTCAGGGACTAGGGCACAGATTCCAAGGCTTGGTAATCATGGTTATAAGCAATTGAGCTTACTTTTGTCTGCAGGTGCTAACAATTTGGTACCAATTGAAATTGCTCTCAAAATTGTTAACAAAATAAAAGCGAATCAGAGGTTCTCTGCATATATCATTATCCCAATGTGGCCAGAAGCTGCAAGCATTGTCAGGCAGCAGATTCTCTATTGGCAGGTAAATTTTCATTCTCTTTTCCCGTTTGATGCATGCAGTTGTCTTTTGATCTTGTCTATCAGTTAGAAGAAACACTAATGTTTGTGAGTTAATTGCCACATATTTTTCATCTGATTTTATTTTGATATGTGCAGCATAAAACAATGCAAATGATGTATGAAATGATTTATAATGCTTTAAAGGAGGTTGGACTTGAGACCAAGTATGAGCCACAAGACTATTTGAGTTTCTTTTGCCTGGGCAATCGTGAGGCACCAGATAGGGAAGAAAGTTTAGATGCGGAAGATTCCATTGCAGTAATGACTCCTCATATATTTCCCTTAGCTGCCCGAGTACAGTTTTCATTTTTCTCTTTCCGAAATGTTTAAGTTTCCATTTACGGTTGATCATTCTCTCACCTGTTTCAGTCTTGCTGAAGTGTACTGTATGTTGGTTATGTAGGCACTTGCTCAGAGGAGTAGGCGTTTTATGGTCTATGTTCACTCCAAAGGTATGATAGTGGATGATGAATATGTGATACTGGGATCTGCAAATATCAATCAACGGTCCATGGAAGGAATCAGAGACACTGAGATAGCAATGGGTGCATATCAGCCTTCTTATACCTGGGCAAGCAAAGATTCTAGTCCACATGGACAGGTAAGCTTAACAAAATAGAACTCTCTGCATTTACTTCGCTGCTAGACATGTCTGCATAAATTTACATGTAAAAGATGCTATGTGTACTAGAGCGCTACTAGTATAAGGAAAACGATTACGTTAAGTTTCATTAAAGTTGAGGAAGATTTTGTCGGCATGATAAAATAGTAATTCATTGCAAAATCTTCTTGAATGATTATTATTTTTATTTATTGTGTGAGCATTGAAATTTCATGAGCCACATCCGCAAATTACGTATGGCATGTTATGAGTAATTGTTTATCTTTTTTATCGGAATGACTGTTCGGTTGTCTAAGTTTGTGATTATCAAATTCTCAAAGCCATAAGTACTTAACCAAAAAAAAAAAGGAAAAAAAAAATTGTTTTGAGTGTGGCCTTGGCTACAAATTTGCATGATTTTTTTTTTTGAAAAATGCTTTTAAATTTCAACGGCTCAAGATTTTTGGGAATCATAAGTGTAGTTCTAGACATTCTTTTGAAGGCAAGCATTGGGTCCAACGTTCTTATGCTCTAGTCCCATTGAGATGTGAATACGAGACAAGTGTTTGACATGTGTCACCTAAACCAGTTCATTCTTTTGTTAACTGTAGTAAATATCTTAATAAAGTGAATACAAACCCTCTAGTACAAATTCTGTATTTTACTTTTTGTGTTGCACTTTATTTTCCACAAATTATAGTATGCTATGTGTTTGATTTTTATTTTAATTTTTTTGTTTAATCCATTTTAAATGCCGGTTATTTTATAAGTGAGATAGAAAATATGTATTCCAAGGAAGTATGAATTCGCACAAGCAGCCACATTCCTACAAGAGATTAAATTCCATCCAGATGCAATGTAAAAGACTTTGTTACACCCTCCAATAAAACACAACCATGTCAGATTAATGCTTTATTCTACGCCCTAGCTTCTTCTTTTTTTATTTTTTATTTCTGGGCAAAGTGAATCAATTTATATGCACAACTAATTAATATAAGGTGTTTATCCTATGTAAGGTTTTTCGCCCTCATTTTATTTAAGGATTTTGAGTTAATGTAATTGTTAATTTAAGGAAAATCATAGTATATACAGCATATATTTCAAGGATATCTTATCCAGAACAACTTTAGAGGGGAAAAAACAAAAGGCAATTCTTCAAATTTTCTACGAATAAGTCAAACATAAAAATCTCATTCTCAAAAATATCGTCAAATCAAACGTGGATATTGTTATGGCTTCAAGAATCTGGATGTGCTAGACATGAGATTGGTCAGTCACTATTGATGCTCACCTCGCAAAGTATAAGATTAATATTGTCTTAAGATCCATTTTCAGTACACAAAAAGCAAAGTGCTATCGGCATTCATATTTTGATTTCTGTAATTCACCACTGTCTTCTTGTGCATGGATGCAGATATATGGATATAGAATGTCATTATGGGCAGAGCACATTGGAGCTCTCGAAGATTGTTTCAAGCAACCGGAGAGCCTCGAATGTGTGAGGCAGGTAAGGTCCTTGAGCGAGCTCAACTGGAGACAATATGCAGCTGATGAGGTAACAGAAATGAAGGGTCACCTATTAAAGTATCCAGTCGAAGTTGATAGAACAGGCAAGGTGAAGCCACTTCCTGACTGTGTAACATTCCCAGACATAGGAGGTACTGTAACTGGGAGTGGGACATTTGCATACATTCATGAAAATTTCACTATCTGATATAGTTGAAGATACCCAATCCTAGAATGGCTGTCAATTTAGTCCAATATAAGTTCCCTAGTGAAGAGTATGACACACTATGTTTGGCTAATGCCAATATCTCACGTCAAGATTCAGTCATACACTAATTTTTTTTTTTAATTAAAAAAAAAAAAAACCTATATTTGTTATTTCTTTTCTTATATATCAAGAGGTAGGATTTGAAATTGCATTTGTTAATTTTAAAGGAAGTTCAAGTGGGTTTTCTTTTTTCTTACTTTTTTGTAATTTTTGGCAAAGGCAAAGAAACAAAACAATCGACAAAAGAGTATTTAAGTTCTATGTTTGACAAATTCCATAACAATGTAATCTTTGATGTGTTTGTAACTGTCATTCACTTATATCTAAGATCAAAGTGTCAAGATGCAGCTTAAACAAGACATTCTGGTAGGTGTTCATTTGCCATTTGCCAAACTCTCAATTGATCGAAATCAAAGTTTCTACAAACTTTCAATCACTGATTGATCAATCGAACGAAGATTTTGGCTCTTCAATCCAGCTTGATTGATTGAAGATAAAAAATTAAGTTTTCTGACATATTTTAATTACACCGGTGCTATGAGTTCTGAAACCCTACAAAGTCTACTATATAAAGACTATGTTGGGGGAAAGTTTGTGAAAAGGGCAAAAAAATGGAGAAATAAGCCCCAAACTCCCTTTGGGTTCTTTAAAATGTGATAAAGTAGAAAGAGTCAAGCCCAAAATTCTAATATTCAATAAATAAAAGCTAATCAAGAGTGAAATAAAAGTGCTAGACAACAAAGGGTGGATAAATATGCATAATACATTAAATCAAAAGTTGTTTCGCACATATAACAAGAATGAGAATTTAATAGTGGTGGAGAGAGAGAGAGAGAGAGAGAGAGAGAGGGAAGACTATTATGCTTCCACTTTCACCTCAAGACCTCAGAATACTACTGCTAAGTTGCTACGTGGGCTTTTGTTCTAAAAGTAGTGTTTCAATGGATGATCATATAGTAGATTGTGTTAGATTTGATGAAGAGGTTTTATAGCAGGTTTGGGATGTCCTTAAGAATTGATCTGTGGATAATGAGAGTGGCCAAGGACCTTAATGGTGTTAAAATAGTTAGTGGTAAGGTTTAGATCCACCTTCGTTTTTGTCATAATTAAGGAAAGACTTTGACTAAATGTGATTGGTCATTTAGTTGCATATCCCCAGCCCATTCGACCCCTTGGGAAGCAACTCTATGTGACAAGATGCATCAAAAGTCAGCCAATAAATCAAAGTGCTCTAGGGGACCTAAAATGATTATCTAAAATTTCATTAACATAGAGCAAGAGCTACAGGTTTCCATTTGAGTGGAAATTGTAGGCATGTGACCTCCTTTATAAACTCTAGGTTTTGCAAGTGGCCCTAACCCACTTAGCAAGACCCACGTTTTGGGCTTATGAAAATGGTCCAAAAAAAACCTACACATACCCCCAAACCACATTCCCTTAAGTCCCCATTAAGTCACATGGCTTGGGCATTCAAAAGAAAATAAAATGAGATAAAATACATGAATTAGGCCCAATAAGAGGTCAACGTTGGCTTGTATTGGGCTTATGGAATTTCTTAGCGAAAATGACAATCAACAAACTCTTACATACACGACTTTTATAGTGATTGGAGAGGTAGAAACCCTAAACTATTCAAAGAGAAATTTGTAGCCTCCATCATGGTGAACCCATATTCCTTTGAGTTGTTTCATATTAGTGAGATCAAAATTTGAAAACAAAGAGCCTTCATCCCAATATTGCTATTGTGGAGATCAAATCTTCAAGGAGGGAGTTGGTAGAGGTCTGAACATGATCACAAACGAGGTTCGTGAAGAAGGGATTCATATAGAGGAGTTCAAAAGGTTTAAAGGTGGCGTGGGGTCATGTTAGTAAGTTAAACTACTGAGTAGCATCTAGGGTCATGGGTATGAACTAGATTATAAAACTTCTATTCATATAGTGGATTTCCATTTTTGGGCAATAATATCCTTTGTAGTGGATTTTCCTTTAGAGTAGTTCTCCGTTGGTTTTTCACATTGTCATCATATCGTTGTGTTTCTTACTTTATGATTATTTCTCTATGTGTTTGGTGAATTGCTGATTTGAATTGTCAAAAATGTGATCATGTAATTGGCTAATTGAAAATAATAATAATAATAACAACTGAGCAAGACACAAAATAAAAACAAGTAAAAGAACAAAATTAAAACACCTACTCACGTGATCAAATAATTGGCTACTTGAAAAAAATAATAATAATAATAATAACAACAATTGAGCAAGACACAAAATAAAAACAAGTAAAAGAACAAAATTAATACACGTGATCATATAAAAGGGGAAATGGATGAAGTTTTTAAGAAAAGGAAGTGAAGAGTGGAAGGCCGAGAAGATTGGCCGAGGAGAAAAGATCATAGGAGGGAAGAAACTTATGAGAATATGTATGAGTAGTGCTTCTGGTACTTCTTAAAAGTTTGAATTTCTTAAAGAAAAGGGCTTGGAAACTTTAGAAAGTTAGGAAGTCTTGAAGGTTTGAGAGCTAGGAACCTCTAGAGAGCTTGAAGACTTGTGAAATGGGGAAAAATGATTTCCCCGAGTCCCTTATATAGGGGATGGAATCGAGTGGGAGTTATCCGGCTCAAAATTTAAGGAAAAATGTCAACCGTAGGATCTGCGTCTCACCGTTGGATGCGAGGAACAAAGCGCCGTCTAGAGTAATTAACGACGCATCGTGAGCTCCGAAGCGTCAGTAACAGTTATGGGGTGTGCAAAACGGTACTGCCACACGTGTAAACCAAAGAAATGAATGACCTTAACTCTTGACAAATCAAAACCCCATTTTTTCTCCTTGGATAAGAGGAAAAAATCGGAGTTTTGAGAGGTTATTGTAGGGATAAGGGCCCAAATTTACATATTGGGTTTTGGGCCTTAGTCGAGGATGTTGATTGGTCCGAATATGGATAAACAGTAGTGAGGATATTACATTCAAAATCCCATGAATAAGATGCAAACAGAAAGACTGGGAAAGGTGGTCCAAGGAGGGGTTATCTCCTTGGATGGGCAAAGCACAGACCAAATATACATCCTATCATTCAAAGTGACCTTCCAGGATGTTCTATTGATAGGGACGTGTATTATAAATGTACAAGAGGGATGGAAGCTCAGAAATATCTAAGAAAAAGCTATTACCGCAGCATTGAATGTTTTGCAACTAACTTTCTGACCGCATTTATGTGGAGAAGACCCCTGAACAATGCTGCCTTGGCTATCCCAACTCATAAAGGGGCAGAGAGGGTGTCCGATGGAACAAGCACGTAAGTAATTACTTGGATGATCAACAAGTGAAGGGCCAAGATCATTAAAAGTGAGATATATAATACAAGAGACCCCTGGAGAAATAAGGATCGAAAAAAGGAGGAAAAGAAACATTGTAGCAATCAGGAATCAAATTTGTAATCTAACTTAAGAGCAATATATAAGAACCAGTCTTCTCGGACTTTGCCGAGGGCCTTTTTCTTTAGTTTAAACTTGTCTAGCTTCAATCTTTTGTCATCAAGACTTACCTTATTTGTTATCTGACTAACTAAAGCCCAGTTTTTCGACCCACTCTCCACAAATTTATTGTTTTGGGTTTTTTGAATCTAGGTCCATCCACCTTTTAGACTAGGAATTTAAATCTGGTCCTTACAATATATATTGGGTATTCCTAAGTATTCCCTTGTACATACCTAAGTATTCCCTTGTATATGTACAGATGGGTTATAAGCTAGTAAGAACATAATGTTTTGATTGCCATTATTTATAAATTAAGAGGTTTAAAAATATCAAAATTAAAGAAAGTTGGGGTTGGAATTGGAGCAGTGTTGCTGAGTTATCCGTGCATATAATTATCCGTAAATTATCCTGAAATATTATTTATTTGAGGTTTAATTGAATGAATTGTCCTGAAATAGGATTAATTTAAAAAAAAAAAAAAAACATTTTTTCCCAAAATGTTATTATTTTTTGTTCGGGGCGGCTAAGGTGAAAGAAAGCATTTTTTTTTTTTTTAAATTATTTGACTGAGAAAAGTCAGAAAACGAGGGAAAACGCAAACCTAATTTTCTAAACGAAGCTTCTCCTCTCTGTTTTGTCCATTCAGGCATTCTGCTTAGACGCCCTTGAATTCAATATTTCATAAATAAAACAAATTTTCAACGGTCTCTCTTTCTCTCTCTTACTCTTGGTGCTGCGTCAGCGTGTGCGTGTGTTTGCATGTAATAATCTGGTGTTGAATAGTACCCATTGCCCACTTGCTAATATTTTATCATGTTTAACTTTGATGGCTATCATTCTTCTTTCTACTCGTTCCACAATCTCTTTGAATTTGTTATTAGTTATTACTCTTTCACAACACTATTTTTCCCATTACCCATTTTCAGATTTTCAAGTTTGAACCCCACCATCAACATCTTTTCCTTGGTCTCTCACTTACGTTTACCCAGTCAAACCTCCCCTGTATATTACCGATCAAAGTTAAACCCCAAGATGATATTCTCACTTCTTATCAATTTCAGCATACCCACCTGACCAATTATTTTGCTTCACATCTTTGCATTGATTATAAAGTCAAATACCAAGTTCCCAATAGCTGTCTCAGCTTCATTCTGTTTTTAGTTGACCAATCTATTTCATTGCCAAGCCTTCCTTTGGTGTTGAACAAGAAGACAATGTTAAGTGCCTATATTCATTGGGTATTCTTCAAATTTTGATCTTGAGTTCTGTTATTGTCGTTGGGTTTACTTCTTCATAGTCAGTGTAGTTGTTGTTCAACTTCAATCTGCTAAATCAGCCTAATTCAAGTTCTTGATTGCATATTTTGACACATAAAAGACTGTCCCATACAATTCTAGCTTTATAAGTACTGAAAGATTTGTTGTTCTATGGAGAAGCATGCTGCATATGCTCAAACATACTCATTTGGAGGCTCAAACCATGGTCAGGGTCAACAAGCTGTGCCATTTCAGACCAACAAGAGTTCCCTTAAGGTTTTGCTGTTACATGGGAACTTAGATATCTGGGTAAAGGAGGCCAAAAACCTTCCTAACTTAGATTCGTTTCATAGAAAGTTAGGAGAAATGTTTTCCATATTGCCTGGGAAGGTTAACAACAAAATTGAGGGGCATATGTCTGATAAGATAACAAGTGATCCTTATGTCACAGTGTCAGTCTCAGATGCTGTAATTGGGAGGACATTTGTGATTAGTAATAGTGAGAACCCAGTTTGGAGGCAGAATTTTAATGTTCCTGTTGCACATTATGCTGCAGAAGTGCATTTTGTTGTCAAAGACAGTGATGTTGTTGGCTCACAGGTTATGGGTGCTGTGGGAATTCCAGTGGAGCAATTATATTCTGGCATGAAAATTGAGGGAACCTTCCCAATTCTTAATGCCAATGGGAAGCCCTGTAAGGCTGGAGCTATCTTGAGTTTATCAATTCAGTACACCCCAGTGGATAAAGTGAACATTTATCATGGAGTAGATTCAAGTCCTCATTCCCAAGGGGTCCCTGGTACCTACTTTCCACTTAGGAAATGCGGAAAAGTGACACTATATCAAGATGCCCATGTTCATGATGGTTGCCTTCCCAGTTTGAAGCTTCATGGTGATGTTCAGTATGAGCACAGGAGTTGTTGGCATGATATCTTTGAAGCAATAAGTCAGGCCCGTCGTTTGATATACATTGCAGGGTGGTCGGTGTACCACAAGGTTAAACTGATTCGAGATGGTAATAATGCAACAGATTGCATGTTGGGGGATCTTCTCAAAATCAAGTCACAAGAAGGTGTAAGAGTGCTGCTCCTTGTATGGGATGATCCTACCTCTAGGAGCATTTTGGGATTAAAAACAGTAAGGAACTAAGAAATTTTACTAGTATATATCACCACTATTCCATTATTAGCACAATTTGGGATCAAATATCTTTATATACTTTTCTGGTTTTTTTTTTTGTGTCTTCAAATACTACAATGGTTAGTGAATTTCCTTATCATTATGGTTTTTTGTTTTGTGAAGTGAAATTACAATAGAAATACAATTTTATTTTATTCCTCACAATAGCCCTTCTGAATTTAGTCGAGATTTCAATTATCAGACAATGAATTATCTAGTTTGTATTTGTTTGTACACGTTCCATTATTTATCTTTTGCTCAAGTTTTTCTTCCTTTGTATGGTCCACTTAATGGCAGGAAGGTAAAACACAATTCAAGTGGCTGACCCCAAGCAGCTTATTATCATTTAAATTTCTGATTTGAGGAGAATTATGCATCATTTTTCTCTTTCTTGCATCAAGTGGTTATTTTTATATCCTCTGTCATTATGTATTCACTGATTTCTATGAAATGTAGGAAGGCATCATGCATACCAATGATGAGGAGACTCGCCATTTTTTTAAGCACTCTTCAGTGCAAGTTCTACTCTGCCCCCGATCTGCTGGAAAAGGACATAGCTGGGTCAAAAAGCAGGTTTGATATAGATAAGTTGCAATATAATTATCAATTTTCCAACTACATGCTGTTTCCTTGAATGCAGCAGCTGCAGAATTGCGTCTCATAATCTTACCTGCTGCTGCTTTATTGGATGAACCTATTAAATCTGTGTCTTTTGTGTATATAGTGGTGTGGTCCTGAAGATTTCATTTTACTTTTATTTTCTTTATTGGATGTATTTGCATACAAACACACAAACATAGCATTTACTACTTATATGAGTGTTTTATACATACGAGTATGTATGTATGTATTTATTTATTTGTACAGACATGCATGTATTTCTCAAATGAGATTTTCTGTACTGGTACTTGCTTTGAATTTCTTGTTTTCTTATGTTTTATTATCAGGAAGTTGGAACAATCTATACCCATCATCAGAAAACAGTGATTGTCGATGCGGATGCAGGTCACTATAAACGAAAGATCATGGCATTTGTTGGAGGTCTTGATTTATGCATGGGCCGATATGATACTCCTAAACATCCTCTTTTTAGGACTTTACAAACAGTGCACAAAGATGACTATCGTAACACCAACTTCACGGTAAATCATTCGTTTAATTTTTTTAGTTTCCATGAGTGTAGTTGATCCAAATTTTGGAATATCATTATTCTCCTTTTTCTTGTCCTATGATATATCTGGCAAAGATGAATATTTTATTTGCAAAACTCATGCATACATGTTTGATTTTGTCAGTGTAACTGAGAAGAACTAAAATTATTATTGTTGAAAAAAAAAAGACAAGCACCCAAGCAGTTGCTTGATGTACGTTCCAATAACAGGATGCAATAACATACATATGGTTTATTTGTTATTGTGTTAATTTTGTCTCATCTTACACCTGAAATATAATAGACAAGGCTGAGCATGAGGAATCAACTTTAGAAAATATGATAAAGTTTCATGTGGGTATTTTCCCCCCATTTTAACCTTTATTTGGCTTCTAATTAAAATAGGAGCCTCTTGTTGGCTGTCCAAGAGAACCGTGGCATGATTTGCATTGTCGTATTGATGGTCCTGCTGCATATGACATCCTTATCAATTTTGAGGAGCGTTGGCAGAAGGCATCACAACCTCACGGGCTTGGAAAGCTAAAAGCATCATCACATGATGATGCTCTACTTAAGATCGAAAGAATTCCTGACATCACTGGGATAGCAGAGTTTCCTTGCCAAACTCAGAATGATCCAGGGGGTTGGCATGTACAGGTACAATTGATGTCAATCTTCTATTGGAGTTGGATTTTTCAATTCATGATTTCTTCTTCTTCTTTTTTTGGGGGGACTAAAATTTGCCACAATTGAAGGTTTTTCGTTCAATTGATTCCAATTCTGTGAAAGGATTTCCAGAGGACCCAAAAGATGCTATGAGCATGGTGAGAAAAATCCTTGGATATTCAACTCACTTGTTAAAATAAGACATTTGGTTATGTCCCAATGAAGGTAATGAACTAATATGTTTACATTGTTGTAACAGAATCTCTTATGTGGGAAGAATGTACTGATAGACATGAGCATACATACAGCATATGTGAAGGCAATCCGTGCTGCCCAAAAATTCATTTATATTGAGAACCAGTACTTCCTTGGGTCATCATACAATTGGGATTCTCACAGAGACTTAGGTGAGGAACTCTAACAAATGAGGTTAAGAATAGAGAAGTGAGACATAATTCTGTATCTTTAGAACATACTACTATAAAAATCATCCTTCGTTACTTTTTTCCTTTCTTGAAATTTCCTTGACAGCATGGAAATGGTATTCAAAGTGATTCCATTTCTTGTTGAATGTTTCAGTCCTTGTATTTCTATTACTAATATGTATTGTAGGTTGTCATAAAATTTAATTAGAAAAAATATAATACTTTCTTAGTCAAATTTTAGTATAAATGCTCTGTCAATTTTTGGTTTTGCAATCTAGTTACTGCCTTGATTTTGATTTTATTTACATAACAAGAACACAGGCAGAAATTTCAGTGTTTCTTACAAATATGTGATCCAACCCAGTGACCTGCAAAAGAAAAAAAAAGGGCATTACTGGACATGATCATATAGCACTGGTGTTTCAGATATGAGAATTTAGATATAGCAAAAAGCTAAAGATATACATGCTCTTGTTGTGTAGTCTTGGTGTAATCCAATTTAATCTCGGACAGGGTCTCAACACAATTAGCTTGGTGGCCAAAAACCATGTTTATTTAATAATATTGATATACTATTTGAATTTTTAAATGTGATAGTTGGATATTCTACAATAAGCTGACTTGCAGTATTTTATGCTATTTCGAATCGTTTCTGGTAATTGTCTATGTGGCAGGAAAGGTATGCTCTTTCAATATTTCAGAGGATATTGGAGAAGAAATAATAACAAGTTGGGTTGGGTTGGGAACATCATTGAATTCATAGTTATGAGCAATAAAGTATACTTTTCCCTGCAGGTGCCAATAATTTAATACCGATGGAAATTGCTCTCAAAATTGTTAACAAAATAAAAGCAAATCAGAGGTTCTCTGCATATATCATTATCCCAATGTGGCCAGAAGGTGTTCCTACAAGCACTCCCACTCAGCGAATTCTCTACTGGCAGGTAGATTGTTATTCTCTTTTCTCATTTGATGCATGCAGTTGTCATGTCTATCAGTTAGAAGTCAACAGTAATTCTTGAGACCGTAAGGCATTGTTTATGGGTTTCTTGCCACATAATTTTTACCCGGTTTTATTTTGATTTCTGCAGCATAAAACAATGCAGATGATGTATGAAATGATTTACAATGCTTTAAAGGAGGTTGGACTTGAGAACAAATATGAGCCACAAGACTATTTGAATTTCTTTTGCCTGGGCAATCGTGAGGCACCAGATACGGAAGACAGTTCAGGTGCAAGAAATTCAGCTGCAGTAAAGACTCCTCAAGTATTTCCCTTCATCTGCCTGAGTACAGTTTTCAGTTTTCTCTTTCCGAAATGTTAAGTTTCCATTTACAGTTAGGTCATTCTTTCACCTTTTTCAGTCTTGCTTAAGTGTACTGTATGTTGGTTATGTAGGTACTTACTCAGAAGAGTAGGCGTTTTATGGTTTATGTCCACTCCAAGGGAATGATAGTGGATGATGAGTATTTGATACTAGGATCTGCAAATATAAATCAGCGGTCCATGGAAGGCACCAGAGACACTGAAATTGCAATGGGTGCATATCAGCCTTATCATACCTGGGCAAGCAAACGTTCTAGTCCACATGGACAGGTAAGCTTAACAAAACAGAACTCTTTGCATTTACCTCACGGCTAGATATGTCTGTAAATGTACATGTAAAAGATGCTAAGTGAACTAGAAGGCTACTAGTATAGGGAAAAAAATTCCATTAAGTTCCATTAAAGTTGAGGAAGATATTTTTGGCATAATAAAATAGTAATTCATTGCAAACTTATCTTGAATAATTTTTTCTTGTGTGAGGCTCTGAGCATTGAAATTTCACGAGCCAGTTAGCAAATTATGTAGGCGTGTTACGTGTGAGAGTTTTCCTTAGTTACTGCTTAGTTGTCTAAGTTTGTGATTATCAAAGCAATAAGTACTTAACAAAAAACAAATGTGTCTGAGTGTGGTTCTGGCTATAGGTTTGCTTGATCTGTTTGAAAAATGCTTATAAATCTCTATGGTTTGTCTTTTGAAGAATGATATGATCAAAGCTTGAGAAAGACTCTTGCATGGAATTTAGTTTGGGTCATCTTTTAATCATAAGAGGATTCTCTGTTTGGCCGTAAATAGCTCAGGAAATCTGGATTCAGCATCCACATTCCCACAAAACCTCAAATTTGTGGGAATGTGGAGTCCCCCAAAACATATGGGTGTATCCACATTCTTAAAGAATGGAAAGTCACCCCCCCTGCTCTCTCTCCATTTAACTAATGAATTTAATGTTAAGATAATAAAATTAAAAAAAAAAGTATATGTTTTTTTTTTTAAAAATCGAGAAGTATGAGATTTATTTTCTCCACATAAATAATTAAAATTAAACCACGCAAGTGTCAATCTACAATTAGAAAATAGAGCATACAACGTTTATACTTTATAGTATAGTAATGCAAAGTGTTTTTTTTTTTTTATGAATCAATTTATATTTAAAACTAACCAATGCAAGGTCTTTATCCTATGTCCTCGTCTTTTTTTTTTTTTTTTTCCTTGTATTTATATATATATATATGAATTCACATGATACTTTTGGTATCTTTTCTTTTCTTGTATGAAGAAAACTCAATACATATATTTCAAGTTTATATATCTTTTTCATATGAACTTTAGATGAAAAAAAAAAAAGGACAAAAAAGACAAAAAAAAAACAAAAAAACAAAAAAACAAAAAAACAAAAACAAAAGGCAAAAGATGATCCTTCAAAAAATTTAGGAATAAATAACATAAAAATCTCATTTTTTCAAAAATTTTGCCTAACCAATCATGTACATCATTATATTTCCAAGAATCTGGGTTTAGGAGAAACTATTGGACTCTCCATCATTGATGCTCACCCAGAAAAGTTTAATGTTAATATTGTCTTAAGGAAACAAAAAACAAGTGCTATTGGCATTCATATTTTGATTTCTGTAATTCACCACTATCTTCTTATGTATGGATGCAGATATATGGATATAGAGTATCATTATGGGCAGAGCACATTGGAGCTCTCGAAGGATGTTTCAAACACCCAGAGAGCCTCGAATGTGTGAGGCGGGTAAAGTCCTTGAGCGAGCTCAATTGGAGACAATATGTAGCTGATGAGGTAACAGAAATGAAGGGTCACCTATTAAAGTACCCACTCGAAGTTGATCGAACAGGTAAGGTGAAGCCTCTTCCCGGCTGTGCAACATTCCCAGACGTAGGAGGAACTATAACTGGGACATTTACAGTCATTCAAGAAAACCTCACTATCTGATCCACTTCATGATACATAATCCCAGAATTGTTGACAATTTAGACCAATTATGTTCCCAATGAAGAGAGTATATATGCTTCCACTCTATGTTTGGCAAATTCTAGTATCTCACGTCATGATTCAATTGTATACTTTTTTTAATTTATTTTTTATGCCTATATTTGTTCATCCATTCTTATGTATCATAAGGTAGGATTAGAACTTACATTTGTTAGCCTGTTTGTTCAATTATTAAAGGAAGTGGGTTTTTTATTTTTTATTTTTTTTCTAATACTTATTTCATTTTTGGCGATGCATGGCAAGGAAACAAAACATTAGAAAAAAGAACCAAGAGCAGTGCACAAACTAAAAACAACTAAGAACAAAGCTAATGACCTATGTCCCACGTCTCCTGACATGGGAGTAAGACTTTAAAGAAGCCTACGTAGGAGCATCTTTTTGTGTTGGCTGTGAATTTTCAAAGAAAAGGCTGTTCGATCCACAATTGAAAAAGAAATATTCTCTAAGTTGAATAGTTCTTCTACCTTCCAATTTCATCTGTTTTTTTTTAGTACGGCTTACCAATTCAGCAGTTACATCATGTGATAATATTTTTTAGAAAAAAAAAAAAACGAATTACACCCAAATTTGTCATTTTGATCCATTAAGTTCACATAAATAAAAATAAGTTTTATGTGAAGGCCACAGGATCGGAGCTCCAAATAACCGTTCCAACGCTGCTCTAACAAGAATACTTTCCGGCAGCTTGATCCTTCAAGTATGGTCATTGGGTGGCTCACAGTGTGGTGGTTTAGTGGGGCTCTAAGTGACCAACTGAGTAAGGTGATTTGTGGTTTGATTTATACGTTGTTACGGGCAAAATGGTTGAAATTTTGGGATTTATTAGGCAATAATTGAGTGGGTTTGAGATTAATGCTATTCAGTTTTTATTTTACTAAATGTGTGTGTGTGTGTGTGTTTTTTTTTTTTTTTTCATAATAGATGAAACATGGGTTTTAGATTGTAATTCAGTTTTGATATACATACATACACACACGTGTGTGTGTATATATATATATATATATATATACTGTTAACATCTAAATCATGGTGTTGCAAAAATGTTGTGAGGGTTTAACTTTTCATTTGCAATGGTTGGTTGCTTTCTTTTCTTTTCTTTTTTTTTTTTCTTTTTTTTTAATACAAGAAAAAAATTCTACTGTACTCTAATCTACATGTATATGTATGTGAAGCTCTCTTCTGAAAATTTGAATCCTAACCCATACCTCCCACACTCCACAAGCACTTATACTTGTGAAGTGACTATCGCGCCAAGGGTGCACGGTGGCGGTTAGTTGCTTTCAATTGTCGATGATTCGGTACTCTAATTAGCTTACATTTAGTGAATTTTTTATTATTTAATTGTTTTAATTTTAGAGTTTATTTTTTATTTAAAATATATTAACAAATTTTAATTATTAAAAAATATTTCTTCAATGGCTAATAGCAACCTTTTTATCGGAAGGATGAACATGGAAACATGGTTGAATTTAATGGACCAAAATGACAAAAATGAAATTACAAAAATTTAAAATGACAATTGTCCAAATTAAAATAGTGTAATTTGTATTTTTTTTTTAATACTAAGAAGTGTAATATCCTAAAGAAGTGTAATATCCTAAACATTTGGCATTCAATATTGTCCACATATATGGGATCATTGTTAATAATAATAATAAAAAAGTGATATGATATAATCGAAAATTAGTAGTTATATATATATATATATATAGAGAGAGAGAGAGAGAGAGAGAGAGAGAGAGAGAGAGAGATGGCTAGTGTTTATAAATAAGAGAGTTTATACAAAAGTAGCACTCCCTCTCCAAATACATTAAGTCTTATACATAACAACGGTAAATAAAAGAAGGGCAACTATCATATTCTTCTACTTTGCTTGCTTGCTCTCTTCCCATTTTTGCTAGTCTATCTGCACAACTATTAGCCTCACCAAATACATGACTTGGATGAGTGGTGTATTGCTGGTCCAATAAATTCTTGCAATCACAAACCAAAGCAACAATATCAAATGCCAAATATAACATAGGATTAGGGCTATCTAAACCCAATTGGAGCTCGAAAACCTGGCCAAACCACCCAACGTCAACCTGATTCCAGCCCGAACCGAAGCTCCAGTTGGTTGGTAGCGAGTCTCCGTTTTCAAGAACCGACACCAGTAGGTAGAGTGGTGGGTTTCCTTCTCCAAAACCTGAGTCACTCAACCCGACTAGAGCTATATACGAAATTCAACTAAATCCAACAAGATTAAGCTAAATTTGGTGAGATCTTGATCATATCTAGTGAGATTTAGCCAGATCTGGCCAAATCACAGTTTCAACAAAAGTTTGTAAATTCCGGCAAAAATTTTGCAAATTTCGGCGAAATTTTGTAGTTTACGGTAAAGTTTACCATCGATCGATCGACCCGAGCACACCCGAACCCGAAATCGACACGACTAATTGATGTCAGTGGTCAGTTTCGAGTCCCTCCACTCGACACTGATGGGTCAGGTCTAGGCTGGGTCCAAAACCGATTTGGCCCGACTCTTGGACAGGCTTACATGGGATGTTAACTAATTAATCATAAGTTGTGAACCTACTTCCAAAATGATATGTTTATATTATAGCCAATAAAATTGGAGGCTTTCATTTGTTTCTTCTTTCATCATTTTTTTTAAAAATTTATTTTAACTGCATCTCTTTAAAGTGATGTGTTGTGATTTCCCTAAACCATCTTATTAATCTGACCTATAAATACATTGGTTAATTTTATTACGAAACACTAATAAACTAGTAAGCAAAACTAAATCTAATTTCCTAAATAGTTAACAAATTTATGGTATAAAAAAATAGATATTATACTCAAATATGATGTCACTTTAGATAAATTCTCATAGATCAGCACTTTGTTTAACGACTGAGACAGAGAGTTCTTTTGGACAATAGGAATCGTATCCAAGTCAAAAGGGTATAATATACAGTACTCTGCAGGGGCATCAAGCGCGATCCTCAGCGCACGATAAGTTGATAACAAGTAACAACTCACTATCCTCTATGCACGATAACAAGTAACAACTCATTATCCAGCAGATCACAAGCGGACAACAATTTTCTTAAATAGATATACTACCCGCACAATAAAATAGGAAGAAAAAAAACCCATGTGATGTAGTGCTTCTCATTAACTTTGCATAATTATATTCACAACTTTTTTTAAAAGTGAAAAATAGATATGATCGGATCGAAATCAGTGTATGATTTTTTTTTTTTAATTTTTTTTTATGACAATGTATGAAATTTATAAGTGTGAATCCCAAATTAAACTAAAAAAAGAGTGTTCTAATTTCCAAGATAACTTATTCATGATTTGAAATTTATATTCGTCATGCAAATTACAAAATACACTCTAAGGAAAAAGAAAAAGAAAAAAGAGATAAAGTTTGAGTTCAATGTTCAATTGTACAGAATTCATCATAATTGTGACATATGTTTACTTTTAGTCACGTATCATTATTCCAATGAGTCCAATATACTTAGTGCAATGGTCACTCCACAAGTATAAATGTTTATGGGGTGTGGGGAGCAAGGACTAGTGTTCAAGTCTCCAGGAGGGAGTTTCACATATATATACACTTAGATTAGACTAAAGTAGAAATTTTATGTTGTATAAAAAAAAAAAAAATTCAAGAATGACTCCAAGTAGTTTTGATTTAACTAATAATCGGAGTAATATTATATTTCAATTCCACTTTTAACCAAAAAAAAAAACTTTCAATTGGTAAACAAATCCAACAAGGTATGATCTAGGAGTTCAAGTCAATCTTTCACATTATATATATATATATATATAGATTTTTTTTTTCAAAGCAATTTCATGCAACTATTTAAGGGATTAAGAATGAGAGGGACTTCAAAAATTTAAGAGAGAGAGGGGGGGGGGGGGGAAGAGGCAATAAAACGCAAAAACAAGGGTGAAAAGTATTTTATTTAACTCCTATAATAATATGGAAAAATTAAGCACACTACAATCATGAGAAGAGTAGTGCCTAAGTCATAACTCAAATCACTGAAGGCACACAAGTTATCTTATAAGAATAACTTTATCAACCAGTTAATCCTTAGGAAGATTAAAACACAAAAGTTAAAAAACAGGTGAAGTTTTAACCATGGTTTTAAAAATCAGTACTGTTAAAGAATCGATTTTGGCCTTGGTTCTCAGTTTTATCCAATTTTTGATCGATTTTGGCCAATTTTGGGACTTTTTATTGAACCGAATTAGTGCTCGGTATCGTTCTAGATTGAACCGATTGGTCCAATCTAGTTTTTAAAACTATGGTTTCAACTTTGCCCAAGAATGTATTCTCCAAGGAAAGGAGTCCTCCTTCCTCTTGTTGGAGTTGTAGACCCCACCATTTATTGCACACTAGGGAGCACATCTCCTATGAGAGAGGGGGGGGGGGGGGGGGGGGGACTCCTTCCACTGGTGTAAATAATTTTCTAACTACCCAACCACAAAGATTTGAGCACCAAATTCAAGAAAGTTGCTTAAACTCTATTATGGAAATTGACAATTATGATGCAAGGATAAAGAATTCCGGTCATAATGGAGTCAGTTATGTGACTTATGTCTATTACATAAGAACAATTCCACATAAGGAAGGACTCATAGATACAAATATGAGACAACAACCATAATCAATAAGTAGTTTATGCCTTAATCCTATTTCCTAAGTTACTCATTAGAGTTGTTGATATCATGCCATAAATGCAGTGGCGGCTCCATGATTTTTTTTTCTAGGGGGTCAACAATGACAGAGCTAGAAATTTGTCATGGGGGATTAGTAAAAAATAAAATGATATATTTTTTTCTATACATACAACTTCCATATTATATACAATAATCTAAAATAATTTTCTAAATACAATTCAATATACAATACGACTATATTGTACAATAGTCTAAAAAAGTTATTTATAGTTTAAGGATCGGTAAGACAACAAATATAATTAAATAATTAACCATACATTTTTGTGAAATTAATAATAACTCATTATATTTATATGTATTATCAATTAAATAAATAAAAAATGATAAAGAAGAATAGTAACATACCTAGGAGTAGAACTAGGACTCTAGGAGTAAATGTGAAACTAAGAAAAAAAAACAGTAACTAATATAAGTTTTTGCTTTTAAAGTGTATGGCTTTTTAATCATACACGTGGTCGTTCTCTTGAAATTTGAGCAAGCACTAAAAGACTTCTTGGACTTGGAAATCTGTAGAATATTTATCAAACTATTTGATCAAATAAAGAGAGAAACTAAGAAAATATAGAAGAGGGGAAGAGAGATAAGGAGAATGGGAAAGAATAACATATGTAGATAGAAATTTGTTGGTTGTAATAGTAGTGTAATTTTTTGCTTATGAAAAAAAAGTGTAGGGAAAAACAGCTTCATTTTGTTGTTAACAATAATGTAAGCCAGAGTCTCGGAGAGAAGATTTATTTATTTTAACGAATGAGCAAAAATTGAAACATTTTTAAATAAAATTCAATACACAAAAATTTTATAACAAAATATAGTTGGCAAGTTATTAATGATAGGTAAAAAATGATGCTAATTGTGGGTCCAAATAAAAACTAGTTACAACTTGCCATAAAACATTTATTGTGAAAATATTATGAAAGTAGCATTAAGATGATCATATTCACTTTCTCCACACAAAAAAAAAAAAAAAAAAAAAAAAAGAAGAAGAAGAAGAAGAAGAAGAAGAAGATGATCATATTCAAATTTATTTTAGTTGGGTTTAAATAAAATTTAGGGTCAAGGTGTTCAAATTTTTATTTTAAGGTGGGTAAAAACAAAAGTTAAAAAAAAAATTATATATATATATATATATATATATGTATATAATTTAACAAGTTAGGGGGTTCATTTGAACCCCCTGGCTTGAACATAATGCTGCCACGGCATAAATGTGCCAAAGATATCCTAAATACAAGAAAATAAATAAAATGTTGGTGACCTCAAATGCTTTCTATTTTTTAATTAGGAAATGTTAACGGATGCCTTAAGAATATTGGTTTATGAGATATTTTTAGAAATTTTTTATGGAAAAATTAAAAAGTAATGAATTTTTTTTAACAATTTTCTACATTTCCCATAAAAGTAGTATTAAAACTTTCTTAAAATAATTTATTAACAAATATTTTAAAAACATTCGTTAACACTTAACATGACCCTTTTTAATTTTGGTGTCATTTATTTATCTAAAAAATCATAAGAACTAATAAATGCTAAAAGTCTCGTAACTTAATTGATATATATTTTTTGTATTTTCAATGAAACTGTCTAAAGTTTAAATATCTCCTACTCTATTGTAAATTGACTATTGTTTATTATTAAAAAAAAAAACAAAAAAAGGAAATTTTCAGAAGATTAGAATCAAACAAATAAAACTTCCCAATAAGCGATTATCTTGAAGTGATCCAACAAATTATGCCATTCAGTTTGATTAAATGCTTTTGCTTGTTTGCTTAAAAGAAAATGTTTTTGCTTGTTATCTTCCTAACTCTATTCAAGAATGTGTTATAAATTTTGGACAAGTCAAGTCAAGTGCACTGAGCTAAGCGTTACTCATAAATATTAACAATTTTTTCAACAACTAAAAGTGATACTGGAAATAAAATACAAATAAAACAGTTCTTTTTCTCATGATTTTGGCTTTGGTCTTCTTATTTATGTACACATTTTTTTTTCCCATTGACATAAAAGTGATTATATGTACTTATTTTCACTATAACACTTAGTCATTACGGAACTCGTGGTCCTAATGAAAAGAGACATTGCCCCCAAAACTTTCTAAATTTTTGTTGTTTTCTTGTTGTAATGATTATTTCTTTCGGCTACTAAAAAGAATCTCAAATATACATTCCCAATCTGACCAAATACCTTTTGACATAAAATATAAACTTTTCCATGTCAACATTTTTAAAATATTATGGTTAGCACTTGTATTTGTGCTTGCATAATAATGAAAACATTTTAGCCAATTAAATCTAAAATTTACGGTTCTTCAGAAAAAAAAAAAAAAATCCAAAATTTACTGACATCATGTCACATAGAATTGTGTAAAAATATATGATTGCTACTATAATCTTGTAAATTTACACTAACAATTTTTATTTTGCATTTAGCTTTTTTATTTTTTTCGTATCTTAAAAAAAATGTTTTTGCTTGTTATCTTCCTAACTCTATTCAAGAATGTGTTATAAATTTTAGACAAGTAGTAAAGTCAAGTGCACTGAGCTAAGTCTTACTCATAAATATTAACAATTTTTTCAACAACTAAAAGTGATACTGGAAATAAAATACAAATAAAACAGTTCTTTTTCTCATGATTTTGGCTTTGGTCTCCTTATTTATGTACACATTTTTTTTTTTTCCCATTGACGTAAAAGTGATTATATGTACTTATTTTCACTATAACACTTAGTCATTACAGAACTCGTGGTCCTAATGAAAGAGATATTGCCCCCAAAACTTTCTAAATTTTTGTTGTTTCTTGTTGTAATGATTATTTCTTTCGGCTACTAAAAAGAATCTCAAATATACATTCCCAATTTGACCAAATACCTTTTGACATAAAATATAAACTTTTCCATGTCAACATTTTAAAAATATTATGGTTAGCACTCGTATTTGTGCTTGCATAATAATGAAAACATTTTAGCCAATTAAATCTAGAATTTACCGTTCCTCAAAAAAAAAAAAAAAAAATCCAAAATTTACTAACATCAAGTCACGTAGAATTGTGTAAAAATATATGATTGCTACCATAATCTTGTAAGTTTACACTAACAATTTCTATTTTGCATTTAGTTTTATTTTTTATTTTTTTCGTATCTCCAAAATAAAGAAAGAGAGTGAATGATAGTTGTTGTGCATGAAAAAAAGAGAAACAATTTTAAAAATATAGAAAATTTGACATCTTAATAAAGAGATTAAATTCTATCCAGACTTGGTGTAAACAAAGGGTTTACACCCTCCAATAAAGATATGTCACATCATCATATTACTAGATACGCAAAGAAAAAATAAAAAATAAATTGCAAAATGAATAGTGCTAGTGTAAATTTACACAATTACTATAGCAGCTCATGTATTTTTACATAACTTTACACAGTTTAATGTGAGTGAATTTTGGACTTGGTTGGCTAAAATGTGGTCATATTTTTATTATACAAGCAATGATGTGAAAGCTCTTAGCGATCAATTTCAATTAGTCTATGAAAAATTAATTACTAATTTTAAAGTTTTCAAATTAAAGCTTTATTTTTCTGGAAAATGAATCCCTTTTTCAAAAAGCAATTTTAGAAAATTATATCATTTTCCTATGTTTCATAGTGATCTTAAAATAAATTGAAATACTATATCTTGACTTTCCTTATTTAGTTTTGCATAAGATAGAGTTGGTTTTCTTATTTAGTTTTGCATGAAATAATGTTGTTTTCTAGAAAATTTTGGTGGAAATTAATTCTATCTTACACTAAGTTAAACATGGAAAATTAAAAGATAGCTTTCCTTGAACGCTCTGTTTGTTTCGAAAATGATATTTTTTAGAAAATGAGTTATTTAAAAAAAATGATGTCAATAAAGAGCTTATAGAAGCAATAAAAGTTTGTCAACACAATTATTGTGAAAATTATTATGTATGTTTGTGCTTTTGAAAGTTTCCTACTCTCTCAACTTCTTTTCAACAATTTATCTTGACAACATAGATCTTAGGTTATTGCCACATCAATAGAAACTTCTTCTTTTTATTTATTTTTGTCATTAGTCACGTAAGCAATTTTTATGTTAGTAATTTTCATCCAAAAAATAACGATATTAACTAAATTAATACAAAACTAAAATGATAGGATCCAAATTAAAATATAATATAACTAAATTGATACGAAACTAAAAGATTAGAGACTAAATTATAATATTATGATATAGTGTAAAAAATAAAAACCAAATAAAATGTTTACCATCAGTAAATTAAAAAACAAAAAGTGTGAGACCGGATTTATATTCCCCTTTATTAGTCCAAATCTCAGGCAAGTTTTTTATTTTATCGAAAAAAATTTATTTCCTCACAACGTTAACCAAAAAAACCATGATAAAAACGAGTGAGGTCCCCACTTGTGATAATTCCTCAAACTCTTTACATTAAATTAAAGCAACACCTAGGTCCCACCATCGCTGTCCTAAAAAATACAGAAGTCTATGCTACAAGATCCCATATATCTTCCCAAATATTGTGTGTTCACTAATATATATATATATATATACTCCCACCAGATCCAAATCTCTCACATTCTCACATTTCTTACATAATATATCATCATCTCTATCTATCTCAGATGGGTTTTCCAGCAAATGGAGATTCAGCAACCGACAAGCCGTACAAATTCCTGATCTATGGTCGCACCGGTTGGATTGGCGGTTTACTGGGCAAGCTTTGCCAAGCTCAAGGCATCGACTTCGTCTATGCCTCTGGTCGCCTCGAGAATCGCTCCTCACTCGAAGCCGACATCGCGGCCGCCAAGCCAACCCACGTGTTCAACGCCGCCGGCGTCACCGGCCGCCCCAACGTCGACTGGTGCGAGTCCCACAAAGTCGAGACCATTCGAATCAACGTTGCTGGAACACTCACTTTGGCTGACGTGTGCAGAGATAAGGGTATCCTCTTGATCAACTACGCCACTGGATGTATCTTTGAGTATGATTCGGATCATCCACTTGGATCCGGTATCGGGTACAAGGAGGAAGACACCCCTAATTTCATCGGATCTTTTTATTCCAAGACCAAGGCCATGGTACTGGGTTTAAACTTTAAACTTCTTCTTTTTTTATTTTTATTTTTTAATTTTAATTTTAATTATTTTTGTGGTTGGCTAGAAATGAAATGTCATTGTAGATGTAACGTTTTAGGGAACTAGGGCCTTCTTAAACATGTTTAGATCTGACATTTTGATTCGTAAGATTTTTTTTTTTCCTGTCTAGATCTGACACAACGATTTGATTGGATTTGTAGCAGTTACGTAAGCATGATGTTTCTTAGCGGTACATTTTTGACTTCATGAAATTGAGCTGAAATGTCGCATTTTGCATGATTGCATATATTGAAATGAAAAAAAAAAGAAAAAAAAAAGCATATATTGAAATGATACCAAGAAATGTTGCATTTGCTTGTGTAGATTGTTGTTTTATGGTGCGTTGTACTTGTTCAATAAATTAAAGTTTATAATCGAACCTATCATTAAAAAAATGTGGAAAAATAAAATGGTAACGAAAACATGGATCTTAATTCTTAGTATGTTTATTTTCATAAAAAAATGAAACTTTATTTTTTAAAACAATATATTGGAGTAAGGGTACATGATCTTAGACAATTAGATCAACAATTTTATTTGATTTGTAAGTTACTCATGTAATAGTAGATCGTAGGTCGTGAATTCCACGATCTCATTATCCACCTAGTCTTAATAAGTGGGGAGGTGGTGTCATTTTTGAGCTTAAATCTCATTGGCCAATTGGATCAGCAATTATCTGATTAGTAAATTTCAAATTTTAGATCCAAAATTTTCATCTAAAATCCTTCTCAATTTTAGGAGCTACTAGGCTTTTGGTTTTGATTGAACAGTTGAATAAGAAGTTGATGGTTGCCTGGTCATAATTTTCTGATATGACAATGATGGTGCATCTTTTGTGACTATTATACTTTAATACACATTAACCATACACACATTCATCCTCTTGCATTCACATTCATATCTGGTAAAATAGAGCAAGATGAATGGTTGATGGCTGTTCTGATGTATAGATTGTATGGTACTCTGACTCTGGCTCCTTATTTGATATTTGAAAGGTTGAAGATCTGCTCAAGAATTATGAAAATGTCTGTACCTTGCGTGTTAGAATGCCTATCTCATCTGATTTGTCCAACCCTCGCAACTTCATCACAAAGATAACTCGATATGAGAAGGTAGTTAACATTCCAAACTCAATGACCATCTTAGATGAACTACTCCCAATCTCGATTGAAATGGCAAAGAGAAATCTCACTGGAATCTGGAACTTCACAAACCCCGGAGTGGTCAGCCACAATGAGATACTAGAGATGTACAGGGAATACATTGACCCCAACTTCGCATGGAAGAACTTTACTCTTGAGGAGCAAGCTAAGGTGATCGTTGCCCCAAGAAGCAACAATGAGCTTGATGCCACAAAATTGAAGCAGGAATTCCCTGAACTCTTGTCCATCAAGGAATCACTCGTTAAGAATGTATTTCAACCAAATAAGAAGACTGCTGGAGCTTAATACTTTTAGGTTCGAATTTTTCACTTTCCCTGCTATTTATTTTATTTTGTTCTTGTGGGGTTTGATAAGAGCTCCCATCATATGAGTTCCCCCTTTTCCCACACAACACTCTTGATTGCCCTATTTGTATTTGAATGTCATATTTGTATCCAATTGGTGATGAATAAATTGATTTGAAGTGATATTTCAAGTTCTACATTCTTATAATGTTTATTTATTTATTTCTCTGTATTGTATGGCTAAATCTGCTTTATATTTGAGAGTTGGGATTTTTCTGATGTTTGGCATTTGCAATTTAATTGGGAATGTGGTAGATTAAATACTTCATTGGTGACCTGTTTTTGTTTATGATGTATGGCAGCTGCTTTTTGGTTGAGCTTAATTGTTTAAGTATTAGATCTTCAATCTCTGTCATACAATTTCTAATTCTTAGAGTAAGTAGTTGCTTTTCTCTTCCCTAATCTTGTAGCCTGTTGTAATAATCAATTAATCACAATACTATAGGATTTTAATTGGACAAGACAAAGGTATCATGTTTTGGTTTGTTATGGGGGTAAAGATACATTTAAACCAAAAAAGTTCTTGAGACATGCAGCACGGGCACGCAACATATGTTAGCTGCCCAGGGCCAAGGATCCTGTTATTTTTGTTGCATGAATTAGTTGCCTTTGAATTCGTAATATTTTCTTCTCTTTGGGTCTAAGCTCAGTTGTAAAATGGGATTAGATTATTACTTTTAGTCAAGATTGCTGGTGCCTGGTGGTAAGACTAATAATGTTCAAATCTTATTGATTCTAAAAATACTGGTTTCTTTACCACTGCAGTCTGGTCTTTGAAAGATTTCATCTTTCCAAGGCATGAGAATGTTATATCTACCTTGAGAGAGGTAGATAGGCATGTGAATCAGTAGTAAACCATTCCTGATTCCAAGCTTTTCCGAACTTTGTGGTTGTTCCAGAAATCTCCTCACCTCTAGTTCTAGTGTGGAAGTATAATTGATTGAACAGAGAAAATTAAATATTTGAAAGTCATTGAAAAAATATTAAAAAACATAGGTTGGCTCAAAATTGTCATCATTTATGGTCTCCTTCTTCAAATGAGAAGACAACAATAGCAGTAATTGACATGCCATCTCAAATGCACAGAGACCTCAATGTCAGTGTCCGAGGTTTCCATTCTTGTGTATCCTCATTCCTCTATCCTTGTGTGATACATGGAGGAATCTTTAAAATCTGAGACATGGAGAAGGAAGACTGTAGAGAACCAGGGAGAAATGTGTAAACCGTCTCACCACACTCCACATGAATGGTCCAGATATAATTGGCTGTTGTGTAATATTTGGGCCACAGTCCTGCACTGTAAACGTTTTTTTCTCTCCAAGGACAGAACGACGAGAATGATGGCTTTATGGTGACAGCAATAGAGGCGGGCATGTGCATACTGAGAGTGTCGGTTGAGTTTGGTGAGCCAACGTTGGCGAATGTTCTATTGAATACAACTTTGATTCGGTGGTCATCATCCGTGGCTAGGCAGAAATGAATGAGGGGTAGTTAAGGTCCGAAGCTCTTCTAGGCTTCAAGGTGTTGCAAGAGATGCTGTTGTCTCTAGTGATGACTGATGAGTTTTAGCCTGGTGGTATTGTAGCCTTGCTTGCACAGGAAGTCTATGTAGTCTGCATTAGCCTGGTGGTATTGAGGGTCAACTTTTATGTTCGTTAACTTTTTAAATATATTTTTATGTAATTTTCGTAATTTTAGGAGTTCCGTTTTTATTAACTTGATTCTAACTTCTAAGTGAATTTCTATGCTTTTTTATTGTATTATTTAGGATATGTTTAAGTTTTTTTTTTTTTTTTTTGGAAAATAAGGTTTTTTCGGAGCAAAAAGGCTTGTAATCTGTAAAATGAAAGCAACAATTCGCTTTCAATAAAATTGAAAATTTTATTTATAGAAAATTGTAGAGTTCTAGCTAGAATGATATCTAGGGTTTTCACGTTTTCCATTTTATGAGATGGATCAAAAATGCTACTGATAGGGAGAGAGAAGAGAAGGGCGGTAAGGGTACAAATTTGACGTCACCTCAAATGCACGTACAAACCTCAATGCTAGTAATACTAATACACAATTCATTAATTAATTTATTTACAACTGCTAAGTTGAAAATTTATTATTGATTTTGATGTAAGTACACCACTGACAACCATGATCATGTTGAGAGAGTAAGAGCCCCAAACTTTGGCCTAGTAACTTTATTGTTTATTACTAATAACTTGCAACCTCAAAAAGTTGTAAGAAAATTTGTGTGATAGACTTATTGTCAATATTTGTGTTTGAAGATCCCGTTCTTGTGATACATGGAAGAACCTTTGGAGTCTGGTTTTTCCTGAGACGTTGAGAAGGAAGGGTATCCGTATTGAGAACCTGGGAGAATTGTGTAAACCACAAGTGGGCTTCTCACCATATAATCTCCATATTTCCACATGATTGCACCAGATATAATTGGCTGCTGTGCAATCTTTGGACCATAGACCTGCACAGTAAACCATTTTTTCTCTCCAATGGTAGAGAATGACAACACAGACGGTTCCACAGTGAATAATAGAGGCTGGCATGTATGTACTAAAGAGTAGGTTGAGTTTGGTGGGCCAACGTTGGTGACTGTCCTAGTGAATACAGCTTTAATCTGCTGGCCATCTTCCACGGCAACAGAGAATGAGGGATAGTTAAGGTTCCATGCTCTTCCAGGCTTTAAGGTATTGCAAAAGCTACTGTTGTCTCCGATGATGAGTCTTAACGTCGTGGTATTGTAGCCTTGCATGCAGAGGAAGTCTAATCTGCCTCATATGCATCATAGACAAGCCCAAGGGTCTACTGCTTGCAATGGGTTGATGTGCCCAGATCCATACGCAAATTCAAGGTCTTCATGCTTCTTTGGGTCCGTATCAGAGTGAGAGAGAGTAAACTACGCTTTATAATGTGTGTCCATATCAGAGTGATTTAATAGTCTATGAATTCAATTTTTCCAACAAAACAGTAGAAAGTATGGCATGTTGCATCATTTTGCCATTTTCTCAGGTTTTGTCACGCTAATTTATAAACCTTTTATAGTTAAATTAGTGGAAATTTTAACATTTTCTATAACAAAATTGACTCGACCAAAGTCATGTTCTAGAAGTCAAGTTTATTACTTCACCTGTGGTCATGAGGGCAGATTTAATGGCAGCAGGTGACCAGTTCGGATGGGCAGCCTTAAGGCCCTTAAAATAGGCAGCTGCACCACTAGTGTGAGGGCAAGACATTGATGTCACAGACTCTATCTTGAATTTGACACTTTAGTGTTGTCCATATCCACGAAAGGTGGTCCAGGGGCGGTGAGATCAGGCTGCATATGTATCCACCCAAGCATAATTTTAACATATCAAGCCATGTTCTAAAACTGAAACTAAAATTATAGATGAAAACAGTTTTGTAAACTAAGTACTCATTTTCTATATCACCTTGAGAATGTCTGGGGCGAATGCGATAGGGTTGGGTCCCCTAGAAGAAAATGATACAACATAAGGTGCCATGACATCCTTCCATGTCTCACCAACCAGAATAGTGGCAATCGGTTTTCTAACAAGGGTTTGAAGTATTTCATTAGGATATTGAAGAAAGTAAGCAATTTATGCCATCAATGATTTATTTAAAGATAATTAGTATGGCAATTTATTTACTCTGTTGATCTGATGTAGTTTAAAATTTTGAGGCCATCTTCCACACTAAATACTGTTGCTGGCAACGGGAAGCTGAAAGCAACATCAGTAAATGATGAGTCAGCCATAATGGTTCCCACACCATTGGCTAATAGGATGCCAGTGCCATCGATGGCTGCTTCACAGAAAACAATCTTTCCCTGTACTTTGTATGAATTCAGGACACCATCAAAGCAACCTTTTGAAATATCCAGGTCAGCACCTGCAGAGTAGTTTGCAGCATCTCCACCCCAAATCAAGGGAAATGATGTTCCATTGAGTTTGAAGCTGGAGAGACCCTTCATTAGATCATTCAAACAATTAGTATGGTATTAGCGAAGATTAACCTATTGAAATGCATTATTTTAAATAGAATAACTTCAATAAAAATACTCAACAGTATAGGCTTGTCATTGCCAAGCACAACTTGAGCAACAAATTTCCTGTCAATGGTGCCGGCAGCAACACTCAATATCCAAGGTGCATGATTGATGACGCTTAATGCGACAGGCCCTGAGTTTCCAGCAGAACATGAGGTCAAGATGCCTTTTCTCATGGCATGGAAAGACCCAATAGCAACTGGTCCTTCAAAATATGGACGAAACCCACTGAAACCAAGGGACACCGAAATAATGTCCACTCCATCTGCTATTTCATCGTCAAATGCGGCTAGGATGTCTGCCGAGTAACATCCAGATGACCAGCAAACTTTGTACATTGCAATCCTTGCACCAGGAACTCCACCTCTTGCAGTTCCTTCTGCTAGCCCAAAGTAGCTCGCTCCAGCTACCTCCCTCCCTGCGGCTGTTGAGGATGTATGCGTTCCATGACCTTCGGAGTCTCTTGGGGATTTGATGTCTGTGATGTCATATTTGCCATGACTGTTGTAGTAACGGGCTCCAATGATCTTGCTGTCATTTTAGAATTTCTGTGAGTTGCTATCAAAGATGAATGCCTAACAGACGAATGTCATTTATCATTTCTTAAGTTTGTGTCTCAAGTCATGTAATAGTTACCTGTGTCCCCTGTCCCAAAAGTTGCAAGACAATCACTAATGATTTTGTGTCCCTAGTATGGAATAATCTTCAAAATGTAGTGACTCATCTTATTTGTGCTAATCGCGATTTCGAACTTTTTAGTTGTTGGTTATTTGCCATCAATAAAACAAACTCGTATCTCAACTTGTTAATAATCTATTCCTTTGGAGTTTAGACAGTCACTAGGCGCATCTCCAACAAATTCATCAAATTTTTGTACCGTTTGAAAAATGAACAGTAACTTTTACTTTTATTTACCCACTTTTTCAAATACAGTTTTCAACAGATTCTTTATTCCATTCTCTATTTCATTTAAATATTATTTATTCATTTATTATTATTATTTTTAATAACTACATATCTTTCAACATTTTTTTATTCAACACCTAATTATTATAATAGGAAAAAAGCATTTGAAAAATGAACAGTAGCCCATCAAGTCTGATGGGACTTGACAAGCTACTGTTCACGAGCCAAAAAAAATTGAGGTATAGAGAACCGGTTGGAGCATGAACAGTAGCATATATTCTCTATATTTTGGCTATGCATACCCTATTGAAGATGCTCTAACATGACCCATTTTATTTTCTCTTAAATTTTCTCAATCTCATTCATTCTTACCCATGGCAATTCTCACATAAGTTCTAGGCAGAAAGAGAGCTCACTTGTTACAAGTGAAGTTGGTACCTTGGCATTTACCCTTCCATTTACTTGGTGGAGAGCTGAGCCCTTCATCATTGAAGATATCCGATTCTGGCCAGATTCTTGCAACACAACAGATGTGAAAAAACTCAAATTTGAGCATTTGCTTTGTCTTTTATGCAAAGCAAAGTGTTGACCTGTGTCAAGAAGCCCAATAATGATGTCTCCTTCTTGAGGGCTTCCAAGTTTGCCTTTTGAGGGTGTTAGAAATACTGAATTGAAGTATTGTATTTCATAATCAAGGAATATACATGTGATGCCTTTATATAGGAGGCATATGTGTGCGGTACAAGTAAGCATATGTGTGTGGTACAAGTAAAGTGTAGTACAAGTAAACTAGCTGGGCCTAAAGCCCATAATATACATTAACAGCCCCCCTCAAGCTCAAGGTGGATGTGAGACCAGCTTGAGGTTGTCAACCAAATCACGAGTGCGTCCCTTAGGAAGTGCCTTTGTGAAGATATCTGCAAGTTGATCTTTGGAGGAGACGGAGAAAAACTTGAGAGCACCATGGACAAGATGAGAACGGATAAAATGACAATAAATCTCGATGTGTTTAGTCCATTCATGGAAGACGTCATTGTGAGCAATATGAATGGCACTCTGGTTGTCACAATAAAGGGGAGTAGCAGAGGATGCGGACACACCCAAATCCTTAAGAAGCCATCGTAACCAAAGGAGCTCAGATGTGGTGTCAGCAAGAGCACAATATTCTGCTTCAGTACTAGAGCGGGCCACGAAAGTTTGTTTCTTACTTCGCCAAGAAATCAAAGAAGAACCAAGGAGAAAGCAATAACCTGTAGTGGACCTACGATCAGTGGGATCTCCTACCTAATCAGCATCAAAGAATGCACGGAGTACAAGAGGAGACTGAGCTGAGTAGAAAAGGTCATGGAAGAGAGTGCCCTTCAAGTATCATAGAATGTGCAGAACAGCAGCATAGTGAGTCGATCGTGGAGCAGACAGGTACTGGCTCACCTGATGAACAACATAAGAAATGTCTGGACGAGTAACTATGAGATAAACTAGGCTGCCAACCAATCGTCTGTAAAGAGAGGGATTAGACAATGGTTTTCCCCCTCGAGGTTAGATGTGCATTAAATTCAACTGGAGTATCAACAGTTTTGCTATCAGTGAGTCCAACTCGAGATAAAAGGTTAGATGCATACTTGGCTTAAGTAATATAAAGACCATCTGTAGAATGAGTGATCTCAAGACCCAAGAAATAGCTGAGATGTCCAAGGTCTTTCATCTCAAACTGCTAACTAAGAAAATCCTTGAGTTCTTGAATGCCACTGAGGTCATCGCCAGTTATGATCATATCATCCACATATAGGAGAAGCAAAATGGTGCCTTTATCATTGCGACGAAGAAATAAGGCAGAATCATAAGGACTGGCAGTGTAACCCAAGTGAAAGATGATGGAGCTGAGCTTGTTAAACCAAGCTCGTGGAGCTTGTTTAAGGCCATAAAGTGCACGTCGAAGGCGACAAACCTTGTTTGTTTCAACAGAAAGACCAAGAGGAGGTTGCATATAGACTTCTTCATGCAGATCCCCATTAAGAAAGGCATTTTTAACATCCATCTGAAAAAGATCCCATTTACTAGTAGCAGCAACAGCTAAAAGGGCACGAACAGAGGAGATATGAGCAACTGGAGCAAAAGTCTCTTCATAATCAATCCCATACTCCTGTGTAAAACCTTTTGTAACAAGACTAGCCTTGTAGCGTTCGATGGACCCATCGGAGCGAGTCTTGATCTTATAGATCCACTTACAACCAACCATAGACTGACTAGGAGGGAGAGTAACCAGATCCCAAGTATGGTTTTTGGTTAATGCATCAATTTCCTCTTTCATTGCAATCTGCCATAAAGGGTTAGTAGAGGCCTCACGATAGGTTTAAGGCTCATAGATTGTAGCAAGGGCAGTGTAACAATGATAGTCAAGTAAATGTGTAAAACCTTTTGTAAAACCTTTTGTAACAAGACGAGCCTTGTAGCGTTCGATGGACCCATCGGAGCGAGTCTTGATCTTATAGATCCACTTACAACCAACCATAGACTGACTAGGAGGGAGAGTAACCAGATCCCAAGTATGGTTTTTGGTTAATGCATCAATTTCCTCTTTCATTGCAATCTGCCATAAAGGGTTAGTAGAGGCCTCACGATAGGTTTAAGGCTCATAGATTGTAGCAAGGGCAGTGTAACAATGATAGTCAAGTAAATGTGCAGGAATGGATCTTACCCGGGTTGAGTGGTGAGGTGGAATGTCTTGTGGAGGATCTTCAGGTGGAGCAAAAGCAGGGGACCTAGGCTCAAGGTGGGGTAGCTCGTTATCAACCTGTTCATCTACAACCTGTCTAGGAGAATCATCAAAAATATCTGGAGATGGAATAGAGAAGTCCAAAGGAGGATCAAGAGTATCTGTAGAAGGAACAGGAGACTTATCCGGAAAGATTTCTAAAACAGAAGAGTTAGTTAGGGGAGAACGAAAATGAGAGAGTTCAACAAACAAGTGGTGTTCCCAAAAGACAACATTACGGAAAACACGAAGATGATGAGAGATAGGATCATAGCACCGATACCCTTTTTGAGTTTCACCATAACCAAGGAAACAACAAAATCTAGATCGAGGCTCAAGTTTGTTGTGCTCATAAGGCTGAAGAAGAACGAAACAAGCAGATCCAAAAGAACGAAGGTAATGATAGTCAGGAGGTAACCCAAAAAGGCGCTCATACGGAGTCTGATTATGGATGACAGTGCTTGGAATGCGATTAATGGCATGAACAGCATGAAGAGTGGCTTTACCCCAAAATGTGGTAGGAACTTTGGCAGAAAGAAGAAGAGCACGGACAGTGTCAAGAATATGACAAAGTTTTCTTTCTGCTCAACCATTTTGTTGAAAGGTGCCTGGACAGGTTAGATGATGTACAGTGCCATAGGAATGTAACAGAGTTTGAAAAGCATATTGAGTATATTCAAGAGTATCATCAGAACGAAAAGTTTTGATATGTTTGGAGAATTGTGTTTCAACCATTTTTGCAAAGTTACTATATATTGGTAAGATTTTAGAATGAGATTTCATAGGAAAGATCCAACTATAACGAGAATAATCATCAATAAAAATAACAAAATAACGAGATCCACCAATACTAGTAACAGGAGAAGGTCTCCAAACATCAGAATAAATTAACTTAAAAGTACTATTAGAGATAGATTCACTATTATTGAAAGGTAAAGCTGGCTGTTTTCCTAACTAGCATGAAGTACAATCAAAATTGTTTTTGGACACAGAACCCAACAGACCCTTAGAAGCTAACTGTTGCACCTGAGTAGATGAGGCATGACCAAGACGAGAATGCCAAAGTGCGAGAGAAGGTAAGGAAGAAACTATAGCAGCTGCAGCAGCAACAGAGATAGGAGCAACATGTGGAAGATGAAAATTGTCCACGGGAAATATACGCCTAACCCTAGGACCGGTCCCAAACTCTTGTCCCGTCCTCAGATCATGCACAATACACCCAGAATAGTAAAAAATAAGGTGATATCCTAGTTTAGCTAATTGTCCCACAGAGCACAAATTATAGGATAGGTCAGGTACATGAAAGACCCCAGGAATAGAGAGGTTAGAGGTTGAAACAAAACCTAGACTATTCCCATGCATGGTGGAACCATTAGCTATATGAATATTAAGAGGATGTGGTGCAGGGTCAAGTTTGGAGAATAAGGATGAGTAAGGTGTCATGTGATTGCAGCAGGCAAAATCAAAAAGCCAAGTTTGAGACTTACCGGGCAGAACTGAGAGAGCAGTGGAAAGAGATACATTACCAGCCATACGAACAGCTTGAGCTATGATCTCCTATAGTTCAGTGGGTGAGAGGTTGATAGTGGATCTAGAAGACTGGGACTCAGCTGAAATGGAAGGCATCGGCGGAGTAGGCTCAGTATTAGTAACAACAGCAGTAGATTTGTTGCGATGGTAACAAGTCTCAATGGTGTGGCCAAGACGCTTGCAATAATTACAGAACTTCTTGTTGGTCTGCTTGCGACGATTGCTAGAGCCAAAGGAATCACCTGATTGCTGAGGTTGCTCAATGAAAGGAGCAGAAAGAGTAATAGCCAAAACATTGAACTTATTCTGGGCTTGAAAGGTTGCAAGCCGAGCTTCTTCTCTAACCAACTCGTTTACAGCAGTATCAAGAGAGGGAGGAGGACTGTGATTAAGAAGCTGACCTCGGATGGGCTCAAAGTTCTTGTGAAGTGACATCAGGAACTCATAGAGACGAAATTCATCTCTAACTGTAGCATATTGCTGAGCATCTTTTGAGCATGCCCAAATCGGATCAGAAAGGTCAATTTGGTCCCAAATGAAGCGAAGCTGATCATAGTAGTCATTGATGGATTGCCCTGGTTCTTGTCGAAGTTGATGCAATTTAACTACCAATTGATATTTCATGGATCCGTGAGTAGTGGAGTACCTTTTAGCCAACATATCCCATGCAAATTTTGCATCATCAAAGCTGCCCAACAGATTGGAGATGGAGGGGATGGAAGTGTTCTGAATCCATGTGACGATCATGTGGTCGTGACTATCCCATTCAATCATGCGACCAAGGAAGGCAACATCTTCTTCACTTTCTCCCTTGACAGGAATGGTAATTGCACCAGTACAGTAATGTCAGAGCATGCGACTCTTAAGAAAATTGAGCATAGCTTTAGACCAAGATAAGTAATTCTTGTTCCCCTCCAATATAGTATTGATGGGGCGAGAAAGAAAAACATCCTTTTTATCTATTTAGAAATACAATATGCAAAAACAGACTGCAAAAATGAAATCTACGCGAAAAACTAGGTAAGGAAAACCTGGACTGTAAAAAGTCAACCGTAAAAAAGTCAACGGTCAAAGACAAACTTCGGTCAAAGGTCAAAGTCAACGGTCGGTCACGGTCAGTCAATGATGACGTCAGCTGTGGTGGATGACGTCAGCAGTTGAGTGGATGATGACGTTAGCCCTAGGTGACGTGGCAAGATGACGTCACGGATGACGTCAGCAGAACTGAGTGAGGGTGCGTGAGACGCGTGACTGAGGCTGTGAGGGTGCGTGGCGGCGCGTGAGGCGCGTGACTGAGGCTGTGATGGCGTGTGACGACGTGGGGGGCGCGTGATTGAGGCGTGGCTTTTTCAGGTGGTGCGTGAGAGCGCGTGCAAGCTCCGATGCTTGCGAGACTTCCACGAATGCGTAGATCAAGGCGAGACGATCACGGTGGTATGTGCAAAAACTTTATCGGAGGAAGATACACGGCAGAGACGGTGGTTACAGTGGTCTATGTGGTGCGGGACTCCTCAACGACGGCGGCTGCAGTTCCGGAACCTAAGGACAACGGCTGAGAGACGTCGTAGGTTCAACGGTGAATGGCTGCAGTGGCTGTTGTGACGGCGAAAGCGATAAGGGTGGAGTAACACCAAAAGAGATAAGACTGCTAAAAGAAAGGTCAGAGCAGTGGCTCTGATATCATGTTAGAAATACTAAATTGAAGTATTGTATTTCATAATCAAGGAATATACATGTGATACCTTTATATAGAAGGCATATGTGTGCGGTACAAGTAAGGATATGTGTGTGGTACAAGTAAAGTGTAGTACAAGTAAACCAGCTGGGCCTAAAGCCCATAATATACATTAACATAGGGGAATCCCATGAAATCCCATGACCTTGTAGTGTGAAGCTTTAGTATGTGGTTTGGAAGCACTGAATTACATCTTCCATTTCTGCGACACATTTCAACTGCTTTTAGCACGCAAGTGGTAGTAAAAATTCATTCCTTCACACTAGTTTGCACTCACCCGAGAATTTTGCAACTTCTTCATCAGTTAATTTAGCTGCAAATCCATTAAAACTCTTCCCGTAACTATAGATTAGCGAGTCTTTGGCTGTTGAAGTACTGCAATTGAAAAAAAAAAAAAATCTTTGAAATAAATCAAAAGTTAAAGCTGTTATGGGAAGGGATTTATATTAGGAATGAAGCATATTACAATATGAACAACTTCTATAGTTAGCCGTTGGGGTAGTTCCAGTTATAAAAGTGATGACCTTGAAGAGTAATTCTGTTTTTGAGTGTAAACTTACAAGAAGTCTCTTGATTATCGTATAAGCTAAAACTATCATATTGCTCACATTTCGCCTCTCAATCTAAAATTTTCTTCAAACTATTCTGTAGATTGTCCGTCATTGTTTTCGTGTGTCAATCTCAATCATGTCCAACATCACTATTTCGTTCCTGTTGGCACGTCTTTAAATAACTACTTATTCACTCTGCATAACATTAGGATTACCTAAAAATGTCACATTCTAGGCTCTAGCATGGTTATTCTCTACTAGCTAGATACTTTCCCGCTACCTTGTAAATTCATTTTAAACAATTTTTATATATTTTTTAATACCTATTTGTAATATTCATTTTACTATGTAATATATATATATATATATATATATATATATAATTGTCATAGAATTGGTTTCCAAATATTAAGTGGAATTGCTCTACAAATTTAAAATTTTGAAACTGGAACAATCAAGATTTTTGACATTTGTAGGAGGCTAACAGCATCCACATCAGCATGTGCAATTTTTTTTTTTTTTTTTTTTTTTTCATTTTTGCACATCTAAAACCTATTTTTTCTATTTTATACACTTATTTTTACAAAACACTTACATCAATTTGTCTATTATACACATTTATTCAAATAAAATATTCATTTTTTTAACACTGTGAACAGTAACCGTGAGAGGAGAGAGAAAGGAAAAGAGAGTGAGGTGAAGAGAGGAGAGAGAAAAAAAAGAATAAAAAAATCATTTACACAGTGAATAATAACCATGTATATATACACGGTTATTGTTCATTTGTAACACCATTGTACATATTTAGACATTTTTACAAAAATTGATATGGGGTTTTTGGGTTAAAATGTGTAAAATTGAGCACTTTTTGTATTTTAAAGACTATCCATGAGCTGGTGTGATTGCTTCAATATATTATATTATTTGTAAACTTTATTTTTTAAATTGATTAAATGATTTTGAAATTTGAAATTTATAAATTTAAATTCAAAAAAACTGAAATACTCAATTTTTTTTTTTTTCAAAAAGTGTCTCACATGATTGCACTAACTGTAGGTTGCTTTTAATTGCCATAGTTCTGAACTATTAGAACTATCTCAAAAAATAACTCCTAATACTAAAATGTCCGAGAATAGTTTATTTAATTTTTTTTGTTGAAAGTGTGTTAAAATATAATTGTATTTTAAAAAAATTTGAAAAAGTAAAAAAAACACAAAAAAAAAAAAAAAAGAGATTTTAAAAAGCTGCATATAAAAATTAAAAGCTGAAACTAAAGACAAATAGGTTCTAAGTATAGATATTAACTTAACCAGAAGACTTATGATAAATTATGACATTAAGTAGTAACAGGCTCAAAGTTATGACAGCTTCCAAGTTCCAAGTACTCTCTCTAGCATGGAATGATGCATTGATGCGACAGAAAAATCTGCAAGCAATAATGCGTGCAAAAGAATAGGTAGCACTGCCTTGGCCATTGGAATTGAACTTTATTCAACTTAAGTAAATGTCTTAAGAGATAAAAGTCTAAGGTATTTATACAATAAATTAAAACTTGAAATAATCACTGTTTGCACCATGATTTGTCAAGCTTCACTGGCAAAATGGCATCTTTTGTTGTTTCTGTTTTGTTATTGTCACAAAATTATTGTCACCAAATTAGGTTTTTTTAAAAAAATTATATGAAGAGCATGCTATTGCCAATTTCAAAATGACCAAATAAATAAGCTGGTTATATTATTCAGGGGTGGCAAATGGGCGGGTTTGGGTGGGTTTGGGGTGGGCATAATTGGGTTGGGTATATAAAACTCATTTACCCATTTAAAACCCATTTAACTAATTCCTTATAACCCAAATCCAATCCAACCCAATTATTATGGGTAAACCCCAACCCACCCAATCATCCAATTATCAAAATTACCAAAATGCCACTAAAGTGAAAATGACCAAGGTACTCTAAAATCTTCAAAAATGACCAAAATGCCCCCAAAACCTGAAAATTACCAAAATACCCACAAAACCAAAAAAAAAAAGACCAAAATACCTCCAAAATCTAGAAAATGACCAAAATACCCCAAAAACCCAAAAAATGACCAAAGTACCCCTGAAAGCCAAAAATTACCAAAATACCCCCTAGAACCTAAAATATGATCAAAATATCCCCAAAACCTTAAAATTACCAAAATACCCTCAAACCCAAAAAATGACCAAAATACCTCTAGAACCCAAAAACTGACCAAAATACTAGTGAAACCTAAAAAATACCAAAATACCCCAAAAACCCATAATATTACCAAAATATCCCCAAAACCAAAAAATGACGAATATACCCCCGAAACCTAAAACTTACCAAAATATCCCTAGAACCCAAAAAATGACCAAAATACCCCTGAAACCTAAAAATGATCAAAATACCCCCCCAAACCCATAAAATGACCAAAATACCCCTGAAACCCAAAAAATGACCAAAATACCCCCAAAACCTAAAAATGACCAAAATACCCCATAAACCCAAAAAAATGTCCAAAATACCTCCAAAACCTAAAAAATTACTAAAATACCTCTGAAACCTAAAAAATGGTCAAAATAACCTCGAAACCTAAAAATTGACCAAAATAACCCTGAAAACTAAAAATGACCAAAATATTCCCAAAACTTAAAAAATGGTCAAAATAACCACCAAGTCTAAAAATTGACCAAAATAACCTAGAAAACTAAAAATGACCAAAATACTCCATAAACCCAAAAAATGTCCAAAATACCTCCAAAACCTAAAAAATTACTAAAATACCTCTGCAACCTAAAAAATGGCCAAAATAAACTCGAAACCTAAAAATTGACCAAAATAACCCTGAAAACTAAAAATGACCAAAATACTCCTAAAACTTAAAAAATGGCCAAAATAACCACGAAGTCTAAAAATTGACCAAAACAACCTAGAAACCTGAAAATGAGCAAAATACCCCCAAAATCTAAAAATGACCAAAATACCCCATAAACCCAAAAAATGTCCAAAATACCTCCAAAACTTAAAAAATTACTAAAATACCTTTGAAACCTAAAAAATGGCCAAAATAACCTCGAAGCCTAAAAATTGACCAAAATAACCTTGAAAACTGAAAATGACCAAAATACTCCCGAAACTTCAAAAATGGCCAAAATAACCACGAAATCTAAAAATTGACCAAAATAGCCTAGAAACCTAAAAATGACCAAAATACCCCATAAACCCAAAAAATGTCCAAAATACCTCCAAAACCTAAAAAATTACTAAAATACCTCTGAAACCTAAAAAATGGCCAAACTAACCTCGAAGTCTAAAAATTGACCAAAATAACCCTGAAAACTAAAAATGACCAAAATACTCTTGAAACTTCAAAAATGGCTAAAATAACCACGAAGTCTAAAAATTGACAAAAATAACCTAGAAACCTAAAAATGACCAAAATACCCTCTAAACCCCAAAAAAATGTCCAAAATACCTCCAAAACCTAAAAAATTACTAAAATACCTCTGAAACCTAAAAAATGTCCAAAATAACCTCGAAGCCTAAAAATTGACCAAAATAACCTTGAAAACTAAAAATGACCAAAATACTCCCGAAACTTCAAAAATGGCCAAAATAACCACGAAGTCTAAAAATTGGCCAAAATAACCTAGAAACCTAAAAATGACCAAAATAGCCCCTAAACCTAAAAAATAATCGATGTACCTTCGAAACCTAAAAATTAACTGAAATACCCTCTAAAACCTAAAAAATGACCAAAATACCCCTGAAACCTAAATACAACCAAAATAACCCCTAAACCTTAAAATGACTAAAATATCCTTGAAACCTAAAAAATGACCAAAATTCCCCGAAACCTATAAAATGACAAAAAAGCCCCTTAAATCTGTAAGTCGATAAAAATACACCCTAAACCTAAAAAATTATCAAAATCCCTTGTAAAACTAAAAATGACCAAAATGCTCCCTAAACATAAAAAATTACCAAAATACCCATAAACCTAAAAAATGACTAAGATACCCCAAACCCCTATTTTGGTAATTTTAGAGGTTTCGAGTGTATTTTGTTCATCTTATAGGATTAGTTGTATGTTGGTCATTTTAGATATTTTGAGGGGTATTTTGGTCGTTTTAAAGGTTTAGAGGTATTTTGGTCGTTTTAGACGTTTCAAGGTATTTTTGGAAATTTTAGAGGTTTCACGTTGTTTGTGGCCATTTTAGCGGTTTTGGGTTTATTTGGGTCATTTCAAAGGTTTAGGGGTATTTTCGTCACTTTAGAGGTTTGAGGATATTTTGGTCATTTTTTAGGTTTAAGGGGTATTTTGGTCACTTTTTAGGTTTAGGGGGTATTTTGGTCATTTTTAGGTTTCGGGGTTATTTTTGTCAATTTTTAAACTTCGGGGTTATTTTGGTCATTTTTTGGTTCCAGGGTTATTTTGATCATTTTTAGGTTTCTAGGTTATTTTGATCAATTTTTAGGTTTCGAGGTTATTTTGGCTAATTTTTAGGTTTCGAGGGTATTTTGGTCATTTTTTAGGTTTTAGGATTTTTTAGACTTCGAGGTTATTTTGGTCATTTTTTAGATTTCGGAGGTATTTTGGTCATTTTTAGGTTTTTGGGGTATTTTGGTCATTTTTTGGATTTCAAGGGTATTTTGGTCATTTTTAGGTTTCGGCGGTATTTTGGTAATTTTTTTTTGGGTTTTAGGGGTATTTTGGTCATTTTTAGGTTTCGGGGGTATTTTGGTTATTTTTTGGGTTTTAGGGGTATTTTGGTCATTTTTTGGGTTTCAGGGGTAATTTGGTCATTTTTAGGTTTTGGGGGTATTTTGGTTATTTTTGGGTTTCGGAGGTATTTTGGTCATTTTTTGGATTTCCGGGGTATTTTGGTCATTTTTAGGTTTCGGGGATATTTTGGTCTTTTTTTGGGTTTCGGGGGTATTTTGGTCATTTTTTGAATTTTAAGGGTATTTTGGTCATTTTTTGGGTTTTTATGAGTATTTTGGTCATTTTTAGGTTTTGGGGATATTTTGGTCTTTTTTTGAGTTTTAGGGGTATTTTAGTTATTTTTTGGGTTTAGGTGTTATTTTGGTCATTTTTTAAGTTGAGGGGGTATTTTGGTAATTTTAGTAGTTTTGGGGTTGGGTAATTGGGTACCCAATTAAAACCAAATAAACATTTGTGTTAATTGGGTTTAATTGGGTTAATATCTATTTAACCCAACTAATAATTAGATGGGTTTGGGTTTATTTTAAGTGGGTGGGTTTGGGTGGGCAAATGGGTTTGGGTTGATTTTGCCACCCCTTTTATTGGTTTAGTCGTCTAATCACTTCAAATTTATTTTGTCACTAGCTCAAAAATTATGTAAAATTATTTAGGCGTGCCATGAAGATAATTGTCCGATTCTCACTAGTCAGAACCTTACTATTTCTTTTTGTAATAACAATATGTTATTATCTTTGTCTTATTTTTTGCAGGTATGCGTCTTGGAATCAATGACTGTCCCTCGCCTGCATATGGGGAAATTCTGAACACTTCCTTTAATTTGATTTCATTGCAAACTTTACGGGGAGATGCACTATACATGAGTAAACGGTCGGTCAAAACAAAATTTTAATCCCTAATCTATGTATTAGATTCCGATTCCATTTCTAGACTATGATTATTTTAATTTTATGCTTAAGGATTTTAAGACTTTGTTTGGTAAGAATATTTAAATATAGTTTTTTTTTTTTTGTTTTTTGTTTTTTTTGCAATTCATAAAATGATGAGTCCTACACTTGAATCTATTGTTTGACTGATATTCTTTAAATACAGTTTTCAAAAAATTGTGTCCTATTTTTCTTATTCAAAATAGAATTTTGAATACAGCTGAGAAGATGTTTTCAAAATAAAGAAAATGTTTTTAGTTGTCTAATCACTTCATATTTATTTTGTCACTAGCTCAAAAATTATGTAAAACTAGTCGCTAACCCGTGCGATGCACGGGAAAGCTATTAATAACTTTAATAAAGGCCTCTACCCCATACCATTATTAGCCGATGGAATATCATGATTGAAAGAATTCTGTTGGCTTGTGAGTGATTTCTAAGAAACTTGAAAGGACAATAACTCATCAAAACAAAATAAATAAATAAATAACTAAATATCATAGATAAAAAAGAAAACAAAAGGTTGAAGTCATATGGACTTACCCCTCCATGTGCAACAGCAATGGCCATGGAGACATATATGAGACATAACTTTTCATTAAGCAATACCTATCAAGGTTTGTAGCAAATACAGGAAACCATCCAAAATTACAATGAAAGAAGTCCATAACTTAGAGACAAACAGTAGTACAAAAATGAGAAACCCCAGTGAATGGGTAGAGATGAACAAAATAAAAATAAAAAGGTAGAAGAAAGTATCAAACCTTTGTTGATAAACATCAACGATGGAAGGCGCAGACGACAGCAAGCAACAAAGAAAAAATGAGCAGCGAGCAATCTGACACTTTGTATGAATTTCAAGTCATAGATTAAAACCCAAATTGCCCAACAAAAACAACGAAATTTCCCATTTTTTAATCAAATTAAAGTAAACCCAGATTATAAATCAATCAGGATTGCCCAAATTTTGATCGCATAAACACAATAAACCTAAAAACCCTAGAATATGAAATTGAGATCAAAAACTGAAACACAAAAGGCAAATAATAGAAAGATTCAGAGAGAGAGAGAGAGAGAGTAGAAACATTGTGGATTTGAAATATCTTTTCCCTTCGTGGCCTGTGTTTGCTCCACTACCTTCTCTTCTTGTCTAATAACCCAGATATCAAGCCAAATAAATAAAAATAAAAAACAAAATAGATTCATAGAACAGAGCATGAAACTTAAACTCATGAGAGCGAAGAAACAAAACCCAGAAAATAAAACTTACCGACAATTGTGCGGAACCGAAAGATGGAGGGAGACCGGTCTAATAGTAGTGACGAAGCCTCCCTCAAGTTTCTCTCTCCAACACTCTCTGCATCTTATCAGATTTCTATCTCTGTATTTCACGGTCACAAATGCTCTCTATTCTTTATATCTCCCTCTCTAGTCGTTTTTTATTTAATATGGAGAAGCAGAGCATCGGGTTTTTAATACAGAGAAGTAGAGCATCGGGTTTAGGGTTTAGGTCAAGAGAAGTTTTATTATTATTATTATTATTACTATTATTATTTTAATATTATGCTGACGTGGAAAATTGTAGAAGCTTCAAAAGCTTCGGTTTTATATATATATATAGATTATTTAGGCGTGCCATCAAGATAATTGTTCGATTCTCACTAGTTAGGACCTTACTATTTCTTTTTGTAATAACAATATTATTATCTTTGTCTTATTTTTTGCACGTATGTGTCTTGGAATCAATGACTGTCCCTCGCCTGCATTTGGGAAATCCGGAACACTTTCCTATGATTTGATTTCATTGCAAACTTTACAAGGAGATGCACCAAACATGAGTAAACGGTGAGTCAGAACAAAATTTTTAGACTATCGATTATTAGATTCCGATTCCATTTTAGACTGTCCCTAATGTATGTATTAGATTCCGATTCTATTTCTAGACTATCGATTATTTTAATTTTATGCTTAAGGATTTTAAGATCCTGTTTGGTAAGAATATTTAAATATAGTTTTTTTTTTGTTTTTTGTTTTTTTTTGAAATTTATAAAATGGTGGGTCCTACACTTGAATCTATTGTTTGATTGATATTCTCTAAATACTTCTTCATTCAAAATAAAAATTTGAATATGGCTGAGAGGATGTTTTCAAGATTAAAAAAAAAAAAAAGGTTTTTAATGGCATGGTTGTAAATAAATTGAAATCAGTGGACTTTACATATTTGTTCAAATTCTTCTATATCTTAAATTAAGGAACTTATCTTCATCACAAAAAGAATTTTCATATTTCAAATTTGAAACTTATTATTATAAAAAAGAAAGTAACATGAACTCTATTCTTTTATCATTATCTAACAAAAAAAAAAAAAAAGAAAAAAAAAAGAAAGAAGAAGAAGTAATCTATAGATTCTACCGGTTACTTTTTGTAAATTTTTTTATAAAAAAAAATTTCAAAAATAGAAATTGTCTACCTAACAATTTTTTTTTTTTTAGTAATTTGAAAATATATATAAGCATAGACCTCATGCAAGAGTGCATTAGGTCCTATCAAGTGGTGCTCTAATTTTATATTTAGTATTTTTTTACCTCTTTCATTAAGTATTTTTTATTGTTACTCAAAAGTTTACATTAACTTATTTTACCATTATCTCATTAATATCTCATTAATTGCATAAACTTACACCACACATTTCTCTAATTTTCATTTCTTTTAGCATACCCACTATTTTAGTATTTTTTTAAAAAGAAAAAATAAAATAAAATAAAATAAATAAGGACTAATAGTAGTAACTAATCAGATAAAGCCCTAGAGAGAGATAGCCACAAAAATATTGTGGATTATTAAATAAAACACATTATTTCACTATATATTACTAAAATAAAAGACTTGAGACTAACAAAACATTTGAAAGAGAGAAAAAGAGGACTCTGAAGGATCACGACCTCCATTATACTGGCCTTCCACCACCATTAATACGCTGAAACCCCCACGAATTTTTTTTCCCTTTTTTCTTTTTAAATTAGGGGCTTAAATATTATTTACGCTTAGGTAATTCTTTTGGATAGTTTTTGTTTTGGATATATATGTAGAGAGAATATTTAGTATGCAATGTAAAGTCATATTCTATGATAGTTTAATTTTAAATCATTTATAAGACACATGCATACACACTTACCCACACCATGTCTTAATGTCACATTATCGATGAGTGGAAGACGGTAGAGAGTTGGACATACTTTCATTTTATAGTATGAAATATGTGAATATAACGCAAATTAGTTGATTTTCATGGTTCTGTTACTCTTTTGCATTTATTTTTGGTTTCATGATTTTAAAAAAACAAAATTAATCTTATCTTAAGAATGCTACAAATATGCAGTGAAACTACTAAATTAATTTTTAATATCTCAAAATGTATATGTTTCTTTACTCTGATTTAGTGTACTTTTCCTTTATAATATATGTACAACATTATCTAAAATTTTCTTACATAAAATATCACAATATTATTCATGCATCACACGGACAACTTACTAGTTATTCTTAAAAGTAGGAGCCAAATACGTATAATAGAAAAATTATTATATGAAAACTAGTTTCAATTTCAATTTTTTGGAAATTGTTTTATACTGTTTTGAAAAAATAAAATAAAAATCTTTGTACCAAATAAGCCCTAAAACATTGTGGAGCCTTTTTTTTTGTGACTTGTCAGCACCAAGTTCATGGCAAGGTTTTTGAATGGGCTGAATTGGGACATTGCCAACGTGGTAGAGTTGCAACAATACGTGGAGTTGGAGGACATGGTGCACATGGCAATAAAGGTGGAATAGTAGCTTAAATGGAAAGGAACTCGGTCATTTCAAAATTTGGGCTCCTCTGCTTCATCAAGGTCGAATGGGAGGAAATATGAAGGGGGATTTTAAGTCTAAAACCGAACCATCAAAAAGGAGAGATGAAGTTCCCAATGTCAACAAAGGTAAAACTAACTCCCAAACTCGTAATTTTGATATTAAGTGTTTTTATTGTTTAGGAGTAGGTCATATAGCTTCACAATGCCCAAATAAGAGAACCATGATCGCACATGTTGATGGAGAGGTGGAAACTGAAAGTGAGGGCGATGATGACCAGATGCCATCATTTGAGGATGCTTGTGACGATGATGTGGAGTATCCGATGGAGGGTGAGTCACTTGTGGCTAAGTGTGCTTTAAGTGCCCAAGTCAATGAGGATTACACGGAACAACAAAGGGAGAACAATTTTCATACTAGATGCCACATCAACAACAAGGTGTGTAGTATGATCATTGATGGTGGGGAGTTGTACTAATGTGGTTAGCACTACTTTAGTTGAGAATTTGAATTTACCTACCTTGAAACACCCTAAACTATATAAGTTGCAGTGGTTGAATGATTGTGGTGAGGTTAAGGTAAATAAGCAAGTGCTAGTTTCTTTTTCAATTAGGAGGTACAAGAATGGAGTACTTTGTGATGTTGTTCCAATGCATGCGGGTCACATATTATTGGGCAAGCCATGACAATTTGACAGGAAGGTCAATCATAATGGGCTCAAGAATAGACATTCTTTTGTAAAAGACAATAAAACCATTACTCTTGTACTGTTAACTCCAAGACAAGTGTATGAAGATCAAATGAAATTGAAAAGAGAGAATGAGTTGAAAAAAATTGTGAGATTGAGAATTCAAAAAAAGATGATGAGAAAGAGAGAGTGAAAAGGGGAAAAAAAAAAACTAGTTTTTATGCTAAGGCGAGTGATGTCAAGAGTGTATACAAACCAGCCTATATTTGTACTCTTGTACAAAGAGGCATGCTTTAATACTAACGAACTTGACAAATCTTTGCGTAGTGTTGTTGTCTCTTTGTTGCAGGAATATTAGAATGTGTTTCCTAATGATGTGCCTAGTGGATTGCCACCTATTAAAGGAATAAAGCATCAAATTGATTTTGTACCAGGTGCGACAGTTCCTAACCGACAAGCCTATAGGAGTAATCTTAAGGAGACAAAGGAACTTCAAAGGCAAGTTGAGGAGTTGCTGACCAAAGGACATGTGAGAGAGAGCATGAGTCTATGCGCGGTGCCAGTGCTACTTATGCCTAAGAAGGATGGAGCTTGGATAATGTGTGTTGATTGCAGGGCTATCAACAACATTATGATAAAGTATAGACATCCCATCCTTAGGCTAGATGACATGTTGGATGAATTGCATGGGTCATGTATTTTTCACAAAAATTGATTTGAAAAGTGGGTATCATCAAGTTAGGATGAAAATGGATAATGAATGGAAAATTGCCTTTAAAACTAACTATGGATTGTATGAGTGGTTGGTAATGCCTTTTGGTCTAACTAATGCACTAAGTACATTCATGAGGTTAATGAATCATGCATTGCATGCATTTATAGGCAGATTTGTTGTGGTCTATTTTAATTTTGGTGCATAGTAAGAACTTAGATGAGCGTATCGATCATTTGCATTGTATGCTTGCTATTTTGAGAAAAGAAATACTATATGCCAATTTAAAGAAATATTCTTTTTGCATGGACAAAGTTGTGTTTCTTGGTTATGTTGTTAGCACAAAAAGAATTAAGGTGGATGAGGAAAATGTGAAGGCTATCAAGGAATGGCTCACACCTAAGTCAATCATTGAGGTAAGAAGTTTTCATGGTTTAGCTAGTTTTTTTCGTCGATTTGTCAAAGATTTCAGTACGCTAGCCACACCACTCACTGAAATTGTTAAAATATCCCTGGGTTTTAAATGGGTTAGTGAGCAAGATTGTGCATTTATTGAAATTAAAGAAAGGTTATGTGGTGCTCCTTTATTAGCATTACTTGATTTTTCTAAAACTTTTGAGATTGAGTGTGATACTTCAGGAATAGGTGTTGGAGCTGTTCTGATGTAGGAGAAGCAGCCAATAGCCTATTTTAGTGAAAAGCTAAATGGGGCAGGTTTGAACTACCCAACATATGACAAAGAGCTTTATGCATTGGTGAAAGCATTGGAGATTTGGTAACATTATTTTTGGCCGAAAGAATTTGTCATACATACCGACCATGAGTCCTTGAAACACTTGAAAGGATAAGGTAAGTTGAATAGAAGACATGCCGAGTGGCTGAAATTCATTGAGACCTTCTCTTATTTAATCAAATACAAATAAGATAAGGATAATATTGTGGCTAATGCATTGTTAAGAAGATATGCCCTTGTCTCTACTTTAATGCAAAGTTATTGGGATTTGAATATGTTGAGGAATTGTATGCTAATGATGATGACTTTGCTATTATGTATAGAGTGTGTGAGAAGGCAGCATTTGGTAAATTCTATAGACTAGATGGGTACTTGTTTAGAGAGAATAGACTTTGTGTGTCTAATAGTTATATGCGTAAGTTGCTTTTGTGTAAAGCACACAAAGGTGGTTTAATGGGTCATTTTGGTGTAAGGAAGACTTTAAATGTGTTACATGAACTTTTCTTTTTTTTTTTTGGCCAAAGATGAAACATGATGTGAAGAGAGTTTGTGTTAGATGTGTTACCTGTAGGTAGGCCAAATCTAGAGTTTTACCACATGGATTATACACTCCTCTGCCTGTACCTAGTGCACCTTGGGTCGATATTTCTATGAATTTTGTTTTAGGCTTGCCTAGGTCAAGGAAAGGCATGGATTCAATTTTTGTGGTTGTTGATAGGCTTTCTAAGATGGCACATTTCATATCTTGTCATAAAACCAATGATGCAACCCACATCGTTGATTTGTTCTTTAGAGAGATAGTACAACTCCATGGTGTTCCTAGGAGTATTATGTCTGATCGTGATGTTAAGTTTCTTAACTATTTTTGGAAAGTCTTGTGGGGAAAGTTAGGGACTAAATTATTGTTTTCGACTGTTTTTCACCCCTAGACGAATGGATAAACTGAGGTAGTGAATAGAACTTTATCTATTTTGTTGCGTACTATAATTCAGAAGAACTTGAAAAATTGGGAGGATTGTTTGCCATTCATTGAGTTTGCATATAATTGGAGTGTTCATTCTACTACTAAATTTTCATCATTTGAGATTGTTTTTGGTTTTAATCCACTAACTCCTTTGGATTTGCTATCTTTGTCAGTTAATGAAATGACTAGTTTGGATGTTCAAAAGAAGGTTGAGATGGTGAAGAAACTCCATGAAAGTGTATAACAATATATAGAAAAGAAATATGGGCAATATGCGACCAAAGCCAACAAGGGCTGTCGACAAGTCCTTTTTTAACCGGATGATTGGGTTTGGGTGCATATGAGAAAGGAAATATTTCTAGCTTGTAGGTGGTCCAAGCTACATCCTAAAGGGGATGGTCCATTTCAAGTCCTTGCGAGAATCAATGATAGTGCATACAAGTTGGATCTTCTAGGCGAGAATGATATTAGTACTACATTTAATGTTTCTAATCTTTCTCTTTTTGATGTAGGTGACGATTTAAGGACGAATCCTTTTGAAGAGAGAAATGATGAGAATCAACAAGCACCATTAAGGGATCCATTGCATATTCTAGTTGGGCCTATTACTAGAGCAAGATCCAAGAAGATCAAAGAACCACTTAATGAGCTGATTCAAGAGATTTAGGCCAATTCTAACATAGGACATTCCAAGCTTAGTCCTAAGGAAGATGAAGGTGTAATAAATTTAATCCAAGTTATTGATAGGGCTGATCTGGCTTAATTGAGCATGATTTATGGTGTGGATTAATGGCTGATAGGGTTGATCTGGCTTAATTTGGCGTAATTTATGGTGTGGATTAATGGCTGATTAACTTTCGAGCTCCATACCAATAAATAGCTATTTTTCTTATCTTGGAGCTGCTAATCTCAGACCAAATCAACCTTAATTTAGACTTCTATTATTTAGTACTTCTTTTTTAAATATATTTTCCTATTTTCAGTCATGTCTTATAAATAGCATGCACTCATTGTACTGGAGGATTATTGAATAAAAATAATAAAAGACATGAGGTTTTGCTTCTTCTTTTGGTTCTTCAAGAATTGTGAACTTATTAGGGATTCTTCCTTGTGGTGTTCAAATCTTTTACCTTTGGTTCATGATTTAGTTATAATCATTGGGTTGAGGTCTGTTACTTACATCTTTGGTTCACGTTTCATTTATAAATGTTGGGTCAAAGTTTCTATCAAAATCTAAATTTTAGCTTTCTTAGGCAAGTATTCCAATATTATTCGTTGGGTCTCAAAGTGTGTCAATTGAGGTTCGCATCATTTGGCTAATAAACATGAAGTATGTTTCATGATGCATACTACTCTTAAAGTGATGGACACTTGCTTGTGGTATCTTGACTGTGGTTGTTCAAGACATATGACTGGAGATTGCTCTCTATTTAAAACCTTTGAACCAAAGAAAGGTGGCTATGTTACTTTTGGTGATGGAAGCAAATCACAGATAAAAGGGAAAGGCATTATCTCCTTGCTAGGACTGCTTAACATTGCTAATGTATTATATTTAGAAGGTTTTAGAGTAAATCTACTGAGTATAAGCCAGATTTGTGAACAAGACTTCATTAACCTTAGTATATGGTAAGGTTGAATTGAAGATAAGTTATGACGGGTTGGAGAAGTACCAATCCCCTTTCCCTCTTTTATCATGACTGTTTTAGCATAAACATTGTTCTTTTCATTGTTGCTAACTTATTTCTACCATACTCATATTATCATGTCTATTTCCTGTTGCAAAGTTGTTTAAATATTATCCTTAGTTGACAGCAAACATTTTAGTTAGAATATATTTTTATTATCCTGTTATATTATGTATCTCCTGCCATAATGTTTTTATGACAACATCCCCTATCGTGGGCACGTGACCAAGATTTCTACAAAAGGGTCATTGTTTGTGCACAAGCTGGCTTGAGGTGAGTTTCAATTGAGCCAATCCCGACTCTCCTACCCTAGAACTATTAGGCCACAGTACGGCAGAAAACGGCCTAGTCTAGAATACAAAAAAGGCCCACCACAGTCCCATACTTGAATCTATTGTTTCATTGATGTTCTCTAAATACAATTTTTAGAAAATTGTATCATATTTTCCTTATTCAAAATAGGATTTTGAAAATGGATGAGATGATATTTCCAAGATACAGAAAATGTTTTTAATGGCATAGTTGTAAATAAATTGAAAATGATAGACGCCACATATTTGTCCAAACTCTTCTATCTCCTAAATTAAGGAGTTTATCTTTATTAACAAAAAAAAAAAAAAAAAATCTCACACATCAAATTTGAAATTTATCATTAAAAAAAAAAAAAGCAACATGAGTTCTATTCTCTTATCATTATTCACATTAAAAAAAAAAAAGTAATCTATGGATTCTACACATTAAGTTTTGTAAATTTTGTTTTGTTTTTTTTTTTTTTTTTTAATCTCAACAATAGAAATGGTCTACCTATCAATTTTTTTTTTTTAAGTATTTTGAAAATTGTTCTTAAAAATAGGAGCCAAACACATATAATATAAAAAATTTTCTCTGAAAACTAGTTTTAATTTCAATTTTTTGAAAATTGTTTTTATACTATTTTGACCACAAAAAAAAAAAAAAAAAAAAAAAATCATTGGACCAATTAGGCCCTAAAACATTGCGGGGCCTTTTTTTGTGACTTGTCAGCACCAGTCCAATGGCTAGATATAGGCCCTCTAAAAATCTTGGGCTTTCAAGGCCTACAGGGTGTTGAGGGGAGTTAGGTTTGGTTCCTCCACAAAAGTAAGTCTATTTTGTTTTACTGAATTAACATGTACACAACAACAAATCCAAAAGAACCAACAAGAGAAACAACAATGATACTTAGTTATATTCAGCCAAAATCATTACAGTTACCAACAAGGGATGGGTCACAAAGTCTTAGGAATGAGGAATGAGTATAGTGTGGGATTTAGGGATGAGTATAGTGTATGGGTGGTGCCTATTCTGTGGCAGGATGCTTTTCTTATGCTAACAGAATGAGATGTTGATAATTAGCTTTTGGGTGTTGGATCCTTAGCTTTTGGGTGTTGGATCCTTGCCTTTGCTTTGTTGGATCCACGCTCGTGGGTTCTTGCACTTGTTCAAGTAACCCATATATATTGGGCTTATCATTTGCTCTAGGCCTAGGTGCCCTTTAAATTTTGGGTAGCAACAAACATGATCATGTCAATAAAATTGACTTGTAATTTGTAATCAACATTTCGCTTTTAATAAAATTAAAATTTTCTTTATTTTTAGTAGATTGTAAAGTTATGCCAGAATGATATTTAAACTTTTCATGCTTTCCATTTTGTGTGAGATAGATATTAATATTTAGAGATATATAGATCAACAATGCCAATGATAGGGATAAGAGAAGGGCATAGAGACTAAGAGAGGTGCCTCCAACATTAAGTTTTATTATTTCAATTCTTGTTCAACTTGTAAAAACGATACAAATTTGAAATGTCATCCCAAATGCACATACAAATCTCAATACTAGTGATGTTAAAACACAATTTCTTTCGCAACATATTTCACAATTGTAGCGTTGAAAAGTTGTTATTTCATAAGTCCACCACTTACACAACCACAATCGTGTTGGGCGAGCAAGAGTCGCTTTGTCACAGTACATACTTATAGGCTGACGGATCACAATTTGGCCATGTAACTTTATTCTTTATTGTTAATAACTTGTGACCTCAAAATGTTGGGAAAAAAAATTGTATAAAATTTGGGCGCCTAGACTTATTGTCAATATTTGTGTTTGAGGATCCCATTCTTGCGATACATGGAAGAAGCTCTGAGATTTGCTTTCTTCTGAGACATAGAGGAGGAAGGGTATAGGGTACCAGGGAGAATTGTGTATACTACAAGTGGGCTTCTCACCACATAATGCCCATATTTCCATATGATTGCACCAGATATGATTGGCTGTTGTGCAATCTTTGGACCATAGACCAGCACTGTAAACGATTTTTTCTCTCCAATGGCAGAGAATGACAACACAGACGGTTCCACAGTAACATCAACAGAGGCTGGTATGTATGTACTAAGAGTGTAGGTTGAGTTTGGTGGGCCAACATTGGTGACTGTCCTAGTGAATATAGCCATAATCTGCTGGCCATCTTCCACGGCAACAGAGAATGAAGGATAGTTAAGGTTCCATGCTCTTCCAGGCTTTGAGGTATTGCAAAAGCTGCTGTTGTCTCCGGTGATGAGTCTTAACGTGGTGGTATTGTATCCTTGCATGCACAGGAATTTTATGAAGTCTGCCTCATATGCATCATAGACAAGCCCAGGGTCTACTGCTTGCAATGGGTTGATGTGACCGGATCCATAAGCAAATTCAAGGTCTTCATGCTTCTTTGGGTCCACAATATAAGCTATTCATGACAAAAGTTAGGTCACTAAGAGAGACTAAAATAATGTTTTTCCATATCAGCGTGGCTAATTTCTTACGTAGTCTATAATGTTGAATCTTTCTGCCGTTTTCATACGTCACGTCATTTTATAAACCTTTTATAGTAAAATTAAGGGAATTTAACATTTTCTACGAGGAAATAGTCTTGAAAATAATCATGTTCTAGAAGTCAAGTTTGTTACTTCACCTGTGGTCATAAGGGCAGATTTAATGGCAGCAGGTGACCAGTACGGACGAGCAGCCTTAACGTAGGCGGCTGCACCACTAGTGTGAGGGCAAGACATAGATGTCCCAGAAATTATGTTGAATTTGACACTCCTAGTGTCGTCCGGGTCCACGGAAGGTGGGGCCACAGGAGACCAGGCAGCAAGAATATCTACTCCAGGGGCTGTGAGATCAGGCTGCATGTATATCCAAACATAATTTTAACATGTTAAGCCATGTTCTAAAACTAAAATTATAGAAGAAAACAATTTTGTAAACTAAGTACTCATTTTCTATATCACCTTGAGAATGTCTGGGGCGATAGGGTTGGGTCCCCTAGATGAAAATGATACAACATTAGGTGCCATGACATCCTTCCATGTCTCACCAACCAGAATAGTGGCAATCGGAGTTCTATCAAGGGTTCAAAGTATTTCATTAGGATATTGAAGAAAGTAAGCAATCCATAATGATTGATTTAAAGATAATCAGTAGAGAAATTTATTTACTCTGTTGATCTGATGTAGTTTAAAATTGTGAGACCATCTTCTACACTAATTATTGTTGCTGGCAAAGGGAAGCTGAAACCAACATCAGTAATGGATGAGTCAGCCATAATGGCTCCCACACCATTGGCTAACAGAATGCCAGTGCCAACGACGGCTCCTTCGCAGAAAATAATCTTTCCTTGTACTTTGTATGAATTCAGGACACCATTATAGCAATATTTTGAAATATCCGGGTCAGCACCTGCAGAGTAGTTTGCAGCATCTCCACCCCAAATCAAGGGAAGTGATGTTCCATTGAGGTTAAAGCTATTAATGGCGATACCCTTCATTAGATCATTCAAAGAATTAGTATGGTATTAGTGAAGTTCTATTGAAATGCTATCTTTTGAATAGAATGAGTTCAATCGAAAACTCACAGTATAGACTTGTCCATTGCCAAGCACAACTTGAGCAACAAATTTTCTGTCAATGGTGCTCGCAGCAACAGTCAATATCCAAGGTGCATGATTGGCGAGGCTTTGTGGGTAAGGCCCAGAGTTTCCAGCAGAACATGAGGTCAAGATGCCTTTTTTCATGGCATGGAAAGACCCAATAGCAATTGGTTCTTTGAAGTATGGACTAAACCCAATGAAACCAAAGGAAACGGAAATCATGTCAACTCCGTCTGCTATTGCATCGTCAAATGCTGCTAGGACGTCTGCTGAGGAACATCCAGATGACCAGCAAACTTTGTACATTGCAATCCTTGCACCAGGAACTCCACCTCTTGCAGTTCCTTCAGCTAGCCCAAAGTAGCTTGCTCCAGCTATTTCCCTTCCTGCAGCTGTTGAAGATGTATGGGTTCCATGACCCTCGGAGTCCCTTGGGGATTTGAAGTCTGTTATGTCATAGAAGCCTTCACTGTTGTAGTAACGGGCTCCAATGATCTTGCTGTGATTTTAAAATTTACGTGAGTAGCTATCTGGGATGAATGCCTAAAAGATTAATGTAATTATGTCCTAAGTTTTTGCCTCAAGTTATGTAATGGTAACCTGTGCCCCGTCCCAAAAGGATCTTTGACAATCACTTATGATTTGAGTCCCAAATATGGAAAAATCTTCAAAATGTAGTGACTCATCTTTATTTGTTTCAATTAGGATTGCAACCTTTTTTTAAGTTGGTGGTTATTTTCCATTAATACCAAAAACTCCACGATGGTATCTCTGCTTAATAGTCAATGCCTTCAGAGTCACTAACATGGCCAGTTTATTTTTTCTTTGAAATTTTCTCAATTTCATTAATTTTTATTCATCTAATGAGTAATGACTAATGGTGTTTATACCCATGGAAATCCTCACATAAGTACAAGGCAGAAAGAGAGCTCACTTGTTACAGGTGAAGTTGGCACCTTGGCATTTACCCTTCCATTTACTAGGTGGAGAGCTGAGTCCTTCATCATTGAAGCTATCGGATTCTGGCCAGATTCCTGCAACTCAACAGATGCAGCAAACTGCAAATTTTAGCATTTGCTTTGTATTTTTTGCGAAGCAAGATGATGACAATTGTGTGCTTAATATAATAACCTGTGTCAAGAAGCCCAATAATGACATCTCCTTCATGAGGGCTTCCAACTTTTCCTTTGGAGGGGAAACCCATGAAGTCCCATGACCTCGTAGTGTGAAGCTCTAGTATTTGGTTTGGAAGCACTGAAATTACACCTTCCATTTCTGCAACACATTTCAACTGCTTTTAGCACACAAACGGTAGTAAAATTTCATTCCTTGCCACTAGTTTGACACTCACCTGAGAATTTTGCAGCTTCTTCATCAGTTAATTTCGCTGCAAATCCATTAAAACTCTTCCCATAACTGTAGATTAGTGACTCTTTGGCGGTTGAAGTACTGCAATTGGAAAAAAAAAAAAAAAGGTATATGCTTAAGATAATTCAAAAGTTAAAGCAGTTATGTGAAGGGATTTATATTAGGAATGAAGCATGTTACGCTATGAACAAGTTAAGACTTTTGGCTAGTTTCCAGTTATAAAAGTGATGACCTTGAAGTGTAATTCTGTTTTGGAGTGTAAACTAGAAGTCTCTTGATTACTATATAATCTAAAAATGTCACATTACTCACACTTCGCAGCTCAATCTAAAATTTTTCCCAACAATTGTTTAGATTGTCTGTCACTGTTTTCATGTGTCTATCTCTTTCTATCATGTCCAAGATCACTATTTGGTTCCTGTTGACACATCTTAAAATAACTACTCATTCGCTCTACATAACGTTAGCATGCACCATAATACCTTGATAGATATAAGTTCCCTTTGCACAATCACATATCAGCTTCGACAATCTAGCATGGTTATTAGTAATTACAGTAACTGTACATAGCTTTTAATTGCCGTAGTTTTGAACTATTAGAACTCCTAACACTAATTATAGGGTGTTAACTTAACTAGAAGACTTGTGATAAATTATGACATTATGTAGTGACAGGCTAAAAGTTATAACACCTTCCAAGTACTCTCTCTAGCATGGAATGATGCGTTGATTCGACAGAAAGATCTCCTTGAGGCTTCTCTCCCATGTATACAATGTGAACCTGTACGTAACACAAACTCCTTAATAAAGAAACCATGTTGAATTACTTTTGGACATTAAATAGACTAAATTTAAAATATGAAAACCAATGTACCTTCCTTTCCAGGCCATGGCAACTCATCAGAAGAGCTGCAAGTAATAACGTGTGCCAAAGAATATGTAGCACTGCCTTGGACATTGGTATTGAACTTTGCTCAACTGTAAGAGTCTTAAGTCGATGCCTCACGAGATAAAACTCTATGGTATTTATACAAGAAATGAAAACTTGAAATATCCGCTTGCTGTTTATACCATCATTTGTCAAGCTTCACTTATTTCTGTTTTGTTATAGTCCCCAAATTATTGTCACCAAAATATGTTAAAAAAACATTATATATATGAAGAGCTTGCTATTGCCAATTTCAATTGACCAAATTAATAAGCTGATTATATTATTGTTTTGGTCGTCTTTGCACTTCAATTTTCTTTTGCCACTAGCTCAAAAAATGCTTACAATTATTTAGGCATGCCGTCATGATAATTGTCCGAGCCTCCCTAGTTAGAATTTTACCATTTCTTTTTGTAATAACAATTTATTATCATCTTTGTCTTATTTTTTACACGTATGTGTCCTGGAGTTAATGGCTGGCCCTCGCCTGCATATGGGAAATTCGGAGCACTTCTTGACGATTTTGTCTTGAGTCTTGGAAATGTTTAGCTTTATTTAACAGGAAAATATATAGTACAGTAAACTACTCATTCATTTTTATTTTATATTTTAAATTGAATCAAAGACTTATATTTGTCGAGCAGAATAATATACAGCCACTCTATGTTGGTCTACGTTTTCCTCACCCATGTGCTATGATTCTATTGCAAAGTTAAATAGTTGCAGTCCTCACCCATGTGCTATGATTCTATTGCAAACTTAAAGAGTTGCAGAAAACATGAGTATATTGTATGTCAAAGCACAAGTATTGCAGAGTTAACAAATTCAGCCACTCCATGCATCTAGAGGAGTGGAGTAAAAGAGATTTTGGGGGAGATTACCAACCAGCTACAGGAGAAGCAGAACAGATTACACAAACTCGACATGGAGCCTAGGACTTAAAAAAAATTATTAAAAAAAAAAAGGTTTTTAATGGTTAGATAGATATCACGTATGTATGACTTACATAAATTTATATTAAAATTTCATTGACTATAGTTACACACAAATTTTTATGAAAGAAGATGAATTAATTATTACATATAAAGGATGTGAGGCCTAATAGTTTTATATATACTAACCACAGACCCACGCGAAGCGTGGGAATATAAATATTACATAAAGAGGTGTAATATATATATATATATATATAACCATTAATTCAAGTATTGTTTATTTAAAAAAAAAATTTCTACAAGTATTTTTTTAAATCTTTTTATCTCTACAAATATACCATTTTATTATTATTATTTTTTTTATGTTTGATTAATATTTTTTTAAGGTGAACCATATTCTTCTAATTTCTATTGAAGTGTATTATTTTTGCTTAATATACAACTAAACTTTATAAGTTTCAAATTTATTATTCAAATTTCTCATCTCTTAAGGAATAAGGAAATTATCATAATAATAAAAACTTATTACAAAATTACAATGTTATCTTAACCAAAATTAAGATGAAACTAAAGGAATAAATAATAGGCTTTATAATAATTTATTACTCAAACAATTGGTAGGCATATTCAAATTCATGTTTCCCAAAAAACTAAATATTAACCCAAACTAAAATTCAACCAAAGTTATAAAAGGGAAAGAGAAGACTTTTTGATGGGATATTTAAAATTAAAAAAAAAAAAAAAACCAAAACGCATATTAAAAAAAAAATCAACCTTAATTAGAGTTATAAGAGAGAGAGAGAGAGAGAGAGAGAGAGAGAGAGAGAGAGAGAGAGAGAGAGAGAGAGAGAGAGAGAGAGTACTCACAGTTTTGTGTGGAAAAAATATAGATTGAATGAGAAAACGAAATCAAATTTATACAAAATAAAATGGTTAGAAGAAGAGGCAAATTATAAAAAAGAGGAAGGAAGTTTAACAGTAAAGTAATGGGGAGATAAAGAGGCAAAAAGGAAAGAAAAATGTTGGAAGAAGTGTAACAGTAAATGTTAAAGTAGAAGAAGAGACAAATTATAAAAAAGCATAATGAAATATAATGGTAAAGTAGTGGGGAGATAAAGAGGAAATAAAGAAATGGAAAAGTTGGAAGAAATGTAACAATAGGTGTGTGAACTAATAGGGAGAATAAAAGTTTTTTTTTTTTTTTTTTGAAAATAGGGGGAAGAAAAGATTAAATAGACAAAAGAAAATATTAAAAATAAATGAATAGCGTGGCTGCTGATGTGGCTTAATAGGAATGTAGCAACAATAAATGTTACGCTTTAGCTTTTAGTAATATATATATATATATATATATTACCTTTTCAAAGGTAACAGTAATTATCCAAAATTATTTGACATAAATTGGTTTTTATTTTTTTAAGTTAAAAATTGTTCTACAAACCAATAATATCTTTAACATTAATGGACCACTTCATGTAGCAAATGTGAAGAATATCCATAATTGAAATGTATTCCTTTCATACTTCAAAGTTCAAACTAATGATCTACCCAGTGTTGGGTTTTTTTACTTAATAATACATATTTAAAAAATTATTTAACCCAAATAGAACTGCCTAAGTTATTCTTGAAGGAGATGTCCTTTTTGTTATTGATGCTCTTCCTCCGCCCCTCCTTGACCAAGCTTCACTGGCAATTTTTGATGACCTAAACCTGTTGACTGTTGTTTCTTTTGCAAACCTTCTCCTTTTGGACTGCTTCTCAGATGTTGGTTGATTCCCTTTTGGTTTATTAATAAAATTAGTCACTAACCCGTGCAATGCATTAAAGATAAAACAAATGTGTGACTGCATGAAAGATAAATTAATATAAATGAATCCAAATGCTTAGAAAGGCTTTTAGAATAATTTCCCAAAAATTGAAGAGATCAATTTGATACTGTTAAGGTCTAAAAAATAATAATTGTGACTTCTTAGGATCAAGCATGCTATCTACTATAGTCAGACGTAAAACAATATTATGCCATCATAAAAAATAAAGGATTTTCAAATTTTAACATAAATATCAATACAACATAAAAATAAAAATGGTAATTTATGCAAAATCTACATTCATTTTTGCATCAACAAATCTATAAATTAACGTTATTTTCATTATAAATTATTACATATAAATAAACCTCATTACATAAATATATTCTACACTTATATGATTTTGGAGATCATTCACCTAACAATCTTCACCCAAGCATCCTCCTTCTAGAGTCCCATCTCTTTTCTTTAAACTTGCATATGAACAATTTTAAGTGAAATAGTTTTAGCCAATGATTTCGAGTAAGTAAAAGTCACTTTTGCCCAAATCTAAGTGCCCTTTTTTTCTCCTTTTGGAGTGTGGGTGGGTTTTGCCTTTTGTAATTGCATGCTCTTACTATGCAAAACCGAAAACAAAAGATCCTAGAGTTTCTTATGTTTCGACATCTTATAGCCTTACACATCATCAAACACCATCAGCATGAGATGTTAGTTCTATGAAGCAATGTGAAAAAGAGTTGGAAGACATTATATGGCAAATTGACTGAAGCAATCCTGTTCATATATTCATTGCATGCATGTGTGCAAAATAAAACATAAGTTTTGTTTTCTTTGCTCACCATGACCAATATATATCAATCCTAATTGAACACATGAGTTCAAAATAAAGATAGCAGTTTCGATTTTTATCTACAGTGATTTTTCACTTTCATCAACCAAGACCATTCGTTATAATAAAGAGCTACGTCATTGTAGAGTTTATACATGGTATAGAATGAGTAATGGCAATTGACAACATAGCCACATGCATCTTATTTCATTCATATATACTTTAGTTTATCTTATTTGTTGAAATCAAAATTTACTTCACAACTCAATGAAGGACACCACAATGATGCAATCATTTATAGTAAACTTAATCCAAAAGTTCAAACTCTGAATCTGAGTATCATGAATAACCTAAACCTGAAACAATAGATTATCCATGAAAACCGAACAAATTGTAGATAGAATCTGAAGCATTCAAAATCATCAATCATTGCTTGATATAATAGATATATAGAATCAAAATGGTTAAAATACTATTTTGGTCTCCAAACTTTATCAAAAATTTGTTTTTCATCCCTAAACTTTAAAGAGTTCATTTTTCGTCCCTAAGCTATTGAAAAGTTTGTTTTTCATCCTTAAACTATTGAAAATATTTTATTTATTCCCTTAAACTTTACTTTTCATCCCTAAATTATTGAAATCAGTTCCTTTTTCATCCTTATTTTTGTCTCTAAACTATTAAAAAAACTCTTTATAAAGTTTAGGGATGATAAAAAAAACTGTTTAAAGTTTATGGGCGAAAAACAAATTTTTGTCAAAGTTTAGAGATCGAAGTAATATTTTACCCAATCAAAATTCATGGCTATTGTAGGGACTCAATTTGGATTAAACTCAGAATATGAATGAGTTTTCAGCCCAACAAGCCCAAACAATAAATTTGTAGAGAATTGATTGAAAGTTTGGGCGCTGGCCGTCGTTCACCAAGCATGAACTCTCTTCTTTTATATAAAAAAATACTTATAACTATTTACAACCGGGGGATGCTTCTCAGCTCATGGTCGAGGAGCCCTTTTTCTTCTGCCTTTCCCCCCCCCTTCTTACTTTACTCGCTCTTCTTATATAGTCTTCATCGTCCTATTTCGTTCTTCCGTCTGTTGATCATCCATTCGCCTTTCTTCTGACTGCCCATCCCATCAAAGGTCTTATCAGCACTCAAGTGGTTCACTCTGATTAACGTTGCCCTGCTAAGGGGTTATATCACCATTAATGCGGCCAGAGAGGTTAAGTGAATGCATTAAGTGTGAAGGTGACAGCTTGCCCTGGGCTTGTCCCTTCCAAAAATTATCCTTGGCATGCCGAGGATGAAGAGGTCCTCGGCGTGGGCCCGAAAAAGAGGATTTCCCCAATTTAGCCTCGGATGGTCAGTCTTCCTCGGCATGGGCCTTGGGCCTACTACACGATGGGCTGAGGCTATCAGGCCCATGGGCCTCACAATAGCCCCTCAAAACCCTGCTGCACGTTCCCTCAGACGGGGAGGAGGGTTTTGATATCCACGGGCCCTCTAGACGAATCGCCCCACTTCGGTCCGCGATAATGCTGGTGACTTTTCGACTGCCCGATGTGCGTTTTTGGCATTTCAAGACTTAATGTGTGCCCACATTAAATTTTGGTAGCACCACGTCTCCCACTTTCAACGGTATGATGGTAATTGATCGGTGGGGATCTCCTGTTTTTATGAGCAGGTGGTTACATTTGGGGAACCTAAGGGGGAGTGTAAGTACCTGTTTGAACCGCCTAGTTTTCTCATTTTCGTGCTTACAACCATTGATGCGTATGATTTGAATCTGGTTCAACTTGCACACTACTTGAAGAGAATCGTCATATTTCTGTAAGTCTTCTTCTTCCGGTGACTCCAAATTTTTCTTGATTCTATTCCTTCTTTTCTTCCTCTGGAATCTTTAGTCGTCCTTGGAGGATGGGTAAGTTTAAGAAGTTGGTTGAGTCCGACAAGATGATGAATAAGTTCATTGTTGACTATGGGATACCCAATAATGTGAGTTTGAAGTACTGTGAAGAAGGGGAGTGGTACATTAAGAGGAGAGTGGGTGAAGTCATGATCCCGATAGTCGCTTTCGTAGAGGGAGGGATGAGAATCCCCATGAGGCCAGTGACTCTCAATTACCTTAGGCATTTTCACCTGGCTCCTACCCAATGTGCCGTGAATGTATTTAGAATATTATGGTGTGTAGATACCTTGAATGAGAAAATGGGGCTGAGACTGACTCACCACGATGTGAACTGGTGCTACAACCTTCATCACCTTAGGGGTAAGACGTACTATATGAAGATGAGGGACGATAGGGTCCGACTCATCCAGTGTCTTCCTGATTCTAATAAGGGGTTGACTCAAGATTTCTTCATAGTGTCGGGGGAGTGGCACAACAGCCTTCATTGCCCAACAGTAGAGGGGGAGCCAAGTAGGGTATCGGAAGTAGGAGACAATCTAGGTTTCAGTATTTTTATTTTTTTATAACTGTATATCCGTTTTGGTTGATTAACCACAGGAGTTTCACTTTTCTTTTCGCAGATCCGCACGCCTTCGCACGTCATTTCCACCTGGTTAACAAAGCGGATTTGGAAACCGTTCTTAGGTCAGAACTTTTCCTGAACGAAACTGACAACCAGGTTAGAGCTGCTCACAAAATCCTTAGATGCGACCCAGCTCAGAAATCATTCCCAGTCCCGAAGCACGTAATTAGAGCTCGTGACCCTCGGCTTACGCAAATTACCGTGGTGGAGGACGGTTTTACATTTTCCGAGGGGTCTCACATACCTGAAGGCATTCTGCTAGCAGGTCCCTCCTCATCCCAACAAATAACGGTGGCCGAGGAAGGACAATCTAAGAAGGCGGGGGAGGTAGTTGAACTGAGCTCTTCTGAGGACAAATATAGTGTGTTCAACCCAGCTGATCAGTCCGAGGATCCCTTTGGTGATCTAGGAGACCCTCATCTGTCCGAAGCCGACCTTCGGTCCCTAAGAGTTGGTACTCAGGCTGAGATGGGTTTAAAAAGACAGTCCCAAACCAATCTTCTTGACCTGCTTGAAGGCGGTTCCAAGAAGGGTGCACTGGAAGAGTCGAAGCCCAAGCCCCCAACACCTCCGCCCCAGATTTTAACTGTGCAAACCAGGTCATCCTCTGTCCCCACAGTATCAGACCCTCAGACCGAGTCTTATGACCCGAAAAGGAAGAGACTTTCCAAGGGTAAGGAGCCAATAGATGGGAGCAAATCCCACTCCCCGCCCGAGGAGGGTAAATTTCACAGGCCTCCAAAACAATTGAAGCTCGGTGGTCAACAGAAAGGTAAGAAGATCGTCCAACAGTCTGAGGCCCAAGCCTGGCTGCCCGCTGCCATGCTCCATGATCAACCCCTGATGGATGACGCATCGATACGGGAATCTCAAGGGCCTGAGGGGACTCTCGTAGTCGATGCCCTGGAGAAGTCTCTCCTCCTTCCCACTGACATGGCTGAGCTAGAAAATATGAGTGGGTCAGAGGTTGTCCTTGACCTTAAGAAGTATCTGGGCATGGTGGGTCCTTTGGTACCTATTTACTTTATTTGAACTTTGTTGCTTAGTACCCTCCCTTTTCTTTACGGAGTTACTTGTTTTTATTGGCAAGCTATCCAGGCTCTTTTCAGGTTGGACGAGGAGGTTGATGGCCAAAGCAGTGCCTTAGCACAAGAGCATGACAAATTCTTGAAAGCTGCCAGTACCCTCAAGAGATCTGAGCTCGACCTGAAAAAGGCGACCGAGGATCTGGAGGAGATGACAAAGGCCAGGGACACTGCTACCTCCGACCTGGCCATGGCTAGGAAGCAAGCTGAGGACCAAGCCAATCGCTTGCAAGACGTTGAGGGCCAGCTACAAACTGCCAAAGAGGACACTGTCTACCTGAAGAAAAAGTTGACCGAGACAATCCATGAGAAAGGTATTGCCGAGTATGCCAGGGTCGAGGCTGTGAGAGCCAAAGATGAGGCGGTATTTGCAAAAATAGACGCTGAACGCTCTGTAGAACAGGCGGAGGAGGAGGCCTTCGCAGATGGGGCGGCTAAGACTAAAGCCACCCTTCGGGCGCAAGTTCCTGCAGTGTGTAGGCATTACTGTTCTCAGACCTGGCATGAAGTCCTTAACCAAGCAGGGGTTGATGCCTCATCTGACCTTAGGAGGGAGGACAGGATATATTACCCTATTGCAATTCGTGAGACTGCCCCTGATGCTCCCGATGAGGGGTCCTCATTACCAGCGACTGAGAGTCACAATAAGACCGCCAAAGATATCTTCCGCTGACCAACCCCCCGAGGAGGTTAAACCCCCGAGAACGTTGGGGGGAGTTAGAACTGAGGGTCAGGAAATACCACAAGACGTGGCGAGGCCTCTTGCGGATCCTTCGAGACAAGGCCCTTAGGCCTTGGTTAAAGCCTTTTGATCTGCTTGCCGAATTAATTTGCCTATTGAGTTGGGGAGACTGGTGTATGACATAGGATAATTTTGTTTACTTTCTCTTTCATTTCATTCTATTTCTTGCCTCGGTGGCGTTGTAAGGAGACTGTATATTTTCTGTTTGAACTGAATGCTCAATACCTTGCTTCCAACTATGGATATTTTCTTTTACTTGCTTTTCTCTATTATTCTGCTCAATACTTGTATTCTATTCTGGAGTTAGTCTCATGAGACCACCTGCTATCCTTCAAATATAAATCTAAGGACCGTATTATAGCTTGAATCTAGGTAACACTCTGGTTTTTCTACAGATAGTTATTTTCTCTAAAGGTTCAAGTCCTTGGACCACGCAATACCTTGGTTTCGTCTAGTACCTAGGTTTAATGGTGTGAATAGTTTTAATATAGGCTTGAGTCCGAGGACTATACAATGCCCACCACTTCTATTTTCCTGTAAGTATCTAGTTTCCCATAGGTTTGAGTCCGAGGACCTTGCAATACCTTGGTTCTGTCTAGTGCCCAGGTATAATGATGTGAATAGTTTTACCATAGGATTGGGTCCGAGGACCATGCAATGCCTTGGTTCTGTCTATTACTTCTATTTTTCTGTAAGTATTTAGTTTTCCCATAGGTTTGAGTCCGAGGACCATGCAATACCTTGGTTCTGTCTAGTACCCAAGTATAATGGTGTGGATAGTTTTACCATAGGCTTGGGTCCGAGGACCATGCAATGCCTTGGTTCTGTCTACCACTTCTATTTTTCTGTAAGTATCTAGTTTCTCCATAGGTTTGAGTCCGAGGACTATGCAATACCTTGGTTCTGTCTAGTACCCAGGTATAATGGTGTGAATAGTTTTACCATAGGCTTGGGTCTGAGGACCATGCAATGCCTTGGTTCTGTCTACCACTTCTATTTTTCTGTAAGTATCTAGTTTCCCCATAGGTTCGAGTCCGAGGACCATGCAATACCTTGGTTCTGTCTAGTACCTAGGTATAATGGTGTGAATAGTTTTACCATAGGCTTGGGTCCGAGGACCATGCAATGCCTTGGTTCTATCTACCACTTCTATTTTTCTGTAAGTATCTAGTTTTCCCATAGGTTTGAGTCCGAGGACCATGCAATACCTTGGTTTTGTCTAGTACCCAAGTATAATGGTGTGAATAGTTTTACCATAGGCTTGGGTCCGAGGACCATGCAATGCCTTGGTTCTGTCTACCACTTATATTTTTCTATAAGTATCTAGTTTCCCCATAGGTTTGAGTCCGAGGACCATGCCATACCTTGGTTCTGTCTAGTACCAAGGTATAATGGTGTGAATAGTTTTACCATAGGCTTGGGTCCGAGGACCATGCAATGCCTTGGTTCTGTCTACCACTTCTATTTTTCTGTAAGTATCTAGTTTCCCCATAGGTTTGAGTCTGAGGACCATGCAATACCTTGGTTCTGTCTAGTACCCAGGTATAATGGTGTGAATAGTTTTACCATAGGCTTGGGTCCGAGGACCATGCAATGCCTTGGCTCTGTCTACCACTTCTATTTTTCTGTAAGTATCTAGTTTCCCCATAGGTTTGAGTCCGAGGACCATGCAATACCTTGGTTCTGTTTGGTACCCAGGTATAATGGTGTTAATAGTTTTACCATAGGCTTGGGTCCGAGGACCATACAATGCCTTGATTCTGTCTACCACTTCTATTTTTCTGTAAGGAGGGATTTGTCTTCGAACTGCTTCACTGGAGACGATTCCTCTTCGGGTTAGGTTATGACCTTACACGTGGCGTTTTGTTTCGCCTCCAGTTCGAGTCCCACATTTTTCATTTACGAGGTGTCCTTTGATGGTTCGATTTCCGCGCTTGACGTTTCGGTGCGCGAAACGCGCCCTCATTAATGTCCTCGTGAATTAGCACACATCCAGCAGTCTATGGCCCCTCGGAATTTGGTGGCTCTATGATTTGCATTGTTGACAATTCTCCTTTCGAGTTCTGTGTGAATTAATTCCCACCAACATTTATCCCCTTTATAAGACTCTTCGTGGGGAAGGTTTCTTCACATACCATGAACTCCCAAACGCAAACAGAAAGAATACACACCCTCAGCTCCCTAAGCCCCTTGAATAACCCTGCCGAAGTTGGTAGCTATGGGGCAGCTTTGGGCGGGTGTGAGGATATCTGTGCCAAGAGCCGTCGTGGTCGCAGCCCCCACTGGATTTCCGATGCGGCAGAGTTTAGGAGTAACCCCGATGGTGCCATACATGGTGGCCCGGAGGAATGTCGTTGAAGTACCTAATGTCTCTCCTCGGAGCGCACCCCCGACGGAGGAGATGTGTGAATTCACGTCACGGCCGGTACCCGAGCGTTGCCGTCTCCTACGGCCAACGCTCATGAGAATTAGAGAGAATCAAGGGAACATCATGAGGAAGGGTGTCCTGGTGCGCCTGCATCTGCTCCTCACTTTGTTCAAACTTTGGTGCAACTGGCCCTCCTCCTTCCCTACTTTTATTGTCAAGCTCTCCCATTCTCTTGATGCCTATAAAAGCACAGGTTGACACTTCCCTCTGGCTAGTTTTAGGGCGGGTCCACCTAGGCCTCTGATTGTAGAATTAGCTGGTAGGAATAGTTGTAAAGCACGCCTGCCTGAGCCTCTGATTGTAATCTGTAACTTTTCTTTTTATAAAATAATATTAATCGTTCTCTTTTCGCTGTCAAATCTTTTTTTTTTTTTTTACTTCGCCAACTTACTGTAAAACGACCACCTAGAGCAATCGCCTGGTGCGCCGGCCAGCACTCTAATCCTCCCCATAGACGGTGCCAATTGTAGGGACTCAATTTGGATTGGACCCAGAATATGAATGGGTTTTCAGCCTAACAAGCCCAAACAATAAATTTGTAGAGAATGGATTGAAGGTTTAGGCGATGGCCGTTGTTCACCAAGCATGAACCCTCTTCTTTTATATAAAAAAATACTTATAACTATTTACAATCGGGGGATGCTCCTCGGCTCATGGCTGAGGAGCCCTTTTTCTTCTGCCTTTTCCCCCCCTTCTTACTTTACTCGCTCTTCTTATATAGTCTTCATCGTCCTATCTCGTTCTTCCGTCTGTTGATCATCCATTCGCCTTTCTTCTGACTGCCCATCGCATTAGAGGTCTTATCAACACTCAAGTGGTTCACTCTGATCAGTGTTACCCTGCTAAGGGGTTATATTACCATTAATGCGGCCAGAGGGGTTAGGTGAATGCATTAAGTGTGAAGGTGACAGCTTGCCCTGGGCTTGTCCCTTCCAAAAATTATCCTTGGCATACCGAGGATGAAGAGGTCCTCGGCGTGGGCTCGAAAAAGAGGATTTCTCCAATTTAGCCTCGGATGGTCAGTCTTCCTCGGCGTAGGCCTTGGGCCTACTACACGATGGGCTGAGGCTATCAAGCCCATGGGCCCCACAGCTATGTATAGCAGATTCCTTTATAGTTCCTATGCTACAATAAATTCCATGATAATTGTTATGCCAATTCTTTGAAGATAAAAATTCTCACCAAAGTGTACTTATAGGAACTTGTTTGGACTTGTCAAACTTCATAAGGTCGGAGATGTGAAACACCATTTATACATCATAAATAAATTGAAACTAAATAAAACTTACCAACATTTTACCTTTTCATACTGGAAAACCTATCAGCATCAACCACTATAGTTGGCTTTGATGCTCCAACAACCATTACATAGTCCTAGGACATCATTCCAAATTTAGAGGTTAGAGCAAATAACTAATAATTTACAAAGGGGCATGACAATCTCTTAAAATCACAATAGTACATTTAAAAATATAAATTTAAAAAAAAAAAAAAAAAAAAAAAAAAAACCTACCTATTATGGCCCACAGCCTGAATTCTCCCTTTCTCTTTTTTTCTTTATTTTGTTGGTAATACTGCTCTTTGATGAAATCAACAATAAGCAAAATTAGTCAAAGCAAGCAATGAAAAAAAAAAAAATTCAAACCATTCGTAGGACGTGCAAAGCAAGCAAGAAAGAAAATTAAACCTATAAACAATATGCACAAAATTTGTTGTATATCATAGTAAATGACATATTAGTCAATTCATGGAGTCATAAAAGTAGTTAAGTTGTCTACAATCAAATTAATTTTTTATTTAAATAAATATTTGCGAAATTTCTATTATAACCAAATTAATCATTTGCATAGAAAAATTAACCTTTTTACAACCATAGTATAGCTACATAGATTTATCACAACATGAGGAGGGGAAAAAACTTTGAATGGAAAGATTTCACATCAAATTTAAAAGAGATTTCATCGAGCATGTGTTATGCAACACCAAAAGAACACCTATAGAATATATTAATTCAAAGCAACCCAAAAAGACAATTCAAGAAAAAACACTTACCATTTCATCTCATCAAGCAATTAAGTTCCCAATAGATAGGCCCATGAGTACAAAATATTGGCCAACAGCTTTGATGACCTTGAATTAAACTGAATTTCTGCATTTTGATTAAACAATGAGAAAAACAGTATGAGATCCAAGATAAATAAATTTTAAATTTAGAAAAAAAAAATATTTCATCGAATAGTAGAGAGAGAAACCACCCCTTTAGAACCAAATACAACCTTGAACATCTGCTAGGTTAATGAATGACTTCAATTACAAACCTTAAAACTATTAAAGGTAGCTTCTATTTGCTTTCCAATTCAAGATCTGTCAACCAAACCAAAACTTACAATTGGAGAATGTATATGTTTTCTAAAAGAATAGAAACAAAAGAAACCTAAAATCAAGTTCAAAGAATAGGTGTCATCCATAGAAGCTAGTAATACATTTTAAGTTGAAGAAACCTAATCCAAATTTTTTTTAAAAAAAAGTTGGCAACTTTTGCTATATTGTATGAAAAATGCCATTTTTAAAAAAGGCCAATGAAACATCACTTAAGAATTTTATCAAACTATTGGTGCAAATGTAACACTATGAAATTTATCCAAGTTTAAAGTAGGGGTCTAAATAGTAGCACAAAAATTATGAATTGATGCATAATTCAAATGTAACAACAAAACTCTAAAGGATACCATTTGCTTCACAATAAAGGATACCATTTAACAACATATTAAAACAACTTTAAATATAACAACTTGCTAAGCATGGCCTCCAAATTATTTGCAAATTAAAGATTTATCAACCAACTAATTATCACCATAGTCTCCATATATATTCACACATCCATTTCTTGATCCAAAAAAAAAAAAAAAAAAACTACTTTCTATTATTCTCATATGTTTCAATTTGCATTTCCACGAATTGGGCTTTAAGTAATATTGCAAAATAATTAAAAATTCTTCAAATCCCACATTCAAAAATAAAACATTTCTTTCATATAGTAAATTTCAACGAAACCCACCAAACAAAAAGGAAAAAAAAAAAATTGATCTTTGGAGTTATAAACATGTTGGGAAGCCTTTAAATCATTGTGCAAGACGACTCAGTCTTCTGGGTTGGAGAAACGAACAGCCTAGGAGGCGATCATCAAAGCCACTCTCGCCTTCAACAACACCGTTGTCAATAGCTCCAATTTAAACAGTTCGGATTCAACCATCATGCCTCTTCATCGTTGTTAGATTCAAAGAAAGGCGAGAGGTAAGAAGAAGGGTTGTAGAATGAGAGAAGGTTGCTTTGGCATTTTAGATAGAGGGACAGAGAGAAGAACGTAGAGAGAGATAAAGAAAGAAGTTGAGGGAGAAGGAATATGAAAGGTACAAATTTTTAACTTCCTAAAGCCGGAACGTTGTGTTTGTTGGTTTTTAAGAGAAAATGCTAGTGAGAATTAGATTAAGAGTTTGAAACAGTAGGCTTTGGCAAAGATGAAGAGAGAAACTGATATAGATATAGTTGTGGGAATTATGGTGAAGATAGTGGTGGAGATAGTGATGGGAATTATGGTGGAGATAATGGTAGAAATTAATTTAATAAGAAGTGGCATTTATGGTGAATATAGAGGTGAGAATTATTTTATTATTTTAAAATTGATAAAATCTATTTTTTAAATGTTGGGAAAATACAAAAAAATATTATGAAAATGACATGGTTGTTGACGTGACTCAACGTGAGCGCAGCAATATTAAATGCTATACTTCAACTTTTAGTAATAATATAGATATAAATAGAATGCTATGCTTCAACTTTTAGTAATAATATAGATATAGATAGATTTCTTATGCAGGATAAAAAATAAATAAATAAATAAATAGAAAGCCAACATTATCATACACATAAGGAGTTTCACACTCTCAAAAGGATTTTCATCATTTCAAGTGAAATAGAGTTTCAATCCACAATTAAAAATCTGGTGGATCAACACCATATGCAAATTATTTGGTGATTGGAGTTAAATGAAAAGAAATAAAGAAATATAATACGACATTACTATTGGAAAACTTTGGACAACCCACAAACCAACTCCTACCAACACCAAAACACCAAATGAACATCTATCATAAGACCATATCAACAGGTCTACAACCACAAACCCAAACATAAAAGAGATAGAAGGCCATACAGGGCTAGAGCACTCTAGCTTTTTATTGTAGTGACTAAGAAACTAGCAAGACTAAGCTAGTTTTTTTTATCAATTTGATGGAGGGAAGAAAATGGCATCAGAAGTCCTCTTTGAGGAGAAAAGCTTCTCTGTATCAGCATCCACATCGAATGAAGCCTGGAGAACCGCAGGAGATAGAGCCTTCCAAACAGAAGTCCTTCCAGCTAAATGAGTGAATATTGGACTGCTACAGAAAAAACAGTCATATGAGTCATAAAACTTCAATAGAAACAATTATACACAATTTAAATATTAAATTGCCCATCCTGCTGAGTTCTTTATGAACAATCGTCTCCCACACTAGCATATTAAATAACCAGAACGCCTAAAGGCTAAAATAAAGCAGTAGCTTAACACAAATGTGACAGTGTGTTGTGGAAAAAGTCTTACTTGGGGGTGGTGATGATAGAGAACCACTCCATACCCTCAGGAGAGGCAATCTTTGAAACAACAAAAAACCTTGGCACGATGAACAAATTACCCGCCTTAAGAGTTGTTTCCAAGACCCTACGGCCATCAACACCGACAACCTGAACACGGCCACTACCCCTAACAATATAAGTCACCTGCAATGCCGAGTCACAAGAAAATCCAGGAGAGCACATGGCACTTCCATCCAATCTAACAAGGTCAGCCCCAAGCCCAACTTCACCAACCAAAGGAAGGTTATTAGTGTTCAAGACCACAACCCTTCCACCTTTCTTAATGTCCACATCTAATGGAGCCTCCTCACAATTCAATGCCATACCCACTCGATGTTCCTTCTTTGGCTCAGGCATTTTAAAGTTCCCATCAAGCTTGACAATTCCATTGCCTGATTGCTTTCCGACAAGGGTTTTCACAACATTCTCATCCAAGTCCCATGCTCGGCTCACAAACTCAGTAGAGAACCCAGTGAAGATCCCATTGGAACCGGTCAGGAAAAACTCAGTAAACTCACCAGCTTTGTGAGCTTTTGAAGTATCTCCCAAGAAAAGAACAATTAACTCAGTGTCCTCTTCGTTGTACCACCATGTAACCACGCCAAAAGGAAGGGCAATGGCATCACCCTTCTTAATTGCGAGGACCTTCTCTTCTGATTCAGGAAGCACAATTCCAGCTACACCATTTCCTATGGGAAAAAATATATATATATATATATATATATATCAATGAGGAGTAAGTTGACATATTGCATAGTACTACACAATGAATGGCTGAAAGAGTTAGGATCACACTTTAGCATTACACTGTAAAAGGTTTTGTAGACAATATGTTCAGCAAAATTACTAATTACATCATTAAAGAAAATTAATGATTGCTTACTCTTCTGCTACGTATGGACAATAGCAGAGTACTACATTACTACTCTTTTTCAAAATTTCAAAGATCAAGTCATCAAATCATTCCTATCCAAAAGTCTTTGTTCTTTCCAACATTTATTTACTCCTCCATAATAATTCAAACAACCAGATTACTTTGATTGTTAGTTTTCCTTTTAATTCAATTAAAAAATCAATCACCTAAAAAGTTTGGTGAAGTTTAGAATAAAAATTCAGAACATGACAAAAGATGGAGCAATCAAGAGCATAATAAAAACAGAAAATTATAATAAACACAAGCAATATTCCATCAAAAGACTGACCAAAATTGCCATGATATGATTTGAGTCCCCCTAGCCCGATGCTAGTGAGTTGTAACTAAACACAATACCAGAACAACTTTGGGCTTTCTATTATGAAACTAAATACCCAAAATTTTAGTTTAACAGATTAACTAATCACAATCCAAAATTTCACACGATGCATACCTAGAAAATCCACAAATTGTTTACCCAACAAAGAACCCATCTATTAAATAAAAACAGCATACCAGTACATCAATAAATCTAAGTATATAACCACAACAGCAATAGAACATACAACATAATATTGATCAGACAATAAAACTTAAAACCCACAAACATAGACAAGTAAACAAGCGAAAAAATTATAAAAACAGAAACCGATTAGATATATATATACCTTGGAGTACATAAGCAACCTTGGCAGAATCAGAGTAACGAGGAAGAGCAAAACCATTCTTGTCAAGGGCCAACTTGGCAGCTCCAATATTCCCTTCACGAAGCAAGGGAAGCTCAGATGGAGACCAAGCGTGGTACGACCCTCCATTGCCACCGTACACCTTCTTAGCCAACTTTGGAGATAGATCAAGCTCCATTGTTTTTCTTTTACTCTTTTTCTCTTTAAAATCCAAAAAATAATAGTAATAGAATACCCAACAGTCTATGCTGTGCGTGGAAACTGAAACAGAGAGTATCAGATATTTATAGTAGTGGCCAGCGGGAGAGTCATTATTGTTGTAGATAAGTATTGCTTCAAAAAGAGAAAGATTCTCTGAGATAAAGACTGGGCTGGGAGAGTAAACGGATTTTAAACAAACAACATGCCACACAGGCAAGTTGTTACAAAAGTTAAAAAAGCATGGAAAACCTTGTTGTGGCTGTGACTGTGAGTCCAATCAGTTTCTGAATTCGACGCATAAGCATTAAGCATCGCTACCTGACCAGTGGAATACAAACAAACAACAAATTTTATCCATTCTGATTTTTACATTTATTGGATTACAGATAAAATTTCTTTATTTATTTATTTATTTATTTATAAAATCTAAAACAAAATAGTAGGTAGAGACGTGTTTGAATTTTAATTAAGAAAACATTAGGCTAATTTAATTAGGAAACCCATCTTTATTATCTTTCTATACTACTTTTTTAAGTTTTTTTTTTTTTTTGAAAACTTATCTTTTTATATTACTAACAAGAGGATTTTCTTATTTTGTTTTTAATTTTGATGAACTAAAATATCTTTATACAAATTCTAAAATAACATACCTCTTAGTTTAATTTTATTTGCTATAAAAGATAACAAAAATGTTAAAAACGTAATTTGACATTATTCAAATCATCCAAGACCCTATAATCAAGTTCATCTCACTACATATTAGAATTCAAATCCATCTATTTTCTATTTGATAAGTTTGTTTCCTATTTGAATTCAAATACTCTGAATTATCCTTTTAAAAAAAAAAAAAAAAATCTTGGTTACTTTAAAGAAGGAAAAAAAAAAAAAAAGAATGGTTCTATTCAAAAAATAATAATCAAGCACGTTTTTTTTTCTTTTTTAATTTTAATCTCAAACAAATCTATACCACTAATCTATACTACTTACAAACTAAATTATCCTTACAAGCAAACGTAAGAGTTAAAAAGTTAACAAATTGTAATTATTAAGGGGAAAATAAGTCATATTACCGATTTTTAAAATCCTTGAGGTTAGATAAACTTCTACCCTCCCACTACAAAAATTTAAATCTCTTTAAGTTTATCACAACTAAAATTTTGGGTATATCTACTTCAAAAATTAAAACCGTTTGAAAATTCTCATCTATTTGAGTTTTAATTAAGTTTCTCATCTATTTAACAATTATCACTAATCTCCATCCCTCCAACTTTTCTTTTCTCATGCCAAATTCAAAAGTTAAAATCACATTTAAAACTGTATTATAAAAAAATAAAATAAAATAAAATAAAAAAACTTCACATTTAAAACTATTATCATCACAATTGGATAAGATATGATCACTTTTAAAATAAGAAAACTACCACACCCAGCACACAATATTTTCCCTCTTCATTGCACTATATCTCCAATTCCCTCATTTTGTGCCAATGATCTTGATGCTCGGTGGTGTAGACATCAAAATTTTTATGATGTACCCAGAACCGTCTGATTGTTCATGATAAAATATTTGTGATCAAATTAATCTCTAATTGATGAGGTGGATGATTAACAAATGAAATCAAGCCACGTGACAACATCAAATAAGAAAGTCATATGGCAACGTCAAAAGAAAAAACTTATAGAGAAAGTTCTTTTTAAATGAAAGACTAAATTAAATTCATAATTAATTCTCAATAAATGCTAAGAGAAAATTCCAAATCAAAAGCTATTGAGTTGCCTATATATAGAGGTTTCTCATATGAGAGCACTTGGAGAGAAAAACCCTACTGACACTCTGCCAAAATAAAGAGTCATCTCTAAGTCAAAAAGAGCACCCTTGCTCACTCAAAATCAAGGTTCATTTCTACTTCTTCAAATCAAAGTAGGGATTTTCCTTCAATTTAGTTTGAGATCAAGCCAATAGCCACCAACTCCAAATCAAAACTCAAATACATCCAATCACACATCCAACTTGGAGACATCAAAGTACGATTCAAGATCAAGCTTCATAACCCTTCGAATCATAAAGTTTCTTGGAGATCAAATCAGAAGAGTTTTATTATATTCTTTCATTGTAAAAAGTCATATAGAGAATTGTACTCACATACAAGGACAGAACTACTCAAGGGCTGAGGGGGGGCCATGCCCCCCCCCCCCCCCCCTCCCAACCTTTGAAAAAAATATACTAGTATGTATATTAACAAAAAGAATTTTAATTATGACTCTTAAATTTATATACTTGGCCCCCCACCCCCCCCCCCTCCCCTCCTCAAAAAATTTACAAACTGACCCAAGAAATCCAACAAATAAATAACAAGAAAAATCTATTAAAAAAAAATTACACATAATAAGAAAAATCTTTGGACAAATGATAAACCCGGTCTAAGCAAAAATAATAACAATAAATCAATTACAAATCCTAGCAAAAAAAAATCACAAAAATCCAATAACTTTTACCCAATTTCTTCTTGTCACTTGAGAGCTCTATGCCCCTCTCAAATGACTCCACCGTCATAATTATAGAAACAACTCCTATGCCACATATTGATTGTTTCATCCACACATTAGTTAGATCTTCAAAATATTAGGACGTGCCAATTAACTTGCAAAACTCTTGATTATAGAATCCTATTATTAATTTTTTTTTCAAAAGAAAAAATACAAATAATAATTAATAAATTAATGTTAATAATACAACTTTGTCAACCTCTAGTATTGATATTCCAATTTTTTAAAATCTTTGAACAAAGAACTTCAGCCCCCCTAAGTTTGAATTCTGGTTCTGTCCCTGCTCACACATATATAAATCAATATAAATTAATAATTTGTTACATTATTTCGTAACCGTGTGATTTGTTTTTACGAAAATTGTGTGTACAAGTGGGTTTTTCTATATTTTTCATGTTGGTTGACAATGGTTTCTTACTTGATTAGATGTCTCTTATCGGTCCAAATTTTCTTTCATATTTACCTTTTGAAAGTGCATAAGTACTTGATTTTTTATCTGAAAAATAAATAATGAGCATATTTGACCTTTTTTTTTTGTTATGTGCTTAGCTATTCTGATTTTGGAATAGTATTTGATTCTCATAAAAAAAAAAAAAAAAAAATGGAATAGTATACGATGGGATTAGTATGCCTTCACTTTCGTTGGATTAAGGTATGGTTTTTTTAAAAAATTTTATTGTCATTCTATCATTTAATTTTGAATATTGTTCGTCTCCTTCCTTTACCCTTTTTTGCGTAGTTTTCAGGTTCTAGAATACAAATTTATTTTATATAGGATGTTCGTTTGGAATAACTTATTTAGCTGAAATTGAAAATTTTTTGTTGAAAATGTAGAAAAAAAAAAAAAGGTTAAAAAATAAGTTGAATAGTACAATAAGGCCATGAATAGTAACAAAAAATGCCCATAAATAGTAACAAAAATAAGCTGAAAATAGAGATAAATTGAAAATTTTAGCTCTACCCAAACGCACATATAATTTGAAGTAGGGAAAAATATCTGAAGCAAAATTTGATTCAAACCCGCGCTGGAGAAAGGCATAGACATTTTCTCCCCACCTTTTACATTTCATTTTTTATCCTATCGCTTCACTTTTGTTCAATAGCCCACATCATTGCTTTACCATTTTTTATTCATAATTTCATATTCACTTTTTGTTTCTTTATTTTATGCTATTCACGGTTCTTAAGAATCATGAATAATATATGGAAAAATTGAAATAGTTTGGGTAAATGGTTTTGGGAATAATTATTATTTTAATCAATAATCAATCAGTGTTAATTGGCCCACTTTTTGATTTCTTTACAGGTTGAAAAGATAGATTAAATGTAAATAGGCCTTTTTTTTTAAATGGCAAAATTTTCATTCACCCCAATTTGATATTTAAGTATTTATATGATTACATTTATGCTTTGTTACTCATCGATTTGTGATGCAACCTAACATTAAATAAAATATATATAAAAAAAAAAAAAAAAAAAAAAAAGGAACCAGACGCACAAAATAATGACGTCATTTTTTTTTGGTTGATAATTTGATAGTTACATGGGGGGTGGGGGGGGGGGGGGATTAGAACACCAAATGTTTCATTTAGGAATACCAATTGAGCTAAGAAAAATGCATCACTAAACCAAAAAAATAAATAAATAAATAAATAAGAGAATTATTGCACGCATAAAGCACATGTGATGAGTCTAGCATGCATATGGTATATTTCTAGAGTTCTTCTATACTACCATAACTTTTAACACAATTTTTGTTATAAAGTAATGAGGTGGTTCCTCTCAAAAAAAAAAAAAAAAAAAGTAACGAAGTGTTTAACTTTGAACTGTAGACATTCAATTTCAGATAGACTCATCATATTTTCTCACCATTCACAATTAATTAACTACTGGATAAATATATAGATAAATTTTGAATTAATGATGTCTACTACATGATATCAATATCTATATATATATATATATATATATATATATAATAGGTAAAGCTGAGAGAATATCCAATTAAATTTCAGATTGGAATTCAATTGATAGGCCAAAAAACGAATTAACCCCTTATAATAAATTAACTAATTAATTTAGCTAAGTGAATTAATTAAGTTAATTAACATGCAAACGTGTGGTAACACAAACAAATCACCAATAAACTAATTATGCAGCAGAAAATAAATAATATGGTGATTTGTTTATGAATAGGAAAAACCTAACAGCAAAAACCCCACTGGGTAATTTTTACACCACTCCCGAAATTTTACTATTATCACAACAAGCGGTTACAAGTAAAAAAATTTCAGTACCTTATACCAACCTACAGTTGAACCACTACCCTAATACCCAATTGGATTTGTTCTGTAGTGACGATTTCTCCTTTTGATGCACGGCTCCCAAGTACATGACTAACCAATGTGTGGATCCTAGTACGTAACTTCAATCACCAACTAGAGAAAATTGTTCGCAGCAAAGTTCTTCAGTTTATCCTAATAATGAAGATCAAGAAGATGCTTAGTCACAAAATTCTATGGTGCACATACACAGCAACTTCTTCAAGAATGATAAATTATGGCAAAATTTTGTCTCCAATCACAATTTGCTTGAGCAAACTTCTCTCAAAACTTGTGCAACTTTTGTAATCTTTGACGGCCCTTAAAACAATCTTTTTATATGTTTAGGGTTAGAAGAAAAGAAAGCCCAAAGACACATTTACGGATTCTAAGAAAATCATATCAGAATTCTGAATTTCATAAACCTCAACAGATAGGAGGTGTCGAGATACTGTCGAGCAAGTGTTGAGCATACGGGGTTGAATAGCTTACTTAAGCTTGATAGATGCAGCTGTCGAGTTTTATTGAATTTGCACTTCTTAGCTTGTTTCTTGGACAGACTTGACTACTTTAACACTTGATCTTGAAATCTTATTTCTTGAAGTATTAAAAACATGTAGAACTACCTAATTACAAGTAAAGTGTGTTTTATCAAAAAATTAGCCAATTACATAAAATAATGACATATGTTCTAAACAAGTGAAACACATATGTCCTAACAATCTCCCCTTTTAGCTTGTTTCTTGGACAGACTTGATTACTTCAACACTTGATCTTGAAACCTTATTTCTTGAAGTATTAAAAACATGTACAACTACCTAATTACAAGTAAAGTGTGTTTTGTCAAAAAATTAGCCACTTACATAAAATAATGACATATGTTCTAAACAAGTGAAACACATATGTCCTAACAATCTCCCCCTTTGGCAATCCATGACAAAACCACAACAAACAAATGAATATATGAGAGAAGTCATAAATCACTCAACTCATTAGAGGTGTGCAGAAAACCTGCTGACCCGCCAAACTTGACCCGACCTAACCTGACCTGCCGGGTTGGATCGGTTTTTAAGACTTGGTGGGTTGGGTCATAAAAATTTTTTTTATAGCGGTTGGGTTAGGTGTGGGTCATAAAATTACAAACCTACCAAATCCGACCCGACCTACCCATATTTAATATATATTTAAAGTATATTATATATTTAATAAATTTTTTTTTAAAATCAACTGTAAATTTAATATATACTAATAATAATAATATTATATACTATAAGTGCTTATATATAATATATTTTATATACATATATAATATATACTAATAATATTATTATATATTTTAAAAAATATATAATTGTGGGGCCATAAAGAGTTGGTACCACCGGCCCACTCTCGATCAAGCCCAAAAGCCCATGCCGAGGATCGCCTGGAGTCCGAGGACATGCCATAGGTCCGAGGACGAGGCGCAAAGGACTTGCATGCTAGGAAGACGCGCCGAGGATAGAAGCATCCTCGGAAACCCGAAGTGAGGAGATACGCAAGCTGCAGTCCGTCAAGGGGAACTTCTCAGGGAATCCAAGGAGGACGGTGCCGAGCACCGGACGTGGAAGCATGGTGGAGGCGCAAGTCCCAGACGTACTGTCACCTCCACATTAAATGCCCTCAACTAACGTCCTGGCCGCATTAATGAGGATAGGACCCCTGAACAGCGCCACCTTGGGCGCCGCAACCCGCAGAGAGATAGGAATGCGGCTGACAGGACAGGCACTTAAGTGGGAACCGGGTTGATCGACAAGTGTAGGGCTAAGATCATCTGGGAGAGGGATATATAATGTAGGACGTCCCCCACTAAGGGGGGGGACATAAGGGAAAAACAGGAAAGAAGACAGACTGTAACAGTGCATTTTCTTTGGTAGGCTGTGAAGCTCATTTGAATAAGATACGAACACGTGCGAGGATCCCTGTTGTGCCCCCTCAGTTAGTACTAAGAGTACCACAGTCCACGAATAACCATGCATGGCCGTCGCGTCCTTCACTAGGGCCTAGATCTTGAGCCCACTCTCTACAAATTCATTGTCAGGGGGCCCACCTCCGAAAAAGGAGCCCCTACAATTGGCACCGTCTGTGGGAAGAACTTGTGCACTAGCAGGAACGACAGTCAAGCATGGTAGGATCAGGCCCTCACCAAGGTACTCCCAACCGACCCGAACCGGCGAAGTCGCGGCATCAGGGCAACTATGGCGACCCGGGAGGCGGTCAGAACGACAATGGGCGATTTCGGGAAGGAAGCATGCATACTTCAACGACGAGCGGGAGCCAAACCCGCCGGGAGGGGCACGTTCCCCAGGAACGCGGCGACGGCCAGGCCGCGCGGTCACAAGAGGCCCACAGCCACGCCTCCCAAAGAAGGGATGACAAGGTGGCCATGCAGCGTGAGATAGATGATCTCAAGAGGAAGCTACGCCGTGTGCAGCGAAGAAGGTCCGAGCCCAGCCCCGATCCATTTTCCGAAGGCGAAAGTGACGATGAATACAGGCAAAGGTCAAGGACGCCCCCCAGCGAGACTTTCTCCCACGAGGAGGAGCGCTACTAGAGGCTTGGGCGTACTAACCCAACCCCCAGGGGCTTGGAAGGCGACGCCATGAGCAGGGCGCTGGACCAGCTCTCCAGGTCGCCCTTCGCGCGTCGCATAGAGGAGGCGGAACTTCCTCGGCGGTTCCAGCAGCCAACCTTCATCGCTTACAACGGCAAGACGGACCCCGTGGAGCACGTGAGCCAATTCAACCAAAGAATGGCTGTCCACTCCAAGAATGAAGCGCTGATGTGCAAGGTCTTCCCGTCCAGCCTGGGACCTGTGGCAATGAGGTGGTTCAACGGTCTAAGGTCGGGCTCCATAGACTCGTACAGGCAGCTGACCCAGGCTTTCGGTTCCCGCTTTGTCACAAATAGCAGGCCTCCTCGGCCCATGAGCGCATTGTTATCCCTGTCCATGCGCGAGGGGAAGACCCTCAAAGCTTATTCGAACAAGTACTGGGAGATTTACAACGACCTGGATGGCAAATACGATGCTGTCGCAATCAACACCTTCCAGAACGGGCTACCGATGGGACACGGCCTGAGGAAATCCTTAACTGGTAAGCCCGCCACCAGCGTGCGGCAACTGATGGATCGGATCGACAAGTACAAGCGGGTAGAAGAGGACCTGCTACAGGGAAAGGGCAAGGAGAAGGTTATCCCCCAGGAGAGGAGGGATTTCAGGTCGGACCGTTATGATAACGCCCGTCCGAGGAGGGATTTTGGTGGGCAGTCTGGAACAGCTACCACCCAAACGGTCGGCGCCGTGTTCCGAGAACCCGTACACCGGGTGCTGGAGCAGATAAAGAACGAACCGTACTTCAGATGGCCGGCCAAGATGGCTGGGGAGCCCGCCAAGCGCAATCAGAGCCGCTACTGCCAGTACCACCAGGACTACGGGCACAATACGGAGGACTGCAGGAACCTCTGGAACCACCTGGACCAGTTAGTCCAGGAGGGAAAGCTGAAGCACCTCCTCCACCATTCCAGCGGCCAGCAAAACCAAAACTTCCAAGAACCCCGAAGGGACCTCGACATGGGGCGACCCACGGGAACGATCAATGTCATCCTGGCGGCGCCAGGAAGGACAGGCACGCAGCCCACGAGGGTGCTGTCTATAGTCCGACAGCCTGCCGAGGATTCTTGGGAGGGGCTGAAGAGGGCCAGGAGGAGTTGCCCACCAGTCTTGAGCTTCTCGGAGGAAGACAAGGCAGGGACCGCCCAACCCCACGATGACGCTCTAGTCGTCACCCTCAGAATTGGAGGATACGACGTGAGAAGGGTGATGGTGGATGGGGGCAGTGCGGCCGAGGTCATGTACCCCGACCTCTACAAGGGGCTGGGGCTAAAGCCGGAGGACCTGACACCCTACAACTCCCCCCTAATGACTTTCGACGGGAAGCTCGTCACCCCAAAGGGCATGATAAGGTTGCCCATACAGACGGGCCCAGAGGTGGTGGAGGTGAACTTCGTGGTGGTGGACACATACTCTCCCTACACGGCCATCGTAGGGAGGCCCTGGCTCCACACCCTAGGGGGAGTCGCCTCCACCCTGCATCAGAAGGTGAAATTCCCGTCCGGGGATCAGGTCCTGGAGATCCGAGGATGCCAACCCACGGCTAGGCAGTGCACTGTCGCCGCCATATCCTACCGACTTGATGCACAGCCCTCGGCTCACGCCGAGGAGATATTATAGCAGTCAAAGCCACCGGCGGGGCCTCCTAATGCGCCCGCCGAGGGTGCCGTGTGCGAGAACCTGGAAAAGGTGCTGATTGGCGATAGCCCGGAAAGGTTCTTCCAAGTCGGAGTCCAACTGCCTCCGCAAGAAAAGGAGGAATTGCTCGAGTTCCTCAAAAGGAACCTCGATGTGTTCGCATGGGACCCCTGCGAAGCTCCTGGGATTGACCCCTCTTTCATCTGCCATCACCTCAATGTCAACCCATCCGTGGTTCCGAGGCAGCAGCCGCCTCGGCGCCCGTCGAGAGAACACGCTGACGCGATCAAGGAAGAGGTCAACAAGCTTAAGCGTGCAGGAGCCATTAAAGAAGTCTTTTACCCTAAATGGTTGGCCAACACAGTGGTGGTCAGGAAGAAAACTGGAAAGTGGAGAGTCTGCGTGGACTTCACCGATCTGAACAAAGCGTGCCCAAAAGACCCCTTCCCAATGCCACGGATAGACCAGCTGGTAGACGCCACGGCGGGCCATCCTCGGATGAGCTTCCTTGACGCCTTTCAGGGCTACCATCAGATACCGCTAGCTCTGGAAGACCAAGAGAAGACAGCCTTCGTCACACCCATTGGAAACTACCATTACAAGGTCATGCCGTTTGGCCTGAAAAACGCAGGATCCACCTACCAAAGGATGATGACAAGAATGTTCGAGCCAATGTTGGGCAAAAGCATCGAGGTCTACGTCGACGATATGGTGGTAAAAAGCAAGCAGGAGTCCAAGCACGTAGAGGACCTCGGCTTCACGTTCGACGTCCTGAGAAAGCACAGGCTGCGCCTTAACGCCCTAAAGTGCTCTTTTGGCGTTAGCTCTAGCAAGTTCTTGGGGTACATGATCACCCACCGCGGGATCGAAGTTGACCCCGACCAGATCAAGGCCATCCATAATTTGAAGCCTCCCCGGAATCCCAAGGAGATCCAGAAGCTCGCCGGGATGATTGCCGCGCTGAACCGGTTCATTTCCAGGTCAGCTGATAGGTGCAGGCCCTTCTACCGCCTGATCAACAAATGGAAAGGATTTGAATGGTCCGAGGAGTGTGCCGAGGCTTTCCAGCAACTCAAGGACTATCTATCCCGTCCGCCTATCATGTCCCATCCAGAGGCCGATGAGGTCCTATACGCATACCTTGCTGTGGCCCCCCATGCGATAAGCCTGGTATTGATACGAGAAGACAGTGGCGTTCAAAAGCCAGTCTACTACGTCAGTAAGTCGCTCCACGAAGCGGAGGTGAGATACCTGCCACTGGAGAAGGCTATCCTGGCTGTGGTCCACGCCACGAGGAAGCTCCCCCATTACTTTTAAGCTCACACCGTGGTCGTCCTAACCCGATTGCCTTTGAAATCTGTGCTGCGAACCGCCGACTACACGGGAAGAATCGCGAAATGGAATACGATTCTAGGGGCTTTCGACATCAGGTACCTGCCTCGGACCTCCATAAAAGGCCAGGTTTTGGCAGATTTGACAGCAGAGTTCGCCGAACCGGCTGTGGAGGTCGCAGCCGAGGAGGGAAATCATGGTGAGAAGCTAGTTGGGGCAGTCTCCACCTCTGAGGCACCCTGTTGGAAGGTATATGTCGATGGCGCGGCTAACCAGCGAGGTTCAGGAGTGGGACTAGTCCTGGTGTCCCCTGAAGGTCATGTCATGGAGAAATCCCTGAGACTCGGATTCGCGGTCACGAACAACGAGGCCGAATACGAGGCATTAATACGAGGCATGACCATGGTGCAGAAGATGGGAGGAAAGTCAATAGAGGTGTTCTCGGATTCCGGGTTGGTGGTAGGACAGGTGAATGGGGAGATGGAGGCCAGGGATCCACGAATGCAAGGGTACCTGAGCCAAGTTAAGCGCTTGCAGTTGGGGTTTAGCCCCTACAGCTTGTCTCACATCCCCAGAAGCGGGAACAGCCACGCCGACTCATTGGCCACGCTCGCAACTTCCTCGGCGGGGTCTCTGCCTCGGACGATACTTGTGGAGCACTTGGGAAGGGCAAGTGGAGCTCCAACGGGGGGAATCCCCATCCATCAGATTGAGACGGGCCCCAACTGGATGGACCCCCTAGTGGGATTTCTCAAGGATGACATCCTTCCTGAGGACAAGTCAGAAGCAGAAAAAATCAGGAGAAAAGCCACTCGATTCTGGTTGTCCGAGGACCATAAGCTGTATAAGCGCTCCTACTCCGGGCCATACCTGCTGTGCGTTCACCCTGGAGCGACGGAATCGCTACTCGAAGAGCTGCATGAGGGAATATGTGGAAGCCACACAGGGGGGAGATCCTTGTCCCACCGAGCCATCACGCAAGGCTACTGGTGGCTGGGGATGCAACAGGAGGCCCAGGAATATGTCAAGAAGTGCGATCAGTGCCAGAGATTCGCCCCGAGTATCCATCAGCCCGGAGGGGTCCTAAATCCCTTGTCCAGCCCATGGCCGTTCGCCCAGTGGGGTTTGGACATTGTGGGGCCTTTCCCCAAGGCGCCAGGGAACAAGAAATATCTGTTGGTGGCCACGGACTACTTCACCAAGTGGGTCGAGGCCGAGCCGCTGGCCAATATTAGGGACGTGGACGTCAAAAAATTCCTTTGGAGGAACATTGTTACGCGATTCGGGGCCCCTCACACCCTCATCTCGGACAACGGGCTCCAATTTGACAGCAAAGCGTTCAGGGAGTACTGTAGGGAACTTGGAATCACAAACAGGTACTCGACGCCGGCTTACCCCCAGGGGAACGGACAGGCCGAGGCCGTCAATAAGGTCATCGTGAATGGGCTTAAGAAAAGGCTGGACGATGCCAAGGGGAGATGGGTAGAAGAGTTACCCCATGTGCTATGGACGTACCGCACCACGCCTCGGCGATCAATGGGGGAAACGCCTTTCGCCATGACTTATGGCGCCGAGGCAGTAATCCCCCTGGAGACAAATCTCCCGACGTTGAGGACGAGCTCCTTCACGCCAGCCAGCAACGACGGGCTGCTGGAGCGGAACCTGGACCTGGTGGACGAACGAAGGGAGCGAGCAATGATACAATTAGCCCACTACCAGCAGAAGCTCAAACAAGGGTACGACGCTAACGTTAAGCTCAGGCCACTAGCGCCAGGAGACCTGGTGCTAAGGAAAGTCGTTGGGGCGGCTAAGAATCCCACTTGGGGAAAGCTGGGACCCAACTGGGAAGGGCCCTACCGGATTACTTCAGTAGCCGGGGTAGGGGAGTATTACTTGGAGGACCTAGATGACAGGCCTGTACCTCGCCCATGGAATGTAAATAACCTGAAAAGGTACTACTATTAATAAAAGAATTATTCCAATTAATGTTGTTGTCTCCTTTTGCTTACGTTCGTCAGCTCCGAACCAATTTAAAAAAAAAAACTAAGTGTTAGACAGAACCAAGGAACTGCATGGTCCTCGGACTCAGTCCTATGGGGAAACTAACCAATTTAAAAAAAAAAAAAAAAACTAAGTGTTAGACAGAACCAAGGAACTGCATGGTCCTCGGACTCAGTCCTATGGGGAAACTAACCAATTTAAAAAAAAAAACTAAGTGTTAGACAGAACCAAGGAACTGCATGGTCCTCGGATTCAGTCCTGTGGGGAAACTAACCAATTTAAAAAAAAAAACTAAGTGTTAGACAGAACCAAGGGACTGCATGGTCCTCGGATTCAGTCTTATGGGGAAACTAGCCACTTAAGAACGCTAAGCGCTAGACAGAGCCAAGGAACTGCATGGTCCATGGACTCAGTCCTATGGGGAAACTAGCTGCTTCAGAAAACTTAAGTGATTAGACAGAACCAAAGTACTGTGTGGTCCTCGGACTCGGTCCCGTGGGGAAGCTTTCTACTTCAAAAGAACCTTAGTGCCTACTTCGTAAAATCTGCCTATTCCTTAGGATGTAGTGTACGTTATAAGCCATTTCGCAAACAAAACTTTTCCCATTCCAAGATCTTAAGTTACGAACCACGATTGGCAAACAAAAATGAATAATATACAAGCAAGGAAACAACCACGACGCAGAAAAGGAAACAAAGCTTTCATTTCATTAAGTCCAAAATATTACACAAAAAAAAGGGGGTTCCCTAAAACAAAAAAAACAAAACAAAAGAAGAGAAGAAAAGAAGAAGGGACGCCTCCGTCTAATCGCCCGCTTCGCTGGGAGGCTCGGCGGGAACAGCCACCCCCTCAACAGGTGGGGCCTGGGTGTCAGGGGCGGACCCCTTGACATGCTGGGGATTGTCCTCATCAGAGCCGCCGCCCAATTCAATCACCGAGGAGGGATCACTCCCTTGAACCGGCTCGCCAATGGCCTCAGCATCCAGGGCCCCCTCCCCTGGAGTTGCAGGAGTCTCCATGGTGGCCCCCTCAACCTCTGACCCACCTGCGGCAGCCTCGCGGATGGCGAGGGGATAGTATACACCCTCCTCCCTCCACAGAACAGAAGAAGCCTCCACCCCGGCTTGCCTCAGGGCCTCGTGCCAGGTTTCTGAGCAGTAGCGCCGGCATAGCTCGGGGACTTGGGATTTATACTCAGCTACCGCCTCAGCTGCCCTGCCTCAAAGGCAGCCTCCTCGGCAGCCTCCTTACTGGCCAGGGCCTGCTCCCTCCCCTTCTCCGCTTCGAGCCTGGCCTCCTCGGCAGCAGCCTTCTCCTTCTGAAGGTCGTCTATCAGCTCTCGGGTGATCCTGAGCTGCTGTTCGACCTCACCTAGGCGCCCCGTCTGCTCCAAGGCCTGCCTCTGGGCGCCCTCGAGGCCGGCTATCGCGTTATCCCTTTCCCTGGCCATCTCCTTCAGCTGCTCCCTGGCCTTGGCAAGATCTTCCTCGGAGACCTTGAGGACCTTGGTAGCCTGCAAGCGCCTCTCACGCTCAACATCCATGTCCCTCCCATGGTCGTTGGCCGCCTCCTCCAACCTGAAGGTTGCCTGGACAGCCTGCCCAACGAAACAGGTACAAAGCGAAGTTAGCTCACGGAGAAAGAAAGACGAAGCTAAAGAAAAAGAAGGTAAAACACGAGTGTCCGAAAACTTACCATCCCCAAGTACCGCTTGAGGCAGAGGAAGACCTCCCTGCTCCTCATGGCCCCAAGCTGCGCCATGTCCGCAGGGAGCAGTAGGCACCTCTCCACCGCATCGGCCACATACGCGCCCTCGCCCTCTTTGAAATCCCTAAGGGAGGCGTCGTCCCTCAGAGGACTCCCGCGGAGCATTGGGGCGGGGAGCCACGCCTCGGCCGGAGGCTGGTCCTCGACCTGCTTCTCCTGGTCCTCGACCCGCTTCTCCTTGTGGCCAATCTTCAGCTGCTTCGACGGCCGCCGGGCATCGTCGCCCTCCCGCGTGGGCCCGGACTTCTCCTCCATGATCCTCTTGCCCTTATCCTTCTTCTGCTTGGGGTCGGCAAGTTCGCGCCTTGACGGAGAGGTCGTCTGAGGCGGAGAAGGGGGTAGCCGAGACTGAGATGAGCTCGACCTGGTATGGGCAGTACGAGTCTTGGGGGAAGGAGGAGGCAGCTTCGGCTTAGACTTCCCAGGCTGTCCCTCAAGCAATTCAGACAAACTGGGTCGGGGTTTCTTTTTGTAACCCATCTTGGACCGAGTAGATGGCCCGGATTCCTCAAGCTCCGCTTCGGACAAACGGGGATCGCCCAAGTCTCCGGAGGGGTCCTCGGACTCGTGGAGTTGCTCGAAGACGCTGAAATCCTCCTCGGCAAAACCAGGGTCGGCTGCTTCCCCCTCTCTCTCTATATCCTCTCCCTCGGCCTCTAAGGATGTAGGGGAAGGTGGGGGAACCGCTACGGTGACAGCTTCTGAAGTAGAGGGACCCTCGAGAAACTTAAATCCGTCCTCGGTCACTTCTATCTGTGACAGCCGAGGATCGTTTGCCCTGATCACGTACTTGGGGGCCGCAAACGACTTTTGGATGGGTTTGTACTTCAAAATCTTGTGAGCCGCCCTGACCTGGTGGTCTGCCTCGTTTTCGAAATCCGCCGACCTGAGCACCTTCTGTAGATCCTCCTTGTTAACCAGATTGAAGTTGGGCTCGAGGGTGTGCGGATCTGCAAAAGGAAAACACATCCACGTTAGTTGTCAAACTAAGGAAAAGGGAAAAATGCGATAAACAGGGAGGAACCTCCAAATCCCCTCCTACTCCCACTACCCCACCTGGTGTCCCTTCTGTCGTCGGACAGTGAAGGCCATCATGCCACTCTCCCGACACAATGAGAAAGTCTTCATTCATCCCCTTGTTGGACTCGGGGAGACACTGGATGAGCCGGACTCTGTCGTCCCTTGTCCTCATATAGTAGGACTTGCCCTTCAAATGTTGAAGATTGTAGCAGTAATTTACGTCGTGATGGGTCAGCCTTAGACCCATCTCGTCGTTTAGGGCGTCCACACAGCCCAGAATTCTGAACATGTTGGAGGCGCATTGGGTGGGGGTTAGCCAGAAATATATCAGGTAATTCCTCATCACAAGCCCCATGGGGATCCTCAGTCCCCCTTCAAGGAAGGCGATAATGGGAATCGCCACTTCGCCCGTCCGCCTCCGGAGCAACCACTCCCCATACGCACAATACCTCAAGCCCACGTTGGCCGGTATCTTGCATCGGTCGACGAAGTCCTCCATCGCCTCCTCAGTAAAAACGTATTTCTTAAGTCTACCCATCCCCTAACAATGCCTTAAGGGGACTAAAAGGGGAAAGCAAATCAAAGAGGGAAGAGAGGGAAAGAAAAAGCTCAGAGAGGGATAGAGCAACTTACAGGGATGAGGAAGAGCTCCTCGGATTGACTTTTTATGCTGGAAGTGTAGGTGAAGATTTGGCTGGGCTCTAGTGGGAGGCGCAAGAGCTTATGACTGCGAATGGGAAGGGAAGAAGCAGTTCAAATGGGTATTTATACCCTCAGCGGAAGAGCTGCGCGAGTTCTCCCGCCCATAAATGCCAGATCCATCCCTACCGTTAGATCGAAATCAGCCCGTTGAACGTGGGGAGCATAAAGCCGCCCGAATTTAATGCAAGGCACGACACCCACGTCGAAGCGCCAGTAACGCGCCTTGAGCAGGCGAAAAGCCATCAACGCTGACAAAGGGCAGGATTCGATGGGACGTGGAATAGATCCGAGGATGTCAAAATCCTCCTCTCCGCCCGAGGATGCGGACAGCAAGATTTTGAGGGGCTATTGTGGGGCCATAAAGAGTTGGTACCACCGGCCCACTCTCGATCAAGCCCAAAAGCCCATGCCGAGGATCGCCTGGAGTCCGAGGACATGCCATAGGTCCGAGGACGAGGCGCAAAGGACTTGCATGCTAGGAAGACGTGCCGAGGATAGAAGCATCCTCGGAAACCCGAAGTGAGGAGATACGCAAGCTGCAGTCCGTCAAGGGGAACTTCTCAGGGAATCCAAGGAGGACCTGGCAGGTGCCGAGCACCGGACGTGGAAGCATGGTGGAGGCGTAAGTCCCAGACGTACTGTCACCTCCACATTAAATGCCCTCAACTAACGTCCTGGCCGCATTAATGAGGATAGGACCCCTGAACAGCGCCACCTTGGGCGCCGCAACCCGCAGAGAGATAGGAATGCGGCTGACAGAACAAGCACTCAAGTGGGAACCGGGTTGATCGACAAGTGTAGGGCTAAGATCATCTGGGAGAGGGATATATAATGTAGGACGTCCCCCACTAAGGGGGGGGACGTAAGGGAAAAACGGGAAAGAAGACAGACTGTAACAGTGCATTTTCTTTGGTAGGCTGTGAAGCTCATTTGAATAAGATACGAACACGTCCGAGGATCCCTGTTGTGCCCCCTCAGTTAGTACTAAGAGTACCACAGTCCACGAATAACCATGCATGGCCGTCACGTCCTTCACTAGGGCCTAGATCTTGAGCCCACTCTCTACAAATTCATTGTCAGGGGGCCCACCTCCGAAAAAGGAGCCCCTACAATAATATATACTAATAATAATATATTTAATAAATTTAATAATAATAATAATAATTTGTCAAACCCATGGGTTCAACCCGACCCAACTCAACCCATGTGGGTTGGGTTGGACTTATGTGATGGGTTGGGTTGGGTTGGATTGAATTTTTTTTGACCCACCATGGTGGGTTGAGTCAAAAAATTCCCTCAACCCGACCCAACCCGACCCATGCACACCCCTACAACTCATATTCATTTGTTGAGTACAATAAAATCTATCCTAACACAAACTCTTGAAAAACTTTGCATGAAGAGAGTTTATGGCAAGTAGACTTTGACAACTTGTATTTCTGAAACACTTTAAACAAAACTCATCAAGACATCTTAATGTGAAACAGAAATAATAGATTGCATACAATTGTAAGAAGTGTGTGTATAAAGGAAGAAAAGAAACAACACATGTAAGAATAGGTGAAAGAAAAATATACATTCACATATAAAGAAGATAAGTACAATGTATGTCAATAATGGTCACAAGACCTAATGTACAAGAAGAAATGTATCTATTGCAAAGAAAGAAAAGAAAAGATACACATCCCTCATATTAACACTCCCCCTATCAAAATGGTCTTATACTAACTCTCCCCTTAAGAATAACTACTCTCATATCTCAAAACTACTCCCCATTTTTGTCACAAGTGACAAAGGGTAGAGTGTCAAGTAAACATCTCATCGGTAGAGCTAGCATCTCCATCATCATTATCAGAAGCATCATCGTCATCGCCATCAACATCATCATCATCCTTAGCTGCAGAATCAGAAGCTACCGGAAGAGGTGAAGGAGAAGCCTTAGAAGCAAAACCACCCAAGGTTGCCTACCGCCTAGCAATACAACCAACATGAACATTCACTTGATACGACTCAGTAAAGAGTGTATTAAGGTGAGCATTCATGCGCTGAAGCTGCACCATGATGTCACCAAGAGTCACATCACCCATGGAAGAGGAAGGGGCGAATGTAGATGAAGCAGATCGAGATGAAGGAGTCAAACAAGAGGGAGGTGCTACTGACTCCTGTCGTGACCTAAACTGCGCCTCACTACGTTTTACGGTAACGGCGTCTATGGCACACATAAAAGTGAAATGGTCGGACACGAGAAAAGGGACGGAAAAATGGCGTAAAATCCTCGTGATAGCAGGAGGAAAGATGAGTTTATCATGAGACACCGAATCTAGATGAACATCTATAATAGATAGAATGAAATAAGAAGGAAAGTCTATAATAAGATGCTCAAGAAGAGATAACAAAAACCGAGCACGAGGCTCTATAATAAAGTTATAATGAGAGAGAGGATGGAGTACAAAAGTCAAGATTGAAGGCTGAGTTCACTATGTCTTTGAACTTGGCATAGAACTCATCAAACGACTCATCATCTTCCATCTTTATCTCTTCAAAGCTTGTAGTGAGCCTCTGAAACTTTGAATCCTTGACAACCTTTGTACCCTCATAGGTTGTCTGGAGGATGATTCATGCTTCCTTAGCAATTTTAGTAGAGGATATCTTCTTGAACTCCTTATTGGTGACCGCACTAAATAAGGCATTCAATGCCCCGCAGTTAAAATTTTCCGCCTTAATCTTGGCTTCATCCCAATTAGCCAATGTTTCTTTTGGCTTGATCTAGCTAATCTCTACAGCTTGCTACACATTCTCATCTAAATACTGCAAGAAAACTCTCATGTGTACTTTCCAGTATGTATAGTTAGTGCCATCAAATAAAGGAGGTATAATTAACGACTTCCTTTATCCATGACAAACAGGGGTCAATGGATCAACATAGCAAAGATTAAACCTAATTAAAGTGTGTCTACTTTGATCCCATTTGATAGGCCAAAAAATGAATTGACTCCTTGTGATAAATTAACCAATTAATTTAGCCAAGTGAATTAATTAAGTTAATTAACATGCAAACGCATGGTATTACAAACAAATATCCAATAAACTAATTATGCAATGAAAAATAAATAACATAGTGATATGTTTACGAATAGGGAAAACCTAATGGCAAAAACCCCACCAGGTAATTTTCAGGTCACCACTCTCAAAATTTCACTATTATCACAAGAAGCTGTTACAAGTAAAGGAATCCCAGTATCTTATAACAACTTACAGTTGAACCTTTACTCTAATACCCAATTGGACTTATTCTGTAGTGACAATTTCTCCTTTTGATGCACGGCTCCCAAGTACGTGACAAATCAATGCGCGAATCCCAATACATGACTTCAATCACCAGGTGATTTTCAGGTCACCACTCCTGAAATTTCACTATTATCACAACAAGCTGTTACAAGTAAAGGAATCCCAGTATCTTATACCAACCTACAGTTGAACCTTTACTCTAATACCCAATTTGACTTGTTATGTAGTAATAATTTCTCCTTTTGATGCACGGCTCCCAAGTACGTGATTAACCAATGCACAGATCCTAGTACGTGACTTCAATCACTAACTAGAGAAAATTGTTGGCTACAAAGTTCTTCAGTTCATCCCAACAATGAAGATCAAGAAGATGCTTGGTCACAAAACCGTATGGTGCACATACACAGCAACTTCTTCAAGAATGATGAACTATGGCAAAACTTTATCTCCAGTCACAATTTGCTTGAGCAAACTTCTCTCAAAACTTGTGCAACTTATGTACTCTTTGACGGCCCTTAAAACAATTTTTTTATATGTCTAGGGTTAGGAGAAAAGAATACCCAAAGATACATTCACAGATTCTAGGAAAATTATATCAAAATTCTGAATTTCATAAATCTTGACAGATATGAGGTGTCGAGCAAGTGTCGAGCACACGAGGCTGAAAAGCTTAATCTCGATAGATGCAGCTATCGAGATTTAATGAATTTGCACTTCTCAGCTTGTTTCTTGGACAGACTTGATGACTTCAACACTTGATCTTGAAACATTGTTTCTTGACGTATTAAAAATACCTAGAACTACCCAATTACAAGTGCATTTTGTCAAAAGATTAGCCAATTACATAAAATAATGACATATGTTCTAAACAAGTGAAACACATATGTCCTAACATCAATTAAAATCTAATTTTGTGCCACGTGTCCCATCTAATCTAAGTTTTTAAATTTTTGTATCAAGTGAGTTAATTCAATGTAAAAATTAGATTTCAATTAGAGTTTAATTTTGCAACATGTGTCTCATCTAATCTAAGTTTTTTAATTTTTGTGCCAAATGAGTTAATATAGTGTAAAAAGCAAGGAGTCCAATATAAGTAAACCATAAAAAAAAAAAAATTTTGAATAATTTTATATTTATGAGCCTTTTTTTTTTTTGTAAAACTATATATAATAATAGGTAAAGCTGAAAAAAAAATCCAATTAGATTTCAAATTAGAATGCAATTAAAGTCTAATTTTGTGTCGCGTGTCCCATCTAATCTAAGTTTTTAAATTTTTGTGTCAAGTGAGTTAATTTAATATAAAAATTAGATTTCAATTAGAGTTTAATTTTCCTGCATGTGTCCCATCTAATCTTTTTTTTTTTTTTTTAATTTTTGTGCAAAATGAGTTAATTTAGTGTAAAAAACAAGGAGTCCAATATAAGTAAACCATAAAAAACATTATTTTTGAATGATTTAATATTTATGAGCCCTTTTTTCTTTGTAAAACTAAAAACAATTCAAGTTTATAAGTCATCTATATATATATATATATATATATATATTAATAGGTATAGTTGAGAGAAAATCTAATTAGATTTTAAATTGAAATTCAATTAAAGTATAATTTTACGCTATATGTCCCATCTAATCAAAAATTTTAAAATTTTTTTGCCATAAAATCAAACTCTAATTGAAATTCAATTTTTACACTGAATTAACTAACTTAGCACAAAAATTTAAAAATGTTGATTAGGTGGGACATGTGGCGCAAAATTAGACTCTAATTGAATTTCAATTTGAAATCTAATTGGATTTTCTCTTAACTTATATATATTAATAGGTAAAACTTAGAGAAAATCCAATTAAATTCTACAATTAAAGTCCAATTTTGTGCCATGTATCCTAAATTATTTATTTTTAGAGAGAGTTTTATTTTTTTAATTTTGGAATCAAATATGGGACAATATCATAAATATCCATTCAAGTGAGTTATTGTGTACAAAAATCAAAGAGCCTAGAATTAATGAACATAAAAATATTTAAAAAAAATGAACAATTTACATTTTCTACCTAATAACATTCTTACAAGACTTTTTAAAGAGTTAAAAAAATATATAAGAATGACTATCAATAATATTTAAATTATATATGTAAGAATTACTATGCATCTTAATGTGTATTGTGGGGTCTATGAGCCTGGTAGCCTCAGCCCATCGCCTAGTAGGCCCAAGGCCCATGCCGAGGAAGACTGATCATCCGAGGCTAAGATGGAGAAAGCCTCTTTTTGGTTGCAAGCCGAGAACTTCTTTGTCCTCGGCATGCCGAAGATGAATCTTAGAAGGGACAAGCCCGGGGCAAGCTGTCACCTCCGCGCTTAATGCATTCACCTAACCCCTCTGGCCGCATTAATGGTGATATAACCCTTTGGCAGGGCAACGTTGATCAGATTGAACCACTCGAGTACTGATAAGACCTCTGATAGGATGGGCAACCAGAAGAAAGGCGAATAGATGATCAACAGATGTAAGAGCAAGAGAGGATGGTGAGGACTATATAAGAAAAGCGAGTAAAGTAAAAGGGGAGGGGAGAAAAAGCTAAAAAGAAAAAGGGCTCCTCGGCTTATGGCCGAGGAGCATTCCCCAGTTGTAAACAGGTTACCATTATATTTTATAAGAGAAAAGAGATTCTTGCATGGGGGATGACGGTCAGCACCTAATCCTTCTTCCCATTCTCTACAAATTTATTGTTTGGGTTTGATGGACTGAAAACCCATTTATGTTCTGGGTCCAATCAAAAATTGAGTCCCTACAATTGGCGCCGTCTGTGGGAAAGGATTAGGGTGTTGGCCGGCGCACCAAGCAATTGTTCTAAGTGGTCGTTTTACAATAGGCAAAAAAAAAAAAAAAAAAAAAAAACACATATAGAAGATATGACAGTGAAGAGAGAAGTTCTGATTTTATTATTTCATAAATAGAAACAGTACAAATTACAATCAGAGGCTCAGGCAGGTGTGTTTCACACAAATTTACAAGCTAATCCCCCCAGCTATTTCTACAATTGGAGGCCCAGGTGAAGCCGTCCTAAAAAAGCTAGCCGGTGGGAAGTGTCAAGCCGTCCCTTTATTGGCATAAAGAGAATGGGAGAGCTTGACACAAAAGGCAGAGAAGGGGGAGGGCCATCATGTTTCCAGGCCACCGACAACTCCCTTCTCGGCGGGATGGAGCTGGAACAAAGAGAGAAGCAGATGCAGGGGCTCCGGGATACCTTCCCCCATGTGTTCCCCTGATTCTCTCCGATCCTCACGAGTGTTGGCCGTTGGAGACGGCAACACTCGGGCACCGCCCATGAGGTGAATTCGTGCGTCTTCCTCGTCGGGGGTGCGCTCCGAGGAGAGACGTTAGGTATTCTAACAACATCCCTCTGGGCCACCTTGTAGGGCGCCATCGGGGTTATGTCAAGATTCTGCCGCACTAGAAGCCCAGTGGGGGCTGCGGCCATACCGGCTTTTGCCAATTCCGGTCACAATTCCGGCGGGATTGTTAAAAGGGCTTGGGGAGCTGGAGGAATGTGTTTTCTTTTTTCTGTTTGTGTTAAGAGGTCCATGGATTGTGGAGAAACCATCTCCTCACCTTATATAGGGGATGGGGGTTGGTGAGAATTAATTCATGCAGAGTTCGAAAAAAGAATTATCAGTTAGGCTAATAATGAAGCCACCAATTTTCAAGGAGGCCATAAACTGTTGGAATCGTGTTAATTCACGAGGACATTAATGAGGGCGCGTCTTGCGCACCGAAATGTTGAGCGCGAAAAACGAAACGCCAAAGGACGCCTCGTAAATGAAAAGGATAAGGCCTCGAGCTGGAGGCAAGATCAACGCCACGTGTAAATATCATAATCCGATCCAAGGAGGAATCACCTCCAACAAAGCGGTTCGAGGACAAATCCCTGCTGCCAGAAAAATAGAAGTGGTAGACAGAGCCAAGGTATTGCATGGTCCTCGGACCCAAGCCTATGGTAAAACTATACACACCATTATACCTGGGTACTAGACAGAACCAAGATATTGTATGGTCCTCGGACTCAAACCTATGGGGAAACTAGATACTTACAGAAAAATAGAAGTGGTGGATAGAGCCAAGGTATTGCATGGTCCTCGGACCCAAGCCTATGGTAAAACTATACACACCATTATACCTGGGTACTAGACAGAACCAAGGTATTGCATGGTCCTCGGACTCAAACCTATGGGGAAACTAGATACTTACAGAAAAATAGAAGTGGTAGACAGAGCCAAGGTATTGCATGGTCCTCGGACCCAAGCCTATGGTAAAACTATACACACCATTATACCTGGGTACTAGACAGAACCAACGTATTGCATGGTCCTCGGATTCAAACCTATGAGGAAACTAGATACTTACAGAAAAATAGAAGTGGTAGACAGAGTCAAGGTATTGCATGGTCCTCGGACCCAAGCCTATGGTAAAACTATACACACCATTATACCTGGGTACTAGACAGAACCAAGATATTGCATGGTCCTCGGACTCAAACCTATGGGAAAACTAGATACTTACAGAAAAATAGAAGTGGTAGACAGAGCCAAGGTATTGCATGGTCCTCGGACCCAAGCCTATGGTAAAACTATACACACCATTATACCTGGGTACTAGACAGAACCAAGGTATTGCATGGTCCTCGAACTCAAACCTATGGGGAAACTAGATACTTACAGAAAAATAGAAGTGGTAGACAGAGCCAAGGTATTGCATGGTCCTCGGACCCAAGCCTATGGTAAAACTATACACACTATTATACCTGGGTACTAGACAGAACCAAGGTATTGCATGGTCCTCGAACTCAAACCTATGGGGAAACTAGATACTTACAGAAAAATAGAAGTGGTAGACAGAGCCAAAGTATTGCATGGTCCTCGGACCCAAGCCTATGGTAAAACTATACACACCATTATACCTGGGTACTAGACAGAACCAAGGTATTGCATGGTCTTCGGACTCAAACCTATGGGAAAACTAGATACTTACAGAAAAATAGAAGTGGTAGACAGAGCCAAGGTATTGCATGGTCCTCGGACCCAAGCCTATGGTAAAACTATACACACCATTATACCTGGGTACTAGACGGAACCAAGGTATTGCATGGTCCTCGGACTCAAACCTATGGGGAAACTAGATACTTACAGAAAAATATAAGTGGTAGACAGAGCCAAGGTATTGCATGGTCCTCGGACCCAAGCCTATGGTAAAACTATACACACCATTATACCTGGGTACTAGATAGAACCAAGGTATTGCATGGTCCTCGGATTCAAACCTATGGGGAAACTAGATACTTACAGAAAAATAGAAGCGATAAACAGAGCCAAGGTATCGCATGGTCCTCGGACTCGAACCTATGGAGAAAATAAATATTTGGAGAAAAACCAAAGCATTACCTAGAGTTAAACTATGATACGGTCTTTATATTTATATTTGAAGGATAACAGGCAATTTCATGAGACTAACTCTAAAATAGAATACAAATATTGAGCAGAAGATTATAGTAAGGCAAACAAAAGAAAATATCTGTAGTTGGAAGCAAAGTACTATGCATTCAGCTTAAACAAAAAGTATACAATTTCCTTACAACGCCACTAAGGCAAGAAACAAAATGAAATGAAAGAGAAAATAAACAAAATTATTCTATGTCGTATACCAGTTCCCTCAACTCAGTGGGCAAATTAGTTCGATTAGCAAATTGAAGGCTTCAGCCAAGGCCTAGGGGCTGTGCTTCAAAGGGTCTGCAGGGAGCCTCGCCACATCTGGTGGTATTTCCTGACCCTTGGCTCTAACTCCCCGCAACGTCCTCGGGGGTTCAATCTCTTCGGATGGTTGGTCAGTCAAAGATATATCCTCGGCGGTCTTATAGTGACTCTCAATCGCGGGTAAGGAAGACCCCTCCTCGGGAGCATCGATGGCAGTCTCGCGAATTGTTATAGGGTAATATACCTTGTCCTCCCTCCTAAGGTCGGATGAAGCATCAATTCCTGCTTGGTTAAGAGTTTCATGCCAGGTCTGAGAGCAGTAATGCCTGCATACTGCAGGAACCTGCGCCCGAATAATGGCTTCAGTCTTGGCTACCCCGCTTGCAAAGGCCTCTTCCTCTGCCTATTCTACAGAGCGCTCAGCGTCTATTTTTGCAAATACTACCTCATCTTTGGCTCTCACAGCCTCATCCCTGGCATACTCGGCAATACCTTTCTCGTGAATTGCCTTAGTCAACTCTTGCTTCAGGTATTCATTGCCTTCCTTGGCCTTCTGCAGCTGGCCCTCAATCTCTTGCAAGCGGGTGGTTTGGTCTTCAGCTTGCTTCCTGGCCACGGCCAGGTCAGATGCAGTAGTGTCTCTGGCCCTTCTCATCTCCTCTAGGTCCTCGGTCACCTTTTTCAAGTCAGCCTCAGACTTTTTGAGGGTACTAGCAGCTGTCAAGAACTTGTCACGCTCTTGTGCCAAGGCACTGCTTTGACCATCAACCTCGTTGTCCAATCTAAATAGAGCCTGGATAGCCTGCCAATGAAAACAAGTAATTCCGTAATGGGAAATGAAGATACTAGGCGACAAAAGTTGAGTAAAGTAAATAAGTACAAAAGGACTCACCATGCCCAGATACTTCTTAAGGTCAAGGACAACCTCGGACCCACTCATTCTTTCAAGCTTGGCCATGTCAGTGGGAAGAAGAAGAGACTTCTCCAGGGCATCGGCTACGAGGGCCCCCTCAACCCCTTGAGATTCCCGTATAGATGCGTCATCCGTCAGGGGCTGATCATGAAGCATGGCAGCGGGCAGCCAGGCTTGAGCCTCAGACGGTCGGACGATCTTCTTACTTTTCTGTGGACCACCGAGTTTCAGTTGTTTCGGAGGCCCGCGAGATTTATCCTTCTCGGGCGGGGAGTAGGACTTACTCTTATCTATTGGCTCCTTGCCCTTGTCAAGTCTTTTCCTTTTCGGATCGAAAGACTTTGTCTGAGGGTCTGGTGCTACGAGGACAGAAGATAACCTAGTTTGCACAGTTAGTATCTGGGGCGGAGGTGTTAGGGGCTTTGGCTGCGACTCTTCCGGTGCACTCTTCTTTGAACCACCTTCGAGCAGGTCGAGAAGGCTGGTTTGGGGCTGTCTTTTTAAACCCATCTCAGCCTGAGTACTAGCTCTTAAGGATCGAAGGTCGGCTTCGGACAAATGAGGATCTCCTAGGTCACCAGGGGGATCCTCGGACTGATCAGCTAGGTCAAACACCCTATATTTGTCCTCGGAGGAACTCAGTTTAACTACCTCCCTTGCCTCCTTAAATAATCCTTCCTCGGCCACCGTTACTTGTTGGGATGAGGAAGGACCTGCTAGTGGTATGCCTTCAGGAACGTAAGACCCCTCGGAAAATGCAAAACCGTCCTCCACCACGGTGATCTGCGTAAGCCGTGGGTCACGAGCTCTAATTACGTGCTTCGGGATTGAGGATGATTTCTGAGCTGGGTCACATCCAAGGATTTGATGAGCGGCTCTGACCTGGTTATCAGGTTCGTTCAAGAAAAGGTCCGACCTAAGAACGGTTTCCAAATCCGCTTTGTTAACTAGGTGGAAATGACGTGCAAAAGCGTGCGGATCTACAAAAAGAAAAGTGAAACTCCTGTAGTTAGTCAACCAAGGCGAATGTACAGTTATGAAAAATAAAGATACTGAAACCCCCGCTTCGAGTACCCTACCTGGCTCCCCCTCTACCGTTGGGCAATGAAAGCCATTATGCCACTCCCCCGACACTATAAGAAAATCTTGAGTCAACCCCTTATTGGAATCAGGAAGACACTGGATGAGACGAATCCTATCGTCCCTTGTCTTCATATAGTACGTCTTACCCCTCAAGTGATGAAGGCTGTAGCACCAGTTCACATCGTGGTGAGTCAGTTTCAGCCCCATTTTTTCATTCAAGATGTCTACACACCCTAATATCCTAAATACATTCACGGCACACTGGGTGGGAGAAAGGCGAAAATGCCTAAGGTAATTGAGGGTCACTGGCCTCATAGGGATTCTCATCCCTCCCTCTACGAAAGCGACTATAGGGATCACGACTTCACCCTCTCTCCTCTTAAGGTACCACTCCCCTTCTTCACAGTACTTCAGACTCACATTATTAGGTATCCCATAGTCGACAATAAATTTGTTCATCATCTCGTCGGACTCAACCAACTTCTTAAACTTACCCATTCCCCAAGGACGACTAAAAGTTCTAAAAGAACAGAAGGAGAAGTAAAATCAAGAAAGTTTAGGGTCGCTAGAAAAAGAAGACTTACAGAAGTATGGTGATTCTCTTCAGGAAGAGTGCAAGTTGAACTAGACTCAAGTCATACGCATCAATGATTGTAAGCGCGAAAATGAGAGAACCAGGCGGTTTATGCAGGTGCTTATATTCCCCCTTTTAGGTCCCCCAAATGTAACCGCCTACTCATAAAAGCAGGAGATCCCCACCGAACGATTACCATCACACCATTGAAAGTGGGAAACGTGGTGCCGCCAAAATTTAATGTGGACACATATTAAATCTTAAAACGCAAAAAAAGCACATCGAGTAGTCGAAAAGTCGCCAACATTAGCACAAACCAAAGTGGAGCGGTTCGCCTAGGAGGGCCCGTAGGTATCAAAACCCTCCTACCCATTCGAGGGAATGTGCAGCAGGGTTTTGAGGGGCTATTGTGGGGTCTATGGGCCTGGTAGCCTCAGCCCATCGCCTAGTAGGCCCAAGGCCCATACCGAGGAAGACTGATCATCTGAGGCTAAGATGGAGAAAGCCTCTTTTTGGTTGGAAGCCGAGAACTTCTTTGTCCTCGGCATGTTGAAGATGAATCTTAGAAGGAACAAGCCCGGGGCAAGCTATCACCTCCGCGCTTAATGCATTCACCTAACCCCTCTGGCCGCATTAATGGTGATATAACCCTTTGGCAGGGCAACGTTGATCAGATTGAACCACTCGAGTACTGATAAGACCTTTGATGGGATGGGCAACCAGAAGAAAGGCGAATAGATGATCAACAGATGTAAGAGTAAGAGAGGATGGTGAGGACTATATAAGAAAAGCGAGTAAAGTAAAAGGGGAGGGGAGAAAAAGCTAAAAAGAAAAAGGGCTCCTCGGCCATAGGCCGAGGAGCATTCCCCAGTTGTAAACAAGTTACCATTATATTTTATAAGAGAAAAGAGATTCTTGCATGGGGGACGACGGTCAGCACCTAATCCTTCTTCCCATTCTCTACAAATTTATTGTTTGAGCTTGATGGACTGAAAACCCATTTATGTTCTGGGTCCAATCAAAAATTGAGTCCCTACATGTATCTTTTAAATATATTCATGCATATGCATGGGGTTGCAAGCTAGTTTTATCTAATGTGCATGTCACCCAAATTTGCATATTGTTGAATAAGAATTCAAGTGTTTTTTCTTCCTTAAAATTAAAAGTAGAGTGGAGAAAATATTCAAAATAACATCAATAGATGAACATTTAACTTTTAAGCCACTAGTTTCTATAAATAAAAAATAAAAAAAATAAAAAAAATAAACCTCCTAGAATTTCTTTAATATATTATTTGATGATTAGAATTATAAATGTTTGGATTAAAAAATTATAGGTTAGAATTTTGATTTTTTTTTTATTCTACCCAATGTTAGTTAGTGAAGAAATTTATTCACGAAAAAAGAAAGACAACCCATAGGTTTATGTATGAATTTCAGTCATTGCCTTAAGATGTGGTTATAAGGCATTGTATATAGCAACTAAGGATGCTCTTCAATATTTAAAAGTCATTTATATGCCTATATTCCTAATCCATTCCTTTGTTTTGAAGTAAAATATTTTTAGAAAAATGTTTTCTCATTTTTAGGTGTTTACTAGCTGCAAATCCGTGCACCGCAAGTGACAATTTTTTTACAATGGTTTCATTAAATTTATTTTTTACAATTTGGAGTAGTTTAATAAAGAGTAATGTATTTCATAATCATAAAATGTAATATAGGAACAATCATAAATCATAAATATATTAATTTGAAAATTAATATTTTTATTTATTATAAAAATAATCATAAATCATAAATATAAATATAAATTTTGTCGTACCAAAATAAAAACAATATAATTTTTCTCAGAAATTCAAAAGGCAAGTTAATGAAAATATTCATTTTTTTAATAAAAGTAACTAATAACATTTTGTGAATCATTAAAATGAATATAAAATTTGAAAATTATTCTTTTAGTTTTAAACAATTTTTCTCAAACCCTATTTTTTTTTGCCCAACAATCCAAAACACTGAAAAACGTTAATAATAATAATAATAATAATAATAATAATAGAAATTAACAATGATTAATTGGACCAATTAAGAAAATAATTTGTTGTTGATAATCTATAATGTTATTTTCTTTGCAGAAATTGCAATTTTGTCCACCCAAAACATATTATCAAATAAACAATTATTAGCAAAATTTAAGAATTAAATTTCTATACACACACACACACACACACGCACACACGCACACACACACACACACACATATATATATATATATGTAGGGTCTGTTTTTGTAGCCAAGTTCCCCAACAATACATTTTTAGAGAGTGGATCGAAGGTTTAGGCGCTCGCCGGCCTCAACGAAGCATAAACTATTTTTCTTTTATTGATGGGTGCTAAGACTCATTTACAACTTAGGGATGCTCCTCGGCCCATGGCCGTGGAGGTTTTTCCTCCCCCAAACTGACATCTTCCCCCCCTTAAACATTTTGCTCACATTTCTTATATATCCCTCTCTTCCTCCTCCTGTTGATCATCTATTGTTCTCTCTTCTGACTGTCTGTCCCATCAGAGGTCATATCCGTGCTCAACTGGCTCACCCTGATCGATGTTGCCCTGTCAAGGGGTTACATCCCCATTAATGTGGCCAGGGGGGTTAAGTGAGCGTATTCAATGCCGAGGTGACAGTTCGCCCAGGGCTTGCCCCTTCTCCATACTTCTGTTGCCAACGCATGGCACTAGACCCTCTCCTCCTCGGACAGCAAAGGAATCTCCTTTGATGGGATGGTCCTTGTGTTCTCTCGAAATCTCGGACGCCCGAGGGAGGGCCCTCCTCGGATAGGTTCCTCGGGGGTCGGTTTTCGCGCTTCCATCCTCAGACCCCTCATGTATCCTTGGCGTGGGCCCTTGGGCTTGGTTTGGAGTGGGCCGGGGTTACTTGATTTTCTGGCCCCACAATAACCCCTCAAAATCTTGTTGCACGCATCCTCGGGCGGGGAGGAGGATTTTGACATCCTCGGGCCTGTCCCGTGCCCAGTCGAGCCTTAATCCTAGTCAGCACGGGGGTTTATTCATTTGCCTAAGGCACGTTGCTGACATTTTGGAGTGTGTAACGCGCCTATCATTAAATTCAGGCGGCTCTGTGTTCCTCATGTCTAACGAGGCATTACCAATCCAACGGTGGAGGTTTGTTTCGCATTTATGGGCGGGAAAGCCCGCACGGTTCTTCGATTTGGGGTATAAATACCCATACGAACCGCTTCTTCTTGTTTCTTATTTGCAATCAAGAATTCTCTTGCGTCCTTCCTGAATTCAGATACACTCACATCTCCAGCACCAAAAAAGCCTGTCCGAAGAGCTCCTCATCTTTCCAATAAGTTGCTCTACCCCTCTCTAAGCTTTCTTCCTCGTTACTCCTCCTCTTTCATTTGCTCCTTAGTTCCTTTAGGTGTCAACTGGGATGGGTAGGTTTAAGAAATATGTCCACACTGAGGCGGCGATGGAGAAATTCATTTCTGACTACCGAATTCCCGCCAATGTAGGTCTGAGATATAGCGAGGACAGGGATTGGCGCTTACATAGGCAGGAGGGCGAAGTGGTAATTTCCATTGTCGCCTTCCTCGAAGGGGGGATGACGATCCCCATGGGGCCGGTGATGAGGGACTACCTCACGCACTTCCAGTTGGCCTCTACCCAGTGTAGGATAAACGTCTTTAGGATTTTGGGCTGTGTGGATGCCTTGAACGAGAAGATGGGGCTAAGGTTGACCCACCACGACATGAATTGGTGCTATAACCTTCAGCTTCTTAAGGGCAAGTCTTATTATCTGAAGACAAGGGATGACAGGGTGCGGCTCATCCAGTGCCTCCCTGAGTCCAACAAGGGGCTGAATGAGGACTTCCTCATCGTGTCAGGGGAGTGGCACGATGGCCTTCATTGCCCAACGATGGAAGGGATACCAGGTGGGGCAGTAGGAGTAGGAGGGGTTTTAAGTTCTTTTGCCCTTTTTTCTTCCCATTTTCCTTTTGCTAACATGGTGGTGTTTTCCCCTTGCAGACCCGTACGCTTTTGAGCACCACTTCCATTTGACCAACCGGGAAGATTTGCAGAAGGTGTTGAGGGCGCCGGTTTATATAAACGAGGACGACAATCAAGTTAGGGCCGCCCACATAATCTTAGGGTATAAACCTGTCCAGAAATCGTTCCCGATTCCAAAGCACGTCATCCTAGCCAACGATCCTCGGCTTCAGAGGATTACAGTGACCGAGGTCGGATTTTCATTCCCCGAGGAGCCCCTTAATCAAGAAACTATCACGCTAGCCGTCCCTTCCTCTTCCCAACTGTCTGCCGAGGCCGCCGAGGAAGATCCAGAGAGGGAAGGGGATGCGTTTGACGTTTTCGCTCAACTTGATCAGTCCGAGGACCCTCCCGGGGACTTGGGTGATCCTAATTTGAGCGAAGCAGACCTCCTTGCTTCAGCAGCCCCTCCACCGCCAATAATGGGTTACAAGAGGAAGCCCACCACCAACTTGTTGGACCTAATCGAGGGCCAACCGGGGAAGTCCCAACAGAAGCTTCCCCCTACTTCTCCGAAGACTAAGTCGACTTCCGCTCAGTAGAAGCTCCCTCCTCCTCCTTCTCAGACGCACTCGCCCTCTGGGTCCGTGCCTGTCGACTCCAAGAAGAAAAAGGATAAGGGCAAAAGGCCTATGGAGGATAAGACGGTGTCCTCGCAGGAGGAGGACATTACTCTGCGGCCATCCAAGCAACTTAAAATAGGCGACAAGAGTCAGGACAGGTAGGTCGCCGACACTACCTCATCCAAGGCCCAGGCCTGGCTCCTAGCTCCGATGCTTCGTGGGGAGCCCTTGAGGGATAACGCCTCCCTCAGGGACTTCAACGAGGGCGAAGGTGCACGCGTGGCCGATGCGCTGGAGAGGAGCCTGCTGCTCCCGGCGGATATGGCCAAGCTTAACACTTTAACGAGCAAGCAGGTCTTCCTTAGCCTGAAGCGATATGTGGGGATGGTAAAGGCTATAACCTCGACTCTTCTCTTACTCTTTTTCTTTCATTGGGTTTATAGCGCATTGGTTATTCTGGCAGGCTGTTTAGGCTATCTTTAGGTTGGAGGGGGCAGGGAACGACCAGAGGAAGGCCCTCAACCTAGAGCGTGACTGGAGCTTTCAGGCTACCCAAGCTCTGAAGAATTCCGAGGCTGACCTCGCCAAGGCCCGAGAGGAGTTGTAGGCGATGACCAGGGAGCGGGACAGTGCACTGTCTGGTCTTGAGGGCGCCTAGACCCAGGCCAAGGAGCAGACAAGGCGCCTGGGCGAGGCGGAGGAGCAGCTGCAGATCGCGAAGGACCTGATAGCGGATCTGCGGGCTAATGTGACAGCGGTCGAGGGGCCCAGAGGGAGGCAGAATGGGCCACAGACCAGGCTCAGCGAGCTAAGGACGAGGCGAAATTTGGCAGGGAGATGGCCCTGACTGCCAATGAGGAGGCTGAGACCACCGCCTACGCTGAGGGGGTGGCTGCGGTAGAGGCCCTCTACAAAGCTCAAGTTCCAGGGGTATGTAGGCGATACTACTCCCAGATATGGGCTGAGGCCCTCAAACAAGTTGGGGTGGCGGCCACGTCCAACCTGTGGAAGACGGAGAGCGTGTACTACCCCCCTGCTATTCGCGAGGCCGCCCCAGACGACACCAAGGCTAGGGAGATTGTTGAGGAGGTGGAGGCCGCAGAACTAAGGGAGCGTTCGAGCGAGGAGGTGCCCTAGGAGATAGAGGAGATCCCTTCCGATATCCAACCCCCCCCACCGAGGAAGCAGCTGCTCTCGCCGTACCCTTGCAGGCCGTCCTCTCAAGCTAGGGCTCGGAGGGGTCAGGGGTTGCCCCTGTCCAGCCTGAGCAAAAGGAGTAGATTCCCTGGCGCCTCAGCTCTTCCTAATCTCTTATCATTTTATCTTATTTTGTTGTTCTTCTCCTCTATGTACTGTGACTATTGCCATGCAACATTTATGGACACGTTATTGTAATGCGAATTTAATTTCCCTTCTTATCTACTTTGGGTTGTTTATTTGTGTGCATGCTATCAGCTTCCTTTCTTTTCTTTTTATTTGCATGAGTTGTATTTCGGCCAACTATGCCAGGAACCACGATAATGGGGAAAGAACGTATGTATAGGCAGTCCTCTTGCATCCCAAGGGTTAGGTGAGATTTTGGCCCTCTCCTCACTTAGGACATTTTGAAGTGGTTAGTTTCCCCATAGTCTTGACTCCGAGGACCATGCAATGCCTTGGTTCTGTCTAATGCTTCCATTTCTCTGTAAGTATCTAGTTTCCCCATAGGTTTGAGTCCGAAGACCATGCAATACCTTGGTTCTGCCTAATACCCAGGTATAGCTGAGCGATTAGTTTACCCATAGGCTTGAGTCCGAGGACCATGCAATGCCTTGGTTCTGTCTAACGCTTCCATTTCTCTATAAGTATCTAGTTTCCCCACAGGTTTAAGTCCGAGGACCATGCAATACCTTGGTTCTGTCTAGTACCCAGGTATAGCTGAGCGATTAGTTTTCCCATAGGCTTGAGTCCAAGGACCATGAAATACCTTGGTTCTGTCTAACGCTTCCATTTCTCTGTAAGAATCAAGTTTCCCCACAGGTCTGAGTCCGAGGACCATGCAATACCTTGGTTCTGTCTAGTACCTAGGTATAGCTGAGCAGTTAGTTTCCCCATAGGCTTGAGTCCGAGGACCATGCAATGCCTTGGTTCTGTCTAACACTTCCATTTCTCTATAAGTATCTAGTTTTCCCACAGGTTTGAGTCAAAGGACCATGCAATACCTTGGTTTTATCTAGTACCCAAGTATAGCTAAGCGGTTAGTTTTCCCATAGGCTTGAGTCCGAGGACCATACAATGCCTTGGTTCTGTCTAACGCTTCCATTTCTCTGTAAGTATCTAGTTTCCCCACAGGTTTGAGTCCGAGGACTGTGCAATACCTTGGTTCTGTCTAGTACCCAGGTATAGCTGAGCGATTAGTTTCCCCATAGGCTTGAGTCTGAGGACCATGCAATGCCTTGGTTCTGTCTAACGCTTCCATTTCTCTGTAAGTATCTAGTTTCCCCATAGGTTTGAGTCCGAGAACCATGCAATATCTTGGTTCTGTCTGGTACCCAGGTATAGCTAAGCGATTAGTTTCCCCATAGGCTTGAGTCCGAGGACCATACAATGCCTTAGTTCTATCTAACGTTTCCATTTCTCTGTACGTATCTAGTTTCTCCACAGGTTTGAGTCCGAGGACCATGCAATACCTTGGTTCTGTCTAGTACCCAGGCATAGCTGAGCGATTAGTTTCCCCATAGGCTTGAATCCGAGGACCATGCAATACCTTAGTTCTGTCTAACGCCTCCATTTCTCTGTAAGTCTCTAGTTTCCCCACAGGTTTGAGTCCGAGGACCATGCAATACCTTGGTTTTGTCTAGTACGCAGGTATAGCTGAGCGATTAGTTTCCCCGTAGGTTTGAGTCCGAGAACCACGCAATGCCTTGGTTCTGTCTAACGCTTCCATTTCTCCGTAAGTATCTAGTTTCCCCACAGGTTTGAGTCTGAGGACCATGCAATACTTTGGTTCTGTCTAGTACCCAGGTATAGCTGAGCGGTTAGTTTCCCCAAAGGCTTGAGTCCGAGGATCATGCAATGCCTTAGTTCTATCTAGTACCCAGGTATAGCTGAGCGATTAGTTACCCCATAGGCTTGAATCCGAGGACCATGCAATACCTTGATTCTGTCTAACGCTTCCATTTCTCTGTAAGTATCTAGTTTCCCCATAGGTTTAAGTCCGAGGACCATGCAATACCTTGGTTCTGTCTAGTACTCAGGTATAGTTGAGCGATTAGTTTCCCCAAAGGCTTGAGTCCGAGGACCATGCAATGTCTTGGTTTTGTCTAACGCTTCCATTTCTCTGTAAGTATCTAGTTTCCTCACAGGTTTGAGTCTGAGGACCATGCAATACCTTGGTTCTGTCTGTACCCAGGTATAGCTGAGCGGTTAGTTTCCCCAAAGGCTTGAGTCCGAGGATCATGCAATGCCTTGGTTTTGTCTAATGCTTCCATTTCTTTGTATGTATATAGTTTCCCACAGGTTTGAGTCCGAGGACCATGCAATACCTTAGTTCTATCTAGTACTCAGGTATAGCTAAGCAGTTAGTTTCCCCAGAGGCTTGAGTCCGAGGACCATGCAATGCCTTGGTTCTGTCTAACGCTTCCATTTCTCTGTAAGTATCTAGTTTTCCCACAAGTTTGAGTCAGAGGACCATGCAATACCTTGGTTATGTCTAGTACCCAGGTATAACTGAGCGATTAGTTTTTCCATAGGCTTGAGTCCGAGGACCATGCAATACCTTGGTTCTGTCTAACGCTTCCATTTCTCTGTAAGTATCTAGTTTCCCCACAAGTTTGAGTCCGAGGACCATGCAATACCTTAATTCTGTCTAGTACCCAGGTATAGCTGAGCGGTTAGTTTCCTCGTAGGCTTGAGTCCGAGGACCATGCAATGTCTTGGTTCTGTCTAACGCTTCCATTTCTCTGTAAGTATCTAATTTCCCCATAGGTTTGAGTCCGAGGACCATGCAATACCTTGGTTTTGTCTGGTACCCAGGTATAATTGAGCAATTAGTTTCCCCATAGGCTTGAGTCCGAGGACTATGCAATGCCTTGGTTCTGTCTAACGCTTCCATTTCTCTATAAGTATCTAGTTTCCCCATAGGTTTGAGTCCGAGGACCATGCAATACCTTGGTTCTGTCTTGTACCCAGGTATAGCTGAGCGATTAGTTTCCCCATAGGCTTGAGTCCGAGGACCATGCAATGCCTTGGTTCTGTCTAACGCTTTCATTTCTCTGTAAGTATCTAGTTTCCCCATAGATTTAAGTCCGAGGACCATGCAATACCTTGGTTTTGTCTAGTACCCAGGTATAGCTGAGCGATTAGTTTCCCCATAGGCTTGAGTCCGAGGACCATGCAATGTCTTGGTTTTATCTAACGCTTCCATTTTTCTGTAAGTATCTAGTTTCCTCACAGGTTTGAGTTTGAGGACCATGCAATACCTTGGTTCTGTCTAGTACCCAGGTATAGCTGAGCGGTTAGTTTCCCCATAGGCTTGAGTCCGAGGATCATGCAATCCCTTAGTTTTGTCTAATGATTCCATTTCTTTGTAAGTATCTAGTTTCCCACAGGTTTGAGTCCGAGGACCATGCAATACCTTGATTCTGTCTAGTACTCAGGTATAGCTAAGCAGTTAGTTTCCCCATAGGCTTAAGTCCGAGGACCATGCAATGCCTTGGTTCTGTCTAACGCTTCCATTTCTCTGTAAGTATCTAGTTTTCCCACAAGTTTGAGTCAGAGGACCATGCAATACCTTGGTTATGTCTAGTACCCAGGTATAACTGAGCGATTAGTTTTCCTATAGGCTTGAGTCCGAGGACCGTGCAATGCCTTGGTTCTGTCTAACGCTTCCATTTCTCTGTAAGTATCTAGTTTTCCCACAGGTTTGAGTCCGAGGACCATGCAATACCTTGATTCTGTCTAGTACCCAGGTATAGCTGAGCGGTTAGTTTCCTCGTATGCTTGAGTCCGAGGACCATGCATTGTCTTGGTTCTGTCTAACGCTTCCATTTCTCTGTAAGTATCTAATTTCTCCATAGGTTTGAGTCCGAGGACCATGCAATACCTTGGTTTTGTCTGGTACCCAGGTATAGTTGAGCAATTAGTTTCCCCATAGGCTTGAGTCCGAGGACTATGCAATGCCTTGGTTTTGTCTAACGCTTCCATTTCTCTGTAAGTATCTAGTTTCCCCATAGGTTTGAGTCCGAGGACCATGCAATACCTTGGCTCTGTCTTGTACCCAGGTATAGCTGAGCGATTAGTTTCCCCATAGGCTTGAGTCCGAGGACCATGCAATGCCTTGGTTCTGTCTAACGTTTCCATTTCTCTGTAAGTATCTAGTTTCCCCATAGGTTTAAGTCCGAGGACCATGCAATACCTTGGATCTGTCTAGTACCCAGGTATAGCTGAGCGATTAGTTTCCCCATAGGCTTGAGTCCGAGGACCATGCAATGTCTTGGTTTTGTCTAACGCTTCCATTTCTCTGTAAGTATCTAGTTTCCTCACAGGTTTGAGTTTGAGGACCATGCAATACTTTGGTTCTGTCTCATACCCAGGTATAGCTGAGCGGTTAGTTTCCCCATAGGCTTGAGTCCGAGAATCATGCAATGCCTTAGTTTTGTCTAATGCTTCCATTTCTTTGTAAGTATCTAGTTTCCCACAGGTTTGAGTCCGAGGACCATGCAATACCTTAGTTCTGTCTAGTACTCAGGTATAGCTAAGCAGTTAGTTTCCCCATAGGCTTAAGTCCGAGGACCATGCAATGCCTTGGTTCTGTCTAACGCTTTCATTTCTCTGTAAGTATCTAGTTTTCCCAAAAGTTTGAGTCAGAGGACCATGCAATACCTTGGTTATGTCTAGTACCCAGGTATAACTGAGCGATTGGTTTTCCTATAGGCTTGAGTCCAAGGACCATGCAATGCCTTGGTTCTGTCTAACGCTTCCATTTCTCTGTAAGTATCTAGTTTTCCCACAGGTTTGAGTCCGAGGACCATGCAATACCTTGATTCTGTCTAGTACCCAAGTATAGCTGAGCGGTTAGTTTCCTCGTAGGCTTGAGTCCGAGGACCATGCAATGTCTTGGTTCTGTCTAACGCTTCCATTTCTCTGTAAGTATCTAGTTTCCCCACAGGTTTGAGTCCGAGGACCATGCAATACCTTGGTTCTGTCTGGTACCCAGGTATAGCTGAGCGATTAGTTTCCCCATAGGCTTGAGTCCGAGGACCATGCAATGCCTTGGTTCTGTCTAACGCTTCCATTTCTCTGTAAGTATCTAGTTTCCCCATAGGTTTGATTCCGAGGACCATGCAATACCTTGGTTCTGTCTTGTACCCAGGTATAGCTGAGCGATTAGTTTCCCCATAGGCTTGAGTCCGAGGACCATGCAATGCCTTAGTTCTGTCTAACGCTTCCATTTCTCTGTAAGTATCTAGTTTCCCCATAGGTTTGAGTCCGAGGACCATGCAATACCTTGGTTCTGTCTAATACCCAGGTATAGCTGAGCGATTAGTTTCCCCGTAGGCTTGAGTCCGAGGACCATGCAATGCCTTGGTTCTGTCTAACGCTTCCATTTCTCTGTAAGTATCTAGTTTCCCTACAGGTTTGAGTCTGAGGACCATGCAATACCTTGATTCTGTCTAGTACCTAGGTATAGCTGGGTGGTTAGTTTCCCCATAAGCTTGAGTCCGAGGATCATGCAATGCCTAGGTTCTGTCTAATGCTTCCATTTCTTTGTAAGTATCTAGTTTCCCCACAGGTTTGAGTCCGAGAACCATGCAATACCTTGGTTCTGTCTAGTACGCTGGTATAGCTGAACAATTAGTTTCCCCATAGGCTTGAGTCCAAGGACCATGCAATGTCTTGGTTCTTTCTAACACTTCCATTTCTCTGTAAGTATCTCGTTTTCCCACAGGTTTGAGTCCGAGGACCATGCAATACCTTGGTTCTGTCTAATACCCAGGTATAGCTGAGCGGTTAGTTTTCCCATTGGCTTAAGTCCGAGGACCATGCAATGCCTTGGTTCTGTCTAACGCTTCCATTTCTCTATAAGTATCTAGTTTCCCTACAGGTTTGAGTCCGAGGACCATACAATACCTTGGTTCTGTCTAGTACCCATAGGCTTAAGTCCGAGGACCATACAATGCCTTAGTTCTGTCTAACGCTTCCATTTCTCTGTAAGTATCTAGTTTTCCCATAGGTTTGAGTCCGAGGACCATGCAATACCTTGGTTCTGTCTAACGCTTCCATTTCTCTGTCAGTATCTAGTTTCCCCATAGGTTTGAGTCTGAGGACCATGCAATACCTTCGTTCTGTCTAGTACCTAGGTATAGCTGAGCGGTTAGTTTCCCCATAGGCTTGAGTCCGAGGATCATGCAATGCCTTGGTTCTATCTAATGCTTCAATTTCTTTGTAAGTATCTAGTTTCTCCACAGGTTTGAGTCCGAGAACCATGCAATACCTTGGTTCTGTCTAGTACGCAGGTATAGCTGAGCAGTTAGTTTCCCCATAGGCTTGAGTCCGAGGACCATGCAATGCCTTGGTTCTGTCTAACGCTTCCATTTCTCTGTAAGTATCTAGTTTTCCCACAAGTTTGAGTCAGAGGACCATGTAATACCTTGGTTATGTCTAGTACCCAGGTATAACTGAGCGATTAGTTTTCCTATAGGCTTGAGTCCGAGGACCATGCAATGCCTTGGTTCTGTCTAACGCTTCCATTTCTCTGTAAGTATCTAGTTTTCCCACAGGTTTGAGTCTGAGGACCATGCAATACCTTGATTCTGTCTAGTACCCAGGTATAGCTGAGCGGTTAGTTTCCTCGTAGGCTTGAGTCCAAGGACCATGCAATGTCTTGGTACTGTCTAACGCTTCCATTTCTCTGTAAGTATCTAGTTTCCCCATAGGTTTGAGTCCGAGGACCATGCAATACCTTGGTTCTGTCTGGTACCCAGGTATAGCTGAGCGATTAGTTTCCCCATAGGCTTGAGTCCGAGGACCATGCAATGCCTTGGTTCTGTCTAACGCTTCCATTTCTCTGTAAGTATCTAGTTTCCCCATAGGCTTGATTCCGAGGACCATGCAATACCTTGGTTCTGTCTTGTACCCAGGTATAGCTGAGCGATTAGTTTCCCCATAGGCTTGAGTCCGAGGACCATGCAATGCCTTAGTTCTGTCTAACGCTTCCATTTCTCTGTAAGTATCTAGTTTCTCCATAGGTTTGAGTCCGAGGACCATGCAATACCTTGGTTCTGTCTAATACCCAGGTATAGCTGAGCGATTAGTTTCCCCGTAGGCTTGAGTCCGAGGACCATGCAATGCCTTGGTTCTGTCTAACGCTTCCATTTCTCTGTAAGTATCTAGTTTCCCTACAGGTTTGAGTCTGAGGACCATGCAATACCTTGATTCTGTCTAGTACCTAGGTATAGCTGGGTGGTTAGTTTCCCCATAAGCTTGAGTCCGAGGATCATGCAATGCCTTGGTTCTGTCTAATGCTTCCATTTCTTTGTAAGTATCTATTTTCCCCACAGGTTTGAGTCCGAGAACCATGCAATACCTTGGTTCTGTCTAGTACGCTGGTATAGCTGAACAATTAGTTTCCCCATAGGCTTAAGTCCAAGGACCATGCAATGCCTTGGTTCTTTCTAACACTTCCATTTCTCTGTAAGTATCTTGTTTTCCCACAGGTTTGAGTCCGAGGACCATGCAATACGTTGGTTCTGTCTAATACCCAGGTATAGCTGAGCGGTTAGTTTTCCCATAGGCTTGAGTCCGAGGACCATGCAATGCCTTGGTTCTGTCTAACGCTTCCATTTCTCTATAAGTATCTAGTTTCCCTACAGGTTTGAGTCCGAGGACCATACAATACCTTGGTTCTGTCTAGTACCCATAGGCTTAAGTCCGAGGACCATACAATGCCTTAGTTCTGTCTAACGCTTCCATTTCTCTGTAAGTATCTAGTTTTCCCATAAGTTTGAGTCCGAGGACCATGCAATACCTTGGTTCTGTCTAGTACCCAGGTATAGCTGAGCGATTAGTTTCCCCGTAGGCTTGAGTCCGAGGACCATGCAATACCTTGGTTCTGTCTAACGCTTCCATTTCTCTGTAAGTATCTAGTTTCCCCACAGGTTTGAGTCTGAGGACCATGCAATACCTTCATTCTGTCTAGTACCTAGGTATAGCTGAGCGGTTAGTTTCCCCATAGGCTTGAGTCCGAGGATCATGCAATGCCTTGGTTCTGTCTAATGCTTCCATTTCTTTGTAAGTATCTAGTTTCCCCACAGGTTTGAGTCCGAGAACCATGCAATACCTTGGTTCTGTCTAGTACGCAGGTATAGCTGAGCAGTTAGTTTCTCCATAGGCTTGAGTCCGAGGACCATGCAATGCCTTGGTTCTGTCTAACGCTTCCATTTCTCTGTAAGTATCTAGTTTCCTCACAGGTTTGAGTCCGAGGACCATGCAATACCTTGGTTCTGTCTAGTACCCAAGTATAGCTAAGCGGTTAGTTTTCCCATAGGCTTGAGTCCGAGGACCATGCAATGCCTTGGTTCTGTCTAATGCTTCCATTTCTCTGTAAGTATCTAGTTTCCCCACAGGTTTGAGTCCGAGGACCATGCAATACCTTGGTTCTGTCTAGGACTCAGGTATAGCTGAGCGGTTAGTTTCCCTATAGGCTTGAGTCCGAGGACCATGGAATGCCTTGGTTCTGTCTAACGCTTCCATTTCTCTGTAAGTATCTAGTTTCCCCATAGGTTTGAGTCCGAGGACCATACAATACCTTGGTTCTATCTAGTACCTAGGTATAACTGAGCGATTAGTTTCCCCATAGGCTTGAGTCCGAGGACCGTGCAATGCCTTGGTTCTGTCTAACGCTTCCATTTCTCTGTAAGTATCTAGTTTCCCCACAGGTTTGAGTCCGAGGACCATGCAATACCTTGGTTCTGTCTAGTACCCAGGTATAGCTGAGCAGTTAGTTTCCCCATAGGCTTGAGTCCGAGGACCATGCAATGCCTTGGTTCTGTCTAACGCTTCCATTTCTCTGTAAGTATCTAGTTTTCCCTCAGGTTTGAGTCAGAGGACCATGCAATACCTTGGTTCTGTCTAGTACCCAGGTATAGCTGAGCGGTTAGTTTTCCCATAAGCTTCAGTCCGAGGACCATACAATGCCTTGGTTCTGTCTAACGCTTCCATATCTCTGTAAGTATCTAGTTTCCCCACAGGTTTGAGTCCGAGGACCATGCAATACCTTGTGTTTGTCTAGTACCCAGGTATAGCTGAGCGGTTAGTTTTTTCATAGGTTTGAGTCCGAGGACCATGCAATGCCTTGGTTCTGTCTAACGCTTCCATTTCTCTGTAAGTTGGGGTTTGTCCTCTGACCGCTACGCTGGGGACGGTTCTTTCTCCGGTTGGAGAGCCAACCTTTCAGCCCTTTGAGGCAGGGATTGTTTGGAATCTGGTCTTACGTGTAGCATTGATCTCGCCTTCACTTCGATTTCCCATCTTCTTCATTTACGAGGCGCCCTTTGGCCGTTCGCGCTCCGCGCCTGACGCTTCGAATCCCGAAACACGGCTTCATTAATATCCTCGTGAATTGCTACAAATCACGCGGTCTGTGATCTCATTGAGACTTGGCACCTTCGTGATTAGTATTGCTGATAGTTCTCTTTTCGAACTATGTGTGGATTAATTCCCACCAGTCTTCAGCCTCTTTATATAAGGTTTTCTGAGGGAAACGTTTCTCCGCACTCCATGAACTTCCCAACACAACCAGAAACACGCCCTTTCAACTCCCCAAGCCCCTTCAATAACCTCGCCAGGGTTGTGACCGGAGTTGGAAGACATGGGACGGCTTTGGGCGGGTGTGAGGACATCCGGGCCATGGGCCGTTGTGACTGCAGCCTCCACTAGGTTTCTGGCTCGGCAGAGTTTAGGCGTAACCCCGATTGTGCCCTGCGTGGTGGCCAGGAGGGATGTCGCTAAAGCACCTAATGTTCCTCTCCGGAGTGCACCCCCACCGGCGGAGACGCGCAGATCACATCATGGCTGGTGCCCGAGTGTCGCCGCCTCCAGCAACCAACGCTCGTGACGATTGGAGAGAATCAAGGGAACATCACGAGGGAGGGCGTCCCGGTGGCCCTGCATCTGCTCCTCGCTTTGTTCAAGCTCCGCCGCACCGGGAAAGGAGTGGTTGGTGGCACTGGAGCATGCTGGCCTCAGCCCTATTCCCTCTAGCTAGTTTTAGAACAGGCCCACCTAGGCCTCTGTTTCTAGAATTAGCTTGTAAAAGTAGTGTTTTAAAGCACGCCTACCTGAGCCTCTGTTTGTATATTGTACCCTTCTATTTAATAAAAGTAACATGAAGTTCATTTTCGTTTCTCTTGAATCCTCTATTTTGGACTTTTTATTTTTCTGCAATGTTCGTTTGGTAGTTCTTCTTCTTCTTCTTCTTTTTTTTTTTTTTTACCTCACCACCAATCTTCCATAGAATGACTACTTAGAACGATCGCCTGTTGCGCCGGCTAGCACAGTAATCCTTCCCACAGACGGCGCCAATTGTAGGGTCTATTTTTGTAGCCCAAGTTCCCCAACAATACATTTTTAGAGAGTGGATCGAAGGTTTAGGCGCTCGCCAGTCTCAACGAAGCATAAACTATTTTTCTTTTATTGATGGGTGCTAAGACTCATTTACAACTTAGGGATGCTCCTCGGCCTATGGCCGTGGAGGTTTTTCCTCCCCCAAACTGACATCCTCCCCCCCTTAAAAATTTTGCTCACATTTCTTATATATCCCTCTCTTCCTCCTCATGTTGATCATCTATTGGCCTCTCTTCTGACCGTCTGTCCCATCAGAAGTCATATCCGTGCTCAAGTGGCTCACCCTGATCGATGTTGCCCTGTCAAGGGGTTACATCCCCATTAATGCGGCCAGAGGGGTTAGGTGAGCGTATTCAATGCCGAAGTGACAGTTCGCCCAAGGCTTGCCCCTTCTCCATACTTCTGTTGCCAACGCGTGGCACTGGGCCCTCTCCTCCTCGGACAGCAAAGGAATCTCCTTTGATGGGGTGGACCTTGTGTTCTCCCGAAGTCTCAGACGCCCGAGGGAGGGCCCTCCTCGGATAGGTTCCTCGTGGGTCGGTTCTCACGTTTCCATCCTCGGACCCCTCATGTATCCTCGGCGTGGGCCCTTGGGCCTGGTTTGGAGTGGGCCGGGGTTACTTGATTTTCCAGCCCCACAATATATATGTGCATTGTTATAAAATAATAATAATAATAATAATAATAATAATAATAATAAATTGCAAAAGCTAAAATATATCGTCCATCCAATTATTTTCGTTTGATTAAGCTTTTCCTTTCTCTGAATAAATGGCAATATAGAGTACTTCTAATACAATTTTTAAGAGTACTTTGTCCACCCTCAAAGAATTATAAATTTAAAAAAAAATCAAATTCTAACTTGTAAAACAATTAATTATTAACCCAAATTAGATCAAATCAATGGGATAAAGAAAAAGAACTCGTGATTGGAAATTGGAATACCAAACTACCTAAATATGCATAAAAATCGATACAAATTTACCAAAAAGATAAACAAATGTGATGTGACAATTAAATCAACAATAACAAAAAGAACCATTAGTAGAAAAAAGAAGTGGTTGGACCAACTAAAAAAAGAAACTCCACCAAAACAAAAACAAAATTGGAGAAAGAGAGAGAGCATTGACCTTTCTGTCGTGGATAATTTAGAAGGAATAGGGGAGAGAGGTGGAAGTGAAGTAAGAAGAAATTTATATGAAAATTAATATGGAAAAGGAAGAGTGGAAGTAGATGAAAAGTTGATCAAGGTGAAACTATAGAATTTAAGAAGATATAAAAGAAAAAAATTTTAAAATCTAAATTAAGAAAATCAAATGAAAATTGCAAAAAAAAAAAAAAAGAATTATTGGAGGGATGAAAGATTGAACTAAAATGACAATGGTTGAAGCAGATGAAAGGTTGAACAAAATAAGAATGGCAAAAACAAAAAAAGAAACACAAAAAACAAAAAAAAAAAAAAACAAAAAATAAGAAAGATGCTTAAGATGTATTGCATAAAGAACTTTATAAAATTTATTACAACACTTTCATTATTATATATAGTATAGATACGTGTAGACATTATTTTTGCTTTATTATTCTTCATTGGTTTCATTATTTAGTTATAAACATTTAAATTAAAGTAGATAAATATGTAAAGGCAAAATCTATATATATAATAATAGGTGAAGAAGAGAGAGTGTGAAATTGAATTCAAAAATAATGTTAAAACCACCCAAGATGAATGTGTAAAGTCAATAATCTATATATATATATATATATATATGTAGCCTTCAACCACTACAACTTAGTATTTTCTAAAAAATTAAGATAATTTTACAAATACCGCCGCCAAGATCCATAGGACCATAGTAAAAAAATACCAAATACGGAGCTAATATATCACTTTAGCTCCAAGTAGATGAATATGAAAAGGAAAAATTATATGTATCGTAAAACCACTCAAGATGAATGAGTAAAATCAATAATCTACTTATATTTTATTGTAAAAAAAATAGGACTAAAAAAACATTGGAAAAATAATAATTTCGTGGTCAATGATATGGCGATGAGGTGGCACAACAGGAGCTTAACAATAATAAATGTTATGCTTCAGCTTTTGGATATATATAGACTTGCAAGTAAAATGTAGTCAAATTTATAAAATATTTTCCATTGAACGTGAAATCCTTTTATAAAAAATTGTAAAATATTTTAACATTAAAAAATTGGTAAAATTCTTTACAAAAATACATAGTAACTTCCCTCACCGCATCTTATGGCAAGTCATCAGCCTAGTGGGCTAGGCAACAAGTGACCAGAGCAACTACTTCGATGATCACCGGAGCCACCGCTCTAGTGACCAATATTGAGGGTTCGGCCACTGGAGTAGCCACTCCGATGATGGGTGCTAGCATTTTAATCACCAGAGACACCGTTTTGCGATCAATGTTGGAGATTCAATAACTGAAGTTGTAATCCCAGTGGTAGGAGACACTGTTTTGGCAACTAGTGATGGCGGTCCGATCACCGAAAACACTGCTTTGGCAGCAGTCACTTCAGCTACTAATTTTGGTGGTTTACTTGAAAAATTTTACTTATCATACCAAACACCTGTAAAATATTTTAGGTTTGAAAATATTTGAATTCAAAACAAACTAGTTTTATCACAAATCATAGTTTACTTCTGCTTAAGTATATAGTGGAGTTATTAAATAAAAAGTGAAATTTGAGAGAGAAACTAGATTACTAAAGTCATTGCTCTCCATCCAAGCGATTTGTTGAGAATTTGAGTATTGAATTAGTCTCTTTGAAAAGAAGGGGTAAGCCTATTAGTCACTTTGTGAACTATGTGAGATATTTTTAGTCAAAAGAGAGACCAAAATGGCTTTCCCCTTCTCATCCCTTTATCAACAGTATGTTCTAAAACTATATATATCGTCCAAACATGATTTTACCATATCAAGCCATGTTCGAAAACAAAAATTATAGTTGAAAGCAATCTGTATACTAATAATTCAATTTCTAGATCACCTTGAGAATGTCTAGGGCGATAGGGTTGGATCCCCTAGAAAAAAAATGATACAACATAAGGTGCCATGACATTCTTCCATGACTCACCAACCAGAACAGTGGCAGTCGTTTTATATGGAGAATTTGAAGTATTTCAATAGGTTAATAGGATATAGAAGAAAGTAAGCAATTTATGCCATCAATGATTGATTTACAGATAATTAGTTTAGAAATTTATTTACTCTGTTGATATGATGTAGTCATGTTCTAGAAGTTAAGTTTGTTACTTCACCTGTTTGGACAATATGTGCCAGATATTATGTTGAATCTCCCTCCATCCAAATATGGGGTTATTTTCGCAAGAATGTTTCTAGGAGTTCAGTTTTATTAATTTGATTCTAAGTGTATTTTCAGGTTTTTTTTTTAAATCAAAATTAAGCGTATTATTTAGGATACGTTTAAGAATACTTTCATTTGAAAGATAAGGTTTATGGATCCTTTAAATAGGCTTGTAATATGCAAAACAAAATCAACAATTTGCTATCAATAAAATTGAAATTTTTATTTATAGTAGATTATATAGTCCTAGCTAGAAAGATATATAGGTTTTTCACGTTTTCTGTTTTGTGTGAGATAGACATAGTTATAGATCAACAATGCGAGTAAAAGGGATCAGAGAAGGGCAGAGAGACAGAGAGGTGCTTCCAGCATTTAGATTTATTATTTCAATTATATTTCAACTCATAAAAAGGGCACAAATCTGACGTGTCATCTTAAATGCACATCCAAATCTCAATACTAGTAATGCTAAAACACAATTTTTTTCACAACTTTTGAGTTGAAAAGCAGTTATTGATTTTCATAAAAGTCTATCAACAACCATGATGATGCCAAGTGAGTAAGAGCCACTTGGTCACAGTACTTATTTATAGGCCACACTTTCGCCAAGTAACTTTATTGTTTATTGTTAATAACTTGCAATGTCAAAATGTCGGAAGAAAAATTGTGATAGACTTATTGTTAATATTTGTGTTTAACGATCCCATTCTTGTGATGCATAGAAGAATCTATGGAATCTGGCTTTTTCTGGGACATTGAGAAGGAAGGGTAGCCGTATTGAGTACCAGGGAGAATACTGTAAACTACAAGTGGGCTTCTCACCACATAATGCCCATATTTCCATACGATTGCACCGGATATGATTGGCTGTTGTGCCATCTTCGGACCATAGACCTGCACTGAAAACGATTTTTTCTCTCCAATGGCAGAGAATGACAACACTGATGGTACCACAGTAACATCAATAGAGGCTGGCATGTTTGTAGAAAGAGTGTAGGTTGAGTTTGGTGGGCCAACATTGGTGACTGTCCTAGTGAATACAGCCATAATCTACTGGCCATCTTCCACGGCAACAGAGAATGAGGCATAGTTAAGGTTCCATGCTCTTCCTGGCTTTGAGGTATTGCAAAAGCTGCTCTTGTCCCCGGTGACGAGCCTTAACGTGGTGGTATTGTAGCCTTGCATGCACAGAAAGTTTATGTAGTCTGCCTCATATGCATCATAGACGAGCCCAGGGTCTACTGCTTGCAATGGGTTGATGTGACCGGATCCATAAGCAAATTCAAGGTCTTCATGCTTCTTGGGGTCCACAATATAAGCTATTCATGACAAAAGTTAGGTCATTGAGAGAGAGTAAACGATGATTTATAATGTTTTTCCTTATCAGTGTGGCTAATTTCTTTCATAGTCTATAAGGTTCTATGCTTCCAACAAAACAGTAGTTTGCAAGGCATGTTTAATCTTTCTGCCATTTTCTTGAGTTTTGTCATGTCAGTTTATAAACCTTTTGTAGTAAAATTAGGGGAATTTAACATTTTCTATAAGGCAATAGTCTTGAACATAATCATGTTCTAGAAGCCAAGTTTGTTACTTCACCTGTGGTCATAAGGGCAGATTTAATGGCAGCAGGTGACCAGTTCGGATGGGCAGCCTTAACATGGGCAGCTGCACCACTTGTGTGAGGGCAAGACATTGATGTCCTAGAAATTATGTTGAATTTGAAACTCCCAGTATCGTCCTGGTCCACGGAAGGTGGAGCCACAGGAGACCAAGCAGCAAGAATATCTACTCCAGGGGCTGTGAGAACAGGCTGCATATATATCCAAACATAATTTTAACATATTAAGCCATGTTCTAAAACTAAAACTAAAACTAAAATTATAGATGAAAACAATTTTGTAAACTATGTACTCGTTTTCTAATCACCTTGAGAATGTTTGGGGCAATAGGGTTGGGTCCCCCGATGAAAATGATACAACATAAGGTGCCATGACATCCTTCCATGTCTCACCAACCAGAATAGTGGCAATCGGAAATCTATCAAGGGTTCAAAGTATTTCATTAGGGTATTGAAGAAAGTAAGCAATTTATGCCATCAATGATTTAGTTAAAGATAATTAGTATGGCAATTTATTTACTCTGTTGATCTGATGTAGTTTAAAATTTTAAGGCCATCTTCAACACCAATTATTGTTGCTGGCAACGGGAAGCTGAAGGCAAAATCAGTAAATGATGAGTCAGCCATAATGGTTCCCACACCATTGGCTAATAGGATGCCAGCGCCATCAACGGCTTCTTCACAGAAAACAATCTTTCCTTGTACTTTGTATGAATTCAGGGCACCATAAAAACAACCTCTTGAAATATCCGGGTCAGCACCTGCAGAGTAGTTTGCAGCATCTCCACCCCAAATCAAGGGAAATGATGTTCCATTGGGGTTGAAGCTATTAATGGAGAGACCCGATAGCAATTGGTTCTTTGAAGTATGGACTAAACCCAATGCAACCAATGGAAACGGAAATAATGTCAACTCCATCTGCTATTGCATCGTCAAATGCTGCTAGGATGTCTGTTGAGTAACATCCAGATGACCAGCAAACTTTGTACATTGCAATCCTTGCACCAGGAACTCCACCTCTTGCAGCTCCTACAGCTAGCCCAAAGTAGCTGGCTCCAGCTACCTCCCTCCCTGCAGCTGTTGAGGATGTATGGGTTCCATGACCCTCGGAGCCCCTTGGGGATTTGATGTCTGTTATGTCATAGTCTCCTTCACTGTTGTAGTAACGGGCTCCAATGATCTTGCTGTGATTTTAAAATTTCTGTGAGTAGCTATCTGAGATGAATGTTAATTTAGTTTGTGCCTCAATTTATGTAATAGTTACATGTGCGGCATGTGCCCCGTCCAAAAAGTTTCTAAGACAATCGCTTAGGTTTTTGTGTCCCTAGTATAGAAAATCTTCAAAATGTAGTGACTCATCTTTGTTTCTGTCAATTAGGATTGAAAGCTTTTTTAGTTGTTGGTTATCTTCCATTAAGAAAACAAACTCCACAATAGTATCTCTGCCTAATAATCATTGCCTTCATACAATCACCAGCATCTCCAATTTATTTTTTCTTTGAAATTTTCTCAATCGCATTAGTTCTTATTCATCTAATGAGTAATGTGTTTGTACCCATGGCAATGCACACATAAGTACAAGGCAAAAGGAGAGCTCACTTGTTGCCGGTGAAGTTGGCTCCTTGGCGTTTACCCTTCCATTTACTAGGTGGAGAGCTGAGCCCTTCATCGTTGAAGCTATCAGATTCTGGCCAGATTCCTGCAACACAACAGATGAGGAAAAACTTCGAATTTGAGCATTTGCTCTGTTATTTACTCTTAAGCAAAATGGTGACAATTGTGCGCTTAATATAATAACCTGTGTCAAGAGGCCCAATAATGACATCTCCTTCTTCAGGGCTTCCAACTTTTCCTTTGGAGGGGAAACCCATGAAGTCCCATGACCTATTAGTGTGAAGATTTAGTCTGTGGTTTGGAAGTACTGAAATCACACCTTCCATTTCTGCAATACATTTCAACTGCTTTTAGCACACAAACGGTAGTAAAATTTCATTCCTTGCCACTAGTTTGACACTCACCTGAGAATTTTTCAACTTCTTCATCAGTTAATTTAGCTGCAAATCCATTAAAACTCTTCCCATAACTATAGAGTAGTGACTCTTTTGCTGTCGAAGCACTGCAATTGAAGAAAAAAAAAGGAATATACTTGAGATAATTCAATAGTTAAAGCTGTTATGGGAAGGGATTTATATTTGGAATGACACATATTACACTATGAATATAGTTAAGCCTTTCAGGTGGTTTCCAGTTATAAAAGTGATGACATTGAAGTGTGATTCTGTTTTGGAGTGTAGACTGGAACTCTCTTGATTATAATACAAGCTAAAAATAACACATTGCTCGCACTTCGCAGCTCAATCTAAAATTTTCTCCAAACATGTCCAAGATCACTATTTGGTTCCTGCTGACACGTCTCAAAATAACTACTCGTTCGCTCTACATAACGTTAGCATGCACCATAATACCTTGATAGATATAAGTTGCCTTTGCATTACCACATATCAGCTTCTAGAGACCCTAGCATGGTTATTTGTTATTACATTAACTGAACATTGCTTTTAATTGCCATGGTTCTGAACTATTAGAACTCCTAACACTAATTATAGGGTGTTAATTAACTAGAAGACTTGTGCAAAACTATGACATTATGTTAGTAGTGACAAGCTAAAAGTTGTAACACCTTCCAAGTACACTCTCTAGCATGGAATGGTGCGATGATGCAGCAGAAAAATCTCCTTGAAGCTTGTCTCCCATGTATACAATGTGAACCTGTATGCAACACAAACTCCTTAATAAAGAAACCATGTTGAATTACTTTGGACATTAAAAAGACTAAATTAAAACTATGAAAACCAATGTACCTTCCTTTCCTGGCCATGGCAACTCATCAGAAGAGCTGCAGCAATAATGTGTACAAAAGAATATGTAGCACTGCCTTGGCCATTGATATTGAACTTGGTTCAACTGTAACAGTGTCATGTTTTTTTTTTTTTTTTTTTTGAGAAGTGAAAAAATTGGAGTTTTTATGGTTATATTTTTACCCCTGGGCAGGGAGCCAGGTGGCAGTGGGGTGGGTAAGGTGAGGACATCGCAAGCAGACCACGCCGTACCAGCCTATGTGGGAGTCACCTCACATTTGTGAATACACCCCCCACCAAATTTACCTACCAACGGAATCCTGCTGGTAGCGGGACTCGAACCTAAGTGTGTTGCACGAAGCGTCCTGTTTCTACCATTATTTGTCAAGCTCTTTTGTTGTCGTTTTTTTTTTTTGGTAAACCAAAATGAGGGCGTTTATGGTTGTATTAAACCCCTGGGCAGGGAGCCGCATCGTGAGATACTCACTTATTATAAACGTATGAGAGTCACCTCATTTCTGAGTACACCTCTCACTAAGTATACCTACCAACAGAAAGCCGTTAGCAGGACTCGAACCCAAGCCTGACAAGCAGGGAACGAAAGTCCTAACCAACTCAGCCAACCCCCCATTGGCTCACGCTCTTTTGTTGCTTCTGCTTTGTTATTGTCACCAAATTATGTTTAAAAAAAAAAACATTATATGAAGAGCTTACTATTGCCGATTTAAAAATGACCAAATAAATAAACAGGTTATATTATTGTTTTAGTCGTCACTAGCTCAGAAACTATGTACAATTATGTAGGCGTGCCGTCAAGTCGGTCAAGATAATTGTCCGATAATCACTAGTTTTTTTTTTCCCCCTTTCTTTGTATAATAATAATCTAATTATCGTCTGGGAAATCCGGTACACTTTTCTTTGTGGGTTCCGTCAAGTAATGGAAATGTTTAGCTTTGTTTAACCTTTATTATTATTTTTTTTTTTAAATGGAATCAAAAACTTGCATGTGTCAAGCAAAATAAGATACGGCCCCTCTGTGTTAGTGTATGTTGTCCTCTCCCCATATACTAAATCGCATCAAAACCATTCACAAAATGGTATAACCGCACCGCATGATGCAGTGCAGTTTACAGTTTTATAATAAGAAAACCGCACAAACCGTACTGCACCATCTCTATATATTAATATATTTATTTTTTAATATTGTTATAGTTTAATAATCTTAGCAAGTATTGATTAGAAAAGCCAGTCCAAAATAAAGAAAAACTAGCTCAATAGTTTAAAATTTGGCTCAAAATAAAGGGAGAAAAAAAAAAAAAAACAGTTTTTGGCTAGGCAAGAAAAACTCAAAATTTGAAAAATATACTAGCTTCAAACTACATCTTATATACCGTACCATACATGTGACTGCAAAATGAGGTGCAATGCGGTTATAGTTTTGGTTAGACTCCAAACTGCACCACATCGCATTACAAGCACCCCCAATTATGATTCAATTGCAAACTTAACGAGTTGCAGAAAACATGAGCATATTATATATCAAAACACAATCGTTATCCCTAACTGTGTATTATATTCCAATTCAATTTCTAAACTATCTACTATATTTTGTTTATATGATTTTTTTTTTACATGAATAAGCCGTTTTTAGATTTTTTTTTTTTTTTTTTAAGTCCAAAATTTTGTTTATAACTTCTATCGTTTAATAATTAAATCGCACATATAATTGAAATGATTTTTAATAGTTAGATAGACATCATGTATAACTTACATAAATTTATATTATTAGGCAATTATCCCCAAAATTATATTGCCTATATTATAGTTTTTACACACATTTTTTTGAGGGGGAATATAAATAATTTCATAAAGGATCATTTTTGTGAATCGCCAAAATAAAATTCTTACTACATAAGTTAATATAAACTACCATTACTAGAAAAATAAATAAATAAATAACTAAAGATATAAAACATAACTTGTTAAATTATTCAAACGAAATTTTGTTAAGAAATCATTTAAATCAACCATCAAATATATGGCATACCCTAGAAACTTCACAATTAAATATAGCATAGAGTATATGTGGCTTTTACAAAATAATAGATTTAAATTTACATACTAAGAATAATAATAAAAAAAGAAAAAGAAAAATGATAACAGGCAAATCTTCTTGTAAATTTTTGTACGGTTGAATATTACTCTCGTACTTGTGGACTCCATCTTATATATATATATATATATGAGTAAGGATGCAACTATTATTTGAATTATTATTGTGATTTATTGATAATAAGTAATTAAAAATAATTAAAACCAAAAATGTTTTTTTTTCTAATATGATGGAGGAGAAGGCAATTGATTGTCATTAAAAGTAATTAAAACAATAGAAAACATACTCATATAATCGTACATTTGTATTACCAAGGTAAACAAAGAGTCATTCTTATAGTCTTTGATGATTTCCATATTCGATGGACTGTTTTAGAAAGGAATTATTATTATTATTATTATTATTATTAGAGTCACACAATTTATAGATATTTTATTCTATTTTGGCAAAGCTGGTGTGGATAATGAAATAAAGATTATTCGAACTATAAGTATATTATATGTCTTGTCATTTTTTGTGCCATGCATCTCAATATGAAGTATATGTGATGCAAATCTTTGGTCTTTATTTCAAATTTTGAAATTTGGGTGGTTAAAAAAAAAATTTAAAAAAAAAAAAAAAAACCCTACATCTGCAAGAACATGTTAATGGAGAAGATGATAGTAAATCAAAATTATTGTTACCTTTTTTTTTTTTTTTTACTATCTTCATTATTGCAATAAATCCAATGAAACACACCTTAAGAATTTTTTTGAGTGTTGAAAAGCCATTTATGAATGAAGTTTACTAATAAAAATAGTATTCTTCAACATTTGTTCTTCTACATGAACATGACCATCTTTGTTTTATTTTTTTTTAATCCTTCTTATAGTCATTTTATCAAACACGAGAGTGAAATATAGAACTGCAAATATTGGGATTACATTTAGCATCAAAACAGAGAGCAAATCATTTTGCTTGGTAACACAAAATTGGTTGTCGACTAAGATTACAACTCAATATCTTTTTATTGAAAGTGAATTTTGACAAATTCATTATTGGATTACATTTTTTTTTCTTATATCCTCCAAACTTGCAAGATTTCTAGAAAATTAAATATCAATAACTATGTCATCAATAAATTGTTTAAATTACAAGTTTTTGTTATTTAAAATTATGCATAAAATATAAGTTTATAAATCATATAGTAAATAATATTTGATTGACATAAAATTTGACATGTGTATTAAAAGCGTAAAAAATATGCAATTCAATAGTTAAATTTTCAAAATATATAGTAATGTTAATTTTTTTTAAAGGAAGTTGTAAGTTACAACCAATTTTATAACTAAACTTTGTCTTAAAATAAAAACACATAATACTCCAATATATAAAACACACTTGACATACCATATGATTTTAAGGAACAGAACAATATCCCCACTCAAGAATATAGACTAGATGCTTTGAAATAAGCTCTTTTTTTAGGCAAGAGCTAAATCTAAAACCATTCCTCCTCTAGTTAAGGGCGGCAGAGGATGTCTAACAATACCATTCCTCCTCCAGTTAAGAGTAACAAAGGACATCTAGCGGTTCATATATCATCTCTTTGATTTTTTAGGCATGGTGACAAGTAAACAGGTATGAATTGGTTGGGTTCAATGAGGAGAGGATGTGGCAAGAAATGAGGAGACGGAGAGTTTGACACATTAAAGGGCTTACATGGAAAGTTGAAAATAGTGGATAGAGGGAGTCATGGGTGTTATGAAAGCTGAAGTGAAAACAGTGAAATCATTAAAAAAATAATTGAAAAATAATGGAAATAAAATAATTTTGTTTATTAATGGAAAGAAAATAATGACATAGCCGTTAATGTAGCTCAACAAAATTATAGCAACAATAAATACTATACTTTAACTTTTAAATATATGTATAGATTATATTTTTTTATTTTTTATTTTTAGCAGACTAAAGGCAGAGGCAATTGCCTCCTCAAATCCCACTAGTCTAAGAGGTGGTATTTGGTGTAACATGGATATCTCACATGGGTTGGGACCTTTGGGTTCCTCACTTGTGAGATTCGCCTGATATGAAAAGGAAATGTAGTTATTTAGACAAAAACAAAAACAAAATCTTTAGGGTAATGGAAATATATCATTATAATATTTAAAGAATAAATTGAAATAATTAATAATTCAAGAACAAATTTAAATTAATATATAATTTAGCAACAAAAATTATTTGACTTAAATTGTATTAAACATACAAGTAAGTAGGTTTTAAAAAAAGAGGTTGAAAATGCACGCTAATAATCTTTAACATTAGTCCACTAAATATAAAGAAGATTAAGGTGATTGTGGACCACTCCATGTAGCAGATGTGGAGAATATCCATAATTGAAATGGATTCCTTTCATGGTTTTGCTACAAATCTAAAAAAGATGTAATGATGTGTCCAATGTCGGGCTTTTTTGCTTAATAATGCATATTTAAAAATTACTTAACCAAATAGCATTGCTTGTTATTGACCACTCCATGGCTTGTTAGATGAAGGTTTCACCAAAGTTATATATTCTTGAATGAGATACCCTGCATGTTATTGATCATCTTCTCTCCTCTTTGACCAAGCTTCACTAGTAATTTGTGATGAACTGTTGTCTCTTTTGTGACCCTTCTCCTTTTGGAGTGCTTCTCGGTTCTCATTAGAGAATCTAACTCCATTGCCCATGAGTTGGCTTCATGGGTGGTCTCTCTGGAAAATCCGCACCTCCTTTGTACTTGAGACTGTTTTAGCTCAATAACATAGAGAATCAGAGATGGTGGTTGATCCTCTTTTGGTTTATTCAAGACAAAATAATGATAATAATAATAAATAAATAAAATTATCACACTCATGATGACTTTCACACCCTCAAAAGTATATTCATCAAATCATTTCAAGTCAAATAGAAAAGTTTAATTCACAATTAAAAATTTGGTAGCTCAACGCTATATGCGAATTATTTGGTGACTAGAGTGAAATGAAAGGACAAATTAGAGAATCCCTTCAGACTTCCATTAAAAAGTAAGATATATTTTAAAAATCTAAACATTAGATTACATATTCTTTTATATTCTTAACATACATATCAAATTTTATTCAAATTAGATGTTAATAATTATTTGATTCATAAACATATTTTTTATATATAATTTAAAACTACAAAAACTTGAAATTTAAACACTTAACTGATGATATAATTATTAATCTTTAATCTTTTTAAAATTTTGTAAGCATAAAAGATATAATAAAAAAATACAATTTAACTAAGCTTTTTTATTGAGATGACTAAGAAAATAGAAAGACAAGTCTAGTTTTTCTATCGATTCGGTTGAGGGAAGAAAATGGCCTCAGAAGTCCTCTATGAGCGGAAAAGCTTCTCTGTATCGGTACCACATCTAATGAAGCCTGGAGCACCGAAGGAGATAGAGCCTTCCATACAGAAGTCCTTCCAGCAAATTGGGTGAATGTCGGACTCCTACAGAAAAACAAAGCCATATGAGTCATAAAAACTTTCTCTAGAAATAATTATACACAATTTAATATTAAGTTGCTTCTACTGCTTAGCAGAAGGCGACTTGATGTACTTGAGGGTCAATGGCAAAAAAATTGAATTGAGGTCTTTTTTTTTTTATATATGCAAAATTACTAATTAACATGAATCACATAATAAAAAATTTAGAAAGCCTATCGACACAAAAAATTTGATAAAATTTCTCACACCGGTTGATGTGGTAGATTGATAATGTTAAAAAATAAATAAATAAAAAATAATAATCTGTTAGTAGTGGAAATCTAGATGAGAACTAATAAAAGTTTAACAACTTAACTATTGTGAAATTTTGTGTATTGCTCTCTTTTTTTTTATTTTTTTTAGAAGTGTTATATTCACAATATTTTCATAACAAATCTTAGCTGTTAATTTGTTACTGATTCTAATTTGAATCCACTATTGAAATTACTTTTTTACACACCAATAACAGCCAATAACAACTTATTATTTAAGATTTATTGTGAAAATGATATAAAAAATATTGTAGACATAACATTTCTCTCTCTCTTTTTCTTGTTTTTCATTTGATAAAAAATACTATTTTATTTATTAGCTAGTATTTGGGTTTAAATAATACTATTACAATAAATAAATAAAATAACCCTATTAAATTTGGGCCTTTCTTTTACTTGAAACCTTAGGCGACCGTCCCATTTGCCTATACTAGAGCTAGACCCGGACCTGCTGCTGAGTTCTTTATACAGAATTGATGGTCTCCAATGCTAGCAAATTAAATAACCAGGAGGTCTAAGGCTAAAAACAAGTAGTAGCTTGACATAAATGTGACAATGGGCTTAAGGGTCCACTTGGAAGGAGGGAATGGAATGGAATGGAAAGGGAAGGAATAAAAAGAATAATTTTAGAATATTCTTCCCTTCTCTTGTTTAGGAGTTTTAATGGAGGGAATGGAATATATAGGAGGAAACACTCATTCCTCTCAATTCCCTTATTTGGGAGTTTAAGTGAGAGGGAATGGAATATATAGGAGGAAACACTCATTCCTCTCTATTCCCTTAAAACCTCAAATTTTCATTCCACCCAAAATTGGGAGGAATGGGAGGGAATGAAATTAGATTTAATGATTTTTTTAATAAAACTCCCAAAATACTCCTATATATTCAACCATTTATTTTAAAATAAGGGTCAATAGTAATATTGTCATAAAATGGTTCCATTCCATTCTCTCCATGTTGCTCTCAAACAGGATTACTTACATTCCATTTAATTTCATTCCTTTCTATTCCTTTATTTTAAAACATCAAATCAAAGTTACTTAATTCCATTTCATTCCATTCTTTTTCATTCATTTCCCTTACTTAAATACATTCCATTCCATTCTATTCATTTCCATTCCCTTATAAACTTTCAAGCGGAGCCTAAGAGTATGGAAAAAGTCTTACTTGGGGCTGGTGATGATAGTGAACCAATCCACACCCTCAGGAGAGGCAATCTTTGATACAACAAAAAACCTTGGCACGATGAACAAATTACCCGCCTTAAGAGTTGATTCCAAGACCCTACGGCCATCAACGCTAACAACCTGAACATGGCCACTACCCCTAACAATACCTGCAATGCCGAGTCACAAGAATACCCAATAGAGCACATGGCACTTCCATCCAACCTAACAAGGTCATCCCCAAGCCCAGCTTCACCAAGCATATGAAGAACATTAGTGTTCAATAGCACAACCCTTCCACCTCTCTTAATGTCCACCTCTAATGGAGCCTCCTCACAATTGAATGCCATACCAAATCGATGTTCCTTCTTTGGCTTAGGCATTTCAAAGTTCTCATCAAGCTTGACAATTCCGTTGCCTGACTGGTTTCCAACAAAGGCCTTCACAGCATTCTCATCTAAGTCACACGCTCGGCTCACAACTTCAATGGAGAACCCAGTGAAGATCCCATTGGAACCCGTCAGGAAAATATCAGTAAACTCACCAGCTCTGTGTGCTTTTGAAGTGTCTCCCAAGAAAAGAATGACCAATTCACTATCCTCTTTGTTGTACCACCATGTAACCGCACCAAAAGGAAGGGCAATGGCATCACCCTTCTTAATTGCAAGAACTCTCTCTTTTGATTCAGGAAGCACAATTCCAGCTACACCATTTCCTACAAAAAACCAATGAGGACTAACTTAACATATTACATATACTACACAATGAATGGTTGACAAAATTTGGATCATACTTATCATCAGGGACGAACCCACGTTGAGCCCAAAGGGGGCCCGGGCCCCCCCGGGCCCAAAAAAAAAATAGCAAGTAAATATTTCAAAAAACAAAAAAAAAAATATGGTTGGGCCCCCCTATGTTTTTTGCTCGGGCCCCCCTCCCAAAATCTTGAACCCCCCCAGCCTATTTTCCGGCCAGACTCCAGCCCATTTTCCGGCCAGTCCATGTAAAAAAAAAAAAAAAAAAAAAACAACAACAACAACAAAACAACACAGCCTTCAGAGAGCAAAAACACCACACACAGAGCAAAAACATCAAACACCACACAGAGAGAAAAAAAAAAAAAAAAAGAGAGAGAGAGGAAAGGGAGAGACTGAGAGACCCACCGTGGCACCGCCCAAGCCGCCGAGACCCACACCACAGCTTTGGCCGTTAATACCCACTCCCTCCGGCCTCCACTCACCCATTTGGCCCTTAATACCCACGCCGGCGAGAGCAGAGCGCAGAGACCCACACCACACCGGCGAGAGCCGAGACCCACACTGGCGACTCCAGTCCACTCACCCACGCCGACGACACCATCTGAGACTGAGACTCACCCACGACCACACCCAGTCACCCATTTTCTGATTATCTAGTACCCACACCGGCGAGAGTCACGAGACCCACTTGCCGCCGCCCACGCCGGTTGCTCGATCTGCTCAGCCTAACTTTGTCGCTCCAGCCTTTACAGTTCAGGTATTTACTCTTATTTTTTCCTTCAACTTCAAAGTTCAAAACCTAATAAAATGTTTGTGACTTTGTGATCTGAGAATCTGAGATTGCCTTGTGGACTTGTGGTGTTTCATGATTGTGTTTTTACTAATGATGAGTGATGAACTAAATGTTGGTGATTGTGAATTGAATATTTGAATCTGTGTTGCTGCCTGTGGAATTTTTTTTTTTTTTTTTTTTTTTGGCTTTTTGGCTTTGTCTGTGTTTGTGAATTGTGACTCTCTCTCTTGTTTATATAGATAAGAGAGATACTGAGAGAGACAGAGAAACAGAGAGTAGAGTTTGTAGATATTTAAGATTAGTTTTTTTTTCCTTTGTTGACTGTTAGTTGGGCATAATAGGGACAAGTGAGGCTAGGCAACGGGCAAGTGGCAAAAAAAAAAAAAAAAAACTAAAGTTAAAAACTTAAAAAAAAAGTTCTTGTTAGTAGTGCAGGGAATAAATTTAGTGTTGATGGTGGATTCTTTAGGTTAGTGGGTATAAATAAAGCCGACCAAACACAAATACATAAATAAAGGTAAACCAAATATATATAAAAAAAATAAAAAAAAAAACAAACAAACAAACAAACAAACAAATCATATATTATAGAAAATTGTCACACAAATTTAAAAAAAATAACGGTGATTCTTATTTTATTTGTAGATCATGAAAAAATCAACTACAATGCTTGATTTTTTCAAAAGGAAAGGTTCAAATTCTTCTAAAGTCAACGTGGGATTGCCAACAACTAATGTTGCTATTCCAATTCTAGAAAATGTGGATGCTTCGATTCTAGAAAATGTGGATGCTCCAATTCTAGAAAATGTGCATTTCTCAATTCCGAAAAACGTTGATGTTCCAATCTCTCAAACACAATTTCAAAGAGTCGATCTTGATTCTTTGGATTATGATCCTGGAACACGCAAACAAATATGGGAATATCATGTTAATCAACGTGATGAAATTCGACGGGCTTACATTAAAAAAGGTCCGCACCGACTTCCTTTAAAGACATACCCAAAAAGTGGAAAGCACAATCGTAGCTTTCAAGCTTCTTGGTTTGGATTTAATTCAACATGGCTTGAATATTCTCCTACCACAGATGCAGCTTATTGTCTACCTTGCTTTGTCTTTAACAATCCAAATGGGTTTGTGGGACAAAATACATTCACTGTTGGTGGATTTAGGAATTGGAAAAAAGTTGGGGGCAAAGATTGTTCTTTTCAATGTCATATAGGAAAAGATCCTAACTCAGCTCATAGAGTTGCCGAGCAAAAGTGTAAGGATTTGATGAACCAATGGCAACATTTACAAAGGGTAGTTGATCATTTCACTACTGAACAAATTGCAAATAATCGGTTGCATCTGAAGGCCGTAATTTTTACTGTTCGATATCTTGCCTTTCAAGCTATAGCTTTTAGAGGTCAAGATGAAAGTTGTAGTTCATTAAATTGTGGGAACTTTTTTGAATCATTGGGTATTGTGACTTTTTGGAATGAGAAGGTTGCTGAAATAATAGAAAAAGCTCCCAAAAATGCAACCCACACATCACCTAGGATTCAAAAGGAAATTCTACATGTTTTCTCAGCCAAAGTGAAGAAGGCCATTCGGGAAGAAATTGGTGATGCAAAGTTTTGCATAATGGTTGATGAAGCTCGTGATGAGTCCATGAGAGAGCAAATGGCTGTGGTTTTTAGATATGTTGATGCAGAAGGCTTTGTCAAAGAACGTTTTTTTGGGCTTATTCATGTTACTAACACTGCGGCTTTGACTCTAAAGAAGGGGATATATTCTTTGTTATCTCAATATTGTTTCGATATACAAAATATTCGAGAGCAAGGATATGATGGAGCAAGCAACATGCGAGGTATGTGGAATGGATTACAAGCTTTGATTTTGAATGATTGCCCATATGCTTATTACATCCATTGTTTTGCACATCGCTTCCAATTGGCATTAGTAAAAGCATCAAAACAAGTTAATGCCATTAGTCATTTTTTTCTTGCATTGCTCTTTTTGATCAAAATTGTTAATGCTTCATGCAAGCGCAATGAACAATTGAAAGTTGCCAATGCTAATGAAATAGCACGTATGATTGATCTTGAAGAGCTTGAGACTGAAAGTGGACTTAATCAAATTGGCACTTTGCAACGACCTATAGAAACATGTTGGAGTTCACATTTTAGATCAGTTTCTAGCTTATTAAGAATGTTTAGTTCAACTGTTGAAGTCTTACAAAATATAATTGATGATGCAATTGATGGAGAACATCGGGCAGAAGCAGAGTCAGCTTATGAGGGTTTAACTTCGTTTGAATTTGTCTTCATCTTGCATCTTGAGAAGGAAACTATGGAGATCACTGATAAACTTTGTCAAGCTTTGCAAAGCCAATCTCAAGACATTTTAAATGCCATGCATTTAGTTTCATCTACTAAAGCACTTATCCAAAAATTTAGAGATGATGGATGGGCTGGCTTACTCACCACTATGATATCATTTTGTGAGAAGCATTGCATTGATGTTCTGGATATGAATGCCCGTTTTGTTCCGAGGCGAGGTCGAGCTCGTAATCAGCAATATAACATTACAATTGAGCATCATTATCGAGTAAATATTTTTTATACTACAATAGATTCTCAACTACAGGAACTAAATTATCGGTTTGATGAAGATGCAATGGAGTTACTTAGGCTTAGCTCAGCTTTAGAACCTCGACAGGCATTAAAATCTTTCAGAAGTAGTGATCTTTGTTTGTTGGTAGAGAATTTCTATCCACAAGATTTCACATATTATGACAAACAAGTGTTGAAGAAGGAGCTTTATCATTTTGAGCATAATGTAATCCAGGATCCAGAGTTCAAAGAATTGAAAAGTTTATCTGAGTTGTCTCAATGGTTAGTGAGAACTAGAAATTCAGAACACTACAAGCTTGTTTATAGAATGGTAAGACTTGTGCTTACTCTTCCAGTTTCTACTGCTACTACAGAGCGAGCATTTTTAGCTATGAAAATTGTCAAAACTAACCTTCGAAACAAAATGGAAGATGATTTTTTGACAGACTCTTTGATGTTATACATTGAAAAGAATATAGCTTCGACATTTAGTTTGGATTCAATCGTAGATGATTTTGAAGATTTGAAAAAGCGTCAAGTTCCCTTTTCATAGATGATTGTATAAAGAAACAATAGTGTTTCATGTCTTTTGTTTTTGTTAGTAGATGATTGTATCTTAATATATTAAGAAACAATGATTTTTTGGTATTTGTCTTGGTTGATAGTTTATTAATATTATATGGATGCGTATTTGAAAATTTTTTTTTCGCTTATCTCCGCCCCCCCCCCCCCCCAACTTAAAATCCTGCGTTCGTCCCTGCTTATCATTACTCTGTAAAACAAATTGTAGACAATATGTTTTATGGTTACTCTTTTGCTACATATGGACAATAGCACAATACTACTCTTTTAAAAGGTCAGGCCATCAAATCATTCCTATCCAAAAGTCATTGTTCTTACCAACATTTAAATGCCTAAAAATTTATTCTTCCATAATAATTCAAACAACTGGATTACTTAGATTTTTTGTTTTCCTTTTAACCCAATTATAAAACCAATCTCAAGTAAAAGCATCCAAAAAGTTGGGTGATGTTTAGAATAAAAATTCAGAACATGACAAAAGATGGAGCAATGAAGAGCATAATGAAAACAGAAAATCATAATAAAATAAAAACAAGCAATTTTCCATCAAAAGACAGACCAAAATTGCCATGATATGATTTGAGTCCACCTAGCCCATGATGGTAGTGAGTTGTAACTTAACACAATATGTTAATACCAGAACAATTCTGGGCTTTCTACTATTAAACTAAATGCCCCAAATTTTAGTTTAATCGATTCACTTAACACAATCCAAAATTTCTCATGATGTGCTAAAAGATACCTAGAAAATCCACAAATCAAAACCTTCTCAATTAAGAAAAAATAAAGAAAACTTAAAAAATAAAAAATAAATTCCATTCAAATTTTATTCTAAAAATTCTATGTCCAACAAAGAACCCATTTATTAAATAAATTTAATTCAGTACATCAATAAATCTATGTATCTAACCGTAGACAAGCAAAGAAGCAAAAAATTATAAAAACAGAAAACGATTATATATATATATATATATATAAGCAACCTTAGAAGAATCAGAATAACGAGGAAGAGCAAAACCATTCTTCTCAAGGGCCAACTTAGCAGCACCAATATTCCCTTCACGAAGCATGGGAAGCTCAGATGGAGACCAAGCATGGTATGACCCTCCATTGTCTCCGTGCACCTTCTTTGCCAACTTTGGAGATAGATCAACCTCCATTGTTTTTCTTTTACTCTTTTCTCTTTAAAACAAATATTCCTAACTGTCTTGCTGTGTGTTAAAAGGGACTATTAGCTATTTATAGTGGCTGGAGAGTTTTTGCAGTTAAGTATTGCTTCAAAAAGAGAAGATTCTGAGGAAACGTATTTAGGCAAATTACAACTGATTTTCCTACTTGGTTTGTTATGTAAAAATTTATGATCATGAACTATTTAGCAATTTCTGTCATAATTGAAATGTGACCGAGTGTAAATAGTAGAGAAAAAATTGTGAATCCATGGATAAATTATTAGCAATCAATCACAATCAGACATGTTAAAGTTGTAACCAAAAAAAAAAAATGAAATAGATTGTGGTGAAAGCATAGAAAGCGTTACTGTAAATCTAATCAAATTTAAGAAAATACTAGGCTAATTGAGATTTTTTAGGATAAATTACTTTTTAAATCTTACAGTTTTTGGAAATATTTCTTTTAAAACCTTGAACTTTCAAAATATTTCGTTCAACTCTCAAAAAAATTTAAAATATTTCATTTAATCCTTGTATGATTCTATCACATTTATTATGTTAATGCCCCTAAACATCACATGATTTGTTGGTTTAAAATTTAAATGAAATTCACTTCAAATTTTGAGATTTACATTTAATTTATCCAAAACTCTAAGAAGGTTTAAATGAAATTGTAGGGTTTGTTTTTGTAGCCCAAGCCCAAAAGATATGGGTTAAAGGCCCAACAAACCCAGAACAATGAATTTGTAGAGAGTAGACACAAGAGCTGGGCTGGTTATGAAGTCAACAATGGTTGGCTAGGTTACTTGGCGTGATAATAACATGAAATAATGCTTGATTAACTTCGTGAAAGAGTATCCGAAGAGGTGTTTTATTGAATAAACAGTGATTACAACGTTCAAAACTACAGTAAAGCTTCTCTCTCTCCTCTTGTTCTTGTTCTCATGTCCCCTTCTTATTAGGGACTCTTCTTCTTTATATAGCATCCTTTCCCACCATCTCCACCGTCCACCTGTTCTTCATCTGCGTATCCACTCAAGTGCACGTCACATCAGGTGTCTGCTTTAGTTCTTGGTGAGTGACGGTAGCTGAGGTTGCACTGTTCAGGGGTCTTCTCCACATAAATGCGACCAGAAAAGCTGTTGCAGTGCATTAAATACGGTGGGGGCAGCTTTTCCTTTAGATATCTCATCGTTCTGATCATCCCCAGACCTACCCAGAACTTATCATTATCATTAGGATCGTTGGGAAGATTGTGCGGACCTTCCTCACGTTTGTTTGATCAAGACTATTTGTGGCCGAGGAGTGAGGCGTCTTCGGACAAGTAGTGATCTCCTCGAACAGGACTCCCCCTCTACTTCTGGGCTTCTTGCCTTCAAATGGGCCGTTCCTACCTAACTATATCTCTTCGGAAACATGATACTTCTTAACCCGGTACTCCAGGCCCGTTAAGTGGCTCGGATCAGCACACTCTTCTGTCCACTCGAACCCTTTCCACTTGTTAATCAAGGAAAAGAAGGGCCGGCACCTATCTGTTGATCGGGAGATAAATCAGTTTAGGGCTGCCGTCATCCCTGTCAGCTTCTGAACCTCCTTGGGATTCCAAGAAGCTTGTAACTCATTGATGGCCCTTATATGATCGGGGTTGACCTCGATTCCCTTATGAGTCACCATATATCCCAGAAACTTGCCTGACCCCACACCAAACGAGCACTTAGCAGCGTTCAAGCATAGCTTGTACTTCCTAAGAACTTCAAAGGTGCTTTCTAGGTCCTTCACGTGCTCGGCCACCACTTTGCTCTTCACCACCATGTCATCTATGTAAATCTCAATATTCCTTCCCAGCTGTGGTTCAAACATTCTCGTCATCATCCTCTGGTAAGTAGAACCCGCATTTTTTAAGCTGAAAGGCATCACCTTATAGTGATAGTTGCACATGAGAGTCACAAAGGCAGTCTTCTCTTGATCTTCCTGAGCTAAGGGTATCTGATGATAGCCTTGGAACGCGTCCAAGAAGCTCATTCGAGGGTGTCCGACGGTGGCATCTACTAGCCGATCGATTTTAGGCATGGGGAATGGATCCTTAGGGCATGCCTTATTTAAGTCAGTGAAGTCCACACATACTCGCCATTTCCCGCTCTTCTTCTTCACCACCACGGTATTTGCCAACCACTCTGGGTAGAAGACTTCTTTAATAGCCCCAGCTTGCTTGAGCTTTGCCACTTCTAATCTGACCGCTTCAGCGTGTTCCTTAGATGGACGCCGAGGTGGCTGCTTCTTAGGGGTGATCATGGGGTTTACTTTCAAATGGTGGCATATAAATTCCGGATCCACCCCCAAGACTTCATAAGCGTCCCAGGCAAATACATCGAGGTTCGCCTTAAGAAGTTGCACTAACTCCTCTTTTTCCTTCAAGGGTAACTAGGATCCGACTTGGAAGAATTTTTCGGGATTATCCCCTATGAGGACTTTTGTCAAATCTTCGCACCCTGCGCCCTTGTCCGGATCTTCTGTGGGCGATAACCGGTGCTTTGGTTGCAATAAGCCCCTTTCGGCTCTGATCGACGACTCGGCTTCGGGTTCGTGCTGAATGGCAGCCACTAAGCATTGTCTAGCTACAGATTGGTCCCTTCGGATTTCGCAAACTCGGCCTTCAGAAGGATATTTGATTTTCTGATGTAAGGTGGAAGAAACCACCCCCAGCGCATGAGGCCAAGGTCTGGCTACAATTGCCGTATAGGGCAAAAAAACATCCACAACTATGAAATTCACCTCCACCACCTCTGAGCCAGTTTGCACAAGTAATTGTATTTGGCCATTCGGGATAACAACTCTTCCTTCGAAACTGATCAGTGAAGAATTATATGGTGTTAAATCACTAAGTTTGAGGTTCAGCCCCCTGTAGAGATCAGGGTACATTATCTCCGTAGCGCTACTTTGGTTAACCATCACCCGTTTCACATCATACCCCCCAATTCTGAGGGTGACGACCAACGCATCATCATGAGGCTGGACAGTGCCCACCTTGTTAGCGTCCAAGAAACCCAAAACCAGTTGATCATCAAGTTTGCACCTCTTCGGACCCTGGCCGGATTCCTCCGCAGGTAACCGATCCACCGACATGACCTTGGATAGCCAGGATCCTGTTCTCCCTAGAGCCGCAAAGATAACATTGATAGTTCCCAGAGGGGGTTTCAGAGGATCATCCCTCCGGGAGTCTGCACTCATCGGACCTCCTCGGCCGCTGGTGTGATGTAGGAGATGTCGCAGTTTCCCTTCGCTGACTAGTTGTTCCAAATGGACCCACAAGTTCCTACAGTCCTCAGTCGTGTGCCCATAATCCTGGTGGTATTTGTAGTAGAGATTGCAATTACGTCTGTCAGGATTCCCTGCCATCTTGTTCGGCCACTTAAAGAATGGCTCGTTCTTGACCTTTTCTAAAACTTAGTGGACTAGGTCTCTGAATACAGTGTTGACAGTCTGGAGATTGGCTGTTCCTGACTGCGCAGGGAAATCCCTCCTCGGTTTGCTGCTGGTATATCGATCCGACCTGAAATCCCTCCTTTCCAGGGGAATAGCCTTCTCCTTGCCTTTCCCTTGTTGTTGGTCTTCTTCCACTCTGTTGTACTTCTTAATGCGGTCCATTAGCTGACGAATGCTAGTAACGGGTTTACCAGACAAGGATGTCCTTAAACCATGATCGGTAGGGAGGCTGAGCTTAAACGTTTCTAGGGCCATTGCGTCAAAATTGCCCTCCATGTCATTAAACATTTCCCAATATCTATCCGAATACACCTTCAGGGATTCTCCTTCCTGCATGGTCAAAGACAGCAAAGAAGACAGAGGTCGGGCCACTCTTCGGCAAGTGACAAATCGTGAACCAAAAGCTTGGGTGAGCTCTTTGAAGGAGCTGATGGAATTTGGGTTCAACCCATCGAACCACCTCATGGAAACTAGCCCAAGATTGGAAGGGAAAACCTTGCACATCAGCGCTTCGTCCTTGGAGTAGACAGCCATCCTTTGGTTAAAATGACTCACGTGCTCCACGGAGTCTGTTTTGCCGTTATAGATGGTGAACGTTGATTGGTTAAAGCGGTGAGAAAGTCTAGCCTCTTCGATCCTGCGCGTGAAGGGTAACCTGGAAATCTGGTTTAAAGCCCTGCTCATGGAGTCGTTTCTGACGTCTCCACGTGATGGGCTTTTGCGTCACCCCTTGTGAGGAGATTCCTCTTCATAGGTATAGGACTCGCTGGCTGGTGTCCTGGATTTGGGTTGATAAGTGACGTCCGGTTCGTCATCAAGGTCCTCATCAGAATGCAAGGAAGCCTGTTTCCTCTTTGCATGGCGTAACTCCCTTTTTAGCTTTTCAACCTCCCGCTGCAAATCTCGGTTCTTCTCTACATGGGACATGTGGCTCTCGCTATGTGACTGGCTCTGATCAGGGGGTATGGTGTGCACACTACCCTCGCGATCTTGTCTTCGCTCCAGGTTAAGAAAAGGGTCCATATGCTGAGATACCCTAGACTCCGCTTCTTGTTAACCATGTTCAACCATCACCTACCGTTGTCTTCACCCCTGCACAAGCTCTTCCCACAGACGGCGCCAATTGTAGGGTCTGTTTTTGTAGCCCAAGCCCAAAAGATATGGGTTAAAGGCCCAACGAACCCAGAACAATGAATTTGTAAAGAGTGGACACAAAAGCTGGGCTGGTTATGAAGTCAACAATGGTTGGCTAGGTTACTTGGCGTGATGATAACATAAAATAATGCTTGATTAACTTCGTGAAAGAGTATCCGAAGAGGTGTTTTATTGAATGAACAATGATTACAACGTTCAGAGCTATAGTAAAGCTTCTCTCTCTCCTCTTGTTCTTGTTCTCATGTCCCCTTCTTATTAGGGACTCTTCTTCTTTATATAACATCCTTTCCCACCATCTCCACCGTCCACCTGTTATTCATCTGCGTATCCACTCAAGTGCACGTCACGTTAGGTGTCTACTTTAGTTCTTGGTGAGTGACGGTAGCTGAGGTTGCACTGTTCAGGCGTCTTCTCCACATAAATGCAGCCAAAAAAGCTGTTGTAGTGCATTAAATACGGTGGTAGCAGCTTTTCCTTTAGATATCTCATCGTTCTGATCATCCCCAGACCTACCCAGAACTTATCGTTATCATTGAGATCGCTAGGAAGATTGTGTGGATCTTCCTCACGTTTGTTTGATCAAGACTATTTGTGGCCGAGGAGTGAGGCGTCTTCGGACAAGTGGTAATCTCCTCGGACAGTACTCCCCCTCTACTTCTGGGCTTCTTGCCTTCAAATGGGCCGTTCCTACCCAACTATATCTTTTCGGAAACATGATACTTCTTAACCCGGTACTCCAAGCCCGTTAAATGGCTCTCAGTTTTTACCCCCCACAGAAATGTTTTTGGAAACTTTTGAGGTTAAAAATAAATATTTTGAAATTTTAATATTTAAATGAAACATATCCAAAACTCCAAGAATTTAAAAAATAATAATAATAATTTACCATTTTTAATATATTAAAAAAAAAGGATAGACTAGCTAAATGAGAATTGTTATTTGCTTAATTGGTGTAACCCAATTTTTACATTTTTTTCAGCTTTTATCGTTTAATAAATAGTATAAATGAGTAATCCTACCTATACAAACTATTTTGCAACATCTTTACAAATCGTCTGGACCCATCACTAACATTACTTTTTCATTTATCAATTACTACTCGCCGCACCTACAGTTAATAAAAGTGTTATAAAATAGTTTGTAAATCTAGCATTTTTCAATATAAATATTGTGACATGCATTTTTCACAACTTTTTTTTTTTTGGGGAGAAACTGCATTTTTCACAACTTAGTAGTAATGATTTTTTTTTTTTTTTTTTTTTGGGTGTGCCTGGAGAAGATAGCAATGATATGTTGTAATTGGTGTACAATAAATGTGATATTTTTGGTAGATAATATCCAAGTGATGTTCCATTTATCTTAACAAATTGCCTGGAAAAAACAAAAGCGCACACACAAAAAAATAATAATAAATAAATAAATAATAATAATAATAATCTCGTGAACTCGCAACTACTGGGATGATTTTGCTTAGTCTGCCAATTATGTCATTCCTTGGATGTGGTCAACACTCAATACTAGTATGAGCATTATCCACAAACATGTTTCCATAATTTGGTACTATGTGTAGTTATTATTACACGCATATTCCTACTTGAAATTGTGTCTCTAATTTCCGATTTCAGTTCAAATTAAATGCAAGTGTAGTTATGATTACACACACCTCTACTTGAAACTGTATCTCCAACTCCCGATTTCAGTTTAAAATTAATTGTGTACTAACAGTGTGTAATAGCTTTTACCTTTTGGACTAATGGCCCTTTACAATTATAGTTGGGATGATAGGTAACTAAAGAGAAGTGAATCGTGCTTTTCCGAAGACACACTAGCTTGTCATGCAAATTTTACAATTTTTTGGTTTATGAACTCTTTTTTCCCTTCTTTTGCTGCTGAGAGTACTCTAGAACATTGTAACACCGCTAGATTGTCATTACCAAACATTGTAACACGATTATTATCATTATCAAAGTGGTGCTGAATACTCTGCCTGCCATATTTGTAAGGCTGATAAAGCAGCTAGCTTTCAGACAGTTACTCCTTAATCAAAACGAATCATTTTCGAAGCACTGGTTAATTGTTTGCCATGATCTAATGAAAAGCACATGCTATGCACCTTAGTATTGTTGTTGTTGTTGTTGTTGTTGTGATCAAAAGTTATGTAGTTTTAAATAAAAAGATGTGGTTCCGGCCCTACCTTTAGGCCAATTAAGCAATCGCCTAAGCCCCCAAGTGGAACAAGACTCTCAAATTTTTATCAATAGTGATATTTCTATACCTACAAGAGTATTAATTAGGCCCTAAATATTAGCCAATAAAAAAATAGTAAAGAAATAAACAAAACAAAATGTTATAATAATTTCATAATATTCTTAAATTAACATGCCAATTCGCATGCATGTATATGTACACTAGTTGTTAACATTCTTGCTTGCCCATTCTTGCTATTTAGGGGGAATAGTCCTGCTGGAATGACATACCACCCAAAAGAGGAAAGATGAGCTGAAATCACTAGATGCATGCCATAAGGGATAGTAAAAGAGAATGCCCACCCTTATCTAGATGGGAATGCCATAGTGAGTAAGAAAATAAAATAAAACTCTTTTGTCTAGGAATGGGATGTGGCATGGCTAGCACATGTAAGTGGTAATGGCTGGGCAGCTAACATACCAATTCGTGGTCTAGAAAGGACACCTATACCAGGACAAAAGCGGTTAAGGAGCAAAACAATAAAAACCCATCACGGCTGGCAATATAAAAAAGGGTCTTAACTATGCATAGTAGAGGCAAAATAGAGGTGGAATAAGGGAGAATAGAGGAGAATAGAGAAAAAAAAAATTAAAAAATTAATTAATTAATTAAAAAAAAAAAAAGAGAGAAAACTTAGAAAGAAAAAAAAGGAACTAGAGAAGGGAAACAAAGAGTGAGCAAGAGTGTGATAGTAGGCATGCACCAATAGGTTGCCCCTTTCTTTCACTCTAAAAGCCTATTCTCTAGTGAGGATTAAGGAATCGGAGGAAAAGCCATCTAGGCCTATTCTCTCAAAGTGAGCAATTTCTGTGGCAACACCCTAGTGAGAATGCCCACATTGAAGGATGGTTCCCTCCCTAGACTTGACTATGTTAAGAAATCAAGCACAGCAAACTAAACATCTTCCCTTTTTTTTTATTGATCAAGCATTAATATTATTTCCTTTTCTTTTTATCATTATTATTAACTCATTTCTGCTGCATTATCTCCTTATTTACTAAGCTCATGATTTAGCTTCTCTGTTTTCTTCTGGCTGACAGTAAACATATTCTTCTCATTATTGTCATATTACACCTGCCTACCATAACTTTTTTGTAACAGTTTCCTCTGCCATGGGCACGTGTCCAAGGTCTTAGCAAAAGGGTTCTAGCTTATGCACAAGCTGGCTTGGGGTGTGTTGTAGTCAAGCCAGTCCTGACTCTCCTACCCAAAATCGTTGGGTCGTAATGTGGTAGAAGACAGCCCAACCCATAGTTACAAAAAAAGGCCCACCACAAAAGATACCAATGTGACCAACAGGTCCAACCAGGTTAACCTTGAACTAGGTAAAAATTCGTTTTTTTAACTAAAAATTACAATTCATACTATCATGTCAGGATCCCTTCCTTTTAAGGAGACTATACTTACACGCTAACCACTATGCTGAGCTCTTTTAATGTGTCCATGTTGGATTCCATATTTTATTTATTTCGAGTTTAGATTATAGTTTTTCAATTTATCATATTACCTCCCTCTTAATCTATTATTATTTGATAATTTTATTAGTGGTTTAAGAATTATGCTTTTCACATGTGAATATACAATTTATAAATTTATGTTAAAATGATTTTATTTTACACTTTTTTTTTTTAATTTGAAAGATTACTAAACACAATTTTTTTTACACTTATTTATGATTTATTATTTTCTATTAACCTTTGCACGTGCAAGTTAGGTCTAAGAAGAATGTAGATGTATGTGATCTCCCTAACTATAAATTTGGATGTCATTCTTGTGATGAGTTAAAAATGATATTTTTATAACCAAAAAAAATAAAGAGATGAAGTGAGCAAAGAGAGTCAAAGCATGTACGTGGAAAACCTTAAATGTGAAAAACCACGGCAAGATGAAGGACTTGGTGTCCCTATCCCTAAGAAATTATGTAATATTTCTGAGGAAAAACAGGATGTTACACAATGTTCTTGCACAACCTCACTTTTTCTCACTAATACCCTTTTTCTGCCCTATTTTCCTACTCATATTTTCTGATCTCTCTATGCAACGTTCTCCTCTTATAGTACAAGAAATGTTGGTTTTACAAGGACAAATGTCCCAGCCTTATTGCCCACCACAAACCCTAGGATAGCTATTTTTTTGTACTATCCTTCAGCTAAATGAAAGAGAAAACTATGTCTACCAAGGTAGTGGGCTAAAGGGTTGCCCTATTCCTTGGCAAAGTACAACAAAAAGGGAAGAGAGAGAAAATGTGAGGGCCAAAGAGGTTACACGTGCCTTGGGCAATAGTCCAAGCTTATACTGGCCAATTAGGAGTGTTCTGCAGCACATAACCAAAATGAGCTAATTCCACTCTTATGGTAGTGCTTGGTGTCCATGCTAGACTACATAACCTGTCTCTTCCAATGGCACCCACGCTGTTGGCATGAGCCAAAGGCGTGGCTTCCTTTACTAAAGTTTGTTCTGATATAGCTCAATGACATCCACGTGGAGGGCTAGGATGCTATCTTCGGTTGATGAATCCTTGTGCTTATCTTCACTAACATGTCCACTGCACAACCTTATACGAATGTCTAACTTTTTTTTTTTTCAAACATATTTTTAGTAAAATTTTGTTAATGTTTACCATTTTAATACTATCATGATTTAACCTCGGTTGAACCTTGGTACGACCTTAAAAATCTTGAACCTTTTCCTTTCCCGATTCTTTAAATTGTCTCGGGTTCGAAAATTATGCTTTTAACTTTTAAGCCTCTAGAATTTATTTATTTTATTGTTTGGTGGTTAGAATTATAATGTTTGGATTCAAAAAGTACAGGTTAGAATTTTGGCTTTTTTTTTTTTTAGAAAAAAATGCAAAATTGACCTTCTAACTTTCACATTTTTTTTTTCATTTCAATCCTCAACTTTCAATTTTATCAATTCAGTCTTCTAACTTTTAATATTTATCAATGCAGGACTCCGTTACAACTCAGTTAGTGGCTGCCGTTAATGTCACTGAAACGATGCCATTTTGCATTTTTTTTTTTTTAATTTGGAAGTAAAAGAAAATAAGAAAAATATGGAGAAAAAAAAAAAAAAAAAACACATTAAGGGGAACTAACCTGTTACTCAAAACAACACATTTCAATTCAAAATTCCAAGGAATCACCAAATCGCCATCAAAGATCTCTAAATCACAATCCAAAACCTCTCCCCTGAAGCTCTCCCAATGCTCCTCAACTCCCTCTATGAGATTGTTTCCTCCGACCTAAAACCCTCTGCTGGCAAGGACTCCCTCCGCCTCCTCCCCTTCACCTGCACCGCCCACCCCGACTCCTCCTTTGCCCACCTCACCACAATCATCAGCCACGTTATTAAGCGCCTCAAGGACTTCGACTCCGCCATCCTTGATGCTTGTCACGACGCCATTGGCTCGCTCTCCGACCTCTACCTCAAGCCCCCCGCCAGTAGCAGTAACGGTAATAACGAGAGCGCGGTGGGGCTGTTCATGAGGCCGCTGTTCGAGACGATGGGGGAGTAGAACAAGGTGGTGTAGTCCGGTGCGGCAATGTGTATGGCGAAGATGGTGGAGTGTGCCACCGAGCCACCCGTCTCTGCGTTCCAGAAGCTTTGCCCTAAGATCTGTAGGTTGCTTAATAATCCTAACTTCCTCAACAAGGCTTCACTCTTGCCCGTCGTCACCAACTTGTCTCAGGTTTTGTGTTGATTTCATTGCTTTGCTATGTGCATTGTGTTCAATTGCTGTAATTTTGAACTAAAATGTGTTATTTTAAGTATCGAGTTCGATTCAATTAGAATGTGGTTATTGATTCCTCGATTTTGATTTCAGGTAAGGGGAATCGTTCCCCTTAATGGTTTCTTTTTCTTTTTTCTTTTTTTCATATTTTTCTTATTTTCTTTTAATTTCAAATTAAAAAATTTAAATAAAAAAAATGCAAAACAGCGTCGTTTCAGTGATATTAACGGCAGCCACTAACTGAGTTGTAACGGAGTCCTGCATTGACAAAAGTTGAAAGTTAGAAGACTGAATTAACAAAATTGAAAGTTAAAGAACTGAAATAAAAAAAAATGCAAAAGTTATAAGGCCAATTTTGCATTTTTTTTTTTTCCTTTTTTTTAATTCTAAGCATTGACAGCTAGTGAAGAAATTTATTCACGAAAAAAACGAAAGAAAACACATATGAGTTTACGTATGAATTTCTCATTTCCTTAAGAATGACTATTCCATGTGGTTATTAAGTCATTTTAAATATCAACTAGGGATGGTCTTCAGGCAGTTACAGGGATGGAGGGAGACTTGGACGCGAGGGGGGGGGGGGAGGGGGGAATGGCCCCCTTAATTTATTTTTTTTTAAATTAATATATATATATATATATGTGCACCAATTTTAGTAATTTTGTTCTATAAAATCACACTTTTCCCTACCTAACATTATCATTGATTCTTTTAAGAGTACTACTTTAGCCACAAACTCTTCTATAACATTTTTACAAACTGTTATGATAGTAAAATTTTATTGGTTTGCATCTAAGCCCATCATTTACATCACATTTTTACTTACTAATAACCACTCATCACATTAATAATTTGTAAAAAAAAAAATTGTAATTCTAGCATTTTCCTCCTTTTAAAGGTCATATCTAAAATCTAAATCAAAATAAACAAGCCCAAAAAAATTATTCACCAACAAAAATTACCAATAGTAAAGTTAAAAACAATTAAACTCGATCAACCAATTTTACCCAAAACAAATAACCTAACCCTTTAAAAAATTTTAAACAAAATAATTTTGTCCATACCTAGATGCACACACACAAAAAAAAAAAAAAAAAAAAAAAAAAAAAAAAAAAAAAAAAAAAACCCATTAGTTAAGCAACCGAGTCAGAAGCTAGAACTGCCACACACAACCAACAACAAAACTGCCCCCCTAACTTCAAGTCCTAACTCCATCCTTAGGCATTTACATGCCTATGTTCCTAAAATACACTATCACACATCATAGTTTACCTTCTCATATATATACAGTTGAGTTATGAAATACAAAAGTGAAATTTGAGAGAAAAACTAGATTACTCAAAGTCATTGCTCTCCATCCAAGCGGTTTGTTAAGAATTTGAGTGTAGGATTAGTCTCTTTGAAAATTAGTGGTAAGACTGCCCGTTCACTTTGTGCAATATGTAAGAATTTTTTTTTTTTTTTAATAAAAGATAGAAATTCTACTTTAGCATAAAGTGTATATGTGTGTGAAGCTCCTTTCTAGAGACTTGAACCCCGGCCCCTACCCCTCACACCCCACAAAGCACTTATAATTGTGGAGTGACCACCGCACCAAGAATGTACGGTGGTAATATGTAAGATTTTTTTAGTCACAAGAGACCAAAATGACTTTCCCTCTCTTCCATTTATCAACAATAAGTTGTATATATACCCAATAATACTTATGCAAACCCGTCCCTGTCCAAATTTGCCTTTTTTAACGCATAGATTGTTCCCAACCCATGGATGAAGCTTTGGAAATTTTCTTAATTAATGAATGTGGTGCATTCTTGTCTTTTATTTGTCAAACGCCTAGACTTCACAATTGAATACTAGATAGTAGATAGTAGATATAACCTTCCCCGCCAGAGTGAAAGTGAAATTTAATCCCAAGTTTCCGTTCCAACTTTCTAAAGAGCACATCAACTTGTTAAAAGTTGAACAACACTAAGTGGCATTTACACTAAAGATATGCATGTCCATATCAACCTAATGCCGAGTCTAAATCTTCTGTCTCATCAATTGTGCTCCACTTCATACTCCACCAATAAAATTTAGACAGCTAGCCTCTCTCATTAAATAAAATATCTCATTAAATGAGACAACTAACCTCTCTCATTAAAGTCAGAGTTATCTCATTTAATGAGAGAGGCTAGTTGTCTAAATTTTATTGGTGGAGCATGAAGTATAGCACAATTGATGAGACAGAAGATTTGAATTCCCTAATGCCCTCCAATCAAAATTTGTCACCTTCATTTAAATGCAAAAATTTTATTTGCTTTTCAAGGTAGACAAAAAGTATCTAACCAAAGGGATTCATGCGGTGACAAGTTAAATGTTGGAGTGTGCGTAGATATAAAAATAAATAAATACAAGGACAGAGTCAGAACTTTAAATTGGGGAAGCAATTTTATTGTTAATTGTGTGTGGTAGTTTCAACTTTTAACTTTTTTACTACTTAGGCTTAGTTGTTGAGATTTTTTTTTTTTTTTTTTTTTTTCAGCGGGTAAGAACAAAATTATCTTTGTTTAGAATTTTTTAAAAGGCAAGGTTATTTATTTTGGATAAAATTGGTTAGTTGAGCTTAATTTTTTTTAGTTTTACTATTGGTATTATTGTTATTGAGCTATTTTTTTGTTTATCAAGCTTTTTTATAAATTACTAATATGATAAGTGATTACTAGTAGGTAAAAAAATGATGTGAGCAGTATGCCCATTATGCAAAACAATAAAAATTTGCTACAAAATAGTTTATAAAAATATTGTAAAAAATTTTGTGAGTATAACATTACGCTTAAAAGAATCAATGATATTGTTTAAGGGAAACAAAATGTAATTTTATAGAATAAAATTGCTAAAATTAGTACACATATATATAATATAAAAATTAAATTAAATTTAGGGGGCCATTGCCCCCCTAGTCCAATGATACCTCCATCCCTGAATAAATAGTTATTAGGACAACTTTCTAATTGCATTTTCTTATTATAACTTCGTATTGAGGTGCTATTACCTGCAATTGTTACATGCAACATATTCTTTGTGTGGTGATAAGTTATTCGCTCTTCATCTCTATGCCAGAGAGCTGTTACAAGCAACTATTACATGAAATAATAAATCAACTTTTTAATAGTAAAACCTATCAAATTTAACTAAGCTGAACCATCTATGCCTCATGTTGATTGGACAACGTCTAGAACCATTTCATCGCAATGAAAAGGTCAAGAATTGATCATGGAATAGTAATTATGATCCATGAACTATATGTAAGACTTAAATTTCATTTATAAACAATCGATTGTGTCTATTTTGTTAGAAACATTTAATATTACTCTTATTCCCCGTTGAAGTTAATTACTTAAATCATACAAATTGTACTCTATGAACTCTCTAGTCTTGTACTACTAACTATTAATCAATATTAATGATATAAAGCAAAAATTCACAAAAATTCCTTAATTTTGGGAAGGGAAGTGGAAATAAGGATAATATTGAACCCTTTTCAAAATTTAAAGAATTAAATTGATAAAATCAATCTTACTAAAGCTTTATTTTTGTTGTAAACTAAAGTAATTGATATTTTAGGGACGGAATTGAACTCTTACCCTTTGTTTAGTCAAGAGGGATTTGGGAAGAAGAGAAGAGAAAGTGAAGGAAAAGAAATAAATTCCTTTGTTTGGTTAGGAGGGTATAGTGTGAAGGAAAGGAAAACAAAGGAAGCAAATTCCTCTATAGCCTACCATATTATTTCTTTCCAAATTAAGAGGAAAATGAGAGATAAGAAAGCGTACTTATGGTGGGACCCACCAATAACATGTGTTTCCGCTATTTTTCTCTTACAAACCAAACAAAGGAAATGAAAAGATTTGTCCTTTCTCTTCCTTCTCCTCTCCCCTCTCTTCCTCTCTTTCCCTTCCCGCCCCTCCCCCTTTGTTTTACCAAACAGTGTTATAGTCTTATACATATTTTAGGAATTAAAATTACAATTTTACCCAATTTCTTTTTCTTTCTTTTTTTTCTAAATCCATTTTCTTAATTGTTCAATCACTAATTGAAACTCAACCAATCTAGGGCCAATTACAAAAAATTGGAAAGGGATCTTTCATCTTTTAAAAAACAAAAATTCATCATTAAATCCTCTATTCAATTAACATTAAAAAAATAAATAAATAAAATAAAATAACTTTCACTACAGTTTCATATTTCAAGCATTCATGTTTTACATGACATGTCCTAAAAATTAAATCCTAAATCTAATTACAATAACAAAAGATTATAAAGCTTCAGTTACAAAAGGGTTACACAATCAATGATGAAGGAGATAACAATAACAAGTAAGACTTAATCCTAAATTTTGGAATGAATCACTTTTTTTTTTTTTTTGGGTTATTCTATTCTATCTGGTGCTTTTCTATTACTTTCTTAAATGACTCCTTTTTTTACTACTTATAATAATATTATTTTTAATCTTCCTTGAGTCTTTTCCTTTTTATCTTTAAAAAAAAAAAAAAAAAAACCTAGAAGGATGAACGGTTAGGATTGAGGAAGAGAATTGTGATTTTTGTATGAGTAAACATGGTCTCATACCCCGATGCAACGAGGTGGACCACAGTGACCCCAAAAGATGAAAAAAGAGGCGGACCACATTAAAGAACAGCCGTGCATGCTTCTAACTTATTAATGGCACAGCAATTCTAAATAAGTAAAAAAAATTTAATGGAATGATAGGCAAATAAGAATGTCTTTAGTAAACTCTTTAAATTTTTGTAGTATTTGAAGAGTGAATAATTTATTTTACTTTTTACTTACCTATTTTTTTAATTACACTTTTCAATAAATTCTTTATCATTTTTTCTATCTCATTTAAATATTATATCTTCATTTTTTCTTTAATATATCTTTTTCAATCTTTTTTCATTCCTCTAATTTTCAAAATAAATTATATGGAGTAAGTTATTACTGATTTTAATTTGAACACATCACTTAAATATTTTTTTTTTTATCCGTATTAGTTAGTAACAACCCACCACTTAAGAATTATTGTGAAAATATTGTAGTAGCATTTCTCAATTTTAATTTTTTATTCTTTATTTTATTTTTCCCCTATCTCTTTTTTTTTTCATCCACACTTTTCTTTTCTTCTTCTTCTTTTTTCCCCTCTTTTTTTCTCCTCCACACCTTTCCCTTATCCCTATCTTCACTTTTCTTTTTTTTCTTTTTATCTATAGCACTTCGTCTGGAGCTCTATCCTCCTCTCTTCACTTTTCTTTTTCTTTTCTTCTCTAGCACTTCGTCTGGAGCTATATCTTCAATCTTCACTTTTCTTTTTTCTTATCTTCTCTAGCACTACGTCTACTCCAGAGCATTCAAGAAGCACCATTGCATGTCTTTCTCCCACCGAGGCTCAAATTGGTCAGCTTTGCTCTTTTTTTTTTTTAGTTATAATTTGATTAGTTTTAAAATTGTGATTTGAGTTTGTATTTTGATTGAGAGCACCATCAATTTTGTACTTCACTGTTGTTTTCTGATGAGAAGCAAAGAGAGTTTTTCCTAAAGAGAAGCAAGAGAGACAAGGAGTGCAGAAGAAACAGAAATGGAGGAAAGAGAAAAAAAATCTTTTTTTTAATTCAACTGGTATTATTTTAAGGAAAAGTATTCGTTAAATATGCTATAGTGATTGATACAGTGCTCTCCAAGCTTGAGAGCTAATGTAGCAAATCTAAAAAGAAATTTAGAGTTAAAAAGACTATTAGAGGTGTTTTTTTTTTTTTTTTTTTTTTGTTTGCTCTTCAAATTAAACTTTAAAGAGCCGATTGAAGATGTTCTAACGTGGCCTATCATAAAAATGGTATAATTTCCCGGAATGAGAAGCCGAGAAAGGCCCCATCTAAAAATGTGGTCCGCGACCATAAGTGTGGTGTGGTACGGTAGAACCCCAAATCTTGTGCTTTCCATCTCAATCGTCCAAAACCAAAACCCAAGGTGGTGGACCCACCATTTAAAAAACCAAACAAGCAGTGCAAGTCTGGGTCCACACAAATATCGAGCCCCCCAAACAAACCCAACTTGTTTGGATTAGGATTGAATTTTATTAGATTGGAGCCCACCCCCCACGAAACCCTCGGTGCGCGCGTTACCTATCATCCATGACTGACAGCTTCGACTGTGGTCCCCACGCTCCACAGACCATGGACCCCACCTCTTGCCTAGCCACGCACTCTAACTCACCGTCACCGGTGCATTCATGGCATTCCCATCACATAACCCTAGAATTGCTTTGAAGTAAAATTTGTTCTTCGAAAAGCTGAGAGGGTTTTGTAGGGTGACACAGGACGTGGGCCGCTCACATCCTATCAAAGTGCGTAGGGAAGGTGAGTCTACCCGATCGTCACAACTTCCATTGGGGTTCTTGTTGACCCACCATTTGGAGGTGGACCCTCCCCAATCCCAACCCCCAACGAACTCCCACGTGTACCTTTTATCACACGTGCGTACGGCCAAGCCTTTCAGTACGGTCTCCCATCTCCACTAACAACGTAAGTGCTTGACTTCACTTGTAGTTAAGTAAATGACTACACCTTTGGGATGGGATTCATAGTTTTTTTTTTTTTTTTTTTTTTGGTGGGGGGGGGGGGGGGGGGGGTTTTTTATATATTAGAAACGTAACATTTTTTTAGGTTTATTTTGTTTAAAAATATTTTTTTAAAAGGTATAGTATATTAGTACTTATATTTTTTAGAAAAAAATGGGTCCTCGTGCGCCACAAGGCTTACTTGGTGAGCAACTAAATTTATTATGCCATTCATGTTTTAAAATTTGTTATGAGTAAAAAACCCCTACACCATGTTTTCAAAAGAATATGATGGACTTTTTTTAAGTGTGTTTTTTGGAGTTTGTAAAATAAGTAATGGAATGGAAAATTTTGTATTATTCTCTTTTCTAGATAAGGAATGCATGTTACTCCTATTTTTAGGAAGATAGAAGAAATGAAATAGGATAAACATTATCATTATTTTTTGAGCCATCCCATTTAAAGTCATAAAATTCCATTTAAATTAATTTCATTATGATCATTCTTTTTCCCCCCCAAATCATACGTTAGTTGAGGGGCTTCTTCTCTGATAAAATATATGAAAATAAAAACAAAAACAATCAAACGCAGTAGGGCTTCTTACTGTACTTCCTATGATGAAACCATAAAAGAAAAGTAATATACATGGAAAAGACAAATCTCATTATTTAAACCTTATAAACTATTGTGCCAGCAATTAAAAATAAATAAAATAGAACAAAAGACAAAAAAAAAAAAAAATTAGACAATTATCAAATTCAAACGATAAAGTCTCTAATAGTTAAATAAAATATATGAAATTCAATCTTCACCTACTCTAAAAACTTATTAATATCTTAATTTGATAATAAAGAATTATAATTAGAAGTGGAAGTCATAAGTTAAAAGTCTCTCTAAAAAAATTTCAAATTAAAACTGGCCTTCACTTTATAAGTTTTTTACTATAAATTAGTAGCAAATTTATGATTTTTCCGTTTAGCAAAAAATATATGATTTTTCCTAATATAAAACACCCACTAAGCTGTAAAATTACCCACCCCTCACGATGCAACTTTCATTAACATGAGAAGCCCAATTTCGAGTTCACATTACAGAAAGAATGTTTAACAAAAGAAATTTCCAAAACAATGTCACAGCCACAAATTTTTTTTTACTCCTTTTATTATTTTGATTGGAAAAAAATGTTCAAGGTTGGCGAGCGCAAGAAAAACCATAAACGTGGACTTTTATATGAAACATTGAACAATAAACATGGTACCAACTTGTACGACGTGGTTGTTAGTACATGTTCTCTAACCTAAAATAAAAATAGAAAGCTAACAGAAAAGTTGTTCATGGCGAAAGTGTAAAAATTGGACGAAAATCACAGGTAATCATAAACATTAAAAATCTGTTTCATTCATTGATTATTTTATTACTATGTTGCAGTGGGAATAGCACCCAAAAATTTGACTCTTTTTTCATGGCTTTGAAGCAGAAGCTTGAGTTTGGTGATTCCCAGGTCGACCCAACAACTGTAACTCTTGCTTATCATAAATCTCCAACGAAAAATCCCTAAGCATGTGAGCTTTACTGGTCACACTCGCCGCCATAGTCGACGACGACTTTTTCGCCACCTTAGCCCCAACCATACTTGTACTCACTGTGCTGTTACAAACCGCAGGAGACGGAGCTCGAATCTCAACCCCACTTGCAATATTCATATTCATGTTCACATTCACGTTATTATTCTGATTCTGACTACTATTATTTGCTGTAAATGACGAAATTGGCCTTGCGGTGGACACGTTGAATACTGGCGTCACGGTGGGTGAAAAGGTCCATATTTGTGGGTTCGGATTGGAGGTGGAGCTGGTTCCGGGTACGGGTCCGGGTTGTGGGATCATCCAGAAAGCATTGGCGGGGACCATCATACCGGTATTTCCGACAGCCCAAACTGGGACTAAGCCTTGTGGTGGGACCGTTGGTGTGGCGGGTTGAACTGGTGCCAGAGTTGAAAGATTCGAAACGACGCCGTCGTTTGCTACGTCCACGAATTCGCTATTCGACGGTCGTTTACGTTTCTTCGCGGCGGTGGTTGTTGTGGTGGCGGTGACCGTGGTGGAGGAGTCGCGAGTGGTTGTTGGGATTTTGAGGGTCCCTCCGACGGAGACGGCGATGGCGGGGACTGTTCCGGTGCCGGTCGCTTCGATGATTGCGGGCTCGGCGTGTTCTAAGAGCCACCGGACGGTTTCGCCGTCGGATTTATGGCCGAGTTCTCGGGTTAGTTGGAAGATCCGAGCGGCGCAGGTGGCGGGTATTCGGATCCTCCGGCCACGTCCCTCAACCTTCGTGTGACGGTCTTTGGTAGAAGAACGCCTAGCCGCCGTGGAAACCGGAATCGGCATAGCCATGGGGACCATCCCGAGTGGTTGAGAAGAGACCGGGTGGGGATTTTGGTCCGGGTCGGACGGTGGGTCCGAGTCGAAAGGCTCCTCTTTCAACGCCGGCGTTTCGTAGGTGTTAGGGTTGTTTTCCTGGTGGGGCCCACTGCCGGAGCTGAGATCGGAAGTGCCTCCTCCTTCGTCGTCGTCTTGATCAATCTCGTGTTCTTGATACGACGTCATTTTGAGAATTCAGAGCCTTTGAGAGAGAGAGAGAGAGTGAGTGAGTGAGCGAGTGTTTATTGAAAAGGTAACATAACAGAAGAGAAATGAAATCGAAGAACGATGAGAATAAGAATGAATGAGTTGGAAAAGGAGAAAAACAAAAACTATGAAGACTTGGTTGAATAATTTAATTTATTTATTATGATATGATCTATGGGAGAAATATTAGGAAGGTTGAGATTTGAAGATCAGAGAGGTAACGGGGGTGCCACGTGTTGGGACCTACTCGATGACCCATAGGGATTGTGATCGGTCCCAATCAGTGGACCACAGGTGGGGATCAAGTCTCAACCAATAGGGTGACAGTATAGTGTCAGAATTGGGCTGGAAAAGTGTTTGTCTTTCTGGCTTAATAAATGGATTTCATTGGTTCACACCACCTATCTATGGTGGTCCACCCACTAACCCAAAAGGAATACCTTCCCATTCTTCTTCTTCTTCTCGTTCTTTCTGCTTGCTTTTTTTTAACATAAATTTGCTTTAATGGTTTTTTTTTTTTTTTTTTTTTTTTAACTCTAGTAATTCGTGGACATGAGGAAGTAATGAATTTGATTTCTCCTTACCAAACACATGAACTCCAAATTTCTTCATGTTGACTGACATTCCCTCAATTATTAGGAGGAGTAAATGAGCTGGAGCTCATGGTAAATAAAATGATTTTCATGTGTGAGAGAAAGTTTAGCAATCATGAGTTTGTGAAGGACTTTCAAGTTGCAGAATCTCACATGTTTTTGGTGACATTTCTCATTTCAATTTCCAAATAAATAAATGACTAAACCATCAAATACTGACTATAAAACTTTTACATCTACAAATTTCACTGGAACTCTTTCAAAAAAGAATTTATCTATGATGTTTCCTCTCACATTTGTATTGATTGAATTTCTTATTTGAATCTCCAATTAATTTGATGGATAGCTAAATCAACAAAATTCATCTTCGAAATCATCTTAGGAATAATTTAACCTTTTGATACTTCAGTAGTTAAAACAACAACAACAACAACAACAACAACAACAACTTATTAAAAAATATATTTTAATAGAATAGGAAAGTAGTAGAAATATTTGGAAAATGAATAGCCAAAAATTTTAAATATATATATGGAGAGGTGCGACGTCCACAATATTTTTACAACAAATCATAGGTGATTAGTTGTTACTAATTCAAATTTGAACCTAACACTAAAATTACTTTTTTGCCCCAATAATAACAACCATTAACAATCTGCCACTTATGATTTGTTGTAAAAATATTGTAAACGTATCATTTCTCATATATATATATATATATATATATATATAATAATAAAATGTTGCCTAAGCTTTTGACTAAAATAATGCTCTTACACTATGCAATAGCTAGAAGACTTACCTATAAATATGTAAAATTCCTTCAATGCCAAACTACTTTTTTTTTTTTTAACTCAACTCATATTTCAATGAAGGGATCTAAAATTCAAATTCTCCTCTCTTAAAAAAAATAATAAATAAATAAATAGAAAGTAATAATAAATCTTAGTTATTTTAGATCATAAAGTAATAATAACTCTTAGTTATTTTAGATCATACTTCCTTTGTCCCAAATTATTGGTCCTGTATCCTATTTTGAAATGTCCCGAAATTTTGCCCCATTTCTAAAATTAAAAATCATTAACTTATTGAGCTTCCTATTATGCCCTTGCCAAAAACAAACACTTTAAACAATAAAAAAATTTTGAGAACATTGTTTAAGGGCTATTTTGAAAACTTTATTTTTTATTTAATTAAGAGACAAGACAATAAATGATGCTCTCTTAAAAATTTGAGTTTTCTAAACAAGATCAACAATTTAGGGTAAGGGTAGTATGACACATGGCCTAAATGGCAAGACTTCAAGACCCGTAAGTTGTAACATAGAATTACCATCAACTCAACTCTATGTAGGTATGTAATTTAGCAAAAAGAAAATGTTGAAATGTTTAAAGGTTGGTGGAATAATTCATGTATTACTGCTTAACTTGGATGAACAGTTCTTTCTCAAACAAAAAATAAATAAAATATAAAACTGGATAAAGATGAACAGTTAAATCCTATACTTTTTTGTGCTATTTAATTAATTAATTGAGATGGAGAAGTTAATGAAAGACTTAAAATGTAAAGCCTAAAAGTTCATATGTTAGCCAAGATGGCATATAATTTTGAGCATGTAAACTGTTTGGTTAGAGAGGCTCCTGTTGCTTTATTGGCCGTTATCCAACGTGATGTGACGCCCTGATTTTATTCAATGAAATTCTTAAGAAATTTTTCATTTATAAATAGTAATAATAATAATAATTTTTTTTTAAGTTCCAATTAGCTTAAAGTTAAAATCCTAAAACTAGTGTTGGGATATTTGGAGAAACTGATACTTGACCATGATACTGATCCACAAACTGGATTTAAATCCAGTACTAATAATTCATGCAGAATTTGGATCAATTTGGCTTCTGCAAGCTTTCTCCAGCTTAAGCAACACACGAGGACAAGATTCCAACGTCAAACCAAAGTGGACCAGCAATAAAGGGTTTAGAGTCTTAAAAGTTAAAAGGCATAATAAGGGTTTCCAAATCCAAACCCTTTATTTTCAATTCACAAAGAAACTCGGTAATTTGGCAAATTCCTTAACGCTACTACCAGAATTCAAATTCAATGATGGGCGATTCAAATGGAATTCAATAATGGGTCATGGGTGGGGGCCCAATTGAAGCCACAGAGAGATAAGGATTTAAATCTTGTAAACAACTTGACACCGTTTGATTAAGAATCTACCTAAAGTGCTTTTATGATTCTATTCTTTTATAAGAGTCTACGTACAATATGAATATATGATGAATGAATTATATATACATATATATATATATTTAAAGAGAATTCTTCTTTTTCAACTAGACTTTTATGTGGTTCAAAAATACTTATTAACGAAGAGTAACTTCATTTAGAAATAGGGTTATAAATGTCAAACAACAAATTTTATTTTAAATTCAAAAAGAGAATTTCTAAAATTTAAAATTTTTTTCTCTTCACATTGAAAAAATAAATTATAGCTACTGCTTACATCTAAAGTTTATCATTTTCATTTGTTTGAAAAATTAAAATATATATTTCTAAATTATAATAAATACAAATTATTAACCTTTATCCAAAAAAGCAAAAGAGTAATCCACCTTTGTTAGGAGTTGGAAGTATTAACCAATTATTTTTACGTAATCTACTCCTCAAATATGTATGATCTAGTTTTCAAACACCAGAAGAACAGAAAAGTGGAAGGGAAAAATCTCCATGTCCTATGCTATGTGCTTTTTTTCTTCTTTTTTTTCTTTTATATGGTATATATGATAAAAGACTCTTTTGAACATAAATATTATTGAACTTTTGTACCACCTGACCATTGTAATTGTGCTCCCCTTTTTTCTTGGCTAAATAATTATTTTATTTCACTAAAAAGGAAGCAAAATAGGGATGGGCCTTTATCTTTTCTACCATTTGCAAGACGAAAAAGTCCGGGAGGTCAAAAAAAGGGAATAGGACCCAACTTGTTGTAAAAGAAAGCCCAGTGGACCAGATTGGCAGATTGTGAGATGCACCCGCTTTAACAAAAAGAACAGCTTCTCTTTTCCCCTATTTTGCATAAACCTGTTATAATTGATTGCACTTGCAACATTTTCTCTTCATAATAGTCGTGAAAACAACACAAGCAAGCACCACATATAGGTACACCAATTTGAGAAGGTGAAAAGATAATTATCATCTTCAGCATTTGTTACATTTTCATTATCCAGGGAGAAGACATTTTGGTTTGAATGAAGGTAATGATTATTGAGATAACCTTCAATTAAAATGGGGAAAAGGATGAGGAAAAATAAATTAACCTTACAACACTTACTACTCAACACACTAATTTCTTTAGAATACAAACTTACGGAGTGATATTCTTCTTACTTCTAACAACTAAGAAGTAAAGAACACATAACAACTAAGAATTAAGAACACAAAAGCCACCTTCTTGGCATGACATGGAGTATTATGTTCATCTCACTGACCATTAACAAGAGAACCATTCTCACAGGGGGTGCCAGTTGTACTATCCCCGTCCTTCTTTGCATAGAATCTCCGATACATGGAGTCAACTTCCGTAAGATAGTATGTGCCTGGAGATAAAAGGCTAATGTCCCTGCTTGTCACAAAGTCCTTAGCTCCATACCTGTGCTCCATTAGGTGCATAGTTTCAACAAATTTGTCTGGTGGGAACTGCGTGAAAACCACACCAATGTTAAAATACACAAAAACCACTAATCCCAACTAATTTAGAAAGGAAAAGGAATTATTCATTACTAAAGAATTCCTAGGCTTTTTTTTTTTTCCCCTGTTATGGGCTAACTATCCACCAATTATTCTTTGCACAAAATTATTTCTCCTGTAGAGACATGAAATTTTAGTATTAAACTGTATGGCCTTTTAATCATAGGCAAATGAATAAAGCAAGTCAAAAGTTTAGCACACTTAAATATAAATCTCTAAAATAACAAAACATCAAACAAAGACACCTGGAAATTAATAGCATCAGAAAAGAAGAATAGGAGAAATACCTCGTGCCTTGACTTCAACTTCCTTGCAACATCCATCACATTGGCAATGTTTGACAAGCTAAAGGGATGTTGACCTTCACGGAGTTGCAATGAAAACATTGTAGCACTTGAGCCACTCCCATATGAGAACAGTATCACTCGCTTGCCCGGCTGCAAGCCATGAGATAATATAATATTAATAATAACCATGAAGTATGAACATTTGAAGGGAAGAAACCAATTTGTTAGTTTAGTAAGCAGTTAGAAAATTACCAATGCACTATTCTTATTGTGAATAAGGGATGCAAAAGCTGCATAGAGAGATGCGGTGTACATGTTGCCAACTTGCTTTGGTATCAAAGTGGTTGGCTGCACCTTTGCATTGTATAGGGACTTTGCAAGTTGCTGGGTTACCTGTAGATCAACATGATCATTAGGAAGAGTGTCCAATCTTAAGAACGATATAATCCAAAATTATCTTAAGGAAGTAAACGAATAGAAAACACTCTTTTAATAATAATCACTCTCAAAATTCTAGAGTACCTTTTCAAGATCCCGGCTCTGGTAGCTTTCGTCACCAGATAAGGTCGAAAATGGTCCCAACTTTTCTTTGGCAGCCTCATCAATGGAGCTGCAAATAGAAGCAGATATTATTAATCCCCAAGTACATGCACAACGTAGATAAAACTTCTGAAAACTAGATGTCATAATTCCTAGAGGGATGAAGAAAACAAACAATAACCTGGCGTTTCTCAAGAAGTCATCATACAACAAACGAGCAAAACTTTTTTGTACAAGCTGCAGTTGTTCAAAGCAAAAAATTGAATTAGATAAATAAGCTATTGCTTTAATCATTTTAGAATTTCAATTATGATTCCAAAAACTAAATTGGCTGCAGAATTATAATTGACAACATAATATACCTTGTTATATGGAGAGTGAAAAACAAAATAGTCAGCATCCGAAAGAGAAAATTGTTTCCCTTCCAGTTTCTCATACCTACAGAATGCATAACGGTAAGACATTTACATGGCACACATTTATCACCAAAAGCTCTATTAGAACATAGTTATTTTTCTCTAGAACCCTATTAGAACATAGTTAAAAGCTTTCAAGACTTCCATAGAATCTTACTTGTTACACATTTGTTTGTAGCAAGAATCAAGAGCCATGAGATAGCATGTTTGAGAAAGCTTGCCATCAACAACCTGCAATGATATTAATCAATGGGAGTCATTCCAAAAGCAACTTGATTCAACAGATAATGAATTTTCTTGATTGAATACCATGCAAATGACAGGCCAAATTCACAACCTAAAGCTAAAGAAACAGTTCAATCCTGAAAATCAAAATGTTAAAAAATCTTCAAATTGGCAAAATATAATGCCAATGTCAACAGTATATGTGAAAAAATACCATGTAAAATGGAATTTGGGAAAAAGTACCGGATATTCACTAGCAAGGTTTGGCTTGTAAAAATCATAGACATGAGCCATATGAGACCCCCTAACTTTGCTTTCAAAAGAAATAGGAGCATCAGGTCCTATTAGGATGGCGATAGCTGCTGCTCCTCCAGTAGGCCGGGCTGGTCCTTCTGCATAGACCTGATAGAGGAAACTACAATCAGTAAATGGTGTATGATAGACTTCATAAAATGATAATTCCTAATTTATCCCCCCAAAAAAATCATTTTATGTGAATCAGACTTTTTTCAATTAGTGAAATAAAGAACAGGAATACATCTCCAAATTCAGAAATTCTTCAATTTTGTGTATCATAATACATAATTTATTACATGTGAGAAATAAAGCAAATCTGTCCCCGGAGGCCTGGACCATACTCAAGGGCATAATATAATATCCAAAGGAAATTGTCATACCGCACTGTCAGTGCACACAACAAGTCCATAGCGTCCATCCCATGAACTGCTCTCAACCCAATTGACACAGTTGAATAAAGCTGCAGTCCCCCCATAGCATGCATTAGTTGAGTCAACGCCTTCAATGTCGGTATTTCCACATTTCTGTTCATTCCAAGTAGAGCAGTCAATTATATTCTTTGAAGAAAGGTTTCATAAGAATTGATAGGATTTGAAATACTAACTAAATGAATCCTATCGTAAGAACAATCACAGCAGAGCAATATCAGGGATCTAAATAGAAAGAAAAAACCCAAAAAAAATTCATTGCTTAGAAAAAAAGAAGATAAGAATCATGATTTTGAATCCAAACCAAATACAAAAGAACCCAGTCTAGCTAGAGGCAACTTTAACCTGTTGCTCTACATGAAAACCAGTATTGAGTCAACAAGTAAAATCTAGGCTTCTAAAAATTTGAAGAGGGTTGCAACAAGGTAAGTGTGATTCTACTTCAATCCACTTGATTAGCCAATTAGTAAGTGGGTTGGAACCAGGCTTTGTTCAAACTATTTACAAACAAATAAGCAATTCCAGAACCAATGCAACATGATTCTGAGCCCATATGAATTGTATGAATCACTTGTGTAACTTCTCTGGTTCTACCTCAACTGAGGTTTTAGTATCCACAATATTTACTCTTCTTTTTTTGATAGGTATATCCACAACATTTACTCTAATTGGATTAGATTCCAAAGAACCAACATATGGTCACATATTTCATCACCATAAATAAGCAATTAATTCAAATCATAAGAGCATGTTGTAATTAAATGGTTCAGAGGTCTACCTCAAAGATTCCCATCAGGAAGGTCTTAATGGACTTGCTCTTGTCTATTACAGTCTCACTGCCTACTTCCAGACGACCAATTTGTTTGGGATCAACTCCATATTTCTCAAGGAGGGAGGTAACCACTGTCAAGCTGAAAATTGAAGAGCCAACAAATGTAAAACTTCCTGAAGATGCTATCAGAATGATTATTATTGTTATTAAATTTAAAGTTGAAGCTCAACGGAGTGTTTAAAGCATGGACATACCAAAGTAACAGTCAACGTAAAAAGAAGAAATCAATATGGGCCCTCCTAATGGTCACGTCTACCAGGATAAGTATTAAACATAAACTAATACAGGGCTAACACACATGTAAATAGATAAATGATTTTTTTTTTTTTATTTATGAAAAGGACAGTACATCATGTCATACTGCAATTCATTCGATTTCTTTTTCTTTTCTTTTTTTCCCCTCTGAAGGGTTGTCAATTGCAATCCAATAGAAGATCCACTTGGTGTGATTCGTCACCAATTTAATAGTCTTTTCATTCCTCAATTGAAATTGAACAAACAGGATTCAGTTCTCAATGTAGGCTTTCATTTTGGACTAAGAACTTTCCTATATTTGTATGAGGCTCCCTTTCAATTGTCATGGTGTTCTTTAAACTTCCTAGAACACCACTAGATCATGATTATGTTTTAACTTAATTCTGACTCAAAGCAATGACAACATGAAAAGTAACATTAGGTACAGAAAAATAGTGATAGTTGAATGTAGAATCGCAACCTCATTGAGATGACATCTTCCACCTCAGTACAAAATGCCATGCAATCTTGCCCGAGTCCGATAGTGTATTTCCCTTTACTTGCACCATCATGAGCCTCCAATACTTCCTATTTCCCATATAGAAAGAAAAGATACATTCAGCAGGTGATGCAATTCTAATAGTTTTTTTACAATAACACTCATACAGGTTAATAAAATGCCAGCAAGAATTATGTTCACTTGAAAAATGCTAACTAGACTACATAACTTATTCCAGAAAAGAACCATGGGACCACCCTTATTACCTGAAAAATCAATATTTTTTTAGGAACCATGTAATTACTGATTTCAATGAGCATGCTATGCTAGTAGCCTAGCACTTTCTTGGTTATTCCCAGGGCACATTTAATTATTTTATTGTTGGTTATTCCTTTTATCTTGAAAAAAAAAATCATTAAAAAATCATGAATTCTACCTGTTTACATAAGAATTCTACCTGCCTCAAATCCCATCTCAAATTATGGTACCCAGTACAGCCATGTATAAAATTCTTCATTGTTATTGGATAGTTTGTCATCCTTATCTCAACTAATTGTTTATTAGCTCTTTATCATTCAAAGATAGCCCTTTTTATATTAAAGCTCTATTTTAAGTTAATTAGAGTTTCTCAGTTATATTTTACTTCTGAAATTCTCTATTAATTAATATTAATAATATGCAGAATTTGCAATCATATATATCTTGCATTAAAATTTATATTAATTTTTTAAACTTTGTATTCACAATCCCCATTTCTATCATTGATTTTGAAAGTCAACTAGAAATTATAAAAAGGGAAAGAAAAAAAAAATTTAAGATAGGCTAGGAAGCACTAATACACACGCAGGATATATTTATCAATATGATAAGGAGTGATGGGAAATTTCTTGAAATTATACCATAAAATATGACATGGAGACTTTAATTCATTAATATTTAAATGAATATTTTTAAGTATAGATTAAAATACTTTAAAAAACAAATGCCAAAAGGTATTAATATTTTTAAGTAATAATATGAATTAACAAGCTATTAGTTTCATTGAGAGCGCGTGTCAAAGAAGGAGAAATAGATCAAAAAACCTAAAACTTCTGGAATCCTCAGCCCCCTTGAAAAAAATTTCCAGATTAGCTACTAATGGGTACCAGTCAATCTCTAAATCCATTTCAAAAAAAAAAAAAAAGAACAACAACAACAACAACTACAACTACAACTACCATTACTATAACTATTACCATTCTACAATTAGCAAAAAGTTCCAAAATCATGACACCCAATAATAGGCCATGTAGCCAAAGACGCTTTAAGCTCACCCAACACTTGCTGATGTTTCCAACAGAGGCATACCAGGTTCAAATTATCGGCCATGTAATCCATGACAAATAGCCACTCTCAAAAGAATTGAGATTTGACCGCCACCATTAGATCACAGTTTTGACCAACTTTTTTTTTTTAATTCTAATAAGACACAATTTTGACCAACTCACCAAACCTTATTATGAATTTACACACACTTCAGAAATCAGAACACCATAAAAGGAAGCAAGATTAAAATTTAGACCACTAATTTTAAATCACAATAATAAATCACTTGCTTATATATATATATATATATATATATATATATATATATATATATATATATTATAATAATAATAATAATATCACGCATATTGAGCCAACTTTGAAAGCAATATACACAAAAATGTCAGCATATATCTGAAATAAAAGCTGTACATAGAGGAAAACAAGATTCTGTTTGATTCTCGGGAAAGTAAAGTAGTAATAATAATACCTAAAAAAATGGGAAAAAAAATTAATAAAGAAAGCCGGACTTATGATTGAACTATTCGATTAGCTGAGGTCAATTTATGTGATTTTTACCAAAGTTGAGGATCAGAAAATCACCGACATTTTCTCAGCATCCAAACACAGAAATTAGAGTGGAAAGATAGTGAGTCACCTGCTGAATACAGGTAAGAGGGAAGTAGATATCCATGGCGAGAATTCCAACATTCTTTGCCATTTTTGCCTTTCACTTCCCAAGCAAACTTTGAAACGATTTGACTTCTCAAAAAAGAGAAGAAGATCCGAACAACAAATTCGCCTCTCTATTCTCTTTCTCTCTCACTCGCACTCGCTAGATTCGTTACAAAAGGGAAGAGGAAGAGGTTAGGAGAGAGAGAAAGGAAGTGCTTCGAAATCGCAGAGAAAACGGGAGGGTGAGGCTAACATGGAGCTGCTCCGGTTTATATAGGCTCTCTACAATGCAAGCTTCGTGAGCTTCGTGCCAAAACATACATTTATTTTTACCTCTGTGTTCCGTTTATTTACAGAGGGTGCCATTACATATACCTATGGGTTTGAAATTGGGAATCCACCAGTTTTTTTTTTTTTTTTTTTTTTTATTGGTGTTTGTAGGTGTAGCTAAAACGACATCCAGTTGTCGTCATTGTTTGTAACGGATGCTTTTGATTTCTCTATCACACTTATTTTCAAATCGGTTGTTTGTTGAGAATAAATTGAATAATAGTAACTGTAAGTAATAAGTAATAACAATAATTCTGAAACTTGACTTTGTGCTGCCATGTGTTAGAGCGTGCAGCCACCGGTTATTCAAAATACACAAAAATCCAAAACAGAGAACCAAAATTACCAAATACACACAAAAATCGCTTCCAGTTCGGTTCTTTATTATTAAATTCAATTTTGTCCCAAAATGATACAACAATGTCTTTCATATTTAGATGGTCATTATGGCATTCACCATAAGAGGCATGTTTGGTAAGAGGATTTAAACTCAATATATTTTTTTTGAAAACTTGGGTTTCTGACTTAAATATATTGCTTGGCTCATATTCTCCAAATACAGCTGTAAGAAAATTGTTTTCTATTTTTCCTATTCAAATAAGCTAAGAACATATTTTCAATATATAAAAAATGTTTTTAATGGCATAATTGTAAGTAAACTGAAAATAGTAAACCACGAATATTTGTCCAAAAATTTTTATCCCTTAAACTAAGAAGCTTAACATTACCACCAAAAAAAAAAAAAAATTATGATTATAAGTACACAATTTGGGTCCTTAGCCCAAGTGATGAATGAATTTAGGCTCAAAAAACCCAATACAATGAATTTGTAGAGAGTGGGTTGGAAAACTGGGTTTTAATAAGTTGGACAACAAGTAAAATAGATTCAGATGAAAAAAAAAATGAAGATAAACTGATTTAAATTAAAGAAAATCGTCCTCAACAAAGTCCAATGAGATCAATTCTTATATATTTCTCTCAAATTGGATTACAGATTCAGTTCTTGATTGCTACAGTATTTTTCTCTTAATTTCTCCATCTCCCTCTCTCATTGCCTCCTTTTTCTTTTATACTATCTTCCCCTTTCATCTCTACCCTTAATGTGCAGGCCAAATGGTCAGTGTTGATACTTGTCTCATCAACACCTTCCTGAAGCCTATGTATAGTAGCTGTAAAGCTGAAAATTACTGTTCAAGTATCACTTCCACATTAATGCGACCAAAGGGTTAGTTACAGAGCATTCAATGCAGTGGTAGCAACTTTCTCCTTAGATATTTTCGGACTCCCCCCATCCTATGTTTCTGTAATGCTTATTTGTATCAACAGAATTTCCTAGAATGTTCCCCTAGACAGTAGACCACCCCTTCGGACCTCGGCTTTGGTTAGCTGAGGAGGCATTCATCCTCAGGTAACCCTCATAGGTCCTTATGACCAAAACTAACTTCTTTATTTACTAACATGAACTCCCCTGACAATGTTTACTCCTCCTCGGATGACTTCACGTCCTAGGATTGGGCCCCAAGCCCAACATATACATAGATGATCAGCGCCTAGGCCCAACACCCCTACAATGATGTTTCGAATTTGAAACTTATCACCATCAGATAATAATAATAATAATAATATGTGCATGAGCTCTATTCGCCAATCATTATTAGAAAAATTAAAAAGTAATCCACATTACTTTTTGTAATTTTTTTTTTTTTAAAAAAATCTCAAAATTAAAAATGATCTTCCGAAAATTTATCTTTTATTTTCAATATTTTAAAAATTGTTCTTAAAATTTGGAGCCAAACACTTATAGTAAAAAAATATTATCTAAAAACTAGTTTCAATTTCAATTTCAATTTTTGAAAAAAAATTTCATACTATTTTGAAAATAAAAATAAAAATCCCCCCACCAAATAGACCGTAAGTTATTTTTTGTCTTTTAATTCGATCACTCTCTTGAAAATCTCTCTCACACAAACGGTGGCTTCATATGTGGTAAGTCTTGGTTTGTGGGTCTGTAATGGGTTTCAGGCAATGAGTGATGTGGATGGTGAGTATGGGTAAAGGGTTGTTAGTGGTGATGGGTTTAGGGTGGCAGAGATTGGTTTAGAACCTATATTCTCACTAAGTTGGGTGTGTATGTTTGGATTCTATTTATAGAAAATTTTATTATCATTATTATTATACAATTGCCCTTTTTTAATTCTTTTTAACTAAATTCATTAAAGGCATGGATGACAACGGGGTAGGGTTGGATCATTAATGAGATTAAGATAAAAAAGGGAAAAAGCAACCAAATTATTACTAGGATATTTTTTTTTGAAAATTAAATTATATGTATAAATAATTTAAATATATTATTTATATAAAAATTCAGGATGGGGGGAGAGCAAAACCCTATCTCATCTCATCACCTCTTCGAGATTATACAGGGCAAGACAAGTCAGGTAAAGCAGGGCATTTTTTGGTCTTAAAGTTCTAACCAAAGTGCTTGTTGAAAAAAATGAAAATATAATTTATTGTTAGGTAGACTAATGAATCTTTAATGCCTTTCGTTTGGAGATGCCAGTTGTAAGGATGCAATTTGTGTCTTAAGCCCAAAAGTTAAAAGGATATAAGCCCAAATAGCCCAATACAATAAATTTGTAGAGAGTGAGTTGAAAAACTAGGCTCTAATGAGTTGGGTAGCAATTATAGTGGATCCAAATAATAATAAAGTAAAAATAGACTTGTTTTATCTAAAGAAAATCACATCGGCACAGTCCGAGGAAATCAGTTCTTGTATATAATTCTTGAAGTTGATTACAAGTACAGTTCTTATTTCTACAGTATTTCTCTCTCAATTCTCTGATCCCCCATTCTAAGGATCTTCTCTCTGTTTTATATCTTTCTCCTCCCTTCATCTCTACCCTGCACGTGTAGATTAGATTACTAATGTTGATCATTGTCCTATCAGCACCTTCATGAAGTCTTTGAGGAGTAGCTGTAAGACTGAAAATTACTGTTTAAGTATCACTTCCTTATTAATGCGACCAAAGAGTTAGTTACAAAGCATTCAATGCAGTGATAGTAGCTTTCTCTTAGATATTTCATAGTCCTCCTTTGTCTTGTACCTTCTAGATGTGTATCCTTACCAGTAGAACCTCCTGGAATATTGCCCTGGAAGGTAGATCACAGCTTCGAACTTTAGCTTCGATCAGCCAAAGAGGCATCCCTCCTTGGATCACTTTCTTTGAATCTCATGACCGTAACTTACCTTTTCATTCATTAACACAGACTCCTTTGACAGTGTTTCCCCGTCCTCGAACTACTTAATGTCCTCGGATTGGGCCACCAACCCAATATATACATAGATACGTATTGCTGGGCCCACCACCCCTACACTAGTATTTATTCTTTATTCCTTCAAAAAAAAATTATGCTTGGTTGCATATGACTTTTGGAGTTTAAGCCGTATGTGGAAATTGGAAATTTTGGATTCTCATAATTATTTTTTATATTTTTTATTTTTTTGTGCAATAAAGAAGGTCCATTTCAGGGCTAAGAACTACCAAATATATGGCTTATGATATGCCACCTAATTTAAAAATGTTTAGAATGTTCATCTCACCGAATCTAATGATGGTAAAGCGTTAACGAGAGAGAGAGAGAGAGAGAGAGAGAGAGAGAGAGAGAGAGAGAGAGAGAGAGAGAGAGAGAGAGAGAGAGAGAGAGAGAGACAATGTTATATGAACACAAGAAAAAAAAAAGGAAAACAAAAGGGGAAAAAAAAACCCAAATTCTCATAGACACAAAGAGATTTTTAGTGATTGTATGACCATAAACAAGCCAAGTCAAACCAAGTATTAAAAGTTCAAGCTTATTTAATTAATTCTATTTCAAATATGAGTCGAGTTTATTTATCATCAAAAAAATTACATATTCAAGTTTAGTTTATTTTCTTGTTGAACAAGCTCAAGCTACTGGATAAACTTATTATTTTCCCATATATAATAAAACAATGGCTAAAATTTGTTACTTCTTCCCAAATTTATCAATTTCTTTTTACGAATGAACTGTTTATATTATCAATAAACTACAAATAATAATTTGATATCATATGAACTTATTTAAAAACCTATACAATCAAATCTTAAGTCTATATAAGTATATTTTTATACAAGTATACATATAAAAACATAATATCATATATAGTTAAATATGAGTTTATTCACAAACATGCTATTATGTTTAAGCTTGACTCGTTTGATAGTCAAGTCTAAATTTGAGCTTAAGCTTGGTTTGTTTCATAAACAAACAAACATAACAAGTTTTTTTTTCCCAAATCGAGCTTGAGTTGTTCATAAACAGCTTAGTCATTTACAACCCTAAGTAATTGATTAAGCAATTGGGAGCAAAAATGGGCACCCAAAAATTTGGTAGATTTTGGTAGATCAATTCATTCATTATCTACAAAAGCAAAAAAAATGATAACAAGGAGAAGAAGAATGAACGATGCTACAGGAAGATAAAGATCTACCATTGCCTAATGGTGGGAATCATGTCCATTATCTTCTAATTCAAACAACAATAAGCCAAAAAAAAAAAAAAAAATTGGTATAACAACATCACACTAACCCAGTATGGAAAGCTAGGGTTCCCCCCCCCCCCCCCCCCAAACTTTACGAGAAATGATGAGAGAAAGAAGTGAGGTTGCAATTGAGACCAATTTTTGCTTCCAAATGGGTCATTCTTTTGTTTTTTTTTTTGACAAATAAAATGTTCCAATTAGTTGAGAGTGTAATTAAGGTTGTGCAAAAAAACTGCTTAACCCACCAATCTATCCAACCCAACCCAATTTATATGATTCCATTGAGTGATGCAAGTTGGGTTAGGCAGGTTGGATGGATAATTTAGCAGATTGGGTTGAATAAGGGATTAAAATATTTCTATCCCACCACAACTAGACTTGCCCACTTTATTTCTCTCATCTCTTTCTATTTCTTTTTAATTTTTAATTTTCACATTTCTCTTCTCTAAAAAAGTACAATGCTGCCTTAGCTTTGGCTAGTGCTAAAAAAAAGGAATAAGATGCCATTGTTTGGCTAGAAGAATGCCTATCTTTTCTCTTCCCCGTTGTACAATGTGATCTTTCATAAATAAAGTCTACTATCGTTTCTGCTTAATAAATAACTATAGTTGTTCTCTCTAAAATTTTGTTATTATTCTTACTCTATATGCACATTTAATTTTAGACTTTGAATTTTTTTTTTCACTGTGATAAAATTTTAGTCATTCTAAAAAAATTATGTAGTATTTGTAATTATTTTTTAATGAAAATTGCAATTATTTATTTTCTTATTTTATTTTAGAGAGAAAACAATTATCCAATTTAATTGAATTTGGGTTAGCTACCGTATTTATAGATTAATGGGTTAGCGGCGGATTAGAATTTTCTCAATCCACCACTGGTGAATTGGTTAATAATGTTTTCCTGCACTCGCCCAACCCAACTCATGAACACCCCTAAGTGTAATAGCCCAAGAAAAATCGCTAGCCACATATACGTTATACCTTAAAAGAACTAATCTAGTTACAATTAAGACTCCTTATAGTAGTTAACAAAGTCCATATTGACCAAGTATATGCCAATTGTGGGACTTATCACAAACTCAATCAATATCCAATCAATATGGGACATCACAATCTCCTCCACTTAAATCTCCAACTTCCTCATTAGGGTCTACTTTGTGGGGTAGTGTCTCTGAACTCACTCGGGGTTATCAAGCTTGCAGGCCGATTCTAATACCATTTGCAATAACCTAAAAAATAAAAACACTAGTCATATATGTGCTATACCTCAAAATGATCAATTTAGTAACAACGGTGACTCATTATATTTTTTTTAAGGAAAAAAAAAACATTTTCTCTTTTGTTTGATTCAAAATACACATTACCTTTTAAAGCCGAAACTTCACTTTATATTATTTCTATATTAATCAAAATTCCAAAAAAAAATCTCACAAATAATTATGTTATATAGATATAAATTTAAACATTTTAATTCTTCTCAAAAGAAAATTAAACATTTTTATTAATAATCGACTAATTTCAAGTTTGGTGGTGTCATGACTCACGAACGACTACAGTCTATATATAGAAGGACAAATATACAATATCAATGTTAAATGGCGCAGGAGTTTTGGCGTTCGGCTGGGTGCCCAGTGGCGCAGGAGTTTTGGCGTTTGGCTGGGTGCCTTCCTCAAGTCCAAGCTTCTTTCTATGGTGGTCTCGCGGATTGGCTTCAGGCGAATGCCCACAGTCCACTTCAGGCTGTTCACAAGGACTATCCGTGGAAGTGCTTTTTTCTGTTTGGGGTCTGGAATCTCTGGTTGCAACGCAATCGTAAGGCCTTTAAACAGCAAGATGCTAGCCTCAATCTTGTTCAGGCGGTGGAGATGCAAGTAAGAGAGTTCTTTTATTGTGTGGCTAACCAGGATGAGATAAGGAACAAGGAAATCTTGCATGTGAGGTGGTCCAAACCAGTTGAGGGGTGGCTCAAGCTGAATACGGATGGCTCCTTTGGGGGTGAAGGTGTCAAGTTTGGATGTGGGGGCCTCATTAGGGACAATAGTGGGCTGTGGATTAGGGGTTTTGCAAAAACTATGGTGGTTAATTCTAGTCTTGCTTCTGAGTTGTGGGCGCTGAGGGAGGGGCTCACTCTTTGTTTGGACCTGCAACCGCAGGCAGTTGTGATTGAACTTGATGCAACAGCAGCAATTTCCTTTCTCTCTAGGAATAGCAATACTAATGGGGACCTCTTTGGCCTTGTTGATGATTGCAGGGACCTGTTGCTGCAGTTGCCTCAAGTTAAGATGCTGCATTGCTACCGTGAGGCCAACTTTTGCGCTGACGCCTTAGCACGTTTGGGAGCTACTGGCGATGGTAGAGATAGTTATTTTGTAACCCCTCCCCATAGTATTATCCCCCTGTTAGATTTTGATTTTCTGGGCAAGCACCGATGTAGGCTTGGCTCCCCTGTTTTGTAAACTTCTGCTGTTTATTAATGCAATTGCTCCTTATTTACCAAAAAAAAAAATGTTAAATGGATTCTCAAAAAAATAAATAAATAAATAAATAAATGGTGGCAATGAGGTTTAGAAAAAAAAATGTTGACAACCATCGTGACAAACTGACGGTAGGGGTTTGTTTGAATACCATTTATTTTGCTGAAACTGAAAACTTATTGCTGAAAGTAGTATAAATGAAAGTAAAAATTAATTGAAATAGTACAGTATGGCCCATAAATAGTACCAAAAAGTGCATTGAGACCCATGAATAGTAACAAAAATAAGCCAATAGTAAAATAATTTATAATTTTCATCCAAATTTAAATGCACCCTATATCTCCTTTTTTTGATAGGGCATTATAACTAAACGCATCTGTCAGAATGGCAACAACAAATTTTTCGAGAAACAAAAAATGACAACGATGGGTTAGGTCGGCATGCAGCAAGCTTATAATTTGGAACACATAAAATGGCACAATTTGTGTCACAGCTCGCCACATGGTGAGTTGTAAGTGGTAGAAATGTGTGTAAATATAGTTATCTTTGACTTCATTAAATCACAGTGATTTATTTTACTCCAAAACATACATTGGTAGGTCCAAAACATACATTGGTAGGGAAAATGCACCGCCACATTAAAAGGAGGTCGCTCCTTATAAACATATCAACATATGCTTCTCCAGGTAACGTAAAACTCTGAAATTTATAATACTTTTAGCATTTTCGTATTTAATTTTCGGAGTATAAGAGCACTAACATCAAATATTCTAAAAAACTGTTATTTTGACATTCAAAAAATTTACTTTATATATTTGGCTAAAATCCAAAACTGACCCTTAAACTTTCTTCAAATTTCATTTCAGTCTTCTAATTTTGTTTTTGTTCATTTCAGTCCTCTAAGTTTCAAATTTATTCAATTAAGGCATTTTCATTAACTTTTGTTAAAAAATTTTGAAAAAAAAAAATTGGAAAATATTTTTCAATCATTAATTGAATTTTTTAATTAAAAAAATGTGAAGAAAAATTTTAAAAATTGAAAAATTAACCACAATATATAACAAAAGTTTATTGAAAAACCTTAATTGAATAAACTTAAAAGTTAGAGGACTGAAATGAATAAAAGCAAAGTTAGAGGACTGAAATAAAATCTAAAAAAACTTAGAAAGTCAATTTTACATTTTACCCTACATATTTTAACACATCATTTTACACTTCACCTACATTATATCTCTTCTTATAATAATTCAACATTAAAATAACCTAAAATAATATCAACCTTTTATTTAAAAAAAAAAAAAAAAAAACCTTAGACACAAAGTATAGAGCAAACGTTAAAAAAGGGAATCAAAAAAATTTTCAACCACAAAAATGAGACTTCTGACATGTGAGATTAGAGAGAGAAGGTAAAGAAAAAAGAAAAAAAAAAATAAGGGCAAGGCAAATGCCGCCCTAAAGAAACTATTTTATGTCAATAAAGTTAATTTTCTGTTACATTTTTTTGACTAACTTTATAGGGTTTAGAGCAAATAAAGCAAACTTTTTGAGTTTTGCTTGTTACTTAAATACTATTTTCAATTATTTCATCAATTTATACTAATTTTTTATTAGGTAAACCACACAATAAATTATCTTTAATAGACACTTTACGATGTCAGTTACACTTAAAAGTGTATTATGGCAAATGTTAATTTTTTTTTTTTAGCATTTGAGAGATCTAGGGACTGTTTGATAATGTTGTTCTAGTAACGTTGTGGAAATATTGTGGAAATACGTGTTATGAAAACTGTTGTTTAAACAACACAACCAAACAGGCCTTGATGTAAGGGTGTTTTTGATGTTTGGTGTGCTAAATACTAAAAATTTAGCATTTAGCACACCTAATAGTGCTTAAGAACATTAGCATCAAGTATTGTAAAAAAAAAAAAAAAGAGGTTATTTTAACATATAAAAAAGTTGATTTTTTCTATTTTAACACACCATTTTACAATACACTCTACATCACATGTTTTATTTTTTTTTACCATTTTATTTAATATTCTTTCTTTATTATTTTTAATTAATTTTTTATTCTTACTTTATTAGATGGGTTCAGTCAATATTCAAGGGGTGAGATAATGAATATGACGAAGAGTGGATGAGAGAGAGAGAGAGAGAGAGAGAGAGAGAGATAAAAGTAAAGATATATTACTAAAGAAAAGAGAAAATTGATTAAAAAATACAAAAAAAATATAACATATGATATATAGTGCCATAGATAGAACTGTACTATAGAAATGCCAAATATTTTGGTATTTAAAAGGTCTCATGAGGGTTGGCTTTTAGTGTTTGGTGTGTCAAATGCTAAAAATTAGGCACATGTGATGCAATGTTTTGAGTAGAGTTCACAATCATAGTGGTAGGTGACAAATTATGAGTAATGCTAGGACACATAAAATAGTACAATTTATGCTACAACTTATCCACGTGGTGAGATGTGATGGTGGGTCCGAGAAGTGTGAGTGTATTTGGTAGGCTTCAACTATTTTATAAACTAGCTTGTACCTCATGGATATACTTAAAGATATACAATAAGATGTATAATATAATTCTTATATATATAATTTAAATATTATTTATAGTCATTTTTATATTTTGTTAACTTTAAAAAAAAAATTGTAGGGATATTATTATGTATAAAATGTAAATTGTCCATGTTTTTTTTTATAAAAAAAATTATTGTGAAGCACATTTTTTTTTATATAATTCATTTATTCTAAACTTTTTGATTTTTGTACTTAATAACTCATTTAGATGAATATTTATGATATGGTCTCATATTTGATTCTAAAATTAAAAAATAAAATTCTTTATAAATAAATGTGGCACAAAATTAGAACTTTAATTTAAAATTTTAATCTAAGTTTCTCTCAACTTTACTTATTATATATATATATATATATATATAATAGTACTTAAATTGATTGTTAATGTCAGTGCTACATTAGTAGTAAATCTGGTGGCTCACATATCACTACCGACGCTGTATCATAATCTCCAAACGTGCATGATGCAAACTTTTAGCTTTAGGCCATTAATTTAGGTAGGAAACCGAGATTACTTTAATAATAAAAAGGCAAAATCATCGTATCAAACAAAAAAAGAAAAAAAAAAGCGCAAAATCATAATATACGGAGAACTAACTTAATGGACTCTCAGCCGTAGATCTGGTGGACTTGTCAAATTATATACGAATTTCTTTGCATGATTTATCTCACCTAACATCATTATATTCGTACCTTATTTTATTTCTGTGCAATACACAAATTGTGTTTTATTAAGAATTAAGACAAGCATTTCCCTCAAAAAAAAAAAAAAAAAAAAGAATTAAGACAAGCATCCATAGAAAAAAAAAAAAAAAAAAAAAATCAAGACAACCAAATTTGACTGCCTCATTGGTTTCCCTATTAGAATTGGTCAATACTCAATAGGGCTCGCAAAAAGCGTGTAGTTGTAGCAACTAGCTGCTAGCAAACCAGGTTTTGGTTTACCGATCCACCACCGTTGGATGAGTGCCTGAAAGTGCATAACCCATTTAGTGGTAGGTGGGTCAACCATGTGAGTGTCAACTGCCAAGTAGTTAGAACTAGAATATTATAAACTCTTTTTTTTTTTTTCTTTTTTTAATTTTTATTATACTGTAAATTGAATACCCTGCATTTATTTATTTATTTTGATGGGAAATACCCTGCTTTTATTAGTGTTGTGTTTTATTGGACTGCATATGTGAGTGTAGTTTTTTTTTTTGGTTAAAAGGAGATATATATATTAAACAGAAACCAAAATACAGTTTAATTTACAAACTAGCCACAGCGGCCAAAGTAGAGGCAACCTGCCTATAGCTGTACAGACCATTTCTATCAAAATCAAGTAAACTATCTAATTCATCAAAGGGAGCAGCATCATAAATAACAAAATCCTCCCTCATACAGCACCCAAACTTGGCCAAAAAGTCAGCACACCTATTCGCCTCTCTAAGCACATGAGCCACTCGAACCTGTGCAAGCCTTTCCATGAGGGATCTGCAATCAAGAAGCAATGGAAAAAGCTTTTTGTTAGAGCTGTTAGTATTAGTGATCATCTCCACAATTGCCTTGGCATCAAGTTCTACTTCCAAATTACTGATTCCCAGCTGAATGGCAAGATACAAACCATCCCTTAAAGCCCACAGCTCAGCCATAACACTTGTGGTGTACCCAATAGATCTAGAGTATCCCCTAATCCACACCCCGTCACTATTCCTTATTAAACCTCCACCACCAGCTCTACCTGGATTCCCAAATGAAGCTCCATCCGTGTTGAGCTTGTACCAATTTGGACTAGGCTTGTTCCATTTAATAGGAATGACAGCTCTTGATGTAACTTGCTTGGCTTTACTTACATAGTAAAAATACTCCCTAGCTTGGCTAATACACACCTTATGAAGCATGGTGTCAGGAATAGAGTTTTCAAATACCACTTTATTCCTATTTTTCCACAAATTCCAGATAGCAAAAAGAAATAGAAAGCACCAAGGAATAGATCCTCTATGCCTGACGTCACTCAAACAATTATACTTCAGCCAACCTTCAACAGTATCAGTAAAGGAATTAACAAGAGACGGAGGCACCTCCAAATTCCTCCATAGATTACGAGCAAATACACAATCATGGAGGACATGGACTATAGTTTCATCCTGAACTCTACACATAGGACATATCTTATCACAAATTATGCCTCTTGCCGAAAGAACATCCTTCACTGGAATACTATCATGCAAACATAGCCACAGGAAGCAAGTAATTCTCGGCAATATATCTAGTTTCCAAATCCAGTTTCCATGAAATGGCATGATAGGTTTCTCACCTTGAATAGCCAAGCGATAAGCTGATCCAACAGTGAATTCTCCATTCTTGGAGAATTTCCACCACACTGTATCTCTCCCACTCCCATGCAATTGAATTGGGACAGCCTTAATTTTTCCTGTAATGTGCTGAGGGAGATCAAATGAAATCAGCTCCTAATTCCAATTCTGACCACCATACAGCTCCGCAACTGTCAAGTTTTGCTCTCCTTGCCCAAGCAGCCCTTCAATCATACCCCTAAGAGAATCACCATTAACCCAATTGTCCATCCACACCTTTACCCCAGATCCATTCCTAATCCCCCAAGAAATACCTTTTTGGAAAATAGGGAAACCCAAGTTAATGGCTTTCCAATTAGGAGACGATGGTAGTTTATCAGGATTTGTCGATGTAATTCTAGAATGGGAGCAATATTTATTCAGAATTACCCTTGCCCACAAAGCATCTTGTTCATGAAACATCCTCCAATTCAATTTGGATAGCAATGCTATGTTCTTAGCTCTCGCCTCCTGAATTCCCAATCCTCCTTCTTCTTTAGATTTTATAATCTTGCTCCAACCCACCATGTACATTCTTCTTTTCTCATTTGTTGACCCCCATAAAAAATCCCGGTTGATCTTATCCAATTTCTCACATACATGGACTGGAAGGACAGCCCCTTGCATTATGTGGTTTGGGATGGCTGACATGACTGATTTTATTAAAACAGCCCGGCCTGTAAAAGACAGAAACTTCGCTTTCTAGCCAGCAAGTTTACTCATAACCCTTTCTACAACAAACTTGTATGGATTCCTAGGAACTCCTCGGTGTTTAAGAGGAAAACCAAGGTATTTTCCTATGTTATTGGTCTCCCTAATACCCAGTCTGTCACCTAATTCCTCCTTCAACTCATCACTTACATTAGGAGAAAAATAAACTCTAGATTTGTCATGACTAATCTTTTGGCCAGATTCTCTACAAAAGCTGCCAAGCACTTCTGAAATTGCTTCACAGTCATGAATATCAGCCTTGCTAAACAGGGTGATGTCATCCGCAAAGAGGAGATGACAATGATAAAGCAGATGTGACTATGATTTATTAATAAACATATGATGGTAACTATTGGTATTTTCGCACATGATTATCGTGGGAGGAGATCCCAAAACTAGTTTTGATACTTTGAATTCTAGCTTATCTAATGTGGAGTGGTCTATTTCTAGTTTTCTGCACTATCGAGCAAGCAATACTGCAGAGCTTGATCATAAATTTGATTCATGTGCATTTAGTTGGGTTTGAAGGGATGTAAATTGTGTTGTTGATTCTCTTTGTTAAGGCTGTGTGTGTTTCTAGTGAAAAACATATATGGAAAAAGGAAAAGAACGAAAATGTTAGGGACACCTCAAATTTTGGCTCCAAAGATTTTAGACATTGTCATATGCAAAAATTTCCTCTTAAGAGAAAGGTCTTCTCATTGCATTCAGATGAGATTTTATTTGTCAAAACTTAAGTGTTAGATATTTTGCTTATGAGATCTTGATATTTAACCACCTAACCACGTGAGAGTTTCTTCGATGTGGGAGTAAGTCTCAAAAACTGCTCATATTGCTTGAAAGAATAAAGAGCCGTGCGGGTTCTTTGGCTCCAAAGCAGACTAATTGCTTGCAAACTTGGAACAAATCCTCCTCCATAGTTATATTTCTACTCTTTTAGTATTTTTTTTTTCAACAAACAACACTTATGGTTCTTTAAATTGGTTTCGCTTTCAATATGTTAATTTCTTAAAGTTTCAAAAGTAGCAATCAAATATTTTTTTAAAATAATTGAATTTTATTCTTAAAGTTTTTTCTATTTTCCAATTTGGTTGTTAAAGTTTCAAAAGTTTAGAAAATAATTGCTTCTATATTCTTCCTTTTTATTTATTCCTAACATTTTCTCATTAGATAAATACATAGTTGTCAGTATCGTACGATACGCAATACGTATTGTATCGTGTAAAAAAAGATTTGTATCGTAAGGGCATATCGTAAGTGCTCATGAATTATCCGACGCATAAGTGCATATCGTATAAATCATATCGTATCGGTGAATCGTACGTATCGTACGATACATAAACATGTGGGTTTAAAATGGGTTTTTTTGTTAAAATTTGTGGTTTTATTTGATTTAAACAAGCTGTTAGACTTTCCTAACACAAAATTATTGGAAAACTTAATTGAGTCTAATGAAATAGCAAGTCCATAAGTTTTTTCCTCCCTTCTCTTTCTCTTACAAAATTTAGACTATACTCATAACACTCACTTTCCTATGTGCAAATTTATTTTCTATTCTATTAATAATGTATTAAATGAAAATATAATTATTTTTTATTTTGTTATTATTATTTTGAGTCTAAAAAGCTAGAATGCCAAGAAAAAATTATTAGAATAAAAAAACCAAAAAAAAAAAAGAGTAAATGTTGATAATAATAAAGAAAATGTCTATGAAAAAATAATTTTGCAAGCTGCTGAACATGATGATAACATTCACTTAAATGGAGTTGATTAGCCAAGATGATGAAAATATATTATTATTTTGGTTCATATATCATGTATTACTTTTGAGTTTAATCAATTTGAATGTGCATGTTATAAACATAAGTTAATTTGATTTATTTAGTTAGATTTGTTAAATTTTATTATATAAGTAATGATTAAATTAGTAATTAGTTGAATATATTTTGAATTTATAATGAATATACCTTTTATATATGTATATTTATAATTGTTTTATAATTTTATTAGGTGTTTGTGTATCTTATGATACACGAATCGATACGATACATGATACAGAAAAATAAAAAATTGATTCACGATACGATTCATGATTTGACAATTATGGATAAATATAAAATTTAGAGTCATTTAGGGTTCGTTTGCATATAATTTATTTTACTGAAAACTGAAAATACTATAACAAAATAATTTTTAAATTGGTTAATAATGCCGTGAGACCCATTTTTAATATATTTTTTTTAATAAAGTTGTTATGGGTCTTGTGAACAATACATGAATAGTGTGTGAACAGTGATGAACGGTAATTTTGTCCCCTTGAAACGCGTGTAGCAGCAAGAAAAACAAAAGGAAAAAAAAAAGAAAAAAAAAAAAGAAAAAAGAGAAAAACGCAAACGCAAAACGCAGGAACACAAAAATGCCGGATCCAAACACTCCCTTAATAGATTCAGATTCCTACCATGGGAAATATTTATGCCATCATTTTATTCCACGTCAATGTCATGTCAATTTGTGACACTTGAACTTAGGTCTGGCAAGGGGCAGATTTAGGACGACGTCAAAGTATGTATAACAATAAATGACATTATAAAAAAGGCTAGCTTGTATCAAAAAAGGCTAAATATCACACACGTCATTTTAAAAAAAAAAACAAACAAAAAATATTTATCTATACACTATACATAATTTAAAAAATAAAAAATAGGAACGAGTCTGGTGCAGCTCTGAAGAAAAAATTCCCATTCCCACTTGATTTAGATGGGTCGAATTGTGCACTCGTGAGGGCAAGTTCAAATTTTCATCCTTACAAAAATTATTGGCATGTAATTCTTACGTCACATAGACATTTTTTAAAGTATTTTTTATCATTATAAATGTATCCTATCACAAGACAATTTCGAAATTAGGGTGTTGACCAAATTGAATCATTTATCCTACTTAACTTAAATATTTGATTGCTACTTTTATAATTTAAGCAACATATGTGAAAACATGACAAACTTTAGGGGTAAAAGTAGTGTTTGGGCATATTGCATCTTTCTTCCTCGGTAATTGTAAGATTAAAATGCAAATTACATTTTTAAAATTTATGATAATTTTGATTCTACTATCTAACATTTAAAAAATCGGATTCGCTTTCCTAACGTTAGAGGTTCGGTTTGATTGGTAATCCCTCCGTTAATGGCTAGCTAGTCTATTTTAAATATATATAAAAAAAAATTAAAAAATATATAACTTACATATCAAAAGTTTATATAGCCAAATATTATAATGTCGACAACAACAATAAGCCAAACGTTTTTTATTATATATATATATATATATTTTTTTTTTTATATAGATAGATTACATATGTGTATCCTTATAACTTACATAATTCCAAAAAATTGGGAATTTTTTCTTCTACTAACACTTCAATTCTGTTACTCTTGCATTAACGTTGTTTTTGTAAGGACTAAATTCACGATGTAATCTTATAACTTACCGAATACCAAAATTTGGAAATTTCTTCCCCTATAACACTCCATTTCTGCGACTCTTACAACGTTGCTTTCAGAAGGACTAAATTCAAGACTCCTCTTTTTCAACTATGTTCAAGTCACGAAAACATTAAAGTTAGCAAAATATAAGCCTACGATGGCATGCCATTGTTGATCATAAATTTCATAAGAATAAGATATTGACAGATTGACTTCCTCCTCTGAGATCTAAAAAAATTGGGTAGGGAGGATTTTAGACTTACGGAATTGTTTCACATTTGCAGTTCAGACTTATCATTCAGAACTTAGAGCAATGACTTTGACGCAAATACTAGGCGGCTGACTTAGTTGGTAGAACACGGAGTCTCAAGTCCAAACTTGCAAGCATGATGCACAGTGTGAAAATCTAATAATAATATTCTTTGCTGCCATCTTTTAAATAAGCACAATATTCTCTGGTTGTTAATTTTTCTTTTTCTTTTTCTTTTTTGAGACAAACGATCGAGTTGTTAATTTTTCTTAAATCTTAATAATATACATGGTTTTTTTTTTTTTTTTTTTAAGTTGTTGCCTATGGTTTTTATTGGCCTTTTCTTTTATATATATATATATATATATATATATATATTATCTCAATTAATATAGACTGCACCGTCAAGAGTCTTATAACTTGGTGACATTTTTTTTTTTTTTTTTTGGTCAAGAGGCATCTTAGTGGCATTATTTATTCCCATTTATTCCCCCTTTCAATTATTGCAACTTAGTGGCTTTATTTGTGCTGTAAAGGAGTATAATAATTGTTTCTCAAAAAAAAAAAAAGGTGTATATAATTGTCACTATTGCATTCTATGAATGAACCTCTTTTATTAGAGTGAAATGTGGATCCAATATGTGTACGAGTCTACAAGATCCCCATATTGGAAGTGGCCCGGCACATAAAGAGGACTTCCAAAATAGTTGCTGCAACTAAAGACTCGGGTAGGAATTAGTTAGGAGGTACTTGACTATTCTTGTTATTTAATATTTGTTATCAAAGTCAATTGTTAGATTCTCATTTCTCGTCCTTTTTCTCAATACATGAAAGCACCTGTTTTTAATCAAGAGGGTAGTTTGGGTTTAGTGCTTTTAGTGCACTGGATCTATTGAAATGGTGATATGTGTCCAAAAATAGACACGTGTCACAATTTTAACGGGTCTAATGTCACTAAATATTAGACCTAATTCAGACCCTTTAACAAAATTAATAAACAAAAATTATTAGATATTTTCTTGAGAAAAGTATCAAATTATGTAATTTCATATGAAGGAAACAAGTAAATCACATCTTGCGTACTCAAATGAGAAAAAACTTAAGGCCATCTGACTTTTTATAAGATGAATTGCTCTTCTTTTTTTTCTTTTTTTTTTTTTAGTACGAAAAAAAATTGTTTCTTCTGGTATTACCTATATAATAATGCTTCAAGTATGAGACTTGAAAACTTGGCCTTCGCATGCGTGTGATAGTACTGATTTGACGCTTGAAGGGTAAACAAAGGAGGCTTGTATCGAGGGTGACTTATTCGTTTCATTAATCTTTTGCTAAGCACACCCAATTTGAGTTGACTTTAAGAGTTTAGAGAAATAATTTTGGTGGTGCTCTCTCTAGTATAACCACAATGAAAGAAATGATTCATAGGGCCTGTAACCCAACTACCCAAGATATTAAATAATCTACTTTCAATTAATTTGGCCTCCAAAATCTGACTAGATAGGCAAGTTTACAAGTAGGTTTAAGATAGAAAATTGGTAATTAAGGCCTTAAGGTGGAAGCACGAAAATAATAGAATTTGCATGACGACAAAGTTATCCGTGCTGCAATTCAGCTTGAAATTAGCTGCAAGATTTCCAGTTTCAACGTTTAGACAAACCCAAACCCAAACCCAAAGCACATCATTATTAAATTTTACTACTAATATTTTATGAAAAATGATAATGGGTATCATAGCCCGCTCTTAATGATGCTTTATTATTATTTGATATAACTAGAAAAAGTTAGCTGTATAAAACAAAATGATTTGATATAAAATAAAACTATACCATATTTTTTAGTGCCATACCATTAAAACTCAACAAAGATTCCACTATAATTGACCAAAATTCTTTCCAACCGAGTGGCCAAGTTTGTGGGAAAAGCAGAGGAGACGATTTTCTTTTTCCTTGTTTCTGAAGCCAACAGTTAAATTGTCGAACAAATCCACCAAATCACCGAAAAAATTATAAATTTTAAGGTTTGTTTAGATACTACTTATTTTGTTGAAAATTGAAAATTTATTACTGAAAACACTGTAGCAAAATATTTTTTAATCCACATAACACATTGTTCATGTGCTTTTGGTGTTGGTTGATCCGCGTACTGTGCCGTAGGATTAGACATGGCAAAACGGGCGATTCGGGTCGGGTCAATCGGGTTATGAGTCAAACGGGTTACAGGTAAAACCAGATCATTTTAAGCGGGTTAAAAATGGGTTCGAGTCAATCGGGTTGCGGGTTGCGTCAGGTTGACCCGTATTTTTTCACATGAATTTTTTTATTTTTTATTTTTTATAAAGAAAACAACATGTATTTGCCATTTGAAAAGTTATGCAACAAATTACTTGATGTAAAATACATTATTTTGAATTCACCACTTATATTAAGAATGAACTCAGTTAAACTTATTAATATTTATTCAATAATTTTAAAATTATACAAATCCTAACATTGCTATCTAAAACAAAATAATACAAAGACAAGTAAAACAAATACACAAGTTTTATTTCTACGTAATATCAACATTCCAAAATATAAAACAAAATTACAAATAACTTATTAGATAACTCATTTGATAAAGAATAAAAACATATAAGAAATTTACAATCTTGAAAATTAATTTTATAATTTATTTTCAATTGTGGTTGACACTCTATTTCAATTGAGATATACATTAAAGTTTGATTGCTTACTTATTTATACATGATCTCTTTTATGAATATCATATCATTGTTAAGCAACACATACTCTAGGAAATATCATAATTTATTTTGAAAAATCGTTTATTTTGGACATAAATTGTTAAAAAATTATGTCTAAGCATTCATAATTTATGTTTATTTGATACTTTGGCTTCTCTATTTTCACACTTGTGAATGTTTCTCGCACATGTCTACAATTTTAAATATATGTTTTTAACTCTATTGTAACTAGATTATCTTGACATGTACTTTACTATTTGATATCTAAAAATCTTTACTCATTACAGAATGCTCAACCATTTATCTTTCAATTAATTTGCATGCAGTTATGTAAATATATCAATTATTTCCTTAAAACTCATAATAAATAATTAAACCAATATTATCTTAATTTTACTATTTTTCTTACCAACAAAAAAAAGTTTTAAAAAAATGGTTCGGGTTGACCTGCAAAAAACATGGGTTGGTTCACGGGTCAACCCATTTTTGCTTCGAGTCAAAAAAATTGGGTTCAGGTCAGGTATTTTTCGAGTCGGGTTCAGTCGGGTCAGAAAATTCTGACCCATTTTGCCATGTCTACGTAGGATTAGGGGCGGCAAATGGGCGGGTTGGGTCATAAATGAGTTGGATGTGTAATTACTCATTTATCCATTTATGACCCGTTATATATATAAATTAATTATCCATTACCCATCCAACCCATTTAACTAGTAACCCGTCCATTTAACCCAATATTACCCAAATAAATAAATAACTTTAGAAACTTTCCCCATAAACCCAGAATAAATCCTTTAGAAACTCAAATCTAACATTCTCCACACTTCTATCAAATGCAAAACAATTCGTTCACTTAAAAATCCTTTTTTTTTTTTTTTTAAATCTTTTAATCAACTTTTATATAGTCAACAAAGCAATATATCAACACCCAAAATCTTTACCGTAGAACACAGAAGAAATCTGTTTGGCTGCCCAGAAAAACATAGAAACATAAATTAAAAAATAAGAAAAAAAATAATTGAGTAAAGGGGATCGCACAGCAACAAAGAATTGAGTAAAGGGGATCGCAGTAAAGGAAATTTGTTTTCACCGAAACCACTGTAACCGTTCTCATTCCCATTTCCATTATCCACGTGGATTAGGTTGAACGGAGATTGGGAGTAGCCTTCGCTGGCGGCAGTGAAGCTCTGTTCATCTTCGTCGTCAATGAAATGACTATTCGATGCGTTCACGTTAATCTCCTCATCACCATTGATGCCGTACGCGTTGAAGGAAGACATTGCTCTCTCTCTCTCTCTCTCTCTCTCTCTCTCTCTCTAAAAAAACAAGTAAAAACACTCACTTTTCTCTCTCGACTTGGACCTGTGTGTCTTTGAAAATGTGAGCAAATTGGAAGTACTACTTTTTACATACTTAATGGGTGACAGAAATGAGAAGCCAAACAAGCCATTGAAATTTATATATTGTCAAGTAGATGTGGATTTTTTTTTTTCTTTTTTGGTTACTAAGAAAATCTGAGGGAAAGTGTCTACTGAGAAAATCCGAGGGAGAGTGAGATTGAGGGCTTGGGCTTAGAAATCTAGAGGTTATATAGTTTATTTAAGTTTTAGATTTTAGAAGGTTATTAGTGAGTTTATTTAATTTTAAATTTTAGATGGGTTTAGTGGGCATTGGTAAATTTATCCATTTAGACCCATCTTATTAAATAACCAAATGGGTCTTTATCAATTTAATCAAAATACTCAAATGGGTTGGGTTAAGACTTATCCAAATAAGGTGGGTAATGGGCGGGTTCATGGATATGATAAAAATTGCCACCCCTATGAAGGATTAAAAAAAAGAAAGAAAGGCAAATGCAGAAACCGCCATAGGCAAACGCACGCTTAATATTCATGTCAAACATAACGCATGGCAACAAAAACAAATAAAAATCAGTTTATCCATTATTCAGTGATTCTATAATCTATATCGACAATAATAACAGTACTTTTTTTTTTTTTTTTTTGAAAATCATAATAACAGTACTTAATAAAAGCAATATTGGAAAAGTGTTAATCAGTAATGAATTAGCTATTCATACAAAATAAAAGTAACAAGTTTCAATGCTAGAACTAATGTCTGTCTTTTTTCTTTTTTCTTTTTTCTTAATAGATCTATTGTCTGTCTAAGCAAGCATAAGTAAGATTTGTCAGGAAAATAAAGTCTAGGTGTAAATTTTTTTTAAAAAAAAATATGGGTTTAATCCATCGTATTATTGATTCAAGGAATTTTAGTGTGTCAGGTTTTTTTTTTTTTTTTTTTGAGAAAATTTTAGTGTCTTAGGTGATGAGTAATTTTTAGGTATTATCAAAGTATAAAGAATAATATTTATTATTCTCACATTTATTGTGGAGTCTACTAATTAAATTTACAGTAGAGTCTATCATGAATATAAGAGGAGTATCATTTCTTCATGCTTGTGGGTATCAAAAAATTTTCCTTTTAAAAAGAAAAGATTTGGTTAAAATATGAAAAATCATTTTTCTTTTTACTAAAAAAATACATAAGAAGATGGAAAAAAAAAAATAAAATAAAATAAAGTAGTAAAGTACTAATTTAATTTCCCCCCACCTACCCTGGCAATGGCCTATTACGTATCTACACAGTCCTGAGTCCTGACCTTTCTGATGGTGATTTGCATTATGCGATGTGCTGCTCCAGGTCAAGCATATACTGTTTGGATTCATCCATATGTCCAAGTCTGCCTGCCCATACGACACGAGTGACAGGTGTCCTGGCAACACATTAAAAATATGCTACTCAAAGAAAAAAATAAAAAATAAAACAAACGTGTCGTATTAAATTAATAATTTTATTTTTTTTGAGAATCCGCAAAATTAATTAATACTAAATGGGAAATATTTAGCTACTACACCTTAAAAATCATTGTTCCATAAAAAAAAAAAAAAAAAAAAAAATCACTGTTCCATAAAAAAACAATAAACTTAAAAATCATTGAACCACAATATTAAAAAAAAAAAAAAAATCTTACTTGAAATTTAGTTGTAACATAAAAGTGCAACTTTATTTAATATCCCTTTTATTGGATGTGAATTTTGATAAATTCACAATTTGATTATATTTTCTTTTTATGTCTTTCATACTTCCAAAATTTTTAAAAAATCAAAGATTAATAATCATGTTATCAATTAAATATTTAAATTTCAAGTTTTTGTAATATAAAATTATGCATAAAAAATAAGTCTATGAATCAAATAGTAAATATCATTATTTTTGACACGAAATTTAACATATGTGTTAAGAACATAAAAAACTTACAATTCAACCGATAGATTTACAAAATTTGTATCATTGTTAATTTTTTTAGTAGTATCTTAAGGTACAACCCTAACTTTGTTATTTTTTAGATTATTTTGCTGCATTTTTAGCTAAATTTAATTTGGTCTTATTTTTTATCAAGGAAATGATTAGATGACTATCATTAAAAATAAATGTGTTCCAGATATTGATCCCGGACTCCATTCAATTTTTTTAAACCGGAGTCGAAGCTATGCTTGAATGCAAAACAAACACATTTGCACTCCACTGTCATCTCCGGCTAAAACCAGGCTATCATTATTGGCATTGCCAAGTTATAACATTTGGTCCAATGGGGCTACAAGCTTTGCCCAACTTCTTAAGTTTTGAACGTATGTATAAATTTTAGAATCCAGAGAAATAGCAAAACTAAAAGAATCCAACTACAATTATTTTAAGGGGTTACTTGAAAAAAGGAGCAACCCCATTTATTTTTTAATTTTTTGACAGCTATAAAGTAAATAATATATTTTATTATGAGATTTATTTAATTATTTAAAAAGGTTTGTTTAATGCTTTTAAGTTTTAGGCCTTGTACGTTCTCAAAAAAAAAGTTTTAGGCCTTGTAAAAGTCAACAAAGCTTAACCCAAGACCGACGTTGTGGACTATTATAGTCTATTTCTGTGATCTTTTTTTCTATATCAAGGATTCAAGGCGGTAGGTAGGAGATTTTGTTATTTTATTTGTTGGGATGTTAAAAGAATAAGTGTATGATGTTTATAATTGTTAATCCCCAATTTATCTCATAAAATCGAAACCATGACTAATTTATAAGAGAAATGATATCCACAATATTTTCACAATATATTTTATAATAAATTTTAAGTAGTAAGTTGTTACTAGTTGTTATTGTTGGGGCAAAAAAATAATTTTAGTATTAGGTTAAAATTTGCGCTAATAATAACTAATTATTTAAAATTTATTGTGAAAATATTATAAAAATATTGTAAATAAAGAACATGTATGATACCAATTCAGGCTAGGAGTCTTGTTTTTAGTTTGGTATCCCTTACCCGAATTATTGCACCTCATACAATTAATATGAATGGTTAAGATCTAAAGTTGTTTTTTAAATCTCAACCATTAAGTATAAAAAATAAATAAATAAATAAAGAAAAGTAAAAAAAGTTGCGAAGGAATTGGGTGAATTGCACAGTTCAACTGCAGTTAGCAACTGCACCGGATCCCAATCCCCCTCACCCCACTTGAGACAATTGAAAAAAGAGAAGAAAAGGTTAAACCATGATTAAGACCATCAATTCTTAAATCGGTATAGTACAACGCTTGGATCTTTGGTCAATATTGACAGCAAAGGTTTGGATGGGACGCGATTCCTATATATTTCTGATGGGACATGATTGTTTTTTACCCTGAATAATTGATTTAGTGACAATGAAACACACGATGGGCCAGAGCCATGTCTAATCTAATGTTTAAAGACCTAGCAAGGACGAATAGAGATGGAAGTAGGCCCAAAGCTTTTACAGTCAAAAGCCCAATAGCAAACATTGTGAGCTAATAAAAAAGCCTACAAATCTACAAAAGTTCTAAGTTAAATTATAGATTGCGCTCTCTAATTTTACTTAAAATTTTATTTAATTCAATATTTTTATTTTAGTTTAATTCAGTCATCCAAATTTAACTTTGTACAATTTAATCCTCTCGTTTGTCTTCATTAGAATTGTGCCGTTATTGATTACAAAATGATACAGTTTTGATTTTTTTTTTCTTTAATTAAAAATTATGAAAATGTTAATTTAAAAAAATATATATATATATATATAATTAAAAATTTAAATTTTCCTCTAAAAAAAATGCTATCCAGTCCACATCATTATTCGAAATGTCATGTTCAATGAAATCAAGAACTCTTAGGTGTTTGAAATTTCACAAATCATATATACAAATATGGACAAAACTTATATGTATAAGTGTTGTTCCTTAGATTTTTCTCTTAAGTTTCTGTAATGTGGCTACTTAACTAAAAAATACACTTTCATTTCATGAGAAAAAAGTCACATAATACGATCTTAAGAGGGAAACCTAAAAAACAGTACCTAAATACTGTACGTAAGTCTTGTCTTACAAATATAACATCAATATTTTTTTGCAAATATATGTGTGTTTCAAAAAGAAATGTCTAGAGTTCCAATCCCTCCACCCCAATTATCTAATTATAAAAAATAAAAATAAAAAACCCTTTCATCGTGCATGGCCAGTGGCAACTATATTCTATTGTCATAAGCTCTCCATGCTAATCTTTAGAGCCACGACTCCTTTCTTCCTTTTAGTTTTCTTCATTGAATCGAAGATTTGTAACACGGCAAAGGACCTGAATACATTACACGTGATTACACAGAACATAGAAACTTAAAACAATAGCAACTAATGTGTAAATAAGATGTTATTCTTGAAGAGGAAGAAAACTAGAAATGACGGATCCATATAGGTGAACTTGACGGTGCGATGCAAATGAGCCATGGATGAATGGATCGCATGTGAACGGGCACTTGGTGGACGGATCCAAAGTCCACGTGGCATTCAACTGATGATTACGTGGCCTCTAAGAAACTTTAAATGGAAACGACTTGCATCTCAAGGTTAACCCTAGCCCACAAAGTCCCAACATGAGTAGAATTCTAGCACAAAGAGAATTCTGAAAGATACACGCATCAGTAGAGATCTTCTCCAAAAAAGAAAAGGGTTTGGAGCGCAAGTCAAGGGAGTTAGATTCTACTCTACTATAAAAACCCGAAGACCTTTAGAAAAAGGTACGAATAATTTACTCCAGCTCTAGCACTCTAAAGTTGTAGAAAGGTTTTTTGGCTTAACTTTCAGAGAGTCTTTTGCCGATACCACACTGGTACTCTCTTAGGGTTTTCTCTTTTTGATCGTGCAAGGATTGTTTCGAGTGTGCGAGGACTGTGAAGCTCACTAGTGATTTACTCGGAATCATCAGTTGGCGCTATTTATGGGAATACAACATCGACTTGTAAGCCATTCAAATGTGAAAGCTTGAAAATGTGTAGAAAACACAAGAGCTGTTTAGATCCCCAAATTAAAGTTACGGCTCGATTGATTTTACACTAATTTAATACTAAGTGCGGAATAGTGTAAAAGCGAACGGATAAATAAACAAGCTACTCTAATCCATAATTAAAGCATCATAGCAGCAAAATGGAAAGTAAAAGAGTAGGGAAGAAAGATGCAAACACAAGGTAACACACCGATGTGTTATCGAAGAGGAAATCGAAGAATTCAGCGAAAAACCTCTTTGCTGCCCTCCAAGTGGAAATCGATCCACTAGACAATCAGTTGGGATACATGGATTAACAAGAGACCCTCTAAACTTAATCTACTCAATGTACCTAAGCCCTCCAAGCTCCTACTCCAACAAGGCTTCTCGGAACCGTGTCTTGTCTAGTTCTCTAGATCTCGTAACAAGCTCCATGTTGCATCTGCTATTCTTGGCTTCTTCTAATGCTTCTCAGTAGCACCAAAACTTCATTTGACACTCTGAAAGGGTGTGGTAAGTGTTTGGGCTATTAACCTCTTAATGGTATGAAAATGGAGAGGTAGGAGTTGAGAAAATTTTGCAAGAAAATGTATAGAGGATTGTGGGTATACAATCTCTAACTCTCAAGGTGTTTGGTTAGGGTTTTCTCTCAGAAGCACTCCTTAAAATTTGTGAGTAATGTGGGTATATATAGTGTAAGCACAGAAAGTATGTATCAGAATGGACAGGTTGGCAAAACAGAATATTTCACGAGTGTCTCGCAGGAAGGCCTTACTCGCAAGATACTCGCGAGACACAACTGTCTCCATCCTTGCCTGACTCTTCACATTCCAGCATGTGCAAGGCATATGAGTCATTTCGCGGGATGCTTAGTCGCGAGCTATCCGTGAAAACTCTTCAGTATTTAATTACTTGAGTTTTCACACACTCTCTCTTTATTACACAACCCTTACAATCAAATCTCATAATAAATATAGGGTACAAAAGATTAAACAAAATTACAATCAAAATTGGCATGGAATAAAATCCAACAAAATATATAGTTGTAAATAACAACTTTACAAAACACTTCCCAAATAAAGAGTTTCATGGTACTTACTTGCTCGATGGCGACCACTAACAACGTCTAAGGAGACGAGCTGCAACCCACTGCCCTAGAAAGGCAGGTCCAAACCCTTATAGTAGTAGTGGAACGTCTCACCAGACAAAATCAAGATCTAAAAGAGCAGTTGTGTCAGAAGAATGAGGGACACAACACTCAGGAGGAGGACCAAGAAGGTACCAGGGTTGAATGAAGAGACTAAGAAGGGCCGGAAGGAAGTAATGCCCCAAGCAGACTAGTGCTGACCCATCCATCAATCACTGATATGGCTCCACCCCACATTGTTGCGGAGATGCAGATGATGAGAGAATGGATGAATTTTATGATGAATGCCCTCAAGGGGCAAGTATCGAGCGACCTTGATGACTTGGTTCACCGAATGGATTTGCCATTCACAGCACCCGTCACTTCTATCCCCCTTCCACCAAAGTTTCATATGCTGCAGGTGGAAAACTATGATGAAAACAGGGACCCGCTGGATCACTTGGAGTCTTTCAAGACCCTGATGCACTTTTAGGGGGTGCAAGACGAGATCATGTGTAGAGTTTTCCTAACCACTCTAAAGGGCCTTGCGAGGATCTAGTTTAGCAGGTTGACGCCTAACTCAATCAGCACCTTCAAGGAGTTAAGCACCCAGTTTGCCTCACATTTCATTGGTGGACACAGGTAGAAAAAGTCCATTGCATGCCTGATGAACATCAAGCAACGAGAAGACAAGACGCTGAGGTCTTACATAACCCGCTTTAACAAGGAGGCTCTTTTGATTGACGAAGCGGATGACAAGATTCTCGTAGCGGTGTTCACTAATGGGCTACGAAAGGGTAAGTTCCTATTCTCTCTATATAGGAACGATCCAAAAACCATGTTGGATGTACTCTATAGAGCTACCAAATATATGAATGCGGAGGATGCATTATTGGCCCGAGAGGAGAAGCTTAGAAAGAGGGAAAGACAGGAGGACGCTCGGCAAGATAGGGGGAAAAATTCACAAATTTCGCATTGCTGACAGCCTCGATCGACCAAATCCTGATGCAAATCAAGGATGAAGGAGCCTTGACCTTTCCCGATAAGCTGAAGGAAGATCCTAATAAGAGGTTTTGGGACAAGTATTACCGATTCCACTGCGATCATGGCCATGATACATTTGACTATTACGACCTGAAACAACGAATAGAAACCCTTATTCGACAAGGGAAGCTGCAGAGATTCGTTAACAAGGAGAGGACAGATCAACTATAGGAACAAGCTCCCCGACGGGAGAATGAATGCCCCAGGCTGCTTATGGGGAACATAAGAATGATTGTAGGGGTTACGACAGCCACTGGATCATCCAAAAAGGCCAAGAAAACTTACCTAAGGATGATTCAAAACGTATAGCTAATGGGCTCCATACCAAAGATGACAGGAATGGACAATCCCGTCATTGTGTTCTCAAAGGAAGACGCTCGATGTCTTCACCACCCATATGACGATGCATTCGTAGTCAGCATACGAGTAGGAGATTACAATATGCGCCGAATTTCGATTAACAATGGCAGCTCAGCTAGCATCCTTCATTACCCAGCATTCCAACTGATGAGAATTAATAGAGAACGACTGATTCTAACGAACGCTCCGCTCATTGGATTTAGAGGAACACGGGTCTTCCCACTTGGTGTAGTCACATTATTCGTGACGGTAGGCGACTATCCCCAATAGATCACTAAGGACGTAACCTTCCTTGTGGTCGATTACTTGTCTGCGTAAAATGCAATCATAGGGCGGCCTACCCTTAACTCATGGAAGGCTGTAACCTTAGCTTACTACTTGATGATCAAATTCCCAACCAATTATAGGGTAGAAGAACTGCCCGAAAATCAGGAGGCTGCGTGCAAATGCTACATAGTAATGATGGAGATGGATGACCACCTCCAGATCACCAACATAGAAGAAAATCAAACAACCACAGAACCTGTGGAAAAGCTCAAAGAGATACCCCTAGACGACTCTAGAAATGATTGAACAACGAGGATTGGTACCCTCGCTAGGCCAACGGTTTGCCAAGAGTTGATAGCCTTTCTTAGGGATAATCGAGACGAATTTTCTTGGAGTCATGAAGACATGCCGGGGATAGATCCTGCCATTATGGTGCACAGACTGAACGTATCACCTACCTTCACACCCATCCGTCAGAGGAAAAGGATATTCGCCCCTGAACAGGACTAAGCTATAGTGAGGAAGTTTGTAAACTACAAGAAGCGGACTTCATTAGGGAAGTCTACTACCCCGACTGACTGGTAAATATGGTAATGGTCAAGAAAGCCAGCGTAAAGTGAAGGATGTGTGTTGATTTCACAAACCCGAACAAGGCATGTCCAAAAGATAGTTACCCTCTCCCACGGGTTGATATCCTAGTTGACTTTACGGCACAACATCAGTTGCTGAGTTTCATGAACGCTTTTTCAAGCTACAACCAGATTAGGATGGACGAAGCCGATTAGGAGAAAACTTTGTTCGTCACTAGCCAAGGCCTTTTCTGCTATAAAGTAATGTCATTCGGCCTAAAAAATGCAGGGGCGACATATCAAAGGCTAATGAATAAGATGTTCGCGCAGCAGATTGGGAGAAACGTCTAGGTTTATGTGGACGACATGCTGGTAAAAAGCAGAAGGGAGGAAGTCCACTTTGAGGACCTCAGAGAAACATTCAACACCCTTCGCTTCTACAACATGAAACTCAATCCCAAAAAATGTGTTTTCAGAGTTACGGTAGGAAAGTTCCTAGGGTTCATGGTGTCTCCAAGGGGCATCAAGGCCAACTTGGACAAGTTTCAGGCCATAATGGAGATGACACCTTCAAGGAATGTCAAAGAAGTCCAAAACCTCAATGGCAAGATAGCGGCGCTCAACAGATTCATATCAAGGGTGACGGACAAGTGTTTGCCATTCTTTCGAACGCTAAAGAAGTCTTTTGAATGGACAATCGAGTGTTAGCAAGCATTCAAGGATCTGAAAGCTTATCTCTCATCTCTTCCGTTGCTGAGTCCTTCCCAACCTGGAGAAGAACTATTCCTCTACTTAGCAATATCTCCAGCGGTAGTTAGTGTAGTGTTAGTTAGGGAAGAAGATAGGGTATAGAAGCCTGTGTATTACACAAGTTGTGTGCTCTGAGGTGCAGAAGGGAGATACCCACCAATGGAGAAGCTCACCTTCGCTCTAGCTACTGCGACTCGCATACTCAAGCCTTACTTCCAGGCTCACATAGTGATCGTCCTAATGGGCAAGCCTCTAAGAACTGCCGGGCGAGTGGCGTTATGGGCAATTGAATTGAGAAAATTCAACATACAATATCGCCCTCGCACTTCCATTAAAGGACAGGTGGTCGCTAATTTCATTGTAGAATTCACCAACATAGAAGGACAGGGGGTAGAAGAGGTCCCACAATGGAGCATCCACACAGACGGATCCTCCAATAAGCAAGCAGGTGGAGCCAGAGTGATACTTCATAGATCGGAAAGGGATAAGATAGAATGCGTGGTTCGTCTGGACTTCCTTACAATGAACAATGAAGCGGAATATAAAGCCTTAGCAGTAGGACTGGACCGCGCCATGGCCGTATGAGCTGAAAATTTAGTCCTCTACTACGATTCCCAAGTGGTGATAAGTCAAGTTAGCGGAGAATACTGAATGGTTTTAGACCCCTTAAAACACAACTAGATTGAGTAGCCTAGTTAATTAGCCAAGTTGTTACTTAGTTAACTTATGCAATTCTAGGTTAAAACAATCAAACAATCATATCAAGAAAATAAAGCAGCAGAAAAGTAAATAACACAAGATATGATCACCCAGGAAACCACACGGTAAAAACCTAGGGAGGATTTGATCTAGCTATTCTCAAGGTAAACCTAAATCTACTATATGAAAGAATCGAAGTTCATACAGAAGGACTACAAGCTCCCCGCTTGACTTCCTAATGCTACCCACCAGTAGAACTTACTGACACGACCATGTGCAAGCTCCGAATCCATGGACTCCTTCTTTCTTGGATTCTGCAATCAGCTACAAGCACCCACACTTAATATTCTTTAAGTTTCAATGGTAGCAACCGAGTTGATCATCAAGATGTTGAAGTAATCTCTACCTTGAAAACCCTAAACTTTGTGTAAAGGCAAACTCCTCTAGATCTCACAAGAGATTTACACAAAACAGAAAAGTATGAGCAACAACTCAACTGGAGCAACACTAAAAAAGTGGCTAGGGTTTTTCTTTATATACCTAGGGTAAAAACAGAAAACCCAAAACGTTTAATGAGTTAAGGCTGAGCTGGAATTTTCTGCAGAAAAACATTCTGCCCGAGCTTCGATCGATCGAGTCTTTCCTTCGATCGATCAAGCCAGGCCGAAATGCACCAATGCATCTTGTAGCCACGCGATTCCAACTTTACATGAAAGACCCAACTTTAAGCAAGTCTAAACAAGACTAAATAACTTGTTTTGATCATGGTTTGCCAATAATACAAATTAGAGTTCTAAATACATAAATTCCTAAATCTTTAGAACTTAACAAATATGTCTGCAAGAATGAATGGATGAAAAAATATCAGGAATAGGTGAATGATCGGGTCAACAATCTCTAAGCCAAGTTCATTCAAATCCAGAGGGAGGAGAACGAGCACACTGACCGACTCGCTAAAGCAGCGTCAGCAGAACATATGGTCATCCCTAGCTGGGTACATTTTTTCGTTCAAGTCTCATCACTAATAGATTGCGTTAGTATACAGGAGGTTGGATTCGAGAATTGTTTGACAACACCAATAGTGTCCTACCTGAAGGAGGGCGTGCTACCAAAAGAAAAGGAGGCTGCCAGAAAATTAAAGGTCTAAGCTTCTCGCTTCATCCTAATCAAAGACGTTCTCTACAAAAGAGGATTTTCTCGACCCTACCTAAGATGTCTCGGCCCCGAAAAAGTAGATTATGTTATGAGAGAAGTTCACGAGGGAATTTATAGGAACCACTTGGGATCGCGCTTGTTAGTACAAAAGCTGATTAGGGTAGGATACTATTGGCCAACCATGCAGAAGGATGCCTATGCATATGTGAAGGCTTGCGACAAATGTCAGAGGTTTGGCAACCTCATCAAGCAACCAATAGAGGAGCTTACCCCTATGGCAGCCCCGTGGTTGTTTGCTCAATAGAGGCTAGATATCATTGGTCCATTCCCAATAGCAATAAGGTAATTGAAGTTTCTAGTGGTCGGTATTGACTACTTCACCAAATGGATGGAAGCGAAAGCCTTAGCTACTATTACAGAGAAGAATATACGAAGTTTTGTATGGAGGAACATCATATGTAGGTACGACATACCTAGAATACTCGTCTCAGACAATGGGAAACAGTTTGACAATGACGGATTCAAAGACTTCTGCTTGGAGTTGGGTATTAAGAACCATTACTCATCACCCGCCCACCCACAGGCCAACAGGCAAGTTGAGGTGACGAATCGATCCTTGCTCAAAATAGTTAAGACTCGGCTCGAAGGGGCAAAGGGTATATGGCCACAGAATCTGCCAAGTGTTTTATAGGCATACAGGACAACGGTACAAACACCTACAGGAGAGACCCTATTTTGGCTAGCAAATGGGAGCGAGGCAGTCATCCTAGTGAAAGTAGGACTTACAAGTTACAGGGTGGAAAACCATGATGAAAGCAAGCGTGATGAAACCATGCGCCTGCAGTTGGACCTGATGGACAAAGTAAGAGCAACAGCTGAGCAAAGATTAGCACGGTACTAAAATCTCATAGCCAAGCACTATAACTCTAAGGTCAAACACAGGAACTTCCAAGTAAGAGATCTTGTCCTAAGGAAGGTAATGGGCACAACAAGAGACGCCTCCCAAGGAAATTTGGGACCTAACTGGGAAGGACCATACATAATTGTGTTGTGGTATAGGAAGAGGACCTACCACATGGAAACACTGGACGGACAAAAGCTACATCACCCATGGAATACGGAGCACTTGAAGAAGTACTACTAGTAGACGAGTAGCAACACCTCCTTATTGCCAGTTTATTTCTTTCTAGTTTTATAGTTTTTATTATCTACCTTTTAAGTCCAAGGACAAGTTTCGTTTTATTTTTAAGAACAATTTCTACACATGAACTACCATTATAATAAGAGGAATATTCAGATATGACTGATGTGTTTTTCTACGAAATTTTATCAAGTCCATAAAGTGGACGATTTATCCCAGAAGAAGGGATAGTTTGTTAAGTCCATAAAGCGGACGGTTCATCCCATTGGGACAGATAATTTGTTAAGTCCATAAAGTGGACGGTCCATCCCAGAAGAAGGGATAGTTTGTTAAAGTCCATAAAGTGGACAGTGGATGGTTTATCCCAAAAGAATGGATAGTTTGTTAAGTCCATAAAATGGATGGTTCATCACTGAAGGATGGATAATTTGTCAAGTCCATAAAGTGGAAGGTTCATCCCATTGGGACGGATAATTTATTAAGTCCGTAAAGTGGATGGTTCATCACTGAAGGATGGATAATTAGTCAAGTCCATAAAGTGGATGGTTCATCCCAGAAGGATGGATAGTTTGTTAAATCTTAATGTGGACGGTTCATCCTATTGGGACGGATAATTTGTTAAGTCCATAAGTGGATAGTTCATCCTTGAAGGATGGGTAATTTGATAAGACCATAAGATGGACGATTCATCCTAGAAGGTTGGATATATTTTTTGTTAAGTCCAATAAAGTGGACAAATATAAAGATGGTCCATTAAGTGGACAGTTTATCCCACCGTGAGGACGGATCTATTATTAACAAAAAAATTCTTCGCAAAAAAGAATGGATGGACCTTCTAAGTTATTACTAATTCGTGAAATGGACGACCTCAAAAGCATAAAGCGGACGAGTCCACAGAGTCATCCACAAAAGACCTATAAGGCTCAAATAAAATCCACAACATAGACAGGTCAAACAGGACGGAACCATTGCATTTATTCAAAAACAATTAAGCAAAATAATGGACGGGCATCAGAATAAGTTAACCAATGCTTAAAGCCCAGAAAGGGCGATGTTCATATACAAAAAAAGTGATGGTTAAAACATCAACTATTCTTAAAAAACCTTTACATTCAAAAAAAAAAAAAAAAAAACCAAGGAAGGGGGGTGTTTTCAACATTCTCTTGAACGAATCTCTCAGGTTGACGACCGTCACCCTCAATGGGCTGAACTTGGGGAGTTGACTCCCTGTCGCCAAGATTCGCATCATTTGCAAAGAGATCTTCTATGCTTTCAGAGGCGACGGCCTGAGCAGTAGTTTGAGCTTGGTCATCAATATGAAGCATAGAGAAGTCAAGATTAGGGTAAGCTTTCTTGGCCTGATGGATAGCATCGTTAAATTCATCTGCGTAGGAGACCGCGAGCTCCTCTATGAGGGCATTGGAGTCATGATATTCACAAACTGCTGCCTCCTTTGCTTGACAGAGTTGATCCTTGACATCCTTAATCTCTTTCTCCTTGTCCTCTAGAACATTTTTCAAGGTCTCCGTATAATCCTCAAGTTCTTTCCTGGCCGTCTCTGACATAGCAAATTTCTTGTCCATGCCCACCTTCCAAGCTTTGAGACCGTTCAGCTCATCCTTTGTCTCATTGGCCTTTGTCTTAACTCGATCCAGCGTTGTCTCATGATTCAGGCACCATCCCATGAGCCTCTTCATCATCACCATCGCTTGAAACAAAGATGGTTAGTGTGGCAAGGTAAGTGGATGGAAAGGATATGAAGTAGACGAACATGGCTCACCTGAGCAATACTGAAGAGCCTTGTCTCCCCCATGGCTTCCGTAGCATGGTTGCATAAATCCTCATAATCTTCAAATGTCATGATGGAAGATAATCTCTCTAAGGCATATTTAGAATCCTCACGGAGGAGGACGGGTGGCTTTTCCTGGGATGTAGATGGACCCTTCATAAAACCCTTCCCCGCACCATATTTGATAGTGGTGACCATTTTCTCAGCCTCTAGACTCAGGATGGGATCCACAGTGACTTTAGGCTTATTGGAGAGACGGTCTTGTTTCTTCGGTTGTTTTCTCTTTGTGGACGATTTGGATGAAACCGTCCCCCTATAGGGTTGACTTCCATCCTCTTTCTTCGTGGCAGCCTGTTGTTTAATGGCGGCCCTTCTCTTAGCAGCGTCCATCTCTGCAAAAGTGGACGGACATACTTAGATGCATGATTTAAGAATAAACAGTTAAAATTAAGTATTAGAGGATGGGCTTAGCTTCTAACTTGAGCATCGTATCAATGGGTTGCTGTGGTTGGCTCTGGTCTGTCGTAGTACCAATGGAGTGTATCTAAGGTGACCAACTTGGACCATGTGCTCTCTTCTAGCTTAGACTTGCTAAAAATTTTCTCCAAAAAGCTCCACTGCTTTAACGAGACTTGTGGACGGGCCCAAACTGTGAAAAAGAAAAAAGACAGTTAGAGTGACACTTTAGATAGAAATTAAACAAAATATAGATGGCTACATACCAGACAGAGAAATTATGCCCCATGTTGTGTTGACGGGCATGAATTCAGTGTCATCAGGACGACACATCCATTCGTTACCTTCCATGAAAAAATAACGACTTTTCCAATCCCTGCTAGAATCTGGGGTCTCACACACAAGCCTTAGCAAAGGGCTCTTAGGCACAAAATTGTACATGTCCTTTGACTGGGCAATCTCATCAGGTCGGTAACAATGCAGGAATTCTCGCACCGTCAACCTCTTGGCACCATTAGACATTGCCTCGCATAAAACTTCCACACCTAGGAAGACCCTCCAAGTGTTTAGGGAAATCTGATTGATGGACAAACCTAAATGTTGGAGGAGTTGACGGTGTAGTGAACTTAAGGGGAATTTGAGCCCTGCCTTTAGCATTTGCTTGTAAACCCCGACACCTTCAACACCGTTATAGTAGCATTTCTCTGGCTTATAAGGAAGATGGATAGTTATGTTGTCAGGAATTTGGTACTTAGCCCTAAGTGTTTTGAAGTAAGGTTCTTTGATCGTGGAGTTGAAATCATTGATCGTCCATATGGGTAACATGACAAACTACCTAAGTCCATTAGGACCCATGACGGATTGAACTGTGGCTCGGCATCATCCAAGCCTTCACTATTCTCATCCTTTGGCCTTCTTGTCTCCAAACCCTCATACTTTGAGGGAGGAGAACTGGCTAACGAACTCCTTTCTTCACTTGGACTATCAAGGTTTTTGTGACTTGACGGGTACACTTCATCGTAGCCAGTCTCGTCACGGACAAACGACTGGTTACTCGACGCACTAGACATGATCTATATGTGACGGTAAAGCCTAAGACTCTGACGGGTCTATAATGGATGACTGTAGTGCGAAGTATAGAAATAAAAAGTGCCAATAGATTAAGGAAATACTTACCCAGTTGTGGTTAGTCGAAAAAGAAGTGTTGATGACGGATGCAATAGCTGAATGGTGCTTTCATCTGATGATGATGATAGGTACGCTCTGATCGTAAAATTTCAATAGAAAGTTGAGAAATGAGGAAGAGAGCCTGGTTTATATAGAGAGAACAGCACGAAAGACGAAGGGATGCCTCGATCCTAGTTAGCAACCATTCAGAAAACACCACGTGTCCCCTGTCATTAATGATCTTAAGATAGCCTGTCAAGGCTACGGATGTTCCTCAAGAGGTAGCATTTAGTCGTCACCCCATGGGTCCTTCCACTCATAGGTCACGAACCCATAGGGTGAGAGGGCAACTGAAGAGGAAGAAAACCAGAGATGACGGATCCACTTAGGTGGACTTGACAGTGCGATGCAAATGAGCCATGGATGAGCAGATCGCATGTGAACGGGCACCTGGTGGACGGATCCAAAGTCCATGTGGCATTCAACTGATGATTACGTGGCCTCTAAGAAACCTTAAATGGAAACGACTTGCATCTCAAGGTTAACCTTAGCCCACAAAGTCCCAACATAAGTAGAATTCTAGCACAAATAGGATTCTGAATGATATGCACATCAGTAGAGATCTTCTCCAAAAAGGAAAAGAGTTTAGGGCGCAAGTCATGTGAGTTAGATTCTACTCTATTATAAAAACCCAAAGACGCTCAGAAAAAGGTACGAATAATTTACCCTATCTCTAACACTTTAAAGTTTTAGAAAGGTTTTTTGACTTAACCTTTAGAGGGTCTTTGGCCAATACCATAGGGGTACTCTCCTAGGGTTCTCTTTTTGATTGTGTAGGGATCGTTTCGAGTGTGCGAGGACTGTGTACCTCACTGGTGATTTTCTCAGAATCATCAATTCTCATGTCAAATACACTTGTGCTGCATAATCTCAAGAGAAATTTGGTAATTGGCATTATACTATCCAATAGAAGTAGAAAGGATCCCACTAGAATTTGATCCATGTAAATCTAGAATAAAGTAACTTTTTTAAGCTGCATAAATCTAATTAATTAGAGGCTAGGTAGGTACGGTTATTGAATCTCCACATTGTGAGAGAAAATACATATAATTGATGCATGAGATATTTTTTTAGATTTATAATTTCCTAGTGACATAGTTTCTTATGAGATGGTTTCATGAGATTTTTCTCTCTCACAACATGTGTAGGTCTCACATGTTATAAGAATGTGATCTCTTGATGAAATTGTTATGGTTCTCCTGTTAAATTAATATAGGCAAAAATACACTTAATTTACTCCCCAAACTTTGATTGGTTATCATTATATTCTGCTAAGTTTAAAATTTTCATTTTAGTCCATTAACTTAATAATGTGAATACTTTAGACAAAAGTTTCCATAAACTCCCTTAAATGGCGTTTTTTTTTACATAAAAAAATAGTTTTAGAGATTATTTTATTAATTTATGCATACAAAAAAGAATGAAATTTTATAAACTTAAAAGATTAAAATGAGATTTGGTCAAAGTTAATAGAATAAAATGATAATTTTTAAATATAGTGGACTAAAACAAAAATTGATCAGAGAATTGATGGACTACAATAATAATTTTTGAACTTAATAATGAACAAAAAAGATAATTGATCAAAGTTATCAGAAGTAAACTGTAAAGTGTATTTTTTTTCTTAGAATATATTTAAGGCCACTCAAGGTTTTTAATCTTCTAGATTAGAACCACTATAATCAGACACTGCAATAACATTTTGTATTTCACATTAGACAAAAGGGAGTGGGGAACAAAGCTATACAACAGTACATTGAAGGAAGGAATATAAATATTTAAAAAAAGAAAAAAGGGATCGTGTTGAGAGTGGGATTTGAACCCACGCCCTTTCGGACCAGAACCTTAATCTGGCGCCTTAGACCAACTCGGCCATCTCAACAACGCTGCAAATATGTTTCTCATATTTAATAATATTTATTCTTCTATTCTGTTACTGTCAACATATTCCACATTTCTGCTGTGCCTATTGACTATTGTGTGAGCTTGAACTCGAACACATTCAAGTGTGTCTGACCTGTTTCTATCGAAAAAGAATATGTTAAGAGAACAATGAAAAGCAGGAATATATAGTGGTAACTGCCTTACCAATTAATTCAAATCTACTCTGAAGGACATGCATGCATGCAAAAAGTGTTTCGAGATAGCTATGGAAGATGAACATTATATTTGAAAATTAAAATTTTTCTTTTTTAACTTTTCCTGGGGTTACAAGAACATTAGAACTATCATCTAAAAGTCCGAGCTTAATCAGCTAAAAATATCTGAAAGTCTGAACAATGGAGCTGAATTTTGAGATGAAGAGAACTAATGTTTGTACATGTAACTGTTCTCATACTTATGGATTGGTACAATTAAAATAGTAATTAATCTATTTCACTTCCACTCATCTTGTAATACTAAAATACTTATCAATATATATATATATATATTACTTATTCTATTTCTACAATGGAGGTATTTATAGTTCAAATCTCCCCATTTCTATTGTAATCATTGAATTAAAAAAAAAAAAAAAACGTTTTTCACAGGGGAGTAACTAACTTTCAACAAAACATTTAAACATATTCTAAACTGGCTATATTGGTATCTTACTTCTGGCTTCTCAAATAAGATCGACAGTCATATTTTGCATCAAACTATACCCAACCAATAAATACATACAAAAAACTATCTTGTAAAATGTTAAATTTATAAACTAAATCATTTTTAACCTAATTAAGTTTGATATGAATGTACAAGTATAACAAACAATGATTCTCTCGTTACTAATGCATGCAAACTGCTTAAATTAAAGCTATCTTAGCGAAAAGCTAGCAGAAGACTTGTTGATCTGTCCACTGTCCATTTCATCATATCTTGAAATGGGAATATAGGGTGCATAATTTGGGGCTTATTGGAGTTCAAACTTCCAAATCAAGCAAGATTTTGTACAGTACTGAAGTGGAAAACTGTTCTGGCCCTCCCTTGAACACAGCAATATAACCATATAAGCCTTCTGCATGATATTTAGGGCCTCAAACTTGTGGTCTAGTGGTTCAAGGTAACTGTTGAAGCATGAGCTGGAGTCCTTGCTTCAAGATGCAACGAGTGATTCAATGATAAATTCGGCATTGAAAATTTTATTTTAAGAAAATGGAAATCGTGAAAGATTACCAATTCAGGCAATTCTTTTTCTCCAATACTCAAATTCACATAACTTTATATCAAAATGGTTGCACACTTGCACTCACATCATAAGGGGAGGGCAAATTAATAACCCTTTTTCTCTCTTCTTCAATTCTTATTTTTCTTTTGGGTAATTAAGGCCATGAATTTGTTAATTAGTTACTAATAATATTAGCAAATGCATGCACACTATTACAACTCATGGACAGAGGCTAGTGGGTGGAGTTCTCTTTGTATGTCTATGATCTACCACACTAGAATTTATCTAAGCTCTTTAATTTAAACTAACATGTATCAGTGTTACATGGTCTTTTAAGTCTCACGAAAATAGATCATTTCTATATAAAATTTATCCATTTTATGATTTTATTACAAATGTAAAGGTACATCTAATGTTATATTACTTAACATTTTAAATGATGTGGGACTAAGTACATCGTTGGATCTATAAAATAGGTGAAATGAACTCTTTATTTCAATAAAATGAACACGTTACTGTTCCAAAGCCCACACTCTTCACATGGTCACAGTCACGCGCATGATTTGGAAACCAAAAACAGTAATTTGTGATGATCATAATAAACATGACATTGGGATTGAAAAATGGCATTGGACAATTTTGATTTGCACAAAATGCATGAACCATAGCTAGCACAGAAGATTAAAAAAGAAAAAAGAAAGCACAAATGGCATGCATTAAGTTCTGTGAGCATACCTCTTGCATTCAACACGCGATCTTTAGCCCTTGAGATTACATTAAGCTGAAGCAGTTATAGGGCAACTCTCCTTTGGCGGGTCATGAGGAAATTAAAATAGATAGGACCTATAAGGCCATAGTCTATATCATCTATGACCCGTGCCAAAGGAGAGAAGCCCCACAACTAGTTTGCTTACTATATATCTGTAAATCCTAATTGTCTACTGCCTTGATAGCTAAAAACATCTCTGGTTTGTGCCTAGGCCCTAGGGCAACTCAAGATATTTATAGGCTCTTCATGAAGGGCACTAGCAATGGATAAGCGGTTGAAGGAGTAGCATATGCCATGGATATCCTTTGATGCCTGCTTTCTACGCATTCCATATATGCAAGGCTGCTTTTATCTGAAAAAGGCTTCCTTGTGAATGTTTTGGATTCTAATTTCAAACTTTATTTCAACCTCTGAAAGTTTCTTTCATCTCTCTCTCTCTTATATGCCACGGATAATAAACGATGCTTTTTTTTCAATGTGTCTCTCTCTCCATCCATTTTCGGAGACAATTGCTGCAAAATTTGGGCCTAGAGGTATATCCTATGTCATATTCTAGTCATTTCTGATTTGCTTTATGATATTTTATTTATTATAAATATTATTATTATGATATGCCAATTGGGTGTTTGAAAAACCAGACAACGGTTGCAATTGGACGACAATTTCATTTGGTCCAATCAGAATAAATCCCAGCTCATTTCATTTGGTCCAATCATGTATGTATGTCAATTTTATAAGCTAAAAATTACTTATTAGGTTATTATAGAAAGAATTTGCTAGTGGATGATAACCAACTCGCATTTCTAAAAAAAACACTATTTTAGTGTGCAAGTGTTCATAATCTGAAATATTTTTCGTTTGCGCTTTGTTAGTATAGCAATTTTCAAGATTAGAACCTCCGATCCCTAGCTCCCTCTGGTAAAAAAAAAAAAAAAGGAAAGAAATTATGGTGTTCTGTCTTTTGGTATGAATTTACCAATTATAAGGGATTACCAATTACAATTGGACATAATATCTGGTTTTTATTCCAGCATTCTTCCCTTTTTAAGGCCTTTTTTTTTTTTTTTTTTTTTTTTTTGATTTCTAGTTCATTTATGATTTATGGATGAAATTGCACCCAGGATCAAATTTACTAGATTGGTTTTGTCTATCTCCACAAAGAAGTGGAGGGCATGGCGTGGGCAATGCCTTTCAATGAGAACAAGATTAATGTCTCTTAAATCTTAATTAGCTATTCCTATCTAGGAATTTATTCCTTTTTTTTTTTTTTTTTTTTTGTTTCCCAATAAAAGGAACATCTGAATGAGATTATATAAAAATATTCAGTGCTAACACATAACTACTGATCATAAACCCTGCATGGCATCAAGTACAAACATACCAGACACCATCTTAATTTTGAACAAATACTAGCAAATTAAAATGTATTTGCTTTATTCCTAAGTAAATGCTATATATTACTTTTAGGCCTACTCTTTTTCTCCTTCATTTTTATATTTTGATGCTTCTAATTTCCTCCATCACTTCCCTGTGGATTCTTTTTCAAATTATTTTTCCTGTTGTCCTAATATATCATTATTGTAGCTCTTGCTCCTAGCTAGTCATAAATGGTTTCCATTATTTCGAATCTCATTCTTCTTAGTTTTCTCTAACCTATTGCTTTCTTAAATCATCTACAAAGTCGATTTTTGGAATGACTCCATTAGATTAGTAGTATTTTTCGGATTATTCCATGTAATGGCTCCATTTCCGTACAAGTATTTAAAATTTTTGTTTAATCATGTAATCCAGCACTTTGATTTGCAAAGATTTTCAGAACAGAATCTAATCTTCAATGCTAATTGTAAAAGTACCACAACAAATGCAAAAAGATGCAAAAGAAAACATAGTAAATATCTTCAATGTGAACCCTTTTATGTGTTCTTTCAAATCCTAGACAAGAATCAATTTGACATTTCCTTAGGCTATTAGCTAAGTAATAAGGGCTCCTAAATTGCACTCTTTGATCAAACCCAGTAAAAAAAAAAAAAAAAAAAAATCAAATCATGATCAATTGTTTTGAGTATCTCCATTAAGTCTCTCACTTAATATTCGTACACCCATGTACCTGCACCAAATCAAATCAAATGGCCCATTATTGATAAACGTTATATTATTAAGCATAACCAAAATTAAGAGGATGCTAATGACTAGTAAATTACCTTCCAAGCATCATGACAGTGGCTTGAGGATTAGTTCCAGGAGAGTAATTAAATGTGGATCCATCAATAACCCTAAGTGCATCTACTCCAAGAACCTTATAATCATGATCAACAACTTTCCCAACTTGGCACCCTCCATGGTAATGCCAAATGGTCATCACAGTGTCCTTGCAATATTGTTCCAAGGATGTTGACGCATTTGCATGTTTAGGCAACAAATTTATTGGGGAACTTGCGGTCATGTTGAGCAGTGCTGGTATTGTTAAAGAGTCATATCTAAATTTAGAGAAAGCCTTAGACTCGATTATTTTCTCTATGGTGCTAATGCCTTGGACACATCTTTGTAAGTCTAAGGGCTCTTTGAAGTAGTTAAAGGTAACAGACGGGTTATCGTTTGGATTACGGGTTAGGATCTCCAAGTGGCCTGTAGAAAGTGGACCAATTACTTTTTCAAGAATGAATCCACCTTTAAAGGCTGCTTCGTCAAGATTTGCCTCAAGTTCCACAGCTTTGACTAGGGCTTCTGGGGTCCTTTCTTTTGGTGGCACTGTGGAGAGCTGCCCAATCTGCAAATAGGGAACACTACGTTCTGATTATCAAATTTCTAGAAGATGTTACTATGGTCAAATGATATTACTATGCACAAGTTATGGGTCATTCGGCTGCTTGGCTAGTGAAACAGGCCTGGGTTTGCACTAGAAGTTTGATCGTAGAAAATCTGAGCTCAGTAAGCTTCTTGTATAAATCTGGGCTTATCTACAGCACAGCACATATTGGTTTGACATACCATTTGAAAATGGGCTTACCTATTTAGGCCCAAATAATTTCAGGCCCACAATAATGGAGACAAGAGAGGATAGGTGCCATTGGGCTAGAAACCCATTGACAAATATATGAGTACCTTAGAAATCAGAAGTTAAAAAAACAAATGAGTTACCTTAGGAGAGAACATCCCATAGTCTCTTGGAGAGCCACCGGCAAAGTTGGCACCACTGGCGGCTTCAATGTAGCTTCCGAATTGGGTGATGCCGACAACTTGAATGAGAGAGACCTCAACCGGAGCCGGAGAGGGGATGAAGACGGCATTCATGGGATTATCAGACATGCCTTGGCCAACCAAGGGCTGGTCCAACACAATGGTGATGTTGTGGGCCTTAAGCTGATCTGCAGGGCCTACCCCACTTAACATCAATAGTTGTGGGCTTCCCAGTGCACCAGATGATATGAGAATCTCATTTTTGGGCCTTCTCTTGAGGAAAGCTCTGTGTTTGACCCCTGATGCATCTCTAAATACCACTCCATGGGCTACTGGCCTTGGTTTTCCTGTTTTAAACGCACAATTTTAATTGTTGTTTATGAGAAGAATAAAGATTAAAAAAAAAAAAAAAAAACAAGTAGTAAATTAAGGAATACAAAAACAGAAAAGCACATACCTTTAATTCTAAACAAGATTTTGTGCACAGGGGCATGCAAAAGCACAGTAAGGCCATTAGGGTTAGCATACTGTAGCAAGTCAGCAGCTGTATGTCTAAGACCATCTTGATCAAAAATGGTTCCTCCAACCTTAGTCCCGTACATATGATCATAGGTGAATCCATTAAAGGGCCGCACCCCTGCTTCCAGCAACCCATCCCGCACTGCCGATTGCCACTGCTTGACCGGTGGCTCAAACGCCACCACTCTCTCCACCCATTCATATGACTCATTCGCTAGTCGCCCATCCCATCCCACTTCCCTAATGTGCAAATTAAATTTTCAATGAAAACTATTTCCAAAAAATAAAAACATGTAGACATGAACATATATTATTCTTATTTGATATTGATAATTGATAATTTATTTTATTCCCGACATTTAAGTTAATAGGAAGTGTAAAATTTAACCATTTATATTACTCCTATTTTTTTTAAATAGGTTAGAACTCTTTCGATGGATTATACATTCTCTCTACATGTATAATGCATATCCAATTTCATGTTAATTGATCAATTGAGTTTTATTTACCAACAAGTTGATCTAAAAACTCATATGTTTTATATATATATTTTTTAAACTACAAAAAAAAAAAAAAAAAAAAAAAAAACCCAAAGATTTTGATCATGTCTTTGATAAGATAGATACTAATTTTTTATTGACTTTGATATATGAGGATTATATTGATATAGGAAGAGTAGGTAATTAGAATGTTGAGCTTGTCAAAGTAAATATCCAATTAAACATTATTAAGTGATATAAAATTAACAAAAGCATTAATATTGGATGTAACTTGAATTTAATTTTATTTAAACATTGTAGCACTTTTATTTTGAGTGGACAAAAAAAAAAACTTGAATCATTTCTCGATTTATGCTTGATACCTGACATAGTAGGGTGCAGCACGTGTGTAGAATCCGGCATTTAAACAACTTCCACCACCCAATACACGGGCTCGAGCATTGATGACACCATCTTTAGAGATGAAGCGTTGAGAGGGCGAGGTTGGGGAGAGATCAGAGAGAGCGGTACCGAAGGCCGCTAAGTTGGAAATGTTAGGGTTGCCATAAGGTGAGCCACCACGTTCGAGCAGCAAAACACTGTAGTTTTGGGAGAGAGTGGCTGCTAAGGGGCAGCCAGCAGTGCCTCCACCAACTATTATGTAGTCGTAATAGGAAATGGGAGGGGCTGAAGTTGCATTGTGCATGAAAGTGTAGTTCGGAGCTGTACAGGCCAAAAAAATAAAAAAAAAAACAGAAGGTGAAAACATTTTCTCTTTGTCAATTTTTTTTAGGGGTGGTTAAACTAGATGAAAAGTTAAAATTTATTTAATGGTTAAGATTTTTGTTCATAAATCTAAAAGTATACAAAATCACATCAATTAAAATTTTAAATAAAATAATACAATTTAATACACATTTAAATTTATAATATTTAATTTTAATTATAAAATTAATCCATTTCAAATAGAAATAATCCTAATAGTTCAAACAAGTACACTATCATGATAAGCTGTAACAAACAGGTACACTATGATGTAAATCTGTAATTTTTCAGTGGAATATTGAGGGATTCATTAAATTCATGTGGGTTGCTTAGCAAAAATAAATAAATAAAAGGTGCAACCGCGCAAGTAGTTGGGAGAAAAGCAAGTAGGAGTTATGAATGAGGATGTGGACGGGTTGGGTTGCTTTTGTTTTGACGTTTGAGGTGTTTGTAGATCGAGAAATAATTAAATTTGCAAAAAACCGTTTAACCAGAGCTAGCTTTTAATCTTGAATTAATTAATGTATCAAGACCACTTCACTATGTTTCCAGCCATATATAACAAGAAACGTCGATCTTTTTTTTTTCTTTTTTTGGTTTAGAAAGAAACGTCAATCTTATTCATAAAATACTCCTATATGTTAGGAAAACGTTGGAATTACCAACAATCATATTTCACCACCCTCACTCATTGTCAGCTTTTGTGATGACTATGGAATTTAAAGGAAATAAAGTCATTTTCATCCTAAAGACAATATTTGAAACTCTCTATATATTAATTAGTCTTTGTTTTGATAGCATGTGTTAGTTGCTCTCTCCTGTTGACTATTGACTATTGAGAGAGAAAAAAAAAGGGCCATAATATGTTAGGCTGTCACCAGCCATGATAATGCATCTTTTTTTGTGTAAATGGGGGAAGAAGTTAATGTAAAACATTTATTAGTAACACTACTCGAGACTTTAGCGGGACATGTTTGCCACAGCACATGTCATATGCTAGCTCACAATAAATTATCAGACAAGAAATACATTACTACAATAAATCTCTTACCACATCAGAAACGTGGGAAATGACTTCTTTTATGTAATGTGCTAAAATAGTAAAATCAAAAAAAAAATTAAGAAACTATTCATGTTGTTGGCTATAGATTATTTCAGCATTCCAAAACACCATGTAAAGAAGGCCCTAGGTAATAAATGGCCTCCTTCACTCTTTGGCTTTATAAAATTGAACTAACAATCAAGGTTTTAGAACATTATAATTTATACTAAACGGCCTCTTCACTCATGCTCTCAGTGATGTTCATGAAGCAAACTTCAAATTTATTCAAACAAAATACATTCATGAACGATAATCTCACATATCCGATCCATGGTTAAAACCATGAATTTCTTTTTAAAGAAAAAGAATTACTAGTATTTTGTATATTAGGAGATACAGCTCCTTAATTTATTATCTCAGACTCAAGTCCAAGACATGCATAATATTACTCCAATTTCATGCAGAAAGACCCAATTAATTAACTTTCCTCTATAATTACAATTAATGACAAGCAAATCTTTTTTTCTTCCCAACATTTCCATTGAAGACCAATACAAAACTATGGTTTATATATATATATATATATATATATATATATATGCACACTAATATTCTAAGTATATTCTAACATTCATATGTATAAAACTAGTACACCGTTAATTGTAAGGAAGTACAGAACCAGAAAAATTGGTACCGTTTTCAGCGGCACAGAAGCCATGAAAGAAGAGAATTCCAGCAAAAGCAGCTCCAAACAATTTCCACCACCCAATAGTACCCATTTATCTCACTTTCCAATTAAGCTCCTCAGGAAAGGACTTGAATACTGTTGTGGAGTTTGTTTGTTTGTTCTGCAAATCAAAACCAAAAAGTTTCTCCCTTATATAATGTGAGAGAGCAACGATCTCGACGGCGACAAGACACAAGGGTGAAAAGATGTCTAGCTAAACAGGCCCGCATAAGTTGATTATTGAATCAACAAAGACAGGCGAGGATTCAAGAAATGCGGAAGATGTGACACCTAGAAGTACCTAGCTGCTAGCTCGCAAAGTTTTAGCCGATAAAAGTAAAACAAGTGAACTAAGTTGGTACTTTGTAAGAAAGAGAGCTAGGAGATGAAATTTAGCTTGTCATGCGTATTGGCTGAATTTGTTTTTATAGGTCTGTGTTTAAGCAAATGTACTGCCGTGAGAGAGAAAGCGATGGGCTTTGTTTATTAATTGCACCTAGAATTACGACCAGGATTTGATTTTTGGTCATATTATTTCCATGTCTTGTTTTTGCTTTCATAAAATGGTAATTGTCTGGTAATACCATCCTCTCGGCATTTTGCACCACGGACCCATTTTAGCTTTGATTTTTCATACATGTGAAAGGATAACAACAGTCAATAGCTCATTGGAACCATATAAACATGAAAATTAAAAAAAAAAAAAAAAAAAAAAATTAGGACCACACCATTTTGTGTTGCAACTATGATGGGTAAGATTGTGAACAGTAAATGTGATAGATAGTCAAGTTTGCTACATAAAATAGTTGTAAAAAATGATGTAGTAAATGATATGATCCTATACACTAAATAGGTAGGCATATAAAGGATGAAGATTATGTCAACATGCATAAAAACACTCTTTTTTTTTTTTTTTTTTTTTTTACAAATTAGAATTTTTACTCTAGTCTAATCTAAGTGAAACTCTCTCCTGGAGACTTGAATTCCGACCCTTGCCCCTCACATCTCACAAGCATTTATACTTGTGGAATGACTATCACACCAAGGGTGTGCGTATATGCATAAAAACACTTAATAGTTGGTATATTAGTATCTAAAGAGTGAGGTTAATAATTAGGTAATTATAAAGATGTTTGATCTGGAAACTAGGAAAACTTGTAACTAATGCATCAATATGCTTACATTTATTAGATATATCATATATCATATATCCCTTCAATCAAGAGATCCATTTAAACAGGAAAATAAATAAATAGAATAGTGAAAGATTGCTCAGATTCTCATACAGAGTGACTAGGAACTGTATGAATCAAATAAAACACAGAGTTTGTTTACATATCATGAGTAAGAGCCTTTCGAATCATTACCCATTGTGTATAGCTGATTTGTTTTGTTTAGAGAGATTAACAAAGTGATCTATCAACAAAGTGATAACATTTACGAATACAGTGGGGAAAAGATTTAATGAAATTCAACTACTTGTGAACAATTAGGTAAGCTTCACTTTAATGACACAAATGGTAACGTCATCAGTTTCATTACCTGTTCCAACCAAATAACGCTCTGGATCCGCCATTTTCAAGTCTTAGAGCTCTTTGCATTAATTACAGCGATATGGCCCTCTTTTTTGTCACTTTTGTGTATTGTTCGCAGGTCAAAATTATCTTGGCAGTTGGCTTAAAAATATATATATAAATTAAAAAAAAAATTTATGTGTTTGAGAGATCGAAAAGTGCAAGTCAATAGAAAATAAGGCTAATAAAACAGATTACGTTTTATGGATCTTAAAACGTTTTCTAGAATGTTATATACTCAACAGATCACCACCAAAAAAAAAAAAAAAAAAGAACTCTCAATAGCAACTTCTCTTTATTTTCACTCCACATATTGATTTTTTTTTTTTTTCAAATAAGTCGTTTACCACTTAATTTTTTGCATTAGTTTTAAATTTGAGGTCTGTTGTCCATTTGAGGTTTCCAAATGTCCCAAAAATGAAAAACATGTTCAACTTTAGGGGCTTGTTTTTGTGAATGAAAATTTTTGTTTATATAATTATTTGGAATTATCATAATATTAATGATTTAATGCGGACCAAATAACAGGAAAAATGTTTTTTGACTCATATTCTAAGGCACAATTGAACACGAAAACGAGCTAATTAAAAATGTTTTTTTTTTTAATAAGAATGAGTTATCTTAAAAATAAATAATAAAAAAACCACTGAAACCAACCCAACTTAAAATCTTAATTATAATGCCATCACTTACTTTTTCACTAGTAAAAAGAATTTTACCACCAGTATTCTTCTTCTTCTTCAATTATTTATCAAAACATCTAATCAAGGCGTCCAAATCTTCACTAATAAAAACTTTCTACATATTCACCTAATTAATTAAATACTACTATTATTAATTTATTATTATGTTTTTGATAGGATTGACTTACTATTTTTATTTTAACTACTAAATAAAATAAAATAAAACAAAACCCAAACACCTCCTACCACCACCCATGCCGGCACCGTCAGCCACAACCCTCGACTTCTCTAGTCACAGAAACCACTATCACCCGATCTGCACCATGCCGGACATCCAAGCTATCACTGCCCCTCACCAACCACCATCACTCCACCAAAGACACCAACAGATCTAGAATCATTATCATTCAAAGCAAGACTTGCCTTTCTCAAATCCAAATCTTTTAGATCTCTCTATCTTTGTTGTTTGTCAAATTTGTTGTTTGTCTCTGATGAGTAAAATTATAGCTCGAAATTATTTAGTCCGTCACCTTGATCATTAATATGTTCTACGGTTTAAGGTTGACAGGGCGAACTATGAGAGAAGCTGAAGACCCAAAAGTAAGAGATAGGACTGATTGAGGGTGATCTGACAGGAAGAAGATAATCACTCATGGGATAATGCTGACAAGAAGCTGACGTCGCTATGACTAACAGGTATAAAGAAAGCTGATGGTCCTAAAACTGACGGTCTTAGCAAAGCTTTGACTTGGATGCCACGCATGAATATATGAGGAAATAGCTTGTATCCCACGCTTAATGCTAGTATCCTACAAGGAAATGATTCCATAATATACGCTCCTTAGGATTCCTATAAGAAAAGGACTTCTAGCCCAAGGAAGAGATGATCAACCTTTTACTATTATAAAAGTCCCAATACCCATACAAATCAAGGTACGCATAATTACACCCTTTCTAACACTCTAGAGTTGTAAAAAGGTTCTAACTTGACCTTCAGAGGGTATTTGGCCGGCACCACACCGGTGCTCTCTGTTAGGTCCTTTCTTTTCTTTATGCAGGTATCGGTTCAAGTGAGCAAGCATCGTGTAACTCACTGGTGATATTTTCGGCATCATCAGTTGGCGCCGTCTATAGGAACGCAAGACAACAATTTTTTGGTTTGTAAGCCATAGCAAATGCTTTCCGGACAAAAGAGTTACATGGTGCTGACTCACTCCATGGCAACAACGAACAATGTTCAAGGAGATGAAACCCGCATAGCGGCCCTTGAAAGGCAAGTGCAGACCTTGGCCGCCGCCGTAGAGCGCCTTACTAAACAGAACCACGATCTAGAGGAACAGTTATGCCAGAAGAATGCAGGTCACGGCACTAAAGAGCAGGACCAAGAAGGCACCAGTGCCAATAGAAGAGAACAAGAAGGGCCAGAGGGCAGTAATGCTCCAAGTAGACCAGAACGTCAAAATTTAAGCATGCATCCCTCACAGATGCAACTCAACCACACATTGCCTCGGAGATACAAGCAATAAAGGATTAAATGGAGGTCATGATGAATGCCCTCAAAGGATAGGTATCCAGCGACCTTGACGATTTGGTAAATTACACTGATTCGCTGTTCACTGCAGCTGTTAATTCCTTCCCCCTGCCACATAAATTTCGCATGCCACTAGACAGTTATGATGGAGTGAAGGACCCTCTGGATCACCTAGAGACCTTCAAGACTTTGTTGCACCTTCAAGGTGTAGCGGACGAAATCATGTGTAGGGCCTTCCTTACAATGCTGAAGGGCCCCGCAAAGGTATGGTTCAGCCGACTAATGTCGAACTCCATTAGCATTTTCAAGGAGTTGAGCACTTAGTTCACTACACACTTTATCGGGGGACACAGGTATAAGAAGTCTACGGCGTGCTTAATGAGTATTAAGCAACGAGAGGACGAGACGTTGAGATCCTATATAATGTGCTTCAATAAGGAAGTGCTATCGATTGACGAAGCCGACGACAAAATACTTGTAGCAGCCTTCACAAATGGGTTGCGAAAGGGTAAGCTTTTGTTCTCACTATACAAAAACAACCCCAAGACCATGTCGGAAGTACTTTACAGGGCCATCAAGTACATGAATACTGAAGACACGCTGCAGGCTCAAGAGAAAAAGCCAAGAAAGAGGGAGAGGCAAGAAGATGCACGACAAGACTAGGGGCGGAAGAAGCCAAGGACAGGGGACCGAAGGGATGAAAGGCATTCTAAGCCCCTGGGAAGGAAGTTTACAAGCTTCACCCCGTTCACCACCCTGATAGATCAAGTCCTAATGCAAATCAAGGACGAAGGGGCTCTGACCTTTCTCGGAAAGCTGAAGGGGGATCCTAACAAGCAGTCTTGAGACAAATATTGCTGCTTCCACTGCGACCACGGACATGACACAGCTAACTGCTATGAATTGAAACAGCAAATTGAAGCCATCATCAGACAAGGGAAGTTGCAGAAGTTCATCAGCAAGGAAAGAGCTGATCCACCTCCGCAAGATTAGGCCCCTCGACAAGACAACGAACGACCAAGGCAACCTATGGGAGACATAAGGATGATCGTAGGGGGAACGACCGCCAACAGCCTATCAAACAGAGCTCATAAGACTTATCCTAGAGCGGTCCAAAATGTCCATCTCACAGGCGTCATCCCGAAGATGCCGCAAGTCGACAACCCTCTTATTGGATTCTCGGAAGAAGATGCCCGACGTCTCCACCATCCGCATGACGATGCACTAGTCGTTAGCTTTCAGGTAGGAGATTATAATGTGTACCGGGTCTTGATCGACAATGGAAGCTCCGCAAATATTCTATATTACCTAGCATTCTAACAGATGCGGATCAGTAGAGAGCGACTAGTTCCAACCAACGCCTCACTCGTTGGGTTCGGCAGAACAAAAGTGTACCCCCTAGGCGCGGTCACGTTACCAGTCACCATTGGAGATTATCCTCAACAAACCACTAGGAACGTCACATTCCTCGTGGTTGATTGCTCTTCTGCCTACAACGCCATCATAGGGCGACCTACCCTTAACTCCTGGAAGGTCGTAACCTCGATCTATCACCTGATGATCAAATTCCCCATGGAGTACGAAGTAGGGGAATTACGAGGGGATCAAGTGGCCGTGTGGGAATGCTAGATTGCAATGCTGGGAATGGATGATCATTTGCAAACCATGAGCATAGAAGAGCAGTGGACAGGGGCAGAACTTGTAGAGAAGCTTGAGGAGATACCCTTGATAACTCCCGGCCAGACAGGACCATGAGGATTGGTACTCTCGCTAGCCCGACGGTTCACTCAGAACTCATAACCTTCCTCAAGGAAAATCGAGACGTATTCGCCTAGAGCCACAAAGACATGCCAGGAATAGACCCTTCAGTTATGGTGCATAGGCTGAACGTGTCGCCTTCCTTTCCACCCGTTTAACAAAAGAAGCGGGTGTTCGCCCTGGAACGAGATCAGGCCATAGCTGAAGAAGTCCGCAAACTATAGGAGGTGAATTTTGTTAGAGAACTTTACTACCCCGACTGGCTAGCGAATGTTGTGATGGTTAAGAAAGCCAGCGGGAAGTGGAGGATGTGCGTGGACTTCACCGACCTAAAAAAAGCATGCCCTAAAGACAATTACCCCCTCCAAAGGGTTGACATTCTAGTAGACTCTACAGCTCGACACCAACTGTTAAGTTTTATGGATGCTTTCTCTAGTTACAACCAGATCAGGATGCATGAAGTCGATCAAGAGAAACTTCGTTCGTTACTAGTCAGGGCCTTTTTTGCTATAAAGTGATGCCATTCGGCCTAAAAAATGAGGGCCCGACATATCAAAGGCTCATGAACAAGATGTTCGCGCAACAGACTGGGAGAAATGTTCGAGTCTACGTTGACAATATGTTGGTGAAAAGCTGAAGGGAGGAAGACCACTTGGAAGACCTCAAGGAAACATTAGACACTCTTCGCTCCTACAACATGAAGCTTAATCCACGAAAGTGCGCCTTCGGAGTGACAGCGGGAAAATTCCTAGGGTTCATGGTGTCGCAAAGAGGTATCGAAGTAAACCCGGACATGATTCGGGCCATAATGGAGATGGCACCCCCAAAAAATGTGAAGGAAGTGCAAAGCCTTAATGGAAAAGTAGCGGCGCTGAATAGATTTGTATCAAGGGCGATGGACAAATGCTTACCCTTCTTTTGCACACTGAAGAAATCCTTCGAATGGACTATCGAGTGCCAGCAAGCATTTGAGGAGTTAAAAGCTTATCTCTCTTCCCCACCGTTACTAAGTCCCTCGTAGGCTGGTGAAGAACTTTTTCTCCATCTAGTCGTTTCCCCTGCTGCCGTCAGCGCCGCCCTAATCAGTGAAGAAGAAAGAGTGCAAAAGCCCGTTTACTATGCCAGTTGGGCACTTCGTGGTGCCGAAGAAAGATAACCACCCATGCCTTTGCACTAGTTACGGCAGCACGCAAACTCAAGCCGTATTTTCAAGCCCATACGGTGGTCGTCTTAACTGACAAGCCCTTACAGCGGGCATTGAGCAACCCAGAAGCGGCTCGCCGGTTAGTACTATAGGCCATAAAATTGAGCGAGTTTGATATCCAGTATTGCCCACAAACCGCCATTAAAGGACAGATTGTCGCAAATTTTATAGCCGAGTTCACAAATGGCAAAGATAGGGGGCAGAGGAATCTCTACAGTGGAGCATACATATAGACGGATCATCCAACAGGCAGGTCGAGGGAGCTGGCATTATACAACTGATACCCGAAAGAGACATGGTCGAGTGCATGGTCCGCCTTGATTTCCCTACCACGAATAATGAAGCATAGTACGAGGCTTTAATAGTAGGGCTCGACCTCGCCAAAGCTGCAGGAGCCGCAAACGTGGTCATTTATTGTGACTCTCAAGTCGTCACCAACCAGATAAACGGGGACTATGAGTGTTGAGGCAAAAGAATGAAAAAGTATCTAAACCAAGCAAGGGAAAGGGTAGACAAGCTGAAAGCCAAAATCGTACAAATCCCTAAGGGAGATAATGAGCAAGTCGACCGCTTGGCCAAGGCTGCCTCAGTCGAACATGTGACTACCCTGGGTAACGTACTCTCTTTTGTTCAACTTTCACTATTAATAGATTCCATCGATGTACAGGAGATAGGCTCCGAAAGCAATTGGACCACACCGTTGGTCTCCTACTTGAAGGATGGCGCATTCCCAGACGAAAAGGAGGCCGCTAGAAAGCTGAAGGTCCAAGCAGCAAGATTGGTCTTAATAAGAGACGTCCTGTACAAAAGGGGTTTCTCCTGACCCTTCCTGAGATGTTTAAATCCTAAGGAAGCGAACTACGTCATGAGAGAAATGCACGAAAGAATTTGCGGAAACCATTTAAGGTCTAGATCATTAGTGCATAAGCTAGTGCGAGCGGGGTACTTTTGGCCAACCATGCAGAAAGATGCTGAGGCTTACGTAAAGAGCTACGACAAGTGCCAAAGGTTCAGCAATGTTATCAAACAACCACCCGAAGAACTTACCCCGATGACGGCACCATGGCCGTTCGCTCAATGGGAACTAGACATTATGGGGCCATTCCCGACGGCAATACAACAGCTGAAGCTTCTGGTAGTGGGTATTGACTACTTTACGAAGTGGGTGGAAGCTAAAGCCTTGGCCACCATTACAGAGAAAAACGTACAAAATTTTGTTTAGCGATGTATCATATACAGGTTTGGCATCCCTAGAGTCTTAGTCTTGGACAACGGGAAGCAATTCGACAACGACTCCTTCCAGGACTTCTGCTCATAGTTGGGGATACGGAACCACTACTCCTCCCCCGCCCACCCTCAAGCCAACGGACAGGTCGAAGTCACGAACCGATCCTTGCTAAAGATTATCAACACTCGGCTCGAGGGGGCAAAGGGTATATGGGCAGAAGAGTTGCCAAGCGTACTTTGGGCCTATAGGAGCACAACAAAGACACCAACAGGAGAGACACCATTCCGACTAACATACGGGAGCGAAACAGTCATCCCAGCTGAAGTTGGACTCACAAGCTACAGGGTGCATAACCATGAAGAAAGAAAAAACGACAAGGCCATACGTTTACAACTTGATCTGGTGGACGAAGTCAGGGCAGCAGCGGAACAAAGACTCGCACGGTACCAGGACCGCATGGCTATCCACTACAACTCCCGGGTCAGACATAGAGACTTCTAAGTTGGAGACCTCGTTCTAAGGAAAGTCATGGGCACAACAAGAGACTCGACCTAAGGAAAACTCGGCCCAAATTGGGAAGGACCTTACCGAATCACGGCGTGGCAGAGGAAGGGCACCTACCATTTGGAGATGCTAGACGGACGGGAGTTACCACATCCTTGGAATGCTGAACACTTGCAGAAATAATACCAGTAGAGATGACGATGTGAAGGACAACACCTCCCTTTATTCATAGTTTACCACAAGCAAATTTCAATTATACTCCTCAGATTTATCATATACTTTAGTTTTTGCTACAATAAGCCTAAAGGGCAGATTTCTTACTTTGTTTTAAGCCCAAAGGACAAGTTTTTTACTTTGGTTTTTGCTACAATAAGCCTAAAGGGCAAGTTTGCTTGTTTGAAACTACTTTTTATATAAATGCATGGCAATAAAAGGAGTATATTCGGAACAACTAAAGTTTCTACTTACAAGCTCAAGTCCACAAAGTGGATGAAGTTATATAGTTGGCAGTCTAATAACAGATTGACAAGTTGGGCAAGTCCACAGAATGGACGAATCTATATAGCTGACGGTCTAATAAAAGATTGAAAAGTTGGGCAAGTCCACAGAGTGGATGAACCTATATAGATTGACGGTCTAATAAAAAACTGACGTATTGGCCAAGTCCACAAAATGGACGAGGCAATAAGGCTGACGGTCTAATAAGTTCATAGTATGGGCGAAGCTGACGGTCTCACATAAGGGACCTCATCTAAAATAAATGACCAAAATAAGGTAGGTCCAAGAAGCCTATGGGCAACTTCACCTCTAATAAAAGATAATAAAAACCCCTTTAAAACATTACCGACGGCTCCACCAAGCTGACGGCAAAACTAGAATGCAAAATTCGAGTAAGCCAAAGGCCGACGAAATTGCCAAACCAACGACTCTACTAGAATATTCAATTCGAAAAACTAACGGCTTCATTAAGATGATGGCATAAAAATAAACAAGCACAACATTAATATGGACAACTTCAAGAATGAAGGAATGATTAAAGATCCCTTAAAAGGGAAAACGGCTTTAATAAGCCGACGGCATCATTAAAATAGTGGATCCATTATCACCACTACTAGAGCATAACCCATAGAAAGGCTGACGACCTCCGCCTGCAACTAAGAAAATAAATCAAAGTCTACAAAGCAAGAAAAGAAAGCACATGGACAAAATAGCCATACACGCATGATCTAAAGTGACGGTTACTAGAATGTTGCAAGCAAGAGTAAGTTACTCATAAATCAAGGTCCAAAAGGGGCACTTAAAAAATTGTTTAAGTATTACAAATAAAAGCCCAAGGGACACTTAAGAAAAGTCGTTTGCAAAAGGGAACAAAAGATAACTATTACAAAGAAATGATGAAGGGGCGTCATTTGAAGTCATTTTACTTTTTCTGAACGAGAGGGTCTTCCACGTCTAGGACCTCCACAGAAGTATTGGAAGTATTGGTTGGAGGGTTCGCAACTAGTTGGGCCAAAACAACGCCACTATCCTCAACTGGAGAAGCATCGTCAAAGTCGTCACCCTTAACATCGGCGGCATCATAAGTAGGGGTTATCGGCTGGGCGTCATCGATGGTGATCCTAGATAGATCCAAGTCTGGGAAGGCTAACACGACCTGCTTAAGGCAGTTGTCGAATCCAGTACTGTAGTATCCCCCGCAGGAATCGATAAAAGAATTTGACGCCTTAAATTTCTGGACTCCGTTAGCCTTAGCCGTCTCCACCTGATCACGTAGGGCCATCAGTTCTTGTTCTAATTTCTCCCTTTGACGGTCCGCCTCTCCCAGCTTCTGCTTTACCTCCTTCAACTCTACATTCAGGAGACGGACGACCTTTTTGTACTGGCTTTGTTGGTTCATCAAATTGACGTTGTGCTTCCTGACGTAGGTAACGACACCCTCTTTGGCCACGCATCGGTCTTAGAGTGCCTTCACACGTACTAAGGCCTAAGAAAAGCACAGTCGTCAGTCTATAAAAAAAAGAAAAAAAGAAAAGAAAAGTAGCTAGGAAGAAGCTTACTCGCGTCAGATTAAAGATGGCTGACGCTCCCAAATCCTTCGTCCCCACTTAAGCACAAGGATCCATGTCTGTCGGTTTTATGAACTATCCTACTTCTTCAACGGCATAATCCTTGTGCGTCAGTAGGCAATGGGGCCCCTCAAGGACCGAACTAGAAGGGGTCATCACCCTCTTTCCAGCCTCATGGCCCAAGGTGGGGGGTGATTTCTCTGTAGGCTCATCCCCAGGAGTGACGGCCACCTTCTTTTGTGGACGGGCATCTTTCCTGCCAGTCTTCCTCTTCGATGAGCCTTTGCAGATGGCTTTGGGAGCTGACGAAGATGTCAATTCTCCCTTGGCCCTCCTTTCCTCCTTCTGACAAGCAGCGGCTGCCCTTATCCGTTGCTTAGCAGACTCCATCTCTGCAAAAGGTAACAAACGGGTAGAAAGTGACGGTTGGAGTTAACAGTGACGGGGCCACATGTAAAGAATAATAGATAAGCATGTACTCACGATGACAAGAAAAATCTTCTAGCCTCCGAGCTTTTGGTGTCAGTTTAGGACCCCCATAGTATGTACGAAGTGTGTCGAGGGTTATTAAGTCCTGGCACTTTCGTTCCCCCAACGGAATCTCAAGAACCCGACAAATAAAGTCCCGTTGCTTCTCGGTTATGAGTGGGTGAGTGTGAGCTGAGAAGGAAACAAGTTGACGGCGTTAAAACACTTCAACAAACAAAAATATGTAAATACCGATGGGTTAGTAGCAGACGGTCAGAACCTAAGTCTCTGACAAAAGCCCAAGTGTTATCGAAATAACCGTGGGGCATTGTCTCCCACTCTTCCTGACGGCACACCCAGTCCGTCCCTTTAACAAAAAAGAATCTACTTTCTAATCTTTATTCAAGTCTAGCATCTCGGACACTAATCTCAACACCCTCTCCCTAATGGCAAAATGATACATCCCCTTGGAGGAAGCAAGGCGCTGGGGTCTATAACAATAAAAGAATTCCTCTAAAGAAAGTTGACGGTGTCCTCCGCTCAGACGGCCCCATAAGACCTTAGCACTTATGAAGATTCTTCATGAATTTGGAGCAATCTGTCTGATAGACAACCCCAGAAAATTAGCCAGTTGACGGTGTAAGGCCGTCAGGGCAGTCTAAGCCCCGCAACAAACATGGCGTCATACATGCCCACGTTAGCGGTTCTCCCCGTATAACATTTTTCATTTTCCTTGGGGAGACGGATAGGAATGTGGTCTGGGATTTGAAAATGTATACGCAACTCTTTGAAAACTTTACTACTCATTTTTGGCAAAAATTTATTGACGGCCCATTCCTTGGGAAGGATGAAGGGACGGCTGCCTCCAGGACTTCCTGACGTTCCTTCATAGGACTCCTCGTCACTCTCATCCCCATCACTCTCCCTCTCTTCTCCCACCTCAACTTCACCCTCCTCACCAAATACTTCTTCCTGACCTTTGTCTCCGTAACTCCCTACCTCCTCATTAGGAGAATGGGCTGACGTCTCTCTCTCTAACGACTAGGAAAAGCTCCCGAATTCATCACCCGAACCAAATACCTTGACATAGCCCGCTCCCTCGTGGACCGACGAATGATCACTCAACGCGTCACTCGACATCTGACTACTTACAAGTGACAGATTTATTCTAAGCACCTAGGATGACGACCTCACTGTGGAAAAAAATAAAATAAGGCATATACGAAGTAAGAAAGGGACTTACCAGTTTCTTAAAAGTAGATAATAGTTTTAGAAGTGATGGTAGCAACGTAGGCGACGGTGTAGAAAGGTTGACGGAGCAAAGGTGACGAGTTTTCTCTTCAAAGATCAGTAAAAATGAAATAGCAAAAATGAGGGGAAGATGTGGTTATATAAAGGAGAAGATGCACAGAAGACGAAGCGACGCCTTTATCCAGAAGCGGAGCCAACCAGAATGCACCATGTGTCCAAGCATTTAATATTGGCTGCTCGAGGAATCGCACTTAAATCATTTCCTCTCTCCTGATCAAAATGAAAAGTTAGAGGCAAAAAATGTAACTCCATAACCCGTTAGTTTAAACTGACGGAGATATGGAGTAGGGGGCAACTTATGAGTAAAATTATAACTCAAAATTATTCAACCCATCACCTTGATCATTAATATATTCTACGGTTTAAGGCTGACGGGGCGAACTAAGAGAGAAGCTGAAGACCCAAAAATAAGAGAGAGGACTGATGGAAGGTGATCTGACAGGAAGAAGATAATCACTCATGGGATAACGCTGACGAGAAGCTGATGCCGCTATGACTGACGGGTATAAAGAAAGCTGACGGTCCTAAAACTGACGGTCTTAGTAAAGCTTTGACTTGGACGCCATGCATGAATATATAAGGAAATGTAGGAATGGCAATGGGTCGGGTTCGGGCTGGGTTTTTGCATACCCGGACCCGACCCGCGGGCCAAGACCCAGAACCTGGACTCGGCCCAATTATTAATTGGGTTTTTTTCTCGGGGCCCAGATCCGCCCCGCCAGGCTCCGCGGGCCCCGTTTAGCCGTTGGGCCCAAATCTGGCCCAACCAAATTTTTATTTATTTTAAGGCCATTAAGATTTTTTTGCCAGATTTTTGCCAAATTCAAGCCCATTCAAGGCAATATTGGGCAGCCAATTCAAGCCCATTCAAGCCATTCAAGCCCATTAAGATTTTTGGCATTTTTGTATTAAGATTTTTGGCATTTTGGCCAGTTATATGGCAGCCAAATCGATCCAAATCATATGCAGCCAAATCAATCCAAATCATAGATTAATCATAAATCAATAAATCACCTATTAATTATAGGTCTATAAATCAATAAATCATAACTAAAATCACCAGCTAAACATAAAAATAAAATAAATCCAACAAGTCCAAGAACTAAGTATCACAAGTCCAACAAGTTCAAGAAATTAAAAAGTTACAAAACAAATCCCACAAGTCTAAGAAATTAAAAAGGCTAAGAAATTACAAAATATCTTATCCTCTACAAACCCACAAATTAAAAAGGCTAAGAAATTATAAAAGGCTAAAAAGGCTTAGAATAATTACAAACCAACAAATTAATCCAACAAATCTAAGAAATTAAAAAGGCTACTAAATTAATACAAAATGTCTAATCGTCCACAATTGTGACACAACTCCCATCCCCTTCATTAGGCTATCAAGAATTGATTGAAGTGTACAACTTCCAGACATAGTTGAAGAACCTACAACAACAATGAATTAAAAAATGGAATAAGCTTCATCAAATTGTAACTAGCAAATAAACATAGTTGAGACTTGAATCAAGTGAAAGATATGTGTACAAAAATTCACTACCATATTTCACACTTGGTTTCACTGATTCACTACCATAAATGATAAAACATGCAAAAGCATTAATATTGAAGTATTGAACTAATAAAAAATAACATATTAAGCCTACAAAATTATAAACCAAATTGAAACATCAAAGAAGACCCAAAAAAGAAACTTCAACATAGTCCTTAACTGAACCCCAGGATAACAAGAATCAATCTTAAATTTACTCAACTCAGAAAAAGCAAGCAAACTCAAACCAGAAAGGGAAATTTTTTTTTACAAAAACACTGTTAATTATAGAGTTACCCAAACACATAGTATATAACGAAAATGCTAACACATTAACCCCAAACAGACATGCAAGCAAGAACATTAATAATATCGTACATTCACAACAACATATTACCTTAAAAAGCTAAAACAAACGGCTTTTCAAAGCCCAAGTCTCGGAGATTCCACAGTAAACTCTGCAAGCAAAACCTAAAACAGAGCAAATAAGCGTAGATCGAACCCATAAACCACAAAATAAACCTTAAAAAAAAAAAAACCCATTATTTTTCAAAGGACACAAACATAAGACCACAACAATATTACTACAACCAAGATCAGAAAATAGGAAAAAAAATTTTAATTTCTTTCAGAAAACAAAAAAGTCTGAGCTAAATGACACAATAGACGGTCACTGAAACATTCTTACCAGGCCTAAAAAAAATCACTTTTTTTTTTTTTCTAATTTGAAGAAGAAAATGAAAAAATCACAAGAAGGAAGATTCTTTCCAGAAGCAGAAACCGAGAAAATAATCACAGATCGAGCTCATACAAAGGAAATACCCAAAAAGCCCAAACCAAACAAAGCTTTAAACCCCACAAAAAAAAAAAAAAAAAAAAAAAAAGGAAAATGAAAGAAGAAGATGGTGAGAGCACAAACCAGATGGGTCTTCCAAGGAGATCAGAAGAGAGCAAAATGAGGGAGTTTCAGTCGGAGTGAGGGAGTGTCGAACTGAGTTGACGGAGAGGGAGTGTCGGACTGAGCTAAGGGAGGCGAGGGAGGCTGAAGAAATGAGGGATTACCAAATTAGGGTTAGATTATAGGTATTATATATATAGAGGGTATTTTTGTAATTTAAAGTTTCGAGTTTTTTAACGGGCCGGGTCTCGGGTTTTTTTTTAATAAAACCCGAACCCGACCCGGACCTGCTTTGGGTTTTTTTTTTTAAACCCATACCCGGCCCTATTCCTAATCGGACCGGGTAAAACCCGGCCCATTAGGGTCGGGCCGGGCCGGGTACCCGCGGGTCGGGAAAAAATTGTCATCCCTAAGGAAATGGCTTGTATCCCATGCTTAATATTAGTATCCTACAAGGAAAGGATTTCGTAATATACGCTCCTTAGGATTCCTATAAGGAAAGGACTTCTAGCTCAAGGAAGAGATGGTCAACCGTCTACTACTATAAAAGCCCCAATACCCTCACAAATCAAGGTATGCATAATTACACCCTCTCTAGCACTCTAGAGTTGTAAAAAGGTTCTAACTTGACTTTCGGAGGGTATTTGGCCAGCACCACACCGGTACTCTCTGTTAGGTCCTTTATTTTCTTTGTACAGGTATCGCTTCAAGTGAGCAAGCATCATGTAACTCACTAGTGATATTTTCGGCATCATCAGTCTCCAATATCAATAATTCTTCATTTGAATCCAACACATGTATCAGAATTCATAACAAAATGCCAAAACTTTAACACAGAGAGAGAGAGAGAGAGAGAGAGAGAGAGAGAGAGAGAGAGAGAGAGAGCTTTTGGTTTGTTTTGAAGGTCTAGAGTCTTGAAGGGGTTATACTTTAACCCCTTTACATACATGCTCTAAATGATTGCACCCGACACATTTGGCTTGCATGAATTTTAGATTTGTTGAGTTTATTTGGTGGTTGGAGGGATTCAAATGGGTGGTGGGATTGGCTTGGATGCCGGCGGTGACCAACAACGTCAATGGTGGTGACTAGCGATGTTTGTGATAGAGGCTCCGGCACCAGCCAAGTTTGGTGGTGGATTAGGGCCAAAATTGGAAATTAGCACTGTTTGCCAAACAATATAATTAGTAAGCACTGTTACAAAAATATATTTTTTACTAATATCTCGAGTTTAAAAGATTCGATTTAGGGCTTATAAATCAAGTTTCAAAGACTTGGTTTTAGTGTTCTGATCACGTCTGATTTGGCATTTTTTCCACGTGGTGTCCACCTGGAAATCGAGTTTTTAAGACTCAATTTATAAGCTATTCTTAGTAAGTGATTTAAAATCCATATTCACTCTCTCATGTACAAACCATTCCCCTCATCGCCCCACGCCACCTTCTCATCAGACCACAGCAAACCCCCACGCTGCCACCACCACACCAAACCCACGCCGCGCGACCTAGGCATCAACCCATAGCCACCTGATCTAGCCAACCCACAGCCACCCAAACTCCAAACCACCAATCCGGTCAACCCATAGTCACCACAGCAAACCCTCGCACCACCACGCAGACCTGACCAAAAGCCAAAAAATCCACAGCTACCCGATCCAGCCAAACCATGGCACCACCACACCAAACCCACGCTGCGTGACCCAGGCTTTAACCCACAACCACTCGATCTAGCCAACCCACAGCCACCCAAACTCTAAACCACCAATCCAGTCAACCCATAGTCACCCAAACTCCAACCATGCAGTGGGTTTTTGGATTTTCTTGTAGAGAACCCCGATCAACAAGCCAAATGGTTCGTGGGTTTTGGGGTTTTTATTTTTTTTTTTAATTTGGATTTTAGGTGGTTGTTGGGGGTGGATTTGGTTGGATTTGTTCTGAATTGTTGGATTAATGCTCGTATTTGTGGGTTGATAGTGGCTGGTCTGTGCTTGTATTTGGTGGTGGTTGATAGTGGTTGATCTGTGTTTTGTACTTCAGACACTTGAAAATTTTTTCAATGTTTTACAAATATAAATCGAGTCTCTAAAACTTGATTTCTAAGTAGATGCCACGTGGAATCGAGCCAACTCAGATTTGATCCAAACATGAAAACTGAGACTTTGAGACTCGAGATGTTAGTGTGAAATAAAGTTTGAAAACAATGCCTACTAATTATATTGTTTGGCAAACAGTGGTAATTCCCAATTTTGGTCGTGGATTGGTGGTAATGGTAAGGAATTGTTGGGTTTTTTATTTAATTTAGGTAGTTAAAAAAAAAGTCAATAATGGTAATATTTAATTAATTAGATGAACATGTGGCAAGTTTTTATTGATAGAGTATGGAGTGGAACAAGATAAGTGAGATAAAAGATTTGAACTCCTAATCAAGTTATCAACCTAATCGGTATCATACCACCGCACATATTGGTGTGATGGTCACTCCACAAGTATAAATATTTGTGAGGTGTGAGGGATAAGAGAGTTTCACACACGTATATATTTAGATTAGGTTACAGTATAATTTCTATTTCGTTTAAATAAATAAACCTAATTCGTATCATCAAAGTCATTAATATTAAGAGGGATTGTCAACCTTGAGGCCCCTGTGTGATTATCTTCTCAACTACCCAATGCTCACTAAGTTTTCATCAATTCTTGGATTTTCCGGGTACCACGTGGGATTAAATAGCATGAGATTATGGCTTCTCCATCTCCCTCATTTATTCCTAAATTTAATTTTCTAGTTTTTCAACCAAATTGAGAAAGCACTTTCTTACCACCTTTGTCGGCTATTAAATAGTCTTTGGATTTGGAATTGAACTCGTTATTTAGTTTTGGAAGCTTTAATTACAAACTAAAAATTCAGTTTTAAAATGCAATTTATTTTTGAGTTTTTAAAGATGCACGTCAGTTCAATTCAAGCTCCTTGAAACATTATTGGCCGAGGCTGTAAATTTAGTTCAGTGGTTGTTTGACTTGTTTCGATTTCTGTATTGAAATGAAATATTTTTGGTTTTGGTATCATTTTCGAGTTATTAATATGAGTTGGGTTTAAATTACACATGGTATAAATCTAAATAATGTTACACCATTAATATTTTTTAATTGGATGTGAATATTGACAAATCCACCGTTAGATTACATTATCTTCATATATTCTTCATGCCTGCAAAATTTCGAGGTAATTAAAGATTAATAGTCATGTCATCGATCAATTGTTAAAATTCAAATTTTTATAATTTAAAATAATGCATAAAAGATGAGTTTATAGATCAAATGATAAATAGTATCCAATTGATATGAAAATTGGCATGCATGTTAAGAACATATAAAACATGTAATTCAACGGTTGGATTTTTAAAATATTAATTTAATAATAAGTTATTGGATGATGTAACATTACTTAGAGATACACTATATGTAACTTGAACCCAACCCTATATATGTATATATATCTCTGTGAGGTTGAGATAGACATGAGTGATTTGTACTAGTTAGCTAACTTATATAAATTTTTTTGGCCGTTCTAATTGGAACATAATAGAATTGATTACTTTGTTATGTAGTTTTAGAAAGATTACCATAACTTTTTGTTCAAATATTGTCTGCTTATTTGTCCTATTGTTGTAGCCTAGAAAAATCTATGAACAGTTACATATAGTGATCTGTATATTCAATAAATTGATATACACAAATTTTTTTCACAAATGTTGATGTGGTGTGATATAATTGGCACACAACAAAAGTGTTGAATGGTGATAGTGGTAGACTTGTGAAGACTTTTTTTTTTTTTTTTTGGCTAGAAACTCTAATGATATCTATTTTTTTTTCTTTTCTTTTTTGAGATAAATAGAAAGTAAGGAAGGAAGAAGTGAAATTCGAACCATAAACATAAGAGATCATAAAAGATATTTTTACCAATCCACTATCACTTGAACCCCAGCTCCAGTCACAATATTGATCTCACCAGCATTGTTCTTATATACCTTAGGAGAGAGGACATCAAAGAGTACTAATCTGGAGAAATTCCTACCAGTAGCAGCGCTTCATTGTAGCTTCCATGGTAGATGATGTTGATGATGGCAACGATTTTAATGAGTGGTAAGATGATATCTTATGCAATGAATATATTATATCATTGTCACGTGCATGTAGGGAATACGTGTGACTCTCACATATATTTTTCTAAGTGGTGTTGCATAACTTGCATCACCAGCTATTGACTTTCGTATGATTTTTTTATTTTAATTTAAGGGAGGGGATGAAGAAATGGGATATGGGATTTATTCATTAGATGCCTTGGCCAACCATGGCCTGGTACAATACATCTATGATATTCTGGGCTTCAAATAACTTGTTACTTGTGTAAGAGCCCACTTCATTTAAAATTTGTAGCTGTGGGCTCCCTTTGGGCCCCAGCTGAAAGGATTTTGTCTCTTGATGGATCTCTGGATATCACTTCATGGGCCCCAGGAATTGATTTTCCTAACTTTATGCATAAATTGATTGATCAACACTGAGAGGGAACTGGGAAGGTGTCTTGTGTGGACTACATCTGAAACTATACGTGCCCAAATTGGGGGACTACATCCGTAAAATTATTAAACAACAGTTAAGTCAATTAATAAAATTTTTTATCATTGAATTAAGAATCTGGGTTCATATTCTACCCACACAAAATAAAATCCATCAATTAATGTATTGATTTGATGGTAAATAGTAATAATGCAAATAACAAAAATTTCTAATTATATCATATATAAAAAATAAGTTCTAAAACATCCAAATTCAATGAAATAAATACTTGTGGGGCCCGAGGGCCCAGAACCCCCGGCCCACCTTTAGGCTAGCCCAGGGCCCAAGCCGAGGAGGGCGATCTCCCCAGATGGTCGGCTTAAAGGTTTTAGTTCTTCCAAGGCCCAAGCCGAGGACACACCCCTCCTCGGCACACCTAGTCTAATCTAGGTAGGGGGCAGACCCAGTGTAGGTGGTCACATCCACACTTAACGATTCTGCCTGGCCCTCCAGGCTACATTAATTGGTGACAAGACCCTTCACTGAGAAACCTTGGAGGCAGCAACCCCCAGTATGGGAAAGAACCTGTCTGATGGGACAAGTCCTGAACCAGTAGCCCGGATGGCCAACAACTGTAGGGCCAGGATCGAGCTAAAGGGTGTATATAAGGCAAAGAACCCCCCTTGTGAAGGGGGGCCTCCTCGGGCGCCAGCCGAGGAGCAACCCCAGGCGTAGAGCAAATAACGAGAAGTCCAAAGAAGACCGGCGAAGGGCCGGCCGGAGCCAAACCCTTTGCCCCACTCTCTACAAATTCATTGTCGGGGGCCCACCTCCGAAAAAGGAGCCCCTACAATTGGCGCCGTCTGTGGGGAGGGTTAGTGCACCGGCCGGCGCAACCGGCGATCGTTCTAAAGCAGTTATTACTCAGAAGTTGGCGGTGCAAAAAAAGAAAGAAAAAAGAAAAGAAGAGAAGAAGAGAAGAATTGCAGTGCGAAAAGGAAACTCAACAACAAGTAAAGGAAAAATTCTTTATTATTTCAGAAACGATTACAAAAGATTACAAGTACAACAATCCTCATTATTTCATAAAAGAAAAGCTACAAATACAATCAGAGGCTCAGATAGGCATGTTTTACAAAAATTCCTACCAACTAATCCTACAATCAGAGGCCCAGGCGGACCGGCGTTGGAACTGGCCGGGCAAGAGGCTCGCAAAGAATTAATATCAGGAATGAGGGAAGTGTCAACCCGTGCTTTTATTGGCGTCAAAAGAATGGGAGAACTTGACAATAAAAGCACGGGAAAGGGGGCTAGGGGCTGGCTCACCTTCAAACCAAAGCTTGAACAAAGTGAGGAGCCCCTAGACCCCGGAACACCCTCCCTCATGATGCTTCCTCGACCCCCTCCGAACTGCACGAGCATTGACCGTCGGAGACGGCAATACTCGGGCACCAGCCATGACGAGAGTTCGCGTGCCCCCTTCGTCGGAGGTGCGCTCTGGGGAAAGACGTTAGGTACTTCGACGACGTCCCTCCTGGCCACCATGCAAGACTCGGCCAGTGTTACGCCTAAACTCTGCCGCGCCGGCGGCCCAGTGGGGGCTGCGGCCACGGCGGCACTTAACTCCAGGTCTCCTAACTACGGTCACAACCCTGGTGGCGGTATCAAAGGGACTCAGGAAGGCGGAAGTGTATGTGTCTGTTTGTGGGTAAGAATTCATGGAATGAGGAGAAACGCTCCCCCCAGAACGCCTTTTATGGAGGGTGAAAACCAGCGGGAGTTGAACCGCGCGGAATTCGAAGGGGGAATTGTCAAAGGGAATTAATTCCCACCCAATTCCAAGAGGATTGCCAGCTACCTGATTCGTGTTAATACACGAGGGCATTAATGGAGGCGCGTTACGGGCACCGAAGCGTCAAACAGGGAGCGCGGAAGGCCAAGCGACGCCTCGTAAACCAGAAAGATGAGGAACGCGAACCAAAAGCAAGATCAGCCCCACGTGCGAAGTCACAATCCGACCTGAGGAAAAACAACTCATAAGAAAAGACCCGTGGACGTCCTCACACCAAAAAAAACAAAGTCCTCGGATCCGAGGACAAACTCCTATTGGAGGCAACTGTGCAGTAGTGGTACAATGACTCCTGCTCCAGCATCCTGCAAGGGGCTAGGGGGATGGACTTCTACCCGACGTGAGACTGAGTTGCCCAAAGAGGTGAACACTGTGTCCTCATGCTTGGGGCCCACTTGGAAACGATGACAGCAATTGTACTTAGGTCTTGCATGATCCTTGGACTCAAGCCTACGGGGAGCTGGCCACTCGTACTTAAGGCAGCAACTGTACCTAGGTCTTGCATGGTCTACGGACTCAAGCCTATGGGGAGCTAGCCACTTGAAAAACGATGGCAGCAATTGTACTTAGGTCTTGCATGGTCCTCGGACTCAAGCCTACGGGGAGCTGGCCACTCGTACTTAAGGCAGCAACTGTACCTAGGTCTTGCATGGTCTACGGACTCAAGCCTATGGGGAGCTAGCCACTTGGAAACGATGGCAGCAATTGTACCTAGGTCTTGCATGGTCCTCGGACTCAAGCCTACGGGGAGCTGGCCACTCGTACTTAAGGCAGCAACTGTACCTAGGTCTTGCATGGTCTACGGACTCAAGCCTATGGGGAGCTAGCCACTTGGAAACGATGGCAGCAATTGTACCTAGGTCTTGCATGGTCCTCGGACTCAAGCCTACGGAGAGCTGGCCACTCGTACTTAAGGCAGCAACTGTACCTAGGTCTTGCATGGTTTACGGACTCAAGCCTATGGAGAGCTAGCCACTTGGAAACGATGGCAGCAATTGTACCTAGGTCTTGCATGGTCCTCGGACTCAAGCCTACGGGGAGCTGGCCACTCGTACTTAAGGCAGCAACTGTACCTAGGTCTTGCATGGTCTACGGACTCAAGCCTATGGGGAGCTAGCCACTTGGAAACGATGGCAGCAATTGTACCTAGGTCTTGCATGGTCCTCGGACTCAAGCCTACGGGGAGCTGGCCACTCGTACTTAAGGCGGCAACTGTACCTAGGTCTTGCATGGTCTACGGACTCAAGCCTATGGGGAGCTAGCCACTTGGAAACGATGGCAGCAATTGTACCTAGGTCTTGCATGGTCCTCGGACTTAAGCCTACGGGGAGCTGGCCACTCGTACTTAAGGCAGCAATTGCACCTAGGTCTTGCATGGTCCACGAACTCAAGCCTACGGGGAGCTATCTATTTACGACGGAGCTAAGGTACTGCTCGGTCCGAAGACCTGTTCCCGTGAAGAAACTAACTACCTACTGAAGAGCCTAAGGGTCGATCCAACCACTCAAGGAAGAACCAGCCGACTAAAGGCCTTCCGGACCATAGGGGCCGAGGTTTGCAAAACCCTCCTCCCCGTCTGAGGATACGTGCAGCAGGGTTTTGAGGGGCTATTGTGGGGCCCGAGGGCCCAGAACCCCCGGCCCACCTTTAGGCTGGCCCAGGGCCCAAGCCGAGGAGGGCGATCTCCCCAGATGGTCGGCTTAAAGGTTTTAGTTCTTCCAAGGCCCAAACCGAGGACACACCCCTCCTCGGCACACCTAGTCTAATCTAGGTAGGGGGCAGACCCAGTGTAGGTGGTCACATCCACACTTAACGATTCTGCCTGGCCCTCCATGCTACATTAATTGGTGACAAGACCCTTCACTGAGAAACCTTGGAGACAGCAACCCCCAGTATGGGAAAGAACCTGTCTGATGGGACAAGTCTTGAACCAGTAGCCCGGATGGCCAACAGCTGTAGGGCCAGGATCGAGCTAAAGGGTGTATATAAGGCAAAGAACCCCCCTTGTGAAGGGGGGCCTCCTCGGGCGCCAGCCGAGGAGCAACCTCAGGCGTAGAGCAAATAACGAGAAGTCCAAAGAAGACCGGCGAAGGGCCGGCCGGAGCCAAACCCTTTGCCCCACTCTCTACAAATTCATTGTCGGAGGCCCAGCCCCTACAATACTATTATTTAAGTAAATACAATTAAGGAAGATTTTTTTTTTTTTTTTTTTTTTTTTTTTTTTTATTTTTTTTTTTTTTTTTTTTTTTTTTTTTTTTGCCTTCAGCTAAAGCTTAAAACCAACAACACCCCCCCCCCCCCCCCCCAAACAAAAAAAAAGGCCTAAATCCTATATCATTATATATGACCTTAATACCTAAATCCATTTACCCTAAACTCTAAATGCCAAATCCAAAAGTCCCGGACGTACCAAAATCTAATTAAATACAACTCAACTATATAATTTCTATTTGTTAATTAAATTTTAAATAGTTTTGCCTAGATATTATGCTCGAGAATTTAACCGGAAAAAAGAAAAAAGAAAAAAAGACAATGGCCCAATTCTTGGCCCGGAAGTATGCAGTTCAGATATTTATTTTTTATTACTTCTCTTGCGATCTTCTCTAGTTAGCCGTATTTTGTGAAAAACAAAAAAAGGACTATATAGGGTTTTATATCAAAACCGAGTATGAAAATATTACTTTCTCAATTTTTAGACTTTAGATACATTCACTAATATTTTCTTACTCTCATTCTGGACTTTTAAATCTTAAATTGCCTTCAAAAAAAAAAATCTTAAATTCAAAATCCATATACTAATATTACTCTAAAAAAAAATCCTTATATTATTTATTTATATTTTTAGATTTTGAAAGAGACATGAAAATTTTTTATTTTTTGTCTCAAACGGAAATCAAAACACAAACTTCTGACTTTCAAGGTTTGAGCTTAAAAATCATTTTAGATACTTTTCAAGACACCGATGGTTTCTTTTAAAACTCAGTTTTGATCTTAAAAATCATGATAAATTGTGTCAAAATGGTTCTTAAAGTTGCCAATAGTCAACGGTAGGAGCTTTTTTTTTTTTCACTCAAACTTAAAAATATAATGACTAAAATGAAACATTTCAAAAAAAGATGAACCCCATTTTTTAAATAGGATAAAGTTTAATTACAAAATTTTATAGTACTACATATTTCGCGAAAATTTAACTGTTGGATTACATGTTCTTTACGCTTTTAATATACATGTCAAATTTTGTGTCAATTAGATATTGTTTACCATATAATCTATAAGATTATATTTTATGCATAATTTTAAACTATAAAAAATGGCAAAATAAACAATGATAACATAATTATTAATCTTTAGTTTTCTAGAAATTTTGCAAGCATGGAATGCAAGAAGAAAATGTAATCTAATGATCGATTTGTCCAAATTTACCTCCAATAAAAAGATATTGAGTAATGTTATAGTCTAAAATTACAACTAATTTTGTAGCCAAATTTTGTCCTTTAAAATATGGGACAAAGGTTGAAGAGTAAATGTGCAATGAAACTTAAAGGAAACACTCGCAATTTTCCATAATTCAGCCCAAAGGTCTTTATAATTTCGTAGTTTAACCGCGTGCAAAGATAGGAATTCTCTAGACTTGCAACTTTCGGGGCCTCCATAGCAGAGGACTAGTCAATTATTAAAGTCCAAATTGTAGAAGAAGTCAATGAGCTTGTTTTCTTTTAATATACAACAATAATGATACAAGAGATACAAATAATGAAGAAATAGAGATTTAAGGCGACGGGCATTGCATTGAATCAAAAAGTTACTAATCAATAGAGAGAGTTGTAGGTAAAGCAGGTGGCAACAATTGAGGATATGCAAATGAAGAGTGAAGGAAGTAGGGTGATATTCAAGAGTCTACTCTGGCCCAAGTACCCCGCCAAGGTTATCGTGCCATCTGCAATCACTCGTGCAATTGTCCCAGCTTCTGTTGAAAGTAGTCCACCGTTATAGGTTCCACGGGAAAGCCGGGATGACATGACCCGAGAGAGGAGTGCCAAGTTGATACCTGGACCAATGATTGAGGAAAATTATAACATATTATTTTCAGGATCCTAAGAACTTGGCAACAAATTCAAATATTCATAGAGAGTATATGCTGGTACTTAGCAAATCAATACAGGATTTATAAAGTCTATACCAAACTGTTGTTGGGAATGCACCACAAGTTTTGAAGCTGGTAAATGTACAATTTTTTTTTTGTAATTATGAGGTACTGAGAAATGATACATTTACTAAACATGAGACCAATAAGTCATGATGCTTTTTTATCTTGAAAATGGAGAAAATTTAACTTTAAAGAATCACAATTGAAAAAGCCCCTGTCCAGGCTTGTATTAATCTATAAACTGAAAATATTTTAGCCTGAATTCATTCATGAAAGGTAGTGGAATATCATAAAGATAATGGATACTATTTATATTGTGCCAAAATCCAGATTCAATTAAGATTGTTTTCATATTATTTTAATACCTTTAAGTTAACATATAATTTGGTGTTTGTGGTTTGAGTATTCTAAACTTATGGTTGGCAGATAATAAATATAGCATACCATTTACAGATAGATAAAAGCACCAAATTGGATGTCCGTAACTTAAAAGGTCGGCAACAATGTTAAATATAGAGACAACTGGTGGAGGGGGCGGTTGAAGTGGTTTTGGAGGATGTGGGGAGTGAGTGGATGGTGGTCAAGGAGGCTGGCATTGGTGACGTAGGACATTGGCTATGGGAGTGGGTGGAGGCAACGAGGAGATTCATCATTGCGCACCTGTGAGCTGCCTTTCTCTAGCATAAGAAAGAAACCAATTGTTTCCCAGCCAAAGGGCAGCAGCAGCAGCAGAAATTTATTACTAACTAAAAGGAGGTCAGATGTCATCATTGTGGGGCAAAAGAAAGAAAAAATAAAAAATCGTTTCCCAGCCAAGGGGGCCAGCAGAAATTTTATTTCAAACCAAAAGAGTCCAGATGTGACTATTGTGGGTTCCCTTTTATTCTAGTGCTTTGTTAAAAAATATTCAAACAATTTTAGCTAACAACAATCTTCAACATCATCCAGTGATTGTGGAACATGCTAGCATTTACAGATGCTCAGCAATGGCTGGCTTCTTTGAAAAGGAGTCCACCATATATCCCTCACTGTGAACAATGAGAAAATGAGTGGGTTAGAGACAAAGGCCGCAGTGCTGCTCTGCCTGAGACAGAGTCAACCATGGTTGACTTTGACATAGGCATAGGAATGGGTTCCATGCCCACAGACCATTGTGGACGCAAGAATGCCAAGCAACTCACCGTGCTGCTGGTTGCTTGAGGTTAGGGTGAAATGTGTGGGTCACCTAGCTACAGTAGTGGTGGTTGGATGCTTCAATGAGAGAGAGAGAGAGAGAGAGAGAGAGAGAGAGAGAGAAAACAAAGTTTGAGGATGAAATTGACAATATCAAAACTTAAAAAGCCAAAATGATAATAACCCTGCAATTTGGACTCCAGCCTCTTTTTCTTTTCTTTTTTTCTTTTTTTTTTTTTTTTCACTTCTTGAGGAGCCACCACTTCCTTTACTTGTCCTAAAATGCATAATTAAAATTTTCATTTCAATTGGAATTTGGATATTCATCACGTGCAATTATACTCTTTCATACATAATATTCATTATCACAAATAACAAAATAATTTAACCAAACAATATCTCACCTTCAAGTACTTCAGCAGAAACAAACAAGATGAGTCCTGAGCAGACATACTGAGGCACAGAATATGGAACTATTATATGGAAACTCAGGAGTATGCCTATGCAAACCATAATTTCAGATGCCAATAAAATTTGCCTGCAATCAGATCAATGAAAATTAATGCATTGGCAGTTTCTGGAAAACATATCCAGAACTTTAGATAAAAATTAATTTAATGTTAATAATTACCTGTCTTCAAACATGTTGCTTATGTAGTTTCCAACAACAATGTTTACTGGAAGAACTGTGAGGCCAAGGGAAGCAAGAAAAATTGCCACCGTGCCTGTAGACCACTTAAAGTAGTATGTGGTAATGACACTAGATTCTGAGAGTAAAATCTCCATTACGTATTTGAGCATGAAATATATCAACAACTGAACCTGATGAACCATAGAGATTCAATTAGAGAATGTGTAGAAACTCAGCTCTAACCAAAAATTAATGTCAGAGAATTGCTATTGAGAAGAAGATAAGGTTCTCAATGATTATAGAGTCTGTCCATTGGCTTGTACTAATAAAAAAAATGACATTAACCAGAAGATAATTGGACTGGGTTTTGATATTTTAATCATCAGCAGGTCAATAGTGAGGTTCCACTAGACAAGCTGAATTAGGGACAAAAATTTCTGATGCACAATGTGCAGTCTGATTGGAAAATGTATCTAAACTATCTGTTTAAGCAAAGCATCTAAACTATCTGTTAATCCCCTTTTTAATGTAGCGGGGAAAAAATTGTATCAGGTTTTAATATAGAAGCAAATATACTTATTCACCTTCTTATTATATTTCATGTAAAATCTGGACTTCTAGCTTCATTGTAATGACTAAGTGAATTTGCAATATTTGATTCTAAGCAAATTAAGTTCATAAATCCATAAACATAATATGTATCAGCAAAGTAGTATAAATTTAAAAAGCACATATATTGGCAGGTCAAACTAAAAAAAAAAATTTTATTTTATTTTTTCAATTTCAACAAAAAAGGAAGAAAAGTGAAGGTGCTATGATGCAGGACAGGGTAGAAGAAAAGAGATAAAGGTAACAGTAGATAAAGCACGACAAACCCTAAGCTTCACCACCTAGAAATTTCCTGAAAACCTTAGGCATTACCACCTAAAGGTGCTTGGCATCAACACCAAACCAGAAAACATTCACCTATCAAAAAAAATTTCTAATTCAAATTGTTCTTCACGATCGCAAAGGCCACTATTTTAATAGGACTTCCAGGATTACATCAATATGGAAAGTTCTAATCATGCTACAATTAAATCCCATAAAATCCTAAATCACAATAAAGACCAAATTCAAAAAGAAAACTAATTTAAAACTGAAAAATAAATTCCGAAATAATTCTGGTGCTCCTTGCATCATACTTCCCTGGTTGGAGAAAATTCAACATCAGGTTTTGAAGCTCAAGGATAAGAAATTTTGTACTTGATAATTGCAATAACTCTTGCAGCACATCTGGCTACATTGAGAACAAATAAGCGTTTTGTTCCACCATTTTAATTGCTTCTGGAATGATAAAATCAATGGATGGAATAAATGATACAAACCTCTCTTGTTCAATAGGGAGCAACATCAAATCAAGCTTCTCTACTTCATCGATCATGGAGGGTTGATTAGTATTGTTGGCATCAAACTCAACTTTCATGTCATATGAATCCTCTAAATATTCACTCTCTCGCTGAACTTTTGCCTCATCAAGTCGTGATTCTTCAACAGGTTGAATTGGATCTACTAAACATGGTTTAGGTGGTACTAACTGTACATCTCTGGCACTTTTATTTCTTTTTCATCACAAATTTGTGGTGCCTCAATATTATTGGGTGGAGGCCATTATTTTGCTTAGTTGGGTTTTTTATACCTAGTGCTTTCTTGGACTGTGTCTTGGAGGGCCTTCAGTATGTCTTCCAATGTTACTGGGATTAACTTAGGACTAAAAAGTGTTTGAGCACTCATCTCATCTTCTTCAAATTGTGCCACATAACCAGTAGCGGGTCTATCTCACTAACTTAGATTGTTTCTTTGATCGAAAAAGTTACCATGATAATATTTGGACAAATCTCTTTCTTTTTTGATAGGATGAAGTAATATATTTCTCTCTGAGTTTTTCTTTCACTTCTCGCCAGTTGGTTATGGGAGGCTTGTCCTTCTTAAAGCCAAGGTTTTCAATATCCTTCCAGTAGTCCCTAGCTCACCTATTAGTTTCATCTTGGCAAACCTAGCCTTTTTTTATATATGCTAAATCAACTTGATCAAAGAATTGATTCATCTTACTTAACCAAGTGATGAGGGTCCATGGGTCTAGACAACCATCAAATGTAGGTGCCAAGATTACATTAATATGGAAAGTTCTAATCATACCACAACTAAATCCCATAAAAGTACAAATCACAACAAAGATCAAATTCCAAATTCAAATTTAAAAAAGAAAACTAGTTCAATATTCAAAAATTAAATTCTGAAATAATTTTGGTGCACCTTGCATTATATATATATATATATATATGGACAGAACAACAAAACCATGTTATTATGCTAAACTAATTTTTGATGTCAATGATGACATCAAAAATATAATTATCAATTTTACAAAACTAATATAAAATTCTGGGTCAATCACATACCTTTATGGAGGGTGTAAGTAGTCTATATGCTGATTGAATTGAAGTTGCTGGTCGGTGAGAGTCCTCAGAAGCTTCTTCGCTTTCATCACATTCTTGCTCACCATCTTCATCTTGTTGCTTGTCTTCTGAAGAACTAATAAGCAATGGCTGTTTAAGTCCATTCTCAAGTGCATCATTCTCTACCACCACTGTCATTCAAGATCCACCATCAGAAGTAAGCATATTGAAGAGAGAACATTATTGTGAAATGAGAATTTTTTTTATTTTTTATTTTTATTAACACGTAATAAATGACCATGTAAACCACCAGTATGAGAAGTTTATAGAATAACAAAAAAATTTTAAGAGTAAATATTAGATAACTATGTTCACATTAAAGGGTTAATGCTTCAATAGTTCAATTTACAGCCTCCAAATGATCTAACACAGACAGAATCACATGTGCAAGATAACAACCAAAAAGCATTACCATCTAAATCAACATACCAGCATTAGATTCCTGTGGTATATGATTCTCCTCAATTTCACGAGAAGGTTCTTTAAATGAGATCCACAACCAAATTAAGTACACAAGCCAAGCAACAGCCATAACCCAGCCAGGCAAAGTGTTCTGATTGAATGTAAGCTTGTAGATCTTAAAATTAGTTTGAAGCAAACCAGCTAGAGCAGGACCACAAGCCATTCCAAGAGCACTAGCACTAACAAAACCTGCTGATGCCTGCATGCGGATTTTTTGTGGTACACAATCACTGATATACCTCCGGTTAACAGCTCTAGCAGAACCAAGTCTGCAATTTGAGAAGAGTGACTATGTCAACACATATCATGAGGTATAAATAAGAGTCATCTAACCATAATTTAAGCTCTAATCATAATCTATAAATCTTACCACCTTACACTATTTCTAGTTTTCAGTTCAATCTGAGTCCTCTAATCACAATTTAAGATCTAATGCTGCACTGCAGTGTACAAAAATGAGTTTCTTGTCAATTCTAGAACCAATAAATGGTTTTCTAATTTTTTTTTTCTCCGACCAGACAATAAAATAATATGGTGGCCTCAATAACAGGGCAGAAACCAATCTTATTGCTTGTATTTTAATACCAAATAAAAGCCTGAGTATAGTAAAACAGTTTGGTGAAATGAGAATTTTCACTTGCTATCTGACCAGCTTCATGCTGCCTTCTTAATTTGAAAGAATTAGGCCCTATCATGCTTTTTCTATAACCCATAATTTGGGTACTGAGTTCAGTGCAGGCTCCAAGCCTGACACCAATTAAAATTCTCCTTGAAATATATGCACGTGTGTGTACGCCTATGCAAATATATGACCTAATCTAATTTGAAAATAACTGATAAAAATATTTGAATGTCTCCTCTGTGCGTGTTTGCATGCATGCATGCGGGCATATGTATATAAATTAATTTTTTGCAGTTATGCTGAGTTATAATATTTAAATTTGATCTTTCATATTGCAATAAAGTAAATAAGAATGCTATTCCCTTACTAGAATGTTGCACTCATGCAAAGCATGTGCAGATCCACATAGTCTCTCAATAAAATGCAAAATATCACATGCTTGAAGTTATTCCTACCAAGTAATGAGTCCAGAGGAAAAGCAAGACTACTTACCCACAAAAAAGACGTCCAATTAGGAGAACTGCTATTGAATTAAAATCATAAGCCAATGCGTACAAGATGTTTCCCACAAAAAGAGCTACACTGCTAAATACAAGAGGTCTGAAGTATGTTTTATTTGACCATGCACTAAAATAGACTGAAGAAAACACCTGCGCAACAGCCATTGCCCCAATTACAATCCCACAAACTGTTGCTGCAGCTCCAAGGCTCAAGGAGTAGTCATCTGCTGTAGGGACAACAATATATGTATTGACCATATAAAGAAATGTGTTCACTAAGTTCAAAAGAAGCGACATAAAATGGTAGTTCTGATGATCAACTTGTTCCTCAACAGGAGTAGGGAACTCTTCTTGCATAATTAGTGCATGTTGTGCCAAAAAGTTGAGGAAATTTGTTGAGTGGGTTAACCTGTCCACAGCTGCTTTTATTGAATCAATGACAGGATCCTGCAGATGAAAACTAGTAAATACCATAGTAAATCACCAGCCTAATGGCTGCTTTCCAACCAAAAATGTATAACTACAACTCATTAAGTAATATATATATATATATATATAAACAAACAGGGAGTAAGAAAACAAGGAGACAGAAAAAAAAACCATGAAAACTTGAACAGGTTGCATTTAGCATACGTAACAGAACCTCGAGGGGAAGAGCAGGCTGATCATATATTGATAAGTAGCTTCCCTGACGGTCCTGAAGTTCATGAAGATTACGTGATATGGCTCCCACAACAGCCCCTATTCCCTGCAAGTTCCATTCATCCAGGGAAAGATAGTTTTTAGAAGTATTTTTGAAGTGTTTAAATGTTCAAATAGGAAGGTTAACCAAAAAATAAAAAGAGGAAACAGGAAGAGAATATCAACACATTACCACATGCTTAAACACTTGCTGCAACTGGGAGTACGGATGATTTGCACGAGTCTTGACATAGTAATTAGTGAATCTATAACCAAAGCGTTTATCAAACTTCTTCAGTATCTTACGCAGACCAATAGCATTTACCTCAACAAAAAAGAGAAGCTTTAAAAGATCTTGTCCCACTGCTCTATAAGCTTGTCGTAATTCACATATTTGGGATATTTCGGGCTGTTGCTGAAGGGCATCATGCTGTTCATCAAGTTTAGCTAGCCTGCTTGCAAGTAGCCCTTGTTGCTCCAACAGAAAAAGGACAATCTTCTCAATCTGAAATATTAAGAAGAAATTAAGTAGAAACATTTCATGGCCAACCTCAAGTAAAGAACAGCAGAAGTTAAAACATCCATGATGGCTGCACATGCAAGAAGTTCCTGCTTCAATTTATTTTTTTAATTCAATAGTTTCGAGGGGGGAGGGTGGATTTGAACCCTGTATGTAATGAACACACACCAAGAGGTGCCAACCAATTGAGCTACAAGGCTCTTGGAAATATATATTAGGCAAGCAATACAATGACAGACACACACACTCATGAATTTATACATGTATATGTACAGATATGTAGGTATACATCAGCACAAGAGCCCGTGCAACTTACAGCACTTACATAGTTTGAACATATCTTGCATTGTCACCAAGACAGTAAGAAAGATACAAAAGTGAAACAAAACCATCAACAAATACATTTCTCAAGTTTGATCCTATGTAAGGATAGCTTCTTATGGACATCACACAGTTCATTGCATGTCTAAGAGGCATGACAGAACTTCCATTTTATTTATCAGAACATCACATGTTTCCTCACTTATCTTAAAGCCCGACAGATCTTCCAACATCACTTCCAAAAAGGTAATGAGGTTCATTTTAAGACGTTGATTCCATTAGAAAACCTACTACAACTTAACTATAAAAAATGCTCATGATAATCAATGTTCAACAGCTCAACGGATTGCTTAAACAAGCATAATGACAAGGTGGATGCATGATCCACAAACCCATCTGCCAAGAATTCATCTAGAGTTAATGAACCTATAAACATTTTCAGTATATATGATATGTTGAAACTTCAATGTGCACTCAATTTGAGACAACACGTGTGATTCAATAACCAAATTGTGAATGACAGAGATATAGACAAGACACAGATAAAAATATGCACACAACATACCTGATTATCCAACATTCTTGAGAAATCCTTGAGAACATGCTTGCGATCTTGTGTCCCAACTTCAATTTGTTGAGCATATTGGTTTACTTTTTTCTTCATCAGTTTATAGTTGATGTAATATCTGAAAGAAATAATAATTATGAGTATCTACAGCAGGATCCTAATTACAATGAAATGAATATGTTGTCCAATTTAATATTTAGCAACAGGATGGAACACTCAACTTTGTATTAGTGTATTGTTTATACGTGTGCCTACACTAAGTTGGAGAAATATGTAACGTCATGTCAGTGCAACTTCTTTGTTTTGGTTGCCTTCAAACAAAAAGATTGATAAGAATCTTTAAAGAAGTCACATACAAGCTACCATATTTAGCAAAACAGGCTTTTTGTCAAATATTATTAGCTATTTCTACAGAATGATTGCACCCCCTAAGAGCTTTAATTATGAAGGTATCATTTCAGCAGGTTTTATGTGTTTTGTGGAGAGTAACTAAATTTTGGAATGAATGATTAATTGTGCAGCAATTTACAGATGGAGTTAGGCAATGGACTACACAAAGAGACTACACAAAGCTGTGTTTTGCAGGTTCAGATCAAGGTCTGGTTAAATACTGTGGGATAGGTTGCTGCCACCTGCCACTTTCAGAGGTAATGGAAGGATTAAGAAATTGTTTCAGCCACTTTCATATATTCCCTCCATCCCAAAATAGACAGGGTGATTGCAAATGGCATGTAAACATAAAAAACTTCTAAAAATTCCCTTAGGTGGCCAAGAAGAGGCATTTTTGTTTGAAGAAAGGATGATTCAAATTTTAAAGGTGGTGGATTCAAATGTAAGGATAATATAGGAAGTTAAATGGATAAATAATTTCACTGTTTAAAACTCCCATATATTTTAAGATGGCCCAAAAAGGAAACCACTCCTGGAGAGAACGGATCAACAGAACAATAGAGAGTTTATCAATCAGTAATGAGATAAGGTTTCTATTGGAAAATATATGTAAGTAGTTGTCAGGAGTAAGTGAGGGCCGAGGGCATGCTGTGGACATGTAGATCTGCTGTGTGACCTTGGGGTTAGTATCTTGGTTGAAACAGTTGTATTCATGCCTTTTTCTCTTTTTGCTATCAATAGGTTTACATGCCTCCCTTAAAAATCTCTAAGCTTTAAAATCATTGCAATAGATTGACAAAAAATCAACTCATTTGAGTTAAAATGGCCATTGGACAAGATGAACAATTTACTATCTTATCACCATGACTTATTCATAAGTAGATAGCATAATGATGTATACAAAATTCATTGTATACATTTTCTCTTTTCCAATTTTTAAGAGAAAGCTTTCTTGAAGAAATCAGAATGAATTAAATTCTAAGCAATGCAAAAAATTATATATATACATTTCAACATACCCTTGCCATTCTATAATTTGTCTTTCCTTCAACTTCTTCCCGAAGGCAACCATCTTTCACTACAAATAAAATTATATATACTGATGTGAGAAGATGACTAGAAGTCCACAGAAACATATACAACAGAAGTTTGCATTTCCTGGGTACAATGATACTGGTAGCTGTTCCAGCATTAAAGGATAATGAGAAAAGAAAACGATAACAGATATAATTTGTGCATTATGTTGCCATAAAACTTCGCATAGAACCACCACGTTTCTGCTAGCCTAAAATTCAGCTCTCAGGAATAAAATTATTTAAAGATTCAAAATATATGACAACTTCAGTGCTGTTGTAGACCTTTTACCGTGTCAGAGGTATAAAATATAGTGCCAGACAGTCATACACAAAACCTGACAGCTACGATTGAATAACATTTTGTGCTTGAGGGCAAAATGTGGTCTCCTCATTTCACAGATTAAACAGCACAATATCTCTTCTTCTTTTTTTCCTAATGACTAATAGGCCAATATCTTTTGTATTGAAAAGAAGTATAATCAATTAGTACATACATGTATGCTATTTTACATGGAAGACTTAAAATTTAGTAAATCTGTCAGACACATGACAGAACCATACCTTTTTTTTTCTAATGAATAATTGGCAATATCTTTTATTTTGTAAAGAAGTAAAATTGATTAGTACATACATGTATGCTATTACATAGAGCCTTTAAAATGAAGTAAATCTATCAGACACAACTACATGTTCACTTTGAGACATGTAACTAAATGGAATACCTGACAAATGAAGATATAAATACTACTTGGTTTACCAGAATTCCCAACTTAAAATGCTCCTAAAGCAAAGCATTCATCTTGGGAAAAATGTATTATGTAGAAATTTCAATTATCTCATGCGATAGAACAAGATAACCAGTCCATTCTACAGATAAACAAACTCCCTTATGTCCTAACAATCGGAGGTTAGACAAGTTGTAGAACCAGATATACACCAAATCCTCTCACGCAATATAGCATTTCAGACAGATTGAAAAACTACATCCACTTTCTTATAGAGCCAGACGAGCACAATTAACAACATCGAACACCTTACATAAAACCCAATTCCTAGATAGTAAAGAAGACTTACATCTGACCTTTTTTTTTTAAAACTATTCTTTCAAAGAAAAGAATAAACATGAGAACCCAGCCCTTGAAAATTAATCTTAGCTAGCTGCAACACTAGACTTCTCGACTCCCAATCCCAACTCGAAACAAAACCCGTCACTTTTCCGTAACAGTCAAATACTGAAAAACTATCATTAGGCCATAAATTGGGCATGTAATTGCCACATCAATCATGATATGAATCCAACTAAATCCAGCTGAAAAGGATAGCTTGTTCAAATTTCCTTTCTCCCAAACAATTAATTTAAACAAACTTCAGTACTGTTCTTATTCAACTGAACAGCTTATCGGCTTATCAGTCAAACTTATCAAGCCTTACACAAAGTCTATGTAAAGCCACCAATTCCTAAATTTATGATAAGCCATCAATCATTAGAGCTGTGGTTGCTAATCAAATTAGCATATTGACTAGTCAGCTTAATCTAATTCGGTGAACATGTTCACCATTATCTCGCAAAAACCACCGAATTTGACCAAGTCCATATCAAACAAATCCAAATTAGTCAAATTCTAGTATCACATAATCGGCTATTTCAGATTCACAAACTATACTCATTAAGAAAAAAAAATTAATTAAATTAAATTAAAATCTTCACCGCTGTGAATATAGTATATATTATTCTGTCCAATATACCAGTAAGCTAAATATTATGCTCAAATTGAAAATTTGAACTGCAGTGAAGTTTTCGTTCCTGCTCTGTTTGGCTGCCGAGAAAAAGAAAAACGAAAACTTGTTTCTTAACTAATAATATAGTCTCCTTTGATAGGTTTCCTATAACTTAAAAACCTAAGAGGCGAGAATTTCGAAGTTCGAGTCTCGTTTCTTTTTCTAAGTTGCCAAACGGAGCACGAATTCAAAGAAAACAAATACAAAATAATAATAATAATAATAATAATAATAATAATAGTAATAATTCGTTCATAGAAAATGCATTACCGATGTGAATTTCGGAAATCTCGCTATAACGCTACGAGTCTGAGCACACGAAACGAAACGCAAAGTTTGTTTGTTTTTGTTTTTGGTTATATATGGATGAGCATCAACGAACACAGCTATAGCAACAACAAGCTAGCAGCAAGACGTAAACAATGGAGGAAGCAAATTCTTATTGGAAACCAAATGGAAACTGTTTTACGAAGCAACTCTCGATCTCGACGCGAATTTCGGAAACATTTTGTTAAGAAATGGAGATTCGGGATTCAGAGAGAGCAGAACAGAAAATAGTGCTGCGTTTGTTTGCTAGAATGAGAATATCTGAATATATATAATATATACTGATACCTTAAATATAAAAGGGATTGAGATTTTGAGAGGTGTTTCTTTTATAAAGTGGGTACAAGTACTGGCTTTGTTTGAGATGGAATTGGAATTTTGTAGAATAAGTGTGGGCAATTTGGGCTAAATGAAAGATAAATAATGAGGGTCGAAATCAACTTAGGAATTATTATCTTTTAGACCTTCATTGCCCTTTGTTTATAATAATAATGATAATCCAATTATTATGAGAGCACAATGATAGTGTGTGTGACTGTGAGAGATAATGATGAGAGTGCATTATTTAGATTCGGTTTAGCTCTGTGTCCAGTGGCGGCTCTACAGTAGATCACGTGATCATGCAAAAAAAAAAGGTATATAAACACTTGTCAAAGAAATTTATATAATAAACTAACTTATTATAATTACTCTAATAAAAATTTTGAAGACTCCAACTTGAGAATTATAAAAATTTGAGTTCAATAAAAATAGGAGTAGTGCTACTACATTCACAGTATTTTCACAATAATTTCAGAACAAATCTAACATGGTAAGCTGTTATTGATTTTAATTTGGGTCAAATACTAATATTATTTTTTTACCCACCAATAACAACTTTTTGCATAAAATTTATTGTAAAAATTTTATGGACATAGCATTACTCCTAAATTAATTTTGCCCCCAAACATGATTCTTAATCATTTAAAAAAAAAAAAAAAACTTAAATAACAATAATAACTATTAGCCCAAATAACAACAAACATGAACCAAACAAAAGACCAAATAACAACAAGTTAAAAAATTATTCAACAAAAAACCTATTATAAAACAAAAAGATAAAATTTGTAGTTCGTTCAATATGTTCAAAAAAAATAATTTCTAATTTCATTTTTCCTTAAAAAATGGTACCAAGAAAAATATTGTAGTAATTTAAATTTCTTAGTGAGCACCCTAAATAAAATTCCTATAGTTGCCACTGTCTTTGTCGGGACTGTTCAATATATATAGGCAAAAATACAAAATTGACTCTCTAATTTTTAGCCTCTGTCATTTCAATCTTCTAACTTTGAGTTTTGTTATTTCAGTTCTCTAAGTTTCAAGTTTTGTCAATGTAATATTCTATTAGTTATCAGTTACTCCTCCCATTAAGTTTGGCCTTGTTTTTTTCTTAAATAAATTTTGTAATTAAAAGAAAATGAAAAAAAAAAAAAATGTAAGGGGAACGATGTTGTTCCTCTTCCGCTGAAATCAAAATCGAAAAATGGAAAAATCTCTCTCTCTCTCCCTCTCTCTCTCAAATCCACCATCATATATGCATTATGCTTTAAAGTAGACAACCACCAAACATAGAGCTTTCTCTCTAAAACTAGAAGAGAAAGTCTCTGTTCTTATTCGTTGCTTCTATCAGGTAAGCTTTTTTTCTATAAGATTCAAGTTTAATCTCTTTTTCCTCATCGTTTTCGTCACTTTGATCTATATCTAAAGTTTCAATTTCAAAGAAATCTTATTATTCTGTTTTTTTTTTTTTTTTTCAATTTGTATAACAAAAGTTGTAAATAATGAAACGAAAATCATTTTCTCTGTGATTCTTATCAGCAGGAAAAGTAGTAGTTCAAGAACTGAAAAAGAAAATGCAAACCGACTTGTCGTCAAGCACTATCACTGCGAACACCATGTCCACCTCGTCGTTCAAGTCGCAACTATTCCATCCAAACGATGTCATTTACAGCTCTCTCTACTCTCCTCCGACCTACTCCTCCAACTCAGTGAATTCGAACTCGGTCTCCAACTCTAACTCCAACTCCAACTCCAACTCCAATCGCCTATACCACTCTCAAACCGTACAGGAGCACCAGGAGATCGTGAACCGGAATTCGCTGTACCTCACTCGCCTCCGTGAGGCAACCGTAGAAGTGGAGGCTCTCCGCCAGGAGAACAGCCACCTCCACGTCGTCAACTGCAAGCTCAACAAGCAACTCAGCCTCCTCATCCACGCTTTGCTCCGCTCCTCCACCACCTCCAACGACTTCACCACTGCCACATCGTTTTCTACTCTCGACGCCGCATTTCGAAGGTTGAGAATCGGAGGAGTTGGAGGAGGAATGAATGAAGGAAGCGATCACGATCATAATCAGATCCCCTAGGATGACGTGGTGGCAGTGCCAAATCTGATTGAGAGTCCGACGAGCGTGATTGAGAAAAATAAACGTTTATCTGGTTGAGGATGAAGACTGAAGGGGGGGGACCTTCAATGTTTTCTTTCTTTTCTTTTCTTTTCTTTTTTCTTTTTTTTTTCAGATTTTTTTATTTTCTTTTAATTACAAAAATTATTTAAAAAAAAAAAAAAAAAGGGTCGAACTTAATGGCAGCAATAACTGAGACCTAACAGAATACTATATTAACAAAAATTGAAATTTAAAGGACTGAAATAACAAAACTGAAAGTTAGAAGATTGAAATGACAAAAGCTAAAAGTTAGAGGGTTAGTTTTGCATTTTTGCCATATATATATGACAAAATTTAGTTACAAAATTTGTTGTAACCTAGAACTACAACATTACTCAATATCATTTTATTGGAGACGAATTTTGACAAATCCACCATTGATTACATTTTCATCTTATATCTTCTATGCTTGCAAAATTTTTAGAAAAGTAAAGAATAATAGCTATGTTATCAATAAATTGTTTAAATTGCGAGTTTTTGCAATTTAAAATTATGCATAAAATATAAGTCTATAGATCATATGGTAAATAATATCCAATTAACAAAAATTTAACAAGTGTATTAAGAGTGTTAAGGACAAGTAATCCAACGGTTAGATTTTTAAAGTATATAGTAATGTTAATGATATTGAGTAAGATTGTACCCTAAGGTCATATATATATTGGAGAAGAAAATCACGACTTTTTATTAAAGAAGGCTATCTAATCAGCCTGAAGAACATTAGAAACGTCTGGGGGAATATCTTCCATCCAGACCAACAAATGAGGACATAATATTGCTCATCTTGCTAAAGAATGAGCAACTGCATTACAATGCCTATGCACATGAGAAAGACTACAACTTTGGAAAAAGGTTGTGAGGTACTTTACATCCTCTGCTAAGTGGCCAAATTGAGCCAAGGAATGGCTGTTGAATTGAAGAGCGTTGATGATAATTGCATAATCCCCCCTCAAGAATGACTTTGGTTACTCCGATCTCAATTGCTAATTCTAGAGCATTTCGTGCCGCTAGGGTCTCTACCTATAGAACAGTTGAAGGTAATTGAATTTGCTGTGAGAGGGAGGCCATGACTAGACCCGCCTCATTTTGTACCACAACACCAATACCAACACGACTCTCTTGACTGAAAAGAGCTCCATCAAAGTTAATCTTGAAACTGGAATTATCTGGAGTGTTTAATAAGAGTAGTATTTATATATGTAGACCCTTTTTTTTTTTTTTTTTTTAATTTTTAGAATCATGTAGACCTATATATGCATGATATGTATTAGCAAATATAAATATATGTAATCATATCATGTCTTATATTATATGCATAAAGTTTATCTTGTTTGTGCCAAGTGATCACTTGCTTATTGTTATATATATATATATATATATATATATATATATATATATTGACATTGTTTTATACTGATTATCTTCTTCTTCCTCTTTTTCTTTTTATGTAGTGTGATGTATTAATTAATATTATCTTTTTTTAAGTTATTAATATTATTCTTCTTGTTTCTTCTCTATCTCTTGACACGTTCTTTTTTGGATCCCTTTCACTATAAAACCCCCCTCTTTCTCATATACTTATCCTCCTCTCATATCTCAACCATCCATCCTTACCTAACATACCTCCTATCATGACACTTGTCTCTGTCTGTATCTGAAGAAAATGGCGGAAGGAACCTGCTTAGCTGTGACTTATAATGTTAGGTCACTTCCTCATCAATGCAGTTGATAAAACTGTTGTCCACCATTTAATGCGGAGACGATAGGCTATTCCAAACTAGAAACTTCCTCTATGATCACTTATTCACTCCCTTCATAGCCTTCTTTCCACCTAGAATGCTTCAGAGTCCTATGACTCATCCCTTCCTCTCCTTGGATGACTTTCCTTCTCGGGCCTGTGGCTCGTGGCATCCCCTCACCAATATTACAACTCTTCAACTTCATCCTCGGTCCCCAGACACCCACAATAGCCCCCTAAAACTTTCACTGATAACCCTGAGGTGAAAGCGAAATTTTAGTCACACAAGCTGACTATATACATGCCACTCACATTCCCATGTGATAACGTCATTTCACCTGTCTCCAACACACTCCTGATGCTTCGGAGTCCATGATCTCACATTTATGGTGTCAAGCGGCTGCTTGTCTCCCCACATTCTATGAATCGATCAAGATCCTACAGTCCTTTTTTTCCCTCATTTATGAGCGGGAAAGTTACCACCCACTTTTTACTACTATAAAAGGAGAATTTTGGGCTAGCTGAAGTTCATTTACGCATTCTGGCAATTTGAGTTGAAGCAAGCTCCCGAAGAGAATTCTTTCCCTTTGCTTGTAGGTGTGTTCATTCTCCTGTTTCTATTTTTGCACAAACTCAATCCTTCACACCATAAACCTCTATGGGTAGATACGTTAAGTTAGTGGATACTCCCGATGCTAAGGCTGCCTTTAGGGCACAATATAGGATTCCCAACAGTGTTGAAATTTGACACTGTTAAAATGGTGAATGGTTGGTCTTGAACAGACCTCCTGAATCCATCGTCATTCCTATGATTGCTTTCATTGAAGGTGGGATGGAACTTTCCATGGGAAGGGTTACTAAAGACTATTTAATAAACTATAGGTTGACCCCTACCTAGTGCTCCCCAAATGTCTTTAGGGTCCTCGGGTGCGTAGATACGTTAAATAAGAAAATGGGGACCAACCTTACTTGGTATGATGTAAACTGTGTATACAACTGCCAAAAAAGGGAGAAAACTAAATATTACATCAAATGTAAAGTCCCCTCCGTTAGGTTGATCTCCTGCCTACTTGATTCAGGTAAGGGTATGGACGAGGACCTCCTCATCATCTCGGGAGACTGGTACGATAGATTGCACTGTCCCACCCATGAAGGGGAACCAAGTAGGGTTCCCGAAAACCGTAGATACACATAGGATGTCACATAACTTTATCAATCTAAAAGAATTTTTTCTTTATTAACTCACAACTTTTACTGTTTTCTTTGGCAAACGAATACCATATAGCCCCAGCCAAGCATTTGGAGAACTTTATAGACTTGAACCAAATCCTCATGTCAGAGATCTTCTTACACAAGGACGGTCAACTTTGAGCTACTCACATCATCCTCGGATACAATCCTTCCACCAAATGCTTCCAAAGCCTGAAGAACGTAATCAGAGTTGGGGATCCCAGACTAGATTTGATTGACATTGCCGTTCTAGGCTTTCTAGTAGCAAGACCTCCTCCTGCTGGAACTCAGGATGCTTAGCTTCCATCCCCTCTTACAACCCGCATACTATACTCCCAAGAACAACCCCTACCCGCGGATGAGGAAGCAAAAGAGCCCACCTCTGAACCTGTGCAAGAAGTGACAGACAAAGACTTCGAGGTTTTTTACCACCAAAATGCTCCTAGCGCATCACAAGCTTGTACTTCAGAAGGGATAAGTTTCAAAGAGAAGAACCTAGACTTGCTTACCTTACTCACAGCCCACACTGAGGGCTCTTCCCTAACTATGGCAGTGGTGCCTCGCCCACCCACTCCTGCCGCAACACGCGCATTGTTCGTTGATGCTGCGGACAAGAAAAGAAAAATAGGCCAGGAAAGCAAGGGCTCTGAGGACGCTGAGGAGGGGGAGGTCACCCAATCCTCCCAGCAACCCCCAGCTAAAGAAGTCTGAAACAGAAAGGGGCAGTCGAAGAAGTCTACAACTACTAAAACTTCCAAGGAGGTTAAGGGAGACCAATCAAAGAAGGCCTCCATTTGGAGGCCCATCTTCACCCTCAGCTTAGGCAATCCAATACTAGATGATGCCAACCTAAAGGACCCTAAAATGGTAGCTCAGGCTTTGTGGCAAAATGCCTAGAGAAGACATTATGCTTGCTTGAAGATATGGTAGAGCTGAGGTCCTTCAGGAAGTATGAGGTCTTCCTTGTCTTGAAACAAGATCTCACCAAGGTACATGACTACTCCCATTTACTTGTAACGTTAGCTTGTTCATGCGCAATATGATACTTACATTCTTTTTTTTTTTTTTTTTTTGTAGTCCATCCAAGCTACCTTTATGGTCGAGGAATGGGTAGACCATTCTCTGGACTTGGTGAGAAAGGCAAAGAATAAATTAGAGGCTGCTAAAAAAGCCCACACAAAGGCGGACAAGAGGCTCAAAGAAACTCTTACCCAGCTGACCGAGGTGGAGAAGGCTTAGAAGAATGCTAAGTCTACCTTAAAGAGCTCTGAAAAACAGGTTGCTGAAGCCTTAAAGGCCCAGAGAAGGGCTGAGAACTGGATGGCTCTGACTGTGGTAGAGCTTAAATAAGTTAAGAAGCAGCTAAAGGCCAAGAAGGCTAAGATGTCAAGGTCGAGCAGGCAACCTATGACATAGGCGTGACTAAGATAGCTGAGAGTCTTACTACCCAACTCAAGGATGTCGCTCGAGCCTTCTATTTGGAGGTGTAGGGGCAAGGCCTGAATGTTGCTAGCGTTAGTACCGAATCAAAGCTCAAGGCTCCTGAGAAGGTCTACTACCCCTTAGCCTTGCGTTTGGTGCCCACTCCCCCACCCCCTCAACAAATCCCAGCCATGCTCCCCCCTTCTCCTCGAACTAGCCTTTCTCCATTCCCTCTTCCATTCTGGCCAAGGGCAAAGAAAAAAAAAGAACTGCCACCTCCAGCTGATGTGTTGGACATAGAGGCAGAAGAAGAAGTGGTCAAAGTGTCTTAACTGAAGAGGAAGAAGAGGGAAAAGGAACAAGAGAAGAAGGGAGCAAAGGAAAAGGAGCCCTCCACCTAGCTTAGCTTTAGACTAGGGAACACATAGTCAATTTTGTAACAGGCTCAAGTATAGTTAGTGCCCCTTTTTCCTTTTCAGTTGTATCTCAATTTCTTTATCTCTAATGAAAAAAGTTTAAAATTCATTTAACTCATTTTCTCTTCTTTTTTTTTTTTTTACTGTTTACTTTGCAATCATTAATTTATACCTTATGTTACTTCCTTTCCTTTATAACAATCTCAGCATGGCAATCTGCCACTTAATCATAACATAATGAGTAAACTAACTCATAGGACTTAAGCAAATTATTAACCAATACTTACTTTAAATTGGACTTGGAATCTCAAAACAAACTCACTGGTACCAATCCTAAAACTCGAGGAAGTGCCCAAGGCACTTTACTTTTCTATCCATTTAAGCAACCTTTTGCAAGGACCACTTGGATCCCCACTTGTGACCCTAAGAGCTACATCAGATTTAAATTCTACCCAACACTTAGTATATTTCACGCAATGTTAATTTACCCCAGACTTGTGACCAGAGAAGTCAAACAAGGACTAGATTCTGTTTAACACTTAGAATATTTCATGCAATGTTAATTTACCCTAGGCTTGTGACCCGAGGAGTCAGACAAGGACTAGGTTCTATTTAACACTTAAAATATTTCATGCAATGTTAATTTACCCTAGGCTTGTGACCCAAGGTGTCAGACAAGGGCTATGTTCTGTTTAACACTTAGAATACTTCATGCAATGTTAATTTACCCTAGGCTTGTGACCATAGTTTTAAAAACTGGACCGGACCGGCCGGTCCAACCGGTTTAATCGGGAATCGGCTTCTAATCCGGTCCGGTTATGGTAAAAAACCGAAAATGAGTTTAAAACCGGTAAATAGTAAAAACCATCCGGTTCAACCTGAAAACCGAAAATTGAAGTGGTCGAACTGGTTAATGACCAGTTGGGGTTTTTTGACTTCTCCATTAAAACTACATCATTTTGGTCCTCAATAAAATCCTAAAACTATCCCTAAGCCTAATCAGATTAGTCTATCATCTCAGTCTCACCATCATCCCGCCTCACTCTACCTGAAAAAATCCATGCGAACAAGAACCAAAAACACCAGCCAAAAAAAAAACATATCGGAAACCCACAAACCCGGTAATCCAAAACCCATGAACCCATAATTCTCGCCTTCACCGATCATGGTGCTGTTTTACTGCCGTTTGACTAAGCATAGAGCTTTGATGGGTTGGTGGCTAGGCAAATCTGATGGTTATGCACTGGACAAATCTGATGGGTCGACGGTGAGTGAAGGAAGAAAGGGAAAAAAAAAAAAAAAACAAAAAGGAAAGGGTGAGCTTCAATGGAAGATTTGGATTGGCTAGAGAAAGAGAGGAAAAACAAAAGGGGAGAGGTTGAAGAACCAGAGAACGTACAAAAGAAAAAAAAAAAAAAACAAAAGGAAATAGAGAAAGTGAGAAACAGCTCAAAGTGAGAGAAAGAGCTTTGAGCAATTTTTTTGGACTTTTTAGATAAGGAGTGGAGACTCAGGAGAGGACTATCTTTTTTAAATGTGGTTGGATACTTGGATGTCCTTTGGCCACATTGGTGGTTAGGTGGGAGAGGTAGAATTTTTTTTTTTTTTTTTTTTGAGAAATACATTTGTGATGGCTTCCGTGAGTTTGAAACTCAGGAGAGGACTATCTTTTTTAAATGTGGTTGGATACTTGGATGTCCTTTGGCCACGTTGGTGGTTAGGTGGGAGAGGTAGATTTTTTTTTTTTTTTTTTTTTGAGAAATACATTTGTGATGGCTAAAAGGCAAATAATTATTTGCACTTCATATGCCAGTAAGGTTATTGCAATATTCAAGACAAGTATAAAATATTTTTATAATAAATACACATTTTTTACAAAAAATATTTAGATGTGAAATTATTTTAACATAGATAAATATTTTTTAAATTAAATAATGGTTTTGTTAAAAATACTGAAAATTATATATGATTATAAAACTTTAAAACCAAAAACTTTTTTTTTGGTAGTTTGTTTAGGTTAACTTCTTTTTCTTCCACTAAAAAAATGATAATTTATTTTTCTTTTAATTTGAGTTAAATTTAACATGAAAATACTTCTAAAATTTTATATCTTTTTTTAATAAATATCAGTAGCTATACCTATATTCTTATTTATTTATTTTTATTTTTTATAATTTTTTATTTATTAATTAAATTATTTATGACATCATTGGTTTGACCACCGGTCCGACCCCGGTCCGACCATAAAACCGATAATCAGTCTTTTTTTCGATTCTTTCACCGTACCGATTTTTAAAACCATGCTTGTGACTCGAGGAGTCAAACAAAGACTAGGTTCTGTTTAATACTTAGAATATTTCATAGACTGATTACTTCAGCCATTACACCCACAATAAGACACAACTACTCGAGATATGAGTGGCTAAGGAATTCATAACTTTAATAATAGCGTCATAGATTGTTTACATTCCAAGGATGAGGAATTACATTTTCATCCAAATCTTCTAAGTAATAAGCCCTAATGCCAGTAATGGAAGTGATCATATATGGCCCTTTCCAATTGGGGCCTAGTTTCCCCAGGCAGGGTTCTTTGCTGTTCCCACCACTTTCCTCAAGACCAAGTCTCCCGGAGCTAATGGCCTAGACCTCACCCCCTTATCATACCCTTGCTTAAGTTTCTGTTAGTAATATGTCCTCTTTACCGTTGCCACCTCTCTTTTTTCCTCAGCCAAATCCAGGCTATCTAGGAGTAAACCGTTGTTCTCTTCAACATTGAACCGATCAGTTCTCAAAGTTGGGAATCTAAACTCAAGGGGGATTACTGCCTCTCCCCTATAAGTTATTGAAAAAGGAGTCTTTCCTATTGATTTTTGGGGTATGGTATGATAGGTCCACAATACGTGGAGAAGTTCATTCACCCATTTTCCTTTGGCGTTGTCTAACCTTTCGTCAACTCAGACACTATAACCTTATTGGTGGCTTTGGCCTGTCCATTCCCCTGAGGATAGGCAAGCGTAGAATACCTGTTTCTAATCCCTAACTCTTTACAATATCTTCGGAAGGCTTTACTGTCAAATTGAAGACCATTATCTGAGATTAGTGTGTGAGGAACTCCAAACCTTGTGACAATATTTCTCTAGATAAACCTCTTAGCATCCATGTCCCTAATATTAGCAAGTGGCTCAGCTTTCACCCACTTGATAAAGTAGTTTGTGCTGACGAGGAGCCATCTTCGGTTCCCTATAACTCGGGGAAATGGTCCCACCAAATCCAAGCTCTACTGAGCGAACGGCCAAGGGCTAGATAATGGATTCAAGACTCCCCTTGGCTAATGAATATTTGGGGCATACCTCTAACATTGGTCACATTTCTTCATATAGTCCTAGGAGGTTCTTTGCATACTAAGCCACCAATATCCTTAGGGGAAGGCCCTTTGCGCCAATGACCTACCCCCTGTATGACTCCTACATTTGCCTTCATATAACTCTTCCAACAAAAGCTCTACTGCTTCTGGGTGTATGCACAACAAATATGGTCCTGAATAAGAACGCTTGTACAACTTCTGCTTTTTAGATAGCCAATAGCAAGAAGCGCTTCTATGTATCTTCTCTGTCTTACACTTGTCCTTGGGCAATAATCCCTGCATCAGAAAGGCTACTATAGGGTCCATCCAGCTCATTCTCACATGGAGGCTATGAACCCTGACCAAGGATGCCCTCGTGAGACTAGAGTTATCCATATCTTCAACAACAACAACCTGAGATAGACTTGACTCCAGAGAAGTGGCTAGCATTGCCAAAGAATTTACATGAGAGTTCTGCCCCCTAGGGATTTGTTTCAAAACAAAACTCTTAAACTAAGCTTGAGCGTGTTGTACCTTAGCAAGGTATCCCTACATCCTCTCATCCCGAGTTTTAAACTCTCCATTAACTTGGCCCACCACCAACCTAGAATCAGAATGCAACTCCACCACATCCCCACCTAACTGTTTGACCATAGCTACTTCTGCTAATAGAGTTTCATACTCAGCCTCGTTGTTGGTAGCTAGGAAATCCAGTTGTAACGATTTGTCCATTATCAACTTCTTAGGAGTAATTAGCACAATCCTTATCCCTACTCCCTTTCGGTTAGATGCTTCATCTGTATAAACCTCCTAAGGAGGAACAATGATGGCCAACATGACCATTACCTCTAATGCTTTTTCTTCCTTCTCTATTGTACCCTCGGTGAACTCCACCACAAATTTTGCTAGGATCTTCCCTTTTATGGCTGTCTGAGGCATATATTTGACATCATAGGCTCCAAGCATGGTTCCTTATTTAGCAATTCTGCCTGTATAGTCTGATTCCCTTAGAAGAACTTGCAAAGGGAGCTAGGTAAGCACTACCACAGTGTGAGCTTAGAAGTAATGGGGAAGCTTCCTCGTGGCACGCACTATAGCCAATACGGCCCTCTCCAAGGGTAGATAACGTGTCTCGGCCTCCTGTAGGGATTTACTAATATAGTAGATAGGCCTCTGGACCCCATCCTCATTTTTGACCAAGACGAGACTAATAGCGTAGTTTGTAATTGCTAGGTATGCATACAACACTTCTTCCTTATCAGGCTTGAATAGTATTGGAGGACTTGATAAATACTGCTTAAGATCCCGAAAAGTTGTTATGCACTCATCTGTCCAATGAAAGTCCTTCCACTTGTGAAGAAACTAGAAGAAATGACGACATCTGTCCGCAGACCAAGAGATGAACCTATTTAAGGCGGTTTCCATTCCACTCAATTTTTGGACCTCTTTGGATTTCGAGGAGGATGTAAATTGTTAATAGCCTTAATTTGCTCAGGGTTGACTTTAATCCCATGGTGAGTAATCAAGTAGCCTAAAACTTTACTCGAGCTAACCCTAAAAGAACACCTAAAGGTGTTCAGGTGTAACTTATGCTTTCTTAGAACTGAGAATGCCTCCCCTAAATCGGCCAAATGCTCTCCTACCTGCTTACTCTTTACTACAATGTCGTTAATGTACGCCTCCATATTCCTCCCAATCTGTAACTCAAACATTCACATCACCATTCTCTAATATGTGAATCCTGCATTCTTGAGGCTGAAGGGCATTACTCGATAATGGTAGTTCCCATTAAGGGCACGAAAGGATGTCTTCTCTTGATTAGGTAGTGATAGAGGTATCTGATGGTAACCTTGGAAGGCATCCAAGAAACTCTTCCAAGGATGTCCCGCTGTGGCATCCACCAACTGGTCAATTCTAGGAATGGGGAAGGGGTCTTTTGGGCAAACTTTATTCAAATTAGTGAAGTTTACACAGACTCGCCACTTCCCATTCTTCTTCTTAACCACCACAGTGTTAGCTAGCCACTCGGGATAGAAGATCTCCTTAATAACTCCAGCTTGCTTTAACTTATTTACCTCTATCCTTACTGCCTTGGCGTGATCTTTAGATGATCGCCAAAGAGGCTATTTATGTGGCACAGCCTTTGGATTAACATTCAATTGATGACATATAAACTCAGGGTCAATCCTTGGAACATCATAAGTACTCCATGCAAAGACATCAACGTTGGCATTTAGAAACTTCACCAACTCCGCTCTTTCTAGGGGTGGCAAATAAGATCTCACTTGGAAATATTGCTCTTAATCCTGTCCTATTACCACTTTCTCCAGCTCCTCGATCAACTCTCCAAATGTCCCAGTCAGCTACCCCCTTACAGGGCCCTTTAGTTGCTATGGGAATGGATCTTTAATCATCGCAGTAGGATCTGAAGGCTGCGGTGTAATCGTTAACACCAAGCACTGTCTAGTTGTGGTCTGGTTACCCACCAATTCTCCCACTCTCTCCTGAGTAGGATATTTGACCTTCAAATGTAAGGTTGAGGACACGACACCCATAACATGAAGCCAGGTCTGGCCAGAATAGTTGTGTAGGGGGCAAATGCTTCTACTACAATAAAGTTAACCTACAGCTCCTCATCCCTAGCTTGTATAGGCAATCTTATCATTCCTCGGGGGACCACCATTTTATTGTCAAAACCTATCAACAGTGAATCATACCTTTCCAGGTCCTCGGGCTTCAAATTTAACCCCTTGTACAAATTAGGGTACATGATCTCTGCCTCACTTCCCTAGTCAATTAGCACCCTCTTTACATCATATCCTCCAATCCTAATGGTTACCATTAGAACGTCATCATGTGGTTGGAGAGTTCCCTCCTCATTTTCCTCAAAGAAACCTAAGGTAGGGGTGACCATCAGCTTAGCTCTTTTAGGGACTTTATCACCAACCTACAGGTCATAACCTCCATTCATGGACATAATCCTAGTAGCCAAGCCCCCACTATTCCCTGGCTTGGTGAAGATCACATTGATAGTACCTAATGCTGGCTGAAGAGCGTTATCCCTATGAAACTTAGTACCTGAGTGTTCGAACTATCCTGTAGGCTGATGTAAAAACCGATTGAGCTTCCCTGCCCTCGCCAATTGACTCAGGTGATCTCGCAGGGTTCTACAATCCTTTGTAGTATGTCCTCTGTCTTGATGGTAGTGGCAATAAAGGTTTTGGTTTCTCCTGGATGAGTCCCCACCCATCTTATTAGGTTACTTAAAATAAGACTCATTTTTAATTTTTTCCAATATTTGATACACTGACTCTTTAAACAATGAGTTGACCAACTGAACTCCCATGAATGACATTTGATCAAGCAACTCCGTTTGGGGGTGATTACCTTAGTATCCTCCTCCCCGAGGATCCCTCCTCGCTGGGAACATTTTAGCCTTGCCTTTTCCCTATATTTGGTCCTCCTCTATCCGCTTATACTTATTTATGCGATCCATAAGTTGGCGCATGTTCAAGAAAAACTTCATTGTCAACGACTTCCTCAATTTGTGCTCGGCAGGGAGCCCAACCTTGAAGGTCCTCACGGCCACATCCTCAAAGTTTCCATCAATCTCATTATATGTTTCCCAATATCTGTCCAAGTAAGTCTTGAGGGTCTCTCTTTCCCTCATTGCCATAGATACCAGAGAGTCTACTGGCTTGGAGACCTTGCTACATGTTATGAATCTAGCCCCAAATGCCCTCGTTAGCTCCTCGAAAGACCCCACTAATCCTTCCTCCAAGGCATCAAACAAACGCATAGCCACAGGTCCAAGACTGGAAGAGCTTCATTGTTGGCATGAACCACCATCTTCTAATTAAAGTGGTTGACATGCTCCACGGGATCAGTCCTTCTATTGTAAACAACAAATGTCAGCTAAGAAAACTGATGAGGAAGTTTGGCCTTGTTAATCCTTCTAACGAAGGGTGACTTAGAAATCTGCTGTAAGGCCTTACTCATTGCATCATTTCTCATGCCATGGTGGGAAGACATTTTCTCATGCCTATTACAGCTCTTCTCCCACTTGTCCTAGCACGAAAAGGTTGAATAGGACTCACTAGATGGAGTTCTGGACCTGTGATGAAATGAACGGTCCCTGCTTCCCTGGAACTATCACTTGGTGGGGAGGATAGGCTTCTTTTTTCACGCTCCTACGCCTTAGCTAACTGCGCAAGCGATCTATTTCCAGTTGCAACTTCCGTGTCTCTTGATCATACGAGACATGACTCCTAGTCTTTGAGTGACTCTACTTAGTACGCTCAGTGTGGTAAGACTCCACCATAACACTTGGGGTACGTTGCCTATCCCTCATTCACTCAAGTTAAAAAACTAGTTCTCCCTTTGCGAGCCAATTGACTCCTTCCTATCTTAGCCTACGTTAGCCATAAATGCTCAAGACGAATCCACCACACCTTGTTGCTTCCCACAGATGGCGCCAATTGTAAGGACCAAAAAATCTAGCAGCCCAGGTCCACTTATAATAGTGGATTGAACAATTCAACCTTAGCCCAAATCAATAAAATTTGTAAGAGAGGGAAACAAACAACTAAAAAAGGGGGAGGGGGGGTCCGCTGAGGAAGAAAATAAGTAAGAAAAGACTAATATTGTCAATTGGATAAACCATTTGTTTTGTACAAGTTGGCCCGAGGAGGCCACATTTACATAAGAAATATTACTATTCACTCTCTTTTCTCTCAAACTTAAAAATATAATGACTAAAATGAAACATATCAAAAAAAGATGAACACTATTTTTAAAATAGGACAAAGTTTAACCACAAAATTTTACAGTACTACATATTTCAAAAATCTAACTGTTGGGTTGCATGTTTTTAACGCTTTTAATATGCATGTCAAATTTTGTGTCAATCTGACATTGTTTACCACATAACCTATAAGATTATATTTTATATATAATTTTAAACTATAAAAAAATAGCAATTTAAACAATTTATTAATGACATAACTATTGATCTTTTATTTTCTAGAAATTTTGCAAGCGTGAAATATAAAAAGAAAATGTAATCCAATAATCAATTTGTCAAAATTCACCTCCAATAAAAAGATATTGAGTAAAGTTGTAGTTTAAGATTACAACTAATTTTGTAGCAAAACTTTGTCATTTCAAATATGAGACAAAGGTTGAAGAGTAAATGTGCAATTAAACTTAAAGGAAACACTCACAATTTTCCATAATTCAGCTCAAAGGTGTTTATAATTTCGTAGTTTAACCGCGTGCAAAGATAGGAATTCTCTAGACTTGCAACTTTCGGGGCCTCCATAGCAGAGGAGTAGTCATTTATTAAAGTCCAAATTGTAGAAGAAATCAATGAGCTTGTTTTCTTTTAATATACAACAATAATGATACAAGAGATACAAAATAATGAAGAAATAGAGATTTAAGGGGACGGACATTGCATTGGATTAGGGGCATCTTTTGAATCAAAAAGTTACTAATCAATAGAGAGAGTTGTAGGTAAAGCAGGTGGCAACAATTGAGGATATGCAAATGAAGAGTGAAGGAAGTAGGGTGATATTCAAGAGTCTACTCTCGCTCAAGTACCCCGCCAAGGTTATTGTGCCATCTGCAATCACTCGTGCAATTGTCCCAGCTTCTGTTGAAAGTAGCCCACCATTATAGGTTCCACGGGAAAGCCGGGATGACATGACCCGAGAGAGGAGTGCCAAGTTGATACCTGGACCAATGATTGAGGAAAGTTATAACATTTTATTTTCAGGATCCTAAGAACTTGGCAACAAATTCAAATATTCACAGAGAGTATATTCTGGTACTTTAGTTCACAAATCAATACAGGATTTTTAAAGTCTATACCAAACTGTTGTTGGGAATGCACCACAAGTTTTGGAGCTGATAAATGTACAATTTTTTTTTTATAATTATGAGGTACTGAGAAATGATACATTTACTAAACATGAGACAATAAGACATGATGCTTTTTTATCTTGAAAATGGAGAAAATTTAACTTTAAAGAATCACAATTGAAGAAGCCCGTCCAGGCTTGTATTAATATATAAACTGAAAATATTTTAGCCTGAATTCATTCATGAAAGGTAGTGGAATATCATAAAGCTAATTGATACTATTTATATTGTGCCAAAATCCAGATTCAATTAAGATGGTTTTCATATTATGTTAATACCTTTAAGTAACGTATAATTTGGTGTTTGTGGTTTGAGTTTTCTAAACTTATGGTTGGTAGATAATAAATATAGCATACCATTTACAGATAGATAAAGGCACCAAATTGGATGTCCATAACTTAAAAGGTCGGCAACAATGTTAAATATAGAGACAATTGGTGGAAATTGGTGACGTAGGACATTGGACATGGGAGTGGGTGAAGGCAACGTGGAGATTCATCATTGCCCACCTGTCAGCTGCCTTTCTCTAGCATAAGAAGAAAACCAATTGTTTCCCAGCCAAAGGGCAGCAGCAGCAGAAATTTATTACTATCTAAAAGGAGGTCAGATGTGATCATTGTGGGGCAAAAGAAAGAAAAAGTAAAAAATAAAATATCGTTTCCTAGCCCAGGGGTCCAGCAGAAATTTTATTTCAAACCAAAAGAGTCCAGATGTGACCATTATGGGTTCCCTTTTATTCTAGTGCTTTGTTAAAAAATATTCAAACAATTTTAGCTCACAACAATCTTCACCATCATCCTGTGATTGTGGAACATGCTAGCATTTACAGATGCTCAGCAATGGCTGGCTTTTTGAAATGAAGTCCACCATATATCCCTCACTGTGAACAATGAGAAAATGAGTGGGTTAGAGACAAAGGCCGCAATGCTGCTCTGCCTGAGACAGAGTCTACCAAGATTGACTTTGACATAGGCATAGGAATGGGTTCCATACCCACAGACCATTGTGGACGCAAGAATGCCAAGCAACTCACCGTGCTGCTGGTTGCTTGAGGTCAGGGTGAAATGTGTGGGTCACCTAGCTACAGAAGTGGTGGTTGGATGCTTCAATGAGAGAGAGAGAGAGAGAGAGAGAACAAAGTTTGAGGATGAAATTGACAAAATCGAAACTTAAAAAGCCAAAATAATAATAACCCCGCAATTTGGACTCCAGCCTCTTTTATTTTTTATGTTTTATTTTTTTATTTTTTTTTTTCACTTCTTGAGGAGCCACTTCCTCTACTTGTCCTAAAATGCATCGATTAAAATTTTCATTTCAATTGGAATTTGGATATTCATCACGTGCAATTATACTCTTTCATACATACTATTCATTATCACAAATAACAAAATAATTTAACCAAACAATATCTCACCTTCAAGTACTTCAGCAGAAACAAACAAGATGAGTCCTGAGCAGACATACTGAGGCACAGAATATGGAACTATTATATGGAAACTCAGGAGTATGCCTATGAAAACCATAATTTCAGATGCCAATAAAATTTGCCTGCAATCAGATCATTGAAAATTAATGCATTGGCAGTTTCTGAAAAACATATCCAGAACTTTAGATAAAAATTAAGTTAATGTTAATAATTACCTGTCTTCAAACATGTTGCTTATGTAGTTTCCAACAACAATGTTTACTGGAAGAACTGTGAGGCCAAGGGAAGCAAGAAAAATTGCCACTGTGCTTGTAGACCACTTAAAGTAGTATGTGGTAACGACACTAGATTCTGAGAGTAAAATCTCCATTACGTATTTGAGCATGAAATATATCAACAACTGAACCTGATGAATCATAGAGATTCAATTAGAGAATGTGTAGAAACTCAGCTCCAACCAAAAATTAATGTCAGAGAATCGCTATTGAGAAGAAGATTGGGTTCTCAATGATTTTAGAGTCTGTCCATTGGCTTGTACTAATAAAAAACATGACATTAACCAGAATTAATTGGACTGGATTTTGATATTTTAATCATCAGCAGGTCAACAGTGAGGTTCCACTTGACAAGCTGAATTAGGAACAAAAATTTCTGATGCACAATGTGCAATCTGATTGGATAACGTATCTAAACTATCTGTTAATCCCCTTTTTAATGTGGCGGGGAAAAAAGGTTTTAATATAGAAGCAAAAATTCTTATTCACCTTCTTATTATATTTCATGTAAAATCTGGACTTCTAGCTTCATTGTAATGACTAAGTGAATTTGCAATATTGATATTAAGCAAATTAAGAAGTTCATAAATCCATAAACATAATATGTATCAGCAATGTAGTATAAATTTAAAAAGCACATATATTGGCAGGTCAAACTTAAAAATATTTTTTATTTTATTTTTTCAATTTCGACAAAAAAGGAAGAAAAGTGAAGGTGCTATGATGCAGGACAGGGTAGAAGAAAAGAGATAAAGGTAACAGTAGATAAAGCAGGACAAATCCTAAGCTCACCACCTAGAAATTCCCTGAAAACCTTAGGGATTACCACCTAAGGGTGCTTGGCATCAACACCAGACCAGAAAACATTCACCTATCAAAGAAAATTTCTAATTCAAATTGTACTTCATGATCACAAAGGCCACTATTTTAATAGGACTTGGATTACATCAATATGGAAAGTTCTAATCATGCTACAATTAAATCACATAAAATCCTAAATCACAATAAAGACCGAATTCAAAAAGAAAACTGATTTAAAACTGAAGAATAAATTCCGAAATAATTTTGGTGCTCCTTGCATCATACTTCCTTGGTTGGAGAAAACTCAACCTCAGGTTTTGAAGTGCTCAAGGATAAGAAATTTTGTACTTGATAATTGCAATAACTCTTGAAGCACATCTGGCTACATTAAGAACAAATAAGCGTTTTGTTTCACCATGTTAAATGCTTCTAGAATGATAAAATCAATGGGTGGAATAAATGATACAAACGTCTCTTGTTCTATAGGAAGCAACATCAGATCAAGCTTCTCTACTTCATCGATCATGGAGGGTTGATTAATATTATTGGCATCAAACTCAACTTTAATTTCATATGAATCCTCTAAATATTCACTCTCAAGCTGAATTTTTGCCTCATCAAGTCGTGATTCTTCAACAGGTTGAATTGGATCTACTACACATGGTTTAGGTGGTACTAACTGTACATCTGTGGCACTTTTATTACTTTTTCATCACAAATTTGTGGTGCCTCAATATTATTGGGTGGAGGCCATTATGTTGCCTAGTTGGGCTTTTATACCTAGTGCTTTCTTGGACTGTTTCTTGGAGGACCTTCAGTATGTCTTCCAATGTTACTGGGATGAACTTAGGACTACAAAGTGTTCGAGCACTCATCTCATCTTCTTCAAATTGTGCCACATAACCAGTAGCGAGTCTATCTCACTAACTTAGATTGTTTCTTTGATCGAAAAAGTTACCATGATAATATTTGGACAAATCTCTCTTTTTTTGATAGGATGAAGTAATATATTTCTCTCTGAGTTTTTCTTTCACTTTTTCCCAGTTGGTTATGGGAGGCTTGTCCTTAAACCCAAGGTTTTCAATATCCTTCCAATAGTCCCTAGCTCACCTATTAGTTTCATCTTGGCAAACCTAGCCATTTTTATATATGTTAGAATGGCTTGTGTCATTGCCAAACCACGTAAATTCCTTATGTCATATTTTTCTTCTCTCTCTTCTTTAACCTTGTGTAAACACATTATTTCACGATTTTTCACAACAATATATGATAAATCAACTTGATCAAAGAATTGATTCATCTTACTTAACCAAGTGATGAGGATCCGTGGGTCTAGACAACCATCAAATGTAGGTGCCAAGATTACATTAATATGGAAAGTTCTAATCATACCCCAACTAAATCCCATAAAAGTACAAATCACAACAAAGATCAAATTCCAAATTCAAATTTAAAAAAGAAAACTAGTTCAAAATTAAAAAAATAATTCTGAAATAATTTTGGTGCTCCTTGCATTATATATATATATGAAGGACAGAACAACAAAACCATGTTATGTCATTATGCTAAACTAATATTTGATGTCAATGATGACATCAAAGATATAATTATCAATTTTACAAAACTCATATAAAATTCTGAGTCAATTGCATACCTTTACGGAGGGTGTAAGTAGTCTATATGCTGATCGAATTGAAGTTGCTGGTTGGCAAGGGTCCTTAGAAGCTTCTTCGCTTTCATCACGTTCTTGCTCACCATCTTCATCTTGTTGCCTATCTTCTGAAGAACTAGCAAGCAATGGCTGTTTAAGTCCATTCTCAAGTGCATCATTCTCTACCACCACTGTCATTCAAGATCCACCATCAGAAGTAAGCATATTGAAGAGAGAACATTATTGTCAAAAGATATTTTTATTTTTTTATTAACACGTAATAAATGATCATGTAAACCACCAGTATGAATGACAGATTGACGGTGCAGTTAGTAATTTAAATTTTTGAAGTTTATAGAATAAGAAAACAATTTTAAGAGTAAATATTAGATAACTATGTTCACACTAAAGGGTTAATGCTTCAATAGTTCAATTTACAGCCTCCAAATGATCTAACACGGACAGAATCACATTTGCAAGATATCAACCAAAAAGCATTACCATCTAAATCAACATACCAGCATTAGATTCCTGTGGTATATGATTTTCCTCAATTTCACGAGAAGGTTCTTTAAATGAGATCCACAACCAAATTAAGTACAAAAGCCAAGCAACAGCCATAACCCAGCCAGGCAAAGTTTCCTGATTGAATGTAAGCTTGTAGATCTTAAAATTAGTTTGAAGCAAACCAGCTAGAGCAGGACCACAAGCCATTCCAAGAGCACTAGCACTAACAAAACCTGCTGATGCCTGCATGCGGATTTTTTGTGGTACACAATCACTGATATACCTCCGGTTAACAGCTCTAGCAGAACCCAGTCTGCAATTTGAGAAGAGTGACCATGTCAACACATATCATGAGGTATAAATAAGAGTCATCTAACCAAAATTTAAGCCTTAATCATAATCTATAAATCTTACCACCTTACATTATTTCTAGTTTTCAGTTCAATCTGAGTCCTCTAATCATAATTTAAGATCTAATGCTGCACTGCAGTGTACAAAAATGAGTTTCTTGTCAATTCTAGAACCAATAAATGGTTTTCTAGTTTTTTTTTTTTTTCTCCAATCAGACAATAAAATAATATGGTGGCCTCAATAACAGGGCAGAAACCAATCTTATTGGTTGTATTTTTATACCAAATAAAAGCCTGAGTATAGCTAAACAGTTTGGTGAAATGAGAATTTTCACTCGCTATCTGACTAGCTTCATGCTGCCTTCTTAATTTGAAAGAATTAGGCCCCATCATGCTTTTTTTAAAACCCATAATTTGGGTACTGAGTTCAGTGCAGGCTCCAAGACCTGACACCAGTTAAAATTCTCCTTGAAATATATGCACGTGTGTGTGTACGCCTGCGCAAATATATGACCTAATCTAATTTGAAAATAACTGATTAAAATATTTGAATGTCTCCTCTGTGCGTGTGTGCACGCATGCACGCGTGCATATGTATATAAATTAATTTTTTGCAGTTATGCTGACTTATAATATTTAAATTTGATCTTTCATATTGCAATAAAGTAAATAAGAATGCCATTCCCTTACTAGAATGTTGCACTCCTCATGCAAAGCATGAGCAGATCCACATAGTCTCTCAATAAAATGCACAAATATCACATGCTTGAAGTTATTCCTACCAAGTAATGAGTCCAGAGGAAAAGCAAGACTACTTACCCACACAAAAGACGTCCGATTAGGAGAACTGCTATTGAATTAAAATCATAAGCCAATGCGTACAAGATGTTTCCCACAAAAAGAACTACACTGCTAAATACAAGAGGTCTGAAGTATGTTTTATTTGACCATGCACTAAAATAGACTGAGGAAAACACCTGCGCAACAGCCATTGCCCCAATTACAATACCACAAACTGTTGCTGCAGCTCCAAGGCTCAAGGAGTAGTCATCTGCTGTAGGGACAACAATATATGTATTGACCATATAAAGAAATGTGTTCACCAAGTTCAAAAGAAGCGACATAAAATGGTAGTTCTGATCATCAACTTGTTCCTCAACAGGAGTAGGGAACTCTTCTTGCATAATGAGTGCATGTTGTGCCAAAAAGTTGAGGAAATTTGTTGAGTGGGTTAACCTGTCCACAGCTGCTTTTATTGAATCAATGACAGGATCCTGCAGATGAAAACTAGTAAATACCATAGTAAATCGCCAGCCTTATGGCTGCTTTCCAACCAAAAATATATAACTACAACTCATTCAGTAATATATATATATATATATATATAAACCGGGAGTAAGAAAAATTGAGACAGAAAAAAAACCATGAAAACTTGAACTGGTTGCATTGAGTATACATAACAGAACCTGGAGGGGAGGAGCGGACTGATCATATATTGATAAGTAGCTTCCCTGACGGTCCTGAAGTTCATGAAGATTACGTGATATGGCTCCCACAACAGCCCCTATTCCCTGCAAGTTCCATTCATCCAGGGAAAAAAAGTTTTTAGAAGTATTTTGAAGTGTTTAAATGTTTAAATAGGAAGGTTAGCCAAAAAATAAAAAAGAGGAAATAGGAAAAGAACATCAACACATTACCACATGCTTAAACACTTGCTGCAACTGGGAATATGGATGATTTGCACGAGTCTTGATATAGTCATTAGTGAATCTATAACCAAAGCGTTTATCAAACTTCTTCAGTATCTTACGCAGACCAATAGCATTTACCTCAACAAAAAAGAGAAGCTTTAAAAGATCTTGTCCCACTGCTCTATAAGCTTGTCGTAATTCACATATTTGGGATATTTTGGGCTGTTGCTGAAGGGCATCATGCTGTTCATCAAGTTTAGCTAGCCTGCTTGCAAGTAGCCCTTGTTGCTCCAACAGAAAAAGGACAATCTTCTCAATCTGAAATATTAAGAAGAAATTAAGTAGAAACATTTCATGGTCAACCTCAAGTAAAGAACAGCAGAAGTTAAAACATCCATGATGGCAGCATATGCAAGAAGTTCCTGCTTCAATTTATTTTTTTTAATTCAATAGTTTCGAGGGGGGAGGGGAGAGGGGGGATTTGAACCCTGGATGTCATGAACACACACCAAGAGGTGCCAACCAATTGAGCAACAAGGCTCTTGGCAATATATATTAGGCAAGCAATACAATGACAGACACACACACTCGTGAATTTATACATGTATATGTACAGATATGTAGGTATACATCAGCACAAGAGCCCGTGCAACTTACAGCACTTCCATAGTTTGAACATATCTTGCATTGTCACCAAGACAGTAAGAAAGATACAAAAGTGAAACACAACCATCAAAATACATTCCTCAAGTTTGATCCTATGTAAGGGTAGCTTATTATGGACATCACACAGTTCATTGCATGTCTAAGAGGCATGGCAGAACTTCCATTTTAATTACCAGAACATCACATGTGTCCTCACTTATCTTAAAGACTGACAGATCTTCCAACATCACTTCCAAAAAGGTAATGAGGTTCATTTTAAGAAGTTGATTCCATTAGAAAACCTACTACAACTTAACTATAAAAAATGCTCATGCTAATCAATGTTCAACAGCTCAACGGATTGCTTAATCAAGCATAATGACAAGGTGGATGCATGATCCACAAACCCATCTGCCAAGAATTCATCTAGAGTTAATGAACCTATCAACATTTTCAGTATATATGATATGTTGAAACTTCAATGTGCACTCAGTTTGACACAATGCATATGTGATTCAATAACCAATTTGTGAATGACAGAGATATAGACAAGACACAGATAAAAACATGCACACAACATACCTGATTATCCAACATTCTTGAGAAATCCTTGAGAACATGCTGACGATCTTGTGTCCCAACTTCAATTTGTTGAGCATATTGTTTTACTTTTTTCTTCATCAGTTTATAGTTGATGTAATATCTGAAAGAAATAATAAAATGAATATCGACAGCAGGATCCTAATTACAATAAAATTGAATATGTTGTCCAATTTAATATTTAGCAACAGGTTGTAAATCTCAACTTTGTATAAGTGCATTGTTTATATGTGTGCCTACACTAAGTTGGAGAAATATGTAATTTCATGTCAGTGCAACTTCTTTGTTTTGGTTGCCTTCAAACAAAAAGATTGATAAGAATCTTTAAGGAAGTCACATACAAGCTATCATATTTAGCAAAACAGGCTTTTTATCAAAAAATTATTTGCTATTTCTACAGAAAGATTGCACCCCCTAAAAGCCTTTAATTATAAAGGTATCATTTCAGCAGGTTTTGTGTGTTTTGTGGAGAGCAACTAAATTTTGGAATGAATGAGTTTTTGTGCAGCAATTTACAAATGGAGTCAGGCAATGGACTACACAAAGCGACTACACAAAGCTGTGTTTTGCAGGTTCAGATCAAGGTCTGGTTAAATACTGTGGGATAGGTTGCTGCCACCTGCCACTTTCAGAGGTAATGTAAGGATCAAGAAATTGTTTCAGCCACTTTCATATATTCCCTCCATCCCAAAATAGACAGGGTGATTGCAAATGGCATGTAAACATAAAAATCTTCTAAAAATGCCCTTAGGTGGGCCAAGAAGAAGCATTTTTGTTTGAAGAAAGGATGATTCAAATTTTAAGGGTGGTGGATTCAAATGTAAGGATAATATAGGAAGTCAAATGGATAAATAATTTCACTGTTTAAAACTCCCACATATTTTAAGATGGCCCAAAAAGGAAACCGCTCCTGGAGGGACAGATCAACAGAACAATAGAGAGTTTATCAATCAGTAATGAGATAAGGTTTCTATTGGAAAATGTATGTAAGTAGTTGTCAGGAGTAAGTGAGGGCTGAGGGCATGCTGTGGACATGTAGATCTGCTGTGTGTGACCTTGGGGTTAGTATCTTGGTTGAAACCGTTGTATTCATGCCTTTTTCTCTTTTTGCTATCAAGAGGTTTACATGCCTCCCTTAAAAATCTACAAGCTTTAAAATGATTGCAATAGATTGACAAAAAATCAACTCATTTGAGTTACAATGGCCATTAGACAAGATGAGCAATTTACTATCTTATCACCATGACTTATTCATAAGTAGATAGCATAATGATGTATCCAAAATTCATTGAATACGTTTTTTCTTTTCTAATTTTTAAGAGAAAGCTTTCTCGAAGAAATCAGAATGAATTATATTCTGAGCAATGCAAAAAATTAGACATACACATTTCAACATACCCTTGCCATTCTAGAATTTGTCTTTCCTTCAACTTCTTCCCAAAGGCAACCATCTTTCACTAAAAATAAAATTATATATGCTGATGTGAGAAGATAACTAGAAGTCCACAGAAACATATACAACAGAAGTTTGCATTTCCTGGTTACAATGATACCAGGAGCTGTTCCAGCATTAAAAGATAATGAGAAAAGAAAACAATAACAGATATAATTTGCATATTATGTTGCCATAAAACTTCTCGTAGAACCACCATGTTTCTGCTGGCCTAAAATTCAGCTCTCAGGAATAAAATTATTTAAAGATTCAAAATAAATGACTACTTCAGTGCTGTTGTAGACCTTTTACCATGTCAGAGGTATAAAATATAGTGCCAGAAAGTCATACACAAAACCTGACAGCTATGATTGAATAAGATTTTGTGCTTGAGGGCAAAATGTGGTCTCCTTTCACAGATTAAACAGCACAATATCTCTTCTTCTTTTTTTCCTAATGACTAATAGGCCAATATCTTTTGTATTGAAAAGAAGTAAAATTAATTAGTACATACACGTATGCTATTTTACATGGAAGCCTTAAAAGTAAGTAAATCTGTCAGAAACATGACAGAGCCATACCTTTTTTTTTCCCTAATGAATAATAGGCAATATCTTTTATTTTGCAAAGAAGTAAAATTGATTAGTACATACACGTATATTATTACATAGAGCCTTTAAAATGAAGTAAATCTATCAGACACAACTACATGTTCACTTTGAGACATGTACCTAAATGGAATACCTGACAAATGAAGATATAAATACTACTTGATTTACTAGAATTCCCAACTTAAAATGCTCCTAAAGTGAAGAATTCATCTTGGGCAAAATGTCAATTATCTCGTGCGATAGAACAAGATAACTAGTCCATTTTACAGATAAACAAACTCCCATATGTCCTAACAATTGAAGGTTAGACAAGTCGAAGAACTAGACATACACCAAATCCTCACGTGGACTTAAGTCCACGCAACATAGCATTTCAGACAGATTGAAAATCTACAACTCCACTTTCTTATAGAGCCAGACAAGCACAATTAACAATATTGAACACCTTACATAAAACCCAATTCCTAGATAGTAAAGAAGACTTACATCTGACCTTTTAAAAAAAAAAAAAAAAAATTATAAACTATTCTTTGGAAGAAAAGAATAAACATGAGAATCCAGCCCTTGAAAATTAATCTTAGCTAGCTGCAACACTAGACTTCTCAACTCCCAATCCCAACTCGATACAAAACCCGTCACTTTTCTGTATTATTTGAATACTGAAAACCTATCATAAAGCCATAAATTGGGCATGTAATTGCCACATCAGTCATGATATGAGTCCAACTAAATCCAGCTGAAAAAGGATAGCGTGTTTAAATTTCCTTTCTCCCAAACAATTAATTTAAACAAACCTCAGTACTGTTCTTATTCAACTGAACGGCTTATCGGTTTATCAGTCAAACTTATCATGCCTTACACAAAGTTTATGTAAAGCCACCAATTCCTAAATTTATGATAAGCCATCAATCATTAGAGCTGTGATTGCTAATCAAATTAGCATATTGACTAGTCAGCTTATCTAATTCCGTGAACATGTTTACCATTATCTCGTAAAAACCACCGAATTTGACCAAGCCCATTTCAAACAAATCCAAATTAATCAAGTTCTAGTATCACATAGTCAGCTATTTCAGATTCACAAACTATACTCATTAAGAAATTTTTTTTTTAATTAATTAAATTAAAATCTTCACAGCTATGAATATAGTATATATTATTCCGAACAATATACCAGTAAGCTAAATATTATGCTCAAATTGAAAATTTGAACTGCAGAGAAGTTTTCGTTCCTGCTCTGTTTGGCTGCCGAGAAAAAGAAAAAACGAAAACTAGTTTCTTAATTAATAATATAGTCTTCTTTGATAGGTTTCCTATAACTTAAAAAACCTGAGACGCGGAATTTCGAAATTCGAATCTCGTTTTCTTTTTCTAAGTTGCCAAACGGAGCACGAATTCAAAGAAAACAAATACATAAAAAAACAACAAATAAATAAATAATTCGCTCATAGAAAATGCATTACCGACGTGAATTTCGGAAATCTCGCTATAACGCTACGAGTCTGAGCACACGAAACGAAACGCAAAGTTTGTTTGTTTGTTTGTTTGTTTTTGTTTTTGGTTATATATAGATGACCATCAACGAACACAGCTATAGCAACAACAAGCTAGCAGCAAGACGTAAACAATGGAGGAAGCATATTCTTATTGGAAACCAAATGGAAACTGTTTTACGAAGCAACTCTCGATCTCGACGCGAATTTCGGAAACATTTTGTTAAGAAATGGAGATTCGGGATTCAGAGAGAGCAGAACAGAAAATAGTGCTACGTTTGTTTGATAGAATGAGAATATCTGAATATATACAATATATACTGATACCTTAAATATAAAAGGGGTTGAGATTTTTTTTTTTGCTAAGAAAGGGGTTGAGATTTTGAGAGGTGGTAGAGTTGGCTTTGCTATATTTTTTCTTTTGATAGGTTCTATGTTTTTTCTTACCATACAAAGAAAGCAAGCAAGCTGTTATCTGAAGGTACAAGTACTTGATTTGTTTGGAATGGAATTGGAATTTTGGAGAATGAGTGTGGGCAATTTGGGCAAAATGAAAGATACCCCCCCCCCCAAAAAAAAAAAAACAACAACAACAAAAAACAAAAAAAGATTGGCCCTTTGTTTCTCTAGTGAGGAGAGATTGGAATCTCTGATAAATATTGAGGGGTCGAAATCAACTTAGGAATTATCATCTTTTAGACCTTCACTGCCCTTTATGTATAATAACCATCCAATTATTATGAGAGCACAATGAGAGTGTGTGTGATTGTGAGAGAGAATGATGAGAGTGCTTTATTTAGATTCGGACAGTTCAATATATATATATATATATATATCATATCATGTTATATCATCTATATATCATCTATATATCTATATATATATATATATAAAACCGAAACTTCTGAAACTCTCACAATTTTCCACATCATCACTATTTTCTTTTTCTTTTTAGTTTAGATTCTTTTTATTTTAGGTTTTATATCTTATATAGAATTCACCATAAGAAAAATAGACAAAAGTTTGAATTTTTATTAATATCAAAAATATTGAAAAACGTATACAAACTTGGAGGCCTATTTAAGAGCTTCAAAAAACTTGATGGACAAGAAAATATTTTCTAAAATAAGCCCTAATTAATACCTAACCATAATAGGAACCAAATTTGACCTAAAAAACATTTTTTTTGCATAAAAATACCAAAATTAAATAATTACAAAAATTAGGTTTCAAAAAAAAAAAAAAAACTCACATAACACGTTAGAATTTTATAAAAAAAAGGACTCACCAAAAAAAAAAAAAAAAAAAACTTTAGGATTAAGAAAAAAAGAGAGAGACTCCTAGTCAGACTCTCTCTTCTCTCCTTAAAACCCTAGCAATTACCATCTCAAAACTCTAAACTTAACTTCACTTTAAGATTAAAAAAATAAGAAGGAGAGAGACTCACGTAAAAAAAAATAAAAAAAAAGGACGTAGATTTTGTCTTTTTTATTTGCTTTCATATGTGCCTGAAATTTTCATTTTATCTTATTGTTTTATTATGTTTAGAATTGATTTTCTTCTAAGTATTTGGGTTAATCTCTATATTTTGATAGTGTTTTTATGGGTTTGGTTTTTGGGTTGAAATTTCTAATAATTATTTTATATTATATATGGCAGGTGAAGCATCTCTATTTTTTGGAGAAAAATCAAAGCTGCAACCTATGTCTTTCCGCTCAAGGTGTGGTAAATTTTTATTTGGTATATTATATATGAATTTTTTGAATTTAAAGGGTTTTGTTTGGTTTTGAAGTAGAATTTAGGGATTCTATAAAATTTGGAAGCTCTAAGTTTTGGAGTTTTTGGTATTTGCGTCTCAGTAGGTTGATCTTAATTCTTTACTTTATATGTTCTTGCTTTATTGAGAATTTTTATTCGGGTTCATGTGATTTTTTGCTTTCTTAATTAAAGCTTTGATTTTTGGTTGATTAATTATTTGTTTGGATTAATTTCAATTAATTATTTGTTTGGATTCAACGTAAAAGATAATGGAATTAGGTGTTATAAATTTGATAATGTTCTATGTTTTGAATTGTTATTGTTATTACTACGACTAAATAAGATTTGTTTTTATCTTTATTGTTTATATCAGTTTTGAGTGTATGTTTATATATAACTTTTGGGAATTTTGCTTTATTAATTTAAAAATTGTAAATTATTTTGTAGGTTTCAGTAACTATGCACCTGCAGTAAGACATTGACAATATAAGCACATATATACGGTATTAACATTTTATAAAAATCTTTCTTACAACCCAATAACATTCTACATTAGACAACACTTCTAAACTATAGAAAAGTATAGAAGTTAAATATTTCTTCCCATTGTATTTTATTTAATTATGACAAATCTATTTTTTTTTAAACGCTAACTAGCAAAATGTCTGTAATATGCATATTATTAACCTAATTTTCTATTTCTAAATTTCTTAGATTTTATTATATCAATCTTTTTTTCTTTTAAATTCTTGGTGAGCAAATCAGTCTCTCACTAATTCTTTTATATTAGATGTTGGTTAATTGTCCTTTTATTTAACTATCCCGTGCATCGCACGAGTTAGTGACTAGTATTATATATAATAAAAGTTGGGCTTAGACGCCGTGGTTATGCCAAGTGACTTCACCGAATTGCAGAAATTTTCTTAGATTTTTAGATTTTAAGAAAAAATATATATAATTTTTCTTCTCCTATAATTTCTAAGTGGATATTGGACACTCAAGTTAACCTAACAATATTGGACACATAGTGCTAAAAATAAGGAAAGATTTTGATGAACACAAAAACTTAATAATTTAATAATATATAACAATCTCTTCTTTGGATAAATATAGATTTATCTTAAGGGAAAAAAACAATTTGGTAAAATTAGGTTTTTTTTTTTCTTATAAAAATTTTAAACGTCCCATAAAAATAAAAATAAAAAGTTTAAAGGATAGAATTAGAGTCCCACATAAATTAATGAGTTTTTTTTTTTTTTTTGGAAACCACGTGAATTAAGGAGTTTGAATAGCACACATAATGGTATGTAGCATATGGTGATATATATTAAGTGTAATATTTATTTTTGTTGTTATCCAAATTTTTGCAATTTGGTTTCTTAAAAACTCTATATTAACATAGACTCCAAGAAGTTTAGGGTGTTTGATTTTTACTTGGTTTCCTTTTAGGTGGAGTGTATATATATTCACGGTTATTAGGTGGTTTTTTTTTTATTCTCCAACCTATTGTATGGTTTTTTGGTTTAGTCTTCCATTCTTCTATCTACAGCACCTACAAAGGTATGTATTTGTATACTATGATTTTTTTATTATTATAATCAAATTGAATAGGTGTTTTTTTTTTTTTTAATTATTATAACATGTTTTACTTCCCAATTCTCATTGTATCTTCAAAGTTATTTTCAATTATCAATGCAAACTTACTGCCAACATTTTAACTTTTAGTTTTTTTATTAAAAAAAATATTGAAGTTTGTGTGTATATATAAACCCTCTTTTTTCTTTTGTAGGGTGAAACTCACCCAAGTTTTGGTGTCTCATCCCCATCTTTCAAAGACAAAAATTAAATTATCATGTGAGTTTCTCCACTTTCATTTTTTTTTTTTAAGTTTAGTAATTTGGATTGTTCTTGACTATTGAATTATGGTTACCACCTAAATATGCTTTCAATTATTATTTTTGGCTTGATTATAAATATTGAATTCAAGGTTTTTCCATTTATATATGCAATGGTGAGTACTTAAGCTTTAAAGCTTAATATATATAATGCAAACTCCCTGAATACTTTTTTTTTTCTTAGAAAAAAGAAAAGAAAAGAAAAAGAGTTATGTAGTTATCTATCATCTTCCATTACTAGACTTATATTTTATTTTTTTATTATTATATAAAAACCTTAGTCTTACACAATATGCATTCATTAAGAAAAGAAAAGAAAAAGAGTTATATGGTTATTTATCATCTTCCATTAATAGACTTATATTTGATTTATTATTATTATTATTATTATTATATAAAATCCTTAGTCAGACACAAAATGCATTCATTATATAACCCAAAGTAAAAGATTACTTTATTTTTATTATTTAATTTTAATTAAATTAATAAAAAATTTCTTCAGTTTGCAACTACACATCATCTATATGTATATATATATATATATATATATATATATATATATATATATCATATCCTGTCATATTATATTATATTATATATAATAAAAGTTGGGCTTAGACGTCGTGGTTACGCCACATGACTTCACTAAACTGCAGAAATTTTATTAAATTTTTAGAATTTTAAAGAATTAAAAAGGAATAGTATACTTCATTAAGTCGTTTATCTCAAAAAAAAAAAAAAAAAAAAAAAAAAAAAACACTATCACTTGCTTCACGTAACTATCATTAAGTAGTTTATCTAAGGAAGAAAAAAAAAACTACTTCTTCTTTTTTTGTATTAACTTAAACGTAAACAAAAAAAATTAAAAAAATCTAATAACCATCTAGGTAATAACCTTAACTATTTTTTTGGGATAAAATATACCTAAACTTTTTAATTAGGTAAGCTCCTTTTTCTTTTTGTTCATATCAAATTATCAACTCTTTCACAACTTAAAATTATCTAATATAAAAATGAGGGTATACTATCATAACTCTAATTCATTCTTATCATTAAGTAGTTTATCTTAAAAAAAAAAAAAAAAAAAAGTGCTTCATATCTAAGGTAAGTGTATATCTATAATAAAAAAAATATTGGAAAAAAATAATATTTCTTCACGTTAAAGAACGTAAAATACATATATATATCTAATAACAATCTAACTAATAACGTTAACTATTTTTTTGGGATAAATTATTTTTAAAAAAACCTAATATGTAATTAAACCTAAACTTCTTAATTGGGTAAACTCCATTTTCTTTTTGTTTATATCAAGTTATCAACTTCTTCACAGCTTAAAATTATCTAATATAAAAGTAGGGATATATATACGGTTGGGGTATTTTTTTCCTTTTCCTATTGTACATTTTGTTGATATTATTTAAATACGTTTTATGTATTTGTTGTCTTTTGTTTTCATAACAAGTGAAGACAATTCTGTATCAATTCTATAGCCATATTTCTTTTGTGCTACTGAGATCAGGTTTGTAATCTAGATGTAGAACTTTGCAATTTTTTTTTTTTCATTTACACTAAGTTTATGTATAAAACTGTGCATTGCATGGAAAAAATTAGAACAAAGGTTTTATTTCTCGAATAGTTCTATCTTTTAAAAGTGGCCAATTTTATGTCTAAAGATTTTAATCATTAATATTATTGTTAACAATACTGCAAATCACTTATATTGTAGATTCATTAGATATAAAATTCATATACAAATAGTTTGATATATGTAACTACAAATGATATTATAGCACAATTGGCATGTTAGAAGATAATTTTGTATTGAGGTGCTATCATTTTATATTTGATGTACTAATGCAATTTATTCCTTTTGTTTAATAATAACTTATTTGGTATAATAATTATATGTATTCTATAAAGTTTAACATAAAACCGTGCAACGCATGGGCCTTTAACTAGTCTATATATAAAACCAAAACCTCTGAAGCTCTCACAATTTTCCACATCATCACTATTTTCTTTTTCTTTTTTATTTGAGATTCTTTTTATTTTAAGTTTTATATCTTATATAGAATCCACCATAAGAACAATAGACAAAAGTTTGAATTTTTATTAATATCAATAATATTGAAAAACGTATACAAACTTGGAGGCCTATTTAAAAGCTCCATAAAACTTGATGGTCAAGAAAATATATTCTAAAATAAGCCCTAATTAATACCTAACCATAATAGGAACCAAATTTGACCTAAAAAAACATTAAAAGAACCTAAAAACAAGGAAATAAATCACCTAGAATGAAAATAACGTTTTTTGCATAAAAATACCAAAATTAAATAATTACAAAAATTAAATTGTAAATTCTATCCTACATCAACTTATCACAAAAATCATCATCTATATATATATATATATATATATATATAACCGAATCCTCTGAAGCTCCACAATTTTCCACGTCATCACTATTTTTTTTCTTTTTATTTTAAATTCTTTTTATTCTAGGTTCTATATCTTATATATTTATTATTTCTCTTCAACAAGTAATTATCTTTTCAGTGTTACAATAGTTTAGTTTAAGTAAAACTCTATTAGATATATTTTATTGACCACTCCAGAGCTTATCATGTCATTATTATTATTTATATATAATATAAAATTGAAGATTAAAAATTAATTATAATTTTTTAAGATACCTCACGTTAGAATTAAAAAAAAAAATGACTCACTAGGTTTCAAAAAAATATTAAAAAAAAAAACTTTAGGATTTAAGAAAAAAAGAAAGAGACTTCTGATAGGATTCTCTCTTCTCTCCTTAAAACCCTAGCAATTGCCATCTCAAAACCCTAAATTTAAAATTCACTTTAAGATTAAAAAAAGAACAAGAAGAGAGACTCACGTAAAAATAAAAAATAAAAAAAAAAGACACGTAGGTTCTTTCTTTTTTTATTTGCCTTCATATGTGCTTGAGATTTTCATTCTATCTTATTCTTTTGTTATGTTTAGAATTGATTTTCTTTTGAGTATTTGGGTTAATCTCTATATTTTGGTAGTGTTTTTGTGGGTTTAGTTTTTGGGTTGAAATTTCTAATAATTATTTTATATTGTATATGGCAGATGAAGCATCTCTATTTATTGGAGAAAAATCAAAACTGCAACCTATGTTTTCCAACCAAGGAGTGGTAAATTTTTATTTAGTGTATTATATATGAATTTTTTGATCTTAATTCTTTACCTTATATGTTTTTGCTATATTGAGAATTTTTATTTAGGTTCATGTGATTTTTTGTTTTCTTAATTAAAGCTATGATTTTTGGTTGATTGATTATTTGTTTGGATTAATTTCAATTAATTATTTGTTTAGATTCAACTTAAAAGATAATAGAATTAGGTGTTATAATTTTGATAATGTTCCATGTTTTAATTTTGATAATGTTCCATGTTTTGAATTGTTTATATTGTTATTACTATGACTAAGTAAGATTTGTTTATATCTTTGTAGTTTATATTAGTTTTGAGTGTGTGTGCATATATAACTTTTGGGAATTTTGATTTATTAATTTAGGAATTGTAAATTACTTTATAGGTTTCAGTAACTATGCAAGACAATATAAGCATATATATATGGTATAAAATTTTATAAAAATTTTCTTACAACCCAATAACATTCTACGTTAGACAACACTTCTAAACTATAGAAAAGCATAGAAGTTAAATATTTCTTCCTATTGTATTTTATTTAATTATTACAGATCTATTTTTTTTTAAATGCTAACTAGCAAAATGTCTATAATATGCATATTATTGACCCAATTTTCTATTTCTAAATTTCTTAGATTTTATTATATAAATAAATTTTCCGTGCATCGCACGGGTTAGCGACTAATATATATATAAAATCAAAACTTCCGAAATTCCCACAATTTTTTACGTCAGCATAATATTTAAATAAAATTATTTTTTTTGGTCCAAACTTAACAAGGAGTAAAACTCTATCTCTTTGACAAGTCCAACCTAAACTCAAACTCATCATTTTTTTAAAACAAAATTATTTTTTTTAATCCAAACTTAACAAGGAGTGAAACTTTATCTCTCTAACAAGTCCAACTTAAACTCAAACTCAAATATTGATAATTTTTCTTTAATATTTTTTGGCTTTTCAGAAGTTTTAATATCTGAATTTTTAAGTTTTTTTTTTTTTTTTTGGTAGTATTTGAAATTGTCTCACAAATTTTTTGTAAGCCATTGCAATGGTGTAGTTTCTTAATCAATTTAAGATTTTATAAAATTATTTTAGTCTATCTTACAAATAAGTAAGTTCCCGTGCATAGCACGGGTTAGTGACTAGTATACTATATAATAAAAGTTGAGTTTAGGCACCATGGTTGCGCCAAGTGGCTTCATTAAATTGCAATTTTTTTTTTTTAGATTTTTAGATTTTAATAAAAAAAATATATATGATTTTTCTTCTCCTATAATTTCTAAGTTGATAAAAATATTAATTTGATTATAATACAAATTCTTCATCTAATCCTTATTTTTTACAATATATTTGTTCTTATTAATTTCTTTAAAAATTTTAGATTTTTAGATTTTAAGAAAAAATATATACGAATTTTCTTTTCCTATAATTTCTAAGTTGATAAAAATCTTAATTTGATTACTGTGGGGGGGAAGGGTCCAATCTAATGTAGTGGGCCTAGGGCCCCATTTAAGGACTATTGTGCGTCCGAAGAGAAGGAAGTGGTATGGGCAAGGTCCGTCTGAAAGAAGGATACCCGAAAAAGAAAGATGGGTACAATCCGAAGAGGTCGTCATCCGTCCGAAAAGATTCTATTCCTCGGACGTGAATAATATTGATCAATCGAATGTGTAGAAGGTCTGAATGATCTTCCGAGCATTCCTATTGATCAAGATAAGTTCTGAGTATATCTGAAGACGATAAGAATGAGGAAATATCTAAAGGAAAAGCTGCTACCATCGTATTAAAGGCACTGCAACAACTTTTCTAGCCTCATTTATGTGGAGAAGACCCCTGAACAGGGTAACCTTATCTACCACCACTCACAAAAAGCTGGAGAAGATACATGACATGACATGCACTCAAGTAGGAACCTAGATAAAGAACAAGTGGACGATGGAGATGAGAGGGGAGGATGTTATATAAAGAAGAAGGACTCCTAAAAGAGGGGGAGGTTGATTGGTAACCCTAAGAACTGTAACCTGTATTCAATTTATCAGAAGTCTCTTCCGACTCGAACTCACTTAGTCTTTACGTATACTTTTATGCTAGTTTATACTTGCATGCCATAATTAATTGTTATTAGCTCCATAGTTAATCTAGCTCTATCACCCACGCTCTACAAATTTTATTATTTTTGGGTTTGGGCCACAAATCCTGACCTTACAATTACAATCCAAATTCTTCATCTAATCCTTATTTATAATAAAAGTTGTGCTTAGACGCCATGGTTGTGCCAAGAGGCTTCAATAAATTTCAGAAATTTTTTTAAAAATTTTAGATTTTAAGAAAATATATATACAATTTTTCTTCTCCTATAATTTCTAAGTTGATAAAAATCTTAATTTGATTATAATACAAATTCTTCATCTAATCCTTATTTTTTACAATATATTTGTTCTTATTAATTTCTTAAAATTTTTTAGATTTTTAGATTTTAAGAAAAAATATATACAAATTTTCTTCTCCTATAATTTCTAAGTTGATAACAATCTTAATTTGATTACAATCCAAATTCTTCATCTAATCCATCTAATCCTTATTTTTTACAATATATTTGTTCTTATTAATTTTTTTGGATAAATAACAATAAATATTTTAACAAAACGTGCAACCTACAGTAAGTATTTTTGTTAATTTTTTCAAGTTCCTTTTTTTTTGGATAAATATGTATTTTATATCATCTTTTTCCTAATAATCAAGTAACCAAAGAAAGTAGTATTTGATTTACAACTACAACTATATTTGTGTCTATCTAAAATGTTATCAACAAAGCCTAAACTCAATAGGATAGAATTACCTATATATAAAAAGGGTAGAATTTAAATAAAATAAAAAAAGATAAAAAAATACATGAAAGAAAAAAAAGATACAATTAAAAAAAAGTACGTTTTTCTTTTTCATTTTTACTACGTTTCTTCTTCATTTTTATGGATAAATTTGCATCTTATGCCATATTTTTCCTAATAATAAAGTTAAAAAAATAAGTATTTGAGTTTCACTTAAACGTCTTCTTTTTGTTCATATCATCTTCCTCACAACCTGAAATTCTCTCTATATATACACACAGTTTTTTAGTGTATTATTCTTTCTACTACGGACCTTACAATTATTTACTATATTCTTCCCTTCTCCTCTCTACCATACCTACAACCTTGCAGGTATTTTTTTTTTTTTTTTTTTTATCAAATTGAATAGATTTTGTGTATTTGTTACATTTTTATTATATACTATATCATTTTTATAAACAAGTTTTATGGATAGGCTGAAATTCTATGTTTGATCACACCTATTAGCATTTTTTTTTAGGCATCAATATAGCAAGCAATATATTTGTATTTTTTTATTTTCTAATCACATGATTATTTGTTGTTGACATCAATATTTTATTGTACGTGGATTTAATTTGTTATGGTTTTTGTTTGGTGTTTTGTTCCATGTAATCTATCTTCTTTAATTAAAAGCAAAATTTGTTGTTAAACATAAAATTGGATACGAGAGAAAAGAAGGATCTAAAAGAGTTTTTATATCCATCAGTCCAAATTCCTATGTAAGTCTATCTTTACTTAACTTTGTTTTCATTTTTTTTAAAAGTTTAGAAATTTGGATATTTTTTCATTAATGAATTGGGATTTTGGCTTAATTTTGTTTTTAACTGTTTCAATTATTGAATTCATTATTTTTTTCATGTGTAATATTAATATATTTTTATTTAAAAATAATAATATATGTGTTCTTAAAGGCTAAAGCACAATACAATTACAAACATTACTTTAAGTTAGGGTGTTATATTTATTTATTAGTAAGTTAAAATGTTACTTTAAGTTACGGTATTATATTTTTATTTATTATTAAGTTAGAATGTGTGATATAACTTATAACCATTTGAATAAAATCAACACTAAAACAAATTATTAAAATATGAAAGAAAAATTAAATTTCTTTTAGGTGTACAAGTACAATTTATTTTTAATCTTAAATTTTGAATTAATTCTTTTAGGATGATCCCCTCTTCATAAATAAATAGGAATTATTAAAAAAAGTTTTAAAATTTTTTATTGATCATTGTAATCAGATATATTATATATAAGGAAAAAATATAGAAAATTCAATTATTTTTTAGATTTAAAAAAAAATAGATTTTTTTTTTATTTTATCTTTTATACACTCACACACACATAGAGAAAGATTTCATTAATAATTATTATACCAGTTTTACAATTTTCCATGGTTTTTAAAATATTTTATAATTTTTTTTTTTGAAAAAAAAAAATGCTAAACTTGAACTTACATAATATACATCTTCCATGTAACTTAAATTTTTTTTTTTTTCATTTTAATTGTTATTCAATTTAATTATATTATCAACATATTTTTTATTAAGCCGTGCATCGCACGGGCATAATACTAGTATATATATATATATATATATATATAGAGAGAGAGAGAGAGGTTCAAGTTACACCTAGTTTATTCACAAAAGTTACACCTTTTGTGAACCTTTTTTTTTTTTTTTTTGAGAATCTTGTGAACCATTGATTACTATTAGATCTAAGGGTTAAAAACACTCATGGTAGTATCATTATTACTCCCTAGAAATTAGTGATTTAGGCATTAACTCTTCCTCTTTTCTTTCTTTTTGCACTATACTTTCAAGCCTCCATCATGAATGGTGGTTGGAATAATTCTGAAAATAACATCTCAAGTCTTTTCTTCTTCTTAGACTTGTTGTTGGAAATTTTGAAAATAACTCTCAAGTCATTTTCTTCTTGCTAGGCTTGCTGTTGAAAGAATTCTGAATATAACATCCCTATATATAAACAAAATATTTTAGTCAAGATTCTCTCTTAAAGTTAATGTGAAAGTTCTTCTCATGGTTCCTCCACAAAGAAATTTCTTCAACAGAAAACGCGCCATCCAATTAAAAACTCCTTTATAGATACAAGACTATTATTAATGGTGGTAATGGAAATCCAAATTTAAGAAATATATTTTCACTGCAATAGTTTTAGAGCACATGTGGTCTCGTCAACATCAACTATGAAATTACATAGTAACACCAGACGAATAAACAAAAGAGAAGCTCTGTGGCTGCTTTCCGACCCAACTATGAGAATTTTATGAATGGTGGAGGCCTGAAAGTATAGTGCAAAAAGAAAGACAAGAGGAAGAAGATGATGATATGGACAAAAAAAAGAAGTTAATGATGTGGTTTTTTTTTTTTTCCTTTAATAAGAGGAGTTAATGCCTAAATCACTAATTTCTAAAGAGTAATAATGATACTACTATGCATATTTTTTGACCCTTAGATCTAATAGTAATCAATGGTTCACAAAAAGTGTAATTCTTGTGAAATTACACTAGGTGCAACTTGAACCTATCTCATATATATATATACACACACACACACACACACACACTAGCCTCTGAGCATGCGCTTACATGCGTGCCCAAAAACTCTTCTATTTTCTAAATGAAGTTACTCTTCAATAATGAGGATATTTTTGAATCACATAAAAGTTCAGTTGAAAGAGGTGAATCCTCTTATATATAGTATGGATATATATATGACAAAGTGATACCTTTCACAAAACATACACTTTATCAGCAAACATGCTATGAGGCTTAAAAAGATAATGTGAGACCTTTCACAAAAGGCTTTGCTTTCGTGTGGACTTAAGCAACACAGGAACCTAATAAAATTTGAAATAGAGGGTACCATCCATCACTAGTGTATGAAGTCATTTATAAATTTGAGGTTCTGGTTGTATACCCTTTGGATATTTATTTATCTTTGTATTTTCTACTTGTACAACACAACAATAAGATCACTATCTAGAAGATAGATAGGACCGAGCTTTCATATAGATATATACGACAAAGAGAGACCTTTCACAAAACCTACACATTATTAGCCAACATGTTATGAGGATTAGAAAGACAATGTAAGACCTTTCACAAAAGGCTTTATAAAGCTTTCGTGTGTACTTAAGCAACACAGGAACCTAATAAAATTTGAAATAGAGGGGGGCCATCCATCACTAGTGTATGAAGTCATCTACAAATTTGAGGTTTTGGTTGTATATCCCTTTGGATAGTTATTTATCTTTGTATTTTCTACTTGTGCAGCACAATCATAAGATCACTATTTGGAAGATAGATAGGACCAAGCAATAAAACAACATGGCAGAACCATGTGTATTTGTGCATAATTGGTTCTCATCCATAACAACAAAACGGAATAGTAATAGTTTTGTTATTAATCAAAGTTAGGTAGGCTGTAGCTTTTTTTTTTTTTTCCTACCAACAACCTAGCCAAAGAGGTGGAAGAGCCGTGGAGGAGATAAAGAGAGAAACATGCAAAGAGAAAGAGAGAGAGAGAGACAGTAGACATATAATTTTTTTTGGTTTAGAAATAAGTACGGAATGTATTAAATAAAAAAAAAATGAGATCAATTAGAATATTAGCATTAATGAAGGTTTTTTTTTATTACCGTTGGATCTACTTAAATCCAATGGTTTAAAAAATGTGTAACTTTAAAGAGTTACACTAGGTCTAACTTGAACCGATCTCTCTCTCTCTCTCTCTCTCTCTCTCTCTCTCTCTCTCTCTCTCTCTCTCTCTCTCTCTCTATATATATATATATATATATCACAAAGTTTAGCTACAAAATTTGTTTTAACTTAAAACTACAATATTATTCAATATCTTTTTATTGGAAAATTTTGACAAATCCACAATTGGATTACATTTTCATCTTATATTCTCCATGCTTGCAAAATTTCTAGAAAATTAAAAATCAATAGCTATGTCACGACGTTTTATTAAAGGAGGCTATCTAATCAGCCTGAAGAACATTATAAATGTTTGATGGAACATCTTCCATCCAGACCAACAAATGATGACATAATATTACTCATCTTGCTAAAGAATGAGCAATTGCGTTACAATGCCTACGCACATGGGAAAGACTACAACTTTGGAAAAAGGATGCAAGGTACTTACATCCTTTGCTAAGTGGCCAAATTGAGCCAAGGAATGGCTTTTGAATTGAAGAGCGTTGATGAGAATTGCACAATCCCCCTCAAGAATGACCTTGTTTACTCCTATCTCAATTGCTAATTCCAGAGAACTTTGTGCCACTAGGGTCTCTACCTCTAGAACAGTTGAAGGTAATCGATTTACTGTGAGAGGGAGGTCAAGACCAGACCCACTTCGTTTCGTTCCACGACACCAGTAGCAGCACGACTCTCTTGACTGAAAAGAGCTTCATCAAAGTTAATCTTGAAACTGGAATTACCTAGAGTGTTTAATAGGAGTAGTATTTACATAAGTAGACCTATATATGCATGAAATGTATTAGCAAATATAAATATATGTAATCATATCACATCATATACTATAAAAGTTTAGCTTAGAAGCTGTGGTTGCACCAAGTGGCTTCACCAAATTGTAGAAAATTTTTTTAGATTTTAAAAATATTTTTTTACCTATAATTTTTAAGTTGATAAAAATTTTAACTTGATTACAATCCAAATTTTTCATCTAATCCATCTACTATAATTTCTAAGTTAATAAAAATCTTAATTTGATTACAATCCAAATTCTTCCTCTAATCTATTTAATCCTTATTTTTTAAGTGTAGTGTATTATATTCCAAATTTTTCATCTAATCCTTATTTGTACGTGTAGTGTATTATATAATAAAAAAATAAAAAAAAATAAAAAGCAATTTTAACAAAACATGCAACTTATATTAAAAAATAAGTGTTTTAACAAAATATGCTACCTACATTCAACAAAACGTAAAATTTTAAAAAGAGATTAAATTTAGTTGGTTGGTGCCACATACAACTACAACTTACAATTATGTCTATCTAAATATTATCAACAAAGCCTAAAATACTAGGATAGAAAGAAAAAAAAAATCCAAAGTATAAAATATTAAAATGTGTAGTAGTGTACGTACATAGAAGTATAGCTAATCCCATGAATTTATATATATATATATATATATATATATATAAAAAGCCAATAACATTAACAACTTGATCTTTACGGTATATTAGGGAAAAATATTGTAATTAACGTTAACAACTTGATTTTTATGGGTTTTTTTTTTTGATAGGTTGATTTTTATGGTATTTGATTTTAAATAAGTTCCTTTTTTTTTTTTTGGTTGCTTATAACAACTTCTTTACAATTTAAAATTATAGTTTTAAATAGAAGCAACTTCTTATCAACTCTTTTTTTTTCCTTTTTTCTTTTTTTGTTGTTGAAGTTTACCATGATTGAAATTTTGTTTGTTGGATAAATATAGGAATGATTATGGATAATAGTTTACCTACAATTGTGTCTATCTAAATATTATCAACAAAGCCTAAAATAATAGGATAGAAAGAAAACAAAATCCAAAGCATAAAATATTAAAATTTGTAGTTGTGTACGTAGAAGTATAGCTAATCCCATAAATTAAAAATAAATATATATTAAAAAAAAAACCACTTTCATTGGGAGGATATACACACAGGAGGAATTAATAATAAATTTGTTATATACTTTTTTTCAAATATATTTTTTTTAATTTATTTATTTTTTTGGATAAATATCAAATTTTTGCATAACAAAAAAAAAAGGCTATTAACATTAACAAATTGATATTTACTGTATATTAGAGGGAAAAAAATGTAATTAACGTTAACAGCTTGATTTTTATGGTATTTCATTTTAAATAAATTCCTTCTTATTTTTTTGTGCTTATAACAACTTCTTCACAATTTAAAATTATTATTTTAAATAGATACAATTTCTCATCAACTTTTTTTTTTTGGGTTAAAGTTTACCATGGTTGAAATTTTGTTTGTTGGATAAATATAGGAATAATTGTGGATAATAGTTTTTTTTATACCGTGACTCTCATCTTTAGACTTTCAGGTCACTATAAATAATAAAGCCAGATTCATGATTTTTTTTTTTATTAATATTTCTCCAAGTTTCTATCATTTTTTAGGGTTTTTTGTTATTTGTTTTTCTCTCAAATTCAGTCCCTCTTCACTTCAAAAAATAAATTCCCAATTATATTTTATTTATTTATTATTATTCATGTTGTTTTTTATTATATTTTTCCAAGGAGTTTCCTTAAGGTTTCAAAGCACTCGATCAAAATTTTTTCTCAAAAAAATTTCTTGAAGTTTATATTTACACATTTTGTTTTTATAGGGTGAAATTGGGTGCCTCCTTCCTCACTTTCAAAGACAAAAATTCAATTCTTACATAAGTTTATCTACTTTTATTTTTTAATGTCTAGTAATTCGGGTTGTTCATAATATTTAACTATTACATTGAGGTTACCACTTAAATATGCTTTCAATTATCATTTTTTAATTATTGAATTCAGGGTTTTTCATGTAAATTTGCACTTGAGTTTTAATTATGCAAACTCCCTTTATATTTTTCAAGCATCTCCTTTTATATTAGTTGCTTAGTTATTTACCTTATTCCATTCAATTAATTTTGGACTTATATGATTTTTTATTTATGAAAACTCAATCTTCCACAATATACATTCATTATATAACACAAAGTAAAAGGTTACTTTAAAAAAAAAATAGAGCAAACGATTACTTTATTTTTATTATCTTTTTAATTTTAATAAATATAAAAATTATTATTCTTTATTTTCATTAAGTTATATATGATTCTTAATAAAGTTGTGCATCGCACGGGCCTAATACTAGTTGTGGGATACAAAAATTTAATAAGGAAATAATGCCACATGTCATACTTAAGGCCAAGGTGGCCAATGCAATTCCGAGGAGACCATACACTCAGACGATAAGGCCAGAAAGGCGAGCCATGGCCATGTCAATAGCACATTACCAGAGGGAGCCACACTGTAGAGGAAGAGCTTCAGAGAGGGGGTTAGCCTTGACGTAATTGAAAGGATGGTAGCTGCCACCACATTTAATACACCCTACCAAACCCCCTGGCTGCATTTATGTGGAGAAGACCACTGAACAGTTCTGTCTTAGTTGCTGCAACTCACAGAAGACTTAAGAGGGTATCTGATGGGACAAGCACTCGAGTAGTGGTTTATATGATCAACAAATAGAGGGCCAAGATCAGCCAAAAGAGGCTATATAATGTAAGAGATTCTCCAGGGATAGGAAGAGGTTCATCTAAGAATCTATAGAAAAAACACTGTAGCACAAAGAACTAAAATTGTAATCAAGTCTAAGAAGAATATACTCAAGAACTACTCTCCTCGGACTTTGCCGAGGAAGGATTTCTTCGCATAAAACCTATTTTTCTTTGTTTTATTTCAATCTTTAATCCATTGTGAGCACTATCCAACTCATTGAAGCCTAATTTTCAGCCCACTCTCTAATTCATATATATATATATATATATATTGGGCTCCTTGTGCCTTAACCCTGTTACCTTGTGGGCTTAGAATCCAAAACTTGCCCTTACAATTGGCGCTATCTGTGGGAAATACTAGAGTTTTAGTGAGTTCAACGTTTAGCTATGGTGGGTTCAAGTCCTAACCAGGAAGAATTTGTTGGTTCCTAGCACCAAGATCATTTCCTCAACCTTGAATGTAAAAGAGATCGTGAAGTTAGTGTAAATACTACTCAAACTAGTATGAGCCAGTCTTGAAGTAGGAGTCACGTCTCTCATAAAGAGAATACTAGAAGTATGTAGTTGGAGATTGACCATTTGCAGAGGAGGTTACGCCATGAGCAACGGAGAAAGACTCCTTCAAGCTCTGACCCTTCTTTAGATGATGATGGGGATGGCAGCTATAGGCCTAGGTAAAGGACTCCTCCTAGTGAGTCTTTTTCTTATGATGAGGATCACCATTATAAGTGTAGGAATAAGAGTCCATCTTGCAAAGGTCTGGGTAGCGATGCTATAAGTAGAGCTTTTAACCAGATTTCTAAATCTTCTTTTACCCATAGGATTAAAGGTGGGAAGCTCCCTCAGCAATTTACTCAGCCAGCGTTCACCATGTATAATGGCAAAATGGACCCTGTGGAACATATTAGCCACTTCAATTAGAGAATGGTTATTCACTCAAAGAATGAGAGTTTGATGTGCAAGGTGTTCCCATCCAATTTGGGGCCTGTGGCGATGAGATGGTTTGATGTTCTGCAGAAAGTTTCTATTAACTCCTTTAAGGTGCTTACTAGAGCATTTGGAGCTCGTTTTGTTACTTGCAATAAAGTTCCTTAACCCTTAGACTCCCTATTGTCTATGACTATACAAGAATGGAAAACCTTGAAAACGTATTCCGACAAGTACTGGGAAATGTTTGATGAGAAAGATAGGAACTTCGATGATGTGGCTATAAGGACTTTCAAGGTTGGCCTACCTGCCAAGCATGATTTGAGAAAATCTTTGACAAGGAAGCCTGTTAGGAGTGTACGCCAACTCATAGACCACATTGATGAGTATAAGCGGGTTGAAGAGGACCAATAATAAGGGAAAAGGAAAGCTAAAGTGGTCCCGCAGGACAGAAGGGATTTTAGGTCGGATAAATACAACAGTAACCGACCTCGAAGGGATTTTGCTGGGCAATCTGGATCTACTACTACTCAAGTGGTTAGCAATGTGTTCCGAGAGCTTGTGCACCAAATCTTGGAAAAAATTAAAAGTGAGTCGTACTTTAAATGGCCAAAGAAGATGGGGGGGGAAACCCTATGTAGTGTAACCAGAGCCTTCACTGCCAATACCACCAAGAGCGGGGGCACACTACAGAGGATTACAGGACATTTTGGAGTCATTTAGAGCAATTAGTTAAGAGTTGGAAATTGAAGCAATTCCTATATCAACCTAACGGACAGGATAGTCAGGCTGGGTCGGGAGCTTAGAGAGATGCTTCAACAAGACCACATTTAGGTACAATTAGTGTCATTCTTACTGCTCCAGGAAGGACTAGTTCTCAGCCATCCAGGGCGATGTCTATAGCCTGGCCATCTATAGAGGATGCGCCCCTTGATTTTAAAAAAATGGTAGATTAGAGCCTGACCAGCTTTAAGCTTTTCCGATAAGGATAAAGTTGGAACCTTGCAGCCATATGATGATGCCCTAGTAGTTACTCTTAGTATTGGAAGGTATGATGTGAAGAGGATATTGGTGGATCAGGGTAGCGGTGCAAAGATCATGTACCCCGACCTATTTAAGGGGCTAATGCTGAGGCCCAAGGACCTAGCCTGCTATGACTCCCCATCAACATTAAAAGCGGTGGCCCAACATACTGAGGTTTTGACTGTAACTTATAGATCTCACTCCTGATATATCAAAGCAACCTACATCTCATGATCAGGTCCATTATTCTCTCAGGATTTAGAGCTGATGTAAATAGAAGTCATGAGATTTATTATTCATTTGACAGTCGTTAGGAGAATAATAAATTTCACAGCAGTCCAATTCAATATGTCTTAACTCTTAAAACATATCAACATATCAACTAGAAGTCTCCACTTTCATGATCAAGACAAATCATCTTAGTTGATATATTATAGTCTTCACAAATGAAATGCCAAATTTCATCACTGACTACGAGCTAAATTTCATCACTGCTCTCTCCTCTCACATGAGAGGCGGGCCCACACATGGGACTCACTATAGGGCCCACCCCTCATGTGAGAGGAGGGAGCAATGCTCTCGGACTACACTATAATTACTCATTCTTACAATTATCTTATGTTATAGATTGTAATTAGTTACATGTCACTTTCACATGGACCGTTACTTTTTCTTCATTAATTACAACGTGTCATATTAGAGTTGTGGCACAAGATGATGAAGTCCTAGAATTTTTCACTAACTTTGAATGATACTCATAAATCATAACTGTCTCAAGTACAAGACCCAAAACCTAAGAACATTTCCAGCAAATTCTCCAAATTTTTGTACTATTTGGAGAATGAATAATGACTTTTACCTTTTAGCTACCTATTTTTTTAAATACACTTTCCAACATATTCTTTATCCATTCTCTATCTCATTTAAATATTATTTCTTCATTCTTTTTTTTTTAATATTTCTTTATTCTTCCTTTATTCAGTATATTTTTCAAATTCCCAACTGCTATTTTTTTTTTTTTTTAATTTCATAACATTTTCAAATTTTGCAGCAGAAAAATAACAAGAGGAGAGAATATATTTTTTTCTTTTAGTTGTTTGATTTTGTTGGTTGACTTCAATGATCTCACGATGTTGGAATTTGAGAAGACAACAAGAAGAATCCAAGAAAAAAATATAAGGGCAAGGCCTCCTTTCACTTGTTCTGTGAGAAGCAACAAAGAGAGAGTATGAGAGAAAAAAGAAATTTAGAAGCAAGAAAAAGAATTGATATAATAGTAGTTGGTATAATTTTTTAATCAGAAAAATCTTATTGCTAATGTACAGTAGCCCATCAAACTTGATGAGCTACTGTTTATGAGCAAAAAATAAACTGTGATTTAGAGAATCCATTGGAGACCATTTTTTTTGGTTTCATTCTCTATTATAGAGATTATTTTGTTTTTACCTAAGCTATTGAAGATGCTCTAAGTGCCCCAAATACCCCATATTTGGAGTGGGAAATTATAAGTACTATTTCCAATAGTTTCTATTTTTTTTTTTTTTTTTGAGATAAAACAATTATGGAAGAATAAAATATTCAGTAAAATGTACTTAAGAACAAATAGAGAATAATTAAAGCATATGTGTGTACGTGTGTGTGTGTGTATATAAAATTGGGATCGAGGAAGAATAGATATTTTATTGGAAAATAGGTAAGTGAAATAGATAAGTGACTATATATATATATATATAATTGGAATCGAAGAATAGATATTTTATTGGGAAAACAGGTAAGTAAAATAGATAAGTGACTTTTTTCTCCAAATATGGGTGAAAAAACAAAGAGGTTGTTGGAGATACTTTTACACCCCCACACCCCATTTAGGCGTTAATCTCAACTTATCATTAATGTTCAGTTATTTTGATTATAAAATAATCATATTTTCTGTTTCGATTTAGAACTTTTATTAATAGGCTTTTAAACTTTAAATAAAATGGTCAAAAGATCAATTCAAATGTCATATTTTTAGTCACTTTCACATATATTTGAATGAATTTTTGAAACAATAATATTTTACTAATTTCAATCTTTGTTACACTTGCATATTTATATATATAAATTGAATACAATTTATTTCCTTATATAGTTTATCTTTGTTCTTTAATGTATTATATGATTGATTTATATACATTTTTTTAAAATAAACTAATTATTAATTCAATGGCTAAAATAATGATCAAACGGTTCATCTAGTGAACCATCATACTAACTCCTTAGCGGTTCAATGCTTGGTACAATTTTGATAACTATTCACACAGGAGTATTAAATTTGTGTTAAGATGTCCACCATGAACAAAAACAAAACCAAATAGATCTTTTAAGCTTGAAAATCCTTAACAAGGAGCTATAAATTTCTGAATATGTAGGAATTATTTCACAACAAGGTTTAATCATGGGACTCTTTGCATTTTAAAAGGGAAAAAGAGAAGGTTGTTGAAGATTACCATTTTAAGTTCGTTAGGACATATATGTTTTAACTTGTTTAAGAACATATGTCACTTATTTATGTAGATTGGCTAATCCTTTGACAAAACGCACTCTACTTGTAATTGGGTAGTTCTAAGTGTTTTTAATACTTCAAGAAACAATGTTTCAAGGTCAAGTATTGAAGTCATCAAGTCTGTCCAAGAGAAAGTAAGTTGAAGTGCACAGTTTTTAAAGCTCGACACCTCTCGACAGCTACCTCGACACCTACTATCTGTCGAGATTTAAAAAGTCAGATTTCCAATCTGATTTTCTTGGGATCCGTGAATATGTTTTTGGGCTTTCTTTTCTTCTAACCCTAAACATATAAAAGGATTATTTTAAGAGCCGTTTTGGGTGACACAAGTTGCATTATCATTGAGCAATCTCTGGTTAAGCAAATTGTGATCAACAGACGAAGTTCTTGACCTAGTTCATCTTCCATCAAGAAGTTGCTGTGTATTTGCACCATAGGGTTTTGTAACCAAGCATCTTCCTGCTATTCATCATAAAGGATGAACTGAAGAACTTTGCAGCCAACCATTCTTCCTCAGTTGGTGTTCTGAAGTCGCGTACTTGGATCCACGCATTGGTTAGTCACGTACTTGGGAGCTGTGCATCAAAGGTGGAGACTGTCACTACAGATCAAGTCCAATTGGGTATTAGAGTAAGGGTTCAACTGTAGGTTGGTAAGGTACTTAGGATTCCTTTACTTGTAACCGCTTGATTTGATAATAGTGGAGTTTCGGGAGTGGTGACCTGAAAATCACCCGGTGGGGTTTTTGCCATTAGGGTTTTCCCCATTCGTAAACAAATCACCGTGTTATTTATTTTTCCGCTGCTTATTTAATTGTTGGTGATTTGTTTGTGCTTCCATAAAATTGAATGATTAATTGATTAATTAATTACTTGGCTAAATTAATTAATTAGGGTTAATCACAAGGGGTCATTCAGATTGTGACCTATCAAGTGGTATCAGAGCAGGCACACTCTGATTAGGGTTTAATTTTTGCTGTGTTTGATCCATTGACCCCTGTTGTCATGGCTGTAACTGGTTTGAAAAGATCCTTGTTTTCAAATACATCTTGTTTTTCTAATCACTATTTGTTTGAGTGTCTCAGAAAACACAAGTCTAAAAGTTATTTGAATTCCTTTACAATGAATAATGGAAAGGATCTCAGTTTGGCTAAAAGGAAACTAGACTGTCTCAGAGTAAAAATGTGCAAAGGAGTTCGGCTGAGAAGAGTAAAAGTTAAAGACCTAGCTCATCAAAGGCAGTTGAGTGAAAGAACCATTCCCTCTGATCTGTCATCCAAGCATGAAGTGTGTTTCATGATGAAGTCTGCCTTCAAAGTAATGGATACATGTCTATGGTATCTTGACAGTGGTTGCTTAAGACATATGACTGGTGACCGATCTCTCTTCAAGATCTTTGAGCCAAAAAGGGGTGGCAATGTGACTTTCGGTGATGGAAGCAAGTCACAAATTAAGGGGAAAGGAATCATATCTTTACCAGGACTGCCAGACATCGCAAATGTTCTGTATGTAGAAGGTCTAAGGGTTAACCTGTTGAGCATAAGTCAGATATGTGATCAAGACTTCATGGTGCTGTTCTCAAAGGGAAAGTGTCTTGTCATGAATGAGTCTGGAAAGAAGCTTATTAGTGGGGTTCGCACTCTGGACAACTGCTATGGATTGGTTCCTGATGCCGATGTAGTGTGCAATAGCATTCGTTTGCCAAATGAAGAACTATGGCATCAACGAATGGGACATGCTAGTTACAAGCATCTATCCATTGTATCTAAGCATGAATCTGTTTTGGGAATACCAAAGCTTAGCAGAATGAACAATGTAGTGTGTGGACCATGTCAACTTGGGAAACAGAAAAAAGCCAAGCATCCGAGCACTCAGACTTCAGCTACTTCTAGACCATTGGAGCTTTTGCACCTAGATCTTATGGGTCCAACCAAAACCGAGTCTCTTGGTGGAAAAAGGTACATCATGGTTGTGGTAGACGACTTCACTAGATACACTTGGGTCATCTTATTTCGATCCAAGTCTGATGCTCCTGAGCACATTGAGGCTTTATGCACAAGACTGCAGAATGAGAAGAGCTTAAAGATTGATAGAATTCGAAGTGACCATGGTAAAGAATTTGAAAACTCATACATGGAGTTTTTCTGCACAAGATCAAGTATATCTCAAGAGTTCTCTGCTCCTATTACTCCTCAGCAAAATGGTGTGGTAGAAAGAAAGAACAGAGTTATTCAAGAGATAGCCAGAGCCATGTTGCATAACAAAAATGTGGCTCGAAACTTATGGGGAGAAGCCGTAAACACTGCCTGTCATACGGTAAATAGGGTGTACTTCAGACCCGGTACCAAAAAGACCCCCTATGAGTTGTGGAAAGGAAGAAAGCCTAATGTGAAGTATTTCAGGATATTTGGAAGCACTTGCTTCATCCTTAAGGATAGAGAGAATGTGGGAAAATTTGACTCTCGAAGTGATAAAGGCATATTTCTAGGATATTCATCCACAAGCAAGGCTTATCGGGTATTCAACAAGAGAACTCTGAAAGTAATGGAAACAATAAATGTGGTTATTGATGAGTCTTCAGATTCCGGCACTGAGAAAGGCATTGAGGAACTCTCTAAAGAAATTCTTCCTCTTGAGCCTAATAAAGTTCAAGACATTGTTGAATCAGAACCTGTGTCTCCAAGTACTCCTAGTATTGTGGAAAACTCTACAGATGCTCCTACTTCACCAGATTCTGTGTCTCATGAAGAAAAAGGACCCTTCTCTAGAATCAAATTAAATCATCCTCCTGAAGATATTGTGAGAAACATGAATGAACTCACACTAAGGAAACGTACAGTTAACAAATGTGTTGCTAACTTTGTGTCTTATTCCTGTTATTTGTCACAAGTTGAACCGAAGAAAGTTGAGGAAGCACTACAAGATGAAAGTTGGGTAGAAGCAATGCATGATGAACTACTCCAGTTTCAGAGGAATGATGTTTGGACTCTAATACCCAGACCAGAAGGTGAGCACATCATCGATACAAAGTGGATATTCCGCAACAAGACTGATGAAGAAGGCAATGTGATTCGCAACAAGGCCCGCCTTGTAGCTCAAGGATACTCGCAAATGGAGGGAGTAGACTATGATGAAACATTTGCCCCAGTTGCCCGAATGGAGTCAATCAGAATTCTGCTCGCCCTAGCATGTCAGCTGAATTTCAAACTCTATCAGATGGATGTAAAGACTGCATTCTTGAATGGGTTACTCAAAGAGGATGTCTATGTGGCTCAACCAAAAGGATTCATTGATCCACACTTCCCGGATCATGTGCTATACCTTAAAAAGGCACTCTATGGGTTGAAGCAAGCTCCAAGAGCGTGGTATGATAGACTCACACAATATCTGGTGTCACATGGGTTCACAAGAGGAAAGACTGATCAAACTCTCTTCATCAAAAGGGAAGACGACGAGTTGATAATTGCTCAAGTCTATGTTGATGATATCATCTTTGGGTTGACTAAGGATGAATTTGCTCATGACTTCTCAAAACTCATGCAAACCGAGTTCGAGATGAGCATGATTGGAGAATTGACTCACTTCCTAGGATTACAAATCCGTCAACAAGATTCAGGTATATTTCTTTCTCAATCTAAATATGCTAAAAATCTTGTGAAAAAGTTTGGTTTGGAATCTGCTAGTTCTGTTAGAACTCCTATGAGCCCTAATGTGAAACTCACTGTAGACTTGTTAGGTAAGAGTGTTGATCCCTCTCTTTATAGAGGTATGATAGGTAGTCTTCTTTACCTCACTGCCAGTAGACCTAACATTAGTTACAATGTTGGAGTGTGTGCTAGAGATCAAGCTAATCCTAAGGAATCCCACATGACTGCTTTAAAAAGAATCATAAAGTATGTCAATACCACTGCTGAGTTTGGTGTGTGATATAGTAAGGACACTAATGGTGTCTTAACTGGGTACTCTGATGCTAATTGGGCTGGTAATGCTGATGATAGAAAGAGTACTTCGGGGGGTTGTTTTTATGTGGGTAACAATCTTGTCTCTTGGATGAGCAAAAAGCAGAACTCCATCTCATTATCCACTGCGGAAGCTGAATACATTGCTGCTGGTAGTTGCTGCACACAACTTCTCTGGATGCAAAAACTCCTTCATGATTATGGTATTAGTCAAGAGCATCTCACTATCTATTGTGACAATACCAGTGCCATTAATCTCTCTAAGAACCCGGTTCAACATTCTCGAACCTAACACATAGAAATTTGACATCACTTCATTAGGGAGCTTGTCGAAAATGGTACTCTCACTCTTGAATTTGTTCACACTGATGATCAGAAGGCTGACCTGTTTACCAAACCTCTTGATAGCAAACGTTTTGAATTTCTTCGTCAAAACATTGGTGTCATCTCCATGGATTGATATCCTTCTCTTGCCCCTCTTCTTCATGCATATGCATCTAGTTTTTGCATTATTTTGTTTAACATGTTTTTGTGTGTTTTCTTTCAGTTTTGTTTATTTTGTTTTTGATTTAATAAAAAAAAATTTTGAAAAATCAGAAAAATACAAAAATAGTGTGTGTTATGTGTACTTTGGTACTTGTGTACCTTGGATGGTCAATGAAACAAAGTTTTCTAAACTTTGTATCTCTTATAGCTTAGATGAGCATCTCTATGCACAACTAAGCAAGTGAGCTTTGTGGCTTTTGTTTGTGATGAGTAAGATTAGGTTATCTCTTAAAACTTAACACTCATATCACTCTTTTTGACGGGTAGGACTAGAAAATCCTAAGAGAAAGGCATAAATAACCATCTCACCACTGTTGCCCGCCAATCAAAATATGACACCTGTATGCTTCGGCATAACAAAAGTGCAGTGTCAAAGACATTCGTATGCTTCGGCATAGCAAAAGTGTGATGTCAAATGCTTAACATCTTGGGTATTTCTTTTCTCTCTTTTATATACCCATGTATGATGTGCTAAAATAAAAGAAAATATTCAAAGAAAATAAAAAGCAAAAAGATTAAAACTGCTTTAAATATGGTTGCAAGCGTATATTCTAGGAGATGTGGGAGTTATAGGATGTACCTCGAAGGTGATAGTCCCCATCAAACAGTTATGATTGTGTGTGAGTTAAAAGTTATTTTCTCATATCTCAGATCGTCATAACATCTATACACATATGCAATCTTGCGATGTTTTTCACACACAACATGCAATATTCTTTGCTACTTTTGATACATGTGCAGGTACAATGTGATTTGGCCATCACAAAGGTTTTACATGTGCTAATGTATGCTCACTAAACTGTCATAACTTGTTTTTGAAATATAAAATTGGTTAGACTTGTTTAGTGTGTGTGTGTGTGTGTTTTGCATGATCCTTGTGCTTATTTTCATGTTGAGAGATGTTTTTGAGAGGTTTATATGTTGAGTGGATCTTTGGTTGAGATGTGTGTTAGATTGCATTAATGTCTGTGTTTTTCCCTTCTCGAAAAACTGCATTTTTCTGATGGCTCGACACCTCCCTCGACACCTCCTCGATACCTGGTCATCTGTCGAGCTTCTCATGTTGTTTCTTATCACAATCTCGACACCTCTTCGACACCTGATGGATCGATCGAGAAAGTCTCTGTCCTCTCGATAGATTCTCGACACCTGATGGATCAATCGAGACTCTCCTATGCTGTTTGAATCTTCTTTCTCGACACCTGTCTCGATACCTTGTGGATCGATCGAGATTTCTTCTGTCTTCTAGACAGCTTCTCAATACCTGGTCGATCGATCGAACTTCTTGAATCTGCATTTGGCCTTGTACCTCGATACCTCTCGATACCTGTATCTGTCGAAGGCATTTTTCCTCGATACCTTCCTCGACAGTTTCCTCGATACCTCTCAACACCTCAGCTGTCGAGAATTACTAAGGTGCCTATTTAAGTGCTGTTCGCGATTTTTCACTCATTCTCTCGCTCTTTCTCGATCTGTCCGAGGCTCTTTATCTCCCAAACTTGATTTTCTGACTCAAATCTTCAACCCCACTTGGATCTTGCTCATTCCTTGCTTCAATCTCTTAGTAAGATCACTTTTCCCTTTCTTTTTCATGCATTTCATGTTTGAAAACCTAGTTTTTGGAATTTTCATAAAAATTTGGGGTTTTTCAAAATTGTTGAGTTTTTCTTGAAATTTTGGGTTGGGTTTGTACTTAAATGATTTCAAAATGTCATACATTGCATTTCATTTGCATTATAACAATATTTACATGCATTTAGATGTGTGCTTTATGTTTGTGTGCTGCTAGGATTAGATTGGGCTAAGCCCATGATGTTTTTTCCTTTGCATGTCACATGCTCATGCATTCCCATGCATACGTACTTGTTGTTCAACATATTTGATATATTTGAACTGTGTTGGGACTTTTCTGATTGTCTCCCCCTCTATCTTTTTCTCATTCTTTTACGTTAGTAGTGTCTATGGCACCCAAACATAAATCTACTCCTGCTCGGAACCCTCTGCAATCTGGAGCTTTTATTTCTTCAGATTCTACTCCCTTTAACATTCGGTTCCGTGATGGAGATGCCCATAAGGCATTTTCGGAGAACTTTTCTAAACGAGGTATTCATTCGGAACGTCACGTTATACTGGCAGACTTCGCCGTTACTGACCTTCCCTCTGTCATAAACAGTAGGGGATGGGGGTCACTGTGTGACATCCCGGTCACTTGCCCTCTCGTGCTGATACAAGAGTTCTACTCCAACATGCACGGGATTGATCTTTCAGTACCTCATTTTGTCACTCGCGTTCGAGGTATGCGCATTCCTGTCACACCGCAACTTGTTGCGGAGGTGCTTAGGGTACCTAGGATAGAGTTTCCTGATTACCCCTCTTGTGAGCGTCTGAGGACTGTGTCCAAAGATGAGCTCATCTCTGCTTTTTATGAGCACCCTGCTGATTGGGGTGAGCATCAGTTCACATCATATAGGCCTTTTGCTAAAGGTCCTAGATTCATTAACATGGTGATGACGTTTGTTCTCCATCCTCTTTCTCACTATAACTCTATCACAGAGCCTCGTGCTCGATTTTTGCTTTCCTTGCTTGAGCATCTTACCATAGACTTCCCTTCTCACTTCATCTGGTCTATCATAGAGGTCTATCTTGACTCGGCGTCCCGTGATAAGCTCATCTTTCCTTCTGCTATCACGCGGATTCTACGCCATTTTTCCGTTCCCTTTCCTGTGTCCGACCACTTCACACACATATCTGCCATAGATACCGCTACCGTAAAACGTAGTGAGGCACAGTTCAGGTCGAGACAGCCAGGTGCCACTCCTCCCTCCCGTTCAGCGCCATCCAAATCCGCTCCATCTACATCTGCTCCTTCTTCCTCTTCGAGCGATGTATCCCTTGGTGATATTATGGCGCAGCTGCAGCGTATGGACACTCGTCTTGATACACTCTCTGCTGAGTTGTATCAGGTGAATGTTCGTGTGGGTCGTATTGCACGACGGCAGGCAATCATGGGTGGATTTGCTCCAGAGGCTACTCCTTCACCATCTACTCCAGTAGCGTCAGATTTTGAGGATGATGATGATGATGATGGAGATGCTAGCTCTGCCGATGAGATGTCTACATGACACTCTACCCTTTGTCACTGGTGACAAAAAGAGGGAGTAGTTTTGGGCTATGAGAGTAGTCATCTTAGGGGGAGAGTTAGTATAGGACATTTTTGATAGGGGGAGTGTTGTCATATTTTTTGAGGGATGTAGTGAGGCTATATGTATTTTTTTCTTATCTTTTAGATACATTGGTCTTGTATATGAGGTCCTTTGACCATTTTTACATACATTGTACTTATCTCATCTCTTATATATGTTGATGTATGTTTCTTTCACCTCTCTCTTCATGTGTTGTTTCTTTTCTATCTTTATACACATGTTCTTTATACTTGTATGCAATCTAATTATTTCTGTTTCACACAAGATGCCTTGATGAGTTTTGTTTAAAGTGTTTCAGAAATACAGGTTGTCAAAGTCTACTTCTCATAAGCTCTCTTCTTGCAAAGTTTTTCAAGAGTTTGTGTTAGGATAGATTTTATTGTATTCAACAAGTGAATATGAGTTGAGTGATTTATGACTTCTCTCATATGCTCATTTGTTTGTTGTGGTTTTGTCACGGATTGCCAAAGGGGGAGATTGTTAGGACATATATGTTTTAACTTGTTTAAGAACATATGTCACTTATTTATGTAAATTGGCTAATCCTTTGACAAAACGCACTCTACTTGTAATTGGGTAGTTCTAGGTGTTTTTAATACTTCAAGAAACAATGTTTCATGGTCAAGTGTTGAAGTCATCAAGTCTGTCCAAGAGAAAGCAAGTTGAAGTGCACAGTTTTTAAAGCTCAACACCTCTCGACAGCTACCTCGACACCTGCTATCTGTCGAGATTTAAAAAGTCAGATTTCCAATCTGATTTTCTTGGGATCCGTGAATATGTTTTTGGGCTTTCTTTTCTTCTAACCCTAAACATATAAAAGGATTATTTTAAGAGCCGTTTTGGGTGACACAAGTTGCATTATCATTGAGCAATCTCTAGTTAAGCAAATTGTGATCAACAAACGAAATTCTTGACCTAGTTCATCTTCCATCAAGAAGTTGCTGTGTATTTGCACCATAGGGTTTTGTAACCAAGCATCTTCCTGCTATTCATCATAAAGGATGAACTGAAGAACTTTGCAGCCAACCATTCTTCCTCAGTTGGTGTTCTGAAGTCACGTACTTGGATCCGCGCATTGGTTAGTCACGTACTTGGGAGTCGTGCATCAAAGGTGGAGACTGTCACTACAGATCAAGTCCAATTGGGTATTGAGGTAAGGGTTCAATTGTAGGTTGGTAAGGTACTTGGGATTCCTTTACTTGTAACCGCTTGATTTGATAATAGTGGAGTTTCGGGAGTGGTGACCTGAAAATCACCCGGTGGGGTTTTTGCCATTAGGGTTTTCCCCATTCGTAAACAAATCACCGTGTTATTTATTTTTCCGCTGCTTATTTAGTTGTTGGTGATTTGTTTGTGCTTCCATAAAATTGCATGATTAATTGATTAATTAATTACTTGGCTAAATTAATTAATTAGGGTTAATCACAAGGGGTCATTCAGATTGTGACCTATCAAAGTTTTTAACCGTATAAATACAGTGGGATTGATAGAGTACTGAAGGACATCGTATAAATGCAATGTGATTGATAGAGTACTAAGGACTAAATCACATTTTGATCTCTAAAATTTAAAGTTGTTTTCATTTTGATCCATTAAATTTAAGATTTTCATTCCGGCCTTCTTCTATCCCTCTCTCTAATTGATCTAACCCACAATGTTTTTTTTCCTCTCTCTTAACATTAAGATTAGTAATAGATGGACAGGAAAAACTATTTTAAAAGATGAATCAAACTTGGTGGACCAAAATCTTAAACTTTAGGAACCTAAATAGAGACAACCTTAAACTTTAAGGAACAGAAGTGGTGAAAATGGCCAAAGCTATCTTTGGCAAAATTATGAGTGTTTTATCACTATTTGCGAAATAATTAGTGATCTACCACTATTTTAAAACTCGAGTTTGCCGTGTAATTCGAGTTCCATACAAAATAGCCACCAAGTTTGCCAGTTATACAGCAAACTCAAGTTCCAAAAACTCGAGTTTCAAAATGGTAGTAGATTACTAATTATTTCGCAAACGGTAGTAGAATACTAATAATTTCTAGCAAATATAGTATTTGACTATTTTCACCAACAAAAGTGTGTGTATGTTTTATAATTTGATAGTTATAATAATAAGAGGGGGGGTTTTGCACCTTTATTCTCCTAATAATTGAGAGCAAGTTATGCCACTAAGCTACATAGCTCTTGCCTCTTGGCATAATATATTTAAATTAAAACTAAATTACAATAAAACATTAGCTTGTTAGTGTGCGTTTGGATACTGCTTATTTTACTAAAAACTGAAAATAATAAAAAATTATTTTTCGGTTACTATTCATAAATAAAATTACTCTACATTTGCCTATTTGCACTGTTTATGTTTCATGAACAGTGCAAAAAGTGCTGGTCCCCAAAAAAAAAAATTGCGGCCTCCATTCCAGCTATCCAAACGTAGCTTTAATGATGCACATATTCACGTTTTTTAATATAAAAGGGCAACACGTGTCGTATGGAATATTTGGTTAAAATTAGGCAAATATTTGATGCTTTAAAATTTTATTAATGATATACATGAGTCTTGCTAATTAATGGAAATATCTATCTGTCAATTACCAAATATATATATATATATATATATGTTACGTTATTCATGTCAATCCAAAAAAGGAGGTGCTCAATTGACGACTTCAACACGTTCACGCCTTGCAAAAAGGTTAACTACTACACTAAATATTAGTAATAGCAATCTAGTAGTAATAATAATTGCAAAGACAAAGATATTTTCCAAATTGTTAAATGATTGACGTATCGTAAGTGGAACGTAGAACGTATACTTCACTTTTTTTCTTTGAATAATTATACTTTAATTGTTTTTTTAAGAAAGTTTTAATTTATGATATTTGCTTCTAATGATAACTCTTTATCATCATACCAAAATACCAATTAGTTTTTTATGTAAGCAGGAATTGAATTTCACATAACCTAATTTTTGCAAATAAACAAACAAGTTTTTAGATTAGTATTATTTTTCCCAAAAGAAAATTAAAAATAATCCAATTATGTGCTCAAATTTGATTGGGGGAACTTATTCTACTGCAAGTTTGCAACTAAATTTTGTCCTTAAAGGTGGAGGAAAAAAGAAACTATAACCCAAATGCACATAGTTTGACTTAACTACCCACCCCTTCCAACAACTAAAGCTTATTAGGCTTCTTCTAATCTTCATTTCACCAGTTCAAAGGACTGCTAATTTAATATTCCAATTTGTAACCATTCACTTAATGAACCTTTCATATTATAAACAAAATTAATTAAAATATGTTACTAAATGCTTCTTCATCGGTTTGGTTTTTTACTCAGTCAATTTACATTTATGGGCCACACAACAGTAATCCTTGCTCTGTTTTAAAACCTTCCTGTTCCCGTGAAATGAAAGTCGAACCACCTCTTTCTTTCTAAAGGAAGAAATTAACCAGTACCTCCCACTCAAGTTCAACATGTGAGTTATGCAGAATAGACAAAGTTCAAAGTACCAATGTACCATACATATAGCTAAGTCTCTTTCCAATCTTTGAGGTAAGATTTTAATTGAGGCTCAATTTGTTGCTTGGAGTCCATATCATGGAATCGTGAATGTCAATTGTCAAACTGAAGCTCGCTATATCAGAAAAATATCTGGAACCACTACCTCTCCCAGTCAAGTTCATATCATATCATACTAGGTTTTAAGTTTTTCACTAATATATTTTATTATATTTGATAGTACTCTCTCTCCAATAATAGATGAAATTATGGTATATATTATAATATTGAACATAACAATGAACAATCTTCCAAAAAATGTCTAATATTAACAACTGACGTGAGTATAGACTCTATAGAGTAATTTAAAATATTTTTAGAAGATTATTATGTTATTTTGTCTTATTGGAATACCAGCAAAGTTTCATCTATTATAAAATGGAGAGCGTAGCATCTTTCCGTTTTTTTTTTTTTTTTTTTTTTTGAATAATAGCTAAATAACGTGACATCTGCTTATACAGACAGGTTTCTTCTCACCAAAAAAAAAAAAAAAGTCAACCACAAAAAAAAAAACAAAAAGCATATATAGACAACTGGTTTGTAGGTTAACACTTCTAATATACAAAGTGTTTGAGATTTAGAAAGAAATGATTCGAATGATAGTATTAGTAGTTTATTGTAACTATCTAAAAAAAAAAACTTGTATAGACAGGCCCATACAATTACGCATAACCCATTTAAAAATAAGGGTGAGAGGTTACTAAGAAATAACTAAATAAATAAGAAAGGCGAAGAGAAAAATTCCAGACAAATTTGTGCTTGTCACCAATTGAAATAGGCTGTTCATGTCCGGAATGTGTCTATAGAGTTAAACTTTTTTTTTTTAGAGATAGTTTCAAGTAATCTACGGCACGATCGCTCTTTATCATTAGACCAAAGCATCAATTGGTTTTTTGGTTTAGGCAATAATCAAATTCCAGATCTTTTATTCGATGACAAGAGATTTTTTCAGTTAAGTTAACCGAAACCCACTCATAAAATTAAACTTATTGTACACAAACTGATGTAAAACTATGTAAAACATTTTGTGTAGGAAACACTACTCTATGTAGAACAGTAAAAGAAACTATTTTTTTTATCTGAATTATTATAATAATAGCCGGTTACTGTTATAAATAAAACTAACACCATGCGTGCCTTAAACAATTGCAACTGCAATAAACCTCAATTTAAGATGCAGGACATTATGAATTATGATTGGGAATTAAAAAAAAAAAAAAAGAAAAAAGAAAAAACTAACGGTTGTAATACTGGTGTCTTATTGAGGATTTGATATGCGGTTTAGGATGCATGAACATGACTTGAACATGTCGTCGAGTCATATCTGTACGTAAGTGGTGCTGTGGATAGAAGAGGCTATGGCTATTCATGAAAGTCTGCGGAAAAATAACAAAAGGTCGGAGAGAGTACCACAGAAAGATTTCATAATTTCAAACATGGTGACCCACAAATTGAGAAGGGCTTGACAACTTGTTCACGTAATGTGGGTCTACGGCAGTTGTTTTCAGGGACGGACTTACATGGGGCCCAAGGGGCCCGGGCCCCCCTAAAATTCCTAAAAGAATTTTTTTTAATGTATAATATAACTAAGGCGCAAGACAAAATAGAATTGGGCCCCCCTTACTTCAAAAAGCTTGCCTCTCTTCTAAAACTAAAATCTTAACCCAGCCCAAAAAACAATCTTCAACACTTTTTACAAATAAAAACCCAGCCCAATAAAGTCAGAATTTACCCATTAAGTAAAATATATATATATATATATATATATATATTAGAATATCAAATTGAGAGAGAGAGAGAGAGAGAAACGCATACAGACAATACCCAAACCCCGAGTACTCACACAATGCCAACACAGGAATCACAAAGGGCCAGCTGGCCAAACCCAACTGCCAACATTGCCACCACTGGTCAGCATGACGCCGCCCTCTATCTGCCAAGAAATTCTCTCTTTAAAAAACTCGAAATGTGTAATTGCTATGATATATTTTTTTCTCCCAATACTTGATAACTAATAAGGTTATACTAGTTTGCTAGACTAGTGTACTACTGTTCTGTGATTGTGTTTTTTATTTTTGGGTTTATGGTTGTGATTGTGAATCTTTATCTCAGGCCGTTGTTTTTTTGAATTTTTGCTCATATTTGTGTTGTGACTAGTTGTGAGATTAGAATGAGGTATTTGAGAGTAAATTTATATTATAGATATAGAGAGAGCGTGTGTAAGATAGTAGAGAGTTAATAATAGTGTTATTAAGTGTTTGACTTTTTAGTGGTAGCGGGGGTAACAAAAGTGGGTTAGCAGAGCAGCGAGCCAGGAAAAAAAATGGTAAAGTTAAGAAAATGGTATGTTGGCATATCATAATAAATTGACAATGTCGTAGTGGATAACAATCTATATAGGGTTGAATATTTAATACATTGTTGTTCCACAAATTGAAGAACATAACAAAGACAAATGCATCATAGAATAAAAATGTGGCACAAATTGAACAAAATAAAATTGTCACACTTGTTCACGTTGCTAACTCATAAGTCATAATGCTTTAATTATTATTTTAAAATTATATAAATTTATGAAACTAATAAATCTATCAATTGAGAAGACTAAATTTATATTTGATGCATTATGTATATCACCCACATTCTAATTTGTCTTTACTTAGTAACACAATTAGTCATTTTGTAAAATTTAAAAGAGCATCGAGTTCCCTTTTAATAGATGATTGCATTATAATGTGTTTAGAAAAAATGATATTTTTGTTTCTTTTGTCTTTGTTGGTAGATGGTTGCATTTTAATATATTAAGAAACAATGATTTTGTGTATTTTTCTTGGTTGATAGTTTAATAATACTATATGGATACTCATTTGGAGTTTTTATTTTTCTTATACTCCAGCCCCCCTAACTTGAAATCTTGGGTCTGTTATTGTTGTTATGTCTCCCCTAGCCCCCCTTCTTCCACCCCTAAAATGGTATAACATCTCATAGAGTTACCCTAGATGTACTCAAGTTAATTTTATTTCGCTAAAACAAGCTACACCAAATATAATGAACTTTTTTAGTGTCTTATACCATTCTAATCAAATTTTAGGCACTACATTTATCATAAACAACTTGATTTTTCAAGTTGCCCATACGGCCATACTTTGGTGGAAAATTGGTGAGGACATGCTTGCTTATGATCATATGTGTGCGTATTTGATAGTTACAATGGGAGATTTGAACCTTGAATGTATCTATTGAAAACACCAAAAAACGTTATTTAAGTTATAAGACTATTGTCGTGATAATGCTCATATTGATTTGAAACATCTCCAACATAGAATATTTATGAGAAATCCATTTTTCCCAAACATGAAATAATTTATCATTTTCCTTCTCAAACATTATACATACAACAAACTTTGGAAATAACAATATATTGTTTATTACTTAGTGCCGATCAACGGTGCTTGAAAACATTGATTAAGGTTAAGTTTTACATTGGAATTGATTAGCTCTTTTTGGAGAGCCACACAACATTCAGTAAAAAAATATTTGTTATTTGCTTTTTTTATTAACTTCCTCTTTAATTCGCAATTTCGCATGCTCACTAACCAAAAGCTTTTACTTTATCTTTAAGAGAGAGAGAGAGAGGTGATTATAATGAAGCAATTAGGGGAAAAAGTGGTCTCAAATGATAAACTAAATAATGGGTGCCTCATTTGGCCTTAAACCTAACTCCATTAAGCCTGCAATTTTATCTTCCACTTACAGTATTAAAATAATCATTTCCATGTAGACCCAAAATAGGGATAATTACAGATTACCTATCTATGGTTTAGCATGAATTTAACTTACCCACCTGTGGTTTCATTCTTGACACTTTATCCACCTAAGGTTACATCTGTTTAGTCTCTGTTACCCACCTCTGTTAAAAAAGAGGGGTAAATAAGTCTTTTTACACCCATTTTATGTCTCTCTCCTCCCAAAACAAGAAAAAAAAGATCAAAATATGGTATTGGTTTCTCACAATTCAAAAATATGAAGAACATACACAAACATGAAGAACATACACTCAGAAAACTAATACAAATCAAATCAAGTAAAACCATGAGAGAGAGAGAGAGAGAGAGAGAGAGAGAGAGAGAGAGAGAGAGAGAGAGAGAGAGAGAGAGAGAGTGGCATAGTTAAAGATTTTAGTTTGAAATCCTAGTTAACCGCTAACCATACTTGCTAGTTAAAAATCTCTCTCACCCAACAGAACTCAAATATCAACCACTAAGATATTTTCTCCCAAAGGCTTCTCTTCTTCGTCTTCTTCCTTGTATTTATTTTTTGTGCCTGAACTAAGAAATTTATTAAAATCAAAGCATAACACAGTTTACAACATGACAACAAGGAGGATCAACAATTTCCAGCACTTAATTTCTAAAGTTTTGATTTTCAATATCCAAGATCTCACTCACACAAAGCCACTAGATATACATTGGTAGCACCTAAGGGGAGGATCAGCAAAGCTTGACCAAGGGAATAGAGATATGAGAGAGGAAGGTTTCAAAGCCAAACAACAAACCCACCATAAAAAATCACAACATCGTGAACAGTAGAATAAAAATTACTTGATTTGCTGGGTATAATAGAAGCAAAGTGAAAATTTCAAAACTAAACAACAACCTAGAACCCACAGAATCACCAGATCCGCCACAATGCAACCCACCAAAAGCGAGATCTCATACCTCCAGTAACTAAACTCTAGATCACATGCCGATTTATTTCCCAAACTCCTAATCTGCTACTTCATTGACATGGCCACCATTTCAATATCAAACCAAGTTGATCCAACCACAATCCCCATTTCCCAAAAGGTTCCCCATTTTTGTTTTTGTGAAAATGGTGTGAAAGCTGAGGAAATATAAGATCTCTTTTTTGAAGGAACAGATTCAATTTCGAATGAGTCTCGCATGGCCAACGATTCAATCATGGAGCAGATCAGTCACGGCACTTTCGGAGCTGCCATTCTCGTCCACCGATCTCCATGGCCAACGATTTCTCTCTTAAACCTTCTCTGCTTTCTCTGATCTACATCAAGCCCATGACCTCAAGCTTCGCCCCCCTTTCCCCCTCACTCGTCATTCTAAACCAAATCCATACCTATGGTGGAACATTTGTTTTGTGTTTATTATGATCTGTGAGCTCTCTCTCTCTCTCCAAGCTTAAAATGCTGAAAATTTGTACTTGTGGATGAGAGTGTGTTTTGGGAGAGAGAGGAGTCTTTGATCTGTTTTGGATTTTATTTTTGATAATAAAAAAATGTGATAAAGTAACGTCTAAAAGGGAGGTGGGTTACGGAGTAGTAACAGAGAAAAGCACGGGTGGGTAAAGTATCAAAAATGAAACCACGAGTAAGTAAGTTAAATTTAGACTAAACCACATGTGGATAATCTGTAATTATCCCCCCAAAATAAGATGGGAGGTAAGTGACAGGACCCATATAGGTTTGATCCATTGATCAGACAGCCAACAAATGTACCTTTGGTAAGTATATGCAAAAATATTCTCTTTGGCATTATGATAAACAAACAAATGCATGCAGGCAGGTATGTCGTGGACCAAGTGCTTCAGATACTTCGGACCACCCCTTACCAAGATAATACAATAGAGGCTAAAATGAAAACATCCTCTAAATTTTTAGATTTTTTTGATATAGATTTTTTTTTTTTTTTTAATTTTAATCTCTCAAGTATGCTATTTGTTTTCAATTCTTGTTCTACCTATTCCATATGTAACCGTTAAATGTCACTTAATAAACTCACATTGGTACAATTTTAAAATATTATAATTAAATCATTTTAACTACGTTAGAAAATAAAAAAAAATTTTCCTTCCCCCCCATCTCATCTCTCTGCTTCTTTTCTTCCTCAATGGCTTCCACATTACCCTCATAGTCAATATAAAATATAGGAAAACTACTTTAGCCCAAAGTTTAACATAAAATATGGAAAAACTACTTTACCCGTTTAAGCTAATACATTTAAGTCCAACAATATTATATTAACCACTTGCTCGTTATTGTTATTTATTGTAAAACTTTTCTCATGTGCGAATTCACTCACTCGTGCCTTTGATACCACTTGCTGGAAGAAAGACTCTAATTAAGAAGTTAATATAACATATAAAGCTATCATTTTATCCGAAAGTTTAAGTTTGTGAATTTACGTAATTATATTATATTAACCACTCACTTTTGTTATCAATATTGCATTGTCATTAGTATTGCATGTGCCCCTTCAATTCTTAACTGACCACATCACCCATACTATAATGTTCCAACAAGGAGGACACGAGGTGTTCAATCCTATTCCTATACTAGTCCTTATCAGTTTATGTTGGTTTTTACTTTTTACTGTCAGTCAACAAAGGGAAGAAAGATTGTGAATTAACCTTCAAAGATGAAAGGTGTACACCGATTTGTCGTTTCGAGTTCAAGTGACATATAATAGCCACGCTATTCACAAAACAAATAGAAGGACGACGACGAAAATGATACTAAATATTAAAATCAGCACTTTTAAAAATCAACTACCAAAATCATAACTACTCAAAACTTAAAAAGAGGTTAACTTGCACTTTATTAGACCAGAAGAAATTACCTGATGTAAACTGAAATGGGAGCAATATCTCTATACTCACATAAGGTTGGTTCCACCGTAAGAATAGGCTACTTATGTGAATACAAGAGTAGTATTCCTACTGTTCCCATTTTTTTTTCCAGGAATCAAGATCTTATTTTAAAATTAAAAATAAAATAAAATAAATTTATGACAAGTCTAGTCTTGTTAATGATTATATTAATCTAATTACCCAGACAATTATGAGATCAATTAGAGAATGTGCACTTGTCCTTATACAAGTATAAATGTATGCACAAGTAAATTGAGGCATAGTAAAGGAGAGGCGTCCGAGCTCAACAAGATGGGTTGTACTCAAAAAGTATTTTTCTTGGAGTGTTTATTTCCAAACTTTGTAACACCTGAAAATATGTATGGATATGCATATGAATGTATTGATTATGAGTCATCTGTAGCATTACTAGAAATAGAAAAAATTACACAACCACATGCTTGCGTTTGTGTGTGTGTGTGTTAAGTGGATGCAATCTGGATGGTATGCTGTTCTTAAAATGACTTCGATTTAATCTTAATTATTATTTTAAATCATCCAGACTTATTTCTAGCACCATTAATCATTGAATTTATCAAACTATCAGACAAGTTATGCCACCAAAGCATAATAATGTGACAACCCACTTGATGAACAACAGGTTAGAGACATCAAATAAAATATCATAAGGAATTTCTATTAACAGAAACAAACATGATTTAAAGTGTCATCAAGACGCTTTCCACATGCACCAATCATCAGAGGATTGACTATATCCGAAAATTCCATTGAATCATGCACATATTGGCATTGGAAATGGGATAAATCTAAAGCCATAACTTCCAATTCATCATTAGCATTGGAAATGAGATAATGGCAAACTAACCAGATCACCATATAGGCTTAAATGCCAAAACTTTTTTATGAAAATAGCTGTTCATATGAATGTTTGCATTGTACATCTGTATCATAGATACTACATGAAATTGAAATTGGCCTTTACAAAGCTTCTCGTTGCTGCTTCGACTACAGCTTTTTAGCCTGACGTGATGTAAGGCAAACAAGTTATAGTGGAAGTAGCAAAAAGAAGCATGAGTAAGGGACTGCAATTGTAGTTTAAAAAAAAAAAATTAAAAACAAAAGGAAATACTGTTGACTACAAAAAGCAAAGCACTTACCGCTCTACTAGTACTCTTCTAGTGCACAATATCTGCATTTTTTTTGGGGGGGTGGGAATATACAGCTTTGAAAAGGTATGAAAGCTCCAAAACTATTATTTTGAGATGATCCACCCGCCATTGTTAGAGAAGAGCAAATTTGATTTACACTAGTTAGTAGGTAGCTCCAATACCCAAAGTTGCTTGCAATTTCCTAGGATAGAATGCGGGCCTCAGAAAATCAGGATCATTCCAAAGGTAAGTTGACATGACTGCATGTTTAATGGTCTGATGTGAAGACCTTAAACATTAAAACATCGTTCTCGAATCCAGTGTCAGTCACTTTACATGCTTGGGAGTTCGAAATATGTAGAGGCATATGTCTGGCTTTACAGTTTTATGTTGAGCACTGACATCAGTTTACCTAAAATTTCCTCCCAATTTTAGGATAAGAACCTACTTTTCCTATTTTAGCTAACCACTTTTCCTTTTTCACCCACATCAGATTTCCTTTTCTAAACCCTATTTCATTTTAAATATTATTTCTCCATTCATTTTTTTATTATTTTTCTCACTTTTCAGAACACCCACTTTTCTTTATTAGTGTTACTCATACAGAAAACAATAGGGAAGAGATAGGTAAGCTGATGTGGGGTGTTTTTTGGGTTTCCTTCCCTATTTTGTTCCCTTACCCTATTCTAGGGAGTCTACTGCAAATGCTCCATTTTGATTCGTAGCTTTTCGCCCCCATTTTGATTCATAACTTTTCGCCCTTAAAGGATCAATGATCTCGAGGGCACCAATGACACACTTGTGGTAAGAAAAATCTTCCGTTGTCCCATCCATTCTTACCACTTCAAAGCAGCGCGTATTCTGATATTTAGGGTGGCAACCAACCTGTAAAAGATGGGGGAAAGAACCATTATGAAACTGTCCCAAGGAAAAGATTCAACATAAACAAATTATATGAATTATATGAATATAGAAATTCAGCGCACAAAAAATAGTGACAGTTTAATTAGCAAGTATTTTGGGTACAAATACACAAATAAATTGTAGAAACACTACTTTGGGTTCTACAATTCACTTCAAACATACAAAAGAATCATTTTCATTGTGATAGCAATGAACTTTGCTAAGCAAGGAAGAAGTAGGCAAATAAATCTCCTTGGTTTCCTAGTATTATTTTCCGTTAAAATGGTCTCCCATTACAACTGATCAAACCCCAAATAATTGAATTTGTAAACCAAGAAAAGTCCTCATTGACATCATTTATATCACAACCAAGCCTTTGTCCCAATATTTTGGGTTGACTATGGATCCTTAACCGACTAATCAGGATCAGCCACATGTATTCTTTTATGCAATTCTATTCTATCTAGAGTCATACTCTCATTACTTCCTAACTTGACATGTCCTTTTCACTACTAATAATGTTTTTTTATCTTCCTCTACCTTTTTTTCGTTCTCTCAACTTGAGTAAACCCTATCTTTCTCACTGTGCCTTAATTGTTCACCTCTAAATGACCAAACCATCCCAAGTAACTCTCCTTCATCTTTTCATTAAAAGTCACCACCCTTATCATTAAACAAATTTCCTCATTTCATTTCAAACCTTATCTCGCTTCATATTCTCAATTCCACTTCTACAACAAAATCTTAGTACCAAATTATTTGGGGTTGGCTATTGATTCTTATTTCCACTAATCCATCTTATTATTGCAAATCTAACAGAAAATTAGGCATAGAGTACAAAAATGTTTTCAGAAAATTTTCACCAACAACAAAAGGGATTATTATTATTATTATTATTATTTTTTGTTTAATAAGCAATACATATGAAAAACGTTTTAGCTAATGATTTCTATATTATCTAAGTTCCAAGTAATGATTTCAAACTTTAATATATATATATATATTTTGATGAGTAAGAATGAAATATATTTGAAAGGCTGCTCTATACATGAAAAGCACAAAGCAAACCAAAATTTACAAGAAAAGGAAAAAAGAGAAAAGAAACAGAAGAAAACCAGGCAGCAAATCAATTACAAAAAAGAAGAGAGCTAAGAAGAGAAGGGAGAGAAGAACTAGTCGTGAGTCCCCATGCCCGAGATCAATCAAATAGAGTTCCACTAAAAGAAGCATCTGATCTCTGGAACTATCCAGGTCCAAGTCCTCAAAAGTCTGCTGATTCCGCTCCTTCCAAAGACACCATAGTAAGCACAACGAAACTAAATTCCAGATATTAGACAAATGCTTCCCCAACCAATTCCACTAGCCAAAAAGCAGATCTAGAATCATTCTAGGTATGACCCACAAAATCCAAAAGATGTAAAAACAAAACTCCACAACTGATAAGCCATCTCACAATGAAGTAGTAAGTGATCCACCGTCTCCCTACAGTGACAACACATAATGCACCAGTCCACAAAATCAAAACCACCCCAGCTCAGGTTATCACCCGTGAGGATCTTATTCCAAGCTATAGACTAAACAAGAAAGGAAACACGCCGAGGAACCTTAATTCTCCAAATACCTTTCCAAGGAAAGACAACAGAGGGGAAATCTCACCATTTGTTATAAAACAACCGGATGTCAAAATACCCATTAGGCTTCAACTTCTAGCTCATCCGGTCTCCAACATCCCTTAAAGGAATATTAGCTCCCAAGATACAAAGAAAGTTCGCCCCTTCATCTATCTCCCAATCATTAAAGTCCTGAATGAAACGAATATCCCAACTTCTTCTCTCCTCCGCCCCCAGCCTTGTCAACGAAGATTCTACAGAGGCCTCCCTGTCAGTAGCAGTAGCAATAACATACAGCCTCAACCTCGGGAAAGTTTGTTTGAGAGGTTGATCCCCACACCACCCTATTCTCCATCCCAACAACAAACTGAGTATTTTTACTAAAATCCTCCCAACCCATTCGAATACATCTCCATAAACCACACCCATGAACTCTCCTACCCAACTTAGAAGTCTATCTCCCCACTCTTTCCCAAACTTTCCACCCTCCTCCTTATACCTAAACCATCGTTGGCCATAGGCGCACAAAATTTATCCTGTCTTACCAAATGAGTCTTGCTATCACCCCACATAAAGTCCCTTCGCAACTTTTCGATTCTATTCGCCACATGAGTAGGAATGGTGAACAACGCAAGAAAATAAGTAGTCTTAGGAAGACTAGATAACTACTCTTGAGCAGCGTCAATCTACCCCCCTCAGACAAATACAGCTTTTTCCACCCGGCCAACTTTCGCTCAATTTTTTCTAGAATAGGATTCCAAACTGAAGGTGATTTATGAGAGGCTCCCAACAACATGCCAGGATAAGACGTAGGCAAACTTCCAACCCTACAACCCAATATCTCAGCCAAGGCATGCAAATCATTTACCTCCCCTATTGGAACCATTTCACTCTTCTGCACATTGACCTTCAAACCTGTCACAGTCTGAAAACAAAGTAACAACAGCCGAACATGAAGGATGAAGGATTTGCACCACATCTACATCACAAAACAGAATAGTATCATCTACAAACAAGAGATGTGAAACACATTCCCCACCACCCCTCCTACCATCAACTTTAAAACCACGGAGTAAGCCAACACCCTCCACTCTTTTCAACATTCTACTGAAAATCTCCATCATAATCAAAAACAACATGGGAGATAATAGATCCCCTTGTCTCAATCCCCTAGAACTACCAAAAAAATCAATTGGAGATCGATTGATCACCACAAAGAACTGAACCGTGGATATACAAATGCAGATCCACTTACACCACTTCTCCCCATAGCCCATTCTCTTCAACAAATCCAAGAGAGCCTCCCAATTCACATGATCATAAGCTTTCTCAATATATAGCTTACAGATGACCCCCAAAACCCTACTCTTTACTCGACTATCAACACATTCATTCGCAATTAGAACCAAAATCAAGGATTTGTCTCTCGCCCACAAAAATATTCTGAGACTCAAAGATCAACTCATCTAAAACCACTCTCAAACAATTTGTCAAAACCTTAGCCAAGATTTTATACACTACCCCACCAAGCTAATAGGCCGGAAATCTCTGATATTGGAGGTGTCATTCTTTTTTGGAATTAAAGCGATGAAAGTAGCATTAAGAAAATTTTCAAACTAATAATGTTGAAAAAACTCTTCGAAGACAGCCAAAACATCTTTCTCCACTACTCTCCAACAATGATGATAAAAAGCCATGCTAAAACCATCCGGACTTAGAGCTTCTTTCCCTTCCAAGTCTCTTACAACCTGAAAAATCTCCTCTCTCTCAAACTTCCTTTCAAGCCAAACCCTCTCCATATCCCCAAGACTGTCAAACTCTAAACCCTCCACGAAATGCCTCCACCCCTTTGGCTCCTGATACAAAGTTTTATAAAACTATACCACATGAGCAGCTAACTCAGATTCCTCCCCATAAACCACCCCATCCACCTCAGATTTCAAACTTTAATATCTATGCACAAAAGGTTATCAATTCCAGGTAATCAATCATCACAGAACAATGTTCACTGTATAAACTTGAACACCCAGCACTGTTGAAAAAGCTTATATATTTACCCGCATTGATCTTTGGGAAAGGATCCCCTCCCAATTTTAATCTAGATGTGAGGCATTTGGCATTTAAAAAATCCAATGATCTTAAAAAACCCATGTAAACAACACAAAATCATAATTTTTCAAACTGTAATATAAATAAAATAAAATAGAATATATAAAAATAAATAAATAAATAAATAAAATTCTTTTTTCCCCATTACAAGTACAGTTAAGGCACTCACACAGGATTGAAACCATGGCTAATTCTCCACCCCTTATTTATGGAAGGAGGAGATGCCAATTAGTTAAGGACCAGCTGGCAAAGAAGCAGAAATATTTCCAAAACTCAAGGTTTATATTACCTATCAAAAAAAAAAAAAAAAATTATATACCTTTATATCTTGAGCTCCAATTCCAATCTTTTCATCCCTCCGAGGATGAAAATATAAAGCCATCATCAAAGTTGACTTGTCTTTTTCATTTAAACTGTGATCAATGGGATACCTACAACCAAAACAGGAATAGTCCTTGAGGAACTCCCACCCTTTTCAAAAAATCATATGAACACACTAAAGCTACAAGGTCAGTCATTCAACAAGGTATCATATTAATGTTGAAAAACAAAGCCCTAAAAATAATGTGATTTAAAATTAATATTAGGTACGACCCTTAACATGCATGCTAGAAAACCTATTCACACCTAAAGCTATTATCATTCAAATAGAGAACTTGCTGCTACAGTTTCTGATAATGCCATCAATTTTTGAGATAATTGTTCAAAATTCAAATAGATAACTTCTTGGGCAGTTTAGCATATTCTTAGCAACCAAGGTATTCAAAACCAGTTAAATTTAGAGTGGAATGTCATTCAGCTTGCATGTTGGCAAGGGAACCTTTATCAACTATATATTTTAGATTACTGTATGAATTGATTGCTGCCTTACGCTGCGTCCATTTAATACCTCTATATCGATTATTTGGGTTCTGCATGTTTATAGTGGAAATGTCATAATATACTCAGAAAACTTGATTGGCTATGCATATTTAAACTAGATCGATTATTTTTTATTATAGTTATCTTGATAGTAATATTGTGTATTGAACCAAATCCTTTGATCTAACATTTCAGATGTTTAAATTCTGCTGAAATTGATTAACAGTTACACCAAGCCTTTGGCTCTGCCCTTTTTGGGTCTGTTGGCAGGTTAATTAATTGATAGTTGTGTACCCTAGCATAGATTATATTCTTTAGTAATATATATTTTTTCAAACGATTACAAAGACCACTTCTTAAAGTTTGAATCCCTTGTGTGGTGTTTCATATGGCACTATATACATTCATTGTCTTCTTTATATGTATATGTCATATTTACAGAGAGAATTCTTGTAGAGAGTGTCGTCTCTGGACCTGCAGCATCATTAAAATACTTGAATTTGTAAAGAGAAATTAAATGCACATGATTATGCTGTTTTTTTTTTTTTTTGAGTACCCTCATGATTCATATGGGAGGTTTTCTATCGCTGATTCCAAATGAAAAGTTGTTGTATGGTAAACAAATGCATTGTTGGGTTGATCAATGCTCCAAACTTGGCGGAGTGAGGCACACGAACTGTTTGACTAAATGCCTCACTGACCAAATGCATGTTTTTTGTTGATGTCAATGACAGACCAGTCCTGATGGCAATGGCATCCAAGCATTTTCCTAAAGTAACACAAAAAACCTGAAGTAGCACTCACTTAATGTGCATATCTTTTGTCTTTCTAAGAAACCGTTTAAATCTATTTTTATCTTGAAAGTTTAAATACAGTCACTTGATTTATAGTGCCTTTAATGTGGTTTGAGGGGGTTCACTTTCTGAGAATACAAAAAGAAGCCCATATTTTGCAACTCTATAATAGTTTCTTTATATCAACACTGCCACAGTTATAGATCATTCTTGAAATGCTTTCTATGCTTGATTTACAACAAGAACAGCAGTATTTGTTTTTGCACCTCTTAGCTATCTTGTTTAGTTAGAGGACTATAAAATGATTTGTATCCTGGTTTTTAATTGATATTTTTGGATCCTCTACATTTTCTATTATCATTTTAGGGGTACAGACCAGTAAACAGCTAGCTTTCACTCTTGATAGCCTAATAATAGTCTTAGTGCCTTACCCAATTTGGTGAAGCTTATCTTGCATAGTTAACAAAATTAAAACTTTCCCACCCACTTAAATTCAATGCTTATTATTGTTACTTTGAACGATTTAACAGGAATGGCCGATGGGATGAGTAATTTAGTTATGCACTTAAAGAGAAGGTGTATAATTTATGAAAATTATTGTTGCCATAGCTACATCTATCATGTCTGTTATTACAGCTTGATATAATGAAAATATTATGGGTAATAGAGCCAATACATGATTGGGATCAAAAAAGACAATGTTTCTAAAATTGTTTGTGCTGGGTACACACGAGTGAAGTCCCATATTAAATATTAAATAATGATGAGAAGAATTAGTGTCACTATAACATAATTAAGCACATACCTATTGGGCTTAGGCCTTTTGGGTTAAAGTGTGTCTCAATATGTTATATTAATTATTCAAAGAAGCTCCCAAGCTATTTATCTCCCCAACAAGTAGTATCAGAGCCCATGGTGGTGTGGGGCAAAGGTGGCAAGGTTATCAAGGTCCCTTTCGTAGTTGGAGCAGGAAGGGGGTGTGTTTACTTGAATCCCTTTCGCAAATGGAGCAAGGCGGGTCCCACGGTATATTGCACCAAGCAAGCCCAAAAAGCCCATACAAACGATCTTGAAAAAGGCTCAACAAAGGAGTATTATTGCCAATTGTGCTATATAATGGTGAGGTTCAAGGTTCCCATGGTGTATAAAAGACGCGCGGGGTTAACACATGAAGGCACATGGATGATGCACTAGTGAAAAAAATAACTCATTAGACAAGGGGAAGTAAGTAGGACTTGTTCATAGCTCACAAAGAGGCAGAGACTCACAGTGAGGGGCAGATTGCTGAATATACACGTATTAGTGAAGTCTCACATTGAATAATGATAAGAAGAATGAGTGGTTAATAACATAATTGAGAACATACCCATAGGGTTTAGGCCTTTTGGGTTGAAGTATGTCTCTATATGTTATATTAATAATTCAAGGAAACTCCCCAAGGTATTTATCACCCCAACAGTTTGTATGATAGAAGTGAGGTTGACTGCATTGAACAGTTGCAACTTAAGCAAGAGTGTATTTATGAATTTATGTACAAAACTTACATGAGAATGGTGGGTTGGTTCAGTCAAAACAAGTCACTATTGAAGAAGCTGATGCAATGTTTTTGTGGTCAAATTTACATATATCATTCCAAGGAAACAATAAGCTGACAGTTTAATTGCGTTTTGCACGCAACATGCAATGATGAAAATAAGTAAGGACTACTTGAAATACCATCCATGTCTTCTTCGCTGTTCCGACCAAGATAAGTGGAAACAGTTTGAGGTACTTCTAAAAATAAAATTCTTATATATTTTATTTTAGGTTAAAATGCAAATTGCAACCTCTAAGTTTGGCTGAAATGCATTTCAGATATCTAACTTTATTTCTAGTTAATTGAGTCCTCTTAAGTTTCAAATTTATTCAATGCAAGCCTTCAATCTAATTCCATTAAAAATTTGCTGTTAATAAAATAAAAAATTACTTTTTTTAAAAAAATTATTTTTAGGCTAAAATGCAAAAGTCACCCTCTAAGTTTCACCAAAATTCATTTCAGTCCACTAACTTAGCTTTCAATCAATTCAATCCTATAAGTTTCAAAAGTGTTCAATCAAGTCCTATAAGTTTCAAAAGTGTTCAATCAAGTCCATCCGTTTGATTTTGTCAACTTCACAGTTAGTTTCATATTTTTGCAATTATTTTTTTGTTTAAAAAATCCATAAGAATTATAAAAATTATATTTTGAAGAAACAAAAATTTTAAAAATAGAAATCCTCTCCCTGGACCCAAGAAGCTCCTTCGAAGCTTCATTCATGGCCAACCACCAAGGTCTGCCACTCTCCTCTACTCACCGGTCACTATAGTTACTTCGCAGTGGTCCTCTTTCTCTTAAGCTCAGTTCGACTGGGCCTCTCCCTCTCTGTATTTTCTCATCAAAGTCCATCTGGGCCTCTGTGTGTGTTTTCTCATCAAACCTCATTGGACTTCCAACCCACGACTGGACTGTTGTGTTTAGTCTTTTTTTGGTTGGTTTCAGAGGATATCAGATTTGGTGAATAACCTGATCTGAGTCTCTTTGGATTATCTCTCTCCCTGATCTAATTTGGGTTTTCAAGTTTGATTTTTAGTCAAATCTGTTCTTATTCTGATTTTGTTTGTAAAAGTCAAATAACCCCAAAATCAAAAAACCCAGAAACATTGTTTCCTTGTTGGATATACAATCTTATAAACATTGTTTGTGGGTAGCGAATTTGTAAATCATATGTGGTAGTGATAGTTGATGTTAGATCCCTTTGTTCATGTTTGTTGTGATCTTTTCTGAATTTGTATATTTAAATTTTGTAGTTGGATGCAATTTTTGGTTGTGATCAACGTAAAAAAATTTGTTGTTCGTGTACTGGGTTTGTTGAATTCATGTATTGTGTTTATGAAATTTCTTAATTTAAATATTTTTAAAATTTTGTAGTTTGGTTTTCCGCATCTTTTAATTTAAAAAACTGGAAATAAAAATAAAATTGCACTTAACGGTAGGACATTAACGGTAGTTAGTGAATGACCTAAATTGAACAATTTTAAAACTTAAAAGGACTCAGTTGACTAAAAGTACAGTTAGAGGGCTGATATAAATTTTGGTGAAACTTAGAGGGTGGGTTTTGCATTTTAGCATTATTTTTATTAATTTTATAGATATTTTTTATGTAGAAATCTTATTTTATTTATTTTTTAAAATTTTTTTTTATTAGTTAATTGTATACTTAACGGCAATTTTTTAACAAAATTAGATGGAATGCCTAAATTAAATAAATTTGAAACTTAAAGGACTCAATTAAACAAAAGTTAGTTAGAGGACTTAAATGGATTTGAACCAAACTTAAAAGGTACAATTCGCATTTTAGCCTTTATTTTAATTAGAGTTCTCGTTGGTACTTATTTAAGTTTTTTAAGTTTTCTTAACGTTGATTCTCAAAAAAAAAAAAAAGTTCTCTTAACATTGTTTAGAATTGTCTTGAAGCACTTGATGGAACTCACGTTCCAGTAACTGTGTCGATTTATGACTGACTTAGATATAGAGAAAGGGTGGTCTTTCAACTAACGGGTTCTACATCGGACTCACGAGATTTGCAAGATGCTTTACATAGGAATAACCAGTTTCATGTTCCCAGTGGTAATTGATTAACATGCACCCTATCTTGTGGATGCAGGCTATACTGATGGTCTAGGTTTTTTAGCACCTTATCAAGGCACCAGATACCACCAAAAAGGAATGGGCTGGAAATAACCTAGAAAATTCTAAAGCACTATTTCATCTTTGTCATTCTGTTGCAAGGAATGTAATTGAGAGGGCATTTGGAATGTTAAAACAACGGTGGACTATATTGTGCACATTCAACATCAAAACAAAAATTAGAATTATCAATGCATGTTTTATACTTCATAATTTCATTGGACTCTAGCAACATGATGACCCTATTTTTCAAGGCCAGGATCTATGATTTTTGGCTTCTGTGGATGAGGAGTTATTAAGCCAGTCAACAACAGAAGAAAGAGTAAATAATTCAGATGATAGGATTACATGTGTTCAAGCTATTGATGAATGGATGACATTTCATGATACTTAGCATTGGAGATGTTTAATGATTATCATCAGCACATGGTTTTGTGAATACTTCGTAGGTTTTTGTAGGCTAGTTTAGTTAAAACTCTTAGATATTTTTAGGACTTCAATATGCTTTTACTTTGTATATTGTTAATATTATCAAGAAATAATGTCATTTGAATAAATTTTTCATCTTGTATTTAATTCATATTTGGTGTCTTTTGCAATCCTTTAGTTACTTATTTATTTATTTTTACTCCAACCTTAAGCAAAGATGAGTTTCAATAAAATGAATTGTAAGGACTTTACAAATTCTGTTTATGTCCAAACTTCCAATTTACTATTCCCATCATTTTAAAATTTCTACAAAAATTAGAGCCAAACAAGGAACTTCATAAATGATGGTGATGTAACTTCCATCATTTGTGAAATTCTGTGAATGCCCCAAGTTATTCATCCAAACACACGGTTAAAGAGCATATCATTTAATGTATTGCCTTTTAAATAAAAAGATACAAGTTTCCAAAACTACCATTATTAAGTTCAAGTCAAATGAAAGAGTATTGACTTATTAAATAAACACCCAAACGGTAAGTTAGGATTGTTGACTATTCAAAGAGGACTTCATTTTGGGACACCTAAAATGGAATATAGAGGAATAATAATTAGGGATGGAGGGAGTCTTATTTTCAGGATTTTTTTTGCTTAAATTGAACTCCTTCCCTCTAGATAAAATAAATATTGATATTAAATACACCCTAATGCTCTTTGCTGAGGGAAATAAATACACCCTAAGAACTTCAGTTACTTGAATATTAAAATATCATTTATTTGATATAAAGACATTTTTTTAAAAGAAATAAAATCACATTTCAGTATGAGTCTTACAAGCTAATGCCATAACTTGAAAAGCAAGAAACAACATTCTTGTTAATAATCCCATAGAGCAAGGAAAGAATGGAAAATTATGAGTAATATATTAGTAACAAATTATGACTAAAATATTAATAAGAAGCTAATTAAAGTAGTATGACAGAGTACAATGAAATGAACAAAGCTAAAAGAGAGGAGAATCATATGGATGTTTTGACTTACTTGTGCAATATAAGCTTCAATGAATGGGAAAGATTCTGAATATCATTTGATGTCAAACGACTTTTTAAGGATTTAGATATGCTTTCCAACTTTTTAAGTCCTTTTGTTGCAAGACCACCATACTTGTAGATGAACTGAGTACCAGATTTGTCAGGCATACTATTGCAAACAAAAGGTGTTTTGATCTTCACATTCTGCTTATCAGAACTAATTTGGCTACCCAGCATGTTATAAACATCTACAGGCTTTGCAAGCTCAAGTCCCTGATATATAATAATTGGAATTGAAATGATTAGATCATTAAAAGACAGAAGATGGAGCTATGAAAAAAAAAAAAAAAAAAACTCTGCCACCCCCACCCCCCTCTAAAAGGAAAAAAAATTAATATGAATCAAATATATCATTGAACATGAAAACTGACAAACATGAGGGATTAGTAATAAAACCTGAAAGAAATTTGAAAACAATAAAACAGCTTGATTTTAATACGTGTTGACAGAAACCAATGTTTAAATGTATAGAAGTTCAGTTCATCTCAACAAAGCTTGTCAACCAGATCCATCACAACTCTATCAAATGTACTTCATGAAGTCCTTGTTTAGCACCCCAAAAACAATGCAAGAAAGAAAAATGACGAAGAAAAGGAAAGATAAACCTATTATTAATATAATGGGGTCTCCACACATTCATATGTTAACCATACACTAATATGCTGCATTTGGATGGGATCTTTAAAATTTCAAGGTTTTTACATTATAGGGAGACAGGATTTTCCAACATTTATTAGACAGATCACCAGCAAGAACAACATAATATCTACCTTTGCAGAATAAATAATATCAAAGTGGCCTCCCGTCCCTGTAGAAGGAACATTTCCCCATGCCAATGCATCGAGATTTCCTTTAAGACCATCCACAGCTCCAGCCTTAGCAGCTTTAATAAAGCAAGCACCAGGGTTCTGCACAAAAGAACCAAATAACAAGTACGGATTAAATGGCTATAGATTATTCTCTTTATAATGCATAATCATGACAATGCCAAAATAAAGACAAACATGTAGGAGAACTAACAGATAAGCATGCTTGCATGAAGGGCGATGAGACAGATGCATGTTCTCTTTGTTGTGCAATGCCTCTCGCATTCAAGGCAACAAACTCTCCTGTAGCTGATAGACTATCTGCAACAAGAAGCAAATGCTGAGGAAGAATAGACTTGCCAGTATCAGATATCGCAGACTCCAAACTCTGCACATGTAAAGGCATAGCAATAGTTAAAAATAAGTGACAATTTCCATGATTGAAATGCAATACCACACCCTTGCAACAATCCCAAAAAAAAATCTTAGCAGAGAGAACATACATTGAGAAAATATTGCCATCCGGCATCTATTCCATACGCCATAGAGAAATCATGAATATTATCTGGATGACTACGTGACCAATCGACCATATCCATTATTTGTACACAGTAATTCTTAAGTAAACTCCAGAGATTTGTTCTAACAGAGTCTCCTGACATAAAAACTCTTAGGTAGAGTTCACCAGAAGAACCATGATGACATCTTGATACTTTAGACCGATCATTCCATAAAATATCCACCTTCTTGATCTCTAGGAATCCTAAAGAACATTTACAAAGTGCGGAGATAAGCATTAATAAATCAAATCAAGAAAAATGACAAATTAGCAAAACAATAAATACATCAAGCATATGTCTAATCTATAACAATGGAACAGTGAAGCAAGATAAGATAAGCACTACCAACCTTTAATAATTGTTCCAAGAAGGAAAGGTATGATCACGCCTCTAACTGTATCCAATTGTAAGGAATTCTTTTCATTTTCAGCTATTGTAACAGTGATGCAAATTGTATCATTGCCTTCCTTTTGTGTTTCAAAACAGTCCCTGTCATTTAATCAACAAGTCCAAAATGAATTACTGCCCCAAATATACTCATGAAACAGTAGCTGTAGTACGTGCCAAAACAAGCTTGTAGCTCATGCGTTTCACAAGATATTTTTTAGTAGTTTTATGTATTTAGTCTCTAACTATATGTTATTCAAGCTTAACAAAAATAAATAACTAATGAATTTTATTCAAGGTAATAACATTAAGTGCTTAACAAGTTGTTTTTACATGGAAATAATAAGCAAATGTTAAAAAGTCAATACCCAAATAATATTCAGATTTTGAATTGGATAAAGTAACAATAAGAAATATGCATCAAACCAACATTTTCTGATTCTTGTTTCTTCAAAATTAGGGTTATGGTTAAGTAATTATCTACAACGGAAAAATTTGATCCAATCCAAGAACAATCATTTGTATGATTATTAGCTGTATATTTTTAAAATCTATAAATTAGCATGACCCACATCAAAATTGTATGATAAGATTGTGTTAATCTAACTTAATCAATGAGAACATTAATTGATTCTCAAAATCTCTATAAACCTTCAAAAAAAAAAAAAAAAAAAAAAAAAAAAGAGAAACGTGGCACAATAGGGTGCAACCACAATTTGGAGACCCTGCTTCACCCACACACACATATGTATATATGTTTTTTTTTTTTTTTTTTTAATAAGTAAAGGAAATTTTATTCAAGAACTTAATAATGAGTCGCCCAAGTATACAAGAAGTATACAGCCGGGGACCAACATAATCGAATACATAAATTACAAGCATTCATCAAATCATAGACCGAAGAAATAGAATGACTTTCTATGATAGACATCCAATCCGATAGAGTTTTAAAGAAGAAAAGTTTTAAACCAGCTATAGTCCTTTCAGAATCTTCAAAACACCAATTGTTTCTCTCCAGCCAAATGCACCACATCAAACAATGAGGGACAGCCATCCAAATAACACCATTATGATGATGACCAAAATTTACTTGCCAACAAGCAAGGAGCACAACTACAGTCTTTGGCATCGCCCAGTGAATACCAAACAATGTGAACACAATTCATAAACATGCATATGTATATATGTACAGGTATATAGACTTCCAAATATTTACATGCATTTATTATAGATAAAGTTAACTTTGAAGTACACAAGAAAAAGAAATCTTGAAAAGGCAGAGGATTGAATATTCACTTTGAGACATCTAAAGTGACCTAATAAAGAGAGTTATTCAGAGCGAGTGCTGTGGCTACATTCCCTGACGAAACACTAAATTTTTGCTGCATGACATCTAAAGCTACCTAACAAAATGGCTTTCCTCTAGGCATGTTATTTTAAGGATGTTTTCTGCCAGGATCCATAGTAGAGACACATGAATGTTACTCTCAGCATAGTTATTACAATATGCTTTACATGTAAAAGTATAAAACAGCCATGCAGCATTTTGTTCTAATAAATTCTGTTCAGATTTATAATTTTACTAGTGGATGTCCTGTGCAATGCTTGAGTACAATATTGTCCACGTATAATATTTATTAGGTAGTATTATACTTGAGAATAAGTTAAAATTATTACATGTTATTAAAAAGAGAGCAAAGGTAAATTATTATGATAGATATAATTTAGTATACGAACATATTGTTTGAATGAACTCAAATATTTAATTATTTTGACCAACTTAACTGCATAATTATTTTCAATCTTTTTTATTGCGAGTATTATTAAATTTGCTTTTGTGTTTTTCTGGTTTTTGTTTCAATTGTTGCAAAAGCAACTAAATTTGAGCAGGAATGCTAGGTTTTTTTTAATATAAATCTCAGAAAAATAATCATATAAATTACCGAGACCCTAGTCTCACCCAAATTTAAATCCTTTCTCCCTCCCAACTTATTGTGAGCAGAAATAAAAAATATAAAGAATCATATAAATTCCCTTTTAATATTAATGATTAGTACACATATAAAAAAAAATAATTAAAAAAAAAAAACTAATACTTTGACATGAATGCATGTACCTTGTTAAACACATAATTATCAACAACCAAAAAAGTAACTTATTACTATAATTTTTTTCTAAAAAGAAAAGAATGCTAAAAATAATTCAACAGATGATTAAAAGTTTTGTTAAGGTGGAAGGCAAAATGAAAGAGTATTCTATTTTCTTTTCAAGCAATTCACCTCATGGCAAAATCTTAGGCTATTGCAGTGTGGAATTAAACATGTGGAACTAAATTATTAGTTGGGAGCATTGGATAGAATAATCTAAGCTGAAAAAAAAAAAAAAAAAAAAAAAAAAAAAAAAAAAAAAAAACCTTATATAAAATCCTCATTGGTAACTATAATTAAATCTTTTAGTCACACAAAAGAAGCAGCTTACTTGCTTGTTATTTGCAAGTCAGCACAATTCGATTTTAATTCCTTTCTTGAAGAGTTACACTTCTTGTCAAGGGAATTGATAATTGTATGCACTTCTAATCCTCTTCTCTTCACAATTTCCTGAAAGAAAATATATTTATTCTTCATATCTTGGACTGGCATAAAAGTAGAAAAGATTTGGATTTCCAAATTTACTACCTTGCATATATGAAAATGGCAAACCCATGGACTGAAATGTGTCTTGCTACAGGTCTGTGGAGAAAAGCTAATTTACACAGAATCACATCAATTAATATTATTAATACAAAACATAAAACAGGAGATAAGCAAATAAGAGAGAAATGGAAACTAACATTATCATGACAGTAGACACAATATCTGAAAATATTAGCCGCTCCAAATGATTCTTAACTTCTAAGGCCCCATACTCAAAACCATGCCTCCGTCTTGCAAGTTTATTGGACAAAAATACTGACAAAGTCCTGTCAGCATTACGTTTTCTCGTACCACACTCCAGAACATTCTGTACAATTAAACCACATCACAAAAGAATTACAAAAATTATCAAAACTCACAATTTTTTTTGATAAATAAGAAATATATATATTATGAAAAAAATAATCCATCAAAAAATGCGGAATGGATTGCCTAGAAGTAAAACCCCACGCCCTTGACCAATCAAACAAAGTGCCGGCAAATAAAGCTAGTAACTTGTCCCCGGGAAGCACCAAATCTTAAAATATGAGATTATTGAACTCCCTCCAAATAATCCACATAACACAATGTGGTACCAAATTCCAAATATTTGAAGAGTGCTTTCCAAACCAATTTCTCCAACCTGCCAATATATCAATAACCCTATTGGTAGAACCCAAGTAACACCAAACAATCTAAAAGCAAAACCCCATAACCTAGACACCTCTCCACAATGTAACAGGAGATGATCAGCACAATTTTAGATGCATTTAAACAACTAAAACATGATGTCACGCTATTTTGAGGATTTATTAATCCAAAAATGCATACAGACCAACAAGGAACCAAGACAATGGAAGTCCATAGACAGGTCACACCCTACTTCCACTGAATAAAGAAACAACACACTACTAGATCACCTGGCTACATTGACCAGTGACCAAGTCATGTAGAATCTGGATAACCGCAATGCATGATACATGAAAATAAACCTAGTATGTTGTAGGGTGATTAGAAAACCTGATAGAATGAGATAAGCAAATTTTGTATGACTGATTCTGTAGTATGCAGCACATTATCTGAGTTTCTTACATTACATTAAGAAACTCGGGGAAAAATCCCATTAAGGGTATAAAATCACGTGGTTTCTGATTTATTTTCATTAATATCTTGATATTGATGGCCTCTTCCATTAAAGTATGTGTTTTCCATTTACTATGGACAACTTAATTATAATAGGTTTCAGTTTTGTAATTTTGGCGCTTCCTTTTATATCGATAACACTTTTTAACTTTTGAGCTCCAAAACAGATCGTTCAACAACAGATAAACACCTGACCATCAATCCCTAGCCCCAAAATTTATCAATCAGGATAATAGGTTAATAGAGCCCTTCTCTTGGAAGAAAAAGTTATAAACGGAATTCTATCACAAGGTTTCCTTACTGATACAATCTCCGGAAGTCTGCATATGAGCCCTTGCTTCCAAAGCCATTCTAAATGACCTCAATTAGTAGAACAAACGGCTAAGGGTGACACACCAAGAATCTGTCCTAGCAACTATAAGTGATAGAAGAACTAAGTTGGTTAGAAACAATGGCACTAGGCTTTCAACTCTTCCAGAAACACTTCTTGGATTTCAAAACACATTGTATTATTCATCATCTACTGAATTACACACAAGAGAAGGTATTCATACATGAATTACAAGGCTAGGACCCCAACTAACTAAGCACATGGCTGATTTCATCTTGTAACTAACTTTCTAACAGAATTTTGTTATTGCAGCCAGCTCACAATTTAGTTATAAGTGCCTACGCCTATCAACACTCTTACTTATCACTTATAGTACAACAACATATTACTAAGTAATCAAGACCTAAAATGCCTGCTGCTGGCTTGAACACACTGAATGCACTGCTGGACTGAAACAACTAGAATAAACTCGTTACCTCGTTTTTTCTTCAGTCTATTGGTGATGTGAGATACCCTACAAGTAGCAGAATGTTCCTTGATATATATATATATATATAATAGCTATTAGAATATTCATAGAGATTAATGAAAATAAAACGGAAAGCGCATGATTTTATGCAACCAGGTCCATATAATCCATCTTTCATGTTAGGCAGAATTTGGCACCCTACTATAAGTTAGATTTAAAGATTTGTTAGGCTAGACAACGGACACAACTTTAGCTACATAATTAAAGATGACACTAAGAAGGTTGATACAATACAAGTGTGATGCTCCTTTTGCCACACATTTAAGGGCAGAGTGAAAATAACAAGAAACTCAAATCTTTTAAAAAATATGTAAGACATGCAAAAACTAAATTAAGGCACTTAGAACAAAAAATAAGCACAATGTTAGCTTGTTTAAGCATTTATATATAGTATGTAGCAAAACACAATTGAGACCTCTTTGAATATGTAAATAGTAAAATCCAGTTCAAATAGATAATACATGAGACCTCTTCAGGTGAATCATTTCTTTCAGGAAGGGGGAGGGGAATCATTAATAAAAGTAGATTCTGTCAACTGCACGTTTTGGTTAATATTTATTAAAAAATTTAAAAGTAGTTTCATCATTAAAATCACGTGGTGTTGCATGTGGTGAGGCAATAGATCATTTGTTGATCCATTTTGACGTAGCATATGGTCTATGGAGTCTAATATTTAGTGCTTTTGGGATTCAAGGGGTGTTACCAAGGACAATAGCCAATCTGTTATTTGGGTGACAGCATTCGTGTGGTAGCATAATGGTCATACTTTTGAAGAAACAGAAAGATCAAAGGCCCAGCTGGAATCATTGCTGGTTCGAACTCTGGTAGATTAGTCCCAAGAATGGGGTCTTACAAATAGCAATTCCCTTCTAGGTTTCAAAGAATCACTCAATTTTTTGAATAATTCTTTTGTAATTCTTTTAGGTACAATGTGCTCTTCATCGTGAGCATAAAGTAATTTTTTAATTAATAAAATACGATTACTTATCCCAAAAAAAAAAAAAAATTAATAACTTCACAAAATTTATTTAACATGATTCTTGAATATTCAGCATCAACAATTGACTGATCAATACTATTGCAGGTCACATCAGATATTTCCCCAAAACAAGATGATGAATAAACCATATTTTATCTGTTGAGAGAGAGAGAGAGAGAGAGAGCACCTTCAGATTCAGCAATGGAGAAGTTTCAAGTAGACTGATTGGCTGATCCAAAGCACTGTATGCAGCTTCTGAAATGGCAGAAGCAGATAATGAACCAACAGGCTGACCGCCTACCGCATCATAGGCATCAACACTCTCACCAAAATCATGAGTGCTGCTATTTGGAATATGTTTGTCCTTATTAATGTTATAAGAGAACTGAATCAGTTGATTCCCATATGCATTTCTCACTGTTCCATCATATGCAGTGTACAAATCACGCATTAAGAACATAAGCCGTCGGTTCAGAGTCCCAGGGAGATCTGCATTGTCACTGAAAGAACTATCTCGACTTGTGACTGAATGAACAAAACATTCTAAAGGATTCAAGCCTGTCAGGAAGGAATTTTCAATTACAGCATATGGGATGTACTTAGGACGTCCAGGAGTATCATCAGCCATCAGGAATGAATCATGTGCCCTTTGCTTATTCCAAGCAGCACATGAGAGCTGGTGGGGGATTCTAAAGGATAGTGGAACCAGTGAATGTTGCAAACCAAGACACATGCTATGCTGAACCAATTTCAGCAAATTACCCTTGCTTCCAGCCTTAAACATAACCAGCAACGAGTTGTCCTTACTTGCATATTTGTAGACTAAATTTTGAATATCCCGAAACACGTACCTGAAAGCATCAACAGAGGCTTGACTGAGTGCAGCACATTTTTGCTTCTCGTAACATAAACGTTCCACTTCAGGAACATCTTTCTCTTCACCAACTTCGACAAGAAAATCCCAACATGAATCTACCATCAACTGTTTGAAATTACACATATGCTCTGCTTCTTGTAAACCACAAAAGATTTCATCCATCATGTTTTTCCGGGAGTATGAGTCAGAGGTCAGGTATAAGTCTGAAAGTGAAACGCTCAAGCCCTGCATTGACAACCACTCACAAAGAACTTCTTGAGCAGCAAACAAGAAGTCAAGTACTTTACCCTGATAATGTTTGACAAGACTCTGAAAAAGGTTGTTATTGTTGTCACGTAGCCAAAAAGATCCTTCAGAAGATAAGAGCTCTCCATCACTAACAAGAACACCATTTGAAGGAAAATCATAATCAAAGCCTGGGGGCAGAAGCATGCTAAATAATTGCTTGCCAGTCCAAACAAAACTATTTAGCGAGGGAGCTTTCATAATTGCTGGCCACAGAAGTTGATGTGGGCAGAACATTTGCAGCTGCTGCATTTGGAAAAGGTTCAGGAGAACCCCATCCTCCATGACCAAATGAGCAGCAGTTAAACTATCTTGACTAAGTGAAAGAAGGTTCCTACCATTCTGATCATTAATTAATTGCTTATCTATAGCAACAAGCTCACTAAGTTCAACCCTGGCATCAATTGATTGAGGAACATAGCCGTGAAGGCAATCACCATCAAAATCCCCACGAAGAGGAGAGCAACAAAGTGGGTTTATAGAAAGTGCTGAGGTTACTGGTAGGACCTTAACAGATAATGCTAGAAGGGAGTGCAGATGTATGGACGGAGGCCTATTAATCAACACAATATCCCCATCACTCAGAGGTCTATAAATTATGTCCCCCATTTGAAGTTCGGTAATTCGACGCACACGAACCAGACTACCTTTTCTGCGAGCATAAACTTCTCCCTTCTCAAAGAAATGTAGTCCAGCCCAATCACTCACCTTATCAAAGTTCCACCTGTTCAAGCACTCAGAAATTTGCAACCTCTCTGCAATATGACATGGTATACCAATTTCACTGAGCTTGATACACGGATCACCAACAACTACCATTCTAAAACAATGATCACTTCGCTTCCCAAGAACAACATCTTTGACATATCTCAACCCGAAAGAGGTGGAAGGATCTGTAATTTTTTTTTGTTGGGCAGAAGCCAAATCATTATTTGATGACTTGTCCGAGCATAACTGCATATCAAAAGTATAGAAATAAGAAAGACAAATAATTATCTATAAAATCACTAAGTCAAACACCAGAAGAAATAGAGGCTGTGCAGCTTGCCTTTGAAATTTTCAAGCAGTCCAGAACACGAGAACCCAACTCATTAGCTATCCCTCTAAAATCAACCAGTTTCTTGTAGGCCCTGGTCCGTTCATCCTACAACAATTAATCAGGTATAATCAGAAAATGAGATAAGAAAACCATAAATATTGCAAGATTATGTGATTTGAGGCCATTTCAACACAAGGAGAGCAGTGGATGAGAGAATTCTTACAAAGATCAATCGCTGTCCATTGGAAAATGCATGAGTAATTTCAGTCACACGATGACAGTTTGGAGTCACAGGAAAACAATTGAGAAAAAGTGAATCGGTCCTCAAAACAAATTTTTCGATGAACTTCAGATCAACATCATTCAACAAATATCGGACCTGAAAATCAAAAATAAGGCATCATAATAAAGGGAGTATCATAGGACATTAAGGTTAGCATAAGAATAAGCATGCCTAGTAGCAACAACCACTAGAACAAAACAAATCAAACAGTTCAGTAGTTCTGAATATAAAATCAACTAACTGAACAAAGCATGGTCTGTAAAAAAAAATTGAGGATCTGAAAAGATAGTACAGGTGCTGTGGCAAAGGTGTGATATATGTTAATGTCATTTTAGGCCTAGTTTCTTAATCCGTAATGGGATTGTCATAAAAGCTACTACAATGTGCATTAATTACCCACTCCTATCAACTCCCCTCCCCACCCCCCCCCCCCCAACTTATATGTTAGTAACACAAGAGTGGGTATGTGTTCTTAAGGAACTTCGAGTGGAATCTTTAAATGATAGGTTAAGGCGTTAGGGTTTCAAGGGTTCTTTGGTCCAATTGAGACCTCTTCAAGGGAGTCTCTTCCTCCAAGTAAAAGACAATCAAGTCTAAGCCATAATTTGGCAATTTCATTCAATGATTAGAAAAGAGATTACAATAGATTGTTTATATGTCCATAGAGCTAATTTTATTGGCCCAAATCTCCTCATCTCATTGGTTCTACTATACCCATGTGTAACAAATAATTCTAGTTTGTGTTTTTATCATTAACACGTGTTAATATGATTAGCATGCTAGGGATAGTAACTAACTATTCTATATTACTTACTTATTAACTCTTCTAATCTCATTCTCTCTTTAGGATTTTAATGTGGACACACCTTGGAGCTTATTTGGGGATTTTAATGTGGTTAGATTCCCGTCTAAAAGACTGGGACATAGCAGATTCAGTCCTGCAATCTTTGAGTTCTCTAATTTTATTGAAGAGCTTAATTTGTTGGACTTACCATTGGAGGGGGGACTGTTCACATGGAGACCCACCCTCTATGTCCCGCATTGATAGGGTTCTAATCTCAGGAGATTGGGAGGAACAGTTTCTTGATGTGACACAGAGGCTTCTACCACACGTCCTTTCTTATCATAGTCCGATTTTGATTGAAGCTGGGGGCATGGCACATGGGAATAGTCCATTAAGATTTAAGAATATGTGGTTGAAAACGGAAGGCTTTGTGGAGAAAGTTCAAACATGCTGGAGCATGTATTCTTTTAGAGGAACTCTGAGTTGAAAGCCCTTAAAGAGGATCTTAAGTGATGGAATAAAATGGAGTTTGAAAATGTAGGGGTTAATAAAAGGAGGTTGTTGGGTGAAGTGTTGAAGTTAGATGAAAAGGAATGTTTGCATGGCCTTCCCAGGAAGAGAGGCGACAAATAGAGCAGGTAAAATCTGAGTTGGATCGCCTTATTTCCTTAAAAGAGATATCTTGGAGACATGAGTCAAGAGCTACTTCGTCGAAAGAGGGGGATAATAATACTAAATATTTTCAAAAGTTGGCTAATTCTCAGAGGAAATATAACCATCTGAGGGTGTTGGAAGTAGGTGGAGTGGTATAGGAAGAAAATGAGTAAGTGAGGGATCAGATTGTGCCAATTTACGAGAACTTGTACCAAGAAACAGCAGGATGGAATCCAAAGGTTTATGGACTTAATCTTGCTAGCATTGGGGAGGATGAATGTCGCATGCTTTAAACGCCTTTTGAGAAGGAGGAAATTACTCAGGTGGTGAAGAATTTTCAAGGGGATAAGTCCCCAAGTCCAGATGGCGTCACCATGGCTTTTTTCCAGCACTGTTGGAAGGGTGTTTGCAGCAGATGTGTTTGCTGTTTTTGAGGAATTTCATAAATACTGTAAGTTCGAAAAAATCCCTTAATTCCCATTTATAGCAGTAATCCCAAAGAAACACAATGCTATTAATGGTAGGGATTTTAGACCTATCAATTTGGTTGGAAGCACATAAAATTGTGGCTCAGGTGTTGGCAAACAGATTGAAAGGAGTGCAGGATAAAATTATTTCTATACCACAAAATGCATGTGTAGGTGAGAGGCAGATTCTAGGTTCAGTGCTCATTGCCAATGAGTGATTGGATGGCAAAATCAAAAGTCACATTCTTAGCATTGTTTGTAAGCTAGATATAGAAAAGGCTCTTGACCATGTTAATTGGGAGCTTCTTTATTTATTGGAGAGGATGGGGTTTTGTGAAAAGTGGAGAGGTTGCATTCATACATGTATCACCACAGTCCAATTTTCTGTTTGGTTAATGGGTCTCCCTTTGGTTTTTTTGGCTCTTCTAGGGGACTAAGATAGGGGATCCTTTATCTCGTTTGCTCTTCATCCTTGTCATGTAAGTTCTCAGTAGAATGCTGCAGAAGATGGAGGAGGAAAGACTTATTAGAGGTTTTAAGGTGGGAAATTCTATTGCTGGTGGTTTGTCTATCTCACATCTTTTATTTGCTGATGAAACCATTCTTTTGTGTGATGCCGCAACTGTATATTTGACTGTTACTAACTTGTTAATTTGGGAAAAAGTGAGATGGTGCTGGTGGGTGAGGTGGAGAATATACATGAACTGGCAGATCCTTTGTATTGCAAGGTGGGATCTTTGCCTATGACTTATCTTGGAATGCCATTAGGGGCCTCTTCTAAATCAATGGCAATTTGGAATCCTATTTTGGAGAAATTTGAACGTCATTTATCTAGTTGGAAGACGATGTACTTATCTAAAGGAGAAGGTTGATGTTATTAAAGAGCACGCTTTCAAGCTTGCCTACTTATTATTTATCTTTATTCACCATTCCCACTAGTGTAGCAAATAGAACAGAGATGTTACAATGGAATTTTTTGTGGGGTGGTTTAGAGAGAAGTTCAAGCACCACTTGGTGGGATGGGATAAGGTATGCACTCCTTTGGCTTATGGAGGGTTGGGGATTTGAAAACTTACCACTTTCAATCAATCTTTTTTGGGAAAGTGGCTATGAAGGTTTGGGTTGGAGGAGAAAAATTTTGGAGATAGGTTGATATTGTGAAAAATGGGGAGGAATGGGGTGGATGGTTATCGAAACCTGTTTGATGCACTCACGGCTGTGGGTTCTGAAGGAGCATTAGAATGAAGGGGGATCATTTCTTACGGTGCATTCGGTTTGTTGTGGGCTTTGGTAGTTGAATTCGATTTTGGCATGGTATTTGATGTGGGGATTAGCCTTTAAAACTGATGTTTCCTGTACTAAAACTGATGTTTCCTGTACTGTTTGAAATTGTCATGGATAAGAATGCTTCTATGGAATCATTATTGGAGAGACAGGTAGAGGGGCGGAGTAAGAATTGGCGTGTGGAATTCATAAGAAATTTTAACAATTCAGAGATTGATGAGGTGAATTCATTATTCCATTTGTTAGACTCTCATACTCCCTTTGGGCTGGAAGATTGATGAGGTGGCTTCATTTTTCCATTTGTTAGACTCTCATACTCCCTTTGGGCTGGAAGATTGATGAGGTGGCTTCATTTTTCCATTTGTTAGACTCTCATACTCCCCTTAGGAAAAGGAATGACAGGACGATATGGAAGTTAAAGAGAAATAGGTCTTTTTATGAGAAATTGCAAGGCTCAGCCCCTATGTTTTTTCCTTGGAAGACCATATGGAGATTGTGGACAGCGGCTCGGAGGAAGATTCTCATCGCTGAGAATCTCATCAAGATATTCTTTTCAATGGTGAGTTGGTATTGTATGTGCCATTGTAGCAAGGAGACTGTGGATCACCTCTTGATTCATTGTAACATGGCTTTCGAGTTATGGAGCTCTATTTTTAGGATGTTTGGGGTTCAATGGGTTTTACAGGAAACCGTTCTTGATTTATTATGTGGGTGGCGAGGTTGTGGACCAACCTCAGATATCTGAAATCTTCTCCCTTTATGTTTGATGTGGACTAAACGGAGGGAAATGAAATCGGCATATTTTTGAAGATGTGGAGTGCAAGTCTTCTCAAATACAAGCATCCTTCATTAGTTCTCTATTCACTCCTTCATAAAGTCAATTCATATGTAGATATTATTCCCCCGATGTAGTCTCTTTCCAATAATATTATTTTTACCTATCAAAAAATAAAAGGAAGAAAGATAATTAAATCATTGGGTAGATTCCACCTCTAAAGAGTTGGATGAGTAAATATGGATGAATCTAGAGAAAACTGCAAGTCAGTGGCCACGAGTACCATTTTTAGACATACTATTACTAACATAACCTAAACTAGCACAGACTAATTGGATGACACAGGGATTAGTTAAACTTATACTTAATCTTCTCCTTTTTCTTCTTCTTCTTCTTTTCTTTTTGGGTCATGCTATCAGGGTGCCCTTAAGGCAATGGTTAACAATCTATTTCAGGAAAGTTTTGACACCACTTTTATGGGAAATGGAAAAAACTGTCAAAACATTAATTGTTTTTTTTTCTTTTCCCATAAAAACTTTCTTTAAATGGATTATTAACCATTGCCCTAAGGGCATGAATTAGCATTTCCCTTTCTTTTTTCTATTAGTATGTTACAGATACACCTAGTTAATTTTGAGGTGCAATTTGAGCTAGAGCATTGAAGGATATGCAAAAATTATTGTATGAATGGGCTTTTGTTGTGAATTGCAGGAGATCCAAGATTGATTATGGATGTATCATAAGAAGCAGAGGATCACTTGGAAAATAAACAGCAAATTGTTTTAGGTGAGAAGCAAATCTGGAGATAATAGACTCTCGTGTCCATAGAGAAGCAGGGAAAGAGAAAGAGAACAAACAATTGTCTGGAAGTTACATGCACATCCAGAGAAACATGTGCTCATGTGTATCTGTCTGTTTATGCAAGTATATGAGTTTCATAGTTTGATAAATGATCAAGAAATGACCGTGGTTTCCAAATACAACCATTCAGGAAATGCTGCCAAGAACCTTGTAGCGCAACTAGCACCTCCAAGTGTTTCCAACAAAGACATCCAGGATTCAAATACCCCCTCCCCCATTGTAATTATTGAATTGACAAAGCAAAAAAAAAAAAAAAAAAACTATTCAGGAAATGCTAATTTGAAATAACAAATAAGCATACATATTTACATTAATACAAATGACTAAACAGGATGCACATTTGAGACATCTATATAGGGAGGCAATGTTACCTGGGCATGTGATAGAACCCTTCTATTTGGTTTCAAACAACTTTCTTCTTGCTGTTCATCTTTTGGAATAAAATCCCAGAAATCAGCAGGCAAACTCCTTAATCTTTTCTTCTGCTTGAGCAACTTTTCATTTACCTCCGCTATAATTGCACTTCTCCTAAAGAGTTCCTTAGAGGAAACTTTAAATTTCACTGTTGGATACCACTCTATTGAATGTCCCTATTTATTACAGAAGTCATGATTTTAAAATCACAGAGGCGCAAAAAGAAAGAGGGAAAATTACATTTTAAACACAATAATTTATGGTTGTAACAAATTAAACCCTATAGTTTTAAAAGTAACACATAAAACCCTGAATTGTCAAAAAGTAACAAATTAAATCTCACCAATTTAAGTGGAATAACATTGTGTTTGGAATTTAATATGGACCAAGGGTTTAATTTGTTACTTTTTGAAATCTCTGGGTTTAATTTGTTACTTTTGAAACTATAAAGTTTAAGTTGCCACTTTTTCAGACTTTAGGGTTTAACTTGTTACACCCCCGAAATTATAGGGTTTAATATGTAATTTTCCCAGAGAAAGAAGATAATAAGAGCATAACAAACTTACAACACAATATTTGCAGCCCTTAGCCCGATTATGGCTAGATACCGAATCTCCACCCTGCTACATGCACGATTAGGCAAGCATAAAACGCCATCAACAAGAAGCAAACAACTAGGAAACATCTATTTAGCTAATTAATCTATTCCACAGTACAATCCATAAAAAAGTGGCGTATGTGTAATTGATAGCTTGTATAAAAGAAATATATCGTCCACAATAGATCAGTACAAAATAAAAGAATTTTATACAATTAGATGTATAATTTTGGAATATTTTTAATGAGCTTACGCTCAATAAGCTATAGTATTTTCCTAAATCACTTGTGTTGTTGAAAGTGATGGAGGCTAAATCTTTTCCACTCTATTCGATTATCCTAACCATTTGAATTTTTTAGATCATAATTTCTTAAGGGGCCTTTGGATATTTCTAACATAATTGAGCTGTACTCTAGGAAGCACAGATACTACATTTTTGCGAGTATCCGTATCTGATATGTATTTGTACCCAATACTTTTGGGATACCTCTGCACATGTGTCACTAAGAGACTTATAGCTTAACTAGTTGGCGCCTCCTAGATTCACTTTATTATCCATTATTGTTCTTATATATGCTTAACAATATCTTAAAAATATAAATATAAATAATTTTAATTAATGTATGCATTCCCCATATCATATCCTAGTTTTTCAAGAATTGAAGTATTTTCTTATAAAATATCATATCATACCATACAGTCCATACCCGTTCCTGTGCTTCTTAGGTTGTACCCTTTTTCTTTTTTTCATAATAAACAGAAAGGGATTCCCTATCAGACAAATGATTCAATTTCATTACAATAGTAGAAAAGGGAGATGCAGTTCTTACAAAAAGTCAAAACCAATTTTAACCCAAAAGATCTGTACAAGATGCTCTCAAGTTGACGTCAATGCTGATACAGCTTTTTATTTATAAAAAATAAAATAAAGAGTTTTAGACCTAAGGAGAGGGAAAAGGATATCATGTATCGGATACACCATATAACATCCCCCAAGGGGAAGGGGGGAAGGGGGAGATTTGAACTTAGAACCTCCATTTCATGAGACATAGTCCCTAGCCAATTCTGCTGCCCAATAGGTTTGTTGATACAGCTATTTTTAGCAACTAAAATTAAAAACTAGTCTTACAAAAAAATGATGATAATAAAAAATAAAAACCAAGGATATTTGAGAAATGAGTTCAGGATAAATAATAAATAAATAGGAAAAAAATTTCATGATAGCAAATGTAATTCAATGCTCTATCATATAAATAAATCAAGCAGTAAGCTGCAATACACAGCATACTTATTTTTTACTTGGACAACAAAACAACAGTTCTACCGTTCAGCACAAGGAGTGAGGTACCTGACCTTGACCCATAGTTCTCGCCTGATAGATTTACATCCTGGACAAATTTCATTCAAAATCTTTGCAACTTCCGATAGAAAATAAGGGTGGAGTATAGTGCATGGGAATTTAATATGCCCAAAATGACCTTGAAAAGACAATAAAAGCAATAGTTTAGTACAATTTCGAGTAAAAGTGCAAGGAAAAGGAGTTACATGGCATAATTTTGGCATCACATGCCCATTACACCTTCACAGTGTTTTAAATCTTTGGCACCACATGTCGAGCATTGACAGGACGGATTTGGGAGTCCCAACATAGGATCAGTGACCTCACTGACTGAATTAATTGCTAGACCAGACATCTTCTCCTGTTACAGTATCACAATGTTAAAAAGTTTCATTTGATTTGGAAAAAAACTTCTTAGTAGTTTAAAACCGTCATCTAATTAACCCCTAAAAGATAAACCAAAGGAATGATCAGTTATTTCAATCGTTCAATGCCAAATGCTAATAGGACAAGCATCGTTTTCATATCCAGAAACACACATTACGAAAAGAACAGCCAAAGGAGGAATTGATAAATGACACTTAATATGAAATAAAAGTAAACAAGGATTGAAGACTATGGTGTATTAGGCAAGAGCAGAATGACCAAAGCTTTGGGGATTCTAAAAGAAATTTGCCTGATCTTAAGCTGTCTTTCTTTAAAACCATATTGGATTGGATGTCTGTTGTGGGTTCTTTATCACCATGTTCTGTTTCTAATTTGATTGATTATTGTAACTTGCATGATTGATTGCATTGTTCCCGTTTGTATACTTGGGTGATCTTTTTTAGATAGAATAAAATTCATTATTTATCAATAAAAAAATTCCTCCCAACCAAACAAATGAAAGTTATATTCCTTTTTCATGCTTCACTCTTCTACTTCTGTATCCCTCCAACCAAACATGCGAGGGCAAACAAAAATCATTTCTTTCCCCATACTTTTCGATAAATACTTGTACCCAATGCACAGAGTTCCCACTTTTACAAGGTATGATAAGGGTGATAGGGTAAGCAGCCTTAACCCCAATTTTTTTTTGGAGAGGTTGATTCACGGACTCGAACCCACGACATACCACTTTGGGTGGAAGGCACTTGTCATCACATCAATGCTTCCGACATTTTCTATCCCCCACTTTTCCATCCTTTCAATCAAAGTCTAAAGTACATTGACCTCCCAACCTAGAGATTGTATGGAATCACCACCAAGCCATGGAAACTCTAACAAGATTTTATTCATCAAAATCAAGGTACTCAATAATGTTTTTTGGAGCCTTTAAGTAAAACTTACTGAGTTGCACCATATCAACAACAACAACAAAGCCTTAGTTCCAAAAAATTTGGGGTCAACCATGGATCCATATCATATCAAGAAAAAAATTTGTAATCAATTACAAGAATAATTCAACTTGTAATCAATAAGGTCTAATAAACCAATCGAACTCAAGCCCAATGGGTAGAGGGCCTCTATCGTCCAATCATGTAATTGGTGGCGTGCATCTAGTGTCTGCACCACTATCCAATTTTTCTTTTTAATCACATCACACAAACAAGTCAAGTGACCATATGTTAGTGATTAAATAGGTCATGACTATTAAAAGGGTTATGTGATCAAAAGCACACGTTGACGTGGACCTGATTTCCAGCAAGCTTTTCTCTCTTTCTTTTCAGTTTACTTATTAAAAGAAAATTAATAACAAGAATGCGGCCACAATCTCCAGTAGGGTAAAATGTCCATTTATTTCATTCCAACCAAATACACCTAAGTAAACATATATTTGCGTGTTCTATCAAAATTATATGAAGTGTCATCAAGTTAATAAATTCACTAAACTCTGAACCTTACTCATCTATGATTCCTCAGATTTATCCTATATCCAAATGTTCTCTTGGTAAATGTGGGTTGGGCAGGTTAATTAATTAACCCAACCCACTACCATATGAAAAAGGAGAAAAGTCACCATTTTATTTTTTTTAGTACCGACAGCTACTAATTTGCAAGGCATTCAATCTACTTGAATGAGTGATGCATCCAATCCACAGACTACAAAAAATGAACGAGTTTTCTTTATATTATATGTATGAGTAGTAAATTCATTTGAAATAAAAATGAACATATTGGTATACCAAAGGATCACCCCAAAAAAAAAAAAAAATGAGAATGGATATTTCCTAGTTCTCAGAAAATCAACAACCAACATAGCATTAATCATGAAGAAGTGCTTACTGTATCTGTCTGAGTTGAAATATTAAAACTTATGCCAGTGAGAAGACCAGATGGGACTTGTTGCTCTTCATACAATTCATTGTCCATGGGGCTTGGTATGGAAACAAATAAAGCAACCTATAGCAAACCAGAAGCATTAGAACAAGGAAGATCAAACAACCGTAAAAATTCACCATGCACAGAAATTAAGATAGTAGTAAAACAATCTGAATAAAACTTGACCTGTTTAGAAAGCCTGCTAACAGTAAAATATGGAAGGCATAACAAGAAACAGCCACAATGCCTCTCCTTAACCAACAATGTTTACTTGCATGGCATGCCCAAGTACACACCCATAGTAAATTAAACCACTAATCAATTAATCTTAGACAACTCAAGAAAATGCTAAGAATTCGATTGGAAATCAATAGGAGTCATGAAATAACTTCTGATATCTTTTTATAAATATCTAAAAGCCAACTTCAACCAAAACCTGTCAGATATGCTTGCCTAAAGATGTTTGCTACCATAGTTGGTAGTCTCTTGTAGGTAGCACTATAGGCCTAATTTCACATATCTCAAAAGCTCATACCACTACTTCAGTAACTTTACAGCCAAAAAGGTTTAGGGGGGAAGAAGAAAACACACTTGTTAGTAAACATACAGTAAACCTTCCAAACATATTAATTAAAAACTAAATAAATAAATTAGACTAATGTGTAAGATGTAAACCCATTTCAAAAATTGCAAAGATTACCAAATTTTTGTTCATAAGAAACTTTGTGGTTTTCTAATTAAGGTCCTCTTCACTGTTTATTGGAATAACATTGCTTAGGTCTCCCTCAGCAAGAAAATGTTAAACCATATCACCAAAGATCTTCTGTTAGTGTGACCATGATATAGAAACTGAATAAATAAGTTACATATACCTCCTAAAAATCTATCTCAAAGTTTAGTTTTAATCTTCCAAAGAATTTTTTTCCATAGGTAAACATCTTCAATTTCTGAAATCAAGAGGCTATTCTTAGAGAAAACATAAATTCTGAAAGAGATGAACAATCCGTTAAACCCCAGTACCGAGACTAATCAAAAAGACTATGCTGGCATAGAACTTTTAACTCTTCCAACATCTTCTCAGTGTCATATAACATTTTAAGAGGAAAGGCAAGATAATTGGCAAAGATTTTCTTGTATCACATGGAGGAAAATTAGTTATTAAGATACCTATAGGTTTATTATTCACCATTCCACCAAAGGCACTAAAAGGGTGAAAGGGTGACACTAGCAAGCAGATACCAACAATAAATTAAGGGCCTGATTGGTTTTATTTTTTTTATAAGCGTTTCAAAAACTTTTTAAAAACTGTTCTTGAGTTGAAACAAAAAATTGCTTAAGTCGTTCTCAAAGTGAGAAAATCTTTAGAAAGATGCATCTCAACAAACATTTTTAGAAAACCATAAAAACAAAAATCATATTTTTTAAGCTAAGTTCTCTGTTTGACCAGGCCCTTTGACTGGTGGAGAAGCCATGGGCAAGCCTTGATGGCAGGATGCCATGGCCGGAAGGGTCCCTACTCCCCTCAATCTTCCACTCCAATGCTGCCAACAACACAAGTGCCATTGGTGGTGGATAAAACCAAAAAATAAAAAAAAAAAACCCACACACACACACTTAGGACTGATCGTAGGACCCTTGAACCAATTGTTTGACACCAACTCATACCACCAAATAACAAAACCATCATATTATTTGCGTGAAACATTCAGGTGAGACCGAGCACAAACTTACTTCTTATCCCCAGATGCAAAACACATGAGTGATAATAAGATTGGAATCTACCTAAGAGACCTGAACTGCCAGTCAAATGCACACCAACCAGTCTCCTCACTCATCAACATGAAAACAGACTATTCTCAATTGTCCTCCAAATCTTATACCTCTAATCTTTACTGGTGGGAAAGTATAGTTAATTTATGCAACATTTTCCTGGAAAGATGCCATTTCATACAATCAAGCTTACGAATCCTCTCTTTCTTCTTATACCTCCATTTCTTTTCCTTTGGACACGAATCAGTGCTCTTTAAAATGTAAAGATCATCTATAATTAAAAGAAATCTCAGCTTCCATACTAAAGGTTGCAGCACAGAAACTCACAAGCTACAACCAAACCTCACTCATAGAACCAAATCCAACAAGGTTGCATCATCATCAAATCCCCAAACTCCACCAACCACAAAATCCGCCGCTGCTAACTCGCAAAAGCCCATTACCACCAAAAGTACATAACAGCCTCGTTCTAGATAAATTAGTCTCTACTTCCAAGAATGTATTTGTAGGAGGCCGGCAGATTCTGAATTCAGTTCTAATTGCCAATGAATGCTTAGACAGTATACTGAAAAGTTGTATTCCAGGTGTGTTGTGCAAGTTTGACATAGAAAAGGCTTATGACCGCACAAATTGGAAATCTTTGTTTTACTTGATGGAGAGGATGGGATTTGGGGAGAGATAGAAACGATGGACGAAAGCTTGTATCTCTATTGTTAAATTTTCAGATTTAGTAAATGGGTCTCCAGCCAAATTCTTCAGTAGTTCCCATGGCCCAAGGCAAGGAGACCCCTTATCACCTCTCCTTTTTCATCGGTTATGGAGTTGCTGAGTAGAATACTCAAGAAAACTGAGGAGGAAGGTTTTATTCGAGAATTTTGAGCAGGTGTGAAAGCACCTGCAGGGCTGAGTGTCTCACATCTTTTTGCTGATAACACAATTTTATTCTGCAATGCATCTAGGGAGCAATTGTTGTACATTAGAATGGTGTTAATTTGTTTTGAAGCTATTACGGGATTGAAAATTAATGTGGACAAGACTGAAATAGTCCCCATAGAAGAGGTGGGTAACTTGGATGCATTGACTGAGATTTTATGCTGCAAAGTAGAGAGCTTGCCAATGACCTACTTGGGGATGCCGTTGGCAGCTCATTACAAGGCAAAGTCTATATTGAACCCTATATTAGAGAAGATGGAGTGAAAATTAGCTGGATGGAAGAGGTTATACTTGTCTATGGGAGGCCAACTTACCCTTTCAAAGAGTAAATTATCGAGCCTACCAACATATTATCTATCTTTATTTACTATTTCCAAGTTTGAGGTTGATAGATTCAAAAAAATACCAAGGAACTTCTAGTGGGGAGCTTCGGAGGACTACCCATTGGTGACAAGGGATAAGGTATGCTCTCCCATTGAGTTTGGAGGTTTGGGATTACAAGGATAAGGAGCTTTGATCAAGCATTACTTGGAAAATTCTTATGGCGGTCTTGGTATGAAGCCACTCATTTGTGGTGACAGGTCATTGTAGCCAAATATGGTGAGGATAGAGGGGCATGGTGTACAAGGGTCGGTAGAGGTATGCACGGGTGTGGGTTGTGGCAGAGCATTAGAACAGGTTAGGATAATTTTTCCCCATGTGCGGTTTTTGTGCTTGGGGAGTGCAATCAAATACGGTTTTGGTATGATCCTTGGAGTGACCATCTTCCTATAAAAGATATATACCTTGATCTATTTGATTGCTCAGCAGATAAGGGTGCTTTAGCCTCTGATGTGTTAGACCCCCCATCACAGGGGACATTAAGAAGTTGTAATTTGTGTTTTCATAGGGATATTCATGATTGGGAGATGTAGGCAGTGTGCTCATTCTTAGATCATATTTATACAAAATTGCCTAGGGGGGTGGGGGATGATAAGTTGCAGAAGTTAACCAAGCGTGGTAATTTCGATGTTTGCTCTTTTTATAATGCCATCTGTGGAACTAATACTCACTCATTTTTATGGAAGAATATTTGGCATGCCAAGGTCCCTATGGGGTGTCATTCTTTTTGTGGTCAGCTACATGGAATAAGATTCTCACAATTGACAACCTCAACAAGAGGGAATTACTGCTAGTCAATTGGTGTTGTTTATGTCAGTGCAATGGAGAAACGATGAATCATCTTTTGATCCATTGTGAGGCTCATGCTTTATGGAGTAAATTATTTATGATCCTTGGGATTCATTGGGTGTTGCCGGACAAGGTAGCATCCCTTCTCTTTGGTTGGCGCAACTGGTTTGGGAAACATTCTTCAAATGTATGGAATTTGGTGTCAGCTTATGTGATGGTTAATGTGGAAGTAAAGAAACAATCACACTTTTGAGGAAATTGAGAGACCTATTGATCAATTGAAGACTTTGTTGCTCCATCCCTTGTTTGATTGGTCTAGGACATGGGGTTTTACTAATTGTACTTCAATTTCTGATTTCCACCTTTCTCTTAGATTTTCTAATTAATTTACTTGCACTTTTCCAAGGTGCTTTGTGTTCACCATCATGAACATAGAGTAGCCCTTTTCATTTACAATAAAATTCTATTACTTATCCAAATATGTATATACATACATACATACAAACATACGTGTGTGTGTGTGTGTGTGTGTGTATATCTATAAAACCCCTTCAAATCAGCTGAATCCCCTTAAATTCACCAACACCCTTCATTTACAGCTAGCACTGATCACCCACGTTACTTTCCAAGCCACCATAGCCCATACTACCCACAAGTTGCACCATTTAAAGCCACTCATCACCAACAAACCCATCAAGAAAAGCTCTGATCCACCAACCTAAACCACTGAATCACACCTTAGTAGAGTCCAAACAGACATCGGAGGTGACAAATCGCCTTTTGTCTAGTTCTTCACCAAAATTGTTTCTTTTGTTCTTTGCTAGAATCACCAAGAGAAGGAGTGAAATGGGGTTGATGGATTTTGAAGGAGCAATCACTATTGTGGTTTTGGGAAAAGTTTTCAAAACAACCAAAATCATTTCAGAGTTCCCTAAAAACTGGTCATCAAACTGTTTTTTAAGTAATTTTTAAAATAGAAAACACAAAATGCCCAACCAAACGCTTTTTGAGTAGTTTTAAAAATTGAAAATAAATTAATTAATTAATTAAAAAAATCCAACCAAACGCTCTACACCTAAATATAGGAGTGGCAAAATTGGACACGACCTTTAAACTCGACATGAAATTAACAAGTTATGGGTTGAGACTTAATGGGTTAGCATCATATTCGGGTTAACATGACTAACCCGTTTAATAAACGGGTTGGGTTAGTGTCCAATTCATGAAACCCGTTTGACCTATCTAACCCATTTAATTAAATAGCAATTTACCAATATACCCTTCAAATCTAAAGTATATAAACTTATTAGTTGTGGTTTATTTTCTTTGACATATTATGATTGATTATATGTGATATTGAGATATTCTTTAATTTTGAATAATTATATGTGATGTAATTACTTATTAGTTCTGAATTTTATATTCAAAATATTTATTTTTTTGGTTTTTCATAGTTCCATTTGGTTAATACTAAATTTTTTTTTCTTCTCATTTTGATAAAATTAGATAAACAGGTCAACATGATTGATCCATTTAATAAATGGGTCATATTAGGATTAAATAATCTTGACCCATTTAATAAATATGTCAAGTTAGTGTTAACCCATATTGTTAGATACTCATAAGTCAACACAACATAAACCCGACACGTGAACACAAATTGCCACCCCTACACCTAGACAAATTGATTTCTTTTAAAAAACAAAAGAAAAAAAATGAAAGCAGGTTTTAAAAAGTGCATCTAATTAGGCCCTAGATGTCAAATATCCAAGTTTTTTCGATATCCAAAGGAAACAATTTGTGTTTGATTTGTTCAATTATGGTAATAGAAACGATATAGTATCTAGAACCACCGTCCTTAATTTCTCCTAATTGTGATATATATAAGCTAAGGAATTTATTCAATAAACTATACTACACACTATTGGAGTGATTTCAACTATATATATAATTAAATAATTTTTTATAGATAGAGATACAGGAGGGGGAGGTAGTATTCAAACCACAAACAAGGGACACCACAAATGATGCCATTACCATTTGGCTATCAATTGAACCCAACTACACAATTTTTTGAGAAATCCACATATCAAAAGAGAAAAAAAAAAGGGGCTAACATGTGGTATTAGTTACGGCACCAACAACCTAAAACCAACAAGTACTACAAAACAAGAAACTTTTGTTTTCCTTTCTTGGAGTTAAACCACATCAACTAATGAGTTACAGACCAATAAATCACTTCAGAAAACAAAATTAATAGAATCTCATCTATTACTACTAAGGTCAATAGGAAAAAGAGTAACATAGGAATACTCACTTCATTAAACCAAGCATGAAAGGCATCTACTAAAGCTTTTAAAAAAATTTATAAAAAAAATTTATAAAAAAAAAAAAAAAAAAAAAAAAGGAAATGAGCATGTGTCTTAATGTCATGTTATACGGCCGCTTTGTGATGAAAGTGGTACTGATGTCATGATCCAATAGGGTGTAATGCTGGGCAGAGCTGACTTAAATTACATGTCCTTTACTAATTTTCGTCTCCCCTATATGATCTTACAACAAACATAAAGATAATAACAGAACATACAAGTACTGTCTTCCGTATATAATCTTGCAACAAACGTAAAGATAATAACAGAACAACATACAAGTACTGCCATGACGGACAATCAAACTTGTGGACATGCCCGAATCTAAAAATTGAACACATGTTAAATCAAACTCATAAATTCGAATTTGCACACTAATCAGGGTAATGAAACTTACTCAACAGTAAGACAACAACAAACCATTATTAACAATAAAGACATATCATAAATGCAACTCACTGATTGATCATTTTTTTTCTTTTTATAAGTAACTTGCAGATTGATCAAATAAGAAGAAATACATTATCCCCTACTTCTCAAATACTGAAATGTAGGTAAAATTAAGTCTACAAACTTATGATACTAGCAACATCACACAAGCTATTATCACCAACAAGCAACAAAACAAGCCCCCCCCCCCCCCCCCTCTCTCCCCATATAAAACAAAAACTACCATTTTCACTCGTCAATCACTTAGCTATAACAAACACATTAATTCATAAACCCATGTAGCAGACAGAGCACAGATTAGCTCATAAGTTCACTTATCAACCAAAAACACCAATCATAACCACCACAACAACCGGAAACCCCATTTGCAGGACAAATTTACCGACAGTAATAATTAAACTGATCAGTAAACACAAATTTTCTATTCACATTGTCCAAAGCTCAGTTCTTTAACCCTTCAAAAATCTCATGAATAAGCTCAGCATTACATGCAACACACCGAACACAAAACCCCCATGCACATTGCAAAAAAAAAATACCCTTCAATTTTCCAATCCCTCATAAACCCAGAAACCATTATCACGTGCAAATCCCAAAAGATGATGAGGAAAAAAAAAAAAAAAACCCCACAATCACCACACAAAAAAAAACCCCAACCCCACATTCAGATATCAAATAAAGATACTAAATACTTACCAAACAGAAAATAAACATGCAACATTAATCAAAGAAAACTATTAAAAGAAATTAACAATTCAAGAACAAAGCTTCACAAAAAGAAAGGAAAAGGTTTTACATACCTTGTTTTTAGGAGTATGTGCTCTTTGTTAGTGGAGACTCTCTGCTCTTGCTCTTGCTCTTGCTCTTGCTCTGCTCTGCCCTGCCGGACCACTTTTGTGAAAACAGAGAACAGAGAGAGAGAGAGAGTGCCAAACCAAAACCCAAGTACTCTCTGCTTTATTTTATGAGAAGGGGGGTTTTGGTTTTGGTCTGAGTGAGACTTTAGTCTATATGCACAAAGACAAAAGTGAGTAAAGCCTAGGACAGTGTTGTAAATAGTCCGGAAATTGGGGGCAAAGCCGCAAAGAGACAGATATCGATATATTCGGGTTTCTGTAAGATGAGATAAGAGAGAATTTCAGAGAGAGAGAGAGAGAGTGAGAGCGAGAGTGTGAGATGAAAGGGTTAAATATAAAGTTTTGAGAGTTTTAACGCCGCCGGTTTGTGTTCTACTGAAACCAAAAGACAAAGACAAAATTATTGAGTTCAAGACCACGAGACCAATAAATTTGGTTTTGGTTTGTCTGTGTCAGCTCAGCTATATAATGGTACTTGTAGATAGCCATTGTTTTCTCTCGTTAGTTTTTATTAGGACGGTGGCCTTTTTGTGATAACTATTTTATTTACTGAAAATTTAGAAGAAATTATTATGTATACTTCATATGGTTTGTTTTTAATGACCTACCTATCAAGAGTAAGTCGAGAGACACGCTCAAATTTACTGTAGGTTAAGTTTTTTTTTTTTTTTTTTGGTTAAACTGTAGGTTAAGTATCCTTTTGTGCTTCGTGCACCCTAATTTTTTTTTTTTTTTCTCAATAACGGTTCTAAGTTGAAATCCAACTATAAGTTGACACTTTCTCAAAAAAAAAAGATATATATATATATATGGTGAAATTGAATTTGGGTTTGCGAGTGTCCATAGGTGAACTAACCAAATAATTATTTGCACAAAAAATGATGGGTGAGAAGATATAATCAAGGGATGTAGCTTATTTCCAATACATTTTTAATTATACATGTCATTTTGTTTTAAATATATACAAACGGCTCTATGTGCAGGCGAGGGTAGTCACAAGACCACCCTGACTTGCAAAAATTGCATATACACTTGTCAAAAAAAAATTATAGGTTAAACTAACTTATTATGACCACCATAATAAAAATGTTAAATACCCTTACTTGAGAATTACAAAAATTTTGGTTCAATAAAAATAAGAATAATGCAACATTCACAACATTTTTATAATAATTTTACAATAAATCTAATGTGGTAAGCTGTTACTGATTTAAATTAGAGCTTAATACTGATATTATTTTTTTTATCCACCAATAACAATTTTTTGCATAAGATTTATTATAAAAATATTGTGAACGTAGCATTACTCCAAAATTAATCCTGTCCCTAAACATAATCCTTAATCTCTTTTATAAAATAAAAATGAAAAAACTTAAATAACAATAATAAATATTAGTCCAAATAACAACAAACATAAACCAAACAAAAATAAGATAAGACCAAACAACAAGAAGTGATCTAATTATTCAACAAAAAGCCCACTATAAAACAAAAAGATAAAAATCACTAAACATTCAAATTTGTAGCTCATTCAACCTATTCAGTAAAAATAATCTCTAATTTCATGTTTCCCTAAAAAATGGTACCAAAAAAATTGTGGTTGTCAGTTCTCCTTAATGGTGATAACAATTCTAGGGTTAAGGGCCCAGATTGTATATTAGGCTTTGGGACATGATCGAGAGCACAGTAATCTAAAAACAAATAAATGGTGTTAGATGGGTCAAGCTTAGAATCTAATGAGTGAGATACGAAGGGAGGGTAGTCCGAGAAGGAATATCTCCTCGGATAGGTTAAGCACGGCTCAAATGTGTATCCTGAGGTTCGAGGTAACCTTCCAGGAAGCTCCAGTGATAAGGGCGTGTCTCGAGTGTACTAGTAGGCTGTGAGCTCAGAAATATCTAAGGAAAAACTGTTATCATTATCTAAGGAAAAACTGTTATCATCGCATTAAATGCTTTGCAGATAACTTTATAGTTGCATTAATATGGAAAAAAAACCCCTAAATAGTGCTACCTTGGCTATCCCAACTCACAAAAAACTTGAAGGGGTGTCCGATGGGACAAGTACTCAAATAGTGACTTAAATGACCAACAAGTGTAGGATCAAGATCATAAAAAGAAGACTATATAACATGAGAAACCCTCCATGAATGGGGATCGGAAATTCATAAGAAAAAACACTGTAACAGTTGAAATTATATCTGTAACCTTTTTCAATCAATATAGAGTGGAACAAACCTCCTCGAATTGGTCCGAGAATAAATTTACTTAGAGAATTTCTGTCCATCTTTGCTTGATTATCATTTAAATCTATTATAAACGTTGTCCAACTCATTAAGGCCTAGTTTTCTAACTCACTATGTACAAATTTATTGTTTTTGGCTCATTGGACTAAGATCCTTTCATATTTTGGGTTTGGGCTCAAAAATGTGTCCTTACAACAATTATATTCTTTTTGGCTTTGCAGTCACAATAATTTTACTCTCCTTAGTGACTTGACTCATAATTTGAGCAAAAATTCAAGTTATTGTTTTATTAAATTTTGTATAATTTAAATTTCTTATTGACCACTCTAAAAACAAAATTCCTAAAGCTGCCACTGTAAATATACAATGACAAGTGGTAGTAAGTTTTAATGGCTATCTTTTATTTTTTTAGTGGGTGATGTGACAGTTTCTCATTAAAATAAAGGGAGATTTTTAAAATATATATATATATATTGGAAGTAAGTCAAACTCACAACCAAGAGCCTTCAAGAAGCCTTTTTTTTTTCTTTTTTCTTTTTTCTTAATTAAGATGTTTAGAATTCTTTGAAAATCTAACCATTTCTAACAATTCATAGGACAAATTGGGTTCAAATCCATCATGCCACTTATTATTGTAAGGGAGAAAAAAAGCCTAATACGCTAACGCACAATTTGTTTCACTATAAAATATTTTACAAAAAAATTCAATTTGTTTCGATATAAAATATTTTACAAAAAATAGTTTCAACCGTATTTATTTCATTGTAAAACTCTGTTAAACCTAAAAATATTTTCTATTAACTATAAAATCTTTTGTAAAAAGTTGTAAAACATTTTCTTTTTATCTGGTGGCTAGGACTTCGGTCTAATGGCCAGAGCTGGTGGTCCAACAACCAAAGCCAACGGTCATGCAATTGATGTCGGACCATCATATTGCCAACTCCGATGGCTAAGCCACTGACTTTGGTAGTGCATACTTGAAATTTTTTATACATCGCACCAAACTCCTAAAAAATATTTTCACAACCAAACAAATGGGGCCTAAATTATTAAGCATTGAATCTGAATGATTTTACAAAATTTTGACAGTGCAGCTTCTGAATACTAATATCGTAGAATTTTAACCGGATCATTTTGTGAGGGCAAAAATATAAAGTGTAAGTACTTGGTTAGGGGAAGAAGTGTAACGGAAGGCTACAACTATTAACTTGTCTTTGCTTATTATGGTGTGTACTACTCAAAGTTGTTGATTTGAGACTGATGAGTTGTTTGGTGCAGCCAACCAGGTTGGTCATTTGCTCCAAGTGTTGTCCGAAAGCTAATATTGGGATTGTGACTTGTGAAATTATTGTTGTTAACTTGGTGCAAAAATGTGGGTCTCAATTTACTCAACTTGTAAAGTATTTGATAATTGAATAAGAGATATGTGATTCAATTTTTGCTTATACCAAAAATTGATTAGTGTCTTAGTCTAAAGATAAAGAATTATTATTAAGAACTAACTTCATAAGTTCAAAAAAAAATTGGTGCAAAAAGGCAATAAACATGTGAAGTGCCTTTGAGGCAATGTTTTTTCTTTTCCCTTTTTGTTTTTTTCTTGGCTACTAAAGGGAGAGGCAAATTTTAATACAAGTACTTAGCACTTTTCTTTTCTTTTCTTTTTTTAATTTTTATCTCCACTCTGTTTTTGAGAGCTTTTTGACTTTTGAGTTATTGGCTCACTTGGGGAGACACAAACGCCACCCTACGCACTTTTTAAAGCTAATTTATTTTCTTTTCCAAATATGGGTACCTAATACATTTTATTGTGTGCTTTATTATATATATGCCTTTTGATATATAATTGACCTATCAATCATGGACTCTTTAAGCACAAAACAGCCGAAGCCACGCCGTATGGTTAAAGTTGATTGAAATTTTAATCATTACAAAATTAATATGACACGGTCATGTCAGTTTTGACAGGATACTGTTCCATTATAAAATTTTCATATAATTAAATTATCACAGAGAAGAGAACAATATAATATTAATGCGTTTCTCCAAATAATAATAATAATATTAATGCGACATGGTCATTTAAATTTTGATAGGATATTATCAGCAAGATTTTTAGGCTCGAATTGTTCATTGAACCGTAAAAATGAAAGGTTTAAGGTTTTTAAGGTCGAACCGAGATTGAACCGGAGTCGAACCGTGATGATGTCATAATTAATTTAATAATTAATTAAAACCTAAATATAGATATTAAATTTATAAAACTAGCAACATTGACTAATATATATATATATATATGTAAGAGAAATTTAATAATTTTCAAGCATATATTTAATAATTAAATAAGAAAGTTAATAAAATAAAATAATAACCATGAAAACATTAAAATTTATTATTAATTTTTGAAGTAAAGTTGAATATCTTTGAAAGATTTTAATTATAATTTTTTTTTTATTTTTTGTAAAAGATGGATAATTTAATTAAGTAGAATAAAATTGTGTTAAGTTGTTTTTATTAAAAAGAAAATTTGCTAAGGGGTTGGACCGTACGGTTTTTGCCACTAGTTCGAGTGGTCCAACCCCGATTTTAGGGGTTCACAAAATTGCCACATATACCCGGTTCTTTATATTTAAAAAACAGATTTTCATTCCGGTTCCCAGTTTTCATAGTTCGACCTCCCGGTCCGGTCTAATTCTAAGAACTATGATTGTCAGGACAACTCAAGGATTAGTAAGCTTAGGCCTAGGCCTAAGGCCCCAATTTTTTATTTTATTTTTTTTAAATTGGTTAATAAAAAGTGGTCAATTTTATTATAAAGAGGTCCAAAATTATAGAATAATGTTAGAGAGAGAGAGAGAGAGATATATATATATATATATATATTTTTTTTTTTGTTACCAATTATAAACAAATTTAAACATTCATTTATTAGGTAACTAAACATTATAAATTTTCTATATAATTAAATTATCATGAAAAAAGAACACTATAATATAAGTATGACATAGTCTTTTAAATTTTGATAGGATATTGTTAGGGCCGCTCGTTGAGGGCCTGTTTGGTAAAAGATTTCTAGTAATGTTGTTATTATTTTGTGAAAATACGTATTAGTGAAAAAGTGTGTGGAATACATGTAATATTGTTTAAATACTGAAAACTGTTGTTTAAACTGCAGTAACAAATACACCCTCAGGGGTTAGGCATCTTAGGCTAGGCCTAAGGCCCCAATTTTTTTTTTTAAAAAAATTTCTCAATAATATAAAATTTTCAATTTTATTATAGAAATGCCCAAAATTGTAGAGTGACATTAGAGATAGTACAAATTGTTTTATTACCAATTATAAATAAAAAAAAAAAAAAATAGACATTAATTTGTTAAGTGGTTGAACATTATAAATTTTCCTTGTAATTAAATTATCATGAAGAAGAGAACATTATAATATTAGTACGACATAGTTATTTAAATTTTGATAGGATTGCCAAGGTGGCTCAGGGGTTGGGCAGCTTAGGCCTAGGCCTAAGGCCCCAATTTTTAAAAGATCTTAATCCGTAAAAAAATAATAATTAAATAAATAAAAGAAAGTTTTATTATAAAGAGGCCCAAAATTGTAGAATAATGTTAAAGTCTTAGAGATGCTATAACTTTTTTTTTAACAAATAAAAAAAATTTAAACATTCATTTATTAAGTGGTTGAAACTCATTAATCACATTTATTGTCACATCTAGTCACATTTATTGTTACATCAATTTGTGTACTTTATGTAGTAAAATTTGTAGTAACTTTAGCATTTTGAAAGATTGTATGATAATAAGTGACTTCAAAAAAAGTTGTGTACTATTTTTCTCACCTCCAAAATACTATACCAACAAAAAAAATCCATCCAATTGAAAATCAAAAACTTTTTGGGGGAAAAAAATTGTTTTCATGCTTTAATTTTTTTAAATTTGTTTGAAACAAATTATATAAAAAATTTCAAATATTCATTTATTAAGTGGTTGAAACCTATCAATTATATCTATTGCCGTTTGCCACATCAAATTACATTTATTGCCACATCAATTTATGAACTTTATGATGTAAAGTTTGTTGTGACTTTATAACTTTCCAAGATTATATGATAATAAGTGGTTTAAACCAAAAGGTTGATTATACTAACAAAAACTCAGACCAATTGAAAGTCATAGACTTTTTTTTCCGTGGGGGGGGGGGGGGGGGGGGTCGGCGTGAATTGTTTTTGTTTTGATGCTTTAATTCTTTTAAGCCAATGGTAAGGTTGAATTTAATCAACCATCTTGTTGGCTTTATTTCGTACCAAATTTATTTGTATTTTAGCAATTAGTAACCCTATATTTAGGTGAGAATCTTGTAAGGATAGTAAGTAAGAGAATGTGAAGAAATGCTCAACATTGTGCAAAGAAGTAGAGACTCGTGACTGGATCTTGTAGGTAGCTCACGGCTTGCAAGCTGCCAGAAGTTGCACACGTGCCAAGCATGCCAGAAGCTGAAGAGTCACGCTAACTGTTGCACTACAGGACAAAAGTCCTAGGCTGCTCAGGCCGTTAGCTCGCGGCTTAAACTTGCGACTCAACCCGTCGCAAGGTCAAGTCGCCAAAACACCCTGTTTGGAAAAATTTGACTTTTCACATTCCATTCTCACCTTAGTATAAATACCCCTCATTCCCATGAAATGTAAAGAGTTTTTAGAGAGAATTTTGAGAGAGAAACTCTAGAGAAAATAAGATTGCCTTATTCACATTCTTCACCCAAGAGACTCTTCAAATTCCTTTACTTTCTTCCTCTCCATTGATAAATCCTTGAGATGTTCTTGACCAAATCATTTTTTCACCATACCCACGTTTATGAGAAGGTTCTTTTGCTGCTAAGGGAAGCAGTTTGGAAATGACCAATGGTTATTGGTTGATGCTATGATTTATATGGTTTATAACGGAATCCAGTAAGCTAGAAAAGAAAAAGGTTCGGCACAACCTCATTGGGGCAAGAAGGTTGAAGGGTTTAAGTACCTGGGTAGATTAGGCTTGGAGGGTCTATTACTGTTTATGTATCCCAACTACATTTTCTAGTGGATTATTGATCGCTAAGAGGGCGGCGGAGAGGTTTTACGCCGAGAGTTTTGGTTTCCTCTTCGATAACATATCGTGTGTTGTCCTTGTGTTTGCATCTCTCTTCCCTTTATATTTACCATTTAATTACTGATGTGATTGTGATTATTTATGGTTTAGATTGTTTATCAATTCTATTATAAACTTGTTATCATTTTCTGCACATACATTGTTTGATATAAAGCTTGAATTGGTAATTTGTTGTTTGGAGGGTCTAAACGTTCATAGTGTTTTCAACGCTATTTGAACTTTCATCAATATTCTACACAATAGATTGTCAACATTACCCACCTAATCTTTAGCATGACTACACACCAAACAATATCTATTTCTTTCTTAACACACAAATCAAAATTTATTACCATGCATTGTTTTATTTAAGATAAAGTAAACCGTTGTTCTAACATAATAATATTTTAATATTTTTTTGTTAAATTTTATTCTTCAACCATGACACTTAATTCTGCATATGAAATTAATTTTAGTTTGGTTAGTATTGATTCACACACACACACACATATAGTATTCCTCAAATTGACATTGATTTCATTCGTATTAAATAAATTTATTGAATTGATATTTAAATATTAAGGTCTCGCTTAAAATTATTGCCTTAAGCCCCCAAATATATTGAGTTAGACCTGGATATTGCTTTATTATAAATTTTGATATAATTAAATTGTCATCTTATATATTGGAAAACTAATACAAAAAATTTTGATTTATTTTGTTAGACTTATTCGATATTTAATTGGCTTTTGTTATAGATTTTTTAAAAGGGAAAAATGAATGGTTGCCTTAAAGGCATTGATTTAAGAAATATTTATAGAAAATTTTATGGGGAAAAAAAAAGTAATTAATTTTTTTGATAGCTTTTTATATTTTTGTCAAATACTCGGACACCCATTAATTAGACAATTTTTAAAATTCAAAATTATAATCAATGATTGGGACACCACCTTTTTAATATCAATAAATATTGTGTGGGAGGGGGGGGGGGTGAAGATCAAAGAGGATTGGGCCTAGATAATCACAAGAGGCCCAATTATGTATTGATGAAAGAAAAAATGGGCCCAAACCGAGCATTGTGGGCCTAAGGGCAAATGATTTGGCCCAGAAAATACCTATCTAAAAGCAAAACACCCTTTGGTTTTCCAAGAAGACCAGCCTGAGGAAGGTTTGTACCAAGAACCTAGGCCGAGGAAAAAGGCAAGCTCGGAAACATGGACGGACAATTGAAGACTAGAGAGTTACTCATAAGATACTATCTGACGAAGGAACAATGGAATCCCCAAGTGAAAGTTGGAGGAAGCTTCCTAAAAAAGTAGCTATCTCACCGACTAGTCATGCTACATTCATGGTTGAATGACCCTCCTAAATAGTATTTCGACAGCTTGTTATATTCACATCTTAACCTCAAAATGAGGGGAAGGGGAGGATGGGACCAAGGTTTTCAGACCCGGATCAGACCAAGAGGTCGAACCGTGAAAACTGGGAACCGAATTGAAATTCGATTTTTTAAGCATAGAGAACCGGGTATGCCTGGCAATTCCGTGAACCTCTAAAACCGGGGTTGGACTGCACGAATCGGTGGCAAGAACTATGCGGACCAACCCCTTAGCAATTTATTATTATTATTTTTTATTAAAACAACTTAACACAATTTTATTCTACTTAATTAAATTATCCATCTCTTACAAGGAATAAAAAAAAATTATAATTAAAATCCTTCAAAGATACTCAACTTTACTTCAAAAATTAATCATAAATTTTAATGTATTCATGGTTATTATTTTATTTTATTAAATTTATTATTTAATTATTAAATATATGCTTGAAAATCATTAAATTTCCCTCACATATATAGATATATTAGTCAATTTTACTAGTTTTATAAATTTAATATCTATATTTAGGCTTCAATTAATTATAACGTTATCACAGTTTGATATCGGTTTAACCTCAAAAACTTTGAACATTTCCCTTTTATGGTTCAATGAACGGCTCATGTAAAACTTTGGATGGGACAAGTATCCCACTAGGAAAATCATTTGGCCTACAAGTGGATAGCTAAGATCGCTGCAATCATCCTATAAATAGGGGAAAAAAAAAAAAAAGCTCTTTGTGTGCCGCAAATCTGAAAAAAGATTAAGTTAAGATAAAAGATTATAAATAGCCTTGTAACACCTTCATCTATATTGTTATTATCCTTGTATATTAGTCTTCCTCGGATTGATCGAGGAAAGTTTATAATAGAGAAGTAGTAGTTATTTTTCCATAACATCTTTTAATCAAATATTTTTATCATGAGTTCCTTTTCTATTGTTAAAGAATTAGCTTTTAGGTCTATCTCTACACGTCAGTTGTTTCGGTTAAGAACCAGCCCCAAAGGGCAATTGGCTTTTACCCCACACATATTTATTTATAAATTTATTTTAAATTTTCATTAATTGAGAAAGAGTATTTAAACCTAGTTTTTATTTTTTTGGGGGGGGGGGGGGGGGGGGGGGGAAATATAATAAATCGGTTAAAACTTTATGCCTCTTGCTAGCATAATTATTTATGAAACCAACAAAATCTTTTGTTATACTTTTTATTTTACTTTTATCCGAAATTCTTTTTAGGGGACATGGGGGGTCGGGAGAGAGGATTTGGGGAGTAGATTATTAGCCCAAATTCCCAAGTTTACTTGTGATCATAAACTCGAATTCCAAAGATCAATACTAAAATATTGTAGCCATCTAAAAATCCAAGACAAACCAACCTAATTTAGCTTACTAAAACCATGATAACAGGCATAGTGTCTGTCTTAATTATAATTGGTTTGGTGGAATGGCATTAAGGCAACACTTTATCTCGTTTATAAATTTTAAAAAAAAAAAAAAACACTTTATCTCATTAAATAAATGCATGAGAAATATCACCAACCAAGATTTTGCATTGAATACGACTAAACCCAAAGTTGGGGCATGTTACACCAAAAGGGTGTAGTACTGTAGTTGACCGCTACAGTACACATTGACCAACCCAAATGTTATAGTGGTAGTTTTGTTGTTAATAAGAATTTGAAGGGCATTTATTTATGTTCTTATTGCAAGAGGTTAAAGCTACAGTCAAAGGGTAAAATTGTAAAATCACAAAGGGCATTGGGTTTAGAAAAAGGCTGTGACTTGGCAGTGATTGGGTTGAATGCAAGCCGTGTGTGCTCAGGGCCTTTTGTTCAGAATCAGAAATATAAAGGATTTTCTCAGAGAGTGCAAATAGATAAAAAAAAAAAAAAAAAAAAAATAACCATAAGAATAATAAAGTTTGCTTTCTAAACTTTTTGAAACCAAAACAACAAAAGTGTTTCGCTGCTATATATTCCCACCACAACTTTTTGCCACTTGAGGCCTGAGAGACAGCGAAACAGTAACTTTTTTCATTGATATGACTATAATTGGACATGAAAACGAAGCACGAGTGTTAAAAGAAAAGTGTTGAGTGGGAGACACTGATGTTATGGAAACGACACACAAGTGAATTAATGTGGGGAAAATACAGAGTAATCGTAAAAATACAAACCGTCTAGGCGTGGTTGAGTTGAGGAATGGTGTCAACGTGGCACGCATGCACTTGATGAAAGGTCGTCACTCGTCGTGGTTAACTTTTTTTTCTAGTCCCTTTTTTTTTTTTTTTTTTTTTGGGGCTAAGCTAAACACTTTTTTTTTTCTAGTCCTTTATTTTAGAGGCTAAGATGGGAGTTTTATAGGCTTAGCTTCTCTCCAATAATTGGTAGTGCTTTCCTAGACCTGTCTGATGTCTGGGTCAGATTGAAATTGACCCATTGTAAAGTGCACTTTGCTTTTACTAGTCACTACATCAACATGTGATAGAATTCATCTACCAAATTTTCTTTTTTGTTTTGCATTTGATTGAGCTCGATTCTATAGCTATTTACGAATAAATAAGAAGACATATATAAGAAAGTGTTGAATTCAGAAAAGGCGGGTGAAGGATAGAGTAGGGAAAAAAAAAAAAAAAAAAAAAAAACTAACTAAAAGGGGTTGGAAGGTGAAGAATCAGGGGATAATGATGGCATTTGACAGGAGATATGAAAATTTTTGGAAAAATAATAAAGTAGATTCTTCTTCTCTTGTCGGGTACTTGGGAATTGGGAATATGAAACAAAAAAAAAAAAAAATACAAAGTAAATGAAATATGATGGCATTTGGAATTTGGATTAGGTTCTCCTTTACAAATATTTTTTAAAAATGTTAATCAAATACACTAAGGATATTTGATTTAGAAATTATTTTTAAAAATATTTATAAAAAATAATAAAATAATTAATTTTGTTGATAATTTTTTTATTTTTCATAAAAATAGTATCAATTTTTTAATATGATTTATTAACAATTGGTTCAAGAAAATTCGTTAATATAACTTTTTTTTTTGAAAATTGAAAAAAGTATAATTATATTTTAAAAAATAAGATTTAAATTTTTTTACATAAACATAAAAAAAAAAAAATCCAAGGCCACTATAAATTAAGATTAAATTTCTTGTTAGGGATGATCACATTCACATATCTTTCTTCTTCTTCTTTTCTTTTTTTTTTTTTTTTTTTTTTTTGCCTTTAAGCTTCAACCACATCTTTTCTTAGAGGAAAAAATCAGTGGAATAGTGGATTCGGAAGATTTTTCTGGGGGACCTTGGTTAACCTTAAACGTATAAATATTTAATCTTATATATGATATATGTATCAATTATAAATTGAATCTAGTAATTTTATATCTAAAATGAATAAATATCACTTATTCTTGTAAAAAAAATTAATATTTCAAAGTTTCAAACTTACATGCTTAATTTTCTTTTTCATTTTAAAGTTAGGTCATTATCATTTATTCTCACCACAATTTATTAAGAAAAAGAAGGAACTAAAGCCTAAAGGCTACCAGGGTTCAATCAATCACCATCGTATAAGCTTGTTCCTTGTTTGACATAATCCTTCCATTTCGTCATGTCCATATTGGCGTTAAGCTGACCCATAAATGATGTAATTTTGATATTTTTGAAATTATTTTAAATTAAAAAAAAAAAACTACTTACATTTATTCGAGATTTTTTTTAAAATTTTTTGTATATACTTCAATTATTAAATTAAAAAATACATATACTAATTAAAAGTATTTTGATATTTTTCAAGAAAAGAGACAAAGAGAGAGAGAGAGAGAGAGAAAGAAATGTTGCGTCCCAGATTGAAACTTAGGACAAAGAACAATGGCAAGAACAAAGTTTCTTTCCAATTAGTTTGAAGACAAACTTTTCAAATTTCTCATATATCTTTTTTTTTTTTTTTTGTGAATTTTTGAAAATTTAATCATTAAATTTCATGTTCCTTATGTTCTTAATATGCATATCAAATTTTGTGTAAATCATATGTTATTTACTATTTTATTAATAAATTTATTTTTTAAATACAATTTTAGATTACAAAAACTTAAAATTTTAATATTTTTATGATAACACAGCAATTGATCTTTAATTTTCTTAAAATTTTGTAAGTATGAGTGATATAATAAAAACATACAATCTAACGATTAGATTTTTAAAATTCACACTCAATATAAAAATATATGAAAACTTTGAAGGAATTCTCTCTAAACTAGTTTGGTGAAAAACTTTATTTGCTTACTAAGGATCCTCTACATGGTTTGACTCAAGAATTAGGGGTGGCAATTCGTGTTTGCGTGTCGGGTTCGTGTCAACTGCATTTTTAGGGTCTATAGTTGCGTTTTTCAAATGCGTCTATAGCCCTTTTTTTTTGTAGTGCCTCTTTTTACCAAGATTGTGCAATAGTATGCAGAGGCTAGTGTCAGGCATGCATTTTTCACTAGATGAACTATTTAAAAAAAAAAAAAAAATCAAACATAGTTTTGATATTATATTAAAAAATGCAAGACATATATTTAACATCATGATAAAATGTCTGAGAAGAAGTGTGAAAAATAAAATAAAGAAATCACATATAACACAGAATCAATGGGTTTTGACTCTAAAAACCTACATCCATAGCCAAAAGTTCTTGATGACTGTATCTTTATTTTTAAACTCTATGGATTACAATAAATCTGTTGAATGGTATTTATAATTGACTAAATCCTAAACTAATTCATGATTGAAATAGTTGCACTACAAATATGATTAGCATTATTGTGTTTGCACTCCAAGTAGGATTAGATCCAACAAACCTGAACTAAACTTATATAATCATGTTTTGGCCTTTAAGCAAGACTGAGCCTTGATATCTTAAACATTCCCTGAAATTTATGGTGGAAGCTTGAAGGCAACTTGAGTTTGGAAAGAATGTTAGGCATTGAAAGAGAGCATAACTAGATTGCATGTGGATAAAGTTGAACCAAATTAAATGAAACGTGGATGACAGGCTAAAGGGCAAAATGTGCACAATGAATAAGGATAAAATGCTAATCATAGTGCGGATCATACTTGTGAATCTGTGATGTCTACTAATTAGAGGTATGATTTTGAAAATTCTGTTTGAAGATGATAGAAACTCATGACCAGAAGAAAGACAATAAAATGCTGCCTAAAGATGATAAAGAAGCATAAGTAGAAAGAAAGTCGATAGAGAAGGATACCAATCAACGTGGTTTGTAATATCCAGACAAGATGTTTAAGGATGCTTGATCAGAAGGAAATTTAAAAATTGAGTGTAGAGGAAAGATGCATATGTCTATTGTGTGTTCTTGAAATCATTAAGATTGTCTTATCATAAACTATCACATAAGGTTGTCAAAACATTGCCTACAGAAGAGAATGAATTAGGATGAGCTTATAAAGTGACTAGCAACAATAGTGAGAGAACCTTCACACTGTCTACCACAAAGAATATATTAGGATGAGCTTGCAAAATAACCGGTATAGATGATGAGAGAAGGAACATAAATCTAGTGATTAAAGATGCGAATTAATGGAGACCGTTGAGGCCTAGCTCCAATACCATATTAGAAAAGATAACACACACACCCATATACACATATATATTCTATGCTAGAGAATGCAACGCATAACTTTGACATCATGATAAAGTGTATGAGAAAATATGAAAAGAAAAAAATAAAAATAGTAGAGAAAAAATTCATGAAATTAACGTGATTTGACTAAAAGCATAAATTATTAGTGGAAACTGGAAAACCCACTCTTTACCATTAAGTGTTATTAATTACAACAAACCTATTGAAAATTTGAAAGGGATTTATAGCAGTCTAAGGATTTTTTTGTATTTGTTGTTTCTCCACAAAAAAAAAAGATTTATTTGTTTAGGCTGAAAAATGGGTGGATAGAAATAGAAAACTCAGGAAAGAAAAGTGGGTCATTTTCTTTGTTTGGTTCTCATGGAGGATGGGGAATAAAAAGTAGGTTTGGGTGTTTTCTACCGGGCCCACATAAACAATATCCACGTAGTGGGGAAAAAAAAGGGAGAGAAAAAGTGTGTCAGTGGATGAAAATTAATGTTTCTACTCATTTCCTTTCCCTGCGCCATTATTAACTCTATACATAATGATAATATACTATCTTCTTCCTTCATTTTTTAACTATTATTTCTTCTTTTCCTCACTTTCTAATTAGGATAAAACTGCACAACTAATTCAAAATTTTTTTTCTAACGTATAAAGTTGGTGGATAAATAAATATAATATAATAAGTAGAATGTGTTTATTTTTATAAGATGCAATATTTACTAATTTAGATGAAATTCATGCACTCACTATTCTATTCTTCTATTTTTCAATTGTCGTATTCAAATGGACCCTATTATGATTATTTTGTTTGTCCTCCAAATAGGATTAGATAATTATTTGGATTAGAATTATATCGGATTTGGGCCTCTGACCTGGATTGGACTTTAATATCTCTAACATGACTTATGACACACGGCTACTATAATTGCACTGCAAGTAGAATTATGATTACTTTGTTTACACTCCAAATAAAATTATGATTATTTTGTTCACACTCTAAGTAGGATTAGATAATGAATCTAGATTAGAGTTATATATACAAATTTGGGACTTTGACCAAGATTGGACCTTAATACCATTGAGTTCTATACTTGCATTGTTTTCTTGGAGGACATAAATAAAATATGAATTAATTATCTTATGTATTAAATATATGTATTCTTCGTCTCACGTCACGCGGTGTGTGAGAGAGAGAATACATACATCTTATGCATGACATACCTTCTTCTTGTAAACAGAAGGTGTTTTCTACACCAAACCATATAAGATCTCCTTCAATATTAATAACATGTCAGAAGTTTCTACCATATTTTGCTCTTAACGCTTACAACTTGATTAGCTACATTATTATTCTGAACGTGAATGAAACTAAAGCCGAATGATTTGTCGTGGAATTGTTTTTTGTTTTTCTCAATGATTTGTTGGCTTCTTTTTCACGTAACATAAAGATATGGAAGCTGATTAATCTTTGACAACCACGTGCAAATAGTAAAACTGTACGGGGTAAAACACCAAATAGTAGTGGTGATGAATTTAGTAGTAGGCACCCAAGCTCCCCTTAAATGGTTCAAAATCCAATTTTGCAGCAAAATATAATCAATTTCATTACTCTCTTTATGGTACAAGTACAGTGGCCTCTTAACTACGTACATTTAAAAAAAAAAAAAAAAAAAAAAACCTCCAGGTTTTGGAGCCCCAAAAAACATCTGGCTAACAAAGCCACCCCTTGCAAAATTTAAAAGGTAATTATGAGGAAAAATGAAAGTCACTGAGGACTAAGTTACATTGTTGAAGGTCCATGTAACACATTAAGCCGTTGCTTAAAGTTATATTCATGATGCAGGGGCATATTCTTGCATTGCTGTAGCCAGCTTATTTCGATCTTCCTCCGTTTTTGTCCTAATTAAGAAGGTTCGTGCAACAACTTTATCACTTCCATCATTATCACCCTACAAATATAGAGAGAAACCAAACAATTCATAATCCATAACATAAGTTACAAGACAACAGCCTCAAGGAATAATACTTAAACATAGAAAAGAATCGCTGTATAAGACATCCAGATCATATGTTACTGATAGATTCTAAACCATCAGAATCAGGCCTCTCTTTTCTTTTTCTTTTTTCTTTTTTATGAGTAGGCCTCTATTTGATTAACACTTCTTGAATTACAAGTCGCATGCTGACTACCACAAAAATTTGTGTGTTAGTTCTTTTGGGACAAGAAACATAATAGCAAACCAAATTCACACAAAGCAGGTTGTTGCGGGAGCAATTTTAACTAGAGTTGAAATTTCTTCAGAGGGGCATCTTAGAGCACCGTGTTTCTATGTTTCTACATATGTTATTAGATTATAGATAATAAATTGAAAAAAAAAAAATGCATTAACCATAATAGCAAAAGATGCATTCACGTCATGATCCACGAAGATATCTGTAATTTTGTTTATAGGGTCAAAGATATTAGGGTTTAATACAAAGAGACCCCCAGTGATATGGGTCATTTATGAAACACACCCTCTATGCTATAAAATTGACTTTTTAAACCCTTGGTTTTAAAAATAATGCAATTGACCCCTTTTGTTAGACTTCTGTCACTTTTATTGGACAGAAACTAACTACAAGAGAATAGGTGTTGCGTGGGAATAAGTTGCTGACTTGCTGTGTGTTATGAACTGGAAAATAACACCGTGCATGTGATTTGGCTCATGTGATGCCAATGTGATCATTTTTGTCCAATAAAACTGACGAAAGTCTAATAGAATGGAAAATTGCAATCTGCTTAAAAAGTCAGTTTTATAGCACATGAATTGTGTTATAAAACTAACATGTATGTATTATTACATGTATGACAACCACATAAACTAACAAACGATGTAAATTAAATATGCAGTTTCGTCGTGTATTTACCGAAGTATGGAATATTGCAACAACGGAATTCTTCTGCAAATTTGTCTTGATGCCAGGGTATAGCAAAGCATTAAGCAGCAGTTTCCCAACCTGTAAGGAGTAAATGTTAGAAAAGAGTGATATATTGTATTTTGATAAGTAGAGAGTGAAACAGAAAAACAATTAAAAGATGCAATGGTTTAAAGTACATCGTATAGTGAATTATTTAACAAGATAACGTTGTGCATGTAATAATAATAATATAAAGTTATATGGGAGAAAAAGAATCGTTAAATCATACTACCTCATCCCATATTATTGGTCCTCTTGTTCCATTTTCAGATTTCCCAGAATATTTTCACTTGAAAAGTCAATGGACACAATTCAAACTTTCATAACTTACCCTTTACTAAATTTGAATGATCAATACCCCCTTTTTCATTTGCTTGATTTGGAATTAGGTTAATAATGACTATGGAAAGTTGATAATGTTTTATGTCATACAATGCACTAAATGATGTCCCCTTAAAAAAGTTTCTAAGGTGGACAAAAAATATGGGATGGAGAGAGTAACAAAGAACTATTTTAGATGTATATTCCACCAGGAGGATATGGGCTGAAAACTATGGGTAGAGATTTATATTTGAAATTTTTTTTACTTCCCTGTTGCAATAAATTATTATGCAAGAATGCTTCTCAAAATCACTTTTTAGGAAATTCTTTTAGTATATCATGGCTTCTACATGATCCAAAGCCAACAGTAATTCATATGACATATCATGTGTCAGCATGAAGTAAAGCTGATGAACATATTTGGCTAATCTATTTGTTATATAATAAGTCAAATTGATTATTAAAGAAAAAAGGTGAAAACTTGAGGTCAAATGCCAAACAATTGGAAAAGCATAAAAACAAAATTGAGAAAAAAAATAATAAAAATAAATAAATAACCCTTTTCTAGATCAAATTGTCATGCCAAATTCAATATTTAGAAGAAGCAAGGAAGCATACATCATTTCTAACAATTATTGTTGGTTTGGATTCTTTTGTACCCTTGTCAACACCCTCTTTGCATTTGATGGAAAGTTGCCCCATGCCTTTGTCTTTCCACGCATCTTTATCTGCTGGATCACTTGACTGGACAATGTGAATGAAGAAACACCATGTTACACATTGAGTCAGCACTAGGAAGATAACAAGATCTCAGCTCATCAACAATTAAACAGAATGCAATCAATAAGATATCATTGCACATCATTGACATACACCCATCACCATAACTTTCTTTTCTGTCAGAGCCATCATGAGATTGATGGTCCATTTGGATTGAGGGAGAGGGAGAGAGAGGGGGAGTAGAGTAGATTTAACACAAAATTAGCCTTTTTTAACCAACTCTACTCTACTCCCCTCCACTCTCCCTCCTTCCCCCCTCCATCCAAACAGGCCATAAATATGGGAATACATGTGAAGAGCATTGCCGACTCATTTCTGTCAGAAGCCCTATACCAGGAAGGACATGGATTGGACCACTACAACAACAGGCTAGTATTTGGGGAGGGGGAGGAGGAGGAGGAGGAAGAAGAGGAGGGGGGGGGGGGGGGGTTACAGTTGCATTAACATTAATACCTCAAAATTTCGGACAAGCAGCCAGATTACTCCTACACTAGTTAAAGTGTTAAACAGATTCCATATGATAGACACGTGTTCACGCATAAACATATACGTTGAACAAAGTAGCATGGTGTTGACATATAAGCAAGCTAAGGCAAGTCAGCATTGAGAGACATGTAGATTTCTTTTGTCTCATTTTTGGGCTCACATAGCTCTCCATCTAATCATCCATCAAGATAAATATCACTAGCGATGCATATTAATGGCCCATTTTTAAATTCTCAGTCAGTCCTCCCTTTGATTCAACCATGCAATATGTGCATCTGATTAGGCATCAAAGCCATGAATCTAATTGTTACAGATACTGTATTAGTTTATCGTACCAAAAACCATAATACACAAACAGAGGTGTAAACATCACTTGGCAATGAAATCAATTTAGTACATTTCTAGCCTCATGGATAGTCAACAGATGAGATGAGCAACTAGTAAATCCTGACATACAAAAGCAAGCTTGCATATGTAACATGCATGCACTGTCTTCTTGTGTCACTACCAAAATAGGAAAACCTAAAACAAAGCTCACTGATGATATCAACAGCAAAATGAGAACCTCAAATTATCATTTGAACAAGATTGAAAATGGTGAATCCCAATCTTACAAAAACTTAAATACATATAGCACTGAAATATATTCCAATTATGTAAAAAAATGTTCTTCTTAACATACAATTATGGGTGAACAGCACAAAATAAAGCAAACTTAGATCTAAAGATCATGTCCGAAGATGATATCATATAAATTTTCATGATTGAAGCCAATGGTCTTTGGACCAATTGACATTGCCTCACTCATAAGAAAGAGATGGAGGCTGAGGTCATGGGTTCAAACCCAAGCAGTTGCATGTGTTTTTACCTATCAGGGGGAAAAATCACAACTGAATACCTTCACATAAAGCTTGCACTTGACTTCATGAACAACAACTATTCCCTTCTCCTCAGACTTTTTTACTGATGGGCTGCTAGGCTGCTCCAACTCATTTTCTATAAATAGAAAAATAAAATGCATTATATATACCATAAAGAGGACAAACAAGTCCATGAAGAAAATTTTTCTCAAAAATCATACCACCAAATTAAAGGTTCTACACACATAGCAAATACACTATGACAAACTTTAAGTGGTCTATATGCTCAGCCACAGAGCTGATCTAACATACAAAAGCATACAAAAGCAATATCTCCTATTAAACATACCTTTCTAGTTAAAAGGAAACTGGGTAAGTATTAAGAAATGAAACAAAATTCCTAATATTTATTTTCTTGTTTTCGCCTTCCTGTTTTACTTGATCTCTGTAATTTTGGTTCTTGATTTTTTGCCCCTTTTGGTACATTTCTAGTGTACTTGGGTTGGCTATGATTATTAATAATATTTTTACGTTACCTATCCACAAAAAAAAAAAAAAATAAATAAAATAAAAAACAGAACATGAATTAAAAGAGGCATGAAACTTTATACCTTCATTTCCAAAACCAAAGAAGAAAATCCTCTTTTCATGCTAACAGAGAAAAGTTCAACACAGTAGATTTCAATTGTTCATTTGTGGATTTTCGAAATTGCAACAGGAAAAAGAATAAACAATAGTGTTCATCCACTTAGTAGACTCCAAAGTTGGCAAGACAAGAAACTGCTTTCATGTTACTGTAGAATGAGCACAATGTTTTTATCAAGTGACTAAGTGAAGATAAATTTACTATTAAAGATTGCTCGTTCCACAGCGGCAAAACAAAGAGATAGTAAAGTAAAATGTTTCAATAATTAAGATCTTTCCTTTTATTTAATTTTCCCCCATTTTGGTTATTTTCCATTCAAAATCAGCACTTGTTCCTACATGCACTAAAATTACATAAAGCCTGAAATTCCATTAAAAGTTTTTAAAATTAATGCATTTATTGAAACTCACATAATCAAAAAGCCATTAAATAATAAATAATTATGATTTCATATCTAGTAAGCCAAATGTTCAATGTTTTAAACCCCCTTCACATAAGCAGTTTGACATATCAACTCAGAATCCCATTTGATAATGTAATGCATACAAACAAAACATCAATTGAAATCATACAAAGTAAACTGAAATAGATATCAGAGTTAATCATTATACCTAATGCTGAATGGCTAAAAAAGAATTTGAAGGACTGCTAATAGACTCTTTAAATAAAAATAAATATTAAAAAGAAGAAGAAGAAGTGAGAGTTGTCCCCAAGAGAAGGTTCAAACTAGTGACTGCCGCCACAAGAATGGGTTGTAGAGCTGGAGGGTGAGGTCGTAGGTACAACACCCATTGGTGCCATATTCAACTCACCAATAATAATAATAAAACCCTAAAATTATTATTATATTAAAAAAAAAAAAAATCCATTTCCTCACCACCATCTGCATCATCGGTGGTATCACAGTTTGTGGGAACTGAACTTTGATTAACGGTGCCTGAATTTTGAATTCCTGAAAAAAAGATAATCCCAAGAGCAAGTAGGATGTCAAAGTCACTTTAATCTCGTCAAAGTACATGCATAAAACTCTATTTTAATAAAAACAACAGCTCATAGAGATCATTAAGGCTGTCAAAAATTTCCTGAGCCTTTAGAGTCGTATTTACTCATTTATATCCCCCCCTCCCCCCCCCCCCCCCCCCCCCCCCGGCAAAAAAAAAAAAAGACACCAAATTTCAAATTGCTCAACTGGGTTTGATTAACATTGTGAAGTACTAACTCAAAGAGCTGCATTTGGTTCATGGAAGACAATGAAGATAAACCTAAAGTTTTCAACCCCTTGAAGCCTCAGATTCAGAATAAATCATAGTATATTACAAGTTTAGTAGAATTCTCCCTGGGTGTCTTTGTCTACTCTATTATTATAGTATTTTTCTAGAACTTAGAAAAGAATATTTCCCCTTTACCATGCACTGGAGTCCATATTTCATTAACTTAGTTTACACTTAGAAGTGAAATGCATTATTGCATTTGAGCAATAAAATGCAATTTCCTCACATTCTGTGGTATATTTCTTTTCTTTTTTCTTTTTTATCTTTTTTTTTTTTTTTTAATAAATAGAAAACAAATAACATCACGGAGCTATTAATATGCATTTCCCTTCCATTAAGGAATATAAAAGCATTAAAAAATATACCCACCAAAAGAGACAGGAGTCTGATTGTTTGAAAAAACTCCAGAGCTCCATAAATTTGGAAAGCTTGCAGTTGCACTCGCTGGAATAAATCCAGGGGCTTGATTGTTTGAAAATAATCCAGAGCTCAATGAAGTTGCAAAGGCTGTGGTTGTACTTGCTGGAGTAGATCCAGGGCTTTGACTATTTGAAAGTGCTCCAGAGCTAAATGAATTTGCAAAGGCAGTGGTTGTGCCTGGAATAGATCCAGGGGTTTGACTGTTTGAAAATGCTCCAGAGCTAAATGAAGTTGCTGATGGTGTAGTTGTGCTCGCTGGAGGAAACCCAGTAGATTGGTTATTGAATAAAAGTCCAGAACTCCATGGTGTTCCAAAGCTTGAAGAGGTACCCGCTAGAGTTACGGCAGCTTTCTCTTGAGATAACTTTATCCCACTATTCTTGGTTTCATTAAACATTTTATTTTCCTTGGTTTGAGATTCTGCAGCAGAAGAGCTACCTCCCTTGGTTGCATTTGCTTTGAGCCAGTTGACAACATCACTGAACTTCTCCTGGAAAGGGAGGTTAAATGGAAATATCTTTTAAATCAGCAAATATTACAGCCAACCAGTTGACAACATCACTGAACTACTCCTGGAAAGAGAGGTTAAATGGAAATATCTTTTAAATCAGCAACCAAAAAAAAAAAAAAAAAACCCAATCCCAAGAGGGAAAACATTATTCAGAATTAAAAGAGAATTTTGTCCATGCTGCCTGCTTATAGCTATCTTCCATGGCAAAGTATAAGTAATATGATAGTGACCGAATTCTAGTTCTAGTTCTATCTTCCATGTGGACATTTTCCCATGTCAAAGTAAAGCAGACAAGAATTAGGAGCTACTGTGGAACAGGCCAGAGGACATGCTTTAAACCAAAATGCTCCAAGCGTAATAGAAAGATTATTCAGTCTTACCACTCTACAAGGGCATATCCCAAGTGACAATACACCTTTAAATCTTATAACATGTGTGGGTATGTAAATTCATTAAAAAATGTAGCTGAAATGAGAATGTTAAGATGGATACAAGGAAATATGAGGAAAAAAATACTTTGAAATGAGGAAATTCTTTTATAGATTAGGGGTGATTCCTATTGATTAAAAGAAGAGTGGGTTGATGGTAGTGGTTGTTGTTGTGCTGTTGGACACGTTTGAAAAAAATAAAGGCCATTTAAAACTTTGGTCCACACAATCACTGGTAATCTGAAAAACTAATTAATTTCTGCAAATATGACATAGTTACGCACGCATACAGCATCTCTAAATAAATGTAGATAAACCCACTAAATTAGCTTTTGCAATATAGAATTTCAACTATCACACCGACAAAAAGATGTTAAGAAAGTAGAATTTCAGAACTGCATACACCTAAGAAATATATATCAACTTACGAATAGATAAAACATTTTATTGGAATTACCATAATGTTTGAAGCATGAGCAACGTAGTCCCGGACACCATCTTCCCAAAGTTCATCAGGGTGGTTCTTCAATTGTGCTTGGACCCAACTGTTCAAAATAAGCAAACTGGCATATTAGTAGGGAAAATTTGAAACTATTCTGCAGGGTACATAAAATTAAAAACAAAAACATGAAGGAAAATATTTTTTTGATAGGTATGAAGGCAAATATTAACATGAAATATAACTAACAATTCCAAAAGTCAATAGAACATGGAAGTATTATAGAAACTCTATAAAATATAAAGGAGATTAAATCATGAAGATGTTGAAAAATTATGCAGAGTAAAGTTGCAGAAATTAACTGCTGTTAATAACAAAAGACAGATCACTCGGTATCAACTGCAGTAAGGGGATATCCACATGTTACATGGTGAATGCAGTTGTCAAATGGAAGAACAAAAAAGAAGACAGATATTAAGAAAGGAGGACCTTGCAAACTGGGTATTGAGAGCTCTCACATGCTGACAAGATGACTTAGCCCGTTGCATATCCAATGGAGGTGTCGTCATCAACTGCTGAGATGGCTCTGCCCTATGAACATCAGCACTAGATCCTTCCATCACTCTTTTATTACGGAACTGCATCACATTGAAATTAATAAACGATAATAAACCTCCACACAGTCGTTAACAAGACAACCACATAAAAGAGAACTGGGAACATGCAGTTGCACAGAGAAGAAAAAACAAAACAAACGCATGCACATTTTCACAGCCAGCCACCAACAATCCTGTCATGTCTTTGGAGGACAAAATCACCAGCAATTTTTTTGAGTTCCAACAGACACTGTTGCCCATTTTGGGAATTATTTCAAGATTCCAATAACCGAACACCAAACACAACCCATTTCAATTTAGCTTTCTCAGCATCTTAATACGTGCATTATTGCAAAGCGTTTGTTACAACAGCATGAGGGGGAATAGCATGTTAAACTGATGATAAATTCTCGCATTTGATTTAAAGGTCTTATATAGATTCAACCAAAGCACCCCACCAGACTTAACTTTTTAACAACCCAGTGAAAAGACCAAAAATCTAAATATCTAAATTGAAGTTAAGCAAGAATAAACCACTACTTTTTCAACTACCCACTTAGTTCTAAACGAAACACATAAAGTTCACTGCTGCACTTTTCTCCACTTTCCTTTGCTTCCTCACTCTTGCTCAAAATAACCCAAGTGGAGAACTGGGGTTAACATATCACATTTTCCCCTATAATTTACTGACAAAAATTTATCCAATAATAAACCCAATTATTATTATTCAACACTTATACTTCATAGAATGAAAAATAATAATTATAAATAAATAAACACATAATTTTATTTATTTTATAAAATCCACAGCTTCAGCCATAACATGAAACACTATGCACGGTAACTAACAAATAAATAACCAATTAAAAAATAATTATAATTATTTTGAATGTTTATATTGTTCAAGTATTTAGCACTTATTATCCAAAATTCCAAATTAATCCAAATTATCTTACTGAGCTCAGAATGCAAAGATATTTCCGCTTCCCAAATTTTAAAGTTAAAAATAGAAAAAATTTACTTTCATTTTTCTTTTCCTAGTAATCCAACAGAGCCAAAATACTTAAAAATTAAAAAATTTAGCATGTTAATAAACACCAGCTTCAGTAACTAATTTAGAGCAAAACGAATACGCGAAATTCGGACAAAGAAGATAGAAAAATATTATTGTTAAAAAAGTACGGATACTCACAGCCGTGTCGTTCGTGTCGGGAATGGAGTCGGACACGGCAAAACGTTTCGTCCCTTTCATGATTGTTAAGAAAAAGCGCAAGGCGGAAAAGGTTTTTAGGGTTTTTTCTTCTCTTTCAAAAATAAAATCAGCTTTTTGTTTCAGGCTATTTGTTTTGTTTTGCTTAAAAGGGTAGAGTCTTTTTTTTTTTTTTTTTTTTTTTTTCAGTTTTTTAGTTTAAAAATAGGAGCCGTTGGATCGGGTGGGGAACGAATTTTCAATTGGGGCCGTTGGATCGGGTCGACAATGGTGGGTGCTCAGTTGAGAAGCTAGGACTCGGTGGGTCTTTTTTGGTCTAGTGCAGAGAAAGGAGTGTTCAGATGGGCCACGTGCTACTTGGGATTTTTTTTTTTTTAATAATGTGGATGCCCATGCTGCTACTGGGGCCCACTACCAAAAACCAAAATGAGAGCAATATGGGCTGGCCCAGTTCAAACCTGAAGTCCAGGCTTTTAGGGATTACAGGGTCTTTTTAAGTTTTGAGCCAAGATTTCAGTTTTATAAGAATAAGCCGATGCCCTATGCCCAAGCAAGAATCATTCCTTGCTTTGTTGGGACCAGTTTCCTATACTTGACCCAATTTGAAATTCCAAGAAAGATACGAAATCCGCTTTAAAAATCAGAAAATATTGATTTCACACTCGTTGTTATGCTCTACATATACAACGGTATACTTTTTATTTATTTATTATGATTGATGTTCATATTTATAAAGTGAAATAGATGATGTATACAAATGATATACACTATCAATGATGAGAAAATCAATGCTCTTTCAAATACTTGTATTAAGTAGGACTACTTTTTCTTTTTCTTTAGAATAATTTGTCAAAATTCCTATGTGGTTTCTCATAAAAACATACATCTCTTAGATATTTTGAATGTAATACTTAACCTCCTATGGTTGGGTTGGCAATTAGAGGAGTAATAATGACGACGACAATGGATTGGTTACAGACACAAAGGTGAGTTTGAGGCATAAATTGTTTTGCTATGACTAAACCATAGCCCATAAGGGAATTTTGTGCAGTTTTTCCTTCATCTGTTTTAGGCATCTCAATAAATAGAGCCAACAAGAATATAGACTCCACGGAATTAGCTCCATCTTCATCTTTGGCAACAAAAACACTTAAAGAAGAAAAGAAGAAATGCGAACCATTCTCTCACTATTACACAAAACTGACCATCTAGCCACATTATATACTACAAAAATAACTTCTCTCAAATCACAAATTACCAAAGTGTTAGAGAAAACCAGTAAAAGAATTATAGCTTGAAATAGTAACGAGTTTGATTGACCAGTGAGGAAGAATCGTAGAGCATTTCTAAGAAGAATGACGTGAAGAACCTTTTTTTTTTCCCCATTGTAATACTTATTTTGTGGTGGATTCAAACCCTCTTAATAATAATATTGTACACCAATTATTAGTTGATGCATAGGGAGCGTGTTACCTAGACTTTTTTGTACTTGATTTTATTTATATCATAAAATTTAGACCCATCAGGTTAAAGGGTTTAACATGGAGAGAGAAACACCCCTAATACTTCAAGACCCTCCTTACATTACTTGATTAGACTTTTTGTTCATGTGATGTGCTCACTTTGAAAATAGATTCCTTTAAAAAAAAAAATACTAAGAAAGAAAAATATTATTTTTTAAGCACTTAGAGCAAACGGTGCACTTTTGGGAAATACTAGACCAGAGTCATCATTAATTGTTATATATGACACTCGTGACTGACTATCAACACTTTTCTTTTATTAAAAAAAACAAAGCTTTATTGATTTATAAATGAAGTACACCATCTGTTTCATATGGATATTTGATGGATGAACTCTTTGGGTTTTTTGGCTGATTCTCTATCATGGTCTTTTTAGATGTGGTTAAGAAAGGGAATTAAACAAAACTAGAGCATCAGCAAAATGATTCCATTTCTTAACCAAACAGCTAAAAGACTATGATATAGAACCTGCCAAAAAATTCCCAGAAGTACATCCTGCAATTAACACAATCAATTGATTGAAAATAACAGATGATAATGATGGCCCATTATCTCAACTTAAAATAAATATCCAGCGTCGAAAAAGAATCTACTCGTATCAGCTATGAAATATCAATTTCATTATCTTCAATCAAATCACAAGATTGTTTTTTCAAGAAACAGTAACATTCCCTTTGTTTTGATGTTGCCATGACTATGAGTCATTATTTTAAAGATTTTTCCTTCTTGCTATTTAGGAACAAAATTCACCAAATTCACACCTGTTAATTCACTTTCTATAAAGCTTAAAATTATATATCATTCCTCCCTAGTTGAATTTTCATCATAGTTTTCTATATCTCACTCTCCTCTTTCTTTTCTCTTGTGCCTTCTGTCCACCTCTATGACCTAGGTGAATTAGGGAACCCCCAAATAATAAAATGGCAAAAAATAAAAAATAATTAAAAAATGAACTACCTTTTTTTTTTTGATATCAATGAACAACTACAATGATCTTCAAACTAAAGGCCTTCTCTCTTCCTCCACTACACCTCCATTTGCTGGCAGGCTATTGTCTGCTTTGATGGATGGTTTTCTATGCTTTGCAATGGCACTGCCACCCGGCAGCTTGTTTTCAGGCAACATCTTCAGGATGATTCCCATTGCTATGAGCAACAACCCCGTCCCATGCTGTTCAGTTAATGGCTTGGTAAATATCAAGAAGGACAGCAACAGAGTGACTGCCTTTCTAGCAGTTGTTATCTGCATGCCGACATCAAACAAAAACCCAAAAGTTAATTTCCATGAAAAATGCTGTTATGAGATCCTAAAATTTAAATGTTCCACAATATTTGAACCTTTGTATCCAACAAGCAAACATTACAATGTTAATGAAACCTAGAAATGGGAGTGGTGACCTCAGGAAAGACGATAAAAACAGATGTACGCATTAAAAAAAAAAAAAAAAACAGAGAAAAAAACACATAATATGCTTCATTCATATCCTGTATAAAAAATCCAATGGAATTCCTCACCAATCTTAAGCGAATTTCATCGTAACGTAAAATAATAGAATAAAAAAAAAAAAAAAAAATATATATATATATATATATATATATATATATATATGGAAATGCAGTTTGGAGAACAAATGTGTATTTACCATGGCAGTGGTGGCAGCCCCAAAAATGGCAATGAGTGATAAAACAGACACTTGCCCGATGAATGTGGCCATGGCTTCAAACACTAACACCCCATATACATACGGGTGCTGCAATGCATTCACAAAAGCATTATAAGAATAATAAAAGACATCAAAGAAAAGATTGATAATCATCAGAACATTAAATATGAAGAGTAAAGAAGCAATAAAGGGAGGCAGCAATTGATACCAAAGTCAACTATTAGGGTAACAGTATATTACTCTGATTTGCGAATTTTCAATTAGCCAAAATAGACAAATGGACCACCCCCCCCAACCCCCAAAAAAATCCCACTACAGCCGTCGTTGGTTGCATGTAGCTCAATAGTAATATTGATATTATATAAGGTCCAACCACGTTTAAACTTAATTAAAAGCTAGCCTTCATGACTAAGTTGTGAGCTTCTATTCAGCATTAAATAAAATAAGAAAGTGGAATCAGCTACTAAATTATTGATTTCTCCAAGAATAATTTTTTTAGTAGAAGTTGAGGGCATGCTATGTGTGATTTGACTGCAAAAGCATTTCCATTTCCCAGTTACAGTATAGGAGATGAAAGGGAGAAAATCAAAAACAAAGTAAGCATTGTTCTTACTTCTGAACAAGAATTCCAAGCCTTAAACAGCTCTCCTGTTAAAATCATTGGTGGAACTAAAAATGGCAACCCAACTACTGTCGAGCAGAATAGCATCTCTGTCTGTCAGTAGAAAAATAAAACAATTTTAAGTTAGAATAAAAGCAGTTTTTTGTTGTTTTGGTAAAGATTCCTTTTTACAATCATAAACACAAGGGAATGACGAGTCACCTGTGTGGTATCAGGATTCATGGTAAAAATTGCTTCTTGAAAATTTCCCAGAAAGGCATCCATGATTAGAGCACCCATTATCATTACGACACCAAAAATGCTAAAATTAGGAGATGTATGGGCATCTGCTAAGGTGAAAAGGATCAGACCAATTACTAGAAGCAAAGCGGAGATGTATTCATGAATTGGATATTTCCTTCTCAACCCAGGAATGAAGGCACCCATTATCATGACAGGCAGGACCTGAATTCCCAAAATTACAGACGTATATGTCAGAAAAAGAAAAGGCATCTTTGATTAGATATTCTACATTTCCGAATAATGTATATGAATTCTGGCTCAATCAAATGATATCCAATACAGTAAAATTCTCAAAACTTTTATCTAGATTTCCAGAATTATAACAAAATGAAGTTGATCAACAACAGATTTAGAAGTCAAAAAGTATTATTGCCACAAACACATATTCCTTCATCATTTACCTTTGTTGATTTGAACATGATCTGTGCTGGATAATTAAGAAAGGCCAAGGACCCCTTTGTTAATCCATGAGAGCCCATAAGAACAGCAGAGAGTTTCACATACGTCTTCCAAGGGTTCACCATTTGCTTGGGGGTGAAACCTTGTAAGTATATGAGTATCAAGTAGACAAATCCTTGCACAAAGGTGAAATACCAACCATAGCTGGAAACCAAAAAAGTAAGTAAATACACTGATAGAATTGACAAATGAACAAATTAAAATGATGCACAAGACTTAAATTTCACCTGAATTGAAGCCGATTATACACATATTCCTGAGATCAGCCACAAAATACATGTCAGTGCTCAGACAAGAAAAGGGTTTCATTTCAAGTAATTTGATATTCATAGAATAAGGTTAATGGGGGAAGTCAAATACTAGTTAGCCTGAGAACAGAACAGAGAGATAATAATACAAAAGTCCTGGTACAACATAGCACTGACAACCCTTTACAAAATTTGAAGTACAACCAATGAATTTGACAAATTATGCGGAAAGCTACAGCCTACAGTGCAAATTGCAAAAGCCTTACACCACTGTTTGGTTACAGAGAAGCAGTGGAAAAAGTGAAGGGAATTCAAATTTTTGGTTCCCAAAATTTCCAATCAATTTAAACCCAGGGAAACAAAAATCAGTAAACCCCACTCAGATGTATAGTTATCATTTTTTTTTTTTCAAATCCAGAACAACACGAAACATTGAAATTTGAGATTCCATTTTATTCTCTTTTCCCAATACATTCTAAGCAACCAAACAGAGGACACAAAAAGTATGAAACGCATGCAAGATTAAAATAACCATAAGCAAAACGACCAATCACCAAAACGAGAAATACCCATCAAAATCAAACCCCAAACAAACACAAATCCTCAGAAAAAATCAATAAAAATGCGAACTTTATCAAATTCTTCTAAAAGAACAGAGGAAAAAAAATAAAGTCAACTTGGAATGAACAAACCTCACAAATGCCATTAACAAGGTAACCAAAGAAGAACCCAGAAGAGCAAATAAGGAATTGCTGCCATCTAGGCCGATCAGAGAGTGAAATCCCAAAGAGTGACCTTGCTTGCTCCTCGTTCTTCATTTTTTTCTTTTCTCAAACCCCTGAATTTTTCCGATCCGTTTCAGTGAAAATAATAAATAAAAACCAATCCAAAATCGAAACGCTGATATAAACAAAAGTCAAAAGAAGGTCCCAGACTCTAGCTAGCTGTATCAGGCAGACTTTGGCTGTATCAACTTTGCATGACGTTTCTCCTCTTAAAACAAATGAGAAAAAAATGGCGGGTGTGGGGTTTATTACATGGAAAAGAAAAGTATTTGATGTGGGATCAACAACCTTTTCTGATTCTCACTCTATCTTTTAACCTATTAAAAATGAGCAAGTGTGAGACAGGTTGCATTTCGGTAAACCAAATATGGGCGAAACTTGAAAGCAGGAAGGTATTTAGACTTTTACAGAGAGAGAGAGAGAGTGCTGAGAGACTAGTGAGGTTGACGATTTTTACCGAAAATATAGGATATACCAAAAGTTGAATTTTGTAGGAAACTATCCTTTTCTCGCGACAATTATATACTAGGATTTGGTTAATATTGTGGTGTGAAACTGAAAAAGCATTCGCTAATCGCTACAACAGCTTTTAAATTGTTGTGGATTTGGTACAAGCACAACTTTTTTTCCTACATGGGTTGGTACCCATGAGTATTTCTGCTTTGTTGTTTATTTCCCTTTCTAGGATTAAAAGTTAAAACATTTATTGTAATATATATATATGCGTGTGTGTGTGTTTATTTTTGGGTTAAAAAATGGTCATATTAATAGAATTGCCCGCTAAAGAGGGTATCCATTACAAAAAGATTATTCATAACTAAAATAGTTACAAAAGAGTTATCAATGGCTAAGATCTCTATAACAAATAAATGAGGGACTATATAATAAATAAAAGGCTACCACTGCACGTATTTGGTGTGATAGTCACTGCACAAATATAAGTGTTTGTAGAGTGTGGACCTGTGGGGGGCAAGAGCCGAAGTTCAAGTTCTTAAGAAGGAATTTCACATACTTATACACTTAGATTAGACTAGAGTAGAATTCTATCTTGTATTAAAAAAATAATAAAAAAAATAATAAAAAAAAACAAAAGGCTCTAGTTAAAAGCAGCCAATTTTTGCTAGTTTATATACAAATCAAACAAAGTAGTTGATGTTGTACTTAAACCCTTCTTCTTTCTTCTTCCTCTTTTTTTTTTTTTTAAAGTCTAATAAATCAATGAAAATGAGTTTCTTAAACTAGCACAAAGTTTCTTATTGGGAGGAGCTATTATCTACTAAAGGTGTTCATCGATCGATGTGACAAATTTCTAAGTAATTCTAACGCACCAACCAATGATTTTAATTTTCAGATGTGCTAAACCATTGTTGCACTATAGTCTACAGAGGTTAGAAATCTAAATCGAGTTTTTTACTACAATTTTCATTGCAGTCTATCAATTTAAGGTAGTGGGGGGACAAGGCCTACTTAATACAATTTAGGCCTTTTTTTTTTTTTTTTTTGAGAATCGTTTTTTTTAAGGCTTAATTTAATAACTTGAAGTAAGACTTTTTTTCTTTTCTTTTTTTTTAAATAATAATAAAAAAAAGGGATAAGTAAGGCATTTTTTTTGTTCATATTATGTTTATTGCCAATGTCCATTTTAACATTATAAAATCTCAATAACCTTAACCTTTATAAGTAAAGACATTTTAGTTAAAATAAAAAAAAAAAAAATGTTTTCCGGTTGATTGTAATACAATATAATATACAACAAAAAAGAAAAAAAAAAGGGTACTTAGTGGTTTGATGACAACTTGTTAAGAAGAGGGGTCTGGATTAGGTCTAGTTCTTCCAATGCACTAGACCTAATTAGATTGTGACATGTGTCCAAAAATGGACATGTGTCACCATCTTAACGGGTTTAGTGCCACTGGACACTGAACCCAAACTGCTCCCTAAGAAGAGATGTCTTTAAAAATAGAGAGAAAGTATACGTGTGCCAAGTTTTATGGTGACTAGTTGCAACTTGCAAAAGCCACACACACACACAGTTTTTTGTTGTTGTAAATGATGGAAAAAGTCTTCAAACATGAACAACATTCAAAGAATGTGAAGCACATGAAGAACAAGGAGTCTCTAACAAGCTCAACTAAAGATCCATCATATCTTTGTTGTAAATATTTGTCTTCCAATTGGAGTAAAACAGAGTTTGTGTTTGAATTAACAATCATCATCGTGCACTTTTGGAGTGATGGTTACTCTACAAGTACAATGTCTTGAGAGCTGGGGGTAAGGGTCGGGGTTTAAGTCTATAAGAAGAAGTTTCATATATGTATATACTTAAATTAAGGTAGAGTATTGTAGGATTAGGATTTGTGGCTCAAGCCCAAAACAATAAATTTGTAGAGTGTAGACGATAGAGTTAGGTCAACTATGGAGCTTACAACGGTTGATCGCAAGTATAAACTAGCATGAAAGTACACATAAAGATCAAATAAGCTGAAGTCTGAAGAGATTTTTGATAAATTGAGTATTAGTTACAATTCTTGGGGCTACAATAAAATCTCTTTATCTTTTTCTTTCTTTCTTTCTCCCCCTCTTTAGGAGCCCTTCTTCTTTATATAGCATCCTCCTCTCATCATCTCCATCGTCCACTTGTTTTTTATCTAGGTCCTTACTTGAGTGCATGTCATATCATGTATCTTTCTCAACTTTTTGTAAGTGGCGGTAGCTAAGGTTACCCTGTTCAGGGGTCTTCTCCACATAAATGTGGCCAGAAAAGTTGCTGCAGTGCATTTAATACGGTGGTAGTAGCTTTTCCTTTAGATATTTCTTCATTCTTATCGTCTCTAGATATACTCAGAGCTTATCTTGATCATTAGGGTTGCTAGGAAGATCATTCAGACATTCTAACGTTTGATTAATCAACACTATTTGTATCCGAGAAGTAGGACCTCTTCGGACCGCTGGTGACCTCTTCAGATTGTACCCCTCCTTCGTTTCCGAGTATCCTTCTTCCAGATGGACTTTATCTCTAACGGTTCCTTCTCTTTGGACACACAGTAGTCCTCAAATGGGGCCCTAGGCCCATTACATTAGATTGAACTTTTCCCCTCACAAGTATAATTCTATCTTAGATAAAATAAAATAAAAAGACTTTGTGTTTGAATTAATGCTACAAGCGAATTGAATTAGATGATTATTCTTTTGTAAGAGAATTGCATGTAGAGAATAATATTCATTTACTAAAAAAATTCAAATTCATATATTGTGAATCAATTTCAATTGTTTTGAATTTCTAAACTTGATATTTTATGTTTTCTAGTATTTTTTAGTATTAAAAAAAATAAATCGTTTTTCAAAACAAAAAAAGAAAAGAAAAGAAAAAATGAGTTAAAAGAAAATTATCTTTGGTTAATTAAAAAAAAAAGATTTATTTTTAGAGATTATTTTTCATTAATTTTTTTTGAAAAATAACTGTATTTCACAGCAAACTAAATAAAGAAAGTTAAAAGATTATTTTTCAACTAATTTAAAGTTGCTACCAAGTATAGGAAAATTAGATAGTTTTATTAAAAATATTTTTTGAAAAATGATTTATTTTCTAAAAAACATTATGATTGAAACAAATAGAGTGTAATATCATTCAATTATCCTCGTCAAGTTTCTTACTGATTCCTCACAATTTTTTTTAAAAAAAAAATTCTCATCAAGTGGTAGAGAGTTGTTTCCAGGAATTTTTACTTTGGATTTAGTTTAAGTCCAGTACATTTAGTATATTAGACTCAGTCAGATGGTGACCGAAATATAGGAAAATTAGATCGTTTTATAAAAAATATTTTTTGGAAAATGATTCATTTTTCTAGAAAACATTATGACTGAAAAGAATAGAGTGTAATATCATTCAATTATCCTCATCAAGTTTCTTACCGATTCCTCACAATTTTTTTTTTTTTTTAAAATTCTCATCAAGTGGTAGAGAGTTGTCTTTAAGTATTTTTACTTTGAATTTGGTTTAAATTCAGTGCATCCAGTGTATTAGACTCAGTTAGATTGTGACACATATCTAAAATAGACACATGTCACAATTTTAATGGATTTAGTGTCGCTGGACATATTAGTCCTAAGCATGAACTTTTACTTTGGTAAATAACTATTTCCAGGTCTGTTTTGCTACATCCAAGGAAACATTCACTGTGACTAATGACTCATTGTCCTTTAAGTATATACTATATTTGTACTGGAAGGAAGAAATAGTGCGTGGAGAAGGGAGAGATTATCTGTGATTGTCGAGGAAGAAGCAAAAAGGAAAAAGCCAAAAAGTAGTGATGAATGATGATTAGTGACAAGTGAGGGTACACATCGAGAATTTATGAAGTGAGATTCCAAATAATGTATTACTTTTTTCGTGCTTTATATCTCTTTTGCCGTTGCCGACATGATTCTAAGCACAGGAGATTTTTTTTAATTAAAAGAAAAAAAAGAAAAGAAAGGATTTTGTAGTTGTACTCACATCTCGGCTCGCTTAAGTCCTGTCTTGGATGGGGTAAATTATTCGAATTCACAAAGTGTGATGGGTTGGATATAGGGCCTTAACCCTTTTAATTAATTTTTTCCGAATGATTAAGATAATATTCTCAATTTTATGACAATTATTAGGTAAAATTTCAAACTTATATTATTTAATAAATCTCGTTGAGCAGATTAAATTTGTAAAAATCACTATTTGGGCACATAATTTCACCAGACTTTTATTAGATGTCAATAGTTAGGAACTAGTTAGAAGGCCGTGAGTTTAGTCACCACACCCTTCGTCACAATTCTTCAAGATTTCAATCTAATGCACGTAAAACTCTTTTTTTTTTTTTTTTGCACGTAAAACTCTTTATTTACCCATATCAATGTAATATAACCACAATAAATTCTTACAAATAGAAGAATAAGAATATTACACATAAGCATAGTATAGCAAAAACGTATTCACTATAAAAATTGACAAATTCCATATTAAAAATGAAAAACAAAAAATTGGCCAAATCTCTTAGGGCAAACTAGTAGCTTGGCGTAAGAGATTTGGCCATCCACATGATAAAATAGTTCATATATGGAAAAGGATTTGGCCATCCACACAAGAAAATAGTTCACAAATGAAAAGGCAAGCAACAAAAGTCTACTAATTCTCTATATGGAAATGCACTAAAGTCCCAGTTGATCATCGAGATGCACAAGACATATATATGCTTTTATGAGATGTTTCTCATAAAAATTGGGAGATGCTCCTAGATTGAAAATTTAAAACCTCAACCTAGATTTACAAAGTAAATCTCTCCTAATACAAGAATAAACGAGGGACAATCAACTAATGAGATGTATGAACTATGAACAATCTTTAGCCTTAAGAATATTCTCTTACGAAAAATATTTATTAACTTAAGCATTAGAGAGTCTCTTATTGGCCCATCTCTAAGCACTCTCTAAGTGCTTCCTTTATCAATGTCAAAGTTCAACTACATTAGTTTCCATTTCTTAGTCGTCAAAATTCATCATATCAAAGTTGTTTTATGTTTTGTTGTATTAAATCAACACATGACGAGTTTCAAGATATCCAGAAGTTTCATATCCCTACCACTTAAAACACAATAAGTTTGAGGAGGACAGGGCCATCAACATTGAGGATGGCATTTCTTGCAACAAGCTGAAATGAATAGCATTTTTTTTTTCTTTTTCTTTCACTATTTTTTTTTTTTTTTGGTTAATTTTGTAGTGATCAGGTTTTTACTAGATGTGTGTGTGTGGTATTACTTATTATTTTATTTTAAAAATAAAAAATAAATTGAGCACTATTTTATAATATGTTACATTTTTAGCACTGAAATTTTTATAAGATTTAATCTCTTTTTCATAACAAATAATTAAAAATGAGTGGCAATCCAAAATTTAATCTTAAATTAGGGATGCTTCTTCGAGGCATTACAAAAAAATTAAATTTATGCAAAGAGAGATTTGAGATGATCCAGCATGAAAATGTTTGATATACAGATACAGAGACTTATCAGCAAGTAAATGTTACATTTATTTTATAGGTTGTTGGGCTTCCAAGTCCAAATTGGCGTCATTTCTCTCTCGTTAGACGCTAGCTGAAAGTCTGATTTAATTTTATGATGTCCACTTTTATAGTTAGTTGGGCTTCTAAATTTGGGCAGCTAAAGTCTAACTTAAGGATTCAGATCTTGATGTTAGAGAAAGCCCAACAAAAGAACACATTCAACTGTTAAAATTTTGGAGTTAAGTAAGTTATTCGTGTAACAACTAACAACAACAGTTAATATAAAAAATAAACAACAATAGGTCTAAGGCACAATTGATTTCACAAAAAGTTTCATATCTTTTGAAGTGGTGTTTTATAATTGGTATATATTAAAAGTGATGTCAGTGATAATCTTGTATAAAAATCATGTTTTACAAATTGCAATTTGTCATGTCGACAAATTGCGATAAAAATTAAAAAAAATTTGTTGCGTGGCATTCTTTGGTGCAACAATTGTGGCAAGTGAGCCTGAACTTTGCTTTTCTTCAAGTCATAGCAGGTTAACACATTTTATAAAAGGCCAACCTTCCAAATCTGAGGCATTCATTTTTTTTTTTTCGGTGGGCCTGATTTGTCTGGGCTATTCAGCATGCTATGGTGGGGACTTGGGTCACATGCCATGTTAACAAAACTCTTTTGTGCCATATTGTGCCTGAACTGTGAAGGCATTAGCATTACGGCTCGGAATTTGGACTTCGTGAAAACTGAGTCATGAAAATGTGCATATGGCATTGGAAATTAAAAGTATTCAATTTCGGGGAAAGGAAGCAGATAGAAAAATAGAGAATCCCAACTTGTTCCCTTTGTAATCTGAATAAGTTCACCATCTCTAGAAAATCAATAAAAAAAAATAGAAATAAATAAACTAATCTCAACTTTCCAAGTGACTGTTGGGCTATATGGAGTCTAGCTGTGTTTGATCTAAATTATAACCTGAACGTGTAAGTTAAATTATCAAAACTATGTGAGAAAATGGATGATGCATTTAACAGTACATTTAAGTGAAAAAGTTTAAAAACAATAAAAATGGAAACTTTAACACTTTAACTTCGAGAGAAATGAAAAGCACAATATGGAAAATAAAGAAGGCATGGAAAAATACGTGGAAAACCTTTTGGAAGGGATGAAAAGCTACAGGTGAGTAAGGGGAGAATGTCCCTCACTCTTTAGAGCTCTCTATTATGTGAAAACGAAAGCTTTTGTACAACGGTAAAGTTCTTCCCAAAGAAAGCATTTTTCTCCCTACCTCACTTTCCTATCCAAACTTTATGCTCTTTCTCTTGTTTTCTCTAGGTCCTTGCCCCAATTGTTCAGTAATATGTTCCTCTTATAGCACAAGGAATATTGCTAGGTACATTAAGACAGGTGTCAAACCGTGATTCCCCTATTTCAAACCCTAATACAACTATTATACTATGCAATGTTTGGAGGAGAGAGAAGACACGCCAATGTCAGGGTAGTGGGATGGAGGGCGGCTTTGCTACGATGTGGGGAGCAAGCCTTGGACAAGGAAATAGACATCAGGGATGCTAGGAGTGATACACATGTCCTCAACAGTGGTCTAATGCAAGTTCAGCCAATAAGAGGTGTTCTATAGCATCTAACCATAGCGGTCACTATCTCCCTTTTTTGTGCTATTGCTGGGTGTCCATGCTAGGTATGTTCTCACCCTTCCCCAATATGGTCATGCCATTGGCACGAGCCAAAGACCCCCCTCTTCAGCCAACATTTCCCTTCCTTTGCTTATAACTAGCCCATGTGTAGGGTCTAGATCCAACCATGTTAGCACTCTCGCACGCCTTGGCTGGTGTAATGTACATGACCCGACCTTATATAAAAGTAATATGATTTTGTAGCCCATCGCGAGTCCTATGTGTAGGATAGAAAAGTTGTTATTTCAAATTAGGGTTGAGTGTGTTGTTTCGAGAGAGAGAGAAAAAAAATTGTATTATTGCAGTTTGTATTTTTTTCACTATGTGAATAGTGAAATCACTGCAACTCCATGGACGTAAGCAAATTATCAAACTACATAAATATTCTCTTGTGCTGTTGTTTTCTTTAGCGCATATTTTTCTTTATTTTGCATCTCACAAATTTAGGAATTTTGTATATATTTCCTATAATCTTTTGTGGTGGCTTTAGTTATTTTAGCCAAAGAATTGCTTGCCTCCTAACGAATAGAACTCAAAGTAGTCCCAACATTTGCACATGGGAAAAATTAGTTACATATTCTTATTAATGTATCTTAGATTTTTCAATTAAATTCAATCATATGATTGTATTGATGAATATATGAAATGATTGAATTTAATTGTCCAGAGGAAAAATAACACCGTATTGCATTAGTCAATACAACTAAAAAAATTAAATTTAGTTGAAAACTAAAGTACAACAATTACAAATTGTATCCAAGATTTTAATGTAACCCAGAACATTCATCTATGATCAAAAGAGGTCAAGTAATAGGTCGTTAAGCAAAGTAGTCCAAACCTCATCCTCAACCTCCAAAGCCACCTCTTTTTCTTCTTCAACCAATATGCTCCACATCCCACCCTTTTCCATGTCCTTAACATAGACTTCTCTCCCATCCTGTACCTCCCATCCTAGTAACAATTCTTGTGGGTGCCCACTAAGCCAATCTTCTGTGACCTTCAATATCTCATGCTGAAAATCATTGTCACAACGTGTTGTTATGCTTGCATTTACATTATTCTCTTCAATTTTCTCTTCAATGAAATCCAACAATAGACTGTCTATCTTGAATTTAGAACCACTTGGCGAGCTCTTTGTTCTGATGAGGTCAAGTAATTCTTGAGCCCTAGTTAATTGTTCTGTTTGGTTTTCTTCTTTCTTGTTGAACGTGTTGTTGTCCTGGGTGGATAATGGGCAAGGTTGCATGGGTGATTGAGGAGATTCATGGTTGAGCTCGCACAAGGCAATGCGTTCTTCTAAATCTACTGGTTCTAGTTGAGCGAGACACTCAAACCGCCGTATCTTATGCATAAACTTTTGTTTTGTACCTATTTCTGTCAGATAAGAGCAATAGGGTCAATAAATATATATCCTATTATTTTAGTAAGGGCTTGCTTCTCTCAAGTTGCTTAATTTTATAGATTATGGTGCTATAGCTAATAGGGCATCGAAAAATCACATAAACATATGCTCATTTTGTTTCGTTAACATTTTTTTAGAAAATAAATAATTTTTTACGAATTACTTTCTAAAAAATTATTTTATTTTTCTATATTTAGTAATAATCTTAAAATAAACTTGAAAACTATTTTTTAACGTTCTTTATTTAGCTTGGCGTGAAATAGAATTATTTTTTACTAATATTTTTTTTTCTTAAAAACAACTCTAAATCAAACCAAGCTAAATAAAAAAAAAAAAAAGTCAAAATACAGTTTTTCTTTGACCTTTTATTTCTAATACTACGACACATTGAAAAATACTAAAAAATTATATTTAAATAAAATTTTTCATTTATGTTTTTTATCAAAACAAACAGAAGAAGTGAGCATTTTGATTCCAACATGGTCAACACGTTTTCTTTCCTTTGCTTTCCTTTCCATTGCTATATCATATATGTTCAAGCCTATGATAGATATATTCAAATTGATATGTTACCGAGCATGAATCACACTGGAAGGGAACCAAATGCCCCTCGGGATGTGTCACTCACATGTGCTTTTGACCTTTTGTACGAGTTGGTAATGATAAAAGTGACAGCATGCCACCCCTCCAAAAAGAAGTGCAAGCACAGCATGCAAAGAATTATACCAATTGGAATTTTACTAGCTTATCTGATGATTATATCAAACCCTTTTGAAGGAACAATTTCTTTTGTAAATTCGAAATGTCTACATGTATTTGTGTCACACTGACTCACACACATGAACAATGAGCAAGAGAGAGAAAGAGATACCTTCTATGCATGCAAGGCTACTCTCGAAAGGCGAGCCAATATCTTCATCATCTTCAAATGGACAACCCAGCACAGACACTGGACTAAATTGTTCCTTCTGCTCATTTGTCCACTCCTGTTACGATCCATATCATGTCCATTAAATAATAATAAAAAACCTCTTAAAAATAATTCACATATCCTCCATTTTAGCACAAGAAATGCTACTTCTCACAGCTCCATACCCCCCAAAAAAAAAAAAAAAATCAGGAGCAATCTTTTAGCCACAACTCACAAGCCTCTTAACATGACAATGTATCTGATTATTTTTACCCTGTTTGATATGACTTTCAGAGCAACATCATTAAGCATGGAAGACTGATCACTGATATCATATTAGTAAACTAAGTTTAATTGTTTATAAACAAATTTTCAATATCTTATTTGACGATAATAAAATATTTTATCAGTTGAGTTAATTGAAACTCATATGATATTACTGCAAATTAACAGCTATTCAAAACTTTTTGGCAAGAACATCAATTCAACTTAAAATTTAACGATCATACCAACATTAATGCATCAGATTCCATCATAACTTCGCTGTCCAATATGTTTTGACGAAAATGGTATCAAGATGACCTTTAGAAAAGTTCCAGTGTTGCACCCCTTTCTTTTCTTCTTCCAAAAAAAAAAAAAAGACAAAAGATGTTGAGAATTAAGATATCTCTTTTAAATAACAAAAACCTTGCTTGTTTTATAGATTGATTTTAAAAAAAAATTAAACCATGGTCACCCCATTGTAGCACCATGGTGTATCTATCCCCAATTGAAAATTTTCGGGATCCATCCCAAATGTGCGGCCAACTCAAGGAATTCTAGTATTTACTTCTTTAATTAATCTTTATATCATTAAACTCTTCCAGAACACTAATTTAAGAAAAATAAAGGCCTAAGAACAGTAAATCCCGGGACTAGTTGAGTTGGCCTGGTCAAACCCACAACCAGACAAAAACAAAAATCTAATTTCTGTCGTATAATAAGTAAATTAATAAACTTACAATCTCAGTTACCTCCAATTAATTATAGAGCATATATAGGTGCAAATAATAATTAATCACACCTATGCAACAGTGGATCATTAATTAATAGTCGCAGATACTTAAAAACTATTACATTTTTATAGTCCAAGCAACCAAAAATCACTCTTTTTTCTGGTCACTGACAGAGGCAAAATAAGACATGACACAGGCTTATTAGAAAGGTCCATAAAATTCCAAAACTACCCCACCAAAACCCAATCAATGTTCCCAACAACCGGTTCCTTTTAATTATTGGGGACGAGGACTAAATAGTAAAATCGGTGTTCTAAATGGGAAAAAAGGAATGATCTGGTGAAGTGTGTGCTATGAAAAGAAAATAGTATTGCGAGTTAAAACGCCGTGGATCCCGCAAAATAAGAACCACACGTAGTCGGATCTAGGCCTCGTAACACTCGTCCGTATTTAATTCCACTGATCCGAGTCGTACTGTATTTTTCTCCCAAGATATACTCCACACGTGAAAGTCATGCGTCGCTAAACCCACCCAGCTCCAGCTGTTCTTTCTTTCACTCTCCCCGCTAGCCCAACGTTTTTCAAAATCCCCCTTACGTCCCTTTCTATTTCCCACCACACCCATCTTTTTTCCTTAATTCTCTCTTAGAAAAGATTAACAAATTTAATCAACATAATATAATATAGTTATAATTTTTACCATATTATTAATTTGAAATACGATTATGAATATGCCAATATTATGTTATCAAAATTGTTGTAAAGTTAATCATTATGAGTATTACGATAAATTTGATCGACAAGTCCAATTGCAAAAAGAAGTAGATTTACTAGCTCCACTTTATTTAGTCCAAATTGACAAAATGATAGATTTCATAGATATTATTTAATAGGCTATGGAGGGAATTTTGCCAGGAACTATGAGAATCAAAAAATCTAATACTTTAACAGAGAAAGGTACATGATTTTGAAAATCGATTTATTTATACTGAAAGCTCTTCTACTTTTGAATTGTGGAAACACAAATTTTATGTTAGAGTTGAAGCGAGTTTAACCGAAATCCAAAAACCAAACATGTATTTAGTTTTATTAAAAGCTCTTCTAATTCTGAATTGTCGAAACACAAATTTCATGTAAGAGTTGAGACAAGTTTAATTGAAATCCAAAAATAATACTTCAAATCAAAATTCCAAAAACTAAAATTAACACCCACCTCAAAATTGTAAAATACACACACACATATATATATATATAAATTGAATATGGAGTAAAGAAAAAGAAAAAAAATCAACAAATTAATTGGAGAAGATGACCAACCAACAGACAAAGGAAATTAATAAAATTCACACATGCAAATGGGAAAAAAGAGAGGTGACCTTTGTGTTAGTTCCAGAGCAGGTATTGGTTGCTCCCAACATGGAATCCTCACCGACTGTTACGCCTACTCTCTCAGTTTTGTTCACCTTCTTCACCAGTAAATCATTTTTACCCTGCACGGCGTCGTTCGAGGTTGAAACACTCTCTGAATTAGAATTACCGCTCGAAGACCGTAAAATCTCCGCGGTAAACTCACTCTCCTCCCAACTCTTACTGCTTGTAGTGGTAGTAGCAGCGATATCCGACGGCTCATCTTTTTCGTTGAGAAACTCGCTGAACAATCTCCACCGTCCCTTTTCCTCTTCTTCTTTATCAGCTCTCTTCCGGTTCCAGAAGCTTCTTCTGAATAGCTTCCGTGAAAGACTCCGAGAGAGAAAATGGCCTTTCCTGGTTTTTATAGACGACGGGGAATTAACGGAGTGAAACGGAAGTTGCTTCTTCACGGCGTTAATCACCGCCTCCGAAGCTCTCTGAAACGCGGAAATGGTAGTTGTAGTAGTTGTTGAAGCTGGTGGCGTTGCCGTTAACTTCGAACGCAGGCTTCGACTACGAAGACGGAAAAGTCGTTGCTTGGCGGTGATTTTTGTAGTTGAGGAATGATCTCTGAGTTTGAGATCGAGCTCGAGGAGGAATCGGACGGTTGTACTACTACAGCATTGTAGGCGTGGAAACGATTTGAAACCGTTGGATGAGCAGGAGCTCAGATCGTCTCTAAGGTAATCTTTCAGCATCATCAACGGCCTTCGTTGAATCACAACTGACTTTCTCACCTTCTTATCATCATCATCATCATCAAATTCAATCGAAGCCATTGGTTAATTTCAAAAGTAGATAACAGTAAAAAAAAAAAAAAAAATTCAGAAATTATTGAGCATAAAATAAACGCTGTCTTATTCGACCAGATAGATACCAATACGGCTGCAATACCGTAAAATGGATAGCATTTAGAGCTTAGAGTGAAATAGAGAGAAAGAGTGGGGTTTTATAGGTGAGAGAAGAGGAAGAAGAAGAAGCGTGGAGGGTTCTTGTTGGTGAAATTTGAATCTTAAGATAGGTTTTATTTTATTTTTTTGGTGATTTGAAATTGAAATATTAATACATTATGTATAGAATTTATTGCAATGTGTGCTGGGGGGGTTTTTGGGAGTTTGGACTGGTATGAGAGTGAGACCAGTAGTTGACCTATTTACAACAATTAGTTGAAAATTTATATATGCTAACATGTCTTCCATGCAAAGGTGCAAAACTGTCCACTCCTCACGCACTTCGCCACGTGTGCATCCTTTCTGTGATATTATGTCGAATCCTGGTTGAGGAGATTTAATTCTAACCAAATTTTTTAATTCCTGTTTGTTTGAGAACAATAACGGAATTATTAATTTCATTTGGTAATTTTTTTTAGCGACATTTTTCATATTTTAAATATATTTATACATATTTTCACACACATTTTTATTTACATGTATATTAAAATATTCAAGTAACATTACTCAAATTTCTCTACAAACACCTACTTAAAGGCTAATAACTCACTGATCATGTGCCTCACTGTGACATTGTCTTCTCTTGATGTTTTCCGATTCCCATTATGCTTTTTTCTATTGAATTCTTCCACCAATAACATGTAACCTTTCTTTGACAATGACTTTAATGGTCTGTATATATTTGTTAACAATCTTTGTCCTATAACTGTTGTTTCTATATTGCTTTGAGTTTTAATGCATTCTCGTTTATTAACCCCCACCACACCCCCCCCCCCCCCCCCCCCCAAAAAAAAAAAATTTAAAAGAGTTCGTACCATTCGGAAAACAATTAATCATGAATTAATCAACACGACCAGAAATTTCTATTTTTTATTTATTTTACACTATTTATTGTTTCTAACAAAAATATTTATGGTTCAAATTTCTCCAATTCCAACCATTATATTATCAAAAACATGGGCAACTAATGCTTATTTTGTCATAAATGTGCAGATAGATATGAGTTTTGCTTGTCTATAGCCATATAGCTCAATCGTTGTTGTTGTTGTTGTTATTGTTTGTTTGTTTTTTTTGCCATGTGGAAAAATACAAAATTAAAATATTTTATTCTCCATTATATTTATCAAATTATTTATATTAAAAAAAAAAAATCTGAGTTGTCCGAGGGCTAGCCACTGCCAAGGTAGTAGTAATGAGGCCGGCTTTAATCATACAAACCTAATTAGCTAAGCAATGGACTTCTATAGCTAGGTAAAGCACTGATTAGCTCCTCCATGCATTAATTGTATCATTAGCAAACGAATAATTAGGCAAAGTCTCCTTGTACGGAGAATCGATGGACTTAAAAAAAAAAAAAACAGTTTCAGTAATAATGGAGGAAATAATTTGAAAATGAAGAGCATTTTATTATATAGTCATTATTAATAATTTTGTTTTCAAAATCACTTTGCACGCGTGCTCAGCGAGGAATGATTGCGTTTTTCAAATGGCTGAAATATAAACTATAAACGCGGAACAACATTAATTAGCACAACACAGAATTTGAAGGTCCCCAGCTCTGATGTTTGTCCAGCAAAATGGAGGTATGCGAGTGGCATGGGTCTGCAAAAGCAGCAAAACCACGGGGTACGAGCCGTCCTGTGCGTGAACAACCCTTTCAATCGATGTTGTCTACTACTTTTTTTTTTTTTTTTTGGGAAACTGAAACTGAATTTTCATTAAACAAAGTCATAATAGGTACAGAGCAGAAAACACCATGAACCAACAGCAGGACAAAGCACCGACATAGACCAACAGACAGCCAAGCCAAAAAGAAAAGAAAAGAAAAACAAAAATAAAAGACTATATACCTTCTAGCCTACACAAGTTTGCTAGATTCTCAGGGACCACACCGATCCATTTGCATTCCTCTCCTAAACTTTTGGCCTGTTGAGCTAGCTCATGGGCTATTTTGTTGCTATTCCTGCAAATGTATCTAGCTTTGCATAATTAAAGCCATTCATTCCTTGCAAAATGCCATGAATTATATGACCTGCAACTCCCCACACATCTTTGCTGCAGATTGCTTGAATAGTTTGCATTGAATCTTCTTCCAATATGATCTGATTTAATCCCAGCTTCTTAGCAAGAACAATGCCCTGCTCCATAGCAATTGCCTCAGTCTCTTCCATTGCAAATCTACCCGAAAGGGGCATACTCAATGCTGCAACAACTTGATTATTCCAATCTCTAATTATGACTCCAATTCCTGAGTTACCTTTCATAGCTGGTACTGCCCCATCTACATTTATAAGATAAACATCTTTAGGAGGAGGTTTCCAGGCCCTATCCTTTGTCCCTTTTCGCTTTATTATTTGAATATTTGCCTCCTTAAAGTCTTCAATCAGATGGATAGCTAATCGCCAAACCTGTTCAGCAACTGCACCACCATCCTCATTCACCACCTGGTTCCTATTATACCAAATTGACCAGGCCGCCCCAAAAAATTTCTCCAGGTCACTTTGATTTCCCTGGTTCATTAAGCTGAGAGCCAAATCAATGACATCCAGGCTGCAATCAAGAATTTTGATAAGACAGTCAATCCATTTAGCCCACACTGCCTTGGCAGAAACACATCTTAGAATCGCATGCTCAACTGACTCAGGATCTTTTTTTGCAGATGGGGCAAGTGACATCCATTTGGATTCCGTTTTTGAACAAATTGGTCAAAGTGGGGATTGCATTCATACATAATCTCCAAGCAAATATTCTAATTTTTCCCGGAATATTCAAATGCCACATCCTCTTCCATTGCGGAGCACACACATCACCCAAAGAGGATTCACCATGGTCTTCTTTTTCTAGGATCCTTCTAGCCACATAAAAGGTGGCAAATGGGCTGGTTGGGTCATAAATGGGTTGGTTGTGTATTTATCTGTTTATGACCCATTTATATCCATTACCAACCCAACCCATTTAATTAGTAACCCACCCATTTAACCCATTATAAAATTTATGTTCAGTAATTCAACAAGAGACTAATTTTCTTCTTGCACTTTTCTCAGCAACCAAACAAGAAACATTAGACATAATATGCAAAGCACTAAAAAGTAAAAAGCCTAACCTTTCAAACGAAAAAAACAAGAAAACCATATCAAGACACTAATTTTCTATTTCATTTTTCTCCACAACCAAACAAAGACAAAGTACCCAAAGAAAAAAAAAAGAAAAAAAAGAAAAAAGAAGAGAAAACCTAAAGAAAAACTCAATCACAATGGTTTTCGTCCCTTCCTCGACTTCTTCCTCCACTAGTCCACCTTGAGCTCTTTGCGTTGTGAAATGGATAGGATTCCGATTTCCGAATTCCAATTTCTGATTTCCGATTTCTAATCACAATGGTTTTCGTGCAAATTCTCAGCCTTCTTCGCCTTCAGAAACTCGGTCTTTGCAACTTAGCCACCGAGTTATTTGAGTTAATATAGGCACCTCTTCGAGCTGCGCTTCGAGTCACCTGTGTTGCCAACTTGGACTTCGGTTTCTCTTTCTCTTCTTCCTCAGCAACGCGTCGTTTCCTGGGCACCATTGCAGAAAAGCTTTTTGTTATCTAAGTTACTAAGAAAGACAAACTTTAGATAGAGGAAGAGGGAAAGATGTTTAGATTTTGTCTAGTTTGGTAGCTGAGAAATTGCCTAGAAAATGGAGGAGAAATTTTTTACATTAGATGGAGGAAGAGGCGGCTGGCTGTAGCTGCTGTGATGTTTTCTTGTTTGTTAGGGTTTTTAGTTTTAGTTTTTAGTTTTTTTTTTTTTTTTTAATAATTTTTTTAAAGTATTAAACTTTAAATTTTAAATGGATAATTGGGTACCCAGTGGTTTAACCATCAAAACCCATTTAATTGAATTATCCATTTGGGCCGTATCCATTTAATCCAAATATTTAATTAGGTTGGGTCAAGACTTATCCAAATTAAGTGGATTTTGGGCGGGTTCGTGGGTTTGGATAAAAATTGCCACCTTTACACATAATAGCACTTTTTAGTTTTTACTGAAAATGACCATTTTTTATTGCCCACCTAGATTATAGAGTCTTCAGGAAGATGATAACTAATAGGTATGTTAAGTATTGTTTCCACCTCAAAAGGTAGGAAAATATTTTCCAAGCTATCCCTCCTCCATCTTTTTGTGTCCGTATCTATGAGTGCAGATACCATAGGAAAATCTCCAAAATCTTTTGCTGGAGAAACAACCTTGTATGTTGAAAGAGTAGGCAGCCACTTGTCATCCCATATATGAATCAACTTCCCATTTCCAACTCTTCACCTTGTACCTTGTCTCAATACTTCTAGGCTTTGATGTATGCTTTTCCAAGCATAGGATGTGTTGCTCCCAGTGGCGGAGCCAAAATTTTAGTTCAAAGGGGGCAAAATTAAAAGATATTATTTAAAGTGAAATTGATCTAAAAAATATTAATCGATAATAATAATAACAAAATAAATAAACAATTGTAAGAAAATAAATATATTTCATATCATTAAAATAAATTTTAAAAAATAATCAATTCATACTACAAAATTTACAACAAAATGTTTACAAACTGATATGTTAAAAATGTTATTAGTGTTAATTAAACAATATATAATGAATAAATATTTGAAATTATTTTTTGTAATTGGTGACATATCAATTTATAATATATAAGTAGTAAAATTTGTAGTATCTCTAGCATTAATAGACAATAAAATATTGTAAAGGGTATCATTAATAGTGAAAATGGTGAAAAAAATAATAGAAAAGAAAAAAAATTGTGGAACAGGTGTCAAACTTGGGACAAGATAAAAGCTACCTATAAGGACAAAAAAATAGGTGACAAGGTGGAGACAACTTTTTTTTGCTTTCTTTTTTTCTTGTGTCAGAGCCATTTTGTTTCAACAAATTGGGAGTCCCTTTTTTTTTTTGTTTTTTCTCTATGCATGGAACTACTTAAGAATTGAGGTTACATATACATGAAAATTTTAGGAGTCAAGGGGGGCAGGTGCCCCCCCTCACCCCACTCTGCCTCCGCGCCTGGTTGCTCCCTATTTTTGCACTTACGACATCACTGTTAGGGAAGTACTTTGCTCTGTATAAGTGAGCCATTAGTGAGCATGGATCAACTAACATTCGCCACCCTTGTTTAGCCAACATCGCCATGTTGAAAGCATGGAGATCCCCACTACTTACACTACTACTGTAGCTGGTTACAAATATGCCTTATTGAGTTATTATTGTGTACGATTTTTTTTATGCCCAATGTGATGTTTTTGAACTATTTTTTAGTACACAAAACAGTAACACAGATTAGGAAGCAATTAATACCAATGACTCTAAAGTTAAAAAATATGTAATTCAACAGTTAGATTTTCAAAATTTACATCCAATAAAGAAGCGCTAAACGTTGTTCTTCACTACAAGAAAGACTCAACTACAACTTCTGCTTATTGATCAACCCAACACATTATTGCCTAAACTAAGCTTATTTTAAATTCACTCACAAATTCCTTTGTAAATTATACATAGAGGGAGGTTAATTTTATGGCCCATAATATAACTAAATGCATGAGATTGTTTTGAGGAAATAATTCTCATTTCTTCCTTACTATATTTTTGCCCTGTCGGTTCTGGTTAACTTAATTAGTAAAGTTTCTGATGATTGAATAAGAGTGATTTGAGGTTCAATTTCAGCCTAATGTGATTATTGTGTACGATTTTTTTATGCCCAATGTGATGTTTTTGAACTGTTTTTTAGTACACAAAACAGTAACACAGATCATGAAGCAATTAATACCAATGACTTTAAGTTTAAAAAAACATATAATTCAACCACTAAACGTTGTTCTTCCACTACAAGAAAGACTTAACTAAAACTTCTGCTTATTGATCAATCCAACACATTATTGCCTAAATTAAGCTTATTTTAAATTCACTCACAAATTCCTTTGTAAATTATACATAGAGGGAGGTTAATTTTGTGGCCTATAATATAACTAAATGCATGGGATTGTTTTAAGGAAATAATTCTCATTTCTTCCTTACTAGATTTTTGCCCTGTGGGTTTTGGTTAGCTCAATTAGTAAAAAGTTTTTGATGATTGAATAAGAGTGATTTGAGGTTCAATTTCAGCCTACACCAAAAATTGATTAGTATCTTAGTTTGATGATAAAGAATCACATCGGGAGCAGATGTCATAAGTTGAAACTCTTTAAAAAAAAAAATTGCCTAAGGTTTGAGGATGTAGATGAGATTAATTCGTTCTTTTGTTTGCTTGTTGATATTCCATTTCTATTTTTCTAAAAAAAAAAAAAAAAAAAAAAATTTCTATGAATATCATACTTATCAAGAAATAAAATAAAAATAACTTGTCTTCATCCTTATTAGGGATGGAACCGAAATTTTATCTTTAAGGTTAAAGCATGAACAAAAATGATTTTATCATTAAAAAAAATTGTAAAATTTTTTAATAGCACTTAAAACATGAAACACACACAATATTATGTGTAATATTCTTCAAACATCATCTAAATTTCAAAGTTACAAACTTTTAACTCGAAGTAAATAGCAACAAATAGCTAAAGTGTCAAACAAATTATTATTTGAATTAAAAAAAACAAACGATTTTTTTTTTTTAAGGTTAAACAAATTAATTAATACTAGTAGTATTTATGGATATTATGTATAATATTCTTCTAACATCATCTAAATTTCTAAGTTAAAAACTTTTAACTCTGAGTACCTAATAACAAATAGCTAAAGTGTCAAACAAATTATTATTTGAATTAAAAAAGCAAACGAATTTTTTTTTTTTTTTTAGGTTAAACAAATTAATACTAGTAGTACTTATGGGTGTATTATGTAAAAGAGAGCACCAAACGTAACAATTTTTTAGGTGGAGGCATGGAGCACAGTATTGCTGTACTCAAATCCCAAAATTATAAACTTTTAATTTTAAAAAAGTACTATAAATATTCAACAATTGATATGTGCTAGGTGGTTGAGTCCTTCGGAACAACTTTCAATTTTAGAGTTAGTTTTCAGTATTAGAAGTGTCATGTATGAATTCGATCAAATCTTTCAAATATGATCTATTAATGTATGCAATGTGAATATTTTTAAATTTCTAGGAGGGGTATGGCCCCCCTCTGTTGTGGTCAAAGTTCCGCCCCTGGTCTCTATCCACTCTTTTAATCAAGTAACTATTTCATCCCACTTTTTATAATTATCAACAATTTCATTTAAATTCCACTTTTTTTCTTTTATCATTTTATTTTTTGACACATCTTATTTCTCCCTCTTCATTCCTTTTCCACTAATCTTTGGATTTCTTTTTCTAAAATATCTTATTTTCCATCTTCAAATACAAATATCTTGTACTATTAACTTATGTTGAGTGGTTATACTTTCTTCTTATATCACCTTAAAGTCTTTATAGCATTTATATACTATTCCTATCCATTTATCAAGTTAGGATAAAATCTAGGCTAAAATGCAAAACTGATCATCTAACTTTTTTTAGATTTCATTTCAGTCCCCTAACTTTGTTTTCGTTCATTTCAGTCCTCCAAGTTTCAAATTTATTCAATTAAGGTATTTCCGTTAACTTTTGTTAAAATTTTTTGGAAAAAAAAATTTGGAAAATATTTTTCAATAATTAATTGAATTTTTTTTTAATTTAAAAAATTTGAAGAAAATTTTATAAAATTGAAAAATTAACCACAACATATAACAAAAGTTGATGAAAAAGCCTTAATTGAATAAACTTGAAAGTTAGAGGACTAAAATGAACAAAAGTAAAGTTAGAGGACTGAAATGAAATCTGAAGAAACTTAGATGATTAGTTTTTCATTTTACCCTAAAATCTATTTAACTAACATTTGACCAATTTTTGGAGCTAATCATGATTCCCTATTCTTGGCCAAATTCCTTAATATCAAATCACATGTTGTTATTATTATTATTATTTTTATTTTTATACAAAATATAATTCTACTCTAACCTAATTTAAATGTATACGTGTGTGAAACTCTGTTTTGGAGACTTGAACTTCGACCCTTGCCTCCACATCCCACAAACATTTATACTTGTGGAGTGACTATCGCATCAAAAGTGTGCGGTGGTCAAATCACATGTTACTGCAAAGTCAAAAATAGCATTTCCTGATTAATCTCTTAATTACTTAACATCCTTGATCTTTATAAACTATCTTTCAAAACTCCTACTATCTTTTCCAACTTAATTAACCATTTAGCTGTGAGTTCTAGTCACCTTAACTGGTAAAGTCTCTGATGATTGTTTAATAAGAGATCTAGGGTTCAATCCTTACTTACACAAAAAATTGATTGGTGTTTTGGTATAATATAAAGAGCTATTATCAGGCATGGATCCCATAGATTGAAATTCTCTCAAATTAAAAAAAAAAAAAAAAAAAAAACCATTAAGCTCTATTTATAATTAAAATATTTTTCCCTTTTAATTCTTCTATCCATCTATTACATTTAAAAAACAGTCTAGAAGTTTCTCCAAAAAAAAAAAAAAAAAAAAAAAAGTCTAGAATAATAACTACACCAAACAGGTGGGTGCAAGAATTTGTATTCCAAAAGGCCGAAAAACATCTGCGTACTGAAATGATGTCACAGTGAAGAATGACAAATCAAATTACAAAAAGATGTTACTGAAGTTCTTCGGATTTGAAATTTGTGGATTAAATTATCTAGATTGGACCAATTACCACCAAATCATATTCTACAAGCTTTGAGGTTGGCGTTACAAAGCATGTGTGTTAAAAGTTCAGTGATAAACAGATTTAATGACAGGCGTTGCTGCTCATAAAAATGGACCACCCTGGGTATTATGCTGGATTGCTCGTGGGTCATTGCATTGCTACCCATAAAAATGGACCACTTACCATAGCTTTGGTTGTTGCAACATTTGTTATATGTCATTTTTAAAAAGTTGGAGAGAGCGAGAGAGAGAGAATGTATATGATTTTGCATACCCCTAAGAAAAATTCCAGTCAACCGTTGCTATTGGTTAGAGCTGTAAATGTATTGACTCTAGCTAATCGGGTATCACAAATTCCGGATTGCTTATTTAAGTAAATTCAGTTTTGAGCATGTGCCAAGCTCTAGTTATTACTAAATTATATTAAATGTTTAAGCTAGATTAATTTTTAGTGATCAAACTAAGGGCCGTTTGGATTGAAGGAGAAATGAGAGAGAGCGGAAGGAAGTAAAGTTGAATTGACTAAAAATAAACTAATTTTGGACCAAATCTACTCTATTTCCCATCAATCCAAACAGTTTTTCATAAGCTTTTTGACTTGCCTTTTCTTTTCTTATACTTATATGGTAAACATTACAAATAAATTTTTTTAACATTTTGTAAATCTATACTAATAATTAATAACTAAATTATATACTATTTGAGTCAATTATATAGAATGATTTTTGTTTTTGAACTGATAAAATTAGATTCAACAACTTTGTATTTTTAAAATTGTATATAATTTTACTACAAAATGGATGTTTATATGATCATAATGGATATGAATGTTATAGCATATTCATTATGTTTAAATTTGACTTGTTTTATATGTAGGCAAGTCTAAACTTAAGCTTTAGTCTAGCTCATTTCTTCAAAAAATATAAACAAATTTTTTTTTTTTGGGTAGTGAAGTCCGAATATTTGCTCATAAAGAAAACTGAATAGTGCTTGCTCTTAAAGTAATACTCAACACCTAATAATTTTTGAACATGTATATTGATTCGCGAAGAAGCTTGACAACTTAAACTTAACTACTTTGGTAAAAATCAGACATAGTTAACAGGCTTACAGTCTTATGATTCTATTTATTAATTTTACTTAAGTAAACAGTCTCATTCAATTATATATGTTGAATGAGTCCAACTGGCTTAGCTAGACACAATCAAATTGCTCTGAATTCTGTTGAGTGAAATGAATCATCCCCCGAGGCCTTGGCTTTTCTTGTCACATCCTTTTTTTCTTTTTTTTTTTTGAGAATCGTCTAGTCACATCTTGACTAGACTTAATTTCCAAGAAGTTTAAATAGTACATTGATTATATCATTGATGACATCTTATCCTCCGAATATCTCAAAGGAAATCCCCCATATATAGCCTATACCTGGTTAGCACTTTTCATTTTTGTTGCTTTGTCTTTCCCTTTCGTGTCATTTCCTCATTGGTACTCTGCTATTTATAATTAATTAATGGTAATGAACTATTCCTAAAAATTCAAGCTGGGCCGTCCACCTTTTAGTGCTTACTGCTTAGGGTCCGTTTGGATACAGCTGAAAGCTGAAAACTGAAACTGAAAATTGAAACTGAAAACTGAAAAATACTGTAGCAAAATAATTTTTAAATGTGTGAATAGTACCGTAGGACCTATTTTTAATGAAAAAGTTGTTAAAAAGTGAAAATTGTGGGTCCGTGAACAATAAAAATTGGGTAGAAAAGTCACATGTTGCGGTTATTGTTCAATGAATAGTAGCCGCAACAGTGTTGCTACAATAACACTTTATCTCTAAAAAGCTGGGGACGCGCGAAAAAAAAAAAAAAAAAGGGCTAAAAACATAAACGTGCAACGCCAACGCTCCAGCCAAACGGTCTCTTAGTATGGGTTTGGATAGCATGTTAAGTTGCGGCACGTTTTCAGTTTCACGTTTTCTCCCCTTTTTTTTTTTTTTTTTTTTGCCGGCTTTTTTGACTTTGGAGGACAAAATTTACTGTGCATGTACTGTTCACGCACTGTTCACGTAATATTTAATATTAAAAGTGGGTCCCACAACACTATTCACACATTTAAAAATTATTTTGCTACAGTGTTTTCAGCAATAATTAATTTTTAACAACTTTTAACAACAATAAATACTATCTAAACAGACCCTTAATGGCAATTGCCACGAGTCCTTAGCTATAGAATTTTTTACAAGTATCTCCCCGCGCCTTCATTGAAACCTCTCACCAATAATTACTGAAGATGTGCTGTTTAATCCTCACTTGTGTTGTGTCCCATCACCCTTGTCATGTAAGTGACTTCGTTGATTGGCCATATTTAGTGGAGATGCCTATCATTAACATTACCACAAAAGGATTAGCAGAATCGTCCCGCAAGGCCTGCTCCTTATCATGGATTATTTATATCGTTTCAGTACAAAGTGTTAAGGATGTTTTGCAAGAAAATAAATAAATAAATAAAATAAGTGTAGCTTTTTACTCTCAATTAGTAATGAAATTGATACAATAACAAGAATATTAGGGCTCTCATGGCTGTCCCTATTCAAGTCAATTACAATTTGGTGCTAATTACCTATATCTCTAGCTCTGTACCAATCAATTGATTGAATCGAAACAATATGTAAACAAAGAAAAACACTACAAGGTGAAAAAAATCTAAGGTTGCATCCTTTTTGTCACAATTTAATTTTATGTGTTAAATTATGAAAGGCTTTACGTACATATAAAGTCACCGTTTGACATAAAAAAATTGTTATAAAAAATGATGTGATTTTAGAATTACTCACTATCCAAACTTGTCAGACGCCAAAACTCCACAATGACACCTGGGCATCACTCTCCATGTCATCCCAGTCGATACCATTACTATCCCCAACACAAGGAGGTGGAGATATTAAAAGCCCTTCAGCCATATTCACCAACAGGCCAGGCATGTCATACAGTTCCTCCTCATCAAAATACACCACATTTTCTTGCACACTTGCTTTATTCTCTACCACAGCACTCTCACCACATCTTCCTAAAACTTCTTCACAATTCTTCACTTCCTCATCGTCATCACCACGACCAACACCACATTCCCCACCAAACTCTCTAGGCCGAAAAGCCTCCGCCGCCTCCGCCGCAGCCCTCCTTATGTCCATGGCATCCTTTGAAGCAGGCATACGCAACCTCCAAGCTGAGTCCGCGAAGTTGAGACACGCCGACTTTCCCCTAAGGACCAAAGCAGCCACATCATGAGCCCGTGCTGCCATTTCTGGAGTTGGGTACGTCCCGAGCCATATCCTAGTCTTCTTCTTCGGCTCACGCACTTCACAAACCCACTTGTTCTTGTTCCTCTTCCTCACTCCTCGATAAACTGGGTGGCGTGTCTCCTTGAATACTCTTCGACCCGCACACTTCTTGGGTGTCCTCGAAGCTAGTATAACTTCATCATCGGAGTACCGAGCACCTTTGTGAGTTGAAGCTGAGGTGCCACTTCCAGCGTCGGATAAAGAAGAAGTCTCTGCTTTGTCAAAGGAAAACGAGTTAGACCCAAATGGATGAGGGTCTGAGTATTGGCTAAAGATATTCATTTGAGAGTGACTACGAGTACTGATTTGTTTTCAAACTGATTTGCTTTGCTAGTTGTTATTTGTTAATTTGTGAGGTTTGTCTTGGTTCTTGGTTTTTTGAAGCAGCAAAAGGAGTGAGTGTGGGACTCCTTTTATAGTTAGGTGTGGAAGAGACTGGTACACGTGGGTGAAACCGGAACACGAACACGGAGTTTCTTAGGTTGCCAGTGAGTTCCCAACTCCTAAAAGTCCTATTAGCCAATTAGGACCACTGGTTTTGTGACTTTTGTCAAAGCAAAAAAAAAAAAAAGATTTTTAAAATACTTAAGTACGAAGTAGTTGTTGGTTTCAAACTCTATTTTGTCCATTTCTCAACCTGCACACAGTCCACTTCTCTCCGGTTGCTGTACGTACTACATAGTAAAACAAGTGTTCAGAGCGTGTAGTGAGCTGTTGACGTGGCAGGATCTTAGACTAGTCTCACTCAAAATTGCACGTTTTACTTTTCCACTATTTCGATCTAGGCTGTCAGCTCACCCCTTGTTAAAGTTTAACGTCATTACTTTAATAAAAAAATAAAAAAGGGTGAAATTATCGTCATCCGTTACTAAAAAGTATTATTTGAGTTGTTCGTCACAGATACAACGTACTTACTCAAAATAGCATGTCGTATGCAACTGCATGCCCCGATTTTACTACCTTTTCTTTTTTGGGTGCCAAGCGGGCCGCTGGTTAAGATTCCTTGTACTAAAACAATAAATCAATTTTTTTTTTAATTGAATAATTGAGAAAGGGTTTAATAGATATCATACTCTTGACTCTGGTATCTAATAAGATATACCTACTATTGGATTTGAACCAATGACTCCTGCCGTATGAAAGCAATACTTTAACCATTGAGTTAAGTAGGTCATTTATCATCACAAAGAGGAAAAAAAAAAAATAGAGCCTATGACATCGATGTATTATAAATGAAATATTATTCATAGGCAACACCAATCAAAGAGATCACAAAAAATCGGCTGTTGGATCATGTAATATTCATCTTGACAATAAATTATCTACATGATAAAATATGTATAACTAGAACAAGCACAAGGGCTATAGCTCAGTTGGTAGAGCACCTCGTTTACACACGTGCCAATGTTTTTCAAAGAAGTCCGTCATGGAATCAAAATATTTGATTTTATTGATAAATAGATGTCTTACTCTATGTTTTCGGGAATAAAACAAGAGAACAACAGCCTAACAAAAGGTTCGGTCCAATCCGGGCGTCCATTTCCATTTAGGTTCGGTACCAAATAAATGGAACCCACCTTTACGTTGGTTTGAGATATTGATAAGGTGAATATCCCATCTATTCAATGCTAGGCATAATGAGTATCAAGACCTCAAAAAAATTCTTTTTTCGTCCTATCTTATGAGCTTTAAGGTGTATGAAGTTTCATATTTGCTTCTTTAAGTTAAGCAGAAGCGGGTTGATAGAGACATACTCCATTTAACTTAAGTTAATTTAGGCCAAAAGTAGACCTACATCAGGATAATCCTTCTTTGAAACACTTTGGTAGTGCTCCTTTTTATTGCAATCAAAATAATGAATTCGAGCACACGGTGCCATCTTTTTATCTTTATGTCAAGAAAAAATATGGTAGACTAGCTGATATTTCTTTCAGTTTATGAAAGAGCCCAATTCACAAAAAAATTCATGTTGGGTCTTTGAAACGGTTCAAATCATTTTGATAATAATTAGTTTGATCTGTTTTACCGAGAAGGTCTACGGTTCGAGTCCGTATAGCCCTATAATCTAACTAGAATAAAAAATAAATGTAAATAAAAAAATGATAAGTCCTAATAAGAATAAATAAAAACTTGTTAATTGAACTATTGTGAAAATTGTTGTGATGATGACTTGTGGGCTTGAAAAAGATCAACCACCTTCTTGAATTTCATAGAGTTGCTGTCTTGGCTAATAAAATAGTAGCATCATCTGGAACTTTTTTCTATCACTACTTGGTCGGTATGGACCCAATGAAATCAGGTTCACTTGCACCAACCTAGCTCCAGTCCCCATCAGCTTGCATCCAAGGCAAAAGATCGACTTGTAGAGTTTTTGTCAATCCAACCAGTCCCTTAATCTCTCCCTCCTATAACATGGGGTCATTGGCGATCTCCATCGTAGGGTACGATAAAGATAAACTTTGATGGCGCAATCTTTATGAAGGAACACAAGTTTGGGATTGGAGTGGTGCTACGTGATGCCTATGGTTCGGAGTTGGCATCTCTATCTCGGCAACTGTTATAGGTTTATAGTCCATTGGAAATTGAAGTGAAGGCGACATCAATAGCTCTTTAGTTTGTGGTGGATTTGGGATTTAATCAGGTGGTTCTTGAAGGAGATTCTCAGGTTTTTATGACAGCTCTAATCAATGACAGTATGTTTTTGTCCTCTGATAGTTTTCTTATTGATGATGTACATTTTGACGCAATATTTTTCACTCATTTATGTTACTCTCATGTAAAGAGAGAAGGTAATAAAGTTGCTTATAGTTTAGTTGGGCATGCTTTGTGTATTTTGTTGTTTGGATGGAGGATGTTCCGCCACCTTTTCTTTCTATTGTCTAGGCGGACATTGCTGGTTTTTCTTAATGAAAGGTTTATGTTCTTCCTTCAAAAGAAAGAAAAAAAAAAAATCTAATAGGTGCGATAGAACTTTAACTTATGATATCTAGTCTATAACAATTGCTCTTTATTTTTAGGTTAAGATATCAATTGATTTTTTTGATATAGGTGGGGTTTTGAACTCTCGATCTCTTTTTTGACAATAGGAAACTTTCAAGTTGAGCTAATTGTAACCAATTTGGAGTGATATTAGTATATTACTCTAAACTAAATTATTGTCATTGCTTGACACTCCTCCTAGTTCCAAGGGTAAATTATTGGAAGTGAAGAATTAAAGATCTGTTGTTAAAGTACAAAACACACCCTTGAATTTTGTCCCCTAACATTTCAAAAATTAAATCCATGTCTCTAATGTTACGTGCCATTTTGATTGGCAGTTCCTCTATTAACTTTCTACTGATGTGTTTGTTGAGTGACAAAAAAGCCATAACTAGGAGACCACTCGGTGCTTGGGATCCATCATTTTGGTGCTAAAGGAGATCAAAGTTGGACTAATCCAAGTTAAGTTTGGGTTAAAAAATCCCTCTAGGGACTTTAAAGGATGGCTTGACCACCACCAATAGAGGAGATGCAATTGGACCCAGAAATGATACATTGGAAGACTCTTTTGGCTCTTCTAATATCAATAGGTAGATTGTTTCGCTCTTGTATCTTCCAAAAGAAAAAAAGATCCTGCTCCACTACACCACGGTCTCATGAACTGAACTTCATTGCCTTCCCATGCGTGAAGCGAATGGGCGCTATGTTGTGGGTCAGTTTCAGGGCGGGGGGCGAAGAGAGACCAGAAGAATGATTCATTTGGATCGACGAACTTTTTCAGTCCCCAAACTAAGAATCAATGGTTGTTTGCGAGGTTTCAATCATTTACATGGACCCACTTTTCATTCCATTTGTGGCAATTTGATGATTGCAACCCATCTAGAATTAAGACCCGTGGCTGGGACTAAGGGCAGCAAGAGATCCATGAGAGAAATTGAATAGTCTTGTAAAAGGGTAAAGTAGGCTTATGCCAAGAGGAATGCTAGAGACAGGGTCATCACGAACTCGAGTGTGTTAGAAATTTGGGGTAAATCAATGAAAAAAAATAAATAAATGATTGATAAACAAAGGCTTAGAGGCATGAATCTCTATTGCCCTTAGACAATATTTTTCCCTAACTAAAATGTTGCTAACAGATCATTACAAATTTGTCCTCAAGATACAACTAAGTCAAGAATTTTTCAAATAGCAATTTTGTGAGAATTTTTGTGAATTTTCATGTAATGGTGAAGAATTCTATTTTAAAATGAATATCATTATTTATAACTGATAGGTAAAATTATGGCATGGAAGACTTTAGGTTCAACCCGTCAGCTTTGCTCATATAATAGATCCTACAGCTTAAGCTGACAGGACAATTAGTGAATAGTTGGACTTTAAGGCTGACGCCATTAAGAAGCTGATGCCAATATAGCTAAAGGAAATAAGGTGAGCTGACGGTCCTAAAGGTGACGACCCTATTAAAACTTAGCTTGACCACCACGCATAAGTATACCAAGGAAATGACTTGTATCCCACGCGGAGTGTTAATGTCCTACAAGGAAAGGATTCTGTAATCTACGCTCATAAGGACTCCTATAAGGAAAAGACTTCTACTCCAAGAAAGAGAGGTCAACTCTCTGCTACTATAAAAACCTTAATACCCTTACAAAATGAGGTATGCATAATTAACCATTTTCTAGCACTCTAGAGTTGTAACAAGTACTAACTTGACATTCGGAGGGTATTTGGCCGGTACCACACCAGTGCTTTTTGTAAGGTCTTCTCCTTTTTTTGTTGTGCAGGTGTCGTTTCGAGTGTGCAAATATCGTGTGACTTACTGGTGATATTTTTGGCATTATCAATAACCAATGAAGTTATAACAATGACGAAGCAAATGAAGGGAATTAGGGGCAATTGCCCCCATAAAACGTTAGATATAATGTTAGGATGTTAGCTATTATATTACAAAGTAGTTTGAGCATTTTGCAAATTCACAAGACCTCACCATTACAAAATTTCTTTCCTAGTCACCCATTAGTTGTTTCACCATTCTTGCTACAAGTCAGGTATTAAATAATGGGTCTCACATAACAATAATAATAAATCATACTTTTTGCTTAATTAAGAAAAAAATTATAAAAAACTACATCATGTGTTTGTAATTAATATGGCACTAAAAATATCTTCAAAAATAAAAAATAAAAAAAGTATGGCACTGAGTAGTTTTTCCACTAAAATTTCTCTCTTTTATTTACTTACCGTTTCTTAGTTTCAAACTCTGGGATTTTGCTATAAACTCAAAGCTGTTAACAATAGTTGAATTCTACGTCATCTTTTAAAAGTGTATATGGCATTTAGGCATATGTACAATTTTGCAAATATATTGCTACATTATTAGTACTTTCATATTGATTTATTTCCTCAAATTATTATAAGTAATCAAATTACATGTATAAATTCATATTAATCTCTTAATATTATTGTAATTAACTATAAAATGATTATTTGTTTTTATTTTAATGCTATTTGAAAATATATTTGTACTTAATTAAGATTATGGAGAAACCTATCATAAGAACGAGTCTGAATTGAATTCTATGTATGAAAAATAAATTGCAGTTTACATTTATATTATATTTTTTATGACAATTATATTAGCATATAATTGTTTATTTATTTTTTAGTAATATTGATTAATATTTTATAATTTTTTTTTCAATCTTGTCATTTAAACTTGTCCCCAGTCTTAAATCTTGGCTTCGCTACTGAGTTATAGCTCTTCAGAAAGCACCATTAGAGAGTTACTTTAATTGATTTTAATATACAGAAAACGTACTAACCATTTGAGACACTCAAAACCATTGTTTTAAATTATTACAAAAAAAAAAAAAAAGTTTTAAGCCTTCGGTCGGTTGAATTGGAAATTTGGAATCGATTAGGAGTCAAGACTTATTAATAAAAAACTATCTAACTTTTTGTCAGGTTTTTAGACTCCTTAACACAATATGTTTAACCTAATATTATGCCAAGTTGGTTAACAAGTTTGTTATTCAAGTCTAGGTTAAACACTTATGAGCAAAACAGATATAATGCGGAAAGTAAAAAATGCAAAGATTTGATGACTAGGAAAAGTAAACCGGTAAAAACCCTGGGGAGGATTTGACCTAACTATCCTCAAGGTAAAAACAAATCCAATATAAAAGAATTAAAGTTTTATAAAAGGACTTAGACCACTAACATCCTAATGCTACTTCGAGTAAAAAACTTACTACCACGACCACGTGACAACTCCGAATCCACGGACTACTTCTTTTCTTGAATTTGCACCAAACACAAGTTCTCCTACTTGTGACTTTGAGACTCCACTCGAAGGTTTTGTAATTTGAAGGATCTTTGTGCAGCAACTGAATCACCACCAAAACTTGATTTCAGATCTAGACTTTGGTAGAGCTTTCCTTGTGTTTTAAGGTAAATGGCTCTCAAATCTCACACGAGAGAAAACACAAAGCTATTGGAGAGTTCTAAAACGATGTTAGAGTTTTTCCTTTTATATTAGGGGTGAAACACTTAACCCTACATGTCATATGGGCTTGGGTTGTGTTTCAAATTTTTGCAGAATTTTCTAGTTTACGATTCTTGATTGATTGAGCCTTACTTTCGATCGATCAAGCCTTACAGTTTTACACAGTAAATTTTTGCAAAACACTCAATTCAAACTTACACTTAAACAAACTTTGAGTAAGCCTAAACTTAGACTCATTGTTTTGATCATGGTTTGCCAACATATACAAAATGAAGTTCTAACACATTTAGTTCATAAAGTCTTAGAACCTAACACTTTTTACTCAATGACTCTCTTAAGGATTCATGTAAAATCTCTAAGGATTCACACAAAAGCTTTAATTAAATATGTTCTCAACTTTCAAACATTATACATTACATCCTATTTTGTATATATTGAAAGTGCATATTAACACTGATACTATATAATTCTAAAAAAAAAAAAAAACACTGATACTATAGCTCCATTTGAGTAGAAATGATTTGCGTCCGCATTTATTTATTTATTTTTTTTAGTCCAGCACTTGTTGTATTGTTCATGGGACATGAACAATGCAATCAGGCCAATGAACAGTATTCATTAATGAATAATAACAATTTTTTTTTTTTTTTCAGTTTTCAGTAAAATAAATGGTATCCAAATATACACTATATATAATTCAATTTGAGTCAAATCCTTTGACATTTAAGTCAATGAATTATAATTGCACGTGCTCATAGTTAGCACATATTATGTAAGAAACGTACGCTAGAATGGTTTTGGAATTTGGATTAGATTACTTCTCCGTGTCCCAAGTACTGGATAAGTGTAGAACTTAGAAGTACAACCCCCCTTGACATATCCTGAATTCTTGATAAGATCTAAAATGACGTCGTTTTCATCAACCAGTACTTTTTTTTTTTGTTGGGCCAAAATGTAAAACTCACTTTTTGAATTTCACTAAAATTTATTTTAGTTCTTTAATTTTGTTTTTTGTCAATTCAATCATTTAAACTTCGAAAGTATTCAATTAAGGCCTTCGTTAGACCTTTGTTAACTCCGCCGTTAGCTCCCTCCCAAAATTGCGCCGTTTTAGTGTTATTTAATATTTAATTAATAAATTTATTATTTATTTCAAAATTTTAAAAAATAAAATAATGAGATGAAAGTGTAACAACATACCCAGGAGCCTAATCCAGAGAGAGAGAGAGAGAGAGAGAGAGAGAGAGAGAGAGAGAGAGAGAGAGAGAGAGAGAGAGAGAGAGAGAGAGAGAGAGAGAGAGAGAGAGAGAGAGAGAGAGAGAGAGAGAGAGCAGGGTCAAAGATGTGGAAATCTGGAATCAGATATTTTTTAAAGCATTTTCGTCGGCTTCAGGTTAGTTCTTTGCCGAAAGTTTCATCCACAAATTCAACGATAAAAACAAGCAAGATTAATAAAAGTTTCGCCACAATATGTGTACTGTCTTTATTGGACTATACTTTTGTTTGCTAGAAAATATTGGACTCAATACTTTTGAAAGTTTAGGCTTGAATTTTGATTTATCAAATAATTTCAAATTCACGTGGATTCCAGTTAGTTTAATTGATAAAGTCTCTGATGATTGTATAAAAGATCTGGAATTTAATTCTCGCTTACACAAAAAACTGATTGGAGTCCTGGTCTGATAATAAAGAGCTATCGTCAGGAGCAGACGTCATAGGTTGAAAATCTCTCTAAAAAAAAAAAAAAACCAATTTCAAATCTACTAGGGTCTCTCTCAATTTTAGAAATATGGCTCTTTTTGGAATGGTGCTAACCGCAAAAGTTAACAGAGGTCTAATGGAGGCCTTGATTGAAATTTTTGAAACTTAAAGAATTGAATTGACAAAAAATAAAGTTAAAGGACTGAAATGAAATTTAGTGAAATTTAGATGGCTAGTTTTGTATTTTATTTTTATTGATAAGATTAACCAATACTTGATGAACTGGTTTGTAACTGTGTCCTACGAGGTTTCGCCCATGGGTTCACGTGGACAACGTGTCCTTTTCAGAAGAAATTTTGGGCCACGGAACTACCATATTCATTTCCTTTTAAAAAAGTTATAAGGAATTTTGGGATATTTTTAAGTTCACTTTTTAGTTAATTATTTATTTATTTATTTTTTTTAATGTTTCATTGTAGATGTCATTTCCAAAAATTCCTTCATAAAAGAAGTGGTGAAGTGCATTGATTTTATTTTTGACTGTAATATACATGAAAGATAATCCGATTAAAGGAAATTAAAAACCCTCTCTCTGCTCCTCTGAATTCATTCAATCTTCAATCTTTACTTCTACTTTGAATCCACAATTCGGCATACTCCTTGTATGGTTTTGTAAGAGAAGTTGGGCTTTTGGTAGATTTTTGCTTCCTTAATAACAAGATTGGTATGGTCACATAAAAATCAACTTGAATTTTGTGTGAGTGGGTGAATTTTCTGAATTTCTAAGGAGTTTTTGTGCCATGAGTGGTATGTGTGTGAGTGAAAATCTATTAATTCTAGGACTTGGAAAGTGGGAACTCATATTCGTATAAAATTGAAGTGTTTTAGTTTTAAAAAAAACTAAAATATGCAAGATAATTACATTATTCAACAAGATAAATACAATTATTTTAAAATAATTAAAAATTAACATTATCTAGTACTTACTACTTATATCTCTTAAAAAAAAAAAGGTACTTACTACTTATATATATGTCCACCATAATTAAAAATTAAAAACAATAGAATTAATCATTCAATTAATGTAATAAATACTTGTAAGGATACTTATTAGGATAAATTTACGGATGTAATGTCTATGATAAGATCATTTACTGAACAATTATATTTAAGTTTTTATAAAATTATGATAAAAGCATTCTCTTACACTTAGAGAAAAAACCAAGTCATATTTATTTGCGTGGTGACTATTCACGATGTGAATTTTGAGGTCAAGGTTATTAATTAAAAATTTTCATTTATGTTCTTCTCAAAAAAAAAAAAAAAAAATTCGTTTATGTTAAAATTACCATTTTGCCCTTAATACTAAAAAATGTTGAAAATTATGAATTTTAATGATTGTGAAAATGTGTTGTACACTACCATAACATTGTTTAGGGTTTACATATCTTATATATTTTATTATTCACATAATGAATACATTAAAATGATAAATTAAACTTCATATTATTTATAGTGAGGTTGTTATATAATGATGAAAAATTGAATCACTCTTCCGTTTTCTAAATTGTGGAACTGACCAAATTAATTGATTTAGTTTCAAGAGAAGACTACAAAAGGCATGGATTGCACCAACAACAACAAAACTATAGCCTGAATCAACCTTTTTTTTTTTTTTTGTGGAGAAAAATAACATAATTTTATTGTAAAAATAAAATTAATTACAGGAAAAACAAGAAAATATAGAGAGTATATATTGGAAAGACTATACTCTCAGAGAAAAATATGATAGTAAAAACCAAACAATATATGAGGGGAAATAATATCATAAATTGGAAACAAATCCAATGCTCTCCAAAAAAACAGCATTACAACCTCAAAGACAACAAGACCACTCAAGGGAAAATCAGATTTAGCAAAGGGAAATTCACCCCGCGTACTGTGAAGACATAAGGGCTCGGTAGCCATGTGAAGGAGATCAGTTGGTGACTGAGATATATGCTTAGCATCCATCAATTTGGTTATGAAGGAGCACATATTCAAACTAACCCAAGTCATCATATTTAGGCAAGAAAATTTCCTCTAGGGGTTTTAAAAGGCAGCCTGACTGTCATCAATGGAGAAGACACAATCAATCTAGGCCAGTGTGAGACTCATGGTGGGGAGTAAGGGTGACAAGCAAGGGTAAAGCCATTTAATTTTTTTTTTTTTTAAGGGTTTAATAAGTAAAATTTTATGTATTGTTTTTTACTTTTTCATAAAAAATTCTAAAGGGAGGAAGGAATTTTTTAAAATCTAGGGGGGGCCATAGCCCCCCTTTCCCCTCTCAGCTTCGTCAGGCAAGAGATTCTAGGAAGGGGATTGAAAAGCCTATAGAAGGGTAGAGGAGGCTCATGTCAAGAGCAATGCTTGAGGAGGGGCCAAACAAGACTTGAGTGCACATTAGCAGAGTGGCACTAATGTGCATTGACTCTCTCTCTCGGGTTAGAAAAATTCGCTGAGCTGCATGAATGTTTGGAATATTGGCCCTAACAATAAAAAAAGTGATTCTTGTTGTCTTTGGTGGATTAAAAAACTTAAAAAAGGAAGTCCTCCACACTGTTGATTCAAATGTTTTGCCTTTGTTTTTGGACTGTCAAAGAGACAACTAACGATTTACACTCAGATTTGAGTCAAATTATAAAATTAAAAAAAGAAGAAGATTTTAGTCAAATTCTTTGACAATTAAGTCAAATAAAGTTAAACAGAAGTTTATAAATTATAATTGTGCTCCTAGTTAGTACTTATTACATATCTTTCTAGGAATATATGCGGCACGGTTTGGATTTGCTTAATTCTCCGTGTGCCAAAGTGCTACTAGAAGTTAGACTAGAACGGTATACCAGGGAAGAGCCGGGTCCAACTCCACTTTTACAAGGAGTTAATTAAATGACGTCGTTTTCATCAGCCAGTGCATGATGGACTGGTTTGTGACGAATTGGGATCTGGTGGGCTATTACAACGTGCAATATGCTCTAAATCACTTACAAAAAGTTTCACATTTTTCATCTGTTACCTTTTCTATGTTTTTTTTTTTTTTTTTTTAACTTCTCTGATCCAATGGCTGATATTTAAAGTAATCTTCATAACTTTTGATCACAACCACTAAAAAGGAATTGCAAGATGCAATAACCCTAATTATTGCACCTGATTTTAATTTGTAACGGGACTTTGTCTATAAGGATTTGCTGTAAACTCAAAGCTCTTAACAAAAGTTGAATCCTACACATCTTTTAAATGTATATAAGGCATTTAGGCACATGTACAACTTTCCAAATATATTGCTATATTATTAATACTTTCATATTAATTTATTTTCTCAAATTATTATAAGCAATCAAAATTCAAGTTTAAATTCATATTAATCACTTTATATTATTGTAATTAACTATGAAATGATTATTTGTTTTTATTTTAATGCTATTGAAAATATACTTGTAGTTAATTGAGATTGTGGAGAAACCTATTCATAATAATGAGTATGAATTGAATTCTATCAATGAAAAATAAATTAAAGTTTACATTTATATTATATTATGAATGACAATTGTAGGGTCAGTTTTCGTAGCCCAAGCCCAAAAAATATGGGTTGAAGGCCCAACGAACCCAGAACAATGAATTTGTAGAGAGTGGATCGAAGGTTTAGGTACTGGCCGGCCTTCACCGGGCCATAACTACTTTATATTTTATAGAAAGAACACTTAGACCAATTTACAACTGAAGGATGGCCGAGGAGGCTTGTTTCCCTGGCCTCTCTCTTTTTTCCTTTTTCTTTCTTTTTTCTCTCCCTCTTTTACACTTTGCTCGTATCCCTTATATATTACTCTCTTTCTCCTTCTGTTGATCATCCATTGGCCTCTCCTCTGGCTGCCTGTCTCATTAGAGGTCGTATCCGTGCTCAAGTGGTTCACCCTGATCGATGTAGCCCTGCCCGGGGGTTGCATCCCCATTAATGCGGACAGAAGGGTTAGGTAAGCGTATTAAGTGTGGAGGTAACAACTTGCTCTGAGTTTGTCCCCCTCCCCCCCCCCCCCCCCTTACAATTATCCTCAGTATGTCGAGGACGAAAGGGTCCTCGGCGTGGATCCAAAGAAGAGTTTCTCCCTAAATTGGCCTCGGATAGTCATCCTTCCTCGGAGTGGGCCATTTGGGCCTGGCTTGGAGTGGGCTAGGGCTGCCTAATCTTTTGGCCCCACAACAATTATATTAGCATATAATTGTTTATTTATTTGTTAGTAATATTGATTAATATTTTTTAGATTAATTTTTCTTTCAAACTTGTCATTTAATCTTGCCTTCTGATCTTAAATTAGGGCTTTGCCAATGGATTATAGCCCTTCACAAAACACCATTGGAGAGTCACTTTAATTGATTTTAATATTCAAAAAGAATGCTAGACATTTGAGACACTCAAAAGCGCTATTTATTTTATTTTATTTTATTTATTTATTTTACAAAAATCAGTATTTCAAGTCTTTAGCATATTGAATTGGAAATTTGAAATTGACCAGGAGTCAAGACTTGTTAATAAAAAAAACCATCTAACCTTTTATTCAATGGTTCTCTTAAGGATTTTCGTAGAATCTCTAAGGATTCACACAAAGCTTCAATTAAATATTTTCTCAACTTTCAAACATTATATATTATATAACTTATTTTGTATACACCTATATATATACAAGTACAACAGAGTGCATATTAACACAATAACACTAACGTACGCTGAGAACTATTGAGTGGACGTAGTTCATTCACCTCTTTTCTATTTTTTTTTTATATATTTATTTATGGGAGTACATTTTCTTCTTCTTAACAAAAAGGACTTGATTCAAATGTTTTATCTTTATTTTTGGACTGTCAAAGATTAAAGAGACTAAAAACTATTTACAATTCGATTTGAGTCAAATTCGTTGACATTTGAGTCAATGAAAGTCAAATAGTAGTTTATAGATTATAATTGCATGTGCTAATAGTTTGTAAGAAACATGCTGCAGCTGGAATGGTTTTGGAATTTGGATTAGATTACTTCTCCGTGTCCCAAGTACTGGACAAGTTAGACTAGAATATATGGTACAAGTGGAGAAGTACCATTTTAAGTCAAATTTGAATTCTTGATACCACATTCACATTCAAAGCCGCCGGGTCCAATACTCCAATTCATTTTTTGGGATGACCTAATTAAATGACGTTGTTTTCATCAACCAGTGCATGGTTTGTGACTTTGTGTCCTACGAGGTTTCGCCCATGGGTTCACGCGGACTTTTGGGCCACATAACTGGGCTCTTTAAAGATCGAATCTGGGCTGGATGGTTATATAACTTAAGTTCAGCCCATGCATAATAAAGGGCCCAAATGGCCTCATAAGTTCTATCCCATGAGGATCTTGTGTCAACTACGATACTCATTTCTACGGCCGTAAACAAGCTGACTTTTGTCGAGTCAAAAGCTCAAGCTTGGTTTGAGGTTTGAGCTTGTGATAAGTCTAAAAATAATGTTTGAGCTTAAGCTCGTGAGAAAGCCATAAAACTTGAGTTTGACTTGTTTTGGCTTGATTAATTAGTCAAGCCAAGCTCAAGCTTATTATCAAGCTCAACCTCAAGCTTAAGTCAAGCTTTTGAGCTTGAGATCTAAGAAAATTACATTATCTTGATAATGCTTAAATATCTAAAATTAAGAGAAAAAAAAGGAAAAAAAAAATAGTATACTCATTTTATCATGCGTCTAATCCTTCTTATGATTAGCCATTATTCAAATTAAAATTTTACATAATTAAATTCATTCATGTATCCTTCATTGTCTACAATTTCAATAATTGTTCAAAATACAATTTTTACATTCACATTAGATTGTGAAGAACTAGAAAAATACTTGTTTATACTATTATCAATGGGAAAATACTAATATGTGTCATAACTTTACATTAAATGATTGATAGGGAAGGATCATATGTGGCCCATTTAATTAATTAATTAATTTATAAATGTAACTAAAATCTAAAGTGGTTCTTGGTTAGTTTAGAGGGAAGGAAAAAAAATTAAGGTAATGGGTAGTGATTCCATGTTGGCCATGTCGTTAGATGTATGTAATGAGTATATCTAGCTAACACTTATAAATGAGTTTATACTTGAATTGTTTTATATCAAGCCTTATAGTTCATGAGCTTGTTCGTGAACAATTGTTTTTTGCTTGGGCTTGACTTATTTATTAAACGAGTCTAAAATTAAAGCTCAACCTTAGCTTATTTATAAACAAACAAACATGAACGAGCTTTTTATCGAACTGAGCTCGAGTTATTCATAATCGGCTTAGTTCTTTTACAGCCCTACTCATTTCCCTTTTAAAAAATTTCAAGGAATTTTGGGATGTTTTTAAGTTCACTTTTTAGGTAATTTGTTTTATGATAGATGTCATTTCTAAAAATTCCTTCATAAAAGAAGTGGTGAAGTGCATTGATTTTGTTTTTACTATAATATACATGGAAGATAAGTTGAACAAAGGAAATCAAGGATCTTCCCTCTGCTCCTTTGATCTCATTCAATCTTCACTTTTGATGAGTCCAGGAAAATCATTAAGGTCATCCATTAATATGGACGACCTTGCATCATTAGTAGGCCATCAAAGATAACTGCTCAACACATTCAATAATGACCATCAAAGGTCTTAAACTCTCATCAAGACAAAGGACGTTACAATCAAGGTAATAATCACCCTACTTTACATACAACAACTACCTAAGCCACCTATAAAAAGGACAATCTGTCTCACTAGCTAAGGTACGTAAAAAACTACTACAAAATACTATCTAAATACAAAAGATATTGATTGATACTAACTTAAGCATTGGAGCCTCCCACATCAGGCACAACTCGGTGGTCTCTTCGATCTATCTCTGCTTTATCCTGCAAGTCCTACGAGATCATCTAATACTTCGGATTGGACGAGTAACCCCACAAACAATTTGGCATCATTAGTTTGGCGCCGTCTGTGGGAAAAAAGACAAGTCATTGTTCTCTTCCCATGACAAAGGGTCACTTAGTTCAAAAGATATGAACACCATGATTCTGTAGTTAGTCTCAGTTAGATAGATGGAATATCATGTAAAGATCCTTCGACAAAAGCATATCTATTTGAGACAAAATCATTCTTGTAGTGTCTTCTCCCCCCAAAGGGACGAGTGTATGAAATTTGGTGGCCAAATAAAATCACCTTGATGTGATTTGGCAAAAAATATCATCGTGTTATTGTGGTTCGATGTTCCTGAGCACGAACAGGATGGCTCATGTCAAGAACCTAAGGTAATTCTTATACCTTTATTGAAAAATAAAATAAAATAATAAGAAGCATGAGGCAAGAGCAAAGATAAAATTGCCCCAAAGATACATGGCCTAACCCACTGAGCCATTCTATGAGTATCATTGCTTAAGTATGTTTATGGGTTTATTCTCCCTAAAATTATTTTTCTACGTGATACTATTACGTTTTGCCTATGATTTTAAATTCCTAGATTACTCCAAATAGGTCAACCATAGTAATGGTAGTCCCAAATCATTCTTTTTTTTTTTTTTTTTAATATTTATTTTAGATCTCAATTTGATCATACCGAAGTTGCTATATATGGTGGTATATAAATGGGAGGAATGGGAATCATAGCCTCAACTAAAGGCTTTATAAAATAACCAAAAAAAGAAGAAGCTACAATTGATGAGACTTATTATGCGCGCGCGCGCGCGCACACGCACATGCTGCTTAAGATAAATACAATCAACCCAATGTGGTGAAAATCCCATTTTGATCATTCACAATTTCACATGTCCTATTCAGTTGCATGCTTGATGATAGATACGCTTGTTTGGCACATAATTCAACTATGTTCATATTGACACGTGTATCGTGCCACTTGCTAGTTATCACCCTTTTTCTTTCCTAAACGTATCTTGCTTAAATAGGCAAGATGAAGCCAATATATTACTGCCTTGCAAGAGGTAATAAATCTCAATGCTTGAACATTAGGGAAAATTTATTATCTTACCAAAATTATAATTTTGGACGCTAAAAGGCAAAAGTCAAATTTTATTGTCTTGCCAAATTTAGAATCCTAATTTTAAACATGAAATTAAGTTTAAAACAACAAGTAAAGAAAGTCTAAACCCAATCAGTATTGGGTATGTGTAGAAGCCAAGGGTAATTAATTCCTTAATAGCTGCAACCTACACACTTCGAAGAAAATCAATGGCTAAGAAGTCACACTCACACCGGTCTTTTTGAGATCCTTGTCTTTAAAACTAAATATAAGTTATATATTATGGCCTTGATATCCTAATTATAACCATCAAAAAGAGTTTTACTACATTTCCTATTATAACCTAAGCCGTTTGTGTCTCTTTATAGCATTAAATAATTGATGAATATTTATGCGATATAGCTTTTTATATCACTATTCTTTCTTAATGCATCGTGCTAAGATAGGAAAATTGAAGTCAAACTTTATTGCTCGGCCCTCATCAAAGGTAAGAAATCTCATATTTTACCATTTGAGAAAAGTGAAGCCGAAAAATTGACATTAAAGAAGTGGATTCAAAATTTACTATCGTTCCAAGTTTGATAAAACCAAAAATTATTCAGATATCTTTTTAAAAATTTGATTTGTATCTCATAAAAACTCTTCAACAAAGGAAATGAATGTATTTTTCTACATTTAATTCCGTAATGAAAATTATGGATCCCATCAGTGCTCCTTAGACGGCATTCACATTAAGTTCGTCATCCAAGGACAACCAAAATTATAATTTTGGACGCTAAAAGGCAAAAGTCAAATTTTATTGTCTTGCCAAATTTAGAATCCTAATTTTAAACATGAAATTAAGTTTAAAACAAGTAAAGAAAGTCTAAACCCAATCAGTATTGGGAATGTGTGGAAGCCAAGGGTAATTAATTCCTTAATAGCTGCAACCTACACACTTCGAAGAAAATCAATGGCTAAGAAGTCACACTCACACTAGTCTTTTTGAGATCCTTGTCTTTAAAGCTAAATATAAGTTATATATTATGGCCTTGATATCCTAATTATGACCATCAAAAAGAGTTTTACTACATTTCCTATTATAACCTAAGCCGTTTGTGTCTCTTTATAGCATTAAATAATTGATGTATATTTATGCGATATAGCTTTTTATATCACTATTCTTTCTTAATGCATCGTGCTAAGATACGAAAATTGAAGTCAAACTTTATTGCTCGGACCTCATCAAAGGTAAGAAATCTCATATTTTACCATTTGAGAAAATTGAACCCGAAAATTGACATTAAAGAAGTGGATTCAAAACTTACTATCGTTCCAAGTTTGATAAAACCAAAAATTACTCAGACATCTTTTTAAAAATTTGATTTGTATCTCAAAAAAGCTCTTCAATAATGGAAATGAATGTATTTTTCTACATTTAATTCCGTAATGAAAATTATGGATCCCATCAGAGCTCCTTAGACGGCATTCATATTAAGTTCGTCATTCAAGGACAATCAACAAAAACCTCGACATGAAATAAATCATCCAGCAAAAAGAGGTCAGGGCGTAGGCATCATATGGACCTGCAATAATTGTTAAAAATATATATTACAGATGTTTTCCTACTAGGTTAGGTTCTTATATTTGAATTTCCACTTATTTATATTATAACATTACTTGCTTTATTGAGAATAGAGAAAATTATAAAATTATTCTAACCACCATAATGTGGGGGAAGATATTACATCCTCCTTTTAGCAACATTATTTATGGGTAAGTTATTGCCCACCGTAGTTGCAACATTTCTATGTTAAGGGCCAAGAGCTAGACAACTATATGCTATGTGGTTAAATATATGTTGACTATGAAAAACTAATGAAGGGAACATTTTTCATAAAAAGAAAGCAAAAGAGATAGTAGGCTATTTTTGCTTACTTTATCACAATAAAACGGACTTGGCAACGGATGTGCACGTGTGTGTCATGTGGGCTGGAATATATACAAGAATTTATTCCCTTATTTGTTTGCACTGATTTCCTTTTGTGAATTATATGCAGCCATATCATGACCTTCTCTTATCATTTCATAAGGTTGCCGTCCTTGTAAGTATAAGATAAGCTATATAATCGACAAAGGTAAAATGAGACACAAGTTTCTCATAAATGGCCTATATGTCGTTCACTAGTAGCCACCTTGCTTTGAGGTGCTAATATAATTGATTATGGAATTTCATATTTTGAAAATTTCACACCTAAGAAAATGTTGCCTAGTTCTTGGGCCATAAGGTTAGATTTAAAATTTTCTTTTCCTTTTAGCTCTCTAAGTATTTGCAACAACATATGAAGTCAAGTTTTAGGCATAATGACAAATATCATTATTGCCAAATAAAAACCTAACTATAAATTTAAAATAAGATCATAACTGTTTACCATGATAAATATAATGGTTGTTTATCATAATGGCAAATATTATTAAACACACCGAATTCCAACACTCTTAAAAAGTTTAAACACTTTGCCAAGTGTTATTTAGTTGCACGAGGACAGGGTAATAGTTATGAAGACGATTGTTGGAAAGGCAAATTGCTAAAGCTAAAAGGCTTGATTGGTAATATTTACTCTAGATAGTGCGACCTATTTTAAACTTTTGATCTCTAACCGATCAAATGATCTTAAGTTCGTCCAATTCTTTTGCTATTCTACTATCGTCAAAGCAAAGTAAAAGGTGGAAATGGTTGAATTGCTTATAGAGCATGTGCTTAATGCATAAAATAAGACAATTCAGTTTGATTGCATGGCATTAAATGTGGCTTTAATCCTCACTAAGTTTTCATACTCTTACATGAAATGATATTGTTTGGACATAAGCTATATCAATTCACCCAAAATTTTGTATAATATGTAAACCTATTAGAATTTTGCTAGATTACTAGCTTCAGATATGCAAAAAACAGATATTCCAAATTTTCTAAGGGGATGTCATAATTTGACAAAGAAAAACCCTTAAGAAGAAAATAGAGATATAGCTAAAAGTTGTGAAAATTCCATCTACATCACAAATGCTAAGTTTAACTCCTGTAAATTATGGAGTTGTACAAATCCAACAAAGAAGAGCTCTACAAGTAAGAGTTCAATGACAAAGAGTTCGTCAAGAAGACTACAATAGTGAAAAGATTAAGGTATGTACAAAATAGTATCGAGATTTAAGGTCTTCTATTGAGGTAACTCATTTCTTTCTTTCTTTTTAAATTATCCATGAGATTATTTTATTGAAACTAAATAAATATCAAGCTTGCATGATTATTACAAATGTGTATGTGGAACATGTTGAAAATATTGTTATAAAATTGTTACAATCATCACAATCAATATGACTATATTATTAGTAGCATATTTTCATCGTCATGAATCTAAGAAGTTCTATTAAGTCTCCTAAACTTAAAATGCTAGATGATCATGTTCACAATATGGTCATGAGTTTAAGTCTAAATAAATTTCCGCCATCTTCGTTAACTTACCAAAATCTTTTTAAATTGCTTTAAAAATTATATAGAGTGCAAGCACCTAACAAAGACCAGTTTAAAGAAGCGTATAGTCAAATAGCTTCAATTTTTATACTTCTCTATGATTTATATAGAATGCACTTTAGTATGAAATTGCATATTTGTACATTGTCATGTAGCTAGCATTATTGAAGTGACTTAAGCATACAATTAAAGAAGAAGGAAGGGGAAATCGTTATTATAAATGGCAATGACCATAGTTGTCGAAGCACGCCAAAAAAAAAAGGGGTGGGGGAGGTTCCGATTGTGATAAACCATTCCTCTAGTTGTCAACAAGCGAGAATTGTACTTTCCATGTTTGGACAGGGCAAAAACGTGGCTTAGTTTTTACACCTTCAAAAAATTGAAGCAAAAGAGATCTAGGCCTTAGACATGAAGTATCATGTTGAGCTTAAAAAATCTTGAAAAGAGAAGAGCTCATCATCTTAAAAAGAGAAGAGCTTGTCAAGAAGATCCCAGCAATAAAAAAATCGAGGTATGTGACAAAATAATGTCGTTATTTAGGCTGTGTCTGGTTCATGTAAAATATTTTCTAGAAAATAAATATTTTCCGGAAATGCTATTTTCGGGAAAAGAAAATGTATTCAAGTGTTTGGTTGCATTCCAAAAAATGCTTTGGAAAATATTTTCTAGTGTTTGGTTGTGTTGCTAAAAATAATATAGAAAACACATTTTCTACTTGTTCCTCACATTTTCTCAGCTGCCAAACAATATATAATATCATTTCTTAATAGATAAACACAAAAGAAACAAAACCCAACAAAAAAAAAAATCATCAAATCCGGTCAAATTGAGAGAAGAAGGAAGAGAAAATGAGAGATAGATCAATATCAACAGAGGACGACGGCACCAGATCGGGAAAAAAAGATATTGGTGCGATCTCGGTGCAATCTTAGTGTGAATCTCGTCGAAGCTTGGCGGGCTTGGCTTGGTTGGGCGGCTGAAGCTTGGCATCGGAGGTTGGTGTATGGGTTGGAGCTGAAATGAGGTTGGTGCGTGTGTGAGAGGAGTGTGTGAGGAGTGAGTAATTCCGGAAATGATTTGAAGGTAAAATGGGAACAGAAATGATTTTATGGGTTGGCAAGGAATATTTTCGGTCAAACTGAAAATATTTTCAGTTTGACTTTATTTTCGGTTGGTGCCTAACATGGACCTGGGTGTAAATTATTTTCCGGAAATCATTTACACCCAAAACAAACACACCCTTAAGGTGACACATTTATCTATGTCTCTTTTATATTTGTCTGTAAAAATTTACACCTTGTAAGGTTTCATGCAAAAATGTATGTACTACTAGACAGATCACAAAAAAGGAAAAACTGTAGGATTACAAGAAAATAAGAAAAAGACCCATCTAGGCCATTGGTAACTTATTATTTATGCATGAATTGTTCTAAAATTCTTGTTTAACTAAATCTTGGCAAGTGCATGTGCTACTTAATGTAGATATCAACATGGCCTTAAGAAGGCCCAAAATGACATAGCGTCAAGGAATCATTCCAGCAACAAGTGATAAAATTCTCTAATCTAAGGGATGTAAATCACATAATGAGGCTAGTGATAAAATTCCCTAATCTAAGGGATGTAAATCACATGAAGAAGCCAGTGATAAAATTCATCAAATGGATGTAAATCACCTAAAGATGGCTAAGTAATGAAATTCCTTAAATGGATGTAAATCATTGATGAAGCCAAGTAATAAAATTCCTTAAATGGATGTAAATCACCTAAATATGGTTAAGTGATAAAATTCCTTAAATGAATGTAAATCACCGATGAAGCCAAAGTGATAAAATTCTTTAAATGGATATAAATTACCCAAAAAATTGCAAAGTGATAAAATTCCTTAAAGGAACGTAAATCACCTAAAAATGGCTAAGTGCTAAAATTCCTTAAATGGATGTAAATCACCGACGAAACCAAAGTGATAAAATTCCTTAAATGGATGTAAATTATCCAAAAATTGCTAAGTGATAAAATTTCTTGAATGAATGTAAATCATCGACGAAGCCGAGTGATAAAATTCCTTAAATGGATGTAAATCACCTATGAAGCCAAGAGATAAAATTCCTTAAATGGATATACATCACTTAAAAATGGCTACGTGATAAAATTCGTTAAATAGATGTAAATCACCTAAAAGACAAGCTAAGTGGTACAACCTCAAAAATGATATGGATCACTTCGATGAGGCAAAGAGAGGTAGACCATATGGGGAAGGTCAAACAAAAAACAATAAGTTCGCGTAGCAATTAATGGAAGATGATCATCATAGCCTAAGCAACTTTGTTAGCCTCCATTTCTCTATAGACTCAAAGTTTAGGTTCTCCAAATCAACCCCCGGACCGTGCTTCATTGAGTACCTCCTTAGCAGTTCAAAGCCTTTGTAGTATCAACTGAACAAAACAGTATTGTATTCTTCAGTGAGCTGGAACGCTTGGACGGCCTTGGCAACCACGGTCTTGACCTTTTGATTGGCTTACTAGAGCCACTCGTCCTTCTGCACCATTAACAACTTCTTGATCTGAGCTTTAACTTTCTCCTTCCACAAAATGCAATCACTTGGCAAAAAGCAACGAAAAATATCAAGTCTTCCCTAAAGCCTCATCATCAAAACAACAAATGGTGCTGCCAAGGTAATATAAAGCATTAAAATTTAATTGAATTGATAGAATGAAATTGTGCAATCAACAGATGATAAAAATTCTTCATATAAGAATATAAAACTTGGAAGAATTATATCATCCAAATATCAAAATTCTTCAAGCTACAAAAGAACGATGAAGGGATCCAAAGAGGACACTAAAACCTCACACATGTTGTCCAAAAAATCAGCTCACTTTCAAGCTATGATCCCTTGAATGTCCAAAAAGGCCTTCAAAAGGCAAATACTAAGAGGTTGTCATAGAAATACTAACAATCCTAAAGAAGAAAGTAGTTGAAGATAAAGAAGCCCGAATCTAAACAAGTCAAGAACATTCCTTAAGCCTGACCAGCATAAAACAAAATCAAACTTGGGAATGGGGGGCAACTAATGAGTCCAGAAAAATTATTAAGTTCATCCATTAACATGGATGACCTTGCATCATTAGTAGGCCACCAAAGATAACCACTCAAAACATTCAATAATGACCATTAAAGCTCTTAAACTCTCATCAAGATAAAGAACGTTACAATCAAGGCAATAATATCCCTAATTTATGTACAACAGCTACCTAAGTCACTTATAAAATGGACAATCTGTCTCGCTAGCTAAGGTACGTAAAAAACTACTACAAAACACTATCTAAATACGAAAGATATGAGTTGGTACTAACTTAAGTATTAGAGGCTCTCTCACTAGGCATAACCTGGTGGTCTCTTCGATCTATCTCCTTTATCTTGCAAGTCCAACGAGATTGTCTAATTCTTCGGATTGGACAAGTGACCTAACTAACGATTTTGGCATCATCAACTTTCACTTTGAATCCACAATTCCACATACTCATTGTATGGATTGCATTACCAACAACCAAACTAAAGACTAAATAAACATTTTTTTGGGTAGAGAAACAACATAATTTTTTATTGTAAAAATAAAATTAATTACAAGAAATATAGAAAAATACAATGAATATGTATCAGGAAAGACTATACTCTCAGGCTCCATTTGGTTGTTTATAAGGGAATAGAATGGAATGGAATAGAATGGTCATAAGGGAATGGAAATTAATGGAATGGAATAGAATGTATTTAAGTAAGGGAAATGAATGAAAAAGAATGGAATTAGGTAACCTTGATTGGATATTTTAAAATAAGGAAATGGAAAGGAATGAAAATGAATGAAATGTAAGTAATCTTGTTTAGGAGCAACATGGAGGGAATGAAATGAAATCATTTTATGACAATATTACTGTTAGACCCCTATTTTAAAATAAAGGGTTGAATATATAGGGGTATTTTAGGAGTTTTAGTAAAAAAATTATTAAATCTAATTCTATTCCCTCCTATTCCTTCCAATTTGGGGGGAATGAAAATTTGAGGTTTTAAAGGAATAGAGAGGAATGAGTGTTCCCTTCTACCCATTCCATTCCCTCCCACTTAAACTCCTAAACAAGGGAATGAACTTTCCATTTCCTCCATTAAAACTCCCAAACATGGGAAGGGAAGAATATTCTAAAATTATTCATTTAATTCATTTCCATTCCATTCCATTCCCTCCTCCCAAACAAGGCCTCAGAGAAAAAAATGATAATAAAATCCGAACCAATATATGAGGGGAAATAATATTATAAAATGGAAACAAATCCTATGCTCTAAAAAAGAATCGCATTACAACGTCAAAGACACCAAACCCACTAAAGGGAAAACTGTATCTAGCAAAGAAAAATTCACCCCACTGTGAAGACACAGGGGATCGGTAGCCATGAGAAGGAGACCACTCAGTGATTGAGATGTATGCTTAACATCTATTATTTTGGTTTTGAAGGGAGCTTGTATTCAAACTAATCCAAGTCATATTTGGGCACAAAAAAAAAAAAAAAGGAAAAAAAAAATCCCTTTAAGGGTTGTAAAAGGTGGTTTGATTGCCATCAATGGAGGAGACAATCGATCTGGCCAGTATGAGACTCATGGTAAGGAGTAAGGGTGGCAAGCAATGATGAAGCCATATGCTATATATATATATATATATATATATATATTTTAAGGGGGTCAATAAGTAAAATTTTATGTATAGTTTTTTACTTTTTCTTAAAAATTTTTAAGGGATGAAGGAATTTTTTAAAATCTAAGGGGGGACATTGCCCTCTTTTACCTTTTTAGAGCATCTACAGTAGTTGAGCCATTTTTTTTAGTTATTTGGTACCACAAAAAGTTATTTTATCTACTCATTTTACAAAACATCTTACCGTAGTGGATCTATTTTAGCTTTCAATATAATAAAATAATATAAACATCACAATAAAATATTCATCATATATAGCATCATCATCTCTATCTTTTTTTCTCTCTTCCTCTTCGTCTCTCTCTTCTCTGATACAGAGCAAGCAAACCACCACACCACAGCAACAATCACACCACAGCAAAAATAATGTAGGCCACAATCCAATCAAACCGCACCCATGGCACAAACCCAGCACAAACACAAACACAAACTCAGCACACATACACAAATCTAGCACAAACTCGGTGGCGATGGGGCTTAGGTAACAGATCGGCGATGGTGCTTGGGGAGATGGGGTCTCGGCTTGCTAGAACCGCTCAACTCACGCCCGCCAAAACTGCTCGACTTGCAGCCACCAGAACTGAAGGCCGATTGACCCGAGCACCATTGCGGTTGGCGAGCTCATTGGCGTAGCAGAGAGGAGATGAGGGAGGCGCTAGAGGAAAAAAATGAGAATGAAAAAACAGAAGAAAGAAGAGAAGCTGGGGGGAGAGAGAGAGAGAGAGAGAGAGAAATTTAACAAGAGAAGAGGGAGAAATTTAATTAAAAAAAAAAAAAAATTAGCTTCTTGCTACAGTGTACATGCAAGAAGCTAAAGAAATTTAGGTATGCCTCCACTGCTGTAGCATGTATTTTGGTGGTTTGGTGGAGCTAAAATAGCTATATAGCTATTTAGCTCCACTGCTGCAAGTATTCTTAGTTTCGTCAGGTGAGAGACTCATGTTAAAAGCAATGCTTGAAGAGGGGTCACTTGAATGCACATTAGCAGAGTGGCAATAACGTGCATCGAGAATCTCTCCTTTTGTTCTAAAAATTTGCTAAGTTGTTGAAGAGACGTTTGGTTCGTTGGGATATTATATTATGTCACAATATTACGTTATTATAATATTACATTGTTTTGGAAGATGGGGGAGATTAAGATGATATGATATATTTTGTAATTTTAAATTATGGTAATGTTAAAAAAATAAAATAAACAAAAAATTTTAATATTGCATTATCGTAATGTGAATTATATTAAGAGCACATCATAGTAAACCAAAAAAAAAAAAAAGTGGCTTGTTGTATTTGGTAGATTAAAAGGAAGTCCTCCACATCGTTGATTCAAATGTTTTGTCTTAGTTTTTGGATTGTCCAAATTTTAAGAGACCACTAACTATTTACCTTTAGATTTGAGTCAAATTCTTTGACATTTTTAGTCAAAGAAAGTTGAATAGAAGTTTATAAATTATAATTGTGCTCCTAGGCAGTAGTTAACACTTAACACATATCTTTCAAGAAACATGCTGGCATGGTTTGGATTTACTTACTTCTCCGTGTGCCAAAGAAATTAGACTAGAACGGTATTCCAGAGAAGAGCCGGGTCCAATTCCACTTTTACTAGGAGTTATATTATGACGTCGTTTTCATCACCCAGTGCACGATGGACTGGTTTTTGACTTTGTGTACTAGGTTTTGCCCCACGTCTTCGCGCGGAGAAAGCGTACTTTTCAGAACAATTTTGGGGCTAAAGACTCAGTTTGGGCTGGTTTCTGATAGAACTAAGTTCAGCCCATGATTAATAAAAGGCTTTAATTTTTGGGCCTCATAAGTCCTATCCCTTTGACCCATCTTGTGTCAACTACTATCATTTCCTTTTTAAAAAGTTTTGGGGAATTTTGGTATGTCATTTCCAAAAATTCTTTCATAAAAGAAGCGGTGAATTAAGTGCATTGATTTTGATTTTGACACCAGACACCCATCAATGTACCTCTGCCACTGCCACTGTTTTTCTCCCTTCAAGTCATCGCTAATATTAATTCACTACCTTAATAGTAATGCTAAAAATTGTCTTTTTTTTTTAGGGGGGTAAAAACTTTGTCTTTAATTTTTTATCGTTATCATCATCTTTAATGTGATCATTATTATTATTAGGAAAATGTTAACGAGTGCTCTTAGGATATTAGTTAATAATTTATTTAAAGAAAATTTTTATGAAAAATAGAAAAAAAGTAATTAATATTTTGACAAATTTTTTTATTTCCCATAAAAGTGGTATCAAAATTTTTCTAAAATAGATTATTAGTAAGTGCCCTTAGCATGACCCTTATTGTTATTATAATCATCACAATTACTATTATTTTTACCATCATTATTGGTATTACTATCATTACCATCATTGTTATTACTACGTATTTATCACTAACACTATTTTCATATGAACAATCATAATTAATATAATGATTGTTTACCACAATTAGAATAATATATTGTCAAATTGATTAACATGAGAGGTTCATTCCTTCAATCCTTCTTTTTTGGATCTCCACACATTTCTCAAATATTTTTTTTGGTTGCACAACACTTCTCAATTTCATAATTTAACACAACTTACGTAATTTTAATGCAGTGAAACATTCATGCCATTGATATATGCATTGCAAATTACTCCGTAGTGTACATGTAAGTGAATTCTTTCTTATGTGTTAGTGCAAGTGAATTAGGATTACAACTCGGCAAGCGAAACTAAGTTGATGCATCTAATTCATCAATCCTATGCATACCTGAAGATGAAAATACGATTTTTAACAGGAGAGCACTGTTTTAGACTACTTTTTGTGACATTTATACGTCAAATTTCGTAAGCCTGGAGGGAAAATTTTCTTCAATGGCGTCTATGTATGATTTCCAAAACATTGAACCTCCCCAAAGAATTTTTTAAACGTTTTATGAAGGGAATCAAAAAAATTACAATCATCCTAAGCATATACAATTGCAGTTATGTAATCAAGATGTCACAGACAACGAACTCAAATGAATGATCGACAATGATTAGACCCTTAAAAGAAGAGGAACTAATAGGGGATAGAATCATCATATCTAACAAACGAAGATCATTAGGGAGACATATTTGGTGGACCACTAATTCCCGAGTAACCCATATAGCCCAGGCCCAGGGGGGCCACGAGAGAGAGAATTATTATTATTATTATTTTTAGAAAGGTACATAGAGAGGTTTCGCCAAAAGAGATACATTATTGCGTCAACCTCATCGGATACAAAAGATTTTAGAACCAAACCATCCAAGTTAACTGTACCTAGCTACCTTTTTTTTTAATTACTCCTTTAAGTTGTTGTTATCTCTAAAGAAATATTTTCTTATTGTTAATCAGTGGCTGAGTTCCACACTTACCCAAATTGGAATATCTCATGTTATAAACTAATCCTGATATATATATATATATATATAGATAATATATATATATATATATATTAAATATATCAATCATCCGAATTGAAACATAGTTAAAGAAGAACATTTATTCATTTTTTAAACTCCAAAACCATTGCTAGACAAGCACATCCTGTTGATATTTCATTGGCATGTAATAGTACTAGTCATATAACCAATGGGAAAAGAAATGAATATTAAAATTTCAACGTGCATCTTGTGGGGGAAAACCCAAGATTGCGAATTGGATGGCATGAAGATACGATCTTTTAGTCAAGTCGGCTAAATAATTTCAATTAATACCGTCAATTTTTATCTTCTTTTTGTTTTTGTTTTTGCAAAAGAAACAAAAATAAAAATAAAAATTAAAGACGTCAGCTTCATAACATGGGACATGGGTGATGATTCAATCAAACGTATTAGACAATTGAGAGTTGTGAGAGAAAGAGAGAGACGCATCACCAACCAGTGAAAGTGAAGATGGAAGGAAAGCATGGTAGGCTATGTCGGCCATGCTTGTCGTACCATAGTCAAACCTGAAACCTCTCTTCTTCTTCTTCTTTTTTTTTTTGAGTTGATTCAAAGCTAGAGAACGATTTCGGCTTTCTTTGTTTCTCCTTGGGACAAAAAGTAGGCCCACAAATATACTCATACTTTTTTTGATTTTACTCATAAAAGGTAGCCAACAAGACTAACGAGGCCTTTTTCAAACCCTTGAAGTTGAAGGCCTCCATTTCTCTCAGATTTCATTGATGGCCGACTTGCACCCACGCTTTATTTTGGTCTTTTAAAAATGCATCAAAGACCCACTAGCCAATCGGGAATCTTCACTAAATGCTTTTTAAAGCCATAATCGACATGTTCTTGGCACTTGGAAGATGTGTACGTACGTGTCACTGGCTAGTTAGAGGGATGCCCATTTTCATTTTAAATTATAAGTGCAATTATTATTATTTTAATGATTTTGCTTTGATAGAAATCAATAAATATCTTCTTGAATTTCTAGGATAATGCTTAATTGTTAAAATTTTAAAATCATAGTCATTCACTGATGGATAAATGGTTTATATTTAATATATATAATTTAATTAACCAATTAATCAATATATACATATATACACACATATACATAAAATATGTCTATAATATGAATTAAGATAGGTTCTTTTATTATACGTAACAAAAATATTTACATTAAGCAATTTTTTCTGTTAATCAAAACGTCTTTTTCCTTGTAATTAGTTTTTATAAACTATGAACTATCTTTTAAATCATTTTTAAATATTTTAAATTAATATAATTTGTTAAATAAAGTATTATTACACAGTTAGATTATACTAATAGTTATAAAAATTATGAAACATAAAAAAATTAAAAATTTTTAATTAATTTAAATAATAAACTTTATCCATAGATGCCATTTCTTCTATTAAAAAAAAAAAAAATTGTGTCCATATCTTTAATTTTCAAAATGTAAAAAAAGAAAAAAAAAAGGTATTTATTTAGGAAAATAGATAGGATTTCTATTAAAGATATCTAATTTTACATTCTTTTATGGACTTTATGTTGAAGATGCTCTTGTTTAATAAATGACGTATGAAAATAAAGTAATAAGAGTAAAATCATTAATTATTTATTTAAAATTATCTATTTTTAGAAATATATACATTGAAGAACTCTTAGGCTCCGCTTGGGAGTTCATAAGGGAATGGAATGGAATGGAATGGAATGAGATGATCATAAGGGAATGGAAAGGAATGGAATGTATTTAAGTAAGTGAAAGGAATGGAAAAGAATGGAATGGAATGGAATTAAGTAACCTTGTTTGGATGTTTTAAAATAAAGGAATGGAAAGGAATGAAAATGAATGGAATGTAAGTAATCCTGTTTGGGAGCAACATAGAGGGAATGAAATGGAATCATTTTATGACAATATTACTATTAAACCCCTGTTTTAAAATAAAGAGTTGAATATATAGGGGTATTTTGGAAGTTTTAGTAAAAGAATTATTAAATTTAATTTCATTTCCTCCCATTCCTCTCAATTTTGAGGGGAATGAAAATTTGAGGTTTTAAGGGAATAGAAAGGAATGAGTGTTCCCTTCTACCCATTCCATTCCCTCCCACTTAAACTCCCAAACAAGGGAATGAACTTTCCATTCCCTCCATTAAAACTCCCAAACAAGAGAAGGGAAGAATATTCTAAAATTATTCTTTTTATTCCTTTCCATTTCATTCCATTCCCTCCTCCCAAGCGGAGCCTTAGATTCAATTTTTTTTTTTAATTTTTTTTATGAAAGATTCAAAAACCTTTTAGTTTAATATGGTATAGGAGTAATAAAAGGCAAAAAGATGTTGTAGTATTTATTTACATGAATCTATTACATTTAAAAAAAAATTAGGGGGGCATTAGTCAAAATTTCTATATTACTTTTTTTTTTAAAAATTACTTTTTAAGCATCTTTTTATATATTACTTAGGAAGGAAGGGAGGATTTTTAAAATCCAAGGGTGCCATGGCCAGTGGCGAAGCTAGGATTTTAGTTTAGAGGGTGCAAGATCAAAACACAATAATAAAAAAATAACCTAAAATTATTAATTGATATTAATAATAAAATTATAAACAAACAATAATTGTCATACAAAGCCTATTAAAATTAAACAATTGTAAAATAAATAAACAATTGTAAAACATCTAATTCATAGTTATTAATTGACAATCAATTATCAAAGTAAGAGATTAATCTATATACATAAAGTTTAGAGATCTAATTTGATTCCTCAAAATAAATTGAAAAAATAAATTTCAACTTTTCTCTATTCTTTTAATTATTTAAAATTTTGAATTTATGATAGAGACTCAAATTTTTAAACTGTGAAAATGGAAGATATGAAGGATAAAAAAGTAATGGACATTTTAATGCTTTAGTCTAGACATTATTATTATTATTAGATAAGTGAAAGAGAAATGAGAAAAAGATTATAATTGGTCAAAAGTGTAAACAACTTTAACAAGTTTTGTTTGGTGGCATTTATTTTGTGTCAGATGGTTTAGAGTGGGGGAAATTGTTTTAGTAACACCACAAAATTTCACAATATTTTTACAATAAATTAAGGTGTTAGTACATCATTGGTCAAAATAAAATAAAATAAAATATTCTGAAATTCATTTCAACTAAAAATAAGAGTATTGTGAAAATATTGTGAGATTTTGTTGTGTCTTTAAACTTTTTCAATTGAAAAATTTGTTATTTTATTATTTATTTCATATCACATACAATTTAACTGTTGCTTTGTCGTTCTATTCAATGTCAGGAGCTAATTCAACTTTACATAAGCATGTATGTTGTTCTATTCAATGTTAGGACCTGCCCCCTCTCGCCCTCCTCTGGCTTCGCCCCTGGCCTTGGCCCCCCCCCCCCCCCCCCCCCCCCCCCCCCTTTCATTTGAATTAGAGTCACTGATGGTTGGTGATGAAGTTGTTTTCAAATTGACAAGATCACCATTCTTGGTGCATGATTATTTCCTTTTCTACTATAAATAGTACATTCTTGAAAAAGTCATTCTCAAAACATGTTACTTGTTATTCATGAATATACTAAATAAGTGAATGACTACTACTAAATTCTCTAGGTCATAAAAAAGGTGTGTAAAATCTCTAGCTAGATTAGTCGAGCCTTAAAAAAGATGAAGAAGACTAGTTTTTTGAGATAATATTAAATTAAGATCTAGAGATTTACAAGCAGTAAGAGAACATAAATGTCATGGTGTAGTCAATTAGCTTCCTATGGGCTAAAAAAATTTAAAAGAAAATGCTTAACAAATGGTTCTAACACTGACCACAGATTGTGTTCTTTCTCCTACTTTGTAGTCCTCTACTAGTCTACTTTGACCTATATTTTAAAATGAAAACTAAGCTAATTTTAAGGATCTCTATGAGTAAAAAATCTACCTTGTTTCCGTTGTATGTTTCTTCTCTCTCATGTGAGGGTGGACCTCATATGTGGGATCTATCCTAATGTGAAGGAAAAGAAACATACAATAGAAACACAGAATAACTTCTCCTTTATCAGAAGGTCCTCATGGCCTATATAGCCATTAATTATGCATGTATTTCCGCTAGGTGTTGCTTCTGTCTTCTGCTTTGAATGGAAAGAAGCATACCTTAGTTTTCTCTTGTTGAGTTTGGCAATTTGACCATTTTGGGTTAGATGATGCATTTATTTTCGCTTTGTAGTGCTGGGCACATACTATCTGGTCCTACAAGATATGGCCGGAGATGTTTGTCTCCTTAAAAGAGGAGAAAAAGTCATGTAGGCCAAGTTGGATGTGTTTATATAGGCTCAAAATTTTTACTTGAAGAAGTTTCAGAACTCATTGCTTTTGCTAACTTATGTCTGTGTGAGATAAACTCGCTTTTAGATCATAAAAATCAAGATTTGGGGTTTAATGATGATGGTTTAAGGCTTTAATTATGTAAAATTGATAAAATTTCTTGCAGTTGTTATTCTGATTCATCGACTTACCACAAGCAATGGTTAAAATGGAGTAGTTAAAAGATTATATTCGTTATTTTCTAATATTTATACTTTTGTAACAATTGTAAATTTTATAATGGTACGAGTGGTTCTAAATTTGAATCTTGTCTCCACACAACTTTAAGTTTGTGAGAAAATTTGTAATTTATCAATAATATACTCTTGGTTGTTCACAGACACCTGCACACATACAAGAAAAAGTACATCACCCACCCATTCCGCTTGACCCAAAATTTAAATATAATCCTACATGCATGATCATATTGTTATAATTCATGAACATGTTAATCAACTCATATCATCAAAAATATGCATTTCATAGAGTTGATTATATTAAGAATTAAGTTAAATTTAAGAATATATATGCAATTATGCATGCACAACCTCTTCAAGTGATCTAATGGATTTCTTTCAAGGATATGGATAAATTTGTTATACTCATCTTCTTGGATCAATACACATCTTTCACGTGATCCTTTTAAGGGAATTGTGCTTGTTTGTGGTGCGTAAGAAATAGTAGAGTTTGTAGTGTTTGAATAGAACTGCAGGAATGGTGTTTGAATGATGATTGCTAAGAGAGTTTAGGAGGAGCTAATTAATCGAAGAGCTATATTGCATAAAAGTAATCTAATATCTCTATCAAAAACCTCTCTCAGATTTGAACAACAAATAGATTTTGGTGCAGATATATATATATATATATATATATATCTATCTTATATTTGGCTTCTGAATTTGGCTGTGGGGGATATTTTGGACTCTGTTGACTGGATAACATCTATCTCCTTAACAAAATGAAAGAAATCTAAAAACATGAATATGGATAAGTAATGCGATAAAGAGTTGAGAGTAAGGTCTGCTCTTTAGGTTGTAACTTTGTTCGATATATCACAGATACTGCAACTGTAGGAAAAATCTGTTCTAAGTGCACTCAGTAAAGCCTAATTATGCCATGTACTTAGTATAAACATGAAAATAAAATGTAGAAATGAGAAAGAGAGATGCTCATGGTCACATTATTACACCCCGACAATTGAACAGTGGAGCAGTTTTAATCATAACGACATTTGCTATTCTCATGATTCAAATACAAATTCTTAACTTTCAAGCTTTCATCAAAAAGATATTGACATTTAACGGGACCCACTAATTAAGTTTTGACTCATGATAATATTAATAATCTCAAATTTCTTAAAGTGAAAAATTTTCTGCGCGACCTTGTGACAGATATCATTAATGCAAAGTATGTTGCACAATTTTGTTTACTTTTGCTCATTAGTTTTTCACACAGAATTTGCGTTTGACATGGATACAAAATCCAAAAGTCTTTTAAAGCTAAGAATTTGGGTTCAAGTCGAAATAGGTCTCCCCCTCCCAAAAAAACCTTTTACCAAGTTTCGTGACTATTCCAATTGAGGCAGGGCTTGAAATTTGAAGCCCCTTATGGTCTAAGGTTTCTAGCGTTAGGTTTTTTCAAAAGAGAAGCTACTAGTCTCATATCTAATTAAGATTGTCACCCTCACCTTTTTATTTTGAAAAGAAAAAAACAAAGACACATGGTAGGCAGTGATATACACAGACACAAACACTGACATACAATAAGAGAACAGTTGAGAACATAATCTCACAAAGGCGCCAAAATATAAATATTTGTATATATGAACTTGTCCTAGCAAGCAAAAACAGTATAGTACATGCACTCATTAAGCAAAAAAGCAGCAAGCAAACTCAAAGTCACTACTACTTTCATCAAAAAACCTATTAACCTGTTGGAAAATCACCCCACTGATTACATGTAAACGCGTGATCATATTTTCCAACTTCCATCAATCTATTCTTATTACATAACTACTATTATTTTGCCCACAAATCACGTAATGCATACACGTAACATTAACAACATGCTACCATGTTATATGATCTATTTGTATCTTTATCTTCTATTTCTTGTTTTTCCCTTACAAATTATCCATTTTGTTGGATATCTAATTCATGATTGTGGAACTAGCCTTTTCAAAAATAGCCCCACAAACTTTGTCCTCCATCTGAATTTCCCGGCGAGTCATCTGATGAGTTTATTCTGGGCGGTGATACCAGCATTCCTTCTGCCATGTCGACCAGAAGACTCGGCATATCAAATATTGCCTCCTCATCCAGAAACTCTGTCCAACCAGCATTCATAGTGTCACTATCGTTCTGAAACTGCCGGAGTTGTAACTGACTTTGGCTTAGTTCCGCCTTCTTTAAGGCCGCAGCGGCTGTGGCTGCGTTACGAATATCAAGGGACGATGTAGAGGCTGGAACTGGGTATGTTGCGACTGATCCAGGGAAGTTAAGAACTGCATCACTGCCTTTTAGGGCCAGAGCCGCCACGTCATAGGCGGCAGCCGCCATCTCCGGGATAGGGAACGTGCCGAGCCATATACGTGTGGTCTTACGCGGCTCCCGGATTTCCGAGACCCACTTGCCACTCCGGCACCGGATTCCGCGGTACATTGGGTGTTTTCCAGTAGTTGATGAGCTTGAGGAGGCCATGGTGGTGGCCGTGGGTTTTGGAGATTTAAGTGGCTGCAGGTTGGAGGATGGGGCGTCACACGTGGGAGATGGGCTATCGCACGTGTGAAAAGGGAAGGAATGTTGGACTTGGACTAATTGGGGTGGAAGGGAAGAAGGGTCAAGGGGTGGCGCTGGCTGATGGGGTTGGTCTAATTGGTGAATATTAGTTGGAATGTTAGGGTGGTCAGCCATACCATATTATATATATTTATATAGGCATATATAGGGGTGTGAAGATCTGATTAGGACAATGTCAATGAGGGTGAAGATATTAATTGTGTCTGTGAGAGAGAGAGAGAGAGAGAGAGAGAGAGAGAGGTTATAGTTGGGATTTCAGGGAAAGATAAATTATGATGATTGTGTGTGAGTGAGTATGATATAACAAGGGTGAAACCGTGGGGATCTCGCGGAGAGACAAATGGTGGCATCAAGTGGGTTCTATTACTAATAGTAGTAGGCTAGTAGCTAGGGTTTTGAGACGAAAAAGTTGAAAAATAATAGAAGATGGCTTTGTTTTTGTGTATGGAGTGCGTAGGATAGCATTAATGTTGATGCATGATAGTGAGTGAGGCACACGCATTCGGCACAGCCTAGCAATTAGCTGTTTTCTTCTCTCTCTTAGTGCCATCAGCTTCAACCCCACTCTTTTCCTTTTTATTGTTAATGCTTAATTTATTTTTCATTGCTACTAGTTTTCTTTTTGTGAGGTGGACTGGCCAGGCTAACTGCTATTGGGAAATTAATATGGACTGCTTAAATGGATTTGGAGAAAATTGCAAATTCTGGGAGCTGATAAACCGTGTGATGTTGTGGGTAACCCCAAATTTAACATTATGTTACTAGAAAAAGACACATTTTAGGAGTTTGTTGTTAATTTGGGTGAGATCCAAAATACTTATAAGGCCAAGTTCCCCTATAGCCATGTATAACTCCAATTAAAATCTTGATTAATTTGTTTTATTTATCCCTTTTTCATTAGCCATTTGATTAGACAACAAAAATTTTCAGAGCCAAGAATTATGTACTCAAAAACGGAAAACAAAATGTGGTTCATGGCAGATGAATCCCCTATTTGATAAGCAAGGGCAGAAGAAGAAATACGAAATTTAGAAGCCTTACTATTCAAGCTACCCATCAAATAATAATTCCATATCGAACTAATCAATAAAGAATCTGATATGACTGATGCCTGATGAACATACTTCTTTTTGATGACAAGTCCAATTACCTACTTTTTCTCATCCAAGAAAAAAATAAAAAAACTAATTTTAGGAAAAATGATATATTCTGCTTGGTACATAATTAGGTTGTGGACCACTCAAATCCACCAGGTAGATACTGATAATATTTTTGTTAGTGCTAAAAGAATAGTGATCAGATAAAACAGTGTTAAATGCTGTAGTTAGACCACATGTTTTGAAGCTCCAACATTTGCACTTTCGTTTGTATCTGAATCTCCCTTGGCGCCCTATTTATGTACGTCTAGGGGAAAGGAATTCCAGACAAAGCAAAAAAGGATGTTTCTTCAGATATGGTTGTTGTGGTCAAACCCTGTTTTTGGCTAGAGTGAGTGGCTGACACATGTATATTACTATTCAAGTAGGCTGATTTTAATTTCCTAGGACAATATTATGACAACAAGGTGCTCTTATGCCACCGCCACCCACACCCACACCCACACCCACTCGGACCCCTCTGTGGCTTGCCCTTGGTGCTTGCAATCTAAATTAAAGGTGTCACTTATATAATTCATAGAATCTGTAATACAATTGTCTTCAACTTTCTCAATTGCAGTTTTGTATTTGTTTCCGCAACGTGAAGAAGATGGACAAATGTTTTCGTGAACCTTTTGCCTTTAAACACAAACTTTTCTTGGACTGGCATACTAAATCATAATTGAGAAAAAAAAAAAAAAAACTGGTTCAAGAATAAAGCTCAAGATTTTGTTTTTATGGACTACAGTGTGTTTGGCATCAACTATAGCATTTAGCATCAACTATAGCTTTTAGCTTTTATCTTTTATCTTTTGACTGTGTTTGGCATTAATTTTAAGCTTTTAGTTTTTATGTATAACTTTTTAAAATCTCACTTGTTTCTGCTTTTTATCATTTTTTTAAAGCATAAGGATACTTTAGCATACTTTTAGTAAAAAGCTACATAAGTTGTTTTCAAATAGACATTTACTTTTTAAAACCCTACTTTGTCCCTTTTTTCTCATTTTTTTTCAAGATACAAGTATACTTTAGTACATTCTCAATAAAAAGTTTTTAGGAAAAGCTAAATAAACTGTTCTCAAATGGAAACGTACACCTTGCATAAGCTTCCTCCAAATTAATTGGTGGATTAAGACTGCTCATTACTTCAATATGCATCTTAATGAAGAGGTGGGGGTCTTTTTTTTTTTCATTGGAAAATAGAAGAAATTTGTGTAGCTATAAATCAATGAATGTAATTTTAAAATACATTATGATTTTTTTACCTTTTATATTCAGAATGAAACAAAAAAAAAATGTATCTCTGTACGAGTTTTGTAACTCAATTGCAATTGGTTAATATATTTGGAATTTTCAATAGAAATATTTAGGTTTAAATTTATTTTCCTCCATTGTAACCAAAAAAAAAAAAAAAAGAGCTGTCAATTTTGGAAAATGTTGAATAATATTCTGAACTTATTTCATGAAAAAGTAGCATTTCTAATTGTCACGCCCCGAACCCAACTATAAAGATAGGCACGTGACAATTGCTGCACGCTTATAAAGTAAGCACTCTACAAGTGTGCAAGGCCTTCTTAGCAACTAAAATTTATCCTCAAAAATTAAATCAATTAAATCCAAAATATCTCAACAATTTCTTTATGAATAGATCTCTAATAATTTAATAGGAACAAAATCCAAACCTTACGTACATAATGCCAATTGGCCAATAAATATAAAACTATTAGAAGACCATCCAATCCCAAAATCATTAAGCTTCTTTTCATGCTCACAACACAACATCAAAACTCCAAAAACTTGTTATTCTTCATAATCTAAAATTGAAGGGAAAAAAAAAAGGGTGAGCTGACAACTCAATAAGTAACCAAAATCCTAATAAGTTCTATTAAGCAATAGATTTGTAAAGTAATAAGATATAATATGAGCCTTCAAAAGTTATAATATGCTATGAGTTTTCAAAAATAACTAAAGAAGTTTCTTAGTCTTAAAATAATAAGTTGCAAATAGATCACATACTTTAATCTTACAAATATCATAGCTGGTTTAGAAAGTAGTTAGTTTTTCATATATCAAAAACTATAACTTACAATAGGTTCTAAAAATACACAAGTAGTTTTAATGATTCAAAATAGTTCAAATACTCAAACATTTTCAAAATCACATATGTAGTTTTAAGAACTCAAAATAGTTCAAATGGTTAAACGTAATTTATATTCTTAACAATCTTATGACTATGGTCACGCTATATCCCCGTGATTGGGTATTAGAGCATTAATGAATAACTCTCATTGGCTGGGTATCAAAGTACTAATGAATAACTTCCATTGGTTTGAGTATCAAAATACCAATAAATAACCCACATTGGCTGGGTATCAGAGTACCAATGAATAACTTTCATTGGTTTGGGTATCAGAATCAATTCATAGTTAGATTGCCCATAATTATATATATAAAATCATAGTTTCTAACAAAAATATATCTTATTCAAATATATATATATATATATATAATCATATATTCAATATTCAAATATATTTGTAATATTTTTATATTCTTTACTTTAAATCAATATAGCTAAAAAAATAAAAAATAAAAAAAATCTTATATGCTCATATATATTTGAGAAAATTCTTTATTCTTTACTTTGAATCAGTATAACTAAAAACAATTAAATAAAATATATCATATATTCAGTAATCATATATATTTGTGATAATTCTTTACTTGAAATCAGTAATATAATAGAAATAAAATTGTAACAACTATAAACAATTTTCAGTAGTTAAAATCACACAAAATAAAACCAATTAGGATAAGGTTATTTACCTCAATCCAAAGCTGTACGGCACAAGACTCCCAGGCCCATTTGGACCTCGGGCCTTGAACTCCAACTTTACGGTACGGCCCATAGGCCTAACCCTCTTGTCCAAAACTGGGCTCTAAGTCTGTTGAGGCCATAGGCCTGGGCCTCATGACATTACGCTCGGCCCAAAACCCGTTGAGCGAGCCTTTATAATATATGTCCATCATAGTTCATAGTTTGGGAGTTGCCCGGCAAAATACACCTCAGACGGGAGCATGATTGCTCGGGAACGCTGTATCCTAGTTACCCGGTACCGCCTCGGGAAATATCACTGCCGAACATCCCTTTTGAAGTGAGGAGCCAGTTCCAATGCCACTCTCACCACACCCCACTTCCAACTAAATACCCACTTAGCAATAATAACATTGGACCTCCTCTACCACTAACCACAAGAGTAATCATTACTCCCTACTAATTATTAGGCTATAAATATGAGAAGCTAAAGAGGGGAAAGGAGTTGTTGAAAGGCTCCATAAGAAATTGAGAGAAAGAAAGAGAGCAACAGAAGAGTAGTAAGAGGGAAAGCAGAGGAATTCATAGGAAGAGGTCGCTTTGTTGGGTCTCTATGTCACGGACTACCCATAGTAGGAAATCTAAAGCCCGCATTACAAATAGATTGTGAGCCTAGGTGAGAGCTAGCCCATCAACCTCATTTTTGGCGCGCACAAAAGCCTATTAAAAAATCCTTACAGTTTCCCAAGACCAATCCAATGTAAACCTTTTAGCAAAACTAAATAAAGAATTTACTCCAAACAAGTTTGTCACTTAGATCCTTGGACCTCAAATCTCAATGCCATCCAACACCATAGAGACAACAAAGCAAAGATGCTTTACACGTGAAAAGACTAAGTCCTTGGAAACCTTCAAATAATTGGTATTGTCTTCATCTTTTATCTATCAATAAGGAACCTTAATGACAACTTAGTACTGCCCATTATGGCCAACACACATCTAGTTACGTTGCCCTCAATAAAAATCATGGGATAAAAGTGATGTGCTTTTAGTGGTGAAATTTTGCTTAACTGGACATATACTGGTTGGCTTCTTAGATAGGAGAAAGGATGAGGAAGGGGGGGGGGGGGGGTGGATGGCAACTCCTCTTAGAAAATCTTTAGGCATAAAAAGCAAAATCCTTAGGGTGGCTAGGGTTTACATGATACAATTAGGGTATAAATATTGCTAACTTCAATATCAAAAATTACTAAATTACCCCTAAAAATAAATCTCATTTTTATTTATTTATTTTTGGAACCGAGTATTAAACTACTATCATGCAAGCAACCATCCACATTTTTGCGGATGCTTTATTTATTTATTCTTATTATCAACAAGCATGAAGTTCTTGTTGTGTTGTTGGGGCGGAGTTGAAAAATGCTAGTGCTATAAAAAACTTCACAACTTTAGTCACAACTCATCATGTGGCGAGTTATGACATAAGTTGTAAATTTTTTTTGTAGCACATCTAGTGTAGTGGGGGTCAATTGCCCCCAGTGACAATTCAAAATGATATGGATTTGGTTTAGGAATATGGAAATCTGGACTAAATTTTCTAAACTGCCAAATCTTGTTGAAGAAAAACAAAAACATGTTTTTATCAAAACTATTTGTAATTTAATATTTTCTTTCTCCTTTATATAAAGAAATCATGATTCAAATCTTTCTTCTCTTTATTATATAGTGGCTATCAACTAAAAAAAGAAAAAGAAAAGAAAAAGAAAGTAAAAAAGAAAGATTATTGGCTATTGAGAATATTAAAATTTTGATATAGAAATTAATATAAAACATTTAATGTATGGAAATGCTTTGAAATGACCAATTATTTATGTTAACTAGTCGGTAACTTATGCTATACAAGAAATTTTTTAACACATTATTATCTTTAATTTCTCACTTTAATTTATTTATTTTTGTCTATATATGAAATTCAATAAATATTATATTTATTAATAGGTATTTATTATAATTGTATTTGTATATGAAATTATATATTCTAGCATTGTTAGGTATTATCATTGTGTTTGTGTTTGTATATGAAGATATATGTTCTACCATTTTAGAATATACGATGTGATACGATTCTAGTGGATATTTCAAATATATAGTATATAATTTAAATTTTATCATGGGATTCAATTAACTTCACTAGTAAAGTCTCTTGTCGTTAATGAAGAGATTTGGGGTTTGTACTCTGTCTACACAAAAAACAAATTGGTTTAGCAATTATCATAAAACGAACATCATAACTTGAAACTCTATAAAAATATAACTCTATAAAACTAACAATATTTCTCCTTTCTAGCTAGTGTTGGTAGTTACTACTTCATACTCTAACTAGTCCTTTGATTGGAGTTAATCTTTTAGGGTTACTGATAACTTTCTCATTAAATCAAACCTCACTTTAATTTGAGGAATGTAATGAATTTCCTTTTAAAAAGTTAGACATCATTTTTACTTGGCTTGAAATAGTTATAATTCTTTTAAGTGATAACTATACTTCAGATTTATTTAGCTAAAGACCTTGTAACAGAATTGATATCTCGACATGTACAAAGTGCTTGAGGGTCTAGGAGGAAAGGGTTTAAGCTGCGTGATTAGTAGCATATTGTAATTATTTCTTAATAAAAATTACTTATCTTTTACTAATTAAAATAGATTTAAAAAGGTCTCCTTTATTTATTTATTTGTTTTTGATATTTTGGTTGTATTCACCTTTAAGGATTATATCCACTTTAATTTTTGTCTAATATCTAGAACTATTTTTTGTTTCCATTAAACATATTAGAACTGTTTTAGTTTTTTTTTTTTTTTTTTTTTAATGAATAAATAACTTTAATGGACAATACATGATTTGCTTATAATAAACTATAGAAAATAATTTTAAATAATGATCATATTCAAGCTTTTAGACTTTTAGTTTTAAAGAAGTTATAAATAAATAATTTCCAAGAAGACATTCATGATTTAATTTCCCCACCACAACCATCGAATTAATAATAAATAATAATAATAAAAAACCCAATATTTAGGCCATCAAGAATGTACATTGGGATCAAGATCCACAGGGGTTACAAGAGTAACTTGTAAAAAAAAAAAATTATTTTTTCCTTGTATAGTCTAAAATACTTAACAATCAATAATTAATAATTAATAACTTCTGTCAAGAGTGCCTTGTAACTTAGTTGATAGGCATTTCTAAAGCTCTCTCTCGTTGTAACTATCTAATTATTAAAAAAAAAAAAACCAATAAATTCTTTAATCTACTGTTTATATTATTATTATTATTTATGTAGGAAGACACACTAAAGTGACGAGTGATATGCTTTTTGTTTTGAGGAATTAAACTACGAAAGTTTAAATTTCATTACTAAAAAATATGGGATACATCCCCTAGAATATGAGGTTGTAAAAACAAATGCTGAAATTCAAAAGAAATGTATGTGTACATGCAACATACAACAATATTTTTATGTGAATTATTAAAAAAAAAAAACTTATGATACAATCCCAAAAAGAAAAAAGAAAAAAAAATGGAAAAAGAAAGAAGCCAAGGTGATGAGGCTAGTTAAATATATATATATATATATATATATATATATCAATATATTAATATCTTTTTAAGGTGATAAACCCATTTTGATAAGGAGACCAATTTTTGTTTAAACTATGAATTGACTTTATTGAGTGATTGTCTTTGGTGGTGATGTTTGAATTTTTCGTACCAGACGTGACCCAGTAATTTGCTAGTTTGCCCTCCTTATTTTATGTTTTTAGAACTTGTGTAACTATTTAGCAATGGCAAATTTTGCAACACATTAAATTGGACAGCAAATCCTTCACGCTCCATTTAAAAAAAAAAAAAAAAAACTTCTTTACTCTATGTATCATGTATAGCTAAGCTAAATGATAAGTTTGTATCATTTAAAATTTTGTAGTTAGAACATCAAACAAAAAATTTTGTAGTTAATCAAAAATTTTGGAAGTGATGTGTGCTAAGAAGTTGGACTTATTATTTATTTATTTATTTACTTATACAATTGGACATAGTTTTTAAAGGTTGAGAGGTTATGATAGAGGAAGATGGTAGATAGTTTTGACAAAATTAATTTTCATTTAGTGTTTATATTCTATGTTTGTCTTTTTTTAGAAAAGCCAATTTAACTAAAAGATAAGACAATCTTAAAAACTTCTTGATTCAGTTGACTTTTTACAAACTTTGTTACATTTATTGTCACTAGTTAGGGCAGCACGTGTAAGGCATGTGCTAGCCATGGAGGAAAAAAGAGTAGTGATTAGAATCAATTCTAGATTTTATGTGTATCACAAAATAAAGATATATATAATTTGTTTTTTAAAATACATAGAGATTTACATTAATCAAAAGAGACACTAATTATAAGAATTTTGATAATTATGTCATAAAAAGTTAGTCTTATTCGTATAAAAATTTTGATTAACCACAAAGTTAGGAGAGCTATTTAACGTATAAATATCTATTTCACTATAATGATTTTTTAGTACTTATTTGCTATAGTCAATATATCCTCTCACTAAAATCTTTTAAGAATTATAAAGAATATTATCATCTTTCAACAATAAACAACTGAGTTTTGTTAAGAAGATAAAAAATAAAAATAACAAAAGATAACAAAAGGCATGTGTTATCGAATTTTCCATTAGATAATTTTTAAGTTTTAAAATTTAAACCTAGAAAATCAATTTTCTTTAGATAACAAATAAAAAACCTTATATCATCATTTTAACTTTCCAAGAATTATTACCATCTAAAACTCAAAATACTATAAGAAAATTTTTGGGATGTTAAAATTTAGTGGGAGTATTTTAGACATTACACAATAAAATATTTTAAGAATCATAAGCTTTCATTAGGGTTTAACTGAGAGAATAATAAGATGACATATTTGCTCTTTTCCAAAATATTAAGGAAAAAATTGCATGATTTTAAAGTTTAAGAAGGAGGAATTGTAAACTACCCCAAACATAAAGGATGAAAAGTGTTTTTTTCCTAAGTTTTTGTTTTTGTGTGTAAAACTATGTAGTTTTACTTAAAATGGTGCGCAATGAAAAAAAATACAAAAAGTCAACTCAAGAAAATTGTATATGAAATAGTGAATTTTGGCTCAACAAATCTGACTAAACTCACAAAAGATTTCTAAAAACACAACAAAATGACACAACATTTTCATAATACATTTATAATTTTGTTATATTTTATTTTAACTTGTAAAGAATTGACAGCTCAACATCTTTGAAAATATTGTGACGACAAAAAGATGTTTTAACCTTTTCACAAAAAAAAAAAAAAAAAAAAAAAATCTATGTCCACTATATTTTCATAACAAATCATAAATAGTAGGTTGTTACAGGTTGTTATTGGTGGAAAAAAAATAATTTCATTAGTAAGTTTAAATTAGAACCAAAAATAAATTACTACCTATAATTTGTTATGAAAGTATTGTAAAAAATATTGTGAATGTACACATCTTTTTTCACATTACCTTTATTTTTAGTTGTGGTTGGTTCTAGTATGATATTTTATTATTTTATTTCGAATTATAAGGAATTAACATCTCAAAAATTGTGAAAATATTGTGCCAATTTATTGTGTTAATATTTTATTATAATGTAAAACAGTGTGAATCGGATAAACCAAAAATAATATAGCAAATCTATTGTAGCGTTAGGCATTCACCAAAAAAAAAAAAAAAAAAAGGCCCGCAAAACAGTGAAAATTGAACAAGTCAAAACTACTGTAACGAAACTAAGATAGTTTTCCCGTTTACTCTTTTTATATATAGATTACTAAATTTGACTAAACCAAAAAAAAAAAAAAGAGTCTATGAATACAACAAAATATTACAACATTTTCACAATACCTTTATTTTCAACCATGACGGATTCCAGTCCTATATTTTATTATTTTATTTTGACCTATAACTTACACTTCAATAGTTGTGAATATATTGTAATAACAACAAAATGTCACGACATTTTTAGTTGTGCTAGATCTCGGTATGATATTTTATTATTTTATTTTAACCCATAAGGAATTGAATAATGCGTCACAATATTTTCACAATATCTATGTATACATTGTACTTACGATGTAAATTTATATTGTAGACACAAAAAAATTGGTAAATTTTGTACACATTTACAAAATTTGTACAACATTTACCATTTTTTGTACAAATGTGTATAATATTAACAACTTTTGTGTATTTACAATGTACAAAGTGCAAAGTAAACATATAAAGATCTTAAAAAAAAAAAAAAAAAAAAAAAAAGCTCAAACCAACTGGCATACTTGAGAGGGGGGGGGGGGGGGGGGAAGAAAAGAAAAGAAGGAGTGCACCTCACTAAAAGAAAAAAAAAACACACACAAACAGATTACTGGAAAAAAACACAAATCGATTACTGGAGGAAGAAAAAAAAAAAAAAAACTTTAGGCACTGTAGGTACAGTGCAATGGCTCACGAAACCAAAATCATTGTAGTTACAGTGATTTTGCGCATTCATTAAGCCAAAAGGCATTGTTTGGCACTCCATAAACGGACTAAATAGAGGGACTCACCAAAATTGTATTGTAGATGAACAGTGAAAATTTTTGGATGTACAGTGGCAAAACATTGTAGGGGCATTGGCACTTTTATATATAAGATATAGATGTGGACATGGAAAGTGGATATGCAGGACTTGTGAAAAGAGGTTGAAATTATTAGGCAAGATGGGGTACCCCGTTTGCGCATTGTCGCTTTTTATATTACTAGTCAGGGCAGCACATGTAAGGCACGTGCTAGCTATGGGAAAAAAAAGTAGTGATTAGGATCAATTTTAGATTTTATTTGTATCACAAAATAAAGATATAAATCATTTTATTTTTTAATTAGATAGAGATTTACATTAATCAAAAGAGACATTAATTTTAAGAATTTTGATAATTATGTCATAAAAAGTTAATCTCATTCGTATAAGACTGTAACAGATCTCAGTCCAATATTTTATTATTTTATTTTGACTTATAACTTACACTTCAATAGTTGTAAATATATTGTAATAACAATAAAATGTCACGACATTTTTAGTTGTGCTAGATCTATTATATTATTTTATTTTGACCTATAAGGAATTGACACATGCGTCACAATATTTTCATAATATCTCTATGTATACATTGTACTTAATTACGATGTAAATTTATATTTTTGACACAAAAAAAATTGGCAAATTTTGTACACATTTACAAAATTTGTACAATATTTACCATTTTTTGTGCAAATGTGTATCATATTAACCACTTTTGTGTATTTACAATGTAAACTTCCATTGTAAGTACAAAGTAAACATATAAAGATCTAAAAAAAAAAAAAAACAAAGCTCAAACCAAAAAAACACTATTTATGAGCCTTTGACTCTTTTTATATAGTTAATAGATATGCCAGCTTACATAAATATTTAAAAGAAAAAAAAAAAACACAAACTGATAACTGGAAAAAAAAAAAAAAAACAAACTGATAACTGGAAAAAAAAAAAAACTTAGGCACTGTAGAAATTAATTTTAAAATGTTGTGGACTTAACATTTTTTTATTTGATCTATAAGAAACTGAGATCTCAACAATGGTGAAAATATTGTGATAACAATAAGTGTTGTAACATTTTCTCAAAATATTTATTTTTAGTTATGGTTGGTCACAGTCTCATATTTTATTATTTTATTTCAACTTGTAAGAAATTGACACGCCAATAATTATGAAAATATTGTGAAATTTGTTGTGTCAGTATAACAATATATATACCAGCTTACATACATATTTAAAAAAAAAAAAAAAAAGAAAGAAACACAAACCGATTACAGAAAAAAAAAAAAAAAAAAAAAACTTTAGGCACTGTAGCTATCGTGCCAATTGAATAAACCAAAAACATTACACAATAAGTGTTGTAACATTTTCTCAAAACATTTATTTTAGTTGTGGCTGGTCATAGTCTCGAGCCTTTTAGGTAAATATTGCTAAAATCAAAATATATTTGCGTTATAGGTACTGTTTGAAGTTAATTGTGGAAATGAGGAGAGAGATTGAATTTCGGCAACACCGTTGCCGAAATTCAACAAAAAGTAGGAGAGAGAATGAGCAGAAGGAGGAACAGTAAAATGTTGAATTTCGGCAACACCGTTGCCGAAATTCATCTGCCCAAATTTTCTATACTGCCCGGATGTGTGAGAAGTGCAATAATGCGCGAGCGCCCAAACTTAAAAAAAAAAAAAAGTAATTGTGGCAATGGTATTGCCGAAAATAGTAGGAAAAAAAAAGTGAATACGAAAGAATTAAAGAAAAATATAATGTGCTACGTACACAATATTTTTACAATAAATCACAAGTAACTAGTTATTATTAGTTCAAATTTAAATTTGACATTGACATTACTATTTTAATTTAACAATAACAACAAGTAACAACCTGATACTTAGCATTTGTTGTAAAAATATTGTAAAAATTGTATGTACTTATTATTTCTTAAAAAAAAAAAAAAAATCCCAATTGTGGCAATGCCATTGCCGAAATAGTGGGGAAAATTGTTTCCCCACAATTTCGGCAATGGCATTGCCACAATTGGGGAAAAAAAGTTTTCCCCCATTGTGGCAATGCCATTGCCGATTGCCGAAATAGTGAGGAAAATTTTTTCCCCGCAATTTCGGCAATGCTATTTGGGAAAAAAATTAAAAAAAAACTTTTTTCTCAATGTGGCAATGGGAAGTTGTGGAAAAAAAAAATTTCCCCAATTTTGGCAATGCCATTGCCGCAATTAGAAAAAAACTAAAAGTCATTGCCGCAATTAGAAAAAAAAAAAAAAAAAAAAAAAAAAAAAAAAAAAAAAAAAAAAAAAGGTTTCTTCCCCAATTTCGGCAATGGCATTGCCGAAATTGTGGGGAAACAATTTTCCCCACTATTTCGGCAATGGCATTGCCACAATTGGGATTTTTTTTTTTTTTTTAAGAAATAATAATTGCATACAATTTTTACAATATTTTTACAACAAATGCTAAGTATCAGGTTGTTACTTGTTGTTATTGTTAAATTAAAATAGTAATATCAATGTCAAATTTAAATTTGAACTAATAATAACTAATTACTTATGATTTATTGTAAAAATATTGTGTACGTAGCACATTATATTTTTCTTTAATTCTTCCGTATTCACTTTTTTTTTTCCTACTATTTTCGGCAATACCATTGCCACAATTACTTTTTTTTTTTTTTAAAGTTTGGGCGTTCACGCATTATTGCACTTCTCACACATCCGGGCAGCACAGGAAATTTGGGCAGATGAATTTCGGCAACGGTGTTGCCGAAATTCAACATTTTACTGTTCCTCCTTTTGCTCATTCTCTCTCCTATTTTTTGTTGAATTTCGGCAACGGTGTTGCCGAAATTCAATCTCTCTCCTCATTTTCACAATTAACTTCAAACAGTACATATAACGCAAATATATTTTGATTTTAGCAATATTTACCTAAAAGGCTCTCATAGTCTCATATTTTATTATTTTATTTCGGCTTGTAAGAAATTGACACGACAATAATTGTGAAAATATTGTGAAATTTTTGTGTCAATATAACAATATATATACTAGCTTACACAAATATTTAAAAGAAAAAAAAAACACAAACCGATTACTAAAAAAAAAAAAAAAAACTTTAGGCACTGTAGCTACTGTTCCAGTTGAATAAACCAAATGCACTACACAATAAGCATTGTAACATTTTTTCAAAACATTTATTTTTAGTTGTGGTTGATTGCAGTTTCATATTTTATTATTTGCGAAAAATCCATTTTAGTCCCTACATTTTCACTCAATTCCCACTTTGGTCCCTAACTTTTTTTTTTCACCAATTTTAGTCCCTATCATGGAAAACACGTCTCATTTTAGTTCCTGACGTTACATCAGAGACGGAAATTGCATAGCTGGCAAACAAAAAAAATTAAAAAAATTAAAATAATGCCAACTGTGTCCACGTGGCTTTCCACGTCAGCTTTTAAATTAAAAAAAATTTAACAAAAAAAAAAAAAAAATTAAAAATAGAAATAAAAACCAAACCCAGCAGGAACAACAAATTTAAAACTAGTAAGAACAAGATCAACAAAACACAAACCTAGCAAATTTAAAACCCAAAAAATAAAATTCAAACCCATTAAATTCAAACCCCCACACCACCAAAACATCAAACACAAAAATAAAATCCAGATTTTCGGCCCCCAAACTTAAAACTCAAAACCCAAATTTTATTATACTTTCTAAGAAACCAAACATAAACATCAGATCCAAACCATAGAGTTGAAACCAAATTGCCTCCAACCTGAGATTCAAAACTATTAAACCCAAACGAAATCAACCTCACTTGACAACAAAACCGTCTCCTCTCTTAGCCGACGCTACTTTCAAAAAGCAAAAGCAATTACCAAAATTGACATTCCAAACCCTAACAATTACGAAAATCAGCTTAGCTCAAACTATCCAAAGCAATCTCACATTTCGCCCTAATTGTGATTGAAATTGAAGAAAAAAATGAATAACCAATTGCGGCCGAGGACCTCCTCGGCGAGATAGCTGGTACCAATTCGAAGACGATGTTGACGTAGATGATAGGGTGGTCGGGCTTGAGAGCGTCGGTGACAACGAACCCACACGACGCCGTTTGGAGGAGGTTCCCAACTGGAAAAGGCAGTGGGCCGCCATCGTTAAGCTTGAAGAACCCGACCTCGTCTTCTTTGTCTCCGCTTAGATCCGATGAGTGGCAGGCAATGTTTTGTGTTTAGCGATGAGTTTTTCTTTTTTTTAATGAGCCGGGTTGGGTTTGGCAATGGTGTATGGGTTTGAATTTAATGGGTTTGAATTTAATTTTTTGGGTTATAAATTTGCTAGGTTTGTGTTTTGTTAATCTTGTTCTTTTTGGGTTTTAAATTTGTTGTTCTTGCTGGGTTTCGTTTTTATTTCTGTTTTTAATTTTTTTTATTTAGTTAAATTTTTTTAATTTAGAGGTTGACATGGAAAGCCATGTGGATACAGTGGGCATTATTTTAATATTTTTAATTTTTTCTGTTTGCCAGCTATGCAATTTCCGTCTCTGATGTAATGTTAGGGACTAAAATGAGATGCGTTTTCTAGGATAGGGACTAAAATCGGTGAAAAAAAAAGTTAGGGACCAAAGTGAGAATCGTGTGAAAATGTAGGGACTAAAATGTGTTTTTCGCCTTTATTATTTTATTTCGACTTGTAAGAAATTGACACGTCAATAATTGTAAAAATATTGTGAAATTTGTTGTGTCTGTATAACAATATATATACCAGTAGCTGCCGGTCAATAATTTTGAAAATATTGTGAAATTTGTTGCGTCAGTATAACAATATATATACCAGCTTACATAAATATTTAAAGGAAAAAAAAACGCAAACCAATTACTAAAAAAAAAATTTAGGCACTGTAGCTACAGCGCTGGTAACTAAACCAAAAGCCTTGTTATAGCTACAATGCTATAGTGCATGCGCTTTGTTGTGTCAGTATAACAATATATATTCCAGCTTACATAAATATTTAAAAGAAAAAAAAAAATACAAACTGATTACTGGGAAAAAAAGAAGCTTTAGGCACTGTAGCTACAGTTTCAGTCAATAATTGTGAAAATATGGTGAAATTTGTTGCATTAGTATAACAATATATATACCAGCTTACATAAATATTTTTTAAAAAAAAACTTTAGGGACCGTAGCTATAGTGCTGGTTAACTAAACCAAAAGCATTGTATCTAAAGAAGAAATAAAAGACAAAAAAACAAAAAGCACAAAACAAACCAAAAAAAAAAAAAAAGGACTCGTGAAACCAAAGCACTGTTTCTGCTACAGTGCTTGCACAGTGCAAACACATTGAATGTACAATGCCGAAGCACTGTAGTGGCATAGCCGCTTTTTATATAAAGAAATTTGTTGTGTTAGTATAACAATATATATACTAGTAGCTATAGTGCCGGTCAATACTTGTGAAAATATTGTGAAATTTGTTGTGTCAGTATAACAATATATATATACTAGCTTACATAAATATTTAAAAGAAAAAAAAACACAAACCGATTACTGAAAAAAAAAAAAAAATTTAGGCATTGTAGCTACAGTGCTAGTAACTAAACCAAAAGCCTTGTTGTAGCTATAGTGCTGTAGTGCATGCGCTTTGTTGTGTTAGTATAACAATATGTATACCAGTTTACACAAATATTTAAAAAAAAAAAAAACACAAATCGATTACTGGGGAAAAAAAAAGCTTTAGGCATTGTAGCTATAGTTCTAGTCAATAATTGTGAAAATATTGTGAATTTTTTTGCGTCAATATAACAATATATATACCAGCTTACATAAATATTAAAAAAACAAAAAACTTTAGGGACTGTAGCTACAGTGACAGTTAACTAAACCAAAAGCATTGTATATAAAGAAGAAAGAAAAGACAAAAAAACAAAAAGCACAAAACAAACCAAAAAAAAGGAAAAAAAGCACTGTTTCTGCTACAGTGCTTGTATAGTGCAAACACACTGAGTACACAGTGCCGAAGCACTGTAGCGGCATAGCCGCTTTTTATATAAAGAAATAAAGTAATTCAATTATAAAAAGTAGTGTCTTTCTCATCGTTAGATATTATAAAAATTAATAACTATAAAAAAGGCGTAACTCTTTTGAAGTTACTCATCTTTTATATATATATATATATATATATATATATTGAGTTTAAGTTAAACCTATGAATTTAAGTTATACTTGGTGTAACTCCACAAGAGTTACACATTTTTTAATTAAAAAGAAATCACCATTACCCATTACATAATTAAATATGGAAAAATCTGGGTGCACATATGAAAATGAACATAAAAGGATTCTCCTGCATGGGCTTGACTTTTTTACTGTCTCAAATTACCCTTACATGCATAACAATTAAAAAATTAACAAACTGTAATTAATGTGGACAAATAAATAATATTTACTAATTTTCAAAATCTTTGATTTTAGTTTAGATGAAATTTTTCCTCAAAAAAAAAAAAAAAATGATTAGATAAACTTCTTCTCTCCTATTACACAAATTCAAATTGTACGTTCATCGTTAGTTGAATACTTACTTTGGTTCTTATTTATTTATTTATTTTTCTTTTTGAATCTCACACTTATTGAAATTTATTTGCATTTGTATGGCTTTTGTTGCTTTGTGATGGTGGTTTCTTGGGGTTCTTGGTTTAATTCAATTTTGAAACAAATTGGAATTAATTTATATGCTCATTTCTAGTAATTGGATATTTTTATGTGAAGTCTCTCTTAATAAGTATATTTTTTCTTGCTGCATTTATGTGTGTTTTATGTTGTGGTTATTAGGATTTTGTTTTGAGCGGACGTTTATTACTTAAGCAAATGTTTTTGCTTTTGCCTGGAGTTGGATTTAATTTTTGATTCTTAAGGTTGTAAAGAAGAGTGACTTTTGACGATGGTCTATGTTTGCGTGTGAATTGTGGTTTGTGGGGATGTAAATGGTTTGATTTTATTGTAACGATCAGGTGGAAACTCAAGAAAGTGAAATCTCATGTGTCGATGAAGTTCCACTTTAATTTTTGTACCAAGTATTTCAATGAATTTCAAAATTACAACAAATTTCAATTTTTTGATAAATTATTTTAATAGATTTTATAGTGTTACAACACATTTCAATTTTTGGATCGAATGTTTTAAGAGACTTCAAGTCTATTTTAGATTTTGTTTCAAATATCATTTAATTTTTTTTAAATTATAAAAATCATTAAAAATAGTTCAAGTCCATTAAAGAATAAATTTTAAAGAAAATCTTATAAAGCTTAAAAATGTATATTATATGAGATGGTTCAAGTTACACCTAGATTAGCTCCACAAGATTTACACTTTTGAATACACACTAAAATTCTAGAAGATTCAATGGTTTATTAAAAAAATCAACTGCCATATCATTTAAATTAATTTAAGAGCATTTTTATTCACTCTCCTCTAAATATTAAGATGAATTTGAATGACAAAAAAATTCTACTTGGATCAGATTTGGATAGTTTCTATCTTATCATAATCTATACATATGATAAAGATGTGGTATATCATCTTCATCCCTTTTTCCCTGCAGATGTTTCTTATTTCTGCACTTTCCACGACCTCTATCCCTATTCATTTCTAATTGTCACTAATTAACTCTTACATACAGGTCAAGAAGCAAATGGTCTAATCCGAACATAATTATTATTTTTTATTATTGAAATTAACATAATTGTTGGGAATTCAGATACTGCTTCCTCCTTGAAAATTTTATTTCGTTCTTTTTATTGAGTTCCTTTATCCAAATTAACATGCTTGTCCTTATTTTTCGATTGGAAAAATTGTGAATTAGGTAACAACTAAAAAGTACTCTAAATCTAAACAGATAAACAAGAACTCATAGCAGCCACACTGGCTCACAACAAACACAACGACTCCCAGTAAATCGGAAACAACTAAACCACTTTAACTGAGTGTAGCCGCAACGATTGAATTGTGTAAACTTTTCCATAGCATAAAAGTTAAAAAAGAATTATAGCCATAGCCTCCCTAACCAAGAAATCTGGTCTTGTTGTAGTTGTGGGATGCTATTTGCAGCTCTTGGCATGAATATTTTTGTTTGAACAGTTTGTAAAACAGGATGAGGAAACTTATTGAGGTTTTATTTAGGGAGGAAAAAAAACTAACTGAAGTAAGGAAAGCGTAGAGAGTGGGAGAGAGTAATTGAAAAAGTCACTTAGTTTGGGCTTTCGCGCTTCGAATAATGAGGCCAAATATTAAGCCTTATTGTTGGATTATTGACAGTGCAGAAGCTCGGTGCCAAAGAGGTAGAAGTATTCTTGGACTTGAGATTGGTAGTCAGTCAGATAGAAGGTAGCTTTAAGGCAAAGGATTATTGCATGTTGCAGTATTGAAGTTGCTCCAATCCCTCCGGTTGAGTTTTCAAAAAGTTAGTCTAGTTAGAGTACCGAGCAGTCAAAATAGACACACCGATTTGTTAGCCACATTGGCTTCGGCTTCAGAAGAGTGTATCCCGGATGATTTTGTGGAGCTATTGGAGCAATTGAGCATTGAGTGGCGGACGGTGGTAGGGGTTGCTTCAGTAGAAATGCCGAGTTGGTTGGATCCTTATGTTGTGTTCTTATCTTATGGGTCTTTATTGATAAATGGGAAAGAAGCAAAGAAGGTGCGGAGAACGTTATCCCGTTTTTAATTATTTGAAGATAAGAAGTTGTATCGATGTTCATTTGGAGGGCCATACTTGTTATGTTTGCACCCAAACAAGACAATCGAGCTGTTAGCCGAAGGAGTATGTGCTTCACGAAGGAGTATGTGGATGGCATCTGGGTGGAAGATCAATATCCCACTAAGCGATGACTTAGGGATTCTGGTGGCTGAAAATGTAACGAGAAGCGGCTAAATATGTAAAGAAATGTGATCAATGCAAAAGACATGCTCCTATCCTGCACCAACCTGGTGGAAATTTAAACCCGGTTATCAGTCCTTAGCCCTTCGCTCAATGGGGACTAGATATAATTGGACCGTTCCCTCGGGCTTTGGGGAATAAGAGAAATGTGGTGGTTGCTATGGACTATTTTACCAAGTGGGTAGAAGTCGAGGCCTTGGCGAACATTAGGGATGTGGATGTGAAGAAGTTCATATGGAAGAACATAGTTACGAGATTTGGGGTTCCTCGCATGCTAATATCCAACAATGGGCTTCAGTTTGATAGTAAGGTTTTCGGTGAATGTTGTGGCAGACTTGGGATAACCAATAGATACTCGTCACTAGCATACCCTCAAAGAAACGGGCAGGTGGAGGCAATGAACAAGGCAATAGTTAATGGCTTGAAGAAGAGGTTGAAGGGAGTGAAAGGTAATTGGGTTGAAGAATTGCCGAACGTCTTATGGGCCTACTGAACAACGCCTAGAAGGTCAATAGGTGAGACCCCTTTTTTCATGACATACGGTGAGGAGGCAATTATACCAATAGAAGTCAATTTATCAAGCATGAGAGTGGCTGATTTTACACGAAGCAGTAATGATGAGTGTATGGCAGAGGGTTTAGATGCATTGGAAGCGAAGTGAGAAATGGTGGTTGTTTAGCTTACAGATGATCAGCAGAAGTTGGCTCAAGGATATAACAGAAAGGTGAGGCCTCGGGGCTTTGTGGCAAGAGATCTCGTTTTGTGGAAAGCTCTAGGAAGCATGAAAGACTAGAATGCTAGTAAATTGGCTCCAAATTGGGAAGGGCCCTACCGAGTAACAACGATAGCTGGAGCGAGAACTTACTACTTGAAGGACATGGAAGAAAGGCCTTTACCCCGACCGTGGAATGTCTGCAATCTAAAGAAGTACTATCAATAAATCAGAAAGAGATGTTGTAAAATGTGTTGGAAGTTGTAGATGGTTGTAAATGAAGAAAACAGAAAGAGATTAGCTGCATTGTTCGGAGTTTAGTTAATAGCTTAACAAATTTTTTCTAAGGACAAAATCCTGACCTCGACCTAACTCCAGTCACCAACTAGGTAGAAACTTTAACAATTTTTTTCTAAGGACAGAATGTTGGCCTCAGTTTGACTTTGGTCAACGACCAAGTGGAAACCTTTAAAAAAAAAAAAAAAAATTCTAAGTACACAATCCTGGCCTCAGCATGACTCTGGTCATCGACTAGGTGGAAACCTTAACAAATTCTTCTAAGGACAGAATCCTGGCCTCGGCCTGAATCTGGTCACCAATGAGGTGGAAACCTTAATAAATTATTATAAGGACGAAAACCTTGATAAATCTGCTAAGTTCACAAACTTGGTCATGGTGTAGACTCGACTGTTGATCATGTAGCAACAATAATAAACCCATCCCCTAAGAAGAGGGACTAGTTCTTGGCTAAAATCATTGATAAGAAAAAGAAAGAAAAATCTATAGCAAACCAAATGCTTGGTTAGGGAACGTGAATGCATTTCCTGTGTTGCTGAACGTTAACACTTAAGGAAAATAAATCATTAGCATTAAAGTATTTCTAGTTCTACCGAATGTTACACTTAAGGAAATTAAATTATCAATGTTAACACATTTCCCGCACTCATGTTATAATAAAGTAAATTAAAGAATTTAACCAAGGGGACTTAAAATCATTAGCTTTAAACAAACTTAAAGAAGTTTAGTACATAGATACTAACTTAATCAGTTAAGTACATGAAGTGTTGGCCAAAATATGACAAACTATATATATATATATATATATATATATATATATATATAAGGAAATACAAATAGTAACGATAACACATGTAACGAAAATGGTTCAAAGGAATTAGGTGCTCGGGTTGTTGGGAACAATGGGGCCTATCATGGGAGCTTCACTAGTAATTGGAGGATTGGAGCTAAGAGCAGGCTGAGAAATGTCTTGTATCGTTGAAGTAGCAGCGGTTCTCGGGTTGTCTTCATTCAGCACCACTACGTGGTAGTCAATTTGCTGAGACAACTCCCTCATCTTGGGACTCTTTGTACCCTCCTCCTCTTCACTCCTATCCTTATCTTACTTTGGAGCCTGAGCCTTAGCCTTGTGGTCCTTGGGTAGCGGAATTTGGTCAACACTTCTGAATGGGGAAGTCTCGGGGAGACCGATAGCATTCACTGTGGCCATCCAACCTCCACGTACCCGAACATCTGAGCCTAAAATACCACTAGTCCAACTGAGTTCTTAGTATCCCTAAAACCTTTGTTATAGTAGGTTTGCTTTCGAGCCTTCACCATACTCTTCAAGTTGGCGAGCTCCTTGTCTCGTATAGAAACAAAGCTCGTCGTCTCTATGATCTTAATTTTGGTCTCGTCGAGCTTTCCCTAAAGACTTTCTACTTTCTGCTCAGCCAACTCCAGTGCCTTTTTGACTGTGGTTGCCCTCACTCCATCACATTCATCCCCAATGTCTTTTCCTTCAAGCTTGCCTCGGCTACCTGTTTAAGGGGTTTCTCTTTGTCTGCCTCCTCCATTACCCCATTTAGTCGACCCTCCAAACATGGGTCAACTGGGCGACCTGAGACAATAATAGGATAGGAGGGGGTTAGTATATCCCAAGTACTAACACTTATATCAGTAAAAAGGGAGAGTAGAGAAGGAAAAATGTTCAAACAAAAATAATAAAAGTTCAAAGGAATAAACACTCACTGCTATATTATGCCATTTTAGCTTGAGGATGAGGTTCTCATACTAGTAGCCTGAGTAGTGTTCTAGGTTGGCGGGTAGCAACAGAGCCTTCCTAAGATTGTTGGACACCTACCCCCCAAGACCGCTTCTCTATGTCCAAATGTATGAATTAGAGGGCAAGATCTTGTCACCCAGGTGAAAGGTATATTCCCATTCGGTAGAGGAACCAGAAGAGGTAAAGGCCACTTGAGAACCGATTATGACTAGCTGATTCACGGGCTATATCTCTTGGGGGGTCCTACCAGTCGGTTGAGTCACTACCCGACCAGAGACTGGGGTAGGAAGTTGGATAGCAAAAGGAGTACTAGTCTTGGTTGCAGCATCGTCGGCACCCTTTTGTTGCTTCCTTCATTGTTGGGAAGCAGGAAGGGTTGTCTATTGATAGATAGAACGAGGGGCAACTTGGCTCCTAATGGGTTGTGCAGTTGGAAACCAGTGGTCCAAAGCCATGGAATGCTTTTGAACCATCCCTGCGGTTGGGTTTGTAGGAACAGGTTATTCGATAACTGGTTCTTTGATAATTAGGTCTTCGGCAACTGGGTTTTCAGCTATAGGATTTTCTAAAATCGGGGCTACTACTAGGATATGCATTGCCTGACCCTGAAAGAGGCAGAGGCCATTTGAGAACCAATTATAACCGGCTAACTCACGAGCCGTGAATCTTGGGGGGTCCTATTAGTCGGTTGAGTTGCTGCCTGACTAGGGACTGGGTAGGAAGCTAGACAGTAGGAGGAGTATTAGTCCCGGTTGCAGCACCGTCGGCACCCTTCTATTGCTTCCTTCATTGTTGGGAAGCTGGAGGGGTTGTTTGTTGAGAGATAGAACGAGGGGCAACTTGGCTCCTAATGGGCTGCGCAACTGGAAACCAGTGGTCCAAAGCCATGTAATGCTTTTGAACTATCCTTAAGGTCAGGTTTGTGGGAACAGGTTCTTTGGTAGCTGGTTCTTTGATAATTGGGTCTTCGACAACTGGGTCTTCGACAATAGGGTCTTCAGCTATAGGGTCTTCTAAAACGAGGGCTACTACTGGGATATGCACTGCTCGACCCTAAAAATGTTATCTTCTAAAAGGTCTGTATCCTGTCCAACTAATCTGGGCCCCAGGTGTCTCGCCTCACCAATGGTAAGTTTGTTCAACAAAAATCCTAGCAATCGAACATCGAGGTAAGATAAAAGTGGGCTGGCTACTGTTAAAGCGCTTGAGGAGTCTTGGTTGCTCACGTAAGAAGGTACACAACCCAAGATTAGATGGGAAGCTCTTAACTACTTGTCATAATTGTAACATCCCAGCCCAATTGCATTACTAATTTTATGGGTTTATATACTTGGTATTATCTTAATTAATTTAAGTGCATCAGGCTTTAATATTTTGATGTTATAAAACATATATGCTCTTTTAATGTTATGGAAAGAAGTTTATAAAGGTAAGAGTTTATATGCAAAGTTATTTTATAGTTTGGGCCTTTATAGAATATAAGCTTGTGAGGGGGGGGGGGGGGGGGGGTAAGTAAATTTTAAAAACTGCAAAGGTGAGTCATTAGCTCACTTTTCCCTTAGCAAACATGTGCTCCACCTAAGTTAATTTCTCTTGTCTTTCTTGCTGCTTTAGAGCAGTTTTTTGGTTCATCTTTTTTTGCTCATTTCTTTTCTTATTTCTTTGTTCTTATCGGCAACACCTCTCTCTCACTCTCTCACCAGCAGCCCTCCCTTTCTCTCACTGAAACCATATATCTCACTTTAAAGAAGAAATTAAAAGGCTAATACTAAATTTTCATCTTCAAAGTTTGTGGATAAGTAAATAAAACCTTATCTCATTTTGGGTATTTTGATAGTATAATTGTTTTGTTTATTTTCCTTTCTTTATTCTCTAATCTAATTTTTAGAAGCTGAAATTGTGGTTTTGTGTTAGCAATTTGAAATATTGAAGATGTTATGGTCAATTGGATGCTTATTTATGTATTCTAATATGTATAATATAGGTATAAAAATATCCACTTGAAATGAAGGGCAATTGCAATTAGTTGATAATTTTGTAAGAAAATAGGTGAAAGCTGTCACTGTCACAGATTTGGTGTTTGCAACATGAAAAATCTGTACGAAATCAAATTCTGTGAATTTGGATGCTAGGAGTAGTTCTTATGAATGCTAAGACACATATGGTTGTAATGGAAGTTGTATCACAGCATTTGGATCAATATAAAAATAATGGTTTAATTTCAAAGTTTCATGAAATTCTGTTAGGACAGATTTGAGTGTGTTGTCTTTTATGATTTTTAATAAATCATGCTTTTATGATTTTACTCTGAAATTGATATGGTATTTATTAGACATCCAAAGGAGTAGCTCTGTAAAATTTCATGAAAATTGGATGTGTCTGGATAGCCCATTTGTATTTTACAAATGAGGCATATGCTGCTGTAATGATCAGTAAACAGTATATGATATACCTGACTTTGAAGATTTAATTCTAAAGTTAGGGAGAATTTTTTGAGCTATAAATTAGTATGCCTCATCTTTTGGTATGTTTAGATCATAGATAAATTTTGTATGCCTTGATTTCTCTATGGTTTGGTACATAATGATTTTGATGAATGTATCTTGTATTTTGGGAACCTTTGTGTGATGGGAATTAAGATTTTCTTGAGTTTGAGAGTTAGGTTGTGATTGATATACAAGTTTATATATTTAGAAAGAGTAGTTAGTAATAAGTTTTGGTCTTTCATTTAGGTGACGAGAATGAGACGTGGACACTTGAGCTTCTCTTATACTAATCTCTTACGTCTTTTGTTTTTAGGTAAGGGATGTATGACATGTGCGTTTGAAAAGTACAAGGACTATTTAGAAAATTATTATGCATTAAAATCTTTTAATTAGAGATATTACATATAAGCATGATTTAAGTGAAGATTTATGTTTGTGACTTATTGAATCCTATATATATGATAATTTTAGCATATTGATGCTATTACTTATATCACGAATGTAATATTTAAAGAATGAGATGGACATGTCACTGTTATGAAATATTTATGTAAAAGCATAGTTATCTGAAAAATATAGTTTTTGGTTATTCCATTGTTATGATTTGAACTCAGCAAGTAGGGGTTATAATACTGGTATTTTCATGGAGATTTTGATTGGCTATTATAAGTGGTGAGGACTCTGCTATACCCACTCTCGTTGGGAACGGCAAACTTGTGGAGGATGCCAACCGACCCCCATGGTTGATGATATGATCACACCAAAAACGGTAACACTTTTTGATATAATCCTGGGATTGCCTAGCATTGTGGGAAATGCTGGATGCCTCACACCATGTACTAGAAGCTTCCTAAAGTTGTGATAGACTTACAATTGAATTGACCAATATGTATTATAAATGATCTATTAAGCTATTTGGAAATTATAAGAAAAGTATAATGATAAGAAAAATATGTTGAATGTGTTATAAGTCTGATGGAAAGTTTGTGATAAAGTAATTTATAGTCTCTTTAAAGATAAGGTTTCTGAAATATGTTTAAGTTTCTTATTATGCCCTTTTATTATTATATGAAAGGAAAATGATCTATTTTCGTCAGAAAACTCATGAGTTATTTTAAGAATAGTATGAAGACTATTTATCAAAGCTGACATATCCATAAAATATTTGATTTACAAGCATTCTTATTAAATGCCCATGGAGCTTAAAACCTTATTGGGTTTCGCAACTTACTCTATTATATTTCAGTGCACAAGCTCTTTCTTGGAAGCAATGAGAGTATTAAAGGTGGCAAAGAATTTGTGATTCTCGTTTGTTAGAATGTAGTCTTTTTGTTTTATAGTAGTTTAGCTCTTTTGTTGTATAGGAGGAATTAAGATATACTTGATCCTTTTCAGCACTGATGTAATTTAGAACCTTAGTTTGTTCTGAACCCTAGTTTTATGTCTTGGGGTTAGGTTTGTAAATAATAGTTTTGCTAAACGGTTAGCTATGTAATATTTACATGAATACCTTAAGTTTTAGCCAAGTTGTAATCTTGCAAAGTTCGAAATGAAATGAAGTTCAAAGTTTTATGAATTTTGTATATTATGACTTTTATGCAAGGAAATAAAAAGGAATACAAGAAACGATTTTTGATAAGTACCTTAAGCTTAAGTTGGTTCTTGTTAGTATTGAGGTAAACTTGATATCAACATGTCAGTTATGCTCTAAATTTTGAAGTACAGGTTTGGGTTGTGACAGTAATGCACTAATATTTTTGAGTGCAAGAAGAAATTGAGCTCTCGAGCTCATACTACGCTTATATTTGATTGAAATTTCTTGGAAACTACAGTCGGGAATAAGGGGCAAGTTAATGAGACATTAAAAAATAATAATAATAATGTATAAAAAAAAAAGGAGCACAATATGGGCATTTCAGGGAGTTGAAAAAAGAAGATACCGAACTATTTGGTGAGGAGAGGTAGGGTAGGTCAGCTTACCATATGGCCAATTCCCACTCATTCTCACAAATTCCCCTGCCGAGTTCCTATTGGAGTGGGGGAGGCAAGATATCAACATAACCATCATGTTTCAGGTCTGAAGGTAATACCCATTCTTAAGGCTCCCCCAAATGGCATATAGGAAGTTATTGTCATAGTGGGTAAGGTTGAGGCCGTATAATCGGTTAAGACGCCCTACATAATTGACATCCTTATAAAAATTGGGCAAACACTGGTCAGGGCTAAGTCCATAAAAACTAAGAGTCCTAAGGAATAAAGGATCTATAGGGAACCTAACCCACACTTAAGTATCGACATTAAAGGGAAAAATATTACTTGAGGTAGCCTTTGATCTTTTATTTCTCCCTTATGACATTACGATATGTTAATGTCACGAGGTACGTTGAACCTAACTTTGAAGGACTCTATGTCTTCACTAGTTTTCAAAAGATATGAAAAACCCATTTTTTTGAGCCTAACTGAGTTATTAAGAGAAAGATAGAGGGAAGAAGACTTACTGAGTGACTTCTTGGTGATAAGGATGGTCTTGGAGGGGGATTAAGGGCTTAGGAACAAGAGAGAAGCAAGATGCTGAACTTAAAAAAAACTAAAGAAAATAAAAACATAAACTGTGTTGGTATTTATAAGAATGAGGGTCATTTATTGTAACTTCCATAAACCAATCAATGCGTACCATCATGTCTCTTCACATGTGCCTCGGTCATTGAAGCGTTAGACCATCTTAACAGTTCGATACCCTAGATGCTACCACGTGCACATAAGGAGTAAGCTGTCATGTTTGCTGCATTAATTGATTGATTGTTGGTCTTCCCAAAGCATAATCGTTGTTTTTAAAAGAAAATGAGGAATTCATCGACCACTAGATAGGAGAACGCCGATCCCATCTCCACCTTGTGAAAATGGGATTGTGGGGGGGCTATTGTAGAGGCTCGGGCCCAGGTAACCAAGAACGGCCTATGTGACCAGGGCTCAATATTGTAGGGTTAGAACCAATCCATTGATGAATGCATGAAGGACCAACAACAAGAGTTCGGGGGAAACCTATTGTGCTTGGGGCTGGTTGGGCCCAATATTGACTAATAAGCCGAGGGGATATGACGAGGAAGCAAACAGGTTTAGATTGGTAAACGAGCACAGTTAGTGCCTTTGGGAAACCTGCTGTTGAACACAATTTGGTGTCTGGAACAAGTTTCAAGAGAATTTTTAGAAGATATGATTTTTCTAGGGATTATGAGTGAAAGTGGGATTGCATGGGGACTAATGCAAAGTAATGATTTGAACCCCACTAAGGGGAGGGGGGTTATATAAGAAAGTAAGGGCAGACAAATAAGGGGGATTTATTGGGGAGGAAAAAAAAGAAAGAGGAGAGGGAGTAAACATGAAGGGAGGAGAGAACAAAGAGAGCAGAGAAAGCAAGAAGTAAGGTCTAGGGGAAATATGGTATTGAGCTGAGAACCATAGGGATGCTTGATTGTTGGGTTGTCAAGGCTATGTTTGAAGCACAATCTGTAGGACTGTGAGAAAACCCACCAACAAATAAATTGGGAACCCAAATCCACTGTCTTACATAGTAAAGTTTGTAGGTTTAGGTCGCCACACCATACAAACAAATGAATGTTCAATTTAAATTTGTGTAGTGGGAGATAATAAGTTTATTTAAAATTAAAGATTTTTAAAATTAGTAAGGGAAAAGTTAATGGATGTTTAGGAGCAATTTTAAGTGAACTATTTTAGGAAAGATTGTATGAGAAAAGAAATAAAGTAATTAATATTTTGACAGTTTATCTATTTTCCATAAAAGTGAAATAAAAATTTTCTTGAAATGACTTATTAACAATTACCTTAAGGGCAACTCTTAACACGACTCAATTAGTAAATATGACTTATTTGTCCACATTAATTATATTTTGTTATGTGTGGACAATTTTGAACAGTTAAATCATCAAGCCTATAAATAAATGAATTGCTGAATGTTGCACCTTGCGAGTTGTGAGACGCAGCACCCCGAAATTCCACAATCCTAATACTTTTCTCTAAAATCTAAATGGGGCTTCTTTAGAGAAAGAGCAGGAAAGCCAAGACAAATTTTTTAATTGAACTAATTACATTTTCATGAATGAAGATAACGTGAAACAATAACCTAAGTTTTAACAAGAAATTCCGAATGTTACTCTTACCTCCCAAGTCCTAACACCGCTAAATTAGAAAAAAAAAAAAAAAAAAAAAGCCTTTAAGTCATAATTATTATTCTCCCAAAAGGCTGTTATTATTTTCCCAAAAGGCTTCTTCTTGTGCTCTATTGTTTCTGTCACAAAAGCTGTTTTTATTATTATTATTATTATTATTTTTATTTTCAATTTGAGTGAGTCGTGAGATGATGGATTTTAAAATTTTCTTTATCCTATACAATTTTTGTGATAATTGCATGGATTGGGATAAGCCGATAAGGATTGTGATAATTGAATGAGTTGTGATAAGTATGAATAACTTTGTTTTTTTTTTTTTTTTTATTAAGTATAAAAAAGAAAAAAGAAAAAAAAAGGGATCGGTTAAAGAATTTGAATTCGAATATTTAACAAATAGCAAGCAGACATGGATAAATAAGAGATAGTAGTTATCAAATATCAGATATAATTATAATTATCTGTTTTGATATTTACGTGATTCTCTCATAGGATAATGTTAATTTGAATCTAAGTAGAGATTTAGTAGGAGTAGAGAATCAGAGGCCACCACTATTATAAATTTCACTTCTCAATCGAATAATTATTTGCTCACTCCTCTCCACTCGTCTCTTCTACTCTACGTATCATTAAGAAGAAGAAAAAAAATGGCTGGGGGATCTATCCTTACTCCTGGTGGAAAAGATTATCCAGGGAAACTCACTGGCAATGTCTTAATAACATGCATAATTGCTGCTACCGGTGGTTTAATTTTTGGCTATGATCTTGGAATTTCAGGTAACATCCTAGAAGAGCAACCCTGTTTTACTGTTTATGGTATTTTTATTTTTATAATATATACTATATGGTTGAATTACTAATATAAGTTTTGGTAATATTATATATAGGTGGAGTTACATCAATGGATTCCTTCTTGAAAGAGTTCTTTCCCTCTGTTTACGCAAAGGAGTCATCCATCAAACCTTCTGATGATCAATACTGCAAGTTTGATAGCCAGATATTGACTTTGTTTACTTCATCACTATATCTCGCTGCTTTGGTAGCATCACTTTTTGCAGCAACAGTGACCCGAATTTTTGGTAGGCGTACTACTATGCTTTCGGGTGGAGTACTGTTTTGTGTTGGTGCACTTATCAATGGCTTTGCTCAAAGGATCTGGATGCTTATTGTTGGTCGTTTGTTTCTTGGTTTTGGAATTGGATGTGCCAATCAGGTAAGAATAAAATAACCATGATCCTTATCTCTAATAATCATCCTACAAACCAGTTTGTTTGGCGTGCAGTAATTTAGATTTGCATCTATAAGTGCATTGTCAATTTTTTAATATTAAGAACTAAAAGAAATCACTGATATAAAAATCAGATTTGTTAAATCCACATTTGTTTTTTTTTTTTTTTTTCGTGTAATCCATGTGAATGATTTTTGTTTTTTTTTTTTTTTTTTTTTTGTTTAATCCTTTTTGTGTACATAATCCAATGTTTATGATTATATTGTGTGATTTGTTAATTAATTTATTTATTTTTACAGTCTGTGCCAATCTATGTCTCTGAGATGGCTCCATACAGATTCCGAGGTGGCCTCAACATGATGTTCCAATTGGCAATTACAATTGGTATGCTCGTTGCCAATCTTCTGAACTATTTCTTTGCTGAGATTAAGGGTGGTTGGGGATGGCGATTGAGCTTAGGGGGTGCCATGATCCCTGCTATAATAATCATTATTGGCTCATTTTTTCTTCCTGATACACCAAACTCTTTAATTGAACGTGACCATCATAAGGAAGCCAAAGAGCAACTTTTAAAGATCCGTGGCATTCCTAATGTGGATGCGGAATTCAATGATCTAGTTGCTGCTAGTGAAGCCTCAAAATTAATCAAACACCCTTGGGCTACTATTTTGGAACGCAAGTATAGACCTCAACTCACCATGGCCATTTGCATTCCTATGTTCCAACAGCTCACTGGCATGAATGTGATCACATTTTATGCTCCTGTTTTGTTCAAAACAATCGGTTTCGGAAGCAGTGCTTCGCTTATGTCTGCTGTGATCACTGGTACTGTTAATGCTCTTGCAACCCTTGTTTCAATTTTTAGTGTTGATAAGTGGGGAAGGAGGACTCTTTTCTTAGAGGGTGGTGCTCAAATGTTCATTTGTCAGGTACACCATACAGCCAATGCTCTCTTTTAATTAGATCAATTTCTAAGCTTTCATGCATATGCAATTGGGTAAAACTTAGATGCAGACATTAAATTGGGAATTGTATTACGTTGATCGGTGCAACTATATGTTTGGATTATTTAATTGAGTAAAACTTAGGGAATAGTACTACATTGATGCAACTATATCTTTACATTTTGTTCTATTTACTTATATTTTGTATATGATATTACATTGATCAGTGCAACCATATGTTTGGATTAAATTGAGAACATGCTATATTTAATTATATGACATGTGCTTTGTATTTATATGATGTGTATGCATAGGTGATTATTACAATTGCAATTGCTGCTAGATTTGGTATAAGTGGGAATCCTGGTGAATTGCCAACATGGTATGCGTATGGATTGGTATTCTTGATCTGTGCATACGTTGCTGGCTTTGCATGGTCATGGGGACCTCTAGGATGGTTGGTACCTAGTGAAATTTTCCCACTTGAAGTTCGTTCGGCTGCTCAGGCTATCAATGTCTCAGTCAATATGATTTTCACCTTTGGCGTTGCACAAGTCTTTACCCTAATGTTGTGCCATTTGAAGTTTGGCCTGTTCATCTTCTTTGCTTTCTGGGTGTTAATAATGAGCTTCTTTATTTTCAAGTACTTGCCAGAGACTAAAGGTGTCCCAATTGAAGAAATGTCTATCGTGTGGCGAAATCACTCTATCTGGGGCAAGTATGTCCCTCCCCAAGAAGAGGCTCGCATTGGAGGAAATGTTTAGCTAGGAATAAAGTTTGCATAATTGTTCAATATTTCTTGTTTCAAATATTGACAATTAGGTTGCTTTAATTATTCTGTAGGTAAATTTGGTTTGGACAATGAATTTCTTTCCAAACTGTTTTTTTTTTTTTTTACAGACATTTGTGTTGATAAATTTGTTAGTGCTTTTGTGCATGGATATTTACTATTATTATTTTTTATTTATTATATTTATTTGATATTTATTATTGTTATTTACTTACGGTTTATGCGAATAATTTTATAAGCCCATATGTCAATCATAAGCCCATTGCTTATAAAAATATTGGATTGGAGAGGTTCCAAAAATTTTCAATCTTAATGGAACAAATTTTATCTTCTTTGATTCAATAAATTTCTTCTATATTGCCCCTCTGCTTGAGAAACGAAGGCCTCTTCAAATTGGGCCTCCTAGAAACTTTTTTAGGTCGACTTATGGCCCTATGGGCACATTGAAATCGTCTCTTCTATACAGAAGGCCACTTATCTCGAATCTATAGGACTATTTTGAGGAACTGTTTCAATGTTTGGGCCACAATGGAGGCTGATGGTCCGAAAGTAATTTGGGTCTCAAATTAAATCATATTTTTATGTATAACAAATATGGTTTTTTATTATTAATAATTAATAACTTAATAGTTATAATATAAACTCTGGTTCTCTTAAGTCTTAACAAATGAAAGGAGGCAATGTCACTAAGGTGCAAGACTGTAGGTGATTAAGAAAAATTGAAACTTTTTTGGGTTGCAACTGTGTAGTTAAAGGTTGTCAATTCTTATTGAAAGAGCCTAGTACTCATTCTCCGTTGGATGACCGCTATAATTTCTACTTTGTGCTCTTTAAGGCATTTTGATTGAAGGATTTGTTTGTCATTACCCATTATTGTATCTAGAATGCACTGTTTTCTGCGTTTGTCAGTTTTATCTACCATTCGTTCCTCCACCACCAAGTCTTCACTTTCTTCCACCATTAAATTAAGAGAAATGTTTTTTTCCCCATAGTTTTTCTAGATTATTTGGCATGGTCTTTTGCCAAATAATCTAGATGACACTTGTACTAGATGACAAAAGACGTACTCCTCAAGAATTCTGGACACTAAGAGGGATCAAGGCTCAGAGGAGAAATAATAATTGAATAACAGTTTTGATACAAGTTGTATAAAAGATAAAACTACAGTATTTTGGTAAGAACATGCATGTGAAATTATCAAATTTGAAATTAGTTTTGATATACAATATGAAATCTAAGAGACAAGTTGTCAATGACAAGAAAAAAAAAAGTTATACAAGTAGTCAATGACAATAACGCAATACATACATACAATTTATGTGGTTCGATATTAGGCCTACATTCGCTAGTCGAGTTTCAAATAATCCATTATTGTTGCGAAGATAACACCTTGTAGAGACTCCAATTAAGGGTTTAATACACATAGAGACACAATTTAATCCAAAAGTTTAAGCTAATGGGTTGACTAAAAAAGTTATATTAGGCCTTTGGCCAAGTCAATTGTGGTTACACTTTGGCTGGTCTCGCCTTTGAATGGAAGCTTTTTTCTTAAAAATCCAAGTGTCATGGCTTACCATCACCAATAAAGTGCCTTTTTCTCAACCAAGGTGGAGGAAATATGGGAGTCTTTCTTGCACAATTATGAGAGTCATTGTTGAGTCGGTGGCTTTATTTGGTCAATATTGCTTGACCATGTGTTGCTTGCTTGTTTACGACAACAAAGACTAGTAAACCAAGTCCCACGTGGTTTAGGAATTGAACTAGCCGACCCTTACATGTATATATATTGAATGTTTTACTGCTTTGTCAATTGTGTTGTAGTGAGAAAGTGTAATGCTACAAGACTAGTGCAATTCAATAGGGTGCTCTATTACTTGTGTGAGAGGGTTAATGGTGTATTTGGGGTTTGGGTCTTGTGAGAGTGCCTGTGTGTTATTATTGTAGTTTCCTTGTTTTATAGTGGAACTTTCTTTGTTGCCACTTATGGATGTAGATAATTGCTGAATTACATAAATTTTTGCATTTATTTTTCTTTCTCGTCTTTAATCTTATGTAAGTGGGTTTATTTTCACATTTCACAACAATCACCAACAATAACTAGTAAAAACTTTACTCAACCATGTTTGAAATTGACATAGGACTTTTTCTCATTCTACTTGGTGGGATCCATTAACTAAGACTTGCTTAGTTGAACCATTAGCTCATATACACCACTTGTTAGGGGAGGTAACACATTGAGGACTCCAATTGAATGGTTAATATGGCATATAAGAACATCATTTGACCCAAAAAGTTTGAACTAGTGAGTTTGGGCATAATTATGTTATATTGATCATTCATTCTTGTTATTTGTATTCATTGCGGAACTTTGTTACTTAACTAACCAGACAATTCACATGTGAATATTCAAACAATTATAAACATCAAGTTATAACCATCTTCTACTCAAGTTTTATCTCACAACTTAAGCTTACACAACCGACTTAGAGAAATACAAGATTACTTTTTTAGGAGTTTTACAAACCCAAACTTCACCGCAATGAAATCTTCAAAATAACTTGTTGAGTGAAATCCCCCAAACACTTTTGAATCGCTTGCTTCAATAGGTTTTAATGGCCATAGTAGGAGGAAGAACCAAGAATAGCCCATGCCCAAACGCTTTTATCTCCTTCTATTGTGTCCCTTCTTTGCTTATGTCAGCTATGTGTTCATGTGTGCGGCAGTAAATTACTAAATTCTTGCACCTTAACCTTTAAAAGACTTGGGAATATGGGTACAAAATAAGTAAAAGCCTTATGTACCTGGATCAGATAAGGCCCAACAATTTCCACAAAAAATAAAATTAAAATAAGGCCCAACAATGAGAATATGTCAGCCTACCTGGTTCAATTTTGGACCAATTTTTCTAAACCAAAAATCTTTATCAAACTTTTTTTTTTTTTTTTGAGAAGGAAAATCTTTATCAAACTGGAACCAAATATGTTCTCTAAAAAAAAACTGGAACCAAATAAAAACTGATCTGTGATTTAAGAAAAAAAAATGGTGGACTGAGATTGTGGTCAATTCTTGTGGATTGACTTTTATAAATTGACTGTATGATTACTAACATTAATCGACAGGATGTCCAAATTTAGAAATATATCCAAAATTTGAGTTCAATACCCAAATATATGAAATATGTCCGAGGTTGAAGGGAATGACATGAGACTATTTTAGTCAAACGATAAGGCTTTTATGTCGTCCTTTTATAAGCTTTTCCCCAAACAATCTTGCAATAGGAAAGCCATCCTTCAATGAATCTAAAATATGTCAAAATCAAAGCTTATAAATTTCTTCACAGAGAAAACATTGCCAGTATCTTTTCGCACCTCATAAGGAATTAAGGTTATTACATTACATGGTTGAAAATCTGCTCCTAAACTGAAACAAAATCTTTCTTCTACAATTAATTGATCGAAGAATAATCAACAGTTTCTTAGCAATACGTTTTGATCTAATAAAAACTAAAAACGGTCATGCTACGTTTGAGGATTCCTTTTTTCGAAAGCAAAATTTTCCACTACACAACCACTGTTCACTAGACTTTGAGGTTGACATAATTTAGAGTAAACATTACGGTTTCTAGAAAAAAATTATCATTCACATTGGCATAATTGACATCTATATGTTTCAACGAAATGTCTCCATATTTACCAGCAGTTGATACCAATTGCCGACACAAACTCTTTATTACTATTTTTCATTAAAATTAATTTTATTGATGTATTTTCTAATACACCATAAAATATGGAGGTTAATTATAATTTATTATTTAAAAAAAATATTTTAATGTAATTTTCAAAATTTTTAGATTTTATTTCTTTAATATATATATTCTATATATAAAACCGAAGTCTCTGGAATTCCCACAATTTTCCACATCGCCATTATTTTATTTTTATTTTTATTTTAGATTCTTTTTATTTTAAGTTTTATATCTTATATATTTATTATTTCTCTTCAACGTTTAATTATCTTATTATCAAGTGTTACAATAGTTTAGTTTACGTAAAACTCTATTAGATATATGTTTTAAGAGCTTAAAAATTTTATTTCAATTAATATTCTATAACAAAAATTTCAAAAATATAAACCCTTACTAAGGTCAAAACGTCAACTTAGAGTCTTAATATGATACTTTTTATTTTTTTGATAGGAAGAGTCTTAATATGATACTACATCCAAAATTAGTTTTTGGGAGCCTTTAAATTGGATGGAAACCTCTCAAACGATTGTAAAGTTTTAGTTTAGTTCAATTATCTTTTCTTAGAATATGATAATTAATTAATGAAAGAAAATATATTGTCTCACTTATAAAAGTGCTTAAACTATCTATTTTTGTATTCTTTATCATCAAGCCCTTTTTTTATTTATGTAAGAGAGATTCCTAGTTCGAACACAAAATTTTCATTTAACAATATAAAAAAAAAATTAATTAAGTTAACCAGAATACATTTTTTTACACTATCATAAATTTTTGTTTTCGATAAAGTCTGGCCGATTCTTCTTTTGAAAATTAACCATCAAAAAGTAAAAATTGACGCCGACTATGAACTCTATGCCAACATGCATGTTGACATAGTGCATGTTCTAGATGCGGTTTTGACTGATCAATTGCTATTTAGTTATACATGGCACATACTTATCCTTTCATTTAAATACTTATCCTTTCATTTAAAATGACAAATGACAATGATTCTTGCACTACTATTCCAAGAATTTTCTTTCCACGTTCATACTAGAGCTACTTCATAAGTCTGAATAGTTGAAGAGTTTTTGGAGTCAACAATACGAAGGGATCCATATATCTTGATTTATTAGAGGACTTGGTCTTTCATTTTTTGGCCTTAATCACGGAGATTATGACAATTGCTAAAGGACTAGACTTTTAGTGCTTGCTTGAATGAAAGAGTTAAAGATTAACCGACTAAGACTTTATATTAACCGACTAAGACTTTATATTGTTGACAATTTTGACACAAAAGCCGCAGACCACTGGGTTCGTGGCAAGCTCTCATTGCTAAATTGGCTTTGCAAGGTTAAATTTTAACACAACTACCCCCAAAATCCAATTGTGCTTAATTTGTCAGACGATTTTGACCTTTGATTGATGCGTACTAATAAAAGGGAGCACGTGATTCTCACGCTATACGCTTTAGCTGCCGCGATAAGAGAACCACTAGGTGTGTCAATAATTAATTATTTCCACACGTGGAATTCTTCTTTCACATGAGGAACTTTTTAAAGGTGAAAAGAATATTCCCAGAGGCGGAGCCACATAGTGGCTTCGGAGGGCCCGGGCCCTGCAAATTTTTTTTTTTTTTTTTTTTTTTTTCATTAGAGTAGGTAGAAAAAAAAATTGGCCCCGACTGTCCAAATGTCAAATTTTCAACTATTCTTTTTTTTTTTTTTTTGGTAAAAAAAAAAATAAACAACTATTCTTTCAAGTTCAGTTCAAATATTTTTCTAAATTCAATTTTAGTTTTAGACCTTATCATCTTATATATTCTAAATAAAACAAGTTGACCTGTTCAAGTCCAAACACTAAAAACAAAACTTCACTTTCTATTCATCTCAAAAAATCCACCTACTGATCCATGTAATCCCTTTCTTTACTTCTTATTCTTTTGTTTGGTATTCTTTGATGCACCTTCATTTGCATTGGTACCGTTGTCTATCTATCAGCCCTTAAAACTCCAGTCCTCTGTACTTATAGTCAAAAAAAAAAAAAAAAAAAAAAAATTCTGATCAATTTTTTCTTTCTTCATTAGCTTTAGTTTTGGAACTTGGTGACTGGTGAGTTTTCTTCTATTTTTTAAGCATTAGACATTTATCTCTTTTTAGTATTTTTTTTTCTCAACTATCTACACCTAAATATTCACATGCTCTTTATATTTTCATAAATTTTTAGAGAAATACATGATTGAAGGTATAGGGAGATTGTTTGTGATGAATCTTGAAGGGAAGATCTAAAGTTAGAGGCAGTCAAGCAAAGACAATAGACATTGCCACACAGATGACCCGTCTTTGCACTTTGTGAAGACAAAGTTTCTAAAGTAAAATTGTTTTGATTTATTACCTATTTTTGATTAGTTAGATATCATATGATTGTGGATGTGGCTGTGGGTGTTGTTAAATTGTTTGATTTATGTTATGTACCAATATTTGTGTGTTTAATTTTTATTTTTGTTTTAGGGGTTATTATTAATTAAAGTCGTATTAAAAATTGGTTGTATGTTTAAATTATAGTGAAAATTTTGTTTTTTCTTGAGTATAAATAACATCCATATAACTAAGTAAAAATTTCTAATTAAAATTTTATTTTTTTAACTTCTTTTTAGGTAAATTTTTGAGTCATATTCTTAAAGCTAAAAGAATTATGAGCAAACGAAAAATAATTGATGCATTCTTTAAGAAAAAATATGTTAGCAATTCAGAAATTAGGACACCTGTGACTGTAGAAACAAATGTTGATACTTCAATGCTTGATGAACATCCTGACCCTTCAAAATGTTCAAGAATTCAATTTAAAGAGATAGATCGTAATTAAGGATCACGTAAACAAATATGTGAATTCTCTATCAACAAACAAAATGAAATCCAACGAGATTATCTCAAAGAAAGTCCATATCAACTTAAAAATGTAGATTATCCATACAACGATAATACTCATCGTTGTCGATTTTAACTTTTATGATTCGAATTGGCCCCTCCATGTAAAAATTTTTGGCTACATCCCTGAATATTCCACGTATGAAATTATACTTTGGGGGAAAAAAAGTCTGCCGAAAAAAAGACTCGGACAGAAAGGTGGTGTGGTACCCAAATCATTGATCTTCTTATTCTTAGTTCTTCCCCTCTTAACACAAAGTACACAAGAAACAGTAATAATCCATTTAACTCCTTTGTTTCGGTGCAACCATAACATGTGACTAGTACTACAAACAAAAGAAGCTAGGCTCTATTTACCTATTAGCCCATAGGCCATATCATAAAGTACTTATAATTAATTTCCAGTAGACAAGGTTGTGGCCTGTCTGTTTTCTTGCCCCAATTTTGACGTCGCAGAATGTTTGGAGAAGAAAAAAATTATAGATTTATGAGTAAGTGATAAAAAATTACTCAATATTTGTCACGATAGAGTAATGTGAAAGTTGTAATCTTAGAATTAGGCGTGTTTATCAAACCGCAAAAATCGAATTAAAATGGTCTACAAAATAACATAACCGTACCGCACCGCAACTAACAGTGCAATTCACCGCATGATGCAATGCAATTTGAGGTTTAATAATAAAAAAACCGCACAAACCACACAGCACCCTCTATGTATTAATATATTTATTTTTTTAATATTAAATATGTTATTAATAGTTTAATAACCCTAGTTTTCAACCAAAAAAAAAATAATAATAACTTAAGCAAGTGTTGATTAGGAAAGTTAACTCAAAATAAAGAAAAACTAACTCAATAGTTTAAAATTTTTCCCAAAACAAAGGTATTTTTTTTTTTTCATCTTTTTCATAACTCTGATGTGTCATATTGTAAGTAGTTATTTATCATTTTCAAATAAATCTACTATTTTTCTTCCACTATTCATAAACAATCACATTAAGTTGTGACAAAAAAAAGTTGTGATCCTAAATTTTTTCTTTCTTAAGCATTTTAAAATTAAAAAAAAAAAAAAAAAAAAAGGAAAAGAAAATGATAAAAAAGGGCAACCAGAATGGCTTGATTACCCGAACATTGGTATAGTATAGTAGTATCATATTTTATTGGGTTTGGGTCTTCATGCAGTAGAATCGATAATCCATAGATATTATCCAAACCTCATGAGTGCACTAGTGGACATTGAAACAGGCGTGCTCCTTAAGTGCATGCAACTAGCTCCATATTACTGTTTAATTGGCGATTAGTTTCTTGTTCTACATGTTTATTTTCTTCTTAGGACATTAATTCTTGTTTGAATTTTTGTTATGTCTGTGCATTTTGTCATATTGAGAAAAGAAGATGGAGATAGAGTTGAAGGCGAAGACAAGGGTTTGGACAAAAAGAAGAGTTGTATATGAAGAATGCCTAACAAGCTAGGGCAAGTGCACCTACGCCTTTGCCACCGCCCCATGAATAGGCTTTTCTTTTTAAAGTTTCAGCCGCACCATCATGAAAGCCACAGCCGACCAGCACCAAAGACAAACATAAGGGCGTAGCCTTACCCTCCATACCGATAACATTTTAAATGTAATCCACTCCAATATTTATGCAATCAATAAAACAGCCTCCCACCAAAAACAAAAACAAAAATAGTCAATTCATGAAGTACAATATGTAAGTCGACCAAGGCAGCAAGAATGCCGTTCTCTTTTGTCCTTTGCTTGTTTAAACTAAGATCAATGCTATGGAATAGGGACAATATTTACCATCTTTTTCACAAAATGTGAACGTCCTAGGAAGAGCAGCACTTTTGTCGGCAATTATTGTGTCGCACAATCTCAAAATTAATTAGTGATGAAAAAAAACACAATCAATTTTTTTTTATAGTATTTAAACATCACACTTGTAAATGCACATTTAAAATAATTATAAGGAGTTGAATTATGATTTCCAAAAAATTTTCATATCAATTCTTATGCGATCACAACTTATTGAAATAGTAGATGCCGACTTATTTTTATATTTTCTAATACTTTTTCTTTGCTGCTTATCATTCATTAGCTTTGGGGGGCAATGGCCCCCCCTAAATTTTGAAAAAAAAAAATTCAATAGTATATATATAGCTACCTAATTTTTTGTAATTTGACTCAATAAAATTAAATTTGCCCCTTTAAACCAAAGAAAAGACTCATAAAAAAAAAAAAAAAAAAAAAAGGCCCTAAAAAATTACTGATCTAAAATTCAAAAAACAAATTAGATAGCCCAAAAATATTAACTCAACAACAAAATCAATCATAAAAAGTTAAAGAAAACTTAGCCCAATCAACAAATTTTACCAAAAGATTAGCCCAGCCCTTAAAAACATTTGAAACAAAATCAATGTAAATCTTACATACCAAATCATTCCACCAAATTCCAAAAATAAAAAAACTAAAATAAACTAAACTAAATGTGAGAGATGAAAAGAGTGAAAGATGCAGCAGCTGTAAACTTGAGCGTTGAGACTTGAGCTCTTGGCAATGAGTGTCAAACCTGATGAGCTTTTGAGATCGAGTAGTGTATGGATGCAACAACGGTGAACTTCTTAGATCTAATAGTTAAGAAAGTAACAAATACAACAAAAGATGCATGGTTTAATTGTGATTTGATTTGATTTCTAGACTTCAAGTGGGTTCAAATAAGAAAGAAGAAATTTTTTTAATTATGATTAGATTTATAACTGAGATAGCACGTGAAAAGCTTTGAAAATTTTGTATAAAAAAATAATTTTTTCTAAAACCAAGATAATGGGTAATGGCTATAACCCACTGACTATAAATAGTATGTTTTCTTTTACTTGACATTATTTTTTATTTGTTAACTTTTTTTTTTAAGTATTTGTTTACTTTAAACTTTATTTACATTTTTTGTTTACGTTCGTGGGGCATATTTATTTGATTTTTTTGGTTAGGGATTAATTTCTAGTAAAGTATATTTGTAAGACATGAAAATAACGAAGCATCTTAAAAATAAATAAATAAGTAAATAATAGTTTTACTTCAATCAAATTGGTAATACTTCATTGTAGCGTTATACTGAAAATGAATGAGCTTACATTAAGCTTGCCCCCCAAGATTCCACGCTTGGCTCCGCCCTTCAACTGTTCTCAGAAAAAAAAGTAGTACAGTATAAAAAAATTATATTTCTAAACTTATTATTATTTAATTAATTCCCAAAAAAGCTTTGAATTTTATAACATGGCTAAAAGAATGAGAATAGAGGCCACAAACGCGTGGACCCTGCGCATAAATTAAATGAACAAAAAGCGATTTAACAAAAAGTAAAGGCCCGGTGTGGGATGTTTTTCTATTAATAAAAGTCTTATTTAATCCTCCCCTTCATTTAATCAGTTACAGTTTTTGAAAATAAGTTTCACTTAATCTTCTTACATGTTCCCGATATACTGAACATCAAAATTTAACATTCCTCTGCCCAAACAATATAAATTAGGGTCATTTAAGGTTGTGTTTAAATGAATAATTTGAAAATTTTTGAAACTTTTATAATTAATGATTTAAATTTAGTTTGATACAAATTTTAATCCTATCAATTTCAATTTTAATTGTTACATGAATATATTTAAAAAATTAATAAATTAAAGTATCCCCTACGTAGTGACAACAATTGTGATGAGTGATTATAATGAATAGTGGTAATAGTGATAGTAATGATAGTAATAACAACAATAAAAGGCAATAATAGTTGTGGTGGTAACAGTGAAAACAACAACAGTGGTAATGATACGAAGAATAATGACAATAGTATAGAAATAACAATATTGATACTTTGGTAAATATGTCAAAATGATAGATTTTTCATTGTTTTTTTTTTAGAATAACTATTTATCTTTTTGACCAAAACAAGGCTAATCTTCCTTTGAAATTCTCAAATTCCAACAAAGTAAAGTTTGATAACAAACTGACATGGAATAAAAAATTTTAATTGTGCACTAACTCCTTGTAGGCCCTAAGCATCAAGTCAAGCTCTCGTTATCAAATTTAAAATGGGTCTAAATTAAAACCGCCTTGTCCTTTATTCCTAATCCGTTGACACAAAAAACCACCCCCCAAAAACGCCTTTCATCTCTCCGACAGAGCAATAAATAAATATAAATAAAATTTAAGTATAGTAATGCTTGGCATAAATAAATATGTGCCCACAATTTAATTGCAGAATATGAGGTTAAAAAACTTACCATCAAACGTAAATATCAACATCAATACGAGAGTTCGGTGAAGCCTATATAGTCACATTAAAAGAAGTTTCAACACCCACAAAAGTTTCAACGGATTCCGTGTTCTTCTGTGCCTCTTTTTTCTGTCCGTGTATATTGGTCATGTATTTGCTGTCTTTCTCTTGAGTCTTGCAGGCCAAACAGTGACAAAATTCGGTCATAAAAGGACGCTCGAAGGCTTCAGAAGAATCCACTTCCAACTTCGAAGTTGAACAAGCATCACAACACAAACGCCCAATTCCTTAGCTATTTAAGGCCATTTTAGACAGTACATTCTACTAACTCTCTCACCCCAAAAAAATCCCACTCTTTTTTTTTTTCTTTCTTTCACATCTCCAACCACCCTATACCTGCGTGTGTTTAAAAAAAAGTCCAAATCCATGTGCCGGTTACCTTCATCTCCCACTTCCTGTGGAAGCAATTCAGACCAACCAAACCTAATTCCCTCAACCAAACTCCAAGTGCCCGACATGCGCACCCATTTGATCCCCAAAACCCCAACACATGAACATGAACATCAAAATCAACAAGAGCCCCAGAAGACCCATCTCTCTCTTGCTGTCTCGGAAGCCAACCGCATAGCCAGGATAGCTTTTCCAATGGTATTAACAGGTCTATTACTCTACTTGCGCTCCATGATCTCCATGCTCTTTCTCGGTCACCTTGGTGAGCTTGCTTTAGCCGGTGGTTCTCTAGCTATTGGTTTTGCTAACATCACTGGTTATTCTGTTCTCTCTGGCCTTGCCATGGGAATGGAACCCATCTGTGGTCAAGCCTTTGGAGCCAAAAGATTCAAACTTCTTAGCCTTACCATGCAAAGAACAGTGATTCTGCTTCTATTTACTTCAATTCCCATTTCTTTTTTATGGTTCAACATGAAGAAAATTTTGACCTTTTGTGGTCAGAAAGATGATATAGCAACCCAAGCTCAATCTTACATTCTCTATTCTCTTCCGGACCTTCTTTCGCAATCTCTTTTACACCCTATACGAATATATCTCCGATCACAATCCATAACTCTGCCTCTAACATTCTGTGCAACTCTTTCTATTCTTCTTCACATTCCCATCAACTACTTTCTTGTTTTTGTACTCAAACTTGGAATTAAAGGCGTTGCTTTAAGTGGTGTTTGGACCAACTTCAATCTGGTAGGATCATTAATCGTATATATTATCATCTCCAAGGTGTACGAGAAAACTTGGGTTGGAATTTCAACAGAGTGTTTCAAAGGTTGGAAATCTCTATTGAATTTAGCCATTCCAAGCTGCATTTCAGTTTGCTTAGAATGGTGGTGGTATGAAATTATGATTTTACTATGTGGGTTATTACTCAATCCTGAAGCAACCGTTGCTTCCATGGGAGTTCTGATTCAAACCACGGCTTTGATCTACATTTTCCCATCTTCTTTAAGCTTTGGTGTGTCAACAAGGGTTGGAAATGAACTTGGTGCCAACAATCCAAAGAAGGCAAGACTAGCTGCGATTGTAGGCCTTTCTTTCAGCTTCACGTTGGGATTTTCAGCATTGGTTTTTGCTTTAACGGTTAGGAAGATATGGGCAAGTATGTTCACACAAGACACCGAGATTATTGCTTTGACATCTATGGTTTTGCCCATTATTGGACTTTGCGAGCTCGGAAACTGTCCGCAAACAACTGGTTGTGGTGTTTTGAGAGGAACAGCTCGGCCTAAATTGGGTGCGAACATAAACTTGAGTTGTTTTTACCTTGTGGGAATGCCAGTTGCAGTGTGGTTGAGTTTTTACGCAGGGTTTGATTTCAAAGGACTTTGGCTAGGCCTTTTAGCCGCGCAAGGGTCATGTGTTGTGACCATGTTGTTTGTCTTGTGTCGAACCGATTGGGAACGTCAAGCCCAAAGAGCTAAGGAGCTTACTGAAACTACTACCACCATAGATGATGATAACCAAGAAGCTGAGAGATTAAAGGATACAACACAGGGTTCTCGTTTCAGTTCTTTCGATCATAACGTAGAGAGTCATAATTCACCGGTTTGATTTTCTCTTAGGAACTCACAAATTTTTGTAGTAGCTAGCATTTTTCTCTCCAGTTGTACATTCCAAATTTTTTATTAGTTTATTGTCACGTTGTATTTCTTAGCCAAAAGTTTTTTCTTCTTTCTGTTTAAATCCAAATTATACTCTTAAAGTTTGCAGGCTACATAAATTTTTTTTATACTAACCTATCCAATGTTAAATGTTAAATTGTTAATTTGACGAATTAAAAAAAATGATCTGATGAATTAATACTAACCAAATTAGAGTTAATTTCATATAAAAAATCAAATATCTTGATTCAAGCATAAAATTTAACAAAACGAAATGAAAATTTATTATTCTTTTAGATAGGATTAAAAAAAAAAAAAAAAAAATGATAGGAGTTTCACTTTATCTTGGATAAGGTGATGTATCCTTGAGTAAAGTTATAATTTAATTTTCAATTTTGATTTTTGTGTTAAAATATAAATAGAGATTGTTTGATGTGTAGGTTGTAGCCATGCGGGAGAACAGGTGGCTAATGTTAAAAATCTACCATGTAGCATATTGGTTTATAAAAATTAAAACTTTAAAATATTTTTTGACAAAGTTTAGCTACAAAATTGGTTGTAGCAACCTTATTCAATAAAATAAACATTACTATATATACTAAAAATCTAACTATCGAATTTCAAGTTTTTTATGCTCTTATTAAACATGTTAAATTTTGTGTTAATTAGACATTACATACTATATAATTTTTAAGCTTATATTATTATGCATAATTTTAAATTATAAAAACTTGCAATTTAAATAATTTATTGATGACATAGCTATTGATTTTTAATTTTCTAGAAATTTTACAAGCACGAAAAATATAAGAAAAAGATGTAATTCAATGGTGAATTTGTCAAAATTCACCTTCAATAAAAATATATTGAGTAAGGTTGTAGCCTTAAGTTACAACTAATTTTGTAACTAAATTTTGTCTAACATATTTTGCCACAAATAATTTATGATTTTCTATTGGTCTAATATTCTGGAAACTTTTTTAGAGTCGAAAAAAATAATTCAAAATCCTTTTTTATCTTTTAAACCACTTATTTTCATACAATTTTAGAAAATGCTAAAGCTAATATTAAATCATACAAATTAATGTGACAATGATTAGATTGGTGGGTTTCAACCGCCTAATAAATAAGTGTTTGATTTTTTATATGTATTATTGGTGAGAAATCAGTTTATAAACTTTATGAAATGAACTATGTAAATTCTTAACAGTCTTCTACAATTTTGGGTCTATTTGTGATGGGGTTCCTTTTTTATAAAGGAGAATAAAACTTTTTTAATGGCGGCCTTAGGCCTAAGACTTGAGCCACGACTGAAAGTTTGGATAAATTACCATTTTTATCCCTAAAATTTAATGTTTTACCATCTATCTATAATTATAATTTTCTTCTAAAAAAAAAAATCTATAAAAACTACATATATTTTACTCAAAAAAAAAATTATAAAAACTAAAGATATTTGATTTTTTTATAGATCTTATAATATTTTACCACATAAACTTTTAAGGTATTTTTACACATCATAATTCTTACATATATTTTTAATTGAATTTAAACTCTATTCCATATTTGAACTCTCCACTAAAATCTTGGCATATTATATTTTCTTTAAATGTTTGAACATATAGTTTTTACATACAAACATTATCATTTATTGACTAATATTAAAAGAGTAATGCTACAAATACAAATTATTTTACAACATTTTTACAAACTGCTGATGTGGCAAATTCTAACTAGTTCTAATATGGGTCTATTATTAATATCACATTTTTACTTATAATAACTATTAAGAAAATACTAAAATCACATTAGCAGTTTATAAAAATATTGTAAAATAATTTGTATCTGTAACATTATTCAATATTAAAATATGTGTTTTCATATACAGACACTATCCTAATAAATGCCCAATATTAAAATATATGTTTCCATAAACAAACACAATCATAATAAATACTTATTAATAATGTAATAATTATTATAATTATCAAATTTCATATATAGATAAAATAATAAATAAAAAGAAAAGAATCATATTAGGTTACTTTTCTGTGCATTAAATGAATTACCAACTAATAATATATATAAAAAATAATAGCAATTAAATAAATGTCTTTTTTTTTTTTGAGAAAGAAATAAATGTCAATTAATAATTTAAATACCTAAATAATTAATAATAACAATAATTATATATTTAATAGTTCCATATAAAATACAATAGTAATGAATATTCATTAATATTTATCATAATGATAAAATTTCATATTTAATATTATTTCATATACAAACACAATTATAATAAAGGTCAATTAATAACTATAATAATATCAAATTTCATATTTATATACAAAATAAAAAATTGAGAAAATCATATTTTTATTAAAATTTCTTGTGCATTCCATGGGTCACTAGCTCGTTTTAATTCTTAAATTATAGTATTTTTATCAAGTTTATTCTTTCATCCATTGTCATTTATAAAATTGCAGCAAATTCAATTTCAATAAATCGTTGCCACATAATATATCGGTGATCACTAAACTTCACATTAGTTTTATAAACTGTATGGAAGGACCAATTTCACAAAAGTACAATGATAAATAAATAAATAAATAAATAAATAAATAAAAAGGAAAAATGTCACAATTCACCTTGTGGACGACCTAATTGTTTCGATTTGGCGAAAAGCACATTTTAGTCCTTACATTTTTAGGCGATTTCTATTTTAGTCCCTACATTTTATCTTCACCGCTTTTAGTCCTTATCCTGAAAAACAGTTCTCGTTTTGGTCTCTGCCGTTACATCAAAAACGGGTATTGCTGACGTGACAAACGGAAATAATAAATAATATTTATTTAATGTCCACGTGGCCTAATTAATAATAAATAAATATTTTTTGGCATTAAAAAATACCACGTCAGCATATAAATTAAAAAAATAATTTATTAATTTTAACTAAATAAAAAAATTAAAAATAGAATCAAAAATTAAAAATCTTATAAATTGAGATTTAAGTGTGTCTTGAATAAGATCAACAAGAACACAAACTTAAATCTAAGTAGACAAACTCAGAAATTAAAAAAAAAAAAAAAAAAAAAAAAAAAAAAAAAACTTAACCCCTAAGATCAAAGTATACCTTGAAGAAGATCAAAATGAACATAATTCCAGATCCAAGAACAAGGAAAGAAAAAACACAGTTTCAAAAAAAAAAAAAGAAAAAAGAAAGAAAAAGCACCCATCGGCTTCGGCCATTTCTTTCTCTCTCTGTTCAGCTAAAACGCAACAATGGCGACGACCATGTTCAGGAGGGCACTCCCACGCACCTCCGCCTTATCTCGATACACATGCGCCCGAGCTCATGCAAGCGAGGTCAAAGCTCTGCAAGTCGAACAAAAGGCACGCGCCTCCACGGCGCTCAAAACCTTCTCGATCTACCGCTGGACCCTGGAAAACCCGACGAAGCTGGAGCTCTAGGACTACCAGATCGACCTCAAGGACTGCGGGCCCATGGTCCTCGACACCCTAATCAAGATCAAGAACAAGGTGGACCACGCTCACGTTCCGGCGATCGCACCACGAGGGGATCTACGGGTCCTGTGCCATGAACATCGACAGCTGCAACGAGCTCGTGTGCCTCACGAAGATCGAGTCCGAATCGTCAGCCTCGATGATCACGCCGCTGCCGCACATGTTCGTGATCAAGGACTTGGTGGTGGATATGACGAACTTCTACAACCAGTACAAGAGCATTGAGCCATGGTTGAAGAGGAAGAACCCGCCGGAGACGAAAGGGAAAGAGGTTTTGCATGCAGAGTAAGAAAGATAGGGCGAAGCTAGATGGAATGTACGAGTGTATATTGTTAGTGGTGGTTTGGATTTGGAATTGGCAATGTGTGTATATGGGTGTTTTTTCTTTCTCTGTTCTTTGGGTTTTTTTTTTTTTTTTTTTTAATTTCTGGGTTTATGTAATTGGATTTAAGTTTGTGTTCTTGTTGTTCTTGTTCAAGACACACTTAAACCTCAATTCATAAAATTTTTAATTTTTTATTCTGTTTTTAATTTTTTTATTTAGTTAAAATTAATAAATTATTTTTTTTAATTTATATGCTGACATGGCATTTTTTAATGCCAAAAAATATTTTTTTTTATTATTAATTAGGCCATGTGGACATTAAACAAATATTATTTATTATTTGCCGTTTGCCACGTCAGCAATATCCGTTTCTGATGTAACGGCAAGGACCAAAACGAGAACCGTTTTTTAGGATAGGGACTAAAAGTGATAAAAATAAAATATAGGGCTAAAATAAAAATCGCCTAAAAATTTAGGAACTAAAATGTGCTTTTCGCCTTTCAATTTTGAATAATAATATATAGATGCTTTTGCGGGATTTCACTCGGTTCCCAATAAGTCAATAGTAAAATAGATCATCCTTCATAAAAAGAAAAGGTAAAATAGATTATCCACATTTTGATTCCAACACGGTTACTGATTAAAAAAAATACTAATAATGAATTAATTAAGTATAAACAAAAACAACAAAAAAATCGAGAGTGGACCCAGACGCTATAATGCGAGTTGGATTTGCTCTGCATGTTTTTAAGGAAATGGGCCTCCATTTCGGTTTGCGTCTCTTACCTATATTGAACCTGTCATCCTTTGTTAATTGTTAGTATTGTTATAATTAATTATTTATATTTCGTTTATAAAAAATAAAAAATTAATTATATTTCTTTTTTTTTTTTTTTTATGGTAAGATGATATATATTTCAAAGTACAAGGATGTGATAAACTTATTACGTGCTCTTTTTATATAACAATACCTTATTATTTTATTAAAAAAAAATCTCATTATTTAAATTTATAACGATTCATAGTTTATATGAAAAAATAGAGTATCATATCTCTATATTATAGGGTACTTTTATTATTATTATTATTATTATTGGATAATTTAATAGGTAGGGGTGTACAAAAATTTAAACTTTTGATGTCATAATTGAAAGCATATGAAGGTGTAAGTTGAGCAATAAAATTCTTGGTAAATAGGAGCGATATCTTTAGGTAACAATTACATACAAAATCCCTCTCGTACATGAATGAGTCTCACACTTGTAAGGTTCACATTCATACATGTGAGATAGACATTGTATGCAACCGTTATAAAAAAAATAACAAATCCAACAAACAACCCACTCAACTAATTAACTTGTCAAAACTCTTCGCATTTGTATACAAGATCCAAGCATATAAACTAGACATGGCCAACAACTTTGTAACTTGGGTTACTATCCAATTATTTTTCATTAGAAAGAACTTGGATTTGGATCCACTCTTCCGCCATTTGTAAGGAAAAAAAAAATTACAGACATGAATGCGAGAATGATATCATATACATGCAAAAATTAAATTTTGATTATGAAATGGAGAGAACTTAATTTTTTGAAGTTCTTAGAATAAATTCATTCTAGAATTTTTGAATCCATTCATTTTAAAATGAGTGGATTTAATGTTGTCATGTTTCATCAACATTTAAACAAATGTTAACTATTATTATATTGATAGCTATTTAAATTATTTATAATTTGGTAAAATCTAATTTACTTGTTTTAAAATAAATGAATAAAATTTAATTTTTAAGTATTTTATAGAGGAGTTACCTTTGCAAACCCCAAACATCCTCATCCATTTCAAACACGTGTTGCCCACTTAAAGAAATTTTTTGAAGACAATGAATCTTCAACTCTCTAAAATCAAGTCTTGCCCCGATTTACCTTCTCCTTTGGATCAGATTGGACTATTTCCATTTAAGTATATATTTATGTCATAAGAAAAGATATGATATATAATTAGATTCAACGGATTTGATAACAAATGACATTGACAAGCATATCCCATCTGAAAAGGAAATAAAATGTGAAATTGTCGAAGTTGTAATGTTGTATACATACATGTGAACAAGGTAGTCAATACCATACCGATACCAGCCATACCGGTATGTATACCAGTATCGAAACATCAATGTTTCGTACCGGTTTAAATACCGGCCATACCGGCCATGTACTAGTCATACTGGCCAATTTCGGGCAATACTGGCTGGTACATGAATTTTTTTTTTTTTTTTAAGTTTTTTAATTTTTGAATTTTTGTTAAGGCGGAATGGTAACTCATTTGCATTAACTTATTAGTATTATTTGTTTTTTTAGTATGTAATGGTAACTTTTAAGCTTTCTATTTTTTATATTGTGTTTTTTTCTTTCTTCTTTTAATGGATACTAAAGTCTAAAATCATGAATAATTAACTCTGAATTGAGGAAATATTTTATGGTAAACTTTTATATTTATTATAATACACACACACATACATGCATATATATATATATATATATATATATATATATATATATATATTTATTTATTTATTTATAAATATAAAAAATAGCGGTAAACTCGAAACAGTACACCGGTATTGACCGATATCTGAAATATATCGTATCACTAGTAAAACCGGTACAGCCTCTGGTACAGTATTGACTCCCTTCCATGTGAATGGAATCAAACATTTATAAATTTTAGAAGGTTTTTTTGGATATACACTACTGTCAGCTTCTTTAAGATTTTTTCTTATCTTCCCGTGTGTGTTTTAAAAATATTTAATATTCTAAAAAAAAAAAAGAGTTCAATTAGAAATATTGTACATTCTCTGGTCTCATTATGATCCTCCTGTTGTCCACTGCTATCCTAAATGTCTAAGCAACTAAAGCATGGGAGTGCAGTTTAGAAGTGTCATTATGAACACCAGAATTTGGCGTCTCTAAAATCTAAATGGGATCGTCACCAAACTAACATACTAGATACCTGTGGAGTTTCAAAGTCATATAAGCCACCATTAAGCTCAACTTGCAAAATCATATATATTCAATCAATTCCATATTATTATTTCCTCTCTTTCTTTTTCTTTTCTTTCTTTTTTTTTTTTGGTATGTGTGTTATCGTTTCTATATTTTATGAAGGATTATTTTGGGGGTGGGGGGGAGTAAATGAATAGAAAATTTCTATTTCGGATTTACTTTTGTTTTTCTTAATGGTTTTGTAATACATTATTATTATCCTATATATAATTTGATAAGTTTGCCTATAGCTAGCATTGAAAAGAAAACTTCGAAACAATACACCGCTTTAGATTCCGAAAGAGTTTCTTTTTTGGCTGAATGATTATTCCAAAATTTGACTTCTTGTTTTATTCATTGGGTTTGTTTATTTAAATTTTGGTGCGAACCCTTTATCTGAATTGACCTAATATTGTATATTGCGGAGGTTGTGTAGAATTTTATTAAGTACTATTTTTCAGTTAGCTGAAAACTATGGGTTTAAGTTGGAGGTATACATGTACGCCGGCTAGTGAATGCCGCCGGAAATTGTTTACTTCTTTTAATTATCTGAACTTTTTGACAAGACAGAAGTCGCTGCCGGCTACCCTCAATTTCCACTTTCTCTACCATTACACTCCAATCAAAGATTACCATTTATCACTATACTTCTAGATTTTTTTTTTTTCCTACTCAAATAAAAAAGTTACACATTGTTAATGGAAAATGTACGGTTTTCTTGCATGCATTGATTTCTTAGTTTTAGATAAATGGAAATTGTATGGGATCAAAGATGGCCAAAGAATATCTTGTATGATTTTTTTTTTTTTTTTGGGGGGGGGGGGGGGGGATGTATCCAATTTATTTATTTATTAGAGTACGTTTGTATTAGTTATTTACAGAAAGTTTATTTGTTAAACTTTAATAAAAATGTAATCATAATTAGGAAATATAGGAATCAAGTAAAAAGTAAAAAAAAAAAAAAAAAAGGTTGAAAAAACCCTAATCCAAACTCACAATGTTTGGTAAACAAAAAACAAAAAGAAGCCAAAAAAGAAAAACCCAAAGGAAATGACAATTAGAATGCTCAAATAATACATGTGGCGGTTGCAGTGCTGAGAAGGTATGGTACACATGGTTAATGATGTCTTCTAAATTGTTTTGGCTTGTTTTGTCCATAGCCATGAATAACAAGACAAAGCTAGCGTGGCCATTTAACAACATTTTTGTCACATGAATGAATAAACTTATAACTAATTAAGATGCTCATAATTTTCTATGATAAATAAAGACTAAGATGCTCTCATGCTTATCCAACTAACACGATCAAAAATATACTTATCCTGCAATATGATCAAAAGTCATAAGTCATGTGATCTCTGCTCACGCATGCATGTTGCCCTTAATTTTGGTCAGACATGAGGCAATTTCAGCCGCCCCCATATCACCCGTGGAAGTTGTGGCACCATTATCATGTTCATGGTAACTAAAATATTCTCCAAATTAAGTCAACTCAGCTCATTTTAATGGTATTAACAAAGAATTACGAGTGAATTCCAGTTAGTTCAATTAGTAAAGTTCATATTTTCAAATAAAAAATTTGAAGTTCAAATCAATTGTTATTTTGGTTTGATGATAGAAAACAATCATTATGGAGTGGACACTATAAAGATTGAATATTTTTTTAATTAATAAAAATCTTTTCTTTCTATATCAAAAGATTTAAATTTGAGGACGAAGTCATGAAGGTTACGTACGTGGCAATAGTGTCATATACAAAATGAAGAAACCCACACACCTCTGACTTTCCGTTGCTGCTAGCCTGATGGCTGATACAACTGGTTTTTTGCATTTGTAATTTTAAATCTTCTTCTTTCTTCGTTTTATATTCACGACTAGTTCTAAACTATTCGTAAACTTCATTGATGAGTCAGTTAATTAATACTCAAACGTTACAATATAAAATAGATAGGCTAAACGTTTTTGCTGTGCAAATAGCACCCTAAGACTTAAATCAATAACAGTAAATAAGCAGAAATTAATTAACAAGCACATACAAGAACACAAGAATTTACGTGGTTCAGCAAACTGCCTACCTCCACGAAGATGATAGAGAAATTTCACTATAGAAAAATAAGGAGATACAATAGTGCATAAGAACACTCTCAAAAAACTCAAATCCCAATACACCCTAACTCTCTCTCACCCACAAGACAAGAAAATACTATTCTTCTTCTTATGTGGCTACTGCTAAGGTTTTAAGAATTACTCTAATTCAATCTCTAAATTTACCATTCAACACAAACCTAATATATATATATATATATATATATATATATGTTATAGGTCAGTTGTACTAGGATTTGTATTCCTAGTGGCTTGTGGCAATTCAAGCCACAGACACGGGCCCACTTCAACAAATCTCTACCTTGGCTTGAATTGATCAAACTATACGAGCAAACTCCTCCATCGCCTCCACCTTAGCCCTTAAGAGCTCACAAGCTGCAAACAACAACCAAGTCCAAGTAGCCCTTGAACTTGTTTGTTGGAACTGGCTTTGTCAACATACTAGAGGATTCCCAAGTCTTATTCTTTTGTAGTGAACCCATCTCTTCTACATCCTTGTAAGTCAATGGATCTCCACTACTAGTTAAGAGAGCAAAGCTAACCATGTCTTCTAAGCCAAATCTCTAAGGTGCTTTGTGAACCTGCTTCTCTCTACCTTTAGCAATTGAATAAAACTCTTCTTGTTGTTGTTGTGGATCAATCTCAACATCACCCTTATCACTGGGTGAACTATTCTCGTCAAGCTTCACCTCAACAATTAATTTCTCATGTGGACTATCATCACATGTCTCTACTTCATTCTGTTTCAATATAAAGGCTTCATCAAATATGATATCTCTGCTGGTCACCGTTTTCTTTGAGATTGGATCCCAAAGCATATAGCCTTTAACACCTTTTTCAAAACCAAGAAATATGCATTTTCTTAACTTCGAATCCAATTTAGAATGCTCTCTACTCTGCATATGCACATAAGCTGGACAATCAAATATTTTTAGACTCGAATAATCAACTGGTCTACCTGATCAAACCTCTTTTGGAATCTTGAAATCAATGGCTGATGATGGAGATCTATTAATAATGAAGTTTTCTGTGTAATTGACTCTGCCAAGAACACCTCGGGCATCTGCATTCAATCTCATGCATCTGGCTCTTTTTGCTAAGGTTTTGTTCATTCTTTCTGTAACCCCATTCTGCTGTGGAGTTCCTTTAATTGTGAAGTGATGAGTAATGCCTTCTAATTCACAAAATCTTATGAATTCTTTATCTCTATACTCTAGTCCATTATCTGTTTCAAGGTATTTTATTTTCCTGCTAGTCTAATTCTCAACCTGTGCTTTCCACTTTTTAAATATGCCAAACGACTTATGTTTCATAAAATAAATCCATACCTTTCTAGAGTAGTCATCAATGAAATTGACAAAATACTGAGCACCACTATGAAAAGAAACTGATACTGGACCCCAAACATTTAAATAAATGTAGTCAAGAACACCCTTACTTGTATGAGAGCCTGTCTTGAAACTGACTCTATGCTGCTTCCCATACACACAATACTTGCAAAAGTCTAGTTTGCATGTTTTCACTCATTTCAATAAATTTCTCTTATGCAACTCTAACATACAACGTTCACCAATATGGCTAAGTCACATATGCCATAATTTTGTGTCATCAGTGCTGGACTCCATCGGAGTGGTGATTGCAACTCTTCCTACAACAGTGTTCCCAATCAATTTATAAAACGTGCTTACTTTCTGTCCCTTCATCACCATCAAAGCACATTTGGTAATCTTCATGATTCCACCATTTGATGAGTATGAATAGCCCAAATCATCCAATACTCCTAAAGAAATTAAATTCTTTCTAAGATTTGGAACATGTCTGACATCACTAAGAACTCTCACAACTCCATCAAACATCTTGATCTTCATGGTACCAATTCCTATAACCGGGCATGTAGCATCATTATCCATTTGGACCATACCACCGTTGTAAGGCTTATACGTGTCAAACCAATCTTTCTTTGGAGTCATATGATATGAGCATGCTGAATCTAAAACCTAAGATTCTGATAGAACATTGTTACTTGATGAAACTAAAAGTAAATCTGCACCAACTTTACTGTCATCTGATGTTTCTTTAACAACACTAGCTGATTCTAGGGGCTTCTTTCCATTCTTATTCTCCTCTAAATGCTCTTTCAACTCTTTACACTGATTCTTGTAGTGCCCTTTCTTGTGACAATAACAGCACTCTACATCTTTTTTTGTACGTGATTTAGACTGTGATCTATTTCTGTTGGAGTTCCGTTCTCTTGACCTGCTTCTACCCCTATTGCTTGACTCAAACTCTACAATAAGTCCATCAGCCTGAGAGCCATCACCATCTTGCTTCATCTTTATGTGTGACAAGATAGCACTGGTCACCTCCTCGAGTACTATAGTCTCTTTCTTGTACATCAACATAGTCACTAGATAATCAAAATAAGTAGGAAGCGACGCTAATAAGAGTAACGCTTTATCTTGATCCTCATAATTCACCCCAAAACTTGATAGTTGGGTGTTCAACATGTTAAACGTGTTGAGATGCTCCAACAAATCTGAACATTCCTTCATATGCAAACTATACAGTTACTTCTTCATGTACAACTTGTTCGTCAGATTCTTTCTTATATAAAGACCTTCTAATTTTTCCCAAACCTCATTTGCGATCTTTGTTTATAGGATGTTGTGAATGACCTCATCACCTAGGTTGAGATGAATAGCGCTAGCTGCTTTCTTATTCATCTCTACCTATTCTGCATCCTTCATCATTTCTGGTTTCTTCTCCTTCCCAAGCAAGGCCTTATGAACTCCTTGTTAAATTAGGAGATCCTTCATCCGCATTTGCCAAAGAGAAAAATTTCCCTTACCACAAAACTTCTCTACATCATACTTTGTACTTGACATCTTTACTGTATTCAAAGAATTGAATCCTAACCTTACTTTGATATCACTTGTTGGGTCTCAAATAATATTATCAATAATATTAGCAATTCAAAATAGCAATTACACACAAGAATATAAATATTTACGTGGAAAACCCTTTCTCTTTAAGGGAAAAAACCACATGACAAACTCCAAATAATTTCACTTTATCAAATCAATTACAATAATTCTTGTGTATATTTCATGATAGAAGAAAAATCTCCCTTATTTTTCTTTGCTCTCACACACAAACTAATTATCTCTTTCAAAGGTAACAACACTTTACTTTCTCCTCCTTGGCTGTCTTCTCAAAGGCGGCAACCCTTTGCTCTCTCCTCGTTGGCTATCTTCTCAAAGGCAGCAATACCTTACTCTCTCCTCCTCTTGCATTCCTCCGAAGCGAAAATCCCTTCTCTCTCTTGATTTCACGCTCTATTTCCATCTTCCTATAGGGAGGACTCTTTGGCCAAAGCCCTCAAATTCTTTGCAACATTGTCTATTTATAAGACTTTTTTGCAATTCTTTCTTGGACTAGGAATACATTACCTCTTTAACAAAGAGTCTATTTCCTCCTGGATTAGGAATACATTACTCTTTAACAAGGAATAGACTTCCTTCCACATCAAAAAATAGTCTTTCCTTCTACAATAAGGAAACCCAAATTAATTTTTCCTTATTCAACTAGGAAACCTAATTAGCTATCCAAGTCACAATTGGAATTTGAGACAATTTCCCAACAGTTCTAACAACTTTACCCCTTTATTATAAAATGTTTACTTCACATGTATATACACTTAAATTAGGTTAGAGTAAAAATTCTATCTTGTATCAAAAAAAGAATAATTAAACAGTAACATGATGTTCGATCTCCATTTCAAATCCGTTTTATTTAAAACTGATAGAATGTATTCATGGTTAATATTCTTAAATAGAATAGTGTATAGAGTCTATGATTCATTGCACATGCTTTGTATATTCAGAATTATTTCGAAACTCCATCTCTTGTAATTTACCAAATACTCAAAAGTTAAAGAGATTTTCAGCTTTTTTTTTTTTTTTTTTTTTAAGAAGAAAAGAGATTTTCAGTTAAAACTATTATATTTCAAAAACTCGACGAAAGCTCTATAGGTAAATTTACTTTCTTACATCAAGTTATCAATTGGTAAAGTATCTGATAGTTGAATAAGAGATTTAAGGTTTAGTTTCCGTCTATATAAAAAACCGATTAGTGTCTTGGTCTAATGATAAAGATTTATCATTATAAACAGACACTATAAGTTAAAACTCTCTAAAAAAAATCAACACTAGAAGGTCATTAAATATCCATTTGTAAGAATAATATAATAAAATTTGTACAAATTCTAGAATCATCGTATTCAATTAACTTAAGTATTTTTTATCCATGAGCCAGCGCATCAAGATTCAGGATCTCTAAAGCTCCCTAAGATCTTTAAAGCTCCATAATACTTGCCATTTTATGAGTAGCAATGGTTGATCCACATACACTTTGATTGTTGGCCTCATATATATTCATATCAATGTATTTGTATTTTGTATATATAAAATTTTATTAGACAAAAACCATTAAAAAGTAAAAATAATGTTGGACCTTTCACATGTGTAGTGACAAAAGTTAACGCAGAATTATTTTTCCAATCATGACCATTTCAAAGATTAAAAGTCGAAACATCTTGTTTTTCTTTTTCTCAAATTCTTCGAATTTATTTACGTAATTATAAGGACCAATTATAATTGTGCATGCCCAAGAAAGTTGCTTAGTTTTCAATACACACCATGAGACTTCCATAAACAACGGAGGTAATTTACATCCTCAGTGTAAACAGGAGTTTTCAGTGAGGGTTTAAAATAAATCCGCCAGTTCCCATTTCAAATCCAGCAAAGTCATGAAATTCTGCTGGTGACAATTTCTTGGACTGGGCAATACAGCCATCATTCACGTGCCGAAAAATAAATTGTTTACAAATTAAGTGCATGCATGTTGAGTTTTTCAAAATTAAATATTCTAGAAAAATCACATGCAACCTGCTTTTTTTCAATGAAGGCACAGACATTTTGAATAAAAGTTTATATGCTTTTCAATAAACAACAAAATTATGTTCAATTCTCTTAATTGTCAAATAAAAAATGTTTAAGTCATACAAAATGAATATGATGAATCATGATTGGGTTTCAAATTATGACTCTTCAATTCTCTTTAGAGTTAATAGAAAATTAGAATTATCAATTGTTGATTGAAACATTTAATATTAATGTGTAAATTGGAAAAGCTCCAATTGGTAGCATGTTCTTATCCATTATCTGTGCGTTCAAGTTAACTCAAAAGATAAAATGATTGCCAAAGGCCTTATAGTTGAATTGGCATTTCTCCATGCACAAAGTGCTTGGAGGTCTAGGGAAGAAAGGGTTCGAACTGCGGGGTTAGCAGCATGTTGTAATTATCTTTCTAATAAAAAAAAAAAGAAGATAAAATGATTAAAATCTCTTATCATTAAATAAGGCTGTCTAAAAAAATGAGGAAAAAAAAAAAAGTTTCCTGGTATGATGGTAAAGAATGGTATCATGTTCCATGAAGCCCAATTCCATAGATTTCAAATAACATCAAATCTATTTTTTAATAAAAATGAAAAAAAGAAAAAGAGCTATTCATTTCCTTTTTTTTTTTCAACCTAAATTTTTGGTTTGGCGCATCATTATGAACAGTTTCTTTTTGGTAGCTATTGTGTTGTTTAGTACAGCACATTAAGTTTCAAATATAGCCTTTCACTATCGATATGATTTGAAAAATTGGAAGGGCAAAGGTTGGGGTTTAAGTCTCTAGCAGAGGCGGCTTGATGCATTTGGAGACCTAAGGCGAAAATTGGTTATCATGTTTCATATATAAAATTACTATTAATCAATATGAACTATGTAGAATTTTTTTTTATTTAAAGTTTATAAACAAAAAAAAAAAAAAAAAATTGACAAAACTTTTTACATTTATTGATATGCCAGATTGATAGTAGTGAGTAAAAGAGTGATGTCAATAGTGAATCTAGTTGAAAATTAGTAAAAGTTTACTAACTTGACTATTGTCAAAAATTTTGTGATTTTTTTTTTCTTTTAGAAGTGCTACATTCAAAATATTTTTCATGACAAATCTTAGGTGTTAAGTTGCTTTTTGTTTTCTAGTTGAACCTACCATTAAAATTATTTTTTTATTATTAATAACAACCTTTAACAATCTGGAATTAAAATTTTTTGTAAAAATGTTGTAGACATAACATTTCTTTCTCTTTTTATTTGTTTTTCATTTGATAAGAAAATATTATTTTATTTATTGGTTAATATTTTGGCTTTATTAATATTATTGGTTAAAATTTAGGGGCCTTTTTTGCACTTGGGGCCTAAGGCGGCTATATCAATGGCTTATACCATTGAGCTGGCCCTAGTCTCCAGGAGGGAGCTTCACACACATTTACATTTAGATTAGGTTAGAGTAAAAATTATATTTTGTATAAATAAATAAATAAATTGGGAGGAGATCACCACTCATTGTGTTGTCCTTGGATTGAACAAGGGCCATTGTCAAAGGGCCCAAAAGCTAAGAATGAAACGTGTAACGACCAATTTTAAATTTTTAATTGACCACTTCTAGCCATCACCGCCCTTTTTTTGGCTGAAGAAAAAACCAAATGATTAAGATGATTTCCTAAGATTGGCATTTTTTCTGTTCACTTTCTTAAAGGGAAATAAGTTTGAAAAGTATATTCAAACAATCTTGTTGGAATATCCAAAATTTATCAACAATTGAACAATATAGGGCCAAGTGGGCCCAACATAATTTAAAAAGTTGAACTATGTGCAAGCCCATCAACGTTTTCTTCTCAGGTTCAAGACGCAAGTCCAACCCATTTTCCTTGAGTTATAGTCCGGCCTAATCAAGATTATAGAAATACCAATCCATAATAATGCTCAAAGAAAAGTGTACACAATCTAGAACTCTACATTTCCTACCAAAAAAATTCCAACTATCGGATACTTGCTAGAGATGTTGGCAAATCATCTAATGAAATTGTATCAGTATTCTACAACAACAACTAAGACTTAACCGATTATCAAAAAATACAACTGAGACTTAACCTCCAAAACTTCGATATCAGTTATGAATCCTTAAGAAACAATAAACTCCTCAAATTCAGAAAAATTGGAGCTTTGCTAATAATGTTTCTCTGTATTTAAATCTAAATGGTTACCCTGCTAGTACTCATTTCTAGAGCATATGATAAAATATAAATCATGTTTATATTTTTCACTGTTTACGTTTGTGCATATAAAAATGAAGCTCTAGTCGTTTCGCCAAAAATTAGTGACACAAGTCATTTTGCCAATGATGGTGCAATTGAGCCCTCTTCAAAAATCTGTCCTCTCCCAGGAAAAATCTGTGCTCGATTCGAAATGCAACAAAAACTAGCTGGAATTGCTTGGTTTCCATGGGACTTGGTCGTCTTAACCACTACCATGTGTTTGTCAATAAATAGATGAGTATTCATGAACAAATTCGTGTTGGATACCATGTTAGTCCAAGCTCATTAATTATGTGCATGCATTGTGTTTTGTCTTTATATTTCATAAGCCTGATAATGGCCTCTGCCTTTTTGGCTAATTGGTCCCATATGATGTGTGCTGCTTATTGTAACTACTCAAATTTCATGTCTGTAGGCCTGTGTGCCTGTAAAGTCCATTTCATTAGTTCCATATGTTTCCACTTTCACATTTTTCTAATAAAAAAAAGCATGTGATTGAATGAATCATGCGGTGGCTAAGAGTTGTGCATGCACTATGAGATGTAGAAGGATGTTATCTGCATACATGGATATGTTTGCTTCCACAAACTATGCAATCAACTTCAGGAACCAATTGCTGAGAAATACACAAACACAACCTAAAATGCCTATTATATTAAAGGGTAAAACGTCAGTAAGACAATTTGGAAACTCCTACTCCCTTCAGCTGGTTGGTATGATCTGCTACTGCTACACATATGTTTGTATTTGCCTGCCCCACCAATCAAATTCTCATGAAATCATACCACAAATTATGATAGGTGCTGGAAAGTGGAGAAAGTTACCAACTTTGTAAGGCTCTAACATTCTACTTATCTTGAGAGCGAAGGGAAGTAAAACCTGTTGGAACATTTTAATATTAAATAAATAAAATGAATAAATGTAATAACATAAATGTAAAGATGTGGGAGTAAATATGGGAGATAAGGAGTTAGTGAAAATGTTTAATCCCACATTGAAAAAGAGAGAGACTTTTTTATTCTTTTTAATTGTGGTGATTAATGGGCTAAAATGTATTGACTCAGATATTGGGCTAGATACGTGCACAAGGGGAAGGTGAAGAGTGGAGGTATCAAAATACACACAAATAAAAAATTAGAGAGATTCTTGGCAAGGAAGGATGTTATTTCTGTGGAGTTTTGAGCTTGAACACTTTGTGTAGAAGTTGTTCTAGTCATACGACATTTGTTGGGCTGTTGTATCCTGGGGGAGACAAGTCATAGAAGGTCTACACCGGTTACAAAGTTTAGCCAACCAAGAGCTTGAATCTCCTTAAAAAGAGCAAATGCCGCGTCTCAATCCAAGTTTGCACCAACAATTTTAAGGAGATTCAACACATGGAGCCTACACAAGAGAAACCAAATGAGCCTGTTGGAGATCTTAACAAGCCTTTTCGCTTTAGGGGGTTCCCTCCATCAAGAAAAAATAGATAAGTATACAAAAGATGAGTATAACTGTCGCTCTTATCTATTGAATTGTCTTGTCGATAATTTCTATGATTATTATGATACAACTTACAATTCTGGTAAGAAAATTTGAAAATTTTTACAAAGTAAGTATGATACCGAGGAGGCAGGTGCAAAGAAGTATGCTGCTAGCAAATTTTTCCGTTACCAAATGGTGGATGGAAAATCAGTGGTGGATCAAGCACAAGATTTCCAAATAATTGTAGCAGAATTGAGATCCGAAGGCATAAAGATTGGGGACAACTTGGTGGTAGCTGGCATAATTGACAAACTACCACAATCTTGGAGGGAGTTCCAAAAGACTTTGCGGGACAAACAAAAGGAGACATCCTTGGAGACTTTGATTACACGCATCCGTGTGGAGGAGGAGGCTAGAGGACAAGATGTACTCATGACACAAGAGAGCAATGGTAATTCCACCACAAAGGTAAACCTTATTTCAGCTAATAATAATATGCCTAAAAATCATTTTTCTAGAAATAGTCAATTGAAGCCTAAAAAGAGAGCTTTTAAAAATAATAATAGACCTCAAGGAAGGGGAAACCTGAATAAAAATTACAATAAAAACCAATGACCCCCTTCACAAGATCAATTTAATAGATCCTATTTTGTCTGTGGTAAGAGTGGGCATATTGCTCAATTTGGCAAATTTCGGAAACGTGAATCTGTCCTACAGGCTAACGTAACCGAAGAGCCTTTAGTGGCTATGATTACAGACATCAATATAGTACAATATGTTGAAGGGTGGTGGGCAGATTTTGGTGCTAATAGGCACGTCTGCTATGACAAAAATTGGTTCAAGTTGTACACTCCTTTTGAAGAAGAAAAAACTATTATGCTTGGTGACTCTAGCAAAACCAAGGTTCTTGGGAGTGGTAAGGTTGAATTGAAATTCACTTCTGGGCACGTGCTAACATTGAAAGATGTTCTTTACACTCCGTCCATGAGGAAGAATTTGGTGTCAAGTTTTTTACTTAACAAGGCTGACTTCAAGCAAACTATGGAATCTGATAATTATGTAATCACTAAAAAGGGATTATTTGTGGGCTAGGGTTATGCTTGTGATGGAATGTTTAAATTGAATGTTGAGAATAATAAAGCATCTACCAGTTCAGTTTATATGCTTTCTTCTATTAATTTTTTAGCATGCTCGTTTGTGTCATATAAATAGTAGATATGTGGGAATCATGAGTAGTTTAGGATTAATTCCAAGACTGTCAAAAGATTTTGAAAAATGTGAAACTTGTAGTCAAGCTAAGATTACAAAAAGACCTCATAAAAATATTGTAAGAAATACCGAATTGTTTGAGTTAATTCACTCCGATTTATGTGAATTTGAGGGAATTTTAACTCGTGGTGGAAATAGATATATTATCATTTTTATTGATGATTTCTCAAAATATACAACTATTTATTTGTTGAAAAATAAAAGTGATACTTTTGAAAAAATTTCAAGATTTTTTAAAAGAAGTTGAAAATCAATTTGGTAGAAAAATAAAAAGAATAAGAAGTGATAGAGGCCGTGAGTATGAATCAAGTGCATTCAACTCATTTGTTCAGTCTTTGGGAATTATCCATGAAACTACTGCACCATATTCACCAGCTTCTAATGGTGTGGCTGAAAGAAAAAATAGAACTTTAATTGAGTTAACAAATGCCATGTTAATTGAATCTGGTGTACCTTTACATTTTTGGGGTGAAGCTATTTTAACTGCATGTCATGTTTTAAATAAGGTGCCACATAAAAAATCACACACCACACCTTTTGAGTTGTGGAAAGGACATAAGCCAAATTTGGGATATTTGAGAGTATGAAGTTGTCTTGCTTATGTAAGGCTTACTGACCCTAAAATGCCTAAATTAGGTATAAAAGCTACTACCTGTGCTTTTCTTGGTTATGCGATTAATAGTGCGGCCTATAGATTTTTTGATCTTGAAAACAAAATAATTTTTGAATCTGATGATGCAATTTTTCATGAAGAAAAATTTCCTTTTAAATTGAAAAATAGTGGGGGTGAAGAAAATATTTTGTCACAACCTAGTTCTTCTACTTCACATTTACAAAATCAAGAAAATTTAAATATGGAACCTAGAAGGAGTAAAAGAGCTAGAGTTGAAAAGGATTTTGGTTCTGATTATTATGTTTTTAACATTGAGGAAAATCCCCAAAATTTAAAAGAGGCTTTAACATCACCTGATGTTATATTTTGGAAAGAGGCTGTAAATGATGAAATGGAATCTCTAATTTCTAATAGAACTTGGAAATTAGTAGATCTTCCACCAGGTTGTAAGACCATAGGTTGCAAATGGGTCTTTAGAAAAAAAATTGAAACCGGATGGATCAATAGATAAGTTTAAAGCTAGACTTGTGCAAAAAATTTTAAACAAAAAGCTGATCTTGATTTCTTTGATATTTTTTCTCCGGTAACAAGAATTACATCTATTAGATTGTTAATTGCTATTGCTGCAATTTTTGATTTGAAAATTCATCAAATGGATGTAAAAACTGCTTTTCTAAATGGGGACCTAGTGGAAGAGATTTATATGGATCAACCTGAAGGCTTTGTAGAGCCTAGACAAGAAAGCAAGGTATGTAAGCTAACTAAATCCCTATATGGCTTAAAACAAGCACCTAAGCAGTGGCATGAAAAGTTTGATTCCTGCATGATTGAGAATGGTTATAAATCAAATAAATGTGATAAATGTATTTATTCTAAATCATGGAATAATTTACATATTATTATTAGCCTCTATGTTGATGATATGTTGATTTTTGGCTCAAATATGCATGTTATAAATGAGACAAAAAATATGCTTAAAAGCCATTTTGATATGAAAGATCTTGGTGAGGCTAATTTTATTTTGGGCATGAAAATTACAAAAGCATGTAATGGAATATATCTTGATCAATCACATTATGTTGAGAAAATATTGAGAAAATATAATTTTCATAATCACAAAAGTGTAGCTACTCCTTTTGATTCTAGTGTTCATTTATTTCCTGTGAATAATGATGATGAGATTTTTAATCAAAAGGATTATGCTAGTATTATTGGTAGTTTGCATTTTGCTACTGATTGTACTAGACCTGACATTGCATATGCAGTAGGAGTGCTTAGCAGATCAAGCCTAGTAAAGATCATTGGCTAGCTATTGAGCGAGTCATGAGATATTTAATTGGTACCAAAAACTATGGCTTATTTTATAAAAAGTACCTTATTGTGATTGAAGGTTTTAGTGATGCCGATTGAAATACTTAGTCAGGTGATTCTCTCTCTACCACTGGTTATATTTTTACCTTAGGTAGTGGTGCTATTTGTTGGAAATCTAAAAAGCAAACAATAATTGCTAATTCAACGATGGAAGCTGAATTAGTAGCATTAACTTCAGCTAGTGAAGAGGCAAATTGGCTTAGAGATTTGTTATATGAAATTTCACTTTGGGAAAAGCTAATTCCACCTATATTAATTCATTGTGATAGTACTGCCACAATTGGTAGAGTTAAAAACCGTTACTATAACAGTAAATCCAGACCTATAAGAAGAAAGCACAGTACCATGCGATCTTATTTGAGTGGTGGCATCATAACTGTGAATTATATTAAATCTAATGATAATCTTGCAGATCCATTTACCAAGGCCTTGGCAAAAGATAGAGTCTGGAATACATCAAGGGGGATGGGACTAAAGTCCATAGAATCATGAGTCATGTATGAGGATACCCAACCCGAGGACCAGAGATCCTGAGAATTGGGTTCAATGGGAAAAAACGAATCATCGTTGGTCGTAAGAAATGCACAATTTATTTTTCCTAATTATTTATTTTGTAAATAATTTTATAATTGTTCATCCCTATGATGTAAGTGCATTTATCCTATAATGTGGAGAGGATGAGTTAAAAAAACTCTTAGTGAAATTTGTGGCTCGTATGAGTGGGGTGTCAGAATTACAGGAGCACCCTTGACAAAATTTCACCTATGTGAGTGTGGGGGTGGGGCTGCTCCCTATGAGATTTGGACTTAGTCTCAAATACACTCATGAAACCAGGATCAGCACACGGCCGCAATGTGCTAGCTATAAAAGCTCATGTCAACACCTGGGTTATTATGTGTAAGCAGTGACACTTAATTTCCCTAAAGCAGTCCTAGTTCAAGTTGAAGACCACTACGACTCTAGAGTTGAGATCGCTATTTTACTAAGTGAAGGTTCAATGCAGAGCACACTTTCATGATGCATAGTGACTTGTCTTTGCCTGGTAATCTCTCTTTAACTAAAAAATTTAATATTAAAATGAGTGGGGGATTGTTGGAACATTTTAATATTAAATAAATAAAATGAATAAATGTAATAACATAAATGTAAAGATGTGGGAGTAAATATGGGAGATGAGGAGTTAGTGAAAATGTTTAATCCCACATTGAAAAAGAGAGAGACCTTTTTATTCTTTTTAATTGTGATGATTAATGGGCTAAAATGTATTGACTCAGATATTGGGCTAGATACATGCACAACGGGAAGGTGAAGAGTAAAGATATCAAAATTGGAAATGAATCAGCCTCTTGGATCCTCCTATTTGACAACCCATTCAGAGCAATTACCATATCCATTGGTGAGTAAATGGCCCGAATTAATACTCCATTTTTACTATGGAAAATAAAGAGCCATTAACCCACTTAATGGACTATCTGTTTGGGCCGTTTTATTCTTCAGAAACTCCTTATCAAACCATTTATTGTGTAACTCCAGCCCATCAGATTAATATCCAACAATTAATCTTGTAACACCCACTACATCAGAATAATGGACCTAATTAATCAGAATAAATTGGGTAGTAATTTCGTGAGGCCCATTGAGCCTATAAATAGACTCATTCAGACTCAATCCAAGTTACTGAAATCACAATACACACAAAGAAAAAATTAGAGAGATTCTTGGCAAGGAAGGATGTTCTTTCTGGTGGAGTTTTGGACTTGAACACTTTGTGCAGAAGTTGTTTTAGCCATACGACATTTGTTGGGCTGTTGTATCCTGGGGGAGACAAGTCATAGAAGGTCTGCACCGGTTACAAAGTTTAACCAATCAAGGGCTTGAATCTCCTTAAAGAGAGCAAGTGCCGCGCCTTAGTCCAAGTAGTGTTGTATAATTTCTCTCTTTAAAGTAATAAAATTCAGAAGTATTATTCAGTTTCTCTTTGTATTATTTCTATTATCATTGTATTTTGCACCAACAAAACCTTTTATAAGACCACAAATTAGTGGCTTTAATTGCCCGCATCTTCTCCTAGTTAGCCTCTGCAAATTCCAAAGATTATCTCAAACTAAGGGGAATGTAAATGAAAACGTTTTTGACTAGGAAGCACGGACACGGTTAAGGACACAGACATAATAGAAATCATGGTGAGGTATAACAGAATTCACTTCCCTCTATGATATAAATCATTGTTGGCAAGTGTTATTCTATACACCACTTCCCTTCCTTAGGGAACTCTCCTGGAAGCAAATGGATTGGCAAAGCAAATTCGAAGATAGACAGAATAAACAATGGCCCCAGTTTGGTTTCTTTACTCCAAAGCTAATCGCTGGGAAGCAACTGACAAGCTTGAGAACCTTGAGTTTCTTTTCTAAGTCATCAGAGAGATAGAGACTTGAGCATCTTTTAGTCAAGCGCATCATTTTGTACTTCTTGTAGCTAGAAAAAGGTAAGATCTGATGATCATATTTGTTTGTAACAGAAAGCACATGGCAACAAAAATAATTGCACACAATCTGAAAAGGCAAGTTCTTGATACAAATGAAGTGAACAACATGGTGTTCATAAGCATACAAATAGAAGGTATATGTATAAATATAAGCTTTATTAGGGTTGTTAGCATCGCATGGTCCTTAAAAAAGTACTAAAGTTGGTTCTTTAGTGAAAGTGCCCTAGTCTAATTACTAAATGCTAATTAAGACCCCTCAATTTTAATTATGACTTGATTAATGTTAATCTAAACTCAATTAATGTAGAATTTACGTGACAAATTAATCAACCAAAACTATCAACTAGGGCATGGATAAACACAATTGACATAAGCAATTAAACAAGAGAAGTAAAGGACAAGAGGGTGCAAACACAAGATAACATCGGAAGTGTTATTGAAGAAGAAAACCGAAGAACTTGGCGGAAAAATCTCTCCGCAACCCAACAAGCAGAAATAATCTACTAGCAAATTGGTTGGAGTACATGAATACACAAAAACTGTCCAAGCCTAAGCTACCCAAAGTATTTGAACCCTTCGATTTTCTATTACCAACGGACTTCATAGAGTCTTCTATTGCTAGCTTTTCGGATCTCACAATTAAGTCCAATTGCAACACCAAAGATTGGTACAAATCCAATGCTTCCCAATTGCTCCAAATCAACACTCTACACTCTGATTGTGTGTGGATTGTGTTTGGCCTAAGTTCCTCTCATGGGTATGGAAATTTGGAGAGAGAAGAGATTAGAGAAAACTAAGAAAAATATGTAGTGAATTGATGGATGACAATCATTAACTCTCAAATAGTGTTTCTAGGGTTTTCTCTTATAAACTTGCATTACAATTTTGTGGATAATAAGGGCATATATAGTATGGGTGAAGTAGAGGCAGAATCACAAACGAAATGAGCTATTAGAGTGTCTAACGATTTGCTGGCAGGTTGGCCTACTCGTGAGCCAGACGCCAGCCATTTGGCATTACAAAATTTCAAATCCTCATGTGTTGCTCACATGTCCTTTGGCGGATTGATCCAATTGTTAAAGCTCTTTTCTTGAGCGAATCTTCACCAACTTGAATTCTAAACCTAGTACAATATACTTTGCCTAAATACAAATATACACTTGAAGAAAATATAAGTAGATTGATATGAAATAAAGCCAAAAAAACAAAGGTAAGAAAAATAACAACTTAACACTTTTCATGTGCCACTTCGAGCCTAATTTTATTTTAAAATGGTTGGCATAACAAGTACATAATCATTGTATAGAAAACTCTTGCTCATTAAAATCTAATAGCCCAACTGACATGACTAAAATATTTCCTCTAAGAACCCCTAGAGGTTGGGTGAGTTGTTCCTAAGACCTCACAATAAATATGAGATTTTAAGTTTGAAACCTCTTACCAGCATCTTGGAGCCACCTTGAAGGATTCCTCATTGTAATAACATGTGTGTTTGTATAGGGAGACTGCATATTATCAAAGGAATAGTCAAATACTTGAAAATGTCTAGATGCTCTCGTTTGTCCAAAAAACATATATATATATATATATATATATATATATATTTCATAATGTGATATTGTGATCTCTCAAGTTGATAATTAAGTAGTTGAGTGTATATTGTGTGGGTGTGTATTGAGTTCCAAATTGGGAATATACTAGCTTAATTTGAGATTTATGAACAATTACAAAGAATCTCAATTATAACCAAATTTAGTCCTTTTATGATATAGCACAAATGTGCTTAGCATTTTTCCTTCCGTTGTTATGGATAATCCTAAACAATGATTGGGATTGTACACTTATAGCAACACCATAACATTGACACAATTTTTTTCTCTTCAATGACCCCACCATATATTTGTCTTTACAAATAAATCCATAATTTGCCATAATTTGCCATAATTTATACAAATAATTTGCCATAATTTATACTTAGTCTAATTTATATACAAATAATTCCATAATTTGCCGACAAGAATAAGTGGTAATGCAATGAATTAACCAAGCTACATTGTATTAAGACTAAGTAGTCTTAGATTTTTATAAATGGTTGTGTTTATAATACAACCCCCCAAAAAAAAAAAAAACAATTAAATGTGTGTGTGTGGGATAGGGAGACTGCATACACTTAAAGGAATAGTCAAATACTTGAAAATGTCTAGATACTTTCGTTTGTCCAATACACACGCACACATATATATATTTTGGAATGTGATATTGTGATCTCTCAAGATGGTAATTAATTAGTTGAGTGTATATTGTCTGGGTGTGTATTGAGTTCTATATCAGGAATATACTAGGTTGATCTGAAATTTATAAACAATTACAATAAATCTCAATTATAACCAAATTAGTCCTTTTATGATATAGCACAAAATGTGTTTAGCATTTTTCCTTCTGTTGTTATAGATAATCCTAGACAATGATTGGGATTGTACACTTATAGCAACACCATAACATTGGCGCATTTTTTTCTCTTCAATGACCCCATCATATATTTGTCTTTACCTCTAGAGTGTAATTTATATACAAATAAATCTATCATTTGCCGACAAATATAAGAGGCAATGCAATGAATTAACCAAGCTACATTGTATTGAGACTAAGTAGTCTTATATTTTTTATAAATAGTTGTGATTATAACACACAAATTGTTTTACACACAGCCCAAAAAAAAAAAACCTAAAATTATGACTTGAAGTCATGATTTTTAAATATTGAGTAACATAATGCACATAACATTTTTCACAACAAATTTTATAACGATTGAGTTGGCAAGTTATGATTAATTCTCATATGAGCCTATCACAAACAACACTTTATTATCCACCATTAAAAAGTTGCCATATTGATAGTTGTAAACTTTTTTGTAAAATATATTAGAGCTTTTCTATGAGTACAATAGAATTTCATAAGATTTTCACAACAATTTGAGTTATTAGCTAGCCCACCATAGGTTAAAATAAATTGAAATAAAATTAAAAATATACATAATACTGGGGCTCATCACAAGACAAAAGAAAAATGTTGTGAAATTTTATTGTACCCTAAACTTTCTCAATATTTTATGACCCCACTCATTATACGAAATTATATTTTGTATTCTTGGAAATGCGCATATAAGTGGGGCTTCTTTCCTTTTCTTTTCTTTTTCTTCTTTTTTTTTTTTTTTTTTTTTTGTGGGATAAAAAGAGGAGTTTTATTTAGAAGTAAGACACATTACATATTTACAAAGCCCGTAGCCGGGCACTCCCGTGCCAAATTGAAAACCATCCCTGATATACTGTTTATAAGCAAAATTCGGGCATGTTTCTTACACAAAAATTCTATCTTGTTGTGAACTTTTTTTTTTTTTCTTTTCTTTTCTTTCCCTCCCGTCATATATAGAGGGATTGTTTGAAGGAGGAATGGAATGTTCTCAATGGTCCCAAATCCCACATCATTCCCATTTTTAAATAAGCATCACATCTTCATGGAAGGTCACAACTCTTGTGAGAGTCATACTCCTTCACCAAAGGTCAACTCTTTGAAGATTTGTATTCTTTCTCAAGGGTTGCATCACATTGCCAAATAATAAAACCATATTGTAAAACAAACCATCCTTTCATTCGTACCATAAAATACAACGGTTGTACCGTGTTTAAGGGTAATCACTAATCACCCTCGTTTATTTACAATTGATGATTATTTTTACAGAACAAGTTGGGTTTCATATTATTAAGCTACCCCACTCATACCACACCATCCCCTCTAAAAGTCAAACCAGCCTGTCATCATGTTATGGTTAGTAAGAATAGAATCTTCGTACTTTGTTTAATTATTTCTTATTGCAGCCTCACAAGAAACAAGATATGAAACTAAAAGGAATAATAATAAATAAATAAAAAGATATGAAATTAAAAAGAATTTACTTCTGCATTAACATCTACTGAAGAATCTACAACATGACCCATATTATAAATATATAGGTTTAATTGATAGGACAAATGGTCCCAAGCCTGAAGGAATTCCAAGGCCATATATTAACAAGAAACAACTGCTACATTAATTACTTCTGAATAAAATTAAAGCTATGATTGGCCTTATGGTCCCAAGCCACATATACACATAGGCAGACACAGCAACAGTAACAGCTGTTGCAACAAATTTCTTCCAACGGAATTCCATGATGCCCAAATTATGTTTTACAAATTGATATCTAAAGTAACCATTTCAAGTACACATAAATAAACCCTTTAACAACACAGCTCCTTTTCCCTCTTATTATTTTTCCTATTAACCATTTAACATATACACATTGTTACCCAAAGGAAAAAAAAAAAATTTACTAAATGATGCATATCTGCATTATACTTCAGAGATAAAGAGATTTAAAATCTGAAGCCAAAAAAAAAAAAAAAAAAAACCCAAGACTTGTAAGATTGGCTATATGAATTTAGGATGGCCTTCTTGAAAGAATTCCAAAATATGCTTGGCCCTCAGTTTAAAGTTGTATGCATTACTCAAAAGTTTCCCATTGTGTTGTTACCACAAATGACTCAGAATGCTGCAATGGTTGCTGCTGCTGCAGCCCTTGCATTTGCCCTTTAGACTCCATCTGCCTCATTTGCACATGATGCTTTTGCATTGGTACAAACATTTGCTTGGATGAATTTGATTCTTGTTGCTGCCATGGGATATTGCCTCCACTGCCGCCAGGTTTTGAATAATGCAACTTCATTTCATCGAGAGTTTCGATGTGCTTCTGAACTCTCCTCACCTTTAAGAACCATTCCAAAGTTAATGACCTCATTGGCTTAGTAAGTAAGGAATAAATATTTAAAACAATGTGTAACACTTAAAGCGTAAGGAGTAATAACAAATCCAATATACCTGCGCCTTTCTCTGCAATTTTAAATCTCCCTCAACACAAACAATTTCATCCAACTTAACTAACTTTGTCATCAACATTTCAGTCAAACTCTCCACATCCATTTTTGTGACTTTCCCTCCTCTAGAAACTTTGGCTTCCAAAGCAGTGACCTACCAAATTGCAGTAAAAAAAAAATGTCAAAAAAAATTTACCCGGTTCCTTTATGAATCCTTTCTATGTTGTTCTGGTGTAAAATTTACCTGTCCTGCAATTTTGTCCACTTCCAAACTGATTTCTGCCAAGGATTTTGAGGCCTTTTCAACCTTTGAATTTTTTAGCATCTCAACGCACCTTCTTTCTCTACTTACAATGTCCTCAACAAGCTCGATTTTGGATCCATCTTTCACTCTTGCTGCATCAAGATATGCTTTGGATACTCTCTCCTTGTTCTTGTATATCAGCTTCTGATCAAGAGGGTGCAAGCCAGTAAGTTCTGCCAACATTTTCTTCAAATCCCCTGCAACCCAAAAGATCAATTACCATTAGCAAATCCAATACCTCTATAATACCTAAAAACTCAACACAAATTAAAAATTCAAATTCTTATTCAAAATCAAGAATTCTAATTACCAAAGCTTGCTTGAGAACTTATTTGAATTTCATGGCACAAAGAGCCATACTTCACTCTAACTTTAATTGTGGAAATTGAAACAGTGCCTTGATTCATATCACGCTTCTGCACCAACATTCCTCCTGGCCTAATTTCCCATTCCTCAACATTCTGATTGCCTCCACCACCGACAGAGTTGGAAAACATGCTGTCAATATTCTTTGACTTCATTGGCTTCATCTATGTATATATTCTTGGTTCTAATTCCAAATGGCTCAAGATAATAAGAATCTGGTTGAACAGTAAATACAGCAAAAAGTTTGAGTCTTTGAGGTCTGTCAAGTTCTTCCCTTGGACTAGAGGCAATCCAGAAAGTGAAGAAAGAACCCAGTTGTGAACCACTGAGATAGAACTAGAAGAACATGGTTAGGAAAATCCTTGGACTAAAAATACTAGGCAAAAGTACCATCACAAGAAAATATAAACTTTTGCTTATGTCATTGTAACGTCACAGTTTTTAAGTAACTGCTTTCAAAACTAGAAGAGAGAGAGAGAGACAGAGAGAGAGAAAGACAGAGAGAGAGAGAATTGAGATCTCAATGAAGCATAAAGAAGAGAAAGGAAAATTAAAAAGAAAAGGAAAGAAAATGAATTGCCAGCGAGGAAAGCGGGTGAAATACAAAATTTTGGTTGTAATGTTCTCATGAGTATGAGATTAAATTCTATAAGGATGTGGTGTAAAATTTATGTTTTACACCATTGAATAAATGATTGTCACATCGGTATTTTACATAAAATTCAATACATCCTACCACACCTAATAATATCTCAATAAATTCTCAATTTGGTTGGATTTATATATGGGTATTAGAATTGATTGAGTATAATTATATATATATATTTTTAAGAAGCAAGTGTGATTGTATTTATTCTTAAATATATGATAAGATGATGTAGCATGTTAAGATCGTAAGGGATAAAATATAAGTTTTACACCACATTCAGACATTCTTATAGAATTTAATCTCAATGTGTATACAAAGAAAGAAAGATAATATGGAAAATATATAGTTAAGGGAAGAGGAGAGACACTAGAATAAATATTTGACTTCTTACAAGGAAATAAAACAAAACCACATCGGAAGAGATGGAAATAATTTTACATGAAATGTTAAATTCTTTGTAAATATTTTAGTTTAGTGGCTGAAAAAAATAAGACGGCAGCAAGAAAAATCAATTTCCATCCTGTCTAAACAAAGGTGATATATGAGTAACAATATAATAATAATACTAATAATAGTCATTTATAAAGCTTTATCCTTCTATCAAACAAATACTGTATGAGTTTATATAATAACTACTGTCATAAAATTTTCAAACACGTCAAACTTTTCAAGTTCATTACATAATTTGCTACATATTTGCACTCTGATATTAACAACTCTATCCCAAACATAATATTTATATATATATATATATATATATATATTTTATGTAGATAATAGGATTTTTTTTTCCTAGTAAAAGAGACAATAGAATTTTAATTTATAACTTTCGCTCCACAATTATAACTCTTTAGTTTTTATTAAGACACCAATAAGGTTCCTTTTAATTCTCAAAAAAAAAAAAAAAGGTTCTTTTTATGATTATATATATATTAGATGTCAATCCAGAAAGGAATGGACCAAAACACACCGTAAAGAACAAATAAAATAAAAAATAGAAGAAGAAGAAGAGAGAGAGAGAGAGAGAAATCTAGTGGGCTATCATTTTCTCCAACTGGAAAGTTTAAATTATGTTGAAAGAGGACAGCTCAGCTTGGAAAAATCTATGGCCAGTTGGCACCGGTCTGGTTGCCTAATGGTCGGGTCTAAGGGAGATTGCTGTCATTTTGTTTATATAAATTCAAAATTAAAAAATTTGGAAAGTTATTGTTAACTAATTTTTTAATTCCTTCAAAATAATACCCCTTTCGTCCTTTTATTCAATTTTCCATTTACGTGTAACTATTGGTTGTTTCTTATATAAGACTCATGGTTAAGTCTTTAGGAACAACGCAAGGCCTAAGCGGCTAAGCCTATCAAAGATCCTGGTTTACCAATAACAACCAAAAAAAAAAAACTAAATAATGAAGGAGAAATGAATTATTATCGTCTCTATAAATTAATATAATATATCCCTACGTAATGTTGAACAGATATGAAATATCAATATCATTTTTAAAAATCGATTCCAATTAGGTAACAAATACCCTGATTGCACATGCACTAGCAAGAATTATACCTTAGCCACAACCAGTAATTTGTCTAGTTGAACTGTTAGTGTTGAAGTATTTTTTAATTTCTTACAAAATTAATGAATTTTTTTGGAAATAATAAATTGCTTGTCCATTCCATCTAGTAATAATATTATACGTAGGGTTTGTTTAGATATTGCTTATTTTGCTAAAATCTGAAAACTGAAAACAATAAAAAAAAAATCATAAAAAATTTACTATTCACTCTTTTTTTTTACTGTTCATATGCCTTGGCATGAGCAGTGCACTAGGCGCTGGTCTTTAAAAAAAAAAAAAAACGTAATTGCAGATGTGGGAAGCACAAACGCACACTTAATCTTTCAAGTTTGAACCCCCTCAAAAATTGGAAAATAAATGTGAGATTGTGTGTTCAAATCCCATCACATGGATGAGTAAAATTAACACAGAAAGTATTAGACAAATCCCTCATTGTCTCCGAAAAATAGATACCATTATACCAATTTGGTAGCAGATAATCATAATGTAATATTCCACGCAATCATTTATGGATACTGTAAGGGTTGGATTTGCTCTGAAAGCCCAAATAGATGGTCAATGGCCCAAATAACCCAAAACAATGAATTTGTTAGAGAGTGGGCTTGAAATTGAACTTTCAATAAGTTAGGTGGACAACGATCACAATAGGTTAGTTATTACTAGAAAGAATAAAGCAAGAAATTTTGAACAAGAAAAGTTCTCCTTGGCCAAGTCTGAGGAAGGTCTATTCTTATATATTTCTCTAAGACTTATACAAAAAGTAAAAATACAAAACTGACCCTTTAACTTTTAATCTTTTTCATTTCAGTCTTCTAACTTTCAGTTTTGTCAATTCAGTCCTCTAACTTTCAATTTTTGTTATTGCAGGATTCCGTTAAACCCCAATTATGGGTTGCCGTTAATGTCACTAAAATGACGCCATTTTCCTCTCATTAAATTTTTTTTTTTTTTTTTTCAGAATTAAAAGAAAAAAAGAAAAATCTGAAAAAAAAAAGAAAAAAGAAAAAGAAAAGAAAAAAGAAAAAAAAAACATTTAAGGGGAACTGCAAGTTGTTCCTCTTCCCCTGAAATCAAAACCGACTTCATAGCGCCGGTCGAACCTCAGCGGCTCATGGTAGACTATCTCTAGGGAGATCGGAAAAAACCCACTTCGAGATTCTCGAAGCTTGTGGTTGATGTTGACGACCATTTCAAGCTTGATTTCCAGGGCTTTAATGATGATGACTGTAACACCCCAACCTAATTGCATAATTAATTTTATGGGTTTATATGTTTATTGTAGGGTTAGAATTTATGGCTCAAGCCTAAAATAATAAACTTGTAGAGTATGGATGATAGACCTAGGTTGACTGTGGAGCTCACAACAGTTGATCACAACATTCAAGTATAAACCAGTATAAAAATGCACGTAAAGATCAAATAAACTGAAGTTCGAAGAAACTTATGATAAATTGAGTACTAGTTACAATTCTTAGGGCTACTGTAAAACATTTCTTTTTTCTCTTCTCCTCCCTTTTCTTTCTTTCTTCCTTCCTTTTCCTTTTTTAGGAGCCCTTCTTCTTTATATAGCATCCTCCCCCATCATCCCCATCGTTCACTTATTTTTCATCTAGGTCCCTACTTGAGTGCATGTCATGTCATGTATCTTCCTCAGCTTTTTGTTAGTGGCGGTAGCTGAGATTATACTGTTCAGGGGTCTTCTCTACATAAATGCAACCAAAAAAGTTGTTGCAGTGCATTTAATACGGTGGTGGCAGTTTTTCCTTTTAGATATTTTTCCATTCTTCTTATCTCTAAGCATGTCCAAAACTTATCTAACTTGTTGAAATTATTAGTAAACTCATTCGAACCCCTTAGATACTTGTATGACCAAGAATCTTTACATCCGAGAAGAATGATCTCTTCGGAATATTGATGCTCTCTTCGGAATACTGATTCTCTCTTCGGACGGATCTTCTTTGCTCCCAAGTATCCTTCTTTCCCCAGCATAAAAATGCACGTAAAGATCAAATAAGCTGAAGTCTGAAAAAACTTATGATAAATTGAGTACTAGTTACAATTCTTAGGGCTACAATAAAACCTTTCTTTTTTCTCTTCTCCTCCATTTTCCTTTTTTCTTCCTCTCATTTTCTTTTTTAGGAGTCCTTCTTCTTTATATAGCATCCTCCCCTATCATCCACATCGTCCACTTGTTCTTCATCTAGGTCCCTACTTGAGTGCATGTTATGTCGTGTATCTCCTTCAACTTTTTGTGAGTGGCGGTAGCTGAGGTTATACTGTTCAGGGGTCTTCTTCACATAAATGCGGCCAGAAAAGTTGTTGCAGTGCATTTAATACGGTAGTGGCAGCTTTTCTTTTTAGATATTTCTCCATTCTTCTTATCTTTAGGCGTGTCCAAAACTTATCTAGACTGCTGAAGTCATTAGTAAACTCATTCGAACCCCCCAGATACTTATATGACCAAAAATCTTTACATTTGAGGAGAATGATCTCTTCGGAACACTGATGCTCTCTTCGAACGGATTTTTTTCGCTCCCAAGTATCCTTCTTTTGTGCGAAGTACCCCTCGACAATTTTAGCCTCTTCGGACATGCAATAACCTTCACATTGGGCTCTAGGCCCACTATGTATGGTTGGGCTTTTTCCCCCACATTTATTATTAGCTTAATTACTTTTAAGTGCATAAAACTTTGATATTGTAATATTATAAAACACATATGCTCTTTTAATGTTATGGAAATAAATTTATAAAGGTAAGGGTTTATTTGTGGGTTTCGATACGGATGAAAGCTGCATTTTGTGTTTTAAAATTTTTTTTTTTTTTGGCATGCATTTCTGCAAGGGACAAGTTTACTGTTCATGTACTGTTCCAATACTGTTCACGCATTGTTTTGGTACTGTTCATGCACTATTCATGGGACCACAGTCACTTTGTTAAAAAAAAAAAAAAGGGTCACACGGTACTATTCGCACATTTAAAAATTATTTTGCTATAGTGTTTTCAGTTTTTAATTTCAGCAAAAATAAGTTGTATCCAAATGGACCCTCACTCTATTACTTCTCATTAGGGAAAATAAATAGTCCTCAAACAGACCCTCACTCTATTACTTCTTATATTGTTGTTTGGGCCTTTCTAGAATATAAGCTTATAGGGGGGAGTAAATTTTTAAAAGTTAAAGGGTGACTCACCAACCCTTTTCCCTTAGCATTACGCATGCCACACCCCAAAGTCCACTTTCCTTATCTTCTTTGCTGCACCAAAAACATTCTTTATTCATCTTTCCTCGCTACTTTCTTTTCTTCTTTCTTTGTTCTTGTCGGCAGCACCATCTCACAACAACCTTCCTTTTCTTTCACCGAAAATCATAGATATCTTTCTCTAAGAAGAAATTAAGAGCCTAACACTAAATTTTCAACTTCAAAGGTTGTGGGTAAGTAGATAAAACTATATCTTATTTTGGGTATTTTGATGGTATAATTGTTTTGTTTATTTTCCCTTCTTTATTCTCTATTCTGATTTTAGAAGCTGAACTTGTGATTTTGTTTTAGTAATTTGAAATATTGATGATATTATAGTCAATTAGATGCTTATTAACGTATTTTAATATGTATAGTATAGGTATAAAAATACCCAAATGAAATGAAGGCCAATTGTTATTAGTTGATAATTTTGTAAGAACATATGCTGAAACTGTTACTGTGACAAATTTGATGTTTACAACAAGAAAAATTTGTATTAAATCATTTCTATGAATTAGAAAGTTAAGAGTAGTTTTATGAATTCTAAGACACGTATGGTTTTTATGGAAGTGGTGTTACAAAATTTGGATTAATGTAAAAATAATGGTTTAATTTCTAAGTTGCATGAAAATTTGTCAGGACAAATTTGAGCATGCTGTCTTGTATGATTTTTAATAAATCATTTTTTTATGCTTTGACTTTGAAATTGTTATGGTATATACTAGATATCTAGGGTAGTAGCTCTATAAAATTACATGACATTTGGATGTTTATGGATAGCCCATTTGTATTATACAAATGAAGCATATGCTGCTAAAATGAGCAATAAACAACATATGATACACCTAAATTTGAGGATTTTATTCTAAAGTTAGGTTGAATGTTTTGAGTTATAAATTAGTATGCTCATCCTCTGGTATGTTTGGATCATAGATAAATTTTATGCCTTGGTTTCTCTATGGTTTGGGTACATAATGTGTTTGATGAATGTATCATGTGCTTTAGGGAACTTTTATGTTATGAGAATTAAGATTTTCTTGAGTTTGAGAGTTAGGTTGTGTTTGAGGTATAAGTTTATATACTTAAGAAGAGTTTGTCAGTAATAAGTTTTGGTCTTTCATTTAGGTGACGAGAACGAGAACATGGACACTTGAGCTCTTCTTGTACAAATCTCTCGCATCTTCTATTTTCAAGTAAGGGATATGTGACATATGCGTTTGATAAGTATAAAAATTGTTTAGAAAACTATTATGCATTAAAACCTTTTAATTAGAGATATTACATATAGGCAGGATTTAAGTAAAATATACGTTCATAAGTTGTTCAATCTTATATACATGATAATTTTAGCATATTAATACTATTATTTATATCACGAACATAATATTTAACAATGAAGTGGATATGCTACTGTTGTGAAACATTTATGTAAAAGCAAAGTTATTAGAAAAATATAGTTTTCAGTTATTCTATTATTATGATCTAAACTTAGCTAGTAAGGGTTATAGTAATGGTATTTCCATAGAGATTTTGATTGGCCATTAAAAGTGAGACTGGCTCTGCTGTACTCACCCTTTTTGGTAATGGCCAACTTGTGGAGGATGCCAACCTACCCCTATGATTGAAGATATGTATTATGATATGATCCCGAGATTACCTAGCATTGTGAGGAATGCTGAATGCCTAGCATATTGTGCTAAAAGCCTTCCAAAGTTGTGACAGACTTACAATTGGACTGACTAATATGTATATAAATGAGCTATTAAGCTATTTGAAAATTATAAGAAAATTATGATGATAAGAAAGGTATGTTGAATGTGTTATAATTCTGATGAGAAGTTTATGATAAAGTATTTTATAGTCTATTCAAAGATAAGGTTACTGAATTATGTTTAAGTTCCTTATTATGTCCTTTTATTATTATATGAAAGGAAAATGAAGTATTTTCATCTGAAAGTTCATAAATTATTTCAAGAACAATGTGAATAGTATGAAGGCTATTTTATCAAAATTGGCATATCCATAAAATATTTGATTTACATGCATTTTTATTAAAGGCCTATGGAGATTAAAACCTTACTAGACTTCGCAACTCACCCTATTATATTTCAATGCACAGGTTCTTGCTAGAAGCAACAAAAGTATTAGAGGTGGTGAAGATTATGTGATCTCGTTTGTTAGAATGTATAGTTTTTTTTGTTGTATAATAGTTTAGTTCTTTTGTTGTATAGGAGGAATCAAAATGTACTTGATCCTTGAACACAGATGTAATTCAGAACCTTAGTTTGTTTTAAACCCCAGTTGTATGTCTTTGGCATTAGGTTTGTAATAAGAGTTTTGCTAAACATTTAGCTATGTAATATTTACACGAATACCTGACGTTTCAACCAAGTGGTAATCTTTCCAAGTTCAAATGAAATGAAGTTTCAAGATTTTCATCATTTTTGTATATTGTGGCTTTTATGCAAGAAAATAAACAGGAATACAAGAAACAATTCTTGCTAAGCACCCTCAGATTAGGTTGGTTCGTATTAGTATTGAGGTAAACTTGATATTAACATGCCTGTCATGCTATATATTCCGAAGTACAGGTTTGGGTTTTGACAGTGATGAGTCTGATATTGATGAGGAAGATGAGGTCCTCGGTTTTGATTTTTTTTTCCTACTTATAAAACGATGAGGTACCCTTTCTCCATACAGAGTTCATGCATTTCTGCTACCTCTAGCTTTGACCACTTGGCACACCTCACAAGCTTGCACTAATCTCCATCCCCAAATATTGAGCAATTGGAAAAAAAAAAAAAATAAAAGTTGTGTTTGCCCTGTTTGTGTTTTAAAGTAGTGGAAATTATTATTGGTGGTTGTGAGTAAGTGCTTGGGTGGCCTTATGTGAGTTTGGGAGTTGTCTCTAATTTCTCTTTTGTGTTTTCTAGACTTTTGAAAGTGTGTGTGTGTTGGGAATTAAGGATGAGCTATGTGGGTGTTGGTATAAGTCCTGGGAATGTCCCAGTGTCTCATACCATAAATGTGAAGGTAGTTGATAGGGGAGTGAAGGTGGTAGAGTTGGTGTTGAGGTGTGTGATCTATGGCCTTGGAGTTCTTGGACGATGTTGACAACGATTTCAAGGGGAAGGGAACGACGTCATTCCCCTTAAATGTTTTCTTTTTCTTTTTCCTTTTTTCTTTTTTTTACAAAATTTTCTTTTTTTTCTTTTAATTTCGAAATTTAAAAAATTAAAAAAAAAAAAAAAATGCGTCGTTTCAGTGACATTAACAGCAACCCATAACTGGGGTTTAACGAAATCCTGCATTGAAAAAAAATTGAAAATTAGAGGACTGAATTGACAAAACTGAAAGTTAAAGGACTGAAATGAAAAAGAGTGAAAGTTAGAGAGTTAATTTTGCATTTTTGCCTATACAAAATTACAGTTCTTAAATATACAGTGATTTCTCTCTAGATTTTCTAATCATCCTCTTTGTAATGGGGCTCTTCTCTTTTATATTCTCTCCCCTTCTTTCATCTCAGCCTTCCACGTGTAGGTTGAATTGCTAATCCTTTTGATACTTGTCCCATTAGCACATTCCTGAAGTCTTTGTTTGTAGCTGTAAGGCTAAAAGTTACTATTCAGGTGTCACTTCCACATTAACATAGTCAGGGGGTTAGATGCAAAGTATTCAATGCGATGGTAGCAGCTTGCTTCTCAAATATTTCCCAACTCTCTTTTGTCTCATCACTCTCTGTTGTTTATCATTCCAAGCAAAATTGCTTGTTGCCTTGTTCTTGATGGATGGTCAGACCTTTGACCTCTACTGGGCTTAGTCGAGGAGGTATTTCTCCTCAAACAATGTCTCTTGCTCATTGTGACTAGACTTCTTTCACGACCCATTAATCTGTATGTCTTTGCTAGTATTTATCTGTCCTCGGGTTACTTGACATCCTCGAGCACGGCTCATGACCCAATACCTATATCTAGGCTCTTCATCCCTACAGACACCATGATGTGCGAAGCCAATAAATTCTCAGGGAATGCTAGCCTTAATTAATAATTAGCACATGATTATCAAAATCAAACACATTATTGTGATTTCACACGTATTAGGCTGGATTGATCTCTTAATAATTTGACTGCTAGAGTCTTTGCTGAGGTCATTCTTCATTTTTTGCTAAACTATAGCTCCTTTGATATCATTTGGAATTTTGGAGATTGTGATGTCCTGACATGAAGAGAAGAAAAGTTATACACGCAAAATCTTACCTTGATTAACAATTTAACACAACATTCTACCCAAAAAAAAAAATTACAGATTTCAAACACTATTGTGGGGCCATAAAGAGTAGACAACCCCGGCCCACTTTGAATCAGGCCCAAAGGCCCATGCCGAGGACCACCTGGGATCCGAGGACGTGTCTAAGGCCCGAGGACGAAACGTGAAGGCCTAGTGGTCCAAGAAGTCATGCCGAGGATGATTACATCCTCGGAACTCCGAAGTCAGGAAATACGCAAGCAGCAGTCCCTCAAGGAGAATCTCCTAGAGTATCTAAGGAGCATATAGTAGGTGCCAAGCACCAGACATAGAAGCATGGTGGAGGAGCAAGTCCCAGACGAACTGTCACCTCCACATTAAATGCCCTCGACTAACGTCCTGGCCGCATTAATGAGGATAGGACCTCTGAACAGTGCCATCTTGGGCGCCGCAACCCACAGAGAGATGGGAATGCAGCTGATAGGACAAGCACTCAAGTGGAGACCGGATTGATCGACAAATGTAGGGTTAAGATCAGCCGAGAGAGGGATATATAATGTAAGAAGTCCCCCTTGAGAGGGGGACGGATGGAGAACCAGGGAGAAATATATGTTGTAACAGTGTGCTTCCTTTCAGCCATTGTAAACTTATTTGAGGGAAATAAGAACAACTCCAACCTCTGTAATCCCGTCCGAGAAGCCCTGTTGTGCCCCCTAACCTATATTTAGATTATCATAGCCCGCGAATAACCATGCATGGCCGTTGCATTCTTTACTAGGGCCTAGCTCTTGAGCCCATACTCTACAAATTTATTGCGGGGTTAATTGGGTTTGGGTCCGTTCTCCCAATAGGAGGGGAGCACTCAAAACCGGTCCCTACAACTATATATATATATATATATATATATATATATTGATGGATAAAATTTAGTTACAAAACTTATTGTAGCCTAAGATTACAATTTTACTTCTTAAAATAAATGTTACTACATATTTTGAAAATCTAACCGTTGAATTGTATGTTCTACGTGCTTTTAATACGTTATAAAACTTTTTATAGCCTAAGACTACAACTTTTCACCTTAAAATAAATGTTACTACATATTTTGAAAATCTAACAGTTGAATAGCATATTCAATGTTCTTTTAATACACATGACAAATTTTGTGTCAATTGGATATTACTTACTATACGATCTATAAGTTTATACATTATGCATAATTTTAAATTGCAAAAACTTGCAATTTAAACAATTTATTAATAACATAAATATTGATCTTTAATTTTTTTTTTTTGGAAATTTTGCAAGTATTGAGGATATAAAAAATAATAATAATCCAATTGTGGATTTCTCAAAATTCACATTCAATAAAAAGATATTGAATAAGTTTGTAGTTTTAGAATACAATCAATTTTGTAACTAAACTTTGTCATATATTAATAACTTAAGAGGGTACTATCCTATAGCGTATATCCAATCAGATAATATAATCAATTTTTAAATAAAAAATATAAAAAAAAAAAATTGTGAAGGGAAAATTATATCAACGTTCTTGTGATTTAAGAACATGACTGTGATTTTTGCCAAAATGACAATCCCTTCTCCAAGGTTTGTAATAAAAGCGACAAATATGTTTAAATCTTTTTTTTTTTCCTTGAGTTGTCTCATTCACCCAATTTATCTAAAGATTAAAAATGTTTAATTAACTCAAGGATAGGGTAGATATTTTATTGTACTTGTTATATTTATTATAAATTTTAGTGAGAGCATTGTCGCTTTTGTAATTTTAAAGGTCACCATTATTTTTTATACCCTAAGGCTCTATTTGATTGAAATGATTAAAATATGAGAGGGTATAAAAAATTTTAATTTTTAAGCATGAATATTTGGAAGAGTGGATAGAAAAATAGAATGATAAAAATTAGATTACTATTTCACTCATATTATAGTTGGAAATAATAGAGTAATAGGGATAACAACTTTTTTGAATCTCACATGCATTTTCATTCCCATTTTCCTTCGCATTTGGAAAGATGAGTTTTGGTGGGTTAAGATGAAGAACACTAATTGCACCCACCATTTTCTTCCAATCAAATGATGTAAAACTTCCACAATCCTTATTTTCCTTCCATAGTTTTCTATCCTCTTTCCTTTTTCACAAATTATAAGCTTAAGGGAAGGTGATTGTAATTTTTTTGAATTTAAAATTCAATGTGAAAAACTTCTCAAAGTATGTGGTAAAGTAAAATCATTGGTTTTGATGGAATATATACTAAGTCTAAATCTTCTGTTCCACTTTTTCTACTCCACTTTATACTCCACCAATAAATACTTACTACATATTCATCTAATTAATTAAATACTACTATTAATTAATAACTGTAATATTAATAAGTCAATAATGATAGTATTTAATTAATTAGGTGAACATGTGGCAAATATTTATTAGTGAAGTATAGAGTGGAGTAGAAAAAGTGGGACAGAAGATTTGGACTACTATAAATTAGTATTATTCCTATGCGATACGTGGGACTAATAGACTTTTAGTTGGAATAAAAGTCAAAAGGGTTTTTTTTTTTTTTTTTTTTTTCCCTAAGAAATTAGAAAATGTGGGTTGTTATCTAGAATTTAAGTTAAGAATTTTTTATAGTAGACTTTTAGTTTGAATAGAATTTAAATTTGTTGAAATATTTAAGTTTAGAAATTTTTGATAATAGACTTTTAGTTTAAATTGAATTTAAATTTGTTGAAGTTTAAATGATAAAATTTTATCTAAATTAAACAATTGTTAAATATTATCCCTTAATTTGAGGAAATATAGCATAACAAATAATATAAAATTAATTTAATAATTAGTTGTTCTTAAAATATTGATAATAGACTTTTAGTTGGAGTAGAAGACAAAACGCTGGGTTTTTTTTTTTTTTTTTTTTTTTTTTTTTTTTTTTTTTAAGAAAACGAGGGTTGTTTGGAATTTAAGGTTATAATTTTTTATAATAGACTTTTAGTTTGAATAGAATTTAAATTTGTTGAAATTTAAATGACAAAATTTTACCTAAATTAAATAGTTGTTAAATATTATCTCTTAATTTGAGGAAATATATCCTAACAAATAATATAAAATTAATTTACTAATTAGTGAGAGTAGCCACTTGGCACAACCACAGCTTCAACCCCGGTTTCTAAATCCAAATTTTATTACATAGTAAGTATATGATTAGATGTTCTTAAAATGTTGATAATAGACTTTAGTTGGAGTAGAAGTCAAAATGTGGTTTTTTATTTTATTTTACTTTTTTTTTAAAGAAAGAAAACATGAGTTGTTGTTTGGGATTTGTTGTTTAGGATTTAAGTTTAGAATTTTTTATAATAGACTTTTAGTTTAAATAGAATTTATACTTGTTGAAACATTTAAGTTAAAAATTTTTTGATAATAGACTTTTATTTTGAATAGAATTTAAATTTGTTGAAGTTTAAAAGTATTATATAAATCAAATAGTTGTTAAATATTATATCTTAATTTGATGAAATATAACATAACAAATAATCTATATATATATATATATATATAACCGAAACCTCTGTTGGCACCATAATTTTCCACATCAATACAACACAATATTTAAAAAATAAAAAATAAAATTAAAAACACTATTTTTCTCTCCAAAACCTGATACTTATCTTCTTCTTTTCTTTTTCTTTTTTTGGATAAAATTTGATATTTTAAGCTGAATTTAATCTAAAGATGATTTAAAAAAAAAAAATGCAATAAAAGGATAAGCATCGGCTTTATTGCAATAAACCCAAAAAAAAAAAAAAAGTTAATTAATTTTTAAAAACCCTACAACCAAACTTCTTGAACTCTATGTTATAGAATATAATTTTTTTTATTTCAAAATCTTTTGATCATGCGTTAATTTATTTTTTGCTATTATATATATTAGATAACAACAAAAAATTAAATATATATCACCATATGCCGCACCCACACATACCATTATGTCCTAGTGCTATTCAAACTCATAAATTTATGTGGGACTCTAATTCTATCATTTAATTTTTTAAAATAATATAATTTTCTATCAGATATATATATATATATATATATATATTGATAAGTAGATATATATGTGTGTGTGTGTGTGTGTGTGTGTGTATTGTTTCAATAATTTATAGGCTTTGAATCATTTGATTCTTTAATTTTATTTGTTGGCATTTTGAAAGTTTTAATATCTACATTTTTGCGTTAGCTATTGCCATATCTGAACATGTTTAGCAGATTTCAATGGCTATACCATGAATTAAATATTCTTTTGAAGATAACCTATTTTTCTCTTAAATTTCTCTATTGTATAGTCATATATATATATATATATATATATATTTTTTTTTTTTTTTTTCTAGGCTGTGAATCTTCTGATTCTTCAATATTTTTTGGCCTTTCGAAAATTTTAATATCTGAAACCAATTGGTAGTTTTTTCACAAGATATTGCACATTCAAACAATAACTTCTTTATCAAATCGTAACAAAAATTGAAGTGAAACAGAAGAAATTCATGAAATGGTATAGTTTCATAATCAATTTTAAATTTTATATAATTATTTTAGTCTACCATACAAACAACTAGGTTCTCATGCATAGCACGGGTTTGCGACTAGTCTGTATATAAAACCGAAACTTCTGAAACTCACACAATTTTCCACATCAGCAGAATATTTAAATAAAATTATCATTTTATTTAAATAAAATTATTTTTTTTTAGTCCAAACTTAATAATAAGTGAAACTCTATCTCTCTAATAAGTACAACTTAAACTTAAACTCATCATTATCATTTTTTTTAAACAAAATTATTTTTGTTTAATCCAAACTTAACAAGAAGTGAAACTCTACCTCTCTAATAAGTTCAACTTAAATTCAAACTCAAACATTGATAATTTATCTCTAAATTTGTGAGGTTAATCATGAACACTATAAAAGCAAAGCAAACCCCAATATATATATATATTTATGCCAAGTAGAGGTATGAGCTCTTCTTATGTTATTTTCTTCTCCTCTACTTTGTTAAAAAAAAATTATTTTATAGTTCTTCATGTATTTTTTAAAAAGTAATTTTTGTACATGAACCACCAAAATCTCTTTAACCGTTTTTTACAAGATAAAAAAGCTTGCAATAATTGAAATTATTCTTTCGAATGTAACCCATCTTTCTCTTATATTTCTCTATTATTTAGTCATATATATTTTGTTTTGTTTCAATAATTTCTAAGCAATGAATCATCTGATTCTTTGATTTTTTTTGGTCTTTCAAAAGTTTTAATATTTGAATTTTTGAGTCTTTTTTTGCAATATCTGAAACTGTTTGACAAATTTTTTTGTAAGTCATTGCATGTTTAAGCAATGGTTTCTTCATCAAATTGTAACACAAATTGAAGTCATATAAGATCATGCAATGGTGTAATTTCTTAAATTTTTTATAAAATTAATTTAGTCTACCTCACAAATAAGTAGGTTCCCATGCATAGCACGGGTTTGCGGCTAATATAAAATTAATTTACTAATTAATTGTTCTTAAAATAGTGATAATAGACTTTTAGTTGGAGTAGAAGTCAAAACATGGTTTTTTTTTTTTAAGAAAAAAAAATACATGTTGTTGTTTGAAATTTAAGTTTAGAACTTTTAATAGACTTTTAGTGATTTCAGCATTGTAGCACCAATTGAACACAACCCAAAAATTCTTACACCATACTAAATAAAACAAAAACAAAAACTCCACTTGGGTCCACAATGCCCTAAACAGACTGGTCACATAAATCAAATGGGTAGAAAGATATAACTATAAAATCCAAAACCCATTTTTTCAATCACATCATAGAATCTAAATACCAATGTGCCACATGAAAGTCTCAACCTTTAGGGTCCTATAAAAAATGTACCACAAGGCATGACACAGCAGCAAGAGAAAAAATAAAAAATAAGTCTTGTGCCACATAAAGTGGCACAACAAATACCAAAACTCACTCATGTAATGAGTTATAGTTATAGTTGATGATGGTCTATGCAAGGATAGCCCTCCACCAAGACTTAAATGCAAACAAAAACTTTATGAAACATTAAAAAAGCACATACCTTTATGTTCAAGGGCCATCATGATAACGTACATTAACAGTAATCACATCAATCAGATCTCCCTCCAAAACTTCCCACCTAATTTAAACCAACCCAAGATAAAAATAAAAAATAAAAAAAGCAAGCAAATTTAGAATGAATTGTTTGTGTTGTTTTTTGTGAATTGTGATTTGCTTACATGCTGTGGAGAGCAAGGTATGATCATGCGAGCAGTTTTGTTGTGGCAAAATATTAATGTTTATTGAGGCAGTAGAGAGGCAGAGACCAAATTCAAAGAAAGGTATAATATTGAGGAGGAAAGAGTATACCCCACGGCACTGGCCTCATGGATACTATTATTTAACACGATGTTTTGTTTTTGAAGTAACTTGAGAAAATTGAGTGGTTGGATAAAGGGTATTGATGCTGATTTTAACAATATAAAATTAGGATAATCATGATGCTATCGGGTAATAATTAATTATTTTTTTTGAGAGAGTAATAATTAATATTTAATAAAATATTAAAATATAAAAATTGGTATTACCAAAAAAATTATTAGGTCAGATGATTAAAGTATTTAGAATGAATAGTATTAAATTTTATTTTAAATTTCTTGAAATTTGTGGCAATAAAATTTTAGTTCAGAGTAGAATTATAAATTTCTTAAAACTTGCTTTTACTTAAATTAAATTTCAATCATTTAAGATTTCTTTTTTTGAGATGGTTATAATATATTGTTAATCCATCAACTCAAATAATTTTCTCCTCTAGATTCCAAGCATTTAATGCATGAAAATTTGTCAATTAAGCTATAAGCCGCTTAACAACTATTAAGATAGACAGAATTTCAGTATAATTTTTGTTGTCAATTAAGCCAAACCAGCACACTACTGAGACACACATGTCCCTAATGTTTTTACATACATTTGTCAAAGGAATTGGTTACCCCAACATGCTTTGCGAGCAAACATCCCTTAATTTCTCTCAGTACTAAAGGGCGACTATACATGTAGTAAGTCCAGATATTGATTTAAAGGCCAGCTCAATATATTTTAAGCTATAAGGGAATAAATTTAAGTGAGATTTTTTATTTTATTTTAATATTAATCAAAAATACTTTTAATTGTTTTAAAACAAACCATTTTTCTTGTTTTTGAGATGTAAAATTATTAATAACCTTTCTTTTGTATTTAAGTTTTATTTACATTACTTTTACAATTAATAATAGTTAATCAACTTAATCTTCATGACACAATTGATTTGAAGTAGGGTTTTATCAATTTTTGAGCATATAGAAATCTAGTATAATTGAAAGCCTTAACTCTTTTACAAATATATATATATATATATATATATATAATGAATGGTCGAATGATCATTAATACTCAATTTTACTAATAACTTAATCCTTTAATTTTTATTTTAAAAAAAAAAGACTCTCAAAACAAAAAAAAAAAAAAAAAAAAATGTAAATCAGTCATCCACATAATATACTACATTATTATCAATTTTCCACATGGTAAATTACGTTTTGTAATTTTTTTTTTTTTTTTGCTAAATTAAAAATTTGGGTAAAGCCATGGGCGGCTCCACTTGGAGCCCAGGGGGTTCAAATGAACCCCCTGAACTGGCCCAAAAAAAAAAACTTTATATATTAGTATTTTTTTTTTTTTCTTTTTGTTTGTTTTGACCCTCTAAAATAAAATTTTGAACAGCCTGATCTTAGATTTTTTTTAAGCTCGGCTAAAATAAGTTTGCATATGATCCTCTTAACAATATTTTGATATTTTTAAACACAAAACAAAAAGCCCAATAACAAACCAATTTAATCTAAAATATGGAAGAAAAAAACTAAGGGCCCATTTGGTTAGAGATTTCTAGTATCATTGTTTAAGTATTGTGAAAATAAGTGGGTTAAAAAGTGTTGTGAAAATACGTGTTTCAGTAACACTAAAAACTTTTGTTTAAACAATTGTACCAAACACCCCCTAATAAGTCCAACAACAAAAGTAAAAATTTATTAATCTTAATCCTTAGAAAAAACCCATTTAGATCTTAACAAATTCTAAATAAATCAATCAAATGAGAAATTAATGGATGAATGATTGTTTAGTTGTGTACATTGAAATAGATATAACTCGTAAGATTGATAATGAAGAAATCATGTAACAATTTCAAAATATGAAAAATCATAGAAAGCAATTATAAAACTTTAATACAATTTTTGTTTTGTTTTGTTTGTTTGTTTGTTTTTTTATTTTATTTTTTTTTTATATCGATAAATTCAAGTTCTCTTTTGTTTTATATTTTTTTATAATTTATGTTTCTTATTGACCCCCCTTAAAAATAATCCTAGAGCCGCCACTGGGTAAAGCACTATTTTGATTTCTAAACTTAAATTTTTTTTTTCATTCCTAAAGTTTAAAAAAATATTTTTTTACCCTTAAACTTTGTAAAGAGTTTTTTCAATAGTTTAAAGACAAAAATAAGAATTGATGATGCCGTGAAATCACCCGTAAGCCACACGGTCCTCACACACTTGAAAAAATTCCTGCACAACAAAAAAGAGAGAAGATCTAAAAAAGAGCACCGATGTGGTGCCGGCCAAGTACCCTTCAATGGTCAAGTTAGAACTTTTTACATAACTCTAGAGTGCCAGAGTTAGGGTAAATTATATGTACCTTTTTCCTGAAGGTCGTTGGGTTTTTATAGTAGTGTAGAACCGACCTTCGTTTCTTGTGTAGCAAGTCTATTTCCTTATAGAGAAGATCCTCATTAATAAAAGTATCATCAAGAATCCTCCTCACATTGGAACCAAGGTTTTGAAACTCGGACCGAACCGTACGGTCCGACAGAAAAACCTCGAACCGTTCAACTTTATGGTCTGTTTAGGGTGAAGAACCTTTCCATGCAAAAAAAGCGGGGACCCACACGGACCGCGGTCTAACCGCCCAGTTCTGTGGACTGTAACCGGTTTTTGAGGTTCGGACGGTTTCTTTTTGTTTCAGCTTTTCTAGTGAATTTTGGCCAATACACCGATACGAATTTATGATAAGATCTAGAAGAAATGAAAGAACATGAAGAAGAACAAAGATCAGAAGGAGATCTGATAATTTCAAATCTTGAACAAAGGGATTTGTAAGGAAAAAAAAAAAAACACACACACACACACACACACAAACTACATTAGATCAAAAAATAAAAAACAGTCGCCGATCACGCTTGCTCAACAAATAAACAGTCTGCGCCAAAACAAACTCCACACTTGCTCAGCAAATAAACAGTAAACACAAACTACATTAGAAAAAAAAAAAAAAAAAAACAATGACACGTATCTTCGTCTTCTGCCAACATAGTTGCCAATCACACTTCGTCTTCTGCTGCTACTGCTTCTTCTTCTTCTTTCTTCTTTTTTTTTTCTTCTCTTTCTTTTTTCCGTTGATGGAGCTCTGTAATTTCTTCTTTTTCTTTGAGGTATGTGTTTCTCTTTCTTTCTTTGGACTTATGTTACTTTTTTACTCCTTTTGAATTCCTAAGTCCCTGTCCCTCACATGGCTAACTTGGAAATGATGAAAGGATTTAATTTTTTAATAAAAGCAAAAAAATTTCAGCCATTAGATTTAGATATTTTTTCAGCTACCCAACGTGATGTAACATGATTGATAGGTGCACTAAATATTTTAAGTATTTTTAAGAGTAATGTAGTATTTTGAAAGATGTTACGTCCATAATATTTTTACAATATTTTTACAACAAATTACAAGGTTTAAATTTGAAACTGACACTAAGATTATTTTTTTGCCCCAACAATAACAATCAATAATAACCTGCCACTAAAGATTTGTTGTAAAAATACTATGGGCATATCATTTCTCTAATATTTTACACAATTTTTTGCTATAATTTGACACAAGGCAAAGTATGAGTAATGAAAAAAAAAATTTATGGGTTTACATCTCTACCACTCACATCTCATCACATGACAAATTGTGACAAAATTTGTATAAAATGTTTTATTCGTATTATTGCTCTAATTTTAATTAATATTTACAATCAAGCATATAATAATTATTAAATAATTCATTCTCAAAAAAAAAATTATTAAAAAATTATTTCAATTTAAAATTATTAAATAAATTATTTTTATTTTATTTGAGTGTCTTTCTAATTCTTATATAATAATAATAATAATAATAATAATAATTATTATTATTACAAGTTTAACTAATCAATATATAAATAAATAAATAGATATTATATTTAAATTCGCTTAGGATTTGATATTTCTTATTTGTCTTGTAAAAGTTATGATATGAAAATATATATTTGAAATATAGATATTTATATTTAATTGGATAATTTTAGTTAAATTTTCTATTTATACTAATTTAATATATTTATTTATATTAAAATACTTATTAAATTAATTATGATGCCATCACGGTTTGACTCCGGTTCAATCTCAGTTCGACCTCAAAAATCTTGAACCTCTCTCTTTTACAGTTCAATAAATGGTCCAGGTCTGAAAACCTTGATTGGAACTTTATTCTCATTGGATTCTATAGACCAGGGTTAATTGCAAGACGCAAGTTGTTTCCATTTGGGGTTACGTGGCCACATAGCCTTTCTATCTATCTACCTTGTGTCCGTACACATTGGGCCCGTCCACTATCAGCCCACAACCCCAGTACTATCAAGTTCATTGAGATGGATTCGTTGTCTCTCATTTTTCCCTCTTCAAGGATGAAAAAAGAAAAATTTTCAATTGCTTAGGGATTAAAAAAAAAAAATGTTTTAAGTTTAAGGACAAAAATAAACATTCTTAATAATTTATGGACGAAAGAAAAACTCTTTAATAGTTTAGGGGAAAAAAAACGAATGTGTTAAAGTTTAGAAATGAAAATAAATTTTTGGCAAAATTTAGAGACCAATAGCATTAAGATAAGGGGCCCATACAGCAAGAAGGAACAACAACGAAAGGAACTGGACAACTGGTTTATATATTTGTGATGATGGAGGAGATGACCTAGTGGAGAGTGACTAATGCAGAGTTTCTAGATAGACTCTGATGAATGAGAGAGCATCACCTTCAAAGATAATGTTGTTCCAAACCCACAAATTATATGTAGAGGAGACAACCAGGAATGAAGCTACCAAATAATATTACTAATACATGTATAGACAGATTTACCCAAACGATCACTGCATATATATATAAATATAGTAGCAACTAGCAAGGAAGGAATTTGTCTGGTCTAATTGCATCATCAAAATTAATCTTTAACCAGCTAGGGTGAGGAGGGGACCAAGAGCTATGTGCTGGTTTTTGTGTTTTGGTGGATTGTGAGGTCCTAAAGCTTTGCTTGTGCAAAGAGAAAAATCTTACGTAAGCAAGTGCTTGTTGTTTCTATGGAACCAAATTTGGTCACACGTAACAATTGCAAATGGTAAATACTTTAGGGGGCCTCTTCAAAAGAGAGGTTTAGGTGGGTACATACATGGATTTCGCATAGCTTAATCCAGTTTTTTTTTTTTTAAAATAAATTTATGCACTGTTTATTGTATTGGATATGGGAAGCCTGTTGAGGTGGATAGGCCAGAGAGGAGGAGAGCCAAACCAATTGGACAAAGGGGCATTGCGGGAAAAGATGGAAGGTTGTCTCAACATTTGTATTATAGAAGATGTATGATTTTTCTATTTATAGGGATTAAAAAAAAAAAAAAACAATTTAGGGGGCTTTTTTTTTTTTTTTTTCCTTTTTTCTTTTTTACTGTAATGGGAGCCTGAGATTCTTTTTGTAATTTTCTGAGTCAGCCCTGAATGATTTCCATTAAAAAAAAAAAATCCATTCGCACAATTTGTTTTATGGAAAAAAAAAAAAAAAAAAAATCAAAAGCAGTCAAAAGATGAAAAGAAAAAAAAAAAAAAAAATCAATCATTATCTTTTTATATATTGATAGATGAAGTAATGGAATCGAATCATGAAGGGTTAATTGAAGTGTCCCTAAAATTTTATTAATTTTTTTTTCCCAAATTCTGTTTAGACAGCCTTTTAGCATGTCAATGGCTCAGGGCAAAGAGAATGACATTCTCATCCGACTCTTTGTACTTGGAACCGTTATGCTTAAAATTTATTAGTATTTTTTTTTTCCTCAATTTCTATTGCAGGCCAGAAATTGTTGTTATAGATTTTTTCTTCCCCTTCGGGTCAAACTATATGTTTCTAAAAAAATCTAATAACTAATATGGCCAAAAGTGTGTTTCTAATTTAAACAATTTAAAGCAAAAGCTTAACATTATATTTAAATGTGGAACAAGATCAAAAGTAGTGAACTGAAAAGATGAAAAGTCTATGAATTGATGTAACATTATATTCAAAGCTGAAAACAAATGTTACAGATGATCATCAATTGAGAAGGCGGAGGAGAAACCATGGAAAGCAGTTTTCTTCCACTCTCCTGATCTCATCAGACCACTCCAAAGAGAAGAAAATGTGTTGTCTACCTTACTGTTCTTTCCGAGCTTTAGATCTAACAGGCTTTCCAGGTCTAATTATGTAACCTAGGAGGATCAATACTATGGGAACGATGGTTCCAATAAAATATACGCTCCCATACGAGGCGATTGTTTCGTGCAGGCTTAGTACCTGTCCAATACAAGCACATAAGCATAAGAAACTTAGTTTTTTGGTAAAATAAGCATAAGAAGCTTGAAAGCAACATGTTCTGGATCCTAGTAAAATTAGTTAAGTGATTGTGTATGTGAGAAAAGGACTAACCATGAAACCAACACAGGAGTAGTTCAGAACCAAGACTGTGTAAGCAAAGTTCAAAAACACAAGTATCTTCTTAAACAGACCCATGGTTGGAGGAATAGCTTGCTGCCATCTGTAAATGACTGTTTGGACATAAATAAAATAGTAAAGGCAAACAAAGAATTAGTTCAAATATCTGAACAAAACACACTGCGAATTAAAGAGGGGGGGAGGTCTAATCAATACCTCTTGAACCAGCAATCATCAAAGCTGACTGAACAAAGAAGATGATGTATCCAGGATATAATCCCTGTAATTTGAAGCGACAAGAAGCATAAGGCAGATGTCAATTTGTGTTGAAGTTGAAATTGAAGACAAAAAAAGGCTCATACTTCCATTAATAAACGGAAAACTTCTTAGAGAAACAAGAACCCAAAAAAAAAAAAAAAACTTGTTCTTTGTTCTTAATGAAGCAAAAGTATGAAAACTAGTCACTGCTTATACCATCTCTGAGATAAAGAGTGATTATATTGATTGGGTAGAGGGAAAACATAAAATGCCTAATAATCAAGTTGCAATATTTAGGAAAAATTTTGTGTGTGATAAGGATAAGACCAGGTTAAAATTACAAGGACTCATAAAAAAAATGGCACTATGAATGATGATTCATGAAAATAATAGTGTACTTTCTGCTTTACAGATTCTGTTATTTATATATGGTTATGGCAACATTTAAGATTAAAGGATGCCTAAATCAAAGAAGAATTTGATAATATAAAACAGGAACCGAAAGATGGCAGAATTTGCACCATGAACCTAATAATATGAAAGAAACTGCAGTATATAAAACTTAATAAGGTGAAAAGGCTCTGTAATCACCATCAGAAAGAACACCAGGTGTATCTAAAAAACAAGGGCATTGATTTGTTAAAAAACCTAAAAATTGGCACAGATAGTGAATAGTAAGAATGAGATACATTGGCTAGGAGATTGAATTAACTATAAAAAATGGCACAAGTAATAGCATGGGATAACAAAATATGCAGGAGAATCAGAATATAGTAAGGCCGAACTTATACTTACATGCCAAACAGCACTGACAGTCTGTGTAGCCAGCAACTGAAAGAAACCAGCCTTCTTGCCCTTTGGAACGAGTCTCTCATAAACATCTATAGCAGCACAAGATATTAGCTATTCACTTTAAACATTCATCTTTTGCTTTGATGTTCTACATACTCACATGTCCAAAAAGTACTGAGACCAATTTTAGAAATCAAAGTCTGCCACTTCAGCATTCAGTAACCTGTTGTTCTAGGATTGGATGGCACAAAAGACATCCAAATAGCAAACTTGTGAACTAACTTTGTTCTTTTTTAAAGAGATATTTTGACTTATAATTTCCTATAGCAATTTCAAAGGGTAAAGAATACAATGTGTCAATGAATTGGATCAAGATTCTAACAGGACCATTATAACAGGTAATAATATTTTCAGCCCACAGGATCCAATTGTTACAAAATTAAATTTAAAAAAAGAATGATATGGATTACAGTTCAGTTTAAAGTTTACTTTTACCAGGTAAATCAAATTATCGATTCAACTCTTTTCTGATTCATTTCTTTTTCTTTTTTTTTTTTAAGTTAGTTTCTGATTCATTCTGAAAGAGGGGGGGGGGGGGGGGGGGGGGGGGGATTCATGATTCATGCAGCCTAACATGGACTTCTTGATTTTAGTTTTCCGGTGCAAAATCAATGTTTATGGGTAATCAAAAAGTATATATTTCCTTTCAGATAACCAAGCAAAACCTAGTATATAAAGCAATGGAACACTCAGATAATAGAGAAGCTTACAACGACGCAACCAGGTGCTGACTTGGATATTCCACACAAGTGGCAATTCGACTGCACTCTTTGCGAACTCGACACCTAGAATGTCAACATTTTTGGCACGGTCCCAGCGTGGCTTTGGTGGAGAAGATTCTGTCCATCCAGAAAAACCCAGGCCAGAAATAATAATAGAGGCTTCTGAAATTGACCAGATGAAGTAATATTTCCAGCGTGCTGTAAAGCCAGCCATGAACTGGTAACTCAACCGTTTCCAGAATCCCCATCCTTGGTATATGGGATCGGTAAACCGGGACAAAGGATGCTGAGGTACCAGGTACAGATACAAGGCCATGCAAAAAGCAGCTTGAAGAAGGGCTCGAACCATTGCCCCATATGGTGATGGTGAGGGTCCATTCTCTGAATAGCTCCAAATCTGCAAAAGATTCAAAGAGAAAAGAAAAAAGTGGAAAACAATGAGAGACTAGAAAAGCTAAGAGCACTTATTCTCTATTAAACAAGGAATACAGAAGCACAAATTGAGAACACGATAGACCTACCCCCTTTCCTTCCGTCCAGTCAAGATAATCCTTCATTTCATAAACCGGACCAGCAAAGTGACTACCACAGCTGAGGCAGTAACCAAAGTACTCAATCAATGAGGGCAACTTAATCAACCGATTTTTCTTCTGTGTCTCACTCAATCCTTCCTCTTTTAATAGCCCATCATTGTAATTTATTGCACAGGAAATGACTTTCAGTGTTAACACCATCAGGGCTCCTAAATATTAGAAGGAAATACACAATTAACTGACACATAATTACCACATGTTCTTATGCATATGAATGAAAAAAGAAAAAAAGGGGGGGGGGGGGGGGGGAGGGGGGGTGTGTGCATTGAACATGATCAACATAGGCGGTTATGAGCTTCAAAACTTAGGAGAAGGTTGATAACCACCAAAAACTTTATTGAAGTTATCAGTCACTAATCAGATAACTCCTAGTTTTCATTGGAAGACATTGACACTCATCAGAACCCAGGAAAAATCAGAAAATAAAAGGATGGCAATCAGTCGAAATCAGGTGCCATATAAAGGAATAGGCCCTTATCTATCAAATTTATCAACAGGAAATCATTAAAAGATAATTAATCCAAGAAATATAGTGTAAAGAGTAGTTATTATCATTTCACCTCTATATGACAAAATGTGAGTTAGGTACAAAGGCTGAAAATGTGCTTACCTGTGGCATCAATACCTCCTTCCTTCCATGCATCACCACTCATGTAATAGACATGGCTACACATGTATACAAACGGTCAAGAATCCAAGATAAAAAGGCATATCTTTAAAAAAAATTTGAATTCCAAATAAAATGCACAGAAAAGACATTTTCAAATATTCTTCAGAAATTAGTTGAAAAAAAAAATTAAATCAATTAAGACCAAACAAACAAACAAACATAGCAATATTTTTAGTTAAAAATCTCTAGGGAAAAAAATTGCAGCAGGTTACATGGAATCAATAGCCCCATTTCCAACATGAATATAAAAATAATAATTTTAAATGTGTTCATGCATCTAACAAGTTCAGGAATCATTTTTCCCAAATTGCGGTAAAGCTGTTTACTATCACTTCTCTCAAACCCCTGCAGAAGTGGGAACCTTGTGCACTAGGTATGAACTTTTTGTTCATGCATCCAAAAAAAAAAAAAAGCAGGACAATTTTGTAGGTCACATAGAATGCAAATTATCAGATTCATAAAGCAGAGAATACTTCAGTTTGGGCTAGATTATTTATTTTTTTCAAGAAGTTAGCTATTTTCATATTTGTTATCAGATGATCTGCCTGTCATGGCCTCCATGATTGGCAAGGTGACTCAACTGATTCAACAACTTAGGCAAAAAATGTGAAATGCTTACAATGAAATTTGGTTACATTCTAGTAATCTCTAGACAGTCTATTTGCACGTGAGACAGCTCTCAGCTACACTCTATACAAAAGGAATATTTCCTTCGCTTGCACCAAAACATGTAAGAATGTGGTCACATTTTTAGTCTTTCTTCAGGCTTAGAACATTAGACAAACTGAGGATAGGAAAATTTATTTGCCCTCTTCTATGTTGAAATATGACAAAGACCCTATTTGTCAAATTTAACAATTACCTTTGCAGGGAAGCCACTCTAGTCATCCCCTCTTATCCTTTTTTTTAATAAAATTACCTTTGTTCTTCATCAGTTTTTTAGCAATTGCATCAACATTTAAAAGGTTGGAGAAAGGCAGAAACAACAACATTAAACCAAAACACTATAGGGAAAAGTAAATGGGAAAAAATAATTCAAATGCAAACTTTCTCAAGTTCTACTACACCGCATGCCAAGGTCAATCCAATAAGCTCAAACCCTTTACTTACCATTGAACGGTTTTCCAACCAGACCATTAAAACCTTGCAAAATACAAATCCAACTAAATTCAAATTGAAAATCAATCAAGCATCCAAAATTTCATATTAAAACTTGGCATAAAAAGGCAATAAACACGTCATAATATACCAATCTTAAAATAAAAAAAAAAAAAAAAAAAAATTATTTAAAAAAAAAAAAGTGTCATTGTAACCGCAGTTTCTATTGCTTTCACCAATGAGAAAATAATGTCTAATTCGATGCTTTCAATCAACATGGGAAAAGGAAAAATAAATAAATAAATCGCTTTTTGTATAACAGTGCACATTGAAATTCTCACGCATTCACATAATATCAAACTTACAAATCAAAGAAACCAATAATTTTTCCTCGAATTAAAACAAAATTGAGAAAGAGTAAGAATAAATACCAGCCAATAAGATAGCCAAATCCCAAGAAGAACGTGAGAACACCACATCGCGAGCGAAATAGCACCATCGAAGCGTAACCCAACAACATGGGGACCAAAAAATGAAGATTCGAAGAGAACCCAAATGAAAGATAGGATAGAAGAAAGCCTGACACGGCCGAGTACAGGTGCTTGCCGAGTCGACCCGGAACGAATCGCCAGAGGAAGCTCACGGGTATGGTGGTCACGAAGCATAGGAGGAACCTAAGCACCGGGACCGACACACCGATCGCTCCCGCCATGGAATCCAGGTGCAGGTCCATAGCTAATTAGCGTTGACTCGGTCAGAAATCTGAGTCTGAGTCTGAGTCTGGCTCTGGCTCAGTGAGTTGAGTTTCCCGGACTCGCTGGAACAAATCTGTGTCCTCGTAATTTTCAGGGGATATGTAAACCAAAAAACAAACAAACAACGTTAGTTATTATGAACCGTGAAGTGAAGGGAAACTAAAGTGGAAAAAGTTCTAAGGTATATATAATTCGATTCAGTCATGTGAAATTACTGAAATGCCCTTATACGTTCGGATTGGTGGGTCCGGCAATAGCCGTGGCCGTTCGATAATCGCACGTTCGCGTGGGAATAACGTTTTTGGATTTGTGAGTTGTGCTGATACTTGTCCCTCTGCCTCGCCGAATCGGAGAGTGTCTTTCTTCTCCCAACAGACAGAAAGAGAGATTATAGTTATACAGTGACTGTACTCGCCCCGTCATTGGAAACGTGTAACTCTATCTTTGCGGAAACAAGTCAGCGTACGCTGATTTTGAGACGGCTACTAGCAGTACATTCGTTTGGGATAACAAAAATTTATTCTTTTTTTTTTTTTTTTTTTTGAGGAAAACAAAAATTGATTCTTTATATAGTAGTTTTTTATATTCCTAGTGAAATTAACGTCAAAACTTTTTTAAAACAGTTTACTAACAAATAACTTATCAGCGCCTGTGGCTTTAAAGTAAATAATATATTTTTTTTTTGGGGTAAAAATGTGACTGAAAACATAAAATTAAACATTTTTTACTAAACTAAATATGATCAACTAGAAACAATAAATCTTGTACGAATAATATTATAATCACAAACTATTTTTATTTTATTTTTACAAATATTATTGTAGCAACTTTTTTACTAGTTCTTATATGAATCTATCACTATCATTACTTTTCTTGTACTAATAAATGCTCATCACATCAATTACTTGTTTGGAATGCACTTATAAAGATAAATATTATTGCATTAAAGTATGTGTAATAACCACTAATTAATAAATAAATGGGGAGGGAAAGGTGGGCTTTGCTTTAAACATCGAAAAATTCTTGGACCATGACCAATTTCACCCTCATTTTCACAACTATTCAACATGAATGATTGTGAGTGGTAGAAAAATGATTTTATATAAAAGTGACAAACAACCAATCACAAGTTACGTATGATAGTTGTGAAAATAATTATAAAATCAGTTAAGGTCTTAGAATAACTCTTGAACTCTTCACACTAAGCATTACAAAGTATGCTAATTCCAACAAGTTAAAGTAGAAACCTCATTTGTGATTGAAAATGTTTATATGTCGTCTCTTTTCATCCATCTTACAAGTCTATGGACTCCATGGAGTCGATCTCTCATAAGCCTATGGACCTTACATATGTGGGATCCATAGGCTTGTGAAAGGCATGCTACATGAGATAGGTATTAATATGTCTCTAGATATGACTTATTTTGATTGGCACGTAATAAAGTAGTTTAGTGTTGGTTCATGTATACGTAATATTCTACTCACATCTCATATCTATCTTATAAAATTATGAAAAAATTTATGACAATTTTTTGTTTTTAACACACATAGGATAATTGTGGAGATTAGTGTAGAATTTGTTAAGGTCCTAGAATAACTCTTGGACACCTCACACTAAACATCACAAAGTGTGCTAATTCCAACAAGTTAAAGCAGAAACCTCATTCGTGATCATGAATATTTATACGTCAACTCTGTTGAGTCAGCATCTTAAAAGTCTATGGACTCCATGAAATCGATCTCTCATAAGCCTATGGACCTCACATCCAAGGGATCCATAGACTTGTGAAAGGCATGCTACACGACGTGGGCATTAATGTCTCCATATATGAATTATTTTGATTGACACGTAATAAAGTAGTATTGGTCTAGGATCATCTACATTTAATGTTCTACTCACATCTTATCTATCTTATAAAATTATGAAAAAAGATTTTGACATTTTTTTGTTTTTAACGTTACTCAAACAATAATAAGAAATAACTATCTCATGTATATGCAGCATCCCCCACAATAGCATGAGCATCCCTTTTACAATCTATGGATCCCACGCAATAACAACAACAACACACCAGATACCTTGTGATACAATGTAATAATTATCTTGAACATCATATAAAACACTCCTCTCACAACATTACTGTTGTTGTTGTTGTTGTTTTTTTTTTTTTTTTTTTTTTTTTTTTTTTTTTTTAATGAATGCAAAAAATGGGGTCTCTGGTGTAGATTCTCATTGACCTCATGTTAAGTGACGGCAATGGATAATATCACGTGTATCACGTGATGGCAATGGATAATACCACGTGTATCACATGGGCCTTATTTGAGCTATCGCTCGAACTACTCCTCTCTGTGTGTTAGGACAAGGACTCCTACCAATATTTCTCATAGCCCATAGAGCACAAACCCTTCTATATACTGTAATAATTATCTCATGCACAATTGCACATGAACATTAAGCATATAAAGCATTCCTTTCACAGTCCACAATGTAACTCAAATGCTAGCCAAGGACGGAGCCAAAATTTAGAGTTAGGGGCGATGGCTCTACTACTTGCTGTATGCGGCGACTTCGGCCTTTGATTCTACTACTTAACCACTACAAACTTTTGTTTAAAACTTTTTGAAGAGCCCAGTAGTTTGTTTTGAGTAAAATAAATTTATTGGGCTTAATATTTTTTAACTTTATTATTGGAAATTTTTTTTATTGGACTAATTTTTTTGGGCTTGTACATTTTATTTTAGATTTAATCTATTAATTTATTATGGCCTTTAAAAGGTGGAAAATTCTAAAGCTACAAAATTTTTACAAATTACTAATGTGGTGAATGATTATTGGTAAGTAAGTAATGCAATTGTACAAACTAATAAGAATTTGCTACTTCAATAGTTTGCAAAAAATATTGTAAAAAAGTTTGTGGCTATAATATTACTCTTAAAGAATTGATGACATTGTTAAGGGGGGTAAAGTGTAATTTTATTGAACAAAATTACTATAATTAGTACCTATTAATATACTATTTTTTTTTTTAGGGGGGGGGGGGGGGGGGTTGTGTGTGTGCAGGGCATTGACCCCAAGTTCACATGCATCTCCGTCCATGATGCTAGCTAGCCTTTGACTAAGCACAAGCAACGCTTAATACCTTATAAAAGGTCCATGCTCCTCTAAGTCCCCCGCTTCCTTCTAACAACTTATATTGATTAGACATGTCTCACAAAAACAGTATTATGACAATTATATACGTAAGGGACTTGCGCAGCCAATAAAAGATAAATAGTTGTCAAAAATGGATAATGAAGCAAAATAATTTTAAACATGTTAAATGATGTTTGTTCATGGGATAGTTTTTGGAATATGCCCTCTTTTTAACTTTATATAAGTCACATTAATTAATTTCACTATTTTATTTTGTCCTGAATATGAAGCCTTTAGGCAATGAGATCTTTGGTGAATTGCCTAAAGTCTAGTGGGGGAATTGCCGAATTAGTTAGTGGGGGAATAAAAACAAACCAGATTCTTTAATGCCCGTCCCCAGTACATGTGCAGCCGAATTAGCTGTTGTGCTTACTGACTTATTGTTCAATTGAATGCAGCCATTTAACACCTCTTGGCCTTGGAGCTTGTCACTTCAGAGTTCAGACCTCCCCACCCACCTAAAGTCCCACTAGTACATCCATGCAAAAATTGTGGGCTCGTACTTTGTCCAATAGGAGAAGAAAAAAATGGAGGGCTGTCCTTTGCAAGAGACATGAAGTTGGAAAATTTGATAGTAGAAGTAAGACAACTATTAACAAGGGAGATGTGCTTGTGCTATTAGCTTTGGACCAGGCATTATGTACCAACCCATCCATTTTTAATAGTTTGTAGTGCAAAGCTGATATTCAATCGTTTCTAAATATATTTTTTTTAGTCCCTTTTTATTTTTGTCTTTAGTTTAGTATTTATTATTTTTCATTTTCATCCTTCACAGTTAACATAAATTTCAAACATAGTTCATCTATTTAGGGATGACAATGTGTGACACAATCTGTTAATATGAAACAATTATTTGTGGGTTAGTTTTTATAGTAAATGAGTTTATGTTAAAATGGGTCGACTCACTTTAACACAATTAATAAATGAGTTAATGCCATGTTGACTTAACTCGCAAATAACCCGAAATGATCCGATTAATATAAATAAATGTCATTTTTATCTAACATTAATTTGGATTCTAAATACAATGGAGTAATTAAAAGAATTTTATTGGTTATATTGATAAATTCTTCATTTCCCTAGCCTTTTACCTAAAACAATAGGGGAAAAAACTTTCCATTCGCTTTATTTTTATTAAAAAAAAAAAATTCTATTAAATGGGTTATGTAGTCAACTTGTTTAATAAATAGGTTGTGTTAAGGTTGAGGTCCTTAAAGATTTTTAACATGATTATTAAATGAGTTGGGTTAGAGTTGAACTATGTATTTAAATACCCTTACTTCAACACAACACAAATGTGACCCACTAACACATATTCAAGAGAGGCTTGATGCATTTAAGGGCCTAAGGCAAACATTGAATTGACGCATTTTATTAAATATGACCTTTTAAAAAAAAAATTTAATATTACTCAAACTCTATTCTATTGTGTTTAGGTGCAAAATTACTAATTAACTTGAACCACATAGAATTTTTGTTTTAGGAAGTCTATAGACACAAAAAAAAAAAAAAAAAAAATTGACAAAACACCTATTGATGTAGCAAATTGATAATGGTAAGTAAAAAAATGATGTTAGAGTTGGATCTAGATGAGAATTAGTAAAAGTTTGCCAACTAAAGTTGTAGACACTCGATTTTGCACTAAAGTTGTCTCCTAATGAAAAAGTGCTAATCAAATAGCAGATTTCAGATTCACGTTCCAAGGCACTTTTGGCATAGTAGAACTCAAAATTCGAACTAGGCTATTTCTGGTAAAGTTGTATAGAATCAAATTTCCCTTCAGCTATCAAAATTTCAGCTTAATAAGAATTTTTACTAAAAAGATATGATCAAAATACTAAAACTTATTATGATTTGAAAAATCAACTTACTCTTATCCTAATCTCTTTTTTTTTTTTTTTTTTTTCTTTTTTAGGATTTCCCCATACGTTTTTTGCTTATTTTTTAATCTGATTGGACTTAATTTTTAAACAAACCTAGTTTATTTTCTAAGCAACTAGATTGTAATTTAGGAGACAAAGCCTTGTATATTTCATTTATTAGATTGTAACTCATTTAAATAAATAAGAAGTAGCCCTCGACATCCCCAGCGGAGTCACCCCTATGAGAGACCGGAAATTTCGGGGGCTCTTAAAAAGAGATTTGGGTGCTTAGAGCACCTCTCTTTTGGGTAAATATGTAGAGTCACCACTTATTTTTTGTTACAAAAAAAAGAAAAAAAAATGTATGATACATATTTGAATAATACAACTTCTTATTTATTTAAATGAATTGCAATCTAATAAATGAAATATATAAGGCTTTGTCTCCTAAATTACAATCTAGTAAAAGACTTTCCTAGATTACAATCTAAAAAAGGAAAATTACAAGGATTTTTTTCCTAGATTACAATCTAAAAGAAAAGATAAAGTACTATCTAGGAACCAAAATCTAGATTCGGAGGCTAGGTTACGGAATGGGAAGGTGTCAGGTATCCTTCCACCTAGACGGAGTCTGGTCTTCTTGGCTCTAAATGACTGTTTATATACCGATTTAAATGATGAATGACATTACAATGACATATTAAAATCCCTACATTCAATATTAATTCACCCTTTAAAAATTCGAAATCTGCAATTTTCATTTAAGAAGAAAACCACTTTTATTATTAAAAAAAGTACAAATCTGTATTTAATGAAAATACAAGTCTGTTCTATATGCTTGAAAAATCGTTGATTTGGAAACACAGACCTGTTTTTTAATCAAAAAAAAAAAATTCAAATCTATATTTAATGAAAATACAGTTTTGTTTTTGTTTAGAAAAATTTTCAGATCTGTATTTAATGAAAATACAGATCTATTTTTGTTAGGAAAAAATTTCATAAAAAATTTTAGATCTGTATTTAATTAAAAAATAGATCCATTCTTGTTTTGAAAAAAAAAATTAGTAATTAATTGCAGATTTTGAAATTTAAAGAAGAAATAATTCAAAAAACATGTTAATCAACTAAAGAAAAGTCCAAGTAAACATGTGAACATGGCATGTATAAATTGTGAACAAGATCATATTGAAAATGAAATCAAACACATATTCATGAATACCATGCAATGAACCACACACATATATCAATTAAGAAAGGGAAAAGATAAATACAAGAACGAAATTAAATGCCTACTTGCATGAATGTACACTTCAATGGAAGAATACTTTAGAATCAAAGAAATTTGCACTTCTTTGAAATCTAAAATATTTTTTACTTACAAAAAATAAATTCTTAAAGCCAAGACTTCCAAAACGACTTTAACGTAAAGGGGGCAAATAAGTTAGAAAAAGAAGGGCCCTAATAAATGAGTCAATGCCATGTCGACTTAACTCGCAAATAACTTGAAATGATTTGATTAATATAAATAAATGTCATTTTTATCTAATAAATTTGGATTCTAAATACAATGGAGTAATTAAAAGAATTTTATTGGTTATAATGATAAATTCTTCTTTAACCTCTAAAGTCCCTATACTTTTACCTAAAACAACAGGGGAAAAAACTTTCCATTCACTTTATCTTTTTTTTTAAATTTTATATTAAATGGGTTATGTAGTCAACTTGTTTAATAAATAAGTTGTATTAGGGTTGAGGTCCTTAAAGATTTTTTATACGATTATTAAATGAGTTGGGTTAGAGTTGAGCTATGTATTCAAATACCCTTACTTCAACACGACACAAATGCAACCTGCTAACACAAATTCAAGAGAGGCTTGATGCATTTAAGGGCCTAAGGCAAACATTGAATTGACGCATTTTATTAAATACGAATTTAAAAAAAAATTTAAATATTACTTAAACTCTATTCTATTGTGTTTAGATACAAAATTACTAATTAACTTGAACCACATAGAATTTTTGTTTTAGGAAGTCTATAGACACAAAAAATTTGACAAAACACCTGTTGATGTGGCAGATTGATAGTAGTAAGTAAAAAAATGATGCTAGTGGTGGATCTAAATGAGAATTAGTAGTTTGCTAACTGAAGTGTTGTTAAAAATTGTCACGAAATTTTTTGTGTATTGCCTTTTTTTTTTTTGTTTTAGAGTGCTACATTTACAATATTTTTCATAACAAATTTTAGATGTTAAGTTTTACTAGTTATAAATTGAATGCACCTTTGAAATTATTTTTTTGCCTACCAATAACAACCAGTAACAACTTGCTACTTAAGATTTATTGCAAAAGTTTTGTGCAAAATATTGTGGACATAACTTTTTTTTCTTATTTTTCATTTGATAATTTTTTTAAAAAAATTTATTGGCTAATATTTTGTTTAATTAATATTATACAATGAAAGAAATAACCCTATTGGTTAAAATTTGGAAGATTCTTTTTACTCGAAGCCTTAAACGACTGCTTCATTTGCCTATACTATACGAATGGTTACTCCTATATCTATCCAAATTTATTATTTTTTATAATTATTTGTTATGTAAATAGTGGAGAGGAAGAGATGAAGTGTCATTATTCATTAACCGAAAAAATTAGAAAACCAAGAACCAAAATTCAAGGTGGGAAAAATAAATGAATATATAATATGTAAGGATGCAATTTATGTCCCTTGCCTAAGTGATGGATGAACTTAAGTCTAAAAAGCCCAATATAATGAATTTGTAGAGAGTGAGTTGGAAAACTGGGCTTTAATGAGTTGGACAACAAGTAAGTGGATTTAGATGACAAGAAAAGGAAGATAGACCGATTTAAATTAAAGAAAATCATCCTCAGCACAGTCTGAGGAGATAAGTTCTTATATATTTCTCTCAAGTTTGATTACAAATTCAGTTTTTGATTGCTACAGTGTTTTTCTCTTAATTTCTCGATCTCTTCTTCTCAGAGTATCCCTTCCATTTTATACTATCTTTACCTTTCATCTCTACCTTCCACATGCAGATCAGATTATTGGTGTTGATCCTTATCCTATCAGCACCTTCCTAAAGTCTTTAGGTAGTAGCTGTAAGTTTGAAAGTTACTATTTAAGTATCACTTCCTCATCAATGCGGCCAAAGAGTTAGCTGCAAAGTATTTAATGCAATAGTAGTAGCTTTCACTTTAGATATTTCATGACTTTCCTCTATCCTGTTCCTTCCTAATACTTATCCTCATCCATGGAATAATTCAGAACGTTACCCCTAGTGGCAAACCATAACCTCTGACCTTGGCTTTGCTCAACCAGGGAGGTATTCTTCCTCAAACCACCCTTTTGGATGGCTTTAATCGGATTTCATTTCTTCACTTACTTACACGGATCCTTATAAAAGTGTTTATCCATCTTTGGATTGTTTCATATCCTCAGATTAGGCACCTGGCCCAATATATACATAAATATGGGCTCCTGGGCCTATCACTCCTATAATAGCCTCTCGAGATTCTTCTTTCTGGCTCTTTGGGAAGAAAGGAGGATTTCGATGTAATAATAATTCCTCCGTGCCCATTTGACATCACCTCTAATAGTACAGATGCCCTTTTTAACTGTCCAAGGCTCGCTCCTGATGCTTCAGCATACGAGACTCGCCCTCATTAAATTTTTATTACTCCATGTTTCCCACGTTCTACGATGCAATGTGGATCCAACGGTTGAGGATTTTGCTGGAACCCGGGTGGGAATTTTCCCGCTTGTAACTTTCTTTTTGATATAAATACTGCTCGAATCAACCACTCATCTCATTTTAGCATTCATTTCACTTTAGCGCTCATACATTGAAATTGCGAACTTACCCAACTCATTCGTGTCCTCTCAATTACCAAGAGCTTGTTTGAGGAGAATTTTCTTCTTTCTATAAGTCTTCATAAACCTTTTCACTTTATTTTTCCACACACTTTTCTTTTCTTTGTGTCCTTTCCACCTCGGCTCCTTTTATTTCTCTCAATCATCTTAGTTCCTCCAAACCTTCTTAGGAATTGGTAGATTCGCCAATTTGGTAGACTTCGAGGAGGGAATAGAAAGCTTTAGAGCTCTATAAAGGATCCTACCAAGATTGTTTATTAGGTATTGTAAGGAGGGAGAGTGGCATGAAAAAAGGCAAGAGGGAAGTGGTAATCCCAATGATTACCTTTATAGAGGGTGGGATGAGGATTCCCATGGGCACCATCACTAGGGATTATCTTAGAGCTTATAGGTTAGCTCCCATCCAACGTGCCCAAAACATGTTCAGAATCTTAGGGAGTGTAGACGTCCTTAATGAAAAAAATGAGCTTAGGGCTGACCCACCACGATGTCAACTGGATTTACTACCTCTACCATCTAAAGGGGTAGGGGTACTACCTAAAATCTATGTACCTTAAGGTTAAGCTCATCTAGTGCTTCCCAGACTCCAACAAGGGCCTAAACAAGGACTTCTTGATTATGTCAGGGGAGTGGCACGATGGCCTCCCCTGCCCGTTGAGAAAGAGGAAACCAGGTGGGGTCTTAGGTCTAGATTAAATATTTGTATTTAAGTTTTCTTTTTGGCTCATTCTGCTTTTTGCTAACGACGTCTTTCTATTTTTTCCCATGGTTTTGCAGATAAGAATGCTGCTATGCCTAAATTCAACCTTGTCAATCAAACAAGCCTAGACAAAATATTAAAGGCCAAGGTGTTCATCCATAGTGACCGCCAGCTCAGAGTAGCATACCTCATACTCGACTACACCCCGATCTCCAAAAGCTACCAGGCACCGAAGTGCGTCATTAAAGCAAAGAACCCTTGTTTACACTGAATAAGCGTTGCCGCTCCGAGTTTCCTCATCATTGGTCCCATTCTAGAAGGCACGCTCACCACCAAGCCTATCCCCGAGGGCACACCTAAGGTAACATTGCCCTTCCAACGTGTTACTGAGGAGGAGGCAATCCCATCCCAACCCACGATCAAGAAAGGGGAAGAGATTGTTGAAGTTTTAGATTTGAAAGATGATTTTAAAGTCTTTAATCAGCCTTTGTCTCCAAAAGTCTTAACTGGTGACCTCGGCCATTCATCCCCAGCTCAATCTAGCCATCACCAAGGATCTACTCCTATACCAGATGATATGGGGATCCAACGCAAGCCGAGGTCCACCCTACAAGAACTACTCGAGTCCCAACTAGGAAGGGACGCATTTGGAAAGGCAGCTCAGACTAAGCCTCCCACTCCTCCCCCCACCTAACCCTTTCGAGCTGATCCCATTGACCACAAAAGAAAGAGGAAAGAAAAGGGTAAAAGGGTGGTAGAAATAGGAAGAACCTACCCCTCCTAGCAAGTTAACCTCAAAGGGGGGTGAAGCAGCCTAGAGGCATGCAGACTAAGTCAGCCAATGTGGGAGAGAGAAGGAGCAACTATCGAGCTACAACCCCAGCTTGGGCCCTACGCATGAAGTTGTATGGAGCTTTTCTCCCCAGCAATGCCTCTATCCGAGACTTCCAGCAGGGCACAGCAGGGTATGTGGTTGACGCTGTGAAGTAATCCCTGTTGCTGCCCAATGACATGGTTGACCTCAGGTCTATGAGGCAGCATGAGGTCTTCCTTGGCTTGAAGAGAGACCTAGCCTTGAGGAAGTTTTTCTTCGTCGTTCACAACGTAACTTCCTCCGCAGATGATCAATCTCCAACTGTGTGTTTTTAGCAATCTCCTCATGAGATATGTGGCTCCCACCCCGAGATTGGCTCCTAGTATGGGTAGTGTGCACATTTCTCTCTCAGTCCTTTCTTTGTTCAAGATCACAGAAGTGATCTTGACACTGAGACCCCATAGATTCTGCTTGGTTTAGACCTAAACCTACTATCGTTGAACATTAGACTCACTATAATACCAAAAATTCCCACAGACAGCGCCAATTGTAAGGACGCAATTTGGGTCCCTTGCCCAAGTAATGGATGAACTTAAGCCCAAAAAGCCTAATACAATAAATTTGTAGAGAGTAAATTGGAAAATTGGATTTTAATGAGTTGGGCAACAAGTAAGTAGATTCAAGTGACATAAAAAAAGGAAGACAGACTGATTTAAACTAAGGAAAATCGTCCTTAGCACAATCTAAGGAGATCAGTTTTTATATATTTCTCTTAAATTTAATTACAAATTCAGTTCTTAATTGCTACTGTATTTTTCTCTTAATTTCTCATCCCTTCTTCACAGAGTATCCCTTCCATTTTATACTATCTTTACCTTTCATCTCCACCTTCTACACGCAGATCAGATGGTTGGTGTTGATCCTTGTCCCATTAGTACCTTCCTAAAATCTTTAAGTAGTAGCTATAAGGCTGAAAGTTACTATTTATGTATCACTTCTTCATCAATGCGATCAAAGAGTTAGCTGCAGAGCATTTAATTCAGTGATAGCAGCTTTCCCTTTAGATATTTCATGACTTTCCTCTATCTTCTTCCTTCCTAATACTTATTTTCATCCATGGAATGATCCAGAACGTTACCCCTGGTGGCAAACCACAACCTTTGACCTCTGCTTTGCTCAACCAAGGAGGTATTCTTCCTCGAACCACCCTTCTGTATGGCTTTAATCAGATTTCACTTCTTCACTTACTAACAAGAATCATTATGAAAGTATTTATCTGTCCTTAGATTATTTAATGTCCTCGGATTGGGTCCCTGACCCAGTATATACATAAATATATGCTTCTAGGCCTATCATCCCTACATAATATATAACCGTGAACTAGGGTTTAAGTGGTAAAACTAAAAATCGAAATGGACAAAGAATTGAAATGGGGAATTGTTTTTTGATTTGACCGAGGTTGGATAAATAAATAATCTATATATATATATATATATATATATATGTAGGAACTGAGTTTAAGCACTTCTACTGTTGGGTGAGTGGATTCAAGCCCAGCTAGCCCAATACAATGAATTTGTAGAGAGCGGGTTCAAGAATTAGGCCCTAGCAAGCAAACAACGCCCAATGCAGAGCTTGCCACCATTCGGCATAAACAAATGGAAATTATCCTCAAAGGTTGGTCCTCCGCTCAGTCCGAGGAGCTTGGTGATCATCCTTCTTTTCTCCGAATCCTCTAGTTAAACAGGAATTATGAGCCCCTCAACCCTCTAAGCGCCTTTGATAACCTTGCCAGGATTGTGATCAGGGCTTAGAGGAATGGGGCGGCCCTAGATGAGGGCAAGGGCAAGGAAGCCAAAGGTGTTCCTTCCTTTCGACCGAGCAAAAAGGGTGGTCCTCATTCCTTAACCGAGAGCTGTAGCGGTTGTAATTCGCATCAGACTTTTAGTGCGACAAGGCTTGGGCGTCATCCTGATGGTAGCGTGTCTGGCAGTTAGGAGGGAGGTCCATGAAGAACATAATGCCTTTCTTCGGTACGCGTCCATGCCTGCCTTTCAAGCTGGTAGTGACTCGCACCCACCTAGCCCGTCGATGGAGGTTCGCAAGATTACGTCACGTTCAATGCCCGAATGTTGCCGCCTCTAATGTTTAATTATCATGAAGCTGGGAGAGCATCAAGGGAACACCATGGGGTGGGGCCGTCAGACACTTTTGCATCTACTCCTCTCTCCTCGCTGGTACCACCCATACTAGCCCAGGGGTTATTGGTAGCCTTAAAACAAGCCTGCCTCAGCCTTCCTTTCTAGGGTTAGCTTTTGAACAAGCCCGTCTAGGCCTCTATTTGTATGGTTGACTTAGAACAAACTCGTCTAAGCCTCTATTTGTATAATGTACTTTTCCTTTATTTAATAAAAATGCTACAAGGTTTATTCACTTTTTTTTTTTTGAATCTTTTATTTTCTGCAATAATCGTTTCTTGCGCAAATGCGTCGTTGTTTGTTGTTCTTTTTTTTTTTTTCTTTTCTTTTGATGGGATCCGGAATCGGTGCTGTTGGCGGTGACGAAAAACTGCCTAACTTTGCATAAGTTAGCATCGTAGGGATAGTTGCCCTCTATGCTTGCTAGCACACAAGTTCTTCCCACAGACGGCACCAATTGTAGGGACTGGGTTTGAGTACTTCTACTGTTGGGTGAGTGGATTCAAGCCCAGCTAGCCCAATACAATGAATTTATAGAGAGCGGGTTCAAGAACTAAGCCCTAGCAAGCAGACAACGCCCAATGCAGCGCTCGCCACCATTCGGCGTAAACGAATGAAAATTATCCTCAAAGGTTGGTCTTCGGCCCGATCCGAGGAGCTTGGTGATCATCCTTCTTTTCTCCAAATCCCCCTACTTTAATCTATTTCTTCCCCTTATATAGTCCTCTTCCAACAATCCCTTTCCTTCACCTGTTGATTATCCATGCTTTTTTCTGACAACCCGTCCCATTAGCCACTTTACCAGAATTTCCAGTTAGTTGTAGCAACCGAGGAAGTACTGCTCAGGGGTCATTTCCCTACTAATGCTGCCTGAATATCAGTCGTGCACATTTAATGTGGAAGTGACAATTCAATCCTGGCTTTACTCCTCGGCCACCCTTCCACGGCCGATGAGTTGTACTTGATCTTTTTCCTTAGATGCCCTAGAGGGATACTTTTGGTGACTCGTTACTTTTGCCTCCTACAGTTTTGGTTAGCCGAGGACAAAGTCGTCCTCGGCAAGGCTCTTGGGTGATTTAGGTTTTCACACTTCATCCTCGGGTGTTTCCTCCTCCTCGACATGGGCCTTGGGCAGGGTACAAAGTGGGCCGGGGTTGCCAAATTCTCAGGCCCCACAATATATATATATATATAAAACTGAAACCTCTAGAACTCCCATAATTTTCCATGTCAGCACGATATTTAAATAAAATTATTTTTGTTTAGTCTAAACTTAAAAATGTATGAAACTCTATCTTTCTAACAAGTCAAGCTCATCGTTATCATTTTTTTAAACAAAATTATTTTTATTTAATTAAAACTTAATAAGGAGTGAAACTCTCTCTCTAACAAATCTAACTTAAACTCAAACTCAAACGTTGATAATTTATCTCCAAATTTGCAAGATTAATCATGAACACCATTAAAAGCGAAGCAAACCCCAATATATTTTTTTAAAGCCGAGTAGAGGTATGAGCTATTCTTGTGTTATTTTCTTCTCATCTACTTTGTTAATATATATATATATATATATATATGTATATATATATATATATATATATATATATATATTTTATGGTTGAGTTAGCACAAAATCAAAATAGAGTTCTTATCAAGAGTAGGAGTTTTGTCTTCCTCTTTTTCGAATAATAAACTATGTAAACAAGAGGAAAGGCAGTGTGCTTCTTGGCCACGTAGAGTATTTCATTTTCCAATACTTTTATTGTTTTTGACTTTTTGGTTTTTATTTAGTTTGAATTATTAGGGTTGAAAAAAAATAAAAATAAAAAGGACTGCTTGAAGCATGATAGGTATTATTGTAATTTGCTTTTTTTTTTTTTTTTTTTTCTTTAAGATTACAATTTTATTGTTTAAATAATTATAGAATTGATGATCGTTTTTCATCGTTTAATGTTTAGACCTGTTAAAATTTAAAACTTATTGTTTTATGGGTTCATGCACTTTTTTTTTCTTATATTTCTCTTTTGAATAGTCATATATTTTTTGAATTGTTTCAATAACTTATTCTTTAATTATATATATATTTTTGGCATTTTGGAAGTTTTAACATCTGAATTTGTGTTAGTTTTGCAATATTTAAACATGTTTAGCTGATTTTAATGACTATACCATGTATTATTCTTTTGAAAGTAATCACTTTTTCTTTTATATTTCTCTATTGTGTAATCATATACATTTGGCTTTGTTTCAAAAATTTATAGGGAGTAAATCTTATGATTTTTTAATATTTTTTAGTCTTTCAAAATTTTTAACATTTGAATTATTCTTTTGATAGTAACACATCTTTCTCTTATATTTCTCTGTTGTGTAATCACACGCACACGCACACACACATACGCATATATATATATTTATATAGGAGTTTTGTCTTCTTCTTTTCCAATGAATAAACTATGTATACAAGAGAAAAGGCAGTGTGCTTCTTGGCCACGTAGAGTATTTCATTTTCCAATACTTTAATTGTTTTTGACTTTTTGGTTTTTATTTAATTTGAATTATTTGAAAAATATTGAGCCAACCAATTAAATAGGGTTGAAAAAAAATTAAAATAAAAAGGACCGCGTGAAGCATGATAGGTTTTATTGTAATTTGCTTTTTTCTTTTTCTTTTTCTTTTAAGATTATAATATTATTGTTTAAATAATTATAGAATTAATGATTGTTTTTTCATTGTTTAAAGTTTAGACCAGTTAAAATTTAAAACTTATTGTTTTATGGGTTCATTAACTTTTTTCTTTTTCTTATATTTCTCTTTTGAATAGTCATTGTAGGGATAAAAGCCCAAATTCATATATTGGGCCTTGGGCCTTATTTGAGGACGTGGATACGTCCGAGGAGGAGCAAATGATGGGAAAAGCCCCAGAGTGGAGAATCACGTAAGGAAAGGATAGGGAAATATAGTTCGAGGAGTGTATCATTCTTAGATACGATGAATATCGGTCGAGCAAGTACTAGAGCGATATAGGTGATCTTTCAAGAAGTTCCAATGATAAGGATGAATTTTATGCATGTATAAAAATGATAAGAATACAGAAATATCTAAAGGAAAAGTTGTTACCACCGCATTAAATGCACTGCAACAACTTTTTTGGCCGCATTTATGTGGAGAAGACCCCTGAACAGTGCAATCTCAACCGCCACCATTCACAGAGAGGCAAAGAAGATGCCTGATGGGACATATACTCGATTGAAAGTTTAGATGATTAACAAGTGTACGATCAGTATGGTCTGAAAGGAAACTATATAATGTAAATGACCCCCCATAAGAAAGGGATCAGAGAAAAGAGAAAAAGAAGGGAGAGAAAGATTTACTATAGCTCTAGTATTAGCTTTCAAGAATAATAGCTTATCTCCTCAGACACCAATTTAATCAAGTTTCAAGTGAGTTTTTGTGCTTATTCATCTTTTAAATCTTTATTAACTGTTGTTTAATTTATATATAGCCTAGTTCTTTCACTTACTCTTTACAAATTCATTGTATTGGGCTCGTTGGGCTCACATCCCACATCTTTTGGACTTGGACTACAAATTTTGACCCTGAGCTAGAGTGATAGCAATGGTTGACAATGGTAGAACCAGGTCCACAATCGGCAGATTCCAAGGCATCTTAACACGTTAATCCTTTTCTCAAGCTGGAGCAGAGAGATGATCGTGAAGGTAGTATGCATACCACATATACTGACTGCAACTAACCTTGAGGTGGAAATCATATGTCCCATGCAAAGAATAACAAGAACATGCAATTAGAGATTGATCAGTTAAAAAGGGAGTTGTGCCATGCAAATAGGAAGCAGATTTCTTCAAATTCTGATGACAATTCCGATGACAAACGGGATGTTAATTACAGGCGGAGGTCCCGAACCTCACCTAGTGAATCCTTTTCCTATGAGGATGAACACTATTGCAAACGGCAGCCTCAAAGCCCATCACGTAGAGGTGTGGGGAATGACGCTATAAGCAAGGCCTTGAACCAAATCTCCACATCACCTTTCACGCATAAGATTGAAGAGGCAAGACTTCCTCGTTATTTTCATCAGCCAACGTTCACTATCTATATTGGTCGAACAGACCTTATGGAACACATGAGCCATTTCAACCAAAGAATGGTTGTACACTTCAAGGATGAAGCTTTGATGTGTAAGGTTTTTCCCTCCAGTCTAAGATCAGTTACAATGAGATGGTTCGATATCTTGAGAGCAAATTCTATAAGCTCCTTCAAAGATCTCACTCAAGCATTTGGTTCCCGTTTTCTCACATGTCGTAGAGTCACTCGGCCTTTAGCTTCTCTACTATCATTGAACATGCAAGAGGGTGAGACCCTAAAAACATATTCGAATAGGTACTGAGAGATGTTTAAAGAGATGGATGGCGATTTTGATGAAGTGGCCCTCAATGCATTTAAGCTTGGCCTCCCCCCGACAATGGTTTGAGGAAATCTCTGATTGGAAAACCTATCTCTAGTGTGCGTCAACTAATGGACAGGATTGATAAGTATAAAAAGGTTGAAGAGGATCAACAGTAGGAGAAAGGGAAGGATAAGGTTATCCCTCAAAAGATAAGAGATTTCAGGTTGGATTGTTATAGTAACAATAGACCACAGAGAGATTTTGCTGGACAATCAAGGTCGGCGAATTTTCAAGCTGTTAACGTCGTGTTCCAAGAACCAGTGCATCAAGTTTTAGAAAAAATTAAAAATAAACCGTTCTTTAAAAGATCGAACAAGATGATGGGAAATCCTGAAAGACGCAATTGTAACCTCTATTGCCAGTTCCATCAGGATCATAGGCACACCATAGAAGATTGTAGGAGTCTGTAGGATCACTTGGACCAGCTTGTCCGCGAGGGTAAATTAAAACAACTCTTGTATCATTCCAGTGGACAGGGAAGCCAGGCAAACTTAGAGTCTTGAAGAGATGTTTCTTCAAGACCCTTCTTGGGAATTATTAATGTCATCTTCGCGGCACCAGGGAGAATAGGATCCCACACATCCAGGGTAATGTTCGTAGCTCGTCTATCCACAAGAGACGTTAATCAAGATCTGAAGAGGGCTAAAATGGATATTCCACCAATCCTAGGCTTCTCAGATGAGGATAAGATTGGAACCATCTAACCCCATGACGACGCTTTGGTAATCACTCTCAGAATTAGAGGGTATGATGTGAAGAGAGTGATAGTGGATCAAGGCAGTGGAGCTGAGATAATGTACCTTGATCTCTATAAGGGGCTGAACTTAAAACCTGAAGACTTAATGCCCTATAGTTCCCTTCTAGTGAGTTTTGACGAAAAAGGTGTTTTCTCGAAGGGTCAGATACAACTACCTGTACAAACTGGTCTAGAAGTAGTAGAGGTAGATTTTATTGTCATAGACGCGTATTTACCCTATACTGCAATCGTGGCCATACCCTGGCTTCATACACTAGGGGTTATTTCCTCTACTCTGTATTAGAAGGTTAAGTATCCATCTGAAGGCCAAGTTAATGAAATTTTGGGAGATCAATCTATGGCTATACAATGCTTAGTGGCTGCCATTCAACATAAGCCTGATGTTGAGTCCTTAGCCCATGTTGGAAAGGATTTATAGTAGCTAAAACCTCTGATATTGCCCATGGATGATTCAATCGAGGAGGCGAGGTGTGAAGATTTGGTAAAAGTTGCTATCGGGGATGATCCGAAGAAGTTCTTTCAAGTTGAATCTCAACTGCCTATTCAAGAGAAGGAAGAACTGACAGAATTCCTTAGAAGAAATATTGATGTATTTGCTTGGAATACTTATGAAGCCCCAGGGGTGGATCCAGAATTTATATGTTACCACCTAAAGGTCAACCCCTTAATCACCACTAGTAAACAACCTCCTCGGTGCCCATCCAAGGAGCATGCTGATGCAGTACGAGAGGAAGTAACGAAGTTTAAACAAGTTGGAGCTATTAAAGAAGTGTTTTATCCTGAGTGGCTAACGAATACTGTGGTGGTGAAGAAGAAGAATGGAAAATGGCAAGTGTGCGTAGATTTCACGGACTTAAATAAGGCTTGCCCTAAGGATCCATTCCTTATGCCCAAAATAGACCAGCTAGTGAATGCCACTATCAGCCATCCTCGAATGAGTTTCTTGGATGCCTTTCAAGGTTATCACCAAATACCTTTAGCTCTGGATGATTAGGAGAAGACTACTTTTGTCACCCTTATTGGGAATTACTACTATAAAGTAATGCCTTTTGGCTTGAAAAACGCGGGATCCACCTGTCAAAGAATGATGACGAGAATGTTGAGCCACAGTTGGGTAAGAGTATTGAGATTTACATAGATAACATGGTGGTGAAAAGCAAAGTTGTTTCTGAGCATGTGAAGGATCTTAGAAACATTTTTGAACTTCTTAGAAGGTACAAGTTGCATTTAAATGCTTCCAAATGCTCGTTTAGCATGGGGTCAGGCAAATTCTTGGGTTACATAGTAACTCACAGGGGAATTGAGGTCAACCCCGACCAAATAAAGGCCATCAACAATTTACAACCACCTTGGAATCCCAAAGAAGTTTAGAAATTGATTAAAATGGTTGCTGCTCTGAATCGATTGATCTCTCGATTAACGAATAGATGTAGGCCTTTTTTCTTGTTGATTAATAAGTGAAAAGGGTTTGAGTGGTTTGAAAAATATGCTTTAGCTTTCTAGTAACTTAAGGACTATCTAGTTCGGCCACTAATCATGTTCAATCTTGAGCCAAATGAAGTCCTATTTGCCTATATTGTTATGGGTCCTTATGCTGTAAGTTGGTGTTGATACAAGCTGATCGTGGTATACAAAAGCCAGTTTATTACGTGAGTAAGTCGCTGCATGAAGTCGAGATTCGTTATCTGCCACTGGAGAAAGCCATCTTAGCAATAGTGCTTGGTACACAAAAGCTGCCTCATTATTTTCAAGCACATACAGTTGTTATACTTACCCAACTTCCACTTAAAATCATACTCTGAAGTGTTGACTACACAGGGAGGATAGTTAAATGGGGAACAGTTTTAGGGGCTTTTGACATCAAGTATATGCCCTGTACCTCCATAAAGGGACAAGTCCTCACAGATCTAATGGTTGAGTTCACTGAACCCTCGTTAGAAGAATTGAAACCAGCACAACACATGGATGAAAAATCGGTTGGAATGATCTCTCAATAAGGCCTCTTATTTTAGGAGATTTTTGTTGATGATGCAGCAAATCAGAAAGATTTTAAAGTAGGGTTAGTGCTAATATCCCCTGAGAAAATCGTTATTGAAAAAATTATTAAGGTTAAGCTTCACGGCCACAAATAATGAGGTTGAATATGAAACTCTACTGATGGGAATGACAATGGTTTAAAAAATGGGGGGGAAAGTCAGTGAAAGTTTTCTCGGACTCAAGATTGGTCGTCAGCCAAGTAAAAGAAGAATTTGAGGCGAAAGATGAAAGAATGCAAGGGTACTTGAGCCAAGTTAAATGTCTGCAATCAGAGTTCAAATATTTTAACTTGGTACACATCCCTAGAAATGGTAATGCACATGCTGACTCTCTAGCTACGCTTGCAACCTCCTTGGCACAGAATCTACCTCGGGTTATCCTCGTTGAGGACTTGTACAAACCCACGGAGATAAGAAGAGAGACAGTCTGAATTCATCAAATCAAAGCTGAGCCAAGTTGGATGGACCTTATAATTCAATTCTTGAAGGAGGATACTTTACCTGAAGAAAGATTAGAAGTTGACAAAATACGGAGGAAGGCTACTAAATTCTGGCTATTCGAGAATGAGAAATTATATAAGCGTTCCTATTCAGGGCCATATTTGTTATGTATATATCCTGAAATAGCTGAATCACTCCTCAAGGAGTTACATGGAGGAATTTGTGAAAGCTATACTGGAGGTAGATCTTTGCCACATAGAGCCATTGCCTAAGGCTATTGGTGGCCAAATATGCAAAAGAAGGCTCCTGAATATGTTAAAAAGTGCGATCAGTGTCAACGGTTTGCACCAAACATACACCAACTAGGGGGAATCCTTAATCCATTATCCAGCTCGTGGTCATTCGCTCAACAGGGCTTAGATATTGTGGGTCCATTCCTTAAAGCAGTAGGAAACAAGGAGTATCCTTTAGTTAGCACGAATTATTTTATCAAATGGGTTGAAACTGAACCTTTAACTAACATCAGAGACATGGATGCAAAGAAATTTGTCTAGAAAAGTGTTGTCACTCGGTTTGGGATTCCTCACACCCTCATCTCGGACAACGACCTTCAGTTTGAAAGTAAAGCGTTCAGAAGTTAATGTTGCGAATTGGGAATACCCTTGCTTATCCCCAAGGGAACGGGCAAGCGGAAGCTGTTAACAAAGTCATAGTAAATGGACTAAAAAAAAGACTAGATGATACGAAGGGCAAATGGGTGGAAGAACTACCACATGTCCTTTGGACATATAGAACTACTTCTCACAAGTCTACTAGGAAGACCCCATTTTTAATGAGTTATGGGGCTGAAGCTGTTATCCCTCTGAAGATTGGTTTTCCAATGTTGAGAACTAGTTCATTCAGTCTGAGTAGTAATAATTAGCAACTAGAGAAGAGTTTGGATCTGATTGAAGAAAGGAGGGAAAACGCAATGATCCAATTGACATATTACCAACAAAAGCTTAGACAGGGTTATAATGCCAACATAAAGCTAAGGCCTTTAACACTTGGGGATCTGGTATTAAGGAAAGTTGTGGGCACTATAAAGAATCCAGCTTGGGAAAAATTAGGACCCAATTGGGAAAGACCATATCGTATTACCTCAAGAGCTGGCATCGGGGCATATTTTTTAAAAGATTTAGACGGTCATGTAATATCACGCCCATGGAATGTAAATAACCTCAAAATGTATTATTATTAAATGAATTTTGTCTTTGACCAATATGTTTATCTATTACATAAAGTTTTTGCATTTTCTTCTATTGCAGTTCTTATAAGTGTTTAAACTTAAATCTAATCGTGCCTGAAGTTCTCGGATTAGATGATATGGGTTAGCTAACACTCCATTACAATTCTTATAAGTGTTTAAACTTAAATCCAATCATGCTTAAAGTCCTCGGACTAGATGATATGGGTTAGTTAACATTCCATTACAGTTTTTATAAGTGTTTAGACTTAAATTCAATTATGTTTGAAGTCCTCGGACCAAATGATATGGGTTAATTAACACTCCATTACAGTTCTTATAAGTATTTAAACTTAAATCTAATCATGCCTAAAGTCCTCGGACCAGATGATATGGGTTAGATAACACTACATTATAGTTTTTATAAGTGTTTAAACTTAAATCCAATCATGCCTGAAGTCTTTAGACCAGATGATATGGGTTAGTTACACTTCATTACAGTTCTTATAAATGTTTAAACTTAAATCCAATCATGCCTAAAGTTCTCAGACTAGATGATATGGGTTAGTTAATACTCCATTACAGTTCTTGTAAGTTTTTAAACTTCTCAATCACACTTGAAATCCTTGGACCAGATAACATGAGCTAGTTAACAATCCATTACAATTTTTACAAGCATTTAAGCGGGCCCTAACTTATGTTAGAACTCTCGGATCATATACTTGGTTTAAAATTAACGCTCAATGGTGTCCTTTATAAGTGTAGTACATAAACCAATTTAGGTAAAGTCTTTAATTATTTACTTAGGTATCAGAGAATATATAAAGCCTTTATACTTTTCATTACTTACTAAGATCGTTAACAATTCTTATATGACCCAATTTTTGCTAGTATTTATCTAAGTTATCTGCATCATTAGCAAGATATTATTGTTAAGCCTGCTCAGATTAAAGTAGTTATAGATCAACATTAAAGAAGAATGCTTTCATTGATCAAAAAGATAGTATCTTTCAGTTCCTTACAACACTAAAAAAAAATTAAAAAAAAAAAAAACAAAACAAAACAACAACAACAACAATTAAGGTCTTAATATCTAAGCCTTCTTCGTGGAGACTACGGGGTCAACAGCTTGGCTAGACTGGGTGGCAGCAACATCTAGGGCTTGACCCTTGGGTTCAGAAGGAGTTTTCTTCTTATCCGGACCCTTACCCTTATCCTGAAGATCCTTGGCTTTCTTGCCTTGGCCACCGGATTGAGCAAACTTCTTAGGAGCTTCAAGGAGAGCAAGAGGGGCTTGGCCAATCAATGGTTGCCCCGATGCATTTGGAACTTGCTCAGAGTGATAGGAGTTAGGACCTAGGAGTTCACGAATATCAAGATTGTAATATGTGCTCTCAGGTCACCTTTAAATCAGAATCTGCAAAGATCCCGGCAGCATTAAGGGCTTTACCCCAGGATACATCACTGTACTCCATGCATACTACAAAGAGCTCCTTTGTTAGTCTGACTTAAGTCTCCTCCACCCTAAGCTTATATATTACCTGCTTTTCAGCCTTGGCTACCTCCTTGGCCATTTGGGCAGCTTCCCTAGCTTCCTGAAGCTCGACTCGAAGATCTTTCACCATTTGCCTCTCTGTTTCCAGATTAATTTCAGTTATATGTAACTGTTGGCATTGATCTTCAGCCTGCTTTTCAACAGTCTTGAGGCTTGCATTAAGACTATCCCTGGCCCTAGTTACTTCCTTTAGCTGTTCAGATAGCTTAGCGTAATCTTCCTTGAGATTACCCAAAGATTTCTCAGCCTCAAACCAAGAATGGGCCTCCGCCTTGGCTTCATTGTGGGCATCTTTATTTTATTCTTCGGCCACGCAAACTTCTTGAGTAATCTACATAACTAAATAAAAAAAAAATAAAAAAAAATTTAGTGTTAAAAAAAAAAGGGATGAATAAAAATGATCAACGATTTACTTAGAGAAGCAGATCAAATCACTTACCATGGCCAGGTCCTTCTTAAGGGATAGAAAGAGTTCATGCTGGCTAAAGCGCTTGTAAGCATCCATATCCTTTGGTAGGAGAAGTGGTTGTTCCAAGGCCTCAGCAATAAAACCTGCCCTTTTTCCTTGATAGTTCCTTACTAAAGTATCCCAAGGGATGGGGGCATCATCAAGCTCCAGCTCAGGAGACCACATGCACGGTCCTCGGCATACATCAGCCACGTGAGAATCCTCTTTGCTTTCAATAGAAAAAGACCTTCTGATTCGTTGGTTTTTAATTATTTTATGTTGCTTATTTCCCTTCAAAGGGCCAACTTTACCTTCCTCAAGGGCTTCGTGTTGCCTTTTCTTCCTCAGTTCAAGGACTGGTTTTAGCCCAAGATCAGCAAGAAGCTAAAAAGGAGGAAGGTTCACTAGAGGTTTAGACTTGTTGGCTTCTTGTGGGGTGGACATTTTATTCCTCCCCTTCATGAGCTCCTTTAAAGTCTTGCCGTCTGTTTTCAGAGCCATCTTTTCTACCTCTTTGTCTGAAGAGTCCTCCAAGCAAGTGATCACAAGAGCAGGGGCTTAAGCACTAGAATATTTATTTGGTTCTTCTTCTGCCTCCGATATTAAAATTGCTCCTACTCCCGGTGCATCCTTTTCTTCATCAAATTGAAAATTGTCAATTTCCTCTTCAAGTGAGGAAGTAGAAGAGGCAATTCCTTCTTCGACCGCTGTTGCTTAGAAAGGTACTTGCTGAACTAGTGGGACAACCAAAGGAACACCCTGAGGGACTGGGTGATCTACGGGTGGGTGATCATACGGTGCCAAGAAATTAGGCCGAGACATGTCTATCCGGGCTAGATGATAATCATTCACCCCTATAGCGTTGTCGACCTCTTGAAATGTATTTGAAAGGGGCTTGAAATCCAATACTAAATGGATAGCCCGGAGTTGCCCATCTTCACTTACAAAAATTTGGGATATGAGCAGGAAGTTGAGGGTTGCTACATTGGTCAGACTTAGCTGAGGAGCTACATGCCTTCTATCTGTTTAAACCACAACAAAGCTAAGCATTGATAGAAACTTAAAGTAAAACACTAATGCACAGAGAAGAACAAAGCAAAAGATGAAGAACCTAAATCTATTACTAGGGAACCTAAACCTAAGACATCCTACCTGGCTCCCCTGGTTGGGTTGGGCAATAAAGACCATTATGCCACGCTTCCGAGATGATCAAGTAGTCGTCTTTCATCCCCTTGTTAGACTTAGGATGGCAGGAGATGAGCCTAACGATGTTGGATTGGGATTTAAGGTAAAATCTCACACCCTATTGTTTATGACACTCGTACATATGGACTACGTCAAGCCAGGTGAGTCCTACGCCTAAATGTCAATTTAGAGCATTAACCGTTCCTAGGATTCTAAAGATGTTAAGTGCACACTGGTGGGGACAAATCTTATGATTACGAAGGTAATCTCTTGTAATGGGACCCATGGGGAGGGTCATTCCTCCTTCTATAAAAGCTATTACAAGGATTACAACTTCTCCCACCTCTCGGTCAAGTGATATTCCTTCCGGTGGGCAGTACCGCAGGTTTACATCCTATGGTATGTGATACATTTCTTTAAATATCTCTATCTGGGCAGGATTGTCCACTAAATACTTGAATCTATCCATTTCAAATAAGTAAAAAAGGGGAAACACTAAAGACGACAACTAGGAAATGAGAATTTGAAGGCCGAGGAAGCTAGTCGAGGAGATAAAGAAGGGTTTGAAGAAATTAGAACTTACACAACCTAAAGTGGAGGATGATCCTGGAAATCTTCGGAAGGATTCTCAAGGATTTCTGGAAAAACAGGAGTTTGATGATTTGACTGATTTTGTGAGTTTGAATACTTGAGCTTGTTGGAAAGTTTGAGAGATTGTAAAATAAGAGAAAAATGACTTCCTTCAAAGCTTTATATAGGGGGGAGAAAATGAGTGGGAGTTATCCCGCCCAAACCTTGAGGTAAAATGTCATCCATTGGATTAATGTGTCACCGTTGGATGCTAAAGACACAACGTTGCCTAGAGTAATTAATGACGCTTCGTGAATTCTGAAACGTCAGTAGCAATGATGAAGCATCTAAAATTATGCTCCCACAAGTGTCTACTCATGTATTTCTAGCCCTCATTTCTGTGGCAGATCAAAATCCCATTTTTTCTCCTCAAATGCGAGGGAAAAATTAAAATTTTGAGGGGCTATTGTGGGGATAAAAGCCCAAATTCGTATATTGGGCCTTGGGCCTCATTTGAGGATGTGGGTACGTCCGAGGAGGAGCAAATGATAGGAAAAATGCCAGAGTGGAGAATCACGTAAGGAAAGGATAGAGGAATATAGTTCGAGGAGTGTATCCTTCTCGAATACAATGAATATCAGTCGAGCAAGTACTGAAGCGATTTAGGTGATCTTCTAGAAAGTTCTAATGAAAAGGATGAACTTCAGGCATGTATAAAGATGATAAGAATACAAAAATATTTAAAGGAAAAGCTACTACCACCGCATTAAATACACTGCAACAACTTTTCTGGCCGCATTTATGTGAAGAAGACCCCTAAACAGTGCAGTCTCAACCACCACCATTCACAAAGAGTCAAAGAAGATGCTTGATAGGACATATACTCAATTGAAAGTTTAGATGATTAACAAGTGTATGATCAATATGGTCTGAAAGGAAACTATACAATGTAAAAGACCCCCATAAGAGAGGGATCAGAGAAAAGAGAAAAAGAAGGGAGAAAAAGATTTACCGTAACTCTAAGGATTGTATTAGCTTTCAAGAACAATAGTTTATCTCCTCGGACACCAATTTAATCAAGTTTCAAGTTGTTTTTGTGCTTATTTATTTTTTAAATCTTTATTAACCGTTGTTTAATTCACAAATAATCTAGCTCTTTCACTCTTTTTATACAAATTCATTGTATTGGGCTCGTTGGGTTCACATTCCACATCTTTTGGGCTTGGGCTACAAATCTTCGCCCTACAATCATATTTTTTTGAATTGTTTCAATAACTTATTATTTAATTATATATATTTTTTGGCATTTTGGAAGTTTTAACATCAGAATTTGTGTTAGTATTTGCAATATTTAAACATGTTTAGCTGATTTCAATGACTATATCATGTATTATTCTTTTGAAAGTAATCACCTTTTATATATATATATATATATATATATATATATATATTTCTCTATTGTGTAATCATATACATTTGGTTTTGTTTCAAAAATTTATAGGGAGTAAATCTTATAATTCTTTAATATTTTTTAGACTTTCAAAAGTTTTAACATTTGAATTATTCTTTCGATGGTAATACATTTTTCTCTTATATTTCTCTGTTGTGTAGTCACACGAGCGCACGCGTACACACACACACACACACACACACACCCCTATATATATATATATATATAGGAGTTTTGTCTTTCTCTTTTCCAATGAATAAACTATGTACACAAAAAAGGCAATATGCTTCTTGGCCACGTATTGTATTTCCTTTGCCAATACTTTTATTGTTTTTGACTTTTAGGTTTTTATTTAATTTGAATTATTTGAAAAATATTGAGCTGGCCAATTAAATAGGGTTGAAAAAAAAAATTAAAATAAAGAGGATTGCATGAAGCATGAATGTAACTTATCTTTCTCTTATATTTTTCTATTGTTTAGTCATATATATATATATATATATATATTATTTTTTTTCAATAATTTCTAAACAGTTTATCATCTGATTCTTTAATTTTTTTGGTCTTTCATCAGAAGTTTTAATATCTGAAATTTTGAATAAGTCATTGCATATTCAAGCAAGGGCTTCTTCATCAAATTGTAACACAAATTGAAGTCATACAAGAGCAAATCATGCAATGGTATATTTTCTTAATCAATTTAAAATTTTATAAAATTATTTTAGTCTACCTCACAAATAGGTATATTCTTGTACATAGCACGGGTTAGAGACTAATTAATAATAATTATTATTATAACTATATTTATAGCTCATAGTATTTTTTTTTGAAAATATCTAAAATTTTAAAATAATTTATATGTGATTTTTACATTTTATATTTCTTATTCTCACTAATATAAAAATTACAAACTATAATCAAACGTATTAGAAAATCAACTAATAAAGCAACAATATTTTTATTATTGATAAATATAACTAAAAGTCTAAAACAATAAACACGGGTTTGTTTTCAAAAAAATAAAAATAAGCACAGGTTTCAAAAGAAAATAAACATTAAGAATTAATAAAATATAAAATGAAAGAGATTAAAAATTTAAGTGACGCCCACCGCACCTACCACACAATACACTACACAGTACACACTACGGTGAGCCCCTTGCCCTAAGCCAGACCTAGCAAAAGCATACACCAGTAGTTTATTTCTGCAAAGAAAACGACACCGTTTATGCTAATTGCTAAACCCTAAACCTTTTTCATTCACTGTCCTCCATTACTCTACAGGGGAAAAAAAAAAAAACGCCGAGGCCAGAAACGCAGTACCGGCGACACTCTTACACGTACTCTCTCTTTCTCTCTCTCTCTCTGAGTTCAATGGCTTATTTTCATGATTTGAATGGCTTAATATTTATTTAATTTTTATTTCGCTCATTTTATACAGTAACGAAAATTAGGCTATTTCAATTTTTAGGGCAAACCAGAAGGGAGAACCTGATTGATTCTAAATGCTCAAATTGAAGAAACCCGATTACCCGGTTTCCATTGCAACCAAAACCAAGTTCGAGGACAGCGATGAACACGAATCGTCCTCTTCTGAACATGTTAGAAACCCTAAATACCTGCGCTTTTTTTTTTTTTTTTTTTCAATTTTCCAATTGAAAATGTTTCAGGTTCGATGATTGTAAAAAAAAAAAAATAATAATAATAATAAAAAATTCCATTTATAAAGCTTTAAATATTGAAAAATATTGTTTTTTTTTTTTTTTTTTAAAATAATAGGAGGATAGCGATGAGCATGAATTGTCATCTTCGGAAGATGTGAGTAACCCACACAAAAAGTTTTAATTTTCAAGTTCAATTTTTGGATATATATATATATATATATATTTTTTTTTTTTCTTTTCAATTTATGGTGCGTTGAATAATAGGAGGAGCAAGAGATAGAGCGGGAGTTGGCGGATGTGACATTCGAACAATTGCAAAAGGCGCGTTCAGATGGGTCACATTCGGCATATAAAATGCCAAATCTAGAAAAGAAATCTGGGCGGGCGAACAAGAATAGGTATATGATATTTTTGTTTGTGGCTTTGTGAAATTTGTTATTTTGTTTTTAAGTAGTGTGTGTGGAAGAAGTGGGCTTATTGTTGGAATTGTGTAAAGGCCAATGGAGGCGAGTTGCAAGAAGCCGGTTGGAAGGCTTAGAGAGGTGGTTCAAATTCCTAAGAAGGTGAGTCTGATGAAGTTAATGTTGTTTTTTTGTGAAATATTTGTGTTGTTTTATTGATGATATTGTTGAGGCAGTGTTCAGTTTTATGTTTATGTTTTTGAGTTGAAACTGAATTATTGAGATTTTTTTTTTTTGCTTTATAATTAAATTGGATATTTTTCTATTAAGTGCTCTGTGATTTGTTTGGCTGCCAATGCTTTTTGGAAGAAAAAAAAGGGTAGAATACAGGCACTTTCTGTGCTTGAATTAGAGGCTTTATACATTTGCCTGTGAAATCTGACAAGCAAATAGGGCTTCAATTGAATTTGTTTTAAACTAGGATGTACGGACACTTGATTTGGGGTGTTGTACCCATGTTGTAACGGTGTCCTATTTGTCGTATCATGTTACAATTTTTCAAAAATTGCTTGTGTCACCATATTGTACCCATACCTGTGTCCGTGTCCGTGCATCCTAGGTTTTAAATGACAAATTGGGCACATGGATGTCTAATTAAACGGAATCAAATGCTTTTAAGGACTGCAGTTGTTATCCTTGGTAGAATAACTTTGTGTCGATGGTAAGTTTCAGCCAGCAGCAACAGGGCATGCATGTCTTCCATTGATCTATGGTTATTCAAGATTGTATATTCCTAAATAACTAGTAGGCAGCCAATGGATTGCATAGTTCCTTTATTTTTTGTTTTTTTATTTATTTTTAATCCTAGATTCTGATGCTCAATTTATAGCATGTTCATAATGATACATATTTTACTCTTTTGTGTTTCTAAAAAGGGTATTATTCTCCCTTTTGCTATGATGGGACTGGTCAAAATTGGTAGTCTTGTAATATGACTTGGAAATCACATCTCATGTTCGACTAAACATCTTACCAAGAGCCTTGTATCTCAACTAGCACCTCGTGGTGTTTCCAATAAAGATGTTCATGGTTCAAATCCCCCCTCCCCCAACTATTGAACTATAAATAAATAAATAAATCTTTTAGTAATCTTAATAGCATGTTTATATAAGCTTGTTACTATTGATGGGTATGCCAGATGACATTGATATTTCATTATCTTCAGGTTGTTCGTGACCCCCGTTTTGAATCTTTATGTGGTACATTTGATGATAAGCAGTGAGCCCCCCCCTCTCTCTGTCTTTGTGTGTGTGTGGCTTTGTGTTCATATTTTGTTCCAATACTTCATGATATTTTATTTTCCCTCCCCCCCCACCCCCCCACCCTCTCCCCGGTGGCGGTCAGTTCATTGATGAGGTTTTAGTTAAAAATTACTGATGTGAGGTTTTCAGTACTTGCCAATTTTTATTGTAGATCATGACAATGAGCTCTTATTCAAGGGACACCTTCTCCCCTTGCAAGAGCAAGGTGGAGTTCATGTATTCAAACCCCTTGGTTGTTTGTGTGATTACGAGTAAATAAAATATTGTAGATCACTTGCATGTTGGTTGTCTTCTTCCAAGCTATGGCTTTTCTGACTAAGATGGAAATCTAAATTTTCCAATTGTTTCTTTAACGTTTCTATGGCAAGAACTTTTGTTGTATAGATAATATAAATTGGATCTTACAGGTTTAGGAGCAAATATAATTTTCTGTTCAAGAAATATCTTCCTGATGAAATAAAGGTAATCTTTTATTTATTTATTTATGAAGTATGTGCAACTTTCTTTTAAATCTACTTGTTAATTACTCTTCTGTGAAACTTTTTTTCGGTATAACAGGAAGAAGAGAAGAAATTATCCAAATCCAAGGATCCACTTGCTGCCAACAGATTTGAACACAGCATCACTTGGATGGTAGGTGCCTAACCCTTTTGGAAAGAAATGTAACTCTAATTCTAGTTATTTTTCACCTTTTTTTAGGTAAGTAACTCACTCCATAATACTTGATTCAATGACCTTGCCCACCACCCCATTTTTATGGGTGGTGGAGTGCCCTTTGAACCCTTTGAACTAAAGGCCATTGGCCTGTCATTTATCTTGCCATGCTTATTATATATTCCTCTAAATTTTTATTTGTCCCATACAGATGTTAGTGCATTTACTAATGTTTTCTTACTGTTGATCATGTGCTGAAAGAGAGGTAATCTTCCTGCTGAAAGAGAGGTAAGCTTTTGAATTTATGAATTATGTGATTTTTGTTTACAGTTTCTCATCCTTATGTGTTAATTTCTTTTTTCTGAACTTTATTTTGGATATAACAGAAATTGCGGAAGCAATTAGCAAAATCAAATGATCCAGAAATTGTTGGTGAATTAAAGAAACACATCTCTTGGATTGTAAGTGCTGCCCCTTTTGGAATAAAAATGCACCACTGATTATGGTTTCATTTCAGAAATTTGCTATTCCTTTAAATTTTGTTCTCTCTAGAAATATTAGTTCATTTAAAAAAATTGCTTTTCTTTATGGTTTGTGCTGCTTTTTGTGTCATCTGTCTTTTCAGGATAAGCAATTAAAGTCCGAGTCCAGTCAGTATACTGATTCCACAATTCTGGCTGAGCACAAGAAGAAAGAAAGAGAAGCAGCAAAGAAAGGGAAACAACCATTTTATCTCTCAAAAAGTACAGTCATCCTCCTCAGTCTCTATCTCTCTCTTTCTCTCTATGTAAATACATGTGTGTGTGTGAGCATTTGTCTATGCTTCTTGGAAGTATATCTAATGCAGTCAGGAGTGCAATGGGACCAGGATTCACTTTAATTGTACATTGAAGCATTAGTTTCTCACAAGGAAATAGAGGAAAAACCTCTTCTTGGGTTCTTAAGAGAACTTATAAGCCAAAAGCTAACCTTTTTTTTAATTGATAATGAAGTCAAGATGTTACATGAATCTCATAATCTTCCATCTATAAGGACAAAACCGTAAAACTCTATAAATTATTAATCATAATCCTTTATTTAGACTAATCCTATCCATGCATACAAAAAATAAATGAAGAAGGCCCAAATACCATTAAATAACCAAATAAACTAGGCTGCAGTACCACTACAGTACCTGTGAACATTTGTTTTGTTGTTGCTGTAGCTGTTGTTGCTGTTGTTGTGTTTTTTTGTTTTTTGTTTTTTTTTTTTTTTTGGGTGTCCTGCACTAATGTCCCATATGGAGGAGAAGCAAATTATTCACAATCTTTTTAAAGTGATGATCTCCTGGTCTTAGCTATGTTAAAACTGGTCTGATAGACATCTGAAAAACCTGGAATTAAATTAATCCCAAACACTAGCCTTAGATTACATGGCATTTAGGCCTATATTTTAAGTGATTGGCTTATGTTGATAATTAAAGGAATCAAAGTGCTCAGACTGGTTAATCTGAACCCTTCTCTTATTTATTGCTGAGAAATACAAAGTTCGATGAAAATGCATGGTGAGCATGGTTGAATAGTGTTGGTGCTCATGCTGGTCTGTTATTGGTATTGTGGGGCATTGCATTGATGGTCATGGTAATGCGAGAGATGTGGTGGTTGAGATATTTATTGTTGCAACAATTTGTCTGGTTTTGGAAAAGTTTGAGTGTGCTTGGGGATTGTTAATGGTAGTAAGCTGTGCCAAATTAATAAGTTATGTTTTTTGAGGCAATTATTCATGTAGTATGTGGAGAGAAATTATGTGGTTGTGCTTAGGTATTTCCAAGGTGCAGTACCATACACTTGTATTTGTATTGCCTTTGTTTCTATGTTAACACTTCTAAGATGCTGTACTAATGGCGTGCACCAAAAGGAATAGCCTAGCCTACCAGTGGTCTATTTAACTTGACTTGGTCTGTTATTTGCAGGTGCAATCCGAAAGCAAAAGCTTATTGGAAAATTTGAAGATCTCAAGGTTCCTTTTTCACTTCTTGTTATGATGATATGGAAAATTTATTTTGTGAACTACAACTGGTTTAGTTTACTAATGAATATTTTTATATTTGCACAGGCTTCTGGCAAGCTTGACTCCTTTATTGAGAAAAGGAGAAAGAAGAATGCTGCAAAGGACCATAGATACATGCCATATCGCAGGTCCAACAACAGTGAGCAACAAAATTAATGGTCTCGCAAGTTTTGGTTGCTTTAGAGATGCATATGTGTATAGATCCTTCCATCTTGTTTAAGGTGGCAAACATCTCCATTTTGCAGGGGCAGTTGGGTTGAGAGTTTTTTGGTCATCTGATGCTCCTTTTGGGAGTTGTACTGCTACTTATGATTCCATATTTTTGTCTGTGCGGTTTAGATTTCCTTTTGCTTTGTAATTTGGACATGTTTGTATTTCTATGATCTTGTTTATTTGGTTCATCCCAAGTTAGATTGATCAAAGAAGCATAATAAATTTTATTTCAGAATTTTCATTTTTCCATATTTCAATTTTGAGTTCATCTTAACTTATTTTCTTTTTGAATTTGGTTTTTAACGTTGTGGAGGATGTAATTTTGGCTTAATGTAATCCCTAAAGCTTGAATAGCATGTATAAAATACGTGGACAAAGTTTAGCTACAGAATTAGTTATATCCTTAAACTATTATATCTTCATCTTATATCCTATATGTTTGTAAAATTTCTAGAAGATTAAAAATCAATAGTTATGCTATCAATAAATTGTTTAAATTGTAAGTTTTTGATGTTTAAAAGTATGCATAAAATATAAACTTATAGATCATCTAGTAAATAATACCTAATTAATACAAAATTTGATATGTGTATTAAAAACATAAATAACATGCAATTTAACAGTTAAAATTTTAAAATATGTAGTAATATTTATTTTATTGAGAAAGATTGTAGCTAAGACTACAATTAATTTTGTAACTAAACATTTTTCTTAAAAGACCATAATCAATAGGATATACAACGAAGTTTAACAAAAATATGACAAAACACGAGACAACCTTCACAGGCATAACCATGGTGGTTCTATACAAACTCTCACCTCTCTCAACTTCTCAAGGTTTAGCATTTTTTTTTTTTCATTTCTTAAATAAAATTTTATTGCCTTTCTTCTCTTTATGTTTTGGTTTCATATTTTGACCTCTTTAATACTTGCATTGACGTTGATTTGAATAAATATTTTTCCCGGACAGTGGAAAAATACAACATTTTTCGTTTGGGCTTTAATTGTTTTGACTTTTGACTAGAAAAATGGTTATTTGGATGCTGAGGGAAAAAAAAAAAAAACTATAAACTCCTATCAGTGGAGCCTGATATAATGGCATAAGGTTTTTTATTTGATTTATAGGAAAGTTTGAGGAGAAGGAAGGATGTTAAGAATGCAAGTGATTGCAGTGAAGAGTCGACCTGTCGTTTTTATCTTGTTTGTTTGTTAACGGCATGTCGCACAGCTATCATCCAGTTATGCTACAAATCGTGCGAGATCAAGTAACTGAAAATGAAATTACTGCAAGTCGTAAAGGAAATATAATGTTATATGAACCAAGCCGAAAAGACAAAACACCCTTCATGCTTCAAATATCAAAGCATTGTCTGCGACATGTCGCAGACCGCCAATGCCTATAGGATAGCAGAATTGTACCCGTAAATTATTAATAGAGTTGAGAGTAATTTAGGGTCCGTTTAATAAGAGATTTCTAGTAACGTTGTTTATATTTCTTGGAAATACGTAGTGTGTGAAAATACATATAATGTTGCTTTAACAATGAAAACTGTTGTTTAAACAACAGTAACAAACAGCCCTTAGTTTCAGTCAGTTAAAGCAGCTAGGAAGCTTTTAGAGGTTCAGTTCAGTTTGTTAGAGATTAAGCCGACAATTGTATTTTTTTTTTTTTTCTCAATTCTCAGGCCAACTTTGATGTGTCAACTCCAGCCCTCCAAGCAGAAAGAGTCAATTCCCAACATTCTCAGTCTCTATCTTTCCAAAACTTGTCAGGTACTCCTTATTGCCTCTCAATTTTGACATCAAACAATCCCAAACATTCTGTATTTTCTTCAAGATTGGTCTGATATCTTGTGTTCCAACCTTTACGTTCAACTTGATCTCAATCACTAAGCTTACCCGCAATCTGAGTTGTTGCATCATTTTATTATCTAATTATTGATTCATACAGGACCTTTTGCTGTGGAGGATGATTGGTCTGCGTAAAGAGAGATAGATGGTCTATACATTCTGCAGAAACTAAACTTTACTTACCCCACTGCATCATCAATTGTCGCTGCACAAACGCCTACTGTGTTTGCTGTCAACAACTCATCCTTAGTCTTTGGCATTGTAGATTAGGACACCTTTCTTTTTCTAGAATAGGCCATTAGAGCATCTTCTACCACTTGCTTATGATTCCAATAATGAGAATTCTCATTGTACATTTTGTCCTTTAGCGAACTGAAAAGGTTACCTTCTCCTAATGCAATTCATGTTTCAGCTATTCTTTTGCATTGTCCATTATGATATTTGGGTTTCTTCTCTACTGCCATGTTGATGGTTTTAAATACTTATTAACTATTTTTGATGATTGTACCCATGCTAATTGATCTATTTAATGGAGCATTTGGGGCTTTGGGATGGGTTAAAATGAATTTTCCTTCTGCCCCTCCAAAACCTACTCCTAACAAGTTGCTGGCTTTTCAGCCCTTGCGTGCTAGCGTTTTCTCTTACTAGTAAAGGGGCTGCTAGTTGTTCGGTGCCTTGCCCTTGTCTCCTTCACCGGAGACTGCAAATGATGGGAATCCTATCAATTAAGAAGAGGCATGGGCATCGCCTCTCGATCCCCCCCCCCCCCCCCCCCCCCCCACTTTTTCTTTTTTACAAAAATTCTGGTTGGTTTAACGTTATGTAAAATTTTGTTAATGGAGATTATTGCTATACCATGTTGTGTGGATATATGTATAATTTTTCAATTATTGCTATACCATGTTGTGTGGATATATGTATAATTTTTCAAAGTTGGTTTAAGTAAATGTGTGCCATGATGTTGAGGTTTAGGAATATGAATCCCCGCTCATGGTTTTGTCGTTCCAGATCCTACTTTCAATGTCTTATGTTTCTTGTTTTTGGATAATTTTTTTTTTTTTTTAAATTGATGGGTAATTCTTAGATTTTGGCTTTCTCTTCAACTTTTATTTTTTCACTGTTTGGTGTCAATTCCATCCTTCGTATGCTTTCGTTGTCAACTTGTTCCTGTGGCAGTATGTGTTAGGAACCTGCCCTGGTATCATGGTGCATTATGTGTGCTGTGCTGCTGCTCAATGGAGGTGCTAATTATGTTAATGCTATTATCATGGCCAGTATTGTTTTGGCTACTGAATTGTGTAACCTGCTGTGCTGATGCCTGCTGTACTGGTGCTGAAATGCTTGGCATTGAGTATCCGGCTGAGCTGATACCTGCTGCTGATATGCCACAAGCATTAGGTTAGGAGACTTAACACTTGAGAGCTGCTGCCTGCCCTATCTATTGAGTCTTGTGGTGGCTGTACTAAGCTGTTTGGAGAAGCTAAGGATGAGAATGCAAGTGTGCAAGGTGTGCATGAGTCTTGTAACAGATTAGCATTAGGCCATGTGTGTAACTGATTTAGCATGTGCTGTATTAAAGGGCTGTTAGGTAATTAGGGGTAGTTGTAAATCAAGGAAGGGGTTTCATAAGCAAACTAGCATTATTAGATCACTTGAAGTTTTCCTTCCCTGATTAATTGATAGCATATATCTATCTTTTTTTCTAGGCAGAGGCATTTTTGAAATACTTCCTAGGCTTAATAAAATTACATTTGATAGTGTGATTGATGAACTATTGTTTCTCAATTTTCCACTTGAGTGTAGATTGCCTTCTGGGTTGATGATGTTGGAATAGGGAAAAACAATTCAAGAGAGTGTCTATGAGCAACTGCATATTATTTACGCTCATGATTTGAAGGTGAGTCAAAGGCCACTTCATGTGAAGTCAGTGGTTTATGATTTGTATTTCTTCATGTTGCACTTGCTCAATGCAAAATGCTATATAGGATGGTGCTGTTTGTACAGCCTCTTTTTTTTTTTTTTTTTGGTCCCTCCAGATACTATGGGAATCTTGTTTGCAGCGTCATGAAGAACTTTTGCCCAACCATTTGTTGCGTCTCAGTTATACTCGTGCACTTTATTTTCCTGTGTGGTTCTATGTTATCCCTCTCGACCTTCAAATATGTCATATGATCCATTACTTATTCTTCTTATCAGTAACTTTGGATCTAATGATCATGCTGTAACTTAATTCTTAATACATGCCCTGGTTGCAGATCAATCAGTTGATTCATTCTGCACAGAAGTATCAAAACAACAATAATGGTAGTGGAACTGTTGGTGTCACCAGATGATTTAGAAACAAATTGTAACAAGTGAGAAATTAATGTTGGAGAAATTTTATGCATTATGACCAGCCTTACCACTTTTGTATGTCATTCTTTGTGCCTTTAGTTAAAGAACTAATGATGATTTAATGTCCTCTTTGTTAAATAAGAAGTTGATTGATAAGTTACAGAGATCAACGATTGTGAGAATTGTATTCCAAAAAAAGGCTTTCATGAGACAATAAGAAAACTAATTTTATTCTGTAAAATTACACCTGTATGTTTCTAGATACTGCAGTGGGCAAGGGGTAACTCTTGACAATCATGTTATTCAGTTTTTTCTCTTTATAATTGAACCTGATGACCTTCTGAAATTCAGTTTGACAGTCATGTTATCTGTGCATGGTCGGCATTGTTGACCTTCAGAAATTTATAATGTTAATTGAATAGTTGTAAGTTCAAATTATATATGCTGCTTAAGTTATGCTAGAAATTTGAGTTTTGAGAGATCAAGGCCATGGAAAATTAGTTGTCATCCCCCCCCCCCCCCTCCCTCTTCTTTATTACCCTTCCCCCTCCACTAATTAGGAGATAAATGCAATTAATCATGAGTACATCTTGTTCTTGATCGCTTATCTTACTGTAGGTTCCTGGCGACGGGTTGTCATCTTGCAAGAACTTTGGAGTTAAAGCTGGTTGAGGACACAGGATTTTCCAGAAGATACACATGGTGTTTGCAGGTATATCTCAAGTCTCAACAACTTATTTTGCTTAAGTTTGAAAATAATTTCCATTATTCTGATAGGTTCATAATATATTCCTATTATAATTGTTTAACCGATTGCTGAGGTTGTCAATAGTTTGAAAGATTTAATGACTTTCTGCGGGGATAATGACATCAGGCCAATGGGTAAGTAGTTCTCACATCACATGCTGCAGTGATAGCATGCAATACTGTCCCCTCTCCCCATGAATTATGGATCATTACTTAAAAGAAGGAAAAAAAGAAAAGAAAAAAAGGCACACACCCTTTTATAGATTGTTTCTCGAGTTCTTCTCCCCATTGGCCTTCTTTTCTATTGATATAATATCGACAATCAATTGTAGAGAGCTCGAAAGATTATTCCTGAGAAACCACCACAACTAATCTCTGGAAAAAAAAATAAATAAAAGAAAAGGTGGGTATAAGGTGTGCTCAATGCCAGGCAACTGAAAAAGATAAGTTGATGGCTACTTTTACTGCTCCCGCCTCCCAGCGGTAATGTGAATGATACTCTAAAGATGATCAACCGAGGACATTTGACTAGCTCAGAATAGGCAGCATCAGTACTGCCAGGTTATTGCAACAATTTTCTGTGATAGAACTCCTTGGCCTCAGAGTAAACAGGGTAAGGCGAGAGAGTTCTTCAAATGTGTCTAACCACAGTGCACCTTGTTAAACTGTATAAAGGCTCTAAAACCTCAGTTCAGGACTAATCCAAAACTCACCAATTGATGGCTTGTCAAGCAATCTCAATGTTTCTATTTATTTCTTGGAGAGCCAGAATATACATGCAGGATTATACCATCCAAAAGACAAAGCAGGAGATGGTCAATAAAAGACGAAAAGCGAATGGGAATACTGCCGACAGAATCAACCGCTAGATCAACCGAAGTACAGTTGTTGACTTGCCAACAAGAAGCAGAGTGATCGATATTTTTCAAAACAGTTTAAGTTCTGGGAACTGTACAGCAACTATGGCTGCCCCAGGAAATGCATTGCGTAGTAGTGCAGGGAGGATCAGCAGCTAGGAGCTATCTTAATAGTGAATTTCATGGCAACAACTTCAACAAGAAGAGAGAACCAGAGGTCCCAGAGAACCATCTTCTGCCTGAAGCAATTTTGAACATTATTCCTGATTGTCATGAAAAAGGAAAGTTCAGTAGCAGCAGTGGTGGTGATACGTGCCATGGATGGAAGGCATAATCATTTTTGGGGTTATTTTCTTGTGGATAAGACAGAATGCTGGGAAGTAGCTTAGCATGTACTGGGAGTCCTGAAGCAGTTTTTATGGGCCCTTTTGATAATATCACATGAAGTGAAGATCACTTATAAGCTACTCTTAGAGACTTTTGAGTACCATGAGTTGGTAAGGTCTGCAGTCTGCACCTTGGCCATAATCAATGTTTACCCGTGTCATTTCATACCCTCACAATCTTAAATATCTTTGATTATATATGTATGGCATCACACCATATATCTTTTGGAATCGTATTCATGAGCTTTAAATTATACCATTCTCTTTGGACTTAAATACGTAGAAAAATGCTAACAAGTGCCCTTAAGGCACTGGTTAATAATTTATTTAAATAAGGTTTTTATGAGAAATGAAAAAAAGTAATAAATATTTTGACAATTTTTTTCATTTTTCATAAAAGCGGTATCAAATTTTTTTTAAAATAAATTATTAATAAATGCTCTAAAGACGCTCGTTAGTATGACCCGAACATGTAATAAAGGATTTGAGTAAATGGTACCGTTACTTGAACAGACAAAACAGGACGACTCCATTTCATGCATGGGCACTGGGCAAGTAGAGCAAGGCCTTCAGTAAACTATTCAGACTAAAATTCCATGTCCAGAAGAATAAAAGCAAGTGGAAAACATTCCTTCTTTTGAGCATTTTGCTATATTCTTGCCCTTATATAAAATTTTGGTGTATGTTCCTGGAGTAGGGGCCTAGGACTCCAGAATTTCACGTTTGCAATACAATTGTAAAACTAGCAACTACAAGGAGCACTAAAATGCTGCTCAAGGCCAAAGAAAAATGCAGCCAAAAAACTAGAGTTAGATCACTCATATCAACATTAATGAGCTTTAACTCACATAACATATCATCTTCTTCTAAAATGTTGAGGGTGTGATGGAGAGTTCAAGAATAATCAGAACTACGTACTAGAAAAAACGTTCAGAAGATTTAATTAACACTTCCATTAAACAAGTGGGGGGTACCAATATACACATTGCCTCATTTGCATACAAATTCTAGGCTTTAAAAATAAACCATTCAGTATTTGTAGCACACTCTTTTCCTAACTCTATATAATACAGAAATTCCTATCTAACGAGGTTTAACTGCTAGTCAAAAATGCGTTAACCTCTCTCTAAATTCATTCGGGTATATAACTACAGAGTCTAAACAGAGACCACCTTTAGTATGCGTACAATCAATCTGGGTCATAGAGAATTTAATTTTGGTTGATGCCTTAGAGCTATCAACAACAAAGGTCCCAACGTGGTAGTAATTCCATTTTCCAGTTTCTTTCAAAAAGCACTTTGATGCAGCATGCTGACCATCTGAAGTCCATAGCTGAAACTGCACTGGCTTAATGTCCCATCCATGAACATGCTCTGAATTACAAATTCGCCGACCAAATCTCTTGGATGCCCGTCCAAGCTGCAGCTTGAAGAATACGCTATATGACCCTGTTGGAAGTGGGAAGTCCACCTCCCCATCAACTTCAAACCACCAAATCTGTTGAAGGTATGCAACTGTGCAGAATCTACAAGCAAGAAACAGGAATTCCAAGTCAATTCCAGTACTCCATTACACTAAGTAGCAAAAGAAATGATAAAAAACAGCAATTCACATGTATTTAATCATGACATATTTAGTAATCATGTGCCTTGCGTAGATGATTTAGTGAATAATACGATTTAATAGATGCGGGTGGTCATCTAAATCACTATGTAATGTAATTGTTTGGCAGAGATTCCTTCAAACAAATTTGGCAGAAAATTTGTCCAAGAAATAAGGCAGCATATTCTAGCAAATACAGTTGCAAAAAGAGCACCAGAACAGATGAAAAGCTTTGCAGTTCTCCACTGTTGAGAAACTGAAGCACCACTTCAAAAACCAACAAAAGCTTTTTAATTTCTCAAAGCTTTTCTAATCAATCTAATGAATCACAAAGTCAAGAAAAAAAAAAAAACAAAAGTTAGCATCTTATTATATTTTAATAATTTTCCTCACACTTTTAATAGCAATTGAAAGACTACAAATGCTTACTTTTGGATCAGCCCAGCAACAATGAAAGAAAAGGAAAAATGGAAAGTTTGAAGGGAGGATTTTCAGGCTTGTCATGATTCTTCTCATAGCAATTAGTTTTTAAAGGATCAAATGTGTATGTTCAACTCAAAGATAGCATAACTTTGAGTTCAATAATATGATGGTCATTTTATTACCAATAAGAACTGCCTTAAACATTAAGATCTTCCAAACAAACTCAATGGTATTGGAGATCCTTCAAAATGACCACATCCTTCAAATGACCCATATTTATGATAGCATCACACAATAAATTTTAAAATTTCAATCATAATTGATAGAAAAGATAACCAAAAAAAAAAAAAAAAAACCTACTCGGACAAATTCCAGCAAGGGAATTCCACAGTTGGCTGGAGTTTCGATCGTCCATCTAAAACATACATGACAAGAAAAATACAAATTTTCTCCCATTTCCATTGAAAATCAATACATAAAAGCTTTAAAAAGAGGGTTAAAAAATTGACCGTATCTCACCTAGATTCTTCAGTTGGGATATGATTCCAATATCTTCGATCATCTATCCCGGTGATCGCTAACCCTTTTGAAGCAATGGACAAACAAACACCACCCGTTCTTTTATGCAGCCAAACTCTCTGCATAAAGCCAATTTTTCAACAAATCCATCAGAAACAGATCCATATCAAGAAAATCATATGATATGAATAGTCCAAACAGGACATAAGCCAGAGAACCATATCAGGGAGGTACCAAAACTTTATCACAACAAAACCAAATAATTTTATTCCCCTCTCAATTAATTAAAATAAAATCTAAGATTTCTAAATTAAAATTTATTTTCTTTCCCTCATTTTCTCAAAACCGAATCAGAGTAAAACTAATAAACCCCAAAACATATTTTCAAATCTAATCACGGGGCCGTATTTATTTCCTAATAAACGAAAACCCCATCACAACCAATCAAAAACCATATCTAAAAACTCGAAACTTTTAACTTTCACACACTTTCTCAGCACCCAAACAGAAAACAAACACACACAGAGAGATAGAGAGAGAAATACCTTAGTACCCCCATCGAAACTATTAGCTCGACAAAGTCTTTCATAAATCTGTCGCTTACCCAAATTTTCAGGCACATCATCGAACACTTTCCGAAGAAGAACTTCATAATTCGAGGGCAACTTCGATTCCCACACAAAATCAGCCCAGGAAGCGCCACGAAAAGCTCGATTCATCCTCGCCAATTTGCAAATCTCTGGGGGGTCAAAGTAACCCAGAATCACAGCCACGCAGTCCTCTGGTAAATCACCCAAATTGGGTTTTGATTGCAAAGCCAAATTAGACCCATTAGAACAAGCATTAGAGCCTCCTTGGCCAAAGAACAAAGCAGAGAAATCTGCACCCATGAAACAGAACCAGAGCCCCCACAGAGAGAGAGAGAGCCTAGGATGATAGGATATTCCAAAAGATTTGAGTTTTTACTAATAAAGAGAAGAGAAGAGAAAAGGTTGTTGAAACAAATAAATAAGAAAGAAGAGGTTATGTTATGTTGTGTTGTGTTTTTTGTTTTGTTAGTTTTGTTTGTTTCTCGAGAAACAGAGAGGAGGACAGCGGAGATTGATTTGGACGGAAAGCAGAGAATGAGGTGTGTGTGTCTGAGTGGATCGGTGGTTTTTCACTTTTCTTAATTTTCTAATTTAATTTATAGTGTAATAACCCATAACATGATAACATACATGCATGCCAGTACATAGATTTGCTTAATTCTTGCATACTATAAAGTTGCTGTTTTTGGACTCTGGTGGATACTGTTTTGTACTTCAGATTTTTGTTAGGTTTAGATATTTAATGATATTTATTTCTCATTGCGGTTTTCTTTTTTCTTTTCTTTTTTATGGGGTGATAACAACTCCTTTTGATTCTTTCAAAGATAAAATGGATTAAAAAAACGATAAAATCTTCTTCTTTTTTTGGTTGGTTTATTTATTTATTTTTTATCTACTTTATTTTTTAAGGAAAACTATGAGCAAGATATAATAGGATAAAGGCCAATAAATAAAACCGGATTAGGAAATTATCAAGATTTGGGAGGGAGTTGTGTGGGATCCCAGTTGTAAAAGTGAAAATACATAATTACATATATTTAATGTATGAGATGATTATTATCTATATATAGAAAATAATTTAGCTTCAAAGAAATTAGAATTCAAGCATTCTCCCCTCAAAATTTCTAGGACCACAAAAATAACCACAACTTTTGTTACAACTGTCTACATGGCAGATTGTGTGTAGTGGAAAAAAAATTTATAAATTTATGTGAAAGTGACGGCATGTAAAATAGTTGCTGCAAAGTTATGATTTTTTTATGTGATATTAAAATTACTCTCACTCCTCTACTCTTTTTTCTCAAATCTCTTCTTAATTATTTGTATTCTAAATATATTCTAACTACTAATAGATTCTTTAGCAACATGGCTCGGCTATTCTTATTTATCGGTATTCTAAACATATCCTTATCACCGACATATTCTTTAGCTACATACATGGCTAGATAATTCACCTTTGTCGCTTTCCCTCTTATGTAAATAAAGAAAAATTATGAAGGTACTACAAGTTTTATTACATAAAATTTATAAAGTGATGTAATAGGGAATGTGATTCATAGATTTAACCACTTATAACTAGATATTTGAATTGCCTCTTTATAAATGGTAACACATTATTTATAAGCTTAATGTAGTAAAAAATATAGTATCCATAGCACTGCTCAATAAATAAAACTGCTTCTAGCATTTATCCTAAAATTTGACCATTTTGTTGGATAAAATATGGTAATGATTTTAGTGATGACAATACTCATCCTATGGGTATTTTATGATAAGGGTTTAGGGGGTGAACTTATAGATCTGGCTGTGACGTAAAATGTGGAGGTTCTAGGTTTAATCCACCATACCATCGTTTTATTGGATTTCTAAGTTATCTTAACTCTTATGGGTAGGAAGTGGAATAATATGACCAAAAGCCAAGATACCACTTCCTCAAGTAAAAAAAAGGTATTTTACAATAGTGGAAATGAACGTTTAGCTCAAAGATTAAGTAATGTAAAACTATATTTCACATTATGAATTTATAATCCCTGAGACATCGAATAGGGGTGTATAGTTTTTTTTTTTTTTTTTAAGAAGGAATTGGGATGTATAGTTGATCGAAGAAATCAACCACATTATTTCTTTGATCACACTAACCATTTCACCCCATTCTGACTACCTCATGTAACTATTAACATCAAGCATGGTGTGGTTTAGTGAGTGAAATGTGTTGCCGAATGTCAGTAATCATTACCAATATAAAAATCGCACCGACTGAAATTTGTTAACTCCAACGCCTATGTTCCCTTCGTCATCACACCATTTTCCTCAACTTTTCCATTTGTTGTCTATGTTCCCTCCTTCCCATAAGCAACTTCTCGAACGGGCATACCCCACACACACGTGCATGTCGCCATCTTGCCTGCACCAAATTAAATCAGGGTGGATTAGGCGTAAGTGTGGATATTTGTGGTTAATCCATGTAGTATTAAATAGGATTTCATTCTATGTTTACTGCAAATTAGTGTTTTTATTTTTTTTAAATTTTGTGTGTGTGCATGTTGTTGATCACTATGGGAGGCAGCATCTATTTTGAAGACACAATGTCAACCACTAGCTTTGATCAATTTCAAGTTTATCATTATGTATTCATTCAATTTGTGAGTTTATTTATTTGTTGTATTTGATGACATATCAAAACAATTAATATTTTATAAGTTGTTCTTGTTAATTACAACACTCTATTATACACACAAGAAAAAACAACTAAAATTAGTTTCAATTGACCTTTCATTTGTATGTAAATGTGTGTAACAACATTTTCCCTTATACTAATTAAATCATTGATGGAGGATTCGCTATCCGTAGCTTCGTCTGGTCTTTTGATTCAAGATGTGAAAGTTATTGCTGAATCTTTTCAATGTATTAGTTTTTTTTATGTTTGTAAGGAAGGAAATAAAATAGCTCACAACTTAGCTAAATATGCACGTCGTGTCATTGATTTCTTTGTATGGATGGAAGATATTCCATCTCATACCTTAATTGCTTACGAGGCAGATTTGCCTATTTCTTAATATAAATTTGAAGTCTTCTTTCTCAAAAAAAAAAAAAAAAAAAAAAAAAAAAAAAAAAAAAAAAAAACATGGAGACCAAAGCAAGAGTCATGACTCCAATGGTTATTAGCTTAATTTTTTAAAACGTGAGTTCCCTTGGCTTGTAGCCGTAGGGCTGCCGCCCCGCAAAATGATTCAATCAATTACTAGGGGCAGCGTATGGCAATAAACACCAATACCTACCTACTCTGAAAAGATAGTTGGATTGTTTGTTGACCTTAGCAAATTCTTCCATGAAAGCCCATAATAAGTACGACCGTAATTTGAATGTGAGACAAATGGGGGTAAATGTGTGCAGATTTGTTTGTCATCAATTTAATTGGAATTTCAACATAATTGTTCAGTGTTTTGAAATTATTATTAGTTTGTAACAACTAGGTATTTAGTCCTAAATTATAGGGTCGGTATCTAGATTTTAATGAACTAAACAAGTAGAGTAAACCTTAAAAAATAATCTAAACTTTTCACTTGAGGTAAACCTTAAAAAAAATGAAACAAACATATCATTAACTAAAACAAAGTGTAAAATTATATCTACATTGGTGCTAGCCAAATACATCTATTTAGCATGATATCATCAGTGTTGTAAGAAGGAACAGTGGTGGCACTAGAATTTTTTTTAAGATGGTCATTAAGAAATTTAAATTATACAAAAATCTAATAAAAAGATAATTTGAATATATTGTCACAAAAAAAAATACACGCAATTCATGAAGTATTACAATTTCTTTTTACTAATGAAAAAAAAAAAAAAAAAAAACAAAAAAAACAAAAGACTATAAGAGATAAAGTTGAAATTATGAATACTGAAATGAGAGTAATAAAGTAAGGGAGAGAGTCTAAAATGATAATAGAGAGAGAGAGAGAGAGAGAGAGAGAGAGAGAGAGAGAGAGAGAGAGAGAGAGAGAGAGAGAGCAACATATGATATTTTATGTAATGGGTTGAATGAGTTACAAATTTAAAAGATTTTTTTTTTTTTTTTTTTTTTTTTTTTTTTTTTTTTTGTTGCATAGGCTTTTTATTGAATGATTTGTTCATTTGTTGTTGTTTGGTCTAGTCTTTTTTTGTTTGGGTTATTTTTGTTATTGTTTATTATTTAAGCCTCTTATTTTTTTAAGGGGTTAAAGATTATGTTTGGAGGCCAAAATTTTCTTTTTGGTGTAATGTTATGTCCATAAAATTTCACAACAAATTTTATGCGACAAGTTGTTATTGGTAGGTGAAAAGTAATGTCAGTATTGAGCTCAAATTAGAATCAGTGATAGCTTACCATATAGGATTTGTTGTGAAATTATTGTAAAAATGTTATGGATGTAGCATTATTCTTATTTTTGTTGAACTCAAATTCCTGTGATTCTCAAGTCAGAGTATTCAACATTTTTATTAGAGTGGTCAAAATATGCTAGTTTAGCATATAATTTTTTTTCTTCATAAATATATATTTACATTTTTTTGCAAGTTAGAATGATTTGTGACCACCCTGAAATATTAACCCTAATGCTTATTCAATAATAAAAAGTCTACAAAGTCTAGGGCTCAATAACATTCATTTAGGGGATGGGAGTACTAACTGCTATAAGATCAATTGCCATAGAGCTAGTTCACTAAAACTAGTTCAGGAGAGGACCTACATTGTAGCATGGCCCCCAAACTTCTTGAAAATTGAAATCCTTAATTTTTCCTTATATTTAATGTTAGGGTCAATTGTATTGAGTGTTGGCAAATTTGTATTCAAAACCTAATTTTATTGTAATTGAGTTGTAATGTTTTAATGTCTAGGTAGTGCTTGAAGTTCTGCATTGAAGACACAAAGAAACAACTTAAGAAACTACTCAAAATAAAGAAGTTTTGTTGCCTATATTGCAAGCCTAGCTAAAGGTCAAATGATCGAGATTGTTAAAACTTGACTGCAGTCAACTAATCAAGCTTTGAGGTTTTTGTTTTCTCAAATTGTGGCCCAAGATGACCAAAAGACGTAGGGATCCATGAATTAGGATTCCAGAACATTATTTAAATTCATATTAGGTCATCATAAAGATGAAGAGAGCACTTTGTGAAGTGAAGATCGTGTTGCGATGGCTATGCACTAAAGGTTTTGTACCAAGCATCATCTCTAGTTTCATTCAAGATCAATGAGTGTTCCATAAAAAACCTTGCACCAAGACTACTTCAATCAAACTGTTTTGTGGTGAGTTAGACGCAGATTAGGTATACATGCATCAAAGAGATTCATAACATAGAAGAGTCTAATTGAATTAGAGTTGTTTGTGATCACATAAGTAAGTTCTAGTGTAGGTGGCAGTACTAGAAATTGGAATATTCTGTATTGTAAACTTCATTTTACTATAGTAAATACTTCAATTAGAGGTAAGCTACAAACCACCTGTACTTTTCTCGTCCGGATTTTTCTATCATAACTATATTGCCTGTGTCAAAATTGATTTTATGCTGCATTTAGACTTATGATATGATTGTGCCCATCCTAAATTGAATTGGACCATTGCATAATTTGATAATTAATTAACTTGGGTAATTGATTGAATTAACATGGTCTAAATTTTCCAACATATAAAAACAACTTTAGTGTAATATGGGAAGCCTAAAAGAGTATCAATTACACACATAACCCTATATAATCCTAGTTTCATCTCTGACTAGATTGGGTATAATATTTCAATTTAATATTCATTTAATTTATTATTAAATTTTAAGTAGTTAGTTGTAGATATATTTTTTTGAGAAAGTAGTTGTAGATAGATTTATGTTAACTAAATTCAAATTCCGATAGTCTAATGAGTTGTAAGCATAATTATCAAAATTATACTGAGCATTAATTTGTCAAGAGAGTGGTATGATGGTTCACTGATTCAATCGTTGGATCATTAATTTACTTATTATTTATGTGTGTGACTATATATATATATGGGTTGGGTTTAAGTTACACTAATGTAACTTTAAGTAATGTTACACCATCCAATAACTTGTTATATAATTCATATTTTAAAAATCTTACAATTATATGTTCTATATGTTCTATAATTCATGTTTTAAAAATCTTACAATGATTACCTTGAAATTTTGCAAGTATAGAAAATATACGAAGATAATGTAATCTAACAGTGGATTTGTCAAAATTCGCATTCAATTAAAAAATATTGAGTAGTGTAATATTGTCTAGAGTTACACCAAGTGTAACTTGAACCCAACTATATATATATATATATATATCAGGAGGGTTGACAACTTGACATTATTCCTTTCTTATTTACTGTCCCTTTAATTATATAATTGTTATTACTGTTTAGTCATCTCTCTTTTACTTTTTTTACTTAATATAGTATAAGTTTTTTTTTTTTTTTTTATTATAATTTCAACTCAAGATACAAAACGGTATTTGAGTGTCCTATTTCACTTATTTAGTAATTTTTATTTTATATATGTTTTTATATACATATATCTCAAAGAATACATAAAACTATAATAATAAAAAAGACAGCTAGTATTCAATTTAAATATAAATATGCAAGTATACCAAAGATGAAATTAATAGAATATTATTTGAAAAGTAACTTTAGACCCGTTTATTGATTTTACAATAGAATTAATAAGCTTGTTAAATTAATCAATTATATAATTCAGGTTGTTACCAGTTAAACACCATGAGCATATGCATATAAAATATAAAGTAATAACCAATGAAACATATAAGACAAGATATTGGTGAAGAAGTGGAAAACCACTACAAGGGTTCCCAAATGTTGAAAAAAGTCTAGCTTCCTAGGTTTTAATTGATTAAACTTAAAAACTCTGTAAAATAGGAGGTTGACCCACGGCAAGTTTAGTGAGATACTGAGATATAATCTATAACAGTGGTGCTATTGATAAGTCAATACGAAAGTAATGATATTAGAGCATCCGTATCAGATGTGGCAAAAATTTTGCCATTTTGTCACATTAAAACCCTACTTTATTATTTTACCACATCATTTTACAACATCCCATTTATCAGATGTTTCATACTTCAATTCTATACATTAAAATAATATTTCTTATGCATTAAAATAATATATTAAATTTCTCTTCCCATCATCATCATCGTTCTCATCAACAACCACCACAAACCAGAAAAACCAGAACTGCAATAACAACCGCCACAATCACCAGGAAAAAAAAAAAAACCACCACCGGCCATCACCCCCACAGCCCACCACCACTGCCACTGTCACCGCCCATAGCCCACAGCCCACCACCACCATCAAATCAACCCAAATTGCAACCAAAAAAAAAAAAAAAAAAACAGAGAGAGGCAGAGAAAGGCGGACAGAGAGGAAAGGGAAGAGGGTGAGATCGACGGCGGCCTCGGGGTGAGATTGGGGAGATCGACGGCGGCCTTGGGGTGAGATTGGCGAGATCGAGCGTGGCTTAGTGTGAGATTGGCGAGATCAAGCGTGGCTGAGCGTGGGTGAGATCAAGCGTGGAGCGTGGGTTAGATCGAGCTACGCCGTCGTCGTGGGTGAGATCGTGAGTGAGATCGTCGTCGGAGCTACGCCGTCGTGGCTGGAGCGTGGGTGAGATCGAGCTACGCCGTCGTCGTGGGTGTGAGCGTGGGTGAGATCGTCGTCGGAGCTACGCCGTCGTGGCTGGAGCGTGTCGTCGGAGCACGCCGTCGTCGCTGCCGGACTGGTCGAAGAGAGAGGGAACCAGAGAGTGAGAGAGAAGAGAGAGGGAACTAGAGAGTGAGAGAACCAGAGAGAAGAGAGTGAGAGGGAACCAGAAAGTGAGAGAGAAGAGAATAAAAAACGAAGAGAGAGGAGAGAGAAAAGTGAATATAAAATATTTTTTTTTTTTACCACATCTGTCCGTACCGTTGCAAATTTGCAACGGTATGTAGATATGTGGTATAAATTTTGAGATATGGCACATCTCATAATGCTCCATTTTTGTATTTGGTGTGGCAAATGTGCCAAATATTTAGCATTTGGCACATTTGCCACACCTGATACAGATGCTTATTCCAATAAAAGCTGCCATCTTGACAAGTTTGAAAAAAATCTGCATTTCGAATATTGCTTTATCGATGTAAATTACAAGAAAATTGTGTAGGTCGCCCAAATCTCTTAAGATTGACACGTGTAATGCCATTACTTGATTCAGGGGCCTCTCAGCAAGAATTTTAATTAGTCTTCCTATTTTTCACATTGTCAAAATAATCAAAGGCTCTCATAAGATGCTCTGACACTTTCTTTTAATTGACATTCCTCATGTTACTTTAGTTTAGTCAATCCCAACTTTTTTTTTTTTTTTTTTTAAATATGGTAGAATTTAATTAAACTTGTAACATTCATTCTATAATGATTATTCTAATTTTCAAGTTAAGACATTAATTAGTTTTTAGTGTAGGTAAAATTTAAATTTCAAATCCCTATTAGATGGCAAAAGACTTTACCAATTAAATCTATCTGTTCCAACTTTATACATTTATTATTATTATTATTTTAATTTCCTTTCTTGATACCAATTATTCTTTACTCCTCGATCGATATCTTCTTTGCATCAACTTGGTGTCGATATCCATTTAAATATTAATAAACAGCCAACAAGCAATGCAACTTGGATGGTTAACCTATTTTTAATGAGGAAAATCAATTACATCAATGAGTAACCATTTTAAGTTATATATTGCATATTATGGACACATTACTGTCGGCATCATAATTAGATTAGACAAATCTTTTGTGCCATTCATATAAACAAGTGGCTGGGATCTTCACTTTTGAATTCAAAGTTAATGAAAAAAAAAAAGTTCTTTGATAAACAGAAAAAAAATAATGTGAACCAATAGAAATGTGTACAATCAGCAAAAAGTTCAGCCACCTCGACGTGGGTATGAGTCAGCAGTCAGCACCAGGATATGGCAATCACACCACATATCCTGGTTATGTCCATCTTGGAACACGTGGCACAAAGTCAGCTTTATGATCTTCCAAATATTGTAGATAAGGGAAGAAGCACACGGAGAGGAAAGAAGATAGTATCATAGTATAGGACCGAAAGTGTATGATAAGTTAAATAATAGAATGATTATGGGTTGCCAATTCAGCCAAAAATAGGTTGCCAATGGGAACACGATTTTTTTATTATATAGGGTTTCATTTTAATAAATGAAGAAGAGATTTTAGTAATTTGAAATACTAACACATTGTTTTCTTATCTATTAATTTAAAACCTAATAAATAATAATTAAGGACTGCCTAGGTCCAAGAATTATTTTATATACATATGATGCATAGTCTCGCAGCTGATGGGATATGCATTTACTCATACATTACGAGACATCCAATCAATACATGCATACTATTGTTACCATTGTAGCTTCACACAGTCTATACATATTCTCCTTTTTAATAGTTTTATTGTCCTATCCAAAAAAAAAAAAAAAAAGTTTTATTGTAAATAGGTTGAGAGTGAAAAGCATAGCAAAGTAATATAGAAAATGCAGAAGAAAACAGAGGAAGTTTAGAGAAAGAGAAGTGATTCCAAAGAAATGAGAAAATTCTGTTATTGATTTACTTGATCTGATACAATCCACAAATATATATCCCTAACTGTATCCGTATATTGTGGAATGGAGTAACAAATCCTAATCAACCCATTCTAGATCACTGACATGTGTACAGTCTCTTACCCTTCCTTATGCTACCTGTAGTTCAGCCTATTATAACTATGCTACAGGTCGTTTACCAGCTGCTCTATCATCAGCTTCAGTGGCTCTGTCATCAGCCTTGCTGTCTTGTGCTTGAGCCTTGACCTCAGCATGTATGAGTGCCTCTACATCCCCCCTCAAACTGAGGGGAGGAACACCCATCAGTTTGGAAGCAAGATCAAGAAACCGAGGAGAGGGAAGAGCCTTGGTAAAAATATCAGCTAACTGATCAAGAGTGGAAATAAAATGAAGCTTCAACTCCTTAGCAAGTACCTTTTCACGAATGTAATGATAATCCACCTCAATATGCTTGGTACGAGCATGAAAGATGGGATTGGATGCCAAAGCCAAAGCAAAGACATTATCACACCAAAGCATAGGAGGAAAGGACAAGAAGATACCCAAATCTTTAAGAATCATCCTAAGCCAACTCAACTCAGCAGCAGTAGTAGCTAATGCCCTGTATTCTGCCTCAGTAGAGGACCTAGCCACAGTCAGCTGCTTCTTAGCAGACCAAGTGATAGGAGAGTTACCCAAAAACACCACCATACCAATAATGGACTTCCTATCAAGGGGATCACTGGCCCAATCAGCATCACAGTAAGCTGAAAGGGCCAAAGGGCCAGGCTGAAAATGAATACCATGATGTAAAGTACCCTTGATATACCTAAGAATCCTCTTGGCTGCCACAAGATGATGCTAAGTAGGCTTGCTCATAAATTGACACACTTGTTGAACAGAAAAAGCCAAATCTGGCCTGGTGAAGGTCAAGTATTGCAGCCCACCAACCATGCTTCTAAAAATTGTAGGATCATGAAGCAGAGGGCTGGACTGAGAGTTGACATGAATTGTGGGAGAGCAGGGAGTAACACAAGGCTTACAGTCCAACATTTTAAACTTGGTCAGTAAATCCAATGCATACTTGGATTGATGTACAAATAACCCTTGAGAAGTAGACTCAATCTGAAGACCAAGAAAGTAAGTAAGAGGACCTAGATCTTTCAAGTCAAAGACTCTGGCAAGCCTTGAAACCAAATGATCAATGAAAGAAGTACTATTCCCAGTAACAATAATATCATCCACATATAGAAGTAGGTAGACCACAAAAGAATCATGATGCAAGATGAACAAATTGGAGTCTGCAGATGAGGAATGGAAACCAAGATGAAAAAGCTCAGAGGTAAAGCTATCAAACCAGGCCCTAGGAGCCTGTTTAAGACCATAAATTGCTTTGTGAAGCTTGCATACATAGTCAGGATGAACAGGATCCACATAACCTTGAGGCTGTGACATGAAAACCTCTTCTTGAAGCACACCATGTAGAAAGGCATTAGAAACATCCAGCTGCTTCAAGGACCAATGATTTGAACTGCTAAAGCTAAGACAATCCTGACAGTTGCAGGCTTAACAACTGGACTAAAGGTTTCATCATAGTCCAAGCCATATTGTTGTAAGAAACCCTTAGCAACCAACCTTGCTTTATACCTAGCAATGGACCCATCACTACCCCTTTTAATTTTGTACACCCACTTACAATGAACCACATTCTTAGCAGCAGGAAGAGGGACTAAGGACCAAGTATTTTGCTTCAATAGAGAATTGTACTCAGAATCCATAGCTTCAATCCAGTGTGGAAATATAGAAGCAATATGAAAGGTAGGAGGTTCCTCTTGAACATAATTTCTCACAACAACATAAGCTTTGGGCTTGAATATGCCATGTTTGGATCTAGTAAGCATAGGATGAGAATTGGGAAGGGAATGAGAAGCAGATGGGACAACTGATGTAGAGGGCACTATAGAAGTGGAAATAACAGAAGAGGAAGACTCAATAGGACCCGAGGAAGGCATAAGATCAGAAGAAGGTGAAGTAACAATGGTAAGAGCAGCAGTAGGTACAGTACAGCCCTCATTAGACTCAGATAAAGGGGAAAAGGCAGTAGGTAAAGTGGCAGAAACAGCAGACAAGGGAGAAATAGAAGAACCGGGTAAAAGTGTAGATAACCAAAGGTCCAAAGAAGGCTTGACAGGAGAGATATGAACAGAAGAATCAGATGGAGATGTGGGGAGAATAGGAAAGTCAGACTCATGGAAAAGGACATGTGGAGTGATATAGACCTTTTGAGTGGTAGGATCAAAACAAATATACCCCTTGGATAATGGAGGATACCCTAAAAAAATACATTTAGAAGACCTGGGCTGAAGTTTATGGGCTGTATAAGGTGTTAAAAGTGGAAAACAAGCACAACCAAAAGTTTTGAGATTATTTAAAGAAGGAGGAGAGTGAAATAACATTTCCCAAGGAGACTTAAAGTCTAACACAGAGGAAGGAAGTCTATTTAACAGGTAGATGGCAGTGCTAAAAGCATAACACCAATAGGAGGAAGGAAGGTTGGACTGGTACAGCATGGACAAACCACTTTCAACAATTTGTCTATGCTTCCTTTCAGCAACTCCATTTTACTGAGGAGTATAAGGACAGGAAAGCTGATGGTGAATACCATGATCTAAGCAAAGGGATTTAAAGGAATTATTAATATATTCACCCCCACCATCAGTCCTAAGGGTTTTGATTTTGGCTCCAAATTGATTCTCCACAAGAGTTTTAAAATGCAAGAAAACAGTAAACACTTCAGAATTTTGTTTAAGAAGAAACAGCTAGGTAAATCTACTAAAGTCATCAACAAAAATGACATAGTATTTATATCCAAGTACAGAAGGAACAGGAGCAGGGCCCCAAACATCACTGTGTACAAGTTGTAAAGGACAAGAACTAGACTTAACATGTTATGGAAAAGGAAGTTTGTGCATCTTAGCACTTATACAAGACTTACATTGGGAAAAAATGTCACTATGAACAGAAATTGCAACATGATTATTGAGAAAAGATAAAGCAGAATGAAGAAGCTTAGAGCATGGGTGACCAAGTCTTTGATGCCACAACATTGCCTCATTGGAAACAGGAGCATGGACAGAGGACTTGAAAGCAAAAGATGAAGAAAGGGCTGAATCAGCAGAGAGGTGTGAGGGAAAAGGAATGGGATATACACCATCCTTACTCAGGCCTTGATAAAGAACCTTCCTCGTAGCCAAATCCACAATTAAGAACTGATTGGCATCAAAATAACAAAAGGCATTGTTTTGTAAACATAGTTTGTGAACAGATAAAAGATTGGAAGCCAAATTAGGAACCCCAAGAATATTGTCTAAACGAAAACAATGAGAAGAGGTTTGAAGCTTACCATTTCTAACATGAGTCACAGGCAATTCTTGCCCATTTCCAACAGTAACAGATACTTGACCATTGGTAGCTTATGATGTCAGAGAGGGCTGAGAAAGGTCAGGGGTAACATGATCAGAACACCCTGTATCAGTAAGCCAACTTGAGGAATGTGATGAAGCAGAGTTAGCTGTTGTTGTCATAGCACTAGCAGCCATTGATGCCAATTTGGATGGAGCATGTCTGCCTTGATAGGCAAAATTCATGCGATGGTAACAATCCAAGGCAGTGTAACCATTCTTGCCACAAATTTGACAAGTAGGTCTTGAAGACTGAGATGGGCCTTGAGGCTGAAAAGAGGGAAAACCAGAACCATTCTTGTGTTGGAAAGTAGGAAGTTGAAGAATACCATTTGCATTACCAGATAACTGACTAGAAGATTGACCATGATTAAACCCAAATTAGGGCCAAAATTATGAAATCCTCTACCACAACCCCTCTGATTTCCATTTCTACCTCTTCCTCTAGTGGTATTCTGATTAAAACCACTCTGAAGAAACATAGCCATAGGTATATCCCTAGTCTCAGACTTCTTCTTAATGGCTCTTTCTTCTACATTCAACAATGTATTCAACTCCTCTATAGTAACTATATCATTACGGGTCCTTATAGCAGAACAAAATGCACTATATTCATTTGGTAAAGCTTCTAAAACCAAATGTATAATCTCTTCCTCATCAACCAACATAGCAACAGAACTCAATCTATCCCTAGCTTCTTTGATTCTTTGAAAGAAATTATCCATGCTTTCAGGACCTTTCTTAATACTCAGTAATTCATTCCTTAAGCTTAAAACATGAGAACGAGATACAGAAGCAAACCTCTTTTCAAGCACAGTCCAGACTGCCTTCGCAGATCTCTGACCCACTGTGAGCGCTAGAACTAATGGAGATAACGTAGAATTGATAAAAGTGAAAAGTGCTTGTTCTCTGCTTCTCCAACTGGTATACTCTGGATTAGATTCTCTAGTAAAATTTCCAGAGCTATCCTTCAAGAAAGAATCAGGAGCTACACATGAACCATCAAGAAAACCGATCATCGCATAGGCCTCAAGAATCACACCGATTTGATGCCTCCAGACGATATAATTGGTGAAATCGAGTTTCACGGTCATCATGCTTGACATACTTGACAAGAGAAGCAACGAAGGATTTACCAAAGAGCTTGTGGCTGAAACGGTTGAAGAAGTTGTTGAAGGACTGGAGCTCGGAGCAGAAGCCATTAATGGTGGCTCTGATACCATGAAAAGTACAGCAAAGTAATATAGAAAATGAAGAAGAAAATAGAGGAAGTTTAGAGAAGAGAAGTGATTCCAAAGAAATGAGAAAATTCTGTTATTGATTTACTTGATCTGATACAATCCACAAATATATATCCCTAACTGTATTCGTATATTGTGGAATGGAGTAACAAATCCTAATCAACCCATTCTAGATCACTGACACGTGTACAGTCTCTTACCCTTCCTTATGCTACCTATAGTTCAGCCTATTATAACTATGCTACAAGTCGTTTACCAGCTGCTCTATCATCAGCTTCAGTGGCTCTATCATATGCTTTGCTGTCTTGTGCTTGAGCCTTGACCTTAGCATGTATGAGTGCCTCTACAGAAAGGACTCTACAAGGAAATTATAAGACTCTTCATTCTTTGCATTTTTCACGCTCTGCAAGTGTTCTTTGTATTCAAAAGTTGATGGACTGTAGAGCTTGAATTGATTCAATTGAGTACAAGCTTTGATGATTAGGATTCTTGAAATTTTTGACGTGTTGAAAATTTATTTTAGTAGAACTTCAAGATTTGAAAAAAATGATATGAATAAGTACTCTTTGAATTTACTTCAAATTTGAAGATTTGGGAATGAAAGTTCTTTGTGGTTTTAGGGCTTGAATTCGATAAAACTTTGATACTTTGAGTTCTTAAAGTTTTTAGAGGTTTTGGAGCATAATTCCAACAGGTTTTTCAAAACTTTAAAACTTTCTAGAGAATGACTCCATGAAACTAATTAGCGTCTATTTATAGGAGTATTGAGAAAGTTTAATAACACATGGATAATCTTAATTGACGACATGTGCCATAATCTAAATGGAAACTTTTTGTCTTGTTCTCAAATGGCACGTGGCATTAATTGATTCGTTAAAGCATTTTGAATTTTAAGTGACATATGACAATTTTTAATTTAATTGCTTGTATCACATCAAATGAATATATTGACATGTCAACTTAGAATTGGCCCCATTGAGTATTCTTTATTAGTTCATTTTTGTGACACTTGGCAAATCTCCATTGGCCTCTAAATAATAATAGCAAGACAAGTTACATAGTTTATGACACTTTGTAATGGGTTGTTTTGAACATACCATGTGGATTTACTTGTTGAAAATTTTTATCTCCACGCGCATTCAAAAGCAGAATGTGGTGAACATGTGTCCATATTATGTTTTCACATAAGAGGATGCAAGTTATATCCTTTCAAGTTACAATTGGATTGGCTAACATAGGACAGCTTATATCAGTTTGGAAGTGATTCACAAGTAAATTCTGTAGTTATCATATGACGAAGACACTTTCCTTTGATGTTGTGTAAAAACAAATTTCAATATGTCTCTGATTAAAGGCTCTTGTAGAGGTAATTACATGTTTAAAAATTTGCCAAGTGGGTTTTTCATTTGAGTTTATTGCACTTTTTCTCATATCTAACTATAGTGCAGTTATAATGTTTCTGTAAACTTCAAAATTGAGCATGTCTCCCTTAAATATTGGCAATAAGTATTTTCCCTCTATCATTAGAATTTTTAATAAATTTTATGAAAGAGTCAAAATGCTTTGAAAAATAGTATAATAGAAATTTGAAATTTTAGTCAAATTTTAAATAATTAAGTAAAAAACAGCCCAATTAGGGTTGACCATGATTAAGCCGCCCTGTTTGTAAAATTTATGACTGATTCCTCAATTTCAGACAATCCCAATACAAACTTAGGCATTTCAAATAGGGTTTGGTTGAAATGAACAACTTGCTTCACTATACATAGACAAAGGGCCCAAATTCAAAACCAATCAACAAAACATGAGAAGTTTGACTAGTAAAATAGGGGAAATTGGGCCCATTTCATATTCTATACTGTGCAATCGTCGTATTCTCAAAGTGGCATCATATGTGGCAATGAAAATTTGGTTGCACCTCCCCTGAGCACATTCTAGATCTATAGGGGTAGGTAGCATCTTCGATTTACATTTGGTCCAGCTTGGTGCACAACTAATAAAATAACAATTTTAGTTCATGGAAAAAGATCCAATTGTTGAGTCATTGTCCAAAACTCCCATCAAATATGTCTACTTTTGATCCAAATATATATATTTTTTATTTATAAAGTAGAGGCCTAAAATTAAAGCTTCTTTGCAAATGGTGGTTGGGAAACAAAATTACTTACGTGCACAAGCGAAACACAAGTACATATACAGATATACTACATAACCCACCAAATGGTTCATTAAAATTGTTTGTCGCTGGTAATAGTTGTTAAATTGTTATTATGTGCAAGAAGTCCACTTTGGTGCATATACAGTCAATTTGGAACATCATTTTAGTGACAAATCATATGGTCCATAGCAAACCATATTTCCCATTAAATTCATGAAGGAAAAAGAGAGAGACGTGAAGGCAATGAAAAGAATCACCTCCACCATTCACTTATATGGAAACCACTCTTATTAACGCTACATTACATTTGTTCAAGCTATTTGCTCCAAAACGGAATCCAAAAATCAAATACATGCAATTAGTAGAGGACAAAATATTACTTTCTTATTAATATATATATATATATATATTGATCACTAATTAATAATTACAACATATGCCTCAAGACCATCACATTATATTAGTTTTAACACAAATTTTATTCTCCTTATTTGGCTAAATTTACTCTCTCTTTTCTTTATAAGTTTCCCATGTGATGAATTTTAATAAATAAAATTACAATAAAAATTGCAAGAAAAAAAAAGTGTAAAACTAGTGTTAAAGAAGTGATTAAATTTAGAACCGTAAATGAACCAAGTTATTTATAAACAACTTGCGTTCAACTTGTGGAAAAACTTGTTTATATTCTTTTTTTTTTTTTTTTTAAGACAAATTCAAGTCTTAAGTTTAGTTTTGATTATTAAACAAGTCAAGTTCAAACATAAAAATGTGTTCATGAACAAACTCGTAAGCATAAGAGTTTGATTTTTAACTATATATACACACACACACTTGCTTAAAATATATTTATATAAATTTGAAATTGGATTGCATAAGTTTTTCAATAGTTTTATATGATATTAAATTATTATTTGTAACTTATTGATAATATATATAATCTATTTATAGTAAAAATTCATGGAATTGTGAAGAGGTAAAACATTTTAGTCATAGTTTCACAATATATAAGAAAAAAAAATAATAATTTAGTCAAATAGCTCGTGAACAAGCTCGAGCTTGCTCAACAAAAAAAATGATCTATTTTGTTTAGTGATGAGCTTGAGCTTGGCTCGTGTTTAAAAAAAAAATTAAATAAACAAATTTGAATTTTTAATATTTGACTCGATTTATTTACAATCTTATATTCTTATGTTTAATGTTGTTACTTTATGTTTTAAATAAATTTTTTATGAGTTTTATTAACGTGTGCGTTTAGAGCATGCATTAATAAACTATTTTAGAAAATTTTTAATGAAAAATTGATAACTGTTTTAACACCTTTTTTTTAATTTCTTATAAAATTTTTTATTGAAATGGATAATTAATGTATACGGTAAGTACATACAGTAACCAGACTTTTGTTTTTTTTGTTTTTTTTTTCTTGTCTTGTGACCTCATATTAGAGGTTTGTTTTAGTACTTCTTCTCTTATAATTCATTAATTCTTATTCTCCATCGATGTGACTTTTTTGGTTTTTTTGTTTGTTCGGTGTGGGGGAAAGATATGACACACTCAACAATCAACATTAGCCGGATGCCTGCTCTTTAATAAGTTCTACCACACAAGGATACTGCTGGTAAGTGGTAATAAGGATTACAAGGCAGGTGAAATTCATCTTATAACAATCTTGCATATGCCTACTGTTATTAAAAAATCCATTTTCAACTAACCTTATTATAAAATTTCTGAAAATGAAATAAATAAATAAAAGTTAGGCACTGCCTTTTTGCTATTGGTAACTGATGCAACATTAGCTAAATTATTCTTAAAATAAATTCAGAAAGAGATGAAGACCCTCCCTTCACTGAAATGCATTTTCACAAGATGAGAAAAAAATATTAAACGTATTATTTTGACTAAACAATTGATAAAGATGATATTTTCATCTTAATCAAAGATCATGTTGCTTAAAAATGATAATTAACAAGAGTCTCCATCTTATAAAGGTTCCGGATTATATAGTAGTATACTCTTCCGGTCTATAATTTGCTTTGATAAAGCAAGCATAGGTCCGTACGTTCTTGAGAATGACAACCATGAAGGTGATCCGAAAGAAGACAAGAGCTGATGGTGGGGACAACGTGCCAAAGAAAAGAAGCTAGCTTGGATCGCTTGGGAGAAAATGTGTAAGCCAAAAGCTGATGGGGGGGATGGGATTTAAAGATCTAAAGGCCTTTAATCTAGCTGTGCTGGCAAAACAAGGGTGGCGGCTCATCCAAAACCTGGCTTCTCTTGCACACAAAGTTCTGAAAGCAAGGTACTTCCCAGAAAGCAACTTCATGGCGGCACAGCTAGGAAAGAAACCGTCGTATACATGGAGGAGTTTAATGGCAGCGAGAGAAGTCCTGGAAAGAGGGTTGCGATGGAACATAGGAAATGGTCAAAATGTGAGAATTTGGGCTGACAGATGGCTGCCAACCCCTCACTCTTTTAAGGTAGTAAGTCCTAAGCCACAAGTGAGTGATGGCGATTTGGTGGAATCTCTCCTTAACCGGGCTGAGGGGGGTTGGAAAATAGACTTGGTGCAGAGAACTTTCCTCCCCCATGAAGCGGAGACTATTTTAAGCATCCCAATTAGCCTTTCTTTCCCTGAAGATGCATTGACCTGGGCTTGGACTCCAAATGGGAGGTTTACGGTAAGTAGTGCGTATAATGTTGCTTGTAGTTGGCTGCAAGAAAAGAGAAACAAGGCAGATGGGGGAGAGGTGTCAAATCCAACAAGGAGAGGCAAGTTTTGGAATTTTATTTGGCAATTGAATTGTCCAAGTAAGATTAAACAATTTTTATGGAGGGCGTGTAAAAACATCCTCCCTACAAATTACTGCCTAAAGCTCAGAAAAATTCCCATGGAGGATGCGTGTGTGGCTTGTGGAAAAGTGGAGTCTTCGGGACATGCTCTTTGGGATTGTGAGGTGGCTAGGGCTGTTTGGAAGGAGTCAAAACTGCCCTTGCCTAATTTCCAAAGCCCATTATGTGATTTCATGGATGTTGTGTGGAAAATATGGATTGATAAAAGGGAGGTCAGCTGGGAGAGTTTTGCTACAACGGCATGGTGCATTTGGAAGAATAGGAATTCTATAAAGTTTGAAGGGCGAGGCAAAGCAGTGAAGGCAATTGCCAAAGAAGCCGAACTGTTGGTGGATGAATTCAGCTCAGTGAATACAAGTGTAAAACAATCTGTGCTACCGAGAACTCAGGGATGGAGTCCTCCAAGCGAGGGGTGGTACAAAGTTAATGTGGATGGAGCGGTGTTTAGGGAGTCTAGCAGTTGTGGGATTGGGGTTGTAATCAGAAATGAACATGGCCAGATCATGGGTGCTATGAGTAAAAAGCTGAATCTACCTTTAGGGGCTGTGGAAGTGGAAGCTAAAGCTTTCGAGGAAGGACTACTGCTAGCAGGGGATCTCGGGCTCAAGCAAGTGATTTTGGAAGGAGATGCTCAGATTGTCACTAATGCTCTTTTGGGTAAGTGCTTGCCTCCAAGTTCAATTCAAATGATTATAACTGGTGCTAGGCGTTGGAGGCCGATTGTCCAAGACTGGAAGATCAACTATGTCCGTAGAACAGGAAACGGTGCTGCTCATCTTATGGCTCGTAATGCCAAACTCATGTCTGATTGTGTAGTTTGGGTAGAAGATACCCCACCAATTATTCAATGCCAAGTGCATAGAGATGTACTTCTTGTAAACCAGTGTTCAAGTTAATGAAATATATTTGAGTTTGACTATCAAAAAAAAAAAGAAAGAAGACAAGAGAAACATCAATTTGGCTGATGCAATTTATCAAGGATTTTATGATTATTGATTAATAGGGACATTAGCGGCAAATTAAGAGGTAGGTATGCCATGCACAGCAAGTTGACCTTCCTATGCTAAACATTTTGCAATAAATCCTTGCATGACCCACAATATATATATATATATATATATATATATATAATCAATAAACATTTCAATATGAAAAATCCACTCCTATTTGGATTTCAAGAACTTCCCAATTAAAAAGATGTTCTGTGGAGGATTAGTAATCTCCACAAGGATATTGTAGCTCAAAAATATTTTTGAGTCTATTTTATACGAAGAGAACTCAAGTTTAAATTCTCCTCTTCCATTTGTCGTAACAATTAAATTATTTATTAACAAAATAATAAAATACAAACAAACAAACAAGGATCAAAAACAGGAAATGAATTACTATGTACTAGAAATTCTCTAGTTTATTTATAACTTAGCTCCGATAATATATATGTTAGGGAATATATCGTTTCAAAAAAAAAAAAATGTTAGGGAATATATTTAAATCATCTTCCACAATTAAATATTACATATTAGCAATGTATAATGTGTCATCTCTTTGAAAGATAATTCATAATTCCATGAGCAATACTTCATTCTCTCATATAAATAGTGAGACTCGTTGATCTCTTTTACAGAAGAATCAAATTTCAAATCCCCTGACAATTTTGAATTATATTAAAAAAAAAAAAAAGAAGATCAAGTAAAAAAAAATGAGATGAGAAATAATACTATATACTAGACTCCTATAGTTTAGCTATAACTTTGTTCCAATAATATATGTTGTGCATAATATATTTAAATCGTCTTCCACAATTCAATATTACATATCCACAATAAAACGTGCTGCATCTCCCCAAATATTTTTAATTATTTCTTAAATAATGCTCTCTCCGCTCTTATATGAATGATTGGTCTTACTATAAATTTATACAATGGATCATTATTATGTGAGAATGAATATTATTATTGAAATATTGAATAATTATTCTATCTTCCCTAGCGGCCTCATCAAAATTTTAATCAAGGTTTTTAATGGTTTTTTTTTATAGATAAAATGGTGTTTTGAAATCTAAATCTGATGCAATTCTATAATCAGGGTTGCACTCTTGAAAAGCTTGTTCAACTTGTGGATCAATGTATTTCTCAATCAAATTTTGGATCAGGCCAATGGTATTATCAGTGTGGCATTGGCTATGGAAGCTTCAAGCATGATGAACCTGGAGTCCAAAGTCGTCCCTTTTCATCAGCACTTGAGCTGCAAGGGTCTGATCTTAGAGCAGACCCACATGCCTCGTACCAAAAGGAGTTCTTGCAAGTTTCTCATATAGAATCAACTTCCTTCTGATGCACAGAATGCACTAAATTAAGCATATGATTTTTGGTTAAACATTAGCATCTGGTTTCTAAAAAATATCACATTTTACCATCTCAAAAGTTACTTTATCTATTATACTATACCATTTTACAATACACTCAACATCCCAACTTTTATTTTACCATACAACACATCAAAATAATATATCTACACAATAAAATAATATAACCCAATATCTAAATAAAAACCAAAAACTCAATAAAATATTGTTTTAAAATAAATACCATCTTGCTACAGTACCAAATTTTTTTAGAATTAAAAGTGTGGGTAATGCAAGATTTATGGCGTTTAATGCTAAATTTAAGTATATTTGGAGTTTTAACATGCCTGATACTGATGCTCTTTGTACATGCTGCTCATTATGCAACATTCACTACTTACAGAATATGCAAATTGACCTAATACACACTTGTAGAACTCAACTCACAAGCATGATTGCCTTCAAATTCACATAATTGGTGATATTACATTGATTGTTTGTTAATGTTAGCCTTGGTAGTTTTGACTAGCAGATTTTAGTGACTGTTAGTTGGTGAGCCTGACTCTATATATGGTGCTTACGCTTGATAAAGATAACATGAAACTTCTTAATCATGATAAGGTATGCAATATTGCTATTAGTGGAAGTAGTCTAATAGAACGGAGAAGTTTCTTACAGTAAAGTTGATGAAAGAAAATAAAGAACACAAGTCGTGAAAGCATTGACAAAAAATGTCAGTCCTGTTAAGTACTACTTTTGATTTTTTAAATTAAACTAGTTCGTTTGAGAATTACTTATTTTCTGTAACTTATTTATATAGTATTTATAAATATATATATATATATATATATATAATTTTTAGTAAATTTTTATGTTAAATATGTTACAAAAATTTTTAAAAAATATTTAAAAAAAATAAAAGCCTAATTATTTACAAAATAAATAAATAAAAGCTAAGCTTTTTCAACAATTCCCAAAATGTACACCTTAATCACATAATTGGCCTTAGCTCAAGCTATTTGCTCAAAAACAAGAATTCAATATTCTACTACCAATAAAAAATTACATGGATTTCGTAATCATTTCATTCTTATAATAATTAAATAGCTATTAAATACACAACATACAGGTAAAATGATCATGATATATATTAGCGTAACATGAATATAATAGCTATTTATTAGGTTATATCCTTCTATTGTGATATAAAATAGTTAACAAATAAAAGTGCACTAGAAATCGAAACCAAAAGGGGAAAAGGTGTGGTTAAACAAGTCTTAAGCAGTGCTCTTTTTTGATAATTGGAGATGTATTCTTGTTTAATTTAATTTAATAATTGTTTATTCTAATGATCCCAATTAGTCCAAAAAATAATTTCACTTGGCAAAGCTGGCACCCACTTCGCTTTTGGTAATTGATGCAACATTATATATAGATTATAGGTCATTCATTCATTATATTCTCAAACAAATTTTGAAAGAGATATGAAAAGAAAAGATCGATCCTCACTGAAACCCTCTTTTAGTGGATGGAAATTGTATTTGTAGGATGTATCAAAATTTGATTGAATACAAAATCACTCATAAAAGATGATGGGATATTTGTATTTCATTTTAAACCTACCTATCATCTTGTTCTAGAACCAGACAAAAATCTCCTTATATACCAAAAAAAATCTTCCAGGACTTTCTTTACTGAAGCAAGCAATTCAAGACGACATTGACAACTATATCGTCTTTTTTTGATGAACATACGTCTTAGTCTATGAGAGTGATGCGAAAGAAGACTTAGAAGAGCCAAGGGAATTTAAATTTCTTCGACCTAAGGATGTGACAGGGACATTAGTGGCAAATTGATCATAGTTTAGGTTAGGTATGCCATAAGTGCCACAAGTTGTACTTTGGCTGGGTTTGGATAGCGGCAAACTGCGCGTTTGCGTTTTCTTGGCTGGGTTCTGTATATTGTTCATGGGACCCATAAATAAAAAAAAAAATGCAAACCTAACTTAAAAACTAGGTCATAAGTGCCATAAGTGCCACAAATTGTACTTTGGCTGGGTTTGGATAGCGGCAGACCGTGCGTTTGCTTTATTTTGGCTGGGTCCTGCGAACAGTTCACAGGACCCACAAGTACGGAAAAACGTAAATTTAACTTTAAAAGTGAGTCTCATGGCACCATTCACACATTTAAAAATTATTTCGTTACAATGTTTTCAGTTTTCAATAATAAACGGTATCTAAACAAACCCTTTGTTTTCTAAACATTGGTAGTGTAACGAATACTTATCATGAAATTTACTCTCTCTTTTTTCCCTTCATTAAGGATTTATTACATTAACAATCCAAAATATTAAACAAAAAGAAATATATTCATTAATTAATTTCTCATTGAAGAAGGTCTAGACCAAAAAGAAATCAATGGAGATGATAAATAATGCTCTCTAATAGAAATCCTAGTTTTTCTATTACTTCGTTCTGATCATTTATAGATGAAGGAATAGTTTTGAAATAATTTCAACGATTCTATTGGTTAAAATTATATAAATATATATATATATATATATATATATATATATTTATATTTTAAACCATACAATGAAAGTACTCTAGAAATTGTGGCTTTTAGTTTCAACCTATGTTATAACTGATTTCAACCTGTCACTAATAGGTACATATAATCAATAAGCAAATTACACAAAAACCGATTGATGTAGTCTCTGATAGTTAAATAAGAGATCTGAGAGTTCAATTCCTACCTATACCAAAAACCAATTGATGTCTTGATTTAATAATAAAAAACTATTATCATGAGCAAATGTCATAGGTTGAAATTATCTCAAAAAAAAAAAAAAAAAACACAGATTTTATAAATGCTGAGTTATCAAAATATTATTGATTATTATATGGCTCACTATTAACACCACATTATTATTTATCATTAGCAACTTATCATTTTTACATTTGTGAAATTTGTTGTGACTTTAACTTATTGTTTTAAGAAGCGAAATATTATCTCCACAACACTTTCACAACAAATCTAAGTGATGGGCTGTTATTAGCTGTTACGGGTGTGCAAAAAAGTAATTTAAGTGGTGGGTTCAAATTAGAACTATTACCACTTATCACTTAGGATTTGTTATAAAAATGTTATACAAGTGTCACTTTGCTTTTACAAATATCTATTCATTATGACAAGTGATGAGGAGATAAAAATCGAGCAGTCTCCAATTCGTCCATAAGAGTCATCTAAAGCTAAAGATCAAACCAACATAAAAAGATCGTCCATGATAAGAAAGTCGTCCATGGACTTAAGGGTCGTCTGTCTAGGGAAAACACAGATGACCCCCTAACACTTGGGAAATTTCCAGAGATGGATTTGTCTACGATAGCTTGTAATTCGGACCACATGTTACTATTTTAAAACATGAGTAAAACCCTTATTCATCGTTATGACAGTTGTAAAAGATAAGATTTATTATTCTAACTTCTATAGCAATTGTAGAAGTTAAAGTCTGAATCTTTGAGACCTCCACAAATATTGGGGCAATTACTAACAAGTAACCACTGTAAGGCCAACTATATAAGAACTCATCCAGAAAAAATATTGGTAAGTTTTTTACTATTCCAAAAAAGTTGGGAACTCCTGAGTTTCTAGAGAACAAAAATTAACTTAGGCATCAAAGGGTCCTTGGCCGGTCCACCCCGGTCACCTTTGATCCTTTATCTTTTTCTTTTCAGGCCTTCCAAGCAACCACCAGACCATCGAAGTTCGGAGCATTCAGCCTACTGATTTTCTGTGTATTATCAATTGGCGTTGTCTGTAGGAAAGATTAATTTTGAGTTTTGCAGTTTATCTTTCTCCGATAAAAGGCTGTATGGTTTAGACTAGATCAAGGGCCATTAGCCCAGGCCACCAAGAGAGTAAGGATGCTTCTAGCAATCCCCACCAAGATCGCCAGTCAGCGCTTGTCACGCAACCCTCTTCCATCCAACACATATAGTCCATGACAGCTGCCATGGCAAAGTTAACTTGTCAGAACCAAGAGTTGAATAGGGAAATTAATCTAAGTAGGCAACGTAGTGAAGGATATGCAGAAGGACAAGCCCAGAGTCAAGAAGATAGAGGAGAAAATGCTGAGCCCGAGAGTCAATCAAAGGGCACCACTTCGCAAAGGGTGCCACACTTGGAGAAGGAGATGGATCAAATAAGGAAGGTCATGGATGAGATGAGGGAGAATATGAGAAGGGAAAATCTCGTAGAGGATTTGGTTCATCGAATAGATTCCCCTTTCACAGCTTCCATTAATGGTCATCCCTTGCCTCCGAAGTTCAAAATGCCTTCCTTGGATTCATATGATGGAACACGTGATCCTTTCGATTATATTGCTACTTTCAAGACTACAATGCATCTCCAAGGGGTTCTAGATGAGATTATGTGTAAAGCCTTCCCTACCACCCTTAAAAAGGACCAGTGTGAGTGTGGTTTAGCAAAATACCTCCGAGCACAATGAGTTCTTTTGAAGAGTTAAGTAAGTTGTTTGTCAATAACTTCATCGTAGGACAAAGGCACAAGTGCTCCTCATCCAACCTGTTAACTATTGAACAAGGAGAAAATGAAAGCTTGCGGTCCTTCATTACTCGCTTCAACAAAGAAGCCCTAACAGTAGACAAGATGAACGACAAGCTGTTATTAGCTACCTTCCATAATGGAGTCAATTCAGATTTGTTTATCCATTAGCTATACGAGCAGGAGCCTCAAACCATGGCTGAACTCATCCATTCAGCCCAGAATTTCATGAATGCGGAAGATGCATAGCCAAGAAGAGGAAAAAAGCAGAACGTATGGAATTGGATCCCCCTCGTCATACTAAACAGGGTCCTCGTCCAAAGAAAGCTCGAACAGGAGAGAAGAAGGATCAAGATAATAGAAAGATGGGCTCGTCCTCAGGAAGAAGTCAAAACTACACGCCCTTAAACGCTCCACTTGATCAAGTACTTATGCAAATAAAAAATGACCCTTCCTTGAAGTGGCTAGAGAAAATGAAGAGAGACCCTAACAAGCGCAATAAGAATAAATATTGTTGCTTCCATAGAAATCATGGGCACAACACGAACGAGTGTTATGACTTGAAACAATAGATAGAGAACCTTATTAGACAAGGAAAGTTGAGGCATTTTGTAGAAAGGGATCATAAAGATGAGAAGTTGGAGGGAAAGATGGAAGAATCATCACGGCCCCCACTTAGAGAGATAAGAGTTATCATATGAGGGACTTCAACGGGGCAATCTTCCAAATCAAAGATGATGTATCTCAAAGTAGTATAGAACGTCCAACTCTCTGGACAATCACCAAGGATGAGGGGGATAGACGAGCCAACCATTTCATTCACGAATGAGGAAGCTTAAAGAATCCATCATCCCTATGACGATGCAATTGTTATTACCTTACTCATCACAGATTACACAACTACGAGAGTGTTGGTGGATAATGGAAGTTCAGCAGATATATTGTATTACCCCGCCTTCCAACAAATGAGGCTGGGACAAGATCAACTTCGTCTAGTATGTTCACCATTGATAGGATTTGGAGAGATAAAAGTGCAACCTATAGGTACCATTACATTGCCTGTGGTGGTAGGATCATACTCACAATAGATAACCAAGGAAGTGAATTTCCTGGTGGTGGATTGCTCATCCTCATACAATGCCATAATTGGAAGGCCAACCTTAAACAGTTGGAAGGCAGTAACATCTACCTACCATCTATCAGTCAAATTTTCTACAAAGTACGGGATAGGACAAGCACAAAAAGATCAGTTGGCAGCTAGAGAATGTTATTTAGCCGTATTGGATTTAGACAAGCACATGCAGACAATGAGTATTAAGGAGTGAAGGGTTGTTGTAGAGTCCACTGAGGCACTGGAAGACGTTTTTTTTGCAAGAAGATGATCCTGAAAAATTCACTAGAATTGGAATAGGCATGAAGGAAAAGACGAAGCAATACCTCATCCAGTTTTTGAGGAAAAGTATTGTTACTTTTGCATGGAGTCATGAAGACATGCCAAGGATTGATCCAAGTGTAATTATTCATCAATTGAATGTATACCCCTCTTCCAAGCCTGTTCATCAAAAGAAGAGGGTGTTTGCTCCTAACCGAGACAACGCTATCAAGGAAGAGGTCCAAAAGTTAACTACAGCGCAATTTATTCAGGAGGTCTATTACCCGGATTGGTTAGCCAATGTGATGATGGTCAAGAAGGTGAATGGTAAGTGGGGGATGTGCGTGAATTTTACTGACTTGAACAAAACTTGCCCTAAGGATAGTTATCCTTTACGACACATTGATCAGTTGGTGGATTCCACAACCGGCCATCAGTTGCCAAGTTTCATAGACGCTTTCTCAGGATATAATCAGATAAAGATGGAAGAGGTAGATCAAGAAAAGACATTCTTCATTACCAGTCAAAGTTTATTTTGCTATAAGATAATGCCTTTTGGTTTGAAGAACGCCAAGGCAACTTATCAAAGGTTGGTTAATCACATGTGATAGGCCAAAAATTAATTGACCCCTTATGATAAATTAACCAATTAATTTAGCCAAGTGAATTAATTAACTAATCACCAACAAATCACCAATAAACTAATTATGCAACAGAAAATAAATAATTTTGTGATTTGTTTACAAATGGGGAAAATCTAACGGCAAAAATTCCACCGGGTGATTTTCAAGTCACCACTCTCGAAATTTCACTATTATCACAACAATTGATTACAAGTAAAGGAATCTCAGTACCTTATACCAAACTACAGTTGAACCCTTACCCCAATACCCAATTGGACTTGTTCTATAGTGACCATTTCTTCTTTTGATGCATGGCTCTCAGTATGTGACTAACCAATTGCGCGGATCCCAATACGCGACTTCAGTCATCAACTAAAGAGAGTTGTTGGCTGCAAAGTTCTTCAGTTCATCCCAACAATGAAGATTAAGAAGATGCTTGGTCACAAAACTCAAAGGTGCACATACACAGCAACTTCTTCAAGAATGATGAACTAAGGCGAAACTTTGTCTCCGATCACAAATTGCTTGAACAGACTTTGCTCAATGCTTGTACAACTTGTATATCCTTTGACGGCCCTTAAAACAATCCTTTTATATGTCTAGGGTTAGGAGAAAAGAATGCCCAAACACATAAACTCAGATCCCAAGAAAACAGAACAAAAAAATCTATTTTTCTTAAACCTCGACAAATAAGAGGTGTCGAGTAGCTATCGAGCAAGTCTCGAGCACACGAGCTTGAGCAGCTTTCTAAACCTCGACACATACTAGCTGTCGAGCTTTAATGAAATTATATTTCTTCAGCTTGTTTCTTGGACAGATTTGATGACTTCAACACTTGATCTTGAAATATAATTTCTTGAAGTATTAAAAACATCTAGAACTACCCAATTACAAATAAAGTGCGTTTTGTCAAAGGATTAGTCAATTACATAAAAGAATGACATATGTTCTTAACAAGTGAACTATATATGTCCTAACAATCTCCCCCTTTAGCAATCTTTGACAAAACCACAACAAACAAATGAACATATCAGAGAAGTCATAAATCGCTTAACTCATATTCACTTGTTGAATACAATAAAATCTATCCTAACACAAACTCTTGAAAAACTTTGTAGGAATAGAGTTTATGGCAAATAGACTTTGATAACTTGTATTTCTGAAACACTTTAAACAAAACTCATCAATGCATCTTAGTGTGAAATAGAAATAATAGATTGTATACAAGTATAAGAAGCATGTGTATAAAGAAAGAAAAGAAACAACACATGTAAAGGTAGGTGAAGAAACATACGTCAACATATAAAGAAGATAAGTACAATGTATGTGTAAAAATGGTCACAAGACCCAATATACAAGATCAATGTATCTATAAAAGAAAGAAAAGAAAAGATACATCATATCTTCACTACATCCCTTATATCAACACTGCCCCTAACAAAATGATCTTATACTAACTCTCTCCTTAAGAGATTCTCATCAAGGGTGTCAAATGCCAAATATTTGGCATTTGACACCCCAAACTCAAGAAAATCACTTCCATCAAACATTGTAAATGCCAAAAATTTTTACATTAATGAACAGTACAATCTCAAATTTGAGACCGCACTGTTCATCAATTGTAAAAGTTATATTATTTTTTTATTCGGTAGGGCCTGCTTACTTTACTTCTTTTTTTCTTTCTCCTTTCCTTGGCTTTCCTCCGTCTCTCATTCTTGCTCTGAGAGCCTCCAACCCTCTCTCTCTCTCTCTCTCTCTCTCTCTCTCTCTCTCTCTCTCTCTCTCTCTCTCGACGTTTTGCCTCCCTCTCAGACGGAATCCAAGCCGAAGCATCAAGGCAAGCAGATCTCTGTCGCAGTGGTTTTTTTTTTTTGGTGATTTGATGGTAGATTCGGTAGTGGTTGTGTGGGTTATGGATTTGGCGTTTTGGATTTGACTGGCATGGGCATCGACGTTGAGGGTAGATTGCCATTGGTTATCAGCTAAGCGTTTGGTGTGGGTCTCTAATCGGTGGGTCTCTAATCGCGTGGGTCTCTCTCAGTGGTTGTTTTTCTTTTTCCTTTTTCGATTGTTGGTGGTGATAAAGTTGTGGGTTTGTGATTTGGTTGTGATTAAGGGTTGGTTTTTTTTTTTTTTTTTCCCGATTGTTACTGGTGAATGGTGATGAGAATGTGGGTTTGGGTTTGTGATTTAGTTATGATTTTGGTGGTTGGTGGTCATGGTTGTGGGTGGTGGTGACAGTGGCAATTGTAGTTGTGGTGGCGCTGGCGGGTGGTTTTTAATTTTTTTTTGGTATTTTATTTTTTTGTTTTTAATGGTGGTGGCCGGTGGCTAGCCGTGGGTGTGGGTTTGCAAAGAAAGGGGTAAGTTTTCAGAGAAAGGGAGAGACAAAGAGAAAGAAAAAGTAAATAAAAAAAATATTTAAATGAAGTGTTAAAAAAATTAGAATGTTTGATGTATAATGTATTATAAAGTGAGATGTTAAAAGCTAAAATTTTAGAATTTTAGGTGGTATATGCTAAAATATTTTACTTTCCTTGATGAGAATGCTCTAAGAATGACTACTCTCATATCCCAAAACTACTTCCCCTTTTTATCACAAGTGACAAAGGATAAGAGTGTCAAGTAGACATCTCATCGGTACAGCTAGCATCTCCATCATCATCATCTGAAGCATCATCGTCATCGCCATCATCATCATCATTCTCAGCATCAAAATCAGAAGATGAAGAAGCTTCGAAATGAAGAAGGTTTCGAGCCGAAGTAGATTTACGCTTAGGTGCCATAGACACAACCAACGTAAACAGACAGAAAGGGAGAAAGAGAGAGAGACAATTAGAAAAGTCCCAAAGCAATTCAAATATAACAAATATATTGAATAAAGAGTACATATGCATGGGAAATACATGAACATGTGACATGCAAAAGAAATTTCATCATGGGCTCAGCCCAATCCAAATCTACCAGCACACAAACATATTGCACACATCTAAATGCATGAAAATACCATTATAATGCACATGTGATGCAATGCATGAGATTTTAAACACATTTAAATGAAAACCCATCCCAAAATTACAACAAACACTCATCAATTTTGAAAATCCCCAAAACCTAAATCAAAATGCATGAAATGCATGAAGAATGAAGAGATAAGAGAGCATACCAAGTGATTTGAAGCAAAGAGAGGCCGAAAATCACGTGGATTGAAGGTTTTGAGTGAGAAAAGAGAGTTTGGGAGGTGAACAGGTGTGGATAGATCGAGAAAGACTGAGAAAATGAGAATTGGATAGCATGAGGAAACTTAAATAGAACCTCAGTAAAGCTCGACAGATGAAGGTATTGAGAGGTGTCGAGACATCTATCAAGGGAGATGTCAAGGAAAATGGTCATCAATAGATGTAGGTGTCGAGAAGGTATCAAGGAACAAAACACCGGATACGAAACAGAAGCTCGATCGATCGACCAGGTATTGAGAAGCTATCGAAGAGGTAGGAGTTTTCTCGATCGATCCACCAGGTGTCGAGAAGCTGTCAAGATTGCTATAAGAAAAAGCTTAAGAAGCTCGACAGATAGCTAGTTATCAAGGAGGTGTCAAGGAGGTGTCGAGCAAGCTTTTAAAAACTAGTTTTTTGAGAGGAGAAAAACATAGACATGAATGCAATCAGACATGCAACTTAACCAATGATCTGATCAACATATTAAACTCTCAAAATCATCTCTTAACAAAATTTTAAGCACATGGATCTCAAAAACACACACACACACACACACTAAACAAATCTAACCAATTTTATATTTCAAAAACAAGTTAAGATAGTTTAGTGAGCATACATTAACACATGTAAAACTTTGTAATGGCCAAATCACATTGTACCTGTACATGAATCAAGAGTAGCAAAGAATATTACATGTTGTGAGTGAAAAATATCGCAAGATTGCATTAGTGTATAGACGTTATCATGATTTGAGATATGAAAAAAATCATTTTAACGCACACATAATCATAACTGTTTGATGGGGACTATCACCTTCAAGGTACATCCTATAACTCCCACATCTCCTAGATACATACTTGCAATCATATTTAAAAGCATTTTTGATCTTTTTGCTTTTTATTTTCTTTGCATATTTTCTTTTTATTTAGCAAATCATGCATGGGCATATAAGAGAGAGAAAAGAAATACCCATTGATATTTGACATTCCAATTTTGCTATACCGACGCACACAAATGTCATTGACACTGTACTTTTGCTATGTCGAAGCATATAGGTGTCATATTATGATTGGCAGGCAATAGTGGTGAGATGGTTATTTATGCATTTCTCTTAGAATTTTCTAGTCTTTCCCGTCAAAAAGAGTGATATGAGTGTTAAGTACAAGAGATAACTTAATCCTACTCATCACAAATAAGAGCCACAAATCTCACTTACTTAGTTGTGCATAGAGATGCTCATCTAAGTTACAAGAGATACAAAATTTAGAAAATTTTGTTTCAATGGCCATCCAAGGTACACAAGTACCAATGTACACATAACACACCGTTTTTGTATTTTCTGATTTTTTAATTTTTAATTTTTAATTTTATTTTTATATGAAAAACAAAAATAAGCAAAACTGAAAATAAACAAACAAAAACATGTTAAGCAAAGCAATGAAAAAAACTAGACTGACTCAAAACAGTAAAGCAAAACACACAAGTAATACAACAAACAAAAACAAGAAGATAGAAGAAAGTGATAGAATCACTTGGAGCCCTTTTCCTTCCACACCTTGGAAGAACCTTTTCATTGATTAAACCTTTGAACCAGGGGTGAGGGAGAAGAATTGAAACTGTTCAAATTCGAAAGGAACATGAGGGCTTTGAGAAGATCTCCAAAAGGAGCAAGAGAGGATTAAAGCTAATTCTGGCTTCGAGATGCTATCATGTTGTTACTCTATTGAGTGGCTAACCACTTATGACAATTTCGTCGAGTATGACCAGTAACTCCACAATGATGACAGAGATGCTGCTTCTTCTGTTTAGACTTTTAAGAGTTAGCTTTCTTAGCCCTTGGGTTTTTAACATCTTTCTTATCCTACTTAGGGGGTGCTCTTAAGATAGATTTATCCTTGTCTAAGTTCTCACTAGCTAATTTAGTTTTAATATCATTGTTCTCAAATTTAGTATTATTAGTAGGATGAACAAAAACAGTAGTACTAGTAAAAGCAATATTAGAGGAAGAAAGACCATACTCTAAACCTGTTTGGTCTAAAGCAGATTTTTGAATGTTGAGCATCTCATCAAGCTTTGCACTTGATAAATTAACCAATTAATTTAGCCAAGTGAATTAATTAAGTTAATTAATATGCAAACGCGTGGTAGCACAAACAAATCACCAATAAACTAATTATGCTGCAAAAAATAAATAACTCGATGATTTGTTTACAAATGGGGAAAACTTAACAGCAAAAACCCGACCGGGTGATTTTCAGGTCACCACTTCCAAAATTCCACTATTATCACAACAAGTAGTTACAAGTAAAGAAATCCCAGTACCTTATACCAACCTATAGTTAAACCCTTACCCCAATACCCAATTGGACTTGTTTTGTAGTGACAATTTCTCATTTTGATGCACGACTTCTAGTACGTAACTAACCAATTGCGCGGATCCCAATACACGACTTCAATCACCAACTAAAGAGAGTTGTTGGCTCCAAAGTTCTTTAGTTCATCCCAACGATGAAGATCAAGAAGATACTTGGTCACAAAACCAAAAGGTGTACATACACAACAACTTCTTCAAGAATAATGAATTAAGGTGAAACTTTGTCTTCGGTCACAAATTGCTTGAACAGACTTTTCTCAATACTTGTGCAACTTGTATATCCTTTAACGGCCCTTAAAAAAATCCTTTTATGTCTAGGGTTAGGAGAAAAGAAAGCCTAAACAGGTGTCGAGCACACAGGCTTGAGCAGCTTTCTAAACCTTGACACATGCTAGTTGTCGAGCTTTAATGAACTTGCACTTCTTCAGCTTATTTCTTGAACAAACTTGATGACTTCAACACTTGATCTTGAAACACAGTTTCTTGAAGTATTAAAAACATCTAGAATCACATATGTCCTAACAACATGTTCCATCCACAGATAGGACAGAATGTGGAAGTGTATGTGGACGACATGCTTGTAAAGAGCTTGGATGAAGAAAGACATCTAGAAGACCTCCAAGAGACCTTTGAGACTCTTAGACGATACAAAATGAGGTTGAATCCAAGTAAGTGTGTGTTCGAGGTGTCGTCAAGAAAGTTTCTAGGATTCATGGTTTCACAAAGGGTGATTAAAGTGAATCTAGATAAGATCCAAGCCATATTGAACATGGAACCATCAAAAAATATCAAGGAAGTCCAATCCCTCACTGGACAAGTTGCAACTCTGAACAAGTTTGTTTCAAAAGCCACAGAAAAGTGTTTACCCTTCTTCAAAGTTCTCAGGAAAGCGTTCAAATAGACAGACGAGTGTCAAAAGGCCTTCCAAGATCTTAAAAACTATCTCACTACAGCTCCATTGCCAAGCCCATCCGTGCAAGGAGAAGAATTGTATTTATACTTAGCAGTGTCCCCACATGCCGTAAGTTCAACATTGATCAGAAAAGAAGGAAAGGTACAAAAGCCTGTGTATTATACAAGCCGAGCATTTAGGGGAGCGGAAGGACGATATCCGCTAATGGAAAAAATTGCTTTTGCACTAGTAACAACTTCTAGAAAGTTAAGGCATTACTTCCAAGCCCATGTCATCAATGTCATGACGGACCATCCATTCAAGAAAGCAATGAACAAGTTGGAAGCCGCGGGACGACTGATCCAATGGGTAGTCGAACTTAGTGAGTTTGACGTTAGGTACCAACTAAGGAATGCGATAAAGGCTTAAGCTCTAGCAGATTTCATTGTGGAATTCACTCCAAGTTATGAAAACTTAAACGGAATGGGAAGCAGTAAAAAATGGGTCATCCATGTTGACGAATCGTCTACACAGCAAGCAGGAGGAATAGGTGTTGTTTTACAATCCCCGAAAGGAGATAAATTGAAGCACAAGGTTCGTTTACAATATCAAACAACCAACAACGAAATTGAGTATGAAACCCTTCTTAAAAGATTGGAGTTGGCTAGGTTTGTGGAGACAAAGTGAATACTCCTCCTAGGGGACTCTTAGTTGATCATAGGCCAAGTAAATGGAACATATGATATCAAAGAAGAACAAACAAAGAAATACCTGAATAAGGTAGTACGCATTGTGAAGAAGTTCAAGGAAGCTAATTTCGTTCAAATCCCAAGGGAAGAGAACATGGAAGCAAACACCTTGGCGAAGGAAGCCTCAGCGAATGAAGCTATGAATGAGTTTGATGAAATTCAATATATGCCTAGCATAGATCTTCCAAAAGTACTACAGATAGAAAGTGAAGAAAAATCGGATGACCCCAATAGCATCATACCTGAAGGACGAAACACTTCCTGAAGGGAAAGACAAGGCCAAAAAGCTTAGGGTCAAATCAGCTAGATACATCCTCATGGATGAGGTGCTATATGAAAGAGGTTTTTCTCAGCCTTATCTAAGACATTTAGCTCCAGGCGAGGCGAATTATGGGTTGAGAGAAGTTCATGAAGAAGCATGTGGTAACCATTCAAGGGCTAGATCACTCGTCCACATGGTCATCTGTGCAGGATATTACTGGCCAACCATCCAAGCTAATGCTAAAGCATATGTCAAGGTCTGCAGTCAATGCTAACGATTCAGTAACGTCCTCAAACAGCCGTTAGAGTACCTTACCCCAATAATGGCCCCATGGCCTTCTACATAATGGGAATTGGATATTTTAGGCCCCTTTCCAACTGGAACTAGACAAATGAAGTTTTTGGTAGTAGGAATAGATTATTTCACTAAGTGGGTGGAACCTGAACCCTTAGCAAAAATTATACCATAGAATGTCAAGAACTTAGTTTAGAAAAGCATTGTATACAAGTTTAGGGTACCCAAGATACTAGTGTTTGACAATGGACAATAGTTTGACAACACACCTTTCAGTAAGGATGGCAATAAAATCCCGACCCGTGAGTACCCATTCTAGCCCAACCCTAATGGGTTGGATTTTACCCGGCCCGATTAATAAGAGGGTCGGGTATGGGTCTTTTAAAAAAACCTGAGGTGGGTTCGGGTTTTTGTCGTACCTTGCCCGAACCCGACCCGTTTAAGTATAAAATTACCAGAAACCCATTATATATATATATATATATATAAACTAAAAAAACCCTACTTCCTCTCATATTCCACACTCAACCATCCCACTCCTTCCCTCACTCACAACTAGACAGCCTTACTTTCCTGTCTCTTACTCACGGACTTAACCTCAAGCTCTGACCTCTGTCACCGCCGCTATCACACGATCTCACCACCGGCCTCAAGCGCAGTCACCGTCAATCTCAAGCTCAGTCACCGTCAGTCTCAAGATCGTCATAGGTTTGTTTCTCTCTTTCTTTGTCTTCTCTGAGCTCCGATCTGTCTTCTCCAAGTGTAGCTCAACCAAGATCTGCCACCTCCGCCAAGATCTATCACTGCCAAGATCTCTCCTCTCTTTTTTTAGGTTCATTACTTGGTGCCTAAAAGGGGTATATTCATTTGTGGGATTTATTTTGTAGATTTTTGAACTTGATGTAATGGTCCTGGATTTGGATTCGGGGGATTTATTTTGTATATATTTGAACTTGTGGCAAATCTTGTTGTAAGGAAGGATTTTTTTTTTTTTTTATTTTATGTATTTGGGTTATGTATATAGGATTTATGTATGGGTTTGTGATTTTTATGTATTATTTCTTGTGATTTATGTATTTGAGTTTGTGATTTCTATATTTGGGTTTCTGATTTTGAAAGGGAAAATGAGAAATATAAAAGTAAATTATTGTAGATTTATGTGAAATTTGAAATCTAAAATTATTTTAGAAATCTAAAATAATTATTGTAAATTAAATTAGTGTAGAAATATGAGATTTATTAAATTAATTACCAAAATTAAAAAATAAAAATAAAAATGAGCCACGGTTTAGACCCTTAGGAATTAGGATTGGGCCCTAAAGTGGACGGGGCCCGTGAAGCCCGACGGGACGAGTTTGGATCTGGAAAAAAAATCCATTTATTAAACGGGTCTGGTCTGGGTAATGGATACAGGCCCGTGGGTCGGGTTTGGGTATAAAGAAACCCAGCCCAAACCCGACCCGTTACCATTCCTACATTTCAGGGACTTTTGTGAGCAATTGGGAATCAAGAATCACTACTCCTCACCCTCCCACCCACAAGCCAACGAACAGGCAGAAGTAACAAACCAATCCTTGTTGAAAATCATCAAGACTCGGCTTGAAGGGGCAAAGGGAGTATGGCCAGATGAATTACTAGGTGTTTTGTGGGCTTACAGAACAACAGTGAGGAGCCCCACAGGGGAAACTCCTTTTAAACTAGCCTATGGAGGTGAGGCAGTCATACCTGCAGAAGTGCACATGACCAGCCACAGGGTGATAAAGTATCAAGATGAAGAAAACAAAGAGCAGCTTCGTCTTAACCTCGATCTTATAGACGAGGTGAGGATGGACGCAGAGTAGAGAACAGCAAGGTACAAAAATCTTATGGCTAGGCAATATGATGCAATGGTGAAATCCAGACGCTTCAACATTGGAGACCTCGTCTTTAAAAGGATCTCCTTGGCAACCAGAAACCCAGCTTATGGATAGTTAGGGCCTAATTGGAAAGGACCTTATAGGATTATCAACTACAAAAGGCAGGAGTCATACTACTTGGAAGCTCTAGATGGACGGAAGTTAGAGCACCCTTGGAATGTTAAGCACCTGAGGAGGTATTACCAACAAAAGGTCAACCCGAACAAGCATCACCATGGACGAGCATTATGGACGAAGTGGAAGTTACATGTTTTCTTTCTCATGTTTGCTTATATTTATTACTACTACTATGTGTTTTAAATATTTTAAGTCCTTAAAAAATAAAGTCCTTAAGAAAGCACATTAGTTTCTAACTTTTGCACTATCTATGGACGATCTTGTGTGATGGACGAAGTTATGTACTAAGTATAAGTATTTTTTTTTATTCCTTAAGGCATTAGCTTTCAAGCATATGCCATGCTTGTGGACGATGTTTATGTATGTACATCTAGTTTGGATTTCCGATGTACCTAATGTTGTGAGAATCTCTTATTTTGTGTGATTTTGTTCAAACTAATCTGCAAGAAGGCAAAATGCCAAAGACGAATAAAATCTCTGGATGCAGGGATATAACGTCTATAAGCTTTTCTTAGAATAAGGATAAAGCAAAGAAAAATAAACCCAAGGTATATCCGTCTAAGCACTTGACGAGGTAAAACTTGAGGTACATTCGTCTAACCGATGGACAAGGAAAAACTTGCACGTAAAAGTGTCTAAGTCCATAGATGAATTTAACCAGCGAAACAATCCAATCCATGGACGAGCAAGTGTTGGAAATATCTTTTACCAAAGACGAATAAATGATTGTCCCACGCTTGGACGAATAATAATAAAAGCTATAAGTCAAACGTATAAACGAATCAAGCTAGCAAATATAAATACCATTTATAGACAAGCTGTGCTAAATGGTAGATGCTGAACATGAAGAGTTTATTTTAACATGGACGATGTAAATAAAAATTTGCTCATGTACTCAAGACAGGGTAAAATGTCCTCAAAGGTGGACGGACCACACCACCACAAAAAAAATATGGACGAATATGAAAAAATCTTGTTCATAAAACCTATAACATGTTTAAACACTGAAAAATGAGAATGAAACCAGATATTCATTCATAAAAATTAAAGAAGGGTAAACGACCACCGCCCAAAAACCCTTGAGTTATGTAAATCCAATAAAGGCAATTGTATATATAACTCATCCATAAACTTGGACGAGAGAATTGTACTTCAATAAAAAAAGAGGGGGGGGGGGGGAAGGGGGAGGTAAAACCCAAAACAACGAGCATTTCCAATAAACTAAAGTAATAAGGATTTTTACTGAGATAAACCACTCGACTTTAGCTCGTCCCCATTGGTAATAGTGGCATCCTAGGTGACTTCATTAGCAGCATCGTTCACCATATTGACGTCCTCAGAACTCGTCGGAAGCAAGGAACTTTCTGTGGCAAGAGGAATTTTGAAGGAATCAAAATCCAGGTCAGGATAAGCCTCCTTGGCATCAACACGGAAGTCCTCATAACCAGCTGCATAATGACTGTCTAGATAATTCTTGTACTCATCTGACTTCTTGAAAGCTGCAACGACTTCTTCATGAGCTTTCTCCAAGGATGAGTTGCTGAAATTTGTCCCTCCAAATGAGCAATGCAGGTTTCCTTTTCAGCAAAATCTGCTCTAAGTTCCTCAACCTCGTTTTTTAGCTTCATCTCTATTCCTTGCAAACGATTGAGGTCCTTAGTCAATCTGATCACTTCCCCCTTTTTCAAAAGGACTTCCTTGTTTAGCTCTTTATTTTTCTCCTTAGCCGTCTTAGCCTCCTCACATAACTCCTTAGCCTGGCTAGACGCTGTGCAAAACTTTAACATGGCCTACAGATGGATGAAGGAAAGTTAGGAATTTTACTCAAAATTGAAGGGAGTAAAACAAAGGTAAATGAAATTTATATACCTTAAAAGGTTCATGAATGACAGAACGTTCAAAGTTCCTCATTGACATATTGTAACATGAATTTATTTCATTGTCAGTTATAATTGCTTTGAACGTCTTCCCTGCATAACCCTCGTCCAACACCAAGTTAGGAGGCTGCTTAGGCGGCTTTGAAGGATGAGTCTTGCGGGAAGTTTTAACTGGAGGGGGAGGATCAGTCTAGACGGGTGGAACGATTTGGACGGGCACCACGTTAACCACTGGGTCGTCCAAATCTACCATTAGAGGAGTAAATTTTGGGACCTTAGGAAGAGGAGTCTTGCTAGGTTTTTGCTTTTGCTTCTTAACACCTCGAAAACTTGGAAGGTCACCGAGTTGGATGTAGTCTTCCTCTTCCCTGTCTGGACGGTAGATTTCTGGACAACTGTGGCAATGGTATCATTTTGAACTTGGACGTCCTCATCACCACTAGTTAGAGCCTTTTCCTTGTTTTCCTTCATTGTGGCCATTCCTATGACAAAAAAAAAGGGATGGACGACACTTACTTCGACGGGTAGTTTCTTCATGCCCAAGGATTTTTGGAGAAGATACGAGGCCAAGTCCCAAAGCATCTAGACGACCAAAGGTCACTAGGCTGTGGAAGGATCTGTCAGGGAAGGCACAAACTTTATCAATACGATCCAAATAAAATTTGTTCAAATAAGGACAGATGACAACTGCATCAATACAAAAAAGAGAAGAGAGGGTTAGAGGAGTAAATTTAATAAATAAATTAAAAAAGAAAAAGAGTTTAGGAAAAATAGATAAGAAAAATGGAAGAAAGACATACCCTCAGGACAAAGACAACCTAGGAGGCTGGTAAAAGGAGGGAAAGGGGCACTACTCACATCAACGGGGTCCCCGGCCCAATTTCCAAAAATAATAAAAAAAACTCAGTCTTCTAAAGCCTGTCAGAAAAGCTACGACCCTTTATTAAACTAAAATGAGGGCCCTTAGATGAGAAATGGTAGAAACCAGTAAATTTCTTTATCTCTGAGGACTTATAACAGTAAAGGAACTCATCCACTGTAATTGGACAATTTCCTTCCAATGCCTCACACCATAACACTTGCATGGCAATTATAATCCTCCAACCATTGAGGTTAAGCTGGTTAAGTCTAATACCTAACCTATGGAGAAGACCTTTACGAAAAGAATTTAAAGGGAACCTAAGACCTGCTAAAAGGTAAGACGCATATACACCTAAGCCAGAAGAAGGAGAACAATAACATTCCCCTTCATTGGGTAGACGAGGCTTAAATTCCCTAGGAATTTGGTACCTATCTACAAGGGTTTTTAACTTAAGCTCATCTAAAGTGGACGCTACCTCAGGGGCACAACTATAAACTACATTCTCCTCCTCTTCTTCCTCTTCTTCCTTTTCTTCCTCCTCTTCCTCTTCGTCTTGAAGAGGGCTAGGTGGTCTTCTGGACAAGCTTGCCCCCATCCCAGAAGTCGTCCTATGTTGCATTTCTTGGAATTCCTCTAAAGAAAAACCAGGAACCCCAGACGAATAATGCTCGTCTAAGGAGCTACTACTACCACTTGGTTTACCCTCACCGCTCTCATAACTACCTCCACTTCCAAAAGAAATGTCCTAATACTCATCTATCACTCTCTCTAGGATATTACTAGACTCAGACATGATTGTTCAGAAAAAGGAGAAAGACGAAAACCTAAGGAAGAAAAGATGAAATACCTGATGAGACTAGAAGACGATGACTAGATGAGACTCTTGAACGAAATGGCAAAGAAGAAATTATGATAAAGGTGAGGGATAAGAGAGAGAATGCACCTATTTCTAGGGCCTAAAGGTGAGGTCAGTGAAACGACACAGACCAGTCAGAAAATGACACGTGGCGTTCTCTTTGAAAAATGGAATCAACGCGATAGGCCACCGTTGAGATTTTGATGCGAGGCATAATCTGAAACAATCCATTTTGACGAGGAGAACGATGATGCACGACACGATATTCAACCACTAAAATAGTGGCATGTGTCAAAGTCAATAGTAAAATTTATGATGCTCTAGACGACCCTTAGACAAGGGGACAACTGATGAGGAGCTAAAAATCGAGCAGTCTCCAATTTGTCCATAAGAGTCATCCAGAGCTAAAGATCAAACCAACATAAAAAGATCGTCCATGATAAGAAAGTCGTCCATGGACTTAAGGGTCGTCCGTCTAGGGAAAACACAGACGACCCCCCAACACTTGGGAAATTTCCAAAGATGGATTTGTTTATGATAGGTTGTAATTCAGACCACGTGTTACTATTTTAAAGCATGAGTAAAACCCTTTTTCATCACTATGACAGTTGTAAAAGATAAGATTTATTATTCTAACTTCTATAGCAGTTGTAGAAGTTAAAGTCTGAATCTTTAAGACCTCCACAAATATTGGGGCAATTACTAAACAAGTAACCGCCGTAAGGCCAACTATATAAGAACTCATCCAGACAAAATATTAGTAAGTTTTTTACTATTCTCAAAAAGTTGGGAATTCCTGAGTTTCCAAAGAACAAAAACTAACTTAGGCATCGGAGGGTCCTTGGTCAGTCCACCCCGGTCACCTTTGATCCTTTGTCTTTTCTTTTTAGGCATTCCAAGCAACCACTAGACCATCGAAGTCCGAAGCATTTAGCCTACTGATTTTTTGTGTATTATCAACAAGTATATTAGATTTTAATATATCATTTTTAGATAATTTTTTTATAAATATTATATGATGTAATGAGCTAATGAAATTTGATCCACTCATTTTCATTTTGGATGAATAGGTTTCTGGTAACTTCAAATTTTAGATGATTTTCAACTTAAGCTTTTAGTTTTTATTGTGATTGAATAGCTAAATTTTTGACATACCTAAATTTGGCTCAAACAGTCAAACGATATGGTTAAGGGATGTATGAGTTTGGTTTAAGTAAAAATGTTGCCCTATAAATTACAGAATTAAAATTTTCTATCCCATAATAAATATTCCACTTTATATTTCATCAATCACATTCTACTGCATCTTGTTTTTGTTCCTTATAAAGTAACGAGTGTTTTAAATAAGGAGAAAAAAAAAATCAAATTCATGGCATAGCGTTGATGGAACATAAAATAGGATAAGGGGTTTGTTGAGGTTCAAAATTGATCACAGTCTGAGGTCCAAAGAAATAGCACATTGGGCCCGTTTCATGAAAAATAAAGTGATAGGCCACAAACGTATTGACCCTTTTTGATTAAACTAATTAATTAATTAGCCAAGTTATTAATTAATCAATTTATCATGCAAACGTGTGGTAGCACAAACAAATCACCAAATAACTAAATATGCAGTGGAAACTAAATGACACGGTGATTTGTTTACGAATGGGGAAAAACCTGATGGCAAAAACCCCACCGGGTGATTTTCAGGTCACCACTCCCGAAACTCCACTATTATCACAACAAGCGGTTACAAGTAAAGGAATCCCAAGTATCTTACCAACCTACAATTGAACCCTTACCCCAATACCCAATTGGACTTGTTCTGTAGTGACAGTTCCCACCTTTGATGCACGGCTCCCAAGTACATGACTAACCAATGCGCGGATCCCAGTACGCAACTTCAACACCAACTTGAATAAGAGGTTGGCTGCAAAGTTCTTCAGTTCATCCTACACGATGAAGATCAAGAAGATGCTTGGTCACAAAACCCTTTGGTGCAAATACACAGCAACTTCTTCAAAAGAGATGAACTAGGTCAAGAACTTTGTCTTTGATCACAAATTGCTTGAACAGAGTTTGCTCAATGCTTGTGCAACTTGTGTCTCTTTTGACAGCCCTAAAAACAATCCTCTTATATGTCTAGGGTTAGGAGAAAAGAAGGCCCAAAGACATATTCACGGATCCCAAGAAATCAGATCAAGAAACTGATTTTTATAAACCTCGACAGATAGAAGCTGTCAAGAAGCTATCAAGCAGGTGTCAAGTTTACGAGCTTAAAACAGCTTTCTAAAGCTCGATAGATGCAGCTGTCAAGCTAGCTGTCGAGCTTTAATGAATTTGCATTATCAGCTTGTTTTTCTTGGATAGACTTGATGACTTCAACACTTGATCTTGAAACCTTGTTTCTTGAAGTATTAAAAACACCTAGAACTACCTAATTACAAGTAAAGTGCGTTTTGTCAAAGGATTAGCCAATTTACATAAACAAATGACATATGTTCTTAACAAGTGAAAACACATATCTCCTAACAATTTCCCTATTTGGTAATTCGTGACAAAACCACAATAAATAAATGAACATATGAGAGAAGTCATAAATCACTCAACTCATATTCACTTGTTGAATACAATAAAATCTATCCTATCACAAACCCTTGAAAAATTTTGTAAGAAAAGAGTTTATGGCAAGTAGATTTTGACAACTGTATTTCTGAAACACTTTAAATAAAACTCATCAAGGCATCTTGTGTGAAATAGAAATAATAGATTGCATACAAATAAAAGAAACATGTGTATAAAGACAGAAAAGAAACAACACATGTAGAGATAGGTGAAAGAAACATACATCCACATATAGAGAAAATAAGTACAATGTATGTAAAAACTGGTCACAAGACCTCATATACAAGAACAATGTATCTAAAAAGTAGAAAAGAAAAAGATACATCAAATCCTCACTACATCCCTCAAAATATCAACACTCTCCCCCTAACAAAAATGTCATATACTAACTCTCCCCCTAAAATGACTACTTTCATATCTAAAATTACTTCCCCTTTTTGTCACGAGTGATAAAGGGTAGAGTGTCAAGTAGACATCTCATCAGTAGAGCTAGCATCTCCATCATCATCCAAAGCGTCATCGTCATCACCATCATCATCATTCTCAGAATCAGAAGCTACTAGAGGAAGTGGTGAAGGAGTAGCCTCAGAAGCAAACCCACCTATGGTCGCCTGCCGTCGTGCAATACGACCAACATAAACATTCACCTGATACAACTTAGTAGAGAGCGTATCAAGGCGAGCATCCATGCGCTACAGCTACACCATGATGTCTCCAAGAGATACATCGCTCAAAGAGGAAGAAGGATCAGATGTAGACGGAGTGGTACGAGATGGAGCGAAATGGGAGGAAGGAGTAGAATCCGACTGTCGTGACCTAAACTGCACTGTACTACGTTTTACGATAGCGGCATCTATAGCACAAATGTGTGTGAAGTGGTCGGACACAAGAAAATGGACAGAAAAATGACATAAGATCCTCATGATAGCGGAAGGAAAGATGAGCTTATCACGGGACGCCGAATCTAAATGAACATCTATGATAGAAAGAATGAAATGAGAGGGAAAATCTATGATAAAATGCTCAAGAAGAGATAACAAAAATCAAGCACGAGGCTCTGTGATGGAGTTGTAGTGAGAGAGAGGATGGAGTACAAAAGTCATCACCATGTTTAAGAATCTAGAACCTTTAGCAAAAGGTCTACATGATGTATACTGATGTTCACCCCAATCAGTAGGGCGCTCACAAAAAGCAAAAATGAGCTCATCTTTAGACACAGTCCTCAGACACTCACAAGAAGGATAGTTAGGAAACTCTATCCTAGGAACCTGAAGCACATCCGTAACAAGTTGTAGTGTGATAGGGATGCGCGTACCTCAAATGCGAGTGAAGAAAAGAGGTACTAAATGATCAATCCTGTGCATGTTGGAGTAAAACTCCTAAGTAAGCACGAGAGGACATATGACCGGGACATCACACAGTGACTCCCATCCCCTACTATGAATGACAAAGGGAAGGTCAGTGTCAGCGAAGTCCGCCAAAATGACTTGGCGTTCCGAAAGAACACCTCGTCTAGAGAAGTTCTCTGAGAATGCCTTGTGGGCATCATCATCACGAAACCGAAGATTAAGAGGAACAGAATCAGAAGAGGATTTCGAGCAGGAGTGGATTTACGCATAGGTGCCATAGACACTACAACGTAACAGAAGAGAAATAGAAAGAGAAAGAGACAATCAGAAAAGTCCCAAAACAATTCAAATATATCAAATATATTGAATAGAGAGTACATATGCATGGGGAATGCATGAACATGTGACATGCAACAGAAAATTCATCATGGGCTCAACCCAATCCAATCCTACCAACACACAAGCATAGTTCACACATCTAAATGCATGGAAATACCATTCTAATGCAAATGTGACGCAATGCATGAGACTTTGAACACATTTAAATGAAAACCTATCCCAAAATTTCAAGAAAAACTCATCAATTTTGAAAAACCCCAAAAATTTTCAAAAACCCCAAAACCTAAGATTCAAAACATGAAATGCATGAAGAATGAAGGAAAAAGAGATCATACCAAGTGATTTAAAGCAAGGAAGGGCCGAAAATCATGTGGGTTGAAGGTTTTGAGTGAGAAAAAAGAGTTTGGGAGATGAACAGCTGCGGACAGATCGAGAGAGATCAAGAAAATGAGAACCAGATTGCGACAGAAGCTTATATAAGAGCATCAGTAATTCTAAACAGATGAGGTATCGAGAGGTGTCAAGACAGCTATCGAGGTAGGTGTTGAGAAAATGAACATCGACAGATGAAGGTGTCGAGAGGTATCGAGGATTAAGAGTCACCTTCAAAGAACAGAAGCTCGATCGATCGACCAAGTGTCGAGAAGGTATCGACGAGGCAGGAACTTTCTCGATCGATCCACCAGATGTCGAGATTGCGATAAGAAAAGGCTTGAGAATCTTGACAGATAGTAAGGTATCGAGGAGGTGTCGAGCTAGCTTTTTAAAAAACAGTTTTCAAGAAGTGAAAAACACAGACATAAATGCAATCTATCATGCACCTCAACCAATGATCCAATCAACATATTAAGCTTTCAAAATCATCTCTCAACAAGAATTTTAAGCACATATATCCTCAAAAACACACACACACACTAAACAAGTCTAACCAATTTTATTTTTTAAAAATAAGTCAAGATAGTTTAGTGAGCATACATTAGCACATGTAAAACTTTTGTGATGACCAAATCACATTGTACCTACACATGTATCAAGAGTAGCAAAAAAAATTACGTGTTGTGTGTGAAAAACATCACAAGATTGCATATATGTATACATGTTATGACGATCTGAGATATGAGAAAATAACTTTAACTCACACACAATCATAACTATTTGATGGAGACTATCACCTTCGAGATACATCCTATAACTTCCACATCTCCTAGAATACACGCTTGCAACCATATTTAAAACATTTTTTTATCTTTTTTCTTTTTATTTTTCTTTGCATATTTTCTTTTATTTTAGCAAATTATGCATGGGCAAATAAAAGAGAGAAAACAAATATCAAAGATGTTAAGCATTTGACACTGTACTTTTGCTATGCTGAAACATACAGGTATTTTTGACACTGCACTTTTGCTATGCTAAAGCATACAGGTGTCATATTATGATTGGCAGGCAACAGTGGTGAGATGGTTATTTATGCCTTTCTCTTAAGATTTTCTAATCCTACCCGTCAAAAAGAGTGATACGAGTGTTAAGTTCAGGAAATAACTTAATCTTATTTATCGCAAACAAGAGCCACAAAGCTCACTTGCTTAGTTGTGCATAGAGATGTTCATCTAAGTTACAAGAGATACAAAGTTTAGAAAACTCTGTTTCAATGGCCATCCAAGGTACACAAGTATCAAAGTATACAAAACACACACTGTTTTTGTATTTTTCTGATTTTTCAATTTTTTTTATATCAAAAACAAAATAAACAAAACTGAAAGTAAACACACAAAAACATGTTAAGCAAAGCAAAACATAAAACTAGACTGACTAAAAAAAATGCAAAACACACAAGCAATGCAACAAGCAAAAAGAACAAGAAGATAGAAGAAAGTGATGAAATCACTTAGAGTCCTTTTTCTTCCACACCTTGGAAGAACCTTTCCTTTGATTAAACCTTTAAACTGACGGTGAGGGAGAAGAATTGAAACCGTTCAAGTTCGAAAGGAACATGAGGGCTTTAAGAATATCACCAATAGGAGCAAGAGAGGATTGAAGCTGATTCTGGCTTCTAGACGCGATCATGCCATTCTTCTGTTAAGTAGCTAGCCACTTATAGCAATTTAGTCGAGTATGATCGGTAGCTCCACAACGATGACAGAGATGCTGCTTCTTCTATTTAGGCTTTTTAGAGTTAGCCTTCTTAGTCCTAAGGTTTTTAATATCTTTCTTATTCTGCTTAGGGGGTGCTCTTAAGATAGATTTACCCTTGTCTAAGTTCTCACTAGCTAATTTAGTTTTATCATCAGTATTCTCAATTTCAGTGTTATTAGTAAGAGAAACAAAAACAGTAGCACTAATAAAAGCAATATGAAAGGAAGAAAGACCATACCCTAAACCTGTTCGATCTGAAGCAAATTTCTGAATGCTGAGCATTTCATAAAACTTTGCACTTAAAATCCTCTCCAGTTGAGCTCTGACTTGAAACAGCTCCGCTTTAAGCTTCTTGGTCTTCTCAGCCAAGAAATTGTTCTTAAACCTCAGCGCTTCAATAGTTTGATTTGCCTCATCAAACTTTGTGGACAACTCTTCACGATTAAGTTCCACATCACTGAGCTTCTTGGTGACTAGCCTATACAACTTCTCATGCTTTTCAGACAGCTTGTATAGTTTCTCATAAGCTGAATAGATATCATCTTGATCATCCATCTTCTCACACTTAGAATCCACCAATTCTTCTTTTTCGTCCATTTCTTCAACAATCCCTTCAGTAGAATTGATTGTGGCAATGAAGGCATTTAAGATTCCGTCATCCTCATTGTCGGAATCATCTTCAAGCTCAATGTCACTCAAGGTTGCAGCAAGTCCCTTACTCTTTCCAATGCTCTTGAGATATGTAGGGCATTCATGCTTCATGTGACCGTATCCATGACATCCAAAACACTTTGGTCCTACAGGAACAGTGTACTGACCGCCATCCTTAGCATCATTTTTCCCTTTGTCTTGCCCCTTAGACTAAAAAGAACTGGATTGTCTGCGGTCCTTGTCGAAGCTCCTCTCTTAAACTGTCTTGTAATGTAGGACTTCATCTTGGAATCTTCATCATCTGTATCACTGCTCTTTGCCTTCAAGGCCATGCTCTTGCCTTTACCTGACTTGCCAATTCTGGTCAACCCTACCTCATAGGTCTGCAGGTTTCCAACCAGCTCAGTCAAAGGAATCTTATTGATATCCTTTGATTCTTCTATTGCTGTAATCTTGGTATAGAATCTCTCGAGTAAAGATTTGAGCACATTCCTTACAATCTTGGGTTTAAGAATGGTTTCCCCAAAATTGAAAGCAGAGTTCACTATGTCCTTGAGCTTGGCATAGAACTCATCGAATGACTCATCCTCCTCCATCTTTATTTCTTCAAAGCTTGTTGTGGGCCTTTGAAACTTTGAATCCTTAACAGCCTTTATACCCTCATAGGCTATCTGGAGGATGGTTCATGCTTCCTTTGCCGTTTCAGTAGAGGATATCTTCTTAAACTCCTCATTGGTGACTGCGTTAAATAGGGCATTCAATGCTCTGCTTTTGAAGTTTGCCGCCTTAATCTTGGCTTCATCCCAATCTGCCGACACTTCTTTTGGCTTAGTCCAGCCAATCTCTACAACTTGCCACACTTTCTCATCTACAGACTGCAAGAAAGCTCTTATGCATACCTTCCAGTATACATAGTTAGTGCCATCAAATAAAGGAGGTATGATTAATGACTGTCCTGCACGATGAAGATCAAGAAGATGCTTGGTCACAAAACCTTTTGGTGCAAATATACAGCAACTTCTTCAGAAGAGATGAACTAGGTCAAGAACTTCGTCTTTGATCACAAATTGCTTGAACAGAGTTTGCTCAATGCTTGTACAACTTATGTTTCTTTTGACGACCCTAAAAACAATCCTTTTATATGTCTAGGATTAGGAGAAAAGAAGGCCTAAAGACATATTCACGGATTCCAAGAAATCAAATCAGAAAACTAATTTTTATAAACCTCAACAAATAGAAGCTATCGAGAAGCTGTCGAGCAGGAGTGGAGCTTACGGGCTTAAAACAGCTTTCTAAAGCTCGATAGATGCAACTGTCGAGCTTTAATGAATTGGCACTATCAGCTTGTTTTTCTTGAACAGACTTGATGACTTTAACACTTGATCTTGAAACTTTATTTCTTGAAATATTAAAAACACATAGAACTACCCAATTACAAGTAAAGTGTGTTTTATCAAAGGATTAGCCAATTTACATAAACAAATGACATATGTTCTTAACAAATGAAAACACATATGTCCTAACATAAAGCTATAAAAAATAAGAAAAAAAAGTGGGGCTGGGCTCATGTAATGAAGAAGAAAGAAAGAAAAGAAAGAAGAAAGGGCAAGAGGCCCAAAGGGTTGGGATCCAAAGACCCATGGAAGAACATAATACATAAAGCAAGAGAAAGACCCAACTGGCTAGGACCAATAAACCAAAAAGAACCCAATAAGAAGAGTTGGGTCGGGATCCCAGAAGTTACCAGAGTCCAAGGATCTCTGGGACGCGCAAAGTAAGGTTGAATCAAATTCAAAAAAAAGGATAAAAGACAAAGAGCATGCGGGTCTCATGCTCCAAACACACGGTGGGATCAGAAAGTACGAAGCAAAACGTAGGAGCTGTGCCTCAAGGAACCAACGGTGAGAAAACCATAAAAAAAAAGTGGCAACTAGGAAGAGCTTTCAAACTCGGCAGTGAAGATTCCAACTATTTGGGGAAAAACGACAAGGACGGAGTACAACCAAAAGCTGGGAGAAATGGGCCAAATGGTTGAAGTTCAGCAAACGGAGGGGACCTCAAAATGGAAAACTAGCTAGGGGCTTTCCGCTTGGTCGCACCAAAAAACAAGAAGCTATGAGAAGAAAAGGAAACGACCAGCCTCTGAGCAAGACTGGCACAGCACGAACTCTGAGGGCAAAAGGGGGAAATCATTGGTACCTCAAAACTTTAGAGCTGCGCTATAAAAGGAGAGGGGAATTCATGCTAAAGGGGAGATTGGGATCAACTAATTTTTTTATTCAGAGATTCATTGCTTTTTTTTTTTGGTTTCCCAAAAGACACTCATCGCTATTTTTTTTCTGGGTTTCTAAGAAAGATATAAAAGCCGTAGAAAGAGCTCTGTAAAACTGAGGAAAAAACAAAGGAACAACTCCCGGTATCCCAAAAACAGCCACTACAGCACATGCTCGGATTCAAAATTTTCAAATTTTGCAAATCTTGGAAGCTTGAATAGCTATTAAAGTCTGTAATTTTTGAACTTAGTTGAACCTTGTATTACGTCTTAATAAGCACTATAATCATAACTAAGAAAAAAATTAATAAAATACCCCTCACTAATTTGAGGACCCCTAACTTTTTTCTTATACTATATTTATTTGGCTATGCATTTCTTTGCTGTTAAACTATCATTCAATACAGCTATTTCCATTTGTTAGTTTATTTGTGTTGTAGGAAGCTTGCTTTGTGCACCACCTGGTTCTCAAAGAGCCTTTTAGCTGCAATGAACTAGACCCAATCCACCAAGAATAATTATTTGGCCTAGGATCTTTGGGCCACTTTGCTGAGAAAAAAGGCACTCTCACAGGGTTTTAATTCTTTTTCTAAAATATTCTTAACAGATGCTCATTGCCTTAATAGTTAGTAACGATATTAACACAGAGCACATGAGAATTTTTTTTTTTTTCACTTTATCAAGGCTGGGACATTTATCATAAGGATAAACTTTAGATATAGTTCCTTAGGTGTTTTATTTTAGATTTTTGAATCCAACTACGTGATTGTATTGACTGAAAACTAAAAGGTGAAAAAAGTGTTTATCTTTTTTACAAAAACTTTTTTTTTTTTTTTTTTTTTTTTGCTGAGAAAAAAATTAAATTATTCATATGTTTCATCAATGAATACAGCCACATGGTTAAATTCAGTTAGGGCACCTAAATATATTTATAAACAGAAACATGTCTCTACGGCAGCATGCATGTTGTGCACGCACGCATTAGGATGGGCTGGATCGTCTGGATGAATATGTTTATATTCAAAGGAAGCCCAGTTCCTGGTTAAGGCTCCTATTACGCCATTATGTGAAAATTTTGAGGCCCAAATTTCCAAGTCCATTGGTGCTGGGCTAATTTGTTCTGGTTTGGTTTGACAAAGTTTATATTTCAAACGAAAAACCCGTTAAGACCAAGGCCTACTATGCTGAATAAAAATTCCACAACCTTAAGCAAAAAAAAAAAATGAATAAAAATTTCAGATATGTTGACCTGAATAATAAAAATGGTGCTATTATGGAGTGACTGTGAGTCATTTGAAAATGATATTATGGTCCGTTTGGATTGAGAGAGAGGGAGAGAGAGTAAAGTATAGTAAAGTAAATTTAGCACAAAATTAGCTTATTTTTAACCAAACTCTACTCTACTCCTCTCCACTCTCCCTCCTCCCTCCTCTATCCAAACAGATCATTACTTTAGTCAGAACTTACATCCTTATTAATTTGAAATTGGTTTGCCAAGCATTAGAATTGGCTTTCCTTACGGGTATAAATTGCTTAATTCCTTTACACTTGAGGCACCTTAAGATTCCATTGTAATGATTCTTCATCCTCCATCTCACTACCTGTTAATCTCTCTGTTCAACTTAAATCCAGGTATTCAAACTCATCGCCATCCTGCTAAAAAAAAAAAATAAAACAATCAACTAGTATTAGACATGCATCCAAAAAGGCTTTTAGGAAAAATAAATAAGAGAAATCAAAATCCTTGTGTTTTCTAAGTTTAACATCTATATAATATATAAAAGTTGAAGTGTAGCATTTATTATCGTCATACTCCTATTAAGCCACTTCAACGTAACATTTTGGTCCATTTCGGTTCAATTTGGTCCACATTGGCTCATTCAGTCTATTTTGGTTCAATCGGTCCACTCAAGTTCATTCAATCCATTTCAATTATACTTTGAAATGAGAGGTTTGTGTAAAAAGAGAAGCTACTTTATTGACAATTATTTCATCTTCTCAGCGTAATGTTAATAAGTTTTTGATCAAATTACTTCTTCTTTTTTTGTTATTAAAGTTTTGTATTTTTTTTTTTCTTCTAAATATAAGTGATGAATTTACTTATAACTGTTTCTTCTGTAGGTCATTCAATGCGTATAGAGTATGAACTGTTTATAAGAATCACTAATCACACATTACATTATTTACAAAATATCTCGTCTTATCATGGTTTTAAAAACCGGACCAAGGGTGAAACCATTTTTGCCTCCAGTTCCCAGTTCAACCCCGTTTTTTGTGATCAGGTTGGTGGCTGGTTCCCTATTCAACCGGTCAGACCAGCGGGTCCGGTTTGATTTTTAAAACCATGCATCTTATATAAAAGATATAATCTCATCAATATATATATATATATATATATATATATATATATATATATATATATCATATTATATATAATAAAAGTTGGGTTTAGACGTCGTGGTTGCACCACATGGATTCACCAAATCGTAAAAATTTTATTAAATTTTTAGATTTTTAAAGAATTAAAAAACAATAGTATACTACCAAGACTATTATTTATTCTTATCATTAAATGAAATTAGATTAACATTATTTTTATTTGTTAGGATATATTTTTTAAATTAAGGGATAATATTTAACATACAAAAATTTAATTTAGATAATATTTATCATCTAATTAACATTGTTTTTTTTATTTGTTAGGATATATTTCTTAAATTAGGGGATAATATTTAACATACAAAAATTTAATTTAAATAACATTTATCATCTAAATTTTCAAAATTTTAATATTATTAAATTAATATTATTTTATTAGAATATCAAGCTACAAAACTTGATTAGTAAGGGATAAGCACAATCCAAATTCTTCAAGAGGTGGTTAATATAATTCTATCCCAAGAAATAGTATATATCTCCAATAATTTGATAATCTTTATATTTTCCAAAAAACAATATATATCTCCATTAATTTGATCATTTCTATGATGACATTTAAATATATATATATATATATATATCAAAATTCCTTATAGCTATCAACTACGTTCTCTTTCTCTCTCTCTTCTTCTTCTTCTTCTTCTTTTTTTTTTTCATTCTATTCATGTGAACTTTTTTTAATTCCAATTTTTATGGGATAAAAACAAACACATTGATTAGATATCTTTAATTTCAATAAGATTTAAATGAATTATATTTCAAATAGAACTCTACCAATATATATATAACCCTATTTATCCTTTTTGGAGTAAAACTTATTTCAATATGTGAATGCCTAAATCCCATGACAATGCAAGTATACACTCTTTCTTCTTTTATTATTATTATATTCATTTTGTTTATTTTCTTTAGTGTTATTATTGGTTTTTTGTCTTCATGTGATTTTAATTAATGAATTCAAAACATTTGAAAACATCTTTAATTTCAGTAAGATTTAAATGAATTATATTTCAAATAGAAATCTACCAATATATATATAACCCTATTTATCCTTTTTGGAGTGAAGCTTATTTCAATATGTGAATGCCTAAATCCCATGACAATGCAGGTATGCACTCTTTCTTCTTTTATTATTATTATATTCATTTTGTTTATTTTCTTTAGTGTTATTATTGGTTTTTTGTCTTCATGTGATTTTAATTAATGAATTCAAAACATTCGAAAACATTGTTAAGTTTCTAAAGGCTCCTTCTTTGTTTTTGTATTTTGTTTTTATTAAATTGATTAGGTTTTGTGTATTGATTGCCTTTTGTTCAAACTAATTTTCTTAGCTTTGATCTAATTTATTTGCTTAGGGTTAGGGTCTTAGAATTAATGATTAAATATGGTTAGAATTAATAGATTAATTTCAACAATTTTCTTATTTGATTTTTATGTTACATCAAATTATCAAGATGTTCTACACGTGTATTCTTGAATTATCAACTTTAATTTTAATTTATAATATTATCAAGATTATATTAATTTTAGATTTATCAATTGTTTAGTACGTTTTTTTTTTTTAAATAATTATCAATTTAAAATTCTATTTGGAATTATCAATTTAATTTAGTTTTAGGAAGAAATCTTACCCCTTGTTTTAGTGAGATAATTATTTACACTTGATAATTTTTTTCTTTTATCTTTATTGAATCTATTAAAATATATAATTATTTATGCATTTATTTTATAAGTTTTTTCATAAAACCGTGCAACACACAGGCCTATAATTAATATATAAATAAAGCAGAAACCTCATGTTGGAAAGTATGAGATTTTGCCAAGTAGCACTCTAATTTTGCATTTTTCCTCTTTAACCTTTTCTCATTAACCTTTTTTTTTTTTTACTGTTACTCAAAATATCGCGTTAACTTCTTTTTATTGTTATCTAAAAGATGGGTTGCTATTGAAAATTAGACCAAATCATATCAAACCTTATAAAAAAACTCAAGCCCACTTATTCTCTTGCATATTATAACCCAAGCATGATCATTTCCCATGTGTAGATGAAAGCCAAGACCTTAACCCACTTACAATCTCTCTTTCTCTTTCCCCGCATATACATGAAACTTGAAAGCTAAGACCATAACTCACTTAGAAACTCTCTTCCTCCATACAAGCTTCCCTTTAGATTACACACGCTCTTCAACTTCTTTGCAAACAACGATTTGCAATCCGAATTTAGTGATCTCATCTGACCAAACCAACGTTCCTACTCATTTTTCAAGTTTAATTAAGCTCTTCTGTGTAAACTAATAGAGATGTACAGTCAAGGAAAATATACAATCACAAAATTTATAATAATAAAATTTATAGTCTAACCTCAACAATCCCACCACTCTATTTTCTCTTCCTCTTTCAAAACTTCTCGCTCTCTCTCATTTTAAATCGTAGATTAGGATTCCCTAAATTGAAGATAATATTCAATCTTACCAATGGGTTACACATTGAAAGTATTGTCTTCTAAGATAATGAGTGCTTATCTTGCTATGTTAAAGAAAATGTCAAATGATATGCAATATAGCATAGTCACCAATAGTCATATTACATTCAACTATATTTATATTAAAGTTTGAGTTGTCTGTGATGCTATGGTACTAGATCCATCATAAGCATAAAGATGATCATAAGTTCAGATATTGATGAGATACTACGGTCATAGATTTTGACAGCAATTGCCCCTTCTGAAAATCTAAACAATTTATAGGATTCTAACTACAAATATTTGGTATATAATCTATGATGCAAAAATAATTTTGGTATCCCATATAATAGAACTAGAGATAAAAACTTTTAGTTAGATGCATACCATTTATTTATTAACCTCTTCCTATCGTATTTATTGTTTCAGTTTGAGACCAATATTATTTAATTATTTTTTTATGAAAAGCTTGAGAACAACATACGTTTAGGCAAAGTTTTCCCATGCATTGCATGGATTTCTGACTAATATTATATAATAATTTAATGTAAAATGCATTATATTTCTAGAAGAGAAAAAAAAAATGGTGTTCCTTCCTCTCATATTCACAGTGGACTCCACCATGAATTTAATAAGCGGGCCTCACTATAAATATGAGATGATGAAATACCATTCTCCGTTCTCCGAGAGTACCTAAGCAAAGTATTACTCAGGCCTCCAACAGGAGGATTGCATCAAGGAAAATAAAAATGATGAGCCCCTAAGTATTTTACAAAACTTCAACTAGAGGGTTATACTTTTAAGTCCAATCTGATTCACATTTGTCATCTTTAATTTCATCTTTATTTATCATCTGATTCACGTTTTTTATTTTTTATTTTTTTGCCAAAACTTATTTGTTCATCTTTCAGCAAATCTTTTACTTTATTTGTATTTTCAGCCAAACCATATCTTTTTCCTTCATGTTCATCACTCCAAATTCTTCCTTTTTACATTAGAGCATCAGCATCAGGAAATGCTATTCCATCACATTTTATCATCTCAAAAAGTTACTTTATCAATTATACCATACCATTTTAAAACACACCCAACATTCCAAAATTCCATTTTTTTTTCCATTTTGTTTAAATATTCTATTTTATTCCTTTTTTTTTTTTACTATTTCTCTTTTTCTATTCCTTTTCCTCTCTTTCTCCCTCAACCTTTAGCACCGGTTTCAACACATAGAGCCACACACACATAAAGACCCATGATACACCGATCTACCTATCCAAACCCATCACCACACACACAAACATAGGTAATCACTCTTTTGAAACAAACTTTTTCATTCTTGAAAAACCACGACAAAAAAGACTAAGAATTAAGATTCATAAGTTTCATTTTCTCTCTGTTCTTCCTCAACTTTCTAGGAAACCAAACAGTTCACAAAGAAAACTTTGATAAATTTTTATTTTTATTTTTTAAAAAGTTATCTTGAGCTTGCCATCCATCACTGAACACACAAAACAGAATGCACAGCTCATCAAAACTTTCTTTTCCATCCCAATTTTCTAACCAAACAAACAATACCCAGAAGAAAATTCATACAGAAAACACACAAAGCTGAGTTGAACTATGCTCTCATCCATCAAAAAGTCAAACTAAAACAACAGCAAAAACCAGAACCTTCTCTTATTTTCTTTCATCTTCACACCAAACAAAAACAGAACACAATCCAAGAGTTTCAAACCCCCCCCCCCCAAAAAAAAAAAAAGACTAATCAAACATGCAAAAGAAACCCACTACCGATGCCTCGTCGGAATCACTATCAGAGCCATTGGAGCTCCGATTCAGACCCATCAGAGCCCTCATGCCGACCCCCGAAGCCATTCGATTCCACCGTTGTCAAAACCCATAGGGTCTTGGGTCTGAAGAGAGTAGAGAGCAAGTGAGAAAGAAAGAAGGAAGAGAGAGAAAAGAAGAGAAATAATGAGAGAGGAGATAGAAATTCTTGGGTTAAAAAGGGGAGAGAGAGTATTAAAAAATTATTTTTTTATCCCATTCAGCTACAGTACCATCTTACATTTAAAATGATACTGTAGCACTATGCAAAAAAATTTAGCCTTTCTCAATTTTGGCATATGGCAGGCCCACTGTTGATGCTCTTATAATGTAGAAAATGGAGCCGCTGTGTAAAACTGAGAAATTGAAATAATATCCAAATCTCCACACAAAACTTCCCATATTGGCTGGCCCTAAACATTTTGAGGCCTTAAGCAAGAACTAAAATGAGGCATTTTTTTATATTTATGTATTAATTAAATTAATATTTATTTAATATTTTATATTATAATATAGTTCATTTTAAATCTTATTTGCTTGCCCTTTGAGATGCAAATTGACTAATTAAATTTTTGTATTCAAGTTCTTCTAACATCTCATTTTTAATCGATAATATAGTTAATACACTTAATCTTTCTTGGATGATAGGCTAAGAATGTATTGACCTATTTTGATAAATTAATTAATTAATTATCCAAGTGAATTAATTAGATTCAATTACATACAATAAATATGGTAGCACAAACAAATCACCAACTAAATTAAATGCAGCGGAAAATAAATTTGACACAGGTGATTTGTTTACGAATCAGGAAAATCATCGAGATGAAACCCCACCGGATGAATTTAAGGTCACCACTCCTGAGAATCCACTATAATCAAAACAAGCGGTTACAAATAAAAAGAATTCCAATACCTAATACCAACCTATAGTTGAACCCTTACCCCAATACCCAATTGGACTTGTAATATAGCGGCAATCTCTTCTTTCAATGCACGGCTCCTAGTACGTGACTAACCAATAATGTACGGATCCTAGTACGTGACTAACACACCAACTTGAGAAAAATGTTGGCGGCAACATTCTCCGGTTCATCCAACAATGAAGATCAAGAAGTTTCTTGGTTACAAACCCTTGACGCAAAGACATAGTAGCTTTTAAAGAGAATATAATGATCTATGGCAAATTGTCTCTGATCACAATATGCGTGTATAATTACTTTGCATCAAGTTGCATCTCATGTGACAGCTCTTAAAATAATCCTTACATATGTCTAGGGTTGTGAGAAAAGAAACTCTACACAAATACTCAAGGATATGCATGAAATCAAATCTGAAAATTCTAATTTCGTAATTCTCAACAAATACAGCTTCTATTGAGCTTCTGCCAAGCTTCAACATTAATCCTTGATAGAAAGGCTTTTGTTGAGACATCTGTCGAACTTTAATAAATAACACTTCTTCACTTGTTTCTTGGTCAGACTTGCATGGTTTCAATTCTAAACTTAAACACTTGTTTTTTGAAGTACTAAACCCATCCTAGATCTACCAAATTACAAGTAAAGTGTATTTTGTCAAAAGATTAGCCAATTTGCATCACATATGTTTCTACACTTTCCACATATGTCCTAACAGTGGGTAATTTTTTAGACCGGATTTGCATTTTATCCCGTTGAATTTTGATTTGTCTAGAGGTTAAGGATGATATTTTTAGGATAACTGATTTTTTTTTAGATCAAAAAATTTTTCGGGTTACCAATATTTACAAGGATATTCAAAAAATTTTTGTTCTTAGGTCACAATGATGTATCAGATTTTTTGGAGTTTCTTCTTAAACTAATTTTTTTTTTTTTTTTACTACCTTTTTTTTCAAAATTTTGAAGCCCCTTTTTACTTGGGGGCTTAAGCAAAGGTCTAATCTATATATATAATAATAAGTAAAACTAAAAAAAAAATTCAATTAGATTTCAAATTGAAATATAATTAGAGTCTAATTTTATGCCATGTGTCCCATCTAATCTAAGTTTTTAAATTTTTGTGCCAAGTGAGTTAATTCAATGTAAAAATTAGATTTCAATTAGAATTTAATTTTGTGTCATGTGTCCCATCTAATCTAAGTTTTTTAATTTTTGTGTCAAATGAGTTAATTTAGTGTAAAAAAGAGGAGTCCAATATAAGTAAATCATAAAAAATATAATTTTTGAATGATTTTATATTTATGAGCCTTTTTTTTTTTTGTATAACTAAAAACAATTCAAGTTTATAAGTCATATTAAGAGAAAATCCAATTAAATTCTAAATTGAAATCTAATTTTGCGCCACATGTCTTATCTAATTTTTAAATTTGTGTTTCAAATGAATTATTAGGTACAAAAATTAAAAATTCTAAATTCAATTAGATTCTAAATCAATCAATCAATCAATCAATATATATATATATATATATAAAAGCAGAAAACTCATGTGAAAAAAGTGTGAGGTTCTGCCAAGTGGCACATTGTATGATATTATTTTCATTTAGGCTTCCACCTCATTTACATTTAGCATTTATGTCAAACTATTAAATAATGGAAAATGCATTTATTTCAATTTTTTTTTTAATAATACTAGAGATACAAACTATTTTACAAAAAATTTTGCAAAGTGCTTATGTGGTGAGTGATTCTTGATAAATGAAAAATACGATATTAATGGTGGGCCTAAATAAAAACCAATAAAAGGTTGGCTACATCAACATTTTGTAAAAATGTTGTAAAATAGTTTGTAGCTATAGCATTGCTTTTTTTTTTTTTTTTAAATGGGAAAAGGCGAAAATTTGTGTACATTTATAACTTATTGCTTTGAATAGATACAGATGGATCTAAAAAGTTATGGAAAATGTAAGAATTAAGAAAACTTTTCAATTTTCTGCATAAGACAAACTGCAATGCAGAATTGCAAGAGTCGGATTCAATATAAATCCCCATTTTTGTTGGACTTAAAAATTAAACTTCCATAATTTTTCTCACTACATCTATGGTTTAATTTCTGAGAGGTATGTTAATTTTCAATATATTATGTTCGTCTTAAATATTTTGTTTAGATTTTATGTATACGTTTTTATTTATGTAGCATTGCAATGTATTTAGGCTTATTTTTTCATATTATGTGCCAATTTATATTTTTGGTTTTCTGTATGATGCATATACTTGGTAAGGATTTGTTTTTGGCTGCATTTATTTCAATTAAAATTTGGAGATTAAATTGTGATATTATTGCATCACTATGACATTTTTTTTTTTTTTTTGTTGTATCATGAAAGTCTAGAAGTTTTTATAGCTAATTGATATATAAAGTATAAATCATACAAGAAAGACATCTAGGAACCAACAGATTTGTAGGTGACAATGTGATCTGTGTGATTTGGTGACATTTCTTGGTTGCATGAATTAAAGGAATTTTCCTCCAATGTATTTAGTTTAAATTTAGTTTTAGTAGAAAAATTCATAGATTAATTGTGACTAACAATAATAGTATACATGAAATCAATGTGACATAAATAATTTCTTACAAAATTTATCAAAATGCACCACGCATCACACAAGATTTTGGCTACTTGAATTTTAATTGGAGTTCAATTTTGCACATGTAATCCATCTAATTTTTTAATTTTTGTAGCAAATAAATTATTGAATGCAAAAAAAGAAAAGTCTAAATCTAATTAAATTCTAAATTTTATATATATATATATATATATATATATATATATATATGTAATTGTGATTATTTTTAAATGTATCTGTGCATATGCACGGAATTACACCAGGGACAGACCTAGTAGGGGGCCTAGCCCCCCTATCCTTACGTGAAAAAAATAAAATAGTAGGTATAAGCCCAAAAATTGTCTTAAAATTAAGAGTGATTTACTTACCGGCCCCCCTAGAATTTTGGAAAAAAATAACTTCAGACCTTGAATAGTTTCACACTTTCAACCCAAAGAGAAAATTTTGATATAAAGAACCTAGAATCAAAAATAAAATTTGGCCATTCATTGAGTTGTTGACCCATAGCTCCTCCAAAATAAGCAACAAAATAATTTTAATAAATTCAAACAATCACAAAGGGATAAATAGAAAAAATAAACCCAAATCTTTTCTATTTAGGACTCTTAAATCAAGAGATTCAAGACTCCTCCTAATAAATTATATAAATATATATATATATATATATATATATATATATATATATATATAAAATTTAAACAAACAATCTCATCCTTCTCCCATCGCCGCTTGCTACAAAGAGCTCCATCAAGTTGAAGATTTGACCAGCCAACCAAGGACGATCGGCACAAATCTAGCCTCCAGGCCCTCTATGGCTCCACTACAGTATTTATTTCTCTTTGAATCCCTCTCTTTGTTTGTACATTCAAATGTGTTCACTTTAAGTTTAAGACTCAGCTGCTCTTTGTTTTGGCAAAGTAATGGAAACTATAGTAACTCATAAAATAGTAATATAAAATAGGATTGTTAATTATATTATTATTTTATTGATTGATATTTTTCATTGATGAATATATGTTGATATGTTGATACGTGTAGTTCAATCAAGCAAAATAAGATCATTGTGTAGTTCAATCAAGCAAAATAAGATCATTGTGTAGTACTGTAAAGGACTAGTAGCTATATTGTTAACTTGTGAGTGATCATCGATTTGCTTTATATTTAATGTAGTTTTTATGTCTGCATTGCAATTTCAATGTAAACTTACATGACAGACATACAAAAAGTAATAAATATTGTACATATTTATAAAGAAATGGTAAATATTGTATATTTCTTACAAATGTATACACTATTTGTCACTTTTTTTTGTATACAATATAAATTTACATTATATGTACAATGTAAAAGAAGAATTTTCCTATATTTTAAAATTTTTTTTTTTTTAGAATACTAAATATTTTTAACACACATATGAGAAGAAGAGAAAATATTTTTTAAAGAAACTTACAGTTGTGTATATCCAAAATGGTCTAACTCTTTGATACATAGTCCAGGCTTTAAACCTTTTTAAAAAATCTTCTCTCCTCTTTCCGTGTGTATGCTAAAAATACTTAGTATTCTCCTATATTTTAAATTAATAATAGTATTTGCTTGAGCAATTAAATTAAGCCATTCACTCATTCTTATAGACTTGTTTATTAATTTTGTAGAATAAAGTATTTTTTTAAGTTAAAAATTTTTATTACCTTTGGCTTGGCCTCCCATAAATTTTTTTTTTTTTTGATAGGACCCATAAAATATTTTTGACTTTACCACTAACTATACAAATGCTTATCTATACTACTATTTAATGAGCTGCACCTGTTTGGACCGGATTTTCTTTTTTTTCAAAATACCCCTATTTCCCTAGGTTTAAGTAGAGACAAAACTAAGGATAATTTGGTAAAACTACATATTTTAAGTCCCACTAAAACATTACCAACAAAATAGGACCACTTTTTTTTTTTTTTTGGTGATTAATAGGACCACTCTCTTGGTTAAACGTTTTTAATTTTTTTTAATAGAATTTGTTTTCCCATCCGTCTCCTTAAATTTAGCAAATTATTAACATATACCTCTCCTTCTCTTTATCTTCAGTTACTTTTTTTTTTTTTTTTAAGGGAATTATGTATGGTTAGTTGGTAACTTTAAAGAAAAGAAGCAAACTCTCTAGAAAAATCAAGCAGGTTTTATTATTAAAAAAAAAAAAAAAAATCAAGCACATTTTTTCATTAAAAAAAAAAAATCAAACAAACGTTAGATCATGGAGTAAAAGGAGAGGATGGATACCGCATTACCAAAAAAAGTGTGGGGAAAGAAAAGTGAAGTAAAAGGAGTTTTAATCAGATTTGATGGTTGGCAGAAAATAAAGCTTCAAGCACGTTTTGTTATTAAAAAAAAAAAAATCAAGCATTTGTTTTTGTTTTTTTAATCTCAAACAAAAAGAATCAAATTTAAAACAAAGTGATAAAATTCAAACTAAACAGTTTCCATCATGAACGCCTTTTACTAACTCACATTCAAATAATTTACATAACTAACAAGCACCAACACTTTGTATCCAAAAAAAAAAAAAAAACAAGCGCCAACACTTCTCCTTGCTATAAAAACAACACAAACTTCTCCTCCCTCAATCCATTTCCAACAACACAAAGCAGATGCTAATGGTGAATCATTATCAACATCTCCCTTTGTTTAGGTTTATTTACTTTAATCTCTATTTTTACTTAAATTTTTTTTCTTTTTCAACAGGAATCAACGAATGGTATTAAGATTTTCATACCGGTAGACCAAGCCTTGGCATCTTCATCCACTCCATCAATGACTTAGTAGCTGACAACGTTAGAGAGAAGCACTGACATGTTCATGCAAACCTTTCTTTCACACTTCAAAGTGGAGAAGAATCCTTCCCATAAAAAAATAATAGTTTTTCTTGGCCTATCATTTCTAACAAACTCAATCCCAGCCCTTCCTATCAAAAAAGAACTCAATCCCTTTTTTTGTCTTCAGTGCATGTTTAAGATTTTCACCGCAAACAAACTCAATTCCTGTTTTGTTTTCAATGCATGTTTAAGATTTTCACCGCAACAAACTCAATCTCTCACAATCCAAGGTATGTATAGGATTTTCACGTAGATTTTCTAAAAAGTAGTAGAGCAACATCTTTATTCTTTACATTGGACAGAGATTTTCTAAGTTTCTTTTTTTTTTTTCCACTTTGCTTATGATACTTCTATATGAGATTCTTCTTTTTATTATTTTTTAATAACCTTCTGTATGAGATTCATAACATTGTGATATGCCACGTCGTGGTTGACATTGTGTGCCTAATACAATCATGTACCAAACTTGTGGAATTTGATATTTTTTTGGTTGTTTAATTCTTTACATTAGTGTTTTCAAAAAAATAAAATTTACATAAGTTGCTCCTTTTCACGGTTGCTGGTGAAAAAATTAGCTTGAATCACTTATACATTAAACAATTTTTTGTTGGTGAAATAATTTTTTTCTTTTTTTTGTAAATAATAATAAAACAGTTTTTTTTGCTCTCTCTCATGTTATCCATATTCCTTAAAATTAGGCCCTTTCACATCTCTTTTAAATTCCTCACGTTTAAATTTCTTATATGAAGTGGTTGTTTCATTTTAAAAGTTCTCTCTCTTATTTTCTAGCATCAAAGGAATTGAAAAATGTCTCTTCACTTATCTTCTTCCCCTACAAAAATAGATTTTTTCAGTTGTTTTACTTTTACACTTGCCTCTCACGCGTGTGCTCAGAAGCTCTCCTATTTTTTGGGTAAATGTTAATTTAGAGCATTTATTATAATTTAAGATTACTACATTTTTCAATCACAAAAAAAAAAAAAAAAAAAAAACATAAGGGTGTGATGAGTATTATGTGTAGTAAAATAATTTTTCATTACACTCCTAAGCTTTTTTTTTTTTTTTTTTGGTGATTAAAAAATGTAGTAATTATAAATTATAATAAATGCTCTAAATTAACCATTATCCAAAAAATAGAAGAGCCTCTAAGCATGCGCGTGCTTAGAGGCTAGTTTGAAATTTACTTTTTTAGCATACTTTGCCCCCATGCTTAGAGGCTAGTTTGAAATTTGCTTTTTTAGCATACTTTGCCCTCCCTAACTTCAAATGCTGGGTCGTTCCTAGTTGGCCTAATGGAAGGCGGCCTAATTGATAGTCAATTAACATGAATTTCGGGATAGTCATCAACGTCAACATCTAGACCACGTGGTAAAAAAATTTTTAATTATGAAGTGGTTGAGAGGAATATTACATATTCACCCCCATTCCTGCCTCATCAGTTATTAGCTAACTCAGAAACCACTTTTTTGATTGCGAAAACTAGCTCTGGTTCATGAAAAACATGGCTCAAACAAGTGGCACGGAAGGAAGCCTTGTTTTGATTCCTTTACTTGTTCTACCTCTCCTTTTTCTCATCCTCAGGCATTTCAAAATTTTATCTTCACCATTCAAGTCCCCACTAGTTCCACCAGGTCCAAATCCATGGCCAATCATAGGCAACATTCTCCAACTGGGAAACAAGCCCCACGTCACTCTAACCCAACTTGCAAAAAACTATGGTCCACTCATCTCATTGAGGCTTGGAACTAAACTCATGGTAGTGGGATCATCACCTGATGTTGCCAAGGAAATTCTCAAGACACATGATAGAGTCTTATCCGGCCGCCATGTTCCTAATGTGTTCTCATACATGAAGTCAGAACTCGACAATTTATCACTTGGATGGTCTCTTGAGTGCAGTGGTCGATGGAAGTTTTTACGTACTCTTTGCCGAGCGGAACTGTTCTCAGGCAAAGCCTTGGAGTCTCAAGCATGTTTACAAGAGAAAAAGGTGAAGGAAATGGAGGAACTATTAGGCACAATGGAAGGTAAGGTGGTCAATATTGGAGAAGTGATATTTGCTACTGTGTTTAACATGTTAAGTAATGTTCTTTTATCAAGTGATTTTATCAGCTTGAAGGATGAAAGTATGGGTGGAGGGTTGAAGGAACTCATAAGGAAACTCATGGAGGTGTGTTCTGCCCCAAATGTATCCGATTTTTTTCCAATTTTAGGTGGATTTGATCTTCAAGGTCAAACAAAGAAGACCCTGGATTTAATTGGGAGGATCAGTTTTACATGGGCAGATATCATCAAAGAAAGAAGAGAAAGAAAAGGAAGTATTGTTTTGCAAGAACAAGACTTCTTGGATGTTATGATTGACAATAATTTTACAGACAAGCAAATCAATCAATTGCTCCTGGTTTGATCTCTCTCTCTCTCTCTCTCTCTCTCTCTCTCTCTCTCTCTCTCTCTCTATATATATATATAAACTATGTGTTTATGTAATTGTGTCCATAATACATATTTCATATTATCAAAATAAAGAAATCAAACACAATCAATTTATACTTAATAATAATCAAATTAAGAGCATAATTTAAGTACATAAAGTTTAAATATGTAATTTGAATCCTCAAAATATAATGAAAAAATAAATAAAGAAATATGAAAATGTTAAAAAATATAGCAATATACATGTAAAGTTGTATACATATCTCACTTTCTTGAATGCTTTTAAAAAAATATGTAGAATTCTACTCTTCTTCCACTCTTATTTTAAGTAGCTAAATTTTGAGTTTATACAAAAACTTCAAGAGATGAAAGAGAAATGTCAGCAGAAACTTTAAAATTTGTAGATTTTAAGTGCTCAATAATGCTATAGATCTAACTTTTTTCAGAATAAAATTCACAATTGTTGGAGTGGTTGACTATAAGTGATGAAGAAAAAATAATAGATTTATGAGTATTAGTTGTGTGCACTATTCACAATCAACTACTTTAACAATTATGAAACTTGTCTCTGAAAAAAGTTATGTGCTTAAAATTAGTGTTTGTATACCAAGTAAGTTTAGTATCACAACTAGTTTCACAATTTTACTACAACTTTCTCACATGACAACTAATAAGTGATAGAATCATGAACCCACTATTTTATTTTTATCATTTACAATTTGTTACGTAGACAAATTGTGACAAAAATTGTAAAATTTATTCTGATAATAGACTTAACTGTGCGTTTATTTCCACTTTCTAACGTGCTTCTTCTTTTTTTTTTTTTATTGGAATTTTAAAATGAGTGTTTTAGTAATTAGCAATGTATTACTCTTGTATACAAAAATATAGAAAATTATTAAATACTTTAGAAGTATAATAAATGCGTACTCTCCCATCTTACATAAATTATAAATCCCACCATAAATTTAATTAGTGAAATTCACAATTATGTAAAAGAGAAGAGTATATATTTATATATACTCTAAGAGTATCCAATAGGTACCCAAAAATATAGCATTTTTTTATAATTATATTGTGGGCCCTGCTAATACTTCCACGAAAGATAATAAAGTCAACAAAAACACTTTGTTTTTATATGAAAAAAAATATCTTTACATGGGACCCATAGATCACCATCATTTGTTTAGGAAAGGACGAAATGTGGTTGTTAGGTGTGAAATTAATTGTGACAGTAGACTTAAGTGAGCGTTTATTTCCACTTTCTTAAGCCAAAATGCGCTTTTTTTTTTTTGTTTTACTGAAATTTTAAAATGAGTGTTTTAGCATCGGATTACTCTTGTATATAAAAAATATGAAAAATTATTGAATATTTGAGAGAATAATAAATATGTATTTTTCTCTCACATGAATTATAAATTCCATAATAAATTTAATTAGTGAGACCTACAATTATGTGAAAGAGAATAATATACATTTATAGTACTCTAGGAATATCTAATAACTATCACAAAAATATAGTCTTTTTTTTTTATTACTATTTTGGGTCTACTAAGAGAACTTGTAGCAGAAAAAAATGTTCACACTATGGTTGTGTGTAGCTCTGATGTTTATAATAGATATATTATTTTATTGTAGTAGATATTTTATTTTATTGTGATATTTATATTATTTTATTGTGTTAAAAGCTAAAATAAATCTATTACTGCAGTATGTATGTAAGTAAAATACATAAAATAACTTTTTTGTGACGTCAAATAGCTAAATTTTTAGCTACTGTGAATGCTCTAAGAGCATTTGCAGCAGTGGAGCTAAAAAGCTATAATGCTATTTTAGCTCCACAAATATACCAAAAAAGCCTTGCAGCAGTGGAGGCAAACTTAAAATTTTTTACTGATTTGCTACAGTGCACATCTATTTATAAATGTGCACTGTAGCACACATCTAAAGAATAATAATAATTTTTTATTCAACTTCCTATTAAAATAATCTCATCGTGCTCTCTCATCTCCATCTCTCTTATCAAGCTCTCATCTCCATCTCTCTTCAAGCTCTCATCTCCCAGTCCATACTATCGCTGTCCCACGCTGTTATCGTCCACGCCGTCGCCGTCCCACGCCCACGCCATCCCACGCCGTTGCCATCTCACGCCATCCCAGCCCACGCCGTCACCCTCCCAGCCCACGCCTCAACCCACGCCGTCCCACGTCGTCGCCGTCCACACCATCTCGTCTCATGCCGATCAGCACTTTTTGTTTTTTTTTTTTTTTTTTCCTGCTGTGGGCTGTGGTGTGGTAGGTGGTTGGTTGATTTTTTTTTTCTTTTGTTGTGGGTGGTGGTGGTGGTGGTGGTGGTTGTGGTTGCAGTTGTGTGTGTGGCTGTGATGTGTGAACTTGGTTGATTTTTTTTTTCTTTTGTTGTGGGTTGTGGTGGTGGTGGTGGTGGTGGTTGTGGTTGTGGTTGTGTGTGGCTGTGATGTATGAGTGTAGTGAATATATTATTTTATTATATTGAGATATTATTTTATTGTAGTAGATATATTATTTTATTGTAATGTTTATATTATTTTATTGTGTTGAAAGCTAAAATAGATTCACTGCTGCAGCATGTGTGTAGGTAAAATAGATAAAGTAACTTTTATTGATGCTAAATAGCTAAAATTATAGATGCACTGCTGCGAATGCTCTAATACCTCTACTAATTAGAGTAAAGTCAACACAAACACTTATTTTTTTAATATGAAAAAAATATATCTTTACGTGGGACCCACAGATCACCATCATTTGTTGAGGAAAAGACGAAATGTGGTTGCTAAGTTGCTTTTTTTTATGGAAGTGAATTCATTAGTGTCAAAGGGGGCAAAATAGTAAAATGTTTCTAATACCCACCGACTCCGCCAGTGCTTCCAAGTTCCAAGTATCAGGACACATTTGAGTCCTTGATTTTGGTCTCTTTCTTAGCCAACCTTTTGCCTTTTCTAATTTGTTTGTGGAAATTTATTAGGCAGTTTGGGAAATATTTCCTCTCTCTCTTTCGTATGGAGGTGGGCGGTGAAACTCATTTCTATGTGAGAATGAGAAAATATACTTTCAAAGTATTTAATAATAACCCGTTATTTATTACAATGCACATAATTTAAGGATTATTTATGGTCAATATCATACTTAACTATGCATTTTACTTGTTCTCTTTCTTGAGTCTCTGCTAGGTTATTCACTAGCTTTGCTTCTTTATTTGCATTGACAAACCAATTGATAAGCATACATATGTTCTTGAGATAACACTTAATTTTATCATGTTTTGGCAGGAGCTCTTTTCTGCTGGTACAGACACTAGCAGTTCAACAATTGAATGGGCAATGGCAGAACTAATTAAGAATCCAGAATCCATGAAAAAAGTTCAAGAAGAACTTGCGAGAGAAATCAAACAAGATGTGGTAAAGGAATTCCACCTACCTCAGCTAAGCTATCTACAGGCATCTGTTAAAGAAACCCTTAGGTTGCACCCTCCTGCACCATTACTACTACCTCACCGTGCTATTGAATCATACCAAGTGACAAGGTACACTATTCCAAAGGATTCTCAAGTTCTAGTGAATGTTTGGGCAATTGGGCGAGACCCCATGTACTGGGAAGACCCTTTAGTGTTCAAACCAGAGCGCTTCCTCAAATCAGCTCTGGATTTCAAAGGGAACGATTTTGAATTTTTACCCTTCAGTGCAGGAAGGAGAATCTGCCCTGGTCTAACAATGGCTGCGAAAGTAGTACCCTTAGTTCTTGCTTCATTAATTCATAACTTTGATTGGTCTATTCCTCATGGATGTGATCCTAAGAAACTAGACATGAGTGAGAAATTTGGTGTAACTTTGCAGAAAGAACAGCCTTTATACCTCATTCCTGAAGTTAGAAAGTAAAGAAAACTATCATTCCAGTTTCCTCATCATGTGTACTCTTCAACTTTCTCTGGTAATAAACATGTAGTCTATGTGACTTGGGTCATATGTTACTAAGTTATCATTTGACTGTATCTTTATAAAGCTGGTTTATTTTGTTTCAAGCTCTTTAAAAGTTGAAAATTAATTTAGGTTTTCAGTGTGATTGCCTTAATGCACCACCTCATGTAAGGTTGTAAATGAACCAAGTAGATCATGAATAACTCAAGCTCGGCTTGATAAAAAACATATTCGTATTTGTTTGTTTATAAATAAGTCAAACTTGAGCCTTAATTTTAGGCTCGTTTAATAAACAAATTGAACCCAAGCAAAAAAATTTATTCATAAACAAACTTGTGAGCTTTTAAGCTTGATACATAACAATTCAAGAAAAGGCTTATTTATTAGTTTATATGTATTAACTAAATATACTCATTACACATATTTTAATAATGACATGGTCAACATAAGACCACTACCCATTAACTTAATTTGGATTTGACTTACCTCCAGATACTTTTTTAAATGGAATTTTATTTTATTTTAATGAGAAACTACTATATCACTTGCTAACTAAATAAAATGTGGAGATTAAAGCCCACTACCCTTACTATTTAGTATTTAAAATAAAATGAGGTTTCCAGTTAAAAAAATACTGGAGATAAGTTAAGCCATTTTTTCTTTCGATCTAAATTGACCAAAAACCATTTTAGACTATAATTACATTTAAAAATTAATTAATTAATTAAGTAGGCCACGTATAATCCTTCCCTAACTATCAATCATCTAAAGTAAAGTTATGAAACATATTAGTATTTTTTTTCATTCATAATAATTACAAACAAGTATTTTTCTAGTTCACCACCATCTAACGTAAATGTAAAAATTATATTTTAAATAATTTATGAAGCTATAGACAAGGAATGATGTATGAATGAATTTAATTATGTAAATTTTTAATTTGAATAATGGCTAATCATTAGTAGGACTAGATGCATGATAAAATGAGTATGCTATTATTTTTTTTCTCTTAATTTTAGAGATTTAAGCATTTAATGATGTAATTTTTTTTAGATCTCAAGCTCAAAAGCTTGACTTGAGCTCAAGTTTGAGCTTTATATTAAGCTTGAGCTTGACTTGACTAATTAATCAAGCCAAGCCCCCAAACCAAGCTCAAGCTTTTTAGCTTTCTCATGAGTTCAAGCTTAAACACTATTTTTAGCCTTGTCACAAGATCGAGCTAAACTTGAACATGCATTACTTGACAAAGTTCGGCTCGGTTACAGCCCTACTCATGAGATCCTTATGCCCATAGTTCCTGTATACTAAAAACAGGTCTGAAGCTGCGCTGCAAACAATGCTAATATACTGCTAAAATAATTCCCATTAGCACCTATTATGCTATTGGATAGACTGTGTATAATGTGAATGAATTTTGCATCACATTTTCACTAATACAATTTTCCTTTTACTCCCCCTCTTGTCTATCTAAAATACTCATTTTAAGAGGTCTTGTGAGAACCACAGCCATTAGGTAGAATTCAGAAACTGAACTGCAAACAATCTTGAACCTCATGTAACATCAAACTAACTCAAACCCAAATAGCACATAGCCATTAACTACTGAATTTTTTATTTTATTTTTATTTTTTGATAATTAAAAAGAAAAATATTCACCAATTAACAATGGTGGATTCAAGAATAATAAGTTATAACCAAACACAAATCAATGAAATCATATCATATCATATATAACAACCCAATTTCCGACTACGTACATGGTTCATGAGTAACACTCCAAGTCCAACAAAGACAATAGAATGGAAAATGACTGACAAAGAATTTCAGCATACATAAAAAATTAAAGAATAAACACAAATTGACTCCAACTACTAGCGTCTGGAATCTAGGCCTATTTGGTAATGCTGTTTAAACAACATAAATTGACTCCAACTACTAGCGTCTGGAATCTAAGCCTGTTTGGTAATGTTGTTTAAACAAAAGTTTTCGTTGATTAAACAGTACCGTAACACATATTTTCACAACACTTTTTTACCCACATGTATTTTCACAACACTTAAACAACGTTACTAAAAATCTCTTACCAAACGGGGAATCTAAGCTGCAACAACTGAAATCAAGAACGGGATGTATGAAGAAAACAAAAGCTGCAGCAATCAAGTTGGCTGGGAATAAGAGGATGAACTGACTGCAACATCAAAGGGTGCCCATGCGGAGACTGTTTAAAAAGGTGAACCAATGAATGTGATTTGCAGAGAAGTGAAAATGGAAGCTGATCAATTATCTTAGAAGCAATGGATTCCGGTGATGGCCTGATGGGTTCGTAGCACAAACAACAGTCTCGTCCTCGTTTACTCCATTTATTGACAGTTGCCCCGGCTTTGTCACATTCATCTATTCATTGTGACAAGTATATTAGATTTTATTACATCATCAATAAATTTAAATAGATTACAAAATAGCTCTAGATAATTTTTGTATAAACATTGATGATATCATGAGTTAATAAAATTTGATCTACTCTTCTTCAAATTGGTTGAATAGATTTCTAATAACTTCAAACTCTAGAGCTTTTAGTTTTTATTGTGATTGAATAATGCTCATATTTTTTACGTTCCTAAATTTGGCTCAAATGATATGGTTAAGGGATATATGACTTTGGTTTAAGTACTAATATTTTCCCATCATAAATCAAAGAATAAAAATTCTTTATCACAAAATAAGTGTCCCATTTTATATTCCATCAATCACATTATGCTACATCTTGTTTTTATTCCTTATAAAGTAACCAAAGTTGTGATTGAATAATGCTTATATTTTTTTACATTCCCAAATTTGGCTCAAATGATACGGTTAAGGGATATATGACTTTGGTTTAAGTACTAATATTTCCCCATCATAAATCAAAGAATAAAAATTCTTTATCATAAAATAAGTGTCCCACTTTATATTCCACCAATCACATTATGCTACATCTTGTTTTTATTCCTTATAAAGTAACCAAAGTTTAAGACAAGGGAAAAAAATTTTAATTGATGGTGTGGCATTGGTTGAACATAAAGTGGGATAAGAGATTTTTATTCTTAGCCAAAAAACTCTTAAGACAGGCTCATTGCCTTAGTAATGATATTAACACATAGCATATGAGAATCTTTTTAAAACACTTTATCAAGGTTGGGGCATTTATCATAAGGGCAAACTTTAAATATAATTCCTTAGATGTTATAATTTAGGTTTCTCAATTGAATCCAACCATGTGATGGTTCTAGGAATAGTTTTCAGGAGGGTCATTTAAATTTGTGTTGAAGAAGTTGACAAGAACTTCTCTGTAGATAATATTTTCTTATTTCATCTTAATCAATAATGAAGATAAGATTAGATATTTTCTTGTAACCTATAATCCGAAGGAAGATTTTTCAAGTTAACAAAAGTTCTGTTAGAAGATAAATCTTAGGTAGGATATAAATCTTGTAATGCATTGATTTCCTTATCAGAAATTTAGTAAGAGAATAAATGATAAACTATAAGTTCATTGGGCATATTTCTTCTTATTATAATGAAGATATTAATCATTGTTGCTAAGATTAAATCTTAAAAATCATCTATTGTCTCTTGCTGTAATACATTATTAATTATTGTTGCTAAGTGATTTTTAATTATTATTTCTTAGAATACTTAATTTATTATTTATTAGTTATTGTTTTTACTCTTTTCAATTCTTTTATTTAATAATTCAACTCAACTTTGGCAATTTATTGGTTTTTGTAATTCATTAAGAAGAATTTTTGTTGTGTTTTTTTGCATTACCCTATTAAGAATTCAATAAAACAATACAATCATTGAAAAAAAAAAAATTTGTCATCAGTCTCCACTATCCCACGCCCTACTTCTATTACCTCATACTTTAATTGTCTTTAAGTGTTTACACTTTACTACCCACTTAATTTTCTTTTTAAAAAGATTTAAGATAAATAGATTACTAATTTTTGTTGTTGAACCTTTTTTTTTCTTCTAGATTTTAAATCAAATTGGTTTGTTGTTGAGTTTTTTTTTTTTTTTTTTTTTTTTTTTGGGTCTAAAAATGCCAAGATAAAGGGTTAGTGTTGAATTGGTTCGTTGTTGGGCTCGAGGTTTAAAGTTTTATTTTGAGAAGTTTTATTTTAGTGGGTAAAAATAAAAAATTACAAAAAAAAATAAACAAATTGTATACAACTTTTTTGGGGTCAAAAGTCAAGGGATTCATTTAAACCTCAGAAGCAATGTGGCGCCACCACTAATCCAACCACATGATTGTATTGATTAAAACACATTTTTTTTAAGTGTTATCTTTTTTCAATAACAACTAAATTTTAACAATACATTTCATTGATCGATATAGCCACAGCCACATGGTTAAATTATATTGAAGAACCTAAGTTAGGAACCTAAATATATGTATAAACAGAAACAAGTCTCTACAGCATCATGCATGCTGTGCATTCACGCTTTAGGATGGGCTGGATCGTCTGAATGAATATGTTTATATTCAAAGGAAGCCCAGTTCCGGGTTAAGGCTTCTCTTATGCCATTATGTGAAAATGTCCGACTCCATTGGTGCTGGTCTAATTTGTTCTGGTTTGGTTTGACAAAGTTTGTATTCCAAGGGAAAACCCGTTAAGACTTAAGACCAAGTCCAACTAGGCTGAATAAAAATTTCACAACTTTAAGGGAAAAAAAAACAAAGAATAAAAATTTTAGAGATGTTGACCTGAATAACAAAAATGGTGCTACAGTGTTAAACTGAGAAATTGAAATAATATCCACATTTCCACAAAAAACTTCCACTATTGATAGTCAATCAACTTGCATTTTTGGATTGACATCAACATCTAGACCACCGGGTCTTTTTTTTTTTTTTTTTTTTTAATTTTATTATGCAGTGGTTGAGAGAAATATCACACATATTGACTCCCATTCCTGCCTCATCAGTATTGGAAACCACTTTTTTAATTGCAAAAACCAGCTCTGGTTCATGGAAAACATGGCTCAGACAAGTGGCACAGAAGAAATGCTTGTTTTGATTCCTATACTTCTTCTCCTGCCTCTCCTCTTTTTCATCCTCAGGCATTTCAAAATTTTATCTTCACCACTCAAGTCCCCGCTAGTTCCACCAGGTCCATATCCATGGCCAATCATTGGCAACATTCTCCAACTGGGAAAGAAGCCTCATGTCACTCTAACCCAACTTGCACTAAACTATGGTCCACTCATCTCACTGAGGCTTGGAACTACACTCATGGTAGTGGGATCATCACCTGCTGTTGCCAAGGAAATTCTCAAGACACATGATAGAGTCTTATCTGGCCGCCATGTTCCTAGTGTGTTCGCATACATGAGGTCAGAACTCAACAATCTATCACTTGGATGGTCTCTTGAGTGCAGTGGTCGATGGAAGTTTTTACGTACTCTCTGCCGAGCCGAACTGTTCTCAGGCAAAGCCTCGGAGTCTCAAGCATGTTTACAAGAGAAAAAGGTGATGGACATGGTGGAACTATTAGGCACAATGGAAGGTAAGGTGGTCAATATTGGAGAAGTGATATTTGCTACTGTGTTTAACATGTTAAGTAATGTTCTTTTATCTAGAGATTTTATCAGCTTGAAGGATGAAAGTGTGGGTGGAGGGTTGAAGGGACTCATAAGGAAACTCATGGAGGTGATTTCTGCCCCAGATGTGTCCGACTTTTTTCCAATTTTAGGTAGATTTGATCTTCAAGGTCAAAAAAAGAAGACCCTGGACTTAATTGGGAGTATCAGTTTTGCATGGGCAGATATCATCAAAGAAAGAAGAGAAAGAAAAGGAAGTGTTGTTTTGCAAGAACAAGACTTCTTGGATGTTATGATTGACAATAATTTTACAGACAAGCAAATCAATCAATTGCTCCTGGTTTGATCTCTCTCTCTCTCTCTCTCTCTCTCTCTCTCTCTATATATATATATATATATGTGCGCGCGCGCGCGCACGCGTGTGTGTGGGGTTTGATCTCTCTCTCTCTCTCTCTATATATATATATATATCTGTGTGTGTGTATGTGTGAAATTAGGAGATGAACAAGCTCCAGAGCTGGAAGAGCATCTCTTGGGCTCATGTTCACAAACTTGATTCAAGTTAGCCAAGCTGGGCTCATAGAAAATAGTATTTGGCTCAGAGGGAGGATGCATAAGCAAGGTGCTTGAGATACCGTCTCCCACTTCCAAGTATCAGGACACATTGAGTCCTTGATTTTGGTCTCTATTTTAACATCTTCTCCAATTTGTTTGTTAGAGTGCAGATAATTTAGGGACTTTATACGGTCAATATCATAATTAGGCATTTTACTAATATGGTCAATATCATAATTAGGCATTTGACTTATATGCTTGTCCTTGAGATAGCATTTTTATCATGTATGCAGGAGCTCTTCTCTGCTGGTACAGAAACTAGTAGTTCAACAATTGTATGGGCAATGGCAGAACTAATAAAGAATCTAGAATCCATGAAAAAAGTTCGAGAAGAACTTGTGAGAGAAATCAAACAAGATGTGGTAAAGGAATTCCACCTTCCTCAGCTAAACTATCTACAGGCATCTGTTAAAGAAACGCTTAGGCTGCACCCTCCTGCACCACTACTACTACCTCACCGTGCAATTGAATCATACCAAGTGACAAGCTACACTATTCCAAAGGATTCTCAAGTTCTAGTGAATGTTTGGGCAATTGGACGGGACCCCCTGTACTGGGAAGACCCTCTAGTGTTCAAACCAGAGCGCTTCCTCAACTCAGCTCTGGATTTCAAAGGGAACGATTTTGAATTTTTACCCTTCAGTGCAGGAAGGAGAATCTGCCCTGGTCTACCAATGGCTGCGAAAGTAGTACCCTTAGTTCTTGCTTCATTAATTCACTTCTTTGATTGGTCTCTTCCTCATGGATATGATCCTGAGAAGCTAGACATGAGCGAGAAATTTGGTGTAACTTTGAAGAAAGAACAGCCTTTATACCTCATTCCAAAAGTTAGAAAGTAAAGAAAATTATCATTCCAGTTTCCTCATCATGTGTACTCTTCAACTTAGTTTCTGGTAATAAACATGTAGTCTATGTGATTTGGGTCATATGTTACTAAGTTTTTATTTGGTTTTATCTATATAAAGCTGGTTTATTTTGTTTCCAGTGCCTTAAAGTTAAAAATTAGTTTCTGGTTTCAATGAGATTGCCTTATTGCACCACCTCATGAGATCTATGCCCAAACAATGCTAATATACTGCCCAAATAATTCCCATCAGCAGCTATTATGTGAATAATTTTTGTATCACGCCCCTCCCCCCCCCCCCCCCCCCCCCCCCCAGGCGCAGGTCTCTTGCCTCTCTGAATGACTCATTTTAAGAGGTCTTGTGAGATCCATAGCCATTAATTAGAACTCAATAAACTACTCTCTTTTTCTTTTTTGATAAGTAAGAAGAAAAATAGTCACCTATTATAGGATGAAGGATTGAAGAATAAGTTAACTGAACACAAATCAATGAAATCATATCATATATAACAAATCCAGTTTCTGACTACATGGTTCATGAGAAACCCTCCAACAAAGACAATAGAATGAAAAATGACTAACAAAGAATTTCAGCTTACATAAAGAATTAAAGAATAAACACAAATTGACTCCAAATACTAGTGTCTGAAATCTAGGAATCTGACCTGCAACAACTGAAATCAGTATCGACCTACTGTATTCATACAAATAATTCTGACACTATGGACTGACAATCTTATCTGCAACAAAAGAATGAAAGAATGATGACAGGTTTCCTACCTACAAAGAATTCTGTATCCCTCCCTTTCTGTATGCAAGAACGGAATGAAATGTAATGGAATGTATAAAGAAAAGAAAACCTGCAGCAATCAAGCTGGATGGGAATAAGAGGATGAACTGCCTGCAACATCAATGGGCGCCCATGCCGAGACTGTGTAAAGAGGCTGATCTAACCAACCTAAAGTAAGTGCCACTCCATCTTGCCCCTGCTTCTTAACACTAAAGTTCTCACAAGAGTACATCTTCAACAGCATTTGGCTCTGAAGCATTTCCCTCTCAGTAATTCCCAAGCATCGAAATCCTCCTTGCTCTATCAACTTCCTCCACTTCTCAAACCTCTCATGCCTCTCAAACCTGTCCCTTCCTTCACAAGCAACAATGTTCCTAATTTCGCGCCCAAATATCTCCTCTATCTTTAGCCTCACCGAGCTGTCCAAGGGAAGGCTAGAACCAATAGAGTCAAATATGGCAGAGTAGTATTTCAGTGAATTGGAAACTCTTGTTTCCAACCTGGGGTCATTGTGTTCAGCTTCTTGCTCTGCCATAAGGACTATCGTGGGGTTTGTGCTTCGAATCAGTCCCAAAAAGTCCCTGAGTGCTCCTCCAGTTCCATCATAGAGCGTCTTGTGCATTTGGAAAATACAATTCACAGCCACACTCTCTTGCTCCTTCACATGAAGCATCCACAGCCTCACATCTTCCAGCCTGTCCACTACCGGATGAAACTCAAAAGGCAGGTTCAATGCCTCAGCAAATCCAGCAAGCCTATCTCCTGTTTCATTTAGTTCTTGTTTGGACTCACCAATACCCGTGATTCTAACATGGCTTGGAGGATTAGTCCTAGAAGCTAAGCTCTGGAACAAGCTAGGCCACTGAAGCCCTTGCTTAATGTCGAAATCTATAATGTGAACCCTGTCTTTCCCTTCAAAAGCCCTCAACAATATCTCATTTGAAGTGAAATGAAGAAACTTCGGAATTGGGCTCACCTGGTTTAAAAGCCTTAATGCAGTTCCAGATTCATCATCCACCCGATCAAGCTCCCGAGGTGCATTAATATGGAAAATTTGAGGCCAAAGCCTTGTGACTCGTATTGCTAAAGCTTCAGTATAATAAGTAGACAAACGGCTTATAGGGCTTCCTTTTGGCGAAGCAAGCTCACCCAATTTAGCTATAAAATGGTGAATAGCTGCAGTATTCCTTACTCCAATTGCTTCAACACAAGCTGCAAGTAAGCTGACAAGCTCAAACCCCTGGTGCTCCACTTGGTTGTTGTTCTCCTCCTCCCTAGCCTCCACTTCATTGCCCTCATATGAATAAGGATTCCTGTTAGACCCATTTCCCACTTCTTGTTCTGAGACATTCTCATGTAACCTAAGGCCCAAGCTTTGGCTCTCTGATGAAGTACTCGAACCTGAGGCTTCCTTCACTGGCCCATGGCTTGTCTCACCATCCTTCTCACCAAGATCTGTGACTGTAATCTCAGTCACAACTGAGTTCACCCAAGGATTGTTTGACAAAGGCTGTTGAATCACTTCACCAGGCACATAACAAACCCTCTCTTCATCCCCTGAACATGTCAGAGTAAAAGGAACTTGAGGGGGGTTAATAAGGCCTGTGAAACTTCGCGATACCTCAAAACCTGGTTGAAACCAAAAGCTCCCAGCACCCAGTTGACCTAAACTCAAACTATCACCTCCACCTTCAAGAATGTCATTGCTTTTCCCATTATCACTGCTACCCCTTTTCCTCTTGGCCCTGCTAATGCATGACTCGTCAACTGATCCTTGCTCCGCAAACCTCTTCTTCTTCAAGCTCTTTCCTTTCTCCCCCCAGAACTCATCTTTAATCTCTCTCTTCGCAGCTTCAATAAATGCAGTCTGAGCATTGGTTGTTTGAGCACTTGTAGCCAAAGGAGGAAGCCGGATGTTCTGCTTAAGAGAACAAGTGCTGGTCTTGGATTCAATTGGCTTCTCAACCGAGAGCCCAACCGGCCTAATGGGCTGCGAGCGTGAAGTGTCTTTGCGAGAGAAAGTACATGGTAAGTCCAATCGCTGTGTGCTCATTGAAGGGAGCTGGAAATGGCAAGCTTGGAACTGTGCAGGTGCTTCACTCCTCAATCTATGCCTCGGTGACAGCAATGTGGAACTAGAACACCCAGCCAACATCCTCTCTATAAACTTCCTCTATTTTTTTTTTCTTTGTTTTGTTAACTTCAAATTCACTCACCCTATATATGTTTGCTTTCTATTTCTCTCTCACTATCTCTCTTTGTTTCTATAAATTTGTTTTTTGAAGAATGAAATAATTGGGTTTTTTTTTCCTGTACGAATTCTATGGATTTATATGAAACTCTTGAGTGTATATTTTGAAAAGAGAAATTCAGAGAGACAGACTATATGTGAGTGTGTGAATTTTTAAGAAATAAAAACAATAGGAATCCGATGAAAAACAAAAGCTTTCACAAATTCGAGTGTTCCTATATAAAATATATATATATATATATATGAGAGTATGAAATGAATGACACAAGTATAGAATATGCAAATACCCCACCCCCAAAAGAATGAAAGAATTGATAAACTAATTTAAAGACCTACCAGAAAATGATCATCGGATTCCAAAATGTTCAGAAAAAACTCATTGGGAAAAGCTATGATTTTTCTTCTCAACGGAACTCACAATATGAAGGGAAATATAAAAACATACTTGCTCATGGATGAAATCCTTAGAAATTATGAGGCCCAGTTCAGCATTTGAAAAAACCATGAAGTACACCATAGCTAGAACTGAATGAGAATCAAAACCCAGAATTCCAAGCTCTGAAAAGACCCTTTAAACATGCATGGAGAAGAAGCAGAAGTTATTAACAGCACAAATACAGACCTCTCAGCAGCACTCAGTACCCAAAAAAACCATAACCAATAAGACCCCTGTGCTTTTATATACTGACACCCCACCTTTCTTCAACTATATCCTACACACTTACTCTACCACTATACAGCAATAACTACTAGTAGCACTACCGCTGCCATGGCCGTCTCTATCGTTTGCTTTTCTTTCTGTGTTTGTAAATGACTACTGATTTGATTTTACCAGTATTGATGGACAAAAGGAAAGAAAAAAATGATGGTTGCGTGAAAAGGATGTTGGAGGAAACTTCGTTTTGTGGCCGTTGGATAGAGAGATCACACGGTGAAGAGTGAGAGTCTATATGACCGTTGGAGGGTTGTCGGTGAAATATGACCGTTGGGGGGAGGAGAGAGAGAGGTGTGTTTAGTGTGTACGGACAGTAAGGGTTTTTGGAATTTTATTCCTCTTTTGGGTTCAATACTTGTTGGTGTTTTTGGGGTATCTTACTGTCTTTGGTGTCAGTCACGTGGCCCACACGTGCTTGTTCCCCCAACTTGACCGTTGGGTTTACATCATCGTTTGGCTTTTTGTTTATTATTATTTTTTATTTTTTTTTTAAATCTTTAGGGGGGATTTTCATGGGTAAAGATAAGCTAAGGACACGTGGTTGATAACAAACCGCCATTAAAGATTTTACCTAACTTTTATAAAAGTGAGTTTTGACAAAATTAGCTTCGGTCCAGTTTTTCTTTTTCTTTTTCTTTTTTTTTTTTTGTCAAAATATTTTGTTTATTGTTTTTGTAATTGTTGTTGTAATTGAGTTTTGTACTTCGCTTTAAGCATCTATATTATGCGGCGTCACTTTCGGCAGGGGATTGATACTATCTATATTATTGGAATAATTGAGTTTCATACCATCCCATCAAATTACTCCAAAAAAAAAAAAAAAATTTACCATCCCATCAAAAAAAAAAAAAAATTGAGTTTCATACCATAGAAGAAAAAAAAAATTCACACGTTAATTGGCCCACACGTGACACACGAAGTCTGGGTCTGATACGTGTCAGTGTGATATTAATTAGTAGTACAAATAAAGCAGCTATCCTAAATAAAAGATAAAGATACATTTCATAAAAGAAAAAACTCATCTAACACATTTTGATGGAAATTTCCGGTTTCTATCTCTATCACATTATCATAAAAGAAAAAACTCATCTAACACACACACACACAGAGTAATTGCTCAGAAGAAATGGTCATCCAATTGTAGTTTGCATCTTGCAGTGGCCTTAAACAATATTCTGGAACCCTACCCATTATATGAGCAAAGCCTAAGCCCTACTAAGGACTAAGGGTCATAGTCTCATAGACTAATACTAGCTAACGTTCTTTGACGAAAGTGACCATCCAATTTGATGAGCATGCAAGAATAATAGGTATTGAGTAGTAACCCGTTGAGCTCGGGCCCACGTGAGCTTGAAGAATTTGCCATTATGGGTTGTCACTTGGCAAAGATTTAAAACGAACGGTTATACAAGGACTGAAAATAAATAAAAATGACAAATTACCTTTTGACGACAATGCCAAAGCCAAATGCAATCCATTTTTATATTTAGCTCTCACTCAACCTTTTAACTTTTAAGACTATTAGGGAAAGGAAAAATTAAAAACTATATATACTAGTTCAAAGTTCAATGGGCGTGAACTAGTAAAAACAGAAAGTCCCAAGGAATATAAAAATGGTCATGGGACACCATGCATCGGTACTGTCTGTGTCTGTCTATGTACTTGATGTCCGGCTCACATCCAGCAATAAGCATCACCAACCCAGTCCCACCAAGAGCTTGTTGGGCTAATAAACCCAAATCATACTCTTAGTATATATGTCCCCATGGAACACACAATCTTACCACAGCCCCACCCAATACTAGATTGTTGGGCTAATAAACCCAAATCATTTTCTTAGTCACAAGTCTCTATCCAGACGTACAACTATAATTTTTCCACAATTTAACTAAATTAGTTATTTCTTTTTTAATCATCCATACATGGAATTAGAACCATTAACTCACATTCCATCCTATATATTTCTAACATCTAAAGCTCACAAACAATTGAACAAGTTAACCTTCTCAGCCATGGTAAGTCGCAAAAACAGAACATACCAATGCTGCAATTTTGAAGACAAATACTGACAAAGATTGTTCTTCTGCCCATTCTGTTAAGGAATAATTATGTTCATCTCCTCAAATTTCATGTATTTCACCCAAACACCACAACCAAAATGAAATCCCATACTTCGTGTATGACTTCATATTTTAATAGAACAAAATATTCAAGTGACTAGTTTTCTATAATTTTGGAGTTTGTTTGCTAAATCAACTCCAAAAACAAGGCTTCTTGTTTGCTGGTCAGCCCAAGTTCATTTAGCGTCAAAGCACTCTCCCCATCACTAAAAGCACGCCTAGGGTATGGCCTCACCTGTACCACCAATGACATTATAACACGCACAATAAGTGACAATTCATATAAAATCATCTTTAAAATTCATTTTCCAAGATTTCAGCACACAAACAATTAGTGAACATTATTTTGCACTACGAGAAAGTAACCGTGTATCCAGCATAAACCGCAGTAATTAGAAAGCATAGGGTTCACTCCCAGAACTCAAAAGGCATATAGTATAGTACAGGGTGTACTTACCAGTCTGTAAGTGCTAGGTTTGACCACTCTGCCAACATCTATGAAATCAAAAAGAAACTGCAAAGCCAACAACGATGCATGTTCAGCAAAGAGATAAGTAATGGAGCAAAACAATCATGCTGTCACAGAATTTACCTGTAGCTTGTCAGACTTGCGAAATCGGCGTCCACGGCGGGTACCATCTGGCATCCGTACTAGAAGGGTAATAGCACTTTCATCATCTGATGCTGGTTCCTGAGGCAGAGAAGCTTCTTTTGCAGCTAACTGTCTCTCCAACTCCTGACAATAAGAATCATACAGAGTGCAGCAATAAACAACTTGGAAAGCAATTTTCACTTCAATGTCTTTTTTTTACATATAAGTAATCACTTCATATTCTTTACTGTCCAGAAAATAGCATAAACTAATAGTCAGGTGTAATTTGTTTCTTAAAAAAACTGGGATGTACTGATGAACAAACAAGCACGGTATGCATATATTGCATTAAAATCCGAAAATTGTAAGCACAACATAATGAATAACAACCTTAAACCATCTGGAAGAAAAAAAAGGGTATTGACAAACTAAACACATTCCTGCTATCTAACATAATTGAAATTAAATTCAAAAACATTTATCATCAAGGATAACCTCCCAAACCATAACTTAAACAGAGAACTTCCTATCTTATTAAAAGCTTTTGCTTCTGCAGTCACTTCCTATATGAAAGGAGAACAAAAAATCATAAAATGTATTATTAATTTCAAAGACAAAATCATGTTACTCTTAATAAAGTATAATTCAAATCTCAGTTTACCTACAAAACAAAAATCAGGGTAACCACAGTCAAGTATCATTAATAGACATGTCTACCAAAAAAAAAAAAAAAAAGATGGTCACATTTCTAGTTAAGTTCACCAAATATACCAGATATTGCTTATTCCGATATATGACACAAACGAAATGGATGTACTCTACCTAAATTACATACACAACCAAAACCAAGTTGTATTACAAAACTCTAACGAAACATAAATAACATTACCTGCTCCTCCTCCAATTTCCTGCGAGATTCTTCCTCTCTTCGTCTTTCTTCTTCACAAGCAGCTTGTCTAGCTGCTTCCTCTTCTAAACGACGAGCTTCAGCTTCCTCCATGGCCTTCAATTCTTTTTCTCTGTCAGCTTGCAAAGCTGCAAGATATTCATCATCCTGCACGCATCAGAATCATAGAACCAATGAAAGTTAAATTGCATTGCTTTTGGTGGCACAAATTTCAAACCTTTATTTATAGTCAGGGCCCCAAAGTAAAACCTGTTGTTCCCGTATCAAGCGCTGAGCAGCCAGAGAGGGTGATGGAGGACGAGGTATCCGATGGGGATAGTGACTTTCAGCATGCATAAACTGATGAGGTCCATATCCAAAATGATATCCAGTCCCTTCAGGAATTCCACCAAACATGGCAGCTTCCAGCATGACTGCTTCATCATGCTCCTCAGAAGAAATCCCTCCCCACTTCAATTTTGGGGGAAAAAAGGGTCAAAAACTAGTTGTAGCAAAACATTTGAGTAACTATGAATGATAAACTGAAAGCCGGAATTCTTATTGAGGTTTAATAGTAAAACCAATGTTATATTAAGTAAGATACCTCATCAGAAGGGAAGGCATTTCTATTTTGCTGTGGATGATTACCCACATCATGTCGTCCAGGACTTGATGGTGGGCTAGCCTCAATTACTTCAACATCGTCAGAGCCAAAAGACACACGCTGGGACCTATGCCTGACAAGAGGTTGCTCCTCCACATCTTCAGCATCCTCTTGGATGGATGAGCTTCCAATCTCCAACCTAGATTGATCACAATACCCACATCATATTTCCTCCTCCCAATAGTATAAATCAAATATCATGAATTAAGAAATGGTTCACCACCATTGTGGCTGGTAGAGAGAGAATCCATACACATTGTCAGGGCAAGAAACCATATATTGCCCTATGAGACAATGGATGCTTTAATCCCTCTTTAGTCCTTTCCTTTCCCTTTCTATGGTTACCTAACTTCAATACCAAATTAACTTGACCTGGAATCAGTGTACCAGGTAAAGCCAATATTAAGTTAAGCTTTAAAAGAATGAATTTTCACTCTTGATGGAACATAATGAATGATTGTTTCAACGCCACCTATATGCAAAGGGGTGAAAGCCTGACAGAGGCCAATGCTAAAGTAAGAAAGAAAGTGTGTGAACAACTACTGAGCAGCAACAAAGGACAGATACCTCCCATTCGATGCAGCAAATTCTCCTAGCTCAACCTCAGCTGGCTTAGAAGGCCCCACATTTGAAGCTACAGCAATTTCTCCTTGCTCGCGCAATGCTTTCTCTTGCTGTGCTGTCTGAAATCATTCAAAGTTAAAGGGGACCAAGATTTCATTTAAAATTCAAAGATAGAGAGAGTGTAAAAGAACACACCTTCAGGGACAATGAAACAACATGTGCAAGTTCAGCATCCTCCATGTGAGATTGGCTTTGTGTTGGAACTGGGTCAGCTAATTCCTGCGTCAAGATAGGTATGAATTTAGTACCGATAGAGAACATGGAGGCCATGCTTGGGGGCAGTGAATGTTAGCGTCACATACATTGTGTGCACCCTCAACCTCTCGTCTTGATGCCTCAATGGCAGCTCGAACCATCTCTTCTTCTATGTCATTACTAAAGTCAGGCAAATTCTCAATTTCAGGAGCACTTGGCCCAATATTTCTGTCATGAGAACCATCACCTAGAATATCAACCTTTTGTTCACCCCACTGTGCAGTTGAGGCAGCTGAAACATCCTCATTGTCTTCATCATCAATTATAACAGTCCCACGAGTATCTGGGCCATGTCCATGCACAGTTCCAGTGACATCCTCAATGGTAGGAGCAGGTCCAGAGTGACCGGCTGGCCGATTGTTATCTTTTACCTCTATGGGAATCTCCCTAACCTCTCTCGGATGCGTCACAAAGGGTGCACGGTTTGGAAAATCAGAATCAATATTGAAAATATTTCTACGGAAGTGTGTATCAAGAAGAGAATATGGATTTGTGTTTATAGGTGCAGAAAGAAGTGGTAAACGAGGTCCCTGTGGTTCAATTTCATCGACATCCATTAAGTCATCTTGTGGAGCAGCAACTGAGGCTTCATGCATGCTGTACATGAAAGAATGAATTTTGGCATCAATGCTAAGTAGGAAGCATGAATCATTGCAAAATGCAGTGTGTAATTATTGAAGAACCAAATTTGATACTTTTTGTCTTCTAACGAAAAAAAGATACTTTCTAAAATGATAAATAACAGGAAATAAAATAACTTACTTTGCTGGTGTGTTTCTATCTCCTTCAGTAAAATGTGCATTCACGGCTTCGTTGAGATTGCCGCCATGCTCCTATTTGTAAGCAAGATAACAGATATTGCAGACAAGTAAAAATTAAGAACTTAATTGCTAAACAATTAAAGTTACTCAAGAACTCGGTTGTATAAAACATAAAAGAAACCCGCTAAGAGGGTCCCAAGGACAAGTAGATAGAATGAGCTCATTACTCCATTTGTTATGATACTGGGTAAATATTAAAAATCTCATTCCAGGCTGGGGGAGTAAGTTTCGTTTCTTACTTTCAAGTTTTTACAATTATTCGAGTACAGCATACACTAATTGAGTTGCTTTGTAACTATGTTGGTCAAGCACTTGGGGTAAGGTTGTTTATGAAACACCTCTCCCAGAACCCAGACCCCTGCAAAAGAGGGAGCTTCGTGCACTGGGTACAACACCACTTTTGCTTCATAATTTTATTGAGTATATCAATATAACAAGTCATAAAAAAATACAAATTTAAATCCAACACCGTTAGAGGAAACCTTATTCATTTATCTTCCACCATATGAAATATTCGTAAGCCCATTTCTTTAATAACACTCAAATGCATAAATCACCATTGAAACGAAATTCATCAAGGACACCTAGGTCAGCCCAATACTAAAAACCAATCAAATATCTTTCTGGCAACACTCTCTAAAATTGACCAAACTACCTCAAGTCAATTATCATCAACAATAATACCATACCATCCCAAACAAACTAAAATCCCATCCCAATAAACCATAAACACGCAAAAATGTCAAATATAAACAAATTACCAAACTAAATTGCCACGAAATGCAGACAGAAACCCTAATCAAAGTCTGGGCTCAACATTAACGAAAATTTTCAAACACTTATATACGTCAAATTGGGAATCGAATTTTCCAAGCTTAAGAAAAATAAATTTAGATATATCTGAAAAAATTAATCTTAAAAAATTCATCGGTAAAACAATTTACAAAATTATAGGGAACAAAAAAAACAAAAAAAAAAAAAAAAACACCTCGAGTTTTTGAACAGCGATGGCTTCCGTCGCGCCTGTGATGTTTATGAAGGTATCAATTGCTTCCTGATTAGGCGTCGCCATTAAAGGTAAGAATTTATCGGAACTCAGAATTTTTACTGTTTCGGTGAGGAATTTTCTTTCGGTTTCTTGGAGAAGAAAGAAAGGAAATGCTTGTACTTTAGGGGAAGGAACTTTATATATGTGTGTAGTGTGGGAGTTAATTAAAAAAAAATGTTAATATGTTTTTTTTAAGGGAAATTGTTAATAATACTATTTAGTAGTAGGGTGTAGTGAAAAATAGTAAATACTTGTTATAGATATATGGTAAGGCGAAGCGTGAACGATTGAAAGTGCTTGGGTGCTTCAAGTTGTAACTTGTGAGGTGATCTCACCTTCTACAATCTTCTATGCAAAATAAATAAATAAATAAATAAAAGTATTTTATGTCATTGATATACATGTAACTATACTTACATGGTGTGTCGTGTAACTATAGGGGTGGAATTTTGTGTCACATGAAGTGTGAGACCCATTCTATATGAGTCAGGTATTAAATATGGAAGAATGTATCACCGCACATCTTTGTATAATGGTCGCTTCACAAATATAAGTACTCCATAGGAAACTTCACATACATATATACTTAAATTAAAGTAAAATAAACTTTCTATTTTGTATCAAAAATAAAATTATGGAAGAATGTACGTGAATTGAATTCATAATGGTGACACTAAATATCATATCCTTTTATGGAGGGTGTGTATGGATTGGATTGAGATAAGCTAATAAATTCTGAATCTAACTCATTACATGTGTAGAAATCAACCCAATTCAACCTACAAAGGTCAAGTTAGATTGGATTGGATCAGTGAGTTATGCTTAAATGTTTTTGTGCACGATTAAAAATAGGTATTCATGAATTATTAAAGCATTTAAAAAAAATTATTGCAAAATTAAGATATTCACTTTCATTTTCATAGTAGCAATCACTTTTATGAGCTTATCAAATTGTATGGACTCTCTTATTATTACTCCTATATAAATAATAAAATCCCCTTATTACCTATTGATGGTGCAAGAAAAACACCAAGTCAATCACTCGTCCATTTGGTCGTCCATAGCAATGTGCAGAGTGGAAAGCAAATAGTTGATACGTTCGTCCTTCCTTTACTGTCCTTCTTCTTCTTCCATTCACTCGTCCAATGAAGGACGAGTGAGCAGTGAACCTCGTCCATCCTTAATGGTGGACGAGGTAGGTTCACTTAAAGTTACACTCAACACACCTTCAACCAAGAGTCATGTTGAAAAGTCATATTGCTTGAAGCTCAACACAGGTCCCGAAGAGGTGACCCTTATGACGGTTAAGGAAGTTACCCTCTAAATCCTCTAAACTCTACGACGATTAGGAGAAATAACCGATTCCTAACGCTATATAAAGGCCCTTCTGTGCAGAGGTAAAGGGACTTTTTTCTCTTTTGGAAGATTATAGATAAGAAGTTAAGGAAGTCTTGAGGGCTTTTTTTTTTTCCTTCAATCTACTAACTTTACCATCGGAGAATTAAAGGCTGACTTCCACCGGTCTTCTCTGACTTTCTTTGGTTTTCCAGGACTCATTACTCAAGATCAAGAGCATCCGGAGATTTTTCAGCCCACTGATCCCTTAGAACTTATCAGTTGGCGTCGTCTGTGGGAATTGAAACGTAAAAAATCTGTTGTCATTGGGACTTAATTTATTAAGTTCTATAGTTTCTTTCTCTAATCAAGGGTTGAAATGGTTCGGACAAGATCTAGGGCAACGAGTCCAGGCCCTCAACATAGCAGGGACGCATCTAGTAACCCTCACCGTGACCGTCAGTCAGCACCCACCATGCAACCACCCTCATTCCAACATATGCAATTCATGGTTGCCGCTATGGTAGAATTAACTCGTCAAAACCAAGAGTTGGTTAGACAACTTGAGTTAAGGAAGCAGCCTCATGAACGGAATGCTAGAGAACGGGCCCAGAGTCAAGAGGAGGAAAGGAATGTTGAAACTGACAATCAGTCAAGAGGTACTGTTTCACGGAGGGTATCTCACTTAGAAAGAGAAATGGATCAAATGAGAAGGGTCATGGACGAGATGAGGGAAAACATGAGGAAAACAAACCCTGTGGAAGACTTAGTTCATAGGACTGATTCCCCTTTTGTGGCGTCCGTCAATACTCATCCTTTGCCACCTAAGTTCAAGATGCCTCCTTTAGATTCGTATGACGGGACGCGAGACCCTTTTGACCATATTGCCACCTTTAAAACTACTATGCATCTTCAAGGAGTTCCAGATGAAATAATGTGCAAAGCTTTTCCTACTACCTTGAAAGGACCAGCACGAGTGTGGTTCAGCAAAATACCTCCTAATACAGTGGCGTCCTTTGAAGAACTGAGCAAGTTGTTCGTCAACAATTTCATTGGAGGGCAGAGGCACCAACGTTCTTCGTCCAGTTTGCTAACCATAGAGTAAGGGGAGAATGAGAGTTTGCGGTCCTTCATCACGCGTTTCAACAGGGATGCCTTGGCGGTGGACGACGTGGATGATAAACTCCTCCTGGCAGCATTTTATAATGGCGTTCATTCTGATCTATTTATCCATAAGTTATATGAACAGGCGCCTCAAACTATGGTTGAGCTAGTTCATTCAGCCCAGAACTTCATGAATGCAGAGGATGCTATCATAGCCAAGAAGAGGAAGAGAGTTGAGAAGGTTGAAGCCAACACAACGCGTCAGTCGGAACAAGTTCCTCATCCTAAGAAGGGACGGACGGAAGATAAAAGGGATCGAGAAAAGAAAGCAGGCCCTTCAGCACGAAATCAACAGTATACCCCCTTGAACATGCCACTTGAGCAAGTTCTTATGCAAATTAAAGACGAGCCTTCTTTGAAGTGGCCAGAAAAGATGAAGGGGGATCCCAACAAGCGCAATCGGAACAAGTATTGTCGTTTCCATAGAGATCATGGGCATGATATGGATAAATGCTTTGATTTGAAGCAGCAAATTGAAAATTTCATCATGCAAGGAAAGTTGAGAAATTTCCTTGGACGAGACCACAAGGATGAGAAATTGAAGGCAAAGGTAGAGGAGACATCACGACCACCGCTTGGAGAAATAAGAATCATCCTAGGGGGAAGTCCTACAGGACAGTCGTCCAAGTCGAAGAAGGTATATTTGAAAGCAGTACAGAACGTTCAACTCTCTGGATGATTACCAAGTGAGAGAACTACGGATGAGCAAACGATTACCTTCACGGACGAGGACGTAGAGAAAATCCACCACCCCCATGACGACGCTATTGTCATTACTCTCCTTATTGCTGATTACAAGACCAGAAGGGTGTTGATAGACAACGGAAGCTCGGCTGATATTTTTTATTATCTAGCCTTTCAGCAAATGAGGTTAGGACGAGATCGGCTGCGACAAGCAAGCTCCCCTCTAGTGGGATTTTAGTGGAATGAAGATACAACATGTGGGCAGCATTTTGTTACCAGTGATAGTGGGGGCATATCCGCAGCAAGTTACCAAGGAGGTGAACTTCCTTGTGGTTGATTGTTCGTCCTCTTACAATGCCACAATTAGGAGGCCAACTCTAAATAGGTGGAAGGCCATAACATCTACCTACCACTTGTCAGTCAAGTTCCCGACAGAGCATGGGATAGGCCAAGTACAGGGAGACCAACTAACGGCAAGAGAGTGTTACCTGGCCATGTTGGCTGCGGACGAGCAAATTCAAACAATGACTATTGAAGAAAAGAAAGTTATGGCAGAACCTATTAAAGCGTTGGAAGATGTTCCTTTAGATGATAATAATGCGGGGAGGTGTACCAGGATTGGGGAAGATTTGGAAGCAAAGATCAAGAAAGATCTCATTTGTTTTTTTGAAAAGAAATAGGGATGTGTTTGCATGGAGTCACGAAGATATGCCGGGTATAGATCCTAGTGTCATTACCCACCGTCTGAGTGTATGCCCTTCCTCCAAACCAGTGTGACAAAAGAAGAGGGTGTTTGCCCCAGAGAGAGACAATGCTGTTAAGGAGGAAGTTCAGAAGCTGATTATGGCGAAGTTCATTCGAGAGGTATACTATCCTGAGTGGTTGGCCAACGTAGTTATGGTCAAAAAGGCGAATGGCAAGTGGAGAATGTGCGTTGATTTCACTGACCTAAACAAGGCTTATCCAAAGGATAGTTACCCGTTACCACGCATTGATCAGCTGGTAGATTCTACTGCAAGCCACAAATTACTCAGTTTCTTGGACGCTTTCTCTGGGTACAATCAAATTCGGATGGACGAAGCAGACCAAGAGAAGACGTCCTTTGTCACCAGTCAGGAATTATTTTGTTATGAAGTGATGCCTTTCGGTTTGAAAAATGCTGGAGCAACATACCAACGATTGGTCAATCATATGTTTCGTCCACAGATCGAGCGGAATATGGAAGTCTATATAGACGACATGTTGGTAAAAACTCAGGATGAAGACAGGCATCTGGACGACTTGCAGGAAACATTCAATATATTGAGGCATTATCACATGAAGTTAAACCCTAGCAAATGTGCTTTTGGAGTATCATCAGGAAAATTCCTGGGGTTTATGGTCTCCTACAGAGGAATCGAAGCAAACCCTGATAAAATCCAAGCAATATTGAATATAAAGCCTCCGAGCAGTGTTAAAGAAGTCCAATCACTTACCAAACGAGTCGCCGCCCTCAACAGGTTTGTTTCCAAAGCTACTGACAAGTGCCTGTCATTTTTTAAGGTTCTTAAAAAAGCATTTGAATGTACTGACGAGTGTCAGAAAGCCTTTGAAGATTTGAAGACATACCTCACCAAGGCCCTTTTGTTAAGCCCGTCCGTGCAAGGGGAAGAGTTGTATTTATATCTAGCAGTCACCTCACATGCTATGAGTTCAACATTAGTAAGGGAGGAAAACAACGTACAAAGGCCTGTGTACTATACCAGCACAGCACTGAGGGGAGCAGAAGGACGATATCCGTTAATGGAGAAATTGGCTTTTGCATTGATAACAGCCTCCAGAAAGCTAAGGCATTACTTTCAAGCTCACATCATTAATGTCATGACAGATCACCCACTCAAGAAGGCAATGAACAAACTAGAGGCTGCAGGACGTTTGATCCAATGGGCCGTCGAGCTCAGTGAGTTTGACATAAAGTATCAACCGAGGCATGCCATAAAAGCTCAAGCTCTGGCAGATTTCATTGCAGAGTTTACTTTGAATTGTGACGAGGTGGGTGAGAAGGAAAGCATTAAGTGGGTGGTTTATGTGGATGGTTCGTCTACACAGTACGCAGGAGGAGTAGGTGTGGTGTTACAATCTCCAGAGGGAGACAAATTAAAACATAAGGTTCGTTTGCAGTACCAGAAAACTAATAATGAAGCCAAGTATGAAGCTCTTCTCAAAGGGATGGAATTGGCTAAGTCCGTTGAAGCAGAGTCACTCCTCGTCCTGGGAGATTCTCAGCTAATCATAGGCCAAGTGAATGGCGTGTTTGAAGCCAAGGAAGAGCGGATGAGGAAGTATCTAAACAGAGTAATGCGCCTTGTTAAAAAGTTTGAGGAAGTGAACTTCGTTCAGATCCCAAGGGAAGAAAACATGGAAGCTGATGCTTTGGCGAAAGAAGCCTCAGCGAGCGAAGCCGTAGACGAAATTGATGAAATTCAATATATGCCAAGTATAGACATCCCAGAAGTACAACAGGTAGAAGGCAGGACAAGTTGGATGACTCCAATTGTGTCGTACCTAAAAGATGGACGACTCCCAGAAGAGAAGGACGAAGCAAGAAAGCTAAGGGTAAGGGTAGCCAGGTACGTTCTAATGGACGAGATTTTTTATAAAAGAGGTTTTTCCCAGCCTTATCTAAGGTGTTTGGCATCGGACGAAGCAAACTACATAATAAGGGAAATCCACGAAGGAGCGTGTGGCAATCACTCAGGAGCCAGATCACTCGTCCACAAAATCGTCCGTGCAGGGTATTAGTGGCCTAGCATGCAAGCTGACGCTAAGGCCTACGTCAAGGTCTGCGACCAATGCCAAAGGTTCAGCAACGTCCCCAGGCAACCATCAGAGTATTTGACTCCAATGACGGCCCCCTGGCCTTTTGCACAATGGGGGCTAGACATTCTAGGTCCATTCCCACTGGGCGTGAGACAAATGAAATTCCTCGTGGTTGGTATTGATTATTTTACCAAGTGGGTAGAAGCGGAATCCTTGGCTAACATTACGCAACAGAATGTCAAAAACTTCGTGTGGAAGAACATTGTGTGCAGATTTGGAGTACCCAGGGTACTGATATCGGACAACGAATGACAATTCGATAATGCACTTTTTAGAGATTTTTGCCTACATTTCGAAATTCAAAATCACTACTCCTTACCAGCCCACCCACAAGCTAACGGCCAAGCAGAAGTTGCAAACCGATCCTTGCTAAAGTTAATCAAGACTCGGCTTGAGGGGGCTAAAGGAGTATGGCCAGATGAGCTACCGGGTGTTTTGTGGGCATATAGAACGACAACAAGAACTCCTACAGGGGAGACTCCTTTCAAGCTAGCCTATGAAACAGAAGCAGTCATACCTGCAGAAGTGCATATGGCTAATCATGGAGTGGCAGCGTATCAAGACAAAGATAATGAGGAGCAACTCCGTTTGAACCTTAATCTCATAAACGAGGTAAGGATGGACGCTGAACAAAGGATGGCAAGGTACAAAAACCTTATGGCTAGGCAGTATGATGCAATGGTGAAGCCAAGGCGTTTTAGCGTAGGAGACCTCGTTCTAAAAAGGGTTTCCCTAGCAACAAAGAACCCAGCTCACGGGAAGTTGGGACCAAATTGGGAAGGCCCCTACAGAGTCGTCAACTGCAAAAGACAAGGGTCCTATTACTTGGAAGCACTGGATGGGAGGAAGTTAGAGCATCCTTGGAATGTAGAGCACTTGAGGAAGTACTATCAATAAAATGCAAGCTTAGATGAACATGACTTCGAACGAGTCTGAAGACTACATAAACTATTCTACATAAAAGATTGTTTATTTAATTTGTCTTATTGTTGTGTTAAGGACAAGTTTATGGTTTAGTTTGTGTTTGGTTTTCTTTTAAGGCAGGCATTAGTTTCTTAAAACATGTCTCGTCTATGAACAATGTATTGTGAACAATATTTGTGGAATGTACATAATATTGTGTAAATCCATGATTCAAGCACTGTTTTTTGTTCATATTGACTTGAAAACAGCTGAAAAGCTTAAAACGAGAAAATTCTCTGGACGCAGAGATGTAATCTCAAGTTTTCCTTAGTAAAGGATGAAATAAAGCATTCTCGTCCAAAGCTAAGGATGAGATAGAGCTGGCACATCAAATTACAAGCAAAACCAGGGCATGCTCGTCCATAGAATGGGGGAGGGTAGAAGATGATACCTAATCATACCATGGACGAGGGACAACATGGGCGTTTTGAACTTGTTTAAATCACCTACTTCAAAGAAAAGGGTATCTCATAGACGAGATAAAAGCACAGGCAAGTCTAAGGACAAGTAGTGCCTATTTACTTAAACCATTTCGAGTGAAGTTTTTGTTATCATTTTACATGGATAAATTACACTCAAGTGAGAATTCCAATAAAAATGGTTTGAGTTTGTGTATAAAATATAAATTACATATATTTTCTTAAAAAAAAAAAAGAAAAAAAACAAACAACGAAGTCATCAAAGTATTTTCTAAGTTGAGGCATCCGGATTGGGGTCGTCCTGAGGCTGAGTTGTGGCATCGTCCTCAATGTTGGCGTCCTCAAAGTCAAGATCAAGGAGAGAGCTAGTGGTGGTAGGGTTCAAATTAAGCATGATAGAGCTGAAGTCCACATCAGGAAATTTCTCAACAGCGTCTATCCTGAAGTCTTCAAACCTTGCTGCGTAGTTGGTGTCCAAGGCATCTGTGTATTGCTTAGACGCTTTAAATTCAGCCACTGCATCCTCCTTGGCTCTGGAAAGGAGAATGCTTTGCTCGTCGCTCTTCCTTTGTAAATCTTCAAGACGAGCATCTTTCTCTACAACATTAACCTTCAATTCCTCAACCAAAGCTTTAAGATCCTTCGCCTCCTCCGTCGTCTTGGCAGCTACCTCAGCCCATTGCCTAGCCTCTTCCTTTAGCTCCTGTATCCTCGTCTCCAGTAAAATCCTCGTCTTGTCCAACCTAGTGGCCTGTTTGGACACGGCTATAAACTTAGACATGCCCTGAAAAAGTCAACAAACACTTTTAGTTAAAAAAAAAAAAAAAAGAGAAGAAAAATGTACGTTTAGTCAAGACGAAGGAAGAAATTTTACCTTGAAAAGGTCATGAACACCAGAGTGTTCAAAATCCTTCAGGAACATGTCATAGTAGACGTTTATGTCCTCGTCTGTCACAGCACTTTTAAAATGCTCCCAGGCCAAATCTTCATTTTCAATGATATTAGAAGGGGCCTTTTAGGATGGTTGAGACAAGGAAGGCACGGCTTTAGAGGAAGGAGTCTTGGACGGAGTAGACTCCACAGGAGTGGACGAGTCAACATCATAAACTTTGGCAGGTTCCTGGGACGACGGAGTGGGCTTGATTATCTGGGACGAGCCGTGCTTAACTTTTTTACCACGCCTGCTGGGGAGATTCTCCAAGTCCAAGTGTTTGGAGATGGTTTTCCATTTTTCCCCAGTAGTAGGACGAGCTTGGCGTCCAGGCTCAAGACGATTCCCCTCAACACCTACTTCCTTTCCCTTGTTACCCCTCATGGTTGCCATTCCTGTAAAGGGACGAAGAGAATTTACTTGGAAAGATGAAAATAAAAGATGCAAGGAATACAAAAATTTAATACTTACTTTTTCTCACTGTAATCTCGTGAGCAAGTGCGATGTCAGATGGGTTAGGACCTAACCCCTACTTAGCTAGTCGTCTGAGGTTGACCAAGGAATGAAAATCCCTGTCTACGTGTAGACGAGCCCTGTAGACGCGGTCACGGTGCAACTTGCTCAAAGTGGGACAACTAACAGCTGCAATGGAATAAACTAAGGTTAAATGAGATAATAGTAAGTAAAAGATAAGAGAGAAGAAGGGGAAAGCTAGGGGACTTACCTTCAGGACGAAGGTTCCCTAGGTCCCCAATAAAACGACCAAAAGAATCCCGGCCAACGTCTACGGGATTTCCAGCCCAAAATCCAGAGACGAAGAAAAACTCCGTCTTCCATTTTCTGTCAAACGAGGCCAAGGATTTTACCAATCTACAATCTTTACTCCTGGCTGTGAACTGATAAAAGCTAGGAGATTGATGAATCTCTGAAAGTTTGTAGCAGTAGAGGAACTCGTCCACAGTAATAGGACGATCTCCTCCAAACACTTCCCTCCACAAAATTTGCATAGAGATGATTAACCTCCATGCATTTGGGTTGAACTGACACACCCCTAAACCTAACCTAAATAGCAGTTCTCTGGTAAAAGAATTTAAAGGAAATCTAAGACCTCCAAGGAGGTAGGCCTCGTATACACCTATTCCAAAATGAGGGTTGCAACACCACTCTCCACGGACGGGTAATCTAGGATTAAACTCGTTTGGGATTTGGTACCACTCTCTAAGATTATTTAATCTTTCCTCGTCCGTCTTTGAGGGAATATCTACAGCGCAACTATATACAGTTACCTCCGTCTCGTCCAAAGGACTGGATGGAGGGATGGAAGACGAGGTACCTACCTGGGACCCTATAGTTTTCCTAAGTTGTTTTTGTATTACTTCTAAAGGAAGCCCAGGGACCCCTGAGACATACTCCTCGTCAGTAGTGTTTCCCCTACTGCTACTACCACTAGTATCACTAGAGTTATTACTGCTCTCGTCGTAATACTCGTCTATGGCTTTTTCTGTACTATCGCTAGACGAGGAAATGGTGATTGCAAACATTTTCTAAAAAGAAAATTTTTGAAAACCTAAAAGATGAAGAGAGAGGGAATACCTGGCTCTAGGACGCACTGAAACTATGGACGCGAGAAACTCTTAGACGAGGCTCTAGACGATAAAGGTCAAGGAGGAAAAATCTCAGAAGTGAGAGGGTAATGGGGGCATTCCACTATTTATAGATGGTTGACCTGAGCATATGAAATGACACGATCAATCAGACGCTGACACGTGGCCCTCGTCTCGAAAAAATGAATTGACGAAATGAATTATCAATTAGATTGTGACACGTGGCATCTATGATCGTTAGAAAAAGCTCATCCATCCAGAGGAGTAAACTACTATACTTTCTTGGACGACACATGGACAAGGGGACAACTGATGGTGCAAGAAAAACACCAAGTCAATCACTCGTCCATTTGGTCGTCCATAGCAATGTGCAGAGTGGAAAGCAAATAGTTGATACGTTCGTCCTTCCTTTACCGTCCTTCTTCTTCTTCTTCCATTCACTCGTCCAATGAAGGACGAGTGAGCAGTGAACCTCATCCATCCTTAATGGTGGACGAGGTAGGTTCACTTAGAGTTACACTCAGCCCACCTTCAACCAAGAGTCATGTTGAAAAGTCATATTGCTTGAAGCTCAACACAGGTCCCGAAAAGGTGACCCTTATGACGGTTAAGGAAGTTATCCTCTAAATCCTCCAAACTCTACGACGATTAGGAGAAATAACCGATTCCTAACGCTATATAAAGGCCCTTCTGCGCAGAGGTAAAGGGACTTTTTTCTCTTTTGGAAGATTATAGATAAGAAGTTAAGGAAGTCTTGAGGGCTCTCTTTTTTTTTTTTCCTTCAATCTACTAACTTTACCATCAGAGAATTAAAGGCCGGCTTCCACCAGTCTTCTCTGACTTCCTTTGGTTTTCTAAGACTCATTACTCAAAATCAAGAGCATCCGAAGATTTTTCAGCCCACTGATCCTTTAGAACTTATCACCTATAATAATAATAATAATAATAATAATAATAATAATAATAATGTTTAGCAACTTTCATGTATGATTTATCTAAAATTGTGCAATTCTTAAATTCTATAGTCCCAAGAAATTTGACCAAACACTTACCGCATTTGATAGGATTGAGTGATTGACTCAACCTTGGATACCTTTTATTCCTTTCTCAGATTTCCCAACGTGAGGAAGTGGTTAACCCACATGACTACCAACCCATCACCTCGTCAATTCAAGAACAAAGTTTGGTATTTATTCCATGTCCAAAACAAGCCACTCCTCAATTTCTATTTTTTACTGCCAATGGTTCGGGTTTTAATGTTCTGTCTCTATACAAAATCATGTGAGTTTGGTTTATAATTAGTAATGTGTTTTATTACCAATTAAAATTTCGCACAATGTATGCATGGGAATAGAATCATTTCCCCCAAAATGAAAATATCTTTTTTAAATTATTCATCTTTTTTGGTTATCATGTCTATTTTCAATCCTGTTGGCAACATTGAGGAAATAAGCACAGAAAAATGGAATTCCATTCAATCATTTCGTGGTAATTTTTGTTGGTAAATAGGATTGGAAACTAGTTGAGTTGCATATTAAAAGTTCAAGTATGTTTATTTAATTTTATTTTAAACACAAATTGAACTAAAGCTTATCATCAAATAAGATGAGAAATTCAATTTTGGTTCATTTTTTTGTCAAACAAACTTCTTGATTTTTTTTTTCCATATGTAATATAATAATGTTTAAATTTCTTACCCCTTCACAAATATGAATTTTACAACAAATGAAATCTATATTATCCATAAACTATAAATACTAATTTGATATTATTTATACTTATTTACAAATTGTTAGTACATTTTAAATTAAATATGTTGAAACTCAAAATAACTGAAGATGAATAAAGAGATAAATTATAATTTGTTAAAAAAAGAGTTACTTGTATGTAAGTTAGATTAAATAAATTAAGAGAAGTTTTCTAAATTAATAAATAACATGTAGGTTATGTGAAGGGTTGGAAGACTATATATACGGCTATGCTATGAACTAATTTCATATCAAGAGTGAATGAAGAAAATAGTTAAAAGTAAAGAGTGTTGTGTGAGAGAGTGAATTCAATAGTATTCCTAAATACTTGAGAAATTTCGGGCCAAAGAAAGGTGTTCTTCTGGTGGAGCTTTGGGCTTGAACACTTTGTGCAGAAGCTGTTCTAGCCATACAACATTTGTTGGGCTGTTGTATCTTGGGGGAAACAAGTCAGAGAAGGTTTGCACTGGTTACAAAGATTAGCCAACCAAGGGCTTGAGTCTCCTTAAAGAGAGCGAGTGCCGCGCCTCAGTCCAAATAGTGTTGTGTAATTTCTCTGTTTAAATTAATAATATTCAGCGTACTATTCAGTTTCTCTTAGTGTTGTTTCCATTATTATTGTGTTTGCACCAACACAAATTTACACAATCCATTCTTAAGTTTATATAAATTATAAATACACTTCTAGATAGGTATACAATTAAATCAAGCTTGCATGTTCACAAACATATTATTATGTTTGAACTTGGTTTGTTTGCTAAACAAACGAACATAAGTAGGTCTTTTTTCAAATTGAGTTCAAGTTGCTCATAGATAGATTGGTTCACTAACAACCCTAGTAAGTCTCAATTTGAAATAATTACTAAGCACTTGTCCATGTAGGTTGGAGAAAATATATTGTTAAGAAATTTTCAGTTGAAAAGGAGAAAATATTTTGCTAAGAAAATTTTAGTTGAAAAGGTTTTAAATAGAGTTTGTTTTATTTTGAAGCCGTTCTTAGACCACTTAGATCACCCCAAAAGAACGAAAATAACAAATAATAATTCTAAAAATGATATTTGTCAAACTTAATTACTTGAGTTGATATTTTTAAGAAAGTTAATTTTAAAATCAAAATTCAATCCAATTCAAGATACCTAAAGAAAAGATTTTTACCTGATAAGGATCTAGAAATACAAATATGCTTGGATTTATTAGTTATAAGACAATACTATTAGCTTTGATTTCATTAAAAAAAAATTACTATTAGTTTAGACCATAATTTTATCCTTACAATATATATATATATATATATATATATATATATATATTTTAGAGTTAACAAAAATTTAAAAATTAATATTGATAATGTTAAATTCAGGTAGGTGTGTTTATTGTGTATTGCGTATGTATTTCATCTTATATAAAAATAAAAAAAATAAAAAAGGAAACTTGGAAGGATCAAGTTTGAGGTTATGATCATAGCCTCCTTGAGTACTTGTCTAGATTCATTGTATGATTCACATTAAATTTTAAATATTTAAAGGTGTACTCTATCATTTCATTTAATGACACTCTCTACATTATTAAATTTAGGACATTAATAAAATGAGAATAATATGTAATGGGTTGACACTTGTATTTAGTGCTTTTTTGCATTGGACATGATATGATTTGATAATTATGCAATTTACATATCTCTTAGTATAACAACATATTACTTAAAAAATATATATATATATATATATATATATATATATATATAGTATATATTATATGCAATCTACAACTATCTTACTATAGTAACATATCACTTAAATAATTTTTTATTATTTTATTTTATAAAATAGCAGTATTGTTTATGACGCCATTTCATATAAAATCATATAATTTAATGAAAGTCTCTACATTATTAAATTAGTCTCTACATTATTACATATAGAAAATTAATGAAATGGGAACAATCTTATTCTGCAATCTACAACTTTCTTAGTATCATTTAAAAAAAAAAAAAACATATGTTAATAGACTATATATAAAAATTTATTAAATAAAAAAAAAAGTTCCGTTTGGTATATATATTTAAATAATAATTTTCAGTCTTTTTAAAAATATGTATAAATAAAAAATTGTATAAAAATATATATAATGTTAATTAAAAACTGAAAATATGTGTTTAAATACATATATAAAAAATATATCAAAAGTCGAAAATAATTGTTAACTTTTTCCAAAAAATAAAAATAGAAAAACTATGGGTCTACGACACCGTTTCATATAGATAGACGATCCCTTTGAAGTTAAAACTTAAAACTGAAAAAGTAAAAGTTAGGAGCTGGGACTTGCTCCCTCGCCGGTAGTCTCTCTCTTTCTGGTCAGGTCAGGTCAGGTCAGGTCCGGAGGAAATGGAAGCTAAAGAGCAAAGCAAGAAGAAGGAGTCATGGTATTGGAATTGGTTGATAGGGTCAGTGGCATTGAGAGTAATACTCATATACTTTTCCAATAACCTCAATCTCGCTTCTCGCCCCGAAATCTCCACTCCGCTCACCAGCCTTCGCCGCCGTACTCTCTCTCTCTCTCTCTCTTTCACCGTTAATTCCAACCTTAGATCTTTAATTTAATTTAATTAGATTTTGTTTTGTAGTGGCCGAGGGTTACTGGTTGAAGCAGTCATCAATGTCTCCCTACGCAGGTTCTTATATTTTTAATTTCTTTTTTTCTTTTTGATTGTTTGATTTGAGAATTTTGTTGTTGTTGTTGAGATTTTTGTATTTTGACAGGATCTATGTACCATGGTTCTCCATTGCTACTCTCACTTCTTGGCCCACTCACTGCCAAAAGGTTACCACATTGCCCTTGCTTACACCATTCATTAGCTTTAACTAATTCATCTTTTCTTTTCTTTTTTTCATTATTAATTTAATGCATACTTTATTGGGCGGTGCAGAATTGAAGGGCAACCTGATCATATTTTGTGCAGGTAACTAATATGTGTCTCTCTTCTTCTTCTTTTTTGTTTGCTGTTTGGCTCCTGTATTTATTTTATTATCTTTATCATCTTTATATTTCGCTATGTCTGTTTTAAATTTTAATCATCTGAAATTTAGTCATAATTGTCACTCATTTGAAATGAATACATTATGTGTTACATTTTTGAGTGCTTGCATACACAGACGCCTGCGCGCGCGCACAGATTTTCAGGGTTTTGGTGCATTTGGTTTTGCTTAGTGGTGTTTTTGTGTTTTTTATTTGCTTTCAAATATGATAACCAACACCTGAGGATGTAAACTTGGCGCTAATCTATCCTAATTAAATTGGAGTGTGTTGCCTGTCAATCAAAATGGAGCAGTATGGTAATTCTATTATGATTTTCAATTACCAACTTGTGCCTTTGCATTTGTGATTGAAATGTGGGCAACAAGCATTGACTTCTATCTGATTTGTTTGTTGCATGTACTATTCCAAGCAACTTGGATGTTACTCCCTTTTCTTTGTTCCTTATTTAGCCTATATTGTACATACGATGACGCAGTTAATATCAACACACCCTTTGGATACAGTTTGGTTTTCGTGATTGCAGATGTTGCGAGTGCCATGTTCATTCGTGCTACTGGTCGGAATCTTCAGATTGCTTATAGTCAGAGTTTGAAATTTCTAGACCTTGTTAAATTATCAGAAAAGTCAGGTAATTATAATAGTTAAAGGGTTTTCCAAGAAAAATCATTTTAGATAAAGAATGTTGATACGAGAAGCACACTAGAGAAGAATAGACACCTGAATCAAGCTATTTAACTTACAAACTGTAGGGCAGCAAAAAAATGGCACATTTGATAGATTTAGTGTGTAACTGAGTTGTTGATGTTGAAAATTGAGATGCAAGATAAAAAAATTTGTGCATTTGATAGATATAATGGTTACCCTATTAACTCATAATTAAGTTTCAACAGTAGTGTTGGCTTAGATATGTCAAAGAGGAAAATTACGTCTGGGGCTGTTTTGTATATGATTTGAGTCGTGTTCAGCTGAAATGGTATAGGAAGATATGTGCTAGTGAAGTCTTTTGAGTAGAGTACAGTAAAATTTCATCATAATGCACTGTTTATGTTATTTAGTCCCCATCCGCTTGCAATCTCTTTTAAATTGCTGGGAGGATAGAGAAAAAGAAAGAAAATTGGAACCTTCTAAGAAACTTTATTCATTATTTTTTTTTAATGCCATCTATATAAGTAACTATATTCATTAAAATTGCCCCCTTCTCATCTTTCACAAGCTGATGAACTGCAGTATTCATGTTGTTTTCAGATATCCTTCCTTCTGGAGATATTGCTGCTCTTGTCTACTTATGGAATCCTTTCACAATAGTTGCATGTGTCGGTTTGTCCACATCCCCAGTTGAGAACCTGGCCATCGTTTTGTCCCTTTACGGAGCATGCAGACGTAAGATGCTAACAATAGTTGTATTGTACATAAGTTCCTCATTGTGTGTGTAGTAATTTTTGCTTTCAAGTTTGTTCATGAGAAGTGAAATATATTTCCTCAAATGATCATAATAGTGACCTCAAACAACAGACAAAAAAGGAATTAAAAAGGTGAAAAAACCAAATCTCTTCTTGTGGTGATGATCCTAATGTTTTATGTTTTCCATGTTTTTATTCTCTAGTAGTAGCTGATTTATTTTGATTTAAGGCTTGTGTTGAACTCAAAACATTTTTGAGTTTGGTCTTCGCTTAGCATTTTTTTATATGCTTCTTTTGATATTTGCCTGCATTTTTTGCATTTTGCACTTAAATCATTTATTCTGACTAAAATTAGCTCAAGTAGCAATTGAAAATTTGCCTGGCTGGAGATGTCTTTAATTCACTCAAAGTCATGTAGGCATTGAATTGATAGGCATTTCCTATGCAAGAGGCTGCCACCTAGGTACTGTTTCTGTGACATGAAGTTATAGAAAATATTATTTTCTTATTACAAAAGTTGTGTCTTACTGTGCTAATGAGCTCTAGTTCAAATGGCAGTGGCACTTCTTCCTCACAATAATGGGGTGGAGGAAAAGGTTGTTGGTTCAAGAGCCTAACTTAGCAATTATAACTAAAAAAATGAAGAAGTGTCTCTACTTCCTAGTAGTTCATATTGAATGTTTATAATGGTGGAATCATACACATAATTATCGTTGGATCGAACTCTCTTATGACTACATAGAATTTTCAATTGCCTCTGGTATTGTAATCCCTACTGAGGAAGTAATGATCAATTGGTTCATCCCTTCATTGTAAAGATTTGACATGCCATGTCATATGGTGATTGTACAATGCAAGAACATCCAAATCACATGCACTAAGTGCTTTTTTTTTCTTGATAGTATTATTTATTGATTGTCCTTTCATGAAACATCTTCACGATAAAATTTTTCTTAATGGTATTATTAGCATGACATATAGAAAAATGGAGATGTCTTTGAGGCATCTTTCTTTGGAAACTTTTTGCTTGCTTTTAAATGTTGTTTATCTGATGGAATCCAGGAATAGCTCCTTTGGCAGCTTTTGGATGGATCATGGCGACACATCTGTCCCTGTATCCTGTGATTCTGATTATTCCGGTATCCCTTTCTTTGCCTTATAGTGTTTGATGGAAACAGTAAAGCCTTTAAAAGACTCATGAACATGTTCTTTAAATTTCCAATACATGCAAATTGGTTCTATATCATTCAGTTTTGTTCCAGATGATTCTTTTATTAGGATATGGTCCAGATACTCCTCCTAGGAAATTGTTCCTGCAAAGAAAATATGTTGAAGTTGGAGATACTCCCCCAAATGATAGATGTCAGCAAGAGGAAGCAGTTGATCAACCTGAACTCCCATATGTTTTCTCATGGAGACCAGTGATACATTTCTTATTCTGGACTTCTTTGTGGTTGGTCTATGTGTTAGTTCTATGTGCTGTATCTGTTAAACAGTATGGTGGTCTCTGGGAGTTGTTTAAAAGGTATATGTTGAATAGCATAATAATCTTTATAGGTGCTTTTCATTGTCATGTAATCATATTGCCTTGTTTTCGAAGCAAGTAGCTAAGTACGGAGCAGTATGTGCAATTTATTTTACTGTGTTTTTAATGATGCACAAAGTAGATTATGTAGATGTCACTTGAGGATGTGACTTCTTTTCTGGGTCAAGAATCGAATAGCAGGTGCATTGCTATAGTAGCTGGCAAATCTGAATTGAATCAAGCACTTAACTTGGCTGCTCAAGATATCTCAGAGATGCCTTGCTCTGATGATGTTATCTTGAGAAATTTCTGGTGTATATGAGCACAAGTAGTTCTAATAAACTTAGTGAAGATCATAGAATACTGAGGCAAGAGCTGCTGCATAGAAAAATAAAATCATGCACTAGGAGTCTTGTTCATCTATTGTCTGTTGCCTTAAAATCATGCTATAGACGATTTGTGTACCATAATCTTTTGGCTTCTGTTAAATTGCTTGGGATAGAAGATTTATGTACCATAAAGATTTTCACTTTATGGTGTAGAAATCTGTCTTAGTTTCCTTATACACATTGCTGGCTTTTTCAGAACGTATGGGTTCATGCTCACCGCGCAAGATCTATCTCCTAATATGGGTGTCTTATGGTGAGCCTGAAAATATCTCTAATTTAATGTGGTCTAATTTAATCCTTTCTTTAAGTATTTGGACTTATAAATTCTTTTCTCTGATGTTCTACTGCAGGTATTTCTTTGCAGAAGTTTTTGACTTTTTCAGAAATTTCTTTCTGATAGTTTTCCACGGGAATATTCTATTTATGATACTGCCATTAGCCGTACGACTGAAACACCGTCCATTCTTTCTAGCTTTTGTGTACATTGTGATCTCCGCGATGCTTAAGTCTTATCCGTCTGTGAGTTCTTCCTTATTTGAATTATTTACCAGGATTAAATATTTTTTTGTGTGCAATTTGACCCATAGATATGAGAAACTTTGTTCTTTCAGAACACTTAACAAAAAATGAGGTGACCCAATAGATATGTAATTGTTTTTTTCCACCTTTTCTGAATTATGTTAGGAATCTAATTCGCTCTTCCCTTGCCCCTTTTATGTTCAAATTTTGATTAGGTTGGAGATTCAGCTCTGTACTTGGGACTGTTGGGGTTGTTTGTTAATGAACTTGCAGGCAAGTTAGCAGGTTCTCTTTTGTTACTGACCTATTTAGACATGGTTTGGTATCTTTAACTTTCTACCCTCCTTGACATGCAGATATGAAATTCACTTTCTTCCTGTTCTGTGGTTACATCGGGGTTTCTCTCCTTAGCCCTGTGATGCACAACCTATGGATCTGGAGGGTATGGCTCTTTGAAGCTGATCTCAATGTTCAAACGCATAAATATTTTTCTTTTAGATGGTAACTTGTTTAATTGAATTTGCAGGGCACTGGCAATGCAAACTTCTACTTTGCAACTGCAATGGCTTATGCTTGCTTGCAGGTTTGTTTATTTATAGTGAATTATATTCTTTCCTTGATGTAAACCTGATAGTATCTGTAGGAAAGTATAAGATAATTCAGAATTGTAGCTTTACTTATTAAAACCAAAACGGAGTTGCAGTTGTCATGTAGGAAATAAAAAGCTGACATTTGGTTTATTTCATAATGGTAATTTATAGTGGAGTTGAGCCTTGAGAGGAAATCAGTCATCAACATCGTGATTCTATATATCAACCAAGCTTTGAGCAATTAGTTTTTTATTTTTTATAATTCAATAATCACAATGGAGGTGGGGGCATTTGAACCTAGTTGTCTCTATTAGAAACACTAGGAGGTGTCAATTGAGCTACAAGGCTCTTGGCAACCAAGCTTTGAGCCATTAGTCTTCTAGCATGATCATGTCTAGAAGTTCTGCTACTTTCCAGCTGACTTTTGACCATTTAATTGTTTATCTATGTTATAGTGAGTTTTAGGCTTTTAGCTGAATCTTCAAATTAAAATTGTTGAAGTCTATATTAAGACAATTTTCAACCAAACCGGTTTGGAGGGGAGTTATCCCAATCCACTAAGTGGCAATGAAGTGAGCATCCACATGCTTGGAGGAAAATCTGTCCTTAGCAGAATTAATTTCAAATAAGTTGAAATTATGTTGATTTAATCTTCAGAATTCAAATATCATGCACCTACATTGGATTGAACCCATAAACTCACTCTCCACCCCTTACTTATGTGGGGAGGTTAGGAGATCCATTCGGTCAAAGGGCCATTTGCAAAATTATCAAGTTAGTGTCATTATGAGTTCTACACGTCAAAGTTCTTGACTGCTTTTGCCTTGAATTTTTCAAGCAACCTAAGCTGTTCTGTTGCCATCTGACTCCAAACAGAAGATAGCTAATGAAATAATCTCTTAATCATGGAATGAAGATGCTAAAGGGCTGAGCATCAAAGTGGACGATCACTCTGTCCTAATTCATTATGGGTGTACAAATCCTTCTTACCCCCCCAAGACTTGCAAATATACGTCAAACTTACTGACACCTAGATTAGTTGTTGGAACAATAAAGGTCAATAAAAAAAAATGTAAATTGATGGATGGTGCATGTAAACCTTACTTTACTCTCATATCTGCTTCAATTTTAAAATTTGAGGATTGTTGATCGAAAGAAAGAACTAAAGCATTTGCCTACAGATTTAGTTTTTTTGTTTTTTTTTTTTCTTTTTTAAGCATTTGGGTACAGCTCAAGTAAAATTTGCCACTCCTGTTGAATATATTAAAACCTGATTAGGATATGAAATTTGAATAAATTAATGCCTGATTCTCAAGAGTTATCCATAAAATACTTTGGTTCATTCTTCTCAAATAATGAATGTTCTGGGTTTGTCTGCAGATTATTTTGGTGGTTGAGAGTGTAAGTGCCATGCTCAATCACGACAGGAAGCTGAGAAAGCTATCCACAACAAAGGTGCTGGATGGTAAAACTTAAGCACTTCTTGCCACTGCATGCGTATTTCTCATCACCTGGTATTGGTGCTTAGAGTTCTAGAGCAAAATTGCAGTGGTATAGCTGCAATGGCCTTCCTTGTTTTATACTCACAAAGATGCAATTGCAAAGCACTCTTCTGATGGATCGGGCAGTATAGACATTCTTTTGAATTACTTTTAAATCAGATTTTGGATGTGTAAGATTATTGTAGTTTGATTAACAATACTCCATAGTTTTTTCTTTTTTTTTTTTTTTTTTTTTTTTTTTTTTTTTTTTTTTTTTCACTATAAATTGGTACTTTGTTTTATTTACAAAAGAAGTAGATAGTTGATGGACCATCAATATTCCTGGCCTTATTGATGGTTATGCTATTGGATTCTTGTTCAAATTAGGCCCTTCTTGAACGCTAGTAATTCATGAAAAGTTGAGTTTCTGTGTGGAGATGACTAGGGATGTGCAAAAAAACTGGCTAAAACCAGCTGAATTGAGTCCAATCTTTCGATTCAGTTTTGGTTTCAGTACTGGATTTTTTCTCCTCGAAACTGACCGAACCAACCAATATATAGATATTTATGTAAGTTTAAAACATAATAGAGTGAGTAGCTTGGTGGAATGATGTGCATGTTTCAACCACTTGTTCACAAGTTTGAGCCTTCACCTATCTATTTTGAGTTTTTAAATTTTTTTTAAACCCTAGCATCTTATAAGTTGTAAACTTATAGTCCTACTAGTCTCCTTCCAGCCACCCCTCCCCCAATTTTCTCTCTCACACAAACACAGCCACTTGTTCACAAGTTTGAGCCTTTGCCTATCCATTTTGAGTTTTAAAATTTTTTTAAACCCTAACATCTTATAAGTTATAAACTTATAACCATACTAGTCTCCTTCCAGCTGACCCTCCCCCAATTTTCTCTCTCACACAAATGCATATCCTGCATCTTTTTCTTTTTTTGATATCCACATACTCTACATCTTATTTTTCTCATTTCTTCCAGCATTGATTCTCACTCTTCTTTTCTTGCTATGGGTATGTCTTCTTGATTTTTTTTTTTTTTTTTTTGATAGGAAACTACTGAAATACCATTAAAAACAAGAGTGAGAAACTACAGATAAGTCATGAGCACACGCTTGCTCTAAAAAGCTAGGACATTCCTCTAGCCAAACTACATAGTTCTCAAGCTCTTTAGCATATTGAGCTAATAAGTGAGTAGGGACATTTCCCTGTCTTTTCACATGAGAGAAAGCAAAGCTCCTAAGGCCTGAGGCCATTTCCCGTGTTCCTTCCAGCACGTTTTGAATGGAAGAGGGTGCTCCCCCACCTCCCTGAAGAGCCTTGCAAATGATTAATGAGTCGCCTTCAAACACCGCCTCCCTTATACCCACGTCTCTTGCAAAAGACACCCCGGCCTCCATAGCTTTTGCTTCAATCTCCACAACCCCTAACGATGCATTCACCACCTTGCTTAAAGCTGCAACTACCTCCCCACTTTCATCCCAAATCACCACTCCTATTCCCGCTTTTTTCCTTTGTTCGAAAACTGCACCGTCAACATTTACCTTGTACCGGTCTGGATCAAGTGGCTTCCAAATTTTCACTGGACCCACACCCGGCTTATCTCCCTGTTTCGTATCATTCGCAGCGCTGTATTCATCCACATGCTGCAGAGCAGCTTTCAAGATCACTCTTCCCGGTTTGCCCGAGCCCCCCATCCTTCTATCATTTCGGTCCTTCCATATTCCCCAGCAAATCGAGATGATCTTCTCTAACAAACCCGGATGCATTACTTCTCGGTTTTGCAGGTTCTGTACAATATCCAAGAAGTTCCATGATTGATTGAAGACGAAAGGCAGAGCAAGCTTGCTGGATTCCCATACCTCACGAGCATGCTTGCAAAACCACAACAAGTGGCAGGTTGTTTCCTCAGGCTGACCGCATAAGACACAAGTAGCATCCTTTGTGATTTTCCTACGTATGAGGTTGTCCTTGGTGGCAAGGATATTCCGGCCTACTTTCCATGCAAAATGTCTCAACTTGTGAGGGAGTTTTAGCTGCCAAATACTTCTCCACACCTGGTTGCGCAATGAAGCATTAGAACAATCTCCCCTGTTTTGTTCTAGTTTCTCCTCATACGCTAACAAGTACGCCGACTTAACCGAAAATTTCCCAGACTTATTAGCAGCCCAGATCAGTCTATCCTGTCTACCCGTCAAGCTTAGTGGAATACCCAAAATAGCTGAAGCATCCTTGACACTGAAGCACTGTTTGACCAACTCCACATTCCACTCAAAATCACCTCTGTTTATGAGATCCTTAACCAGAGCAACCTTAGGACTCACCTTTTCTGGGGAAACCACCATGTAGGTGCTCGGTCTTGGCACCCATTTATCGCACCACACTCTAATGTTAGCTCCATCCCCCACCTGCCATCTAATACCTTTTCTCACCACCCCTTGAGCAGCCATAAGACTCCTCCATGCATAGGACAGATTTCTTCCTATGTCAGCATCTAAGAAGCTACCACGAGGAAAGTATTTAGCACGGAAGACTCAGCTGAATAGGGAAGAGGAATTTGTTTGCAGCCTCCATCCCTATTTCGCTAAGAGAGCTATTTTAAATAGCTTCAAGTCGCAGAAGCCCAGCCCCCCTCTATCTTTCGGCATGCACAACTTTTCCCAGCTTAACCAAGCTAATTTTCTCTCTTTATTTGCTTAGCCCCACCAAAATTTTCTGGTTATCCCCATTAGATCATCACAAAGATTGTTTGGCAAGAGAAAGCAACTCATGGTGTAAGATGGCACCGCCTGTGCCACTGCCTTAATCAAGATCTCTTTGCCAACGTTAGTCAATAATTTTTCCTTCCAGCCAGACACCTTGTTCGCCACTCTTTGTTTCAAGTGGGCAAAGGAATTAGACTTAGATCTCCCAATCAGCGAAGGTAATCCGAGATAGGATTCATGGGGTTTGATCACGTCAGCACCAAACATGGTTTTCACATCTTCCCTTATTCCAACCTTCGTATTTGGGCTAAAAAAGAGTGAAGTCTTGTTTCTATTTAGCTGTTGGCCCGAAGAGGCTTCATAGACCTGTAGTAGTCACTGAATCTCAGCTGCATCCTCTTTGTTGTCCGTCCAAAAATGATGCTGTCATCGGCGAAAAATAGGTGTGAAACTTTGGGTCCTTTTGCAAATGCTGCCACCCCTTTAAGCTTCTTCTATTGGACAGCATTGTGTAAGAGTGCAGAGAGGCCCTTTGCACAAGTGAGGAAGAGGTAGGGAGACAGTGGGTCTCCTTGCCTCAGCCCCTAGGTTGGTTGAAGCCTACCGCATGGTTGACCATTAATTCTCACTGCATAGGTCACCGAAGTCACACATCTCATCACTATGGAAATCCAGTCATCATGAAACCCAAGTCTCTTCATTATTTGTTGCAAGCAGACCCACTCAACATGGTCATAAGCCTTGCTCATGTCGAGTTTTAGGGCCATTTCGCCACATTTGCCCTTCTTTTTTCTACTTATGCGTGTCATCATCTCATGGGCCACCAGAACATTATCGGTGATAAGCTTTTCTGCCACAAACGCACTCTGATTCTCACAAACAATTTCCTGCAAGACATATTTCATTCTGTTTGCTACCACCTTAGAGGCAAGCTTATAAGCCACATTGCATAGGCTAATGGGCCTATAGTCTGTAACCCTTTCCGGATTCTTGGTTTTAGGGATTAGTACAATGTGTATGTCATTAAAATTTGGGGGAGCAGTGCCATGATTAAGAAAATCTAAAGCAGTAGTAATGACAATAGATTTAACCATAGGCCAGAAATGTTGATAAAAAAGGGGAGGTATACCATCGGGTCCAGGTGCTTTTAAAGGGTGTATCTGTTGAAGCGCCTTCTCCACCTCCTGTGCATTAAAATTTCTGAGCAAGGAAGCATTCATCTTGTCAGTGACTTTTGTGTGAATTGCCTCAAGTAGTTCCTCCTCCATTACTAGCTGCGAGGATGTAAACAGCAGCTCAAAATAATTAAGAAAGGTCCTACCAACTTGCTCCTCATCTTCTTGCCAAATGTTATTAGAGTCCAGTACCCTGTTTATGAGGTTTCTTTGCCACCGGTTAGAAGCTTTTGTGTGGAAAAAGGTGGTGTTTTTATCGCCTGCCTTCAACTAATTGTTTCGGGACCGTTGGTGCCACATGTCCTCCTCCACATACATCCACCTATTCAGCTCCTTCTTTATAGCATGAATGTCCTCTAGGGTCGCCTCATCGCCCCTCAAATTCTCCAACACTTGAATCTTCCTTCGCAACTCTGTAATCTGTTTGCCTACGTGGCCAAAGGAGTGTTTATTCCACCCGGTCAATGAGGAACGACACTCCTCCAAGCACTGAAGGAGCGGCCAATCAATCCCTAAAGTTCTACCTTTTTCCCATGCATCATTGACCACCCCTGAGCACCGTTCGTCCTTTAGCCACATCAACTCAAATCTAAACAGCTTTTTCCCCTTTTTTCGCCATCCGGTTTGTATTGCATTCTTGAGAATCAGCATGCTGTGATCGAACACTGAATTTGAAACATGGAAAAGTCTAGTAGTAGGAAACATTCCTATCCAATCCGTAGAAACGAAGGCTCTATCCAAGTGTTCACGGACCCACCCTTTTGTGCCCATTCTTCGGCTCCACGTAAAGTCCGACCCACAGTAGCCCATGTCACGTAATTCACAGCTATTAATGGTGTCCCGAAACAGCTTCATTTGACCCTCAGGTCGTGCATTCCCACCCTCCTTTTCATTTGCGTGAAGCAACTCGTTGAAGTCACCCATAATCACCCAAGGGAGATCACTTCTATTACTAAGGTTCCTAATCAGTGACTATGATTCCTCCCTTTTGCTCGTCTCCGGGTTGCCATAAAACCCAGTAAATCTCCATCTCTTATTGCCACCCACCTCATTAACAATCACGTCAATATGCCTCTGTGAGTAAGTCAGAGGTTCCACCTGTAGAGTATCCTTTCAAAGTAAAGCTAAACCACCCCCACGATTTTGGCTTGGCACCACCAGTCCATGCTGTCTCTCAACCTTTCTTTTAATTCCTTCCATTTCCATTACCTTAAATTTAGTCTCCATTAAGAAGACTAAAGTGGGATCTTCCTCCTTGACGATTTTTTGGAGCATTTTAACTGTTAGGGGGTTCCCAAGCCCCCAACAGTTCCAAGCCAAGGCACTCATTGTGCCCGGTGGGGCTACTCTGCAACCTCCACCGATCCAAGATATAGTTTCAGAGCTTTTCCAAGCTCCTTTACCTCCCCTTCCACTTTCACTCTCTTGCTATTCCCATTTTCTCCCTCTATCTCCATCAGAGGTGTGCGACACCTTCTTTTGTTACCAACCTCCTCTCTATCGACTTCCATATCCACACCTCGAGCTGTCATTGCATCCATGCACAAGTTTGAACGCATCCCTGCCAAGTTCTCTTTTTCTATTGATAGAGATGTTGACTTTGTCTTCTTTGGGCCCCTTCCCTGTTTTTTCGTTGAATTGGCATCCTTTATTGGCTCTAGGCTAGCTGAAGCAAAAATAATGCTATGTCCAGGTTGGGCTTGTTTCGAATTAAATTCCTTCACCAACAGCTGATTGGGCCTGTGTGCATCAAGAGAGCCCACACGGGCCTGCTGAGTTGGCCCGTTACCTGCCTCACTACTCAGCCCATTCCAAGGAGCGTGGTTGACTAATGAGTCCTGACATAAGCTACTTTCCCTCACTTTATGCTCAATTCCCACTACTTTCATCAATCCAGAAACTTCCTCATGAATCCCTGCGTCAATCTCTATCAGTTGCTTTTCAAAATCTTTTTCCAGCGCCAGATCTGGCTTTGCTTACTCAGCACGGTTCTCTATTTTCCTCGTATTCTTCGTGTCATCCCAGTCGAGGTTGGTAGGTTCTAAAGTACCTACCTGCAGTCCACCAGCCACCTGCCATCCCTGCGTAGCCTTCCTTGGGATGCTCACCATCCTATCATCTGTCTTGTCAACGTCACCACCCTCGCTACACCCGCCTTTTCTCATCCCCTCGACCTGCTGCATCTTCTAGGATCTTTCTGGCGAGGCCCTCATCCACACACCAAATTGTTTTTCCTCCGGTCTGAAGGACTCCTTACTTCGTATCCATAATAGGCATTCTTTTTCATCATGATCCATCAATCCGCACCAGTAACAAAATATGGGTAGCCGTTCGTATTTGAAGTCTACCCATATCGGTTCAGCATTTCCCGACCATATCCTTCGCACTCGGCATAATGGTTCTGTAGCACTTATCGATGCGCAGATACGCAAACAGCCACCCATACAGAAGCCTTTGTCCTTCACATCCATTTTTTCCACTAACCCCAGCGTCTCCCCAATTCTTGCTCCTGTTTCCTTAGTCTGGCTCATCGTGGGTAGTCCGTGGATTTGAATCCAGAACGACACCCAGTCCATCCTCACCTTCCAAGCAGATTCCCCGACTTAGAGCTTGTGGAGAATAAAGAGATACTTGTCATACAACCAAGGGCCCTGGAGTAATACTTTATCTAGATCATCCAGAGTCTTAAAGAGAAACAGAGCTCTATTCTCCCCCAAATCACTCACCTCGAAGCTTTCCTTCGTTTTCCATGCTAGTTTCAGAACCCTCGCTACCGACTCCATGTTTACCCATCTTTTCGTATAAAACTTTCCAACTAGAGCCGGTCCAGACTCTACTTCTGGGTTTTGTATCTCCACTTCAACACTTTCCTTTGCCGAGAGTCGTATCCCAACGCACCTATTAGTGATCTCATCCATGTCTACTCGAATATTCTACCGTACCAGAGAAATAGTTTGCACCAGGCAAAACCTCTAGGTTTCAAGAGAAGACCTAGAGAGAAGAATTCTTGTATTGTTTCTCTCTTATGTCTTCTTGATTTTGTTTCTCTCATCCTAAATCACCCATGCTTGTACTGGGATTCCATGGGTTTTGTGTCATCCCATGATGTTTGTTTTAAAGAAATTCTATAAATGCTACCTTTTGTTGTAGATGGTGGCTTACTCTTAGTTTGTGTTTTATGTTTTTTGCTGTGTTGCTCTGTATTTTGTGCTGAAAATAGGGTCTGTGTTGGTCTTGCTTTTCTTGTTAGTTGTTGTATTGCTTTTGTCTTTCAATAATATCTCCGTTTGAGTCAAATAAATCTTCTTCTCTTATTTTTTTTAATTGCTTTTGTTTCTCACATCCCAAACACTAAAACCCGGTCTAACGAAACTGAAATCGAAACTGAATGCAATTGGTCGGTTTGGCATCCCTTCCTTACAAGTTAGTTTCAGTGCTCAAAAATTAAAACCGAAATTTTTGGTTCGGTGCAAAAAGTGCCTTCAACGCCAACCGACCGAACTAATTACACCCTTAGTCAGATGACAATTGACCAAAAAGAATGCTAGTTTTTTTTTTTTTTTTTTTTTAAATAAAAAAATATTTTTATCCTTTATTTATTTTATTTAATATTCCAAAAAGGTACGGGGTGTTTAGTCTTTGCCTCTTTGGAAGTCCTTGTTTGGATGTGATTGTAACACTTGTTGAGGAACAAATGTTTAGAGGGGACAGAGATGGGGAGCATGGGATTCATGGGAAGCCACATTAGCTTTGTCAAGTGGGGTTCAGTTACGATAATCTTAAATTTTTAATCCTATAGTCCAATAGCATCAGTTGGTGGACTACTTTATTTTACTATTGACAAACAGGAGGTGCTGCTCGATCAAAGATTTTTTTAAAATTTTTTGAGAAGTGCTCGATCAAAGAAGAAACAAAAAGAAAGGAAAAAGAGAAAAATATTGTAGTTAATGAACCTTAGAGATATCAGAAAGCCCAATCTTGGCGCTCTGACTTTGTACATGTGGTTGTTGGACTCTTCTCCTCTCAAAATAGGACCAATGTATGATATATCAAACGTAACTGTCCATAAGATGCCAGTTTTTAGACAAATTATAATTCAATCTTTACAACCAAGAGTATTATAGCTCAACTATTTTCAGTATTTCTAAGATAAACGTCCAAGGTTCAAATTCCCCATACCTCAACTATCCAATAATTAAAATAAAATAAAACTCAGTCATTAAGGGAGGGTTCTGATTCAGTGTTGACATCATGGTAGACTAGCTTTCCATTATACATCAGTTGACATTTGTTGCTTTCCATTATTCAGTAGTTGACATTTGTTGGTGAGTCAGACGAAAAGCCGTAGTAACAAGGGGCCTGGGTCCAAGTCCACTCATTAACTTGGCAATTTACTTTTGTAGTTGTTATGATCGCTCTGGCAATTTACTCATGCTAAGCAACCAACAAGCCTAAAGAAGCATCACAACCTGTCTTGTTCCCTTATTTTTTAACCAAAAAAAAAACCCTCCAACTTGTTTTCCTAACTCTCAATATCAATGTTACTAACCCTTCCCATGTCACTGCAAAAGTGAATATATACGTACATGATAAGACCCGGTTCTTGCAAATTGCTACTAACAAAACATTGCATTGAAGTCATGCCTATACATACTTACGCGGCGTCGAGCAATATTTCTTTGACATGCATATATTTTTTGACAATTTATAGAGAAAATAATCATATATATGAGCGAGCCCTAGTTCTATATTTAAGATGGATTGACTGTCATGAGTCATAACTCTCTTGAAAAATAAAATGTTACAACTTTGATGGTCAAAAATGGTTGTGTCCCAATTAATATTTGAGCCTTTTAACATAAGGAATCGGTATTGTTACATTAGGTTATTAGGGTCATGTGCCCTACAGTGCGACCGAAAGAACAATACTTGCTCAAGATTGCATTTGCATAAATGAATCTGAGTCGGACTTGATTGTTTAACAAGGTAGGCTTTGTCTTTGTATATACATAAGCTTCCAGGTGGTTTCCGAGGCCCAAGAGTTAAGGACTATCCCAGGTCATGGATAGGTCATGGATGACCACATTTACAGCTTGCTTTTCTCAATAGTTTTGTTTCTTTATTCAAAGTTCAAACAATTATTTTATTTTATATTATATAAATGTGATACCAGCAGTCAAATGAAAGTGAACTAAGGTGCTGTTTGGATTTAAGTGAAGAGAAAAGCTAGAAAATGGTTTCATTGTCTTCCTCAATTCTTGGATGACGTGTACGTGTATCCTCATTTATGCATCGACACTCCTCCCCATCTTCTTTCATACTGGACAAAACAGGGAAAACATATTCCGAGCGAAAAATAATTTTATAGTAATAATTATATGAATAAGATTACCTAAATCAATGCTTATTGGTTTCAAATGCTAACCTAACAATACTTAAAATATTATTCTGTTTAATAAGCTTATTTTAATTGACTAACGAGTCTGTATGTATGAATGTAGCCTTCAATGACATCCCTCTAGTCCAAGTCTCTCTTCTCTCTACCCCTAAATTCTAAAATCAAAGTTGGGGTCGAGGGGAAAAGTATGATGAAAGATTAAATGTTGGCTAAATGTTTGAATTTGATTATTATATAAAGGAAAATACCAACGAGTGCCCTACCCTTTACTCAAAAAATAAAAAATAAAAAAATAATATTATATAAACCCACAATAACTAGGGGTCTTAATGAAGCAAGGAAAAAAGCAGGAAATAAATGAATAAAGCTTTAATAAAATAGAGTATTTCAATACTTTTTTTTTTTTGAAACACTTTAAATGTTTATAACACTAGTTGAGATGATGTACACATCTAAATTTCTAAATCTTTTCTCAAAAAAAATAAATAAATAAATTCTAAATCTAAAATTTTTTGTTTGAAATAATAAACATAAAATGAAAATGTGAATATGAAGAAGTGATTCTATTTCTTTGAAGTTAAAAGGATAGGGATTGTTCTTGGAAAAAAAAAAAAAGGCATTGTTATACATTCCCATAACCAGTGTATCTGGCTTATATTCCACTAATGTTTCTCCACTGCACCTTCTCTGGATCTAGCAAAATTGGACTCGGGGCCGATAACTTGATTCAAACCCAAAGGAAAATACCCAACTTGAATCTAAGATTTTTTACCAAAAGTAAAAACATATTAACTGATGACTCAACCTGTTTTCTAAACTTTTTTTTTTTTTTGGTTTTTTTTTTTTAATATAAAAATCATACTATATAAACTAGCAAATCAATCCAAATGTTAAACCACGTAAAAGTAACATGATGTCAACCATCCAAAGGTAATGATTACATTGAATCAACTATCAAATAACATCCACTAAAAAGTAAAAAGTCTTCTTTCTAATTTGACCACGGGACAACAAGTTTAAGAGAAATTGAGTTTACAATATAAAATTTGAGAGCATCAAAGTAGCTCAGATTGAAACAATATCTTTATATTCTCTGGTGTGATAAAAGGCTCTAAGCATTGGTCTAAGCTCTAAATTTCTGCAAAAAACCTCATAATATTCTTGCCATTGTCAATCTCATTTGCTACAAGTGAACAAACTTCTCTTATTGTTTTTTTTTCCCTACACACGCATACGCGCGCGCACACACACATATATATATAATTTTATGGACTTTTTTAATGTAATAATTAAAAAAAAAAAAAATCAAACCTAGGTCTTTTTTGGGCATTTAATGGAAAATTATTTCATTTTTATGGTGATGATATTACTAGTAAACTTAAATTTTGTAAACTAACGAATTTATGTTTTTTTTTTTTTTGGGATATTTAGTATTTTTTTTTCATTTATGTATCTTTTTTGCATGTGAAAAATACGGATAAACCCATAATCCAATCTACCAAACCCGCTTGCAACACATTTATGATAACCCGTTTTGACATGAACCTGATTAACACGACCTGTTTGCCAAGTCAACACCTCTGACAAAGCATGCATAATTGCATATATGTCATAACTCAAATAACTCGGGTCATATGAATTTTTATTTGATTACTAACTTCACTAATTAACCCAAGCAGGCTTTGTCAACTTCGTTATTCCCGCTTCTTAATAAGAAGAAGAAAAAAAAAATCCTGCACTTTGCCTTTCTATAATCATAGAATGAATTTTAGTTGGTTTTATAACCTGTTTATTAAATGTTTAATCATCAAGGTGTTACAAATTGAGCGGCTAATCAAACGTGAACGTGCGACCTCGACTAACCACCAATATGAGTATTACAACCTTTATTTTTCTTCAATTTCAATAGCATTATCTTCCTTTTAACTTAATCTAGCCTCTCACAGAGAGAGAGAGAGAGAGAGAGAGAGAGAGAGAGAGAGAGAGAGAGAGAGAGAGAGAGAGAGAGAGAGAGAGAGAGAGAGAGAGAGAGATTAATATAAAATTTGATGGACTTGCTTGCATCGCAACAAAAGGTCAACCCTCACACTCAGTCAATACAAGAAAACGAACAATTTCTGTGTATAATATCTAAATAAGAAAAAAAAAACATATAAAACATAAAATAGTTTATTGACTACCTGAAGGTGACTCAACATACTTAAGAAACCTATATATATATATATATATAAACTTCTAAATTTGGAAAGAGAACATCGCAATTAGCGAGTATAATAGTGTCATTATAATACTGTTCTTGGATTTAAACCGTATATGGGAGTGTCTTAGTAATGGATTCAAGTCTTAATCACTTTTATAGTGTATAATATTCACCTAATCATCAGCCTTAAAGTTCATCACTTTCTTTCCTACCAAAGAAACCTGGTTGCATGTACATGTTAGCTTCACTTCCTCTAAAAAGTTTTCCTGCACTGCGAGCACACACCAATTAGTTTTGCACCTATTGCAGTAGAAGACCATAAATATTTGTTCAAAGCATGGTTTATTTGTTTATATACAGATTTTAAAACCTCAATTTTCTAAATATAAATATATGTCTATAACTTTCAACAAATAAATAAGTTTATATAGCAAAAAGCTAATCTAATTGCACATATAACCCAAAATCAAGTTTCTTTTCTCTTAAACCATATTGTCATTCTTGCTACTTATTCAAATCCCAACACAAACTAGCTAGCATCTTTCTTAATTTGTTTACTTTAAAGTTTAAACAACATATTGTATATATTTTATAGCCATTTACATGTAGCTTAGTTCACAGGACAATTGATATATGGCAAGTGTTCACATGTGGATGTGTCACTCACGGCCGGGCTGGCCTTAGCATGTGTTACAACATGCACCACTAGGATTAGTTCTCAATTAACTGTGTTTTGCAAGGAGAGCTTGATAGATTTAAAATAAGTGATGTTAGGGAAACTAAAAATTTATTACCTAAAGCTTATAAAATGACATATCACAAATCAAAGAAAAATCATTCAAATTTCAAAAATTAATTAATTATGTTGTTTAATTAAGTGACACAAATCATATTATTGTCATATTAATTTGCAAGTTTTTATAATAAAATTTGTAATAATTTAAACATTTTTCATTTAAAATACATAATATATATCATATATAGATTGATGGTCTTCACGTAGATTTGCATAATAAAAGTTGGGATGATCGGTAAAATATGTGCAATTTATACTTTAAACTAATATTCAGATGAAAGTTTTTTACTTTTTTTTTTTTTTGGCCACTTTTAAGTTACATAAATTATTTCAAATTTATGGTTACACTGATTTTACAAATCAATAAATGCTACGTGCCTTTAAGCATGAAATTCAAAATGCGAGTCAAGTCTCTTGCACTTGTATTTACTGTCTAGTAATAACTTGTAAGCACTTTGATTACTATATCCATTAATCGAGTCCAAATCTTCTGTCTCGCTTTTCCTGCTCCACTCTATATTCCACCAATAAATAATTGCCACGTGTTCACCTAATTAATTAAATACTACTATTAATTAATAACTGTAGTATTAATAAGTCAATAATAATAATATTTAATTAATTAGGTGAACACATGGCAAGTATTTATTGGTGGAGTATAGAATGAAGCAGGAATAGTGAGACAGAAGATTTGGACTACCATTAATCAGCTTTGAAATAAATGGATGTAAAAATTTAGCAAGTCATTTATTTAGTTAAAGTTTACATTCAATTGTTGTTATAAATTGAAAATATTTTTATTAAATTAAACTTCTCTCTTTCATTTTACTCACCATGCATACTCGGACTTTAACACAATTTATTCATACTGATGCAGACCTATTTTTGTGGGCAATGTTTCTTACAAATTTGTAGACAGACGTACTAGCTCATTTGGCTGGGCTTATTTGGTTAGAACCACATTTAGATTTCCCAAACAAATGCTTATGCCCTAATGTGGCTAATGTGGAATATTAAATTTCACATTAACTTTTTATATTTCTCATAAAAATGGTATTAAAATTTTCTTAAAAGAATTTATTAATAAATGTTCTAAGAACATATGTTAATCGGATCAAAAATATATATTGTGTTTTTAGACAAAATAAACCTATAAAAAATTGTATACGCAAACACTCTCTAACTGCGTTATGGCATGGAACAGTTAACGTTAATGATAAATTAGCGGTTAAAGACGACGTAGTCTTTTGGCTAATAATAATTTTGGTTTAGACTTTAAAGAGTTTATTAGACAACTCAACCAATGTACCCAATCCCCATGCGCACGGGCACGGCACAGACAAGAAGAACAACTTTCTCCTCAATTCTCTCTCTCTTTCTTGGGTAACTAAAAACTCTCTTTACATATAAGTTATAATATAACTTTTTTTTTTAAACATAATATAACTATTTTTAATAACAATAATATCTATCTACATTAATTTAGTCTATACTTTTTTATATACTATTTTATTTTATCAAACTACTATTATTACTAAAGTGTTGGATTGGAGAATGAAAAAAAAGAAGAGAATTGTACTTTAGACTTTACGTAATTAAGCCTTGTAATAGTACTTAGGAATAAGTAAATATAATTTTTGATAAGATAAAAGCAACAGTTTAATGACTAATTAAGATGGTCTCTGACTCCCATCAAAAAAAAAAAAAAAAGATGGTCTCTGACTCTCTACACCAAAACACGTGTGGCACATTCCAAGTACTACAACCAACCAAAGCTCACTTTGGAAGATTTTTTTAGTAAACTTCATCAACAATCTTAAGCCGTCGATCATATGACTATGATAAGATGGAATTGATATATATGATCTCTCTGATGTGGACCATTAGATTTGAGCCAATTTAATTATTCTTAAAAAAGAAGAAGATTTGAGCCAATTTATAACTATGACAGGTAGGACCCTCAAATTCCAGCAAGCCCACCTACAGACATGAGATAAAACCCTTTTGAAAAATGGAAAACCCTTACCTTAATAAGGGTTTAGAGAACGTAAAACTGACTATAGCAACAACTTCTGTACTGAATTGATTTTATAAAATATATAGTCTATGTTCATAATTCCTATATATATAAAAGCTAATTGAGCTGTTGCTACAGTGCAACCTCAAATTAGAGCCAAGCAGTTAAGCAATCTTTGTCATCCTCTCAAACAACCCCCATTCAACCTTTTGAACTCTCTGCATTAAAGGTTTGAACTTAAAGGGAACCTTACATGTTAAACTAGTCACCGACATATAAAGTTATAAAAGATTGATGTTAAGACGTGCTTACATATTTTACTATATATATATATATATATATATACTTTACAAACTAGTGTATCATTCGCCACTAAAAGAATAATTCAAATATTTATTTATTGTATCGTAGAAGTAATTGTCACGTCAATTTGTATGCTCTTTATAATAAGTCTAGTAGTAACTTTAGCATTTTCTAGAGAAATGAGTTAGTCCTAGAAAAAGAGCATCCAACTACTTAATAATAACATACGAGCTAGAAAGGGCATTAACTTTACAGCTTTGGTAACCTATAATGAAATCTACTTCAGTCAACCTAAAAAAAAGAGATGTTAATTAATCTACTTCCAAATTTTAATCTTGCAGACAAGATGTTAAAGGAATCACAGAACACAGTCACTGGTCAGACAAATTGTTAGGATTCCCATGTTCATAATTTCCAGCTCTATAACCATTCTTTCACGTGAAATTTTCTCCAATACGAGGTGAAAATTTGTACCAACTATATAATCTAGTCGGCAATTGCACATAATGGAGGTCATTATTCACGGTAATGAGTGACCTACCTACATTTGGCTCAATGGTACTTGTTGCATGGAAGTTGAGTGAGTCCGTGGCTCAATGGGGGCGGTGCTCTATGTGTTGAAATGGGTTACCTTATCAACTAGCTTAGCTTACCTACTTGTGTGAAATTATTTTCTCCAAGAATAAGAACAAAATAAGCATGTGGCAGTGATTGCATGCATTTTCTAGAAAACCTTAGAAACTAAATCGCTTGTGATGTATGCATTAAGATTGAGAGTCTGACATTGAGAATATGATTATACGAGATAATTGTTGCTTGCAGCTAAAGAAGATCTAGTAAGAGATATGATTCTGAAACATAAATAAAAAGAGAAGAATGAAACACAAGAAAGAATAAGTGTGGCATCTTTCATGGTATTTCATCACATAGATACTATAGTATTCAGCAAGGATATTGGGAAGATTTCCTAAGTAGGCGAAAATCATTAAATTTTAGACTTTTTTAAGTTTTTAATGATCCATTGAAGATTGGTTTTCATACTTAGTTTTGTCAGAAAGATTCTTTAAACTTCTTCTCAAATCTAGATACAAGCTCATTGTTCTTGCAAAATCTCCTTAAAAAATGGCCATAATTCTGCCTCGTGCTCCTTTTGTTTAGCTTTTGATGAACTTTTAACCATGACCAAACAAATGATTCACACACACTCACACACATAGAGGAAGCATCCTGTAACCTTCAAAGTTCAAACTTTTATAGCTGCCGTTGACAAAGGCTAAGGGGTTGTAAGACAAGTTAGTCTAATGTATTCTATTCTATCTAAACAGCTAGTGCAACTTTATATACTATTATTTTTCGTAACTATTTGTAAATTCTGCCTGCCTATTTAAGAAGATCTTCTGGTTGCGAAGATACATGCCAGCACTTTCTGCTCCACCCTGTCTATTCTTCCCACATTTCCCACCTCAAACTCTTCTAACATCCAGTAATCTTAGCCTGTCCCATTTCCTTTTGTGTCAAAGGCCTAAAGCACATCACAGCATTATATACTTATTTCTTCAACTCAAGGTCTTCTCTGAGCTTCAATTAGTGACTGTAGGCAGGATGTGGGGCTTGTGCATTGGAGCTTTAGTAATCATAAGCATCACACATTTTGTTTACCGCTGGAGAAATCCCAGATGCAATGGAAAACTCCCACCAGGTTCAATGGGATTTCCACTTCTTGGTGAGACCCTGCAGTTCTTCACTCCCAACGCTTCTTCTGATATTCCTCCTTTCATAAAAAAAAGAATGGATAGGTAAACTTTCTAATAAATTCACCAATTCTTTTTTATCAAGAGCATTGCATTCTTCTTGTTATAACACATTTTACTTTACAGGTATGGACCAATATTCAAGACCAATTTGGTGGGACGACCAGTTGTAATCTCAACGGACCCGGATCTCAATTACTTTATATTCCAACAAGAAGGAGTACTGTTCCAGAGCTGGTACCCAGATACATTCACAGAGATTTTTGGAAGACAGAACGTGGGTTCCTTACATGGTTTCCTATACAAGTACCTCAAGAACATGGTTCTAAATCTCTTTGGTCCTGAGAGCCTTAAGAAGATGCTCCCTGAAGTTGAACAAGCAGCAAATAGAACATTACAACAATGGTCATGTCAAGACACCATTGAATTAAAAGATGCAACTGCAAGTGTAAATCCAGGCTAACCATTACTCTTTTCATTAAAGAAACAACAGAGAATTTCTTGTTCAGAAGTGTAATAATAATTTGGTCTTTACAGATGATTTTCGATCTGACTGCAAAGAAACTGATCAGTTATGAACCTGATAAGTCCTCGGAGAATCTAAGGACGAACTTCGTGGCATTCATACGGGGATTAATCTCCTTTCCTCTGAACATTCCCGGGACAGCTTATCACAAATGTTTACAGGTAGATGAACCAAAACCGATTATACTAGTTTGTGTCATACATATCATGCATTTCTTTCTATTTTTCTCAATTTTTGACCATTGGGGAATGTAGATAATCAGGCAAACCAAGGACCAAGTTTTCCCTTAATTGACTGAATCTTTAGTACTTCACACAACCCGGTAAATGGTTGATATTTCAGTCATGGACTGAATTGGTTTCGTCTGACCACAGAAGCTGATTAGCCTTTTAACTAAATATGACTTTCTAAGCAACCCTATCTATGTTTCTTGGCCTTAACTATTCAAGTTTTCTCAGGGAAGGAAAAGGGCAATGAGGATACTGAAAACCATGCTACAGGAAAGACGGGCAATGCCTAGGAAGCAACAAAGTGATTTTTTTGATTATGTCCTTGAAGAACTTCGAAAGGATGGAACGATACTCACAGAGGCAATAGCTCTGGATTTGATGTTTGTGCTACTGTTTGCTAGCTTTGAAACGACTTCCCTCGCTATAACTTTAGCAATTAAGTTTCTTTCAGACCATCCTCTAGTGTTGAAGCAATTAACGGTAAAGAATTTCTATATTAAATTCAAGACCATTGTATTCCTTCACAACCTTTATTGTTACAAACCAACAACATACTCTAAACATTTCTACCTTCTGTCAGGAAGAGCATGAGGCAATTCTTAACCAAAGGGAAAATGCTGATTCTGGACTTACATGGAAAGAATACAAATCAATGACATTTACATTTCAGGTGGATTAAGCCCTTTCAGTTTTTGCCTTAATAGAATATTAGAGATCATTCCTCTTTCTATTTTTACAATACAAAATTTGACAAGTTCAACTTGCAGTTCATCAATGAAACAGTTAGACTGGCAAATATTGTTCCCGGGATCTTCCGCAAAGCACTGAGAGATATACAGTTTAAAGGTATGCACACATTTACACTGTACAGGACTAGTCAGCTTCTTATAACAGTAATTAATGCAAAGAAAGTTAAGCCTAATATGACAAATAATACAAATATTGATGCAGGAAATACCATTCCAGCAAGTTGGGGGGTTATGGTCTGTCCCCCAGCTGTACACTTAAACCCTGTAAAATACAAAGATCCCCTTGCTTTTGATCCATCAAGATGGGAGGTGAGTCATATTTTTGAGAACTTCCAAAGTAGTTTACTCCTAGCTTTATGCTACTACAGATAACATGCTTGAATTTCTTATATCTTGATTGTATGAATAACGCTGGCATACAGGGAGTGGAATTAAATGGTGCAACCAAACATTTCATGGCTTTTGGTGGCGGAATAAGATTTTGTGTTGGAACAGAATTTACTAAGGCGCAAATGGCTGTGTTTCTCCATTGTCTGGTAACCAAGTACAGGTAACTGTCCCAAAATCTGTGTGTATGTGAGAGAGAGAGAGAGAGAGTAACCTATTTAACATTTGAACTTCCAGGTGGCAAACAATCAAAGGAGGAAATATTGTCCGAACTCCTGGTTTACAATTTCCAAATGGTTTTCACGTTCATCTCATGAAGAAAGATACCAGGGAACAACAAACAACATATAGCTCTACATAAACAAAACAGAGCAATCACTATGCTAGCCATTTGTGTTGCTAGAAACACTACACCAGATGTTCCAACTTGTCTTCAAACCCAGCAAGATCACTGGTCTCAAGCTGCACAGGATATTGGTCAACAAGACATTTTGAGTGCAGAAGAGGGAGAACAATTATGATATTCTCTCCACAAGCAACAATCATGCTCTACTTTTGCTCAACAGCACAGACAAATTTTTGTGTTTTATCTCAACATGTATCTATAAGATCCAATATATAACAAATTTATCAAAACAATGATTTACTTGTAAGAATTAGTGTAAATGTTTCATTGTCATCCTTCAAAAATATCTGAAAATTCGAATTGCAAAATTACACCAAAGATTGTCAAAAAGGATTGCATTCTTTCACCCCACCCCCTCGCCTTCCCCAAAAGAAAAAGAAGAGAGATATACAGGAAAAGAGTCAAAAGACTAAAATGTAGTTTCTTGGAAATTTGTATTACTTGACGAAATACCATCACATATAATATCAATTTAAGCTCCAAAATTCTCTCTGCTTAGCATGCAGATTAAAAAGTGTCATTCAGCAGTCCACATCTATGTTTGTAAAATTCATCTTGTTTCTCCTAAATATATCTGCTTGCTTTGGACAGCCCTTTCATAGTCTCTCTTTCCTTTCTCCGTCTGTGATGCCCAATATTGTCATCAACTTGCTGAAGACTACCTATATGCTTACTTCGCCTATGCTTGTGCTTTTCCTTGTGAACATGATCAAGATAGTAATTATAATCAGTGTCTCTGCCAGAATGGTTATGTCTTCGTTCATTGTAATTGCTTCTTCGGTTATGGTGAGCACCATGCTTGTGGTGCCTTGGCTGTTCACGATGTTTATTGACATGAATGTGGTGGTGATCAAAATCATTTCTTCGCCTGATACTCTGATTATCATCCCCAAAATGATCTTCCCACCAGTCATAAAGAGGATCAAAGAGTCCTTTTTGATGCAAAAGCCATAGAAGCACAAGCACTGCAACTCAAAAGTATAAGGTATTATGTATTCCCTGCTTTTTCCAAAATTATCAATATCTAGTTCTCACATTAATGAAAAAAAAAGGTTTTACCTGTTGGAAAAATTGCCAAAAGTAAACCAAACATCAATATCCAACTCATACATATATACTGTATGTGGCACCTGAAGTCAAAAAATCCAGAGCATTTTCTTCTGCTCACCAAAAAGACATGGAATATCAGTAGGTAAACCAACTAAATATAATACTTAAATATGAGTTATACATATAAAGCCATAATTAGGTGAAAGTAATGTCATAGTTTGAGTGTTTACAGCAAAATTCTTATTGTTTATAATCCCAAATTTCCAAGATCGTGCACAAGAGAGCACTTCAAAGTATTCCACATTTATTTTTTGGAAAGAACCTCAAAATCTTAAAAACTTCTGAGGGGGAAATAGCCCCCACCATGCACAATTTGGATCACCAATTGTATTGTCTCAAAGGAAGCCTAGCTTAGTGCTTCTAGAATTAATGATTCCAAATTTAAAAAGAAAGTGCAACTATATATGGTTTGATGTTCACAGATTGCATGCAGGTGTCAATAAGACTAAGATTCAGTGTAATAAAAGTTACAAGCACATTACCAATAAAAAAGTTATGAATGCAATGATATCCTCTAAGCAAACACATATTTTATGGTCCCATTAGAAATGGCGAATTTTCATACAACTCGATTTTTTTTTTGTTTTTTTTTGCAACAATTATATTAAGCCACATTTAAAAATAAATAATAATAATAATAAAAAGTTCCTACCCCTACACGTTGGCTCTGTCTAAATGCATGTACTGGTCAAAAACTCAATATCATTATTGTATATTCTATTGGGTCTGTCATTTTAACCATCATGCACACTATATATTATGATGGTAAGATTATCAAACAATCTAATTAATTTATTAATCATAGAATTATCAACTTTAATATCATATCATGTTAGAGCAATGTAAAAGTTTAAAAAAATTGTAGAACTAGCAAGGCCTGCAAATCTAAAGTAATTTGAGTTTTCTAGACTCACTTCTTCTGAAATTTAGCTATGACTAAGCCATTTATCCTTTGTTGATAAACTACAATTAGAGAATACAAAAAAGCATGAAAATTGAAAATTTTTGGGAATCAAACTATTATGGCTTTTCAATGGGAGGAGATTTTGTCCCGTGAATATGTAGGTCATGTGTTCTTTAGTGGTATATAGACTCTTGAATAAGTATACCCCAAGTAAATAGAAATTTCAACTTTCATAAAACTCTTTCAATCCCTGAATTTTTTTAGATATATCGAAAGATATGATTCCAAATCCTTAAATCTGAATCACTTTAAACTCATTTATGTATAGGAATATAGAAAGAAAAGAGAAATGCATTAATAGAATCCAATTCAGTTACCAATCTATATTTAGCTTCTTTCAACTCAAACTCAATTTGATAGGTAGAAATATATTATAAAACAAAAGGAAATAAAATAAAAAAAAAAAAGGTCTTTGTTTAACCAATGGAGTTTCTTTTTTGGCAACAAGCCTACAACTATGTGTTTTTTCACATATTATCACCAGAGAAAGAAATGTACAAGTGATAGAAAATCCCAACAGAACAATCCTTCATTGCCATTCATACCAATATAGAAAAATAGATTTAAAAATGAGCAAAAATTTGCAAATAGGCTAGAATTATGAGATATTTTAAATCTATTTTCCCTCTAGAGCAAGTACCTGCAAGTTTTTCCAGTGATGAAATCTAACAAACCTCTCCATATTTTGTTCCAAATGCTTTCTATAGAATCAAAGAAACCATTTATACCGCTCTCTGGTGGTTGAAAAGGAGTACTCTGCAACAAATTAATGATTTAAGTGTCTCTTGATGTAATTGAATGAGAATACATGGTAATTCCTAAGAATCACTTGCAATATTTCATTACATAATTGATTTTTCAAATAAAAAATGCCTTCTTAAAAATATATAGAGAACAAATTATATTTTAGACTAATTTTGAGAGTTAAATTAGCATTGGTTACAACTGGATATATAGGAATAGTCATCTCCTAAATGAAGAATTGGATATATTTTTCATGCTACAGTTCCCCTATACGTTCATTAAAAATTCCTTAATTAGCATTGGTGACAATATCCAAATAGAGTTTTTGGATAAGAAACTGAATTGTTAAGCTATGTGCAGTTTTTATAGAGTAAATATAGCTTGAAAATTATGAAAGAGTTTATAGCACTAAAGTTGTTTAGCATAAAAGGACATTCCAGATGTTGACAATTCAGGATATCCTTAATTAGGGGCTAAATTCCAAATATCCGAAGAGTCTTTCCTGAATTGTCGACATCCTAGCTATGCTGAACAACTTTACTACCATAAAATCATTCATACTTCCTCAAGCTTTATTTACTACATAGAAATGGCATATAGCTTAAAGCTAATAAATTATCTATTATCTGCCTATAAAGAAATCGTGTTTCAGAAACATAAAGGCATAATTCAAAGACAAGTAGTAATTCCCATATCCTCTAGCTGCAAACAATATTTTCTCTCCACTCACACTTTGATCATTACCAATGCCCCTTCACAAGACACTTGTTTGCATAAATTTCTGAGCTGAAGGAAATGAAGATGTACTGGATAAATCATAATCTCAAAACTATCACCAAACCTGTGTTCCGTTATCAAGAACAGTAGCTTTAGTAGTAAACTGGCACTCAGCTCTATCAGCTTCATTAAAAGTAGAGTCCTTCAATATTGCTGCATTGACCAAGATTTAGTACATTTGGCCACCTTACCAATCTCTCTCTCCTGCTCCCCCACCCCTACCCCTACCCTCAACAAAAAAGAAACCATGATTCTACATTTTTGTATCATTGATCATACCAGCACATACATATTTGGCAGCTTGATCTGTAGTTGGATAGAGTTTAAATGTTCGATTCGTAATTTCTTTTGGCTTCATAATAAAGAATTGTTCCTGCAACCCTCTGATGCTAGTGAGTAACTAAACACATTGATGAAATATCCATTTAAAAATAGAAAAATAGTACCTCCATGAGGATGACATCTCTCGAGCAATCAAACTGCAAGAAGGAGCATTCATCAAGTCCATAATTACAAATTTCAAATTTATTCTCAAGGCATCCATGTTTTAATTCAATTTGATAAGATTTTATCAAGCAATGCCTTAATATATTGCTACCTGTTCGAAAGTATAATTCACCTTCCATGTCATTGAAGACCAAATCAAGACATTGATTTCAAGAAAAAATTATGGGATTGGTTGCTACAGTAAATTGTGGGATTGAGACAATCAACTTCAAATTCTTTTTAACTTTTGTATGTAATCCCATTATAAATATGGATTCCATTATAATATATTATCAAGAAAAGTATAGAAAAAAATGTAGCCCTAAGGGCTTATCCTGTGAATGTAAGCCACACACTGCCGACTCCACATGCAAATCAGGATGGTCACAAGACCACCCTGACTTACAAAAAATGCATATATATACTTGCCAAAAAATTATTATATGTTAAACTAATCTATTGCGACTACCCTAATAAAATTGTTGAACACCCTAACTTTAGAATTACAAAAAAAAATTGGGTTCAACAAAAATAAAAATAATGCTACATTCACAATATTTTCACAATACTTTTACAACAAATCCAACGTGGCAAGCTGTTACTAATTCTAATTTTGGCCCAACAAAGATATTATTTTTTTTACTCACTAATAACAGTTTTTTGCATAAGATTTATTGTAAAAATATTGTAAACATAGCATTATTCCAAAATTAATTCTGCCCCCCCCCCTCCCAAAAATAATCCTTAATCCCTTTTATAAAATTAAAAAGAAAAAGCTTAAATAACAACAAACATAAACCAAACAAAAACAAAACAAGACTAGAAAACATCAAGTGATCAAATTATTCAACAAAAAGTTTATTATAAAACAAAAAGATAAAAATAGCTAAATATTCAAATTTGTAGCTTGTTCAACCTATTCAATAAAAATAATTTCTAATTTCATTTTTCCCTAAAAAATGGTATCAGGAAAAATATTGTAGTTATCAATTCTAGATGGTGACGACAATTTTATTCTTTTTGACTTTGCAGATGCAACAATTTTGCTCTCTTTAGTGACTAGACTCACAGTTGTAGCAAATATTCAAGTTGTCCCTTTATTAGATTTTATATAATTTAAATTTCTTAGTAACCACCCTAAAAAAAAATTCCTAAAGCCACCTCTGAGGCCACAATGCCGAACCACGTAAACTCTCGTGTCTTCTCTCTTTTCTTTTCTCCCTCACATCACAAATTTCTACACTCCTCAATGAGAAATCTACATGAATCATGATAACTAAGTCGTATTTGTCTTGTATGAATCATTCTATCACATATAAGCACAGTATGAGGTTTTCCTATTTCCCTCCTCAAAAGCACAGAAAATAGAGACAACAGTTATCGGTTTAAAAAAAAAAAAAAAAAAACAATGTTCTTCTTCTTGCAGTAGTCAAAACCACATGTAACTGAAAGGCAGGGAAAACTAAGCAAAGTCAGTTCATTTCCAGTTTCATAATTGAACCTAAATGACAAAAAATATATATGTATATATTAAAAAAATTATGCAACTATTTTCTATATTGAACATATACAATTTATCAGAAAATTAAAATTCAAGTTAACATCAATCTAGTGCCCCACAAACATGGGTCATATGGCTCTAGACTTCCAGTAAATGATAATCACTATGGAAGTAAACCAGCACCCATAAGAATAAGCATCTTATAAAAAAGATTAAAAAAGTAAAAAGATTGAAGTGTAGATTTATAACAACTATGTAATTCTCAATATATGAAAAGGGGCATTTAAAATTTCACGTGCATATCTAAAAGTAATTCGCCATTTTACAACAACTATGTAATTTGCCATTTCCCCAGCTAACCAAAAGCTACATTCCTACTGCTTGAAAACATTTCAGTATTATGAAAAAATGTAATTTGGAAAAGTTCAATAGGGATACCGTTAAGCTATATGATGCTTCCAGTTCACCAGTATTTTTAGTTGTGATTGTAGCAACTCCGAATTGAGTAAGGGCTTCAAATGTTGGTATGCTAACGCTCAAGATTTTTCCAGGGCTCCTACAAAAATATGGAAGTATATAATGCAGTGATCTGAAAGAAATGACATGACACTAGAGAAGATTCAAAGAATGAAGTTATGCTGAAAATCAAACTGAAAGGGGGAAAAAATATCGTTTGGCATCATTTGAAAAAGATGTGGTATTTTTTATAACTGCCGAAACCAAAAAGTTAAACAAACACAGGCAAACAATTGTGTAACAACCAAAAAGTCTTTAAAGTCAAAGATGTCTATAGTTAGCTCAAAGCTAAATTCAAGAAATTTTTTTTTTTTTTTTACGGATAAATACTAAATTCAAGAAGTTTTCTTCCATTATATTCAAAATTAATGATTCTGGAGTTTCTAAATCTTGTATTTAAAATCTAGAAATCTGAAAGCTCTAATGGGTCATTTGGATTGAGGAGGGGAGAGGGGGAGTAGAGTAGAGTAGAATTAGCCCAAAATTAGCCTATTTCAGCCAACTCTATTCTACTCCCCTCCACTCCCCCTCCCTCTCCCCTCAATCCCAACGGGCCCTAATAGTCATTCAGGTATGCCGCTTTGGATTAATACAAAATCCCCCAATTTTAACACCATAAGTCATGATACTAAGCAGTGGACTTTTCGCCCTTTTTCTGGTGACTCAAGGAGCTGATCTGAAAAATGCATTTTGAAGTGAGGGAAGCTAGGCTTCCCATGTTCAACTCAAATCTGTTCTTAACAAAGTTAAAACATATTCATCAAATTGGTGATATCTTCCATAAACATCATTCTCATGTATATGCTTCTTTCTCTTTTCCCCCTTATTAGATAGGTAACTTAGCGATGTGGTTTTATTTCAATCAAAGTATATCATATATTACTTGTAATCAAAATTTAAAAGGATCAAAGTCATTAAAAATGACATCCTTAGTTCCAATTTAATTGAAAAGTTACAAACCACTTCTTGGAAATATAATCCAAACTGTAATTCGGTAAATAGTCAGCCACTAAGATGTTGCACCAATTAGACATCTGACAAGATTAAATGTAAATAAATATTATCTATTTTTTTATAGTTAAATAAATATTATCTATAATAATGAATAGCAGTTATCATCTTGCATAATTCATCTCTGGATCAATACTTGAAACAAACTTCTATGACAAGCCACTTGTAGCAGTTATTGATGTTAGGAAATGATATTAACCTTTGGTAAACATATTCTATGTCATCAGCACTTAGTTCTAGCAAAAGATTTGTATTAAGAACTTCAGTGACTCCTATGGAGAATGAATGACTCCCTGCATTCTGCATCCAAATCAATGATAAATAGAAAGAATAATAGGCATCCTTAGGAATATAATTCATAAATGGCTAGATCATAACTGGGTGCTGGTTTATCCTTTCAAACCTTCCCTCCACACCGTATAGTGGCAACTGATTCCTAGTAATTCGATTCTTGTCAGCCTGTCAGAAAAAAGAAAGCTTATTCTTAATTCAAAACAACTGTAACTATACTAGATGCTGACTTTTGATTCAAAAACTAAAAAAATCACAATCCTTTGAAGTTTTTCTTCTAAAAATGGGAAGAGAACATGACACATAAAATGAGAAAATGAATATGTGATGCCCCAAATTAATTGGATATTGATTGAGTGAATGTGGTAGGGTGCGTGTGTTGAGTCTCACCTCGGGCATATACTGGGTTAATCTAGGTTTTATTAATAACTAAAAGAGCCTTAATTGTGATTAGATTAGTCCTTTTGGGGTACATCACAAATGTGGCTAGCATTTTTCTTGGGTTCTATTAATATTTACTAATGCTAGTGTCCATGATTACATAAATAGAAATACCAAATCCTTCATGTATAATATTATTCATGATGCAAAAAAAAACAGCATTAACCATCAATAATAAATAATTCATGTTAGGTAAATTCTTTAAACTGCATGGGGATTAGAAATCAAGGAAAGAAAAAGAAAAATGGCCAACACGAGAACATAAGACAAAATAAAGTGCTAACTTTTCAATTTCACAAACCTCCCTGAAATTCCACAGCTGATTATGCAAGCAACTCCAAAATGGTGAAGCACAGAAGTTTGGTTGCCCATTAAAGGCCTCAAAACTAACACCAATTTTGTTACATTCAAGCCCATCTAAGGTAAATCTAACTCTCTCAAGCAGCATCCACAGAGAAAAATTCCCTCCCAAATTCTGTGGTTGACCAGGGCCACCCTTCCACAAAGAAAGAAGAAACTCTAAGCAATATAAAACTAAAAAACCATTTATAAAATACTCACTCAATTTAAAAATCAATGAGAAGATAAATTAAGATAAAATGAACTAAGAGATGGACATGCTGACTTTCCAAGTGCATCTCTACTGTAGCTGTAAGTTCAAAATGTGTGCCAAAAAAAAAAAAAACCACAATACAAATGATATATATGACTAAAAAGATCAATGAGCTCTCGCTCAAATGCCTTTCCTCCTCCCATACGAATGGGATGGAGGGTGAGTTCTTAGTTGTGGGTTCAAGACCGACCGAATATGTGTGTAATTTATCAATTAAAAACAATATGACCACAAAAAAGCAAATAATTCATTCCATAAATTACTTGGTTATACACTAAGTCTACCTTGGCTCACTTAAAAAGTTAATTTTAATAATTATGTATAATGCAGAAGCCAAAAAAAAAACCACAACAGATAGATTAACAAGAAATTTTCAGCCAGTTTTTTGCTTCCATCAATTAAAGTGAATGGATATTTATCAAAAATATGTCTGTGAAGCAAATATACCTGCCTGGGTATAACAAGGTAGAAGTCCTCAAATGTTGGTATATTTGTGTATCCAGCAAAATCACCAATAAGATTAACCCTTAAGAAATTATCATTAGATGTTGCTGTTCTATTTTCAGGACCCACGACCACTTCCTGATAGCAAAGAAACAACCAAAAAGTCTTCAGTTAATAAATAATAACAAGGTTTTTTTTTATTTCAATACAAAACATTAGAGAGATTGAAAATTACACAACTTTACAATTAGTATGGTTTTTTGCAATTACTTCTTAAATTCATCATACGGGCTTCAATCTACAGAATGGATATCCATGTTCAATCCAGCAAGAATATGAGCACAGCATCAGAAAGATTAGACATAGCGAACAAAGTGAAAGCTGGTGTGGAGTACCAGCATACAGCTGAACCAAGCATTCCCTCTCAGCCTCTCCATAAGCCAAAACCATAATTGAATTTTTCAAAGAATATATTTTAGTGCACCTAGCTTATTTCAGCTACCTTCTTAAAGAGTCATGGAAATATCAGGCTTTGGACCAAGAGGGTACTTCAAATTTCTTTTAGTTTATTAGACACTTTTTTTAATTAAAGATTCCTTAAGCTATTTTATATGGTTCAGAATAATTTTCTTTTCTTTCATCCAATCTTTAATCCATGTCTAAATTATGTTCTTTATCCTCTCCCCTTCCACTACAACCTGCTGCTTCATTATTCAAGCAACTCTCCCATTAATTCTGAACAAGGAATTAACAACTAACTTGCATATTGTTAGTTCAGGGACAGCTATGCTGCCCAGCCAAGGGGATTAAAATTCAGTACCATGATTTAAAATATTACAGCAGCAGATGAGCTCAAATAGCTAATTAGAATATCTTCCTTATATTTAATGGAAGAAGGGAAATGGTTTTGATATTCACCAAGCAATCATTAATTAATAAACGTCCATTTATCTATATATTATCCTACATGTCATCAATAACACATATTTAATAAGAAAAGAAAAAAAGTCACTTTGCCGTTCAATAATGAATCATTGAACTTCCATATATCTACCATTATATCTCTCTCCATTAGACTTAACTATATATCAAAGCTTGGTTTTACCAAGCATGCAGTGCATTTGCTTTCTACTAGTGTGGATAAAGTATAAGGATATTGACCCCCAAACAAAATAAAAAATTACCGAAATCTTAGATCCAGTCTTGACTTGAATTTGGACACTAAATCCCAATGATCGCTGTCCAATACCAAAAACATGGAACCTAAGTAGATCAAAGAAAATGTTATTCATGGCATAATGTAAAATAGATTACAAAATTTAAATACTCTGAACTCTCCACCCATCATCCAGAAGTAAACAATGTTAATAATAAGAGGATTGGATACATACCAGAGCTGTTATGATCTCAATTAGCTTCTTCCCCAAAATATTTATATATGGCTACTTACTGAAGAACTTACCAATATTTCAAAACCTACAAACTATTTTATGAAACCTCAAAAGGTAGAAGTTGTTAATAACATAATGAAACAACAGAGCACTCATTAAACAACCATAATAAACAACTAATACAAGCTTTTATAACTAAATGCTGATTGATATACATAAATTGACATAACGTGGCATTAATGTGTTGCTGTAAACATTCAATTCACATGTACTCCAGAAACACAAATAGTTGAATATCTTGACATCTAACTACCAAGCAAAACACTATCAAGATGAGAAAAGGTAACTGATGGCCATACCAATCACCTGGAAATCGGAGACAATGTGCAGTGTTGGCCTTTCCTTTCATCAACTTGTCAACTGATTAAAAAATATAACTATAGTCAATCACAATGTTGTAAGAGGCATTCTGCATAAAAAGTTGAAGAGTAATGAACCATATAAATGCGCTTACAAAAGTTTCCACATGATGAAGGCACCCTCCGCTGGGGCCCACAAGGACAACAGATTGGCTAGGCAGAAAGGATATGAAGAGGAGTAAGGAATAAAGAACACTGGTTAAAAACATCTGTGAAAGGTAAAAATAAAGAAGCATAGCTGAGTAAATGTCTAAACGTGTTCCACAATTTTCCCTAGTGTGAGATATTCAAGTGCAATAAAGGGACAGTAGATAAAGAGCAAAGCATCACTACTGAAAGAACAAAAACAGATGTAACTAAAATAATTGAAATTTATAAAAATGAAGATCACCATTGCAAAGTTAACTTACAGCTTGTTTGGATGGAGGGAGAGTAGAGGGGAGTAGAGTAGAGAGAGGGAGAGTAGACTAAATTACCTTGTTTGGATGTTTTTTAAGAGAGGAGGGAGAGGGATTTGGAGGGGTTTGGAGGGATTCTAACTACTTCTAACCCCTCATTTTTAATTCCCTCAAATTGGAAAGATTTAGAGGGAGAGTAAAGCATAGAAATGCTTGACCAAATGAATTACCAAATTTACCCTTACCACAAACTGTGAAAAGGCTAATTATTTCTCTCCCCCTTACTTAATTTTAAAAACATCCAAATAAAGTGGAGGATAATCATTCCCCTCTACTCTCCTCCCCACTACTCCCCTCCTCTCTACTCTCCTTTCTCTCCAAACTTCCAAACATAGCATTAAGCAGTTTTATTAAATAAATATCAAAATCTTAATCATCAAAGCAAGGAAAAGCCTTCAACTCTTAAAGTTAAGCCATCAACATGACACATGCAGATATTGCAATAATTCAAATTCATTAGAGAATATATAATCAAATTCAGAGAGAGTGTCGAGGCCATGATGGTATGGTGTTTTTTTTTTTAATATAAGTATGATGGTATGGTAATTTTGAAGAATCCATATTACATTCAAACTGCAAAAGATATGGCAACTGTTAATCCAGGCATAACTTGATAAAAATCTCAAGTTCTGCTTCAGTTAGTAGATCATAATATAAACCACTATTGTACTTATTGAGAAAAAATGTATCCTAAGTATTATTGGCACTTAAAAGAAAAAATGACAGGTCCAAAAGCAAATTAGATCCAAGACGGTAGAAATGCACCTCGGTATGCTCAATAATGTGACCTTTATCATCTCGTAACCTTCAAAACACATAAAAATCAAGTCAGCTGAATTCACTCACATAACTCTTCTTTGTTTGATAAGTGACTTCATTTAAATCAAGGAGAACTAAACCACTCTCAGTGTAGTGAAGCTACTGGTAGAATTGCGTATAGCCTGCTTCACCAAAAAGGATACTGGTTGAACCTTTTCAGCACAAACGCTATATAGTTAAAAGAAAGCCCCCAATGAAAACAAGACATTAAAAAATAACTATAGCCTACACTAACTATTCCATAATTGAATGCTTCTTCTACATTGTTAAAGTATTATATGTATGGAAAGGTGCCAATGAGCTGTCTCAAATGGTACTTCCCCCTTTCATAATAATGGGTAGAGAGTGAGGTGGGTGTTACTTACCAATAAAAAAATGTAAGAAAAGGCAATCTTATACGTTCAAATAATTAATTTGATAAGACTTTCTAATAATTAGTAACAATATATATAACCTATAAGCCAACCACTCCAGGGTTGAGCTATCCCAATCTCTCTCTCTCTCTCTCTCTCTCTCTCTCTCTCTCTCTCATCAACACCACATGGTACTACAGGCAAGATTGTTTATGTGATTCAAATCTTGGTCTCCCCAACTATGTTAGTTACTTTTAATGTGTGTATGTAAGGCCCAAAATTGGGCAGGCCTACAAATGAGTAAGAGTGTTAGTGCTATTTTAAGCTTGACATACATTGTTCACTTTGACCATTAAGAGTAAATACTCTCTGGGTCTTTGTTTCCATCGCATTCTATCACATTGTTCCACATTCTATAGTACGATATTTCAGAATCACACGCCACAATAGCATTAGACTACATTAAAATTGAAATTGTAGTTTATATAGAGATTAAATTTCCTTAAGGAATATCTTGTACATACCCTGTGTAGAGCGTCTTTAGTAATAAAATCTATTTTTATTGAGAGACAGAGACAGAGAGATTAAAGCAGATCTTACGGATATAGAATCATCAAAGCATTTATCAAATATGTAGATTCTATTCTTATAACTTTACACCCAAGTCCAAAAATCCTCCCTATTCACTAACTAATAAGTAGCATACTTTACCAGATTGACAATACAACTCACAGACTGCTGAAGCATATACCTCAGGCAGCTATAATTTAGTGTGTGAAAATCCATGAACATAAAAAAGCAAGTATCTAAGATAGAAATTCCAAGATTTTATGTATCTAAATTGTAATGCCTTTAAGACTTACGATGCCCATAGCCAGATCAGGATATTATCATTATATTGCAGAGAGAAAATCTAATCTGAAGAAACATTTCTAAACCAAACACATTATAAAAATTATACAATGCAAGGTGGTCTATAACTATAAGCAAAGTTGTTGTATGCAAGATCATACAAATATAATTAGCACAAATATAAAAGTTAGTTAAATAAAGTAAATCAAATATTGTTGATACAAAAGTTGTCCTTTCTTTTTTTTAACTTCTACAACCACATAATTTTATGCTTTCACCAGAATTTTATCAAATCTCTTCAAAATTTTGAATGTTTACCACCAGTAAATGCAGATAAACTGGTAAAATCTAAAATCTAAAACAGAAGTGCAAACACTGGAATAGCAAAATCGTTACTCCACCCAACCAATTTCGCACGACAATTACAAACCAAACATTGTGAAATCATATAAAAATGAAATGCCAGGGGAAAAAAAAAAATGCTTGCCTTTCACATATCTGCACAACTTTGGCATCGGCATCTGGCTGACATTTACGTGTCTTAACATATAGCTCTTCAGGTTTATAAGGAACATCCTGGAAAATTGTAGAGTTTGCCAATGTTATAGCAATTGACTTCACAAAACATCAAGTGATGTAATAATTAGAGGGTTTACTTAATAAAATCATCTATCATCCTATCAGACTTCTTTTCATACTAACGGCAACAGCTTTTGCAGAAGATTTGTTATCAAATAAATAAGAATTTTCTCTAATCTCTAGCACAACAAACATGTTAAAAAAAATGGTTCAATTATTAAATTCATCATTTCCTAACAGCTTAAACTTTTGAGACAAGCGGTATTTTAACATGAAATCAAAGTGGATGGTCTTTAATTTGGACCATGTATCCACTCCACCTCCCAATTAAAAATCTCACATGTTGAGCCTCACTTATTGAGAGGGAATCTAGGTTAGTAGAATAATGGTTAAAAAACAATTTAAGAAGGCAGTTCCATACTCGTATATATGTAAGCTGATACATGGCATATGCAGCAGATTTGTTGACCGTTAGCACGGGTGGTATTCGCAGTGTTTGCATGTTGCTGGATGAGTTATCCTCCACCTCCACTATTTCCGCCACAATCGAGGCCTCTCCTCCACTCTGTATAATCATTACAAATTATGTGACATTTAAAGTTAAAAATTCGAGCAAATAGCTTGCACTAAATTTAAATCTAAACTGGCTGCCCCTAACTTCACTTTCACAACAAATTTATCACTATACTCGGATTAACTTGACAAGTAATCAACATGACTAACACTGTCCCTTTCTTTCTTTTTTCTTTTTTTTTTTTTTTCTTTTTTTTGCGTTATTTTCACAAACACCTTTGCCACATTCATCTACAGTAAGCCTGTAACAAAATTTTAGTAACTAAATGTAATTTTTTAAAATCTCTTTATAGTCATGAAAATAGCACTAAGTATTACCAATTACAACAGCATCAGATATACTTTAAAAAATAAATAAACCAAAATTTACCTAGTTTTGAAATAGAAACAAGAATTTTACAAATTATAACAACAAATATTTTTTTCTCTTAATTTTTTTTATATAAAAAAAGAATATTGAAATTAAGGAGAGAACAGAAAGAGAAATGTAACATTAGAGAAAGAAGAAGTACGGAGCCACTGGGAACCGCCATGTTCAAGACAATCTTCTTGGTGCAGTTGAGATCACCGGATTCGGAACTCTTCTCGCACTTCTGGAGCTTAGATTTGGATAGGATCTGGACTCCGGCAACGCCATGAGAAGCGAGAACGAATAAGAGAAACAAGATCGTCGTCTTTGTATTCATTTTCTTCAATTCTTGGTGAGAAACTCTCTCTCAGTGATTCTTTCTCTGCTTTGAGAATTTCGTGAAACTGAAAATGTGTGTACGAGTGTGAGTGTGAGGGACACAAAAATATAGTGGCCGGTTTTGGCGGGGTTTAGTTAACAAAGTGGGTTTTGATTTTGAAACTGCATGTAACGGTTTTGCCAAGGGGAGGACTTGGACAAATGACGCCCCAGCTGTACGACGCCGTTTCGTGTGCTTGGGCTTAGGAAGGATGTGATGTGGCTTTACGAGGGATGCTACGTCTATAACAATTTTACAATAATTTTACAATAAATCACAGGTGGTTAGTTGTTATTGGTTCAAATTTGAAACTAACACTAAGATTACTTTTTTGCCCTAACAATAATAATCAGTAACAACCTACTACTTAGGATTTGTTATAGAAATGTTGTAAAAATGTTGTAAACATATCATTTCTCGTGGCTTTATTGCAAATGAAATGGATTTAGACCTGGCAAGCGGTTGGTTCAGATCGGGTCAACAACCGGTTTCGGTAAAAAACGAATCATTTTGACTAGATTTGTGAGTGAATTGGATCAATTGCGTTTTGAATCAAGTTAATTTGTATATAGTCACTGTGTTATTTGTTAGGGGAAGAGAAAGTTTTGTAGGTGATATAATCTTAGCATGGTTGGTCTAAGATGTTGCCTTATTATTGTAGAGACTTGTTCCTTTCTTTGAATTAAATTCTGTCATTTATTCTCCGAAGAAAAAAGGTTAATCAAGAGGGTTGATCAATATTTTTCACATGCAAAAAAATAATAATGAATGAATGAACCAGAAAAATAGCTAAATATCAAAAATAACAAAATGCTCAAAAATATAAGTTAAATACTATATTGATTCTTAAGTTTACACCATTCAAAGTTCACTAATAATATCTTCATCATCAGACTATTTTATTAATCCAAAATTTTGACTTATTCCCTTTCGTATTTTGTACACTGAATTTTCAAATAGAATTATTGAGAATTTAATATTTTTATGGTGATTTTGCTATCGAGTAATAGGTTTGGTTAATTATTTCATCTACATAAGCTTTTCCCAAAAAATAAAATCATAGAACTTAGTGTAAATTGAACCATAAAAATCTCTTCAAAATCTCAATATTGTATCCTCTATTAATTCCGTGGGCAAAATATAACATGCCTCTAAGTTGAATAAATTCAAATAGAAAAGGTAAATGTGTTAAAATGTGTCAAAGGTTTTCTTACCAACTCACATAATGTAATTTTGTTTAATCTATAATTTCTACTAACCCTTATTTTCTTACATGGTAAGAGCATATTTGACTTGACTTATTTTTATATTAAAAAAGAATGACTCATTTTTTTAAGTCTCACATTTTTTAAAGTGTAATTGTCATTTTGTTTTTAAGTACTTGTTATTTAAACAAAATAAACCAAGAAAAATAATTATGACACAAAGATCATATGACGAAATATGCTTCACAAGTCACAAATCCTAGGCCCAATAAGAAAAAGAGGTGGTCCAAGGTACTAGGCCTAGATTGTATCCTCAAAGAAAGAAGGCCCAAGCTAGAGAGGGGAAATGAAGGCCTAATTGGGAAGTAGCCCCCTTCCATTCACCGAGGAGAGCTAATGAAGTTCAACACACCGTGAACAATCTCGATTAAGGATGAATGATCGGTAAAACGTCTAAGGAGAAGATTGAACCCATAAATCCAGCCAAGGAACCAGCTGAGGTGGCTTGTAACCCAAGCAAAGATCACCTCCACATTATTTAAGTATTCTCACCTAGCCTGTGCTACATTTAATGCTGAATGACTGACCCGAATAATGTTTTATACCCTAAAAGTCCATTTTTATCATCAAAATGGAGGAAGAGACACTTGATAGGACAAACATCTTTTGACTCCCATCATGACAGCCCACTACTAAAAGAATGGACTAGATGTATAAATAGGACATTCCCCCATACTTAGTGTGGGATAGGAAAATTAAAGAGAGAAGGTGTAGGAATATCTAGAAAGTGCTTGTACTTGTCTTTAGTTGCTTGTAACCTTGACAAGAGATAATCATTATAATAATCAATATAATATCCATTCAAACTTAGATTTTACTTGTTTAGATCTCCCATTAAAGATTGCTCTCATGTTTTATAAATTAGTCGTAACAATTAAGGTATTAGTAGAGTTCTCAACCCAAAAAGGTAAACTATGTTAGTTAAAACAAATAACAAACAAGCTATGAAGAAGTACTCTTTACTTACGTAACACAAATGCCCCTTGCTCTTTTAAACTATGCTTATTAATTTAATTTTCTTTTTACCTACTTCTTTAGCCTGACTTTTTCTTTTTCTTTTTTTTAATTTACGAAGTTAGCAAGAACAAGTGGGAAACTAAGTGATGGTAAATTGGTAATAGGTCATTCAGTCATTGGTGAGAAACTATGAAATGATGGGGTTTAGATAGTTAGGAAGTACACCATTAAGGTGAGACAAATTGCATACACCCTTCGACTAAAAGAAAAATGAACTAAAAATCAGTAAGTAACACGCATGACTGTTTCTTTCGTTCTTTCTTTGTTTTTATTTTTTATATTATTATTATTTTTTAAAAATAGCATGACTATTTCTTATCAATTTTAAAATTAAAAGTAAAAGATGGAACGTGAACAAGATTTTAAGAATGATTGGTAAGATGTTTGAATCTTTTTGTATCTTCAATACGCTACGGAAATGTGTAACAAGTAGTTAGATGATGCATTCAAATATATTCAATAGCAAAAAAAAAAAAAAAAAATCATTCTCATTGTCATATCTACTTTTTCTTTTTGGAGACCCATTTTGCTTCCAATAGAAAAAGGCAAATATCAAACATGAATACTATTTCTCTTTTTGGCAAATACTAGTGAAAGTACAGTTTTCCCAATAATATAATAATTATTTCTATAAAAAAAAATATTTAAAATCTTATACAAAAAAAATGTATGTGAAGCTAATAAATTTTTTTTTTTAAAACTAATAAATTAATTGGTGGTAAATATATCCTCCACAATAAATCATTTTCCTTGATTTTGATTCTAACCAAGCACCAAGTCAGCACATTTGCAAGTTGTAAAATATAATTAAATGAGAGATGCTACATCTACAACAATTTTACAACATTTTTACAACAAATCACAGGTGATTAGTTGTCATTGGTTCAAATTTGAAACTAACACTAAGATTACTTTTTTGCCCTAACAATAACAACCAGTAACAACCTGCCACTTAAAATTTGTTGTAAAAATATTGTAGACATATTATTTCTCTAATTGAATATCATATTGTAGGTTGAGTTGTGTAAAGCAACCTAACCCATCCCACTTGTTTTTTTTTTTTTTCTTTTCTTTTTTTCTTTGTTTTTTTAATAATTGATACTAATGGCAGCAGGGGCAAATTCGAAATAAATCAAGACAAAAAACCCATTTAGTTTCGTCAACCAACAACCAATAGCAAACCCTGTTCAAACAACTGACAACAAAACGTTAGAAATGCTGAAAGATGCAAAATCTTCTGTCCCCATTCGCCATCATATATCGTTAACCCAACACATGTCTGTACCTGATAGCTTCCCCTGATCGCCAGTGACACGTGGCGACAACTTAAGTCCCACGCATATAATATTTTAAAAACAAAATTAAATAAGAATAAAGAAAAAAAATGTATAAAACACACAAAAATATAATACTAAATACTAATATAAATACAAAAGCCAGCATTACCACTAGCTTGAACTAATAAACTATTAATATTGTAGACCATCACTGACCACCACAACTACGCGCATTGCGCAAGCTTTCTCCGGCAAGTCTCAGGGGACCTCCATGGCTGGAGATAAATCAGAAACAGTTATGTACCAAGCTCTGGTGGATCGGTTCCAGAGTTTGGAGGCGAGTCACGAGAGCCTAAGGGAACAGTTTGATAAGGCGGTTCAAGAAAATAAGATAACAAAGAACAAGGAGGTGGGTGATGATATGGTGGGCTTAGACTCAGATTCGAGGTGGGGTTGCTTCCTTGGGTTCTTTGGGGCTGGGGGTCCATATAGAAGTGTGTTGGAGAACATGGGTCGTGCTGTTCACGTGTGCAGAGCTTCTTCTGGGGAGATCATATACTAGTATGTATGTATATATATGAGTTTTTTGTATGCAAAGAGATTTCATGAAAGTTTGTCTGTTCGTGAACTTTATTCATTGGTTGACCATGTTTGATTGTAAGTTATACTGGGAGTGTACTATTGTGGTGTATGGAACAGTTATGTAGGAATAGAATGTTTGATGTTGTTTAATTAATGTGAAGGTAAAAGGTCACGGAAAAGAGTGAGCTTTATGTTAAATTGGATCAGATGAAAGTTGAAGTATTATAGGTAAATGAAGTAATTAATATATAAGAAGTAAATGTTTGAATTGGAAGGTAGTGTACTTTGGTGAGATATATTAATTTTTCTATCAAAGTGTGAAGATGTTTGCACAGAAGTTCACACAAGCATATCTTCATTTTTAGGACTACAATTTTCTAGTTTTTTCATTATCAAAATAAGAGTTGGGATAGGAATTTTAATGCAAGTTGTGAAGGCTAGCTGATATGTGTCATATTCTTTCATGTTGAAGAAAAAATATATTGAGAATTAATATGGAGTTGTTCCACTTTTCAAATTCAAGAAAGTTGTTGAGGCAGAGTGAGGTCTGGAATTAGATCTTAGTTTCAAATCTTGCCTAACAAAAGAGAAATGGGAAATCCAGGGTTCTTCAATTAACATCCTTACTTGCTCATTAGAATGAAAATACCATATCAATCTGCATTACTATTAATAACATATTAACATATACAATGATAGGGGACTGCTTCATTGGTTATTGTAGCTAGCATTAACAAATCTGATTTATTGAGCACCAATAGACGTGCATCAATCAATGGTGCAGTGGTTCCAATGTTTCTACTTTTAATTAATGGAGCCCTTTAATCCTTGTTTGCCTGCTAGTGTATATGCTTCTACATTTGAAGATCAATACGGATGGATAATAAACTCATGCTAGCTATTGACTGGAAATCCTTTTCAACTATCTTTCTCAACGTGCAGTTAAATTATCATGCGTTGTAGAAACAAATTGAGGAACTCAATCAACAATATATAGAACATAGTTCAAAGTCTAACTAGGCTTAGGTCTCAAGGCAAGTAAATAACTTGACCCTCATCTAGTTATGCCTAATATGCTAGACCTCTTGTTGTACGTCTTATTATATGCTTATCTCATAGGTCAACAAAAGGTACAGGGTCTTCATCACAATGATAAGATTCATAAGATAATTCAATTGTTCATGCCTAATGTCTTGTCATACTCTAATCTCTAATATCCTTGTCTCATATGTAAATAAAGATAAAGGATCTAAATCACAATACAGAGATTCAATAATAATCTTGTTTTTTAATTTTATATTTTAACATATTTTATTCCAACCTCCACTGACCAATCTTACCCACAAGTTTATGGTAACTAATTAATTTGTAAAAAAATTGAGTCAATTGCACTTCCTCTTTAATTATGGTGTAATTACAATGTGGCCTTCAATTTCAAAATAGAGGAGTGTAAGTTTAGGGATGAAATTGCAATTGCATCATAATTAAGGAGAAGTGCAAGTTGTCCAATATATATATATATATATATAACTAATGTTTACATAAATTTGACGTGATAAATGATTTGTTAAGATCAAACTTGCGCACAAAAGGTTGAAGGGATGACTTCTTTCTTACATGTGTTAATCATGAGAGTTTTGTTAGGCTAAAAATCGCCTTAAAATATTATTTTGAACTGGTTTGGGTTTTCTTAATGTTAAAAGAAATTTCATTCCCTGTTAAAGAAGTAATTTGATATTCTTTGTCCACTAAGGAAGGTATTCCTAGTCTAACAAAGAATAGGAATTGAAATTTTATATAGAGACAATGTTGCAAAGGGTTTAGTTGCTTTGGCCCAAGGGCCTTTCCACATAATGAGATGAGAAAACTCTTAGAAGAACATGGATTGCGTTCTTTGAAGAGGATCTTGAGAAGTTGTTTATTGTGTTAGTGTGAGAAAGTTATTGGTTGAATTGGGACTTTGGGATTGAGTTTGTGTGTGTGTGTGTGTGTGTGTGTGTGTGTGTGTGTGTGAGAGAGAGAGAGAGAGAGTTAGTTTGTCTTTGTGAGAGTATTTGTTTATGTTTGTATTAGTGAGACTTGTGAGTGTTGTTCATAAGAGTCTATGAGTTTGGTTTGTGAGATTTAATTGAGAGCGATTGTAATCCCTATTGTTGATAGTGGATTTTCATTGGTGTTGCCCATGGATGTAATCATGTAAAGCTTGGAGTTGACCAAACTACATTAAATATTATTGTCTTGTGTGAATGTTTTTATTTCTTGTTCATGTGAATGCATTTATGCTAGCCCCAAATTTCAAGAAACTAGTATTAGATCTCAAGGTTGATCTTAGCGTAGTTCAAGAAAATATTATTCATTTATACAAGTTTGTAATTGGTATGATATAGGCACGCACAAGGTTATCATTAGATAAGAAAAAAACAATCAACTTAGTTGTGGAAAAATTAATTGGATTAAGGTGGAGCCACTGCAAAAAGAATAAAGATTAGTTGATGGAATTTGAATCAAGGTGGAGATTTGTTAGAATTTGCTTCAAATTCCTATTTTGACTTGGATTAGGTTTTATTGGTTTGGGATGAAAGTTTTATTCCTTCTTAAGTAAGAAATCTGGTATTCCTATCCCAATTCACTAAGTAAGGCATTCTTAGTCCACCAAGAAATAGGTTTTGAAGTCTCATATATAGACAATCTTGCAATGGGTTTGATGGCTTGGAGTGTGTGTGATAATGCTTGCTAAAGCACAACTAGGAAAGTTCTTTAAGAGTCTTAAAACTCTTTTAGCATAAATTCCCAATGTATGGCAATTTTGCTAAAAAGCTTTAAGGGGTTCTTTAAAGCTGAAATTTGGAGTTTAAAGGAAAAAACTCTACAATCTATTGCTATACTTTATAAATCCAAAAATTTAAAGTACTTTTCATTGTAATTTGCCGAACACTCAAACCATTGAAGAGTTTATCAATTGAAACTCTATATCACAAAAGCTCTATAGTTAAAAATCTACTTCTTAAAGCAATGTTATATGTGCACTTTGATCCAAGGGTCCTTCTCATAAGAAAAGGAGAAGACACTTAAAAGAACATGGAGTAGCTAGGTTCTCTAAAGAGAAGTTTGAGTGTTTGTATATTGTGGTGTGTAATAGAGAGAGATATTGTATGTACTAGGGCTTTGGGTTTGTGGGTTCATGCGTGTGAGGTTTGTGAGAGATGTTTACGTTTATGTTTGTGAGGCTTATGAGTGTTGGATGTAAGAGTCTATGAGTTTAGTTGTTGATCTTTGATTGAGAGATTGTAATTCATATCGTTGACATTAGATTTTGATTGGCATTGCCTAGGCAGTGTGCATATATATATTTCTTATTCGTTTGATCATACTTCTACTAGCCCTAAATTCTAATACTGAAACTTTTATGGTTTGAGACACTTGGAAAAGGAATTCCATATCTATATATAAAAAATAAAAAAAAAAAAAAAAAAAAAAACACACAGAATAACTTGTTCCCTTCCTTCCCTACATTGTTATAAAATATGCCTAATGCTACACTGTATCACAAGTAGATCATATCATTTCTTTCTATACTATTTTTAAAGCTACATTTTTTTGAATTAAGAGGCCTCAAACTCTTGAATTTGTTAAGATCTTTTCTGTATGCTTTGGATTTGCTAATATGCATATTCCATCTCATCCGTAGCTATGTGTTTCTCAAAGAAATGAAGAGGTTCCACTTAAGATTAGGAAAGAAATAAGTCTTTTTCATAAAAGCTTCTTTTGCATGTTAGTATTATCAAATATTGTTGTTATCTCAAAGGAAAATTTATATTTTAAAAATTATTCTGCTGAAAGTCTCTATGGATGGAAGGACTATGAAGTCCTTGGAAAACAAGTTGCTGAACTTCTTATTGCTGAAGATTATTATGCACCTCTTAAGAAAATCATGGATAGCTTAAGCATTGGGCAATCCTGGCCAAGTCAATTTCCCTTTAAGAAGAGGTCGGGTGAAATATTTATGGCGATAGTGACAAAAAGCCCATTATATGAGAATGGTGAGCTTGCTAGTTTTGTCACTGTTTCAAGCGATGCAGCCGCATATAATAGTATAAGTTTAGTCAACCTGAGAACACATCAGGATCATGTCAATGGCCAACCTAGACCTCGAGGGCTAAACTTGAAAAGGATTCAGTGGCACCAACGTCCACCAATTGCACCAGTGCCACAGATTGCATCTTTTGTTTCCAATCTGGTGCTTATGAGTTACACTTTTAACAATTCCTTTCATTCTCTTTCCTCCTCTTATTTTCGTAATTATAGTTGTTTTCATTGTAATCAAATTAAATTCTAGTTTCCGAAAGTGTGTTCAAAAAATTGTATTGTTGGACCAATCAGGCCTCAAAATTTTTATCACGGAGACATAGAGATGATACATTAATTGCATGTGATGTACCCATGGACAATGAGGATACTGCAACAAATAGTGAAGATGCCAAATTTGACAAAAACTAGTACATTGGTAAATCCCTTTTCTAATGACTTTTGAATCAATTTTTATGTCTGTATTTTTGGAGAAGATATATCTTACGTTTGACTCTTGAAAAATACTTTCACTACGTATCACTCTCTCAAATATGGGACTCTAGATTTGTATTCATCCAATACAATCATGTGTCCACAATTGGCTGTGTATAATGAGTTGGTATTAATTTTCTCAAGTTACTAGTTGGAATTGGTTTCGAAAATGGCCAACAAGCCTTGGTTTAAATGGAACTTTCTCATCTCATAATTAAGTGTGGCTATAGGGTGAGATTGCAAGCTCAAGACCCACTAGATGCATGTGTAACTTACCAATTTAAAAATAAATAAATTGGTTCTAGAAATGGACCAAAGTGCGAATTAATTTTTCACTCTCCTTGCTCTCTCAAAAGTCATCCTCTTATAAAACACCATTCTTTGATTGGAATAATGCTTTGATACTCTCTCTTTTTAAGCTAGCATATCTCTCTCTACATTCCATTTGTATCCAAACCTCTATTACATGGTACACTGCAGTGTTGTGTATACTTTCTTAGAGTTGACTGCAATGTTGTGTATACTTTCTTAGAGTTGATTTTTTTTTTTTTTTTTTTTTGCCTTTCTTTTACAGTAGTTACACTAAAAACATTGGGGATTTCAGTCATGTCTTGACGTACTAAAAATGTGTTTGCGTTCATTGATGTGTTGTCAAATCCTAGCACCAAAGCATATCAGATTTGGATTGTATCAACATAGTGGTGCTAGGGTTGATTCTGGTTCAAAAATTGCTCAGAGATGACAAGAATTTAATCTACTCAAAGATGATGAGTTGTTGATCTTTTGCTCATATCTTTTACACTAATGAATTTTTGAGCAAAACTTTTTTTGTTGGAAAGTAGGCATTCAAGGCTTCAAAACGAACACAAATTAACCTTAGTTGGATTTAAAATGAGTGAGATATGACTATTTGAATTTGGCACAATTATGTTGTCACTTAGAGTTCACTCAATCCTCACTAGACACTAGCTCAAGTGAAGTTACAACAAAGAGTAAACCAACTTTGAAGATCTTATGACTTAACCTAATGATTCCCTATATAAAACTAACCCATGTTGCACAAATTGAGAGAAGAAAGGCTACCGAATCAATATTACGTTGAGAAAGAACCTACTTAAGTGTAAAATGTTTTAAATTCCTCTCCCTATAGTGATTCTCCTTATGAGATCTTTTAATTTTGTCTCTGACAATTTCTCCTTAAGCCTAAACCATTGATTCCTTGAACCCACAGAGTTAGTTCTTTGACAGTAGATTATTATTGTTTCTAATCGGAGTTCCAGGTTGTCATAGATGAGGTTTGATTGTGGAGGAACTTTACGTAGAAGGATTCTAGAAATTTTAGGGCCATTATGGTGGAAGGCAAGCAGGGTGCTCGCTGAGGTTACAATAAAGAGTCTAGCTTTACAAAGATTTTGTAAGTAGATTATTGTAACTTTTTCATCTCTAAATTTTCTATGAGATTGGATCCCAGGGTGATTTTTCCTTTGAAAAATTTCTTCATTAGTTTTCTACTTTATTACCATATTTGTATACCTTTTTACTACTTTACATCTTTATTGCTTTTGATTTAGTGAATTATAATAATGGTTGAAATAGCTGTACGTGCTCATCTCTTTGGAATCAATCATAACATATTTGGTTAATCCACTGCTTAGTTGTTTGGGGTCAAAATCAGATTTTTTTTCAAAATGATATCACCTGAGCATCTGCTTTTGTCAACATTTATTCTATATTGACTAGTTGGGTGATTGTAGGCAACCAAGGTCTTGGCAAAGCTGCAGCACATTAAGGGAAATGGCAACTATGGTAAAGAAGATGATGGAAGTATACAAGAAAATGGTGCAATTGATTCTTCAGAAAGCAAAGTGACAGACAATTCTAATTCTTTTAGAGATCCAAAGGCATCAACTTCACACCATTGCACTCTTGATACAGAGGCTAAGGGAGAGAGTCCCTACAGGAAAAATTCTTCCCTTGCAGCTAGGAGAGAACGAAGTGACTTTGAGAGGAGTTCTGTTGTAGCCCCTTCAAGGGAGTGCTATGAGTGTTTTGGTTTATCCAGACCTGGAGACCCCATTGCCAAGATTAGGCCGCCAATCCAATGTGAAGCAATTGGAACCAGAAGTATCAAAGTTGAAAGCCTTGGAAATAGAACATGAAATGCAAAGACAACCAGGTGATAAACATTTCCCAAATTCAAGGGAGAGCATTGGCAGTAATGGGAGTTCATCAAGCAAAGGGGATAATGAGTCAAACTCTATAGTAGATTGTGAGATTCGCTGGGAAGACCTTCACCTTGGGGAAGAGATTGGCCAAGGTATACTTGAGATTCTTCATTTTTATCTGAATCTAAATTGCGTTCTATGATTAAAAATTGAAACCAATTCATCGTATTATGATGTTGGCCCATGGGGAAGTAGATCAAGACTAAATTTAGAACTATCAACTACTCTGACTGTCTCAAGTTAGGCACACTGATAAAATTAAATGACAATGACAGTTGATATATTAATATATGACACATTTTTTATCACTAAAATAATGAAAGTAAATGATTTTACTACAACTAATTGTGCGAAGGTTTTTTTCCCAAAAATAGGTTGGTCCTCCTTTCATTTTTAGTTTAATACTCTATTAATTTATAACTATGTTATGCTGCCCTTAACATTTTATGAGAAGATTTAGGCACAAATTCAGGAAATGAAAATTTAAGAATGTACACAAGAAATGTTGCTGGACATTTGATGTGAATATATGTATCTGTTCTTGTTAGGACATATATGTTTTAACTTTTTTAAGAACATATGTCACTTAATTATGTAAATTGGCTAATCTTTTGACAAAACGCACTCTGCTTATAATTGGGTAGTTCTAGGTGTTTTTAATACTTCAAGAAACAATGTTTCAAGGTCAAGTGTTGAAGTCATCAAGTCTGTTCAAGAGAAAGCAAGTTGAAGTACAGAATTTTTAAAGCTCGACACCTCTCAATAGCTACCTTAACACCTGCTATCTGTCGAGATTTAAAAAGTCAGATTTCCAATCTGATTTTCTTGGGATCCGTGAATATGTTTTTGGGCCTTCTTTTCTTCTAACCCTAAACATATAAAAGGAGTATTTTAAGAGCCGTTTTGTGTGACACAAGTTGCATATTCATTAAGCAATCTCTGTTTAAGCAAATTGTGATCAACAGACGAAGTTCTTGACCTAGTTCATCTTCCATTAAGAAGTTGTTGTGTATTTGCACCATAGGGTTTTGTAACCAAGTATCTTCCTGCTCTTCATCAGAAAGGATGATCTGAAGAACTTTGCAGCCAACCATTCTTCCTCAGTTAGTGTTCTGAAGTCGCGTACTTGGATCCACGCATTGGTTAGTCACGTACTTGGGAGCCGTGCATCAAAGGTGGAGACTGTCACTACAGATCAAGTCCAATTGGGTATTAGGGTAAGGGTTCAACTGTAGGTTGGTAAGGTACTTGGGATTCCTTTACTTGTAACCGCTTGATTTGATAATAGTGGAGTTTCGGGAGTGGTGACCTGAAAATCACCCGGTGGGGTTTTTGTCATTAGGGTTTTTCCCATTCGTAAACAAATCACCGTGTTATTTATTTTCCGCTGCTTATTTAGTTGATTGGTGATTTGTTTGTGCTTCCATAAAATTGCATGATTAATTGATTAATTAATTACTTGGCTAAATTAATTAATTAGAGTTAATCACAAGGGGTCATTCAGATTGTGACCTATCAAGTGGTATCAGAGCAGGCACACTCTGATTAGGATTTAATCTTTGCTGTGTTTGATCCATTGACCCATGTTTGTGATAGATAGAGGACAATCATTAATTATACCTCCTTTATTTGATGGCACTAACTATGCATACTGGAAAGTACGCATGAGAGCTTTCTTGCAGTCTTTAGATGAAAAGATGTGGCAAACTGTAGAGATTGGCTGGACTAAGCTAACAGAAGATCCGGCCGATTAGGATGATTCTAAGATCAAGGTGGCTAACTTCAACAGCAGAGCGTTAAATGCCCTATTTAGCGCAGTCACAAATGAGGAGTTCAAAAAGATATCCTCAACTGAAACTGCCAAAGAAGCTTAGACCATCCTCCAGACTACCTATAAAGGTACAAAGGCTGTCAAATACTCAAAGCTTCAGAGGCTCACTACAAGCTTTGAAGAAATTAAGATAGAGGAGGATGAGTCATTTGATGAGTTCTATGCCAAGCTCAAGGACATAGTGAACTCAGCCTTCAATTTTGGGGAAACCATCCCTAAACCCAAGATTGTAAGGAAGGTGCTCAGATCTCTACCTGAGAGATTCCATGCCAAGATTACGGCGATAGAAGAATCAAAGGACATTGACAAGATTCCTTTGACTGAGCTGGTAGGTAACTTGCAAACCTATGAGATAGGACTATCTAGGATTGGCAAGTCAAGTAAAGGTAAAAGCATGGCCTTGAAGGCAAAGAACAGTGATACAGATGAGTCTTCCGATGATAAAGATTCTAAGATGAAGTCCTACATCACTCGGCAGTTCAAGAAGTTTATGAAGAATGCCAATGGAAGGAGCTTTGACAAGAACCGGAGGCAGTTCAGTTCTTCACAGTCTAAAAGCCAAGACAAAGGGAAGAAGGATGCTAAGGATGGAAGTCAGTACACTGTTCCTGCAGGACCAAAATGCTTTGGATGTCATGGGTTTGGACACATGAAACATGAGTGTCCTACATATCTCAAGAGCATTGGGAAAAGTAAGGCACTTGCTGCAACTCTAAGTGACACTGAGCCTGAAGATGATTTCGACAATGAGGATGACGGAATCTTAAATGCTTTTACCGCCACAGTCAATCCTACTGAAGGGATTGTTGAGGAAGTGGATGAAGAAGAAGAACTGGTGGAATCAAAATTTGAGAAAATGGATGATCAAGATGATATCCATTTAGCCTATAAGAAGCTTTATAAGCTCTCTGAAAAGTGTGAGAAATTATACAGGCTGGCCACTAAGAAGCTCAGTGATGTGGAACTTGATCGTGAAGAGTTGTCCACAAAGTTTGATGAGGTGAATCAAACTATTGGAGCACTGAGATTTGAAAACACCTTTTTGGCCGAGAAGACCAAGAAGCTTAAAGCAGAGTTGTTTCAAGTCAGAGCTCAACTAGAGAGGACTTCAAGTGCAAGGCTTGATGAGATGCTAAGCAATCAGAAATCTGCTTCGGATCGAACTAGTTTGGGGTATGGTATTTCTTTCTCAAATACTACTTCTACTAGCAATACTGTTTTTGTTCCTCCTGCTAATAATACTAAAATTAAGAATATTGATGTCAAAACTGAATTAGCTAGTGAGAACTTAGACAAGGGTAAATCTATCTTAGGAACACCTCCTAAGCAAGATAAGAAAGATGATAAAAACCCTAAGACTAAGAAGGCAAACTCTCAAAAGCCTAAACAAAAGAAGAGTATCTCTGTCATCATTGTGGAGCTGCCGGTCATACTAGACCAAATTGCTATAAGTGGTTAGCCACTCAATAGAGCAATGGCATGATAGCATCTGGAAACCATAATCAGCTTCAATCCTCTCTTGCTCCTCTTGGAGATCTTCTGAAAGCCCTCATGTTCCTTTCGAACTTGAACGGGTTAAATTCTTCCCCCTAACCGCCAGTTCAAGGATTCAATCAAAGGAAAGGCTCTTCCAAGGTGTGGAAGAAAAAGGACTTTAAGTGATTTCATCACTTTCTTTTTCCTTTTTGTTTTTCTGTGTTTTGCATTGCTTGTGTGTTTTGTTTTTCTGCTGAGTCAGTCTAGTTTTTGCATTATTTTGTTTAACATGTTTTGTGTGTTTACTTTCAGTTTTGTTTATTTTTTTATTTAAAAAAAAAATTGAAAAATCAGAAAAATACAAAAACAGTGTGTGTTATGTGTACTTTGGTATTTGTGTACCTTGGATGGCCAATGAATCAAAGTTTTCTAAACTTTGTATCACTTGTAACTTAGATGAGCATCTCTATGCACAACTAAGCAAGTGAGCTTTGTGGCTCTTGTTTGTGATGAGTAAGATTAGGTTATATCTTAAAACTTAACACTCATATCACTCTTTTTGACGGGTAGGACTAGAAAATCCTAAGAGAAAGGCATAAATAACCATCTCACCACCGGTGCCCGCCAATCATAATATAACACCTGTATGCTTCGGCATAGCAAAAGTGCAGTGTCAAAGACATTCGTATGCTTCGGCATAGCAAAAGTGCGATGTCAAATGCTTAACATCTTGATTATTTCTTTTCTCTCTTTTATATACCTATGTATGATATGCTAAAATAAAAGAAAACATGCAAAGAAAAATAAAAAGCAAAAAGATTAAAAATTCTTTATATATGGTTGCAAGCGTGTATTCTAGGAGATGTGGGAGTTATAGGATGTACCTCGAAGGTGATAGTCCCCATCAAACAGTTATGATTGTGTGTGAGTTGAAAGTTATTTTCTCATATCTCAGATCGTCATAACATCTATACACATATGCAATTTTGCGATGTTTTTCACACACAACACGCAATATTCTTTGCTACTTTTGATACATGTGCAGGTACAATGTGATTTAGCCATCATAAAGGTTTTACATGTGCTAATATATGCTCACTAAACTGTCATAACTTGTTTTTGAAATATAAAATTGGTTAAACTTGTTTAGTGTGTGTGTGTGTTTTGCATGATCCTTGTGCATATTTTCTTGTTGAGAGATGTTTTGAGAGGTTTATCACTTAAGTGGATCTTTGGTTGAGATGTGTGTTAGATTGCATTCATGTCTGTGTTTTTCCCTTCTCGAAAAACTGTATTTTTCTGATGGCTCGACACCTCCCTTGACACCTCCTCGATACCTGGTCATCTGTCAAGCTTCTCATGTTGTTTCTTATCGCAATCTCGATACCTCTTCGACACCTGATGGATCAATCGAGAAAGTCTCTGTCCCCTCGATAGATGCTCGACACCTGTTGGATCGATCGAGATTCACTTGTGATGTTTGAGTCTTCTTTCTCGACACCTGTCTCGACACCTTGTGGATCGATCGAGATTTCATCTGTCCTCTCGACAGCTTCTCGATACCTTGTCGATCGAACGAGCTTCATGTATCTGCATTTGGCCTTATTCCTCGATACCTCTCGATACCTGCATCTGTTGAAGGCACATTTCCTCGATACCTTCCTCGACAGCTTCCTCGATACCTCTCGACACCTCAACTGTCGAGAATTACTGAAGTGCCTATTTAAATGCTGTTCGCAATTTTTCTCTCATTTCTCTCGATCTCACTCGATCTGTCCGAGGCTTTTCATCTTCCCAACTTGATTTTCTAACTCAATCTTCAACCCCACTTGGATCTTGCTCATTCCTTGCTTCAATCTCTTGGTAAGATCACTTTTCCCTTTCATTTTCATGCATTTCATGTTTGAAAACCTAGTTTTTGGGATTTTTCATAAAAATTTTGGGTTTTTCAAAATTGTTGAGTTTTTCTTCAAATTTTGGGTTGGGTTTGTACTTAAATGATTTCAAAATGTCATACATTGCATTTCATTTGCATTATAATGATATTTACATGTATTTAGATGTGTGCCTTATGTTTGTGTGCTGCTAGGATTGGATTGGGCTGAACCCATGATGTTTTTTCTTTACATGTCACATGCCCATGCATTCCCATGCATACGTACTTGTTGTTCAACATATTTGATATTTGAACTGTGTTTGGGACTTTTCTGATTGTTTCCCCCTCTATCTTTTTCTCATTCTTTTACGTTAGTAGTGTCTATGGCACCCAAACGTAAATCTACTCCTGTTCAGAACCCTCTGCGTTCTGGAGCTTCTTCCTCTTTAGATAATACTCCTTTTAACATCCGGTTCCGTGATGGAGATGCTCATAAGGCATTTTCGGAGAACTTTTCTAAACGAGGTGTTCATTCGGAACGCCACGTTATACTGGCGGACTTCGCCGATACTGACCTTCCCTCTGTCATAAATAGTAGGGGATAGGGGTTACTGTGTGACATCTCGATCACTTGCCCTCTCGTGCTGATACAGGAGTTCTACTCCAACATGCATAGGATTGATCTTTCAGTACCTCATTTTGTCACTCGCGTTCGAGGTATGCGCATTCCTGTCACACCGCAACTTATTGTGGAGATGCTTAGGGTACTTAGGATAGAGTTTCCTAATTACCCCTCTTGTGAGCGTCTGAGGACTGTGTCCAAAGATGAGCTCATCTCTGCTTTTTGTGAGCGCCGTGCTAATTGGGGCGAGCATCAGTTCACATCATGTAGGCCTATTGCTAAAGATCCTAGATTCATTAACATGGTGATGACTTTTGTTCTCCATCCTCTTTCTCAATATAACTCTCTTACAAAGCCTCGTGCTCGATTTTTGCTTTCTCTGCTTGAGCATCTTACTATAGACTTCCCTTCTCACTTCATCCGGTTTATCATAGAGGTCTATCTTGACTCGGCGTCCCGTGATAAGCTCATCTTTCCTTCTGCTATCATGCGGATTCTACGCCATTTTTCTGTTCCCTTTCCTGTGTCCAACCACTTCACACACATATCTGCCATAGACGCCGCTACTGTAAAACGTAGTGAGGCGCAGTTCAGGTTGAGACAGCTAGGTGCCACTCCTCCCTCCCGTTCGGCACCTTCCAGATTCGCTCCATCTACATCTGCTCCTTCTTCCTCTTCGAGCGATGTATCCCTTGGTGATATTATGGCGCAGCTGCAGCGCATGGACACTCGCCTTGATACACTCTCTGCTGAGTTGTATCAGGTGAATGTTCGTGTGGGTCGTATTGCACGACGGCAGGCGATCATGGGTGGATTTGCTCCAAAGGCTACTCCTTCACCATCTACTCCAGCAGCGTCAGATTCTGAGGATGATGAGGATGATGATGATGATGATGATGGGGATGCTAGCTCTACCGATGAGATGTCTACATGACACTCTACCCTTTGTCACTCGTGACAAAAAAGGGGAGTAGTTTTGGGGGCTATGAGAGTAGTCATCTTAGGGGGAGAGTTAGTATAGGGCATTTTTGATAGGGGGAGTGTTGTTATTCTTGAGGGATGTAGTGAGGCTATATGTATTTTTTTCTTATCTTTTAGATACATTGGTCTTGTATATGAGGTCCTTTGACCATTTTTACATACATTGTACTTATCTTATCCTTTATATATGTTGATGTATGTTTCTTTTCATCTCTATCTTCATGTGTTGTTTCTTTTCTATCTTTATACACATGTTCTTTATATTTGTATGCAATCTATTTATTTCTGTTTCACACAAGATGCCTTGGTAAGTTTTGTTTAAAGTGTTTCAGAAATACAGGTTGTCAAAGTCTACTTATCATAAGCTCTCTTCTTGCAAAGTTTTTCAAGAGTTTGTGTTAGGATAGATTTTATTGTATTCAACAAGTGAATATGAGTTGAGTGATTTATGACTCCTCTCATATGCTCATTTGTTTGTTGTGGTTTTGTCACAGATTGCCAAAGGGGGAGATTGTTAGGACATATATGTTTTAACCTATTTAAGAACATATGTCACTTAATTATGTAAATTGGCTAATCCTTTGACAAAACGCACTCTGCTTGTAATTGGGTAGTTTTAAGTGTTTTTAATACTTCAAGAAACAATGTTTCAAGGTCAAGTGTTGAGGTCATCAAGTCTGTCCAAGAGAAAGTAAGTTGAAGTGCAGAATTTTTAAAACTCGACATCTCTCGATAGCTACCTCGACACCTGCTATCTGTCGAGATTTAAAAAGTCAGATTTCCAATCTGATTTTCTTGGGATTCGTGAATATGTTTTTAGGCCTTCTTTTCTTCTAACCCTAAACATATAAAAGGATTATTTTAAGAGCCATTTTGTGTGACACAAGTTGCATATTCATTAAGCAATCTCTGTTTAAGCAAATTGTGATCAACAGACAAAGTACTTGACCTAGTTCATCTTCCATCAAGAAGTTGCTGTGTATTTGCACCATAGGGTTTTGTAACCAAGCATCTTCCTGCTCTTCATCAAAAAGGATGATCTGAAGAACTTTGCAGCCAACCATTCTTCCTCAGTTGGTGTTCTAAAGTCGCGTACTTGGATTCGCGCATTGGTTAGTCACGTACTTGGGAGCCGTGCATCAAAAGTGGAGACTGTCACTACAGATCAAGTCCAATTGGGTATTGGGGTAAGGGTTCAACTGTAGGTTGGTAAGGTACTTGGGATTCCTTTACTTGTAATCGCTTAATTTGATAATAGTGGAGTTTCGGGAGTGGTGACCTGAAAATCACCCGGTGGGGTTTTTGCCATTAGGGTTTTCCCCATTCATAAACAAATCACCGTGTTATTTATTTTCCGCTGCTTATTTAGTTGATTGGTGATTTGTTTGTGCTTCCATAAAATTGCATGATTAATTGATTAATTAATTACTTGACTAAATTAATTAATTAGGGTTAATCACAAGGGGTCATTCAGATTGTGACCTATCAGTTCTTACCTGACGGGTTTCTATGCCGTTGTTTATCATGGACTTTGGAATGGATCGGTAAATTTGAAATTCTCAAATTACTCTATTTACTGTTCCAAGCAAGATTCTTCAATCAATATCTTGACATTAATAATTTTAAGTGTGTTCATAACAGGATGTTGCCATTAAGGTTTACTTTGGGAATGAATATAGTGAGGGAACTCTACTTGACTTCAAAAAAGAGGTATCTCTAAACTCTCAGCCAACTGCTTGTAAGTTGTAAATCTTGGTGACAAAAGGAAGAACCTTATCCCGAGATCTCATTTACATGTGTTTCAGATTGATATAATGAAAAGACTAAGACATCCAAATGTACTGCTATTTATGGGGGCAGCATATACACAGGAGCAACTTTCAATTGTCACAGAGTTCCTACCCAGGTAATAGATATGGAAGTGTTGTCTAAGGAGTTTTTAAACTAATGACATCTTAAATTAAATGCAGCCCACCTAACAATGTAGTATTTGATTGTTATGTTGAATTGTATTTTTCCATCTTTCATGCTAAATAAAGTTCATTGGTAAGGCTGAGAGTACATGCCTATGTCTTTGTCATTCAAAATTTCTTGTTTAGAGTATTTTTCTAGAAGTCCCATGGATTGGCCTTACGAGCCTAAGATACTTTTATTAATTGGGATACTTCATGTTGGGTGATGTGTACATACTGGGGTTCAATCCAATCAGCCCAACTATCTGCAATTTTGCATAGTCTCCTATGTTTTTCTCTTTTAACGCTAAATATATGTTCCACTATTTTAAGTAGATTTTGTTTTGCATGGTCAGAGGAAGCCTTTACAAAACACTTCACAAGAACAATCAGGCATTAGACATTAGACGGCATCTGAGGATGGCCCTTGATGTCGTATGTTCTCTCTCTCTCTCTCTCTCTCTCTCTCTCTCTCTCTCTCTCTCTCTCTCTCTGTGTATGTGTGCGCGCGCGCGTGCGCGTGCGTGTGCATTCACACATGGCGTGTGCATCAACTTTTTGAACTTGAATTTGAGCCATCATAATCTATTATGTTACTGCAGGCTAGAAGTATGAATTATTCGCATCACAAAAATCCGCCAATAGTACATAGAGACCTAAAATCTTCTAACCTTCTCGTCAATAAAAACTGGACTGTCAAGGTAATATGTGTTGGTTAATTGCTTTAAATAATTCAAGCAGATTGGGCATATAGCAGTTGCTTATACAAGGCATTCAATTTGCCAGGCTCGAGACTTTGGCCTGTCAAGGTTAAAGGACTCAACCTTTATAACCGCAAAATCTGGGAGAGGAACAGTAATGATTTGTATTCTCTCTTTTCTTTTCTTTTATTTTCTAATGTAAAATCTCTTTTTAACTCTGTATCCATATGCATAACTAACTTTTATCACTGAAAATCATCCATTGTTTGTTTGTTTGTTTTAATTTTTTATTTATTAAATGCAGCCTCAGTGGATGGCCTCTGAAGTCCTAAGGAATGAACCTTCAAATGAAAAGTAATTTACAAAAACTGAGCTTTAAAATTCTGAGTGGTAAATGATAATCTTATAAAAATGTTGAAGCAATGAAACTTCTTTTGCTAAGCAGATCTGATGTGTTCAGTTTTGGTGTCATCCTGAGGGAATTAATGACAGAATCCATTCCATGGAACAACCTAAATGGTTTACAGGTCTCTCTCTCTCTCAAACACACACATTCAAGTTATCTAGCCGATGAAGCTCCTTTATGACCATTGTCTTCCATTTTGATCAGTTGTTGGAGTTGTGGGATTCATGAATAGAAGATTAGACCTGCCAAAAGATCTTGATCCCCAAGTGGCAACCATCATCAAAGACTGTTGGCATAAGTAATTTCATTCTCAACTATTTCTTTTTCTATGTATTATATATTTACATTGAACCTACAAGTTGAGCTAAACCTTTATTTACTTAAAAACAAGCAGTGATGCAGAACAGCGTCCTTCATTTAAAGACATAATCCAGAGAATGATGGGCCTACTTCAAAGAGCTGCAGCAGCAGTGTCAACCCGGAGGAGTTCAAAACCTTAGAATTGCAATGTTGTTTAGAATAAATATATAGTAGCCTGTCAATTGTTAAGGTAATCTATAAAAGTTTAGAGGAGATCACACAGGTAAACCTAATAGCATATATAGGGTAATCCTAAGGGATTGGTCGAGTGGTTTTCAATACTCGTGATCCATGAGGTCTTGGATTAATATCTCCTAACCAACATCTTAAGGCAACACCCCAGGAGATTACTCCTTATAATTATTTGGTATACATAGAAAGGAAGACAATACACACTCAGGGGATTAGTTAGGTGCTCTAAAAATCTTAGAAATTCACATCAACAAAAATAATAATAATAATCACATAGGGAATTTTTACTTTCTTTTTCAAGAGAATCTTTTTAAGGTGTGGACAGGACGAGTGTTACGTTTTAGAGCAAGTTTTTAGAAGAAATTATAGTAATGACTTGCAAGTTTTGGTTGTAATCCAACTCTAGATCAAAGTAAAGAATCTTCACTCGAATAGGAACAGACACTGTTTTGAAAGTTATAGTTGCAATAGTTTTGAGGTTTCACTTTTAGCAGGGTGTTGATTTCTATCTTTCCTTCTTCTTCTTCTTTTTCTTTTTTTTCCCTAAACTATTATCACTGTTGAATCCTTAATTACTTATATAATGGTTCCTTTGTGTATTCCAATTTTATTTGAGGTCATCAAAAGACCTCATCTACTGATTATAAATAATGTAGCGACTAGAGTTAGATCTAGACAATGATATAGAGAGTAAAGATATACACACTTAGAAAATAAAACTTCACCGTAGCATGTGATTCATACTGCATGTGTTTTACGACCAATTACGGAAATGAGTGATTGAATCCTTGTTTCCACAGTGTGTGAATCCTATTGGTCATTGTTAAGACCCTAACTATGCTCTATGTGACTTATGATTACGTTACAAGATAAATTAATGTTCTAGTGCCTGCAACTCTAGCATGTTATTTATGGCCACAAGTGATGTGTTCTAAAGGGGCACGACTGGGAAACCAACTAGACCTAGCCGAGTTGCAGTGGTGACTCCAGGAAATTTTTTCATGGTGTTCCTCAACAAGTATAAATTACACAATCTAATAAAAAGAAAATTTTATATATTGACAACAACAACAATTAAAAAATAAGCAAATACATAAAATTTACAATTGCCTTCTACGAGTTTTCATATTTTGAAATTGTTGCATAATAGTCTCGTTATCAATACTACAAGCTACATTTTTTTCAATATACACAACCAAGTAATTATTCATTCATTGATCTCCCATTCGATTGCGCAGTTCATTCTTTATATATTTCATTGCTGAAAAACTTCTTTCTACTGTTGCAATAACAATAAAATTATTAATTATTGTTGTTTAGTTGTTTCATTAATTTGTTTGTCCTTTATAAATTATAATTTGTTATATTATTGTTTCATTAATTATAAAATTATTAATTATTATTTAGCCTAACATAATTTAATTTATTTGTCTTTTATAATGTATTGGTTCATTATACTGCTTTAATTATTGTTGTTTAGCGTAACAATAAACTATATTACTTTAATTTGTTATATTATTTAGTTCTTTGTGCACATTACAATAAAAGAACCAAACATTATACATCCAGCATAATAATTAAAGCAATGTAATGTACAACACATTACACTACTTTAATTATTATTTACTACTCGGCCCATGTGCCCATTAGCCCATCTACCCCCACCCCACTCAACAGACAAGCACAAACCGTCCCCCAATCACAACCTGCCAATCAGAAAATTTCACAATCACAATACACATTATACATTTACACCAAAAGACAATCAATATCACCAACACCAACACACACTGACCAACAGCAACAGATAAGACAAAGCCAAAAAACAGGCAAAAAGCAAAATAAATTTAAAGAGTAAAGCTGTAAAGATTGGTTCTCAAAAAAAAAAAAAAAAAAAAAAAAAAAAAAAAAAGGAGTAAAGATTCGGCAGCCAATCAGAGTCTTACAGTTCAAAAGAGAAAGAGATAATGAGTTAGACAACTTAGACTAGAATAAAGAGAAAGAGACATCAAACATTCATTTTCATTTCATATTTTTCATCTCAGTGAGATAGAGAGAGAGACTGAGAGAGAGTCAAAGAGAAAAAGAGAGAGAAATACATTGAGGCCGAGCACTGAAGCAGCCGAGACCTATCTGCGAGTTGCGATCTACGATTTGCGACCGGGGGCAAGCGACGAGCATCGATGAGGGGCAAGTGACGAAGCGAGCGACAGCAACTAGACGAGGACGACGAGCGACGGAGCGAGCTGCGCCTGCGAGCGACATGACCGTCTCACCCTGGGTTTGGTTTGCTCTGTATTGGGTTTTGCGGTTTTTTTTTTTTTTTTTTTTTTTTTTTTTTTTTTTGTTTTTTTTTTTTTTATAAACACCTCTGTATTGCAGTATTGGGTAATGGGGTTTGGTTTGATTTTGCTCTATATAGACTGTATTGGGGTTTGGTTTTTTCTGCCAACGATGTGACCGTGGTTTTATTTCTGATTTGTTCTATACTGGTTTTTTTTTTTTTTTTTGGGTGAGAATCCATGGGTTTGTTACCTCCGTATTATGTTGGGCTTGCCATGGGCAGTGGGCTTGGCTTGCCGTGGGCAGTGGGCTTGGCTGATTGGCTCAATTACAATTTTTTTTTTAGATTTTAGTTCAAAAAAAAAATTTTGGGTTTTTTTTTTTTTGGGGGGGGGGGGGGGGGGCTTAAAAGTAGAACGGATAATTTTTTTTTTTTTTTTAATTTGAGAATGTTCCTAATTTTGTGATTGAGGGTGTTCCTAATATGGATTAAATATAAATTTTTTTTTTTTATTTTTTTCAAATCAGGGTATTCTTGGGAACATTCTGGCCTGTATGTGGTGCTGCCACTCACCTAGGCATTAGGGCAATGGAAGATTATTAATTTGAATGTCGCATAATCTATTCGTCAGCATAAACAATGAGTTACATATTGATATGAGGGATGCGTGAATATGTCATGTCCACATTGAGGAAGTGGGAGACGTTAGCATTTGGGCCAGGTGTCCACAAAGGCATGACTAGACCTAATCCAACCCGGATGGAAGTAGCTCTTCAGCTGCTACACTTCTTGTTAATTTTCTACAGCAATGGTCTTGTCTTTAAGGCATGAATGTATGGCTTAAATGTTGTGACTTACAACTTGTTGGTTGCCTATTTGCAATGGCGGAGCTAGGATTTCAATTCTAGGAGGTAAGATTGTATGAAAAAATTAATCCCAAAATAAGTTCAAACTATTAACCTAAGTATATAAAGTGTGTGCTTGGCATTAGCTTATTAAGCTTTTTGCCAATTTTTTTTTTTTTTGGCTAAAGTATGCTTGTGCTTTGAAAATATAAGAAAAGATAAAAGCTAAAAGCTAACCAAAAAAAAAAAAAAAAAAAAGCTAGATCCAAACGGAAATAAAGTGGAAAAATAAATAAATGCAAAAGTGTCAAGTGTAGTAATATACCTAGAAGTTGTATATTGTTTTCACTCCCTTGATTGTTCTTAAAAAAATATGTAAATTTTAACTTTTTTTTTTTTCTAACTATTTAAAATTTAAGCTTATAGCAAAAACTCGAAGTTTGAAACTATGAAAGAGTTAATATATTAAAGAGTAAAAGATTAGTGAGGGGATTGAGACAATACGAATATAGAGTAGTGGGAAAATAAGACATAAATAATATATTTTAAAAAAAAAAAACTTATTTTAAATTTATCCGGTTACTTTGAGTTTAAATGCCATGAGAAAGATGAATATTGTGGGAGGCTAGAATACTAGTTCCACTGGGCCTAGTCCGAGGAGTTTGCAGGCCCAATTCTCAACCCACTTAACCCAAGCGTGCCTAAGCATACATCAGAAAGGCCCGGGGCCGAAAAGCAACCAACCTGAGGAAAGCTCTTGGTCGAGGACCCCATAAGGAAAACAAGATGGGGATTACGTGAGGGAGGGGTATACAATCTGAAGAGTCCCATGGAAACCAACTTGGATAAGGATGGGAGGAAACTTCTCAGAGAAGCAACATCGCCTTCGTATTGAATGCTCTATTCTAATCATGCCAGTTGCATTAATGACTGATTGACACTTAAACAGTATTCAAACAACCTATAACTAGCTCAACAAGGCCTTAAAAAAAAGGATGAGACAAGTATTTTGTGAAGCAATTAGCAGCCCTCCATGTGAAGGGCCAAGATCAAAACAAGAACACTATAAAAGAGGAATAATCCCCAATGAACAGGGATTGAATTCTTAAGATCAGAGAGGGAGAAAATACTTATATTTATAACTTATCAAATGTAAGAGGCTCCTCAGCCATTCTAAGGAAGATAAATCAAACATACTATCTTTATGAAATTAGTTTAAACTCAATTAAAATTGCATTTTCTTTATCTTTAATCAAAACCTACTTTTTGGGAGTCCAATTGTTGGTCTAAAAACTCATTTCTATAAATTAATTGTAGTAGGCCTTGATCTAAGCCCAATCATCTATTGGGCTTCGGATTTCCACCCCCACACAAATATAATTTAGAGTTAATAAATTTTGTGATATGAGAAAATTAAGTTTTAATTGTTGTAGCATGTAAGAAACCATAATTTTCATGGTTTGACCAATCTAATATTTATACTAATTCAAGAGATTTTGGGTGATTACACTGATAGAAGAGAGCTTGGGGAAGGCCCCCTGTCTCTGGCTCTCCACCCATTCCTATGAGGCTCAAGAATGGTCATTTTTGTGTGTGGAAGATATTATCAAAGGTAAAAACTCTCTCATATTCTATGACTATGAACATTGTGGGCGTTCAGGTGGTGAGCAACTGAGCATTGTGTATTTAGTTTCTGTAACAAAATCCATCATTGAATCCATATAAGAGCTTAGAATATAGTCCATATTAGAGCTATGGATGTGAAGGGAATACAAAGGCTTCGGTAGAACAACCTTATCGATCCACATAACTTGTTACAAGCGTGATTTGGTATTACCTGTAAACTTTACTTGATGTTCAATATTTAAAGCAAAATGTAAGTTAGGTGTGGAGTACAAAGTATTTAATCTTTAAATCTAGCTAGACTCAATTTAAGATGATACACCTAACTTTACATTCTAACATCTGATCTACCATAAATAAACGCACAGATCCAGTAAAAACAAATATACATTGAAGAATAGTAACAATCAATGCGAATCAACTGGTTTTATTTCATAACTAACAAAACCATCCCTTTACAACATTAACCTGTTTTTATCTGTAATGTTTCTACAAGGTTTGGTCCAAAATTCTTCAATATGAATGGCATTTCCCTCGTGTGTTCCTTCCTAGAAGACTAGCTTGGCACATTTATATAACCAAACATTGATTTATTAACCTACTAGTAGTAGTCATAGCAGATAATTTTGACCTGTTGTCTATAGGCAAAAGATAGTACACCCATTCAATTCACACCAAACAATAAACCAAATCGAGAAACAACGAATCCTCCACCCAATTTGGCCTCATTATATTCCTACTTCCTCGTTATAATCACAATGGTTTTGTGGTAGATTATACATGTAAATAAATTACAAATTTTAATAATATAATACTAAGCATAAGCTCCTCGCATGTGCTATGAGTGTGCTCAAACTCTAGAGCCTTTCTCAGGTTCTCTTTTTGTTTTCCTCTAAGAACAAAATATTAGCACCCAAAAAAAAAAAAAAAAAGGGTGAAGCTTGCAAATTGCAATAAGGTGAGAGGAAAATCGCCAAAAAAAAAATGATAACTAACTAAGAATAAGAAAAAATTTAAATCATACATAACCAAAAAAAAAAAAAAAAAAAAAACCCACTTGTAGTGGAAGTGGTTACACTCCAAGAGAGACAGAGAGAGTAACTTTTATTGGAAATGAGATGTGACCTCATTTATTTATTTATTTTTAAGGACTAATGTTAATTATGTGTTAAAGAATATTTTAGAAAACTAAGTAACCATTGAAAAATATATAACTTAGAGGATTGAAATGCACAAAAATTATATAACAACGAAATTAAAACAATGAAGGAAGTATTTTTAATAAGAAATTTATATCTAGCTAAGAAGAGTTTATATAAATAAATGAAATCTATAAAGAAGTTCTTAATCTAGTCAAAGACAATGATACTAATTTTTTAATATAAAATAAATTAAATTAAATTAATGACTAATTAAGAGTACATGCAAATGCATAGAAACAACACGATTAAACTTGAACAAGGGATAAAGGTCTATTTGGATACCGTTTATTGCTAAAACCTGAAAATTAAAAATTAAAAACATTATAACAAAATAATTTTTCAATGTGTGAATAGTATCATGAAACCCAATTTTAAAATTATTTTTGCTAAAAAAATACTTACAGATTCTGTAAACAGTGCATAAGACTTACTATTTAAACGTCATACACAAAGATGCTTAACACCAAATGCAAAGACGCTAGACGTCTGATGCAATTCAAACTCAACCTAAGTTTACCTATAATCTTAGGATACATTCATTTTTATTTTTTATTTTTTATAACTATATTGAGGTAATTAATATTAATAAAAATAAAAATAATATTAGTAATAAATCAACTTGATGTTTTAATTATTATTATTAATCACATAAGAAATTAATTATTAAAAAGAAAAACTATGAAAAATGGTAACATTACAATCTTAACCGTGGAAATTTTTTTTTTTTTTTTGGGGAAGTTGGTGAAAGAACTTTATTATTATCTTTTTGTTAAAGTGTATATAGCTTTTTCAGGGTGAAAAAAAAAAAAAAAAAAATGGCCACGGTGTATACAGGTTTGTTCTCTCTGTCGTCTGTGTGTAGAGTCCAAAACACGCCACCGACATATTTTCACTTTCACAAGATTTGACCAAATATGTCATTCAACTTTCAACTAGTCAGTAGTTACACACCTTGGTACCTATGCAGCACCTAAGATTTCTGATTTTCCTACAGAAAACAAAGATGTTGTGAGTTGACGAAACAATATTATTAGAGCTACATGCAAAGCATAGGGTAGGCCGTAGGGGATTTGGTAATTCAGATCATTGGAATCATGAGTCTATAAACACAGTCCTTGTTGCCTCGTGGTTAAAGAATCTGTATGATTGTTCAGTCTCTCGTCAAAAGATTTTCTGGGAGATCCTAGATACGACCTCACTCTGCACAGGGAGGGAGAGTTTTGGTATGGTTTGGTTTGGTTGTTTCCATATAATCTTTTTCAGTGCCGCAGGTTGTGTTTACGTTCCCAAAGAAGTTTGACACCCGTGAAAATCTCTACCAAAGTCTAAAGTAATACAATAATGCCCCAAACTCAACACTTTTTTCCACCACGTGAGGTTTGCCAAACCTGCCATCCCTACCCTTCATGCCCATTTAGACCTGCCATTTTGCAAGTGGTCGGGTTTTGTTCAAATGGATTACACCTTAAATTTGGTTCAGGCTAGAGGCTAGTAACGTAGGTTTTGTTTTTTACCATCACTAAAATAACATAGGTTTTTAATTTTTAAATAATATTCTATATATTTTTATATATATTTTTTATTTTCATGTATTTTTATATATGTTTTTAATTTTTAAACGTATAAACCAAACACCTCATTTATCCTCTTAAAAGTTGCGGGTGAATTGAGTTAATTAAAATATGTGTTGACTCATATTTTTTACGTGCATAGAAATAATAATAGGATCAAATTGTTTGTCTTCTTTCCAATATAAATAAATAAAATAAAATACCCAAAAATAAATTTAAATAATACATAAAATTTTAACTTTATTTACATAATCTATAGTTTACTATTAATATCATTGTCATAAATAAACGGGAAAAAAAATACTAAATATCGTGAACTATACTTTTTTTTTATTAGGTATAGCATATTATCACTATAAAATACTAAACATTGTGGACCAAAAAAAAAAAACAATTGTGGTCATAGAAATGCTTAAGAAATAGCATGCTATTAATGAAAGTCAAAAAAAAAAATCCAATTTAATTATCTTTCCACTAAAAGAGAACATTCAATCTTGCATATTTCTTTCAAATATGAAAAAAAAAAAAAAAAATTAATCCCTTCTTTAGAAAACGGGATGGGTTCGGTCGGGGTATAGGTTAATTCAACTCAACCCAACATTTCAATGAGTCAAGTATGGGTTTGCTCTGGGCATAATTGTGCAAAATGAAAAAAGTGGCTAATTTTATACAATTTGAGCAAAAAAAGACCAACACCAACTTGTGCATTTATGCACCATGTGCATTTCATATTTTATTAGTTTTTTCTCTCTCTTGTCTTTGCTCTCACTCTCACTCTCACTCTCACCGACTCTCTCTTTGACTCTGCTCTCACCTCACTCCCCCTTTTCCTCATTTGCTCTTACTCTCACCACTACCGCCGATCAAACTATGCCTCCACCGCCGCCAGTCAAACCCAATCCGAAAGGACCGAAAGCCTCACTCTCACCTCTCTCCCTTTTTCTAAGCTTCATCACCTTTTCACCGATTCTCTTTGTCGGTGTCGGGATTCTGAGAATATTCTAGATGGATTTGGCCGGAGAACATGGCATTGTCTTCGTCGAGAGCTGGAGGAGGCCCTGATCAACCTTTGCAGTCGCAACAGAGGAGGATCAACCTTCAGAACCCACTGAAGTGATGAGGCGATGAACGATGTGATGAATGAGTGCTTCGTCAAAGCTAAAATCTTAAGGTTTGTGTGGTGGTGGTTTAGGTTTGTGATGGAGAGAGTTGTTCTGAGGGAGATGGGTTTCGGTCCTTTCAGATTGGGTCTGTGAGAGAAAAGCGGTGAGGGGGAGAATAATAAAAAATTGTAAAAGAATGAATATTTTATTAAATAAATGTGTAGAATATATAAACTGATGTGAGTGTTTTGTAAAAATAAATGTGTAAAATAGAACAAGTAGCTTCTTTTGTGCAAAATAGAAGGAAAATTTGCATCAACTGATGCAATTGCTCTTAGGTCAATGGGTTCGTGTGCAAATTTATCAAGTTTATAACATATTGAACTTTATGTTTTCTTCTATTAAATTAATTGAAAATTTATTAAAATAAATATATTTAAATGAAACAATATATAGTTTTAGTATTACTCATGATATCTTACTTTATCCTTTTGAAATATGGGAAATTTTGTTTTTTCAGCTGATCGTAAGAATAAAAGTTGCACATAAGATATCACTGTTGGGAGGAAATGGAAAATTCATTTTTTTTTTCTCTTAAAATATCCCAAACTGATAAAAAGTAGGTTCTTCATAAAAAAGGTAAAAGGTTGGTTGAATTTCTTTTACCCCAATTCCCATTCAGAGTACTGAATCTACTGATAGTTCAAAGTGATCATACTTGCAAGCACCTCTTGCAAAGTGTGACTGTCAATCATGTGATTGAAATAAACTTGTCAATTTCATTAAGAATTTTAAATTATCACTTACTATTGTCTGGATAATAAATCCCCTCATTGTGCAGTACTTTTTTTTTTTTTTTCGGAAATTAAAAAAAAAAATTAAGATTTATCCTTATTTTAAATTAAACCCCAACTTTATAATTTTATCAATTGAAAGCTTGATCTTTCAAAAACATTTTAATTCGCCTCTTATGCCCATTCACATTAACCCGGTTCACTAAACACATGTATCAAAGCGTTTGAGAAAGCAAATTGAGTCAATTGACACATAATAGCAAGTAAAAGACATCATTTACCCTTACTAAAAAAAACATCACTTAACCTTAAAAATGTGTAGTTATTTAGCATGGTTTTCTTCTTTTTTATTGGGGGAAATAATTGAGTTTTTTTTTTTTTTTTTTTTTTTTTTTTTTTTTTTTTTTTTTTTGTAACAAGTGAGGAGGGGAATAATAAATGAATTAGAATATTGGATTTTGCGTGGAATATTGGAACGGATTTTTTTCCTCAATTTTTTTGTTTTTATTAATCAAAAATAACTTTGACATCCAATTCAACTACAAGAGCGTTAATTTGCATATTTAGTCACATCTGTGACCCATACCTGAGAGCCCAAAGCTCAGCAACATTGGTGGTGGTCCCTATATTTCTTGCAAACACTTTAACCTAAGAACCAAAATCATTACAAAGGATCCCTCCTCTGCCAGTTGCACCTGGGTGGCCTAATGAAGCACCATCCATGTTCAATTTGAACCAACCTTTGACTGGTCTTTCCCAACACATATATCTTTCAACTCTTGGTTTTTTGGATGATAGGTTTTTAGCACAAAAGGTAAACTCAGCTTCTCTTTGAATAACTTCCTTTTGAATAGAAAGACTCAGGAGAGTGTTCTTAAAAACCACCCTGTTGCGATGGTTCCACAAGGTCTAAACACCAAAGGAGAAAACATAAAGTTCTATATGTTGAATTTTACCAAAGCAAATTGACTCAATTGACACATAATAGCAAACAAAAGACATCATTTACCCTAACTAAAAATAAACATCACCTACCCTTAAAAATGTGTAATTATGTAGCATGGTTTTCTTCTTCTTTTTGGGGGAAATAATTGAGTTTTCTTTTTTTTTTTTTGGTAACAAGTGAGGAGGGGAAAAATAAATGAATTAGAATATTGGAATTTGTGTGGAATATTGGAACGGATTTTTTTTTCCTCAAATTTTTTTTTCTTATTAAAGTAAATTATTTGGAAATTTGAGGGTGATAGAATATTGGTTTGGTTTGAAAGGGCAGTAGTACAGCTTTGATGGTCAACCATGGTGTTTGTGAAATTTTAAATAATGGCCCCATAAATTAAAAAGAAAAAAAAATACTACATTTATGCAAATGATTATGCAGTATTTTTTATATTCTTATTTTCATCATAAAAAATTTATATTCTTATTACTCTTATATAATTCCTTATTCACCAAATCAAAATAAATAGGTAATTTTATATAAATAATTTAATGGATATTTTTTATTATTCTTATATCATACCAAACCCAAATTTGGCTTATTTATAAATAAATAAACATAAATAATTTTTTTTATCAAGCCTAGTTTAAACTATTTATGAACAGTTTAGTTCATTTACAATCTTATGCATGGGTTGCAAAAAATTGCTCTAAATTTTTACATATTTGCATAAAACACCAGAATGACTTAAATAACGGTTCACTAAGATCCAAGTAGGGTGGCAAATGGGCAGGTTGGGTCATAAATGGGTTGGGTATGTAGTTACCAATTCCATTTATGACCCGTTTATATATAAATTAATTATCTATTACCCGCCCAACCCATTTAATTAGTAACCCGCCCATTTAACCCAATGTATATGTCTAAAACTAGTTATATACTCTATTGACTTTCAAAATTACCAAAATACCCTTAAATACCCAAAATGACTCAAATACCCCCTCCACTTTCAAAATTACCAACATACCTTTGGACATCCAAAATGACCAAAACACCTCTAAAATGATAAATCTGAACTTTTAGAAAAACCACTGGATCGATGAAATTGCCTATGTCCAGTAAGAAGAGTTTTTCGGCTGAATATTGTAAAAAATAAAGTTTATTTGTGATATGGATAATGTTCAGACTTATTTAGCAAAATGAGGAGATAAACGAATTTCAGCAATACCATTTCTGAAATTCTAAGAAAAAGTAGGAGAGAGGAGAGAGAAATGATGTGGCGAATGTGGAAGAGAGAAAAAGGAATTTCGGCAATGATACTGCCAAATTTTTTTTTTTTTTTTCAAATTGTTGAATTGTCAAAATTGGAGGATTAAAAAAGAAAAAAGAAAATTGAATTGTGGCAAGAGTAATGTTACGCCCATATACTATTTTACCATATTTTTTACAAACTATTGTTATGACCAATTTCTTACTGGTTCTCATTAGGGTCCACCAATAATATCACTTTTTTATTTATCAATAACCACTCATCACATCAACAGCTTATGAAAGTTTGTGTAAAAAACTTTGTACCTCTAGTATTTTACCGAAAGGGGAGGATTAAAAAAAAAAAAAAAAGATTGCGGTAAGATTAATGCTACAGCCACACTTTTGGATGACTAAAAGTGTGTATCTCTATAATTTTACTCCAAAAGTGTTGCTGTAACATTAATCTTACCACAATCAAACTTTTATTTTACTCCTTCAATTTTAGCAATTCAATTGCCACAATTGATTTTTTTTTTTTTTTTAAATCATTCACTTTTGGCAAAATGCTAAAGATACAAACTTTTTTACAAAAAATTTCGTAAACTATTTATATGACGAGTGATTATTGGTAAATAAAAATGTGATATTATTTATGGGTCCTAATAAAAACCAGTAAGAAAGTGGTCATAACAGCAGTTTGTAAAAATATGGTAAAATAATTTGTAACCATAACATTACTCTTGCCACAATTTAATTTCTTTCTTTCTCTTTTAATCCTCTAATTTTTGCAATTCAATTGCCCCAATTCAATTTTTTTTTGGTCATTTCATTGCCAAAATTCCTTTTTCTCTCTCCCCCATTTGTCACGTCATTTCTCCCTTCTCTAACCTACTATTTCTCAAAATTTTGATGTGTCACCGAAACTCACTTCTCTCCTCATTTTTCCAAATAAATTTAAACAGTATCCACGTCACTTCATTTTTTACCCTATTCAGCCAAAAACTCTCCTCATTTTTCTAAATAAATTTAAACAGAAACTTCATTTTTTACCATATTCAACCAAAAAGACTCCAGTAAAACGTCTGAAATTATAATTATAGAAAAATTCATATGAAAATTTCGACCAAGACATGAGTATATGGGTACAGAGCTTAGCTCTCCAACAAATTTCAAACCAATTCAGTAATAACTTTGATGGGATAGCAAAAATAACATCTATGGTTCGTCCAGAGGGGTCGTCCATGGTCATCAGTTAGCCAAATGGCCAAACCTCTATGGTTCGTCCAGAAGGGTCGTCCATGATTATCAGATTGCCAAACGGCCAGACCTCTATGGTTCGTCCAGAGGGATCTTCCTTGAGTATTGATTAATTGAATAAACCTTAGAATCAGGTCAGAAGAGTCGTCCATGTGCAAAGCCCATGGACGACCACACAACATCAATATGTATACAGACTCGTCTATGGGCAGAGCACATGGACGACCCTGTGACACTTGGTAAAATTCTAGAAGTCTGAAGCGGTTAATCAAGCCGAGTTCTTCGCCAGTAATTTCTCCTAAGTATGTAACTTCCATCAGCAGTTACTACTTCTGTAGCCATTGGGGAAGTTATTTCTGTAATTTTGGACTTCCACGAATCTTGGAGAAGTTATCAAACCAAATAACTGCCAGAGGTTCCCTATATAAGGGCCGATTTGAATCAGGCACATGTATAAAAAACTATTCTGAAATTACAATAATACAGTAAGAATTTCACTAGTGAGGAAGATACTAACTTAGCCATCGGAGGGTCTTAGGCCGGTCCACCCCAGTCTCCTCTGACAGCATGTTTACTTTTCAGGCCTTCGCTACTGCTCTTAATCCATCAAAGCCGAGTTGTTCAGCCTACTGATCCTGTTCATCATCAGTTGGCACCGTCTGTGGGAAGAGAATTATCTGAGAAAACTTTAAGTTTGATAGCCTATTCTTCTCCGACAAAAGGCTGTATGGTTCGGACTAGATCAAGGGCCACTAGCCCAGGCCACCAAGAAAGTAGGGATGCTTTTAGCCATCCCAACCGAGATCACCAATTAGCGCCTGACATGCAACCTCCTTCCATCCAACACATACAGTCCATGGCAGCCGCTATGACGGAGTTAACTCGTCAGAATCAAGAGTTGACTAGGGAGATAGAGAGGCAGCGTCGTGAAGGACATGTAGAAGAACAATCCCAAAGTCAAGAAGATAGAAGGGGAAATGCTGAGTCCAAGAACCAGCCAAGGAGCACCACTTCACGAAGGGTGCCACACTTGGAGAAAGAGATGGATCAAATGAGGAAGGTTATGAACGAGATGAAGGAGAACATGAGAAGGACGAATCCATTAGAGGATTTGGTTCATCGAACGGATTCCCCTTTCACGGCTTCCATCAATGGCCATCCCTTGCCTCCAAAGTTCAAAATGCCTTCCTTGGATTCGTATGATGGAGCGCGTGATCCTTTTGATCATATCGCTACTTTCAAAACTACAATGCATCTCCAAGGGGCTCCGGACGAGATTATGTGCAGAACCTTCCCTACCACACTTAAGGGGCCAGCGCGTGTGTGGTTTAGCAAAATACTCCCCAGTTCTGTAAGTTTTTTCGAGGAGTTAAGTAAATTATTTGTTAATAATTTCATTGGGGGGCAGAAACACAAACGTTCCTCGTCCAGTTTGCTAACCATAGAGCAAGGAGAGAATGAAAACCTGCGTTCCTTCATCACGTGCTTCAACAGGGAAGCCTTGACAGTAGACGAGGTGGACGACAAGCTACTATTGGCAGTCTTCCACAATGGGGTTAACTCAGATTTATTTATTCACAAGTAGTATGAAAAAGAGCCCCAATCCATGGCTGAACTCGTCCATTCAGCCCAAAACTTTATGAACGCCGAAGATGCAATCATAGCTAAGAAAAGGAAGAGAGTTGAGAGAATGGAATTCAACCCCACACGTCACTCGGATTAAGGGCCTCGTCCTAAGAAGGGGCGGATGGAAGATAAAAAGGATCGAGATAAAGATACTAGGAAGGCAGGCCCATCAGCAAGGAATCAGAATTACACACCCTTAAATACCCTACTCGATCAGGTGCTCATGCAAATCAAGAATGATCCTTCCTTGAAGTGGCCAGAGAAGATGAAAAGAGATCCTAACAAGCGCAACAAGAATAAATATTGTTGCTTCCATAAAGATCATGGGCATGATACGGACGAGTGTTATGACTTGAAGCAACAGATTGAGAATCTCATTAGACAAGAAAAGTTGAAGCATTTTGTTGGAAGGAATCATAAGGATGAAAAATTGAAAGCAAAGATGGAAGAATCATCACGACCCCCACTCGGAGAAATAAGGGTTATCATTGGTAGGACGTCAACAGGACAATCTTCCAAGGCAAAGAAGACGTATCTCAAAGCGGTGCAGAATGTCCAACTCTTTGGACAACCTCCAAGGACGAAAAAAGTAGACGAGCCAACAATTTCTTTCACAGATGAAGAAGCTGAAAGAATTCATCATCCACATAACGATGCAATTGTCATTACCCTACTCATAGCAGATTACAAAACCAAGAGGGTGTTGGTGGATAACGGAAGTTCAGCGGATATATTGTATTATCCTGCCTTCCAGCAGATGAGGCTTGGATGAGATCAACTTCGTCCAGCGTGCTCGCCACTGATAGGATTTAGAGGAATGAAAGTGCAGCCCGTAGGTACCATTACCTTGCCTGTAGTGGTAGGGTCATACCCGCAGCAGATAACTAAGGAAGTAAATTTCCTTGTGGTGGATTGTTCATCCTCATACAATGCTATCATTGGAAGACCAACCTTGAATAGTTGGAAGGTGGTAACGTCTACCTACCATCTATCAGTCAAATTCCCTACGGAGTGCGGAATTGGACAAGCACAAGGAGATCAGTTGGCAGCCAAAGAGTGTTATCTAGCCATGTTGGCTATGGACGAGCAGATGCAGACTATGAGTATAGAAGAAAGAAAAATTGTTGCAAAACCGACTGAAGTATTGGAAGATGTTTTATTACAAGAAAATGATCCTGAGAAATTCACTAGAATTGGAACAAGTATGAAGGAGAAGGCGAATGTTTCTAAAGAAGAATGCCGATGTTTTTGCATGGAGTCATGACTACATGTCTGGCATTGATCCAAGTGTAATCACTCATCGACTAAACGTGTCCCCCTCTTCTAAGCCTATTCATCAAAAGAAGAGGGTGTTTGCCCTTGAACGAGAGAAGGCTATCAAGGAAGAGGTTCAAAAACTAACCACAGCACAGTTCGTCCGAGGAAGTCTATTACCCGGATTGGTTGGCAAATGTAGTGATGGTGAAGAAAGCAAATGGCAAGTGGAGGATGTGCATTGACTTCACTGACTTAAACAAGGCTTGCCCTAAGGATAGTTATCCTTTGCCCCGTATTGATCAGCTGGTTGATTCTACAGCTGGCCATCAACTGTTGAGCTTCATGGACGCCTTCTCAAGATATAATCAGATAAAGATGGACGAGGCAGACCAGGAAAAGGCATCTTTTATTACCAGTCAAGGTTTGTTTTGTTACAAGGTGATGCCCTTCGGTCTGAAAAATGCGGGGGCAACTTATCAAAGGTTGGTGAATCACATGTTTCGTCCACAGATAGGACGGAATGTAGAGGTGTACGTGGATGACATGTTTGTGAAGAGCTTGGACGAAGGAAGCCACTTGGACAATCTTCAGGAAACCTTTGAAACACTTAGGCGATACAAGATGAAGCTGAACCCGAGTAAATGTGCATTCGGAGTATCGTCAGGAAAGTTTCTAGGATTCATGGTTTCAGAGAGAGGAATTAAGGCAAATCCAGACAAAATCCAAGCCATATTGAACATGGAACCACCAAAAAACATCAAGGAAGTCCAATCCTTAACTGGACGAGTTGTAGCTCTGAATAGGTTTGTCTCAAAAGCCACTGATAAGTGTTTACCCTTTTTTAAGATTCTCAGGAAGGCATTTGAATGGATGGACGAGTGTCAAAGGGCCTTCCAGGACCTAAAGCACTATTTTACCACGGCTTCATTGCTAAGTCCATCCGTACTGGGAGAAGAATTATATCTGTACTTAGCAGTGTCCCCACATGCCGTAAGTTTAGCGTTGATCAAGAAGGAAGAAAAGGTACAAAAGCCTGTGTATTATACTAGCCAGGCACTGATAGGAGCAGAAGGAAGGTACCCATTGATAGAGAAGTTAGCCTTTGAGCTAATAACAGCTTCTAGGAAGTTAAGACACTACTTCCAAGGTCATGTCATCAATGTCATGACTGATCATCCACTCAACAAGGCAATGAACAAACTTGAAGCTGCAGGACGACTAATTCAATGGGCAGTTGAGCTCAGTGAGTTTGACATTCAGTACGAGCCGAGGAATGCAATAGAAGCTCAAGCCCTGGCAGATTTCATTGCAGAATTCACTCCAAGTTATGACGACTTGGAAGAGAAAAACGACAGTAAAAAATGGGTCTTCCATGTAAACGGATCATTTACAATGTATACAGGAGGTATAAGAGTCATTTTGCAGTCACCAGAGGGAGATAAACTGAAGTATAAGGTTCGCTTGCAATACTAGACAACTAACAATGAAGTGGAGTATGAAACCCTTCTTAAAGGGTTGGAGTTGGCAAAATCTGTGGGAGCAAGCATAGTTCTCATCTTGGGAGACTCACAGTTGATCATAGGCCAAGCAAATGGAACATGCGAAGCCAAGAAAGATAGAATGAAGAGATATTTGAAGAAGGTGTTACGCCTTGTGAAGAAATTCAAAGAAGTTAATTTCGTCCAAATCCCGAGGGAAGAGAACATAGAAGCGGACGCTTTAGCGAAGAAAGCCTCCGCTAATGAAGCAATCGACAAGTTAGATGAAATACGATACATGTCAAGCATAGACCTTCCAGAAATGTTGCAGATAGAAGATGAGGAGAATTGGATGACCCCGATAGTCTCATACCTGAAGGACGGAAAGCTTCCAGAAGGGAATGACGAAGCCAAGAAGCTCATAGTTAAATCAGCCAAATACATCCTTATGGATGAAGTGTTATACAAAAGAGGTTTTTCACAACCATACCTGAGGTGCTTAGCTCCAAACAAAGCGAATTACGTATTGAGGGAAGTTCATGAAGGAGCATATGGTAATCACTCAGGAGCCAGATCACTCGTCCACAAGGTCATCTGTGCAGGATACTATTGGCCAAACATCCAAGCTGATGCTAAGGCGTATGTTAAAGTATGTGATCAATGTCAACGTTTCAGTAACATACCTAGACAGCCGTCAGAATATCTTACCCCAATAATGGCCCCTTGGCCTTTTGCATAATGGGGTTTGGATATTTTAGGCCCATTTCTAATTGGAACCAGACAGATGAAGTTTTTTGTGGTGGGGATAGATTATTTCCCTAAGTGGGTGGAAGCTGAACCCTTGGTGAAAATTACACAACAAAATGTCAAAAACTTCGTCTAGAAGAGCATTGTATGCAGATTTGGAGTACCAAGAGTACTAGTATCTGACAATGGACGACAATTTGACAACACACCCTTCAGAGAATTTTGTGAACAGTTTGGAATCAAGAATCATTATTCCTCACCCTCCCATCCACAGGCTAACGGACAAGCAGAAGTAGCAAACCGATCCTTGTTAAAAATCATCAAGACTCGGCTGGAGGGGGCAAAGAGAATATGGCCGGATGAGTTACCAGGTGTTTTGTAGGCTTACAGAACAACAGTGAGAACTTCCACAGGAGAGACTCCTTTTAAATTGGCTTATGAGAGCGAAGCAGTCATACCTGCAGAAGTGTATATGGCCAGTCATAGGGTGATGAAGTATCAGGATGAAGAAAACAATGAACAGATTCGTCTTAACCTCGACCTTATAGACGAGGTAAGGATGGACGCGGAGCAAAGAGCAGCAAGGTACAAAAACCTCATGGCTAGGCAGCACGACGCCATGGTGAAACCTAGGCGTTTCAACATTGGGGATCTCGTCCTGAAGAAGGTTTCATTGGCCACCAAAAATCCAGCCCACGGAAAATTGGGACCAAATTGGGAAGAACATTACAGAGTAATCAACTGCAAGAGACAAGGATCCTATTACTTGGAAGCCTTGGATGGAAGGAAGCTGGAACACCCTTGGAATGTTGAACACCTGAGAAGGTACTATCAATAAAGGGTGATCATGAACGAGTGTTACTTCAGGACGAGTGCCATGGACGATTTGGAACATAGTATTATTTACCAGCATGTGCTAATATTGTGGACGAATGATTACGTAGTATGGGTTTCCAAATATATATATATATATATATATGATGTATTTTTAAGTACATGTATGATTGTATGGGAATCCCTAATTTTCTATGATTCAAGATGATCCACGGAAGGCAAACGGCCAAAGACAAGTAAAATCCTTGGATGTAAGGATGTATCGTCTACATACTTTCCTTCAAATAAGGATAAAGTAAGAAAAATAAAACCTAAGGTATGTCCGTCCAAACTCAGGACAGGATAAAACCCATGGTATCTCCGTCTAAGCTCAAGATGAGATAAAATTCCAAATATATCCGTCCAAGTTCAAGACGAAAAGTAATTCGAATATCATCGTCCAGGCCCTGCACGAGTGTCAAGTGTGAAGAAACACAATCCATGGACAAGCCTAAAGGGCTAAACAAATCTGTCGCATGGACGAGAATTCGTTGAGAATATTATTGTCAAAGACGAATAAATAGTTGCCTCTAGTTTGAATAAATGATTGAACTAGATAAAAGACGATATTCATAGACGAATTGAAGATGTATTTAAGGGTTCATTTTCACTCCAGCTTTGTGATGAAGGAACTTCGTCCATAAACCCAAGTCGAAGTGAAATGTTTTACTAACATCATGGACGATACTAATAAGGTATGTTCATAAATCCTTAAAACATGGTCAAAAATTATAGAAACAATAGAAATGAAAATCATTCATTCATTCATTCAAGAAATCTAAGGGTAGACCCCCACAGTCCAAAAACCCTTAAAAGTAACAAGTAATTGTTAATAAGAGCTCGTCCATAAACTTGGATGAGAAGATTGTATTTAACTAAATTAAAAAAAAAAAAAAAAAAAAAAAAAAAAAAAAAAAAGCCCAAAACAACGGGCATCTCCATAAAAGATTAAACATAAATTTTCTAAGGTAAACAAAATCACTTGGGTTTGTTCTGAGTAACTTTAGTGTTAGCATCGTCTGTAGCAAAGAACTCTCTGTGGCAAGGGGAAGCTTGAAGGAATCAAAGTTTAAATCAGGGTTAGCTTCTTTGGCATCAGCACGGAAGTCCTCATAACCAACAGCATAGTGGCTGTCTAGACGATTCTTGTAGTCGTCAGACTTCTTGAAGGCTGAAATGGCTTCCTCACGTGCTTTCTCCAAGGACGAAGCGAACTCTGAAACTTGTCCCTCCAAGTAAGCGATGCGAGTATCTTTTTCAATAGCATCTGCTTTTAGTTCCTTAACCTTGTCCTTCAGTTTTGTCTCTGCTCCTTGCAAACGGTTGAGATCCTCAGACAACCTAATCACTTCCCCCTTTTTCAAAAGAACATCGTTATTCAGCTCTTTGGCTTTCTCCTTTGCCGTCTTGGCCTCCTCAACAAATTCCTTCGCCTGGCACGTCGCTGTATAAAACTTTGACATAGCCTATATATGGACGAAGGAAAGTTAAAAATTCTGTTCAAAAAGAAAAGAAGAAAAACTTATTAAAGGCACACAAGGATGAATAAAGAACCTACCTTGAAAAGGTCATGGATGCCAGAACGTTCAAATTCCTTCACTAACATATTGTAACATTCATTAACTTCGTTGTCAGTAACGATTCCTTTGAACGTCCTCCATGCATAGCCCTCGTCCAGCACCAGGTTAGAAGGACGATCTGAAGGCTTAGACGGATGAGGCTTGCGAAGAGTCTTAGCTGGAGGAGGGGGAGGATCAGATGAAACAAGATGAATTATCTGGACGGGCTCCACATTTGCAGGAGGGTCGTCCAGATTCACCGTTGGAGGAGTGAATCTTAGGGACCTTGAGAAGAGAAGAAGTTGTAGTTTTTTGTTTTTTGGAGCCTCGACGACTAGGAAGGTCGTCCAGGTCCACAGCGCTTGAAATCTTCTTAGATTTCCTCTTCCCACCCTGGACAGTAACCTTCTGGACGACTGGAGGCACAGGAGCATCCTCATCCCCACTCATTACTGTTTTTTCCTTATTTTCTCTCATTGTAATTATTCCTATAATAAAGGAAATTATTAAAAAAAAAATAAAATAAAAAAAAAAGAGTGAAGGAAGGAAATGAAGTTAAGATAGACGATACTTACTTCGACGGGTAGTTTCTTCGTGGCCTAGATTTTCAGCAGTTGGTGCTGGACCAAGCCCCCATGTAGCCAAGCTGCTGAAAGTTACTAAGTCGTGAAAAGTCCTTCTACGGAAGGCACGAACTTGGTCAATTCGATCCAAGTATAACCTATCCAAACATGGACGAATGACAGTTGCACCAGTAAAAAGCAAGATGGTTAGACGATTGAGAGTGAGAAAAATGTAAGTATATAAAAGAAATAATGAAGAAAGGAAACATACCCTCAGGACGAAGGCGACCTATGGGGCTAGTAAAAGGAGGGAAGGGGGCATGACCAACATCAATTGGGTCCCCAGCCCAATTTCCAGAAATAATAAAAAATTCTTTTTTCCAGAGCCTGTCAGACGAGCTACGGCCCTTTATCAAGCTATAATAAGAGCCTCTGGACGAGAACTGGTAAAAACCAGCTGACTTATTTATTTCTGAGGGCTTATAATAGTAGAGAAACTCGTCCACTATTATAGGACATTCCCCTTCCAGTGCCTCACGCCATAACACTTGCATGGCAACTATCGTCCTCCAACCATTGGGGTTAAGTTGATTGGGACCAATGCCTAACCTATGAAGGAGCCCTCTACAAAATGAATTTAAAGGAAACCTAAGGCCAGCTAAGAGGTAAGAAGTGTATACTCCTAAACCAGAGGAAGGAGAACAACACCACTCTCCTTCCTTGGGTAGACGAGGTTCAAACTCTATAGGGATTTGGTATCTATCTACTAAAACTTTTAACTTAGGGGCATCTAAGGTGGACGTTACCTCGGGTGCACAACTGTATATTACAGTCTCTTCCTCCTCATCCTGAGAAGAGCAAGGTGACACCCTGGACAAGCTAGCCCCAGCTCCAGAGGCTGTCCTACGTTGCATTTCCTGGAATTCTTCTAAAGAAATGCCAGGGATCCCGGACGAATAATGCTCATCCGAGGAACTACTACTATAACTAGTGCTACCCTCACCACTCTCAAAACTCCCAGATGAGACGTCCTGATACTCGTCTATTTCCCTCTCTGTACTACTAGGCGAAGACATAACTAAAATAAAGATCAAGACGAAAACCTAAAAGGAAGAAGAAATACCTGAACTAGGACGAAGGCTAAACGAGAATCTTGGACGAGATAGCAGAAGGGAGTCTATGAGAAAGGTGAAGGGCAAGAAAGAGAATGTGCCTATTTATAGGGCCCAGGAGTAGGGTCAGCGAAGCGACACCATCCAATGAGAAGGTGACATGTGGCAGTTGCATGGAAAAATGTAATCGACTTAACTGCTCAATGAATTAAATCACGACACGTGGCTACATAAAGGGAATTAAATCCCTATAATGTCCTTGGACGACACCCTGGACAAGGGGGCAACTGATGAGATAGCAAAAATTACATCTATGGTTCGTCCAGAGGGGCCGTCCATGGTCATCAGTTAGCCAAATGGCCAGACCTTTATGGTTCATCCAGAGGGGTCGTCCATGATTATCAGATTACCAAACGGCCAAACCTATATGGTTCGTCCAGAGGGATCTTCCTTGAGTATTGATCAATTGAATAAACCTCAGAATCAGGTCAGAAGAGTCGTCCATGTGCAAAGCCCATAGACGACCACACAACATCAATATGTATACAGACTCGTCTATGGGCAGAGCACATGGACGACCCTATGACACTTGCTAAAATTCTGGAAGTCTGAAGCAGTTAATCAAGCCGAGTTCTTCACCAGTAATTTCTCCTAAGTATGTAACTTCCATCAGCAGTTACTACTTCTGTAGTCGTTGGGGAAGTTATTTCCGTAATTTCGGACTTGCACAAATCTTGGAGAAGTTATCAAACCAAATAACTGCCCGAGATTCCCTATATAAGGGTTGGTCTGAATCAGGCACAGGTATAAAAAACTATTCTGAAATTACGATAATACAGTAAGAATTTCACTGGTGAGGAAGATACTAACTTAGCCATCGGAGGGTCTTACCCCGGTCTCCTCTGACAGCGTGTTTGCTTTTCAGGCCTTCGCTACCGCTCTTGATCCATCAAAGCCGAGTTGTTCAGCCTACTGATCCTATTCATCATCAAACTTCACTAAACTTTCAAAAAGAAAAACAAAATTTTGTCCTATTTCAAAACAAAGCAACACCGATTCAGTATCAAACTAGGCACCCATATCAAAATTTTGGTGCATCATGGGCTAATCTTTAAATTTCAAGTAAAGAAAAAAGAAAAACCTCAACCCTAAGATAAAAAACAAAGAGGCCAAAACAAAATTTTATAATAAACCTAAAAGAGCACCTCTGTCGTGCCCTCTCTTTCGGCGATGACGTCCACGCCGGCTTCCCCGAGCCAGAGCCTAAGGTCGAAGCAGAGGAGCAGGAGGAGGAGGAAGACTTCGATTATCCTTCAATGGATCCGGAGCCGAGTGCGTTACCAACGAGTTGCTTGTAGGAGATACTCAGGAGGTTGTAGCCGGCGGGGTTGTTGTCGGCGGCGAGAGTTTCGAAGTCGTGGAGAGAGACGTCGAAGAGGCTGTGGAAGGCAGCGAAGGAGCTCAGGCTTAGGGTTCCAGCTAGAGATCAAGTCGGTTTCATAGGATCGGTGTTGTAGAAATGCCCTAGGCTCGTCAGACTCTCCCTTAAAATAGAAAGGTTAGGGTTTCTGATATGAAACTCTGTCAGATCTAGGGTTTTATCGGACCAATCGAATTGTTCCATCTCTCTCTAGAATTTCCTTACTTTTGTTTGGTTACTGATAAAATGTGAGGGAAAGTGTTTAAGGAGGGTGAGACTGAGGGCCGAATATTTGGTCTTAGAAATTTATTTAAGTTTTAGATTTTAGAAGAGTTTTTTTTTTTGTTTGCAAGGAGATTTTAGAAGTGTTTAGTGCCTATTTTTGGAGAAATTATAGAGTCATCTGGTGGACTACGTTATTTGTCCATCATTTCACTAAAAAACTTCCACTTATTTAAAATTGCTGAATCAGTAATTAATTTCTATTTAAAAAAATTTTCTAACTAACAATTTTAAACAAGTGTCAGTTTTTTAGTGGAATGGTGAACCACATCACTTGTCCGCCATATGGATCTTATAATTTCTCCTATTTTTGGGTTTATTTAATTTTAAATTTTAGATGGGTTTAGTGGGTATTAGTGTATTTATCTATTTTGAACCATTTAATTAAATAACAAAATAGGTCTTTATTTGTATATATTAAGAGGATTCAGAAAGTTAGTTATTGTTTTTTTTCCTGAAAAAAATACCCCCAAATTAATTAACCAACAACTTAAAAATTGGGTTAAAATAGTAAATTGGTAAAAGAAAATTAGTTATTGATTTTTTTTAATGTAAAAAATAGTCCTACCTAAAACTTAAAAATGGGGTTAAAATAGTAAATTGACAAAAATAATAAATTCCTACTTCTACGTTGAAATGCCTTCCATCTTCTAATAAACTTCTACTTTTAAGTTGATTTAAATTCTTACTTCTACTCATTAACTCCCTACAAAATAGGATCACTATTTTGTTAGTTTTAAAAATCCTCCAAATACTCAAATGGGTTGAATTAAGACTTATTCAAATAAGGTGGATAATGAACAAATTTATAGATATGGATAAAATAGGATCACTATTTTGTTAGTTTTAAAAATCCTCCAATCTACAAAACTCACCCCATGTATTCATTTTTTTTTTTACTTCATTACGATGTAAAGTAATATTTACTAAAAAAATGGAAGAGCTCAAAGGTTAGTCTATTTAATCCAAATATTCAAATGAGTTGAATTAAGACTTATTCAAATAAGATGAATAATGAACGAATTTATAAATATGGATAAAAATTATCATTGTTAGATCCATCTAACCGAACTTGGCCAAGATTTATAACTTCGCCTTTGGATACACATCTAGGGAAGGGTGTTTATGGATTAGTGTTAAATGAATGAGGACAAAAATGATACTTTCTTCTTTATATTTTGGATAAAACGTATAGGAGGGCATAATTTTTCACAATTTTTTGTTATAATTGTGATGTGGCAGGTGTAACTGATAAAGAAAAAATTGTAAGTTTCTGTGTAAATAATAATTAACTATTCACAATTTGTCATGTTAAAGTTTGGCAAAAAAAAATTGTAAAGTAATTTGTGATCTTAAAACTATATATTTTTTAATTATATAAAATATATGAATTTTAATACCGTGTGCCCTAAAACCACACAATAGTATACAATTTTTAAAAAACATTTATCAAATTTTCTCAAAAGAAATTTGTTAATGAATGCCCTAATATAAAAAAGACTTTTTTATTGTAAACATAAGTTTGAAAGTAATGTGATCATTTTAAAACGAAAAGGGGACTACCTTCTGATTCATTTTCTAGGGATTGAGAAACTCTTGCAAAGGTGAAAGATCTATCATTATCACCACAGTACTTTTTTTAAACAGTACTATAAAAATTCACTGCTTTGCTTTCTGCTTCATTTTGTTGTTTGATGATATTTCTAATGGGACCCTTTAGTCTCTCATAAATAAAAGACATATCTACAGGGTTTAAACAACTGGTTGGATCGGGAGCTATCATTATCATCAAGATTTTTATTTTATGCGAGATCTGAAATCTGATCAGTGCTCAATCAAAGTGGTGGCCCTCTATGATGGTATGGATGTTCATGTTCTTGGGGTAGGACCAGTTGATCGTGTCCCTGTTTTTTTTTTTTTGGATGAATCGTGTCCCTGCTTTGGAAGAGTACCATGACGGTTGCAGCGTCTGATCAGATTTGCTAGGTAAATATTTGGGGGTAATTAGGTAATTTAGAACAATTGAGTACGAATTTATTTGGTTTGGCTTCTTTTTTTTTTTTTTTTTTTTTTTTTTTTTTAAATCTTTTTAAAACTATGTTTTGCATGAGAAAATAAAAGGGGGAGGAAAGATTCTCTTTAATTGAATTTATTTATTTTCCTTTTTTAGCCTTTATGTGATTTTTAAATATTACATGTCTTACATGTAAAGCAATTAACATAATTTGGGTATTATCTTCTCAAAAAAAAAAAAACCAAAAAACATAATTTGGTTATTTGGGATTTGAACCCTAGACTCTATTGGAAAGGATAGGAAATTTTAGTTAAGCTACAAATCTCTTTTTTTTGATGAAGGAAAAGACTTTATTAACACAGAACAGAAGACAACAAAAGTACACTAGTTGCCACAATCCCGCTCAACAACAGCAGCAAAAATAGGGGGGCAGCAACCTAAATCAAAAGAACCAAACAGATTACAAGACAAGAACCACTTAGCAAGAAGATGGGCAGCCATATTAGCTGACCTATTTACCCAAGAGACAAAAACATGAGAAGAATCAGAAAGCAGCACTTGCATCTCCATAACTAGACCTAATCCTCCATGGGGAAGTTTGGCAAGGATTGACAAGAGCATCACAACAAATCTTTGAATCAGATTCTATAAAAACACTCACAGCTTCCAATTTGGCTACCAACACTAAAGCCCATCTCACTACTTCAGCTTCAACTTGAAGAGGGAAGGTGGTATTCACCTTTTGAGAGCAAGCAAAGACCAACCTTCCCCTCCAATCCCTCACCACTGCAGCAATAGAAGAAAATAAAGGCCCAACAGCAGCATCCACATTAATTTTAAATGAGAATCTCCTAGGGGGGACCAAGCAAGAAGCCGCTTTGCAGGTCTCACAGGAACCGCTTCAGCAGCTCTAGAATTCTGAAATTCAGCAAGAAGCCTCCCAATTCTAGAAGATGAGTCCTCAATACTTAGGGAGGTATTTTCAAAGATAACTTGATTCCTCAACTTCCAAACTCCATAAAAAAAAAACAGCTCCAAACAATAAGAACAGCTCCAATCAAAAAGCTACAAATCTCTTAAATCTTGACAATCAAGTCTCTTATATTAAATACTAATACTAGAGATGTTTGATTGCATGTGAGTGTTGGCAAACATATTATGTAATTGGATTTTGTAATTTTTTAGCCCATTTGATCACCCTTGGACTCTATTGTGTAGGGATGAAAGAATTATTCTTTTTTTTTTTTTTTTTGATAAATTTGATAGTACAATGGGGGAGATTTAAATTTTTGATGTTTTTGTTGAAAATACCAATAAATAAATGCCAATTGATCTATAAAATTATTGTCAAAATCATATATTTTTCAGATATTTCAAGTGTGTTGATATTAAGGGAGAAGAAGACAAGATTAGTTCCCAAATTCTTTTGTGTAATAATATTGTGATGTATTTGAGAAAAAAAAAAAAAAAAAAAAACCACCACAAATTGCTATAACCTAGCACAGACAACTAGCCTCATGTTCGTGGATCAAATCATTGCAATATGACATGATATTTCACTTTAACTCCCCCTTTGTTTTCTTGATATTTCAATGATTATAAAATGAGGAAAGGAATTAAGACCTTTGTAGTTTAATTAGTACTTCTTAGTGTTTTTAAGGTTCAAATTCCCTCCCTCCATTACATTTATTAAATTATTAAAGAAAAAACGAGGAAAGGGAATTTGAACATTAAATTCTTCTGAAGAAGATTGTATTATTGAAGTTCAAGAAATCCCAAATATTGATAAATGATAATAAGCTATTGAGTTCTTTTATAGACAACAAAATCTCATAATATATATTTTCATAAGGAGTTAAGGTTTCAACCCATTATAGATCAAAATAAAATAGACTAAACTAAGATTATAAAGGACTCACCACAACTTAAAATAAAAGCGGTGTTAAAAATGTGAGATTTTTTGTTATATCCAACAATCTGTAAGTGATTTGTTGGGTTCTACTTTGTAAAAGTTTGATTATGGAGTCCTTTCATTTCATTAAAAAAAAAAAAAAAAAAAAAAAAAAAAAATCTAGGATTATACACTTTTGTGCCACAACTTTGCCACAATTCTAATATGATAGACTGTGTGTGGTAGAGAAAAAATTGTGAGTTAATATGAATATGACAAAAAACCAGTCACAATTCATCACCTAGAATTATTGTGAAATGACAAATTTTAAATACAGTTCTTTAGGTGCTGTTTATTAGGTTCTTTTCTTAAGATTCAGTCATATGACTACTTTATTAAAAAATACACTTTTATCAAATAAGAAAAAATCTACATAATAAAATTTTAAAATAAAAATTTTAAAAATAGCACCTAAGTATTATACATAAGTCTTATCTATTATAAAAAATAGTGCGACAAAAAGTGTGATCCTGAAATTACTCCTCTCATAATTACCATGCGTCTCACTTGGACTGTTAATTTGACTACTCATCCTGAAAAAAAAAAAAAAATGCAGTTACTTTGACTTGTATACTGTACTACTTTTCATTTGGCGTTTCAACGTGACACATGCATGTAGTTGCATTTCACTTGTTGTGCTGATACCATGTCTAATATAATATATATATATATATATATATATTTTTTTATACAAGATAAAATTTTTACTTTAACCTAATTTAAGTGTATATGTGTGTGAAACTCTCTCCTGGAAACTTGAACTTTAGCCGTTACCCCCCACACTTTACAAGCATTTATATTTGTGGATTGACCACCGCACCAAAGGTGCGCGGTTGTCTAATTTTTGATTCATCAGTTTTTTATTTTTTCACTGATAAGTGTAAATGAGACTATTCAAATTCGGAACTAATTTTTGATTATTACCTTTTAATTTATATACGCTGCACATCAAGGATGCGCGGTGGTCTAATTTTTGATTCATCAGTTTTTTATTTCCCCACTGATAAGTGTAAATGAGGCGATTCAAATCTTGAACTAATTTTTGATTATTACTTTTTAATTTATATACGCAGCACATTGCATAAATGTCAAGATAGTTAAATTTTTTAAAAATTTGGTTAAGTGGCATGTAGTCAAGATTAACCAAAATGTACAATTTTTTTAATAAAAGATAATATATTTATAAATCAATAATTGGAGAGAGAGATTTGATTTACAATTCATACGTATATTAAAGAAAAAGGTACAATTGTACAAATATCAATAGAATTGAATGATAAAATGATTGGATTAAAAAAAGAATGAACAGAAATAAAACAAAACGAAATTACCTTAAATTATATAATTGAAACATGTTATGTAAGAGTAAGAGTGATCTATTTTAATCAAAACTACAAATTATGGTAGATGAGTAAACATAAAAACAACCACAAGCTTCAATCCAAATTTTTTGGGTCAGCATGGTAAATGAGTAAAGCAATTTAAGATAAATGACGGAGTTTAATTTCTTTTGAATATTTTAAAAAAATAAATGTTTTAGTCCTTGACCATGCGCATAATGTGTGTTAAAATACTATGTATTAGCTTACTATATTGCATAACATTTTCTCTTTATTTCAATGTTGAGAGCATTCTCATCAAAGATTGTAAAAATTTTAGCATTTAGCATTTCAAAAAGTCATTTTATCAACTCATTTTGCAATACACCTAACATCAAAGGTTCTATATTTTTTATACCTTATTTAAAAAAAATTTTAATTTCTTTATTCTTCAATATATATTTCTTTCTCTCTCTTCCTTTCTGTCACCCTCAACCCAGCAAACACACACAGACCATCTCAACCCAGCAAACCCATATCCACCACCACCAGGAAAAAAAAAAAAAAAAACACCTACCACCCATACTGACCTGTCTATCCAACAAACTCACACTCTTCCATCTCAACCCAGCAAATCACATCCACACCCACTGCCACCAGCCACCATTGACCACACCCACAACAATCACTACCACCATCACCTTCACCCATAATCACAACCACAACCACAACCACCAAAATCACAAATCCAAAACCACAATAGCATCGACCAATTAAAAAAACAAAAACAAAAACACCAAACAAAAACATCAGATACATGCACAACAACACTGAACGACAATCAAACAAAAACAACAACATGGATGAAGACCAACATTGAGCCCAAATCTATTTTTGAGAGTACACTATAGCAAGATGTCAAAATTAATAGCATTCAGCATTCTTGATGGAGTGTGCTTTTTACAAATTTGATGTTAAAAAATAGCATTTATAGTGTTTAGCATTCTTGATGAAAGTGCTCTAATACAATCAAATGGACTTTTTTCTTTTTTTAATGATCTACAACATCAAATGATTTTTTTAATAAATAAAAATAAAAAGCTATTTATGCATATCTTATGCATTTACTTTATTTCTATTGTTATATATGAAAATAAAAGTTCAAACATAACTCACACCCAAAAAAATAAAAGTTCAATTGTAATTTATATATATATATATATAAAAGCATTCACATCAGCTCATGTATAAGTGTGTATAATAGAAAAAATGCTCAAATTTACACTTTTTTGTTCAAAAACAACCCACATTAGTCTGTTTAAACTCTTGCAAAATCTTCTAAAATTATCCTTGAGCTACAGTACCCGTGTAAATTTACATGAGTACTGTAACTCGTGTATTTAATTTAATTTTAATGGTTTTTTTTCTCTCTCCTCTCTAACGAACTCTCATCTCCTACCTCTCTTCCCCAACCATTAAAACATCCAGGGCGCCAAATCAACTGAAAATTAATCCCAACAAACCCACACACAAACAAATCCAAACGGATAGAGAGATCGGTGCTTATCGAAACGATCTGGGTTGCTAAAGCTCGTGGGTCAGCCGGTGAAGCATGGAGCGTGGATCGGTGCTTGTGGAGCGTGGATCGGCCGGTGAAGAAAGGATCTGGGTCGCTGGAGCTCGTGGGTCTCACTTGATCGTAGCTCGCGGGTAGGCCGGTAAAGCATGGAGCATGGATCGGTGCTTGTGGAGCGTGGATCGGCTAGTGAAGAAAGGTTCTGGGTCGCCGGAGCTCGTGGGTATCGCTTGATCAGAGCGTGGAGCGTGGAGCGTGGAACGATCTGGATCGGCCGGTAAGAGAAGGAAGAAAAGAGAGAAGGAATGAAACGATCGCCGGTGAGAGAAGGAAGAAAATAGAGAAGGAATGAGACGATCTGGATCGGCCGGTAAGAGAAGGAAGAAAAGAGAGAAGGAATGAGAGAGAGAGAGAGAGAGAGAGAGAGTTGATCTGTTCAGAAGAGAGAGAGAGAGAGATGGCGTGTATATAGGTAGAGGTGGTTGAGGAAAATAATAAAAAAATTGTGTAGAGTGAATTTTTTATTGAAATATCTTGTAAAATAAATAAACTGATGTGGATGTTTTGTAAAGGTGGTAGTATAAAATAGAAAGATGAGGTTTTTTCGTGTAAAATAGACAAAAAATTTAGATGAGCTAATGTGAATGCTCTAAATTGATAAAAAGAGGATTTAAATTATGAATATTTTTGTTGGAAATAGCAAAAAGTGTCAAATGAGCAACGAGCTCTTGACTCAATTGTAAATGAGAGAGAGAGAGAGAGAGAGGAGATGGACATGGGCTATTCGGTTTGGGTTCGCAATACCCGGTCCAAGTTGCAGTTAAAAAAATAAAAACATTAACTATGTGTGTGTGATAGTCACGCACAAGCAAGAGAGTGGAATAGCTGGCTATATTTAATCCATAGTAACTTTCTCCCTCGCGATTTGCAATGCCTTCCTGTAAGCTGTAATTTCCTCTTTTATAAACAAACAACAACATTTCCAAATCTTCACACAGTATACAATAGTAACAATACGAAACAATTCTCTCTATCTCTCTCTCTCTCTCTCTCTCTATATCAGAGCAAATGCAACCCCAAAACCAAAAGGGATAGCCCAAACGGGCCAAACCCACTCGGCCCTGGCCTTGCTCACGGTGGCCAGTGACCAAAATGGGCAAAGCCTCAAAGTGGTTTCGCGGCCTCCTTGGCCTCAACAAAAAGACAGACTCACACTCCCAAACTCCCAAACCTCCCAAAGAAAAGCGAAGATGGAGCTTCGTTAAGTCATACAGAGAAAAAGACCACCACCACCAAACCAAACACAACAACGACCAAACAACAACAAAAGCAGAAGCCACCTCGTACGAAAAGGTGTCGGCCTCAGAGCACGAGGAGGATGCCAACAAGCACGCCATCGCCGTGGCTGCTGCTACTGCCGCGGCCGCAGAGGCGGCGGTCGCTGCGGCCCACGCGGCGGCCGCGGTGGTCAGACTCACCAGCAGCGGCAGGTGCGCCACCAACTCCGCCGTGGCTTACGTTAGCGGAGGCGTCCGTGAAGAGTGGGCTGCACTCAAGATTCAAGCCGCTTTTCGAGGCAGCTTGGTTAGTACTCTCAACTCTAAACGCTCTCTCATCCCACTATTCCATTCTTCTTGTTTTTACAATATTTCAATCCAAATTCGCATTTTCCTAAAATCCAATTTTTTTCTTTTAAATAATTACAAATTTTACATAAAATAAGGGATAAGTTTTTTTTTTTAAAAAAGAGTTATTCTAAGTAGTAGTACCGTACGCTGGTCTTTTGTCTTCAGAGCTGTGAATCTTTCTGTTCAGTGTTTAGTTTCATTTAATCGGCCGTTAATCTCGACGTAATTACGGGATTATCACTCGGGATTTACAGTTATGGTTGAGCGCTTGACACGTGTCTCTCACCCTCACTCTCTCCGTGAAAATGAAAGGAGCGTTTCTAACTGAATACGAAACGTCCTGTTAATTAGAAATTTTGCAGAATCTTCGTTTGATTACACTTGACTTTTCGTTACGTTTTTCACTAGTTACTTCCTCCTGCAACTGTAAAGACCTGAGTTTCCACAAAAGGAAACCAATGATTCCTGCGACGTCGTTTCGTTTATACTTTATACTGCCTCATCAGATCAGACTTCGTAAGTCGCAACTATCACGTGAATCTTCGTTTGGATCTGAGAGCGACAGTGAAGCAAATGTCTTCGTCATATCAAAATCACTAATTATGATTTTAACCCCTTGGGAGTGGGGAGGGTAAAATGTCAAATCCAAAACGGTGTCGTTTTCGTCCCTGCCTTTTGTGAAGCCCAATGTTATTCATTCGCATAATAATCACTTCTTCCATTCCTATTGCTTCAATGCCCAGCTGTTCTCTCCTGTCGTTTTGCTCAATACTGCATTTTAGAATTGAGTCCCTGTACTTTTCACTTAATGCGTGTTGCTGTTGGTGCCTAAATTTATTACTAAATTTTTTTTTTTTACAGGTTGATAATAAATGTGGGTGAGAATGAGACTAATGGTGGTTATGGTTTTAAATTTGGGTTTTAACATGGAGTTTTTGTTTTTGGTATTAATATTTTGGAAATAAATAAATCTGACATACCGTTATTTAAGTGCTTTGATTGGAAGGGACCACTTTGCCAATATCAAGAAATTTCTGTTTCCATATTTGTAGCTTGGGCAATTTGGTTGCAAACTTTGGATTTATACTTTATAGTGTGAAACATCATGTTGAATTTGTGATTAATATGTAGTATATGCTAGATTTCAGTGCTCACCGATACAATTGACATTATTTTCTTAGATTTTAATTGCTTGAAAGATAAGAAACAAATTGGAATGTGAATTTGTGCTTTGATTTTTTTTCCCCCACTTGTAGCTCAAATAAATTATGCAGCGGTATGTGCACTTAGTCTTTGTTTTATTAACTAATAAGTCTATGTACACACAATTTTTCATCCATCTTGCTAAGGTGCTAAGTAATGATTTTAAATTGTTCACAGTATACAACTTCTACAACTACAAGCTATGACTAAGTGTGTAAAAAAATGAGTAGCAGTTGGAATGAGATGCCTTTTATTTTATTTTTTAAATAAGGGCTCGATGACCAATAGTTCAACTCTTTCCATTAAACTTTGGCATTGTGGGTGTTGTAGCCTTGTATGACAGTAGTTGGTAGTACCAATAATTGTCCCTTCCAGCAAAAGGTTTTTGTTTTAGAATGTGTTTTCTTAAGCCATACAATAATTGTTTCCTAAGAGACTTGTGTTATGACTTTTTCCAAGTAAAGTTGGGTTAGTTGGGTTTTAAATGTTGTATTATAAAAGTCTAGACATCATGGTCACAGAATTGATCAACTTTTGTTTGACCCTTTATGCTGTGGCTAGTGAGACGTCTTTGTCTTATTCATGTCATGTCAGACTTTTGGTTTTGAGACACTGGCTTTTAATATGGTTTCCTTTAGGCGCTTGTTACATTTAAAATTATTCATTGTTTTGCACAAAAAGCTAGTCGAAGATTTTTACTTGGCGCCCTAATTTGGAAGATTGCCTTTCAATTTGAATGTCTTCAGTAAATGAAACAGTGTGGTCCTCACACTATATATCTCAGCTGTCACATGAGTGTAATAACTTTCTGGTCTTAATTGAACAATACGGTTTTGCCAATTTAAGCTGTCCTGACATTTTTGAAGCAGAAAGGTCATATAACTAAATTTGTATTAATGCAGTGGTACATTGTGTACCATAGCTTGATTATAATTTAATAATGCACCTATGATATTAATTGTGCACTTGATTGGTGCATAATAACGTGGTTCAGTGTTTGTCAAGTAAATTTTTTTATTTTTTGGTGTTTTGAAGGCTAGGAAGGCATTGAGGGCATTGAAAGGATTAGTGAAGCTTCAGGCATTGGTAAGAGGACACATTGAAAGGAAGCGAACAGCAGAGTGGTTACAGAGGATGCAAGCATTGTTGCGAGCACAGGCGCGAGCGCGTGCAGGACGGGCCCAGATTTCAGAGTCTTCACAGTCGAGTAGCAAGTCTTCTCACTTCCACCACACTGTAAGAAAAATTCAAGTTTCCCTCCAATTTACAAAATTTTTGCAGCCTCTTTTGTGGGGTTCCTTGATAGGTTTCACACTTTAGGGAATGGACTTTTTCTTTTTGCTCCATCCAACTTTTAATTTTTTTTCATTTAGTGTATCAATATCAATTTGTGACTTTAGTGAATTGTTCATGAGTGATATATTCTGTATACAGGGTCCAGCAACGCCTGAAAAATTTGAGCATGCCATCAGATGCAAGAGTACCAGATCAGATCAATCACCAATGCTCACGGTATCCCTCCTTTTGCTTTATTTTTCTCAATTCCAAACACCATTAAATTAATCCTGCTGGCTTATGTTCCATCACTACAAATGCAGAGAAATGGCTCAAAATCAAACAGAAGGCTCATTGGCAATCAAGATGAAGCACGCATAAGTTGGAATAGGTCTGACAGCCGGAAGGATGGGTGTTCAACAAAGATGGGCACTACAGATGATGAAAAGAGTGATAAGATCCTTGAAATCGATAGTGGAAAACCCCACTTCACAACTAAACGCAAAAATGTCCTCCACTCTTCTCATCATGTTCTCGCTTCTGACCAATGTAGTCACAGCTTTACCACTTCAAAGGACTCAACTGCCCATCAAACAGTTCCTAGTCCATCTTCTTGTGAAGTCCAATCTTTAACCCCATTGAAATTCTCTCACGAAGTTGACAGTCCTTTCTGCACTGCTGATAATAGCCCACAATTCTACTCTGCATCATCGAGAGGTGGTGTATCAAAAAGTAGCCCCTTCACTCCCACAAAGAGTGATGGCTCAAGAAGCTTCTTAAGTGGTTACTCAGACCACCCTAGCTACATGTCTTACACTGAATCTTCAAGGGCCAAGGTGAGATCTCTCAGTGCTCCTAAACAAAGGCCACATTATGAGAGGACTAGTTCGACAAAGAGGTATTCTGTTCATGGATTTGGTGAATCAAGATCGAGTGCACAAAGAATCTCTAACTTGCATGCAAACTTTGCGAATAAAGCCTACCCGGGATCTGGTCGCTTGGACAAGCTTGGGATGCCAGTGGGTTATAGATACTAATATGTTTATACTGTTTTATATTTTTCGTCTATCATAGGTGCCTAATTATGTATTTAGGTTAATTTTAAACTAGGTATCAAGTCTAATCTACAAGATATGAACTACTTCATGTGTTTAGGTTAATTTTAATCTAACTGAATACTAAGATGACTAATGAGTATCTTAGTACATGTTACTTTAACGAACCGAGTAATTCTCAGGAAAATGATTACTTGTCAAAGTAATGATAAAATCTTGGGTGCCTAATCATGTCCTTTTCCCCTTAAGCTGCTTATGTGTATATTTTATAAGGATCATTGTTTTGTTTTTATTGTGATTGCACTTTGTTTTTCCAAGCCGACCATTGGAGTGTGCCGACAAAAGATCTAAGTATGTTTTCCAAAATCTTGTACTCTGTGTAAAAGTTCGTGCAGGATTGTTCAAATTCCATGGCCAAAAAAATAGGAAGTACAATACAAATGAAAAGGCATTGTGATGAGAGAATAAATAAATTGAAGGAATAAATTGAAGAAAGTCAATCAAGACGGCTATTGTTGTTGTGACTTGCGATCGAGTTGTACAATTTATGTGATGTAGTAGTTGAGGGTATAGCCCACATGAAAGATCAGATAACAAGGAAAATTCTAAAATGTGGACTCTGAGATAGACATTGTCGGTGGTTTAGGTGGGTCTGCGGAGTGTGGACATATATGGCTCTTCTGACGGGACCAGTTCCGGTTAGACTACGGTCCCTTATGGTCAATCTCTCTGCATTTACAAATAGGTCAAATAGTTCAACTCAACTTCTCAATCTGCACCACTATTTACATGTACTAGGCTTCATTTCACGTGAGTAGAAATGATTTTATACACAACTAAAATATTCCCCTTTACAAATGCGTGGATCTCAATGACTACTTAATAGTACATCTTCTTGGCTTTACCTTGCTTTTTTTTTTTTTTTTAGAAATTATTTTATACAACTAATGCTTTTCATATAAATGTGTGGTATTTAAATCAGTGAGCCTTTGTCACATATAGGCTGCATGGGGTATTTGTCTCCACTTTGAGTTTGACGTATATTATTATTTATTCCATAGAATATGTCACCCAATTTTGGAAAACATTTTTATTATGTAAATAATTTTATTATTGATATTGTTTTGACTATGTTGATGACTTGATGGTTTGATGACTTTCTATCCTTTTTTTTTTTTTTTTTTTTTGATGAGAACTTTCTATCCCTTCCATGAGATTTGTAAATGTAAATGGATTTGATCCCTCTTACACTTAATATAAAAGAAAAGTCTAGAGAGGAGAGGAAAAAAAATTCATCGAATGCCTTTTACTATTTGTATTGTTGTGGAACACTGAACTAAGTGGTAAAAAGACTGAAACTTATGTGTTTTTTTCCGTGTCTATGACAAAGCTATAACATAAAAGAAACTATCATTTTAAATATGAGAGGAAATTTTTTAGATGTTGTGATTAAACATGGTTAAGTCCTACAATTCTCCTTTAAACTCCTCTCCGCTGCAAAGTCAAATACTCACGCACTTATAGAGCAAACTTCACACAGAATTAGTCTCCCACAACCTCATAGTATGGGCTTTCACACACACACACAAAAGATCATCTTCCCCCACTTTTAGTATCATTTTAATGATACTAAAAGAAAAGTAAAAAACGAACGTTGGTTTTATGTGGTTTTTTTGGTTGAAGAGGGATAAACAAACTAATAGATTTAAATATTGCAAAACCGATGGCAAATCAAGGTGTCGTGGTGTAGTTGGTTATCACGTCAGTCTAACACACTGAAGGTCTCCGGTTCGAGTCCGGGCGACGCCAAGCTATTTTCTTTTTATATCCGATTTCTATATTTGTGCCATTCCCAGCTTTTGTATTGGACCCCTTCTGCGGAAGAGTAAAAGTGAATGGGCTCTTCTTCTTAAGCATAGACCAACAGTTTCACCTATTCCCAGCTTTGTATATTTGGACGCCAAGCTATTTTCTTATCCGATTTCTATATTTGTGCCATTCCCAGCTTTTGTATTGGACCCCTTCTGCAGAAGAGTAAAAGTGAATGGGCTCTTCTTCTTAAGCATAGACCAACAGTTTCACCTCTTCCCAGCTTTGTATATTTGGACTCCTTTTGACAAGTAAAGGTCAATGGGTTCTTCTTCTAAAGCAGTTTAACAGGCCCACCAATGGTATTAGATGCTAAGAGGGTGTTTGGTTTAACCAAAACTCTAACTCAAAACTCAGTTTTCATTACCCAATTTTCAAAATTGGTGAGCCCCACCTCAAGAAACTTTGTTTGGTTCAGTTTTTGTTTTCAATTTTCATAAACTAAAACTTAAAAAATTGAGTCAGAGTTACTAAAATTGAGAACAAGTTTTAGGAGTTTTCAAGTTATGGAAATTGAGATATTATGACATTCTTGTAAATTTTTGTAATTGTGTGAGACCTGCAATCATAACTTGTCTCAATCGAGTCAGACCACAACACGTTCTCCCAGCGACTCTCACATCCTTTTTTCCTTTTCATTAATATAGTCTTTACTCCACAGACCCAAACCACACCCACCAAATTTATATTTCATTTCTTTTTCACCTTCCTCCTCTTAGTCCTTTGAACATTTCTTCTTTTGCATTTGATGAGTGATAAGAATTGAGTTTAGAGGTTTGAGTAATAAGAATTGAGTTTTAAGTTATCTTCAAACCAAACACAGCCAATGGCAACCTAAGGATGCCATGGTAGTATTGGATCAATCAAACACATTGTTGTATGCAAGTTAGGCCATACACCCTGCTCCTGGAATAGTATGAAAAGGGTGCATAGTAACACAACAATGTAGCTCTTACTTTGGTGCACCACTCACCATGCTCCCCCATAGCTCAAATGGTTCAAATTCTGATGTTCATTAGTTTTTCTCATCCCCCCTTCCTCTCTCTCTCTTGAAAAGTTTTCATCCACGCAACGTGATTCTCAGAATCAAACCGGACCTGGAGGTCGGGCCGTGAAAACCGAGAATCAAGATGAAAATCGGTTTTTTAAGTATAAAGAACCGGGCATATGTGGCAATTTCGTGAACCCCTAAAATAATGGTTGGATCGTACGAACCGATGGCAAGAACCGTGCGGTCCAACCCCTTAGCATTTTTCTTTTTAATAAAAACAACTTAACACAATTCTATTTTACTTAATTAAATTATCCATATCTTACAAGGAATAAAAAAAATTATAATTAAAATCCTTCAAAGATATTCAACTTTACTTCAAAAATTAATCATAAATTTTAATGTTTTCATGGTTATTATTTTATTTTATTAACTTTCGTATTTAATTATTAAATATATGCTTGAAAATCATTAAATTTCCCTCACATATATAGATATATTAGTCAATTTTTCTAGTTTTATAAATTTAATATCTATATTTACGCTTTAATTAATTATTAAATTAATTATGACGTCATCAAGGTTCAACCCCGGTTCGACCTCGGTTTAACCTCAAAAATCTTGAACCTCTCCCTTTTAGGATTTAATGAACGGTCTGGGTCTGAAAACCTTGGATTCTAATACTATTAATCATCAATTATGTGTTAATTTCCACCGTGGAAACTAGAAATATAATAGAACTAGCGTAAAAGAAGAGGGCAAACAAACATGCGTAGTGCCCTACGCTTCCGGAAGGTTTCGACTCAGACACAGTTTATGAATACATAGATTGCTTTTTTTTTAAAAAAAAAAAAAAAAAAACATTTACTTTTGGGTTGTTTAAGATTCCTTACACGCAAAGAGGAAAGAGGAAAATGAATAATAGTAAGAACTGCAAGAAGAAGTCAAACATGTTCTGTCATATAAAATAAAAGACACATTCATGTGCAACTCCCTTGAATCCTTTGGAGTGGTGGGATTTTTTGTCCCATAAGAATAGAACAAAGGGTCTAAATAAAAGGGTGGGTTAAGGCTCCGGTCCATTGCATCAGTGTATTGGACCCGATACTAAGCCTAATTCCCAAAAAAATGCACAAACAACAGTGCTGATTGTCATAATTCTTTCTTCAAAAGTTGTGTTTGCCCTCTAATGATTTAAAAGTTTTGCTTGAAGCTGATAGGAATGGGTTGTATTACTATAGGTGTGTTGCCAATACTTTGGCCTCTGTGGCCATTTTGTAATTGCCTTTTGTTGTTTATACAAGTACCTGATTAACCAAAAAAATAAAAGTTGTGTTTGTTTCATGGAAACTCTCTTATCTTATTCCCATTTGTTTAAAGATATTTCTCTTCTGAACTATTTCTGGACAAATTCATGCAAATCACATGAAAATTTTACAAAAATCAGCCAATATTAATTATAAATATTTCCAGGGAAAAACCTTCTCCAATAAAACAAATAAATCCTTAGACACAAGTGGGGATTTTTGGAGAGAGAGAGATAAAACATATTGACAAAAGAACAAATATAAAATACAAAACCCAATCGTTTGTGTATAATAATAGAAAGACTTCCTGTTCTAGGTAACACTACTTTCTTCATGTCCAAAGAAATCTATGAATATTCATGTACATGAGTGAAAACATCCCGATGAAAAAAAGAACTAAAAAATAATAGTTGGAGGAAGAAAAAGAACCAGAATATGATAAGGTATGGAAACTTAAGATAGGTGGCAAAAGTCCATTAGTTATCACAGTGCCATTTCGAGGTAGGCACGCAGCTAAGATAATGACACCAGCTGCAGTGATCGTTTCCATTCTCTCCCCTAAACAGCATCACCAATCCCACAGTAAATCTGCAATTTTCAAAGATAGTGTGAATTAGTTTTCTCATAGAATTGCATCATGTGTGTTGTTTTTTTACCATAAAACTCCTAATTCAAACAATCCAAGAGGGGGTAAAAGAAAAAAAAAGGTAAAAGACTCATATATGACTTAGATTTCACTCCATTAAGACAAGTCAATATACATGTGGCTAAGGATGCTGGAGAGGCCCAGGGGGGATTTTGTAGAAATTCAAATAACATACTCTCTGTGTTCCGAAGAACATTTGAGTACATTGTCTTTCAGGACACCATCCAAGTGTTGGGTATAATCATTCCTAGGAGCCCAAGAATGACTACTTGTTTTCCAATAGTCACTTAATTTTTTAAGATCAAATATTTTCCCCATTCCTTTAAGGTTATTTCATCCAAATTACTAAACCCCAATGAAGACCCAGAAAACACAACAGAAGGCAAAATAGACAAATCCCATGCCCTGTTAATCCCATATGCTAAATTAGAAACTAGTGTGATATACTTACCCAGCAATCAGTAACACCACAGAAACTACCCAGAGAACATATTGGTAGGACTTGTACTTAGAATGGACACGAGAACCAGCTGGAAGATACTGGCTTTCCATCCACCCAATCTGAGGTCGAATTAGCAAAACAAAGCCGAGGAGAAGTCCTGTCAAGAATCCTCCAATATGGGCAAAGTTATCAACGTGAGGAAGAATTCCAACCGCCAAGTTAATGGCAACAATAACTATAAGCGTGAACAGTGCTGCAGCCTACAGGAGAAAAAAGAAGAGGCAAAAGTTAGAAATCGAAAAAAAAAAAATTCCATAAAGAATAGGACACGCAATATAAAATGAAAAAGAATCATTCAAACCGTAAAGCCTCTCCAACTACTAAATTCATTTTTAAATTCTTTCCCCAAAATTTTATGTCAGTCCACAGTCTCTGCCCAGGTCTCATTGACTCACCATCACGAAGAAGGAGGCTATTCATCCCGACTACTATTGAAAAATATTGTACAAACATCATAATCTTTGCACTTGCAAATATTATTGTTCAGTGGTGTAAGCCTCATTATTAGATGTAACTATGAAAGACATGAGGCAATCAATCCTAATGCTAGGTATGGACCGATAATAATAACAACAGTGACAACAAGAACAACCAAGAGCTAGCAACAAACCTTATTGCTATAAATGGTCCAATTGGTTAAAAGCTCTGATAACATTGCACCAAGAAGGCCAAACAAAGCACCAGAGGCACCAACAGAGATACTTTTTTGAATGAAGAGGCAAGATAATATGCTCCCACCAAATCCTGATAACAGATAGAGTAACCCAACTCGCACTGCAAGAAAATAGCCAAAATTTATGTTAGAATGCTTGAAAATCAGAACAGAATTTAAAAACCAATAAAGTGCGTAAACAAGAGCTTCATAAAGGGGTGAACTAAGGTTCATGGTCTGTAGATGACTGCATATGATAATCATCCATGGGTATACAATTTTTTTTTTTTTTTTAATGTTTTTTACAGCATTTGGATGCACAGAATTTATATTGTCATTGATAAAAGATACTCATACAGAAAAGGAAGATCCAAGCGTAAATATATTAATATTTTGATATCCTACTGATGACCAATACAAATAGATGAATGATTTCAGCTTTACAGTGAACACAATGACAGCTTTTATAGCCACATAAAAACATTTGGCTAATCCAAACTCTTTAATCTTGAAAGAAGCCCATTTTAATTAACCTAATAATGAATTTATAGATTAACCTCTTTTTCAAAATTGCACTAGTTTGATGTACGTACACATTTAAATTCAAGCCACAGTGGAAAGCATGGCATACCAAAACCAAATTGCTGTTCTAGGCGGATCCCAATGAAGATCAAGCTCAACATGTTTGCAAGCAGGTGAATAACACCAGCATGCAACCAGATACAACTGACAAGTCTCCATCCTTGATGTTGGTACACTACCTTTTGCCAGTCCAAAGCTCCTAATTTTTCCAATCTGCACAGTTGGAGTATAATATAAATTAAGATATCACCATAACTACACTTTTTTTTATATGTAATCACCAAATTGAGAGAGGAATGAAATGAATTGTACTTCCAAGCTCAAGCAATTCAAATCCAACCAATAACAGCATACTGCATAAATGCGTATTAATATGATCATGACATATGGCTCCAAATAACAGCATGATTTTACTTGATTTGCCAAGAGAAAAACAGTAATGATAATTATAGGTATAAATGATGCAACTAAGACTTACTTAAAAGAAGTGTTCCCATATCTATGTCTTGCTTTTAATTAATCTATACTATTATTAAAAGAGTAGCGTGTGCTAGTCTCATTATTTGATTTGTCGAAAATGTCCTTACTAAGAAATTAAAACCAAAAAGGACAAAATTTAAAGAACAAGTTAAAACTGTCAAGCTAAAAGTATAAATAAAAATCCTTAAATTAGGTAAAGCGGGGGAAAAAATTGGGATAGTGGAGAGGTTATACTTTTAAAATTTAACCATCTACAACTACAAATATAATGGAACATGAGTTAACAACAGTTAAGATTTAGACAAAATAGAGTTTTACTTTAATAAAAATAATTTTTTTAAAAAAGAAAAGACTTTTGAACAAGTGGGAGCATTTGTGACGAGGGTTCCCCCCCCCCCCCTCAAAGTATCTAATAAAGGCTTGTTTCCCACCACATCTTTTAGCACAAATTAGACCAGACAATAACTGATTCCTGCTAAAACCCACTTTTGTATTATGATTCTTATCACAGTGAATGATGACTCATTTTATCCAAAAAGGTAGTCCACAAGAACAGGAAACCAAAAAGACTAGCAGATAAAATAAATCAAATAAATGGATGACATATCATTAAAGACTACAGACGAAACTAGAAAGATAATTTTTTTTTTTTTGAGATAAAAAAGTATCCACAGTTAATGACTCATTTAATTTTAGGATGGGATGTCACATCCATTAATTAAACCAACTCAAATCTGCTGAAGATAACAATTTTGATCCAACCACCGCAAACTCTTGGTGCAATGGTTAATTTACAAGTATAAGTGCTTTGAGGATGTGAAGGACAAGGACCGAAGTTCAAGTCTTCAAAAAGAGCTTCACACACATATACCCTTGGATATACTCTTGGATTAGACTAGAATAAAATTTTATCTTTTATAAAAATAAAAATTAAAAAAAAAAAAACAATTTTGACCCACAAACCATGTTGAAAAAATGACGAACAAGGATCACTTTCATGTATCTGAAAACCTAAAGCTCCAGTCTCTTCCCAAATTAACTTAGATAATATGGAAGCACCAATTAAAGTTACAAAAGCAAAACAGGAAAAAGAAAAATTAGTGCTAACAAATCCAGAAAGCTCTCATGCTTCACCAAAAGATCACTCCCTCTAATTGCCACAAGCAAAAAAGCATATACTAGACCTTCATTAATCATTAGAGGAATATTCTGGATTCCAAGAAAAAAATTGAGGAATTTTCTAGTGTTTGAACAGTGATACAGATAGCTAAATTGTTCAATTCTCTTTGATGAAATCACAGATAACTCATCCATCATGTTGATACACAGTGGCTTATATTATTCTATAATCCAAGCTAACCATGATTTGGGGTTGTCAAAGAGCTAAGAATAAATTGGCCCAACACAAACTAGCTTATCCATCAATAGAATTTTCGCCCCTTAACAGAATGGTAACAATCAGAAACCAACCTCCCTAATGCAAATAAATCTTTAGAAGTCCAATCACTAAAACGAGATCACAAGAGAGAAAGCACACATTGATAATTGATAATGAATTAAAATTCAGCCACACAGATTAAATCTCATCCACCAAATTTATAATTCCACATGTCTAACCTCAAGCAGAACGATTCACAATCCAAAATAAACACAAACCAAATCAAAAACAAGAAATTTCTGCATAAACAACTACTAACTCCCAAAAATCCCAAACTAATAACCATCAAAGAAAACCACAATATCTCCAAAAAAAAAAACCCACAAGCCCAACAATCCTAATCAATAAAAAAGAACCCCAACCAAAAAAATAAAATCCAACCCACTTCAAAAGGCAAACAAAAAAGCACAGAAAACAAACGAAAACCGAGAGTTGGGGGGCAAAGCAGAGAAAACTCACGTAGCAGAAGAGGGACCAAAGAGAGGGTTATCATGGAGAGGCTGGAAAGAAAGCCTGCCAAGAAACTTGGCCACGCAAGCCTCGTTCAAATTGGGATTGTCTTTGGGGCAGTTGTTGATGTACATGACCAGAACGAAGACAGCAACATTGGCCACCACAAACATAGGAATCAACCATGAAGTCCATTCATTGTCCGAGGCTTGAACATCGAAATTTTCCCGGTCGTACCTTCCGTTTTTTGCTCCTCCTCGCTCAATATCAGAGCTAGCCATTCTTTTGTTTCAATCTCACAACAAATCTCTCTGTTTTTATTTATCTATTATTTTTTTATATGATGTGGGTGTGTGAGTTAAATACAATAATACGGGACTTCGAAAGTTTCAGTCTTTTCAGAGACACAGAGGTTGTTTATTTATATTATGGAGACAGAGACAGAGACAGAGAGAGACTGAGAAGTACTGGCTTGGAAGGGAGTCCAGGGACTAGCAAAGAAAAGGAGGACTTTGTTTGTGAATTAATTTCCTCTCAAAAATAGGAAAAAAAGTTTTTCAGATTTAACCGTTGTTGTCTTGCACTGTAACTCTTTTTGCCCTCTCCGACTCTCCGTGTCTGATTCCGTGGGGCTTGCTTTCTTGGCTGTTTGATTGCGTTGCTTGTTTTTTTATGTCTGTATATTGGCGGTGATAGAGATATATTAGTAGTAGTAGTAGTGGGGTTTGATAGAGTTACCTGATTCCAAACATATGTTTGCCTTCGAAATTACTTATTTAGCCTTGAACTTGAGAAAAGAGTATCCCGTAAGGTTAAGACACCCATTAGTAAATTCTACTAATTGAATTAACTAGAATCTACAAATCAATTGTTCTGTTTGTTATTGCAAAGATAAGAAAAGGAATTACTATTTCTCATTGCCATAGTTATAGAATAATTCAAGGCTAATATGTGAGAATAATGTTATAATATAAACTAAAAAAATAAAAAAATAAAAAAAATAATGGAGATAAGAATCATGAAACCCATCCAATAAATTTGGTGAAAATTTTTTTAACAAATTTTTTTTTTTTTGCACAATAAAATTGACTGAGAACTGATTAGTTGACAATGTCAAATTGTTTATCATAATGCATTCTTAATAAAGCGCAATTGATGTCAAATGTCTTATAATTAACACTGGCACTTCCTATAAACTAGTATTTCTAATGTGTTTAGGTTCAGTCTCCATCTCCCAACTATTGAATTATAAATAAATAAATAAATTACAATTGATCACATTGGAAGTCTAGTTAGGTTTGATCATATACATATTCCAATGACTAGTTGGGTTTGATCATTTTACATATTGAAAAGATATAAGTATTAAACGCATTTGAAGTTTAAACCCAAGCCCCCACCAGAATAAAAACAAGTCTAAAACTCTTTCACGTGCATAATAATTATCATTTGTCAAATTGTCATTTACAATTTTACCACCAAAAAAAAAAAAACAAAAAAACAAAAAACAAAAATGAAATGGTATTTTTACTTTTGTCACTTTGTCTATAGAAAGGATGAGATAACAAGGGAGCTACATTCAAATTAAAGTAATGCATTGAATCAGAAACCAAAGATGAAAAAGAACGTTAACTCAGCCCAAAAAAAAAAAAGGAGGAAAAAGAACGTTAACTTTAACGATTCTTACAAATTTTATCTTTTGCATACCCTTTATTTTGAAGGGCCTTCTGTTTCAAAGTTACAATCAAACCCATGCATAAAATTACTATCAAAGTAATTTGCTTAACGAAAAAAACCATGTTAAGTACGAAAGTTACCTTTTTGGTTGTACAATCCAAAATGACTTGGTCTTGGTTGCATACACCAATTTTAGATACAATATATTTTCAAATTTACTGAGGTGAAAGTGCTCTATTGCATTAATAAGTTGGAAGTGAGATTCCATTTAAAAGAAAATAGTGAAAAAGGGTAGGAACAAGTGAATTTTTTAGTTAAAATTATTTAGAAATTGGTAAATAGTCCATTTGGTTAGACATTTTAAGATAATAAAATAGCATTTTTAAAACCCTAAATTTTGTTTTAAAACCATAATTCCTTATAGCATTTTTACAACATTTATTTTAAATTCAAAATATAGTTTTTTGCCAACAAGGGCTTGGCTGAGTGGGTAAGACTCAGACGCTTCGTGGAACACACTTAGATTCAAGTCCTGTTGCCTGCAGACTTTCGTTGGTAGGTAAACTTAGTGGTGAGGTGTACTCACAAAATGTGAGGTGACTCTTACACAGAGAGTACAGAATGAGTACCGACTACGGACTCCCGGACTGAGGCCACTGGCTCCCTGCTTAAGAGTGTAATATGACCATAAAGACCCTCATTTTTTCTGTTTCTCAAAAAAAAAAAAAAAAAAAAAACAGTTTTCTAATAGTTTATTCAAAAATGGCTTCTCTTTTTACTTTTTTTTCCTTCCCTCTCGTTGTGCACCAATAATGAGAAATGAACTAAAAGTCTAAAACTGTTAAACTAAAGAAATAATTTGTAAGTTATCCCTCTACATTAATGTTTTGATCTTTTGTCTAATTTCATTATGACGCGTCAATTCATTTCATTATTTAAATAGAAATATAGCTCAAATATGAATCACATTGAGACAAACAAAAACGCTGATATTTTTTAAGTTTACAAGGATCACGTTTCACATGTTACAACAATCTTTTTCCCCAAAATATCGTACTTTTGATAGCTTTTGTGCTTTTTAATGTATTGCACGCTTTTCTTATCAGAAAAAAAAAAAATGTATTGCACGCTTTAACATAAAGTGGCCAGGAACTCATGCTAGCAATTGCCCACGCCCTTTTGGAATTTGGATATCCAAGGGCATGCTTCTCCTCCTTCAAAATTCTATACTACAAAGTCTACACGTAATGGTTGAATTGTGCTAAAAATGTGAATTATTAATTAATATTTATCTGTGTTAGAAAAAGTGTTAGATAAAATAAGAATTCAGCCTCTTTTTTTACATCATAAAGAATTCAACATCATTTTTTAACCTTGCAATTCGAATTTCTATCCCTAAATCTTAAAGCATTTTATTTGAGGATTGTCAATTGAACTACAAGACTATCGGCAACAATTCATTATCATTGTTAAACTTTAAACATGTAAATTAAAAATAAGAATACACATGAATTAGCCCCAAATCATGATAATTCATTTATTCAATATCTTAGTTGTGTAACTCTTTTCACTCTAACTATGACAATAACCCAACCAGTAAATAAAAACTTTTAGGTTCGATCATAAAGTGAAATCTTTATATAAAATTAGCTTTTAACCTTATGTATATGCATAGATATACTTAAAAGATATACATTAAGATACATAGTATAATTCTTACATATATAATTTAAATATTATTGATAGTCATTTTTATATGTTTTTTTTAACTCATTAAAAAGTCTTGTAAGAATATTATTAAGTAGAAAATGTAAATTGTCCCCTTTTTAATTTTTTTTTTTTATGTTCATTAATTCCAAACTCTTTGGTTTTTATACGCAATAACTCACTTGAATAAATATTTATGATGTGGCCCCACATTTGACTCCAAAGTTAAAAAACAAAACTCTCTAAAAATATATAATTTAGGACATATGCTACAAAATTGAACTTCAATTATAGAATTTAATTGAATTTTCTCTAAACTTTACCTATTAATATATATATATATATATATATATATATATATTTTATAAAACAAAATCCAAACTTCCTCAATTAAATCCAAACGCTAAAAGCCCCTTAGAAACCCTGGTTAGTGTTTCTAAGGGTTTTCTCTAATCTCCTATTTAATGTGTTTCTTTCCTTTTAAGAGTTTTTATTAGGGCTTTAGAAACCCACCATAGTTGGCTTTTCTCCTATTTAATGTGAAGAGAAGACACCTCTATCAACTGGTTTTAGCACCTTTAAAAAAAAAATGTAAAACAAAAGGTTTAACTTCCAAACAATAAATAATAATGCACCAAATCACATGACAACCACAGCTTGCAATTCCCAACAGTCCAAAATGTTTTAACATTTCCATAGAAAACGACTACATCCACAGTCAAGTTTCACAAGTAATTTCTTAATTTATTCCTTAATTCTTTGGTTAGAGAACAAAGTCTGTGTAACAACATTACAGCAACACGCAAATCCATATATCTCATGCCCTCAAAAAATAGTAAAGACTGCTATCAGCCTATCACATACATGATACATATAATATATATGGTCAAAATCCAACTAACATTAATGCACATATTGAAATGGAGCTAAGAAAATAAAGACAAAATAGAGATTTCAAAGGGGGAGGGTATTATAGTCATTTGATGAAAATACCAAGTGGGGGCACGGGTGATACAAAAATAAAGACCTTGGTTAACACTATCACGACACGTTTTCTCTAAGCTTTTTTTCTTTTTTTGCCGTAAATAATTGGATAACACGTTTGGTCGTAGACGTAGACCCCGCTTTTGATGTGGGAACTGGGAATGAAAGTGGGGGCACGAAATAAAATGTGATGCTGAGTTTACGCGTATACGCGTGGACACACAGCAATACAACACGCGTTAATGCTAAACACAGAAAATTACATAATTTTTGCCTCAATTCATTGTACGAAAAATTGTGAGCAGTAGAGAATATACCTAATGTTCATATTTCTATCATTTACAATTTATAGCGTAACAAGTTGTAGTAAAAATTATGTAATTTTATAATTTTAGTAATTTTAAAAAAATGTTAAGATTATAACAAAGTTTACAAATTTTATCACAATTAACAACGTGATAAATTATGAATGAATAAAAAAAAAAAAAAAAAAGGAAGTTTATACATTTATCACACACAAATCAGTGTACAGCGGGTTGCGGTAAAAAATGTGCAAAAAATTGTGGACATATTTTCTTTTTCTCCGACACACGATACCCGCTACGCTGGCAATGGTAAATGGTGTGATGAGTTGGCAATTTTAGGTAGTTGGGTTAGAGCCAGTTGGCTCATTTTGCTTTGAAGCTACTCTGTGTCAATTTGCCATCTGGCGTATATGACTACATTGAAGTCTTGTCAGCCACCAATAAAATAATTTTTGACAGAGACGTAGACCTTGTTTCGTAAGTTGCTAATGTAAAGCATATTAGGTTGTTGACGGAGTACCACGCTTTCAAAAAACAAAAATGAAAAAACATAAGAAATATATAAGATAGGATAGAGTCAAAGCTAGGACTTTCTAATTTTTTGCCAATTTGTTTTTGTCTTAAGCGACATGAATTCGACTAGTGTAGGACCCTTAGGTCCCAATTCTTGGTGGTATCGTGTCTCTAGCATTATAATCCCACGTTCGATTTTGAATATTTTAAATACTTTTTAGCAAAGTTTTTTACTGCTTTATCCCAAGGTCAAAATAGTTCTAACTTCTCTACTTAGTAGTGTTTTTTTTTTCAACTTAGTAGTTGGTACTTAATAATGACAATCTATGGCTAAGGTTTCTAATATTTATATATACACACACGGTAACCTATGTTACTATAGGGCATGACCTTTGAGTAATAGTGGCTTCAAAAATTTTTCTCAAGATAGTTATTAAAAAACTTAAATTAAATATAATCTAATAAAATAAAATCTGAATATATCGATATCACAAAAAGCATAAATACATAAATTTTTGAAATTTTATTCTAAGAGTTTTCATATTTTGAAATTAATGTATGATAGTTTTGTTATTAATTCTATCAACTGCATCATTTTTAATGTATATAGTCAAACAATCATTAAATTACTGATATCCCATCCAATTACGAACATTTTGCCTAATAAGTAACAATATAAACAAAATACATCATCTTTTTTTATTATCTATTCCAACCAATTTTTGTATTCTTTAAACTAATTAGTATTAAATCAACACAATGCTCCATAAATTTATTTTTTAGGGAAATCATGGCCAAGAAGTTGACAAAAACCTCATTGTAAATATGAAAAGATGAGCCATTTTCTCATAGCCTATAATCTTAGAGAAAATTATTAAAGTCAATACATATTTGCTTAGAATATTAATCTTGCAATACAAGTGATTTCCTTATAAGAAATTTGTTCAAGGTGCAAAGTAATAAAGGGTAAACTATAAGTTCATTCAATATATTCAATTTAGGCATTCAACTGTTATATTAATCATATTCAATCAAGTATTCAGGCATTACTTAATTTAGTGCATATGCGTATGTATTAAATATATCACATAAATCCAACATATTCAATTAAAGACTAAAATAAACACTAGTAGACTAGCCATTTGAAAAGGTGTGTCCTTTGAGAACACAATTTAAAACTCACAATTAAACATTTGATTTGGACTTTTGGGCTAAATTGTATTTGTTTGGGCAATTTTTTAGAAGTGTTACGTTCGCAACATTTTTTGACACTTTCACAACAAATCTTAGATGAGCAATTTTTACTAGTTTTAATTTGAACCTATCATAGAAATCACTTTTTTGTCCACTAATAATAACCAGTAACAACTTACTACTTAAGATTTATTTGTGAAACTGTTGTGAAAATGTTGTAAAAATTATATATTTTTTTAAATTCTTTGGTTCAACCATCAACGGAACAAAATTTTGGAGGGATCAAATTATTTAGGGTGGTTAAGATTTTTTTTCTAGGGTGTTCAACAACCCATATTAATTTAAAATTCAAAAATTTTTAAGTATTATAAAATAAATAAAAATCAATCCAGGTTGGTCATGTGACCACCTTGAGTAACACGTAGAGCTGCCAGTGCCTGTGAGAAGTTAAATGAGCCAAGATGTTGGACCAAAATGATGGCCTGGGGTACTAGGCCCGGCTTACGTCCCATGGAAGATATCCATAACTGAAATGAGGGAAAAGGGCTAATGGGCTGGATCCTTTATTCCTAAGAAGAGAAAATGAGACTTACTGTGTCGTAGAAAAGTCTAACCCGAGGATTCTAGACCGAAAAAATCGCTGGGGAAGAGGGAATTACCCAAAAAGGGGCATGCAATCCAAACAATAGTTACTTTCATATTAATTAGGTGTTCCTACCTAATACACGCCGCATTTAATGTTGAATGACCAGCCTAAATAATGTTTGACACCCAAAAGCCAAAAGTCTATTTTCATCATGAAATTGAAAGATGAGACACTCGATAAAATAATGATCTACTGACGTCCAGCTTAGTAATCTATTGAAAGTAGGGATGACAATTTTTTCTAGCCCCGCTTAATCCGCCCCTCCTTGCTTGGCCCCGCACGGGTTTTTTCCGCCCCGCAAAGGTGGTGGGGCGGGGATTGGGCAAGATTTTAGCCCCCCTGTACCCGCCCCGCCCCGCGTTGCTAAGAGTTATAATTGTAAATTTTTCATACCTTAAAACCCTACTATTTAAACAAACATATCAATATTAGCTTATTTATTCTACCTAATGTGGTTCTCTGCCTTTATTTTGTTATGTGATATATTATAAATTTTTTTTTTTTTAATAATTATCTTGTTAAACACTTAGATATATTATTCAATTTTTTCTAAAAATTGATTTGATTTGATGTGATAAATTTAGTTGTAATTTCAAGTATATTTTTATTAATGAAATAAGTTTCGTTAAAAAAATTGTACTAGTTGTAGGGTAAATTAACAAAAAGTAGAGTTTTATGGGAAGGGGCGGGGATGAGGTAAGAAAGTTTTCCCCATCATATGGAGCAGGACAGGGATGGGATAAGATAAAACCATGTGGGGCAAGGATGAAGACCCCATCCTTCGGCTCCGTCCCGCCCCATTGCCATCCCTAATTGAGAGGGAGGATTATCAGAGGGTATAAATAATTTCTTCCTCCACGCTAAATGAGGATCAGAAAATTCAAAAGAGAAAATGTTTAAGCCTTAAGATTGTTTCTGCTTATATAAGTTTGCTTATAACCTTGGCAGAAGTGTATTCACATTCTTAAATCTAACCTTGGCAGGAATGGACGTTCATTCTGATTCTTGATTATTCTTGTTTAGTCTTTCCGTTGTGCATTACCCTATTGTTTTACAAGTTAATTGTGATGATTGGAACCCTAGAACGGCCATTCCTGTTCCGAGTGTTTTTGACCCCATAGTTACTTTCTCAAAGCATAATATAATGAAATATTATATGCATAAATAATGCCACGTGCCAAAAAATTATTTGTTCATATAAGATTCTTTATATCTCTTCCTTCAGGTTAGTTATTAGTACTTCAAAAAAAAAAAAAAAAAAAAAGGAAAAAAGAAGAAGAAGTTTTTTTTTTTGAGACTGCCCCTAAAAAGCAAGGGGCTCACATAGGATTAATAATTTATGCAGAGTATACAGCAAAGGAAGACACAGGAACTTCTTCCATCCAAGTACAAAAATGAGGAAAGTTACATGCTGTTCTTGCAAGACTATGTGCTACCATGTTCCCTTGTCTACGAGTGTGTTGGAAAATCACGCACCTGAACTGAGACGACAAGGCCTTAATATCAGAGACAATGTGACCAAAGGCCGCTGCAGAGTAGTCGTCACTTTTCAAGGCTTTAATGGCAATTTCAGAATCACCTTCTAGGATGACTAGCTCAAAACCAAGTTCTTTGGCAAAGATGAGAGCCCTCCTCGCCGCTAACACTTCCACCATCTCCACATTAGTGGGCAGGGGAATGATTTGTGTTGTAGCAGCCATAACTAGACCGCAATCGTTTCGAATGATTGAGCCCAAACCAGCTTCAGCACGCTCCTTAAATACAGCCCCATCAAAGTTGGATTTGACCCAATCTGAAGGGGGAGGTTTCCATTTGATGGGGGATCTGACAGGAGGGGGGTTTGGGGAAGTGACGGTGGCACGTTGAAAATCATGAAGGGCGTCTCTGGCCCTTGAGTTAAGCTGCTTCAGATCCACCGCTTCCTCACCCAATCTCAGCTTATTTCTTCTGAACCAAATCTGGTCGGCTAGCATTGCAAACAAATCCGAGTGATGGGATTTCTCCAAGCAGGTGTTAAACACATCTAGGAAGTTCGAGGACCCCATTGATTCAATTTGCAGAGACTCAAAATGCACAGTCCAAACCTCTTTTAGTTTTGGGCAGGACCAAAGAGCATGGAGAGTGGTTTCCGGTTCAGCATCACACACATGACAGGTAGGATTCGTGAGGACTTTTTTGCGAGTAAGATTTGCCCGGGTTGGTAGTGCCTCCTTAGTGGCACGCCACAGCATGGTTTTGGTTCTATTGGGAATCTTAAGACTCCAAAGGCTCTTCCAAGTGTTCTTAGGCTGCGGCAGAAAGGAGGATTCATTCGGGGAATTCAATTCCTCGCTTACCAGGAGTCTATATCCAGCCTTGACTGAGTATATCCCATTCGGGTTGCTTGGCCAAAACAGTTTGTTGGCAGCATCCAAGATACTAATGGGAATTGATTTAATCAATTTGGACTCGTGAGGCATGAAATTATTGTTAACTGCATCTGTGATCCAGCACCTATGCTCCTTGTCAATCAGAACAGAGACCCGAGCATCACAACCCAAGAAGGCTGGAGGGGATTGAACTTTAGAGTGTTGAGGGTCAGGCAGCCAGCTATCTTTGAAGATGAGAATGTTCTCTCCGTTTCCCACTCTCCATTGAGCCCCCTTTTTTATGACATCCCGGCTTTTGAGAATACTCCTCCAAGCAAAGGAGCCCTTGTCTTCCTTTGCATCAAAAATACTACCATTGGGGAAGAATTTTGCCTTGAAGAACTTGTGGAATAGTGAAGTTTTGTCCTCAAGTAGCCGCCACACTTGTTTAGCAAGCATTGCGTCATTGAATTTTTGTAAATCCTTGAAGCCCATACCACCAAGATCTTTTGGAAGACAAAGAGAACTCCATTTCGTCCAGTGAATTTTCCTTTGGTTTCCACGGTGGCCCCACCAGAATTTGCCGATCAGTTGCTCAATGTCATTACATAGTGTGATGGGGAGTTTGAAACAACTCATGGCAAAGGTTGGGATGGCCTGTACTACCGCTTTAAGCAACACTTCTCTCCCGGCTTGGGAGAGGAGTTGTTCTTTCCAACCTTATAGCTTGGCCCACACTCTCTCTTTTATGAACATGAGGCTTGCCTTCTTATTTTTTCCAACAAGGGTGGGGAGACCAAGATATCTCTCATATTGTTTAACTTCCTGGGCCCCTAGGAAGTTTGTAATCTGCTCAATGGCTGAAGGGGGGGTTGATTTACTGAAAAAAAAAAGAGGTCTTTGCTCTATTTAACTGCTGGCCAGAGGCTTTTTCGTAGCTACTTAAGGATTCTTGGATCCTTTGGCATTCAGAGATTGTGGCTCGGCAGAAAAGCAAGCTGTCGTCGGCGAAGAAAAGGTGTGTTAGTCGAGGACCCTGTTTACAAATGGAGACCCCTCTGATTTGACCAGAATCTGCCGAGTGTTGGAGTAAACTGTGGAGGCCCTCAGTGCAGAAAAGAAAAAGGTAGGGGGAGAGTGGATCCCCCTGCCGAATGCCTCTGGACGGGTGGATGATTTGAGTGGGGTCGCCGTTAATAAGTATCGAGTAGCTCACAGTTGATATACATTCCATCATTAAGGCCACCCAACTGTCAGCAAAACCCATTCTTTTCATTATTCGCTCTAAATACTCCCATTCCAAACGATCATAGGCCTTGCTCATGTCTAATTTCATGGCCATGAACCCCGATTTTCCTTTTTGGTGATGTTTCATATAGTGCAGAGTTTCAAACGCCATTAGAATGTTATCTGTTATCAATCTGCCAGCCTGGAAGGCGCTTTGATTTTCCGACACTACAGAGGGAAGGATACCCTTAAGCCTATTAGCAAGAACCTTAGACAACACTTTGTAAATCACACTGCAAAGACTTATAGGACGAAATTCAGTAATTCGTTCTGGAGATTTAACCTTAGGGATTAATACAATATGGGTATGATTAATTTCTTTTGGAATTTTACATTTATGCAAGCAATCCAATACAGCAGAACAAACATCATCACCAACCTTGGACCAAAAAGATTGATAAAAGATTGGAGGCATACCGTCGGGGCCGGGGGCGGTAATGGGTTCCATCTGTTGTATGGCACATTCCACTTCCTCTCTGCTAAAGTCTCTGAGCAATGTTGAGTTCATAGAGTCAGTTATAGAGGGTTGGACCTTTTCAAGGATTTTGTCCAGGGCAAACGGTGAGGATGATGTGAAAAGAGACTGGTAATACTCCACAGCAATATTTTTAATCTGACTTTCCTCAGTGCACCACATGTTTTGGTTGTTTTTTAGACCCAGAATCCGGTTTCGCCGAAACCTTTGGGAGGCCTTTCTGTGGAAGTAAGCCGTATTTCGGTCTCCACATTTCAGGAATAAAGCCCTCGACCTCTGCTGCCACATCAGGTTTTCCTTGTCTAGCATGCTGTTAATTTCCATTTGTAATGCTTTAACCCGTAGAGGGTCGCCACCTTTTGCTGCATCCAACTCAGCCTTTGAAAGAAGGTTCTTCTTCTCGTCAATCAACCTCTTGACGTTTCCAAAAGACTTTTTGCTCCAATCCGAGAGCTTCTCACCACAAACATGAATCTTTCCAGCAACCTCAGGCATAGTTGCCCCAATTATAGGTGGGCCCCAAGCACTTGTGACTGTGTTACTACAGCCTTTATCCCGTAACCACATTTGTTCAAATTTAAATGATCTTTTTGGTTTAGGACTAATACCTTCCGGTTTCACAATGATTGCTTGATGGTCTGAAGAGTTGGAATGAAGGTGTTGGACTTTGGTGCCTGGATTCTGAGAAAACCATTGGTTATTTGCAACCGCTCTATCCAGGCGCTCAAGGACAAAGCCACCATGCCGCTGGCCTTTCCAGGTGAATTTCTTCCCCACAAAACCCAAATCTTTTAAGCCAGCTTCATCCAAGACAGCCCGGAAGTCTTTCATAGGAGATTCGGCTCTTGGACCCATACCACACTTCTCATAAGACCAGAGGATTTCGTTGAAATCTCCAGCGCACAGCCATGGCAAAGAGAGGGAAGAGTGAAGGCGCCGTAGCAAGGCCCAAGTGTCACATTTTTTTGCTGGATCGGCGAAGCCGTAGATACCAGTAAGACGCCATTTATTTTCTGAGGAGGTCCCAACCACTGCGTCGATGTGATTAGGCGATGAAGAAATCACCTCGATCTTGAGAGAGTTCTTCCAAAACAGAGCCAAACAACCCAAGCGATTGATTTTTGGCGTGACCCAGTGATGATCAAAGCCCAGTTCAGCACACAAACTTACCAGCCTATCTTTGTCCGCCCACGTCTCGGCTAGGAAGAGGGCGGAGGGATCTTGTGCCCGAATAAAGTTCTCGAGCTCATGAACGGTGCGTCGGCTCCCAAGCCCACGTACGTTCCAGAATAAAAGACTCATCTTGATCGGTGGGGCTGTCGGCCAGCCACCGCCGTTTGAGTAGGGCGATTTGAGAGCACATCATCGCTGGTTGCTAAGCGCTTCAGAAGTTGTAGATTCTCTGAGTTTGAAGATGCTCTACGTTTGCCTAGAGAAGACTCAAGTAACTCATCATTTGGGCAGAAATTGGGTCTCTGTATACGGACCCATTTGTTATCCTTATCCAAGTTCAACTGTTGGTGGATTGAAGAGGAGTTTGTAATATCCTTAAGTGGGCTTGGGTGAATGGGCTCCATGAGTTGTGGGCTTGAGTGAGAGGTATTGGGAGTGTGAGACCCTTCCTGAGGATATGGGTTGCATAGTTCCTGGTTGCCATTTGAAATTTTTTCCGCGGGGACCATCTCGTCAAAACGCTGGATTTCCCTGTCAATTTCAGTAATTAATTCTTCGAAAGCAAGAGGCTTGGTCTGTATTGGAGGAACCAAGACTGAAGCCGCCGAAATTTCAGGGGTGGAGGACGTCACCTTTGAACTTTTGTCAGGCGCGTGGTTCACCGCTTTTACCGTGGTTTTCGCCGGCATTTTTGGTGGGATTTCCCATGTCTCTGCTGGGGGAGGTTTCTGGGGTTGCTTTTGGATTTCTGCCTGGGTCTGACCGGAATTTACAGCTTTCTTGTTGGCGTAGAAACCAGGTACAGAGAGGAAACTTTTCCTTGAAGCCATGAAAGGTGTTGCCTTCATCCATGGACCAAAGTGTTGATCTTCCTTTTGCAGGGAACCTTCGCTTTCAATCCAGCATTCGCAATCCTTGTCCGGATGTGTGAGACAACCACACCAGTAGCATAGGTTTGGGAGACGTTCATATTTGAACGAAACCCAGTGCATCTCATCATTCTCAAGGGTGATTAACCGCCCTCGACAGAGAGGGAAGGCGATGTTTAAGGCCACACGAACGCGAATGAAACACCCTCTGTCACATTCGTTCGGATTCTCCGGTTGGAGAATGGTTCCCATAACACTACAAATCTGTTCAGCAACCTCTTTATTTCTGAACCTAAGTGGGATGTCGTGTACCTGAACCCAGAAAGTAACGGTGGTCATGTCGGAGGGGTTGACAGGAGCTGAGTTATCGTGTCTTGATAGCACCATAATGTGTTTATCAAAACACTAGGGCTCGGCTGCAAGGATTCTGTCAACGTCCTCTTTGGTATCGAAAGAGAAAAGAATCAGGTGGTCACCAATATACTTCATCCTAAAGCCCTTTTTCGATCTCCACAGGGGGTTAAATGTGTTGGCTATGGATTCAAGGTTGATGGGGCGTTTCGTGAGAAAACGGGCCACCATGGAGAACTCTGAGATGGCTTGGACGGACTTCAGGGCTAAGCCAGAAAATTCCTTCTCCGATAGTGAGAGGGATTTCCAGCGGTTTGATAAGTCTTCCATCTTGTAAACTAAGGGGGAGGAGGGAAGAAGTGAGGAAGAGATAAGTGTTTCCCAGTAGTCCCAAAAAGAAAACCTGACATGCCTGTGGATAACTGTGTTATTCACAGGGACGAAATGCCTCTGAAGAGGAAACTACACTGCTACGGATCCTAGGGAGCGCTTTCAGAGAAAACCCAACCTAAGAGCGAGCAACCTCCAAAAAAAGAAGAAGAAGTTAATCTATTAGTATTAGTCAACCGTTACATCACTTTAAGTTCTACAACTGTTTCATCACTCCTTCGAATGCCGTTGCTACCTTTTAGCTTAATTCAATCAATTATTCTTTATTTACTTTATTTTTTTTCGGGGATATTTTATCTTCAATGGTTTATAATTTCTGTTTGGGATTAGAAATTGGTGGGAAGGCTAAGAATAAACCATCATCAATGATCCTTCCTACAAAATTCTGCAATGCACTAGCCTATAATTAACCTGCACAATACGCAAATACTTTTATTTATTTATTTATTTATTACTCTTTAGATATATCATTGATAAGTAGCTTAATGGGATTGAAGAAATTATAATAATGAAAAAGAAAAAAGAAAGGAAAGAAAAAGTGTTCAATAAAAACGTAAATATTGTTTAAACTTTGCCTTTACAAAAATAAATAGTTAAATACCATCAACTTTCACTTAGTAGGGGAATAAAAAACTAATTTCAAATCTATTAATTTCGATTATTTATTGAACTTCCATGGTTCCATATAGGAATCCAAATGTCAAAGATCCTCCATTTTTATTTAACATACAACACTTTTATATAAAAAAAAAAAAATCAATTTATCACATTTTAACCCCACAATAATTATAAAAACCTAAAGTAACAAAATATAAAATTTGATAGAGGCAATAGATCCCAAAAGTAATACATATAAAATTTTACAATAAAAGCATTAAACTCTATTGGCACCTCCTGATTTTTATAATAAAAACACCTAAGGTTTAAATTCTCATGCTCTCAATTATCAAAATATCAAAAATCCATATTTTTTTTTTTTTGAGAAGATAAAAGTCCATTGTAATCCGATGTCGAAAATAATGTGACTTTTGCCTCATCAATTCTAATATAAGTGTTGATGGAGATTGTAGAAGTTGTTGAAGCCATGTGAGCTGTGATAGTCTACTCCACTTTTCACCTAAGTAAAATAGAGGGGAAAAACCAAAATTCTTCCGAGTAAAAAAAATTGTAACGGTGAACAAATACTAATTTACTACATAGGGACCTATTCCAACTACCACATTCCATAACTTTTAAGAATCTTTAAATAAGAAAATTGTTGATTTTTTTTTAATAGAGGAAACGATAATAAATTTTATTAATTTAATAACATATTAACAATGAGATAGAGAAAAAAGGAGCTCTCATCTTTCTCTTTTGTAGCACTAACAAGAGCTAGAGCAACATAATATATTATAAAAAATAAAAAAAATAAAAAAAATCTCATGAAAAAAGGTAAACTCAAGCAAAATAAATGTTGATGTTATTATATTATAGTGTTGATGTAATTTTATTTAGTGGTTGTCCCCATTCATAGTTCATAGTTCATACCCTTTTTTTTCCTATGTATCTGTTTAGATTAAATGCAAATTACTCTTTAAAAAAAATTAAATGTGAAAAAAATCAATATTGTTGAAGTTTATGGTGTTGGAAAAATTAGGTTAGGAACAGTCATAGTTATTACTTATAGTTTAAGCAAAACCTTTTCCCTAAAAAAAACATATATTAACCAAAGAGTATTATATAAAAAATAAAACTCAAACACAACAAAGTAAGGAGGGCAAAACCTTGCCACTCGGCCACCATAATTTTTCCCAAAACCCAAAAGCAACCATAGATCCCATTCCATTAACCCATGGGCTAAAATGCCAAAGCCACCTTCGCGTTGGCCTCAATGTTTGGAATCATAGTCCCATGAAATTATGTAATTTATCCAAATCTTCCAATAAGGGTAGCCACTTATTGCAAAAATAAAATAGTCACATTTTTCCGTCGTAGAATCAAGAAAATAGTCACTTGACACACCATATTTTTTAAGACCAAACTTTTTTGTATTAATGTGCTTTGTGTTATTAATATCAAAATCCCCTTTTATCCCCATCCAAAAAAAAAAAAAAAAATCCCCTTTTATCTTAGTTTAAGCACTTGATTTTATTTTATTTTTTTTAAGAAAAAAATTCCTTAGTTTAAACACTTGGATGGTTAGCACAAGCTTTATAGTTCAACTGACACTTTCTAGTTATGATGTCATTCAGTACTTTGTGAATAAACACTGAACTGTAAAAGAAGTGGTATAATGGTTTACTGGTTCAACCAATAGATCATTAGTTTAATTGTTGAAAGAATACATTAAAAAAAAGATAAAATATATGAGATCTAAAAGTATACCAAAGATAGAAATTAATGTTCAAATAGATGAATAAGAGATTTGTGGTTCAATCTTCACCTACATCAAAAACCGATTGGTATTTTGGTCTGATAATAAAGAGCTATCATCAAGAGTAAACATCATAGATTGAAACTTTTTTTATAAAAAAAAAAAAAAAAAAAAAAAAGTTTCTTAAAAAAGAAAAAAAAATGTTCAGAATATTTACTCATATCATTTAATTTTTTTTCTTTTTTGTATTAATTTTCCACCTTCGACATATTATATAATTTTTTAAATAAGTCATATGACTCATTAAATATTTAATGTGAATATAAGTGTACTTAATCTATATCAATGGTCATTTTCTTCCATATTAATTTGGAGGGAAATTTTTTTCAATTAATAATACAAAGTAAATTCTTTAAATTAAACAATAATAGTGTACGCCAACATTACGTTTTTGACTTTTCAATGACCTTTTTTTTTTTTTTTTCCTAAACTAATTGTTGTCATTAATGCATAATAAATATAGAATCGGTGGTAAATTCAAGTAAAAAGAATATTATTTTAATCACAACATATTGAATTAATAATTATTATAAAAAAAAGTTGGGAAAAAAATATTATATCCACAACATTATTCTTCCTAAAAAAAATCCGTAACTTATGAGGAATATAAACCGGACTAGGTCAAAGATATGGTTATTGATTGTTGGTAGAAACTAGAAAACATGCCAACTTAAATCTCCCTTGGTGCGATGGTCACTCCACAAGTATAAATGCTTGTGGGGTGTGGGGGGCAAGGGCCGGGGTTCAAGTCTCCAGGAGGGAGTTTCACACACATATACACTTAGATTAGGCTAGAGTAGAATTCTATCTTGTATCAAAAAAAAAAAAAAAAAAAAATCTCTCTTAAGAACAAAAAAAGAAAAAAGAAAAAGGATATTACCATCTGAACATTTTAAAAACTTGCTCAATTTGTTATGAGAAATCAAGACCTAACATGCAAATAAAGAAAAGATAAAAATAACTAGCGGCAACCATTCCATCAAACGTCCCTCAATACTCCTAATACTAACAATTATTTATTTAGAAGACTTATAAACCATTTATCTTTTATGTTAGACCTTCAACTTCCTAGAAGTGAATGATGCTCTACTTGGAGACTTGACTGGCTCCGAAACTGGGAGGACATCAGAATGTGAGGTTCTAACTGGAGGCTTGACTGGTTCCGAAACGGGTAGTATATCAGTATGTGATGCTCCACCTGGAGGCTTGACTGGCTCTAAAATTGGCAATATATCAGTATGTGATGCTTCACCTGGAGGCTTCACTGGCTCCGAAACAGGGAGGATATTAGAATGTGATGTTTCACCTGGAGGCTTGATTGGCTTCGAAACGGGCAGTATATCAGAATGTGATGCTCCACTTAGAAGTTTGACTAGCTCTGAAACAGATAGGATATCAGAATGTGATGCCTCACCTGGAGGCCTGACTGGCTCTGAAACGGGCAGAATATCAGAATGTGATGCTCCAACTAGAGGCTTTATTGGCTCCGAAACAGGTAGGATATTAGAATGTGACGATGGTTGCTCAATAGAAGCATGACTCAAAAACATGAGTGGGGACAAAAAGAGAAGGGAAGCAAAGGCAAAGAAAGAAATTGGGACGTGGGAAAAGGAAGCCATATTTGTATTAGCTATTTGTTTGTATAGTGCACTTGAGAGGGTGATGAGAATTTATAGGAAGAAGCCCCTTGTTCGTAGATGTGTATAGTTTACTGCTCCATTCATTTTGACCTTTGGGGCTAATTAAAATGATTTGCATTAATGGAGAATTTGAATTTGAATGTAGCATTTCCTAACTAGAAGCAGGAATTTAAATAATTGAAGAATTAAAATATTAATGGATGAATGGATGTACTGATTATTATAATGGATGTTCTTATTTTTAGAATTAAAATAATTGATGTACACGGCATCCAAAAATATGTCATCGTGCATTTATTATTTGCCCGAAACAACATCGTATTGATTTTTATACAGATAACGAATTTGAGGCGGACATTTGCTGTGAAGAATGAAAATTAGGGGGCTAGGAAATCAGAAGGTACGGTTATAAACCAAATATATAAAAAGCTGATTACATTTGATTTTTTTTTTTTTTTTTTTGAGAAACTGATTACATTTGATTTGATAGCCTTTTTTTTGTCATGTTTATCATCAGGCATTAGATGTATTGATTAATATTAATTACTTGCTTTATATTAACTCAAAACGTATATTTGAATATAGTTTATTTTGTTGAAAATTGAAAATACTGTAACAAAATAATTTTTAAATAAGTAAATTGTATCGTGAGACTAATTTTTAATGAAAAAGTTGTTGAAAAATGAGATTTGTGGGTCCTGTAAATAGTACACAGGACCCACTGGTGAGCAAAAGTCAAATATTACAACTACTATTCACTCTTTTTTACTGTTCATATACCTTTGTGCACGGACATAAATATTGCTTGGAGCGCTGGCCTTAAAAATAAAAAAATTAAAAAAAAAAAAAAGCACAAAACGCTTATGACAAACGGATTTTTAACGGATTTTTAACGTTATTTCCTAATTGTAATAGGTATTATATTAATTTCATTATATTTTGTGTCATGCTTACGACAAACTTTGGTAATAAATTAATTTATTTCCCTTTATTTACTTCAAAACCAAATCGTTTTTTAGATCCCCAAGGTCAACAGTCAACACTATAAAGTATAAACTAATTTATGCTTTTTTTCAACAAAAAATTTGGATTGGTTTCTACTGTCCTATTCTTTTTAGAATTCAATTTATTTGTCATAAAAAATTAATCTATATTTTAATATCCAATTAATGAGAATTTTTCCCTAAGAATATTAATGAGAATTTGATGGTCTTTTTTTTTGGTTATGTTTTTTTTTTTTTTTTGAAGGGTTTTTGGTTATGTTTATCATCATGTTTTTATTAAATATATTAATTATTCTCTCCATATACACCTTTATTTTAATGATCTATATACACATAGTTTCAAAACATGTTGACGAATTGGTTATCAATATCCCAATCTAGATCTCCTAAAATCCTACATCTTTAAAAAGTTCGGGATCTCACTATAATTTTTAGTGAAGTGAGATATGTATGAGGATCTCAATTTGGATCTTAAGATCTTATAAGATTCCAATCCTATAAGGAAACTAAAGATCTTGTGCTATGAAAGTTTTTTTTTTTTTTTTTTTTTTTGCTTGTTTTAGGCCTCCAAATGGAGCACAAAGACCCAAAATTGATTATTTAAAAAAAAAAAAAAAATCAACAACAACAACAACGTAATAAATAAATCAGTGCTAGCCCAAATTGATAAAAATAAATTAAAAATTGAAAAAAAAAAAAAACCCTGAATCTCACATCACCTTAATTGCTTTACCTAATCAACAAAATCACATAAGACAGATGATAAGAGAAGAGACTAGAGAGTAAAGGGTGAGTGTGAGCACGGTGGCCCTGCTATGAGAGAGATCATTGATGTTGATAGCGAGGGTTTTTTTTTTTTGTCTAATTCCAGTGCTGAGTAGTTACTTAGTTGCCTGACATAAACACTAACTAATTATAATTTCTCAACAAACACTCATTGATTACAATTTCTCAACATTAGAAAGATTATTTGATGAATCTTATTATCTTGGTAATTGTTTAATGGAATTGTTATTTGCTTTATGTTGTTTATGTGAGATATTAGGTTTTTTTTTTTTTTTAGTTATTTATGTGAGACATTATGTATGTTTGTGGTGTTAGAACTTCAAACTTGGTATTTGTGAGTTGTAAATTTTGAACTTTGAACATTTGTTTATGTATTTGTAATTTGGTACTTTCCCTTTTACTAACAATTTGTGTCAAAAACTGCTTTTGTTCAATATTTCTTTAATATGTATTGTGAATTATAATTATAAGTATTTTTATAATAAGAAATTAAGATTTTACGATTCTCATGCCGATATTATGATCCGATCCCCAAACCCTCTCACCAATCTCATGTAGGATCTTAATCTTGATAACCTTGCAGAAAAGTAAAAAATGGACTTTTTTGCATTATCCCCTAAATTCCTAATTGCGATACATTTAATATTTTTTTTTTTATACAAGATAGAAATTTTACTCTAGCCTAATCTAAATGTATATGTGTGTGAAACTTCCTCTTGGATACTTGAACCCCGACCTTTACCCCTCACACCCTACAAGCACTTATACTTGTAGAGTGATCATCGCACTGAGAATGTGCAATGGTCGCAATACGTTTAATATTAATATCATTAAATTTTGTGTAATTTTATAGTCAACACTATGATAAATTAATTAATGCCTGTTCAACCAAAAAAAAAAATTGGATTTTGTTTCTACCGTTCTGTTATGTTTGGAATTCCATATATTTCTCATCAAATTAATATAATTTTTATTATCCAATTAATGAAAATTTAGTGATTTGAGGAGCTTTTTTTTTTTTTTTTTTTTTTTTTTTTTGTCCGACGATTAGAGGCTTAGAGCCGATTAATCTACCTTTACATCTCTCGAGCAACCCGTCCATGATATAAAAGAAGCACATATATGAGTATGACCATTTGCTCCTTATCACACGTCTTCCAATGAACATTCCCTCAAGTCCGCCATGAAATGCATTTGCCTTGCTTGATCTCTCTCCATTTAATTCCCTTGAAACCACAGGAAAATCTAATCGAAGGAAAAAATTATCAACTAATTCAACATGGTCGAGTTTTTTATTTTTTAAATTTATTTTTGGATAATTGTGTTTAGAAATACAATCCAAATTGCATCAATATCCTTTTTTGACTCATCATAAATTTAGATCCAACTATTATCAAAAGAAAAGGCAAGTCTTTTGTCGACTAAATGTTAGCATAATTTTTTTTTTTTAATGCATTTGAAATATACACAATTCAGATAGGGATTGAATTACATGTGGATATTGTTGATAATGCCGTGTTTATATATTTACTTAGTACAATACAATTAGATGCTATATTAATTTGATGGAAAAATGCAAAGAAAATTACTATGGATAAAGTTTGACTACAACTTCACTCGGTATCTTTTTATTGCATAACTACATTTTCTTCTTATATCCTCTATACTTGCAAAATTTTTAAAAGATCAAAAATCAATAACTACATCATTAATCAAAATATTTAAATTTCAAGTTTTTGTAGTATAAAATTATGCATAAAAAGTAATAGATCAAATAATAAATAACATCTAATTGACATGAAATTTGACTGCATATTAAAAATATAAAGAACATGTAATCAGACTACTATATTTTCAAAATATGTAATCATGTTAAGTTTTTTAGTGAAAGTTGTAGTCATTAGCTACAATCAAATTTGTAGCCAAACTTTGTTCAATTTTTATTACATTTATATGACTTCTTTGGAGTTTGAGACTATTCTTTAAACTCACTCCATCATTTTTCTTGAATTTGGATTTATGGAACATGAGATTTTCAATTTATATATTGCTGTAGAAAATTAGAAATTTAAGAGAAATGAGTTTGGAGGTTGGACAGTTATTGAACCTTGAACGATATGCTTGTGTGAGTGAAAACTTTGACAATATTAATAGCCTCATTATATTGTCTTTTTGTCTGTCGAAGTTTTAATTGAGGAATGATATCTCAAAACCATATTAAGGTGATTGATAATAATGGTCATTTTTACCTATGTCATAAGAATAATTGACACTCGATTATTTTTTATTGAGCAATAAAATTATTAAGATGGACGATTCATAAATTTGAAGAGCATTGACACAGGCTACTTTTAATCTCATTGAGAATAAAACTTTTGGATATGTTAAATTGTGTATGACTTTTGATGTTGATATGAAACTAAATGAAAATGATTTTTTTTTTAACCAAACTTTGGGGTGTTCACAACAAATCTTATGTGGCATGTTATTATTAGTTATAATTTAGGTAACTATTTTTTTTTTTAAAGAAAGATAATTTAGGTAACTTCACATTACTATTGTGATGAACTACATATCTTTTCGATTGTAGCAATACTTTAAACTTTTGATTTTAGCTAAGCTTAGAGAGTGGTACAATAGAGGATCTAGGAAAGGATTAGTTCTATCTTGGCTAGATTGCTAACAACTAAGTAATGATAGACTCAGAGATTTAGATGAGAACACCTCCTGTTTTCCTTTGATAAAGAAATCCTGTGCATCAATAGCCCCTGGGCTTTTGATCGCAATCTGGTGAAGGACCTGGTAAACAGGTTTGTTTAAACATATACCAGGGGGAGATGAGGGATCTGATAAACTGACTTGATTTATGGTTGATGGTTTTGTGAAAGAGGAAAGCTCCAAGAGATTCAACAAGTACCCAGAGTATAACCAAATAGATGTAACGTGAGCATGCTTACAGTTTGTTAGCATTGGAAAAAGGTGAGTGGATCCACGATTACTTTAGAGAAAAATGAAATTGAGATGGATGCTCCTCTTTGCACTGCATGAATGCATTAGAAAAAGTTTGAAGAACTTCATACTCCAATCCTATAGTTCGTTTAAGCCTTTTATTGGGCTCACCAGGTTGGTATTTGGTAATATCCAAATGGGTGAATCGTGAATGTACTGCACAACATGGCATGGAACTGAACTACAGAGTCTACATTAATACTCCAATCCATATGGCCAATCCTATTGTTCGTTTAAGCCTTTTATTGGGCTCACCAGGTTGGTCTTTGGTAATATCAAAATGGGTGAATCGTGAATGTACTGCACAACTACAGACTCTACATTAATATCAGCTGCAAGTCTGTAACATAGATTTGTCCTCTAATAATGTATTCAGCTGCAAGCATGCATAAGCTTACTTAAGGCTCTGGTTCGACTTAAGTTAATGGTATGATTCACAAGTTCAGGGTAGCTACCCCGAACTTGTGAATCTAATCTCTCATAAATAAAAGGCATATATGCTACATTCGTTGCTACCAAAGACACTACCAATGAATCTCGGCCCCAGAATAACCCATCTTAGTTGCCAAACCGGAACATCTAGCTAGCAAATCAAATAATAAAAACAGGAATCATCCAGGCATGCTCACAAAGAAGGCTAAAATCTGAGTCAGACAGCTGATGCTAAGTAATTACTTAGTTTAAAAGTGATATAAAGCCACCCTGTCTTCCAACAATATGTCAAGGGGTAAATAATAAAATAAGCCCTGCCACTAAGAAGGCAAAGCAATCCATACAAAAATTTCATAGAGAAAACACTTTTAATAGTTTTATGCTGCCGCATGTAGCCAAATGGATAAATAAGGAGCTCAACGCTTTCCACCCCCACCTCCAAGCTTGGGGCCCTTTGGTGCAGCGCCCTTAGAAACACCACCCTTGGATTGTGCCTTCTGTGTCTTGGCCATCACCTCTGCCTTCTTCGCCTTCTTTTCATCCTTGGTCTTCTTGATCCTCTCTTTAATCTCACTGAAATTTCAAAGGTCAACAAAACACAAATAGAACTATTAAAGATTATACATTAAACAACTAGGCTAAACGCCAGAATGAATCTAAAAACTTGGCAAATCAAAAAAGTATGGCAGAAAGTTTCAACCATACCGAAGAGCAGCTTCACGTGCAGCATCTCTGACTTCTGGCTTCTCAGCCCGTCTTTTTTGTATGACTTCCAAGGTGGCACCAACAATGGACCTTGAATAAGGCTTCTTGGCGGCACGGCGCTTCTTCTTCACAGATTCGGCAGCAATGTCCTAAGAAGCACCAGAAAAGAAAACAACAGATAAATCAATAACTAGTGCACCAAAATGCTAGCACTACGAGCCAAGGCCCCAATAGGGGCATAACAAACCAGGAAATCAATTGGTTCCAAAACATCAAATCACCTTCTTATGTTGTTTCCTGTACATGGCTGTCCATGTAAGCTTTGACGGCTTCAGGCGGTTGTGAAAATACCTCTTGCATTTTGAATTGACAAAGAGGAAAACCTTAAGCAATCAAAGAAGAGAGCATATTTTAGTATAGATATATCTTATGAGATGATGAAACAAAAGAGTAAAACATATGCTAAGAAGCATGAAGAGTTTGTTACAGTTACAAAACCAAGTAATCCCACCAAGTACCAACATAACTTACCTGAGAATCTGACCGAATAAATCTGATACCCCTACCAGGGTATATCTTGGAACCACTGAATCGGCAAAGTTCAGTCCTAAAACACCAAAAATCAAATACCAAATTATACACAATCAGTATATCATAGGACAAAAGTGACCACAAAGCACAACCAAGCACCAAGTGCAAAAGCTTTGATTATACCAAGAATTTAAAAGAGCCACACAGTTACAAATCATTGGCTCCCACAAGATAAACACATGATTAAATCAAAAACCAAACTGAAAGTTCATCTGATTGACTGTAGTCTTTCATTCCTGTTTTAGCCTCTATTCCCAATCATAACACTGTTTTCGTTCTTAGCATTGTGAAATGGTTATTCAATTTTTTCATACAATTCTTTATTTTCTAGTTAAATTCTTTAAATAAAAAATAAATAATTGAGCAACAAATTGTTAATATTCTACAAAATTTAATGAATTTCATTACATAAACCTGACTCTCACAAAAAGCAAAACATCGTTGTTTCCATTGTTAATCTATGTGCTTTTTGATTCTACCATAAAACCGGATAGCAGTGTCAAAATCAAAATATGGTAGAGAACAAACATTTTTCGTAACATATATGGTCTCCAGAAAGAGAGGAAAAGAATGTCATTTTCAGATCTAAATATTGCATTTGGTAGAATCAATCATGAAAACAAGTTATTCAAATCGATGTTATTCACAGAGAGAGAAGCTTACTTGAGAACCATGACGGCGGATGCAGGTGACGCCGCTCGTAAACCCCTAGTTGAGTTGCAGAAACCCTAGCAAAGCACTTCACGACTCACCAATTTAATAACAAAGGATAAAGTTATTGACTTCTAAGGACTGAAACGACACCGGTTTTAGTTGTTGGGCTCGCCGTTATGGGCTAATTGCTGGATCAAAAAGAGGACCGTAGTTAAGATTAGTGTGCACTATAAGGCCCCCCCTTCCAAAATAATAATAATTTTTTCTTAAATTATATATATATATATATATAAATTTTTTAAAAAAAATTATATATATATATATATATATATATATATATATTGTGTCTTATCCTTTAGCTAAACTCTTCCACTCTCTACCCATAAGATACTTTGAAAACTTTATAGATCAATAGTGTGATAGATTGTATCTGAGACTTTTGAGTTTACGTCATACCCCAAATCAATAAGCTCACCACCTAAATACATTGTTAAATATGCAAATATATTTAAGATAAAGTAGCAATCATGGTTTAAAAGAAAAGGGGTGGGGGGAGGGGAGAGGGAAGTAAATTTGGATTACATTCTAGTAAGAAATACATTTTTTTTAAGGAAGGAATTTAAAGAGTTAGGAATGGTGATGAGACAAGTTGAAATTGTATCATGGATGCCCTGTCCTTTCTTCAAATTGAGGAGAACTCATGGAGTGAGAGAAGGCCAAGTAAAGGACAAGATGGATTGCAAATATTTTGTTAATACTTAATGATGTAGCTCTTGCATTGATAAGTTAGAGATGAGAGTAAAAAGGGAGGGACAATCATAAAGGTGTTAAGAATGAAAAGATAAGCATTTTGGGGAATTCTTGAATACTGAACTACTTTGAACTAAAAACGGATTCTTTGAATTGTAGAAAAATACTTTAACCTGCAATTATTTACTGTTTATACTAAGAGTAGATTTGATGTTAACAACAGACTGTTCATAAATGGTAACTTGTCAAGTACTATTTCAATTAGTGACATTGTTTTTGTCTTAACTTCTTGATAGTACTAATCATCCTTAACTTTTGTGAAGGTAATTTATACACACACACACACATATATATATATATATATATATGTCAAATGAAAAATATATGTACACACTTGAGATGAGATCGAGGAGTAATCTTGAGGAGTAAAACGTGTAAACGCTCTCCCCCCTATTCAAGGCAAGGAAGAACCACACGGACAGAACATTTTTATCATCCATGCAAAGAGTCAAAGACATCTTTTTGCATTATGTAGGCCTCTTTAAATACTCATTCCAAAAAGAATATATATAAATGAAACCAAATCACATGAATCAAACCCATGTATACATTTTCTTCAGGAAGATACAAGAGTTGTAATTTAGAACGCATAAAAAGGACATTACATTGATGGCATGCTCACTTATGTATTCATTGTTATCAAGAGTCAGAATATTTCGTATGAAATTGGCCTCAGATAATTTCTTAGAAATTGATTGAGTAAAATTTAAATACAATTTCTTAAATGTTGTACCTTAAGTTCGCTAATTAAATTCAATCATGTGATTATATTGACATACTATAAAGTTGGATTTTATTATTTGGCCAATATAACTACATGATTGAATTTTTTTTTTTTTTTTTAATATAACATTGTCCTTTACTTGTCATTGCATTGGTCATCCAATCATATGGTTGAATTCAATTAGAAAACCTAAGAAACAACACCTTGAATCTGAGTTTTACCCTAAACTAAACACACAAGAAGAGGCACAGGGAATTTGAACCCTTGTGAGCCACTAAAAGTAATCCTTAGGGTATTATATTCCAGCTCCAGCCGGTGAACTTCACAATCTCCAGTAAAATAACAAAACAATAGGATGGTAAGGGATATCAACAAGAGTTCAAGACCTGTTAAGGTAACTCCTCAGACCTCAGTCAAGTTTGGCCATGAACTTTCCTCTTTCCCTGTTTGACTCAAATCATGACATCCCATATAACTTTTAAACAAGGGTATCATAAACGCAAACCGGAAGAGAATGCCTATTTGCTCCCAACAATGGTAACCCCACCTTCTGGGGGGCTGGTTGGGTTGGGTTTAAGAAATTTGGCTGACTCCAATGCCACAACTCACAAGCAACCCTCTCATCATCATTCATTCATACAGTCCACTGTTTCCTAATATTAAGTACACTCACTGGTTTTCAGATATTATATTAAAATGAAGAAGCCCAATGTTGGGTACCCCACTACTTGATACTACTAGGCAATTCAGATACAAGTTGAACTTCACTTTGAAACTTTTGTTACCTCCGTAAGAAAACAGTCACATCTGAGCAACAGCACAATTCTCATGTTTACAGTAACAATTTCACCATCAAAAGACCAAATTGAAGAAGGCTCAAGTTTTAAGTACCACCTTACTAAAAAAAAAGTTGTAACCACTACTACTTATGCAGCTTTAGCTGTTTCTCGCACCAGAGCAAGCTTAGCCAAAAGACCACAGAGCTGAAGATATGAACCAACTCCATCACAGATTCTCATATGGGCAAATCCAGTTTCCTGGAAACTCAAAGAGAACAAGAATTAAATATTGTAACATAGACAAGACATTTGAGGAGTAGGAAGGATCAAGGTCAGCATGATATCTGTACCTTCATGAATTCCAATTTTAGATACTCAGCCATATCATAGTTTTTGATGATGCGGAATAGGGTTGTGATTATGTCAGTGGGGGAATAGCCCAAATCATAGAGCTGCTTGAGACCAGAACAAGATTCATCAAATCTCCCTTCTAGTACATTGCGCACCATGTTCTTCACATGCAACGGATGAGGCTGATCGCAAACCTGAAAACCAATGACGGACATTATAGACCTCCCAAGCTATATATAGTGAAAGTAAATTACTAAACTGAGAAGGTATTCAGAGTCATAAACCTTGAAAACATTTTCTTGGTTGACAAAACGGAACCCACTGTATGTAGCCTGCAAGTTATTCAATGCCTGCCTCATGTCACCATCAGCAGTGAAAATTATGGCTTCAAGACCTTCCGGAACATAGGGAACCTTCATTGGTTACAAACACAGATCAACCACACATTTCTATCTTTCTTCTAAATTTCTAATGCGTAGCAATAGAATATCCAGATTTAACAAACAATAAACTACTATAAATTTTAACTACCATATAATCTCCTTTGTCATGGTTCTGTTGCAAACAAAATGAAGAATTCATTCAAAGTTCGCTCATATTAACTAAAATTGCCTCAATGCTATCTAAACAGATTCATACATTTTCCTACAATACCTGGTTGTTGATGTTCCCTTCAAAATCAAGCTAGATGAACTACATCTTATCTTGTTGCACATTTGACAGTGCAATAATATACAAGCATTCAAGTAGCTGACGCAAGATAAAACCAAAACTAACTCCGAAATTGAAGAATAGAAAATAAAAAAAATAACATAGGAATCAACACCCAAGCAAGAGAGAACATAATCTAGCAATCAGCACCTAGAGTTGCCTAGAATCAGTGCCAAGCTATTTGAATGAAAAATTCCAACAAAAAATTTTATTACTCAAGAAAACTGTCTAACTGTTATTGAATTACAATTGATTTAAGAAAGTCCAATTATTGAATTACAAAAATAATCTTGACTCTAGGAAATTCAATAAAATACTAATAACCTTATCAAATAATAAGACCTAAAATAAAATCCAATTGACCAATAAAAATATAATTGAATTCTAAATGTTGAAATAAAATTGTCTCTGCAGTTCCCATGTTAGTAGCTTAACCAGTTCATGATGATCAATCAAACATTTTAATGTGAGATCTTATTGGCAACAACTTTCAAGCTATATTCCTAATAATTTCTTCACTTTGAAAGAGAGTCAACATAATTGCTCATTTATGTTCCTTCCCAAAAAGAGTCAGCTTGGAACTTGAACTTTTCATAATGATCAAGCATCGCATGCACAAAAAGAGCAAGCAACAAAGATGGAGAGAGAGAGAGAGAGAGAGAGAGAAATAACCATCTATTAAAATAGTGAAATTTTTTAGGGTAATACAAAAATAATGGTAACCATAACACCAAAGCTCAACTAGATGTAGCTTCAAGGCATCCTAGATGTTTAAAAAGGGAGGCAGACTATACTACAAAATCATAATGCACTGATAGAAAGATCCTAGTCCCCCACCCCCCCCCCCCCCCGGCACTTTTAATTTTTCTAATTTGAGTGGGGTTGGTAATAGATTCATGCTTATACACACTGACACAGGTAGGGACAGAGAAACACATGCCTTCATTGAATACATGAATAAGATCTGATATTTCCAACCCTTTGGTGTGAGAAAAAACTTGAACTGAATAATTATACTAAAATAACCAAACAATTATAAAAATATAAGTCATGAAGCTTTATTAAATAAGGGATATATGGCTTTTGAAAAACCAGACAGAGAAAAGGCCTATTTTTTAGTGCCCTGAATGGATGCTAAATTAATAACTGAAAGCAATTTGCATTGACATTGAGTGACAGTAATGCTGCTATGCACCTGTGGCACATTATTTATTAAGGAAACTAAGCATACCTTTTCAGCTTCAACCACCACCATGAGACGACCAAGTATCTCTTGATCAGATAATCTTGAAAATCGAACAATAGCACATCTACTTTGAATAGGCTCAATAATTTTAGAAGAAGTATTGCATGCAAGAGCAAAACGAGTGGAGTTTGAATATATTTCCATTGTCCTTCTCAAAGCTTGCTGTGCTCCAGATGTCATGCTGAAAATTGAAAAGGTTATTGACAAATACAACATTCAATACATGTGCTTAGATGGAAGAAAATATACCAAAGCCTGAACAATATAACATCAAACAACAAACTACAATAATTCCAGATAGAAGCCTTTAATGATTGGAGAGTAAAGAGACATTATTATTAGAACTTACCTGTCAGCTTCATCCAAGATTACTACCTTGTGCCGCCCAGGGGGCAGTGTCACTTTCTTTTGAGCAAACATCTTAATCTTGTTCCTTACAACATCTATTCCCCTGAAAAAGACAAAGCAACAATAACATATTTCAGAACCTAACCAAAGAGGCCCCCCCAGAAAAAAAAGACAGGATACGAAAGCCTAGAAAATTTTACCCACCTGTCATCTGATGCATTGAGCTCCAAAACAGCCTCCTTATAATTTGGTCCCAGAAGCTCATGTGCTAGTGCCAGTATACTTGTGGTCTTACCGGTTCCAGGAGGACCCTGAAATAAACAATGTAAAGTGGATGAGCAGCATCACAAGCCTTTTACTTTACGAACATGAGCAGAGAACAATCGTATGCAAACTTCCCAGTGGGTCTCTTAACAAATCTGATCAAATTGCTTGCTATTACAATTTCCACATAACCCAAACCCAAACCCAAACACATTCATCAACTGAGTCCAATGCAACTATTTGGCTTCACTGAGTTGCCTTTTCATTTCAGAAACAAAATAATATAGCACATTACACACACCCTACATGCACACATGTACATACATACATATATACACACATAATGGCACAAACAAATGTATGTGCATACTTATATACATATAAAAGGGGAGAAAAACCCTTTTTTTTTTGTTTTTGCTTTTACTCTTATCAGGTGTGATGCTAAATCAATTAACAGAAATTTTAAAATAGAATAACAACAACAACAACCAAACCTTAGTCACAAATTTTGGAGTTAGCTATGATCCTAAACAGGCTAATGAGTGTCAGTCATATTTATTCTATTTGAATCAACTGAATCTTCCTCGCTGATGCATTAATTGAAGATGTAAAATAGAATAAGCAAAAAAAAATCTTAAAAAGTATAACTAAACAAATCAAAATCCAAATATACATGAATGCTGATAAAGTTTGAAATTGCAAAAGAGAATTGCACTTCCCAGAAATTTGATTTCTACATACTGTAAGCTCAGTGACTGAGAGAGACTGAAAAGAAAAAACGTACGGATAAGATGAGGTTGGGCATGTTGCCGTCGCGAGCGATGACTTGGAGCCTGGACACGGCATCCTCGTTGCCCACGATGTCGGCAACCCTGTTGGGACGGTACTTCTCTACCCATGGCATGTCGTAGCCACTGCTCGAGCTCCCTCCAGAAGAAGAAGAAGAAGAAGCAGCCATTTTTGTGTGAGAGAAAAAGGAATTGCTATAAGAACTAGATTTATAAACAGATTGGGATGCTATGTTATGCTAATAATGCTTTTGCTCTGGATTTGGAAATCAAAAACCCTATACCACCCCCCAAATGGCAAAAGGCCAAAACCCTTACTTTTCGATTTGGAGGGAAATTGCACAAAAGATGGGGAAAAACCTTTTCCTTTCAATGTTTTTCTTTTTAAGGCCCGACAAAACGTTCAAATTATGCTTTATTAACATTCTCCATTTTTTTTTCCTATTCTATATTTTATATATATATATATATATATATATATATCCCTTAATAATAACCTTGCAGCTCAACTACAATTTGTGTTCGTGTATTGGGTTTATATCGTGTCAACTCATGCGAATTTGATTATATAGGTCAGTACTAACCCGACATGTTTATTAAACGGGTCAAGATTTCTCAACCCTAACACGACTTATTTATTAAACGGATCGGTTATGTTAACCTATTTATTAGATTTTATCAAAATGAATAAAAAATTTATTAAAAAAATAAATAAATATTTTAAATATAAAATTCAGAACTAATGAGTAATTGCATCACAAATAATCATTCAAAATTAAAACATATTTCAATATCATAAATAATTATGGGAACCCAATCAAGTTGGGTGGAGGTGGTGTTTTGAGAAGCAACAATGGTGACTGGTTAGGTGGTTTTGCGAGGAAGCTAGGCAGTACATTGAGCACTGTGGTAGAATTTTAGGCACTAAAGGACGGGCTCATTGTGGCAAAGCAAATGGGGATTAAAAACATTTGTATTGAAATGGATGCTAAGTTTATTGTACAACTTGTTTCAAGACCTTCAATGATCAATTTAATGCTTGAACCTCTATTAACTGAATGTAGGAACCTGATTCAAACATTCCCTAACTCCTTGATGGTGCACGTGCTTAGGGAGGCAAATGGCCAGTGGCGAAGCCACACACAAGGGTGAGGGGGCCAAGGCCCCCCTAAAATTTTAAAAAATTAATTTATAGTATGTATATTATTTACATTTTAAAAAATATAGCATGTAAAAATTGAAGTTGGCACCTTCAAAAAAAAAAAAAATTTGAAGTTGGCCCCCCCAAATTTTGAGTCATTTCAATGGTGCTCTTAAAAGAAAAGATAAATTATATTAAAACCATATAATTTAAGAGGTTTAACAAATTAAGCTATGTAGAAAATGATACATTTTTGTACATGTCTAATAGAATAAATGCATGACTTTTATATACTCATTAAAATTTAGAAGATGATAAATTTTCTTAGTAAATTAATTTATATATATATGTGTGTGTGTAAAGGTTTGTCTTAATTAATATATTAGCATCACAACTTGGCCCATCCGAACCAAAATTTCTAAGTCTACCCCTACAAATAGCTATGTTGACTGCCTAGCAAGGATGGGTGTTAAACTTGATGTAATAGATTTTCATTTTTTGTTTAACCCACCGGATGTGGTGGTTGAGATGCTGGCTAGAGATAAAGCTGGTCTTGCTTGTTGTAATAGACTTGTTGTTTCTTAGTTAATACCGAGCATCATTTACCCAAAAAAAAAAATTACAAATAATCAATCACAATATGTCAAAAAAATAAATCACAACAACTAATAAGTTTATATACCTAGAGTTTGAAGAATATATTGGTAAAATTTTATTTAATTAAATGAGTCAAACGGGTTTTATAGGTTGAACACTAACCCAACTCATTTATCAAATGGGTTTGTCGTGTCAACCAAAATATCATGAACCCATTAAATCTCAACCCATAATCTACTAATTTCGTATCATGTCAGGTTCACTGGTCATGTCTAATTTTGCCACCTTTGCTCAAAGTCCCCTTGTAACTATGGAATTATTACATTTAAAAAAAGAAAAAAAAAGTGGTATCTTTCTTGACAAATGGATACACGTTGATTAACTTATTAATTGTTAAGATCATTGTTTTAAAAACTAAACCAGACCGGTCGATTCAATCAAGAACTGAATTGGAGAAAAAAAAAAGGCCAAAATCAATAACTAAATTCAATTATAGTTCTTTTACCATTCCGGTTTTTTAAATCATTGTTTATGATTTAAAAAACTTCTACCACTCAGTAAGTCACTATTAATTCCTCTCTCTTAGAGTCCCATCGTCTTTGAAAAATAGAAGCTCCATAATGCGGTATCTCTAGCAAGATCAATCCTTTCATCTGAAATAACAAATTTTTGTAGAGACTTCTATTTCTTTGTTATTTCCTCTCATTTGGTATTCCCACACCCTTCTCCTTTTCTCATTTGCATTTATATCAACAAATTGTTGTAAAGGCTTTAATTTCCTTGGATCTTTTTCCCTCTGTATCTTATGTGCCCTTCCCTTTTCAGTACCATCTTTGTGTTGTAATTCCCTTCAAATGGATGCATATTTGGAAGAGATGTGGAGAATGTTTCATCTCTCAGATGCAGGGAAAGGAGTGATGACGGTCAAGTCAAATGAAGTAGCTATTTCACAACATCAATTCCAGTTTTGTGCTCAAACCACAAACTAAGAAAGATTTCAACAAGTAGGCTTTCAAGTCTAATATTTACCAATTATGGCGTGGATCACAAAGTTTTGCTATCCAATAAGAGGGAAGCAATTTATTTTTGTCCATTTTTGCTAGTGAAGAAAGTCTAAAAGAGGTGTTTAATAAAAATCCTCGGTCTTTTGACAAAAAAACTTATTCTTCTGAAGATTCAAGATGATATGAAGCTCTAAAATTCTCTATTTTGGATTCGGGTTTTTAGTATTCTCCATTTTGAATCCGGGTTTTTGAGTTTAATAGGGGTTTAAATGGTTGTTAATGATGGGCAAACTTTTATTTTGACAAAACTAAATCTTTTGTATTTAAAAAATCGTGTTTAAAAAACCTAAAAAAAAAAAAAAAAAAAGAGAGGTTAAAATGGATGACAACGCGAACGAAATCGTACTAAAAACTGAGGACCATGTGTCAACTGACAGTTGGCCCAAGGCTCTTTGTATGTTGATCAACAAATTGAGCCTCATGCCAAGTGCCGATCAGCACTTGGCCAAGGCCTTCCCTATTTTTATAATTTTGCAAATTTGAGGTTGTTTTCACACCAATTTGACATCGAATTGATGTGATTTTTTAAGATAATTTTAACTCTGTTTTGGATTATAAATTTTTATTATCAAATCAAGATATTAATTAAATTTTTTGTAGTGTAGGTGGAGATTAATGTGATTTTTAGTACTCAATCACTACAACTTCTTTTAGTTAATATGATTTATTGGGAAAGACAACTATATTACACTAGGGCCATTCAAATAATGTCTTACCCTTTGTAATATTTAAACAGTGAGATTATTATTTTTAAAATTTTATTTTGTACATAGGAGCATTGAATTAATATTTTTTTTTACTTGTCAAATCAATCATAAATTCATTTTTCATAAACTATGGCATTCAACAAACATCAAAACTTGAGAGTTCTAGTTAACTTAACTGATAAAGTTTCTGATAGTTGAATAAAAGATTTTGGTTCAATTTTCAGTTATACAAAAAATCGATTGATGTTTTGGTTTACTAACAAAAATTGCAATTATTATAAGTGGATGCTATAGGTTAAAACTCTCTTTAAGAAAAACGAATATTGAAGCCCATTTGAATTTTTACATATTGATTTCACAAATTATAAAATATTGTAAATGCATTTGGTATACTAGGGAGATTCGATCAATATTGAGCCCCGTTTAAGTCTATAACTTGTAAATAAACACACTTTTATACCAGGGGCATTCGATCAATATCTAACCCCAGATGTATTTGTTTCATAACATGTAGAAATTGTCAATTTAGCTTGTATGTAATAATTTCATAGCTTGTAAAAATTGTTTGTAAACTAGAGGGCATTAGAAAGTTGCAAATAAAGAACATTTCGTATGCTAGGAGCATTTGATTTATAACTTCAATTGGACTTACGCGTATATAATTCAGTTGCTTGTAAATGAACTAGGCTAATACTTTTGTGACTTGATTAATCAATTGTAAATGAATGAACTAACATTTTTTTTTCTTTGGCTTGTAAAATCCATCAGATTAACATAAACTAGGGGTATTGGAAAGTATCTGATCTTGCAACAAATTTTCAGTGTGAAAACGGGTAGAGTTTCCCCGGTTTTCATAGATACCAACCTGTATATACATAGTCTACGCAGTAAGCAAGTTCTAATTGTTCATCACATTAAATAACTAACACAATCTAAAGAAGAACAAAAATCTTTTGTTTTGCAGGAAATGGAGAGAGTCAAATGTCTTCGTCTTCATCAGAAGGGCCTCGGGTTCTCCTACGAGATGACCTCCTTGTATTATGACTTCCAGAAGCTCCTTCATCACCCCGCTGTGATCGTCTTGGACCAGCTCCAACTCCAAGCCTTTCAAACAATCCCTCCATAGTCTGGATGTGAGACCGTGCACTTGCCAACTCCGCCCTCTGCAAAGTGAATAATCTAAGAACCCAACTTCACAATTTTTAAGGACTACTTTATGCAAGAAAACATAAAGCAGCCAAAGATTACAAAAAAAAAAACAATAACTATGTACAAGAAAGAAGCGAATCTACAAACATAGGGAGAGATTTGCTAGATGTGAGTCCCCAAACTCAAGACCAATCAACCAAAATGCCAACAAAGGAGGCAAGAAGACAAAAGGGGCAAGAACAAATTTCAAACATGGAATCTCCAGAAGGCAAGAGGGGAAAGAATATACCAACGAGAAGTTTTGAGCTGATTGTGTATAAACGGTTTGTTGTAGTGTTTCAATCATCAGCAGACTCTCATCAACAAGATCAGTCCCAATCTGCATGAAGAGAACTGTCAGGCATGCACCAAAAATGAAAAGCACAAGATGAATGCAAGACAACACACTGCCACCTGGCCCGTCCATGGAACATTTGGAGCATGTTCAGGCCTGTCAAGTCGCATATATCCAATAGAGCCATCTTGATTCATCACTCGGCATGACCATGAAGGAAAATGAGGGTACCTCTCCCGGAAAGAACAATTGGGGCCCTCAACATGACTAGAGGGTTGAGGAGCAATCCCCTCAGGCGATGAACCTTCAGAATCAGAACCCTGTTCTGCAGTTCCCTGCAAGACAAGACCGTTACTATACATGACCAAGGCACCGTTAAAACAACTCACAGTCTCTCCACATAGATGTGCAAAGCGCCCCTGCAGGCGCCTCTGAACAAATTCTCCATAATCTCCAGCCACTCCCGTGGCATCACTTCCAGCTAGAGCTGCTTTCAAGTCATCTCCTTCCAATAGACCTCCTTTTCGCATCGAGTCAGGGGGGTCTTGTGGCAAGAGGGGAGGGTATTTGTGATCCACCTGTGCCAGCACTCGATCACCCAGGTACCAGTACCTCCCCAATGGACATTCAAATAAGATCTTACGGCGGTTCAAGGCAAGTCCAGAATATTTATTAGAAATTGGAACAGCCTGCCAAGGGTCTAAGTTCATCTGCAATATAAAAAGAACTAATTCATCCCAAAAAAGAAAAAGAAAAAAAAAAAGAGCAAACCAAAACAAAAAGAAATAACCAAAAAAAAAAAAAAAAAAAACCCACATTCGTCTCCGTCAAGCTCTCAATTATCAATCGCCAATCTTGTAATGTACGCTTCTTGCCCCCACTAACCCTATTCCTGGAAGACCAACGAAAAAATCTTGGAAAGACCTGAGCCTTAGAATTATGAAGCTTAGGACCAACCCCAAAGTACTCATACATCCAAATCTGAAACACAAAACACAACAACATCAAGCTCAAATTTCCCAAACTTAGAACATAAAAATTTGAGAAACCCAAAATTTACCTCCCAAGTAAATAGCGGACCACCCAAATTGTTCATTGCACACCGAGAATACTGGACCATATAATGGAGTAAGGTTGCGTAAGTCATGCCTCCCCAATCATACTTCCCAATATTGTCCACATTCTCCAAAGATGCCAGGTAACGGAGACTGACTGTACTCCCTGTGTTTGGGGACAGCACTTGGCCAATGAGCAGAAGCATGAAACTCCGTACACACATTTCCACATCCTCAATTCCCCGAAGATGTTTCACAAGCCATGACAATTTCACATTCAGCTCAGACCCTTTAGGAGGTAACCCCCCTAATAAACGCTCCACATCACAGTTGGTGAGATTGTCATTCACCTCTATACGCTCTCCCCCAATTCTCAAACCTGTTATCACTGCAAAATCGTGAGGCGTCAACATTACCTCACCAATACCCGGAAAATGAAATGTGTTCGTAGTATCCCAAAACCTTTCCGATAAAGCTATGATAAGGTTGATGTCCTTGTGCTCAACGATCCCATCATTATATATAGAAGTCAGAAAATGATTCAAACCAGCAGCAGAAATCTTGGCCTTAACCTCAGGACCCATAACAATCCAACAATTACGAACGTCTGAAAGGGACCCCCTAATTTTGTAAGACGTAGGCTTCTAAAAACAAAAAAAAAAACAAAAAAAAAAACACAACAAACCAACGTAAAAATCAGAAAAATTTTCCAAATTGCAAAGATAATGTCAGAAACAAGTACAACGAGGAAATACAGAAACAGAAAGAAGCAAGCAAAGAATTCACTTCTTGATTCAAAAAAAGAGAAGAATAGCATTGTCCCATATTGATCATGGTCAAGACTTCAACTAAATATCCCTCCACTAAAAAAAATTCCCTAACAAACCAAATTAATACGACTAAACTCGTCCAAGAACACCGCCCATGGACATGGCTCATGCAAATAAAAATGCCCATGTCCTTTAACACACTTTTTACAAACACTCTCTAAGCATTAACAAAACCATTGTACAACATACAAAAGCAATCACACACTTCCAAACAACAATCCGAGACATGTAATTCACCGAAAAGAAAGATGAACTTACCCGTTGAAGGGCTTGTGAAGACATGTGGGTATTTTTGTCTTGAAGGAGATCCTCATTGCTATTCCAACTCTTTGGTTTGTATCTCTTGCCACATCTGCCATCAAAGGAAATAAATTTTGAACCCCCTTGTGAAGAGGTGGAAGCCATGGAAGTGGTAGGAAGAAAATGTATTTGCTAGGAGAAGTTGATATGGGAGAAAAATTGAGATTTTTTGGGAAAACCCACCTGAATCTCGATGGATAGTGATGGAAAATCATCAAAATTGTGAAAAACTCTTTAGATTAAACTGATTTGGAGTATAAAAAAGAAAAGAGGAGGCTTGAAAATGGTGAAAATTGGAGAAATTAAAAAACGGCTGAAAAATAGACCAGAAATCAAATGCTGTTTTTTTAAAACAAATGGGCTGCCATTCCACATTGGGAGCCCTGAATGGCTAGGCCCGCTAAGTCAGTTGACCCGGTAAAACGGGTCAGCCCAAATAAAAAATATTAAAATAAGTGTAGAAGGAATGAAGGATTTGAGAAAAATAAAAAATTGAAACGTTGGGTGGGCATACAAGTACAATTTAACACCTTCTAAAATAAAATAAAAAAATAAAAAAATTACAATGTAACACGTTGGTAAAATTTGAGAGTAAACAATGGTTCAGGTAAAATTTTAGGTGTGGTGAGTTGGTAGGAGTTTTAGACTGAGTCATTTGTGGTTTCAAAACTTGCTTAGTTTGAATAGTGCGCTTCGCAAAAATTTGATGTCATGACGTAGATTGCCTTATCGCATCCAAAGTGTCTTATGTTATGAATTCTGCGAATTCAAGTAGACCAGGTCAATAATCACATGTTTAAAATATTTTTTTGTTCATAAAAAAATGTCAATCTAATTGTTAAGAGTCAAGCCTCCACAAATTAATTACTTATGACACGTGAGAGGTAAGGGTCGTAGTTCAAATCATTAGGAAGGAGATTTACAGATAGATAGTATATACAATTAGATTTGGCTGTATTTGAAATTCTATCTTATATATATATATATATATATATATCAAGCCTCCTCGATTGAGAATGGAGTGGTGGAGCTTCAACGACGTCGTACCTTTCAATCTAATTGTGGGGGTTTATAAAAAACAGGCAAACCAAGAGGCAACCACTCGATTAGCGAAGCTCAGCTAGGCTTTTGATCTTTTTTCTGCATACTGCAAACGAAGGCCACAACAACAACCAAAGCAACAATGACAACAATTACTTGAGCTCCTAACGACGTCGTAGGTTTGTTTCTCACTTCACCTTTCTTTCTCTTTATAGTTTTTGAAGTATGAAAATCTAGCTTCTGAATTGTACCAACAAGTTTACTCCTACTATATTATCTAGTGTGTGTGTGTGCGTGTGTGTATTTTTTTTAATAGCTAAGTACTATATTACCCAGTTTTATTTGACTACTTTGTCGGTATAGAAAAGAAAATTCACAATTTGAAATTTTCTTTTTTTTTTTTTTTGGAAAATCAAACAGGGCCTCATTATTTGTATGGATAAGTGCCTAAATTTCACTTTCATTCCCCGTGCTTTGCGTTATTCAACCAAAAATTTCCGTCCATTGGTACAGCCACTGTTTGAAAAAAATGCCGGGTTTTGTTTTGTTTCAAGCGTTAAATAGCCAGAATTTTATTGCAATCATAATGGCATGTGAGACTAAATGGTGAATAATTAGTTTTATGAAGTTGTAAAATTTGTGTTTTGCATGAGCTCCATTACTGTATTGAGTGTTTTAAGAGTTTAAGCCTTGAAAGTTAACCATTGAAAATGATGATGCAATTAGTTTGTTGATTTTCTGAATGGATGATTGAATTTGCTCGATTCTGTTGTTATAAGAGGATTGTAATTTCATGGAAGCTTTCAGTATATATATTTGTAATGAACATGATTAGCATTGTCTGCTCAAGCTGCTCTCCAGTCTCCAATTTTGTATTTTGCGGTTGAACTAGACTACTTGAGAGCTGGAATGTTGAGTTAGTAGAGCCCATTACTTAAAATATATTTATTTATTTATTTAACTTAATTGATGGGATTATATTTCTTTTTAGTTGGTTTATTCATATCTTACAAGTTAAAAAACAGTTTCAGTGTATTTTTGTATGTTCTTCTGGGTTGTAGAAATGGAATAACTTATTCTTGCACAGAAGCTAAAATATATCTATTTCATTGCATTATTGTAACCCTTGATTCTGTTAATTTTGCTAATGTGGATTTGACTAGGATTTATTGATGTGTCTGATTTTGGTTGGGCCAAGTGTGTTATATTGCAGGGTTTGCATACAAGTTACAGGTGATTTGCTCCCAGGTCTATATGAGCCAGTATCTGTATCTACAAAACCAGAGGCCTCAAACTAAAATCACCACTCATCAAGCAGCAGTTTACTCATCTCTTTAGATCCCCATACACTTTCTTTCTACTTCCTTCCATTACCAGATTGTATCAACGATAGGTTTTTTTTCCTCTTATCCCTCTCTGTGCTCCTCCTCTACTATCTGCCCGAGCTCTTGGATTGTTCGTTGGGTAATCTTTAAACATCCTGGTTTAAATTATGAATAGTTAGAACAGTGTTGAGCGTTTCCTTACTGCCTCTACTGCTGTGGGAAGCAGAATTCTTTTTTTCTTTGTTTATCTTCTTCTATTTCTCCATTATCTTATTTCACTTTGTAACGTCAAAATCAATACACAAGTTTATGCTTTTCTGTGTCATTTGATCAATCACCTATATGAATTATTATCTAATTCTTCAAATTCATTGATACCCTGGATGTATTTTCATTCATTTATGCCAGTTTCTTTTTAGATATGCAAATTGAGGGATTGCCCCTAGTTAGATATTTCAAAAATAGCCCAATTCATAAATATATGAAACACATTTTTCTATTTTGATATTTCACTTTGCTAATGGGGACCTATGCTTGTAACATGCTAATTTATCCCAAGTCAACTTACCCATTAGTCAATAATATCAGGAAAACCTTTTACTTTCCCTTGCAAAACTGTACTTTCCAAACACCCAGAGAATTTAGTTTCGGTAAAGTACATTGTCAATTGGGTGCTCCCAATGCAGAAGACACAGGAAAACCAGAGAATAAAGTAGAGAAACTGAGGTATAAGTGGCTAGAGATAGGTACTAACATCACAGACGCCCAAAAGAAGGCCATAGCTCAACTTCCTCCTACAATGACCAAACGATGTATGGCCATTATGAAGCAGATTATCTGCTTATCTCCTCAAAAAGGCAGTTTGTCTGATTTGTTAGCAGCTTGGGTGAGGCGTATGAAGCCTGATAGAGCTGACTGGCTTGCAGTTCTTAAAGAGTTGAAGATAATGGATTATCAGCTTTATCTTCAGGTACTTCTTCCTTTTTTGTTTTCAATTTTCTGGTCTTTATTGATTTCTTTAAGTCATGCCTGATTGGACAACTTGCACTCTGTGTGTGTAATTGTAAGAATGTCTTGGTTTTGATTTGCTTGTCAGTTGCTATTGTAGTGTTAAGTATAATGTTGACTTGAGTTCCAAGGCTTATATAAAGTTGAAGACCACATTGGAGGAAATCTTAGATGAAATCTTTATGGAAATCACACACACAGGTTTGCCATCTTTTGAAGGCTTCTGATCATACTACTGACTTGGTGAGGTTCTTGCCAGTATACAGTGACGAGCTCCAAAATGCTCTGGTTGGTTTTAGTCAAATTGTTTATGTGGGAATAGAATTCCCCAGAAAAAGGTCAAGTGCGTCAAACCTATCAAATGTTAGTAAATTTATCTTTAGTCTAATGATGAGGTCAGGAGCTCTTAAGTGAGTTCCTACCCTATTTCTACTGCAATTGACATCTAAAAATGTTAATCTTCTCATTGAAATTGCCTTCTTACAGATATTGTATATTTTGGTGCATTGAAATGAGACTTAAAGACTTTTTAAATCTCCTTACAACCTGAAGTGAATTCATGGCTCTTTGCACTTCCTTAGGTGGCAGAACTTGCCTTCTTAGAAGAATCTTTTGAAGCCAATGTTCGTGACTATACCAAAATAATCCATGATTACGGGAAGCAGAACCGACTTCAAGATGCTGAAAAGATCCTCTTATCCATGAAAAGTAAAGGTGTCATCTGTGATCAGGTAACTTTAACTGCCATGATTCACATGTACAGCAAAGCTGGGAATCTTAAACTGGCTGAAGAAACTTTTGAAGAACTCAAGCTGATTGGAGAAACTTTGGATAAAAGATCATATGGCTCAATGATCATGGCCTACATCCGAGCTGGAATGCCAAAGCAAGGAGAGACTTTACTTAGAGAAATGGACGCCCAAGAAATATACGCAGGAAGGGAAGTTTACAAGGCATTGTTAAGAGCATACTCCATGACTGGTGATTCTGAAGGGGCTCAAAGAGTGTTTGATGCAATTCAGTGTGCCGGTATACCTCCTGATGTTAAGCTGTGTGGGCTTCTTATAAATGCATATGGAATGGCATGTCAAAGTCAAAAGGCAGGTATTGCATTTGAAAATATGAGGAGGGCAGGTCTTGAACCAAGTGATAAGTGTGTGGCTTTGGTGTTGGCTGCTTGTGAAAAGGAGAACAAGCTTAACAAGGCATTAGAATTTCTGGTAAATTTAGAGAAGGGTGGTATTATTGTTGGGAAAGAAGCTTCAGAAATATTGGCTAGGTGGTTTCGGAGAATAGGGGTAGTAGAAGAAGTGGAGCTTGTCTTGAGAGAATATGCTGTAGGTGAAGCAAATTTCAAAGTTCCCTCCTCACCCTTGGCATTTGCCCATTCAGAGCCTAGTGATCACTTAATAGCCTATCCTTAATGTGCAAACTTTTGTGGAGTACAATATGGAATTATTGCTTGAATTGGATAAATACTTCTACCATGATTTATTTATTAGTAATTTGTTTTCTATATGTTGCTGTGACAAATAAAAGCAACAAGAACAATATTAAAAAGGGATTTAAAATCTGTTGTTATGCAGCTGAAGCAACTGAGAAGTAAATGATCATAGTTTCTTATTATATCATTAGTGTTGCTGTAGCTTGAATTCTTTCTATATTTTGATAGTGATTTAATAAGAGTCATGGATATTTGTATGGTTTTGTATTTGGAATTGGGTCTTCGATTTAGATGGCAAGAAGAAATATAGAGGAAAACTCTTACAGCTAATCTGGAGCCAATAGTAGTAACAGTTTGATGAATTGAGATCTATCATCTATCATCTCCATGGAGCTTACTGTTATTCTGGTTTTGGGAGCTGTTAATATTGACCCGAATACATTCATTTGGAGTACTGCTCCAACCCCTTTTTTTGACCACCGCTTAAAGTGAAAATGATAAACCAACATGGTGCATAATGCTTGGATGTTTGTGTGGACACATGTCAGAGTAATTAAGGAGGATAATTTATCTTAGATAACAATTAATTACTATGATTTTTGTTAATTACCTCTTTAAAAGAAATCTAGCTTTTGCTGACATGATTGAGGATTGTCTAGTCACTAATGCATTGGTGATAATTCCTTCTTATCGTGCCAATTATTATATTTTTGGATTGATACACTAATTATGCCCTCGAACTATTAAGTAATAACAGAATTCTCAGATATATTTTAGTAATAGAAAATCCTGATTATTAATAATAAAAGCAAATTGACCATTGTGCACATTTGGTGCGGCAGTAACTTCACAAGTATAAATGATTGTGAGGTGTAGGGGGTAAGTATCGGAATTCAAGTCTCTAAGAGGAAGTTTCACATATATATATACTTAGATTATACTAGAGTATAAATTTTATCTTCTAAAAATTATTTTTTAAAAAAAAAGGCAAATTGAGGAAAAACAAAAAAACTAACTTCAGCCCCCCTCCCTTGTCAAAGTAATGCTAATTGCCAGAAAAAGAAAAAGAATAAATAATGCTATTTTAATTATACCTTCCAATTTAAGGCAAGGAAAAAAAAAAAAAAAAACTCCAAATAATGCAAAAGTCCTTAAGCAATTGGGTTCTTAATAGCCAAGCAAAAATAGGCTTGCAAGATTTGCAATTCTTTGTGGTAGTTTGACACTAAAAACTTAATAGCAAAACCATGTCTTTACTCTATCGTACACCATTCAACATGCTCAACTTTTGTAATATTAAATATGCATCTGATTTTGATTGCTATAAATGACAACGTCATCTTAGCATGTAAATATATATATATATATATATATATTTTTTTTTTTGTTGAGGCGTGTAAATATATTATTTCATATCTAGTGTGCATTTGGCATTAACTTAAAAGTAAGCTTTTTTTACTATTTAACTTATTTTTTGTATTATTCATAAGTTTCATTGTATTTTTTAGTAATATTTATGAATCTTACCGTATTATTTTAGCCATTTTTTAACTTTATCTACAATACTTAGCAAAAATTTTCAGTTTTAACTAAATAAGTCATTCCGAATAAAGTCATTCCGAATAAACACCTAAATTAAGTCTTTCTTTTTAAGTTGACTATGAATTTTCAAAAAGATACACGTGGCTGGCCAAACAAAAAAATTATCTAAAATTTAAAACCTTATTAATTCGATATTTGCTTACACTAAAAACCAAATTTACCTTGGTAGATTTTTTTTGAAACACCAAAAAGTCTAAGATACAAGACTATTAATTATTTTATTTTATTTTAATATAATAATAAATTGACTCCCTATCTTTGACCCTAAGATAGTTTGAAATTTGGTATAAATCATTTCAATAAGGTTAAACGTAACAATTATTTATTCACAATATTTACAAATTAGCCTATCACCTTAAACATGAATATGTTTCAATTGAGTAATGCTACAGACACAAACTATTTTACAATATTTTTACAAATTGCTGATGTAGCTTTAGTAATTTTCAAATAATTATTGGTAAACATAAATGTGATGTTAGTAGTGGACCCATATTTGAACTAATAAGAATTTGCCACATCAATAATTTATAAAAATATTGTAAAATAATTTGTAACTATAGCATTATTCATCTCAATTTGCATTTTATTTTTTTCAATGACATCGTAGGTTAATTAAAGAATGTTATAAAACTGTTTTAATTTTTTTTGCCTCACTTAACATGATTTTTTTTTTAATGAAGTCTTTATCATGACTCAAATAATCTTGGAAAGACCAAAAGAGTTTACTTTTCAAATAAGTTTTAAATAGAATTCCATTTTGGATAAAAGCTAATGGCTATTTTCTTAATTTGTAAGATTTGTACCTATTATTTAAACAGTTTATAAGAAAAAAACAAATTCAAAGGGTATTTGTCGGCATTAAAAACGTCAAGGTTGCAAATAAAATTAAAATAGCATTATTTTGAGAATTTGTCTCCAAAAAAATAGCATTAGATAATAATAAGCTTGTTAAATAATAATAAAAAAAATTCCTCAGTAGCTGTCCTGTGCAGATAAAATTGTAATTACCGGACCAACCGAACTCGAGACAAAGATCAATGTAAGGATGAGTAGTATATTTCATTATTTTGTTGTCCTGTACCAAATAAAACTGTAATAACCGGACCAAATGTACTCGAGACAAAACAAAAACTAAAAAAAAAAAAAAAAATACAAAGTCTCTTTTCAGTACCATTTTCATTTTCAGCATCATCGTCGACGCCTAAAATTGCCCGACCTTTCTTTCGTTATCGTTCTTCACACCTCAATATATAAGATCTCGAATCCCTTCATTACCTTTCTCAATCTTGCATGGGCTGAACGATTCAACTCACCGAGTTAGGGTTTCCAAAACATCCCCAAATTTAGAAAAAAAGCAGCACCCAATGGCTTCGACAAGGTCTCCGAACCGATCCACCTCCGACATCGTCGACACGACGCCGTTTCTGAACAACAACACCGCCTCGAGCAACTCCAGCGACGATTCTAATACTAACATTAGCCCAAACAACCCCAACACCAGCCGCCGATTCGTGCAGCGCCAGAGCCTCCGCCAGGCCGCGCGGTTCCTCCGCCAAGCCAGCAGCCGCCGCGTGATGCGCGAGCCGTCGATGATGGTTCGGGAGACCGCGGCGGAGCAGCTCGAGGAGCGCCAGAGCGACTGGGCCTACTCGAAGCCCGTGGTGATCCTCGACGTGCTCTGGAATCTCGCCTTTGTTGTTGTGGCAGCTACTGTTCTCTTCCTTAGCCGCTACGAGGCCCCTAGCATGCCCCTCAGGCTCTGGATCCTCGGCTACGCCATCCAGTGCCTCCTCCACATGGCCTGCGTCTGTGTCGAGTACCGCAGGCGCCTGCGCCGCCGACGCCAGGGCCGTGAAGGCGGGGCGAACATGCGAGACGAGTCGGGGCAGCAGTACGTGAGTTTGGCGGAGCATTTGGACGAGGAGGAGAGCTCTGGGTGATTTTGCTTTTCGTTGTCTCTTCTCTTTTTTAATAGAATCGAATTGGGTGTTTGATCAATTTTGAAACAGAGTTCTCTTATTCAAGTTGGAAGCTTTATAGTCAGTTGCATAGTTATCTGATATTTTCTGTTCCCAGTTTGTTTATTGGATTTTTTGGATGAAAGTGGTTTTGGGTGTATTGAATGGAAAAATTTTTATGTGGTTTTTGATATTTATGTTTTGGTGGTAGTGGTGGAAAATGAGAACACAGAATTCATTTCTGTATTTATGTTTTGGAGCCTTGAGTTTTCTTGTATTGGTAATTATATTTTTAATTGTGTATGAAGAAATGTGTGAACTATTTATGCTTGATGACATGCTGTAGAAAGAAGACTGTTTTTTTTTTTTTTTTTTTCCTGGTTGTATCTGTATGGTAAGATGATTTGATTTGAATTTTTTTTTTTTTATCACATACATTTCTGTGTTGTGGTTTCCTTTTTGAATTGATTATACTCACAATACATTATGTGTTTTGAATTCTACGATTTGCTAGAGTTAGTAGGTGCTGGGTACATTATGTGGAGTATAAGATGCTGGAATTTTTAATTGAAGCTTTACAAAATTCAAATTGACATTTTTTATGTGACTAATTCTTTTGGATTGGGAGGGTATTTATTACAACACGCTTGTATCATTTGAGATTGCATTATATATGATCTTTTTGTGCTATTATCCTTGCAGTAGTGTAGCAAAACATCTTGAATCAGCAAATACTATGTTTTCATTTATCTGGTGGATCATTGGATTCTACTGGGTATCTGCGGGTGGTCAAGATTTAGCACATGACTCACCTCAGCTTTACTGGTATTTGTTCGTTCTCTCTATCTCTCAAATTGAAACATTATTTTTAATTGAATCTTACACTGGGTAATATGATGTGGAATGCAGGCTTTGTATAATCTTCCTGGGTTTTGATGTTTTCTTTGTCGTTTTCTGTGTTGCACTGGCATGTGTCATTGGTATCGCTGTTTGCTGCTGTCTTCCATGTATCATAGCACTTTTATATGCTGTGGCGGACCAGGTAGCACTGTTATACTACTTTCCTTGCATATGTTTCGTTTTTCATCGCACTGAGTGCTCTATTTCACTAACTTATTTATGCTGTATGGATTCTGAGCAGCAATAGTAGCCTAGAAATAATTTACCACTTAATTTTTAGGTTAAAACTTGAGACCAGAAAGAGTCATTTAATGGATTAAACATTTCTAACTAATTATGTATCGCAAATATTAGAGTTCAATTGAATAACAGTGACAGACAAAGTCACTGAGAATGTGACTTTGGGTTCTAAAATGGATGTTCCCTATGATGGGGTTAGTCCTGCAATTACTTCTGTAGCAGGTGATTCAATCTGAATTTATTTATTTTGCTGGGTTGGTGTGTCCATCTGAAATGTTTGTTAAGGCAGAATATAGAAAGAGAGTTGATTAACTTGGGAAGGTCTTCAATTTGATGGTAGACTTTCAGGTTATTAAATAGTCAGCCCCGAAAGGATTTTGATGCCTATTTATGAATAACTGAATATAGGTGGAGTTCTAGTTGATGTCTACTTTGTTCATTTATTTTTGGTTTGAGCCTTTAATTATGTTCTACTACTTGTAGGTTTTTGATGCAGGAGCACAACCGGAAATTATTTCAATATTTTATTTTGAATTTTCATTGGATAATTTTTTATTTAAGTAATTTTTTATTTAGTTTTAGTTATGATAGGGATTGAATTTCATGTTCTTAGGTAAGGATTAGTTTAGTATTTGGATTACTATTTGAGTTCAGTTAGGATTCGTATTATGGATGTTTATCTTTCTCTTATGTTCTTGGTAGCTCTATAAAAGTTCCAGATGGCTTATTTTGTAGTTAGACTGTTATTATTAATCAAAGAATTCTTCGTGCAAATTGAAGGTTTAACAGGTGGGAAGCCTAGATTAACTTCTTTGTGAGTTTTTGTTGAGATTTTGTTAGTTAGTAAGTTTTATAGGGGGAAGTTAGAATTAAATATGTTGGAAATGTTTCATTGAGCCGCATTTATTCTGGCCTCGTTAGGAATTTGATTTCCATGCACCTCTGGAAAGTGGCATGCTCGGGTACATGTAGCTTTGATGGTGCTCAATATGGCTGCCTACTTATTGATGTACCTACAAGGGAGCATTTGTTCCACAGAGCCCTTCTCATTGCCATATTGAGTGGATTTTAAAGTTTAATGGACAAGAAAAACATAATAATTTCTTTTTTGGTTTTGTGGTGGGGTTGTGTGGGGGGGGGGGGGGGGTGGGCAATTTGCAAGTGTCTTACTCAAGTCAGTGTCATATAGTGATCTTTTCTTATTTGGGGTAAAAGGAACTTACGGTGGGTTTATTTGTTTCAGGAATAATTGTCTGAAATTTTGACTGGAGTTTATATTTTTTACAAATTGTTAATGTTTTGTTGGATTATCTAGACCAGAGTTAACCAGATTTCCCCATCCTCTGGAAACACAATCCAATTCCATGCATCTTGGTCCTGTAATTTTGCTATACAATTACCTAAACAGGAGGTTCTAACTTTAATGATTAATTGTATTTTTTTTCCACAAATTATCCAATAAAGATCTTTGACTAAGAACCAAGAAAAATTATGATACAGTGGCAAGAAAAAAGAAATAAAAGGACAGAATGGAGGGATATTTTTCTACGAACTTTATTTATAGAGCTGTGCATCCTTGTAGAGCATGCACTGACTTGTCACACTGTAACGCAACATATAAATATACCAAGTTTTGCAGAAGGAAGCACTTTGAAGAGCAAGGGAAAGGAAGTAGAGCATTAGTTGGTAAATTGGTGATGCTGTCCTTCATGTTAAGAAAGGCTTCCTCCAACTTATGACATGGCAGATGTACCATCCTAATTATTTCACACTTTTACCATGAAGCCAACTGTATAGGTTCCAGTTGACTCTGCTGTGGACCAATATGGGCCCATTTGGTTCCTGATTTCAAACAACAATTTTTAGTGTTTAAATACTAAAAACTGTTCCCAAAAAAAAACATCATGTTTGGTAGGATTATTTTTTTAGGAGTTTTTGAGTTATGTTGTTCATTTTAGGGTGTTTAAAAACTGAATTTAGAAAGCTCCTCATCAGTTTTCAAGTTGCAAACAACGTTGCTCAATGGCATTGTTGTCTGTTGCATTCATCTAACTCTTCTACTATCCTTTAGGATAAAAGGGATTGGGTGGACTTTTTGAAGTAGGAGACTGCTCATGGAGATTGGAGTATGCTTTTGACTTAAATTTTGTGGCGAGATTCTGTGAAGCCTGCAGCCTGCAGGTATATGTTGTGTTAGAATGACATGGGTTGATTATTTTCCTTATAGGAGACATGGACATTTATTTATAAATTAAAAATCGTTCTGAACCTAATCTTTTATGATTGAGGCACAGAAGTGCATGGAGACTTTTCAATGCGCAAGCCCGCATTGGGCATTTGGAATATAATACTGATTGTAGACCTATTGGCTAGGGGTGGTGGTTGATTTGTTGTACCTTTATTCGGTGACGTGTTTGAATTGCCAGATCCAAAAGGGTATCTTGACATCTGCTTATGGTGGTTTATGATACTTTGCACATTGGAATATCAAGTCAGCTCAGAAAAGTGTTAGGCCCTACTGATTGGGGTTAACTGCATAATCCTTTTTGCCTTTTGTCCCTGACTAAAGTTTTGTCCTATGTTAACTCACAGCATTTTGGGATTAAAAGTGTCTATAATTAATATCTATGGACTACTTGACTTACAAAAAAAAATAATTTCTCTGGTTTGATTGACAATTATTGGATGTATCACTTGGCATTAGATATAAATAATTTGCTATTATCTGAAAATTAAAATAAAGGCAATGCTTGAAAATTTGATTTTTACTTTCAGGCAGCTCATATGATTCTAAATTCTACTAGAGTGAAATATTGTAATTCATGCTGATGTTCTCCCCCCCCCCCCCCCCCCCTCTCTGTTTCCTGATCGGCTATTATCAAAGCAGGAAGGTGCAACAAAAGATGACATTGAACAGCTATCAAAATTCAAATTTCGAAGGGTTGACAATAATGAGAAACTTTCTGGCGATGGACAAGGACCTTTTGGAGGGATAATGACTGAATGTGGCACAGATTTACCGATTGAACATGTTCTTTCAGAGGATGATGCGGTATGTAGTTTAATATTTTAGTGTTTTTTTTTTTTTTCTTTTCTCTCTCTCTCTTTCCTGGTTAGCTTTCTTTTTTTCCTTGCCTTTTGTTTTCTCCTACTGTTATTACAGTTTTTGCAAAAATGACGTAAAACGTATTTTCCAGAATGGTATTTTTTTTTTTGGTTTGGTACAAGTATTTAAGCTTGTTTTGTTATGAACTTGGCATTTAACCATGTTCTTATGTAAATTCCTATGTAATGTTTTTGTGGCTTAACGAAAGCTTGTTTCCTAATTAAGAGTGTTTGAATGCTTATGATCATCTGTAGGAGTGTTGCATCTGCCTTTCTGCTTATGATGATGGGGTCGAGCTTAGAGAACTTCCTTGTGGTCACCATTTTCACTGCAACTGCGTGGATAAGTGGCTCTATATCAATGCTACCTGTCCCCTCTGTAAGTACAACATATTGAAGAGTAGCAACCACGGTCAAGAGGAAGTATAGAAGACTTTCAAAATATTGTGGATGGCAAGCCGGCGAGCACTGTATACAGCTAGCTCCAATGTATTTTTTATGTGCAGCATGTCAGTAGACTAAAGACAAGCACTCTCACCTGCTGTTGATGTTGTTTGTTTTTAATGTCTGCCGTAGTTGTAGTTATACTGAATTTCCCAATTGTTGTAATCGTGAGGCGGCAATAGGGCTGTTGTGTGTATCGATGTCCTGGCATCTAGAAATGCCCGTCTACAAGGGCGGCTTTAATTATCTCGAAAGCTGTATTTTGCCTTTTTTTTTTTGGTTACTTGTCCGAAGGTCTATAGTATCAATTAACTATATATGTTGTGAATGGCTGTTCTATATGCTAGCTATAGATGTGAACTACCTCTTTAAACTTGCTCTTTGTAAGATTCTGTTGTTATTTACTCATTTACTGTATAAAATAAGAAAATTTTGTCACTTGAGAAAAAGAAAAAAAAAATCATGATGTTGTTGGTATAGAAAACACATGTTACGCGATAGCCTTCAATCTTGTCGCTTTAAAGCAGGAGCTGCTTTATTAATGTGGAAGTTGCATTGCAGCTGTCTTTCGAAAAAGGGGTTTGAAACCAAACCTTAAAGATCAATGCTTGTATCCACAATCACATATTTGCCATGATTTTGATTTTGAGCTTATTGATCTATATATAACGTTTTAATTTTTTAATTTATTTATATTTTTCTAAGTGTATTGCAGTTTAGTAGTATTTTTCAAGTCCAAATAAACATATTCAAGCGAGTACTGAGAGTAGTCTATTCTGGTAGAGATGAAGTAAATCTAAGGAATATATGATTAAGGGTCCCTTTGGATACTGTTGATTTTGCTGAAAATTGAAAATATTGTAGCAAATAAGTGAAAAATGCTGGCTGATTATTTTGGGGTCTGAGTACTGTAGCTCAGTTGAAAGTATTTAAGGTTGCGTTTTATTTTTTATTTTTTTACTTCTATTCACTCCTCACCCACCCTAACACCTGTGCTTTCGAGAAGAGAGGTCCACACCCACTAGAGAAATCCACAAGGAAGACTTACATCGGTCTGACGCCGGCGAAGGGCTCATAAGAGAAACTCACGAGGAAGATAACCCAGTCCGATTCCGGTGAAGATCGGGTTCCCTCTAGTGTAGTCTTCCTTCCATAAACCTAGGTCCACCCTCTTCCCCAATTTCACTTCTTTTCCATTGTAACACCTCTCTTCCCATAAACCCATAAACCCTCTTCCAATTTCACTCCTCTCCCAGCCTAACACCTCTCTTCCCATAAATCCATTTCACGCCTCTTTCAATTACACTTGTTGACCCATTTGTTTAATTCAGGTTAGCTTTTGTTATTTTGTGGCTTTCTTTTCTTTTGAATTGTTGGAATGTAACCCCAATTGTTCTGCTTTACTTTTAATTTATGTTCTAAAATGGCCTATTGAGGTTAAGAGCCTAATCTGTTAAGCTTGTTTTATGCATATATGATTAGAAATTAGAATACAGTGCTTAGGGTTTTTTAATTTATAGACCGATGGGTTTTTGAGTTTGTGAATTGTGATAGAGTTTGATACTCCTTTCTTCCCTTTCCTTTCCCTTTGTATAAGGGGCACAATGTTTTTGATTTAGAGTCAAATTAATAGTGCTTTGGTCTTGTACTGATGTGTATTTATTTATTCTTTTTTTACATTAGTGACAACTTTAAATCTATAGTAGAAAAAAAAGATAATGACATGGGCAAGGGTAGCATGCATTTTTCCATTTTTGTTCGCTTCATACTGTCAGTTTCCCAATTTCATGTCCATGTAAGAATTTTCATGCAAAATTCATGTAGCTACACCCTTGCTTTATCATGTAATCATTTCCTAAAGCATAAACAATTCTTTCTTTTTTGCTAGACAAGTTTTAAGCGGATATTTTTGTCGTGCATTGTACAAACCAAACATGATACTTGATGTAGGAAATTAAAAGAACATTCTCATTAGTAATGCACTTCAACTATGGTTCATGTTCATTTCAACTCTAGTTGGAAATATGCCAAAAATAGATACAAATAAAAAGTGGAGGTGACCATGGCTGTGAAACATAATTCCATTCCTTTTTCCATATTGTATTACTTTCATCATTCTATTTAATAAGTTCTTCATTTTTATATCTGGTCATCATGCACTCTTTTTTTGAAACTTTCAAAATTGAAGCAATAACAAAATTGACTTGGAAACAATGCCTAAAACAAATGCGTATTTAGAAAATGAGTATAGACTAAAATGTTTAATTATTGATTTGTTTAACCAAACTTAAAAAAATTGTAAATAGTCATTGAGCAACATTGAGTTGGAAATTTTGTTCTGAACAGCATGCTATTCCTCATCGTATTTATATTGCAATTATATTCTATGTATTTATGGTGCACCCTATAGTCAGTTGAGAGTGGATTTCTCAACTCTTACAAGTAGTAGGGCTCTTTAGTTACTCATGCAGTCCTTGTCTTGGCCCGTTATTTGACATAATAAATTTGAGACCATGGTACCTGCAAGTCATCACTGAATATGCTTAGTTATTACTTTGTGTTTCTTTGGTAGGACCGTTGGTTTCAGCTGCAGAGGCCATTGGTTTGTGATGGTGTCTCTCTCTCTCACACAGGTTTTGTTTGGTTTGGTTTTCTGGGTTTTATTAGATTGAGTTTTGGTTTTTTTTTTTTTTTTTGTTTTATTATGCTAAGGTTTGTTTTGGCAATAAAGGAAGACTCAACTAAGAATTGGGAAATCGAGGATGTTACTCAACTAAGGTTTATCTTCTTTTTGTAATTGGTCAATTATTTTTGCCCCTACATTAGCCAATAGAGTGGTTCCCAAACATACTATGTGAGCTGTTGGTTTTAAAGATTGAGAACTACTCCATCTCTTTACATCCGGGTTCATCCAAGATGGGCTAGCCCCTTGAGATCTTTGTGTAGTTAAATAAATGCAAGTTCTACTTCAGTTGGTATTAATATTTATAACATTTGAGACTGAAGATTGGACCTTAGTAGAAAGTATAAATGTTAGAGATTTCGATTTTAAGTTCTTGGATTGGATGGTAGTGAAGTCTGATTTGCAAGGCTGAATGACATAATATTGTGTTTTGGACATGCCAAAGAACGATAAAAAATAAAAAATTGTTTCATTGATTTGTATGTTCAATGGAAAAACTTAAGGCTCATGAATCATGAAGTCCACCCCCCACCCCTAGGTTTCTTAGCACTTGAGTTATATTGCTTACTTACATATGCACCTTATCCTCTATTTTTATTTTTCAACAGAAAAATATGTTAATGTCGGAAACGAGTAACTATCTCTCTAGTTCTGATAATCATTTTTGTGACGTTAACAACTGCATCATTAGGACATCCCTGAAACTTCATACATTCGGTAGAAGGTTTTATAGTTGTCGCTATTGGTCACCAGTAAGTACTATATCCAAGTATTGGCAAAATATTTGTGTTGTGTGTTAAAGAACCAATTCGTTGTATTTATGTTTATGTGTTGTATTGTATTGTGCAGGATGATGATCGTGCATGCAATTTCTTCAAATGGTTAGACATCAGCATTTTTTGTATGTGTGGCGTAGCAACAACACCTATTGATATTGCCAAATTCAAGCGATTGGAGCATGTGGTGGAAGTTGCCAATGAAGAGTTGAAGCAAGCACATAGCATTGGAAAGGGAGCGAGTTGCAAAACGAAAGGCTGAAAGAGCCAAGGCTGCATGCATGATTTCTGAAGAGAAAGCAAAGAAGTTGACAATAGCTCTAGTAGTCTCCTGGGCCTTCAACGATGATGGACCTTTCCCCTTATTCATTGCTGGTCTTGCCTTCGATGATGATGGGCCTTCAACCTCCATTAGGTCAACATTCGTAGAAGGTTGACATTTAGGGTCAACAAATTATTTGCTATCAGTGGAGTCCCCAGACCCTTCAATGCATTTCTTTGGTATTTCACCATTTGGGCAGAATGCATTTTTCTACGTTGCAACCGTGCCGTCAAACACGATTTCCATGGACTGAATATTTGGCAAATGTTTGTTTTTAAAGGTTAATGCCTTGGGACATGCCTACATGTGGACAACCGATAGTTAGAACATAATATAGTTATAAACAGTTAAGTTTTTCACAATTATGTAAAGTGAACTAACCTGAAGCTTTTGGGTTCACCACTCATCACTGGCCTCAAGTTTCCCAGTTACAGCATCATAACCCAACCCAATCTTACGCTCAAAACACTCATTCCAAGCCTTTCATTGTTTTCTCAAATGATCTCATTTGTTTTTAAATTGCGTGTGAGTTACTACTTTTTCCATTTCTCTCAACTGCTCAATCATTGCATCAACCCCTTCCCTTCTAAAAAATCCTCCATTCCTCTTGTCGTCTAGGACTTGAGCAGCACACAAATCACAAAAAGCTTTTAGTTTCGCTGGTTCTTTCACCTAATTCTCACTTCATTACCACCGTCCTTCAATTTCCTCTTACCCATTTTTGCTACAACTTCCTTCTATACTCATTGAGGCATTTCAACAAACAATTCGTATGCATATCATAATCAGTTACGCATGCTCACATGAAAAATGCAAAGTAAATTCACATAGTCCAAATACAACATAGGCAAGAAGAGAAACACACAAAATTACACAAAGGAGAAAGAAAATCACATACTAGTGTCATGAAAAACATAAAAACCATACACAAACACTGAACACAAAAACCACAAACAAACGTTGAACACAAAACCACAGATTGAAGCCTTATAGAAAACAATATAACCACACACTAACATATCAGAGATTATGAGAAGTTAGACACAACTTACCCATGAATGCAGAGACCTACAATGGTGGCAACGACATCCCAAGAGAAGAGAAAGTGAGCTCGAGCGAAGGAAGAACAGAGGGGATTGGGTTCGTTTGTTTTGCGTAATAGGTTTGCAATTACCGTGTTTCCTCTGCTTTGATGGCTTATTGGTTGGTGGGTAGTTGCAATTCATTGTAGAGGAAGAGGACGGAGCATTGAAGAACATTGAAGACATCTCTGCCACGATAGTTGAGAGAAAGAAGAAACTGGAGAATGCGAAAATTAGTCGTTGGCCTTAACGCATCGTTTTGTGTTTACTTTGCTTTGTGGGTTAGATGAGTTAACAGTACACAGTAGCAACACATTTCCTTTTAAGTTGTGTTAATGAACAGTACACACACACGCATAACGTTAATGAAACAGTGAGTTCAAGCTTTCATCCATGTGTTTCAGTTGGAACTTTTGCACGTTTATTTCGTGGCACTGTAGCGTGGGTCCCACGGTAAGTAAAACACAAACCTCAAAACGCAATCCAAATGCTACCTACGAAAGAAAATCTAATGGGATGGGCTAAGCTATGACTTATGAGCACTATTTTAAAAATCAGACCGGACCAACCCGACTAGCCGGTTCAACCAGGAACCGAGAGCCAGTCCGGTCTAGTTAAAACCCCCAAAACTGGTCAACAACCGAAAAATCGGGCAAAAATTAGGTAAAAAACGAGGTTGAACTGAAAATTAAAAAAAAAAAAAAAAAAAAAAACAATCCAATGTCCGATTCGGTTTTTAAAACCATGCTTATGAGTAGGCCTTTACAGCTATAGGATCAAGCCTGAGCGTGCAATACTATGCTTTCAACTTTGGGCCTCCACAAAAATACTACTCTATAAACTTACTTTATTGAATTGTGTGTTAAACCCATGTTGCAAAAGGAACTAGTCCTCATATTAGTATATTACCATGCACTAGTGACTACTGTTGTCTTTGAAATACACAAATTAATTTAAAACTGTTGAGTAATCAATGGCAATGCAATCTCTTAATAAAAATAGCCTAATAGTAGACATTGAGTACAACAAATTATGTTAATACTACTAGACTATCACTTAAACCATTGATCCTAACATTTTCGTTGCATTTTCTCCTAAAATTTGTCATCAGTAGAAGTAATCATATAGTATGCCTTGGTTGTCACACGGTTTTTCTCTGTAATGTGTTGGGTGTTGGTATTTCTTACTTACATGTTAAGAGCACTTGTACCATTTTTTGAAAAATATAAAAAAAGTGGTTAGTTTTACTCCTAAAATCTCCCACGTTGATTAAGCTAGAGTTGTCTAAATATACATGGTTGTTGTCCATTATTGCTACAACAACTATGTATATTTTCACAATTATTGTTAATTTGTATTTTATGTTTTATTTATTTTTTCTCTCTCCCCATATTCTAACTCTCTCATCCCTTTACCTTCACTTTCTTCCCCTCACTTGCTTCTCTCTCTAATTCATTAAATATACTTTCCAAATATAGAATCCCCACACAATCTCAACATCAAATACTTCACCTACACAGACCTATAGTCAAGGCCCAATCCACCAAAAAAAAAAAAAAAAAAAAAACCCACATCTCGACCATACCATTGCAATGAGCACAACCATTGCCACTACCGAAGCTTTGACGAACTCCATTTCACTCTAAAGCCATCACAAATATTAAGCAAGGAAGTGACTTGGGCAATTGAGAAGTGTTTTATTATTATTTGATTTTAGTTTTTTTTTTTTTTTGGGGGGGGGGGGGGTGTTAGATTTGATTTGGGTATTTGATATTTGAGAATTTTGTGGGTTTGCTAGAATTGATGATCATATTTGTGGGTTTTGTTTTGGTGTTGCTTTTAGGCTTTGACTAGGTTTTTTTTTTTTTCTCTTATTTGGCTTCAAGTTTAATGGTTTGGTTGATAGGGGTGGTTGATTGAGGAAGATTGGTTGAGGAAAGAGAGATATATGATTTGGGAAAGTAATAAAAATTGATAGGGATCACAAGCGAGAGGAAAAACGGTCTGGCCTTGGAGAGGGGTTCAGACTCACGCACGAGAAGATGTCTGGAAGACGTTCTACGAGTGACCCTGAAAATGGCTTGGTGGGATCTTCTCGGGGATCCTTTTGGCGAGAACAAAGGTTGAAGCGGCACGAAGATAGGGATCACGAGCGAGAGGAAAAAGGGTCCGGCCTCGGAGAGGGATTATATCAAACACAACGAACAGTATCCAGTACTTTAGGGCACAGGCAATTTGACGAAAAGGATGAAGAGCTTGAATGACTGTGCAGGCTGGTGAGAGATTTGGAGTTGGAAGCAGAGAACATGCACCACAGAATGAACCGAGACAACCGAGAAAGAAGATCTCGTACCGGGGAAGAACAACATGGGACGGGGTCCAATCAGTCTAAATCCCACTAACACCAAGACCGTTCGCATTCAAGGGAATCCCGCCGACGACGAGACTGTTCACGTTCGTGGGAATATGCGAATCGAGGTTCAGACTCCTCAGAAGAACGACAGCCCTACAACGCGGCCATGGATGCAATGAGCCGTGCACTACGCAGAGCTGCTCGGTCTCCGTTCTCGGCTGACATTGAGCGTGCCCCTATGTCGGATAGATTTACGCACCCTCCATTCAATTCCTACAATGGGAAGACAGATCCGGTTGAGCACATCAGCCATTATATCCAAATGATGTGCCTAGGCCCTACCGCTTTGAGATGGTTTAATGGGTACGGAAGGGTTCCATCCACAATTTCGTCAAGCTGATACAGGAGTTCGGAATCCAATTTGTTACTTGTAGCTGGGTAGTACAACCGGTAGATGCATTGCTGTCCATGAAAATGAGGGTAGGGGAAACCCTTCACAATTACACTAGCTGGTATTGGGAGCTTTACAACGAGATCAGTGAAGGGAATGAAAAGATTGCTGCGAGTACTTTTAGGATGGGATTGCCCGAAGATTCTGGGCTAAGGGAATAACTGACTAAGAAGCCTCCCGAGGACATGAGGCAGCTGATGAGGCGCATCGAGGAGTATAAACGACTAGAACAAGATTAAGCACGAGCCGTTCTTTAGGTTAGGAATGGCAACAGGTCAGATTCGGGCCGGGTTTTTCCATACCCAGACCCGACCCACGGGGCAAGCCCTGTGGCCCGGACCTGGCACGTTTAGAGTACCAGGTTTTTTCACAGGGCCCGGACCCGTCCCAGCTAGGCCCTGCGAGCCCCGTTTAGGGATTGGGCTCAATTCGTGGCCCAACCAAATAAAAAATAAAAAGATTTTAAGCCCAAATTTATTTTTGCCTACATTCCTGCGGGCCCGGCTGGGGATTGGGCCCAATTCGTGGCCCAACAAAAAAAAAAAGATTTTAAGCCCAAATTTATTCTTGCCTACATTTAAGCCTGCATATTCTAATTCAAGCCTAGATAACATGGCCCAAATGCCAAATCAGTCCAAATCATAGGCTACTAATCATAAATCAATAAATCACTTGTTAATTATAAATCTGTAAATCAATAAACCATAACTAATATCATAATCATAATTCAATAAATCATAACTAAGATTTTAAATCAATAAATTACCTAGCTAAGATAACCATTTAATCATTAATCAACAAAATCATAACTAAAATCACTAGTTAAACATAAAAATAAAATAAATCCAACAAGTCCAAGAAATAAGTATCAAAAGTCCAACGAGTCCAAGAAATTAAAAAGCTACAAAATAAATCCCACAAGTTTAGAATAATTACAAACCAACAAATTAATCCAACAAGTCTAAAAAATTACTAAATTAATACAAAATGTTTAATCTTCCACAATTGTGACACAACTCCCCTCAATTGTGACACAACTCCCCTCAATTGTGGCACAACTGCCATCATCTTCATCTGGCTCCCCATCATCAAGAATGGATTGAAATGTACTATCTCCAGATGTAGTTGAAGAACCTACAACAACGATGAATTAAAAAATGGAATAAACTTCATCAAATTGTAACTAACAAATATAAAAACACAATTATGATTTTATAAATAGAAATTAGATAATTGCTAACCATTGATTTCACTCCATAACCATCTTCATTTTAGGCTCTACATTCCCAACAAACACAAAAAATGCAAGTATTGAACAATAGATCACATTAAACAAGAAATGCATTTGGACAAAATAAATGCATTTGGACATCACAAAATAAATGCATTTAAACAAGAAATGCAAGAAATCTATTGTTAGAATCAAAATAAATGCATTTGGACATCACATTTTCACAATAAGAAAACAAGAAATGCAAGTATTGAACAATAGATCACATTAAACAACACTATTCAGCTTCATAGCCCTAGACATACATATATCAACAGTGAAAGTACAAAGTAGAACAGAACACACAAATCAGCTTATTCATTACATTACAATTCAGTGCTCCTTTATAGAAAACATGTGAATTGTTTTCCTTGGTGGACATCATTCTTCTTTATTTGCTCTACATATTCGAGTGAAAATTTCGATGGTAAAAAGCCTAAAATCCATAACTAAACTGAATGGATTTTTCCATGAATATGGAAAATAATATGAGGTGCAACTGAAGAATATATATTTTGCAGAGATGCAACTAGGAAAGAAAGTGTTTGGACCTTCATGTCTTGGAGTAAGTGTAGCAAATAGTGGGTGGTTGCAAAATTCTGTTGGAATATGAAGCAGAAATATGCAACTCTATGCTAAAGAAAATTATAAGCACACAAGATGACCAAGAACTTTTCTTTTTTATTGATAGGATATATATGTAACCATTGGGTCTTAAACCCAAAACCTCACCCTCTATCAGATTATTGTGGAAGAGGAGATGTCATTTGAGCTAGATCTCATTGGCCACGGTGGCCAAGAACTAATGTTCATTATCTGCAGAATTCGAAGTACATTATACCTCCCAATAGCTCTAACATACAACCAATTGGCAACACAAACTTGAGATGAACCGAGTGTGCTATGAAAATGCATAAAAACTATCTCTTAATATTAACAAGTTGAGCATCAGCAATATTTTTTTACAATCAAGTGGGAAAGAATATAGAAATGGAATGCAAAGGAGAGACAATGCCAATGTAATATGATGTTGGAGGGACTGAAAGCAAACCGCGAACCCAAAATTACAGGGAAAGGTTGATAGAGCACAAATGTGACGAAATCAATAATATACAAAGAGTAATCGGAAAGTGGGAGAACTTGTTAACACAGTATGACAAATTAGATGCATAAAGTAATAACTAAGACGTGGTTAAGTGTGAGAAATACAAAAGACTTGCAATGCAACTAATTGTTTCTTAAGAACAACATGTATGAGCATTATTCTATAGAATGCGGATCACAACAGAATGTGTAGTACCAAAAATTTAAGCTTCCTCAAAAATGTTTTCTAAACTAAAAGCTTCCACCAACTAATATTTTCTTATAGCATAAATATATTCATTAGAAATCAAGAGTCTTAGTATAATGAAAAACACTTTGTTTTCATATAGAATAGGAAAAAGCTTTGAAGAATTTTTGTACCTGATGGGATGACAAAAAGGGAAGGAAGATCAGTTAATTCAATTCAGACTTCAAAGTTAGTACTGAGGCTGTAAGGAAGATCAGTTGATTCAGTTCAGACTTCAAAGTGAGGGAGGTGTGACTAAGGGAGTGAGGCTTCGGAGTAAGGGTGAAGATGTGAGGGAGACATGACTAAGGGAGTGAGGGAGTGCCAGAGTGAGGGAGTGTCAGAGTGAGTTGCTGAGGGAGAGGGAGTGTTAGACGGAGCTAAAGGAGAGGAAGAGGCAGAGGGAGAGTGAGTGTCGGCTGAAGAGTGAAGAAATGAGGGATTATGGATTTAGGGTTATAATATAGGAATATATGTATATATATATATATATATATAGTAGGGTATTTTTGTAATTTTAAGCTACCAGGTTTTTAACCGAGCTGGGTCTCGGGTCGGGTTTTAGGTTTTTTTAATAAAACCCAGACCCGACCCGGACTCGCTTCGATTTTTTTTTAAAATCCATACCCAACCCTATTCCTAATCGGATCGGGTAAAACCCGACCCATTAGGGTCGGGCCGGGCTGGGTACCCGTTAGTCAGGCAAAAATTGCCATCCCTGCTTTAGGTGGCCGAACAAAATGGGTGATGATCCATCTAGGAGGAATTAGAACTTGTATTGCACTTACCACAAAGACAATGACCACACTACCAAGCAATGCCGAGTGTTGAGAGATCATCTTAGCCAGCTTGTCAAGGTAGGGTATCTAAAGGAGTTCGTGGTGGACGTAGGAGACCGAGGAACGAGGAAAGGCACTCCAAACAGGGGGAACCCCCTCCCGCCTCCTCTAGGCATAATTGAGGTTATCCATGCTGCCCCAAGGGGCCTCACCGCAACGAAAGGGAAATGAGTAATGGCTGTAGAATCAGTGCATGGTAGCTCGGATATGCAGCGGTCCGGGAAGAAGATAAAACTTACTCGGGAGCCCATCGCCTTTGATGATAGTGATTTAGAAGGAACAGTACAACCACACGACGATGCATTAATAGTCACGGCTAGGATAAATGGTTTCTTAGTAAAGAGGGTGATGATAGACTAGGGGAGCGGGACCGACGTGATGTACCCGGACTTATTTTAGGGGTTAGGACTGAAGAACGAAGACCTCTCGAGGTACAGTACACCTTTGGTCGGGTTCGATGGCAAAGTAGTGGTTCCCGAGGGGCAAATCTCTCTGCCCGTGAATATGGAAGGTAGGAAAGTGGTGGTAATGGTTATAGTAATTACTTCATTCTCCCCATACACGGCGATACTAGGAAGACCATGGATTCATGCAATGGGGGCTGTTTCGTCTAACCTACACGTAAAAGTCAAGTTTCCTACAGAGCAGGGCATTGTTGTGGTACAAGGCAGCCAGCGGACGGCTAGACAATGCTTAGTTGTCTTAGTAGATTGGAAGAAAGAGAGAACTGACCAGAAGGAAAAAGTAGAGCAAATGGACCCGTCACCGCGGATCCTTTTATAGCAATTATAGAATTCTCAAGAAGAAAAGGGAGCCGGATGTGCTAAGCAGATAGTGAAAGTAAGAATATTGCCGGATGTCGACAGACACTTCCAAGTAGGAGAGGGCCTAAAGGATCAGGAGAGGATAGAGATGTTGCTATTCCTTATACAGAATGTGGATGTGTTTGCATGGAGTCCATATGAGGTGGCCGGGGTGGATCCCGACTTCATCGTTTATAAACTTAACGTAGACTCCTCGTTTCATCCTAAGAAGTAGAAGGCGAGAAGATCAGCTAAGGAGCACGTTGAGGTAGTAAAAGCGAAAGTTCAAAGGCTGAAAGAGGCTGAGACAATAAGGGAAATCTATTTCCCAAAATGGTTGGTGAACACCGTGGTAGTGAAGAAGAAGAGCAGCAAGTGGAGAGTTTGCGTAGATTTTACTAACTTGAAATGAGCATGTCTGAAAGACCCGTTTCCAATGCCGAAGATTGACCAGCTGGTAGACGCCACTTACGGACACCTGAGAATGAGCTTTTTGGATGCCTTTCAAGAGTACCACCAAATTGCCCTTGCCCTCGAGGATCGAGAGAAGACAACATTCATCTCCTCGGACGCCAACTATCACTACATTGTAATGCATTTTGGGTTAAAGAATATCGGGGCCACCTACCAGTGGATGATGATGAGAATGTTGCGGGATAAGATAGGATGGACGGTTGAAGTTTACATTGATGACATGGTGGTAAAAAGTAGGGAGCAGGTGCGGCACATAAAGGACCTTCGAGAGGTGGTTGAAATTCTTTGGCGATATAAGTTACACCTTAATGCCGAGAAATGTGCTTTTGGAGTAGGGGCTGGTAAATTCCTAAGGTATCTAACCACTAATCGGGGAATAAAAGTAAACCCAGAATAAATAGAGGTCGTAAAGCGTTTAAAGCCGTTGAGCAATCCGAAAGAAGTGCAAGTATTGACAAGAATGCTTGCTACCCTTAACCGGTTCATTTCCAAATTCCCTGATCGTTGCGGAAAATTTTACTAGCTCTTGAAGAAGTGGAGAGGATTTTAATGGAACGAGGAATGTGATAAGGCTTTCCGATATTTGAAGGAGTATTTAATGCAAGTGCCCATGTTAACGGCCTTAGAGCCCGAGGAGGATTTATTCATGTACCTATCGGTGTCTGATCATGCAGTTAGTGCCATTCTACTTAGGGACCGGGGAGTGTAGCAGCCCGTGTATTACATTAGTAAGACTTTAGTCAATGCCGAGACGAGGTACTTACCCTTGGAAAAGTTAGTGCTAGCCCTAATACATGCCACAAGGAAGTTGCCGCATTACTTTAAGGCCCATGCAGTGTATGTCCTGACTGAGTATCCTCTACAATCGTTGCTAAAGAGATCAGACTTCATAGGCCGAATAGCTAAATGGGGGACTAGGCCAGGTTCCTTTGACATACATTATAGACCACGAAATTCAATAAAGGGGCAGGTCCTCACCAATTTTGTTGCGGAGTTTTCTCCTAAGAACGATGGGGAGATGGTCTATCATGTTGAGAGTCACCCGTTGAAGGTATTTGTGGATGGGGCGTCGAGTGCCTTGGGGTCCGGCGCCAAGATCGTTGTTATCACCCTCGAAGGGATACAGTTGGAGCATTCTTTTAGGCTGGGGTTCAGAGCCTCTAATAACGAGGCCGAGTACGAGGCCTTGCTTGTCGGAGTGAGAGTGGTTTTTGAAATGGGTGCCTGGGACGTGGAAGTATATTCGGATTCTCAGTTGGTTGTTAACCAAGTCTAGGGAACCTTTGAAGCCCGAGACCCCCAGATAAAGGCGTACTTGCAGTCGACAAGGCAAGTTATAAACAAGTTTAGCATAGTGAAGGTGTCCCAAGTGGGCTAGGCACAGAATAGACATGTTGACTCCTTGGCCACGCTATCATCGTCGACGATAGAGGAGGTCCCTCAGCTGATCAAGGTAGAACTAATACCAAAACCGAGCATTTGTGTGGTGGATAGCATTGGCAAAGAGGGGTTCGGTATAGCCGTGATTGAGGCAACCGGGCCGAGTTGGATGGACCCAATCATAGAATTCCTAGCTGAAGATCGAGTCCCAAGTGATGAGAAAGAAGCCAGTAGGGTTCGTCAAGTAGCACCTCGGTACTGGTTATCGACAGATCGCTAGCTGTATAGAAGGTCTTTTGGGGGGCCGTACCTTTTGTGTTTGCACCCAGATAAGGTGAGTGAACTCTTGGCCGAGCTTTATGGCGGAGTGTGTGGCAGTCATGTAGGGGGCACTCGTTGGCACATCGAGTAATGACTCAAGAATTTTGGTGGCCACAGATGTAGAAAGACGCTGTCAAATACGTACAAAAGTGCGAACAGTGCCAAAAGCATGCACCACTGATCCATCAGCCGGCAGGTCAACTAAATCCGGTCAGCAGTCCTTGGCCCTTTGCACAATGGGGGCTGGATATTCTCGGCCCATTTCCTCGAGCAACCAACAACAGAAGATTTGTGCTCGTGACCATAGATTACTTTACCAAATGGGCAGAAGCAGAGACTTTAGCTAACATTCGTGACGTGGATGTCAAAAGTTTATATAGAGAAACATAGTCACCAAGTTTGGGGTATCGGATTCACTGATATCTGATAATGGACTGCAATTTAACAGCAAAGCTTTCTGTGAGTTTTGTAGTGATCTCGGCATCAAAAACAGGTATTCCACACCAGCCTATCCGCAAAGCAATGGTCAAGCCGAGGCCACCAACAAGGTAATCCTGAACGAGCTAAAGAAGAGATCGACGGCGCAAGAGGGAGGTGGGCTAAGGAGCTACCTAACGTTTTGTGGGCATACCAAACCACCCCTAGTAGGTCCATGGGTGAGACTCCGTTTTCCTTGACGTACGGGGCTAAAGCAGTAATACCAACCGAGATAAACCTTTGCAGCGCACAGGTTGTAGGATTCGACCCCACCAAAAATGATAAGCTGGTGGTGAAGCGTTTGAACTAGTTGGAAGAGTGCTTGGAATCGGTAACTATACAGCTGGCAGAATATCAGTAAAAACTTGCTCAGCAATATAACCGAGGTGTAAAGACAAGGCAATTTAGCGCTAGGGATTTGGTGCAAAGGAAAGCTGTAGGGAGTATGCGAGATACAAAACCCGAAAAGTTGGCCCAGAGCTGAGAAGGGCCCTACAGAGTTACTGCCACCGCTGGCACGGAAGCATATTATTTGGAAGACCTAGACGAGAGGCCATTACCTCAGCCATGGAATGTCCATAACCTCAGGAAGTTTTATCATTGATCAGTTGTACGCTAAGTTGAAAGTTGAATGCAGCATTGTGTATGTGTTTAATTAGTAAAGACTGTGGTAGTTTCTTGCGCAAACACACTTGATTTTGTTATTTAAAACCTGCTGCTAGGTTTGATCACTATCACCGAGTAGGTATAAACTTTAATGTTAAAAATATCCTAAGGACAGAAGCCTGCTGGCCAGTTCGATCACTATCACCGAGCAGGTAGAAACCTTAATGCTAAAAATATCCTAAGGACAGAAGCCTGCTGCTCGATTCGATCACTATCACCGAGCATATGGAAACCTTAATGCTACAAATATCCTAAAGACAGAAGCCTACTACTTGGTTCAATCACTATCACCGAGCAGGTGGAAACCTTAATGTTAAAAAATATCCTAAAGATAGAAGCCTACTACCCGGTTTGATCACTATCACCGAACAGGTGGAAACCTTAACGCTAAAAATATCCTATGCACAGAAGCTTGCTGTCTGGTTCGATCACTATCACCGAGCAGGTGGAAAACTTAACGCTAAAAAATATCCTAGGGATAGAAGCTTGCTACCCGGTTCAATCACTATCACCAAGCATGTGGAAACTTTAGTGCTAAAAATATCCTAAGGACAGAAGCCTACTACTTGGTTCAATCACTATCATCGAGCAGGTGGAAACCTTAATGCTAAAAAATATCCTAAGGACAGAAGCCTGGTGCCCGATTCAATCACTATCACTGAGCAAGTGGAAACCTTAATGCTAAAAAATATCCTAAGACAGAAGCCTGCTGCCCGGTTCGATCACTATCACTGAGAATGTGGAAATCTTAATGCAAAAAAATATCCTAAGGACAGAAACCTGCTGCCTAGTTCGATCACTATCACCGAGTATGTGGAAACCTTAATGCTAAAAATATACTAAGGACAGAAGCCTACTGCTTGGTTTAATCAATATCACTGAGCAGATGGAAACCTTAATGCTAAAAAATATCCTGAGGATAGAAGCCTGCTGCCCGGTTTGATTACTATCACCGAGCAAGTGGAAACCTTAATGCTAAAGAAATCCCAAGGACAGAACCTTGCTGCCCGGTTCGATCACTATCACCGAGCATGTGGAAACCTTAATGCTAAAAATGTCCTAAGGATAGAAGCCTACTGCTTGGTTCAATCACTATCACCGAGTAGGTGAAAACCTTAATGCTAAAAAATATCCTAAGGACAGAAGCCTGCTGCTCGGTTCAATCACTATCACCGAGCAAGTAGAAACCTTAATGCTAAAAAATATCCTAAGGACAGAAGCCTGTTGCCCGGTTCGATCACTATCATTGAAAAGGTGGAAATCTTAATGCTAAAAAATATCCTAAGGACAGAAGCTTGCTATCCAGTTCGATCACTATCACCGAGCATGTGGAAACCTTAATGCTAAAAATATCCTAAGGATAGAAGCCTACTAATTGGCTCAATCACTATCATTGAGCAGGTGGAAACCTTAATGCTAAAAAATATCCTAAGGATAGAAGCCTGCTGCCCGGTTTAATTACTATCACCGAGCAAGTGGAAACCTTAATGCTAAAAAATATCCTAAGGATAGAAGCCTACTGCCCGGTTCGATCACTATCACCGAGCAAGTGGAAACATTAATGCTAAAAAATATCCTAAGGACAGAAGTTTGTTGCTCGGTTCGATCACTATCACTGAGAAGGTGGAAATATTAATGCAAAAAAATATCCTAAGGACAGAAGCCTGCTGCCCTGTTCGATCACTATCACTAAGCATGTGGAAACCTTAATGCTAAAAATATCCTAAGGACAGAAGCCTACTGCTTGGTTCAATCACTATCACCGAGCAGGTGAAAACCTTAATGCTAAAAAATATCCTAAAGATAGAAGCCTGCTGCCCAGTTCGATCACTATCACTGAGCAAGTGGAAACCTTAATGCTAAAAAAATCCTAAGGACAGAACCTTGTTGCCTGGTTCAATCATTATCACCGAGCATATGGAAACCTTAATGCTAAAAATATCATAAGGATAGAAGCTTACTGCTTGGTTCAATCACTATCACCGAGCAGGTGGAAACCTTAATGCTAAAAAATATCCTAAGGACAGAAGCCTGCTGCCCGGTTTAAACACTATCACCAAGCAAGTGGAAACCTTAATGCTAAAAAATATCCTAAGGACAAAAGCCGATTACCTGATTCGATCGCTATCGCTGAGAAGGTGGAAATCTTAATGCTAAAAAATATCCTAAGGACAGAAGCCTGCTACCCGGTTCGATCACTATCATCGAGCATGTTGTAACCTTAATGCTAAAAATATCCTAGGGATAGAAGCCTACTACTTGGTTCAATCACTATCACCGAGCAGGTGAAAACCTTAATGCTAAAAAATATCCTAAGGATAGAAGCCTGTTGCCCAGTTCGATCACTATCACCGAGCAAGTGGAAACCTTAAGGCTAAAAAAATCCTAAGGACAGAACTCTGCTGCCCGGTTCGATCATTATCACCAAGTAGGTGGAAGCCTTAATGCTAAAAATATCCTAAAGACACAAGCCTGCTGCCCGGTTCGATCACTATCATCGAGCAGGTGGAAACCTTAATGCTAAAAAATATCCTAAGGACAGAAACCTATTGCCCGCACATATTACTGATCATTAGGAAAGTATGCATGCATGGAAAATAGGAGAATATGACAAGGAAGATAACATGATAATAAGCCTTTATGAAAACAGTTGAGGCAAGTGTTCGACAGATAAACCTCACATAAGTAAAATAAACGTATAAAAACGAAACCATTGTCCTGTCACCAAAGCCCGGTGACCATTAAAAAGTTGAAACAAGGCAAAGTAATGATTGTTTAGTCACCACAACCCTATGACATAAGCAAACCAAGTAAAAAGGAAAAATGTGATAAAAACATAGGCTAAAAGAAAACGGTAGCAGTCTTGTTCGGCATCTAAGTTTGATAATTTGCGAGTTGCATCTGGGCAGCAGGCTCGGTTGGCTGCTGGTCGATGGGGTACTGAGCTATATCTTCATTGCACTGATTGGTAGGGTGGGGGACACTAGTGAATTCCGCATCATCTTCCACGTTAGCGTCTATTTGCTCCACCAATTCCCTAAAGCTTGCCGTTTCTTCTTCATTAGCAGGCGCCGGGGGGTTCTGTGCAGCCAGAGTAAAATTGGGAAAGGGTATTTGGCCGGGGTCCCTAAGAGGAGAATCTTCAGGAACCCCCATGACCTTCAAGGCAACCAACCAACCAGCTTCAAAACCCAGCTTCCAAGCTTGATTCACAACCGACTCCATGGAATTTTCTGCGTCGACAAACCCTTCATGGTACCATTTTTCTTTGGCAACCCTTAATGCCACTCTCAGATCAGCGAGTTCCTCAGCATGAGCTATATTCAGACTTTCTGCCTCAGCTAATTTTACATCTGCTTCACTAAAAATTTTGTGCACCTATTCTCTGCTAGCGCCTTAGCCTTCTCCACAGCAAATGGCCTTCTTCTCGGTAGTATTGGCGACCTTTATCCTCTCTATTGTTGTCTTGGCGGCCGCCTCCTTAGCCGCCCTTTCCCAATCGACATCCTTGGAAAGTTCCTTCAGACGCCCATCGAGAATGTGAGCCAACTGGGCAGCCTAATGAAACCTCAGGTGTCAGTACGGCAGAAGATAAAAATAAGTATGCATATGTATACATGTTGTCAATGGCAATAATAAATAATAAATAATAAATGCGTACAAAGATTGATAAGAAGTTAGTGAGTGAAGGATTACCGCGACAGTGAACCACTGCAACCTTCTCCCTATGGACTCCTTTGTCCTATGCTCGTAAGTGTGTACATCCTCGGGCAAGAGAAGTCCGTGCGCTAAGCTTTGGACAACGTGACCCCTTTCACCTTTCTCCCAAACCCGTACACTAGTGCTCTCAGGGAGTGGCTTGTTGTCTAAGAAAAACTTGGGTTGCCACAATTGAGCCACTTGGGAGGAAGACGCTACGCCCATCCTGGCTTGAGCCTGTGGCTCCTATATGACGATGCCCTTGGACGGTTGAGGGGGGGGACCTGGGTTATGGCGTCTCCCGGCTTGGTAGGAGTTTGCTTGTTGACGCGTTGCCTTTTTCAAGTTCGTCCTGTTTGGGAAGGAGGAGAGGGAGGAGGCGTATGGCCTTGGCCTTATGGTGGTTGTTGTTGTGCTAACTACCGTGCTCCGAGCACAAAACGATCAATGGTTAGGGTCTTCTGGGTCACCATATCTCCACTACGGTCAGATTCTGTGTCAGAAAGGTCGGTAATATCAATGGTCACTTGCTTGGCTACCAACACGGGAGCCTCGGGGTCAACTGGCTCTTCAGGTTGGGCGGGTTTCTCTTGGACGGGAGCCTCCTCCTTAACGGGCATGTGTGCAAGTTCTTGTAAGTGTCGGGATACGCGCTTGCTTGAAGGGTTGCCAAGTAGAGTAGACTAGTTCGACTCTGAGAATAAGTTGGGATGCTCGAAGTTTTCCGTCCCAGTGAACGGATATCTCGGACCTAAGTACGAAGTTCAAATCCCTCACATGGACCCCCCTGATGTCCGGGGTGAACAATTTATCGTCTATAAAATTTTTTAAAAAAAGAAGAAGAAGAAAAACAATAATAAACGAATGAAATAAAATAGATGAAGAAATAATGAATGTATGTATAGACGGAACATCACGTCAGTATTCAGGTGAGTAAAATAACCATAAAAGAAAGACGGTCAAGTTAGAAGTCAATACGAACCCACTTTGCGACGTGTGAGGGGGCAGGGGATATCCCTGGCAAACCAGTTGTCATGCATCTGGACGAACTCCCTGGTTGAATTCCTATTGGAATCAGGTAGGCATGATATCAGCCGTACCCGCTTATCTCTAACATTTAAAAAATAGTTTGTATTCTTATTCCCACATAGACTGTACATGTGGTTTATATCATGGTGGTTTAATTGTAAACCGAATGTATGGTTCAACCTACTAACACAACTGACTACCCGGTAAAAGTTGGGGGGGAGTTGGTCAGGGCACAACCCATAGTACCTAAGTGTATCGAGTAAGAGAGGGTCCACGGGAAACCTAACCCCACCGTCTAGGATCGCCATTAAAGGAAAGAAAGCAAGTTGTTCCCTTTTGTGGAGATCAAATTCGCTCTCGTGGCAATATGTCACCTTCACATCATCAGAAATATCAAACTTTTGCCTAAAGGTGGCTAAAGACGCTGCAGTGTTCAGGAGAAAAGCATATCCCATCTTAAAGTCTAAAATTGAAGGAAGAAACTCGAAGGAAGATGCTGAAGTAAAAGGAAGAGGTAGGAGACTTACTTTGGGTTCTAAGGAAGAAAAGGGGGCTTTGGGCGGGCGACTAAATGCACAGATGGATGCTCGACAGAGAGAAAATTCAAAGAGAGGAGAGTAAAAAAAGTGGAGAAATGATTTGGGATGAACTATTTATAGAAGCAAAGGAGGGAAGAGCAGCGTCTAATCAATAACAATAGGGCTCAATTAACGAGGGATTTGAACAGATGCCAACGCCTACTGACACACACGCCTCTTCGGTTCACAAACCGTCAGTTAATGATGATGGCTAAACCAAACGATCCAAAGCAGCACGTCTTTTGAGAGCGCATTAATGGGTTTCTGGAACCGCGCTAGCTTTCGCTTGTTAGCTTTTTTAAATGAATGTATACACCGGGCTCCTTGATTCTTCCCGTTAGCCGGGCATGAATCAAGGGGGAGGGGGGGCTAATGTATGTCCTCGTGGTGCCCAAGCCCATTTGGGCCTTAAGTTCTAACACAACAGTATGGCTCATGGCCCCAACCTTTTTCTACCCAAGATCCCAGTCTAAGCCCACGTGGATTGCAAGCCTAGGTGTCATCACTTGATCCTTGCTCGGAGGACCATTACCGGACAATAAAGGAAGAATAACGCCTGAACATATCATCATTTGTGTACCCAGCAGTACCTAGGAGCATGGCAGCCGGGCACACCTGCTGAAGTGGGAACCAAGTTCCAAGGCCACTCTCGCCTCATCCTACTCCCACCTAACCACCCACATATGGTTGATAATATTAGACCTCCCATTGCACTAATCGGGGAGGTAATCATAGCCTCTTCACTAACTTAGAGCTATAAATATGAGAGGTTGGGGGAAGAAATAGGGGTTGGAAGGTTTTGGGAAAAGAAAGAAAGAGAAACAAAGAGTAAAGGGAGAAGGGAGATTCTAGAGAAAGGAGGAGAGTGGAGAAAGAGGGAAGCAACATAGGGAGAGAAAGTGATCTCATTAAGTCTCTATGTCGAGAATGACCCAAAGTAGAAAATTCAAATCCATCATACAAATAAGTTGTGAGCTCGAATGATGCCCAGCCCATTAGCCTCATTTTCAGTGTGCATAATAACCGAGTTTGGTATTTGCTTTCTACTTAAAAAAAAAAAAAAAGTTAACTTTTCTCACTCAAGCACGTCAAATCACTAAAATAAAGTAACTTTTTGTTTTCATAATATTTATGAATATGCTATTGTATTAATATTTATAAGAAATGAAAACCTTGAAAAGTTGTTTCCATTTTTTGTATTCAAATCTAATTTTTAAGATACTAAAATAAAAATTGAATAAAAATACTAAAATTAAAACAATTTTTTAATAGTAGGTACCACTAAAAATTGAAAATGAAAGCAAAAAACAGTGTTATATATATATATATATATATATTTAGCTAAGCAAACAGGCCTCAAAGTTCATAACTCCCCTTTCTCAATCTTAGGTATCTATGTATTAAAAAAAAAAAAAAAAATTATAGTTTCACTTGAATAAAGAGAAATCCACATGAGAAAGGGACCCACGCATTGGCCATCTTTTGGACACGCGCTTTTTTTCAAATGGGCCCAAATATAATTCACACAGAACAAAAAAAGAGAAAAAAAAATGATGAATTGTCAAATTTAGCCTCTCCTCTCAGCCTTTCGCGCTCCTCGAATACTGAACACCTTTTGGTTTTACTCCTTGTCGTACTCTCAGTTCTCCGATCGAACCAACCCAACCCGGCCTCCTCTTTTCCCATTTCTTCTTCGTGTTCCTCTTTTTCTCGCTCGCTCGCTCGCTCTGATTACATATGATGGAGGAGCAGCCTTATCTTCTATTACAGCGATACCGTCGAGACCGTCGCAACCTCTTAGAGTTCCTCTTCTCCTCTTCTCTGATCAAAGAGCTCCGAACCCCAGCCGGCCACGTCACCTCTCTCCGCGACCTCGATTTTGATAATCTCAGCGTCGATTACATCCTACACTCCATCAAATCCGGTTAGTATTTTTTCATTTCTCTTAGAGTTTGTTTAATTTTCCTTTTGTTTTCTCGGCAGCCAAACAGAGTTAGGAACTGTGAAATGAAGAATTATACTCAACTGAACTGTGCCTAATACAGCTGTTTGGTTCAGCTTAGGAATTAGGTCACTATTAATTATTGCTATTTTTTTTTTTTTTTTTTTGTTTCTTTTATCGGTGATGAAATGGAGTGCATCTTAATTTTTAATTTTTAATTTTTAATTTTTTGGTGTGGATTTTGGATCTCAATGTTTAAATTGTTATTGTATTGTTGTCATTAGGTGGAGTGGTTGATATTTCTGAAGCAACTAAGAAGTACTTCGATGAATCTTCGTATCCAGTTATGGTGAGGGAAATACTCTGTATCTTTGTTTGTGTTAGGCAAATACTTATGTGATTATATATTTATTTTAAATTTATTTAGTTCTTGTTTGGTTGCTGAGTAATTAGATATTTAGTTTTGAATTTCCACTTAGTAGAATGTCAATTAGAGATTTAGGTTTTTGATTTGTCGAACAGGTATATGTAAAAATGTACTCGAAATATTGCAATTTTTTTCTTCTTCTAATATCTGGTTTCTGTTATTTGTTACAAGGAAGGAATTGCAGTTTGAAGCAGTGAAAAATTTAGATTTACACTGAATTTCTATATTTTGAGCCTCGGCTGATTGCTATCTCACTATATGCCTTTTTGTTTTGGTAGATTAAATCTCAATTAGGGGATTCCTATTTTCTTCTTTCTGATCCAGACATGTCTGGATCACCTCCCAGGAGAGCTCCGCCACCAATTGATGTGAACCGAACTGCTGATAACGCATCATATTCATCTAGACAGCCGGATCCTTTGATTGTTGAGAACATTGGAGCATCTATGGATAACTTTAGTCCTAAATACAATGCGACAACATGCACACCTTTGTCACAAGTAGAGGATGTAAACATTCCTCCATTAGGATTACCTTGCTTGAACACAGGTATTGGTTGGTTTACTTTGAACTTTTCAGTACTTGGAAATATGGGTGAAGTAATCTCCTGTATAAAAAAAAATAATATATATATATATATATATATATATATATATTTGTGTTTTATGAATGCATGTATTTCTATCCTGAAGCGTGTTTTCATCTTTTGAGTACACTGATACATACGTTCAGGATTCTTGAAGGATTGTCTGATGATGACTTACAAGAATCAGCCTATGAAATATTGCTTTCATCTTTGGTTTTTTCTGGGTAAGCTTTCTTTCTTTCTTTGCATATGTGTGTGTGTGTGTGTGTGTGTGTGATTAGTATGCATTCTCTCTCTTGCGTTCTCAATCTGTCACTCTTGCCCTCTATATAACTAGGATTGAAGTACATACAGTTGAGGATAGAAGGAAAGAGAAGAGTTCTAAGTTTTTGTCAGGGTTAAAGACTAAAAGGGAGAAAATAAACCAACAATCTCAGGGTCGAGGGAGACATTCAGAGCTTGTAGACACCATTCGCATTCAGATGCAGGCAAGCTATAATGTCCTTTTCTTAACGAATGTTAGCTGCCATTCTTTATGTGCCTGAAAAATATCTTAAAGTTGACTTTCATAAAACACATGGAAGGATTTTGAAATGGTTGGTTCTGTATGAATGTCAACTGATTTTTATGTCAGAAATACATTTGTTTGCATTAGATGTATTACTGACCATATACGTTAATGGGTGACTATTGAATGACACATGGATCTTCATTTGTGTGTATGCATGGTAAATGCCAAATAATTGGTATGCATTTGAGCAGTTTGAACAAGCCACTGTTGCACTTTAAAACATGTTTGTATGTACTCTTAGTGCCTGGCTGGCAGTTTTTGATCCATCTCCAGTTTACATACTATTCTTTCCTTTCCTCTATTAGTTTTATTATTTTTGTTCTCAAGCTAAATTTTACCAAATTGTGAAATCATTAGATAGAAGTTTTGTTGTGTCATTAAATACATTTTTATTTGTCAATTTTTTAACTTTATCCTTTTTGATGTTATTATTTTCACTTAATCCTCCCACTTTAAGAATGTGATAAAATGAAAGAAAGGCTCTTTTGATTTCAATTATTTTATACATAGATTTTTCATAAAATACTGAGTCTTTGTGTCTCTGTGCAGTGCTGCAATCAATAAATTAGCTAAGTGAAAAGTATTATGTTTCTCACTTCAATTTGCTTACTTTAATTGTTTAACCATTGCTTCAACCAAAGAGGTAAGTTGTTACTTTTTTGATAGATTTCAGAAGCAATGGATGCATGCATAAGACAGAGATTGACACAACTGGCTGGCAGGAGAATTTGGGAATCAATTGATATTCCTAAAATCTCATTGGGACTTTTGAATAGCGTATTCAAGTCTGATTTTCTTAATGAAAAGTCTTATATACATTGGAAGAGTAGACAGGTATTGCTTAACTTTGCCTAATGTTTTATTATAAATCCTTTGCGTAGTAGAACAGGTTGAATTATCTATATACACTATTGTTTGGCATAAAGAATTCACGTTTCCCACATGTTTGAGAATCAACTAAACTTCACACCCTTGCTTTAGTTTTGCGTGAATACATAGATCAGGATTTATTGGAGATTGAAACAACCTCAGCAATTTCATTATGTGTTTGGATAGTGAATTTGACACTTCACAATCTTGTAAGTGATGGTGACACCTGGCCATAACCCACTATGTGGCCAAACTTCACAATCCTGGATAGACAAACTAGATGTTTGCAACAGGAAAATAAAAGATAGATGACCTAGTGTGAATGATTGCAACCCCAGGTGTGATGTCCCTCAAAATGGGCATTTCACTGTAGACGTTTTTTCCCCTAGATAGATGGTTTTACATGGGAGTCGCCACTTATTTAATTAAAAATGTGTTATAAAATTGGGTGTCTACACCTAGACTTGCTTGGAGTCAACACGAAATGAAAGAAAACCTCTAAGAATTAGCACCTACAGTTAGCTGGAGTTGGCATTGGTCCATGGAGGGATTTTGATTCATCATATAAATCCTTCATAGAAGTTTAGCTCTAAACAGGTTTGGAGCTATCTCCCTCTAACCCACTATGTGGAGATTGAAGAGACCATTCATGTGTAAATTTAGTTATATGACTTTTTAATAAGTCATGTGACTTGTTTAAATAATACACATGGATAGTCTTATAACTCGCTACATAGTGGATTGAAAGAGATAACTCCAAACCAGTTTGGAGCTAACTTTGTTTTTACAAAAATAACGTTGTTTCTAGGAATAATATACTAATAACCTACTAAACTATTGGGGCCTAAAATAAAGATACATTTGGCCTTTTTTTTTTTTTTTCTTTCTTCTTTTCTTTTATAAGTAAGAAAGATGTATATTCAAAAGGCTACTTTATGCATGAAAAGCACAAAGCAAACCAAAATTTACAAAGAAAAGAAAGAAACATAAAAGGGAAAAAAACCAAGAAGAAAACTAATTACAAAAGAGGACAAAGGAATGAAGGGAGAAAATCACTAGATGTGAGTTCCTAAGCCCGAGACTAGTCTAATAGTGATACACTAAAAGAAGCAAGTAACTGACCTCTGGAGTTATTCAAGTCCTCAAAAGTCTGTCGATTGCGCTCCTTCCAAAGACACCACAATAAGCACAAAGGAACTAAATTCCAAATTTTAGACAAGTGCTTGCTCCACTAATTCCACCAACCAAAGTAGATCTGGAACTGTTTTTGGTAAGACTCATGAAGTCCCAAAAGATTTAAAAATAAAACTCCACAACCGATGAGCCTTCTCACAATGAAGCAGTGAGTGATCCACAATCTTCCCAGAACGACAACACATAATGCACCAATTAACAAATCAAAACTCCTAAGTTTCAAATTGTCACCCGTGATAATCTTGTTCCAAGCTATAGTGCAAACGAAGAAGGAAACAAACCAATAGGCCTTAACTATCCAAATACCCTTCCAGGGAAAGACAACGGAAGAAGAATCTTGCAACTTATTATAAAATGAACGGATCGCAAAATCCCCATTAGGCTTCAACTTCCATATCATCTGGTCCCAAATATGCGTTGAAGGAAATATTGGATCCCAAGATATGAAATAAAATAATACTAGATTAAAATAGTTTCCTCTTTAACTCTCACGTATAAGCTGGTAGTGCTTTGATTTCAACTGTTTAGTCCTGATAAAAAGAAAAAACAAAATGAAAAAGCAATGTTTTCTGTGTGGAGGATAGTTCCTCCAACTCACTATGCGGCAATTTCAAAGACTATCTATGTGTACTTTTAGTCGTGTGGTCTTCTTTAAAGTCATTTGACTTGTTTAAATGATTTAATGAATCATGATATATAATACTTGTGCACGATCTTTTAAACTGTCATGCAATTCCTCCAACCTGGTTTGGAGGAAAACTTTGTTTGATAAAAAATATGGTGTTCAATTATTTAAGCCAAAATAAATAGTAAGAATCTTAACTATGTGAGATTATGAATATAATAATGAACACTGTAGCTGGTGTTCCTGTAGTTCTCCAGATGTCTTTATGCTAGACTATTATTTATCCAAAAAGAAGTCGTTATATTGACTGACTGACAATATTGTTTGCATCCATTTTATAGGCAAGTATCTTAGAAGAGCTTCTTTACTTCTCTGCTAATCTTGAAGCATATGAACGTGAAACCATTAAAAGCTCTCTCTCAAAGATCAGAAATTCTAAGGTATCATGTTTTGAGTTTGTTTATCAAAAAATGTTTTGAGTTTGGTATAATTTTTGTATCAGCTGCTCTGATTTTTTTTTTTTTTTTTTTTTTTTTCTGTATTTTTCATAAACTCTAATAATGGATCATTGGTCTGTTGGATATTGTAGGAGTGGGACATCACAATGTCCCCTTCTGAACGGGCTGAGGTTCTGTTGCCTATCACACAAGTGGAATTAAAGTTGTCGTCTCTGTCGGGAAAATTTAGTATCCAGGGTGAAACCTATTGTTGGACTGCTGGTTATCACTTGAACGTTAGACTTTATGAGAAGTTACTTTTTGGTGTGTTTGATGTTCTTGATGAAGGCCAGTTCATAGAGGTATATGTTTTCTTATATTAATTTCAATTAAGTGGTTTTGTGACGTAGTTTAACTTTTAATGATGTTCAGTTTGCTACTTGTGCTTAGGAATCTAATGAACTGCTGATGCTTAACAAATTGACCTGGTGTATTTTAGGCATCACACAGAAAATGCATAATGCATTATATGGGTGGGTCCTTTTCCAGCAGGTAACATAATCTCAACAGCCTTTAATGTTCATGGATTTGTTGATGTAGCCATTTGACTGGTTTCTTTAGTCATTGTTTTGTGATAGTAATAATTTATTTTTATAGTGGTTTACCTTGTTGTGTAGTTCAGATTTGTTCGATCTTTTTTTTTGATAGGTAATAAGACTTTTATTGAAAAATTGAACATCATGTTCACGATGGTGAACACTTTGAACAATGAAACAAATACAAGAAGATCAAGAGCTAAAAGAAATAGAAACTAAAAAATCAGCTACAGCAGTACAATTCGTACACCCCCAAATACGAGCCCAAAGAAACAAAGTACGAAAAAGTAAACATTTTATGTGTTCCAAAGTTCTCGCCTTGTCTTCAAAAATGAGAGCATTACTTTCCTGCCAGACTAACCACATTAAACATGCCGGGACCATGTTCCAAATGATTGAAAGATGCTTTCCAAACCAGTTTCTCCAAATAAAGAAAAAAGATTTCACTGACCTTGGCATGACCCATTGGATCCCAAACATTGCAAAAACTTCACACCATAAAGCATGAGAGAACTTACAATGAAGAAGGTGGTCCACTGATTCCCCATCACAACAACACAAGCAACACCGATTAACCAAAAACTGACCTTTCTTAATAAGGTTGTCAATGGTGAGTATCCCATCATTAGCTGCTGTCCATAAGAAAAAAGACACCCGTTTAGGCACCTTAGTGCGCCATATACACTCCCAAGGAAAGGCATCAGTAGGAGGACTAGATAATAGCTTATAAAAAGAGCGCACATCAAAAACACCAGATGTAGTCAATCTCCAAACCAACTGATCATCCCCTTCACCCCTCGGCATAGAGGAATAAATAAACTCAAAGAATGAGTAGATAGTGGTTGCTTGCCAATCCTGAGGACCATGACGAAACAATAAGTTCCAGCTCCTACCTCCTTCTGAATTTGTTACAATCACGTCAGAGACATATACTTCTTTAGAAATAGAGCAATCATACATGGAAGGGAAGAGTTCCTTCAAAGGAGTAGGCCCACACCATGGGTCATGCCAAAAACTAACACGGCTACCCTCCCCCACATTAAACAAAATCTAGCTAAAGAACTTCTCTGATCCTTCTTTAATACTCCTCCATATCCCACACCCGTGAGCACCTCTTACCCCTCTAGTGCACCAGCCTCCTCTTGCCTCTCCATATTTGTCTGCTATAACCTGACGCCATAATCTATGATTTTCTTTTCCAAACCGCCACAACCACTTCCCAAGCAAAGCCTTATTAAATAGCCCAACACTTTGGATTCCCAAACTGCCACATTCAACTGGCAAGCATACCTTATCCCAAGCAACTAAAGGATATTTAAACACATCCTCTGAGGCCCCCCAAAGGAAATTCCTCTGAATTCTTTCAATTCTTGTAGCCAAAGCCTGAGGAATGGTAAACAACGATAAAAAGTAGGTGGGAAGACTCGATAGGATACTTTTTAACAAAATAAGCCTACCTCCTTTAGACAAATATAGTCTTTTCCGTCCAGCCAACCTTTTCTCCATCTTTTCAATAATAGGATTCCAAATTGATGAATCCTTGTAGTGTGCCCCAAGAGGCATACCCAAATATCTCATAGGCAGAGTGCCCACCTTGCAGCAAAGGATATGGGCCAAACCATTCAAATCCCCAACATCGCCAACAGGAACAATCTCACTCTTGCCTACATTAACTTTCAGGCCTGTAATAGCTTCAAAGAAGATCAACACCATCCGCACGTATAATAATTGTTCCCTAGAAGCATCACAAAACAATACAGTATCATCAGCAAAAAGAAGGTGAGAAATATGGATACCCCCATGTCTATGTGATCCCGCTTTAAATCCATAAAGAAAACCACCATTTTCTGTCCTCTTCAACAGTCTACTCAACACTTCCATAATCATTAGAAATAAAAGTGGAGACAGAGGATCCCCTTGGCGAAGACCACGAGAACTACCAAAAAAACCTGCAGGGGATCCAAACCAAAACAGAGAATTTAACTGTAGAGATGCACGCCTTAATCCACCTACTCCACCTTGCCCCAAAGCCCATCTTTTCCATAAGGTAAAATAGTGCATTCCAATTCACATGATCATAAGCCTTCTCAATGTCCAGCTTTATTATAACACCAGGAATACCACTCTTCAACCTGCTATCTAAACATTCATTAGCAATAAGAACCGAATCGAGGTTTTGTCTCCCTCCCACAAAAGAATTTTGAGAGTCAGATATCAATTTATCCAAAACTCCTCGAAACCTATGAGCCAACACCCTAGCCAACAGTTTATAAAGGCTGCCCACAAGACTAATGGGGCGAAAGTCTTTGATATTAACTGCATTAGTCTTCTTGGGGATCAAACACAGAAATGTGGCATTCAGAGATTTCTCAAAAACACACTGACTGTGAAAATCTTTGAAGAAGGCCAATATATCCCCTTCTAAAACACTCCAGCATTTCTGAAAGAATGCCATAGTAAACCCATCTGGCCCAGGGGCCTTATCACCTTCCGCCTCCTTGAGGGCCTCAATAATCTCCTCTTTCTCGAACTCTCTCTCCAACATAGACCTTTCAGATTCGTCTAGGCAAGCAAACTCTAACCCATCAATAGTAGGTCTCCAAGTTTCCGGTTCCTGATATAATCTCTTGTAAAAATCCACCACTTGATCCGTAACATCTGACTCCTCCTCAAAGAGAAAGCCATCCACCTCCACACCCCTAATCTGATTGGTTCGCCTATGGGAATTAGCAATTCTATGAAAGTATCTTGTGTTGTTATCACCTTCTTTGATAAAAAAAGCCTTTGACTTCTGCCTCCAAGAAATCTCTTCCAAGGAAGCCAGAAAATCTATATCAGATTTAACCACCAACCTTCTAGCCCTATCCTCTTGAGTCAACATCTGCAACTCTTCTCTCAAGTCAAGGTCTAAGAGCTCAGTCAAAAGACTCTTTTTCCTAAAAGCTACATCTCCAAAAACATGCTTGTTCCAATGCTTCAAATCCCTTTTAAGGGCTTTCAATTTACAAGCTAAAACGTAACTTGGAGGTCCCAGGAAATGATAACCATTCCACCAATGACGAACCTTATCCACAAAACCCTCCACCTTTAACCACATATTTTCAAATCCAAAAGGGCTCTTTCCCCTTGACAAAACACCTGCCTCAACTAGCAAAGGACAATGATCCGACACCACCCTAAGGAGATCTGCTGTCATCAAAACTCTATCTAGTCTGGACATAGAAGGACTATCAGAGTCTCGAAACCAAGTATATTCACCTCCTACCAAAGGCAAATCAATCAGCGAATGTTTAGCAATGAAATCCGATAATTTAAACATAGCTGGACTAAAAGAGTTACAGCCAAGTCTCTCAGCCAGGTAACGGATAGCATTGAAATCTCCCAACAAGCACCAAGCCCCAGCCCACCGTGATCTCACTAAGTCTAATTCTGCCCACATAGCATCTCTAAGACTTCCATCAGTTGGTCTATACACCCCTGAACAAATCCATTCAAAGCCATCTGCCACACCCTTTAACGCAACAGAAATTGAAAAACTTCCAACCACTGAATCTACTCTCTCAAAAACCCTTTTATCCCACATCAAAATGACACCCCCAGCTGTATGTATGGCGTCTAAAGCCCCCCAATCTACAAAAGGGCTACCCCAGAGACTTTTAACCATGCTAGAGCTGGTGCTATCTAGTTTAGATTCTTGAACGCATACGATATCACACTTCCATTCCCATAAAATGTTCTTCACAACATCTCTCTTATGAGGATTATTCAAACCCCTCACATTCCATGACAGCATTTTTAAATTCATTTACCAACAGACGAACCCAAATTAGAGGATTTCAAACTGCCTCTAGAACCTCTACCAGACTGTCCATCGTAATTAATAGATGAAAACAAATTTCTTAACTCCCTCAACCCTTTTTGGTTTGAATTGCTTACCCGACGAGTAGTAACAGCAGTTGCTTGCTGCTCCCAAACCCTCTCAAGTTTTTGGAAAAAATTAATACACTGTCTCTCACAACAATCAATTGGGAAACCCACATAAGTACTAAAATCTCTAATCTTCCTACTCACCCATTCTGATGGCTCCATAACCTCTTCCATTGAAACCCCATCCGAACCATCTTCCATAGAGACAAGATCAAAAGAACCATTTGGGTCCCACAGAGCCAGAGGTGTAATGATCTCAGGGTTAACAGCCTCCTCACCCTTACCCGAAGGCAAAGTAGCATCCCAAATCAGTCTAGGAACCTCAGAGTCATCCAAACCACGACCCACCTCAGAAATAGGAACTCTGAACCTGAGTTGGGCACCCAGATTTAACACCGGTTGTCGAACAAGCTCCATTAACTGTATCGGCAACTAAACACCCAGCCCCATGGTCCACGATTTGATCAGCGACAACAGGAGAGTGTGCTGGTTCTCTAACTACACTCAAACCTGCCTCCACATCAGTGCCGTGATCCTCTGAACTCGAAACATGTTCATAGGGCTTCAAATCAGTCACAAAAGGGCCACTGAGTCTCGCATCGGAGCTCTGGAACTCCCTGGACTCTTCCTTGTGAGTTGGTCCCTCATCGGAGTTCATATCGGCAACAGGGGAGCCACCCAGTCCCTCGCCAGAGCTTGGAATCTCCCCTTCTTCATCCTCGTGAGTTCCCAATCCTTCCCCAGTCACCCACTCCGAAATTTGCAAGTCATCGGACCCATCTCCTATATATATGTGTCTTGAGATGTCCAAAGAGGGCTGGCCCGACCCATTCTCTTGACTGGGCTGGTGGGCTTGATCAGGTCTGCCTACAGTGGTCTGAAACTTACCCCAAGAAACAGTCTGCTTACCCTCACCCATTAAATCAATAGTTATTTTTAAACAAAAGTGGGCCTGGGTCCATTTTAAATGACTTAAACGGACTGGCCTACCAGCTGTTGACACACTAGCAGATCTTACCTTTTTGGAAACATCATCAAATCCCCCCAAAGACTCAAACTGATTACGCTGACCAGTTATATTTGGAAGATATTTCACAAAACGTAAATTACTCCCTTTATTTTCGCGGCCATTTAATTTTTTCCAAACTTAGGGATTTTGCATGTCACCTGCTTTTTCAAACTCTCTGCCTCTGGCCACCACCTTCTCCACCGGTCCAGCATTCGACTTCCCCAAATAATAGTCACGTAATCTTCTTCCAAACAAAGTCCAACCACCTATCTTAGTCCCCTCTGGAACACGTAGGCAACCCCTTCTTGGACCATTGTGGTATTCAGATATTTCCACAAATAAGCCGCCCTTGTTAAATCTACTGGCAAACTCCAAAAGTTTAGAATTCTCACGTAAACGTTTGAAAAAAGGTTGTTTTCGAAAGTCCCACTGATCTAGATCTGCTAAACAAGCAATAATCCAATCCAAACCCAAACGACCCACCCTAATGGAGCCATGGAACTTACCCCGTTGTTCATGAATAGCATAGGAATCTATCCTACCACCATCAAAAGCTAAAGAAAAAACCTTTGAATCAATATGAAATACAGCTGAAATCCTCTCTAACCCTCCTGACTGTGGTTTAGGCTTGGGTTGTTGAGGTTTAGGTGGCTGTGTGGGAGTAACAATGGGTTGTAATGTTGAGGGATGTGACAAGTTAGGTGGCTGTGTGGGAGTACTGGTGAGCTTGGGTTGTAAGTTTGAGTGAGGGGAAGTTATGGGGACAGGTATCAAGGAGGGTGGTGGTGGTCCTTGGCCAAAGGTCGGCCAAAAAAATTGTGGTGGTGTGAAAAAAGGTAAAGGGGGGTGATACGGATTGTAGGGTTGGCATGTTGGTAGGGGCTGTGGTGGTAGTGAAGGTGTATATGGATGTCTGAGTTGGGCAGGCTGTGGTGGAGGGGGGTGTGGATATGGTGGTGGTGATATAAGGGTGGGGCAAGGTGGTAGAGAGGTCATGGTAGGGAGGTCATGGTAAAAGCATGTGATTCTTTTAAAAGCATGTGATTCTTTTGTTCGATCTTTTATGGCCAGTGTGAGTTAATGTTGTAGTTTTGTTCATTTTCTTTATCTTATTAGAACTTGTAATCTTGAAAATTAAATAATTCCATAGGTGTTGTAAAATACACTTTCTGGTTCTAAGTGAAATTACAGTAGCTGATAAAATAATCTTGAGAGGGATGTCTAATGCTGAATTATAGTGCATCAAATAAATGCTAGTAGAATTCATGTCATACTAATTACGTATGTATCTGCAATATGGTTGTGGAGGGTAAGATCTCATATTCTTGTATACACTGTAAAATTTAGCAACAATTTTGTTAGTTGAAGGATAAAAGTATAAACACACCTTTTTGATCTGGTGTTGAAATGTTTCTCTATAGTTTTTGATTCCATATGTTAATTGTTTGATGGGACTGAACCATTTCTGAATTTCAGAGCAGTGGATTTTATGAAATATATTCACTACCTATATGGCTATATATATAAGACGGTCCTTAGTTACTCTCATTTTAATGCAGAATACCCTATAAGCTATATTTTCAAACTATACATATGTATGATTTTTAATATTTATCTAAGGCAATTTTCCCTATTGAAGTATGTAGGGACAAATGAGGCTATGCTATTAGAACATGCTCTCCATGAGTTGCAGAAAGTTTTGTCTGGTGACCATGCCGATCAGAAGGAAGAGCAGTACATGGATAGCCTAGCATGTTCAAGGCAATACAATGGCAGTGAAATAAAGTTAGGTTTGGTGCAGGCTGTTTTCTTCTCGATAAGCAGTTGGTGTGATGATAAGCTGCAAGATTATCACCTACATTTCAGTCGGGTAATACCTATTCCTCAATAGTTTTCTTATATAATATTCCATTGTTCAAATTTAAGTGACATTAAAAAAAAATTATGAGATTGTAACAATATGCAGTAAATGGCCTGTATTTCTTTGTTCTTTGCCTAATTTAGGTGTTTTCACTGAACTGTATTTTTATTTTTAACTTTTTTATTATTATTATTTTCTTCTGAATAATAGGTAGATTTGTATGCACATGTTCTTTATTGTTCACTGGCTTTTGTTGCATCCTTTGAAGTCCCTTATATACCTACACATTGTAAACTGTGTTCTTGTTCCTTTTTATTTTCAGAGAAGTTCTTCTCATTGTGAGATTATTGTTTCAGGAACCTACAAACTTCTCTAGGGTAATGAACTTGATGTCAGCAGTTGGAATTCTTACTTCTGGTGATTCTGGTGATATCAAGGTTCGTTTTGCTGCTGTGTAAGTTCACATTTATTTTGGTAGTTGAATCAATCATATACTAATTTCATGGCCTAACATATTTCTTTTTCTCCCCATGCTTGGTAAATATTTTCCAGTAATAGTTTATTTTTTCTTTTTCTTTCTTCGTGTGCCTTGTTGTAGAATCCCTGCACACACACCACCCCCCCGGGGGCACTTTGGCGTCTTTTAATATGCTAATTTGCCTATCTCTATCCTCTCTTCTTTTACCTTTCTGGTTGAGAATGAAAGTTCTAAATTGTGCTGACCTCATGATTTCAAAAATAATAATTTAGCAATTTGTTGGGTATCAACAACAGAAGATGATAGATTCTTGATAGGAAGGGCCATTTCTGAGTTAATCTTTTGTTCAAACTCTAGCGGAGAATGTTGCAGCATTTCATCCTTGTCATTGGAATTTGGGATTTTTGTATGATTGTATAGATGCTCTAGGCAGTGTTCACTGTTCATGGTAATTCATTTTTGGATTTTCTTGTTCTTTTAAACTTCAGAGTGTAATTTCTAGGAGGAAACTTTGCATGCTGCCACTGAACTTCTTTTTTTTTTTTTTTTGGGGGGGGGGGGGGGGGTGTAAATATAATAATTTTATTTTTGATAATTTAGTAGTTGGGAGAGGGGAAATTTGAACCCTGGATATCTTTGTTGGAAAAGCCAGGAGGTGCCAATTGAGTTACAAGGCTTTTGGCGTAATATAATATATTTATTACTTGTGAAAGAATTGTTGCAGCTTGCTTTGCTGCATAGGCTCTTAATGGTCAGTAAGTTAGACCTATAGAGGCCTGGCCTTGGTTAGCTGATTTTCCGTGTTTGTATTCTGAGGCTGTTGCTTATCTCTTTGTTATTGTCATGCTGTTGCTAGATTGTGTGTGTGTTTTGGCTATTTAGGCATTTCTTGTTCTCTTCCCATTGGTTCAAGGACCTTGTTGGTATTTTTGCCAATTGGAACCAATCCTTAGCGGGCTTGTTTGGATTGTTTTGTTTCCTAGATGATGGTGGGTTGACTTGGGGCCTTTTGGGGTTTAAGTGCATTAAATCAAGGTTGGATTGTAGTATTTGAAGGCAGGATGAATTTTTGGAGACAAGAAAAAGGAAGAGGAAAAGGATTGCATTACACATTCTCAAGGGAATTATTATTGTGAAATTCTTATAAAATCTTTTTTTTTTCTTCTAAATGACATGGAACCCCGCGAAGGTAGGGCCTTTTGGACCTCATCCTTGGGGAGAAAACCACGGATACACAACCCACCCGCCAGATGTGTGTATTAGTAATCTAGGGGAACTCCTAGAGTGGATCAAACCCAAGATGTCTAGGCCTACAGCTCATCCCAAGCCTCCAACCACTAAGTTGCACCTTGATGGGTTTCTTATAAAACTTGTTCGCCATGTAGCTTAAACCATTTAGTTTAAAAAGTTACTTAAATGTTTATCTAAAATTCAATGTAATCCTAATATGACTTGGACTTAATGGACTTTGATTACTAAGCCCAAACTAAATACCTAATAATCTACAAATACCCATTGCATGGTAAAACACAAAATAAGACCTAGTAGATCAAAACAAAAGCCTATACCTGAAACCTGAGAATTATAAAAATACCCCAAATACTTTTTCATTAATGCTAACAAATCTCTTTAAAAGAGTACGAAGGGGCACAGCCCACGTTCACGGGAAGTAACAAGAGATACACCAAAGTCTCAAGAATATGTTAAAATATTTTGAAAGATAAAAAAACAAAATAAAATAAAACAAGCATCTCACTGCTCAGTTTTTAGCAAAACAGTTAATAGTGATTGTAGCTGTACAGACTCATATGGTAAAGTGTTTTTTTTTTTTTTAATTATTATTTTTTATCTACTTGTTCTGCTGTTGCTGGGAAGTAGTTGCATATTTTGTCTCATTGACTAAGACCATTGGAGCAATTCTTCATATTTACTCTATGCAGTTAATCAGGTTGGATGATTCAAATGAGCATGCAACTAGAAAACTCAAAACATATGTGGAGAGATCAATCAGAGCTGCATACAGGCGGGTGAGTCAGATTTATCATTTCACCTGAATTTTTGCTTCTTGATGTTCGTATATGTTATGCTCACCACGTTTCTGTTAGATAAAGTTGTTTTGATTATAATGCTAGGTAGCAAGCGCTATAGATCTTGAATCTAAAGTGTTAGGGACGCATCCTTTGGCCCTGCTTGCAAATGAGCTAAGATTGATTGCTCAGAGAGAGTTCAGTGTGTTCTTCCCAGTGCTACATCGTTGGTGTCCTGAATCTGGGATGATTGCAGCCATGCGACTACACCAAATTTATGGGGAAAGACTGGTTGGTTTCTCTAATTTTCTAATGATAATCATTCTCACACTTTGCAGCTGGTTTATCTTCACTAATTTTCTGTACCTTTTTTCGGCTATGGTGTTTAACACTGTAGAAACCGTTTCTCAAGGGAGTGTCATCTCTTTCTGAAGATGTCAGATTGGTGCTTCCAGCTGCTCATTTGTTGGATGACGACCTAACTCAGCTGTATATTTCTGCTTGTGAAGAAAACAGGCAGCATCACCATCTCAACCAAGATCTGAACCATTATCCGGTTTGATTCTCTTTTCTTTAAAAATGGGAGAAATGTTGGTATCTTGATATTGAGTGTAAATATACATAATATACTATCAGAACTTTATAGGAATGGTTCTTTTCATATCGTGTTCATTGTTTGATGCCCTTTGGTTAAGAAACTGCTATATTAGTCTGTCATCCATGTTCATTACCATAGGCACTAATTACATGTGTTTCTGAAATTCACTAAATATTGTTACAATTAAAAAAAAAAAAAAAAAAAAATCTTTCCCATCTGGCATATGTTTACTGCTTTCCTTTTATTTTTTATGCAATGATGAAAATAAGGTGATGATGCTGTTCTGGGGGTTAATTATTTAATTAATAGATGACTTTTTTTTACATGTAAAATAGATGAGCTTATATCAAGCAGCACAATTTTCATTGTGCATTTTACATGCTTCTTTTCCATTTAACCTGCATGTTGGATCTCATATATTCTCAAAACAGAGAGGTTTTGAGATGATCATTCTGTTCTGGGACTAATACACTCATACTCTGGAACTGGATTGCATTAGAGACAATGTTTATTGTGTGTTACTTTTGCTCTCGAGTCAATGTTGGAGTTCAAATGGTGTCCATGCTGGAGCTCATAATTGTAACATGATAGTGTTTTTTTTGTTACAAAGTTCTTGTTGGAGGATTGGGTTGGTAAATAGAGGAGCTTTTTTGGCATGGAATTTAGCCCCCTTGTGTTTACTGTTTGTTGTGCTGAAGTCCTTGCGTACATAGAGTTTCCCCTCCATATCAATTAAAGTCATTACTTATCAAAAGAAATTTTACTTTGTAAGAGATGCTTTGTGTACTTCAGCATGATCTAGATTAAAAAAAGTGAGATAATTAGCTGGTTGTCCCTTTCCTTTGCAGATTGGAGAAGTTGCTAAACCAATAATTCTTGATTGGGTGATTGCTCAGAATTCACGTATCCTGGAATGGACTGGACGTGTGTTTGATCTTGAGGTTGGCTCCAATTTATGCTAAGTAATTTGATGTCATGTTTACTTTCCTTATATAATCTGGCAATCATCTGGTTTAATGTTATTTTAAGAAGGAAGTGCTAAGAAGGGAAGACAAAAAATAGTACAAGAAAGAACTATGTTTTTAGTGGTGTAGTTTTGGATATCATCTGTATTTTTTTGCATAATTTCTTGCCAAACTAATTTTGAGTTTTTTCTTGTGCAGGAGTGGGAGCCTTTATCATCTCAGCAGAGAATGGCAACATCTATAGTTGAAGTGTTTAGGATCATAGAGGAGGTGGATATTATTCCTGTGACAATAATTTGGTGTATCTTATAAAAAATATTTAAAGAAAAAATACTAGATATTGCTTTTTTCATGATATTATGCAAGATTGTTTTTGAAATATATAGCATGACATTTGAGTAGCTTTATGTAGGCTGCATCAACTTGCAGGCGTGTGTTTCGCTTCACTTTGAAATTTCTATCTTCATGTTCTAGTGACCATTTAAAAATTTTTGAATTTGGGTTATTTTTATTGCATTTTTGTTTGCTTACTTATAAATTTATCATAGAGCTGCTTGTGGAGATGTTTCATTTCACAGTCCTTATATCCAACATCACTTGCAGACTGTGGATCAATTCTTTGGCTTGAATCTTTCAATGGATATCACACATTTACAAGCTCTGCTATCTATTATTTTTCACAGTCTGGATGCCTATTTGCTAAAATTGCTCAACCAGCTAGGTAAAGTGTACATTCATCTTCCAGCATATTTAAGATTGGGCATATTGCTTGTTTTTTGTACTTGCTTTGGTAGTGCTTGCCTTGTAGTGTACAGTTGTGACTAATTCTAAAGAGGCATTCATCTTTTTTTGTTTGGATTTGCTTTTCTGTTGATTGTGTTAAGTCATTGGGTGAAGGTCTCCATATGGTCTTATACTAGAAAATTTGTTGCATAAATCCCGATGTAGGCATCTATAATACTATAACATAATGATGATGATAGAGAAGTTGTAGGTGTAACAATTGTATACTTCACATTTACTTGGGTTGTGCCCAATGAAATTAATTACTTATAAAAATAGCCAATGAGCTCTAGCTCAATTGGCAAGTGTTAGTGGAGTGTGATGTCCGGGTTCAAAATCCACCGGATGCATGTGTAAATTACCTATAAAAAGAAAAAGAAAACTTATAAAAAATGATGATGCTAGAAAAATTACCCGAGTTTATTGACTTTTGTAATTTTAGATCCTAGCTTGTTGCGCTGTTAATATACTGCCAGTGTACTTTTTTTTTTTCATTAATAAATTTTTATTATCTATCAAAAAAAAAAAAAAAAAGAAAAAGAAAAAGAAATCAAAATGAAAATCTTTATCAAAATTTCGGTAATTGTGATTCAGGGTTTTGATAGAGTTCCCTTGCTTGTTTACAGAATAAAATGGAATCCAGTTTGATATACATGGGCCGCTTTTAATTCCAATGGCTGCCAGTTGGACTGCCTTGTCTTTTTGCAGACTTAGGCATCCTCAGTTGAATTACAATTTTGACCATTTTAAAAATCAAATCCAATGCCTTATGGGTGGGGAATGCAATTAAATTTTAAACTGCTCTCGTTTAATTGGCACCGGAAGAGTTACATTTTGCTTATTCAACATCCTTGTTGTTCCATTGTAAATGCTTTTTTCATGGTATGAGGAGATCTTCACATTCTGTGTGGTATTCTTGAAATTCGTTATGAGGTTTATATTACTCATGAATTCATCAAATGTTCTGGTCATAGGGTCTCATCTTTGCTGGGGATTTTAGGGGTTATAATGTGCCCCTCTGATCATCAGCCTCACATTCTCTTGGATGATCAAATTTTCATATCTCCCACTAGTTATTCAATAATTTCTGAGCAATTGACAAGTTTTTAGGACAAGTTTTTTTTTTAATCTTATCTTATCAAATTCAAGTTGATCAATGTGATGGTTCTCTTGGAAAAATCTATTTTAGAGTTGGATTTTGATCATAGTGCATTTAATACTGCAGTTGATAAGAATCATCTATATCCTCTGGCTCCTTCTTTGACTCGTTATGAGGAGACAGTTATTCCAATAATGAAAAAGAAGGTACTAGAGCATAAACTTTTGGAGGATGGTGTGTGCAACAAATTGAATGAATTGACAGTATCCAAACTCTGTGTCAGACTAAACACTCTTAAAGTAAGTACAACTCTGGATTTATAAATAGAGATGATCCTATATTTCATATCATTGATTATGCAGGGCCAATTAGAAAAGTGTTTGTTCAGATGGATATATATGAAATTCTCAATTTTTACTTGTAATAGCCATTTCATTGATGATGAAAATTCGATCAACCAAAGTGTAAAACATTTGTGAAGTATTTTCAGAATTCTCAATTTTTTACTTGTAATTGCTATTTCTTTGACGATGATAATTCAACCAACCAAAATGGAAAATATTTGTGAAGTATTTTCAGAAAATGTGTAAAATTTGGAAGAAGTTTGGAAATACAGTAGTATCACATATTATAACTCTTCTGATCTGTTTTTAAGAATTATTTATTGAATTTTTATTCTTCTTGTGGCTTTGATAGTTACCACTGAGTAAAAACTAAAAAGTGAGTTAAATTATTCCAAAAAAATAAATTAAAAATAATCTAGCATATAAACAAATTTATTTGCAAGTAACATATCACCAGATACTGATTTTATCTCCCCAAATTATATTTTGTTTCTTCCTGCAGTATATTCAGAAACAAATAGGAGTACTAGAAGATGGCATTAGAAAGTCGTGGGCACTTATCAGACCATCAGTTGCTCAAAGACGGGGTAAGTTCTTTTTAATTGTGGTTGGATCCGTTGGAAAACCTAGCATTTCATAATTTCCTTGATTTTGTATATGTGTTGTTTGTGCAAGATGGAAATCCCAGACACAAAAATGTAATTAACACTCCCCCTCCCCACACAAATGAAAAAAAAAAAAAAAAAGAGTGAACAAGATAGAATTTGCTTGGGGTTGCACAGTGTCCTCTTTGACCACAACTCCTCATAACTCATAAGTTTGGTTGTTTTCTCCTTCTGGATAGAATATCCATACATGTTTGTAATGGATGGCACATCGTGACAGGTTAGACTTGTATGAAATAGCATCAACCAGAGTGATGAGTTTAAAAACAGAAATCTTTTCCTTTTTTGCTCAGAATGTAAACTGAAGAGGGTTTGGTGTGGGGCTGTGATTCAAATCTTACTGATAATAAAATAAATAAATATTTTGCTTTTGAAGGTAGTAAGAAATTATTACATTTCTTTTTTCCTTCAAGATACTGTTGTTTGTTTTTTCCGTAATACTCTGTTCATGGTAGTGGTGTCTCAGACTTAAATGTGGTATTTTAGTCTTCTTGGATATGTATTTTTTACTATTTTGAAATGAAAATTGTTAAAAACTGGCATGTTGGATATATTTCATGCTTGACAATTCATCCAGCAAAAGAGGAGCCTCTGGAAACTTCAGAGAATTCTCTGCCATCATGTGGTGAAGCAGTTGATGAACTGTTTGTCACCACCTTTAACAGCATCAGGGATACTGCAACAGATTCTATCAACAAAATTTGTGACTTTACTGGTAAGTTATCAAATTCATTTGTCTTAACAAGCCTCTCTGTGCTGGAAATTTTTTATTTGATAGAAATAGGACTGCCTTGTTACATATACTTAATTACTTGGCTTTGGATGCTTATGTAGACAATTAGCCTAATTAGCCTAAAGTTTAATGTCTAGGTGCAAGAGTCATGTTCTGGGATCTTAGAGATGCATTTCCCTTTTCTTTATATCGTGGTAATGTTGAAGGTGCTCGCTTCGATGGTGTTCTTCCACAGATTGATACTGTAAGATATTGAAGTAAATTTTCTCTATGCGTGTGTATGTTAGTGTATACTAACTCTTGAAAGATGAGTTGTTGTGGTTGATTGTGTTTTCTTCTACCAAAATGTCTGTTGTTTACTGTGAAAGTGTTTTAGGGTTTAATAAGTCAACCCTAACACATTAAAATATTATTTATATATTAAGTACATGGTATTACTATTTCGCCCCTATTACTCATAACACTCCCCCTCAAGCTGGAGAGTATATATCGTACAATCCTAGCTTGTTACATAACAAACCCAAATGAGTTTTACATAAAGCTTTAGTAAACATATCAGCAATTTGGACTCTTGTAGAAACATATGGAGTAGCAATTACACCATCTTCTACTTTCTCTTGAGTAATATGACAATCTACTTCAATATGCTTGGTTCGCTCATGGAACACATGATTGGAGGCAATGTAAATTGTTGCTTGATTATCACAATGCATAGTCATAGGCAGCTTCACAATGAATCTTAATTCCTCAAGTAAATGCTCCAAGTAATCAGATTTCCTCCCAGAAAAGTGCAATACCCAGTAGTAGATTTTCTATTTGACGGTGATCCAGCCCAATCAGCACGATCTGGATCCTCTCCATTTCTATTTGAAATGGAGAGTGTCCATTTTATGGATAGGATTCGTTTGAAATAAATCTAAGGTCTGAAGCATGCCGCGTCAATTAAAATCCAACTAACTTAACTCAACAAGTTCAACCGGGGTTAGCTGTAGAGGTTAATACTGAGTTGCTACCACTTTACTCTTTTTTTTTTAAAAAAAAAAATACCTTGTCTCTTTGGATCTGGATGGTAAACAATAAACATAGAACAAAGCAACTGAATGATCAAAGAAGTATAATATTGTTCCTAGCAACTGGATTCTCTAACCTCACCAGGTGATACTAGTGAGAGAAAGATCAGGAAGCATGTTGTTCTTCCAACAAAATTTGATCCAGTTTTGCTTCAAGTCCCAAATAATCACAAATCTATTCACATAATCACACCGCAAGCAATTTCCAAATGACTACATCAATTACACGGTGATGATGCCACCTACATCAATTGCAGACCAAACCAACAACATTAATTTGATACTCATCAGAAGAGTGGTGTCGACAGATTCAAATCGAAAAGAAAGGGCCTTTTCTCTGGAGACGAGGAGGTTTTGGTGTCATGTTGAGTATGAGTCTGAGTGGTCATGACCGCCAAGTTCTCCATCTTGTAGCCCCTGTACTTCATCTCACCGGCAGAGGAGGTGAGGGAGGAGGGAGGATGAAGCCGAAGTTAGTCTTGGCTTTGGGACCACGGAGGCTGAGGGCAGCCTCATCATAGGCTAGAGCGGCTTCCTCCATCGTGTCAAAGGTGCCCAGCCACTCACGGGTCTTCTTCTAGGGGTTTCGGATTTCCGCCGCAAAATGGCCCCACTGCCTCTTTTAGATGCCTTTGTAGTGCGTCTGGTGCTTGGGAGGTGGCCATGTGGTGGTGACTGAAGAAGAGTCTAGGCGGAGGAGGGGAAGAACAACATGCTTCTTGATCTTTCTCTCACTAGTATCACTTGGTGAGGTTAGAGAATCCAGTTGCTAGGAACAATATTATACTTCTTTGATCATTCAGTTTTTTGTTCCATGTTTATTGTTCAGCATCCAGATCCAAAGAGACAAGGTATTTTAAAAAAAGAAAAAGTAAAGTGGTAGCAATTCAGTATTAACCTTTATAGCTAACCCCAGTTAAACTTGCTGAGTTAAGTCCATTGAATTTTAATTGATGTGGCATGCTTCAGACCTTAGATTTATTTCAAACTAATCCTGTCCATAAAATAGACACTCTCCATTTCAAATAGAAATGGAGAGGATTTGGACCCCAATCAGCATCAGTGTAGGCTTCTACCCGTAGGTGACCATTAGCTTTATACAAAAGACCACGACCTAGATGTGCTTTAAAATACCTCACAATTCGAATAACTGCCTCCCAATGTGGAAGGCGAGGATCTTTCATAAACTGGCTCAAAACACTAACTGCAAATGATATATCTGGGCGAGTAATTGTGAGATAATTTAGTTTACCAACCAAACGACGATAGCTCTTAGGATTAGATAACAGCTCCCCTTGATCTTCATACAATTTGACATTAGGATCCATAGGAGTCTCCATTGGTTTAGATCCTAACAAGCCAGTTTCTTCCAAAATATTCAACACACTTCCTTTGTGATAAATTGATGCCTTCTTTAGATCGTGCTACTTCAATACCTAAGAAATAACGAAGTTTACCCAGATCCTTAGTTTGAAAGGAGTTTTGAAGGTATCTTTTCAAATCATCAATGCCCTGCTTGTCATCTCCAGTTATTATAATATCATCAACATATACTATCAACAAAATCTTTCCTCTATCAGAGTTATAAGAATATATAGAGTGATCAGAATGGCAATGTCGCAATCCAAACTTTAACACTACTTCACTGAATTTATCAAACCAAGTTCTGGAAGATTGTTTAAGACCATAGATGGCCTTATGCAACCTACACACTTTTCCAGACTCCTCTTGAGCAACAAACCCAGGTGGTTGCTCCATATACACCCCTTCCTTCAAATCACCATTCAAGAAGGCATTTTTAAGATCTAACTGAAATAATGGCCAACCCAAATTAGCAGCCAAGGAGATCAAAATCCGGACAGAAGAAATTTTAGTAATAGGTGAGAATGTCTCGGCATAGTCAACATCGTATGTTTGGGTATACCCTTTGGCAACCAAGCAAGCCTTCAAACGCTCAATAGAACCATCAGGCAAATACTTCACAGTATACACTCAATGACAACCAACAATAGTTTTCCTTGGAGGACGAGTAACTAAAGACCAAGTAGCATTTTCAGACAGGGCAGACATTTCTGCCTTCATAGCAGATTTCCAACCAGAGATGGACATAGCCTCTTGGACAAACTTAGAAACAACAGTAGAACTCAAGGATGCGGTAAAGGCATGAAGAGATGAAGACAAGTGACCATAAGAGACAAATTGAGAGATAGGGTGAAAGGTACAAGAACGCTTACCTTTGTGCAAAGCAATTGGAAGAGAGGCAGGATCAGGAGTCGGATCACTAGGCGGGGTAGAGGTCTCTGTTGGAGGTTTCTGCCGACGACAATATACCTGGAGTGGGTTTTGAGGAGATTCAATAGGAGACACAGGTGGTAGGAGAGGAAGACAAGGAGGAGAACTGTCACTAGCAACCGAAGGAGAGAAATATGACTGAGATTCATCAAATGTGACATCAGCACTAATGAAACGATGCTGAAGAGTAGGTGAGAAACATTGGTATCCTTTCTGAGTACGAGAATACTCAAGAAAAACACATTTAATGGATCTAGGATCAAGTTTGTCACTCCCTCGACCTAAGATATGAACATAGCACACACAACCAAATATCTTAGGATGTAGATGAAACAAAGGTGCATCAGGAGAGAGCACAGTATAAGGGATCTAACCAACTAGAACAGTGAAAAGCATACGATTAATTAGGTAATAGGCAGTGAGAACAGCATCACTCCAATACGATTTGGGAACATGCATATGAAACTTTAAGGCACGAGTGACCTCTAACAAATGACGCATTTTGCGTTCAGCAACACCATTTTGTTGTGGAATATGGGGGCATGAAGATTGGTGAATTATACCATGATCATCAAAAAATTGAGACAAAGATGTATGAAAATATTCACGAGCATTATCAGACCGAAAAATACGAACTGAAGCATTAAACTGAGTCTTTATTTCCATATAAATTGATTTGAAAATTGAGTACAATTCAGACCTTTCTTTCATAAGATAAAGATAGGTGACTCTAGAATAATCATCGACAAAAATAACAAAATATCTAAATCTCAACAATGAGGGAGTGTTTATTGGACCCCAAATATCAGAATGAACTAATTGAAAAGGACTACTAACACGACTCTCACGCCACCCTATGGTGTTTACCCAACTGACATGCTTCACAATGTAAAGACTCAATTTGATGACACGACAGAACTAATGACTTCAAATTCTTGAGAGATGGATGACTAAGGCGACAATGATGCTGAAGAGGCGAGATAGACAAGTGAGAAGCCACTAAACGGGAAGAACCACATCGATCCAGGTAATAAAGTCCACCGGCTTCATGTCCTCCACCAATAATCTTTCCCGTCTTGAGATCCTGAAAGATACAATGAGTGGATAAAAAAAATGGCAGCACAATTCAAAATTTTAGTAAGCTTATTAATTGACAAAAGGTTAAAAGGAAAATGAGGAATATATAAAACAGAAGAGAGAGAGATTAGGACTGAGATTGGCAGTGCCCAAACCAGAAATTGTAGTGGCTGAGCCATCTGCCAATGTAACATTGGGAAGACTACTAGATTGCTTAAGGTTAGAGAGTAAACCTGAGGTACCTATCATATGATCAGTAGCACTTGAGTCAATGACCCAAGGGTCTTGAGTGGCAAGACAAACTGTGGAAGTACCTTGTTGAGCCAAAGTAGCAGTAAAATCAGACCCAACAGAGTTGGAATGCAGAGACAAGAGACGAATGTACTTTTCCTCAAGAATAGAGACTACTTTGGATATTGGTGGATGTGACTGTGAAGGCGGTTCTTGAACTTGAAAACTAGCTTGGTCAGCTGAGGGTTTACCATACAACTCCCAACAAAAGTCTACTGTATGATTTTCACCATGACAATAAGTACACTTATGGAGGCCACATCCTTTACCACGACCCCCCTGTTCACTATTACGGCCCCCTTGGTCACGACCTCCACGGCCTCGGCCCCCACGACCTCAACCTCCACGACCACCTCTATTACTCCCCATATAAGTGGTAAAGGCAGATTTATCACCAGAAGGTAATGCATCAGTATTGGAGGAAGAGAAAGGGTCAGTACTCGAATCAGATAATGTGGCCTGTTGAAGTCTACCAAAAACTTCACTCAATGAAGGGAGGTCTGGACTAGCTAAAATTTGTGATTTTACTAGATTCAAACTTTTAGGCAATCCAGAGAGGAAGTGAGTAACATGCATAGAATCTCGTTGTTTCTTCATAATTTTAACATCAGAGGAGATAGGTTGATAAATATTGAGTTCTTCACATATATCCTTAAACTTGTTATAATAGTCTTCCAAAGACATATCTCTCAAACTCAAGGAGAAATAATTTTGATGAAGATCATAAATCCGCTTCAAATTGTTAACACCAGAGTAAAGTTCCTTGGCTTGTTCCCAAACAAGTTTAGCAGTTGGCAAGAAAACCAAACTACAATTGATCTTAGACTCCATGCTATTCCACAAACAACTCCTAATTTGTGCATCTTCGGCTCTCCAATCAGCAAATTTAGGGTCTGTAGGTACAGGAGGTTCCTTAATCACGTAATCAAACTTCTTTCTACCAAGAAGAAAGACTTCAACTGCCTGTGCCCACTGAGCATAATTACTACCATTTAGACGAATGGAGGTAATTAATAACATATCAGGGGAGAAGAAATAATTAGGGGGCTGAGCACTGTCTTTGGATTCCATAATAGCAATCTGAAGAACAAACTAACACTAAAGAAATATGTTGAACTGAATTAAAACAAACTCCAACCAACAACCAATGTACTTCAACCAATCAGCCACGCCAACAGCAACTCATTAATCAAAGAATCAACACCAAACTATTCCAAAAAACAAGGCAGCAACAAATCCATACCAACATCAAAAAGAAATACCCAATCCACCACTAAACATCAACCTAAGGCTGCTTGAACAGATAATCAGAGAACGTTTTGAAGGAGAGAAGAAAAAAAAAGTCAGACCATACTCTGGTGGTGGTGCTAGGGTGCAGGAGTGGCGGTGCGAGGACCGGCGAGTAGGCTAGGATGGTTGCGGGAGGAGGGCGAGTAAAACCCTGCCTCTCTCGCGATCAGGCGACGTTGATCTGGTGTCGCGAGACTCGAGAGAGGGTCACCGGCACTGGACAACTGCTTCAGCCACTAAATCGAGATCGTCGGAGTCTCTACTAGGGTCATCGGAGCTAGTGGGTAAGGATATGGTTGCCGGTTACAACAATATCGGTGGGTGGTGGCCGGAAGGTTAACGGCAGCGGTGGGTTGGTGGCTCTGATACCATGTTGTTTACTGTGAAAGTGTTTTAGGGTTTGATAAGTCAACCCTAACATATTAAAATATTATTTATATATTAAGTACATGATATTACTGTTTTGCCCCTATTACTCATAACAATATCATTGATTGGATTCTTCTAATATAAGAGTCATGTATGTAGGTTCTTGACCACATATGTGGTCTAATTGATGATACTCTTAGAGACCTTGTGGCTTTCAGCATCTGTCGAGCATCACTGGTGTGGTTTCATCCTCAATATTTAATCTGCTGTGGACCTTTTCTTTGTGGTTCTAATTCTGCATACATTCACGGTTCAGGAATGCTATGTTTGGGTGTTGCTTAATGGAGGTCCTTCTCGTGCATTTTCTGATTCCGATATCACACTTATGGAGGATGACCTTAATATGTTGAAGGTATGTGGCTGTTTTATGCTATGAATAAGTAAACCGCCTGTCTGAAAAGAAATGAAAGGGCACATTTTTATTGAATTAAAACATCTTCATACCAATGTTAAGCTTCTTCAGAAACCTTAACATTTTCATGTCACATGCAAGTAATTGTGTCCAACTAAATGCGGGGCAAATTTTTTACCTATATGCCTATAATCTGCATGAGGCAAGTAATGCTCCTAATTCATATGAGAAGCACAGAGGTAGCGTTCGTTCCCTTTCCCATACATTCTCAAAACCTATTTTGTAACTAGGGTTGTATCTCTTGCACAAAATTCCTACTTTTGTGGGTTCTGGGAGGTGATTGGTAGTCAGCCTTACCCCCAATATTTGTATTGCAGATTGGTCTTATTACAATTTAGTCCTTTAACTTTTAGTTGTTAAAGATGACACTCTAAAGTTTGGATTAAAGTGAAACTGTTAGTGTTGTGTCCAAATCAACAGATTTTGCATCTTATGGATAAATTTTCAATTACAATTTACCCGTATGGTTTGGTCCTATCACAATTTTGTTCCTTAAACTTTTCAATTGCTATATTTGACCTCTTAAAGTTGGATTAAATTGAAATCCTCATTGGGCCTTTGGACCAAATAGTGTTGGTAAAAGCATGCTTTTGCTCAAAGTGTGAAACCCCAAGGATGCAGCGTTTTTTGCCTCGAAAGCTAGACTCATTCAAAGAAGCATGCTTTACGCTTGCTTTTTTGTGCTTTTTCAAAAAGCTCAAAGTGTGCTTTTTGGCACTTTTTTTTTTAATAATATTTTTCAAAAAAAAAAAAAAAAACCAAAACTGAATTAAAACCATAGGATCTTGACATTATTCATATAAACCATTGATTTGGCATATTTTTAGTGTAATTTACCTATAAAAAAATATATTTTGAGTGTAACTTGTCCTGAAACCCACAACCCCTTAGTTCTTCTCTCTTTTTATTATTTATTTTTATATTTTTTTATCTTGATTTTTTCTTCTTGAAACAGTAACCACCCAGCTTCTTCTTCTTATTCTATTTTTTCCCTTTGGATATCTGCTTGGTACCAATTGCCATATTGCTATGTCCTCGTATTCTTAGCTCAGTCATTTAAAAAAAAGTATGATATAATATATTTGTGGTAATTGTTTAGTTACTTTTGTGGTTGATGTTGAACATAGCTGACTAATTCTTATAGACTTATATTCATTAGGTGATTAAATTCTTAACTAATATTACTAATTAGTCATAGGGCATTATGGATATTGGAGATGTAAGAAAGGATATTAAATGGAAGTGTACTTGTCTCTAGCCAATTCAAAAAAAATAAAATGACTTGATTTGCAATTTGTGTTAAAATTGCAAAAGTAGGGCTTATCTAAATGCTATATGAATTATATAATTTTTTTTAATTTCAATTTATATGATAATTTGATCATTTGATTGTTGCATTTCTCATTGATAATTATTTTAAATTTATTGAATTATTTTTTTAAAATGTGTGTTTCACTTCAATCAGGACGTGCGCTTGCACTTTGTGCCTGGGCTCCAAGAGACATTTGTGCTTAAGTGTGCCCCTTGCTTTTACCAACACTGGGACCGAACCTTAATGATTTCATTTTAATTCAAACCTTAAGGGGGTCAAATGTAGCAATTGAATTTGTAAACTAAATGTGATAGGGCCAAACTACATGGTGTTCTTCATGTTGGTGAAAAGTTGTATTAAAAGAGCAGGAGAATTGCACAATGTAGGGTGACTATTACTGACCTACCCAATGAGTGGAAATAAACTTTAGCTTGTCATTTTCACTGCAGTTACATTTCCAATGTTTTGGCCTCACATTTTATTTCAGCATTCATCCATATATGTTGACTTATTGCTTCTACTCTAGTCTAGTTGTCTGGAAACATATTGCTGCCATAGGGTGATTCCAATTTTACAATATCTTACTGCAGGGGTTTTTATTTTTTATTTTTTTTTATTTGTTTGTGTGTGTGTGGGCTCCTATACATAATATAACTTCTCTGAGGGACTCCAGGACTTCCATGCACTTTAGTTAGGATGTTAGTCCATTATTACATGCTTCAATATGCCTCTAATTAGTTTTAGAAAGTGGCATTGATTGGGTGCCAATGACAAAACCAATTGTGGGATTCTCATCTTGAGAACCCAGCACTTGATCACACTTATTGATAACTTGCATGATATATATGTTCAATGCCTGTTATTAAATTGTTACCAATTTATATCAGTTGCTAATAGAGCCACGCTGCATAACTTTCTAGGAATTCTTTATAGCTGATGGGGAAGGCCTTCCACGTTCTTTAGTGGAGCAAGAAGCGAATTTTGCTGAGCAAATACTAAGCCTGTATACCCTTCAGGTTTTGTCACTGGTGATTGAGAATTTTATACCCACAATTGAATTATTGAAACTAACATCATAGTGACTTTTATTTCTGCAGACTGGTACTGTCATCCAGATGCTGATGACAGCAAGTGAACAAATTTCATCGGGATTAGATTCACTTAATCGTGGCTCACATAGTCATGACAAAATGGGCTTGGAAGATGCCCAAACTTTAATACGAGTCTTATGCCACAAGAAGGATAGAGAAGCCTCCAAATTCTTAAAAAGACAGTATCAGCTCCCAGCATCTTCAGGTGATTTTTCTGCACCATTTATTGCTTGATGACATATTGGTACTGCATCAGACTATGATGCATGATCTTCAAATAATGTTTTTTTTATAAGTGTGTGATCTCCAAATAGTTATAGAAGCATAAATATTAACATGTATAAGCAAGATGGCAGCTGCACTGTGGTTGTATTAGAGTGTGCAGCACCTCTGAGCGCAGAAAATAAAGGGAAAAAAAAGGGGGGGTGGATGGGGGTTTGGGGCTTTATCCATTTAGAAATTTGCGTAGCAGTATTGGAGCCTTTTATGTTTCCCCTTTACAATCTCTCTCTCTTGAAGGTGGTAATTTGAAATCCTATCCTTCAAAGCTGTCTAATTATTGTTGTTGCTGGTTTTTTTTTTCTTCCCAAACCCAACAACGCCCCTTCCACAAACCCCCGACCCCCCCCCAAAAAAAAAAAAATAATAATAATAAAAGGATTTCTTACTATCATTTTTACCTCTTTCTCAAAAGAGTACCCAATTAACCAGTTTCATGCACTAAATTTGAAATTCTTGTAGGTATCTCCTCCCCCAAAAAAAAAGTCTTCTTACTAGCATTCTTACCTCTTTCTCAAAAATTACCCAACGAACCAGTTTCATGCACTATACTTGAAATTCTTAGTTGGTATCTTAGAGTCCTATAAATAACTAAATCTTTCTTCTGGTAAAGTTATTTACTGGAGAGAGGTTCCCCTTTCAAATCTGAAAGGTTTCTTTTTGTTTCCTATTTGATTTATTGTGGAGTATAAAAATAATGATTCAGATGAGGAATGGTTATTGATCTGGAGGTTTCTTCAGCTGAGAGATTGAAGTTCTTCAGTGTGTTGGTTCTATCAAGATGGATTTTTCTCCTTCCAACCACAAAATAAACAATAACCATGTTGTGTTTTCCTTTTATATTTTTCCCCTGGTGCCCTCTCTTTGGTGGAACAGGGGAGCGAGTTTTCCAAATTTCTCCTCACTATTCCATGGCATATTTGTTAGAAACTTCACTATTAATCTTAAATGTTAACAACATTTCATTAAGAAGCACAAATGCTGAAAGTTAGAGGCGTTAATCTGGTTAATTGATTATATTTCCATAGATTATGATGACACTCCATCTGAGGATTCGACTTTTGGATCACCTCTCATATCTGATCTTCTAAAGCGGAGCTCCTCATTTCAATGGACCAATAAGAGCCAGAGTAGCTTTAAATCTTTTAAGAATAGAATCAAAGAAGCAACATCTGACATCAGGAGCGTGGCATGGTAATGATACTTAAATATGTACTGCTATGAAGGCAACTTGCATTCTAATGTAGATTTCAACCTGTTGTTAGCAATCTGCTCTTCAAGGAGTTAAACGAGTCATTAAGATGGCCATTCCTAGTATGCCAAGTTTTGTATTCCATGTAAAGCTTTTTCCTGCAAAACACTACCCCTATATAATTTGTACATGTACCATAATACTCATTTACTCTCATTCATGTAGGCGAAAATCACGAATACTCACCATGATCTGAGTACTAATGTGGTGACTTGAGTTGGAATATACAGTCAACATTTTTATTTTTAATTATATTTTGAGTAATGCTATAGGTACAAATTATTTTACAAACAAATTGTTGATGTGACAAATTCTTATTGATTCTTTTATCTGTACCTGCCACTAATATTACATTTTTACTTATTAATAACTACTCATTACATTAATAATGTAAATATGTTTTTGGAAAAGTTTATAGCTTTAGCATTTACCTTATCTTTTTGATAATGAAGTTGATAGGCTCTAGTTGACTAACTGACTTAAGGCTGGTTATGGCCATGTGGAGAGGATCCTTGTCCTTTTCTAATAATTATCCAAGCTTCGAGTTGGTGTGAACCATTGCTCACGTAAACCCAATAATTTCAACTCCAAACATTTTTATATACTAATGCCTTCCAATTCTACTTTTTTTTTTTCCTTAACTTTATCTGATCTTTCCTAAGAGCACTCACAGCAGTGGTGCTATATAGGTATAATGCTATATTTTTAGCTTAAAATCACAAAAAACATCACGCAGCAGTGGAGCTAAATCTAAAAAGATTTAGCTCCACAGCTACAGTACACATCTATATTTAGATGTGTACTGCAGCACATAGGTAAAAAAAAAAAAAAAAATTTATTACATTCCTCTCTCATCTCTCATTTAAATAATCTTTTCCCATTTCTATCTCTCCGGCTTCTCTCTTTCTTCTTCTTCCTCAATTTTTTTCTCTCTAGCAAGCTGGCCACTCCCTCATCTCCCTCATCCCTCGATCACCGGCCACTTCCTCAGCTCGCCGGCCACTCCGTGCCCCATCGCCCAATCCGTGACCCATCGTCGACCCAATCCATGCCCCACCAACCAAGCTCGCCGACCCAATTGGTGCCCCATCGCCCAATTCGTGCCTCATCGCCCAATCCGTGACCCATTGCCGATCCAATCCGTGCCCCACCAACCAAGCTCGCCGACCCAGCTCCTGCAAGCCACCTCTGTCGCACCCATCTCTCTTTTCTCTTTGTTGTGATTGAGTTTTTTTTTTTTTTTTTTTTTTTTTTTCGCTGTGGACTGGTGGTGGTGGATGATTGTGTTGTGCTGTGTTGGTGATCGAAGTGCTTGCTCGTGGTGGGTTTTTTTTTTTTTTTTTTTTTTTTTTCTTCTGCTGTGGACTGCTGGTGGTGGTGGTGGTGGTGATGGTGGTGGTGGGAATGGTAGTGATGGTGGTTGTGACTGTGGCTGTGGCTGATGGTAGAGTGGGTTGTGGGTGGTGCTGTTGATTTTTTTTGGGGTGTGATATATTATTTTATTAGAGTAGTTAATTATTTTATTGTAATGTTTATATTATTTTATTGTGTTAGAAGCTAAAATAGATCTACTGCTGCAGCACGTATGTAGGTATAATAGATAAAGTGATTTTTGGTGTAGCTAAATAGCTAAAATTTTGCCCCCATTGCTGTGGATGCTCTAAGATTGTCATAAGTTGGTGCTATTCCATATTAGCATCTCTATGAAAAACTAGTTAGGTTTATTACCTCAGACTATACTCGTCATGCAAATGGGTGCCATTGGAGTCAACAGCTGGGAGTTATATATCTCAGGCATTTGCGATGAAACTGCGGCGCTGCATAACACAACTACCATCACCACAACTAATATTTATACATCTTTTTGTATGAAAATTCAAATTTATTCATCCGGCAACAGGATGAAAACGTGAACAAACTGCTAAACCAAGTCAACTCAGCTCGATTCCAGTAAAAGCCACTCGTGTAACATAAACATACAATTCACGCTCAAGAGGCCACTTTAAAAAAAAAATACATGTATTAAAAATTAAAATTAAAATTTGCCTAACCACACAAATGCGTCACCTAAAAAGCAGAAACAAAATGATTGCGTAGTTTTTGTTCTTTTATCCTTACGCACAATCGATAAAGCTATCGCCCAGTAGAATAGAAAAATATGGCTTTCTTATCCTACCCCAAATCATTGACACAGTACCTTTGATAAGGCTTAGATTCCTTAGCCGCTAAATTATTGATAAGTTCCAAACACTTGGATTTGCTCAAATCGCACGACTCCCACTTGTCATTGTCAACCGCCCAAGTCTCTTTAGCGGGCCTTTGGCAATGCTCTTTTCTTTTTGTCCCAATATTTTTACAAATCATCTAATTTCTACCCTTTTTTTTTAATAAATTAGTTTTTAGATATTTATTACACAGTTAATACTAAAATTACAAAAAATTATATTTTATGATAAACACTACGTAAATAAGCTATAAAAAATAAATAATTGCCAAACAGTCTTTACACTCTTTTGAAGCTCAATAGTTACAAGAACATGAGAGAAATTTAACACAAAAACATTCAATGTCATTGAAGACAATTGATTTTAGTCTAGTTTTTACAACTAAACCACCATCTATAAACGACTGCACTCAGCTGCAGCACGTGGGAGCACCGTGACTGGTATACCAACAACCGTGTGACACGTGTCTGAATTAAGGCCGGAAACCGGGACAAAACTTTGTAACTTGACAGCAAGGTTAACAATTGCAGGGCCCCTAGAACCGTCTCTAGCCCGTAGCCGGTAACTGAGGTAGCGGACAGTCCCAACCGGAGAGGACCCAAAATCGTAAACCGGAATCTGACACCAACCCAATTGGGCCTGGCCCACAATGAGCCTCTTGGTGCAGAGTTGGAGATGAATGGTGGAGTATCTGTTGGCAAAGAAGGTGTGGTCTAAAGGGACATCAAATTTGTCACCCCACCTAGGATTTGTACCTCCTTCATCATCCACCCTTGTTCTGTACACGTGGCACTTCTTATCACCCTTGCTGCTGCTGCTCATCATCAACATGTGGTGGTTGTACGGACTAGGTGGCACCGTCGTGAAGGTGATGAAGGGTCTGATGCGCCTTGAAAATAGTGTGGATGAACAGTTGGTGTTGAGTCCCTCCGCTGATAGTACAGTGATTTCTAGGATGAACGGTTGCTGATTTTGCTTCATCATGGTTGTGAATTGTGATCGAGAGAGATAGTACTAAGATTGATACTATCAAGTTATAGTGATACTTGTAATGGAGCTAGCTAGTGTCTAGTGATCAGTGATGAGAATATATATATATATATATATATGTGAAAAGAGGGAATTTTTATTTGGGAAATAGAATAGAGAGTTCTTGGGAGGTTCAGGGGTAAATCATAGTGCAGTTTCCTCGTGGAATAGAATGGAGATGGGAATTTTAAACAGCTGATACTTCTACGCCTACAAATCTATGGAATTTTCAGAAGTGTAAGTCAACTAGTGACTTTGTGAGTTGTGAGTTAAGGACAACATTAATTAACTCAGTCTACAGACTCTACACCGATTCCATTTCCTTATTGGAATTTGGAAATCGTCTACTGTTTTAATATTTATTGGTTTATAATAAAGTTGTGGAATACAAGTCTTTTTTTTTTTTACTTTGAGAATCGTGGAATACAAGTTTAAGAGAATCTTTTTTTATTTTATTTTTTAATTCATCGCTTTCAAGAAATTATTAATAATTTATTTTAGAAAAATTTTGATATAATTTTTATAAAAAATAAAAAAAATTATCAAAATAATAATAATAATATAATTTTTAAATAAATTTGTTTAAAATAAATTATTAACTATTGTAGGCATACTTTAGCATTTCTATTATTATTATTGTAGGTTTAGGATTTGTGGCCTAAGCCTAAGACAATAAATTTAAAGAGTGTGGGTGATAGAGTTAGGTTAACTATGGAGCTTACAACGGTTGATCATAACATACAAGTATAAACCAGCATGAAAGTATACGTAAAGATCAAATAAGCTGAAGTTCGAAGAAATTTATGATAAATTGAGTACGTGTTACAATTCTTAAGATTACAGTAAGACCTCTCCCCTCTTTTTTCTCATTTTCTTCCTTATATAGCATCCTCCCCCATTATCCCCATCATCCACTTGTTCTTCATCTAGCTCCCTGCTTGAGTGCATGCCATGTTATGTATCTCCCTTAACTTTTTGTGAGTGGCGGTAGCTGAAGTTCTACTATTCAGGGGTCTTTTCCACATAAATGCGGCCAGAAAAGTTGCTGCAGTGCATTTAATACGGTGGTGACAACTTTTCCTTTTAGATATTTCTCTATTCTTCTTATCTCCAGGCGTGTCCAAAACTTATCTAGATTGCTGAAGTCACTAGTAAACTCATTTGAACCCTCCAAATATTTATATGACCTAGAATTTTTACATTTGAGGATAATGATCTCTTCGGAACACTGATATTCTCTTCGGACATATCTTTTTCGCCCCCATGTATCTTTCTTTCGCGCGAAGTACCCTTAGACGATTTTAGCCTCTTCGGATATGCAATAACCTTCACATTGGGCTTTAGGCCCACTATGTATGGTTGGACTTTTCCCCCCACAATAGCCCCTCAAAATTTTAATTTTTCCTTCGCCTCTGAAGAGAAAAAAAAAAAAGATTTTGATTTGCTACAAAATAAAAATCAGAAATGCAAAAATATCTTAGTTCACATGTGCAGGAGCATGGATTTGTGCGCTTCATAATTGCTGCTGCCGTTTCAAGGTTTCCAAAGCACCATTAATTACTGCAGGCGGCATTTTGTCTTTGCCATCTAACGGTAGACTACTGATCCAACAGACGTGATTCTTCCTTGGAATTTGGGTGGGATAACTCCTTCCCTTTCGCTTGTCTCTATATAAAGCCCTAGGGGAGGTTTTTCCTCTCTTACTTTACATATTTTTAGACTTTCCAGCGAACAGAGGCACTCAAATCGACCAGACTCTACGACCATCGCATCCAAAATCTACAAGCATCTCTATAAGCTCAGATATCATTTTGCGATCCGGTTCGTGTAAGTCTTCATATATTCGTTTTTAACCTTCTCCTCGGACACCCTTTTTGTCCTTTGAGTAGTCGCCCTTTAGTCACTGTGTTTAGAGTTCCCCCTATCTCGTTTGTTTAAGATAGGTAGGTATCAGTATTTGGTGGACAGTCCCGCTATGATGGAGAAGTTTAGAGCCACATATCGCATACCAGAAGATATGGGTTTGAGATATAGCCCCCCAGAAAAAGTCCTAACAGATCGGAAAGAGGGTGAAGTGATAATCCTCATCATTGCCTTCTTGGAAGGAGGAATGACGATTCTTATGGGTCCCATCACCACTAACTATCTTCGAAACCATAGGCTTAGCCCTGAGCAATGTGTGCCCAATGTCTTTAGGGTTTTAGGGGTCGTTGATGGTCTGAACTGCCATTTGGGCTTGGGACTCACTTGGCAAGACGTGGTGCATATGTACGGGTGTCACAGTCAGAAAGGAGTGGGATATTATTTGAAATCCCGATTCGACCCTGTTAGGCTCATCTCCTGCCTTCCCAAATCTAACAAGGGGATGATGAAAGATGATTATCTGATCGTCTCGGGTGCCTGGCATGACAGTTTTCACTGCCTAACCACACTAGGAGAGCTAGGTGGGGGCATCTTGGATTTAGGCTTGCTAACATTAGATTTAGGATTGACCTTTCTTTGCAACTTAGTCTTCTCGGTCTTGTTGTTGTCAAGTTTCTGATTAAATTTTGTTGTGGTGTTGACAGATAAAAGAAACATTTCTCCTCGGCTGAGCCTTACCAACACTGCCGCGCTTAACTACATGTTACGATCGAAGATTTTTGTGAGTGAAGACGGGCAACTTCGATTGGTTCCCCTCATTCTCGGTTATACATCCAAACCATTCGATTTGCAGCCGGTCGGGAATGCGATAAGACAAGGAGACTATCGCCTTAACCGAATCGACGTTGGTCGAAAGGATTTTTTGGCTCCATTCGATCTTCCTCTAGCACCACATTCGAACCCGTAGGGTGTACCACTGCTCATCCAACCGGTTCAACAAGTCCCCTTTGAACCAGTGGTTGTAGGCGAAAGGGTTGGCTCTTTGGCCTCCTCACTAGAGGAGCAAATAGACAAATTTAAAATCGAAAGGGAAACTTTAGGAGGGGTTTAAGTGATACCATCCTCAGACTCTGAGAAGGAGATTGATAGGTAATCCAGCGTCTATCCTCCTATTCTGATAACTGCTCTTCTGGAAGACTCATCAGAAGAGGAAAACATGTCAGACCTGAAGGCATTAATGAGGAACAGGGGTAAGAGGGCTGAGCCGAAAGGCACTAGGACTTCCCAACTAATGGTGAGTTTGCCTCCACCACCTCCTCAGGTTCCTGATCTCGGCTTAAAGCCCTTACCAGACCTGAAGAAGAAAATGCCCCTCGAGGCTGAGGAGAGAGAGGTGGTGGTGCCACCAAAGACAACCAAGTAACAGTAGGTGGCGAAAGACCACCGGAGCAAAAAGGCCTCATCTACTGAGAGTCAGGATGATCCTCTTGTTGCTGATGTGTGCTGAGGGCCACGTACATGGTCTCCCAAGTTGGAGTTGGACGACACTCCTATTTCTTGGGATACTTCCCTTAGAAACTATGATGGGGGAAGAACAGGGCTAGTAGCTAAAGCTTTGGAGCAACCATTGCTCCTCCCCCGAGACATGGAGTCATACAGGCGCTTTAGCCAGTATGAACTCTTCATGTCCCTGAAAAAGGACTTGGCCATGGTAAGTGAGTTAATCCAACTCTTCAGTTTGGCATGTTAATTTTTCATTTGTTTTATGCTAACTCTTTCACTTTATTATGCAGATTACCCAGCAGGTCTTTGTGGCCGAAGAGTGGAACAAAAAGGCATACGTCGAAGCCCAAGCAGAGGCCCACTCTCGGTATGAGGCAGAGAAATCTTTGGGCAGCTTGAAGGAAGAGTTTTCTCAATTCTCCGAGCAGCTCAAAGAGGTAACCAATGAAAGGAACAGCCTCAATGTTGGCCTGCGAAATGCCGAGAGCTAGGCCGAAGCCTAATGCCAGCTGCTAAATGAGACTCAAACCAATTTGGAACTGAGAAAGCGCTTGTGAAGGAACTTCGCACTGAACTCCAAAAGGCTAGGGAGACTACCAAGCTGGCTCAGAAGAGTGCTCAGCTGGCTAAGGAGGCAGTTGAGGCCGAAAGAAAGGCAACATATTAGCTAGGGGTGGAGGAGATCGAAAAAGGTCTAACTGAGCAGTTTGCCTTAGTTAGCCGAGGCTACTGTGATATAACATGGGGAAAGGCATTGGACGCTGCTGGAGTCCCTGCCGACTCAAGCCTGAGAATGCCTGGGAGCATATATTATGATCCTGATATCCGACAGCTCCTAGGGACTGATCCCCTCCTCTAACACAACTCCCGGAGGCTTCGAAGCAATCCTTGGTCAGCCAAGTTCCTCTAACCACCCTTGAGGCCTCTAAGGAGTCTGGTCAACCTGGTGATCAGAGTAAACCGGCTGAGCCACCCAAGGATAAGGGTGAGGGCTTGGAAAAAGAGAAGACCTCTTTAGAGCCTAAGGACCAGGCCCTAAAAGCTGATGCTACTAGGACAAGCCAAGCTGCCGACCCTGCGGTCCCTTAAGCGAAAACTTAGATACTTAGGGTTTTGTTTTTTTGTTTTTTTTTTTTTTTGTTTTTTTTCTTACTTGTACTTGTTTTTTTTAAGTAAGGGATTGTAAACTATCCTCTTTTGATCAATGAAATAATTTCTCTTTTACTTTTAGTGTCTTTGTTTCATATCATATGACTTATTCTTGCTACAAATAATTGTACTTTGTAATTATGGTAATGTGGGTAAACATAATCACTATATCATGCTGACAATGTACATAACTAAAATTTACATTGAAAATAGCAGTTTGTATAAGAACTACTACTAAATAATGAATGTAACAAGTTTTATAAAAGTTTCACAGGTCTTTTTGAACATGCACAAAGAAGGTTAACATAAGTTAGAGTTAATTTAAATATATTCGAGAATTTCAGGCAAGACTCATTCCAGAGTTAAACTTCAATAACAATAACTACACAGAGCTGTTGACTAACCTATTCTATCTGATCTGAGGATTGCAGGCATGCGAAGGAGTGTTAACTAACCTAAATCATCTGGTCCGAGGACTACAAGCATGATTGGATTTAAGTTTGAACACTTAAAGAACCATTAAGGAGTGTTAACTAACCCAAATCATCTGGTCCGAAGACTACATGCATGATTGGATTTAAGTTTAAACACTTAGAGAACAGTTAAGGAGTGTTAACTAATCCAAATCATCTGGTCCGAGGACTACAGGCATGATTGGATTTAAGTTTAAACACTTAGAGAACCGTTAAGGATGATGAATTGTAATAATGATTGAAGAGAGAATTCGATTGATAATAGTACCTCTTAAGGTTGTTTACATTCCAAGGGCACAGTATTACATGATTATCTAGGTCCTCTAGGAAATATGCCTTGATGCCAGCCCTGGAAGTGATACGATATGACCCTTCCCAATTGGGTCCTAACTTCCCCTAGGCTGGGTTTTTTGCAGTGCCCATAACTTTCCTGAGTACCAAATTACCAGGTTCTAGAGGCCTTTGCTTTACATTGGCATCATAGCCTTGCCTGAGCTTTTGTTGGTAATGTGCCAATCGAACCATTGCATTTTCTCTCCTTTCCTCAATCAAATCCAAACTCCTTTCTAGCAGTTCATTGTTGCTGGTTGGACTGAACGAATTGGTTTTCAGAGTTAGGAACCCAATTTCCAGAGAGATGACAGCTTCAGCCCCATAAGTCATCGAGAAAGGGGTTTCTCCGGTAGATCTGCGAGACGTAGTTCTGTAAGCCCAAAGTACGCGTGGCAACTCTTCCACCCATTTGTCCTTCGCATCGTCTAATCTCTTCTTCAATCCATTAACTATGACTTTGTTAACTGCTTCTGCTTGTCTGTTCCCCTAGGGATAGGCAGGGGTGGAGTATCTGTTCGTGATTCCCAGTTCGCTACAATAATTTCGAAATTCCTTACTGTAGAACTGTAGGCCATTATCCGAGATGAGAGTATGAGGAACTCTGAAACGAGTAATAATATTCTTCCATACAAATTTCTGTACATCTACATCTCGAATGTTGGCTAGAGGTTCAGCCTCAATCCATTTGGTGAAATAGTCTGTGCCGACCAGGAGGTACTTCCTATTTCTTGCGGCTCTTGGGAATGGACCAACTATATCTAAGCCCCATTAAGCAAATGGCCATGGACTAGATAATGGGTTGAGGACTCCACCTGGTTGGTGTATGTTCGGCGCAAATCGCTGACATTGGTCGCACTTCTTAACATATTCATGAGCTTCTTTTTGCATATTCAGCCACCAATAACCTTGAGTAATGGCTCGGTGAGCTAAAGACCTGCCTCCGGTGTGACTCCTACAAATTCCTTCATGCAATTCCTCTAGTAACAACTCAGCCGCTTCAAGATGCATACATAATAGGTACAATCTTGAATAGGAGCGTTTGTATAATTTCTGGTCTTTGGATAGCCAGAATCTGGTCACCTTCCTCTGAATTTTGTCGGCTTCCCCCTTTTCTTCAGGTAGAATATCTTCTTTCAAGAATTTAACTATCAGATCCATCCAACAAAGCCTGGTTCTAATTTGATGAACTTGGATTACATCTCTTCTTGCCTCAGTAGGCCCATGCAAGTCCTCGACGAGGATAACTCTCGGCAAGTTTTGTGCTGAAGAGGTAGTGAGTGTGGCCAGAGAATCAGCATGTACATTACCGCTTCTGGGTATGTGCAGCAAACTAAAAAATTCAAACTGTAATTGCAGACATTTAATTCGACTCAAATATCCCTGCATCCTTTCATCCTTTGCCTCAAACTCCCCTTGTACTTGACCCACAACTAACCTTGAGTCCGAGAACAACTCTACTGCCTTTTCTCCCATTCTTTGGACCATAGACATTCCCATCAATAGGGTTTCATACTTCGCCTCATTATTTGTTGCCAAGAAATTCAACCTTAACGATTTTTCAATGATGATTCTCTCAAGAGATATCAATACTAGCCCCACTCCAGAACCTTTTTGGTTCGCTGTGCTATCCACATACACTTCCCAGTAGGAAGGGTCTTGTTGAGAAATCATGCCAACAGATTTTCCATTTATGTCCTTTTGTGCTGTTACTTCTTCTAAACTAGGTTCCATGAACTCGGCCACAGATTTGTAAGGATCTGCCCCTTGACTGAAGTGCGAGGCATATATTTGATATCGAAAGCCCCTAGGATAGTGCCCCATTTGGCTATTCTTCCTGTGTAGTTGGCACTTCGAAGTACGAATTTAAGCGGGAGTTGTGTGAGCACGACGATCGTATGTGCTTGGAAGTAATGGGGCAATTTTCGTGTTCTAAGTACTACTGCCAAGATAGCTTTCTCCAGCGGCAAGTTCCTAATCTTGACCTTATGTAGAGATTTACTCACATAATAAACTGGCCTTTGCACACCTTGATCCACTCGTATCAGTACTAGACTTACAGCGTAGGAAACCACAACAATATAGGAAAATAGGACCTTATCCGGTTCAGGGCTAGACATAATTGGTGGCCGAGCCAAGTAGTCTTTGAGTTGTTGAAAGGCCGAAGCACATTCTTCAATCCATTCAAACCTTTTCCACTTGTTGATCAGTGAGAAGAAAGGTTTACACCTATCCGTGGATCGAGAGATGAACCGGTTCAGGGTAGCTGTCATCCCTGTTAACTTCTGAACCTCTTTCGGATTCTGAGGAGGTTGTAGATTTTGAATAGCCTTTATCTGATCGGGGTTAACCTCATTTCCCCTGTGTGTCATCATGTAACCCAAGAATTTGCCTGACCCTACACCGAATGAGTATTTAGAAGCGTTCAGACGTAACTTATGCCTTCTTAGGATTTCAAAAGTGTTGTCAAGGTCCTTCACATGCTCAGAAATGACTTTGCTTTTTACCACCATGTCATCTATATAGACTTCAATACTTTTGCCTAACTGTGATTCAAACATCCTTGTCATCATTCGCTGGTAAGTAGAGCTTGTATTTTTCAGACCGAATGACATCATTTTATAATGGTAATTACCAGTAGGGGTAACAAAAGCGATCTTCTCCTGGTCATCTGGGGTTAACGGTATTTAATGGTAACTTTGGAAAGCACCCAAAAAACTCATTTGAGGATGGCCGATAGTAGCATCTACTAGCTGATCAATTTTCGACATGGGGAAAGGATCCTTAGGACAAGCCTTATTTAAGTCGGTGAAATCTACACAGACTCACCATTTCCCACTCTTCTTCTTCACCACCACAGTATTTGCTAACCACTCAGGGTAAAAAGCTTTTTTAATAGCTCCAACCTGTTTGAGCTTTGTTACCTCTTCTTTGATTGCATCTGCATGTTCTTTAGATGGGCGTTGAGGAGGTTGCTTCTTGGGGACAATCAGTGGGTTGACCCTCAGATGGTGGCAAATGAACTCTGGATCCACTCCTGGGGCTTCGTAAGCATTCTAGGCAAATAAAACCAATTAGCTTTTCTTTTTCTGGTTAAGGCATTTGAGATTCGACTTGAAAGAACCTTTTAGGGTTGTCCCCAATTAAAACTTTTTCTAAGTCCTCACATCTAACGCCTTCATCTAGATCTTCGACGGGCGATACCCGACTTTTTAACTGCTATAAGTTGTTGAGGACTCGATTTCGGGCTTGTGTTGGATGGTAGCCACCAAGAATTGTCTGGCTAGGGACTGATCTCTACGGATTTCACAAACTCGCCCTTCGGATGGATATTTAACTTTTTGATGTAAGTAGAGGAAACAGCCCCTAGCGTATGTAGCCAAGGTCTGGCTACAATTGCCGTATAAGGGGAATACACATCTACGACAATGAAGTCCACTTCCACTACTTTCGAGCCAGTCTGTACAGGCAGCCGTATTTGGCCCTTTGAGGTGATAATTCTTCCCTCGAAGCTAACCAAGGGAGAATAGTATGGTGTTAAGTCATCAGGTTTAAGGTTCAGCCCCCTGTAGAGGTCAAGGTACATTATCTCCACCGCGCTACCCTGGTCTACCATTACCCTCTTCACATCATATCTTCCAATTTTGAGGGTGACTACCAAGGCGTCATCATGAGGTTGGATGGTTCCAATCTTATCTTTGTCCGAAAAGCCTAAAACTGGTTGGATAACCGGTCTAGGTCTCCTCGAATTTTGACCAAAGTCCTCTGCCGGTAACCGAGCTACTAACATAACCTTAGATGGCCAGGACCCTATTCTTCCCAGTGCTGCGAAGATGACGTTAATAGTTCCTAATGAAGGTTTCGAAGAATCATTCCTCTCGAGCTCAGAATTCATCTGACCTCCTCAGCCACTGGAGTGATGCAAGAGGTGCCTCAATTTACCTTTGCGGACCAGTTGGTCCAAATGATCCCACAGACTTCTGCAATCTTCAGTGGTATGCCCATGGTCTTAGTAGTATTGGCAATAGAGATTGTGATTTCGCCTCTCAGGATTCCCTACCATCTTACTCGGCCACTTAAAAAATGGCTCATTCTTGATCTTCTCAAAAACTTGGTTGACTGGCTCCTTGAACACAGTATTGACTGCTTGAGCATTTGCTGATCCCGACTGCCCAGCGAAATCTCTCCGTGGCTTGTTGTTATTGTAATAGTCCGACCTGAAATCCTTCCTCTCCTGGGGGATAACCTTGCCCTTACCCTTCCCTTGTTGCTGATCTTCTTCAACCCTTTTATATTTTTCAATACAGTCCATGAGCTGATGCATGTTAGTAGCAGGTTTACCAGACAAGGACGTCCTTAAACCGTGGTTAGTAGGGAGGTCGAGTTTGAACGTGTCAAGGGCCATTGCATCAAAGTTGCCCTCCATATCATTAAACATCTCCCAATACCTATCCGAGTATGCCTTTAGGGTCTCACCCTCATGTATGCTCAAGGATAGCAAAGAAGACAAGGGCTTGGCCACTCTTCGGCATGTGACAAAACGTGAACCAAAAGCTTGAGTGAGCTCTTTGTAGGAATTGATGGAATCTGCTTTCAAGCTGTTGAACCACCTCATTGCAACCGGTCCAAGACTAGAAGGGAAGACCTTACACATCAGAGCTTTATCTCTAGAATAGACAGCCATCTTTTGATTAAAGTGGTTCACATGCTCCACAGAGTCCATTTTACCATTATAAATGATAAATGTTGGCTAGTTAAAACGCCGAGGAAGTCTCACTCCTTCGATCATGTGCGTGAAGGGTGACCTAGAGATTTGATTCAAAACTTTACTCATAGCATCGTTTCCTACCCCTCCACATGATGGGCTTTGAGGTAGCCTTTTGCGACGGTGCTCTTCTTCCTGTGAAAAGGATTCACTGATTGGTGTTTGAGACCTTTGCTCATAAGTGATATCTTGCTCGTCACCCCAATCCTCATCAGAATGCGAAGAAATACGTTTTCTTTTTGCATGGCGCAACTCCCTCCTTAACCTCTCAATTTCCAGTTGCATGTTGTTCTTCTCTGCATGAGTCATATGACTTCCTCCATGCGGTTGACTTCGCTCAGGGTGCGTAGTATGCACGCTACCTTCACGATCTTGTCTTTGCTCCAAATTGAGAAAAGGGTCTATGTGTTGGGACGCCCCAGATTCTGCTAGTTGTTACCCTGGTTCAGCCATTATTAACTGTTGCTTCCACTTCAACTCAAGCTCTTCTCATAGACGGCGCCAATTATAGGGTTAGGATTGTGGCCTAAGCCCAAGACAATAAATTTGTAGAGTATGAGTGATAGAGCTAGGTTAACTATGGAGTTTACAACGGTTGATCACAACATACAAGTATAAACCAGCATGAAAGTATACGTAAAGATCAAATAAGCTGAAATCCGAATAGATTTATGATAAATTGAGTACGTGTTACAATTCTTAGGGTTACAGTAAGACCTCTCCCCTCTTTTTTCTCCTTTTCTTCCTTATATAGCATCCTCCTCCATCATCCCTATCATCCACTTGTTCTTCATCTAGCTCCCTACTTGAGTGCATGTCATGTCATGTATCTCCCTCAGCTTTTTGTGAGTGGCGGTAGTTGAAGTTCTACTGTTCAGGGGTTTTCTTCACATAAATGCGACCAGAAAAGTTGCTGCAGTGCATTTAATACGGTGGTAGCAGCTTTTCCTTTTAGATATTTCTCCATTCTTCTTATCTCCAGGCATGTCCAAAACTTATCTAGATTGCTGAAGTCACTAGTAAACTCATTCGAACCTCCCAGATATTTATATGACCCAGAATCTTTATATCCGAGGATAATAATCTCTTCGGAACACTGATACTCTCTTCGGACATATCTTCTTCGCCCCTATGTATCTTTTTTTCGTGCGAAGTACTCTTCGACGATTTTAGTTTCTTTGGACATGCAATAACCTCACTACGTATGGTTGAGTTTTTCCCTCCACAATTATTATTACTATTATTATTAGGTCCATGAAACAACGTGCTTACTTTCTTAAAAAAAAAAAAAAAAAAAAAAAAAAAAAAAAAAAAAAAGGTCCGTGAAACATCGTGCACAAGATTACTTTTTCCTTTTAGTCAAGGAAAAACAGGACAAAATGGGCTTTTGCCCTTTTCAACTAAACTAATTAGCCTTATGCCCTCCTTCTCAAACTAAATAGGAAAATGCCCCTCTTTTAAAACTCGATTTTTGATAAATCGAGTTAGGTCCTATAGCGGCGTTTTTAAGGACCTATAGTGACGTTTTCAAGACCTATAGTGGCGTTTTGTAACTCGATTTATATGAAATCGAGTTATAGGTAAAAAAAATTAAAAAAATTGCCTATAACTCGATTTAATAGAAGTCGAGTTAAAAAACGTCACTATAGGTCTTGAAAACGTCACTATAGGTCCTTAAAAACGCCGCTATAGGGCTCCAGATTTTTTTTTTTTTAAATAACTCGATTTATCAAAAATCGAGTTTTAAAAGAGGGGCATTTTCCTATTTAGTTTGGGAAGAAGGGCATAAGGCTAATTAATTTGGTTGAAAAGGGCAAAAGCCCATTTTGTCCAGGAAAAACAATAAAATAAAAAATTTCCTTCTCACGAAGTAAATATAAAGGGAAGGATACATATACACTCCAGAATATTTCGGTTGTCAATATTTCTGATGTCGGTAATTATTTTGTACAGTGTAATTAGCAAAAGTAAAGGCTGTAAGTCACGGATCCATAGCATTTTTCAATCACTTCTGTCCAGTGAATTTGTCAACTGGACGCGATACGGTGTGGACTCGTGTCCAACAACATCATATATCTCGTACACATATGCATGGGACAAAAGCTTCAACATTTTCAATCGAGTAATGCTAAAATGACATACTATTTTACAAATTATTATATTGTACTTTTACTCGTTCTCATACACATATATGCATTGGATAAAAGCTTCAACATTTTTAATTGAGTAATGCTATAACGACATACTATTTTACAAATTATAATATTAAACTTTTACTTGTTCTCGTACACATATGCATTGGACAAAAGCTTCAACATTTTCAATTGAGTATTGGTACAACGACATGCTATTTTACAAATTATTATATTAAACTTTTACTCTTTTTCATACACATATGCATTGGAGAAAAGCTTTATTATTTTCGATTGAGTAATGTTATAACAACAAACTATTTTACAAATAATTATATTAAATTGTGGGATATAGGAATCTAAATAAGGTATTTGCGTCACGTGTCATATCCATGGCCAAGGAGGCCATTATTGTGCTGAGGAGGTCACACGCTCGGACAGTAAGACCATGTTAGTGGCACGTTACCAGAGGATGTTATACTATAGAGAAAGAGTTTCGGGGAGGGGGTTAACCCTTACATGATTGAAGGGATGACGCCTTCCACCACATTTAATGCATCCCACCAAATCTCTTAGCTGCATTTATGTGGAAAATACCACTGAACGGTGCTGTTTTGGTTGCCCCAACTTACAAGGGGTTTGGGAAGGTATCTGATGGGATAAACACTCAAGTAGTGGCCTCAATGGTCAACAAATGGAGGGCCAAGATCATTTAAAGGGAGGTATATAATGTAAGAGACCCTCCAAGGAGAGGGGATCAGAAATTCTATAGAGAAAGCACTGTAGCAAGAAGAATTGAAATTGTACACAAATTTAAAAGAAATATATCAAAGGACTACTCTCCTCGGATTTTGCTAAGCCAGATTTTCTTTATATAGAGTTCGTTTTCCTTTACTTTCTTGTGTCTTTGATTCATTATGCGTATTATTTGATCTATCGAAGCCTAGCTTTTAAGCCCACTCTCTACAAATTCATTGTATTGAGCTCTTTGGGCCTGAGCCCATTAATCTTTTGGGCTTAGGAATGAAAACCAGCCCTTACATAAACTTTTACTCATTTTTATTTGGACCCATTTTGACATTATTTTTCACTTATCAATAATCATTCATCATATCATCCGTTTGTAAAAAAAATTGTAATTCTAGCATTTTCCTTTTCAATTTTTTTCTCCAAAGGATTCAAGGTTGTAAAAATTGGCATTAAAAAAACATGAACGAAACAAAATTGTAAAGAATATATTGTGTATTTATTATTTAATTCAGTAATTCAAATTAAAAAAAGAAGAAGTGTAGGAGGCCGTGTGTCACAGGGCAGATTTTACAACCGAATTTACTTCCTTGTAATAATGCCACTTTCCTTCAATAATAATAATAATAATAATAATAATAATAATAATGCCACTTGGTGTAAAATAATCTATCCTGTGACACCGTGCGAGTGGATATCATAGTCTACATGAAATTAGTTTTATAGTTGCCATAAAATCATTTTGCTTGCCAAACTCAAAAGTGACTTATAAAATATGCAATAATAGGTTAGCATCAAGTGTCGACTCAAGCCTTAAGCCTAAGATCATTCACATTGGTACTACTAAATTAACAAAAAAAAAAAAACCCTTTTATAAAAAGGCCTCACACTCCCATTATAAAAGACTCAAAATTTTATGATAATAAGAGGTTAAAAAAAAAAAAAAATACATTGTGAACTATTTTAAAAATATTGCGAGTCCCAAATTGAAAGGTGATATGATTTCTCCTCTATAAACAAGAAAGAAATTTTGACAAAAAGTGTTACAAGTCCCACGTTGAAAATCTAATAAAAAATGAATTATACTTTTTAAAAAGAAGATCTCCTTTCATTTAAACCCTCTAATTTCTTCAAATTTTAATAGAATGTCATGGTTAAGAATTGAAGGATTAGAATGAGAGGAGATTTTGTTCCAACTTTTCCCTCCATTAAATGCAACTCCACTTCAAATATTTAAATGTTTTTGCTTAGCCCTTTGTTTGGCATTCCAGATGTTAATGCTCTAAAGCAGCTGATTTTCATGTAATTACTTGTTATGTGAATGTTTCTTTTGCACAAGCCGCTTGGCTTCAAGTTTCTTTTTGGAACTCTTTTAAGCTACCCGTGCATGTTTAGTTTATAGAAGTTAGTGATGCAGCTATTCAGAAATACTTCAATCTGTGTTTGAAGTTCTGATTGTGGCCTGTTGGATGATCTGGAATTACTAAAATAAATTTATCTTTCGAATGGGATGTGCACTTTGGAAGTGGCATTAATCTTGGGAGTATATTAAGCTGATTTGTGAATAATTTATTAGCATATCATTTTTTTTTTTTTTTTGAGAATCAAGACAATAAAATATTATTAGCTTAGGCCACTCAAATCAGCCATGTAAACAGAGTTAAGATCTGGTGGTATTTCTTCCATCCAGATTGACAAATCAGGAGTAGAGAATGCTCGTCGAGCTAATGCATGTGCTAAACTATTACAATGTCTCCTAACATGAGATAAACTAATCAATGAGAACCGAGCCATGAGCATATGAATGTCTGCAAGTAAGTGACCATAGTGAGCCAGAGAATTGCCACCCTTCGCCAAAGATTTGATCAGAACTTCTGAGTCCCCTTCTAGAGTGATGTTGTCAAAGCCGAGTTCAAGTGTAAGCTCCAATGCTTTCCGTGCTGCCAAGACTTCCACCTCTATAACTGAACCGGGAAGAGGTATTTGCTGAGTAAGAGAAGCCATGATCAGTCCATGGTCGTTACGGATCACAACGCCCAAACCAGCAAGTCCCTGTTCAGCAAAAATCGCACCATCGAAGTTGACTTTATAAGCATCTTGAACCGGTGCCTGCCAAGCTGCTACCTGATGGGGTCGAGGTTGTTGAAAGCTAATGTTGCAAGAAGCTTGCTCCAGGATTCGGTCTTGAGCAAATTCAACCACCTGACCAAGTGAGAGTGCAGGCTTGCCCAAGCGCAAATTATTCCTCCTGTTCCAAAGTGTCCATAGCACAGCAGCAAAAAGATCGGGCTCTTTATTACCATCCGGACCAGGGGCTTTTAGGGGTGCCATCTGCTTTAGAGCAGTCTCCACTTCCTCAATTTTGAATTCAGCCATAAGCAAGTCATTCATCTCATCAGTTACCACTTGTGGAATAGTCTCAATAACCTCCTCAAAATTGCTAGGGCTACCTGAGGTGAAGAGGTTTTGGTAGAATTCTACAATGGTGGCATTAATTTGATCTTGGCTTGAGCACCATCCTCCATTAGCATCATGCAACTTGGTAATATAGTTCCGCCGACGGCGTTGAGAGGCCTTACTATGGAAAAACCGAGTATTACGATCCCCATCACGAAGCCATGCAATTTTGGACCGCTACCTCCACATTTTGGCTTCCTTATCAAGAAGCTGATTAACCTCATCCTCCAGTAATCTCATACGGCTCGAGTCTCCAGATCGGATAGCATATTTCTCAGCTGCTTTCAGCTGTTTACGAGCGGATTCCAATTGTTTCTTGACACTACCAAAGGATTTTTTACTCCATTTTGTCAAAGCGGCCCCACATGACTCCAGCTTCCTTAAAACACGAGTATCCCATGGTGCAGTGGAGTTCATACTCCACACAGCCTCCACAGTGTCACTGCACCCCTTGTCAGTCAACCACATTTGTTCAAAGCGGAAAGGTTTCTGAAAATTGCAATACATATGCTCCGGTGAGATCCATAATGCCTTATGGTCTGATGATGTAACATCTAAATGGTGCACCTTTGTACCTACAAACATTGAGAACCACTCATTAGTAGCAACTGCTCGGTCTAATCTTTCCCAAATAGTAAAATTGGGATAGTGTTTGTGCCAAGTAAATGGGAAACCAACAAAATCAAGGTCCATAAATCCACACTCATCAAGAATATCTCTAAAAGCCTGCATTTGAAGGTGAGGCCGAGAACGCCCACCTTACTTCTCCGATTGCTGTATGATTTCATTAAAGTCCCCAGCACACAACCAAGGTAAAGACCCATGGTTTTTTAGAGCTCGTAGCTTGGACCATGCTTCATGTCTTTTAGTGGTATCCGGTTCTCCATAAAACCCAGTGAACCTCCAGGCATTCTCCTTGCCCTTATTGATGACAGTATCAATATAATTCTTTGAATATTTCTCAACTTCCAAGGGGAATCCTTCTTTCCACAAAATGGCCAACCCTCCCGCCTTATTACAACGAGGAACTACAAAAAGATTTTTAAATTGAATACGTCTTTTAACCTGTTCTAGCCTTGCTTTATCTGTCCATGTCTCGGCTAAAAACACAACAGAGGGATCTTTAGCCCACACAAAATCTGCAAGCTGATCTTCTGTACGCAGGTTCCCAAGCCCGTGACAGTTCCAAACTAAGAGACTCATGGCTTCTGGCAGGGCTGGTAACCAGCTCCCGTCAATATTTGTTCATTGTCTTCCACAACTTGTGAAACCGCATGACGTTTACTTGGTAACACAGGCTGATCCTCATTTAGAGCACGTTTACTGCCACTGATTGGGCTCAAATTGGGTGTGTGTGCAACAGTGGCTCTAAAAATTCTTTTCCAAGATGAGGTGTGACTCGGGTGGGGAGAGGAGTTTGGGTTGGTTGGGAAATTTGGGTTAGAAGTATGGGTGGAATTTGTGAGTGGGGGGTCAGACGGTATTGTGATCAGGTTTGGGGTGTCATCAACATCTTGGGAATGGTGGTGTGGAGAGGTAGGTTGAGATGGCAAACAGTATTGTGAGGTATGTGGGATAGGTGTAACATGTATGGGATTGTCAAATTTCATCAATTCTTGGTCTATGGCTTCTAATTGTTTATCAAAGGTTAAGTTTGAATTGAAAACAGGTCCTGGGTCCGTGTGTAAGTGTGTAGGGCCAGCCGTATCCTTTTCTACATGTACAGGATCAGTTGACATAGAAATAGAATAAGACTTGTTTTGGAAAGAATCAGCCTTGACCGAATCAGAATAGAAGTTACCATATTGAGCTTGTAACCTTTTAGAGGTCGGTGTACTTGGTGTAGCCCTAGCCACCATTGGGTTTCCTGTTTCATCGGACCGCCGTTGGCCGTCGCGTTCTGCCTTCATCTTCGAGTAAAAACCCGGCACCTCAACTATTGAATTACGAGCTCCCAACCATGGTGAAGCTTTCAGCCATGCCCCATATTCCTTGTCTGCATCAGTAAGTGATCCTTCGTTCTCAATCCAACGATCACAATCACGGTCATTGTGTGTGAGACGTCCACACCAATAGCAAAGGTTGGGTAATCGCTCATATTTGAAGGAGACACAAAGTTCTCTACTGTCATCAAGTGTAACCACCCTCCCACGGCAAAGTGGTTGTGAAATATCCACCATAACTCGAACTCGCATGAAACCTCCACATTCTTCAGTCTTCACGTTTGGTAGCTTCAAAATTTGCCCAGCAGGTTCACACAATGTTTCTGCCACTGCCGTAGTCATAAACTTCACCGGAAGACCGTGTAATTGAATCCAGAACGGGGTGCTATTGAAGTCCAAGTCCTCAATTTTACTGACCCCATCATATTTTTGCAAAATCATCAAGTGTTTGTCAAAACTCCATGGGGCGTTTGCAAGGATAGTATTGACCTCTGTTTCACTGTCAAAAGTAAAGAGCATTATATGGTTTCCCAAGTTCTTTATTTTGAAGCCTCGTTTGGACCTCCATATAGGCGTAAAGGTGGCTGCAACAGCCTCAGGATTAAGTGCCCTCTTAGTGAGGAACTTGGCAGCGATAATGGAAATAGAGGCAGCCATCTCCTCTTGTAATCGAACCTTGGGACCTTCCCTCTGGGATATGTTGAGGCCGGACCACTGCTTAGTGAGATCATCCATGGAGAAGTTGTTTCCTGCAACCTGTGGAAAGAAAAGAAAGAACAAAAGCCCTAGGGTAACTGTATTACTCTAAGGGTATAGCAAAACTCTTCCAGGAAGAGACGGAGATTCTACAGCCTAGGAGAAGATGGAGTTCCCACCTTTCACTAGTGACAGAGAAACCTTATTAGTATATCATTTGTTATTTTTGAAGATGTACAGTAATTATGTTGCTTTAGCTCTTACTAGAGTTGCATAAAAGAATGAGGAGACCATATGATTAGAAGAGAGCTCCTCTATTCTTTTTCTTATTATATAACATGATTTTGAATGAACAAAATCCAATACCCTTTTTTTTTTTTTTTTTTTTTTTTAAATCTCACACTTAAGGAAATTTTTTTTTTCTTCTCCATACTTGATACTCGTTGCGGGGTGTGTATTGCTGGCATCCACCGAATAGGAATTGCTATCAAAATCAATCAAATGCCCAAAGGACATGGGAACGTGTCCAATGCAGCACTCCTTGCAGCAGGCTGCCAAATTGGCCGTGAATCATGTTTGCTGCTGTTCTAAAAAATATTTGCGTTTTTCTGTTTTTTTTTCCACACATGTGTCTGTCAGTACACGGCACTTCTTGGAGTCTTTTTGTCTATTTGTATCTGACACATTTGCTCATGCGTCTTATTTTTCTAATTTTGGTCAGCTGACTGATTCTCCAAAAATAAATTTAAAAAAACTTATTGCCGACTGCAGGTACCAGATTCTTCCTTGAAATGCTATTATGAATTTATGATCATCAAAATTCCCGTAATCAAATCCATTAATAGTGTAGGATATTACATGATATTATACCATGTAATATTTCGAAATTTCTTTTCAAAGAAAAGTTAACGGATGTACTACGAGCATTAGTTTATAAAATATTTTTAAAAATATTTTATTAAAAAAAAAATCAATTTCTTTTCACAACTTTTTACATTTCTCATAAAAAATCAAAATTTTCTTAAAATGATCCATTAATAAACGCTCTAAGATATCTCTAATATGACGTTTCTTTTATAAATTATGGATCTTTCATCATACATTTAATTGATAGGAACAAGCATTACGGTAGAAATACTAAATATTATTCAATAATAAAATATTAAAATTATGTTTTCCTTATTACAACTTTCAACATCAATAATTATGTTTTTGGGTACATGGCATCACTCATTGAAATAAGAAAGTCTCAAGTATCAACTGTGTCTCTTGGTAGATGAGAAGGGATAAGAATTGAAATAAGAGAGAGTCTCTGTCTCAAGTCTTGATTGTCTATGGGTGCTTTTTATTTATTTATTTATTTTTTTTATTTTATTGTCTATGGGTGCTTTTAATTTTTAAAAGAAAGGGGAAAAGAAGATGTGTATTTTTCTTTACCAAGTCATAACGAGATTCATAGTTTCCAACCAAGCCATAACAAAGTTCCTCATAGTTTCCATATAATTTCAGGAAAATCACAGACAACTTTTGTAAAAAAGACTAAAAAGCTAGGAAGTACAAAAGAAAGGCACATCACATGCAACCATGCCTTTTACAAAACTTTCCTTGAGTCTACTCGATTGATCCCTATGGGAAATCCACTTTTGGCGTCTAGAAAAGGCTACCAAATAGAAATATATATATATATATATATATATTTTTTTTTTTTCTATAAATGTGTCTGACAGTTGCGTGTGTGCTGTGCTTGCTGACATTATTTCTGTGGAACCCATAAGATGGAAATTTCATTTCTATGTATAGAATGGATTGCAACTTGGAACCAAAATATGAAGGACCTCTATTTCTTGGCATTTCATGGGAGTCAATATCTGAGCTTAAAAACTAGACAATTCCTGTTTTCTTTGTTGGCTGAATAACTAGAGAATTCCTTGCACACAAGGCACACACACACAAATTGAGATCCTGCTCAATGCTCCTTATATTATAATACTTTCATTATAATTACTAAGATCGTAAATAAATAAATGAATTGAATTTCATAATCTTCAAATTATCATTTAAATAATAACATTTCATGTAAATTAAGATTTACTATAAAATTAGAGAACAAGTGGAGAGATATTATCACGTTAGTGCTTCTAAATCATCTCATAACATAATAAATAAAATTACTATCAATTCCATGAGTTTTTAGGTGGATGAGTTGAGGCGCGGACCAAAATTCTCTCTTGAGAAGATACACGCCGTCTACAAAGTTTTTTGGTGTAGCAGACTAGGAATTATGTGTGCGGTCCCAAGGACATAACAAACACAGTCACCCACTTTATATTCTTACAATTTTACACTAATTATAAGATAAGAAACTCTCAATAGTACTTTCTTTACCTAAAAATAAAGTATATAGAAATAAAAATATATCTAAATATATTTTAACAACAAAAGATTGAGGAGCGAGTTTTTAGAGCGTAAAGTCTATCGGAAAAATTTGTCCCCCATCCTCATTTGATTATATGTTAATATGTTAAGAGCAAGACTTAATAGTACTTAGGTGCTATTCTTTAGGTTCCATTTTTAAGATTTTATCATGTAAATTTTTTGTTATGAGATGAAAGTGTATTTTTTAGTTAAATGGCCATATGGTTAAATTTTAAGAGGAGAATCTAAGAAATAGTATCTAAAGTACTGTACCTAAGTTTTGTCCATATGTTAATATAGGAGGGTGAAATAGAGTCATTTTCATTTATTTCATATTACAAATTAATGATTTCAAGTCATAGCTGTGTAGGAACGGATAGACATTGTACATTCATGTATGCAGAAGTTTTTGACAAAAAGATCCAGCACTATAGGCCTTTTAAGTTTGCGGTCAACACAATTTAAGCCATGCATTGGAAAGCAATTTACAAAGCTTCGAAATCCGCAAAAGGAAATCGATGTTTTTATTAGAGACATTATTATATTGATTGAATTTTAAATGTATAAAAACGATTTTATCATTTCACTCTAATGATTAATCAAAATTATGATTTTTATAAATATACTCCAACATAATATAAATGGAACTGATTCTTATTCTTTTTATTTGAGTTTTGAAAATTAGACCCAATAGCTCAATTACTTAATATAACATATTGTTTTTAATAGAAACATTCAGAGTTTAAATTGATCACCCCCTCTTATTGACTATATATATAAATTTTAAAAATTAAATGTGGTCTATCTTAATTAGGAACTGAAAAGCTTATTCTTATTGTCATTGTTGTCATCATCAACTGTTAACAGGTTACATAATCGAAGAAATTCAATTCCATTCTCTTAAATATCTTACCTCCCACATAATGATCATAAATCCTAATTCATAGTCATAGACAGGGCCGGCTCAATGCATGAAGCAATTGAGGCAACCACCTAAGGCTCCCTAAGTTCCTAAGGCCCCCAAATTTAAGCAATACAAATATCTCTTTGTCATTGTGAGATTAATTAGGCCTAAAATATTAACCAATAAAAGTAAAAGAAAAAAATCAAATTTAAGTAATAGAGATATTTCTTTACCATTGAGAGTATGAATTAAGCCCCAAATATTAACCAATAAATTGAAAGTATTATTAATTTTTATATAAAAAAACCACCCAAAAAAAAAAACATTGACTGTGCAAAACAAAAATCAAAAGAAAAAAAAATCAAAATCAAAATCAAAATCAATCTCAAACCTCAAATATTTTTAATGAATTGTTGGAGAGTGACTTTTTCATACGTTTCTTAGCAGCGCATTGGACCCTCCTCTCCGTTGAGCGTTGCCCTCCTTGAGGTTTTTGCACTTCTCTGAAATGTCTTATTCTTGCTTACTTATGTCGTTGTTTGGTTCTTGCTACTTTGTTTTATTTTCTCAGAATGTTTACTTGGGTGTTTGATACTTTTGCTACATTGAAACTTTAACCTTCTGACAAAGCATAGACGCGTCAAATTGGGTTGGGCTAGGGTCCTTGGGACATGGGGTAGCATAGTAATCTCCAACCACTCATCCCTACATACTTATCTCTTAGGGTTTTTTTTTTTTTTTTTTTTTTTTTAAATTTTTTTTATTATTATTTAAATTTTATTATTATTTTAGTCACAAAAAAAAAATTTTAAACAAATTTTACGTTCAATTTCTTCTTTGTTTCTATGTATATATGCATATATGTTTTTTTGGGTTTTTAATTATAATATTCTAGTTGTTAACAAAAAAAAATATAATTTTGCGAAAAAAAAGTATAAATAATCAGTTATGCCACCAAAAAAAAAAAAAAAAGTTGATTAGTTATATTGAAGAAAATGTTAAGGAAACTTGAATACAAAATTTTTTCAATAACTTTGTATCTTAAAAAGCAGAAAAAATATATTTAAATAAAAGTTAATATAAAATGTTAAATAAAAAATTTTATTAATTTAATATTATAGTATGAGAAAGGCCCCACATAACATTTTCGCCTTAGGCCCCACAATGTATTGAGCCAGCCTTGGTCATAGAAGGGCCGTGATGGGTGGAATTACATAACAATTTTTTTTTGTTTTTTTATTTGACATTTTATAAAAGAGCTGAACCCATTAAAACATAGTCCAACATTGGACAAATAAGATATTAGACACGAGAACAAATCAAAAAGATCATTTTCATCTTTAATATTATTTCTAAGCATACCAAATCCTGATCTCAAGATGTGGAATTGGCATCACTTCGCGGCGGAGAAGAAGGAAAAAAAAAAAAAAAAAAAAACTAAAGAATAAAACTTGCACACGAAATTTAGCTTTTGGTGGCGAAGTCAAAAAAGTCGACTCTATTACTATTCAATTGCTCATTAAAATATTTACCTAAAAAAAAAAATCATTTCTCACTAAAATATAGTATTTATATATATATATATATATATATATATATTAAAAAAAAGACTTTATTGCCCACTGTAGTTGATAAGTAATCAGAAAATAATATTATTGATTATATTGGAGGGGTTTGGATTGGGGTTATTTATGTCTGCATTTTACTCTTTTACATTTCTTTTTTTTTTATTTTTTTTTATAACCAAAAGTTGGTTTCACGTGGGGGACAAATCTGCTAGTGGGTCTCGTGCATTGTGCATGGGACCCACTCGCACTTTGGACGTTTACCCATTGGTCTGAAATAGCATTGTTTGTGGGTTCTGTGCACTGTTCACTGGACCCACAAACATCTTTTTTCATCCAAACTTTAATTAAAAATGGGTTCTACAGTACTATTCACACATTTAAAAATTATTTTGCTATAGTGTTTTTATTTTTCAGTTTTCAGTTTTCAATTTTCAGCAAAATAAGCTTGTATCCAAACGGACCTATATGTCAACAATAAGCAATTAACCAAACTGACAAAAAGTGTGGAAAATAATTGATGAGGAATGTCTGGTGGGTTTTCAACAAGAGCCCTATTAGCAAGTTTATTGTGTTTGTTTTTCCTCAGCTGATTTGACATTGTGAACCAATAATTACTCAATCATAACCTAACTTAATTAGTGGGACTTTATTTAATAAATGACTGGCTCAAACAAATTGTGGTCGTTGTTTTTGTAATTTTGGACTGGACTGCCTCCTGCTGCGTTATGGCCCAATAGTTCTGGGGTAGGAGAGTCAGGATTGGCTTAATTGAAACTCACCCCAAGCCAGCTTTTGAACAAGCTAGGACCCCTTTGCTAAGACCTTGATCACGTGCCCACAGCAGAAGATGCTTTCACAAAAATGTTATAGCAGGAGGGTATAATATGATAAAAATAAGAATATGCTTGTTGTCAACCAAAGACAATGATTAAACCATTCTCTTAGTAAAAGGGGAAAGAACACAGTGATATGAGTATGGTAGAAATAGATTAATAACAACAATAAAAGAAAAGGAAACAATATTAATGCTTGAAAAAAAGAAAGAATGGTTAGTCTGCCGTGCTTGGTTTCTTAAGAGATTTAAGTCCAAGAAGGGAGCCACTCTTCATTGTGGGCAATCTCATGGGGGAAATATTGCCACAAAAATTGCTCACTTGAAAGAATGGGCCTAGATGGCTTATCTCTGAATTCTTACTAGAGAGTAGGCTATTGAGAGGGAGAGAAGGAAGTAGCCTATTGGTACATGTCTTTACTACACTTCTTGTTTTCTCACTCTTTGTTTTTCTTTTCACTCTCCATTTTTTCTTTTTGATTTCTATGTTACCTCTTTTCTTTCTTATCTTTTTGCTTCTTTTCTTTCTCACTCTTCTTACTTATTTCTCTTTGTTATCTTTTGTGCTTGCCCCCCCCCCCCCCCCTCTTCCTCATTGTGCAAGCCAAGGCCCTTTTATACTACCTGCTGTGATGGATTTTATTGTTTTACCGCTCAACTACTTTTGTTCGGGTGTGAGTGTCCTTCCCAAACCATCCACTGGTTTGTTAGTTGCCTAGCCATCACCACTTCCCTGTGCTGGCCGAGCTACATTCCATTCCTAGACAAAAGAGTGTTGTTTTGTTTTCTTGCTTTCTGTGGCATTCCCATCCAGATAAGAGTTGGGCATTCTCTCTTACTAACTCTTATGACATGCACCTAGTGATTCCAACTCATCTTTCCCTCTTTTGGGTGGTATATCATTCTAATAGGACATTTCCCCCAAAAGAGCTAGAGTGGGAACCCCAGAATAGACTTCCCCTTTCTCCCCACCGCCAGACCATACTCTCTCTTACCTCTGACCCATAACCCACTGCTCCTGTATTGGCTGGGTATAAGTGGGTGGTGCCTGAGCCTTGTGCGTACTCTACTTCCATGTGAGTCCAGGGATTGTCTGCTGTTCATGTGATTGCTATGGCCTGGGGGCTTGTCTAGCCTTTGCTGCCTATTCTGCCACCCATTCTTAGCCTCTTGTGGCATGGATGAGTTACTAGGTCTTCATTCTTTGTATCTTGCTTTCTTCATGGGCTGGGTTTTGCTTGGGCATGGGCATTTCCTTCTTTAATCAAACCCTTGTCTTCTTTGTGGGTTAGCTGACACTTTTGCCACGCTGCCTCATTGCCTTTGCCATGTTGGATTTTGGTTTGTGCTTGCTGGGCCTCCTTTGGGCCTGCTGCGCATTTTCCCTTTTACTCAGTTCATGTAGCCCAGTACTACTACTGGGCTTGTTCTCATACTATTTTGGGCTTCCTTGGCTTGTTTTATTCCTTTGGGCATCCTCGGCTTGCTTCATTCCATTGGGCATCCTTAGCCTATTCTAATCTTTCATTCCCATAGGTTTTTGCTAAATCTTTCGGGCTTTCTTGACTCAATTACCATATCCTTTACTTTCGGGGTTTATTGAACCCCATTTACTAATTCTTTTCTTTGGACTCCTTTGACCCATTTTTGCTTGATTTCCATTTTTCATAATTCCCATGAGTTTACTACTTCTTTCTTTGGGCGGACTCCCTTGGGCCCTCTTGTTTTCTTTGGGGCCTTTTGACTATCTTACAGGCCCATGGACCATTATTTTTGTCATTTGGGCTCAATGGTTTTTTTCTCACTTTGTTAATTCTTCTCCCTTATTCTTTCCCATATTGTTGGGCTTTTTCTTGTTATTGGGTCTTCTTGCAAAGTGGGCATCAACATAAATCAACAAGGAGAAAGGGAGGGACAATGGAAACCAATTTCTATATTTTATTATTTAAAAGAGCCATTTGAGACCACTTCCTTTGCATCGATAGTATTGACAAAGGGGCTGAAATTTAGGTGAATTTTGTGGAGTACTTTAGATTTTTTTAATTAAATTTAAAAGTATAGAAGTATTGATTGACTAAGAGCATCCACAGCAGTGAAGTTAAAAATTTAGCTATTTAGCTCCACCAAAAGTTTCTTTATCTATTTTACCTACACACATGCTACAACAGTGGAACTATTTTAGCTTTCAACACAATAAAATAATATAAACATCACAATAAAATAATATATCGACTACAATAAAATAATATATCTTACTATCCAAAAAACATCCACAGCACCAACCACAACCACCTCTACCATCAGCCACAGCCATAACCACCACCAACACCACCACCACCATCACCACCACCAGTCCACAGCAGGAAAAAAAGAAAAATGAAAAAAGAAAACCCAAATCTCCAACCTTTTTCCTTAACCTAGACCAAACAAAATCACCAATCATAAACAAGCACAACGTTGGCGAGTTGGGTTGGTAGAAGGGGTGGGTCGGCTAGCTTCATGGGTTTTCCAGTCAGGTACCCAATATCCACGAGCAAGCACAACCACAAGCAAGCATTCCGATCGGTGGCCTGGGTCTGAGGCGATAGGTGATGTAGGTCTGAGGCGGATGGCGGCGTGGGTTTGAGGTTGATCGGCGGCTTGGGACGGCTGGTGGGTTGGTGACGGTTGGTGGGTTGGTGATGTCGAGCTTCGGTGGCGGCGATGTTAACGATGAGTCGGGCTGGTGACGATAAACAAAGTGAGCTTGAGAGACTGAAGTTGAGAGAGATGAGCTTGAGAGATGAGATGAGAGTGAATGAGAGAGAGAGAGAGGCACGGTGATAAAAGAATGAAAAAAAAGGAGCGTGGTATTATTTTAATCACCGGGGTAGAATAAAATAATACATTTTTTTTAGTTCTCATGAACAATGCACTTCTATCTATAGATGTGCATTGTAGCAATGAAGTTAAAAAAAATAGATTTTGCTCCACTGCTAGAGCATGATTTTGGTGTTGAAGGAGCTAAAATATAGCAATATAACATCACTGATGTAAGTACTTTAATACAATATAAATTTTGTTAGTATCTATTACAAAAAGAATTAAATTTAATGTAATTATATGGCTGAGTTCAATTAAAAATTTTAGGATAAATCACCTAAGGAATTGGATCAAAGTTTTAAAAAATTCAAGAAAAAATATTTCATGATATTGTAATTGAATGTGATATGTTGTTTGAAAAATAAGCTATATAAAAGTACAATTGAGCCTAAAAGAAAAGTCTTTCAAAAAGTTGCACATAAATTGCACGTTAAAATTAATTGATATTTGACTAAAATGCAAAATACACCTTCTAAGTTTGACTGAAATTTATTTTAGTCATATAACTTTACTTTCGTTCAATTGAATCCTCTAAATTTCAAATTTATTTAATTTAGGTATATTCATCCAATTCCGCTAAAATTTGTCATTAAGTACTCAATTATCTAATAAAAAAAATTTGAAAAAAATATTCTCACATAAAAAATTTATAAAATATTTTATTATATATATATATATATATATATTTTTTTTTTTTTCACTTGAGAAAAATATTTCTAATGGTGACATAAGGACTAAATTGAATAAAATTAAAATTTAGAAGACTCAATTGAATAAAAGTAAAGTTAGAAAACTGAAATGAATTTTAGTCAAACTTAGAGGGTACAATTTGTATTTTAGTTTTGATATTTTTAGCTAAAACAAGCTTTTATCTACCTATACTTAAGAACTAAACATTAATATCACTCTTTTAACAACTATTTTAGAAAGCAATAAAAAAATCTTAAATGCAAAAGACCTAACACAGATGTTAAAGTTGAGGTGGTATATAACACGTGTTTTATTAAGAGAGTTTCGCTAAAAATCTTGTAGCTCAATTGATATTCTTGGTATTTCTAACAAAAACATCAAGAATTTAAATCTCCCAACTCCCAACTATCAAATTGTAAAAAAAAAAATAAATAAATAAAAGTATATCTATTTAAAATGTTATATAGAAATTTCAAAATATTTTGTAATGAAAAATATATTCCTATATCAAAATATAAAGAAAAATATCGAAGTATATCTAAGTCAAAGTAGAGAAGTCGAATCAATAAAACTTCAATTAAAAAAAAAAAAAATAAAGAAAGAAAAAGAAAACCACCTTCTATATAAAATTTCATTTCACAATACCATGTGATGAAGAAGAAACATATGCAGGATTGGTCCGAATTGAAAGTAAGAAACCTATATGATTTGTAAAGGATGACTTGAGGCCGATTGTCAAACATATAAGAGGATTATTAGACAGAGCTCGTGTTAAGAAAACAGAAGAAAGTTAAAGGGGCCTTCAAAATTACCCAACTGATAAAAAAAAATATGCATTTAGTAAAACTCACCATATATATATATATATATAAAATACTTATTAAAACACATATAAAAATAATAATAATAGTGTTTTAAACTGGATATATAATACATTACACAATCAGAGTACAACTACAAAAAACACATACAACTAGTGTGGGATAAACATCTTAATTTTTTTTGAGTAAACAGTAATACTTATTAGAATACACACGAAAATAATAATAATTGTGTTTTAAACCGGGTTTATAATACATTACATAACTAAAGTACAACTACAAAAGGCCTGAGGTTATAAATAGCAGACACTAGACACACATAACTAATGTGGGATAAATATTTCTATTTTTTTTTGAGTAAACAGTAATACTTATTAGAACATACACGAAAATAAGAATAAGTGTTTTAAACCGAATTATAATACATTACATAATCAGAGTACAGCTACAAAAGGGCTTAACCTTTGTAGTTGTAGACTGGGGTTGTTAACAGCGAACACTAGACACACACAACCAATGTAGCATAAACATCCCTATTTTTTTTTTGAGTAAACTCTTGTCTACAAATACAAAGGTTAGGCCCTTTTGTAGTTGTACTATGGTTATGTAATGTATTATAAACCTGTTTTAAAAAAACTATTATTATTATTTTTGTGAATGTTTTAATAAGTATTACTGTTTACTCAAAATAAAGAAAATAAGGATGTTGATCCCACATTGATTGTGTGTGTCTAGTGTTCGCTGTTTATAACTCTAGTTTATAACTATAAAGATTATACCATTTTGTAGTTGTACTCTGGTTATGTAGTGTATTATAAACTTGGTTTAAAATATTACTATTATTATTTTCATGTGTTTTCTAACAAGTATTACTCACCATATATGATTGCCTTCACTTTTTCTCATATCGTATGCTACCAATTACCAAACTATATTTCTTCTCAAAGAATTTTTCTTTATTGAAATATTATTTTAAACCTCATAATTTAAGGATGATTTCAAATTAAATCTAACATTTTAAAGAGTTTTTAATCAACCTCTATACTTTTAAAAAGTTTTCAATTCATATCATCAACCCATTAGACATGATATGATGATAATGCTAATAAAAAAAATGCTTAAGCAAAACGACATCGAATGACTTGGAGTGAAATAATGTTAATACACCATCAATATATATGTTAAAATAATCAATTAAACAAACGATGTTGTTTTATTTAAAGTTTTAAACTTTTCCAAAGTAATTTTTTTCCCATGTAAATTGTAACCCAATGAGATTAGTCCATGGGCTTCAAAGGGAAGGAGCCGGTCTGAAGCTGCTCAAAAATGTTAAAAAGCCCAGCGGGGCCCAAAAAGGAAGAAATTGACGATACATACAAAGCCCAAACTAAACTAGCCTTGCTATTGGGGCTAATGCAACAATCTAGAATCCATAATGCATTAAACCAGACCCATCTCTCTCTCTCTCTCTCTCTCTCCTTACATTTTTTTTTTTACTTCACGATGATTGGTCTTTTATCATTGGATCACTCAAGAAACGAATTGGTTTTTACGGTAAGCAGTTGACTGGTGAACTTATTTATTATTATTTTTTAATAGTTAGAAATATATACATTTTATGTTGTTAACTCTGTCATTCGAATCTCTCCTCCTTAAACTCTCAAGCACTTATACATGAAGATGTCTTAATTAAACTACAAGTCTCTTTGCATGATTGGTGAACTCCAATCAAATAAATGAATATTTAATTATTTTTTTTCCTGTGTGATTGATAATACACGAGTTTATAAATATTATGTGATAAAATTAGTTTTAAAATGTTATGCAATAAAATTTGTAATGTGCTAGCGGATAACTAAAAAATATCCACTCCACCAAAGTGCTGAAGAGATCATATGATAGCAACTTCATCACAGCCTCATGGGCACTTGGTGGTATTCCGGTACTCTTTTTTAGCAAAACTGCAGAAGTATGAAAATATTAATTATTGAATATATACTATTGTTGGAATTTATTTTGCTATGATTTTTTTATTTTTGGTAAAAAAAGGAATATCATATATTAGATAGTCATAAGTCTATTACAATATACCACCGCACACTCTTGGTGCGTTGGCTACTTCACAAGTATAAGTGTTTGTGGGGTGTCGGGGGCAAAGGTCGAGGTTTAAGTTTCTAGAAGGGAAATTCACACATATATACACTTAAATTAGGTTAGAGTAGAAATTCTATCTTATATATATATATATATATATATAAAAGTCTATTACAATATTCACCCTCCTTATCAAGCATTATAAGATTACTCGCCACAGGTAGTTGATTTTCAAACAAAACATAGCTATAATCACTAGAACTATCAAATATTGTCAATGCATCTGCATACTGATTTGTTTCTCGATAAATATGCTTAATTTGCATATTAGGGAGGATCCTCTAAAAGTCCAATCAAAAAAAGAAAAAGAAAAAAAAATGCGGGCATGGCCACGAAAACAATACTCTATGCTTTGCTAACTTACAAACTACAAATATGGACCAATTGATAAACTTCAATCTTTAGCCCTATTAGCTCTCACCACCTTAATGGTCTGTTTGGATTGAAGGAAAGGGAAGGGGGAGTAGAGTAGAGTAGATTTGACCCAAAATTAGCCTATTTTTAGCTAATTCTACTCTACTCCCCATCCACTCACTCTCCTTCCCTCCTCCATCCAAACAGGCCCTAAGCTCTTCAATTAATGTTGTCAAACTTTCATGAGAGGACCCACCTTCCTCAATAGCTCTCTTAGCCTTCTCACCTAGCTCTTGAGCCTGTTTCCTCATCTTCATCGACTCATCATAACTGTCCATCAATCTCCTCACAGCTTTCTCTATTTTCTTCCTTCCAACTAAATTCTTCCCAGCATCAACCCACAAGTTCCAATCCTCTACACCCACCTACACCCCAAATTGGTGCACTTGCATGATCAACTTCTCATTGTAAAAATGCTTAACATAAAATGGTCATGTGATCAAATAAATTCCTGCACTGACCGCTTTGATCAAAGAATTCACTCCACAATGCGTTAAGAACCTTCCAATTGAAGGGTGATCCAAGATCAATATCTGTGGGGTCCACCCTCTCGCAATTATACCCAAATTTTCTTCTTTCATTTTTTCCTCAAACCCTTCAGGTAATCATTTTTCCTTATCATTATCGTCCTCCTTATCTTTCCCAAGAAGCACTTTGATGGGACCGACGAACTCAACCTCCTTAGACAATCTTATTAAGACCAACGAGGCCGTCCTCTGAGATGAGCTAAGCACATGTCCATATCACTGACGAAAATAACGAAGCCATTCAATGCAACCAATAATGTCCCAAGCGGTTACAAGACTAGTTGTACAGACAGTTGGATGCCTCATTAAGGCCCACATTACTGAGCATAAGGCATTACCAAGAGAGACATTAAAGGCATATTAACAACCACAACGGCTAGAGACCGTGGAAACATATATAAAGCCCTCACAGCACTAGTACAAGGTAGATAGACACACCTAAAAGCATTCCTAGTTATTTTGATACCTTGTTGTTTTTTGAAAGTTTTCTTATACTGACTTTGGCATTGGAAACGTTGTGGTAGACACCACACCGGCGACCACTTTAAGGGAGCTATCTTACCATTTTCTTGGCGGCATAGGCGAATACTTGGCTCCATTTGGATGCACTCACAATGACTAACGAATCTGCACTTTATTAGTTTGGCGCCGTCTATGGGGAACGAGATTTTTGTACACAGGTTTGAAAGCATAGTTTCCAGTTAACTTCTACATTCAGATGGAGCCCAACCAAGATTCAACAGCATTAGCTCTACAAGTCCAAGCTCTTGTTGCTATTGTCGAAGAGCTCACCAGACAAAATCAAGAAATGAGGCTACGACTTCAGCAGAGGGAAAAACAGTCTAAAGCTAGCCAAGAGGATGAGGGGGACAGCCATAAGAGGAGTGACCGTCCAGGACCAACTACTCCAGACGAAAAAAATTTAGACCTTCTTTGGGAGATGAGAAAGGAAATGGATGAGTTGAGGAACATCATTAAGGAGAAAACAGACCGAAGTTTGGATAGAATGGTCAGGGCAACAAACTCACCATTCACAATGATAGTCTTGGAATGCCCTGTGCCATCAAAGTTTTGTCTACCACAGCTTATGCCATTTGATGGACTCACGAACCCCCAAGACCACCTCAACACCTTTAAGACGACACTAGGCCTTCAACAACCTCTTGACGAGATACTGTGTTGTTCCTTCCCTATCACTCTCAAAAGAGCTGCAAGAGAGTGGTTCATAAAGTTACCAACTTCGTCCATTGACAGTTTCGTGCAGTTGAGCAATGCATTTTTGCGCCACTTCATCTGGGGGACAACGCCATATGAGGCCAATAGAATACTTACTCACCATTAGACAAGGGGAGAAAGAAACCCTGAGGTCGTACGTGAAATGCTTGACTCGAGAGACCCTGGAGGTGGATGAAGCTGACGACAAGGTATAGTTGACTACCTTTAAAGTGGGGTTGAAGTCCAGAGAGTTCGTGGTTTCCCTCGCGAAGAATCCTCCTAAGACGATGGTAGAGATGCTCTTGAAGGCACAGAAGTACATGAACGCAGAAGATGCATTAGTCGCCACAAAAGACGTGGAAAAGTCAGGAGACAAGGGAAGGAAGAAAGACGATCACAGAGGACAAAAAACGGAGTGTTTTGGCATAAATTAAGGATGAGCACTATCTTAAGTGGCCAAGGCCATTATATTCGTCCCCTAATGTCCGTGACAAGAAGTACTGCTGGTTCCATAAGGATCATAGCTACTACACAGAGGATTGCAAGGACTTAAAGGAGTAGATAGAGGAGCTTATACAAAAAGGAAAACTGTAGAAGTATGTAAAAAAATGGGGAATCTAGCAGATTCAGAGGCGACAATAAGAACCAACGAAAATTTTCACCCAGTGACGAGGATCACACGTCACAGCGCCTGCCTAATGTAATCGGGGAGATAAAAACAATCATAGGTGGCCCATCCACAGGGGGGTCATTCAAATCCCTCAAGAAAGCGTATTAGACGCAGGTGAACAACATCCACAGGATGCCGCCATTCAAGCAAAGACGGACGGATCGGGACATGTGTTTCTCAGGAGAAGATGCTAGGGGAATGAAGTAGCCTTATGACGATCCTTTGGTCATAATGCTCGTGATAGAAGGATTCAATACTCAGAGAATCCTAGAAGATAATGGAAGCTCAGTGGACATTATCTACCTCTCTGCTTTCTAGTAGTTGAAACTAGATCCAACAAGGTTTCGCCCATTCGACTCTCCCCTCGTCAGCTTCAACGGAGATAAGGTGTATCCCAAAGGCATAGTGGTGCTGACAGTTATAGTAGGAGCTCACCTGAGGTAATTGACTCGTTAGTTGGACTTCTTGGTAGTAGACTGCCCTTCATCTTACAATCTGATCATTGGAAGACCCACGCTTAACCATTGGAAAAGCAGCCACACCTACCTACTACTTGAAGGTGAAGTTCCTAACAGAGAATGGTGTGGGCAAGGTGAAAGGAGATCAAGTACTAGCTAGGGAGTGCTACCAAGCCATGCTAGTTGCCAAGGAAAACTATACTTGGATGATTTATGAGAAGAAGAAGAGAAAGTGGAAGCCCTAGAGACAGTGGAATTGGTTTAGGGAGAACCAGCAAAGACGACTAGGATAGGGACGACATTGAGTCCTGAGATGAGGACGGGACTGATTCAGTTCCTTAAAGAGAACTTGGATGTCTTCGCCTGGAGTCATGAGGACATGCCAGGTATATCCCTAAAAGTCATCCAATATAAGCTAAGCGTGGACTTAAAGATGAAGCTCGTCCAACAAAAACAACGAGTCTTCGCTCCAAAACGGAATCAAGCAGTTATAGACGAGGTTAACAAGTTGTTATCGACTGGCTTTATTCGAGAGGTTTACTATCCAGAGTGGCTCGCTAACGTCGTCCTAGTGAAGAAAGCAAATGAAAAATGGAGAATGTGCGTAGACTTCACAGACTTAAACAAAGCCTGCCCAAAAGATAGTTTCCCTCTGCCAAGGATAGATTAGCTGGTGGATTATACTAACGTTCGTGGATGCTTTCTCAGGGTACAACCAGATAAAAATGGCTAAAGAAGACCAAGAGAAAACCGCTTTCATCACAAGTTAGGGGCTCTATTGCTACAAGGTAAATGCCCTTTGGACTGAAAAATGAAGGAGCAACTTACCAGAGGTTAATGAACAAAATGTTCAGCAAGCAAATTGGGAGAAATACGGAAGTGTACATGGACGACATGCTCGTCAAGAGCAAGGAGGAGCCTGCCCATCTAGACGACATCAAGGAAACATTTGCCACATTCAGATAGTACCAAATGAAGTTGAACCCTAGCAAGTGCATCTTTGGAGTAGCCTCGGGGAAGTTCCTAGGATTTATGGTGTCCTAAAGAGGGATAGAACCAAACTCGAAGAAGGTATGAGCCATACTCGATATGGCATCACTTAAGATCGTTAAAGAAGTCCAGAAGCTCACAGGAAGAATAGCACTAATAGTAGCTTCGCGCAAGCTGCGACCGTACTTTCAGGTGAACCCCATCTTGGTAATGACGGACCAACCCATTAGGAAGTCCATGAACAAACCCGAAGCAACTAGAAGAATGGTCCAATGGGCAATCGAGCTTAGCCAATTTGACATCGAGTACCACCCTAGGATAGCCATTAAGGCATAGGCTCTGGCAGACTTCATCGCTGAGTTTACCCTTCTAGACGAAGATAGCCTATAGACGAGACAAAAAGTGGACGATACAGACCGATGGTTTGTTAGCCCAAAAGTAGGGGGAGTAAAGGTTGTCATCACCACCCCAGAAGGAGAAACACTTAAATACGGAGTTCAACTAAAATTTCCGGCCACTAATAATGAGGCCGAATACGAAGGAATATTGATGGGGCTAAGAGTCATGAAAGCATTGGGAGCTAAAAGCCTGCTCCTCCAAAGTGATTCGAAATTGGTAATAGGACAAATAAAGGGGGAATATGAAGTGAAGGAGGAAAGAATGCAAAAATACCTCAGGCTGACGAAGCACTTAACACAAGGGTTCGATAGGGTGGAGTTCGAGAAGATCCTAAGCAGCGAGAACATGATAGTAGACGAGATCGCTAAACTAGCCTCGTCAGAAGAAAGGTCCCCGAGTATGGGCTTAGACATGGAAATCCAGAAGCACCCCAACATCAGAGAAGTCCCTACATTTGCAATCCAGAGCACAAATACCTGGATGACACCTCTTACAAGACGTTGAAGAGGCCCGGAAGGTCAGGAAGAGAGTAGCTAGATTCACGATCCTAAATGACATCCTGTACAAGAGGGGCTTTTCCATGCCCTAGCTGAAGTGCGTAGATGAAGAGGAAGCCAAATATATTTTGAAAGAGATTTAAGAAGGGGTATGCGGTGACCATGCGGGCCCAGGTCCTTGGTAAGTAATGTTGTTAGAACTGTTTACTTTTGGCCTACTATGTAGGTGGATGCGAGAGAGCTTGTCAAGAAGTTCAACAAGTGCTAGAGGTTTGGGAATGTCCAACGCCTTCCAGCCAAGAGACTGACGACGATATCCTCCCTTTGGCCATTTGCATAATAAGGAATTGACATTGTCGGCCCTTTGCCCCAAGGTAAAGGACATGTATAGTTCCTACTAGTCGCTATTGATTATTTCATGAAATAAGTTGAAGCGAAGGCATTAGCAACCATCATTGAAGCAAAAATCTAGAGCTTTATATGGAAGAACATAATTTGTAGGTTTGGAATTCCACGGACGATCATATCAGATAATGGGCGGTAGTTCGACAGTCAAAGCTTCATGGATTTTTGTTCAGGTCTAGGGATCAAGAACCTGTTCTCTTCCCCAGGACATCACAAGCAAACGGATAGACAGAGGTAACTAATCGGACACTACTCAAGATCATTAAAGTCAAGTTAGACGATGCTAAGGGGGCCTGGCCAGAAGAATTGCCCAATGTCTTGTAGGCCTACAAAACTACAATAAGAACCTCAATAGGAGAAACCCCTTTCAAGCTCACTTATGGCACTGAGGCAGTAATCCCGATCGAGGTAGGAATAACCATCGTCAGACGAGAGATGTTTCATGAAGAAAGCAATGGCGATAAACTAAAAGTCAACCTAGATTGCTTGGATGAGATCAGGGATGAAGCTTCAAGCAGAGTGACCAGGTGCCAACAGAAGATGGCCGAGTACTACAACAAAAGAGTGAAGCTTAGATGACTTGACATAGGGGATCTTATCTTACGCAAAGTCACCCCAGCAACCAAAGACCCTTTCCAAGGAAAACTCGGCCCAACCTGAGAAGGACCCTACTGGATCGTCCATTACTCCAGACAAGGGAGCTATCACCTGGAGCTCTTAGATGGATAAAGACTGCCACGACCATGGAACATTGAGCATTTGAAGAAGTACCACCACTAGATGTAATAGGGAATTGTATTCATTTTTGAAAGCAATAAAAGAACTATTCAGTTAATGACTCAATGCAAGTGAACTCCCAAAAAAAGAAAAAGAAAAAAAAAGAATGACAAAATCCCTTAAAGGGGTGTAAGTCACAAAAATGGCTAGGTAACAAAATTTCGCCTAGACGGATGTAAGTTACTAACGAAACCAAAGAATGAAAAAATCCCTTAAATGGATGTAAGTCACAAAAATGGCTAAGTAACAAGATTCCGCCTAAATGGATGTAAGTTATTGATGAAGCCAAAGAATGACAAAATCTCTTAAATAGGTGTAAGTTATAAAAAGAAAAAAACGGTCAAGTAACAAGATTCCATCCAGACGAATGTAAGTTACTAACGAAGCCAAAGAACGACCAAATCCCTTAAAGGGGTGTAAGTCATGAAAATAAAACATGGCCAGGTAACAAGATTCCACCTAGACGGATTTAAGTTATTGACGAATAAAAAAAAAAAATAGTGACAAAATCCCTCAAAATGGGCAAGTAATTTGGCTAAGTACAAGGAGGATGTTGGAAGAAAAGCTAAAGGAAGAAAAATCACACAGAAACAGGAGTATAGGGAAGTAAGAGTGCAATTACAAATATAATTAAAAAACCAAAAACATGGGGCAGTTATCATTGTTTTCACATTAAAGCTAAAAACCTATAAACACTGGGTTAAATGCCTTGTTCTTAAATTAGAATGAAAATATTATTCTCAAAATAGACTTAAAAGGCCCAAAAACACCCTGGGCACTTAAAAAAAAAAAAAAGTAATAGGTTCAGGCCTTCGCGACTGGGTCATCACCGGCTGGAGGAGGAAGAGCACTCTTAGGGGTGTCATCATCCAGGGCAGTGGAGTGGGAGGCCTCGTTATCAGCCATTTCCTTGCCTACCTCTTCAAGGTCCAAGTTTTCCAGATCTACTCTAGAAGGGTGCTTGATGAAGTATCACCTCAAGAACTCGAACCCTTTGAAGTACCAGCTGAAGAGCACAGTATTGTACTCTTTCGTCTGCTGAAAACCCTTGATGGCCTTAGTAGCTATGGTTTTGATCTTCTCCTTGGTAGCCAGAAGCTGCTCATCTTTCTCCAAAGTTAACTGTCGTTCAGCTCTAAGATCATCACTCAAGGTCTTGGCCTTTTCCTTGGCGTGGTTAGCTTCGTCCATGGTAGTTATCAAATCTTTCTTCAACTTCAAGTTCTCCACCTCCAAGGCCGCCACCCGGGACATTGCAGACTTAACCTTGGCCTTCTGAGTAAGATACTTTGAGATAAGGTGGAGGCTTTCCCCCAGCACCTGAAAAGAAAATTGGAGCCTTCAAAAAAAGAAAAAAAAAAGAAAAAGAAAGAAAAAAGAAAAAAGGAATTGAAATTGCACAAGTACTTTACCTGAACAAGTTTATGGACGTGACGAGCCACCACCTCGTTGGAAGGCACACCTAAGAAAACCTTCAGATCCTCAGCCTTGACGACCTCGTTTGCCCTTTCCATCGCTAGTTCAGTATCGTCCCAGATATTGGATGCATGGGAGTCAGCCTTCTCCTTCCCTTTACCTTCCAAGCATGGTCTCTTGGAAGTAGGAGTAGGAATCTCTTCAACAGAAGTTGTTAGACAAGCTGTCCTTATCACCTTGGTACCGGGGACAGTTGGAGCAACGAGGGCAGCTGGAGTAACGAGGAGTCCCTTCCCTGTAATGCATACCATCCTCTTACCAAGATTGGACAGTGGCTCATCCATCTTCGATCTCATTTTTGCATACATGTCTTTATTAAACTTAGTCGTTATTCTTGCAAGAGGAACTTGTTAAAAAAAAAGTGTGTATATGAAGATCAACATGGATGAACTTAGCAGTCACTCTTTTTTTCCTCAATCTCGATATTATGTAGGACAAAGGTAGACGGGTTGGGACTGAGGCAATAGAAGGCAAGAGTCTGTGGGTCCACAAGATCATCCCAATCTTCAATTGTCTTTACGTATTTGATTGCTTTCTCAACGCGCTCCTTATGCCTGCTTTTAAGCTTGGGTCTTCTCTTAACTGCGCAAAACAATGAGCAAAGGAGTTATTGGCGATAAAATAAACACAACGAAAATCAATGGACGAGAAGAAATAATGACGCATCTAAACGTGGGGTTTCCCACCAATGGAGCAACCTTGGGAGATCACCCCAAACCTTGTTGGAGGGGGTCTCAAAGTTGTCCCTGGACACAAAAAGGAACCGGGACTTCCAATACCTGAAGGACAAAGGTAGACCTCTGATGATCCTAGTCCTCCTCTCCCAGGGCACCAACTCATATTACCCGTGCTCCTTGTACTCCTTCAACGGTATAAGTAGACGAGCTCATCTACCTTAATCATGTCCCCATTTGTAGTAGCCAGCCATATCCCCATATAGTTGACCAATATCCTCCATGAATTAGGCATAAGTTGCTCGGGAGCAATACCAATGTGATCTAACAGCTCCATAAGAAACGGATGGACGGGGAACCTTAACCCACACAGGAAGGCAGCCTTGTAGAAGCATACCTCCCCTGGAAAGAAATGGCAAGCTCGTTCCTCCTCACGGGGTAGGCGAACCCTAACCCTATTCGGGAACTGGAACCTACCCTTAAACTTGCCAAGTATCTCGCTATCCAGCCTATACACCTCTTCGAGGGCGTGAAAAGCCCTAACCTCCTTAGGGATAAAGACAGCAGTATCTCCTTCCACTGGGTTGTTGTTAGAAGATAACCCCATCTCGAGCTCACTGGATCTTACTTTAGACATTCTCTTTCTCTCTTTTACTACCAAAGCCCTAAACCAATTGACGGATTGACTAAGCATAGGAAACAACTCACCCAATACAACACCTAACCCGCAACCCTCAAAAACAAAATCCCCAACTAAAGGGGGAAAAGCACGGGAAATATCTAAGAAAGCCCTCAAATGAGCAAACAAAAAGGAAACTGAGGGGCACACTACCCTAACCTTAGAACGACTGACCATGAAAACTAGAAAAAATACACAGAGGGAAAGAGATGAATGCTATATCCCTAAAAAAACAAAAACAAACGCCAAGAAAGAAGAGAAAGAAAAAATCAAATGTTTATCACAACAGAAAAGAAAAGTAGCAAGAAAGAGGGAGAAAAGTGTACCTTAAAAAAGGAAATGTAAGAAGCTCAACCACGCCATGCCCCAACTTAGAGAAGAGTTGCAGAGAAAGGTTGGAGAAGAAAATACTTAGTGCAATGATTGGGAGTTTTAGAAAAGTGGAAGGGAAAGTGAGAAAAGGAGTGTTAGGTTCTAAGGTCTTATGATTTTATGTATTTAGAACTCTAATTTGTAATGTTGGAAAACCATGATCAAAACAATGTATTTAGTCTTGTTTAGACTTGCTCAAAGTTGGTTTATTATTGTAAAGTTGGAATCGAGTGGCTGCAGAAGTACTTGGGACTTTCTGCCTGGCTCGATCAATCGAAGAATAGACTCGATCGATCAAAAATCGCACAGGTTGAATTTTCTGCAGAATTTCCAACTCAGCCCTACTTCATTAAACGTTTAGGGTTTGATGTTTTTACTCTAGGTATATAAACAAAACCCTAGCCACATTTTTGAAGGTAACTCCAATTGTGTTGTTGCTCATACATTGTTGTTTTGTGTAAATCTCTTGTGAGATCTTTGAGGAGCTTTCCTTTACACAAAGTTTAGGGTTTTCAAGTTGGAGATAATATCTACATCTTAATGATTAACTTGGTTGCTGCCATTGAAGTTTAAAGAATATCAAGCGGGGGTGCTTGTAGCTGATTGAAGAATCCAAGAAAGAAGGAGTCCGTGGATTCGGAGCTTGCACGTGATCGTGTCAGTAAGTTCTACTGGTGGGTAGCATTAGGAAGTCAAGCGGGGAGCTTGTAGTCCTTCTGTATAAATTTCGATTCTTTCACATAGTGGATTCAGGTTTACCTTGAGGATAGCTAGGTCAAATCCTCCCCAGGTTTTTACCGTGTGGTTTCCTGGGTCATCATATCTTGTGTTCATTTATTTTCCGCTGCTTTATTATTGTGATATGATTATTTGATTGCTTTAATCTAGAATTGCATAATTTGACTAAGTAACAATTTGGCTAATTAATCTAGGCTAAGCAATCTGGTTGTGTTTTAAGGGGTCTAAAACCGATCAAGTGGTATCAGAGCAGGTTGCTCTATTTGTTGGAAATTTCTTAATCTCTGAGCTGATCCTTGACCCCTGCTGTCATGGAGCATGGACACTCTCTGTTTGTTCCTCCTCACTTTGATGGGAACAACTATGCTTATTGGAAAGTAAGGATGAAAGCATTCCTGAAATCCATTGATGAGAGAGTCTGGAATTCCATTGAGTACGGATGGGAGAAGCCCACTACTCCTGTGAGTGAGTGGTAAACTTCTGAAAAAGAAGCAGCTGGCTTCAATAGCAAAGTTATGAATGCCATCTTCAACGCTGTTTCCATGGAGGAATTTAAGAGGATCTCTAATGTTGAGGTTGCTCATATTGCTTGGAAAATCCTCCAAACTGTGCATGAAGGCACAAAGGTAGTTAAGATCAATAAATCGCAACAATTGACCTCTAGATTTGAAAGCATTAGAATGTCTGATGATGAATCTTTTGATGAATTCTATGCTAAATTAAATGATATTGTCAATTCTGCTTTTAATTTGGGTGAAGTCTATGATCAACCTAAAATTATTCGGAAGATACTTAGATCCTTAACTGAAGACTTTAGACCCAAAGTGACTGCCATCACTGAAAGCAAGGATGTGGACTCCATCCCTGTTGATGAACTTGTAGGATCTCTTCAGTCCTATGAGTCTGACCTACCTAAAGTGATCAAATCTAAATTAATGGCTCTTAAGTCAGTTGATGATGTTGAAAGTGATGGATTTGATGATGAGCTCTCTGCTACAGAGATTGTCTATCTTGCCAAAAATTTCAAAAACTTTCTTAGAAATACCAATAGAAAGGCAAGAGGTACATACACTGCTGAACCTAGAAATTTTAGGAAAAATGATCCTACTAAGGTTAATAACCTTGAAAAACTAAAAGAAAAAGTTGGTCAGTCTTTAAATAATTCTTTGGGTCCTCAGTGTTTTGGTTGTCAAGGGTATGGTCATGTGAAATCTGAATGTCCTACATTCTTAAGGACTAAGGGTAAAGCTATGGCTGTAACCCTTAGCAACAATGAGGTTTCCGATGATGAGTCCGAATGTGATGAGGATGGAAACTTCATTGCTTTCACTGCTACTGCTGTAGTCAATGAAAGCATATCTGTTGAAGAGAACCTTTCTGATGGGGAACTCTTTGAGGATGCAGATCTTCAAGAGGCCTACAATAAACTCTGCAAAATTGCTGCTAGGGATGCTATGAATGTAGAACTTGGCCTGAAAAAAATTGATTCTCTTGAGCTTGAAAAGAAAAATTTGCTTGTTAAACTATTTGATGCTAATGATCTTTTGAACAATGTTAAATCTAAGAACATGCTTTTGCTTGATAAAGTTAAAACTTTGGAACATGATTTATCTGTTGCTAGATTTGCTAATTCTAAACTTGATCACATGCTGAATGTTCAAAAGTATCCTTTTGATAAATTTGGTTTAGGTTATGTTGAAAGCATCTTTGACTCTGCGCCGCATTCCACGAATTTTGTTCCTTCTTCTTCTTCTAAACCTTCCGCGAGTGAGGCTGTGAGTGAAACTGTCAAACCACCTGTGAGTGAGGTAGTCAAACCCGTAGAAATTTCACCTCCTAAGAAGAATAGGGTTGATCTGAGAGAAACTAAACTTACCTTTTCTAAGGACAAGATGCATGGTAAACCTGCTTGGGTTTGTCATTTTTGTGGTAAGTCTGGACACATTCGTCCTAACTGTTACAAGTTTCAAGCTGCTAAGAGAGCAAACAAACCAAAAGTGTCTATGCCTCAAGCATAAGATCCTATGGCACTTATTGGTGAATTGGTAAGGGTTTTGAACCTTTATTCCAATCCTGGAGTTGGAAATCACTCGAAAGTGAATAAGAACTCCAATGCTCATGATGCATCTAAAGGGTTTTGGATGCAAAAGACTCGACCTAATTGAGTCTTTCTGACATGGTCCTTGTGCTTCATTACTCATTCCTCTGTGACCATTGTTCTTTGGTTTTTGTGTTTTCTTTTGTTTTGTTCTAGGATTTACATTGCATTACATTCATGCATTTCATTCTAGGATTTATTTGTTTTCTCTTAAATAAAAAAAAATAAAAATAAAAAAAGAAAAAAAAGAAAAAGGGAGAAAGCAAAAATTATGTTTGACACTATTTTTCTTGATTTTTGAAAAACAAGGTTGGTCTATCTTTTTACACATGTCATGTCTTGTGTACCTTGTTTAACTTTGATGAACTTATTCATTGTACTTGACTAGTTGAAACTTTGTAGTGCATGTTGTGTGGGAAAGATGTGTATGGTTCTTAATCACTCTGTCTTAATCATGAAGTCATATGTTATTTAACTGTCGGATTTGACTCTTTTGAGAAAGGCATAAATAACCATCTCACCACTGTTCACTAGCCAATCATGAACACCTTAGTGCATATCATAAGATTCTGTGCTCGAGAAAGTGTAGCACATGCACAAAAAGAACATAGGTGTAGCCTCAAATTAAATTAAAACTGGTGTGTACTATTAGGCTTGATGTCAATTCACTTAATTCAAACCGGTGTGTACTATTAGGCTGAATGCCATTTCATACAAATAAGAGGCAAAAATGCAAGAAACTTACATGATTGTAAGTTTTTGTTCTAGGAGATGTGGGAGTTATAGGATGTAACTCTTTAGGTGATAGTCTCTTTTAAATTCTATGTGATGAATTGTGTAGACTTTGTGTTTGATTGCTATTCACATATCACCTCACATGTATCTCAAGTTCTTGCTAGTATCACACACTACACAAGTTACTCTTTGTTAAACACTGTACATGCTAGTGTGTTTGTTTTTGGTCTGACCAACCAAGTTTGAAAATATCTTGAGATTTGTGCACAACATTTTTGTTGCTTGAGAAAATTCAATGGAAGAATGATTGAAACTTGTTTTTGACATAATTTGGGTTTAAAAATTTGGGTTTTTGAAAAAGCATTCCATCTCATACTCATGCATTTTGCTTTCTGTGTTTAATACTTTGAGGAGTTGTTTTTCAAAATTAGGTTTACGTCTTTCAAAACTGGATTTTTTTTTCAAAAATTTAGTGAGCCTCTGCCCATTTCGATTGATCTAGTCTGTTTTTCGATTGATCGAAAAAGTGCTTTCGTTTGTTCTACAATGACTGTTTCATTCGATCGATCGAATGTAATTTTCGATCGATCGAATATCGTGAAAAAGTTTTCTAAAAGTTCAGTTCTGACTTTTTCAAAATCACTATTCAAACTTTTCAAACTTTTTCTTCTCTCTCTCCGAGTTGGCAAGGCTCCACATAGAGATTTTTGTTGTTTTCCTCCGTTGTTTTTGCAAAATCTCTCTCTCCTCAAGCCGGTAAGTCACTTTTGCCCTTTCTTTTGATTTTATTTTCATCATTTCATGCATATTTTCATGCATTTAGGGGCGATTTTTGCACTTTGCAATTTTGGGATTTTCATTTGATTCAAGCCATATTTTATGCAATTGATCAATGGGTTTTTGTGGGGACATGCTATAGACATGATCTTAATAGTTTAATTTGATCAATTTTGTGTTTGGTGTGAAATTGAAAATTCTAGGGTTTCTAATTAATCCGATTTGGGGATTTTGTTAAATTGGGTAAAATTTGGTGCAATTGGCTTATTGTGTTGATGTAATTAAGCATTATAATCTATGTGATAAGTTTTGTAATACTCAATTCATCAATTTGTTTTAAAAAAATTTTCAAGTGGTTTTCAATTTTTGGGGTTTTTGTTAAGAAATTCCCTGCTCAAGCCAATTTTGTCAATTTAAACTCAATTGAACTTAATTGCTCATTACATTAGTGCATGCATCATGGCATTGTATCTGTTCATGCATCATATAGATTTTCATTCTATTATTTTTGTTGCTAACTTGCAGTCTGCCCTTAGTCTTGTTTTTCTTCTGTTTTCTTTTGGTTTTCTCTCTTGTGTCTCTGTCCTTTTCTTAGCATCATGTCTAGGAAGACTAGAGCCCGTAGGTCCATTCCCTCTTCCTCTCCATCCCCTCCTTCCTTTGACCGTGAGAGGTTTCCGAGTGAGAAAAACCAAGAGCTTTTTGAGAAACTTAACCGTAAGAGGAAGATTTGGGCTGAGCGTTCTGTTCTGTTAGATGAGCTAGATCCTGCCATTAGGGCAAATTTTGAGCGTCGGGGCTGGTTACCCTTGTTAGACATTTCTGATCCTCCTCCACCATCTGCCTTGATTAGAGAGTTCTATTCGAACATCTTTATCCACATCTATGATTCCAACACTTTAGTAAAGAGTTGGATACGAGGTGTAGGGTACACCATTACTCCTCAGGTAGTGGCTGATGCTCTAGGGGTACCGTTGGTTAGGGATCCTGTCTATCCATATGACGAGTCTCCCGAGCTGAACGATGTTTTATCTTACATCACTGGGACTTCTATCCAGTGGGGTTTCGATCCTAGGATCACTTCTGCTGAGCTCTCCGGGTTGCACTATCTGTTCTTTAGGATAGCGTGTCATTCCATCTGGCCCATCTTTCATGTTCACACCATTCCTCTTGAGAGGTGTGCATTTTTGTACGCTCTAGTTACTGATGCTCCTATTAGTTTTCTCCATCTCTTTCTTCGTTCTTTGAATGATGTTTATAGGAGTTCATCTTCTTCTCATGCCCTTGTTCATCCTATTTTCATTCATAGGATTTTGCTCCATCTTGACCTTTGTGATTTCCCTTCCTTTGAGCCCATTCATGTGATAACTCCTAAAGGTGCGTCTTTTCTTAGATAGAGGGCCGCTTATCTTCGAGCTGGTTCTAAACACCGTAGGTCCGAGCTGTTTAGTAGCGCACCTCCTCCTTCTTCTTCTACAGGTACTACTGGTGAGGATGTTCTTGATCCAGTTGGTGATGATGCTACTGCTGCTGATGTTCCTCCACCTCCTTCGACTGACTTTGATGTTCGTCGTACTCTGGAGATTGTTGTGACCGTTCAGGCGGCTCATGGTCAGATTTTGGTGGACTTACTTGATGAGATTCATGCTCTTCGAGCCGATTTAGCGCGTCTTCATTCACCCTTACCACCACCTTTTGATGGCGACTCATGATTGCTCTTTGGCATTCCGTCACAAAAAGGGGGAGTGGAGTTTTGATCTGTAGAGAGTTTTTGTTGTTAGGGGGAGATTTTTTTTGTTTGAGAGGAGGTTGTGGAGTTTTTAGATTGTATCTAGGTGCTTCACTTAGTATATCATTTTTTTTTTTGGAGATATTCATATTAGGGGGAGTAACATTGATTGATATACATTTTTTTATTGATTCTTGCTGATTTGTGATTCACTGCGTATTGATTTATATTTATGAGTTGATCATTTATATATGTCTTTATTTTGTGTTGTGTGAATCTTACAAGAATGTTATACCTGTTTTTTTACTATTTTCTATCACACATGCGTTTATGCGTTTGTTGAGTATTTCAAGAATATACAGGTTGATTCAACTAAGCTGCTGTCTACACTTGCAACCAATGGATAGTAGTTAGGCTGAATTTGAAGTTTATGAGCATTTCTTTGTAAATGGCTTTTTACTTGTAAAACTTTGAGCTTTTAATTAGGGTTTTGTCACGGATTGCCAAAAGGGGAGTTTGTTAGGTTCTAAGGTCTTATGATTTTATGTATTTAGAACTCTAATTTGTAATGTTGGCAAACCATGATTAAAACAATGTATTTAGTCTTGTTTAGGCTTGCTCAAAGTTGGTTTATTATTGTAAAGTTGGAATCGAGTGGCTGCAGAAGTACTTGAGACTTTTTGCCTGGCTCAATCGATCGAAGAATAGACTCGATCGATCGAAAATCGCACAGGTTGAATTTTCTGCAGAATTTCCAACTCAGCCCTACTTCATTAAACGTTTAGGGTTTGATGTTTTTACCCTAGGTATATAAACAAAACCCTAGCCAATTTGTTGAAGGTAGCTCCAATTGTGTTGTTGCTCATATATTGTTGTTTTGTGTAAATCTCTTGTGAGATCTTTGAGGAGCTTTCCTTTACACAAAACTTAGGGTTTTCAAGTTGGAGATAATATCTACATCTTGATGATCAACTTGGTTGCTGCCATTGAAGCTTAAAGAACATCAAGCAGGGGTGCTTGTAGCTGATTGAAGAATCCAAGAAAGAAGGAGTACGTGGATTCGGAGCTTGCACGTGGTCGTGTCAGTAAGTTCTACTGGTGGGTAGCATTAGGAAGTCAAGCGGGGAGCTTGTAGTCCTTCTGTATGAACTTCGATTCTTTCACATAGTGGATTCAGGTTTACCTTGAGGATAGCTAGGTCAAATCCTCCCCAGGTTTTTACCGTGTGGTTTCCTAGGTCATCATATCTTGTGTTCATTTATTTTCCGCTGCTTTATTATTGTGATATGATTATTTGATTGCTTTAACCTAGAATTGCGTAATTTGACTAAGTAACAACTTGGCTAATTAATCTAGACTAACCAATCTGGTTGTGTTGTAAGGGGTCTAAAACCGATCAAGGAAAAGTTTAAAAACCAAGGTTCAAAAAACTGAAATTCAGCAGGAAACCCAAGAGTCATACAAATTGGATCATTAACTCCACTGATTAGAACATGCCACGTGGCCACAACGCGTGTGGCGCTGCCACTATGCATTTAATGCGGAGCAAAATCCCAAGAGTCATGTACAGCCTAAGGACCTTTCATCTTCTATGATCGTCATGACATGTCACGACGACCACAGAATTCGAGGGCAATTGATGGGACCGACGAACTAACCTCCCTAGACGATCTCATTAAGACCAACGAGGCCGTCCTCTAAGACAAGCTTTGCACATGTCCATATCACTAACAAAAAAAACGAAGCCATTCAATGCAACCAATAATGTCTCGAGCAGTTACAAGACTAGCAGTACAGACAGTTGGATGCCTCATTAAGGCCTACAATACTGAGCATGAGGTGTTACCAAGAGAGAAATTAAAGCCACATAAACAACCATAACAGCTAGGGACTATGGAAACATATATAAAACCCTCACAGCACCAGTACAAGGTAGATAAACACACCTAAAAGCATTCCTAGTTATTCTGATACCTTGTTGTTTCCTGAAAGTTTTCTTATATTGACTTTGGCATTGGAGATGTTGTGGCAGGCACCATACCGGTAACCACCTTAAGGAAGCTATCTTACCATTTTCTCGGTGACACAGGCGAATACTTGGCTCTATCTAGACACACTCACAACAACTGACATATTTGCACTTCATCACACTCAAATAAAAGGGTGGCCCGAGGACCCGATCCCACATGCTATCTCATAGAGCTGCGTATAAGGGAATCAACACGCACTACCAAAACAAATATAAAGCATTAAAGAATTTGAGTACCTCGGAGTCGAGCCAACTGAGACACACATGCTGGTCCAGCACAGTATCGGGACCCCTACGTACCTTATCTTCAACGTGGGTCCAACATGCCAAACCTTGTGTCCCATGACCATGATGTTCTTGTAATGCTGAGTGTAATCCGAGTCAAACTCAGCGAAATTGTTGACCACCACACCCAAGCTCTTCAACTCAGACTCTCTCCACTGTTCCATCACCTGGGTATACTCGTTTGGGGTTAGTACATAGTCAGGATTCAGGAAGCTGAGCAGACCGGAACATGGTGAATTGGTGATCGGGTGGGGTAGACCCGGAACCACGAAATGCTCCGAATCAGAATTTACTTGAGGTGCGGAGCGTTTGGTCCTCTCATGGATTCTTTCAATCTTTCATGCACATGGCGAAGATACAAGAGGCATGGAAAACGAGTCTTGGTATTTTGAGCCGGTTGGCGAGGTCGGTGGTCCAATAGAACATTTCAGCTATCGATAAGGCAATCGGGCCGGTTGTGAGTGATAAAGTGTTCGATTTGGGTTTGAAGGAGAGTCATGCCATGGCAGAGTTTGGCGGCTGTGTCGAGGTCTGTGGCGGAGAAGAAATTTTCGAGGTCTTCAGGGAGGCCTACTTGTTGAGAAGGGAAAGGAATGGTGTGGATAGAGAATGACGATTCTTTGTTGTTGTTGTTGTGTAGTAGGGATTTGTGGAGGAGTTTGGCGCTGGAGGGGGTGGTGATGAGGGTCACATGGTGGCCACGTGATGAGAAAAGCTGGGCTATTTCGGAGAGTGGGATCATGTGACCTGGTGCGAGAAGGGGAGAAAGAAAATCTCTAGAGGACCAGAATGGCTGTCCATTGTTGTTGTTTCAGTGAACTAGCGAGTGTTGTATGTGTGAGCTGGCTAGTGTGAGTTTCAATGCTTCAGAATCTAGCTGCTTCTCAAATATACAACGGAGGAAGCAATGCTAGCTAGGCCAGGTAATTCACATTATTGTATTTCTATTTCATAATTTGTTAGTGATCACTTGGCAAATTTCTGTATGAATCACAACATAAAATCCCAGCGGTTGTTAAGCTATTTATATTGAGATCCGTTCGTGGGAAAAATTAATGAGTCTTTGGATGTGTGATTAGTGATTGGGTTTTCTGCAGTTAATTTATCAGAGGAATAATTATTATGGAGTACATCCAAATAATTTATCTACTACTCTACGAAGTAGATAGTCAATCAGATATATATTCACATGCAAATTTTGTTTGATAAAAGATATGCACATGCAATTTGATCATTTTGTAGAATTGTAGGATTTTTAGATTACTTTGCTCCCCCCCCACCCCGAGAATTTCTGAGAAAGACAAATATTCCATGACAACCAGCATCTCTTAATATCCATGCAATCCATAACAACGCAAATGATACATAAAGCTTTAATGAGGCCATAACATGTTATAGTATATATTAAAACGAAAACAAAGAGCTGCTTATATAAAAGCTTTCGAGACGCTAGCTGCAGAATCATAATTAGTGACCACAATTAATGTTCAAATACAAAGAGCTGCTTAACTTAAGATGCTTCTGAGTTCTGTCAACTACCTGATGTTCGAGTTATTGAGATTTTATATATTCTGTTGATCGAGCTAATATCATGTATGTGACTATGTGAGAGAGATAGTGCTGATGACTTTAATTAGGTGGCTTGTTATTCTCTGGCAGCACATGCATGAAGCCATGAACTTGTTACACATTTGTAGATTCATTTTATCAAAAAAGGTTTACTGATAATATTACTAGCAGGGTCTCTAAGTTGCTGCTGTGAGTGATGAGCTAGTGCTGTATGTATCTTGTGTTTTGCTTTAATGAAACTCATCTTATTTAAAAATAAATAAATAAATAATAATAATAATAATAATAATAATAATAATAATAATCCTGGCTAAAAAAATGAAAATAAAGACAATTTAAAATTTGACACGCAACACTCTATTTATTTATTTGTTAAGGGAGACGAACAACACTATATCTAGATCTTTTACATCAACTGAAGTTCAATTTTGCCATATCACCACCGTTTTTAAGTTCAAATAAAAATTATCTACTAAATATATTTAAAATTCTCACGTACTCTGATTCAAAGCAGTGGGTCCGTACTGCGTCGGAGCCAGGATTAGGGGGTAAGATCAAAAGAGAGTAAAATTAATTTGAAAAAATATTAATTGATATTAATGAAAAAATAAATAAACAAAAATATGCAAATGTAATTGTCATTTACAATTAAAATTTGGGTTTGTAAAAACAAATTTGGGTTTGACACTGAAAAATGCTGGTGAGGAAAGAAAAAATTGCTATATGTAACAGAGGTGCTATGAGTAGTTCTAGACCATAAATTATTCACAATGTTTTTGCCAAAATTTTGATATGGCAGATTGTGAGTGATTAACAAATATTAACACATAAACTCACAATTATTTTTTTTCAACAATCACACTCTACCACGCAATAGTTATAATAAAAAGTTGTGAAAAATTTTGTATTCCTTAATTTTTTTGAGGTGCTATAATGATTAGTGAGTGAGAGTAGTTTTTATTTTTATTTTTATTTTTTATTTAACAAAATAGTGGTGGAGAAGTAGTCTGGTGATTTTATTTTATTATAAGGTGAGATTCATTACTTATTTGAAGAGAGTTGTAGTGACCCTACGTGAAATTGTTTTCCTACAGTGAACTAATACACAGTAAAAGTACAATATATATATATATATATATGTAAAAAAAACCTGATTGTCCTTGTGTACGCAAATAAGACCTTGTGCTGTATATTACTTGAGAATTTTTGGGCATTAGGGGGGGCATTTCCCCCCCCCCCCCCCCCCCCCCCCCGCGGGTCCATATTTTAAAATTATGTTTATTTTTTCATGACACTAAATCTCTAATACATCCCTCCTTCCACTGATTTTTGTCCCCTTAATTTCTTGACTTTTTCACTGTTGCAAACTTTAAGTTTTGACTATATACTTTGAGGTTTTTCAGCAATAAATAGTGTTAAAAATTGATTATACAGTTGAAAAGTTATCAGGACAACTGAGTAAATTCAACTATATGTTCAGTAATTTGCTTCACCGGAAAAATCAAATCCTTGCTAGGCTCAAGGGTGTGCAAATTGGTCTCTCCAATCAACCCAATGAGTTTCTGGTCTGCATTGACAAGGAATTACACGCTGAATTAGCTGAGGTCTCGGCTTTGGAAGGAGAATATTGGGCCATGAAGTCTCACATAACTTGGTTGGTTGAGGGAGACAGAAATACTGCTTCTATCATACATCTGCTCTGGTTCGTCGCAACAAAAACTGTATCTCCTGTCTAAACGATCATTTAGGCAACTGGATGAGAGAGGCAGGGGAAATTGCTGATTTTGCTAGGAATGGCTATTCGGAGCTTTTTATGTCTAGCCACACCTCTTTTACTCTCCTTCCTTGGGACCCCCCCTGTTGGAATTCTTGCTTGACGGAATATGAGGTTGTCAATCTTTCGAATCTGATCTCTGATGAGGAAATTTTGGGTGCCCTCTGGTCTCTTAAAGCTTTCAAAGCTTCGGGCCCGGATGGTCTCAATGCAGGTTTCTTTCAATGCTTTTGGCTACTCGTCGGGGATTCAGTTAAAAAGGAAGTGAATAAGATTTTCTCCTTTCTCACTATGTCGGAGTATCTAAATAGGACCCTTATAACGCTTATTCCCAAGTGCAGCAATTCGGAATCCTTTAGCAACTACCGACCTATTAGTTTATGTCACACTATGTACAAGGTGGTTACTAAGATGATTGTGGCTAGAATCCGACCCATGCTCTCTAACCTTATCTCTCCCTACCAAGCAACATTTGTGCCTGGTCGTAAGGGAGTAGACAATGCTATTCTTGTCCAAGAACTTATTCACTCTATGTCGAGGAAAAGAGGAAGAGGGGGGCTCGTGGCAATAAAAATTGATTTGGAGAAAGCTTATGATCGCCTTGAATGGAGCTTTATCCGAGACACCTTAAGCCTTTACAAGTTTCCTAGTCATCTGATCTCTTTGATTATGAGCTGTGTGTCTAAATCTTCCATCTCTGTTCTTTTGAATGGTAGAGCTCTCGAGCCTTTTCTTCCCTCAAGAGGCATTAGACAAAGGGATCCGCTGTCCCCGTACCTTTTTATCCTCTGTATGGAAGTTTTGGGAGTGCTCATCACTGAAAAATGCGATGCCAAGTTGTGGGATCCGGTAAGAGCCTCAAAGGGAGGGTTAGCCTTTTCTCATCTCTTTTTTTTTTTTTTTGGTAGACGATCTTGTCTTGTTTGCAAAAGCGAATAGGAAAAATTGTGTAGCCATTAGAAATGCTCTTGACTCCTTCTGCTCCTTATCGGGCCAAAAAGTAAGTAGTGCGAAATCCAGGGCTTTCTTTTCTCCTAATGTCAGCGCTGATTCAAGAGCTGAGTTATGTGAAATATTGGGTTTTAGGTCCACCTCGTCCTTTAGGAAGTATGCAGCAGGACTTTCGGTTCATTATTGAGCGAATCCAAAAGCGTTTCACTGGATGGAAGGCAAATTTACTTTCCTTTGCTGGTCGGTTGGTACTCACACAATTTGTTATCACCACCGTGCCCAATTATGTGATGTAGTGTGTAGCTCTCCCTGCAAATGTGCTTAGCAATGTGGATAAGTTGAGCTGTAATTTCTTGTGGGGGTCAACTGAAACTAAAAAGAAGGTTCGTCTTGTGAGTTGGCAGAAAATTACTAAGCCTAAATCTGAGGGCAGCCTTGGTATTCATACAGCCAAATCTAAGAACATTGCCCTCTTAGCAAAGCTCAATTGGAGGCTAAAGATTGAGTCGAATTCGCTCTGGAGTAGGGTTCTTCACCATAAGTACATGAAGTATAGAAGACCAGCTCTTGCTAATCTGAAGTTTCGTTCTTGCTCCAACACATGGTCGGCGATTAGGAAAGGCATGACTGTTTTCAAGAAGGGGTCCAAATGGGTTGTTGGTAATAAAAGTCAGCTCTCCTTATGGAATGATAAATGGTTAGACAAAGGACCATTGAGAATCCTTATTTCAGGACCTCTCAAATGCGGGGAAGAATTTACCCGTTTAAAGAAGATTGCTAGCTATAGTGGGTGGAGTTGGCATAACTTATCTTTTGCTCTTCCTAATTAGTTGGTGGCTGCCATCAAAGCCACCTCGATTTCCTACTTAGCCTTATATGAAGATCGGCTGACCTGGTCGTTTTCCCCATCTGGTGCTTTTGAGTTTAAAGAGGTGTATAGGTTAGCTAGATTAGAAGGCACTAATGCTTATGCTAGGCCCTTTACAGGTAAGTGGATTTGGAAGACTCCTACTACTCCGAAGATAAAATGCTTTCTCTGGAAATGTCATCACAATAGCATACCGGTCCGCGCAATCCTCGCTTCTAGGGGCATGGACATTCTGCCTTCTTGCCCTATTTGTAATGAGGCATCAGAGACGATATTGCACGTGTTAAGGGACTGTCCATTTGCTCAAGGTTTCTGGAATTCCTTTCCTCCCCCTTTGCAAGATTCTTTGTTTTATGGCATTGGTGTTGTGGATTGGATGAGGCTGAATTGCCGTAGCACCTTTCGTACCTTTTCCTCGGGCATCACTTAGGGCAGCATCTTTCCTTTTGGTTTGTAGGGCTTGTGGCTTCACCGCAATAACTTAGTGTTTGGCTGAGGAGCGGTCCGAACTGATCTAAAGAAGGATGTGGTGGCTAAAGCCATTGAATATTCTTTACTTGGAATTAATGCTAGAGTGAAGGGTATCTGCACAACTATTTAGATCCATTGGCAGCGTCCTCTGGAAAATTGGATTAAGTTAAACACTGATGGATTGTTGCTTGGAAATCCTGGTCTTGCAGGAGGTGGGGGGTTGCTGCGCAACACCAACGGAGAATGGATGAAAGGCTTTGCAAGGGCCATAGGGGTAACTACTAGCGCTGTTGCTGAGCTATGGGCTCTGCGTGATGGAATCTAGCTGTGCATAGCTTTAAAAATCCTTGCAGTGATCATAGAATTGGACACGAAGGTGGTGGTCGACTTTCTATAGAAAGAGACTCGTAATCAAACTGGTCTAGATGCTATCCTTGGTGACTGCAAGGTAGGTTTGAAGGTAATCCCAAAGGTTGAGATCTGTCATTGTTATAGGGAGGCCAATAAATGTGCCGATGCCTTAGCTAGGAGGGGAGCTCTGCTCCCTCAAGATTTTGTAGTTTTCTTGGAACCCCCTTCTGATGTTGCCTTGCTGATTAGTTTAGACAAGGCTGGGGTCTCCTCTGATCGGATTGTATTTGATCCAAGTGTTAGTGCTGGTTAGTTTTTAATGAAATTGCCTTTTTACCACCAAAAAAAAAGTACATTACACATTACATATTTATTACATTTCTTTTGCCATACATTTATATTACATTTTGTATAATGGTTACATATTGTACTATATTAGTTTATATATTCTTATTAATGCTGGTTAATTTTATTTGTTTAATTTTACTTCAAATTTAATTTGTCTTTTATGGCAAACTAGCTGTGACATGTGTTATGCTTGGATACGTCAATGGCTAGAGTCGAGTTCGGTACTCATGCTAATAGATTGTTTGTTGGCCATTACTGTTGTGTTATTTTCGAGGCAAAAAGTAATATAATGAGTGATGAAAATAATGAATTAGTGAGAAAAATAGTCTTTTTCATGAATGGATTATTTAAGAATAAATAAATGGGAGCAGGGGCGTAGCCATGTTTTTTTACACAGGGGGCCGATTTTCTACGACAATGATTATCATCGTTGTATGGATAGTCTATATATTTAGGTTGATATGGACCTTGTTTGAGATAAGCTTGTCGGATTTCATTTTGTTTGTTGATAGGAAATTCACATATTTGTTTACGTGATCTTGGATCATGATCTATCTCTTCAGATTAAATTCTTGAACATTTGGAGGGGTGTTCATTAGGCATTGAAGTATCAACATTTATTTCTATAGCCACATTTGTTTCTATAGCCATAGGTGTCCTAAATTTTGAATTTCTAACCTCTTTTTTCTTTAAGAATGCATCAATTGTTTTTCGTTTGCTCATAATTCTTTTAGCTTTAAGAATATGACTCAAAAATTAACCTAAAAAGAACTTAAAAAATGAAATCTTAATTAGAAATTTTTACTTAATTATATGGATGTTATTTAGACTCAAGAAAAAAAATAAAATTTCCACTATAATTTAAACAATCAACCCATCATCATTCCTATTATTCAAATTTTCCTGTATTTTAATTTTTTAAAAATTAAGAATAACCCCTTAAACAAAAGCAAAAATTAAACACACAAGTACACAACATAAACTAAACAATTTAACGACATCCACTGCCACATGATATCTAACTAATCAAAAATATGTAACAAATCAAAAAAAAAAAAAAATTTACCTTAGAAACTTTATCTTCATGAAGTGCAAAATTTATCTTCCCTTCAAGACTCATCATAAACAACCTCCCCATGCCCATGCCTTCAACCATATATTGTAAAAATCTATGAAAAATTAAAGAGCATGTGAATATTTAAGTGTAGATAGTTGAGGAAAAAAAAAAAAAAACACTTAAAAGAGATGAAGCGGAAACTGAAAACTCACCCTCTGGCTACACCCCTGTTCTGAATGATTTATTTTAAGAAAGTAAGAAGAAAGAAAATAATGGTCATTTTTTTTTTTTGGGATCGTAAGAATTGAGTTTAAGAGGAGGGCTGAGCTGAGCTGAGCTGAGGGTTTTGTTTTGTTTAGGGGCTGCTGGAACTAGTGGAGTGGGCAGTGGCGTGTACACAATAGACAAGAAGAGAGTAAAAAGAGAAACAAAAGAAAGGATTCTGAATCTTCTAATTTTGAGTTGGAGAATGGGTGATAAAATGTTGTTTTGTTGGTTAGTGCTTTGGGTATTTAAATATAAGTGGGTTGTGAGCCATGTTTTTTTTATTAGAACATAAAAATGCCTACAATTGAAACTAGAGTCTGGGAGTGAATTGAAGTATTGAACAGAAATGGGAGGAGGGGGGGATTGAAGGGGGGGGGGGTGGGGGGGCAATTAAAATTTGTATATATGCTGGTGGACTTTTTTATTTTTTTGCAGGGGCCACGCCCCCCCAAGGGGCAATGTGGCTCCGCCCCTGAATGGGAGAAAATATATATGTTGGGCAACTATAAATATTGCCAAGCAAGTATATTTGACAGTATTAAATGAATATATTTATATATCCCCAAGTTAATATATTTATAGCTTTAAATCCATGCCAATAGATATATTAAGCAAAATAATCATATGAAGATTTGTTGAAATGTATATAGAGAGTAGGGAAGTAGAAACTTATCTTGGATGCAAGCAATCCATGTTCATCTCTTGGCCGAAATAGACGCGAGGAGGTAGAACTCGAAGATTTGCACTAGAAAATGTGAGATGCATGGTGGCAACCATGAATGGATCTTAGCCTTCTTTGTTACGTTAGTGATGACGTACAAGATAGAAAATACAATGAAGATAATATGCACTAAAATATACTCCTGGTAGAAAGAATAGTACGAGTCTCAATGCTTGGGAATCTAGCTGCTTCCAAAACATATAATATGGTACAGAGAGAACTTGTTTCATTCTTACATTATCATTGTATTTCTATTTCACAACTTTTAGCGACTTGGCAAATTTCTTTATGAATCTCGACATAAATTAATATCCAAGCGTTGTTAGAAGGATGGTGAGAGTCGCGAGACATTTTTTGTCTCATCATGACATGACGTTATTGTTATTTATATTGAGACCAGCAGGGGAAAAAAAAATTAATGAGTAGTCTCTGAGATGTGTGATTAGTGACTGGGTTTTCTGCATTTTCTCAGAGGAGTTTGTGGTAGTTGGGGATTGTTGAGGATAATGAAAGAGGTCTTGCACATCAGAGTAAGGTTCAAGCTGTGCTTCATGCTGAAACACTTGCACAACAGAGCAGACCTAGACCTGATGTAGAGAGTGGATGCAAGCAATCCATGGACTTAATTGAAGCTGTGCCACTTCATGTAGCTTGGGTTAGCAGAGAGCTAAAGGACTTAATTGAAGCTGTGCCACTTCATGAGCAGTTCATGCACTCTTGGTGATATCAGATAGCTTAAGTAATTAATTAAGTGATTAGGCACTCCAAGCACGTGTACATAGAAATTGGTTGTAATTGCTTTTTCCTCCAAATTCCCTAAAAACCAGGGAAGTTTGTTACTCTGTTTTTTGATTCTTCCAATCTTTATATATGTAGAAGTAGTGATATGTATTAAACTCAGTTACTTGTATTCTCTTTCGATCAATAAAATCTGAGTTCTATATTAGAGAGAGAGTGTTCTAGAATTTTACATGGTATCAGAGCTTTGAAGCTTCAAAGCTTCATCAATGGTGACCTTTGAAGCAACAAATTCCTTTGTTTCTTTGAATGATCAGTTTGCTCAACCTGTTTCTGATTCCAGCAACAATCCAATTCCTTCCAATCCTTATTTTCTCAGTCCTAATGAAAATCCAGGAAGCATTTTGATTACTCAACCATTGCTAGGGTTGAAGAATTACCATTCTTGGGCTAGGGCTATGGTGTTGGCTCTCATTGCTAAGAAGAAAATTGGATTTGTGAATGGAAAAATACCTGTGCCAGATCTTGATTCACCTCTGTATGAGGACTGGCAGAGCTGCAACATTATGGTTCTTTTGTGGATGATCAATTCCATGCATGTAGATGTTGCTAGCAACATCATGTATTGTGAAACATCAAGAGAAATGTGGATTGAATTGAAGAATCTCTTTTCTCAAGGTAATGGTCCCAAGATTTACAATTTGCAGGGGAGATCTCTCATATCTTTCAAAATCAGATGTTAGTGACTGATTACTTCATTAAGTTCAAACATTTGTGGGATCAATTGATCAACTTTGAGCCTCTTCTAGAATGTTCTTGTGGAGCTATGAAAATCTTGAGTGCAAGTCATGATAAAGCCTATGTCATGAGGTTTTTTATGGGGTTGAATGAGAATTTTGACACTCTTCAAAGTCAAATTCTCAAGACAGAACCACTTCCTTCAATTAGCAAGGTTTACTCTCTTGTTCTTAAAGAAGAGTCACACAAGAGCATTGGTCATGGAGGTTCTTTCTCTTCACAATTAGACACAGTGGCAATGTATGTCAATTCCAAGGGAAATTTTGGTAATTCCAATTGGAATAAGGGCAATAACAACAAAAGGGAGAGGCGTTTGTGCACTCATTGCAATATGCTTGGGCCTACAATGAAGAAATGCTACAAATTGTATGGGTATCCTCCTGGATACAAGCATAAAGGCAAGGCCAATGCCTGCAAATCAAGTTTCTTTTGATCAAAGCACAATATCAGAGTGTGCTTCCATTTCATCCAATCAATGTCCTATTTCTAAATCTCAATGTGAGCAGTTGCTGGCATACTTAAGCACTGGTAGTGGTGAAATTCATCATGTAGCAAATGTAAGTAGTGTTGGTGTTGATGGATTTTCTAGTATAGCTTCTGGTGTGGTTGCTAGGATAGCTTCTACTTCCGCATAATCTCAAGCCAACCTTATCTCACAGTCCAACCTCATCTATACCATGTTAGGTACTCTATCTACTTTGTCTTTTAAACCCAATTTAGAACATTCAATTTTTTCTGCCAAAACAGTAAATAGGGAAGCTTTTAGTTCCACTGATTGGGTTATAGACACAAGACCAACTAACCATATGGTACATTCCATTACATACTTTACTTCCATTACTTCTACCTTAAACATTCATGTTAATTTGCCTAATGGGGAGATTGCTCTTGTAACCCACATAGGAACTGTCAAAATCACAGAGAAGCTTGTTTTATATAATGTTCTTTGTGTTCCTTCCTTTAGTTTCAACCTTATATCTATCAGTCAATTGTCTAAATCCATATTTTGTTGCCTTATTTTCTTTGGTAACATGTGTTTTATCTAGGATCTTGCTCTTTAGAGCGCAATTGGTCAGGGTAAGGAGTTCACTAGTCTTTACCTACTAGAAGAGAGCAAATCAGCTTCAATTTCCTTTTCAGCAGTGTTTTCTGTTCATAATGTATAACCACATGTATGGCATTCTCGTTTGACGCATCTGTCAAATGCCAAGTTAGCTTTGATGTATGAAAATAATATGCCTCTTTTTAATTCCAATAAACAATTTCATTGTGAAATCTGTCCTTTGGCTAAGCAAAAGAAACTACATTTTCCTTCAAGTTCTCATGTATCAGAAGCATGTTTTGATTTGATTCATTGTGATATATGGGGTCCTTACTCTTTTTCTACAATTGATGGTTTCAAATACTTCTTGACTATTGTAGATGATTGTTCTAGTTGCACTTAGGTGTATTTGTTAAAGCATAAATCAGATACACAGTCTACTTTGGAACAGTTTTGTACAATGGTTGAGACAAAATTTAATACTAAAGTGAAATGCATCAGAAGTGATAATGGTACTGAATTTATCATGAAGGATTTTTTTGTTAAAAGAGGCATCTTGCATCAGCTCAGTTGTGTTGAAACTCCTCAGCAGAATGCTATTGTGGAAAGGAAGCATCAACACATACTGAATATTGCAAGGGCCCTCAGATTTCAATCCAACTTATCATTATATTTCTGGGGTCATTGTATACTTACTGCAGTGTATTTGATAAATAGAATTCCTAATTCAACTTTGTCTCATAAAACACCATTTGAAATCTTGTTTGGTCATGTTCCTAGTTATTCACACTTGAGAGTTTTTGGTTGTTTGTGTTATGCCTTTACTCTCTCACACAATAGATCCAAGTTTGCTCCTAGAGCTAAGAAGTGTGTTTTCTTAGGCTATCCTTTTGGTGTCAAGGGTTACAAAGTATTGGATTTGTCCACAAACACCATTTTTGTTTCTAGGGATATTGTTTTTCATGAGGAACGCTTTCCTTTTGCTTATGTTCCTATTGTTGAGTCTGATCCTTTTATGCTTGAAGTTGGTTTTGACTCTACTCCATAGGTTATAAAGGACACATTTGTCACTCCTATTAGTGTTTTTGATGATTCTAATCCATCTTTGAGTGTTTTTGATGTTTCAGTTCCCCATTCAGATGATAATCTCAACAATCCCTTCACAACCCCTACTACTTCACCTCCAACAACTTCCTTTGATCAGATTTTACTGCTGAACCCTCTTCTTAACCTTTGTCTAGTGTTCCTACTGATCAATCTTTACTTGATCGACTCTTGCCTATTGCTGAGCCACCACTTGTTCCTACTAGAAGATCTACTAGGGTCCATAAACCACCTGTTTACTTACAAGATTATTCTTGTAATGCTGCTGCTGCTACTGCCAATTCTAGCACACCTTATGATATTGCAACATCTCTCACTTATTCCCATTTGGAGCCTACTTATCACTCTTATCTCGTGTCTATTAGTACTAATGCTAAAGAACCTAAGCATTTCTTCTAAGCTATGAATGATCCTGCTTGGAGAGAGGCAACGGATAAGGAGATTTTTCCGCTTGAGAGGAACAATACTTGGGTTCTCACTCCTTTACCTCTAGTAAAACCCTATTAGTTGTAAATGGGTGTATAAAATAAAGCTCAATCCTAATGGCACAGTTGAGAGATATAAAACTAGGTTAGTGGTTAAAGGGTACACGCAGAGAGAGGGGCTTGATTTCTTAGAAACTTTCTCGTCTGTGGCCAAAACTGTTTCAATTAGGGTGTTACTTGCTTTTGCTACTGCTAAAGGTTAGCCACCGTATCAGCTAGACATTAAGAATGCCTTCCTTCATGGAGATCTTGAAGAAGAGGTGTATATGTATTTGCCACCTGGTTTTCACAATAAGGGGGAGCTCTCTTCTTCCTCATCTTCTGCTCCTTTGGTTTGCAGATTGGTTAAGACATTATATGGCTTGAGGCAGGTTTCTAGGCAGTGGTATGCTAAGCTCTCAGCTACAATCTTGCAACTTGGGTTTACACAATCTCAATCAAACCATTCTCTCTTTGTTTATACCAAAGGAGCATTGTTCATTGCCATACTTGTCTACGTAGATGACATGGTCATTACAGGGAATGATCCAACTTGTGTGGCAACTTTGAAGTCCCTTTAGAATCAGAAATTTGGGATTAAGGATCTTGGTTCACTCAAATATTTCTTAGGCTTGGAAATTGCTAGAAGTGAGAAAGGGATTAGTGTCAATCAAAGAAATATTCCCTTGAAGTTCTTAAGGAAATTGATATGCTTGGTTGTAAGCTTGCTAAATCTCTTATGGAACAGTAATTAAAATTGTCTAAGGGAAGTGGAGACTTACTTAAAGATGCAGGGTAGTTTAGGAGGCTTATAGGAAAGTTAATGTACTTAACATTGAGTAGGCCTGACATTACTTATGCAATCCACAGGCTTAGTCAGTTTCTTTCAACACCTAGACTGCCACATATGCAAGCAACTATCGGAATATTGCAGTACATCAAAGGCATTCCAGGACATGGTGTGTTCTTTCCTACTAAGTCAGATTTGCAACTTAAAGCTTATTGTGATGCAGATTGGGCAGGGTGCCCTGACACTAGGAAGTCACTCACTAGGTATTTTGTATTTTTGGGGGATGGTTTGACTTCTTGGAGGTCAAAGAAATAAAGTGTGTTCTCTAGGTCTTCTACTAAAGCTGAATATAGGTCCATGGCAACCACCACTTGGTTGAAGTGACTTGGTTGCTATATTTGTTGAAGGACCTTCATGTCTTACACACTAAACTTGTGTTGATGTATTGTGATAACCAGGCAGCCTTACACATAGCTGCTAATCCTTTTTCTCATGAAAGATCTAAACATATTGAGGTTGATTGTCACATGGTTAGAAATAGAATTCTGGATGGTACAATTAAGACATTTCAGGTGTCAACAAAGAATTAGCTAGCTGATATCTTCACTAAGGTACTTGGAGTGGATACTTTCCTAAGGTTACTTAGAAGATTAGGCATCATCTACATTTTTGCTCAGACTATTAAGTATCCAGAATGTGTAATTAAGAAAGAAGAGTCAAGAGCTTTGCTCTTAGGGAGAGTGTTGAGAATAATGAAAGAGGTCTTGCACATCAGAGTAAGGTTCAAGTTGTGCTTCATGCTGAAACACTTGCACAATAGTGGATTGTCATGCCCCGAACTCAACTATAAAGATAGGCACATGACAACCGCCACACATTTATAAAGTAAGTACCCTACAAGTGTGCAAGGCATTCTTAGCAACTAAAATTTATCCTCAAAAATGAAATCAAATAAATCCAAAATACCTCAACATTTTCTTTGTGAATAGATCTCCAATAATTTAATAGGAACAAAATCCAAACCTCATGTACATAATGCCAATTAGCCAATAAATATAAAACAATTAGAAGACCATCCAATCCCAAAATCACTAAGCTTCTTTTCATGCTCACATCACAACATCAAAACTCCCAAAACTTGCTATTCTTCACAATCTAATATTAGAGGGGAAAAAGGGGGGAGCTGACAACTCAATAAGTAACAAAAATCCTAATAAGTTCTATCAAACAATAGATCTGTAAAGGTTAAGATGTAATATGTGTTTTCAAAGTTATAATATACTATGTGTTTCCAAAATAACTGTAGAAGTTTTGTAGCCTTAAAATAATAAGTTGCACATAGATCACATACTTTAATCTTACAAATATATTATAGATGGTTTAGAAAATAGTCAATTTTCCATATATCAATAGATATAACTTACAATAGGTTCCAAAAATACATAAGCAGTTTTAATGACTCAAAATAGTTTAAATGCTCAAACATTTCCAAAATCACATATGCAGTTTTAATGAATCAAAATAGTTCAAATATTCAAATGTAATTTATATTCTTAACAATCTTATGACTATGGTCGCGCTATATCCCCGCGTCTGGGCATCATAGTACCAATGAATAACCCCCATTGATTTGGGTATTAGAATACTAATAAATAACCCCCATTGACTGGGTATTAGAGTACCAATGAATAACCCCCATTGGCTGTGTATTAGAATAAATTCATAGTCAGATTGTTCATAATCATATATATGAAATCATAGTTTCTAACAAAAATACATCTTATTCAAATACGTATATATAATCATATATTCAATATTTAAATCTATTTGTGATATTTCTATAATTCTTTACATTAAATCAATATAGCTAAAAAAAAAAAAAATCTAATATTCAATGCTCATGTATATTTGTGAAAATTCTTTATTCTTTACTTTGAATCAGTATAGCTAAAAACAATTAAGTAAAATACATCATATATTTAGTAATCAGAGATATTTGTGATAATTCTTTACTTGAAATCAGTAATACAATAGAAATAAAATTGTAACAACTGTAAAGAATTTTTAGTAGTTAAAATACATAAAATAAAACCAATTAGAATAAGGTTACTTACCTCCAAAAGTCATACCAAAAAGAACTTCTTCCTAACACTTCTTCTAAAATCCTTAGATATCACCTAAAACAATTTTGCAGGTACCATTTACTCAATAATCAAATAATTTAAGAATGACTTATAACGGTATCCGGCCATAAGAGAAACTGCTAAAAATATCCATCTTATATATTTCAGGACTATCATTAATTCATCTATATAAATTCTTGTCTCCTCACTAAGCCTAACAATACTCACCTGTTTCTTACACCAAACTTACATAGTCATAATATTTTTGTTCCTTTACTTTCTGTCACAATTAGTTCCCTAGGAATAAAACCTATAGAACACACTATACTTATAGCCATATAGGGTCTATAGGTGTGGTTTTTCTTTTCCTTTTATTTATTTATTTATTCTACCACCATTAGTTCTCCTGAGATGAGGACAAGCCAAGTACTACATCATACAAAAATCAAAGCACCAGGACATTTACGAATACACCACACCATTCTTCTTCTTCTTCTTCTTTTTTTATTTTTTTATTTTTTTTATTGACTTGTTAGACCTCAACTCACCAAATCGGTACTATTCTAGCTATGCAGAAACTTGTCCCACCAAGCCTAAAATTCTGCAGATTCTATCTTCGTTCAACACAACAAAAGGCATAGATAAAATTAAACTGAACATAAAAAAGCATATAATTTACTGAAAATGAATCCAAACTTTTCTTCGTTTGTATCATTAAAACTCTTGAATAATTAAATAGTTTCACTACTGGCCAAAATACCTACATAGAAAATACTCTAATTCTAAATAAAACTTAGATTTGACAAGAAAGAAATTCTTAAGCTCTTATCTCAATTGTGCAATCAAACCTTTTCTATTGGAGTAATTTGGGTAGTCTTCACTCTCAAATATCTCTCCATATACGTTGACATAATAAGCTTATATAGATAGAGTTTCAACCTTATTTTCTAAAAACCCCTTAGAAATATTAATTATAAAATTGAACCCATAAACAAATTTACTTAAATAACCTTCCTTTTAATTTTTTTTTTTTGGGTATTACAATGCATAACTCAAGCCTCACAAGTCGCTTGGGCTAGCAGAGAGCTAATGGACTTAATTGAAGCTGTGCTACTTCATGAGCAGTTCATACACTCTTGGTGATGATATCAGATAGCTTAAGTAATTAGTTATGTGATTAGGCACTCCAAGCACATGTGTTCATAGAAATTGGTTGTAATTGCTTTCCCTCCAAATTTCCTAAAAATCAGGGAAGTTTGTTACTCTATTTTTTGCTTCTTTCAATCTGTATATATATGGGAGTAGTGATATGCATTAAACTCAATTACTTGTATTCTCTTTCAATCAATAAAATCTGAGTTCTATATTAGAGAGAGAGTGTTCTTGAATTTTACAGGAATACATCCAAAACCGACAATTATAAACTCTGCGTAGATATTCCATTAGATATTCACATGCATTTATATATGTGTATATATATTATATATATTATATAATATGCACATGCAATTATATCATGTCAAGGTTGTTGTTGTGTGATTGTGTTCGATTGTTAGAGTGATAGCACGAAGTAGAGAATACATAAAAAATTTATGTGATTATGCCTAACAAATCATTTAATTATAGGTGAGATTTTTTTTAATAACTAATTGTAGAAATCTTTTATTGCTCTTTTAATTGTAAACGGGGTATACAAATAACAGATGAGCTTCAAAGGGTGATCCCCATAAGTTATTCAAAAGAGTAAATTAAGATGAAAAATGCTAGAGATACAAATTATTTTACAAAAACTTTTACAAATTGTTGATGTAGTGAGTGATTATTGGTAAATGAAAAAGTGATATTAATGGTAGGCATAGATGAAAACTAATAAGAGGTAGACCACATTAACATTTTGTAAAAATGTTGTAAAATAGTTTGTATTTATAGTATTACTTAAGGAATAATGTTAGAGATACAAACTATTTTACAAAAAAATTTACAAATTGCTGATATAATGAGTGATTATTGGTAAATGAAAAAATGATGTTGATAGGCCAAAATCGAATTGACCCCTTGTGATTAAATTAATTAATCAATTAGCAAATTTATTAATTAATCAATTTATCATGCAAATGCGTGGTAGTACAAACAAATCACCAATAAACTAATTATGCAGCAGAAAATAAATAACACAGTGATTTGTTTACGAATGGAGAAAAGCCCGACGGAAAAAATCCTACCGGGTGATTTTCAGGTCACCACTTCAGAAACTCCACTATTATCACAACAAGCAGTTACAAGTAAAGGAATCCCAAATACCTTATCAACCTACAGTTGAACCCTTACCCCAATACCCAATTGAACTTGTTCTGTAGTGACAGTTTCCCTTTTTGATGCACAACTTCCAAGTATGTGACTAACCAATGCGCGGATCCTAGTACGCGACTTTAATCAGCAATTGTATAAGGTTGTTGGCTGCAAAGTTTTTCAGTTCATCCACGATGAAGATCAAGAAGATGCTTGGTCACAAAACCCAAAGGTGCACATACACAACAACTTCTTTAGAAGAGATGAACTAGGTCATAATTTTGTCTCCGATTACAATTTGCTTGAACAGAGTTTGCTCAATGCTTGTGTAACTTGTGTATACTTTGACGGCCCTTAAAATGATCATTTTATATGCCTAGGGTTAGAAGAAAAGAAGGCCCAAAGACACATTCACAGATCCCAAGAAATCAGATCAGAAATTTTGATTTTATAAACCTTGACAGATAGAAGGTGTTGAGCAGGTGTCGAGATTTAAAGACTGTGTACTTCTTCAGTTTGTTTCTTGGATAGACTTGATGACTTCAACACTTAATCTTAAAACATTGTTTCTTGAAGTATTAAAAATACCTAGAACTACCCAATTATAAATTGAGTGCATTTTGTCAAAGGATTAGCTAATTACATAAAAGAATGACATATGTTCTTAACAAGTGAAACACATATGTCCTAACAATCTCCCTCTTTAGCAATTCCTGACAAAATCACAACAAACAAATGAGATTTGAGAGAAGTCATAAATCATTTAACTCATATTCACTTGTTGAATACAATAAAATCTATCTTAACATAAACTCTTTAAAAATTTTGTAAGAAGAGAGTTTATGGTAAGTAGATTTTGACAATTTGTATTTCTAAAATACTTTAAACAAAACTCATCAAGGCATCTTAGTGTGAAACAGAAATAATAGATTGGATACAAGTATAAGAAGCATGTGTATAAAGAGAGAAAAGAAACAACACATGTAGAGGTAGGTGAAAGAAACATACATCCACATATAGAGAAAATAAGTACAATGTATGTAAAAACTGGTCACAAGACCTAATGTACAAGAACAATGCATCTAATAAGGTAGAAAAGAAAAAACAGATACATCATATCCTCACTACATCCCTTATATCAGCACTTTCCCCCTAACAAAATATCCTACACTAACTCTCCCCTTAAGAATGACTACTCTCAATATCCAAAACTACTTACCCTTTTTGTCATGAGTGACAAAGGGTAAGAGTGTCAAGTAGACATGTCATTAGTAAATCTAGCATCTTCATCATCATTCAAAGCGTCATCGTCATCACCATTATAATCATTATCCTTAGCATCAGAATTAGAAGCCACTAGAGGAGGTGAAGGAGGAGAAGCCTCAAGAGTAAAGCCACCTATAGTCACCTGCCGTCATGCAATATGATCAACACGAACGTTCACCTGATACAACTTAGTAGAGAGTGTATCAAGGCGAGTATCCATGCATTGCAGTTGTGCCATGATGTCTTCAAGTGATACATTGCCCATGGAAGTGGAGGGAGCTGATATGGGTGGAGCTGAATGAGATAGAGCCAGACGGAAGGGAAAAGTGCAATTCGGCTGTCGTAACCTAAATTGTGATGCACTACGTTTTACGGTAGCAGCGTCTATTGTACAAATGTGTGTGAAGTGGTCGGACACAAGAAAAGTGACAGAAAAATAGCGTAAGATCCTTGTGATAGTGGAAGGAAAGATGAGCTTATCACGGGATGTCGAATCTAAATAAACATCTATAATAGAGAGAATGAAATAAAAAGGGGAGTCTATGGTAAGATGCTTAAGTAGAGATTACAAAAACTAAGCACGAGGCTCTGTGATGGAGTTGTAGTGAGAGAGTGGATGGAGTACAAAAGTCATCACCATGTTTATGAAGCGAGGGCCTTTAGCAAAAGACTTACATGGTGTATACTGACGCTTACCCTAGTCAACAAGGTGCTCACAAAAAGTAGCCATGAGCTCATCTTTGGATATAGTCCGTAGACGCTCACAACTAGGATAGTCAAGAAACTCTATCCTAGGAACTCGAAGTACATCCGCAACAAGCTGTGGTGTGACAACAAAGTGCGTACCTTGAACGCGCTTCATGTTGGAGTAAAACTCCTGAATAAGCACGAGAGAACAAGTGACCAGGATGTCACACAGTGACTCCAATCCCCGATTGTGAATGATAGAGGGAAGGTCAGCGTTAACGAAGTCTGCCAAAATGACTTGGCGTTCTAAATAAACCCATCATCTAGAGAAGTTCTTTAAGAAAGCCTTACGAGCATCCTCATCACGGAACCGAATGTTAGAAGGAGTAGGATCAGAAGATGAAGATGTCCTAAAACACAGAGGGTTTTGGGACGGAGCTGACTTAGGTTTAGGTACCATAGACACAACTAACGTAAATATATATATATATATATATAGAGAGAGAGAGAGAGAGAGAGAGAGAGAGAGAGAGAGAGAGTTAGAAAAATCCCCAGAAATTCAAATATATCAAATTTATTAAAAAGAGAATACGTATGCATGGGGAATGCATGAACATGTGACATGCAAAAGAAAATACATCATGAGTTCAGCCAAATCCAAACCTATCAGCATACAAATAGATTGCACACATCTAAATGTATGAAAATACTGTTTTAATGCTAATGTGATGCAATGCATGAGATTTTAAACACATACAAGTGAAAACCCATCCCAAAATTTCAATAAACATTCATCAATTTTGAAAAACCCCAAAATTTTTCAAAAACCCCAAAACCTAGGTTTCAAATCATGAAATGCATGAAGAATGAGAGATTAGAAGCTTACCAAGTGTAGAAAAACTTGAAAAAGCTTGAAGAAACCTTGAGGAGCAAGATTGGAGTGAGATGAGAGTTTTTGGGAGAGAAAAGAGAGAGCTATTGAGAAGGAAATCGACAGAAATGAGAGGCGGATCGCATAAGGAGCTTATATAGAGTCCTCAGTAAATCTCGACAGCTAAGGTGTTGAGAGGCATTGAGACATTTGTCGAGGAAGGTGTCGAGAAAAATGAATGTCGATAGCTGCAGGTGTCAAGAGGTATCGAGGAACAAGAATCACCTGATTATGAATAGAAGCTCGATCGATCCACTAGGTGTCAAGAAGCTATCGAGGAGGAAGGAACTTTCTCGATTGATCCACTAGGTGTTGAGGAGGTGTCGAGATTGCGATAAGAAAAAACTTGAAATGCTCGACAGATAGCTAGGTATCGAGAAGGTGTCGAGGAGGTGTCGAGCTTGCTTCTAAAAACAGTTTTTCAAGAAGTGAAAAATACAGACATGAATGCAATCTAACATGCAACTCAACCAATGATCCAATCAACATATTAAGCTCTCAAAATTATCTCTTAACATAAATTTTAAGCACATGTATCCTCAAACACACACACACACACACACACACACACACACACACACACACACACACACAGTCTATCAAATTTTATATTTCAAAAATAAGTCAAAACAGTTTAGTGAGTATACATTGGCACATGTAAAACCTTGTGATGGCCAAATCACATTGTACTTGCACATGAATCAAAAGTAGCAAAGAATATTGCGTGTTATATGTGAAAAACATCGCAAGATTGCATATGTGTATACATGTTATGGCGATTTGAGATATGAGAAAATCACTTTTAACTTATACACAATCATAACTATTTGATGGGGACTATCACTTTTGAAGTACATCCTATAACTCCCACATCTCCTAGAATACACGCTTGCAATCATATTTAAAACATTTTTGATATTTTTGCTTTTTATTTTCTTTGCATATTTTCTTTTATTTAACATATCATGCATGGACATATAAGAGAGAGAAAAGAAATACCCAAGATGTTAAGCATTTGACATTGCATTTTTGCTATGCCGAAATATACAAGTGTCATATTATGATTGGAGGGCAACAGTGGTGAGATGGTTATTTATGCCTTTCTCTTAGGATTTTCCAATCCTTCCCGTAAAAAAGAGTGATACGAGTGTTAAGTTCAAGAGATAACTTAATCTTACTCATCACAAACAAGAGCCACAAAGCTCACTTGCTTAGTTGTGCATAAGAATGTTCATCTAAGTTACAGATGATACAAAATTTAGAAAATTTTGTTTCAATGGCCATCCAAGGTACACAAGTACCAAAGTACACAAAACACACACTATTTTGGTATTTTTCTAATTTTTCAATTTTTTTTTAGTTTCAAAAACAAAACTGAAAACAAACAAACAAAAATATGTTAAACAAAGTAAGGCATAAAACTAGACTGACTCAAAATAAATGCAAAATACACAAGTAATGCAACAAACAAAAACAAGAAGATAGAAAAAAGTGATAAAATCACTTAGAGTCCTTTTTCTTCCACACCTTGAAAGAGCCTTTCTTTTTATTAAACCCTTAATTTGGCGATGAGGGGGAAGAATTGAAACTGTTCAAGTTCGAAAGGAACATGGGGGCTTTGAGAAGATCACCAAGAGGAGCAAGAGGGGATTGAAGCTGATTCTGGCTTCCAGATGTGATCATGCTGTTGCTTTATTAAGTGGCTAACCAATTGTAGCAATTTGGTCATGTATGATCGACAGTTCCACAATGATGACAGAGATGCTGCTTCTTCTATTTAAGCTTTTGAGAGTTAGCTTTCTTAGCCCTAGGGTTTTTAATATCTTTCTTATCTTGCTTAGGGGATGCTCCTAAGATAGATTTACCCTTGTCTAAGTTCTCACTAGCTAATTCAGTTTTAACATTAGTGTTCTCAATTTCAGTATTATTAGCAAGAGAAACAAACACAGTAGCACTAGTAGAAGCAATATTAGAGGAAGAAAGACCATACCCTAAACCTGTTCGATCCGAAACAGATTTCTGAATGCTGAGCATCTCATCAAGCTTTGCACTTGAAGTCTTCTCCAATTGAGTTCTGACTTGAAACAGCTCCGCTTCAAACTTCTTGGTCTTCTCAGCCAAGAAATTGTTCTCAAACCTCAGTGCACCAATCGTTTGATTAGCTTCATCAAACTTTGTGGAAAGTTTTTCATGATCAAGTTCTACATCACTAAGCTTCTTGGTGGCCAGCCTATACAGTTTCTCATACTTCTCAGAGAGATTGTAAAGCCTCTCATAGGCTGTATGGATATTATCTTGATCATCTATCTTCTCAAATTTGGACTTCACCAGTTCTTCTTTGTCCACTTGTTCAATAATCTCTTTAGTTGGATTGACTGTGGCAGTGAAGGCATTTAAAATTTTGTCATCCTTATTGTCGGAATCATCTTCAAGCTTAGTGTCACTCAAAGTTGCAGCAAGTGTCTTACTCTTCCCAATGCTCTTGAGATATGTGGGGCATTCTTGCTTCATGTGACCGAATCCATGACACCCAAAACACTTTGGTCCTGCAGGAACAGTGTACTCATCGCTATCCTTAGCATCATTTTTCCCTTTGTCTTGTCCTTTAGACTGAAAAGAACTGGATTCTCTGCGGTCCTTATCGAAGCTCCTCCCATTGGCATTCTTCATAAACTTCTTGAACTGCCTTGTAATGTAGGACTTCATCTTAAAATTTTCATCATTGGAAGACTCATCTGTGTCACTGCTCTTTGCTTTCAAGGCCATGTTCTTGCCTTTACCCAACTTGCCAATCTTAGATAATCTTAGCTTGTAGGTCTGCAAGTTTCCAACCAACTCAGTCAAAGGAATCTTATCAATATCCTTTGATTCCTCTATAGTAGTAATCTTTGCGTGGAATCTCTCGGGTAGAGATCTAAGCACTTTCCTCACAACCTTGGGTTCAGGAATGGTTTCCCCAAGATTGAAGGCTGAGTTCACTATGTCCTTGAGTTTGGCATAGATCTCATCGAATGACTCATCCTCCTCCATCTTTATTTCTTCAAAACTTGTAGAAGTCTTTAAAACTTTGAATCCTTGACAGCTTTTGTACCTTTATAGGTTGTTTGGAGGATGGTCTGTGCTTCCTTTGTAGTTTCTGTAGAGGATATCTTTTCAAACTCCTCATTAGTGACTGCACTAAATAAGGCATTCAACGCTCTGTTGTTGAATTTTGCTGCCTTGATCTTGGCTTTATCCCAATCGGCTGGCACTTCTTTTGGCTTGGCCCAACCAATCTTTACAGCTTGCCACACCTTTTCATCTAAAGACTCCAAGAAAGCTCTCATGTGTACTTTCCAGTATGCATAGTTAGTGCCATCAAATAAAGGAGGTATGATTAATGACTGTCCTCTATCAATGACAAACAGGGGTCAATGAATTAATACAGTAAAGATTAAACCTAATCAGAGTGTGCCAGCTCTGATATCATTTGATAGGCCAAAATCGATTTGACCCCTTGTGATTAAATTAATTAATCAATTAGCGAAGTTATTAGTTAATCAATTTATCATGCAAATGTGTGGTAGCAAAAACAATTTACCAATAAACTAATTATGCAGCGAAAAATAAATAATACAGTGATTTGTTTACGAATGGGGAAAAATCTTACGACAAAAACTCTACTGGGTGATTTTCAGGTCACCACTCCCGAAATTCTACTATTATCACAACAAGCGGTTACAAGTAAAGGAATCCCAAGTACTTTACTAACTTACAATTGAACCCTTACCCCAATACCTAATTGGACTTGTTCTGTAGTGACAGTTTCCCCTTTTGATGCACGGCTCCCAAGTACGTGACTAAGCAATGTATGAATCCCAATATGCGACTTCAATCACCAACTATATAAGGTTGTTGGCTGCAAAGTTTTTCAGTTCATCCACGATGAAGATCAAGAAGATGCTTGGTTACAAAATTCAAAGGTGCACATACACAGCAACTTCTTTAGAAGAGATGAACTAGGGCATAACTTTGTCTCCAGTCACAATTTGCTTGAATAGAGTTTGCTTAATGCTTGTGCAACTTGTGTACACTTTGACGACCCTTAAAACAATCCTTTTATATGCCTAGGGTTAGAAGAAAAGAATGCCTAAAGACACATTTGCGGATCCCAAGAAATCATATTAGAAATTTTGATTTTATAAACCTCGATATATAGAAGGTGTCGAGTAGCTGTTGAGCAGGTGTCGAGATTTAATGACTGTGCACTTCTCCAGCTTGTTTCTTGGACATACTTGATGACTTCAACACTTGATCTTGAAACCTTATTTCTTGAAGTATTAAAAATACCTAGAACTACCCAATTACAAGTTGAGTGTATTTTATCAAAGGATTAGCCAATTACATAAAAGAATGATATATGTTCTTAACAAGTGAAATACATATGTTCTGACAAATGTTAATGGTGAGCATAGATGAAAACCAATAAAAGGTTGGTCGTATCAACATTTTGTTAAAATTCTATAAAATAGTTTGTACCACATTACTTTTACTTTAAGATAGTAGAAAATTCAGTAAAAGTCACGAGTTGAGGCTCAATCAAATCATAGCCTGGCACGCTTGGTTCATTTGTGATGCTGGGCGAGAATTTTGAAGAATGAAAAAACATAGAAACAGGGCCCGTTTGGTAATGTTGTTCTAGTAACGTTATTTGTATTTTTTGAAAATATGTGTGGGTGAAAAAGTGCGTGAAAATACATGTAATATTGTTTAAATACTGAAAACTGTTATTTAAACAATGGTAACAAACGGCCCTCACGGTTTAAGGTTGGACTAGAATTCTACCACATATCCACCTCATCATTACTGTACTCTTTAAGATTACAATATAAAACATGAAAACCAAAGATAACTACTGCACTCTTTAAGATTATTACATTATAAAACATGAAAAACAAGATAACTCAATAATAGCATACACTCGTCTAAATAAAACCACCTCATATTACTGTACTTTTTAAGATTACAATATAAAGGGGGTGTTTAGTAGAGTAGTTTGAAAATTATTGTTTGTAGTTTTTTGAAATACGTGTGGGTGAAAAAGTGTGTTGAAATGCGTAAAATGCTGTTTAAAAACTAAAAATTGTTGTTTGAAAATACTAACCAAACGGGCCCAAAACATGAGACTCGCTCAGGTATCTTTTGTTTATTTTTATTAATGTTAGACTTGACTACACCGCGCTACACAGTTGAAATTACTCACACCCCCATCAAATTGGTTCTACAAAAAAAGAATAGCTTCCTCCCTTATAACATAAACAAAACAGGGAGGGCAGTTACGCCAAACAAAGGAACCAAAAAAATTATAAGCTAAAGACCACTTAGTTAGGGAGTGAGCTACCATATTAGTTAGCCTAGGAACCTATGAGATAGAAACATTAGAGTAAGTTACCAGAAGAGATCACATGTTAGCTATGATTGAAGCAATTCTCCAAGGCAGAGGCGAAATCAGCTCAAGAATTGCAATTTGAAGTTTTGAACTTGGACTATGCGTATGTTTCTTTATTTTAAATCTTTGTGCAAGTTTATTTGTTCTTCCTTTAGTATTATTTTTCTTGTTTCAAATTAAAAAAGCTTTAACCCAAGCTGCTTGGATGTCTTAAAATTTTGTTCCTAGGAGATAAGCGGATCCCAGAACAGGTATTTGTTGTTCAAAGATTTTGAAACCCATGACCATGAGATATTAAAAATGCACGCCACACCTTATGAATCATTAGGAGTGTATTAAATCATACACTAATTATTGTTGCACATGCTAAGTTATACATTGCCATGTACATTCATGACTCCACAATAGAGAGCATCAATGAAATCAAGGGAGGAAAATAAAGATACCTTTAACAGAGACAAGTCGATTGATGCCCTTCAAAAGATATACATGATAACTTAGATTGAAAAATGCCAATGTTCACCACTCCATCTTATCTTGATAAGTGATGGTGTGAAGGACAAAGTCAGTTGAAGGATCACTGGATCACGATCAATAGTGAATGAATTTTTTGTAATCTTTATTGATGATATTCTGAATGTAGCTAGATTTCCGTTGGTCTATTTGTCATTTAGTGACAAGACTCTGCTGTTCTTGCAGATTTTCTATAGCTAATTACTAATATAAGATTAAAAAAAGTACCTAAAAGACAATATCCTAAAAATATGGCATATATTTCTTGGTGATTGAGGACGTCTTACTTCATAATTGTCAAAATTCTCCAAAAACAATGCCGAATAACAAGCAATTACAACAGAAACAAACGTGATTATAAAGTAGAGAGTAGATACACCCTGGAATTATCATCTAGTGGGGTCCATTTCGTCAAAGCATAACCACAAGAATGTGGGAGGAGAGAGCATCTTGGAAAAATTAATATAACATATACGGATACTATTTGATCAAAAAGCTTACACTTACGAGTTTGATTTTGGACCCTACTATGTTATATTAACCATTCATATTATTATTATTATTATTCTATGTAGGACTTTACTCATACTTGCATACTAACAATTATTTGAAAATTTACATGTCATTTTTGACTTTTTAAAAGTAAATGTTTGACATATCATTATACAAAAATGGACTATCACAACAATACTAGTAATACTTGCCAATGTAGCATCATGTTACTATGTGGCACAAATTGCACTAATTTACAAAATAATTTCTGAACATTTTTTGGAAGATTACATAACAAATGCATTAATTTTAGAAGACAAAAATAAAAGATTAGAGCAAGTTATGAATGTATGGGCGCCGAACAAGTTAGCTTTGTATCTTGAATTCGGCCTTAACTTGGTGCTATTAAATTAGAAATTTAGAAGCTAAGAAGCTTGCAGTTTAACTGGCATCTCTTGATGTTTCAAATTTGGATATTTAGAGTTCAAATTCTCCCCTCCCTCATTATGATTATTGAATTAAAAATTAGTAATTCAGAAATCAATAACAACTAAAACTCAATTATTTAAATTGGGGTCGAGACTAAAGCTGTCCATGGGCTGGGAAAATTCTAGGTTCACTACCTGTGAACACTCTTAAATGGTTACACAATAACAACCTTTGTAAAGCAGTGGAGAAATGTACAAAATCAAGCTCCAAAGAGAATTATTTTTATGTTCTTATTCTTTCCTTGGAAGGCCAGGCTGCCGAGCCTAGCTATTCATCTACTACAAATTGGCAAAATAGTGAGATGAAAACTCATTAGCTTGGACAGTGGATCTAAGTTGGCAGCAAAAGGTGCACAACTGATAATCCCCATGTGAGAAAATAATTGCAACAAAAAAATGACAGGTGAAAAAGAATTGAGTGCCTTTTGAAAAAGTATGTTACGAGACAATCTTATAAAACCTATCTTTTACAATATAAATAGATCTCATATACTATAATAGAAACATCCACTTATGCCTTTGGACCTCTCTACATGAGCATTCGCATCCAGTTTCTTCAAAAAATTCCATTTTATCATCTTAAAAGTTACTTTATCAAATATACCATATCATTTTATAATACACCAAACATTCCAACATTTATTTTCCTATTCAACTCATTAAAATAATATATACTACCTAATAAAATAATTGTTGGCCTACATTTCTTTACACCTAATATTATTTAAATAACACCTATTTATTTCTTTTCAAATGTCACAAACAAATTATTGGGCATGCCTAAATATTTTCTAACTATCACTATGCTAGCCCACAATCTTTCTCCTCTCTATCACAAAATTGGGCTACAAATGCAAAACACTATGTGACCTAATTTTTTCTTGTAAAAGCCAGAATTATTTAGTGAGTGAGATAAAATCTAATCCTTTTTAAGGCCCAAGAATTTTATACTTAGCAAATATTTGAAAAACCCATGATGCAAATTCATGGCAATACTATCTTTTCCAATGGGATTCAACCCCATGATCAAAGCCCATGATTCAAACCCGTGGCAAATTATTCATCAAAAAACCCTAGTTCCCACTGGCAATATCCAAAGCCCATTTTTCATTGGCACTATTTTATCAAAGAGCCCAAGATTATTAACGCTCGGCAAAGAAAAAATATCATGGTATAATTGTTGCTTAAATATTGCTGTGGCAATCATCTTATAAAAACTCATTGGGAGTTATCTTGAAAATTATGATCTCATAAACCCATGAAGTGCACGATCATCATTTGTGTCACAACATCCATAATATTTACCTTCAACACTCATGGTAAATATTCAAACCCACAAGCTCAACATTTAAATTATGATACGATTATTAGAAACTATGAGCATTATTTACAATGTGGAATTCACAGTAAATGATTTACAAAGGCATTTTGAAGCTTGTCCTATTGTTTCAAATATTAAAACTAATTGCCCAAAGGCCCATTTCAAGTGTCTATAAAAAAACCCTAAATATTTACTAATAAAAGTCCATGAGGAATGAAAACCCATGGCAAACATGTGTTGTTAATGTCCATTTTGTAGGATGCACACAACTCGGTCCAAAGGAACCAGACCTTGTTCATCCGTAACCAAAGAACAACTGGAGGCCCTTATAAGAGAACCAAGTCTTTGAGGATGAACTAGAGGCTGTCCCATCAGTTTTCTGTCACCTTCTACCTGACGTGAACAGTACTCGAAGGCTATTATATCAACTGAAGTCTAAAGGATGATGGAACTCCATCATCTTCCTTAAGACTGTATCTCCAGCGGAAAGGGAGCTAAAACCAAATTATCTAAACCTTAACAAATTGATGCTATAAATGTTAAAAATGTTCAAGACATGATTCATGTGCCAAGCCCATGAATCCTAAAGGGGAAAAATTGGGAACATGTGGTTTAGAGGGCATAAAGGGATCTCCAGCGGAATCCTCTGAAGTGGACTTAGAGTTTGACACCTGGCTTGAGGTGTTGAATCTTACTTCTTAGGGGTCCAAATCTCAGATTGCAGCATTAGGATTCATTCTTGATACATGCCTTAATCTCATTGGTTAAGCTTAGCCCCAGAAATCCTAGTATTTAATGCAAAACACTCCAAAATCCCATTATGTGTCATATATTACCCAAAGAAGCAAGGCAACCCCTAAAGTAAATCTCCTACTTTTGGCCAAATCCTAGGAAGATTAACCTTGATTCACTGCCTCTAATCAGTCCAACGTTTTTTGGATTCTTGTTAATTAATACTTCTCTAAAACTCCATTATAAAAACATAAGTACCTCAGCCCACAAAAGATCAAGTACTCCCTCTAAAACTTTGGATTCATTTGCCATTTTTTCTATTGGTTTAGCTCTCCTTAAGCTCATCACTCATTTCCCTTAGACCACACTCACCTAACCTTAGATATTCCTTTCCCCCCCTACGCAATCACAGCTCATAAATGTCTCCCAGCTAGTCACAAACAGCTCACTACTCACTATAAGTCTTAATCTCAATATTAATCCTATCCCACTCACTCAAAACAACCCACATTTATCCCGTTCATGCCTTATAAACATAAACTCACCAAAATCTTAGTTTAATACTTGCTACATTGAGCTGGGATCTCTCTTTCCCTTCACACTATGCCAATTAATCATTTTCTTCTTCCCATGGAACCTTTAATTTTTACCTTTTATTTTATTATTGAAGGATATAATGTATTTGTAACAATCGAACTCTTCCCTCATGTTGATGTAATGATGGCTGAAAGCACAATAAATTCACCTGACCAAGACATGCAAGGACCCCCAAGAGTTAACACTTTCCTAAATTTATTTAATCATTGGCTGTTGGACTGTGTAATTTCTCCCTTACCATTGGAGAATTTATCTTTCTGGACTTAAGTGTAATTTTGCCCTTACTGCTAGAGAAATTATTTCCCTTGTACTATCAGACTTGGACCACTAACGTATTAATTAAGTATTGTAAAGTGTGTTTCTTTATGCTTTTGTTGTTGTTTTGTCAAATGCAGCCTTTGTTTCTTGCTTGGATAGGCTTGTCATCACACTGAAAGCCTTTGGGCACCATCACAAGATCCATAGTCGAGTTTCGGCCTGACTTCCCAAAATTTTATTCAAAGGCATCAAATTCTCCCTCAACAATAATATAATACAATCTCTCTCTCTTTCTCACTTCCCCCCATCACTCAGTTTATCTTTTTCTCACTGTCTCTCTCTTTCAACCACCCATCACCACCACCTCTGCCACAAGAAATCCACCACCACCATGAAAAAAACCCACCCCTACCACCAAAAACAAAACACATTAATTTCCACCACCACCACCTCTACCCACAAAACCATCGCTAAAAAACCCACCAAACACTATAGCCACAGCCACATCCACGGTGAGAATCAAACCCATAGACTAGAATCATACCGAATCAGCAACCAACAACCACCCACCAAGGAAACCCACCAGAGGCACCACCACTTCAACAACCCATCCTACCACCACCATGCATAGAAACCCACAAAAAAATCAAAGCAAAAATCCACACAACTGAAACCCACTTTTGCCACCATATAGGGTTGAAAAACAAGAACACCATATGGGGTGTGAAAGCATGGTGACAAGTTTGAGTTTCAACAATCCAAATCTACCCCAAACCCCATTAGAATCCAAAACCCAACCCATTGGGATCCAAAATCCAACCCATCAAAACCTAAAGGACAAAAATCCATAGCAAAAAATCAAAAAACCCCATCGCTGATCCAAGCTGTTCTCCAATCTTCGCCAATCCAAAATCCACTTCAATCTCCGCCATGCTGTGACCACGCCGAATCCAACCCAGCTCTGGTGCAAGGTTTGAACGCCAGAGAGAGAGAGAGAGAGAGAGAGAGAGAGAGAGAGAGGGAGGGAGGAGTGAGGGTTGAAGAAAAGAGTGAGACTTTGAGAAAAAATGAAAAGAAAGAAAGAAGTGGCTGACAGATGAGAAAAAAAAAATTATAGAATATGCTATAGTACCATCATATAAGTAAGACGGTGCTGTAACACTATTTTAAAAATTTTTGCAATTAAAAGACCGCATAATGCATGTTAATTTTGCTTTGTTGCTAAAATATACCATACTTCACCGTTTTGAAGTTTGGATGTGAATGCTCTAAGCATAGAATTGTAGATATGGGGGAGGGGGGGGGGGGGTTGCTATAGTAAGACATTTTCAGCCACACATTTTACTATTGACTTACAGCCGCACATTTGGCTATATAAGGAGGATCGAAGAAGTCTTTTGGTAAAGGACTTTTGGTCTCACTCTCTTTCTCTCTAAGGCTTTTTTCTCTTTTATTATCTTTCATGTTCTCTGTTTCCATTGTTAAGTATGGAACTAACTTAAGTATTAGAGTGCTTTCTTCTCTTTATGCTAAACATAGGTTGCATTAACCTTTAGTAGATTTTCATTCTTAATAAAAAAAAAAGTTTATTATGCAAGTGCGACTTAATTCAGTGCTGGACCTAACATGTGTAGTAGTCATGGTACTATCTTGCCACATCCTATTCTACCATGTCCTCTCCCTGGTGTTTGTTTTGCTACGATGTACCATTGATGTAATGCACTTTACGATGATGTGATATTAAGGTTTTTAGATTCTTTTATTTTTTTCTAACATTACCGCAATTTAAATTTACAAAATATATTACATCATCTTAATCTCACCAACTTTCTAAATAATGTAATGTTATATTCTTGTATTGAGATTACAGGTCTATTTGGAATTCGCTTTTTTAGTTGAACCTGAAAACTTTTTGCTAAAAGTACTGTAGATGGAGGTAAAAGTTAGCTAAAATAATATAGTGGAACCCATGAACAGTACCAAAAAGTGCAGTGAGACCCGTGAATAGTAGCAAAAATAAGCTGAATAGTAAAATCAACTTACAAAAATAATCCATGCCAAACACACATTACATTAACGTAAGATTACAATAACGTAATATTATGGCGTTATGTAATATCACGACGAGCCAAATGTCCTTTAAAAGGTTTCCACCACCTACAATAGACAATTAGACAATGTATAGCAAGTTTCAGATTTGATATAAATTATTCCATGGTCTGAAGTCAACAAGAATAGTCATAAATTAGATGTTTTATTACTAAACAGAGGCATATAATTAACCTGGCATTGTGTAGGATCAAATGTTTTGCCGAAAAAGACTTTCCTTTGCCTTGTAGGAGTTCATCTCTCTCTCTGTAAGGGTCCTTTCTCTTTGTGTGATGTAAGTCCTTCCTCCTTTATGCCCAAAAGCCTAAGGGTTTCACCTTTCTCTCTTAAAAATTATCTCTTTCACTCGTCCAACAAAAAGCCTCTCACTATATATTTGTACTAAACCAGTATGGAACAAACCATAGTTGACAGTTTAAATAAACTTTAGCTTACAAAAGAAGAAGAGGAAGATATTTTCATATCAACCAAAAGCACGTTAGATCTGATTGAGGAATGTTCGCTTAGCTTATTTGGGAGGCTGTTAGCAGATCAACAGCAAAATCTAAGGGCACTTAAAAGTACCTTGAAAGTTGCCTGAAAGATGGGGTCTGATCTTAGGATTGTAGAGGTTGGTAATAACATACTTCAGTTTAAGTTCAGTTTAATATGTCAACTAGAGTGGGTCGAGAAGAGTGGTCCATGGAACTTCGATAATAACTTGCTTCTTCTCTGCCAATAGAGACGTGGGTTATCAACAGCCAATATAACATTTTCTCACTCTCTATTTTGGGTGCAAATTTGGGGTTTGCCCTTTGAGCATATGATAGAGGAGGCAGGGAAAGATATTGGAAGTAAGTTAGGGAGGGTTATTGAATGGATAAGAGGTCACTGCAAGCAGACCATGCAAAGTTCCTAAGAGTAAGGGTAGACCTACCCATTGAGAAGCCCTTTAGGAGGGGGGGATATATTACAAATACTGAAGGTGACAGAGTTTGGGTTGCGTTTTAATACAAGCGTCTACCCACCTTTTGCTATGATTGTGGAAAGCTTGGACATGATGGAAAGCATTGTTCTAAGGGTTGTGAAAGCCAATCGCAAGACCGTCAATATGGAGCGTGGCTGAGGGTTGGGAGTGTATCAAAAGGCACAAACGAAGAGATCAGTGGCGGTGGAAGCCGAAGCAAAGAAATGTTGAGTGGTGGAGATACTGGAATAAGGTCATAGTCTTCGACAGACGATCTAGATCTTTCTGATCAAAGTAGGAATGGTTTTCAAAAGATTGGCAGGATTTGCAACTTTGAAAACAGGAAAGTGATAAGGAAAGAAAGACGAGATGGTGGGTTAGAGGCAAATGCAGCAAGCTATTAGAGTAGATGGGACAGTTTAGAAAATGTGGAGCTTGAATTAGGGAGCAGTAAGGAGGCACGTGATGGACATGTACGAACTAAAGAAAAGCTGGTTAGGGAACAATTTAGAATTGATAAGGAAGGAGTCATAAATGTGGGCCAAACCAAAAAGCTCAACAATGAAAAGCTAGAAGTTACAAGCCCATTAAAGACAAAAATAAACGGTGACAATAAAGAGAATGGAGAAGTGGAACTCAGGCCTAGAAAAGGAAAGATAGGGTCTAGCAAGGGTAAGTGCAAAAAGATAGCAAGGGAAATAGGGAAAGCCCATGATATCAGTATGAAAGCACAAGAGTTCAGTGTGGGAATGAAAAGAACAGAGAATACAGACTCTTTGGCAGAAAGTGAAGGTAGGGTCCAAAAGAGAGTCTGCGAAGGTGGAGGGAGGCACAAAGGAAAAAATGTTGAAGAAACCGCGGTGGCTGCGAGGCAGCACTACCGAGAACAATGATTGCATTAGGATGGAACTGCCAGGGGCTTGGGAACCTCTGGACAGTTCGTGTGTTGCGCAAGTTAGTCCAATGATGGGATCCTAAAGTTGTGTTTCTGATGGAAACAAAAGTAAAGAAGAAGGCGATGGAGAAGGTTATAGAGAAAATTAAGTTTGTGAGTGGGCTTGTTGTGCCTAGTGAAGGTAGGGGTGGAGGCTTAGCAATGTTATGGAAAAAAGGGGTGCAACTGGATATTCGAGGAACTTTATAGACACAATTGTCACGGAGCAAGTTTCTAGCATCAGGTGGAGGATCATGAGGTTTTATGGGCACCTGGAAGCGCATAAAAGAAAGAAATCGTGGGAAGAGTTTAAGGCTTTGAACAAGTTAGCCACAGAAGAGAAGATTTCATTTCAAAGCCATGTGGACAAAAAAGGAGGAATGTAAGTAGATCATAAAATCGGCTTGGGAGGGTTGCCCGAATCAAAACACTCCTGAAGGATTTGCGACTAGTCTATAGAATTGTGCAGCAAACTTATTGAGGTGGAATGCTTCAGTTTTTGGCCACATCCCAAAATAGATTCAGAATAAGAGGAAAGCACTCAATGCCATGGTGCTGCAAGATAGAAATGGAATGATGGGAAAGGAGATATTATGGCATCAAAGGTCAAGAGTACAATGGTATGGGCAAGGGGATCGTAATACTAAGTTCTTTCATTCAAAAGCCACTCAGTGGAAAAAGAAGAACATGATTACAGGCCTATAGGATGAGAATGGGAATTGGTGTGTTAAATGAGAGTATTGCAGTAATAGCCATTAGCTATTTTGAGAAGCTGTACATAACATCCCATCCAAGCCGAATTTCAGAAGTCACTGACACCATTCTAACCAAAGTCACAGATGAGATGAACCAAAGCTTAATTCAAACTTTTACAAGGAGCGAAGTGGAAGCTGCGTTGAAGCAGATGCATCCTACAAAGGCTCCTGGCCCTGACGATATATATGCTATTTTTTTCCAGAAATATTGGGATGTTGTTGGAAATGATATAATATGCATGGTTCTAAATGTTTTAAATACGAATATGTTTTTTTCCAGCATCAGTAGAACCAATATTACCCTAGTGCCAAAAATTAACAACCCATGAAAGATAACTGATTTTAGGCTTATAAGTTTAAGCAATGTAGTTTACAAGCTTGTTGCTAAAGTACTAGCAAACCGCCTAAAAAATATCATTCTCGACATTATCTCTCAAAATCAAAGTGTTTTTCTTTTAGTGAGACTTGTGAGGACAATTTTTGCTTCAAAGGCTAAGGGCTAGACCATGTTGTAACCTTAGGCAAATTTTGTTATTCCACATAGGAAAGAAAGCCTTCCTCTTTGCACCTTATAAGGGATGAGCCAATGGTTGAAGAGTACTACTAGTTTGGTTAACCAAGCTAGTGGTACTCTTCAACCATTGGCTCATCCCTTATAAAGTGCAAAGATGAAGGCTTTCTTTTCTATGTGGGATGATAAAATTTGCCTAAGGTTACAACATGGTCTAGCCCTTGGCCTTTGAAGCAAAAATTGTCCCCACATTAAAAGGATCCTTTTATTGTGGGGGAGTTTTTTGCTTCAAGGAAACTCATGTGTACTCCTAGGCAATTTTTGCTCTTTGTCCCACATTGGAAGGGTTTCCTTCCTCCTAGCACTTTATAAGGCATGAACTATTGGTATTAGAGTACCACTAGTTTGGTTAACCAAACTAGTGGTACTCTTCAACCATTGGCTCATCCCTTATAAGGTGCAAAGAGGAAGACTTTCTTTCCTATGTGGGACAACAAAATTTGCCTAAGGTTACAACATGGTTTAGCCCTTGGCCTTTGAAGCAAAAATTGTCTCCACAAGACTCATTACAGATAATGTGTTAGTAGCGTTTGAATTAATGCACTATCTAGAACATGAAAAGGAAGGAAATGAAAATTTTATTGCAGTAAAGCTTGATATGAGCAAGGCCTACGATCGTGTAGAATGTGGTTTTATTGAAAGGGTGATGGAAAGACTGGGATTCCATGAAAAATGGATTAGTCTAATTATGCAGTGCATATCTATGGTATCTTATTCTGTGATCATTAATGGAATGGTTAATGGATGTATCCAACCCACAAGAGGCCTCCGTCAAGGAGGCCCCTTGTCCCCTTACCTCTTTCTCTTATGTGTAGATGGCTTTTCTTCCTTAATAAAGGAAGTGGCAAGGAATCAATTGTTGAGTGGAATTTCCATGTGCAGAGATAGCCCCATGGTTACTCATTTATTTTTAGCAGATGATAGCTTGTTGTTCTATAAAGCTACTAACCGAGAATGTCGAAAACTAATAGATATCCTTGAGATATATGAAGCTACATTGGGGCAAAAGGTAAATGCTGACAAATCATCTGTATTTTTTAGCCATAATACTCCCCAAGAAGGGAGAAGTGAGGTGCTTGGCATTCTAGGCCCAATGCAGGACACTAGACATAACAAATACTTGGGACTTCCTTGTATCATTGGAAGGTCAAGGACTAAAGTGTTTGTAGAAGTGAAAGAAAGGGTTGGAAAGAAGCTTACTGGGTGGAAAGAGAAAATGCTCTCTATGGGAGGAAAGGAGGTTCTGATAAAGGCTGTAGCTCAAGCAGTCCCCACTTATACCATGAGTTGCTTTCTACTTCCAAAAAGGCTTTGTGAGGAAATTAAAGGAATGATAAGGAAATTGTGGTGGGGGCAAAGGCAACAAGAATCAAAGATCGCATGGGTGAGTTAGGAAAATTATGTCGATCAAAACTCCAAGGGGGCATGGGATTTCGTAACTTCCAAGCTTTTAATTTGGCGATGCTAGCAAAACAAGGTTAGAGACTCCTTTCAAACCCAAACTCCCTTTGTGCAAAAGTATACAAAGTTAAGTACTACCCAAATAGGGATGTTTTGAATGCAAAACTGGGCTTAAATCTGTCATATGCTTGGAGGAGTATTTTTAAAGCTTTGGAAATGATAAGAAGAGGGGCCCGGTGGAGAGTAGGAAATGGAAAGCTAATTCATATATGGGAGGATAAGTGGCTTCCCACCCCAACAACCTATAAGGTAATTTCCCCACTGCAACCCTTTGATGATTTTCCTATGGTTTTGCCCTTATTAATGAGGAAACGAAGAGATGGAAAGTGGATATTGTGAAGTCTTTGTTCCTTCCTTTTGAAGTAGAAACAATCTTGAACATACCACTCAGCTACAACTTACTAGAGGATAAAATCATTTGGGTAGGAAATAAGAAAGTGGAATTCACAGTAAAGAGTGCTTACTATATAGCTCTTACTATGATAAAATCACCAAGAGGCGGGGAGTGCTCCCATCAATACCTTAGAACCCCAATGTGGAAAAAGATTTGGCATCTCAAAATCTCACCAAAAATTATAATTTTCAGGTGGAAAGCATGTGAAAATGCTCTTCCCACAATGCTAAATCTAAGGAAGAGGGGAGTGACCAATGATGGAATATGCCTCATTTGTGGGCAAGAAGATGAGTCCATATGTCATGCATTGTTTAGATGTAATATTGCAAAGGAAGTTTGGATTTGGTGGAAGGAGTGCCCAATAAAAATTTGTGCAGAGAACCAAGACTTCTCTGATATTGCTTTGGGACTATTGTATGCAGGAACAACTAGAGACCTGGAGATAATGGTTGTGACAGCGAGGGCAATCTGGTACAACAGAAACCAGTGTGTGCATGAGTCTGAAAAACAAACTGCTGGTTAGATTTGGGACTTTGCTTCGAGCCTTCTTTTGAATTATAAAGAAGCATCTAAATATTTCCAACTTGGTCCGGCCTTTTGTGAGGTTAGTTGGAAGAAGCCTCCAATGGGGGTTCTATAAGATAAATGTGGATGGGGGTGACATCTGAGAGAGGAAGGAATTCAAGTATTGGAGTAATTACAAGAGATTTGAGGGTGAGGCAGCGGCTGGTTTGTGTAGACTACTAAATGGAAACTTCTGTGTGTTGGAGACTAAAATGTTAGCAGTGGAAGCTGGTGTTTTGTTAGCAAAAGAATTGGGCCTCCAACAAATTATTGTTGAATCAGACTCTCTCTTAGCTGTTCAGAGCATCTCAGCCAAGGAAGTTAGTGGAGAAACAGGCCATATTGTTCAAAGAATTTTGAGTAACTTGGACTGTTTTAGCAGTTGGCAAATTAGGCATGTGAAGAGAGACTTCAATAGGGTAGCGCATGAACTAGCCCTCTATGCTAAATGTAAGAAAATGAGCCAGGTCTGGGAAGTCCCCGTCCATTGTGAGACACCTGATGGATCAGGATTGTCTATGATGTAATAACCATCCTATTTTCACTTTGTATCTCGGTTGTTGGTTTAATGAAAGTTTTTCTCATTAAAAAAAAAAAAAAAAATTGCCAAAAAGCAGTTAAAGCTAACGATAATCTAGGAGCAGGCGAGGTCTCAAGAACAAATCTTTAGTGGATGAGTGCTTCAAAGTTCAAAAAAGTTTCACATGCCAAAGTACATGAATCATATGCGAATAGAGAGGACAATTTGTCTGATACTAGTACATTGGATATTCCGAGTATAGGCCAGAATTGAGTGGTTAAAAAGACTCGTGTTCTTCAAAACAAGCATAATTTATTAATTTCCCAACATTGATGTTTAATAATTTCGATATACACCACGACTCTGTCCTTCAACAACCACTTCAAATTGAAACAACTTCTTTCTCGAAAAAAAAAAAATAGTAATAATAATAATAATAATAATTGAAACAACTTGACCCAATTTAAATCTTTTGGCTTAACCTATCTTAGCCGATTTTCAAAAAGATAATTCAAGAGAATTTTGCCAATTACTTATTTATACTTAGGAACTTGTAATACCGTCAATGACAGGGACGGACGCAGGATTTTAAGCTAGGGGAGGCCAGAGATAAGCGGAAAAAAAAAAAAAAAAATTCAAACGCACATCCATATAGTCACTAGCGAAGCCAGGAAATTTTCTTAGAAGGAGCAAATTAGTCATGCCTACATTGTGTTAATAGGTTAAGCCTACATTGGCTCAAAATGTAAAAAACTCAAGTTAATTTGGCCCAAATTATGGCCAAAATTAAATTACTTTTTTTTACAAACTAACTTTAAGTAAACTTGTGCCTACATTTTTTTCACTGTACTAAATTATTTGTACTTAGATTAATAGGTTTGAACTTACCTTTTTACATTTTAGAGCTTTTCTAAGGAATTACATCTAATGTTTCAGCATTTAGGATAAAAAATTGATTAATAGGTATGAAATTTTGAAGATTTATACAATAATTTTTGTTAAAAAAAAGTGTGAGCAATGAAGTGCAAATTACTATTTAAGTGCAATTAGATCAAATCAAACAATTAAAAAATTATTTGTCCTCCTACTATTATCAGATATAAATAGATAATCTAATATTCTAATATAAACCACGTTATTATATATTATAATATTATTATTATTATAAATAGATTTATACAATATATTTTTTTTAAGGTTTTCATGGGCTTTTGAAAACTCTTGGACTGGCTGGCTGAGGGGACCTGATCTAAAAACCAAGGGGGGCCCAAGCTAAAAACCAAGGAGCCCAAACCTGTTTTTAAAAAATTTTACATACTAAAATTTTTTTTTTTTTGGACCCAGGGGGGGCCCGGGCCCCCTTTGCCCTGCACTTGGGTCCGTCCCTGGTCAATGAGGTAATAACAAGAGGATCACTAGATTTAGTTGCTTATATGTGGCCTTAGAATCCATAAGTAGTTAGTGTGTGTTTGCACTTCCCAAACGCATGTCTGCGTGTTTATTTATTTATTTTAAATCCAGTTCAGCTGAAACAATTGACTTTTCCTGTGAACAGTGCATAATATGCACCATCCACAGATTTACAAATTTCATTTTTTAACAATGTTTTCATTAAAAATAGGTCACACGATACTATTTACATATTTAAAATTATTTTGCTACAGTATTTTTCAGTTTTCAGTTATATTCAAACAGGGATTTTTTTAGAAAATAATTATAAAACCTAAACTATATTATTAGTTAGCCAAGGTTTGAAATTATTTTGGTTTCTAACAATTTGAGTCCAGTGGAGTCGATTTTGGTGTATAAATTGCCTAGACAAACTGTCCACGTAGGCCGAAAATCGCGCCCAAAGAACTCGCTTTTTCTTCATTGAAGTCGAGTCCAAAGAAATCGATTTAGCTTAATGGAAACCGAGTCCTCTGAACTCGATTTCAGTTCAACCCAATACCTAGCAATACCGATGAATGAAGCACGATTTCAACAAAGAGCAAACACAGAACCCAACAAACCCAGTAATACCGACGAACGAAGCACGATTTTAACAAAGAACAAACGAAGAACAATCTCGATTTCAACGACGCAAACTCGATTCTGACCAAACTCGGCGAAAGTTTCAAGCAATGGAAATCAGATCGGATGTGGTTTCTCACTGCCGCTCCAATGGAAGAAAGAATTAACGACGCAAAAACCTAGCAACCCAGGCGACGATTTCAACAAAGAACAAACACAAAACCCAGCAAACCTAGCAATACCGACGAACGAAGCACGATTTCAACAAAGAACAAACACATAACCCAGCAAACGAAGAACAAACTCGATTTCAACGACGCAAACCCGATTCTGACCAAACCCGGCGAAAGCTTCAGGCAATGGAAATCGGATCGGACGTGGTTTCTTGCTGCTGCTCCAATGGAAGAAAGAATCAATGACGTAAAAACCCAGCAACCCAAGTGGCGAAAGCTTCTGGTGATGGAGAAGAACACATTGATTTGTTTTGTTTTGGATTTGAGTTTTTCATGGGTTTTGGGGCTTGGAAGTGGAGAGGTGGGACGGCAGTTGGGGAAAAAAAGGAAAGGGAAGGACAAGAAAAAAATCCACGTAAGTTTTGATTGAACTGAAATCGAGTTCAGCAAATTCGATTTCCATTAAGCTAAACTAAATCCTCTGGACTCGACTTCAATTAAGGAAAAGCAAGTTCTTTGGGCTCGATTTCTGACTTTCGTGGATAGTCTGTCCAGCTCAGCTGCTGTGCAATGAAAAATCAAGTGCAATATACTCAATTTATACACCAAAATCGACTCCACTAAACTCGAATTGGTAGAAACTTAAATAGTTTCAAACTTTGGCTAACTAATAATATATTTTAAATTTTATAATTATTTAAAAAAAAAAAAACCATCCAAACAAACCCTTAGTTTCGAATTTTGAGCAATTTCAAATTCTTGTAAGAAGTTACTCGGTTACACCCATCCATTAGCAACGCGAAGCAAGTAGGAAATATATCAAATTAATTACCAAGAAATAGAGAAGAAAAAAAAAAAAAACAATAACATGATTATCAGTTAAATATTAGCATTGGATAAGAATTCTAACATACAATACAAGTACAACATTGGACCAAATTAATGTCCAGGCGTGTTAGCCTAGACTCATAAAACAAGCTCAAGCACTTAGTGCCTGAGCAAGAACTAACAACAAAACAAAATGTAACACTCTAAACTACAACTCCTCCTACATCAGAGTAGTACTCGGCTCATTGTTTGCATTTTTTTTTTTTGCACTCCTGATTCCACTTGTAACCATAATTATCCTCTTCATTTTCCATTCTGGTCTTTGTTCTCTTTCACAATCAGTCCTCCTTAATTGTCTTTTCAACAAAGGCCTCTCTTACCAGCTCCCACTCCCACTCCCTCGGGGTTCCACCCACCATATGCGGATCAAATTTGCACGCTGCTTAAGCAACAAATAACAATGACCTTTTCTTTCCCACACAAGAAGGAACTTCTTACATAATTTTACAACATTCAGTCACGTGACGATTTTCGATCACGTGATCAGTTCCCACGTGTTGTTTATTTTACAAACATCAAATGAAACCAACACTGTGTTAATCATTTTTTTCCAAGCTCCAGCCAAAGAGGGTCCCGATGATCAGAGTTCCCATTTTGATCCAACGGCTCTGATTTCACCTCAGACCCAGACTCTTTCTCCTGCGAATTTTCCATATTCTCCCCATTTCGCCCTTCTCTCTCTTCCTCCAACTCCACCTCCTCCTCCTCCACGCTTCTCCTCACGCGCTTCACACCGATTCGAAACCCGAATAGACGCGGCGTCGTTTCGTCTTCTTCTTCTTCTTCATCACCACCCATGTTGGCCCCACCACAAACGCCAACGCCAACGTCAATATCCTCCGTTACCGTTACCTGCTTTGACGGCAAAAGATCCAGAGGCTTCCCTTCAGGTATCGAAACCGCAACGCCGTTACCATTAACACCACCACCAACGTCCAACTGACCAGATGCGTAGGTCGTCATCATAGCGAATATGTTATTGCAGAGTCCCCTCAGCTGAATCAACTCGTGACTCAGCTGCGTGTTCTCCTTCCTCAACCGCTCGTTCTCCTCCAGGAGCTCCGGCGTAGTCGTGCAGCTCGTGCTCCGGTGAACCGCCGCCGCCGGAGACGAGTTCGACGATATCACCTGCTCGTCTCCCGAGTTTGACGGCGACACAGTTCGCACCCCCGCTGGACCCGCCGCCGCAACAGTCACCCCCGCTGCTGGAGGAACCGCTACTGCCCCAGTCGCCGGCGATATTTTGCGGCGCTGTATCTCTCGGAGAAGAGCTTTCTCTCCTCTCTTGAAACAGTCGTTCGCGAACTCCCATCGATCCGGCACAACTTTCCGAAAACCCTATTAAAAAAAAAAAAAAAAAAACTAAAACATTCAACACCGTTTGGTTTCCGAGAAAGCGTAAGAAAATGAAATAGAAAATATTTTTTCTTTATGCTTACGTAGGTGTTGAGTTGGCGAACGAAGCTAGAGAAGTTGTTGTGCTTGAAGTACTTAGGGAGCAAATCGCGAGCGAACTCAGCGGGACGCCAAACTATGAAGGTCGATCCGTCGTCGTTCCAGGAAATGAGGTCATCAACGGCAGGGTCGTCGACCAGTTGGTAAGTCTTGGTGAGGAATGGTGTGGGTATAGATCTCTGCGAGTCTCCGGATACGGATCCGGGTCCTGGACCTGGTCCGGGTCCAGGTCCAGGTCCCGAATCGCCGCTCTGTTCCACCGGTGATGGTCCCATGGGCCTCGGTCTCGGATTCGAGACCAAAAACTATAAGCCTGGTTTTCACTCGGCGTGGTGGCTCAATCTAATTTGTATAAAATTTACTGTTAGATCAGAATGCGATTAACAAAGACAAAAATGACTATAATTGTGTGTAATATATTATGTACCATAAAACTTCAAAAAAAATATTAACAAATATTGATTATACTTATGGCAATAGCATGAAATATGAGAATGATAAATGAATACTGTAGAGAAACAAATAAATAAAACACTGAAGTCTTAGGTTTTTTTAATCGTTACCTGGAAAAAAACGAGGTGGTTTTAGCTGAAACAAAGTGCTAGACTTTTCTCACCAACCAGACAAGGAAGTACGGAGCAAAACCAATTAGGCCCTCCGGTAAACCAAACACCACAGCAAAGGAGCTGAGCTGAGAGAGCTGGGTTAGGAAAGAGAGAGAGAGAGAATTAGGTTTTGTTGTTTCTAGAAGGTTCTGGGAGGTGGAACTTGAAAGTAAATGATAATATGCAAGAGAGAGAAAAAAAAATTATAAAAAATAAAAATCGTGGGTTCGAGAAGGAAAGGGCAATAAAAGAAAGATCAAGAAAAAGGAGTAAAAATGAGAGTGGGGCCCACAGAAAGGGAAGATGGGAAGGCGCCAGAAGAAAGTGCGTGTGCGCACGCGCGTGGAGAGGGTAGAGGAGGTGGAGTGTGTGTAGCTTCTTCGATCTTCTTTTGTTAATAGTTATGTGGGTCTTTTCCAGAAGCTTCTCTCCTCTTCTTCTTTCATTCAAATTCTTCTTTTTTTTTTTTTTTTAATAACGTAGTTTACTATTTTGTAATTACGGGTCTGTCATATACGTGTCAGTAAGGTTATGGAATGCCAATCCGGTGCAGGAGATAAGGATTTTATCATAATTTTGCCACGTGGCTAATCTATTCATGGGATAATTATTACTATTTTATTATGAGTTTTCCACTTTAAGACGTGGCAAAATTTGGTTGGTCTAAACAAAGAGTATTCTATTTCTCTTGCTTTGCTTCTTAAGTGGTAGGACTTCAGACCTTTATTAATGAAACATTTTAAAATGTTTTGATATTAATTTATAAAAAATTGTTTTTTATAAAAATTTTTAAAAAAATTTCATGATCCGATGCTCTTAGTTCACCGTTGACTTTTTCCTTTTATATTTTTCTTTCTTTTTTATTTTGAGAAACACATATTTTTTATATTTTCCTTCCAACCTTGGTGAAGATTAAAGCTTTGTTTGGTTAGAAGAGTGAAAAAAATGGAAGGATAAAAAATTAGTAAGAGGATAAAATATTGGAAGGATAGAAAAATTTTAGTTTTTGATCATATGTGTTTAGTTGGATGGTGGAAAAGTAAGAGTGTGAAAAACTCTTCTTTTAAGTTAGAGAGAAAAGTAGAAGGGTTATAAAGGTAGTTTATATGAATTTACTATTATGTCAAGAAATGAGAAAGTGAAGTGTAGGTAAGTGCAATAAAGGTGAGGATATTTGTATAATTTATTACTCACATCATCTTTTCTCCTTAGCTTTCCTCTTAAATTGGGCAGATAAAATTATGTAGATTCGGAGGGATTATTTTTCATATCATTTTCTTTCTTTCTTGTTTTCTCTCTTGAATCTTCTCTCTTGAATCAAATAAGAGAAAATTTCATTTTCCACCATATTTTTCTCTCCTTTTCCATACTTCCTATTTTCACCCCATCTAAACAGGGTCTAAGTGTTCATTTGGCAAAAATTATTTTTGCCAACTTATTTTACTATTTAGCTTATTTTTACTACTATTCATAGATATCACTACATTTTTTAGTACTATTCATGGGTCTATTGTACTATTTCAGCTAATTTTTACATTTATTTACAATACTTTCAAGAAAAAAGTTTTCAATCTTAGCAAATTAAGCGGATCTCAAATGGACCTTAAGAAGGTAGGTTGATCTAATGTCTTATGCATAGTACTGATAAGATGTAATGATGCATCGACGGTCTATTTGATTTCTTCTTTCCTTTTTGCAAGTGTTCAGTGTTTGGATTTGCTGTGCAAAATTCATATATACCTCAACAATTGATGCCGAATATGGGGATAAAAAAAATTGCTAAGCCCTAAGCAAGGATCACACAGCAACCTTACACCGACTCAACGTGAGAAATGAAAGAAACTAGTGAATTTCTTGAACTCAATTTCATATTTAAGACTTGTGCAATGGGAACACATCATCTGGTATGGTAAGATGACGACTAGGCATGGCAATAGAACCCCAACCGTTCACATAGCATTGATAGCCTATACTCGATCGTATTCTAGCTTCTCTAAGAATTAACGACATTCTCCTTAATTGCTTATTTATTGTCAATGTAACCTAAACAACATTGCAGTTTTCCAGCTGGTTCTAGATAGAATTTTGAGAGTGTTTCTTTCAAAATTCAATAAAAACATTTCTCTCCACCTCTCATTCCTGTGTTTATTCTTATTTTATGGCCACATCAGGTACTAGTATTTCCTAATTCTATTTGTGCTTTCCAAAATCTATGTATTAGCCCATGTTTGACAAGTCAAGTAGACAAATGGCCTCATCTTCTAAATTAAAAAAAGAGAAAAAAAAGAAAGACAAATTTGAAATGTTCAAGAGTTTTGTAATTTAACTAACACTCCTTGCTATTTTTAATAGAGACATGTACAATTTAAATCACTTTTTCTGTGTTATTGTAACTATAGTTTAAAAAAAAAAAAAAAAAAAAGACGAATGATCAACATGGTTAGCATAATTAGAATTGGCCTAAACCCTATAAGAGGCAGTGAGGCACTAAAGGAGATTTGAAATGAGAATTGGCCTAGACTCCTATAAGAGGCTTGTGTTATGAATTTATTTTCTCGGATAAGGCTTTAGGACATCAATTGTGACGTTAATCTTACATATTTTATATAGTTCTTCCCTTCAAATTCAGATACTTTAGTGTTACAAGGATAGCTCCACCATAGAATTTCTAAGATACTATGACACTATCTATCTATTGTAAAATAAGTAACATCATTAATATTTAAAGAAACATTAATTATTATCACTTTTATATTTTATTTAAATTATTTTTTTGAGAAAAAATTCATTTAAATTATTGATGATGTTTTTATATATATATATATATATATATATATATATTAATAATGAGATAAAGTCCAATTCACTTATTTCAAAATTGATGGATAAAATTGTAACTTAGGCATTCATTAAGATTGTGACACGTGGCCTAAAAAAGCCCATAATGAGTCTAGTGCACAAGAGTGCTAGACCTAATATTTTTCGTTTAAAAAACTCTATAATGAAATTATCCTGAGAACTTTAAGGGTTCTAATCTATTCACTTCTAGTCACACACGCTCGTACATTATTTGCGTTATTGATTGCACATTGGGTTTATGGGTAATACAATCCCAAATGACGTATTTCTTTCTCATGGTCAGAAGTCCTTCTATGCCTCTACCTTTGGTGTGGATGAAATAGTCTAGTTCCAATAGGGGAGGGAGATTTAAATTCTAAACTCTTGATGTCTTTATTAGAAGTACTATGAAGTGCCAATTGAAAAAGTGGAGAAAAACTCTAGACATTTTTGTTGGAAACACCATGAAGTGCTAATTGAGAGAGAGAGAGAGAGAGAGAGAGCTTGTTGTTAGTAGGACCCACAAAGTTGGTTTTTTACGAAAATGCCATGTATCCATTTCACTAAAAATGAAAATGGCCAAAAGTTGTTTTTATTTTCTATATTCCAACTCACTTTTTTTTATATACTAAAAATGAAATCTGAGTACAAATTTGTAAACTAGACCAATTTTTTTGTGGTGAGTTCCACAAAATATTGAAAATGAATATAAAAAACACTTTTTTTTTTTGTTTCAAACCAAACACCTTGATCTTAATCTCTTTTTATAGTATATAAATGAGACTTCTTTGTTAGGCATGTGTTAAATGTGATTCATAAAGTGGTACACTTTTTTTTAAGAGAGATTTTATTTTTTTTATTTTTTTTAAAGAAAGATAAGGTGGTACACCATACACTTAGGTTGCATTTGGGATATGTTGAGAAAATTTAGTTTATTTTATTATTTAGTTTTTTTTTGCTACTATTTATAGATTTTATTGTACTTTTTGATACTATTTCTGAGACTCATTATATTTTTTAGCTAATTTTTAATTTTATTTACAGTACTTTTAATAAAAAAAATTTCAATTTTAACTAAATAAATTATTTTCAAATAACCTCTAAATTTCTTTATGAGTAATTTTTTTTTTACTGCGAAAGTTGACTACATAAAATGAACCCAATAAAATTACTTTAAGAATGCATTCGGTGCTTGTTTAGGAGTTAGCAGATACTCCCGTGAATGACAACATACTAGACAAGATAGAACCATAGGTGTCCTCCCCATCTTAAAACTTGATTGATTGATTGATTGATTGATTTTTTTTTTTTTTTTTTTTTTTCATTTTTTACCTGAATTTGCTTTATGTGTTTCTTTTTTCATTTACATAATAACTAATATAATGAACCGTTATTTCTTTTGTATGCAAAAGTAAAAAATAAAAAAATAAAAAATTTTATCAATGACTTTTAAAGATTGTAACCTATAAAGAAAAACAAAAGTTGAAAAAAAAAAAAAAAAACAAATAGAGAAGCAAGAGTTTTAATCGAAATGATAATGAAAAAGAGCACTATTATTACATTTAAAGTGATATAAAAATGATAAAAGAAACTCAAATTCTTAATGTAATAATTTATTCTTATCTAGGAAAATTTGTATAAAAGAAACAAAATATAAGTATAACTGCATAATAAACTCCCCATGTTTATTATTGTTTATAAATTAAATTCTGAAATTTCCAGTGCATATATGCTAATAGTACAGTTTTAAAAATATTTTAATTTGGTTTTTTCATGAGTTTATATTAACTAAAATATCAGAATTCATATGAGTTGTGGTTGAGGTTTGTCTAGCTACTAAAATTCTTTTTATGTGAATTGTAGGTGAAATTATGTATTAAAAAATCACAAAAATAAAATATTCATATATAATCAAATCCTTAATAGGTAAACACAATATTTCAAATAAGTTATTTTATGCGTGGATTTTCTTGTATTAAATATGACTTAATGTTTACATGAATGAATTTTTATTATTCAAATTGTCCAAAGTGCAAAGCTGGTTGTGAAAACATGATCCACAAGAACTGAAACATGTCCTGCCAAATTACATTACGGTATTCCCATTCCCATATGGAAAAAAATAATGTTGCCATCATAGTTGATAGTTGCTTTGCCAAAAATGAAAAAGGATTAAAATTTTCCATCATGGATTACCTAGTACTTCATTGTTTGGAAGTGATCAGTGAATGAGTGATGACATATAAATTGTTTAATATAATGAAAGAATTACTTATATACATCTCCATGATGAGCGATGACATACTATTTTACATTAGTTTTTTTTTTTTAAATAAATTTTTTATAATCATTTTATACTAGTTTATCGATGACTGGAACGTTCATGATTACGAAGATTCAAGATAGGACGGAATTCTCTTTCATAAGCCTTCTATTAATTTGAGAATTTTCATTATTTCCTATATAGCAACCTGCAGGGTAGGACAATTTTCTTTAGTTCTTTCCCATCTACTTTGACAACATCATAATTCTTTAATAAGTCCATCGGCCCTTTAATTTCATAGATTCATGCCCATTGGTACGGACAGGACAAATATGATGGAGATTTCATGCTAGTAGCTAATTGTTGGTTTTTTATTTTTTTAAAAAATTTTTGGGACTAGTCATACAATCGCTTAAGGACTGGTCTTATCAGATCGAGATTTGTTTTTGAGAGTCAAGTTCATAACTTAACATAAGCAGAAACAAGATCAATGACTATTGGTATGCTTTCTGGTCTACAAAAGAAATAAGGGTTTTTATAACGAGTTTTAACATTACTTATATGAAAAAAAAAAAAAAAACTATTAAAATATTATTATTATTATTATTTTTTAATAAAAAATTCCTAAAATTGTTAATTAACAGATCTCTTGGGTCCGTTAACAGTTTTCAAGAAATAAAATCCAAAAAGGGTTTATGGACAATAATAAACTTTCGTTCATATTCGACGCTAAAGTAAAGAATAGAACAATATGTTCAACAGTAGAATGAAAACAATAGAATAGAACTTTTATAAAAATTTAAAAAATGAAAACACTATAGCATTGAGATCTATCCTTTACAGTGAATGCTTTGTTTGTTGAGGTCGTAGCTTTATAGTAAGTGACTCAATAAGGATGGATCTTCTGTGGGGACTCGGTTCTTAGAATGAGTCTTAATTTGAATTTTTTGGCCATAGAAATTGATCTTGATGATAAGGTGGTGGTAAATTGGGTCCAAGGCCTTATTTGCACATCACTACTCCCTCTTCCCTTGTCACTGATTGCAGGGAAGCTGTTGGTCAAGAATTGCTTTCACGAAGCAAATAAATGCACAAATGGTCTTACAAGAATTGGGACTAGCTTATATAGCAGGATTTGTGATTTTTGAGAGGCCTCTGGCTGATGTTGTTTTACTGTTATATATATTATCAAACTTTGGATTTGTTCTATGATAGGCTTTGTCCTAACTCATCTCTGATGTTTATTTAATGGATCTTCTGTTGCCAAAAAAAGGAAGAAGAAGCTTTATTTTTTCAGACCCTAGCATCCATAATTGGTGTCACGACAATCGAATTTTAATGACAAGCAGAGCTCGTATACTAAAGCCCTTTCTTTTTTGCCCTTTCATTATTTTTTTTCACAATCAAAATTATGCCTCATGGCTCATGGTTAGGGCAAGCTGAACCTGGGGTGGATCATGGATGAGACAATTAGATTAGGACATTCTTTTAATATTAAATTAGGAAATAGATGAAAGGCATTGTTTTAGAAAGTACATATTACAAAATTGGAAAGACAAAGCTCTGAGAAAGGAGAGCGAATGACAGATGTTTTGCGTGATTCATTAAAGTATCAAATGTATATGGAGATCTTGAAACACATAAACAAACTCTCAATGTTGAACAAACAGTTCGTAGATACTGAAACGTGCTAAAGGGTGTGAAATGTGAATGATTTCATTTAGAATACCTAAGAATTCTAGAGTTGTTCAAAGTTAATAACAAGTACTTATCATTCAACAAATCTTTCCCTTTAAGTTATGTTGAAAGTGTTTTTTTCTTTTTGGTTATTAAAAAGAACAAGTCCAAAGTTAATAACATATTGTATGTCAACTATAGAACACATGCAAACAATATCATCTAAAATGAACACTTCTTTCCAGTCAGCTTTGCATTATAGGTTCTAAGTTCTCTTATGTGGAAGAAATCGTCCTTGAGGCAGACTCTCGGCATCTTCATGAATGTCTATTGTTCGAGGCAGACTCTCAGCATCTTCCTGAATGTCTATTGTTCGCAGAATCTCATCATCCCCATCAATGTGTATTGTTCTCACCCCATTGTCATCAATTTGTATTGCTCCCACCCCATCGCTAAGCAATGAAGGTGAATTATGCTTCCTTGCATTATGATCCTCATAATCTTCATCCTCAAAATATCCCTTTTGCTTAAGCTCTTTCACCCTCAAGAATTCGTCATAATGTGCTTTCCTGTGACTATTAAAGCTCATGTCTCGATTAATCTTTACAGAACCTGATAAAAGTTGCAACAGAATGGTGCAAAAGACAATGAGATATAAGCTGAATTCAAAAACAGAAACATGAAAATAGTAAATGGGTAGAGAAAAAGCAGAAAAATAAAAATAAAAAGTCACTTGTGTAATATTTCACTCACAATCATTTAGACCTTTCGTAATTAAGATAAATCAAGTACCTTCATCTTGTTCCATGGCATCAGCGTCATCCTCAGATGATGATGATACAGATCCCTCTAAAGGTGCAGAATGCTTTTGAGTCGAAACCACATTTAAAGCATTTCTTATAGCTTCAGCATGTTCAGCGTAACCAACGCTTGCAACAGATTCTGGTATAGGGGATGGTGTATCTATAAGAATCAACCGTTATAATTATATCATTAGCATAATGTTCAACATATTCTCAAAACAGGGCTTTAAAGGAAGAACAAAAATTACCCTACTCCTTACCATCTTCCTCGATCATTTGATGAAATGGTGTCTTGGGTTCTGAAATCTTTTGCCGTACAGGTTTATTTGCCTCATTTTCAACAAGATTAGCTTCATTCCATCTTACACGTCCCCTAACCATAACAAAATTGATATTAGCGAACATAATTTGTTCTCATGAATCAGATTTAAAAAAAAAAAAAAAAAAATGAAATCTAACACTAAAAGTTCGTAAGTTTTTACATTGCGTTCAAAGCCCAACTTTGTGATACGCTCAACCAATAGAAGATCTAATTTAGTTTCTTCAGAGTACGCATGTTTTGAAAGGTCTACAGGCCAGCCACTAGTAGCTGAAGGTAACATAGCCCATTACCTACCTTGAGTACCCATGTCATGTCCATGTCTGTGTTCGTGCTTCATAGACTAATTGAAGGCAAATGCATCCAATAATCTCTCTCTCTCTTTATTTCTACAGTTTTAATAAATGACAGATTCTAATGCTTCCATCTCCATATCTGAAAGTTCATCCTAAGAATCAATATGAATAAAATCAAAAAGTTCATGTCATGTGCATCCATTAGATGAATATCCATTTTGCAGCCCCCACTCTCTAAGGATGAATTCAGAAACAGTAAAAAATCTCGATCATCTAAAATATTCTCATAATTGATGCACAATCACAACTAGTCACACTGTTAATACGGATTCTTTTACAACACAAAGACCATTAAAAAAAAGACAAATGTATGATTAATGCATTATATATATATTGACATATTGATGGTTTCTTAAAATGCTGCTAACAAATTTTCATATTTCCCAGTTTCCACCATTAGTCCCACTTGTATCAGGATAACCAAATTAAAAAAAAAAAAAAAAAAAAAAAATCATATCTGCTAAACAATAGTCGTAATATTTTTCTAAAATATACAACTAAAATAAGCATCAGCCCCCTCCAAACCAAAATGTATAAATAAAAAAAAAGAAAGAAAAAGTAAATAAAAGTTGATGAGGGATTCAGACACTAAAAGTAAAGGCTTGAATTACTTCATATTTTCATACTGGGTTTGATAGTCGCCTTTGATGTCCAAATCACGCAGATAACACGTTGGCTTGACCTGATTGCCCTGAAAAGGAATTAGAGTCAGAGAATTGTTTGTTAGTTTCTTAATACCTATGGTGATCATCAATGAATGCTTCGTTATAAAACTGTTCCCATATTCTAGGTAGATTAGCAACAATTTGGTTAATGAAAGTGAACCTTATGCGGCTATGCCTTAAAGGCTAACACCCAAAAAAGGCAATAAGCCGTGTTAATATAATACGTCACCAAAATGAAAACTTTTTTTTTGTAGGCACCAAAATGAAAACTTGATATATTATATATATATATATATATATATAGATGCTAATGAGAAACCAAACTAATATGCATAGTAAGAGACGAGAAAGATAATAGAAATGCGAATTCAATAACTAATAAATCACAAACCCAATAATTTTTCATATTGTTCTGGGCTGATAAGCAGGCAAGCCAAGAAATGCAATTAAAAGTTTAACAGCAAAAAAATGATGTTGTTTATGATATCTGATTCACAACTATTGATAAATAAAGTCTTAGATTGAAAAGAAATCAAACCTCTAATATGCAGAATATATTCAAAAGAAAGAAGAATGAAGGATTGTGAAATAAGGGAGAATGAAATTCGTACCCTGAAATGAAGAAAAAGATATGCCTTCGTAATAGATAAAAACACGTATCAACAATACACCGTTATCAATTGGTACCACTGGGATGACTCAATACTTTTGCTTTTCATGCATTCAGTGCTTCAAGCACCATTTTTATTCTTATTTTTATTTTGTTAATAATATTATTGTAACGGTCCCAGGTCCCCCACAGTGTACAACTTTTTTTTTCCCTTCAAAACTAAATAAGCAAATTTGATAAGTAACATTGGAGGAAAAAGAAAGTTATCTTGTCCGAATTCTTCGATATAAGACTGAGTCTGGATAGGAACATGCTTTCGGTCTCAGCAACGTACGTGTGGCACGTCATCACGTTAGATGATGACCAAACATCTGTCTTTAGCTCTTACTTTATTGTTGTCATTGGTTGTCACTTTTATAATTCTAAAAACTAAAAGGTTTGGGGTTCAACTATGTAGTTACAACTAACAATTCCCTAAAAATAAAAGAGAAATGATATGTTTATAATATTTTTACAATAAATTTTCAGTAACAGGTTGTTACTGATTATTATTGTTGGGACAAAAAAGTAATCTTAGTGTTAGTTTCAAATTTGAATCAATAACAACTAATCACCTGCGATTTGTTGTAAAAATATTGTAAAATTGTTGTAGAGATAGCATCTCTATAAAAAAAAAAAAATAGTTACAACTTACAACCCCTCTTCCCCTCTCGCTATTTATCTATTCAAACTAAAAATAAAAAGTTAAAAATATATCAAAATCAGGACAGCAAAATTGTCAAATAGAAAATAACTTTTTTTATTTCTTTGGGAAAAATAAAATAAAATAAAACTCTCCTATAATTTAGGAAGGGCTTCAAATTAAACCTAATAATTTTATAAGTTACAAGTTAAACCTTATAAGGATGTTTCAAATTAGACCGTTAGTTTTTTCTTTGATAAAAAATTAGATCTTATAGTTTCATAACTTATAAATCAGGGGTACAATTAGGAATTTTTGTTTGGGAGTTGAGATTAAACTATATTGTATTGAGTCACAATTCAAGAAAAACTCAAAGTAGATACATGTCATTGTGTATTAGTTTAATCAATGTAATTTTTATTAACACTTAGCAAAATTAAATGACCAATTGAGTATCTTATGGTCATTTCCCCCCTAAGTTTCTCTTATTCCTTTTAATAACCGGGAGTCCATAGTATTCAAAAAATTAAATATATGAATATAACAACACTTGACAATATCTACAAGAAGACATAATATAAATATAAATTAAATATAACAAAATCATTATAAGCCAATATGAAACTATATATAAAAAGCCAAGATGACTTCCAAATCTGGTTGTTGGAGTAGAATAGAAGTCAAAATGAAATTCTGAACAAAGCCTTCCAATTGCTTTAATAAATTGAAGGAAAAGAAAACCATGAACCATAGGATAAATAAATACATAGAAAAGAAAAAAGAAAAGAAAAGAAAGAGTAAGAAGTTAGTACCTCTGGAGATTTTAAGTAATTTTTGCTTAAGTTTCAAAGAAGTTCAAGACTCTTTTAAGGAAAATAGAGGACCTAAATACTGTGAGGTGTTAGTATATAGCACACTGGTGGAAGCTTGAACAACTGTTTTTTTTTTTGACGAAAGCTTGAACAACTGTTAGTACTAGTGGAAGAGCAGTTTGAAAAGATGGGAATTTTGAGCAACATATTACATATGGGAGCTTGGGAATTGAAAAGGTAAATATATCAAGCTAATGGCCTAACATGTCACTATGTCAGGGGATTCCAATAGTCAGGGCAAAAGACTAACGGTGAAAAAGGAAATGAGTGAAAATATTAAAACATGAAAAGTAAGTTTTAAACGAAGAGAAACGTGGACAACTCAAGACAAGTTTTGGGGGCCAGTTCCTTAAAAAAACATAGCCCAACTTTTCAAATTTAACAATTTATGACAAATTTTAACCAATTTTGTGGGGGTTTTGGCCCCTCGCATTTCAACATAGTTTGCCTCTGTTATAGATTAAACTATAGAATTTTAAATTCATTTCAGTTCTCTCTCTCTCTCTCTCTCTCTCTCTCTCTCACACACACACATTTTTGGGTTTACTTTGTAGCATAAAAAAATATGACAATCTAATTTGAATTCTCTCCTAAACTATAAAGTTTAATTTTGTAACATAAAATTACAAACTTTAATTTAATATCCTATAAATTATAGGATTTAAATTGTACTTTTCCTCTTTTAATGTATTACTTATAACGCTTTATTTGTTTTGATTGACAATGTTTCTCGACAAATTATAATTGTCTAGTTGCCAATCAAATTCTTGAGAATTTACATCAGTTTTCTTTTCAAGTTATATATACAAGTTTTACTTACTATAAATTTATATATATATATATATATATATATATATATTTTTTTTTTGTCTCATTTTTTTTAAAAAAAAACTTACTTTTTGGGGGGGTCATTTTGAAATATGCTCTTTTATCTCCTATCTTTATTTATTTTTATTTTATTTTATTTTATTTTTTAAATTCAAAACGAGTCTTCCAATCTGTTTGTGGGGTATATATATAAATAAGGGAAACCTATTTGCCAACCCTTCGATACTGGACGCTCAGCTGGGCTCTGCTTTACTATCTGCAAACTTCGGCCACAACAACAACGAAAGCAACAATGAGAATTACTTGAGCTTCTAACAACGTCGTAGGTTTGTTTCTCACTTCACTTTTCTCTCTCTTTGTAGTTATTGAAGTATGATAATCTTACTTCTTAATTGTACCAACAAGTTTAGTCCTACTATGTTATCTACTTTTATTTGACTACTTCGTTGCCATGGAAAAAGGAAATTCATAATTTAAATATTTCATAGTTTCTTTTTTTTGGAAACCAAACAGGGCCTCATTGTTTGTATGGCTAAGTTTCACTTTCACCCCCAGTTCTTTTCTTCATTGAAATACAAAGTTTCTGTTAGTTGGTACAGCCATTGTTCGACAAAATGCCTCAAACAGTGTGGAAATGGGTTTTGTTTGGTTTCAAGTGTTAAATAATAAGATATTTCATTGTAATTATAATGGTCATAATAAGAAACTATATAGTGAACGATAAGTTTTATCAAGTTGTAAAATTTGCAAAATAAGAAACTATATAGTGAATGATAAGTTTTATCAAGTTGTAAAATTTGCGTTTTGCATGAGCTCCACAATCTGGGTGTTGAGTGTTTTAAGAGATTAAGCCTTGAGAGTTACACATTGAAAAAATGATGATGTAATTACTTTGTTAAAATAATGAATATATGGTAGCTTGATTCTGTTGTTATAAGAGGATTGTAATTTCATGGAAACTTTTGGTTTATATATTTGTAATAAACATGATTAGCATTGTCTGCTCTAGCTGCTCTACATTTGTGAATTTCGTGGTTGAACATGGGAGCTGAAATATTGAGTTATTAGTGCCTATTACTTAAATTTTCATTTCTTTATTGAACTTAATTAATGGGAATATATTTCTTTTTAATTGGTATTCATATCTTACAACCTTTTCTGTGTATTTTGTATGTGCTTTTGACTCCTTTGTATTTGCTGTTATCCATTCAAAATTGCAGCTTGAGGGGTTCTAGTCTCTGTTTAGGTTCAAAGGCTATTAGCAGCCATTGATTTTCATATGCTGCTGGGATAAGCTATTGCATACAGGCAAAATAATTACTGATTAGGAAAACTTTACAAAGGATGCCAACATTAGCTGCATCCCGGTTGCTCCTTGTTGGAGAGTCATTTCCTTTCCAAAAGTTATCACATGTGTCTAGGACAGCTTGGTTACACAGAAGTATACGTTTTCTAAGTAGAGTTGAGCGGGACCATGGGCCCCTCACTCTTACGAACCTTGGGTTCAAGAGTGAATTTGAAGCAACAGACAAGAACAATACCCAAAAACCTAAGCAGATGAGTTCTCCTGTTGAATTTCCTAACAGAAAGCGCAACGCAGTTGGAAGCAAGGGAATCAAGGCAGTTGGGACAAAAAAGTTGCTTGGAATAGAGTCTGCTCCTTTTTCAGCAAAGTCATTTTCCGAGCTTGGCCTCCCACCTCCATTAATTGAGAGGTTAGCAACTGAGGGCTTTGCGGTTCCTACTGATGTACAGTCTACAGCAATTCCTACCATACTTAAGAATCACGATGTTGTGATTCAGTCTTACACTGGTTCTGGAAAAACATTAGCATATCTTGTTCCTATACTCTCTGAAGTAGGCCCACTGGGGAAGAAACCTTCTGATGATAGTAGCAAATCTGTGAAGAAAATGGAGATAGAAGCAGTAATTGTGGCTCCCTCTAGGGAGTTGGGCATGCAAATAGTAAGGGAGTTTGAGAAGATTTTGGGACCTATAAACAAAAAAGTGGTTCAGCAGCTTGTAGGGGGTGCAAATCGATCAAGGCAGGAAGAAGCTCTCAAGAAAAACAAGCCAGCCATTATTGTTGGTACACCAGGTCGGATTGCGGAGATCAGTGCAGCTGGAAAGCTTCACACCCATGGGTGTCGTTTTCTGGTCTTAGATGAAGTGGATGAGCTACTTTCATTTAATTTTCGAGAGGACATGCACCGGATACTGGAACATGTGGGTAGGAGATCAGGTGCAGATCCTCATGCACCAAAAAGCCCACTTGCCCAACGGGCTGAGCGTCAGACCATCATGGTGTCTGCAACTGTGCCATTCTCAGTAATAAGGGCAGCTAGGAGCTGGGGGCGTGACCCATTTCTTGTCCAAGCCAAAAAGGTCATCCCACTTGAATCCGTCCTTCCCTCTGGTCCGGTTAATTTGACCGAGCCTACTTCCAGTTCAAGTTCAAATTCAAATTTGCAGGCACAGGCAACTGTGGAAAGCCTACCGCCCTCCTTGAAACACTACTATTGTGTCACAAAGTTACAGCACAAGGTTGATACATTGCGAAGATGTGTACATGCGCTTGATGCCAAGTCTGTAATAGCTTTCATGAACCACACTAAGCAGCTGAAGGATGCTGTCTTCAAGCTAGAGGCACGTGGGATGAATGCTGCCGAGCTACATGGGGATCTTGGAAAGCTTGGTAGATCTACAATTTTAAAAAAATTCAAGAATGGGGAGGTGAGGGTTTTGGTGACAAATGAACTTTCAGCCAGGGGTTTAGATGTGGCAGAATGTGATCTTGTGGTTAATTTGGACTTACCCACTGATTCCATTCATTATGCACATCGAGCTGGCCGGACGGGTCGGCTTGGCAGGAAGGGTACTGTGGTGACCATGTGTGAAGAGCCAGAAGTTTTTGTCGTGAAGAAGCTGCAGAAGCAGCTTGGAATTCCCATTCCAGCTTGTGAGTTCAAAGAGAGCCAGCTTGTTGTCACTGAAGAATCAAAAAATCCAGTTGTAAGGTGACAATACATTTTACATCTTTAGCATACCCTCTCCTTGAATCATTCTCTCACTAAAATCTAGGGGGTAGTCCATTCTTGTATCAGTTGCTAGTTGCAAGATTAATCCACTAAACAGAGAAGCTCCATATAATTTACAATTTTTGTGTAGAACTTGAATTTTATAATGACTTATTGAATACCATTGATTCAGACAAAAAATTGTTAGAATAATGGTTAAATGATTGGTTTGCCATTTTCTAATAGTTTAAGCTTTTGGAACAAGTGGTAATTTATTATAATATCATAACAGGTGGTTCCAACTTTGAATCCTGTCTCTGCTATTTCCTATAAATACACTGGAATTAGATTCTAGTCACCGTTTGACTGTCATAACATAGAAGTTACCATATAACTTGTTTAGCACGTTCTGAACTTCCTAGTTGAAAGACAAGGTTCCAACTTGCTGTTTACCCTGAGATGACCTAGATTATTTTTGAAAGGTAATGTGAATTTGTTGGTTTTTTTTTTTTTTTTTTTTTTTTTTTTTCCCTTCTTCTAGATCTTTCATTTTTCTTTTTTAATTAAATTGATTTTAATGAATGAAAAACAATACATCGATAATTATAGCAATTTCTTGGACGATGAGACAATGATGAATCAGCATTCAATTGTATTGGAACCTATTTTATTGGAGAAGTATCATAATTGATTAACATTACAACATAAGTAAGAAGAAGAAGAAGAAGAAGCAGAAACAGAGGATTATTCTGCTGTTTTCTACTAAAGCAGAGAAGTTGCTTGAGAAGCTGATCAGGTTATACAATATTTGCACAAGCAACAGGAAGCATCACCAGATGATCCTCTTACAAAGCTTGTAGCCTGACAAGAGACCGCAAGTGGCAATTGCAAGGAAAGTTACAAAGGACATACTCATGGCAATGATGGTTGCCTTCCGGAGTGATGCAGTGTGCTCAATGCGTTGAATAGCTGGTATTGCTACTGAGGATGACGCAGTGTGCTCAATGCGTTGAATAGCTGGTATTGCTACTGAGGATGACGAAATGAGAAGGTAACCCACCAACTGTCAAATGCTACCAATGAATCAGCCTTCTCAGGGAGATATTTTATGCCAAGAAAATGGATATTTACATTATTGGAAGAAACTTTTCTTAATTGAAAACATTCCAACTACCTGATCAAGAATGAAGCTAATGTAGTCTGAGATCATATCTGGGATGAGAATACCTCTATAGGCAATGTCACAGACACCTTTGAAAAGTTGGAAAGCCGAGTAGATGAAAGTAAATATGGTTACAATAAAGCAGTACCTACATAGAGATAATCAACGAAATAATATTAACTTGTACTATTATAGCAAAGATATTCCTATGCACTGTTATAGCGGGGTTCACCAAGTGAAGTAACAGCGAGCTTATATGGTAGCCTGATCGTTTTCTTGTGAGTACGATTTGAACCAGCTTGATTCTTGTTATAAAAAAGGTGGTATTATTGTACTTGGTTTTGCAATTGATGTGCTAGATGTAAGGTAGTAGGATGTTAATCACTAACCTCAAAATCTATCACCCAATATGGTACTTTATACTGGAATCATTTCTGTTTTACAATTCTACACATAATTCAACATCGATCAGAAAACAAGGATCTAATTGGACGTTGGATGGGACCAAATTGTACATATATTTGATTTTGATTAGAAACTTTCAAAAAAGTTTGGCCTTGTGAAAATAGACTTAGCTTCGGTCTAGTGTCTAGTTGCACTGAAAACATCAAGAGGATGGCACGCATCCACTTTGGATATGTGTCATCATCTTGACAAATCCAATATAACTGAACATTAGACCCAAGTCTTGCGAAAATAGTCCTTAGAAAGTAGGCTTTTGTCTAACCATAGATCAAATTGGCATCTAAGTCCCAACTCCCCAAATACACCAACACACACAACAAGAATTAGATGAAAAGCTGCCTCTCTCTCTCTCTCTCTCACCAAGGAAGTTTAGTCATTTGAGCTTACATTAATTCTGGGTACTCATGGAAGTTAGAGGGTGCTCTGCCTTGTTTCTTTGGTGTTGATGTGGCCAGTGAGAAAGCGCATACAAAGGAGAAAATAAGTGCCGAGAACCGAAGGATGAGAGAGCAAAGATGGATAGAAGGTCTAGTGTTCGACCTGGCAGAGGCAATTGAGAAAGTGAATGGCGATGGTGTTGGGAATGGCTGTTGGGCAAGAGAACTAGCTTCCATTGGTGAAACACCGGCCATTGATCTACAATCAATCACTAACACATCACTTTCTTTCTTCATTATATTCTTCTTTTTCTTTGCTTCTGATGATTTCGGGGACTACTCTCTAAATTTGACTTATGTTAGAGCTTTGTTCTCCCAATAATGGGTAGATTGATAACCATTACCTTACAACTTCAAGGAAAGCAGCTTGTTATAATGGTTAATGGTCACTTGTCCAAGGTTAATAAGAAAATATAAAGTTGACAATTTTTTAAGAAACAAGCTCTGAAAATTCTAAACAGAAGAAGACACATAAGCAAGAAAAGACTGCTTCTGCCAATGCTAGCTTACATAAGCATGCTAGAGATGGGATGGGATCGCCAAATCACTGCTTGATTTAAAAAGGAGGCAGGTTATGGATTGGAAAGAGAAATTTTTCATGTCGACCTTCTTTGGTCAACTTTAATTTCTCGTTTATATTGTAATGTGAGCCAGAAACTTCTTGCACTCAATATTCTACTCAACATTATTATTATTTTAACGAAGTTTATCCATGCCTCGTCATCGTCCTAATCCATCGGTTTCCTGCAAGAACATTATACTAACAAGAAATACCGATAAAAGGGTAGGTTTATCCAAACTGGGTAGAAAAAAGAGACCTGGCATGTCAGCTTTGTAGTTTGTTAAGCAATTTGCACGCACAATTTTTGGATGCATCAGCTACCTACTTCCCCAAACAATACGGCATAAGATGAGAGTTTTTGCTATTTGATTTGCATCATTCCCAAGAAGCTTATTTTTTAAGTGTTAAATTCAACCTCCATGGTCAGCAACTGGGACCGAATGCTGATGAGGTTTTGGTAGTGGACAAAAGCTAGGAGAATAATTCTAGAGATATTCTCCAATTACACACATAATTTCATAACGTTTTCATTTCATAACTTGTTGACTTGTGTGATTGCGAGTGGACACTTTATTCCCATATAGACCCACCACTTTTCGATTGCACAAGCCGAAATTGTGTGTGGGAATGGTTTGTAATATAGTATTGTTGATTCATGCTGTCAATACAATGACAGAACTCTGAGCAGAATTCTACAATCTCTAAAAACAATTAGCATCTGGTTTGAAGTATTTCACTGAAGCATTTGGGTTGCTCAGATCAATTGAAGTATTTCACTGAAGCATTTGGGTTGCTCAGATCAATTTATAGAACTTAAGAGTCTGGGAAGATTGATGAAAGATCATACAGCATCAATTTCTTTTAAAAAAATTTGAATTTCCTATCTGTTTGCTAAAATGAAGTTTATAATTAACATTGGCAGAAATATAGAGAAGTTGATACAGTTGAATTCTTTATTTTTTGAGATGGCTAGGCATGTAGCTCAATAAAATGTGGGATGCGGTTTTGCTAGAATGTCATCTAAAGAATTTCTACAACTTGCTTATTACGCCCTTAAGCATGCCATTCAAGGCTTGGACTGGTATCCCCACGGATTTTTGCTTGCCCAATTCCATTGGTCTCTGCACATCTCTGCAATACCATATTTTGCCCTGTAAAAAGGCACCAAAGTGGCTGTAAGAACAAGCTAAGACACAGAGATAAACATTATAAGCCTTTTTGTCTGCTACATAAACACAGCCATAGCATGGTTAATAGAGTACAATCAGGTATGTTATAAAGGATCCATCTCATAGTGAAAGTTGCATCAATAGAAACGTGAAATAATATCAATGTAATGTACTTCTAACATATAAAAAAAGAATGGAATAACAACATACTTCCAACCAAGTTCTCGCTCAGCTTTCTCTGTAGAAGCATAAACAGCTGTAGCATCTCCTGCCCTCCTTGGACATAGCTTGGTGGGGATTTTCTGAAACATAAAATGATAGAAATTTCAGCATATACCCAATAATTACATGAGAGAGAGATCTGCAGGGGCATGTGAGAGTCACCTTGCCAGAAGCTTTCTCAAATGCAGCCACCATTTCAAGCACAGATGTACCACATCCAGTTCCCAAGTTGTAGGCCGTACAACCTAAGAGAGTAAACTGTCTTTTAGTTCACTTTTACCCTTCCTAGATATGCTAAAACAAGATTTTCATAGAAATCCCACGATAAAAGCATGAGTGTGTTAAATAAATGCCTAATAAACTGTTAATAGGTGACGGAAAATTAATTGACATACAAATATGTATGCAAGGAAGAATGATCACCTATATCCTCTTTAGTAAAAAGCTTCCGAAGAGCAGCAATGTGACCATCAGCTAAGTCCATGACATGGATGTAGTCTCGGACCTGTTTAACACAAAAACATTTGATATCTTGTAAGCTCAAAAAAATTGTCAATTTAATCGAATTTATGTAATGACAGAAAGTTAAATACTACTGCCATGGTTATAAAGGATTATAAGTGGAATAAAAAACTATACATAGTCTGTGTCTAAAAGGCCCATGAGATGGGACTAATGGATATTACTGAAAAACTAGGGAAATTCCTATCCACTACTACTCAACAATATTTACACAAAAAAGAACATACCGCACTACCATCCTTCGTGGGATAATCATGACCATACACGTTAAGCTCAGGCAATCTGCCAACAGCTACTTGCTGTATGTATGGCATGAGATTGTTTGGGATGCCCTTTGGATCTTCACCAATTCTACCACTCTCATGAGCCCCAACAGGATTGAAGTATCTGAGCAATATAATTTTCCAATCTGGCTCTGCCTTCTGAATATCTCGAGCAATTTCTTCAAGGAAAAGCTATAAATATAGAATATATTAAAAGTCAGGAAATAAAAGAAACTGCACTCCTATGAACACAAGAAACAGCAAGTGGGATTATCCAACTTCAAAGACGAATCCTATGTGTGGTATGCCCAAGAAAAAAAACATTACTAAGCACCCAGTGATACATACCTTGGTCCGTCCATAAGGATTCATAGCTTTCAATTCAAAATCCTCAACACAGGGTATTTTTTCCGGTTGACCATAAACTGTTGCAGATGATGAGAAAACCATCTATTTGGCCACAGGATAACATTACTTGTGTCAGTAGTGGGCAGAGCATGCCAACATGTGATGTAATCAATAAAAAAATGGCGCACATTCTAAGACTAAACAATTCTCAGTTAAAGATTCAACTGGAACTTGAATGCTATAACTACTTTTGACAAACAAATAATTAGACATTTTTTATGATTTGATAGTTACAATGGTGGGTGATTTACAAGGGCCGTGGCAACAAAAGAATTAGACATCAAACATAAAAAACTTCACAATTTAGCAGTAAGACACCAAAAACACCAATGTTACTACCACAAATATACAACTACATATACAAATCATAGTTTATGCAGTTATAATTTGAAAGAAATATACCGGAATCAAAGATTTAGCAAAATCAAATACAACTAAAATGAAAATTTAAATACATAACTCAACAGCAAAAAATTCTTTAAGACACAGATTATTGTTGATTCACTTCCAAACCATTTGTTACAAGCGCAAGATTCAGAAACAAAATCAAATGAGTTCAAGAAATTTAATTGCGGGCGCACCTTTTTGCAATCATATTTTGCCATAACCTCATAAAGATTAATAGTGCCAATCAAATTGTTATCGAAATAACGGCGAGGGTTTGCAACACTCTCCCCAACAGCTTTTAGGCCAGCAAAATGGATCACAGCATCAAATCTGTCTCAAACAAAGCCAATGGCACAAAATTAAGCCAACTCTTTAAAAAGTCTATAATTCTGTTTGTTTCCGCAGAAAATATTTAACGGTAAAATTGAATGAAAACAGTGAAAATTCATAGCACTGCTAATGTAATTGAAATTAAACATACTGCGTTTGAGAAAAGAGCTTCTCCAAGTCCTCCTTATTCCTAAGATCACCCTGCAATCAAACCAACACGCAATGTAACAAAAAGCCAAAATCCTCAAACGCCACCGTTTGGTTGCCAAGAAACTGTTTAAAAAAAAAAAAAATAAAGAAAATACAAATCTCCCGAAACCAAAACCAGCATTGCTCAAGATATTCAAGAATCTATAATTTATGACTTTCTTTTCCCTCCTTTTCTCGGCAACCAAACAAAACAGAAATTTACACACACACACAAAAAGAAAAGAAAAGAAAAAAAGAAGATACCAGATGGAATTCAAGATTCTGAGAACGCTTAGGGCCGACCAAATCACGAACCCTATCAACAGCTTCGGTGACGGAATTATCAAGATTGTCGATGATCGAAACCCTAAAGCCTTCATTGAGAAGCTGAACCGCAGTGTGAGAGCCAATGAAACCGGCTCCTCCGGTAACCAGAATCGTCTTTTCCGAGAAAGTCATTTTCAACTCGAACTACAAAGAAATTCAGAATTCCTTTTTCTTTTATAGAGAGAGAAGGGAATTGTCTGGGATGAGAATTTAGAGAGAGAGAGAGTGAAATATGGATGCAAGTGTAAAAGAAAAATAGAAAGGGTAGTGAGTCAGAAATAGAAAAGAGAGAGAAATATAAATATAAATGGAATTGTGATTCAATGTTTTTTTTTTTTTTGGTTAGTTGTGGTTGTGGTATCGAATTTTGGTCTGTTTTGTTGGCGCGCTTTCCATTAATTTCTTTTCGGATCTGTCAAAATCGAAATCGCGCGTTCAATTATCAGGTGAGGATGACTGTGATACCGTTACCGTAGGAAAAGGAGGTGACACCGTCACACGTCAAATTTTAAAGCCAAAATGGTTACGGATAGACATCTGTCAATTCCTCATAATGTTGCTGTCATCGATTAGCTTCCTCTCCTAATTATTGCCAAATCCCATAAAATTAGATTTTTAAAATGAATATTTCTTCTTTTGGTGAGAATCTAAATTCAATCACTCTATATTTAAAATAAAATAAATGGACAACGTGTTAACAGGGAATCCCAAAAGGAAATATCTTAATCAAGTTGAGATTGTCCTCATTTTTTTTTGTCATGTGTGATAAAAAGGTGGGAATAGAATTTATAAATCAAGTTCTTTTATCCACATATTTTTTTCTCAAGTTTTATAACTTGATGATATATATTTTTCTTTTGATAATTCATAACGTTTTTTTTTTTTATTAAATGATAATTCATAACTTGATAATATGGTTGACTATTGTAATTGGTGAATCATTATTTTCACATAAACTTGTTACTTTTTTTTTCCCATTATTCTTTGTTAATCATATTAGAATGAGGCTAAAAAATTGTGTCCACAAACTTTCACATAAATCAAGAGATTTAAAATTTCATTTACTTGTTGGTTATAATATAATAAGTAATGTGATAGTTGTTTACTCACTATATTGGTTTAGTAGTTTTTAATGTCATTATTTTTATTTAGTTTTTATACTAATTAATATTATGAATTGTTTGAGAACCATATGCAAAAAGGTTGTGAGTTCACATAATTACGCATTTATAAACTAGGTGTGAAATTTGTTTTTGTTTTTGTTTTTGTTTTTGTTTGAGGTGTGACAAAATATGGATGTCCCGATAAAATTTATTTTTGTATTAGTTAAAACTTAAAAGTCTATATGATACACTATTTTGGTTATAAACTTATAAAATATATAATTTTATTGAGACATTATAACTAAATTAATAATTATTATTACACAATTTCAAAACACTCATAACATTTGCAGTCTTATAATTAATATTTAAAAATTATCCAAAAAACAATTGAAGGCATAGCTAAAAGAAAATCCCAATTCAATAATTAAAAACAATCCAATTTTTAAACGTTTAAAATTATGGAAGAGTTAAACGAGACTGGCATGGTGATTATTTCATAAAGGGAAATGCTAACCAGTGCTTTTAGGGCACTGCTTAATAATACAAATTATGGAAGAGTTAAGCGAGACTGACATGGTGATTATTCCATAAAGGGAAATGCTAACGAGTGCCCTTAGGGCATTGATGAATAATCTATTTTAGGAAAATTTTAATACCACTTTTATGGGAAATGAAAAAAGCTGTCATGGTGATTATTCTATAAAGAGAAATGCTAACGAGTGCCCTTAGGGCACTAATCAATAATCCATTTTAAGAAAGTTTTGATACCACTTTTATGGGAAATGAAAAAAGTTGTTATGGTGATTATTCCATAAAGGGAAATGCTAACGAGTGCTCTTAGAGCACTGATCAATAATCCATTTTAAAAAAGTTTTGATACCACTTTTATGGGAAATGAAAAAAGCTGTCATGGTGATTATTCCATAAAGGGAAATGCTAACGAGTGCACTTTCAAAATATTAATTTTTTTTTTTAGTTCTCATAAAATTTTTATTTAAATGGATTATTAACCAGTGTCCTAAAGGCACTCATTGGCATTTCTCTTCTATAAATTTAGATGCGGGTCCTATTGGACATGAGTTGGTTGTTTAACCTTGTAGAGAATGAGCATTAGTGTGTGTTCATTAAAAACTGAACACAAGCCAAGCTCTATAATCAAAAGAAAAGAACATCTTCATAAGCAGAAAAAACATGCGGGAAAAAAAAATGCAATCTAATAATCAGGTGTAATGTTGAAAAAAAGGGAAAGAAAGAAACAAAATTATGTGTAGTTGAAATTTAGTATAATGTTGTTCCTTCAATGTGTACTTGAGTACCTGTAGTCGGTAACACTTGGATCAATTTGAACAGTCCAATCAGCTGAGCAAAATAAAGGAGTTCATGAAATCAAAATCAGAAAGTGAAATAGGGGCATAATAATATTGCATCAGTTTTTATTTATTTATTTTTTTTCTACATCACAAAATCCCATGGAAAAGATGGCCTATTTAAGTTGTGCTAAAAACTCTCACCGACATGTTCGGCAAGTTCATATTACAGTAAAAAAAATTTGATACAAGAAGAAATTTACACAACTATTGACAATTACCAAGAGTTTGTTAACCTAATATGATTCCATCAATAACGTTTGAATTGCCTTCTTCAAACAGTGAAAAAATAAATCAAAGAGCATCTTTTCGTTAATCTTCTAGTGCTAACTAATAGTGGCGACTTTAACTATGAGTTTTAGGTTGTTTTGTAGCGGCTTTCCTACAATTTAATTCCTGATGTAGATTCTAGATATCAACGGCACCTTTCACTTCATTGTGTAATTTACAATGTTATTTTCAATCCGAGGTCTCTCATCAATGGTAGATTATTCCGCATTTATGATTATGACCTGCAAGAGAGAGAGAGAGAGAGAGAGAGAGAGAGAGATAATCATATATAATTGGAATTCATGAGAGGTTACGAGATCGATTTTGCCAATTAATAATTCATTTAGGATCCTATTGGATCTTAGGAATGTGGAAGTAACCTTCTTTATTTTTTATAATTCGATTGTTGAGAGTGAGGAAGTTTGAACCATGAATATTGAAAATATCAAAACGTGAGTTAAGTTACAAGACTATTGACAATGGAATGGAGACTTAAATACAAGAAAATCATTCACGAGAAATGTATTAAGCGTGGCAAAGGCCAGAACTCTAAGGTGGTATTTGGAATAAACTATAAAGGACTACCCCATGGGGTGTTCAAAACAGGGGGGTAAACTAAATCACACCACCACCGAAATCTGACTGTGCTAAGGATAAGGAAATCTGACTGTGTCAAGGATAAGGATAATATGCAGCCTACTGATTCAAGGAAAAGGAGATTACAATCACATTCAAAATGAAAGGGATAAGATAGATATAAAAAGACTGTACAGACAATCATGTATTCCATCCAAACTTCAGATACATACATAATGCAAGAATCAAAACATTTAGAACTATGAGATACAAAGACAGGTCGCGTGAGGACTGCTGTGCTTGATGGGGTACACACATATTAATATACACACACACACATATATATATATACAAGATACGATTTCACTATTTTAAGATTATACGGTGTTTTGAACACATTTCCAAAGTTGTGTGTAGGGACTAGGGATGTGCAACAAAATTAACATTTAAAAAAAAAAAAATTCCAATCAACATAGATTCTAAGAAGAATATAGTACAGTCAAAGTCCCATCTAGCTTTTATAAAACCACACTAGCACTAGTAGCATAGCATATCCCATTTAGCTTTATAAAACCACACTAGCACTAATAGCACAGCATATACCATATGTAGCATCTATTTGGGATGAGCTAAAAAATTCAGTTTATCTACATTTTTAGTATATTTTTGCAACTATTTATGGGTCCTATTGCATTTTTTTTATATTATTTATAGATCCCACCATACTATTCAACTTATTTTTTTTACTTATATTTTACATTTTCAATAAAAAGTTTTCAGTTTCAGTTAAAAAACTGTTTTCAAACGGATACTTAAGCATCATATGTGCAAGCACTGGTCAACTTGGCAATGTTGGCATGCATGATATCCCTGCTTTGAGACTCAAGAAACAAATTTGCAGCCTCAATATAATAAAAGGGGAAAGACTATTCTTTTCCAGTATAAAACAGCAGCCTCGATATAATTAAAGGAGGAAAACTTTTCTTTCCTAGTAAAAAACAGCAGTCTCATTATTCATATAGAAATGTCGTTGTTTACAATGGGTAAAAGAGAGGGAGGGAAATCCTCTAACCACACCTGAGGCCCCTCTATCAACTGAGCCTCCATGGCTAAAGCATGGGCAAATCGATTACAAAATTTAAACGTGCTTGTAAAAGAAATCTCCCTCAAATACTCAGCCTCATGAGTCATGCCTAATGTCATCAACCAATAATCCTAAATAATAAAAAGCATAGATCGTAGAGTTAAGCATAGCAACCAGTTCTGCACGCACTATCACCTCCACGACCAGCTCTTGCATACCAATAAGGTCCACTGTTTCTTTGAAGTTAATCTGTCAAACCTGCTTTCGTTTAATACAGGCTTATGAGCTTTGATACTGTTGATGTTACCTCTTACATTTATACATTAGTACAAAACAAAAGTCAGTGTCATCTAAGAGTGCAGAATAAGAAGCAACTCCTAAATTTCACTATGATGCCGCAGGCACATATATATCTTTCAAAGTTACCTTTTCTCTTTTGGGAAATCAATATAACTTAGCAAACAAATTAATTTACTTTAACTTTGATTGTATAATGAGGCAATGATGAAAAACTTGAACTAAGATCCACATAACCAAAGTGGATAAAAGCTTATCTACTAAACTCTCAAGACTTACTAGCATATATTCATTATAAAGATATAAAGGATACACAACCATGACACACCAGGTGATAAAGATGATGAGCCCTTCATGAGAACAAAGGCAAGAGGGCAAGGTTGCCGGAGCAGTTAGAATAGTGTGCGTGTAGTGTGGAGAGTGAACTACTACTATTCACTTGCTATTCTCTTCACACATAGTGCCATCCGCCAACACAATATATGACGAGTGTGTATGAGAGTACCATGATGTATTGGTTTTTAATGTGCCAAACCAAATTAAACTTTGACAAGTAGAGGATAGGGACCTTAATTTTCATGTGTGTGAATCCAAAATGCATGCTTATCCCATTAAGATTTTTTTATGACCAGACAAAGACATATTAAAATAAAATACATAATGTTAACTATAAGTTGCAACAAAAGGACCCAATGTTGTTTATATTAACATGTTGTAATCACTATCCACTATTGGGTCTAACATATGCTCAATAAAATACATTTCAACCAATCCTGATTTTATCAAATACACAGAAATGACTGTTAGCCCACAAAACAAAATAAATAATAATAATAATAATAGTGGTTGTAGTAGTAGGAGTAGGCAATTCTGTCCAAAAGATTATTATAATAAAAAAAGATAACAGTAGTTTCAGGTGACACCTTGTGGATAAATGCCCAGTTTCATAGAATAGAGGAGCAAATGCAATAAAACACCTCTCCATATCTGTTACCATCCATTGAATGCAGTTCACGAGCCTATCATAGCTTTGATAGAATATACAAAATCTCTACCAAGAAAAGAGACCAATTGCATCATGACACAATTCTTTTTCGATTTAATCATAAAGGACACTTATAGAACCAGAAGATAGGATGATCAACTTAAAATATAGGGATCTCCATTCCCCACAAATCAAATCTCCAGAAGTTTTGGTTTTTCTGACATATAAATGTAGGGCTAGTAAGAAGACAAAGGCACCAATTTAAGAGCTAAAATATATGTAAATGTCATCTCTCATTCTCAAGCATGCCTATGAAAATGTAATTCAACATGCCTACCAAATTGGGAATCTCATATGCAATCAAATCTTATGCACTATGGTAATGTAAGTATATCTCTGTAATACATGTTTTATGCTCAATTTCATAGCCAAAAAAGATTGGTAAGAAATCTAAAAAGAAGGTCAATTACAACTCAATGATTTCAAAGTATCTACATTGTATTTGAACAAATATCAAAATTTGGAGACATGCTTGCAGAAACAGATTTGCCACATTTAACAGCAACTGATTCCTTTTCCAAGTCAAATGCATATTCCAGGCATCTTTCCAGAGATCTAACAGCAACTGATGTTTCAGTTTCACCAAAGAAAGAGAGGAAACCCCGCTTTGTGTTTAGGAAGTTGGTACTATTGACATATTGTCTATCACAAATAGATGTGACTGTGCTCTCTGGCGTGCAGGTAACATCAGGAAGGTTGGCATTACCAGTCTTTCTTGAAGTTCTCTTCCTTATTATAGAAGGAGTATTTTTGAAGGTCATGGCCGAATTTCTTAATGTAGATTCTGGGCTGCTACCATTAGCGTACATACTTTGTCCAAGGTATGTTGGAGTAGAATAGCAAAATGGAGTGTTTGGATGCCTAAAATGAACATATGTGCTTGGTGATCCACCACTATCTTCTACAGCATTAACCAAATCATTCACCAGAGGTGACTCTGACGGCAAGTAAGCATGATTTTTATCCACTGCATGTCGCGAAACCCTATGGACTTGGTTTTTCTTGCCAACTTGACCCATGTGCTCATCAAGTCTCAATGTTAAGGGGGTTGAACATGGATTGCCAGATCCATTGGCCATTCTTGAATTCATAACACCTGAAGCATATTCCCTTAAACTCTTAGGAGTTTCAAGTATTTTGTGAGCAACAGGAATATGATTTTGTTTGGTGTAAGTGGATGCATCCAAGAAAACATCCAAAAAAGTGGCTACCAAGGGCCCATCTGTTTCATCATGGCTAACATTGTGTATGGATGATCTAGTGGTGATACCACTTGCAGCAGCACCTTTGTGTTTACTCTGTGTCCCATTTAGTGGATCTACCAGTTCAGGTTCCCCTCTTTTTTCCATTAAATGAATTTCTCCTCCATAAGCATTTCCAAGAACCAAATCTGTAGAACAAGTGTCAACATTGTGCTCCAACTCCATGCTGTGATTGAGAGAGAACATTTTATTGAAATTCAGTTTCTCTACTTTAACCTTTGTGCATTCATGTTTTGTGCTAGAACTGCAGAAATCAGGAGATGTAGATTTTGTTTCAGGACTGCTGAAATCAGGAGACATAGTTTCACATGTCGTGTCACAACCATCAGTTGAGTATGGATCCAGTTTCTTCTTCATTGAGCAATTCCAATGATTCTTAATCGCATTATCAGTCCTGCCAATTCTCGACATCAATGAATTATGAGAAGATTATGATATATCCAATAGAAGGCCTCCATCTCTCTATTTGATAATTGCAAGCAAACATATTAACTGATGTGATGGTACAAATGCAAACATAAGTGCAGTAATTTTGTCATTTTTCAATTCAACAAGGGAATGTTAAATTAACCCACAAATACCTAAGTAATGCACATTTAGTTATTCAAGGTTCAAACAATAAAACAATGGACACCAAAAATATAACAATTTTTTAAAGCTTGGTGCAAGTTAGGAAGGTGGAATTCATTATGTAATGCTCCCTACCCAGAAAATATCTTTTCCAGTTTATTACTTTCTTTCTGCACTATTTACCATATTTTTAGGATCCCTAAAACTGTCATGGCAAAGAAAGTAAAGGTTATCCTGCTACTTTGAAAAAATATGCTTGATGTGCTCAATTGGGTGAAAATTTTGAATTAGATCATGCTACACTACCACCAAAACTGACTAACTAGTGAACACCTGGCCACAATAACTCAATCCAAATAAGAATTCTGCCACTTAATTTTAAAGACTAAAAGAACTAATATAAGCTGCATATTTTTCCCTTTGTTATAAAAATATATCCAAAAGAATTTACTTTTTTGAAGCTACAAAAGACAGAATTGTTCAATCTCAATGGGTATCTTTCAACAGTATATTATTTGCAATGATAATGTGTGTATTCCAAGAATGTTAGTACTCTATTGCAGTACATTGATCTCAGATACATACCTTCCAGGTAGAAACCTTGCTATTTGTGCCCACTTGTTACCATATTTATGGTGGTAATAAGCAACAACTGACTCCTCCTCTTCTGTCCATGCATCTTTGTTTATAGCTGGATCTAAATGATTGAACCACCTGGAAAATATAATTACAATTTACAAGCTTCATAATCCTCTAAACAGATATAGCCAGTGAGCTCTAGCTCAAATGGCACCTCCTCCCCTTGTCAGGGTAAGGCGGAGGATGAGGTCATTGGTTCAAGACCCACCAAGTGCACACACATGCACAAAACCCTCAACTGACATACATCACAACATAACATGCATAAATAGTGGATTGCTAAAAAATAGGTGGATATATATGAAGGTCTCAGCCCATTGAGCTGCCTTGAGGCTGAAGCGAGTTCTATTGTACTGAAGTTTCTATTCTCATAAAGGAAAACTAACAAATTGCACATGACAGTAATGATGTGAAACAAACAAACAGGACATGTGCCATTCAATTAGCATGGCCTCCCATAATTGATGCACTAATTAGATTTAGATATCTACAGAACCTACCTCTCTCGACATTGCTTGCCTATGCGACCAGGTAAATTCTTAGCAATAATAGACCATCTCTTGCAACCATAATTTTTCACAAACTCGATTATACAATCATCTTCCTGAAAATCCCAAGATGAAATCCGCGGGGGGGGGGGGGGGGGGGGGGGGGGAGGGGGAGTTAATATAAGTGCCGTGATAACATATCAATGATATAAAAAATGAGCGCACACAGTATTCTTCTGGCTACCAAAACAAGTAGCAGTATATGATTTATACCTCCTTTGTCCAAGATCCCTTGACAACTTCAGGATTCAAAACCTTTTGCCAGTGATGCAAGCACTGAACATCTGTCCGCCCAGGTATATGTGCAGCTGTACAGGAAACATAAATAATTAAATAAGGAGCTTTGAATAAGACAATTAACAACTTGTATTACTTCTTTTGTATACTATCCAATGACGCCTTATGATAATAATGACAATCAAGGAAATTCATGCAAACTGAAAATTAATGAGGAAATTTATATATATATATATATATATATTTTTTTTTCACATTTGAGAGTAGCTCTCATGCCTCATTCCATTTATCTAATAATGCAACAAATGATTTTAGCAGGAGGATTGACAAAGTGCTAGTGCCACTAATATTTTGAGCATTCCAGCTAAAGAACAGATCAAAGCAACTGAAGCCAGATGAATGAGGGTCATGACTAGCTCTTAAAACATTCTTCTCAAAGATAAAAGACTATGGTTGACATCAGAAAACAAACAGATAGGCCACTTAATACAAGCACAAAGTTGAAAGCAAGGGAAAAACATGTCATGCCAATACCTATTTGCTTCCACTTCTTCCCATTGTACTTTTTGACTAATGCGCTTAGAAGATTATCCTGCCCATCAAAAGTCATGTTTTATTTAAGTTAGAAAACTTTTACAGCAGCAAATTCTAGAGATAGCTTAGACCAATGTTGGGAGAATGTGCACTCAATAAAACTATGTAATAACATTTTTATTTTTTAAAATTCCAAGAGATGAAACTATATTTCAAGAGAAATTCAGGGAAAAAAACCAAGGAAACTAAATGTCAAACGATTCAATACTGTGGCTTGTTGGCTTCCAAAATACCAGCAATTTATTATGAACAAGCTAGCTTTGCATTATAGTTCCTCCAAGAAGTAGTATCAGTGCTAATTCAATATTCTCCAAGTCATAGTACAAAGTTTATATAGCTATTGGTAACCTCTAACTATTCATTTTGCATATAAAAATAAAATAATAAACTAAAGTTTCCTTTGATTGACTGACCTCTTTTTCTGACCAGCCTCTCCTTGAACGTCTGGTTGGACCAGTTGGTCTCCTTCAATAACATGACAGCTTGTATCAATATACAAATTGAAACTGCTTTACTCATAAATTAGGGTTGTTGGCATTATCTGCTTTGCATGCCTATTGTTCCTATTGTCTTGCAACACCCTGATGGCCATATTAAAAGCTCCTTTGCTTTATTCCAGATGTGCTAGAACATAGTCCACATGTGGAAAATCTCTATGAACCAGCAGTACTACAATATTTTTTTCCCCTTTCAAGGGTAATGGTTAGATTTTAGAGACTCAAAAAGTGAGGTGATATCTTGCCTAATGGTAATGGGTGCATGAGTCACAGTCTCTCACATATTAATGGAATAACCATTGTTGCTGGTACCACTACAATGTGGCTTTACCAAAATATGCTAGGTGACATGTTCACTAATAGGATAAACTTGGTAGTATTCAACACAGTGAATGTGACAAATTCTCATATGAATCCGACGCTTCAAATGTATAGAACCTAGATAACCAATTCAGAAATGAGAAATCATTGTAAAAAGAGCCATAGCCCCAACAACATACCCTATAACAGAACATCTCTGAACAGAGCTATCACAATTGCCATAGGATGACGAACATGATGCGAATCGAACTTCTTTAGCTGAATCCGCAGCAAGCTCCTCCTTCTCCTTCTTAACCTTCACCATGATCACCCTCCTCAACCACTTATCCTATCACATTCACCAAAATTAAGCAAAATCTTAACCACAAAACAAAACAAAAATCCAGCAGCAGAAAAAACAGCACAAGCCTAAAAAATCACTCCTTTTGACAAAAAAATTTTGGTTTTTTTCCCGGGAAAATTTATGAGAATTAAAAAGCTACTAACTTTACGTTTGCTTCGTTTCAACTACACCTTCTTTAGTCTGATTTCGAAATTTGACTTCCTCAAGGGTCAAAGTGTTCAAAACCTAGAATCTAAAGCTTAATTCAGTCTCATTTTCTAACATTTTCTAGGGAACCAAACAGAGCAAACCAACAAAAAATATTTTTTATAAAAAAAACCACAACAAGCAAAGGGGAGAGTAGTGAACAGAAAAAAAAAAAATGATCACGCATAAAAGGAAACGAACTACAAATTAAGAAAAAGCTTGGAGAGTTTGTACGAGCGTTACTCTTTCTCTCTCTTAAAAATGAGACTCTGAAAGTGTAACCGCTGAGATAACAATAAGACCAATATACAAAAGTAGTAAAAAAGAAGAAGAAGAAGAAAATGTGAGAGAAGGATGAGTTATATTACTATAAAGGAGCGACGTCGTTTGAGGAAAACAATAGCTTGCGAGGGAAGGTATTGCTATTAGTGGAGAGTGAGATAGTATAGAGCTATTATATTATATACATGTATTGGACTGGAAGAAAGTGTCTGTTTGTGTTTGTGTTTGGGTTTGATGAAGAGGAGGAGGGGCTTTTGTAAATGCTGTTAGTAAATAGTACAGACTGCAGAGATAAAAGTAGCTTACGTTGGAAGTTAAAAACCGAAAGGGACTGACTAATAAAGTGTGCTCACACTCACTACTACACTATACTACACTACTCAATGGGATCAAAATCTAACAGTGGGGGTTATGTCACGGCTGGTGTCATAAACGGTTTTGAGAAAAAACGTTTATTTATTTATTTAAGAATCACTTTTTGATTGTTTGCGAAAATCACCTCTGGTTTTTGTTTTATTTACGCAAATGGACTAGGGCCTGCGGGGCTCACGTGATGACACTTCCACTAAAACACTTTGAGAGTATGATTTTTGGGCCTAGCCAGGATGTTAACAGGAAGATTGCCTTGAACTTGATCAGGTTTGATTGATCTCCAATAATGGAATCGATGGGAAAAATAATAATATTTAATGTTTAAATGATAGAAAAATAAATAAAAATTATGAGTATATATTTTTGGCAAAATAAGTAAGAAAGCAGGGTTGATAAAGTTTATGGGTAAGTCAACCAAAAATTAGTACACTTACTCTAAAATGAAATCTACTAATAAACTCTTGTATATTTGCTCATTCTCAATCATAAGCAATGTGGTGCTAAATCAATGGGACACGAACATTGCTTTTATGATTGAGAGCGATATATATAAAATTTAACATAGAGTTAGAGTTATGCTACAATTTCATCTCTCTATCTCTCTTTGCATTTTCATCTGTTTCTTTTGGAATATTGAACTAAGGAAAGGATAGGAGCACTAGCTAGAAAAAGAAAAAAGGTTATCTACTAATTCTATGTTTAGATGGAGGGAGAGGAGAAGAAGTCACCTCTCCTCTATTCCAAACAGATCCTAAATAAATTTATCATTTCAGCTAGCTAGCATATCATAATTCATATCTATGTTGATTAATTAATGAGCGACATGTTGCATATAAGTGAAGTCTTTGATAGAATATTGGGTGCTTTTTAAGACTATGTTTTTTCTTATTTCAATATTCCAGTCAGTTTCCATACACAAACGGAATCAAAGTTGTCTCCGAGGGGAGATTCTAGCTATAGTGTTTTTTATCTTTCCCTCAGAGACAGGTTGTCCCATTAAAGTTTAGTCAAAATCAGAAAGCTATATCAACTTTTTAATTGTCTTCTACCCTTAGTCATTCTATATATTGAACCAAAGAAGTTTACGTACTTTGAAGATGTACTACAAATTTTTGGTTCTAATTAATATTGCATCAAACATAATTTAAGGTTTAATCTTATTCGAGTAGCCCTCTTTTTAAACGTAGCTATAGCCCTCTTTTTTTGTAGTGCTCCACCCTAGCTAATTTTTGAAGTGGAGAATGAAAATTCAAAGGATCAAATCACTCCATGTGCAATATGTAAATTAATTGGAAGCATATATATAATTCAAGATACCACCGATTGAGAGTAATAGTCCGTAAAAACTGCATAGCAGCCCTTGCGTTGGACTTGGAGTTCCAACTACTCTCATGAAATTGAACATAATGTTGGAAGTTTGTGAGTTTATAGTAAAAGATAAAGCCTAAAAACAATGCCAAGTGTAACTTCATGCTGAATTTAGATAGGTTGGGCACGTGAACTGTGTAAGATACGAGCTCCATATCTTGACTTCTTCATGTCAAGCCAAATGAGACCTCATCATCATGAAAAATTTTCAACAAAAAATTTGGTCACTGATATGGAAGAATAATCATAGCATCCGTCATGGGCTAGAACGTCAGCACAGGTTTAGGCCGACGGTCCAATAGCGGGTAACGGGCAGTCATGCTGACGGGGACAATGTAAACGGACTTCAAGCTCGAAACTAACGGTTGTACAAACAGCAAGAAGCTAACGACCACTCTGCTGCTGGAAAGAAGGAAGGCTGACGGTTGTAAGGCTGACGGCTCCATAAAAGTTAGAAACTTGCCCACCACGTATAGGAAGATTGCTTGCACTCCACGATTAGTATCCGGGTCCTATAAGGAAAGGATCCCGTAATCTACGCTCATAAGGATACCTATAAGGAAAAAACTTCTGCTTCAAGGAAAAGGGTCAACCCTCAACTACTATAAAAACCCCAATACCCTCACAAATCAAGGTACGCATTATTTCCCCTCTCTAGCACTCTAGAGTTGAAAGAAGTTCTAACTTGACCTTCGGAGGGTATTTGGCCGGCACCACACCGGTGCTCTCTGTTAGGTCATCTCCTTTTTGTCTTGCAGGTGTCGTTCCGACGTGTGAGGACCGTGTGGCTCACTGGTGTGATTTTCGGCATCATCAGTCACGTAACTACTGCACTTTTGCGTCCTATACCCGCATCCCAAACCCATCCTTACCAGTCACCAGTACATAAACCTTTGCCCATTTTCTCACAAACACACATATCCAAGCACAAATTAGCAAATTAGCAATAATGAGTCTTTTCAAAAACCTCTCCGTAATTTCCTTCCTTTTCATCACTCTTTGCATTGCCTTGGCTGATGCAGCCAGATTCGATATTATAAACAATTGCCCTTACACTGTTTGGGCCGCAGCTGTGCCTGGTGGTGGCAAGCAGCTCAACCGAGGAGAAACTTGGACCCTCAATGTCAACCCCGGCACGACACAGGCTCGCATATGGGCTCGAACCAAGTGCGCCTTTGATGGGTCGGGACGTGGCAAATGTGAGACTGGTGATTGTGGGGGGCTCCTACAATGCAAAGCCTACGGTGTACCCCCCAACACCCTAGCTGAATACGCCTTAAACCAATTTGGCAACAAGGATTTCTTTGACATCTCCCTTGTTGATGGGTTTAATGTCCCAATGGAATTTAGTCCCACATCTAATGGGTGCACCCGTAAAATAAAATGTACTGCTGATATCAACGGGCAATGCCCAAGAGAGTTGAAGGCTCCAGGTGGGTGTAACAATCCGTGCACTGTATTCAAGACCGATCAATATTGTTGCAATTCTGGAAAATGTGGTCCAACAAATTACTCTAAGTTTTTCAAGGATTGGTGCCCAGATGCTTATAGTTATCCTAAGGATGACCCAACAAGCACATTTACGTGCAATGCTGGGACTAACCATAAGGTTGTGTTCTGCCCTTGAGTAGTTGTTTCCTTTGGTTTAGAGGGAAAGAACTAGTAGTTAGTTCTAATTATGTAATGTAATAAAAGCTTGTAAGCCTCTTGTAGGTACACGTTGTGGTGTGCTGTTGTTATGTTAAACTTCTAATAACGTCTCAACGTAATTAAGCCAGGATACATACATACATACATACATACATATATATATATATATATATAGTATGAGTCTCATATTTTATATGCTAATTTTTATGAATAATTAAACTTACACACCTATAGTTTAGGCTAATTACTTTACACACTTAAAGCTAGCTTTGTCATGCAATAATAACTTCCATGTGTGCCTACTTAAAGAACACATCAATCATTGTATGTATATTAAATTGGAAGCTCGATCAAGAATTCAAATTATATTCTAATTACATTCTTGTAGACACTCAATTTTACACCCATAATTTAACCTTGGAAGATGATTGAAATGATCATTCTAAATACCCAAAAATCATAATTGCATTTCATGCATTGAATCATCTATCACATATCATAAAAATAATCTTGAGATTCTAAAGATTGTGACAATATGTCCGGTTACCAAATCAGACCGTCAGATTGAAAGATATCACGAGATCAAGTTTTCACGGTTTGCATGCATTTCATTTAGGTGAAGCTGATCACATATGATTAATTAAAATTAATTTTGATTTGCCAATAATTAAAATTAATTAAATAGTGTATGTGATTGGTTGTTGATTTTGAGTAAAAATGAGTTTGGTTGCATAGGAATAAAATGGATAATATGATAATGTGGGAATTGTTGATAATTAGGTTTTTAAGGATAATTATCTTTCAGATAATTAATCTTTTAAGGAATTATTATCAAATTAAAATGGATTTTATTTAGAATATAAGTTTGAAAAACGTCCAAGTACAATTCTCGGCCCAAAAAATGCCCAAAAAAGAGTCCAAAGTGAATCAGTAGAGGAAATTGGGACAAGCACTGAGAATTGCCAATTAGCACTTAAGGAGTGCCGATCGGCACTTCCATAGTGCCAATTGGCACAGGTTGTGAATTAGGCCCATAAACGATTGTCCATTAGCTCAAATTTAGGCCTATTAGATTCATTTTTTAGATATAAAATCTGACTTAATTTGTATCTACTGATTTTCTAAGTAATCCTAGCTTATTTTTTAAGCATTAACACTTCTATAAATAAAGGAGAAAATCCAAAATTCAGCACCTCTGACCCCTTAACGTTAACGAAACTCTAGAAATTTGACTTTAAGAGTTTCTTTTCTATTAAGTATTAATTCTTTAGGACTTAGAGAGACTCACTCTCTCTAACTCTAAAGCACTTTTCCTACTCCCCTGTAGAATTTGTTCATGCATTGATGCAGGTATCATTTCTACTCTCTTATTAACATGTTTATTCTTTCATAAGCATATGTATCTAATTATATACTCCATGTGATTTTTAATCTCTAAATATGATTTTCTTGTTTTTGAACCTTTATTTCATAAAAAATGTAATGATTGTTTGTCCATGTATGTTCATATGTTTAATCATATAGGTGTAGGGTGTATATGATATGATCTTAGATCTGTTGTTCTTTTTTAATTAAAAAAAAAAGATTTGAAAATGCTTTTTAAAAATCTATTCTGTTTTCGAATTAAAATAAATAAATAAATAAGATCTGAAATATTTTATTTCAAAATCCATTCTGTTTTCTAACAAAAAATTAGATCTGAAATTTTATTTCAAAATTCAGTCTTGTTTTGTAATTAAAAAATCAGAGATGCAATTTCTCTTTGAAGTTCATTCTGTTTTTTAATTAAAAAACCAGGTTGAAAATTCTTCTTAAGATCCATTTTGTTTTCTGACAAAAAATCAGATTTGAAATTTTATTTCAAAATTCATTCTGTTTTTTAATTAAGAAAAAATTAGATTTGCAATTTCTCTTTGAAGTTCATTCTATTTTTAATTAAAAAAAAAAAATCAGACTTGAAAATTCTTCTTAAAATCCAATTTTTTTTTCTAATTAAAAAAATCAGATCTGAATTTTTTATTTAAAATCTATTCTGTTCTCTAATTGAAAAAATCAGATCTGAAATTTTTACTTCAAAATTCATTCTATTTATTTCTTAATTAAAAAATCAGATTTGAAATTTCTCTTTAAAATTCATTCTGTTGTTTAATTAAAAAAAAAATCAGATTTGAAAATTCTCTTTAAAATTCATTCAGTTGTTTAATTAAAAAAAATCAGATTTGGAATTTCTCTTTGAAGTTCATTCTGTTTTTTAATTAAAAAAATCAGATTTGAAAATTCTCTTTAAAATTCATTCTCTTTGTTAATTAAAAATTTAGATCTAAAAAATCTCTTTTCATTTGTTGTTTAATTAAAAAATCAAATTTGAAAATTCTCTTTAAAATTCATTCTGTTTTTTAATTAAAAAAAATCAGATTTAAAAATTCTCTTTAAAATTCATTTTGTTGTTTAATTAAAAAATCAGATTTGAAAAATTTGAAGTTCATTCTGTTTTTTAATTAAAAAATCAGATATGAAAATTCTCTTTAAAATTCATTCTCTTTGTTAATTAAAAAATCAGATCTGCAATTTTTCTTCAAAAATCATTCTCTATGTTAATTAAAAATCAAATTTGAAATTCTTCTTTAAAAATCATTTTTTTATAATTAAAAAAAATTAGATTTAATTTCTTTATATAGAAGAGCTACAGATCTATGATTTTTGTATAATATCAAATTATAAGTGTAAGAATATCAATACAACATGTTGCATGTCATTATAATTTATAAGGGTATTTAAATGATCATTTAGAGTCTAGAAGACTGGACTCTGTCTTGGCAGAATAGTGTCTAATACCCTCCCATTTTGTAATCTCGTTCCCGAACATTAGAATCTTAGGTTCGTAGAGATAGTGCCTTATTTTCTTCTAATAGATTGTAACTAGGAAATAAGGCCTTGCATTTTTTTTACTAGATTGTAACTAGGAAACAAAACTATGTATAATTCTTTTTTATGAAGATGTATTCAAATCAATAAGAATATGAACTATTAAGATATTTTGTATTCTTTTAGTATATTTTTCTTATAAAATAAGTGGTGACTCCACATAATCCCAAAAAAAGAGGTACCAATGCCTATCATTTTTGAGAGCTAAGTCCAGTCTGTCACAATTCCAAAATTTTGCTGTAATTGATGCCAAGTGTTTTGTTTAATTATCATGTAATGTCAAGTGTTTAGATTTTAAATGCATCTCAATTTCAAGCCAAATGTCATTTCAATTATACTCTCATTTTATTTCAACTATATTTACATGCAAGTTTATGCATTTAAATTTTAAGAGAGGTGTTATGTCCTCAACATTTTTACAATATTTTCCTAACAAATCATAGGTGGTTAGTTGTTATTGGTTTAAATTTGAACCTAACGCTAAGATTACTTTTTTGCCCCATCAATAACAACCAGTAATAACCTACCACTTAGAATTTATTGTAAAATTATTGTGAAAATATGGTGGATATATTATTTCTCAAATTTTAAAAATATAAAAAGACTAAATTAGAATTTATTATGCTTTTTTGTCTCACTATTTAAAAAATCCTATTCAGTTGAAGAAAATTCTCTGAGTATCACTACTAGCGTAAGATATTGGGATTTTCTATTAGTCAGGAGAAAGAATTTTATTTCCTTTTCCTCATTTGTTGTTCATGATGCAAATGCAATGTATGTTCCATACCGGTTTTCAAATTTTCAAAGAAACATATAGGTAACATGTGAAATTTAAGATTTTATATATTTATTTATTTTAAGTTTTTGAATTTGGGTAGAAATTTGGTAGAGCCTAGCTATTTCCTATTTTCTTTCTCTCCCAGTTATTATTGTACTAAATGTGGTCCTTATAGATCCTTTTCCTTTGTTATAATTGCATTTTTTGTTTGGAGTTTTTTTTTTTTTTTTAAAATTTTTTTTTTGGGATAATTCAATAATAATCCTATCTTGGGAGATGAGGATTTAAATTTTTTATGTTTCTGCGAGAAATAATGTCAACTAAATGAGTTATAAGGTTTTTGACAATTTTGATTTGGGCTTGATCTTGGGAATCCTTTGCTTCAATACTCAATATAGCCATACAGGTGCATGTACATAAATTTATGAGTGTCCTCTTTTTACCTTTTTTTTCCCCACAATTCCGAAGTTAATGGATTTATTTAAGGCATAAATACAATTTTTGTCTATACATTTTCACACAATTTTTACTTTGGTCCCTACTTTTTTATTTTATTGCTAGTCTCCAAAATCAAATACCGTTTCATTTTGGTCCCTACCGTTAGTTTACTAACAGAAAATAGTCTACGTAACAAACGAAATGTACTGTTTGCACAATAAATGCTGACGCGTCCATTAAAATAGTATTAAAAAATTTATTTGCCTTTTTAAAAATGCCACGTTAGCAATTTAATTTAAAAAAAAAACCACATTAGATAAAAAATTTAAAAAAAATTCTAACCTTCTTATTTTAAAAATAAAAATAAAAGAAAATAGTTAAATTATTATTATTTTTTTTTGAAAGAACACGAAGAACCTAAAACATGTGTTCTTCATTTTATTCCCCAACAAAGCTTGCCCAGAAAATTAAAATTCTATATTTTCTTTTCTTTTCTTGCATTTTCTTAGCAACCAAAACCCATAAATCACTCAGATTTACAAGATAAAAAGACATGCCTATAAAAATTTACAAAACATAGAGACATTTAACAATTACAGTAAGACATTCAACAAGATTTTCTTATGCTTTGAAACCAAACACACAAACACAAAACTCAAAGTCGATTCATCAATAAACTACACCAAAACACAAGCCAATTCTCCTTAATTTTAGATCTGGTCAGCCACTACCGATTTGAGAAAGAGAGAGAGAAGATGAGATGATAGGCGATCTGGGTCAGCCACTATCGATTTGGGTCTTTAGGTCTTCAACCATGAGATTCGGCCATGGGTCTTTGGGTCTTCAACCATGGGATTCGGCCATGGGTCTTCAGCCGTGAGTCTTTAGCCATGAATTTAGAGAAGATGATAGGCCATGGGTTTTCAGTCATGATATGGATTGGCCACGAGAGAAGAGAGAGAGAACTCGGGTTTGAGATGAGAGAAGAGAAAGAGGGATTGGGTCTCCATGATTGGAATTTCAGTGTGAGACACTCGATTTTCAAGTGCATTTTCAAAGGGCAAAATTGAGTCCTCTGAACTCGAATTGTTAGAAACCAAATATGTTTGAAACGTTGCCTAACTAATAATATATTTTGGGTTTTATAGTTTTTTTTTTTTTAAATCCCCTTTAGGTTCATGGAAGAAAACTTTAGTTTTTTTCAAAAAAAAAAAAAAAAACTTAGAAATATAATGAAAAAAAAACAACTTTTGGGTTTGTGTTCTTGTTAAAGATTTAGTTTTTTTTCAAAAATATAATAAAATAAAAGAAAGGAAAAACTTAGAAATATAATGAAAAAAAAACTTTTGGGTTTGTGTTCTTGTTAAAGATAAACTCATATCTCAATTCATATGATTTTTTGTGTTTAATTTTGTTTTTTATTTTCTTTTATTTAGTTAAAATTAATAAATTATTTTTAAAAAATTTATGTTGACATGACAATTTTAACTGCCAAATAAATTTTATTATTATTATTATTTTAATAGCCACATCAGCTTTGTATGTGTTAATAGTACACTCTGTTTGCCATATAGACTATTTTTCGTTAATGAGCTAATGGTAGGGACTAAAATGGAACTGTTTTTTATTTTGGAGACTAAGCGCAGTAAAATAAAAAAATAGAAACCAAAGTGGAAATGGGATAAAAATATAGGAACGAAAATAGTATTTCTGCCTTTATTTAATATTATTTCTGCCTTTATTTAATATTGTACTGATTGTGGTCCTTGGTTGCTTATTGCTTAGGAATTTCGAATCTTTTTCCATTATCTACAGGTTCCAACATGGTGTGTACATTTATTATTATTTTGGCTATGGTCATTGCCTACTTTGTTTTCTATTCCTCTGTGTGCTTCTTAAACTAAGGATTTCTTTTTACATGGATGGTGGATTTGTTATTTACATTTATAATACTTTTGTCTCTCGGCAATTTTGTCTGAGTAATATTATAAATACAAACTATTTTACAATATTTTTATAAATTATTGATGTATCTAATTTCTTAATGGTTTTTTTTTTTGGCAAAATTATTGGTTTTCATCTAAACTTAACATTAACATTATTTATTCATTTATCAATAACTACTCACCATATCAACAGTTTGTAAAAATTTTATATAAAAGTTTGTATCTCTAGCATTAATCTTTTAACTGTAGGCCACCCAAAATAAAAAATATAATTGTCAATTCAACCTTACCATATCAATAGTTTGTAATTTTTTTGTAAAAAAGTTTGTATATCTAGCATTAATCTTTTGATTATAGGCCACCCAAGATCAATAATATAATTGCCAATATTCAACTTTGATAAGTGATTCTAAAAAAAAAAAAAAAAAAATTGACAAGTGTTTCAATACATGGAGTATTTGATTGTAAAATCATGAAACTCAACAATCCAGTATCTTTGTTTTTTTTTTTTTATTAATCTCAGGTGGCCTATATAGTCAAACCTGGTCAATCATATAGTCAAACCTGGTATTTTTTTCATCCGATCGATTTAAATTGACTCAATTGGCTTCATTCCTAAGGGTTCTTAGTGAAAAATACAATTAGGATCTTCACAAGCCGAAATAAAGATTTTTTTTTTGGTAACAATCAAGGGCAGACAAGATATTATCATATCATCAGCAATTAATAATGCGAACAGTAGTGATGTGTTTGTTAGCGATCAAGCTGAAAGAATGGCCAAATGAATATCCACTGTTTTTCATGACCCCGTTTTGGCAGCTCTGTCTCAACTTTGATGCATTGGTGTGTAGAAGTGGAATTGAAATGTTATACCCATAAAGAGATAAAAGATAACTTAACAAATGCCTTTATGGTCCGTTTGTATTGAGAGGAAGGAAGAAGAGCAGAGTAGAACAGAGTAAATTTGGTCAAAAATTAACCTAATTTCAGCTAACTCTACTCTACTCTCCTCCTTCTCTCCTTCATCCAAATGGGCCTTAAGAGCATTGGTTTAGATAATATTTTTAGAAACATTTTATGAAAAAAAAAAGTAATTAATATTTTTTTACTGTTTTTTATATTTCTCATAAAAGTAGTATATAAGAAATATGGTTGTTGTCATGGGCATTAATGAAGCCCATATAGAATTCAGATGGCCTATTGAGAATATTGTCAAGTCCATGGTGATATCAAAAGTCTTATAATTTAACCAGCACTTTCTGTCATTTTCAATAGAAATTGAGGGTTCAAATTCTCATTTCCCGTAGTTTTACTTGTAACCGGTAACTATAAAATTATAAATAAATAAAAGTTTATCGTGACAAGGCTAGCCTAGATAGGTGAAGCTGTGGATGATATCATGGAGTATGTGTGCCTAGACAGTTCAAGGTACTACTCTTATAATGGTGTGAGAGAAAATACTAGTACACATGATGAGAAATACAATATACTATGCATGAGGAGGTCCACACGAGGAGGTATACTAGTACATTCTTCTCACATGGGAATGGATCCCACACGTGTGGTTCACCTCCATGTGAGAGAGAGGAATCATGCACCGAATGCGTGGTGTATTTTTTCAGTACACACCATATTACATCACATTTGAAATGCACTTAAATCATGAAGGAAGTCATGATTTCAATGTATTCAAGTGTGTGTATTATAAACTCTACACATAGTGTGAAACTAGGAACCAAGGGAGGAAATTAAGTGGGTTGTTCAAATGCAGCCGGAGTTTTGTCCTTGTCTGCATTATCACAAAGGAAATTCTGTTCAGTTATTCTAACATGCCTCTTTGAAGGTTTGACCCAATAATTCACTATACTTAAACTGCTCTTGTTTTTTTTTTTGCTGAATAAATTAGACTGTTTCTGGAGTTAAATAATGTGCGCTTCTGATGATATATACGTTTGTTTAACTTAAATACACTTAGGGTCACACGTTTTTTCCACTAATTGATTATGTATTATCCCTGACATTATTTGTTTAATTATAACAAAGCATATATACTTGTCCATTGCAACCTAACCACTGTTAACCTTATTAGCAATCTTACCCTATAAAGAATGTTTTATAAATGAGACTAACACCTACCCACTATCTTTCTTAAATCTGCAACTTTTAAGAATTATTTATTGATATGACCCCATAAAGAATACAGAAAAAGCCTCTCATATCAAATAACACAATTTGTATCACAATTATTTACATGGTAAACTGTGAATGATGGAGAAAAATGATGGGTTCATATAAATACGTGATACTATAAAATTTAGGCGTTGTCTGCATATTTTCTAAAATGAGTGTTGTATTAATATCATTTGGTGACAGTGATTATTATTATTATTTATTATAGACTTGTGAGCGGTAAAAAGTTTCAGTCATAATGTCCACTATAAATGAGAAAAATTATGATAACCAAAATAGTTCTTGAACAAATTCAATTACGTTGAATAAAAAAGTGAACTAAATATATATATTTAGTCCAATTTTGTGAGGAATTTGATGTTGACTTGTGTTTATTTAAACAATTTTAAATTTTTAATAATTTTAAGTTTTTCCAAATAATATTAGAATCTTAAGATCTTTTTTTTTTTTTTTTTTTGAATAATATTAAAATCTTAAGCTGGTATAAAGCAGTGATTTTGGGTATTTGAGGGTATTTTCGTTCCATCGTTTCCTGGGAAGTGCCTACACTGCCTAGGCTAGGTAGGTGCTTGCATGATTTTTTGGATAGACACAAAACTGTTATGGATTACGCATGTGTCATATTTAAATAAAAAATAAATTTTTTTTTTTTTTTAATTTAATAACATGTAGGCAGCTGCTGTCATAAGACTATAAGAGTAAACAAGAAGACAAAGTAGCTCATGCAAGTTTCGTAAGAGCATTGGTTAACTTTCAAAGATGTTGGGCGCCCGCCAGATGGGCAACTTTTGTTTGAGATCGATGAACTTTGGATTAAGCATTTTATATAGAACATGATGCGGATTTCAATAGTTTGCCACTATATTTTCCCTCAATTCTAAAAATCAATCGAGATATATATATATATATATTTATCATGTTTTATTGTCGATGCCTGACATTTGTTTCTACGATAATTTACGTGTAACATTGAGTTGAACTTGAATAATGCAGGTTTTACTAGCAGAAACGCACAGATCAGCCAACCAATTAGCACATAAGCTTTTACACATATGTATGACATGCAATACAACACGATTGAACTTAAAATAATTATGAGAAATGTTATAAACACAACTTGTTACATTATTATTGACTTGTCAAAAAAGTGGTGGAGGTGAACTTATATAGATCCATATTTTCACCATTTACAACTCGTTATTTGATAAATTACGGTAAAAATTGTGTGGTATGGAATGGAAATGAATAAAAAGAATAATTTTAGAATATTCTTCCCTTCGAATTTTAATGGAGGGAATGGAAAGTCCATTCTTTTATTTGGAAGTTTAAGTGGGAGGGAATAGAATGAGTAGGAGGGAACACTCATTCTTCTCTATTCCTTTAAAATCTCAAATTTTCATTCTCCTCGAAATTGGGAGGAATGGGAGGGAATGGAATTAGATTTAATGATTTTTTTACTAAAACTCCCAAAATACCCTTATATATTCAACTCTTTATTTTAAAATAAGGGTCTAATAGTAATATTGTCATAAAATGATTCCATTCCATTATCTCCATGTTGCTTCCAAACAGGATTATTTACATTTCATTCATTTTCATTCCTTTCCATTTCTTTATTTTAAAACATCCAATCAAGGTTACTTAATTCCATTCCATTCTATTCTTTTCTATTTCTTTTCTTTACTTAAATACATTCCATTCTATTCTATTTCTTTTCATTCTCTTATGCTTATTTCATTCTATTCCATTCCATTCCCTTATAAACTCCTAAGCGAAACCTTAATAATATTTGGCCAACATGTGAAATGAATCATCCCACCTACTAAGAAAATAATTTTTAATTCTAACTTGCTCTGACCTGCCAAACTCATACAATTCAGTCATAAACTTCCAAAGAATACCAACCCAGCGCTAACATGGACAATCAATCAGTTACCAAACCGGCGTGCGCACGTGACGTAGATATACTCTCTCTCTCTCTCTCTAGCATTATTAGTATATAGAACCCCTTGCACTCTCCCCATTCATCACCACATCACACAATCAACTTCATTCGCCCTCTGAGAGCTTAATTGCTTGCCATTTTAGTTAGCTCAATCCACAATGGCAACTAAAGTTGTCACCTTGTCTTTCATGTTCCTCCTAGCTCTAGCCACATCCACTGAAGCCTCAAAGTACCAGTTCCAAAAGCTCAAAGAAACCAACATGGTTTTCTACATGCAAGATTGGGAGACGGGTGCCAATGCCACTGCCGTCCCAGTCGCTGGCATCCCCCACAAGCGGTGGTGGATCCTTGGGTTCGGAACGATCTTTGCCACGGATGATAAGTTGACAGTAGCTATTGAAAGGAACTCATCTGAGGTTGGAAGGGCTCATGGCATTTACGTGAACTCAGCATTGGATGGCTCTGATTTGCATCTATTGATGTCATTTGTGTTCACCAACAAGGAGTACAATGGTAGCACCTTAGAAATACAAGGGGCAGACAGGTTCTACCTAAAGTATAGGGAGGTATCCGTGGTTTCAGGAACCGGGTTGTTTAGGTTGGCTCGTGGTTATGCTACTTTGGAGACTGTTTTTCTTGACATTCCCAATTCTAATGCAATCATCAGGTGGAATGTGACAGTTTTTCACTACTGAGCTGTTGGAATATTACTATGGAATAGGCGTAAAATAGAAATGGAACGGTTTGTCATATTTTTGATTTACCATAAAATAAAATGATTGTAATAATTTGTTTTGACAAGTACCTTAATGTTTAAGGAACAAAGTTTTCTTCTTGTTAATTGGTACTCGACATACTCTCCATTGTTCGTTTGGAAAGAGCTAGCTTTCAACTTTCTCAATGTCTATGGAATGTTTGTTCGATATACTGCAAGCCTAACGTTAAATAATGGCACCAAAATCATGCCCATATCATACAAATCACTCACCCTATAAACCTTTTGTTTGTTTATTTATTTATTTTTATTTTTGGCTCTTCCCCTAGAATAATCTGTTCTCATCTGGAAGAAATTACTTGGCTTTTTTGTGCAGCTACAACTGGGTGAAAGTCATTGTAAGTTAAGGGACTGTTTGATTGGAAGGATGGAGAAGTGGGAAGATAGAAAATAGTGAGAGGATAAAAAAGATTTAATTTTCCCTTGATACGTGTTTAATTGGAAAGATGGATTTTTTTTTTTTTTTTTTTTTAATTTGGTTATGGAAAAAAGTGGGAGAATAGAAAATGTAATTTATATAAATTTACTATTATGTCTTTAGTATATAATATGTAAAAAATAATTTCTTTGTACTCATTAAAGAAGAAGAAAATATTAATTATTAATAATTAAAATTAACAAAATAACATTATATGCAATATAATATATTAATAATTATTTTTGTACTCATATTATTTTCTTTTATTATTATATATAATATAATATATTATATATGATATATTAGTGGCTCAAAAAAAAAAAAATGGCAAAGAAATAACAAACCTGGAGCTAGACATATTGTTGTTTGATTGTTTCACGTGGTTGTGGTTGTGCTTGTGCAAAAAAAAACAAAAGAGAAGCGATTGGGAGAGAGATATCAGATGTATTTCACATGTTGTAGGAGTGTAGGTGAGACTTAAATTGGGGCAATTTGGTAATGGGCAAGTAACAAGCTTTCCATGCTTGTTTTCTCTCCAAATTGGAGAGAGAGATTTTTTGTAGGCCTGGGTGGAAAATGCCTGGGCCCTACTAAAAAATTTCCTCTCCTTCTTTCCTTGCCAAACAACATCCACTTCTATTTTCTCCCCTATTTTCTCTCATTTATTTTCCATCCACCATTTTTCACCTCCAACCAAACATACCCTAAGCGATTTCTTGGGTTTTTCTTTTATTTATTTTATATATAGTGTATAAGAGACATGGATATTGGAAATATAACCACTTTACCTTTAAAGTCATGGTTATTAGAGTAGTTGAATAGCATGAGTATGAAGCAATGATCAAAAAGATATTTTGACAGTATGAGTTTGAGTTGTGTATTAATTATTTTCTAGTTTCACCCAGAGTTTGTTATTGAGTTAAGAACAATTCACCTCCCTGATATAACAAAATCAACAATAACAAACAACAATTCCAAAGTTTCTATTAAAGAGAATTTCATATGAAATTGTATATTTGACTATAATTTAGGCCCTTGATATATAGACAATGAAGAGTTGAACTCTTCATTTGATTTGGTACATTTTTTTATTGATAGAGAATATTTTCACCATCCCAAAATTTTTTCTAACACCTTAGAGTCTTCGGTCACCAAAAGCATCTTTGGTTTTCGAAAGAGTCTTCGGTCTCTGAAAGAGTTTTCGATCACCGAAAGTATCTTTGGCCATTGAAGGGTCTTCGGCCACTAAAGGGTCTTTGGCCATTGAAGGATATTTTGCCTCTAAAGGTGTCGTTGGTCACCAACATGTTAGTCACCTTGTTTGCCTAATCAATGCTCTGTTTGAGTCATCAGGATTATAGACGTCGTCAGTCTCCTAAGGGATCATCATGCCTCCCACACCTTAGGGGACTTGAGAAAGACAACATGACTCCTCTGTCTCCTTGTGGTGCCAATGATCATCATCATATCCACAACTACGTATACTTAGTTCCACGCCATTTGCATATCCTACACTCTTATGTCTCCATATGGAAAGAAATTGCACACCAGCTCAAAGATCTTTTTACATATTCATATCCTCAAAATATGAGAAACTTGGCCCAAAGATCTCGAAACATTAACTCTATATCTTCCCTACAAGGGAAGATCCTATGTTTATGGGATCTTGGTCAGCCCTATACCACTATATAAGCACAAAAACTCATCTTCTCCAAGGTACATAGAATTTCCTAGCTCTGATACTTTAAGTTATTAGGGATCATTTAGTCACTGACTTAACCTTCAGAGGGCCTTTTGCTGACTCCTTACTAGTGCTCTCTTTAAGTTCTTCACCTTTCATTCTTCAACTACACCACCCGTGATCTCTTTAAGTTTTTCACCATTTATTCTTCAGGTTCTTCACCTTTTGTTCTTTAGCCACCCCCATGTCACTACGTGTCTAGACGATCAATTCACTGATGATTTTTCTACATCATCATTTACTATCAAGGATTTTTTGATTAATTCATAATTTTTCAAAAAATAGTTATTTACTTATCAAAACATTACTTTCATGGGTTATGATCTAACATAAAATAAAATAAAATCATTGCTTGATCTTGATCTCACACACATGTTGTGCCACAAGCCATCCATAAGCATTTGTCCATGTTCTACAGCCACTTTCTATAAATTCTCTCAAGTATTTTATTGTAGGTGTTGGTATTACTTTCCTTCCTTCCATATCACAATCTACAACATATATATTTAATTTTAACAAGAAACATAAAATTAAGGAACTTTTTATGGAGATGATAATAGAAACATTGTGTTTGCACCTTGCAAATGCTAAGAGGCAAGGTCAAGATAGTACCATAGTCCTGTACCCTTCCCCCTACCCACCATCATGTCTATCCCCCTTACTCATCATAGTGTATGTGGACGATGTCTTCAAATTGATCTCATATCTCACTCTTTGCCTTCTTGGTGATTGATGGCCAAATCATTGTTAGGAAGGACCATGACTGGGTTTATTCTAATTAAGACAAGACATGATGCTGCCATGATCTTTAGTCCAAAGAAAACTTACAACCATTTTCCACAAAAGACACCAAATGATGACGTAGTTGATCACTAGGTTGACCTCAGTCCATAAGCACCTATAAAGAAAGAGAAAAACATCAAAAGAGTAGTCATGCATTTTTTGGCGGGGTCTCTTTGATACTTAAGTTAATAGGGTTTCCTATAAGTTCTGAAAATAAGTATCTTTTTTTTTTTTGGTTTGGCTAAAGATTGCTCATATTTTTCCTTGTAAATCGCTTTTCATTCATTCTCATCACATGAAAGATTCACTCTGTGATTCCATTATGAGGTTTGAAATTTGAATCTTGGCGTGTCATCTAACTTTTATAGATACTATCCTGTTAGAGTAGTGGTTTTGTCTCGAAAATTCCGATTACCAATTAGGGTTTAAATGCTTTTCTATATGGAGAACTCATAAGCCTTTCTTTCTTACTTGTTAGAGTGAAAACTGACTTATTTGAGTTTGTCACTTTCACGAATGGCTGAGTTGCCTCCATCTTGATGCCAAGCTACTCACTAGCCAAGGCTGAGGTTCTATGTTATTATCTCTCTTTTTGAGGTGCCACTTCAACACCATGCTTATCAAAAGTGGTTAACTTGGTTTCGAAAAATGCTACGACCACAATTTTTGCTACAACTTGCTCACGTGGCAAGTCGTGAGAAGTACAAGTGATGGGTCCACAACTCCACCACTCACGACATGCCACGTGAACAAGTTGTGAAAAAAGCTGTGGTAAAAGTTGTGGTCTTAGCTTAGCATTACTCCTTGGTTCATTGCCACATATTCATAATTCTTCATCCATGATGCATCTATATATGATTCTTAAGCTCACCATGCATACTTTAATGAATTGTATTTTAGACTACCAAAGACAACTTTATTGAGATGATACTAAGTCAAAGCAACATATCTTAGTGTTGGAAAAACACAGTTTGTATTGTATACAAAACATATGTAGTAGAAAATTAACGGATCTATTTCATTCGCAATTGATAACATATATGAATTTAAGAATAAGAGAGCGTACCTAGGTGCGGTGAAATTCAAAACTAAAGATTAAAAGTACTTGGGAACACTTTTAATCTTCACTTCAATTTCATTTTTGATCAAGAAGTGTGATCTCTCATTCAGTTTACACATATGTGTTCAAGGGAGAATAAGAGAGTGGCTCACACTCACATACACACCATTTCATGCATCATATGCATCACCAAAATTCTGCATATTTCTCTCCTTATATATAATTGATTATCTAATTGGGTTAGCCTTTTAGGCCATTCTAATTGGGTTTTAGTATGTGGCTTAGAGTGGGACCAAAAGGGACAAATAAGACACTAGCTCTAATAGGTTTTGGGTTTTTTTGTCGACTCTTGACAAACGCAAAATTACCAATAATTATATTTAATACTACTATATAAATATAATTGCATTGTAGGCCTTATTAATAAATTATATCTCAAGACTTTATTATATATCCAACCTCTTCTTTAAAATATTCGTAGTAATACATAGTCATAAATGTTGATTGCTGTTGATACCGTATTTTGTTCACCATTGATTTGCATGACACAACCCGTTTGGACATTGGAACACCCAAAATGCCTTTCTTAGTTAAAATGACCAAAATACCCTTAGTCAAACTTGGGTTGATCGAAAGTCAAAAAAGTCAAAATCTCCTCAAAACAGTACCTTTCATAGTTTTACATCAAATTTGAGCTCCTTGAAGACTTTTAACAATTTTGATCAAGTTTGACCCAAAGATGACTCCTAGTGGGCCCAAGAAACCCTAATTTTGATCCGGCCGTCAGAATGGGTTGAAACTAACACTATTGTGAAGATTATCAAATTCTTGGTCCAACGACTATTCATGGGTCAAAATCGGAGTTAGAACAGCTGAGATATCATGAAAACCAGGTTAACGCATCGATCGATGCACCACTAACTTTCGGAAGCCATAACTTTTGATCTGACTGTTGGATTTTCAAGTTCCATACCTTTTCAGAAACAGGAAGTCAATATCTTTTCAAGGGTGTCAAGATCAACCTGATCCGAGACCTTTTAAAGGTAGCGGCCCTACAAGGGCCGCCGCCTCACAAAGCGTGCTAGGGCTATAAAAGGCCCTAGGCACCCTTTAGAACCCAAAAAAAAATCAAAAAAAATCAAAAAATCAAAAATCAAAAATCAAAACCTCTTGATTTTTCCTTCTTCACCAAAAATACAAGGTATTGTTCTTATAACTAATCTTCTTCTTCTTGGTTCTACACCTTGGGTTTGGGGTTTAGGGGTGTGGATATAACTTTTTAGCTACTATTAACACCCCTAACTTTCTATCTTTTTCTTCTAGCATTTATCTTGCTTTTTTTTTGCTTGAATAGCATGATTTATTACTTTCATTAGCATGCTTCTTGCTTTATTTGTGCTTCTAGCTTAAATCTCCTTGCTTTTTATGCCTTATGCCATGTTTCATGCTTAGATTTACATCCTTACATGCTTATATGTTTAGATCTACATGCTTTATACCTTATGCCATGTTTTCCTATGCTCTGTTCCTTTTTTGTTCTATGTTGATGTTAGGGTTATATGTTTACATGCTTGTATGATGTTGTTAGCCATGCCTTGCTTGGATTTATGTGTTTATATGTTTATTTCCATACTATATGATTAGATCTGTGTCTTCACATGCTTATATGCTTAGATTCATGTTCTTCCATGCTTATGTTCCATATTTCTACATATTCACATGCATGTTTCTATGCCTATATGTCTAGATCTATGTTTTCACATGCCTATGTGCTTGGATCTATGTTCCCTACATGCTTTATACTATCTTCCATGTGCTTATGCGCTCCATGCCATGTTTGTGTGCCTAAATCTAGGCTATGTTTGTTATGCCATGTGCTATTGTAGCCATTTTGCTACTTTGTCTTTCTTTCTTGTCTTTTGGCCTAATGGTTAGGACTCGATCTAGACCCTATGGTCTTTGTCATTATCCATACACCAAGGCCCATATTAAAGGGTTTGGATCACCCTATTTGCATGTCTACGCTTGCTTGCTTCTATGCTTTATGCTTGTGCTAGCCTCTCTTGTTCTAGGCTTTGCCATGAATGACGCCCTCTACGAGCTTTATTTTGTTTGGTTACATTTGACACCCATAAGGCCTTGTTTAGGTGTAACCATTTGGGATGCGTTTCCGGATGCCAGGTTGCTCCGTGCGTACGTTTCCCTTTTCTGCTCCATGCGATGCTATGCTTGTCATGCTTGTTTGTGCCACTTGTTGTCTTTCTTTGCATCTTTACACACTTGCTTACATGTTCATGCATGAGTCTTACTTGCCAGTGTGTCGTCCATACTTCAACACAATGAAGCTATGGATATTTGATCCAAACCTACATTTGTCTCCTGTGGACACCACCTTTTGTTTGTCTTTTTGCTTGTTTGTCTTCTTTCTTATTTGCTTGCTTTCCTGTTTGTTTGTTTATCTTGTGGCTCATCATGTCTCCTACCATATGCTATGCTTGCCATGTCTACCATGCCTATTTGCTTTATGCCTCTTTCACAGGCTTTTTACATCTTTTTCCTTCCATTACTTGTCTGCTAGTTTCTTGTCTTTGCCTTTACATGTACACACATAGAGCGAGGACACGTGGAGTTAGGGCATGGTCTCCCAAGCGCAAGCAAGAAGGGCGAGGATGCACACATGTAGATATAAGCCAAACGGCTATGTTTAATAGATTTAGGGGTCTAGCGTTTCCTTTTTGGTTATGTACTCTTTTAAACCCTCTTCCTTCTTCCCTCATTTCTCTCTTAGATAGGTTGTATTAGGTATATCATGTCATGTACCATTCGTCCTCATCTCTAGAGTATGGCTATATTTTGGCCCATACTCTAGGGATATAGGCATTTACTTCTCTGTTTTGTGTGCTTGCATTGTGCATAATTTATGTGTGTGTGTGTGTGTGTGTGTGTGTGTGTGTGTGTGTGTGTGTGTGTGTGTGTGTGTGTGTGTGTGTGTGTGTGTGTGTGTGTGTGTGTGTGTATACCGGCTTGCCCCTTCTCGATGTGATTGTCACCGTCCATGTCACCTAAGGCAAAACGATGCCTAATTTCCACCACGAAAGTAAGGTGATATGTCGCCGGATTTTCGCTGTAAAAATTTAGTACTTTGCTCGAATGCCTTAGGAAAGTATAGATTGGGACACCTATGCAAAAGCCAAACCTTAAAGCCCTCATGCATGCGAAACCCCGAAAGCCAATGCCAAAATCATGGTTTTTACTGCCAATCTTCGAAAATTAAGATTTTATCAAAACAAAGGACTATCATTAGACAGGCATTGTGGGGTGCCTAACATCTTCCCTACACGTAACCAAACTTCCGAACTCAAGAATTAAGATTTTTTGCCATCCACATTTGATTAGGAAAAATGTCCTTTTTCTTAGCCTAGGATTGGTAATAAAATCAACTAGAAACAGGTGACCAATCACACCTTAAAAAAACCCAATGATTGGTGGCGACTTCATTTATCTTTGAAAATTCCCTTAAAATTTAGCCAAGATTCTTGCCACACCACCAAAGGTAGACAAATACCTTCCTCCACTGAGAGAGAGAACACCGGAAGCACCGCGCGAATCACACACTGATCATAGAGAGGGGCCTTCAATGGGCCCTCCGCGCATGGAAGCGTTGCCATGGCTGGTGGTCGAATGAAGGCCTGACGGTAGTTTTCCATTCCTACCGAGGTTGAGCGTCGACAATTTCCATTTTGAAGATTACTACATCTTAATCCTTGAGTACCTGGTTTAATCTTTTTAGTTATTCATCATATATTTTTGAAATCCAATTTCATAAATATCTATTTTAGTAACTTCTTACTAAAGTAGTTAGGCCTAACATTCTGAATAATTAAACCCATTAAACTTATCTCAAGGGAATATTTTATCTTTTTTAAGAGATTATGAATTCCATCTTGAGAATATATGTTCCTTCAACATTAAATGTGGCTACCCAACATATTGAGGTTTTGATCGTGACTTTAGATCCCACTCCTGATATATCAAAGCAACTTACACTTCATGATCAGGTTTATTATTCTCTCAGGATTAAGAATTGATGTAAATAGAAGTCGTGAGATTTATTATTCATTTGACAGTTTAGTAGAATAATAAATCTCATAATGGTCTAGTTCAATATGTCTTAACACTTAAAACATATCAACATATCAACTAAAAGTCTTTACTTTCATGATTAAGACAAATCATCTTCGTTGATATATTATAGTCTTCGTAGATGAAATGCCCAATTTCATTACTAACTACGAATTAAAATTATGAGTTTATAAAGAACTTGTTATTTATATCTTCTGTGACTAAATCATATAAATCATTTACTATGTATCTCATGGACTATATGATAATGTCTAAATATTTATGTTACCATTTTTTAGATAATAATAAAAAAAATTTATTAATCACAACATAATATCATATATAATGTTAGGGACATGTAGTTCGCATGGCGAGTTGTAAGTGGTAGAGGTGTGTTACTATTACACCTCTACCACTTATAACTCGCCATGCAGTCTACGTGTTCCTAGCATTACTTATAGTCTAGTGATCACCTGATTTATGAAAAATGCTAAGACCACAACTTTTGTCACAACTTACTCATGTGGCAAGTTGTAAATGCAAGTGGAGTAAAAGTGGTGGGTCACAACTCCACCACTCATAACTTACCATGTGGCAAAATTGTGTTATAATCTTATCATTACTCGGTTGAGAAAGTACTTTTGGCTCTCCCCACAAGGGACAGTTCGGGTTCAACATCCTCCCGAGCAATAGGTCCCACCTCCTATACATGAAAACTTAAGATTTCCATCCAAAAACCAACTTGAATCATCTCATGAACACTAAACCTAACCCTAATTGGGTTCTCAACAAAACAACTCCAAAAAGTAGTAAATTTTATTTGGTGGCTTAAAATTATATTACATGACAATACATAGATAAAATAAGTGACATGAGGAAGGATAATGAAATTTAGAATAGCATGCTGAACGTTAACTTATTTAGACAAGAGAAAATAAATTTAGTTTAGACTTTATTCTAAATTCGGGTTGGGATTATGTTTTGAAAGACAGTAGACTCCATTACGAAATTATGGGACTCCTTGGAATTTTCAGCCTTCTTCTCAAAAAAAAAAAAAGGGATTCCTTTAGTCAATCTAGAGTTTTGGGCTTGCTAAAATATGAAGGTCATTTTTTAAAATTCCAGGCCTGATCGAAAACAATTGAAAGCAGTAAGTGGTGCTATATTGTTGTGGAGAGAGATCATTAAGTGGCCCCAAAAAAAATAAAAAAAAAATGCGGTGGGTTTAGTTAAAAGTGAACAAGTTCTTCTTTCACTAACAAGTGACCCAATTAGGCAGAACCCAATAAGATTGGGCTTTAAAAATTCCGATCCATTTTTTTTAGTAAAACAAGAATAATAATCTTTTTTGGTGCTTAATTATAAAGTGACAATGTATCTACATTTATGATATCCTTGATCTCCGAGTCTCTCAATCTACTCGGGCTCTAGCTCAACCCAATTTCGCACCCCACAGAATTCACGCTTAATTTGCAGAGAGGTTTTAGGTTTTTTTCTTTTTGGATTTGATTGTTTGAGGTTGAGGTTGAAGGTGGAGAAGTGGAGCTGATGAAGTTGATTTTTATTTTTAATTGAGTGCAGAAGATGTTTGAAAATTTTTGGTATGTTTTCTCTCTCTGACTGTTGAACTTCGGAAATTATTTTGAACATATATATGGTGTGTTCACTAGAATTAATCACTACCTAATGGAGTAAGTTCATTCTGAAAATCAGACTACTTCAGATGTATTGCATGCTCTTTTTTTATATCTAGATTCAAATCAAATCTCTCTCCTTGAAACTATCAAACTATCATTGTTCATAGATTATAACAATTTGATAGATATTTAAAATATATATTTATTGAAATGGACATATTCTGTTTCTAGATTGGTAGGTTAATAAAAAGAAGGAAGATGAAGCACCATAAAATAAATATGTCATTCTCACTTGAACCCACAAATAAAAAACCAACAACCCATTTTTTCAATGGATAACGAGGCATCCGCGTGGACTCGTTTATCGACTAGTCTTCAAGTCAAGCCAATAAACCAAATGCAATATATATATATATATATATATATAAACAGCCAAATATTTGAACAAAGAAGTTTAGAATGCACTAACTCGGAAGGTCTCTCCTTGCGTAACATTTAACATAACATATCCCATAGCCAACTCCAAGGCCTATCTCTCTCACTTTCCAAAATGAAGCCCTTCAAAAACCGGTTCATTTTCTTCTACTGCTTTGTCAATACTCTTATTTTCATTACCTTATTAGCCCATGCAGCCTAGTGGTGACTCCAAGAATTTTGTCCAGGGTGTTCCTATTCCACTTTGAAAAAATTTTGGGTCATTTCGGTCTATTTCGGGTGTTTTGAGATGTTTCAGTAAATATCGGCCGAAATTCAAGATTTTGCCTTAAAAAAAAAAAAAAAAAAAAACTTAAAACCAAAACAAATTTGCATTCTATACACCAAAAAACCTCAAAAGGAAAAAAAAGAAAAAATGAAAAGAAAAGAAATGAATAAAGGTACCTGTACAATAAACTATAAGTTCATTTGAAATATTAATAAAATTATTAATTATTATTGTTTAGTTGTTTCATAAATTTGTTTGTCTTTTATAAACTATAATTTGTTGTATTGTTGTTTCATTAATTATTAAATTATTAATTATTGTTTAACCTAACATAATTTAATTTGTTTATCTTTTATAATGTATTAGTTAATTAAATTATTAATTATTGATGTTTAGTTGCTTCATTGATCACAAGCACAAGCCTCATGCCTGATGCAGTGATGCCCCCAATCACAATAGCTAGTTGCCAATCAGAAAATTTCACAATCATAGATTCACAAATCATAATACACGTTATACTAAAAGACAATCAATATCTCACCAACACACTGATCAACACCAACGGATAAGATTTAGATAAAGCCAAATTCAAATTTCAAAAAGACAAAAAACAGGCAAAAAGCAAAATATTAATAAAGCTATTCGGCCAACCATTAGCCAATTAGAAACTTACAGTTCAAAAGAGAGAGAGAATTACTGAGTTAGACTATTAAAGAATAAAGAGAGAAAGACTAAATCATTTATTTCATTTCATTTTCATAGTTTTTCATTTCAGTGAGTAGTGAGATAAAGAGAGAGAGAGTGAGTGAGAGACTAAGAGAGAGTAAGAGAGAAAAAGAGAGCGAAATACCTTGAGGGAGGAAGCACCAAGCACTGAGCACCAGAGCAGAGTGATTTGCGATCTACAATCTACGATGTGCGATCTATGATCTATGAGTTGTGATGAGGGGTGAGTGACGACAACGAGGGGTGAGCAAGCGTACGACGTTGACGACGAGCGAGCTACGACGACGATGAGCGACTGCGATTGCAAAAGACGAGTGACGGGTGACGTGACCGTGGGTTTAGTTTACTCTGTATTGGGATTTGGTTTTGGTTTGCTCTATATTAGGGTTTTTTTTTTTTTTTTTTTTTGATAAACACCTCTGTGAGTTTGTTTTGCTTTTGCTCTGTATAGGCTGTATTGGAGTTTGGTTTTCTTTGCTAGTGACGTGACTGTGGGTTTGATTTCTGATTCTTTTTTTTTTTTTTGAGAATCCGTGGGTTTGCTTTGCTACCATTGTGATCTGTTGCCTGTTGGGCTTGCTGTGGGCTTGGCTTTGTTACAAATTTTTTTTTCCTTCAAATTTTAGTTCAAATTTTTTTTTTGGGCATTTTTTTTTTGCTTGAAAGTAGAACAGATATATATATATATATATATATATATATATATATATATATATATATTAATTTGAGGGTGTTCTTAATTTTGTGATTGAAGGTGTTCCTAATAAAGATTAAATATAATTTTTAAATTTTTTTTTTTTTTTTAGGTTGTTCCTAGAAACACCCTAAGCTGTATGTGGCACTGCCACTGATGCAGCCAGATTTGATATTAAAAACAATTGCAACATCACAAGTTGGGCTGCAGCTATGCCTGGTGGTGGCAGGCAGATTAACCCAGGTGGAACCTAGAGCCTCGAAGTTAGGCCTAACTCAGCAAGGGGTAATGGTTGCATTTAGGCCCGAACTGAGTGTAGTTTCAATGGATTCGGGGTTGGTACATGTCAAACTAGTGACTGTGGTGGGCTTTTTCAATGCCAAGGCAGTGGATATGGTGCAACCCCACACACCATCGCCGAATTTACATTAGGCCAATTTGAAAATTTGGATTTCTATGACATCTCTCTTGTTTATAGGTTTAATGTTCCTATGGTTTTCAACCCTACGTCTCTTAAGTGCACAGGCATAGACTGTACAGGTGATCTCAATGGGAATTGCCCAACTGAGTTGAAAGCTTTGGGCGGGTGTAACAAACCTTGTACTGTATTCAAGACCAAGGAATATTGCAATGCTGGTTCTGCAGACTGTAAAGCTACATATTAATTCCATGTTTCTCAAGGGTGGGTGCCCAGGTGCATATAGTTTTCCTCTGGATGATAAACTAAGGGAATAACTATGACGTAGTGTTCTGCCCTCTTGGTTCCCTATAGTGTTGAGGCATACAGCTAGTAGCTAGCTTGTTTACAAAGAAGTGGTGTAATCAAAGCTCTGAAGCTTTGTGAACATATGCATAATTATAGTGTGGCGCAAATGCTCTAATATATATGTGTTCACTCTGACATTGTAAGTTGTAACAATATATCTATGAAAGTTTGTGCCCCATAAAAACAAGATTTCTATGAAAGATGGAAGACATTAACGTTCATAAAAAATTAAAAAAAAAAAAAAAATTTTATGATAAAATTTCATTTTAAATCTTCTAATTTAAGAGTTATAACAAATTAAACCTTATAATTTCAAAAAGTAACTAATTGAATTAAAGTTTTGAAAAGTAATAAATTAAACACTACAATAAATAAATAAAATAAAAAATTGATGGGCTTAACGGACTTATTACCCAATAACTCATGGTACTTGCAAAATAAATTGAACTTGAACATTTCCCCAAAGCCCACTTTGTGTAAATATGGACTGTAATTGAGGGAAACTATTTCATGGATAATGAAAGAGATAAAATATGGGTTGTGAGCTTGAATCTTGAAATAAGAGAAAATAGGGTTGTAAGCCCAATAGCAATATGTGAAGTGAGAGAAAAGCCCACACCATGAAGTAAAATTTGTGGTTTGTGAAGCCCATATTGTGAGGAAAATTTTGAGTTGCGATTCATGAGATGATTAGTCTCTTATGATTAGGCTTCACAAGAGACGTAGATAATAATTTGTGGTAAAAAAATTTTAAATGTTTTAATTGAAAACAATAAAAAGTGCCAACTAATTGAGTTACAAGCTTCTTGGCCATCCAAAAAGGGGCTTGGGTATTGGAGTAATTGGACTCATCAACCAACTCATATTTTTTATGGTATTGTAGTTATTTTGTTAGGTAAATTTCAATTTAAACACTATAATTTAGGGATAATCCAAATTAAAAATCCTAAACTTTAGAAATGAAACAAATTAAACCTTGGAACAAATGAAACAAATTAAACAAATTCAAAAAAGAAATTGTTACGAAGGTGTAGAGTAAAATCGTTGCAAACGATAACGATTTTCAATGCCTTATTAGCCCATGCAATTTGATATAAAAAACAATTGCAACAGCACAATTTGGGCCGGAGTTGTGCTTGGTGGTGGCAGGCAGAATTACCCAGGTGGAACCTAGACCCTCGAATTTTGGCCTAACTCAACAAATGGGTGGTTTTCGCATTTAGGCCCGAATTGGGTGCAGTTTCAATGCGTCTGTGCATGGCAGTTGTCAAACCAGTGACTGTGGTGGGTTTCTTCAATGCCAAACCTATGGTGCTCCCCCAAACACCCTTGCCAAATACTCACCACGCCAATCTCATCAAAACATGTATTAATTTCTATGACATCTCTCTTGTTGATGGGTTTAATGTTCCTATTGATTTTAGCCCAACCTCTAATGGGTGCACCAGAGGAATAAGGATGTACAACTGATATTAATGGGCAGTGCCCAACTAAATTGAAAACTCCTAGAGAGTACTGTAAATACCCTTGTACCATTTTCAAAACCAATGAATATTGTTACAATTGTGGAAGTTGTGGATCTACAAATTTTTCCAAAATTTTCAAGAATCTGTGCCCAGATGCTTACAATTACCCTATGGATGATGCAACAAGCACATTTATGTGCAATAGTGGGACTAACTATGAGGTTGTGTTCTGCCCTTGAAGCAGCTCTTTCCTTCGGCAAAACAGACACATCACTAGTAGCTAGTATGTAATAAAAGCTTGAGGGCTTGTGAGCACATGTAGTATTGTGCATACCATATTATAGGTTGCTATAAAATTATTGATATCTTCCCTTGAAGAAGTTCATTCTTCTGATAAGAGGCATAGAACTATCAACCAACAGTATTAATAACTGGGGTAAGAATTTATAAAAGCTTGAGGGCCTTTTAGCAAATGCAGCACTATGCATGTTGTATTTTTACATATTCACGTGAGGCTGTAGCAAAGCTTCTATGATGGAAGATATTAACGTATAATGTTTATAACCTCCTTAATTTTTTTCTTTGGTAAATGAAGAAATTATTTTGCAGCTTAACCTAGTAGTGCGTTATTTGATTTACTACCATGTGTTTGCAAGTTGCAACTCCCTATGTTTGTGATATTCTTTTTTTGATTCTTTGGTTGATGGTACATAACGTAACTATTGGGAATAGGAGGTAATAAATGAGCCTGAAACTTGTGTTGTGGACACACATACACCTTACAAAGGAGCAAACCTATATAGATTTATTTATTTAGCTTGTTTAACCTATATAGACTTAACCACCATCTTTCTAAATATACGTATCATAGTTGCTTTCACCTATTGTTATTAAACTTTGCTTGTGTTAAATATAAGGTTAAATATTCTTTCACATTTTGTTCAAATCTATTATTTCACACATATATTTATGATTGATGCATACATATTTAGATTTAAATACATACTATACTAATCATAGCTTATCACCTTAATAATAAGTTATGTAAAAAAAAAAAATTTATGTCTTTTAACATTTGCTTTAAATCATGTACTATCATTGAAGAATTAAAAAAAAAAAAAAAAATTTATTTGACCATCATTAGTATTTTTTATTATTATGAAAAGTAGTCCATTTTATTTTGATGAGGGTAAAAACATTAAATCTTAAGACACTAAATGCTCAATGATACACGTTGAGTTAGACCATGGGCAACTTTGTTATCATCCCGTAGAACAAAAGAAAATTTGAAATCACTAAACCTCTATGCTTGTACCAAGGACCCTGCGATGATGTTAGAGATACTAGATGGTGGAGTGGTTGAACCAAGAAGGGAGTGAAAAACCACCAGTGAATCACCTTCAAAAATTGCAGTTCTAATGACCATCTACCAAGCAAACCGCATTATAACTCAGATCCCCACTTATCTCAGATTTTCAAAAATAGCTCCATCAACATTAACATTGTACCATGGAGGGTGAGGAAGAGACCATCTCATAGAGGATACTGGTTGTGTTTGCTTGACTCTTAAATTAGCAACTTGAAACTCGTCCAAATAGCTAGTCCTTAGTCCAATAAGCAATAAGGGAAGCTGACTTACGAGTTCTGCCTGTCCTAATTTCATTCTGTAAAGTTGTGATTTACAACTATGCTTTATGTTAGTTTTATTCCATGACAAAATGTGTTGTGATTGATTTAATTTATTTCCTTGTATTTTGTTGGATTTTATTGTATTGGGTTTAGTATGAAATTAGTGAAGACTCAAGCTAAAATGAAGAATCTGTGGATTTCGTGAGAAGCTTGCAAAAAGCTAACCTGTGAAAGAGCCTTGTGAGGAGCACATGACTAGAAGTTGAAGAGTTGTGCCAAGCTGTCGTTTTCGCGAGTGTCTTGTGGGTAAGGCTTTCTCGCGAGATAGTCGCGAAACATTCTGCTTGGAGGATTTTAAAGAGTGACTTTCTTACTTTTCACTTATACTATATATATTTTCATTACCCACAAATGTAGAAGAGGCCAATTCAGAGAGAAAAATTCCAGATAGGATTTTTACAACACACACACCCATCTTTTTGAGAGAGAGAGCTACTCATCCTTAGTGAGAAATCATTGTAGCCTATTCTCCATCTCTCTCCCATTGTCATAACTTAAGAAGAGATTTGTACCTAAACACAACCCACATCTATTCAGAGTGTAGAGAGTGTTTTGGAGTTTGGAAAGCTTTGGGGATTTGCTAAAAGAAGCCGGTGAGGCTTGGTGGATGCAATCAGGCGTATTGCGGGATTTGGAAAACTAGACAAGACAGGCGTATTGCGGGATTTGGAAAACTAGACAAGACATGGTTCCGAGAAGCATTGTTGGAGTAGGAGCTTGGAGGGCTTAGGTACATCGGGTAGATTAGGCTTAGGGTCTCTTGCTAAATCATGTATCCCAACTAATTGTCTAGTGGATCGATTACCGCTTGGAGGGCGGCGGTGAGGTTTTTTGCCGAATTCTTTGGTTTCCTCTTCGATAACATATCGGTGTGTTATCTTATGTTTGCATTCTTTCTTCCCTTACTCTTGTGCTTTACTTTTATTATTGGTTGTTTATGTTTATGCACTAGAGTAGTATCAGTTGTTTGCGCTTCATTTATTCTTGTTTCCGCACTTAGATAAGTTAGAGTAAAATCAACCGAGCTGTAATCTTTTAATTTGGGGGTCAAAACAGCTCTTGTGTTTTCAACACATTTTCGAACTTTCATATTCCTATTGGTCCAAATCCCCCATACCATCATGAGCAACTGGGATTGGGCCAGAGCTTGATTTGTCATCTGCTTCGCAGTCCGAGCATACCATACAAGATCCATAAACTCATGTATCTCTACCAAATTGGTCTCTAACTCCAGGTCTGAAGCTAACCATACCTCTTTAGCTCGTTTACAGTGCCAAAATAAATGGCCAGAGGACTCCACTGCTACACCACACTCCTCACAGGTATTATCTTAATTTATTTGCCGATGAAAGAGCTTGATTAATATGCTTAATGACCATCATTGGTATTTATTGCATTATGAGCTTGATATACTAAAATATCCAAATTTTTAGAATATATATATTACGGGCTTTATGGACTCATTATCCAATAACTCAGGCTACTTGCTAAATTAAATGAACTAGAACATTTCCCAAAAGTCCACTTTGTGTAAATATGTACTGTAACTGTGGGGATCCATTTCATGGGGTAGAAAGAAAGTGGGCCTGAATCATGAGATAAGAGGAAAGTAGGGCTCTGAGCCCATAGCATTACGTGAAGTGAGAAGGAAAATTTTGAGTTGCGGTTCGTGATTTGAGTGGGCCCCACAAGAAAAATCTCAACACATGTTAATGCATTCAAGGAGTGGCTGGGGTCCAATTAAAAAAAAAAAGAGTAGCTTCGGTATTAGACTCGTGACTCGTCAACCAATATTCATATTTTTATGACATCTATAATTACTATTTAAAGAACTTTTTAGATTCTTACTCTTGTTTGTCCAAATTACCTTTAAATTTCTATTGTTTAGAAAGTTTACATAATACAGTTAGATATGTAAAATTATTAATTTTAACACTTCTAAATTTTAGATAAATTAAAAAAAAAAAAACACCCCTCCACTTTTCTTTCAAATTAAAAAAAATAATAATAAAACAACTTAAAAAAACCAATAAACAGTTTTTATTTTTATTTTTTTAAAATCCATTTAAAAAAAAAGAGTTAACAATCACTCAAAACTCAATTAAGAAGATTTGAACATACCACTTGTTTTTAATAAATTTCATTATATTGTTTTATCTTTCCCTTTGTCTTTCTTTTTGTTTCTCTTTCTTTAATTGTTCTGCCCTCAAAACTTTCATAACAGCTCTGCATATTTAAATTAATCTCTCATATTATAGATTTATTTTATTTTAATGAAAAATTATAATACTAAACTAAAAATAAATAAATAAAAGAGTCTCATTGCACGTGTAAAGTGCGTGTAATAACTAATGAAGCTAGTTGTACTAATTTTTTGGAGAATAAATTTTGACTTTTTTGTTTTGTTGAGAAGAATGGTAAATTTCAGCTAAAACAATATAATGTAAGGACAATCTAAATTAAACCTTATAGTTTAAGAAGTTCTAAATTAAACTCTAAATCTCAAATTTCAACTTTTGAAAAGTAACAAAAAAAACCTTGGAGCTTGAAATGGGATAACAACATTAACTAAATTTTAACATCGAAAGTGAGAGAGTAGAAAAGAAAAAAGAAATTAAAAAGAGAAGTGAGAATACTGGATGAGAGAGAGAGAGATAAAAGGCGTTTGCAAGATAAGATCATGAGAGTTTATTAGTATAAATTACACAATAGCTCCATAATAATAATAATAGACCTTGCAAAATTATATGGAGTAAAAATGGTGATTGTCAACCTTCATTCAGATGCAAAGAGATAAGGTTGATGCTGATGCTAAGAATTATACTCATCTCAAAGTCTCTAGACTTTTCCTCCCAAGTCTTCGTTTTTTTGGTGTGAGGCGCTGGAGGGCGGGGGCGGCTGAGGAGTTTTTTATTTATTTATTTATTTTTTATGGGGGCAATGTCCATAGAAATGCTATTTTTTGTTACCTAAGCCAAAATTTTCATTTCAGATAAAAATTTATATATTATTATAATTCATAAGTTTTTAATAATAAAAAACTATAATTAATATATATATGAGAGAGAGAGAGAGAGAGAGAGAGAGTTTTTTCAGTTTTTATTTTAAAGAAAAAATATTGTTTACGTCTCCAAATTTTTTATTCATAAACTTTAAAAAAACTGTTATTTTTTCCCCTAAATTATTAAAAATATATGTTGCACTTTCTATCCTTCCATCTGCTTCCATCAAATTTTATTCTTTGTGTCCTAACCAAATATATGTGACAGTTTTCGTGGGACTCATATTGTTGGATTGTATGGTCGATAGTCATCCAAGTTCATATTTTTCCTTCTCAGCACATGGTCTGATAGTACGCTAATTAATTTTCCAAAGCAACATAAGCTTAACAAGCAACAAAAGTAGGAGTTTCCCAATGGATATCTTTAATTTGACCGGAAGATTGCGTGTCTTATCTGCAAACTAAACTTTGTTTTTCAGCCAGTGTGAATTCAATAAGCTTCATGTCACGCAATACTACTCAATTTTTAGAATAGTCTTCAAGTCAAGTCAAGTCAAGCCAAGATAAATTCAGTTACAAGAGTTTAATTAGGCAATCACGCCTGTAATTAAGTTCTCCACACCAACCCCTACAGACCATATCCAATCCCAAATCCTATACAGGGGCGGCCCAACATAATTTAGGGCCTAAGGCGAAAAATTTATGCGGAATCTTTAATATGTAAATATTAATTAAATAAAATTATTTAATACTAATCAAATTAAGATTAATTTGATACATTAAATATATAAATAATACCAACTAGACTAATGTTAATTTCATATAGAGAATTGAATATCATAATTGAACTATAAATATTAATAAAAAGAAATAAAAATATATTGCGATTGAAAAAGATACTTTATTTTGAATATAAGACGATGCGTAGTTAAATAAAGTTGTAATCTAATTTTTAATTTTATATTTTGATTTTAAGAGAGAGAGAGAGAGAGAGAGAGAGAGAGAGAGAGAGAGAGAGAGAGAGATATTATTTGGTGTGTAGTTTTCTAGGATATTATTTTACAAAAATCAGTCTCAAACTATTAGGGGAGATTAATATATAATTGATGATTTAACACATTTGCAACATTTTTTTGAAATGTTTTAGGGTTTCAATTGAGTTAAGGTTTTATTAGTCTCGTACTTTGAGAGTCTTAATAAAAATGAAAAAGAAAAATGCGCTAATTAAAAGAATTATAAAATGTTCAAAATATAATGTGACATTGTTTTTTATTGATGAACTTCATCAATTTAACTAATGAATGTTTATATCACTTTTTTGTGATTAATAACATGGTAATTTGTAAGCCAATAGTAAAATTTGTAGTATTCTTAACATCACTAATAAAAAAAATACAATCTTTAGAAAATATATATAATTTTATAAAAATTTGGACTTTTAACTATAAAAAATAGAACTTTTTTTTCCAGAAATTTTTTTTGTTTTTTGGTGTTTTTTGGTGGGGCCTTAGGCCTAGGCCTAACTTGCCTGGCCTTGAGCCGGCCCTGATCCTATATAAACCCCTACCCATCTCCTCATAATCATAACCTCAAACCACTAAAGCATATCTCTTTCTCACTTTCCGAAATGAGTCTCTTCAAAAACTTGTCCATTTCCTTCTACTTTTTTGTCACTCTTTGTATTGTCTTCGCTCATGCAGCCCGATTTGATATTACAAACAATTGTCCCTACGTAGTTTGGGCTGCAGCCGTGCCTGGTGGTGGCAGGCAGCTCAACCCACAAGAGTCTTGGCCCCTTGATGTCAACGCTGGCACAACCGGGGGCCGCGTTTGGGCACGAACTGGGTGCAATTTTGATGGATCCGGGCATGGCAGTTGTCAGACCGGTGACTGTGGTGGACTTCTTCAATGCCAAGTCTATGGTACACCCCCAAACACTCTTGCTGAATTCGGTTTAAACCAATTCCAAAACTTGGATTTCATTGACATCTCTCTTGTTGATGGGTTTAATGTTCCTATGGATTTTAGTCCAACCTCTAATGGGTGCACCAGAGGAATAAGATGTACAGCTGATATCAACGGGCAGTGCCCCGCTGAATTGAAAACTTCTAGCGGGTACTGTAACAACCCTTGTACTGTTTTCAAAACCGATGAATATTGTTGCAATTCTGGGAGTTGTGGACCTACAAACTTTTCCAAATTTTTCAAGAATTTGTGCCCAGATGCTTACAGTTATCCTAAGGATGACGCAACAAGCACATTTACTTGCAATGGTGGGACTAACTATAAGGTTGTGTTTTGCCCTTGAAGCAGCTCCTTCCTCTGGTACAAGTATAACAGGCACAACACTAGTAGCTAGTATGTACGTAATAAAAGCTTGAGGGCTTGTGAGCACATGCAGTATTGTGCACACCATTAGTATCTACCCTTGAAGCAGTTCTTTCTTCTGGTACAAGAGGCTTGGAACTATCAACCAATAGTATTAAATATTAATAAATGGGTTAATAAAAGCTTAAGGGCTTCTAAGCATATATGCAGTACCATACATGTATTTTACGTATTCAGGTGAGGTTGTAGCAAATTTTCTATGATGGAAGATATGGCGATATTAACGCTTATAACCTCCATATTCCATTGTTTTGTTCTATTGGTAAATCAATAATTTATTTTTAGCTTAACCTGGTAGTTCGCGTCCGTTGTTTGAATTACTACCATGTGTTTGCAACTCCCGTCTCAGTGCTATTCGTTGTTTGATTCTTTTTTTTTTTAGATGGGTTGTTTGACTATTTGCTTGACGGTACACCTTACGTTGGGTGGTAATAAATGAACTTGAAACTTGTGTTGTGGACCGCAAGTACACCATACATAGGAGCTAACCGACATAGACTTGACAAGCATCTTTCTAAATATACGAATCATATGGTTGCTTTCACGCGATGAACATGTGTCTCTATTCTAATATATTCAGTGTAATTGATGCATTGAACATAATTCTAATCCACACTAACTTATTGGTATCAAACTTTGCTTATGTTAAATTTAAGGCTACATATTCCTTCATACCTTGATCATATTTATTATTTTACACATATATCTATAATTGATAAGTATTTGCATTTTAATACATAAAATAGTGAAGGTGTGAGAATCAAAACCTAAAATTTAATACAAAATTTTTCACCTATTTTTCATAATAGATGAGATATACATATTGGAATTGGTAATACTACACTAATCATAACTTGTCACTTTAATAAGTTGTGAAAAAAATTATATCTTTTATGTTTGCTCTAAATCAAAATCAAGTATTATCGTTAAAGCATAAAAAATTCCATTTGACTGTCATCAGAATCTATTTATTGCACTATGAATCTATGAGCTTGGTATGCTAAAATATCCAAATCTACCATTTGATTAGTATGTTAATTCATCTTATATTGGTTCTTTTAGTTTCCACGGTAATTATGGAACAAGGTTTTTTTTTTTTTTTTTTTTTTTTAACAGGAAACTTGGTTCATTGCATACAATTTGATAATTTAGACTTCAAAAAGGAGATTTTTAAGAGTTTTACGGCAGGGATAGTAATTGATTAAGTTTATTATACGTAACAAAATATTGTGAGCATAAATTTGATTGAAGATGTGCTAAGTTCATTTATTTTTTTATTTAAAATTTTTATAAAAATATTTAGACAATGTTTATATACTGATTAAAGTTTAGAAAGATGATAAGTTCCTTTTTAACAAATGGACTAATAATTTTTTTTAAGAATCAAATGATCTTATATTTGATTATATAATGTGTCTAAAGTTTGAGTTTGACTTATGGTGTATTCTTCTCAACAAAAAGACTTGAATGGTGTATTATTAAACTATTAATACAATAATTAGGCCCCCAAGTCAAAATTATTGGCCCCGCCCCCTGCGGGCCGGTATACACACGGAGTCATTGGCTAGCAACAGTGACATAAATTCGCATGCAAGTAAAAATGTTAAATGTCCCTTTCTCCATCAGATGCCAAGAACCGAGGGCCTTTAGTGACATGTTAAGAATTATTCTGTTGAATCCTCTTTGAGACTTTTCCTCCCTACGCCCATTAATTCTTTCTTTCTTACTTTCTAGATTATATGATCCCTCTGTAACAGCTTGACAGGTGGGTTTTGAGTTTTGACTTATGTACATAAAATGATGCAATCCCATTCTCATCGTGTGTACATGTGACATTCTTCCAATTTCATAACTTTATTCTCTTTGCATGTTTTGATCAAAGTCTAGTCAATGTTAGAAAGCTTAGGAGGTCAGATTTACTATTTTTTTTCTTCGTTATTTACAATCTATAACATCAAGTTGTGCTAAAAAAATTGTGATCCTAAATTTTCTCTAAGTTCAAGTGTTCTAAAAAAATGTTACTTTGATACATCAAAAAATTATTTTATGATGATGCCGAAAATATCACTAGTGAGTCACATGATATTTTGCACACTTGAAATGACACCTGCACAACAAAAAAAGGAGAAGACTTTGCAGAGAGCACCAGTGTGGTGCCGGCCAAATATCCTCCAAAGGTCAAGTTAGAACTTGTTACAACTCTAGAGTACTAGAGAGGGGTTAATTATGCGTACCTTGATTTGTGAGGGTATTGGGGTTTTTATAGTAGTTGAGGGTTTACCTCTCTTCCTTGGAGTAGAAGTCTTTTCCATATAGGAGTTCGTAGATTGCGGAACCCTTTCCTTGTAGGAGACTAGCATTCAGCGTGGGATACAAGTTATTCCCTCATATACTTATGCATGGTGGCTAAGTCATGGTTTTGTTAGAACCGTCAGCTTCAGGCTCGTCAGCCTATTTCATACCCTTCCGCCATGAAGGGTTGTCAGCCTTTAGGGTCTTCAGCTCTTTTCATAACTTAGCCCATCAGAATAAGCTGCAGGCTTTAAACCGATGGGTTAATCCTGGAGCGTCTTGCCTCTATAATTTATACTCATCAGTCGCCCCCTACTCCATGTTCTTGTCAGTTTAAATTGACGGGTAGATGGAGTTATATCTTTTGTTGCTACCTTTTACTTTTGGCTAGGAGAGAGAAAATAACTCATACGCGATGCAGTCAGTATTAAATGTTCGGACACGAGGCGTATTCCGGTTGGCTCCATTTTTGGACGAGGGCGTCGCTTCGTCTTTCGTGCTTTTTCCCTTTTATATATAGTCCCCCTCTCCTCATTTTTCCTATTTCATCTTTACTGATTCCTGGAGAGAAAATCCGTCGTCCATCTTCCGTCAATCCTCCCTTACTGTTGCTTACGTTGCTACCGTCACTTCTTCAACCGTCACTTGTTTTGAGAAACTCGTAAGTTCTTTTTCTTTCTTTGTATATGCTTTACTTCGATTAATTTCTTTAAAGCGAGGTCGTCATCCTAGGTGCTTAGAATACACTCGTCACTTGTAGGTAGTCAGATGTCAAGTGATGCGTCGAGTGACTGGTCGTCGGTCCGCGATGGAGCAGGCTACGACGAGATATTTGATTCAGGTTGTGAGTCTGGGAGCTTTTCCTGGTTGTCAGAGAGGGAGATGTCAGCCCAAACTCCTAACGAGGAGGTAGAAAGTCATGGAGATAAAGGTCAGGAGGAGGTAGTAGGTGAGGAGAATGAAGTTGAGGTGGAAGAAGAGAGGGGTAGTGACGGGGATGAAGGCGACAAGGAATCTTGTGAAGGGATTTTTGGAAGTCCTGGAGGTAATCGTCCCTTCATCCTTCCCGAGGAGTGGGCCATAAATAAGTTTCTTCTAAAAATGACTGACAAAATTTTCAAAGAGTTGCGCGTCCGTTTCCAAATCCCTGACCATATTCCCATCTGTCTCCCTAGGGAAGGTGAAAAATGCTATACGGGAAGAACTGCAGATGTTGGTATGTATGATGCCATGTTTGTTGCGGGGCTCAGACTGCCCCTGACGGCCTTACACCATCAGTTGGCTGATTTTCTTGGGTTGTCCGTTAGTCAGATTGCTCCAAACTCGTGGAGGATCTTTATAGGTGCTAAGATATTATGGGATCGTCTGAGTGGAGGACACGGTCAGCTTTCCTTAGATGAATTTTTTTATTGCTACAGACCCCGGCACCTTTCTTCTTCCAAGGGGATGTACCATTTTTCCGTTAAGGAGAAGGATTTGAGATTGGTGTCTGAGATGCCAGATTTTAATAGAGCCTGGAAGAGTAGGTTCTTTTTTGTTAAGGGGACGGACTGGGCGTGCCGTCAAGAAGAATGGGAGACGATGCCTCATGGTTATTTTGATAATACTTGGGTGTTTGTCAGGGATTTAGGTTTTAGCTGTCAGCTTTTGTCCCCGTCAGTTTTTACATGTAATAACTTATCTGTTTTTGAATGGTTTTAACGTTGTCAACTTGCTTTTCTTTTTCAGCCAACACTCATCCCTTAATAACCGAAGAGTAGAAAGATTTTATCCGTTGGGTTTTAGAGATTCCCTTAGAAGAGCGATCGTGTCGAGATTTAATTACTCTTAACATTCTTCACGTGTACTAAGGGGGTCCTGAACCGACGCCTGAGGCTCGCAAGTTAGAAGAATTTTCTCGCCATTATGAGTAGCTTGATCATATGGTCCCGTCATTTTTAGCTTTTTTGCTGTCAGTTCCTCTTATGTATTTCTTTTGCAGAGATGGATGCAGCTAAGCAACGGATAAGGGCTACTGCTGCTCGTCAAAAAGAGGAAAAGAGGGCAAAAGGGGAGATGACATCCTCGTCAACCCCCAAAACTGTCACTAAGGGTTCCTCGAAAAGAAACCCGACGGGGATGACAACCGTCCCCTTAAAAAGGTAGCCGTCACTTCTGGGAATGAGCCCCCAGAGAAGTTAACCCCCAAGTTAGGCCACGAAGCAGGAAAGGGTGTGATGACTTCTTCCGGTCCTGTCTTAGAGGGGCCCTGTTGCCTATTGATGCACAAGGACTTTGCCGCCGAAGCAATAGAATCGCTTATAAAGCCGACGGACATAGATCCTTGTGCATTGTTAGGGATGGAGGAGCTGGTGGCATTAGCTTTGTTTGACCTCACATGGGTAAGCCGTCTCCCCTAATTAGCTCTTCTCTTATCTCCTTCCTGTTTAATGACTGACGGTTGTATCCTTTTCCAGGACTTGGTTCGCATAAAGGAGCTTCAGGACCAGTGCGTGGCCAAGGAGGGTGTCGTCACTCGTGTCAGTAAACATAATACTAATATGCTAAATCAGTAGGCTCAGTACAAGGAGGCCATGTGTCTATTGAATGTTGAGCTGAAAGAGATGAAACAGAAGTTAGAGGAGGCAGGTCGTCAGCAGGAGAAATTAGAACAAGAGCTGACGGCCCTTCGTAAGGAGGTAGAGACGGCTGGGGTTAACGCGATCCAAGAGTTCAAGGAGTCAAATTCCTATATCAATTCCTGCGGCAGATACTACGGCGTTGGGTTCGACGACTGCTTGAAGCAAGTTGCGTTGGCCTTCCCTGAATTGGATTTATCTGGGATAACTATAGATGGGCTCCCACTAGCGACGCCTGTTAATGACATTGTCATTGTCGAGGGCGACGACTTTGTGGATCCTTCTCAAGATGACGGTGTTGTTCTAGCCTAGCCCGCTGCGAACCCTCCCGTCACTACTTCCAATCCTTCTGTGCAGGATCTAGATGCAGACAACCCTTCTGTTCAGAAAAAGTAAACAATGCTTTAAGTGATGCTCCTCCTTCCCAGCCGTAGTTTCATCTTTTTTAATAGTTGTATTTTTTTTTTTTTTGCAAACAATATTTTTAAGTGCCCTCTTGGTTTTTAGGGCTTCTATTTGCACCCAGTTTGTTTTTGCTTATGATACTCGTCGTTTTTAAACATGTATGTATGGCCATTTGCTTATGTGCTTCTTTTTCTTGCTAAGGCTATCTCCCAGCCGTAGGTTGGGCTTGTCAGCCTATTTGTAGGTTATATTTTTAAAGGTACTAAGTGACGGTTATGGACCCGTCTAGTTCAATAACGCTGTCAGTTAAATGGAACCGTTGGCTTAATTAAGCCGTCAGTTTTGACAATTTTACAAGCAGATGGTCATTTTAGTGAGCTCGTTACTTTTAATGACTTCATCTATTTTATTAGGCGAGATTCGTCTACTTTATGATCAATAGACTTGTTTTTTTCCCAGACTTTTAGTCTGTTGCAACATATTGCCTTGGGTTAAGGTTGTCCACCTTATGGACTTGCCAAGTTTTGATAATTTATTACTTTTTGAGATGAGGTCATTTTATGTAGGACCGTCAGCTTTATAGTCTCGTCCATACTGTGGACTTGACCACTTTGCGTCTTTTGTTAGACCGTTTAGCTTTACGACCTTGTTTACTTGGTGGATTTGGGCAACATGTCAGTCTCTTATAAGACTGTCAGCTTCATTTTATGGACTCGGCCAACTCGTCGGTCTTTTATTAAGCCGTTAGCTATTTTAGTCTTTTATTAGACCACTAGTTTTATGGCTTCATTTATTCTATGGACTTGGCTAATTTGTCAGTCTTTTATTAGATCATCAGTTACATAGCTTTGTCCATCTTGTGGACTTTGGCCAATTCATTAGTCTTTTATTAGACCGTCAGTTATATAGTTTTGTCCATCTTGTGGACTTTGGCCAATTCATCAGTCTTTTATTAGACCGTCGGTTACATAGCTTCGTCCATCTTGTGGACTTGGACTTGTAAGTAGAAACTTCAGTAATTCTGAATAAACTCCTCTTATTGCCATGCATTTATATAAAAAGTAGTTCAAAAAATGAAATCTTGCCCTTTGGGCTTATTGTGGCAAAAATCAAAGTAAAAAACATGCCCTTTGGGCTTATTGTAGCAAAAACTTAAGTAAATGATAAATCTGAGTATAACTAAAATTTGCTGTAGTAAACTTATGAATAAAGGGGTGGGGGTGTTACTCTTCACGTCATCATCTCTACTGGTAGTTGAAAGTTCAATATGGATATGAAACACCCTTGAACGTTTAGACCCCCAATTACAAAACTACCAACACAAGCTATATAACAAACAACTTATGTGCGGAAAATGATAAATAGCTTATATCGGAATAGAGACACAATCTAAACCATAAATAATCACACACACAACTGTAATTAAATGGTAAAGATAAAGGGAAGAGAAATGCAAACACAAGGACAACACTCGATGTGTTATCGAAGAGGAAATCGAAGCTCTCGGCGTAAAACCTCTTTGCCGCCCTCCAAGCGGTCAACAATCTACTAGAAAATGTAGTTGGGATACATGAACAGCAATAGACCCTTCAAGCCTAATCTACCCAGGTACCTAAGCCCTCCAAGCTTCTTGCTCCAATGAGGTTGCGCCGAACCTTTTTCTTTTCTAGCTTATCGGATTCCGCTATAGACCATAGCATCAACCAATCACCATTGGTTTCTTCCCAAACTGCTTCCTAAAGCACCAAATGGACCTTTTCATAGACGTGGGTGTGGTGAGATAAGGGTTTGGTAAATGACCTCTCATGGGTATGACAATGGAGAGGAAGAGAGTAGAGGAATTTGTAGAGTCTCTTTAGATGAAGATTGGGGATGAGGCAATCTTGTTTTTCTCTAGGGTTTTCTCTCACAAAATTCTCTTTGGAAGCTCTCTCAATATGATGGGTATAAGGGTGTATATATAGTAGGATGAGAAGGGAATGCAAAACGTCAGTTTTTGCCAAACAGGGCAAGTTGGCGACTTGGTCTCGCGGCTTGTCCAAGTCACGAGTTCAAGTCGCGACGTAACGGCCTGGCCAGATTGGAACTTTTGTCCTGTAGCGTGACAGCTGGCGTGACCCTTCAGCTTCCCAGTATGCCTCTCACGTGCCAGCCTTTGGCAGCTTGGCAGTCGCGATCCACCCGAGAGCCCTAGCTGCGAGCCTCTGTTTTTCTTGCACACTGTTGAGCTTTTCTTCACATCTTCTCACATACTACCCTTACAATTTTTCCACCTAAATACAGGGTTGCTAAGTGCTAAATTACAAGCAAATTGGTCACGGAATAAAGCCAATTAAATGGTTGATTAAATTCAACCTTACAATCTCCCCCTTTGGCTATTTCGTGACAAACCCTACAACAGACTCTAGACTTAAACGTGAGTTGGGAACAGTTGGAAAACTCACTCCACCTAACTCTAGATTCTATAAAGCTTTTGAATATATGAATAAGTAACTCCTGAAACACAATAACATAGCAATATCATTGTATGCAGAAAACTTAATATGTATATGGAGCAAAATAAGCATGATCAAGCAAAAATGAACATAGACATAAAAGCAATAATTCATGGCAAGATCAACACCAGTAGTCACTTAAGAAAAAGTGATTACTATGTTCATTCACACAAGGAATGAACATCCGGACATGCAAAAATGATAAACTCAATTGAAGAGAATCATTTGCAAGTCCAACACTCAACCAATGCATACAAACATATATGCATCTAGGAACAATCCTACACGGGCACAAGAGTGTTGTACTTAAGATAATGCAAGGCATTAACAAGTACCAAAACACAAAGCACAAAGGCTGCATATGCAAAGTTTTGTAAATACATGGCACAAACCATACAAGCCTACAAACAGTGCATAAGAACAAGAAACAACCCTCATAGCTTACAAAAGCAACAATGGGTACAAACCAATAGCACAAAGTGCTGAAAGATATAAGATGGATACAGAACAATGATAAAAACTAAAGATAGACAAAAACAGTAAACAAAATTCTGTTAGCTGAAATCTCCCCATTTCGTTGAGCTTTCCCCCTGCCAACAGCATCTTCCCCTTTTTGTCAAGGAATAGCTAGTCGTCATTATCTTCTAGCTTTCTTTGAATTTCATCCAATTGAGTTTGAATCGAAGTAAACTTCGTATCCCATTGAGAGTTGAGATGATGAAAGATGGAAGTAAGATCGGACATCTTTGAACTCAGCTCATGAACAGAGGCTACAATAGAGTCTAGCTTCTCGTCAGCGGGGAGTGAACTGGAGCGCGAGCCACTGTGGGTCGCGGAAGCTTTTGTTTTGATTCCCTTCTTGCTATGACCAATGCTAGCGTTGAATGCGTGCATGTTGATTGGACATGGTTTTGCGCAGGGAACTTCATACTCAGACGGATAGATCCCTTTACGCTTCAGAATCCGTGAGATTAGACAGCAAAATGGGATGCACATCCTTGATTCTATTCTTAGAACAGTTTTGCGAAGGATATGAAAGATATGAGCACAGATGTCAATCTCGACATCAGAAATCAGATCATGAAGAAACAGTGCACGCCCGAGATTCATATACCCTGTGCTGGATAGGGGATACAGGTTGTGAAACATGACAATCGTGAGCACCCTCAATTTTGGAGGAAGAGATGAAACACTGACTGAATTCCCATTTGAGGAAAATTCCAGATTGTCCCCAAGAGCTGCTTTAAGTAATTCTTCATCCGGATGAAAATCATCATAGACCGATGATATCCCAAGTATTGGCCTGTTGATGTGCAGAATCTCTGCTAGATATGCGGGAGAGATCGAGAAACTTTTTCCTCTAACCCAGCACTTAAGTTCATCTCCTTCAATAATTGCATTGGCATAAAACTCTTTTACCAGATCTTCATATGCATCATCAAGGTTAGAGAGGAGATAATTCCAGTCCTTGCGAGCAAACCATTGAGGAATGTTGGTGTCAAACAGAGAATATTTGTCAAAGACTCTTTCAATCAGAGGTGTCGCCTTTTTGAAGTAATTTTCATGAGACTGAAAGGCAGCATACGATCGAAACTTGTTGGGATCGAACACACCAGATGGGGAACGAGCCTGCTTTGGTCTAGGAGAGAAATCATCAATTTCAATGACATGTTCCTTCCCTTTGCTGCTTCCTCCTTTCATAGCTGATCTCTTGAATGGAGACATTTTCACTCTGCACTACGATGTAATTCACACACAAACACCAAACAAGACAGCACCCATTATTAGCAATATGTCAGTGCCATACCATGGATAATGAAGGAAACCCTAAACACTTGAAATTTAGGGTCAAAACATGACAATGGGTTTGTTTAAACAACCAACACCACAAAAAGAACACAAGATAAAGATGATCAGTGTATGGACCGGCATAAACATACAGTATAATCCGAAAATTAGAAACCCATGTTCAAACAAGATAAATCACAATACACAACAACATCTTCACAAAATGGAAAAAATTGCTCAAATTAGGAAGTATGAAGGGTAAGGAAGAAAACCCATACCTTTTTGTTGAAGATTTGAGAGAAAATGATGCAGAAATGGAAGTTTTTCAACGAGAAACACGGAGTGTTTGTGAGAGTAAAATGAGGAAGACAATGAACAGTCACATAAGTATGAGGGAAAAACTGAAAACAATTTTGAAATTGTCTTTAAAATGCAAAACATGCGTTTGTCGCGATTGGATCAAGTCGCTAGTAAGTCGCTAGGTTAAGCCGCGAAACACTGTGAAGAAAAGAAACTTGAAAATTTCTCTAAGTGTTTTTTGCAACTGGAAGGTCTACCCGCGAGATGGTCGTGATATGAGCTGCGAAATTCCCTGAGTACCTCTCGCGACTGGACCTTCCACCCACGAACCAAACGCGACACTGACCCGCGAAATCTGGAAAACTCAAAAATTGGAATATTTATCTAAGTCTTTTTCGCGATTAGAATACTGACTCGCCAGCAAGCCGTGAAAATCTCTGATTTAGCTCGCGACTGGGGCTTGCGACTGTGCTAACCCGCGACTTAGTCGCCAAAGCAGGGCAACACTATTTTTGTAAAAATTTCACATTTTTGTAAAAGCAAAGTACTTTCCAAAAACAAAACAAAACACTCAAAAATCTTTTTGTGTTTGACCAACAAAGATTGAGCATGTGAAAACACATTTAATCAAGTACAATCACACAAATGAATATGACATTCATTGAACATAGACTTGTGTGTTGTGTGTGGATATAAAAAATGAGATGGTCCTTAGTCCAATGTGAAGCTTCAATGATCAATTCAATCAAGGCATACACAACTAGCACTAGATCATGTGACCTATCTCAATTATAGAAGTATGCATATATGACCTCCCACAAGAACTTGATAACAACTCTTTGAAGCTTTTTATTTGGCTCCATATTCAGCATATCATTTGCCATATTTGAGCAAAGAAATTCTCATTGTGAGATAGATGCCTGAAATTTTTGATATTTCAATTAATGAGTTAGCCTTTGGCTTTTTGGGCATCTTTCATACATTTTATTTTGGTCGCTTTCCCTTTTTCCTAGTCAAATACTAGTATGTGCGACAGGCTTTTGCAGCTCTATATCTCTTTTCATTTGGAGATTTACATTTAGAGAGCTCTTTTAAAGCATAAAAATAAAAAGTGGGAAGATATATAGGCATGAGTTTATGCGTGTCTCAAGATCAACAAAACCATTCACTAATCATTCATGACAAGGTTGAAGATCTATTTACAACAATCACATAGATTTCAGAATTTTTTCCACAATGATATGAGTGCATGAGAGACAAGCTAAGCTCGTTAAATGTACAAAACCATTAGTACAAAAGTACAAGGCAAAACATGCTTTGAGACAAAACTCAACAAAATGATCAAACTTTTTGGATTTTCAATTTTTTATGTGTTTTTGGATTTTTGACACAAAACAAATTTGACAAACAAATCAACAAAAAGAAGACAAACAAAAGACACACAAAGCAACTAAAAACACAATTAGATATCACAGAGGATTGAGTTTAAGGAATGATACCGACACCAATTGTCTTACGCAAGGATTCAAACCTTGGGCCATCAAGAGGTTTGGTGAATATGTCTGCCTTTTGATTGTCAATATTGATGAATTCTAGACACACTGTCTTGTCTTCTACCAAGTCCCAAATGAAGTAATAGCGGATCTCGATATGCTTTGATTTGGAGTGCTGAACTGGATTCTTTGACAAGTTTATGGCACTCGTATTATCACAGAACACACACATAGTGTCTTGAGAAATGCCATAGTCATGTAGTAGCTTTCGCATCCATAACAATTGTGCACAACAACTTCCTACTGCAATGTATTCAGCTTCAGCCGTTAACAGCGATACTGAATTTTGCTTTTTGCTCATCCATGAAACCAAGTTGTTTTCAAGATAGAAGCACCCACCAGAAGGACTTTTTCTATCATCTATGCACCCTGCCCAGTCAGCATCAGAATATCCTGCCAAACACTCATTCAAATCTTTTGTATACCAAATCCCATAGTTAGATGTACTATTTACATAGCGAATGATTCGCTTAACTGCTGTTAAATGGGATTCTTTAGGAGTGGCTTGAAATCTTGCACAGATTCTGACACTGAATGCTATATTCGGCCTTCTTGCTGTGAGATAGAGAAGACTGCCAATCATACTCCGATAAAGAGTTGGATCAACGTCAACACCAGTTGCATCTATGCTCAACTTTGCCGAGGAACTCATGGGAGTAGAGGTATGTTTCTTGGAGTCCAGACCAAATCTTTTGACAAGATTTTTGGCATACTTTTCTTGAGAAATAAATATTCCATCTCTATGTTGTTTCACTTGAAGTCCAAGGAAGTAGTTTAGCTCCCCCACCATACTCATTTTAAATTCCCTTTTCATTTCTTCTGAGAACTCATGAGCAAGTTTATCAATTGTGGATCCAAATACAATATCATCCACGTACACTTGAGCGACAAGAAGGGATTTTTCATCTCTTTTAACAAACAATGTGCGATCTGCTTGACCTCTCTTGAACCCACGATCCAATAGGTAGGTAGTGAAACGGTCATATCATGCTCTTGGTGCCTACTTCAACCCATACAAAGCTTTCTTCAATCTTAGTACATGACCCGGGAAGTGAGGATCTTCAAACCCCTTTGGTTGTTCAACGAAAACTTCTTCATTGAGAAAACCGTTTAAGAAGGCACTCTTTACATCCATTTGGTACAACTTGAAATCCATGATGCATGCTATGGACAAGAGAATCCGAATGGATTCTAATCTTGCTACCAGAGCATAAGTTTCGTCAAAATCTATGCCTTCCACCTGAGTATACCCTTGATCCATCAATCTAGACTTATTTCTGATGACTTCACCATCTTCATCTGTTTTGTTCTTAAAAATCCACTTGGTGCCGATCACATGTGTATCTTCAGGCCTTGGAACCAATTCCCACACATCATTTCTAACAAATTGGTGTAGCTCCTGGTGCATAGACTCTACCCAATTTTCATCTTTTAGTGCTTCTTCTACCTTTTGGGGTTCAAATTGAGCAAGATAACAGTTGTATGTTACATGGTTAGCAGTATACTTCAGCCCTTTTCTCAAACGAAGTCCTTCGTTCACATCCCCAATGATATTACTTGATGGGTGATTAAGTGTCACTCTTGATGAAGGTTTCTTGGAAGTTGAGAGTTCCTCATCACGAGAAATTGGGGTTTGAATTTCTGGAGGAGTGAGTGGACTTGAGACTTCTTGTGTTGATCTAGTCTCTTTTCTTGATACAGGAGGTGTGGTCTCCTTTTCGGGTGTTACTTTCTCAGCATCATCACTTAAAGGCATATCATCATCATCCTCATTCTCCTTGAGTTTGAGCCCCTTGCCATCATCCTCAATTTCCTTTTCAGATATGGTGTCGTCTATGACCACATTGATTGACTCCATCACCGTCTTAGTGCGCTTGTTATACACTCTATAAGCTCGGCTATTTGTGGAGTATCCTAGGAGTATTCCTTCATCACTCTTAGCATCAAATTTTCCTGGATTTTCCCTGTTATTTAGAATATAGCATGTGCTCCCAAACACTCTGAAATACTTCACTTTGGGTTTCTTTTCTCTCCATATTTCATATGACGTCTTCTTTGTCCCTACTTGGAAATAAATTCTGTTACAAATGTGACAGGATGTGTTCACAGCTTCAGCCCAAAACCTTTGAGGTATGTTTTGTTGAGTAACATGACTCTAGCCATCTCTTGGATCACCCGGTTCTATTTTTCAACCACCCCATTTTGTTGTGGAGTCTTTAGAGCTGAAAATTCCTTCTTGATACCATGCTCTTCACAAAATGATTCAAATTTCGCATTCTCAAATTCTTTCCCATGATCACTTCTGATTTTGACTATGGGAACTCCTTTTTCATTTTGCAATCTCTTGCATAATCTTTGCATTTTATCACATGCTTCAAACTTCTCTCTGAGGAATTCCACCCAAGAGTACCTTGAGAAATCATCAACTATCACCATAATGTATCTCTTTCCTCCCAGGCTTTCAGTCCTTGTAGGCCCCATTAGATCTACGTGAAGAAGTTTCAAACACTGTGAGGAGCAATCACATTCACCTTGGGATGATTTGCTTTTGTTTGTTTCCCCATTTGACATGCTCCACATATAGTCTTCTCCACCTTTCCAAACTTTGGAAGTCCCTCAACGGCCTCAAGTTTAGAGACTTTACATACTTGTTTGAAGTTTGCATGTCCAAACCTGTGATGCCACAGTTTCAGCATATCAACACGAGCACTTCTACACGAAATAGGTGTCGTAGGTACTACTCCATAGCAATTATCAGTAGTCCTATTTCCTTCAAAGACTTGAATCCCTTTCTCATCAATGATTATGCACCCCTTCTTTGAGAATTGAACGAAAAAATCTTCATCACATATTTGAGTAATACTAAGTAGATTTGCCTTCAATCCTTTGATGTATAGTACTTCTTTCAACAAAGGTAGTCCCGGTATTTCAACCGTCCCTTTCCCGAGAACTTGAGCATGACTCCCATCACCAAAAGTCACATAATCACATGCTTTCTCTTTAAGAGTCATAAACGATGATTTATTTCCTGTCATATGGCGAGAACATCAACTGTCAAGGTACCATAAACATGAATTAAATACCTTCAATGAGGTGTGCACAAACATACACGTATGAGACAAGCATTATTGACCATCAAACAAAAATTCATTGTTATTCTCCATGCTCATTCCATATTGAATTTTCTTTTTCAGATTATCAACCTTTTCACAGAATGATCTATTTCTTCTTTTGTGTTTCTCAATCAAAGAGTTAGACTCACATAGACTATTGTGAAGAGTGTGGTTCTTGCTTTCAAAATATTTCAAGATGTGAATAAACATCCTAGCATGTTTCTTGGATGTAATTAGTTCTAAGAGTTCATTTTTAAAGTATCCCTCAAATATACTCATAGAGTTATTATCACAAACACTTAAACCACAATTCAGCATACCCCTTTTTACAGCATCATCCATAGCTGAGGGGTCTAGGATCGCACTCAGGTAATTAAACCACAAAGAGTGCACCCGCTCTGATACTAATTGATAGTTCAATATGGGTATGAAACACCCTTGAACGTTTAGACCCCCAATTACAAAAATACCAACACAAGCTATATAACAAACAACTTATGTGCGGAAAATGATAAATAGCTTATATCGGAATAGAGACACAATCTAAACCATAAATAATCACACACACACAACTGTAATTAAATGGTAAAGATAAAGGGAAGAGAAATGCAAACACAAGGACAACACTCGATGTGTTATCGAAGAGGAAACCGAAGCCCTCGGCGTAAAACCTCTCCCCCGCCCTTCAAGTGATCAATAATCCACTAGAAAATGTAGTTGGGATACATGAACAACAATAGACCCTTCAAGCCTAATCTACCCAGGTACCTAAGCCCTCCAAGCTTCCTACTCCAACGAGGTTACGCTGAACCTTTTTCTTTTTTAGCTTACTGGATTCCGCTATAGACCATAGCATCAACCAATCACCATTGGTTTCTTCCTAAACTGCTTCCCAAAGCACCAAATGGATCTTCTCACAGACGTGGGTGTGGTGAGATAAGGGTTTGTTAAATGACCTCTCAAGGGTATGACAATGGAGAGGAAGAGAGTAGAGGAATTTGTAGAGTCTCTTTAGATGAAGATTGGGGATGAGGAAATCTTGTTTTTCTCTAGGGTTTTCTCTCACAAAATTCTCTCTAGAAGCTCTCTCAATATGATGGGTATAAGGGTGTATATATAGTAGGGTGAGAAAGGAATGAAAAACGTCAGTTTTTGCCAAACAAGGCAAGTTGGCGACTTGGTCTCGCGGCTTGTCTAAGTCACGAGTTTAAGTCGCGACATAACGGCCTAGCCAGGCTGGAACTTTTATCCTGTAGCGTGACAGCTAGCGCGACCCTTCAGCTTCCCAGTGTGCCTCTTACGTGCCAGCCTTTGGCGGCTTGCCAGTCGCGATCCACCCACGAGCCTTAGCCGCGAGCCTCTGTTTTTCTTGTACACTCTTGAGCTTTTCTTCACATCTTCTCACATACTACCCTTACAATTTTTCCACCTAAATACAGGGTTGCTAAGTGCTAAATTACAAGCAAATTGGTCACGGAATAAGCCAATTAAATGGTTGATTAAATTCAACCTTACAGTAGTATTTTCGCAAGTGTTCAGCATTCCAAGGATGTGGCAACTTCCGTCTGTCTAGTGTCTCCAGATGGTAGGTGCCCTTCCTCTACCACGCCGTGACTCGGTAAGGTCCTTCCCAATTTGGGCTGAGTTTTCCTTAAGTTGGGTCTCTTGCTGTGCCTATGACTTTCCTTAGAATGAGGTCTCCAACCTGGAAGTCTCTGTGTCTGACCCGAGAGTTGTAATGCTTGGCCATGCGGCCCTAGTACAGTGCGAGCCTTTGTTCTGCTGCTGTCCTGACTTCGTCCACCAGATCGAGCTATAGACATATGGCCTTGTCCCTTTTCCTTTCATTGTGGTTGTGCACCCTGTAGCTTGTAAGGCCGACTTCGGTTGGGATGACTACTTCGCTCCCGTATGTTAGTCAGAAAGGTGTCTCTCCTGTTGGTGTCCTTGCCGTAGTCCTGTAGGCCCAAAGTATGCTCGGCAACTCTTCTGCCTATATACCCTTTGCCCCCTCGAGAGTTTTGATAATCTTCAGCAAGGATTAGTTCGTGACTTCGACCTGTCCGTTGGCTTGAGGGTAGGCGGGGGAGGAGTAGTGGTTCCGTATCCCCAATTGCAAGCAGAAGTCCCGGAAGGGATCGTTGTCGAATTGCTTCCCGTTGTCCAAGACTAAGATTCTAGGGATGCCAAATCTGCATATGATATATCGCCAGATGAAACTCCGTACGTTCTTTTCCGTAATGGTGGCCAAGGCTTTAGCTTCCACCCACTTTGTAAAGTAGTTGATGCTTACTACCAGAAACTTCAGTTGTCGTATTGCCGTAGGGAACGGCCCCATGATGTCTAGTCCCCATTGAGCGAACAGCTATGGTGCCGTCATCAGGGTAAGTTCTTCGGGTGGTTGTGTGATAACATTGCTGAACCTTTGGCACTTGTTGCAGGTTTTTACATAAGTCTCAGCATCCTTTTACATGGTTGGCCAAAAGTACCCCGTCCATACTAGCTTGTGCACTAATGATCTCGACCCTGAGTGGTTTTCATAGATTCCCTCGTGTACCTCTCTCATGATGTAGTCTGCTTCTTTAGGACCTAAGCATCTTAGGTAAGGGCAGGAGAAACCTCTTTTGTATAAGACATCCCTTATCAGAATGAACCTCGCTGCTTAGACCTTCAGTTTTCTTGTAGCTTCCTTTTCATCTGGCAATATGCCGTTCTTCAAGTAAGAGACTAACGGCGCGGTCCAATTGCTTTTAGAACCAAGCTCCTGTACATCGACAGAATTTATAAGTGGAGAGAGTTGAACGAAGGAGAGTACATTACCAAGGGTGGCCATATGTTCGGCTGAAGCAGCTTTGGCTAGGCAGTTAGCTCGCTCGTTTTCTCCCCGGGGGATCTGTATAATTTCGGCCTTCAGCTCGTTTACCCTCCTCCTTGCTTGATCCAGATACTTCTTCATTCTTTTGCCTTTACACTCGTAATCCCCATTTATCTGGTTGGTCGCGACCTGAGAGTCGCAGTAAATGATCACGCTCTCGGCTCCTGCAACTTTGGTGAGGTTAAGCCCTGCTACCAAAACTTCGTATTTTGCCTCATTGTTGGTGGTAGGGAACTCAAGGCAGACCATACACTTGACCGTGTCTCCTTCGGGTGACTGTAGTACGACGCCAGCTTCCCCAGCCTGCCTTTTAGAGGATCCGTCTACATGTATGCTCCATTGGGGAGATTCTTCTGCCCCCCTGTCCTTGTCATTTGTAAACTCAGCTATGAAATCTGCAATGACCTGTCCTTTAATGGCAATTCGCGAGCGGTATTGGATGTCAAACTCGCTTAATTCTATAGCCCATAGTGCCACACGTCTAGTAGCTTCAGGGTTGCTCATTGCCCGTAGCAAAGGCTTGTCAGTTAGGACGATCACGTGTGGGCTTGAAAGTATGGCTTGAGTTTGCATGCTGTCGTTACTAGCACAAATGCGAGCTTTTCCATGGGTGGATATCTTTCTTCGGCTCCGCGTAGTGCCCCGCTGGTGTAATAGATAGGCTTTTGCACTCTTTCTTCTTCTCTAATCAAGGCGGCGCTGACGGCGGTTGGGGAGACAGCAGGATAGAGAAAAAGTGCTTCATCTGGCTGCGAGGGACTTAGTAATGGTGGGGAAGAGAGATAAGTTTTCAACTCCTCAAATGCTTGCTGGCACTCAGCAGTCCACTCAAAAGATCTTTTCAGTGTGCGAAAGAAGGGTAAGCACTTGTCTGTCGCCCTTGATACAAACCTATTTAGCGCTACTATCTTGCCATTGAGGCTTTGTATTTCCTTCACATTTTTTGGTGGTGCCATCTCCACTATAGTCTGGATTTTGTCCAGGTTGGCTTCGATGCCCCTCTGTGACACCATGAATCCTAGGAATTTTCCTGCTGTCACTCCGAAGGCGCACTTTCTTGGATTAAGCTTCATGTTGTAAGATCGAAAAGTGTCGAATGTCTCCTCGAGGTCCTTCAGGTGGTCTTCCTCCCTTCGTCTTTTTACTAGCATGTTATCAACGTAGACTTGGACATTCCTCCCAATTTGCTGTGCGAACATCTTGTTCATGAGCCTTTGATATGTCGCGCTCGTGTTTTTTAGATCAAATGGCATTACTTTGTAACAGAAGAGGCCTTGGCTGGTTACGAACGAAGTTTTCTCTTGATCAGCTTCGTGCATCAGGATTTGGTTGTAACCGAAGAAAGCGTCCATAAAACTTAACAGCTGGTGTTGAGTTGTAGAGTCTACTAGAGTGTCGACCCTCGGGAGGGGATAGCTGTCTTTTGGGCACACTTTGTTTAGGTCGGTGAAGTCTACGCACATCCTCCACTTCCTGCTAGCTTTCCTGACCATCACTACATTCGCTAGCCAGTCGGGGTAGTAAACTTCCCTAATAAAGTTCGACTTCTGTAGCTTACGGACTTCTTCGGCTATGGCCCGATCTCGTTTTAGGGCAAACACCCGCTTCTTCTATCCAACGGGTGGAAAGGAGAGTGACACATTCAGCCTATGCATTATGACTGAAGGGTCTATTCCTGGCATGTCCTTGTGACTCCAGGCGAACACGTCTCGATTCTTCTTGAGGAAGGCTATAAGTGCTTGTCGGACCACGGGATTGGCAAGGGTTCCAATTTTTGTTATCCGATCAGGCGTGGAGTCGTCAAAAGGGATTTCTTCAAGCTGCTCAACGGGCTCCGTCGTACTTCAGTGTTCTTCTATGCTTATGGCCTGGAGGTGGTCCTTCATTTCCATCATGGCCACGTAGCACTCGCGTTCGGCCACTTGAATTGAGGGTAAGTCGAGGTTGCTGCCTTCCATGAATTGAGGGTGGGTTACCCTAAGATAACGTTGTAGGCAGACGAACAGTCGACCACGAGGAATGTCACGTCCTTGGTGATCTGCTGAGGATAGTCACCTACCGTTACAGACAGTGTAATCACACCTAAGGGAAATACCCTTGTTCCTCCGAAACCGATGAGCGGGGCATTCATCGGAATTAGTTGTTCTCTGCCAATTCTTATTTGTTGGAATACTGGGTAATTCAGGATATCTGCTGAGCTCCCATTGTCGACCAGCACCCGGTGCAAGTTGTAGTCCCCTACTCATAGGCTGATGACAAGTGCTTTGTCGTGCGGATGGTGAAGACATCGTGCATCCACTTCTGAGAACTCGATGATAGGCCTTCTCTTCGTGCTATTTTTGGTATTGGGCCCGTCAGCTGGACGTTCTGGACCATCTTGAAGTACGTCTTCCGAGCCTTTTTGGATGACTCGGTAGTCGTTCCTCTTACAATCATTCTTATGTCACCGATGGAAGGTCGAGGACGGTCATTATCTTGTCGGAAAGGCTGCTCTTGAGGTGGTGGATCCGTTCTTTCCTTGCCTACAAACTTCTTTAATTTCCCTTGTCTTATGAGGGCCTCGATCTGCTGCTTTAATTCATAACAATCGGCTGTGTCATGACCGTGGTCTCGGTGGAAGCGGCAATATTTGTCTCTAGAATGCTTGCTAGGATCTCCTTTCAGCTTTCCGGGGAAGGTTAGAGCCCCTTCGTCCTTGATTTGCATTAGGACTTGATCTATCATGGTGGTTAGCGGGGTGAAGCTCGTGAACCTTCCTCTTGGGGGCTTAGAACGCCTTTCATCTCTTCGGTCTCCTGTCCTTAGCTTCTTCCACCCTTGGTCTTGCCGTACATCTTTCGGTCTCTCCCTTTTTCTTGACTTTTCCTCCCGAGTCCGCAGCGCGTCCTTAGCATTCATGTATTTGGTGGCCCTGTAGAGTACTTTCGACATTGTCTTTGGGTCATTTTTGTATAGTGAGAACAAAAACTTACCCTTTCGCAACCCTTTTGTAAAGGTTACGAACATCCTCTTGTTGCTTAATATTCATCAAGCACATCGTAGACTTTTTATACCTGTGCCCCCTAATAAAGTGTGTAGTGAACTGAGCGCTTAGCTCCTTAAAAGTGCTGATGGAGTACGGCATCAGTTGGCTAAACCATACCCTGGCGGGGCTTTTCAGCGTTGTAGGGAAGGCCCTACACACGATTTTGTCTACTACCCCTTGAAGGTGCATTAAAGTCTTGAAGGTCTACAGGTGATCCAGTGGGTCCTCCACTCCGTTGTAACTGTCTATATGTGGCATGCGGAATTTATGTGGTAGGGGGAAGGTATTGACGGCTGCAGTGAATGGCGAGTCGGTGTGATTTACCAGATCGTCAAGGTCGCTGGCCACCTGCCCTTTGAGGGTGTTTATCATGATCTCCATTTGCTCCTTTATTGCCTGTATCTTCGTGGCAATGTGTGGTTGAGTTGCATCCGTGAGGGATGGCATGCTCAAATTCTGTCGCTCCGGTTTACTCGGAGCGTTACTGCCTTCTGGCCCTTCTCTTTCTCTTCTATCGGCGCTGGTGCCTTCTTGGTCTTGCTCCTGAGTGTCGTGACCTGCATTTTTTTGGTGTAACTGTTCCTCCAGATTATTGTTTTGCTTAGTGAGGCGTTCCATGGCTGCAGTAAGAGTCTGCACCTGTCTCTCGAGTGCCGTTGGGCGTGGTTCTTCTCCTTGAACATTGTTGGTGGTCGCCATCGAGTGAGTAAGTACCATGCAACTCTTCATTCGGGAAGCGATAATATGGCTTACAAGTAATAAAATCCTTCCCCACAGACGGCATCAATTGATGATGCCGAAAATATCACCAGTGAGTCACACGATATTTTGCACACTTGAAACGATACCTGCATAACAAAAAAAGGAGAAGACCTTACAAAGAGCACAGGTGTGGTGCTCGCCAAATATCCTCCGAAGGTCAAGTTAGAATTTGTTACAACTCTAGAGTGCTAGAGAGGGGTTAATTATGCGTACCTTGATTTGTAAGGGTATTGGGGCTTTTATAGTAGTCGAGGGTTTACCTCTCTTCCTTGGAATAGAAGTCTTTTCCATATAGGAGTCCGTAGATCGTGGAACCCTTTCCTTGTAAGAGACTAGCATTCAACGTGAGATACAAGTTATTCCCTTAGATACTCATACGTGGTGGCCAAGTCATGGTTTTGTTAGAACAGTCAGCTTCAGGCCTGTCAGCCTATTTCATACCCTTCAGCCATGAAGGGTTGTCAGCCTTTAGGGTCTTCAGCTCTTTTCATAACTTAGCCCGTCAGCATAAGTTGCAAGCTTTAAACCGATGGGTTAATCCTAGAGCGTCTTGCCTTTATAATTTATACTCATCATTTTATATATTATAATACACAATTTTATAATAAACAATATATCACATATTCCATTCTTTACCATGAAGTCAAAAAGTGAGCTCCACTTTTTTATTTCACTTTCTCTCTGTTAGGAAATTTAGACCCCGGTTGATAGAATTAACAAGTTTTAAACCCAAGTTGTTAATTAGATTTATTATGAATAAAACTTGTTAAAATAAACAAACATCAATATCATGTCAGAATCATGCAACGGAAAAAATAAATAAGACAAGATATGATGACCCAGGAAAACCAATGAAACCAACCAGTTTCACAGTAAAAAACCTGGGGGAAAACCTTCCCGAAAAAGCAATCCACTATAGTAAAGAAAAGTTTTAGATCTAGTACAAAACCTTTGTCCCTAGACTCTACAATCCCCGTAGATGAACTCACAGCAGAAACTTTCTACCACTTCAGAACCTCTGAACTCTTCAATATATGAACGCCACCCTTTTTGTTGCACGGATCCTAGTACGTGACTAACTCCTTTGCACAAATCCTAGTACGTGACTCATTCACCAACTTAAGGAAGAAGAATGTTGGCTGCAAAGTTCTTCACTTCATCAACAATGAAGATCAAGAAGCACTTGGTTACACAACCCTAAGGCGCAAAGACGCAGTAGCTTCTTTCAGAGAGAATAAGGCATCAATTACCTTTTGCATATGTTCTACTTGTATTCTCTTATGTGACGGCCTTTAAAATAAGCCTTATATAAGTCTAGGGTTGTGAGAAAAGAAACCCTACTCAAATACATAAGCCTGGCCCAAAAATCAAAAAGCTGAAATTCTGATTTCCGTAACCTCGATCGATCGAGAGGTGTCGAGGAGGTGTCGAGGAGGTGTCGAGGTTTAATGAATCTCAACAGATAGCAGCTATCGAGGAGGTGTCGAGGGGACAGAAACTTTCTCGATCGATCGACCAGCTATCGAGAAGCTATCGAGATTGCGATAAAAATCAGATGAAGAGTTCGACAGATAGCCAGGTGTCGAGGAGCTATCGAGAAGCTATCGAGCTATCTATCCGCAGGTGTCGAGATATCTGTCCAACTTTATTGAACACCTTTTCTTCACTTGTTTCTTGGTCCAATCTTCATGGCTTTAATACTAGACTTGAACAACATGTTTCTTCAAGTATTAAACACAACTTAGATCTACCCAAATACAAGTAAAGTGCGTTTTGTCAAAGGATTAGCCAACTACATAAAATATGTCCTTAACACTCTCCCCCACTTTTCTCTCCAAATTGGGCGGATTGCAAAATGTGGGCCCAAAGAGAATTGTTTTCTATGCATTTGTTTGTCTTCTATCCTTCAAAGTTGTCCAAACACAAGAAACCACTTCCCTTCCCTTGCTTTTCCTTCCCTTTCCTTCCTTCCTCTTCCCCCATTTCCAAATGCTGTGTTAGTCTTTACCAGGTTATATAAGTACTAACTAAAATTTGACTAAAATTTGAGATTTTATTTTTCAAAATTTTTTTTGTCCTTTATTTAGAGCCCATTTTTTTTTTTTCACTTACATTTAGAGGCTTAGGTAATGACCTAAGTTACCTAATGGTTGAGCCAAAAGGTTTACTATTATTATAGATTAATATTGATTATAGATTAAAGGCATCTTTTGCAAATAACATAATGAAGATTTATTACTATTATTATAATTTTTTCATGACACTAGGTGAGTGAAGAGAGATTTGAATTCAAAAGTTATCCTGTAGAAAGAACTAAATAATGTATACATCTCTCTCTCTCTCTCTCTCTCTCTCTTTCTTTCTCTCTCTCTCTCTCTCTATATATATATATATATATATATGAGTTGGGTTCAAGTTAAGCAATGTTACACAACTCAATATTTTTTAATTATGTGAATTTTAACAAATTCACCGTTATATTACATTATTTTCGTATATTCTTCATACTTAAAAATTTTCAAAGTGGTCAAAGGTTAATAGCCATGTCATCAATCAATTATTTTAATTCAAGTTTTCATAACTTAAAATAGTGCATAGAAGATGAGTTTATGGATTGAATGGTAAATAACATTTAACTGACATGAAAATTAGCAAGAGTATTAAAAACATATAAAACATGTAATTCAACGTTGAGATTTTCAAAATATGAATTTTATAACAAGTTATTGTGTGGTATAACATTGCTTAGAGTTACACAAAGTGTAATTTGAATCTCTCTCTCTCTCTCTCTCTCTCTCTCTCTCTCTCTCTCTCTCTCTCTCTCTCTATATATATATATATATATATATATATAAACAAAAAGAAAGGTGACAACATTTTGGAATTGCAGTAAAGTTTGATAAGGTTAACCCCAACATGCAAAAAGTAAGACTTTTCCAATAGATTTCTATTAACCAGAAGATTGCATGTGATCTTATCTATAAGACTGCAACTGACTTACATATACCTCTCACTCTTAAAATTTTAGGAGGTGTAACTGTAAACTAAACTATTTGTTTTGGCAAATGTGAACTAATTAAGCTTCAAGTCACAAAGTGAACGGTTTTTAGACCCTTTAACTCAACCAGATTAACCTAGTTAATTAGCTAAGTGATTAACTTAGTCAAATTATGCAAATCTAGGTTATCACAATCAAACAATCATATCAAGTATATAAAACTGCTGAAAAATAAATAACACAAGATATGATGACACAGGAAACCACACGGTAAAAACCTGGAGAGGATTTGACCTAGCTATCCTCAAGGTAAACTTGAATCCATTATATGAAAGAATCGAAGTTCATACAAAAGGACTTACAAGCTCCCCGTTTGACTTCCTAATGCTACCCACCAGTAGAACTTACTGACACGACCACATGCAAGCTTCGAATCCACAGACTCTTTCTTTCTTAGATTCTCCACCAGTTACAAGCACCCACGCTTGTTTTTCTTTTAAGCTTCAATGGCAGCAACTGAGTTGATCATCAAGGTATTGATAATATCTCTACCTAGAAAACCCTAAGTTTATGTGAAGGAAAGCTCATGAGTTGTATTTCGGCCAACTGTGCCAGGAATCATAATAGTGGGGAAAGAACGTATGCGTAGGCAGCTCTCTTGCGTCCCAAGTATTTAGGCGAGATTTTGGCCCTTTCCTAACTTAGGGTATTTTGGAGTAGTCAGTCTCCCCGTAGGCTCGAGTCCGAGGACCATGCGATGCCTTGGTTCCGTCTAACACCCATTTCCCTGTAAGTACTTAGTTTTCCCATAGGTCTGAGTTTGAGGACCAGGCAATACCTTGATTCTGTCTAGTACCCAGGTACCCTAAGATGACTACTCTCATAGCTCAAAACTACTCCCCCTTTTTGTCACGGGTGACAAAGGGTAGAGTGTCATGTAGACATCTCATCGGCAGAGCTAGCATCCCCATCATCATCATCATCATCATCCTCATCATCCTCAGAATCTGAAGCTGTTGGAGTAGGTGGTGAAGGAGTAGCCTCTGGAGCAAATCCACCCATGATCGCCTGCCGTCATGCAATACGACCCACACGAACATTCACCTGATACAACTCAGTAGAGAGTGTATCAAGACGAGTGTCCATGCACTACAGCTGCGCCATAATATCTCCAAGGGATACATCGCTCGAAGAGGAAGAAGGAGCAGATGTAGATGGAGCTGATCTGGATAGAGCCGAACGAGAGGGAGGAGTGGCACCTGGCTGTCTCGACCTGAACTGTGCTTCACTACATTTTACGGTAGCGGCATCTATGGCAGATATGTGTGTGAAGTGGTTAGACACAGGAAGGGGAACGGAAAAATGGCGTAGAATCCGCGTGATAGCAGAAGGAAATATAAGCTTATCATGGGACGCCGAATCAAGATATACCTCTATGATAGACCGGATGAAGTGAGAAGGAAAATTTATGGTAAGATGCTCTAGCAAAGATAGCAAAAATCGAGCACGAGGCTCTGTGATAGAGTTATAGTGAGAAAGAGGATGGAGAACAAAAGTCATCACCATGTTAATGAATCTAGGACCTTTAGCAAAAGGCCTACATGATGTGAACTGATGCTCACCCCAATCAGCAGGGCGCTCACAAAAAGCGGAAATGAGCTCATCTTTGGACACAGTCCTCAGATGCTCATAAGTGGGGTAATCAGGAAACTCTATCCTAGGTACCCGAAGCACATTCGCAACAAGCTGCGGTGTGACAGGAATGCGCGTACCTCAAACGCGAGTGAAGAAGAGAGGTACTAAAAGATCAATCTCGTGCATGTTGGAGTAGAACTCCTGTATCAGCACGAAAGGGCAAGTGACCGAGATGTCACACAGTAACCCCCATCCCCTACTGTTAATGATAGAGGGAAGGTCAGTATCGGCGAAGTCCGCCAGAATAACTTGGCGTTTCGAATGAACACCTCGTTTAGAAAAGTTCTCCGAAAATGCCTTATGGGCATCTCCATCACGGAACCGAAGGTTAAAGGGAGCAGTATTTGAAGAAGTAGAAGCTCCAGAACGCAGAGGGTTCCGAGCAGAAGTGGATTTACATTTGGGTGCCATAGACACTACTAACGTAAAAGAATGAGAAAGAAAGAGAGAGAGACACTCAGAAAATTTTCCAAAACAATTCATAAATGACAAATATTTTGAATAACAAGTACGTATGCATGGGAATGCATGATCATGTGATATGCAAAACACAAATATCATCATGGGCTCAGCCCAATCCAATCCTACCAGCACACAGCATATAGCATACATCTAAATGCATGTAAATATCATTATAATGCACATGAAATGCAATGTATGACATTTTAACAACATTTAAGTGTAAACCCAACCCAAAATTTCAAGAAAAACTCAACAATTTTGAAAAACCCCAAATTTTTATGAAAAATCCCAAAAACTAGGTTTTCAAACATGCAATGCATGAAAAAGGAAGAGAATAGAGATCTTACCAAGTGATTTGAGCAAGAAATGATCAAGATCCAAGAGGGTTGGAGGATTTGAGTGAAAGGGAGATGAACATACACGGAGAGATCGAGAGAGATTGAGTGTGAACTGAAGAAAATCGCGACAAAACCTTAAATAAGCACCTCAGTAAATCTCGACAGCTGAGGTGTCGAGAGGTATCGAGGTAGCTGTTGAGAAAGGTATCGAGAAAATTGCCTTCGACGGCTGAAGGTATCGAGAGGTATCGAGATGCATGAAGAAATTTAGATACGTGATGCTCGATTGATCGTGAAGGTGTCGAGAAGGTATCGAGGAGACAGAAAATATCTCGATCGATCCACAAGGTGTCGAGACAGGTGTCGAGAAAGAAGACTCAAACAGCATAAGTGAATCTCGATCGATCCATCAGGTATCGAGAATCTATCGAGGGGACAGAGACTTTCTCGATCGATCCATCAGGTGTCGAAGAGGTGTCGAGATTGCGATAAGAAACAACATGAGAAGCTCGACAAATGACCAGGTATCGAAGAAGTGTCGAGGGAGGTGTCGAGCCAGCAGTAAAAACCAATTTTTCGAGAAGGGAAAAACATAGACATGAATGCAATCCAACACACATCTCAACCAAAGATCCACTCAACATATAAACCTCTCAAAAACATCTCTCAACAAAAATATAAGCACAAGGATCATCCAAAACACACACACACTATAAACAAGTCTAACTAATTTTATATTTCAAAAACAAGTTATGACAGTTTAGTGAGCATACATTAGCACATGTAGGGCCAAATCACATTGTACTTGCACATGTATCAAAAGTAGCAAAGAATATTGCATGTTGTGTGTGAAAAACATCGCAAGATTGCATATATGTATACATGTTATAACGATCTGAGATATGAGAAAATAACTTTTAACTCACACACAATCATAACTGTTTAATGGGGACTATCACCTTCGAGGTACATCCTATAACTCCCACATCTCCTAGAATACACGCTTGCAACCATATTTAAAGCATTTTTAATCTTTTTGCTTTTTTTATTTTCTTTGCATGTTTTCTTTTATTTTAGCATATCATACATAGCTATATAAAAGAGAGAAAAGAAATACTCAAGATGTTAAGCATTTGACATCGCACTTTTGCTATGTCGAAGCATACAAATGTCTTTGACACTGCACTTTTGCTATGCCAAAGCATACAGGTGTCATATTATGATTGGCGGGCAACAATGATGAGATGGTTATTTATGCCTTTCTCTTAGGATTTTCTAATCCTACATGTCAAAAAGAGTGATATGAGTGTTAAGTTTTAAGCGATAACCTAATCTTACTCATCACAAACAAGGGCCACAAAGCTCACTTGCTTAGTTGTGCATAGAGATGCTCATCTAAGCTACAAGAGATACAAAGTTTAGAAAACTTTGTTTCATTGGCCATCCAAGGTACACAAGTACCAAAGTACACATAACGCACACTGTTTTTGTATTTTTTTAATTTTTCAATTTTTTTTTTTATATATCAAAAACAAAATAAACAAAACTGAAAGTAAACACACAAAACATGTTAAACAAAATAAAGCAAAAACTAGACTGACTCAGCAGAAAAACAAAACACACAAGCAATGCAATACACAGAAAAGTAATACGGGAAAAGAAGGTGATGAAATCATTTAAAATCCTTTTTCTTCCACACCTTGGAAGATCCTTTCCTTTAATTGAATCCTTGAACTGGCGATGAGGGGGAAGAATTTAACCCGTTCAAGTTCGAAAGGAACATGAGGGCTTTCAGAAAATCTCCAAGAGGAGCAAGAGAGGATTGAAGCTGATTTTGGCTTCCAGATGCTATCATGCCATTGCTCTGTTGAGTGGCTAACCACTTATAGCAATTTGGTCTAGTATGACCGGCAGCTCCACAATGATGACAGAAATGCTACTTCTTTTGTTGAGGCTTTTGAGAGTTAGCCTTCTTAGCTCTATGGTCTTTAGCAACTTTCTTTTCTTGCTTAGGGGGTGCTCCTAAGATAGATTTACCCTTGTCTAAGTTCTCACTAGCTAATTCAGTTTTAACATCAATATTCTCAATTTCAGAATTATTTGTAGGAGGAACAAAAATAGTATTGCTAGTAGAAGCAGTATTGGAGAAAGAAATACCATACCCTAAACTAGTTCGATCCGAAGCAGATTTCTGATTGCTAAGCATCTCATCAAGCTTTGCACTTGAAGTCCTCTCTAGTTGAGCTCTGACTTGAAACAGCTCTGCTTCAAGCTTCTTGGTCTTCTCAACCAAAAAGTTGTTTTCAAATCTCAGTGCTGCAATAGTTTGATTCGCCTCATCAAACTTTGTGGACAACTCTTCACGATTAAGTTCCACATCACTGAGCTTCTTGGTGGCTAGCCTGTATAATTTCTCATGCTTTTCAGAGAGCTTGTAAAGCTTCTCATAGGCTGAATGGATATCATCTTGATCATCCATTTTCTCAAATTTTGACTCCACCAGTTCTTCTTCTTCATCCACTTCTTCAACAATCCCTTCAGTAGGATTGACTATGGCAATGAAGGCATTTAAGATTTCGTCATCCTCATTGTCAGAATCATCTTCAGGCTCAGTGCCACTTAGAGTTGCAGCAAGTGCCTTGCTTTTCCCAATGCTCTTGAGATATATAGGACACTCATGTTTCATGTGTCTGAACCCATGACATCCAAAGTACTTTGGTCCTGCAGGAACAGTGTACTGACTACCATCCTTAGCATCCTTCTTCCCTTTGTCTTGGCTTTTAAATTGAGAAGAACTGAACTACCTACGGTCCTTGTCGAAGCTCCTTCCATTGGCATTCTTCATAAATTTCTTGAACTGCCGAGTGATGTAGGACTTCATCTTAGAATCTTCATCATCGGAAGACTCATCTGTATCACTGTTGTTTGCCTTCAAGGCCATGCTTTTACCTTTACTTGACTTGCCAATCCTAGATAATCCTATCTCATAGGTTTGCAAGTTCCCTACCAGCTCAGTCAAAGGAATCTTGTCAATATCCTTTGATTCCTCTATCGCCGTAATCTTGGCATGGAATCTCTCAGGTAGAGATCTGAGCACCTTCCTTACAATCTTGGGTTCAGGGATGGTTTCCCCAAGATTGAAGGCTGAGTTCACTATGTCCTTGAGCTTGGCATAGAACTCATCAAATGACTCATCCTCCTCTATCTTAATTTCTTCAAAACTTGTAATGAGCCTCCGAAACTTTGAATCTTTAACGGCCTTTGTTCCTTCATAGGTTGTCTGAAGGATGGTCCAAGCCTCCTTAGCAGTTTCAGTTGAGGATATCTTTTTGAACTCCTCATTTGTGACTGCGCTAAATAGGGCATTTAACGCTCTGCTATTGAAGTTAGTTGCCTTGATCTTATTATCATCCCAATCGGCCAGTTCTTCTGTTGGCTTAGTCCAGCCAATCTCTACAGCTTGCCACACCTTTTCATCTAAAGACTACAAGAAAGCTCTCATACGTACTTTCTAGTATGCATAGCTAGTGCCATCAAATAAAGGAGGCATAATTAAAGATTGTCCTCTATCCATGACAAACAGGGGTCAATGGATCAACACAGCAAAGATTAAACCCTAATCAGAGTATGCCTGCTCTGATACCACTTGATAGGTCACAATCTAAATGACTCCTTGTGATTTACCCTAATTAATTAATTTAGCCAAGTAATTAATTAATCATGCAATTTTATGGAAGCACAAACAAATCACCAACAACTAAATATGCAGCGGAAAATAAATAACACGGTGATTTGTTTACGAATGGGAAACCCTAATGGCAAAAACCCCACCGGGTGATTTTCAGGTCACCACTCCTGAAACTCCACTATTATTAAATCAAGCGGTTACAAGTAAAGGAATCCCAAGTACCTTACCAACCTACAGTTGAACCCTTACCCCAATACCCAATTGGACTTGATCTGTAGTGACAGTCTCCACCTTTGATGCACGGCTCCCAAGTACGTGACTAACCAATGCGCGGATCCAAGTACGCAACTTCAGAACACCAACTGAGGAAGAATGGTTGGCTGCAAAGTTCTTCAGTGCATCCTTTATGATGAATAGCAGGAAGATGCTTGGTCACAAAACCCTATGGTGCAAATACACAGCAACTTCTTGATGGAAGATGAACTAGGTCAAGAACTTCGTCTGTTGATCACAATTTTGCTTGAACAGAGATTGCTCAATGCTAAAGCCACTTGTGTCACACTTGACGGCTCTTAAAATAATCTTTTTATATGTTTAGGGTTAGAAGAAAAGAAGGCCCAAAAACATATTCACGGATCCCAAGAAAATCAGATTGGAAATCTGACTTTTTAAATCTCGACAGATAGTAGGTGTCGAGGTAGCTATCGAGCAGGTGTCGAGCTTTAAAAACTTTGCACTTCAGCTTGCTTTTTCTTGGACAGACTTGATGACTTCAACACTTGACCTTGAAACATTGTTTCTTGAAGTATTAGAAACACCTAGAACTACCCAATTACAAGTAGAGTGCGTTTTGTCAAAGGATTAGCCAATATACATAACTAAGTGACATATGTTCTTAATCAAGTTAAAACATATATGTCCTAACAAGGCCATCTATTGCTGAAGAGATAAATATGTTCAGCAATAAGAGAGGTTTCTACTGCTGGAGCCCCTTGTGCCTGGGATAATGGGTAACAATAAATTATTCCAATAGAAAGAGAGGTTTCTAGCTTTCTGTTGTTGATGCCCTCTATGGCTGGAGAAATGAATAAGAAATGAATATGTCCAACAACAAGAGGGATTTCTACCGTTGGAGCCCTCTTTAGTCAAGATGATGAATTATAATAAATTATTCCAGTGAAAAGTGAGGTTTCTACTAATGCAACCCTCTATTGCTGAACTTTCAACCTTTTTTGTTTCTTTCCTGCTATTGCTAGATAAATTTTTTTTCTTTTAGGCATAAAAGCTTCTTTTTTATGGGGACTATAAGCTTGTAAGAAGTATGATGCAAGCCTTGGTTGGAGTAGCTCATATAGTTGAGAGATAGGTGGCTTGGCATCTCATGGAATATCTCGAACATAATAATGTTGACGTAGCTCCATGAGCTATTGGATTAAGAGATATTGAGAATTTGTATGTTGGAACTGATATTTCCTTCATGATATGTGATTCTAGACTTTTGGAGGCATGATAAGGCTATACTTTATGACTCCTTAATGGAGTCGCTAGAATGTCATGGGCGGTTTTTGCTCGTAGCCACGTGACTTCCATTAGAGGTGTGACTCTGCAAGACTCGGATTTGTTTTGGGGAGTTCAACCCGAAACTCGACATTGGGCCACATACACCAATGGCTTCCAGTGCATTTTTAAGCCTACAAAATAGATAAATCCCAAAGTTTTAGAATCATGATAACGGTTGAAATAAATAAATAATATGTTTAACATAATAGATTTGATTAAATGGTGAGTTGAACGTTATTATTATGTGTATTAAGTGATGTCCACTAGAATGATTAATTAATTGTCATATGTCTAATAATGGGATGAGTCCAATAGTCCATATCCAGCTATAGTATAATTCATGTTTAATATAATAGGATATGTCCAACAATAGTTTATGTCCAAATAATACATACCCAGTAGTGGTTTATGTCGAAACATTACACATCCAACAATGGTTCGTGTTGAAGTAATATATGTCCATCGGTGGTATATGTCAGAATAATATATGTCCATCAATGGTTTATGTTCGAATAATAAGTCCAGCGATGGTAGATCAATTTATTAATATATATGTTCATTAATGAAGTACTAGTGAGATCATGTTTTATTAAATCGTGAGATGATATTAAAGTAACTTGCATTTAGAGGTTCAATAATAATAAGTTAACAGATACTTAATAATGTAATTTCAAAGATTGAGAAAACATTGACTTATCTTTTATGTTTCTGACTCTAGCCGTATAGCATCACTTTATTCTTTATATGATTTGTGGCTCTAGTCGTATAGCATTAATGAGCTAATAGCATTCTAGCGGCATAATAACATAAGTCCAACAGTACAATGATAATGAAGTAAAATATATTCAGTTGTATAATTTGGGAGATAAAAATATAATGCCTTATCTTCAAAGGTTGTGGCTTCAACTGTATAACATCAGTTGGCTTATAACGTTTCAGTACCATGATAAAATGAGTCCAGCGGTACAATATGATATTATGAGTTATTTTATGGTGACTTCATGATTGAAGGGAAAAAATGGGTGCAATTGGAGGGAGAGAGAATATGTCCAGCTGTGTGCATAAGTTGTTAAGTTTATCCTCTTTATCATGCACTTAAATTATTTTCCCCATGTAATGGTCTTTTAGTTTTTAGTCAAATATGAGTGATATTGCCTTCTATGAAAAGGGCTTTTAGAACTATAAGTTTGATGTCTTTTAAGATATATGGAGATGGTAAAAAATATATATGTTTTGTGAGATATGGTGTTTGTAATATGTATGGGTATTTTGTGAGGAATGTGTTTATAAAATATATGGAAGTATGAGAAATATGGAGGTTAAGTATAGTTAACACATGAGCTTATAGTTGCTGCAGGAGTGGTTTTTTGTGTTATGTCATGGGTTATATTGCTTTCTAAGAAGGGAGATTTTGTTAAGAAAAATAAAGAAGGAGATGGAGATGTGTTTATAGGTAGCAAAATGATGATATTTCAGAATAAAAGAGTGAGAGAGAGATGGATAGTGGGGTGTGTTAGTGTGTGGCTTGGTCCTCTTTATATAAAGCCAAGTATGTAACTAAATTAGAATTAATTGAAGGGAAATTTAGCAAATAAGGAAAAGTCTTTGACAAAGTAAGTGATTTCCTTAATTGGTTTTTGGGCTTTAGCTAAAAGAAAAAATTCTAAGATTTTAATGCTGCTGGAGCTACTGTTACAGCTGTCAGTCATAGATGTATAGCAGCTAACACAGCTGTCAACTATAGAACAGTAGCTGCTATAGCTTTTGACATTGTTGGATGATGTCACTTGAATGATAGCTTCTGCTAGAGGAAAGATTCAACATTAAATGAATGGGTTTGGCTAAAAATGGTAAGATAACTTCTATGGGATCCTTACTTCTTTTGGTATAGTAGGTAGTTACTGGGATTAAGCATTAATGGTTGATGATGTCACTTTTGGACATGTGTCAATTGCCTAAGCTACTGCTAGAGCTGTTGCAGCTTTTGCTAGAGCTATTACAGCTTTTGCTGAAGGTAAAGCAGTTTCTGCTGGGGCTGTTGCTAGTATTTTTGGCTAAGTTTTCTCTTTTGGAAAATTATATGTTTAGTCTATGGTTTTATTACAATATAATTTTGTTAAGTAATAAACTAGTTGGTTGATATTTGATGAAATTTTAGAGGTGTAATTGTGGTCTCTTTGTGTTTTGACCAAATCTTGGAAAGCAAGGAGAGCATTTAATGCTAGATATGAGATATTAATATAGATTTAGCCATATGCTTGGTATTGATTTAAATGAAAATAATAATATACTTTATATGAAATAATATAATTACATTTTTAAACTTATATTATATGATTAACATTAATTTTATGCAAAGAGCATGAGGAGTTTTATCATTTTAAGTGTTATGTGATATGAGAGGCTTACCAGATGCTACCTATTGCACACTGACTTGTCATAGTTCAGGGAATTGGGGAAGACATGCCAAGCAACATGTTTTCCTTTATCAACTTTGAATTGTTGGAGCTTTACTGAACATACTTCTTAGCCTTCAAAACCACGACTCCCAAAATTTCCCTGATGAGACTCATGAGCTTGGATCATGAGCCAAAAATGAGATGTTGTTCCATGAGCTTGAACTATGGGCTTTGATGAGATAATATCTCTATGGGTTTTGGACCATAGGCTTCAGCGTCATTTTGTGAGTATGGGCTCTTTTGGGCTTTAAAATAGGTTTTTCTAAAATCCATAATTTGTTAATGTGGTGCTTGTTGCCAATGAAATAAATTCCATGTGGTGTGAAAATTTTGTCCTCAACAACTGTGTGTGGGTTTGTCTGATTTTTTGTTGATTTTGTGGTATGTACGTGTTGTGGTAATGGTGGACTATGATGTTGGGTTGCGGTAGTGGAGTTTGGCCGTGCTGAGTTACAGTGATGTGGGTGGTGGTGTTGGGTCTGTGTGATTGGCAGTGGGGGTTATCATTTGTAGAGATTATGGGTTAAAGAGAGAGAGAAAGAGTCAGGGTGGAGAAAAAATATTAAAATAATGTATAGAAAAGTTATAGTAACCGTAAATATATGCACAGCTACTATAGCAATTTTGTATATTTTCACACTTTTGTAAGGACTGATGTTGGTGTCCTTTTTGTTAAAATGTGCAAAATTAAACATTTTTTGTATTTTGCAATCTTTTGCAACCACTGATGTGGTTGCTCTAATTAACATATTTCTTTATCAGTGAAACTTATAATTAAACTAACGTGATACCAATCATAGAAAGGTAATTAACATTTTTTTTTATTAATTAGTTATTGGAAGTGACACTAATCACATTCAATGTCACTTTGATTTTTGTCTTTTATAGAAAAATTTGTAGTACTTTTAACATTTCCATGTTAATGTTAATATAGATGAGGATGTATGTTTTTTTACCCTATAACTAGACCATAACTTCTCAACATAAATAAGATTAAATTAGCTTGTGGCCTTTACTACACAAACTCTCAAAATATATAGGGAAATTATTGTTTCGCACTCCTTAATGTACACTATTTCATAGAATGTCCACGTACATTTAGTATCCATATTTTCCATAAATGTCTATACTTTGGGTATGATGTAAAAGAGTGTAGATACTGTTGAATGTAAAACAATCAAAACTCAGTGCACAATTTTGCACAATCAGACATCTATGAACAAGACTTTTAGCTGTGCTTAAAATTTTTAGAAGCATTTATTGGTCATTAGGTTTAGGAATACAATATTTTTCACTAAGTTTTTTTTTAATTAAATATTGATACTGTTTGTTAAAATTGGAGAATAATAAAAGTAGTATCGGTTATAGACCCAAGTGTAAATAATGCCTCCTCAATCACAATGGTCGATATCAACGATTATGAACAAAAATTTGTTACTATCATTATACCACGACAAATACAAGTTATTAATAGTGAAGTCTCTTGTGGCCATTATTTCACTAGCCAAAATGAGTTTCATTAGTACTCTTCCCATTTGTCTCTCCCTTCTCTTTTGCCTTTTCTAGGCCTATTACTTATTCAGCCAACTTTGATACAGTAAACCAATGTTCCTACATCATTTTGGCCACGGTGTCGCCCATTGCTAGCCGCCGACTAGACCCATGCAGATAATACCTCAGTCGTTTAATAGGTAAACCCAACTTTAAAAAATTAAAAGTAGGTCTTCTCCAATAGAACCGGAATGCATATTATATATTCCCACAATAATAAATTTTATAGAGGGCCTTAACTACATATAAACATCCTCATTAATTTGTAGGCCAAAATGGGCAAATGCCCTTTTTGTGCAAAAAAATCCAGCGTTTTGCTCCCTTTCCTAAACTAATTAGGGAAATGCCCCTGTTTTAAAACTTGATAATGTCAAAGTTGAGTTTTTTGAATAACTCGATTTGCAGAAAATCGAATATGGGGTGATCAAACTTAAAATAATAATAATAATAATAATAAATAATAAATTGCATGGAACTCGAGTTCAAGAAGCTCGAGTTTCATTTAAAACGCCACTATAGGGCTCCTTGAACCTGGTATGGGGCGATCAAACTTAAAAAATAAAATAAAATAAAATAAAATAAAAACTTGCATAAAAATGTCACTATAGTGCTTTAAAACGCCATTATAGGGCTCCCTAAACCTGGTATGGGGTGATCAAACTTATTAAAAAAAAAAAAAAAAAAAAAAAAAACTTACATGAAAACGCCACTATAGGGCCCCCTAAACCTAGCATGAGCTGATTAAACTTAAAAAATAAAATAAAAAATAAAAAATAAAAAAATAAATTTGCATGGAACTCGAGCTCCATGAACTTGAGTTCCATGCAAATTTTTTTTTTTTTTTTAATTTTCAGTTTGTTATAACTCGATTGTCCAAAAATCGAGTTTCAAAACAAAGGTATTTTCCTAATTAGTTTGGAAAAGGGGGCAAAATGCTAGATTTTTTTTTTTTTTTTTAAAAGGCAAAAGCCCATTTTCTCCTTAATTCGTATATATTATCCTTTTTGCAAATCCCTCTCAAAGTTTCAAAGAAGTTGTGAATTAGGCTTCACGTTACACTACGCAAATTTTGAACTAGCCTTCAAGTCAAGTCAGGCCAAGACAAATTCAGCTTTCCAATTTTCAAATAAGAAGTTAACTCGGCAATCACACCCTGTAAGTTCTGCACCCCTACCCTCACAGGCCATATCCAATCCCAAACCCTACATAAACCCCTACCCATCTTCTCATAAACACAACCTCATACCACTATTTATAGCATATTTCTCTCTTACTTTCCAAAATGAGCATTTTCAAAAACCTATCCATTTCTCTTTCCATTTCCTTAGCCCATGCACTTAGATTCGAGATAACAATAGTTGCCCTTACATAGTCTAGGCTGTAGCCATCCCTGGTGGTGGCAGGCAACTCAACCCAAAAGAGTCTTGGCCTCTTGATGTACGCTGGCACAATTGGTGGCCACATTTGGGCTCGCACTTGGTGCAGTTTCGATGGGTCTGGGCATGGCAGTTGTCAAACCGGTGACTGTGGTGGACTTCTTCAATGTCAAGCCTATGGTACACTCCTAAACACCCTTGTCGAATTCGCTTTAAACCAATACCAAAACCTGGATTTCTTTGACATCTCTCTTGTTGATGGGTTTAATGTTCCTATGGATTTTAGGCTTTTAGCCCTACCTCTGGTAGGTGCACTAGAGGAATAAGATTTACAGCTGATATCAATGGGCAATGCCTAGCTAAGTTGAGAGCTCAGGGAGGGTGTAACAACCTTTGTACCGTATTCAAAACCGATGAATATTGTTGTAATTCTGAGAGTTGTGGACCTACAAATTATTCGAAGTTTTTCAAGGATCGTTGCCCAGATGCTTACAGTTACCCTAAGGATGATCAAACAAGCACATTTACATGCAAAGGTGGTACTAATTATAAGGTTGTGTTCTGCCCTTGAATCAGTTCTTTCATTTAGTAACAGGCACATACCTAGTAGCTAGTATGTGATATTATATATTAATTGGTGTAATAAAAGTTTGAGGGCTTGTGAGCACATGCAGTATTGTGCACACCCTATTATATTCAGCTATACGGTGGTTAGTATTTTCCCTTGAAGCAGTTCTTTCTTCTGCTAAGAGCAATAGATCGAACTATTGCCCAGTAATATTAAGTAACCGGGCAAATAAAAGCTTGAGGGCTTGTAGCACATGAGCATGTGCATGTTGTATTTACGTGAGGTTGTACCAAAACTTTTACGATGGAACATATATACAACGTTTGTAACCTCAATTTTTAATCCTCACTACAAAAAATGCAGGCTATAATTGCATTTTAAACGTGGCTATAGCTGATATATAGCCACGTTTCTAATAAACGCGGCTAAAGCCTCAAGCTTTAGCAGCGTTTTTAAAAAACGCCGCTATAGCTAACATATAGCTGGGTTTGTGTTTGATTTTGAATTTTCTGGGTTTATGTTTGATTTTGAATTTTTTTGGGGGAAAAAAAACCCATAAATTAAAAAAAATTAAAAAATAAAAAAAACCTATAACCACAGTTATAAATGCAGCTCAAAGCAAGCCTATAGTCGCGTTTTTTAAAAACGCAGCTATAGGGCTTAACCTATAGCCGCGGTTAAAAAATGCAACTATAGGTCTGACCTTTAGTTGCGGTTATAAAAACGCAACTATAGACCTGCAAGGTGCTATTTCTACACAGTTTTGGCCTGGTTTGTAAACACAACTATATCCTATAGCTGTGTTTTTGGGATCTATGGCCGCGTTTTTGAAACACAGCTATAGACTCTATTTTTTGTAGTGCCTCTCGGCAAATCAAAATTTTATTTTGCAGCTTAACCTAATAAGTGTTTTGTTAGATTTACTACCATGCGTTAGCAACTCTCTATGTACTTCTATGTTTGATTCTTTGGTTGACCATAAATAACTATTGGATTCGGAGGTAAAAAAAAAAAAAAAATGTAACTGTAGCTTATTTACTCCTCATTCACCTTAACGGCTTATTAAAAAATAAAATTCTAAATATATAGTAAGGAAATAGGTGTCTTTGGTGATTAGAGAGCTTCATGCACATGACTAGCTATTGGATATTGACATGGACTCCAACACCAGAGGGTAGACCCACCATGCATACGTGTCGGTGAAGGGCATACACTTTATTGGAGAGGACCCAACAAAATTAACATCTCAGTGAAGTGCATGAACTTGAATTCGTGATTTTTCAAAAATGACCAGTTTTCCTAGAACTGGTTCAGTTTGACCACCAATATTGACCTGAATCAATCTGAATTAATTATAACCCATGACAAAAAGACTTGCTTGTCCGAGAGGGGTATACTAATATTTTATTTTAGCATATATATGCTAAAAAAAATATTAGTCCTTTACATTTATATAATTTCCTTATAATATAAAATATAAAGTATAATTGAGGGTTTCAAGAGTCATTGCACTGTTTCCTGTTTGTGTGAATTTGCAGAATATAAACTATTTTTAAGATCAGGACGCAAATAGGTCCTAACCATTTCTTAAATTTTTTATTAACAATTTTTTTTCGTTACTGCTAACACAGTTTATTGTGTGGGGTGAGCCATAAAAAATGGTGTTAGAGAACATATATAAACATGATATTACTCAAAATTGTGAAAAAAAAAATTAACAAATTTTATATTTTTAGAATTGCTCTTTGCCTATATGCTGCTGTTAGGATATATGCCCTTAAATCCTATTGTATGATGCTATGTATGACATTATATTATGATTAATAAAGTTGTTTTATTATTATGTAAAATAATAGTAACCTGAATATTTGGACATTTTCATATAGTCCATGAGATGCGTAGTATGTGATTTAGTCGCAGAAGACATAAGTCACAAGTTCTTTGTAAACTCAGAATTTTAGTTTGTAGTCAGTGATGAAATGAACCATTTCATCTACGAAAACTATAACATATCAACTAAGATGATTTGTCTTGTTCTTGGAAGTGGAGACTTCTAGTTAATATGTTAATATATTTTAAGTATTCAAACATATTGAATTGGATCGCTGTATGATTTATTATTCTACTAACGATTGTCAAATGAATAATAAATCTCACGATTTCTATTTACATCAACTCTTAATCGTAAGAGAATAATGAATCTAATTATGAGATGTAGGTTGCTTTGATATATCAGGAGTGAGATCTAAAGTCACGATCAAAACCTTAGTATGTTGGGCAGCCACATTTTGTGTTGAAGGAACATATATTCTCAAGATAGAATTCATAGTTTCTTAACGGGAATATAAAATATTCTCTTGAAATAAGTTTAATGAGTCCGATTATTCATAATGTTAGGCCTAACCACTTTAGTAAGGAATTACTAAAGTATATATTTATGAAAATGGATTTCATAAATATATGATGAATAACTTAAAGGATTAAACTGGATACTTAAGGATTAAGATGTAATAATCTTCAAAGTGGCAGTCAAAATTCATGACTTTGTATTACTATGAATATTTTAATGAAGGGGTTGTATATATAATAAAGTCTTGGGATATAATTTATTATTAAGACTTTGAGTGCAATTATATTTATATAGTGGTATTAAATATAATTAATAGTAAGTTTGGGCTTGTCAAGAGTTTACAGAAATGCCCAAAACCCATTGAAGCTAATGTCTTATTTGTTTCTTTTTGGTCTCACTCCAAGCCACATACTAAAGCCCAATTGGAACGGCTCAAAAGGATAATCTAATTAGATAATCAGTTATAAGGAGAGAAACATATAGAATTTTGTATGAGAACGAAATAATGTGTATGTGAGTGTAAGCCACTCTCTTATTCTCCTTTGATCACATATATATAAACTGATTAAGAGACCACCCTTCTTGGGTACAAGTGGAATTAGAGTGAAGATTAAAAGTGTTTCCAAGTACTTCTAATTTTTGGTTTTGAATTTCACCGCACCAAGGTACACTCTCTTATTCTTATTTTCTGAAATTTACATAGTACATGTTATCAATTGCGAATAAAATAGATCCGTTAATTTTTCGCTGCGTATGTTTTTTATGCAATACAAACTATGTTTTTCCTATAGCGGTACCAAGGATGGCTTGGGACCCTAAAGTTCTATCATTTTCCTCTAAAATTATCATTGTTGGAGCCCAGTGCCGGTGGAGGTGTGAATGTGACTAGCAAAAAGTAAAATAGAAATACAATAGGATTGATCTTCTCGTGCTAAGAGATCCAAAGAATTATTCTTTATAGCGTAAATAGATTCCAAGAGTACCATCAGTCTAATCTTTTTCTCACCTCAATTTCAATTTCTACATTTTGATCAGTGGGTCCAATAATACTTGTAGTGCGTTTAGATTAGTTTATTATTGATTTGTTAAAATTGAATAAAATTACTAAAAAAGGTTGTAAGTTTATAAAGCAATTATACATAAACTAATACTTAGTGTCCATTTGAATACCGCTTATTTTGCTGAAAACTGAAAATACTATAACAAAATAATTTTTAAATATGTGAATAGTGTCGTGGGACCAATTATTAATTTTTTTTCTAAATAAAGTACATGTGGATCCCGTGAACAGTGCACGGGACCCACTGAATAGTGCATATTGTCTCTTGAAAGTTAAAACACGTGCATCAAAAAAAAGAAAAAAAGAAAAGGAAAATGCAAATGCAGTTGGTGAAACGTTAATCCAAGCACATACTAAGTGTCAATTTGGCAAAAAAATGTTTTTGGCAACTTATTTTACTATTCAGCTTATTTTTGTTACTATTTATAGGTTCCACTACAGTTTTTAGTACTATTTATAAGTCTTACTATACTATTTCAACTAACTTTTATGTTTATCTACAATACTTTCAATAAAAAGTTTTTAATTTCAGTAAAATAAGTGAATCCCAAACCAACTACTAATCCTAACTAAAAAAAAACTAATCCATACGCACACTTCAAATTTGGTCTAACTCAATATAAGTTAAAAGCCAATCCAATCAGTCATGAGAAAAAGTCATGGCTTCATACATGCAAAACACGAAAGATTTACTACAACCCTAACTAAAAAAAACTAGTCAATACGCAACTTCGAATTTGATCTAACTCAATATAATTTAAAAGCCAATTCAATCATTCACGAGAAAAAGTCATGGCTTCATACACGCACGAAAGATTTACTACAACTTATTTTCTATTGTGAGAAAGAAAGAGTCACTACAAAAAAAATATTGTTATTAGCGACAGCTAGAGTTCGTCACAACAACACAGAAAGTCATCGTAGATTAGTAATTTTCGACAGCAAAACACAGTCGTAAGTACTTGATAATTGCCATCATTAATTCAATTTCATAGAGAAAGTTGGATGACCAAATACCTTTTGTGACAACCTAAGGCCATTTTTAATGCATAGTTTCGACGACTAAATACTATCATAATTACTTCGTTTTTCATTGACATCACAACTTCATACGAGGAAGTCGAACGACCAAATACTTTCTACAACGAAATAAGGTCGTTGTTAATACCTTTTTTTAACAAATAAAAGTCATTGTAATTACTTGGTTTGCCATCAACAATGCAACTTCATATGAGGAAGCCAGACGACCAAATGCTTTTTGTGACGAGCTAAAGCTATTGTTAATACCCTTTTTTGACGAAGAAAAGCTGTCATAAGTACTTGGTTTATCGTTGAAAATAACTTTTGTGATGAACTATAGTCATCATTAATGTAGTTTTTGACTACTAAAAGCCATCATAAAATACTTGGTTTGTCATCAACAATACATTATCAATGTGAACCATACCTTTTTTTGATGAACTTTGGCTATTATTGAAAACTATTTACCACATCACTAATGATAGGCCACAAACTAAATGACCCCTTGTGATTAAACCAATTAATTAATTAGTCAAGTTATTAATTAATCAATTTAACATGCAAATATATGGAAGCACAAACAAATCACCAACAAACTAAATATGCAATAGAAATTAAATGACACGGTGATTTGTTTACGAATGGGGAAAACCCTTGCGACAAAAACCCCACCGGGTGATTTTCAAGTCACCACTCTTGAAACTCCACTATTATCAAATCAAGCGGTTACAAGTAAAGGAATCCCAAGTACCTTACCAACCTACAGTTGAACCTTTACCCTAATACCTAATTGGACTTGATCTATAGTGACAGTTCCCCCTTTTGATGCACAACTCCCAAGTACGTGACTAACCAATGCGCGGACCCCAGTATGCGATTTCAAACACCAACTTAGAAGGAGAGGTTGGCTGCAAAGTTCTTCAGTTCATCCTACACGATGAAGATCAGGAAGATGTTTGGTCACAAAACCCTTTGGTGCAAATACACAACAACTTCTTCAGAGAAGATGAACTAGGTCTAGAACTTAGTCTTTGATCACAAATTGCTTGAACAGAGTTTGCTCAATGCTTGTGCAACTTGTATACATCTTGACGACTCTTAAAACAATCATTTTATATGTTTAGGGTTTGGAGAAAAGAAGGCCCAAAAGCATATTCACAGATCCCAAGAAATCAGATCAGAAAATCTGATTTTATAATTCTCGACAGATAGCAGGTGTCGAGGAGCTATCGAACAGGTGTTGAGATTTAACAATTTTGCACTTCAGCTTGTTTTTCTTGGACAAACTTGATGACTTCAACACTTGATCTTGAAATCTTGTTTCTTGAAGTATTAAAACACCTAGAACTACCCAATTACAAGTAGAGTGCGTTTTGTCAAAGGATTAACCAATTTACATAAATAAGTGACATATGTTCTTAACAAGTGAAAACACATATGTTCTAACAATCTCTCCCTTTGGCAATCCGTAACAAAACCACAACAAACAAATGAACATATGAGAGAAGTCATAAATCACTCAACTCATACTCACTTGTTGAATACAATAAAATCTATCCTAACACAAACTCTTGAAAAAATTTGCAAGACTAGAGTTTATGGCAAGTAGACTTTGATAACCTGTATTTCTGAAACACTTTAAACAAAACTCATCAAGGTATCTTGTGTGAAACAGAAATAATAGATTGCATACAAGAATAATGAACATATGTATAAAGATAGAGAAGAAACAACACATGAAGAGAGAGGTGAAAGAAACATACATCCATACATAGAGAAAATAAGTACAATGAATGTAAAACTGGTTACAAGACCTCATATACAAGATCAATGTATCTATAAAGAATAGAAAAGAAAAGATACATCAAAACCTCACTACATCCCTCAAATATCAACACTCCCCCTCTTAAAAATGTCCTATACTAACTCTCCCCCTAAGATGACTACTCTCATAACCCAAAACTACTCCTCCTTTTTGTCACGAGTGACAAAGGGTAGAGTGTCATGTAGACATCTCATCAATAGTAGAGCTAGCATCTCCATCATCATCATCCGAAGTGTCATCGTCATCACCATCACCATCATCATCCTCAAAGTTAGAAGCTGCTGGAGGAGGTGGTGAAGGAGTTGCCTTAGGAGCAAAACCACCCATGGTCGCCTGCCGTCGTGCAATACGACCAACACGAACATTCACCTGATACAACTCAGAGGAAAGTGTATCGAGGCGAGCATCCATGCATTGCAGCTACGCCATGATGTCTCCAAGAGATACATCGCCCATAGAGGAAGAAGGAGTAAAGGCAGATGGAGCAGATCTAGATGGAGCTGAACGGGAGGGAGGAGTGGCATCCTTCTGTCTCGACCTAAACTGAGCCTCACTACATTTTACGATAGCGGCATCTATGGCACAGATGTGTGTGAAGTGGTCGGACATAGGAAAAGGGATAGTAAAATAGCGTAAGATTCTCGTGATAGCAGAAGGAAAGATGAGCTTATCACGGGATGTCGAATCTAAATGAACATCTATGATAGAAAGGATGAAATGAGAAGGAAAATCTATAGTAAGATGCTCAAGAAGAGATAACAAAAATCGAGCACGAGGCTCTGTGATGGAGTTGTAGTGAGAGAGTGGATGGAGTACAAAAGTTATCACCATGTTTAGGAATCTAGGACCTTTAGCAAAAGGTCTACATGATATATACTGATGCTCACCCCAATCAGCTGGGCACTAACAAAAGGCAAAAATGAGCTCATCTTTGGACACAGTCCTCAGACGCTCACAAGAAGGATAGTCAGGAAACTCTATCCTAGGAACCCTAAGCACATTCGCAACTAGCTGCGGTGTGACAAGAATGCGCGTACCTTGAACGCAAGTGAAAAAGAGAGGTACTGAATGATCAATCCCATGCATGTTGGAGTAAAACTCCTGAATAAGCACAAGAGGACAAGTGACCAAGACGGCACACAGTGACTTCCATCCCCTACTGTGAATGACAGAGGAAAGGTCAGTGTTGGCGAAGTCTGCCAAAATGAATTGGCGTTCCGAATGAACACCTCGTCTAGAAAAGTTCTCCAAAAATGCCTTATGGGCATCTCCATCACAAAACCAAAGATTTAAAGGAGCAGAGTTAAAAGATGAAAAAGCTCCAGAACGCAGAGGGTTCCGAGCAGGAATGGATTTACGCTTAGGTGTCATAGACACTACTAACGTAAACAGAATGAGAAAGAGATAGAAAAGGAGACAATCAAAAAAGTCCCAAAACAATTCACATATATCAAATATATTGAACAAAGAGTACGTATGCATGGGGAATGCATGATCATATGACATGCAAATAAAAAAAACATCATGGGCTCAGCCCAATCCAATCCTACCAGCACACAAACATAGAACACACATCTAAATGCATGTAAATACCATTCTAATGCACATGAAATGCAATGTATGATATTTTGAACACATGTAAGTGAAAACCCAACCCAAAATTTTCAGAAAAATTCATTAATTTTGAAAAACCCCAAAAAATTTCAAAAACCCCAAAACCTAAATTTCAAAACATGAAATGCATGAAAAAGGAGGGAAAAAGAGATCTTACCAAGTGATTTGAAGCAAGGAAGGGCCGAAAATCACGTGGGTTGGAGGTTTTGAGGAGAAAAACAAGTTTGGGAGAGGAACAGTCGGGAACAGATCAAGAGAGATCGAGAAAAATGAGAACTAAATCGTGACAGAGCCTTTTATAGGAACCTTAGTAATTCTCGACAGCTGAGGTGTCAAGAGGTGTCGAGACTGGTGTCAACGTAGGTGTCGAGAAAATGAACTTCGACAGATACAGGTGTCGAGAAGGTATCGAGGAATAAACACCAAAACCTAGAATAGAAGCTCGATCGATCGACAAGGTATCAAGAAGGTATTGAGGAGACAGGAATTTTCTCGATCGATCCACCAAGTGTTAAAGAGGTGTCGAGATTGCGATAAGAAAAAGGCTTGAGAAGCTCGACAGATAACAAGGTATCGAGGAGGTGTCAAGCCGGCTTTAAATAGCAGTTTTTTGAGAAGTGAAAAACACAGACATGAATGCAATCCAACATACACTTCAACCAATGATCCAATCAACATATAAAGCTCTCAAAATCATCTCTTAACAAAGAATTAAGCACATGGATCCTCAAAAACACACACACACACTAAACAAATCTAACCAATTTTATTTTTCAAAAAACAAGTCAAGACAGTTTAGTGAGCATACATTAGTACATGTAAACACTTGTGATGGCCAAATCACATTGTACCTGCACATGTATCAAAAGTAGCAAAGAATATTGCGTGTTGTGTGTGAAAAAACATCGCAAGATTGCATATGTGTATACATGTTATGACGATCAGAGATATGAGAATAACTTTAACTCACACACAATCATAACTATTTGATGGGGACTATCACCTTCGAGGTACATCCTATAACTCTCACATCTCCTAGAATACACGCTTACAACCATATTTAAAATCATTTTTAATCTTTTTGCTTTTTATTTTCTTTGCATATTTTCTTTTATTTTAGCATACCATACATGGGCATATAAAAAAGAGAAAGGAAATACCCGAGATGTTAAGCATTTGGCATCGCACTTTTACTATGCCGAAGCATACGAATGTCTTTGACACTACACTTTTGCTATGCCGAAACATACAGGTGTCATATTATGATTGGTGGACAACAGTGGTGAGATGGTTATTTATGTCTTTCTCTTAGGATTTTCTAGTCCTACCCATCAAAAAGAGTGATATAAATGTTAAGCTTTAAGAGATAATTTAATCTTACTCATCACAAACAAGAGCCACAAAGCTTACTTGCTTAGTTGTGATAGAGATGCTCATCTAAGTTACAAGAGATACAAAGTTTAGAAAACTTTGTTTCAATGGCCATCCAAGGTACACAAGTACCAAAGTACACAAAACACACACTGTTTTGTATTTTTCAATTTGTTTTTTATATTAAAAAAATAAACAAAATTGAAAAAAAACACACAAAAACATGTTAAACAAAGCAAAGCATAAAACTAGATTGACTCAAAAAAATGCAAAACACACAAGTAATGCAACAAACAAAAAACAAGAACATAGAAGAAAGTGATAAAATCACTTAGAGTCCTTTTTCTTCCACACCTTGGAAGAACCTTTCCTTTGATTGAACCCTTGAACCGGCTGTGAGGGGGAAGAATTGAAACCGTTCAAGTTCGAAAGGAACATAAGGGCTTTTAGAAGATCTTCAAGAGAAGCAAGAGAGGATTGAAGCTGATTTTGGCTTCCAAATGCTATCATGCCGTTGCTCTGTTGAGTGGCTAGCCACTTGTAGCAATTTGGTCAAGTATGACTGGCAGCTCCACAATGATGACAAAGATGCTGCTTCTTTTGTTTAGGCTTTTGAGAGTTAGCCTTCTTAGCCCTAGGATTTTTAGCAACTTTTTTATCTTGCTTAGGGGGTGCTCCTAAGATAGATTTACCCTTGTCTAAGTTGTCACTAGCTAATTCAGTTTTAACATTAGTGTTCTCAATTTCAGTATTATTAGCAAGAGAAATAAAAATAGTAGCACTAGTAGAAGCAATATGAGAGATAGAAAGATCATACCCTAAACATGTTCGATCCAAAGCAGATTTTTGAATGTTGAGCATCTCATCAAGCTTTGCACTTGAAGTCCTCTCCAATTGAGCTCTGACTTGAAACAGCTCCGCTTCAAGCTTCTTGGTCTTCTCAGCGAAGAAATTATTCTCAAACCTCAGTGCGCCAATAGTTTGATTTGCCTCAACAAACTTTGTGGACAACTCTTCACGATCAAGTTCCACATCACTGAACTTCTTGGTGGCCAGCCTATACAATTTTTCATGATTCTCAAAGAGCTTGTAAAGCTTCTCATAGGCTGAATGGATATCATATTGATCATCCATCTTCTTGAATTTTGAATCCACCAGTTCTTCTTCTTCGTCCACTTCTTCAACAATACCTTCAGTAGGATTGACTGTGGCAATAAAGGCATTTAAGATTCCACCGTCCTCATTGTTGGAATCATCTTCAGGCTCAGTGTCACTCATGGTTGCAGCAAGTGCCTTACTCTTCCCAATACTCTTGAGATATGTAGGGCATTCATGCTTCATGTGACCAAAACCATGACATCCAAAACATTTTGGTCCTGCCGGAATAGTGTGCTGACCACCATCCTTAGTATCCTTCTTCCCTTTGTCTTGGCTCTTAAACTGAGAAGAACTGGACTGCCTGCAGTCCTTATTGAAGCTCCTTCCATTTGCATTCTTCATAAACTTCTTGAACTACCTGGTGATGTAGGACTTCATCTTGGAATCTTCATCATCGAAAGATTCATCTGTATCACTGCTCTTTGCCTTCAAGGCCATGCTCTTTCCTTTACTTAACTTGCCAATCCAAGATAACCCTATCTCATAGGTTTGCAAATTTCCAACCAGCTCAGTCAAAGGAATCTTGTCAATATCTTTTAATTCCTCTATAGCTGTTATCTTGGCATGGAATCTCTCGGGTAGAGATCTAAGCACTTTCCTCACAATCTTAGGTTCAACGATGGTTTCCCCAAGATTGAAGGCTGAGTTTACTATGTCCTTGAGCTTGGCATAGAACTCATCAAACGACTCATCCTCCTCCATCTTAATCTCTTCAAAGCTTGTAATAAGCCTCTGAAATTTTAAATCTTTGACAACATTTGTTCCTTCATAGGTTGTCTGGAGGATGGTCCATGCCACCTTAGCAGTTTCAGTTGAGGATATCTTCTTAAACTCCTCATTGGTGACCGTACTGAACAACGCATTCAATGCCCTGCTGTTGAAGTTTGATGCCTTGATCTTAGCTTCATCCCAATCGGCCGCCCCTTCCTTTGACTTGGTCTAGCCAATCTCTATAGCTTGCCACACCTTTTCATCTAAGGACTACAAAGAAGGTCTCATTAGTACTTTCCAGTATGCGTAGTTAGTCTCATCAAATAAAGGAGGTATAATTAACGACTGTCCTCTATCCATGACAAACAGGGGTTAATGGATCAAACACAGCAAAGATTAAACCCTAATTAGAGTGTGCCTGCTCTGATACCACTTGATAGACCACAGACTGAATGACCCCTTGTGATTAAACCAATTAATTAATTAGTCAAGTTATTAATTAATCAATTTAACATGCAAATATATGGAAGCACAAACAAATCACCAATAAACTAAATATGCAGTGGAAATTAAATGACACGGTGATTTGTTTACGAATAGGGAAAACCTTTACGGCAAAAACCCCACCTGGTGATTTTCAGGTCACCACTCCTGAAACTCCACTATTATCAAATCAAGTGGTTACAAGTAAAGGAATCCCAAGTACCTTACCAACCTACAGTTGAACCCTTACCCCAATACCCAATTGGACTTGATCTGTAGCAACAGTTCCCCCTTTTGATGCACAGCTCCCAAGTACGTGACTAACCAATGCGCGGACCCTAGTACGTGACTTCAAACACCAGCTTAGAAGGAGAGGTTGGCTGCAAAGTTCTTCAGTTCATCCTACATGATGAAGATCAGGAAGATGCTTGGTCACAAAACCCTTTGGTGCAAATACACAGCAACTTCTTCAGAGAAGATGAACTAGGTCAAGAACTTAGTCTTTGATCACAAATTGCTTGAACAGAGTTTGCTTAATGCTTGTGCAACTTGTGTACATCTTGATGGCTCTTTAAACAATCATTTTATATGTTTAAGGTTTGGAGAAAAGAAAGCCCAAAAGCATATTCACGGATCCCAAGAAATCAGATCAGAAAATCTAATTTTATAATTCTCGACAGGTAGCAAATGTCGAGGAGCTATCGAGCAGGTGTCGAGATTTAATGATTTTGCACTTTATCTTGTTTTTCTTGGGCAGACTTGATGACTTCAACACTTAATCTTAAAACCTTGTTTCTTGAAATATTAAAAATACCTAGAACTACCCAAGTACAAGTAGAGTGCGTTTTGTCAAAGGATTAGCCAATTTACATAAATAAGTGACATATGTTCTTAACAAGTGAAAACACATATGTCCTAACAACTAATGCACTATTTGCAACAAAATAACTCTGTCGATAATAAAAGAGAGATCATTTCTAATACTTTAATTGTGAGGAAACATAAATCTCCCAAAAGTTTCTCCATTCAAATAATAAGCACAAATCCCTAATTGTCCAAAACTAATAATTGCATAATGCAAAAAAATACAAAAATATTAAAAGGTCTACAAAATAGCATCAGATGTTCATTAATACATGAAAGCTATAATATCCTTAATTTGCCAAACTTAAAACATAAATATTGGAAGATTAATCATCATTTAAGTCATTGTCCTCCTTCTGAGAGTCATCTTCCTCCTCAAAGTCATATTCTATGTTTTCGTCAATATTTTGATCTGCTCCTCCAACATTGGTTTGAAATAATTTGATTAAACTAAATAATTATACAAAAAAATATTACTACACAAATTATATTTACAATGCATATTAAAAATATAACTAAAACACACTAATTTAACAACATCAACATCAATCCCTACTATGAATGACAAATTATCAACATCAAAACCAATATTTTATATCACTCTTTCAATCCCCACACTCTCCTAATCCAACCATTTGATTGAGCTTAAAATTCATCAAAACCAATATTTTACCCCACTCTTTCAATCCAATGGTCAAATTTTAAATATGAATTTGGCACAAGATGGACACATGTCATTGTATCCACCTATCATGAAACTTGACCAATTTTGACAAAGTTTTGAAAATTTTGACTACTCATTTCACACAATCCAACCATCGGATTGTTGTCATACTTCATGAACACCAATATCTCACCACATTCTTCCAATCTAACGGTCAGATTTTGGATTCGAGGTCTAGAGCATTATGTACATGTGTCATTTTACTAAAACACCAAGAAATTTTGATTACTCACGTTCTCCCAATCTAACAGTTTGATTGAGCTCAAAATTCATCAAAACCAATATTTTAACCCACTCTTTCAATCCAATGGTCAAATATTAAATCTGACTCTTGCACAAGATGGACGCATGTCATTGTATCCACCTATCATGAAACTTCAATCACTAAAAATATTCAATACTCTTTTAAGATAATTATACACTTCATAAACATTACTAAGAATGGAGAAAATAACCTACAAAACACAACCCAAAACCTACAAAATTACCCTCAATGGATTTGCATGTGACTTTTGACTAGCTTGTTTTGCTATTTTTAAACTTGAAACTAATAAAAGCATGAAAACTAACAAAACCTTAAAACGCTAAGCAATACCCAAAACCCACTTAAAACCTCTCTAATCAACCTAATTTGATCAAACCCAGTGGTCTTGGAACCAACTCTGAAGTTTGACCAAAGATTGATCAAGTTAGATCGACTTTGACAAATCTGATTATTTGACTGTCACTATACTTCACAAATACAAATATTTCAGCACATTCTATCAATCCAAAGGTTAGATTTTGGGTCTTAATCTGTCGCATGATGGACACGTGTCATTTGTCCTACACACTAGGAAACTTTGATTAATCCTATTGACACAATCTAACCATCTAATTAAGCTCAACATTCGCCAAAACCAATATATTACCCTACTCTTTTAATATAATGGTCAAAATTTGAATATGAGTTTAGTGCATGATGGATGCAAGTCGTAGTCTCATATATTGATAAAAACTACCAAATAACCAATAATAACTACTAAAGTCTCTAAAATGACCAAAATACCCCCATCAAAGCTAGGAAATGATTGAAATACCCATAAACTTATAAAGTAACTAAAGTACAACCCAAAACATACAAAATGACCAAAATGCCCCTCAAATCTTCAAAATGATCAAAATACCTTTTACCTCTAAAATGACCAAAATAGCCCTTAAGTAGTTGGAGGGTCTTGAAAGAAGTTTTGTGCAATTTTTAAAATTAAGGAAAATTTCTAGAGTTTTAAGAAAAAATTGAGGAAAATTCACCATTCAAAGAAAAGAACCATTGTTTACGACCATATGTCTGTTGGAAATCACCTTTATTATGACAAATTTACTTTACCGTCTCTAATACCTTCTTATCTTAAGAAAATTTTAACTATTATCGATGACCAAAATGTTCGTTGCAAATAACAATGCAATATATAGACTACAAAGATTGAAAAAAAAAAAATAAGGACATGTATTCCCTATTCAAAGTTTTACCATTTTTGACAGTCTATTGCAAATATTTTTTATTGAGAGAGATCCAATTCCATCACTAATACATTCTTTTTTGAAAAAACATATTAACTATTTACGACGGTCAAAGTGTTCATCGTAAATACAAACTCAATTAGAAAAATTAAAAAATTAGTTGTGATGGATAAATGTCATCACAAATGTGAAAAGTAAGAGGGGGAATTTTCCCTCCAAAATATTTTATCATTTTTTATGGCTCCATTTTTGTCTCTGCTACCATCTTTTATATTTACAATGGAAGAATGTTGTCGCAAATACTAACACAATAAAAAAGATATATTTTTTATTTTTGATGTACGAAATCCGTCATAAGTGTTAATATTGCCAATGGTTTTTTTCTTTGGTCATTGTGAATAATACTTTATTAGTGACAAACATTTTTATTGCGTCACTAAAAGTAAGGTGAGAACACTTCCCTCCAAAACAATTCATATTTTCGACAAAAGTAATAGGCATTTTCGACATACTCATTTTGCTATCACAAATGTTTTAATATTTGACAAGCAATTATAGTCAAAAGAGACTTGCCGTCAAAAAAGCTAGTTTTTCCAATGGCTTTTTGTAGTCGTCAAAAAAGTTTCGTCGCCAATAGCAATCATTTTTTGTAGTGCCACCATCCAACTCGCTCGAGTCAAACTTAACCACATCAAAGTCAACTCATCCTTAAGACTTACTCTTGACCTCTCATTCTCTCTCACCGTCAAAGTCCCCAACCGTGACCTCTTCTAGCTTAACTATGATTCCCTCAACGTGTCAATAGGGTACAAAAGGAGAGATCTAGGGTTTGTGAGCTCCCAAGGTGGGCACGTGAGGTCTAGAGCTTCATTGTACGTGAACAGGTTGGAGGTCATTCACAATGTGTTTCACTTGCTTGAAGATTTGCCCAAGGGAGTGATCCCTTTCGATGCTGATACCCAAGTCAATGGTGTGTTAGGGTTCTTCTTCTTCAAAATTCTTCTCAAGTTATATATACATTATAGAACCTTGCTTATATAATTCAATAATTTTGGATTTGATTTTTACATTTTTTGGCTTTGTTTTTGACTTATGGTATGATTTGATTGGATTAAATGAGTGCTTGTGCTTTAATTAGTTAACTTATCTTACATGGTGGGGCCAAGGTTTATAAATTTGGGAAATTCAGAATCAAGGGTTTCGAGTGGTCAAGGAGAGGCATTGGTGTTGTTAGAATGAATAGAGAATGATTTCTTTTAGATATTAGAAGTTCTGGTAAATTTTGATGCATGTTCTTAGGAAGGAAAATCTTCTCTTTGAAATCAAAAGCATAGTCATAACATCCTTCTAAAAACTACTTTGATGATTTATGTGATCACCACTATGTTGATCTAGTATATTCTATTTGTCTCAACCCATTTCATGTTTCATAAGATTGTATCTACTTCAGTTAAATTTTTCTAGGTTGATATTGAATTATTGATTGAATAGACAATTGGATGAATACAGTCAATTTTATATGCTCTAATAAACATATATCATTATAAAAATCCATTATAATGTTAAGAGTCATGAGATGGACACATAAAGTAGTTCTTCATATTTTTAACCCTACCCCATAAAAAGGGGAAAAAAAAAAGTAGTTCTTCTTAGAGCATTCACATCAAAGATCTGAAAAATGCTAAAAACTCATTTTTAACATCTCATCCCAAAAAAAAATACACCACAACAAAGCTGCTATACTCAAAATATTTAGCATCTCAACTACAATAGACTATCATTTATGACAGTCTACTGTAGCTCAAATCTTATAAAAAAAATATTTTTTTTATTCCTCTGATCTCTCTCACTATTCTCTTCTTTCTTTTCTTCTTTCTTTTTCTCTCACGGTCTTACTTCTTCTCTCTTTTCTTCTTTCACCGACATCAACAACTGAAAAATCACAGTGGTAGTGGTGGTGTTGAAGTTTTTTTTTTTTTTTTGGAGGTAATTTGTGATCCTAATGGTGGTTGTTTTGGCTAGTGGTGTTGATCTATTTTAATGGGTTTTGTGGTGGGTTGTTGATGACGGTGGTTGTTGTGGTGGTGGTTTTGTTTTGGGTTTTTTGCCACTGGTTATGGTTTCCACAATGGTGGTGGTGAGGGCTAATGGTGGTTGTTTTGGGTTTTTTGCAGTGGGTTGTGGCTGCCACATTGGTGCTAGTGGTGGTGAACATGGCTGGTGACTGGCAGAAGTTTCAATTTGTGGGTTTTTGGTGGTTCCAATTTGTGTGTGTGTGTGTGTGTGTGTGTGTGTTTCCCTCTAGTGATGGTGGCCGGTTGCAAGGGTTGGTGGCAGTGGATGTGGGTTCTAGTTGGATTTACAATCTGGGTTTATTTTGTTGTTGATGTTTTTTTTTTTTTTTTTTTTTTTTTTTTTTGTTGTTGTTTCTGGCAGTTGTTTTGAAAACTCCATGATTTTAATGTAAAATGTGTTTGAATTTTGAGAATTTAAGGAAAATTGATTGGAAATTTTTATTTTTGGGAGATCTAGGTTCAATACAAGTGTTTTTGAAAAGCATTTCATCTCATACTCATGCATTCTATTCATAAAATACGATGCTTTAAGGTGCTTCTACATAAAACTGTTCTATTTTTCAAAATTTATTTTTCCATATTTTCAATCGATCGAACATGTTTCACAACTGATCAAAATTGCGATTAAAAATTTGGTTTGAATCTGCTTGGTTTGATTGATGCTCGATTGCTGTTGGATCAATCGAATGTAATTTTCGATCAATCGAATCTAATTTTCAATCAATCGAGAATTGCACAGAGAGTTTTTTAAAACCTTGAGTTTTCACGTGTTCTATCACTATTCAAACTTTTTCCAAAACTCTTTCTCTCTCTCTCTTTTCTATCGGTCAAGGATTCAAAGCAATTTTTTGTCATTTTCCCTAAAACTTTTTGCAAGGTTGTTGTCTTCTAAGGCTGGTAAGACACTTTTGCCCCTCCTTTTTCATTTATTTTCATGTCTCATGCATATTTTTCATGCATTTTTGGGGAAATTTCGAACTTATGAAAATTTGGGGATTTTGGTCATTTTAATCCTTTCTTTCTAAATTGATCAATGGGTTTTTGTTATGGGATGATATTAACATGATCTTTGTGATTTAGTTTTGTAAAGTTGTCATTTACAACTATGTGTTTTTGTTGGCTTATATTCCGTGCCAAATTTGATTGCAATTTTATTCAATCTGTTGTACCCTGTATTTATTATGGGATTTCATTGTAAGGGTTGTGTGTTAGAGAGAGAGTGTGTGAAGACTCAAGCAATTGAAGAATGGAGTGTTTTTGCGAGTAACTCGTGACTTAGCATCTCGCAAAGTAACTCATATGTCTTGCAGATGCTGGAATGTGAAGAGTCAGGCCAGATGGAGACAGCTGTGTCTCATGAGTATCTCGCGGGTAAGGCCTTCCCGCGAGACACCCGCGAGGCATTTTGTTCTGCCAGCCTATGCAGTCTGATACACACTTTCTATGCCTACACTATTTATACCCACATTACCCACAAATGTAAAGGAGAGCTTCTGAGAGAAAACTCTAGCCAAACACCTTGAGAGTTAGAGATTGTTATACCCACAATCCTCTACACATTTGTTTTGAAAATATTTTCATCTCTTACTTCTCCATTTCCATACCATTGAGAGGTTAATAGCCCAAACACTTACCACACCCTTTGAGAGTGTCAAGTGGAGTTTTGGTGCTGCTAGGAAGCATTAAAAGAAGCCTAGAATGGCAGATGCAATATAGAGCTTGTTGCGGGATTTGGAGAAATAGACAAGACACAGTTCTGAGAAGCCTTGTTGGAGTAGGAGCTTGAAGGGCTTAGGTATAGAAGGTAGATTAGGCTTGGGGGGTCTCTTGCTCACCCATGTATCCCAACTGATTGTCTAGTGGATCGATTTCCGCTTGGAGGGCAGCGGAGAGGTTTTTCGCCGAGTTCTTCGGTTTCCTCTTCGATATCACGTCTTAATGTTATCTATGCATCTTTCTTCCATACTCTTGTTCATTTCATTTTTACTGTTGTGTTGCTTTAAATATGGATTAGAGTAGTTCCTTTACCTATACGCTTGTGTTTACACTATTATGCACTTAGTATTAAGTTAGTGTAAAATCAACCAAGCCGTAACTTTGTTTTGGGAGTCTAAACAGCTCTTGTGTTTTCGACACATTTTCGAGCTTTTAAGTTTGATCAATTTGATGAATTGGGAAAATTTGAATTTTCTAGGACTTGAAACTACCCGAATTGGGGATTTGTTCAATTGAGCATAATGTGATGAAATTGGCTTGTTGGGTTGATTAATTTGATCATTATATGCTGTTATCTATCTTGTGTAATGATCAATTGATCAAATTTTTGAGTTTTTTTAAAGTGGGTTTTCAAAATTTGGGGTTTTTTTATATATGCTCTATGCTCAAGCCAATTTTGTGATTTTAAAGTGTAATTGAACTTATTTTCACTGCATTAAAGCATGCATCATGTGTTGATATTGTTCATGCATCATATAGATTGTGATTTTCTATATTATTTCTATTCTAACTTGCAATCTGCCCTTGGGTTTTTCTTGCTTTTGTTTTTTTTCTCTTTTCTGTCTTTCCTTTCTGATCTTTAGCATTATAGTTAGGAAGACTAGAGCTCATAGGACATCCACCTCTATTTCTTCTCCTTCCTTTGATAGTAAGAGGTTCCTTAGTGAGAAAAACCAGGAAACATATGAAAAGCTAAACATTTGTAGGAATGTATAGGCTAAGAGGAAGGTAGTGTTAGATGAGTTAGATGGTAAGATTCGGAGAAACTTTGAGCATAGGGGTTGACTTCCTTTATTGGACATTTCACATCCCCCTCCAGCTGCCTTGATTAGAGAGTTCTACTCGAATCTCTCTGTCCATTCCTATGATTCCAACACTTAGGTGAAAAGTTGGATACAGGGTGAAGAGTACATCATTACTCCTACAGTAGTGGCCTCTACTCTTAGGGTGCATTTGGTCTAGCATCCTATCTATCCCTACGATGTGACTGCTCCTTTGGATGACATCATGTCATATCTTATTAGGTCTTCTATCTAGTGGGGTTTTGATCCTCGAATCACTTCTCATGAGTTAATCGAGATTCATTATCTCTTTTTCAAGATTTCTTCCCATTTCATCTAGCCTATCTCTCACCTGTACACTATTCCTTTAGAGAGATATGCATTTTTGTATGCTCTTGTCACAGATGCTTCTATGAGTTTTCCTCATCTTTTTATTCATTCTTTGATTAAGGTTCATAGGAGTAGTTCTACTGCTCATGGTCTATTTTTCCCTGGTTTTATTCATATAATTTTATTACATCTAGGATTAGAGCAGTTTCCAGTGTCTAAGCCCATTCATATTATAGCTCCTATAAGTGCCACCTTTCTTCAGTAGAGGGCTACTCAGATGCGAGCTAGCTCTAAATGCCCTAGAGTAGATTCTTCCTCTTCTAGTGCACCTCCTCCTCCTCCTCCTCCTCCTCCTCCTCCTCCTTCTACTTCAGGTGATCCGGCTATAGATGCTTATGTTGATCTGACTGCTGCTACTGCTCCTCTATCTTCTGCTTTGGATGTTTCTAGCATTCGTCGTGATTTGGACACTGTCATGACTATTTAGGCAGCTCATGGTCAGGTGTTGGTGGATGTGCTTACCAAGATTCAGGCTTTGAGGGCAATTTTGGCTAGTTCTAGATGGTCACGTCCCCCACCTCCTTTTGATGATGAGTGATTGCCCTTTGACAATTCGTCACAAAAATGAGGAGTACATATGGTTAGGAGATTTTGTTGATAGAGGGAGATTTTTGTTTTGTTTTGGAGTTGTTATGGAGCTTTAGATTGTATTTAGGTGCTTCATCATGTATTTATATATATATATATATATATATATATATATTTTTTGGCACGTGATGTTTTTTGTTTCATTTGAGTTGTCTATGATAGGGGGAGATACTACGATGAGTTTATTTCTGTTTCTTGTTTCACATTGTGCTACATTGATTATTGATTTATATTTATGAGGTTATTCATGATATATGTTTTTGATGGAAAAATGCATGTACGTAGCGGAAAATTAACGGATCTACATCTTTCACAATTGATAACATGCACTATATAAATTTCAGAATACAAGAACAAGAGAGTGTACCTTGGTGTGTTGAATTTCAAAACAAAGATTGTAAGCACTTGGGAATACTTTTAATCTTCATTTCAATTCCACTAACGTCCAAGATGTTGTTAGGATTAATGCCCTTAAATCCTATTGTATGATGCTATGTATGACATTATGTATGACTTAATGTTGTGATTAATAAAGTTGTTTTATTATTATCTGAAATAATGGTAACAAGAATATTTGGACATTATCATATAGTCCATGAGATGCATAGTATGTGATTTATGTGATTTAGTCACGGAAGATATAAGTCACAAGTTCTTTGTAAACTCAGAATTTTAGTTCGTAGTTGGTAATGAAATTGGGCATTTCATCTGCGAAGACTATAACATATCAACTAAGATGATTTGTCTTGATCATGGAAGTGGAGACTTCTAGTTGATGTGTTAATATGTTTTAAGAGTTAAGACATATTGAACTGGACCGTTGTAAGATTTATTATTCTCCTAACGACTATCAATTGAATAATAAATCTCACAACTTATATTTGCATAAACTCTTAATCCTGAAGGAATAATGGACCTAATCATGAAGTGTAAATTGCTTTGATATATCAGGAGTAAGATCTAAAGTAACGGTCAAAACCTCAATATGTTGGGCAACCACATTTCATGTTGATGGAACATATATTCTCAAGATGGAATTCATATTCTCTTAACGGAGATACAAAATATTCCCTTGAGATAAGTTTAATGGGTTTGTTATTCAGAGAGTTAGGCCTAACTACTTTGGTAAGATATTACTAAAGTATATATTTATGAAATTGAATTTCATAAATATATGATGAATAACTTAAAATGATTAAACTGGGTACTCAAGGATTAAGACGTAGTAATCTTCAAAGTGACAGTTTATATTTATGACTTTGAATTACTACGAATATTTTATGAAGGGGTTGCATGTATAATAAAGTTTTTGGATATAATTTATTAATAAGGCCTAGAGTGCAATTATATTTATATAGTGGTATTAAATTTAATTAATGGTAACTTTGGACTTGTCAAGAGTTGACAGAAAAGCCCAATGCCCATTGGAGCTAATGTCTTATTAGTCCTTTTGGTCCCACTCCAAGCCACACATTAAAGCCCAATTGGAAAAGCTCAATAAGCCGGCCCAATTAGATAATCAGTTATATATAAAAGGGAGAGACATACAAAATTTTTATTAGAGATTAGAGAAAAAGTGAGACACCATTGTGAAGTGGTGTGTATGTGCGAGTGAAACCACTCAGTTATTCTCCCTTGGAACTTGATTGAGAGACCACACTTCTTGGGCATAAAGTGGAATTGGAGTGAAGATTAAAAGTGTTCTCAAGTACTTATAATTTTTTGTTTTGAATTTCTCCACACCAAGGTACGCTATTTTGTTCTTAAATTCTAGAATTTATATAGTGCAAGTTATCAATCATGAATGAAATAGATCTTTGTTTGTTGCCTCCGCTGTGTGTTTTGTATGAGATACAAAACCAGATTTTCTAACAGATGTGTGGTCTCTCAATCAGTTATATTAAATGTTCAAGAGAGAATTCAAGAGTGTCCAACACTCACATACACCGTTTCATGTAAGTTGTTAGTTATAAAAAATCTGTATGTTTTTCTCCTTATAATTGATTATCTAATTGGGCTAGCCCTTTGGGTCTTTCCAATTGGACTCTAGTATGTGGCTTGGAGTGGGACCAAAAGGGACCAATAAGACACTTACTCCAATGGGCCTTAGGCTTTTCTGTTAATTCTTAACAAGTCCAAAGTTACCATTAACTATATTTAATATTGTTAGGACATATGTGGTTCACTTGTTAGGAATATATGTCAATATTTTATGTAGTTGGCTAATCCTTTGACAAAATGCATTTTACTTGTATCTAGGTAGATCTAAGTTGTGTTTAATATTTCAAGAAATATGTTGTTCAAGTCTAGTATTAAAGCCATGAAGATTGGACCAAGAAACAAGTGAAGAAAAGCTGTTCATTAAAGCTGGACAGATAGCTCGACACCTGCAAACAGATAGCTCAACAACTTCTCGACACCTCCCGACAGCTAGCTATCTATCGAGCTCTTCAGTTGATTGTTATTGCAATCTCGACACCTTTTTGACAGCTGGTGGATCGATCAAAAAAGCTCTTATCCCTTCGACAGCTTCTCAACACCTCCTCGACACCTAGCTATCTATCGAGATTTAAAGCTCGACACCTCCCGATCGATCGAAGCTATGGGAAATCATAATTTTCAGATCAGATTTTTGGGCCAAGCTTTTGTATTTGTGTAGGGTTTCTTTTCTCATAACCCTAGACCTATATAAGGCTTATTTTAGAAGCCATCACATAAGAGAATACAAAGAGAACATAAGCAAAAGGTGATCGATACCTTATTCTCTCTAAAAGAAGCTACTGCGTCTTTGTGCCTTAAGGTTTTATAACCAAGTGCTTCTTAATCTTCATTGTTGATGAAGTAAAGAACTTTGCAACCAACATCTTCTTCTAGTTGGTGGTTAAAGTCACGTACTGGGATCCGCGCAATTGGTTAGTCACGTATTGGGATTCGTGCATCATCAAAGGGTGGCATTCATATATTGAAGAGTTCAAAGGTTCTAAAGTGGTAGAAGGTTTCTGCTGTGAATTCATCTACGGAGATTGTAAAGTCTAGGGATAAAGGTTTTGTACTAGATCTAAAATGTCTCTTTATTATAGTAGATTGTTTTTCGGGAAGGTTTCCCCTTAGGTTTTTTACTGTGAAATGGTTGGTTTCATTAGTTTTCCTAGGTCATCACATCTTGTCTTATTTATTTTTTCATTGCATGTTTTTGACATGATATTGATGTTTGTTTGTTTTAACAAATTTTATTCATAATAAATCTAATTAACAACTTGGATTTAAAACTAGTTAATTCTATCAACCGAGGTCTAAATTTTTCAACAAATACCACTATATAAATATAGTTGCACTCTAAGCCTTATTAATAAATTATATCCCAAAACTTTATTGTAAATGCAACCCCTTCATAAAATATTCGTAGTAATATAAAGTCATAAATGTAAACTACCGCTTTGTAGATTACTACATCTTAATTCTTGAGTACTCAGTTTAATCCTTTTAAGTTATTCATCATATATTTATGAAATTCAATTCCATAAATATATACTTTAGTGATTTCTTACTAAAGTGGTTAGGCCTAACTTTTTGAATAACAAACCCATTAAACTTATCTCAAGGGAATATTTTATATCTCTGTTAAGAGACTATGAATTCCATCTTGAGAATATGTGTTCCATCAATACTAAATGTGGCTACCCAACATATTGAAATTTCAACCATTACTTTATATCTCACTCCTGATATATCAAAGCAACCTACACCATATGATCAGGTCCACAATTCTCTCAGGATTAATAGTTCATGTAAATATAAGTCGTGAGATTTATTATTCGTTTGACAGTCTTTAGGAGAATAATAAATCTCACAGCAATCTAGTTCAATACGTCTTAACTTTTAAAACATATCAACATATCAACTAGAAGTCTTCACTTCCATAATCAAGACAAATTGTCTTAGTTGATATGTTATAGTCTTCGCAGATGAAATGCCTAATTTCATCACCGACTATAAACTAAAATTATGAGTTTTCAAAGAACTTGTGACTTATATCTTCTGTGACTAAACCACATAAATCACATACTATGCATCTTATAGACTATATGATAATGTCCAAATATTCATGTTACCATTATTTCAGATAATAATAAAACAAATTTATTAATCATAATATTAAGTCATACATAATGTCATACATAATGTCACACTTAATATCATACATAGCATTATACAATAGGATTTAAGGGCACTAATCCTAACAGAAAACACATCCTGAAATGGATTTTTTGAAATCTAGATCCAATTGAAAATCTGAATCTCTATAGCCAATAGGTATCAAATCCTCACTTTGGTAAACAAGCATATAATCTCTCGTTCTCCGTAGATACTTGAGAATGTGCTTTAAAGCTTGCCAATGTTTTGGTCCTGGATTTGATTGATATCAGCTGACCATGCCAACTGAATAGCAAATATTTGGTCTAGTACAAATCATGGCATACATGAGACTTCCTATTGCAGAAGCATAAGGAACTTGTCTTATTGTATCTTCTTCCTCTTGACTCTTAGGCCTTTGGTCATCAGATAAAGGAACTCTATGTCTGAAAGGAAATAATCATTTCTTGGAGTTTTGCATGCTAAACCGTTCTAGAACCTTATCTATATATCCAGCTTGTGATAAGCCTAACATCTTATTCTTGTGATCTCGCCAAAACTTGATCCCTAGAATAAAGTTAGCCTCACCCAAGTCCTTCATATCAAATTGGCTTGACAACCAAACCTTTATTGATGACATTACCTCACATCATTTTCAATTAGTAGAATATCATCAACATAAAGCACTAGGAACATTACTACTTTATCTCGATGTCTTTTGTACACACATGGTTCATCAAAATTTTGATCAAAACTAAATGACTTGATTACTTGAACAAATCTGATTTTTCATGACCTAAATGCTTGCTTAGGTCCATAAATGGACCTTTTCAACTTGCATACCATATGCTCTTGGTTCTTAGCTATGAAACCTTCCGGTTGCATCATATAGATTTCCTCTTCAAGATTGCTATTAAGAAATGCAGTCTTGACATCCATTTGCCAAATCTCATAATCAAAATGAGTAGCAATGGATAAGAGAATTCTAATAGATGTAAACATTGCTACTAGAGAAAAGGTTTCATCATAATCAATACCTTCTTTTTGTATATACCCTTTCGCCACTAGCCTTACTTTAAAAGTTTCAACCTTTCCATCTATCCCTTTCTTTCTCTTGTAAACCCATTTGCAACCAACAGGTTTAATGTCATTAGGTGTCTTTACAAGATCCCATGCTTGATTGGAATACATAAAATCTAATTCAGATTTCATAGCTTGAACCTAATGATGTGCATCTATATCATTCATTGCCTCTTCATAAGTGTAGGGATTCGATTCAGCCTCTTCTGAGATAGTTTCATAAGTTTCTCCCAAACCTATGAATCTTATAGGAGGCCGAACAATTCTCCCACTACAACGAGGCACATGTGTACTAGACATGTCATGAGTAATATCTTGTGGTGTATCTAATACAGCCACATCATCCCTAGTTTCATCCATTGGTTGTTCATTTACAGGTTCATTCATTTCAGCCAACACAACTCTACTTTTAGGAGTAAAATTATTCATATAGTCATTTTCCAAGAATTTAGCATTTATACTAACAAAAACTTTGTTATCTTTATGACTATAGAATAAATAACCCCTAGTTTCTTTTGGATAACCTACAAGCAAACACTTCTGATTTTGGTTTCAATTTATCAGGCTTCCCTTTTAACACATGTGTAGGACAACCCCAAATGTGGAGATATTTCATAGTAGTTTTTCGCCCCCTCCATAATTTCATGGGTGTTTTGAGAACAGATTTTGATGGAACTAAATTCAAAAGATATATTGTTGTATTTCGGGTAGACATGGCAAAACGGGTCAGAATTTTCTAACCTGACCCGAAAAATACTCGACCCGAACCCGATTTTTTTGACCCGAAGCAAAAACGGGTTGACCCGTGACCCGACCCGTGTTTTTTGCGGGTCGACCCGACTCGACTCGCGACTTGACCCGAACCCGAACCATTTTTTTAAAACCTTTTTTTTTGGTAAAAAAAAAGTAAAACTAAGACAATATTGGTTTAATTGTTTATTGTGAACTTTAAGGAAACAATTGATACATTTACATAACTATATGCAAATTAATTGAAAGATTAATGGTTGAACATTCTGTAATGAGTGAATATTTTTAGATATCAAATAGTAAAGTACATGCCAAGATAATCTGGTTACAGTAGAGTTAAAAACATAGATTTAAAATTGTAGACATGTAAAAAATATTCACAAGTGTGAAAATAGTGAAGCTAAAGTATCAAATTAACATAAATTATGAATACTTAGACCTATTTTTTAATAATTTATGTCCAAAATAAACAGCTTTTCAAAATAAATTATGATATATCCTAGAGTGTGTGTTGCTTAACAATAATATGATATTCATAAAAGAGATCATGTATGGATAAGTAAGCAATCAAATTTTAAAGTATATCTCAAATTGAAATAGAGTGTCAACCACAACTGATAATAGATTATAAAATTAATTTTCAAGATTGTAAATTTCTTATATATTTTTATTCTTTATCAAATGAGTTATCCAATAAGTCATTTGTAATTTTGTTTTATATTTGGAATGTTGATATTGTGCAGAAATAAAACTTGTGTATTTGTTTTACTTATCTTTGTATTATTTTGTTTTAGATAGTAATGTTAGGATTTGTATAATTTTAAAATTGTTGAATAAGTATTAATAAGTTTAATTGAATTCATTCTTGATATAAGTGGTGAATTCAAATAATGCATTTTACATTAAGTAATTTGTTGCATAACTTTTCAAATGACAGATACATGTTGTTTTCTATATAAAAATTAAATAAATAAAAAATTCATGTGAAAAATACGGGTCAACCCGACCCGACCCGCAACCCGATTGACCCGAACCCGATTTTGACCCGCTTAAAGTGACCCGTTTTTGATCTGTGACCCGTTTGACCCGTAACCCGATTGACCCGACCCAAACCCGACCCAACCCGACCCGCCCGTTTTGCCATGTCTAATTTCGGGCATAACCCCAAAAAGAAATCGGTAAAGTTGAGTAACTCATCATGGACCTGACCATTTCTAAAAGAGTCATATTCCTTCATACTCCTACACCATTCTGTTGGGGAGTTCCAGGTACAGCCAATTGGGATACAATCCCATTTTAAGTTAAGTAATCCTTGAAATCCTCAAGAAAGTATTCACCACCACGATCAGATCGAATGGCTTTTATGCATTTACCTAATTGATTCTCAACTTCAGCCCTAAACTCTTTGAACTTTTCAAAAGCTTCAGACTTCCGTTTTATTAGGTACACATAACCATATCTTGAGTAATCATTGGTAAAAGTGATGAAATACTCATAACCTCCTTTTACGTAGGTTGACATAAGACCACTTACATCAGAATGCACTAGTTCTAGAAAATCTTGGAATCTTCTACCTTTTGCATTAAAAGATCGTTTGGTCATTTTACCTTCCAAACAAGATTCATAAACTGGAAATTCATCAAAGTCCATGGGCTCTAAGAGTCCATCTTTGATCAATCTTTGAATCCTATTTGAATTAATATGACCCAAACGCAAGTGCCAAAGAAATGCATCACTAGTTGAAGGAAACTTTCTCTTTAATGATTTCACATGAGATTTATTATCTAATTCAGAATTATATAATTCATGCTTATCAGGAGTTAAAATATAAAGACCATCCACAATATTGCCAAAACAGATAAACACTTTATCCTTCTTTATTACAACATTGTCTTTTAGGAGAACACAATATCCATATTTATCTAAGTAAGTAGCAGAAATTAAATTCCTACGAACATTAGGTACATTAAAACAGTCTTCTAATATTAGAACTCTAGATTTAAAACATAAATTATAAACACCAACAACTACAACCAAAATCCTGCTCCCATCAGCCAAAGTAAGAAATAACTCTCCTTCTTTAAACTTTCTGGTCTCTTGGAACCCCTGAAAAGAATTGCAGATATAATTAGTACAACCTGAATCCACACACCAGGAATCCGTGGGATTCTGTACCAAACATATTTCAAGAAAGAGTGTATTATTCATACCTTTGTTCTTGGCAGCCTTAAATATTGGACAATTCCTCTTCTAATGTCCTTTCTCATCACAATAGAAACACTTTCCTTTGATCTTCTTTCCTTTATCAGCAACCTCTAAGGCAATTTGTTTACCCTCTTACTTGGTGAAGTCTTTCTTCTTCTTCTTCTTACCCTTGCCTTCGACTTAGGTTGAGAAGTAAAAGCTTCACCCACATTGGCTTCAATATTAGAAGTACCAAGAATGTCTTCTGCCACTACCAATTCAGACAATGTATAAATCTTTTTGTTCATATTATAGTTAAGTTTTGAATTCCTTGAATGATTCTGGTAGTGATTGGAGTATTATATCCATTTAGGATTCTCCATCAATATCGGCACCTAAAACTTCCAATGTATTCAGATTAAAAATCATTGTAAGACAATGCTCCTTTACTTAACTGCCTTAAGTCATTTTGGTATTATAAATTTGCCTCATGGTCTCTTATCTTACAGAACGGCCTTGTTCATCAAACATCTCCTCTAGACTTAGCATGATATCTAAAGCTAGTTCTACATCCTGCATTTGATGCTGTAGAACATTTAAAATAGATGCTAGGATGTAGCACTTGGCCATTTCATTAGAATTCTGCCAACAATCATATCGTTGTTTTTCCTCAGGAGGAGCATCTGATGAAGGAAAGCTTGGATATGGTTTAGTAAGCACATATTTGTGCTCTTCAACAGTAAGAACAATGTCCAAATTTCTTTTTCAGTCAACATAGTTGGATCCAGTCAGTTTGTTTTTATTAAGAATAGTTACAAGTGGGCTAAATGATGCCATGTTCAAATTTGAAAACAATAAACATGTATATAATAAGTAAATTGGACATTATCTATTTAGCATATAAACATATAGTATGGAACCTTAATAAAACCATAATATAATATATGCTACGACAACCAAATCCCGCAATCAATATTCCTCGGAAGCAAGGTCATATCAATCACTATGATCAGGCGAGAATTATTCCCATTATTAATGTTATCATGGTAACTCTCACCAAACAAAAATAATTTGCCGCTTTACCTTCAGCCTCTAAGTAATAATGACATAGCTCCGAAGAGAGATTAACATTACACTTAGTCTAGTGTACACCATTGCCTAGAATCAATGTGAATCACCAAGTAACTCCACGGAAGCGTGGTTGTTTTTAATATAAAAACCTACTTCATCCATCATTAAGAAGTTTAACCTATAGTACCATAAATTAAACACCCTCCTAAGGGAGCAAGGCATATACGCCAAAGTGAGGTGCTTAATCACACTACTATAAACCAACAATGGAGGCCGTGAGACCCAACCCTTGTATCTCTCTCCCACTAGATGTTTTAAATAAAGGTTTTTAATTTTGAAACATGCATAATCTAATTAAACATAGCCTTGCTCTTTCAACATGTGAAAACACTTAGAAAATTTTTTGATATTCTTTCTTTCGATCGATCAAACGTGCCCCTCGATAGATCGAAAAAACAAATTTGATCGATCGACTAGCAATCGAAAATCAATCAAATTAAAAAATCTTATCACTGTTTCACTCGATCGATCGAAAGTGATTTTCGATCAATCGAAACTCGTGAAACTCAAATTTCCAAAAATTTTCTAAGGCAATTTTCTATGGTTTTTCTTGAACAAACAACTAACATACAAACATGATAGTCAGATAATGATATCAAAACTGAATTTCATTGATGCTATAGCCTTAAAGATCAATTTAACATACTTAAATTCAAATTTAAACAACATTATAACACCAATATCAGTTTTTATCAAATCATAGTTTCAACAACCATGTAAAAAATTAAATATGTAATCTTCTAACAACATGAAACTATAACCTCTAATTCCAAAATTCACAAAACATGTTATACAATTCAAAATTAAAGACCGCTCTGATACCATTTAATGGAAAAATGCATGTGCGTAGTGAAAAATTAGCGTATCTACTTCATTCACAGTTGATAACATGCACTATGTAAATTTCAGAATACAAGAACAAGAGAGTGTACCTTAGTGTGTTGAATTTCAAAAAAAAAGATTGTAAGCACTTGGGAATATTTTTAATCTTCACTCCAATTCCACTAACACCCAAGATGTGTGGTCTTTCAATTAGTTATATGAAATGTTCAAGAGAGAATTCAAGAGTGTTCAACATTTACATACACCATTTCATGTAAGTTGTTATTTATAAAAAAATCTGTATGTTTCTTTCCTTATAACTGATTATCTAATTGGACTAACCTTTTGGGCCTTTCCAACTGGGCTCTAGTATGTGGCTTGAAATGGGACCAAAAGAGACCAATAAGACATTAGCTCCAATGGGCCTTGGACTTTTCTGTCAACTCTTGACAAGTCCAAAGTTACCGTTAACTATATTTAATACCACTATATAAATATAGTTGCACTCTAGGCCTTATTAATAAATTATATCTCAAGAGTTTATTGTATATGCAACCCCTTCATAAAATGTTTATAATAATACAAAGTCATAAATGTAAACTGCCACTTTGTAGATTACTACATCTTAATCCTTGAGTACCCGATTTAATCCTTTTAAGTTATTCATCATATATTTATGAAATTCAATTCCATAAATATATACTTTAGTGATTTCTTACTAAAGTGGTTAGGCCTTCTGAATAACAAACCCATTACACTTATCTCAAGGGAATATTTTGTATCTCCGTTAAGAGACTATGAATTCCATCTTGAGAATATGTGTTCCATCAATATGAAATGTGGCTACCCAATATACTGAGATTTTGACCATTACTTTAGATCTCACTCTTAATATATCAAAGTAACCTACACCTTATAACCAAGTCCACTATTCTCTCAAGATTAAGAGTTCATGCAAATATAAGTCGTGAGATTTATTATTCATTTGACAGTCTTTAGGAGAATAATAAATCTCACAACGGTCCAGTTCAATATGTTTTAACTCTTAAAACATATCAACACATCAACTAAAAGTTTCCACTTCCATGATCAAGACAAATAATCTTAGTTGATATGTTATAGTCTTCGTAGTTGAAATGCCCAATTTCATCACCAACTATGAACTAAAGTTATGAGTTTACAAAGAACTTGTGACTTATATCTTCTGCGACTAAATCACATAAATCACATACTATGCATCTCATGGATTATATGATAATGTCCAAATATTCATGTTACTATTATTTTAGATAATAATAAAACAAATTTATTAATCATAATATTAAGTCATACATAATGTCACACTTAATATCATACATAGTATCATACAATAAGATTTAAGGGAATTAATCCTAACAATCTTGTAGTTTATGATTATGTGAAATCAAGAATTTATTTTGTTTTATTTGTATTTTCCACACATGCATTTATGTGTTTGTTAAGTGTTACAAGAATATATAGGTTGATTCAGTCATGCTGCTGTCTACACTTGCAATTGATAGATAGTAGTTAGGTTGAATTTGTTTTGTTGGGCAACGTTTTTATAATGGGCTATTTTTGTAACTTTGAGCACTTTAACTAGTTTGTGTTTTGTCACAGATTGCCAAATGGTGAGTTTGTTGGGTTCTAAGACTTTAGGTTTAAATGTATTAGAACTTCATTTTATAATATTGGCAAACCATGATCAAAACGTTTAAGTCTTGTTTTAGACTTGCTCAAAGTATGTTTATGTATAAAGTTGGAATCGAGTGTACTGCAGGATTTACTATGTAAATTTGCCTAGCTCGATCGATTGAAAATTAGACTTGATCGATTGAAACTTGTGTAGATTGTTTTTTGTAGAATTTTCCAACTCAGCCCAAGCCCATTTCGCATGTAGGGTTTTATGTTTTACCTTAAGTATAAAAAGAAAAACCCTAGCCACTTTTTTACTATTGTTGCAGTTGTTATTTATGCTGTGTATGTGAATCTCTTATGAGATCTAGAGGTGTTTACTTTTACATATCCTTAGGGTTATCAAGAATCAAGATTATGTCAAGAGCTTGATGATCGATTCAGTTGCTGCATAAAGAGCTTAAAGTACACAAGCGAGAGTGCTTGTACTTGCTATGAATCCAAGAAAGAAGTAGTCCGTGGACTCGGAGCTGTCACATAGTCGTGGTAGTAAGTTTCCTACTTGATGTAGCAATAGGATGTTAGTGGTCTAAGTCGCTATTGTGTAAGCTTCAATTTTTTTATAGTAGATTTGTTTTACCTTGATGATAGCTAGGTTAAATCCTCCCCAAGTTTTTTATCGGTTTGGTTTTCTTGGATTATCATATCATTGTGTTATTTATTTTTCGTTGCCGTACATGATATGATATATATATGTGTTAACCTTGATCTTTATAGTTTACCTAAGTTAATCACTTGGATAAATAACTAGGTTAATCTGGTTGTATTTAAGGGATTTAAAAACGTACAATGTTCCATCCAAACACCTTGATTATCACTAGGTATTGGATTGGTGCTAGAAATGTTGGAAGCAATCACAAATCTTCATGTAGCCTTTAATGAACTTTCAATTATGTAATTGTGACCCAACAAATTCAAAGGCCTAAGGCGATATTTTTAAATGGGTCCTTTTTGTCATCACTTAAGTAATATTTAACTAGTATTTAATATCATAATTTTTTTTATAACAAAAATCTATTGTTTTTATTTTGTAATATGCTTCTTTTTTTGGAAACACGCTAAAGGTATAACAAATTTTACTATAAAAACGCTTACAAATGATGTAGCAATGATGTGATTAGTGACAATTCAAAAAAAAAAAAAAAGTATTTGAATGAATAATGTTAGGAATATGTTAAATTTTACAACATGAGTCTCACAAAGATGTATCGTCAATCACAAAAAGTAATTCAAAAATGAATTTAATAGGTTGTTGACGCACACAAATCATATTAATTGTTGTTGGATATATTTCAACAATTTACTTTTGTGATAAAGCAAAAGGGACAACATACAAATCTAAATATAAGCAATACAAATAGATGTGATAGGCAAAAACAATAAATAGATACTGTATATATAAGAAGAAATCTATAAATAATTAAAAATTCATAGACAAAATTCATGAAGGATGAATGATTTAGATCAAGTCTTGTGTTTAACACAATCTCTTTAAAGCAGATTTCCCCCCCCCCCCCCCCCCCACACAATTTGTGGTGCTTTGAGACTCACGGATGTTTGCATCCTAGGATAAAATGATCTACAGCACAGAGAAGAAGTACATAAGGTCTATGCTCTGCGAAGTACTCTGTGTCTCCTTCTCTCTCATTAACTCAAATGAATGCACAAAATGTTTTTTCTCTAGGAGAGTCTCAGAAAGTTGTTTTTCATGAATGAGGGACTATGAGACTTACTGAAATAAAAATAATTTCTATATACAGACTTACTGACTCAAAAAATAAAAAAAAATAAAGGTACGTTTGATAGACTGTAATAGACACTGTAATGTAATAGTTATTCCTATGGTTTAACTATACAGTTGTTTGGTTATATTTTTATTACATATAATAATCATTCCATATGAATCTCTATTCCTTAAAATGAGGAATAGACATTCCTTATTAAAAGTACTGAATCACAATTCCTTTGCTAAACGTGATACACTCTGCTTAACAAAATTCCCAAAATTTCCAAAATCCCTTGCTACCCGCGTCTTCTCCAAAATTTCTCTCTCCTTGCTCTGTTAACAAAATTCCCAAAATCCCTCACTACCTGCATCTTCTCCAAAATTTCATCTCCTTCCTAAATTTTCCATCTCCCTCCTCTTTAAAATTTTATTTCCCCGCTACTAGAGATCTATTTATATGGGTATTGTCTTTCTCTCACCCTCAACTGCTGCTCTCTCTTCTCAAGGAAATTTTTTTTTTTCCTTCTTCCCTTAGGTTTGCGATTTCCACAAGTATTGCACCCTCTCTCTCTTCTTTTCTCTACTGTTTTTTGCTACTAGAGATCTATTATGGGTACTTCCTTTTTCTCACCCTCAGTTGCTACTCTCTTATCTCAGGATTTTTTTTTTTTTTGCCCATAAATCTGTAATTTCTACAAGTACTGCCCTTTGTTTCTGTTATCCATATCATTTTTTTTTTTTGGGGGGACATCATAGAAAATTTGCCATATTTCATATTTGTATAGCTGTAAGGTTCTATGAAACTAAGATTAGAAACAATGACCTTGATCAGCTGGCCAATCTAAAGCGTATCAATGATATATATGTATATATGTGTGTGTGTGTGTGTGTGTATTTATTCAGTTGTGCATTTTGGCATTATATATCTGTGGGGATGACTTTAAATATTCAAAATTCAAAATTTCAAAATCAATTAATTAATATTAGGGGGTAGAGAATTGAAAGGTATCTATTGAAGTGTGGGCCTGTGTCAAAGTTATCTATTGAAGGGTGAAAATTAGTCTCAAGGAATTTGGTGGTGGGTTACCCACGCACTTGGTATTGTGGTTATTCATATCTAATATATTATTTTAATTATCATCTTGTTCAATTATTTAAATTGTGTACAAATTTTATTAATGGTATTGTGAATTTGTTCAATGCTATTGTTTGCAGTTATGGCCCATTTGAGTTTAGCCACAAGGAATAGGATAGAGAAAAGGACGTTGGTTTTTGTTGTGATGTTTTGGTTGGATATGTTGCACATTGTTAGTATGCTTTTTCAATTATTATGCCTTATAGTAGAGTACCGTGTTCGAAAAAGATCATTGAAAGCAACATATGGTCATGATTTTCATTCAAGGAGAGGGGAAATTCACTGTTTATGCTATGAGAGTGATGAAACTTGCATTAACCAACTTAGGATGAAAAGAAATGCATTTACCAAGTTATGTGATATGCTTGAAACAATAGGTGGCTTAAAAGATACAAAACACATGTTAGTAGATGGACAAAGTTGCCATGTTCCTACATACACTAGCTCATCATGCAAAAAATCAAGTCATGAAACACTATTTTAGGCGCTCAGGAGAGACAGTGAGTAGATATTTTAGTGATGTGTTACATGCTATCATACATTTACAAGGAGAGCTATTTAAGAAACTAGAGCTAGTTCCAGAAAATTCTTCAGATGAGAGATGGAAATGGTTTAAGGCATCCAACAACGTGAATTTTCTTTTCAAGTTATGAAGTAGAAATATTGAATAAATTTCTGATTGCATTTTTATTTTTTTGTTATAACTACAGAATTGTTTAGGTGCATTAGATGGAACATATATTAGGGTGAGAGTGCCTTTAGAAGACAACCCTAGGTATTGAAATCGTAAGGGGAAGATTGCCACAAATGTACTAGGAGTTTGCTCACAAGACATGCAATTTATTTATGTTTTGCCTGGTTAGGAAGGCTCTGTTGCTTACGGTAGAGTGCTTCGCAATGCAATAAGTAGGAGGAATGGATTAAGAGTTCCCTATGGTAAGAGAAATAGGTTACCTACTAATTATATCATTATTTTTTAAATTTTTATACACCCATTATACTAAAGACATTACAATATATAGGTTATTACTATCTTGTTGATGCTAGCTATACAAATGGTGAGGGATTTCTTGCCCCATATAGAGGACAACAATATCACTTAAATGATTGGAGAGATGGACAACAACCAAGAACCCCAGAAGAGTTCTTTAATATGAAACATTCATCAGCTAGGAATGTTATAGAGAGATGTTTTGGATTGCTTAAAATACGATGGGCTATTCTTAGGAGGTCTTCATTCTTCCCAATCAAGACACAAAATCGGATTATTATGGCGTGTTGCCTTCTTCATAACTTCATAAGGAGAGTGATGCCTATGGACCCAGTCGAAGAGGATTTGGACAATGATGAGTAGTTGACAGAAGGAATTAATGGTGACCCAATAACACATATTGAGATTTCAAATGAATGGAGTGCATGGAGAACCAATTTGGCAAATGAAATGTTTAATACGTGGAGAAATAGGAGAGAAATATAGTTTAATAATATAATACTTTGATTTGAGACTTTTTCATGTATTGTTTCCTTGAGTTAATAAAATTTTTTTTTTATTGCATTGGTGTTAAACTGTTTATTATGTGTGTCTAAACTTTTGTATATTATTTTATCATCTTGCCATTTTATTGTTAGTATTTAGAGAGATATGGAAATGATTGTACTTGATTCTCAAGATCCTTCTAAACGAAAGTGGAATCTTGCTGAAGATATAAAACTAGTGGAGGTTTTGGTAGAATATCACCATGAAAAAGAAGGTAACCCTGAAAATAAGTTTAAGCCCAGATATTTGAAAATCTTGGAAGGAAAGATTTCTACCAAATTACCTAATGCTGGGTTAAGAGCGAAACCACATATTGAGTCAAGATTGAGGATTTTGAAAAGAGAATTTCAAGTTATCCATGAAATGTTGATTGGGCCTAACACAAGTGGGTTTGGATGGGACACTGTGAGGAAGTGTGTTACTTCTAAAAATGATGTATGGGATGCATATGTGCAGGTAAAGTTCACCATCTTATAGATCCATGTATTTTATCTCTTTTGGTTTAACATAATTTATTTAATTTTATCTTGCCATTTTCATATTTTTGTTAATTGTTTTGTAGAGTCATAAGGGGGCAACTGCTTGTAGAAACAAATCATTTCCACACTATGAAGACCTTTGTATTGTGTATGCAAAAGACCATGCTACTGGTAAAGATTCTCAAGCACTTGTAGATGTTGTTGAAGAACTAGAAGCAGAGAAAAATGATGACAAATTAGATGATATTCATGAAGACGTGGACTGCACACAAATTCCCACCCCTAGCAGTAATGGGGAAGAACAGAATGCTCGAAAAAAGAAAAGAATAATTCAAAGTGGTGAAGATAATATGGTAGAAGCGATGAAAGAAGTTACAATCATCCTTGCTGCTCAGTTAAAGAATGCATCAGATAACCTTAACTAGGCAGTCATTGGAGTAATCGCAGCTGAAAGCAGGTCCAAAATCAATGAGGATCACCATTGAAGATTTTATCAATTTCCCACCCTTGGACATGTAGAGAAGCAAAACTTGTTTAAGAGAGAAGAAGACAAGTTAATTTCAATGCAATGAAATGAAAGTAAATCTTTATTATTAAACCAAAAAAAATATTTTCATTAGAAGTCTCCATTCAAGATTGGGTTTATTAAAGTAATCCTTATAAAAAAAATGTATTTATTATAATAAGGGCATTTAAAGCAATTTGATTTAAAAAGTTTTCATTACATTGTTTTAAGATGTTGTACCAAACACGTGGAATACAAATTCAAGGTTCTATTACTATAGGGTTACCAAACAACTGAATAGGAATAATGATTACATTACAACATCTTGCATTCTTTGTAATATCTATTCCTATTCCTATGTAATCATCATTACAGTCTACCAAACGTGGTCTAAAATATTATTATTAATTGGATAAGTTGCCCCAGTCTGCACATGCCTAAGGCCCAACCTAATATCCAACCCAAAATTCATATTCTCTATCATTTCCTTTGTAGGACTCAAGGATTCTTACTACTTCAATATCATGGTTAAGTGGACACATTAGGAATCTATTTATTATTCACTCCATAATATTTATCTAACAATGAAATTGATAAAATACAATGCAAATGTGAATGTAGACACACAGAGAGTAGAAGAAAAGTTACTATATAGGGAGAGGTGGCTTTTGGCTTTGAACCTTCCTCTGTGAAAGACTATCGGATATACTTGCTGATCAGTGAACACGATATTTTTGAACTGTCAACCATTTGTGTATACTAAGATAATAGAATTCACACAGCTTCTTTTCGAACATATTCCGTTCTTATAGTTGTGTTCATTTTGGCTTTAAACATATCCTGGTAAATTCATGAAGTGCTTTAGAGAATTTAACCTTAAAACTCTCATGGAAGCGGCCCACTTCACACTCTTATTAAGAGTATCCTGCTATACCCCACTTAGTTTTCCAAGATATAAGAATCATTAAAAGCAAAGTTTACCCTAAACATCGCTTACAAGCATCACTATTTCATCATAGGAACGGATGGGAGATGTTATCTCCATAGTGATAAAACTAGTTTTGTCAATTCGGTTGTCCCTTTGAATCTAAATCTTGGGATCTCCAATCAACTAGGTTGGGTTGCCATCCTAGAGACTTTTATGTCATAGGCTTTAACCTCATTCCCCTCAATGAGCAGTTTACTTGCTCTCTACTCAAACCTTTGATTAACAGATCCGCTATATTCTCTTTTGACTTTATGAAGTCAATGGAAATAATTCCATTAGAGAGCAACTGTTTCACGGTATTATGTCTTCGATGTATATGTCGAGACTTACCGTTGTACATATGATTTTGTGCCCTATCAATAGTTGATTTGCTATCACAATGTATACAGATAAAGGGCACATGTTTCATTCACATTGGCATATCCTCTAGGAAATGATTAAGCCACTCTACTTCTTCTCCTGCTTTGTCCAATGCGATAAATTATGATTCCATTGTGGACCTAGCAATGCATATTTGTTTAGAAGACTTCCAAGATACCGCTACGCCACCAAGTGTAAAGACATATCCACTTGTGGATTTGGTGTCTTTCGTGTCAAATATCCAATTAGCATCACTATACCCTTCTAGTATAGCTGGATACCGAGTGTAATGCAACCTATAGTTTAGGATGTATTTCAAATACCTCAAAACCCTAACTAATGCCTTCCAATGGTATTCCCCTGGATTACTAGTGTATCTGCTTAACTTACTAACAGAATATGCTGTGTCCAGTCTTATGCAGTTCATTAGATACACAAGACTTCCTATTATTCTTGAATACTCCAATTGAGATATTCCTTACCCTTTATTCTTAGTTAGGTGTAAATTTACATCTACAGGTGTTCTCATTGGACTGTCATCATATTTCTTGAATTTCTCAAGAACTTTCTTAACATAATGTGATTGAGATAAGACAAGTCCATCAAATTTTCTAGAAATCTTCATTCCTAGTATCACATCTACAACATCTAAATCTTTCATGTCAAACTTACTAGTCAACATTCTTTTGGTAGCTTTAATGATATCATTATTGCTACCTATAATGGCATATCATCAACATAGAGACACACAATGGCATAGCCATTTGCGGTATCTTTAATATACACACATTTGTCACACTCATTGATTCTAAACCCATTTGACATTATTGCATTGTCAAATTTCTCATGCCATTACTTTGGAGCTTGCTTTAATCCATAAAGAGATTTAACAAGCCTACACACTTTCTTTTCTTGACCAAGGACAATGAACCCCTCAAGTTGTTCCATATAAATCTCCTCATTTAATTCACCATTTAAGAATGCAATTTTTACATCCATTTGATGTATTTCTAGGTTAAGCAACGCTGCAATAGCCATCAACATCCAAATGGATGTTATTTTTGTAACAGGTGAATATGTGTCAAAATAATCTATGCCTTCCTTTTGTTTGTAAACCTTTAACAACAAGTCTTGCCTTGTACTTGTCAATAGATCCATCAGCTTTCAGTTTTCTCTTGAATATCCATTTATATCCTAGAGGTTTACAACCTTGTGGAAGATCCACTAGTTCCCATGTATGATTTTGTAATATGGATTCAATCTCACTATTGACAGCTTCTTTCCAGAAAGGAACCTCAAGTGTAGAAATGGCTTCCTTGAAGATTTAAGGTTCATCTTCTAACATATAAGTTAGAAAATTCAAACCAAACGATTTTGACGTTTTAGCCCTCTTATTACATCTAGGTTCAACCTTATTCATCTCTTCCATCAACTCTTGATCACAAGAGGTACTAGACGTAGACTCAAAGTTTCTCTTATGAGAACTTGATTCTTGTGTGGATTTGTAAGGAAATATTTCTTCAAAAAATACAGCATTCCTTGATTCAATAATAGTATTCGCATTCTTGTCAGGAATGTTAGATCTATAAATTAGAAACTGATATGCACTGCTATTATAAGCATAACCAATGAAAACACAATCCACTGATTTTGATCTTATCTTTATCCTTTTAGGAGGAGGGACAACCACCTTTGCTAGACACCCCCACACCTTTAAGAATTGATTGGAAGACATTTTACCTTTTCATAATTCATATGGCGTCTTCTTGGTTTTCTTTCTAGGCAATTTATTAAGAATATAATTGGTGGAAATAATAGCTTCCCCCCATAAGTTCTGCGGTAAACCGGAACTTAACAACATCACATTCATCATATCCTTCAAGATTCTATTTTTCCTTTCAGCAACTCCATTTTGCTGAGGTGAATAAGGTGCTATGATTTGATGAACAATACCATGCTGTAAACAGAATTAACCAAAAGGTGATTCATATTCCCCACCTCCATCACTTCTTAGAACCTTAATCTTTTTGTTGAGTTGATTTTTAACCTCATTCTTATATTGAATGAATGCCTCAATTGCCTTATCCTTGCTCCTTTACAGGTACACATAGCAGTATCTAGTGCAATCATCTATGAAAGTGATGAAATATTTCTTACCACCTCTAGTTTGTACAAATTTCATGTCACATACATCACTATGTATTAATTCTAGAGGTTCAGTGCTTCTTTTAACTGATTTAAAAGATGCTCTAGCCATCTTAGCTTCCACAGAAATTTCACACTAATTATTAAAATCAATTTTAAATTTAGGCAATAAATTTAAATTTATCAATCTATCTAAAGTATAATAATTAACATGACCCAATTTACCATGCTAGACATTAGATAACTCAAGCATGTATATTGAAGATGTACTCTTATTATTATCAATAGTAGGAAAAACAACCATTATATTCATCTTAAACAAGTCATTGCTTAAATATCCTTTGCCCACATACATTCCACTCTCAAAGAGTGGAAATTTATCAAACTCAAAAACCAACTGGAAACCATTCTTGCTCAACAATAAGCCAAATGCAAGGTTCTTTTGAATGTCTGGCACATGTAGTACATCCTTCAAAATAAGATACTTGTCTGTAATCATCTTTAGAACAACCATTTCATTTCCTTCAATCTTAGAGGTTGAAGAATTACCCATGAAATTTTTTTCTTCCTTCCTCACAAGATTATATGTAAAAAACATTTTCTTCTTTGATCATACATGACGAGTAGCCCCAATGTCTACTCCCCATTTCTTGGTATTTCCTTCTACCAAGTTCACTTCAGAAATCACGGCAAAAAGGTTCATGTTGGTTTGATCCACAACAATTTTGTTTGACATCTGTGTTCAACAAAATTCAAACAAATTGAATCTTCAAAACCAGCCAAGTTTAAGAAATAAATATAAATATTAACTTTCAAATGTTACTGTGCAAAATAGAAAGTCAAGCCAACTTTAAAAAAAAAAAAAAAAATCTAAAACCGAATTGCAGGCACAGTACGAACACACTAAACAAAAGAATTTAAACAATGCCCAGTAATACGCAGATTCAAAAGAAACAAAATGCCCTAATATAATATAATATAAAGAAGATGGATAGTGTTGAAAAATCAATATCACCAGCACAGTCAAACACGTAATCAACTTTTGAAAATCACAAATTAATTTTATAATATAATCAAGTAGATATTCACGCTAAACAATAAACACAAACTCATTTTTTATCAAGTTTTTTGTCCAGAGTGAAACAAATCGTCGATTATCAGTTGGCACACAAGTTTTTCAAAAAACACAAATTCCTTTAACTGTAAATCACAAAAATAAATTATAGAAAAATCTGAAAATCTGCTTTAAGATATTGTTGGATATATTTCAACAATTTATTTTTATGATAGAGAAAAAAAAAAAAGACAACATAGAGATTTAAATATAAGTAACACAAATAGATGTGATAGACAAAAAAAATAAATAAATACTGTATATATAAGAAGAAATCTGTAAATAATTAAAAACTCAAAGACTAAATTCATGAAAGATAAATGATTCAGATTAAGTATTGTATTTGACACAATCTCCTTAAAGCAGTTTTGCCCATCTACTTTGATACTCACGAACGTCTGCCTCTACAGCACAGAAAAGAAGCACACAAGATTCATGCTCTACGAATTACTCTATGTCTTTTTCTCCCTCTTTGACTCAAATGAATACACAAAATATTTTCTATTTGGGAGAGTTTCTCAAAAAGTTGTTTTCATGAATGAAGGACCATGAAAATATACGATACTGAACAAATACACTATTTTAAAAATAACTACTATATACAAACTTACTGACTCAAAAAATAAAATAATAAAATATTATTATTAATTAGATAAGTTGGCCTACTCCACACATGCCTCAGGCCCAACCCAATATCCAACCAAAAACTCATATTCTCTATCATTTTCTATGTAGGACTCAAGAATTCTCACCACTTCAATATCATGTTTAAGTGGACATATTATGAGTCAGTTTCTTATTCACTCCATAATATTTATCTAACAATTGTCACATTAATTTGTAAAGACTTTGAACTAAAAATTATAGTATTTCTAGCATTTTCCTTTCTAAATTATTTATTGTGATTACTAACACATATATTTGTACGACTCATGTATTTAAAGTTATATTATCTCTTGCATTACTCAATTCTTGAAGACTTCTTAAAAGTAAAAAAAAATGAAAAACTATTTTTTTTCCTAGATCTCCAAAAAATTATTTTTTTCAAAAAGATATATTAATTTTTGCCCCAAAAAGATATATTAATATTCTTTCATAACAAATTATCATTTAGGATTTTAAGTGGTGGGTAAAAAAAATATAAATGGTGATTTCAAATTAGAACTAGTGAAAATTATTTGGTTCTGGCTTCAAAAAACAAAATTAGAACCAATATCAACTTGCTATTTAGAATCTACCGTAAAAATATTGTGAAAATTCTGCGAATATAAGTTTTTTTTTTTTTTAAAGAAAATTTAGTGAGGAAGATAATTTTGATGGCAAGAAAATTTGGAAAGTGGCTCTTTTTAGCTCGTGGTTGGACCGGAGGGCCCGCTGCCTCAATTAAAAATTGGCATCTAGATGAGAAAGTGGGTACATGTGGCACCCATGAGCCAAATTCAATGATTTCGGTGACAATTAAAAAATATGAAATTATATGACATTTTACATGGATCTGCTTGTATTAGCTTGCCTATTTGTCTCTAAAGATTTGATGAAAGACTTACCGATATAATTAATGGTGCACGGTTAAATACATTTGTTCTTTGAAAGCCTTCTATTCAAATCATGGCGCGAGAAATGCTTGTTGGGTTTTATTTGTAGATTCAAAATTTAGCTTAACACAATCTTTCAGTTTAATTTTTCATGATCGGACAAGTTTAATCTTTCAGTTTGATTTTTCATTTTGCACATATGGCATATGCAACTCATCCCAAGCGAATACTTTAACCGGCACAACATGTGATGATCACCTGAACAAGGCTAGAAAAAATATTTACAAAATTGATGATTAATGTCAAGTTGGGAGGCCACTGTACAGGATAAACTGTTCTTTATATTATCTTGTCTTGTCAGCAATAACTTTAATATTTTTGTCCTCATCCACATTAGGAAGTAGTCAAGTAGCAGCCTCGATCTACCTTTAAAAAAGTGTACACCACTTACAATAATGTACATCAATCCAAAATCTAGCCGCCCCTCCTCTATATAAACCCACCAATATTGTGCCAAATGATCCAAGCACAGGCATAATACAAAGCCATTCAGCTACATAGATTAAAAAAAAAAAAAAAAAATGAGGTCCTTGGCCAATCTCCAGTTGTCCATACAATTCTTCCTCCTCACTCTCTTCTTCATCTCCTCTCATGCAGCCATCTTTGAAATCCGCAATGAGTGCCCTTACACTGTTTGGGCAGCGGCAAGCCCAGGTGGTGGTCGCCGCCTAGACCGCGGCCAAAGTTGGACCCTCAATGTGGCCGCTGGCACTGCCATGGCACGTATTTGGGGTAGGACAAATTGTAACTTTGATGGTAGCGGTCGTGGCCATTGCCAAACTGGGGATTGTGGTGGTGTCCTAGAGTGTAAAGGCTGGGGTGTCCCTCCTAACACCTTAGCTGAATATGCACTTAACCAATATGGTAACCTGGATTTCATTGACATTTCTCTAGTTGATGGGTTCAATATTCCAATGGACTTTAGCCCAACTAGTGGTGGGTGTCGTGGAATTAGGTGCACAGCTGATATTAATGGACAATGTCCCAATGAGTTGAGGACCCCAGGTGGGTGCAATAACCCATGTACAGTTTTCAAGACCAATGAGTATTGTTGTACTAATGGGTATGGTAGCTGTGGACCCACCTATTTCTCAAGGTTCTTCAAGGATAGGTGCAAAGATGCTTATAGTTACCCTCAGGATGATCCTTCAAGCACATTCACATGCCCTGGTGGGACTAATTATAGGGTTGTGTTTTGCCCAATAGGCTCACCTCGTTTCCCTCTAGAGATGGTAGGAAGTATGAATGACGAGTAATTAAAGAGTCTTTTTGGGTTTTTGAGGCTTTGAGAGGTTGATAAAAATAAGGCCTCGATCAGTATGTATTACTATTTCCTTTTCTCTTTGTTTTGTTTCTGCTCAGCTGTATAACTAAAACCTTAATTAAAATAAAGACGTGTTTTATCTATATGCGTTGACTATGATGAATATATACTTCAATTATCTTTCCACAGTTAAATCAACTAATCAAAGTCATTAATGTGAGTTAGACAAATGCTTTGAAGATGTAATAAAAAGATGGAACATTTTGCATATATTTTTTGGGATGGAATTGGATAAGCATTTTGTTTACTTTGATTTCTCAGACTTGCAGTTATTTAGATGATAACTTTCCACGGGTGAGCTTATACGTGTGAGCGCGCGATGTGTCTACACACTTCTATTCTACTTTGCAAAATTTTCTTGTATTCACCTAAGGTTGCTGAAGGATGTGACAAATTAAAAATTTTAAAAATTATAGTAAATTTAAAAATATTGCACTCACATCATTTTTGGTTGATGATGCTAAAAATTTTGAAATGAAACCAACAGTCTCAAGTATCAATCTCTCGTGAAAAAAAAAAAAATAAGAGACACTTTTCCTTTGTTATTTTGAAATTACAAGTAAAAATCGTCCTCGCACATGCAATTACAGTATTACATTCAAGTTGACTATTGCAATACCTGCTTCAAAATCTCTCTCAAATGCCCCTGCCCTCATTGCGTTACTCTTTAGTGGGCTCATCATGATTGACCATTATTTTGTGCTCATCATGATTGACCATTAACAAAAAAATCAATTGCTCATGGCAAGGGCTAAGGATAAAGCTACGACGAATAGTCTTAGGTGCCGATTTTTCACCAAACCTTTTGAATTATTATCATAAAGTTTAAGGGCCCGTCCTATCAAAGGAGTCATACTTTCATGGTCAAATATTTTGATGCAATGAATTAAGATTGTTATTCCGTCTTGAAGAGGATAATGTTGAAAGGGAGAGGCAATTCTATCCTCAAAAATGAAGACAAGCTTCATATAAAATTTAATTATCATGATCATACCCATGAATGTACCACATGTAGACATACAAATTGTTCTGCCTTTCTTGTATAATTTTCATATCAAAACGTGTGGCAAAAAGTCTCGTGAAAGTCAATCATTAACTTATTCATCATATACGCATATTTACAATTTCACACAATTGTGAAATCTACATATTAAAAGGAGAAAATTATATATATTTTTTGCATGAAATACTTGTTTAATGGAAATCACAACTCTCTAGTCCTACATTATTATTAGGGACAGACACAGGTGGGGGCCGTGAGAGCCTGACCCCCCTGGCCAACACAATGTAAATCAACCCCACTCCCCCCCCCCCCACAAAAAAAAAAAAAAAAAAAAAAAAAAAGGTAAATACAGAAATGCAGTCCAAACTTCAAACGCAATAGACCTCCAAAATTTTCAATCCCATTACTAGCCGGCTAGCCCAATGAAAATCAACCGAAAAAAAAAAAAAAAAAAAAAAAAAAAAAAAAGACCTCCAAAATTTTGAGCCACAATTGACATTGCCCAGCCGGCCAGCCCAATGTAAATCATTTAAAAAAAAGTAAATACAAAAATTCAGCCCAAACTCCAAACAGAGAACGCAATAGAAAAAGAAAAAGAAAAACTGAGAAGAGATAACAAGACTGTAAGACACACAGAATTTTTTTTTTCCGCTTATCTCCAGCCCCACCTAGCCTGAATTCTTGAGTCTGTCCCTGATTATTAGATAGATGCTTATATTACTTTCCACTTCTAAAAGTTGGCATCTGATGGATAAAAAAAATAAATAAATAAAGAAGAAAGAAAGAAAGAAAGAAAGATTGATTTTAAGTTTGTTTAACAAAACATTATAATTTTCTAAATGTTATAAATTGTATGATGCCATGTCTGTATACTAAAAGTACATTAAAATTATTAATATATATAATTTTAAGTGAATTTAATTTCTTTGTTAAAGTCTCGTAATGCTGTTATATTGCTCCAATTATAATTTTATTACTGAAGGTTTCTAAAATATCAAAAAGATCAGATTCATTAATTTTTTTTAAATAGTTTTTAATTATTCATTATATTTTTTGTTGTAATAATAAAAATTTAGCTATGCACATTGTGCAAATTGTGCATGTACTATGAGCATCAAGGTAAGTGATATATAATAGGTTTTAATTGGCTCAATTAGTAAAGTCTTTTATAGTTAAGTAAGAGATTTGAGGTTCAATTATTGTCTACATCAAAAAGTTAATTGATACCTTGATTTAATGATAAATAGCAATCATCAAGAGTGTCTGTCATTAATTAAGAAAAAAAGGAAGAAGAGGTAATTGATATATATTGTACAGTGTGTTTTCGTCATGTGGAATTGTCACAACCTAAGAAATTAATGCACTAGCTAAATCTATAATATATATATTAAAAGGACTAATAAAGTTGTAATTGTGACTCTTCATAATTAGTTATATAACCAAGATCCACCTAGTAAACTCCTTATTTGAGACATAGCACATGCCCACACAATACACATTTATAAATCCATTCGAATCAAATCAACACAATCTAGGGTATACAATCTCCTCCATTTAATTTTCCAACATCTTCATCAAGATCCATGTTGTTCTACAATATCCCCAAGTCAAATGGTGTTACTATGTTGGCTTTGATACTAACATTATTGTCACGACTTGAAGAAAACACTAGCTACATTTATGCTAACTACGTTTGCACTAAATTCTAAAAGGACTAATCAAGTTAAGCTATAAGCTATAGGCTATAGGACTAGTCAATGCAAACCTTGGTGATAATGTTATGAATTTAATTGGGGGAGCGTAAAAGAGTGTGTTACTATAGTCTTTTATTAAGTCCCACATCAAATGTTTACTAAGTAAATCTTGATTATATAAGCAATTATGAAGAACCTTAATTGCAATTAAACAAGTTGTTTTGGGGTATAACTAGCAAAGATACATCTAACACTCTTTCTTGTGTTGTGGGTGTTATAGTAATATATTATAAGTATATTAAAATCATTAACAACTCTAAGTGAAGCTCTACTACCAATTTAAAAAAAAAAAAAATTGAAACAATTATTTATCTTAAAACTTAATTACTTAAAGTATTTAGTGGAAGCTCCAATATTTTATTTAAATTTAAATTTGAATAATAATTATCTTATAATTTTTCATTTTGGTAAATATTTAGTCTTACACGATATTTTGTACTACCATTTAACTTTAAAATAATAATCATTTTTATTTTTTTCGTATGTATTTTATTTTTAATCTTATTTTTTTATAGGTATTTTTAATCTTAGTTATAGTACTAAAATATTTTCATTAACTTACGTTATGATTTTTTGTTTAATCCATGTACAGCATGGATATTGCGTTTGTTTTCTTCAGGATGACAGTTCATTGGGTTGAGGGCTTTGGTAATGAGTCTGACGACTGCTTTAGAGTTTAGAGCTTTTGTATCTCATCAAGGTTTGAGGCCTGCTTCGGAGATGGGCTTTATGAGTGCCCTCTTTATTCCTATTTCTATAATTTTTTCATCCTCACCCAAAAATGAAAACCCCAATCTGCTCTCAAGTCCATTTCCGTATGAAGATTCCCTCCTTTACAGCCTTGCTGTCTTTTTCTAAGAAAATCTATCTCACCAAAAGTTAACAAGTATTAACAAAATTATAGAAATTTTTGTTAACAGAACATTATTATTTCAAAACGATGAAAATAATAATTTTCAATTACAAATACGAGTTCTTGTAGGGGAAGGGCTAAAATTCAAGTTTTTAGAAAAGAGTTTCATACACAAACACACTTAAATTAGGTTTGAGTAAGGGTTTTATTTCAAAAAAAAAAAAAAAAATCACCTTTGGAGTTTTTTGAACAAGCAAGATTGAGTATTCATCATTAATTCAAACCCTCCCCAATTAAATTTTTATTTGAGTAATCGTAATCAATCCTACCCACACAATAATTTTCATATTTACAAAACTAAAATACTCCTAGTCCCAGGTAAACTCAAAATTGGATTAAAGTCCTGCATAGGTTTTTTTTTTTTTTTTTTTTTTGGGAAAACTCGACAGTAGCATCTCTAGAAAATTTTTTAGAGCAGTCATAGTGCATCTTTTAATATCATTTTTTTAGGAAAAATGAAATCATATATTATTTTCAAGTAATGGTTTGAACGAGTTACAAACTTGAATAATTAGGAATTTTTGTTTATAAATAGGCTTTTTGTTGAATAATTTTTCACTTGTTTTTGTTTGAATTATTTTTGTTGTTATTGGCTAATTTTATTGTTGTTATTTATGGCATTTTCTTTTTTGTTTAAGGGGTTAAAAATTATGTTTGAGAGGTCATAATTATTTTTAGAGAATTGTCTAAATTAAACTCAATAACAGCTTACCACATACGATTTGTTGTGAAATTATTATAAAAATGTTGAAATGTAACATTACTCTTATTTTTATTGAACCAAAATTATTATAATCTTCAAGTTAGGGTGTTCAATAATTTTTTTAGACTGGTTACAATATATTTTTCAAATATAGATATATATATATATATATATATATATATGGAGACAATCACAAAAGTTCCAAAATCTTGTCTATAACCTTCTCTTTTCTTTTCTTTTTCTTTTTAATGTGAGTATCTATAGCATCTTGATATTAGTGAATTAAATTTTGATAAAATTCAAATTCACTCACTTTAATTTAAGATTAAAAAAAAAAAAAAAAAAAAAAAGATACGATAAGTGGATTGCTGCATGACCCAGAAGTAGTTGACCATACGTGACCCACATGGACAACATGGCTCAGTCAATTCAGTTGTCGATTACAACATTTCCTGCGCTTGTGGCTCCCACAATCTAAACATATGCTCATCCCCACCGTCCATCGCTTTTCAACTTTAACGCGGATGAAAGAAACCGCGTCCTAATTCCTCGGCTATGAACCCGGGGCCTTGTCCGGTCCGGTTTAACTCGGACCGTTTTGCTGCACACATGTACATAAATACCATTATTTGTCCTCTTTTTTTTTTGTTCGTGTTCCTCGTAAAACTAAAAGGTTCCCAGAAAGAAAACTACCGAGAAAGAGATCCAAGAATTATTCCGCAAATCTTTTGATCTCTTTTCTGTTTTTGGAATCTGTCCCTTTCGATTTCCAAAAATGCCTCGAGGTACAATTGAAGTTCTTCTTGTTAGTGCTAAGGGACTTGAAAACACCGACTTTCTCAGTATGTTTTTTTCTTCTCAATTCTCAATTTCCCATCGATTTCTCTTTTGAATATTCAACTTTGATCGGTTTGGATTGGACCCTTTTGATATATTGTCTTCTTTAAGATCTGGGGCTCTGTTTGGTACCTAAGAAACTGGAGGAAATTAAAGAAAATATAGCATTGTAAATGATGTTTGTGTGAAATAATTTCTTTACATAAGTTATCATGATCGGACAATCAAACCAATCCAAATATCCTGATGAATATAGCTCATCATACCTAATTAAAATATGCTTGCCAATAGCCATAATTGTTTCTTCGTTTTCCTGTTTGTTTGTTTTTTTTTTTTTTTCAATGAGTGGGTTCCTGTTTGAATTGATGAGGTTTAAAACTTTAAATGAATATGAGCAGATGACATGGATCCTTATGTCATTCTCATTTGCCGCAGTCAGGAGCAAAAAAGCAGTGTTGCATCAGGTAAGCTCTCTCTATTTAGCTCTGATTTTTGTATGTCTACATTTCATCTTGATGGAACAGATACTGGACATAATTTCTACCAAAAGAAAAAATTCCTGTAGTGATATGTTTACAGAATCAGATGTTATGTTCATGTTCTTTTATTATAGAGAAGATGGGCTAGGTAATCCTCTCTATTTTTGACATATGATATGTGCAGGAAAAGGGACACAGCCAGAGTGGAACGAGAGTTTTGTCTTTACCATTTCGGATGCTGCTTCAGAACTCACACTGAAAATAATGGACAGTGATACTGGTACTGCAGACGATATTGTAGGAGAGGCAACGTGAGTATCCCAATCTGCAGAAATTTTTTTGATCTAAATTTGTGATATGTTCTGTTCTCCCTCTTGTACTTACCAGGGCTGACACTAAGCATTTTGGGGTTGGGCAAGAACTAAAATGAAGCATTTTTTTATATATTTATGTATTAATTAAATTAATATTTATTTAATATTTTTTATATTATAATATATTTTATTTAAAATCTATTTTTCTTGTTTTTTGAGATGCAAATTGACTAATTAAATTTTTATATTCAAATTCTTCTAAAATCTTATTCTCAATTTGATAGTATAACTAATTTACTTAATCTTTCTTGAGATATTATTGATCTTAGGTATGATTTTATTAATTTTAATTTTGACTAGTTAACATGTAGGGTTAGTAAAAATTTATAAACAATGCATGTATTTGGAAATGAATTCAATATTTTTATATAATTTAGTATGTCAATTGGAGTATATTCTTTTATTTGTAAAATTTCTTTTAAAACTTTTAACTCTGAAAATAAATCTAAATCATCAATATCATAATAAACATCATGTTTGAGAAAAGATTCAAGTTTAAGACAGTATTTTTGCAAATTATCATCATCTAGCTAAGAGAGAGAGACGGAGAGCAAGAGTGAGAGAGAGAAAAAAGGTATGAGTAAATTTTAGGGATTTGAAATTTTTTATTTGTTTTGATTTGAGATCTCAAATTATGACCAAACTGACCGCCATTCATTGAAGGTTGGATTCACCAGATCCGATCAACCACTCAAGTCAGCGGCAGGTTGAAATTTTGACCCCCTGAGCTGGTCGGGTCGATTCTAGGTTGGGCACAAACCCAACCTACACTAACCCGTGAGCAGGCCTAAGTACAACACCTTATCACTCTATCTGGAAACTATCAACACATAACAGCTTATGCTATGAAAGTCATTTTCAAGATTAAAGCATTTCCTTTTACTTAATTGCATTATACCTTATTAATATATTCTTCCATATTTCCTTCATATACCAATGGAGAGTTGCATCCCCTAAGGAAAACTTGGTTAGTATTGACCTTGGATATTACTCAAAAGTCACTGCATTTTATTTTAAATAGGTTTTGACGGAATGAAGTTAGTAGTTTGTGTTTGTATCAATGTAATCACAGGCAATATATAAATGTGAGCAATTCCTTAAATTCTAAATACCGTTGGTTTAGCAAGTGTTAGAAAAAATAGGTAAGAAATTCTTCAAGTTACAGAAGACTGCAGTGGACTCATCAATCTTGTGCAAAAAATAAAAATAAAAATATTTCGGGAACATCTGAATGCATCATCGTGCCAAAAAAAAAAAAAAAAAAAAATTGCTTGTAGCACTGAGAAGTAGATTGGATATATTCAGGCTCCTTTGTTTTAGAGTTAGCAAGAACCAAATTTTGTTTTGGAGCATAGATACTAACTGCTGCCCACATAGTAGGTGAAAATGGAGATATAGACAGAAGCATTGATCATCAAAATTTGACATTGTTATGATATTTTGATGATATCAATTGGGTTTTCTTGAAAAACACTTCAGAACCAAATATTATTTGCTTTATGATCCTTGCAGCGTTCCACTAGAGCCGTTGTTTATGGAAGGAAGCCTCCCTCCGACAGCATACAATGTAGTTAAGGACCAAGAGTTTCGTGGAGAGATTAGGGTGGGCCTCACTTTCACTCCTGAGGTAATCCTCTGTTTTTTATAGTTTAACTGATCACAGGTGCCCTGTAGGACTTTTTTCTTTTTGCAAATGTATACAATATTGTACACATTTGTTTAGTCTACAATGTAATATTCATATTGTTAGTACAACGTAAACTAAGAATTTTTTTAACTTAAATGTAAAAGCATGATGATAATAATATTAATGAGCTAATCGAAGCTTTGATTGTCTGTTCATTATAGGAACGTCATGACCGGGAGTTCCATGTGGAAGAGGAAACCTACGGTGGATGGAAACAGTCTGCATATACAGACTGATCAAGTCTTATTTAGCAGCTTTATGATCTGGGGATTGAAATAAATAGATGCTGTTCAATTGATTTCAGTTTTCCCTTTCCCTTATTAATGTGTTGTAATTCAAGAACGTTTTCTATCATGGTGGGATTGAGTAAGTTATTTGGTTTGAACTATGTGATTAACCATTATGTTGCCTTGTTTTGTGATTGCACTAATTTTGTCAAATCAAGTTGAATTAATATGCTTATGCTGGTAGAGAATGGGGATGGAATAGTCCTAGATTTGGATCTTTTCAAACTAAAAGAGAGATAAAAAAAAAATATATATGCCCATGGAGCGGGCCACCTCAAAAATTTTATTTATTTAATTTTTTTAAGAGAGTTTCAACATAATCTCATAATAACTCTTTATCATTAGACTAAGACATCAATCAGTTTTGGGTGTAGGCGAGAAATTGAATCTAAAATCTCTTATTCAACCATTAGAAATTTTGCTAGTTAAGTTAACTAGAAACCACAAAATAAAGATTTTTTAGATAGCTAATTAAACCCATGTAAGTATATAGTGGATGCATCCAGATGGTTAAGCTCAGTGTAAGGTTGAAATCTTGCAGCTAGGCAAATTATAGATTAAATAAATGCATAAATCTCTTGCTAAATGCATTACACGAAGCTATTACAATTGCAAAAATCTCCTTTACTCCAAGCCAATTACGATCAAAGTGTGAATGAACAGTCCTTTTGTACTAGAATTACAATTGTCTTGGTCTATCCAACATACCTTTATAATGCACTGGAATATGAACTACGGAGCTGAAGTCACGAATAACTCAGCTCTATTGATGTTAACATGGGACGCCAATGTGCCCATTTTGTAACCCTTTCACATTCATATAACTTTGGTCTATATTCATTTTAATAACTTGATTGTGTCCCAGTGGGCTCTGTGTTTGGAACCGTAGACAGCATAGTTGCTAGGTGTTCAAATTAGGTGCCTAAGTGTGCGTTTAAGTTAGGATTAAAAATTAAAATTATTTCATTATTCTGCTTATTTTTATTACTATTCATGAGCCCACTACACTTTTTAGTTAGTACTATTTATAAGCTTACTGTATTATTTTAACTAACTTTTACCTTTATTTACAAAACTTCCAGCAATAGTTTTTAAATTTCAACAAAATATGCGATATCTAAATATACTCTAATTCTCTAATTCTCGTTTAGATTCAAAATTTGTCAATTACATTTGAATAATGAGTTAATAACCTGATGATCCACTTAGCCCAAAGAAAAAAACGAAAGAAAAATTCTTACAACAGTTAGTGACTCAAATTCTTTCTTTTATTTTTATGGCTCCTAGATCTTCTAAGCATATAAAACAGACCATCGTGGTCTAATTACAAACATTACAAAACATTACAAAAGACAAATTGCAAGGGGCTCTTCGCTGGGATTCAAAAAGTAGAGTACTGCTGATTACCCCCACGAAGTAGGTGTCTTTTTTAAGTTTTAGCAAATAAGTTGTATCTAAACACCCTAATTCTCATTCAGATTCAGAATTTGTCAGTTACGTTTGAATAATGAGTTAATAACCTGATGATCCATTTGGCCCAAAGAAAAATTCTTACAACAGTTAAGGGTGACTCAAATTCTTTCTTTCTTTTTTATGGCTCCTAGATCTTCTAAGCATATAAAACAGACCATCGTGGTCTAATTACAAACATTACAAAAGACAAATTGCGAGGGGCACTTCGCTGGGATTCAAAAAGTAGAGTACTGCTGATTACCCCAACGAAGTAGGTGTCTTTTTTTCTAAGAGCTAACCTTTCCATGAAGGTCCTTATTGCCCTCCAAGCAAGGCTGAGAACCAATTCCACTGCAACTCGGCAAGCTCACTGTTCCTGGGGGTGAGAGTGAAGAACTCATGGATGGCTGATGTCCTGTCTCAGATTTTTCTGGTAGATCAAAATGAGAAGTAATATCATTTTGGAAAAAGTTGTGTGAGCCAAAATCTGGCAATGCCAAATTACTATCCCTCCTCGTGTGAGAGATGTCAAGTTCTTCCTGGAAGTATCCTTGTGCCAAATTATCTTCCACAGGTATTGCACCTGTGAGAGTCTTGAATGCAAATTCTAGGCATGGGTCAGACCAAGAATCACTGAAGGGAAAGGGTAGCTCCTGTGGTTCTGGCATTATTTCAGTTTCTGGCAACTGCAGTTGCTCTTCAGGAACAACTTGGACTTCAACTGTGGGAGGCTTTTCGATCTTGTTTGATGAATCTCCAAGTAATGGAGTGTCTATGATGGTAGAAGCATGATGTGCAAACTCCATGTGAAGTCCAGCCTCAAGCTGCTGAGATGCTCCATCTTCCAAAACCAAAGGTACAGTGGCTTCACTTTCACAAGTCTCTCTACTAGTATTTTGAAGAGCTTGTTCACTGGAAATGGTGTTCGCCATTATCTCAAGTTCAAATCCAGAAACTCGTTTTGAAGACCGACAAGGCAAGTTAAGCTCTTTCTTGTTCATGGATTTCTTCAAGTTGACCTGAGTTTTTCTATTGCTACTCTTTTTTATTCCACCCTCAAGGGAGTTTTCTATTTGCGGGATGTCAGCTGAAGGCATCAAAACATGCCCATCATTAGAAGTGCTCTCCAGTGGTAATGCACCTGTTAGAGTCTTGATTGCGAATTCTAGGCATGGGTCTGACCAAGAATTCTCAACCAGACAGTGCTGTTGTTCTTCTAGTTTCTCCTCGTCCACTTTTTCAGTTTCCAGCATCTCCAGTTGCTCTATGTTAGCAGCTAGGTTTTTTTTATGAGGCTCTTTGCTCTTGTCTGATGGTTCTCCATGTAATCCATCATTCACGTCCAGAGAAGATTGAGGTGCATTCATTGTTCCTTGCTCATCCTTGAACTGCTGAGATGCTTCATTTGAAAAACTATTTGTGGCCAAACATGCATCTGGACTGGTTCCACTTTCACCAAACTTCCTACTTGAAACTTGAAAAGCTTGGTGACTGGAAACTGAGTTGACAATCTGCTCAGGTTCAAGCCCAGCAAGTCGTTTCGAAGACCGAAAAGGCAAATTAAACTCTTTCTTCTTCCTGGATTTGCTCGAGTTAATCTGATTTTTCCTAGTGCTTCTCTTTTCCTTCACATTCTCAAAGCCATTCTTCTCTTGCAGGGTATTAGCTGTAGGAGTTAAAACAGGCTCAGATTTAGCAGGGAGACTTTCTGGTTGACCTTTTCTCTGGGATCCATTAGCTTTTGGCAATGCTGACCTGCTCGGATTTGAATTTTCCTTGATTTCAGCGAACTCATTTGTGTTCTCTATCAAATTCTTGTCTTGGACAATCTGAGTTGTGGGAGCAAAAGCATCTTCCTGTTCAGCAGATACTTTATTTCCTTGCCCTCTCTTTGTGCTCTTGCCTTCAGCTGCTTCTAAGCTGCTCTTATCAGAACTTCCCTTACCTTTTTTTGATAGAGCTGAAGTTCCCTTACCTTTTTTTGATAGAGCAGAAGTTCCCTTACCTTCTAATGATAGAGCAGAACTTCCCTTACCTGCAGTTAAGTTTAACATAGAAAGCAATGCAGCTTAGAAATAACTGATTCATTATTGGACCACTCTGACTTGGACTGACTAATATATTTGGACAATCATGTTATGAGAATTGTTCATCATCTATGACCTCTCACCTGCAAAAAGCCTCCGTCTCGTTGCTGGGTGATTTAATTTCTGCCTTTTAGCTGCAGATGATGGCTATAAAATGGGCAAAAAGAAAAGAAGAAAACAAAATTATAAATATAAATCATCCTCCCTAGTAATGTTGCAACTGCAAAAAATAATGGAAAAGTCTAACAAACCCAGTATGATTTTCTAAGATTTTGTGTGTGTGGTTTTATAAGATTGTTAGCATCCAATAAATATGATTTCCCAAGATAGTAGCCCATATCCACATGGTTATAGTTGCATTCTATGAGAATCAGGCTTGATTTGGGGGATTTTAGTATTCAGAATATTTTTAATAACGGAACTTTGGAAAATAACCATTGGTGTTTGTGGAGGCAGGTAAAGGAGGATGCATTAGAGGTGAGCCAACTGTTTACTACATGGATGGTTTTTCCATCATTTGCTATGAGGATATAAAGTTGGCATGCTTGAAATTGAACCTGTGATGATACCAAAGAACAAAATCTAAAAGCACAAAAGAAGGCTCCATTTGTTTCACCTGAAAATAATTTCTGACCATAAAAAATATTTCCCGGAAAAGAAATATTTTCAAGTGTTTGGTTGCATTCTTGAAAAATGCTTTGGAAAACATATTTTCAACTACTTTCTCAAGTTTTCTTTGCTCCCCAACAGATAAAATAAACATATTACAACACAAACAATCGAAAAAAAAATTAAGAATAATATTAAAAAAGAGAAGTTATAATTTGAAATGAATAATGAGAGAGAGAGAGAGAGAGAGAGAGAGAGGGTGAGATCAGGATTTCAGATGCTGCAGATCCCAAGCTTGATCACCCAAAACCCCACAATTGAAGCCCATCACACCAGCGAACCCAATGTACATTGCTGACACAACCTTGCTGTCAGTATAGTTGCTGTGTCATCACCAAGATTTCAGCCGTAACTTTGCTGGGCCGCTTCACACACCACCACCATCAACCTCATGAGTTGCCGTTTGCCTGGTTGTCTCTGTGGGCCCCCTAGAGCCGCTGCTGGAGAGAGAGAGAGAGAGAGAGAGAGAGAGAGAGAGAAGAAGGGTTTGGTCTAGGCCTTTGATCTAACTGTAGAGAGAGGGCATAAAATATTTGGACTGAAAATAGGGATTTAAAATGATTTACAGTAAAATGCCCAAAATTTTCAGTCAACCTGAAGATATTTTCAAGTTGACCAGCATTTGCAATCAAACCAAACGCCTAATATTTTCAGGTGTAACAAATGCAGCCTAAATTTAAAACAAAGAAAGAATTAGAGATTAGTTTTACACAGGATGAATGGAGAGTTGTTCAAAGAATAATACAGTAAAAATGGAAAATGGTAATGCATATAGTTTTTGAACAGCCTTAAGGAAGAAAAGAGGCTGTTATTCTTTTTGGGACTGGAAGTGGTCGTTAATCAATGATAATTAGTATGTTCTCTCGTTGTTTGAGAAACATATTATTATTGGTAGGATATAAAACTGAGCATTGTAGGGTGTTACATGACAAGTTTTAAGAATTTCATATAAAATTGAGTTAAAATATGGGAGAAATCATTGCATAAATTAAATAATGGCATGATCTGGCAACCTTAATACATTACTTGTTACTTTTGTAAAACTTATTTGAAGCAACAGCATCAGCTTCAACCACTTAGGAAGGGTTTGCTAACCGAGTATTGGAGGCATAGGTGCAATGGTGTTATGTAATGATGTATTACTATTATACTATTTTAGATCCATCAAACTTGATCTCAATTATTGTTTGAATTTTTATGGGTAAGCTACATATGCACTTAAAAAGTCTTGAACCCATGATCTCATCATCTGCCTCATTATTACAATGGAAGGCAGAACCATTTGACTTAGAGCTTCTTGGCTCAGTTTTTGTTTGAACAATACCGTAAAATGAACATTTGACACCAAATGCCTAAGGTGTGTACGACAATAATGCTTGTCCATATATATATATATATATGATTCTTTTTGAAATTTGGATTCTTTAACCAAATTGTAGTAAAAAATTTGAAGATGCAGAAAGAAGTTTTACATACATTATATTCCTCCTGTTTCTAAGTGTAAAGATGGTTTTTTTCACACTTCATTTTCTATAGTTTATATGAAACTAAAATTTTATCCAATGTTATAATGCTACAGATTCAGCTATTAAATGCAATCATAGGGTATCATCTTTCCTTCAATTTCAGCAGCACATCAATAAATAAGCTACAAGTAATGTGTATCAGAACCTTAGCTATGAAATTCAATGTTCAATTCAGTTTACTCTTAGTCTTCTCTGGTTTGATTTTTTCCCTGATAAGTCTTCTGTGGTTTGATTTGAAATGCTCCTGACCTCTTTATGGCATTTCCATGTTTGCTAGTTCAGTATTACCACAAAAGAATACCTTTTAGATTTCTACTACAAAAATTTTAGTTACATTAGTCATATTTCAAACTTATTTTGGTCAATGGTATTTTTCTTTTCTAAGTAAACACAGGGCATCATCCCTTTCTAACATCCTGAAAACTTACAGAATATGAATATTAATTCAAAATTTTTAGACATAGTATACATACTAATACTGATAACTTAGTAAATGCATAGAACCCACAGACCAAACATGAAAGTAAATGGGCATGTTTACTGTCAAAGGAAAGAAGGAATAACAGAGAGAACAATAATGCTGAAAACAGCACAACACAGTATTCATTTACTGAAGCACCAAATAAGGTGCAGACTTACTGATATTTCACTGTTAATCAACTCTGCATTGTTAATGCAACTTTTCTTTGGTTTCAATGCATGTCTACTAATCTCTCCACTTTCTAGATAGCGCAAAACATCCTTTTTGGAGCGGAAAACATATCCACTTTTGGGATCCGTGTAATACTGTAGCAAGTAGGTACCAATCAAATTTCATATATAGTGGTAATATTTTGAAAACATTAATACATAACTCGTTAAATAAATTGCACATATTTGACAACTGTCTACGCTAGATAGGATGCACATTTGGCATAGATACACACTCGTCTTTACGTGTGTGCAGGTGTGAAGAAGGAAGAGAGAGGGAGGGGGAAGAAAAGCACTGCAACTGGATCAAACAGTAGCATAACAAATTCCATACCGGGTCCCTTCTAATTCCATGTGCATTCTTTTTAATCTTGATTTCCTTTATCCACCCACGTGGTAAATCCTCCACCTTATGCTTCTCAACCGCAACCTACATAATACTTTAGTTATTAGATGTATATCTGATAAAACTTTTATTTTATTTTATAAGTAGATGTATATCTGATAAAACTAATGGCACAAACATAATCCATGTGTGCAAAACAGAATTATACCATTACTTCAGTATATTATGGAACAAATGTTTCTCACTAATGGTGCATAAATGATTATTGACTTTTCTCCAGATATGAAACAAAGCTTTTTACTTTTGATGTATTGAGCCACCCATGAGGGTGCAAAGGAATGCCTTGGGAAATGTTTCATCTCCAAGATTAATATTCAATCACCAAAGTTTATCAAAATTTTACCAAGCATCAACCATCTGCTTCCATTTGTTGTCTTAACATATTTTTTTGTGGTCAGTTTCTTCTACTGTAACTCCATAGAAATTGAAAAAATAGAGATTCTATGTAGTTGTATAACATATTTTATGAGAGGTTTCCTGAGTCACTGGTAGTTATTCAGAGAAGTGAGAGAGGTTCTGTGGTAAGATCTCCACTGTCCCACACCTAAAATCCTTGCAGTAAGGAGTTAAAGGTTGGGTGATAGCATTATTTAGCTTTTTGGCAGGTTGTACTTTCATCTTGATGATCTGATATTGATCCATAAGTTATGACAATGAAGAAGTTATGTTGGCTTGCTTTTGTGTATCACCAAAACAGTTTCTTTCAAACCAAAACTTCCATCAGGAGCGGGGAAAACCAAATTACTAGATTTAAAGATGCAGAAGGCAACCCGATTAAAGATAACTTTCCAATCAACTCCAAAAACAAACCAGGGTCCAGAAGAATCCAGGCAGCAAGAGGTTAAGAAAATACAAATTCAATCTCAATTCTGCTTTCTGCACGTATTTTCTGGAGTCGTTGAACATATTTGTTATTACAAAGTAGTCAAATTAAGCAGAAATATAATGGATTAGCTGACAAGAACTGGAGAGAGACCTCCTGGAAAAGAAAAAGGAAAATACAGTGGAAGCTCACAAGAAAGCCATATAATTCTCTTCATGAGAACGTTTTGTTTTTTGGTGGTTTGATGTTTAAACTTTAAACTGAGTTTGGATTATATTTTCCTTTGGGCTCTGCTTCCCAGCTTTTCTGAGATCATACAAATTTTCTTATAGGGTTTCACCAAGCATATTTGCTTAGTTATACTTTTTATTTTTGTATCTTTCAGTTGGTCGTGACTTTTGTATTCACAAATTTTCTGATATCTTATCCATTAAAAAAAAAAAAAAAAAAAAAAAAAAAAACCAAAACTGAGGAAAAATGCCCTTATTATCTATTACTAAACATGAAATAACTTTATAACCTTGTAAGGTACAAAAACTATCCAAATTTGAAAATTCATTGTTACTGAGAGAGAGAGAGAGAGAGAGAGAGAGAGAGAGAGAGAGAGAGAGAGAGGGCCAAAAATCCATTAATGAAACTAAAGGGGAAGGGGGGGGGGGGGACACCCAAAAAATAAGACAATTAATTTAAAGAATAATATAATTTTTTTTTAATACAAGAAAGAATAATAAAGTTTAAAAGAATAAACTTTGCTCACCGAAGACATGCCATTATCTGTCTTCCTCTTTTTGGACGTAGAGGTTTTGCGCTTTATAGTTTTGAGATATCGCAATACCTCTGGCTTGGAATAGAATCTACATCCAGCCAAGGGATCAACGTAACACTGCAACAAGAATACGGTCATAAAAAATAATAATAATAAATGCATTATGTTGGCGGGCAAAATATAAATCGAAGTCCATAATTTTCTTAATATGTAATCATTTTCACTATATTAACTGAAGAGTATTTTCATATCATTAGAAGGATTAATTTTTCCCCTCTAATCAAACAATTAAATTTCTACAGTAAAAAATCAAACGATTATTTTTTGAAGAGAATGGGGATTGAACAAAACAGTGTTAAGGGGGAAACTTAGTACAATATAACACAACAAGAATCATGACATGAGATATAATTTAGTTCCTGGCTTCCCACATCAAAGAGTATGTAATTGCATCACAATCAAGAATCCAGCTTTTCTGTTAGCAATTATCAAAACAGCTAGAGGACATTTCCTAGAACTCAGTTTAAACCTTTTTTTTTTGTTGATGACATGGAACCTCACCTAGGCAGGGCCCTATGGACCCACCCTTGCGAAATAAACCACAAATACATGACCCCGCCTACCAAAACCATGTATTAGGTAATCCAGGTGAACTCTTAATGGGGATTGAACCCAGGATGTCTAGGTCTACATCTCATCTCTAGCCTCCAACCACTAGACTGCACCCTAACAAGTCTCAGATTATACCTATTTTAAAACAGGAACTAATCATACCTTGATTTTTGTATGTCATGTAATCATCTTATTCAATTCATAAGAATAAATAACATAGCAGGAAATAGGAGGTATAAAATGTTAAAAGTTTCCAATTGAGGTGATTTTAAAAGTCTACAAGAGACCAATATACATAAAAAAGAGAAAGGAAATGAGTACATTATTAGCAGCAGCCTAGAAGTTCCCATTACAACCAACACAAGGGTGAGTTAAGGGAAAAAATTCCACTAATTTTGTATTTAAATACCAAAGATAGTAATTTCAGAGCATCAAAAATCCCTAGCAGCTCATGTGTCATGCCAGTCATCAGACAGTAGTCATGCACTCCAGACTAACAGCTAAATCATTATTAGTGGAAAACCTGGAATTCCCCGACAGAACACGTATAACCATGGGGTGGGGGGAGTGTTAAATATAAATTGGAAAAATTCCATTCAATGAATATGCAAGAAGATCACCCAATAAATGTATATCATACCTTGTATTTTGCTCCAATTTTTGAACCACTGTGACGGGTCCTAACCTCCACATTCCAATCATTAGGTAACCAGTCAGGATGTTCATTTGTTTTTACCACAATCTGTTAAAATGATGAAAAATATATATATCATTGACTACACATAGGCAAATTGCAGAGGCAAATGGTCGGTGAAGATAGGATGTTCAAATTTCATACTTACTGTCTTAGAACTGACTTTAGAGTGCCTTTCGATGCGTCTATTAGTTGGTTGAGGCTTTCCACTGTCACTTCTTCTGGATTTTATATAGTTTAGAACATCTTCCTTGGAGAAGAACTTCTGCCCAGTTTCCAAATTCTTGTATGACTACAAAAGCAAAATAAATATCATAAGCATTAGTGCAGCCCTATGACCAGATAATTGCTTCTACTGTTCTTAATCTTTCTTTTGTCCAAACATGGTAATGATTCACGTGACTATAACTTGAATTATTAGTGTAGAGACATTAATTTGTACATGATGGTTCTATAAGATCATGTCCAAACATGGTAATCATAATGAAATGTCTACCATTTTTAGTCAGTTTCTGGTAGCCATACTATATGCAAGGTAGTAGCTTCTAACAAGATGTGAACAACCATAACTGATATGAAATCAAGTGACACGCCGCTAAAGAAAGCTTCCACGGTAATTAGGGTCTCCACTTCCTACCAATCGCGTGTACATGTCTGGATTTTCTATGCCATGCAACTAGCAACTAGCAATATATCTATCTCATGTAATTGAATAACCAGACTATGATCACCATTAATTGGTTAATTTAACCCAAAATCCAAATTCAGAAACAGCTTTATCTCCTAAATTAACACATACACTATGGCCCACAATTAGTATATGTCCTAAAAACCTCTAAATACATTTTTTTTTTTTCATAAACAAAACCTCTAATTATGTCCTAAATAATGCTCTAAGCTACATGCAATCCCTAAAAATTTAAATTTTTTTTTTTAATTATTTAAAAGATAGCAAAGCACTATAGTACATACCACCATACTAAAATAACATTAGGTCTAACAGTAACAAATATTAGCAATAAAAAACAAAAATTTTTGATCGTTCAGAAACTAATATCCATGTCTTTAAGTTCATATGCTGTGAGTATAACTGCACCTGAATCTGCATATACAGCTACAAAAGCTACATATCATACAAATTAAGTGCGAAAAAAAATCCCTAAATGAAGCTGAAATGTAAGAGATTACCCTAATTTCGCGACCGGATTTTTGGACTTTGAGGTCGACGGTCCAGCCGGAAGGAAGCCAATCGGAGGAGTTCCGGGCCACCATGACGCCGGAATATAAGGCCTCCTGTGAGAAGTGGAGGGGAATCTGAGGGTTTTCTCCGACGATGAGTATCTTGGATGGAAAAAGTCAGTGAGTGGTTCGAGGTTTTTTCAGGTTCGTGAAAATGGGTTGGGAGAGTGAGAGAGACAGTGAAATGGGAAGGAGTACTAAAAATGAGAGAGACACAGAATACAGTAGTAGTATTAAATTAATTGGACCGCAATGAGTGTGAAGAAAAGGCCACGTGTTGGTAAGAGAATGATTATGGATTATAAGAAAGAAGGCAAAGCTTTAGAGTCTAGTCTACTACTACAGTTAAAGAGCCCTTGGTGAAGAATAATAATAACTTGGTCAAATAATGGAGTTTGGGATTGGATTGAGTTGGGTGTTGAGAGTTTCGCGGGTCAACAATAGTAGGTTCACTTTCCTTTTCTTTTTTTATTGTTTACCAAATATAGACATATTTATTTTACCTATTTTCAACGTCTCAACAATCTTGTAATTTAAATGACCTTCTTTATCTATAAGCTCAGTTGTAATTTTCTCATTTTAATATTTTTTTAAGTGTTTTTTAGCCCTTAATTTTTCCCTACAAATACTTATATCAAATTAAAGTGATTTTTTTTTCTTGTAAAAGTTTATTATGTTTCCGCTTTATACAACATCACAATCACAAGGGCAAAAATATATATATAAAAAAAATCATTATAGAATTTCAAATAAACATTCATTTAGTATTAACATATTATCAATAAAGACATAAAATCATTACTTTTTTAATACATTACAATCCAATTATTTATAATAATAAAAAAAAGGGAATTTGACATGCGTCTATGGCCAGGTAAGAGAAAGTTATTTTGTTTAAAATTTTTTAAAAGGTTAGGCTGTTTGTTTTAAGTAAAATTTGTTATTGAATTTTCTTTTTTTTTTTTAGTTTTGTTATTGATAATTTTTGTTGTTGGGTAATTTTTTTGAGCTTGTTAATTTTGTTGTTGATTTTAGTTTTATAATTTTTTTTGCCGCCAATGAAAGGACAAATGATATTGTTAAGGTGGGTCAAGTATATATTTTTTTTAAATCAAATTGTTAAAATTAGTGACTGTATATAAACTAGCATCTTTTAAATGGGGGTCAAGTCCAAGCATGGCTACAACCCTACGTGTGGGGCTCCATGCGCTATGAATGTGATAATGTATGGAGCGAAAACACTATGCATTGACTATTATAAGGGGTACGTGTAGTGTGATGCGATACTTTATGGAGCAAAAACACTATGCATTGATTATTATGAGGGGTACGTGTAGTGTGTGTAACTGTTCATTTTGCACCATTACATGATGGAATCTGTTACTATAATAGGAATCTTTTACTATAATCTCGAGATGTTGGAAAAATTTTAGATATTCTTAGAGTACAAAAAAAAAATGATGATCTACCCTCTCGCATTTATAATAGACTCTACTATAAATTTAATAAGAAAATTCCATTATAAATACAAGAAAATAAAGAACCATTTTTCATATTTTATAAATACCTAAGAATTACTCTAAAATGTTAACCAGTAAAAGCATATTTGTTGCATACTAGGCATTTTTTTTCCTTACTGGGCATAGTTGTAAGTGAGGGAGATTTATTAAACTTGGATATTTCCTTGGGATACGAGACATGTAAATTGCTTCTAATTTTGGTAATGGGACGAAAAACACCCTTTTCTCTCCCCCCACATAAACCATCACCTATCCGGGTTTGAATTTTAGCAAGGGCCTGAAATCTGAGTCACAAAGAAACTCAAGGCCTATTAGGCCCGATAAAAGCCCATATTCTCAACTGCAAGTCTCGTTAAACCCTAAAACCCATCATCTTCTTCCTCCTCCTTAAACCCTAGACCCCTCACTTTCTCTATCTCCAAATATTCAAAAATTCAAACCCCCCATTTCACGAATCAACCATTTCTGGCACAAACCCATGTCCCCTTCGATCCTTCTAGAACGTCACAGAGCTCTCTCGAAGCTCCTCTGCAATCTCATCTTCACTCGAGACATGGGCGGCGGGCCTCGGACCTTCCCCGGCGGCGTAAACAAGTGGCAATGGAAGCGCATGCACGAGAAACGAGCTAGAGAGAAAGAGAAGCGACTTCTCGATCAAGAGAAGCAGCTCTACCAGGCCCGAATCCGCTCGCAAGTCCGGGCCAAACTCGCAGGCAAGCCTGACCCGTATTCGAACCCGGACCCGTCAATGGGTCACGGCCCAATGAGCCCCACTGACCACATTAAAGCTCTAGCCAGTCGCTTCATGAAAGAGGGAGCTGAAGACTTGTGGAACGAAGACGATGGACCATTAAAGTCGCCACCGCCGAGGGGAACGAATGAACGGCCAGGATTCGTCGGACCGAGCGGGCGGCGAGGATCAATCCGATCGCCGATCGACTTGAGGAAGCTGATCTCAGAAGGGCGGGAAAATGTGAATTTGACAAATCCGAGTGGCAGTTACGTAAATAGAAGGAATTATTCGGGGCAAAGCTGGAGAAGATTTCGGCGAAATGAGAGCTCAGAGAGCGAGGACGATGAGGAGGATTACGGTCCATTAAACGAATCGCCGAAGCCGTTTGCCCGAAATATGGCGGGAAATCGGAGAGATATGAATTCGGAAAAAATCCGGAAAATTTCGGGTGAAAGGCTAAGGCACTCTAAGGACGAGAATTCGGATTTTGAGGGAGAGTCGGTGAAGTATTTTGCGGGGAGTTCAAGGTGGCCAAGGCTTAGTGTTGGTGGAGGAGAGGAGGAAGAGAACGAGGGAAAAATGAGAGAGAGAGGAGTGAGGAAGGTAGGGAGTAGTGCTTCTTTGGGGAAGTATGATGTGAAGATAAAGAAACGGGTGCCGCTTCAGTCTTTGGAGGGGGAGGTTGATTTTCCGCTTCAGGTTGAGTTGATAAGGCATCAGCTTAGCAAGAAGAGTTTGGTGGATGAGAACGGAGGAGAGAAGAGAGGGGAGGAATCAATTCTTAGTCAAAAAAGGTATAAGGCTTTTTGATACCTGTATGGTTTGTATGTTTGGTTGCTAAATAAATGTTAGAAAATGTAAATTATGAGATAATAACTATCGATTGTTCACTTTTCATTTGTGACTGATTCCTAGCATTCATTGTGGAGTGTGTAAGTAAAATGATAGCTTTAGTTTTGGATGTATAGTTAATATGGTTTTGAATTTAGAGAATTACTTTGTGTTAATTGGTAATTTTATGGGTTTTTGTTTATCCAGATTTGATGAGTGTGGTATATCTCCATTGACAGTCAAGGCACTCTCTGCTGCTGGGTATGTTCAAATGACACGAGTACAGGAGGCTACTCTATCTGCTTGCCTTGAGGGTATGCTGGCTGCTTTATTGCCCTTTTGGTTGTATTTTGCGTCCCTTTTTATGTTTACTTTGCCAATTGCTTAGTATGTGACTTTGTGGGTTCAAGATGCATGGGATGCGTGTGAAACTGTGTGTGTGTGTGGTAGGCTTCAAAACTCTCAATTACCATGTAGTCATGTTTTTATAATTGATATCATCTTTTGCACTGTCAAACATACCAAAATTAATTATCACATCCTCCTAGATAGAAATGAAAATCATACAGCCATTAAATCTCCTATGAACTCTATCAGCTTTTCTCTGGATTCTGACAATGCTACATTCATATAGTAGATCTCTATGATGCATTCATGCATTTTGAGGGGTCATATTTCCAGTATTCTAAAATTTCCTCGAGTTGCTGAAAACCAGTCCATTCAATTTGTGGGATCCATCAGGGTCCCATTTGGATCTCACACCATGTGCAGTTCGTCTTTATTATCCTTGTTTCTGATGCATTCATCTTTAAGATGGTCCATTGATATTTACGTGATTAGTTGTCATGCTTGAATGCTAATTCCATGCAAAAGTGTTATGTTCTTGTAACTACAGTCTGAGTCAATATGTATTGCCTAAACATGTTTATTTATTTATTTTATTGATTCTAGAAACAAAGATTATATTTGATGGTTTCCATTATATTGTGGGTGCAGGCAAGGATGCTTTGGTCAAAGCTAAAACTGGTACAGGCAAAAGTGCAGCTTTTTTGGTACATCACTGATTCCTTTATATTGTTGTGAATTTTGTGAGTAATTGTTTTTTTCCCCATCAACTGCTGTTGTTAAACACAAACAGCTTCCTGCTATTGAAACAGTTCTAAAAGCTTCAAGTAATAGTACCATTCAACGGGTGCCTCCAATTTATGTTCTTATTCTCTGCCCCACAAGAGAACTTGCAAGTCAGCTTGCTGCAGAAGCAAATGCTATGCTAAAGTACCACGATGGTGTATGTGTGCAAACACTAGTTGGGGGTACACGTTTCAAAGATGACCAGAAGCGCCTAGAATCAGATCCATGCCAGGTATACTTACATGTTATGCATGTTGAATTTTGTGCTCTTGGAGCATGGTTACTAAGAGAGTGAAAAGTTAAATTACAAACATTCAAATGCTCCTGTTTTTGTGTCTTACAACATTAGTGCAAGATGAATAATGATTTCCTGTTTTTTGTTTGAACTTTTTGCAGATAATAGTGGCAACTCCAGGTAGGTTGTTAGATCACATTGAAAACAAGTCCAGCTTGTCCTTGCGTTTGATGGGATTGAAGATGCTTGTACTTGATGAAGCCGATCACTTATTAGACCTGGGATTCCGGAAGGACATGGAAAAAATTGTTGATTGCTTGCCTCGTCAGAGACAGTCTTTGCTGTTTTCTGCGACTGTCCCAAAAGAGGTTACATTCTCTTGTTCTTTCATCTCAAGTTCTAAAACCATTTAACTTTTTTCCAGTTTATATTTTTCTGTATGAAACAACTAAAAATTTTACATTGTGGACCACAATTATGCAGGTTCGCCGAATATCTCAACTTATTTTGAAAAGAGAACATGCTTTTATTGATACAGTGGGTCTTGGTTGTGTAGAAACTCCTGCTAAGGTATATTATTATTCTGGTAATCAGAAAAGAAAATTACTAGTGCTCTTGAACTTCTACTCCAACTTTTAAGCTAATTGCATGCATATTTAATACCATTGTGGTAGACGCTATTTTATTTGATTCTGTCTTGATGTTCTTTTAGGTGCATACAACTCTTGTAAATTGTTTAGTAATGGATGTTATGGTTGTTTCTAAGCTAGACATGGGAAGCAACAAGCTTTAATGCTCATTTTGGTTTGCTAAATGCAGATTAGGCAGTCTTGTCTGATTGCTTCCCATGAATTACATTTTCAAATAGTGCACCATCTCTTGAAGGAACATATCTCACAAACACCCGACTACAAGGTAAGAATTTGATTTGTAGCTTCTTCTTTTCCTTTTCTTCGTATGTATGTCCTCACTTTTTAAGGGAAATTGAACTTCTTCTCGAGGCTTAAAACACTTCTTTGCATTCAGGTTATTGTCTTTTGTACAACTGGGATGGTAACATCTCTCATGTGTCTACTTCTCCGGGAAATGAAAATGAATGTTAGGGAGCTACATTCTAGAAAGCCTCAACTTTACCGAACTCGCATATCTGATGAGTTCAGGGAATCCAAACGACTGATTCTTGTCTCATCTGATGTTTCAGCACGTGGAATGAATTACCCTGATGTTACATTGGTCACTCAGGTATGCATAAAGCTTGAGATATTAATTCATGATCTGCAGATGTATGCAACCTCAAATGTATTATTGACTTTGCATCCCTTAGCAACTTCTTTGCCCCTTAATAGATACGCACATCCAAAAATAATGTGTATATTTACATTCTGCAGAAGAATGATATTGGGAAAACAAGGCATGTGTGTTCGAACTAATAAACTTGGGGTGCCAATGAGCTCGAGTTTGCATTCTCTTATTTTTAATGATTATGTTAATATCTCAATTCTTTGTACAATATTCAATATGCCCAGCTTTGTTCTGTATAGAATTTGAGTTAGTCTACTTTCTCTTCATCAAACAGAAAGAATAATCATTATCAAATGGAAAAGAATAAAAATTCAAATTTATTTCTATTAGAAGCACATGGACTTGATCAAAACATTTTAGTCTTATTTTTTGCTGCGATAATAAATTTACTCATTCAGTGTCAGCAAATGTCCTGTTGCAGTTATTTGTAGTTAAATCTGGAAATCATCTGGATGGATAAAGAGCAACATGGAAAATTATAAGATGTTTATGGTCATTTAAGGTTGAAGTAGATGTCAAATAGGCCCATGGATATAGGGAACTATTAATTTTTCCTGTTACCTTTTACTAAGGGAAGTTAATGTGAAGGTCTGATTGTTACCAGATAGGAATTCCTTCTGACCGAGAACAGTATATACATCGCCTTGGAAGAACTGGACGGGAAGGCAAAGAAGGGGAAGGCATATTGTTGCTTGCACCATGGGAAGAATATTTTTTAGATGAAATTAGAGACCTGCCTCTTGAGAAAGTTCCTTTACCGCATTTAGATCCAAATATAAAGCTAAAGGTTAGTAACCAACTCATGGCTTGATTTAGTGGCATTTTCCCTACTTATATATTCATACTGGATTGAACTAGATTATTAGTCATATATAAAGTGAAATGTAATTATAACAAAACATCCTTATAAATGGTAATGTAGTTATTGTTATTGTTGTTGTTGTTTACAAGCATCCAAGGTTAGTGCTGTCAGTTAGGGACCTATGAAGCAGAAGTCACTAGTTTGGAACTTGGGTTGTCCTCTCTTTTGGAGTATTTGTAATTTACATGCTGAAGTTCATTGAGCTATGTCATCAAATCATATTCCAGCAAATTTTGATGCTTTATGGCTTAACCCCTGCTACATTTCAGATTTATGGAATATATGGCCACTGTGGATGCAGGATGCACAGCATCTAGATCCATAGATGGCAGAACCTTAAACTTATATTTTCCATTCCAATTTCAAGTGATGATTCCCAACTTCTATGACTTCACCGTTATGATGATTGTGAAGTGTGTGGTGATAGGTTATAGGCTTTTAGTTTGAAGTGATGATTTCTAACTTCTATTCCTAAATGTAATGTTTGGGATCTGTTTAACTTGCAGATGGAAGATTCATTGGCAAAGATTGACACTAGTGTAAAAGAATCTGCATATCATGCTTGGCTTGGCTATTATAACTCAATCAGGGAAATTGGCAGGGATAAAACCACTCTTGTCAAATTAGCCAATCAATTTTGTCAGTCAATTGGTTTACAGAAACCTCCTGCCCTCTTCAGGAAGACAGCTCTTAAAATGGGCTTGAAAGACATCCCTGGCATCAGAATTAGGAAGTAATGTCTCAAAAGCTTCCCGGTAATATCTGGCATAACAGTTTGTCTTTTTTCCCCCCTCCCAAATCTCCCTCTTTCTCTCTTCATTAGGTTGCAATTCCCCGAAAACCCATGGCATAGCTCAAAATATATACCAAAACCAATATATTTCTTGTGTAGATATTTGTAAGCAACAAGGTGATTATGATCCACAAGCTTTGTTTTATTTTGGTGCAATGTCTGGTTTCTTATGTGTCTTCCTATCTCCTAGACCACGTTGGACTACGCTAATTAACATTTAGGATAGATTTTTGTGTGATTGCTATCGTCAGCAAATAATGCGTGTTTTATAATTAGTAACTTGGACAGGAACAATGCTCTGAAAGGGAATTGTATAAAGCATCAGTAACTTATCTGAAATTTGAATCACTCAAAATCTTGAATTTGAAAAAACTTGAGAGCCAGCTTGTGGCTAATGGCTATCATGCGTCAAATTTTCACTTTGTTGTACGGTCGATTTATATGCTATAGATTCAATTAACTTTAATTTTGTTTTCTAGTCTGAGCTCACTTGGGAGCTTTTTGCCCAGTGGTGAATTCACTCATTATCTGGAGAAAAGAGGTTTTTTGTTCTTAAATTTTTTATTTTTATAATTTGTAAGTAATAATGTAAAGATGGAATTTGCAAAAGTGAAATACTGAAGTATTTAGGCTTCGAAATAGGCCCAATATGGCAAAATACAAGACCTGCAACTCACCTATGACCACAAGTACTGTTTAATTTCTAATATTTTAAACTTTAGGGCTTAATTTGAGACTTCTGGGAATATAGGATTAAATTTGAAGCCACCCTTAAAACATATGGTTTGAAATGTATTTACCCTATTTTCCATAATAACATTGAACATTGTATATTAATCAAGATCAAAAGAAAATCATTGTATCACTGCATCTATGTGATGAATGGACTAGCTTCTATTTAAATTTCTAATCGTGATGTCCATTTCTTCTTTTTGACGATTAGCTTATTTTGAAAACTCAAGCGTCTACATATCCCGTCCATCGGTGACTCTTTTGTCCATGTGTATGGGTTTGAACATTCATTCTTTTTCAGTGCCCCTATGATCTTTAGCAGTCACGAAATCAAAATAAATGGGGGCAGTCTTATCGTTCTCGAAACTCCAGAGATTAGCCACTGATAGTATATGGTGTAAGAGAAATGTCAATTGCATACACTAACTTTTTTTTTTTTTTTTTTTTAGAGAATTTCAACTTTCAATCTATGGCGTTTACTCCTGATGATACCTTTTTATTATTAAACCAAAACACCAATCAGTTTTTGGTATAGGCGGATATTAAATCTCAAATCTCTTATTCAACTTATTGCGGACACTCACTTTATACACACTTAGGTTTTTTTTTTTTTTTTATAATTTTATTTTTTATATAAAAAAAAACCAAAATCATTTAGTATTACGAGTTATAACGTCAACATTGGCATTGACTTTAGCCTTAGATATGTTACATCTTTAAAGTGTACGTTGAATTCAAGAATATGTAGCATCTATTTTACACACTCAATTTCATATATCCATATACGTACACAAATGCCATAGCAAAATAAATGGTGGAAATTAAATAGACATAAGCGGAATTGGTGGATGGAGTAGCCCCTTAATTTATTTAGTTCATGCACATAAATGTTGTGATGTCCTTAAAAAGACATGACCATGATTTTCTTCTCTATTTATATTTGCCATTTTTTAGGGCAATTGGTTTCAAAAGATTTATTCCATCAGTCAACTTCACTATAAGACTGTCACCCCATCATTCTGATGAATGTAGCGTAGTACATTATTACTAGACTAGTAGACTTAGTTATTGCTTTTCTCTTTCATTCTTATAATTTCGACAATATGGTCTTGAATCTTTGTAAGAGTAAACTCTTGAGTTCTTTGAATAGAAATTCATTACATGAGATTCAGATTTCTTAAAATGGTTATTATCTTTGAAAACGTCACCTAAATGAAGAAAGATTTTTTATTTATTTATTTATAAATATTTCTTCATTTGATCTAGTTTATCAGTTTAGATGACCGTGATGTTATGAATTTGTTAATTGCAAACATCACCAAATGAAAATAGAATTTGAAATGTCATAAGAAAAATTACGTATGGAAAGAACTTCGATTTATCGTACTTTTCCATGCTGGATGCACCATCACAAGCAGATTGGACACCATCAGCATGACTTTTAGTGTGTAGAGAAAGTGAAGCAATCTCCTTCCAGGCTTTGTTTGCATAGGCTGGGCCGTAGAGCTGTGTTATAAAGCTAAATAGAACCGTGATGACATGCCCTCTCTTCCTACTTCCTTGGTTTATTGGTTTTGTATTAGGTCCTACATTGTGTAGGAAAAGTTAACTGTTAGGTTTTTCATTTCATAACATTTTCTTTTCATCAAATTCAAGTCTTGATGTTTTTATATTTAGTGTGAAATTTTGTTATGCTCGACTAATTGTGAGATGATGAAGCTCGCTCGAGCAGCAGAAGAACTTGCTCAGGCGAGATGAAAACTTGCTCATGCTAGTACACAGAAGCCTTACCTACCCCTTGCTCGAGGATCTGTTGGAGCAAGATCTCGGAAACCATAATCCTGATTTTGTTTATTCTTAGTTGCAGCTGTCATTCAAAACCCTACTTAGAGAATCTATATAGAGCACATTAAACAAGATTTTCATTGAGTTAGAGACCCATAGAAAGGCCACAGCTATTGAGAGAAAAATTCATGCCTCCTCCTCTTGTGCTCTCATGAGAAAACCGTGCTAGTTTATTAGATGTGCTTGTGATCAAAGTTCTTGGGTGCTTGAAACAACAGAGTTTTTCTTCTAGTGAGTTTATGATAGATTAAATCTTCAAGAAGGTGCCTTGGAGGTTTTTTTTAATGAAGCAGATGTATTATTTGTAGGGATCCATATCAAAAAAGTTCAGAGATTTTGAAGCTGCATGTTGCACAAAGGTTTTCTCTTTGATTGTAGAGTCTAGTCACAAAAGTTCTATTCCCAGCTTGTAAACTTGTTATTTTATAGTAAATTGCCTGGTTTTCCTATGAAGAGGTTCCTAATCGGTTTCTAATTTGTCACCAAATCTTGTGTGTATTACTTTATGATTTGGTGAGTTGTTGAGTTGTGGTTAGTAATAATAATCTCGTGAATCACATAATTGAGATAAATAGGTAATTTACTAATAATTTTACTGCATACTAAGGGGGTCAGAAGACTCTGAACTACAATTTTCACTAACAATGTTTCTTGACTAGGCATTATATCTTCGAGTCAAACTTGTTATCTGAGTCTCTTGGTTATAGAGAAAAACCTGAATAACTGTGTATTACTCAATTATTCTAAATGGTGAACATTTAAGTGCATGAAATAAATAATATTTCTGTATTTTTCATTGAGCATCCATCTTGGATACTTCTGTCACTTTTCATGTCCCTATATTTTCAACTTCAGGATCCTATAGTCTATAAAAATAAGTGACAATGTTTCCCTCTGCCTGCTGGATGATTTATTACTTATAGCCTATAATAAGAAGTTTAATGACGATCTACGTTGTTTGGTGGGAACCAGGTGCCTCAATTTGTTTCTGGTTTCCTGTCATGTCTCAATTAGTGTGAACTTTTACCTGCTTTATTGTTTCCTCCGGTTTGGATTTTTCGGTGGTCTATAACTATGCACCTCATCTAACATACCAAATGCACCTTCGTATAAAGTCGACACTAGAGGAGCCCAAAAAGAGTTATTTCCACAGGTTATTCATGTAACACATTTATTTATATAATATTTAAGAACTAAAGGGTAACATTTATTGTTACTATACTCTTGTAGTATTTTGATTTATTTTGGTCAACTTCAGTCCATTTCAATCCATTTGGTTCATTTCAATGCACATACTTGAGAATAAGAATATACAAGTTTTGGTTGAAAATACTTATTTTAAATCTGAATTTATTAAAAAATGTAGATACTATTTGTTTCCTAATCTTTATAAAGCCCATAATATTTTTACAATGAATTTTGTGTGAAAGTACTATTTGGAGGTCCGTTTTCACAGCATATTGGTATTAGAATTTTCGCTATTACAAAAATCACCCCTCCTCTGTAAGACATTGAGAAGGTATAATAATGGTTGGTGTGGATTGGAGTAGCCTAAAAAATGAGCGATTGAGGAGAGGATCAATTAGATTACCAATCGATTTAAGGGAAAACTCTGACAACTCAAATTGGCTTTTCCACAGAGAAAGGAATCAACTACCCTCATGTTACTTTGGTTATTAATGTATGCACAAAGCTTTGTGATATTAATTCATAAACTGCTTACATGAGAAGCCTCATATCTCAATGCTTTTTTGTTTTGATTCAACGTATTTCAGCATAATGAAAATTATTTACACTACCACACAAATACATAAGCCAAAAAAAGTAGTTTATGAATTAATATCACAAATATTCCAGACTCATATCTCATATACAATCATCATAAAAAAAGCAGTTTATGAATTAGTATCACAGTTATGCAGCTTCATATCTCATATACAATCATCATAAATATTCCAGACCTAATCCATGACAAAAACTTGAAGCTAGACCCCAGCTGCTGGTGTGCAGAGTTATGAGCTTGGAATTAACACATTAAACTCTTAACCTGTAATGAGAGTCACGTATTTCTACAAAATAAATGGTCAAGCCAACATTTAATCTAGCTGCTTGTACAATTATTATTGCAACAGTTAAAAGCATGTAGCTGATTGTCTGTCCTGTCGTCATGCAATTGCTTGTCTTCCTAGATTTTGACATAGAAAATTTTCTCACTAGAGTTTAAAATAATCAAAATATTGACTCTAAGAGGCTCCTGGAAATGGAATGTCCTCTATATTCCTTATCTGTTATATAAAATGGGTAGCTGACAAGGCAATAGACAATAGTGTATCGTTTTCTGATAATTATCAAAGAAAAGACCAGGATTTTTGGATGGACTCAGATAATAATAATAATAATAATAATAATAATAATAGACCAGGATTTTTGGATGGACTCAGATAATAATAATAATAATAATAATAATAATAATAATAATAATAATAATCTAGATACTGTATGCCCTTAGGGAAAATATTAATAATCCATTTTAGAAAATTTTTTATGAGAAATTGAAAAAATTATCAAAAAAGTGAATCACTTTTTCGCATTCCCAATAATAATATCCTGCATAAGAATTGTCAAGTTGGACTACTACGGCCAAAATCCTTGTAGTCAACTAACACCTCTTGGTGTTTTTAGCAAAGATGTTTAGGATTGACTCCTCAACTAAAAAAAAAAAGGGATTTTGGCAGCTGCTAAGTATCATTCTGCAGGGCCAAAAATGAATAAGTTAGTGTTGAATAACAAATTAATCCAATCAACATTGTTAGCAAGATAGACAAGATAAGTTCAATCTTATTTTAGACTTAAATTTTTTGCTAGCCAATTTAACATCATGTGAAGACACTAATGGATTTCCTTTTAATATGCAAGCGAAATTTGATCCTAAATCTTTTATCAAGCGACAAAATCTTTTATCAATTGAGCTAATAGATGGATCAGTAGTTTTTATTTTTATTTTAGGTTTGCTTGTTGTTGATATGGATGGATAAGTAGTTATGGGTTCTAAATACTATTGCATATTAAGATTTAGACTTTTCGATAATCTAATCCTCTTTGGATTAATTTAGTTATATACAAATTGATGTGTCATCAACTACCAAAAAATTGATTCTAAAAATTTAAAAAAAAAAAAAAAAACTATCAATACTTCCTTTTTAGAATTACCAAAAAATAATTCATACATTCATTTATTAAATGATTAAAACTTACCAATTATATTTATTATCGTTTTCATATAATATTCTTACTACTTTAGCCTTTTCTATAAAATACAGACACCAATAATGAGGCATTAAAGAATGTACCATTGGGCCGTTTTGAAGCTAGTCTGCTAGGATATATATCGGCATTCCCAGGATGCCAGAGAAAAATAAAAAATTATACAAGACAGAATGTTAGAAAACTTTAGAGTCACGAAAAAGAAATATGCAAAATGACTCAATAATTTGAAACCAGATTAGGTCACAAGTTCAAATGCATAATATCTCAGACGACATTACTCGTGGACTGCTGTGGACATGACCCCACCAAAGTACTGCTTCCTTGAAAAGCCATTGCCCTGGTGATCTTCTCCAGTTTCATGACTCAAGATATATGATACAATCTTTGAAAAACATGACTTTATGAATACCAATAATTTAACTAGCTCAAGCTCATATGATGTGAATCTTCAAGGTTGAGTGTCAAGAAAATAAAATAAGAAAACTCTTTTACCTAACTTCTCTCCGACCAATCGACACCAATATACTTAAGATTGTACTCAACCTTATTGGAGTCCAGATTTTCTACCTAAAAAATTACCATTATTATTGGTGGGAACTTAATTTGTAGAATTTAGGAGGCCTAAAACTTAGGTGGGCCGGTGCGGACCAGAGTTGCCTAGAAAATGAAATTGTTTTTGCATGGATTCTTCAATCTTCATTTCAACGTTCAAACACGCTACTCCTAGAAGCCAATTTTTTTAGATTAGAACCACGTCATTGTGGGCCAACAAGTTAAAATAATATTCAGGCCGGTCATCTTTCATTCTTTTTAATTGCGTCTCCACTAAACCATGATTTCCTCCATGACGTAGTACACCTATGCTCTATTATCACAATTCCTATATCCCAAAGGAAAATGCTAGTTCTGCAATTTTTGTCATAATTTTTACCACAACTTACTCATGTGACAAGTTATACATGATGGAGTAAAAGTAATGAGCTCACAATTCTACCTTCACAACTCGCTATATGAATATGTTGTGGCAAAGTTGTGTCAAAAGTTTTAGCACCAAATTCCAAAAAAAGAAAAAAGAAAAGAAAGAAATGGTTTTGTTTCAATTATCTTTACTTTATATGTTTATTTTATCAATAATGTTAGGAACATAACATAGACTCATTAGTACACTAGACGCATTAGAATGCAAATACATGTCCAAAATTGAACGCATGTCATATCACAATATTTTCACATTATTTTTAAATTAACATGTTAAATAATACATCATTGTGTGAGTTGGAAATGTCTCTAACAACACTCTTATTTTATAATCCATTTTATTAATTATTTGTTTAACAATAAGAGCTCAAACATGGAGCAAGGTGGATGGATTGCATCTAAATAGAACAACCATGACTTTCAATAGTAGGTACCGTCTAGCTGAAAAATCATATTTATTTGATAGACAAAACTTAAATACTGTTCTTTAAGTTTCCTTCTTAAAATTCAACCTTAAGTTCCTTTCTTAAGATTCAACCATGTGACTACTTAATTAAAAAATATACTTTCATCCCATGAAAAAAAAAAAATCCAAATGGTAAAATCTTAAGAGAGGAACCTAAGATGAGGCAAAACATACATGCAATGCGGTGCCACTTGTCACTGTGATCTAGCAACACGTGTCCATGAACGTACCTCAAGTCTCCCAACAATAATTATAACACAAGTTAAATAATGCAACACAAATGGGCAATTAGACACCAATTTAATGTACAAGTCAACGCCAAGAAAAACGGTATTTCAAGTTAGCACTCCACTGCGTACAAAAGGACCATATTAGCCTTCAACATCTCATACTATATATTGAATCAAAACCTACATTTGTATCATAAAGTTGGGCATGGATACATGTATCTATATTTATATGATCACAATCTCCAAGTTTTTTGAGTCAGCCAACGAGCAAGGTTCTTGTATGATGACCTGCATCACAAGTAATCATCATTTGGAATACAAAAAATGAGTATAATACTATAATGCAAATGATGCAGATTTTTATTTTATATCTTTTTTTAATACTTTGTAACATGTTGGAGAGAGAGATTTGAGTCTTGATCTCAAGGAGACCAAGCAATATCATTGAGTTACAGGACTCTTGATGTTTATTAAAATCACAGTAGTTTTCCAAAAGAGAGATGGGGCGGTTTTGGTACTTCATGATTTAATTGCAAAATCAGTGACAAGTGGGGCATTTACGCCATTTCATTTGAATTTATTGAGAGTTTTGGCTCTATCTTCACCACAGGTTGCCTCGTCCATTATAAAAAGAGTCCTCACCAGCCTTCATTTGCCTGCACTTAAAGATAATTAAAACTTACTTCTACTGCCTTAGTTATCAACCATCTGTTCTCTGCCAACAATAGAATCATGGGGATTCATTATCTCAGGCTTTTATTAGTGGTCTTTGTGATCACTCTAGCAATCAGTCAGCAATCAAATTGCCGCCAAATTTACAAAAGTAATAGTGAAGAAGCCAAGCCAGGAGATAAGAACAACTTCTATTCTCGGTATTCATGGCATTTCTCTGCAAAAGCTCTGGTGGGATCCACCAAAGATGATATCAACCCAATATATGGAGTTTCTCTTCGAACAGTTCCGCAGGGACCAAACCCACTTCATAACTGATCAGCCTTGTTGAAAATCTTGTGTGTATTCGGTCAAGACAAAATTTTTGCAGTTTGTAGTGTAATTTTTTCCTTCTTTTTCTTTACAGAGATGTATGATATATAGAGTTGAGAAGGAACTTGATTGATTGTAGTGTTTAAAGAAAATGTAATCGTACTTGATTGAATAGTAAAGACAATAAATAAAACATGCATGCATACTTGGATAAAACATGAAATTTAGTCATGTAGTTTGTTGGAGTTTTGTTTTTTCAGCAGAGCTGCAATCTGATCTGGTGGATACTTGACAAGCTAGATGATTGTAATTAAGAAAGTATGGGCAAAAACACTTCAAGTTTGAGATGATTGTAATAAAGAAAGTATAGGCAAAAACAGTTCAAATTATCAAAAGGTCAGTAGTGAGTTGAATAAAGAATTTTCATGGCATAAAAACAATGGATTAAGTGCAGCAGATGACTTGAATGGAGATCAGCCACCGACTAAAAGTATGTACAATTCTAAAGAAGTGTAATGGTTTAGACAAGAAGTCAAATTCAAGCGCATCAATCTATTACCAACTAATTTTGGCTTTATTATTTTATTACTATCAGCCTGAATGGTGGGGCAGAAGTTTGGCTTTTCAGTGAATTTTTAAATATTTAAAGATGAAGAATGATATGTCCACAATATTTTTACAATAAATCCTAAGTGGCAGGTTGTTACTGGTTGTTATTGTTGAGATAAAAAAGCAATCTTAATATTAGGTTCAAATTTAGACCAAGAAAAACTATCTACCTATGATTTGTTGTGAAAATGTTGAAAAATTGTTATGGACGTAGTATCTCTCTTTAAAGATATAGTAGAAACAATAATTGATTGGCAATTCTATACATGTTTTATAGTTCATCCTTAGCAAGGTCAAACATTGCCTTTTGGATAAATTCCAATATGTGACCTTCTTTACTAAAAGCCAAAGAGGAATGTGAAAGGTCTTAATAATATGCAACTGCATATATAAAATATATTTTCCTTATATAGGAGAATCACATAGAAGATGAAGGTTAGCAATCAAGGATCTACACTAGGACAGATCAAAATGATCAGTCAGAGGGGCCCCAATACAGAAATGTGTATCCCATGATTTATAAATTTATAAACCAAAAAAAAAAAAAAAAAAAAAAAATCTTTAGAAGAAGAAGAAGAAGAAGAATAAAAGATAAAAGAAAAAGGTAGACATCTTCCTGATGGTACACCCTTTTCTCCAGCATTCTCCATGAATGGTACTAAATTGAGTTCGAAGTATCATCCAACAGATTGCTTTCCTATCAGAGTTTAGAAAAGCTGGTCCTGACATCAACAACATAAATACAATTTTTTTTTTTTTTTTTTTAATCTAGACAAGGAAAATAGACCTTCAACAAAAAACTCGTGCTTCTGTCTATGCATATATGCTGAGCATGCTATGCTTTTATATACATGCAAACAAGCAATAAACAAGTTTTCAAAAGTATATTACCCTTGTTGAAGAGACATGCAGCAAGAAATAGGCAGCTATACTTTATTTAAAGGAAACCAAAACAACGAAAAAAAGGGGGGGGGGGGGGGGGGGGGGGGTTGTTTTGGGGATGGGGGGTAAGAAACACTGACCTGTACATGTACTCTTAGAAAGTAAAACAAACCGAGCAAGAATGTCTTTTTAATACCTGGAACATAAGACATAAAATAAAGACAAGTTCTCGTTCAAATACTCATCAAATTAAATTATCATGGATCACAAACCGTGTAGGATGCTTGCTACATGATCTCAGTGCCCACTGGATCAACAGAAAAATGAATAGAAAGTGTTTTCTGGGTGATTGGCTGGAACTCAGACCTCCACATCTGTTTTTATCAAATTCAAGGATAATTCAGACTCTTGCAGATTAATCTCTTTAACAAGGATAAATTTGCTATAGCTTGACTTGGAACTGGAAAAATAAATTTTTGGAATTGGAGCATTCAATGGGAGGTGATCTCATCTCAAGAGGCTTTCCAAGGTCTCAAATTCCAGAAGTTCAGCCTCATCCCTAAGTAAAACTTCCAGATTTCCCAGAAATTTTGGATTACTTGTCAATTTTGACCAAGTCTAAAACAAATCTCAAAACTGAATTTAAAACTTGGATTAGAACCTTACATTAGATAATAGATAAGGATCATAAATAGAAAACTACCATGAAACAAATAAGTAAGCCAAAGAATTCTGTAATATAATATCTATAATAATGGTAAAACTTGGAAATCCTTAACCATTTGATAGGGTAGAAAAAGCATATATTCATCAAGAAGTTCTGCACCACAAGGGTGTGTAAAATTTGATAAGAAAATGATTTTCATTTGATACCACAAAACTTGAACAACAAACAAAATCTTCAAAACACAAATCTATAATTTATAGATTAGTCTCCTTACTTCTTTGTATTCCGAGCTGCCCACAAATATCTCAAAGGCCTCGACTGCAAAACATGCCAGTACACAGCAGTCAACAAATGGAGATGCCATATAATCAGATATTAAACACAAGAGAGAGCTCACGGGACCGAAATCGTATCACTACTCCATGTGTAAATTCCTTATTGCCGGGATTACAATTCAAACCTGACAATCAGATACTAGTAAGAAACAATATATCATTAAATAATTGCATATATAAGAATAATTCTTCATACGAGCCCAAAAAAAGAGAAAAAAGAAATCTGATCCAAGCTGTAAAGAGTTAACCGTATAGCTGCTATGAAATTTGGTTTTTTTTTTTTTTTTTTTTAAATTTATGAATAAACTTTACAGATCAAATTAACTTCTTAATCTGCAGTAGCCTGCTCAGGGAAAACCACTAAGCAGCATAACAACTAATGAGTTTCACCTCAAACACACACCTTGAGTAGATTGGACAATTAATGACGGAAATCCATGTGTCAGCCTCGCCAGAGAAGCCAATGCATGTTGTACGGGTACACCAAATGCATTATCAACAAATGAAATCAAAAGCACAAACTCTACACCATAATTGAACTCCTGTCACAAAAGTAATATGAATCTCTTTAGAAGTAACTATTAGATTCTAGTAACCAGGGACAAAAACCATATTGCTACATGTTCAACTGATAATGGAAACCCAAAATATTTTTTGGTTCAAATTTGTTGATAAAGACATAAATGCCAATAGCCAGATATATTCCATTTCCAAGCATTTCAATGGCATTGCTGCATTTACATGATTAGCATTGAGCTATAGACAAATAACTACAGGGGAATCAAAATTTAAAGAATTGTCATAGCATCTGCCAGAGAGTTAAAAGCACATCACTCCTTACCTCTCCTTTCCTAAAGATGGGAAGGATATCATCTTCTACTTCAGCTTCGTAATCCACATTGATTAGACCCTTTTTATAAACAGAAAAAGACAGTCCAATATGTTGAGCAAGTATGAAAATCTGAGATATGGTTTATTCAAAATAAGAAAGAGAAGTATGAACAGAGTGTCAGTGTTTACATGTCAAGCCATACATGACAGTAAGGCATAACATGCTTTTTGAGAACTCCCAAGTAGAAAGGGTTCTCATAAAACTTTGCAAGATCTTCTTTTATTTGGAAACGCATGTAGACAGCATGGGTGTAATTTTCAAGATTTTCTTCTGAGATACGTCCTGCAGCAGCAATTAGAATATATATTTAAGGATAAATCAATAAACATGTATGCTTGTCTGAGTGTGAGTGCCGGTGCGCCTAATCAAAATTGCAAATTAATTGATAGGTTATGCACATAGGCCGACATTTCAGCATAGATGGGATGACCAGACAACTGAATTTGCACTTGAGATTCTTTGAAAAGAATATTATGCCTGATTCAGGCAAGGAATGCTGGCTATTCCTTATGTGCCCTTGCATTGCATTCAATATGACTTACCTAATGATATTGCAATAATGCCTCTCATTTGATATTGGGTTGTATAAAGATAATCCAACATATCCTTCTCTTCCTCATCAGTTAAATTCTCCTTGGTTTTGAGCAGACATATATGTTCCACAACTTTTCTGTAAAAAATAGAAACAATCCAAATTTAAACAGAGCAATAAGACACTGCATTTGCAAACAAGAAGAACCATATGCTCCAAACTGGAAAGCTGAAGTTCAACAAGGAACCTAGCTAACACAAACGTCACACAAAAATCTAAACAAAATAAACAGAAACAGCTAATGGAATTATATCATAATGCTAAAGGGAGTGGTGTTGCAACTACAACAAATTGATATGGGGTGAATAAATCAACTATAACAAGGGAGTGGTGTTGTATAAAAAATAAAAGCCAACTCAACCATTTTCTTTGTGTCATTTTTTCACACAGGTAATTCCAATCAATCATAACCGTCATTGTCAATTGGCATATTAAAAGGAGCCTTGGAAACACAAAGGCCACCCAGACCCACCATTTATCCTATATGTGTTTGTGTGTAAGTGTAAGTGTAATAGTGTAAGAATTGGAGAATCCATTTAAGTATTATAAGGTAAGCAACATTTAAAAGTACTCAAATTTTGACAGACATAAGACTGATCCTTAATCTGTTCAATAGTTAGGTTCATTTGATAGATACAATTGTTTGTAATTCAGACCCCAAAAAAATTAAGGAGAAGAATTAAAAAGGGATTGGGTATGAACCTTTTCCGCTCGGAATTGGCGGTTGAGTTACTTTGGTCGTCAGCAGCGGAAACCACCATTCGCCGACTCAGTTCCCGCCTTGAAGACCACGTGTTCATCACTCCATTCGCTCGAGAAACTGGAATATAATAGAATAAAATAATATCCATACAATTTTTTTTTTAAAATAAATAAAAATGTAAGAGAGAGAGAGAGGAATGAAACGCACCGTTTAAAGAAGCGGAGCGCGGGAATAATGGTTGGTGGATGAGAAAAGTGGAAGTGGAAGTGGAAGTGGGAGACGGGGTTGGAGCTTGAATCAGCATTCTCTCGACTCTCGACCTTTTCTTTGTGGCTCTGCGCTTTCACTTTCTTCTCTCTTTTTCTTTTGCTTCTCCGGTTAATCACTTTCAGTGTGTGTGTGTGTGTTCCTTCTTTTCTTTTTCTTTTTTTCTTTTTTTAAAGAAAATAAAATGGGTGGACTAGGAAAAACGATCTGTAAAATAGCCGTTTATTGCCACATTTTTTTTTTTCTCAAAAAAAAAAAATTATCAGTACAAATATTATTAAAAACTTATTACCCTTCTAAATTCTAATATTGTTAATGTTCCCAATTTATCTATTACAAGACTAATAAGATTTATTTGCTAAATTTGTCATCGTAGCTTTAAGATTTTAGAATGTTTTTGGATAATGTTTACGTGGATCAATATTGAACTGAGGCACTTTCTGTTACTCTTGACTACTGAGGGCCTTCAGCCTAGAGTCAGAGTGAATCTAGAGCATTCAAATATAGGCTAGCCATTTGAAACTTATTATACCCAAAATCATCCCAAACAACACAAGGATAGGTTCAAGCTTCATTCTTAAAACTTCAAACCAATCATAATCTCCTCTCGGCAAGTCTAGTGAGTAATACTAAAACCGCACCATTTTATTTTATTTTTATTCATTTTCACTGCCTCACGTCTGTCTAATGCATTAATGAGACGTGTCAATTCTTTGGAATTAATCTTCCACAGAAATCATAAAATAAAACCACTAATTTAATGGATTTTTTTTTTTTTTTTGGTTGCAAATTTAGCCTCTTTCTTTCTTTCTTTTTTTAATTATTAGATATCAAGTAATGGTACAAGAGATTCAGCAATATGAAAAAACAAAAATACTACAAGAACAGATATAAAACATAAATGAACTGTTATGCGCAAATCTGGCAAGAGCCATCAATATGGATTTAAGCTGCTAGAACACTTCCGATCTACATAAACCCAATGCTACTAGCATTAGAGCATGTTGTATCTTGCCCTACAATTGACCTTCAACCCATAGCTCAATAAAGGGTCATCCTAAGTCCTAACATCAAGATTTATTTTCAGTAAGGTTCCGGAAAAGCTCTGGAAGATGGGCATTGGTCAGCTTTGTCCTCTTTGTGATCTCGTGCTTCTTCTTCTTTGGCTTGGGCTTGGAGGACATGCCTTGAACCTCTGACCTGGCTCTCCTCTGAGCAGTGTTGGTGGCGGGCTTCATCCCATTCTTCTGGAGATCCCTTTCAATGTCAATCATATCACGAGGCAATTCAACCCCCCGAAACAGCAGTTTGAGGTCATCATCCACCTTGATGGGTACCCTGGGGTCATTTGGGTAGGCAATGTCTTCCTGTGAATCAAAGTTTGATAGCAGCCAAATCTGACCTGCAGCTTTCAATGCCTGAAGAAAAATGAATTCATAAAATTTTATGGCAATAGAAACAGGCAATTGATTTAATTGGGCCGCAGCTTTCAAAGTCAGAAGAAGAATGAAGTCATACGATTTGTATGGCAAGAGGGACAGGTAATTGCTGCTCTCACAGCAGACAATGACACATTACTACCACTCAACTTTTTGTTGGAAAACAAAGATGGTCATAAACTTCATTTTTTTAAGGTAAAAGAAAATCATTACAGAGGTAAGATTTTCCACAAAGCTAAAACAAAGACCAAGCAGGCAATGAGCAAGCAAGAGAGAGAAAGCCTATAAAGAAAAGGAAAAACAAAGTCACAGAATAAAGGGGCAAACAAACACGAAAACACAACCATTGAGTAATCAAACCATTCCTTGTATACACCTCCAAAGCCACCACTCCTGCTTTTGCAAAGAAAAACTTTTGAGAAAACTGACCTAAGCATCCAAATCCAGAAAACATACATATGCTTCAATGGCTTCTTTCAAACACAACAAATTTCTGCCTAAAAATTCAAGGTCAACTTTACCACATCCGACCATATTGCACGTGTATCCTATTAAATTATGACCATTCAAACACCTTTTTTTATTGGTAAATTACACATGCACTAGATGTTTTTTGTACTCACGAGTTACGACCTCACCCTCCACCTTACTCTTACAATAGGAGGTGCCATTTAAACCAAAACTCACCAGTCCTATAGCTTTTTGCTTTATTTTATTGAGAAAAAGAGTTCCTTCATTTTTTTTTTTGATGGCGTGGAACCTCACCAAGGCAAGGCCCTTTGGACCCATCCCTGAGGATTGAGCCATAGATACATAATTCCACCTGCCAAAACCATGTATCAAGTAATCCAGGGGCACTCCTTGTGAGGATTCAAACCTAGGATGTTTGGGTTTAAAGCTCATCCCAATCCTCTAACCACTAGTCTACACCTTGACAGGTTATTGAGCAATAGAGCTCCTTGTTCCAACTTATTAGCCATTCTAACACCAAAGGTCAAAGGGAAGGGTCTCAATCACTACTTCGGGCCTTTTTCAAATCCCAGAAATACACAAAATTACCAGTCACCTTTGAACAATATTAGGTGAGTCGAACACACAGAATCAAAACAATAAAATTCAAAGGTTTGTTTAGTGGCCTTCAATGCAACATGAAACATTTTACTAGGGGCCACAATGAGGCATAGTTATGCAGCAAAAATTCTCAAAAAGATTGAGAATCAACAAGTACAGGGGGAAAAGGCTTAGGAATCAACACCAAGCAAAAAAAGAACAAAACCTAAGAATCAACTCTGAGCCTTTGAAAAAATTCTAATAGGAAATTTTACTATTGAAGCAAACTATAAACAATATTGAGCTCTAGGTTCTTTAAATAGAGTTCCAAACTTATTATTTGAATAAGGTAAGGGATCAATTCTAATTAATGATACTAATTCTACGAACTTCATAAGAAAATAAATTAAATCCCTAAACCAAGTAGTAAAAGGATATAATATTCAAGCAAGTATGGATCAATCTTCTGTAGCTCATCTTGAGTGATTCAAATATAATTGAAATCAACTCATCCTAACCACCCCCCCCCCCCCCCCCTCCTCTTCCAAATGAACTAAGTATTTAACTCCTCCATCCCTAGTGGAAACAATCTCCTCATCTAAAATAGCACCAATATGTTCATTACTTGCAGGTGGTAGAATTAGCGGTGTGGGATTTGGTTTAAGGATGTCAATGGGGGTATAGGAATGCTCATCAGCAGAGATATCAAGGATAAATGTTGGATAATTACAAGCAACCACATCCTCTATACGAAAAGTAGTTAATGCCATAATCAAGTGGAAGGTCAATGACATATGCATAGGCTTGCAATTTCACATACTCATAGATGATTACACAAGAAGACGTCCAATCAGTGACCCTTATGGAAGAAATATGCTACCACTTGGGCCTAAGGCCTAATCAATTAATTTTTACAATTAATTCTATTTTTTTTTTGATAAGTAAGAAAGAGTATATTAAAAAACTGCTAGATGCAAAGGAGCATCAGCAGAACAGAAATACAAGAAAGAAGAGAAGCAAAAAACAAATTAAGGCATTAAATACAAAGAGAAAGGGAGCTAAGAAAAAGAGGAATAGAGTCACTAGATGTGAGTCCCCAAGCCTAGCCCAGTTAAAAAGGGAATCAGAAAAGAGAGCAAGCAGTTGGTCCTCGGATCTATCCAAGTCCTCAAACGTCCTCCGATTGCGTTCCCTCCAAATACACCACATCAAACACAGAGGAACTAGGTTCCAAATGTAAGATGCATGCTTCCCCAACCAATTCCACCAACTAAAAAGAAAATCTTGTACCGTACATGAGGTGACCCATGAAATCCCAAAAGTCCTAAAAACAAAACACCAAAGTCGATAAGCCTTTCGACAATGTAACAACAAATGATCCACTGTCTCACTGCAGCAACGACACATAATGCACCAGTCGACGAAATCGAAGCCCCTAAGCCTCAAGATATCTCCCGTGAGAATCCTATCCCAAGTGGCTGTCCACACAAAGAAAGAGACGCGCCGGGGAGCCGTAACCTTCCAAATACCTTTCCAAGGAAAAGCAGCAGCAGAGGAGCCATGTAGCTTATGATAAAAAGAGCGGATGGTAAAATCCCCATTTTTTGTCAACCTCCATCTCAAACGATCACCATCTGACACGGAAGGTAGTTTGGATGCCAAGAAACGGAAGAAATCAACCACCACATCTGCCTCCCAATCATTAGGACCCCGAATGAAACGAACATCCCAAGTTCTCCTAACCCCTACTCCTTGACAATATAGAGAAGATTCAACGGAAGCCTCTCTGTTTGCAGCAAAATTGTACAAGACAGGAAAAGCCAAATGGAGAGGAAGATCTCCGCACCACCTATCTGTCCATAATTTCACTCTATCCCCCACCCCGACCTTATACAGGGCATTATTGCTAAAAACCTTCCAGCCCATCCGGATACTTCTCCACAAACCACACCCATGAGCACCCCTTACCAACTTAGAGGTCCATCCCCCCCATTCTTCCCCAAACTTCAAAACTACCACCCTCCTCCAAAGCCTATTCTCCTCGATCCCAAAACGTCAAAGCCACTTTCCTAGTAAGGCTTTATTGAAAGTGGTCAACTTCCTAATACCCAAACCACCATTAGCAATAAGCAAACACACCTTATCCCAACCCAATAAATGTATCTTAGAGTCACCCCACAGGAAGTCCCTTTGAAGCTTCTCAATTTTGTTAGCCACATGAGTAGGAATGGTGAACAAAGATAAAAAATATGTGGGGAGACTAGATAGCGTACTTTTAAGCAATGTTAGCCTACCACCTTTTGATAAATACAACTTCTTCCACCCTGCCAACTTCCGGTTAATTTTCTCCAAAATAGGGTTCCAAATAGAAGGAGACTTATGGGACGCCCCCAACGGCATACCAAGATACGTCATTGGCAAAGCCCCAACCCTACAACCCAAAATTTCTGCCAAAGCCTGCAAATTAATTACATCCCCTATAGGAACCATCTCACTTTTAGCTACGTTAACCTTCAAACCAGTCACAGCTTGAAAACAAAGAAGCAACAAACGAACATGTAGGACTTGCTCCACCTCTGCATCACAAAACAAAATGGTATCATCTGCAAACAGCAAATGAGAAACACATTCCCCTCTACCCCTCCTACCATCCGCCCTAAAGCCACTAAGAAAGCCTGCCCCCTCCATTCTCTTCACCATCCTGCTAAAAACCTCCATGATAACTAAAAATAACAAGGGAGACAACGGGTCTCCTTGTCTCAAACCTCTAGAGCTACCAAAGAAGTCAGCTGGAGACCCATTGACCATCACAGAGAACTGTACTGTAGAGATGCAGGTACGAATCCAGCTACACCATTTCTCCCCAAAGCCCATTTTCTTCAACAACTTTAGAAGAGCCTCCCAATTCACATTGTCATAAGCTTTCTCAATATCTAACTTACAAATCACTCCCGGAATTTTACTCTTCTTTCTGCTGTCAACACATTCATTGGCAATGAGAACTGAATCCAGGATTTGCCTACCTCCCACAAAACTATTTTGAGATTCTGATATCAGTTGATCTAACACAATTTTCAATCTATTTGCCAAAACCTTGGCCAAGATTTTATATAAACTCCCCACCAAACTAATGGGTCTGAAGTCACGGATATTAGAGGCATCATTCTTCTTTGGAATCAAAGCTATAAAGGTAGCATTAAGAGATTTCTCAAACTTACAGTGCTGATGGAACTCTTCAAAGACTGCCAAAACATCTCTTTCTACTACTCTCCAACACTGATGGAAAAAGGCCATAGTAAAGCCATCTGGACCCGGAGCTTTATCCCCATCCATATCTCTGACCACTGAAAGAATCTCATCTTTCTCAAACCTTCTCTCCAACCAACCCCTCTCCAACTCCCCTATTTGGTTAAACTCCAATCCTTCCACAAACGGTCTCCACTCCTCAGGCTCTTGATACAAAGTTTTATAAAATTGAACAACTTGAGCTGCAACTTCTGCTTCCTCCTCATAAATCACCCCATCCACTTCTAAGAAACTTAGATGGTTATACCTTCTATGAGAATTAGCCATCTTGTGAAAGAACTTAGTATTATTATCTCCCTCCTTAATGCATAACATCCTTGATTTTTGTCTCCACGAGATCTCTTCTAGAGAAAGAAGAAGCTCAACTTGTGATCTCGCTTCATTTCTCTCAACTTTTTCCATCTCAGTGTTAATTCTATTTACTTTATTTAATTAGTTAAACATATTTTCCTTTACCTACTAAGTTTAGGGGATTTAATTCCTTTTTTCACTAGATTCTTAGAATTAATGTCATTGGTTATAATTGTTTCCTTTCCTTACTATGATAATAAGTTCGAAACTCTATTTCAAGAACCTGGAGGTTAGTATTATGGTTTGCTACAATGCTTCAGTACTAAAATTTCCTAATGGAATTTTTCCAAAACTGATTCTAGGTAACCCTCGGCGTTAATTCCTAGGTTTTGTTCTTTCTCTTGATTGGTATTGATTCCAAGCAAACCTAAGTGTTGATTCCTTTGTATATTTTTTGTTTTTTCTTGTTCTTGTCGATTCTCAACCCCTTTGATGAATTTCTTGTCCTCTTATCAAGACATGAATACCATAATATAAAAGTTGATCTAACAAGATGAGACATCCACATATTGCATTTACCTGCAAGTCTTCCATCACAGTTGGATAAGCGTCCTTAAGATCAATGACAGCAATGCCCTCTGGAAATTTCCTTACTAAGTAAAGAAGCTGACTCTTGTCCTTCAAATCATGCTTGGACTGCACATATAAGTCAAAAAGTCATTTACCATGAAAGAGTTATAAAGGAAATGACTAAGTGCAAATAAAATGCTATGAGCCCGTGAAGATCTGCAGCTAAACAAGTTTAAACTTACCTTGTAAGAGAAACGTTTTCCATCATAGTGGACTTTCAGGTTATTCCTCAAACTATCAAATACAGCTTTGTTGGAATTGATATCAACATAAACGGCATCATTTATTTGTTCAGGTGTATAGGCTAGCCTTGTCTGCAAACATAGAGAGCATTCAACTGGTGGTTAGTAGCATTCATCTGGTCCTGCCAGGCTACTGTATGTCAGAAAATCACATTGACCTCTAAAATTGTCACAAAAGCCAAGAACGGAGACGGGTTATATACTCAATTATTACAGTAAACTAAAACACAACTACAAATTTCCCACAAGCATCTATAATTTATACTTACCTTCAATTGGAAGTACATCTGTTAATTAAGTAGTATCAGTTTTCCAGTAAAATCAATGCCATACAAACAAGGTTTAAATTTCAACAATTAATTGAGAAAAAGTAGGCCATTTTAGTGAAGGTGCATAGTGATATGATACCTCTTTTAAAAAGATTAGTAGAATCACAGATAATAACACAATTCTAAACTCGACCATCTTGCTCTTTTCCAAATTAACTTTAACCTGATGACTGCACAAAATAAGACATTAAAATCTGAATTTTCTCCAACTCAGGTCCCTGGTTGATGAAGTAATTGAGATATTGGCATAAAGAGAATTACGAATAAATATCATTCATGAGGAGCATTCAGCATTGTAAATATGACCACAAAACAAATACTTGCATCAGGGAACATATATGTATATATAAAGGATAGGATAATCAAGTACAAACCTCCAGCAGGAGATCTATAACACGCTTGATTTGGGCTCCTACGGGGGCTTTCCGGATACTGTTGATATGTTGAAGTCTCTCTGTATCATTTGAAAATTTGACAGCAGGAGCGGGGGCTCTTGCACTGACTGACGGTGCTGCTGGTGCTGGCGTAAATTTATGACTTGTCACCTTATTAGATGCAGCAATGCTTGTGAGGGTTGACTGGCACTTCTCTTGCTGCTTCTTGAATCTATCTAATTTCTCTTGTAATGCCATCTAGAAATAAAATTATTTTCTTTAAGGCTGCTCAAACCCACCAATAAAGGTAAAAATATGATAAAGAAGTGCTTTAAAGTGCAAGATTGTGATATTGGTCAGAGTTTAAATTAACTGACTAAATCACCACAATGACTTCGAAACTTAAATCAAGTCATAACATGAAAAATGCAGGAAGAATAAACAGCTAGAAATCAAGACATAGCTAAAAGTTACGAAGAAGGCTTCATACTACAATATCATGCAAGCACAAGTCTACTAGCAACACAAGCAATTCCAAAAATTCCAATTTCTTCTTAACAGAACACTAATGGAAGTGATGAGGCCATTCACAGACAATATTTTTAGAACTTTTAATCACAGACCCACAGTTGAATCAACATGTCTCGCTGGAAACCTAACTATGAATGACAAAAAACTTCAATAGTCTCCCTACATTAAACCTCTGATCTTTTTTTGTCATTCATAGATAATGCAATAACAATTTTTTTCATCTGATCTTCTAACGGCTTAATGCAATAACAAGTGCAACAATTTCACTACCAAGTGCAATATTCGAAGAATAAAGGACAAATAAGAAATTGAGTTTCCAACGACCATGCTACACAACAATTAGAGATCAAAAAACTAATTGTTGTTCTAGTATTTGATCAATTAGGCTCTAGTATTTGATCAATGATAAGGATAAAATCAACATTTTTCCAATGATTCCTCTCTAAAGTTGAAAATTTAAAAGCTAAATTTCTTCTCTTTGATTAACATTTTCTAAACATATGCTTAAACCATAACAAACCTTTTCTGAGCTCCCAAATGGAAGAATCAAAATTGAGTATTGGGAAATCAAAATCTATTTTCCAAAGACAAATATGAGACAATAAATCAACAAAAAAATTCATATGCATACCCAAAATGCCAATAACTAAAACCCTAGTTTGGGAAATCAAAATTCACTCTCCAACCAAGAAATGACTAGCAGAAGCCCCTAAATGGTTCATTTATAGGCATGACTACAAAAAAATTTCTTGCAGAATTAGTGCCAGAAAATCTCTGGCAAGAACTAAATCACAGAAATGAGAATAAAAGCTATTATGTTGATAGGAACACCTAAGCTCTTATGTTGTATTTGATGGCAACCAATTTGCACTAGTTATAAAGTATGAAAGGGATAAGACATATATGGAGGAAAGTTGTCTGCTTTTTTCAGGATCCTCATTCCTTGTATGACAATTGACAAGCATATTATGGCGGAATAAGCACATATGCATAATATCCCGTTTTATATGATAAAGAAAAGGAAGATAAAGCAAGGCTATATTTGAAATCCTCTCTCTCCACATTTGAAAGGACTCGATGGATTTTGCCAGTGGTTTCCTAGTTCCTACTATCCCAAACAACATACTTAGCCCTGATAAAGTGTTTTCTTCGAATTAATAAACAAACCTCATGTCAACATAGAAATGACCCTGGCTAGAGTCACCAATGATGGAAGTTAAAAGAGAACAAAAATATACTAATCAGGTAGCATTAACCCCAAGGGGTAGCGCAATCGGACATAAACCATGCCGCATGAAACGGAGATCACTAGTTCGAATCTAACCTTCCTCCTCTGCTTAGGGCCAAAACTTACTTATATAGTTATATTATAAGGTAGCATTATTGAGCTGACCCAAATCTCTCTCTCTCTCTCTCTCTCTCTCTCTCTCTCTCTCTCTCTCTCACAAACTGAAGAAGTTGCTGTTTTTGCTTATAATTTCAGTTTTGACTTGGTAACAATGTTCTAGAACGAATATTGATTGCAATTTCACATTATGAAAATTAAAAAAATTAACTGCAGGTCCTAATTGGGTGTACAAACACTGATCACATTGCAACAACAAAAAGGCAAATGAATCCCAAGAAACTATGCAAATCAAACATCAAAAGAGATAATAAGAAAAATATTTCGACAGAATTCGTGAAAAATGAAATTAACAAAAAAGAAAAGAAAAATTGCAAGAATACCTTTTAGGTTTGAGTGCCGGTGTTGGGCCTTGTGACGCCGCCGGAGAACGGAGGCAGAAGCAGGTCACGGTGTGAGGGAGAAGGGCGAGAGAGAGAATTTCGAATTTTGGGTAAAGGCAAAGCTGAAGAGAATACAGAAAGGAGGGCTGTCCGATCCGCAACTCAACGAGTTTCACAGGTTGGTCCGCAAAACTTTTATTATTGGGACACAAAAACAAAATTTTACTTTACATAGGCCAAAATACTTTTATTTATTTATTTTATTTTTAATGACATTCACCAAAATATATTGGCCAAGTTTTATTTATTTATTTATTTATATAAACATATCCATTACGTGGTCTCAAATGAAACATGTCAGGTATGAGACCTCATTTGGAATGTAAAAAATCTAATATAATGTATTTATTTTAAAACTCGATTTTGTTACGAGGCTTTATTAGAAATTTTGTCATTATTTTGTAAAAAATCTAGTATAATATCATTATTTTGAAACTATTAAGCACCATGTCCCTGTTTTGAAACTCAATTTTAAAAAAATCGAGTTACATGTGGAATTCAACATTAGCAATGAGTTTTATGCATATTTTGCCACTTAATTTAAAATATATATATATATATATATTTAAGTGAAACTCGACTTTGCTAAAGTCAAGTTTCAATTAAAAATTTACATATAAAGACCACAAAATTGGGTGCTCTCAAAGAAGAGATTTTGGTGCTTTTAAGAGCACTTTTCTTTTTAGCTAACTGACGTGAAATCGGCACTTATTTTTTTGTAAAGAAAAAATAAATACAAATTACGTGATCAAAATATTTTGAATGTCATTAATTGAATAAAGACAAGTACAATTTTGATAAACTAAACCTTATAAGGCTTTGGGTCCTAGTTACAATCTATGCAAAAGAATACAAAATTTTGGTCCTAGTTACAATATACCAAAATTAAAAAGACAAAACACTAATCTACCTATCCAAAAATCCTAAGCTTGTGAGCTAGGTTACGAAATTGGAAGGTATTAAGCACCCATTCCGCCCAAACAAAGTCTGGTCATGTAGACTCTAATGACCAATATACCCTTTTTTGCATGATGTTAAATGATATGTTGAACATACATGAAAAACACTTGACAAAAAATAATTTAAATAAATTTACCTTATGGATGTGTCCTCTTTTTCAAGAAAATTTAGATCTATTTTGTGAATTAAAAAAAAAAAAAGAATTTGTAAAGAAAATTGTATTTGTTTTTATGTAAAAGAAAGAATAAGATTTTTGTTAAAAAGTACCAGAATTGTTTTGTGAATAATAAAAAACAATGATTTTTTGTTTGTGAAAAACCAAATCTGTTGTTGGAAGCAAATAAAAAGGACTTTTGAAGAAGGATTCACATTCATGAGACAAATTTATTATGCATGCATCTCATAAAAATAAAATAAAAAATAAAAAATAAAACATTAACCTAAATTCAATCCCTTATTTTGAATTTCAAAATCTGCAATTTTATGACAAAGAAAACTTAAAAAAAAAAAAAAAAAAAAAAAAAAAAAAAAAAAACAAAACAAAACAAAACAAAACAAAAGATCAGTATTTAATGAAAATACAAATTAGTTTTTACTTTTTATAAAAGAATTTTGTAAGCCATTGTAGATTTTGAAACTTAAGAAAAAGAATTACAATAAACAATCACCTAAGCATATATTAAAGAAAATTCTAGCAATGTATTTGAGCATGGTATCCATAACAAGAATAGAACATAATAAAAATATGCTAAACATATTCATGCATCGATCAAACAATAACCAAAATTAATGGAAGAAGAAAAGAAAGAAGAAAAACAAAATACCTCTTGCATGAGCATGCTCTTCTAACAAAAGAATATTTTAGGATTCAAAGAAATTTGTATATCTTTTTGAAGCCTAAAATATTTTACTTACAAAAAAGAAGTTCCTAGAGCAAAAGCCTCCAAAACATCTTTAACATAAGAGGAATTAAAAAGTCAAAAGAGAAGAGCCCTAGAAAGAGGGGTTTAGAAAGAGTTGCTGAATTTTGAGAGACATCCCCTATTTATAGAGGTTGAAATGCTGAAAAAATAAGCAAAAAACATATGGGGAAAATCCTAAAAAAAAAGAGATTTGGATAAGAGTAAGCTGATTTTTTAGATCAAAACAAGTTTCAGTGTTTTGATCATATCATTTTGATCAAAATTAGGATTAAGCTGAAATTTTGACATCTGAAGGGAAATTTCTCTACAACTTTTCTAGAAATAGCCTAGTCAGAATTTTGAGTTCTACTCTACCAAAAGTGCCTTGGAATGTGTATCTAAAATCTGCTACTTGATTAGCACGTTTTTGAAGTGTTTTCCAACTCTAAAATTGTATTTAGACGAATTTAAGAGTTATTTTCATGATAAACCTCATTCCAAAGTAATAATTAGGATTTTTTCAATAATTATTTTGAATATAATTATCCTAAAAGCCTAATTATCTACAATCTTTAAATATTATCAGCTTATTTGTTTTAATCCTATGCAACAAATCTCACTTTAAGAAAAATACTCCACCAATCACATAAATTCATTTAATTAATTTTAATCACTAACCAATAAAAACTAATTTCAATTAATCACATGTGATCGACTTCACCCCATACAATGCATGCAGACCGTGAAATCTTAATCTCATGATACCTTTCAATTTGACAGTCCGATTTGGGAATCGGATATATCATCACGATCATTAGATTCTCAAGATCATTTTTATGATATGCAATGAGTGAATTAATGCATATAATGCAACTAAGATTTTTTCGGCATATGAATGGTCATTCTAGCCATTTTCCAAGATTAAATTATAGATGCAAAATTGAGTGTTTACATCAAGTTTTATACAAAACTCAATTTTGTTAAAATCGAGTTTCAAAAATAAGGACACGTTGCTTAATATAGTTTCAAAACATGGACATTGTGCTAGATTTTTTTAAAAATAAAGACAAAAGCCCATTTTCCCCCAAGTTCCAATACAAAGAGCTCAAATTCTACTTAGAACTTAATATATACATATATATATATATACACACACAGCAACTCAGTTTTTACTCATTTTTTGAACATGAGTCTCCAAGACTTTTAGTTTGAGGCTATATAAATACGTTTGTAAAAATTAATAGAATAATGGGCAAAAGAGGTTAGCCAAAAGCTTGCAAACTTTAATATTTAAAATTTAATTGGTAAAGGCAAGTTTGCACACTTTAACTATGAGATTGGCTTCAAATTAAAAAGCCAGCTTATTTTATTATTCAGCCTATATTTATTATTATTCATGGGCTTTATTGCACTTTTTGGTATTATCCATGAGTTCTACTGTACTATTTCAGCTAATTTTTATCTTTATTTACAGTATTTTCAGCAAAAAGTTTTCAGTTTCAGCAAAATAAACGGATCCCAAACAGACTCTAAGTCCTAAATTCTAATGATGTTATTGGTATAAGCAATGCTTCCAATGTTCACTTTTAGTATTTAAAATTTAAAAATGATTCTTATTTAATTGTTTTTCAATCCTCTTAATTTTGTGAGTTCTAGTTAGCTCAACTCATCTACATAAAAATTTAATTGATATCTTAATCTAATAATAAAAATAAATCATCATAGAACAATATCATAAGTTGAAATTCTATCATATCCAATTTAATAACCTTATTGTTTTTAGTAGTGAGACTAAGAAAACTAAAAATTATTATTATTATTAGTAGTAGTAGTAGTAGTAGCAGCAGCAGCAGCATCCTGTTAGAGACAGATTCATTTTAATTTATTACATAACCTTTATAAACTATATGATATCAATCACAAAAAAAAAAATTAAGAATAATGCTAAGGATATTGTAAGGTGGTGGGCCTGGATCGAGATATTGGGCTGCTTCCTGCCATGCTAGACCTGAGTTGTTTTTGAGTAAAGGAGTCGGGACCGGCCCAATTAGAGTACACCTTGGCCCGGCTTGTGTGCAAATCACACAACGTCTGCCAAAATCTGTTTATAAGCTCACAGCAGGCAGAGTCATTGTTTAGAGGTTATGGCAGCAGATATGGATAATATATATATATATATATATATATATATATATATATATATATATAAGTACAGTCACTATTTTTGCCACGATAAGTACAATAAAATGACTTAAAAAGCCGCACGTTCAAAGAATAAAACTTAAATAGAAGAGTAGAACGGGATTAGTAGAATCAAAGGAATGGGTCTACCACAACAAGTATTACCGCGGGGCTCTAACCAGAGAAGAGAAAACTGCTCCCTCAACACAAGTAACTTCAGAGGAGAAATTAATTGCTTTGAGAGGCCAGCCCCAAATGGTGTGTGCCCGAGTATAAATCGTTTTTTTTTTTGTTTCTCCAATAGAGAGCAAGGCTATTGAGGGAGAGAAGGGGTTAACCCATTTAGGTGCATGCCTGCCATAAAACACTCTGTTTTTTTTTTTTTCTTCCTTCTTTATTCTTTTGTTTTATCTTTTCTCTCTGTTTTTTTTTTTTTTTTTTTTTTTTTTGCCTTTTCTTTTCTTAATCTTCCCTCCTCCCTCTTGTACATAGCCACAGGTCCCTTATATAGAGCCCACCGTGACCGATTTTACTCTTCTAGCCCCTTAATGGCCCTTGTTTGATATGGGAATCTTTTGCCGACCACTTATTGAGTCAATGGTTCTGACTACCACCATTGACTTGTGGCTTTCAAACCACGAAAGTTCCTTTTCTACTCGTCCAGTGTGTATCCTCTCCCTCTCGGTCTCTCATGACATGCATCTAGTGGTTCTTACTCACCTTTGCCTCTTTTGGATGGCATGTCGTCTCAACAGGACTGTGCCCACTGAAAAAGCCTGGGCAAGAAACACAAGAATGGGTTTCCACTCCTTTCCCCACTGCCAGACCGTGCCCTCACCCATGACCTCACCCTTTCCTATAGTGGCTAGATATAGGCTGGTGATACTTAGGTCATACGCATGCTTTATCTTCTTGATATTTTATACGTTTGTCGAGATCTGAGAATAGGTGCACATATCTTGCTGTGCACTTTTTGGCCTTTCCTAGTGTGGATTGCATCTCCGGCAGGCCAATGTTTATGACTTGTCATTTTCTTTAAAGGGTTGGGCCTTGTTGGATCATTGGGCCTCTCTTTAGTTTGGGTGTTTGTTTCGTGGCTTGGCATCTCCTGTCATATCAGATTGTTATTCCTGCTGCTTATCTCAATCCTGTCGGGTCCTTTTGGGCCTGCCGTGTGCTTTTCTTCTCAGTAACCCAGTATACTTACTGAGCCTCTTCCTTCTTACGGGCTCCAATGTCCCTTTTTTCTTGTGGGCATTCTTGGCCCATTTTTTTTCAGTTCTATTTCACCCATGAGCTTTTGCTAACTCATTTTGGGCTTCCTCAGCCCAATTATTCTATACTTCGTCCTTTGGGCTCATGGGTTCTCCATTAGCCTCTTACTTTCTTTGTTTTCATTGCATTGGGCCTACTGTGGCCCATTCTTACTTTTCTTCATACTTCCCATGGGTTTGTTTCTTTTCTCTTTTCAGGCTTATTTAAGCCCGTTTGCTTCTTCTGGACCCATCTCATGGACCCGTGAGCCATTCATTTCTGTCATGAATTCTGTTTGCTGTTTCTTTTGGTCTGCCCATGTTGTTGGGCTTTGTCAAAAAATGAGCCTCAACAGATATATACTATAAATTGTGTTACATATAATAGATCCTTTCAAACTAATAACCTCTCAGCAACCATTTACCAATCACAAAAAAAAAAAAAAAAAAAAATGGCACCAATCACATATACTTATTGCAAATTTTTTTTACAAATCACAAAAAATAAAATGGCACCAATCATATATACTTATCGCATTAGTTTGTAAGCTTTTTGTGAAAACAACGGAAAAATTACATTTTATCTCCTAAACTATACATTATTTTACATTTACCTCCATAAGTTATTAGAATGCACATTTTATCCCCTAAACTATACCCATTTTTACACTTACCTATCTAAACTATGTCACATTTTACACCTACCTCCCTAAACTTTGAGAATATACACTTATTTCACTAAACAATTACTCATATGACAAGGTGCAAAGTATTACACGAGCAATAGTTTAGTGGATGTGTATTTGTATAGTTTAGGTGGGTAAATGTAGAAGGGGGTATATAGTTTAGGAAGGTGAAGTGTAATTTCACCAAAAAAATTTGTAGTAGCTTTAACATTTTTCAAAAAATTAAAAAAAATTTAGACATTCATTTAGGAAAATTGAAATTCTATACAAATTCATATGGTAATGTCAATGAATATGATTGGCAGATTACAAAAACCTAATAAATGAATGTTTGAATAATTTTTTTTTTTTTTTGTAATTGACTACACTCCAATTTGTAAGTTTTATATAGTAAAATTTGAAGTATTCATAAAATTTGTAGTACAATATAGTAATATAGTAACCTTGTTGTTTGTTTTTGCTAATTCGATAGTTAGGAGAATCAGGATTTAAATCCTGAATATCTTCTTTAAAATACCAAAAAGTGTCAACCAATTGAACTATCAAGTTTTTAGATATTTAGATATTTAAGAAATTTTTATTGTTAAGCACTATCTTTGTTCTTTATAGTTTTTCTTCCGTTCTTGTCTGTTAGCCATTTTGCAATCTTTATTTAAAAAAAGAAAAAAAAAAGAAAAAAAAAAAAAGAACCATGTATGATACATTTGAGACTAAAGTTTAATGTTGTTCCTGTTAGAAATACTGAATCGTAGTATTGTATTTCATCAATAAAAGAATGTACATAGATGCCTTTATATAGGAGGCATATGTGTGCAGTATAAGTAAGTATGTGTGCTATACAAGTAACCTAACTGGGCCTAAAGCCCACAACACTATATATGTTAACAGCCCCCCTCAAACTCAAGGTGGATGTGAGACCAACTTGAGGTTGTCAACCAAAGTACAAAGGCATCCCTTAGAATGTGACTTGGTGAAGATATCTGCAAGTTGATCTTTAGAGGAGACTGAGATCAGCTTGAGAGCACCATGGACAAGATGAAAACGGATAAAATGACAATCGATCTCAATGTGTTTAGTCCGTTCATGGAAGACATCATTGTGAGTAATATGAATAGCACTCTGGTTGTCACAATAAAGAGGAGTAGCAGAGGATGTAGACACACCTAAGTCTTTGAGAAGCGATCGTAACCAAAGGAGCTCAGATGTGGTATCAGCAAGGGCACGATATTCTGCTTCAGTACTGGAGCGGGCCACATGAGTTTGTTTCTTGCTTCGCCAAGAAATCAGAGAAGAACCAAGAAGAAAGCAATAGCCAGTGGTGGACCTATGATCAGTGGGGTCTCCTGCCCAATCAGCATTAGAAAATGCACGAAGAGTAAGAGGAGACTAAGCAGAGTAGAAAAGACCATGGAAGAGAATGCCCTTTAAGTATCGAAGAATACGCAAAACAGTAGCATAGTGACTCAATCGTGGAGTAGACAGATACTGGCTCACTTGGTGAACAGCATAGGAAATGTCTGGACGAGTGACAGTGAGATAAACCAAGCTGCCAACCAAGCGTCTGTAAAGAGAGGGATTAGACAATGGTTTCCCCCCTGAGGGAGTCAGATGCGCATTAAGCTCAACTGGAGTGTCCACAGTCTTGCTATCAGTGAGTCCAGCGTGAGACAAGAGTTCAGAGGCATACTTGGCTTGAGTAATATAAAGTCCATCTGTAGAATGAGTGATTTCAAGACCCAAGAAGTAGCTGAGATATCCAAGATCTTTCATCTCAAATTGTTGACTGAGAAAAGCCTTGAGTTCTTGAATGCTACTGAGGTCATCACCAGTTATGATCATATCATCCACATATAAGAAGGGTAAAATAGTGCCTTTGTCAGTGCGACGAAGAAATAAGGCAGAATCATAGTGACTGGCCATGTAACCCAAGTGAGAGATGGTAGAGCTGAATTTGGCAAACCAAGCTCGTGGAGCTTGTTTAAGGCCATAAAGTGCACGTCGAAGGTGGCAAACCTTATTTGAATCAACAAAGAGACCAAGAGGAGGTTGCATATACACTTCTTTACTTAAATCCCCATTAAGAAATGCATTTTTGACATCCATCTGAAAAAGGTCCCATTTACTGGCAGCAGCTACAGCTAAGAGGGCATGGACAGATGAGATACGGGCAACCGGAGCAAAAGTCTCTTCATAATCAATCCCATACTCTTGTGTAAAACTTTTTGCAACAAGACGAGCTTTGTAGCGCTCAATGGACCATCAGAGCGAGTCTTAATCTTGTAGATCCACTTACAACCAACCACAGATTTCCTAGGAGGAAGTGTCACCAAATCCCAAGTATGGTTTTTAGATAATGCATCAAGTTCCTCTTTCATTGCAATCTGCCATAAAGGGTCAGTGGAAGCCTCACGATAGGTGTGAGGCTCGTGTAGTGTAACAAGAGCAGTGTAACAATGATAATCAAGTAAATGTGCAGGAATAGATCTTACCCGAGTTGAGTGACGAGGTGGAATGTCTTGTGCAAGATCTTCAGGCGAAGCAGGAGCAGGAGACCCAAGCTCAGGATTGGGGTTGGGTAGCTCGTCTTCAACCTGTTCATCTTCCACCTGTTCATTAAAGGGTGAACTAGGAAAGGGATCAGTGATATCTGGTGGTTGGACAGAGAAGTCTACAATAACAAAATTAGGAGCAACTATAGGAGGATGAAGAGCAGCTACAGAAGGAATATGTGTCTCATCTGGAAAAAGATCTAAGACAGAGGAGGAAGACAAGGAAGCACTGAAATGAGAAAGTTCGACAAAGAGGCGATGTTCCCAAAAGACAACATTACGGGAGACACGAAGACGATGAGAGACAGGATCATAACACCTATACCCCTTTTGAGTTTCGCCATAGCCAAGAAAACAACAAAGTCTTAACCGAGGCTCAAGTTTGTTATGCTCATGTGGCTGAAGAAGAACGAAACAAGCAGATCCGAAGGAGCGAAAGTGGTGATAGTCTGGAGGTGACCCAAAAAGGCGCTCATATGGAGTTTGATTTTGGATAACAGGACTCGGAATGCGATTAATAGTATGAACAACATGAAGAGTAGCTTCACCCCAAAAAGGAGCAGGAACTTTAGCAGAGAGAAGGAGAGCACGAACAGTGTCAAGAATATGACGAAGTTTTTGTTCGGCTCTACCATTTTGCTGAGAGGTACCTGGATAAGTTAGTTGATGAACAGTGCCATAGGAATGCAAAACAGCTTGGAAAGCATATTGAGTGTATTCAAGAGCATTATCAGATCGAAAAATTTTGATGCGTCTGGAAAACTGAGTTTCAACCATTTTTGCAAAATTAAAATATACTTCCAATAATTCAGAACAATGTTTCATATTAAAAATCCAACTATAGCGAGAGTAATCATCAACAAAGGTAACAAAATATCTAGACCCACCAATACTAGAGACAGAGGAAGGCCCCCAAACATCAGAATGAATAAGGTCAAAGATATCAGTGGATATGGATTCACTAGTATTGAAAGGCAAAGCTGGTTGTTTTCCTAATTGACATGAAACACAATCAAAATTTTCTGTGGACACTGAACCTAACAAACCTCTAAAAGCCAATTGTTGTACCCGAGAGGAAGATGCGTGACCAAGTCGAGCATGCCAAAGTGCAAGGGAAGGAGTGGAAGAAACTGCAGCAGCTGCAGCAATAGAAACATGAGCGACAAGTGGAAGACGAAGGTTGTCCACAAGAAACATCCGCCCAACTCTAGGACTGGTCCCAAGCTCCTGTCTCGTCCTAGGATCCTGCACAATGCATCCAGAATAATCAAAGGTAATGCGATAACCCAACTCAGCTAATTGTCCCACAGAAAATAAATTATAAGAAAGGTCAGGAACATTAAAGACTCTAGGAACCGAGAGGTTGGAGGTTGAAACTGAACCTATATTATGACCAGACATTGTGGAACCATTTGCTGTACGAATATTAAGAGGGTGTGGTGCAGGTTTAAGGTCAGAAAATAAGGATGAGTGAGGTTTCATGTGATTGCAACAAGCAGAATCCATAAGCCAAGAGGTAGGAGACATACCAGATAAAGCTGAGAGAGAAGAGGAATAAGATGCGTTACCAACCATACGAATGACATTGGCGATGATATTTACAAGGTCATCTTTGGAAATGGAGAAAGTGGATCCAGAAGACTGAGACTGTGCAAAGACAGGAGCCATGGGTTGGACACTCTCAGTGTTAGCAACTGTAGCAGCAGAAGTAGAAACAACTGATTTGTTGCGCTGATAGCAAGTCTCAATATTATGGCCAAAACGTTTGCAAAAATTGCAAAACCATTTGTTGGATTGTCGGCGACGATTGTTGCAAAAGGAAGCAAACTTGTCCTTATTCTTCATTTAGAAGCAAAATATGCAAAAATGGACTGCAAAAATGAAATATACGCGAAAAACTGGGTAAGAAGCACCTGAACTCCAAAAAAGTCAACCTTGAAAAGTCAACGGTAAAAGTCAACGGTCAATGCCCGGTCAAAGTCAACGGTCAACAGTGGTCAACGGTCAGCGTAGATGACGTCAGCAGGATGATGTGGCGCTGACGTCAGCAGGTTACTGGATGCTGACATAAGCTAGGGCTGACGTGGCAATGATGACGTCACGCGTGACGTCAACTTGAACTGAGGACGGCGCGTGTGGCGCGTGGGGCTTAGTTGCAGAAGCTTCTGGCGGCGCGTGAGGGCGCGTGGGCACTCCGATGGCTGCGAGGCTTTCACCAACAGGTAGATCGTTCCAAGACGGTCTCTGTGATACCTCCAGAAACAAGATCGGAGCAATATTCGAGGCGGGATGACACGTGCAGTGATCTTGTGCGGTGTTGGACTTCTCAACGATGGCGGCTGGAGGTCCGGAACCCGAAGACAACGTTTGGAAGACGTCGGGGGTTCAATGGCGAGAGGCTGTGGCGATTGTTGTGATGGCGGAAGCGATGTTGAGAGTGTAGTAACACCAATAAAGATAAAACTGCTAAGAAAAGGTCAGAGCAATGGTTCTGATACCATGTTAGAAATACTGAATCGTAGTATTGTATTTCATCAATAAAAGAATGTACATAGATGCCTTTATATAGGAGGCATATGTGTGCAGTACAAGTAAGTATGTGTGCTATATAAGTAACCTAACTAGGCCTAAAGCCCACAACACTATATATGTTAACAGTTCCAATCGAAAGAAGCAAAAAGATGTCTTAGTAAATATTAATTCAATGTCTAGAACAGTTAAATATTATATATATAGTTTTTTTTGAGAATCAGTTAAATATTATATAGATGATAATAGATGTCATGGCGTGCGCGTTGAATAGATTAGATGGAAAAAACGTCATGGCTTACGTATGCCAACGTTTAGCAAGACTGAGAAAGATGCAATTCAATGAGCCAAATTATGAATACCAATTAGCTTAACATTTTTTACACCAACTTCAAACCACAAATTTAATTAAGGGATCTGCATACTCTACGCTCATAAGAAATGGCTGAAACAACCAAGAACCCTGAAACGAAGAGGTAATTTGATCTTTAATTATAATGTTTTTAGTTGAACATAAGCCTGAGATCCTAATGACATCCCTGATACTCATTATTCTTTCCTTGTTTCTTTTGCATTTATTTCAAACTTTTTCCCAGGGTTGCAGTTGTAACAGGAGCCAACAAAGGAATAGGATTTGAGATATCTAAACAGCTAGCTTCAAATGGGGTCAAGGTAATATTAACTGCTAGAGATGTGAAGAGGGGCACTGAAGCTGTTGAAATACTCAAGGCTGCTGGATACTCCGATTTGACTTTTCATCAACTTGATGTCTCGGACCCAGTTAGCATTTCTTCTTTCGTGAATTTCATCAAAACCGAATTTGGGAAGCTTGACATATTGGTACCTAATTCAACTCTCTAGCCCTCTTCTGAATGGACTCGATATATACTACTACTTGCATGTGATTGTGAAGATTGTGTTTAATTGCTTCTTCATCTATTACAACCATTTCCCTAGAGTAATTTGGATTACCAAAATTTTGATTTTAGCAAAGATAATACATTAGTAGGGTGCTTTGATTATGATATATTACTGATTGTTCTAAAATTTATCATTGTATCGTAGTAGGAAATTTTAGTTGAATTATCTTTGTCTCTACATTACCTCTTATTTTAAAAAAAAAAAAATTCTCACATAAGGCAGCTTGAGCCCTCATGTGAAAGGGGTAGTATTAGATTAAATGATTAAATTAATAATTTCTTAACAATTTAAACTTTTGAGATAAACAATAATTTATGAGATTCTAATAAAATACTATATCATTTTGACTAGTAGATGGGGATATACAACAATATTTATATGAATATGTCTAATAGCTGGACTAGACTCCTTTTTTAATCAGCTTGTAGCTATGAAAAAGACAAATATGGATGAATTATTTTTCTATATAGAGTTTTAAATAAAGAAAAACCTACCAGTCACTAGCTTGGCGAAATTGAAACCCAATTTAACTAGATGAAGTTTTGTTCTTATGCAGGTAAATAACGCAGCAGTTAATGGATTAACCACAGTTGGCACAGTGGATCCAAAAGACTTAAAATTTGGCCCTGATGATGTGAGTCTCTCTGTGTAATATAATCTTTTCAAAATTTCAAAATTGAGGGGACATAGTCCAGAATTTAGTAGCAAGGACAGGATGAATAATTAAAAGTGGAAAAAAGAAGAAGTAATTAAATAATTTAATTTAGATATGTATGAAAGATCGTTTACCACTGTATGCGATAATAGGTTTCAGGTCCAAATGCCGGAGCCTTTAAGAAATTTGTACAGCAAACTTATGAATCTGCGGTGAACTCTTTCAAAACAAATTATTATGGGATCAAGCATTTGAGCAAAGAACTTATTCCACTTCTTCAGCTATCAAAATCAGCAAGAATAGTAAACATCTCCTCCAACTTGGGACAGCTTAAGGTAACATACTATTAATCCAAAGAATCTAGTTACCTCTAGTTATATATGTCATAGTAGATGCAACCACTGAAGAAAGAGAATGTATCTTATGAATTGGGTCTATACATCACATCCCTTACATGGTTGATAGAATTATTATTTGACAATTAAATAGTAATACTAGCTAGGAATATTACAATTTTATTATTTAAATTTTGCAAACTGAAATGTCACATTTTAAATACAAAATAAAAGGATAATCAAAAAAATTTATTTACGATATTGTTGATGTTTCACCATTCACATTGATTATAATGTTAGATTATAAATATTTTGAAGTAAAACTGGTTATAGATTTAGTATTTTGAGTCATGATTATCAAACATTCACTAGTGTACATAATTTGTACACATTGTCATGTTCACATTTTATTAAGAATATTTGTACAAAAATTGTGGAAATCATTCATAAAATTCTAGATATGATATGAAAGGAGTACACATTAATGAGTGTGTAAATATATTTTCTCTTCGTATTGTTTCAAGTCAAAAAACTTGAGGAAAATTACACCAACTATACTTCTTTTTACAATTACTCTCCTAAACTATTTTAATTCTCATTTACACTTTCCCCTAAATTGTGAGAATGCACACTTATCCCTCTAAACTATTGTCTATGTAACACTTTGCACCAAAGTTATTAATACCGTTCCGGAGCCCGTTTCGGTTTCTCCAGTGGAATGGAATATTTCGGTACCGGCCGATTTCGGCGTACCGTTTCAGAGTGTTTCGGGGTTCCTAAAAAACAATTTATATATATTCTTGTAGAACATAAAATTATCAATTCTAATAAATGAATAACTAGATATCAAATAATACAAATCATTTAGTCTTAACTCTTAAGTCTTAAACATCATATAACATCAATTTAACATCATAGTATCATACAATAAAAAGATTAACAAGACAATAACTAAATATCAAATAATACAAACCATTTAGTCTTAACTCTTAAGTTTTAAACATCAATTTAACGTTACACAATAAGAAAATTAACAAGATAATAACTAAATATCAAATAACATAAGATTTACTCCTCCTCATCATCATCCATGAGAGAAGGATCAAATTCATCATCAAAAGAACTCCCACAAGAACTACCAGCACCCATTGCAAGATTTGTCAAGCCATGCTCATCATCATCATCGTCATCAACATCAATAGTTTCAAGTTCAGCATCCTCTTCCACATTTACCATGCCTACTGATTCATTAAGACAATCCCAATTTATGTCATCTGGATTAAGAAGTGCAGGTTCTTCAGCCACCCAATCTCCCATCAAGTCAATGTTATCCAAGCTTATAGGATTCAATGCATACTTATTCCTTTGAATGTTCCTACCAATGAGAATATTAAACATTAGTAACATTTTATAAATTATAATTATTTGAAACTACATTTCATTTCCATATGAGTAACGATGATAAATTTACCTTTCTCGAAGCCTCAAATTATAATGGACAAAGACCAAATCATTTACTCGTTTATGTTCTAATCTATTTCTCTTCTTTGAGTGAACATATTCAAATGTGCTCCAATTTCTTTCACAACCAGTTGCACTACAACATTGACTTAGCACACGAATGGCAAATGATTGTAAATCTGGAGCTCCAAGTCCAAATTGCTCCCACCATGAAACTACCATAACAAATAAGAATGTAAAATAAGCATTGCTCGTGTAATCTTACAATAACAACTATAAAGGATAAATAGACATATTGAAAGGAAATACTATTAAATTATTAATGTTTACCTGGATTTAGTCTCTCTCGTTGGCGGATTGCTAGTGATGTGCCAAAGTCACCAATTGACTTTTTGTACTCATCAAGTTGCGAACTTATTTTGTCTTGAATGTCAGGATCGGAAATCAACCTCATTAGAGTGCTTAGCAACCCTCTTTGAACTTCATTTTTCCTTTTAAATGAAGGCCTAAAGTAAATTGCAGGGTTAAGAAAGCAACCTGCTGCATGCAAAGGACTATGAAGTTGTTTGTCCCATCTAGCATCAATAACTCTAATATAATTTCCATACAAAAAAACTTTGTTCTTCAACCTTCTTTTTATTTCCTCTTTTGCTTTGTCCATTGCTTCATACAAGTACCCCATAGCAGGTTTCTCATCCCCATCAACAAGACGAAGCACTCTAACTAAAGGCTCACTAACATTCACTATGTTCTTGCATTGAGACCAAAATAAATTATCTTCCAAAACAATTTTACTTATCTTCTTCCCAACGGCGGTCTTAGCATGGAGGCATGAAAGCCATTTATCACAAGTGAACATTTGTCTAAGCTCTTTTTTGAACCTTAGTATGCTTTGTAGACTTAAGAAGTTAGTGGCAAACCTTGTAATTGCAGGACGACATAACTCCCTTCCATTTGTAAAATCTTGCCTCATCATGTCTAAAACAACTCCATGGTTGTAAATGAACTTTGTTATTTTTTTTGCCTTCTTAATTGCTTCATCAACAAGAGGGAATCACCTAGGATTAGCAATATTCTCCAACATCAAGTCTATGCAATGAGCTGCACAAGGAGACCAAAATAAAGTACCATACTTCTGCTGTAATTTTTTTCCAGCTTTTTTATAGGCAGAAGCATTATCTGTAATCAATTGCACAATATATTCCACACCAATTTCTTGAACAACAGAATCAAATATGTTAAACAACATTTCAGCATCTTTTGTAAGGCCTGAAGTGTCAATAGATTTCAAGAACATGGCACCCCTTGGACAATACACCAAAAAATTCATTATTGGTTGTTGTTTTTGATTTGTCCACCCATCAGACATTACTGAACAGCCATATACTTTCCAATCATTTTTTATATCTAACAAAAAATCATTAACTTCATGCACAGCATTTTTCAAAAGAGGTCCCCTCGACTCATAAAAAGAAGGCCCCTTAAATCCCGGCCCAATAGCAGTAATGGAATCTATCATAGGTTGATAGTAGGGTGACTGAGATGCATAAAATGGTACATTAGAATGATACCACCATCTTGCCACACTCATTTTTGCATTATCAATCATTGCTTTTGTAGCCAAAGCACTTCTTATAGAGGGTTGAGCACCGGGGGTTGTTCTAGGAGCAAAATAACTCTTAATTTTCTTCTTTGCTCTTATTTGACCCATATCAGTGTCAACATCCTTTTCCCTAGATTTTCTTTTACCTAATGTTTGAGGCGGAGTCTTTTGAGTCTTTTCAACAACCCTAACCTCATCCTCCTCCTCCTCCTCCTCATCATCATCAACATCAAATGGATCACCATATGGGTTCCCAATTTCTGATTGAATCCTCTTTTTAGTTTGTTTAGATTTTTTCAAGTCATCAATCATTTGTTTCATTTGAAACCTAATATCAGATGAAACAACTTTACATGGTTCAACTTGACCCCTAATCCCAGCAAGATGATACTTAAGTCTAGTAATACCACCCCCTTTAATCAACTTATTACAATGCAAACAAATAGTATTATTTTTCGCATTAGGCACTGCACGAGCATAAGCCCATGCGGGATCCTCTGATCTTGCAGGGGCAGAGGCCACAGAAGCAGAAGAAGTACCAGCTGAACTATGATGAAAATGATGATCAACCATAGTTTACTGTTCAATGAAAATGAAATGAAATTCAATCAAATGCAGTAGCTAAAATTTAATTTAACTTGCATGAAGTGGATGAACAAACAAATCACATATCTTAAATTCTTAACTCTTACGTCTTAATCTTAACCACAAAACTTAGAAATCATAAGAAAAAAACCTAGAAATTTTCGAATTGTCATAGTTTACTGTTCAATGAAATGTTGTGTTTTACTAAAACACAACATTTCATTGAAAGTAAACTATGACAATCCGAAAATTTTTGGGTTTCTTACACAACATTTCATTGTCATAAATCCACTCAAAGAAGTTAAAACCAAAAACACTAAGTTCTTAACCACAGAAAAAATCATAAGAAAAAAAAAATTATGACAATCCAAGAGAAAATTAACACTTAATCACACATAATCACACATATCTTCAGCTCCTACCACTTAATCTTAAGATTCTTAACAATTAACAAATCACAAGAAAAAAAATCTTAAAAAATCCGAGAGAGTGAGAGTAGAGAAAGAATACCTGCTTTGGCCGAAGTAGAGAAGAAGCTAGGGCCTAGGAGCAGAAAGCACAGCAGTGACAGCACAAGAGACTAGATCGAAGCTGAGAGCACACTGCACAGTAAGCAGTGAGCAGTGACGGCAGTGAGTGAGAGAGAGCTTGAGAGTGAAAGAAAGAGAGAAGTGAAGATGTTCTAATTTCTAAATGAAGAGTGAACTGAAGACCCGAAGAAATCACTAAGTCAGATTAGGTTTTTAAGTTCTTTTAAGTTCTGTCCAAAACGGCGTCGTTTTGCAGTTTCTGGAATTTTTTTTTTTTTTTTTTTTTTTTATAACAAGCAAAATCTTGTACCGGCCGAAATTCCCATTTCGGCCGGAATTGACCGGAATCGGCCGGAACAGCCGAAATGACCCAAAACGGCCCGAAATTTGAGCCGAGGTGGAACGCAGGTCATTCCAGTACCGTTTTACATACTGGAACGAAATATTCCGTCCGTTCCGGCCGGAACGAAACGGAATCAATAACAATGCTTTGCACCCCAATCCATGAGTAATTGTTTAGGGAAGTAAGTGTATATTCTCATAAATTATGGGGTAAGTGTAAAATTAGATATAGTTTACGAGTAAGAGTAAATGACGTATAATTTAAGGGGATAGAGTGTTCTTATAGTTTAAGGGGTAAGTGTAAATGAAGATATATTTTAAGGGAGTAGATGTAAAATGAGATATAATTTATTATGGGTAAACAGTAAATTCTCCAATAACTTTAAAACTTTATGGTTAGTCCTGATAATTAGATGATATAAACTGAACGTGGCATGTTTTGATTTGTACTTTGAAACTGTATTTGACATGCATTAAACGAATGGTGCTAGAATTTTCTGGACCAAGATTTTTTTTATAAAAATTGAAACTTTGTGTTTGTATTTCAGCTGATTTCAAATGAGAACGCAAAGAAGAAGCTAGGAGATATAGATGGTCTCACAGAAGAGAAAGTGGATGAGGTGGTTGAAGAGTTCTTAGAAGATGTGAAGGAGAATTTGATAGAAGATAAAGGTTGGCCTAGTAATAATTTTTCAGCGTATTCTGTCACCAAGACAGTTCTGAATGCATACACAAGGATTTTAGCGAAGAAGTATCCCACAATTGCCATTAACGCAGTCAGTCCTCGATTTACCAAAACAGATTTGAATTACAACGCTGGGGTCTCGACTACTGAAGAAGCTGCAAAAGGCCCTGTGATGTTGGCTCTGATGCTTGATTCTAAGCCTTCTGGACTTTTCTTTGATAAGACAGAAGTGTCAACGTTTTGACTGCAAAATATTGTGTAATGGTTATAGCAGCAATAGAATAACATGTTACGTGTGGGGTTATATGTACGAACTAGTTTCTCTTGCATTGGGGTTTCTTTTAATAAAATAAAATTTTGATGAATAGTGCACAATGACAATTTTCGTGGAGTTAAGTCTTGCCAGGGAAAGATAGGTGAAACTATTGGAGTCAAACAGTATAGTTACTTCCATTTGTACTTTTTTTTTTTTTTTGAAAAAATACTTTATTATTCAACCCAAAACAAGAGAAATACAAGAAGGTTTGGGCCTGAATCTATTTCTATATAAAGTTTTCATTACAGATAAAGCTAGAATAGAGATGAGAACTAGCCTAGACTAAGTTACAAAAGTAGCCCATTGGGTAAGAAGATGAGTGGAGACATTGCTCTCTTTATTTACAAAAGAGAAAAAAAAAAAACATTTACAAAAGATTTAGCTAAATACAAAATATCATCAAGTATGGATTTGATACTCCACTGAGGGACAAAATCTACATTCTTCAAAGGATCAATAACATTTACAGTATCACCTTCTAATGTTATATTTCTATAACCTTCCATAGCAACACACTTGATAGCACACCAAGCTGCTTTGGCTTCCCCTAACAAAGAATTTTCTGGATCCAATTGTTTTGCCAATGCCAATAGAAGCTTTCCTGAATCATCTCTGCCCACTACTGCAATAAAAATTTTTTCTTTCCTTATTGTTGCATCAAAGTTTAATTTTATCTAGTTGTTTGGAGGGGGTTGCTAAATTTTAATTTTTGGTGGTCTACTTGGTAATTCACTCCAAGCTTGTTTATGCTCCTCGAAGATACGCCTTATTTGTCTAGCAAGCTCAATTGGTTTGCTTTTAGATCCCTCCACCTTAACTTTGTTCCCAGAAAACCATATTTGTACCTAAAGTGTAATTCAATATCTTTAATGATAAAAAATCATAATTATTGAGGTGATTGTAGGGACCGGGTTTGAACACTTCTAGTGTAGTTGAGAGAGTGAGCCCAAGCCCAGCTAGCCCTGCAATGAATTTATAGAGAGCGAGATCAAGAACTAGGCCCTAGTGAGGGATGCAACGGCCATGTGTGGTTGCTCGCGGATTTAAACGGCATGAACGTGGATTAAAATGAACAATGATGCTCCTCGCCCTTCTCTCGGGAGCTTGCAGTTCTTATTACTTCTTTTGTGATTGGTTACAAGGTATTCTGGGAGAATTCAGGTTGCTACAGTGCTCTTTTCTCCAGCTTCCCCCCTCCCCCCCCACTTTCAAGAGGGATTCCTTCCATTATATACTCTTCTCTCAATTGATCCTAGCCCTACACTTGTTGAGCAACCAGGCCACTACTTGAGTGCCTGTCCCATCAGCCGCCTTCCCATTCCTCCTGTGGGTTGCAGCAACTAAGGTAGCACTGTTCTGCAGTCCCCTCCTCATTAATGCGGCCAGGACGTTAGTTGTGGACATTTAATGTGGAGGTGACAGTTCATCCTGGAATTGTTCCTCCACCATGCTTCCATTGTTGACGCGTGGTACTTGCTCTTTTCTCTTTGGATATTCAGGAAGACTCCCCTTGATGGTGTGTTGCCTGTTCGCTTTATGGTCTCGGCTGTCCGAGGACAGAGTCGTCCTTGGCGTTGTTTCTTGGGCACCTGGGCTTCTTACATTCATCCTTGGACCCTAGATACATCCTCTGCGTGGGCCTTCGGGCTTGGTTTGAAGTGGGCCAGGGCTGTTTGACTCCCTGGCCCTACAATAGCCCCTCAAAATCTTGTTGTCTGCATCCTCGGGCAGAAAGGAGGATTTTGACATCCTCGGACCTATTCCGCGTCCAGTCGAGTCTTGTCCTCTGTCAGTGTTGGGGTCTTTTCATCTGCCCAAGGCGCGTTGCTGACGCTTCGGGGTGCGCAACGTGTCCTTCATTAAATTAAGACGGCTCTGTGCTCCCCACGTTCAACGAGATGATGCCAATCTAACGATGGGGACTCGCCTCGCATCTATGAGTGGGAAAACCTGCACGGCTCCTCGATTTGGGGTATAAATACCCACTCAAACTGCTTTTTCCCCCTTTTTCATTCCCAATCAAGAGTTCTTGCGCGTATATCTTGAGTCCAGCCAAATTTTGCACTTACATCTCCAGTACAAAAAGCCTGTCCGATGAGCTTCTCCTTATTTCTGTAAGTTACTCTATCCCTCTCTGAGCTTTCTTCCTCTCTACTCCTCTTTCTCTTTTATCTGCTCTTTCTTAGTTCTCTTAGGCGTCACTTGGGATGGGTAGATTTAAGAAGTATGTCTACATTGAGGAGGCGATGGAGAAATTCATCGCTGACTATAAGATACCTCATAACGTGGGCTTGAGGTATTGTGAGGAAGGGGAGTAGCTCCTTCGGAGGAAGGAGGGCGAGGTGGTGATTCCCATCGTCGCCTTTCTCGAAGGTGGCATGAGAATCTCCATGGGGTCGGTGATGAGGGGCTCCCTTACGTACTTCTGGCTAGCCCCCACCTAGTGCGCCACCAACATTTTCAGAATTCTGGGTTGTGTGGACGCCTTGAACGAGAAAATGGGGCTAAGGTTGACCCATCATGACGTAAACTGGTGTTACAAACTTTAGCACCTAAAGGGCAAGTCGTACTACATGAAGACAAGGGATGATAGAGTCCGGCTTATGTAGTACCTCCCTGAGACCAGCAAGGGGCTGAACAAGGATTTTCTCATCATGTCTGGAGAGTGGCATGATAGCCTTCACTGTCCAATGACAAAGGGGACACCAGGTGGGGCAATGGGAGTAGGAGAGGGTTCAAGTTTTTTATTTTATTATTTTATTATTTTATTATTTTATTATTTTATTTTTTCTTTTTATTTTTTTTACTGTTGGTGCAATTTGCTTCATTTGGTTACTAACATGAATGTGTCTTCTTTCTGCAGACCCGCACGCCTATGAGCGTCACTTCAGCCTAATCAACAAAGAGGATTTGTAGAAAGTGCTAAGGGTGGCAGTTTTTGAGAATGAAGCCGACTATCAAGTTAAAGCCGCTCACAAAATCTTAGGATACACCCCGATTCAAAAATTGTTTGCGGCTCTGAAGCACGTGATCAGGATAAAAGACCCTCGGCTGTCGAAGATCACTGTAATCGAGCACAGGTTCCTGTTCCCTAAGGAGCCCTCTACTTCAGAATGCGTCACATCAGTAGGCCCCTCTTCCTCCCACAGATTCGCGAAGGCCACAGAAGAAAACCTAGAGAGGGAAAAGGAAGTCGCTGATTTTGGCCTTTCCAAGGACGAGTTTGACGTATTTGGTCAAGTCCACCAGTCCGAGGACCCTCCTAGAGACTTGGGTGACCCTCGTCTGACCGAAGCGGACTTCCTCTCGTCAGAAACCTCTCCTTGGCCTGAGATGGGTTACAAGAGGAAACCCCAATCCAATCTGTATGACTTGATCGAAGGCCAACCGGGGAAGCCCCAGCCAAAGCTTCCTCCTCCTCCTCCTTCTCCTCCCAAGGCTCAGCCTGCCCAGATCAGGTCAGCCTCTGCCCAATCCAGGCTTCCTCCTCCTCCACCTAAAATGAGTCTACCGTCCAAGCCCGAGCCCACTGATTCTAAGCAGAAAAAGGAGAAGGGCAAAAGGCCTATTGGGGACAAGTCTAGGTCCACGCAGGAGGGGGACGACACCCAGCGTCCTTCAAAACAGCTGAAGATAGGCTCCCAAGGCCAGGATAGACAGGACAATGCCCAGCCCGAGGCTCAGGTCTAGCTTCCCGCCCCAATACTCCATGGGGAGCCTCTGAGGGACGACTCCTCCCTTAGGGATTTTAGAGAGGGTGAATGTGTACATGTGGCCGACGCGCTAGAAAGGTGCCTGTTACTTCCTGCGAACATGGCCGAGTTGGAGACTTTGAGGAGTAAGCAGGTCTTCCTCAGCCTTAAGCAATATTTAGGAACGTAAGACCCTCAACACTTGTGATTTTTTTGACCTTAGTTTTTATTCCTTTTTCTGAGCTTGGATTATTATGAATTCGTTCTGATTGGCAGGCTGTCCAAGCTACCCTTAGGTTGGAGGGGGCAGCCAACGACCAAGGAAAGGCCCTGGATGCAGAGCGTGAGAAACGCATAGAAGCCGCTCAGATCCTCAAGATCTTCGAGGCTGACCTTGCCACAGCCTGGGAGGAGCTAAAGGCAATGACCAAGGCTCGGGACAGCGCAGTGTCAGGCCTCGCTGGTGCCCAGAAGCAGGCCCAAGATCAGACGAGGCATCTGGGTGAGGTAGAGGAGCAACTGAAGATCGCAAAAGAGTTGGTTACTAACCTGACAAGTAAGTTAGCTGCTGCTGAGGGGGCCAGAAATGCTATTGAATGGGCCAAAAACGAAGCTCTGAGGGCTAAGGCTGAGGCAAACTTTGGTAGGGATGAGGCCCAGGCTTTTAAGGAGGAAGCTGAGGAGGCAGCTTATGCCGCAGGGGTATCCGAGACGGAAGCTGCCTTCAAAGCTCAAGTCCCTGGGGTATGCAGGCATTACTGTTCACAGGTTTGGAGCGAGGCCCTTAAATAAGCCGGGATGGAGGCCTCGTCTGACCTGTGGAAGGCAGAGAGTGTGTACTACCCCGTGCCATCCGCGAGGCTGCCCCTGATAGCTCTGAGGTTGAGGTGGCCGTTGAGAAGGCTAGTGCTACTTCAGGGGAGGGAGCCTCGGTTGTTGGACTTGCTGTTAAAGGCCCAGACGAGGAAGTGCCCCAGGATGTTACAAATCCCTCCTCTGATTCCCAGGCCTCTTCTGCCAAGGAGGCAGCTATCCTAACCGTGCCTCTGCAGGCTATCCCTCTGAGTCAGAGCTCAGAGGATCCTGAGGCTGCCACAGACCAGCCACCCACTAGCGGGAGGAAGATTTGAGCGGGAGGAGTAGGCGCCCCTGTCTCACCTTGTTTTAGGCATTGCAAGGACATATCTGCCTTGTCTTTGCTTCTGTTTTACCGTTTACTTTGTTTTTGTCTTTTTTTTTTTTTTTTTTTTTTTAACATTGTAATGTGACTCCTGCCATATAACTTCTGTGGACTTAATGTAGCACGAGTCTTATTTCCTCTTATTCGTTGTGATTATTTACTTGTTTGTGTGTTATCCATTCTTTCTTTTTAATTGCATAATCCTAACTTCAATTGTATTTCGGCCATCCATGGCAGTAATTCACTCACCCCTTTAGGGGTGGGTTGGACTAGGACCAAGTCCACGACCCCCAAAACGCTTTAAGTGGTGCTCATAGGCTCAACCCTTTTTTTTTTCTTTAGGGGAGGCCGTTATCACGTGTAATGATTACAACAGCCATCGAAGTAACTAACTGAACTGAATTAGCCTGTTCGTAGGCTTCGCTTGATGCTTAGGTAGACCTTGTATGTCCCATGAATTAGGTAGGGTCTTGATTCTTCCTAACACAGGTCCCCTTTGAGGTGATCAGTTTCCCCATAGGCTTGAGTCCGAGGACCATGTAGGGCCTTGGTTCAGTCTAACACTTGGAGTCTTTTTTGAAGTAGTTAGTTTCCCTATAGGCTTGAGTCCGAGAACCATGCAAGGCCTTGGTTCAGTCTAACACTTAGAGTCTTTTTTTTGAAGTAGTTAGTTTCCCCATAGGATTGAGTCCGATGACCATGCAAGGCCTTGGTTCAGTTTAACACTTAATCTTCTTTTGAAGTAGTTAGTTTCCCAATAGGTTTGAGTCCGAGGACCATGCAAGGCCTTGGTTTAGTCTAACACTTAGAGTCTTTTTTTTTTTTTTTGAAGTAGTTAGTTTCCCCAAGGCTTGAGTCTGAGGAGCATGCAAGGTCTTGGTTCAGTCTAACACTTAGTCTTCTTTTTGAAGTAGTTAGTTTTCCCATAGGCTTGAGTCTGAGAACCATGCAAGGTCTTGGTTCAGTCTAACACTTAGTTTTCTTTTTTAAAGTAGTTAGTTTCCCCACAAGCTTGAGTCCGAGGACCATGCAAGGCCTTGGTTCAGTCTAACACTTAGAGTCTTTTCTTATGAAGTAGTTAGTTTCCCCATAGGCTTGAGTTCGAGGACCATGCAAGGCCTTGGTTCAGTCTAACACTTAGTTTTCCTTTTGAAGTAGTTAGTTTCCCCATAGGCTTGAGTTCGAGGACCATGCAAGGCCTTGGTTCAGTTTAACAGTTAGAGTCTTTTTTTTTTGAAGTAGTTAGTTTCCCCATAGGCTTGAGTCCGAGGACCATGCAAGGTCTTGGTTTAGTCTAACACTTAGTCTTTTTTTTGAAGTAGCTAGTTTCTCCATATACTTGAGTCCGAGGACCATGCAAGGTCTTGGTTTAGTCTAACACTTAGTCTTCTTTTGAAGTAGTTAGTTTCTCCATAGGCTTGAGTCCGAGGACCATGCAAGTCCTTGGTTCAGTCTAACACTTAGAGTTTTCTTTTGAAGTAGTTAGTTTCCCCATAGGCTTGAGTCCAAAGACTATGCAAGGCCTTGGTTCAGTCTAACACTTAGGCTGGCCGTCAAAACGCGAGATACATAATCATGATAGGCTTAAAATCTGAATCAAAAGAGACTTCTTCATTAATAATAATACCTTTTCAGGTTATTTACATTCCATGGACGAGGTACAATTTTTCATCTAGGTCTTCTAGGTAGTAAGCACCTATCCCCGCCACTGAGGTAATTCGATATGGCCCTTCCCAATTAGGCCCCAACTTTCCCCAGGATGTGTTCTTGGTAGCCCCCACGACTTTTCTCAGCACCAGGTCCCCCGATGCTAGTGGTCTGAGCTTTACATTGGCGTCATATCCCTACTTGAGCTTTTGTTGGTAATAGGCCAGCTGGATCATCGCTCGTTCCCTTCGTTCGTCAACCAGGTCTAGGCTCCTTCCTAGTAGTTCATCATTACCGCTTGGAGTAAAAGAACTAATCCTTAGTGTTGGGAGGTTTGCCTCTAGAGGGATCACAGCCTCGGCACCATAAGTCATGGCAAAAGGTGTTTCCCCTATTGACTGCCGTGGCGTAGTTCGATATGTCCAGAGAACGTAGGGCAGCTCCTCCACCCATCTCCCCTTGGCGTCATCCAGTTTCTTCTTAAGCCCATTGACGATGACCTTGTTAACAGCCTCTGCCTGTCCATTTTCCTGAAGGTAGGCTGGGGTTGAGTACCTGTTTGTGATCCTAAGTTCACAACAGTATCTTCTGAAAGCCTTGCTGTCGAATTAGAGTCCATTATCCGAAATTAGGGTATGAGGGACCCCAAATCGTGTGACGATGTTTCTCCAAAGGAATTTCTTTGCATCTGCATCCCTGATGTTGGCCAATGGCTCGACCTCGAACCACTTGGTGAAGTAGTTCGTGGCCACTAAGAGATACCTCTTATTCCCTGGCGCTTTGGGGAAAGGTCCTACAATGTCCAAGCCCCATTGGGCAAATGGCCATGGACTGGACAAAGGATTGAGGACTCCTCTAGGCTGATGAATATTCGGGGCAAACCTTTGACATTGGTCACACTTCTTGACATACTCCAGGGCCTCTTTCTACATTCCCAACCACCAGTATCTTTGTGTGACGGCTCGGTGGGATAGGGATCTTCCCCTTGTATGGCTCTCACATATTCCCTCGTGCAGCTCTTCGAGCAGTAATTCTGCTGCTTTAGGGTGGATGCACAGTAGGTATGGTCTAGAGTAGGAGCGCCTATACAACTTGTGGTCTTCGGACAACTAGAACTGAGAAGCATTCCTTTGTATCTTTTCTGCCTCTAACCTCTCCTCAGGCAAAACATCGTCCTTGAGGAATCTCACGATGGGGTCCATCTAGCTAGGTTCCATACTGACTTGATGGATGGGGATCGCGCCCTTTGCCACCCCACTCGCTCTCTTCAGATGCTCGACAAGTATGGTCCGTGGTAGATCTCCAGCCAAGGACGTGGCGAGTGTGGCCAACGAGTCTGCATGGGTGTTCCCGCTCTTGGGGACATGTGATAAGCTAAAAAGGGTGAAGGCTGACTGCAAGCATTTGACTAGGCTCAAGTATTCTTGCATTTTTACATCTTTATCTTCCAACTCTGCATTTACCTGGCCCACTACTAACCGAGAGTTCGAGAACACTTCTATTCCTTTCCCTCCCAATTTCTGCACCATAACCATCCCTTGAAGCAACGTTTCATATTCGGCTTCATTGTTCGTGGCTGATAATTCGAGCCTTAGGGATTTCTTTATGACAGACTTTTCGGGGGACAATAGGACTAGCCCCACTCTGGATCCTCTCTGGTTCGCGATGCCATCAACGTACATCTTCCAGCACGAGGGCCCTGGGATAGAGATTGCTCTAACTGATTTTCCATCCATGTCCCTCATCTCAGCTACCTCTTCCATGATTGGTTCGGTAAATTCAGCCACCAAGTCAGCTAAGACCTGGCCCTTTATGGAGGTCCGAGGCATGTACTTAATGTCAAAAGCCCCCAGGATTGTACTCCATTTGGCGATCCTTCCCATATAATCGGCAGCTCGAAGTACTGACTTCAAGGGTAGTTGGGTTAAAACGACCACCGTGTAAGCTGAAAATAATGGGGCAGCTTTCGCGTAGTGTGGACCACGGCAAGTATGACTTTCTCCAAAGGTAAGTACTTGACCTCGGCTTCGTGCAGCGACTTGCTAACATAATAGACTGGTTTTTGAATGCCATTGTCATCCCGTATTAGCACCAAGCTCACAGCGTGGAACGCCACGGCAATGTATGCATATAGGACCTCATTGGCCTCCAGATTAGACATGATGGGTGGCCGGGCTAGGTACTCTTTGAGTTGCTGGAAGGCCAAGGCACATTCTTTGGACCACTCAAATCCTTTCCACTTGTTGATCAGGAGATAGAAGGGTCTGCACCTATCAGCCGACTTGGAAATGAATTGATTCAGAGCCGCAATCATTCCAGTGAGCTTCTGGATCTCTTTAGGGTTTTGCGGAGGCTTTAGGTTATGGATAACCCTGATTTGGTCGGGATCAACCTCAATCCCCCGATGGGTAATGATGTAGCCTAAGAACCTGCCAGATCCCACGCCAAACGAGCACTTGGAAGCGTTTAGGCGTAGCCTGTGCCTTCTTAGGATGTCGAATATACAGCCGAGGTCCCCCAAATGCTCGGACACCAGTTTGCTCTTCACCACCATATCGTTAACATAGATCTCGATGTTTTTGCCCAACAACGGTTCGAACATTCTCATCATCATCCTCTGATAAGTAGATCCAGCATTTTTCAGGCCAAATGGCATTACCTTGTACTGGTAGTTCCCAATGGGTGTCACGAAGGCTGTCTTCTCTTGATCCTCCAAGGCTAATAGGATCTGATGATAGCCCTGAAAGGCATCTAAGAAGCTCATCCGAGGATGGCCTGCGGTCGCATCTACCAGCTGGTCTATCCGTGGCATTGGGAAGGGTCCTTCGAGCATGCTTTATTCAGGTCCGTGAAATCTACACAAACCCTCCATTTCCCAATTTTCTTCTTGACCACTACAGTGTTGGCCAACCATTCGGGGTAAAAAACTTCTTTGATAGCCCCTGCGCGCTTAAGCTTATTGACTTCTTCCCTAATTGCATCAGCATGCTCTTTTGACGGGCGCCGGGGTGGCTGCTTCTTGGGGATCACAAATGGGTTAACGTTAAGGTGGTGACAGATGAAGGATGGATCAATCCCTAGGGCATTGCAGGGGTCCTATATGAATACGTCAAGGTTCCTCTTGAGGAACTCAAGTAACTCCTCATTCTCTCGGGGAGGCAGTTGGGCTCCGACCTAAAAGAACTTCTTCGTGTTGTCGTCGGTGACTACTTTCTCTAGGTCTTCATATTTTTCTCCCTCGGCGGCCGTATCAGTTGGCACCACCGAGGTCCTTAATTGCTATAAGCTTTTGGTCGCGGCGGCTGAGGACTCTGAATCTTGCCGACATGTAATGGCTGCCACCATACATCGCCTTGTCGTGGACTGGCAACCCCAGATCTCGAGGATTCGGCCCCCTAACAGGAATTTTGCCTTCTGGTGCAAGGAAGAGGCAACGCCCCCCAAGGTGTGGATCCAAGGCCTTCCTATAATGGCAGAGTAGGGGGAGTACGTGTCCACCACTATAAAGTTCACCTCCACTACTTCCGGGCCAGTTTGGATGGGCAGCCTGATCATGCCCTTCGGGATGACTAGCTTCCCATCAAAGCTCATCAAGGGAGAGCTATAGGGCGTTAGGTCTTCCGGCTTTAGCCCTAGCCCTTTATAAAGGTCGGGGTACATGACCTCAGCCGTGCTGCCACCATCCACCATCCACCATCACCCTTTTTACATCGTAGTCCCAAATTTTGAGGGTGATCACCAAAGCATCGTCATGGGGTTGGGTGGTCCCGTCTTTGTCCTCCTCGGAAAAGTTTAGGGTCGGGTGAAAGCCTCTCCTAGCCCTCTTCGGCTCGGACTGGGACTCCTTGGTGGGCACCTGGGTCATAGACAACACTCGCGAGGGATGCGTGCCTGTTCTTCTTGGCACAGCCAGGATTACATTAATCGTACTAGCGGGTTGCCTCTTGGCGGTGTCCCTCCGTGGCTTCTAGTAGGTCTGGCCCTGATGGTTGCTGGAATGGTGCAGGAGGTGCTTCAACTTGCCCTCCCGGACTAGCTGGTCCAGGTAGTTCCAGAGGTTCCTACAGTCCTCTGAGGCATGTCCGTGGTCCTAGTGGTATTGGCAGTAACGGTCCTAGTTGCAACTCTTAGGATCCCCCGACATCTTATTCGGCCATTTGAAGTATGGTTTGTTCTTGATCTTTTCCAGCACCCTGTGTACTGGTTCTCGGAACACGGCGCCGACAGTCTGGGCATTTGTCGCTCCAGATTGTCCCATGAAATCTCTCTTCGGACGGGCATTGCTATACCGGTCTGACCTGAAATCCCTCATCTCCTGAGGGATAACCTTCTCCTTCCCTTTGCCCTGTAGCAGATCTTCCTCTACCCGCTTATATTTATTAATCCGATCCATCAGCTGCCCCACGCTAGTGGCGGGCTTACCGGTTAAGGATTTCCTTAGGCCATGCCCCATTAGTAGTCCGTTCTTGAATGTATTGATGGCAACATCGTCGTACTTGTCGTCCAACTCATTATAAATCTCCCAATACCTGTCCGAATAAGCCTTGAGAGTCTCCCCGTCACGCATGGACAGGGACAGTAACGCGCTCATGGGCCAAGGAGGTCTGCTATTCGTAACAAATGGGAATCAAGGGCTTGGGTCAGCTGTCTGTACGAGTCAGCTGGATGGGAAGACTTTGCACATCAGCGCCTCGTTCTTAAAGTGAACAGCCATCCTCTGGTTGAACTAGCTCACATGCTCGACGGGGTCTATTTTGCCGTTGTAAACGATGAAGGTTGGCTGCTGGAATCGTCGAAGGAGCATTGCCTCTTCTATATGACGCGTAAAGGGTGACCTGGAGAGCCGGTCCAGTGCCCTGCTCATGGCGTCACTTCCTAAGCCCCTAGAAGTTGGGCTGTTACGTTTACGCCTTTCGTAGCGCTCCTCCTCGTGAGAGAAAGTCTTGCTCAGGGATGTTCTTGACCTTTGCCTGTAGTTGTTATCACTTTCATTGTTAGAGGGCAAGTTAGGGCTGGATTTGGACCGTCTTCACCGTGCATGGCGCAGCTTTCTCTTCAAATCATCTATCTTGCGTTGCATGGCCACCTTATTATCCTGTCTCTGGGATGTGTGGCTCTTAGCCTCTTCCGATTGTGTGGCCTGGCCATTATTGTGCCTCTGGGGCACGTGGCCACCTCTGCGGGTGTGGCTTTCACTAGTTTGTGAGGTATGCACGCTTCCCTCTTGAAATCGTCCGTTCTCCTCGTTTTGACTGCGCCCGGGGTCGCCATAGTTACCTTAATGCTGGGATTTAGCCGGTTCAAGTCGATGGGAACTCCTTTGGTGAGGGCCTGATCCTACCATGCTTGGCTGTTGTCCTTACTAACGCACGAGTTTCTTCCCACAGACAGCGCCAATTGTAAGGACCGGGTTTGAACATTTCTTGCGTAGTTGAGAGAGTAGGCCCAAGTCCAGCTAGCCCTGTAATGAATTTATAGAGAGCGGGATCAAGAACTAGGCCCTAGTGAGGGATGCAACGGCCATGCGTGGTTGCTCGTGGATTTAAACAGTATGAACGTGGATTAAAATGAACAATGATGCTCCTTGGCCCTTCTCTCGGGAGTTTGCAGTTCTTATTACTTCTTTTGTGATTGGTTACAAGGGATTCCGGGAGAATTCAGGTTGCTACAGTGCTCTTTCCTCCAGCTTCCCCCCCCCCACTTTCAAGAGGGATTCCCTCCATTATATACTCTTCTCTCAATTGATCCTAACCCTACACTTATTGAGCAACCAGGCCACTACTTGAGTGCCTGTCCCATCAACCGCCTTCTCATTCCTCCTGTGGGTTACAGCAACCAAGGCAGCATTGTTCTGGAGTCCCCTCCTCATTAATGTGGCCGGGGACGTTAGTTGTGGGCATTTAATGTGGAGGTGACAGTTCATCCTGGAATTGCTCCTCCACCATGCTTCCATTGTTGACGCGTGATACTTGCTCTTTTCTCTTTGGATATTCAGGAAGACTCCCCTTGATGGTGTGTTGCCTGTTCACTTTATGGTCTCGGCTGTCTAAGGACAGAGTCGTCCTCGGCATTGTTTCTTGGGCACCTGGGCTTCTTACATTCATCCTCGGACCCTAGATACATCCTCGGCATGGGCCTTCGGGCCTGGTTCGAAGTGGGCGGGGGTTGTCTGACTCCCTGGCCCCACAGTGATAATATAATATATTGTAATTAGCAATTAGTAAAAATAGTCTTAAATGATGGTGCAAATTAAAGTGACATTACATTAATAAAAAAAAATTAAATAGCAATTATGAAGTTATGAAATAATTGAAATTATAAATTTAGTGTTAGGACATATATGTTTTCACTTGTTAAGAACATATGTCACTTATTCATGTAAGTTGGCTAATCTTTTGACAAAACGCACTCTACTTGTAATTGGGTAGTTCTAGGTGTTTTTAATACTTCAAAAAATAAGGTTTCAAGGTCAAGTGTTGAAGTTATCAAGTTTGTCCAAGAAAAAGAAAGCTGAAGTGCAATTTCATTAAAGCTCGACACCTGCTCGACAGCTACCTCGACACCTGCTATCTATCGAGATTTAAAAACTTAGATTTCCAATCTGATTTTCTTGGGATCCGTGAATATGTTTTTGGGCCTTCTTTTCTTCTAACCCTAAACATATAAAAGGATTATTTTAAGAGCCGTCAAGTGTGACACAAGTTACAAAATCATTGAGCAATCCCTGTTCAAGCAAATTGTGATCAAAAGACGAAATTCTTGACCTAGTTCATCTTCCTTCAAGAAGTTGCTGTGTATTTGCACCGTAGGGTTTTGTAACCAAGCATCTTCCTGCTATTCATCATAAAGGATGAACTGAAGAACTTTGCAACCAACCTTTCTTCCTTAGTTGGTGTTCTGAAGTCGCGTACTGGGATCCGCGCATTGGTTTGTCATGTACTTGGGAGCCGTGCATCAAAGGTGGGAACTGTCGCTATAGATCAAGTCCAATTGGGTATTGGGATAAGGGTTCAACTGTAGGTTGGTAAGGTACTTGAGATTCCTTTACTTGTAACCGCTTGATTTGATAATAGTGGAGTTTCGGGAGTGGTGACCTCAAAATCACCCGGTGGGGTTTTTGCTGCGAGATTTTTCCCCATTCGTAAACAAATCACCGTGTTATTTAATTTCCGTTACATATTTAGTTTTTGGTGATTTGTTTGTGATTCCAAGAAATTGCATGATTAATTGATTAATTAATAACTTGTGACTAATTAATTAATTAGAGTTAATCACAAAGGGTCATTTAGATTGTGGCCTATCAAGTGGTATCAGAGCAGACACACTCTGATTAGGGTTTAATCTTTGCTGTGTTGATCCATTGACCCCTGCTTGTCATGGATAGAGGACAATCTTTAATTATACCTCCTTTATTTGATGGCACTAATTATGCATATTGAAAAGTACGCATGAGAGCTTTCTTGCAGTTTTTAGATGAAAAGGTGTGGCAAGCTGTAGAGATTAGTTGGACTAAGCCAAAAGAAGAACCAGTCGATTAGGATGATGCTAAGATCAAAGCGGCAAACTTCAACAGCAGAGCGTTAAATGCCCTATTTAGCGCAGTCACCAATGAGGAGTTCAAAAAAATATCCTCAACTGAAACTGCTAAGGAGGCTTGGTCCATCCTCCAGACAACCTCTGAAGGAACAAAGGCTGTCAAAGATTCAAAGTTTCAGAGGCTCACCACTAGCTTTGAAGAAATTAAGATGGAGGAGGATGAGTCATTTGATGAGTTCTATGCCAAGCTCAAGGACATAGTGAACTCAGCCTTCAATCTTGGGGAAACCATCCCTGAACCCAAGATTGTAAGGAAGGTGCTCAAATCTCTACCTGAGAGATTCCATGCCAAGATTACGGTGATAGAGGAATCAAAGGACATTGACAAGATTCCTTTGACTGAGCTGGTTGAAAACTTGCAAACCTATGAGATAGGGTTATCTAGGATTGGCAAGTCAAGTAAAGGCAAAAGCATGGCCTTGAAGGCAAAGAGCAGTGATACAGATGAGTCTTTCAATGATGAAGATTCCAAGATGAAGTCCTACATCACCCGGCAGTTCAAGAAGTTTATGAAGAATGCCAATGGAAGGAGCTTCGACAAGGACCACAGGCAGTTCAGTTCTTCTCAATTTAAAAGCCAAGACAAAGGGAAGAAGGATGCTAAGGATGGCGGTCAGTACACTGTTCCTGTAGGACCAAAGTGCTTTGGGTGTCATGGATTCGGACACATGAAACATGAGTGTCCTACATATCTCAAGAGCATTGGGAAAAGCAAGGCACTTGCTACAACTCTAAGTGACACTAAGCCTGAAGATGATTCCGACAATGAGGATGACGGAATCTTAAATGCCTTCACTGCCACAGTCAATCCTACTGAAGGGATTGTTGAAGAAGTGGATGAAGAAGAAGAACTGGTGGAGTCAAAATTTGAGAAGATGGATGATCAAGATGATATCCATTCGGCCTATGAGAAGCTGTATAAGCTCTCTGAAAAGCATGAGAAATTATATAGGCTGGCCACCAAGAAGCTCAGTGATGTGGAACTTGAACGTGAAGAGTTGTCCACAAAGTTTGATAAGGCGAATCAAACTATTGGAGCATTGAGATTTGAAAACAACTTTTTGACTGAGAAGACCAAGAAGCTTGAAGCGGAGCTGGTTCAAGTAAGACCTCAACTGGAGAGGACTTCAAATGCAAAGCTTGATGAGATGCTTAGCAATTAGAAACCTGCTTCGGATCGAACTGGTTTCGGGTATGGTCTCTCTTTCTCTAATACTACTTCTACTAGCAATACTGTTTTTGTTCCTCCTGCTCATAACACTGAAATTGAGAATATTGATGTTAAAACTGAATTAGCTAGTGAGAACTTAGACAAGGGTAAATCTATTTTAGGAGCACCCCCTAAGCAAGATAAGAAAAATGTTCAAAACCCTAGGGCTAAGAAGGCTAACTCTCAAAAGCCTAAACAAAAGAAGCAGCATCTTTGTCATCATTGTGGAGTTGCCGGTCACACTAGACCAAATTGCTATAAGTGGTTAGCCACTCAACAGAGCAATGGCATGATAGTATCTGGAAGCCAAAATTAGCTTCAATCCTCTCTTGCTCCTCTTGGAGATCTTCTGAAAGCCCTCATGTTCCTTTCGAACTTGAACGGTTTAAATTCTTCTCCCTCACCGCCAGTTCACGGATTCAATCAAAGGAAAGGCTCTTCCAAGGTGTGGAAGAAAAAGGACTTTAAGTGATTTCATCACTTTCTTTTCCCTTCTTGTTTTTCTGTTTGTTGCATTGCTTGTGTGTTTTGTTTTTTTGCTGAGTCAGTCTAGTTTTTACTTTGCTTTGTTAACATGTTTTGTGTGTTTACTTTCAGTTTTGTTTATTTTGTTTTTAAAAAAAAAATTAAAAATCAGAAAAATACAAAAACAGTATGTGTTATGTGTACTTTGGTACTTGTGTACCTTGGATGGCCAATGAAACAAAGTTTTCTAAATTTTGTATCTCTTGTAACTTAGATGAGCATCTCTATGCACAACTAAGCAAGTGAGCTTTGTGGCTCTTGTTTGTGATGAGTAAGATTAGGTTATCTCTTAAAGCTTAACACTCATATCACTCTTTTTGACGGGTAGGACTAGAAAATCCTAAGAGAAAGGCATAAATAACCATCTCACCACTGTTGCCCGCCAATCATAATATGACACCTGTATGCTTCGGCATAGTAAAAGTGCAGTGTCAAAGACATTCGTATGCTTTGACATAGCAAAAGTGCGATGTCAAATGCTTAACATCTTGGATATTTCTTTTCTCTCTTATATATGCCCATGTATGATATGCTAAAATAAAAGAAAACATGCAAAGAAAATAAAAAGCAAAAAGATTAAAAATGCTTTAAACATGGTTGCAAGCGTGTATTCTAAGAGATGTGGGAGTTATAGGATGTACCTCGAAGGTGATATTCCCCATCAAACAGTTATGATTGTGTGTGAGTTAAAGTTATTTTCTCATATCTCAGATCGTCATACCATGTATACACATATGCAATCTTGCGATTTTTTTCACACACAACACGCAATATTCTTTGCTACTTTTGATACATGTGCACGTACAATGTGATTTTGCCATCACAAAGGTTTTACATGTGCTAATGTATGCTCACTAAACTGTCATAACTTATTTTTGCAAAATAAAATTGGTTAGACTTGTTTAGTGTGTGTGTGTGTGTGTGTGTGTGTTTTAGAGGTTCCATATGCTTAAATTTTTGTTGAGAGATGTTTTTGAGAGCTTTATATGTTGAGTGGATCTTTGGTTGAGATGTGTGTTGGATTGCATTCATGTCTGTGTTTTTCTCTTCTCAAAAAACTGATTTTTACTGCTGGCTCGACACCTCCTCGATACCTAGTCATCTGTCGAGCTTCTCTAGCCATTTCTTATCGCATCCTCGACACCTCTTCGACACCTGATGGATCGATCGAGAATGTTTCTGTCCCCTTGATAGATTCTCAACACCTTGTGGATCGATCGAGAAATCTTCTGTCTCCTCGATACCTTCTTGACACCTATGCGATCGATCGAGCATCTTTTATCTGAAATCCATCTTGCATCTCGATACCTCTCAATACCTTCATCTGTTGACGGCAATTTCCTCGATACCTTCCTCGACAGCTTCCTCGATACCTCTCGACACCTCAGCTATCGAGATTTACTGAGGTGCCTATTTAAGGATCTGTCGCGATTTTCTCTCATTCTCACTCGATCTCTCTCGATCTCTCCGTGGCTTTTCATCTCCTTTTCACACTTCTCTCACTCAAATCTTCCAACCCACTTGGATCTTGATCATTCCTTGTTTAAATCACTTGGTAAGATCACTTTTCTCTTCCTTTTTCATGCATTGCATGTTTTAAAACCTAGGTTTTGGGATTTTCTTTTTTAATTTTTGGGGTTTTTCAAAATTAATGAGTGTTTCTTGAAATTTTGGGTTGGGTTTTCACTTAAATGCTTTTAAAATTTCATACATTGCATTTCATGTGCATTATAATGATATTTACATGCATTTAGATGTGTGCTATATGCTGTGTGCTGATAGGATTGGATTGGGCTGAGCCCATGATGAAATTTTTGCTTTGCATGTCACATGCTCATGCATTCTCATGCATACGTACTTGTTGTTCAATATATTTGTCATATTTGAACTGTCTTGGGAACTTTTCTGAGTGTTTTCCTCTCTCTCCCTCTCATTCTTTTACGTTAGTAGTGTCTATGACACCCAAACGTAAATCCACTCCTGCTCGGAACCCTCTGTGTTCTGGAGCTTCTACTTCTTCTGATTCTGCTCCCCTTAACCTTCGGTTCCGTGATGGAGATGCCCATAAGGCATTTTCAGAGAACTTTTCAAGACGAGGTGTTCATTCGGAACGCCAAGTCATTCTGGCGGACTTCGCCGATACTGACCTTCCCTTTGTCATTCACAGTAGGGGATGGGGGTCATTGTGTGACATCCCGGTCACTTACCCTCTCGTGCTAATACAAGAGTTCTACTTCAACATGCAAAGGATAGATCGTTCAGTACCTCTCTTTTTCACTCGCGTTCGAGGTACACGCATCCCTGTCACACCGCAGCTAGTTGCGGATGTGCTTAAGGTTCCTAGGATAGAGTTTCCTGACTATCCTTCTTGTGAGTGTCTGAGGACTGTGTCTAAAGACGAGCTCATCTCTGCCTTCTGTCAGTGCCCTGCTGATTGGGGTGAGCATCAGTTCACATCATGTAGGCCTTTTGCTAAAGGTCCTAGATTTATCAACATGGTGATGACTTTTGTTCTCCATCCTCTTTCTCACTATAACTCTATCACAGAGCCTCGTGCTCGATTTTTGCTATCACTTCTAGAGCATCTTACCATAGAATTTCCCTCTCACTTCATCCTGTCTATCATAGATGTTTATCTTGATTCGGCATCCCGTGATAAGCTCATCTTTCCTTCCGCTATCACGAGGATCCTACGCCATTTTTCCATTCCCTTTCCTATGTCCGACCATTTCACACACATATCTGCCATAGATGCCGCTACCGTAAAACGTAGTGAGGCACAGTTCAGGTCGAGACAGTCGGATGCCACTCCTCCCTCCCGTTCGACTCCATCCAGATCATCTCCATCTACATTTGCTCCTTCTTCCTCTTCAAGCGATGTATCTCTGGGAGATATTATGGCGCAGCTGCAGCGCATGGACACTCGCCTTGATACACTCTCTGCTGAGTTGTATCAGGTGAATGTTCATGTTGGTCGTATTGCACGACGGCAGGCAACCATGGGTGGATTTGCTCCAGAGGCTACTCTTTCACCACCTACTCCAGCAGCTTCAGATTCTGAGGATGATGATGATGATGGGGATGCTAGCTCTGCCGATGAGATATCTACATGACACTCTACCCTTTGTCACTCGTGACAAAAAAGGGAAGTAGTTTTGGGATATGAGAGTAGTCATCTTAGGGGGAGAGTTAGTATAGGACATTTTTGATAGGGGGAGTGTTGACTTTTCTGAGGGATGTAGTGAGGCTTTATATGTATCTTTTCTTTTCTTACCTTTTAGATACACTGATCATGTACATGAGGTCCTTTGACCATTTTACATACATTGTACTCATTTTCTATATATATGGATGTATGTTTCTTTCACATCTCTCTTCATGTGTTGTTTCTTTTCTATCTTTATACACATGTTCTTTATACTTGTATGCAATCTATTTATTTCTGTTTTACACAAGATGCCTTGATGAGTTTTGTTTAAAGTGTTTCAGAAATACAGGTTGTTAAAGTCTACTTGCCATAAACTCTCTTCTTGTAAAGTTTTTCAAGAGTTTGTGTTAGGATAGATTTTATTGTATTCAAACAAGTGAATATGAGTTGAGTGATTTCTGACTTCTCTCATATGTTCATTTGTTTGTTGTGGTTTTGTCATGGATTGCCAAAGGGAGAGATTGTTAGGACATATATGTTTTCACTTGTTAAGAACATATGTCACTTATTCATGTAAGTTGGCTAATCTTTTGACAAAACGCACTCTACTTGTAATTGGGTAGTTCTAGATGTTTTTAATACTTCAAGAAACAAGGTTTCAAGGTCAAGTGTTGAAGTCATCAAGTCTGTCCAAGAAAAAGCAAGCTGAAGTGCAATTTCATTAAAGCTCGATACCTGCTCGACAGCTACCTCGACACCTGCTATCTGTCGAGATTTAAAAACTCAGATTTCCAATTTGATTTTCTTGGGATCCGTGAATATGTTTTTGGGCCTTCTTTTCTTCTAATCCTAAACATATAAAAGGATTATTTTAAGAGCCATCAAGTGTGACACAAGTTGCAAAATCATTGAGCAATCCCTGTTCAAGCAAATTATGATCAAAAGACAAAGTTCTTGACCTAGTTCATCTTCCTTTAAGAAGTTGCTGTGTATTTGCATCGTAGAGTTTTGTAACCAAGCATCTTCCTGCTATTCATCATAAAGGATGAATTGAAGAACTTTACAGCCAACCTTTCTTCCTTAGTTGGTGTTCTGAAGTCGCGTACTAGGATTCGCACATTGGTTAGTCACGTACTTGGGAGCCGTGCATCAAAGGTGGGAACTGTCGCTACAGATGAAGTCCAATTGGGTATTGGGGTAAAGGTTCAACTGTAGGTTGGTAAGGTACTTGGGATTCCTTTACTTGTAACCGCTTGATTTGATAATAGTGGAGTTTCAAGAGTGGTGACCTGAAAATCACCCGGTGGGGTTTTTGCCGCGAGATTTTTCCCCATTCGTAAACAAATCACCGTGTTATTTAATTTCCGCTGCATATTTAGTTTTTGGTGATTTGTTTGTGCTTCCACGAAATTGCATGATGAATTGATTAATTAATAACTTGGCTAATTAATTAATTAGAGTTAATCACAAGGGGTCATTCAAATTGTGGCCTATCAAAAGGTATACTTTCAAGACTAATGTCCACCTAATCTCTTTCCAAAGATTTATTCTTATAAGCCAAGCAATTGGGTGCGTGAAAATTCTGCTACTGTCGGTGGTAATGATGAGTTTCACAGTTTGTTACAATTAAAGGTGGTCACTGACAGCTGTTCAAAAGGGTATGGGTGCTTGATTTCTAGCAAAGAGAGGAGTGGATTGGGAGAGTTTATTTCTTGAGGTCAAATTGAAGAGAAAGAGAATGAGCTGTTGGATTTCTTCAGTCCATGTAAAATTTTAATGCAGTTTAGTGTCTTTGGCTAAGTGCCACATGTCTTCATATTAAAAGGGGAACCTAAGGTACTGTACCTAAGTTTTATCAAATTAAATACTATCTATTTTGACTTTCTATATATATATATATATATATATATATATATAGTTTGGGAAAATTGCTTTTTGTGATGTAAAATTGCTAATTAAGTTTTTGTATTTTGGTTTTATTTACGTCTCTTTCACAAGTTGTTAGGAAGATTTTTTCAATAATTATTCAGCACACTCAAAACAATTATTTTTGGTGAAATAGTTTATTGCTTCAATTGAGTTGGACTTCCACATACCTAGTGTGGAAGACCAAGATGGGGAACGGTGTACCTGTGAGAGACGCATTACCACGATAGCTAAACAATATTTTCAAGGCCTATTTACTACAACCAACCCAGTGAACATGGAGACCATTCTAGACTTAGTAGAAAGAGTGGTCACACGAACAATGAACAATTACCTGCTTGAGCCATACACACCTAAGGAAGTTAGGCTAGCACTTTTCCAGATGCACCCTTCCAAGTCTCCTGGCCCTGATGGTATGTCTCATTTCCTTTTTCATAAATATTGGCATATAGTTGGGCATGATATTAGTGAAGCTGTCATTTCAGTATTACACTCCAGTCATATGCATTATAAGATGAACTATACTCATATTGTGCTCATCCCAAAGAAACAGGACCCTAAGACAATGGCAGACTACAGACCCATCAGTCTTGGGAACGTGATATCCAGAATCTTATCTAAGATGTTAGCTAATCGGTTGAAGATTGTGTTGCCTAGTGTTAGATCAGATGCACAGAGTGCCTTTGTCCCTGAAAGGCTTGTCACAAATAATACAACAGTAGCATATGAGCAACTACACAAGATGAGGAATAAAAGAAAAAGGAAGAACGGGCATATGGCAATTAAACTGGATATTAGCAAGGCATACGACTGGGTGAAGTGGACGTTCTTGCCCATGATAATGCTAAAGATTGGGTTGGACCCAAGATGGGTTCATATGGCCATAGAGATATTTAGTTTAGCTTCCTTCTCAGTATTGATTAATGGGGAGCCCAAAGGTATATCAAACCATCAAGGGGAATCAAACAGGGAGACCCAGTCTCTTCATACTTGTTTTTACTGTGTGCAAAGGGGTTGTCTGCCCTATTACAGAAAGCGGAAGCAAACCACAACATAAAAGGCATTATGACCAGCCAACAAGGAGTGTGCATATCTCATCTCTTGTTTGCGGATGACAGCTTGCTATTTTGCTGAGCAACTGTGGAAGAGTGCCAAAACCTACTTACCCTTTTGGAGAAATATGAAGCTGCATCAGTTCAAGCCATAAACAGGCAAAAAACTTCTCTTTTCTTCAGCAAGAATACCAGACAGGATGTAAGAAATGCTATCCAATAGATGCTAGGGGAAAGAGTTATGCATGATTGTGAATGCTACCTAGGCTTGCCCATGACATGTAGCAAATCCAAGGTTAATACATTCAAGGAGATCCACGAGAAAATATCCAAGCGTGTAATGGGGTGGAAGGAGAAGTTCATTTCCAAGGCAGGGTGAGATGTACTTATTAAGATGATGGCTTAAGCCATTCCCACATACTCTATGAGTGTGTTTAGGCTGCCTAAATCTATTTGTGATGGCATCAACTCCCTTTTGGCAAAATACTGGTGGGGTCAGGAACATGAAGGATTAACTGGACTAAACTATGCACCCATAAACGTAACGGAGGAATGGGGTTTCAGGATCTAAATGCCATTAACCTGGCAATGCTTGCAAAGCAGGCCTGGAGGTTAATCCATAATACACACTCCATTATTTACAAAGTATATAAGGCACGGTATTTCCCTTGAAGCTCATTCCTAGAAGTGGAACTAGGCCTCAACCCTTCCTTTGTATGGAGATCACTACTGGTGGCAAAGGATATCATCATGGAGGGGTCAAGATGGCAAGTGAGGGATGGACGCATGATTGAAGTTTCCACACATGTCTGGCTACCCCATGCTCCTATCTTCTTACAGGAACCAACATTGAATATGTGAGTCTGCGAACTCATAGACGAGGATACAAGGTAGTGGGATCAGGGAAAGGTGCTGGCTACTTTTGCACAGAAGACATGCGAGGAGATATTGGTGATGTCGCTGAACAATGTAAACTCTAGGGATGTGCTAGTGTGGAAGGAAAACAGAGCCAAGAAATTCACAGTGTGCATTGCATACCGTATAGTTGTCCACTTAAAAAACCTTAGTTACACGAAGCACTCCTCGACTCAATGCCACCGACCAATCTAGGGGAAGATTTGGAGGCTCAATGTGCCTCCAAAGGTACGAACCTTTATATGGAGGGCTTGCTCTAACTTTCTACCGACTAAAGAGAACCTAATTAAGAGACGAGTAAAAGTGGAGGCCAAATGTGAAATTTGCTGTGAAAAATCGAAAACAGCTAGCCATGTGCTCTGGGAGTGTGCCTTTGTGAGGAATGTGTGGAGTTTGTCCCACGGAAGAACCATAAAGTTCAGAAATGAAGTCATAGACCTCTTTCTACTATTTGAAAAAATGAGAAGAAAACTGGACTAGCTAGAGTTGGAAAGGTGGGCAACAATGGCTTGGGCAATATGGAACACTAGAAACAAATTTTACTTTGATCACATTTAGGTTCATCCCTAGATTATATTTGATGGAGGAATTGCATTCCTGGATGGGTACCAAAGGTTTAATGTTAGCTAATGTTTAGTGGGAAGTCAGTGCTTAAATTCTTTTATGGGCTGTTTGGATCCCATGGATTTGGATTTAAGGGAGCCTAAATCCAAATCCTTTGTTTGGGTAAGTTAAAAGAAATGGATTTGGATTTGGTCCCAAATCCAATTAGAATTTGATAAGTTTAAATCTATGGATTTCAAATACCCATAGACATGGTGGAATTTGAATTCTCTCATGCACTGTGCTCTATTTCTCTTTCAGCTAGCTTATCTCTGTGTTTCTCTTCCTAGCTGCAACTCACAAGCTCTTCTTCCATCTCTCTTGGCAACTTTAGGTTTGTTTCTAAACGGTTTTAGACCCCTTAAAACACAACCAGATTGAGTAGCCTAGTTAATTAGCCAAGTTGTTACTTAGTCAAATTATACAATTCTAGGTTAAAACAATCAAACAATCATATCAAGAATATAAAGCAGCGGAAAAGTAAATAACATAAGATATGATCACCCAGGAAACCACACGGTAAAAATCTGGGGAGGATTTGACCTAGCTATCCTCAAGGTAAACTTGAATCCACTATGCGAAAGAATCGAAGTTCATACAGAAGGACTACAAGCTCCCTGCTTGACTTCCTAATGCTAACCACCAGTAGAACTTACTGACACGACCACGTGCAAACTCCGAATTCATAGACTCCTTCTTTTTTGGATTCTCCAATCAGCTACAAGCACCCACGTTTGATATTCTTTAAGCTTCAATGGTAGAAACCGAGTTGATGATCAAGATGTTGAAGTAATCTCTACCTTGAAAACCCTAAGCTTTGTGTAAAGGCAAACTCCTCTAGATCTCATAAGAGATTTACACAAAACAGAAAAGTATGAGCAACAACTCAACTGGAGCAACTCAAAAAACGTGGCTAGGGTTTTTCTTTATATACCTAGGGTAAAAACAGAAAACCCAAAACGTTTAATGAGTTAGGGCTGAGCTAGAATTTTCTGCAGAAAAACATTCTGCCCGAGATTCGATCGATCGAGCCAGGCCAAAATGCACCAATGCATCTTGCAGCCACTCGATTCCAATTTTCCATGAAAGACCAACTTTGAGCAAGACTAAATAACCTGTTTTGATCATGGTTTGCCAACAATACAAATTAGAGTTCTAAATACATAAATTCCTAAATCTTTAGAACTTAACAGTTTCTTAACTCTTATCTTCCTTTTTAACCTCTCTAATTCTCTCTTTCTACTAAATCTAAATCTACAAAGGCTGTGGGTTTTTCCAGTGGGTTTTATTTGATTTTTTGTGGGTTTGTTTGGGTTTCATTTAATTTGTTTGTGGGTTTTGTTTGATTTGTTTGTGCATCTTGTTTTATGGCATTTTCAATGATTTGTTTTGGGTTTGTCTTTATTTTCTATTTGTATTTTTGATTGTGAGTTTGTAATGCAAATTATATGTTTGATTAAATGCATCTAAGAATTGTCTATGAGTTGTATAGGTAGTACTTTTACTTTGTTTACGTCCAAAGGGTAGTAGCTCCAGCTACTGGGTTCACACGACTTTGTTGGATGCTCATATTTGGTATTAGTTTAAAACCATGTTATCATTCTTGTCATTCCTGTTGGTGGCAGGCATCGCAAATAGAAAGCGGGTTTTTAAAGCAACTAAATTACAACCCTTTTCTTCTGCAAGATAACCTTATGAACAAGTAGGACTTCAATTGCTGTAAGCTAAAATTTTGTTTTCCCACATATAATAGGAATATAGATGCAAAACATGTAAGGTAAACTACCGAGAAACAAAATTACATACTCTCTTGTCAGAATTTATATGATGCAATTCAAGACCATTGGCTGAAATGGCTTTGGTTTGCAAGAAAATTTGCATGCTACCTTCCACATCAGTGCCTTAATACTTTTCTTTTTACCTCAAATTGTAATCCAGTCCTACAATTTCCTTTTCTTTTCTTTTCTTTTTTGTGCATTTTGTTTCATAGTATTTTCAATGATTTGTTTTAGGTTTGTATTTATTTTATATTTCGTTTGTGAGTTTGTAATGCAAATTACATGTTTGATTAAATACTTCTATGAGTTGTGTAGGTAGTACTTTTACTCTGTTATGTCCAAAGGTTAAGTGGCTGGAGCTACTGCGTTCACACGGCTTTGTTGGATGTTCATATTTGGTAGTAGTTTAAAACCATGTTCATATTCTTAGCTTGGGTGGGTTTCTTGTCTGTTATAGCTTTCAAATTTGTGATGTGTTACAGAGGCTCCTTGTGGAAGTGCAATTGAAAAGTTCAAATCTTTTTCCATCAATGCAATTTTAGATTATGGGCTACTAACAAGCGTTTGAATTTTAATGAGACTAGTCAGTGAAAAAGGATTTGTGAATATCACATTAGGTCAATTAGCAATTCACTGAAATCTCAAATAGTTTGGTAGTCTAGATTCTAGACTAATATAAAAACAAAACTATTAGTGGGAATTGAATTTTTGGCTTTATTTTTACTTTTCGAATTCTTACTGCAGAGTTGTTATTTCTCTTAGCGAGAAAGTATTGATTCATTTAGTACCCCCTATTCAAGTTAGTGAGTTTATTTTTTTCCCTTTTAATCCCTTTGTTGCAATTATTGTCATCATTGTTACACTAGTTATGTCTAATTATTATAGTCCTTATTGGTTCAGTTACTTAATACTAATGGTTTATATTTTCCATGTACAACAAATTTTATTCAATATCTTACCAAAGAAAAGCAACAATTGGAACTGGTTGTCAAAATCGCAATCCGGATCGTAAAATTGCACGATTTTACGATCCCACCTCACCAAAAAGTTTAAAATTGTAGCAGGATCGTAAAAATGGTAGGATCATATGTAGGATCGTGTAGAATTATATAGGATCGTAGAATCGTATGGGATCCTACCGTTCCTACCATTTGGCTTGATTTTTTTTTTTTTTTTTTTTTTTATTAAAGTGGGATTCATTTGGGTAAGATAATCCACCTAAACTCACAAGCCCAATGGGTTATTAGAAGCTCAATAATGAATTAAAGTCCCAAATTTACCCCTATGTCAACATAAAATCTCAAAAAAACCTATAGTACTTAAGTTTAACGTTTTGGATGTTGATACTAGGAAGGATATAGATGATGAAATGGGATATGACAATGATAGTGATTAGATTAGAAGAACCTTACAATGGGGATTCTCTTTTGAATTTCATATTTTTAATTAACTAGTTTACCTTAGATTGAGAATTCTCTTTTGGATTACATATTGTAAATTTATAGTTAGCTAGTTTTTATATGCTAACTAGCCTAATTTATTTTGGATTTGGAACTTAGAATTTGGAAAACATTTTCCATATGTGTAGATAATATTTTGGTACTTAGTTGCTAATTAAACTTGTACTGAACTTTTTAGATGCATTATGTCAAAAGTTAAATATATTTTGTTTCGTTAGAATGACATAAGAATAATGTAGTGCGTGAAAATTACATTTTACTATCAATAGGTTTTTTTGCTTAAAATCTAAAATAGGTAGGATCTTACGATTCACAATCCGATTTTACGATTTACGATCCTACTTACCTCCCACGATCCTACATAGGATCCCGATTTTGACAACCTTACTGGGAAGCTATTAAATATATCTATGCACTGGAGGTGGTGGACAATTTCCAACTAGTACCTCTTTTAAATGTTCATTTGATGAATTCCAAAAGAAAAGTAGAGGACTTATGCAAGGAAGGAAATAAGTCACTTCCCGTTCAAGTATTTTCTCCAACCTTTTGTGTATGTTTGTATGTTCTTCTTGGTCAAACATCCAGCCACCTTCCTTGTGTACATATTTGGTTCCTCTCTTAAAGAGTATTGTTTCTCATTTTTAATTATTAAGAACTTTAGAATAATTTTTTAGTTTGAGATTTTGAATGTTGTGAAAAAACCCATGCATTTGGGTTCTCTCTCTAGGTTAATAAAACATTTTAGTTGTCAATAGTTGGCAAGACATTTCATCTTGACAATTGGATTATCAATGGCTTTTTCATTACCTCATGTATTTATTAATTGGATTATTAATGGCTTTTTCATTACCTCATGTATTTATTAAAATTGTTACTTAAATTAAAATGTAGAAGGATTAAAAAAAATAATAATTAAAAAATATATTTTATTGATTTTAAATCCAAATCTAAATCTAAATTCAAATTTAGGTATCCAAACAATAGAATTTCAAATCCTTCATTGTTTAAAAAGACCCAAACAAGGAATTTTAGAATCAATGGATTTCAAATCCAAATTTAAATCCAGATGTTGCTATCCAAACACAACCTTAGAATTTTAAATCTTTTATAGGGACGTAGGGACAGCATGGGCGCACTAGATATTTTGCATGGGAATTGGCTTTCTTGGGAGCACTGCTGCATGTAGCTAGTGCTTCCCCTACGTCAATTTGCTAGTTCAGATTGACTTATACTTGCAATTCAGTCTATTTTTTAGTTGAATAAAATTCTATCATCTTAGCTCAAAAAAATTATAAGTAGGGAAAAAAAAATGCAAAATCCATTATGTTAGGTTCTAAAGACTTAGGAACTAATGTATTTAGAACTCAAATGTGTAATGTTGGTAAACCATGATCAAAACAGTTGTTAGTTTTATTTAGATTTGCTCAAAGTGTGTGCGTTTATGTAAAGTTGGAATCGAGTGGCTGCAGAAGTATTAGTGACTTTTGGCCTAGCTCGATCAATCGAAGCTTATACTCGATTGATCAAATATCAGGCAGAATGTTTTTTTCTTGTAGAATTCCAACTCAGCCCTAACTCATTAAAACATTTAGGGTTTTATGTTTTGCCCTAGGTATATAAGGCAAACCCTAGCCACGTTTTAGAGGTTGCTTATATTGATGTTTGTGTAAATCTCTTGTGAGATCTGAGAGATGCTTGCCTTCTCACAAGCTTAGAATTATCAAGAAGGAGATTTCTTCAAGAACTTGATGATCATTAAGTTGCTGCCATAAGAGCTTAAAGATACACAAACGAGAGTGCTTGTACTTGCTGGAGAATCCAAGAAAGAAGGAGTTCGTGGTCTCGAAGCTTGCACGTGGCCATGTCAGTAAGTTTTCTATTGGTGGGTAGCAATAGAATGTTAGTGGTCTAAATTCTATTTTACAAAATTCGATTCTTTCTATAGTGGATTCAAGTTTACCTTGAGGATAGTTAAGTTAAATCCTCTTCAGGTTTTTTATCAGTTTGATTTTCCTGGGTCACCATATTATTGTGTTATTTATTTCTGTTGCTATGCATGATATGATTGTTTGATTGTGATAACCTAGATCTGGAATTTGGAATAAGTAATAACTTGGCTTGTTAACTAGATTAATCCAATTGTGTTTTTAGGGGTCTAAAAACAAATACATCAATATTTTTTTCTTTAAAAAAATTATCATTTTAAAATTGTGAGACATTTTTGTACAACTTCGAAGACTTTTTACTTATGCAATAAGGGGCCTTGAGACCCTTTAATTTATTTTGGGACAAGTGAGGCCTTAGGCCTTAGTCCAGAGAATATCCTGTACCGACTGCATGCAATGGGTTTCTCCTAAATTGTGACCCCACCGTGGGCCCACGTGTTTAAAACTCGTGTATTGAACATTTGAATGGGTATAGGATATACATATACTACAGGCTACAATAAATCTATGAATCCCCATTAGACTACACCCAAAAAAAAAAAAAAAAACTTGGATGTTTTAAGCCTAATTTGCAACGTGGTTACACTGGCACTTACATACTACTCTTCAATTTTTTCAAGAAATGGTAGAAACAAAAACAGAGAGAGAGAGAGAGAGAGAGAGAGAGAGAGAGAGAGAGAGAGAGAGAGAGAGAGAGGTAATTTGATCTTCAACAATGACAGTTTTAGGATTTGCCAACACATTTATGAACCATAATACTATAGTGTGAGTGTGACTGTATATTACTAAAAGCTGAAACGTAATATTTATTGTTATTTCACTCCTGTTGAGCCACATCAATAGTCACGTCATTCATTTATTTAAAATTAAAAATTTTCTTTTCTTTATTTAAAATTTTCTTCACCCTATTTAATTAAAAAAAAAAAAAAAAAACTCTTCTTCTTCCTATTAGTTCACACCTACTATTCCACTTCTTCCAACATTTCCATTTCTTTTTTACCTCTTTATCTCCCCACTACTTTAACGTTATACTTCGTTTCTCTTTTTTATATTTTGACTCTTCTTCTACGCATTTTATTTTGTATAAATTGATATCATTTTCCTATTCAATCTGTATTTTTCTCACACAACGATGTGAGTACTCTCTCTTTCTCTCTCTCTCTCAGTGAATTTTTGTTCTTTTTTATAACTCTAATTAAGGTTGATGGTTTTTATTTTAATATGTGTTTTGGTATTGCATTTTTTTTATTTAAAATATCTCATCAGAAAGTCTTCTATTTCCCTTTTATAGCTTTGGTTGAATTTTAGTTTGGGTTAATACTTAGTTTTTTTGGAATTAGGAATTTGAATATGCTTACCAGTTGTTTGAGTAATAAATTATTATAAGGCCTATTTATTCCTTTAGTTGCATTTTAATTTTGGCTAAGATAAGATTGTAATTTTCTAATGAGTTTTGATTATTATGATAATTTCTTTATTCCTTAAGAGATGAGAAATTTGAATAATAAATTTGAAACTTATAAAGTTTTGTTGTATATTAAGAAAATATAATATACTACAATAGAAGTTAGAAGAATATGATTCACCTTAAAAAAATATTAATCAAACATAAAAAAATAATGATAATAAAATGATATGTTTGTAGAGATAAAAAGATAAAAAAAATACTTATAAAAATCTTTAAAAAAGAAAAAGAAAGAGACAATACTTGAAATAATAGTTTCTTTTAATATATTACACTTTATTACATAATATTTATATTCCCACGCATTGCGTGGGTTTGCGGCTAGTATTGATAATTCCTTAATCACCATTAGAGCACTCACATCAGTGAGTGCAAAGTACAAAAAGTAGCAAAATTTACATAATATAGCCTAAGACTCACACGCATCAGTCAATGTATAGATGTGTATATTTACACATTTGTTGCAGTAACTGTGTAAATATACACAATTACTATAGTTGTGTATTTCAATATTATATTATTTTTTTGTCTCTCACATCAAATCTTCTCCTCACTCTCTTCCATCTCTCTCTATTTGCCTCTAAACAAGACAGAGCTGGTCAACCACCCACCACCGTCCAACCACCACACTCAAGCCAAAAATCCCACCTTTCTCAAAACCCAAAACCCAAATTAAACTACACCCACAATTCAAAAACACCAACAACCAAACAAAATCATTAAGTACCTAAATCTTAAACAAAATACAAAGTCCCCATGGTGTTTAGCATGGTGGTCAAGGCTATGTGAAGTTCAGGTTTAGAGGGCTAGAGAGAGAAGGGGTTTGATTCAGTGGTGGCCCCAAGATTTTTTTTAGGGGGGGTCAATAAGAAGATAAATCTTAGATAAAAATGAATCTTGTAATCTATGTTGTTTCTTTATTACAAATTTTCCATAGTATTAGTAAGAAAATAAAATATAAATTATTAGTTCATTTGGTGTATAGTTTCATAATACAATGAACATACTAATTATTATTACTAAGAAGAAATCTTGGAAATCATCCATTTTTTTAAAATACAATAAACATATCAATTATTATCGCTAAGTGAACTTTAATTATTATTGCTCAAAATTCTTTTATCTATTAGTTTGTTTTAACTCTTTACAATTCTTGTATTTAACAATTCAACTCAACTTTGACAACTATTGTTCTTTGTAATTGTATTAAGTGCGTTTGGGTCTTGATTATAAGCAAACTTATTACTTTATCTTTTTTCTTACTATTTGCAGGTCTCATGTGAATTCCTACTTATTTTATACTTCTAGCAAAATGTTAGATAAATTAATTATTCCCAAATAGATACTAAGAAATTTTTTGTTGTGTTAACATTTGCTTTTGTCTTCACTCAATCACTCTTGGCCTGTCCCATGCGCTTGGTCCTCACTCAACAAATAACAAATTAAAAGTACTTCAAATTTAACAAATAATTGTTATTTTCAAGATTTTAAAATAAATTTCTTTTTTATTTTATTTTATTTTATTTTTATAATGCCAAGATATTGGTAAGAGGTTTATATTTAAAGTTATGTGCTTAGGAAAAAAAATATAGGATCATAATGTTCAAAATTTTATTTTAGAGGGTTAAAACAAATAAAAATTTTATATTATATATATATATATATATATGGCCAAGTTAGGGGGTTCATTTGAAACCTCCTGGGCTATGGCTAGTGCTGCCCGTGGTTTGATGGCATGGGTTTTGGCCTTTGTGGCAATCATGTGAGCTTTAGCCATGACTATGAAAGTCCAACCATGGAGCTTTGGTCTTTGTGATGGTCAAGAGAGATGAGAGATGAGAGATGAGAGATGAGAGATGAGAGATAACATATTTTTCTTTTAGGAAAGGATGAAAGAGAACGTGAAAGGAGTGAAGGACAACAGCTATAAACTAAAAAGTAATAATAAAAAAGGATAATTTAAATAAAATGTAGTGTATGAGAGATAATTTGGTGGGAGTGTTTTGTAAAAATAATTGAGTTAAAAAAAAAAGTAAGTTCTTTTTATAAAATATTCAAAAAGTTTTACCATCACCGGTGCAATTTCTCTTTAAAACTTGGGTTTCTCAAAAAGCATTCCATCTTATACTCATGCATTTTGTCTCAATTAGTTTAATGCTTTGAGGAGTTGTTTTCAAAATATGGTTTGTGATTTTCAAAACTGTGATTTTTCTCAAAACTTTAGTGAGCCTCTGCCCAATTCGATCGATCCATTCTGATTTTCGATCGATCGAAAAAGTGCTTTAATTTGTTTAAAAATGACTGTTTGATTCGATCGATCGAATGTATTTTTCGATCAATCGAAAATCGCGAATCAGGTTTTTAAAAACACTGTTCTTGACTGTTTCAAACACTTTTTCAAAAAGTTTTCAAACTTTTTCTTTCTCTCTCCGACTCAGCAAGGCTAAAAGTCCAAATTTTTGTCGTTTTCTTCCAGATTTTTTGCAAGGTTTCTCTTTCCTCAAGCCGGTATGACTATCTTACCCTTTCTTTTGTGTTTATTTACATCTTTTCATGCATTTTTCATGCACTGTTTTTTAAATTTTCGGACCTTTTCCTTTTTGGGATTTTTGTTGATTCACGCCTAATTTTGTGTAATTGATCAATGGGTTTTTGTGGGGACATGCTATAAACATGATCTTGATAGTTTAATTTGATCAATTTTGGGTTTTGTGAGCAATTGAAAATTTTAGGGCTTGTAATTGATCCGAATTGGGGATTTTTGTTCAATTGGGTTTAATTGATAAAATTGGCTTGTTGTTTTGATGAAATTGGTTATTATAATTTGTTTTCAACAATGTGTGATGATTAATTCATCATTTTGTTTCAAAATTTTTAAGTGGTTTTTCAAATTTTTAGGATTTTTGTTAGAAACTCTATGTTTGAGCCAATTTTGTGAAATTAAACCTAATTAGAACTGTGTTTACTGCATTAGTTCATGCATCACAACGTTGTTATTGTTCATGCATCATATAGATTTTGTTCTATTTTTATTGTGTTAACTTGCAGTCTGCCCTTGATTTTGTTTTATTCTTTTCTTTTGGTTTTTTCTTTGTGTCTCTTTGTGTCTCTGTCCTTTCCTTAGCATCATGCCTAGGAAGACTAGAACCCGTAGGACTATTCCCTCCTCTTCTCCATCCCCTTCTTCTTTTGACCATGAGAAGTTTCTGAGTGAGAAAAACTAAGAGATTTTTGAGAAGCTATACCTTAAGAGAAAGATTTGGGCTGAGCATTTTGTTCTCTTAGATGAACTTGATCATGCCATTAGGGCAAACTTTGAGCGTCGGGGCTAGTTACCCTTGGTGGATATTTCTGATCCTCCTCTACCTTTTGCCTTGATTAGAGAGTTCTTTTCGAACATCTCTATCCGCATCTGTGATTCCAACACTTTGGTAAAAAGTTGGATGCGAGGCGTAGAGTACACCATTACTCCCCTGGTAGTGGCTGATGCTCTAGGGGTACCTTTGGTCCAGAATCCTGTCTATCCTTATGATAAGTCTCCCGAGTTGAGTGATGTCTTGTCTTACATCACTGGGACTTTTATCCAGCGGGGTTCTGATCCTAAGATCACTTCTGCTAAGCTTTCCGGGTTGCACTATCTGTTCCTTAGGATAGCCTGTCATTCTATCTGGCCCATATCTCATGTTACACCATTCCTCTCGAGCAGTGTGCATTTTTGTACGCTCTGGTTACTGATGCTCCTATCAGTTTTCCTCATCTCTTTCTTCGTTCTTTGAACAATGTTTATAGGAGTTCATCTACTGCTCATGCTCTTGTTCATCCTATTTTTATTCATAGGATTTTGCTTTATCTTGATCTTAGTGGCTTCCCTTCCTCTAAGCTCGTTCATGTGATTACTCTCATAGGTGCGTCTTTTCTTAGACAGAGGGCCGCTCATCTTAGAGCTGGTTCTAAACACCTTAGGTTTAAGCCTTCTAGTAGCGTACCTCCTTCTTCTTCTTTTACAGGTCCTGTTGGTGAGGATGTTCCTGATCTGTTAGTGATGCTGCTGTTGATGTTCCTCCATCTTCTTCGGCCGACTTTGATATTCGTCGTACCTTGAAGACTGTCATGACCGTTCAGGCGGCTCATGGTCAGATTTTGGTGGACTTACTTGATAAGATTCGCGCTCTACGAGCCAACCTTGCGCATCTTCATTCACCCTCACCACCTCTTTTTGATGCTGACTTGTGATTGCCCTTTGGCATTCCGTCACAAAAAGGGGGAGTCAAGTTTTTGACTTGTAGAGGGGTTTTTGTAGTTAGGGGGAGATTTTTTTGTTTTTGAGGAGTTTGTGGAGTTTTTAGATTATATCTAGGTGCTTCACTATGTATATCATTTTTGAGGATATTCATGTTAGGGGGAGTAACTTTGATTGATATACATGATATATTCATTACTTTGATTGATACACATGATATATTCATTGATTCTTGTTGCTTTGTGATTCACTGCTTATTGATTTATATTTATGAGTTGATCATTAATATATGTTTTTATTCTATGTTGTGTGAATCTTACAAGAATGTTATACCTGTTGTTTTACTCTTTTCTATCACACATGCGTTTATGCATTTGTTGAGTATTTCAGGAATATACAGGTTGATTCAACTGAGCTGCTATCTACACTTGCAACTGATGGATAGTAGTTAGGATTGAATTTGAAGTTTATGAGCATTATTTTTGTAAAAGGCTTTTTACTTGTAAACTTTGAGCTTTTAATTTGTGTTTTGTCACGGATTGCCAAAGGGGGAGTTTGTTAGGTTCTAAAAGTTTAGGAATTTATATATTTAGAACTCTAATTTGTAATATTGGTAAACCATGATCAAAACAATATGTTTAGTTTTGTTTAAACTTGCTCAAAGTTGATTAATTATTGTAAAGTTGGAATCGAGAGACTGTAGATGCATTGGGGCATTTTGGTCTGGCTCGATCGATCGAAGAATAGATTCGATCGATCAAAAGTCAACCAGATTGCGTTTTCTGCAGTTTTTCCAACTCAGCCCTAACTCATTAAAACGTTTAGGGTTTTATGTTTTTGCCCTAGGTATATAAGGCAAAACCCTAGACACATCTAAAGGAGTTTTCCTTTACACAAAACTTAGGGTTTTCAAGATAGATATTACTTCAACATCTTGATGATCAACTAGGTTGCTACTATTGAAGTTTAAAGAATATCAAGCATGGATGCTTGTAGCTGATTGAAGAATTTAAGAAAGAAGGAGTCCGTGGATTCGGAGCTTGCACGGGGTCGTATCAATAAGTTCTACTAGTAGGTAGCATTAGGAAGTCGAGCGGGGAGTTTGTAAGTCCTTTTGTATGAATTTCGATTCTTTCATAGTGAATTCAGTTTTGCCTTGAGGATCGGTGGGTAAAACCCCCCCCAGGTTTTTTACAGATTTGGTTTTCCTGGGTGATCATATCTTGTGTTATTTATTATTCCGCTGCTATATATTCTGGATATGATTGTTTGATTGTTTTAACCTAGAATTGCTTAATTTGACTAAGTAACAACTTGGCTAATTATCTAAGTTACTCAATCTGGTTGTGTGTTAAGGGGTCTAAAACCGTTCAAAAAGAAAAATATGCAAAGAAAAATAAAAAGCAAAAAGATAAAAAAAAAATGTTTTAAATATGATTGCAAGCGTGTATTCTAGGAGATATGGGAATTATATGATGTACCTCAAAGATGATAGTCCCCATTAAATAGTTATGATTGTGTGTGAGTTAAAGTGATTTTTCCATATCTCAAATCATCATAACATGTATACACTTATGCAATCTTGCGATATTTTTCATACACAATACACAATATTCTTTGCTACTCTTGATATATGTGCATATATAATGTAATTTGGCCATCACAAGGTTTTACATGCGTTAATGTATCTCACTAAACTGTCTTTACTTGTTTTTGAAAAATAAAATTGGTTAGACTTGTTTTGTGTGTGTGTCTGTGTGTCTGTGTGTTTTTGGGATCCATATGCTAAAAATTGTTGTTTGACAGATGATTTTGAGAGCTTAATATGTTGATTGGATTATTGGTTGAGTTGCATGCTTAATTGCATTCATGTCTATGTTTTTCTCTTCTCAAAAAACTATTTTTGAAAGCAATCTCGATAGCTCCTCGACACCCAACTATCTGTCAAGCTCTTAGTTTTTTCTTATCGCAATCTCGACACTTCCTCGATAGCTAACTGGATCAATCGAGAAAGTTTTTCTCCCCTCGATAGCTTCTCAATAGCTATTGCAACGTTCGAGCTTCTGTTCTTGTGTCTTTGCTTTGTTCCATGACACATTCTCGACAGCTTCATCTGTTGATGTTGATTTTTTCAACACCTTTCTTGATAGTTGTCTCGACACCTCTCGATACCTTCATCTGTCGAGCTTTACTGAAGTTCTATATATTCTTTCTCGTGCAATCTGAACCTCATTTTTCTCAATCTCTCTCAATACTTCTGTCTATTCACCTCCTAAACCTCTCTCACTTAGTCTAAATCCTTTCCTTAAGGTTTCTTCAAGCTTTTTCAAGTTTTCCTTCACTTGGTAAGCTTCTAATCTCTCATTTTCATGCATTTTCATGTTTTGAAACCTAGGTTTTGGGGTTTTTGAAACATTTTGGTGTTTTTCAAAATTGATGAGTTATTGTTGCAATTTTGGGATGGGTTTTTGTTTTAATGAGTTTAAAATCTCATGCATTGCATCACATTGACATTATAACAGTATTATCATGCATTTAGATGTGTGCAAGTTGATTGTGTGCTGGTAAGATTTGAATGGGCTGAGCCCATGATAAATTTTCTTTTGCATGTCACATGTTCAAGCATTTTCCATGCATACTACTCTCTTTTCAATATATTTGCTATATTTGAACTGCTTGGGACTTTTCTGATTGTCTCTCTTTCCCTCCCTCCCTTTCTGTTTATGTTAGTCGTGTCTATGGCACCTAAGCGTAAATCTATTCTGTCTCGGAATCCTTTTCGTTCTAGGGCATCGTCTTCATCTGATCCTACTCCCTCTCCTCTTCGGTTCTGTGATGAGAATGCTCGAAAGGCTTTCTCGAAGAACTTTTCCCGACGAGGCATTCATTCTGAATGCCAAGTCATTTTGGCAGACTTCGTCGACACCAACCTTCTCGATGTCATTCATAGTCAGGGATGGGAGTCACTATGTGATGTCTAGGTCACCTGTCCTTTCGTGCTAATCTAGGAGTTTTACTCCAACATGCACAGGATTGATCGATCAATACCTCATTTTTTCACTCGCGTTCGAGGTACGTGCTTTCCTATCACACCACAACTTGTTGCAGATATGTTTCAGGTTCCTAGGGTAGAGTTTCCTGACTATCCTAGTTGTGAGCATCTGAGGACTATGTCTATGGATAAGCTCATGTCTGCTATCTATAAGCGCCCTTTTGATTGGGGTGAGTGTTAGTTTACACCATGTCAGCCTTTTGCTATAGGTCCTAAATTCTTGAACATGGTGATGACTTTTGTTTTGCACCCACTCTCTCATTATAACTCCATTACAAAGCCTCGTGCTCGGTTTTTGCTATCACTCCTTGAGCATCTTACTATAGATTTCCATTCTCATTTCATTCTTTCTATTATAGATGTTCATCTAGATTCGGCATCCCGTGATAAGCTCATCTTTCCTTTTGCTATCATGAGGATTTTACGCTATTTTTTTGTCCCTTTTTCGGTATTCGACCATTTCACTTTTATGTGTGCCATAGATGCTGCTACTGTAAAACATAGTGATGCGTAATTTCGGACACAACAGTCAGATTCAGTAGCACCTCCCTTCCGTTTGACTCCATCTCAATCTGCTCCATCCACATCCTTCCCCTCCTCTTCCATGGGTGATGTGACTCTAGGAGACATCATGGTGTAGTTTCAGCGCATGGATGCTCGCCTTAACACACTTTCTACTGAGTTGTATCAAGTGAATATTTGTGTTGGCCATATTGCTAGGCGGCATGCGACCATGGGTGGCTTCTCTTCTGAGGCTTCTCCTCCACCTCCTCTAGTGGCTTCTGATTCTGCAACTAAGGGTGATGATGATGGTGATGACGATGATGCTTCTGATGATGATGATGGATATGAGAGTAGTCATTCTTAGGGGGAGAATTAGTATAGGACCATTTTGTTAGGGAGAATGTTGATATAAGGGGTGTAGTGAGGATACAAAGATATTTTGTGTCTTTTCTTTTCTTTCTTTTATAGATACATTGTTCTTGTACATTGGGTCTTGTGATCATTTATTGACATACATTGTTCTTATCTTCTTTATATGTTGATGTATGTATTCTTTCACCTACCCCTTACATGTGTTGTTTCTTTTCTCTCTTTATACATATGCTTCTTATTACTTATATGCAATCTATTATTTCTGTTTCACACTAATATGCCTTGATGAGTTTTGTTTAAAGTGTTTCAGAAATACAGGTTGTCAAAGTCTACTTGCCATAAACTCTCTTCTTGCAAAGTACTTCAAGATTTTGTGTTAGGATAGATTTTATTGTATTCAACAAGTGAATATAAGTTGAGTGATTTATGACTTCTCTCATATGTTTATTTGTTTGTTATGGTCACGGATTGCCAAAAGGGGAGATTGTTAGGACAGATGTGTTTCACTTGTTAAGAACATATGTCATTCTTTTATGCAATTGGCTAATCCTTTGACAAAATGTACTTTACTTATAATTGGGTAGATCTAGGTATTCTTAATACTTCAAGAAACTGTGTTTCACGATCAAGTGTTGAAGTCATCAAGTCTGTTCAAGAAACAAGTTGAGAAGTGCAAGTTTATTAAAACTCGACAGCTAGCATGTATCGAAGTTTAAGAAGCTGTTTAGCCAGTGTGCTCGACAACTTCTCGACAACTGCTTGACACCTCCCATCTATCAAGGTTTAAGAAAGAAACAGAATTTCTGATAAAATCTTTTTTTTTTTTTTGGAATCCGTGAATATGTCTTTGGGATTTTTTTTCTCCTAACCCTAGACATATAAAAGGATTGTTTTAAGGGCTGTCAATGAGTATACAAGTTGCACAAACTTTGAAAAAAGTTTGCTCAAGCAAATTGTGACCAGATACAAAGTTTTGCCTTAGTTCATCATTCATGAAGAAGTTGTTGTGTATGTGCACCATAGGGTTTTGTAACCAAGCATCTTCTTGATCTTCATCATATGGATGAACTGAAAAACTTTGTAGCCAACAATCTGTTTTAGTTGGTGATTGAAGTCGCGTTCTGGGATCCGTGCAATTGGTTATCATGTACTTGGGAGCTGTGTATCAAAAGGAGAAATTGTTACTACAAAACAAGTCCAATTGAGTATTGGGGTAAGGGTTCAATTTTAGGTTGGTATAAAGTACTGGGATTCCTTTACTTGTAATCATTTGTTTTGATAATAGTAGAATTTTGGGAGTGGTGACCTGAAAATCACCCGATGGGGTTTTTGTTGTGTAGGTTTTCCCCATTCATAAACAAATCAACGTATTAATTTAATTTCAGCTGCATACTTAGTTTAATTGGTGATTTGTTTGTGCTACCACGCGCTTTACAAGTTAATTAACTTAATTAATTCACTTAACTAAATTAATTGGTTAATTTATCACAAGTGGTCAATACGCATTTGGCCTATCACAAGGTGGTGGAGGGATTTATAGAAGATATAAAGGAGATTCTTGCAAGGAAGTATCTCAAAATGGCAATCAACTCCGGGAGTCCAAGATATACTAGCACAGACTTGAACAACAATAGTGGGGTTTTGACTATCGAAAAAGATGCAAAAGGTCCTATGACGCTAGCTTTGATGCCTAAAGGTGGTCCTTCTGGCCTCTTCTTTGATCAAATGGAACTATCAACCTTTTGAGTAAGAAATGATGCTATCCACTGTGTACATTGGCATAGGGAAGAAACATAGACAATAAAAAGATGTGTTGTGGAAAGCTTCTTTCAAATCTTAAAGTTGGTTTATTTCCAGCTTGCTTTCATCAATGAAAGCTTTAGTTATTTTACAGTAAAATTATACTTTATCATCTTAAACTATACCCCTGATAATAATTTGTATTCTAAAATTTTCGAATGTACGTTTTGCACCATAAATTATGATCATTGTTAATTATGATCATTTTTATTCTTTGCATTCTCGACATCAAGTTTACTGTTAACTTGAATGGAAAAATATGACAGTACGTGAAAAAAATCCAAATTGCCTATTTTCTCAATTCCCTTAAAAACAAAAAAGAAATTATATTTTACACCACAAATTTTGAATTTCCATTTAAGTTAATAGCAAACTTAACGTCAACATGCAAAGTATAATAAATGTCATAGTTTAGACTAGTGCAAAACATGCATTTTCAAAAATATTAGGTTGTAAAGTATAATATAGATATAGTTTAGAGTGGTAAAATGTAATTTTTCCTTATTTTATACATTAGTTATTAGAGTAAGATTATACTTTAGATATTAAGATCTTTTTGATTGAAAGATACTATTCGCTTCTCTCATAAAAGAGAATTTGGGTTAGAATAGTCCTTTTCTCGCTTGTTATATATATATAGAGAGAGAGAGAGAGAGAGAGAGAGAGAGAGAGAGAGAGAGAGAGAGAGAGAGAGAGAGAGAGAGAGAGAGAGAGAGAGAGAGTCCACAGTTATGCTAAAAGCCACCTTATGTTTAAAGGTTTAGCTTCCACATGCTTTATCATATGGGTACCAAACACGTACTGTTCAAATTAGGAGAATTAGCAAAAATAGTAGGCAACTCAGCAATCTTTGAAGTTTAAAGCATCTGATTTGAAATACTAAGAGCATTCACATCTGGCATTGCAAATGGTATATGTAGGGAGATTTAGCATCAAAGTGCGCACAAAATAAGCTCATTACCCAGTCTTCTACTTGTAAAAATTTTTACAATAGTGCTACAATATCATCTTACTTATATGACTGTACTATAGCAACTAACATAAATTTTATTTTCTTTTTTCTTTCCCTCTATTAGTCATTGCGTCCTCTTCTTCCTTTCCTTTATTTTTTTTTTCTTTGATTCTCTTTGATACTTTACTTCTCACTCCCTTGCTCACATGAGCTTGCAGATGTTTTGGTTGAACAATCAGCAAGGTGGCAGTGGATTAGCAAGTCAAATTGATGTGGTGACTACAATGAGATTGCTCAATAGTCTTTGGCTTTATGGGAACTAGTTCACAGGGACAATTCCAAAGAGCATTGAGAATTTGACTCATCCCACTCTTGTTCAAGCTTGCCACTGGAGCTGAGTTGGATTTGGAGTGGTCATAGCGTGACGAGATCGAAGTGGTCACAGCATGGCGAGATTGGCATGGGCATGACGGATTCCAATGGGTTTGTTTTATTTTTTGCTATTAATTTTTATCTTTTGTCTTTTGGGTTTGGATGGGTTGGATTTTGGATTCCTATGGGTTGGTATTTTGGATTCTGATGGGATTTGGATTGGTTGGTTGGGTTGGCATGGTGGGCAGTGGTGGTGGCGTGGTGGGTAGTGGGTAGTGGGTTGTTTTTGCTATAGGTTTGCTGGGTTTTTGGTGGGTTTTGTTTTGTTTTGTTTTTCTATTTTGGGCTTTTTGGTTCTGGTGGGATTTTGGTGGGCAGAGGGCAGTGGTGGCATGGTGGGTATAATGAAAGTTATCACTTAAAATCTTGAGAAAATCATCAAAAAAAAATATTCATTTTTCTACTCATTAATATTTCAAATTTATTATACACTAGTTGTAAATTTAGGAGATGTTTAAGAAAATGTAATATAATTATTTTATAAAAATATCATGTAAATTTTGTAGGTTAAATAGTGTATGTGTTTTTTAATGTATTTATTTATAAATTTAATGTAATGGAACATATAATCTAATTTGCATTTAACAATAATACATACTGGCTATTTTTAAATTATTTAATAAAAGATTTAAATTATTTAATTATAATATTGTCTTATGATTAAATGGAAAGATGTTATTAAAATTATTATTTTTAAATATACCATAATTGGTTAACTAATTGATCATATCCAACAATATATAGAAATAAATAAATAAATAAAATCCCCATTCCATGAAACACATGTAACATGTTATACCAAACACTTCAAAATATTTTACTGAAAAGATTTTACATGTAAAAATTTTTACTTCAAGACAAGCAGAGCATAAGTTCAAATTATCATATAAGTTTAGAATTGTAGCATTATTTTTCTTTCCAAATATATAACTATAATGCCTATATTGTTGAAACTTGAATTTGAAGGTGATCTTGAGAATATTTACCGTATTTATTGCTTTTTTAGGGCCTATATTTGTAATTTATAATGTCTATTTTATTTGTACTTTTTAGCCCAATATTAAAAAGTTTGGCCCAAATAAATAAAATTTGATACTTTTCAAACCAAAAATATGAATTTTTGAGAAAAAAAGAGAAAAAGTAACCTACAAAAAGAATCAATTGAAGGCTTAATTAGTCCAAGATGGATAGAATTGGACCTAATGGACAGAATTGAACCGAATGGATTGAAGTAGACCGAAAAGACTATAATGGACTGAATTAGACCGAATGGACATAGGTACACTGAAATGGACTGAATGAACCAAAATGGACTGAAATGTTATGCTAATATGGCTTAATAGGAATGTAGCAATAATAAATCCTATTTTTCAGCTTTTAAATATTATATAAATTTTGGTTATTACAAAAAAACTAATTGGTCATGACACTTGTTGCAGCAAGTCCTTAGATGACGACATTTGACAACTAGAAATCCAAACATATATGTATCTATATAATAACTAATAGTAGAAATGTTTGACTTTTTGTTAACCATTTCTCATTGCGTCATGTGACTACATAGATTATTGCCACATGCCTACATTTAAAAATACCAAATAATTGTGCCTTTCATTTTTTCTGTACATAACCTCCAAAATAGCTTAAAATTGTAAATAAATTCATACCCAACATTCATTTTTTAAAAGTCACTTGGTTTTCGTTAGGTGATCTCAAACTCACATGCATGTATGATTCTCACATTTTCACCCAAAAAAACTAAAATAAAACTCATAAGCATTCCTCAAGAAAAGCAAAAAACAAAGGAAGCCGAAGGAAATCATAAAGAAATATTCCCCTGTTTTCTTTTAGAGAAACCAAACACAAAGACTAAATACATTTCAATTCACTAGATCTATTCCCGTGGAACCAAGAACCTTCTAGAACTCGAAAATAGAAAGCAAACTCCAAAACTATTTCTGTCTTCTTCTTTTTTTTTCTTTTCTATTTTTTTTTTCTTTTTTTTTTCTTTTCTTTTTAGAAGTGGTAGATTAAATACAAATGGATTAAATAATAAAAACACGTACCAAAAAAAGAGGCAAGACAGAAACAGAGTGATAAGGATAAGAGTTTGGATTTGTGAGAGAGAAAGCACTTCAAAATGAGATTCTTTCATTCAGAGTAGGACTTAGGAGAGAGAGAGAGAGAGAGAGAGAGAGAGAGAGCAATTGTAGCGATGAAGCCTCCAAGAACTAAGAAGGAGATTCGAGGATTTTTGGGGAGGATACAGTACATTAGCAAATTCATAGCCTAGCTTACCATGACATGTGAACCCATTTTTCAGATTGCTTAAGAAAGAAATTCCTACAGTATGGAATGAACAATGCCAAGAGGCCTTTGAAAAAATCAAGAATTATCTAATGAAGCCACCAATACTCGTCCCACCGATTCCTGAAAAGCCATTATTGTTGTATCTCATAACTACGGATATGGCAATGGGGGCTTTACTTGCTCAATATCTAGATGAGACTAGAAAAGAGAATGCAATTTATTACATTAGCAAGAAGATGTTGCCATATGAAGAAAAGTATTCACCACTAAAGAAGACGTGTAGCGCTTGTATAGGTAACCTGCAAACTCAAACATTATATGCTTGCGTACAAGGTCTTGTTGATTGCAAGAATGGACCCATTGGAGTATTTAATGGGAAAGCCTATGCAAGATGGAAAGACAGCTAAATGGGTTTTGCTTCTATCAAAGTTCACCATTAAATATGTGACTAAAAAATCCATGAAGATGAGAGCAATTGCTGATCATTTAGCCCATTGTTCACCAGAAGAGGTTAAAGAGATCCAAGGAGACTTTTTGGATGAAGATATCATAGCGATTGAGGTAGAATCATGGAAGATGTACTTTAATGAAGCAAAAAATCAAAATAGAAGTGGTATTGGGGTTCTCTTAATTTCTCCAAATGGGACATACATCCCATTTTCTGGTAAGCTCAACTTTCCTGCCACCAACAATGTCACTAAGTATAAAGCTTACATCATGGGGTTACGAGCAGCCTTAGGCTTAGGGGTAAAAGAGTTAGAGGTGTATGGTGACTTAGCTTTGATAATATCCCAGATTCAAAATAAATGGAAGATCAAAGAAGAAAGGTTGATACCTTATCATGAATGTCTTCAGAAGTAGGCCTTAAAATTCAATAACATCAAGTACCAATATGTGCCAAGAATGCAGAATCAGATTGCAAATGCTTTAGCAACAATGACATCCATGATGGATGGGCCAAAGGAAGATGAAGCAAGACCAATATTGGTTGAACAAAAAGAAGAGCCAGCCTATTGCATGACAATAGAAGAGGATGAGGAAAAGAATGAAGAACGTGAATGGTATTCAGGCATCCTATAAGGTTTGCTTGGCCAACTGCAAGTACGCCTTCATTCGGGAATCTTAGGCCTCAAAGGTCCCTTGGACTTGGTTAACAACCAACCGAGAATCCGAATATATCTCTACATCCCGGGCTCCCATTCCCAAAACAGCTCTCAATCCGGCAAGGAGGGCCTCGTACTCGACCTCGTTATTAGAGGCTCTAAACCCACACCTTAAAGAATGCTCTAATCGTATTCCTTCGGAGGTGATGATAACGATCCCCGCGCTGGCCCCTAAGGCATTTGATGCTCCATCCACAAATACTTTCCACGAGCGACTCTCCACATGACAAACCATCTCCCCGTTCATAGGGAAAAATTCTGCAACAAAATCGACGAGGACCTGCCCCTTTACTGAACTTTGTGGCCTGTACCGTATGTCAAAAGAACCTAGTCGAGTCCCCCACATAGCTATTCGGCCCGTGAAGTTTAATCTCTTCAGCAACGACCATAAGGGATACTCAGTTAGGACATACACCGTATGGGCTTGGAAGTAATGCGACAGCTTTCTCGTAGCATGTATCAAGGCTAGCACCAACTTTTCCAGAGGTAAGTACCTTGTCTCGGAATCAACCAAAGTCTTATTGATATATTACATAGGCTACTGCACTCCCCGGTCACTGAGAAGCATAATGCTCACTACATGATCGGACACTGACAAGTACATGAGTAGGTCTTCCACGGGCTCCGGGGCCATCAACATGGGTGCTTGCATCGAATATTCCTTCAAATCTCGAAAAGCTCTATCACATTCCTCATTCCACTGGAATCCTTTCTACTTTTTCAGGAGCTGATAGAATAGTCGGGAGCGATCAACGAATTTGGAGATGAATCTATTGAGGGCAGCCAGCATCCCTGTTAACACTTGCACCTCTTTCGGGTTGCTCGGGAGCTTCAGACGTTTCACGGCTTCTATTTGGTCCAGGTTTACCTCTATTCCCCAGTTAGTTATTGGATATCCTAGGAACTTGCCAGCCCCTACACCAAAAGCACACTTCTCAACATTAAGCCATAACATATGCTGCCGAAGAACTTCAACCACCTCCCTGAGGTCTTCCATGTGCTTCGCCTCTTGCTTACTTTTGACCACCATGCCATCAATGTAAACTTCGACCGTCCGTCCTACTTTATCCCAGAACATTCTCGTCATCATTCGCTAGTAGGTGGCCTCGGCATTTTTCAATTCAAAAGGCATTACCATATAGTGATAGTTGGCTTCTGAGGATATGAATGCTGTCTTCTCTTAGTCTTCGAGGGCTAGGGCAATCTGGTGATACCCCTAAAAGGTGTCTAAAAAGCTCATCCTTGGATGCCTATACGTGGCGTCTACTAACTGGTCAATTTTTGGCATGGGAAACATGCCTTTCAAACACGCTCGGTTGAGATCTGTAAAATCTACGTACACCCTTCACTTGCCGCTCTTCTTCTTCACTACCACGGTGTTCGCCAACCATTCTGGGAAGTAGATCTCCCTTATTGCCCCAACCTCCTTAAGCCTTTGAACTTCGGCCCTCACCACCTCAACATGCTTCTAGGTCGATCTCTTCAATTTCTGCTTCTTAGGAGGGAACGAGGAGTCTATGTTTAAGTCTATGGACAATGAACTCGGGGTCCACTCCGGGCACTTCATACGGACTCCATGTGAACACATCCACATTCTGTATAAGGAATAACAACATCTCCACCTTGTCCTAATCCTTCAGGCCTTCTCCTACCTGGAAGTACCTGTCTGCATCCGGTAATATTCTTACTTTCACCATCTTCTCAGCACCCCCAGCCCCCTTCTCTTCTCTCGAATCCTGTAATTGCTATAAAGAGATCCCCTGCGATGAGTTCTCTTGCTCGGCATGCTCCTTCTGGTCAGTTCCCCCTTTCTTCCAATTGACTAAGGCAACCAAGCATTGTTTAGCTGTCTGTTGGCTTCCCTGCACTATTGCAATAACCTACTCGTTAGGAAATTTGACTTTGACGCGTAGGGTGGACGGAACGGCCCCCATTGCGTGGATCCATGGCCTTCCTAGTATCGCCATGTATGGGGAGTATGAAGCGAACACTATAAATGTTACCACCACCTCCTTGCCCTCCATATTCACGGGTAAAGAAATTTGCCCCTCGAGAACTACCACTTTGCCGTCGAACCCAACCAAAGGTGTATTATACTTCAAAAAGTCCCTGTTCCTCAATTCAAGCCCCCTAAATAGATCTAGATACGTCACGTTGGCGCTGCTTCCCTGGTTTATCATCACTCTCTTCACCAGGAAGCCGCTAATCTGGGCTGCGACTATTAATGCATTGTTGTGCAGTTGAATCGTTCCTTCCAAATCATCGTCACTGAAAGTAATTAGTTCCCTCGCCAACTTTATCTTTTTCTTGTACAGCTGTATATTCGAGCCACCTTCCACTGATGCCACAATCAACACCCCCTTCGCAGTAAGACTTCTCAGGGCAGCATGAATAACTTCGATTATCCTAAGAGGGGGTAAGAAGGTTCGCTCTTTGTGGAGCGCCTTGCCCTGCTCCTCGGTCCCCTGCGTCTATCACGAACTCCTTTAAATACCCAGCCTTGGCCAACTGCTCCAGAAGATCCCTCAATACTCGGCATTGCTCAGTAGTGTGACCCTTATCTTTGTGTTAAGTGTAGTATAAGTTCTAATTCCTCCTAGACGGGTCACCTTCTATCTTGTTCGGCCACCTAAAGTATGGCTCGTGCCTAATCTTGTCTACAATTCTATGTATTGGCTCCTTAAACGTTACATTTACCTCCTCAACTTGTGCTTCCAGCTTCTGAATCCTCAAATTCCCCCAGGCCCTAGGGGGAAAACCAGTCTACCGAGGATGATTTATCATCGGCGCTTTACATTTGCTTTGCAGCCGGTCATCTTCCAGACGTTTGTATTCTTCGATGCGCCTCATCAGTTGCCTCATGTCCTCGGGTGGCTTCTTTGTCAATGATTCCCTCAGCCTGGAATCCTCGGGTAATCCCATTTTAAAGGTGTTTGCAGCTATCCTCTCGTTCCTTCCGCCGATCTCGTCGTAAAGTTCCTAGTACCGATTAGCGTAGCTACAAAGGGTTTTCCCCAACCCTCATTTTAATGGAAACCAACGCGTCTACTGGTTGTGGTACTCGGCTACAGGTCACAACCTGGATTCCGAACTCCTATATCAGCTCGGCAAAGTTGTGGATGGAGCCTTTCCGTAACCCATTAAACCATCTCAAAGCGGTGGGTCCGAAGCTTGAAGGAAAGACTTTGCACATCAGGGCGTCATTTCGGGTGTGCAGAGACATCATTTGGATGTAGTGGCTGACGTGCTCTACCGGTTCCGTTTTCCCATCGTAGAAGCTGAACGAGGGACGCGTAAATCTGTCCGGCATAGGGGCCCGCTCAATGTTAATTGAAAAGGGTGACCGAGTAGCTCTGCGTAGCGCACAGCTCATAATATCTATGGCCGCATTATGGGTTCGTTGTTCTTCTGGGGAATCTGAACCTCGATTAGCATATTCCTGTGAGCGTGAACAGTCCCAGCATCGACGTGACTCTTGCGAATGTAACCGGTCTTGCCGCCGACGGGATTCTCGTGAATGTGAACGTTCTCGGTGGTGGTGGGACTCAGATTGATTAAATCCCGCCTCATGACGATCCTCCCCAGTGTTAGACCTTTTTTCTCAATTGTCTCGGTCCCTTCTATAGTGCTTGTTCTCTACTTCCAACTCCAGATCTCTCACCAGCCTGTGCAATCACTCAAGCTCTTCATCCCTTTGGTTAAATTACTTGTGCCCTGAAGCAATGGATACCATTCGTTGCATCTGATACAACCCCTCTCCGGGGCCGGACACTTCTTCCTCCTGTTTGTGATTCCTGTCTTCATGCCTCTTTTGCCTCCGTTCTCTCCAAGAAGATCCTCGAGAAGATCCCACCGAACCACTTTCGGCGTCACTCCCAGAACGTCTCCCAAACATTCTCCCGTGTGCGAGTATCAGTTGAACCACTGCGTTGCAGGAGATTCCCACAAATGACACAAATTGTGCGCACCTAAATGAGGCTATTTGGGTCTGACCTCACCTGGCTCACAACTTACTTGTAAAGTGGGACTTGGATTTCCTGCTTTAGGTGGTTCATGGCCTAGAGGCTCAGTGTAGCACTCCCTCCTTCCCTCTCTAAATCACCCTTTCCTCCCTCCTCTCCCTCTATTTCTTTTAGAACCTTTCAACAACCCTTTCTTCTTCTCCAACTTCTCATATTTATAGCTCGAAATTAGTGGAGGGACTATGATTGTTTCCATGGTTAGTGCAATGTGAGGTCCAATATCAATAATCAAAAGTGGGTGGTTTATTAGGAGTAGAGTGTGGTGAGGGTGGCCTTGGAACTTGGTTCCCACTTTTGCAAATGTGCTCGGTCGCAACGTTCCCAAAGGCACTACCGGATATGTAAGGGGTGGTGGGTTTGGACGCCATTCTCTCTTCATTGCTCGGGAAAGTATTGCCGAGAAAGGGTGAGGTGGCAGAACTTAGGCCTGCAACTTGTGCGGATTTGGGCCGGGCTTCTGGGTAGAAAGAGACTAGGTTTAAGGGCCACATTTTCATATCAAAGACCCAGGCCCAAATGGGCTCGGGTACAGGGTGCTGTACATATATATATATATATATATATTACAAGTCAGGGGGTTCATTTGAACCCCATGGCTTGAAGCTATCAAAAAAAAAAAAAAACCCTAGCTTGAACATAACGTTGCCCCTAAATAATAATAATAACAATTAAAAAAAAAAAAAGTTGTTCAATCCATGGGCTCAACCCAATCCCCATGGGTTGGATTGGGCCCTATGATGAGTTGGGTTGAGTTGAATTTTTTTTCTTTAACACAATACTATAATAGTAGATTCGGTTGAAAAAACTTTCACCAACGTGGATGCTCTAACACTCCATATACTAGGAAGAAAATAAATAGAATGAAAAGAATTATTTTAAAATATTCATTCTATTCCTATTTTTGGGAATTTTGACTGAGAGATTATAAAAACCATTCCCTAGTTTGGTGAATATCCTAGTCTGAAAAACCATTCCCTTGTTTGTTGAATGTCCTAATCTAAAAGACTTGCAGGTGCAGCAACAAGAGTTGTGACCAACAAGTTTTAAGTAATAAACCATAATATTGGATAAATTTGAAGTAATAATGCGTAGAAAAATGAATATTTCTTTGAGGATTCCCACCCCTCTCTCTCTCTCTCTCTCTCTCTCTCTCTCTCTCTACACGTAAAATTTTGCTTTAACAACTAGTGTTGAAAGAGCTTTCACAGAATATAAAGTAGGAAAAAAAATTTCTAATGCTTTTATTGATCAAAGCAAGATCTAAATAAACCAACTATAAAATTTAAATAAGCTTCCTCAACTACATTTTTATTCTCCATGTTTCTTCCCTATGCTTATTTACTCATTGGGTAGCATCATTCTTATTCAAAGGTTCATGCTTCCATTTGATCAAAGAAGAGGCCAGAAGGCCCACCTTCAGGCATCAAAGCCAACATCACAGGACCTTTTGCACCTTCTTCAACAGTCAAAACTCCACTATTGTGGTTCAAATCTGTGCTGGTATACCCAGGAGTCACGGAGTTGATTGCTATTTTGGAGTACTTCTTTGCTCGAACCCTTGTGTATGCATTAAGAGCTGCCTTGGAGACTATGTAAGCAGAAGCATTAACGGGCCAACCTTTGGTTTCAATCAAATTCTCCTTGACATCTTCTAGAAATCCCTCTACCACCTTGTCCACTTTCTCTTCTGTGAGGTCATCAACCTCTCCAAGTTCTTTCTTCGCATTCTCATTTGAAATAAACTGAAATATTTTACATAATTGAAATTTTAATTTCTTGAAAAAAAAATTCAAGCAATTTCCTAGAACCAAATGTTTAGTGCCGGTCCTACACAATCATCGCAGCCATAATCTTGCACTCTATATTTCCGTGAAATGTTCATGACCAAATATAGCTGTTTATAAATGGTTTAATAAGATGAGTTTCACATTTTGTACCTTTAATTGTCCCAAGGTGGAGGACACATTTACTATTCTTCCTGAATTGGATAATAGAAGAAGTGGAATAAGTGCTTCACTCACTTGCTTGGTCCCATAGTAGTTTGTTCTCAAACAGTCCTCTGTTGTTTGATAAGTTTGCTTTATGACTTCCTTCAGAGGTATGGCATTTGGACCAAAAATCTCTATCATTATATGAAAAGGTATTAAATGATGTTACTCTTCTTTATAAAACTTGATTAATTTCTATTTTTCTTTTATTTATGATTTTCTTTTTATGGCCACCACAGCCTCAAGTCAGTTTAAATTCTTCACATTGCAATAGCCATCAAAATTTTGGGATATGCCTTCAATTCGAAGAGAAGGCATGTTTTGCACTGCATATGGGATATGTTTCATTTTTCTTAATCACGTGAGACCCACAACTATATAAGACCACACATTTGATGACAAAATAATATCATTATATAGATAAGATGGATGATCTCATGATTCGCATCATACTATGTATAAGATTTTGTTAATGAGAACTCTTATTCACTTAATGAATGTTTACATCAGCTCTGCCCTTTATATACAAAACAGAGGAACGGTTACTAACTTAACAGATTAACAAACTTCTAACTAACTCACTTAACACTAAAACTAAAACTCACGTGCTCTCTCACGTGTAATACTAAACACTATATACAATAGAGATAAACTACCTTCAGTTTATACAATGAATTATACAAAGCTACATGTCGTTGCCTTCTATTTCTAAGTCTGACTTCTGCTGCAACTGATGTTGCTGCTGCATACTTTGTTGCTGCTGCTGCAATCTTTGACACTCCCCCTCAAGATGGGCACCACTGGAATGAATATTTAGGATTCTCATCTTGCCAATTAAGATAGTAAACTAACTTAGATTCAAGGCCTTTGTCAATAAATCTGCCAATTGAGAATGACTCCTAATATTCATCAACCTTATAACTCCATCCTCCACTTTGTCTCTCACAATATGACAGTCAATTTCAATATGTTTTGTGCGTTCATGAAACACAGGGTTAGATCCTATGTGGATTGCTGCCTCACTATCACTGAACAACAACGCTGCTTTGTCATGTTCTATATTTAGATCCTTCAACAAATACAAAATCCAGGTCACTTCACACACAGCCACAGCCATTGACCTGTACTCAGCCTCTGCAGTAGATCTAGAGACTGTATTCTGTTTTTTAGACTTCCAAGAGACCAATGAGTCACCTAGGAAAACACAGAAACCTGTAATGGACCTTCTGGAATCTAGACAAGCAGCCCAATCTGCATCTGCAAAGGCTTTTATGTGCAGTGAAGTGTTTGATGGAAAAAACAATCCTTGACCTGCCGTGCCTTTAATGTACTGGATGATTCTATATGCTGCCTTTAAATGAGGCTTTCTAGGCTTAGACATGTGCTGACTTAACCTGTGCACAGAGTAAGTAATGTCCGGCCTAGTGATTGTCAAGAACAGCAGTCTACCTATCAACCTTCTATACATTCCAGCATCATGTAGTAACTCACCATCATCTTTGCTCAACTTTAAAGTAGCTTCCATGGGAGTTCTAGCTGGTTTACAACCAAGCATTCCAACATCATGAACAATTTCAAGAGCATATTTTCTTTGACACAAAGAAATGCCCTTTTGTGATCTTGCAACCTCCAAACCCAGAAAATATTTCAAACTACCCAAATCCTTAAGTTTGAAATGCTTGTTTAGATACACTTTAAGGTCTTCTACAGCTTTAGGATCATTGCTACCAATTAGGATATCATCAACGTAAACTAGAAGAGCAATGAACAATCTACCATCCTTCTTAATGAATAAAGAGTAATCTGCTTTGGATTGAACAAAACCATGCTGCAATAAGGTGTTTGAAAACTTTGAAAACCATTGCCTTGAAGCTTGCTTAAGGCCATACAATGACTTATGCAACTTGCAAACCAATTCCCTTTTTGACTCCTTGGACTCCCCCTTGCTATCCAACTCCCCCTTGCTGTGCAAACTTGGAGGAAGAGACATGTAGACGTCTTCAAGGAGATCATTATTTAGAAAAGCATTATTAACATCTAATTGGTGAAGACTCCAACCTTGCACAGCAGCCAATGCCAAAAACAATTTGACAGTGACCATTTTAGTCACAGGGGAGAAAGTCTCAGTGTAGTCTAAACCTTCTTGTTGGGTATAACTCTTGGCAACCAACCGTGCCTTGTACCTCTCTATGCTACCATCAACCTTGTATTTGATTTTAAAAACCCATTTACAACCAACAACCCTCTTATTTGGTGGCAAGGGAACCACAGACCAAGTGTGATTCTGTTCTAATGCATCAATCTCAGCTGCCATAGCAGCTTCCCAGTTAGGATCACCAACAGCCTGATGGTAAAATTGAGGTTCCTTAAGGGTAGAAATGCTATTACAGAAGTGAGAATAGCTAGGAGACAATTGGTGAGAAGAAACAAAATTAGAAATGGGGTACCAAGTAGAAATTGTATTGCACTGGTAGGATTGGAGATATGGAGGAGGTTTAGACACCCTAGTAGACCTTCTAAGAGAGGGAATAGAAGCAGCAGGGAATGTTGAAGGAGTATGTTCAGGTTGTAAAATAGCATCATCAACAATATCATTAGGTAAGAAGATGGACAAATCCTCTGGAAGATCAGAAAAATGAGCTTCAAGAATTTGAGATTCTGGACTAACAGTATGAGAATGGACCTTAGGATCATCAATAGGTAAAGGGGGGGCATCAGGAGTACAAATGTGAGAAAAAGGATCAGATGGTGAAGATAAAGTTGAAGATGGAATAGAGTGAGAAGGAAAAATAGACTCATGAAAAGTAACATCCCTCGAAACAAAAATTCTTTTAGAATGTAAATCAAGTAATTTGTAACCTTTAACAGCAAAAGGGTAACCCAAGAAAACACATTTGATGGCTCTAGGATCAAATTTTTGACCTGTTATGAGCCAATGTGGATGCAAAATAGAGACAACCAAACACCCTAAGAGAATTATAATCAGGAACCTTTCCATAAAGCAACTCAAAAGGGGTCTTATGATGAACAAGAGGGGAGGGAAGCCTATTAATGAGATGCACTGCTGTAAGAATACAGTCACCCCAATAGGCAATAGGAACATTGGACTGAATTCTCAAAGCCCTTGCAACACACAAAATATGTTGATGTTTCCTCTCCACAACAGAATTTTGTTGTGGAGTGGCAACACAACTATGTTGGTGTATAATACCATGACTCTTGAAGAAATCAGTCATTTGAAACTCAAGACCATTATCTGTTCTAAAAAACCTTAATAGATTTATTGAACTGAGTGTTGATCATGAAATAAAAGGATTGTAAAAGAGGCCTAGTATCAGACTTAGACTTCACGAGATAAACCCAAGTTGACCTAGTACAATCATCAACAATAGTAAAGAAGTATTTGTGGCCTTCAACAGTAGGAACTGAATATGGACCCCAAATATCACTGTGCACAATATCAAAAGGTAATTCGGAAATGTGATTAAGGAAAGGAAGAGACAGTCTTTTGTGTTTTGCAAGTGGACAAATCTCATAATATTTATTAAAAGTACAAACAACATCAGAAAGTACATTCTTTAAAGAAGAAAGTTTAGCATCAGACGGATGTTCTAATCTGAGATGCCATAAGGAAGAAGGTACAACAACATTATTGATTACAGGAGATTGTGATTTATTAAAAAAGGACTTGAAAACAGAATTGAAAAGGGATTGAAAGGATGAACCAGAGTTGATTGGAGAGGTACAAGCATCTGAGGGGTTTTGCTGCAACAAATATAACCCATCATGAACTTCACCCACACCAATCATCCTCCAGCAAATAAGGTCCTGTATGAAACAAAGATTGGCTAAGAAAATAAGGCAACAGGAAGAAGATTTTGTAATTTGACTAACTGACAAAAGGTTGAAAGAGAAAGAAGGGACACAAAGCACATTATGAAGAACTAGATCAGCTGAAAGGGAAATAGAACCTATATGGGTTACCATAGCTATTTCATCATTTGGAAGTTGAACATTAGTGCTAATGGCAGTAAAATTTGTAAACAAATGAACAGAATGCACAATGTGGTCAGTTGCCCCAGTATCAATAACCTAAGTATCTCCATTAAAAACTGTCTTATGTACTACTTGAGCAGAAAAAATGGAATCCTTCAAATTGATGCCTTCAAAGAAAGTCATACCTGACATATTGAGAACATTGCTAGACTGGGAAACAGTTTCTTGGTGTGATGCTTGAGATTCTGGATGAGTCTTGATCACGTTACCCGCCATGTGGACCTCCTTATTTCCCATGTTAAGCTGAGCAGCTTGCATTTGATTGCCTAACATAGCCAGAAACTGCTGACATTGCTCCTTAGTAAAGGGAAATTGATTATCATCGATGACTGACTGAGTTCTCTCTGTAAGATCTTCTTGAACACCAACTTGATTCACCATTGAATTCTTTCCTTTAGGTTTGAAACTAGGAGGAAATCCATGTAGTTTGAAACACTTCTTCGCAGTGTGACCAAGTTTCCCACAAGATTACAAATAGGCCTATCCTTGCCTTTAGAATTCTTACCCACAGAAAAGGAAATAGCATTGTAACCTTTCACAGCAAGAGCAGTTGACTCAACGTGAGCATTTGAACTTCCCACACGCCTCTGCCTTTCTTCTTGAATCAACAAAGAATATGCTTTGTTAATGGATGGAAGTGGTTCCATTAAAAAATCTGCCCTTTAATTTGAGAATATGAATCGTTGAGTCCCATTAAAAATTGCATTACAAAATCTTGAAGATGAACATTCTTAATTCTTTGTGAAAGATTGCAAGTGCATTTCCCACAAGAACAAGTTAGGGCAAGCCTGAAATTCTTGAGTTGATCCCAATACAGTTTCAATTGAGTGAAATAAGAAGTGATTGAAGAATCACCTTGATTCACTGATGCAATATCCTTCTGTAACTCAAAAACCCTAGGTCCATTACCTTGGGAGTGTGTATCTCAGAGATCGTTCCATATCTCCAATGTTGTGTCTCTATAAGTGATGTTTACTCTGATCTGAGGTGAGACAGCTTTCATCAACCATGAACCAACCATGTTATCACATCGAATCCAAGCATCGACTGCCGCTGGTGTTTTGATCAATGGAGAAGATAAAGTGATTGAGCCATCAATGAAGCCAAACTTATTTTTCACAATTAGAGCCTTCTTCATAGATCAAACCCAGGCATGGTAATTTTCACCAATCAAGACCTCTGATACGAGCATAGCTCCAGGGCTTTCAGCATGATGAAGATATAAAGGATTAAGAATATCCTCTACCAATGCTGGATCACGTTTAATCAAAGTAGAAGGAGAATCTGGTGCAGAGGTTGTGGACGCCATTGAAGCAACTCAAAGCTCTCAAGAATGAAACCCTAGAATTTGGGAATTTTCTAGAACGAGACTCTAGAACTTGAGAGAGCCTTGCTCTGATACCATATAAGATTTTGTTAATGAGAACTCTTATTCACTTAATGAATGTTTACATCAGCTCTGCCCTTTATATACAAAACAGAGGAACGGTTACTAACTTAACAGATTAACAAACTTCTAACTAACTCACTTAACACTAAAACTAAAACTCACGTGCTCTCTCATGTGTAATACTAAACACTATATACAATAGAGCTAAACTACCTTCAGTTTATACAATGAATTATACAAAGCTACATGTCGTTGCCTTCTATTTCTAAGTCTGACTTCTGCTGCAACTGATGTTGCTGCTACATACTCTGCTGCTGCTGCTGCAATCTCTGACACTATGGCCACGCTTGTACCCTCATAAATAGAATAAATCTATTGATGGATGAAATTACTTTACAAAAGAAAACATAGAAAAAATTTCAAAAACTTGCCTGAACAATCTCATTAGTTTGAGTATTGTCCGAATTTTTCAAAAACTTATCACCTAAACAACGTTGTTCAAAAAAAGCTGTGATGCAGAGCCAGACGGGTTCTACATAACTTCGAGAAACTTACTTGATCAATGCTAAGTTTTCTTCGTTCCTCTGGGTTAATTTCCCCGCATTATTTACCTGCAATTTTGAAATAATAGCAACGTCAGAGCCACCAAAAGTGGGGGAAAAGAACAAGATCTCAGTAATTAACAAATGACTTTCGTTTATCAACCTAATTACAATAGGGTGGGGAGAAGAAAGAATACTAGACGATTCATCTTTGTTTAGAACTACAAACTGGTCATTGCAAGAAAAATTATTTATTTATTTTTATATAAAGAAATCTGATGACACACAAATGGACCGATACAAGCATGTATGCCTTTAAATTCAAAACCTATGATTCCTTAGAAATTCTAGAGATTCTTTGTAACATAATAAGAAGCAAAGCAAAGATCTACTCTCTCAAAAATAACACTTGGAATTCCAAAGATGTATGTATAATTAAGTTGCATTACCAATATGTCAAGCTTCCCAAAGTGGGTTTTGATGAAATCTGCCAAAGAAGAAATGGTAGTTGGGTCCATCAAATCTAGTTGATGAAAAACCACATCAGAGCATCCTTTAGCTTTGAGTTTTTCAATTGCTTCATTGCCCCTCCTTACATCTCTAGCAGTTAAAACCACCCTGATCCCATTTGAACCTAATTGTCTACATATCTCAAATCCAATCCCTTTATTGGCTCCGGTTACAACTGGGTAAAATTTTTTTCAAAAAAAATTAATAATTAGGACATCTGCATTTACTCAGTTTTATATGTGAAAATAAGAGAGTAAAACCATTTCCGGGTCAAAGAAGTAAATTTGGTCAATGAAAATCATATTTTCCGGAAATTCTTATTTTCCGTGTCTTCCAAACAGTGGACTGAGGTGGTAAATGATTTCCGGAAATCATTTAACACCAAAACAAACACAGCCTTAATCCCCGGATTTATGGTTGTTTCTGCCATTTGTTATGAAAATTGAAGAGTTCGTACCTTTTTTTTTTTTTTTTTTTTTTTTAGGAATAGTTTGTATTATTAATGCAGAAGATGGCTTATCTGAAAATTTGTAGTTCTGCTCTAGGTATAGTTTTATAGGTGTTTAATTTGCCGCAGGTGCCGTATATATTTTAATATTGAGTTTTCAAAGTATAGTTGAACCTTGAAGTAGAAATTGTTAAAGTCTATGTTTATAACGTATACCATGACATCTTCTTCTGCCGACGTAGACTGGGTCAAAAAATCATGAGAAATTATTCAACATAGAATGAAAGTCACGAAATAAATTCTTTTTATTAGTAGGGAGACTTAATTGAGCTATAGGAATCGTATAGTACACTTGGCACAAATTGTACCTAAACCGCAATTAGTGTTGTTGGTTAGTCATGGACTAGCAAGAGTGAATGACAAGAAATTTTCTAGTTGGGGTCAGTAAAAACCGTGCAGTGATCTATTGAGGGTAAGGTTTTTCAATTTTTAAAATTTTTTTGCTATTAAGTCTCCCTACTAATAAAAAGAATTTATTTCGTGACTTTCATTCTATGTTGAATAATTTCTCATGATTTTTTGACCCAGTCTACGTCGGCAGAAGAAGATCTATTGAGGGTAAGGTTTTTCAATTTTTTAAATTTTTTTGCTATTTTTTTTCGAAATTTTCTAGTTGGGGTCAGTAAAAACCACTCAGATCGAAAACTTTTTCTTCTCCCTTTCTCGGCTTGGCCCGACCCGTTTTGGCTTAAAATGATGCCAGGATGAGGTTTTACAGTTTTTTGAATTTTTTATCTATTTTTTTTTTGAAATTCTCTTGGTGGGGTCGGGTAAAAAACGCTCGGATCGAAAACTTATTTTTCTCCCTTTCTCTGCCTGGCCAGGATCATTTCGGCTTCAAATGATGCCCGGAGGAAGTCTTTCAATTATTAAAATTTTTTTTTTCTATTTTTTTTGGAATTCTCTAGTTGGGGTCAGTTAAAAACCGCTCAGATGAAAAACTTTTTCTTCTCCTGTTCTCGACTTGGCCCAACCTATTTTTGCTTGAAATGATGCCAGGATGAGGTTAATCAATTTTTTGAATTTTTTTGCTATTTTTTTTTCGAAATTCTCCAGTTGGGGTCGAGTAAAAATCCCTCGAACTGAAAACTTGTTTTTTCTCCCTTTCTCCATCTAGCCCGACCAGTTTTGACTTCAAATGATGCCTGGAGGAAGTTTTTCAATTTTTTGAATTTTTTTTCTATTTTTTTTTCGGAATTCTCTAGTTGGGGTCGGGTAAAAACTACTCAGATCGAAAACTTATTTTTCTCCCTTTCATGGCCTGGACCGACCCGTTTTGGCATCAAATGATGCCAGGATAAGGTTTTTCAATTTTTTGAATTTTTCTACAATTTTTTTTCGAAATTCTCTAGTTGGGGTCGAGTAAAAACCACTCGGATCAAAACTTATTTTTCCTTCTTTCTCGGCCTCGGCCGACCCGTTTTGGCTTCGAATGATGCCCGGAGGAAGTTTTTCAATTTTTTTCAATTTTTTTCTATTTTTTTCGGAATTCTCTAGTTGCAGTCGGGTAAAAACCGCTCGGATTGAGCACTTTTTTTTTCTCCCTTTCTCGGCCGGGCTCAACCTGTTTTCACTTGAAATGACGCCAGGATGAGGTTTTTCGATTTTTTTGAATTTTTCTGCTTTTTTTTTTTTTTTCCCGAAATTCTCTAGCTGGGGTCGGGTAAAAACCGCTTGGATCGAAAACTTATGTTTCATGCTTTCTCGGCCTCGCCCGACCCGTTTTGGCTTCAAATGATGCCCAGAGGAAGTTTTTTAATTTTTTTCTATATTTCTTCGGAATTCTCTAGTTTGGGTCGGGTAAAAACCGCTCAAATCGAAAATATATTTTTCTCCCTTTCTCAGCCTGGCCTGACTTGTTTTGGCTTCAAATGATGCCGGGACGAAATTTTTCAATTTTTTTGGGAATTCTCTAGTTGAGGTCGGTTAAAAACCGCTCGGATCGAAAACTTGTTATACCCCCCTTTCTCGGCCTAGCCATACTGTTATGGGTTCAAATGACGCCCGGAGGAAGTTTTTCAATTTTTTGAATTTTTTTTTTCCATTATTTTCGGAACTCGCTTGTTGGGGTCGGGCAAAAACCACTCGGACCGAAAACTTTTTTTTCTCACTTTCTCGGCCTGGCATGTCCTCTTTTGGCTTGAAATGATGCCAAGATGAGGTTTATGAATTTTAGAATTTTTTTGCTATTTTTTTTTCGAAATTCCCTAGTTTGGGTCGGGTAAAAACCGCTCGGATTTAAAACTTTTTTTTCCTCCTTTCCCCATCTGGCCCGATCCATTTATGCTTGAACTGATGCCAGGACAAGGTTTTTCAATTTTTTAAGTTTTTTTGCTATTCTTTTCCGAATTTTCTAGTTGGGGTCAGTAAAAACCACTCGCATCGAAAACCTTTTTTTTTTCTCCCTTTCTAGTTGGGTCAAAATCTTGTTTTTCTCCATTTCTTGGTCTGGCCCGACCCGTTTTGGCTTGAGATTTTGCCAGGGTGACGTTTTTCAATTTTTTTTTTTTTTTAGTTTTTTTCCTATTTTATTAAGAATTCTCTAGTTGGGGTTGGGTAAAAACCGCTCAGATTGAAAACCTTTTTTTCTCCCTTTCTCCATCGGGCCTGACCCATTTATGCTTGTAATGTTGCCAGGACAAAGTTTTTGAATTTTTTTGCTATTTTTTCGGAATTTTCTAGTTGGGGTCGGGTAAAAACCGCTCGGATCGAGAACTTATTTTTCTAGCTTTCTCGGCCTCGCCCGACCCGTTTTGGCTTCAAATGATGCCCAGAGGAAGTTTTTTAATTTTTTAATTTTTTTTCTATTTTTTTCGGAATACTCTAGTTTGGGTCGGGTAAAAACCACTCGGATCGAGAACATATTTTTCTTCATTTCTCAGCCTGGCCCAACCCGTTTTGGCTTCAAACGATGCCCGGATGAAGTTTTTCAATTTTTAAAATTTTTTTTCCATTTTTTTCGGAATTCTATAGTTGGGGTCGAGCAGAAACCGCTCGGATCGAAAACTTTTTTTTTTCCCTTTCTCAGCCTGGCCTGACCCGTTTTGGCTTGAACTGATGCCAGGATGAGGTTTTTCAATTTTTTGACTTTTTGCTAATTGTTTTTTTTCGAAATTCTCTAGTTGGGTTCAGGCAAAAGCCGCCCGTATTGAAAAATTATTTTTGTCCCTTTCTCAGCCTAGCACGACCCACTTTGGCTGCAAATGATGCCCGGAGGAAGTTTTTCAATTTTTTGAATTTTTTTTTCAGAATTCTCTAGTTTGGGTCGGGTAAAAACCGCTCGGATCGAAACTTATTTTTCTCCCTTTCTAGGACTAGCCCGACCTGTTTTCGCTTGAAATAATGCCAGGATGAGGTTTTTCAATTTTTTGAGTTTTTTTGCTATATTTTTTTCAAAATTCTCTAGTTTGGGTTGGGTAAAAATCGCTTGGATCGAAAACTTATTTTTCACCCTTTGTTGGCCTGGCCTGACCCGTTTTGGGTACAAATGCTGCCCTGGGGGAAGATTTTCAATTTAAAATTTTTTTTTTTCTGTTTTTTTGGAATTCTCTAGTTGGGGTCGGTTAAAAACCGATTGGATGGAAAACTTTTTCTTCTCCCGTTCTCGGCTTGGCCCTACCCGTTTTTGCTTGAAACGATGCCAGGATGAGGTTTATCAATTTTTTGAATTTTTTTGCAATTTTTTTTTTCAAAATTCTCCAGTTTGGGTCGGGTAAAAACCGCTTGGATTGAAAACTTTTATTTTCTCCCTTTCTCCATCTGGCCCGACCCATTTTGGCTTCAAATCATGCCCAGACACAGTTTTTTGATTTTTAAAATTTTTTTCTATTTGTTTCGGAATTCTCTAGTTGGGGTCGGGTAAAAACCACTCAGACCGAAAATTTATTTTTCAAACTTTCTTGGCTTGGCCCAACCCATTTTGGCTTGAAATGATGCCAGGATGAGGTTTATCAGTTTTATGAATTTTTTTGCTATTTTTTTTTTTTCGGAATTCACTTGTTGGGGTCGGGTTGGAACCTCTCGGATCGAAAACTTATTTTTCTCTGTTTCTCAGCCGGGCCTAGCTCGTTTTGGCTTCAAAAGATGTCCGAAGCAAGTTTTTCAATTTTTAAATTTTTTTGGAATTCTCTAGTTGGGGTAGGTTAAAAACCGCTCGGATTAAAAACTTTTTCTTCTCTCGTTCTCGGCTTTGCCCAACTAATTTTGCTTGAAATGATGCCAGGATGAGGTTTATCAGTTGTTTAAATTTTTTTTCTTTTTTTTTCTTTTTTGAAATTCTCCAGTTGTGGTCGGGTAAAAACCGCTTGGATCGAAAACTTTTTTTCACTTCCTTTCTCGATCTAGCCCGAACCGTTTTGGTCTGAAATGATGCCAGGTTGATGTTGTTGAATGTTTTTAATTTTTTGCTATTTTTTGAAGAATTCTCTAGATGGGGTCGAGTAAAAACCGCTCGGATTGAAAACTTTTTTTTTTCTCCCTTTCTCCATCTGGCCCGACCCGTTTTCGCTTTAAATGATATCCTGAGGAAGTTTTTTGATTTTTTTTTTCTATTTTTTTCGGAATTCTCTAGTTTGGGTCGGATAAAAACTGCTCGGATCGAAAACTTATTTTTCTCCCTTTCTCAACCTGGACTGAGCCGTATTGGCTTCAAATAATGCCCGGAGGAAGTTTTACAATTTTTTAAATTTTTTTTCTATTTTTTTCGGAATTCTATAGTTGGGGCCGGGAAAAAACCGCTCGGATGGAAAACTTTTCTTTTCACTTTCATGGCCTGGCCCAACCCGTTTTCGCTTGAAATGATGCCAGGATGAGGTTTTTCAATTTTTTGACTTTTTTGCTATTTTTTTTTTTTGAAATTCTCTAGTTGGGTTCAGATAAAAACCGCACGGATTGAAAAATTATTTTTGTCCCTTTCTCCACCTTGCCCAACCTGCTTTGGCATCAAATGATGCCGGGAGGAAGTTTTTCAATTCTTCTAATTTTTTTTCTATTTTTTTTTTCAGAATTCTCTAGTTGGGGTCGGGTGAAAACCGTTCGGATCGAAAACTTATTTTTCTCCCTTTGTCGGACTAGCCCGACCTGTTTCGGCTTGAAATAAATCCCAGATGAGGTTTTCCAATTTTTTGAATTTTTTTGCTATTTTTTTTTTTTTTTTTTTAAATTCTCTAGTTTGGGTTAGGTAAAAACTGCTTGGATCGAAAACTTATTTTTCTCCCTTTGTCGACCTGGCGCAACCTTTTTTGAGTTCAAATGAAGTTAGGACCACTTTTTTTCAATTTTTTGAATTTTTTTGATATTTTTTCCGGAATTTTCTAGTTGGGGTCGGGTAAAAACCGCTCGGATCGAAAACTTATTTTTCCCCCTTTCTCAGCCTGGCCCGACCCGTTTTGGCTGCAAAAGATGCCTGGAGGAGGTTTTTTAATTTTTTTCTATTTTTTTCGGAATTCTCTAGTTTGGGTCGGGTAAAAAGCGCTCGGATCGAGAACTTATTTTTCTCCATTTCTCAGCCTGGCCCAACCCGTTTCAACTGCAAATGATGCCCGTATGATGTTTTTCAATTTTTTAAATTTTTTTTCTATTTTTTTCGGAATTCTATAGTTGGGATCGGGAAAAAACCGCTCGGATCGAAAACTTCTTTTTTTTCCCTTTCTCGGCCTAGCCTGATCCGTTTTGGCCTGAAATGATGCCTGGATGAGGTTTTTCAATTTTTTGACTTTTTTGCTAATTTTTTTTTTTGAAATTCTCTAGTTGGGTTCAGATAAAAACTGCACGGATTGAAAAATTATTTTTGTCCCTTTCTCCACCTTGCCCAACCTGCTTTGGCATCAAATGATGCCGGGAGGAAGTTTTTCAATTCTTCCAATTTTTTTCTATTTTTTTTTTCAGAATTCTCTAGTTGGGGTCGGGTGAAAACCGTTCGGATCGAAAACTTATTTTTCTCCCTTTGTCGGACTAGCCCGACCTGTTTCGGCTTGAAATAAATCCCAGATGAGGTTTTTCAATTTTTTGAATTTTTTTGCTATTTTTTTTTTTTTTAAATTCTCTAGTTTGGGTTAGGTAAAAACTGCTTGGATCGAAAACTTATTTTTCTCCCTTTGTCGGCCTGGCGCAACCTTTTTTGAGTTCAAATGAAGTTAGGACCACTTTTTTTCAATTTTTTGAATTTTTTTGATATTTTTTCCGGAATTTTCTAGTTGGGGTCGGGTAAAAACCGCTCGGATCGAAAACTTATTTTTCCCCCTTTCTCAGCCTGGCCCGACCCGTTTTGGCTGCAAAAGATGCCTGGAGGAGGTTTTTTAATTTTTTTCTATTTTTTTCGGAATTCTCTAGTTTGGGTCGGGTAAAAAGCGCTCGGATCGAGAACTTATTTTTCTCCATTTCTCAGCCTGGCCCAACCCGTTTCAACTGCAAATGATGCCCGTATGATGTTTTTCAATTTTTTAAATTTTTTTTCTATTTTTTTCGGAATTCTATAGTTGGGATCGGGAAAAAACCGCTCGGATCGAAAACTTCTTTTTTTTTTCCCTTTCCCGGCCTAGCCTGATCCGTTTTGGCCTGAAATGATGCCTGGATGAGGTTTTTCAATTTTTTGACTTTTTTGCTAATTTTTTTTTTTTTTTTTTCAAAATTCTCTAGTTGGGTTCAGGCAAAAGCCGCCCCTATTGAAAAATTATTTTTGTCCCTTTCTCAGCCTAGCACGACCCGCTTTGGCTGGAAATGATGCCCGGAGGAAGTTTTTCAATTTTTTGAATTTTTTTTCAGAATTCTCTAGTTGGGGTCGGGTAAAAACCGCTCAGATTGAAAACTTATTTTTCTCCCTTTCTAGGACTAGCCCGACCTGTTTTAGCCTGAAATAATGCCAGGATGAGGTTTTTCAATTTTTGGAATTTTTTTGCTATATTTTTTTCGAAATTGTCTAGTTTGGGTTGGGTAAAAATCCCTTGGATTGTAAACTTCTTTTTCTCCCTTTGTGAGCCTGGCCCGACCCGTTTTGGGTACAAATGATGCCAGTTTTGGAAAACTTATTTCAAGCCAAAACGGATGGAAAACTTATTTTTCTCCTTCTCTCGGCCTGACCTGGCCCATTTTGGCTTCAAAAGATGCCTGAAGGAAGTTTTTCAAATTTTAAAATTTTTTTTCTATTTTTTTGGAATTCTCTAGTTGGGGTCAGTTAAAAACCGCTTTTGAATTTTTTTGAATTTTTTGAGGTTTATCAATTTTTTGAATTTTTTTTACAATTTTTTTCCAAAATTCTCTAGGTTAGGGTCGGATAAAAACCGCTCAGATCGAAAAACTTTTTTTTTCTCCCTTTCTCAGCTTGGCCTGATCCATTTTGGCTTGAAATGATGCGAGGTTGATGTTTTTTAATTTTTTTGCTATTTTTTTAAGAATTCTCTTGTTGCGGTTGGGTAAAAACCGCTCGAATTGAAAGCTTTTTTTTCTCACTTTGTCCATCTGGCCTGACCCGTTTATGCTTGAAATGATGCCAGGACAAGGTTTTTCAATTTTTTGAATTTTTTTGCTATTTTTTTCGGAATTTTCCAGTTGGCGTCGGTAAAGACCGCTTGGATCGAAAACATATTTATCTCCCTTTCTCAGCCTAGCCCATCCCATTTTGGCTTCAAATGATGGTCGGAGGAAGTTTTTGAATTTTTCAAACTTTTTTTCTATTTTTTTGGGAATTCTCTAGTTGGGGTCGGGTAAAAACCGCTCGGATCGAAAACTTATTTTTCTCCCTTTCTCAGCCTGGTCCAACCCATTTTGGCTTCAAATGATGCTCAGAGGAAGTTTTTCAATTTTTTGAATTTTTTTTCTATTTTTTTAAGAATTCTCTACTCGGGGTCGATTAAAAACCACTCGGATCGAAAACTTTTTTTTTCTCCCTTTTTCAACCTGGCTCGACCCATTTTGGCTTCAAATGATGCGAGGATCAAGTTTTTCAATTTTTTTTTTTTTTTTTTTGAATTCTCTTGTTGGGGTTGGGTAAAAGCCGCTTCGGGCAAAATATTTTTTTTCTCCCTTTCTCGGCCTGGTCCGAACGATTTGGCCTGAAATGATGCCGCGATGACGTTTTTCAATTTTTATTAATTTTTTTGCTATTTTTTTTTTTTTCAATTCTCTAGTTGGGGTCGGGTAAAAACCGCTAGGATTGAAAACTTATTTTTCTCCATTTTTTGGCCTAACACGACCCTTTTTGGCTTCAAATGATGCCTAGAGGAAGTTTTTCCATTTTTTGAATTTTTTTTCCATTTTTTTTTTTCAGAATTCTCTAGTTGGTGTCCGGTAAAAACCGCCCGGATCGAAAACTTATTTTTCTCCTTTTCTAGGCCGGACCCAATCCATTTTGGCTTGAAACGATGCTAGGGCGATTTTTTAATTTTTTTAAATTTTTTTGCTATTTTTTTCGGAATTTTCTAGTTGGGCTCGGGTAAAAACCGCCCAGATCGAAAACTTATTTTTTTCCCTTTCCCAGCCTAGCCCGACCCATTTTGGCTTCAGATGATGCCCAGAGGTAGTTTTTCAATTTTTTGAATTTTGTTTCTGTTTTTTTGAGAATTCTCTAGTTGGGGTCGGGTAAAAACTGCTCAGATCGAAAACTTATTTTTTTTTTCTCCCTTTCTAGGCCTAGCCAGACCCGTTTTGAATTGAAATAAGGCCAGGATGAGGTTTTTGAATTTTTTTTTTCCTAAATTCTCTACGTGGGGTTGGGTAAATACCATTTGGATCGAAAACTTATTTTTCTCCCTTTGTCGGCTTGGCCCGTCCCGTTTTGCCTTAAAATGATGCTATGGTGAGTTTTTTTTTTTTTTTTTTTTGAATTTTGTTGCTATTTTTTTCGGTATTTTCTAGTTTGGGTCGGGTAAAAACCACTTGGATTGAATGCTTTTTTTCTCCCTTTCTCGGCCTGGTCCGACTCGTTTTGGCTTGAAAGGATGCCAGGATGAGGCTTTTTAGTTTTTTGAATTTTTTTGCTAGTTTTTTTTCGAAATTCTCTCGTTGGGGTCTGGGAAAAACTGCTCGGATCGAACACTATTTTTCTCCCTTTCTCAGCCTAGTCCGACCCGTTTTCGCTTCAAATGTTCGTCGGTGGAAGTTTTTCAATTTTCTGAATTTTTTTGTATTTTTTTTAGGAATTCCCTACTCGGGCTCGGGTAAAAACCACTCGGATCGAAAACTTTTTTTTTCTCCCTTTCTCGATCTAGCCCGACCAATTTTGGCTTGAAATGATGCCACGATAAGGTTTTTCAATTTTTTGAATTTTTTTGCTCTTTTTTCTTCGAAATTCTCTACTTGGGGTCGGGTAAAAACTGCTTGGGCCAAAATTTTTTTTTTTTCTCCCTTTCTCGGCCCGGTCTGAACCATTTTGGCTTGAAACCATGCCAGGATGATGTTTCTCAATTTTTTAATTTTTTTTCCTATTTTTTTAAAGAATTCTCTAGTTGGGGTCGGGGAAAAACAGTTCGGATTGAAAACTTTTTTTTTTCTCCCTTTCTCCATCTGGCCTGACCCGTTTGAGGTTGAAATGGTGCCAGGACAAAGTTTTTCAATTTTTTGAATTTTTTTGCTATTTTTTTCGAACTCTTTTTTTTCTCCCTTTTTCGGCCTAACACGACCCATTTTGGCTTCAAATGATGCCCAGAGGAAGTTCTTCAATTTTTTTTCTATTTTTTTCAGAATTCCTTAGTTGGGGTCTGGGAAAAACCGCTCGGATTGAAAGCTTATTTTTCTCCCTTTTTAGGCCGAGCCCGACCCGTTTTGGCTTGAAATAATGCCAGGATGAGGTTTTTCAGTTTTATTGAATTTTTTTGCTTTTTTTTTTTTTCGAAAAGCTCTTTGTGGGTTTGGCTAAAAACCATTTGGATTGAAAACTTACTCTTCTCCCTTTCTCGGCCTACCCTAACCCGTTTTGGCTTCAAATAATGCCTGGAGGAAGTTTTTAAATTTTTTGAATTTTTTTTACTATTTTTTTCGAAATTTTCTAGTTGGGGTCGGATAAAAAGCACTCGGATTGAAAACTTTTTTTTTCCCCTTTCTCGGCCTGGCCCAACCCGTATTGGTTGAAAGTATCCCAGGATGAGATTTTCAACTTTTAGAATTTTTTTGCCCATTTTTTCTCCCTCGGAGTAAAAACCGCTCTTTTTGAATTTTACCCGACTCGGAGTAAAAACCGCTTGGATCGAAAACTTATTTCCTTTGCTTTCCCAGCTCCCCCGACCCGTTTCGGCGGCAAATGATGCCCGGAGGTTTTTTTTTTAAAAATTATTGAACTTTTTTTTTTTTTTTTTTTTTTTTTTTTTTTTTTTTTTTTTTTTTTTTTTTCGGAATTCTCTAATTGGCATCGGGTAAAAACCGCTCGGATCGAAAACTTTTTTTTTTTCACCCTTTCTCGGTCTGATACGACCGTTTTTGGCTTCAAATGATGCGAAGATGAGGTTTATCAATTTTTTGAATTTTTTTGCAATTTTTTTTTCGAAATTCTCTTGTTAGGGTCGGGCAAAAACCGCTCGGACCGAATACTTTTTTCTCTCCCTTTCTCGGCCTGGTCCAACCGGTTTTGGCTTGAGAGGATGCTATGATGAGTTTTTTTTAGTTTTTTGAATTTTTTTGCTATTTTTTTTCGAAATTCTCTTGTTGGGGTCAGGTAAAAACCGCTCTGATCGAGAACTTATTTTTCTCTCTTTCGCGGGCTAGTGCAACCTGTTTTCACTTCAAATGATGCAAGGAGGAAGTTTTTCAATTTTTTTGTCTTCTTTCAGGAATTCTCTACTCGGGGTCTGGTAAAATCCACTCGAATCGAAAATCTTTTTTTTTTCTCCCTTTCTCTGCCTGGCCCAACCCAGTTTCGCTTGAAATGATGCCAGGATGATTTTTTTCAATTTTGTTAACTTTTTTCTTAATTTTTTTAAGAATTCTCCATATGGGGCCTGGTAAAAACAGCTCGGCTCGAAAACTTATTTTTCTCCCTTTCCCAGCCTAGCTTGACCCGTTTTGGCTTCAGATAATGCCCAGAGGAAGTTTCAAAATTTTTTGAATTTTTTTTCTTTTTTTTTTTTGAATTCTCTAATTGGGGTCGAGTAAAAACCGCTCGGATCGAAAACTTATTTTTTTCCCCTTTCTAGGCCCAGGCAGACCCTTTTTGAATTGAAATAGTGCCAGGATGACGTTTTTCAATTTTCGGCTTCAAATGATGCCCGGATGAATTTTTCAATTTTTTTAATTTTTATCTATTTTTTTCGGAATTCTCTAGCTGGGTTCGGGTAAAAATAACTCAGATTGAAAACTTTTTTTTCTCCCTTTCCCGGCCTAGCCCAACACCCATTTTGGCTTCAGATGATGCCCAGAGGAAGTTCTTCAATTTTTTGAATTTTTTCTCTGCTTTTTTTTTTTTAGAATTCTCTTGTTGGGGTCCGGTAAAAACCGCTCGGATCAGACACTTATTTTTCTCCCTTTCTAGGCCGGGCCCGACTCGTTTTGGCTTGAAATAATGCCAGGATGAGGTTTTTCAGTTTTTATGAATTTTTTTGCTATTTTTTGTTCGAAATTCTCTATTTGGGGTTGGGTAAAACCCGTTTGGATCGGAAACTTATTTTTCTCCCTTTGTCAGCCTGGCCCGACCCTTTTTGGCTTAAAATGATGCTATGGCAAGGTTTTTTTAATTTTTTGAATTTTTTTGCTATTTTTTTCGGAATTTTCTAGTTGGGGTCAGGTAAAAAACCGCATGGATCGAAAGGATTCCAGGATGAGGTATTTTAATTTTTTGAATTTTTCTGGTATTTTTTTTTTTTCAAAATTCTCTAGCTGGGATTGGGAAAAGACCGCTCCGATTGAAAACTTTTTCTCCTCCTGTTCTTGGCTTGGCCCAATCCGTTTTCGATTGAAATGATGCCAGCATGAGGTTTATCAATTTTTTGAATTTCTTTTGCAATATATTTTTCGAAATTTTCTAGTTGGGGTCGGGCAAAAATCACCCGGACTGGGGTTTCAATTTTTTGAATTTTTTTGCTCTTTTTTTTTTTTCAAAATTCTCTAGTTGGGGTTGGGTAAAAACCGCTTGGGTCGAAAACTTGTTTTCTTCGCTTTCCTGGCCTCTCCCGAGCCGTTTCGGCTTCAAATGGTGCCCGGTGGAATTTTTTCAATTTTTTAAATTTTTATCTATTTTTTTTTCGGAATTCTCTAGCTGGGGTCGGGTAAAAACTGCTCGCATCGAAAACGTTTTTTTTCCCCCCTTTCTCAGCCAGGCATGACCCGTTTTGGCTTGAAATGATGCAAAGATGGGGTTCATCAATTTTTTGAATTTTTTTTCCAAAATTCTGTAGTTAGGGTCAAAACCGCTTGGGCCAAATTCTTTTTTGTCTCCCCATTCTCGGCCTGGTCCGAACCATTTTGGCTTGAAATGATGCCAGGATGATGTTTTTCAATCTTTTTAATTTTTTTTTTTTAGAATTCTCTAGTTGGGGTCGAGTAAAAACAGCTCGGTTTGAAATTTTTTTTTTCTCCCTTTCCCGGCCCAGCCCGATCCATTTTGGCTGCAGATAATGCCCAGAGGAAGTTCTTCAATTTTTTGAATTTTTTTTCTTTTTTTTTTAGAATTCTCTTGTTGGGGTCCGGTAAAAACCGCTTGGCTCGGAAAATTATTTTTCTCCCTTTCTAGGCCGGGCCAGAATCATTTTGGCTTGAAATAATGCCAGGATGAGGTTTTTGAATTTTTAGGAATTTTTTTGCTTTTTTTTGTTCAAAATTCGATATTTGGGGTTGGGTAAAACCTGTTTGGATCGGAAACTTATTTTTCTCCCTTTGTCGGCCTGACCCAACCCATTTTGGCTTAAAATGATGCTAGGGCGAGTTTTTGAATTTTTTCGGAATTTTCTCGTTGGGGTTGGGTAAAAACCGCCTTGATCGAAAGGATGCCAGGATGAGGTTTTTTCATTTTTTTAAATTTTTCTGCTATTTTTTTTTTCAAAATATCTAGCTGGGACCGGGAAAAGACCGCCCGGATTGAAAACTTTTTCTTCTCCTGTTCTCGGCCTGGCCCAATCCGTTTTTGACTGAAATGATGACAGCATCAGGTTAATCAATTTTTCAAATTTTTTTTGCAATTTATTTTTCGAAATTTTCTAGTTGGGGTTGGGCAAAAAGCGCTTTGATTGAAAACTTTTTTTTGCAATTTATTTTTCGAAATTTTCTAGTTGGGGTTGGGCAAAAAGCGCTTTGATTGAAAACTTTTTTTTTTTCCCCCTTTCTCGGCCTGGCCCGACCCGTTTTGGTTGAAATTATCCCAGGATTAGAGTTTCAATTTTTTGAATTTTTTTGCTCCTTTTTTTTCGAAATTCTCTAGTTGGGGTCGGGTAAAAACCGCTTGGGTCGAAAACTTGTTTTCTTCGCTTTCCTGGCCTCTCCCAAGCCGTTTCAGCTTCAAATGATGCCCGGAGGAATTTTTCAATTTTTTAAAGTTTTATCTATTTTTTTTTCGGAATTCTCTAGCTGGGGTCGGGTAAAAACTGCTCGGATCGAAAACCTTTATTTCCCCCTTTCTCGGCCTGGTATGACCTGTTTTGGCTGGAAATGATGCGAAGATGAGGTTTATCAATTTTTTGTAATTTTTTTTCAGAATCCTCTTCTGTGGGTCCGGTAAAAACCGCTCGGACCGAAAACTTATTTTTCTCCCTTTCTCGGCCTGGTCTGACCCGTTTTGGCTCCCAGTGATGCTAGGGCGAGTTTTCTGATTTTTTGAATTTTGTTTCTATTTTCTAGTTGGGGGAGGGTAAAAACCGCTCGGATCTAATACTTTTTTTTCTCCCTTTCTTGGCCTGGTCCGACCCATTTTTGGCTTGAAAGGATGCCAGGATCAGGGTTTTTAGTTTTCGGCTTCAAATGATGCCTGGAGGAATGTTTCAATTTTTTTTAATTTTTATCTATTTTTTTCGGAATTCTCTAGCTGGGGTCGGGTAAAAATCGCTCGGATTGAAAACTTATTTTTCTCACTTCCTCAGCTTGGCCAGACCAGTTTTGGCTTCAAATGATGCCCGGAGGATTTTTTGAAATCATTCAATTTTTTTTCTATTTTTTTTCGGAATTCTCTGGTTGGGATCGGGTAAAAACCGCTCGGATTGAAAATTTTTTTTCTCCCTTTCTCGGCCTTGCCCGACCCGTTTTGGCTTGAAAGGACGCCAGGATGAGGTTTTTTTAGTTTTTTTTTTTTTTTTGCTTTTTTTTTTTTTCGAAATTCTTTTGTTGGGGTCGGGTAAAAACCACTCAGATCGAAAACTTATTTTTCTCCCTTTCTCGTCCTGGTCTGGCCCGTTTTGGCTTCAAATGATGCTCAGAGGAAGTTTTTCAATTTTTTTCTATTTTTTTACGAATTCTCTACTCGGGGTCGGGTAAAAACCACTAAGATTGAAAACTTTTTTTTCTCCCCTTCTCAACTTTGCCCGACCCATTTTGGTTTGAAATGATGCCAGGATAAGGTCTTTCAATTTTTTGAATTTTTTTGCTCTTTTTTTCTGAATTCTTTAATTGGGTGCGGGTAAAAACCGCTTTGGCCAAAATCTTTTTTTTCCACCTTTCTCGGCCGGGTCCGAACCATTTTGACTTGAAATGATGCCAGGATGATGTTTTTCAATTTTTTTAATTTTTTTCATTTTTTTTTAAGAATTCTCTAGTTGGGGTCAGGTAAAAACAGCTCGGATTGAAAACTTTTTTTTCACCCTTTCTCCATCTGGCCTGACCCATTTCAGGTTGAAATGATGCCAGAAAAAGTTTTTCAAATTTGTTGAATTTTTTTGCAATTTTTTTCAGGATTTTCTAGTTGGGGTCGATTAGAAACCGCTCGGTTCGAAAACTTATTTTTCTACCTTTCCCGGCCTAGCCCGACCCGTTTTGGCGTCAGATGATGCCCAGAGGAAGTTTTTCAATTTTTTGATTTTTTTTTCTATTTTTTTTAGAATTCTCTAGTTGGGGTCCGGTTAAAGCCGCTCGGATCGGAAACTTATTTTTCACCCTTTCTAGGCCAGGCCCGACCGGGTTTGGCTTGAAATAATGCCAGGATGAGGATTTTCCATTTTTATGAATTTTTTTGCTATTTCTTGTTCGAAATTCTCTATGTGGTCTTGGGTAAAACCCATTTGGATTGGAAACTTATTTTTCTCCCTTTGTCGGCCAGGCCCAGCCCATTTTGGCTTAAAATGATGCAAGGGCGAGTTTTTTTATTTTTTGGCTATTTTTTTTGGAATTTCCTAGTTGGGGTCGGGTAAAAACCGCCCGAATCGAAAGGATGCCAGGATGAGGTTTTTTAATTTTTTGAATGTTTCTGCTTTTTTTTCTTTCAAAATTCTCTAGCTGGGGTCGGGAATAGACCGCTTGGATTGAAAACTTTTTCTTCTCCTGTTCTTGGCTTGGCCCAATCCATTTTTGATTGAAATGATGCCAGCATGAGGTTTATTAATTTTTTGAATTTGTTTTGCAACTTTTTTTTTTTCATAATTCTCTAGTTGGGGTCGGCTAAAAATCGGTTGGATTGAAAACTTATTTTGCCCCCTTTCTCGGCCCACCCCAACCCGTTTTGGCTTCGAATGATGCCCAGAGGAAGTTTTTCAATTTTTTGAATTTTTTTCTGTTTTTTTCGAAATTTTCTAGTTGGGGTCGGGCAAAAAGAGCTCGGATTGAAAACTTTTTTTTTGCTCCCTTTCTCGGCCTGGCCTGACCTGTTTTAGTTGAAATTATCCCAGGATTAGAGTTTCAATTTTTTGAATTTTTTTGCTCTTTTTTTATCAAAATTTTCTAGTTGGGGGCGGGTAAAAACCGCTTGAATCGAAAACCTGTTTTCTTCACCTTCCCAACCTCTGTCGAGTCGTTTCGGCTGCAAATGATGTCCGGACGAATTTTTCAATTTTTTTAATTTTTATCTTTTTTATTTTGGAATTCTCTAGCTGGGGTCGGGTAATAACTGCTCGGGTCAAAAACTTTTTTTTTTCCCCCTTTCTCAAGTCTGGCTCAGGTAAAAACCAGTCGGATCGAAAACATTTTTTTTTTCTCTATTTCTCGGCTTGGTCTAACTCGTTTTGGCTTGAAATGAAACAAGGAGGAAGTTTTTCAATTTTTGTTGTATTTTTTTCAGAATTCTCTAGTTGGGGTCGGGTAAAAAACGTTCGGATCGAAAACTTTTTCTTCTCATTTTCTCAGCGCAGCCCAATCCGTTTTTGGGTTGAAATGATGCCAGGATGCGGTTTCTCAATTTTTTGAATTTTTCTGCTCCTTTTTTCGGAATTCTCTAGTTGGGGTTGGGTAAAAACCGCTCAAATCGAAAACTTTTTTTTCTTGCTTTCTCGAACTGCCACGACCCACCCTGGCTTGACATGATACCAGAATATGGTTTTTCAATTTTTTGAATTTTTTTGCTATATTTTTCGTAATTCTCTAGTTGAGATTGGGTAAAAACCGCTCGGATCGAAAACTTATTTTTCTCCCTTTCTTGGCCTGGTCCAACCCGTTTTGCCTTCAAATGATGCCCGGAGGATGTTTTTCAATTTTTTCATTTTTTTTATCTACATTTTTTTCAGTTCTCTAGTTGGGGTCGAGTAAAAACTGCTCGTATCGAAAACTTTTATCTCTCCCTTTTTGGGCCTGGTCTGAACCATTTTGGCTTGAAATGATGCCAAGATGAGGTTTTTTATTTTTATTTTTAATATTTTCTATTTTTCTCGAAATTCTACAGTTGGGGTCGGGTAAAACTCGGTTGGATCGAAAACATTTTTTTTTCCCTTTCTTGACCTAGGCGAACCCATTTAGGGTTGAAATGATGCCACGATCAAGTTTGTCAAATTTTCGAATTTTTTTGCTATTTTTTTCGGAACTCTCTAGTTGGGGTCGGGTAAAAACCAGTCGGATTGAAAACTTTTTCTCTCTGTTTCTCAATCTGGTCTGACTCGTTTTGGCTTGAAATGATTCTTGGAGGAAGTTTTTCAATTTTTTTTGTATTTTTTTCAGAATTCACTAGTTGGGATCAGGTAAAAACCGCTCGGATCGAAAACTTTTTTTTCTCCCTTTCTCAGCGTCGCCCGAGCTTTTTTGACTTCAAATGTTGCCAGGATGAGGTTTTTTAATTTTTTGAATTTATTTACAATTTTTTTCGGAATTCTGTAGTTGGCGTTGGGTAAAAACCGCTCGGATCAAAAACTTTTTTTTCTCACTTTCTCCATCTGGCCTGACCCATTTGAGGTTGAAATGATGCGAGGTCAAAGTTTTTCAATTTTTTGAATTTTTTTGCTATTTTTTTCGGGACTTTCTAGTTGGGGTCGAGTAAAAACCGCTCGGCTCGAAAACTTATTTTTTTCCCTTTCCTGGCCTAGCTTGACCCGCTTTGGCTTCAGACGATGCCCAGAGGAAGTTTCTAAATTTTTTCAATTTTTTTTATTGAATTCTCTAGTTGGGGTTGAGTTAAAACCGCTCGGATTGAAAACGTATTTTTTTCCCTTTCTAGGCCCAGCCAGACCCTTTTTGGATTGAAATAGCGCCAGGATGAGGTTTTTCAATTTTCAGCTTCAAATGATGCCCGGAGGAGTTTTTCAATTTTTTTCTATTTTTTTCGGAATTCTCTAGATGGGGTCGGGTAAAAACCACTCAGATCGAAAACTGATATTTCTCACTTCCTCGGCCTGGCCCGACCCATTTTGGCTTCAAATGATGCCTGGAGGATTTTTTGAAATTATTGAATTTTTTTTCTATTTTTTTTTCGGAATTCTCTAGTTGGGGACAGGTAAAAACCGTTCGGATCGAAAACTTACTTTCCTCCCTTTCTCCGTCTGGTCCGACCCATTTTCGCTTCAAATGATGCTAGGGCGAGTTTTTTAATTCTTTGAATTTTGTTGCTATTTTTTTTGGTATTTTCTTGTTGTGGTTTGGTAAAAACCACCGGGATCGAATATGTTTTTTTCTCCCTTTCTCGGTCTGGTCCGATCCGTTTTGGCTTGAAACGATGCCAGGATGAGTTTTTTAGTTTTTTGAATTTTTTTGCTATTTTTTTTTCGAAATTCTCTTGTTGGGGTCTGGTAAAAACCGCTCGGATCGAAAACTTATTTTTCTCCCTTTCTCAGTCTGGTCCGACCCGTTTTGGCTTCAAATGATGCTCAGAGGAAGTTTTTCAATTTTTTGAATTTTTTTCTATTTTTTTAGGAATTCTCTACTCGGGGTCGGGTAAAAACCACTCGGATCGAAAACCTTTTTTTCCCCATTTCTCGAGCTGGCCCGACCCATTTTGGCTTGAAATGATGCCAGGGTAAGGTTTTTCAATTTTTTGAATTTTTTTGCTCTTTTTTTTCTGAATTTGCTAGTTGGGGCCGGGTAAAAACCGCTTGGGCCAAAATAATTTTTTTGGCCTGGTCCGGACCATTTTGGCTTGAAATGATGCCAGGATGATTTTGTTTCAATTTTTTAAATTTTTTCTTTATTTTTTTAAGAATTCTCTAGTTGGGGTCGGGTAAAAACAGCTCAGATTGAAAACTTTTTTTTCTCCCTTTCTCCATCGGGCCAGACCTCTTTGAGGTTGAAATGATGCCAGGACAAAGTTTTTGAAATGTTTTAATTTTTTTGCTATTTTTTTCGGGATTTTCTAGTTGGGGTCGAGTAAAAACCACTCGGCTCGAAAACTTATTTTTCTCTCTTTCCTGGCCTAGCTTGAGCCGTTTTGGCTGCAGATGATGCCCAGAGGAAATTTTCGGCTGGACATTATCTAGATGGGGTCGGCTAAATACCGCTCGAATCAAAATTTTTTTTTTCCCCATTCTAGGCCTAGCCAGACCTGTTTTGAATGTAAATAATGCCAGGATGAGGTTTTTGAATTGAAGCCCGGAGGAATTTCTCAATTTTTCTAATTTTTATCAATTTTTTTCGGAATTCTCTAGCTGAGGTCGGGTAGAAACCGCTTGGATCGAAAACTTATTTTTCATACTTCCTCAATCTGGCCCGACCCGTTTTGGCTTCAAACAATGCCCAGAGGAATTTTTTAATTTTTTTAATTTTTATCTATTTTTTTCGGAATTCTCTAGCTGGGGTCAGGTAAAAACCGCTTGGGTCAAAAGCTTATTTTTCTCACTTCCTCGCCCTGGCCCGACCCGTTTTGTCTTCAAACGATGCCCCGGAGGATTTTTTGAAATTATTGAATATTTTTTCTATTTTTTTCAGAATTCTCTAGTTTGGGTCTGGTAAAAACCGCTCGGATTGAAAACTTTTTTTTTCTCCCTTTCTCGGTCTAGCCCGACTCGTTTTGGCTTCAAATGATGCCCAGATTAAGTTTTTCAATTCTTAAATTCTCTATGTGGGGTTGGGTAAATTCCGTTTGGAACGAAAACTTATTTTTCTGCCTTTGTCGGCCTGCCTGACTCGTTTTGGGTTGAAATAATGCCCGGATTAGGTTTTTTAATTTTTTTAAGAATTCAATGTTGGGGTGGGGTGAAAACCACTCGGATTGAAATCTTTTTTTTCCCCCTTTCTCCCTCTGGCCTGACCCGTTTACGGTTGAAATAATGCCCGGATGAAATTTTTCTATTTTTTCAATTTTTTTTGGCCCTTACTCGGCCTGGCCACCGTTTTAGCTTGAAATGGTAGGATGAGCTTTTTCAATTTTTTTGCTATTTTTTTTTTTAAATTCTCTAGTTGGGGTCGGGTAAAAACCGCTCGGATTAAAAACTTATTTTTCTCCCTGTCTCAGGCTAGCCCGACCCGTTTTGGCTTCAAATGATGCCTGGAGGAATTTTTTTCATTTTTTGAATTTTTTTTTCTATTTTTTTCAGAATTCTCTAGCTAGGGTTGGGTAAAAACCGCTCGGATCGAAAACTTTTTTTTCACCTTTTCTCAGTCGTGCCCGATCCAATTTGGCTTGATATGATGCCAGGATGGGGCTTATAAATTTTTTGAATTTTTTTGCTATGTTTTCTTCGGAATTTTCTAGTCGGTGTCGGGTAAAAACCGCTTGGATCGAAAACTTATTTTTCTCCCTTTCTGAGCGTCACCGGACCCGTGTTGGCGTCAAATGATGCCCGTAGGAAGTTTTTCAATTTTTGGAATCTCTTTTATATTTTTTTCAAAAATTCTCTAGAATCCAAAACTTTTTTTTCTCCCTTTCTCGGCCAGGTCTGACCCATTTTGGCTTGGAATGACGCAAGGATGACGTTGTTCAAATTTTTTTTTAGAATTTTTTTTTTAAGAATTCTCTAGTTGGGGTCGGGTAAAAGCCTCTCGGATAGAAAACCTTTTTGTCTCCCTTTCTCTAGCTGGCCCAACCCGTTTGGGCATGAAATGATAACAGGATGAAGCATTTCTATTTTTTGAATTTTTTTGCTATTTTTTCTGGAATTCTCTAGTTGGGGTCGGGTAAAAACCGCTCGGATCGATAACTTTTTTTTTCTCAGCCTGGTCCGACCCGTTTTGGCTTGAAATGGTGCCAGGATATGGTTTTTCAATTTTTTGAATTTTTGGCTATTTTTTTCGAAATTCTCTAGTTGGGTCGACTAAAACCGCTCAGATTGAAAACTTATTTTTCTCCCTTTCTTGGCTTGGCCCATCCCGTTTTGGCTTCAAATGATGCCCAGAGGAAGTTTTTCAATTTTTTGAATTTTTCTTTCTTTTTTTTTTCTTTTGCAATTCTCTAGTTGGGGTCGGGTAAAAACCGCACGGATCAAAAACTTATTTTTCTCCCTTTCTCGGCCTGGCCCGAACCATTTTGGGTTGAAATGATGTCAGCATGGTGTTTTTCAACTTTGGAATTTTCTTGCTATTTTTTTGCGAATTCTCTAGCTGGTGTCAGGTGAAAACCGCTCGGATGGAAAACTTTTTTTTTTTTTTCCTTTCTCTAGCTGGACCAATCCGTTTGGGCTTGAAATGATGCCAGGATGAAGTTTTTCAATTTCTTAAATTGTTTTGCTTTTTTTTTTTTTTTTTTGGAATTCTCTAGTTGGGGTCGGCTAAAAACCGCTCGGATCGAAAACTTATTTTTCTCATTTTCTTGCCGTACTCCGACCTGTTTTCGCTTCAAAAGATGCCCGTACGAAGTCTTTCAATTTTTTGAATTTCTTTTCTATTTTTCTTTGGAATTCTCTAGTTGGGGTTGGGAATAAATCGCTTGGATCCAAAACTTATTTTTCTCCCTTTCCGGGCCCGACCCGGACCATTTTGGCTTGAAAAGATGCCAGCATGGTGTTTTTCAATTTTTTTGCTATTTTTTTTCGCGCATTCTCTAGTTGGGGTCAAGTAAAAATCGCTCGGATTGAAAACATTTTTTTTCTCCCTTTCTCCATCTGGCCCGACCCGGTCAGGTTTGAAATGAGGCCAGGATGAGATTTTTCAATTTTTTGAATCCCTTTGCTCTTTTTTTTCATAATTCTCTAGTTGGGGTCGGGTGAAAACCGCTCGGATCGAAAACTTTTTTTTCTCACTTTCTCGGCCTGGCCCAGCCCGTTTTGGCTTGAAATGATGCCAAGATATGGTTTTTCAATTTTTTTGAACATTTTTGGTATTCTTTTTGAAAGTCTGTAGTTGGGATCGGTTAAAAATCGCTCGGATTGAGAACATATTTTTCTCCCTTTGTCGTTTTGGGATCGGTTGGGGTCCGACTCGTTTTGGCTTGAGATGATGCTTGGAGGAAGTTTTTCAATTTTTTTTTTTTTTTTGCAATTTTTTTTTTCAGAATTCTCTGGTTGGGGTCGGGTAAAAACCACTCAGATGAAAAACTTATTTTTCTCGATTTCTAGGCCTGGCCTGAACCATTTTGGCCTGAAATGATGCCTGGACGCTTGGATTGAAAACTTTTTTCTCTCCCTTTCTCCTTCTCACCCAACCCGTTTAGGCTTGAAATGATGCCAGGATGAACTTTTTCAATTTTTTTGCAATTTTTTAAACAATTACCTAGTTGGGGTCGGGTAAAAATCGCTCGCATCGAAAACTTTTTTTTTCTCCCTTTCTTGGCCTGGTCCAACTCATTTTCGCTTGTAATGATGGTTGGAGGTAATTTTTCAATTTTTTATATTTTTTTGCTATTTTTTTCGGAGTCCTCTAGTTGGGGTTGGGTAAAAACCGCTCGAATCGAAAACCTTTTCTTCCCCCTTTCTTGGCCTGGCCTGACCCGTTTTGGCTTCAAATGATGCGCGGAGGATGTTTTTCAATTTCTAAAATTTTTTTCTACTTTTTTTGCGATTCCCTAGTTGGGGTCGCGTAAAAACCACTCGGATAAAAAAAAAAAAAAAAATTTCTAGTTTGTCGGCCCGGCCCCACCCGGTTTGGCTTGAAATGATGCCTGGATTAGATTTTTCAATTTTTTAATTTTATTGATCTTTTTTCCAGAATTCTCTAGTTGGGGTTGGGTAAGAACCGCTCGAATCGAAAACATTTTTTTCCCCCTTTCTCGGCCTGACCCAGAATGAGAGTTTTGAATTTTTTGAATTTTATTGCTCTCTTTTTCATAATTCCCTATTTGGGGTTGGGTAAAAGCCGCTCGGATAGAAAAATTTTTCTAGTTGGGGTCTGGTAAAAACCGCCCGGATCGAAAGGATGCCAGGATGAGGTTTTGTTAATTTTTTGAATGTTTCTGCTTTTTTTTTTTCGAAATTCTCTAGCTGGGGTCGGGAAAAGACTGCTCGGATTGAAAAATTTTTCTTCTCCTGTTCTCTGCTTGGCCCAATCCATTTTTGATTGAAATGATGCCAGCATGAGGTTTATTAATTTTTGGAATTTTTTTTGCAACCTTTTTTTTTTCATAATTCTCTAGTTGGGGTCGAGTAAACACCGGTTGGATTGAAAACTTATTTTGCTCCCTTTCTCGGCCTACCCCAACCCGTTTTGGCTTCAAATGATTCCTAGAGGAAGTTTTTCAATTTTTTGAATTTTGTTTCTATTTTTTTCGAAATTTTCTAGTTGGGGTCTGGCAAAAAGTGCTCGCATTGAAAACTTTTTTTTGTTCTCCCTTTCCCGGCCTGGCCCGACCTATTTTGGTTGAAATTATCCCAGGACTAGAGTTTTAATTTTTTGAATTTTTTTGCTCTTTCTTTTTCAAAATTTTCTAGTTGGGGTTGGGTAGAAGCTGCTTGAATCGAAAACTTGTTTTCTTCGCTTTCCCAGCCTCTCCCAAGTCATTTCGGCTTCAAATGATGTCCGGACGAACTTTTCAATTTTTTTAATTTTTATCTTTTTGATATTTTTTGGGAAATTCTCTATTTAGGGTCGGGCAGAAACCGCTCGGATCGAATTCCTTTTTTTCCCCCTTTCTGGGCCTGGTCCGACCCGTTTTGGCTTGAAAGTATGCAAGGATGAGGTTTTTTATTTTTTTGAATTTTTTCTTCAAAATCTCTTGTTGGGGTCGGGTAAAAACCGCTCGGATCGAAAACTTATTTTTCTCTCTTTGTCCACCTGGTCCAACCCGTTTTGGCTTCAAATGATGCTTGGAGGAAGTTTTTCAATTTTTTGAATTTTTTTAGGAATTCTCTACTCGGGCTTGGGTGAACACCACCCGAATCGAAAACTTTTTTTTCTCCCTTTCTTGACCTGGCCCGCCCAGTTTTGGCTTGAAATGATGCCAGGATAAGTTTTTTCAATGTTTTGAATTTTTTTGCTCTTTTTTTCTGAATTCTCTAGTTGGGGCCGTGTAAAAACCGCTTGGGCCAAAATCTTTTTTGTCTCCCTTTCTCGGCCTGGTCTGAACCATTTTGGCTTGAAATGATGCCAGGATGATGTTTTTAATCTTTTTAAATTTTTTTTTTAGAATTCTCTAGTTGAGGTCGGGTAAAAACCGCTTGGATCGGAAACTTATTTTTCTCCCTTTCTAGGCCGGGCCCGAATCATTTTGGGTTGAAATAATGCCAGGATGAGTTTTTTGAATTTTTTTACTTTTTTTTTCGGTATTTTGTAGTTGGGGACGGGCAAAACCCGTTAGGATCGAAATTTTTTTTTTGTCCCTTTCTCGGCCTGGTCCGACCCGTTTTTGGCTCGAAAGGATGCCAGGATGAGGTTTTTCAATTTTTCTGTTATTTTTATTTTTCCGAAATTCTCTAGTTGGGGTCGGGAAAAGGCAGCTCGGATTGAAAACTTTTTCTTCTCCCGTTCTTGGCTTGGCCCAATCCGTTTTTGATTGAAACGATGCCAGGATGAGGTTTATCAATTTTTTGCAATTTTTTTTTGAAAATTCTCTAGTTGGGGTCAGCTAAAAAGCGCTCGGACTCTCCCAACCCGTTTCAGCTTTAAAAGATGCCCGGTGGAATTTCTCAGTTTTTTTAATTTTTATCTATTTTTTTCGGAATTCTGTAGTTGGGGTCGGGTAAAAACCGCTCGGATCGAAAACTTTTTTTTTCCTCCGTTTCTCAGCCTGGCACGACCCATTTTGGCTTAAAATGATGCGAAGATGAGGTTTATCAGTTTTTTGAATTTTTTTGCAATTTTTCTTCGAAATTCTCTAGTTAGGGTCGGGCAAAAACCGCTCTGATCGAAAAGTTTTTTTTCTCTCCCTTTGTCGGTCTGGCCGGAACTGTTTTGGCTTGAAATGATGCCATGTCGATGTGTTTCAGTTTTTTATTTTTTTATTTTTTGGCTACTTTTTAAGAATTCTCTCATTGGGGTCCGGTAAAAACCGCTCGGATCAAAAAACTATTTTTCTCCCTTTTTCAGCCTAGCCCGTCGCTTTTTGGCTTCAAATGATGGCCAGAGGACGTTTTCTAATTTTTTTTGAATTTTTTTTGCTCTGATTTTCTAAATTCTCTTGTTGGGGTTGGGTAAAAACCGCTCGGGACAAAATCATTTTTTTCTCCCTTTGTTCGTCTGGCCAAAACTGTTATGGCTTGAAATGATGCCAGGTTGATGCTCTAAATAATCCAAAAAAAAGTTTTTCATTTTTTTTCATTTTTTTGCTATTGTTTTCGAAATTTTCTAGTTAGGGTCCGGTAAAAACCGCTCAGATCGGAAACTTATTTTTCTCCCTTTGTCGGCCTCACATGACCCATTTTGGCTTCAAATAATGGCAGGAGGAAGTTCTTCAATTTTTTGGAGTTTTTCTTCTATTTTTTTCTTCTATTTTTACTATTTTTTTTTCGGTATTTTGTAGTTGGGGTCGGGCAAAAACCGCTAGGATCGAAAACCGTTTTTTTTTCTCTCCCTTTGTCGGCCTGGTCCAACCCCTTTTTTGCTTGAAAGGATGCCAGGATGAGGTTTTTCAATTTTTTGAATTTTTCTGCAATGTTTTTTTCGAAATTCTCTAGTTGGGGTCGGGAAAAGACCACTCGGATTGAAAAAATTTTCATCTCCTGTTCTCGGCTTGGCCCAATCCGTTTTCGATTGAAACGATGCCAGGATGAGGTTTATCGATTTTTTGAATTTTTTTTGCAATTTTTTTTTTCAAAATTCTCTTGTTGGGGTCGGGTAAAAAGCGCTTGGATTGAAAACTTTTTTTTCTCCCTTTCTCGGACTCTCCCGACCTGTTTCGGCTTCAAAAGATGTGGGGAGGAATTTTTCAATTTTTATCTATTTTTTTTCGGAATTCTCTGGTTGGGGTCGGGTAAAAACCTCTCGGATTGAAATTTCTTTCTTGTCTCTTTCTCGGCTTGGCACGACTCATTTTGGCTTGAGATGATGCCAGGATAAGGTTTTTGAATTTTTTTTTTTTCATTTTTTTGGCTCTGATTTTCTGAATTCTCTTGTTTGGGTCGGGTAAAAACCGCTCGGGACAAAGTCATTTTTTTCTCCCTTTCTTGGTCTGGCCCAGACTTTATGGCTTGAAATGATGCCGGAATGGTGTTTTTCAATTTTTTTAAATTTATTTCCTATTTTTTTTTAAAGAATTCCCTAGTTGGGGTCGGGTAAAAACAGCTTGGATTGAAAACTTTTTTTCCTCTCTATCTCCAGCTGGAATGAGCCGTTTATGCTCGAAATGATGCCAAAACAAGGTTTTTCATTTTATTGAATTTTTTTGCTATTTTTTTCGGAATTTTCTAGTTGGGGTCGGGTAAAAACCGCACGGATTGAAAACTTTTTTTTCTCCCTTTCTTGGCCTGGTCCGACCCGTATTGGCTTGAAAGGACGCCTGGATGAGGTTTTTCAGTTTTTTGAATTTTTCTGCTTTTTTTTTTTTTTTTTGAAATTCTCTAGTTGGGGTTTGGAAAAAACCGCTCGGATCTCTTCATGGGGTTAGGTAAAAACCGGTCAGATCGTAAACATATTTTTGTCCCTCTCACAGCCTAGCACAACCCGTTTTGGCTTCAAATGATGCTCGAAGAAGTTTTTCAATTTTTTGAATTTTTTTTTCATTTTTTTCTTTGAATTTTTTTTCTCTTTTTTTCGGAATTCTCTAGTTGGGATCGGGTAAAATCCGTTCGGATCGAAAACTTTTTTTTCTCCCTTTCTCAGTCCGGCCCGAACCGTTTTGGCTTGAAATGACTCCAGGTCGACGTTTTTCAGTTTTTTTTTTTAATTTTATTGCTATTTTTTTTTTAACGATTCTCTAGTTCAGGTTGGGTAAAAACCGCTCTGATAAAAAAAAGAAAAATTTCTCTTCCTTTCTCGGTCTAGCCCGAACCGTTTTGGCTTGAAATGATGCCAGGATGATGTTTTCCTATTTTTTTAAGAATTGCCTTGTTGGGGTGGGGTGGGGTGAAAACCATTCGGACTGAAATCTTTTTTTTCTCCCTTTCTCCCTCTGGCCAGACCCGTTTAGGGTTGAAATAATGCCAGGATGAAGTTTTTCTATTTTTTCAATTTTTTTTGGCCCTTTCTCGGCCTGGCCTGAGCCATTTTAGCTTGAAATGTTGCTAGGATGAGCTTTCAATTTTTTCAATTTTTCTACTTTTTTTTTTTGCAAAATTTTCTAGTTGGTGTCAGGTAAAAACCGCTCGGATCGAAAACTTATTTTTCTCACTTTCTCAACTCGGCGCGACTTATTTTAGCTTCACATGATGCTAGGATGAAGTTTTTCAATTTTTTGTATTTTTTTACTATTTTTTTCGGAATTTACTGGTTGGGGTCGGGTAAAAACCGCTCGGATTGAAAACTTTTTTTTTCTTCCTTTCTAGGCCTGTCCAGAACCATTTTGGCTTGAAATGATGCCGGGATGAAGTTTTTCAAAATTTAAAATTTTTTTTGCTTTTTTTTTTTTTTTTTCGGAATTCTCTAGTTGGGGTCGGGTAAAAACGCTCTGATCAAAAACTTTTTTTTTCCTCTCCCGCCTCACCGGACCCGTGTCGGCGTCAAATGATGCCCGTAGGAAGTTTTTCAATTTTTTGAATTTCTTTTATATTTTTTTCAAAAATTCTCTAGTTTGGATCGGGTAAAAACCGCTAGAGTCAAAAACTTTTTTTTCTCCCTTTCTCGGCCTGGTCCGACCCATTTTGGCTTGGAATAATGCTAGGATAACGTTTTTCAAATTTCTTTTTTATTTTTTTGCTATTTTTTCTTAAGAATTCTCTAGTTGGGGTAGGGTAAAAGCCGCTCGGATAGAAAACTTTTTTGTCTCCCTTTCTCTAGCTGGCCCAACCCGTTTGGGCTTGAAATGATAACAGGATGAAGCATTTCAATTTTTTGAATTTTTTTTGCTATTTTTTTCGAAATTCTCTAGTTGGGTCGATTAAAAACCGCTCGGATTGAAAACATATTTTTCACCCTTTCTTCGCTTTGCCCATCCCGTTTTGGCTTCAAATGATGCCCAGTGGAAGTTTTTCAATTTTTTGAATTTTTTTTTTCTTTTTTTTTTCTTTTGCAATTCTCTAGTTGGGCTCGGGTTAAAACCGCACGGATCAAAAACTTATTTTTCTCCCTTCCTTGGCCTGGCCCGAACTATTTTGGGTTAAAATGATGCCAGCATGGTGTTTTTCAGTTTTTTGAATTTTTTTGCTATTTTTTTGCGAATCCTCTAGCTGGGGTCAGGTGAAAACCGGTCGGATGGAAAACTTTTTTTTCTCCTTTCTCTAGCTGGACCAATCCGTTTGGGCTTGAAATTATGTGAGGACGAAGTTTTTCAATCTCTTGATTTTTTTTGCTTTTTTTTTTTTTTTTTTTTTTTTTTTTTTTTTTTTTTTCGGAATTTTCTACTTGGGGTCAGCTAAAAACCGCTCGGATCGAAAAGTTATTTTTCACCTTTTCTTGGCGTAGCCCAACCCGTTTTCGCTTCAAAAGATGCCCATATGAAGTCTTTCAATTTTTTGAATTTCTTTTCTATTTTTTTTCAGAATTCTGTAGTTGGGGTTGGGAATAAACCGCTCGGATCCAAAACTTATTTTTCTGCCTTCCTAGGCCTGATCCGAACCATTTTGGCTTGAAATGATGCGAGCGTGGTGTTTTTCAACTTTTTTGCTTTTTTTTTATTGCGAATTCTCTAGTTGGGGTCAAGTAAAAATCGTTCGGATTGAAAACTTTTTTTTTCTCCCTTTTTCTATCTGGCCCGACCCGGTCCGGCTTGAAATGAAGCCAGGATGAGATTTTTCAATTTTTTGAATCCTTTTGCTCTTTGTTTTCATAATTCTCTTCTTTGGGTCGGGTGAAAACCGCTCGGATCGAAAACTTTTTTTTCTCACTTTCTTGCACTGGCCCAACCCGTTTTGGCTTGAAATGATGCCAGGATATGGTTTTTCAATTTTTTTTAAATATTTTTGCTATTCTTTTTGAAATTCTCTAGTTGGGATCGGTTAAAAACCACTCGGATTGAAAACTTATTTTTCTCCCTTTCTCGTTTTGGGATTGGTTGGGTTCCGACTCGTTTTGGCTTGAGATGATGCTTGGAGGAAGTTTTTCATTTTTTTTTTTTTTTTTTGCTATATTTTTTCAGAATTCTCTGGTTGGGGTCGGGTAAAAACCGCTCAGATGAAAAACTTTTTTTTCCCGACTTCTAGGCCTGGCGCGAACCATTTTGGCTTGAAATGATGCCAGGACAATGTTTTTCAATTTCTTGAAAAATTTTTTTGCTACTTTTTTCTGAATTCCCTAATTGGGGTCGGGTAAAAAGCGTGTGGATTGAAAACTTTTTTCTCTCCCCTTCTCCTTCTGGCCCGACCCGTTTAGGCTTGAAATGATGCCAGGATGAACTTTTTCAATTTTTTTTGCAATTTTTTACACAATTTCCTAGTTGGGGTCGGCTAAAAACCGCCCGCATCGAAAACTTTTTTTTCTCCCTTTCTTGGCCTGGTCCGACTCATTTTGGCTTGTAATTATGCTTGGAGGTAATTTTTCAGTTATTGCTCTTTCTTTCATAATTCCCCAGTTGGGGTTGGGTAAAAACCGCTCGGATAGAAAACTTTTTTTTCTCGCTTTCTCAGCCCGACCTGACCTGCTTTGGCTTAAAATGATGGCAGGATATGGTTTTCAATTTTTTGAATTTTTTGCTATTTTTTTCGAAATTCTCTAGTTTGGGTCAGGTAAAAAGTGCCCTGATTGAAACCTTTTTTTTCTCTCTTTCTCGGCCTGGCCCTTCCCCTTTAGGTTTGAAATGATGTCAGGAGAATGTTTTTTAGTTTTTTTTTTTTTTTTTTTTTTTTTTTTTTTTTTTTTTTTTTTTTTTTTTTTTTTCTGAAATCTCTTGTTGGGGTCGGGTAAAAACCGTCCGGATTGAAAAAATTTTTTTCTCCCTTTCTCGGCCTGGCCCAACCCCTCAGGCTTGAAATGATGTCAGGACAATGTGTTTCAATTTTTTTAATTTTTTTACTATTTTTTTTTTCTGAATTCTCTAGTTGGGGTCGGGTAAAAATCGCTTGGATCGAAAACTTTTTTTTTCAACCTTTCTAGACGTGGGCCAACCCATTTAGGGCTGAAATGATGCCATGATGAATTTTTTTCCTATTTTTTATTTCAGAATTCTCTAGCTGGAGTCGGGTAAAAACCGCCCGGATTGAAAACTTTTTTTGTTCTCCCTTTCTCAGCCTGGCCCAACCCCTTCAGGCTTGAAATGATGTCAGGATAATATTTTTGAATTTTTTTGCTATTTTTTTCCGAATTCACTAGTTGGGGTCGAGTAAAAATTGCTCGGATTGAAAACTTTTTTGTCTCCCTTTCTAGGCCTGGGCAACCCATTTAGGCTTCAAATCATGCCAGGATGACGTTTTTCAATTTTTTGAATTTTTTTGCTATTCTTTTTTGAATTCTCAAGCTGGGGTCAGGTAAAAACTGCTCGTGTTAAAAACTTTTTTTTCTCCCTTTGTCGGCCTGGTCCAAGTCATTTTGTTTTGAAATGATGCCAGGAGGAATTTTCAAATTTTTCGAATTTTTTTGCTATTTTTTCCGGAATTCTGTAGTTGGGGTCGGGTAAAAACCGGTCGGATCGAAACCTTTTTTTTTCTCCATTCCTCATCCTGGGCTGACTCATTTTGGCTTCAAATGATGCTAGGAGGAAGTTTTTGAAACTTTTGATTTTTTTTTGCTATTTTTTTCGGAGTTCTCATGTTGGGGTTGGGTAAAAACCGGTCGGATCGAAAAGTTTTTTTTTCTACCTTTCTTGGCCTGCACCGACCCGTTTTGGCTTGAAATGATGGCGGGATGAGATTTGTGAATTTTTGAAATTTTTTTGCTCTTACTTTTCATAAATCTCCAGCTGGAATCGGGTAAAAACTGCTCGGATCGAAAACTTTTTTTTCTCGCTTTCTAGAGCTGGCTTGTGTTTTGGCTTGAAATGTTGCCAGGATATGGTTTTTCAATTTTTTGAATTTTTTTGCTATTTTTTTTTTCGAAATTCACAAGTTGGGGTTGGGTAAAAACCGCTCAGATCGAAATCTTATTTTTCTCCCTCTCTCAGCCCGACCCAACCTGTTTTGGCTTGAAATGATGCCTGGATGAGGTTTCTAAATTTTTTGAGTTATTCTGCTCTTTTTTTCGGAGTTCGCTAGTGGGGGTCGGGTAAAAACCGCTCGGGATGAAAACATTTTTTTCCCCCTTTCTTGGCCTGACTCATCCTATTTTTGCTTCAAATGATGTCGGGACTAGATTTTTTAATTTTTTGACTTTTAATGCTATTTTTTTCGAAATTCTGTAGCTGGGGTCGAGTAAAAACCAATCGAATCGAAAACTTCTATTTCCCCTTTTCTTGGCTTGGTCCGACTCGTTTTGGCTAGAAATGAAAACTAGAAGGAAGTTTTTCAATTTTTTTGCCATTATTTTCGGATATGGTTTTTGCCAGGATATGGTTTTTCAATTTTTTGAATTTTTTTGCTATTTTTTTTTTTTCGAAATTCTCTAGTTGGGTTTGGGTAAAAACCGCTTGGCTCGAAAACTCTTTTTTCTCTCTTTCTTGGCTCGGCCCATCCCGTTTTGGCTTGAAATGATGCCAGGATGACGTTTTTCAACTTTTGAATTTTTCTGCTCTTTTTTTTTTTCATAATTCTCTAGTTCGGGTCAGGTAGAAACCGCTCGGATCGAAAACTTACTTTTCTCCCTTTCCTGGCCTGACCAGACCTGTTTTGGGTTCAAATGATGCCCGGAGGATGATTTTCAATTTTTTGAATTCTTTTTTCTCTTTTTTTTTAAATTCTTTTGTTTGGATCGGATAAAAACCGCTCGGATCGAAAACTTTTTCTTTTTCTCTCTTTTTCACTTGGGGCGAGCCGTTTTGGTTTGAAATGATGCTAGGATGAGGTTTTTTAATTTTTTGAATATTTTTGCAATTTTTGTCAGAATTCTGTCAGTAGGGTTGGGTAAAAACCGCCTGGATTGAAAACTTTTTTTTCTCCCTTTCTCGGCCTGGCCCTTCCCCTTTAGGCTTCAGTTTTTTGAGTTTTTCTGCTATTTTTGTCGGAATTCTCTAGTCGGGCTCAGGTAAAAACCAGTCGGATTAAAAACATTTTTTTTTTCTCTATTTCTCGGCTTGGTCTGACTCGTTTTGGCTTGAAATGAAACAAGGAGGAAGTTTTTCAATTTTTGTTGTATTTTTTTCGGAATTCTACAGTTGGGGTCGGCTAAAAAGCGTTCGGATCGAAAACTTTTTCTTCTCATTTTCTCAGCGCGGCCCAACCCGTTTTTGGGTTGAAATGATGCCAGGATGCGGTTTCTCAATTTTTTGAATTTTTCTGCTCCTTTTCTTGGAATTCTATAGTTGGGGTTGGGTAAAAACCGCTCAAATTGAAAACTTTTTTTTCTTGCTTTCTCGGACTGACACGACCCACCCTGGCTTGACATGATACCAGAATATGGGTTTTCAATTTTTTGAATTTTTTTGCTATATTTTTCGTAATTCTCTAGTTGAGATCGGGTGAAAACCACTCGGATCGAAAACTTATTTTTCTCCCTTTCTTGGCCTGGTCCAACCCGTTTTGGCTTCAAATGATGCCCGGAGGATGTTTTTCAATTTTTTCATTTTTTTTATCTACATTTTTTTCAGTTCTCTAGTTGGAGTCGGGTAAAAACCGCTCGTATCGAAAACTTTTATCTCTCCCTTTTTCGGCCTGGTCTGAGCTATTTTGGCTTGAAATGATGCCAGGGTGAGGTTTTTTATTTTTATTTTTAATATTTTCTATTTTTCTCGAAATTCTACAGTTGGGGTCGGGTAAAACTCGGTCGGATCGAATACATTTTTTTTTTTCCCTTTCTTGACCTAGGCCAACCCATTTAGGGTTGAAATGATGCCACGATCAAGGTTGTCAAATTTTCGAATTTTTTCGCTATTTTTTTCGGAACTCTCTAGTTGGGGTCGGGTAAAAACCGTTCGGATTGAAAACTTTTTCTCTCTATTTCTCGACCTGGTCTGACTCGTTTTGGCTTGAAATGATTCTTGGAGGAAGTTTTTCAATTTTTTTGTATTTTTTCCAGAATTCACTAGTTGGGATCAGGTAAAAACCGCTCGGATCGAAAACTTTTTTTCTCCCTTTGTCAGCCTCGCCCGAGCTTTTTTGACTTCAAATGATGCCATGATGAGGTTTTTGAATTTTTTTGAATTTATTTGCAATTTTTTTCGGAATTCTGTAGTTGGTGTCGGGTAAAAACCGCTCGGACCGAAAACTTTTTTTTCTCACTTTCTCCATCTGGCCTGACACATTTGAGGTTGAAATGATGCGAGGTCAAAGTTTTTCAATTTTTTGAAGTTTTTTGCTATTTTTTTCGGGACTTTCTAGTTGGGGTCGAGTAAAAACCGCTCGGCTCGAAAACTTATTTTTTTCCCTTTCCCAGCCTAGCTTGACCCGTTTTGGCTTCAGACGATGCCCAGCGGAAGTTTCTAAATTTTTTCAATTTTTTTTCTATTTTTTTGTTGAATTCTCTAGTTGGGGTCGAGTTAAAACCGCTCGGATTGGAAACGTATTTTTTTCCCTTTCTAGGCCCAGCCAGACCCTTTTTGGATTGAAATAGCGCCAGGATGAGGTTTTTCAATTTTCAGCTTCAAATGACGCCGGGAGGAGTTTTTCAATTTTTTTTTTTTTTAATTTTTATCTATTTTTTTCAGAATTCTCTAGGTGGGGTCGGGTAAAAACCACTCGGACCGAAAACTTATATTTCTCACTTCCTCGGCCTGGCCCGACCGGTTTTGGCTTCAAATGATGCCTGGAGGATTTTTTGAAATTATTGAATTTTTTTTCTATTTTTTTTCGGAATTCTCTGGTTGGGGCCAGGTAAAAACCGCTCGGTTCGAAAACTTACTTTTCTCCCTTTCTCCGCCTGGTCCAACCCATTTTTGCTTCAAATGATGCTAGGGCGAGTTTTTTAATTCTTTGAATTTTGTTGCTATTTTTTTCGGTATTTTCTTGTTGGGGTTTGGTAAAAACCTCTTGGATCGAATACGTTTTTTTCTCCCTTTCTCGGTCTGCTCCGATCCGTTTTGGCTTGAAACGATGCCAGGATGAGTCTTTTAGTTTTTTGAATTTTTTTGCTATTTTTTTTTTCGAAATTCTCTTGTTGGGGTCTGGTAAAAACCGCTCGGATCGAAAACTTATTTTTCTCCCTTTCTCGGTCTGGTCCGACCCGTTTTGGCTTCAAATGATGCTCAGAGGAAGTTTTAAATTTTTTGAATTTTTTTCAGGAATTCTCTACTCGGGGTCGGGTAAAAACCACTCGGATCGAAAACTTTTTTTTCCCCCTTTCTCGACTTGGCCCGACCCATTTTGGCTTGAAATGATGCCGGGGTAAGGTTTTTCAGTTTTTTGAATTTTTTTTTTTCTGAATTCGCTAGTTGAGGCTGGGTAAAAACCGCTTGGGCCAAAATCACTTTTTTGTCATTTTCTCGGCCTGGTGCGGACCATTTTGGCTTGAAATGATGCCAGGATGATTTTTTGCAATTTTTTTTAATTTTTTTCTTTATTTTTTTAAGAATTCTCTAGTTGGGGTCGGGTAAAAACAGCTCAGATTGAAAACTTTTTCTTCTCCCTTTCTCCATCTGGCCAGACCTCTTTGAGGTTGAGATGATGCCAGGACAAAGTTTTTGAAATGTTTTAATTTTTTTGCTATTTTTTTCGGGATTTTCTAGTTGCTATTTTTTTTCTCCCTTTCTCCATCTGGCTCGAAAACTTATTTTTCTCTCTTTCCTGGCCTAGCATGAGCCGTTTTGGCTGCAAATGATGCCCAGAGGAAATTTTCGGCTGGGCATTATCTAGGTGGGGTCGGGTAAATAATGCCAGGATGAGGTTTTTCAATTGAAGCCCGGAGGAATTTCTCAATTTTTCTAATTTTTCTCTATTTTTTTCGGAATTCTCTAGCTGAGGTCGGGTAAAAACCGCTTGGATCGAAAACTTATTTTTCATACTTCCTCTGCCTGGCCCAACCCGTTTTGGCTTCAAACGATGCCCAGAGGAATTTTCTAATTTTTTTAATTTTTATCTATTTTTTTCGGAATTCTCTAGCTGGGGTCAGGTAAAAACGGCTCGGATCAAAAGCTTATTTTTCTCACTTCCTCGCCCTGAGGATCAAAAACGGCTCGGCTTCAAACGATGCCCGGAGGATTTTTTGAAATTATTGAATATTTTTTCTATTTTTTTTCAGAATTCTCTAGTTTGGGTTTGGTAAAAACCGCTCGGATTGAAAACTTTTTTTTTCTCCCTTTCTCGACCTGACACAACCCGTTTTGGCTTGAAATGATGCGAAGATGAGGTTTATCGATTTTTTTAATTTTTTTTTCAAAATTCTCTAGTTGGGGTTGGGTAAAAAGCGCTTGGAATGAAAACTTTTTTTTCTCCCTTTCTCGGACTCTCCCGACCCGTTTCGGCTTCAAAAGATGCCCGGAGGAATTTTTCAATTTTTCTCTATTTTTTTCAAAATTTTTTAGTTGGGGTCGAGTAAAAACCGCTTGGATCGAAAACTTATTTTTCACCCATTCCGGGCCTAGCCCGACCCGTTTTGGCTTCAGATGATGCCCAGATTAAGTTTTTCAATTCCTAAATTCTCTATGTGGGGTTGGGTAAATTCCGTTTGGAACGAAAACTTATTTTTCTCCCTTTGTCGGCCTGCCCGACTCGTATTGGGTTGAAATAATGCCCGGATTAGGTTTTTCAATTTTTTTAAGAATTCGCTTTTGGGGTGGGGTGAAAACCACTCGGATTGAAATCTTTTTTTTTCCCCTTTCTCCCTCTGGCCTGACCCGTTTACGGTTGAAATAATGCCCGGATGAAATTTTTCTATTTTTTCAATTTTTTTTGGCCCTTTCTCGGCCTGGCCACAGTTCTAACTTGAAATGGTAATAGGATTAGCTTTTTCAATTTTTTTGCTATTTTTTTTTTAAATTCTCTAGTTGGGGTCGGGTAAAAACCGCTCGGATCAAAAACTTATTTTTCTCCCTGTCTCAGGCTAGCCCGACCCGTTTTGGCTTCAAATGATGCCTGGAGGAATTTTTTTCATTTTTTGAATTTTTTTTTCTATTTTTTTCAGAATTCTCTAGCTAGGGTTGGGTAAATATCGCTCGGATCGAAAACTTTTTTTTCACCTTTTCTCAGTCGTGCCCGATCCAATTTGGCTTGATATGATGCCAGGATGGGGCTTATAAATTTTTTGAATTTTTTTTCTATTTTTTCTTCGGAATTTTCGAGTCGGTGTCGGGTAAAAACCGCTTGGATCGAAAACTTATTTTTCTCCCTTTCTGAGCGTCACCGGACCCGTGTCGGCGTCAAATGATGCCCCTAACTAGAGAATTTTTGGAATCTCTTTTATATTTTTTTCAAAAATTCTCTAGAATCCAAAACTTTTTTTTCTCCCTTTCTCGGCCTGGTCTGACCCATTTTGGCTTGGAATGACGCAAGGATGACATTGTTCAATTTTTTTTTTTTAATTTTTTTGCTTTTTTTTTTTTTTAAGAATTCTCTAGTTAGGGTCGCGTAAAAGCCTCTGTGATAGAAAACCTTTTTGTCTCCCTTTCTCTAGCTGGCCCAACCCGTTTGGGCTTGAAATGATAACAGGATGAAGCATTTCTATTTTTGAATTTTTTTGCTATTTTTTCCGGAATTCTCTAGTTGGGGTCGGGTAAAAACCACTCGGATCGATAACAATTTTTTTCTCAGCCTGGCCCGACCCGTTTGGCTTGAAATGGTGCCAGGATGTGGTTTTTCAATTTTTTGAATTTTTTGCAATTTTTTTTCGAAATTCTCTAGTTGGGTCGATTAAAAACCTCTCAGATTGAAAACTTATTTTTCTCCCTTTCTTGGCTTGGCCCATCCCGTTTTGGCTTCAAATGATGCCCAGAGGAAGTTTTTCAATTTTTTGAATTTTTTTTTCTTTTTTTTTTTCTTTTGCAATTCTCTAGTTGGGGTCGGGTAAAAACCGCACGGATCAAAAACTTATTTTTCTCCCTTTGTCGGCCTGGCCCGAACCATTTTGGGTTGAAATGATGCCAGCATGGTGTTTTTCAATTTCGGAATTTTTTTGCTATTTTTTTGCGAATTCTCTTGCTGGGGTCAGGTGAAAACCACTCGGATGGAAAACTTTTTTTTTTCCCTTTCTCTAGCTTGACCAATCCCTTTGGGCTTGAAATGATGCCAGGATGAAGTTTATCAATTTCTTGAATTGTATTGTTTTTTTTTTTTTTTAGGAATTCTCTAGTTGGGGTCGGCTAAAAACCGCTCGGATCGAAAACTTATTTTTCTCCTTTTCTTGCCGTAGTCCGACCTGTTTTCGCTTCAAAAGATGCCCGTACGAAGTCTTTCAATTTTTTGAATTTCTTTTCTATTTTTCTTTGGAATTCTCTAGTTGGGGTTGGGAATAAACCGCTTGGATCGAAAACTTATTTTTCTCCCTTTCTAGGCCCGACCCGAATCATTTTGGCTTGAAAAGATGCCAGCATGGTGTTTTTCAATTTTTTTGCTATTTTTTTTTGCGAATTCTCCAGTTGGGGTCAAGTAAAAATCGCTCGGATTGAAAACTTTTTTTTTCTCCCTTTCTCCATCTGGCCCAACCCGGTCAGGCTTGAAATGAGGCCAGGATGAGATTTTTCAATTTTTTGAATCCCTTTGCTCTTTTTTTTCATAATTCTCTAGTTGGGGTTGGGTGAAAACCGCTCGGATCGAAAACTTTTTTTGCTCACTTTCTCGGCCTGGCCCAGCCCGTTTTGGCTTGAAATGATGCCAGGATTTGGTTTTTCAATTTTTTTGAACATTTTTGGTATTCTTTTTGAAAGTCTCTAGTTGGGATCGGTTAAAAATCGCTCGGATTGAAAACCTATTTTTCTCCCTTTCTCGTTTTGGGATCGGTTGGGGTCCGACTCGTTTTGGCTTGAGATGATGCTCGGAGGAAGTTTTTCAATTTTTTTTTTTTTTTGCAATTTTTTTTTTTTTTCAGAATTCCCTAGTTGGGGTCGGGTAAAAAGCGCCCAGATGAAAAACTTATTTTTCTCGATTTCTAGGCCTGGCCTGAACCATTTTGGCCTGAAATGATGCCAGGACGCTTGGATTGAAAACTTTTTTCTCTCCCTTTCTCCTTCTGGCCCAGCCCGTTTTGCAATCTTTTACACAATTTCCTCGTTGGGGTCGGGTAAAAACCGCTCGCGTCGAAAATCTTTTTTTCTCCCTTTCTTGGCCTGGTCCAACTCATTTTCGCTTGTAATGATGGTTGGAGGTAATTTTTCAATTTTTTATATTTTTTTCGGTAAAAACCGCTCGAATCGAAAACCTTTTCTTCCCCCTTTCTTGGCCTGGCCTGACCCGTTTTGGCTTCAAATGATGCCCGGAGGATGTTTTTCAATTTCTAAAATTTTTTTCTACTTTTTTTGCGATTCCCTAGTTGGGGTTGGGTAAAAACCACTCAGATCGGAAAAAAAAAAAAATTCAAGTTTGTCAGCCCGGCCCCACCCGTTTTGGCTTGAAATGATGACTGGATTAGATTTTTCAATTTTTTAATTTTATTGATCTTTTTTCCAGACCCAACCTGTTGCGATTCCCCCTTTCTCCGCCTGACCCAATCTGTTTTGGCTTGAAATGATGCCGGAATGAGATTTTTGAATTTTTTGAATTTTATTGCTCTTTTTTTCATAATTCCCTAGTTGGGGTTGGGTAAAAACCGCTCGGATAGGAAAAAAATTTTTTCTCACTTTCTCAGCCCGACCTGACCTGCTTTGGCTTGAAATGATGGCAGGATACGGTTTTCCATTTTTTGAATTTTTTGCTATTTTTTTTCGAAATTCTCTAGTTTGGGTCAGGTAAAAAGCGCCCTGATTGAAACTTTTTTTTTTTCTCCCTTTCTCAGCCTGGCCCTTCCCCTTTAGGTTTGAAATGATGTCAGGACAATGATTTTTTGTTTTTTTAATTTTTTTTCCTTTTTGTTTGTTTTTTTTTGTTTTGTTTTTTTTTTTTTTTTTCTGAATTCTATTGCTGGGGTCGAGTAAAAACTGTCCGGATTGAAAACTTTTTTTTTTCTCCCTTTCTCGGCCTGGCCCAACCCCTAAGGCTTGAAATGATGTCAGCACAATGTGTTTCAATTTTTTTAATTTTTTTCCTAATTTTTTATAATTCTCTAATTGGGGTCGGGTAAAAATAGCTTGGATCGAAAACTTTTTTTTTCACCCTTTCTAGACGTGGGCCAACCCATTTAGGGTTGAAATGACGCCATGATGAATTTTTCGAATTTTTTTCCTATTTTTTTTTTTCAGAATTCTCTAGTTGGAGTCGGGTAAAAACCGTCCGGATTGAAAACATTTTTTTCTCCCTTTCTAGGCCTGGGCCAACCCATTTGGGCTTGAAATGATGTCAGGATAAAATTTTTCAATTTTTTGAATTTTTTTGCTATTCTTTTTGGAATTCTCTAGCTGGGGTCAGGAAAAAACCGCTCGTGTTAGAAACTTTTTTTCCCCCCTTCTCGGCCTAGTCCAAGTCGTTTTGTTTTGAAATGATGTCAGGAGGAATTTTTTAATTTTTTCGAATTTTTTAGCTATTTTTTTCGGAATTCTCTAGTTGGGGTTGGGTAAAAACCGGTTGGATTGAAACCTTTTTTTTTCTCCGTTCCTCATCCTCGGATCAAAAATATATTTTTCTCCCTTTCAAGGAGTGGCCCGCACCGTTTTGGCTTGAAATCATGCCAGGAAGTGGGTTTCAATTTTTTGAATATATTCGCTATTTTTTTTTTTCGGAATTCTCTAGTTGGGATCGGGTAAAAACCACTCGGCTCAAAAACTTTTTTTTCTCTCTTTCTCGGCCTTGCCCATCCCGTTTTGGCTTGAAATGTTGGTGGGATGAGATTTGTGAATTTTTGAAATTTTTTTGCTCTTATTTTTCGTAAATCTCTTGTTGGGATAGGGTAAAAACCGCTCGGATCGAAAACTTTTTTTTTGCGCTTTCTAGAGCCAGTGGGTGTGTTGGCTTGAAATGTTGCCAGGGATATGGTTTTTCAATTTTTTGAATTTTTTTGCTATTTTTTTTTTTTTCGAAATTCACTAGTTGGGGTCGGGTAAAAACCGCTTAGATCGAATTCTTATTTTTCTCTCTTTCTCTGCCCAACCCAACCTGTTTTGGCTTGAAATGAGGCCTGGATGAGGTTTCCCAATTTCTTGAGTTATTCTGCTCTTTTTTTAGGAGTTCTCTAGTGGAGGTTGGGTAAAAACCGCTCGGGATGAGAACATTTTTTTCCCCCTTTCTCGGCCTGACTCGACCTGTTTTGTCTTGAAATGATGTCTGGATGAGATTTTTTAATTTTTTCACTTTTATTGCTATTTTTTTCGAAATTCCCTAGCTGGGGTCGGGTAAAAACCCATCGAATCGAAAACTTCTATTTCCCCTTTTCTCAGCCTGGTCCAATTCGTTTTGATTTTGAAATAATGCCCGGAGGAATTTTTCAATTTTTCAAATTTTTTTGCAATTTTTTTCTGGATTCTCTAGTCGGGGTCAGGTAAAAACCAGTCGAATCAAAAACTTTTTTTCTCCATTTCTCAGCTTGGTCCGACTCATTTTGGCTTGAAATGAAACTACAAGGAAGTTTTTTAATTTTTTGAATTTTTTTGCCGTTATTTTCGGAATTCCCTAGGTTGGGTCGCGTAAAAAACGGTCTGATCGAAATCTTATTTTTCTCCCTTTCTAGGCCGGGCTCGACCCGTTTCCGCTTCAAGTGATGCCCGGAGGAAGTTTTTAATTTTTCTATTTTTTTCGGAAGTCTCTAGTGGGGATTGGGTAAAAACCACTCGGATCGAAAACTTTTTTTCCTCCTTTGCTCGGCGCGGCCCAACCCGTTTTGGCTTGAAATTTTGCCAGGATGAGGTTTCTCAATTTTTTGAATTTTTCTAATCTTTTTTTCGGAATTCTCTAGTTGGGGTCGGGTAAAATTCGCTCGGATCGAAAACTTTTTTTTCTCAATTTCTCAAGATGGCAGGTGTGTTGGCTTGAAATGATGTCAGGATATGGTTTTTCAATTTTTTGAATTTTTTTGCTATTTTTTTTTTTCGAAATTCTCTAGTTGGGGTTGGGCAAAAACCACTCAGATCAAAATCTTATTTGTCTAGCTTTCTCGTTCCGAACCAACCCGTTTCGGAATTCTCTAGTTGGGGTCAAGTAAAAAACGGTCGGGTCGAAAACTTACTTTTCTCCCTTTCCCAGCCTGGCCCGACCCGTTTTGGCTTTATGTGTTGCCCGGTGGAAGTTTTTAATTTTTCTAATTTTTTTTCAGAATTCTCTTGTTGGGATTGAGTAAAAACCGCTCGGCTCGAAAACTTTTTTTTCTCTCTTTCTCAGCCCGGCCCATCCCGTTTTGGCTTGAAATGATGCCAGGATGACATTTTTTAACTTTTGAATTTTTCTGCTCTTTTTTTTCATAATTCTCTTGTTCGGGTCGGGTCGAAACTGCTCGGATCGAAAACTTATTTTTCTCCCTTTCCTGGCCTGGCCCGACCTGTTTTGGGTTCAAATGATGCCCGGACGATGTTTTTCAATTTTTTGAATTCTTTTTCTCTTTTTATTGAAATTCTTTAGTTTGGATCGGATAAAAACCGCTCGGATCGAAAACTTTTTTTTTTCTCCCTTTTTCAACCTGGGCCGAGCCGTTTTGGCTTGAAATGATGCTAGGATGAGGTTTTTTAATTTTTTGAATATTTTTGCAATTTTTGTCAGAATTCTGTCGGTTGGGTTCGGTAAAAACTGCCTGGATTGAAAACTTTTTTTTCCCCCATTCTCGGCCTGGCCCTTCCCCTTTAGGCTTGGAATGATGCTAGGACAAAGTTTTTCAATTTTTTTTTTTTTTTTTTTCCGAATTCTGTAGTTGGGGTCGGGTAAAAATCGCTCAGGTTGAAAACTTTTTTTTTCTCCCGTTTCAGGCCTGGGCCAACCCATTTAATCTTGAAATGATGCCAGGATGAATTTTTTGAATTTTTTGCTATTTTTTTTTTGGGGTCGGGTAAAAACCGCTCGTATTGAAAACTTCTATTTCTCCCTTTCTCTGCTTGCTCCGATTCGTTTTGGTTTGAAATGATGCCCGGAGGAATTTTTCAATTTTTCGAATTTTTTTGCAAGTTTTTTCCTGGATTCTCTAGTCGGCGTCAGGTGAAAACCAGTCGAATCAAAAACTTTTTTTCTCCATTTCTCGGCTTGGTCCGACTCATTTTGGCTTCAAATGAAACTAGAAGGAAGTTTTTCAATTTTTTGTATTTTTTTGCCATTATTTTCGGAATTCCCTAGGTTGGGAGTAAAAAACAGTCGGATCGAAATCTTATTTTTCTCCCTTTCTAGGCCGGGCCCGACCCGTTTCGGCTTCAAGTAATGCCCGGAGGAAGTTTTCAATTTTTCTATTTTTTTGGGAATTCTCTAATTGGGATCGGGTAAAAACCGCTCGGATCAAAAACCTTTTTTTTCCTCGCTTTTTCGGCTCAGCCCAACCCGTTTTTGCTTGAAATGATGCCAGGATTAGGTTTCTCGATTTTTTGAATTTTTCTGCTCTTTTTCTCAGAATTCTCTAGTTGGGGTCGGGTAAAAACCGTCCGGATCGAAAATTTTTTTTTTCTCCATTTCTCAGCCTGACCCAACCCATTTTGGCTTGAAATGATGCCGGGATGAGATTTTTAAATTTTTTTGAATTTTTTTGCTCTTTTTTTTCATAATCCTCTAGTTGGGGTCGGGAAAAAACCGCTCGGATCGAAAACTTTTTTCTCTCGCTTTCTCGGGCTACGCTAACCCGTTTTGGCATGAAATGTTGCCAGGATATGGTTTTTCAACTTTTTGAATTTTTTTGCTATTTTTTTCGAAATTCTCTAGTTGGGGTCGGGTAAAAACCGCTCAGATTGAAAACTTATTTTTCTTCCTTTCTTGGCCTGGCCTAACCCGTTTTGGCTTCAAATGATGCCCGGTGGATTTTTTTCAATTTGTTGAATTTTTTTTCTATTATTTTTGCAATTCTTTGGTTGGGGTCGGGTAAAAACCGCTTGGATCGAAAACTTTTTTTTCTCCCTTGTTCGGCCTGGGCCGAACCGTTTTTTCTTGAAATGATGTCAGGATGAGGTTTTTTTTTTTTTTTTTTTTTTTTTTCAATTTTTCGAATATTTTTGCTATTTTTCTCAGAATTCTGTGGTTGGGGTCGGTTAAAAACCGCCCGGACTGAAAACTTTTTTATCTCCCTTTCTCGGCCTGGCCCTTCCCCTTTAGGCTTAAAATGGTGCCAGGACCAGGTTTTCAATTGTCTGAATTTTTTTGCTATTTTTTTCGGAATTCTCCAGTTGGGGTCGGGTAAAAATCGATCGGATCGAAAACTTTTTTTTTCTCCCTTTCTAGAGCTGGGCCAACCCATTTAGGGTTGAAATGATGCCAGGATGAAGTTTTTCAATTTTTTTAATTTTTTTTCATATTTTTTTCGGAGTTCTCTAGTTGGGGTCGGGTAAAAACTGCTTAGATTGAAAACTTTTTTTCCTCCCTTTCTCTATCTGGCCTGACCCGTTTGGGCTTGAAATGATGCCAGGAGGAATTTTTCAATTTTTTCGAATTTTTTTGCCATTTTTTTGGGAATTCTGTAGTTGGGGTCACGTAAAAACCGCTTGGATCGAAAACTTGTTTTTCTCCCTTTCTCGACCTCGCCCGACCAGTTTTGGCTTGAAATGATGCCAGGATAAGGTGTGGCAAATTTTTGAATTTATTTGCTATTTTTTTTCGAAATTCTCTAGTTGGCATCGGGTAAAAGCTGCTCGGATCGAAAACTTTTTTTACTCCCTTTCTTGACCTGGTCTGACTAATTTTGTCTTGAAATGTTGCGAGGAGCAATTTTTTTAATTTTTGTATTTTTTTGCTATTTTTTTTCGGAATTCTCTAGTTGGGCTTGGGTAAAAAGCACTTGGACCAAAAACTTATTTTTCTCCCTTTCGAGGCTTGGCCTGAACCATTTTTCCTTGGAATGATGCCAGGATGATGTTTTTCAATTTTTTTAAAAATTTTTTTTGCTATTTTTTAAAAAATTCTCTAGATGGGGTTGGTTAAAAACCGCTCGGATTGAAAACTATTTTTTTCTCCCTTTCTCCATATGGCCCAATCCGTTTACGCTTGAAATGATGCCAGGATGAAATTTTTCAATTTTTTTAATTTTTGTTCTATTTTTTTCGGAATTTTCTAGTTGGGGTCGGGTAAAAACCGCTTAGATCGAAAACTTGTTTTTCTCCCTTTCTCAGCCTCGCCCTACCCATTTTGGCTTCAAATGATGCCTAGAGGAAGTTTTTCAATTTTTTTAATTTTTTTCTTTTTTTTTTTTTTCAAAATTCTCTATTTGGGGTGGGGTAAAAACCGCTCTGGTAGAAAACTTTTTTTTCTCCTTTCTCGGACTGGCCCAGTATTGGCTTGAAATGATGCCCAGATGAGGTTTCTAAATTTTTTGAATTTTTCTGCTCTTTTTTTCGGAATTCTTTAGTTGGGGTCGGGTAAAAACCGCTCGGATCGAAAACTTTTTTTCCTCCCTTTCTCAGCCTAGCCTGACCCGTTTTGGCTGAAATGATGCCGGGATGAGATTTTTCAATTTTTTGAATTTTATTGCTCTTTTTTTCATTATTCTAAAGTTGGGGTCGGGTAAAAACTACTCAGATCGAAAACTTTTTTTTCTCACTTTCTCGGCCTGGCCCGACTCGTTTTTGACTTGATTTGATGCCAGGATATGGTTTTTCAATTTTTTTGCTATTTTTTTTTTCGAAATTCTCTAGTTTGAGTCGGGTAAAAACCGCTCGGATTGAAAACTTATTTTTCTCCCTTTCCTGGCCTGGCCCGTGCCATTTTTGGCTTCAAATGATGCCCGGAGGATGTTTTTAAATTTTTTGAATTTTTTTTTCTATTTTTTTGCAGTTCTCTAGTTGTGGTCAGATAAAACCCGTTCAGATTGAAAACTTTTTTTTCTTCGTTTTTCAGCCTGGGCTGAACCATTTTGGTGTGAAATGATGCCAGGATAAGGTTTTTTAATTTTTTGAATATTTTTGCTATTTTTCTCGGAATTCTGTAGTTGGGGTCGGGTATAAACCACCCGGATTGAAAACATGTATACACATATGCAATCTTGCGATATTTTTCACACACAATATGCAATATTCTTTGCTATTCTTGATACATGTTCAGGTACAATCTGATCTAACCATCACAAGATTTTACTTGTCCTAATGTATGCTTACTAAATTGTCTTGACTTGTTTTTGAAAAATAAAATGTGTTAGACTTGTTGTGTGTGTGTGTGTGTGTGTTTTTTTTTTTTGAGGATCCGTGTATTTAAAATTCTTGTTGAGAGATGTTTTTGAGAGCTTAATATGTTAATTAGATCATTGGTTGAGTTGCCTGTTGGATTACATTCATGTTTGCGTTTTTCTCTTCTTGAAAAACTGTTTTGAAAAGCTGGCTCGACACCTTCTTGATACCTAGCTATCTGTTGAGCTTCTCAAACCTTTTTCTACTCATAATCTCGACACCTCCTCGACACCTGATGGATCGATGGAGAAAGTTCTTGCCTCTTTGATACCTTCTCGATACCTGGTGGATCGATCTAGCTTCTGTTCTTTGAAGATGATTCTTGATCCTCGATACCTCTCGACACCTGCTGTTGTCGACATTCATTTTCTCGACACCTACCTCGACAGCTGTCTCGACACCTCTCAACACCTTAGCTATCGAGATTTACCGAGGTTCCTATATAATCTCTCTTTACACTCCCAAACATTTTTTTTTCCTCAAAACGTTCAATCCATGTGATTTTCAGCCTATACTTGCTTCAAATCACTTGGTATGCTCTCTTATCTCTTCATTCTTCATGCATTTCATGTGTTAAAACCTAGGTTTTGGGATTTTTTGAAAAATTTTAGGGTTTTTCAAATTTGTTGAGTGTTCCTTGAAATTTTGGGTTTGGTTTTCATTTAAATATGTTTGAAAACTCATACATTGCATCACATTTGCATTATAACAACATTTTCATGCATTTAGATGTATGTAATATGCTTGTGTACTAGTAGGATTGGATTAGGCTGAGATGATGATGTATTTACTTTGCATGTCACATGTTCATACATTCCCTATACATACGCACTCTCTTTTCAATATATTTGAATTGCTTGGGAGTTTTCTGATTGTTTCTCTCTCTCTCTTTCTCTCTGTGTGTTTACGTTAGTCGTGTCTATGGCACGTAAACGTAAGTCTGCTCTATCCCAGAACTCTATGCGTTCTGGGACATCTTCTTCTTCTGATCCTACTCCTTATAACATTCGGTTTCCTGATGAGGATGCTTGTAAGGCTTTCTTGGAGAACTTCTCTAGACGAGGTATTCATTCAAAACGCCCAGTCATTTTGGCGGACTTTGCCGATACTGACCTTCTCTTTGTCATTCATAATTGGGGATGGGAGTCACTGTTTGATGTCCTAGTCACTTGTCTTCTTGTGTTGATTCAGAAGTTTTACTCCAATATGCACGGGATTGATCGTTTAGTACCTCTTTTTTTCACTCACGTTCGAGGTACACGCATTCCTGTCACACCTCAGCTTGTTGCGGATGTGTTTCGGATTCCTAGGATAGAGCATCCTGACTATCCTAGTTGTGAGCGTTTGTGGACTGTGTCCAAAGATGAGCTCATGGCTACTTTTTGTGAGCGCCCTGTTGATTGGGGTGAGCGTCAGTATACACCATGTAAGCCTTTTGCTAAAGGCCCTTGCTTCATGAACATGGTGATAACTTTCGTACTTCATCTAATCTCTCACTACAACTCTATCATAGAGTCTCGTGCTTGATTTTTGTTATCTCTTCTTGAGCATCTTACCACAAATTTCTCTTCTCATTTCATTCTTTCTATCATAGATGTTCATTTAGATTCGGCGTCCTGTGATAAGCTCATCTTTCCTTCCGCTATCACGAGAATCTTACACCATTTTTCTATCCCTTTTCCTGTGTCCGGCCACCTCACACACATTTGTGTCATAGACATTGCAACTGTAAAACATAGTGCAACGCAATTTAGGTCGCGATAGCTGGATTCCACTTCTTCCTCCTGCCTGGCTCCATCTCGTTTAGCTCCATCCACATCCACTGCCTCCTCTTCCATGGGTGATGTGTCACTTAGAGACATCATAGCGGAGCTGCGGCGCATGGATGGTCGCCTTGATACATTCTCTACTGAGTTGTATCAGGTGAACGTTCGTGTCGGTCGTATTGCATGATGGCAAGTGACTATGGGTGGTTTTGCTCCTGAGGCTACTCCTTCACCACCTCCTCTAGTAGCTTCTAATTCTGATGCTAAGGAGGATGATGATGATGGTGATGGTGATGACGATAACGCTTTGGATGATGGTGATGGTGATGACGATAACGCTTTGGATGATGATGGAGATGCTAGTTTTGGATATTGGGAGTAGTCATATTTAGGGGAAGAGTTAGTGTAGGACATTTTGTTAGGGGGAGAGTGTTGATTTGAGGGATATAGTTAGAATATGATGTATCTTTTTCTTTTCTACCTTATTAGATACATTGTTCTTGTAGATTAGGTCTTGTGACCAATTTTTATATACATTATATTTATATTCTTTATATGTAGATGTATGTTTCTTTCACCTACCTTTTCATGTGTTGTTTCTTTTCTATCTTTATACACATGCTTCTTATTATTGTATGGAATCTATTCTTTCTGTTTTACACAAAGATGCCTTTATGAGTTTTGTTTAAAGTGTTTCAGAAATAAAGGTTGTCAAAGTCTACTTGCCATAAACTCTCTTCTTGCAAAGTTTTTCAACAGGTTGTGTTAGAATAGATTTTATTGTATTCAACAAGTGAATATGAGTTGAGTGATTTATGACTTCTCTCATATGTTCATTGGTTTGTTGTGGTTTTCTCACGGATTACTAAAAGAGGAGATTGTTAGGACATATGTGGTTTCACTTGTTAGAGAACATATGTCATTCTTTTATGTAATTGGCTAATCTTTTGACAAAATGCACTCAACTTGTAATTGAGTAGTTCTAGACGTTTTTAATACTTCAAGAAACAAAGTTTCAAGATCAAGTGTTGAATTTATTAAGTTTGCCCAAGAAACAAGTTGAAGAAGTGCACATTCATTAAAACTCGACACCTGTTCGATAGTTTCTTGACACCTTGCTATCTGTCGAGATTTATAAAATTCGATTTTCTGATCTGATTTTTTGGGATCCGTGAATATGTTTTTGGGCCTTCCTTTCTTCTAACTCTAAACATATGAAAGGATTGTTTTAAGGGCCGTCAAAGTGTTCACAAGTTGCATAAGCATTGAGCAAACTTTATTCAAGCAAATTGTGTCCGGAGATAAAGTTTTGCTCTAGTTCACCTCTTCTGAAGAAGTTGCTGTGTATGTGCACCTTTGGGTTTTGTGACCAAGCATCTTCTTGATCTTTGTCATCGATGAACTGAAGAATTTGCAGCCAACAACTCTTTCTAGTTGGTGATTGAAGTCCCGTACTGGGATCCACACAATTGGTTAGTTACGTACTTGGGAGCCGTGCATCAAAAGGGGGAACTATGACTATAGAACAAGTCCAATTAAGTATTGGGGTAAGGGTTCAACTGTACGTTAGTAAGGTACTTAGGATTTCTTTACTTGTAACTGCTTGTTATAATAATAGTGGAGTTTTGGGAGTGGTGACATGAAAATCACCCGGTGGGATTTTTGCCGTTAGGTTTTCCCCATTCATAAACAAATCACCGTGTTATTTATTTTCCGCTGCATAATTAGTTTACTAGTAATTTGTTTGTGCTACCACACATTTGCATGTTAAATTGATTAATTAATAACTTGGCTAATTAATTAATTGGTTTAATCACAAGGGGTCAATACATTTGTGGCCTATCAGATGGAATAAGAAGACATGTTTCCAGAACAAAGAAGATACGGGTTGAAGAAGGGGAAGTTAGCAAAGTTAGACAAGATTGGAATGAGCATAGGAACATGTATTGATGTACTAGATCGGCTAATGCTCTTAGTTTGATGCGATGTATTCCACCAGTTGACTGAAGACTTTATTATTGGTATATTGATCGGTCTAGCACGGATTGAAATAGAAGCCGGTTCGACAAGAATCTTTTGAAAACGCAGTGCACCTAGATAAATAAGAAATGAGATGAATACGGAGGTTAAATGATCATCCCACACCCAAAAGGTGCCCCACATAGGTCTTCCCTAAAACTCCCATTAACTAAGGTAAACAACGTAAAAAAAAGCACCCATTTTTGTACCGACTCCGGAAGAGCGAAGAAAAAGGAGGTGTTTTGTTAATAGGAAGAAGAAAGTGTTTATAGCTGTAGCGATATGAACAAGAATACTCATCCAAACCACAGGAACATGTACATACAGAATACGAGAATTTCCACCTTGTTGAAGATCTAGTGGTGCTACCCGAAGACTTAAAATAGCCAACGCTGTTAAGAACAACCGAGATCCAATAAGAATTTGCGCGTAGCTTCTGGTCTTTGACATCAAAAAATACAGTTGTAATAACGAAATGGACATGTGAGAATTTGGTCCTAGCTAGTGGAACAAGAAAGACACATGGATCTATATTCAATACGCAATAAAAGGATTTCCCCCAATGAAGAATTCCCCTTGGCTTTGTTTTCGCTCAACTCGTGCGTGGCACTCCTCCTTGCTCACGGAGCAGCATACTGGAAAAAAAATCAAGAAGAAAAAGCCCATTCCGCAACCTTCTTAACTAGAAAGAGGGGGTTCCCTGGGGCGACACAATATTGATAGAAGCTTCTTCTTCATTCTCAACAGGTATGCATCAACAAAACTACCCTTCCATATAGATCGTCGTGGCATGAACTCAGAATTTCTTCGCTTCGATTCTGCCCCTGCCTGAAATCTAGCTTTGGTGGGCTTCCCTCAAGGTGAAACCGAAGGTCTACCTCCTTTCGTGCGCCCCTCACCTTCTCTATAAGGATGATCCACTAGATTCATTGCAACACCACGAACAAAGGGGCGTCTGCCTAACCACTGGCTTTGTACAGCTTTTCTAAGCTTACGTGCACCATGGTTAGGATTGGAAACTCTGCCAATAGTAGCTCGGCATTGGGAATCCATGAGTTTTTTAACACCCGAAGGTGGCCGCACAACCCTAAGAAAGAGTGTAAGGGGGGCTGGTTCCTTCATTATTTTAGCAAAAGTTCCTGCGGCTCGAGTTGGCTTTGTGCCTTGACCCGGATGACATTCAATATCATGTACCCATGTTCCTATACGTATATCGGTTAATGGTATGCAATTTCTTATTTGATAATTTAGATCAAGTATCTTGTATATATAAGTAAGGGAACGTGGCCAAGAAGCAGCCAGCTAACTGCCCCCTTCCGCTCGACCTTTCTTTGCTATATGAATAAGATCTTAGTCTGTATGGGCATTCTAGGCGGGTCGCAATAAGTCAATGGTCGAAGGTTTAGACCAATCGCAATTCATCACCGTCTTGCCCGCTTCCAATTAATGACTAACTATTATCTAAGTGTTGACCTAAGCCCCTGTGCTGGGGCTCGACTCCCGAACTGTACGTGCGCTGCCTCGTATGGCTCTTCCTAAGAACTTCAAGCCCCCTCTCTCTAAATAATAATAATAAAAAAATGCATTTAGAAGACAAAAAAAGACTTTTTCAAAAAGCCTCTGCCCTCCTCTCCTATTCAACGAGGCTTTTAGAAAAGTAGCTTCCTTCCTTGACTTCTTTGCTCAGTCAAGCTTCCTTGTTCTTTAGTGCAGTCTCAGTCCATAGTTTAAGACTCTGTTCCTTATAGCCTAGTTCATATCTACAGCTGACGCAACTCCGTACCGATGCCTTACAACTACTTAATTAATTCATTAACGACTAAGCGATTTTATAACCTAAGCTTTCCTTAACCAGATGACCTTACTTCGTAGCCTTAACGTACTTTCTTTCTTACTTTAAAACCAAGATGTTTGACAATAGAACAAAATTTAACATTCCATTGCTGTGAGGCCTGTTTGAGTCCATATAAAGACTTATTTAACTTGCAAACAACATTCTCCCCTTTGCTGTGAAAGCCTTGAGGGAGTTGCATATACACCTCCTCATGTAAATCCCCATTCAAGAATGCATTGCTGTGAATCCCCATTCAAGTTGCATATACCAAGTGCCACCCTTTCACAACAGATATAGCAAAAAGAGTTTTAAAAGTAGCTAACTTGGCAACAGGTGAAAAAGTGTCAGTAAAATCTAATCCCTCTTACTGAGTAAATCTCTTTTCAACTAGTCTTGCTTTATACCTCTCCACAGATCTATCTGCTTTGTATTTAACCCTATAGACCCACTTGCAACCAATTGCCCTTTTGTTGGAAGGCGAAGGAGTAAGTGTTCAAGTATTGTTAGAAACCAAAGCTGCAATCTCAGCATTCACGACATCTTTTCACTTAGGATCTGTTAGGACATGTGTTTTCACTTGTTAAGAACATATGTCACTTATTCATGTAAATTGGCTAATCCTTTGACAAAACGCACTCTACTTGTAATTGAGTAGTTCTAGGTGTTTTTAATACTTCAAGAAACAATGTTTCAAGATCAAGTGTTGAAGTCATCAAGTCTATCCAAGAAAAACAAGCTGAAGTGCAATTTCATTAAAGCTCAACACCTGCTTGATAGCTCCTCGACACCTGCTATCTGTCGAGACTTATAAAATCAGATTTTCTGATCTGATTTCTTGGGATCCGTAAATGTGTCTTTAGGCCTTCTTTTCTCCTAACCTTAGACATGTAAAAGGATTGTTTTAAGAGCCGTCAAATTGTACACAAGTTGCAAAAGTATTGAGCGAACTCTGTTTTAGCAATTTATGATCAAAGATGAGGTTCTTGACCTAGTTCATCTACTCTAAAGAAGTTGTTATGTATTTGTACCAAAGGGTTTTGTGACCAAGCATTTTCCTGATCTTTATCGTGTAGGATGAACTAAAGAATTTTGCCACCAACCTCTCCTTCTAAGTTGGTATTTGAAGTCGCGTACTGGGATCCGTGCATTGGTTAGTCACGTACTTGGGAGCCATGCATCAAAAGGGAGAACTGTCACTACAGATTAAGTCCAATTGGGTATTGGGGTAAGGGTTCAACTGTATGTTGGTAAGGTACTTGGGATTCCTTTATTTGTAACCGCTTAATTTGATAATAGTGGAGTTTCGGGAGTAGTGACCTGAAAATCACCCAGTGGAGTTTTTGCCGTTAGGGTCTCATTCGTAAACAAATCACCATGTCATTTAATTTCTGTTGCATATTTAGTTGTTTTGTGATTTGTTTGTTCTTCTACGCAATTGCATGATAAATTGATTAATTGATAACTTGGCTAATTAATTAATTGGTTTAATCATAATGGGTTATTCAGTTTGTGGCCTATCAAGTGGTATCAGAGTAGACACACTCTGATTAGGTTTTAATCTTTGCTGTGTTTGATCCATTGACCCCTATTTGTCATGGATAGAGAACAGTCGTTAATTATACCTCTTTTATTTGACAGGACTAACTATGCATACTGGAAAGTACGCATGAGAGCTTTTTTGCAGTTCTTAGATGAAAATGTGTGGCAAGCTATAAAGATTAGCTGGACTAAGCCAAAGGAAGTGCCGGCCGATTGGGATGAAGCCAAGATCAAGGCAGCAAACTTCGACAGTAGGGCATTGAATGCGTTTTTCAGTGTGGTCACCAATGAGGAGTTCAAGAAGATATCCTCAACAGAAACTGCTAAGGAGGCATGGGCCATCCTCCAGACAACCTATGAGGGCACAAAGGCTGTCAAGGATTCAAAACTTCAGAAGCTCACAACAAGTTTTGAAGAAATAAAGATGGAGGAGGATAAGTCATTCGATAAGTTTTATGCCAAGCTCAAGGACATAGTGAACTCAGCCTTCAATCTTAGAGAAACCATCCCTAAACCCAATATTGTAAGGAAGGTGCTCAGATCTCTACTCAAGAGATTCCATGCGAAGATTACTACTATAGAGGAATCAAAGGACATTGACAAGATTACTTTAATTGAGCTGGTTGGAAACTTGCAGACCTACGAGATAGGATTATCTAGGATTGATAAGTCGGGTAAAGTCAAGAGCATGGCCTTGAAGGCAAAGAGCAGTGATACAGATGAGTCTTCCAATGATAAAGATCCCAAGATGAAGTTCTACGTTACAAGGCAGTTCAAGAAGTTTATGAAGAATGCCAATAGGAGGAGCTTCGATAAGGACCACAAACAATCCAATTCCTTCCAGTCTAAGGTACAAGACAGAGGGAAAAAGGATGCTAAGGAAGGCGGTCAGTACATTGTTCTTGTAGGACCAAAGTGTTTTGGATGTCATGAATTCGGTCACATGAAGCATGAATGCCCGACATATCTCAAGAGCATTGGGAAGAGTAAGACACTTGCTGCAACCTTGAGTGACACTAAGCCTGAAGATGATTTTGACAATGAGGATGACAGAATCTTAAATGCCTTCACTGCCATAATCAATCCTACTGAAGGGATTGTCGAAGAAGTGGATGAAGAAGAAGAACTGGTGGAGTCCAAATTCGAGAAGATGGATGATCAAGATGATATCCATTTAGCTTATGAGAAGCTTTACAAGCTCTCTGAGAAGCATGAGAAATTGTATAGGCTGGCCACCAAGAAGCTCAGTGATGTGGAACTTGATCGTGAAGAGTTGTCCACAAATTTTGATGAGGCGAATCAAACTATTTGAGCACTGAGGTTTGAGAACAATTTCTTGGCTGAGAAGACCAAAAAGCTTGAAGTGGAGCTGTTTCAAGTCAGAGCTCAACTGGAGAGGACTTCAAGTGCAAAGCTTGATGAGATGCTTAGCATCCAGAAATCTGATTCAGATCGAACAATTTTAGGGTATGGTCTTTCTTCCTCTCATATTGCTTCTACTAGTGCTACTGTTTTTGTTTCTCCTACTAATAACACTGATATTGAGAATACTGATGATAAAACTGAATTAGCTAGTGAGAACTTAGACAAGAGTAAATCTATCTTAGGAGCACCTCCTAAATTAGATAAGAAAGATATTAAAAACCCTAGGGCTAAGAAGGCTAAATCTTAAAAGCCTAAACAAAAGAAGCAGCATCTCTGTCATCATTGTGAAGTTGCCAGTCATACTCGACCAAATTGTTATAAGTGGCTAACCACTCAACAGATCAATAACATGATAGCATCTGGAAGCCAAAATCAGTTTCAATCTTCTATGGCTCCTCTTGGAGATCTTCTTAAAGCCCTCATGTTCCTTTCGAACTTGAACGGTTTCAATTCTTCCCCATCACAACCGGTTCAAGGGTTCAATCAAAGGAAAGGCTCTTTCAAGGTGTAGAAGAAAAATGACTCTAAGTGATTTTATCACTTTCTTCTATCTTCTTGTTTTTCTTGTTGTTGCATTGCTTGTGTGTTTTGCATTTATCTTTGAGTCAGTCTAGTTTTATACTTTGCTTTGTTTAACATGTTTTTGTGTGTTTACTTTCAGTTTTGTTTATTTTGTTTTTAATATAAAAATAAAAAAAATTGAAAAATTAGAAAAAATATAAAAACAGTGTGTTTAGTGTACTTTGGTATTTGTGTACCTTGGATGGTCATTGAAACAAAGTTTCTAAACTTTTTATCTTATGTAGCTTAGATGAGCATCTCTATGCACAACTAAGCAAGTGAGCTTTGTGTTTTTTGTTTGTGATAAGTGAGATTAAGTTATATCTTAAACTTAATACTTATATCACTTTTTTTGATGGGTAGGGCTAGAAAATTCTAAGAGAAAGACATAAATAACCATCTCACCACTCTTGCTCGCCAATCATAATATGACACCTGTATGCTTCGGCATAGCAAAAGTGTAGTGTCAAAGACATTCGTATGTTTCAACATAGCAGAAGTGCGATGTCAAATGCTTAACATCTTGGGTATTTATTTTCTCTCTTTTTATGCCCATGCATGATATGCAAAAAATAAAAGAAGATATGCAAAGAAAAATAAAAAGCAAAAAGATCAAAATGCTTTAAATATAATTGCAAGCGTATTTTCTAGGAGATGTGGGAGTTATAGGATGTACTTCAAAGGTGATAGTCCCCATCAAACAGTTATGATTGTGTGTGAATTAAAGTTATTTTCTCATATCTCAGATCGTCATAACATGTATACATATATGCAATCTTGCGATGTTTTTCACACACAACATGCAATATTCTTTGCTACTATTGATACATGTGCAGGTACAATGTGATTTGGCCATCACAAGTGTTTACATGTGCTACTGTATGCTTGCTAAATTGTCTTGACTTGTTTTTGAAAAATAAAATTGTTTAGACTTATTTAGTGTGTGTGTGTGTTTTTGAGGATCCATATGCTTAAATTTTTTGTTAAGAGATGATTTTGAGAGCTTAATATGTCGATTGGATCATTGATTGAGGTGTATGTTGGATTGCATTCATGTCTGTGTTTTTCACTTCTCGAAAAACTGCTTTTAACTGCTGGCTCGACACCTCCTTGATACCTTCTTATCTATCGAGCTTCTCAAGCCTTTTTCTTATCGCAATCTTGACACTTTTTCGACACTTGATGGATCGATTGAGAAGTTTCTGTCTCCTTGATACCTTCTCAATACCTTGTCGATCGATCGAGTTTCTGTTCTTTGAAAGTGGTTCTTGTTCCTTGATACCTCTCGACACCTTCAGATGTCGAAGGCTTTTGCCTCGACACCTACCTCGATAGCTTCCTCGATACCTCTCAACATCTCAACTGTCGAGATTTACTGAAGCTCCTATATAAGCTGCTGTTGCGATCTGAACTTCATTTTCTCGATCTCTCTCGACCTATTCGCAGTTGTTCATCTCCCTAACCTCTTTTTCTCACTCAAAATCTTCAACCCACGTGATTTTCGGCCATTCCTTGCTTCAAATCACTTGGTAAGATCTCTTTTTCCTTCTTTATTCATGCATTTCATGTTTTAAATCTTAAGTTTTGGGGTTTTTGAAAATTTTTGGGGTTTTTCAAAATTAATGAGTTGTTCGTGAAATTTTGGGTTGAGTTTTCACTTAAATGTGTTCAAAATGTCATACACTGCATTACATATGCATTAGAATGGTATTTTCATGCATTTAAATGTGTGTTCTATGCTTATATGCTGGTAGGATTGGATTGGGCTGAGCCCATGATGCTTTTTACTTTGCATGTCACATGTTCATGCATACGTACTCATTGTTCAAGATATTTGATATATGTGAATTGTTTTGGGACTTTTCTTATTGTCTCCTTCTCTATCTTTTTTTCATTCTGTTTACGTTAGTAGTGTCTATGGCACCTAAGCGTCAATCCACTCATGCTCGAAACCCTCTACATTTTGGAGTTTCTTCATCTTCTGATTTTGCTCCTCTTAATCTTCGGTTTCGTGATGATGATGCCCACAAGGCATTTTTGAAGAACTTTTCTAGACGAGGTGTTCATTCAAAACGCCAAGTCATTTTGGCAGACTTTGTCAACACTGACCTTCCCTTTGTCGTTCACAGTAGGGGATGGGAGTCACTATATGACGTCTCGGTCACATGTCCTATCGTGCTTATTCATGAGTTTTACTCCAACATGCATGGGATCGATCGTTCAGTACCTCTCTTTTTCACTCGTGTTCGAGGTGCGCGCATCCCTGTCACACTGCAGCTAGTTGCGTATGTGCTTAAAGTTCCTAGGATAGAGTTTCCTTACTATCCTTCTTATAAGCGTCTGAGGACTATGTCCAAAGATGAGCTCATCTCTGCTTTTTATGAGCGCTTTGCTGATTAGGGTGAACATCAGTATACATCACCTTTTGCTAAAGGTCCTAGATTCCTAAACATAGTGATGACTTTTGTACTCCATCCACTCTCTTACTACAACTCTATCACAGAGCCTCGTGCTCGATTTTTGTTATCTCTTCTTGAGCATCTTACTATAGATTTTCCTTCTCATTTCATTATTTCTATCATTGATGTTCATTTAGATTCGGCGTTCCGTGATAAGCTCATCTTTCCTTCCGCTATCACGAGGATCTTACGCCATTTTTTTATCCCTTTTCTTGTGTCCGACAATTTCACACACATTTGTACCATAGATGCCACTACCGTAAAATGTAGTAAGGCTCAGTTTAGGTCAAGACAAACGGATTCCACTCCTCCCTCCCGTTCAGCTCCATCCAGATCTGTTCCATCTACCTCTGCTTCTTCTTCTTCTATGGGCGATGTATCTTTTGAAGACATTATGGCGCAGTTGTAGCACATGGATGCTCGCCTCGATACACTCTCCACTGAGTTGTATCAGGTGAATGTTCGTGTTGGTCGTATTGCACAACATCAGGCGACCATAGGTGGTTTTGCTTCTGAGGCTACTCCTTCACCGCCTTCTCCAGTGGCTTCTGACTCTAAGGATGATGATGATGGTGATGATGATGACTTTTCGAATGATGATGATGGAGATGCTAGTTCTACTGATGAGATGTCTACATGACACTTTACCCTTTGTCACTCGTGACAAAAAGGGGGAGTAGTTTTGGGTTATGAAAGTAGTCATCTTAGGGGGAGAGTTAGTATAGGACATTTTTGATAGGAGGAGTGTTGATATTTGAGGGATGTAGTGAGATTTTTATGTATCTTTTTTTTTCTACATTTTAGATACATTGATCTTGTATATGAGGTCTTGTGACCAATTTTTACATACACTGTATTTATTTTTTCTATATATGTGGATGTATGTTTCTTTCATTTATCTCTACATGTGCTGTTTCTTTTCTATCTTTATACACATGATTCTTATACTTATATGCAATCTATTATTTTTGTTTCACACAAGATGTCTTGATGAGTTTTGTTTAAGGTGTTTCAGAAATACAGGTTGTCAAAGTCTATTTGCCATAAACTCTTTTCTTGCAAAGTTTTTCAAGGGTTTGTGATAGGATAGATTTTATTGCATTCAACAAGTGAATATGAGTTGAGTAATTTATGACTTCTCTCATATATTCATTTGTTTGTTGTGATTTTTTCATAGATTGCCAAAAGGGAAGATTGTTAGGACATATGTGTTTTCATTTGTTAAGAACATATGTCACTTATTCATGTAAATTGGCTAATCCTTTGACAAAATGCACTCTACTTGTAATTGGGTAGTTCTAGGTGTTTTTAATACTTCAAGAAATAAGGTTTCAAGATCAAATGTTGAATTCATCAAGTTTGTCCAAGAAACACAAGCTGAAGTGCAATTTCATTAAAGCTTGACACCTGCTCGATAGCTCCTCGACACCTGCTATCTGTCAAGATTTATAAAATCATATTTTCTGATATGATTTCTTGGGATTTGTGAATGTGTCTTTGGGCCTTCTTTTCTCCTAACCCTAGACATATAAAAGGATTATTTTAAGAGCCGTCAAATTGTACACAAGTTGCAAAAGCATTGAACAAACTCTGTTCAAGCAATTTGTGATCAAAGACGAAATTCTTGATCTAGTTCATCTTCTCTGAAGAAGTTGCTGTGTATTTGTACCAAAAGGTTTTGTAACCAAGCATCTTCCTGATATTCATCGTGTAGGGTAAACTGAAGAACTTTGCAGCCAACCTCTCCTTCTAAGTTAGTGTTTGAAGTCGCGTACTGAAATCCGTGCATTGGTTAGTCACGTACTTGGGAGCCATGCAACAAAAGGGGGAACTGTCACTACAGATCAAGTCTAATTAGGTATTAGGGTAAGGGTTCAACTGTTTGTTGGTAAGGTACTTGGGATTCCTTTACTTGTAACCGCTTGATTTGATAATAGTAGAGTTTTGGGAGTAGTGACCTGAAAATCACCCGGTAGGATTTTTACCGTTAGGGTTTCCTCCATTCGTAAACAAATCACCATGTCAATTAATTTTCGCTACATATTTAGTTGTTTGGTGATTTATTTGTACTTCTATGAAATTGCATGATAAATTGATTAATTGATAACTTGATTAATTAATTAATTGATTTAATCAGAATGGGTCATTCAGTTTGTGGCCTATTAGGATCCTTAATAGCATCATGATAGAATCGTGGTTCAGGGATTAAGGTAATAAGGGAGCAAAAATGGGCATAGGAAGGAAAAAGTTGGGAAGAATCAATGTAATTAGAGAGAGGATATTTAGTACCTGATGGGTGAATAGAACCTAACTTGTTGTTGCTGAGATGAATGGACTGTGTAAGTTCATTTAAAGTAATGGTGCTGCATTTGTAATCCTTCAAGTATGTAGGAGCCTTAGAAGGTCTAGAAGATCTTCTTAAGGAAGGAATAGATGTAAGTGGATCATTTATAGGATTTTGAGCAACTAAAGGAATAGTAAAAGATTCTACAGAAGTGGAATGACTAGAATCTGATATGACAGATTCGGGTACAACAGAATTAGGTATGACAGTATTAATAGGATCTACTACTTGATGTGAAACTTGGGTAGGATTACAAGGGGAAGGAGAAGTGTGTAAAGATGGAAGGACAGGATCGAGAAATATGACATCAACTGGGGTTGCCACATTTGGACAAATATGAGGAAAAGATATCAAGGCTTGTGGTGAAGTGATAGAAGAGATGAAAGGAAAAACATGTTCATGAAAAGATACATCCCTTGAAATGAAAAGTTGTTTGGTTATCAAATTCAACAATTTGTAACCCTTGACACCAAAAGGGTATCCAAGAAAGACACAAGGAATAGATCTAGGAGCAAATTTTGATCTATTGTGAGCTAAGGTAGATGCAAAGCATAGACATCCAAATACTTTTAAGTGATTATAAGAAGGACTTTTGCAATAAAGTTTCTCAAATGGATTTTTATGATCCAAAACAGTACTAGGCAGCCTATTAATAATGTGAATAGCTGTCAAAACACAATCCCCCCAATAGCAAAGTGGTATATTTGACTGAAATTTCAATACTCTAGCAATGTTTAAAATGTTTTGATGCTTTCTCTCCACAACTAAATTTTGTTGTCTAGTAGCAGCACAGTAGTGTTGATGTACAATCCCATGTTGAGCATAAAACTCTTTGAGAAAAAATTCTTGAGCATTGTCAGTCCTAATTACTTTGATATGAGATTGAAATTGAGTAAAGATCATGTTATAAAAAGAGATTAACAAAGGCCTAGTTTCTGTTTTGGATTTCATTAGATAAACCCAAGTGGATCTTGTAGCATCATCCACAATTGTAAGAAAGAATCTAAAACCATCATGAGTTGCTTTAGCAAAAGGTCCCCATACATCACAATGTATTAAATCAAAAGCATGCTCAGATATATGATTAGAATTAGGAAAGGGTAATCTTTTAAATTTGGCAATTGGACAAATACCGCATTCTTTATTGGAATGAAAAGAAGGTACATCTGATACATAATAAGGAAGTTTGTCATCAGAAACATGTCCTAATCTAAGATGCCATAAGTATGACTTATTGACAGTAGAATCATTAGAAACAGAATGAACAAAAGATTTGAAAACTAACTCTAGGACAGTAGTTGCTTCTGAAGCAATCTTGCAATTTTCAGAGGTTTGCAGCAGATAAAGATTGCTGTGAAGCTTACCCAATCCAATCACTTTCCAACAAGTAAGGTCCTGTATAAAATAGTAGTTTGAAAGAAAAACCAAACAACATGATAATGATTTGGTTAATTTGCTCACGATGTCAGATTAAATGAAAAAGCTGGGACACAAATCACATTTTCAAGAATCAATATTGGGGTAAGTTGGATTGTGCCTATGTGTGTGACAAGAACCCTTTCACCATTAGGCAAATGTACAAAGGATGACAACGAACTAATTATGTTGGTGAAAATGGATATAGAATGAATGATGTGATCAGTGGCTCCTGTGTCTAGAACCCAAGTTTCAACATTATGAGCTATTTTATTTGAAGGATTTTCAGGAAAAAAAAAAATTGAATTCTTCAAATTAAGGCAAACAGAATCCTGGAAAGAGGCACAAGAAATACTTGAGAGAGCAGAATTGGTTGTATGAACAACATCTTGACTGGTAAAGGAAGAAGTATTAGAGCTCAGCATTGACAGTAATTGCTGGCATTGCTCAGCTGTGAATGGAAAGGAGCTTGAAGCAGCCTCGGATTGACCATTTACACCATCAAAGATCACTTGATTTGCCACATAAATTTTGCCTTTTTGCTTGTATCCTAGTGGAAATCCTACTAGTTTGTAGCATTTTTCCACGAAATTGCCAAGTTTTCCACAATGACTGCAGACAGGTCTACCCTTGCCTTTGTTCTTTCCTCCTTGATTGAACCCTTAAGTCTTGAATGTTAGAGCTGTTGAATCAACTGACACACCACCTCCATTGAAACCTAAAGCCCTTTGCCTCTCTTCTTGTATCACCAAAGAGAAGATTTAGTCAATTGAAAGACTTGGCTCCATCATCAGAATATGAGTTCTGACTTGTAAGAAAGCTTCATTCAAGCCATTGAGGAATTGCATCAATGCATCTTGACGATTGAAGAGTGTGATTTTATCATTCACTCCACAAATGCATCGGCCACATGAACAAGATGGTGAAGGCCTGAGATTGAGTAATTAATCCCATGATGCTTGGAGATTAGTGAAGTAGGAAGTCACAGTTGCGTCTCCTTGCATAATTGTTGAGATCATCTTCTAAAGCTGTGAAATCTGAAGACCATTAGCTTGAGAAAAACGGTTTTTGAGTGAATTCCAAACCTCCATTGCAGTGTTTCTGTAGATCATACTTATAGTGATGTGAAGTGAAACGGAATTCAAAATCCATGAGGAAATCATGGAGTTGTTCTTCTACCAAGCAATTTTCTCCAGGGGTGTGATAGCCATAGAAATCGTGACAGAGCCATCAACAAAACACAGCTTGCTCTTCACATCTAGTGCCATAAGCATAGCTCTAGCCCAATTGGGGTAATTGTCCTCAGTCAAGAGCTGAGTAACAAGAATCGCACCTGGTGACTCTCCATGGTGCAAAAAGAAAGGGCTTCTCAGATCCTCCATTGGAGAAAGCTCACAATGAGCATTAGATTCAGAAGTAGTGGAAGAAGGAGCTTGATCTTGATTTGCCATTAATGGAAGCAAAAGAGCTTTGATACCATGTAAGAAAACAGATTGTAACAAACACAGTGAAGTTAGAGAGAGAGAGAGAGAGAGAGAGAGAGAGAGAGAGAGAGAGAGAGAGAATCGAAGCTCTGTGAAATTTCTGAATTCGTTAATCAAAAATAGTTACAGAAAGATTATATAGCCTAAAGAACAAAGAGAATAATCTAACCACCTCTAAACCAATTCCAAATTACACGGATCAACTTCCCACCATCTGATCATTACAACATACAACTGATCATCACCTTACACATGTCAACACAAATAAACTAACTACACTACAACAGAAAGCTACATGTAAACTGATTACACTACTACAGAAAGCTACAAGTCATATTCTTTGTAGCTGAGGCAATTGTCGTTTAATGACTTTAGCAAACTTCATCAGCACATGTATATTCTGCCCAAATACTTTGCTTCTCTGCCTAATTTGAGACCTCATTTTGAAATGCTCTCATTTACCTTCAAACTTTGACAGAAATGCAAAACGTGAGTTTGGGAAGCGCAAACGCGCTTCACAAATGTACACTAAATTTCTTATTTAACCATTAAAGATTTTATCAATTGAGTTAACTAGAACCCACAGATTTTTACATTGTTGGATGTGGAACAAATCAATCCCGTAAATGTTTTTTAGTTAAATGTAACCATGAGATATATACAAGTGAAATTCTTAATGCTCACTCCTTTCACTGTTTTCATATTTGCTACAAACTTTCTCATATAGGGTTGGACTTGTAACGGGGGCCAATAGAGGGATAGGATTTGAAATATCTAAACAACTAGCATCAAATGGAGTCAAAGTGGAGAAACTACACCCTGTTTCGGGTGTATGTTTCCTCCCACTCACATCTGGTGGGACCCACAGCTGATGGGTCCCACCAGCTTGTGAGAGAAGAGAAACATACACCCGAAACAGGGTGTAGTTTCTCGTCAAAGTGATATCAATTAATAAAGATGTGAAGAGAGGTAATCAAGCTGTTAAAAAACTCAATGCTGCTAGATACTCATGTGATTTTTGATCAACTAGACTTGGACGGCTCAGCTAGCATTTCTTCTTTGGCAAATTTCATGAAAGCCCAATCTGGGAAGCTTGATTTATTGGTAATGCAACGTATACATCTTCATTTATTAGTGACTAGTGATGTTACACTTATGATAAATATTACTACCTCTATTCCAAGTTTTGTTTAAGAAATTCTAACTTTTTAAAGAAACATTATCTAATGAGTTGTTTGTCAATTAAAAATGTACTAGTTTCAAACAACCCTCATATATATATATATATATATAACCGAAATCTCTGAAATTCCCATAATTTTCCACGCCAGTACAATATTTAAATAAAATTGTCATTTTATTTAAATAAAATTATTTTTGTTTAATCCAAACTTAAAATGGAGTAAAATTCTATCTTTCTAACAAGTTTAACTTAAACTCAAACTCATCATTATCATTAATATTTAAATAAAATTATCATTTTATTTAAATATTAAAACAAAATTATTTTTGTTTAATCCAAATTTAACAAGGAGTAAAACTCTATCTCTCTAACAAGTCCAACTTAAAATCAAACTCAAACTTAAACTGAAGCCTTTGAACTTTGGGTGACTAACTGCTTGGTGGAGAAATTATTGGCACCGACATAGGTGTCACTCAGTGGTGACAGCTTGATTGGTGAGGAAGAAAAAGAAGTCGAATTATATATATATATATATATATATATATGTGTGTGTGTGTGTAATTTCGATCTCAAGTCTCAACAACAAGCTATCATCCTAGGGTAAACTTGGACCTAGGTTCAACCCACCAGTAGATTGTTTCATCTAAATGATTCCATTGTGTTTTAATTGCTGACTTTTTGGTTAATTTTTTGTAACATTTAAAATTTTCTTGCAAATTTTGACAATTATAGCAATGGATTATTCTTTTGGGGTAGAATATCTTTCTTTTATATTTCTCTACGTGTAATTTCATATATATATATATATATATATTTTGGTTTATATATTGTTTCAATAATTTGTAGGCACCAAATTTTCTAATCCTTTAGTTTCATCTGTATTTTTGGGTTTATTTTTTGCATTATATGAAACCGTCTGACATATTTCAACATAATCTTTCTTTTATATTTCTCTTTTATGTGTAATGATTGTAGTCATATAATTTTTTTCTATTGTTTTAATTATTCTAGGTTTAGAATCTTCTAATTTTTTAAAATTATTTTTTTGGCATTTAGAAGTTTTAACATCTGACTTTTTGCATTAGTTTTAGCAATATCTAAACATGTTTGGTAAATTTCAACAACTAAACCATGGGTAATTCTTTGGAAGATAACTAATATTTCTCTTATATTTCTCTATTGTGTAGCCATATATATTTGGTTTTGTTTCAACAATTCCTAGGCAATGAATCTTCCGATTCGCAAATATTTTAAGCTTTGACTTATTCATTAAATAGTAACACAAATTCAAGTTAGATAGGAGTAATTTATGCAATTTTATAGTTTCATAATCAATTTAAGTTCCCATGCATTGCACAGGTTAGCGGCTAGTTAATTTAAACTTTAAAGAAAGAATGTTATTGACACTTAAATAAAGTAAATGGTAAGAGAGAAATTTTATTTAGTAATTTTTCTCAAAGGACTATATTTTAGAACATCCACAATGGAACAAAGGACCAAAAATTGAGTATTACATAAATCTTACATCTCAATTTTTTACATTTACAATGAAAAATAATTAATACTCAATCTATTAGTGGTAGGTAATAAATTGATGTCAGTGGTAGATGCAAACGATAACCAATAATAGATTGCTTTGCTTCCTTAACTTTATGGTGAATATATAGCAAAAATGTTATGAATGTAGTATTAGTCAATAATCTTAGCATTTTCCTATTGTGATAGTAATTAGAATATTAATTAATCGCTTGAGTTTTTACTAAAATCATTAAATCTTGATGTTAATAAAGAAACTAAAGCACTAGTGTGAGCATGATAGTCAAAATTGTGATCTAGATTGTAGGATCGCATGATTTTGCAATCCCACCTAACCAAAATGCTTAGGATCGCATTAGGATCGTAAAAATGGTAGGATCGTGTAGGATCATATGAGATCCTATTGATCCTACCAAAACATCAGTTTTTTTTTTTTTCTATGTTGTGATGGTATGACTTTTTATTTTTTATTTATAAATAATTATGTTAACCTAAGCAAATACGTCTTCTAGTTTCTAGTTCACTTGTAATCAAAATGAAAGAATACTTCGTCATTTCTAAATGAAGTATTTATATTGGTTTTGCTACCTTTTAAACTATAATGTTGTTAAATTTGTTTGATCAATATCCTAATTTGTGTTCAAATATTACTAAAATGTTTTTCTTATATATAATTTTATTAGTATACTTGTATTTGTATATTGATTGATTGATTTTTTTGAGCATGCTTTGTAATTGTTGCTGAGTGGTATAGCTTGAATAGTTGAGTGTGAAGTTGTATCTTGATCTCTTTTGTAGCTTTAGTATACAAATATACAATGTCAACATAGATGATGAAATGGATGATGATGATTAGGATGGTAGTTATAAGAACCCTAAAATAGGAATAATTGAATGTTCACTTCACCTTAATATTCATCTTACTTTTGGATTTCATATTTTAGTTAGCTAGTTTTCATTTGATAACTTATTTTGGATTTTAAACTTGGAACTTGGAACTTAGAACTTGGAAAATATTTTTATATGTATTGATAAATATTTTGTTGTTTGGTTGCTAATTAAACATTTATTGAATTTTTTAGATACGTTGGGTCAAAATTTAAATATATTTGTTTCACTAACGTAGCTATGTATGACATGCAAATTGCATCATATGATGCAAATCTTTGTAGTTTTATAGATAAATTCACAATTTACGTGATTATTCAACATACAAAGTTATTATCAATGTGTTCTTTTTTTCTTTTTAAATTTAAAAATATGTAAGATTTTACGATCCACAATCTAATCATACAATCCACAATTCCACCTACCTCCCACGATCCAATGTAGGATTCCGATTTTGACAAACTTGAGTGTGAGTCTATACACTAAAATAATTTATTTTGAGTAGTAGATGAGAATAATCAAAATATGAAAATACCCGTCATCTCATACTTTGGAACTAAGATCAATATTGTTGACCAAAGTCTAATGAGAATGATTATATGCTGCAATCTCTTTGTTAGGTTCTAAAAACTTAGGATTTTATGTATTTAGAACTAATGTGTAATGTTGGCAAACCATGATCAAAACAATATGTTTAGTCTTGTTTAGGCTTGCTCAAAGTTGTGTCTTTCATGTAAAGTTGGAATTGAGAGGCTGCAGATGCATTGGTGCATTTCGACCTGGCTCGATCGATTGAAAGAAAGGCTCGATCGATCGAATCTCAGACAGAATGTTTTTCTGCAGAATTCCAACTCAGCCCAAACCCTATTTAAACATCTTGGGGTTCAAGTAAAACTTTCCTATATATAAGGGAAACCTTAGAACGTTTTTGAAACTTTTGAGAGAGAGAAGAGAGTGCCTCTTTTGGATCTAAGGTTTTGTACCCAAACCTCTTGAAGTTTTTGTTGCTTATATTTGCGGTTTATGTGAATCTCTTGTGAGATCCTAGAGGAGCTTTCCTTCACATAAATTTAGGGTTTTCAAGGTAGAGATTATCTACATCTTGATAATTAATAAGGTTGCTGCCATTGGAGCTTAAAAAATAACAAGCGTGGGTGCTTGTAGCTGATTGGAGAATCCAAGAAAGAAGGAGTCCGTGGATTCGGAGTTTGCACGTGGTCGCGTCAGTAAGTTCTACTGGTGGGTAGCATTAGGAAGTCAAGCGGGGAGCTTGTAAGTCCTTTTGTATGAACTTCGATTCTTTCGTATAGTAGATTCAGGTTTCCCTTGAGGATAGCTAGGTCAAATCATTCCCAGGTTTTTTACCGATTTGGTTTTCTTGGGTGATCATATCTTGTGTTATTTATTATTCCGCTACTTTACATTCTTGATATGATTGTATGTTTATGATAACCTAGAACTACATAATTTGACTAAGTTAATCACTTGACTAATTAATTAGTTTAATCTGGTTGGTTTAAGGGGTCTAAATTTCTAACAAGTGGTATTAAAGCGGGTAGCTCTTCTATTTTAGATCTTTTGATCTAAGAGCTGATCCTTGACCCCTGTTATCATGGATAATTTGAAGTGTCTTTCTGCTCATGTTTGTGATGCTTTGAATAAAAAGGACACTATTGTCTCTGTTGATTTTTTTTTTTTATGCTTTTGAAACTCTTTGTAAGGAATTATCTAAATCTTTGAAAATTTCTAAGAAATTCAAGGAAGAGTTAAAATTGGCTAATCTTGAAAAGTGGAATTGATTGTGAGATTGGATGAATCTAATAAAAGGAATGAATTTTTGAGAAATCAAATTTCCTCTCAAGATGAGAAGATGAAAATCTTGGAACAAGAGTTAGTTGAATCTAAAACTAAAATTGAAAATTTGACTAGTACCAAGCGTGCTGTTGATAACAGAAGTGTTTCTGTTTCTCTTAAGCATAAGAATGAGAAATTTTATATCCCTCCTTTCAAGAGGAATAATAAAGATAAGACTTATTTTGTTAGGTTAGATAAAGGTAAAAGTTCTGATGTTAACGCTGAAGTTTCTAAACCTATGTCTAAACCTGCTGCTAGTGTGCAAAAGAAATCTGTTTTTGTGCCTACCTGTCACCTTTGTGGTGTTGTTAACATTAGACCAAATTGTTCTTTGTTGAGGCAAAAACCAAAATCTGAGACTAGATTTGCTGTTAGGAATACTGATGTTCCTAAATTTATTCCTGTTTGCTACTTTTGTGGTGTCTTCGGTCACATTTGTTCTAATTGTCATAAGTTGAAATTTAAGCATTCTGTATTTCAATCTAGGATATGTGATGATATTTCTTCTGCCATAAACCTATATAAATTGTTTCATATGCTTTTGAAAAATTTAAGCTTGTTGGCTTGTGAAAGGAATTTGCAGGATTTTAGTCTTTCTCAGAAGATTGGTGTAATTCCTCAAATATACTCTGCTCCTTATGGATTTTCACCTACAAAGCCGAAGAATCGTGCTATATGGGTGAGAAAAGATTCTCCAAGGTGAGTGTTGCTAACTTGTCATTGATTTAATTTTTTCAATTAATTGTGGACATGTTTTGTTTTTGTTTTTGGTTGTTTTGTTTTTTTATGTTGTTGTTGTTTTTTTTTTTTTTTTTTTTTTTTTTTTTTTTTTAAATCCAAAAACATTGAAAATTTTCAAAAAGACAAAAATATTTTATTTTGTGTCTTGTTTTATTTTTCTTGAGGATTACATGAATTATGATATCTCTCTCTTAATTTAGAATATGCTTGACACGGATTGCCAAAGGGGGAGTTTGTTAGGTTCTAAAGACTTAGGATTTTATGTATTTAGAACTCTAATGTGTAATGTTGGCAAACCATGATCAAAACAATATGTTTAGTCTTGTTTAGGCTTGCTCAAAGTTGTGTCTTTCATGTAAAGTTGGAATCGAGAGGCTGTAGATGCATTGGTGCATTTCGGCATGACTCGATCGATTGAATCTCAGGTAGAATGTTTTTCTGCAAAATTCCAACTCAGCCCAAACTCTATTTAAATGTCTTGGGGTTCAAGTAAAACTCTCCTATATATAAGGGAACCCCTAGAACATTTTTGAGACTTTTGAGAGAGAGAAGAGAGTGTCTCTTTTAGATCTAGGGTTTTGTACCCAAACCTCTCGAAGTCTTTGTTGCTCATATTTGCGGTTTGTGTGAATCTCTTGTGAGATCCTAGAGGAGTTTTCCTTCACATAAATTTAGGGTTTTTAAGGTAGAGATTGTCTACATCTTGATGATCAACAAGGTTGCTGCCATTGGAGCTTAAAGAATAACAAGCATGGGTGCTTGTAGCTGATTGGAGAATACAAGAAAGAAGGAGTTTGTAGATTCGGAGCTTGCACGTGGTCGTGTCAGTAAGTTCTACTGGTGGGTAGCATTAGGAAGTCAAGCGAGGAGCTTGTAAGTCCTTTTGTATGAACTTCGATTCTTTCGCATAGTGGATTCAGGTTTACCTTGAGGATAGTTAGGTCAAATCCTCCCCAAGTTTTTTACCGATTTGGTTTTCCTAGGTGATCATATCTTGTGTTATTTATTATTCCGCTGCTTTACATTCTTGGTATGATTGTATGTTTATGGTAACCTAGAACTGCATAATTTGACTAAGTTAATCACTTGGCTAATTAACTAAGTTAATCTGGTTGGTTTAAGGGGTCTAAATTTCTAACACTCTTCATTCAACTTTACAGTATTTATTATTTAAGAAATATTCTTCTAAGAAATAAGTATTTAAAAAATATGAATTATATAGTTTTTTTCCCCTCAATTGCCTAGTTATATGAACATGTGTCGTCACTAGATTTGGTAAAAATATAAAATACATATTAATTCATGCAATCTTGCTCCTTTCCCCTTACTCTAGTAGCTCTAACTTTGATATTATTTCAAAATTTCAGGTTAATAATGCAGGGGTTAATGGAGCCAACCAAGGAGGAATTGTGGAAAGTTGATTTTGGTGAAGTATGTATTTTAATATTATGTTATCTTTGTTTGTCACTGATTAAGGCCATATATATAACAGAAATTTTGAATACTAATGGAACATAAATCATTCAACCGAAAGGAAAGGTTGAATAATAATCATTTTTCCCCTATAGAGTGTATCTCACAATCAAAATTTTATTTCTCATATCTATTAGCAAAGTGTACATGATACACTTCTTTTAAAATTTTGAACAACCTAATATTACAAACACCTTAATACTTTTTGTTAACTGAATGATTGTATTGTATTTTTTATCATGAAAGAATGTACATAGGTGCCTTTATATAGAAGACATATATATGCAGTACAAGTAAATATGTGTACTATACAAGTAACCTAACTGGGTCTAAAGCCCACAATGTATTATACATGTTAACAACCCCCCTCAAACTCAAGGTGGGTGTGAGACCAGCTTCAGGTTGTTAACCAAAGTACGAAGGCGTCCCTTAGGATGTGGCTTGGTGAAGATATCTGCAAGTTGATCTTTGGAGGAGACTGAGATTAGCTTGAGAGCACCATGGACAAGATGAAAACAGATAAAATGACAATTGATCTCGATTTAGTCCGTTCATGGAAGACATCATTGTGAGCAATATAGATAGCACTCTGGTTGTCACAATAAAGAGGAGTAGCAGAGGATGTAGATACACCTAAGTCTTTGAGAAGCCATCATAGCCAAAAGAGCTTAGATGTGGTATCAGCAAGGGCACAATATTTTGCTTCAGTACTGGAGCGAGCCACATGAGTTTGTTTCTTACTTCGCCAAGAAATTAAAGAAGAACCAAGAAGAAAGCAATAACCAGTGGTGGACTTGCGATCAGTAGGATCTCCTGCCTAATCAACATTAGAAAATGCACGAAGAGTAAGAGAAGACTGAGCAGAGTAGAAAAGACCATGGAAGAAAGTGCCCTTTAGGTATCGAAGAATGTACAGAACAGTAGCATAATGAGTCGATCGTGGTGCAGACAGATATTGGCTTACCTGGTAAATAGCATAGGAAATGTTTGGACGAGTGACAGTGAGATAAACTAAGCTACCAACCAAGCGTCTGTAAAGAGAGGGATTAGACAATAGTTTCCCCCCTAAAGGAGTCAGATGTGCATTAAGCTCAACTAGAGTGTCAATAGTCTTGCTATCAGTGAGTCCAGCTCGTAACAAGAGTTCAGAGACATACTTGGCTTGAGTAATATAAAGTCCATCTGTAGAATAAGTAATTTCAAGACCCAAGAAGTAGTTGAGATGCCTAAGATCTTTCATCTCAAACTGCTGACTAAGAAAAGCCTTGAGTTTTTGAATGTCACTAAGGTCATCACCAGTCATGATCATATCATTCACATATAGGAGAACTAAAATAGTGCATTTGTTAGTGCGACAAAGAAATAAGGCAGAATCATAATGACTGGCCATGTAACCCAAGCGAGAGATGGTAGAGAGGAAACCGTAGAAACAGAAACATGAGCAACAGGTGGAAGATGAAGATTATCCATAAGGAACATACGCCTAACTCTAGGACTGGTCCCAAGCTCTTGCCCCTTCCTCAGATCGAGGTAGAACTGAGAGAGCAGTGGAAAGAGATGCATTACTAGCCATACGAACAGCCTGAGCTATGATATCCTGTAGTTCAGTGGGGGAGAGGTTGATAGTGGATCCAAAAGACTGGAACTCAACTGAAATGGAAGACATTGGCGGAGTAGGCTCAATATTTGCAACAACAGTAGTAGATTTGTTACGACGGTAACAAGTCTCAATGGTGTGGCCAAGATGCTTGCAATAGTTGTCAAACTTTTTGTTGGTTTGCTTGCAATGATTGCTAGAGCCAGAGGAATCACCTGATTGCTGAGGTTGCTTTATAGGAGGAGCAGAAGGAGTAATAACCAGAACATTTAGCTTATTCTGAGCTTGAAGTGTTGCAAGACAAGCTTCTTCTCTGACCAACTCATTTATAGCAGTATTAAGAGAGGGAGGAGGACTGCGATCAAGAAGCTGGCCTCGGATGGGCTTAAAGTCCTTGTGCAGTGACATCAGGAATTCATAGAAACGAAATTCATCTCTAATGGTGGCATATTACTGAGCATCCTTTAAGCATGCCCAAGTTGGATCATAAAGGTCAACTTGGTCCCAAATAAAGTGAAGCTGACCATAGTAGTCATTGATGGATTGCCCTGGTTCTTGCCTGAGTTGATGCAATTCAACCACTAACTGGTATTTCATGGATTCATGAGTAGTGGAGTACCTTTTAGCCAACATATCCCATGCTGATTTTGCATCATCAAAGTTGCCCAATAGATTAGCGATGGAAGGAATGAAAGTGTTCTGAATCCATGTGAGGATCATGTGGTTATGACTATCCCATTCAATCATGCAATTGAGGAAGGCAGCATCCTCTTCACTTGCCCCTTTGACAGGACTATTGATTGCACCGGTACAATAATGCCAAAGCATGCGACCCTTAAGAAAACTGCACATAACTTGAGACCAAGATAAGTAATTCCTATTTCCCTCCAATATAGTATTGATGGGGCAAGGAAGAAAAATATCATTTTTATCCATTAGAGACACAATATGCAAAAACAGACTACAAAAATGAAATCTACGTGAAATTTTGGGTAAGGAGAACCTGGACTGAAAAAGTCAACGATCAAAGTCAACGGTCAAATGAAGTCAACGGTCAAGACACGTATAGGTTTAGAATACATGAAGTCAATGGTCTCCGATGATTGCGATACTTTCACCGATGGGTAGATCGGTTCAAGACAATCTCTGTGATACCTTTGGAAATGTGATCAGGGCAATATTCGTGGCAGGATGACACATGCAATGATCTATGCTGTGTTGGACTCCTCAACAATAGCGGCTGCAGGTCTGGAATCCAAAGACAACAGCTAGAAGACGTCGGGGGTTCAACGGTGAGAGGCTGCGATGACTGTTGTGATGGCAGAAGCAATGTTGAGAGTGGAGTAACACCAATAAAGACAAGACTGCTAAAAGAAGGTCATAGCAGTGGCTCTGATACCATGTTAGAAATACTGAATGATTGTATTATATTTCTTATCATGAAAGAATGTACATAGGTGCCTTTATATAGGAGGTATATATATGCAGTACAAGTAAATATGTGTGCTATACAAGTAACTTAACTGGGCCTAAAGCCCACAATGTATTATACACGTTAACACTTTTAATATTTATTCCAAAACCATAAACTGAATCAATTTCAAATGAAATTGATCCTTCTACCAAAAAAAAAAATCTATACTAGCAAATTTAACATTTACTGTCGTATACGATGATACAGATTGTAGGTGTAAATGCCAGGCCTTTAAAGGAGCTTGTAAAGCAGACTTATGAAACTGCAGAGAATCGTATGAGGACAAACTACTATGGGATCAAGCAACTGAGCAAAGCACTTATTCCTCTTCTTCTATTATCCAATTCAGCAAGAATAGTAAATGTCTCTTCCATACTTGGACAACTAGAGGTACAAAATAAATAAATAAATAAATCATTTAATTAAAGCATTTACAAGCAACTGCATTTTGATCATGATCATTTTTGGCAATTTAGAGGGCAAGTTTGGTTGTAAGAACATGTGGGGGATTTTTTCCTGTCGCAAGCTCTTTGTCCGCTTTGGGGAGCCAAGCCCGCACGGTTTTGTTCTCAAGCGACGTGGGAGGTCAGGATTTTCACCTTTTGAGACTTGACACTTAGTCCCACATTGGCAAGAGAAGCGCCCCACTCATGCTTTATATGTGCTTGGCACATATGTAGTAGTTATACACTCTGAAAATCTTGACCTCCCACGTTGCTTGAGAACAAAACCGTGTGGGCTTAACTCCCCAAAGTGGACAAAGAGCTTGCGGCGGGAAAGAATCCCCCACAGAACCATTTATATTGTGGTATGAATGTTTTGTGGTTGTGATGATTGTATAGGCCCTGGACTAAGCGTTTAGTGCTACGAAAGAATATCAAGGAATTGGGAATTTTAAATGCGTGTTTCTATTTCAGCTCATTTCAAATGAAAATGCAAGGAAGGAATTAGAAGACGTTGATGGCCTCACAGAAGAGAAAGTGGATAAGGCGGTGGAAGGATTTCTAGAAGATGTCAAGGAGAATTTGATAGAAACTAATGGTTGGCCTTTAAATTTTTCTGCTTACTTCGTCTCCAAGGCAGCTCTTAATGCCTACACAAGGATTTTGGCAATGAAGTATCCCAGGATTGCAATCAATGCAGTCCGTCCTGGGTCTGTCAGCACAGACATTAACTATCATAATGGCAAATTACCAATTGAAGAAGGCGCAAAAGGTCCTGTGATGTTAGCTTTGATGCCTGAGGGTGGACCCTCTGGCTTCTTCTTTCATGAAACTAATGTGTCAACCTTTTGATGAAGAACATTGTGCTATTCTACATATATTAATATATGCACGTAAATAAAAGGGAGGCAAGAAATTGTATCCCTTGTAATAGGCTTTCTAAGTCACCCATGTGGGAATTTTGAAGGGGCCAACTATGACAAAGGAATATAAAAACTAAATCATATGGTATTAACTCATTGACTTGTTCTATGGGTGACTTGGTATGTTTTGACGCTATAAATTCTTTCTCAGTGAAAAATATTGCAATTGGTCTATTTTTCTAGCACTAAATAAATGATCTAAAATTTTTTGTCAATGTTAGATGTAATCCTGAATTTCATGCATTTGTGTAATTTTGGATTGTGATGGCATATTGCCGGATGTGAGTTGAGTCTCATGTAGAATGTCTACTAAATCGACTAGGGATATTATGGGGGAGCGAGTTTCAATACGTGGCTAGGCTAGTAATGAGAATTTGAATTTAGCAAACCTTACTAATACGACTCCTAATAAGACTTACAACTAATTTTATCAATTTCACAAGTTAAACCCAAGTAATTAATTTTCCAGATTTAGTATTATGGAACCACAACAAGAACAACTACACAATTAAGACTTACAAAACCTCTAGTTCAAGTAACCTAACTTGTATCTAAAACTCCCAGCTTCTTGCCCGCACCACTTCATCGAGCTGTGTCTTTATAATGATTCGCTAGTGCAAATTGAGACATCGACTATATACTATCAATCTCTTGATTAATTCAAGGCCATTTGAATATATCTAGTCATCTTGGTGGTCATAGCATAACACTCCAATAACACAAGTGGTGATCTAGTGTTTTTTGGTTGTTAAAATCTCCTTTCAATGGTTTTGTCAATTTGGGAGAGGGTTGGAAGTCTAAAGGGCTTAAAGCTTTGCTTCTGTATTTGGTGGCCATCAATCATCGTCCTTCTATTGATGTTAAGGTTGAAGTAGAGTTTAAATATAAGTAGGGTTTGTGCTAGAGTTTGGCTCACAAGTGCCTCTTGAAGCAAATCAAGAAATTCTTGAAACAAGTTCTCTGTTTGGAGTTCGCAGAACCTAGAATATGCTCACACGACTGAGAATTTGAAATTTGTTTGACCAAGATTAAATCCTCACACAAATAAAATTCTTTGATTCACACTACTTTGAAGTTTCAACGGTAACATTCATTACCTAGCATTACAAAGCAAATAGAGGCCCAAAAATACAAGGAAGTTTTTCATCATGGAAACAATAAAAAGCCTGACAAAACACTTTCTTGGATTAAGCTTCATCTCGTACTGCCAAAGGGTATTGAAGGTCTCCAAGAGATCAACTAGGTGGAGCTTGACTTGTTAGTTTCTGATCAGCATGTCATCAACACAGTGCTTTAACAAAGTTTATGGTTGAAAAACAAACTTTTTAGGGGCTGTTTGGTAGGATATTTTAAACAAAAGTTTTCAGTGTTTAAACAACATTACATGTATTTCCACATACTTTTTCACCCACAAGTAATTTCAAAAAATACAAATAACGTTACTAGAATAATATTACCAAACAGACTAATTAATGTTTAGGGATGGAAAATGAAATTTATGCATACTTTAAAGACGATAAGGAGGAGTTTGATTTGCTTAATGTTACATTAAGGTGTAATGTTACATTCTTGTAATTTTAGATTCATTTAATTACATTACCTTAATGGGACATTAAGGTGTTAGGTTCATTAAATTGCATTTCAATCATAATCCATGAATGTAACATTTATATAATTGATTTCATTAAATTGCATTCCAATCATAATCCATGAATGTAACTTTATATAATTGATTCATAAACATTCTTAAAAAAAAAATTATTATTATTATAAAAACTTGATTGAAAGTATTCTCAACACCAAAAAATGCCAAAATTATGCTTGAACTAAAAAAAAATACCATTGGAAGGCCCAAAATGACCAAATTACCCCTAAAACCTTAAAAAAAAAAAAAAAAAACTCAAATTCTAAAAAAATAAAAATTAGAGGTTTTTTACTATTATATTTTTGTAATTCTCATGAGTAAAATAAAATTTTTTAGTATGTGCAATTTTGCTAATTAAATAAATGATTACATTCCGGTCAATAAGTAATGTAAGATCACATTCATTTAAGAAGCAAATGTGATTAAAATGATGTGATATATTTTATAATCTTAGATTACGATAATGTTAGAAAAAATTAAATGAGCCAAACCCCTTAGTGTCATATTAAGGCGATGTGTATTACATTAAAATGGCACATTACAGTGAACCTAACATCCTCTAATAAGATTAAAATCAGGTATAATACCTAATAGTGTTGAATAATTGAGATTGAGAGTTGAAAAAATTACTTTCAAATTTTTAATTTTAACCATTGAATAAAAAAAAAAAAAAAGAGTTAAAAGTGGGTGTGATAAAAGTCTTTGAGAGAGAAGAGAGGAGTAACAGGACGGTGTAATTGCATATTTTACTATAGGGGATTGAGCCGGTTTCAATTACACCATGCAAATTTACAATTACCCTTTTCTTCTCCCCCAGCAAATTTTATCGCACCACCTTTTAATTATTTTTTATTTGATTTTATTCAATGGTTAAGATTGAAAGTTATTTTTCCCAACTCTCAATCTCAACCGCTTAATTCTACTGCGTCAGGATTTCAATCCTAAAACTACACCTGGAGCAGAACTATAACTTTCATTTCAGATAAGCCGTTTATCAAAGAACTTTTCAGATAAGCCATCTTCTGCATTGCCAATACAAACTCTTCACTTTTCATATCAAATGGCAGAAACAACCATAAATCCGGGGATTAATAGGTAATTTTATCTTCAATTACTCTAATCTTTCCATTTCACATATAGAACTGAGTTTATATGCAGATATCCTAATTATTATTATTATTTTTTTATTTAAAAAAAATTTACCGAAGGATTGCAGTTGTAACCGGAGGCAATAAAGGGATCGGATTTGAGATATGTAGACAGTTAGCTTCAAATGGGATCAGGGTGGTTTTAACTGCTAGAGATGTAAGGAGGGGAAATGAAGCAATTGAAAAACTCAAGGCTGCAGGATGCTCTGATGTGGTTTTTCATCGACTAGATGTGATGGACCCAACTACCATTTCTTCTTTGGCAGATTTCATCAAAACCCACTTTGGGAAGCTTGACATATTGGTAATGCAACTTAATTATACATACATCTTTGGAATTCCAAGTGTTATTTTTGAGAGGGTAGATCTTGCCTTGCTTCTAATTATTATGTTGCCAAGAATCTCTAGGATTTCTGAGGAATCATATATAGGTTTTGAATTTAAAAACATATATGCTTGAATTGGTTGATTTGTGGGTCATCAGATTTCTTTATATAAAAATCAATAAATAATTTTTCTTGCAATGACCAGTTTGTGTAGTTCTAAACAAAGATGAATCGTCTAGTATTCTTTCTTCTTCTCCCCAACCTTTTGTAATTAGGTTGATAAACGAAAGTCATTTGTTAATTGAGGAGATCTTGTTCTTTTTGGTAGCTCTGACATTGCTATTATTCCAAAATTGCAGGTAAATAATGCGGGGATTAATGGACACATAAGTAACCCAGAGGAACGAAGAAAACTTAGCGTTGATCAAGTAAGTTTCTCGAAGTTATGTAGAGCCCGTCTGGCTCTGCATCACAGCTTTCGTTGAACGATGTTGTTTTTGGAGATAAGTTTTTGCAAAATTCGGACAGTCAAACTAATGAGGTTGTTGGGGCAAGGTTTTTTTTTTTAAGAATAATTTTTTTTATGTTTTCTTTTGTGAAGTAATTTCATCCATGAATAAATTTTGTCTTTTGTCTTATCTCTTAATATTAAGAAAAAGTTAGTTATTGTTTTTTTTTAAATACCTTTAATTTAATTAATTTATTCTTATTTCTTAAAAAATAAAAATTCTCTATATATTAAAATAATTCAAAAATTTTCTATATTTACCCAAAAAATTTTTTTTTGGAATGTTAGGTATTGTCTTTTTTTATTTTTTTCTTAAAAAATCCTTAATTTAATTAATTTATTCTTATTCATTAAAAAAAGGAAATAAGAGTAAAACTGTAAATCAACAAAAAAAAAAAAAAAAAAAATTTAACGTTGGAAAAAAACGAACTTTTCCCACTTCCTAATTCCCACTACCCCACCTTCTTTAAAATAATAATAATGATAATAATAATAATAAAAACAAACAAACAAAAGATCCGTTTGGAAACAGTTTGTTACCAAAAAACTCTAAAACAACTTTCTACGCATGCATAATACAAAAAAATACAACAGCACCCATAAATACCATAAAAAATAAACTAAAAACTAAAACAAGCCAAAACTTCCGTAAGCTCTCAAACATACTCTAAAACAACTATCTATCATTAAAAAAAAAAAAAAAAAAAATAATAATAATAATAAAAAAAACCTTTCCCACTTCCCACTTCCCAGCCCCACTACCCTACATTTCTATAATAAAAAAGAAAAAAGAATGTGATCATTTATCATAAGATTCATAACCATACAATGACATTACTTTGTCATCACATGTGGTCTTATATAATTGTTGCGAGAGAAATGTGGTCTTATATAATTTTTGTGAAAGAAATGAAACATATCCCGTATGCACAACATGCTGTCTCTTCGAATTAAAGGCATAATCACAAAATTTTGATGACTATTGTAATGTGAAGAATTTGACCTAACTTGAGGCTGTGGTGGCCATAAAGGAAAATATAAATTAATCATGCTTTTTAACATGAGTTCTGTAGCATCATTTAATACCTTTGCATATAATGATACAGATTTTTGGTCCAAATGCCATACCTCTGAAGGAAATCATGAAGCAAACGTATCAAACAGCTGAGGATTGTTTGAGAACAAACTACTATGGGACCAAGCAAGTGAGCGAAGCACTTATTCCACTTCTTCTATTATCCAATTCAGGAAGAATAGTGAATGTGTCCTCCACCTTGGGACAATTAAAGGTACAAAATGTAAAACTCATCTTTTTACACCATTTATAATTAGCTATATTTGGTCATGATCATTTTACTGCAGTATAGAGTGCAAGATTATGGCTGTGACGATTGTGTAGGACCTGCACTAAACATTTGGTTCTAGGAAATTGCATAAAAGTTTTTTCAAGAAATTAAAATTTCAATTATGTTAATATTTCAGCTTATTTCAAATGAGAATGCAAAGAAAGAATTAGGAGATGTTGATGATCTCACAGAAGAGAAAGTGGACAAGGTGGTAGAAGGATTTCTAGAAGATGTCAAGGAGAATTTGATTGAAACCAAAGGTTGGCCTATTAATATTTCTGCTTACATAGTCTCCAAGGCAGCTCTTAATGCATACACAAGGGTTCTAGCAAGGAAGTACCCCAAAATAGCAATCAACTCCGTGAATCCTGGATATGTCAGCACAGATTTGACCCACAATAGTGGATTTTTGACTGTTGAAGAAGGTGCAAAAGGTCCTGTGATGTTGGCTCTGATGCCTGAAGGTTGGCCGTCTGGCCTCTTCTTTGATCAAACGGAAGTATCAACCTTTTGAATAAGAAATAATGCTACCCAATGAGTACATAAGCATGGGGAAGAAACATGGAGAATAAAAATGTGTGTTGGAGTGGGTTGGAAGTCTAAAGGGCTTAAACTTGTTTCTTTTATATTTGGTGGCCATCAATCATCATCCTTCTATTGATGTTAAGGTTGAAGTAAAGTTTAAATATAAGTAGGGTTTGGGCTAGAGTTTGGCAGACAAGTTCCTCTGGAAACAAATCAACAAAATTCATGAAACAAGTTCTTTGTTGACCTAGTGTCTATTAGTCTATAGAAGGTCCACAGATACTTTCAACTTGGAGTTCGCACAACCTAGAACATGCTCACATGACTGAGAATTTGAATTTTGTTCGACCAAGATTGAATCCTCACACAACCAAAATACTTTGATGCACACTACTTTGAAATTTCAACTGCAACATTCATTACCTAGCATTACAAAGCAAATAGAGGCCCAAAAATACATGGAAGTTTTTCATCATGGAAACATAAAAATACTAACAAAACGCTTTCTTAGATTAAGCTTCATCTCGTACTTCCAAAGGGTATTGAAGGTCTCCATGAAATCATCTAGGTGGAGTTCGATTTGTTAACTTTTGACAAGCATGTCATCAACACATACCTCAAATTGTCTTTCAATCTAGTCCTTACACAATTCATTAACAAAGTTTATGGTTGAAAACGAACTTTTTAATATTTAGGGATGAAAAATGAATTTCAAGCAAATTTTAAAGATGATAACAATGTTTTGGCCAAATAATTAATATTTCATTATGTCATTATATGTTTATATATTTTGTTGTGAATTTTTTTTTATATGCTTATATATTTTGTTGTGATTTTTTTTTTTTTTAATTAAAAAAAAATGGATCTATCAATCTAAACTTTTTTTAGTTTGTTGAAAAATAATTTTTAATTTATCTTCAATTTTGTTGAACTTATGGTTCAACCAATGATCCGTGGGTTCATGAAACAATGAACTCGTGGGTTCATGAAACAATGAACTAGTGACTCAAAACCTATATATAACAAGTCAAGTTAGGATTAGGGTTTAAAAATTATGGAGTCCAGATGTTGTTATACAACCATTGATAATTTATTTTTCGATAGCCCCCACTAAGGCCTTGCTTGAGAGGAGGGAATGGAATGGAATAGAAACGAATGAAAAGAATCATTCTAGAATATTCTTTCATTCCCTTGTTTGGAAGTTTTAATGGAGGGAATAGAATAGGTATAAGGGAATACTCGTTACTCTCTATTCCCTTAAAACCTTAAATTTTCATCCCTTCCCGAAATTGGGAGGAATGGGAGGAAATGAAATTTTCATTCCCTCCTCTTAGAAATTCATAAGGGAATGGAATGGAATGGAATGAGATGATCATAAGAGAATGGAAATGAATGGAATAAAAATGAATAAATGTATTTAAGTAAGGGAAAGGAATGAAATGGAATGGAATTAAGTAACCTTAATTGGATGTTTTAAAATAAAGAAGTAGAAATGAATGAAAATGAATGGAATGTAAGTAATCCTGTTTGAGAGTAACATGAAGAGAATGGAATGAAATTATTTTATGACAATATTACTATTAGACCCCTATTTTAAAACTAAAGGATTGAATATATAGGGGTCTTTTAGGAGTTTTAGTAAAAAAATCATTAAATCTAATTCCATTCTTCCCAATTTTGGGGGGAATGAAAATTTGAGGTTTTAAAGGAATAAAGAGAAATGAGTGGTCCCTCTTATTCATTCCATTCTCTCTTATTTAAACTCCCAAAAAAGGGGAATGAACTTTCTATTTCCTTCATTAAAACTCCCAAATAAGAGAAGGGAAGAATATTTTAAAATTATTCTTTTTATTTATTTTCATTTTCATTCCATTCAATTTCCTCCTCCCAAGCGAAGCTTAAAACTCCCAAAATACCCTTATATATTCAACTCTTTATTTTAAAATAAGGGTCTAATAGTAATATTGTCATAAAATGATTCAATTTCATTCCTTTTCATTCCTTTATTTTAAAACATCCAATTAAGGTTACTGATTCCATTCCATTCTTTTCTATTCTTTTCTCTTACTTAGATACATTCAATTTTATTTTTTTCTCTTCCTTTATGATCATTCCATTCCATTCCATTCTCTTCCCTTATGAACTCCCAAGCGAAGCCTAAAGATTTTTATTTATTTATTTATTATTTATTATTAATAATTGCCCACCAATGGTATTTAGGAATTAGGAGTTGTTGGAAAAGTAACATGAAGTGAATAAGAAATTGATGTTTTCTATGTTCACTTAGATGTTATTAACGTGGTAAAAATCTTGAGTCCCACTTAGGAAAGGAAATAGATAATATATGAGTTTATATGCTCATGAGTTGGACATTGGGTTGAGCTTTTGGCATATGTGGACCAAGCCTACTTGTCGAAATAGTAATATTTTATTATTTTAATTTTTGAGCAAGTTAGTCTATGCATAGCAGTTATCACTGAAACAAAATGTCTGTTCAGTAATGCATAAGTTTTCATAGTCCCTTATTCATAAAAACTACTTTTAAGAAAAAACTCTCACAGTGAGAATAACTTTTGTGCATTTTCATTTTGTCAAAGAGAAAGAGAGAGACAGTGAGTAGTTAGCAGTGCACACCCTTGTGTGCTTTGTTTTCGTGCTGTAGATCATTTTATCCTAGAAAGCAGACGTTTGTGAGTCTCAAAGTACCACAATGATTGTGTAAGGGCGAAATCTATTTTAAAAATGATTTTGTCAAACACAAGACTTGATCTAAATCATTCATTCCATTATGCATTTGGTCTGTGAGTTTTTAATTTATTGCAGGTTTCTTTTATATATGCAGTATATATTTTTTGTTTTGCCTATTACTTCTTTTGTGTTAATATTTCTTATTATTAGATCGGTGTATTGTTCCTTTTTGCTTAATCACAAAAATAAATTATTGAAATAGTTTAGAAAGTGTCAATGGCCTACATAATGGGTTATCAGTGATAACTTACTTGGGCATAGATAGAGATAGGAAAAACCATCACGGGCCTACATAGAAAAGCCAGATATAACTAAAATTACAAGGGTGGGATAATGTCATAGCTTCACTACAGACCTACATCGAGGGCAAAACTTTTTGGCTTTTTGTTTAAACCAGTGCTTTCGACACCAGTTAAGGAGGCTTGAAACAGCCCTTCCTCATAAAGATACTATACTAACTTTCATATATACTCAGAGGGGGGGGGGGGGGGGGGGGAGGGGGGCAGGGGCGAGTAAGGGGCAGTGCCCCCCCCCCCCCCCCCCCCCCCCCCCCCCGAGCTCCTCTAAAAATATTCTATATGTACTACTATTAGGATTTTTTTTTTTTTTTAAATGGCTTTACCCTCCCTCCTGATGCGAAATTAAACACAAATCAGGAAAAAAAGCTTCCCTGGCCCCTGTTGAAATAGAGGGAAATGGACAAGCTTACCTAATGCCTAATAAGTCAATGGACACTGTGTAAGGGAAAAAAAAAAGAAAGAAAGAGGAAACTGGGAAAAAGTTCCTAACTACAAGCAAAAATAAATGGAAGAATTTCCCTTAGGCACAAATAACACACACGAAGAGCTTTTTAATTATCATGCACTTAATAATAATGCATTTTAGTGTCTTTCTTATGACATTTCAATTGATAGTCCTATATTTTACACAATTTTTTTTTTTTTTTTGTCCTCAATTTCTTGACATTTCAGTTTTAAATTGTGGGTTTATGCTATGAACAAAAATTTTAATTATTTTGAAAAATAAATAGAAATTCAAATTTTACCCATAGTTTCAAAAACAATCAAGAAAAGATAGTGAGACGTGTATACAACTTTGCAAGTAAATTGCTATATTTTAAATATTTTTCAAATTAATTTATTTCCATAATTTATTTTATAATATTAACTTAAATGTCTAACTATAGTTTACATATAATTAGTTTTTGTACGACAGTTATAGTTGTTATTATTATTATTATTATTATTATTGTTAATATAGAATTTTTTTTTTTTTTTTTAATATTGACTTCTAATCTTGTCCCCATTGAATTGAAATCCTAACTCTGCCACTGTATATACTCACATATGGTTTCGGACCGTTGGCAACAAAACTCACATATCAATATGGGGATCATAACTAACCAACATGACTAATTGCGGTTTAGGTACAAGTTGTGAAATCACTTCAGATTAATAAATTAATCGGCTGGAGAAAAAGAACCGGTTTCTTGAATTTTTCTGCTTTCTTATAATACTAAACTAAAAACAATTTATAGGAATCGTATAGTACACTTGGCACAAATTGTACCTAAACCGCAATTAGTGTTGTTGGTTAGTCATGGATTAGCAAGAGTGAATGACAAGAAATTATTCAATTGAACAGCAGGATAAATATATAGTCCTCCCTACTAATAAAAAGAATTTATTTCGTGACTTTCATTCTTTGTTGAATAATTTCTCATGATTTTTTGACCCAGTCTACGTCGGCAGAAGAAGATGTCATGGTATACGTTATAAAGATAGACTTTAACAATTTCTACTTCAAGGTTCAACTATAATTTGAAAACTCAATAATAAAATATATACGGCACCTGCGGCAAATTAAACACCTATAAAACTATACCTAGGGCAGAACTTCAAATTTTCAGATAAGCCATCTTCTGCATTAATAATACAAACTCTTCCTTTTAAAAAAAAAAAAAAAAAAAAAAGGTACGAACTCTTCAATTTTCATAACAAATGGCAGAAACAACCATAAGTCCGGGGATTAAGGCTGTGTTTGTTTTGGTGGTAAATGATTTCCGGAAATCATTTACCACCTCAGCCCACTGTTTGGAAGACACAAAAAATAAGAATTTCCGGAAAATATGATTTTTGTTGACCGAATTTACTCCTTTGACCCAGAAATGATTTTACACTCTTATTTTCACATATAGAACTGAGTTTATATGCAGATGTCCTAATTATTAATTTTTTTTGAAAAAAATTTTACCCAAGGATTGCAGTTGTAACCGGAGCCAATAAAGGGATTGGATTTGAGATATGTAGACAATTAGGTTCAGATGGGATCAGGGTGGTTTTAACTGCTAGAGATGTAAGGAGGGGCAATGAAGCAATTGAAAAACTCAAAGCTAAAGGATGCTCTGATGTGGTTTTTCATCAACTAGATGTGATGGACCCAACTACCATTTCTTCTTTGGCAGATTTCATCAAAACCCACTTTGGGAAGCTTGACATATTGGTAATGCAACTTAATTATACATACATCTTTGGAATTCCAAGTGTTATTTTTGAGAGGGTAGATCTTTGCTTTGCTTCTTATTATGTTACAAAGAATCTCTAGAATTTCTAAGGAATCATAGGTTTTGAATTTAAAGGCATACATGCTTGTATCGGTCCATTTGTGTGTCATCAGATTTCTTTATATAAAAATAAATAAATAATTTTTCTTGCAATGACCAGTTTGTAGTTCTAAACAAAGATGAATCGTCTAGTATTCTTTCTTCTCCCCACCCTATTGTAATTAGGTTGATAAACGAAAGTCATTTGTTAATTACTGAGATCCTGTTCTTTTCCTCCACTTTTGGTGGCTCTGACGTTGCTATTATTTCAAAATTGCAGGTAAATAATGCGGGGATTAATGGATCTATAATTAACCCAGAGGAACGAAGAAAACTTAGCGTTGATCAAGTAAGTTTCTCGAAGTCATGTAGAACCCGTCTGGCTCTGCATCACAGCTTTTTTTGAACGACGTTGTTTAGGTGATAAGTTTTTGAAAAATTCGGACAATACTCAGACTAATGAGATTGTTCAGGCAAGTTTTTGAAATTTTTTCTATGTTTTCTTTTGTAAAGTAATTTCATCCATCAATAGATTTATTCTATTTATGAGGGTACATGCGTGGCCATAGTATGATGCGAATCATGTGATCATCCATCTTATCTATATAATGATATTATTTTGTCATCAAATGTGGTCTTATATAGTTGTGGGTCTCACGTGATTAAGAAAAATGAAACATATCCCATATGCAGTGCAAAACATGCCTTCTCTTCGAATTGAAGGCATATCCCAAAATTTTGATGGCTATTGCTGCAATGTGAAGAATTTAAACTGACTTGAGGCTGTGGTGGCCATAAAAAGAAAATCATAAAATAAAAGAAAAAAAGAAATTAATCAAGTTTTATAAAGAAGAGTGCTGTAATATCATTTAATACCTTTTCATATAATGATACAGATTTTTGGTCCAAATGCCATACCTCTGAAGGAAGTCATTGTTTGAGAACAAACTACTATGGGACCAAGCAAGTGAGCGAAGCACTTATTCCACTTCTTCTATTATCCAATTCAGGAAGAATAGTAAATGTGTCCTCCACCTTGGGACAATTAAAGGTACAAAATGTGAAACTCATCTTATTAAACCATTTATAAACAGCTGTATTTGGTCATGAACATTTCGCGGAAATATAGAGTGCAAGATTATGGCTGCGATGATTGTGTAGGACCGGCACTAAACATTTGGTTCTAGGAAATTGCTTGAATTTTTTTTTCAAGAAATTAAAATTTCAATTATGTAAAATATTTCAGTTTATTTCAAATGAGAATGCAAAGAAAGAACTTGGAGAGGTTGATGACCTCACAGAAGAGAAAGTGGACAAGGTGGTAGAGGGATTTCTAGAAGATGTCAAGGAGAATTTGATTGAAACCAAAGGTTGGCCTGTTAATGCTTCTGCTTACATAGTCTCCAAGGCAGCTCTTAATGCATACACAAGGGTTCTAGCAAAGAAGTACTCCAAAATAGCAATCAACTCCGTGACTCCTGGGTATACCAGCACAGATTTGAACCACAATAGTGGAGTTTTGACTGTTGAAGAAGGTGCAAAAGGTCCTGTGATGTTGGCTTTGATGCCTGAAGGTGGGCCTTCTGGCCTCTTCTTTGATCAAATGGAAGTATCAACCTTTGAATAAGAATGATGCTACCCAATGAGTAAATAAGCATAGGGAAGAAACATGGAGAATAAAAATGTAGTTGAGGAAGCTTATTTAAATTTTTATAGTTGGTTTATTTAGATCTTGCTTTGATCAATAAAAGCATTAGAAATTTTTTTTCCTACTTTATATTCTGTGAAAGCTCTTTCAACACTAGTTGTTAAAGCCAAATTATACTTGTAGAGAGAGAGAGAGAGAGAGAGAGAGAGAGGGAAATCCTCAAAGAAATATTCATTTTTCTACGCATTATTACTTCAAATTTATCCAATATTATGGTTTATTACTTAAAACTTATTGGTCACAACTCTTGTTGCTGCACCTGCAAGTCTTTTAGATTAGGACATTCAACAAACAAGGGAATGGTTTTTCAGATTAGGATATTCACCAAACTAGGGAATGGTTTTTATAATCTCACGGTCAAAATTCCCAAAAATAGGAATAGAATGAATATTTTAATAATTCGTTTCATTCTATTTACTTTCTTCCTCGTATATGGAGTGTTCGAGCCACATTGGTGAAAGTTTTTTCAACTGAATCTACTATTATAGTATTGTGTTAAAGAAAAAAAATTCAACTCAACCCAACTCCTCATAGGGCCCAATCCAACCCACGTGGATTGGGTTAAGCCCATGGATTGAACAATTTTTGAGAGAATGGCGTCCAAACCCACCACCCCATACATATCCGGTAGTGCCTTTGGGAACATCGCTATCGAGCACATCTGCAGAAGTGCGAACCAAGTTCCAAGGCCACCCTCACCACACTCTACTCCCACCTAACCACCCACTTCTGATTACTAATATTGGACCTCACATTGCACTAACTATGGAAACAATCATAGTCCCTCCACTAATTTTGAGCTATAAATATGAGAAGTTGGAGAAGAAGAAGGGGTTGTTGAAAGGTTCTAAAAGAAATAGAGGGAGAGGAAGGAGAAAAGGGTGATTCGGAGAGGGAAGGAGGGAGTGCTACACTGAGCCTCTGGGCCATGAACCACCCAAAGCAAGAAATCCAAGTCCCACTTTACAAGTAAGTTGTGAGCCAGGTGAAGTTAAGCCCAAATAGCCTTATTTAGGCACGCACAATTGGCGCCGTCTGTGGGAATCTCTTGCAACACAGTGGTTCAATCGAGACTCACACACAGGAGAATGTCTAGGAGACATTCTTGGAGTGACGCCGAAAGTGGTTCGGTGGGATCTTCTCGGGGATCTTCCTGGCGAGAACAGAGGCAAAAGAGGCGTGAAGATAGGAATCACAAATAGGAGGAAGAAGGGTTCGGCCCTGGAGAGGGGTTGTATCAGACGCAATGAACGGTATCCATTGCTTCAGGGCACAGGCAATTTGACCAAAGGGATGAAGAGCTTGAGTGGTTGCATAGGCTGGTGAGAGATCTAGAGTTGGAAGTAGAGAACAAGCACCACAGAAGGGACCGAGACAACCGAGAAAGAAGGTCTAACGTCAGGGAGGATCGTCATGAGGCGGGATCCAATCAATCTGGGTCCCATCACCGTCAAGAACGTTCACATTCACGAGAATCCCATCGGCGGTGAGACCGGTCACATTCGTAGGAGTCACGTTGATGCTGGGACCGTTCACGCTCGCAGGAATATGCTGATCGAGGTTCGGATTCCCCAAAAGAATAATGACCCCATAATGCGACCATGGATGTTATGAGCTGTGCACTACGCAGAGCTACTCAGTCACCGTTTTCAACTGACATTGAGCGGGCCCCTATGTCGGATAGATTTACGCGTCCCCCGTTCAACTCCTACGATGGGAAAACGGACCCGGTAGAGCACGTTAGCCACTACATCCAAATGATGTCTCTGCACACCTGAAACGATGCCCTGATGTGCAAAGTCTTTCCATCCACAACTTTGTCGAGCCGATACAGGAGTTCAAAATCTGGTTTGTGACCTGTAGCCGAGTACCACAACCGGTAGCCGTGTTGCTTTCCATTAAAATGAGGGTTAGGGAAACCCTTTGTAGCTACGCTAGTCGGTACTGGGAACTTTACAACGAGATTGGTGGAGGGAACGAGAGAATAGCTATAAGCACCTTTAGAATAGGACTACCCAAGGATTCCGGGCTGAGGGAATCATTGACGAAGAAGCCACCCAAGGACATGAGGTAGCTGATGAGGCACATCGAAGAATACAAATGTCTAGAAGATGACCGGCTGCAAAGCAAAGGTAAAGCGCCGATGATAAATCATCCTCGGCAGACTGGTTTTCCTCCTAGTGTCAGGGGGAATTTGAGGATTCAGAAGCCGGAAGCAAAAGTCGGAGAGGTAAATGTAACGTTTAAGGAGCCAGTACATAGAATTGTAGACAAGATTAGGCACGAGCCATACTTTAGGTGGCCGAACAAGATAGGAGGTGACCCATCTAGGAGGAATCAGAACTTGTACTGTACTTACCACAAAGATAAGGGCCACACTACCAAGCAATGCCGAGTATTGAGGGATCATCTCGGGCAGTTGGCCAAGGCTAGGTATTTAAAGGAGTTTGTGATAGATACAGGGGACCGAGAACCGGGGCAAGGCGCTCCACAAAGAGCGAAACCTCTTCCACCCCTCTTAGGATAATCGAGGTTATTCATGTTGCCCCGAGGAGTCTTACTGCAACAGGGAAGAAGGGGGTGTTGACTGTGGCATTAGTGGAAGGTGGCTCGGATATACAGTTGTACGGGAAAAAGATAAAGCTGGCCAGGGAACTAATTGCTTTCAGTGACGATGATTTAGAAGGAACGATTCAATTGCATGACAATGCGTTAATAGTCACAGCTCGGATTTGCGGCTTCCTGGTGAAGAAAGTGATGATAAACCAGGGAAGCGCACCAACGTGATGTATTTAGATCTATTCAGGGGGCTCGGATTGAGGAACAAGGACCTTTTGAAGTATAATACAACTTTGGTCGAGTTTGACGACAAAGTGGTAGTTCCCGAGGGGCAAATTTCTTTGCCCGTGAATATAGAGGGCAAGGAGGTGGTGGTAACATTTATAGTGGTCACTTCATACTCCCCATACACGGCGATACTAGGAAGGCCATGGATCCATGCAATGGGGGCCGTTCCATCCATCCTGCACGTCAAAGTCAAATTTCCTACCAAGTAAGGTATTGCAGTATTGCAGGGAAGCCGGCAGACAGCTAGACAATGTTTGGTTGCCTTAGTCAATTGGAAGAAAGGGGGAACTAACCAGAAGGAGCATGCCAAGCGAGAGAACTCGTCACAGGGGATCCCTTTATAGCAATTATAGGATTCGGGAGAAGAGAAGGGGGCTGAGGGTGTCGAGAAGATGGTGAAAGTAAGAATATTTCCGGATGTAGACAGGTACTTCCAAGTAGGAGAATGCCTAAAGGATCAAGCCAAGGTGGAGATTTTGTTATTCCTTATACATAATGTGGATGTGTTTGCATGGAGTCCATATAAAGTGCCCGTAGTGGACCCCGAGTTCATTGTCCATAGACTTAACACAAACTCCTCGTTCCCTCCTAAGAAGCAGAAACTGAGGCAATCGGCCTAGGAGCATGTTGAGGTGGTGAAGGCCGAAGTTCAAAGGCTCAAGGAGGTTGGGGCAATAAGGGAGATCTACTTCCCAAAATGGTTGGCAAACACCGTGGTAGTGAAGAAGAAGAGCAGCAAGTGGAAGGTGTGCGTAGATTTTACAGATCTCAACCGAACGTGTTTGAAAGACATGTTTCCCATGCCGAAGATTGACCAGTTAGTAGACGCCACGTATAGGCATCCGAGGATGAGCTTTTTAGACACCTTTCAGGGGTATCACCAGATCACCCTAGCCCTCGAAGACCAAGAGAAGACATCATTCATATCCTCGGAAGCCAACTATCATTATATGGTGATGCCTTTTGGATTGAAAAATGCTAGGGCCACCTACCAGTTAATGATGACGAGGATGTTCTAGGATAAAGTAGGACGGACGATCGAAGTTTACATTGATGACATAGTAGTCAAAAGTAAGCAAGAGGCAAGGCACATAGAAGACCTCAAGGAGGTGGTTGAAGTTCTTCGGCAACATAAGTTACAGCTTAATGCTGAGAAGTGTGCTTTTGGCATGGGGGCTGGCACGTTTCTAGGATATCTTACAACTAACCAAGGAATAGAGGTAAAGTTGGACCAAATAGAAGCCGTGAAACGTCTGAAGCCCCCAAGCAACCCGAAAGAGGTGCAAGTGTTAACAGGGATGCTAGCTGCCCTCAATAGATTCATCTTTAAATTTGCTAATCATTCCTGACCATTCTATCAGCTCCTGAAAAAGTGGAAAGGATTCCAGTGGAATGAGAAATGTGATAGAGCTTTTCGAGATTTAAAGGAATATTTGATGCAAGCACCCATATTGATGGCCTCGGAGCCCATAGAGGACCTACTTATGTACTTGTCAGTGTCCGATCAAGCAGTGAGCGTCGTGCTTCTCAGTGACCGGGGAGTGCAACAGCCTGTGTAATATGAACAGTTTTAGACCCCTTAAACTAACCAGATTAACCTAGTTAATTAGTCAAGTTGTTACTTAGTCAAATTATGCAATTCTAGGTTATCATAAACATACAATCATATCAAAAGTATAAAATAGTGGATTAAAAAATAACACAAGATATGATTACCCAGGAAAACCAAATCGGTAAAAAACCTAGGAAGGATTTGACTTAGCTATCCTCAAGGTAAACTTGAATCCACTATGAAAGAATTGAAGTTCATACAAAAGGACTTACAAGCTCCCCGCTTGACTTCCTAATGCTACCCACCAGTAGAACTTACTGACACGACCATGTGCAAGCTCCGAATCCACGGACTCTTTCTTTCTTGGATTCTCCAATCAGTTAGAAGCACCCACGCTTGTTATTCTTTAAGCTCCAATGGTAGCAACCAAGTTGATCATCAAGGTTTTGAAGTAATCTCTACCTAGAAAACCCTAAGTTTTGTGTAAAGGAAAACTCCTCTAGATTTCACAAGAGATTTACACAAAACAGAAAAATATGAACAACAATACAACAGGAGCAACTCTAAAAATGTGGCTAGGGTTTTTCTTTATATACCTAGGGTAAAAACAGAAAATCCAAAACGTTTAATGAGTTAGGGCTGAGCTGGAATATTCTACAGAAAAACATTCTGTCCGAGATTCGATCGATCGAGTCTTTCTTTCGATCGATTGAGCCAAGCTGAAATGCACCAATGCATCTACAGCCTCTCGATTCCAACTTTACATGAAAGACCCAACTTTAAGCAAGCCTAAACAAGACTTAAACATATTGTTTTGATCATGGTTTGCTAACATTACACATTAGAGTTCTAAATACATAAATTCATAAATCGTTAGACCCTAACAAACTCCCCCTTTGGCAATCCATGACAAAACACAAACTAAAGCTCAAAGTTTACAAGAGAAAGCCCTTTACATAAATAATGCTTATAAAAACTAAAATTCAATTCTAACTACTATTCATCAGTTGCAAGTGTAGATAGCAGCTCAATTAAATCAACCTGTATATTCCTGAAACACTCAACAAACGCATGAACGCATGTGTGGCATAAAACAGTAAATAAACAGGTATAACATTCTTGTATGATTTACACAGAAACATATATTAATGAATAATCTCATAAATTTAAAACAATAAACAGTGAATCCAAAAACACAAGAATCATGTATATCAAAAAACAATGTAAATCCCCCTAACATGAATATCCCCCCCCCCCCCCCCAAAAAAAAAGATATACAAAGTGAAGTACCTAGATACAATCTAATATCTCCATTAGCTCCACTAACTCCTCAAAGCAAAAAAAAAAAAAAAACTCTCCCCCTAACTACAAAACTCCTCTACAAAGTCTACTCTCCCTTTTTGTGACGGAATGCCAAAGGGCAATCACACTCCATCATCAAAAGGAAGTGGTAAGAGTGAATGAAGACGTGCCAGATCAGCTCGTAATGCACGGATCTGGTCAAGCAAGTCCACCAAAATCTGACCATGAGCCACCTGAACGATCATGACAGTCTCCAAAGTACGACGGATATTAAAGTCGTCCGATGGAGGTGGAGGAACATCAGCAGCAGCAACAGCATCAGGATCAGGAACAGCCTCGCTAGCAGGACCTATAGAAGAAAAGGGAGGAGGTGCGGAACTAGAAAGCTCAGACCTAGGGTGTTTAAAGCTAGCTCGAAGGTAAGCAACCCTTTGCCTAAGAAAAGACGCACCTATAGGAGCAATCACATGAACAGGCTCAGAAGAAGGGAAACCACTAAGATCAAAATAAAGTAAAATCCTATGAATGAAAATAGGATGAACAGGAGCATGTGAAGAAGATGAACTCCTATAAACTTAGTTCAAAGAATAAAGAAGCAAATAAGGAAAATTGATAGGAGCATCAATGACAAGAGCATACAAAAATACACACCGCTTGAAAGGAATGGTGTGAAGATGAGAAATGACCCATTTGGAGAAATTAAGAGAACCCCAATACCACTTCCATTTTGATTTGTTGCTTCATCAAAGTACATCTTCCATGATTCTACCTCAATCGCCATGATATCTTCATCCAGAAAGTCTCCTTGGATCTCTTTAACCTCTTTTGGTGAACAATGTGCTAAATGATCAGCAATTGCTCTCCCCTTCATGGATTTTTGAGTCACATATTTAATGGCAAACTTTGATAGAAGCAAAACCCATTTAGCTGTCTTTCCATCTTGCACAGGCTTTCCCATTAAATACTCCAATAGGTCCATTCTTGCAATCAACAAGACCTTGTAGGCAAGCATATAATGTTTGAGTTTGCGGGTTACCCATACAAGCGCTACACATCTTCTCTAGTGGTGAATACTTTTCTTCATAAGGCAACATCTTTTTACTAATGTAATAAATTACATTCTCTTTTCTAGTCTCATCTAGATATTGAATCTGCTGATGTCATGGTAAGCTAGGCTATAAATCTGCTGATGTACTGTATCCTCCCCAAAAATCCTCAAATCTCCTTCTTAGTTCTTGGAGGCTTCATCTCTACAATTGCTTTGATTTTGTCAGGATCTACTTCAATTCCTCTTTGACTTACCATAAACCCCAGTAGCTTTCCAGATGTGACTCCAAATGTGCACTTCTTTGGATTCAAGCACAACTTTTAGAACCGAATTCTTACAAAGAACTTTCACAAAGCTGTCATATGCCCTTCACGGTCTTTGGACTTCACTATCATATCATCAACATAAACCTCTACTTCTTTATGGATCAAATCATGCAACAAAGTGGTGGCTGCATATTGATAAGTAACACCTGCATTCTTAAGACCAAATGGCATGACCTTGTATCAATATGTCCCACATGGTGTAATGAAGAAGGTTTTCTCCATATCTTCTAGAGCCATCTTAATCTGATTATGCCATGAAAACCCATCCATAAAGGATAGCAAGGCATGTCCTACTGTGCTATCAACTAGGATGTCAATGTGAGGCAATGGAAATTTATCTTTTGGGCTGGCCTTATTTAGATCTCGAAAGTCTACACACATCCTCACTTTCCCATCTTTCTTTGGCACCGGAACAACATTAGCTAACCACTCTGGGTAGTTAACCACTCTCAGGAATCCCACATTGCATTGTTTCTCAACCTCTTCCTTAATCTTGAGAGTCCACTCTGACTTTATTCTTCTCAATTTCTGCATGACTGGCTTTATCGTTGGATCTATTGGAATGCAGTGTTGCACTATATCTGTATCTATCCCAGGCATATCTTCGTATGACCACGCAAATACCTCTTTGAATTCTGTCAGCAGTGCCACTAATGCATCTCTCTCAAGGGTGGTTAAGGTATTGCTTACTTGTATTATTTTAGGTTCATCACCAATTTCTAGGTTAATAGGTTGGATTTCTTCTTTTACGAGTTCTAGATGCCCTTGTTTTAATTACTTATTATTAAGAGTTTCTTTACCAATTTTAGAAATAAAAATATTCAAAGCCAATAGATAAGCAAAATCAAAAATCATATTATAAGGAAAAGAGTTCTTAACAAACTCAATAGACTTAACTAAATCAGACTCAACTAGAATACTATCATAAACAGAATTAACAGTAATAGAAATACTAGCAAAAATAGACTCAATGGGGACAGAAACAATGTTCTTGGCGGGGGTGACTGGCTTAACGGTCTTGATCTTCTTGGCAAGAGTAACTGATTTGATGATCTTGATCTTCTTCATGGAATCCTCTATGGGGTGGGCGACTCCCTTCCATGCTCAATTCTTCAACTCAGTCGTGGCCTCAACAATGGTAGGTGGCTCCTAGTAAGTTCCTTCTTCTCTCAACATCAGTACTGCAGGATCTTCATCCATATAATCCGTGGCTTCATCATCAATCTTGTTAGGACATATGTGCTTCACTTGTTAGGAACATATGTTACTACTTTATGTAATTGGCTAATCCTTTGACAAAATGCACTTTACTTGTATTTGGATAGATCTAGGATATGTTTAATATTTCAAGAAACGGTGTTTCAAGATCAAGTATTGAAGACATGCAAGTCTGTCCAAAATTCAAGCTGAAGAAGTGCTTGTCATTAAAGCTCGACAGCTAGCCATCTATCGAGCTTAAGAAGCTATTCCAGCCCTATGGCTCGACAACTGCTTGATAGATAAGCATTTGTCGAGGTTTATGAAAAACAGAATTTCAAATATGTTTTAACTTTTATTCGTGATTATATGTTTGGGCTTTCTTTTGTCACAACCCTAAACATATAAAAGGACTATTTTAAGGTAAGCAAAGTTTGTTCAAGCAAATTGTGACTGGAAACAAAGTTTCGTCTAGTTCATCATTCTTGTAGAAGTTGCTGTGGTTGTGCACCATAGGATTTTGTAACCAAGCATCTTCTTGATCTTTATCGTGGATGAACTGAAGAACTTTGCAGCCAACAACCTTCTCTAGTTGGTGATTGAAGTCGCGTACTGGAATCTGCGCAATTGGTTAGTCATATACTAGGAGTCGTGCATCAAAAGGAGAAATTGTCACTACAGAACAAGTCCAATTAAGTATTGGGGTAAGAGTTCAACTGTAAGTTGGTATGAGGTACTAAGATTCCTTTACTTGTAACCGCTTGTTGTGATAATAGTGGAATTTTGGGAGTGGTAACCTTAAAATCATCCAATGGGGTTTTTGCCATGTAGGTTTTTCCTATTCGTAAACAAATCACCATGTCAATTTATTTTCCACTGCATACTTAGTTTAATTGGTGATTTTTTTGGGCTACCACGTGTTTGCATGTTAATTTGATTAATTAATTAAACTTGGCTAATTAATCAATTAATTCATCATAAAGGGTTCATTTTTTGGCCTATCAAGTGGTATCAGAGCAGGCACACTTTAATTAGGGTTAATCTTTGCTGTGTTGATCCATTGACCCCTGTTTGTCATGGATAAAGGACAGTCATTAATTATATCTCCTTTATTTGATGTCACTGACTATGTATACTGGAAAGTATGTATGAGAGCTTTCTTGCAGTTTTTAGATGAGAAAGTGTGGCAATCTGTTGAGATAAGCTGGACCAAGCCAAAGGAAGCGCCGGCTGACTGGGATGATGCCAAGATCAAGGCGGCAAACTTCAACAACAAGGCATTGAATGCTTTATTCAGTGCAGTCACTAATGAGGAGTTCAAGAAGATATCTTCTATTGAAACTACTAAGGAGGCATGGACCATTCTCTAGACAACCTATGAGGGAACCAAGGCTATCAAAGATTCAAAGCTTCAGAGGCTCACTACAAGCTTTGAAAAAATCAATATGCAGGAGGATGAGTCATTCGATGAGTTCTATGCCAAGCTCAAGGACATATTGGACTCAGCCTTCAATCTTGGGGAAACCATTCCTAAACCCAAGATTGTGAGGAAAGTGCTCAGATCTCTACCCAAGAGATTCCATGCCAAGATTACGACAATCGAGGAATTAAAGGATATTGACTAGATTCCTTTGACAGAGTTGGTGGGTAATTTGCAAACCTATAAGCTAAGGTTAGCAAGAATTGGCAAGTCAGGTAAGGGCAAGAGCATGGCATTAAAGGTCAAGAGCAGTGACACTGATGAGTCTTCAGATGATGAGGATTCTAAGATGAAGTCCTACATTATAAGGCAATTCAAGAAATTCATGAAGAATGCCAATGGGAAAGGCTTCGACAAGGACTGTAGGCAATCTAGTTCTTCACAGTTCAAAAGCCAAGGCAAAGGGAAGAAGAATGCTAGGGATTGCAGTAGTACACTATTCCTATAGGACCTAAGTGCTTTGGGTGTCAAGGTTTCAGTCACATGAAACAGGAGTGTCCTACATATCTGAAGAGCATTGGGAAGAGTAAGGCACTTGCTACAACCTTAAGCAACACCGAGCCTGAGGATGATTCCAAAAATGAGGATGACGGAATCTTGAATGCCTTCACTGCCACTGTCAATCCTACTGAGGGGATTGCTGAAGACATGGAAGAAAAATAGGACTTGGTGGAGTTTAAGTTCGAAAAGATGGATGATCAAGATGATATCCATACAGCCTATAAGAAATTGTATAGTGTCTGAGAAGCATGAGAAACTTTATAGGCTGGTCACTAAGAAGCTGAGTGATGTGGAACTTGATCATGAAAAGCTTTCTACAAAGTTTGATGAAGCCAATCAGACCATTGGAGTACTGAGGTTTGAAAACAATTTCTTGGCTGAGAAGACCAAGAAGCTTGAAGCGAAACTGTTTCAAGTCAGAGCTTAATTGGAGAGGACTTCAAGTGCAAAGCTTGATGAGATGCTCAATGTTCAGAAATCTGCTTCTGATCGTACAGGTTTAAGGTATGGTCTTTCTTCTTCTAATATTGCTTCTACTAGTACTGTTATTTTTGTTCCTCTTAGTAATAATGTTGAAATTGAGAACAATGATGTTAAAACTGATTTAACTAGTGAGAATATAGACAAGGGTAAATCTATCTTAGGAGCACCCCCTAAGTAAGATAAGAAGGAAGCTAAAAACCCTAGAACGAAGAAGGCTAACTCTCAAAAGCCTAAACAAAAGAAGCAGCATCTCTGTCATCATTGTGGAGTTGTTGGTCATACTCGACCAAATTGTTATAAGTGGTTAGCCACTCAACAAAGTAATGGCATGATAGCATCTGGAAGCCAGAATCAGCTTCAATCCTCTTTTACTCCTCTTGGTGATCTTCTTAAAGCCCTCATGTTCCTTTCGAACTTGAATGGTTTCAACTCCCCACCCCTCCCCCCTCACTTCTGGTTCAAGGGTTTAATCAAAGGAAAGGTTCTTCCAAGGTGTGGAAGAAAAAAGACTCCAAGTGATTCTATCACTTTCTTTTCTCTCTTCATGTTTTTATTTTTGCATAACTAGTGTATTTTGCTTTTATCTTGAGTCAGTCTAGTTTTTATACTTTGCATTATTTAACATATTTTTGTTTGTTTTTAGTTTTATTTATTTATTTTTTTGATATAAAAATATAAAAAAAAAATTTGAAAAATCGGAAAAATACAAAAACAATGTATGTTTTGTATACATTGGTACTTGTGTACCTTGGATGGCTATTGAAATAAAGTTTTCTAAACTTTGTATCTTTTGTAACTTAGATGAGCATCTCTATGCACAACTAAGCAAGTGAGCTTTGTTGATCTTATTTGTGATGAGTAAGATTAAGTTATCTCTTGTACTGAACACTCGTATCACTCTTTTTGACGTGAAGGACTAGAAAATCCTAAGAGAAAGGCATAAATAACCATCTCACCACTGTTGCCCGCCAATCATGAAATGACATCTATATGCTTCAGCGTAGCCAAAGTGCAATGTCAATGACATTCGTGTGCTTCGGCATAGCAAAATTGGAATGTCAAATGCTTAACATAATTAGGTATTTCTTTTCTATCTCTTATATGCCCATGCATGATTCGCTTAAAAAAAAAAAATATGCAATGAAAATAAAAAGCAAAAAGAATAAAAATACTTTATATATAATTACAAGCGTGTATTCTAGGAGATGTGGGAGTTATAGGATGTATCTCGAAGGTGATAGTCCCCATCAAACAGTTATGATTGTATGTGAGTTAAAGTGATTTTCTAATATCTCAAATCGTCATAACATGTATACACTTATGCAATTTTGCGATATTTTTCACACACAACATGCAATATTCTTTGCTACTTTTGATACATGTGCAGGTACAATGTGATTTAGCCAATAAATTCTAGGTTTATGCATCACTAGATTTTCGTTGCAACAAATTCCATATATTGCAATGATTTACTTTGAAAATCTCATTGCAATAGGTTATTTTTTTTTTATTAAAAAAAATAATAGGTTTATACAACACTAGATTTCATTGCAATAAATTCCATATATTACAACAATTTACTTTGCAATGATTTACTTTGAAATTGTCTGATATCATGCACACAAGTCTGAAAGAAATATTAATATTCTTTTTGTAGAGATTCTGTCATGGATGATGTCGTGGATGATGTCATTATTTCACGTCCTTTCAAGTGTGATCCTTGCAAACTTAGTGTTTGGTGTCACTATTGCGATACTACATTTGTTATCACATCTTGCATTCATCTGGTTGTTACATTGATGATCTATGTGTCATACCGATATCAACATATTAGGGTCAGTGTTGACCCTTAAATCTCAGAGGAGATTCGTACGATTGTGTTTCACGATGTGTCTCGTATTTGTCTTTATAACTTTGTTGAAGAAGATTAGTTAGCGAGCCTTCCACCATGCAAGTACGTGTTCCACCTCATTTGCATTGCACCCTACTTGGCTCTAGCCTCTACAGGCCCCAATTGTCGAGGCTTCATTTCAGTTGGAGACGATTGAGTGTAACTTCCAGATGATGGGACAAGGATGCTCAGTTTTTTATTTTTTTTTTCAACACTAGATTTGTTTTTGCAATAAATTCCATATTGCTATAATTTATTTCAAATATCATGTTGCAATAGGTTATTTTTTTTATTTAAAAAAAATTGTAGGTTTATGCAACACTAGATTTTTGTTGCAGTAAATTCCATATATTGCAACGATTTAATTTGAAAATCTCATTGCAATAGATTATTTTTTTATTAATAAATATTTATAGGTTTAAGCAACACTGGATTTTCGTTGCAATAAATTATATATATTGCAATGATTTACTTTGAAAATCTTGTTGCAATAGGTTATTTTTTTGTTAAAAGAAAGTAATAGGTTTATGCAATACTAAATTTTCGTTGCAACAAATTCCATATATTGCAACGATTTATATATTGCAATGATTTACTTTGAAAATCTCATTGCAATATGTTATTTTTTTATTAAAAAAAGCAATAGGTTTATACAACACTAAATTTTCATTGTAATAATTTCCATATATTGCAACAATTTACTTTGCAATGATTTACTTTGAAATTGTCCCATATCACGTACACAAGTCTGAAAAAAATATTAATATTCTTTTTGTGGAGATTTTGGCATGGATGATGTCGTGGATGATGTCATTATTTCACGTCCTTTCAAGTGTGATCCTTGCATGCTTAGTGTTTGGCATCATTATTGCAATACTACATTTGTTATCACGACTTGTATTCATGTGCTCTTTACATTGATGATCTATGTGTCATATTGGTATCGACATATTAGGGTTGGTGTTGACCCTCACATTCCTAAGGGGATTCATATGATAGTGTTTCACGATGTGTCTCATGTTCCCTATAACATGGAGATGTGCCATATTTGTCTTTATGACTTTGTTGATGGAGATTAGTTGGTGAGTCTTCCACCATGTAGGCACGTGCTCCACTACATTTGCATTGCACCCTACTTGGCTATAGCCTCTACATGCCCCAATTGTCGAGGCGTCATTTCAGTTGGTAACGATTAAGTGTGACTTCCAAATGATGGGACAAGGAAGCTCAGTTTTTTTTTTTTTTTTTCAATACTAGATTTTTGTTGCAATAAATTCCATATATTGCTACAATTTACTTTGAAAATCTCGTTACAAGAGGTTATTTTTTTAATTAAAAAAAATTTAAAGGTTTATGCGACATTGGATTTTTGTTGCAATAAATTACATATATTGCAATAATTTACTTTGCAACGATTTACTTAGAAATTGTCTCATATCATGTACACAAGTTTGAAAGAAATATTAATATTCCTTTTGCAGAGATTCTGTCATGGATGATGTTATGGACGATGTCATTATTTCACGTCCTTTCAAGTGTGATCCTTGCATACATAGTGTTTGGCGTCTCTATTGCACTACTACATTTGTTATCATGGCTTGTATTCATTTGCTCGTTGCATTGATGATCTATGTGTCATATCGATATCGACATATTCGAGTTGGCGTTAACCGTCACATTCCTGTCGGGATTCGTACGATCGTGTTTCACGATGTGTCTCATGTTCCCTATATCATGGAGTTGTAGCCAAAATTTATCCTTAATAATTAATTAAAATAAAAATAAGAGATTAAATTTTATAAGGATATGCTGTTAAACCCAAGTTTCACACCCTTCAATCCCAATATGCCATATCATCTTATCACATATTGAAGAATAAGCATAACCACACCTAATTAGGTGTGGTAGGATGTATTAAGTTTTAAGTAAAAAGTTGACATGACAATCTTTTATTCGATGGTATAAAACTTGGATTCCCCTTCCTTACCAAATTCAAACTCTAAAAATAAAGGTACTAAATTTGTAAAAATTTAAAAATTTTCAAAAAAAAAAAATTAAAGCAATGTAAAAAAAATTTTTAAATGAATTTTCACAATTGATATAAAGCCAATAGAAAATAATAAACTATAAACAAGTATAAAGAAAATTTTGTTTAATAATCTTTCATATACAAGTATTTTAATCTAAAACAAAATTATTTTCAACATAAATTAAAAAATGACTCAATCACATGTAAAACCATGATTCTTGAATTACTAAGAAATTTAGCAAAAAATAAATGATTGAGAGATAGGTGGTATACTAAGAAATTTAGCAAATAATAAAAGATTAAGAGATAGATGATATAATAAAATGAAAAACTATTAATCTCTCCAAAGAAAAATAAACCTAATGTTGGAGCATTTTAATATTAAATAATTAAAATGAATAAATATTATAACATAAATATAAAGACGTGGGAGTGAATATGGAAGATGAGGAGTTAGTGAAAATGTTTAATCTCACATTGAAAAAGGAGGGAGACTATTTTATTCTTTTTAAATGTGGTAATTAATGGGCTAAAATGAATTGTCTTAGATATTGGGCTAGATACATGCACAAGGTGGAGGTGAAGAGTGGAGGTATCAAAATTAAAAATGAATCAACTTCTTAGATCCTCCTACTTGACAGCCCATTCAAAGTAATTACCATATCTGTTGGTAAGTAAATGACACGAATTAATACTCCATTTTAATTATGGACAATGAAGAGCCATTAACCCACTGAATGGACTATCCGTTTGGGCCTTTTTCATTCTTCAGAAACTCCTTATCTCACCATTAATTGAGTCACTCCAGCTCATTAGATTAATATCCAACAATTAATCTTGTAACACCCACTACATTAGAATAATAGACCTAATTAATCAAATTAATTTGGGAAGTAATTTCGTGAGGCCAATTGAGCCTATAAATAAACTCATTTATACACAATCCAAGTTATTGCAATATACAATATACACACAAAAAAATAGAGAGGTTATTATCAAAGAAGGGTGTTCTTCCTGGTGGAGCTTTGGGCTTGAACACTTTGTGCAAAAGTTGTTCTAGCCACACGACACTTGTTGGGCTATTATATCCTGGGGGAGACAAGTCAGAGAAGGTCTGCACCAGTTATAAAGTTTAGCCAACCAAGAGCTTGAATCTCCTTAAAGAGAGCGAGTGTTGCGCCTCAGTCCAAATATTGTTGTGTAATTTCTTTCTTTACATTAAAAATATAAAAAAGTATTATTCAGTTTCTCATTGTGTTATTTTCATTATTATTTTGTTTGTACCAACAATTTTAAGGGGATTCAAACACATAGAGCCTACACAAGATAAACCAAATGAGCCTGTTAGAGATCTTAACAAGCCCTTTTACTTTAAGGGAGCTCACTTCAAGAGGTGGAAAGGAAATGTCCTCTTCTACTTGAATCTTCTCAAAGTCTCCTACATCCTCACTGACAAGAATCCATCAAAAGTTCCTACCAATGAGATAAGTGAGGAAGAATATATTCTCCGTCAAGAAAAAATAGATAACTATACAAAAGATGAATATAATTATCACTCTTATCTATTGAATTGTTTTGCTGATCATTTCTATGATTATTATGATATAACTTACAATTCTGCTAAGAAAATTTGGAAAATTTTACAAAACAAGTATGATACCGAGAAGGCAGGTGCAAAGAAGTATGCTACTAGCAGATCTTTTTGTTACCAAATGGTGGATAGAAAATCGGTGGTGGATCAAGCATAAGACTTCCAATGATTGTGGTAAAATTGAGATCCGAAAGCATAAAGATTGCAGACAATTTGGTGGTAGCTGGCATAATTGATAAACGACCACAATCTTGGAGGGAGTTCCAAAAGACTTTGCGGCACAAATAGAAGGAGACATCCTTGGAGACTTTGATCACACGCATCCGTGTGGAGGAGGAGGCTAGAGGACAAGATGCACTCATCACACAAGAGAGCAATGGTAATTCCACTACAAAGGTAAACCTTATTTCAGCCAATAATAACATGCCCAAAAATCATTTTCATAGAAATGGTCAATTAAAGCCTGAAAAGAGAGCCTTTAAAAATAATAATAGACCTCAAGGAAGGGGAAACCCGAATAAAAATTACAATAAGAACCAAGGACTCCCTTCACAAGATCAATTTAATAGATCTTGTTTTGTTTATGGCAAGAGTGGGCATATTACTCAATTTTGCAAATGTCAGAAACGTGAATCTATCCCATAGGCTAACAGAACCGAAGAGCCTTTAGTGGCTATGATTACAGACATCAATATGGTGCAATATGTTGAAGGGTGGTAGGCAGATTCTGGTGCTAATAGGCATGTTTGCTATGACAAAAATTAGTTCAAATTATACACTCCTTTTGAAGAATAAAAAACTGTTATGCTTGGTGACTCTAGAAAAACCAAGGTTCTTGAAGTGGTGAGGTTGAATTGAAATTCACTTCTAGACGCGTGCTAACATTGAAAGATGTTCCTTACACTCCGTCTATGAGGAAGAATTTGATGTCAAGTTTTTTGCTTAACAAGGTTGGCTTTAAGCAAACTATGGAATCTGATAATTATGTAATCACTAAAAAGGGATTATTTGTGGGCAAGGGTTATGCTTCTGATGGAATGTTTAAATTGAATGTTGAGAATAATAAAGGATCTACTAGTTCAGTTTATATGCTCTCTTCTATTAATTTTTGGCATGCTCATTTGTGTCATATAAATAGTAGATATGTGGGAATTATGAGTAGTTTAAGATTAATTCCAAGACTGTCAAAAGATTTTGAAAAATGTGAAACTTGTAGTCAAGCTAAGATTGCAAAAAAACTCATAAAAATGTTGTAAGAAATACCGAATTACTTGAGTTAATTCACTCTGATTTATGTGAATTTGAGGGAATCTTAACTCGTGGAAGAAATAGATATATTATCACTTTTATTGATGATTTCTCAAAATATACAACTATTTATTTGTTGAAAAGGAAAAGTGATGCTTTTGAAAATTTTCAAGATTTTTTAAAAGAAATTGAAAATCAATTCGGTAGAAAAATAAAAATAATAAGAAGTGATAGAGGCCGTGAGTATGAATCAAGTACATTCAACTCATTTGTTCAGTCTTTGGGAATTATCCATAAAACTACTGCACCATATTCACCTGCTTCTAATGGTGTGGCTAAAAGAAAAAATAGAACTTTAATTGAGTTAACAAATGCCATGTTAATTGAATCTGGTGCACCTTTACATTTTTGGGGTGAAGCTATTTTAACTACATGTCATGTTTTGAATAGGGTGCCATATAAAAGTCACACACCACACCTTTTGAGATGTGGAAAGGACATAAGCCAAATTTGGGATATTTGAGAGTATGGGGTTGTCTTGCTTATGTAAGGCTTACTAACCCTAAAATGCCTAAATTAGGTATAAGAGCTACTACCTATGCTTTTCTTGGTTATGCGATTAAAAGTGTAGCCTATAGATTTTTTGATCTTGAAAACAAAATAATTTTTGAATCTGGTGATGCAATTTTTCATGAAGAAAATCTTCCTTTTAAATTGAAAATTAGTGGGGGTAAAGAAAATATTTTGTCACAGCCTAGTTCTTCTACTTCACATTTACAAAATCAAGAAAATTTTGAAATGGAACCTAGAAGGAGTAAAAGAGCTAGAGTTGAAAACAATTTTGGTCCTGATTATTATGTTTTTAACATTGAGGAAAATCCCCAAAATTTAAAAGAGGCTTTAACATCACTTGATGCTATATTTTAGAAAGATGCTGTAAATGATGATATGGAATCTCTAATTTCTAATAGAACTTGGAAACTAGTAGATCTTCCACCGGGTTGTAAGACCATAGGTTGTAAATGAGTCCTTAGAAAAAATTTGAAACCGGATGGATGAATAGATAAGTTTAAAGCTAGACTTGTTGTAAAAGGCTTTAAACAAAAAGCTGATCTTGATTTCTTTGATACTTTTTCTCCAGTAATAAGAATTACATCTATTAGGTTGTTAATTACTATTGCTGCAATTTTTTATTTGAAAATTCATGAAATGGATGTAAAAATTGCTTTTCTAAATGGGGACCTAGAGGAAGAGATTTATATGGATAAACTTGAAGGCTTTGTAGAGCCTGGACAAGAAAGTAAGGTATGTAAGCTAACTAAATCCCTATATGGCTTTAAAAAAGCACCTAAGCAGTGGCATGAAAAGTTTGATTCCTATGTGATTGAGAATGGCTATAAATCAAATGAATGTGATAAATGTATTTATTCTAAATCATGGAATAATTTACATGTTATTATTAGCCTCTATGTGGATGATATGTTGATTTTTGGCTCAAATATGCATGCTATAAATGAGACAAAAAATATGCTTAAAAGCCATTTTGATATGAAAGATCTTGGTGAGGCTAATTTTATTTTGGGCATGAAAATTTCAAAAGCATGTGATGGAATATATCTTGATCAATCACATTATGTTGAGAAAATATAATTTTCATGATCACAAAAGTGTAGCTACTCCTTTTGATTCTAGTGTTCATTTATTTCTTGTGAATAATGATGATGAGATTTTTAATCAAAAGGATTATGCTAGTATCATTGGTAGTTTACGTTATGCTACTGATTGTACCAAACCTGACATTGCATATGCAGTAGGAGTGCTTAGCAGATTTACTAGCAAGCCTAGTAAAGATCATTGGCTAGCTATTGAGCAAGTTATGAGATATTTAATTAGTATCCAAAGCTATGGCTTATTTTATAAAAAGTACTCTGCTGTGATTAAAGGTTTTAGTGATGTCGATTGGAATACTTTGTCAAGTGATTCTCTCTCTACCACTGGTTATATTTCTACCTTAGGTAGTAGTGCTATTTGTTGGAAATCTAAAAAGCAAACAATAATTGCTAATTCAACAATGGAAGCTAAATTAATAGCATTAGCTTCAACTAGTGAAGAGGCAAATTGGCTTAGAGATTTGTTATATGAAATTCCACTTTGGGAAAAGCCAATTCCACCTATATTAATTCATTATGATAGTACTGTAGCAATTGGTAGAGTTAAAAACCATTACTACAACGGTAAATCCAAACCTATAAGAAGAAAGCACAGTACCATGCTATCTTATTTGAGTAATGGCATCATAACTGTGGATTATATTAAATCTAATGATAATTTTGTAGATCCATTTACCAAGGCCTTGGAAAAGGACAGAGTCTAGAATACATCAACGGGGATGAAACTAAAGTCCATAGAATTATGAACCATGTATGAGGATACCCAACCCAAGGACCAGAGATCCTGAGAATTAGGTTCAATGGGAAAAACGAATCATATGATGGTCGTAAGAAATGCACTATTTATTTTGTAAATAATTTTTTTTTTAATTGTTCATCCCTATGATGTAAGTGCATTTATCCTATAATGTGGAGAGGTTGAGTAAAAAACTCTTAATGAAATTTGTAGCTCATATGAGTGGAGTATCAAAATTACAGGAGCACCATTGACAAAATTTCACCTATGTGAGTGTGGGGGTGGGGCCGCTCCCTATGAGATTTGGACTTAATCTCAAATACACTCATGAAACCAAGATCAACACACGGCTGTAAAGTGCTAGTTATAAAAGCTCATGTCTTGGGTTATTATGTGTAAGTAGTGACACTTAATTTCCATAAAGTAGTCTGAGTTCAAGTTGAAGACCACTACAACTCTGGAGTTGAGATCGCTATTTTACTAAGTGAAGGTTCAATGCAGAGCACACCTTCATGATGCATAGTGACCCGTCTTTGCCTGGTAATCTCTCTTTAACTAAAAAATTTAATATTAAAATGAGTGGGGGATTGTTGGAGTATTTTAATATTAAATAATTAAAATAAATAAATGTTATAACATAAATGTAGAGATGTGGGAGTGAATATGGAAGATGAGGAGTTAGTGAAAATGTTTAATCCCACATTGAAAAAAAAAAAAGACTATTTTATTCTTTTTAATTGTAGTGATTAATGGGCTAAAATAAATTGTTTCAAATATTGTGCTAGATACGTGAGCAAGAGGGAGGTGAAGAGTGGTTAGAGAAGGTCTGCACTGGTTACAAAGTTTAACCAATTAAGAGCTTGAATTTCCTTAAAGAGAGCGAGTGTCACGTCTCAATCTAAATAGTTTTCTCGTTGTATTATTTCTATTATTATTGTATTTGCACCAACACCTACTAAGAAAATCAAAGACACAACAAAGACAACTACCTAAGTGGTAATAAGTAAACTTGCAAAATTATTTTTTTATTCACCAATAATAATTTATCACTTATGATTTGTTATGAAAGTTTAGTAAAATAAATATAAAATAGGCCGGGCTGTACAGAGCAATATTTAACTTCAAACGTTTAACTTTGTTCCTGTTCCTAATATGAATAGGACAATGATACTAGTAATAAACATAAACCTTGTATTTCGAATTTTTAAGGATAAACCTTGGACGTCATAGCTTACGTAGAAAAGCAGCTCCATATAGAACGGTGAGTCAAATTTATATTTTGAATTTTCATAGGAACTACCCTCTGACGTCACTGCCTACGTAGAAAAGCTAGCTATGACAAATAATATCAAACATTTATGCAACTATAAATACATATAAGCTCTTACCTTACCCTAATTACAGCCTTACACCAAGAGCAAAATCATAAAACGTTAATTTATTGTCAAGGGACATTGTGCGCATTAAACAGACTCTACGTACGTTCATAACAAATGGCAGACCCAACCACGAATGCTGGGACAAAGAGGTAATTTGCTCATCATACTTTCTGATCATCATACTTGGAGTTTGTATTTTACATATATATCATGTGAAAGAGTTTAGACATCATACTTGGAGTTTGTATTTTACATATATATCATTGTTTTTGTATTTATTACGAACTTTTTCGTGAAGGATTGCACTTGTAACGGGGGCCAATAGAGGGATAGGATTTGAAATATCTAAACAACTAGCGTCAAACGGTGTCAAAGTGATATTAACTGCTAGAGATGTGAAGAGGGGCAATGAAGCTGTAGAAAAACTCAATGCCGCTGGATACTCTGATGTGATTTTTCATCAACTAGACTTGGACGACTCGGCTAGCATTTCTACTTTGGCGGATTTCATCACAAACCAATTTGGGAAGCTTGACATATTGGTAAATGCAACGTATATAAAAAATTTAATCAAAATGTTTATTAATTATATTATTGATGTGTCATCAAAACCCAATTTTTGTATTAAAATTGTTAATAATTTTACTATTCTCCCATTGTGGAATTATATGCTAAATTTTTAATACAATCATTATATCTTGATATTAAGAAAGAAACTAAAGTATCAATTGATGAGTCTATATATGAAAGTGATTTATTTTGAGTTTTTGAATTATAGATGAGAATAATCAAAATATGAATATCCAATGAGCTCATACTTCGAACAAAGATAAATATCTCTCTCTCTCTCTCTCTTGAATATTTTAATACAATGCATTGTAAAATGTAAAATGAGATGTAGGATACATTGTAAACTAGTTATATAAAATAAATAAAATAACTTTTTGGTGAGCTTTTTCTTTTTTTCATAACCAGGTGTGAATCAGTGGAGTCAATACCGTACCGTTCCGGCCGATATAGCCGGAATTTTTCGTACTGGCACCTTGACCGGAACAAAAACGTGGCTATTTCGTACCGCTTTTTGTACCGGAGCTTACCGGGTTGTACCTGAAAAACCGGGCAAAAAATCAGATACCGGCCGAAAAAAGGATACCGGACGGTAAAAGAAAAACAAGAAAAATGGAAGTGATTAACGGTAAAGGAAAATACCAAATAACCCATAATACTGCCATCACCAGCACTGTTCCGAAAGTGACCACCCATTCTTCTTCTTCTTCACGCCCATCCCTCCATCCGTCTGCATCTCTTAGTTTTTAAGTTTTTCTTTCTAAAGCTTTAGTTGATTGTTTAGCTGTGAGTCTTGTGACTTTTAATAGTAAAAAACTAAAATGAGAGTAGGTTTGGTTTTGTTTTGTGGCAGTGTGCCCCCTGACACACCCACCCACGTGAATTGTTACAAACTTTTGAGATTTCAAAAGTTGATTTCTTTTTAAACGGCATTTTAACTTTTAACTTATTATTATTATTATTATTAAAAAAGTAGGAACATCAATTCCCTATTATTTTTAATATTATCTAGTTGAAATTTTAACTAAAGATTAACATATTAAATGACATAAAGATTTATAAATTTAAACTTTTTAATAAATAATATAAATTTTGGTTATATATATATAAAATAGCGGTAAACCCGAAACGGTACACCGGTATTGACCGGTACCCGAAATATATCGTACCGGTGGCCAAACCGGTACAGCCTCTGGTACGGTATTGACTTCCTTGGTGTGAATATTATTAGAAAATGAGAATAATTCTGTTTTTCAACCTCTTCTTTCAACTTTACAGTATTAAAGAAAATTAGTCTTATTTTTTTGTTTTTGTTTAATTTTTTTTTTTCTCTTTTTTAATTGCCAAGTTAGATGAACATGTGTTGTCACTAGATTGGGAAAAAATTTAAAATACAAATGAAATCTTGTTCCTTTCCCCAATTTTGGTAGCTCTAACTTTGACATTACTTCCAAATCGCAGGTAAATAATGCTGGGGTTAATGGAGCCATGGTCAGCGAGGAATTGTGGAAACTTGATGTTACAGAAGTATGTCTTTCAATATTATATTATCTTTGCTTGTCACAAATTAAAGACATAAATAATAAATTTTAAATACTATAGGCTTATGTTTTTATTATGTCCTCTATCCTTACAAAATTTCAAGAAAATCAAAGATCAATAGTTATGTTATCATTCAATATTCATAAAAAATAAATTTATTTATCAAATAATAAATAAAATCTGATTTGAACAAAATTTGATATACATGTTAAGAACTTTAAAAAAAATGCAATTCAATAGTTAGATTTTTAAAATTCATATTCTATGTTTAAATTTCAAATTTTTGTGGTATAAAATTATATATAAAAAATAAGTTTATTGATTAAATAGTAAATAAAATTCGATTTGAATGAAATTTAACATGCATTTTACGAATATAAAGAAAACACAATCTAATTGTTTAGATTTTCAAAATTCATATCCAATAAAATGATATATAAGAAGTTTGAAAGATTTTTCTTCGAACTAGATTGGAAAGAAACTTTATTAATATAATAATCATTTTTTTTTCTTTCATAGAGGGTACATTTCACAACCAAAATTTTATTTATCATCTGTATGAGTAAAGTGTAGCTTTTTTATTTGTTGGGGGGGGGGGGGGGGGGGGGTAATACATGATACCATATCATATAAAATTTTGAATGCCTCAACATATTACAAACACTTTCATACATTTAATATTTAATTCGAACCATAAAAGAAATCATTTTCAAATGAAGATGATCCTCGAACCCTAAAAAAAAAAAAAAAATAGTCTATTTTCTAGAAAACAAAATCATAGAGAGAGAGAGAGAGAGAGAGAGAGATGTTAAACTTTTTATACATGAGTGCAATATCATTTACCATCGCTTATGATAATGCAGATTCTTCTAGGTGCAAATGCCAGATCTCTAAAGGAGCTTGTAAACCAGACTTATGAAACAGCAAAGAATTGTCTAAGAACAAACTATTATGGGATCAAGCAACTGAGCAAAGCACTTATTCCGCTTATTTAATTATCCAATTCAGGGAGAATAGTAAATGTCTCTTCCATCTTTGGACAATTAAAGGTAAAAATTCGAAAACTCATCTTATTAAACCATTTATAGCAGCTGCATTTGGTCAAGATCATTTTTGGTAAATACAGAGCTCAAGTTTATTAAACTCGTCTTATCTATGTGTGGCATGAATGTTTTGTGGCTGTGACGATTGAATAGACCATGCAATATCCATTTGGTGGTAGGAAATTGCTAGGGCAGATTATCAAGAAATTGAAATTTTAATTTTGTGTTTTTATTTCAGTTTATTTCAAATGAGAATGCAAGGAAGGAACTAGAAGATATTGATGGCCTCATAGAAGAGAAAGTGGACAAGGTGGTAGATGGATTTCTAGAAGATGCCAAGGAGAATTTGATAGAAACCAATGGTTGGCCTGCTAATTTTTCTGCTTACATTGTCTCCAAGGCAGCTCTTAATGCTTATACTAGGATTTTGGCAAGGAAGTATCCCAAAATTGCAATCAACTCAGTCCATCCTGGGTATGTTAGCACAGACATTAACCATAATACTGGAGTTTTGACTACTGAAGAAGGTGCAGAAGGCCCTGTTACGTTGGCTCTGATGCCCGAAGGCGGGCCCTCTGGCCTCTTCTTTGATAAAACTGAAGTGTCTACGTTTTGAACAACAACATAATGTTTTTTTATTTTTTATTTATTTATTTATTTATTTTGGTTAGAACGTAATGTTTGTGCTTCCAAGTCACCTATGTAATAACTAATGAGGATATAACACGTGGGAATTATGATGGGATATGACAAGGAATATAAAAAACTAAATCACATGGTATTCCATCACTGGCTTATTCTTTGGGGGACTAGGTATATTTGTCACAAGAAATACTTTCTCTGAGTCTATGTGTGAGAGAGAGAGAATAAAGCTATCATCTTTATATCAGACGTTGTGGAAGGCCATTCAAATATTGCAGTTGTTTTATTTTTCTATAAATGATCCTTAAGTTTTTTTTTTCCATGTTAGATGTAATGTCCTGAATTGCATGCATTTGTGTAATTTTTTTATTGTGAACTGTAAAGACATATTGAGGGATGTGTGTTAAGTTCCATATAGATTGTCTACAAGATCGACTTGGGATATATAATTAATTGTTAGGGTTTTAGGCCCGATTGTCACAATATTAACAAATTCTTAACCAAGTAATTAATTTGCTTTAGATCTAAATTGAATAACATCACGCAAACATGAATCATGTAAAATACCAAACTGATGACATAAGAAAACCAATGAAACAAACTATTTCACAGTAAAAACTTATGAGGATTTAACTATCAAAGTTCTCAAGGAAAAAAATCCACTAGAATTGAGGAGAAGTTTGTATGCAGTACTTACTGATCACCACACCTATCCAATGACTCTTTTATTCTAATTTTTTGCACACATATTCCTAGTTCATGACTCCAAGATCCATTCTCAAAGATTTGTCCAGTAACGGTAGTCAATTGGGTTTCATCAACTTCACTTGATCACCGAATCTTTGTATGCACTTAGGCTCTAGCTGATGCTTCAAGAGGACTTGGAAAATTTCAGTTTTGTGTACAAAACATTGCCCTCTTGATTGTAATTGTATTTTAATTTTAAATATATGAAAATTGATACATGTTAGTCAAGTCAAGTGTGACTTATTAATCAAATAGGTTAACATGTCGTGTCAGGTACCTATTTAATAAATACGTCGTGCTAGGGTCAAGGATTCTTGACACATTTACTAAACAAACGGGTTCAGATCAACCCATATAACCGAATACTCATGGCTTGACATGACACGGTTGACACATGAACAAGAATTGCCATGCTTAGCTCTAGGACTTGTATTTATAATGTACTTGAGTTACACAAAACCCTAGATCTGACGACTGAGAAGAACTGCTGAAAAACCAATTTGCACAAATCTTGATCAGTTGAGATGTGCAGTTCGACCAGTCAAGTTAAGTGGATTTTGAATTGTTGAGTTGCAGTCAAAATGCAGTTCTATAGGAGTCTATTTTCTACAATCTTGAGTCTTCTAGTGCTTGATTCTTTTGGAGGGGGCTAAGGTTATAGTAAAGGAAAAATCCTAGAACGTTTTTCATCTTTTGTTTTATTTTTTTTTTAGATTTTTAGCATTGTTTTTATGGATTTCTTTTGCATAACTATGTGTGGCTAAATCAGTAAATCTCTAGCTCGAGTTAGAGGTGAAACCTAATATTTTTATCATGTGTTCTTGGGATTATGTACGTGCTTTCTATGGATTGATGATTGAATTTTGAGATTGATTTACTATTTGGAATCATTGCATGTTGATATGTTTTTAAGATTTAATAAAATTTTTATTTATATCAAATACTTGAACTCCCTGATTTGTTATGATTTGAAAATATATTGAATGCTTAATCTCCCCTGTAACATGTCAATTGAATGTTTTGCTCAATCACTCATATTCAATCCACTTTATACTTTGTTTGAGTACTTTATTGTTTTATCTTCCGATTAGGCGAGTTGGCTCTCTACCTTAGTTGAGTTAAAAATAATCCAAGTTCATGTGATAAAATATTAGGTGGATCCTTGAATCCCTAGTGTTTTATCTCCATTAATTTCTCTTAGATTTATTTTGCTATTTGCAATTATAGCTTCAATATTATCTTGCTTCATCATTAGGGTGGAAAAACAAACAAACAACTGTTTTTATTTACTACTTAATAATAGAGGTTTTTACATCAGTGCCAATAATTCCTTGTAAATAGACCTCGGACTCACCGAGATATTATTTCTTGTGAAAAAAATGCACTTGAGTTTGCATTATTTTAATCACAACAATACAACAGAGGCAGCTACCTTAGTGGTTAACATACTTAGCATTTCTTTCAAAAGGGTAAGGGATCTTGATTTCAAACCTTCGCATTTCCTTTGTAAAGTTTTCCTCAGAAATGGCATCTCTTGAATGGACCAAACTGCTACTGGTTCAACAATTTGTTGGTTCAACCAGCGATTCGAAAGGTTCTAGACCGTTAAATAAAATGGTTGGTTTTCGTAACTAAAATCCCTGACTTTTCTCATAAATGGCATCTCTTGAACGAACCGAACCACGATTGGTTCAGCAATTTGCCAGTTCAACTAAAGATTCAAAAGATTCTAGTCCATTATTTAAAACGGTTAATTTCTAATCTAAACTCTGATTCATAGCTAACTCGGTCAAACCAAGTGATCTGATCTGGTTTTGAAAACCATATTGCAAAATGCAAACATAGATCTTTCCAATGGTATATGATTTTCTAACTAATAATTCTAGAAATAATTTCGAAATTGACCCAGCAAAGTTGATTTCAACTTCTTTGCAAGACGTAAGAAGAACTACGTAGAGGGGTTGCTAGATGCAAACGGGGTGTGGCAGGATGATGAAAACAAAATGGAGGAGATAGTAGTGGACTATTATAGCAGCTTGTTTACATCAAGAAACCCGACAGAGTTTGATGAGATTCTGAATGCAGTGCAGCCGAAGGTATCAACCTGAATGAACCAAGATCTAATCTGAAGCTTCAATGAGAGTGAATTCAGATTGGCTTTGAAGCAAATGTACCTGTTGAAGGCACTTGGTCTGGATGGCATGCTTCCTCTATTTTTTCAAATTTTTGGAGCCTTAGTGTAGCAGTGGTCACCAAAACAGTATAGGATTTCCTCAACCATGGTATTTCTCCTCCTAACTTTAATGAGACTTATATTGTGCTTATTCCAAAAGTAAAAGAGCCTAAAAAAATAACAGTTCAAAGCCTATCAATCTGTGTAATGTAGTCTATAAGATTGCTTCCAAAGCTATTGAAAATAGGCTTAAAAAGGTTCTACCATTTATTATTAGTGAAACCCAAAATGCATTTGTGCATGGTAAGTTAATCACTAATAATATGCTAATTGCTTTTGAGACTATACACCATATTAGTTAGAAAAAATGTGGAAAAGTGGGAGAAATGGCTTTTAAACTTGATATGAGTAAGGCGAACGATAAGGTGGAATGGATGTGTCTAAAGAAAATAATGGAAAAATTGGGCTTTGTAGAGAGGTGGATACAGTTGATTATGCAGTGTGTGTCTTCTGTAACTTATACCATAAAGATAAATGGGGTTCCTAAAGGGAAAATTATTCCATCAAGTTTAGGAGCCATCAAGGTGACCCTTTATCTCCTTGCCTCTTTTCTTTTATGTGCAAAAGGCTTATCAACTCTAATCAAAGCAACGGTTAACAATGGTTAGATGAAGGGACTAGCTGTATGTCGCAATGGTCCAAAACTATCTCACTCATCTTTTGCAAATGACAACCTAATTTTCTGCAAAGCATCCATAGAAGAATGTGATACACTACAATAATGAATCTTGGATGTATATGAGAACACTTCAAGTCAAGAGTTGAATCAGGCAAAGACATCCTTGTTTTTTAGTAAGAACACATCCAAGGAGATCCAAGAGGAGATAAAAGGAAAATTTGGTGCGTAAGTGATCAAACAACATGAAAAATATCTTGGCTTGCCCTCACTTGTGGGGCGTAATAAAAGGAATACCTTCAATGATATTAAGGAGAAGTTTGGCAAAAAGTTAGTAGGGTGGAAAGATAAAATGTTGTCCAAAGCTAGAAAGGAGATCCTGATTAAAGCAGTGGCTCAAACTATTTCGACATACACCATGAGTTGCTACAAACTACCAGATTTTCTTTGTGAGGAGTTAACAAGCATGGTCAAAAACTTCTAGTGGGGACAAAAGAAAGAAGAAAAGAAAAATGTCTGGCTTAGTTGGGAGAAAATGTGCAAGCCAAAATCATGTGGAGGTATGGGTTTTAAAAATTTTAAATTTTTTAATCTAGCTCTTCTAGCAAAACAGAGATGGAGGCTTCAAATGGGCCAAAATTCATTGGTGTATAGGGTTCTTAAGGCCAAATGTTTTCCAAAAATTGATTTTGTGAATGCTTCACTCGGAAACAACCCTTTCTTTACTTGGCATAGTGTCATGGCAGCCCAACATTTGGTTAGAAAGGGTCCTAGATGGAGGGTTAACAATGGAGAAAGTATCAGAGTATGGGGGGAGAAATGGCTGCCAACATCCTCCACATACACAGCGATTTCTCCAAGGTTATTTTTGCAAGCCGACACAAGAGTGAGCGAGCTCATCGAAGAATCCACCGCTAGTTGGAAGACCTCTATTGTTGATGCTCTGTTTTTATCCCATGAAGCACAGACAATAAAAAGCATTCCATTAAGCTCTCGCCTACCAGCTGACAGGTTAGTATGGACCGAGACATTGAATGGTTTGTTCTCTGTGAGCAGCTGTTACAAGTTGGCATCCTATAGGAGAATTAGAGTGAGGGTTCGGAGAGTAACCACATTCGTCGAATTCTGGAGGAAGCTTTGGCACTTACCGATTCCACACAAAATTCGTCATTTCGGGTGGCGAGCTTGTCATGAAGTCTTACCAACGAAAGTGAACTTGAAGAAGTCGGAATCTGCAGGGCACATTTTATGGAGCTGTTCGACAGCTCAGGAAGCTTGGGGTCACTCTAAAATGGCGAGAAGCTAGAACTTGGAAGGATACCGTACATTCCAGGACCTGATGTGGATTCTAATGATGGTCGATGCAGTAGATGATGAACAAGCAGTGAAGGTTGTGACAATTGCTTGGGTGTTGTGGCATAATCGTAACATGGTGAGACAAGTTGGGGAGAAGAAGAATGGGAATTCTCTGGTGCAGTGGGCCCTTAACTATATTATGGAGCACAATGAAGCAATAGCTGATACTAGGGAGTCAACACAGGTGGCTGAGCTAGCTGTTCCATGGCGTCCTCCTCAAGCGACTTGGTATAAGTTAATGTCAATGGTGTAGTATTCTCAGCACAGAGAGCAGTAGGGATCAGTGTGCTCATTAGAGACGATAAGGGAAGGGTTGAAACAGTGGAATTTTATTTCCATTTAACAATAAATATAAAAAAATTTAGATAGTTGTCACGTTTCAAAACAATGTTGAAAAGTAGTGTCTCGAGTGTCTAAAATTCAAACAATGTTGAAAAGTAGTGTCTCGAGTGTCTAAAATTCGAGTTCCATGATAAAACTTGAGTTTTTAAGTCTGGCTTTGTAAGCGGATTGGTCCAAAAAATTCAAGTAAAAATCGAGTTTTAAAGACTCGAGTTCCGAAAAACGTCGCTATAGGGACTTAAAAACGTCACTATATGGCTTAAAAATGGAGTTAAAAAAAATTTAGCAGAAAAATGCTGCTATAGGGCTATAAAATGTCACTATAGGACTTAAAAACGCCACTATAGGGCTCCCTGAACCTGGTATTAACACTAACGAAAAAATTTTGAAGGAAAACGCCACTATAGGGCTTTAAAACATCGCTATAGGACTTAAAAACGCCACTATATGGGCGATAAAACTAAAATTTTTTTTGCATGGAACTCGAGTTTCTAAAACTCAAGATGTCTAATTTCCCTTATAGTTTCAAACATTACCTAACTAACTATATACAAAGCCTTTGCACAGCTATTCTGCACATTCTCCCTGAAACAGCGCTATGTAAGAAGATTATGGCACCAATGGGAGCTGTTGAGGCGGAGGTTAAAGAGCTTTTATAGCTGAGTTGCTGCTTGCTAAAGACGCGTCAAAGACTTGGTTGTAGAGGGTGATTCTGTGATGGTTCTCAACTCTCTCAGTGGAAAGTCTACACGGCTACACCCCCATCATAGGTAGAAACAGTGGTATTGGGAATGCAGGAAATGGCCAAGGATTTCAGGCGGATCGTGTTCTCCCATGTTAGAAGACAGGGCAATAAACCTGTAGATTTACGAGCTAAACATGAATATGGCATTAGCAACTATCTTGTATGGAGTAAAGAGTATCCTTGCTTTATCGAGCCAGCTTTAACTCATGATGTAATCTCTAGTTCTCATATGCAATAAAATGTCGGTTTTCACATTTAAAAAAAATAAAATAAAAATGCAGTGTGCTTGAATTATCAAGGATCAATGTGATTAATACTCGAAAGTCAGAATGAGTAGTGCAACCAACAAGTGGTGACTGGCATTGGCGATAGAGAGAAAATGAGCGTTTTTTTCTTTTGTCCAAGACGTCAATAAGATACTGTCAAAGCTTACACAAACATAACAAACCCCTTATTTAGTAAGGAAATGAGAGAGAAGAAAGTCTTGATAATAAATCCCACATTCTGTGCCTTTTTGCTTTCAATTACTTTTTTACTTGGGAACAAAATACATACCAAAAAAAAAAAGGTTACCTTCCAAGCCAATTTTTCTTTTGGTCATTTAGGAAATTGCACAAGGCGCCGAATTGCAAGAAAATTTGTTAATTTTAGTTAGGCGAAAATCACATTTTTATTTCTACATTTTCACATTATTCCTACTTTGATCCCTATTTTTTTTTTTTTCCACTGCATTTAGTCCTTATCCTAAAAAACGCCTCTTGTTTTAGTCCTTGCCGTTACATCAGAAACGAAAAATGCACACGTAGCAAATAGATGGCACTGTTGGCTGATGTGGCCATTAAAATAATAAAAAAAATATATTATTTGGCATTAAAAAATTTTAAAAATTAATTTATTAATTTTAACTAAATAAAAAAAAAATCAAAACAAAAATCAAAATAAAAATTTATATGAATTAAGATCTAAAAGCATCTTAAACAAGAACACCAATAACACAAACCCAGATATATGAACACAAGATTAAAATTCAAAAATCACAAACCCAGAAAATAACACCACCACCACACGCACCTCAGCAACCACCTACAACAACAACAAAAAAAACTCACCCAAGCACTAATCTGGCCACCAAAACACCAACCCACAGCCACCTAAACACCAAACCACGATTGATCTGGCCACCCAAACACAGATCCGGCCAACCCAAACACCAACCCACAACCACCCAAACACCAAACCACCATTTCCGGCCACCCAAACACAGATCCAGCCAACCCAAACACCAATCCAGCCACCTAAACACTAACCCACAGCCACCCAAACACCAAACCACCATTTCCGGCCACCCAAACACAGATCCGACCAACCCAAACACCAACCCAGCCACCGAAACTCCAACCCACAGCCACCTAAACACCAAACCACGATTTCTGGCCACCCAAACACAAATCCGACCAACCCAAATATTACCAACCCAAACACGGCCAACATAATAACAGATCTGGACATCCTATGATAGATCCGACCCTGTGGGTTTGTCACTTGTGGAACCCAAGAGCTGAGAGGATGAGAGAGTGGGAGGAACTCTTGAGATTCAGAGTTTGGCTACCCAACCAAGACCCACGGCCATGCCACCAGTACACCACAACCATTGGACCACCCCACAACCTAGCAAAAACCCATGCCACAAAACCCACATCCCACCTAACCCACAGCCCACAACCTTCATGCCATCACTACCACAACCACAACCACGCCACCGTCGCACTGCCACCATCGAGACAGATTGGTAGCAAAAGAGAATAGAGAGAAGTGCGGTTGCATATCTGCAGTTGGGAAAGAGAGAGGGAGAAAGTGTGTGGCGTGCATGATTGAAGAGAGAGAGAGAGAGAGAGAGAGAGAGAGAGAGAGAGAGAGAGAGATTAAGCTCTACTGGGTTTGATATTTTGTTGCTTTTGCTTGTGGGTTCATGTGTTGTTTTAAATGCTTAGATCCCTGTTAATAGTTCAGGAAATATTGTTTTAAGCTTGGAATGTTGGTCTTGTTCTTATTTAATTCCTTGTTCATGTTCTGATGTGGATCTTATATTTAATTTTGTGATCTTATTTTTTGAGTTATTTGTGATTTTTGGTTTTCAATTTTGAAATCTTAAATCTGAGTTGATGTTCTTGGTGTTCTTGTTCAAGATGCTTTTAGATCTTAATTCATATAAATTTTTATTTTGATTTTTGTTTTGATTTTTTTTATTTAGTTAAAATTAATAAATAAATTTTTAAAATTTTTTAATGCCAAATAATATTTTTTTTATTATTATTTTAATGGCCACGTTAGCCAACAGTGCCATCTATTTGTCACGTGTGCATTTTCTGTCTCTAATGTAACGGCAGGGACTAAAACGAGAGGCGTTTTCTAGGATAGGGACTAAAAGCGGTGAAAAAAAAGGTTAGGGACCAAAGTAGGAATCGCGTGAAAATGTAGGGACGAAAATGTGGTTTTCGCCTTTTAGTTTTATAGTATTAAATTATAGTTATATAATTATTTAAAATAAAATATATTTCATATCCATTGACTCTTTGTTTTGTGTGAAAATTGTCAATGTTTGGCTAAAAAATGAAAGATACTTCATATACCCTTTTATCTCTATATAACTTAAAAAAGTATTTCCATCATTTCTCAAACATCTCTCTCTCTCTCTCTCTCTCTCTCTCTCTCTCTCTCTCTCTCTCTCTCTCTCTCTCTCTCTCTCTCTCTCTCTCTCTCTCTCTCTCTCTCTCAAACAAAGATGGAGTTATTCATTGGCATTGGGGGGCAATGGCCCCTCCAATTTTTTTTTTTTTTTTTTAAATACTACTATATATACGTACTAATTTTAGTGATTTGGTTCAATAAAATTACACTTGACCCCCCTCTTTAACAGTATCATTAATTCTTTTAAAGACCATAAAAAATTTATTGATCTAAAAATTAAAACAAAATTAACAAACTCAAAAAATTAGCACAACAACAAAAATTATGCAAAGCTAAAAAAAATTTAAACACAATCAACAAATTTGACCTAAAAAAAAAAACCCAGACAGATGCACACGTCAAAGACATACACACAAAAAATCCTAAGTGACTAAACAGCTAAATTGAGAGAAGAGAAAGTGAAAAACTACAGAGCGGGTTTCAACTATGAATATCATCAAAATTGATATTTGCAACAAAATTAAATATGAGTTTTTTTTTTTATGGATGTTAGAGCATCCACAACAAACCTTGGATAATAGAAAAAATGGTGAATTTTACACATTTAAGCCACAAAACTTCCCACATCAGTCCTTCTAAAACTGTGTATATTTGCACATATGCTACAATAACCGTGTAAATATACACAGTTACTGTAACTGTGTATTCTATTATTTTATGATTTTCACAATTTGGCTCTTTTTTTTTCTCTCTCTCTCTTCTTTGTCTGCACAACAAACTCAGAGTCTCAGACTTCTCCTCTCTCCTCCCTCATTTTCTTTTTCATCTGATACACATAAACACACCCACACAAACACATCCACATAGACAAATCAACACAAAGATACACAAACACACCCACATGGACAAACCAATAGAGAAAGAGAGAGAAATGGGTCTAGATGTTGTGGATTGGTGCTTGTGGGTTGATGGGAATGGGTTTTGATGCATGTGGATCAGTGCTGGTGATGTAGATTGGTTCTAGTGATGTAGATAGGTGCTTGTAGGTCGACGAAGATTGGTGCTTGTGGTGCTTTGTGGTGGAGAGATTGGTTCTTGTGGTGGAGAGTTGATCTGACTGTGAGAAAAAGAAGAAAAAAGAAGAAGAAGAAAAAGAAGAAGAAGATGGTTGTGGTGGAAAGGTAATCTAACCTTGAGAGGAAGAGGAAAAATAAGAAGAAGGTGGAAACTTTTGAAGAGAGTGGAGAGTTTTGATAATAAACAGCAGAGGAGAGTGGAGATGAGAGTGAATGATTAGATCAAATGAAATGAGATAAATACAAAAGAAAGAGAGATAAGGACAATAGAAAATGATAAAATAATAATAAACAATAAAAGAAATATTATTATTTAAATAGAATAGATTATAAAATAGATGAACTGATGTGAGTGTTTTGAAAAAATGGTAGTGTAAAATAGAAAAAGTAGGTTCTTAATGTAAAATAGACGAAAAAATTTGGCCGGATTTATGCAATTGCTCTTATGGTGTTATTTATTGAAGGGATATCACTGCAAAAATTAGTATGAATTCAATTATAGATGATTTTGAAAATTTTAAAAAAAAAAAAAAAAAAAAAAAAAAAAAAAAAAAAACCAAGTTCCCTTTTCATAAATGATTACATTGTAATGTATTAAAAAATAATTATTTTGTGTCTTTGTCTTTATTGTCGATTTTTTAACACTAAATAAATGATTATTTGGAGTTTTATAATGATTTTTCTTAATACTTCTGCTCCCTAATGTTGGAAATTTAGACCCCTTAAACACACAGATTGCGTAGCCTAGATTAATTAGCCAAGTTGTTACTTAGTCAAATTATGCAATTCTAAGTTAAAGCAATCAAATAATCATATCAAGATATAAAGCAGCGGAATAATAAATAACACAAGATATGATCACCCAGGAAACCACTCGGTAAAAACCTAGGGAGGATTTGACCCAGCGATCCTCAAGGCATAACAGAATTCACTATGAAAGAATTGAAGTTCTTACAGAAGGACTACAAGCTCCCCGCTCGACTTCCTAATGTTACCCACCAGTAAAACTTCCTGACACGACCACGCGCAGGCTCCGAATCCACGGACTACTTCTTTCTTGAATTCTTCAATCAGCTACAAGCTCCCCGCTTGCTTTTCTTTTAAGTTCCAATGGTTGCAACAATAATGATCTTCAAGATGTTGAAATCATCTCTACCTTGAAAACCCTAAGTTTTGTGTAAAGGAAGTCTCCTCAAAGATCTCACACGAGATTCACACAAAACAGCAATGTATGAGCAATAAAGCAATATGGACAACCTTTAAAAACGTGGCTAGGGTTTAGTTTATATACTTAGGGTAAAAACACAAAACCCTAAACGTTTAATGAAGTAGGGCTGAGTTGGAAAATCTGCAGAAAATTCAACCTGTGCGATTTTCGATCGATCGAGCCAGGCCGAAAGTCCCAAGTACTTCTGCAGCCACTCGATTCCAACTTTACAATATTAAACCAACTTTACAATATTAAACCAACTTTGAGCAAGCCTAAACAAGACTAAATACATTGTTTTGATCATGGTTTGCCAACATTACAAATTAAAGTTCTAAATACATAAAATCCTAAGACCTTAGAACCTAACACCTAACTTTAAATTTTGGTTCCATCCCTACTCTCAAAGTTGCTCTTACAATCAGTCAACACAAAACCACTCACATGTACTTCCTTTCTATCTCTAAATACATCACTTGTCATATATATTATATTAAAGTGGAAGTGAGAGAAAGTTCAATAATCCTGAATCCAAATTAGATTCTAATTGAACTTCAATTTTGTGCCAAGTGTTGTTTTAATTGCCTACTAATTTGATGCCAAGTGTCTCTACATTTTAAAGGGGCTTCAATTTATGCCTAGTGTCATAACCATCTCTTTATTTTTTGTTAAGTTTTTTTACAAATAAATTCATTAGTCCAAACTTAAAAAATATAAATAGACTTAATAAACAGTTTATTATACTTCTACACAATATTTTGAATGTTTACTATTTGCAACTTATTTTAAACTATTTTAAGATCTAAAACTATTTCTAGGCTATTCTATTTCACTCCATTTGAAAACTACTTCTAATTTATTAAAACTAATCTAGATTTTCTTACAAAAACGTATTATTAGTTTAAATATAAATTTAAAAAATTATATCATTTGAAAATTGGTTGTTCATATCTTATTTGAAAACTACACACATGAAATAAATTTATTGCATCTCAATAACAAAACTTAAGTAATATTATATTAAAGTCAAAACACAATAAGAATCTAAATCAAATCCAAATTATCTTGTAATTTTAGTCTAACTTTGTGCGAAGTATCTATTTTATTTATTTTAAATTAATTTTGGTATTGAGTGATCCATTCTTAACTGTTAGTGCAAAATCTAAATGATCCTTCACTCACATTTCTAAGACCAATCACCACTATTGTTGAATACTAGTCGCTAACCTGTGCGATACACGGGATTGTTAAATAAATATATAATTAATCAACCTCACATTAAAAGAAAAAGATAATTAAATAAATATTTAGTTAATCAACCTCGCATTAAAAGAAAAAGCAAAAAGAATCAAGGAAAGGCTGATTTGCCTACTAAGAAAAAGCTAAAAAAAAAAAAAAAGACGTTGAAAAAGAAAGAAAGAAAAAAACTATTTTTTTTTTTTTTAGAAAATAATGTTGAAAACTAAAGCAACATTAAAATAATGGGAAATCTATTTCCAAGGGATTGCAACCTTTGTTTGTTTACTTGGCTCAAGGTCAAAATCCAAATTCAATTTTGAAACAATGAAAATATACTTCATATTAATTGTAAATCAATCTCACTATATAAATTCACTTTTCACTCTAATGTATTTTGTAGATCAAATACTATCAAAATAAATCTAATAAACACTATTGCCACATCTATATTTATTGTAGGCATTTAATTTACACAGAAGCCAATAGCAACTGCAATAGCTATCACGATTGCTCAATGCTATGGCAATCTAAATCCAAACATTCTTCTACTAAAATCTCATCTCCTTTCTTTAAACCTATACATCAAGCTTTATGAACATGCATCCCCCTCTTCTTCATGGGAGAACAAAAGAAAATGAAGTTGATAGCTGTATATTTATTGGCTGCTTTGCAAAGGAACACCACTCCTTCAACTGATGATGTAAGTGTAGCTTATACATAATAATAACATGTATACATATACCATATAAGAGGTTGATACTCATTGATAATTGTCCACAAAACCACATGAAAAAAAAATGAAAAAAAAAAAAAAAACACCCGACAACAACAACAAAATACGCTTTACAACTTAATGCCAAGTGCATGTTCTTCCCAAATGATCTCTTAGGCAACCCCTTTTATGTTGACCATAGACTAACCCAATTTCCTAAATCATAACCAATCCACCACAATATCAAAACCTAAGTCATATTTAAAATCCAAATTTTAAAAAGGGAAAACAAAAACCTTACCAGTATATGTATATAGAGGGTTGTATATAGAAATGGACCCAAATTAGGGTTTCAACCACTATAAAAACCAATTCTAATTCAAAACCAAATCTATCAAACTTACATAAATTTTAGACAGAACCTAACATTATAAGGTGATATCCAAAGCATAGCATTAGAGTGCTATTACATAGCTTTGCCATTTACGCTACATATATTCAAATAAAAATAATTTTATGTAGTGAAGTCATAGGTTGTAGAATCATTTTTGGCCTTTTAAAATTATTGCTTAAATAAAAGCACAACATTTAAAAAGAAAACCAAAATTCCAAAGAACTTATTAGTAAAAATCATTATTCTTAACCAAAATTCTAAACGCTTACAGTTCTCTATTAACAAAATTATAACTCACAATTCTAGTTGGGAGTTGCAATACAAATTCTCACCAATAGTACTTGCTGTAATTCAAAGATAACCCAAAAAAAAATCAAATTATAGCAACTAATAACCTGAAATACTAAACTTAACAGCATAATAACGTATAAAGACAGCAATAAAAAAATTCCAGACTTTTTCAACCAATCCAAACATATCAAACTCATAGTTCAAACAATCTAAACATAACAACGGTGAACACTCTAAACATTAACAAAGCAAAACTCACAATTTACCAATGTATCTAAAAAAAAAAAACCTTCACAACTAATTGTGCTTCCATTTACTTTTGCTTCACTATTTTTTCCCTCAACACCCAAACAGATGCTCAATTAAAATGCTTGTTGAAAGCATGGAGTGACACCTCTAGAAAGTGCTGCTTCCGAAGGGTTTAAGAAATTATCAAATGCTTGTTGAATGCTGGAGCTAATCCCAATGTTACCAGTTTTGCAAGTACTTCATTTTCAACTTTATTTTTGTGTGTAAAATCTGTAATAGATGCACGCTTGAAGTGAAATACATGGACAGAACAAGGGATGCACATGTAGTTTTTATCACATTATTTATTTTTGATAAGCAAGTTTTTGGACCTGAAGGGAGGGGGAAGGGGAGATTCATATTGGTAGCTTTTGTCACATATATTTAGAGTTCCTTGAGGTAGTACCATATGATGTAGGATTTTGGTTATATTTTAGAGTAAAATGCAAAACTGACCCTCTAAGTTTCTTTAAATTTCATTTCAGTCTTCTAACTTTGCTTTTGTTCATTTTAGTTCTCTAACTTTCAAGTTTATTCAATTAAGGCTTTTTCATCGACTTTTGTTATATGTTGTGGTTAAGTTTTCAATTTTATGAATTTTTCTTCAAAATTTTTAAATTAAAAAAATTCAATTAATGATTGAAAAATATTTTCCAGATTTTTTTTTTCAAAAAATTTTAACAAAAGTTAACAGAGAGGCCTTAATTGAATAAACCTGAAATTTAGAGAGCTGAAATAAATGAAAGCTAAGTTAGAGGACTGAAATGAAATCTGAAAAAAGTTAGAGGGTTAGTTTTGCATTTTAGCCAATATTTTAAAACCTTAGATTTATTGATGGGGGAAGTGCAAAGAGATATCTATTTTGAGATGGTAAGAAATATATATATATATATATATATATATATATATATATATATATATATTTTAATGTTGTTGACCTGTTTTTTTTTTTTTTTTTTTAATGACGTGGAGCCAAGCCAAGGCAGGGTCCTTTGAACCCCTAGGGAATAGACCACGGATATATACACGAGACCCCTTTCCCATGAACCCCCAAGCACTTTGTGCATGAGGAGTTACCTTGCCTTCAAGGGCTGGGTGAGTATTTTTGTATTTCAATAATTGGGATTCTTGAAGTCATTTAGAATTAGGTTTCCTAAGTAAGTTTGAATTAGGGTTTTTCTGTGTAAGTTGGAATTAGGGTTTATTAGTCTCATAAGCACAATAATGTTGTTGTTAAAGGTGATAGTGTTTAGGGTTTTATAAGTCAACCCTAACACTTAAAATATTATTTATATATGAAGAAGTACAGTGATATTACTGTTTGGCCCCTAGTTTGAACTCATAACAAGCGTATTCCTATGGAGATGTATTATTTTGCTAATGAAAAAAATTTCTCTTGAAATTGTCCCAATGGTCTGCTGGCTCCTAGAGGTTTTCTTTTGCTTGATGTTGACTCTAAGCATGCTAGGTGTTGACTCCTAGGCTATTTATCCTCTATTTTATGTTCTTTAATTTTTGTGTATTTCTACCCATTCAAAAGCCATTACAGCCAAGATTTTAACTCAAATTCAAACCACCACCATCAAACCACTTAGGCAACACAAACTATAGCTGCTACTGTCACTTGAACAATCAATAACCTAGTTCTCATAAACCTAGCTCCCGAAGGTGATTCCTAAACTGAAGTGTTACGTGTTTATAATTTTGATCTTTCAACACTTTCGAACTCAAGGTCAAGTTTCTTCCAACTAAGGAAGAAAGATGTGGAAATAGCCAAAAATAAATAAAAAAATAAATAATTTTGGAAGTCAATTGTATTATTATTGCATGTCTTAGTAGTTTAATTAGGTTTATTAGTATTGTTATTTGATTTTCTAAAGTCAAGGGAAATTTTGCAAATACAAAATTGGGATTTCCTGAGTCATTTAGAATTAAGTTTCTTAAGTCAATTAGAATTAAGGTTTTCCTATGTTAGTTAGAATTAGGTTTAGTAGTCTATATAAGTGCCATAATGTACTCTTATGATTATGGATAAGGATTATTCTGATTATGAATAAAATTTCTCTTGAAATTCTCTCATTGGTTTGGTGCTAAGAAGCATAAGCACAAACACAGGTACAAGTACGACATCGTGATACGGGCAATTTCTGAAAAATTATACTACAAGGAAGGTGTAGCATACATGTTATTAAAAGTATGTGAATACTTTCTTTTTTGTTAATTCCAAGTTTATCCTACTCAAAATTGATATTTCATTATCTGATGATGAGTGTCATTTTACAATGTTGCAGGATTTTGTTTCAGCATATCCGTTTAATAAGGCATTAGACCTATATCCCAAGAATGAGGAGCTTCAAAAGGCTTTCTGGTATTGGATTCTATCCACAATCCTGGTTCATCTTATAGCTAGTTAGGTTCTAAAGGTTAAGGAATTTATGTATTTAGAACTCTAATTTGTAATATTAGCAAACCATGATCAAAACGATATGTTTAGTCTTGTTATAGTGTGCTCAAAGTTGTTTAATTATTGTAAAGTTGGAATCGAGAGACTGTAGATGCATTGGGGCATTTCGGTCTGACTCGATCGATCGAAAGTCGACCAGATTGCGTTTTCTGCAGAATTTTCAACTCAGCCCTGACTCATTAAACGTTTAGGGTTTTATGTTTTTGCCCTAGGTATATAAGGCAAAACCCTAGCCACGTTTTTAGTGTTGCTCCAATTGTATTGTTGCTCATACATTGCTGTTTTGTGTAAATCTCTTGTGAGATCCAGAGGAGCTTTCCTTTACACAAAATTTAGGGTTTTCAAGTTAGAGATAGTATCAACATCTTGATGATCAACTTGGTTGCTACCATTGAAGCTTAAAGAATATCAAGCGTGGGTGCTTGTAACTGATTGAAAAGTCCAAGAAAGAAGGAGTCCGTGGATTTGGAGTTTGCACGTGGTCGTGTCAGTAAGTTCTACTAGTGGGTAGCATTGGGAAGTCAAGCGGAGAGCTTTTAGTCGTTCTGTATGAACTTTGATTCTTTCGCATAGTGGATTCAGGTTTACCTTGAGAATAGCTAGGTCAAATCCTCCCCAAGTTTTTACCGTGTGGTTTCCTGGGTGATCATATCATTGTGTCTTTTATTATTCCGCTGCTTTATTATTTTGATATGATTATTTGATTATTTTAAACTAAAATTGCATAATTTGACTAAGTAACAACTTGGCTAATTAATCTAGGCTAACCAATCTGGTTGTTTTAAGGGGTCTAAAACCGTTCAAGTGGTATCAGAGCAGGTTGCTCTTTTGTTTGAGATTTCTAGATCTCTGAGCTGATCCTTGACCCCTGTTGTCATGGAGCATAGACACTCTCTTGTTGTTCCTCCTCACTTTGATGGAAATAACTATGTTTATTGGAAAGTAAGGATGAAAGCATTTCTGAAATCCATTGATGAGAGAGTTTGGAATTCTGTTGAGTATGTATGGGAGAAGCCCACTACTCCTGTGAGTGAGTAGCAAACTTCTAAAAAAGAAGCAGCTGGCTTCAATAGCAAAGCTATGAATGCCATTTTCAATGCTGTTTCTATGGAGGAATTTAAGAGGATCTCTAATGTTGAGATTGCTCATATTGCTTGGAAAATCCTCCAAACTGTGCATGAAGGCACGAAGGCAGTTTAGATAAACAAACTGCAGCAATTAACTTCTAGGTTTGAGAACATTAGGATGTCTGATGATGAATCATTTGATAAATTTTATGTCAAACTGAATGATATTGTTAATTCTGCTTTTAATTTGGGTGAAATCTATGATCAACCTAAAATTGTTAGGAAGATTCTTAGATCTTTAACTGAAGACTTTAGACCCAAAGTGACTGCCATCACTGAAAGTAAGGATGTGGACTCCATCCCTGTTGATGAGCTCATAAGATTTCTTCAGTCCTATGAATCTGACCTACCTAAAGTGAACAAATCCAAATCAATGGCTCTTAAGTCAGTTGATGATGTTGATGGTGGTGGATTTGATAATGAGCTCTCTGCTACAGAGATTGCCTATCTTGTCAAAAACTTCAAAAACTTTCTTAGAAATACCAATAGAAAGGCAAAAAGTACATACACTGCTGAACCTAGAAATTTTAGGAAGAATGATCCCACTAAGGTTAATAACTTTGAAAAACCTAGAGAAAAGATGTGATGAGGATGAAAACTTCATTGCTTTCACTGCTACTACTGTAGTCAATGAAAGCATATTTGTTGAAGAGAACCCTTCTGATGAGGAACTCTCTGAGGATGCAGATCTTCAAGAGGCTTACAATAAACTTGCAAAATTGCTGCAAGGGATGCTATGAATGTAGAACTTGGCCTGAAGAAAATTGAATCTCTTGAGCTTGAAAAGAAAAATTTGCTTGTTAAACTGTTTGATGCTAATGATCTTTTGAACAATGTTAAATCTAAGAATATACTTTTGCTTGATAAAGTTAAGACTTTGGAATATGATTTATCTGTTGCTAAATCTGCTAGTTCTAAACTTGATCACATGCTAAATGTTTAAAAGTATCCTTCTGATAAATCTGGGTTAGGATATATTGAAAGCATCTTTGATTCTATACCACATTCCACGAATTTTGTTCCTTCATCTTCTTCTGAACCTTCTGTGAGTGAGGTTGTGAGTGAAACTGTCAAACCACCTGTAAGTGAGGTAGTCAAACCTGTAGAAGTTTCACCTCCTAAGAAGATTAGGGTTGATTTGAGAGAAACTAAACCTACCCTTTCTAAGGACAAGATGCATGGTAAACCTGCTTGGGTTTGTCATTTTTGTGGTAAGTCTGGACACATTCGTCCTAACTGTTACAAGCTTCAAGCTGCTAAGAGAGCAAACAAACCAAAAGTGTCTGTGTCTCAAGCACAAGATCCTATGGCACTTATTGGTGAATTGGTAAAGGTTTTGAACCTTTATTCCAATCCTGGAGTTGGAAATCACTCGAATGTGAATAAGAACTCTAATGCCCGTGATGCATCTAAAAGGTTTTGGATGCAAAAGACTCGACCTAATTGAGTCTTTCTGACATGGTCCTTGTGCTTCATTTCTCATTCCTTTGTGATCATTGTTCTTTGTTTTTTTTTTTTTTTTTTTTTTTTGTGGTTCTTTTGTTTTGTTTTTAGGATTTGCATTGCATTACATTCATGCATTTCATTCTAGGATTTTTTTTTGTTTTCTCTTAAATAAAAAATAAATAAAAAATAAAAAATAAAAGGAGAAAAGGAGAAAGCAAAAATGTGTTTGACGTTATTTTCTTGGTTTTTGAAAACAAGGTTGGTCAATTTATTTACACATATCATGTCCTATGTACCTTGTTTAGTTTTGATGAGCTTATTTATTGCACTTGACTAGTTGAAGTTTTGTAGTACATGTTGTGTGGGAAAGATGTGTATGGTTTTTAATCTTTTTGTCTTGATCTTGAAGTCACATGCTATTTGACTGACGGACTTGATCCTTTTGAGAAAAGCATAAATAACCATCTCACCACTGTTCACTAGCCAGTCATGAACACCTTAGTGCATATCATAAGATTTTGTGCTCGAAAAAGTGTAGCACATGCACAAAAAGAACATAAGGTGTTGCCTCGGCTTAATTGCTTAATGATTAAACTGGTGTGTACTATTAGGCTTGATGCCATCTCACATAAATAAAATTGGTATGTACTATTAGGCTTGATGCCATCTTACAAACAAAAAAAAAAATGAGGCAAAAATACAAGAAACTTACATGATTGCAAGCTTTTGTTCTAGGAGATGTGGGAGTTATAGGATGTAACTCTTTAGGTGATAGTCTCTTTCAAATTCTATGTGATGGATTTTGTAGACTTTGTGTTTGATTGCTATTCACATATCACCTCACACATATCTCAAGTTTATGCTAGTTGCACACATTACACAAGTTACTCTTTGCTAAACTTTGTACATGTTATTGTGTGTGTTTCTGGTCTAACCAACCAAGTTTGAAGATACTTTGAGAATTATGCAAAACATTTTTTTTGCTTGTGAATTTGAAAGGAAGAATGGCTGAAATTATCTTTGAAGAAACTGGGATTAAAAATTGGGTTTTTGAAAAAGCATTCCATCTCATACTCATGCATTTTTTTTTTGTAATTTAATGCTTTGAGGAGTTATTTTTCAAAATATGGTTTGTGCTTTTCAAATCTGTGGATTTTTCAAAAACTTTATGAGCCTCTGTCCATTTCGATCGATCCAGTCTGATTTTCGATCGATCGAAAAAGTGCTTTATTTTGTTGAAAATTGACTGTCTCTTTCGATCGATCGAATGTATTTTTCGATCAATCGAAAGTCGCGAATCAGGTTTTTAAAACACTGTTCTTGACTTTTTCAAAACTTTTCAAAAGTCTTTTCTCTCTCTCCGACTTGGCAAGCTCAACTATTCCAATTTTTTGTCGTTTTCCTCCGGATTTTTTGCAAAGAATCTCTTTCCTCAAGCCAGTAAGACTCTTTTATCCTTCTTTTTGAATTTATTTTCATTATTTCATGCATAAATCCATGCATTTGAGGGAGATTTTCGGACTTAGTATTTTTGGGATTTTCTGTTGATTCAAGCCCTATTTTGTGCAATTGATCATTGGGTTTTTGTGGGGACACATCATAAACATGATCCTTGCTTGTTAATTTGATCAATTTTGAGTTTGGTGAAAAATTGAAAAATCTAGGGTTTGTTCTTGATCTGATTTGGGGCTTTTATTAAATTGAGTAGAATTTGATGAAATTGGCTTATTGCGTTGATGTAATTAAGCATTATAATCTATATGCTGTGTTTTGTAATGCTCAATTCATCAATTTGTTTATAAAAAAAAAAAAATTCAACATGTGGTTTTCAATTTTTTGGGGTTTTTGATAGAAATTCTTTGTTCAAGCCAATTTTGTCAATTTAATCTCAATTGAACTTAATTGTTTACTGCATTAGTATATGCATCATGGCATTGTATTTGTTCATGTATTATATAGATTTTCATTCTATTGTTTTTTTGTGCTAATTTGCAGTCTACCCTTAGTTTTGTTTTCTTGTGTTCTTTTGGTTTTCTCTTTGTCTCTGTCCTTTCCTTAGCATCATGCCTAGGAAGACTAGAGCCCGTAGGACTATTCTCTCCTCTTCTCCATCCCTTCCTTCCTTTGACCGTGAGAGGTTTCCGAGTGAGAAAAACCAAGAGCTTTTTGAGAAGCTTAACCTTAGGAGAAAGATTTGGGCTGAGCGTTCTGTTCTGTTAGATGAACTTGATCCTGCCATTAGGGTAAACTTTGAGCGTCGGGGCTGTTTACCCTTGTTGGATGTTTCTGATCTTCCTCCACCTTCTGCCTTGATTAGAGAGTTCTTTTCGAACATCTCTATCTGCATCTATGATTCCAACACTTTAGTAAAGAGTTGGATACGAGGCGTAGAGTACATCATTACTCCTCAGGTAGTGGCTGATGCTCTAGGAGTACCGTTGGTTCGGAATCCTGTCTATCCTTATGTCGAGTCTCCCGTGTTGAGCGACATTTTGTCTTTCATCACTGAGACTTCTGTCCATTGGGGTTCTGATCCTAGGATCACTTTTGTTGAGCTCTTCGGGTTGCACTATCTATTCTTTAGGATAGCTTGTCATTCCATCTGGCCCATTTCTCATGTTCACACCATTCCTCTTGAGAGGTGTGTATTTTTGTACGCTCTGGTTACTGATGCTCCTATTAGTTTTTCCCATCTCTTTCTTCGTTTTTTGAACGATGTTTATCAGAGTTCATCTACCTCTCATGCTCTTGTACATCTTATTTTCATTCATAGGATTTTGCTTTATCTTGATCTTAGTGGCTTCCCTTCCTCTGAGCCCGTTCATGTGATAGCTCCCATAGGTGCGTCTTTTCTTAGATAGAGGGCCGCTCATCTTTGAGCTGGTTCTAAACACCCTAGGTCTGAGCCGTCTCGTGGTGCACCTCCTCCTTCTTCTTCCACAGGTCTTGCTGGTGAAGATGTTCTTGATCCAGTTGGTGATGATACTGCTGCTACTGATGTTCCTTCACCTCCTTCGGCCGACTTTGATGTTCGTCGTACTCTGGAGACTGTCATGACCGTTCAGGCGGCTCATAGTCAGATTTTGGTGGACTTACTAGATGAGATTCGTGCTCTTTGAGCTGACTTTGCGCATCTTCATTCACCCTCACCACCTCCTTTTGATGGCGACTTGTGATTGTCCTTTGGCATTCCGTCACAAAAAGGGAGAGTGGAGTTTTGTCTTGTAGAGGAGTTTTGTAGTTAGGGGGAGATTTTTTTTGTTACTTTTTGTTTTAGAGGAGCTTGTGGAGTTTTTAGATTGTATCTAGGTGCTTCACTTTGTATATCATTTTTTTGGGGATATTCATGTTAGGGGGAGTAACATTGATTAATATACATGTTATATTCATTGATTCTTGTTGCTATGTGATTCACTGCTTATTGATTTATATTTATGAGTTGTTCATTCATATGTCTTTATTTTGTGTTGTATGAATCTTACAAGAATGTTATACTTGTTGTTTTACTCTTCTCTGTCACACATGCGTTTATGTGTTTGTTGAATATTTCAGGAATATACAGGTTGATTCAACTAAGCTACTGTCTACACTTGCAACCGATGGATAGTAGTTAGGGTTGAATTTGAGTTTATGAGCATTAACTTTGTAAAGGGTTTTTTACTTGTAAAACTTTGAGCTTTTAATTAGGGTTTTGTCACGGATTGCCAAAGGGGGAGTTTGTTAGGTTTTAAAGGTTTAGGAATTTATGTATTTAGAACTCTAATTTGTAATATTGGCAAACCATAATCAAAATGATATGTTTAGTCTTGTTATAGTGTGCTCAAAATTGTTTAATTATTGTAAAGTTGGAATTGAGAGACTGTAGATGCATTGGGGCATTTTGGTCTAACTTGATCGATCGAAGAATAGATTCGATCGATCAAAAGTCGACCAGATTGCATTTTCTACAGAATTTCCAACTCAGCCCTAACTCATTAAACGTTTAGGGTTTTATGTTTTTGCCCTAGGTATATAAAGCAAAACCCTAGCCACGTTTTTAGTGTTGCTCCAGTTGTATTGTTACTCATACATTGCTGTTTTGTGTAAATCTCTTGTGAGATTTAGAGGAGCTTTCCTTTACACAAAGCTTAGGGTTTTCAAGTTAGAGATAGTATCAACATCTTGATGATCAACTTGGTTGCTACTATTGAACCTTAAAGAATATCAAGCGTGGGTGCTTGTAGCTGATTGAAGAGTCCAAGAAAGAAGAAGTCCGTGGATTCGGAGCTTGCACATAGTCGTGTCAATAAGTTCTACTAGTGGGTAGCATTAGGAAGTCAAGCGGAGAGCTTGTAGTCCTTCTGTATGAACTTCGATTCTTTCGCATAGTGGATTTAGGTTTACCTTAAGGATAGCTAGGTCAAATCCTCTCCAGGTTTTTACCGTGTAGTTTCCTAGAAGATCATATCATTGTGTCTTTTATTATTCCGCTGCTTTATTATTTTAATATGATTATTTGATTGCTTTAACCTAGAATTGCATAATTTGACTAAGTAACAACTTGGCTAATTAATCTAGGCTAACCAATCTAGTTGTTTTAAGGGGTCTAAAACCGTTCATAGCTTATAAGAAATATTTGATATTTGGGTGTTTGTCTATGAACTTTTTTTTTTTTAATGACTGAATTAAAGAATATATATGTATGCATGTATGTGTGTAAATTTTGAGGGGACCATGGTGCACCTTCCAACCACATATTGAGCTCTGCCTCTGTTATACAAAATATAGTTCTATTAAGTTTGCACTGGCTTGAAAACTGAAACTCAGATCTTCCATTGAAGAGAAGATTTGTCAATTTCAATTGAATTTGTAATTGAGGTTTACTCAAAGTTTTTCCTCCTTTGATGGATGATTATGCCGTTTGTTATGCTCCCAAAGCTTGCAATGATGTTGTAGCAATTGTAAATGAGTATGATGTGATGTGATGTGAATTTCATGGTGAATAGTGTCAGTCATTAGGTTATTATTATATGGTATATGACCTTTGGTTCAAAACATTCTTCTGGGTTTGTTTGTGTCTGAGATCTGAGCTTTGTTTATTCTAAAAGCTACTTGAACGCTGACTGTTTTGTTCATTCCGTTCTTGAAACAGGGAAAGCTGCTGGGTTTGTGATTAGGTAAAGTACGTGTATATTGTGGAGGGAGGAAATTACACAGTTCGAGTTTTGGTATGTTCTGCTAAAATTTCACATTGAGTTGTGATGGAAGTGGGAAAGCTCTCGCTGTAGGAGAACTAGGAAGTCTGTGACTTGGTTTTTTGTTAGTGCAAACTGTATAGTTCACCAAACTATAGGTGTTTATCTTTTTTTTGGGTACAAATGCTAGTAGCTAATTCAGTAACTTAAGGTAGTGTTTTTGTTTTCCGTAAAAACTGAATTTGAAGCCTACATTTTGGCGTTACTGTTGCGTTGCCTCGGGCAAAACCTTTCTTTAATTAATCAATCAATATAAATACTATATATATATATATATATATATATATATTACATTTAGAATCTCACTTGAGCTTGATAGTAAGTAAACAAAGTAGTTTACCACATTGCTCAATTATCCATCCTACATTTAATTCTCTTTTTGTTTTATTTTGTTCAGTGTTGGTGTATTCTAATATTAAAAATGATAAATGAATTGTAAGATTTCTTGTAACCATGCTATTTATTTGGATATTATTAGGCTTTGACAAATAAATACGTGAGTTTCAATTTGTTAAATAGAGAGTGAGTGGCTTGTATTTTAGCTCCCAATTTTTAATTTTACAAACTCATTACGGGGAGGGTGGGGCTTCGCTAGGCCCCAAGGAGCGAAGATGGGGGCAAGAAAATTTTTTCCGTTATATGAGGCAAGGATGGGACAAGACAAAACCATATGGGGTGGGGCGAAGACCCTATCTTTCGGCCTCACCTTGCCCCATTGCCATCACTACCTTTGACTAGTTGTGCAAGCACTTGATTCGCCTTTTAGAATTGAAAGAACGAAGAGAGAGAGATTTGGTTCTATTATTTATGCTTTTATATGCTAACTTGCCTTACCTAGTAGCTGGTATCTTACTAAAATTGAATAAACGGTCAGATTAAAAACAATTAGATTTGACAAATAAAGTTACCCATGATGACAAGTACTCTTCTCCCTCCCAGGTTTGGCAGATGGCTAAAAACTCAATTGAGGAATTAAATGATGCGGCAACTATAGACTTTTTCACGCCTAGCCCTTCTCACACTTACTGCTGGTCTCCTCCTCCACCTGGTGTCTTCAAAATCAATGTTGATGGGTCCTCATCTGATCTTGAGGAGTTCTCCAGCATTGGAGTCGTTATTAGAGACTGCCAAGGCCAAACAGTTGCTGCCTTTTGCAAGCCCCTTCAGTCCCACTACACGGCTGAGCTGGTGGAGGTGTTAGCAATGGAGCAAGGTACCTTGCTTGCTTAAGAGTTACAGCTCTCTCAAGTTATGTTTGAAAGTGACGCTCTCTCAGTGATCAATGCCATCAATGACTCAGACTTCGGAACCCCTTATGGGCACATCATCCAGGACATCTCTCATGCTCAAACATCCTTTGTTTTCTGCTCCCTCAGGCACCTCAATCAGGCCTTTAACTCTGCAGCCCATGAGCTTGCCCAATTTGCCCGTTGGAATAAATCTGTCCATTTGTGGAAAGGGGTTACCCCTTCTTTTTTAGAACCACTTGTACAAGCTGGTTCTTCCATTGTATTTCCTTTTTATTTGCTATGCAATTTAATTTCCCCTTCAAAAAAAATATATATATATATATATATATATATATTTGATGGTCATGACTTGCGTGGGTACCATACACCAAAAAAAAAAAAAAATTATCAGCACAGTAGAATGACCCCAAAATAAATCACCAAAACCTAATAACTTTTACCCAACTTTGCCACTCTTGGCAAAACTCTGTTGATTCTTGGCTATAAAATGATACAAAACTCTTGGCTATAAATCCATATAATTAAGAAAAACCTAATAATATACAGCTGGTTTCTTTTTCTTTTACTCCTTGTTTCATTTGTTTTTGTCATACACTTTTGTGATACACTCTTGGCTATAAATCCATATAATTAGTACTCCTATAACTGTGCGAAGTTATATTATTTGTATTATATAGCTATAATTGGTTTGTGTAACTAAACATTTAGATATTATTTCATGAATTTTCTTAACATGTAAAATGACGTTTCGTTATGGTTATTTTACTTTCTAAAATGATTTTTATAAATTGACAGACTGTTTTCAGTAGTCTTACAATGAATAAATCTTGAGAGGCCATATGAAATTAATATATATCAGACGAAGAATTAGTGCAAAATTCTGATCCCTAACATGATTTTTATACTTAGATGCTGACGGCAATATCGCTAATAATGGTTCTTATTATCTGCTAGTTGCTTCACTGTTATGAACTGTTTGTGATTGTTGTTGTTTTTCTTTTTCTTTTTTTTTCAGTTTTATTTAATAACCAACTATTGTTGTTCGTTACATTGGTGATATAGGTATCATTTGTTAATATCACCACACACACCTTTAGTACGATAGTTACTCCACAAATATAAGTGCTTGTAGGGGGTAAAGGCCAGGATTCAACTCTCTAGGAGGAAACTTCACACACATATATACTTATTTTAGACTAGAGTAGAATTTCTATCTTGCATTAAAAAAAAAAAAAAAAGTATCTGTACATGCAAAATTCGTAAAAAATAAATCACACGATCACGAAATAGTGTAACAAATTATCAATTTGTATTAATTTGTATATATGTGAGTACAATCCTCTATATGATCTTGAACTAGATTAAAGGAGAATCCCCACTTTAATTAAAAAACGTAAGGAATAGACCTTAATGAATAATAGAATGTTTGTGAACTTTAGAGATGACTTTTTATTTTAACATAGTGTTAGTAGGGTTTTCTCTCTAAGTGTATGTCCCCTTTCTCATATGAGAAGCCTCTATTTATAGTCAACTCAATAATATTTAATTTGAGAATTTTCTCTTAGCATTTATTGAGAATTAATTATGAATTTAATTGGTTTTTTATTTAATAAGAACTTTCCATATAGGTCTTTTCTTCTGACGTTGCCATATGGCTTTCTTCATTTGAGTTGCCATGTAGCTTGATTTTATTTGCCGATCGTCCACATCATCAATTTGAGATTAATTTGATCACAAATATTTTATTATGAACAATCAGATGGTTATGAATACATCATAAAATTTTGATGTCTATAGTATCATTTGTCAATAGGCAATGTCAATATCAGTCATCCAAAAACTCAATTACAAATCAACCCTTGCATGAATATCTAATTCTATATAAATGATTTGTATTAATGTACCACATTAATCCATGCACGTTCAAAAGGGCCAAGATTAGCAAATCATCTACTCGATGTTGCAAGAGTATCTAATAATTCCTAATTGATTAACCGCATAATCCACAAGTCTCAAACTCTTACCTGTGAATACTGATGATTGGCATATGACCAAGATATAGTAACTAACTTAATTAAGTTCCATAAAAATAGAGGAAGGTTGTTACATTTTATCCTTAATTCTACCTAGACAATGTCTGAAGGACCTGGTCAGACTATTTTACATCTCCTATTGTAATAGAGCACTAAAATCTGTATGCTCCAAAAGGAATGGACCTGATATCACCTGTCATCCATATGGAACCTTTGCCGCTCATTGTTCCATTTCATTTTGGACCTTTGATATCTACCTCTGACATTCACAAGAAAAGGTAGTTAGCGATGATCTGGATGTGTGAATTCGTTTCAATCTCAAAAACTGAATTGAGATTAGAACTCCTATGATTTCTTGCTGAATAGCCATCTTTGCAAATATTTATTCAACATAAACAGATCAAAGTTCTGCTGTTAGTTTTGTATACTGCACAACAAAAAAGATGGCATTCAGTGGGACTCTGCAGAAATGCAAGGCTTGCGACAAGACTGTTCATGTCATAGAATTGTTTACAGCTGATGGTGTTCCTTATCATAAGACCTGCTTTAAATGCAGTCACTGTAATGGAATTCTAGCGGTATGCTACATCTTTTTTTCTCAATTTTGTGTTTCCTTTTCATTTTGTTACATGGAAATTAAGGAAAAGAAGATTTAATTTCTTTTGTTAGCTCTTAGATGGGTCCTCTAAGATTGAGAGGAAGCTTAAATGGTTAACAAAGATTTGAGAATGAGAACTTGGCCAGATTTTGAGGCATTTGTGTTCGGTGACATTTGTCTTAATTACAGATGAGCAGATACTCCTCCATGGATGGAGTCTTATACTGCAAGCCTCATTTCGAGCAACTCTTCAAGGAGACTGGTAGTTTCACTAAAAAATTCCAGACATGTAAGATCACTTTTGCCTTTAATTCTTATACCATTGGCATTATATCTAGTCCTTTTATTTTCCAGTTTGAGGCTAACAACGTGTTATTTTCCATCATGGATGATCAGCTGGAAGGCCACAAAATGAACTGGTAAGTACAACTTCTATCTATTTCATATAGTCTCAGTTCTCTGAAATGTGTTTAATTAGTATGTTTCTTCATAACTTATGAACATTCTTTTCTTATTTTCTACAGAATCGTACGCCTAGCAAGCTCTCCTCCATGTTTTCTGGGACACAAGAGAAATGTGCAGTTTGCAAAAAAACAGTATACCCGCTGGAGAAAGTAATCCTGTTCTTGTCTTTTACTATTCCTGGTTCACAGCCATACCTTTTATTTTATCCATCTACAAAGGCATCATATGCACTCAGTCTCACACTCACACACACACACACGCATATATTGCACCATTGCACACACATGTATATATTAGAACATTTGATTTTGTGTACATAGCACCAAGTGATTTGAAATTCAATTGTAATTTTATTTTTATTGTTTTGTAACAACTAAAAGAACCTTTTTTGTAATAGCTTACAGAAAGCTTCAAATTGCAGGTTTAATATAGATTTTATCAATGACATGGTGGGCTGAAAGACTAATCAAGTTGAACAAAATTTGTAATAGGTGACTATTGAGGGAGATTTTTATCACAAGTCATGCTTCAGGTGTGCTCATGGTCGCTGTTTCCTTACACAATCATCCTATGCTTCTTTGGATGGATTTCTGTACTGCAAGCACCACTTTTCTCAATTGTTCAAGGAGAAGGGAAGCTACAATCATCTAACCAAAACTGCTTCACTGAAAAAAAATGGAGCAGTGTTACCTGAAGTGAAACATGAGGAAAAAACAAAACTATCAACAGTAACAGAAGCAGAACCTGGACAGGACTAACAGCAATAGTAAAAATGTGCACCATTAGTGTCATCAACTTCCTTCTTGTTCTCATTTCTCCAGGGACACTACGCCATGTGATTTGTGTTTGGCACTGCCCATTTAGCACAGTGCGTCATGAAGAAGTTCCTGTGTGATTGGCTCATCTGTTTTTGGAACTAAGTTTGTTTTGTTTGTTTTGCTTTTTTTCTTTTTGCCCCCCTGACGGGGCATTTAAGTGTTTTGTGGAAAGGACTCAAAGATCTTGTAATGAATTAAATTAATTTATTGCTTCATAAGTCATTCATATCACCGAGATCTTATAATAAGATTGTGTATTCTTCTTTAGTGAACAAAGATTTAAATCCCTTTTCTTCTATTAGTTTATCCAATTATATATATATATATATATATATATAGACACACACACACACATATAGGGTTGAATTTGAGTTACACATGATGTAACTAAGCAATATTACACCATCTAATAACTTGTTATTGAATTCATATTTTGAAAATCCCACAGTTGAATTACATGTTTTATATGCTCTTAACATGCATGCCAATTTCATCCAATTAAAAAATATTTGATGGTGTAATATTACTTAAAGTTACATCAGGTGTAACATAACACAATTTTGGAACTTTATGTATTGAGTACAACCTTTATTTGACACCAGTTTTTTTCTTCTTGACATAAATTACTCTCTCTCTCTCTCTCATGATAAAGATATAGGTTATTATGTGTTTATGTGTAAGAGCCCTAGAGACCCATGTATATTGTAGGCTTATATTAGGCTAACCCCTAATTACTATAAATTCGCTACATAGGGTTCATCATTGTAGCACAAATATATATATATATATATATATATTGAAGGAATTATTGTAACACACTTGATCATATACTAAAAACGTAGTTGTGGAAGTAGATCATTAGGTTGAAGTACATAATTCTCATGTTCTCCCTTTTCTATTAGTACTCTTACTTTCATTCTTCGCATCTTAACATCAATTTCATAATATTTTCTTCTTCAATTTTAACAGATCATATGATTAATTATCAAGTAACTAATGGGGAAAAAATGCACATTATAGCAGTTATAAAAGCTTGATTGGTCAACACCGCTTTGATGTTTCTAACAAAAATATTTAGAGTTCAAATTCTCACTCCATTGTACCATCAAATTATTAAAAAAAAAAAATGAAAAAAAGTATAAATAGCATGTTCATGTTTTTTGCTAAACTAAATAGCATTTTCATGTATCTGTGAAAGATGTTGAGATCATATGTTGTACACTCGAGCTTGAGTGAAACTTTTGCAGGGAAAAAAAAAAAAAAAAAACTACCTTATTTCTATATTTCTTTGTTATTTATTATATAATAATTAGCCCGTCATTCCACAGTTCACACTAGTAGTATTTAAGGGTGCGCACATTGCAATGTGCTTTTGGGCATATTTATTATTGCACCGTGAAGTGCAGTCTGCCCAAAACCCTCATTGCGCATCACCTTAATTGATAGGTTATCTCATCGGTTTGAGGTAGTTTTAGACCGTGCAATGTATTAAGGTTTGGTCCCAAAAAAAAAAAACTCTAGTAGTATTCTACGGATTGTAACAACTCTAATCGAATGATATAATGCCACGTGGCTTTCCCCAAATAGAAATAGAGTACCCCTATGCTCTTTCCCCCTCCCTACTCCCTAGTCGTTCTATTTCTATCTATCCGTATCCATATCCATATCCGAATCCGAATCCGAATCCCATTCCCCTTGTCACCCAATCCACGACTCCCAAGCTCCTTAAACACTCACAGTCACAGACTGACACAGCTATGCATTTCATTTTGGACGCAACCACCGTCTGATGAACACCACACTCAGAAAGAATGGACGGTCTAATTGGTCTCACCAACAACACCTTCTTTACCCGTATTATCCATTCATTTTCAGCCACAGCCACAGCCAGAACCAGAACCAGAACCATCTCTTTAACTCGAAAATCCCAGAATGGAAAATTCATAGCTTCAGCTTCTAAAGAAGGAGACACTCCCAAAAATCCCAAACTCGATCGCTTGGACCAAATGGAGCTCAATTTCGGTCAGTTGCTTGGCGAGGACCCCAAACTCACTCTTGCTAAGGTTTCCCTCTTTCTCTATTATTTACATACACATGCACAATGACAATGACAAAGTTGGTGCTTCAGATAATGGTGTAGAAAAGCAAACCCACATGTATTTTGTTCACTACATAGCCGTAGTTCACTGCAAAGTTGTTGTATTTTGTTCTTTTTGGATTATGTATTGTTTATTCTAATTATGTGTGTGTAGTGTTTGCTTGCAGTTTTAGTCATTTTATATTGAAAATTGTATGTTTTGGTGATTCAGATAATGGGTAGGAAAGCAAACCCAGATGCTTCGTATCTTGAAATTGAGAAAAAATTTTATAAGAAAAAGGGTAAGTTAGTGGAAATTAAGGAGGTTCCGTTTGACGGGTCGAAGGAAGTGCGGACTTCCAGTTCTTTAGATGGTTTGGATTTGGTTCGACCTGTGCCAAAGAAAGGATTCGCATTTAAAGCTGATGATAAGCCGATGGAGAAGAAAAAACCAAGCAAACTGGTTGGGAAGGCAGTGGGTAGTAACAAAAGTAGTATTCCTAATGTTATCTTGAGAAAACCAACCGTGTTTAATGAGGATGATGTTGGAGAAAAGCCATCAAGGTTGAGGATTAAACCGAATTTGTCATTGAAAATGGGGAATGGGCAAATGAAAGATAGATTTAGTGACATGACGCTATTGAGGAAGCCGGAGCCAGTAACTGTCAATCAATCTATTGAGAAGAAACAAGAGCCCTGTGGTAATGTGGATGACAAAGTAGTTGATGATCTTGAATCGAAGACAAGGAGAGAAGAAGCAAATGACAAAGTTAGTGATTTTGCACTGTTAAAAAAGCCTGAACCTATGAGTGTCAACACAAATCTTGAGAATAATAGAGAGCAATTTAGGAGTGTAGAAGTTACAGTCCAGGATGATATTGAAGAGAATGCTTTGTCAGGCTCATCAGAATTTACTGCAACTGCCAACACAACAAAGAAAAATTATGAGGAGATCATGGATGGCTTAATTTCAAATGGAAGCGAACAAGACAATGACTTTGTTGTAGGTATTGCTCTATATTGCATTTTACAATTTTAATTAGTTGAAATTGTCAACATTAACATTTTGCTTGGCCTTTTAGGGATTACAGTCATTCAAGCTGAGTGATATGGGGTCCAGTCAGGAGATTACTGCTTTGAGTGATACCTATGCAGTTGATTCCAGAGTCAAGTTGTCCACGGAAGCTGCACTACAAGGAAAACCAAAAAGGTAGTTGAAGTCATTCTTTTGATTTGTTGATTTCTTTTGTTGCTAGTTTTCTTTTCATAAGCAGGTTGCTTTATTATAGATTAGACCAGTCTGTGAAAAGAACACAAAAGTCTGCTAGAGAAGAGACAGTTTTTGTGAATTCTAAAGGTGATGGTGATGCTGTTGAGTTAAACAATCTTGTTGCTACATCACCTTTGGAGGTTAGATTAATTTCATTGCGTAGTTTTTTTATTTTTTATTTGAGCAATGGTGTGAGATGGTCCTTGGTGTTCATTGTATGTGTTTCATTTGTAGGAAAGTGGAGAAACTGATTGGACTAAGGCAGAAGATCTGGTTAAGACAGGAAATAGGGGAGAAGTGGAATTAATAAGCTGTAGCACGAGAGGTTTTGTTGTAAGTGTACTTTAGCCGGCAATCAAAAATAAGTTTTAGTATAAGCTGCTTGCTTCTCCTTTGCAATACTCATTTACAAGTTAATCATTTCCATTTGTATTACCTTTTTGAATCTGATTGGACCATTTTGTAGGTATCTTTTGGTTCATTGGTAGGGTTTTTGCCATACCGAAATCTTGCCGCCAAGTGGAAGTTCTTAGCTTTTGAGTCATGGTTGAGACAAAAGGGCGTAGACCCATCACCGTATAGACAAAATTTAGGAATTATTGGAAATTATGATGTAGCAAACAAGACTCTTAACTTGAGCTTAGATCAAGAAGTTGATCTAAAAATCGGAGGAGAAATATCAGCAGATATGAAGTTGGAAGATCTTCTTAGAGTTTATGATCAAGAGAAAATCAAATTCTTGTCGTCATTTGTAGGCCAGGTTTGGAAAAATTGATTTGATGTTGAAACTTGACTATTTTATTGTGGATATTGATCAACTTTGTACTTGCAGAGACTCAAAGTAAATGTGATGTTGGCAGAAAGAAGATCTAGAAAGCTTATATTTTCAGCAAGGCCAAAAGAGAAAGAAGAGCTGGTTGAGAAAAAGAAAATTCTCATGGTTAGGGGATATCTCCAGCAGTGACATTTCTTGTATTCTTTTGTTTGTCCTTGTTGTGTTTCTATACTTGCTCTTTAAGTTACCTATCAAAAAAGAAAGGCAAAAATGCAAAACTGACCCTCTAACTTTCACGTTTTTTCATTTCAGTCCTCTAACTTTCAGTTTTTGTCAATTCAAGGCTCCGTTACAAATCTGTTACTGCTGCCGTTACAGCTGCCAAAACGACGCCGTTTTCATGTTTTTTTTTTTTCTTTGGAATTAAAAGAAAAATCTGAAAAAAAAAAAAAAAAAAAAACATTGTCGTTCCCCTTCCCTGAATCAAAACAAAAACAAAAACAAAAAGGGATTCGTTCCCTTAATGGACGCGGCATGTTTTGATCCTCCCTTCACTAGTTGTTCCAGCCACTTGGATCAGGCTTCTGTTCAAGAGCTCGTAGAGGTAGCCTTTTGCAACTTCTTCCAAAGTCATGCCTTTTTTTTGTTCTCACAAATCCTTCTGCTATCCATAATCGTATTAGCCTCATTTGGTCAATGACATGATTTTTAGGAAAGATGCTGAAGTACAGAAAACAAGACTTGAGATGGTAAGGTAAATCATTATAACTGAGTGATAATATCTTGTCCATACTACTGAGTCTAGGATTTTCCTTAAGTTCATCACCAAGACTACGTTGAATCATATCCTATTCATCTACCCTGTCCTTGGTCGCCAAAACACCACTGATTGCCACAATTGCAAGTGGCAATCCTTCACATCTTTTGAGGATACTTTCTGTGAGATTATTCAAATAAGGGGGGCAAGAGTTTTCTCCGAAAGTCTTCCTGCAAAATAAAGTCCGAGACTCTTCAAGAGGTAAAGGGTTCAAAGAATAGATGTTACCATGGAATTCGTTGACAGAGGCAGAGGCTATGTCAGAATGGCGTGTTGTGAGCATTAAAAGGGATTCGTTCCCTTCACTGAATCAAAACCAAAAAAAGGGATTCACTCAAATCCCTTGATTCAGTGAAGGGAACGAATCCCTTTTTGTTTTTGTTTTTGTTTTGATTCAGGGACGTCGTTCCCCTTAATGTTTTTTTTTTTTTTTTTTTTTTCAGATTTTTCTTTTAATTCTGGAAAAAAAAAAAAAAAAAAAAAAAAAAAAAAAAAAAAAAAACATGAAAACGGCGTTGTTTTGGCAGCTGTAACGGCAGCAGTAACGGATTTGTAACGGAGCCTTGAATTGACAAAAATTGAAAGTTAGAGGACTGAATTGACAAAACTGAAAGTTAGAGGACTGAAATGAAAAAACGTAAAAGTTAGAGGGTGAGTTTTGCATTTTTGCCAAAAAGAAAATACTTGCTCTTTTTTAGTGCTTTTAAAAAACTATCACATTGTGGCAGCAACAACTATATCCATCGTATGAAATTTAGGGTTTATTAATCTTTAGTTTTTCATGCTTTTTCTTTTCATATTTTAGCATGCAAAGGGTGCTGGTAAAATGTAGTATTTAATGAACATATAAATATATGCTAAGACTTTTTAGGATTTGAATTTGTTTGCATTTATTTTCATATTTAATGTAGATGATTACAAGTCATTTCCTTTCATTATTAGGTTACATTTATTTCCTTTCCCTCCAAGATGTAATTTAGGTATCCTATTTAAAGGCCCCAAAATTCACTATTGTAAATGGTTGATCATTGATTAATAAAATTGGGTTGGAAGTTTCTTTTAGTGCTCGGCGTTGACTTCCAACAAACCTAGGTGTCATTATCTAGGTTCCTATCATTCTTCCAATGCTTGGTGCTAAAGCCAAGGTTTTATTTTTCTTTCCCACTTGGTGCTAATTCCAAGCAACCCTAGGTACTGCTTCCAAACAACCTTAGGTGCTGACTCCTTGGTTCTTATCCTTCCCTCTACGTTTGGAGTTGACTCCAAGCAACCCCAACTGTTGATTCCTAAGTTTAGATCCTTATTTTTTCCTTTTGGTTTCCAAGCACTAAGCCCCTTTTGAGAGTTTATTGTTCTGCACCCCTGTTGTTGGTAGGAAGTGTGATAGTATCTTTTAGCGCCAAAAAGCATACTAAAAGGGTTTACTTTTCTGGCTAGAAGCTTGATGGGAAATTGAACCTTTCAAGCTCAACATGACATAACCTTCGCATTTTTTTTTTCTAAATGGACATCAGTGTTACCCTTCTGTATTTTAAGAAGCTAGTATATTATTATTCAAAAATTTCTTATGAATTTGAGTTATCACAATCTTGTGCTATTTCTTGTAACAGGCTAAACTTCAAGTGGGGGACGTTGTGAAATGTTGCATCAAGAAGATTACTTATTTTGGTATTTTTGTGGAGGTAATTAGTCAAAGGTTTGCTGCTCCTGTTTCTTCAAATCATTGATATTGCAGTTTGGAAGGAGCTTTTAAACACAGAAGGGGGTGATGGTTAACATATTGGAATACCATGCTGTGTGGTTTCAAACTACCTGCTTTGTCATACTTTTTAAATGGGTTACAACCCCTACTTCTAAACCTGGAACTATGACTTTGAGATATGGAGTTCTTGGCAGATTCTCTTTTATCAAATTTTTTACTTAACTTTACTAGTGCAGGTTGAAGAAGTGCCTGCATTAATTCATCAGACAGAAGTATCATGGGATGCCACTCTGGACCCTGTATCATATTTCAAAATTGGTCAGGTATAGTATTTTACTGAAGGATCAAGCTATAACAAATTAAGTGTTTTTATTTCACTCTATGTTACTGAGACGAATTCTGGTATTTTGGTTTCATTTGATGAATCTTGGCTGGGTATAATGTTGTATATCTTCCTGTCAATCGTTATGTGTCTTTCTTATTTGTCATCTCGTTTTAGTGCTTTATATAAGGCAAAGATCACTTTACATATTCTCCGTGGTTCTGGCTACGTCTTCTCTAATTTGTTTGGATTTGAAAGAAAATCTTTCTGGTCTCAGGTCGTGGAGGCAAAAGTTCACCAATTGGATTTTACACTTGAACGCATTTTTTTGTCATTGAAGGAGATTACGGTAGCTAATATTTTTTTTTGGCTTCTTTATGTTTGAATTTCTATTTCAGTTTATGAAAATGTATAAATTATATACCAAAACAAATACTTTTCTGTTGCAGCCAGATCCACTGATTGAGACCTTGGAGTCTGTGGTTGGTGGTTGCGATCTCTTGGATGGGAGATTACAAGCAGTCCAAGCAGAAACCGAGGTTATTGTTTTCGCCCTTAGTAGGATTCTTTTTCAAGTGCCCTATGAGTAGGAGCATTGATGCAAAGACAATTTTATTTTTAGAAGTTGATTTTTTATACCATTAGTCCATTGGATTTTATTTTAGGTCTTCTAAACTAATTAGGTTATTATTATTTTATTTTATCTTCTAGAGCCAAGGTTATTTTTGTAGTTCAATAATTAGTTTTTGGCCCAAGTCAATCAAGACTAAGGTTTAGTCCTAGTAGTCTATATAATTGTGCTATTGGCACTCCAATGCAGCCAAATTTATGATGAATTAAATTTTTATAGGAGCTTTTCTGTGGCTTGCTGTTAAGACAATTTTTAATTTTACTATCTTACTTGGTGCTGTTGCAAGCAATTTTGATGTTGTTTCATTGGTATATAAATAGTGAAAGAGTTAACTGAAAAAATTCACTTTATATTACATTAATTAGGAAAAGTGCATAACAATCAAAATAGTTTCTCTAACAAAATTACTTAAGTGATTTAGGAAAAAAAATGAAAAGTTTTTTTTAAAATTCACTTTATATTACATTACTTAGGAAAAGTGCATAACAATCAAAATTTTCTCTAACAAAATTACTTAAGTGATTTAGGAAAAAAAAAATGAGAACATTTTATTGTTATATAGAACTATTATATAATTGGTATATAATTGGAATATTCTGTACTTGGTTTTACCATGTCTTATCCTTACCATGTGATTTATATTTGGTATTTTGAGCAGTGGGCTGATGTGGATACTCTTATTAAAGAATTGCAACAGATTGAGGGGATCCAGTCTGCATCAAAAGGCCGTTTTTTCTTGAGCCCAGGTTTAGCTCCAACATTTCAGGTACAAAGATCTAGATTCCAAGATATAATGTGATGGGGAAAATATTTACTAAGTGTTAAAAATTTTAAAAAGAAGATATTTGCTTCAAGAAGTGCCAGTTCACAATTTGTTGTCACTGATTACATTTTTGGCTAATGAATCTTTTGCAATATGTTTAGTAAATTTGAGTTTGTGCCACTATTTATTGGGATTAAGTGAAGGTTTAAAATCCTACATAGGGATGCAAAAGAGGTCGTTGGAATGCTCACTGTGTGAATAAGTCAATAAGATAATCATAGGGGCATTCTCCTACTTGTTACATGTTCTGGTTCTTTTGACTATACTGGCAATACCAAGGATAGCCTGTCTTGTCTCATAACCAACATAACACACTCTGATGGGTTTTGAACCCACGACCTCATCCTCATCCTCATCCTAGCACTTAGGATAGGAAGTGCTAGTTGGCTAAACAAAATACTTCTGGTTTGGTCCAAGCCATCGGTTATATCTTCTTAATGATATATGAAGGAAACTGTAAACAACACTTCACCATCCCCATCCAGCTTATACTAACCTAAAATTTCTGTTTATTATTTCGCCAAATATTTTTGGCCTTTTTGTGTTAGACTTGATTCATAAAATGTCTCATTTATCGTCTGGTGCAGGTGTATATGGCATCCATGTTTGAGAATCAGTACAAGCTACTTGCTAGATCTGAAAACAAAGTACGAGAGGTAAATATTTCAGAATTTTTCTTGTTTGGCTGCTGTCCAACAGAACTAGATTACTCAAGCTCCCATCACTTTCCTCCATTATCCAGAAATTTGATCTTGCAAAACTTAAATAATTACGTCCTTCTGTGCGCTATTTTGGGCAGGTGATAGTTCAAACATCACTGGGTAAGGAAGAGATGAAATCTGCGATCCTAACATGTACCAACAAGGTGGAATAGTTGTTTGTCACTCTCTGGTGATTGTAAATTTCATTGGGGGAATGCACATGACTCTGGGAGTCATCTTGGGAAATCCAGAGGAAAAAAATTACGGGGAAATTAACGCAACAAGGGTCAGAATTTTCTTGTTCATTTATAGAGGCAAGTTTCTGTAAATTCTTTCAAGTTGTAATGTAAAATTATAATTATATAATCGTTCTTATTTTGATCCAGTACGTCAGTTGTACCACTACTTTATTGATATGTGAATTTGAAATATTTAGGTGTAAGATATCATTTCAAATCTATAACAAGTGTTTCTAATTCTATTTAAGAAAAATTGCAAGAACTCCAAAGCTCACATGATCAAGTGTTATTAAATTTATATCAAGCAATTTACATTAGTAATTGTCTTCAAATCTCTTAATTTTAAATCTTTGAACCCTTATACAAACTCATAGCAATCCCGTACTTAATGAATATATCTAGCAGTTATATGGAACCTTTGTTTATTTAAGATGGGAATGGAAAAGTCCTTGTTAAGAAGATGGGAATGGGAATGGGAATGTCCTTATACAAATTTGTTGCTATAATAATGCTTAGGCAACCACCCCCCACCCCACCTTCTCTCTGTCTCTCTCTCTCTCTCTCTCTCTCTCAATGTTACTAAGCTATAAGATTCTTGGCCTTAATGTTCTCTCTATGCATAAGGGCATTCGAGATGGCCAAAAAGTTCTATTTTACATCTTAAAAACTTTATCTATTTTACCATCTCATTTTACAACGCTCCCAACATCTCAGTTTTTATATTTACATATAACTTAATAAAATAATATAAACTATACCAACAAATAAACAAATCAATTCTCACTTCTCTTTTTATCTATTTTTTATTCTTTCTATCTCTTCCTCTCTCTCTATTTTTTTCCTTTCTCCATTATGCTATTGCTACTGCCTGCTAGAGTCTTGCTCAATCTCGCTTTCCTCTCCGTGCTCCCAGCAACAAACCCATCCATTCCAAAATCAACAAGCCCAACAACCAAATCCATTCATACCCAACCTTAACAAAGCATCTAAACCCAAATTAAACACAGACACATTCCAAAATCACCCAAAACCAACAAATAAACTCAAATAAGATGAAGCAAAAAGTAACAATTCAAAACCAGCCCACATCGATTTAACAACCCATAGCCACCACCAATTCAACAACCCAGCCAACACCCAAACAACTATCACTGATTCAAACCCAGCCACCACCGAAGGGACCCACTTTGATTCAATACCGAAACTAAAATCTAGCCAACACCGAACCTAGCAACCATCAAGTCTCCACAATCCACCACCCACGGCCATCCACCACACCAACCCTAGTTGCACAAACCCAATGCCGATTCCAAGAAAAGAGAAAAGGAAGAAGAGAGAATGAGAGAAAGAAAGAAGAGAAAAGGAAATAGAGCGATAATTTGAAAGTGAGGATGAGATAAGAGGTTTAGGCGTGTACGATTGAAGGGAGAGAGAAGGATAGATATTTTGAGTAAAATAATAATTTTTTTGTTTCCATCCGGAGCTTAAGTTTGAGAACTAACTATTCATAGTTGTTAAAAAAAAAAATAGGTACCCAAACCCAGATGTTGCTCAATTTTTGTTGGTTGGTTGCTAAAATAGCAATTGGGGGATTTTTATACCTCCAATGCTAATGCTCTAATATTTATGGCAAGTCCAAACTCTCTATCTCTCTCTCTCTCAATGTTATTAAGTTATAAGACTCTTAGTTTTAATGTTCTCTCTATGCATTATATTTGTGGCAGCTCCAAACTCCAAACTAAAGGCCACAATCTTCAATTAGTCACCATCACAAATTTATCCAAGAAGTAATATTGGTCTTGTGCTTGGATTTCATGGTGTTCGATCATATTCGTAGTGGATTCCAAACAGTTAAGAGCACTTGTAGTAGTGGAGCTAAAAAGTTGTATAAATATTTTAGCTCCACCAAAATATAAAAATCACCCATACAACAATGGAGCTAAAACTATTTTTTTTAGCTTCATTGCTACAGTGCACATCTAAAGATAGATGTGCACAGTAGCTCAAAGATTAAAAAATAAATTAATTATTTGTGTTCACACTATGGTTAGAATATATATATATATATATATATATTTTTTTTTTTTTTCTTTCTTTCTTTCTTTCTCTTCCTTCCCCATTTCTATCCGTTGCTCCTCTCTCCCCTCAGTTGGTCCTCACACTTTCATTTCTTTTCGTTGCAAGCTTCAATTCCTCCACTCGTCACTGACCAAAGCCCCTACCCAACGCTGATAACGCCGATCAGTCGTCCTAAGCTAACCCACCAGCCATCCCAAGTTGCCGATCAACGTCGATGGGTGGTTGGGTTAGTCGGCATTAGTGGGATGTGTGTTGTGGTAGGTCAATGTGGCTCATGAATGGGTCGCTAGGTTCAATACGGTGTCTATATGGGTGGGTTTGTGGGTAGATTGGTGTGTTCATGGTGGTGGCTCGGGTGGGTTTCGTGGTGGTGGGTGTGGATGTTGCTTGGTAGGTCTGGCGGGTGTGGGCTTGGTTGATTTTTTTTTTTTTTTGGTTGTGGGTTGTGGTGGTGGTAGTGGTGGTCATTGTGGTTGTGTGTGTGGCTATAATGTTAATAATAGATATATTATTTTATTGTAGTAAATATCTTATTTTATTGTGATGTTTATATTATTTTATTGTATTAAAAGTTAAAATAGATCCACTGCTGTAGCATGTATGTAGGTAAAATAGATAAAATAATTTTTTGTGATACCAAATAGCTAAACTTTTAGTTCTACTACTATGAATGCTCTTACTAAGGCTACATAAACATTCATTTAGACATTTGCCCAATTCTAAACTAATATTTTAATTGGATTAGCCAACGACCCTTGTAGTCTAGTGGCTTTTTGAGGGAGATATCTAGGGTATGATCCTCCAATATATATGGTGTGCATTTTGGACACGTTGAAAGTTTCAATTTATTTGCAATTTCAGTTTATTTTTGCTACTATTTATGCGTTCCATTACACTTTTTTGTACTATTCACGGGTCTCATCATACTATTTAGCTAACTTTTACTTTTATCTACAATACTTTTAGCAAAAAATTTTTAATTTCAACTAAATAAACTATTCCCAAACAAACACTATAGTGTTGTAAATAATAATAATAATAATAGCCGATGGGGCAGAATATGGTCTTCTTTGGGTGTGTGCAAATTGATTACCAGAGAAGGCTAAAAAGCCTGAGGTTACCTTTAGATATCAAACAAAAATAGATAGCAAATGAGAGAGAGATATTATCTTTTAGGCAAGACTTAAGTACAATATTTAGGTGCTATTCTTTACATTCCCCTTTTAAGATTTTATCATGTGAATTTTCTCTCATAGGATGGAAGTGTATTTTTTAGTTAAGTAGCAACATAGTTGAATCTTAAAATTAGAACTTAAGGAACAACACTTAAAGTACTGTATCTAAGTTTTGTCCTTATCTTTTAAGTGTGGTATATTAGATTTTGGGTTTGATTAATGTATACATTTATTAATTTATTTTTTTAGAAACAAGACTTCTATTATTATTTAAACCAAGTTAGCCTTATCGGCTTAAAGTACAGGATAAATAAGTGGTGGAACATCCTCCATCCACATGACATAATTTGAAAAATTAATTGACAATCTAATCAAACGTTGAGCTACCTTATTACCATATCTTTTTGTATAAGAGTAGAGCAATTTTGAGAAAAAGTTAATGTATACTCTTAGGGCATATATTAATAATTTATTTTAGAAATATTTTCATGAAAAATTGAAAATACTGTTAAAAAAGTTCACTTTTTTTTTTAATAAAAATTTCCTAAAATATTTTATTAATGTATAACCTAATCCTTAATAAAATCCTTAGATTTTTTACATTTTTCAATTAAATTTAAACACATAACTACATTAAATTGAATTTAATTTTCATTAAAAATGATAATACTTTTTTGGTTTTATTGGTCAATATAACCATACGTTTGATTTTTTTTTTTTTTTTTTTTTTTGAATTTCATTTGATAACTTGTACTACAACTAATTACCTATAACTATGTTTTGAAATTACAAATATTACTCTCAACTCCAGCACTTCATCCAATTCGGTATGAGTGTATGATATTGAATTAAACTATGACGCAGTAGTTATTACTAATAATGTAATCAATAAAATATATGTTTTATTATGAGAAAACATTGGGTCCGGGCGTGGCGGAAAACCAGTGTTTTCCCCCACGCCAATGAGAGCTCGACACGTCAAAAAAAAAAAAAAAAAAAAAACACAAAAGCCTCCCAAATAACACAAAAGCCTCCTTCACGCTCACGAAAAGCCAAAGCTCACAAAACATAAAACAGAGAAAAGCAAACCCACTCCAAAAGCTCTGCTTCCTTCATCACGCCGAACCTCCACCACCGCGCAGCCTGATCGCCGGAGCAGAACGAAGAAAGAAGACTAAGTTCACACTTAAAACCCCTCTCCAAACAGACTCCAAACAGAACGAAGAAAGAAACCCAGCCCTCAGAAAAAAGCTCCTCACGCCTCACCTCTGCTTCCTTCACGCCGAGCCTCCGCCACCGCCACACAGATCGCCGGAGCAGAACGATTTCGAAGAAGATAGAGTTCTCGCCATCTCCTCTGGGTTGTGCCGTCCTTTGCTTGCCCAAACCTCCACCACACCACACACCGGAGCTCACCGGAGCTGTGCGTGGAGCTTGGAAACAAACCGGATCCGCCGTGAGCCACGATCCAAAGGTTTGTTTTTCATGATTTTCCCCTTTCCCCAATTTGGATTTCGAATTGAGTGTTCGGATTTTTTGTTTGCTTCATCGGAAAGTTTCAAATTTTGAGCATTTCCTTTTTGATGAGAACGGAGGGTGGGTTTTGATATGATCTGGGGTTTGTTTGGTTTTTGAATTAGGGATGTTTGATTAATTTGATTAAGTTAGATTGACTGTTAGATAAATTGGCTTTAGATGTACAATGTGATAGGATTGAGTTTGGAAATGATAGTTGAATACTGAATTGGAACTTGCTGTGAAGAAGTTGACAATTGTGTTGAAAGTTTCAGAATTTGTTTTACTTTTTCACAAGTGGGTTTTTGTTGGATTGCTATAGCTGTATTATGCTTATAAGATTGATATTGTGTTTTTTCTGATTTCTTTTGTTGGGGTTTGAACTGGGTAAATTTTGGTTTTTGAAGTTTATGTTGGGTTGCTGGAGTTTTGAGTAAATTTTGGTTTTTGAAATTTATGTTGGGTTGCTGGAGTTTTTTTTTTTTTTGTGTATGTATATGTGTATGCAGGTTTTATGAAGGTGCTAATTCATTTACTGGAATAAATTCATGCTAATTCATTTACATGGAACTCTTATTTTTCACTTTTTGCTCATGGGGCTGAATATCATTGGACTGTAATCAATGCAATTAGCCAATACTCACTTCTTAGATTTTCTATTTTCCATTTTTTGGTCTATCCCGAAATTTTCCCCCACTTGAATAGTCGTATATATTTTATCTTCAGTTTATATTTCAGTCCTCCATCCAACACATGAATGAATTTATATGTCTTTGTCTTTGCTGACATTGCAGAAAACGATCTCCCATAATTGATTTTTTTTTCTTGGATGGTAATCAATGGATGCTCACCTTGTCCGTTTAGATTGTTTTCTGTTTTCATGTGGTCTAACACCTTATTTTCCCGTGTTAACTTTCTATCCAACAATACCAGTATTTTTAACACCAATGAAAATTTTGCAGGTGAAATTCTGACCATAGTTTTTATTATCTGCTAATGAATACCATGTGTTTAAGGTTTTGTTATGTTTTTCAAACCATATTTTTCCCTTGCTGAGATATTTATTTGCTTTACACAGGCTGGTACATTGGAGAAGATTGTCAAGGCATCTCAGCTTGAGATCATTGAGCTGCAGCATTCTGTGGGTGAACTAAGGTACTTACTGGCATTCTCAATATTATATAGCTGCAAATAGACTGTAAAACTTGCATGTTTACCTATTGTAAAGCTGGGTCTAAGGGTCCCTTCAATGATAGTCAGAATTATAAGCACTTGTTTTTTCCTGACATGGTATCATTCTGTTTTTCACACTGCTTCACTGTATAAGGGCAGTGCTTCCTTTGTTGTGGGTGTTGGTTTTTTGGACGTGGGTGGCTCCTCTTTGCATTCCTAGAAATTATTTCCAGCAGAAACTTCCATCTTGACTCGCCCCCTTATAAGCAAAAGCTAATTTGGAGTCCTCTATTGTGCACCTTACACGCTTCCATTGCTACATTTAACCAAATTGGAATGATTTTGATTATATTTTAGGAAGTTGTTCCTTTGTCCTTGATTATGTGAAGAGCCCAATTATTTTTATGATTATCCGTGTTTGTATTTGATTTAATTCCTTTGTGATAGCTAGAATCTCTCTATGAAATGAAACTTTAATTTCAGTTTGTAATGTATCTTGCTTTGTTTTCCTTTTCATGTGGAAACCATTTTCAGGGAGAGCAAGGTTCGAGAGATAGAAGAAAAGAATCAACTAGGGGGAAATGAGAAATGGAAGATAAAAGGTCAGCAGTCGCAGAAGCGTACAAAGCAAAGATGGCACTGAAATATCTTCACTATTTTTTGTCAAATATTTCAACAATTATAGAGCACATTGGAAAGAGTATATATCAAGATCAACGCTGAGAAATATTTGATAAACTATGATAATTTTACCTAGTGACATGAGAAACAGAATCCACTGAACTGATTTATAATTCATAGCTATATTCACACGTGCTATTTCTCTTTGATGTTAGCTCCTTCCCATAGTTTTCATTATAGAGTTGATCATTATTGTTGTAATGTATAAACGCATGCTTCTGGAAATAATATTTATTGATGGGAATTTTGGTTATTTATTGATCTGAACAAAGATCTTTCAGGTTGATCGCTTCAAGAGTGGAGTAAAGTTCTTTTTATTTCACATTTACTTTCAGAACAAAGCTGGTTACCCGACGAACTTATAAATTGACTAAGTCGCTGAGCGCATAGTACAAATAGCAACAGGCCAACACAAAAACTTGTAGCCAACTTCACATAGGAAGCAAAGTAGACCTAAGACTAATCATGCTTATTTGAATTATGGTGTTTTTGGACTCACTCGTTTCAATTATTTCAAATTATTTGAACGTAGACTAAACACATTTTCCACATTTTGTCTAGTATACATCATAATAACATAGAGCTTATTTTTCCAGGGAGAAACAAAATAGAAAATGCATCTATTGCCTTTAAAATTGATCAAACTCCTTCAGCAAAATTGAAAAAAACCTCCATGCTTGCACATACACATATGCTTGCACATGTTCTTTTTTTTTTTTTTTGGCCCTTTTTTTTTTTTTTTTTGAAGTTTTATGCAAAAATAAAACTTGAGAATACATTCACCTAAAATAAAACCTGTCATAATTTCTTTTATAAAAGTTTCTAAGTGAGAATACATTTACTTGAAATAAAACCTGTCACAATTTTTTCTATAATAAACCTATCACAAATTTTCCTATAAGAGTTTCTAATTGAGAATACATTCACCTGAAATAAAACCTGTCACAATTTTTTTTATAAAAGTTTTTAATTGAGAATACATTTACTTGAAATAAAACCTGTCACAATTTTTTCTATAAGAGTTTCTAATTGAGAATACATTCATCTGAAATAAAACCTGTCACAATTTTTTCTATAATAAACTTGTCACAATTTTTTCTATAAGAGTTTCTAATTGAGAATGCATTCACCTGAAATAAAACCTATCACAATTCAATTCATAAAAGATCATATGATTGACCATACATCTTGAAATAAAATTTATCACAATTCTTTTGGGAAATTTCTAATTGAGAATACATTCATCTAGAATAAAACCTGTCATATTTCAATATACAAAAAAGAGGACCATACGTTGGGAATACAAAAAAAGAAGATGGTTCTATGTCTATCCACCACAATTTAAACATTATATAACAAAAAAAATTTGCTTCCCAATCCATTCTCTTGGACACAAAACTTGTTTGTACATCAACTTTCTTGGAATTGTTGTAATGGATCCTACATAAAAGATTGTACAAAAAAATACAAAAAATAAAATTAGAATGAACACAGTTAAAAAAAAAATCAATATATTCTAATTAAACGCTAAGTGTTCATACCGTAAATGATGACTGGTTGGAATATATATGCATAGTAGATGATGATGTAGAAGGATATGTCATAGTTGGTAAAGAGTCCTAAAGAATTGACAAATAAAAAAATGAATAAATAACAAAAACATCTATTAGTCTATGTAACAGTAAGAAGCAAAATTTTTCTATGTAACAGTAAGCCCCTTTATTTTAGAAAATAACTTTACCCTTACAATATCAAAAAATACCAGGAATTTGAGACAACTATTAGTCTATTATAAACTAAAATTAGATCTAACTGAAGAGTATATAAAATAAAAGAGACCAAACCAATTGCAACACAAAGACCCAGTAAGCACTCAAGTGCAATGATATTTATGGTGCAAGCATACCTCATAGAAGCACCAACAATCATAAGCAAAGCACACAACTGAAAAGCTCTACGTCAACCAACCCCATCAGCAATCCAACCACTGAGTGGCACTCCAACAAGGGCACCACCCAGACATGTACTCACAACTAGACCTTCATTAAAATAAATGACAACCTTTTAGATAAGGGAGCTAGATGCAGAAATCAGACATCACATTAGAGCGATTAAGGAAAAAGATCAACTCAATGTCACCTTCTGCCAAAGTATTCCCACTGAAACCAAGATGCTTTCAAGTGGTTCATTAACTACTCTGAAATGTTTTAGTCTGAAATGCTACTGTCGCTGGTGTGCTGGTGTATCAGAAACAACCCGAAACTCCTGAAATTAACTGGTATAGTCCGTTATTTTAGGCAGCAAGAAACATAAGGTTTTGTTTTTGGTGTTAAAAATACTAGTAAAACAGCTTAATTATCTAAACTAGATATCTTGGCACATGGGTTCTCATGTCTTTAGTGTTAAAGAAAGATATTGCTTGATAGAGGACAGAGTGCTTGTTGGATAGAAAGTTAACATGGGAAAATAAGGTGTTAGACCACATGGAAACAGAAAACAATCTAAACGGACAAAGTGAGCATCCATTGATTACCATCCAAGAAAAAAAATCAATTATGGGAGATTGTTTTCTGCAATGTCAGCAAAGATAGAGGAAAAAAATTTCCATATACTTCTAGGAGAATTGGCATGAATTTATTCCAGAAAATGAATTAGCATGAATTTATTCCAATAAATGAATTAGCATATACATACACAAAAAAAAACTCCAGCAACCCAACATAAACTTCAAAAACCAAAATTTACCCAGTTCAAACCCCAACAAAAGAAATCAGAAAAAACACAATATCAATCTTATAAGCATAATACAGCTATAGCAATCCAACAAAAACCCACTTGTGAAAAAGTAAAACAAATTCTGAAACTTTCAACACAATTGTCAACTTCTTCACAGCAAGTTCCAATTCAGTATTCAACTATCATTTCCAAACTCAATCCTATCACATTGTACATCTAAAGCCAATTTATCTAACAGTCAATCTAACTTAATCAAATTAATCAAACATCCCTAATTCAAAAACCAAACAAACCCCAGATCATATCAAAACCCACCCTCCGTTCTCATAAAAAAGGAAATGCTCAAAATTTGAAACTTTCCGATGAAGCAAACAAAAAATCCGAACACTCAATTCGAAATCCAAATTGGGGAAAGGGGAAAATCATGAAAAACAAACCTTTGGATCGTGGCTCACGGCGGATCCGGTTTGTTTCCAAGCTCCACGCACAGCTCCGGTGAGCTCCGGTGTGTGGTGTGGTGGAGGTTTGGGCAAGCAAAGGACGGCACAACCCAGAGGAGATGGCGAGAACTCTATCTTCTTCGAAATCGTTCTGCTCCGGCGATCTGTGTGGCGGTGGCGGAGGCTCGGCGTGAAGGAAGCAGAGGTGAGGCGTGAGGAGCTTTTTTCTGAGGGCTGGGTTTCTTTCTTTGTTCTGTTTGGAGTCTGTTTGGAGAGGGGTTTTAAGTGTGAACTTAGTCTTCTTTCTTCGTTCTGCTCCGGCGATCAGGCTACGCGGTGGTGGAGGTTCGGCGTGATGAAGGAAGCAGAGCTTTTGGAGTGGGTTTGCTTTTCTCTGTTTTATGTTTTGTGAGCTTTGGCTTTTCGTGAGCGTGAAGGAGGAGGCTTTTGTGTTATTTGGGAGGCTTTTGTGTTTTTTTTTTTTTTTTTTTTTTTTTTTTTTTTTTTTTGACGTGTCGAGCTCTCATTGGCGTGGCATAAAACACTGGTTTTACGCCATGCCCGGACCCAATGTTTTCTCTTTTATTATACAAATACAACATAAAGTTGCGGTACTTTTATGATTTTTTATTATATATATTTAGTTATCAATTGAACCCCAATTACTAAGTAATTTAATATAACTATTTTTGCTAATTAATTGTTCCCTCTCTAACAAAACAAAGTACACATATTATGATAATTAAGAATTGTAAGTTCATTGTTTGACATGGTATTTAGACTTCAGAGTAAGTCAATAAAGTGGCATTTTATGTAACATGCTAAATTCGTAATAATTTGCATAGTCTTATTCATTGTTATTTGATCATATCGCCACACACATGGAGAGAGAATATTTTTAAAAAAACTTAAAGTGATGTATTTTCCATATGTTATCTAATGTATAATGTTGCCTTTATTTATTTATTTTTAAAAAAAGTGAGAGAGAATGTATCTGTTGTGTGACTCATTAAAAAAAAAAAAAAAAAGAAGAAAGACAATCGAAAACGACATAGATACACTACACTACTACACTACTACACCCTTGTCCTACGGGGAACAAAAGTCTTTTTATTTTCCCAACCGTCAACGTTTTTAACGTCTTCCTTTGACTTCGAAGTTAGATTTCTGTTAAACGGTGTCGTGTCGTGTATGGTAGCAATCTACGAGGAACATGAACCATGTGCATGTCTTTAATGTAGTGACGAAAGTGCCCTTCCTAATTTAACATTGTCCCCAGACAAGAAAACCCCTTCAGCTTATCCTACTTGCCCTTTCTCTTTTCTTCAAGTACGAGTGCCACTTTCTTCCCAAGTGTTCAGCTCAGAAGCGAGACTCTTTCTTTTAATATTTCATTATTAGTAAACACACAGAATTTCTGCCTTCTCTCTCTTCTTTGTTGCTTTGTGGGGAAGAGAACACTGGAAGGTTAGAGACAAAAAGGGATATGGGCGTAGGAACAAGCACCTTTGTAATCAGATGGATCAACTTTCTCACCATGGTATGCTTCGTGCTTTTTCATGTCACCTTCTTGTTCTTTATATTTCAGTTTTGATTCTTTTTGTACATTTTGAAAAAAAAAAAAGTTTCTTTCTTTTTGTGTGCTCCAATTCTTGGTTTTCTCTTGTGGTGTTGTTACTTGTTAATCGGCTCATATATGGGTTTGATTCATTTGGGACATTTGATTTTTATCTGTTATTTACTGTAGATTTGGGTTCTTGTTGTTCAATTTACCCCGACAATGGTTTCGTAGTTGATTTCGCAAGTGCTTCTAGTTCTAGATGGCTTTTGCATTATAATGTAGTGGTTGTTAGTTCGTTGCCTGTTGTGATTTGGTAATGTGAGTTATCAAAAAATATGTGGGCAACTCTAGCTAGTTGATGTGTAATTGAAATGAAAAACATGTAAAATGGAAGCAAAGAAGTAAATCTTGTGCCTTTAGACTTCTCAATAAAGGGTTTATGCTTCTCATCCTCACTGTGCAGCTTTTAGCTATAGCTGTCATAATTTTTGGAGTATGGATGAGCACTCATCACGATGGCTGTCGAAGGTCCCTTGCGCTTCCAGTTTTAGGCCTTGGTGCCTTTATCTTTGTAATGTAAGTTTTACTTTCCGCTTTAGCCTGTTGATGCCTTACTTTACTGCTAATCTTTTCCCTTCCCCTTTTATTCCCTAAACTTCACATATAAGTTTTTTTTCCTTTGACCTTTAGATCTATAATCGGGTTCTTGGGCGCACTCAAAAACAGCTCCATTCTCTTGTGGATTGTATCCTTTCCATAATTGAATATATTTGTGATATCTACATTGTTGCCTCTCTTTTGGGTGCTCCTTGACATTTCACTTGCAGTATCTGATCATGTTATGCTTCATTTTGGTGGGAATTCTGGTATTCACAGTATTGGCGTAAGTATATGTGATGAAGAATGTGAAATTGATTTGTCATCTAAACTGAAGCTTACAATAGGATTTAGATAATTTTTTGCCCTGGAATTTTTTCATTGAAATTTCTAAGCTTTTCTGCATATGCTATGAAGTTAAGCATGTTATGATTCTAAATAACTGTTGTTACTAACTTATAAAGTTATATTTTAATGTTTCAGGTTAAATATAAAATGCCCATATGCCTACTAAGGTGGCATTTTTTTAAGAGATCTATTCATGTGAAAATTCTCACTAGGGAGTATTCCAAAAAAAAAAAAAAGAAAAGAAAATTTAATTGGTGTTACTGTTATATGTCTAAAAAAGAATGGAGAATGAGTGGATAATCTCTTGTGACATTGTTTGAGTTCTAAAGTGCTTGGGGATTTAGTTTTTTCCCTTTTTGATGTTATTTGGGTGCTTTCTAAATCTGTCAGTGAAATTATTAGGGAGTGGGTATGGGAGTTTGGTGACAATGATATAAGATTGCCTTGAACATTTATGCTATCATGCTTAAGGTGGAATTTGGATTTCTAAAGCTTTTAAAGGGTTGAATGAGCATTACATTACATTAAGATCACCTTTCTTAGAAGCACCTATATCCCTTTGGAAGTGGATCTTTCCACTGCTTTCTTTCATGGTTTCTCTTTTTAGCAAGCATTGATACTATCTTCTTTCTAGCTCTTTAAGGGCTTGAGTCATTGAATATTTTGCCACATATATGGGAGCTTGACCTTTGGTGCATTATAAAAAAATTATTAACTCTTAAAAAAAAAAAGGATGTTTGTTGAATCAGTTATATGGCTTCAGAACATAACATGGCAACCTCAAAACATGGTGAAAGATGTGGGAGAGGAAAAGTGGAATACTATTGTGTGGCTAATTTTATGACAAACGGGACAATACACAGGCACCAGATATCCCCTTCCAGATTCTTTTGACTTGAATAAAGAAATGGTTATTGACACTGAATGTTATATGTTGAGGAGTATATGAAGTTAGCTCTGTAGTATCTATTGCAGAGACCCTTATATTTATATATTTATTCTTAATAATAATTTTTTATTACTATAAAATTATTAATATAAAAAATATATAATAAAATAAAAGACTAGATTATAGAAATAATTATTTCTAAAAAATTAGAAAGTTATTTAAAGGAATTTCTTTATACCTGCCAAAACCTCTTAGTAAAATATGGTGAACAGTATTCAGGAGTACTAATATATATTAGTATGCCAAAGGAGAGTAGTGCTGAACCATCTCTCTAATTTTCATTTTAGTAGGAATAATTGGAAGTTACTTATGTGATTACCAAAAGAGAAATCATTGATGAAATTGACTGGAAGCATGGTTGATAGGGAGCATCATATGGTACTGGAAGCATCTATGTTGTGTAAAATTGTGTTCCTATGAGTTTTCTGGTTTTCATTGGAATGCATTGCCTTTCCTTAATTGCCAGCTGATGCAGGGATTCAAGTTGTGGTATTAATCTGTTTGATGTCTGTATGCAACTTCTGTGGAAGTGATTTCTTTGAAGATAATGTTGATTAAATACATAGATGTGATCTTTCTTAATAATCTGGAGCTTCTGTTATCATTTTCTTCACTTTACATTGTTTTTTAGTAAATAAAAATTCCAATTTGTTATGTTTTGACTTAAGGAATGCTTATATAGAATAACAGTGGTTTTAGTATGAAGGACATGTTAAGAGGTAACAAAAGTTTGCTTTAAAATAGGACCGATCTGCAGAAAAGAATACTTGTAGTCGATACCAATTAGCGTGCTTTAAAATAGGACACATCTGTAGAAAAGAATACTCGTGGTCGATACCAATTAGTGTATTGAGGATACATAGCTGACCCCTAAGTTTTGGGATTGAGGTGGCAGTGGTGTTACACAAAAGCATTGAATTTATTTGGTTGGGGTAACTCCTATTTTTGTTTCTGATCTAAATTTTTTTGGACCATTTTTTTTAGGCAGGAGAAATGTAGTACATCTTTTGGATCTATTACGGTCTTTCTTCATTTGATATTCACGATATTGATATTCAAATATTTTAAGGTGAATGCTATGAGAAAAACTGGACTTTGAGTCCAAACAATGACATTAATGACTTATTTTTTGATAAGTAACATTATATGACCTATATTCTCTTGGTTATTGGTTTAATCTTCATTTTTCCTTCTCCATAAGTATTGTTAGAAGTATTCTAAACAAGTAACTCACTTCAATTAATGCTTGTTTAAATTTTATCTTTCTCTCTGCCTGTACTTGTAGGTTTATTGTGACAAATAATGGAACAGGTCATAGCACTCCTGGTTTGAGGTGAGAATACATGTAATTGACTGATAAAAACGTTTTTTTTTTTTCTCTCAGTTTGATTTTGGGGTAACAAAATGCTATTATGCTATTATTGCAGAAATTCCTTTGCAAATGATAAAACATTCATTACTTCTTTGTTGTTTTGATTCTCTTTTTCATGGGTCAACTAGGGTTGGTTTGACATCTGCAATTAATCTCATCTTGTCTATGGTTAGGTACAAAGAGTATCAACTTCAAGACTACCATTCATGGTTTCTAAAACAGGTGAGAATCTTTGGTCATAAGCAATGTGAATAATAGTTTCAAGCAAATTTAGAAAGAAAAAAATGCAATGTGAAAAATATTAGTGTGAACTTTGTTATGTATTTATGCTTGATGTTGGACTTTTTGTTTAGCTGAACAATACCCATAACTGGGAGCACTTGAAGAACTGTCTTGTCAAATCTGAAGACTGCAATGACCTATCAAAAAGATATAAGGTTTTACTTTTGAATTTTTGTATTAAATATGCTCATCTGTCTCCAGGACATTCCTTCCATTTGGTTTTACATTTTTTTACTTCTTGATTGCAGACTCTTAAACAATATAAATTGGCAAAACTGAGCCCCATTGAGGCTGGATGCTGTCGACCACCATCTGAGTAACTGTCTGACTGTTCTTTGTCAAAATTTCATCCTCCCCTCATAAATGGTTTTTTGTTTCCTCTTTTTCAAATGAAGATGATTCCTCTACTGTATACATTTTAATAGTCACTCTCCATGTTGAATTTGTCTGTGTTATGTCATTCGTTTTTGTGTAGAATATAAATAATCTTCTTCATGTAAAAATGTAACATTCCAACAGTACTTTTCATATATATATGTGTGTGTGTGAGTGAGTGTGTGTGTGTGTGTGATTACAGTTTAAATTGTGCATTTGCCATTTATTCAGACAATAATTCAGAATAGTGGTGATGTTAACTGACATTATTATTTGTTTGAATTCAACTTAATCATAGATGTGGTTATCCTGCTGTCAATGCTTCATACTATGACTTGAGCTTTCATCCAATTAGTTCCAACAAAGACTGCAAACTTTATAAAAATTCGCGGGCCATCAAGTGCTATAATTGTGATTCCTGCAAGTAAGCATCATGAGTTCCTCATGGTCTTTTTCTATGTTTCTTACCTATTTAAATGTTTCTACATTTGCTTTTCCTTGATCATGTTTCCAGGGCTGGCGTTGCACAATACATGAAAATTGAGTGGAGAGTGGTAGCAATCTTCAATGTTATTTTATTTCTTCTCTTGGTGAGACTCTTCCTCTAACCAATTTGTGCTGATCATGAAAGTATCTTTCCATATTGTCCTTTTATTCGGTACTTAATGCCCTGATCTCTGTATTTCATTATGTTGTGCAATGCAGGCAATGATATACTTTGTGGGATGCTGTGCAAGACGCAATGCTGCCAGGGGCCATTCTAAAGCTTAAAGAGGACCCATTTATATTCAGGAACATTCATTTGAAGCGGAAAAACACAATGGCCGTGAAGTTCAACCCATTCACTATTTGACTAGATTTTTCTGGTAGTTATTTTACTTGAAATGAAGCGTTAAAGTAAACTTATTGTCTCATGCAATGGGTTGGAAGTTTGGTAGGTCATTTCACCAGAAGCAATGAATGCAATTGTGTTCAAATGTTAGCTTCTGATGTTATGTAAACGAAATGTATAATTTATGTAACCATCTGAGATTTGAGTATGAAGTATAATTTCTGTCTCCCTCTCTCTCTCTCTCTCTCTCTCTCTCTCTCTCTCTGTGATAAGTAGTTTCTTTCATGTCCTCTAACATAAATAGAATAAACACTAAAAAGTTAGCCCACTAGCTTTAACTCAAAAGACACATTTTTTTAAAAAAAAAATTGAGTCATTAATGTTATTCCAAAGTTACAGCTTCTTTCAAAGGATAACAAGGTTATGTAATCAATCCAAGATTGATACTTCTGGGTTGTCTTACATCAAAAGCTAGATACCTCAATCTCGTCAGAGAATAAGCCTGTAGGACCAGTTTCAGGCAGCAAAGAAAACATCACAGGACCTCTTGCACCTTCATGAGGACTCAATATTACAATGTCACGTCATCTCTGTTTTGACCCTTCCTGGATGGATAGAATTTATATGGTGTTGAGGGAACCTTTTTGCAGTGAGTTTTGTATAGGCATTTACAGCAGCTTTGGATACCTTATTGGCTGATACAGTTTTCGGCCAGCCATTGGCCTCCAACTTTTGTTCATTGAAATCCCTTAAAAACCATTCCAAAACCTCGTCTATTTTCTCCTGTTAGATCATTAACATTCTCTAGCACTGCTTTAGCCCTCTCATTGTTAATAAACTGGGATAGCAAGATGAAACAATGATAGGTTACATGTTTCCAGTACTTTTATGTATTGCAAATCAAGGATGAATACCTTAATGTGTTTTATTACCTTTAGCTGTCCATGGAAGGAGGAGATATTCACTATTCTTGCTGATTGGGAGAGTTGCAGAAGGGGAAGAAATGCTACAGTTACTCCTATGGTTCCATAGTAATTCGTTTTAACCCATTCTTCTGCCTTCTCATAAGTCTGCTTGAGAATATCCTTCAGCAAGTGGGCATTTATATCAATCACCTTCTAGAATTTAAATTTTTTTAGTCTTGCTTGCCAATCAATTGAGAAGTTAAGCAATGCTTGCGGCAAAAACATAGCGGGTATTGTGGCTACATTACTTCAGTCTGGTCTTAGCTAAAGACTTGCTTCTATACTCTGGTTTACATTTGGTACAGGTCATGATTGAAGCTAAATATGCAGTCTGGCAGTCTAGTAATAGACAAAATCCCCATCTGATCAGTTCTAAATTTTAAAGCCAAAACATTTTGACATTATAATTTCTTCAAATCAAGATTGTTGCCAAAATTGTATGAAAGTGCATATGTATCCAGCAAACAGTGTTACATATATTAATTTGTTAGGAAATAATATTAATGATTATTTATTAGTTGTTTCATGTTTGTAGAGAATCACCATGTTTATTAGTAATTTAGTATTAGTTAAGATAGGGCTTAGTGTGAGTAGGAAGTTTTTGGTATTTGAGTTGTATTTGGATTGTATTATTAGTGTTAGTGGTGTCCTAGTTTTAGGAGCATGGCTATTGAGGCCATAAATAGCTGGAGTTATTTTCAATAAATGATACTAAGAAAAGTTTAATCAAATTGGATCCTAATTAGTTCTCAAAGGTTAGGATTTCCTTGTGGGTTCCAGTTAGCTCAAATGGTAAAGTCTCTGGTGGTTGTATAAGAGATTTGGGGTTTAATCCCTACTTATACAAAAAATTAATTAGTGTCTTAGTCTGATGATAAATAATTATCATCAAGAGTGGATGTCATATGTTAAAACTCTCTATAAAAAATAAAAAAATAAAAAAATAAAAGTTAGGATTTCCTCAACCAAATTTAAACTTTATCCCATTGTTATCTTTTTTTTTTTTTTTTTTTTACTACGTACCAAGTGCTTCATTAGAATCCTCCTAAAAAAAGTGTAACCAAAATTCTACATATTCATCTCTAAATATTTATATTTTCGCTCCCCAAAAATTGTGTATGTATTAAACAGATTGTTGACATTTTTATCCTTCTATATCAGTACATTCCCTAAATTCTGTTCATTTGAAGGGGAATACATTCTCTATAAGTGGAATTATAAAGAATGTTAACAATATATTATTGAGAACATCTTGGTTTATGCATGAATACCGATAGAAGAATTTAGAGACTTACTACATTGCCAGCAAGTACAAAGGCCCTATAGGCCGGCTTCACAGTTTATGACTAGTCCACCATCTCCTGCGTTGTTTACCTACATAGATGCAACCTTAAGAATATTCAATTACATTTCTGCTAATATTTTTTAAGGTCAATTCTTCTACTAAACTATAAAATCTAATCATCTGATTGATAATAGGCAAAATGCCCCCTTGCCATTAATAATTTCTGTTAATCTAATAATTCTAATGTAAAAATTCACAAACTAAAAATGGGAAAGATTCATCACAGTTCTCGATTTATAATTTTCTATTAATATTTTGAAATTTATGAAAATTGTATCAGCAAGGGGTAATTTGTCTATCACAAATCAATTAGGGGACACATAGATCAATTTTATAATTTATTTTACAGTATTGAATTTGGCCCTATAGTTCAGAAGAAAATCACAATTAACCTTATTTTATAAGTATTTTATCATGCAGAATTCCAAAACTAATTAAAGCAAGGTTTTCTTTATTTTTCCTGTAAGTAAATCTATTTATATGATTCCTAATGTCTTGCAAAATGCAATGATGAATTTATAATATTAATGTCCAGAATTTAAGTGAATCAAAATTTAGAAATTCATGGTAGAGATGCCACCTAAGAAGCACTAATACAGGTAAATGCTGAAAACCATAAATTATAGTATATAAATAATAAAACTACTACTATATAGAAAAATGTAATTTGATAGCGAGAAAATGAGTGAAAGAGAGAATGAAATATATTGAAATCAAGTTTTCCGAAATGTGACTAACAAGTATATCAAGTTCTCCGAAATGGGCTTCGATAAATTTTGCACATGAAGCTATGCTGGCCTGTTCTTTCACATCAAGTTGATGAAAAACCACACGAGACAACACAGAAGCTTTGAGATTTTCCACAGCTTCTACGCCTCCCTTCTCATCTCTAGACTCTAGCAGTTAATATGACCACAAATCCAGCAGATGCTAACTGACGACAGATCTCCAGCCCAATGCCTTTGTTGGCCCCTGTAACCGAATCACACCTGACATGAATGCCAACTCTTAGTTAGGACAAATTTATTGCTGATCTCCAGCAGCGTTTAAAAAAAAAAACCTTTTCACTGTTGAACTAGTGTCGGTGCTCTGATACAAAACCAAAACAAAGCAGTCAACTGATGCTAATGGAAGATTAAATTTAAAGATAATGATAATAGTAGGAGTAATATATTCTTGTTCGATCAGCCTTCCCATAAGGTCTATTTATTTTGGTCCAGCCATGCCATGGGGAGCCCAATTAGAAAAGTCTCAATTTAAAGGGAGCCTATAAAGGGTCTTAAGGAGCTTGCTTTGTGATGCAAAACCCAAACCGAATAGTATAATAACTCATAGGAATAATGCCTCGAAAGCAATTAGACCAATTGTAGGCTTGTACCTTGTGGCGAATTGTAAAGTGTGGCAAAGAACAAGAAACGTTGCATAAGAAAATATCCTACGTGCCGTCCGCAACCTTAATCTTTTCGAATCCGCAGTCCGCACGGACTCCTACTCCTTTGAAAGCTCTATTTGCTTCCTGCTATATAAATTCAATTTACAAATTACAATTACAGTACAATAGTTTCTCAAACTGTGTAAAATCTTGTGGGTCTGCTTTAATTTGTCAAGTAATTAAAATGGCTGATTGGTCTGGGCTTTATCATGATCTTTTAGTTCTTATTGCTAGAAGCATAGCTTCGTACGAGGATTTTATTGCTTTAGGCGGAGTGTGTAAATCATGGCGATTTGCGTTCAAACAATCTATTACACGCAAATGAGCATCACAGATTCCATATCTCATGCTTGCAGAAAAAGAAGGCAGCGACTTGCGGGGCTTCTTCAGCCTCTCCAAAGGCATGACTCGCCAAGTCTCTTTACCACAAGCTAATGGGAAGAAGTGCTTTTCATCACAAGGATGGCTTATTACCATTGATGTTTGGGGAAAAGTTTTTGTTGTGAAAGTGAAATAAATATTGTTAAATATTAGCATTGATACACAATGTTGAATATGCTAGTATGGATGTAGAAGTAAAAGCATAAAATATAGAACACAATAATACACGAGAGTTACGTTGTTCAGCCTAACGGCTTACAGAGAAAGTTACATTAATAATATATTATAGTGTAGTACAAATCTCATGTTACAATGAATCATAACATGTCTATATATAATAGACTAAACCCTAGACTAATAGACTTCTAGTACAAATATGAGACTTAGCTTGCACACAAAGTAGAATTAGGCTTGAGCCTATGTTAATGGGCTAATATATCTCTAACACCCCCTCTCAAACTCAAGAAGGAAGTTTGATGAAATCTTGAAATTTGATAAGGTTGAGAAGATCTCTTAAATGAAATTTGGCTCTGTTACGGTAGTTTGAGGAAGGCAATGGTCTTGTAGTGTTAATGCGACTTCTAATGATGGCATAACTATACCGGAGAGTTTTGACGGCAGCAGTAGGAAGTCAAAGAAGATGATTGCAGCGAAAAAAATACCAAGGAAGATAAAGATTGCTCTTAAATATACCGCAAGGACAGAAAACCATGATCACAAGAAGGTGGCTTTGGTATAAAATATAGAACACAATAACATATGAGAGTTACGTGGTTCAGCCTAACGGCCTATATCCACGGAGAAAGCTACATCAATAATATATTATAATGTAGTACAAATTCCGTGTTACAATGAATCATAACATATGTATATATAATAGATTAAACCCTAGATTAATAGACTTCTAGTACAAGTAGGAGACTTAGCTTGCACACAAAATAGAATTAGGCTTGGGCCTATACTAATGGGCTAATATATCTCTAACAAATATTATTGAATTTACATTTCCGGACCATAATTACAACAAATTTTATACCGTTGATGTTTGGGGAAAAGTTTTTGCTTGCGATATTGGAGATCCTGTGACAGCCCTTCCTAGGGAACTTATGCCCCATTTTATTGCGCAGTTATTCCTGGTGGAATCCTCCGGTGCTTTGTTGCTAGTTTCACAAGAAGGTGTACAACTACGGCCTGCGAAGGAAGGAATTGACAAGTGGATTTTCAGTAATCTATTTCCAGAGTCTGTGGAACCTTGTCTTAAGAATTCATCCTATGGGACCACAGGGTTCAAAGTTTTTGAGGTGAACTTAGGTGGTGGGGAGTGGAAGGAGTAGAAGAACTTGGACAATAGAGCCATCTTCTTGGGGCATAATTCTTCCATATCTGTTAAGGCATCTTATTTTTCGGGATGTAAAGCTAATTGCATTTACTTTACCGATAATTTTGGAGGAGGCAGGGATACAGGCATCTACAACATGCTAGATGGAAGCATCGAACCACACTACCCAGGCGAATCTCTTTCTTGCACTACAACACCTATGTGGGTGGTCCCTAGTTTTTTAATGATCTTTTGCAAAGAAGAATAGGGTATTAGATCGAGTTTGCACTTATATCTATTCTTTTTTTTTTTTTTTTTGGGTAGTTTTTTAATCGTGTTGCTCTTCCATATTTGGATGGTTTATATGAATTTCAATCATTTTATTTTGTTTGCTAATTCAATATTTTCATTAATTACTACTTTTCTTCTCTTTTGTCTTCGAACATTGATGCATCTTAAATAAACTGGCCTTGCTCCATATTGATATCAATCTATTTTGCATTTTATTTTTTTGAATGATTAATACTTTTCTCTTTCTAATTGATGCATTAATGTTTTTGGAACGAGATTAAATTCTATAAAGATGGGGTGTAAAACCTATGTTTTACACCATCCAATAAGTGATTGCCATATCAGCATTTTACTTAAAATTTATTAAAATTCAATACATCCTACCACACCTAATAACATCTCGATAGATTCCCAATTTGGTTGGATTTATATATGGGTATTAAAATTGATTGAGTGTAATTGTGTTTATTCTTAAATATGTGATAAGATGATGTGGCATGTTGGGATTGGAGGGGTAAAACATGGGTTTTACACCACGTCCTTATAGAATTTAATCTCTTTTGGAACTTGTTCGTATCTAAAACAATTTATAATTAATGATATATATGGATGAAATGCTAACCAAGTCCATGATGGACCCAAGATTTCTATTAGGGGGCGGGGGCGGGGGAAGCATGAACCATTGTTTGTTTGTTTGTTTGTTTTTTTCTTTTTAATAACTATCAATTAAATTAGCACCTATTTATCGACAAATGAAAAAACACAAGTGTAAATTACATATTTGATCTTTAACTTTCACATGGTCATTAACCTTTCAAATGTGTCAATTTGGTCCTTGATATTTTAATATTGCTTCAAAATAGTCATTGTTGTTAAGTGATGGATGAAAAATGTTGACGTGGCAAACAACCAAACTAAAGTATAATTTTTTATACCACATAGACTAGCATGTGTACTGCCACATCAGCATAAATTAAAAAAAAAAATGTAGATCAAACAAAATCCCAAAATCTCAAACAAATATCTTTGATTCTGCCTCACTAAAACTTGATGTCAAATTCAAAGAGCATTAATAGTAAAACAAAATCTAACACAAAAATTTCAACTTGAGCATAAATGTGTAATAATAGTTGTCCATAAATGTTTTTAAATCAAATGGGTAATTTTAAAAAAATTCTAATCTTCCCATCAAAGTTTCTGAGAAAAAAAAGAAAAAAAGAAAAAGAAAAGAAGAAGTAATACCCAAATCAATGAAGACATGGGTGAAGAACAACATTGGAGTTTTTTTTCCTTAACAAAAAAGGGGTTTCTTTTCCAGTATTTTCTTTGGAACCAAACGCAATAGAATTGGTACCTAAAAAACTTGAAAAGGCAGATATGGAAGGTGAAAATGCAGAGGTGACAGAGGTAGAGAGATTATTCACTAAGAAAGGAGAAAGGGGAGACCATCAAATAGCCTAAGCCTCTAGTTCAATCCTCATTGTGACAGACCCAACAAGTAGTCTCATGTCTATGTACTCATGCCACAACTTTACAACAAAACCCAATAGAGAAATTGGGCTATTCAACTCACAACCATAAACAAAATGACTCAATTGCACGCCTTTTATATTAGGTAGTCCCCACCAAATGATGGACAATAAATTTTGGGACAGTGATTGTGGGTTTTAGGATGCCATTGCAAAAATAGGCCGACAGAGAGAGAAAGAAAGAGTAATCCCTGGCTTGTTATTTGATAGATTTTCAGGTATCTTTATTTTTGTTTGAAGTATTTTGCTAATGGTGATTGTAGATTGAGAGGTTCCATTCTTTGGCAAGGCAGGGAGATGGGGATTGATTAAGGATGGGAACAGAGAGATTTTTATTTTGCATTAGTTTAATCTTTAATGATGTGGGGATCTAAGTGTCAATTTAATGACATGGTTTTTTTTAAGGTTTTGCTAATGTGGTAGTGGTAGTCCATATAGCAGTTATGTGGCAAAAAAAAAACTATACTTTATTTTAATTATTAGCCACATCAACATTTTTCATCCATTACTTAACGATAAGGATCATTTCAACCCAATATCAAAAAGTTAGGGACCAAATTGACACATTTGAAAGGTTAAGGATCAAATTGAAATATGGTGTAAAGGTTAGAGACTAAATATGTAGTTTACCCAACACAAAATAACTATTTCTTCTTTTGAATCTCAAGAACACTAAATGTCACAGCAATTTCATTTTCAATGCATAAAATCAATGAATGTGTTGGTTCAACGTTCTTTAGATAAATAAAATAAAATTTATCTAAAGAGAAATTATGTTGGGTTGGTAAAGAAAATTTAAATTGAGTAAAATAATAATATTTTAAAATATAAAAGTTTAGAAATCCTCACACAACACATCTATTGGTAATCCTAACAATTATTTATTTTATAATTCAACTAAAATTAATACGAAGGATAATCTTATTTGGATGATTTAGCAATAAGAACATAAGAACTAGTTTTCTAAAGGTAGTCTTATGAATTTAGTTGATTTTAGGCAAGACAAAATTTGTGTTTGATTTGTAGGGAATCCTAAGCCTTTAAAGTGCATGGAGTTTACTTTAAATCCAAGAATTATACAAATTAAAATTTTTTCTAGATAATTAAATAAATAAAAAAATACAATGACTTGAACTTTAAAATCATAAAAGTATTGTTAAGAATATACCAATAGTTATCCCTTAGCATTGGCTTCTAGCAAGCTATTACACCAAAGAAAACTTTAAAATTTGAAAAGAAACTCTAAGAAAAACATAATTTTGATTTAAGGCAGCCACCCTTTGAATTTTGACCTAAAAAGATTTTAAATAAGTTTGGAAATCCTATTACAATAAAATTAATGTTTGGTGAAAATTCCTAGGTTTCAGGCTTTAGTAGGCTGAATCTTTTGGCTCATTAAACATCAAAATTTGGACTTTTCATAAACTACAAAGTTGTAACACTTTGAGTTAAATTTTAGACCCAACTTGAATCATCACAATCCGATATCAGAATCATAATTTATGTACAAAATAGTAAACAGGTTTGGTCCAATTGGGTTGGGATTCAATCCGACTTAGTTCGGGTCAAATTGAGACCGAGAAAGAAGCAATTGGGATTAAAATGGAATTTCATTGGCAACCATTTAATTACACATTAAATGGTGTGCAATACAAAACAAATAAAAAATTTTGAGTTTTTTTTTTTTTTTTAATGATATGACCAAAAATCACAAAGCACACATTATACTAAATGAACAAAATGCAAATGCAATGCATGAAAATTTATGTACAAAATAGTAAACAGGTTTGGTCCAATTGGGTTGGGATTCAATCCAACTTAGTTCGGGTCAAATTGAGACCGAGAAAGAAACAATTGGGATTAAAATGGAATTTCATTGGCCAACCATTTAATTACACATTAAATGGTGTGCAATACAAAACAAATAAAAAATTTTGAGTTTTTTTTTTTTTTTTTAATGATATGACCAAAAATCACAAAGCACACATTATACTAAATGAACAAAATGCAAATGCAATGCATGAACAGTGCTCAGCCAAGCCATAGAGGGTACACAAACAAAAAATATTAATTTCTTAATTAACTCATTAGTATATGTACAAACTAGTACATACTCATACAAAGTCAGAAATAGCACATGCACTTAGTTATGTTACATATACTTTCTATGTTTCTCCACAATATCAAGTATGTTCTAAATCAAGAGAGAGATATTATGATTCATGTAATCCTCAAGAAAAATAAAACTAGACACAAAATAAAATATTTTTTTCTTTTTGAAAATTTTCAATATTTTTGGATTTTTTTTTTAATAAACAAAACAGCCTAAGAACAAGATAGCCATAAATAGAAAGTAAACATGTTCACAAATAATTGAAAGAATTAAATCAAGGATAAGTAAACAACACTCACTTTAACGAATCTTTTCTCACTCATATAGCATGTGTCTTTGGGTTTGTAGATGAAAAACCATGAGAACTAGAGTGTATTTGAGGAATTACACACTTTTTCAGAAAGAGACTAAAATCCTAAAATTTCCTTTTATAAGCCAACAAGCTTAAATTTTTCAATATCATATGAAACAATTTATTAGGACTTATGGCAGGAGATATATCATCACACTTCCTAGATTGAAACATAGAATTCTTAAACTTCAATTTATGACATTTAGGATGAATGTGACTGGAAACACTACAAAAGTGACAAATAAGAACAAATTTAAGAAGATCAGTATTTTTAATAGCAAATCTAGTCTTAGATTTTGATTTTTGTATCAACAAAGAACAATTTGGTCTAATATGACCAACAACACCACAAAGATGACAATTAGGCACAAAAACAGATTTTTTTTTTTTTTTTTTTTTTTTTTTGCAATTTAGCAGTAGGTTTAGACATAGGTTCAGAAACTTCAGCGTCTATATCAGAACTTTTACCTTTGTCTAACCTAGCAAAATAAGCATTTTCTTTATGAGTCCTCTTGAAATGAGGAATATAAACATTGTCTTTAGGCTTAAGAGGAATAGAAACAGAAACAAATCTATTATCAACAACAAGTTTGGTACTAGACAATTTTTCCAGTTTAGCTTCAGACTCAACTAACGTTTGTTCCAAATTTTTCATCTTGAGGGGAAAATTGATTTCTCAAAAATTCATTCTTTTTATTAGGTTCATCTAATCTCACAATCAAAACATCTTTTTCAAGATTAGCCAATTTTAACTCTTCATTGAATTTATTAGCAATTTTCATAGATTTAAATAATTCCTTATGGAGAGTTTCACAAGCATCAATAAGATCAATAGAAACATTAGTGACATTTTTATTCAAAACATCATAGCTAAAAGCAATAAGGCACTTAAAATTATCCATGACAGCAGGGATTAAGGATCTCACTCAAGACGTTAATCCAATTAGAGTGAACCCGTTCTAATACCACTTGTTTGTTTGTTTAGAACCCTGTAAACCAAATTAGTTTAACCTAATGAATTAACTAAGTTGATACTTACGTTTATTATTCAGATCTAGGTTAAATAGTAATAAATCATATCATGTACATTAGCGGAAAAGTAAATAACACATAAATATGATTACCTAGGAAAACTAATGAAACCAATAATTTCAAGGTAAAAAACCTGAGAAGGGTTTAACTTGACCAATCCTCAAGGAAAACAATTCCACTAATAGAGAATTAAAGTTTTTATAAAGATTTAACCCTAAATCTATTGCTACCTTTAGTAGTAACTTACTAACACGACTACATGCAAGCTCCGAATTCATGAACTCCTTCTCTCTTGAATTTGTAGCACATAAGCTCCCATGCTTATGACTTTGAGATCCCACTCAAAGGTTTAGCAATACAAACTCTCAAGTTTGTGACTCCAAGACCACCATTGAAAGTTTAGATCATCAGCGGTTAGTGATCATGCTATAGCAATTTCAGATTTATCGGATCTAATGATATGAGAATGATTTCCGGTAGTGACTATGAAAGAGGAAGGCATAATACCTTTTAGATCTCACAAGAGCACCTCCAAAGTCTCTACAAAACATGTCTTAGGGTTTCCTTTATATATTATGTGAAATAGATCTGAAACTCTAATCACTTAATGGGCTTAATGAGTAGTGGGTTGAAATTTAAATCTATAGAATTTGCATTTCGATCGGTCGAGCCTTGTTCTCGACTGGTTGAACTTGGCATGTTTCGAATTTCTTGAACTTGCAACTTCCTTTTTCTTGTATTATGACTAGTAGCACCTTAAGCATTGTCTAATATACTCTATAGACTTAGGAATCTATATCTAGATAAGTTTATGCTCACGGTTTGTCAATTGTTTTAAACTTTTAGAACTTAACAATATTAGTTAACACACAATCATATGTACTATACATAGCAAAGAGTGGCGTGTAGTCTAGAATGTGTACAAAGCACTGAAAAGGTAATATGTAGATAGTAACCAAACAAATTTTCTTCATCATTAATCACATTGGCTTGAAAGTGACTATTACCTAAAGAGTTACATCATATAACTCTCACATCTCCTAGAAAACATGCTTACAATCATGTAAAAACATTTTGACTCTTTTTTCTTTTCTTTTTCTTTTGATATTCTTTTATTTCTTATTCTTTAGAAACCAGCACCTCATTTTATCTTGCTGTGCAAGTGCTACACCTTATCGAGCACAATATTTGTGTTTTATAGAAGCTCAAAATCCTACATTTTTTCATTAAGTACAGACTGAGATTTTAAGATAACCACAAACTCTACCCTACTTAGACTACAACACAAATATTTTGCTTCCTTGTAGTGAACTTAATAAATCAAAAGCTCCATATTCTCTCAGTTAGTTTTCTCAAGAACCAAACACATGCAGAGAGAGAGAGAGAGAGAGAGAGAGAGAGAGAGAGAGAGAGAGAGAGAGAGAGAGAGAGAGAGAGAGAGAGAGAGAGAGAGATCACTTACTCTCATTAACTGAAGGAGGTGGGATCACAAATTTCCCTTCAGCTACACTCAAGTTAAAATAAAACTTCATTATTTTATTTTAAAATAAAATAAATTTCATTGTTAATTATCATATATCTAAAAGTTTATTTTATTCTTTTTATATTATAATTTTTTTTATTGCATGTTGATCAAGTTCTTTTTATTTGTAAATATTTTTTAATTATAAATGTCTACTAAAAAAATCAATTTGAATAGGAAAATCCTTATAAAATAGTGGGAGAGAAAGGGGAAAAAAAATTAAATCTCAAATAGTAAAATATAACTAATAAATTTTTTTCAAGAAAACTTAAACTCTTACCAGAGTTGACTTGATATATGGTCAATAATGAAGTCAAGATTTGACTTCAAAGAGAAAAATCTATAAACACATCGACCTACGCACACTTTTATATAAATTTTTAAATGAGACATAGGACAGAAAGTAGATTCCAACTCATATCACATGATTTAATACTATGATAAACTATTATTTGTCTAAAAAAACTTAAACCATCGAGATGACCAACTTCAGGTATAGTCAATGACAGACATGATTTGACTTCAAAGAGCAAAATCTATAAACATATGTACCCACACGCATATATGTATATATATTAATTTAATTTAAATGTGTAATTATGCCGACCTACATAAATTTATATTATTATGCAATTATCCCAAAATTTTAATCCTTATTACACAAATTTTTATAAAGTAAATAATTAGCACGTATAGAATATGAGGTCCTATCAAGGTTTTTTTTTTTTTTTTATATATATATATATATATATATACAGCTATAACTCTTTCATAAAAAAAAAAATATATTAATAAAAAGAAGTTATAATTCAATATTTGTTCTTTTCCACTTTTGTTCTCCAAGCTTTATTTAGTTTTTGTATAGTTTGAATCTTAAAAGAAATCGATAGAATAGGAAAGAGTTTCTTTCCAAAAAAATGAATGTGACATAAAAAGATATAATTTTGTATTGATTACAGTATGAAAAAATATTTAATATATCAATTAGAAATAAATAAAAGAAATTCACATCAAAATAAGAAAAAATCAAATTATAATGTGGAGGGGGCAAAGTTTTAAGATAATCAAAGTTTTAAAATTTACTGGTATTGGGGTTAATTATTCAATGGTTACAAGTACATATTAGGAAAGTATTACTTTTATTATCACACTCTTACGACACATTATTAAGCTCTAGAGAGTTTAATTAGGGATATTTCTAAGAAAAGGTGCCACGTAAATATTTGGATTAAGAAATTCTAAAGCACTATAAGTCATAATAAATTAGAAGTACTGAAAAATAAAATCAAGAAACTAATTGCACAACAAATTTTCATAAATTAATTACCCAAGCAAATAAGAATCAACAATAGATTTGGTTGCAAAGAATCTGTGAGAGAGAGATATCTCAAAATCCTACATTTTTTCATCAAGTACAAATTGGTATTTGAAGAAGAGCAAGACTTAAATACGATATTTAGGTGCTGTTATTTAGATTCCACTTTTAAGATTTTGCCATGTGAATTTTTTTTTTCATGGGATGGAAGTGTATTTTTATATTTAAGTAGACACATGGCTAAATTTTAAGATGTAAACCTAAGAAATAGCACCTAAGGTACCGGACCTAAGTTTTGTCCTTTCAAGCAAACCACAAACTCTTCTCTACTTAGTCTACAACACAAATATTTTGCTTCCTTAAGGTGAATTTAATAAATCAAAAGCTCCATTTTTTCTCACTCAGTTTTATCAAGAACCAAACACACTCAAGAGAGAGAGAGATATCTCAAAATTCTTCATTTTTTTCATCAATTTTAATAAACATCAATATTAAATAATAGAGGTTTTAATGAGTAAATTGAGTTATATTACTCTTGATTTCAAATAACAAATTTATATATACGTGATTATTTTACCTTTCCATTTTAAATTGCTTATTACTTTTCTCAAGTCACGTTAAAAAAAATCAATTGCTTATAAGGAGAAAGCTAAAGAAAAAGATGAAATCTTATCAGTCAAATGATTGGATTAAAAAAAAAAGGGAATAAAACAACAAACATGTAATATTCAGTACATTTTGCACGTTGGAACATCTGTATTTAAGAATCCATCATGCAAGCTGGGAAATGTGTCGAAAACACATGAGCTATTTAGACCCCCAAATTAAAGTTACGGCTTGGTTGATTTTACACTAACTTAATACTAAGTGCAGAATAGCGTAAACACAAGCGTATAAGCAAGACAACTACTCTAATCCATATTTAAAGCAACACAGCAGTAAAAATGAAATGAACAAGAGTAGGAAAGAGAGATGTAAACACAGATAACACCGAGACGTGTTATTGAAGAGGAAACCAAAGAACTCGGTGAAAAACCTCTCCGCTGCCCTCCAAGTGAAAATCGATCCACTAGACAATCAGTTGGAATACAAGGGTGAGCAAGAGACCCTCCAAGCCTAATCTACCCTCTGTACCTAAGCCTTCCAAACTCCAACTCCAACAAGGCTTCTCAGAACCGTGTCTTGTCTAGTTCTCCGGATCCCGTAACAAGCTCCATGTTGCATCTGCCATTCTAGGCTTCTTCCAATACTTCCCAGCAACATCAAAACTTCACTTAACACTCTCAAAGGGTGTGGTAAGTGTTTGGGCTATCAACCTCTCAATGATATGGAAATGGAGAGGTAGGAGATGAGGAAATTCCCAAAACAATTGTGTAGAGGATTGTGAGTATAACAATTTCTAACTCTTAAGATGTTTGGCTAGGGTTTTCTCTCAGAAGCTCTCCTTTTCATTTGTGGGTAATGTAGGTATAAATAGTGTAGGCACAAAAAGTGTAAATCAGACTGGACAGGCTGGCGGAACAGAATGTCTCACGGGAAGGCCTTATCCGCGAGATACTCGCCAGACACAGCTGTCTCCATCTGGCCTGACTCTTCGCATTCCAGCATGTGCATGGCATATGATATACTTCGCGGGTTGCTAAGTCGCGAGATATCCGCGAAACCTTCTTCAGTCTTCAAATGCTTGAGTCTTCACACCACTCTCTCTATCACACAACTCTTACAATGAAATCCTACAATAAATATAGGGTACAACAGATTGAATATAATTACAATCAAATTTGGCACGGAATATAAGCCAACCAAACATGTAGTTGTAAATTACAACTTTACACATCAGTATGATCCCATTTCATTGTCCATAACATCAACCTCATGTCCATCTATATTTGATTGTACTTGATCAAATGTGTTGTGATTGTTGTTGATCTTGTCTTCGATAAATCAATAAGTTTTAAGTCTTGTTTTAAAGTTTTTAATATGCCGTTGAATGGTTGATGAAAGTTTGTTTTCAACCATGTGTTTTGTACTGAAAAATAAGTGTTTTAGTGCCTTTAGCAGTTTTTCCTCCATTTTACAACCAAGGTTTTCAAACTCAGACCGTTTATTGAATTGTAAAAGGGAGATGTTCAAAGTTTTTGAGACCGAATCGAGGTCGAACCGGGGTCGAACCGTGATGATGTCATAATTAATTTAATAATTAACTAAAGCATAAATGTAGATATTAAATTTATAAAACTAGCAAAATTGACTAATATATCTATATCTGTGAGAGAAATCTAATGATTTTCAAACATATATTTAATAATTAAATAAGAAAGTTAATAAAATAAAATAATAACCATGAAAATATTAAAATTTATGATTAATTTTTGAAGTAAAGTTGAATATCTTTGAAGGATTTTAATTATAATTTTTTTTTTTATTCCTTGTAAGAGATGGATAATTTAATTAAGTAGAATAAAATTGTGTTAAGTTGTTTTTATATAAAATAAAATAAAATAAAAATTGCTAAGGGGTTGGACCGCACGGTTCTTGCCACCGGTTCGTGCGGTCCAACCTCGGTTTTAGGGGTTCACGGAATTGCCACATATGCCTGGTTCTTTACGATTAAAAAACCGGTTTTCATCTCGGTTCACAGTTTTCACGATCCGACCTCCCGGTTTTCAATTCATGGACTCAAGAGTATTTGATCCCTTAGAAGTAGTGATTTAGCGACCTACTGCTGAGTTAGTCGCGAGCTTAAGAAACCCAAGTGCTTGGAACAGTGTTTTACATGTTGGGATGGAAAAATCTGTTGTAATTCACTCAGAGTTGGTTTGGATTGAGATTCTGTGTAATTGTAGACTTGCAGTACATTTCAATTTTTTTTTTTAAATCATTTTTAATAAACATCAATCTTAAATAATATAGGTTTTAATTAGTAAATTGAGTTACAATAGTCTTGGCTTCAAACAACAAATGTATGTACAAATGATTATTTTACCTTTCCATTTTATATTGCTTTTTATTTTTCTTAAATCACATGAAAAAAGTCACCATACATGATTACTTATAAGAGCATTAGCATCAGAATGCCATAAAAGTTCTATTTTACACCCTAAAAACTTACTTTATTTATTTTACCATTTCATTTTACAACTCTTCCAACATCCCAATTTCTATTTTTACAAATAACTCATTAAAATAATATAAAATATACCAACAAAAAATATTAAAAATTATTGTCCCCTCCATCATTTCATCCCTGTCTCTACACACTAGCACCATTGAACCAACCACCCAGAAACACCAAACACCACCACCTCTAAAACTCCATTAAAACACCAAACCAAGCCCCTAAACCCACCATTGTAACACCAAACTAAAATCCAAAATTAAAACCCACAGAACAAATCACAACCAAGACCCACAAAAACCTAGGCAAGCAAACCACCCACCCACGCCTACCCACAACCCCAATGACCCCACGCCGATTTGTGCTAACTTTAATAACCAGAGTTTAATTTTGTGTCACGTGTCCCATTTAAGCTAAGGTTTTTTTTTTTTTTTTTTTGGTGCTAAATGAATTAATTTAGTGTAGAAAACTAGGATTTCAATATTAATAAACCATAATAAACATTATCATATATGGATTGAGATCCTATGCGATACTTTGGGTATTGCACGGGTGCAATAGCTTTAATATCAACAATGGATTAAATCTAATGCTTAGAAAATTGACACATCATATCTCTACGCTGGCAATCTACGTGCTTCAATTTCTCCACGCTGTATGATTTTGTTTAGGTTTGAAAAATGGGGGTTTTGGGTAAGGCTGAATGTGTTGTGATTGAATATTTGTTTGATGGTGAGCTTGTGTGTGTCCTTGGGGTAGATATGTGTTGTGGTTATAGCCTTGGTTTGGATATTTGGGTTTCAAATTAATCGTGATTTTTGGGTTTCAAATGAATGGTGTTTGGATGGGTGTTTACACTTTACATACTTGGGTTGATGTCAAAATGGTTTTTGATATGAGTTTGTTTTATTGTGTAAATACATGTCATTTTGTGTGTGAGTTATTGAGTAAGTGAAATTTGTGTTCTTGAGTGTGCTTAAATTAGTATAAACACATGGAGTAATTGAGTGTAGATCTTAAAATCTGGGTATGTAAATGGTAAGTTCTACCTTCATGGTTTTTTTTTTTTTCTTCTTCCTTTGCTTTGATCTTTGTTATTGCCTTGCTTCTTTATTGTTGATGTTGCTGTGACCTTTGAGTCCTCTATTATTGTTGCTGAAGGTGTTTGTTGAAACGCTTCATAGAGTTTTAGTTTATCTTTATGTATTCTGCCTCCTTTTTTCTTTTCTTTTTGGATTTTTATGTTAATGTGATGCTAAAATTGTGATGTTATGTGTACGGAAATTGGATTTTCAAGTTAGTGTGTTATCATTGAGAACTTATCTCAAGCAAACAGTTGACAAATTATTCTCATAAAAGCTATGATTTTGTATTCAAAATTCACAATATATATGTATATATATATATATATATATATACATATTTGTTAACTGCATTAAGTGGTCCACTGGTCGCCCTAAGCTGTTTTAGCATTGGATTTGGATCTATTGGATTTGACATTCAGGAAATGTTGATACCAAATCTATGATTCCCCCCCCCCCCTCCCCCTTTTTTTTTTTCTCTTTTCTTGATTTATTTGCCTAAGATCATACATTTCTTACTCCTTTTAGCTTCTTTTACTAAAATAGAGCTATGATTCTTAGCTTGATACTAATTTCTCAGTTTGAAATTTGCCATCATGGATCAGTTTTTTCTCATTCCCTATGTTTCTATTGTGGTTTGAGTTGTGAAATGCATTGAAGGTGTTTGTGATAATATTTGTTATAAACTTTGAAGTGATGTTAAGATATTTTATTTGTATGTTGTGTAGTCTTGAGGGAGATTCGTCATATTGAGAAATGCACCAAGCTATTCTTTAAATTGGTTAATTCATCCAGGAGATTCATCTTGTGTAATGGAAAAATCAAAACAAATTGAAGTTTTGAATGGACTTGTTTCAGCCATGGCATCATTAAGGAGATTCATCTTTTGCCTTCCATTGTTGTCATTGTATAATCGAATTGTTGTGCAAGTTGTATTTTCTTGTAGTAACTGATTTTTTGTGTTGATGAATAGATGAAATGTAAACAAATTTGCTTTGCAAATAGCATGTTGTGATGGAGTTCTATTATTAGCTTTTTAGGTCTTAATGCATTCCAATTTTTTATCTAGTCTAATTAGAGTCATTCTTGCTGGAGAGACCAATAGTTCATTGTCCCTTTCAAAAAAAAAAAAAAAAAACAGTTCATTGTGTCTGAATATGCTTGGAATAAGTACTAATAATTGGAGGATGACTTAAAAACACAAATTTTATAAATTATTCACAGCCTTATTCTAGCTCTTCACCAAAAAGCCAATCTATATGATGGAATTTCTTGGAAATACTATTAGTGCTCTTTTATGTCAAATTACAACTTCATGCTCAATATATTCTCTTGAAAACAAGAATTACATAACAAGAGTCTTCAAAGATGTTTGGCATATTTTAAAATCAATGGATCCAAGATAGAAGTAAACCACCAAATGACAAGGCCATAATAGCATGATACAATAGAATTTTTTTTTTCTACCTTCATATTACCTAATTCCCATGTAATAACCAAAAAAAAAAAAAATCTTGCATGCTTCAAGATAAAATGCTTCAACAATCTCATGCCCCTACTCAATTGTAAACAAAAAATTGTGTCATGACCCTACTCAATTGTAAATAAAAAATCACATGCACTCATTTAGTTCCACACTTCGGGTGTCTCTTGCTTCTTGACTTTATACATACATTCCATCTGAAGCTTGCAATTTTCAATCGGCCCTACAGATTTCTTTTTGTTGTTTCAAGTATTGGCAAAAAGGTTATCAAAACTTGAGCAAGAGAAGTGGGCCTCGGTATCATGGGGGATTTGGAATGCACGCAATAAGTTTTATTTTCAGATGATTCAAGCCTATCCCAAAGCCATCCTGGACAGGGCTGTTCTTTGTATACAAACTATATCAATTATATATCTGTTAGGACATATGTGATTCACTTGTTAGAAACATATGTCACTATTTTATGTAATTGGCTAATCCTTTGACAAAACACACTTGTATTTTGGTAGATTTAGGATGTGTTTAATACTTCAAGAAACTGTGTTTCAAGATCAAGTGTTGAAGACATGCAAGTCTATCCAAGATTCAAGCTAAAGAAGTGTCTTTCATTAAAGCTCGATAGCTAGCCATCTATCGAGCTTAAGAAGCTATTCCAGCCCTGTGGCTTGACAACTACTCGACAGATAGGCATCTGTCGAGGTTTATGAAAAACAAAATTTTAGATTTGTTTTGACTCTAATCCGTGATTGTATATCTGGACTTTCTTTTTTGACAACCCTAGACATATAAAAAGATTATTTTAAGGGCCATCAAAGAGGACACAAGTTGCACAAGTGTTAAGCAAAGTTTGTTTAAGCAAATTGTGAACTGAGATAGAGTTTTGCCCTAGTTCATCATTCTTGTGAAGAAGTTGTTGTGTTTGTGCACAGTAGGGTTTCGTAACTAAGCATCTTCTTGATCTTCATCGTTTGGATGAACTGAAGAATTTTGCAGTCAACAACCTTCTCTAGTTGGTGATTGAAGTTGCGTATTGGGATCCGCGCAATTGGTTAGTCATGTACTGGGAGCCGTGCATCAAAAGAAGAAATTGTCATTACAGAATAAGTCCAATTAGGTATTAGGGTAAGGGTTCACCTATAGATTGGTATAAGGTACTGGGATTCCTTCACTTGTAACCGCTTGTTGTGATAATAGTGAAATTTCGGGAGTGGTGACCTTAAAATCACCCGGTAGGGTTTTTGCTGTATTGGTTTTTCCCATTCGTAAACAAATCACCGTGTCAATTTATTTTCCACTGCATACTTAGTTTAATTGGTGATTTGTGTGCTACCACACTTTTGTATGTTAATTTAATTAATTAATTAAACTTGGCTAATTAATCAATTAATTCATCACAAGGGGTCAATACATTTTTGGCATATCAAGTGGTATCAAAGCAGACACACTCTAATTAGGGTTAATCTTTGCTGTGTTGATCCATTGACCCTTGTTTGTCATAAATAGAGGACAGTCATTAATTATACCTCATTTATTTGATGGCACTAACTATGTATACTGAAAAGTATGCATGAGAGCTTAAAATTTTGATTGGATCATTGGTTGAGTTGCATGCTTGATTGCATTCATATCTGTGTTTTTTCGTTCTTCAAAAATTGGTTTTTAGCAATCTTGACAGATCCTTGACACCTCCTCAATACCTGGCTATCTGTCGAACTCTTAAGTTGTTTCTTATCGTAATCTCGACACATTCTCGACAGCTAATGGATCGATTGAGAAAGCTCCTATCTCCTCGATAGCTTCTCGACACTTGGTAAATCGATCGAGCTTCCTTTTAGCTTTCTGTTGATTTGTCCCTTGATAGATCCTTGACAACTGCATCTGTCGACGTTTTGTTTTCTCAACACTTGTCTCGATAGATGTCTCGACACTTTTCGACACCTCTATTTGTCGAGATTTACTGAACCACTATATATAGGTTCTGTGCGATCTGGTTCTCATTTCTCTTGATCTCTTTCTTGATAGCTTTGTCTCCTCACCTCCTAAATCACTCTCTCCCACTCCAAACCTCTTTTCCAAGTGTTTTTCGAGATTTTTCAAGGTTTTCTCTTCACTTGGTATGTCTCTTTTCTCTCATTTACATGCACTTCATGTTTTGAAACTTGGGATTTGGGGTTTTTAAAAAATTTTGGGGTTTTTCAAAATTGTTGAGTTTTTGTTGAAATTTTGGGATGGATTTTTGCTTAAATGAGTTTAAAATCTCACGCATTGCATCACATAAGCATTATAACAGTATTATCATGCATTTAGATGTGTGCAAATTGATTGTGTGCTGGTAGGATTGGATTAGGCTAAGCTCATGATGCTTTTTATATTTCATATCACATGTTCATGTATTTCCCATGCATACGTCCTCTATTTTCAATATACTTGCTATATTTGAAATCTATTGGGACTTTTATTTATTTATTTATTGTTTTTCTCTTTCTTTCCCTCTCCTTTCTATTTATGTTAGTCATGTCTATAGATCCTAAACGTAAGTCTACTCCATCCTAAAATCCTCTTCATTCTGAGGCATCCACTTCTTCTGATCCTACTTCATCACATATCTAGTTCTGTGATGAGGATGCCCGTAAGGCCTTCTCAGAGAAATTTTCTCAACGAGGCATTCATTTGGAATGTTGAGTCATTTTGGCGGACTTCGTCGACACTGACCTACTCGATGTCATTCACAGTCGGGGTTGGGAGTCACTGTGTGAGCACTAGTTCACTTATTGTTTAGACTTTGTGAAAGGTCCTCATTTTTTGAACATGGTTATGACTTTTTTTCTTCACCCTCTCTCTTACTATAACTCTATCATAGAGCCTTGTGCTCGATTTTTGTTGTCCCTTCTTGAGCATCTTATCATAGATTTTCCTTCTCGCTTTTTTCTTTCTATCTTAGATGTTTATAGGGATATGACGTCCCGTGATAAGCTCATTTTCCCCTCCTCTATCATGAGGATCTTATGCCATTTTTCTATTCCTTTTCCAGTGTCCGATTACTCTACTCACATTTGTGCCATAGACGCCACTATCGTTAAACAGAGCGAGCGCAGTTTAGGTTGCGGCAGTTTGGGTCAGCAGCTCCTCCCTCTCGTTCGGCTCCATCCTGATTTACTCTGTCCACATCCGCTCCCTCCTCTTCTACGAGCAATGTGTCACTCGGAGACATCGTGATGCAACTTCAGCGCATGGATGCTCACCTTGATACACTATCTATTAAGTTGTATCAGGTGAATGTTCGTGTCAACCGTATTGCTTGACGGTAGGCGGTCATGGGTGGCTTCGTTGATTCTCCTCCACGTACTCTAGAGGCTTCTGATGCTAAGGATGATGATGATGATGCTATTGCTTCTGAGGATGATGGTGATGGAGATGCTAGCTCTACTAATGAGATGTCTACTTGACACTCTTACCCTTTGTCACTCGTGACAAAAAGGGGAAGTAGTTTTGGATATGAGAATAGTCATTCTTAGGGGGAGAGTTAGTATAGGACATTTTTGTTAGGGGGAGTGTTGATATTTTGAGGGATGTAGTCAGGATTATTTGTATCTTTTTCTTTTCTCCACTTTAGATACATTTTTTCTTGTACATTGGGTCTTGTGACCATTAGTGACGTACATTGTACTTATCTTCTTTATATGTTGATATATGTTTCTTTTACCAACCCTTACATGTGTTGTTTCTTTTCTCTCTTTATGCACATGCTTTTTATTACGTGTATACAATCTATTATTTTTGTTTCAACCTAAGATGCCTTGATGAGTTTTGTTTAAAATGTTTCAGAAATACAGGTTGTCAAAATCTACTTGCCATAAACTCTCTTCTTGCAAAGTTTTTTAAGAGTTTGTATTAGGATAGATTTTATTGTATTTAATAAGTGAATATGAGTTGAGTGATTTATGACTTCTCTCATATGTTCATTTGTTTGTTGTGGTTTTGTCACGGATTGCCAAAAGAGGAGATTTTTAGGACATATGTGATTCACTTGTTAGGAACATATGTCACTATTTTATGTAATTAGCTAATCTTATGACAAAACACACTTTACTTGTTTTTGGGTAGATCTAGGATGTGTTTAATACTTCAAGAAACTGTATTTCAAGATCAAGTGTTGAAGACATGCAAATCTGTTTAAGATTCAAGCTGAAGAAGTGTCTGTCATTAAAGCTCGATAGCTAGCTCAACAGGTAGCCATCTATCGAGCTTAAGAAGCTATTTTAGCCCCGTGGCTTGATAGCTGCTCGATAATAGCTCGACAAATAGGTATCTATCGAGATTTATGAAAAACAAAATTTCAGATTTGTTTTGACTCTAATCCGTGATTGTATGTTTGGGTTTTCTTTTCTCACAATCCTAGACATATAAAAGGATTATTTTAAGGGCCGTCAAAGAAGACACAAGTTGCACAAATGTTGAGCAAAGTTTGTTCAAGAAAATTGTGACTTGGGACAGAGTTTTGCCCTAGTTTATTATTCTTGTGAAGAAGTTGCTGTGTTTGTGCATTGTAGGGTTTTGTAACCAAGTATCTTCTTGATCTTCATCGTTTGGATGAACTAAAGAACTTTGCAACCAACAAGCTTCTCTAATTGGTGATTGAAGTCACATGCTAAGATTCGCATAATTGGTTAGTCACGTACTGGAAGCTGTGCATCAAAAGGAGAAATTGTCACTACAGAACAAGTCCAATTGGGTATTGGGGTAAGGGTTCAACTGTAAGTTAGTATAAGGTACTGAGATTCTTTTACTTGTAACCGCTTGTTGTGATAATAGTAGAATTTTGGGGGTGGTGACTTTCAAATTACCTGGTGGGGTTTTTACCGTGTTGGTTTTCCCCATTTGTAAACAAATCACTGTGTCAATTTATTTTTCACTGTATACTTAGTTTAATTGGTGATTTATTTGTACTACCACGCGTTTGTATATTAATTTGATTAATTAATTAAACTTAGCTAATTAATCAATTAATTCATTATAAAGGGTCAATACGTTTTTGGTCTATCAATATCTATCTTTACCTCAAAATAAAAAGATAATGGTCATGCTACATAGAAGAGTGAAAGTAAATGAAACCAATAAGCACAACATCCTTCAATGGGCATGCACACCTGAAAAGCATAAGAGATACTAAAGCTTAAACTACAATTCACATACAATATAGCATATGAACTACAAGAATCTCTGGTTTATAATCCCCTAAAACCAGATATCAGATATTGATTTACCACAAAGTCTTACCACATTGATGCATAACTGCACTTTTTTTTTTTTTTTTTTGATAAACAGATGCATGACTACATTGTAATTAGTTGTGAATGTAATCAGTTAAACTTCAAGGTTCTAAGTATAATTCGTCAACCATTAAGGGAAAAGAATAACATGTTTCCTCATGATGAAACTAAATTAGTTCAATGCCCAACAAATAACTATACAAATTAAAACAAAAAGCAATGAGAACCAGTATCACTATCAAACTACAATTGTTAATCTTTTGCAATTAAAATGACATCTAACTAGGTATAATACAAATTATATAATTTCAATCTCTAATGTTTTATTTTATCAATCAATTAAAACAAAAACCTTATAGTTCAAAGTCCAAAGAAAAAAAAAAAAACCACTCTCTTAACAGCTGAAATAATTCAATGTAGTAAACAATGGTGAAAAACAAAACTACATTACACAACTATAATTCAAAAAAAAAAAAAAAATCCTTTATAGCCAGCATCATAACTTAAAACAATTATATTCTAAACAATTACAAAAAAAGTTACCAAAACACGCATAATGAAATAACGAAGAACAAAATCCCAAGCATCAAGATAATCGACATATTATCAAACAAAACTAGTTAGCTAAAAAATACAATAAAACATAAGGAAGCCATAGCATAATGAAGGACAAAAGAAAACACTCAGCTCATTGAAAACACAACACACACACACACACACAAACACAATGATAATAATAATAATAATAATATCCTTTTCCTTCTCACCCTCCTATTTACACCCATCCAACCACCGTTCATTGGAAACCCAAAAATCACCATTAATTTGAAACCCAAAAATCCAAACCAAAGCCATAACCACAACACATAGCTACACCAAGGACACACACAAGCTCACCATCAAATAGATATTCAATCACAACACATTCAGCCATACCCAAAACCCCCATTTTCAAACCCAGACAAAATCATATAGCTCTAGTCATCAAAATAATTAAAACTAAAACAAAAAGAAAAATAAAAGAGAAAATAAATTTGAGAGGTAGAGAGGGAAACTCAATAGCCACCGGTGGTGGTGACACCGGTAATAAGCACCACCAACAGCAGTGGTGTGGGTGCAATGAGAAGAGAGAGAGCTACGAGAAAACCTTAAAAGAGGAGAAGAATAGACAGAGAAGCATCTTTGCTGGTGGTGGTGGTGTGGGGCGAGTTGAAGCCCATTGAGATTCGGTTATGGATTTACAGTCTCTAAGAGATTTTATTTATTTATTTATTTATTTTTGAAATTCAAATTTGGGAAAGCTGAACTACTGAAGTGAAAAGAGAAGAGACAGGAGAGAAATTGAAGCACACAGATTGCCACCATGAAGATATGACGTGTCAATTTCTGAGCATTAGATTTAATCCATGGCTATTAAAGTAATTGCACCCCGCCTCTCAATCCATCATATATTTAACTATATATATAAAATTAGAGGAGTGAGAGTTTGAATGATTTTATATTTATGAGTCTTTTTTTTTTTTTTTTTTTTTTTTTATAACTAAAAATAATTCAAATTTATAAGTTATTTATGTGATATACCATGACTATGTACAGTTCATTACTAACAATATATATATATATCATTTTTAAACCAAAGTTTAGAGAAAATTCAACTGGAATCAAAATTCAATTTTGCTTTTGTTAGCTTTCCATACAAACTAAACTGTTTAGATTTTTGTTATTATTTTTTCTCTGAATTAATGAGTATATTTTTTATATTATTTCTATTCAAATATTTTGTATGCGAAAATATTGAATGTAACAAACTGTAATTAAGGGGAACAATCTCATGCACCTATCTCCATTTTATTTAGGAGATACTATTTGACCAATTTATTATTTTATTTTGTATTATATTTAGTAGAATTTCACAGATAATAATTGTGAATTAATATTGAATATGTAGTATCAAATAGTGATTTTCATGATATTAGCGTTACCAATATAATGGAAATCGTAAGGAAAAACTATTTTAGTACATCTAAATGTTCTAGTCAAACTATGTCTTATATGGTTAATAACTCAAACTAATATCAATAACACCACTACAATTCATCATTCCCATATTCCCATGCATAAGCACCACCCAATAACCAATGAATATTTTTTTATAGAAAAAATCAATGAAATATATATATATATATATATATATATATGTATGTATATGTATATGTATATTACCAAAATGCCCATAAATTTTCAAATTGGACAAAATATCTTAAAAACTTTCAAAAATTAACAAAATACCCTTAAAACCTAAAAACTTGACCCTCATTATAATTTTCCACCAAGGTGATTTGGGATTTAATAATATGCAATTTCTTGTTTTTTTGGTCAAGGCCAAATATCATGCTTATTATAGTAGGAATTTCGATGGCTTAGACAGTTCGTTCCACACGTTGAGTATAAATAAGTTCAGTGGTTGAAAACTTGAAACCTCTGTAAGCTATCCATGGAAGAGACAATGTTAATTGATTATATTCATAGCCCTTTATTTTATTTTGTATTTTATACATATAACAGAGACATACTCTGGTATTATCATATGAAAAAAAAAAAAAAACCCAAGCCAAAGAAGAAATTAAAAAGGAAAACTAAATTCCAAAATACTTTTGTTTATTTGTTCTGTGCGCTTGCTTAATTAGTAACCTTAAAAGCTGAAGCATCCAAGAAATTTCTTTGGTGTATATCCATTAGAGCGGAACTTTTTAGCCATCTCCTCTACCTTAAGGAAATCTTCTCTTCGTTTGGCTTCGATTGTCGCCCTCCTTTCTTCTGCTGCCTTGTGGAGCTCAGCAATTTTGTTTTTCATTTGCTCAGCATATTCTACCTTCTTTTTATCGAATTTTTCCTATTACATAGAAAAGGGTTTGTCAAATTAACACTATTCAATCAAGTATTGATGTCATGTCATATACTAATATTTTCAAACTAATCGCTGAAAATTTTGTCATGGGCATCTGAACATACCATAACATTTGAGTATGTCACTAACAATTGCATAAAATATGAAATATTTTATATTATGCCCAAAATGAGTTTGCTTTATTGACAATCGAGAGTCGAGACATGCACTTCTAGTTATAGAAAGAATGTTCACTATCCTATTCGTAGTTAGCGGTGCCTTGTGCTTGTGCTTGTGCATCAATAAGGAAGCAACAGAACAAACACCAAAGAATAAATGCAAGCAATCCAAGAGAGCTTACTACCTCAATCTGCTTCAATTGTGCTTCTACAGATACTTTCTTGCTATTTTCCCATGATCCAACGGCAGACAGATTTTTATAAGCCCTGTTGGACAATCCCAATGCTGAGTTATACTATAATCAAGCTGAAAAATGTCATCTCCTTTATTGGTATTGAGAAAATGTTCCAGAATATTAATTATTTAACTAAATTTCATGTTTTCATTTGTTGATTCAATTTCTTTGATTTGGCCTTGGCTAGCAACTTATATAGAATTACTGCATATGTTCCAATAAAAATGATTAGTAACACTTCAATAAAATTAACCATTTATTCATTATGTTATATAACATAATAAATAAATGGTTAATTTTATTTTTGTGATTAGAGACACATTATTTTATAAGATAAATTAACCATTTGTTTATTATGTTATATAACATAATAAATAAATGGTTAATTTTATTTTTGTGATTAGAGACATATTATTTTATAAGATTTGTGTGGTAAAATTTATAATATGTCTAACATTTTATTATAAATTTTGCTAATGCCCTGAACATCTTTTGAAGTCACATTAACTATCAAAGCTCATGATTAGATTGGTACAAAGAGTATATATAGTAAATTTAATAAGATGGATACAAGTACACAACATTTTCCAACTCAAAATGTGTAGGTTACAAAAATAAAATTTTCAAATTTGTAGAGACCGGACCAATCAAAATTGTTTTTTTTTTAGATAAAATTTTATTCTAACATAATCTAAGTATATATATATATGTGAAGTTTCCTCTTGAAAACTTGAACTTTAGTCTTTACCCCCCCCATACTGCTACAAGCTCTAATACTTGTTTAATCACCAAGAGTAATGTTTTTTTTTTTCCCCCAAATTAAAGTTAATTGATATAATAATTAATAACCTTCTTTATTTACCCTCTAGGAAATTAGGCAGTACAAGAGAATACAAAGAGAAGGTGAAAGGAATTTGAAAGTATAAGATAGCCTCTTACTTATTCTCTGCTTTCGTTTTTTCGCTCTCTTCCCATGCTTTAATTAAAGCCAACCTTTTCTCAGTTGTCACCTGTGCAAGCACTGCATCTGAGAAAACAATTTACCTCTATCAATGTGAAAAAGATATCAATCTCTTTCATGTTCAAAGTAATATTGTACAAGTAACTTAAACCATTTACCTCTATCAATTGCACCCTCCGAACTTTTCTCAACAGCAGGATCTGCTATTTCTGCCACAATAAAGTTTCAAACAAAATTTACATAAAGAATGAACCGGTCCCACACTGAAGTAATCTTTGATTCTTAAATGGTATCACCCGTTGAAGGTAGTAACGAAAATAAACAGTTGGTCAGTTTCAGCTGCAAAGTGCAAACTCTTTATCAATAACAACAAGAGCTAGAAAAAATTTTGTGACATGCATTGGTTTAGTACGTAGCCTGTATGCTCTCTTAGTTCTTCTGTGGTTTCAATGGTCAATCATATCATAAAAAAACGTTACAGAAATTGAATGGGTCATGTCTATGAAACAGAAAGACTGGGTGACCAAGCTAACATATTAAAGGATACAAATTGCTCTCATGTTCTAGTAGGCCTATACTAGATAGTGAATCGACCATGAATTAGGTATTGATATATTGATATTCACAGTTGGACACATTTTCTGAAAACTTGGGGACAAATGGTTCACATCCTAGTGTTTTTCCAGCAATATAAGCATACGTCAGTATCAGTTTAATTTTTAAAGCATTATACAGTCTCAGAAGTTAGAAGTCATTGTTAGAAATCATTATATATATATATATATATACCACTACGAGAAGCTAAAAGGCATAGAAACCTATTATATATTAGATTTGGGATATTAGAATATTAGTTAAATTATTGAATTTACCGTTTGTTGATAGCTAGAGGCGGCCATAGGTCTAGGTCTAAAAAGCCTCCAAATTTCCAAAATTTGGGGATAAATGATTTTTTTAAGGAAAACAAAGGTATAAATGATATATATATATATATATATATATATATATTTTTTTTTTGCATTCTCTTCTCTCATCAATCTCAATAACGTTGTCAAAATTACAAGCCAATAAAAATCCAACACAATTAAAACTTCATTTTCATTATAAAAAAATGTTATATGTCTGATGAATCATTATTGACGACCAATTTCTCTTAACAGCTTGAGATTTTAATTTTTGTAAACCAGTTTTTCGCATGATAAATGATTAACATTACCTATCTATTTTCCACATTATAAATGTTTAACATTAATTATTTGCCTATTTCAAACAGGGCCTCACATCAAACAATATCCCCTTTCTCTCTCTCTCTCTCTCTCTCTCTCTCCACATTACCAACATTAAAAGGTGAATTTCAACTTTCTTTCACCATGCATCGTCTTACTCAAGATAAAATAAAACTCATAATATATATATATATATATATATAATTTCATTGTTAATAGTCATATATTTAAAAGTTTATTTTATTTTTGTTATATTATAATTTTGAACATTACCAACATTAAAAGGTGAATTTCAACTTTCTTTCACCATGCATCGTCTTACTCAAGATAAAATAAAACTCATTATATATATATATATATAATTTCATTGTTAATAGTCATATATTTAAAAGTTTATTTTATTTTTGTTATATTATAATTTTGATTGTATGTAGATCACATCCTATTTATTTGTAAATATTTTTTAATTATAAATGCCTACAAAAAAAAAAAAAAAATCCATTTGAATAGGAAAACCTAATAAAATAGTGAGGGAGAAAGGAAAAAAAAAATTAAATCTCAAGTAGTAAAATATAACTAATAATTTTTTCCAAAAAAACGTTGACTATTAGTAGAGTTGACTTGATATATAGTCTATGACAAAGTCAAGATTTGACTTCAAAGAGAAAAATCTCTAAACACATGTATCTCCACACACTTCTATATAACTTTTTAAATGAGACAGGAGATGGAAAGTAAATTCCAACTCATATAACATGATTTAATACCATGATAAACTATTATTTGTCTAAAAAACTTAAATTATCAAGATGTCCACCTTGATATATAGTCAATGACAATCATAATTTGACTTTAGCAAGGAAAATCTATAAATACTTATACCAAACATACTTATATGTATATATTAATTTAATTTAATTGTGTAATTATCCCAACTTACATAAATTTATATTATTATGTAACTATCCCAAAATTGTATTCCTTATTATACAAATTTTTATGGAGGTGAAATAATTAGTACATATAGAATTTGAGCTCCTATATTAGCAAAAATCTGATATATCAGATTTTTGCTTTTGCTTTTATATAAAGTTATAACTCATTCTTGTTCTTTTCCACTTTTTTTTCTCCAAGCTTTATTTAGTTTTATATAGTTTGAATCTTAAAAGAAATCGATAGAATAGGAAAGATTTTCTTTCCTTTAAAAGAAAAAAAATGAACGTGACATAAAAAGATGTAATTGTGTATTGATTTCAGTATGAAAAAAAATTAATATATCAATAAGAAATAAATAAAAGAAATTCACCTCAAAGTTTTAAGATAAACACAGTTTTTAATTATTATTTTTTGGGTGAAAAAGGGGGGCAATTGTCTTCCTTGCCCTTTTCCCCCCTCGGCATATTGATATAGTTTGAGGTTTTAGGCAACAGTTTGAAGTGGGTTTATTTTATTTTATTTTTCATATTCAAATGTAAATTCAATAATATTTATTTCACTTTCTGAACTATAATTTTCTAATTTTAAATCCATTTTTGTTGTCTTTTAGTGTGATATTATTACTAACAAATAGTAATTTATCATGTTATTATTAAAACATGTGGTTTGAGTTTGAATTCACTCTCAATCTAAAATGTTAAAATCTACGGGTGTTGAGGTTACGTATTCAATTGGTTACAAGTCTATATTAGGAGAATATTACTTTTATCACACTCTTACGATGCATTATTAAGCTCTAGACAGCTTAATTCAGGATATTTCTACGAATAAGTGCCAAGTAAATATTTGAATTAAGAAAATCTAAAGCATTATAAGGCATAATAAATTAGAAGTACTGAAAAAGAAAATCAAGAAACTAATTGAACATCAAATTTTCATAAATTAACTACCCAAGCAAATAAGAATTAACACTAGATTTGGCAAAGAAACTGTGAGAGAGAGAGAGAGAGAGAGAGAGAGATCTCAAAATCCTACATTTTTTCATCAAAGTATAAATTGGGATTTTAAGAAAACCACAAACTCTATCCTACTTAGACTACAACACAAATATTTTTCTTCCTTGCGGTGAACTTATTAAATCAAAAGCTCCATTTTCTCTCACTTAGTTTTATCAAGAACCAAAAACGAGAGAGAGAGAGAGAGAGAGAGAGAGCTCAAAATCCAACATTTTTTCATCAAAGTACAAACTGGGATTTTAAGAAAACCACAAACTCTACCCTACTTAGACTACGTACAACACAAATATTTTTCTTCCTTGCGGTGAACTTAATAAATCAAAAGCTCCATATTCTCTTAATTATTTTTCTCAAGAACCAAACACACTCACAGAGAGAGAGAGAGAGAGAGAGAGAGAGAGAGAGAGAGAGAGAGAGAGATCACTTACTCTCCTTAACTGGAGGAGCGGTCTTGTTCTGATCAGGAGGAGGTGGGATCACAAATTTCCCTTCAACTACACTCAAGTTAAAATAAAACTTCATTATTTTATATAGTTTTTATATAGTTTGAATCTTAAAAGAAAAGGTGACATAAAAAGATGTAATTTTGTATTGATTACAGTATGAAAAAAAAAATTAATTTATCAATAAGAAATAAATAAAAGAAATTCACATCAAAATAAGAAAACATCAAATTATAAAGTGGAGGGGGCAAAGTTTTAAGATAATCAAAGTTTTAAAATTTACTGGTGTTGGGGTTAATTATTCAATTGGTTACAAGTATATATTAGGAAAGTATTACTTTATTATTACACTCTTACGACACATTAATTATCATCAAGCTCTAGAGAGCTTAATTAGGGATATTTCTAAGAAAAGGTGCCAAGTAAATATTTGAATTAAGAAATTCTAAAGCATTATAAGGCAGAATAAATTAGAATTACTGAAAAATAAAATCAAGAAACTAATTGCACAACTAATTTTCATAAATTAATTACCCAAGCAAATAAGAATCAATAATAGATTTGGTTGCAAAGAAACTGAGAGAGAGATATCTCAAAATCCTACATTTTTTCATCAGGTACAAATTGGTATTTCAGGAAAACCACAAACTCTACCCTACTTAGTCTACAACACAAATATTTTGCATTCTTGAGGTGAATTTAATAAATCGAAAGCTCCATTTTCTCTCACTCAGTTTTATCAATAACCAAACACACTCAAGAGAGTTATCTCAAAATTCTACATTTTTTCATCATAGTATAAACTGGGATTTCAAGAAAACCACAAACTCTACCCTACTTAGACTACAACACAAATATTTTGCCTCCTAGTGGTGAACTTAATAAATCAAAAGCTCCATATTCTCTCACTTAGTTTTCTCAAGAACCAAACACACTCAGAGAGAGAGAGAGAGAGAGATCACTTACTCTCATGAACTGGAGGAGCGTTCTTGTTCTGATCAGGAGGAGGTGGGATCACAACCTTCCCTTCAGCTACACCATTTCGAGCTAGCTCCTCATCCTCTTCTTCCTTTACTTTTTCTTCAACAGGTGCAGGCTCTTGATCAACTTTGAGGGGCACCTCGTCTCCCATAACGTATTCTTTTAACTTAGCCACGGCTTCAGATCACTCCAACACAAACCAAAAGCTACAGTTCTGAAAGCAGCACACCAACTGTCACCACCAACTTAATTTTCAGTTTGGAGAAGATAAACTCCGAGAACAAGATTTTTATTAGAAACCAAAGCAAGCAAACTCTTCCAAACTGGTGGTTGTGGTAGTTGGTTCATATAGGGCCTTGTGTCTTGACAAATTAGCGGTTACTTAATAATGTCCCACAATAAGTTGTGCATGCTTTTTTATTTTCTTTTTTCTTTTTTCAGTGTTTACCTAGTCACAAAATAGATTTAAATCTGGTCTAAAATAAAATTAAGTTTAAATTATCTCCGAGAATATGTGTCAAATTCGGACCTAATTACTTGAATTTAAAAAAAAAAAAAAAATTACAAGAGCTAGTCCAAATCTTTGACGTGCAAAACGCCTGGTTTTCTAATCAGCTAATGACAGCAGAGCAGTAGTAGTTGTAAGACATGCGTTGATTATATAATGGTGAGCCATGCGTTGCTTGCAAGGTGTCACGTCCTACTTTTGCTTACAAAAATGCATTCATTTTTTAAGGGACAAAAAAAAAAATTAATTTGCTTTTGTAGAGTCACGAGTCATGGGTATTTTGTTTTTTTTAATGCTAATGACAGTAACAATAAGATGAGTAATACATCGTTTAGAAGTCTAACTCCTAAGGGTAGTACATGTGTCGCATTGTTGACATGCTGTGTAGAGCAAAATAAATACCATATAGGACCTTGTATGCCGTGTCATTGAGAGGCAAATTTCCAATCGTTATCTTGCTTTTCTTTGAAATATACATTGTCTTTTGAGGTGTAAAAAGGTATGATCCGGAAAATGACTTCCTTTTTTTGGAAAGGAAAATTACTAAAATTTTGATTCAATTGAAGTTGATACATTAAGTATAAAGCCCTAAAATTTTGATTCAATTGGAGTTGAGACATTAAGTATAAAGCACTATTCTTGTAAAGTGATGCATTACACCTCAATGCAAGTAATATTTTCAGAAAAACTAATAGATAAAACAAGTGATGCTTAAAGCATGGTAATTTTTTCTTAATTAATTAATTAATTTAAAAAAAAAATAGTGTCATTACGAGGAGATTTTAGAATTAACTAAGACAGTTACGATTTTATAAAGATTCTCATAATAAAACGTACTTTAATCAAACGGGTATAGTTAATATAGGACAGAAACAGTGGCATTAGATGAGACAGAGGAATTGCAATTTGAGTTTAGTTGGATATTAAACAAGTGCTTATTTAAGAAGTTTCGCCAACCTCACATTCAAGCATGCTTGATTATTGTACCATCACCAACTGTTTTTAAATCTGGGCTAATGTTTTCTGTTTCTTAAAAAACATAACAAGTTTTTATTTTGAGAATCAAAAAACATAACAAGTTAAATCAGGGCTAATGCATCTAATTTGGCTTCCATATTAATGAACCTGCATGTTGTATTTACAAGCTACAAATTAAACCATTTCTTGCAGCCGGCAACTTAGCCTAATTTTTGTCACAGAAACGTTAAGAAGAATAGACCATAAATCGTACTATTTCAAAAGGCCAATAGCTTATGAACCGAAATTAATGGCATGTTTGGATGTTTAAAAAATGAGGGGGAGTAGAGTAGAGGGAGGGAGAGTAATGCAATTACCTTATTTGGAAGTTTTTTAAAGGATGAGGGGGAGGGGTTTGGAAGAGTTTGGAGGGGTTTGGACTCCCTCTAGCTCCCAAATTTTAATTCCTCCAAATTGGAGAGATTTGGAGGGGGAGTAGAGTACATAAACTATTGACTAAGTAAATTACCTAATTTACCCTTATTATATTAACAAAATTATACAAGGGGAAGGGCTAATTAATCACTTCCCCCTTACTAATTTTAAAAACATCCAAATAAGGTGGAGGTGAATCATTCTCCTCTACTCTCCTCTCCACTACTCCCCTTCCCTCTACTCCCCTCTACTTTCCTCCCTCTCTAAACTTCCAAACAAGCCATAAAACTGGTTGGACCGCCTTTTTATTATTGGGGATAGAATTTTTGGTAAGTATACAAAGTTTGCTATTAAATTCATGGTTAAATTCTTAAAAAAGAAATCATGGTTAAATGAGTAAATTCATTATTATTAACAACTTAAATTTTTTGAATAATTGATAATTTATAGTTTGTAAACTATAAATTATAAAGGCAAATGTTTTAATTTATGAATTGCAATGCATAATCAATATGTTATTTATTCATTTTCTTATTGTGGTAATTAGGTTAACACAAACGATGCAATGGAGATTCTCAAGCTCTCCCATTCCAAATTCTGAATACTAGATAGATAGGATCATAAGGCCATATACTCAAACTGGCTCATACCAGGTTAGGAAAGGGTTTAGGTTGTTCCGTTGTTGGCTAAGGCTAACAACATATGTTTTGTATTCAGCACGTATAGATAACTATTAAAAGTGATACTTTAGTGGACAAAGTTTCCACTTTTACGAAGTATGAAAAGAGATTAAAATAAACAGTCTTATACTTAATTTATTTTTGTTTGGAAATGCTAATTATAGAACATATAGATAAATACTAATTAGTTTAAAAAAGAAGAAGGTAAATATGGCTCATGGGCTCAAAAATACTGACAAATAGAGGAAAATGATACAAGGCAGCATACATTGGGTGGCAAGGTTTATCTTATTTGACATTTTATTGGCTTCATCATGAGGTCAATAAATAAATAAATAAATGAATCGCCAATCAGATATTGGCTTCATTGTTAAGCAATGCCTAACCACTTTAGAAAGCCCCACATTAATAAGCTTGCTTTAGTGTAGTCATATTAACAAAAGAAGGTCTAATTAATACTTCGAAGGTTTTTTTTTTTTTTTTAATATAATTATTATTATAAATAAACTCACACAAAAAAGAGAGGAAATATGGTTCTAACAAAAAAATAAAATAAAAACATCGAAGCTAACTTTCTTTCTACATTGACTTTTAATACTTTATTTGTAAAATTAATATATTTCATGTAAAGTAGAGATAGATATATATTAAATTGAGTGAATGACCACTTAAAGAAAGTAATACACTACTGTTAGTTTCTTTAAAATCTTTTCTTCACTTTTTGTGTGTGTGTTAAAAATACTTAGTTTCTCCAAAAAAAAAAAAAAGAAAAAAAAGAAAGAAAAGGAATTTCATATGTTATTTCATTTACTCAATTATTTGTCTTGTCACTCTATTGTTAATTTGTTATCCTTGGTATTTTACAACAACTAGTAGCTAACCCGTGTGATGCATGGGATAATTCAATAATAATCATATGTATTTAATTTGCTTGAAGGTACATTAATAATCAGTTTGCAAAAAAGGAAAAAAAATGTACAATGAAACCCCTAATTGACAACACACCCTAACATCAAAGATAGTAAAAGACTTAATTAAATTTAGTTGGATTTTAGTTAACAGGTGGGGAAACTAAAGCATACCTTCCTTAGAAAAATTTTCATTCTGATAAGACCAAACCTTGAATGTCACGAAGGGATCAGGCCAATGTTCTTATCTTCAATGCAAGGTCTCAATAGAAATTCCCAATAAGTTTAGTCACTCCAAGCCTCCAATTAAGAAGAGCTTAATTCGAATAATTAAAACATACATAATTCATAAACTATGAAAGATGTAACCAAAGAAATAAAAATTATTTAAATACGTTGGCTAGGACACTCGCAACGTAAGCACTTGTTCATTCACTTACAACAAAAGTATCAAAACATGAAAATCGCAATAACAAAATACAAATTTTTAACTAAATAAAAAAGTGCATTAAACTATATTTTACAATAAATACCCATAGAGCAAAATATAACAAAGGAATAAATATGTTTGAAGAATAAATATAAAGCAGAAAATAACAAAGGAAAAATAGTTCAAATAAAAAGACTCTAACGTCAGATTAGTCACGAACACAAACAAAGAGAATATTTATTTTTTACACTATTGAAGAACTACAACAAACCAATGAATGCTTCAGTAATTAACTATAGCCTAATTTTGGCTACTGCTACTAAATTCAATCTAAATTATTGCCAAGACTCCTCTTACCATTCTACATGTTTTCATAATCCATATTATGCATCTATACAGTTAATACTACCTTAGTCTTTGCCTATTCTAAATAAATATATACTGTCTTGTGGCAACTTTAAATTAATGATCTACTTTTACAAACATCAATTTAGTGTTGTGAAGCTGTGAAGGTAAACATGTAGAATTTCAAGTTCAAAAATTCATATAACTAAAGGTCTATGCAATAGTAAAGATATAATTTTGGTACACACATACCTTTCTTTCAATTGATCTTCTAGCCTCCAATTCTCTCTCAACTTCTTCTTTCTTCCTAGTTGTTTATTCTTTTGCACTCTCTCTTGTTGCTACAATAGGATCCTTAGCAGCTTGATTGTAAGCTTCGTAGTTACATGACTTGAATACTCTACTCCTAAGGAAGGTTAGATGTACAATTGAAAACACAATATGGATAAACGTTGAGCAACTTTGCTTTCTTTGTGGTCAATGTTGTGTAATCCGCAGTTGTCTTAGTTGTGCTTACAATAGTATCCTTTACTTGTGTTCCCTTCTCAATTGCAGTGTCTTTTATAGCCTCACTTTTCTCTATAACTATATCCTTTGCTTGTGTTGGTACCTTGCTCTCTATTGCAAACATTAAAAATATATGTATATGGTGGATTATATACTTGGAGAAATTGTAGCCAGAGAGAGAATAAAGCCTTTGGAAGTCATAGCAACTTTCTTAGAGGCAGAGCAAGACGCTGGCTACAACATTTAGGGTTGTTGAAGGTTTAGGGTTTATGGAGGCAGCTTTTATTCAAGTCAATGATGAAGGGTGGGTTTTGGCAAAGAAGGGTTACGAAAGAGAGAAATAAAGATGTGTTATAATTGGATTGGAGCAAAAAAAATAAAAATGATGTGGCAAAAAAAAAAAAGGAAAATAGTGGTGACGTGGAAAATTATGAGAGTTCTAGAGGGTTTTGGTTTTATATATATATATATATATATACACACTAGCATTATGCCCGTGCGATGCACGGCTTAATCAAAATTCATATATAAATAATTTTATAATTAATTTACTTAAAATTAAATAATAAAATAGAAAATAAAAATAAATGAATATTTTTCTTTTAAGTTATATAATGAATGTGTATTGTGTGAGACTAAAATAATAATAATAATACCCAAAATGAGATGAAGACAATTCATAATATTTTTTTTTTTTGGGTGAAGTTAATTATATATTAATGATGGGGTTGGCTTCAAAAAAAAAAAAAAAAAAAAAAATCAACTAAACAAAATGATGGTGGTGCAATCCATTTATTTTGGAGATAAGATTTTATTTACTCTTAATAATAAAATGATTAGATGAAGAATTTGGATTGCAATCTAATTTATCAACTTAGAAATTATAGGAAAAGAAGATAAGAAAAAAAAATTATATCTTTTTTTTTTCAATAAAAGAAAGTACAAAAATTTCCGAACGATGCGTAGGGCTTAACCCAGAATTGCGTGTAAACTGAAAATAAGAAAATATTTCTTAGTTTCATTGAAATTAAATAATAAAATAGATAATAAAAATAAATTATTCTTTTACATTTTTTTTTGGAAGTGAAGTACTCTTTTAGTTTAAGTTAAAACATAAAAAACCACAATATACACACAGATATAAATGAAAATGCCTAAGATTGAATATATAAATGCAATCCATAAAATAATTTAAAACATGGTTTAGTAAAAGATTCAATTAAAAAATTATAATAAAATGTTTATCTATAAATCTAAAATCAAAAAATATTATTTCATTTAAATATTTTATATGGTTCCAAAGAGATTTTCTCTCTAACCTAATTAATTTCATTAAATTAGAGAATTAAAAATTTTCCGCTTACATCATTTAGTATTTTATTTAAGTAATATTTAAACTTAAGAAATAGTAAATATATAGATTTATTTACTTAATTAAATCATTATATATAATTAGATATAGTCTAAGAGAATTATGTAAGTTTATTTATTTTAAGATCATTATTACATTTATATTTGAAAAAAATTTGTAATGATTAATACCTTGATGCTACCATTTAATGGTCCTCTTCCTCGTCTTGTTCTTCCTCCTAATCATTGGATCAAGCTTGTGGCAATTGTGTTGCATTGTTTATATTGGGAACTACTTGAGTTCATTGAAAAAAAAAAAAAATCAAACTCCGCTTATTTGTACTCTTTTTCAAATTCAAATATATATATATATATATATATATATATATATATATATTTACCTCATCCTCACACCCAAAATAAATAAAACAAAACAAAAGAAGGGTGGGTATACCTGACTTATACGGTGAAATCGTATATCCAAAAATTGGTTCAGAGAATAATCCCACCACCACTATTCTCTGTCAACGTATTCTTGTTCTTCGAGTTGATTACTTTTTTGAGCCATTGCATTTCATTTTCTAGATTTTTTTGATGGGCGAAGTTACTCAGCTTTTTTGTGGGGGTGAGTTCACATAATGATAGGAGTACTAAATAGCTCAGTGTATAGGAATATTAGTAGATCTGGGATTTGAGAAGAAAATAACTTGATATGAACAAAAAAAAGTAGATAACTTGATATGAATAAAAAGAAAAATGAGATTATCTAATCAAGAAGTTTAGGTATACTTTATCCCAAAAAACAAGTGAAGTGGAGTGAAGTAGCTTCTTTTTTTTTTTTTTTTTTTTTAGATAAACTACTAAAAAATTCTTACATGAGGTGAAGTAGTTTTTCTTTTATGCGAACTAGTTTTTTTTTTTTTTTGGATAAACTAATTAATGATAAGAATGAATTAGAATCCTCATGAAATAAACTACTTAACGATAAGAATGAATTTTTAGTTCTTTAAAAATCTAAAATTTTAATAAAATTTCTGCAATTTGGTGAAAATACTTAGCGCAACCATGTCGTCTAAATCTAACTTTTATTATATATAATATGATATGATATGATATGATATGATATATATATATATATATATAGATGAGGAAAAAAATTATTAATCGCTTTTTGGGTGGGCGTTTTAAGTGTGTTAATTCTTAATTTGTTGAACTATTGTCTCTTTAATTGTACCTTAATATCATGTGCAGACCTTTATGACATAATAGCATTTGGAAGATGGAAGACGGAAGCATCGAGGACCACTACATTGCAGGCGGATCTCATACTAGCAATATCCCATGGGTTGAACGTAGTTTTTATTCATAGAATAGGTTAGCTGTGCAATAATAAATTGAAAACGTAGTCTTCACAGTATAGGACAATTGTTTGCAGAGAAAATCTTTCCAATTCTTCTTAAATTTTTTTATTAAATGTAAAATTTATTGATTATATGTTTTTTATGTTTTTAATACACATGTCAAATTTTGTTTAAATCAAATATTATTTACTATTCGATTAAAGAATTTATTTTTCATGCACAATTTTAGACTACAAAAATTTGAAATTTAAACATTTAATCGATGACATAGCTATTATTATTATTTTTTGTGTCTATGAATGTTTTAAAAGTCATTATAGAAAAAAGTGTCCACCAGAGATTTTGTTTTTGTTGTCCATATCTTGAAAACTTAAAATGTTGGTGTTATAATGGATGTGTAAATTGAAATACTCATAAAGACATTTGTAAAAAGAAAAAATGGTCCGATTAATAGGTGCCTTTAGAGTATATGTTAATAGATCATTTAAAAAAAAAAAATTGAAACAAGTTTTATGAAAAATATAAAATGTTATAACAAAAATTAGTCACTTTTTTCTTTTATTATAAATTTTTTTTAAAATATTTCTTAAACCAATGTCATTTGTAACTTTTTCTAAAGAAAAAACAGGAAGAAGGAAACCATTGATGCAATCATCCCCTCCCTCTCCCTCCCCCCATCCCTCCGTCGCGGTCAATGTGTTATGGTGTCCAGTCCTTTTATCATGCTTTGAATTTTACAAATCCTTTGCCAATTTCTTTATTTATTTATTTGCTCTAGTTCGGCCCTAGATTTCTAGTTCTAGGTCTATAGCTCTTATTATCGATGACTAGCATTTGAACATGAGTTTTTGTAGGAAAGGCTAATTTCTTTTCAGCAGAACCCCATATTGAGAATGGATTAGATTTTGAATTGGGTATTTGTCAAAGCGTACAAAAAAAATCATATTTTTTTTCGCATTGTATGAGGGGGATTGATTTGAAGTCTGACCCTTCATCAATTTGTGTCAATTCGAAATTTGGTGGTGGTTCTAGAAGCTGGTTCAAGCTTCGCTTTAATATAGGGAGATTTGAGATTTGGTAATTGTTGCAACATCTGTTGTTTTGACTTGCAAATTTTTATCTAAAGCAATTATTTTCGCTGTGGAGTTGTGGGTTTACCTAAGATGAAATGATTTGTTTACTTTTTAGTTTTTAAAATAAAATTTTCTAGAGTCTTGGCTAGTTTAAACATCCTGATTGTTTTAATGGAAATTTTTTTTGTGAAAATAGTTTTTTTTTTTTTTTTTTAACATTTTCCTTTGTTTGATAGTATCACAAATAATAAGTCAATAGAAAACTATTATTAGTTAACAAAAGAGAAAAAGTAGTAAAAGATCATATTAAGACAATATGACTTTTTTTTTAAAAGATTACTTTCTTCTAAAATTATCAACAAGAAAAAAAAAATCTATCTCAGATTCTCAAGCCACGCTAAATAAAAATTAAAAAAAAAAAAAAAAAAAAAGAAGTTAAAAGACAATATAGAAACTATTGAAAATAATTTTATCTCATTCTAAGGTTACTAAAAAAATAAAAGATAATTTAAAAAAAAAATACTTAAAAACATTAATGTGGAATAACACTTCCCCCTAATATATAGGCCTATATGACATCAAAGCATCATGAAAATAATGAAATAGGCCCGCTAGCATATTAAGATGATATATGAAGAACCTCTATTTTAGTACATAAAAATAGTAAAAATAAATTTGAAGCTAAGTTTTTTTTTTTGAGTAAACAGTAATTCTTCTATCCTTAACTCTAGGGAAGATTAAAAGTGTTCCATTATCCTTGTTGGAAAATAAGTTGTAAGAATTTCAATTTTTGTTTTAATTCAGAAGATGAATCCAGTCTATAATCTTCAATCATCGTTTTATTAATCTTTTCCTTTCTTGGTAAGAAATACTGTTATGGTGTTATAGTATTATATATACACACACTTGTTTTTTTTTTTTTTTAAATATATATATATACACACACACACACACACTCATCTCAAAGGCATGGCCAGCCCAATTCCTACCATCTGAGCTAAGGCCCATCAGCAAGTTTTCTTCAACCCGGTAGAAACATGTTGGGCTTTCATCATGGTTACTAATTCCCATGTGGGCTCACGTCTAATCTATTTAGTATACTTTCTCTCTTTTGGATTCCTAAGTTGCATACCACATCAGACCCATTAAAAAAAATAAATAAATAAAAATTCAAACACACTGTCCGAGCATTTTTTTTTAAAATTATTTTTTACAAAATATAAATTCTACTCTAACATAATCTAAGTGTATATGTGTATGAATTTACATCTTAGAGACTTAAACCCAACCATTACTTTCTCCACCACACAAAAACTTTTTATTTGTAAAGTGAATATCACGCTAAGGGTATGCGGTTATAAATGCATAATTAAATAAATATGAATTCTAGTTCATTATTATAAGGGAAATCCTAACGAATATTCTTAGAGTATTGGTTAATAATTCATTTAAATAAAGTTTTTATAGGAAATGAAAGAAAAAAAAGTAATTAATATTTTGACATCTTTTTTCATTTCACATAAAAGTGGTATTAAAACTTTTCTAAAATGAATTATTAACCGAGCACTCGTTAGCATTTTCCTTATTATAAAGTGTTTTTTTTAGTTTAAAAAAAAGGATTTAAAGTTTGTCTTCACCAAAATGTAATTACTATCTTGGCCAGATGATAAAAAACAATTATAAATACCATATATAGAATTAAGTGCTGATTAAGTTCCCAAAATTTTTTGTTTTTCATGATTTTTTTTTTTAACAAGATAAAAATTTTATTTTAACTTAATTTAAGTGTATATTTATATGAAACTCCCTTTTGAATACTTGAATTATGGCTCTTGCCTTCCACACCGTACAAGGAACCACACCCTTTTTTTTTTCACCTCAGAGAGAGAGAGAGAGAGAGAGGGGATTCTTTCATCACGTGAGACCTGTACACTTTTTGGCTGTCCTAGCACGTGATCTTTACTTATTTATTTATTTTCTCAATTTTAGCTGAATGATCTTTATTTATCCTTGGCACTTTGAAGTAGATATCTTTAATTGCTTCTAATCTATTCTGTCAATACTTTTTCACTTTTCATGAGCAGCTTCCATAGGGAGCAACAGTGGGGCAGGACAAATCATGGTATGTGAATATGGAGCTTCCTAGTTCCTATATATAAAAATTTGGGACCCTCTTTGATGGTGTCTTTATAACAGGGAGCACGCGTGTGTGGGGTCGACTACCTTCACGTGAGCACCTTCTGTTGTCTCTCATGTCATGTGTACACACATAACCTCATAATTCCACCCCTTCTCTCCCTTAGCCCAAGTCCTTGTCCACCATAAAAGAAGAAATGAATGGCATCCTTGAGAGGAATAAAGTAAAAATATAAAGAGAAAAAAAAAAAAAAAGGTTTATATAATTGTCTTTGTGATCTTAATATTTGTACTAGTTAATGATATAAAGACAATGTGGACTTTAATTTCTTATGTTGTCACGTTACAGAAAAGATAAAGTGCTAATCCAAAGAAATCACCTTCACGTGGCTGAAAAGAATGGAAGAAAATAGCTAAACCTGTTATCTCATGCCTAAGGACATTACTAGGATTGAGATTAAGCACCTTTGCATGACAGTGTTATTGTTTCTTAGAATTCTTGTGTTGGTTTTTTTTTTTTTTTTTTTTTTTTGTCTTTTTTTTTTTTCTTTTTTTTACCTTATCACTTTTTGGTGAGATATGGCTAACTATGTATGAAATTTAATATGGCTATCTTGGTGTAACTTTAACCAATGTTACACCAAATTAATTTTTATTTTTTCACTTTATTTGACTTCTTGGTAATATATATATATGGGTTCAAGTTACATCACTAAATATTTTTTAATTGAATACAAACTTTAACAAATCCATCATTAGATTACATTATTTTAGTGCATTCTTCATACTTGCAAAATTTCAAGATGATTAAATATTGATAGTTATGTCATCAATCAATTGTTTTAATTCAAGTTTTTATTGTTTAAAATAATGCATAAAAGATGAGTTTATGGATCGAAGATAAATAATAACTGATTAACCCTTGCATGACAGTGTTATTGTTTCTTACAATTCTTGTGTTGGTTCTTTTTTCTTTTGTCTTTTTCTTTTTTTTTTTTTCTTTTTTTGACCTTATCACTTTTTGGTGAGATATGGCTAACTATGTATGAAATTTAATGTGGCTATCTTGGTGTAACTTTAACCAATGTTACACCAAATTAATTGTTTTTTTTTTCTTTTTTTTTTTCACTTTATTTGACTTTTTGGTAATATATATAGATGAGTTCAAGTTACATCACTCAATATTTTTTAATTGAATACAAACTTTAACAAATCAATCATTAGATTACATTATTTTAGTGCATTCTTTATACTTGCAAAATTTCAAGATGATTAAATATTGATAGTAATGTCATCAATCAATTGTTTTAGTTCAAGTTTTTGTTGTTTAAAATAATGCATAAAAGATGAGTTTATGGATCAAATGATAAATAATAACTGATTAGTATGAATATATATTAGTATGTATGTTAAGAATATGTAGAACATGTAATCTAACGGTGTAATTTTTAAAATATGAATTCAATAATAAGTTATTATGTGACATAACGTTGTTTAGAGTTACACTAAGTATAACTTAAACTCAACTCATATATATATATATATATATATATAATTTCACATCCTATTACTTAAAAAAAAATTATATTTTCTTACATTTATAAATATTTTAATATTAATCTAATTAAACTACGGCATAACTTGATTTTACTCACTCTCTATATTTCTTTATGTAACAAACTAGGTTTAATTGTTGATTGTTCCTCAAAAAAAAAAAAAAAAAAAAAAAAAAAAAAAAAAAAAAAAAAAAACCTCTTATCTTTAATAAAGGAAAAATAAGAAACAAGAAACATTAACAAGGTACGTCACAATCAATTTGGGAGGAGTAATTGGTGGGACCTTATTCAACAACCCTTAATATTGGACGTAAAGCATATTAATGGACCATTTAAAAAAAAAAAATCCTGTCGCTTATCTGTACTTTTTAAACCCCAGTGATAATTAATTATTATTAATCATAGAATTGAATATGGCCAGTGATAATTAATTATTTTTAATCATAGGTATATTATTAATCATAGAATTGAAGATGGAAAGAGTGCCAGCTCTCATGTCATACTTGCAAAATTTCAAGAGGATTAAATATTGATAGTTATGTCATCAATCAATTGTTTTAATTCAAGTTTTTGTTGTTTAAAATAATGCATAAAAGATGAGTTTATGGATCGAATGATAAATAATAATTGATTAACCTTTGCATGACAGTGTTATTGTTTCTTAGAATTCTTGTGTTGGTTCTTTTTTCTTTTGTCTTTTTTTTTTTTTTTCTTTTTTTGACCTTATCACTTTTTGGTGAGATATGGCTAACTATGTATGAAATTTAATGTGGCTATCTTGGTGTAACTTTAACCAATGTTACACTAAATTAATTGTTTTTTTTTTTCTTTTTTTTTTTTTTTTTTTTTTTTTTCACTTTATTTGACTTTTTGGTAATATATATAGATGAGTTCAAGTTACATCACTCAATATTTTTTAATTGAATACAAACTTTAACAAATCAATCATTAGATTACATTATTTTAGTGCATTCTTTATACTTGCAAAATTTCAAGATGATTAAATATTGATAGTAATGTCATCAATCAATTGTTTTAGTTCAAGTTTTTGTTGTTTAAAATAATGCATAAAAGATGAGTTTATGGATCAAATGATAAATAATAACTGATTAGCATGAATATATATTAGTATGTATGTTAAGAATATGTAGAACATGTAATTTAACGGTGTAATTTTTAAAATATGAATTCAATAATAAGTTATTATGTGACATAACGTTGTTTAGAGTTACACTAAGTATAACTTAAACTCAACTCATATATATATATATATATAATTTCACATCCTATTACTTAAAAAAAAATTATATTTTCTTACATTTATAAATATTTTAATATTAATCTAATTAAACTACGGCATAACTTGATTTTACTCACTCTCTATATTTCTTTATGTAACAAACTAGGTTTAATTGTTGATTGTTCCTCAAAAAAAAAAAAAAAAAAAAAAAAAAAAAAACTAGGTTTAATTGCGTTATGACATGAGAGCTGGCCCTCTTTCCATCTTCAATTCTATGATTAATAATATACCTATGATTAAAAATAATTAATTATCACTGGCCATATTCAATTCTATGATTAATAATAATTAATTATCACTGGGGTTTAAAAAGTACAGATAAGCGACAGGATTTTTTTTTTTTTTTTTTTAAATGGTCCATTAATATGCTTTACGTCCAATATTAAGGGTTGTTGAATAAGGTCCCACCAATTACTCCTCCCAAATTGATTGTGACGTACCTTGTTAATGTTTCTTGTTTCTTATTTTTCCTTTATTAAAGATAAGAGGTTTTTTTTTTTTTTTTTTTGGGGGTGGTGGGAGAAACGATGGGAGAGAATCAATCATGACAGCCCTATCTAAAATGACAATATGTATTACTTCTTCACCGTTGAGGAACTAAGAGCATTAAATGCTTTAAATGCTAAATTTTAACATCAAGTTTGTAAAACACACCAAAAAATAAGTTACAATAAACATGCTAAACTTAAAATAAAATAAAATAAATTAAAAAAAAAAAAAAAGCAATTGAGTTATAGTGAGCTTTTTATCTTTGAAAGCTCATTGTAGCTCCAATCTTAAAAAAAATATTATTATTTTAATGCTTGTGGTGGAAAATATGATTTGTGTAGTTGTTTTTTTATTATTTTAATGAGTAGTGTATATTATTTTAAATGAAATGATAAAAAAATAAAACTTTTTATGTTGGGTGTATTATGAAATGAGTTGTTAAAATTGATATAATGATTTTATTTACATATTCTTAATGAGATTCTCAAAATGTCTTGTAGGTAAAAGATGGAATGTAGGCAAAAGATGGAATAGAATAGTCAAATAAAAGAAAATGGATAGGGGAGATGGATCTAAATCCATTTAAAATACATAAGTGTGTATAGTTAATAAAATAATTATACTATTTTCTTCTTTCCTTGTTTTTGTAGTTATTTTTCTTTTTAATCAATTTAAATTTTGAGTTTCGAATTTTAGTTTAATTTGGAATAGCAAGCAGTTTTTCCGAAGATAATTAGGCAACCTACTAAATAGCAAGAATTATCAAATTTTAACCCCAATTACAGCTAAGTTTAGGCTAAGCTAACAATTAAGTCCAATTTGTATGTGATTAACCAATTAACTTGAGCATAGATAAAAGTATGTCAGAACACAATTGAAAACCCTCACACACAAAGTCAGAACTTAACCATAACACAAGGATGTATTAAAATTTAAAACCCAAGTATTGGGCATAAAAGCCTCTCTATGGCCTCATCACTAAAAATAATCTACTAGAATAGATAGTTGCAGTACATAATACTTAAAAAACCCTCCAAGTCAAGTAGTATCTAATATCTATGTGCTCAAGCCCTCTAATTTCTTGCTAGCAATTGACTCCACGAGTCATTTCTCCAAGGCTCCAATTGCGACTTCAAGCCTACAAGGCTTGGAGGCTTCAATGCTTTCCAAACACTAATTTACACTCACAACTCCTGAGGTAGTGAAGAATGTGACAGTATCAATCTCCTTTCACTGTATATGGCTATGTTGAGATGAAGAATGTAGAGAGAAATGGGTTTTTGATTCAGGGTTTATCTTGGCTCTATAAGTCTTCAATTAGGAATTTTTGGGTGTGAAAATTCATGGGAAATGAGGCTTAAATAGATGAGCAAAAGGCTGACACTAAAGAGAAATTCGTAACTAGACGATTTCGCCCGAGCCGATCTTCTCAAAATGTCAAGCGAATTTGCTATGATCACTACTTTTCGATATCCAAATTCGTCTAACACCTCAATTTTGCTTGGGCAAAAATCTTCAACTTGCAATTCTGAATTCCAGCTTCACACATTTCTACCCAATGCAAAATTAACTCCTATTCAAATTTACAACTCAATGTTCAATAAAAGGGTTTTAAAAAAATACAATCAATTTCCTAACCCTTGTAAATAGCAAGGTAGCAAGGTGCAAACACATACTGTAAATAGATTTTTCCTTATCTTAGTATAGGCAATCATTCATTACAAAGGACAACTATAGGTAAATACTACTACACACATTCTATTACATACAAGTTTACACTTTATACACACCCATAAATTGCATTGAAATCATGAATTCAAGTTATGATTTTGAAGATCGCAACTTGAAGCTATGATTTTAGTGTAAATTATGGGTATATGTAAACTTGTGTGTACAATAAACACCACTCTTAGACTTATTGTCCTATTTTAAATTCCTTCACACACACACACACACACATAAAGATAACAATCAAACTTTCTGCATTGGATTTTTATTAAAAGATCGCAACTTTAATTAAATTTATGTTTTCCATCTTTAATTTGGTTCTCCATTTTGAGTTTTTCATTTTAATTGCTATAAATGGAAGATAATTACTAACCATAAAGCTATAATGGCCCCTACTTTCCTATTAGATTCTGAAGATGATAGGATAATAATAAGCCCCAAAAGGGGTTCCTCTTTGCAATTTGATGCATAAAAACTTACTTAAGATGTGGTTCTGCCTACGTAAATTTATGGAAAAGCTTTGGAGTGGTAGTCATGATGAGGAAGTGGCTTAAGGGTCCCTCTCATATATATATATATATATATATAAGTTGTAAAAGCTGAAGGGGACCATCTAGCTAGTGATAATAACCGTCCTCTCTGAACAATTACATCATCAAGCAGCAACATCCTTGTGGTTCTTACTTTTGCCTCAGTGAAGGCGGAATCCTGTCTTCTAGTTCTGCCTTCCAGCCAATTTCTTTTTCTCTTAACACTATCCTAAATGTCATTTTATAAGGTACATGCTGTTGGCATAGCCTAAGATCACTGTTGCGTTCCTCTTAGATTTTTCTTGGAGCTTTGGAACCTCCTTATGCACCTTAAATTAGCCTTGTAGAGACAAGAAGACACCAAGAGAATAATGGAGTTCAAATTTTAAAGGTGTAAGGACCAACTTTGAACTCCTAACCCAAAAAGTATATGGACTTAGGCTCAAAAAGGCCAAAACAATAAATTTGTAGAGAATGAGTTGGAAAACTGGACTTTAATGAATTAAGCAACAAATAAAGAAATCTTGATGACAAAGAAAGGAAAATAACAAACTTTCACTAAGGAAAAAGGTCCTCGGCGGAGTCCGAGGAGACTGATTCTTATGTATTGCTTTTGAAATTTGATTACAAATCTGGTTCTAGATTGGTACAGTGTTTCTTTCTTGATTTTTCAATTTCCTTTCCTTCAGGGGTCTCTTATATTATATATCTTCTTCCTAGTGATCTTGGCCTTCCACTTGTTGATCATCCAAACCATTATCTGAGTTTCACTACCTGAGTGTCTGTCCCATCAGACACTCCATTTGGCTTTTTGTGAGTTGTGGTAGCCAAGGCAGCACTGTTCAAGAGTCTTCTCCACATAAATGCAGCCAGAAAGTTAGCTGTAAGGCATTCAATGCGGTGACAGTAGTTTTTCCTTAGGTATCTCCTAGCTTCCACTCTCTGGTACCCTTGAGATGTACGTCCCTACCATTGGAGCTTTCTAAAAGGTCACTTTGATCATTAGGATCTACATCAGATCCGTGTTTAGCCTATCCGAGGAGGTATTCCTCCTCGAACCACTTTCCCATTAATATCATACTCATGATTCATGAAGCTATGAGCTTAAACCACTTACTAATATTTAATTGTCCTCGGATCACCCTTGTTCTCGGTCAAGGCCCAAGGCCCAATACCAGATTTGGGCCTTTACCCCTACAAAAGGATATATAATTTCGCCTGTCTGCTAAAAATGGAATTGGCATTCATATCCAAATATACTCACCATATTGAATTTTACATACAATATGATATGGATTGGTGTTTTTAGTGATTGGTCATAAAAGATTTCACATTTCGCACATGTTAACATTTGGCTATTGAAGCCAGGTCTCATCCACAGCAGTTCACAATAAGTGAACTACTCTATACAAAAACAACAATGTCGGATGATATAAATACGTTTCACATGAACTTACTTGTCTCACATAAATTTACATAGATATAAACATGATGAAGATGATTAATTGCTGCCATAAAATGTAATAGAACGACACAAACATTGTGAATGAAAATATATATATATATATATATATATATATTTATAACTACACTTCAAATACAATGTGATGAAATGGAAATGATGCTACATGAAATTGCAGTGAAGTCCCAGTGCATTCAAGTCATAGGGTCATGTTCACACCTTGTTGAGAGTTTCTAATTTCAGCTATGACCCATCCAGTAGGCTCCACCTATTTTGAGGACAGCCAAATTGTGTGGACTTTAGCCAACTTATAGATAAATGTTTTGATATTGTCTAAAAGTTTGTCAAATCCAGCTTACATTGACGGAGAGAGAGAATTCAGGAATTAAAAAGAATTAACCTATTATGTAACTAATGGTCCAATTTGCTAAGAGAAAATAAAGAAGAAAAAAGTGTACTAAAGCAATTATGAAACTGTGTGGGTAAAATGAAAATTGACAAGAAAAACAGAACACGACGAACTTATATGGAACCATAAAAAGAGAAACAAAAAAACCATGACGTTGTCGAGCATCCAAAAACACAAGCTTTTGAGGGTCCAATAAAACCATGTGTTGTGGTTCGATAGGTTGCAACAAGATAGAAACGTTCCATTAAAGGACTACCCCGCAAAGTAGGACAACCCCTAGAAAAATAGGCCTCAGAAGCTAAATTGGAATTTTGGTTGAGGACCCCAATTGAGACTTGAGAGCAGTTAGGTCGGCAGTTGGGGTTTGCCATGGTAGGAGTCCTCTCAAGTCTCAAGTTGTGACTCATATTGACAGATACAGTGCTTTCCCAATTGTAATACATGTGTAGTGTTATTGTATTGGTTTGTTGTGACTCAAGGTGAGAATAAATTTGACCAGTATTTGTATTTCGTATATTAATGGAGATAGTTATGCGTTGTGTACTCAGCACGGTACATGACACTGTTTTCAGCTTTAGTATGTAACTTAGGAAGTGTATGTAATAATAATTAGCATTCATGTGACTCAAAAGTAATAATGCCTTAACAATTGTTGGTGTATTACCACTGCACACTCCTGGTGTGTTGGTTAGTTAATGTAGGACAACTTAGGCTTTCTACCTAGATTAGTCCTATCGTAGAACCTTAGGCTTCCCATCTAAGGTGTTTAGAATCACCACCAAACAAGCCAATGCAATTTCTGTAAATAATTTCAATAATAATAATAGTCTGTAAAATACAAAAGAAATCATCTAAAGTTTTATATGCAGCTTTCAAGAATCACAAAGATAATGATAAACTCTCCTAAACAAATCCTAAACAATTTCAAATACTAATCTGATAATCCTAAACAAAGGATAATGATGAACTAATCCTAACTAAACTCAAATATCAATCCAAACTAAACAAATAGCTACGTTACAATATGAAATTATTCACGAAAAATCTAAAATGAAATATTGAAATAACTTTTGGTTATGCTCCTGCATTATACTCCTCTAGTTTAAGAAAACTCGACCTCGAGTTTTGTAGTGATGAAGAATTAAGACTTTGGTGCTTAATACTTCCTTTAGATCGGAAATCACCCTAGGAAGCATTGAGAGTAGAATAACCTTCAATTCCACGATACCATAGAACTCCTCTGGAAACACAAAATCAATTTGTTGAACATGCACAATTTTATCTTGAACCATAGTATCAAGCTTTTGGACTTCATCAACCTGTAGATGTTCATCAACCTCATGGATCATGAAGGGCTCAATAGCACTTTCATCAGAATCAACTTTCACATCAAGTGCATCCTTAAGCTTGCTAAGTAGTTTTTAAGTGGGTGCCATTATCTTTTCTAGTTGGGCATTAATCCTAATGATTATTTGCTCCCCAAATTTCCTCAAAGTAGGTGAAACATTCTGACTTTCCTTTCTTACACTAGCAAAAAGTGAACTAAGAAGAGCCAAGGAAATGGCTTCACTTTCATCTATGACCAAATTCATAATTGTTTCCATGGCTGAAAGTATAGCAAGTGGATGGTTGGACCTAATTATCTTCAAGAAACTTTGAAACATCTCAACAACCAATGCATCACATTCAAGATCCAGCATTACCAAGCTTAACTTGACCTTAGAAATGATATCAAGAATTGAAGCCACCTTCTTATAAGAGCAAGTAGACACATGATACATATTTTCAAATGCTGCCACAATCAACTGAAATATTTCCTTCATTTGCTCATCCTTATATGGGGCATCTGGTACTATTATCCTTGTAATTTGAATAATGCAAGATAAAATTGAAACCTTCACATCCACTTCATAATGTCTCAAAAGTTTATTATTAATCAGTGCCTTCACTAAAGGTAAAAGTGCACATTGCATTCATATGGATGGTGCTTGCTCCACATATGCTAACAAATTTTCAACTTCATCAAGAAGAGTGAGGATGTCATCAATGGAGGAAGGAGGGCTACGTAGTCTATTCCCAGCCTCCTTAAGTTGCTTCTCAAGTTCTCTATCAAATGAAGTCATATTTTAGCTTAGACTTAGGGGCACAAAACACAGAATTGGAACATTCTTAGGACTTCTGCCTATTTTTGGACTTTACATGACCTTATATATATATATATATATATAATAAGAATGATTGAAATGACTACACATTAAACTTCTAAACACACGAAAGTCAAAACAATAAACACTTACAACAATAAAGACCAAAACTAAAGAAACCAAAAGGCTTAAATTAAACTTAAGAGAAGGAACTTCAAGGAGCAGTCACGATGGCTTCGTTGGAGTCAACAATGGAGAGGTGGCATAGGCTTGTCGACGATGACTATCAGCGACTCTTGAAGGTGGAGATAGGAGCAGGTGAGTCAGATTTCAGTGTTTCGTGAAGTGGCATGGCGGTGTCGATGATAGTTGTTGGTTATGAATTTGGCTACAGGTTGTATGATGGCGTCATTCTGTTGGTGGGATCGGCGGTTTGGTGTTGGCTTTCAACTCTCTTGTTCTAAATCTAGCGGTTGAAGTTGTGGATTTGAATTTTTTTTTTTTTTGGGTGGAATTTATGTTCTCTGTTTCTGAGCAGAAACAGCTTGATTGGTGGTAATTGCAAAGATCTCATGAGGCATACTTGGAGTGTTGCTCATAGTGGGTTGTACTGGTGGTTGGGCTGTAGAGTTGATTGAATTTGCTAGATGTTTTTCCTGTTTGGCTTGAAAGGAGTTCACAGTGTTGGATTGACAGTGGTTGAAAGAATGACATATTTTGGGTTGCTGAAATTTTGATAGATCGAATTGTGCTCTGATACCAAGTTAATGCAAGACAACCTAGGCTTCCCACCTAGATTAATCCTACCGTAGACCTTAGGCTTCCCACCTAAGGTGTTTGGAATCACCACCAAACAAACCAATGCAATCTTTGCAAATAATTTCAATACTAATAATAATAATCTATAAAATACAAAAGAAATCATCTAGAGCTTTATATGCAACTTCCAGGAATCACAAAGATAAGGATAAACTCTCCTAAACAAATTCTAAACAATTTCAAATATTAATCTGATAATCCTAAACAATTTCAAATACTAATCTAATAATCCTAAACAAAGGATATTATGAACTAATCCTAACCAAACTCAAATATCAATCCAAACCTAAACAAATAGCTACGTTATAATATGAAATTATCCACGGAAAATCTAAAATGAAATATTGAAATAACTTTTGTTTATGCTCTTGCATTATCACTCCACAAGTATAAGTACTTGTGAGGTGTGGGGGGTAAGGGCCGAGGTTCAAGTCTCTAGGAAGGAGTTTTATACATATATACACTTAGATTAGAGTAGAATAGAAATTCTATGTTGTATAAAAAAACATTTGTATGGTGTATTTGTGATTTTTCTGGTACTATGTATATGTGCAGACGCACGCTTTAGATTCACGTGGACTCTTGATTGACCATAGTTAAACCAAGCTCACCTCACGCCCAACCCATGACCAGCTTTAAAGCCAAGTAAACAGAGACAGAAAGCAACGTCTATCACCCTCTATTGTAAGCATTGCCTCATTTCTCTTCCACGTACCGTTATGCCATACCTTCCTCATCTAACTTAAAAATCTCCTAGGACTCAATAAAAGAAAAAGAGTTAGAACCTTAAGACGATACCTTGTAAAGGCAGTCAAATAATTTTCAGGATTAAAAAATTGTTCAGGGGTACTATAGTATCTCCAAAATTGTACCTTCACTAACCTACTTAGAACATTGATATGGAAGATACCGTGATAGTCACGTTTGTTTGGAATTTGGAGATCTTTCTATCTACATTTTTACGTTCGTAGTTTGAATAGAGATATCTTGTTTTCCACTTCACATAAATTACCAAACAGCAGTTGCATTAGTTACTCGTACCTGTATCTTATTATATGTATATAGTGTAGTATGATTAAATTGATTCTACATACAACGAAGATAATAGGACATTCTTATACTTCGTGTCAAAACTAACATACGAAACTATCAGAATATCAAATTGGGCTTAACATTAATTTTTTGTATTGCAGATGGTTTTAGTTTAATTTGGGAAATTTTTGTTCTGTAATTATGGTATGGTGTAGTAATAAGCATTTTAACCCATACTATTAGGACTTCCGTATAATATAGTGGAAAATTCCATTTCTTTTAGATAAATTTTTGAATTTTTTTGATATTTCGTTAAATTTGGCAGAAATTCTAACCTCAATAGGTAAAGTTCGTTGTTACTGATAGTTAGTAAACATTGCTCTGTTTTAAGATTTGGAGTAACATTGTAATTGCACAATAGTAAAGAGAGAGAGAGAGAGAGAGAGAGAAAAGGCAATTACCCCCCCCCCCCCCCCTTTTTTTTTTGAGAAACAACAGTTACCCCTTTAATTTGTCTACAAATCAAATTGATTTACATAGGGTCTAAAATAAATGCGCCATCTTTCAAATAAACATTAGTTAATTAAACAATAAACATTATACAGTGTCAATAGTAAATTACTCCATAATAAATTAATCCGAAAGAAGACTTAAGTCCAATGTGTTTTAAATTTTTTTAAGGAAAAATAAAATTCATTGGTGAAGTTTCAATGTCAAATAAATGAAAACATCTATATCTTCTCTGCCGACCATCCATCAATCTGACCTGGACATTATTGTTACTCCAAACATTAGACCAGATTATGAGGGGTTATATGTAAATCTCAATACAATTTTTATTTTAATTTTTAATTGAATAGGTCAACTTCACAAGCCACATAATCTTTCACCAACCTAATGAGGTGTGTAATATTAATTGGTATCAAGCCCGTGATGCCACTATTCAGATACCATTAGTAATGACAAAAAGTTCAATTCTTTCTAATCTTTTGCTTTAAATTATTAGAATGTTCATCATGATTTTTTTTTTTTATCAACTTTCTCATTCAAAATTGTGACTAATTGTGTAATTTTGGGTTGGGATTGAGACCCTTCAAAGTAGAAAGAATCCAATGCTGTCCCTTGCATGTACATATAGTATTTACAGCTCCTCAATCACTAATGTATTAGTACAAAATTATTGAATGGAAACCATATTTCCATATTAGAAAAATACTACATGACAACAAAAGCTTACATAATAGTGATAATACTCTTGAAACTGTAGACGCTAAAATGGAATTATTTTGGTTAAAATGTCATTTTCGAAAGATCAAGAAAATCAAAGGGTACATTGTATTTGTATATACTTAAATATTCATTACTGACCGTTGGGGTTGGCTTACACTCTCTCTCAAAGCCACCGATACTCAAACTTCTCTGCCAGCGCCAAATCCCAACAAAGAAATAATGAAAATACTATATTGTCACCCAATATTTAAAAATCCCAACCAAATCGTAGAATGGTTAAATTAATGGTGGCAACTACCTAAAATAATTAAATTCGCATTCTTTACCAGCATTCTTTACCAATGTAGTCATAAATATCATACATTTATACTAGATTCCAACAAACCCAGATGAAAAAAAAAAAAAATAATGTACTATGAGCAATTATGCTATGAACCTAATTCTAACAGGGTTAATTCATCTCTAAAATCAATGTGAGCTAGTATATGTAATACATTATTTCAATCTATAAAGTGCATGTTTCATTGATTGTGACAGTCTCTTCAATTCTACAACTTAACTGCATATGGAGGAAATAATAGAATTGCTGTTGCTTACATTACAATGCGCAGTTGTGGAAGCCAGTACCAAAAGGGCCCTTTATTAAATCACTGGTCCAAATATGCCACCTTATAAAAGTGAATGAAAATACAAGATAAATACATTGCTTCCGAGACCAAAATACACCAAAGATTCCCATTTGAATGACAATGACACATTCACACAAACCCAGTCATTCTATAAGGGGCCAACAATGCAAGGTCAAAATCCATTTAACTACTTGGATAATGCACGTAATATGCTCACACGCAATGTGACAATGTAAATATTTTTCTATACCAACTCTTCTAGCCTACCAATAATCTAGTCAATAAGAATTACTGATAATGAACATGGTATTGCTATGTTAAAAAAAGAGAGAAAAAAAAGGAAGGCAACTAATGATTTTGCCTATTATTTTTAGATATGAGTAAAAAAATCACACAATTGTTATCTTCCCCATGTAATAAATTAATAATTTGGCAATTTCAAAAAATTTCTACCACCTCTATCCTTGGTTCCAACTTCATAACACGTGAGACAAAATCATAGTTCATTCCAATGAATCTAACTTTATTTATGTGGGTTTCAATTAGATATGAGTAAAAAAATTACACAGTTGTTATCTTTCCCATGTAATAAATTAATAATTTGGCAATTTCAAAAAACTTCTACCACCTCTACCCTTAGTTCCAACTTCATAACACGCGAAACAAAATCAAAGTTCATTCCAACGCATTTAACTTTATTTATGTGGGTTTTAATTAGTTCAACTGGTAAAGTCTTTAATGGTTAAATAAAAAATATGAAGTTCAATTCTCGTTTACACTAAAAACCAATTGGTGTCTTGATTTGATAATAAAAAATTATCATTAGGAACAAATTTTATAAGTTGAAACTTAAAAAAAAAAAAAAATTTTAGCTATATAGTATTAAGAAAATTATTTACTTGCGTACATTTTTTTTAATACAATTATAATTTTTTTTAAGTAAAATAATTTGACAAAAAATAAACCCTAATGGTAATCAAATTTTCTTTTATTTTTTAACAATAGCAATGAAATCCAATTGATAAACAAAAAGTATGCTTAGTTGGAATTTAACTAAAAAGGCAAAAAAAAAGCTGACAACACAGAATACCTTTTTTTTTTTTTTTTTTTTGAGAAACCTTCCCATCAAGAGAAGGGGACAAGTTGACAACACAGAATACCTATTAAAGAAAAACATTATAGAAAAATACAAGGGCATGTATGTCCAAACAGATAAATAATCGTACGTGACCATATACAGACACCACTAAATAACCAACCTTTACCTAATCCTCATTTTTTTTAACTAATTAACTAATCAATTTATAATCTAAGAGAAGCTTCTCCCTCAATTTTAAATTATTTTTTCACTTTTTTAAAATATAAAAAAAGAAAAAGAAGGAAAAAAAAAAACCAAGTGTCATCTTTCTTTGTAAAATACTGTTACAAAGATATAAATGCTACTACTTACTACTTTCTCAGATCTGTTTGTTTTCCCAACTCGCTCCGAGTTCTTTTTTCTTGCACCGAAAACCGATTCCAGAACTCGGTTTTGTTTGGTTTTCACTGAGTGAGTTGAAGCCGGCATTGGATCCGCTCCCACTGTCTGTGTAAACTCGCTGCTCTCTGTGTTGCTGCTTTTCCCAATGAGCTAAGGTTGCCGAGCTCCACCGTTTGGTTTCGCTTGCATTTGAATCGCGAATAGTGATGTGCCGAAGAGGCCTACCGGAGCTCCGGTGAGCCTCGGAGGTATCCGGTCAAAGTCCCGGTGGAGCTCCGGCTGAGCTCGGATTATGGTTACTAGGACTTGGAACTGAAACTGAGATAAAATGTTCAAGTCAGCGAGGTGGAGGAGCGAGAGGAACAAGATCAAAGCAGTTTTCAAATTGCAGTTTCATGCAACGCAGGTAATTCTATCAAATTTTTTTACCGTAATATTTAAAAAAAAATTAATATAAATTAAAGTAAAATTTTTTTGTCGGTTTCAAAATTTTGAGTCCAATTCTATTGAATTTTGTTGGAAACGGATTGTTTTTTTTTTTTTTTTTTTGGGTACTACTAGTAGTGAAGATATGAGTTGAATTTGCCTCTGTTTGGTTGCCGACAAAATGTAGGAAAAGAAAATGAAATCAAATGAGTTTTAACTTTACCGAAATTTCGAAAAGAAAAAGTCTTAAGACTAAGAATTTTATTTCCTTTGAACTTTCCTGTAATTCTTTGGAATTAAAGAATGGAATGTGAATAGGCATTGTAGTGAGAATTAATAAGAGCAGTGAGGTTTTGTGATTTCAGGTGTCATATTTTGGTGCGGATTCATTGACATTATCTTTGATTCCTGCCGACGTGGGAAAGCCAACGGTGAAATTAGAGAGAGCTACCGTTCGGAACGGGACGTGTCAATGGGAAACTCCGGTTTACGAGACAGTGAAATTCAATCGGGAGCCGAGGACTGGGAAGATCAATGAGAGAATCTACCAAATCCTTGTCTCAACTGTATGAAATAGTAAACCATGTTATTTCCAAGTTTTGATAAGTTGTGTAATTGTGTGAGAGATTTTAAGATTGTTTGGTGGGGTTTTGTGTTTTTGTAGGGATCATCCAAAGCCGGTGCTATTGGGGAAGTTTCTTTTGATTTTGCTGAATATGCCGAGGCCACAAAGCCTTCCTCTGTTTCTCTTCCCCTTAAGAGTTCGAATACAAATTCAAATGCAGTTTTACATGTTAGTTCTCTCTTTCCTTCGAGTTCAAATCCTTTAGAGCTTTATTCATGGTTGATTGGAGTGTTGAATTGAACTTGTGATTCTGTTTTTCAATAGGTATTAATTCAGAAGTTGCAGGAAAATGTCGATCAGAGGTATAAAATAATCGTACTCAGATTCTTTTCTCTTTGAAGATTGTGGAGTTTGCTTTTATAACTATTTATTGTGAGTTTACCCATGTTCAATGATGACTTTTTGCAGAGAGGTGGAAGAATGTGAAGATCCAAAAATGACATCCGAGGATAGGAGCTTGAAGACCTACTTAAGCCATGGTGATGCTGATGAAAGCATTGCAAATCATCATATTGATGTAAGGTTTCATCACATCCAGCTGAAAAATTTTCAGTTTCCTTCAAATTCATTCATATATTTTGTCACAGAACGCATAACTTATTTAACTTTTGCACTGTTTAAGGTCAAATATATGAAAACTTCTGAAAATATAAAATATGAATAATTATTTATATTTTTCTTTTCCTAATTGTTTCGCAGGATGGGCCAATCAACAAAACTACCCATAATGTTGAATTGAATGGTAACTGTACAGACTCTAGTGGATCTGACATTACATTGTCGAGTTCCGAGAGCAGCTCTGGACTTAATACTCCACGTGAACTTGGAGTGAGAAATAATAACATCCATCAAGACTCTTCTAGGTTCTTATCATCTCTTAGCCACAACTCATTGCCTCATAATCCAGTAGTAAATTCATCAATGACAGTATATGAGGAGTGGTCAGGCGGTTCTGATCACGGCATAAGTACTGATGATTCAACACATAGTTCTCATGATGCACATCCAAGAGAAAGATCTCAACAGGCTTCAGATATTGAGATTGAAAAACTCAAGGCTGATCTTGTTACTTTGGCTAGGCAGGCCGACATTTCAGAGTTGGAATTACAGACCCTTCGAAAACAAATTGTGAAAGAGAGCAAAAGAGGGCAGGATCTCTCAAGAGAAATTGTTAGCCTGAAAGAGGAGAGAGATGCACTCAAGTCAGAATGTGAGAAACTCAAGTCCTTCCATAGACGTATGGATGATGCAAAAGTTAGAAACAGGTTGCAGTCAGAAGGTGGGGATCTGCGTGCTCTTGTTGAAGAAATCAGACAAGAATTGACCTATGAGAAGGACCTGAATGCCAATCTTCGGTTACAGTTGCAGAAGACACAGGAATCTAACACTGAGTTGCTCCTTGCTGTAAGGGACTTAGATGAAATGGTGGAAGAGAAAAATGGGGAATTATTGAATCTTACCAACAAAATGGGATCCAGTGAGAATGCTGAAGAGTTAAGGGGAACCCTCTTAAAAAGTGAGACTGATGATGATGAAGAGCAGAAAGCACTAGAAGAGCTTGTGAAGGAGCACAGCAATGCCAAAGAAACATACCTGCTAGAGCAAAAGATCATAGACCTCTATGGCGAAATAGAGATTTACAGGAGAGATAAAGATGAACTAGAGATGCAGATGGAGCAGCTTGCACTTGATTATGAGATATTGAAACAGGAAAATCATGACATGTCATATAGACTAGAGCAAAGTCAACTACAAGAACAACTGAAGATGCAGTATGAATGTGCATCTCCTTCTGCAGCCGTAAATGAACTAGAAGCCACTATTGAGAGTTTGGAAATTGAACTCAAGAAGCAGTCAAATGAATTCTCAGGTTCTTTGGCTACTATAAGGGAACTTGAAACCCATATCAATAGCTTGGAAGAAGAACTGGAGAAGCAGGCTCAAGCTTTTGAAACTGATCTGGAAGCTGTGACACGTGCCAAAGTTGAGCAGGAGCAAAGAGCCATCCAAGCAGAGCAAGCCTTGCGAAAGACAAGATGGAAAAATGCTAGTACAGCTGAAAGGATTCAGGAGGAATTTAAAAGGCTGTCAGTGCAAATGACCTCTACATTTGATGCAAATGAGCAGGTGGCTGCAAAAGCAATAATGAAAGCTAATGAACTGCAGCTGCAGAAAAGTCAACTAGAAGAAATGCTCCAGAAAGTCAGAGAAGAGACAAAGTCAGTGAAGGACTATTATGAGGCAAAAATACATGAGCTTTCCAACCAAATAGATACAAAAACAAATCAGATAGAACAAATGGTGGTGGAAATTGATAACAAGTCCAAGCAGCTTGAATATCAGAAGCAGCATGTCAAAGAACTTAGGAGAGCCTTCTCTGAGGAGACTGAAATGCTCAAAGCTGAAATCAATAGGATCACAGAAGATAATATATGCCTTTGTGAAAAAACAGAGCAGCAAGAAAAATTGCAAGCTGAGTTGGAACAAATGACGACATCAGTTAAGGAATCTGAGATGCTGCTACAAGGTGGAAATACAAGAAGAATTGAACTGGAGAGTACAATCGCTTTGATGAAGAAGGAAGTGGATAAGTCTCAGGAGGAGTTAAATAGAATGAGGCATCTCAAGAATGAGCAGGAAGCAACCATTGGAGTCTTACAATCGGAGATGGAAACACTTAAAGCTCACAGTGATGAAATGAAACATTCATTGTTTGAGGATGAGGCTGAGAAAGAGAGACTCAGAAAACACGTCTTCCAATTAAAGAATGAACTAAAGAAAAGGGACGATGCAGTAAACAGTATGGAGAAGAAGCTTAAGGATAGTAATGGACGCACAGCAGTTTCCGATGCAACTAGAACTACTGTGAAAAACAATAGATCGCCTCCAGCTCCCCGTGGTTCAAAAGAAGTTGCCGGTCTGAGGGAGAAAATAAAATTGCTTGAGGTAAATTACTACTCCAATTAGTATATAAAGGCATGAGTTTTGATACATGTATGTGTATGCTTAAATGATTATGTGTAGGTGACTATGCCAAAGGCATAGGTTTTGCTAGAGACCACAAGATGATTAACAGTTTCTTGTGTGTGGTTGGTTATCGAGTTATATTTACTGTCCTTCATAGTTCATACATATGTTTGGCCCTCCTACACACCATCTAAATTGTTTTATAAATTTATTTTCTTGACTTGTTTGTGCCAGTTGTGGTGGATAAACTCGGATCCATTGTAATGATAATTGTTTTTTTCCGACAGGGACAAATAAAGTTAAAGGAAACTGCCTTGGAAGCCTCAACAAATTCCTTTTTGGAGAAGGAAAAGGATCTTCAGAACAAAATTGAGGAATTAGAGAGCAAAATGGAAGAACTCAATCAGAGTAGTGCATTTCTACAGGTTTGCAGTAGCGTACATTACATCATGCATCATACATTTAAGGCTCATATTATTCTAGTATTATAGCAGTACCTTCTTGACCTGCCAAATTTCTTTATCATGGTCAGGGGGTCAATGAAGGTTTAATAAAAACCTGTTCAGAGTTCTGTTTGTTTTTCCTGGTACTGTTAGAGCTTAATTTCATTACAATTTATAAGTTTGAGTGCCAACCTATAGCATTTTAAAATGCATTCTGGTTTGTTCCCTTTCTAGTGTATAATTTCCAATGCCATTGAATTGCACTATCCTATAAAAAATTACTTATTCAATGAGTTATCTCAATATGCAGATACTCAAAGATAGAAATGGCATTACTTCAACTAGTGATATACCTGAAGAAGCAGGAACTGCAGCTGAATATTTGTGCAGTACTGTGTGTCTGCCGAATGAAAATGGGAATACATTGTCATCAATCAAGAGGTATGACTTGAAGTCCGACTGGTAGAACATGTTGGTAATGTGGATAATTGCAGTGATACATATTAGAATTTCTTTCTAATTGCATGTTACTAACATTATTACTAAATGTTTCTCCTCAGCAATGATGAAACTTCATCAGAGAAAGAACTGAAAGCCTCGAGTACTAGTAATAGAGATGGAAACCTTGATGACTTCATAGCTGAATTGGCATCATTAAAGGAGAGGAACAAATCGATGGAAAGTGAACTAAAGGAGATGCAAGAGAGATACTCAGAAATTAGTCTCAAGTTTGCAGAGGTAGAAGGTGAAAGACAACAGCTTGTAATGACAGTACGGAATCTAAAAAATGCCAAGAAGAGCTAATTATAATATTTTCCTGATATGCTGTAAGATATATACCATGTATAGTTAAAGTCGCTGGGTGGTGTATTTCCCACTTGGCAATTCAGATCTGCAGGTCCCTCAGAACTCAAAAGTGAATAAATTAATATGTACATGGGTAACATATTTTTTTGTTCTTTTTCATTTTTCCCCCTTTTAAATTGCTATATGTCTGCCCCATTGGGTATATAATAGAAAGTTGTGTAGTAGTTTTTCAATGTAGCTCAGTCTTATTTTGCGTCCAACCACACTCTCTCTGTAATTCTTTTAGAACTTGTCATGATATACGTGACATTTTTATCATTACTGGATTCTTTTCTTTTTTTAATAATATTTCTTGGTTGAAATAATACAAACGAACAGTCGCGAACAGGATTGCATCTTTGTCTGTAGGCCTTACAATTGTGTCATGCTTTTAGAATTTTTGTATGCCGTGCATATATTTGTTCAATCCATTACCTCAAATTGAAAATGCGTGAATATTCTTCACAATGGCTAATTTCTCTCACATTTTCTCCATGTAAAATTCAAATTGCTTGCAATTTTACAGTGAATACAAATTATTGGATGACTTGCTTACAACATCAATTCATTAATGGGACCTCTGATCACTGAATCTTATCGTCAAATTGAATTTTTTTTGTGAATCTGTTTTTTATGGAAACTACAGTCGCTAATTTGTGAATCTGTTTTTATAGAAACTAGTCGTAAACATGTGCAATACACATAAATTTTGCATTAATGTAATAAGACATGCATTATAATTAAATAACATTTTTCCACTATCCAAAAGACTAAAAATCCAAGAAATGTTAAAGAATGAATACAAAAGAGATCTATTATTACAAGGTAAAAATTCTTTTATAACATGACACTCAATTTGTTCTAGAGCAAATTAAAAATAATAATAATAATAAAAAATTCCATAACAAGGATCTCAAATCTATACATGGAGAAACTCTATGATTAACTCTCAATGTGAGCATATTTGATAATTGCTACAATCATTTCTTAGAAATCTAAAACTACTACTTGCCTTTACATTTTTTTGTATCACTTAAAAGTATTAGTTTTCTTGCTGGTAGACGGTGGATCAATTCTTGAAAAAAGACAATGTCTTAGACGAAGAATCCTTGATTAGGAAAGACCTATGTGAATGCAAATCTTAGTCATTGTTATGCTACTAATGACTAATATATTTTCTTGATCATAGGTTACTAAATTATGTGAAAAAAATATAGCTAACCTATTACTAGCCAATAAAAAGTAATGCATTATATTCAAAGTTATAATCCTTCTTTGTCAATTATATTAATACAATCATATTTTTATTAAAAAAAAAATGTTAGAAATAAGCCAAAAATAGAACTAAAAAAAAAAAAAAAACTAATTTAAATGAAATAGACCAAAGTGGATTGAATTAGACTGACATGGACCGAAGTAGGCGGAAATGGACTAAAATGGACCGAATAAACTGAATTGGACTGGATGAACCAAACTAAACATAAATGGACCGAATAGACTGAAAGGACCAAAGTGGACCGGAATATACTGAAAGGACAGAAATAGACTGAATTGGACTGAAATAGACCAATATAGTTTAACAGAAGTGCAACAACAATAGATTAGAACCAAAGCTAGCTAGTTACAGTAGCTAAGTTTGCAGATAGGGACTAGGGATTGTTTTGTTATGTAGACATATGAACACAAACGTCGTTGTCTCCACCATGCTGACTACTTTGGCTGTATCAATAACACATGATTGATGGAAGCTAGGTCAGTCAACCATTCAAACTTATTAGGGCATATCAATTTCCATAGTCAACTTGTTTTTTTTATATTGGTTTTGTAATAAAGCTTGATTGGTACGTATCAGATTTGCTATTTGGGGTCAGGTTTATTCGGGGTAGCGTTGAGACTATTTGCTTTCGTAGAACGGTACTGTTTGGTGGATTGTGTAATGTGTTACGCAACAGCTTCACTGTGGGAGTGTGGCATACTGGCAATTGGCATTTACTATATGCTTTGGTAGCGAATTTCAAGATGAAGGGGGTCGCCTCGCACCTTCCATTTCAATGTTAGGCACAATGGATACGTAATGAGTTTATGCGACCAAACAAAAAAATTTATCTCCTACTGAGAGTGATTTACTTCATACTCCTATTATAAATTTATAATATGTTGTGTATTTATATATTTTTGCCTTTTATATATTTATGACAAAGGATTATTGAGAAGAGATTATTAGGTTTGACTCGTATTTGTTAGTAGGCCAATGAGTTGGGGCCTTTATGGCCGTAGTAAAGAGGATTAGAGAGGAGTTAAGTGCATCAGACGGAATAGAATAGAGCAAAGCTCATAAGACTGAGTATTTAATTAGAGTTTGTTTGTATTGGGTAAGGTTATTATATATCCACTGTTGTGACCCTATCTTCTGATATAGTGGATATATAATTAGTTGTTCCTATGGGCATAGGACACTGTTGAATTGCATAAATTCTTTTTGTTGATTTCTTTCTTCTATTTTCTTTAATTTTGCTTAAACCGATACTTTCACCATAGAGACATACGTTCCCTTGTAAATTATGATTACAAAGACCTGTTAAGGACATATTTTATGTAGTTGGCTAATCCTTTAACAAAACGCACTTTACTTGTATTTGGGTAGATATAAGTTGTGTTTAATACTTGAAGAAACATGTTGTTCAAATCTAGTATTAAAGCCATGAAGATTGGACCAAGAAACAAGTGAAGAAAAGGTGTTCAATAAAGCTGGACAGATAGCTCAACACCTGCGGATAGATAGCTCGATAGCTATTGGACACCTCCTCAACACTTGGCTATCTGTTGAGCTCTTCAGCTGATTCTTATCGCAATCTCGATAGCTTCTCGATAGCTGGTTGATCGATCGAGAAAGTTTCTGTCCCCTCGACACCTTCTCGACAACTCCTCGATAGCTGCTATCTGTTGAGATTTATTAAATCTCGACACCTCCTCGACCCCTCTCGATCGATCGAGGTTACGGGAAATCAGAATTTTTAGATTTGATTTTTGAGCCAGGCTTTTGTATTTGTGTAGGGTTTCTTTTCTCACAACCCTAGACCTATATAAGGCTTATTTTAAAGGCCGTTAAATAAGAGAATACAAGGAGAACATATGCAAAAGTTGACCGATGCCTTATTCTCTTTGAAAGAAGTTACTGCGTCTTTACATCTTAGGGTTTTGTAACCAAGTTCTTCTTGATCTTCATTGTTGATAAAGTGAAGAACTTTGCAGCCAACATTCTTTTTCCTTAAGTTGGTGAGTGAGTCACGTACTAGGATTCGTGCAAAAGAGTTAGTCACGTACTGGGATCCGTGCAACAAAAAGGGTGGCGTTCATATATTGAAGAGTTCAGAGGTTCTGAGCGGTCGAAGGTTTCTGCTGTGAGTTCATCTACGGGGATTGTAGAGTCTAAAGACAAAAGTTTTGTACTAGATCTGAAACTTCTCTTTACTATAGTGAATTGCTTTTCGGGAAGGTTTCCCCCCAGGTTTTTTACTGTGAAACTAGTTGGTTTTATTGGTTTTCCTAGGTTATTATATCTTGTCTTATTTATTTTTTCCGCTGCATGATTTTGACATGATATTGATGTTTATTTGGTTTAACAAGTTTGATTCATAATAAATCTAATTAACAACTTAGGTTTAAAACTTGTTAATTTTATTAACCGGGGTCTAAATTTTTCAACAAATGGTATCAGAGCGGGTTCACTCTGATTGGATTAATTTCCTGAGTGTGATCCATTGACCCTTGTTGTCATGGATAGAGGACAATCTTTATTTATACCTCCTTTATTTGATGGAACTAATTATGCGTATTGGAAAGTTCGTATGAAAGTTTTTTTGCAGGCTCTAGGTGAATAGGTATGGCAAGCTGTTGAAGTTGGCTGAATTAAGCCAAAGGAAGCGCTGGTGAATTGGGATGATGCAACAATCATAGTGGCAAATTCAACAATAGGGCCTTGAATGCTTTGTTCTGTGGGGTAACCAATGAAGAATTCAAGAAAATATCATCCACGGAAGTTGCCAAGGAAGCATGGACCATTCTTGAGACCACCTATGAAGGTACCAAGGCAGTAAAGACTGTGAAGTTTCAATAACTCAGTAGTAGTTTTGAAGAAATAAGGATGGAGGAGGATGAGACCTTTGATGAGTTCTATGCCAAACTCAAGGATATTGTGAATTCTGCTTTCAACCTTGGAGAATGTATTGCAGAATCCAAAATTGTTAGAAAAATCTTTAGGTCCTTACCTGAAAGATTCCATGCTAAGATCACTGTCATTGAAGAAGTCAAGGACATTGATGAAATTCCTTTGACTGAGCTTGTAGGGAACCTTCAAACCTATGAGATGTGATTAGGCTCAATGGGAAAAGGTGGAAAGAGTAAAAACTTGGCTCTTAAGGGTATAAAGGAAGAGATTGAGGACTCTGAAAGCGAAGATGAAGATGAAAATGATGATGAGGATGAGGATCTATCATTCATAACTGATGAGATTATCAAACTTCTTCAGTTCAGGAAAAAGGATAAGGGCAAACCTCCTAGGAAACCTAAATCCTCTAGGAAGGGCAAGAATGAAAAACCCCTTATTCAATGCTATGAGTGCAAAGGTTTTGGTCATATGAGGATAGAGTGCCCAAACTACCTCATGAAGGAAAGACCAAGGAGTCAAAAGATAAAGGGTTGGTTGCTACCTGGAGTGATACTGAGGATGACTCTTCTGATGAGTTTGTGGATGAATGTCGTCAAGTTATGGCCTTTGCTGCCACAACCGATAAGGTGATTGTGGAGAGTGCTAGTGACAGTGAGGATTCTTCTGATGATGAAGTATTGAGTGCTCAAAAGCTTAGTTCTGATAAGACTGGCTTAGGATATACTGTTTCCTCTAGCCCTTCCTCTTCCATGGCTTCTAGATCAAAGACTATCTTTGTGCCACAATCTGAGAAAGGTAATAAAGGTATGAAATCCAAAACTATTCTGGTTAATTCTAAATCCTTTGTTAGACCTCATGTTTGTCACCATTGTGGTGTTGCTGGACACATTTATCCTAATTGCTTTAAGTTGTATCCTTATAAGCAATTGTCCAAATGGTCACAGGTTTCCTCTCAAGGACCTACACATTTGTTTGGAGAGTTATTAAAAGTCTTGAGTTTTTTAACTCAATTTCAGGAGAATTCTAATTCTTCAATGTCCTTTAGTAGACATACTAGGACACGTGCCTTTTCATCTTCACGGCCAAAGACTCATGCTGTGTGGGTGAGAAAAGAGCCTAAGACTTAATTGTCTTTTTTGTTTATCCTCTAATTTAATTCTTTCTATCTAAAGTAGGACTTTTTGCTTGATTTCTTATCTGCTTTTGGAATCATGTTTTTATGCATCTGCATATTTCTATCATGTTTTCATGCATATGCCTTTTTCTTTCATGCATTCATGTTGTTTATTTGTTTTTGTTTGGTTGTTTAGTTTTTATTTAGTTTTGTTTTCAAAATAAAAATAAAAAGGAAAAATCAGAAAAACACAAAAACAGTGTGTGTTTGTGTACATTGGTACTTGTGTACCTTCGATGGCCATTGAAACAAAGTTTTCTAAATTGTGTATCTCTTGTATCTTAGATGAGCATCTCTATGCACAACTAAGCAAGTGAGTTTTGTCGCTCTTGTTTGTGATGAGTAAGATTAGGTTATCTCTGAAAGCTTAACACTCATATCACTCTTTTTGACGGATAGGACTAGAAAATTCTAAGAGAAAGGCATAAATAACCATCTCACCACTGTTGCTCGCCAATCATAATATGACACCTGTATGCTTCGGCATAGTAAAAGTGCAGTGTCAAAGACATTCGTATGCTTCGGTATAGCAAAAGTGCGATGTTAAATGTTTAACGTCTTGGGTATTTCTTTTCTCTCTTTTATATGCCCATGCATGATGTGCTAAAATAAAAGAAAATATGCAAAGAAAATAAAAAGCAAAAAGATCAAAAATGTTTTAAATATGATTGCAAGCGTGTATTATAGGAGATGTGGGAATTATAGGATGTACCTTGAAGGTAATAGTTCTCATCAAACAGTTATGATTGTGTGTGAGTTAAAAGTTATTTTCTCATATCTCAAATCGTCATAACATGTATGCACATATGCAATCTTGCGATGTTTTTCATACACAACACGCAATATTCTTTGTTACTTTTGATACATATGCAGGTACAATGTGATTTGGCCATTACAAAGGTTTTACATGTGCTAATGTATGCTTACTAAACTGTCTTAACTTGTTTTTGAAATATAAAATTGGTTAGACTTGTTTAGTGTGTGTGTGTGTGTTTTGGGATTTATGTGCTTAAGATTTTTCTTGTTTTTCATATGTTTTGCATCCTTCTATTATCTTGTCATCCATAGCATCTTGTTTTATTACATTCATGCATTTATATGGATTTCTTTGTACCCCCTTGATCATCCTTAATCATCTTTATGTTTCTCGAATTAAGCTTTCTAGCTTCTTATACCCTTTGTTAATCATGACAAAAAGGGGGAGAGAAATTGTGACTTTGTGGTTTCTTTTTTAAGATTCTACAAGTTAGGGGGAGAAATACATTCCTTTGTAAGGGAGAGATGTGTTTCATCTTGTTAGGGGGAGTGCTTACTTCCTTGCTCTTGTACCTTGGGTCTTGTAACCATGTTTACATACATTGTGTTTATCTTCTTTATATGCTGATGTATGTTTCTTTCACCTACCTTACATGTATTGTTTCTTTTCTTTCTTCATACACATGTTTCTTATCACTAAGATGCCTTGATGAGTTTTGTTTAAAGTATTTCAGAAATACAGGTTGTCAAAGTCTACTTACCATAAACTCTCTTCTTGCAAAGTTTTTCAAGAGTTTGTGTTAGGATAGATTTTATTGTATTCAACAAGTGAGTATGAGTTGAGTAATTTATAACTTCTCTCATATGTTCATTTGTTTGTTGTGGTTTTATCATGGATTGCCAAAGGAGGAGATTGTTAAGGACATATTTTATGTAGTTGGCTAATCCTTTGACAAAACGTACTTTACTTGTATTTGGGTAGATCTAAGTTGTGTTTAATACTTGAAGAAACATGTTGTTCAAGTCTAGTATTAAAGCCATGAAAATTGGACCAAGAAAAAAGTGAAGAAAAGATGTTCAATAAAGCTGGATAGATAGCTCGACACCTGAGGATAGATAGCTCGATAGCTGCTGGACACCTCCTTGACACCTGGCTATCTGTCGAGCTCTTCAGCTGATTCTTATCGCAATCTCGATAGCTTCTCGATAGCTGGTCGATCGATCGAGAAAGTTTTTGTCCCCTCGACACTTCCTCGATAGCTGCTATCTGTTAAGATTCATTAAATCTCGACATCTCCTCGACACCTCTCGATCGATCGAGGTTACGGGAAATCAGAATTTTTAGATTTGATTTTTGGGCCAGGCTTTTGTATTTGTGTAGGGTTTCTTTTCTCACAACCCTAAACCTATATAAGGTTTATTTTAAAGGCCGTTAAATAAGAGAATACAAGGAGAACATATGCAAAAGGTGACCGATGCCTTATTCTCTCTGAAAGAAGTTACTGCGTCTTTGCACCTTAGGGTTTTGTAACCAAGTTCTTCTTGATCTTCATTGTTGATGAAGTGAAGAAATTTGTAGCCAACATTCTTCTTCCTTAAGTTGGTGAGTGAGTCACGTACTAGGATTCGTGCAAAGGAGTTAGTCACGTACTGGGATCCGTGCAACAAAAAGGGTGGCATTCATATATTGAAGAGTTCAGAGGTTCTGAAGCGGTAGAAGGTTTCTGCTGTGAGTTCATCTACGGGGATTGTAGAGTCTAGGAACAAAGGTTTTGTACTAGATCTGAAACTTCTCTTTACTATAGTGAATTGCTTTTCGGGAAGGTTTATCTCCAGGTTTTTTACTGTAAAACTGGTTGGTTTCATTGGTTTTCCTGGGTTATCATATCTTGTCTTATTTATTTTTTCCGCTGCATGATTTTGACATGATATTGATGTTTGTTTGGTCTAACAAGTTTAATTCATAATAAATCTAATTAACAACTTAGGTTTAAAACTTGTTAATTCTATCAACCGGTGTCTAAATTTTCCAACAAGACCTCAATAGGCCCTCTTGGTAACAATTCTTGCAAAGTTGTTACTAAAAAGGTTTATGAGGGCAATGCACCTTAGCAACCCAAAGATGTCGTGTTTACAACTATTGCTAAAATAAATTAGATATTTTAGGCATTTTGAGAGTAACTTTATTTCTTATTTATTATTATTTTATGTGTGTGTGGGGGGGGGGGGGGGTGGGGGTAGGAATGGCAACGGGTCAGGTTCAGGCTGGGTTTTTCCATATCCAGACCCAACCCGCGGGGTAAGACCCGTACCCCAGACCCGGCCCGTTTAGGATACCGGGTTTTTTCTCGGGGCTCGGACTCGCCCCAGCCGGGCCCCATTTAGGAATTGGGCCCAATTTGTGGCCCAACTGAAAAAAAAAAAAAAAATTTAAGCCCAAATTTTAATTCAAGCCCAGATTTAAGCTCAAATTTTGCCCAAATTCAAGCCCAATTTTTGCCCAGATTTTGCCTACATTAAGCATGCATATTCATTATTCAAGCCTAAATAATTAACGTGGCCCAAATGCCATATCAGTCCAAATCATAGGCTAAGGCTACTAATCATAAATCAATAAATCACCTGTTAATTATAAATCTATAAATCAATAAATCATAACTAATATCATAATCATAATTCAATATATCATAACTAAGATTTTAAATCAATAAATTACCTAGCTAAGATAACCATTTAATCATTAATCAACAAAATCATAACTTAAATCACTAGCTAAACATAAAAATAAAATAAATCCAACAAGTCCAAGAAATAAGTATCAAAAGTCTAACGAGTCCAAGAAATTAAAAAGTTACAAAATAAATCCCACAAGTTTAGTATAATTACAAACCAACAAATTAATTCAACAAGTCTAAGAAATTAAAAAAGTTACTAAATTAATACAAAATGTTTAATCTTCATCAATTGTGATACAACTCCCATCAATTGTGGCACAACTCTCATCATCTTCATTTGGCTCCCCATCATCAAGAATGGATTGAAATGTACTATCTCCAGATATAGTTGAAAAACCTACAACAACAATGAATTAAAAAATAGAATAAACTTCATCAAATTGTAACTAGCAAATATAAAAACACAATTTTGATTTTATAAATAGAAATTAGACAATTAGTAACCGTTGATTTCACTCCGTAACCAATTCTGAGCACACATCATTACACTCAAATAGAATATCATTAAGAAAAATGCTATTCACAGTATATTAGGAAAAAAAGAAGAAGAGAAATAGATTCTACTAAATTCACTTTGCTTTGCAGGTAAATTACTGTTACTATAATTATTGCTGTTCTTGTTGTTTTTCATCAACAATGTCCTATGGGATTTCATTCCCTGCCAATGACCCAATTTTTATTATTATTTATTTATTAAAAAAAAAAAAAACCTTATTCTCAACTAAAATTTGTAACCAATCCCAAAAAACAAATGAAAAGTTTAAAACATAAAAATAAAAATAAAAGTAAAGTAAAGAACAGAGTTAAGCTAATATTGAAATTAAGTTAATGTTGAGAATAATCCAGATATAAAAAGAACAAAAGAAGTGAAAGAGGAAATTTAGTAACAAAAAAGAAGCAACTTTTCTAAGAGTCCTAAGATCTGAAGCTGGAAAACCTTAATATCAAGATAGAGGCATAGAGCTCAAGCAGGAACAAGATAAAACAAACCCATTTACATAAATGCATAGAATCAAACATATATAATCCAAAGTACTGACCTTTGAGGACAATACACTAACTTCCAGTATAATCAATACACTAACTTCCAGTGTTACCCCCTGTCAAAATGCAACCACAGCTATGCAATGTTAAGGGATAACCCACGGAAACAAGGACATGAAAAATAAATAAACTTAGCACTACCGAATACACTAAACAAATATGGAAAAGAAAAAAGACTATTAAAAAAGCTTGGAAACAAAACTAGATATTCTTAGCACTACCGAATACACTACCGAATACCTGAAGGCTGAATACCTGAAGCTTGGAAACAAAACTTAGCACTACTGAATTCACTAAGCTGAATACCTGAAGGCTGAAGCTGAATACCGTGAAGAGTCAACGGTGAGAGGGTCCTCTTCGCAAGGTCCAACAAGATATTCTTCTGTCTGTGTAGAACCAGTGGTAATCTTTCTACTTAGTAAGTGTGGGATTGAGCTGAAAACCTGAAATGAAGGAGTGGGAGGGTCGGACTGAGGAAGGGAGGCATGAGGGAGGGTGGGAGTGAGGCTGAAATGAGGGAGAGGGACTTCGGATTGACTGATTGAGGCAGGGAGGCTGAGTGAAGAAATGAGGAGAGGAATTAGGGTTAGATACTTAGGTGTATATATATAGAGGGTATTTTAGTAATTTCAGCTACCGGGTTTTTAAATAGGGCGAGTCTTGGGTCGGGTCTCGGGTTTTTTTTTTTTTATAAAACCCAGACCCGACCCGGACCCGCTTTGGGTTTTTTTTTTTAAACCCATACCCGACCCTATTCCTAATCGGACCGGGTAAAACCCGACTCATTAGGGTCGAGCCGGGCTGGGTACCCACGGGTCGGGCAAAAATTGCCATCCCTGGGTGGGGGGGTTGAGGAGGTGTGAATAAAGGGGGTAAAGAAGCAGCGAGCACCAATAAAAGGAAGTGGAAATTGAAATTCTACTTAGGTGTTAGTGTGTTACTATGGTAAGCCCTACTTTATTGTACAATCAATTCTTGAGCTAGGGCTCTTTTTTTTTTTTTTGAAAAATAGAGTCTCTCTGTAAATAAATAAGTAAATAAATAAGTTCTCACGCATGTGATCACTGTCCTTCACCTACATAAACTCTACTCGTGTATGGCATGAGACCGCCAAAGCAATAGTAGTGTTTGCCACTCTTCAAATCTACAAATTCTAAACTTACAAGTGTGATGGTTCATAAGAAATTGTTTATCAATAAGACATGCCCCCTAAAAAGTAGGGTAAAGAAGCTGCAATATTCCATCCCATATGGTTACCATAGCTTGAGGTCACTCAAGTAGGGTCCTAATAGCGTTAATCAATGGACATCCCCAGTGAACAAACATCAATGGACATCCCAAGTGAACAAACATCATGCAAATATTTGAGTTCAGAACGTTCACCTTAACCAAACAATATAGGAGTATATAAGCATTTGTTCTTAGACCACCGACCCTCTATATAGTACTAGAAGTTTTTATTCAATGGAAACTATTCCCATATGTTATCAATACCGTCCGTCTATATCGAGCAATATTGGTTTTCTTTACCCAAACATTCAACAAAAAATGGCCGTTATATTGTTAATTAGTTCTATGATATTCACATTCTACATTGCATTAAGCCATACACAGTGACTAGAGCCATGACAATGGATTGGTCTACGTGAGACTCCACCATCAGAGTCAGCACTGTTGGAGAATGTGTGTTTCAGACACTTATCCTTTTGAAATCTTGTTTTGAAGATTTATCCTTTGAAAATTTGTTAAGAGATTTTTACTTTTGAAGATTTGATTTTAGGAGATTTTTTTTCTTTTTAAAAAATGTTTTAGGAGATTTATCATTTTGAAATTTTGTTTTAGAGATTTATCCTTTTAAAAATTTAGGAGATCATTTATCATTTGAAAAGTGTTTTTGAGATTTGTCATTTTGAAAATTTGTTTAAGAGATTTATCCTTTGAAAAGTTTGTTAGGAGATTTGTCCTTTGAAAATTTTATTTTAGGAGTTTTGTTTTTTTTTTTTTTTTTTTTTTTTTTTTTTTTTTTTTTTTTTTGCTTTTTGAAAAATATTTTAGGAGATTTATCATTTTGAAATTTTGTTAGGAGATTTGTTCTTTGAAAATTGAAGTTTAGGAGATTTTTCCTCTTTTAATTTCTTGCAAAAAGAACAAGAAACTGTAGTTATGTCCCACATTGGTTAGAAATGTATTTTCATTTATATTTATAAATCATAGCACATCTTAAGTGATAGTTTGAAAGATAACGGGCTAAGGGTTAGAAATGGGGTTGGGTTGGATTTACGCTTATCCCAATCTCTCTTAAGCCTTCTTTTTCTTTTAGCCCAATATGGTTCTGCCTGTTGGGCATTACCCAAGCAACCCATTGGGCATGCATAGTAACCGTTAGAATAGCCCATGTCCTTTGCTTAGTTAGCTTATAAAACCCTACAACTCACACTATTCAATTGTCATATTTTTTTTCATCTTCTCCAGCCATATCTCCTCTCTATTTGCTTTGGTTTGCTACGCAGGAATTTCAACTTCAAATTTTTTCATTTTTATTTTTTTAAGGAAAGGAAAGAAAATGCAAGTAAGGTTGTTACTGGACAAAATGGGCTTTTGCTCTTTTTAGGTAAATTAAATAGCTATATATCTCTTTTCCCAAACTAATATTAGGGAAATGCCAATTTTTTAAAACTCGATTTGTGATAAATCGAGTTAGGCCTTTAGTGGCGTTTTTAAGGAGCTTATAGTGACGTTTTAAGGACCTATAGTGACCTTTTTTAACTCGGCCTCAATGAAATTGAGTTATAGGTAAAAAAATTGCCTATAACTCGATTTCATTAAAGTCAAGTTAAAAAACTTACTATAAGTTCTTAAAACGTCACTATAGGCTCTATAAAACGTCACTATAGGGTTTCAGAATTATTTTTCCTAACTCGATTTATCATAAATTGAGTTTTAAAAAATGAACATTTCCCTAATTAGTTTGAGAAATAGGGTATAAAGTTATTCAATTTGCCCAAAAAAGGCAAAAGCCTATTTTGTCCTGTTGTTACTAGTTCTTCTTGCTTGAGCGTGTAATCAACTTGAAGAAATCATTATAGTCTAATCTTGGGATTTGTTTATTTAGCCTTATTTTCCAACAAGCACATCGTGTCCTAGTCCTACTCCTGAGAAAGAGTGCTTTTGCCTTGCCTGCAAAATCCAAATCACAAAATCTTATATTGTTGATAGCAAAGTACGTTAACTTATAAACATTACGACATGATAGCTAAACTCACCTCTGCGACAAGTTCTCCCATGCTCTCGGTTATTTTAAAAGCTAATTCACCAGTGGAGATCTCTGGCATGTAACAACTTGCTTGAGCATTTTCAGATAGCATGGTAACTTGATAGGACACTTCTCCTTTAGGAAATCTGAAAATTTTTCTTACTTGAAATAGTGGCTCCCCCTTGTTATACATTGAAGCATTATTGCATTTATATAAGTCCCAACGTCTAAAAACCCAAAATTTCTGCACAAACAGTGAAACAGATGAATAAAAGTACATGTGCCTCAGCGCATATGCATTTCACGTTTATATAATGATTCACTAGCAAGGTCATATTCAAGTTATCCATTAATTAATTACAAACATATATAGTTTTAGATAACGTACCTAAGTATTGTAAAAAAAAAAATCATTGCCTTGGAGATCCATAAGATTCAGTTTGTTGCTGCATTTCTTGTCATAATTATCAATACGATAAACAATCTCGCCATTTTCGTTGAAAACGGTACATCCATTTCCCTGCATCACAAGAGATTTCATCCATATGGTGAATGCTTCTCTCTTTGAAGTAATATAAGAAGTAGAAGAAGCAACATTAATGGATGTGGGAACATGAATCTTGTCCATTTGAGAAAAAGTTGGACTTGAGCTATGAATAGAGCTTTAGGGCCAGCTCCAAGATACTTGGTGACTCCTGTTTAATAGTTAGGGTAGGTATATGGACGTGTGAGTGGTAGTAATGCGTAGAAAAACAAAATAATGAACATAAAAAAATAATATAACATTATTTGATCCAAACTAAGTATGGCCATACCCATTGGGTAATGGATATCCAACTCTATCCGATCCAAATATTTTGAATAATACCTGGTTCTTAATAAGTAGGAAGTAATTGGGTAGGGTTTGGATATTACTCAAAAATTTTGGGTAGGTTTTGGATATTACCCATTTATCCACTAATATTACCTATTTAACTAATTAAATCTAACTCAAATCCAATTCAACCAAATTATTATTGTAAACCTAAACCCCAACACACCCAATTACCCAATAATCAAAATTACCAAATTGCCTCTAAAACTTAAAAATGACCAAAATACTCCAAAAATCCTCTAAAATTGCCGAAATGCATGCACCCTAAACCAAAAAAATGACCAAAATAACTACCGAAACATAAAAATTACCAAAATACTCTCAAACGTAAAAAATGATTGAAATATGCTTGAAACATTAAAATGACAAAATATCCCATAAACCTAAAAAGTAACTAAAATACCCTTGAAACCTAAAAAAAGATTGATATACCCCTAAAAACTAAAAAATGACCAAAATACCTCCTAAATCTATAAAATGACCAAAATACCCCCGAAACCTAAAAATGACCAAAATACCCCTGAAACCTATAAAAGGACAATAGTGCCCCTAAAACATATAAGATGATAAATATACACCTTAAACCTACAAAATTATCAAAATATCCTTGAAACCTAAAAATGACCAAAAGACTTTGAAACCTAAAAAATGAACGAAATACCTCCAAAACTTAAAAAATAACCGAAATACTCTTTAATCTAAAAAATAGTCAAAATACCCCGAAACCTAAAAAATTACTAAAATACACCTGAAACCTTATATTTACCCTTTGAAACCTAGAAAATTACTGAAATAGCCATAAAATATAAAAATTGCTAAAATACACCTAAAATCTAAAAAATGGAAAAAAAAAAAAAAAAAAAAAAAGCCATCGCAACCTAAAAATGACTAAAATACCCTTAGAATCTAAAAAATGACAAAAATAACCCCGAAACCTAAAAAATTACCGAAATTCCCTCAAAACCTACAAAATGACTCAAATATTCTTAGAACCTTTAATTTGCCAAAAATACCCTCGAAACATCCAAAATATCACAAACGTCTATTTTGGTAATTTAATTAAGAGGTTTCAAGTGTATTTTGGTCATCTTACTGTTTAGGGGTATTTTGGTCACTTTAAAGGTTTCAATGGTATTTTGGTCATTTTAGATATTTTGAGGGGGTATTTTGGTCGTTTTAGAGGTTTAGGGCTACTTTGGTCGCTTGATAGGTTTCAGGGTATTTTTGATAATTTTAGAGGTTTGGGGTTATTTTTGCTCGTTTTAGATGTTTTGGGTGTATTTTGGTTATTTTAAAGGTTTAGGGGTATTTTGGTCATTTTATGGGTTTAAGGGTATTTCGGTCATTTTATAGGTTTAGGGTGCATTTTTATCATCATATAGGTTTTAGGGGCATTTTTGTCATTTTATAAATTGTAGGGGTATTTTAGTCATTTTATAGGTTTCGGAAGTATTTTAGTCATTTTTTAGTTTTCAGGGGTATTTAATTCATTTTTTAGGTTTATGGGGTATTTTGGTAATTTTCAAGTTTCGGGGGTATTTTGATTAGTTTTTAGGTTTTTGAGGAATTTTGGGCATTTTTTAAGTTAAGGGCTATTTTGGTTATTTTATATTTCGAGGGTATTTCAATCAAATTTTAGTTTTCGAGGGTATTCCAATCATTTTTTTAGGTTTGGGGGTATTTTGGTAATTTTTAGGTTTCAAGGGTATTTTGATCATTTTTTTAGGTTTCGAGAATATTTCAGTCACTTTTTAGGCTTAGGGGGTATTTTGGTAATTTTAAGTGATTTTTTTAGCATATTTGGTGATTTTCGGGGGTACTTTGGTCATTTTGAGATTTCATGGGTATTGTTAGTAAAACATAGTTTGTATCACATACAAAACATACGCAACAAAAAATTAACAGATTTACTTCATTCACAATTGATAACATGTACTATGTAAATTTCAGAATTTAAGAACAAGAGAGCATACCTTGATGCAATGAAATTCAAAACCAAAGATTAGAAGTACTTGGGAATACTTTTAATCTTCACTCCAATTCCACTTATACCCAAGAAGTGTGGTCTTTCAATTAATTTATATGTATGTGTTCAAGGGAGAATAAGAGAGTAGCTTACACTCACATACACATTATTTCATTCAAATTACAAAATTCTATATGTTTTTCTCCTTAGATATAACTAATTATCTAATTGGGCTAACTTTTTGGGCCATTCTAACTGAGTTTTAGTATGTGGCTTGGAGTGTGAATAAAAGGGACAAATAAGACACTAGTTCCAATGGATTTTGGGTCTTTTTGTCAACTCTTGACAAACTCAAAATTATAATTAATTATATTTAATATCACTATATAGATATAATTGCACTCTAAGCCTTATTAATAAATTATATCCGAAAAACTTTATTATACATTTAACCTCTTCATTAAGATATTCTTAGTAATATAAAGTCATGAATGTTGACTGCTACTTTGAAGATTACTACATCTTAATTATTGAGTACCTGGTTTAATCATTTAAGTTATTCATCATATATTTATGAAATCTAATTTCATAAATAAATACTTTATTAGCTTCTTACTAAAGTGGTTAGGCCTAACACTTTTGTTAGGACATATATGTTTTAACTTGTTTAAGAACATATGTCACTTAGTTATGTAAATTGGCTAATCCTTTGACAAAACGCACTCTGCTTGTAATTGGGTAGTTCTAGGTGTTTTTAATACTTCAAGAAACAATGTTTCAAGGTCAAGTGTTGAAGTCATCAAGTCTGTCCAAGACAAAGCAAGCTGAAGTGCAAAGTTTTTAAAGCTCGACACCTGCTCGATAGCTACCTCGACACCTGCTATCTGTCGAGATTTAAAAAAGTCAGATTTCCAATCTGATTTTCTTGGGATCCGTGAATATGTTTTTGGGCCTTCTTTTCTTCTAACCCTATACATATAAAAGGATTATTTTAAGAGCCGTCTAGGGTGACACAAGTTGCATTATCATTGAGCAATCTCTGTTTAAGCAAATTGTGATCAACAGACGAAATTCTTGACCTAGTTCATCTTCCATCAAGAAGTTGCTGTGTATTTGCACCATAGGGTTTTGTGACCAAGCATCTTCCTACTATTCATCATAAAGGATGAACTGAAGAACTTTGCAATCAACCATTCTTCCTCAGTTGGTGTTTTAAAGTCGCGTACTTGGATCCGCGCATTGGTTAGTCACGTACTTGGGAGCCGTGCATCAAAGGTGGAGACTGTCACTACAGATCAAGTCCAATTAGGTATTGAGGTAAGGGTTCAACTGTAGGTTGGTAAGGTACTTGGGACTCCTTTACTTGTAACCGCTTGACTTGATAATAGTGGAGTTTCGGGAGTGGTGATCTGAAAATCACCCAGTGGGGTTTTTGCCATTAGGGTTTTCCCCATTCGTAAACAAATTACCGTGTTATTTATTTTTCCGCTGCTTGTTTAGTTGTTGGTGATTTGTTTGTGCTTCCATAAAATTGCATGATTAATTGATTAATTAATTACTTGGCTAAATTAATTAATTAGGGTTAGTCACAAGGGGTCATTCAGATTGTGACCTATCAAGTGGTATCAGAGCAGGCATACTCTGATTAGGGTTTAATCTTTGCTGTGTTGATCCATTGACCCCTGTTTGTCATGGATAAAGGACAATCATTAATTATACCTCCTTTATTTGATGGCACTAACTATGCATACTGGAAAGTACGCATGAGAGCTTTCTTGCAGTCTTTAGATGAAAAGATATGGCAAGCTGTAGAGATTGGCTGGACTAAGCCAACAGAAGATCCGGCTGATTGGGATGATACTAAGATCAAGGCGGCTAACTTCAACAGCAGAGCGTTAAATGCCTTATTTAGCGCAGTCACAAATGAGGAGTTCAAAAAGATATCCTCAACTGAAACTGCCAAGGAGGCTTGGACCATCCTCCAGACTACCTATGAAGGCACAAAGGCTGTCAAAGACTCAAATTTTCAGAGGCTCACTACAAGCTTTGAAGAAATTAAGATGGAGGAAGATGAGTCATTTGATGATTTCTATGCCAAGCTCAAGGACATAGTGAACTCAGCCTTCAATCTTGGGGAAACCATCCCTGAACCGAAGATTGTAAGGAAGGTGCTCAGATCTCTACCTGAGAGATTTCATGCCAAGATTACAGCGATAGAAGAATCAAAGGACATTGACAAGATTCCTTTGACTGAGCTGGTAGGAAACTTGCAAATCTATGAGATAGGATTATCTAGGATTGGCAAGACAAGTAAAGGTAAAAGCATGGCCTTGAAGGCAAAGAACAGTGATACAGATGAGTCTTCCAATGATGAAGATTCTAAGATGAAGTCCTACATCACTCGGCAGTTCAAGAAGTTTATGAAGAATGCCAATGGAAGGAGCTTCGACAAGGACTGGAGGCAGTTCAGTTCTTCACAGTCTAAAAGCCAAGATAAAGGGAAGAAGGATGCTAAGGATAGAAGTCAGTACACTGTTCCTACAAGACCAAAATGCTTTGGATGTCATGGGTTCGGACACATGAATCATGAATGTCCTACATATCTCAAGAGCATTGGGAAAAGCAAGGCACTTGCTGCAACTCTAAGTGACACTGAGCTTGAAGATGATTCCGACAATGAGGATGACGAAATCTTAAATGCCTTCACTGCCACAGTCAATCTTACTGAAGGGATTGTTGAAGAAGTGGAGGAAGAAGAAGAACTGGTGGAATCAAAATTTGAGAAAATGGATGATCAAGATGATATCCATTGAGCCTATGAGAAGCTTTATAAGCTCTCTAAAAAGCATGAGAAATTATATAGGCTGGCCACCAAGAAGCTAAGTGATGTGGAACTTAATCGTGAAGAGTTGTCCACAAAGTTTGATGAGGCGAATCAAACTATTGGAGCATTGAGATTTAAAAACACCTTTTTGGCCGAGAAGACCAAGAAGCTTGAAGTAGAGCTGGTTTAAGTCAGAGCTCAACTAGAGAGGACTTCAAGTGCAAAGCTTGATGAGATGCTTAGAAATCAGAAATCTGCTTCGGATCGAACTAGTTTGGGGTATGGTATTTCTTTCTCAAATACTGTTTCTACTAGCAATACTGTTTTTGTTCCTCCTACTAATAATACTGAAATTGAGAATATTGATGTCAAAACTGAATTAGCTAGTGAGAATTTAGACAAGGGTAAATCTATCCTAGGAGCACCCCCTAAGCAAGAAAAGAAAGATGATAAAAACCCTAGGGCTAAGAAGGCTAACTCTCAAAAGCCTAAATAAAAGAAGCAGCATCTCTATCATCATTGTGGAGCTGCCGGTCATACTAGACCAAACTGCTATAAGTGGTTAGCCACTCAACAGAGCAATGGTGTGATAGCATCTAGAAACCATAATCAGTTTCAATCCTCTCTTACTCCTCTTGAAGATCTTCTGAAAGCCCTCATATTCCTTTTGAACTTAAACGGGTTAAATTCTTCCCCCACACCGCTGGTTCAAGGATTCAATCAAAGGAAAGGCTCTTCCAAGGTGTGGAAGAAAAAGGACTTTAAGTGATTTCATCACTTTCTTTTTCCTTTTTGTTTTTCTGTGTTTTGCATTGCTTGTGTGTTTTGTTTTTCTGCTGAGTCAGTCTAGTTTTTGCATTATTTTGTTTAACATGTTTTGTGTGTTTACTTTCAGTTTTGTTTATTTTTGTTTTTTATTTAAAAAAAATTAAAAAATCAGAAAAATACAAAAACAGTGTGTGTTGTGTACTTTGGTACTTGTGTACCTTGGATGGCCAATGAAACAAAGTTTTCTAAACTTTGTATCTCTTGTAGCTTAGATGAGCATCTCTATGCACAACTATAGAGATGCTTATCTAAGCAAGTGAGCTTTGTGGCTTTTGTTTGTGATGAGTAAGATTATGTTATCTCTTAAAACTTAACACTCATATCACTCTTTTTGACAGGTAGGACTAGAAAATCCTAAGAGAAAGGCATAAATAACCATCTCACCACTGTTGCCCGCCAATCATAATATGACACCTGTATGCTTCGACATAGCAAAAGTGCAGTGTCAAAGACATTCGTATGCTTCGGCATAGCAAAAAGGCAATGTCAAATGCTTAACATCTTGAGTATTTCTTTTCTCTCTTTTATATACCTATGTATGATATGCTAAAATAAAAGAAAACATGCAAAGAAAATAAAAAGCAAAAAGATTAAAAATGCTTTAAATATGGTTGCAAGCGTGTATTCTAGGAGATGTGGGAGTTATAGGATGTACCTCGAAGGTGATAGTCCCCATCAAACAGTTATGATTGTGTGTGAGTTAAAAGTTATTTTCTCATATCTCAGATCGTCATAACATCTATACACATATGCAATCTTGCGATGTTTTTTCACACACAACACGCAATATTCTTTGCTACTTTTGATACATATGCAGGTACAATGTGATTTGGCCATCACAAAGGTTTTACATGTGCTAATGTATGCTCACTAAACTGTCATAACTTATTTTTGAAATATAAAATTGGTTAGACTTGTTTAGAGTGTGTGTGTGTTTTGCATGATCCTTGTGCTTATTTTCTTGTTGAGAGATGTGTTTGAGAGGTTTATATGTTGAGTGGATCTTTGGATGAGATGTGTGTTAGATTGCATTCATGTTTGTGTTTTTCCCTTCTCGAAAAACTGCCTTTTTCTGATGGCTCGACACCTCCCTCGACACCTCCTCGATACCTGGTAATCTGTCGAGCTTCTCATGTTGTTTCTTATCGCAATCTCGACACCTCTTCGACACCTGATGGATCGATCGAGAAAGTCTCTGTCCTCTCGATAGATTCTCGACACCTGATGGATCGATCGAGATTCTCCTATGCTGTTTGAGTCTTCTTTCTCGATACCTGTCTCAATACCTTGTGGATCGATCGAGATTTCTTCTGTCTTCTCGACAGCTTCTCGATACCTGGTCGATCGATCGAGATTCTTGCATCTGCATTTCGCCTTGTACCTCGATACCTCTCGATACCTGTATCTGTTAAAGGCATTTTTCCTCGATACCTTCCTCGACAGCTTCCTCGATACCTCTCGACACCTCAGCTGTCGAGAATTACTGAGGTGCCTATTTAAGAGCAGATCGCGATTTTTCACTCATTCTCTCGCTCTCTCTCGATCTGTCTGAGGCTCTTCATCTCCTAAACTTGATTTTCTCACTCAAATCTTTAACCCCACTTGGATCTTGCTCATTTCTTGCTTCAATCTCTTGGTAAGATCACTTTTCCCTTCCTTTTTCATGCATTTCATGTTTTGAAACCTAGGTTTTGGAATTTTTTTTTGAAATTTTTGGGGTTTTTCAAAATTGATGAGTTTTTCTTCAAATTTTGGGTTGGGTTTGTACTTAAATGATTTCAAAATGTCATACATTGCATTTCATTTGCATTATAATGATATTTACATGCATTTAGATGTGTGCCTTATGTTTATGTGCTGCTAGGATTGGATTGGGCTGAGCTCATGATGTTTTTTTTCCTTTGCATGTCACATGCTCATGCATTCCCAGGCATACGTACTTGTTGTTCAACATATTTGACATATTTGAACTGTGTTGGGACTTTTTTGATTGTCTCCCTCTCTATCTTTTTCTCATTCTTTTACGTTAGTAGTGTCTATGGCACCCAAACGTAAATCCACTCCTCCTCGGAATCTTCTGCGTTCTGGAGCTTTCACTTCCTCAGATTCTACTCCCTTTAATATTCGGTTCCGTGATGGAGATGCCCATAAGGCATTTTCGGAGAACTTTTCTAAACGAGGTGTTCATTCGAAACGCCAAGTTATTCTGGCGGACTTCGCCGATACTGACCTTCCCTCTGTCATTAACAGTAGGGGATAGGGGTCACTGTGTGACATCTCGGTCACTTGCCCTCTCGTGCTGATACAGGAGTTCTACTCCAACATGCACGGGATTGATCTTTCAGTACCTCATTTTGTCACTCGCGTTCGAGGTATGTGCATTCCTGTCACATCGCAACTTGTTGCGGATGTGCTTAGGGTACCTAGGATAGAGTTTCCAAATTACCCCTCTTGTGAGCGTCTGAGGACTATGTCCAAAGATGAGCTCATCTCTGCTTTTTGTGAGCGCCCTGCTGATTGGGGTGAGCATCAGTTCACATCATGTAAGCCTTTTGCTAAAGGTCCTAGATTCATTAACATGGTGATGACATTTGTTCTCCATCCTCTTTCTCACTATAACTCTATCACAGAGCCTCGTGCTCGATTTTTGCTTTTTTTGCTTGAGCATCTTACCATAGATTTCCCTTCTCACTTCATCTGGTCTATCATAGAGGTCTATCTTGACTCGGCGTCCCGTGATAAGCTCATCTTTCCTTTTGCTATCACGCAGATTCTACGCCATTTTTCTGTTCCCTTTCTTGTGTCCGATCACTTCACACACATATCTGCCATAAATGTCGCTACCGTAAAACGTAGTAAGGCACAGTTCAGGTCGAGACAGCCAGGTGCCACGCCTCCCTCCCGTTCAGCGCCATCCAGATCCGCTCCATCTACATCTGCTCCTTCTTCCTCTTCGAGCGATGTATCCTTTGGTGATATTATGGCGCAGCTGCAGCGCATGGACACTCGTCTTGATACACTCTCTGCTGAGTTGTATCAGGTGAATGTTCGTGTGGGTCGTATTGCACGACGGCAGGCGATCATGGGTGGATTTGCTCCAGATGCTACTCCTTCACCATCTACTCCAGTAACGTCAGATTTTGAGGATGATGAAGATGATGAGGATGATGATGATGATGATGGAGATGCTAGCTCTGCTGATGAGATGTCTACATGACACTCTACCCTTTGTCACTCGTGACAAAAAGGGGGAGTAGTTTTGGGCTATGAGAGTATTCATCTTAGGGGAAGAGTTAGTATAGGACATTTTTGATAGGGGGAGTGTTGTCATATTTTTTAGGGATGTAGTGAGGCTATATGTATTTTTTTCTTATCTTTTAGATACATTGGTCTTGTATATGAGATCCTTTGATCATTTTTACATACATTGTACTTATCTCATCTCTTATATATGTTGATGTATGTTTCTTTCACCTCTCTCTTCATGTGTTGTTTCTTTTCTATCTTTATACACATGTTCTTTATACTTGTATGCAATCTATTTATTTCTGTTTCACACAAGATGCCTTGGTGAGTTTTGTTTAAAGTGTTTCAGAAATACAGGTTGTCAAAGTCTACTTATCATAAGCTCTCTTCTTACAAAGTTTTTCAAGAGTTTGTGTTAGGATAGATTTTATTGTATTCAATAAGTGAATATGAGTTGAGTGATTTATGACTTCTCTCATATGCTCATTTGTTTGTTGTGGTTTTGTCACGGATTGCCAAAGGGGGAGATTGTTAGGACATATATGTTTTAACTTGTTTAAGAATATATGTCACTTAGTTATGTAAATTGGCTAATCTTTTGACAAAACGCACTCTGCTTGTAATTGGGTAGTTCTAGGTGTTTTTAATACTTCAAGAAACAATGTTTCAAGGTCAAGTGTTGAAGTCAACAAGTCTGTTCAAGAGAAAGCAAGTTGAAGTGCAAAGTTTTTAAAGCTCGACACCTGCTCGACAGCTACCTCGACACTTGCTATCTGTCGAGATTTAAAAAAGTCAGATTTCCAATATGATTTTCTTGGGATTTGTGAATATATTTTTGGGCCTTCTTTTCTTCTAACCCTATACATATAAAAGGATTATTTTAAGAGCCGTCTAGGGTGACACAAGTTGCATTATCATTGAGCAATCTCTGTTTAAGCAAATTGTGATCAACAGACGAAGTTCTTGACCTAGTTCATCTTCCATCAAGAAGTTACTGTGTATTTGCACCATAGGGTTTTGTGACCAAGCATCTTCCTGCTATTCATCATAAAGGATGAACTGAAGAACTTTGCAACCAACCATTCTTCCTCAGTTGGTGTTCTGAAGTCACGTACTTGGATCCGTGCATTGGTTAGTCACGTACTTGGGAGTCGTGCATTAAAGGTGGAGACTGTCACTACAGATCAAGTCCAATTGGGTATTAGGGTAAGGGTTCAACTGTAGATTTGTAAGGTACTTGAGATTCCTTTACTTGTAACCGCTTGATTTGATAATAGTAGAGTTTTCGGGCGTGGTGACCTGAAAATCACCCGGTGGGGTTTTTGCCATTAGGGTTTTCCCCATTCGTAAACAAATCACCATTTTATTTATTTTTCCGCTGCTTGTTTAGTTGTTGATGATTTGTTTGTGCTTCCATAAAATTGCATGATTAATTGATTAATTAATTACTTGGCTAAATTAATTAATTAGGGTTAATCACAAGGGGTCATTCAGATTGTAAGCTATCAACTTTAAATAATCAAACCCATTAAACTTATCTCAATGAAATATTTTATATCTCCGTTAAGAGATTATAAATTCCATCTTAAGAATATATTTTCCTACAACATTAAATTTAGTGCCTAACATATTGAGGTTTTGATCGTGACTTTAAATCTCACTTCTGATATATCAAAACAATCTACACTTCATAATCATGTTCATTATTCTTTAAGGATTGAGAGTTCATGTAAATATAAATTGTGAGATTTATTATTTACTTGACAATCATTGGTATAATAATAAATCTTATAGTGATCCAGTTTAATATATCTTAACATTTAAAACATATTAACGAGAAGTCTCCACTTCCATGATCAAGACAAATCATCTTAGTTGATATGTTATAGTCTTCGCAGATAAAATGTCCAATTTCATTACTGACTACGAGCTAAAATTCTAAGTTTACAAAGAACTTGTGATTTATATCTTCTATGACTAAATCACATATTATGCATCTCATAGACTATACAATAATACCCAAATATTTATGTTACTATTATTTTAGATAATAATAAAACAACTTTATTACATAGAATATAATGTCATTTATAATGTCATACATAACATCATACAATAGGATTTAAAAGACATATATCCTAATAGGTATTTTGCTCATTTTAGAGATTTTGAGATATTTTGGTTAATTTAGTAGTTTTTTTTAGCATGATTGATGATTTTAGAGATATCAAGGGTATTTTGGTCATTTAGAGGTTTTATGGGTATTTTGCTCATTTTAGATGTTTTTCGGATATTTTGGTCGTTTTGGTAGTTTTTGAGCATATTTGGTAATTTTATAAAAATCAGGTTTGTGTTGGGTATGGATATCCATAGATAAACAAACCAAGTAACAATTGGGTATGAATACTAATTGGTGAACAAAGTTTCTTTCCAAACTAGTTTGGAGAGAAATCCTTCAAACTTATCATATATTTTTATATTAAGTATGAATTTTGAAAATCTAATTGTTGGATTGCATATTCTTATTATATCCTTCATGCTTGCAAAATTTCAAGAAGATCAAAAATCAATTACTATGTCATCAAACAAATGTTAAAATTTTAAGTTTTTTTTGTTCTAAAATTGTGTATAAAAAATAAGTTTATTAATTGAATAGTATATAACATCTTATTTAAACGGAATTTGATATACATGTTAAGAACATAAGGAACATGAAATATTTCAACGGTTAGATTTTCAAAATTCACACTTGAAAAAGAGATATATGATAAGTTTTAAGGGTTTTTCTCCAAACTAGTTTAGAAAGAAACTTTGTTCCTAATTGGGTAAGGTAATCAGATATCTATTGATAAATTATTTGGGTTGGGTTTGGTTATACCCTACCCACTGTTATCCCTAATCCAAACTTATAAACTTAAAAGAAATTGTTTGGCCAATTCTCTTAAGAAATTGTTTCTACAATAAGTGATGTCAGACTTAAATAGTGAACTGAAAAATTAAAAGAAACTCAATCATTCAAATGGAATCTCCGGTTTTATGGATTAGTTTGGCCATAAGATATTCTATCACGTTTATTACGTTTGCATGCAGATGAATATCCAGAAAATTGTATCTACAACTATTTTATTAAGAGTAATGTTAAAGATCGTCTAATGACATTGGTTTAGGAGCTATTTTTAAAAATATTTTATGGAATAATAAAATAATTAATATTATTAACAATTTTTTATATTTCTCATGAAACTGGTGTCAAAATTTTCCTATTGAAGTTTATGAACAATTGCCTTAGGAGTAGGGACAGACCTAGGTACCTTGGGTCCAATTTATTTTAGTTATTAAATATTTCATTTTTGTGGTTGGGCTTCCTTCTAAAATCTTAGGCTCTCCTTCTCTCCAATTAACCTAGTTAGCCTAATCCAAATAGTAACTATCCAACCCAAAAACTTAATAAAAACATTCACAATAGTAATTATATTTTAGTTAAAAAAAAACTATTTTACTACAAAAGAATAAAAAAATCATGTGCTATTGGAGAAGCTAAAACTAAAATTTTTGCAACTACAATAAATTAGTATAAATTCCAATTGACTTGTATTAAAAAAAAAAAAAAAACCAATTGACTATAGCAAGTTGTTAAAAATAAAATACAATATTTTATTAAGATTATATATCTTCCTTCAATTAAAAAAATCAAATTCTCTTTCTTCCTTTATTATTTTAATAAGGTGTTTATATTATTTTAAATGAAGTGATAAAAAAAAAATAGAATAATTAATATTGGGTGTATTGTAAAGTGATGCAGTAAAATAGATAAATTAGCTTTTTGAGGTGCTAAAAGCTAAAATATTTAGTACCACAACTTTGAATGCTCTAACTTCAAAAAAAAAAAAAAAAAAAAATCCTAACCAGCCTAGTATTAAAAAAAAAAAAAGATTATTTTGTTTTTATTTTTTTTCTTTGTTGATAGATAATTGTATCTTAATGTATTTAGAAACAAATATTTTGTGTAATTTTTTAATACCATATGGATGCTTGGATTATTATTATTATTATTATTATTATTATTATACTCCAGTCCCTACTAATTTAAAATCCTGAGTCCGTTCTAGTCTAAGGCTTCGTTTGAGAGTTCATAAAGAAATGGAATGGAATAATTATAAAGGAATAAAATGTACTTAAGTAAGTGAAATGAATGGAAAAGAATGGAATGAAATGGAATTAAGTAATCTTGATTGGATGTTGTAAAATAAAGGAATGGAAATGGATGAAAATAAATGGAATATAAATAATCTTGTTTGAGAATAACATAAAAGAGAATGGAATGAAATTATTTTATGACAATATTACTATTAGACCCCTATTTGAAAACAAATGGTTGAACATATAAGGGTATTTTAGGAGTATTAATAAAAAATTCATTAAATCTAATTCTATATCCTTTCATTCCTCTCAAGGGAATGAAAATTTGAGGTTTTAAGGATATAGAGAGTAATGAGTGTTCTATCCTATCCATTTCATTCTCTTCCACTTAAATTCCCAAACAAGGGAATTAACTTTTCATTTATTCCATTAAAATTCTCAAACAAAGGAACGAAAGAATATTCTAAAATTATTCTTTTCATTCATTTCTATTCCATTCCATTTCCTCCTCTCGAGGCCTAAGTGCATCTGTTAAGATGAGTTCTGTCTAATCTCTTCTACATTTTTTGACTTCTTCTAGAGTTCTAAGTATTACTAAATTACAATATAAAAATGAAGGAGATTTTCTTATTATTTTGAGGGTTTTGATGACTTGGGAACAGTAGACTTTCATCAATATCTTAAATTTGTATTGCTTGCTCCTCTTTCCAATAGATAGTTTATATAATCTTTTGCTTGATTGAACTTTATAGGTTCCGTTTCTGGACCGAATCCAGTGTCCATCAGTTAGTGTTGGTGACGAATTAGCTAGAGTCTGGGGATATGGGCAAAGCTGGCAGGGAAAAGTACCCCTTATCTTCTTCTTTTTGAAGTACCCCTTATCTTGTCTGTCCCCTTCTACCAAAAAAATTGAAAAAGGCTCCTTCCCCTATTTTATAAAAACAATAAAATTAATTTTGAATATAAAATTCGAATGATAAAATGGATTTCCAATAAAATAGAGAGAGAGGATACTTATTATAATTGAGGAAGATTGTATTTATTTTAACTAGTGAGTGAGGAGAAGTGACAACCAAACCAATATTCTTATATTCTTATGTTATTAAACGTAGGAATAACAATGATAGGCTGATAGCTCTTGTGCTGGCTTTACACAAATTCTTGATTATTGCAGAAAATTTATGAACCAAATCCCAACCTTGAAAATCAACCATTGCTTTAGGGAAGAAAATACCTGCAGCTATGGTGATGTGCTTTACTAAGAAAGGATCTCGCCTTTAGCATAATTTTGTTATTCTGGATTTTTAACCTGTGCAGATTGCCCAGTTTTTAATTAGAGACTCATCGGTTTATTTTGTAGCAGACTTTGTTCTGACTTAGCAGCCTTATCTGAGTAGTAGTTTGTTTGTTTATATATTTCCCTATTTTTACCCCCAAAAAAGAAAGAAAAAATTTTCATCTTCATTGGATATTGGAAGAATTGAATCATCCAATTCTACTTTCAATTGTTCGAAGGTAAAAAGATGTTTATTTTACATCTAGTTAATCACTAATAATTTATTACATGGTTAGAGCATTCTCATCAGCTTTCTCATAAAAAATGTCATTTTGACACACTAAAAACCAACTTCATCATTTTAGCACATCATTTTACAATATCTCATTTATTAGATGTTCTATTCTTCAATTCTATACTTTAAAATAATATTTACTACACATTAAAATAATATATTATCTCAAATCCCAGCCAATATACAAACACCTAACTCAGTGGCAGTTGCCACCAACCAACGAACAACCACTGCTACAACCACCACCAATAGCACATCAACCGCCACAAACTACACCCACAATCACCGGATCCTTCAACAAATTCCAAATCCAAAATCCTCAACCAAAAAAAAAAAAAAAAAAACTCAACTAGCCAAAAAAATAGAGAATAAAACGCCGACCCAAACTCAACCAGCCAAAAAAATAGAGAATAAAACGCTGACCGAAACTCAACCAATGATCGGTGACGGCTATGAAGGTTGGCGGCGTGATTGGCGGCGAGGATTGGCGAGATCGCAACAAGGACTAGCGAGATTGGCGGCGGCGCTGGTGAGACCAAAGGAGTAATCAGCGGCAAGTTCAGAGGAGAGATCGACGAGATCGGACTTTAGGGGACGAGCAAGGATGGTGGTGGAGCTTGATTGGACACTAGCGTGATCTTGGTTCTTGATTGTCAATGTTCGATTGGAAGGATTGATGGAGAGGATGAGAGGCTAAGAGGCTGAGAGAGTGAATCAGAGGTTGGGAGGGTTGATGGAGAGGAAGTGAGGATGAGAGATTGAATCAGATGTCACGGTGAGAGAAGAGAGAGAAAGATGAATAAAAAAATATTAAATGCATATAGCATTTTTCATCTGTACCGTACCAAAAATAAAAGCGTATTATAGCATATCTCAAAATTATAGCACATTTAGCCCACCTCATGATACTCTGTTTTTGGTGTTTGGTGTGCCAAATGCCAAATATTTGGCATTTGGCACACCTGATATGAAAATGCTTTTATTGTATAATATCCTACCAATAGGAATAACCGAATAAGCACTTGTGTAGGTCATCTTCTTCCTTGAGCCTATAAAAGGAAGGGGACAACCGACACCCATTTGTACAACATTGTTCATTATATATTCCCAGATTTAGTAAGAGGTAGGCACTAGAGGTTAGAACATTTATCTGTACCTCATCATGATCCGTGATTTTTTAACCTTCTTGTCCAGCCAGAGAGTTTTTCCACGTTAAAAATCATGGTCTCTATTATTATTTTTTATTATTACCACTCTTGCCCTATTCACTCACACAGTCACACGCCATTTCCCAACAATATAATGACACTCGGATAATGGTGTCGTCAAAATTCTAATTCGAGTACCTTGTTTAACGGACCTCGTCAACCTAAGATCATAAGACTTCCTTTTAAAATTATACTCCATATTTTAAACAAATAATTTTATTTATAAGCATACAAAATTTTTAATTGGGATTTTAGAGGCTGTAAGTATGTATATAATATTGTTTTAAAATTTTGGGACCATCCATATATAAAAGTATAAAATATTTATGAATTTTTGTAAAAGTTTTGAAGCTAGCAACCATGACCGCTGTCCCTAAGATGGCTCCACCACTAAAATTCTTTTATACATTGGCTCTGTCTAGGGGTGTCAATTCGAGTTAGCGTGTCGAGTTCGTGTCGTGTCGAGATAGGGATATTTGACTAAATGGCTCAACCCTAACCCGACTCATTCAATAATCGTGTCATGATCCTTCAACCCTAACCCGACCTGTTAATAAAACGGGTTGACCTGACCCAACCCATTTGACACGCTTAATAAACGAATCGTGTTGGGTTGACACGAATGTAACATAACTCATTTCAACCTGCATAATATTATATATAACATCCATCTAGAAATATTTTTTGACGTCCCAAAAAGTAGTGCATACACTTCAACTCTTCAACCCGCATTCAAAATAATATAGTTCAACAAAAATATAACATTCATTTAGAAATAAGTTCTTTATACTCCAAAAGAAGTGCATACACTTCAACCCAAATTCAAAATAACAAAGTTTAACAAAAATAAAATAACATAATTCAACAAAAATATAATATCCTTGAAACTCGCCAAATGCTAAGTATCAATATTGAAAGAATTTGAGCAAACAGTAGACTAATCCTGACTATGACCACGATTATCATCCATAGATTCTTTGTTAATGTCCAAATTCATAACATCTTCCACAAGCTTATCCAATTTCATTTGTGCAAGTTCTATGCCAAAAAAAAAGTATTAATAGTTCTGGGGTATGTAAAGTTTCAATTTTCAATTATATCCCTTGTAAATTTTTATAATTACTCACCTTTTTTTTTAAATTTAAAATATATGTTGGATATAAAAAGTATTTGACAAATCTAAAATAAAATGAATATTTATTTGTTATACGAGTTAAACGGGTTGTGTTAAGTGGATCATTTCGGGTTGACACAAATAAATTGGCGTGTCAAATGTGTCTATTGCGGGTTATACGGGTTGACCCACTTATGACATGTTTCTTATCGTGTCACTTTCGAGTTGATCCGTTTATGACTTAAACCCATTAAGGCCCAACCCTAACCCGAAAAAACCCGTGTCGGGTTCGTGTTGTGTTCGCGGGTTGGGTCGAACATTAACACCCCTAACTCCGTCACTTAAAAAAGGTCTGTACCTGAGCTATTGGCGGTGTGAGGTTCTAGATTAACATCAACAAAAACAATAATAAATAAAATAAAAACAAGAGGAGTTACTTTACGGGGAAGGAAAAAACTCTCAATTAGTTTAAGAAAAACTTGTATGCACTAGACCCAAGTATTATCCTTGTAGACGACTAAATTTCTAGTTCGAAATAAATCAAACAAGTAAAAATAGTTGCACAAATGCGAATTTGTATTGATGATTGTGGTATAATTCTCTGTGATTACAAAAGAGTTATCCTCTGATTCGATCTCCTTACAAGACTTTATTGATTTGGATTTGTGGTAATGTGATTGTGACTTGAACACAAAATATCCCTCAATTTAGTTGAAAGATGGATCGAAGATTGCTAAAACGGAATTACAATGAATTTCTAGCTATGAGCTTGTTAGAAATCCTTTGTTCTTCACGTTCTTCGTGTTCTTCGTGTGTTCTTCGTATTCTTGGATTTATGGTGGAAGTTCTTTGGTGCTTTAGAGGCTTGAATCCGCAGAACTTCACTAATTTGTGATTTGTTGGTGTTTTCGGACACTTCAGGCTTGATTCCCGCAAACTTTTGGATCTAGGCGGATGATTTGGATGATTTTCCTTCGAATGTTCTTCGTATTCGAAGTTGAAGTTCTTGAAGTTCTTAGAGGCTTTAGAGCTTGGTTCCGGCAGAGCTTCTGGACTTCTGAGTGCTTCAAATGATTTCTTTCTTTCCTGAATGCCTTAGGAAGGCTTCTATTTATAGGAGTTTTGAGGTAGGTAAGCGACACATGGCGGCATCTGATTGGTGACACATGGCAGAGCTTGATTGGTCCGCTTATGTCATCGCTTGCACAGGCTGGAATGATTGTGTCATCGCTTACACGTGCGAGGTTGCTTAGGTCATTGCTTACACGTGCGAGGCTGCTTATGTCATCGCTTGCACGAGCTGATTTTTGATTGGTTCTTGCATGACACTTGGCAAATTTTTGTTGGTTTCTGAATAGTGATAGCAAAACCTAGCAGCAATATGTGGCGTTTTGTAATTGGCTGCATTTTGTGGACTTGATAATGTGACGTGTCAGCTTGTGATAGGTCGGGAATTTTCCTTCTCTACAAATGCCCCCTCGAGACTCATTCACACACACAGTTTCAGAATGTGGTGTGAGAATGAGTTTCTAAAACAGACTTCTACTCCTGGTTCTTCAAATGAAGTAATTGAAGGTGGCGGAGCTTTCGGCAGGATAAGATAATTTCCGAGGAGTAGACCCACCCATATGAAAGGTTTTGATGAGGCTGGGAAGAGGTTTGCAAGTATTTGAATGTACTTACATGACCGAGCTTTCTCAGCAGAGGTTAAGTTGAAGTAACTTCAGAAGAGTGTTTTTGGATTGTTGGCAGTGATCACATGGTGTAGAAGATGGAGAAGACGTGAGGATGGTGGATGAGTATAGCGTGCAGAGCCATGGGGCTAGCCTCGTGTTTTTAAGAACCGTTGGTGAAGTTATATCAGAAGATTATACTTCAGATTGCGGCGAGGCCATGTGGGAAAGTGGTTGAGTGCGCTTGCGTCATTGTTTTGCCCCGGATGAAGTAATTTCGGAAGCTTATGGATTCTGGAGATGACGGTGTTGGTGGTGAAGAAGACGGGGATGAAGCAAAGCGAATGGGTGAAACATACGCCACCATGGTGCTGACCCTATATGTTGCTTGGGGTCTGACAGTGAGTCATTGAATGTGCATGTGTAATGGAACCTCACTGACAGACGTTAAGTTGAAGTAATTTCAGAAAAGTTCATTCTGAAATACTTCAAGTTGAATTTAAGTTGGAGTAATTCCAGAAAATGCGTTTTGAGGTACCAGCAACGATGACCTCTGGATTGCACGCCGATGGGAACATGGAATATGGCTTCGGCAACCCTTTACCAGCCCCAAAGGCTGAACTCTGATAAGCTGGTGCCCCGGAGGTCGTTTCAAGTGTTGGATGAAAGACAATTTGTAGGATACCCCAACACTTTTTACCACCTTCACCTCTTGACACTTATTGGGAAAGCACAACAAAGATGAAGATGGAGCTAACTCGTGATTCTGGTCTTAAAAACCAGCCGAGTTGCTGTTTGTTTCGAACTGCTGCTTCTGCTGGAAGACCAAGCAATTGGAGAGAGACTACAAAAGCCCTGAGGTTAGGAACAGGTGTCTCTGCTGGACTTGGATTTCCTGGCCAACCAAATCTGAAGAAGCATGGAACCGCAATGCAGGCCTTGTTATGAATAATTTTATGAACGACTGTGGTCGTTAGGTGGAGAAACAAAATTTGTTTGGATCTCAAAATTACAATGATGCTGTGAAAAGGGTTTCTGCCGAACCATTGGAGGGTTGATTTCTCACTGATTATGAAGTGATATTGGTTGTTGAGTGTTGAGAATGATGAGGCCATAGTGAGAAATGGTCGTGAGAAGGAGGATTTGAGAATTTGAAAGAAGCAAATCTTCATTTATGGCTCAGTGTTTTTCTGGATGAGTTCTTGATGAATCCGGCCCTCCTATTTATAGCGAAGAGACAAAGAATGGTGGATGGATAGTTGAGAATGACGGATGTGAATTTTTGGTGAGACTGGTGGATGAGAATGGTAGGTTGGAGACCGGTAGAGAACGAGAACGGTAGGTGAGAGATGAAGAATGGTAGGTGAGAATGTTTGTCACCGAAATGGGAATGGTAGGTTGGAACGTTCTGCACCGAAAGGGGAATGGTAGTTGGACGGATGATCCGATGCAATTTCAAATTCAAAACACACTTGTGAGAGTTCATCTATATTTTGAAAGAGGAGCCTTGATGAAGTCTGGAAAATAACCTTGAGGGGATCCAAACTAAATGGATGAATCTCGAATCTTGATCTTGGGAGCTGAAGTTTTGGACATTGTCACTACTTTGGAGATGTGGGTTAGATGGATGACCTTCAAGTTGTGAAAAACTATGCAGGACAAGTTTGGCATGAAAATCTTGACTTCGGGTTGGATTCAATCACAAAAATCAACTAGCTTGGAATTGAGCTATTTGTGCAATTTTCGAGCCTCAAATGATGGAACGGACTCCAAAATTGGAATGTATGCGAAAAATTGAGCAAGATAGGCCCATCTTCAAAATTTTGACTTTTTGGTCAACACTTACGCAAAAGTCAACTTTTTAGAAATTGGTCGTTTGCACAATTTCCGAGCTTCAAATGAAGAAACGGATTCCAAAATCGGAATGTACTCGAAAAACTGAGTGAGACAGGCCCGTCTTGAAAATTTTGATTTTTTTTTTTTTTTTTTTTTTTTTTTTTTGTCAAAGTCAAAGGTTTAACTTGGTTGAGGTTTTTTTTTTTTTTTTTTTTTTTCGGACCGGGTCGGATTTTCGGGTCGGTCCGGGTCAAACGGGTCAGACCGGGGTAGTGGAGGATGACGTCATTGATGACGTTATAATCTGAGGCTGGCGCGTGCACGCGCGTGAGAGACCAACCGGCGCGTGAAAGCGCGTGAAGAAGGCTGGAGGCGCGTGTCAGCGCGTGGAACTTAAGCATCTACTACTGGAGGCGCGTGGCGGCGCGTGGAAGCTTTTTTGGGCCTGAAACTTCGGCGTTCGACCGATCTAAAGCCGTAGAAGATCATGGCTTTGTGATTTTTCTGAAATTGTGGACTGATTTGCACCGGTTTGAGAAACTGAACCGTGGCCCATCGCGAGCTTGTAGCGGCACGTGGCGGCGTGTGGCAGCGTTTTTGGGCGTGAAATTTCTGGGTTTTGTAGATCGAGGGCCGATGAATCTGATGGTTGTACTAGTTTTGTAAAGATTTTCTCGGATTCGAGCAGATTTGAGTGAGAAACCCGCAGGACGTTGGGAGTTGTTTTTTTTCTTCGGCCACGCGTGGCGGTCCGTCGTGACTCTACTGTGAACGTCTTTTCTGGGTCTTGTTGCTTGAAGTCCTCAGAAGATCTTGGTAGGTTGATTTGTTGTAAAATCTTGTCAGAAGCTTTTAGAAATTTTGACAGCAGCTGGTTGGTATCGTTGGACCTGCTGATATTGTAGTCTCCTTTGGCGGTGGCCCTTCTGACATTGCTTGACAATGGTGAATCTGCCATTCTTTCTACCTTCAAGGTTGGTATTTGCAGGCCTATAAGCACTTCTTTTTTTTTTTCTTTTCAGAGGTCTAGTGTAGCATTTTTCTTCTGACATCACAGCTATTTTATGGAAACTTACTCTCTCTTTTCTTCTTTTCCAGATTCAACGCAGCATTCTTTGAAAATCATTTGCACGCTTCTTTCCCTTTGTCCATTAGCTTCTAGGAATTCCTATATAAAGCTATCCAGAGCATACACTAAATTGCACAAGTGTTCTTCGGCTCTCAATACTCTTTGTATAGGAAAACTCTTACTTCTCTCTCCCTTTTTTTTTTTTTTTTTTTTTTTAACATGCTTAGTTTGTACTAACTCTTTTTTTTTTTTTTTCTTTTTTCTTCAAGGCTATCTAGAGCATACACTAAATTGCACAAGTGTTGTCTTCAGCTCTCAATACTTTTTTTTTTTTTTTTTTAAGTGTAGAAAAACTCTGCCTCTTCACTTCTCACTTTTTTTTTTTTTTTTTTTTTTAGCATACTCAGTTTGTACTAACACTTTTTTTTTTTTTGTAACAGGCTAGAGATTACAATTGAAGCTCTCTCTTTCTCTGCTCTCTTTTCTTTTTTTTTTTTTTTTTTTTTTTTTAAGGTTATTTAGACGTGCTGTGAGATTTTCTTCTAACAAGTTTTTTTTGTTGTTGCTTGTTTTTGTCAGCATGCTTTCTTTGGCAATTAGGTTGCACCAACACTTGTCTTTTCAACACAGCCATCTCGAGAGTCTTTACAACGTAACCACATCAAGAGTCTTTACCATGAAGATACGCCAGCATTTGTCTTTGTACTGAAATCATGCCAATATTCCATTCACGCCAAAGCCATGCCAACACCCTTTTTTTTTTTTTTTTTTTTTTGAAGCTATGAAAACACTTTACTTGCACTGAAGTCGTGCCGATATTCATTTTTGCCGTGAAGCTGCATCAACACTTCACTCGCACTGAAACTGCACCGACATCCATCTTTGCTATGTCAACACTTCATTCGTATCAAAGCCGTGCGAACATTCATCTTTGTCATGAAGACACGACAACACTTCATATTGAAACTGTGCCAACGTTCATCTTTGTCATGAAGCTACGTCAACACTTCGCTCACACCAAAACTGCACCGACATTCATCTTTGTCATAAAGCCACGACAACACTTCATATCGAAGTTGTGCCAACGTTCATCTTTGTCATGAAGCCATGTCAACACTTTATTTGCAATTAAGTCGCATTGGAGTTGCATCAATATAAAGCTACAACAACATCAATTTTCAGAGGCAACATAGCTCAGACATCGAGGATACTTAGCACTGTAGCTAGACATCGGGATTTCAAGACGTTGAAGATGCAAGGAGTCCCCGTCAAGACTTTGAAGATGCAAGAAGATGCCAACTAAATCTTGAAGATGCAAAGAGTCCTTATTAAGACTTTGAAGATGCAAGGAATCCCCGTCAAGACTTTGAAGATGCAAGGAGATGCCAACTAAATCTTGAAGATGCAAAGAGTCCCTATTAAGACTTTGAAGATGCAAGGAGATGCCAACTAAATCTTGAAGATGCAAAGAGTCCTTATTAAGACTTTGAAGATGCAAGGAATCCCATCAACAACTCAACATTGCACGAACATGCCTATAAAAGCAAAGTGATGCAACACCAATAATCTATCCTTATCCTGGAGAAAGATGACGTCATCCAGATTTCAAAAATATGATGTGAAATGACACCACTCAGAAGGGAGATGATGTGGTTCAAATTCTAGAGCTATGAAGTGACACAACTTAGAAGAGGGACGATGTAGCTTAGACTTGCAAGGTACAAGAAAATGCCCCCAAGAGATAAGTGATGCAAAAGATACTTCAACAACGTGGGAGAGTGTCCATGGAAGATAGGCAATGCCATGTAGACTTCATTTCTTGCAAAAGTGGTTAAAGATTTTATCAACTTATGTTCATCATCATTTCAAGGATAGCTAAGCAACATCAGCTCCTTGCAGTCTCTATCTTCGACTACAACGATCTTCGATCATCCTGTTGAGTAGTTGACTACCTTCAAGTAATGTTTTGCTGACCAGAGGGGCCTTAAAAGCATATTGACAACTATTGCAACATTCTTCAAGCCAGACTGACAATCCTTCTTCTTTTCATGTGACTGAACTTAGTGACAAGCACAAAACTACCTACGTACCCCCGAGAGGGATCAAGTCATTACGTAGTTCAAAATGGTTTTTTTTTTTTTTTTTGATGATTTTTTTTTTTTGATATTTTCCTTTTGGATGATTTCTTTGTTTTTGTTTTGTTTTTTTTTTTTTTTTTGGTTTTTTTTTGTTTTTTTTTTTTTTAGTGCATGACTGAACTCAGCAAAAGAAATACTAAGTTGCCTACGTACCCTTGAGAGGGATCAAGTCATTACGTAGTTCAAATGATTTTTTTTTTTTTTTTGTAAAAAAAGGGGGGCTCAGTGTGTAATAGTGGGTATCACCACTAATCGAACCCGAGACCTCTCAAGGGCGAATTGGGCATCCAACCACTACACCACACTAGCAATTGGTGACATAGAGTGGGATTGATTTCTCTTTATTGGTATGCTTTCAAAGGTAATGGGAAGACATCATGTACCCTTGCAGCATTACAGTGGGCAGTTTAAGCTCTTGCCGAGGAGCAATCCTCGATTTTCAAGCATAGAAGCGTTTGAGGAACTTCCCATTGATGGGGCCGATCCTTACACCATCATTATCAATTAATTTATAAGCTCCATTGGTGTAGACTTCTTGCACAACACAAGGGCCATCCCATTTTGAAGTGAACTTATTGCCTGTACGATGAGTTATGATGATAGGTCTTCGAACAGCGAGGACTAAGTCGCCAACTTGGAATGATCGTGGCTTAACTTTTTTATTGAAGGCGCTTGACAGACGAGCTTGATAACACTCAAGGTGTTGTTGGGCCTCGAGCCTTTTCTCATCGAGTGCCTCTAATTCTTGCAATCTGAGCTTGGCATTTTCTTCTCCAGTCAATCCTTCTTGAATAGCAATCCGTAATGATGGGATTTGACGTTCCAAAGGAAGGACAGCTTCCACTCCATAGACAAGAGAATATGGCGTCGCTTGAGTGGGCGTTCGAAATGCCCATAATGCTTCTCCGATTCTTTCATGCCAGTCTCGTTTCGTCTTGGAGACTACCTTTTTCAACAAACTGCCAAGTGTCTTGTTAAACGCTTCAGCTAGTCCATTTGCTGGAGCATTGTACATGGAGGAGTTGTATTGTTTAAACTCAAACTTCTCGCATAGTTCTGTCATCAACCTATTGTAGAACGGTTTCCCATTATCAGTTATGATATAACGAGGGACACCATACCGATAGATCAAATGAGTTCGAATGAAATTGACTACTGTCTCTTTTTTCACTTCCCTGAGGGGTACAGCTTCCGCCCACTTCGAGAAGTAATCGGTTGCGGCCAAGATGTACAAATGGCCACCGGATGACTTTGGTAATGGACCTATCGCATCAAGCCCCCATGCCTCAAAAGGCCAAGAAGCTACAGTTGGGTGTAGAGGTTCTGGCGGCTGGTGGATGAAGTTTGCATGATACTGACAAGCTTCGCATTTCTTAGCGCACTTCATGGAATCTTGCACCATTGTAGGCCAATAGTAACCCATTCGTTTAATCCTGTAATGTAACTTAGGACCCGATTGATGTGCGCCACATATTCCAGAATGAGCCTCCTCTAAGGCTTGTTTAGCCTCCTCCTCTCCTAAGCAACGAAGAAACAATCCATCAAATGAACGGCGGAAGAGAGTGTCTTTATAGTAAATGAACCGAGCAGCCCTCCGCCGAATTTCAGTCTTGTGGCGTTTATCATCCGGGAGTCTTCCATGTTGAAGGTATTCAATGATCGCTTGCCGCCAATCTTCTTTTTCAACAAGGCATACCGAAATGATGTTGGCTTGCTCTTCTTCCTCTTCTTCAATTACGAGAGGTACCACCCACCTTTGGGAAATAGCAACTTTGGTGGTCTCTTCTTGGGATAATGCCAAGGCGGTAGCTAAGTTAGCTAAAGCATCGGCCTGTCTATTCTCCTTTCTTGGTATATGCTCCAATGTGATGGCCTCAAAATTTTTTAACAACTTCTTCGCATATTGGCAATAGGGGATGAGGTCTTCCTTTTTGACGTCATATTGCTCCAAGATTTGGTTGATAACCAATTTGGAGTCCCCAAAGATCACAAGTTGCGATATGCTCATTTCAATGGCCATTTGTAGACCAATAATCAATGCTTGATATTCGGCTACGTTGTTAGAGCAAAGTTCGCTTAATGAGAATGAGTACAGAAGTATTTGCCGTTGTGGAGAAACAAACACTACACCTGCCCCCGCTCCTTCTCGACGTGCAGCCCCATCAAAAAACATCATCCATGGTGGCATTACTTCAATGTAGAATACGTCTTCGTCCGGGAAATCATCGGAGAACTCCCAATTAGACGGAACTGGGTGATCAGCCAAGAAATCTGCCAATGCTTGTCCCTTGACAGCTTTTTGTGGGACATATGTGATGTCATATTGTTGTAGCAAAACTGCCCATCGAGCTATACGACCCGAAACCACTGGCCTAGAAAGGACATACTTAATTGGGTCCGCTTTTGCTATCAAACGAACCGTGTATGCTTGCATATAGTGCTCCAGTTTATCTATAGCAAAGAAAAGAGCAAGACACATCTTTTCAATAGGAGAGTAATTTAATTCAGCTCCATTGAGAGTTCGACTTAGATAATAAAAGGCTCTTTCTTTTCCCTCTTCATTTTCTTGCTCCATAAGAGCACCCAGAGACCTTTCTTGTGCCGCGATGTACAACACTAAAGGCTTTCCTGGAATAGGAGCACCCAAAACTGGAGGATTAAGCAAGTATTTCTTGATGCGTGCAAAAGCATTGCTACAAGCCTCATCCCATTCAAAGTGCACATCCTTCTTCATCAATCTATTGAAAGGTTGACATCGACCAGCCAAGTTCGAGATAAATCGTCGGATGTAAGCTAGTTTTCCCTGCAAGCCTCTAAGTTCTCGCAGATTCTTGGGCTCTGGCATTTTCTGGATAGCCTCAATTTTGGACTGGTCAATTTCAATACCGCGATGCCTTACAACGAAACCAAGAAATTTCCCAGACGTTACGCCAAAAGCGCATTTGCGTGGGTTCATTTTAAGCTGATATTTTCTTAGGCGGTTGAACACGGATCGCAGATCTACCAGATGGTCTTCCCTTCTTTTGGTTTTAACCACCAGATCATCAACGTAACACTCCACGTATTTGTGAAGTACATTATCAAAGATCTTTTGCATGGCCCGTTGATAAGTCGCACCAGCGTTCTTTAACCCAAAAGGCATCACTTTGTAACAGTAAATGCCCTTAGGGGTACGAAAAGCTGTGAGTTCTTCATCCTTAGGATTCATTCGAATTTGATTGTAGCCTGAAGAACCATCCATGAAAGATAAAGCTTCATGACCAGTAGTGGCGTCAACCATGACCTCAGTGATGGGTAATGGAAAATCATCCTTAGGACATGCATTGTTCAAATCACGGAAGTCAACGCACACTCGGATTTGTCCATTCTTCTTTTTGACCGGGACGATGTTAGCGATCCATTCCGGGTACTGCACTTCACGAATGAAACCCGCCTCGATTAGCTTATTGACCTCAGCTTCTATTTGAGGGATAAGCTCCGGCCGAAAGCGTCTTTGGGCTTGTTTAACTGGGCGCACGCCTTTCTTTACTGCCAAATGGTGTACAGCAATACTTGGATTGAGCCCGGGCATTTCCTTGTAAGTCCAAGCAAACACATCTTTGTATTCTACTAGGAGCTTGAGGTACTCTTCTTCTTCTTTAGGGGTGAGAAGCGCACTGATGAAAGTTGGCCGAGGTTCTTCAGCAGTTCCTAAATTGACCTCTTTAAGTTCGTCAACTGTAGCCTGTCCTCCATCTTCCAAGGCTGGAGGAGCTTCCTCGACCTCTTCATCTTCAGCATCTGAAATTGTATCCTCTTCTATTGTAATATGAAACGAGGATGATACCTCTTCAATTTGCTCATTGTGGGCGAGTGACTGACTTGTGTGTACAATCGTTCGCCTTTTGACCTTGAGCGATCCTTCAATGCTGATATCTAAGGCAAAGTTACGCTTCATGCGTGAGGGAATGCTACTGCGGATCTCGTCATTGGCTTTCTTCTCCCTTTGATTCTCAAGGTTTATTGAATTTTGAGAATGATTATCACCAGGCTTTTTTGTTGCCCCCAATCTATCAAAGACTGATTTACAAGCAAGAGTGTCACAATTTTGTGTTAAGCAAGTTGTATTTAACCTGTCGAACACTGTAACTCGTGATGATGAGCCCTCAATGCGATCAAACACTGAGACCCGTGATGGAAGGTGATCTTTTCTTTGATTCAAATTCTCGTCGTCCTCCACTGTTATGTATTGGGAACTTGAAGCATTGGTTTTCCTCTTGATCCATATCTGAGCTGGTTGCTCTGGAGTATAACCTAATCCGGTCTTTGGGATAGGAATCTTATGCCCTTCAAGTCGCATTTTCCTTTGTGTTTTGCTAAGGCCATGCATCTTTTCTCCGGTAGCTTCTGGAATTAGCTCCCCTAAGTCTCCTTGTTTTGAGAAATCGAAGCTCGCCTTGGCCAACAACCTATATGCCTTTGGGTCGAACCCTTCTTCCGTCCGTTCACTCGGTAGACTACCATGCTCTGTCAAACTTTGTGAAGGCCTCACGAATCCTTTTAGTGGTTTCGAGGGCAAAGGATTTGTGGATGAAGTTAGAGGCATGGCATGATTTTCTTTCAATATGGCTACATCCTCCATCGTGAGTTTTGTAAAAGGCTTTTCCATGTCTTTTGTAGGTCGAAGGCATTCCACAAATGGTGACTGTCCATTCTTGCGGTGTGACAATGGTACATAACGGAGGACTGGAGAATTATTGGAAGGTGTTGAAGTTTCAGCTTTTATTGAATTACTGGTAGATTCACTAGAATGATCATTCCCACATTCTGGCCTTTTCTTTGAGGAAGGATTATTCTTTTCAGTAATGAATCTAACATGCTTCTTTTCGCTCTGCTTACTTTCCATTGGCGGGATCTCAACTGGGAGAACTTCACTGGCAATGTTATCTTCTATATAAAATTTTGCATCAGCAAAATGAGCTTCAGTCTCAGCAAAAGGCTTTAAATCAGCATTGACCTTTTTTATTCCACCTTGAAGATACTTGAAACATTGATGCAAAGTTGATGGCACTATTCCATTCCCATGGATCCACGGGCGTCCTAACAACATGTTGTAGGTTGTCTTGGCATCGATGACATGGAACAAAACGTTTCTTGTCAATTCTCCAATGATTAACTCCAAATGTATCATGCCGATTGCACGTTGTCCTCCTTGGTTAAAACCTTGAATGACCAAACGACTGTGCGATAATTCCTCCATAGTCAGACCAAGTCGTCTCATTGTCATTTTTGGTAGTATATTAACAGCTGATCCTCCGTCAATGAGGATACGATCGATCTTTTGTTCGCGGGTATAGCCAGAGACATAAAGTGGACGATTGTGGGGCTTAGAGCCTAACAACAGATCCTCATCAGTGAAAGTTAAGTCTGGAGAGCATGCGTAACATTCCTGGGTTTGTTGAAGCGTGTTGGTAGAAGGAGCGCATATCTCTGGTTTTTCAAGAGTTTGAGCGGGTGCTTCTCTTGGTGAGATGGAAGATTGCAAGGGTTCTACTTCCTCAACTCGAGATTGGAGTTCCTCCAGAGATGGCAAAGTCTCGTTTTGACCACCATGGCCAACGTTCTCCTCCTCATCCTGAATTTCGCAATGAGAGACTGTATGAACGGCCTCAGCTGAGGCATTTTGAAAGAATTTTCTAGGGAAGAATTCTTCCAATGTGATGAGATTTCGAAGTTTTTGGGTTCGTGCTGAATCGTCAGACATTTTTGTTCCCAGTTTTTCTTGCCTTTTGTCACTTCTTTTTGACCAAGGCTGAATCTGGTTTTGTGCTTTTCTAGACTCTTGGGTGATCAAATGAAGAGGGAATGTACGTTTCTTCTTCCATCTCCTGCGAGTAACCACCGTCCAACCTTCTTCCTCGTCCCCTGTTGACCTTTCATCGTCATTTGAAGCATAATCAGGTGCCTTTTGTGAGAGCTGAACTTGAATAGGTTCTAGAGAACCAAACTGAATGAGAGTGGTATTTGCCCCCTGTTTAGTAGTTGGAGACATACAACTAGGTAACCCACAAGCAAAGGTTACAAGGTTTGACTGAGCAACATCATTAAAATCCAAGTCGATTTTCCCTTCCTTGGCGAGCTTCATGATGAGTTCTTTAAGAACAAAGCATTTTTGGATTGGATGGCTTATGATGCGATGATAGTTGCAATAGTTCGGGTTGTCCACTTTTCCCATCTCCTCCGGTCGCTTGCATTCTGGCAATTCAATTAACTTCAACTTGAGCAATTGTTCTAGCATTTCGGGCATATCGGTATCTAGGAAAGGATACACTTTTTGTTCCCATTCCTTGAGTGATGAGCGCCGCGTCTCACGCTGTTGGCCTACATCGGGCCTCTTTTCATTGGCCTTCACATTTCTTGTTGAAATTTTGACTGGGGCAAGGTTGACATTCATCGAGTCTTTGACATTACCTTTCGGATTCCTGTCATTTTTCCTTATTTCCCGTTTCTCTTTCCTTTCGTCAGGTACGGGAGGTTTTGTATTTCCATGGTTTGAGATACTTAATTCCATGTCATGTGCACGAGTTGCTAACTCTTCAAATGTTCGGGGCTTTATCCCTTGAAGGATGTAAAGAAGTCCCCAATGCATGCCTTGGATGCACATCTCTATAGCAGATATTTCAGAAAGTCTATCCTTGCAATCTAGACTCAAAGAACGCCATCGATTGATATAATCAACGACAGGCTCATCTTTCCATTGTTTGGTATTGGTAAGTTCCATCATGCTCACCGTGCGCCGTGTGCTATAGAATCGGTTGAGAAACTCCCTTTCAAGTTGTTCCCAGCTATCGATTGACTCGGGTTCTAAGTCTGTGTACCAATCAAACGCATTTCCTTTCAGTGAACGAACAAACTGCTTTACCAAGAGGCCTCCTTGAGTCCCCGCATTCTCACATGTTTCTACAAAGTGAGCCACATGTTGCTTAGGGTTTCCTCTACCATCAAATTGTAAGAACTTGGGGGGTTGATACCCATTTGGCATCCTCATATTATCGATGCGCTTTGTATAGGGCTTCGAATATATGAGGGAACTTGTAGAAGAGCCTCCATATTGTGCCCGAATAGTGTTCGTTATCATATCTTGCAATTGTTGGAGAGATATTGAAGCCATTGAGGCGGAATGTCCGTGTTGGGAAGTGCCTTCACCTACTTTTCCCTTATCACCCCTAGCATTTTCTCCCCTCAAGGTAAAGCCAGGTGGGTGCTCAAGGCCATGACTTGATTCACCCGAATCTTCTATCTCCAGCTTGTTCATTAGGGTTGCAATTTTGACGTCTTTTTCTTCAAGTGATTTTGTGAGAAGGATGATCCGTTGTTCCATTTCAGCCATCTTTTCTTCCATGGTAGAGGTGTTAGTCATCATTGCTGGCATGACCTCTAGATGTGATGGAGAAAATGATGAAATAGGATGAGTCAAAGGTACTTCATTCCTTAAGTTTCTCATCACAGGTGAAGAGTTGATAGAAAAGGTCCTTGTTGGGGATGACTCATTACTGTTCTCCAAATCTTTCGAGACAGATGAATCCTTATTGGTAGCTTTCCTCTTTGCAAGAAAGTCTAGAGAGATGACAGTAGAAAGCTCACCCTCTTTGGTTGGTTGAGGTTGAAGTCGATCAAAAGCTTTGGATCGACTGGGCCAGCATAATCATCAGTACTGGAAGCATCAATTGTTGATTTTCGAACATTCTTGCTAGAGGCCATTGAAGGTGGTAGCAAAATGATGTCGAATTTCTTTTGAAGGAGAAAGAGATGAGAGGCAGAGATGTCCCACTGGGCGTGCCAGAATATGTAGACGACTAAATTTCTAGTTCGAAATAAATCAAACAAGTAAAAATAGTTGCACAAATGCGAATTTGTATTGATGATTGTGGTATAATTCTCTGTGATTACAAAAGAGTTATCCTCTGATTCGATCTCCTTACAAGACTTTATTGATTTGGATTTGTGGTAATGTGATTGTGACTTGAACACAAAATATCCCTCAATTTAGTTGAAAGATGGATCGAAGATTGCTAAAACGGAATTACAATGAATTTCTGGCTATGAGCTTGTTAGAAATCCTTTGTTCTTCACGTTCTTTGTGTTCTTCGTGTGTTCTTCGTATTCTTGGATTTATGGTGGAAGTTCTTTGGTGCTTTAGAGGCTTGAATCCGCAGAACTTCACTAATTTGTGATTTGTTGGTGTTTTCGGACACTTCAGGCTTGATTCCCGCAAACTTTTGGATCTAGGCGGATGATTTGGATGATTTTCCTTCGAATGTTCTTCGTATTCGAAGTTGAAGTTCTTGAAGTTCTTAGAGGCTTTAGAGCTTGGTTCCGGCAGAGTTTCTGGACTTCTGAGTGCTTCAAATGATTTCTTTCTTTCCTGAATGCCTTAGGAAGGCTTCTATTTATAGGAGTTTTGAGGTAGGTAAGCGACACATGGCGGCATCTGATTGGTGACACATGGCAGAGCTTGATTGGTCCGCTTATGTCATCGCTTGCACAGGCTGGAATGATTGTGTCATCGCTTACACGTGCGAGGTTGCTTAGGTCATTGCTTACACGTGCGAGGCTGCTTATGTCATCGCTTGCACGAGCTGATTTTTGATTGGTTCTTGCATGACACTTGGCAAATTTCTGTTGGTTTCTGAATAGTGATAGCAAAACCTAGCAGCAATATGTGGCGCTTTGTAATTGGCTGCATTTTGTGGACTTGATAATGTGACGTGTCAGCTTGTGATAGGTCGGGAATTTTCCTTCTCTACAATCCTACCTCAACATTACAAGGGAGAAGAATCATTTACCGCTCTTGGGAACTTTCATTGGATATGCAAAAAATAATTGTCAAAAAAGTTAATTTTTTTTTTTTCTCATGAAAGGTTTTTAAAATTTCATAAAATCCGCCAACTTTTTTTTTTTTAATAATAAAAGTCTAGCCAAAAATAAAAAATAAAAAATAAAAATCAATTCAAGAGCCTGCTTCAGAAATTGAAACGTGCAGTCCTGCACACAATATTCCACTTGCCATCATTGGTAACGTGGACGAGAAATGGGATTTCCTTTTAGGATCTCAATCTTGACACCAAGATCAAGAAAAAAAAAAAAAAAATCCTCACTGCGAGCCACCGACTTCCTATAAGGAAAATTGAAATGATAGATATATATATATATATCTAAATTATGTGATTTAATCATACGGTTAGAGCTTTTTACGAAGAAAAAAGAAATCAGAATAAAATAGTTATTCTTCTAAAAAAGAAAATAAAAGCACTAACATAGTAATAATTTTTTTTTTTAATTATTAATGGAAGACATAATGATACTGGTTGAATATTGGATAATATATTTTCCATACATGATACAACCATAAAGATTGGAGGAATCTATTTTATTTTATTTTATTTTTTAATTATAAAGAAAGATGACGGATGGAGTGAAGTGTAGAAGTATTCTTTATTATTAGATTGATGGTATCCGATTGATCACGTTTAAATTAAGCATGTAGACGGGATTTCCAGATACTGTATTTGTGTGTACTATATAATCTCCTATAAGGCTATAACTAGGTACCTTAATTAAACTTTCGCTATACATATTTGACTTTTATTTATGGAAAATTCTATATTCATACTGTCACTTTTTTTTTTCTTTTTTTTGGGTATAATATGGTATTTCTAATAAATTTTTTTTTACTAGATAGAAATTCTACTCTATTTTAATTTAAATATATCGATGTGTGAAATTCCCTTCTGACCCCAAAAAATACTTATAATTGTGGAGTAACTATTGCACCAAAAATGCGTAATGATAATACTTATAATAGTTAATATCACTAAAATATCATATTCGATGGTAGTAGTATCACTTTAAAATATTGAATAGCACTAATGTCAGATGCGATAGTAAAATATTATATTTGATTGATGATTATATTAGATGATACTAACTTTCATTAGATAGTATCAACATCACATATGACAATAATTACATCATATGTTTTATATATATGTATGTATTAGAAAAAAAAGGTGTCATATGTGATAGTAAAATATTATATTTGATTGTTGATTATATTAGATGATACCAACTTTCATTAGATAGTATTAACATCACATATGACAAAAATTACATTATTATATGTTATATATATATATATATATAGATATGCATGTATTAAAAAAAAAGGCTAACATGCAAATTACACCCCCTAAATTTGGTAGAAATTCATTTCAATCTTTTAACTTTACTTTTGTTTAATTGAATCCTCAAAGTTTCAAATTTATTCAATTCATTCCTTCTATTTAATTTTGTTAAAAAATTTCCCTTTAAAAAAAAAATTCACATGAAAAAAAGCTATAAATTAATAAAAATATTTTATAGGTTTTTTATGTTAGAATTAAAAAAAAAAAAAACATTTTTCATTAGTTAATTCCATACCTAAAGAAATTCTTTTAACGAAATTGGACAAAAGACCTATATTGAATAACTTTGAAATTGGAGGATTCAATTAAAAGAAAAAAAAAATTGGAGGATTGAAATAAATTTCAATTAAATGTAGAGGGTGTATTTTGCATTTTAGCAAAAAAATAAAAATAAAAATAAAAATAAAAGGTTACAACTATACTAAGAAGTATTTTCACACATAATTTCTCTAGAAAGATTATTATAAAGGTTCGGCTTATTCCTTGATGTTATACTGAAAACACATGTAGGCTGGGTGAGATGACTGAATTTTGGAATCTAAAAGGAACAATATTCGTTCAAAATCAACAGTATCCATACACATGCAAAAAAACAAAGTAGAGACAGTATTTAAATACGTGCGTATTATGAATATAATTATATAAGCATGTAATGTGATATCATAGATCCATGCACCGACAACGCTATAAAAGATCAAGAGCAAAAAGATATAAATTAAAGAATGTAAATTAACTGGTCAGATTTACCTATATACATGTGATACATGCATGCAAAGGCTATATTGGTATTCGCATGAAGCACACCAGCAGGGAGCAGAGAAGAGTGCAGCTTAATTTTTAAACTGAAATTAATTTGGAATATATTAAGGGGAGGCTATAGTGGCAACAAACACGACGTCTTATAAAACTTTAATCAAAATTTATATAATGAAAGGCACCAAGTTTAAGATGCCACCCCATTTTCTATATATAATTGTGAAGTTTTGTTGAAATTATCGTAAGTCATTCAATAAATTAAGCAACTCTTATACGTTGGGTAATAGAGTAAAATTTCTAAATTCATTCTTATTATTACAAGAAAATGAAGGGTTTTTTTTTTAGCTGTATATACAACATATATTTATCGGTTAAATATAAATGAATACATAAATCACTTTAGTCCGCTAATTCAAAGTAGGACACACAGTTTTTAACGCACTCATGGCCTCTAACTTTTCTATACGTGCATATTGTAGTTAATTATAAAATGGAATACTCAAAGTAGGACAGAAGACATTTATTCAAACTTGTTAGTTAGCATGGACATTAAATCACGTGGGAGATAACTTCTTCTTGTCTATTAATTATAGTTCTTTATTTTAGTAAATTCATGACAAAAGGAGAAAACTGTAGAGCTTGGAAAACAAGATTGGAGTAGAGCGAGTGGCCAAAATAGTAACCAAGTCATGAAACTTAGATTTGAGACTTTTGAAAATACATATGTTGAAGTCTTAAGGGCAGAGTGGTCAGCTTGTAGCTAGGAGCTCATTTAAAAGAGATTTTGCTTTGCGTAGAAATTAAGTGATAAAAAGGTTGCCCTGTTTGAGAGTTTGTAATTGTAATGCATATGAATTTGAAAATACGGGTATATTGGAAGCAAAGCAAGTGACACTTCAAGAGTAGTCCATATTTCTTGAGATGAAGAGAGGCCAACAACTAATGGTAAGATTTCATTTGACAAGGAAGAAATGAAAAGGCTCATGAGAAGCTGGTGTTGCCTAGTCCAAGAAAAAGACATGCCAGATTTGGGGTTGGAACATTTTTTTATACGAATCGTATGTAAGGGGTATGGGTTAAAAACATCAACCAAACTAAGAAGATCTTGTCATTTAAGGTAAGGAAGCAATTGTATTAACCCTCTCACATTCCATTGACTGTTTTCTTTAATTGTATTTATATAAATGAATGTACATGATAAAGATGGTAACGGATAAAGATGGCATGGAATTCATACAAATTGAAAGATTTTTTTTTTTTTTTTTGAGAATTAATTACAACATGCTGCTAATTCCGCAGTTTAAACTTTTTTCCCCCTGGACCTCCAAACACTTTGTGCGTGAAGATGTGCTACTTTAGCTAAAGCCTTTGACTACAAATGGATAGATATGGTCAATACTATCCTCATTTATACATTTACTCTCTCTATCACACCTAAATAGAACCAAAACTTTCCTTAATTAAAAGGACACCTAAGAAAAAAGGGATAAAATTAACACGAACTACATCACTAGCTAGTGAAAGGACAGATAGCCTTCAAAACGTTGCGGTTATGAAGACTATTTACATTTTACGGCAAATCAATCCATAAACAATCACCAAAGCCATGATAAGGGAATGATCTGTATGGGGCTCTACCAACAGAGTTAGAACATCATCTCCCAGCTGTACCCCTGAAGATGATTGCTTTGGTTTTGCCTGCACAAATTAAAACCAACCTTTAATTTCATTGCCCATAACATTAATCTATCAATTTATCATTTTATTGCAACACTTGGAAGAAAAGAATCCTATATGAAAACAAAGAAAGATACTGACCTCTGCAATAATATCTCCATCAATATTTACTACTCTAAATGCTGCTTTGCCAGTCATTCTAACTATCCAGTACTTATCATAGCCCACAGTAACTTTACAAGCTAAGTCTCCCATAAGCATTCTGTAGTATTTTTTAACTTGAAACCATAGCTTCTCTTCTTTTATAGTATTAGAACTACTGCATCTATACCCATTCCAACCTCTGAAAGCTAGTAATTTCTGCAAAATAATTAAAAACAACAGAACTCAATTAAAATTTAGTTAAAGTCATCAGATTTTCTGAGTTCAAAAACCAGTAAGAATTGAAATCCCAATTATAATACCTTTCCACGAATGGTTGAAAGCACTTTGCCTCTGAGATCCATGAGTTGAACTTCATTGCTACCTTTCTTGTCATAGTTTTCAACTCGATAAACAATATCACCATTTGTATTGAAAACAGTGCAACCATTTGTATGACACACAAGAGATTTCATCCATATTGTAAATATTTCTCTTTCTGATGTTATGTGGGGAGAACAAGTGGGTACTTGAGGATACACTTTAGCCATTGAGAGCCTGAGCTGAGATGGAAGAAATTTTTTGGGAAATTTGGAATATTGGTGCTAAAGCCTGGGGTGATAGCTCATTTATATAATTTGATATTTGGTTGGAGACTATAAGGTATATATTATTAAAATTTGATAGTGTGCTTGTGCATGACCATCGTGGAGTCGCACTTACTAACTTAAACAAAGATAGGAACTAGGAAGTGTTTTATTATTCTAGTCTAGTTATCTATTTGGCCTTCTCTACCTCCTTGCTTTGTTTGAGTATTAATCATCACTGTTCTGTACACATGGATAAGCACTGCTGCTGTTATAAAATTCAAAAAATGCTACTAATAAAACAAATTTCACAATTTATTAAAGTAGCAAATCGTGATTAATGAATAGTTACTCTCACCATATATAATAGTCACTAACATTATTTTTGTTATATACCAATCACAATTTAAGTCCCATAAAAAAAAATATAAATAAAAAACCCCAACTGATAAATATATAATTTATGGTGTCCTTATATTTATTTATTGTATTTAATTTTTTTGGCCTCCCAGCAAAATGATAACTAAGACAAAGTGTTTTGGAATGATCTGAGGTGGCATAAAGTGACTGGTTACTAGATGTAGACAAATGGATGGGTCAACTGGAAATTAAGTGGTTCGTCTGCTGTGATTACAACACCTTTTGGACGTGTCTCTTTGGTATAGGACCTATAGGAAGATTTACTATTTTAGTTTATTTTACAAAGAGCAGGACCTTTTACATTTTTCCAGGGGAAAAAAAAAAAAAAAAAAAGAGCAATATATTAAAAGCATAAATAATAAACGTAAATAAAGCACATAAGCCCCATCACCCAAAAAATAATAATAATAATATATATATATATATATATAGATATATTTTATATTCCCTAATAATGATATTTTTGCTTACGTTTTTTGTTTAGAGACCTTTGGAATGGTCAATGGTGATGGACACAGAGGTAATGCATAAGCCATATGTAGCTAATATATATATAATTAATACAGATGGTTAATGTCATGCAGAAAAAGGGCACATATTGCTCGTGTGCTCATCTATGATTGCTTTAAACATGGGCGGGAGGCCCTTTAGGTTTTTAATTCCTTCCCCTTCCCCCGAAATTTTAGACTAGGAGTAATTTCTGCTTAATGGTCCCACTTGATATAAATAATAATAATAAATTATAAGGTAAACTACATATTTGGTTTTTAACCTTTATATTAAATGTCAATTTAATCCATAACATTTTAATTGTGTCAATTTGGTTTCTAACATTTTAATACTGTGTCAATTTGGTCTCTATCGTTAGTGATGAATGAAAAATTTTGATGTGGCTAAGGGTAAAAGTACAAAATTATTTTCACACCACCTAAGATGCCGTGTATATTACCACATAGCCTAAAAAATAAAAATAAAAACTTAAAAGTTCAATTAAAAATACAAATCGAATTTGATCAGATTTATGTCAATCCACCACTGTAGTTCTTTCCGATTTCCAAATTTAAAAAAAAAAAAAAAAAAAAAAATACCGAAGGGATTTCTAGGGAGGAAAAAACTACACCTGAACTATTTTGCTTTAAATTCGCATCTCACTTGAACCCTTTCTCACATATCTCACAAAAAGTAAATGTCCTCAGCAAGTAGTTCCATCATCCATGACGTTGAGTTCAACTATTTTTGACACATTAATTCTCAAGTTTGAACACTTTGTCTAATGGCTCTTGTTTAAACAAAACTATATATCGGATGAGAGTTTCAAAGGGACTGTTGGGTTGGGTATAAATTTGGTTGCAGGAGAGGAGGGCGGCCGTTGACGATGATTTGATAGATGGCCAAGATGATCCAGGAGGAGACTATGTCCATCTAAGTCTGAGTGCTAGACCTGGGTAGAAAATTTTCATCTTGATGATCTGTGTATAGAAATTATATATTTTTTGTTAAAAGTGTTGAATATGTGTATAGAAATTTGTTTTTTTTTTTTTTGTTGAATCTTTTTTTTTTTTCAATCCTTCTTTATGCTTTTCCTGGTTGGTTTAATTTCATTTATATATATATATATATATATATATATTTTAATCTTTGTACACAAGGCATCCTAAGTTGTATAAAAATAATATTTTATTTTAGCTATTAGCTACGTCATTATTTTCCATCTATCACTTAATGACAGGAACTATGTGTGATAAGAACTATTTTGACACAATACTAAAAAATTAGGAATCAAGTTGACACATTTAAAAAGTTATGGACCATATTAACATTCAGTCCAAAGGTTAAGGACCAAACATGTATTTTACCCTAAATTATATAAATTTATCTAATATTTAGTTAAATTATTTATGGAGTAATTATTAGATACTTTTAAAGTATAATGATGTGGTACTTTTTTCTTTAATTAAATTCATAGTGAGATCTACCATAAATGTGAGAGAATATAGCATTATGTCACCGTACTTCAAGAGTAACTAATAAGCAGAGAGAGAGAGAGAGAGAGAGAGAGAGAGAGAGAGAGAGAGAGAGAGAGAGAGAGAGAGAGAGAGATTTCAAGTGAAAGTTGCTGCATTCCTCAACTACATCAATCAAGCCATTGCTATGGTATTAGTCACGAATTCAATAATCATGCAATAAAAAGATCTACGGTGGTAGAAGAGTTCAATCATAGTTGAAGTGGTATGTGGTCACGTAATAAGTCCTATATTGTAGGTAACATTTCTATGATCTATATATTTTTGTATTGTTGTACTTCCATTTTACTATAGTGGAGTCTTCCCAAAGGGCTTTTCTCGTGGATTTTCCCTCTTCATAACCAAATCACTTGTGTCTTTTATATTTCACTGCTTACTTATTATGATATGGTTCTATGCATGTTTAACCGGATTGGTACTCAACAAGCATAATTGATTATCTAATTAAGTTGGCTTAAATTGAATTAAAATAAATCAGCCGGAGTCTAAATTTTCTTTTAGATATTATGATTTTAAGGTTAACATTTTGGGACATGCCCCACTTTGTCATCCATAAACAAAAGAGAAGTTATTATTAAAGTTATCTCATATTACATTATACATGTTAAGGCATATAAAAGTAATACTTATTATTTAATTTATCTAAAATTAGTTTATTTTTATACATTTTATGTTTTTAATATATATATATATATATATTTTTTTTTTTTTGCTTTATTGTGTCATCTTTAATTTATATAATAAAAGGACTTGATTCAAAAGGGTGAAAGAATGAGGGTTCTAATTAGACCCTTTTAGATATACACCATTATCACTTTCTTTAAGATTTTTTTTCCTCTCCCTGTGTGTATATTAAAATACTTTAGTATTTAAAAAAAAAAATAGTGGATTAATCCCACATTAGAAAATGAGTGTGAATTAAACAAATTTAAAGCTTGTATTGTATATCTAAGAGTTATAGACTCTTTTGGATATACACTACTGTTAGTTTCTTTAAAATATTTCTCCCTTTCTCTGTATATGTGTTAAATATTTAATATTCTCAAAAAAATAAAAATAAAAATAAAAAAAAGCTCAGTAAGGCAAATCTTTTTCATGACTTGATGGTAAAGCACAATTGTCAATGGGCAAATTATAGGTTTCAAATCATCTTGTATCTATAAAAAAAGATGTTTAAAGAACATTAATTGTTATTATTATATTTCAAAGAATAATTACACATGACATAATGGAAGAAACTATTTATCTTGAATTAATAAAAATGACTTGATGAAATTTGTTTATATATATATATATATATAGGAGCTTAATTAGGAAGGAGTGTTTGGAAAGAGGTAGTTGCTACGAGTGTGTGTTCTCTACTTAAAAGTAGCCCTGCAGTCCATATACTAGAGTAAGGTTCAACTTGATTCGTTGATCCAGAATTATATGAACAAGTCAACTGACCTAGATCTCTTCATTGTGTTTAGGTTGAACTAATTAACAAAACAAAGCCAAGTTGTATTGTCATAAAATATTACATTCCTAAGACATTGGCTACTTTCTTGAAATTCAGGTTAATTTCTTTTCATTGAGACATGGGTTGGTCACTAACAAAAATAGAGTTTCCTTTTTTTTTTTTATCGAGGCCAAAATAGAGTTATTAATGCAACCAAGCATGCCCCTCTTATATTCTTTTGTACTATTGAGACCAGCTGAATAGAGACAGGAAAGTCCATAAGAAATTGTTACATATGCATCCGACAATTTGGTGACGAATTTAACACATCTAATCTAATGCATCTATTCTCTCTTCTCTTCAGTTTAAGATAAGTACGGATGACTGAGCTGATGATGATATGCACTGGGGAGTAAGTGAGGCAAACAATAAGAACGTTTTGACAGTGATTTTGTCACCACCAATATACATTAATGGGTATCTATTTTCTAGTTAGCCCACCAGCATGTGTGATGTGCAAGAGATTCAGGACATTCATTGAAACCACATGTAAATAATATTTTCATTGACTCGAACCAAAGGAAGCTCATCCACAAAGAGGATTTTTTTTTTTTTTTTTTTGGGAGAAAATGGAAATCATATAAAAATTTCCAAAGTTAATATTATGTTTTAGATTAGGTCCCAAATTTTAATTTGGTTTACTAAAATTCCTAACTTAAAAAGTTGTTTCAATTTGAAGTATATCTCTATTTGCATTATTGTAGCTAGTAATCAATTTCACCCCAAATGAAGTGAAATCAGACTAGCCTGTGTTGGTTTGTGTTAGAGATATATTAGTCATAATAGCCCATAGTATAGACCCAAGCTTATCCTATTTTGTGTGCAAGAAAAAATTTTCTACTAGTTTTAGAAGTTTAGGGTTTAGCCTACTATATATACTTATGTTATGGTTTATTATAACATAATCTATGTACTACACTCTTATATAATAAAAATGTTGTATTTAAGGGTTTGCTTCGTGAACTTAGGCCATCAAGGGTTGAATTACATAACCCTCGTGTTCTTGTGTTCCTATTTTATATTTTTTCTTCTACATCTACTCTAGTATATTCAATATGGTATACATCAATACTAATATTTAATAGTTTGTTCTGTCACAGCTATCCTTACAAGGAAAGTGAAATCTCATGTTTGAATTCCATTTTAAAGTAAATGACTTGAAGAATTATTTTTTTCCAAGATAGGTTATAGGTGGACTTAACAATATTCACTTATTAATTCAATAAGGCTAGGAACAACACTTTTTGCAACCTTTTTATTTTTTATATTTTATCATTTTTAACATAATTTGTGATTGGTACATAATTAATAAAAATGGTGTTAATGAAGAATCTAAGTTAAAATGATATTGCTCAAATCATGACAATTCATATCAATATTTGTAAAAGATGTTGTGTTTCGCATTGGAAGATGAACATATTGTGACTTATAGAAGTTAAGGATGACTAATTAAGCTAATACGGATTAATTTTTAAAAAGAAAGAAAGATGGCGCCGGTGTGATATCACAATAAATTACTATTTGGTAATAATGCTAAGCTAGTAAATGAAGAATTTTATTCTTCAACCTATATTTTAGCAGGTGCTCCACCTACTTCAAAAAATTAAAATTAAAATCCATATATAATAAGAAAGAAAAGAAGCTGATCTTGAAGAATTTCTATCATTTAGGAGAAGAGATGGAATTAAACACATTTGTTTAGCCCGAGTCTTTCTATTCAAAGCATTGCTGGGGTGCAGAAATTGTTGGAACATCGTTGGGGTGGCTGATTTAGGGGTTGCTTTTCAACAGGAGCAATGGTAAGTTGTCATATCATCGTCGATTGAGGTGGTTGATTTTAAGACCACCACTGACTGGGGAGAGAGAATGTGTGTGTGCTAAGGGAAGAAATTTGATTTCAAAAGAAAGAGGGGAAATGTTAACGGGCACTGCAAAATGTCCGTTAAGAATGATTTATTGTATGATTCACCTAATAAAAAATTAATATAAATTGATGAAATGACTAAAAATAATACTAAAAGGACAAGTGAAACTCAAAAAGTTGGTTTTATTAGGTCTACACCCTATAAAATTGTTCAAAAAATATAACAAAAAGTTGACTTTACCAACATAAAGTTGTTTCTTAATGGGCACCATACGTGCTTGTTAACATTACCTAAGAAAGAGATAGAGAAAAGGGGGAGATGGGCTATTGAAATTTTTTGAGATAATAATGGTATTTTATTATTTAGTGATAACAATAACACTGTATACATGTTCTAAATTTATTGGGTAACTAAGAGTTTTATAACTTAGGGTGTGTTTGTTTGGAAGTAAAATAGGGTGAATGAAAAACTTTGGAGAGAAATAGGAATGAAAACTTTTTTGGAGCATGTTTGGTTGGGTGGGGAGGAAGAAAAATAAATGGTGGGGTTCGGGTGTTTTCAACCCGGGCCCACCAAAAATTTTTTTCTCCAAAATGGAGAGAAAACTGAGTTGATTTATGAAAAATGTTACTTCAGCCATGCTTTTACACTTCTGCCTCTCTTTTAAACAGCAACCAACTATGCCACAACCCACATTGCTCTCATCACGCATCTTTTTTTTTTTTCTCCATTTCCACTACTTTCCAGTATTCCACAACTCTCTCTAGTCAAATCTTCCTATTTTTTTCCTTTTTGTCTTTTTATCTCTTTATAATCAACGTTTTCAAACCCGGATCATTCATTGAACCGTAAAAGGAAGAGATTCAAGGTTTTTAAGGTTGAACCGAGGTCGAATCGAGGTCGAACTGTAATGATGTCATAATTAATTTAATAATTATTTAATAAATAAATAAATATTTTAAATTATAAATAATAGAAAATTTGACTAAAATAAGAAAATATTTAGGTACCAAAAACGTAATTTTATAAAAATAAATTATATATATATATATATATTTATGAAACCTACGTCTAAATTAAGCCCATGCCTTAGGCACAAATTAAACCAAGCCCATTTGAAAGGTCAACTATCCAATGAAATTTAAAAGTGGAAAACAAAAAAAGATAAAGGACTTAAAAAGAAGAAGCTAGAAGTCTACTCATTAAATAATAGCCTTAATTCAAAACAAAGCCCAAGAATAAAGTGGTTGGTCAGTAAGTAGATGATAGCCAAGCATTATTACTTCACCATCTCCATCGTCTGCAAAGCAACTCCAGAGTTCTCAGTCCAGACATAGAAATTGAAACGGCAGAAAGGCAAAAAAACGGAGAGAAATTAGAGGGAAAGCGCGAGTGAGACAGAAAAGAAGAGAGGCGATGCAATCTAAAGGTCTAACAACATCACATGGCAATTTGAAGCATCAACAATGGTGGTAAGTTCCAAAAATAAAATTCAGATCTAAACCGCAAGAACCGACAACAGTTTTCAAACCCGGGAGGTTTAATCACGGTTTGCACGGTTCACTGCTTTTCTTGTATAAGCCGGTTCTTGAGAGTTAAAAACCCGTATTAATGAATGGTTTTTGGTTAATCCGATCGGATCGTACAATCTGGTTCGGGTTTCACAACCTTGTTTATAATGTGTTCAACTTTTTTTTTTCTTCCTTTTTTTTCTTACACTCACACACATATAATATAATATAATATAATATGTATGATGTGTAAATTTTTTAAAATATTATTCTAATTAATAATAAGTAATATTTTTATTATTTAATAAGTATAATATAAATTATTTCTTACATGTTATGTAATAAAGGTATAAGAGTAGATTTACATAAACTACATTTTCTATCCTTCCACTTTTCTCCTCAACCAAACAAAAAAGTTTTTCATCCTTCCATTTTTTTAATCCCTCCAACCAAATACACATGAGGGATAATTAAATCTTTTCTATTATCTCACTTCCTATTCTCCCACTATTTTTTATTCTCTCACTTTTCTGTCTCTCCAGCCAAATGAACCCTTAACGGCTGCCTCTTGATTACTTTTAATGAAGTAGATATTCAGGGTTCAAATCCTCATTTTTCCTACTATCAATTTAAAAAAAAATAATAATAATTAATCAATTCATGGGTGGCCTGATCAAATGGTGGTGTTAACATAAAGAGTATTCTCTATAAGGCACTTTCTCTTTCTTATATCAAAAAAGAGATTCTATTAATTTATTTCATAAAAGTAACTACCTTAAGGGTAGTCACTGGCTAGTGTATGGTATCCTTAAATTTAAGGATGTCGTTTATGTTGTATATATAGGTATATACAAGAATAGATTGTAATAATGATATAAGATTGGAGAGTATTTATTTGTAAAATGAATAAAATGAAATTTCAAGATCTGGATTTTCTTTATGAAAATTCAAGTTTCAGGATGTTCCATCAGTCGAAATTTTTGCTCAATCGATCGAATTGATCAAAAAAATTGATTTGTAGCTTCTACCTGACTTGATTGATGCTCATTCATGTTCAATCCATAGAAAAGAGCCTTTGTTTGATGCTTGATTCCTCTCGATCGAACGAGACTTGTGAAAAATTAAATTTCTGCAGAATTTTCTGATAACTATTTTGAACGTTTGAAAATGTTTCAAGCCTTGTAAATAGCTTTATGAGGCATCATAATTCTCTATATGTACCTTTTAAAGGGTTATAGCCCTATGGGTATAAATAGAGGTTAATGTTCACTTGTAGACAAGAAATCCTATAGGTATTTCTCAAAATAGTAAGTTAAAAAAAAAAAAAAAAAAAAAAAAAAAAAAAAAAAAAAAAAAAAAACAAGAAATCTTGTGGGTATTCTCCAAAATTTCTATTTGTAGAACCCAATAAACTTGGTTGTATCTTATAGACAAGTTTGTAAAAACCCTTTAACAACTTGCGGATGAGGGCAAATATTGTCTAAGGATATTATTCAATTGTGTCTCCAAGTCAATCACTAATTTCTATTTATATGGTATGTTCATTTGTTCTAGCATTATTACTCTTGATTTGGTGAGATCTCCAACAATTAAAATCAAAACAAGGAAAATATGGTACAATTCAATTCATTAATCTCAAGGGAAGTCAAAATAATACCTCCCTAAAATTTTATAAGAATGCCAAACTACGTACGCAGATCATTATAGTAACACAAGGCTGGCGTTGGTCTGTCAACAAATGTAACAATCAGTAAGCAATATATATACAGTTTATTGCCTTCAAAAAAATGTATAATCAAACATTAAGCAATAATTACACAGAAGATGAATCGATCTATATTTGAATAATTGAGTAGCACAATAATATAAAACTCCTGATTTCTTAAAAAAAAAAAACATTAAGCAACCATCAAGACCCTAATTTTCATAAAGAAAAATGAGAATTGAATCATGTGTTTCATTATATATAGTTTAGAATGGCATAAGGTCTTTGGCTACTTGCATATTTACGACAAGGGTATTATAACTGTCATATCATTGTCTTATATCCATGATGACCTTCAAATGTAATCTCATATAGGCCTCCATAAGGCGAGGAGTACTGGGGGAGTTAATTTTTGCATTAGGCTCTGGCTCAGGCTCAGGCAAATCAGAAGATGGCAGCAGGGCTTATAGCTATAGCTCACACCGTGGTCTGGTTCTAGGGGTTAATTAATCAGCTAATTAATCCTAGTTGAATAACAACTATATCAGACCAGATACAGAAAATAATTGATGACCAGGTTGATGAAGGGTTGAAGCTTAAGATTTTTCTCCAACCCTCGCACATTAAATTGAGAACATGGTTGCCAATCCCTAGTATATATATATTTAGCTGTAATTAGTTCAATAATATTCTATATAAAGCGTGGCTGTCACGTACATAAACTTGGGTCTAAAACTTAGGTCATGCATCAAACGAACGTCTTACGCTGCGACTCAGAGCTATTCATGAACAACCAAGTAGCTAGGATTGATACAGGCGAGGTATAACTCAATGCAAATTGTCACTATTCTTTTGCAATGACGTTCTATCTACCATCATTTTTATTTTTGGAATGATAATAGATAGTACAAATGTACAATATATAATTGTAGGTATTACAGAAAATGTGACTGCTAAATACTTAAGCCCCTTTTTTTGGGAGCTTTTATATAAAAACTAATCTAAATATCTCAGGAAATAATTCAAAAATTGATAATACCCTTCTATGTTCTTCTCAGCTTTGCATCACCTTTTCAAAAACAACCCAATATTGACTACAAAAATTTCATTAATTACATGTATCAAGAAAACCAAACCAATATTGGAAGCACAAAGATAGTTTGTAAGACGTTCACTAGTTGATTCTATTAGGATCTTAATAGAGTTGAAACTTGATACTAAATTATAACTGAGTCCACATGAGAGAAAGTCCTAATTATAATCCATATTTAGGCTCCTCAAACACGAGAAAGTATCTCTTGTGTCTACTCTATGAAGTGGGCTTGTCACAAGAATGTTGGTCACATGCCTATTAGGATCATGTGCCTGTGAGAGACCTGCTAAAACTAGATAATTTTCTTTTAGACACACCCAAATAGGTTTTTCTACGGCTCCTTGCTTTTTCTCAACAAGACAAAAAATTGTATATATCTGGAAAGAGAAAAATCAAAGCCAAGTCAAAGAGGCCCTAAGCCTGCATGCTGGAGACGACCTCTAGTCAATGATGGAGATTATTCACATTCTACGACGAATTAATCCGTACACTACCACGAAAGCCATGATAAGTGAATGATCCATATGAGGCACCACCTCCAAAGCCAACACATCCTCTCCCAACACTACTCCAGAAGATGAATACTTTCGCTTTGCCTGCCCAAAACCAAAATTAACAAAACATAAAGTGAATCCCCGGCCAGTATGGGTTTTTTAGCTCTCTATGTGCTTGTAATTGCAGTTTCTCGGTATATTAGCATGATGGTTATTAATTGTTTTAAAATATAAAAATTCATTTTATACACCAACACATGAACAGAAATAACTTAGCAAATAAATCAAATACTCACCTCAGCAACAACATCTCCATTGACGTCTACTATTCTAAATGCTGCTTTGTTAGCAAATCTAACTATCCAATATTTATCATACCCCACAGTAATTCGACAAGCTACATCTCTCATGAGCATTCTGCAATACTTTTTGACTTGAAACCACGGCTTCTCCTTGTTTATGCTAGAACCGCTCCATCTATAACCATTCCAACATCCAAAAGCTAGTAATTTCTGCAAAATTTGTCAAAATTTGAAAAGCACTATTAAGTATACTAGCTTAAAAAATAATAATAATAAAAATAAAAACAACCGTACCTAGCTAGTGCACAAAGTTCTAACTATTAGACTTAACAACAAAAACTCCCACTTAATATAAAGTCCAATAAATTTTAAAAAACACAAAAATAAAAGCAAAACCAAACCAATCAAAAAAGAAGCAGAAGCTAAAACTTAATTACTCAAGGAGTTGGCTAGCTATAGGGGCATAGAGCCTCAACACTCAATTCAAATCTTACCAACCTAGCACAAAAACAAACTAAATGAAAATCATTATACTCGTTATTTAAGTTAATTCTATATGCTTACCAATCATCAAAAAAAGAAACAAGTTGATTATGCTTACCTTTTGACGTATAGTAAAGAGGATTTCCCCCCGTAGATCCATGAGATGAACTTCATTGCTACACTTGTTGTCATAGTTATCAACGCGATAAACAATCTCACCCTTGGAATTAAAGACAGTGCAACCATATGCATGGTATAAAAGCGATTTCATCCATATAGTAAATGTTTCTCCTTTTGAAGTCATGTAGGGAGAACCAGTGAGTATATGAGGATAGATCCTAGCCATTAATAGGAACATAATTTTGTGGGATTTAACTTGGAGATGAGATCGTGTCTGAACTCTGGAAGAGATAATTTTAGTTTCCAGATATTTGCTAGCTGACTTCCAAACTAATAAAATACAGTAACGTTAGAGTCATGGAGGCAAGTCTAATAAATAAGTCATTAAAACCATCTGGATTGTGTGTGTGTGTGTGTGTGTATGATTTTTTTTTTTTTCCCTTTATGTGACTGGTTCATTTGCACCTTGATCTAGCTATATAGGTACCTCATTACTGTGTGTGGAGGAGCACCTTGATCTTGATTTAGTTGTAAGAGATATATATTAGACATATATTAGCCCAATGTAATAGGTCCAAGCCCATTCCTGCTTGTACTAGTAGTCTAGGATTTAATCGCCTATATATACTCATCTTAGGTTTCATTATAACACAGGTTATTGTACTACACTCTTATACAATAAAGATGTAGCCCTTAAGAGATTCCTCCGTGGATATAGGCCGTCAAGGCTGAACCACGTAATCCTTATATTCTTAATGTTCCTATTTTATACTTCTCCTTTCGCATCCACTCTAGTATACATAATATGGTATAATATATTACATTTGCTAATAATATTGTCTATTTAATATAGTATCAGAGGTAATATTTAACATAATATCAGAGCCAAACTCTGATCTTGGCATCAAACAAAATCTCTAACATTAGTTATGCCCTCCAGCAAAACTATAGTATGTCTCCCGGTAACCATGAGGTGGGTCAACTCTACAGGAGTTTCTCTATAGTATGCTAAATGCATGCATGTGTTAGGCATGTTTCTTTGGACAATGTGTAATTTATTCTCCGGACAGCAGCCTCTATATATATATATATATATATATATTTTTTTTTTTTTTTTTTAAATGGTCTTCACTGGTAATATTAGGGATACCATTTTTTTTTTTTACAATTTAATAAAGTTATGATTAGTTGAGCGATACTTGACTCACCACTAATTTTACTTTCGTGCAAAATTACAAGATGTTATTTCAAGTCCTCAACAATATTGAATTTTTTTTTTCATTTGTGTCGCTAGACTTTATTATTTACGAAATCAGTCTTTATCTCAAAACAACTTAATTTAAAATAATAATAAAAATATATTATGTGATTTTTTTGTTTGTGGAAAATTTAAAATATTGATGATGTCATACAGAATAGAGGCAGCAGGCATGAGTTGTTTGTATATATGCTCATAGCCAGGGGTGGAGCTACATGTATGAAAAATTTTAAAAATATTTTAATACTATATATAAATATTTAACATTTTAATTATTAGCCTACAAAAATGAAAAATGGAACTCCCCCAATATTTGAGCTAATCCAATGATACTTTAAAAAAAAATTTATCCAATTGATCTAGTAGTTATAGAGAATGGTTTTTTTTTTTTTTTCACATTTATTTTTTATTGTAAAATGTGTTCTTATATCTGTTAAAGTTTTGGATCATTCATGTCTTTGAATACTTCATTAGTTCAATTGAAATTTTCTTACTCACTTTGGGTAAATTTGGTAACTTATATTAAAAATGAAATCTTTAAGGATTCATTATAAAAGATGCTAAATTATATGTATGTATAGATGTATGTGTTTGTACATATTTATGAAAATTTGTATAAGCTAATAAATTAATATCATAAGTTGGCTTCCCCAAACAAAAATTTATGACTATGCCCCTGCTTATGGCAAAGCTTCAAAGAAAAGAAGAAGGGAAAAAGAGAAACGAACACGAACATTTTTTTTTTTTTTGGATAATGAGCACGAACATGAATATATCACCAATGTTGCATCTGTATTTGCACAAGTAATAAAATAAAATATTGTCCCTATAGACTCTAAACTGGCTAATATGTACTTAGATCCTAATTGGTATTTATTATACATATACAAACTAAAGGGCAAAGCTCTTGATATGTTTGGAGTCGACTTCAACACACACTAAGGAAATAAGGGCAATATTTATATACTTTTGGAACAGTGTTTTGAATTCTCACAAAGAGGGTGGGCCTCATGGTTGGTCCCACATGTGGGGCTCGCTCCCTTTGTGAGTGCCAAAGCACTACTAAGCGAGTATGTAAGCTTTTTCAAGAAAATAGTACATGACTCTATTATGTGTAATGCACATAAATCATTTAACCACACTTAAGTAATTGTATATAATTATTTTAAATGAGTCATATGTATTGTACATAATAAGGACACATTATCTTTCTAGTATATATGGGTTAAAAGCTAAGACTTCAAACTTATTTGAAGTCAAAATTTGTCCTTATTGTAATGCATACAATTATATTTTGGATTTATAAAGTTTTTGGTCATCTAATAAAGAATTTGGTTTTGAATCCAATCTATGCCAAAAACTAATCATCAACAACAACAACAAAAAGTAAATAAGATAGTGTAAGAATAATTTTATCCAACAATTGATGCCACATACGCAAATAAATTTCACAAATTTTTTTCCCAATTTGTTGAGATGGTAAATTGTAATTATTAAAATGTCATTTTCACATGAGACCATTATTGACATCACTTTTACTGCACGCTAATTATAACTTACCACCTCGACACTTTTGAAAAAAAAAATTGAAATTTATTGAATTTTGTTGGCGCCACATGGATGTACCACCTCAACTAAATTGTACTTTCCTTCATAATTATGGTGCAACTACAATTAACCTATGATGTAGTTCTTGGTAGCTTCTCAACCCAACTCTCCCTAAACCCCAATGCACTTATAGCTTGTTTGGATGGAGAGAGAATAAGTTAAATTATCTTATTTGGATGTTTTTTAAGGGAGAAGGGGTTTTAACTACTTCTAACCCCTCATTTTTAATTTCCCTAAATTGGAGAAATTTAGAAAGAGAGTAGAGCATAGAAATGTTTGACCAAATGAATTACCAAAATTACTTTTATCATACAAACAAAATTATAAATTATGAAAATGCTAATTATTTTTCTCCCCTTACTTAATTTTAAAAAATCTAAACAAAGTGAAGGATAATCACTTTCTTCTACTCTTTTCCCATCTACTCTCCTCTGCTCTCCTCTCCCTCCAAACTTCCAAACATAGCATTAGTGTATAGAGAGTTACCACTTGGGCTAACTAGTCCGGTCAATCGATTACAGTATGCTTTCTAAACTTCGGAAAAAAAGAGTAATATATTAATATTTCCCTTAATTCCACGACTCTACTGAAATTCACACTTATAGGTAGATTCTTTTGAAAATATTTAGATTTTAGACAAATCTGAATTTTAGAGGAATTCCTGGGGCATTTTGGCTGGAAATATAAGTAGTATCCTACAAGGGTCAATGTCGGCGGCATCCTCCTAATCATTGTAAATTGGTATATTTTTTCTATTTGGGTTAAAAGGTCCATGGTCATGCTTTGGATGCTGAAAGTTCTTCCGTCAGCCCAGAAAATAGGCATGTACCTCACGTACTATTATTGACCCTCCAGAACACCTTTGAAAAATTGACCTTATATATGATTACACATCTATGTTTGTGTTGGGCTGGCTTATTTTTACGTTTAGGTCGATAATCATGCATTCAGCCAATAAAACGATGATCATATGTTTGTGACCCCCTTTTTTCTTTCCTTTTTTTTTTTTTGTTTTTTTTGTTTTTTTTTTTTTTTTGCGCTTGCCAAGCCCTACTTGTTGTGACCATTTTAAGAAAATATTGGCTCTATGGATTTATGGGAAGGGCAAGGGGAGGTGGCATTAGGGGTAGGAGGATTGGCGTAGGTGCCAAAATCCAAATCATTAAAAGTTTAGAAATACAAAATTAAAAAATAAAAAATAAAAAAATAAAAAATCATTACTACCGAGTACCGATATAACTTGTGATTGGATAGATAGTAAAAGTGCACTGAGCATGATGTGAATATTAATATTCACATCAAGCTCAGTGCACTTTTAGTCAAATTTTATAATAAAAAACTCACATTTGTTGCTTTAACTGATCTACTATATATTCACAAACGACTACATTAGCCTCAATATTCTACCATTATTCTATTTAAATAGTTGAAAAAAAAAAAAAAAAACTTATTCTTTCTTATGTATTGAGTGAAAAATGTTAATCAGTGCTTTGAGCCCACGATTCATAATAGTTAAAATTTTTTGACAATATATTTGAGCCTAATGCATGAGGTCTTTGGATGAGTTTGATTAAAATTTTGGCTAGATGTAATCTTGAACAGCCTTATGCTAAACTCTTTAATAAGCGGTAGAAAATAGTGAAAAGTTTTCTCTCCTCCATCCCAATATTGGGGCTAAGAAACACCCCCTAAGTTAAATAGGGTATAGGCCCAAAACTTGTAAAGTTTCACAATTCTGGAGCTTTCCAACCCAGATCACAAAGAATTTTTGTGGTGGCTGCCTGGGGCGGTTCAGTTTCATGGGCTCACGACCTTTTGTTAGACATAATATGGTCCAATTTTAAATTTAGCTTCAGTGCTCCTCCACAATAGGCCAAATTCAGCCTTATTGTTGTGCCCACTCAGACCAAAGTTGAGACTGGGAGATTTTTTTTTTTTTTTTTTTTTTTTTAAGAGGGATTTGGAAGATTTAAGTGATTTTTTGGTTCCCAAAAAAAATGGAGTCAAATTCCCCAACCCTCCCCCCCCCCCCCCCCCCCAAAAAAAAAAAAAAAAAAAAACAAAGAGAGTATACAAATTAGTTTAGAAGGGGAAATTGAAATGCATTTTTAAGAGATATCTCATATCCTGGTTTAATAATTGTGTGGGAATGAATGGAATTATTAAGAGAGAGAATTCATCCCATTCAATGCACTATGTCTCTGTGCATTTCTCCTAAAAGTTGAATGAACAATTCATTTCCGTCTATAATTTAGGAAAATTACGTGATTTACTTTTTAAAGCACAAATAAAATAATAGCTATGATAGCAAATGTATATATTTTTTTCTTCTTTTGCAAACTGCTAAACACACTAACTGAAAAATATTCATTTCAATCATTTAAAGCAATAGCATTAGATGTGCTAAATTAGCATTTAGAACACCAAACACCAAAATTTAATCTCCATTAGATGTGCTAAAATTTTTAAATAATCTCTCCCCTCTTTATTAATTATCTCTCTTTTCTCTCTCATTTATGTCTCTCGCCTCTCTCCTCTCTCTCTTTATTTTTGGTTTTAATTTTAAAATTAAAAAAAAAAAAAAAAAAGGAAAAAAAAAGAGGTAGTGTGTTGTTTTAGGTTATTTTAATAGGTGATATGTTAATGTAAAAGACGAGATGTATGATGTTAAATTACATCATATATATATATATATTTTAGAGAGAATTTCAACATTTGATGTCCGCTCTTGACGATAGTTTTTTATTATCAGACCAAAACATTAATCGGTTTTTGATGTAGACTTTACCAGTTGAGCTAACTGAAACACACACATCATATGATGTAATGTTATATTAAATACATAAAGTAACTTTTTTGTAATGATAAAATAGGGTTTTTTAAAATAGTTGATGCTAATGCTGTAGATTATCTATTCCATTTTATCAATTTGAAAATTTTCCCTATTTGGTTTTTAATAATCCATTAGATAGTATCAGAGTATTCTGCCATGCTTTTCTCATCCAAAGAATATTGGCTTTTCTGGATGAATTGAGCCATGAGAAAGGGTGATCGAAAAGGAGATGATCATACCCCTCAATCTCATCATGATAAAAATTGCATCCTAGATGGTAGATTATTCCGAACCTCATAGCAAGCGATAAAATCACAAGAAATTGAGGTCAACTAAACACTTTCCCAAAAATTCATGGACCACTCAAAGATCTTCGGTTTGTGTCAAGAGCCATGTAAATCAATTAACTGACACATTTTAGTATTTCAAATAGAGACATCAAGGGTTCAAATCCCTCAATTTCAACTTTAAAAAAATTACTTTCAGTTTTGAGAAGTTTGGAACAAGAAAATTGATCAATATGGTCCATTTGATTGGCAATCCAAATTAAAGTATCCCCCGAGTCCATGATGCTAATTTTTTAGGTGCAAACTACTGAATGCTATAAAGGAATCACAATAACATGAGCTGTGGTACCAAATAAAATTAGATTGGACAGACCTGATTTAAGGCAGGAGACAATTGTTACTCATTAGAAACGATTGTTTCGTTTTTTTTTTTTTTTATAAAAATTAAAAAAAAAAAAAAAAAAAAAAAAAAAAAAAAAAAAACACCCCGTTGAAGGCGAAGAAAGAAGAACATGATGTTTCTTTTCGGTTCCATATGGAAGAATTTTGGTGAAGTTTGTCTATCAAATGGTGCAAAAGATTTCTCAAAGGTCTTTCTCAACAACCATACCAAATACCAATACCATTGTGGACATTAATTTTCTATTCTTGTGAAAGACTGAATTTTCATTGTCTTTTCCGCTGAACTTTCGTGTATAATCCTATTTTTTTAGGAATCACAATCACCTGATTAAGACTCCCAGAAACTTTGACGCGGAAAGCAGAGTTTGGCCCGTGGTTCATTTGACAAAAGAGTAACAAAGTTTACCCAATATTAATTTTCCAAAAAGATGGTTATAAATTATAATTACCGTATACAAGGGACCTTTACTAGTGCTTGACAATTGGATTCTATGTTTGTCATCACTATCTAACTCTTCTATGCTTGGCAATGGCAATTCATTGGAGCTTTTCTAGATCAGTGACACACTGACGTCAATTGAATTCACTTTTGGAAAATATGGCTCAATCCCAGTCAGTTTCGCATTGCCATCACTGTGGACCTTGATATATAACTACGTTTGAATTTATTAATTAACCCAATAAATTAATAATTCATGACATCATGTGAGATCCCACGCTTAAATATTAGATACTTCATAGTTTATAAAACCCATATAAAATATGATAGTGCATATGAACACCTCCAAATTCTCATATTCGATCACTCTAACAGGCTCATGTTTGCAGAGATTATTGCATTCTTTCCAAACCAATTAGTTTCCATGTTTTTTATTTTATTTTTTTGTTGAGGTTTCAGTATGAATTGTTGTTGTCTATCTTTTTTCTTTTTCGTTTTTTGTCGGTAGTCATATTGTTTTTCAGGGGGAAAAAAAAGTGTGATTAGTATTTATTAACATCTTGAGGTAAGATCCCCTCTCGTTTAAAATCCTCCATTTTTCTCATGTTTTTGTCTAGATGAGTGACATGTGACAAACAACACATCCAAAGGCTAAAAAAAACCCACCTCAACTATGAATTTACTCTTTATTTTTTGATCTTTTTTTCTCTATTTCTTTCCGTCTCTTTTTGCTCCTTTCTCTAAGTTTTTGCCCCTCCCTCTCCAACATCGTCACAGTCGCATGAGAATCAAAAGCACAAAAATAATAACTTGCCATAGAAAAAGGGAAAAAGCAAACAATAGATGAGGAAATCCTATCGGGCCATCACCAAGTCCTTTTGCTCTATTCCTTTCAATGACTCTCGTGGCCTTGGAATCAACTTAAAAAGCTCTATAACTCAGACCCTTTTTGGTACAAGCCATGGCTTCCTCATTTGGGTATTGCCTTGAAGAGAGTGTGAATAAGAAAGAGGTTAAGAACCCAGTTGTTTATTCCAAAACTTGGTGTCGTGGATCTTTCTCATTTGATATTTTGCTATTAGTTTTTCTTTGATTTTGTAGTGTTTGATGTTGATTGTTATGTTTTACTTTATGGGTTTTGTTTGGTTTTGGGAAATATATAATAGGTATTCATCAAAACAAAAACTAAAACTAAAATGGATTTGTGGTGAAGGTACTCTTGAGGTGCAAGCGTTGTTCAAAAGAATGAAAATGAATGAAATAGAATAGAATGTAATGCATTTAAATAAAGGAAATGAATGAATAGAATATAAGTAATTTTGTTTAGAAGTACCATAAAAAGAAATGAATAGAATTGTTTTATGACAATATTTTAAAATAAAAGCTTGAATATATAGGGGTGTTTTTAGGGTTTTAGTAAAAAAATTCAATAAATCTTATTTGATTTTCTCCAATTTCTCTCAATTTTTTGGGAAATGAAAATTTGAGGTTTTAAGAGAATAAAGAGGAATAAATGTTTTCTTTTACTTAAATGAATTTTTCATTTCCTTCCTTAAAAATCACAAATAATATTCTAAAAATTATCCTTTTTATTCTTTTCTATTCCATCCTCTCTTTCCAAATGAAAGCTAAGTTGGAGGGGACACGGACACTAATTATAAATTTCATAATCATCAAATTAATTTTTAGACGAGGATATGAAAGGCCATTTTCTTGCCAAGTAACATTGACAATATGTTCTAGAATCTACATCTCTTCCAACCAAATGAACAATCCCAAAATCATCCATCAAAAATTGTCACTATGTTGGAGACATACTAAGTTATTGTGTTAATAAAGTGCTTAGGCATCCTAGATGAGAGAAGAAGAAAGAAGGTTAAATACTGGGAAAAAAAAATTATAAATATTACTCAATAAGTGAACTCAGTAGTCTGCACTGATTAAAAAAAAGTGAACTCTGTAATTGGCTCTTTTATTTCTTTTCATCTTTGTTTTCTTCTTTCTCCTCCTCTTTCTCGTCCTCTTTATCAGGACCAACAGATACTACTTCTGTTTTTCCAATCTTCTTCAGTTTTTTAGCTATTGCAACTGCGTCCATCTCCCCTGTAATGGTCAGCAACTGCTCATTTAGATTAGCTTCTATCGAATTTACTCCTGTGGACCATGAAATCCAGTTGCAAATATGTTAGTAAATTAGAACAATGATGTTGATATTAGATTTTCACAATGTAACGATCAACATTAATACAAACTACATTAAGCAAATACTATAAGAAATCACCTATACCAAGAACTAGATTAAATTTTACAATTTATCCTCTAAATTGTTCAACTCTGCCATCATTTCTTAAGGTTGAACTCTACTCAAGTAGCTATTTCTATTATCAATATGGATGAGGTGATAAATTTGAACAATATTCATATATTTAGTTTTTGTTTGGCTGTGGGTTCCAGTTAGCTCAACTGATAAAATTTGACATTAGAAAGTTTGTAAAATAATTTGTGTTTTTAGCATTTGCTCACACTCATATGATTGAATAAATTGAAGTAAATATGTATAACAAATATCATTAAGGGACTTGAAGCAAATAAATGCACAAGAAATGCACAAGAAGAGGTTTTGACTACCATAAACATCAGCTACAGTCTGCATGGCTTTCTTCTTTGTCTTCTCATCATTCATAGTCATGATTTTGAAAACTATCTTCTGCAAAATTTAAATGCAATTGAACAACATATCAGAACTGCAGTAACAGCAAATAAAACATAACAGCAAAATTTGGAAGAAGATCAAAGACTTGATTGACATTACCTGAGCCATTAGAAGAAGTCGTTAATAAGAAATTTAAAAGGAACACAAGAGACTTAATTTGGAACACTTGCATTGCAGGTCATGATGAGTGGTGAGGGTCCATATTTATATAGCAGTCGTAGTGGCTTGTGTAATTAACGCTGTATTGGCCACTACTTCAAATTGGTGTCTTTTTCTTGTTTCCATTAATTAGATTCTGCCCTGAATTCATGATGGAGGAAAAAGATCCCACTTAGTCGATAACCTTTTCCTCCTCTGTATCCAAAAAAAAATTGTTTGATTATAATACGCATCTAGTCATTTTCTTAAGCATAATTTTATATAAGTCATGTGATGGTGTGCAATTAGAGCAAATGTTAATAAACTATATTTAAAAATTTTTAACACTATTTTTATAGAAAATATTTAAAGCTACCAACAAAATTAATTGCTATATCATTTTCCCATAAAATATTTCTAAAAATAGTTCATAAATCTTAAATTCATGGTGGAACCTACTATTCATATGAAAGGAAAGAGTATGCATTTATGGTATTTTAGGAGTACCTAATAATTTTTCTACCTTTAGAACATTCATTAATATTTTCCTAAGTTTATTTACTTCTTTAGTCTAATGCTGTAATGCATCTTCAAGCGTGGCTAAACAACTATAAACAATAGGAATTTTTAAAGGATGCTTTAAGGCATTAATTTAAAAATTATTTTTAAAAACATTTTATGAAAAAAAATAAAGTAATTAATTTTTTTAACAGTTTTTTTTTTTTTTTTTTCAGTAAAATTTGTGTAAAAACTTTTCTAATATAGTTTATTAACAATTGTCCTAAAAGTACCCGTTAACATAACCCATAAACAATATAAGAAGTTATTACATGTATCATTCCCAATGAATTAGGGCCCATTTGGTACCGTTGTTTAAACAATAGTTTTTATTGTTTAAACACCACAACACGTATTTCCACAACATTTTTTCTCCCACGCGTATTTCTACTACACTTAAACAACGTTATTAGAAATCTCTACCAAACGAATCCTAATTATCAGTTCCAAAAGATTTTGACAATCTTAATTTTTGTATTATTTTGCTATGCGCCAAGTGGCAATAGTTTAGAGACTATAATAAACCTTGGAAGATTTACCTTCTTAGAGCATTCCCATCTGGCAATTCTATCATATTCTATTTTACTATCTCAAAAAACTATTTTATCAATTATACAATACCATTTTACAATACTCCCAACACTCCATATTTTATTTTTTCATACAACATATTAAAATAATATAAATTACACAATAAAATAATATAAAAAATCTCTCTCTCTTCTCTCTCCATCTCTGTTCTCCGTCTCTCTGTTTTTTCCTCTTTCTCATCCACCCACCACCAACCCAAACCCAAAACAACCACCCACCAATACATGCCTGCGACTTGAAAAAAGCCTTGATTTTTTTTTTTTTTTTCTCTTCAATGCCAATTTAGCCATACTCACAAAAGAAGGAAAAAGCAAAGATAAAATTCAGACACCATCCATATCAAACCCATACCCACCTCTTCCTTTAGGCATCGGTCACAATAAAATAAATAAATAAAAAAATAATAAAAAACCCATAACCACGAACCTGATGGCCATACGGAATGCCACCTTGGTGAACTCTACAGTAACAATAACAGTAATAGTAACCCATCAGATCAAATATTAAGAATAAAAAAATTTCAGGCTCCGCTTGGAAGGAGGGAATGAAATGGAATGGAAATGAATAAAAAGAATAATTTTAGAATATTCTTCCCTTCTCTTGTTTTGGAGTTTTAATGTAGGGAATGGAAAGTCCATTCCCTTATTTGGGAGTTTAAGTGGGAGGGAATGGAATAAGTACAAGGGAACACTCATTCCTCTCTATTTCTTTAAAACCTCAAATTTTCATTCTCCTCGAAATTGGAATGAATAGGAGGGAATGAAATTAGATTTAATGATTTTTTTACTAAAAATCCCAAAATACCCCTATATATTCAACCCTTTATTTTTAAATAGGGGTCTAATAGTAATATTGTCATAAAATAATTCCATTCCATTCCCTCCATGTTGCTCCCAAACAGGATTACTTACATTCCATTCATTTTGATTCCTTACCATTCCTTTATTTTAAAACATCCAGTGAAGGTTATTTAATTCCATTCTATTCCATTATTTTCCATTCTTTTCCCTTACTTAAATACATTCCATTCCATTCCATTCTTTTCCATTCCTTTATGATCATCTCATTCCATTCCATTCCATTCCCTTATGAACTCCCAAGCAGGGCCTCAATATTTAAAGATCCAACATCGGATCTAAAAAAAGAAGAGGTGGGTTTTGAATATGATTAGTGATTAGATAGAGATACCTTTACTGATTAGATTCCTTTATTTTAGAATAATTCCATTCCATTCCCTCCATGTTGCTCCCAAACAAGATTACTTACATTCCATTCATTTTGATTCCTTACCATTCCTTTATTTTAAAACATCCAGTGAAGGTTATTTAATTCCATTCCATTCCATTATTTTCCATTTCTTTCCCTTACTTAAATACATTCCATTCCATTCCATTCCATTCTTTTCCATTCCTTTATAATCATCTCATTCCATTCCATTCCATTCCCTTATGAACTCCCAAGCAGGGCCTCAATATTTAAAGATCCAACATCGGATCTAAAAAAAGAAGAGGTGGGTTTTGAATATGATTAGTGATTAGATAGAGATACCTTTACGGTTGGGTTTGTGGCAGCGTTTGACAAGGCGGACGCTGTCCTTGGCAAATTCTCTGAGTGGATTCAACACTGAGTCTATGGCCTCCATCTCTCCCTTCTTTTTCTCTTTTGATATTACAATCACAAACCAATTTTATTAATTTTGAGAATTTATTAGGAATTCTTTTTTTCACCTTCTCTTCGCTCTAGACAGGAGCGCTAGTGGACACGGGAGTGCCATGCATAATCGAGCAAAAGGATGAGAGCTATGGCAATGAGGACCACGTGTCCATGATCCAAGACTACAGATCCAAGATTGAGTCGAAGCTCTCCGACATCTACAACGGAATCCTCAAGCTCCTTGACACTAGACTCATCTCCTCTGCCGCCACCGGTGACTTCGAGGTCTTCTACCTCAAGCACTAGCACAAAGAGAGAGAGCAAGAGACGAGAGAAGCCACAGAGAGAGAGGGAGATGAAATACTGAGAATCTGAGACGAGGAAAGAGAGAGTTGAGAAAGAAAGAGTTTGACACAAAGGAGAGAGAAAGAGTAAAAGAGATTAAATTTTTTTTTTTTTTTTTTTTTTGGCATAGTGCTACAGTACCATCATGTATTTACGATGGTACTGTAGCACTATGCCAAAAAAAATTTACACTTTTTCATGTTTAGCCTTCCGGCTGTTGAGCGTTATTGGGCCTAAATGCTAAATTTTGGTTACAACACTAGAGTAGGAGCAACAACACTACCAATTAGAGTTTCGGTATCTCTCTGTAGAGTCATGAGTCATGACCCAGCAATGCAGGCTAATTTGGTAGCATCATGTTAGACCAAGAAAAAAAAAATGGAAGAAATAATGAAGAAATATATGTCAAGGGGTGTGTGTGAGTAAGGCTGGATTATATTTTGGATAATTTTCCACTTTAATTAGACATCTTGGGGTTGAGATTTGAGAAATCCACGACCCAATTCCTCAAAAAATAAAAAATTCCACAACCCGATTCACGATAGCTTTTAAGAGTAACCAAATCCAACTTATAGGAATCACTGAATCAGTGTTGGTTTCGATTGGGCCAACAAATTTGGGATATTTTGTCAATACTAATAAAAAATGATATGATTTTCATTCATTTATTAAATCCATTATTCAATAAATAATTGAACTTTACACAACTAGAATAATATTCTGTTCAGATTCAAAAAAAAAAAAAAAAGCATAATATTCTATCATTATAAAAAAGTAAATCTCAAAATACTAAAATAAATCAAATTAACAAATCAATCTCGTAGGTACTCAAGAATTCTTTGTCTTTGGCTTTGGCTTTTTTGGCTTGATTGCCCTGCCTTGCCTTTGGCTTGAATTCTTTTGTCCCACATTGAAAAGATGTCTTTCGTCTTTCTATCTTATAAGAGATGAACCAATGGATTAAGAGTACCATAAGGTAGAAAGAGAAAAGACATCTTTCCAATGTGGGACAAAGGAATTCAAGCCTAAAAAGCCAAAGCCAAAGACAAAGAATTCTTGAGTACCTATGAGTCTCAAAATAAATAAATAAATAAATATCAAACTAACAAGTTTAAAATACTTATATTTCTTCACCCCCAAAAAAATAAAAAAAACTTATATTTTTAAATTATTAATATTTTAGTAGGGCTGGGTTTCTTAGGTTGAAAATTTTGTCAATCTAACCCCATCACAACCTAAGGTTCAAAAACAATTTAAATCCAATACAGCCTATAAATCCACGAAAGCCAAATGGAGGCATTGGGTTGGGTTGGGTTTCTCAGAATGAAGTCCTAGATATTGATAATTGTTAAAAAAAAAAAAAAAAAAAAAAAAAAAGCCAATGACAGATTCCTATGTCACATTGCTGACGCATATGGCCAATTTTTGGGTTCCCAGGTGTAACACCGCATAATTTCATAGAAGTCTTATTGTCATATTTGACCAAATAAAGGAGAAAACAAGTTTTATTATCACGTGCTATCTTTTTTTTAAAGTCATATTTGGAACAAAGTAAAGGGGAAGAGGAAGAACATTAAAATAAAAAAGGGATGGGGAATGAACATTAATAATAAATAAGATGATAATAAAGTAAAGGGGATTGGGAATGAATATTAAAATAAATGGGATGACAATAAAGTAGAGGGGAATGGAGAAGAACATTAAAATAAATGAGTAACAATATAACAAGGTAAATAGATGTACAAAATGTAAAGAGTTCCTAGATGCTTAGAAGAGATGAGACTTTTTCCCCTTAGGGTACTTCTCATATTTGTCTAGGTTAAGGTTCAATACCCATCTAGGAACTTTACAACAATAGCACAATCATACACAAATAATATAAGCATAAAGTAGTAAAGAGATAGATATATACAACCACATAAGTAGAATGTTAGGAATTTAAAGCAATAAATTAAAGAGACAATAAGTAAAGAAAATGAATTTCATATATAAAACATATGATGTTTACAAAGGAAGAAGTAGAGAAGGGGGATGGGTGTAGCTATAGGGAACTGGAGGCTATGTGATAGTGTTCCAGGACACCATCACATAGCCTTCTGGAACACCATCACATGGCCTCCTACTTGTACTCTAAATTTTTGGCTATTTCATATTTTTCTCAGTTTCTAGTCCGACTTTTGTGCTGCTGTTTGGAGGCCTTTCCAAGCTCCGATTTCTTCGAACTTTATGTCTCTAGAAAGCTCTAGATGTCTAGTTTCCAAGGGTTCTAACATTACAAAATTTGGAGTTATGGTCGTCAAGATATTGTGTTCGGAAGAGAGGTGACGTAGTGTAGGAAATTTTGTGATGTTTTTTCTTAAAAATGCATTCCTTCCAATCCGTGGTGGATATCATCGAGACCTTTTTGTGAGAGGTGTTCAAGAACTCATACTTCAAGCTAGCTCAAACGGATTGCTCCAATTCTTGCCCAATTGGTATATTTTCTTGTGCAAAGTTGGTCCAAAAGCAAAATGTTTGACCTAAAAAATATAAATAAATAAACAAAAAAAAAGGGGTCAAACATTTAATTAGGGTTTTGGAGTTTTATTGATATCTCATCTGATTTAACTTTGATTTTGGCCCGTAAACTATCATTTCGAAGTGAAAAATATGACCTACGAGATGGTCTAAAATTCAACCCAATCAAATGGTCCAATCAAAAAGTCAACTTTTTGACCATGACCAATTAGGTTTTTTGGTCTTAATTCCTATCAGATGGGTTTTAAATGTTTCAACCCTTTGATTCGCCACCCGATCAATCATATTGCATTTATTTATTACCCTTTTTTGGCTATGAAACTTGTAACTTGCACATTTTTTTGAATATTTCAAAATTTGATATTTGTTTTGACTCATGAATCAAGATCGGACAAAATATGATATCAACAATAATATAAAAGAGACATTTAGAATCCCAAATAATGCAAATTCAAAATTAAACAAACAATTGCAAAATGGAGAGAGAGAGAGAGAGAGAGAGAGAGAGAGAGAGAGATTAAACAAAAATAAAACTCTTATTTATTAAAAAATAAACTCACAAACATAAACTACTACGTAGTTAAACACATGTAGAGTAAGATAATAACATTCAAACTTTAATACTAACTAGAACATGGACTCAAAAGCAAACTAGAACATTGACTCACAAAATTATAATAATTAACTAGACATAAATTACAATGAGAATACTTTTACTTTCACTATAACAAAAAAAAAAAAAAAAGTTTTTTACAATGAAAATGTTAGAAATACTAAATAAGTGTATTGTATTTCTCAAGTAATAGAATATACATGAGTGCCTTTATACAGGAGGCAAAGTGTATAGTACAAGTGTGCTATACAAGTAAATAAGGTAGGCCTAAAGCCCACATACCCTAATACATGTTAACAACCCTCCCTCAAACTCAAGGTGGATGTGAGACTAACTTGAGGTTGTCAACCAAAGTATGAAGGCATCCCTTAGGATGTGACTTGATGAAGATATCTGCAAGTTGATCTTTAGAGGAGACTGAGATTAGCTTGAGAGTACCATGGACAAGATAATAATGGATAAAATGACAATCGATCTCGATGTGTAAACCATGTTAGAAATACTGAATAAGTGTATTGTATTTCTCAAGTAATAGAATATACATAAATGCCTTTATATAGGAGATAGAGTGTGCAGTACAAGTAAGTGTGTTATACAAGTAAACAAGGTGGGCCTAAAGCCCACATACCCTAATACATGTTAACCAAAAAAAAAAAATCATTGCAATAACATTAGGGACATTGCAATAGTTTATGCAAAGTGTTGCAATAAAATTTGAGGTAATAGGTTTGTGCTACAAAAAAATTTCGTTGTAATAAACTTTAAATATTTTAGTGACAACTTTGATGTAATAATATATTTGCTATTACAATAAATAATTTACTACTTCAAATATCTTGTAGCAATAGCCTATTATTTCACGAATTTTATTGCAATAGATTGCAAATAATTGACAAAAAAAATTTGAGTCAAGTTATTGCAACAATATCTTCATTGTAATAGAAAATTGTTTCATATTTTTTATTAAAATAATTGGTATTAGATTATGGTAATAATATATTTGTTGCAACTTCATGTTTGTCATTGCAATATATTGTAAAATAATTGAAATTTAGTTATTACAATGATATATTTGTTACAATAAGCTGTCACTTTGAAATTTCTATTGTATTAGATTCCAAAATAATTGGTATCAAGTTATTACAACGATTTCTTCAATTTAAGTTATTACAAAAAAAAAAAAAAAATTTCTTAATGCAATTTAGTATCAAAGCCTCTATTGTAATTGAAAATTATAAGTTATTTCAACTAAGTATTATTAATGTAATAATTTACCACTTTTAAGTTATTATGACAACAACTTTTGTAAATGTGATATTATGTCTAATACTACTATACTAATTTTGCTGTGTTCATGTTTAATGTAATAGACTTATTTTGGTATAGTGTTTTAGGGTGGGTTATATATGAACATGAGAACATTTTTTCTTTTGGGGTGGGTTATGAGCTTGTGCATTGTGATTTTCCAAATCAGCCTTGGTGGGGAAGCGGTAGGAACATTTCTTGCACTTGAAATTGAATTTGTTGTGGGTTGACTTATTATGGTCGGTGAAGCTGATAAGCCAAGAATGTATTGACCCATTGTAATGAATTAATCAATTGATTAGCCAAGTTAATTACTTAATTCAATTTGCATGCAATAAGTGTGGTAACACAAATAAATCACCAACTAAGTTAAAATGCCATGGAAAATAAATTGACACAATGATTTGTCTACGAATAGGGAAAACCTATACAGCAAAAACCCCACCGGATAATTTTAAGGTCACAACTCTTGAGAATTCACTATTATCATAACAAGCAGTTATAAGTAAATGAATCTCAGTACGTTATACCAATCTATAATTGAACCCTTACCCCAATATATAATTGGACTTATTTTGTAGTGGCAATCTCTTCTTTCAATGCACAGCTCCCAGTACATGACTAACCAATTCATTACGCGGATCCTAGAACGCAACTTATACACCAAATTGAGAAGGATGTTGCTGTAAAGTTCTTCAATTCATCCACACGATGAAGATCACAAAGCTCCTTGATTACAAGACCCTATGGTGTACAAATACAACAATTTCTTGAAGAGAAAGATAAACTAGGGCATATGTCTCCGATTTACAATATGCTTGGGAAAAACTTTTGCATTAAGTTGCATCAGTTGTGACGGTCCTTAAAACAATTTTTATATATGTTTAGGGTTGTGAGAAAAGAAAGCTCAAATATCTATACATGGATTAAATGAAAATTAGAACTGAAAATCTGATTTTCTTAAACCTTAATAGATACCCTTTCTATCGAGCAGCTATTGAGCATCGAGCTTAAACAGTTTTTAAACCTCAATAGATACTAACTGTCGTGCTTTAAAATTCAGCACTTTTTCACTTGATTCTTGGACAGACTTGCATGGCTTTAACACTTGAACTTGAAACATTGTTCCTTGAAGTACTAAATATATCCTAGATCTACCCAATTACAAGTAAAGTAAGTTTTGTCAAAGAATTAACCAATTCTATATTGACATATGTTCCTAACATGATTCACATATGTCCTAACAAAAGCCATTGGAGAAAGTGAAATTCCTTTTGCAATGCACACAATAGTGAGATTCAATATTATTTTGAATCTTTTGATAGGATAGGAGTTTTTGTTTTTTCTTTTGGAAGGGAAAGGGGACAAGTGGGATTTGGGAATTCGGGTGTGTGATAGGGAAATAATTCCACCACATTTCTTCTTGTTTAATTGGGGAAGAATTGTTGATCTAATTTCGTTAGTTCCTTTATTGTGAATTTTATTTTTTAAATGGTATTGATCAAATGTATTTGGATAATAATAATAATAATAACAACAACAATGAGTCGCTAACTCGTGCAATGCACAGGATAGTTGAATAAAAGTTATGTACATGCACTTTTATTGGTACAATCATTTGAAATTAATTGAATTCTATAATTCTATTTCAAAATAAATATTGAAAATATGTACCAATAGATTAGTCAAATATAAAAACATTCATCCAAAAACCACAATGATAAGGTTCAAGCATGTTCCAATAAATAAATAAATAAATAAAAAAGAAACCATTTCAAATAGTTACAACATATCATTTTCTTGAAGAAATCTCATCCCCAAGAAATAATGAGCTATCCACATCAAATGTTGTATTACTTTCTCTTTGTCATACCTACATGATAAAAATAATTTCACAACAAAAAACAACTATAAACTTCATAATAATGAGAATTGTAAGCAAATAATATACCAAGGAAGGATAAACCACTTAAAGACAACTAAAATGTGCTACTCTTAATGGTTAGGAAAAGATCTCTAAGGAATTGTATAGATTAATTATTAATTTTACAGACACAACTAACTAAAAGTTTAGAATACTTATGTTTAGTACTCTGCAAAAATAGGTCAGGGCAGCAATTTTAGAAATGCAATCAATTCAATACAATTATGATACAAATACTTATTTTGAAAACAATTCTAGCTAATACCCAAATGCAAGAAACGTATTGACTTGTTATTTAAAGTAGCCTTTTTGAAAAGTTCACTTGGCTATACAAATCTCATTGTTGTCATGCAAGGGATTTATAAACTATTAATCTCAAAAATATGGGCATATGTTGTCAACAACTCAATGCAAGCGGATAAGTATCGAAACCTACAAAGTAATTCACAATTCATAACTCAAAGATGTAATTGCTATAATATGAAGTACAAAGATATGGATAGAGACCATGACATGAGAGGGACACATCAATTTAGTAGTAATATTACTTTCTCTGTCTTGTAATAATAATATAGACAAAATTCAAGGCATGAATAAAATCAAAATTACGACAATGAATTCCACTATTTTCATGTTATTCCCTGTAAGTCTATAACAATAAGGAATTTAGTCAATTTAGTTAAAGTGGTTATAATAAAGTTGGCTTCTACTATTCTCTACTCTAGAGCCATATGAACATATTGTATTTCCTCAACCAATTACCAATATTGTAGTAAAATTATTTATTATTGAAAAGAAGAAATAATTAAGCTCATCCCTAAAACCTTATTTCTTGGACTTTGTATGATATGGTAATTGTCATTCAAACTTTAAAACATATTATGCTTCTTACCTGAATGTTTTTCTTGTGGTGGGGACAAGTAGAATAAGATAGGCGCTTCATGACCACACAAAAAATAAATAAATAAATAAATAAAAGCTTTCTTCTAGCCAAATCCCAAACCTGTTAAAAATTTTAGTGAAAAGGAAAAACTCATCAAGCTAACAAAACTAAGTTGACTAACTTCTGCTAGAAGTAGTAAGAGAGAAAGAAATTACTTTGTGAAAACTATTGTGAAGGAAGAAAGATTTCAAATTTGAGCTCCCAAATAGCAGCCATAGGTGCAAAATGTCAAGTTACACCAGTTACTCTTGGAGGGATTTCATCGAACACCTAGCAAATATAGCCAAGAAATAGAACTTTGTTGATCTGCATGTGTTGAAATAGAGGGAAGTATAAATTTCCAATACCAACAAAAATTTAGAATAATGCATTTTTTTTTTGATAAGTAGAATAATGTAATCTAGAAATTAGAAACATATTGAAATATAAAATAAAAGCAAGCACAAACAAACACACAGTGACTTGGCCAAAATGGATATTTGCCCCTTTCGCCCAAAACAAGTAACAAAATACCCCTGTTTTGAAACTCGATTTAAAAAAAATCGAGTTTCAATGAAAAACTCGATTTAATGAAAATCGAGTTACTTGCAAAATGTTACATGGAACTCAAGTTCCATGTAATTTTTTTTTTCTTTAAAGTTTTTTGCCTATAACTCGATTTTCTAAAAATCGAGTTTAAAACAGGGGCATATGGTAGTTTCAGAACAGGAGCATTTTGCTACTTGTTTTTGGGAGAAATGGGCAAATGCCCATTTTGGCCCACAATGACTCTGAACAAAGAAAAATATAAGAAATATAACCATCTTTACTCAAGAGAAGCAGATAGACTCAAACAAATAAAAGTCCATCATCAAATAATTTGTAAAAGAATTAAAAATCTATACAAAATTCAACCAAATCAAATCTGGAATAAAGAGAGATGCGGCACAACAGGGACTTTGCCCTCATACAAACAACAACGAAAACAATAGCAAAACAATGGTCTGATGAGCAAGTCTCTATTTGCAACTACTTGAAAAAGGAGCGTGATCACTAGAGTGACTGCGTTAATAATACTTCTGCAACCTCATCTCTTCTTTCTTTTTTCTTTTTCTTTTTCTTTTTCCTTGTTTAATTCTATTCTTATGAACCTGCAAGTTAATTTTATTTGTTAGTATCAAACAGTGTCCATTGGGTAGACTTCAGAAATAAGAGTCACACAGCAAACCTACTAAATGGTAGATTTGAAATCAAGTTTTTAAGAAGTAGCCCACATAATAACAATTTTAATCAACCAAAAATCACAGCTTTATTTAAGAAAACAAAAAAATCACATGAGCCTAAATAAAAATTTTAGCTTGAACATTGAAAGTGATTGTAACTTGGGATTTTTTTTGGCTACATGTTTGTCACCTATAGTATTCAGTGTGTAGCTCTAAGTGTCTTTCTTTTGTGTTTAAACAGGAAAATTCAAGGATGTTTGCAAGATAGTAAATACATCCTTTTTTTTTTTCTCATCATAGACCGCAGGAAAGAAAAAACCAAGAGGCTAATGAAGTGGAGGGTAGTTGTTGCTTTGTTGATTTGAGGGATAAAAGAATTACTTGTGGCAAAGCTAGCTTGAATATTGAAAGTCTCATTATTATAAAGCAAAAACCCCAAAATTAAAATCCTCCAGATAATAATAATAGGTGAATCTAAGAGAAACTCAAATTAGAGTTTCAATTTTGTATCACGTGTCCTAAATTATTTATTCTCAAAGAGTTTTATTTCTTAATTTTAGAATCAAATGTGAGACCACATCATAAATATTCATCCAAGTTAATTCTTAAGTACAAAAACCAAAAAGTCTAGAATAAATTAATCGTAAAAAATAAAAATAAATGCTTCACAATAATAATAAAAAGACGTGGACAATTTACATTTTATACCTGATAATATCCTTACAAAAATTTTTAAAGAGTTAACAAAATATAAAAATGACTATCAATAGTATTTCAATTATTTATATAGGAATTATATTATGCATATTTTTGTATATTTTTAAGTGTATTTATGTATATGCCTGGGGTTTCAATCTAGTATATATATATATATATATATAACCGAAGCATTTGAAACTCTCACAATTTTCCACGTCAGCATAATATTTAAATAATATTATTTGACTTTTTAAAAATAAATAACACACGTTCCTTTTTCAAAGCAAAAACCTGACTTTTTAAAAATAAATAACACGTTCCTTTTTCAAAACAAAAACCTAACTAGCCACGCTTCTCCTTCTTGAGCTAGGGTTTCAGCCATTCATACTTTTCTCCTTCTTTAGCACTCCCTCTCCAGTTGCTACATCTGAAAAATCAAATCAAGGTTAGGCTTTTTCTATTTGCTAAATTTTTTTATATTGATTTCTAGGGTTTAGTTCAATAAACATTAGCAATTTACAAATCTGTGCAACTGACAATACATATTTATAAGAGGTGCAATTGTTGAATAATACTTGATTGCCGACTTTTACAAATCTGTGCAACCGACAATACATGTTTATGAGTGGTGCAAGTGTTGAATAATACTTGATTGCTGATTTTTCAACGTTCAATGATAGCGTACAGTTCTAAATCTTGCAATCAATTTTAGATATTTATTTACCATGACCTGATTGTATTAATATCGTTACCTGATGAAAATTTCTGTGATTATAAATCAATAATTCATTTTTTTTAATCATTGATTTGTGCCCTTTGTTATAGATTCAATTTTGCAAATCTCTATGGATTTCACCGATGACTTTTTTACTATGGATTTTTGTTTGCAGAGTGAAGGCTTAGTTATTGGTAGCGTGGGGGAGGGAATCAATCTTATAAGGTGATGTCAACAATTATAACATACTGTATGAATTTTGGTACAACTACGCCTCCATAGGACCATAGCAACTTTCTTAATAATTTTTAATTTCTGTTAATAATTGTTAATTGGAATTCTACTTTAATGGAGTAACTATGGCTCTCTTGCTTATTTATAAAACTATTTACATCAATTGGCAGAAGCTTTCAGCACCTTCAAAACCCACACATGTGATTATAGCCGCCTCACCTAATGGTTCTTCTTATTTATAATTTGTGTTGATATTATTCTTAGCTGAGAAAGGAAAGAAAAAGTTACCCAACAAAGGTAATCACGTTAAATTTAATTTTACTGCATAGCTGAAATAGGTTTGCATTTAATTTGATTTTTTTCACTTGTAATTATTTTCGTCAATGTTGAATACTTTCTTGAATTCCAAATGCATTAGGATTATGAATGTCTCAAGTGAAGAGAAGCATTTTTTAAAATTTTTATTCAACCACCCCCTGTTGGTGCATCTTCATATTTTGAATTTATATTGATCTAACTATTATTCCTATCTTGCACGCTTTCTTTGCAGAATAATTTCTAATAATGATAAGTTTGCATATGTAATATGTGGTCTTATTAATAGTTAAATATATATGGGGAAGTATACATCTTAACTTACATTTTAGTTTAATTTTCGTTTTTATGAATTTAGAACAGCTATTGATACAGCATATTTTATATAACTATTCCATGCACCACATGGTTAGCGACTAGTTTTATATAATTCTCAAATTCCACTTCAAAAACCCCAAAATATTAATATAAAAAAAAATGTTATGAGTCCTATATATATATATATATATATAGAAACTGAACTAACCATATTTACTGCCAATGGTGGCGTTAGTCTCTTCCACGGGCTTTGCCAACTGCGAAAGGGTACCTCCAGCATCCAACAACAATGTATCATAATAGTACTACATAAATTTTGGCAAAGGGCAAATGGCTCTCTCGCTCTCCAAAGAAGAACAAGAGGAGCTATCTCAGAGCAAGAAAAAGTAAAGGATGTCCGGTATGCAGAATTCCAGGATGGGCAAGAGTCAAACCCTCTATCCCTAAACCGTGGGGCTGGTCCATGGCCATAGAGTATGTCCTTCAAGGACAAGCTTGTAGGTGAGATTCCAGGTGCCTACTTTCAAGCTTTCAACTTTAGGGAAGCTACGGAAGATGGTGTTGAGTCGGATGAGGAAGTAGAGAACCTTAGGCGCGGTCTGGTAGCTGTGAAGTTTTCTAGTGATTTCAAGCAACAAATACGAGGCCCTTGGTTTCGAGCTCTCATTGTAAAGGTTTACGGGAAATTAGTGGGTTTTAACTTCCTTCAAAGCAAGCTTTTGGATTTGTGGAGACCAGCGGGCAGACTGGACTATGTAAATTTGGGGAATGGTTTTGTTCTCGTGAGGCTCTCTTTGAAGGAAGATTTTGAAAATGTTCTAAAGAAGGGTCCTTGGTTCATTGGAGGGCATTTTTTGTCTCTTAGACTATGGGAGCCAGATTTTAGACCGTCGTCGGCAAATATTTCTTTAGTTGTAGTCTGGGTGAGGCTCAATGAACTGCCGATTGAGTATTATAATGCAGAGGCACTTAAACATATAGGTAATGCTATTGGTAATGTGCTTTGGGTGGACACATTCACAGCGTCAGAAAGTAGGGGTAGATTTGCTAGATTGTGTATCCAAATTGATGTACAAAAACTGTTGGTCACTGCCATTCTTATTAGTAAACGCGAACAATCAGTAGCCTATAAGGGGATACAAAACCTTTGTTTTGAGTGTGGGAGACTGGGGCATAGGCGTGAAGCTTGCCCGTATTTTGTCCGGCAACACTCGCCGATGAGGGAAACGGAGGTGGAGGTAGAAGATAAAGGGAATGATCAGTCATGCAGTATGCATGAACAGGAGTAGACAAGTGCAGAGGCAGGGCCAGACAATGTGGTACAGGATATCGTGCAAAAGGACAGGCCTCAGGATGTGCATGGTGGCACGTATGGCCCCTGGTAGTGGTAGCCCGCAGGAAGAATGAGACAAGAGCTCGCAGGAATGGTGGGACCCCTGTGGGCCAGTTTAATGCTCAAGAAATTCGTGGTAATGTTAGGAACGAATGGGTTTCTAAAGAAAGTGTTAGGCCATCTAGAGAGACAAAAAGGAAGCTATCCCCCTCAAGGACCATTGATAGGGCCCAGTTTGCAAGTGCCATCCAAAATATTTCTAAAGAGCCCGTGGGACGGGCCCAGCCCCCTTCAAGCCAAAGCACAAGCCCACAGAGCACAGGTCAAATGGGAAAGTGGCCCTTTCTGAATAAAAGTCAAGTAAAGGCCATCCGTAGCACTTCAGTGAAGGGCAAAAAAGCTATTGCCCGTGCTAGGGATCCCAAGGTTCAGTTAAAGAGTGCCTTTGACTCTTATCAAGCAAAAACTCCATTATTCTTTAGAGAGAAAGTGTTCCTTTTCGTACCCATATTCTTTCAAAGGCGTGCAATGGTGGTTCAAACCCAAAGAGCATGTATGATTTCCAGTTCGGTTCTTCCAATGGGTTAGATGCAAGCTACCAATTTAGAGGGTGTAGGGGCGAAGTGTCTGGGTCTAGCGCAAGCCAAGATGTATGCAATTCTGATACTTACCATGGGATAATACAACGGCAGCCTGAGGGTAAGTGTAAGGAAAGTTTGGAGGAAGAAGCTCTTATTAGAATTGGAGGAAATGATCCAAGTGATTCAACGGATGGTGGCCTTCAAATCTTAAATGGCTTTACAGGGAATGAAAATGGGGGGTTTTCAACTCAACCTTACAATAGCATTCGGGAAAGTCCAGACAATAGAGTTGTGGCTGGAGATCGAATGGATTTGGAAGGTGGAGGCGAAGCAGATGCCTCATGTTGATGTTTGCTCCTCCCCAGCCCTTGTTTTAATGAATATTATAATTTGGAACTGTAGGGGTGCTTTGAAGCCCTCCTTTCAAAAGCATGTTCGAGAATTGGTGCAAAATCATGACCCTACAATTCTAGTGGTGATGGAGACTCAGGTTGGAGGGGAGAGAACAAGGGCAATTACTGATAATCTCCCTTTTGATGGAGCTATCCACACAAACACTATCAAATACGCTGGTGGTTTGTGGGTTCTTTGGATGTCAAAGAAGGTGGAGGTCTCTTCCTGAGCCAGTACAGAGCAGGAAATTCACATTTTAGTGAAGGTTCGTCCCTCAAACCTTAGTTGGTTATTTTCTGCTGTGTATGCCAATCCTAGAAGTGCTGAAAGGCACATATTATGGAATAACCTTATTAAAGTTGCAAATCTCCATAATATGCCCTGGGTGATAGTAGGGGATTTTAATGAACCTCTCTTGGAGGACGATAAGTGTAGGGGGAGAGCTATTAGTGTTAATTAGTCTTTGTTGTTTAAAGAATGTCTTGATTATTGTAATATGATTGATATTGGATTTTCGGGTCCTCGCTTTACTTGGTCAAACAGAAGGGAAGTCCAAGCTCTGATCCAAGAAAGAATTGATAGGTTTTTTGTCAATCCTAGCTGGTGTGTTTTGTATCCTGTTGCTAAAGCGGTTCATCTCACAAGATGCCACTTAGATCACTACCTCGTTTTATTAGAGATGCAACCGAGAAAAGTAAATGGAAGGGAGAGGCTGTTTATGTTCCAAACGTGCTGGTTGTCTAATATTACTTTTCCTAAGGTTATCGCCCAGGCTTGGAGAAATGTTCCCAGGCTTCGTGTGGCAATTGAGAATTTTACAAAGGAAGCCAAGGTCTAGAATAAAACATAATTTGCGAACATTTTTGCTCGGAAAAAGAATATCATGGCCAGACTTAATGGCATTCAGTGATCTGTCTCTATGAATCCTTCCAATTTTCTATTAAATCTTGAGAATGATTTGTTAAAGGAGCTAGATAGTGTGCTAGCTCAGGAAGAGGAGTTATGGGCTTTAAAATCTCGAGTGAATTGGATGATCCAGGGAGATAGGAACACCACTTTCTATCATGTGTCCACCTCGGTTAGAAGGAAAAGAAATAAAATTTTGGCTATCAAAAATTCCAGTGGGGAGTGGTTGTGTGAGGAGGATGCTGTGAAAGAGTTCTTCTGGAAAGGCTTTGCTGACATATATACGACTTCCCTTGTTTCTACTTCGACCTCATCCAGGTCTAATTGCCAGTGGCAGCCAAGGCTTTCAGAGGCAGAGAAACAAAGTGTGAGTGGGATGGTCTCAGAAGAGGAGATTAAGGCAGCCATGTGATCCTTAAAACCTTTCAAAGCCCTTGGCCCAAATGGGCTGCATGCAGGCTTTTTCCAAATATTTTGGCTTGTGGTGGGGAAATCAGTGATGGAGGAAATCAAGAGGGTTTTTACTGATAAAAGAGCTTCGGATTATTTAAATAAGACCCACATTGCTTTAATTCCAAAAGTCCAAGGCCCGGAGACCTTGGGGAATTATAGGCCCATCAGTCTGTGTAATTCAATGTACAAGGTGCTGTCTAAGATTATTGTGGCTAGGTTAAGACCTTACTTGGGGAAATTAATCTCCCCTTTTCAAACGGCCTTTGTGCCAGGCAGGAAAGGGTCTGATAATGTGATCATAGCTCAAGAGATTATCCATTCTTTAAGCAAAAAGAAAGGGACAGTTGGGTATATGGTGCTAAAAATAGATTTGGAGAAGGCGTATGATAAGATCGAATGGAGCTTTATTAGAGACATGCTCACTAGAGTCAACCTCCCAATGGATCTTCAGGATATTATCATGAGTTGTGTCTCCATGGTTTCAACTTCAATCTTATTTAATGGAGAGGCTCTTGATTCGATTTACCCTTCTAGGGGGATAAGGCAAGGGGATCCTTTGTCCCCGTATTTGTTTATTTTGTGCATGGACTACCTTGGGCAGTTGATTGAAGAGAAATGTCATGCAAAACTCTAGCAGCCAGTTAAGGCTTTCCAAATTGGTCTTTCTTTCTCTCACCTTCTCTTTGCGGATGACATCTTGTTGTTTGCCAAAGTAGATCACATTAATTGCACAATGATTAGAGATGAGCTAGATGAGTTTTGCAATCTCTTCGGTCAATCTCTTAGTGAAGCTAAGTCGAGAGTCTATTTTTCTCCAAATGTTGACAGAGATACTAGGGAGTCATTAAGTGATATTCTTGGATTTGCATCCACTCCATCGCTTGGTAAATATTTGGGGTTTCCTTTGAAGCATGCTAGTAGGTCAACTCAAGCTTATAATTTTATTCTTGATAGAGTAAAGCAAAAGTTGTCGGGTCAGAAAGTGAGCATGTTGTCTTTGGCTCGTCGAACGGTCCTTATTCAAGCCTCATTGACTGCTATTCCTTCTTAAGTTATGCAATGCTCTTATTTGCCTGGAAAAATTTTGGATGGGATAGATAAGGTCAACTGAAACTTCCTTTGGGGGTTATCGGAGGAAAAAAAGAAAATGCATTGGGTTGGTTGGCAAAAAGTTACCAAACCAAAGGAGGAGGGGGGTCTTGGGCTGCAATCTGCCAAAAGGAGAAACCTTGCTCTCCTTAAAAAGTTTAATTGGAGATTTCACACTGAAGGTGAAGCTTTGTGGGCTCAAGTTTTAAGAAGAAAATACTGTGCTGGTAGAAGAATGCATGCTGTTGATCCTCATAAGCTTCCTTGTTCTTCTATTTGGGCAGCTATGAAAAAGGGGATGGACATTTTCAACAAGGGTAGTAGATGGATGGTTGGTAGAGATAGTATATTAAATGTGTGGCACAGTAATTGGTTGAGCAAAGGTACTCTCCGAAGTGCTATTCAGGGCCCTCTGCCTCGGGGAGTAAATTAGTTGGAAGTCAAGGATTTCTTACGAGATATAGGTTGGGATTGGAATAGGCTATCTTTTGAGCTGCCTCCAGAGGTTAAGATGTTGATTCAAGCCACTCCTATTGCGATGACTAGTAGGGGAAGGGATAAACTTGCGTGGGCTGATTCTCCTCAAGGTTCTTTTAGCTTGAAAAGTGCTTATAAAATTGGTTTGGGGTATGAGGAGAATGCGGATTTCAGTGCTAGTTGGATTTGGAAAGAAAATACTCTCCCTAGAATTAAATCTTTTCTTTAGAGATGTGCCCATAACAGTATTGGGGTTAGGAGCTGTCTCATGAAGAGAGGTGTCTATGAAGAAGATTTGTGCCCCATTTGTCAAGAGAATTCAGAATCAGTTATTCACGCGCTTCGGGACTGTGCTTGGGTTAAGCTGGTGTGGGCTAAGATGGGGATTACAGAAGCAAACCGAGTATTTTGGGAGAGTGGGTTGCTAGACTGGCTTCATTGGAATGGAAATCATAAGGGCATGGGGATTGATATGTGTGTATCCATGAGTTTTCCGTGGAAAATTAGATTTCCTTTTACTGTTTGGAATATCTGGAAAAGTAGAAATAATTTTGTTTTTCAAAGGAAGAGGCTGAACCCGCAATTAAACTTGCTCATTTCAAATCAAGTTGTTGAGTTCATGCACTGTATTGTCTCCCCTAGAGTTCCAGTACACAGAACAATTCAGAGAATTTGATGGGAAAAGCCTCTGGTTGGGTGGATGAAGCTTAATACGGACAGCTCGACGTGTGGTAAGCCTAGTGTGGCTAGTTGTGGGGGAGTGATAAGGAATAATTGTGGGCATTGGATTGTGGGATTCACCAGACGCATAGGAGCCACAAACAGCTTTGTAGCTGAACTGTGGGGTCTAAGGGAGGGTCTTTTGATATGCAAAAATCTTAACATAGCCTCTGTCATTGTTGAACTTGATGCAAGGGCTATTGTGGATGCTATTAGTAATGATCAATATGTAAACAATGTTATATCCCCTGTTTTGGATGACTGCAAATGGCTGATTTCCTGTTTTCATCAGATTCTTTTCAAGCATTGCTATCGGGAAGCAAACTGATGTGCCGACTACCTAGCTAGGATGAGTATCAGCCAAGAAGATGATTTTGTTACCTATGAGAGACCACCTGTGGATGCTCTGAAGGCTTGTGAGGATGATTGTAATGAGTTTTATTTGTCCAGGCTGTGTCCTGCTCCTTTTGTTTTTTCTTAGTTGTTAATGAATTCGTCTTTTACCCAAAAAAAAAAAAAAACAATGTATCATATGCTCTCTTAGTCCACCTTCACCCCATCTACCGAAAAGACCAAAAAAGAATTAGAATATGCAACCACCCCATGTTAAAATAGTGCCCCAAAACCATAAATCACATAAAGGCACTAGAACATCAAAACCATACAAAAATCCTTCAAATTCAACATTTTTTTTTTTTTGCTAATTCAAATACAAAAATTTATATAACTTACCAAATAAAAAATCATTGTTCACTGGGTTGGGAGTCTGAAACCGTACCAAATGGTGGATTGGAGAGAGAGAGAGAGAGAGAGAGAGAGAGAGAGAGAGAGAGAGAGAGAGAGAGAGAGAGAGAGAGAGAGAGAGAGAGAGAGAGAGAGGAGAATGTTGCCTTACCAAGTTACGTTTAGGAATTTCCCAAAAATTTTCAAATACACAATCTCAAAGATCATCGTGATTCCATCTTGGATCAAATTAGAACCTATAAATTCCAAATTTCCAATAAAAAAAATCCCAATAAGCCAAAAAATATAGTTTATAAGAGGAGGCACATGAATCCAAATAGAAGTCCACAAAATTAAATCCAAAACAAAGAAAAAACCTAACAGCAATTTTTATCAATTCATCATCATTTTTCTTGTAAACCCTTCTCATCAGCAATTCGTCAAACATATGAAAACATAAAGATGCAAAAATTGGAATTATTTACAGTAACAAAATTGAGGGCGGCAATCCATAGTAAAAGAGGCAAAAGAATAAGAAAAAAAGAAAAGGCACTTAATATTTCAATATAAAACATATATTGAAATCAATAGAAAAGTATAAACACCAAATAAGGGATACATAAAGGGGAAGAGTTGACAATTTCTTCTTCTTCTTTGGACTTGGCTTGCTGTTCAACACCATAAAGTTCATAAACAAACAAAATATGGCTTTAATTAATAGTAAACATCAAATATCAAATCAAATTTACGTCTCTCACCATGAAATTTTCTTTACCTTGATACCACGAGGAAGAGATGCTTGGATGGTATTGAGATTAAAGAGGTGTAGACACCACATTTTGTACCCTTACGACTCGGGCCCCCGTTCCTCAATAATGTTCAAACTCTAAGGCCCGAGGCCAATTTAGAGCTCAATCAGATATCAAAGTGACTTAAGAAGTGCTAAAGTAGAAAATATAATTTTTTTAAATGAGCAAAAATCTATTTTTGGAAATAACTAACCGAAGTGGTCCTTAGCCCACCTACATGGGTAGCGGCCTACATACGTGGGCCAAAGCATGTGTACACAGGTACATTCCTACATAAGCAGCTAGGGTCTCAAAAGCATGAAAAATGCAAGTTTTCTGCAATAATGACTGAGGTTTGGAATGAATCCCACATCATTTGGGAGCCATTCCAAACCCCATTTTTTCCACTATGAAAAGGTAGCAACACACCTGATAGCTAAACTACTTGTAGTTTAGTCATGAATAGTAAAAAAAAAAAAAAAAACTCAAGATTGCCCCAGTTAGGCACAAAATCATCAAAGGACTCCCCAATAAGTGGTAAAGGAAGTAGAAGATTCTTCCCCCAATGAAGCTTGTACATCCCAAAACCATTTCCAACAAATCATACAAAATCAAGAACACTATCCCTAGTAAGGAAGTAAAAGATTCTTCTCTAGTGAATCAAGCACATCAAGAACACTATCCTTAATAAGGAAGTAGAAGACTCTTCCTTAATGGTATGGAGGAGGCAAAATATTCTTCCCCGATGGACTCAAGCACATTTAAACAATCCCCAGAAAGGAAGCAGAATATTCTTCCCTAAAGTATCACTGGTGAATCAGGTATACCTAAAGTATCCCCTATGAGAAAGCAGAAGATTCTTTCTCAGTGAGTCCAATACACATAAAAAACAATCCCTAACGAGGAAGCAGAAGATCCTTCCTCAAAGTCCTCAACAAACCATAAAGGAAGAAGAAGATTCTTCCCCAATGGATCACGCATCTACACTACGCCTCAACAAGTCCATTCCTTCTACTTCTCAGCAAGTTTCTCATCCCCAAGCAAGTCATGAAAGGTAAAAAATTTCTCCCATGCACATCTACTCCTCAGCGAGTTTTCACCATTCCTGTGGATCTAACAATCAAGACTACACATGCACAAATCCCCCAGAAGTTGAACATGCAGGCACGGTAAAAAAGGGTAGAGATAGCGATAGAGAAAGAAAGCAAGGTTAACCCGAGGCAAGAGTCTCACCAGAAAAGGTAGAGAAAGAAGTGAAGAAGACAAGAGGAACAAGTCACCTGGATAAGTTCAAGGCAAGAGCCCCAGATGGACACCACAAAGACTATATCCTTTTGTTGTTTGTTGGGTTAACTCATAAGAGCAACCTTATTTGTTTTTTCTTTTTTCTTTTTTAATGACTGTAGGATAGAGAGTCACTCGCCATTTGTTTGCAAGTGGCCAAACAAGTCTTGGGATAGTAAACCTATCATTGCTCGTTTTTCGAGCAATAAATGTGGGACTTTGAACATATGAATCCCATTCAACTCTTTGAAGTTACACCCCGCCCCATGTATGCGTTATGTGTGTTGTGTGCATGGGTTGGGCCTGAGCTGTATGTTGAAATTTGCCGCAATGATTGTTGCATCATCCCAATCCACTGGTGATTCCTTTGGCTTAATCCAGCCAACTCAACGGCTTGCCATACCTATTCACCTAGAGCCTACAAAAACACTTTCATACGAACTTTCCAGTACGCATAATTAGTTCCATCAAATAAAGAAGGTATAAATAAAGATTTTCCTCTATCCATGACAATAGGGGTCAATGTATCACACTCAGGAAATTAATCCAATTAGAGTGAACCCGCTCTGATACCACTTGTAGGGAAATTTAGACCTCAGTTGTAGAATTAACAAGTTTTAAACCCAAATTGTTAATTAGATTTATTATGAATAAACTTGTTAAAACAAACAAACATCAATATCATGTCAAAATCATGCAGCAGAAAAATAAATAAGACAAGATATGATGATCCAAGAAAACCAATGAAACCAACCAGTTTTACAGTGAAAAACCTAGGGGGAAACCTTCCCGAAAAGCAATCCACTATAGTAAAGAGAAGTTTCAGATCTAATACAAAATCTTTGTCCCTAAACTCTACAATTCTCATAAATTAACTCACAGCAGAAACCTTCTACCGCTTCAAAACCTCTGAACTCTTCAATATATGAACACCACCCTTTGATGTTGCATGGATCTCAGTATGTGACTAACTCCTTTGCACGAATCCCAGTACATGACTCACTCACCAACTTAAATAAGAATGTTGGCTGCAAAGTTCTTCACTTCATCAATAATGAAGATCAAGAAGCACTTAGTTACAAAACTCTAAGGCGTAAAAGACGCAGTAGCTTCTTTTAGAGAGAATAAGGCATCGGTCACCTTTTTCATATGTTCTCCTTGTATTCTCTCATGTGACGGCCTCTAAAATAAGCCTTATATAGATCTAAGGTTGTGAGGAAAGAAACCTTACACAAATAAAAAAGCCTAGCCCAAAAATCATATTTGAAAATTTTGATTTCCCGTAACCTCGATAGATAGCAGGTGTCGAGATTTAATGAGGCTTGACAGATACAGTTATAAATGAGATGTCGAGAAGGTATCGAGGAGACAGAAACTTTCTCGATCGATCCACCAGGTGTCTAGAAGGTGTCGAGATTGCGATAAGGAAAAAGCTTAAGAAGCTCGATAGATAGCCAGTTGTTGAGAGGTGTCGAGCAGCTGTTAAGATATCTGTCCACAAGTGTCAAGCTATTTGTCCAGCTTTAATGAACACCTTTTCTTCACTTGTTTCTTGGTCCAATTTTCATGGCTTTAATACTAGACTTGAACAACATGTTCCTTGAAGTATTAAACACATATTAGATTTACCTAAATACAAGTAAAGTGTATTTTGTCAAAGGATTAGCCAACTACATAAATATTGACTTATGTTCTTAACAAATGAACCACATATGTCCTAACAATCTCCCCCTTTGGCAATCCATGACAAAACCATAACAAACAAATGAACATATGAGAAAAGTCATAAATCACTCTGTTAGGTTCTAAAGATTTAGGAATTTATGTATTTAGAACTCTAATGTGTATTGTTGGCAAACCATGATCAAACAGGTTGTTAGTCTTGTTTAGGCTTGCTCAAAGTTGGGTCTTTTATGTAAAGTTGAAATCAAGAGGCTGCAGATGCATTGTGCATTTCGACCTGGCTCGATCGATTGAGTCTCGGACATAATGTTTTTTCTGCAGAATTTCCAACTCAACCTAAGCCCATTAAAGATTAGGGTTTCAAATCTACTTCTCCCACTATATAAAGGAAACCCTAAGCCACGTTTTTGAGACTTTTGAGGAGAGAGATTAGAGTGCCTTTTGTGCCTCCTTTTATTTTTAGGGTTTTATACCTAAATCTCTCTAAGTCTTTGTTGCTCATATTTGCAGTTTATGTGAATCTCTTGTGAGATCTAGAGGAGTTTTGCTTCACATAAACTTAGGGTTTTCAAGGTAGAGATATTATCTACATCTTGATGATCAACAAGGTTGCTGCTATTGGAGCTTAAAGAAAAACAAGCGAGGGTGCTTGTATCTTGATTGGAGAATCCAAGAAAGAAGGAGTCCGTGGATTCGGAGCTTGCACGTGGTCGTGTCAGTAAGTTCTACTTGTGGGTAACATTAGGAAGTCAAGCGGGAAGCTTGTAAGTCCTTTTGTATGAACTTCGATTCTTTCAAGATAATGGATTCAGGTTTACCTTGAGTATAGCTAGGTCAAATCCTCCCTAGGTTTTTACCGTGTGGTTTCCTAGGTGATCATATCATTGTGTCTTTTATATTTCCGCTGCTTTATACTTTTGATATGATTGTATGTTTGTGATAACCTAGGATTGCTTAAATTGACTAAGTTAATCACTTGGCTAATTAACTAAGTTAATCTAACTGTGTTTTAAGGGGTCTAAATTTCTAACACACTCAACTCATACTCACTTGTTGAATACAATAAAATCTATCCTAACACAAACCCTTGAAAAATTTTGAAAGAAAATAGTTTATGGTAAGTAGACTTTGACAACCTGTATTTCTAAAATACTTTAAACAAAACTCATCAAGGCATCTTGTGTGAAACAGAAATAATAGATTGCATACAATAATAAGAAACATGTGTATAAAGATAGAAAAGAAATAACATATGTAGAGACAGGTGAAAGAAACATACATCAGCATATAAAGAAGATAAGCACAATGTATGTAACAATGGTCACAAGACCCAATGTACAAGAAAAAGGAAGTAAGCTCTCCCCCTAACAAGATGAAACACATCTCCCCCTTACAAAGGAATATATTTCTCTCCCTAACATGTAAAATCTCCAAAAGAAATCACATACCACAATTTCTCCCCCTTTTTGTCATGATTGATAAAGGGTACAAGAACCTAGAAAGTTTCACCCGAGAAACATAAAGATAATCAAAGGGGCACAAAGAATCCATATAAATACATAAAAGAAATGAAATAAGATGCTATGAATGACAAGATAATAGAAGGATGCAAAACATGTGAAAAACAAATCTCTCAGCAAGAAAAATGTCAAGCACAAAGATCCCAAAACACACACACACACACATACTAAACAAGTCTAACCAATTTTATATTTCAAAAATAAGTCAAGACAGTTTAGTGAGTATACATTAGCACATGTAAAACTTTTGTGATGGCCAAATCACATTGTACATGCACATGTATCAAGAGTAGCAAAGAATATTGCGTGTTGTGTGTGAAAAATATCGTAAAATTGCATATGTGTATACATGTTATGACGATCCAAGATATGAGAAAATAACTTTAACTCACACACAATCATAACTGTTTGATGGAGACTATTACCTTCGAGGTACATCCTATAATTCCCATATCTCCTAGAATACACGCTTTCAACTATATTTAAAGCATTTTTTTTTATCTTTTTGCTTTTTATTTTTCTTTGCATATTTTCTTTTATTTTAGCATATCATGCATGGGCATAAAAAGAGAAAAAAGAAATACCCAAGATGTTAAGCATTTGACACTGCACTTTTGCTATGCTGTAGCATACGGGTGTCTTTGACACTACATTTTTGCTATGCCGAAGCATACAAGTGTCATTTTATGATTGGCAAGCAATAGTGGTGAGATAATTATTTATATCTTTCTCTTAAGATTTTCTAGTCCTACCTGCCAAAAAGAGTGATACGAGTGTTAAGAGATAACTTAATCTTACTCATCACAAATAAGAGCCACAAAGCTCACTTGCTTAGTTGTACATAGAGATGCTTATCTAAGCTACAAAAAATACAAAGTTTAGAAATTTTGTTTCAATGGCCATCCAAGGTACACAAGTACCAAAGTACACAAACACACACTATTTTTCTGATTTTTTTTTTTAAATTTTGAAAACAAAACAAAATAAAAACTAAACAACCAAACAAAAACAGACAATCAACATGAAAGCATAAAAGAAAGATGGATGCATATGCATGAAAATATGATAGAATGGTGCAGATGCATGAAAGCATGATTCCAAAAACAAAAATGAAATCAAGCAAATAGATTCCTACTTTAGATAGAAATGATTAAAGTAGAGAACAAACAGAAAAGACAATTAAGTCTTAGGCTCCTTTCTCACCCACACGGCACGAGTTTTTGGTCGTGAAAATGAAAAGGCATGTGTCTTAATATATCTGCTAAAGGACATAGAAGAATTAAAATTCTCCTAAAATTGAGTTAAAAACCTCAAAACTTTTAATAACTCTCCAAACAAAGATGTAGGTCCTTGAGAGGAAACCTGTGACCGTTTGGACAATTGCTTTAAGCTTATGAGGATACAATTTAAAGCAATTAGGACAAATGTGTCCAAAAACACCATAATGGTGACAAATATGAGGTCTAACAAAGGATTTAGAATTAGCCAAAACAGTTTTGGATTTCATACTTTTGTCACCTTTCTTAGATTGTGGCACAAAAACAGTCCTTGATCCAGAAGCCGTGGAAGAGGAGAGGCTGGAGGAAACAACATATCCTAAGCTAGTCTTATCAAAACTAGACTTTTGAGCACTCAATATCTCATCAAGCTTTGCACTAGACATCCTCTCTATTTGAGTTCTAGCTTGACTAAGCTCAACCTCAAGATTCTTGACCTTCTCTTCTAATGAGGTGTTCTCCACAACAAGAGTCTCAACTAACCTTGTAGTCTCATCCAGTTTGACTAACAGATAAGATTTTTCAGTTTTTACCTCATTAAGCTCTTTTCTACCAAGATGAGAAGTCTTCTTAGATTTTATAAATTCAGTGCATAGCTTATCATAGGCTTCTTGAATGGTCATCTTCTTGGGTACTTCATCATCAGAAGAATCCTCACTGTCACTAGCACTCTCTACAATCACCTTATCGGTTGAGACAGCAAAAGCCATAATGTGACAACATTCATCCACATACTCATCAAAAGAGTCATCCTCAGTGTTACTCCAAGTAGCAACCAATCTTTTATCTTTAACTCTTTGGTCTTTTCCTTCATGAGGTAGTTTGGACACTCTATCATCATATGACTAAAACTTTTGCACTCATGGCATTTGATGAGGGGTTTCTCATTCTTGCCATTCCTAGAGGATTTAGGTTTCCTAGGAGGTTTACCCTTATCCTTTTTCCTAAACTGAAGAAGTTTGATAATCTCATCAATTATAAAGGTTAGATCCTCATCCTCATCTTCACTTTCATCTATATCTTCAAAGTCCTCAATCTCTTCCTCTATACCCTTGAGAGCCAAGTTTTTACTATTTCCACCTTTTCCCATTGAGCCTAATCCCATCTCATAGGTTTGAAGGTTCTCTACAAGCTCAGTCAAAGGAATTTGATCAATGTCTTTTACTTCTTCAATGGCAGTGATCTTGGCATGGAATCTTTTAGGTAAAGACCTAAGGATTTTCCTAACAATTTTGGATTCTGCAATACACTCTCCAGGGTTGAAGGCAAAATTCACAACATCCTTGAGTTTAGCATAGAACTCATTAAAGGTCTCATCCTCCTCCATCCTTATTTCTTCAAAACTAAAAGTGAGTTATTAAAGTTTTATAGTCTTTACTGCCTTGGTACCTTCATAGGTAGTCTCAAGAATGGTTCATGCTTCCTTGACAACTTTTGTGGATGATATTTTTTTGAATTCCTCATTGGTCACCCTACAAAACAAAGCATTCAAGGCTCTACTGTTGAAATTTTCCGCAATGATTGTTGCATCATCCCAATCCACTAGTGATTCCTTTGGCTTAATCTAGCCAACTTCAACGGCTTGCCATACCTGTTCACCTAGAGCCTATAAAAACACTTTCATACGAACTTTCCAGTACGCATAATTAGTTCCATCAAATAAAGGAGGTATAAATAAAGATTTTCCTCTATCCATGACAACAGGGGTTAATAGATCACACTTAGGAAATTAATCTAATCAGAGTGAATCCGCTCTGATACCATTTGTTGAAAAATTTAGACCCCGGTTGATAGAATTAACAAGTTTTAAACCTAAATTGTTAATTAGATTTATTATGAATAAAACTTGTTAAAACAAACAAACATCAATATCATGTCAAAATCATGCAGTGGAAAAATAAATAAGACAAGATATAATGACCCAAGAAAACCAATGAAACCAACCAATTTCATCGTAAAAAACCTAGGAGGAAACCTTCCCGAAAAGTAATCCACTATAATAAAGAAAAGTTTCAGATCTAGTACAAACCCTTTGTCCCTAAACTCTACAATCCCCGTAGATGAACTCACAGCAGAAATCTTCTACCACTTTAGAACTTCTGAACTCTTCAATATATGAATGCCACCCTTTGATGTTGCACGGATCCCAGTACGTGACTAACTCTTTTGCACGAATCCCAGTATGTGACTCACTCGCCAACTTAAAGAAGAATGTTGACTGCAAAGTTCTTCACTTTATCAATAATGAAGATCAAGAAGTACTTGGTTACAAAACCCTAAGGCGTAAAAGACGCAGTAGCTTCTTTTAGAGAGAATAAGGCACCAGTCACCTTTTGCATATGTTCTCCTTGTATTCTCTCATGTGATGGCCTCTAAAATAAGCCTTATATAGGTCTAAAGTTGTGAGAAAAGAAATCTTACACAAATACAAAAGCCTAGCCCAAAATCAAATCTAAAAATTCTGATTTCCCGTAACCACGATAGATAGCAGGTGTCGAGAAGGTGTCGAGCAGGTATCGAGGTTTAATAAGACTCTACAGATACAGCTATCGAGGAGGTGTCAAGAAGGTGTCGAGGAGACAAAAACTTTCTCGATTGATCCATCGGGTGTCTAGGAGGTGTCAAGATTGCAATAAGGAAAAAGCTTAAGAAACTCGATAGATAGCCAACTGTCGAGAGGTGTTGAGCAGCTGTCGAGATATCTGTCCACAGGTGTCGAGTTATTTGGTTAATGAACACATTTTCTTCACTTATTTCTTGGTCCAATCTTCATAACTTTAATACTAGACTTGAACAACATGTTCCTTGAAGTATTAAACATTTATTAGATCTACCTAAATACAAGTAAAGTGCGTTTTGTCAAGAGATTAGTCAACTACATAAATATTGACATATGTTCTTAACAATTGAACCACATATGTCCTAACAATAGTTGACATTTGGAATGACTCTCACATTATCTGGGAGTCGTTCCAAGTCCCATTTTGTCTACTATAAAAAGCCTTACATGGTACATTTTCAAAACACACAAAAGTCCCATAGAAAAACCTAAGATTCACTAAAAAATAATAAATCAAAAAGGAGTTTTTTTTTACAAACCTGAAGTTAATTTTATTTGATTGAGACCTTTTCTAGCCCCAATCCTTTTAGTTTAACATTGCTAATCGCTTGTTTAATGACTTGTGATAGATTTGACTGAAGGGAATGGTCAAAATCTAAGCTTAGGAACTCCTTTTTGAGGTATCAAGTTTCAACTTTTCTTTCCTCATTTTTGTCTTTCTTTTGTTATTTAATCTATTTTCCTTGCTTTGTTTGTGTTATAACTAGTTTGTTTAGAGTAGGCTTATGTTTATCTTACATGTTATATGCATGTTAGGTTGTTAGAATTAGGGTTTTCTTTTATGCTCTATTTTTCTATTTCGTATTTCTGGGTTAGGGTTTTGAGTAAGTCCTATGCAAAAATACCATAAGCATGCGTACGCAGGTTAAATCTTGCGTACACAGGCCTTCGACTGCGTACGCAGGTACTTGCCCAGACACCCTAATTTAGATTTCTTATGCTGTTTGGTTTGTTTGCTTCACATGTTTTGTCTCTATTTAAACCCTTTTCTTATGTTTATATATACTTGAGTCTCTGTCTTGCATGCTTGCTCATATTTAATATGTTTAGATTAGGGTTTTATGTTTATGTCTTGATTAAACATCATGATCATTCATCCACATGTCCATGCACAATTCCATAGGTGATAAGATGCTGCAAGGTAGGTAATGTAGGTCATTCATTCACATGTACATGCATGTTGTTTTGTTTAATCCTCCCCTGATATATGTGTATGAAGTTGATGCCTTGTTTTGATTTATGATATGGTTTGCTTTGCTACCATGTTTGGGTTGTTGCATTGCCTTGAGATGTATGATGGAGTTTCACATGCTAGGGTTTCTCATATGTGTTTGGCTCTTTATTGCTTTATGGATAGATATGTGTTTTGAGATGAATGATGCCATATTGTATGTTAGATGCATGCTAGCGTGTGTGTGAGCTAGGATACAAAGTGTTGAACATGTTTTTAATAAAGTTAAGACATAAGACACAACGATAAGAGGCCAACTTTAGGGTTGGGCAATCTTGGGTACCTAACACCCTCCCAAGAGCGTACCTAAACTTCGAATCCATACTTTGGAGTAAGATCAAAAGTCCTTCCTTGAAAGGACGCTATATATATGATTTCTAGACTATTGCAAAAACTAAGTGGCAACTCCAAAAAGACCCCTTGTGTCCACAAAATGCCCTGCTTCAAAGGTTGCATTAGGATTTTTGGATTGCTTCCAGCTTCCTTGACGACACTGGTGGTGGCTATGAAGGGATTTCAGTTTTGGAAGGGGGGGGGGGGTATTTGGTTTTGATTTTGGGGAAGGAGAGGGTTTTGATTTTGGGGGAAGGAGATGGTCCCATGAGAGGATTTGAAAAGAGAGGGGAAGCATCAGGTTTTGTTTAGTTTTTACTTTTTTTTAGAAGAAAAATCAGGTTTAAATTTTTTTTTTTTTTTGGTTAGAAATAGTTCTTTTCTTTTTCTTTTTCTTTTTCTTTTAAATAAAGCTGGTGTGTAAAAATGTGAGAGCTGTAAAATAAAAATAAAAAATCAAATATTGGTCAGAGGCTTCAATTTTATAATAATAATAATAGGGTGACATTTTTTTTAGTAGATTATAAGGTGACATCCTAAATGTGAGGGCTGCACTTCATTTTTTTTTTTTTCCCTTCTATGTAGAAAGACTAAAATGACACCCACATGCCAACTTCTCTAAATTTAATTACTAAAAAAATTAAACTAAAAAATATGTTAGATTTTTTTTTTTTTGGGTAGGGGGTTTAAAAAATACGGGTTATTTGAAGTTGACCAAATCCATGAAAGCCTAAGTAATTAAGGGTCATAGAAATAACAATCCATTTTAGTCTAATACTACTTCCGTACCAATTTATTTTTCATGTTTGAAAAATCAAATTTTTTAAGGAAATATTATTTATTATTTTGTCTGCCTTATAAAAATGTATAAGTTTACAAAACTACACTTAAATAAATTTATCAGCTTTTTAAAAAAGATTTATTCTTAATGAGAAAACTAAAAAGGTGCCTCAATTAAATTGAATTTTTTAAATATTAGATAGTTTTCTTTTCAAATAGTTTTGAAAATAAAATAGAGGTATAATAAGAATTAAGAACATTAGTAAACTGATAATTTTTATTTTTAGAAACAGGACAATATTTTGAGACATCTCAAAATAGAATAGAAGATAAACAAATTGAGACGGAGGTAATAATTTTTTGACCCGAAGCCAATGTAGGGTCTGTTTGGGATCTGTTTATTTTGCTAAAGTTAAAATTTTTTTGCTAAAAGTATTATAGATAAAAGTAAAAGTTAACTGAAATAGTATTATGTGACCCATGAATAGTACTAAAAGGTGCAGTGAGATCCATGAGTAGTAACAAAAATAAGCTGAATAGTCAAATAAGTTGGCAAAATTAAACAAGTTAAATATATAAGTAATTCTAACCTACGGACCCAATCCGCTTGGTAGGTTTACTATATTGTACGCATAGAAATTGCTAAATGAGTACTGATCCTTGTCCTCATGCCACCATGTCCTTACTGTGTTTGCAAAAGAATGACATCTCCTAGTCAAATTGTATGTCATCAAGACCCTCATAAATCTCCTGGAGTGAAGGTTTTCCGTTTTCGTTTTCTGGAGAGATCCTGGATCCCTATTTTACTATATATATATATAGATAACCTCACCCAAGTTCTCATTTGGACCCATATATTGTCCTATCTAGCCAGGGCTTAGCTACAAGCCTAATATAATAGTAATTGTACATCAAAGTTGATCTACTTTGACTTTCTATTTTTTATGTTAAATATAAAAAAATAGAAAATTTCAACAATTATTGGTGAGAGGGGCACCTGAAAAAAAGTAACGACTAGAAATTTTTGCATAATCGAAGTTGCATCATTTTCTCTCTGCAACAAAAGACATAAGAAAATACACAAGGTTCCTGAATCTCCTGATGTTGCCAGAACTGCTAGCTAGACAATTCTCAGGCACAACAATACGGCAGACTCGATTGACAAAGGGACCTACAGCCACTACTGCTACAAGCCTACAACTATCCTCTTCTTTCTCATTCTCATCACCCTCACCTTTATTTCTGCCATTCGTCTTCACACTGTAAGTCTCAGTATACTTCGTAGCCCATAATTATTTAGTACCATATATACATATATTTGTTCTTTGCTTTAATATTCCCATACTTTCTTTTCTTGGGTCATTAATTTTTTGTCAAAATTAACTTGTATAGCTAATAGTTTGAGCTTTAGCAAAGAGAATTAAAAGTGTATCATCTTTTTGCTTTTTTTAATCTTGCAGTCTAAAGTTTCTGCTTATATTTCAACAAACTTTACTATAACAATCTCTGAAAAGCATCAAACACCCAGCAAAAGAATTGAATTCCCGTTGAACTGTTCCATTGGAAACCAAACACAAACCTGTCCAACAAACTACCCTAAAACTTTCAACCCCATCAATGATCTCGACCCATCACCAAGACCCGAATGCCCAGAATATTTCCGGTGGATCCACGAGGATCTACGGCCATGGAAAGCCACAGGAATCACAAGGGATATGGTTGAGAAAGCCAAGGGGAGCGCACATTTTCGGCTAGTGATAGTTAAGGGCGAGGCCTATGTTGAGAAGTACAAGAAATCAATACAGACAAGGGACGTGTTTACTATATGGGGTATTTTGCAGCTTCTAAGATTGTACCCTGGTAGAATTCCGGACTTGGAGCTCATGTTTGACTGTAATGACCAGCCGGTCATCCGATCAGACGGCTACAACATGACGCTGGCTCCGCCGCCGTTGTTTCGGTATTGTGGTGACAGGTGGACGATGGATATTGTCTTCCCTGATTGGTCCTTCTGGGGTTGGTAAGTTTGATAATGGTTTTTCTCTTCTTAATTCCTAGCTTGGTTAACTTCTAAAACGTTTTCAAAGCTCACGTTATTTCACGTCAGCCTTATAAAATATGGTATTTTTAAATTTTATTTTTAGAGTTACATGTAATATTGTTAAATTATACAGTACTAGTATAAATTAATTAGAACTTACCCTCTCTTTTTTATTTATCTAAACAAATATTAAATACATTAGAAAACAAAATCTTTTCTACGAAATATCTAATTTGATTTTTTAATACTTATTAGATAAACATGAGTCATATTTAAATATCTTTTACTGAATTTTTCATATATTGTTAACAACATATATTTATGATCAACAGCACTCCTTTATCAACATGAGTCCAAATCTTCTGTCTAACTTTTTTTGCTCCACTCCATACTCCACTAATAAATATTTTCTACATGTTCACTTAATTTATTAAATATTACCATTAATTAATAATGGTAGTATTAATAAGTCAATAATTGTAGTATTTAATTAATTAGGTAAACATGTGACAAGTTTTTATTTGTAGAATATAGAGTAGAGCACGAAAAGTGGGACAGAAAATTTGGACTCTATTAGCATAATTAGGATTCTAATTTTTCATCCCTATTATTATTATAACATCGAATTATCAACAAAAACAAAAATCAAATTAATAAATAAAAAATAAAAACCTAGTTTTCATGTTTTTTTTTTTTTTTGATAAGTAGTTTTCATGTTTTGTTGCAAGAATGGTAGGTAAGAAGTTCCATTCAGGCTAGACTAGACTATTCTTAGCTGAATTTACAATTTAGCCTAATGTTTGTGAGTCCTACTTGAGAAGCTGACCAATATGAAAGCTGGATACTTAACGTGGGTTGCCACTAAAATAACATATGACCTATACCACATGAGACCTAAACCAGTTTAAGCCTGAACAGTAACAGAGTGGGGCTCTTCTCATTTATTTCAAGGAATCAAATTTGCCCAACTACCTAGTTTTTTTTTTATTATTATTATTATTATTATTATTATTATTATTATTGACAGTTTGACAGTCTTTCCGCTTTGTTTCACGCAAATAAAAAAGGTTTTTTAAGGTAGTCATATGATTACTATTACAAAGTTATTAAATTAATTACTCAAATAATGGATTCTAACTTCTTTGAAATACTAAAAAAGGTTTGTAGTATATAATACATAGTACAATAGTGGTTATAGTTATTATATTAGTAGCACCTCCATGGGCTACATGAAGATACTAAGTCCGAAGCTTGTTTATTTATTTGATCGGATCACCAAATTGACACACTCACATATATATATATGTGTGTGTGTGTTACTAATATAATAACTATAACCACTATTGTACTATGTATTATATACTACATACCTTTTTTAGTATTTCAAAGAAGTTAGAATATATATATGTGTGTATGTGTTTTTCCAAGGCTTAGATCATTAAATAAAAAAATTACAATTCCCGTTTGACTGAATCAACAATTCTTTAACAATGTAAATACAAATGGTCATACATATTCCTCTTTGGAATTCCTTTAATAGGAACTTTCATGATTAGGACCACCCACTCCCAAAAAAAAAAAAAAAAAAAAAAAAAAAAACCCTCTATTTTGTGCCTCTAAGCAAGGAAATCGTTCTTGCCCACTAAAGTGCTACATGGTTTATATAGGTCTGAGATAAATATAAAGCCATGGGAAAGCCTGCTAAAAGAACTTAAAGAAGGTAACAAGAGGACCAAGTGGATCAAAAGGGAACCATATGCTTACTGGAAGGGAAACCCTGCTGTAGCTGAAACCAGAAGAGACCTCCTCAAATGCAATGTCTCTGACAAACAAGACTGGAATGCTCGCTTATATGCACAGGTAATTATGAATTCTGTGATTTTAGGACTAATATCACATGGTACATGCTATTAATTTGGATCATTCGATCAGAGAAATTTCTTATACTTTTTTCTTAGATAACTTCAACATGCACGAGTGTTAAAAATCAAAGGCCCCTATGCCATTCTATTTATTTGGCTATATGGACCTCTTAGGCAAAATTTTGTTACAATTAATATATGCATTACAAAATGGGTATAATTTGCAGGACTGGATCCTTGAGTTTCAGCAAGGATATAAGAAATCAGACCTAGCAAGCCAATGCACACACAGGTAATTAAATAACTCGTCCTGCCCATCAAACAAGAAATTACTATATATGTTATGAATTCACTTGTTTTGGAATCTAGCTAATCTTAGACACTTTCCTTTTTATTTGTTTATGATTCACATAGATACAAGATCTATATTGAAGGATGGTCCTGGTCTGTGAGTGAAAAATACATTCTAGCCTGTGATTCTGTCACACTGCTTGTAAAACCAATTTACTATGATTTCTTCACTAGAGGTCTAAAACCTGTGCATCACTACTGGCCTATAAGGGATGACGACAAGTGCAAATCCATTAAATTTGCTGTAGATTGGGGAAACAATCACAAACAAAAAGTGAGTCACTATAACTTGATTTTTCTTTTTCGCTTTAATTTATGTTTGGATCAGTGTTTTGCTAAAATCTTATACTTCTTATATGTTGAAAGTTAGCAAAAATGCAATTCTCCTAAAAAAAATGAAATATTAAAAAATTGTACCTAAATAAATAAGCTAATAAGCAAACTAAAATAATAAATAAATCATCCAACTACACTCTTATACAATTCGTTGTTTATCAAATTTATAAGATCCCATTGACTTTGTAGGCACAAGCAATTGGAAAAGCAGCAAGTGACTTCATTCAAGAAGAGCTGAAGATGGACTATGTGTATGACTATATGTTTCATCTATTAAATGAATATGGTAGGCTCTTGAAACTTGAGCCCAAAATTCCTGAAGGAGCTATGGAGCTGTGCTCGGAGACTATGGCCTGTAGTGCAAATGGATTAGAGAAGAAGTTCATGATGGAATCCTTAGTGAAGGGGCCTTCTGTGACAAGCCCATGCACCATGCCTCCTCCTTATGAACCTCGAGTTCTTGGAAATCTTCATAGGAGGAATATGAATATAATTAGGCAAGTGGAGAAGTGGGAAAATAAATAGAAGAAAAATATCACTTCTCCTAGAGGTAAATATAGAGTCTTTTTTACTTCGACACAAATTGATGTAAAGACGTTGTGACACACATGCTCTCTTGAGCCATAATAAGAACTCCACTCACATTTAATTTTATATTAGTACTATTGGTCTATAAAGTTCAAAAAAATAAGTGTTTTTAGCTTTTGAAATTTCAAGTGATCACTGTCAGTTTTTGAAGTTTTAAAAATGAGTACTATATATATCTAAAGTTAAAATAATATAAAAAAAATAATAAAAAAAAAAAAAAAAAGCATTATCATTATGTTATACACATGCCAGAAAAAAAGTAATAAATTTTGAAGGTGATTAATAAAGGTCAATTTAAACTTTAAAGACAAAAAGTGCTATTTTTTAAAATTTAGTAACCAATATAACTCATAGATAACCTTTAATTGCAATTGTGTATTTTTTACCTAATTTAAAAAAAAAAATAAGAGGAATACTAATTTTAATTTTTGATAATGTATATATAACAAAATGCAAAGAGAAAATATGTATATAAAGGAAAAAGGAGATGTCACCCAATCTACTCAGTGCAAATCAAGATGAGTAAAAGTGGACACAACTTTTATTATATAATAATAATATAAAATTACAATATGATGTGATATGAATTTTTTTTTTTTTTTTTTTTTGAGCTTTTTGCCAGGGCCTTTCTTGATTTAGGTTTAGGCGTATGAGGAGGCCCAACAGAGTTGCATGTTGAACGAAGCCCAGTGAACTGTTAAGAAAGTGTAGCATTTAGATATACACGTCAAGTAAAACGAAAGCCTAGTTTATACAGATAAACCAACTTTGGGCCTTTAGCTTGCCCTAAAATTCAAGAATGGACCAGAAGAATTTTTGTTCTGAAAAATGTTACGTTTATAATATTTTTACAATAAATTATAAGTTTTTTTTTTTTTGATTAAGAATATTAAGTATTTTTAGCACGCACACATGGAGATGGGAGAAGGTCTTAAAAAAATTGACGATGGTGTATATTCAAAAATGTCTAACTTTTGGAGAATGTCATAAGCAGTAAATTATTATTGATTTTAACTTGAATTGGCAATTTAAAATACTTTTTTGCTCAACCGTAACAACTAAGAACAACCCACTACTTAATCTTTATTATAAAAATATTATGAATATAGCATTTCTCTTTTGTTTTTTCCCATAAATATTCAATATTCAAGTATTCATTCAAATTCAATTCAACATTAACTCCTAATGAGAGTCAAATTTAACTTAAACTCTTATCACATTGTAATCATTACTAATCTCCTTTTAAGATAAGAATTGTTAGAGATATCCAAAACTAATAGTTAAGGCCCAAGTTCAATTTTAGAGTCTATTTGGAATCCGCTTACTTTACTGAAAGTACTACAGAAAAAGTAAAAGTTAACTGAAATAGTACAGTGAGACCCATGAATAGTACCAAAAAGTGCAATTGGACCTATGAATAGTAGCAAAAATAAGCTGAATAGTCAAATAAACTAGCTTTTTAATTTGGAACCAAATGCACACTTACTTGAATCTTTGCTTGTATACCAAGTAGGATTGGCTAGGGCCTTGACTATCGAGCTTGAATATTTCTAACAAGAATCAAGATTTACATCTCTCTCACTAGTTCTAACAATTTATTAAAAAAAAAAAAAATATTCCAAGAAATGGGAGGGTCACATTGACCAACTATGGTTTAAGACATGGTTTATATATATATATATATATATATATATATAACCATGATTTGTCATAACACCTTATTTAAGAAAGGAATTTTAAAGATAAAGCTGCAGTTGATTTCTTATTTAGGAGTCCTCTTTACAATGGGCTTCCTCCTTCCTAGAAATGAGAGAAAATGAGAACAATATTCATGATTGTATGCCACGAAAGTATATATCATTTTTGTATACTACTGTGCGCACCGTAAGCGAGACCACTGAGCCGGGACTTACTTGGGCCAACAACTTATTTGTATAGTGGGCTTTGATTTCCTACACTGGGTCGTTCTCAGCACTGAGAATCAATGAGATCACTTTTCTCTTTTCCACTACTTGAATCACTCTTCTCTTTATCCTCTCTCTCTCTCTCTCTCTCTCTCTTCATGAACTTTCAACAACCCCTTTACGTTCCTGTGTTCCTCATATTTATAGCTTGAATTTAGTGGAGAGGCTATGATTATCTTTAGGTTTAGTGCAACAAGCGGTCCAGTGTTATCAATCATAAGTGGGAGGTTAGATGGGAGTGGGATATAGTGAAAATGGCCTTGGAACTTGATTCCCACTCCAGAAAGCATGCCTGGCAGCGGTGCTTCTGGGTGCTTCCGAGTATGCAAATGACAATATGCTTGGACGTTATTCCTGTTTCATTGCTCGATAAAGTCCCCTAAGTAAGGATCAAGTGAAAACACATGAGCATGCCATTCAAGTGGGCCTAGACCGAGACCATGGGCAGCTTTGTTGCGATGGAACTTTAGGCTCAATTGTACTTTGGGCCCCACGGAACTGTACCTTACCCCCTTAATTCGTGCCCAACTAATCTAGCAGCCCTTGAGCCCAGCTTCTAATGAGAGAGTTAGCAACCATGGGCCCATTTGCGTAGTTTGGGCCTGCTGTCCAGATGTTCCTAGGGGAGACGCACCATACATTAGGCCTCCCCTTAATTCGTGCACGACGACCAAGGACAAATTAAAGAGACTTAGGCCCAGTTTTTATCCGGCAAAACTGATCTATATGCGTGGGAACTTGAGAGACCAATTAATGCACCCCTAAAAAGGCGCGTTATGCCTAACGGTATGTTCTACTATCATCATTACCTAACCGTCCATGAACCGAGGCGGCATGCGTGCAACAGCTGTGATAGGACTCGTAGCGTTTCCTGCATCTCATTTAATGGGTGGCATTTATTCTCCCTTTTGGCTCCTATAAATCCCCTATTCTGAATCATTTTCCACTTTTTCACTCTACTCCTTCTAAAATTTCTCTTCTACTGTGTATCCATCTGTGCACTATTTGATCAACCCAGAGCCTTTCCCTTCCCTTTAGCCCAAAGTAAGTTCTCTAGTTCCTTACATTACTTCAGTCTCTTTCTTCAAATTTCCTCCTTCACATTTAGAGTTTTTAAGATGGGTTAAGCTTACCTTTTGAATACTAAGGTGTCTTTGGCCACATTTAGGCAGAGGTTCTATATCCCCAATGATATGGAAGTGGTGTATTGCCACGAGAGCGAATTTGCTCACCACAAAGGGGGCAATACTGCTTTCTTCCCCTTAATGTCGATCTAGGAAGGCGGGGTTAGGTTTCCTGTGGACCGCTTCTGCTCAGCACCCTTAGATACTATGGCCTATGCCCCGAGCAACTTCTTCCCAATTTTTACCCAGTGGTTAGTTGCGTTAGTAGGTTAAACTAGGTGTTCGGTTTACAACTAGACCACCACGACATAAGCCACATGTATAGCCTGTGTGGGAATAAAAGTACTAATTACTACTTAAAGACTAGGGATGTGAGGGTACGGCTTATTTCATGGCTGCCCGACTCTAATAGGAATTCTACCAGGAGTTCGTCTGGGTGCGCAGCAACTGGATTGTCGGTGAAATCCCCTATCCTCTCTCGCGGTGTGAAGTGGGTTTATACCGCTCTTTAACTTATTAAAAAAAATTTCTCCCCCTTTTTTTTAATTTTTTAATTTTTTATTATAGCTATTGTAACTGTTCGAATATTAACTTATTGTAGCTCTGTTTGCAGAAGGTAAATTGTCACCCTTGACATTAGAGTTGTACACGTCTGGGATCTAAACTTCATACTTAGGTCTGAAGTTTTTGTACACACCAACGAGCAGCTCCAAGCTTCCTATCTGATACTCGGCTGCACCCCCGTGTACAAGACTTGGTAGTCCTTTAGCCAATCCTTCACAGTTGACAGCTTATTATTATCTTACATTGACGTCCGTCATGCCAACTTTCTCCTTCCTAATCTGACTACCGAGGAAGCCCAAGATCAAGGTCCCAATTATTTAACCACGGAAGATCGTGTCCCAGTTAGAGACGAATTAGCAGAATGTGTTTCTCAGGATTTGCGAGAATTGGCACACGCTCCCGTCGAAGCCCAAGCAGAAGAGGCCCAAGAACAAGAGGCCGAGCAAGTATTAGTTGAAGAAGAAGAAGAAATGGTTACCAGAAAGAAGTTAACTGTCAACCAGTTCCTACCCGGCCCACGGCCTTCAGCTCAGCAGCAGCAAGCTCGTCCAACAAACCGTACTCCTCTTACTCCTTCTCCTTCTAGCCGACAAAAGAAGAAACAGCATGCGGACGATCACCCGGCCAAAACAACCAATGAGGCGCCAGCCAAGACTCTCCCCTACCCCTCTGGAGGGATTGTAATTCAGGAGCCGACAAGTGGCACACAACTTGCAGCTCCCGATGGTGTTGAGGTTGCATCCTCTTCGCAGGTAGTGCCCAACTGGCAGCCAACTTTTATGCTCGGTGGTGCGCCATTGCCGGCCAATGTGAGCATGAACATGTGGGTTCAAAGCGAGGGGGGAAGGGTGGCAGAAAGCTTGGTGAGTGGGTTGCTTCTGCCCAAGGACGTATATTTTTGGTCTAAAGGCTCCAAGGTCTCCATTATTCGGCGATTACAGTGGCATTCCATCGTGGTAAGCTCTCTTACTTCGCTTCTCATTTATCTTGTTTATGATAGCTTCCTCTCTTTCTTCCTCGTACATTTTCGTAACTCAGACTCGATTATGTTAGGCCTCGCAACTTACCCATATACTTAATGAGAGGGCATGCGAGCTTGCTGAAGATGCCGAGAGGGAGAAGGCTTTGAAGGAAGTCGCTACTGACACAGCCCAAGATAAGCTTAAGGAGGCTAAGGTGGCTGAGCAAAAGGTACAATCCACGGAAAGTAACAATTAGCCGAACAAAGGCTAGCCTAGACAGAGGGCAGGTTGGGGATGGCTGAACTAAAATTGGCGATGGCCGAGAGCCTGAACTCGGTTTGTGACAAAGAAATTGCTAAACTTAAGGCTGCCCTGGACGCTTGTGAGACAAAATGGTATAATGAAGGGTTTGCGGATGCGGAGAACTCCGTGGAATCCATCGTAATTCAAGCTCAGGCTTAAGGGTTTGAGGAGGGCTGGTTAGCTGCTCTTCAAGCAGCGGGGATTCCCAGGGACTCGCAGTTGTGGAATCCAGAAATGATCCCCCGCCCCGCTGTTGCTTTCCTGGCCCAAAGTTAGGCTGAGGTTGCCAATGATGAGGATACCCCCAGTATGAGGGCCTTGGTCGAAGCCATTGATACTCATGTTAAAAACCCCGATATGGAGGCCACGAGTAATCTCAATGCCCCAGGCCATACTGAAAACCAAAGGCTAACCACAGAGGATGCCGCGGGACAAATCTCGGAAGACATAGTTGAGCTTCTCTAAACCAACCCAGCCGCTTAATACTTGCAAACTCTATTTTTCTTTTACACTGATCTTTTATTTCTTCGGTATTGCCTAGTCACTGGGTTGTGGTGACTAAACATCTTTTATTTTGTTGTTTCCTTTTACCTACTTTGTCACCGAGTTATGGTGACCGAACAATTTAATTTTGGTTTATGATTGACACTAAGTTTATCCTCCCCGAAGTTATTAGGTTATGGTAACGAGGACAAATATTTTATTATTTGGTTGTCCATCCTTTATTTGTTTTGAAATGTTTTATCATTTGGCTATGAGAACCAAGCATTCCTTAACTTGCTATTTTATTGATGTGATTGTTTTTGCTTGCCCTTGGGGAATTTAGAATAATGTTGTCACCTGCCCGTCAATTAAGATTGAACTAAGGGAAGGTTTCCGTCTTCAGGTTGTTTTCTGACTAAGGTTGGACCAAGGATAGGTTTCTATCAGAATAGTTTTTAAGGTTTCTACCTGCTCGGTGATAGGGATCGAACCGAGGGTCAGGTTTCTAAACTTAGAATAAATTTTTAAGGTTTCCACCTACTCGGCGATAAGGATCGAACCGAGGGTCAGGTTTCTGTCCTTAGAATAAATTCTCAAGGTTTCCACTTGCCCAGTAATAGGGATCAAACCGAGGGCCAGGTTTTTGTCCTTAGAATAAATTTTTAAGGTTTCCACCTGCTCGGTGATAAGGATTGAACCGATGGTCAGGTTTCTGTCCTTAGAGTAACCCTTAAGGTTTACATCTGCTCGGTGATACGGATCGAACTGAGAAGCACTTTTTTGCCCTTTTGATAATTTAAAAGGTTTCCACCTGTTCGATGATGGGGATCGAACTGAGGGTTAGGTTTCTAAACTTAGAATAAATTTTTAAGGTTTCCACCTGTTTGACGATAAAGATCGAACCAAGGGTTAGGTTTTTGTCCTTAGAATAAATTTTTAAGGTTTCCACCTGCTAGGCGATAAGGATCGAACCAAGGGTGAGGTTTCTGTCCTTAGTAAGACTCGTGACTTAAGGTTCTTTCATGCTTGAAAATAGAAGTTAAACAGAGATGCGACAACGAAATGGAAAGAATTTGCCCAGATAAACGCCATCACCTTCATTAGAAAACCTGTACAATATTACATTCATTCACAATTTAAGGTTACGGACGTTCTACGGTCGGGGTAGTGGCCTCTCGTCTAAGTTCTCCAAGTAGTATGCCCCCGCACCCGTGACGGCGATGACCCTGTAAGGCCCTTCCCATGTCCGCCCTAGCTTCCCGGCATTCGTATCTCACATGTTCCCCACGGCTCTTCTCAAAACCAAATCCCCGACAATAAACTCCCTCATTCTTACGTCTTGACTGTATCTCTAGGCTAGCTTTTATTGATACTCTGCGAGCCGTAAAATCACCATTTCACGACATTCTTCCAACTTGTCCAAGCATCCCACCATCGTCTCATTGTTTTGGGCGGGATCAAATCCCGCAATTCGTGCACTGCACAGACTCACCTCGGTACGTATCACAGCTTCCGCCCTGTATGTGAGAGAGAACAGGGTCTCCCCGATGGACCTTCTGGGAGTTGTCCGGTATGCCCACAGGAATTTGGGCAGCTCCTCAATCCAGTTTCCCTTCACACTCTCCAGCCTTTTCTTCAACCCATTTACAATTACTTTATTTACAGCCTCGGCCTGACCATTACTCTGGGGATACGCTAGAGTTGAGTACCTGTTTTTGATGCCAAGATCACCACAGAATTCACGGAAGGCCCGTCTGTCAAATTGTAGCCCATTATCTGATATAAGAGAGTTCGGCACCCCAAACCTTGTGATTATATTCTTCCACATGAATTTCTTTACAGCCATGTCCCGTATATTGGCCAAAGCTTCCGCCTCCACTCATTTGGTAAAATAGTCGACAGCCACCAGAACGAATCTTCGATTACCCATTGCTCGGGGGAATGGGCCGATGATATCCAGCCCCCACTATGCAAAAGGCTAAAGACTGCTAATCGGGTTCAAATGGCCTGCGGGCTGATGGATTAGAGGGGCGTGCTTCTGACAGTGTTCACACTTAAGTGCATACTTGGCGGCATCCTTCTGCATTTGAGGCCACCAAAACCCTTAAGTCATTGCCCGGTGCTCCAATGAACGTCCCCCTGCATGGCTGCCACACACTCCATCATGAAGTTTGGCCAAGAGCTTACCCACCTTCTCTAGGCATAAGCACAAAAGGATGGCCCTCCAAATGACTTTCGATACAAAGTTCGGTCTTCTGATAGCCAATACTGAGGAGCCATTCTACGGATCTTGCTGCCCTTCTTTTCGTTACACGAGAGTCGGTCCTCTGCCAGAAGTCAATGATGGGGTCCATCCAGCACGGCCCAAGGGTTGTGATTGATGTGACATCGATCCCTGCAGTTCTTGAATCACTTAATAACTTGACGCTCAGCTTTGAAACAAGCTCGACTTTAATTAGCCGGGATATCTCTTTGACTACTGATGACGCCAGCGTAGCGAGGGAGTCAGCATGTCTGTTTTGCATTCGAGCCACTTGGAAAACCTTTACTGTTTCGAAGCCGGTTATAGCCTGCTTCACCTATTCTAGGTATGCTTTCATCCGAAGATCTCGAGCTTCAAAAATGCCTTGCACCTGATTAACCACCAGATGCAAATCTTAATACGCCTCTACTTCCCAAGCACCTAAACTTGAAACTATCCTCAGTCCGGTCAGAAAGGCTTCGTATTCTGCCTCGTTGTTGGATGCTTTGAAACCCAACCAAAATAAGTGCTCTAACCATATTCCTTCTAGGGTGATTATGACAACCCCTGCACAGGCCCCCGTGGGGCTCGACACACCGTCCATGAATACCTTCCACAGGCGAACCTCTAGATGGCAAACTATCTCCCCATTCTCCTACGACGAAAACTTGGCGATGAAATCTACAAGGATCTGGCCCTTCACTGAGCTTCGGGGTTTGTACTGTATGTCAAAAGAACCAAGTCGAGTTCCCCATTTTGCTATTCAGCCCGTGAAGTCTGACCTCTTCAATAGTGACTACAAGGGATATTTGGTTAAGACGTATACCGTATGAGCCTGAAAGTAGTGTGACAACTTTCTGGTGGCGTGTATGAGGGCCAACACAAGCTTCTCCAGAGGTAAGTATCTCGTCTCGGCATCAACTAGAGTCTTGTTGATGTAATACACGAGTTGCTGGATTCCTTGGTCCCTCAGTAGCACAGCACTCACGGCGTACTCAAACACTGCCAGGTACATGAATAAATCCTTACCCGGTTTTAGTGCCGTAAGCATGGGTGCCCGTACTAAATAATCCTTCAGATCCATAAAAGCTTTGTCGCATTCTCCATCCCATTGAAATCTAGTCCATTTCTTTAGGAGTTGGTAGAATGGTCGGTAGTGATCTGTGAATTTGGAGATGAACCGATTAAGGGCGGCTAGCATCCTAGTTAACACTTGCACTTCTTTCGGACTGCTCGGTGGCTTCAGTATTTTCACAACTTCAATTTGGTCGAGGTTGACCTCAATTCTCCACCTAGTGATCAAGTACCCCAGGAATTTTCCAGCCCCCATGCCGAATGTGCACTTCTCTGCGTTAAAACGCAACTTGTGCTATCGAAGAACCTCGAAAATCCCCTGAAGGTCCTCCATGTGCCATGCTACCTGCTTGCTCTTCACTACCATGTCGTCAATGTACACTTCAACTGTACGCCCTATCTTGTCTCAGAACATTCTCATCATCATTCGTTGGTATGTGGCCCCGACGTTCTTTAGTCCGAAGGGCATCACCGTGTAATGATAAATGGCTTCTGGGGAAATGAATGCCATTTTCTCTTGATCCTCGGGTGCTAGGGCGATCTGGTGATACCATTAAAAAGCATCTAAAAAGCTCATCCTCGGGTGCCCATACGTGGCATCCACCAACTGATCAATCTTTGGCACGGGAAAAAGGTCTTTTGGGCATGCTCGGTTCAGGTTTGTGAAGTTCACACAAACCCTCCACTTGTCATTCTTCTTCTTCACCACCACGGTATTTGCCAACCAATCTGGAAAGAAAATTTCCCTTATCACCCCAGCAGCCTTTAATATTCGAACTTTCGCTTTCACCGCCTCGCATGCTCCCAGGCCAATCTCCTTAGCCTCTACTTCTTAGGAGTGAACGAGGGGTCGACTCTAAGTCTATGGACGATGAACTCGGGATCCACCTAGGCACTTTATATGGACTCCATGCAAACACATCCACATTCTGTATTAGGAGTAACAACATTTCTACTTTTTCCTTATCCTTCATGTTTTCTCCTATCTAGAAGTACTTGTCTACATCTGGCAATACCTTCACCTTGACCATCTTCTCAGCACAACCGACCCCCTTCTCCTCTTGCGAATTCTGTAATTGCCATAAAGGAATCCCCAATGACAAGCATTTCTACTCGGCCTGCTCCTTCTGGTCGGTTTACTCTTTCTTCCAATTGACTATGGTGACTAAGCATTGTCTGGCCGCCTGCTGGCTTCCTCGTACCACAGTGATACCTTAATCAGTGGGGAACTTGACTTTTACGTGCAAAGTGGACGGGACGGCCCCCATTGCGTGTATCCATGGCCTTCCTAGTATTGTCGTGTATAGAAGCAACTACTATGAACTTTACCACTACCTCCTTGCTTCCCATGTTCACGGGTAAAGAGATCTGCCCCTCGGGAACTACCACTTTACCGTGGGATGATCCCTCAACACTCGGCATTGCTCAATTGTGTGGCCTTTATCCTTCTAGTAAGTGCAGTACAAATTTTGATTCCTCCTAGACAGGTCATCTCCCATCTTGTTCGGCCACCTGAAGTACGATTCGTGCTTAATTTTATCAACAATCCTATGCACTGGCTCCTTAAACGTCAAATTCACCTCCCCTACCTGCACTTTTGGTTCCTGAATCCTCAAATTCCCTCGGATCTTGGGTAGGTAGATGTTCTACTAAGGACGATTTATCACGGGTGCTTTTCCTTTGCTTTGTAGCCGATCGTCTTCCAGCCATTTGTATTCTTCGATGTGCCTTATTAGCTATCTCATATCCTCGGGGTGTTTCTTAGTCAATGATTCCCTTAGTCCAGAGTCCTCGGGCAACCCAATTCTAAAAGTGCTTGTAGCAATCTTTTCGTTCCCTCCGCCGATCTCGTTGTAAAGTTCCCAATACCGGCCAACATAGCTATAAAGGGTTTCCCCCACCCTCATTTTCATGGACAGCAACGCATCTACCAGTTGTGGCACCCAGCTACAAGTTACAAACAGTATCCCGAACTCTTGTATTAACTCGGTGAAGTTGTGAATGGAGCCCTTTCGTAACCCATTAAACCATCTCAGAACGGTAGGGCCAAGACTCGAGGGAAAAACCTTACACATCAGTGCGTCATTATAGGTATGTAGGGACATCATCTAGATATAGTGACTAACGTGCTCTACTGGGGTTAGTTTTCCTATCGTAAGAGTTGAACGGGGGTCACATGAACCTGTCCGGCATTGGGGCCTACTCGATGCCAGCCGAAAACGGTGACCTTGCGGCTCTTCGTAGCACATGGCTTATCGTATCCATGGCCGCATTATGGGGCTGCTGCTTTTCTAGGGAATCTGAGCCATGGTCCGCATACTTTCGTGATCGCGAACGGTCTCGGTGGTGATGGGACTCCCGTCAATGCGAACGTTCCCTTCATTGACGAGATTCCCGTGAACGGGATCATTCTCGGCGGTGATTGGATCTAGATTGATTGGATCCCGTCTCTTGACGATTCTCCCCAGTATTGGACCTTCTTTCTCGGTTGTCTTGGTCCTTTCTACGGTGCCGATTCTCTGCTTCCAACTCCAAATCTCTCACCAACCTACGCAACCATTCAAGCTCTTCGTCTCTTTCATCGTGCTGTCTGTGCCCTGAAGCTACAGATACCATTCGTTGTGTTTGAAACGACCCTTCATTGAGGCCAGACCTGTCCTCCTCCCGTTCATGATCCCTATCTTCGCGCCTTTTCTGCCTTCGTTCTCGCCAAGAGGATCCCCAAGAAGATCCCATTGAACCACTTTCAACATCACTCCTAGAATGTCTCCCTGACATTCTCTCGTGTGAGTCTTGGAGGAACCACGGCTTTATAGGAGATTCCCACAGACGGCGCCAATTGTGCACACCGTAAGTAAGACCACTGGGTCGGGACTCACTTGGGCTGACAACTTATTTGTATAGTGGGCTTGGATTTCTTATACTGGTCGTTCTCAGCACTGAGACTCAATGATATCACTTTTCTCTTTTCCACTACTTGAATCACTCTTCTCTTTATCCTCCCTCTCTCTCCCTTGCTTCTCTCACTCTTTTTATCTCTCTCTTCGTGAACTTTCAATAACCCCCTTACGTTCCTGTGTTCCTCATATTTATAGCTCGAATTTAGTGGAGAGGCTATGATTATCTTTAGGTTTAGTGCAACAGGCAGTCCAGTGTTATCAATCATAAATGGGAGGTTAGGTGGGAGTGGGATATGGTGAAAATGGCCTTGGAACTTGATTCCCACTCCAAAAAGCATGCCTGGCGGCGGTGCTTCTAGGTGCTTCTGAGTATGCAAATGACAATATGCTCGGACGCTATCCTTGTGTCATTGCTCGGTAAAGTCCCCTAAGTAAGGATCAAGTGAAAAAACATGAGCCTGCCGTTCATGTGGGCCTAGACTGAGGCCATAGGCAACTCTATTGCATTGGAACTTTAGGCTCAAATGTACTTTGGGCCCCACAGGACTGTACCTTACTCCCTTGATTTGCGCCCAGCTAATCTAGTAGCCCTTGGGCCCAGCTTCTGATGAGGGAGTTAGCAACCATGGGCCCATTTGCGCAGTTTGGGCCTATTGTCCAGATGTTCCCAGGGGAGACGCACCGTACAACTACAATACACAACTATTCCACCATCAAATGTGATCCAAACTTGCTTGGAGTTATTTTCCTCTAATCCATTATGTGATAATTGAAAAAATTATTTATGTGTATTTTTAGTTATATGACTCTTTTTAATGGGTCGTGTAACTTATTTAAATAATACACATGGATAATCTTATCAATCATCATATAATGGGTTGAAAATGATAGCTTAAAATCGATTTGGAGCCAAATGTTATTTCCATTAAATTGATAAATCTCATTTAAAAAATAAATTACGATTTTTTTTTTCTTTTTTGGGAGCTTTCGTAGTAGTTTGCCTGTGCTTTTCTTGGTTTAGGTTTGGGCGTATGAGGAGGCCCAACAGAGTTGCATGTTGAACAAGGCTCAATGAATTGTTGAGCAAGTGTAGCTTTTAGATGTATGTGTCAAATAAATCGAAAGCGTAGTTTGTACAAATAAACCAACTCTGGGCCTTTAGTTTGGCCCAAAATTTGCTCATGATCCCAACATGATGAACTTCTCCGGAGCTAACTTCATGTAAGAGTAGGAAATAAATTAAGAAAGAACAAATCTTTTTAGTTCGTAGGTGTTAATAAGACTACATGCAGTTATAATTTTTATTGCTTTGGGTTTAGGATTTGCTTAATTACAAATTTAAGATTTTGATCATGTGCTATCCAATATTAGTTGTGGGTGTTTTTAGATCTATCATATGACGAATCTTTGTAGTTTATAGGTGTTTATGGCTAATAAGACTATATGCAATTCCAATTTTTATTGCTTTGGTTTTAAGATTGTTTACAAATTTAAGTTTTTTGATCATGTGCTATCCAATGTTAGTCGTTGGTGCTTTTACATCTATCAAACTTCAATTTTTGGTTGGATTTATAACAATATAGTCACATTTTTTTTTTTGTTTCTATAATTTATAGCCATGCATTTGTTTTTATAAGGTAACTCATCTTTTTCTTATATTTCTCTATTGTGTAATTATACATACATTTTGTTTTGTTTCAATAATTTATAAATAATGAATCTTTTGATTTTTTTTAATATTTTTTGGCATTTTAGAAGTTTTAACATATGAATTTGTGAGATATTATTTTACAATATTGAAACTATTTTACAGATTTCCACATTATTTCTTTTAAAGGTAAACACTATAGTCACATTTTTTTTTTAATGTTGTTTCTATAATTTGTAGGTTTTGATTATTTTGATTCTTTAGTTTTTTGTCCTTTTGGAAGTTTTAACATCAATATTTTTGGTTTTTTTTTTTTTTTTTTGGTAATATCTTAAACAATTTGTTAGATTTCAATAGTTATAACCATGGATCATTCTTTTGAAGATATCACATTTTTCTCGTGTTTCTCTATTGTGCAGTCACATATATATTTTGTTTTGTTTCAATAATTTTTAGACAGTGAATCTTTTGATTATTTAATATTTTTTGGCATTTTGAAAGTTTTTATATCTAAATTTTTTATTTTTTATTTTTTTGCAATATTTAAAAACATCTAGTAAATTTTTTGTAAGTCATTGCACGTTTAAGCAATAACTTTTTTATCAAATTTAAACATAAAAGACTGGAGTAATTTATGTGATGGTATAGTTTCATAATTAAGTTAGGATTTTATAAAAATTATTTTAATCTGGTACACAAATAGGTAGGTTTTCTTGCATAGTATAGATTTTCAAATAATGATTCTTATCTGTTGGAAGATGAAATTATTTTGCCACAATAACAACATACGTACTAGTTTTCTCAACCAACTTGGTTGCCAAAGTCTTGTGCTTTAATTGTGTACCGCTCCCTATCCCTTTCTTCATTTTTATTTTTTTGCTGAATAATACTTTCCATTAAAGTAACACAAGCAAATTACAAAGAGGATTAGGGGGCAACAAGCTCTCCATCCCTTTCAGCCAAACATCATTTTTGTATTATTAGCATATTATTCCACTGTGTAATCATAACCATGGTCCGTGACATGTAACTCTAAGACTAATATCTTTTTATTATATATTAAAATAGTTTTACGATTTAAAAAATAAATAAACATAAGAATGTAACTCTAACTTGAAGTCAAATGCCCTTTTTGACTCAAAAAAAAAAAATTCAAAAATAAAACACCCTTCTTTGAGTGCCAATTGAGTCCTGGGATTTTCAATTTGAGCAGATTATGTAAGATATCTAAAGATTCTAAACCCCATTAGCTGAATTTTGTGAAAGAGCCAATATATGGTTAGTCTCTCGTTCAATCATTGAATATATCCCCATGTAAAAAATAAAAAATAAAAACTAAACTTGGCTATAGCCAGTCATTTTCTGTCTTGCCATGCACTCTATGATGGTTGGCACCAAACCATTAAATGAACCAACCTATGCAACATTGAGATTCGGATAACTCATCTCTTTCATTGATCCAAAAATAAGAATGAGTTCACCTGTCATAGGATTTTGCCAAAGTTCATCGTATCAAATGGAAGATATTGGTTTGTCTGATTCTCATATCTTATTAATGGTGCACCAGTGCATGAACTTTCAAAGATTCATTCAACATACCAATGCAACGGATAGGGTATTGCACCTGGTGCAATACCTTATCAAAGGCTGAGATTGAAAGTTGAGAAAGCAACTTTCAATCTCAGTCATTAAATAAAATATATTAAAAAAGAGTAAAAAAATTAAAGTTAAAAAGTGAAAAAAGTTTAAAAATTTGTGAAGGAAATTGAGGTATTGCACCAGGTGCAATACCCTAGGGATTGCACCTGATGCTGGTCCCCAATGCGACATAATAGGGTAAATTAATGAATACTGTGATGTCAGAAAAACATTAATTTTAGTTATATGGGTCGCTTGAAACTTTGAAATTTGAATTGTCTAACACCATTTTTGTAAATTACAAGATTCTAGGCTGTCACATTTCAAGTATGACACGGCCTTACTGTACATGCTTCAAATCACATTAAGAGGCCCATTCACCGTTGAGTTCTGAATGCTTCAAACCCAATCCAATGAAAGCTCTATATACCATGGGATTGATAGCTATACCTGGGGTTGTAGATGTTTCAGTTTCTATTTGGCAGGTGGTAAAAGATTCGGATTTCTTTTCTTTACACTTCCCCACCATCATGTTCTTGTCTCTGAACTAAAATGAACAGACTGATAATTGACATAAATAACCATTATCATAACTTTGCACTTAGGCTGTGTTTGTATCGTGTAAAACGTTTTTCGAAAAATACATATTTTCTGGAAATATTATTTTTTAGAAAAGAAAAATATTTTTAAATGTTTGGGTGAATTATGAAAATTGTTGTGGAAAATATTTTCATGTGTTTGGATGTATTCTAAAAATGCTATTTTCCGGAAAATTTTTCACATTTTCTCAGCATCCAAACAAATTTTATTACAAAAAATTTCAACATTACAACCAATTCAACAACAAATTCCGGCAATAAAAACACAACACAACAACAACAATAAATTCCGGTAACAAAAATTCTGGCAACAACACAACAACAACAACACCAAATTCCGGCAACAACAACCACAGCAACAACAATCAGTTCATCAAAAAAAAAAACAAAAACAACAATCAAACTTAAAAAAAAAAAAAAAAAAAAAAAAAAAAAAAAAAACAGGAGAGATCGAGGAAGACGACGATCGACGGCGCGGCGCGGCACGGTGCAACTCGCCGGTGCGAAGAGCGCTGGGTTCGAAGGAGTTCAACGATTGACGATCGACGGCACGGTGCGATCGATTTTCCAGAACTGGATCTGCTCGTTGCAGTGAGGCGATGGGGACTGGGTTCGAGGGTTCGTGATCGCCGGCGATGGTCTCTCGGCTTGGATCGGCGGTTCGTGAGTTCGTGGCCGCCGGCGATGGGCGCTGGGCTTGGATCAACTCCGGCACTAGGCTCTCTCTTTCTTTCTCCCTCTCCCTCTTCGTGCTCTCTGTTTCTTTCTCCCTCTCCCTCTTCGCGCTCTCTGTTTTTGGGTTTTTCGGAAAATGGGATTTGAAGTGAAAATAGGAACTGAATCCATTTTCACCTCTGACCGATAGTCAACGGAAATCAATTTCCGGAAAATCGATTTTTCAGGTCCAACCAAACGCCCGTAAATTCAAAAAAGCATTTCCGGAAATGCTTTTCACCCAAAACAAACACAGCCTTAATGAAGAACTTGTACACAAACAGTGCAATTTTGCAGTCCTGGATGTGCACCAATGGGGTATACCACTAACAGATTATGATCCTCTAGAATCTATAAGATGATTTCTTTTAAAATTTTATTTATTTATAATTAAATTAGTAAATTAGATTTTATTGCCTCATTAATAAGTTAAACAGAACGTCTAAAACTATCTTGTTATTTATCTAAATTATTGATGACATAACAAAAATCATTTTTTTTTTTTTTTTTTTTTTACTTTATAATGGTAGACAAGATTTTAAAAACTCTGCACAAGAATTATCTTACAAACTTTAAAGATTCTTAATCGTATTTCGAATTACCATAATAGTGACTGTGGCTCAAATTTGGCACTATTTGTGTTTTGTGTAACACGCATCATAATTATCATAGTGAAGTACCTATATGATTAATAGCACGAGTCAAAATGGGCATTTGTCCCTTTCGCCTAAAGCAAGTAGTAAAATGCTTCTGTTTTGAAATTATCTAGCAAAATGCCCATATTTTGAAACTCGATTTTTAAAAAATTAAGTTTCAATAAAAAACTCAATTTAATAAAAATCGAGTTATTTGCAAAATGTTACATAGAACTTCAGTTCCATGTAATTTTTAAAAAAAAAAAAAAAGTTTTTTGCCTATAACTCAATTTTTTAAAAATCAAGTTTTTCATTGAAACCCAATTTTTAGAAAATTGAGTTTAAAACAGGTGCATATAGCTAAATAGTTTCAGAACAGGAATATTTTACTACTTGTTTTGGATGAAATAGGCAACTGCCTATTTTGGCCCTAATATGAAGTTATTAGGATTTTTATTATTGGCTACTTCCATGAAAAAGTTTATACTGTAATTTTAGGTCATGCACATTGTAATATGTAAGGGTGGTATATGGGTTGAAGTTCGAAGTTCCAGTTCACTGTGCAAGATCAGATACATCAATTGAGAGAGAATTCATAATCAATCAAGCGAAATTGGAATTTGGAAAAAAAAGTCTCATTTCAAACTCGCTTGAAACTTGTCGGAGCAAACGTTAAAAAAGCATTAATTTAATTTTCCACGGCAGCTTCTATAGCCTTCTTAACCCTAAGCTCCAAACCTTTATTGGCAAAATTTAAACTCTAATCACAAGAGAAGAAGACAACCACACCTTCACAAGAAAAACTAGATCCAAGAATTATTTGTCTTCTAACCTCCCTGATTGTTCCAAACACTTAAGCACTGTGTGTGAGTTAGACATTTTCTGTTGAAAACACAAAGACTACATCAAATCTTTTAAGAGATTTGGAGTAGCCAAGAGATCGATTTGCAAACGACATTTCATCTTACGCAATGAATAACTTGAAAGGAATAAGACAGGAATCTATAGTTGCTAACAATTGCAAGACAACTTGAGTACGATGTTTGACTACACTTATAAGAAGTCATGTGAGTATTGTATATACCATAAAAACCTTGTATAGGGGATTTGCTGATTGGGGTTCACTTTTGGAATGTTTTTACTGTTTTGGATTTCCAATTCCTAAACATATGTTGTCTCTGCGTATGTGAGTTTATTGCTTAAGTTCTTTATTGTTTTTTATTTGTTAATCCATCATCATTGTGATTGGAACCTTGACTAATTAACTAATCACTTAATATTTGAATTAGGGGAGCAAAGGTTTTTTATTTTTAAAACAAATTATAAAGATCTTTACGTTGTTATTAACTATCCACTAATAAAACAAAATTTTTATATATTTCTTGGTCCGCCACTGCCTAGGGACCCATTTACGCAGATTTGTTATAAGTAACTTAATGCAAATTTGGTTCTATGAAACACAAGGAAAATGAAAAGGCGAGCCTTCACTTATTGTTTAAAACCACCCTCGGCTGAGTGGGTGGGGGCAAAACTATGCTTGCATGTAAGCCAAGATTATTTGGGCATGCAAGGCTAGATGGCTTTCACTTTAATTATGTTAATTATTACTATTTATTGGCATGAATTAATGATTATTAGAAGACCTTTTTTTTTGCTAGGTGATTATTTGAAGACTTAAATTGTGTTAGGTGGACTGGTGGACCACAAACATGACAAGATTATTCCTTTGCGGTCACTCTAAGTTGGTTTTAAAAATATTCCATTGGCTAGATATTGCCATTTTGAGTAGATTTTTTTTTTTTAGGAACTGAGTAGATTAATTATGAGCTTAGCTTGGACCTTTCTTTTCTTTTCTTTTTTTGAGAATGGAGCTTAGCATAGACTTGATTTGTGGAAAATCAGGTAATGCCAAGGCCACTCTAGTCTCTATAATCAAGGTAAATTTTGCTTTTACTTTGACTTCAACAGTAAAATTTCCACTCATCTTTCATCAACGTTTTAGCTTATATAAATGCTTAACCACAAATTGGAAATATTTTTTTTTCCTTAATGGAAGTTTGATTAGGGGTGACAATTCATGTTCGCATGTCGGGTTCATGTCGTGTCAATTCATGAGTATTTAACTATATAGTTCAACACTAATATGACATATTTATTAAACGGGTTAAGATTCCTCAACTCTAACACAATCCATTTATTAAACGGGTCAGTCTTGTTGGCCTGTTTATCATATTTTATCAAAATGAAAAAAAAAATTATGAAAAACAAAAAAATAAATTTTTTTAATATAAAATTCAAAACTAACGAGTAACTACATTACAAATAATCATTCAAAACTAAAGTGTATCATAATATCACAAATAATCAATCACAATATGTTAAAGAAAATAAGGCATAACAACTAATAAATTTATATACATAGAGTTTGAATGATATATTGGTAAAATATCATTTAATTAAACTGGTCAGAAGGGTCAAATAGATTCTATGTGTTCAACACTAACTCAACTCATTTATTAAACGGGTTAGCCAATTCAACCCGAATATAACATGAACCCGTTAAACCTCAACCCATAAATAGCTAATTTTGCGTCACATCATGTCGTGTCAAATTTGCAGATCATGTCCAATTTTACAGGTCATGTCCAATTTTATCGCTCCTAATTTGATCTCTCTTTTTATCTCTTAAATTTACTTAATTTAATGGTGAAGGAGACAGATTACCTAACCTACCCACATTAAGCCAGGAATTAACGCAATAATAATTTTTCAAAAAGCATTGTCCCCCGACACATATTTTGTCGCTATCTATGCACACGTTTCATAGACATGGTCATAGTATCAACTATCAAATGATAGGGGAAATATTTAATTTCACAAAGGGCTAATAGTTTTAATTTCTTATTTATATTACATGATTCAAAGTTTTTTGAATGAACTTTTTAGGATAAGTTACAACTTATATATGTGTGCCAATTGAAAATTTTGTTTACCTAACTAATCTCTTTTTTATTTTTTAGATCAAACTTATGTACAATACAATTTCTTAAGGGAAATACTTAAATTCTTAAACTAATTCACATTATTTAATTTAATGTTTCAAAAAAAAAAAACATTGTTTACACTATATTGATTAGTGAAATCTATTTAACTTAAGGAGTTAAGGTAAAGCACTTAAGAATATGTCCTTAATTATTTTTTTTTCATTTTAATAATTCTTTGAAATATAGAAAATGAAAGGAAAACCAAACTAAGAAGATATGGTGGGCATAGAGGAACTCAATTAAATGCAAAACTTAACAAAAAGGTGAAAAAAGAAAGAGTAGTCTTATCTCTAATAGCCAACACCATTTCATTAATTTAAAAAACATGAATGGTCCTTATCTATGATAACACATGTGGAGTGTCCATAATTAATTTTCATAGCAAGCAAGAGAGGAAGATTGTGGGGTCTCCTTAGCCCCTTCCAACATAAATATGAATGTGCCTTTTAAAAAGCATCAGAAACACCATCTCAGCTTGGAAAAATTCAAGCCTGTAGAGGACCCAATTTTATCTTATGCTTCATTTTAAAGGTGATGACCAATCGGATAGGTCACCCACGTAAATGAGAGGGCGTGTCAGTATTCTATTGCCTAGATTGTTCAAAATTGTCCCAGAAATTTTCTTTCCTTTGACATTTTATTCTTTGATACAATCATATTTTGACATCTGTCCAAGTTCAACTGAGTTAGAGTCCATCTGATCATGCCAGCCTTAATTGAAAATCATGGGGCTCCTCTCTTTAAATATACTACTCCTTTTAAAAGGGTCTTGCTTGGAGCCATTGTCAGTGAGGACCCTTCATGCTTAAACAATCTTCACTCTCTTCTATCACCCCAAAATTATACAAACAGAGATTTCTAGTCATGCCAAAACAGAAAAAGGCAAATTAACCCAAAAACATTAAAGTACTAAATTAAAAATTACTACTAATTACTTGCCTCTTTCATCATGTGCTATATTTTATTATTATTGTTGTACCTAATCTACAAGACAATGTATTATATGCATTATGCATTATGGTAAAACTTACCAAGATGCATCATACATGCCATCTTTATTAGGTATTAGTCTTTTTCTTAACACCCAAAAGCAGAAAGTAGAAAAAAAGAAAATAAAAGCAAGTAGTGGTTGTTACTTGTTAAACATCTATTGGTGTTCATGGAGAACAACTGTAATAAGTGGAACTTAAGAAGGAAGGAAGTCTAGCTTGGTAACCCTTTTATTTCAAAGATCACTATTTGCCTAAATAAACCTAACATTAATTAAACAACATCAAAAAGCTCGAAGAGCCTTCTTTTTTGAAGATTACTATTTGCCCAAGTAACCTAACATTAATTAAACAACATCAAAAAGCTCAAAGTGAAGTGTGTTATTCAAACAGGATTCACATCAGTTGCAATACATAGATTATTGCACCTTGTACAATACCTCCACTTCCCTCACAATTTTTTTAACTTTTTTAACTTTTTAACTTTAACTTTTTAACTTTTTTTAATATATTTTATTTAATAGTTGAGATTAAAATTTACTTTTTTAACTTTCAATCTTAAATATTGATTAATTAAATATTACACTAGCTGTAATACTCTAATTATTGCAGCTGATGTGAATCCATTCAAACGGCCTTTTGTCTCTTTGCCCCTTGTGCTAAAAAATGAGATGAAAAAAATCACATCAAAGAAAAAACAGAGAGAAGATTTGATAGTGTCAATTCAACCTAGACCACGTACGTATCATAGAATTTTGGCATTGACGAACAAAAAGTTTTCAGTGTACTAGGCTACGAACTTGGGTGGTATCATTTTATCTCATATCATGGTATTTTGGCGATAAAATAGTGCCTAGGCTAGGCTAATAATGGATGGTGGTGAATCTAACGTGCGCTGAGAATGGCACATGACATGATTAGTTGATTTCTAGCGTGTATATCGGAGCCTCGAAAAAGCCTCTCTCCGCAAAGTGCTAAACTAATACATACTATAATACATTACAATATAAATAAACACGGAGAGCCAACAGACAGTATTTTGTTGTATTGAATTATTTTCTGAGATAACTTTTTTTTTTTTGGTAATTACTTCAATAATTCAACTCATTTATTTTCATTAAAAAAAAATCATCACCTCATTTATTTCAATTGTTTTAAATTTTTTTAATAAATTGTTATAATTTTAATCATTCATATATATATATATATATTTATAAAGAATTTAATTATTCTTGAAAATGAAAATTTTATTTATGGGTCCGTTTGGATACAACTTATTTTACTGAAAACTAAAAACATTGTAGCAAAATAATTTTTAAATATGTAAATAGTGTCGTGGGACCCGTGAACAATGCATGAACAGTGCACTTTGTCTCCTGCACAGTGAATCCATGTGCATGAACAATGCTGTTAGTGTTCATACGCCCTAAAAAAAAAAAAAAACCCTCAAACTTGAATCCAAATACTACCTATGTTTGATTGGTGAATAGAATCATAGGTTTGAATTTAATCGAAAAACATAATATATTGTACATAAGTTTTGCCTATAGTTTTTGAAACACTACTAAAGATACCATTATCAATTTTTTTTTGAAACCAAAGATACCATTATCATTGGGTTTCAGTTGAATCACAACCCATACAAGCCAACATAATTCTTTTTATTATAAATATGGTAGAATTTAAATCTATGGCATACACTCCATAATAATTGCTCTTAGACACTAATTGATTTTTAGTATAGGCAAGATTTGAACTTTGAACCCCAAATTTCTTATTTGACAATAAAAAACTTTACAAGTCAAAGTAATTGAATGATAGAAATATCTTCAATTTATTACAAATATTAATCTTTTTTATTCCTTAAAGATTCATTATAAATATTTGGACAATGGGTTTACAAGTTTTTTTTGGATAGAATTGGGATTACAAGTTAAAATAATCAGAAATGATATGTTTACAATATTTTCACAACAAATGCTATGTGGCAAATTGTTACAGGTTGTTATTAGTGGGGTAGAAAAATAATTTCAGTAGTAGGTTCTAATAATTCCTTAAAAATCAGTGGGCTGAAACTCTCGGGTGTTAACGATCAAGAGGGTGTTGGCAAATACTAAAAACACAAAGAAAGAAATCAGAGGAGACCGGTGGAGGCCAGCCAAAAAACCTCTGATGGCAAAGTCAGTATTGTGTAATTCCAAGTATGTTGGAAGAAAGAACCGGATCCCTTTACCTTCTCATAGAATGCTTATATAGTGTGTATAAGCGATTATTTCTTTTATGCAACTTCCCCCATTGTTGCGGAGTCCAGAAAGCTTGGAGATAACTTCCATAATTGCCATGGAAGTTATATTGCTTGGCTCTGTTTTCTTTAACCGTTGCTGGCAATGGTTCGTAGTGAAGAGTCATGATCTTACCTAGGACGAGATTGTTCAAGACGTGCTCTCCAGGACGAGATTGACCAAGACTCTACCAGGACGATCTCTTCCTGGACGAGCATCTTAACGGGCGTGCTCTGTTATGTGGACAAGCTTAATGGACGAACTTGGAGAGTTGTTGTCCCATTAGTTGGCCCCTTGTCCATGGGTCGTCCAAAGAGATGTAAGACATGTATGTCCTCAGTTGTAAATTGGTATGCCACATGTCATGAGCTCATTAGTGAAAAATCACGTCGATTGATCTAACCGAGGAGCATGCCATGTGTCACTTGTTGATTGGTCATGTCGCTTCAGGTGCCAGGGTTTATTCCCTATAAATAGTGGAATAACTTCGTTACCCTCCTCATTTCTGAAATTTCCCTCTTCATCCTTCCTCGTCCTAGATCTTCATCTAGAAGCTTCCTGCATCTATAACCTTCCTTCGTCCTAGATCCAGGTATTTTCCTTATCTTTGTCCTTAGTTTTTCTTTTGAGATGGCTGAGGTTGTACTTTCCTCGTCTGGTGATAGCGTGGATAAGGCTATAGACGAGTATACTAATCCTAGTAGTTTTAGTGGTTCTAGTGATAGTGACAGTAGTAGTGAAGGGAACACTACAGACAAGTATGAGTCTGGGGTCCCTGGAATCCCCTTGGAAGTTTTTCAAGAAAAACTTAGGACGAGATCTGAGTTAGGTTTCAAGGTTGGGACGCACGCTCCCTTGTCTACTGATCAAGACAAGGTTGAGGTAGTTTATAGTTGTGCCATAGGGATAGCTTCTAGGACGGATAATAGTAAATTAAATTTACTTCAGAAATGGTACCAAATCCCAGACGAGCTTAGCCCTAGATTAGCCGTCGAGGGAGAATGGTGCTATCAGCCTCGTCTTGGGATAGGTATTTACGAGGCTTATCTTTTAGGGGGTCTTAAGCTACCTCTGAATACTTTTGCTAGGGAGCTGTTGACTAGGTTAGGTATAGGAGTTTGTCAATTTAATCCTAATGCATGGAGGTTAGTCGTCTCCATGCAAGTTTTGTGGAGAGAGGTGTTTGAGGGGAACTGTCCTCTCACTGTGGACGAGTTCCTTTATTGCTACAAGCCCTTAGAAATTAACCAATCCCTTAGCTTTTATCAATTCACTGCCAGGGGAAGAGATTGTAGCTTAATTAAGTCTTTAGTCTCCTCAGATAGGAACTAGAAGACGGAGTTCTTCTTCGTCTCAGGTTTTTAGGCTGGACACCCTACTGAGGTTGACAAGGACCCATTTCCTCCCTACACAGGGGAGTTAGGGAACCTTTGTCTTGAAGGTATGCTTGTCCTATCCTTACTATTCATTGTTTTCATTTTTGTTTATAATTGTTTAAAAATTCTAACTCAAAGCTCTCCGTCTTCCCCTTTTTTCTTTTTTTCTTTTTTTTTTTTTTTTCAGGTGCTAAACGACCTCATTTAAGTAGGTATTATATTGAACGCGTCCAGAAGGTTCATCTATACACTGATAGGGCGTACCATTCTTTAGTAAGTCTTCGACATCTTGCTATTTGAGGTTTAGGTCCTGAGCCTTCTATTGAAGCCCTTGCACACGAGGCTACAACTCGTAAACGTAAGCTCTCTCCCCTTTTTTTTTTCTTCTTCTTCTTTTTTTTTTTTTTTTTTTTTTTACGTCCTTATTTTTTAGGAATGACCACGTTGAAAGAGAATAAAAATAAAGGGGTGATGGATGAGGCAATTAAGCAGGGAGTGCAACCTCAAACTCGTCTATTGGCAGGTGAGAAACGAAAAAATATATCGTTGAGGGTTGACTTGGGTGATCTCCCAAGTAGGCGTAGTAGGGAGAAGAAAAGAAAATCGTCCAAGCATCAAGACGTCTAGCCCACTCCTTTTGTCCCTGATCAAGAGCCTCCAATACAAATACATAGCTTAGAGCCCAAGGACCTTCCGTCTAAGAAGATCTCGTCCACAGTTCATGTACCTTCCTCGTCCCAGCCTTTGAAAGAGGTTCCTCAGCAACTCCTTGAAAACGAGGACTTGGCTTGGGAGAGGTTTACAGCAGCAGTGACTGATGTGGACGTGGCAGCCTATTACAACATGTCTTTGAAGGATTTTAAGCACTCTGGTGTTCATGATCTCTTCAAGGTAAGACATTTTTGTCTCATCTTTATCAACCACCAAAATATATTTGTTTGGCTCTAACTAAATCCTAACCCTTGCAGGCAATGTCTAAGTTTATTGCTGTGTCTAGGCAAGCAACTAATCTAGACAAGACAAGGGTGTTACTGGAGAAGAGGATCAAAGACATGAAGAACAAGAACAAGAAATGGGCTGAGGTGGCTGCTAAAGCTATGGACGAGGCAAAGGAGCTGAGGAATATTAATGAAGAGCTTAGGAGTGATGTCTTTGACAAGGACACTCGTCTTGATGACCTCCAAAAGAGGAGCAACGAGTTGAGTGCCCTTCTTGAGAAGGCCAAAGAAGACATAGTTGCAGAATTTTAGTCGTCCAAGAACTTTATTGATATACTGGACAGGAATTATGCAGCTGGGTTTGAGGACTTTAGGCAAGACGTCATCGAGAATTTTCCTAACCTTTACTTCAACTCTATAAAGCTCAATCTTGGTGCTGCCACAAGCTCCCTCGTCCAGGCAAGTTCTAAAGATGTTAATATTGAAGATGATGCTAGCACCTTACCTCCTCAAGACGAACCCAAGGATGATGCTCCTCCTGCTTAGACGAGATTTAAAAGTTGTATTCTTTTTTCTTTTCTTTTTTTTTAAAAATGTAACCTAAGTACATTAAGCTCGTCCATAGTTTTTAGGACAAGCTACTGAACATTATGAGGGTGTTTGGACATTGGTTGTCTGCCCTTTTTCTATTATTGTATGGACGATTTCTTTCTTACTTTTAATTTTTACTCATCCATAGGACATGCATTTCCCTGTTATACTTAGAATTTTGCAAAGTATAACATCGTCTTTGTGTAATAGTGGTTGCCAGCATTACTCGTCCTTAAACTTAACTGGTTCATCTTTTATGAAGATACAACCTTTTACTCATCCAAAAATTGAATTGTTTCAGCAGGCATTTTATCAAATGTGCTCATGCATTTCTTTGTCCATGGGTTGGACGTGCATAACATTTTACCTTGTCCGTTACATGGACGGATATTCTTTGAACTTCCTATTATTCAGTGAAGCTAGTGTTTTTTTTTTTTTTTCTTTTTTAAATTTTTTTATCCTTTATTTGGACGAGGCTACTTTGTTTTGCTTTTAGGAAAGCTTGACGTTAATTCTCCATGTCTAGAGAATTTTCTCGTCTTGGGCTTTTCAGTCTTCTTATGAGTTGGCTTAAACAAAAGTAGTATGGAAATCAGGAATTTACACACATTATGTACATAGTATAAATATTGTTCATAGACGAGGCACATGCTCATGAGCTAGTGCCTTCTTAAAAGTTAAACAAATACAAGCAAATTCTTAATTTTGTCCATAACCACATCATAATAGTAATAAAATAACATTATAAAATAATATTAAAGATATGTAGATAAACAAGCTCCTTATATGGTTAAGCAAGCTCGTCTAGGGTAACGCTCGTCCAGGTGGGCACTATTGGTAATACCTCCTCAGGTGTTCAACATTCCAAGGATGTTCCAGTTTCCTCCCGTCCAAGGCTTCCAAGTAGTAGGATCCTTGTCTCTTCCAGTTGATAACCTTGTAGGGTCCCTCCCAATTAGGTCCCAATTTCCCATGAGCTGGGTTCTTGGAGGCTAAAGAAACTCTCTTTAGGACGAGGTCGCCTATGTTGAATCGTCTTGGCTTCACCATTGCATCATATTGCCTAGCCATGAGGTTCTTGTACCTTGCCATTCTTTGTTCTGCATCCATTCTTACCTCGTCTATCAGATCGAGGTTTACATGGAGTTGTTCCTCGTTCTTTTTATCTTGATACATCATCACCCTGTGGTTGGCCATATACACTTCTATGGGTATAACTGCTTCACTCCCATAGGCTAACTTGAAAGGAGTTCCCCTGTAGGGATTTTCACTGTCGTTCTATATGACTAAAGGACACTAGATAGCTTATTTGGCCATACTCCCTTTGCCCCCTCAAGCCGAGTTTTGATGATTTTTAACAAGGATCGGTTTGTAGCCTCGACTTGACCGTTGGCTTGAGGGTGGGCAAGGGAGGAATAATGATTTTGGATTCCAAAGTGTTCACAGAAATCTCTAAAAAGGGCATTATCAAATTGTCATCCGTTATCAGATACCAACACTCTAGGCACCCCAAACTTGCATAGGATGTTTTTCCAGACAAAGTTCTTCACATTCTGTTGTGTAATATTCGCTAAGGGCTCTGCTTCCACCCACTTAGTGAAGTAGTTTATCCTTACCACCAAGAATTTCATCTGTTTGGTTTCAAGAGGAAAAAGACCTAAGATATCTAGGCCCCATTGAGCAAATGGCCACAGGGCTATCATCGGGGTGAGATACTCTGATGGTTGTTTGGGGATATTACTGAATCATTGGCATTGGTCACATACTTTAATATAAGCTTTTGCATCAGCTTGAATAGTTGGCCAATAGTACCCAGCACGGATGATCTTATGGATGAGTGATCTAGCTCCTGAATGATTTCCACAAGCTCCTTCATGAACTTCCCTTATCACATAGTTTACCTCGTCTGGAGCTAGACACCTGAGATAAGGTTGAGAGAAACCTTTTTTGTACAAAACCTCATCCATGAGGACATACCTGGCTGCTTTAACCCTGAGTTTTCTGACTTCATCTTTCCTTTCTGGAAGCTTTCCGTCCTTCAAGTACAATACTATTGGAGTCATCCAATTTTCTTCATTCTTTATTTGTTGCACTTCTGGAAGATTTATACTTGAGATGTATTGTACTTCATCAAACTCGTCCATGGCTATAATTGCTGAGGCTTCCTTTGCTAATATGTCTGCTTTCACGTTTTCCTCACTTGGGACATGAACAAAGTTAGCTTCTTTGAATTTCTTCACAAGCCGCAACACTTTTTCTAAGTGTTTCTTCATTCGTTCTTCCTTTGCCTCATACGTCCCATTTATTTGACCCATGACCAACTGAGAATCTTCTAGGACGAGTATTGACTTTGCTTTCATAGATTTAGCTAGCTCCAACCCTTTAAGGAGGGCTTCATATTCAACTTCATCGTTGGTTGCTTGGTATTGCAGATAGACCTTATGCTTCAACTTATCTCCTTCAAGAGATTGCAAAACCACTCTAATTCCTCCTGCATGTTGCGTGGACGAACCATCCACATGGATGACCCATTTTTTACCGTCTTCCATTCCTTTTATATCATCGCAGCTTGGTGTGTGAACTCCACAATAAAGTCTACTAAGGCCTGAGCCTTTATCGCATGCCTTGGTTAGTATCGAATGTCAAACTCATTGAGTTCGACGGCCCACTGGATTAACTGTCCAACAGCTTCTAATTTGTTCATGGCTTTCTTAAGTGGATGTTCTATCATGGCATTAATTACATGGGCTTGGAAGTAGTGCCTTAGCTTCCTGGAAGCCGTGATAAATGCAAAAGCTAGCTTTTCTATTAGTGGATATCATCCTTCTGCTCCCTTTAATGCTCTGCTAGTATAGTATACTGGCTTTTATATTTTTCCTTCCTCTTTTATTAATGCTGAGCTCACGGCATACGGGGTCACTACCAGGTATAAAAACAATTCTTCTCCCATTACAAATGGACTCAGCAACAGAGCCGTAACGAGGTATGTCTTCAAGTCTTGGAAGGCTCTTTGACATTCGTCCGTCCACTCAAATGCTTTCCTTAGAATCTTAAAAAAGGGTAAACACTTCTTAGTAGTTTTAGAAACAAACCTGTTGAGGGCAGCAACTCGCCCGGTAAGAGACTGGATTTCTTTGATACTCTGCAGAGGCTTCATATCTAGAATTGTTTTAATCTTTTTCGGGTTTGCCTCGATCTCTCTGTGCGAAACCATAAATCCAAGAAAATTACTTGACGCTACCCCGAAAGCGCACTTGGTGGGATTTAACTTCATATTGTATTGCTTGAGTGTATTAAAGGTCTCTTGCAGGTCGTCTAGATGCTTTTCCTCGTCCAGGCTTTTCACTAGAATGTCATCCACATAGACTTCTACGTTTCGTCCAATTTGAGGACCGAACATATGATTGACCAGTCGTTGGTATGTTGCTCCAGCATTTTTCAAACCAAAGGGCATTACTTCATAACAAAACAAGTCTTAACTAGTAACAATGATGGAAATTAGAGATGAACACAGCGGAAAAATAAGTTTTAAACGGATCTACTTCATTCGATATTGATAACACGTACTAAGTAAATTTCAGAATTTGAGAACAAGAGATCGTACCTTGAAGCGGTGAATTTCAAAACAAAGATTGAAGCACTTAGGATTACTTTTAATCTTCACTCCAATTCCACTAACGCCCAAGATGTGTGGTCTCTCAATTGGTAACAAAAGGATGACTAGTAAGTGACCAAAAACTCACATGCACACTATTTCACAATGATGTTTCTTGCATATGAAAATCTAAACGTTTTTCCCTTTGTAGCTAACCAATTTATCTAATTGGGTTGGCTTTTTGGGTCTTACCAATTGGGCTTAAGTGTGTGGCTTGAAGTGGGACCAAAAGGGACCAATAAGACACTAGCTCCAATGGGCCTTGGGCTTTTCTATCAACTCTTGACAAGTCCAAAGTTACCATTAACTATATTTAATACCACTATATAAATATAGTTGCACTCTAGGTCTTATCTATAATTATATCCTATGATTTTATTATACATGTAACCCCTTTATAAAATATTCGTAGTAATACAAAGTCATTAATGTAGACTGCCACTTTGTAAATTACTACATCTTAATTCTTGAGTACCCGGTTTAATCCTTTAAGTTATTCATCATATATTTATGAAAACTAATTTCATAAATATATACTTTAGTAACTACTTACTAAAGTGGTTAGGCCTAACTCTCTGAATAACAAACCCATTAAACTTATCTCAAGGGAATATTTTATATTTCTGTTAAGAGACTATGAATTCCATCTTGAGAATATATGTTCCATTAACACTAAATGTGGTTGCCCAATATACTGAGGTTTTGACCGTTACTTTAGATCTCACTCCTGATATATCAAAGCAACCTACACCTTATGATCAGGTCCATTATTCTCTCAGGATTAAGAATTCATGCAAATGTAAGTCGTGAGATTTATTATTCATTTGACAGTCTTTAGGAGAATAATAAATCTCATAGCGGTTCAGTTCAATATGTCTTAACTCTTAAAACATATTTACACATCAACTAGAAGTCTCCACTTCCATGATCAAGACAAATCATCGTAGTTGATATGTTATAGTCTTTGCAGATGAAATGCCCAATTTCATCACTGACTACGAACTATAATTCTGAGTTTACAAAGAAATTGTGATTTATATCTTCTGTGAATCTTCACATAAATCACATACTATGCATCTCATGAACTATATGATAATGTCCGAATATTCATGTTACCATTATTTCAGATAATAATAAAACAAATTTATTAAACATAATATTAAGTCATACATAATGTCAAACACAATGTCACACTTAATATCATACATGGCATTATACAAAAGGATTTAAGGACACTAATCCTAACAAACAAAGGATGTCTTCTCCTGGTCGGCTTCGTCCATCCTTATTTGGTTGTATCCTGAGAAAGCATCCATAAAACTAAGTAATTTATGGCCTGCAGTGGAATCCACCAGTTGACCAATGCGCGGCAATGGATAACTGTACTTGGGGCAAGCCCTGTGTAGATCAGTAAAATCTACACATATCCTCCACTTGCTGTTCACCTTTTTAACCATTATTACATTGACCAGCAAATTTGGATAGTATACTTCTCGTATAAATTTTGCTGCCATCAACTTCTGAACCTCGTTTTTAACAACATTATCTCTCTCAGGGGCAAACACCTTTTTCTTTTGTCGCACTGGCTTGGATTAAAGACATACGTTTAAACGGTGAACGATGACACTAGGATCTATGCCTGGCATATCCTCATGACTCCAAGCGAATACATCAGTGTTTTTCTTCAAAAACTGGACGAGGTTTTTCTTAATCTTCTCTTCTAAATCTGCTCCAATCCTGGTACACCTCTCAGGGTTACTCTCATCTAAAGAAATATCTTCTAACACTTCAGTGGGTTCAGCCACAATTCTCCTTTTTTTGATGCTCATCGTCTGCTGTTGCTCGTCCATGGCGAGCATGGCCAAATAACACTCCCTTGCTGCCAGCTGGTCTCCTTGCACTTGTCCTACTTCGTGCTTCATAGGGAATTTAACTGACAAGTGGTAAGTGGATGTGACTGCTTTCTAACTATTTAAAGTTGGTCTTCCAATTATAGTATTGTAAAAGGACGAGCAATCTACCACAAGGAAATTTACATCTTTGGTTACCTGCTGTGGATATACCCCTACTACCACTGGCAACGTAACGGTATCAACAGGCTGTACTTTCATTCCTTCGAAACCCACTAGAGGTGAGTGTACTAGACGAAGCTGGTCTCGTCCAACCCTCATTTGTTGAAAAGCTGGATAATACAGAATATCTGCTGAGCTTCCATTGTCTATCAATAATTTTCTAGTTGTATAATCAGCAATAACCAAGGTGATGACAATAGCATCGTCATGAGGGTGATAAAGTCTCTTCGCATCCTTGTCCTAAAAGTGATCGCCTGTTCGTCTGTGTTTCCCGTCCTAGTAGATTGTCCAGAGAGTTGAACATTTTGAATTACCTTCATGTATGTCTTTCTTGACTTAGATGACTGAGCTGTTGAACCACCTATAATTACTCTTATTTCTCCAAGTGGAGGTCACGACGACTCTTCTACTTTCCCTTTCAACTTCTCGTCTTTGTGATCTCGTCCAAGGAAATTTCTCAATTTCCCTTGTCTAATGAGATTCTCAATTTGCTGTTTTAAATCGAAACATTCATTCGTGTCATGCCCATGGTCTCTATGGAAGTGACAATACTTATTCCTGTTGCGCTTGTTAAGATCTCCCTTCAGTTTCTCTAGCCACTTCAAAGAAGAGTCGTCCTTGATTTGCATAAGGACTTGCTCCAATGGTATGTTTAGCGGTGTATACTGTTGATTCATCGTTGGACTTGCCTTCTTATTGTCTCAGTCTTTTCTATCTTCTGTTCATCCTTTCTTTGGACGAAGACCTTGTTCGGAGTGGCGCTGAGCATTCGCTTCCATTCTTTTCCTCTTCTTGGCAATAATTGCGTCTTTCGCATTCATGAAGTTCTGGGCCAAATGGATGAGTTCAGCCATAGTCTGGGGCACTTGTTCGTAAAGCTTGTGAATGAATAGATCAGAATTGATCCCATTGTGAAAGGCTGCTAACAGTAGCTTATCATCCATCTCATCTACCGCCAAGGCTTCTTTATTAAACCGAGTAATGAAGGACCGCAAACTCTCATTTTCTCCTTGTTCTATGGTTAATAGGCTAGACGAGGAACATTTGTGCCTTTGTCCTCCAATGAAATTATTAACAAATAACTTGCTCAACTCGTCAAAGGTGCTTACCGAATTTGGGGTATCTTGCTAAACCACACTTGCACGGGCCCTTTAAGGGTAGTGGGGAAGGCTCTATACATTATCTCATTTGGAACCCCTTGAAGATGCATAGTAGTCTTAAAGCTAGCAATATGGTCAAAGGGTCTAAGGAAGGCATCTTGAACTTTGGTAGCAAGGGATGGTCATTGATGGACGCCGTAAAGGGAGAATCAGTTCTGTGAACTAAATTTTCTACAGGATTGGTCCTCCTCAAGTTCTCCCTCATCTTGTCTACAACCTTCCTCATCTGGTCCATTTCCCTTTCCAAATGTGGCACCCTTCTTGGTACAGTATCCCTTGATTGGCTTCTGGCTCTGCATTTCTTCCATCTCCCTGGCTCTGTCCATGCTCTTCTCCATAGGCCTCATGTCGTTGCCTTCGGAGATTAATTTCTCTTTTCAATTCCTAGTTTTGGCGAGTTAACTCCGCCATGGCAGCGGCCATCGACTACATATGTTGAACAGAAGATGGTTGCATAATAGGCGTCGATTGGTGGCCACGACGGGGATTACTGGAAACGTCTCTACTCTTTTGAGGGCCTGGACTAGTAGCCCTTGATCTTGTCCGAATCATTTCAAGCCTTTGTTCGAGAAAGAAATTGCAGAACTTTACAAATAAAGTTCGATCGCGACAAATATTCTTTCCCACAAACGGCACCAACTGATAATTCCTCTCCAACTGATAATTCCTCAGAAATCAGTGGGCTGAAACTCTCGGGCGTTAACGATTAAGAGGGTATTGGTGAATACTAAAAAAACAAAGAAAGAAATCAGAGGAGACTGGTGGAGGCCAGCCAAAAAACCTCCGATGGCAAAGTCAATATTGTGTAATTTCAAGTATGTTAGAAGAAAGAATCGGATCCCTTTACCTTCTCGTAGAATGCTTATATAGTGTGTATAAGCGGTTATTTCTTTTATGTAACTTCCCCCGTTGTTACGGAGTCCAGAAAGCTTGGAGATAATGTCCATAACTACCATGGAAGTTATATTGCTTTGCTTTGCTTTCTTTAACCGTTGCTGGCAACGGTTCATAGTGAAGAGTCATGATCTTACCTAGGACGAGATTGTTCAAGACGTGCTCTCCAGGATGAGATTGACCAGGACTCTACTAGGACGATCTCTTCCTGGACGAACATCTTAACGGGCGTGCTCTGCTATGTGGATGAGCATAATGGACGAACTTGGAGAGTTGTTGTCCCATCAGGTTCAAATTAAAATCAATTACAACTAATCACCTATAATTTGTTATAAAAATGTTGTAGATGTAACACCTCTCATAAATAATTGCATGGTTGAATAATTATCTTTAAGATTTTTTTAGGGGAATAATTATCTTAAGTTTGTAAAATAGTATCTGTGCATTATTTGAAGTAGCTTATATTGGATATGCATGTCAAGAAAAAACAATATAAGTTAAGCATTATTTAAGTTGTTAGTTGCTACATTAGATGAAAAAAAAAGAAACACAGAACATGATATCAATTTTTAGTTGTTTAAAGATATTTTTAGAATTTCTAATCTAAAAGAAAATTTGAGTTACAATTATTTTTAGAATTATAGTTACTACTTATTTTTAAAGGTTATCATTTTTATTTGTATGAAAAATAAAAAAAATAACTTTCAAAATTATAATAAATGCAAATTATTAACCTTTACAAAAAAAATAAAAAAGCCTGAGTAAAAATAGAAGAATATTTAAGCACGTGCATTAGTATGTGCTCAGAGGCTAATAGATATATAAAATTGTTACTTTTGGCATTATTTTAATTTTCATATTATAAAATTGATTAAACAAATGATAAATTTGGAAAAAAAAACAAAAATTCGCCGCTATCTGTTAGTATTTTGGAGCTTGGCTTTACACCATTATCCAGCGGAACATAGTGGTGGCAGTTTTCTATGGGATACATTAAGTCGCATCATTATTGGTGATGATAGACTACTTTATCGAATGCTTCTCCTCCCACCGCCACACTCTGCTGCATGATCTTTACACCTAAGTTGTGTTCTCTAACTTGTTACCAATAAGATCATGATTTAAAATAAATAAATGAAAAGACAGATAAATAATCTTTAGCATCTGTAATTGTATCTACATAGGGTGCCTTACAGTATGTAGTATGGATCCTTTAACTATACGTTTAGTTGTTGCAACTTGCAAGGGATATGTTCTCTACTCATCTTCTTCTTCTTCTTTTTTTTATTCTTTTTTCTTTTTTGTTTGTTAGGAACTTAATTATCCAATTGTTACAATAAGGGGAGTGATTCAAACACTAATTCTCCTCATATTAAAAAAAAAAAAAGTGTCACTAAATTACAAAATTCTTGATTTTTTCTCACTTACTTATGATAAGACCATACATAATCGACCAACTAATTAAAACCCAAAATTGTTGAACAGTATCTAAAATTGAGTGTTTTAATAGGCAACTCTTGATGACTTGAATGCTATACATAAAAACAATGAATGAAGTCTTATTAATTTTCTTTTTATTTCTTTTGCCAAATTTTGATATTTTCATGGAGTAAGATTTAGGTTTAAATGAACTCTGGTGGTAATTTTTTTTGGATAAGTTAATGAACTATGGGCCTATGGGCATAGCCCGTGGGTGACTAAGATAATTACATCATTAAAAAAAACAAAACAAAAAATATTGGTCATTTAGACAAATAAAAAAAAAAAAGTAAGAAAATTTAAAATTTGAAACAAAGGATTGACGTGGAGATAGTTTTAGTTTATCACAATGATTTTGATTTTTGAACCGAAAATATTTTGGCTACCAAGCCTTACCTAATATACCACCTAAGTCAAATCAAAATAGTAAAAATTCTTAATTTTTGTCTTTTTAACTGTACTTTTTTATCTCAAAAAATAAAAATCTAATACTTTAGATAACGTACAAGAAGTTTTGAATGAAGACAATAATCTAGACCTGTTTGGCATGTTTGTTTGGGCAATCTAGAATAGGCGAAATCAAATTCGTACCAATCAACCCTCTTGCCCATTATAACAGCTTGCCCAAGTCTTTAGAGATTGCTATCATCAATTCCAAAGTCTCAAGGGAGCCCATACACTGGTTCTACCACGCCCTCGAGCGACTTGGAAATTCCTTCTAGTGGATTGTTCTAAAATTAATTTTGATGGAACTGTTTTTAAAACTGAAGGTCGCGCCAGAATATGAGTGGCACTTAGAGATGAGAACGGTTTGGTGATTGCATCCATGTCCCGAAACTTACCCCTACCACACTCGGTGGCTAAAGTGGAAGCTATAGCGGTAGTCCGAGCCCTCAAATTCTCCTTAGAAGTTGGAGTGGATAAAGTTGTGCTAGAGGGAGGCTCTGAGCTGATCATTGAGATAATTGAATCTACAGAAGAATCTTTTTGCTCCGTTTGGTAATCTATTCCAAGATGCAAAATATATGTTTGCAACTTTCAAGTATATGAGATAAAGTTGTTTGAGATTTTCTCTTGCATACCCAATGCCAAGGCAATAGTGTCGCTCATAATCTTGCAAAAGACACTAAAAATATCATAAATCTAATAGTTTGGATGAAAGATGTTCTACAACAATTCTAAAATGCAGTGCATTTTCATCTTAATAAAAGTTTCAGATCTTCTTTCTCCAAAAAATAATAATAATCTTCATCTTCATCCTCATCTTATATAACAATTTTATACTTTTACAACTGTAATTTCATTCAGTTTGTTTCTTAAACAAAACAAATCAATAAAAATAAGTTGTCTAAACATTCACAAAAATCAATTGAATGTGTCTTCTCCTAGCTTTTGTAATAATAACTAATGGTGTAATATGTTGTATACATAAGGAGGTGCCACTTGAAATACATTGGAAATATCAGAATGTGTCATTTGAACTACAAGTCTACAAAGCTCTTATATACCATTGTTGATCCATGGTACTGCAAAAGTTTATATATATATATATATATATATATATCCCTTCCCTCCTAATGTTACAATGACCTATGAAAGGTGATGATAAATTCTTATTAATATATATTATAGGTCATCTTTATATTATGGATGCTAATTCTCAAATACTCCTTATTGTATATCGTACAAACATATCACCTATTTTAAATTCTAAAAGTGAATATCAATAAAAACTGTGAAAATCACTAGTGAAATTATGGGCAAACGGAATTGGAATGTATATCAACAAATGTATGTGAGGGAACAATTTAATCCCAACTCCAAACATCTTAGCCATATGATGTACACACATTGGTCAATGGATCCATGGAGGCTAGGGGTGGCAAATGGGCGGGTTGGGTCATAAATGGGTTGAGTATGTATTTATCTATTTATGACCAATTTATATATAAATTAATTATCCATTATCAACCCAACCCATTTAATTAGTAACCTACCCATTTAACCCATTATAAAATTCATATTATAAAATTTATATTCAGTAATTCAACAAGAGACTAATTTTCTTCTTGTACTTTTCTTGGCAACCAAACAAGAAACATTAGACATAATATGCAAAGCACTAAAAAGTAAAAAGCCTAACCTTTCAAACGAAAACAACAAGAAAACCATATCAAGACACTAATTTTCTGTTTCACTTTTCTCCACAACCAAACAGAGACAAAGTACCCAATGAAAAAAAAAAAAAAAAAAGAAGAAGAGAAAACCTAAAGAAAAACTAAATCACAATGGTTTTCATCCCTTCCTTGACTTCTTCCTCCACCAGTCCACCTTGAGCTCTACGTCCTTCTTAGCCTTTTTTGCCTTCTTCGCCTTTAGAAACTCGGTCTTCTACAACTCAGCCATCGAGTTATTTGAGTTAATACATGCACCTCTCCGAGCTGCACTTCGAGTCACTCGCACTACCAACTCGGACTTTGGTTTCTCTTTCTCTTCTTCCTCAGCAACACATCGTTTCCTGGGCGCCATTGCAAAAAAGCTTTTTGTTATCTGAGTTACTAAGAAAGACAAACTTTAGATAGAGGAAGAGGGAAAGATGTTTAGATTTTGTCTAGTTTGGTAGCTGAGAAAATGCCTAGAAAATGGAGGAGAAAATTTTTACATTAGATGGAGGAAGAGGCGGCTGGCTGTAGTTGTTGTGATGTTTTCTTGTTTGTTAGGGTTTTTAGTTTTAGTTTTTTTTTTTTTTTTTTTTTTTTTTTTTTTTTTTTTTTAAGTAGTAAAATTTAAATTTTAAATGGGTAATTGGGTACCTAGTGGTTTAACCATCAAAACCCATTTAATTGAATTAACCATTTGAATTTTATCCATTTAATTCAAATATTTAATTGAGTTGGATCAAGACTTATCCAAATGAAGAGGTTCTAAGCCGATTTGTGAGTTTAGATAAAATTTGCCTCTCCATTCATACCACTTAAAAATACTCCAGCCCACAACTTACCAAAAGATTCGAGAAGTTAAATTATCATCTCACGAGTCACGACATACAAACACCTCCCAAAGCAATCAAAGTTATCAAACCCCTCTGTTTAAGGCAATGATTAGTTAAAAAGATCCAAATGCACCACCGTACGACACCAAAACGCTAAAAAAAAAAAAAAAAGAAGCCAGCTTTCAAGTCTTTAACCTAACATACGCTACTAAATTTTACTAATTACTTAACATTTTCTCACTCACACAGTCTCTCTATCAAAATCTGCTTTCTTTTCAAGCTCTTTCTTTTTCCTTATTTATTTATTTATTTATTTTTTTGTTTTACATATTGCAAACCTCTCTTTGAATCCAAGTTTCATCCACTTCTTGGTTCTTTCAAATTCAATTTTCCTACAATTTGTTTCCCACTCACTCAGTGATTTGCTTTCATGGGTTGTTACCAAATCTTGGATTTAAAACTCCCTACTATTGCTGCTTGATTTTTGTGTCTGTCTCTCTCTTTTAGTATAGCTTTTTTTTTTTTTTCTTTTTTTTTTTTTTAAGTTCTCTACACCTAAACACATTCCATAAGTACATTACAGAATTCAAGACTTGAACTTTATGTAGGTTCTATTCTCTCATAAAACCCCATATCTCCAACTAAGTGGGTTTTCTTTTTCCTCCTGGTTTCTTGTGTGTTGGTTTCATGACTTTTTTTGGGTTCTTGGTTTTATGAAGAAAACTAAGGACAACAATGAGATCATATACTTCAATTCTGCTTCTATGTCTGATATCTGGGCTTCTTTTTGTGACCTGTGATCCCTTTCCATCATATGAAGGTATGTGCTCTTTTTTTCATTTTCATTTTTTTTTCATTTTTTTTTTTTTGTTACTTTTCTTTCTCAGATCTTGATGTTTTGTTAAGATCCATTTGGATGCTGAGAAAATGTGGGAAAGATGTGAAACCCAAGTTGCCAATGTATGTTCTGAATTTCATTCAGAGTAAGACTTAGCTATAAATATGACAATCAGGCCAAATTTTAAGTTTCAAAGCTGTGTACTTCTTATTTTATTTTCTCTTTGTCTGCTATTTTCTTTTACCAAATGTGGGTTAGTTTTCTTGAAGTAGCGTTGGCGTACTTTTGTTAAGTAAATCTTGGATTTTTTTTTTGTTGTTGTTGTTGTTTTGAGATGTGTACTATATTTGCTTTTTTTGAAGAAGACAAAAGTACTGCATTCATGTACTTAATTGCTACTTCAAAGAAGGTTCTCTTACTGGAAACTCTGTGTTTTGCACAGTTGACGCCCTTGCAACCTTTAAGGAAGGTATATATGAAGACCCACTGCTGGTTTTGTCCAACTGGAATGCCCTAGATCCAGATCCTTGTGAATGGTCTGGCATTTCGTGTAATGGTGCTCGAGACCATGTTATAAAGCTGTAAGATTTCATATCTTCTTATCTTAGTGTAAATTGTAGAGTAGTCTTATTTGCAATTAAATGCAGCTGATTAGGCTAATACATGCTTCCTTTACTTGATGGAATTCTGTCCTGCAGAAACATTTCTGGGTCATCCTTAAGAGGATATCTTGCACAAGAATTGGGGCAACTTGCCTACTTGCAAGAATTGTATGCTCTTGCTTTTCTTTTTTATTTATCCCCTACACCTGAAGTTTTTTTTTTTTTTTTTTAATAAATTTATTGAGAATATGATGGTTAAAGCTTTATTTCATGGATTGATGGTTTGTAGGATATTGCATGGGAACAATCTGATTGGGATAATACCTAAAGAAATTGGCATGTTGACAGTCCTCAAGATTTTGGATTTGGGGAAGAATCAACTTTCGGGTCCAATTCCTCCAGAGATTGGAAATTTGACAAGTCTAGTGAAAATGTAAAAAGGATTGGGTTGGTGATCTGTTTAAAGTTAGGCTGTGTTGGGTTCTCAGAATTAATTAACTTTTGTTGTTGCAGAAATCTTCAGTCAAATGGATTGACTGGTTTAATACCTCCTGAGCTTAGCAATTTGAATCATCTCCTAGAACTTCGGCTGGACAGGAATAGGCTTCAAGGAAGTGTTCCTGCTGCTAGCAATCCAGATTTCTCGTCTGATATACGTGGAAAGTAAGTGGAAGATACTTCAAGTGGAAATGTTTGATTAAGTTCTGAAGATGATGCTCCATTTAGTGTGCAATTCTGGTTGTGGATGTGTGTGTGTGTGAAGATGGGTACAATATAAATCTTAATATCCCAATAAGAAGAATTGATCAACTGATGCTAAAAAGTATGCATTGCATTATCTGCTTTCCTTGCAAATTTATTGAGTTTCAGTATATGCATATATAATATAGATAGATCATACACAAGCAGTATGGTGTCATCAAATTCATCTACATCTTCTTCTTTTATGAAAAATTTCACCTGTTAGAGGGTATTTTAAAAAGATTCTTTCTTCTTATCATTTTTGTACAATTAATTTCATCTTTGCTTTGGCAATGGATATGGTAAACTGCTCATCTGTCCTATGAATGTGTATATGGAAATTTATTTAACTCTTAGCTTCTAGCATTGAGACAAGTCATCTTGGCTTTGGCAATGGATATTAAACTGCTCATATGTCCTATGTGAATATGGAAATTTATGTAACTTTTAGTGTCTAGTATTGAGACAAGTCATTGCTAGCAATGTTCTGCAGCTTCATTCAAATTTGGTGTATAGTGATATTAATTTTAAGATATTGGGTGGCTTACTAAAATGGAAAATGTTGTGTTACTTAAACCTGCTTAAGGTTTTGATTTTATTTAAGTGTATCTCTTCAATTCTGCTTCAGGTATACCTCAAGTCCAAATGTAACTGGCTTCTGTCGCAGTTCTCAATTACAAGTTGCAGATTTTTCATACAACTTCTTGGTTGGGAGCATACCTAAGTGCTTGGAGCGTCTTCCAAGGTTCCTTTTTCTGAGCTTTTCTCATGCTTGCTTCTTTTTGCTTAAGTCTTCTTTTACTTGACATTTTCCATACAGGTCAAGCTTTCAAGGGAACTGCCTCCAAAACAAAGATCCCAAACAACGTTTAACCATGCAATGCGGTATATAATTTTTCCCTCGTGCAATGCTGTTTATTGTTATACATATACATATAAGTTTATATAAATAGTAAATGCAAAATGAAGAACAAACCCTTGAACATTTAAACTTGATGACAATATAATATGCTCTATTCTAAGTTTTAAGCGAACTAGCTTAATCAATTTTTTCAAGAACATCCTAATTTGCAATTCAATGTCAAGCTGGTGATGCAATTGGCTGATCTCAGTTTCTGCATTGGAACTGAACTCATTCTCACAATTTTATAAGCCTTGTAAAAATTCATTTCTAACTATTGTAGTTAGTAGTGACAGTTTTTCTTTTGTAGGTGGTGCTCCACCTTCCAAAAGCCATCCAGGAGCCAACTCAAACCACCGGCCAACTGATAATATACCCAAGCATCAGGGGGCATCAAAACCTACCTGGCTTTTGGCTCTGGAAATAGCAACAGGAACCATGGTCGGTTCTCTCTTTCTGGTTGGTATTATCACTGCTCTTCAGAAGTGCAATGGCAAATCTTCTATCATAATGCCCTGGAAGAAATCAGCAAGTGGAAAGGACCATATGACTGTATACATAGGTTGGGTTCCTTAGCTCATGCTACCTCTGCCTAAGTGCATTTGAAGTTCAGAAGACTAGAAGCGTATTGAAAAAAAAATCTAATGGTTAATTTGGTGGGTTTTCTTTCAGATTCTGAAATATTGAAAGATGTTGTAAGATACAGCAGACAGGATCTAGAAGTAGCCTGTGAAGACTTCAGCAACATTATTGGCTCCTCACCAGACAGTGTGGTCTATAAAGGTACAATGAAAAGTGGGCCTGAGATAGCTGTGATATCCCTCTGCATCAAAGAAGAGCATTGGACAGGCTATCTTGAGCTTTATTTTCAGAGAGAGGTAACCACTATTATTACTGCAAAAAACTGTAGCCTAAAGAATTTAACAAAAAATACAATCACAGAATGTATGATTTGGCAATTCAACCATGTTCAAAACAACTATTTGACTTGAAATGCCATGCAGGTGGCAGATTTGGCAAGACTAAATCACGAGAATAGTGGAAAATTACTGGGATATTGTAAAGAGAGCACTCCCTTTACAAGGATGCTAGTTTTTGAATATGCATCAAATGGAACACTGTATGAGTACCTACATTGTAAGTCAAATTTCATAATTGCGATGTTCGTCTACTTTAACCTGCTTCACTGGAAATTTATTCTTTTACGTGCTTCACCGACTCAAACCCTGAGCATTTATCTTTTATTGCAGATGGAGAAGGATGCCAATTTTCTTGGACTAGGCGTATGAAAATTATTATTGGCATTGCACGTGGACTCAAGTATCTTCACACAGAACTTGAGCCACCATTTACCATATCAGAGTTGAATTCTAGTGCCATTTATCTTACAGAAGATTTTTCCCCCAAGGCATGTCCCAAGCCTTTTCTTTTTTAATTTTTTTTTTTTTTTTATCGTGACATAATGAATATCTATTTCCTCTTCTTAATCCAATGGTAAATCAGTGAACTATCTTTCTTTTTGTCAGAATAATAAATCTTGTCACTGTTTATCCATTTTTTAGATAGTGTGGTTTTTAATACTAGTAAAAATGTTTTGATAAAACTCCAAAACCCTCTTCATAAGTCCTTTTGTACTGGCTATTCCTCATATAAAATTCTGAAGTACATTCATCTTCGCTTCAACTGCAGCTGGTTGATTTTGAAAGTTGGAAGACAATTCTTGCAAGGTCAGAAAAGAATTCAGGTGCTATTGGCAATCAAGGTGCTATCTGTGTTCTTCCAAATTCTCTGGAGGCACGCCATCTGGATGTCCAAGGCAATGTGTACGCTTTCGGTGTACTTATGCTGGAAATAATCAGTGGAAGACTTCCATATTGTAGGGAGAAAGGGTGCTTGGTAGATTGGGTAAGAAACTCTCTAAATTATGAATATGTATGACTATGGCAAGCTTCCTTTTAAATTAAAATGTGATCTTAAAGGGATGGTTAAAAAGTATATAATAGTTTAAGGTAGTTAATGCACCAAAACTTCTCTCTGCTGCAGGCTAAGGAATATCTTGACCTGCCAGAAGTTATGTCTTATGTGGTGGACCCAGAGTTGAAACATTTCAGATTTGAAGACCTCAAAGTTGTATGTGAGGTAGTTAATCTTTGCATTAATCCTGACTCCAGCAAGCAGTTGTCCATGAAGGAACTGTGTTCCATGTTAGAGAGTGGAATTGACACATCAATATCGGTCGACTTTAAGTCATCTTCTTTGGCATGGGCTGAACTTGCTCTTTCTTCATAAATAAGTTGAAGCTAACACACTGTAAAGCAGGAGTATACAGTAGTACATTTTTCTTTCTTTTTCTCCCACCTCAATTTTATCTGTTCCTTGTAAATGCTTTCACGCGAGAGGAAAAGTAAAGCTTCAGGCTTGACAAAGTCTCTTTGTATACGAGTAGTTAACTAGTAAAGTTCTGAGATTAATTGAATCACAATCTTCTTAGAAATTGTTCTTTGGGTGAAAATCAGAAATGAATTTATTTTACATGATGGAACATTGACTTTTGAGTTATTTTTGATGTCGTGAGCTCTTTATAAGAAAGCAGACAGCAAGTACTTATCTATTTGACCAGCATTCACCCTCCCCCACTTCCTCAAAGAAGGAAAAAAAAAAAATCTACGAACCATGCCCCTCCTGTTTTCTTAAGCATCAAAGCATTAGATATAGTCACAATCAAAGTGCTTTGAAGATGTGTCTGGTTCATGTTTATCAATTCTGTCTTTGCCAATTGGTTTCCTTGTATCATCTATCAACAACATTGTGGCCTCAAGTTCAGGGCTCTTATAGAACAATTTCTAGGGTTCTCTTATAGAACAAATTCTAGGGTTCTGTAAGTAGTAAAAGGAATTTTTGAATTTGAAGAGTTCTTATACAATCAAAGGATACTACCATCTTGAAAGATAATTTCAAAATGTAGGATAGGTTTTACAAATAATAATTCACGGGACAATCCAAGTTGTATTTGGGAAAAGGCAAGCAAGGATTTACTTGCATCATTTTTTTTTTTTTTAATAAGCACATGATTCTTGGTTGGCCTCTTCTCCCATTCTTATGAGCTTGGAACAAAAACTTGAACGTAACAATACATGAGAAAAACTGTGCTCACATTACAGCAAAATAACCGACTTCTTCAATTTTGTTCTGGTTATTATTTCATCAAATTCTCATTAAGATGCCTTGAGGTACGACTAACTTGTTAGGCAGACGGCATACCATGATTAGAACTTATGAAAACGCATCTTTGATCGAATCGAAATCTAGGGCCAATAGATTTGGAAGGTTTGCAACATATGACCATCCATTTATATGGGAACCAAGTACCTAGTTTGATATCACAAATTTTGAACATACTTTTACATCTTGGCCTATGAGAACAATACTGCAATTGGCATGCAATGATTGCAATCCCTTTCTGCAATCTAGCATGAGGGGTAAAAGAAGATAAAGAAAGAAACATAAAAGGTAAAACCTGACCAAAACTGTGCTCACATTTAAGCAAAATATCTATAGAACATATTAATCATAGGTGACAATTCACTAAAGGTCTCACTCAACACGGCAAAGCTTTCACCACCTTGGTGGCATTAAACTTCTAAATATCAAAGCCAGTTTTGATACATTTTCCAAGAAAACAGAGAGAACAAAATTTTAGTTAACTAACTAACGCTTAGAACGAGAAAAATGGTTGTCATTAGGATTTCTCTTTCCACTTAAAACTGCTAATGCCTTTCTTACAGGAGGCTGCAGGGGGGATCTTTTATCAACATGGCGGCTGAAGTCATCTGCAGTGAAGATGTCGTCTCCCTGAGAATCAAATATACAGTAGTCTTAGTTATGATTAAGACATGATCTCCAAAAAAACGAAAAATTACAAATACAAGAATTAGCAGGTACGCAAACCAAAACAAACCTGCTTATTCATTTTCTTCTTTGTCTTGGGATGAAGAAACTTTTGTGGGAGTTGATCTTCACGCAAGATGAGGTTCTTGGCAATGGCCTCCCTTCCACCTTGGGGCAAAGGAAGTGCAAAATGTAGTGGGACAAATGTCAAAACACATGCATGCAAATAGCCAGTAAAGCTCCAATTTGGATTCTAAAAGGCCTTGAGAATGAAATATCCACCAAAAAAATCCAAAAAATACTTATTCTCTATAATGTATTAATATTTTCATCATAATAGGTAGGAACCAGTAAAGAGGGGATAGTTTTTGTAACCAAATGGCAGGAAGCAGTGATTATAAGACAAAGTATGTAACAATCAAATGGTAGGAACAAGATAGAGAACACTACACTTGTATAGAACAAGTGTTTGCTATAGTCGGGATGGACCAGGTAGGGGCCTAAGGGGGCCCAGGCCCAATTTTTTTTTTTTAGTAGGTAAAATTTATAAAAAAAAGGGTTGGGCCCCTTGGTTTTTAGCTCGGGCCCTCCTTGGGTTTTAGCTGAGGCCCCCCTCACCTCAATCATCCCTATCCCAACTGGCCAACCTAGGAGTTTTCAAGAGCCCATGAAAACCTTAATATATATATATATATATATATATGTAAAAAAAGAAAAAAAAAAAAAAAAAGAAGAAGAAGAAGAAGAAAACCTAGCACAACAGTTAGTAAGACTCCAAAACCAAACAGAAAAGCCAAAAACGAAGGAAAAATGAAAAAAAGAAAAGAAAGGAAAGGGAGAGGGGAGAGTGAGACAAAGAAAGTGAGAGACTGCTGAAGAAATTCCTTGAGAAAAAATACTAGCACTGATGAATTTTTGTTAGCTTGGGAGTGGACTGAAATTCCTTCAGATTAATTAAGTCTTCCTTCAAGTGAACTCAATAGATATGCCATAAACATCCAGCTGGACACACAATATAAAAAGACTTTGATTACCCCAAAATGCCCTTTGCTTCTTATTCTATTGGACCCCTAGTTGCACCCAAAGTCATGTGGCTGTTTTGGTCATTTTACCTTGATGTGACACGTTATGATTAGATGGGTACACGTGGAAATTTTTAGTGCATGATCTGGCATGATAAGGTGAGAGTGTAGGACATTTCTTTTTTGTTTTGTGTTTTGTTTTGTGTTTTTTGCCTTCTTTTTGTTTTGTGAATCTAATGTGCTTTTTAAGAATATTTTAATAGTAAAAATATAGAAAACATGAATAAAAATATTTTTAATAATTTTTTAATCGTCGCACTCTGCTGCATTTGCGCCCTACTTTTTCAAAAATTGCCGAGTCCTGTACCCGCACTTGCACCTGAATCCGAAAACGCACTCGTGCTTCATAGATTAAATGCATCATGCATATTACTTAGATTCTAGTATTTGTCTTTAGTTAGTAACAACAACCGTTTGTAAGATAATATATATGATTCTTATTTTATTTGTAGATCATGAAAAAATCAACTACAATGTTTGATTTTTTCAAAAATATTCAAATTCTTTTGAAGTCAATGTGGGATTGCCAACAACTAATGTTGCTATTCCAATTCCAAAAAATGTGGATGTTCCAATTTTAGAAAATATTCATTCTCCAATTCCAGAAAATGTTGATGTTTCAATCCCAAGAAATATTCATTCCCCAATTCCAAAAAATGCCAATATCTCAATTTTGGAAAATAACCATATATCTCAAACACAATTTCAAAAAGTTGATCTTGATATATTAGGAAACAATGATTTTTGGGTATTTGTCTTAGTTGATAGTTTATTAATACTATATAGATGTGTATTTGAATTTTTTTTTTTCGCTTATGTCCAGCCGCCCCCCCCCCCCCCTCCAACTCGAAATCCTGGGTCCGTCCTTGGTTTGCTAGTTAGAAACTAACAGAATTAAGCTACAATTAGTAGCATAATAATTCCTGTGAGTCGCACATTTGGATATACTTACTTTAGTGCCACGCAATCTAATCTGTGGCTGACGATCTGCTAAAACAATTCCATTTTCACCAACTATAACAGCAACCTTGCGTAAAGTGCCACCATTTCCACACTTTAGGCAGAAAATCCTCCCAATCTCAACAATCACTGTATAGCATGCATGGCATTTCAAAATCCACTTGGAAGGACAGAACTGTCAAAGATAAGCATATATATGATGTAAAAATTTCATTGAGATAAAAACAGATTCTCTGGTCAAGAAAAAGGATAATAGTATACATCACTCAGACCAACAATCTAGATGAGGCATATTAAGACAGTTTCCACCAATTAATATGAAGCATCGCCAATGCACATAAATTCTCTGTTTCTTTACCCAAAAATAGGGGATGGATGAGAGGAAAATAAATACAACAAAATTAGTGGCAACTCCAGGAATTTTGTTCGGGGTGTTCCTATTCCACTTTGAAAAAATTTCGGATCATTTTGGTCTATTTCAAGTGTTTCGGGAAGTTTTGGTAAATACCGGTTGAAATTTAAGATTTGGCCAGCATGAAGTTTGTGCTTAAAAAAAAAAAGGGTTCTTAAAATCAAAACAAATTTGAATTTTGTACACCGAAAAAACTCAAAAGGGAAAAAAAAATGAGAAAAAAGAAATGAACAAAGGTACTTATACAATAAACTATAAGTTAATTTGACATATTAATAAAATTATTAATTATTGTTGTTTAGTTGTTTCATTACTTTGTTTGTCTTTTATAAACTATAATTTGTTGTATTGTTATTTCATTAATTATTAAATTATAATTTTTGTTTAGCCTAACATAATTTAATTTATTTGTCTTTTATAATGTATTGATTAATTAAATTATTAATTATTATTTATTAGTTACTTTCCCTAATTAATTATTGGTTAATAAATTATTAATTTTTTTTTTTGAAGGCGAACCAAATAATCATTCATTCAAATGTAAAGAATCATAATACAAAGCAACCGCCGCAAGCGGCGGAGTATCTTCAATCCAAAATAAATCATTGATTAAATTCCTAGCATGTTTTGCTAATGTATGAGCTACCATGTTGCCACCTCTCTTCACCCAATTAATGGATAGGACCTGCATTCCTCTAAGAGTGAACTTGATGTCTTCATAGATGTGCCCAAGCAGTGAACTATTCTCTGTAGAAATAGAGAGAGCCCTCATCACATTTAGACAATCTCCTTCAATAATCACCCGAGAAAAGCCAATTTCCTTTGAGAATTCCACAGCTCTTCGACAAGCCAACACCTCAGCCTCCTCACTGCTATTCACATAAGGACCCTTCACTGACATTCCCGCCATAACCTCCCCTGAAGAGTTTCTAATTATAGCACCAAAACCAGAGCAATGTTGGTCAGAAAATACAGCAACGTCAAAGTTCAATTTGAACTCCTCTGCTGGTGGAGCACGCCAAGTACAACTTCCAGAACTTTCATTCGAAGGAGTAAGAACCATCTGTGCTTTCCTATATTCATCAAGAAATTCTTCAACCCTCTTGTTCAGCCAACCCGGTTCCCTTAAATGACCACCATGTATCTCGGCATTCCTTTGGTTCCATATCAGCCACGCCTGCACCAGAAAAATTTCCAGCTTTTCCTTATGTAATCTGTCCATCATGGCCTCAAATAAGTCCATGAAATCATGGCAGCTCGTGGACCATTTCTGAAGTGACGTAATACTCCCAGCCCACACATCTTGCGCAGCTCCACAGTCCCACACAGCATGTAATGCAATTTCAGCAAATCTTTTACAGCAATGGCACATAACATCTTCTAATATTTTTTGCTTTGCAAGGTTCACTCTAGTTGGCAAAATTTCATGGCAAGCTCTCCACCCAAATACTTTTAATTTATTAGGAATCTTCAAGCCCCACAGAACCTTCCATATCTGCTGTCCCTCTGCACTACTTGAACTCTTTGCCCAAGACTCATTTATCATCACCTTCCTAGCCTTATGATAACCAGACCAAACTGAATATACCCCATTTTTTGTGTGCAACCAAACCATAGAATCCACTCCCCCTCTTTGGCTTAATGGGATGTTACAAATTGCCTTAGCATCATTTATGTGAAATGTCTCCATTATAAAATCACGCCTCCAGCAGTGTAAAACCGGGTCAATAAGATTAGCCACCATACCTTCCTCTACTTCTTCAGCCACCGGGTGTAGCACCATATTGGAAGGATAATTAGGGATCCATTTGTCCTTCCTAATCCGAATCTCATCACCACTACCCACTCTCCAACAACAACCACTCTTCAAAATTGGCACGGCAGCCATTATACTTCTCCATACAAAAGAGCTATTTGGAGAAATAGTTGCATCAAGTAAATGGCATCTAGGGAAATATCGGGCTTTAAAACATTTATAAAGAAGCGAATCCTTCTCATGCATCAATCTCCACCCTTGTTTTCCTAGCATTGCAAGGTTGAATGATCTCAAATCTCTAAATCCCATCCCACCTTCATTTTTTGGTTGAGAAAGAAAAGTCCAACTTTTCCAATGAATCTTCCTTTCATTCCCCACTTGTCCCCACCAAAATTTAGCACAAAGAGCATTCAATTCATCACATAATTTCATAGGTAACTGGAACACACCCATGGTGTAAGTCGGGATAGCTTGAGCAACGGCCTTGATAAGTATTTCTTTTCCGGCTTTTGACAACAAGCATCCTTTCCAACCCTGCAATTTCTTCCAAACCCTATCCTTCAAAAAGGAAAAGGTTTGATACTTCGCCCTTCCCACTAGGGTAGGTAACCCCAAATATGTTTCAAATCGCTCCACCTCCTTCACTTCAAGTACAGAAACAATCTCAGCTTTATGATTAGCTTCAATATTGCTGCTAAAAAATACCGAAGATTTCTCCATATTAATACATTGGCCTGATGCATTGGCATATGTTCTCAGAACCTCATTGATTACCTCAACTTCCCTAATAGTAGCTCGACAGAAAAGAAGAGAGTCATCTGCAAACATTAAATTTGTAACAGATGGTGCCCTTCTGCACACAGAAACCCCTTTAATACGACCTTCCATATTTTCAGCCCGAACGAGTAGTGAATTGAACCCTTCTGCACACAATAAAAATAAATATGGCGAAAGAGGATCACCCTGACGGATTCCCTTTGAAGGTGTGATGTTCCCAAAGGGCTTCCCATTAATCATAACAGAGAAAGAGGGAGTAGTCACACAACCCATTACCCAATTGATCCATACCTCTGGGAACCCCAACTTGGCCATAATACCCTTCAAGAATGGCCACTCCACCCTATCGGACGCCTTACTGATATCAAGCTTTAACGCAAGGGAACCTTTTTTGCCTTTCTTCCTGGAGTGCATAGTATGTAGTAACTCATATGCCACCAGCACATTATCAGTTATAAGCCTGCCTGGAACAAAAGCACTCTGAGTAGTTGAGATGACACTTAGGAGGATTAGCTTCAACCTGTTAGCCAATACTTTTGAAATAATTTTGTAAATGACATTACATAGGCTAATAGGGCGAAAGTCAGACATCTTTTCAGGTTGTTTTACTTTAGGGATCAATACAATATTAGTATTGTTAATATAAGGCACCATAAAACCCAAATGCAAATAATCCATAACAGCAGCAATAACACTATCACCCACAACATGCCAAAATTTTTGGTAGAACATTGCATTCATACCATCAGGTCCAGGTGCCTTTGTTGGTCCCATTTGGAACACTGCAGTCTTGATTTCATCAGCAGTAAATTCACTGGACAGCATCTGTTGCATATCAAGGGTAACTTTGCTCATCACCGTGTTAAGACATTCCTCCATCTGAGAGCATGTACTTGCAGAAAACAAACTATCAAAGTAGTTAGTGGCCACCCCAGCAATATCCTCTATCTCCTCCACCCAATTTCCATCCCTATCTTTAATTTTCTGAATATGATTTCTCCTCCTTCTCTATGATGCTTTAGCATGGAAAATTTTAGTATTTTTATCCCCATGCTTTAGCCATGAAACCCTCGATCTCTGAGCCCAATAAATCTCCTGTTTCATCAGTAAGTCATCTAAGTTCTTGCTAACTTCCAAAAATTCAGCCCTAGACTCCTCAGTGACCACCCCACTATTTAATACTTCAAGTTTCTTCTAAAGAATTTTTATTTCCTCACCATTAGGCTTTGTTTTGGACAGCCCCCACAACCTCAAATTCTCTCCACAAACCCGGATTCTATCCTTGATACCCTCCAACCCGTGGCCACCATTCACAACACCCTCCCAAGAATTCTTAACTACCTCCTCACATTCCTCCCATAGAAGCCAAGCCTCTTCAAATTTAAACCCAGTCCTTCTCTGTATGCTATTCTTCCTAAAATGGTCTATTTGTAGGATTAAAGGCAAGTGATTTGAAGCATGAGGGGGTAAATGAGTAACTGAGCTAAGCTGAAATTTATTTTTCCACACCACTGTTGCAACAACTCTATTAAGCCTAAGCTTTATATTTGCATCCCCCGGTCTCTTATTATTCCATGTAAATGGATACCCCTTAAACCCAAGATCCTCCAATTGACACCCTTCTAAAGCCTCACGAAATGCATCCATTTGATTTAGCTGTGGTGGACGTTTACTAAGTTTCTCTGTAGAGTGAAGAATGGCATTAAAATCACCAATGCACATCCAAGACTCACCCACAAAGGATTGAATATGATCTAACAATTCCCAAGACTTACTTTTTTAAGTCACCTCCGGCCATCCATAGAAGCATGTCAGCCACCACTCATACTTATCCTCTTCTCTCACTTTAGCAAGAATATGGTTGGCTGTATAATTAATTAGCTCTAGCTGCACTTCATTCTTCCAAATTAAAGCTAAGCCTCCCCCTGAGTCAGGCTTTTTAACAATGATTTTATTTGGGAAAGGTAAATCACCATATAGCTTGTCAAATCCTTCCTTATCCAGCCGTGTCTCCATAAGGAAACACACATTAGGAGCTTGTTCCCTCACAATTTTGCGAAGGCTTCGACCTGTCCAAGGGTTCCCAAGCCCTTGGCAGTTCCAACTTAAGAGCCTCATTGTTCCCTACAAGGGTGACTGCCCACCCTCGCCGATATATCATTAGAATCCTGACCCACTTTCTCCCTCTTCGTTTTCTGAATTTCCTCCCCATCTCTTTGCATGGGAAGGATAGTATTTTGTGTACTAAGTCTCTTCCCAAGCACTGGTACTTCTACTACCTTCAACGTACTCCCCAGACCAAAATCCATTCTCACAATTCTAGTCCACGTGGATTTTGGTTTGGAGACTATTGGTCCACCCATATTCCCACCTTGCATGTTACACGTCACATTCAAGTTCCCAGAATTTTCCTCCAACTTTTCAGCAACATCTTCCACAAATTTAGGACCCATCACGTCCTTAGGAATATCAGATATCACACTCTTTTCAACCATATCCCTATTCCCTACTTTATTGTCATACACCTCCACAGGATTGTCACTATTTAAATTTAAGCTAACCACATCCGTATCAGCTATAGACCTGTCTCCTTGAATTTGCTCCATCTCATTAATTACGGGTTTTGGCTGCTGAAAATCTGAGTGTATCCCAATATTCTCGCAATGTACAGCTGCACCACCATTCATTCCATGTTTTTCGGATCTCCATGCTTGCTGCTTGGGACTGGCCGTTCTGTCTCGAGGAGGAGACCTTTGCTGTCCACCGGATGCTCTCATCCAATCTCCATACTGATACTCCACATCCCCATCACCTTTTTCTGCAGCAAAATGTCTCGCACAATGGTGAAAATCATGTCCCAGAACTCCACAAAAGTGACAAAACATGGGAAGTCTTTCATACTTAAAGTGCACCCACATTTTACCCCCATCCGAATCTACAATGAAACCACCACATCTCAGAGGTTTTGATACAAGCAGTGCCACCCGAACCCTCATAATTTGCTTCCCACCTCAGTCACCACTTAGGGTGATACCATATCAAAAGGTGCCCCCCAAATTTGTATCCACAAGGAAGCACGATCCAACGTCACGTTACTCGCTGTCATTCCTCTCCTCCACTTGGTAAGCATAAGCAATTGATTATCAAAGCTCAATGGCCCACCTTTCAAAACTCGATTTAGATCAAACTCGGACTGAAACTTGAATTGAAAAAGGTTTGATCCAACCTCTAAGATCTGTATTCCTGACTGTATTCCCCATGCTGCATGTAAAGTATTCAACGCTGCCCTCTTATTAAAAGCTTTACAAGTCAAAAACTTCCCAATCAAGCTCAAACTACAGCTTTCAATGTCAGTCAATCTGCCCTCATCCGAAATCGCTATTACTTCTTCCTCCTCAACAGTTAACTTCATATTCTCTAAGCCATCAATCACTTCATCCGCCATAGTATCAGCAAAAGAAGTAGACAAGCGGTAAAAAAGAAAACTCAAGCCCTTGGATAAACCAAAGGAGGTAGGGCTCGTATAGACGAGAGAGAGGACTCCTACAGAGAGGAGGAGTAACTAGGGCTTTTAATAAGTTATTATTTATTAGTTTCACTAGCACACATCTACGTGCACATTACACTAAAAGAGTCAACCATGTGCACATTACACATCCCATGGGCTGATGTGCATATTACACTGCTTTAATTATTGTTTACTTGGCCCCATGTGTTCATCCACCCCCACCCCAACCTCACTCCACTCAACTCAGCGGACAAGCCAGTTAAGCCTCAAGAAAATTTTCCCAATCACAAGAGCCAGCTGCCAATTAGAAAATTTCACAATTACAAATCACAATACACATTATACTAAAAGATAATTAATAATTTAATATCTCACTGACACAAACACACACACCAACACCAATAGCAACACCCCCCCAACACCAACACCAACGAATAAGATATTAAGATAAAGCCAAATTCAAAAAGTAAAAAAAACAGCCAAATATTAATAAAGATAAAGTTAAAGCTTCAGCAGTTCAGCGGCCCAATCACAGAATCAGATAAAGACAAAGTATTAAAATTAGACTTAAAGAATAAAAAGAGAGAGAGAGAGAGAGAGAGAGAGAGAGAGAGAGAGAGAGAGAGAGAAGACTTATAATTTTCATTTCAATGATTCAGATTGAAAGAGAGAGTGAGAGACTGAGAGAGAGTTAGAGAGAAAAAGAGAGAGAAATTAGTTTAGTAAAATGAAATACCTTGAGGGAGGGAGCACTGGAGTAGCCGAGCAGGGAGGCTTGAAGGCTGAGGCCGCTGAGGTAGTGACGAGACGACGAGCGATCTTTAATGAGGGCAGTGTCGAGCGACGATGATGAGGGGCGAGCGAGCCAAGCGACGACGATGATCTGCATTGGACCAATCTCTAATGAGCGAGCGAGCGAGCTCCGAGCAACATGACCGATCCAATCTCCATGACTCCGGCAGTTGGCAGTTGGCTTGAGCCTGAGGCGTTGCTCTAAAGGACTGAGGTGTTGCTTGCTCTGTCTTTACTCTTTAGGTTTGCTTTAGGCCTTTAGGGATTTCTGATTTGATTTGCTCTACAGCTCTGTATTGGGGTTTTATTTTATTTTATTTATTTTTTAGAAATCCGTGGGTTTGATACCTCTGTATTTGTTGGGCTTGCTGAGTTGCTATGGGCTTGGCTCTGTTACAATTTATTTTTTTAATTTTATTTTTCAGATTTTAGTTCAAAATTTTTTTGGGGCTTTCTTCTTCTTCTTCTTTTTTTGCTTGAAAGTAGCACAAATAATTTTTTTTTTTTTTTATAATAATTTGAGGGTGTTCCTAATTTTGTGATTGAGAGTGTTCCTAATACAAAGCAAATATAAAAAATTCTGTAAAAAAAAAGTTTTTTATTATTATTATTTTTTATTTTTTTTTTCAGGCCAGGGTGTTCCTGGGAACACCCTGAGTTGCACGTGGCGTTGCCACTGAGCATGGGATGCATCAACACTTTCATCGGCCTGGCTTGGCATTTCCACATGATCCAATCCTTCATTAACCATATCAACCTCATCTTTGTCATCTACCTCAGCTTCATTGCTCTCAAACAAAGCCCCTGCTAATTCAGGATTGCTGGATCCAAGCCTCTCAGAAGATATGTCCAGCTCATTCCCCTCTAGAAGAAGACTATTCGACGTGTCTTCTTCTTCTTCCAACCTCATTTGTTCCAAAATCGTAGATAAACTTTCATCACCATTCTCCCCCTCCTTAATCTCATTTTCCAAGCTTTTACCATCCTCAACAACATAGCTATCCCTATTTTTTTCAGCATCCTCTTGAGCCATCGCCTCATAATGCTCACACCTAGCTTTCCTTCTAAGAAACCGTCTATGAGTACTTTGACTAACAGCAAGCATCCAATCACTAGCATCCTCATCAAACTCTCCTTGAGACGCATCAATGCCACTCGCAACCATCTTCTTCCCTTCAATCGTTACTTCTTTCTTCTTTGGCAAAAGTCTCCTAGGCCTCACCCCACTTACACAACCTTCCACCTCACCCTCTTGATTCTTAGAACCAACCTTTAAACCATCCTCCAACTCCTTATCATCCACAACATTCAAGTTCAAGTCTTGCAAAGGTAGGATTCTTGAATTGGAATTTGACATACCACCATCCTTAACTGATGCACGTTTTTATGCTTCCCATTCTCCCAAATTGGGCCCATTGGAACCCCAACCTAGCAATTCCTTCTTAGGTAATCTTTCCGCATTGACCACATAGACAAGTGGAGGACGGTCCCTAATATGTTTGGTCCCATGAATCTAAGGGGTCCATGGAGTGGAGGGAGGAAGGGAGGAGGAAGGAGAGGTAGTGACGGGAGGTAGGCTCATGGACCTCAGCCATGACCTCAGGGACGGTGACCAACTTGTCGGTATTGTGGGTAAGTTTATTGCCGCCTTCGATTAAGGCGTTGGCATCGACTACGGCCACTGTTATGCCCTTTGTGGAGTTGCAGCTATTGTTTTTGTTATTGATGACAAAGACTCCGGTTGAAGGGGTTGGGGTTTCAGGGTTGGGCTTTGGAAGTGGTTGGCTCTTCACTATGCTGCTCCACATTGGAGCTAGAGTTGGGGCCGTTGGGGTTGTGTTGTCCTCCATGGTTACACTGTAGAGAGAGAAAGCACTTAAACCCTATAAAGCTAAGAGAGTTGTAGTGGGGAAATAAGGAATGCTACGAACGATGTCGTTTTATTTTTATTTTTATTTTTTTTTTATTTTAAGGTTAAATGAGAACTAATTCAAGTTTTAACTTGTAGTGGGGAAATAAGGAATGTTATGAATGATGTCATTTTTTTTTTATTTTACGGTTAAATGAGAACTAATTCAACTATTCAAGTTTTAACTCCTAAATTTGACTTCCTTTTGTTTTAGGTTTCTTTTTTATTTATTTATTTCTTATAAGTTTCTTTTTTATTTAATTTTTGTAAGATTTAATATAAGGACTAGGGTGTCAATGGACAATGGTTGGTTCAAGTCAGGTTTGTGCTCAACCCGTACTCAATCCAATCTTGTAAGGTGATAGAGAACTAGACTTGTTGACCAATAAGGGAGGCACGGTTGAATTCTCATTGAGTGACAGTCAAATTTGGGTGAAACTAGTAACGGGAGAGAGAGGCAAAGCAATAACGGAAATGTGTGGATCTCTACTGAATTTTGCTAGAAATATTGCCAAACTTAATGAAACTCGTTGAATTTAAGGGTTTTTATGGTCAAATTGGATCAAGTCAAATTTTGGAGGAGGAGACCTGACACTTAATTTGCTGGTGTCAATTTTTGAAGGTGGAGATCTACCATCAACCATCGGAATCATTTGATTGAGTGAAGGTTGGCTTATGTTTGGTTGGATGGCTTAGGTGATTGGGTTTGTTGGACAACCCGAATAAGGACCAAGTTTCAAAATATACTTCTCTCACCCAAAAAAAAAAAAAAAAAAATCACAATGCTCGCTATTCAAAAAATAATAATAAAATAAACAAAGGAAAAAAAAATCTTGTAAGAGGTTTTGAGGACCTAATTTTATTGCCAATTTGGTATCAGATATTTGAAATATTGTGTAAAGAGTAGCAAAATTCAAGCACAAATTTTTTTTGGGTAGAAAAAGCAACCTTTATTTTCGTTTCATTCTACACTTTATTTTGCCAAGAATCAATTTAGTTTCCAAACCAAAGGCCTTAGTTAACAATTTTTCTAACACAAAAGGTATTTTTTTGTCAAGCAAAGAACCTACAAATAAACTTGGTAAATAGATAGGGTTCAAATCACTTCTCATTTGGCCTGATTGGGTTTGATTTAAAGTGAGTTGTGAAAGCTCAAAAATGTGTTGAAAACACAAGAGCTGTTTAGACCCCCAAATTAAAGTTACGGCTCGATTGATTTTACACTAAGTTAATACTAAGTGCAGAATAGTGTAAAAATGAGCATATAAACAAACAAGCTACTCTAATCCATAATAAAAGCAACACAACAGTAAAATGGAAAGTAAAAGAGTAGGGAAAAAAGATGCAAATACAAGATAACACGCTAATGTGTTTGAGCTATCAACCTCTCAATGGTATGGAAATGGAGAGGTAGGAGTTGGGGAAATTCCACAAGCAAATGTGTAGAGGATTATAGGTAAAACAATCTTTAACTCTCAAGATGTTTGGCTAGGGTTTTCTCTCAGAAGCACTCCTTAACATTTGTAGGTAATGTAGGTATAAATAGTATAGGCATAGAAAGTGTGTATCAGAATGGACAGGCTGGCAGAACAAAATGTCTTGCGGTTGTCTTGCAAGAAGGCCTTAGCCGCGAGATACTCATGAGACACAGTTGTCTCCATCCTAGCTTGACTCTTTGTATTCTAGCATGTGCAAGGCACATGAGTCACTTCACGGGATGCTTAGTCGCGAGCTACTCGCGAAAACTCTTCAGTCTTTAATTGCTTGAGTCTTCACACACACTCTCTCTATCACACAACCTTTACAATCAAATCTCACAATAAATATAGGGTACAAAATATTGAACAATAATTACAATCAAATTTGGCAAGGAACAAAAACCAACAAAACACATAGTTGTAAATAACAACGTTACAATCTCCCCCTTTGGCTATTTCGTGACAAAACCCCTAAAACAGACTCTAGACTTAAACGTGAGTTTGGGAACAGTGGCAAAACCCACTCACACCGTATCTAGAAGCTGTGAAGCACTTGCACGTATATACCTATAACCTGAAACACTTGCACACAAACAAAATTTTCATTAAACTTATGACAAGTTGAACACAAGGTACGTATATGAGCAAGTAAAGTGCGATCAAGTTTGTAAACACTATAAAACATGTAAGCATATCTTGATCAAACAAAAACAATTATTAAAGAATGACTACAATGAACATTTAGCAAGTAAATGCTCATCCAGACACGCAATGCAATTAAGAACAATCCAAAAGATCAATTGCATGTCTAACACTCAACCAATGCAGAAATGCAAAATACACGAAGTATTTACATCTAGGATATAAGATCCTACTAGGCACAAGAATGAGGTACTAAAGACATATTAGCAATATCTTAAAAGTACCAAAAAAAAAAATGCTACAAAGCATAGAGATAAAACACAAATACTAAAAATAAATTGAAATTAAAAGCAGTGTATTTAAGTTTTAAACAAAAGTAGTAAAAACTGTAAAAAAAAACCATAAAGTTATGTGTCAGCTTTACTTTTGAGCTCACAGAAACTCCCCCTTTCACTATGCACTCTACCCTTTTTATGATGCTATCCCCCTTATTGTATGCTATCGTCCAATTTGTACATTCTATACAAGGAGTACGCTCTCCCTCTTTTTGGCACGAATAGCTAAAGGCTCTCCTCTAACTTGCGTTGAATCTCATCTAGCTGTGTCTCAATGGTAGTAAGGCACATTTGAACCTAGTTGTTTATGGAGTAGATGACATTTGCAAGTCCTGACACAAGTTCATGCAGTCCTTCAACCAAAATAGTGAAGCGGTCGATATGAGAGGTAGATTGACCTGGCTAAGTGCCAACATTTGGAGGCCTAGGGATGTGAAAGGATGTAGTCTCGGCAGTGTGAGCAGCTAAATTATGACCGGAGTGAGAGACATGTTGAACAAATTCACCTTTTGATGGTGTGGACAGATTTTGCTTTTTTCGCTCAGTAGAAGAGTGACTTTTGCTCATTTCAAGAGATGACATAGAAATTGGATGGTGACGAACTATAATCTTTCCATCTCTTGGTTGACTAACTCCTTCATGTAACATGATTTTCATTAGAAGGCTGCAGAACGAAAGACACATTTTTGCTATTGATCTTGCAGCTGTTTTTCCTACAGTCTAGAATATATGAGCACACATGTCAATCGGAGTTCCAATGATGAGGTCGCATAAGAACTGTGCTCGTCCAAGGTTGATAAATCCCATGTTGGACAATGGATATAGATTGAAGGACATGATGAAGGTGAGAGTTTTTAGTTTAGGGTTGAACTTTGCTGTTCCGATGGATGTGCCTTTTGCTGAAACTTCATGTTCATCTCCCAAAATGCGAAGAATATCTGTCACCGCAGGAAGTTTGTCATCGTAGGGAGTTATGTCTACATTGGCAGGTCGAGTGATACTAAGAAGCTTTGCAATATAATCTGGATCGATGAACTCTTTTCCCCGAACCCAATATTGAAGTTCTATTCCAGTGAATTTGGCATTTGAATAAAACTCCTTAATCAATTCATCAATTGGATCTTCAAAGTTTCCAAATAAATCCGTCCAATCCTTATCTGCAAAAATCCTTGGCATAAATGTAGATCCCAATGTATCAAATTGGACAATACACTCCACCACAGTGGGGGCATCCTTAAAAATGCTAGAGAAGGTCTAAGAGTCCAGGGGAGTCTTAAATCTCTCGCTGTTTGAGACTTCAAATGAGTGCCGTGTCCTTTTTGACACAGGTGATGATGAAAGGTCAATGACAGGATCTTTACCGCAAGAAGAATAGAGATACATCTGCACAAATGAACATAGAACAGACCAGAAACATGTGCAAAAACACAAAACTTGATTAGATTCAAGTTAGTTCCTAAACAAAGGTAAAATAACCTAAAACAGAGCATAAATAACTCAAAACAATATGCTAAAACATTTAAAACAAGTAAACATAGACACAATGCATGAAATTAAGTAGCTGTGCATGTGTGTGCATATGCTGATGCATGAGGTGTGCCCAAAGGGTGCCTAGGTGTGTGCCTAATGTGTGCATGGCATGGCATTGAGGCACAAAATGGACAGTGTGTAAAACACACAACCATTGACCAAAGCATGGTAAACATGACCATTCAAGGCCAAAATCAAACATTGGAACTCAGTTGAGTCCAATTCAACACAGAGATGTCATTCGGACATTCTGTTAAACACTTAACATGCAACAATGCACAACATTTATGAATAATGCATGAACATGGTGAAAACTTGCCTCAATACATGCTAAAATGCTTTATGGGGCTAACATAGATGCACAAACAACAAATAGGACTCAACCCAATCAAATATTTTGGAAAAAATTTCACAAAATAAAGAACCCCAACCCAATTTGGAAAAATCCCCAAATTTTGGAACCCTAACTCAAATAATTGCATAATCTTAAAAAAAAAAAAAATGAAGAAAATGTTTTAGAAAACATACCTTGAAGTTGAAAATACAGAAAATAAGCTTGAGAATGATGGGGTTTGAGTAAAATGTGATTTTGGGTTAAAAAGGGTTTGAGAGAGGCTAAGCAAGGGAAATGGGAGTGTTTTGAAAAACTGTTACATCTGCATTATAAAATTGAAAAAACGCATTTTTTGCGGGTTAGACAGTAGCAAGACAGTCGCGAGAATGGCCATTGAAGCACAAAAACTTTCGCGAGAAGCTTTAAGTTGCGAATCAGTCACGAGAGTTTCTGTCTGAACTTGAAGAAATTCCAGTTTTTGCCTAAAACTCATTTCGCGAGAAATGTTTAGTCACGAAATACTTGTGAGATAGTAGCGAGAGTCTTTGTGTGAAATGACCAAAAATTTATTTCCCCTAAATCCTTTTTATGGGAAGCTCTAAGTCGTGAGCTTCTTGCGAAACCTCTGAACTAGTTTTTGAAGAAAAATACAAAAATGCATTTTGAATAAAACTAAAGACACGAAAGTATAAAATCACTTTCAAAAACATATAAAACACTCAAAAATCGTTTTGGGTTTGATCAGCAAGTACTTGAGCATACACATCACATTTGAACATGTCCAATCACATAAATGAGATAAGCATTAATTGAATCAAAGTCTTGTGTGTTGTGGGTGAGTATCAAGTGTGAAATAGTCTTTAGACCAAAGTGAAGTTTCGATGACCTATTCAATCAAGTCATACACAACTGGTACTAAATCAAGTGGTCTATCTCAATTATAGAAATGAACATATATGACCTCTTATAAATTGATTACAAAACTTAGAAGCTTTTCATTTGGCTTCTGCATAAATCATAACAGTTGATTCATTTTGGATAATACATCTCTTTTTGAGATCGGTGCTTGAAATGTTTGATATTTCAACATTTAAAATTAGCCTTTAGCTTTTTGAATACCATACAATTCAAAACAAAAGTCGCTTTCTCTTTTTCCTAGTCAAATACTAGTATATGCGACAGGCTTTTGCAGCTCAATATCTCTTTTCATTTGAAGATTTACATTTGGTGAGTTCTTTTGCAAAAAAAAAAAATATATATATATATATATATATATATAGTGGAAAGATATATAGGCACAAGTCTATGCAAGTATCAAGATCATCAAGACTATTGACCAATCATTCATGACAGGCTTGAAGATCTATTTACAACAATCACACATAGTTTTGAAGATTTCTTCCACACAGATAAATATGCATACATAACAAGCTAAGCTCGTAAATGCACTACGCCATTAGTACGAAGGTATTGGGCTAAACTCAAATGTGATATACACAACACAAGCGATCAAACATTTTGAAGATTTTTCAATTTTTATGGATTTTTGAATTTTTTGAACACACTAAAAAATAGAACAAAAAAAAAAAAAAAAAAAAAAAAGTAAGAGCTTGTAAAAGAAACATGCTAAAAACCAGAAGCAAATGGTACAAAGTAAATTATGCATGTAATGATGCATGAACAAATGCCCCTAAACACTGAAAGTATTAATGCATGGACATGTTAAAATGCTTATACATGAGTACCCCTTCTCACTCATACGGCACGCGCGTTTGGGGTGATATCCTTATAGGATTGGGTACGAGAGTTAGGACTTTCAAACCTTCTGGTGAAACTTTCCAAGCAAGTGGTGAATGCACCAATCATCTTCATCATGTCCATCATTCTAGAATCACCAACTCGACCTCTTGATTGTTCAACAGCCAAATTCCATTTGTCATTTTTAGGGCTTTTTGACCTCTAAACACTTGCGTTCTTCAATGCCCTTAGCTTATGGCAATTTGGTCTGGTGTGTCATTGAAGTCCATAGTAATGACAGAAATGTTGAATTCTCAAACCTCTTTGTGACTTTGGAGGTGATTTCCCTTAAACCTTAGGCTTGACTATTGATTGGTTACGAGGCTTATTCAACACCCGTTGGTCAGCTACAATCTTCTTCTTTTCATCCTCCACTTTCTTAGGGGTAGAGGCAGCCACTATTGGTTCTTTGGCTTGCACAAACTTCACTTCCTTGGTGATTTTGATAGCTGAACTATTATCTCCAATATATCCCAGTCCGGTTTTGTCAGAGAAAGGTTTTAGATGAGAGAGGACTTCATCAAGCTTCTTGAAGGACTCACTCTACTTTTGCATTGGCTTGAACCACCTCAAGCTCAAGAAATTTTATCTTTGAGTAGGCTTTCGTCAACTCTCCATTCAGTGTCTCCATTTCACATTTGGCCTCCTTATATTGTACTACGAGACTTCTATACTCCTCATCTACCTTCTTCATCTTTTTAACAGTTGCCTTGGCCACCCTTGTATATTCTCCTGATTTCTCAAGTAGGGAATTGTATTTTTCTTAAAGACCAGTTGAATCTTCATCTTGTTCAGCATCTGATTCTTCTACAATTCTCATTGATTCCTCATCACTATGCTTCCCAAGTTCTTGCACTAGCAAACTCAAGTCCTCTGAGGACTCAACATGAGCAATAGTCATAAAGGCGCAGTAATTCCCTTCTCTATCACAACTCTCTTCCAAATCAGAATTAGAAGAATTTGAGTCACTAAGAGTTGTGGCATATGCGCTGCCCTTCCCTCTTAGATAGTTGGGACACTCCTTTTTGAGATGTCCATGGCCATTGCATTCATAACACACAATACCTTGAGGAGATTGGGTATCCTTCCCTTCTTTCTTCTTAAATTCTTTCCTATCACCTTTAGAGGATGAAAACTTCCCTTTGCTAAACGGTTTCCCACTGTTTTTTATCTTCAGAAATTTTCAGAAGTTCTTTGCAAAAAATGCTACCTCCTTCTCTACTCTATCTTTTTCGGAGGAATCATCCATTCTTTCGGTGATGGTTTTAAGAGTAAGAGATTTGCTCGAATTATGAGAAGGCAATCCCAGCTCATACGTTTGGAGAGATCCAATGAGCTCTTGGATTTTAATCTCATCCAAATCTTTGCTTTCCTCTACAACTATGACTTTTGCTTGGAAGCTCTTCGGTAAGGACCTCAAAATTTTTCTTACCACCTTAGCATCTTCAATCTTCTCACCAAGATTGAGCTTAGCAATTACAATTTCGTTGAGCTTTCCATATAAGGAATCAAAGCACTCATCATCTCCCATCTTAAGCTCTTCAAATTTGGTAGTAAGCATCTGAAGCTTTGTATCCTTCACTTTCTTTGTTCCTTCATAGGTGGTCTCTAATATCTCCCAAGCATCCTTGGCTATTGTTATGTGAGAGATCTTGTGAAATTCATCTGGAGAAACATCACAAAAGATTGCATTCAAAACTTTATTGTTAGCGTTAGCTGTCGTAAGAGCTGCTTTATCCCAAGTGGATTTAGCGGCCTTTGGCCTAGTCCATCCTACTTCTACCGCATCCCAAACAGTTGATCAATTGAACACAAAAATTCCCTTATTCGGACTTTCCAAAAGGCATAATTACTACCATCAAAATATGGTGGAACATTTAAAGATTGAGACCGGTCCATCTCAAACGGGGTTAAGGAACACACTTATGTAGTTAAACCACAGCGAGTGTACCCACTCTGATACCAATTGAAAGCTTGAAAATGCGTTGAAAAAACAAGAGTTGTTTAGACCCTCAAATTAAAGTTACAGTTCGATTGATTTTACACTAATTTAATACTAAGTGCAGAATAGTGTAAAAGTGAGCGGATAAACAAACAAGCTACTCTAATCCATAATCAAAGCAACACAGCAGTAAAATGGAAAGTAAAAGAGTTGGGAAGAAAGATGCAAACACAAGATAACACGTTGATGTATTATCGAAGAGGAAACCAAAGAACTTGGCGAAAAACCTCTCCGTCTCCCTCTAAGCAGTAATCGATCCAGTAGACAATCAGTTGGAATACATGGGTTAGCAAGAGACCTTCCAAGCCTAATCTACCTGATGTATCTAAGCCCTCCATGCTCCTACTCTAACAAGGCTTCTCGGAACCATGTCTTATTTAGTTCTCCAGATCTCGCAACAAGCTCCATGTTGCATCTGCCATCCTTAGCTTTTTCCAATACTTTTCAGAAGCACCAAAACTTTACTTGACACTCTAAAAGGGTGTGGTAAGTGTTTGAGCTATCAACCTGTCAATAGTATGGAAATGGAGAGGTAGGAGTTGAGGAAATTCCATAAGCAAATGTGTAGAAGATTGTGGGTATAACAATCTCTAACTCTCAAGGTGTTTGGCTAGGGTTTTCTCTAAAAGGCACTCCTCAACATTTATGAGTAATGTGGGTATAGATAATGTAGGCACAGAAAGTGTGTATCAGAATGGATACGTTGGCAGAACAGAATGTCTTGCGGTTGTCTCGCAAGAAGGCCTTACTCGCGAGATACTCGCGAGACACAACTGTCTCCATCCTGACCTGACTTTTCGCATTCTATCATATGCAAGGCACATGAGTCACTTTAAGGGATGCTTAGTCACGAGCTACCGAAAACTCTTCAGTCTTCAATTGTTTGAGTCTTCACACTCTCTCTTTCTATCACACAACCATTACAATCAAATTCTACAATAAATACAAGGTACAAAAGATTGAACAATAATTACAGTCAAATTCGACACGAAATAAAAGTCAACAAAACACATAATTGTAAATAATAACTTTACAAGTTAAATTAAAATAGGTTGTAAAACCTATGACAATTTGTTGGTGAGTTAGATTAACTTAGTATGACATGTATCTTTTATTACATATAGAATGATTAAATATATTAGTAAATACTTTAGCGATCTCTTTATATTCCTTCCATTACTGTACACACTTTTTTTTTTTTGGGGGAGAAGGTACAGTATACACTTAAGAGAGCCAAAAAAAAAAAAAAAACTCAAAAGGGTCCAAATTGCCTTTAAAAAAAAAAAATTTAACTTTTATATGAATTTCGTGTAAAACCTACTCTTTGCACCCTCTAATAAAATAATGACCTATCAACCTTTTCAAAATGGGACAATAGGAAATACCAGTGTACCACACGCAAACGCAACTATTAGAAACCTTTGCTCACTATTCAGTGTAATAAAAAAATAAAAAGAACAATGACCAACATGTCAAAACGCTGCTGTAGAAGCCATCAAAGAACCTAACAAGAACCCCTTTGAGTAGGAAAAGCCTCCAGGAATGTTCTAAAGCTCCTGGTATGTGATCTTTACACAAATTACTATGTCATTTCCCTAATCATTAGGGATTATATATGAGTGATTATTCAGTATTCTTGGAGTACAGTAACAATGTACTCTTTTCTCATATATAAATAATATATCCCAATACTATTATACTCGAACACTATTCATTAATTTTATATTCAATCCGTCACCTTATAGGATGAATTGGTTGAATGACTTAGATAATTGATCAACTTCCTTTCTTTATTGGTGTAATTACACACTCTGAAAGAGATGGTAATACATATTTGTACAACTATCTTACGGTTAATGCTTTTTTGGTTGCTAAGGCTAAGTTAAGCTTGACGTTTGCTGGGCTCTCTTTTTTTTTCTTGGATGAAAAATTGGTTTTCCATTTCCAAAATGACAATAACATTACACTTCCAAATACACTAAGAAAAGAACAATTATCTCGTCCTTAAAAACAAACCCTTAGACAAAGTTGACCCCCCTCAATTCCCAAGTGATGAAGATCCACAATGAGCACAGGATTACGACTTATTCCACAACTCATAGTCTTACCAAGAAATTAGCTAAATGCGGCAGAAGCAGCCCCAGTCTAACTCACCCAATTCTACTTGAGAATTGCAAAAGCCATTTATAGCTCTCTATTTTTTTCCAGCCACATCAATACTGGAGCTCTACAGGGTTGAGGTTACAAAAGAAGGTATAATGAATTTACATCCCAAGGGTTTAGAACTTGGAACCAACTTACAAATGGCAATAAAAAAAAGCCCCCCAAAGATGGAAACAGTTTAGGAAAGCAAAGCAAAAGGGTGCTTATTAAGTAGATGTGGCTCGCCCTTTTACAATGTCCAAGCTCAGCTCACTGGGATCAGTGGCTTGCAACTCAAATGAAATGCCATCCAGTTCTCTCTTGAATCTATCCTTGGAACTAGCATAAACCATTTTATGCCTCACCTTTGATGAATCCGGTGACCTGCATCCAAAACACACCCACATGTTGAATTTTGCATTGTTTAAAATAGAAGCAAAAATGATTGTTTATTTGTGGATTCAAAATACAAATCCTATGTCCCAACGTGTGTGTTCCATTTTTTTTTCTTTTTCTTTTTTAACCTCACTTGGGCAATCAAGCAAATGTTCATTAGGATGATTCTCACAATTGCAGTTTTTCCACTTATAAATCTACATAGATGATGGCTTATTAGGCCATACAAGTTGTTGAAAAAAATATGCTTGTCATAGTGTCTCTAAAGTAACCAAAGTTTAAAGAAAATTCAAATACATAACATATTTTAATTAGGGGAGCAAAAAATGAAACATTGGACGGGATTTTTATTCTGAACTTCACCAAAAAAAAAAAAAAAAAACGCAAAGTATTCTTGGCAAATACTAGTAATCAGTAAACTATAAAGGAAATAAGGCTGAAATTACCATGCAAATTAATTATAAGAGAAACCACATTTTCTAATAAGTGTGTTTTTGTGTGAAATTACCATGCAGTGAAGAAAATTTTGCTCCTTTGGCAATTTTCTGCAGTTATGAAATCAAAATCATAGACGGCATAACGACACTCATTGGCAGGCAAACTGGCAGTGAAATCGTCATAGCTTTCGGTAGGCTCCCCGAGCTTCTCCACCACCACCTGTTGTTGCTCAATCTTGAACACAATAAAACGATAGCTCCTCTTTGCTTTAAGCTGCAAGAACTTCAGCTTACAGTCATCGTGCACAGCCATTCCAGATGCTGCGTTTGCCTTTATAAACACAAAATTTACAGAAAATTATTTGGTTATGACTAGAAATTCTGATATATTGGTGCAGCTACTATGTGTTAGACTGCATTGTATTTGTATTTGTTATTGAACATAAACCAGCTTAATTAATCACGACAATTAGATTGAAAAAACTTCATTATGAAAAAATTTATCAAGTTTGAGCTGCAGAATTCTTTGAGAAAGATTTGACCTTTATCCCTTGGCTATATGTGATCTTAATTTATCTGATAAGTCCCTGACAATATTCTCTAATGATTGTGCCAAAAATCATGTATCATCTATGACCTTAAGGAGGATAAAAAAAAATAGTAAAAACTATATTGGTTGGGCCTTAAGGAGGATAAGCAACTGTTTATGGCTTTCAACGCTATTGCAACAAATGAATAATGATTGCCCTTTTTTACTTTTGATGTATTGGTGATTGCTTTTACTTATTTGTTAACAAGCATCCAAAGAACACAAGTTAAGATGTATTTAATATTTCATCTCATAATACTTTTATACATTTTTTTTATTAAAATAAATTTAAATTTTATCTAAGTGTCAAGAAAAACATACAATTACATTGGATTTATGCATACAACGCAATGAATTAACAAAAATTTCTTTTTTCTTTTTTAAATTTCAAAAGATGTGCATTGTAGCTCGTAATTGAATATTTATAATTATTTGCAGGCAGATCCTAAGACACAATAGATAGGAATGTACTATTCAAACATACAGACGTATCCCTGAAAATTATTCATATGTTTACTCATTCTTTTTTTTTTTTTTTTCTTGGTCATCTAACATAAAAATGATCACGTTTTAGCAAATTGGCTGGACTATATAAGCATTCCTTTTTTAGATAACAAATGTGACCTACTGGTATTGGTGTTCGAAGTAGAATCAAAAGATTTCTCTATCAGTTGATTCAAATTAAGAAGGAAAGAAAAAAAAAAAAAAAAAACTACAGTATAATAATCATACTATTAGATTATGAACTTATCTAACAGTATCATCCATTACAAAAAAAGAAAAAAAGAAAGAAAGAAAAGATTAAGAGATAGAAACAGATGGAAGGTACGTACCATTTTGCCACCAATGAGGAAAGGCCTTGTGAAATGTGACAAGGGGAAAAGAAAGAATGAAAAGGGTTGGGAAGGGAAAGAAAGGGAGGTATTTGAATGAAAAAAAAAAAAAAAAATCCGAGATCCTTGTTCTTTGGGGGTATCAGCGGTGGAACTTTGATAGCGGAGGGAAAGGAGATTTTGGAGCACAACTTGTTTCTCATCCAATTATGTCCACAACTCACTTTCTAGTTTCTAGCCTTATGGGATGTAAATTTTTTAAGGACGGCCTTTAATACCCAAAATCAAATACTGATTTTCATTTTTTTATAATGTTTGTCCATGAAAAATTAAGCCATTACCATATATTTTTGAGGATTGGTGAGAGGGTTTTTAGTACAATTTAAAACTCCAAGTAAGCCATGCTCAAAATATTTGGTCACAATGTTTTCATAAGAAAGGTTGAGACTTTTTGTTTTTTGTTATTTTCTGGGGGGGGGGGGGGGGGGGGGGGGGGGGGCGCTAGGAAATTAAGCCTTTGGGATATACTTATGAAGAATGGTTGTGAGGCTTTAGTACAATTTAAAACACCAATTAAATCATGCACAATATTTTGGCCGCCATTGTGGTTCATTGTTGTTGGTAGTTTTCATGACTCAACAACTTTTTTGATAATAAGTGACAATATAGCATAGTCACATGAATATGCCACAAGCAACCTAGGCAAATTTAAATTAGGAGGGTGGATGATATTTTAATATTTTTCAATGTAATCCAAGTTTCCTGGGCTCAGAAATAGCTAACCCAAACCAATTCATGGTGGCTTTAAATGGGTTGTTGGATTTGTGCTATTTTGTCGAATTTAATAAAAAAAAAAATGTGTTGAAATAATAGTCACAATAGTTTCACAACAAATTTGAAGTGGTAAACTATTACTAGTTATAATCTTGACCCACAACTAATAATATTTTTTTAATTACTAATAACAACATAACATCAATATTTTATTGTGAAATTATTATGGACATAATATTTACTTGTTAATATTTTAACTTTATTGTGGATGTAGTATTAAGTATAGTTTTAACATCATTGTTTAGCCTAACCAATGTCCCAATGCCATCCACACTCTTTTGGGGTTTGTGTTTAAGGTTTGATCCCTTAGCTAAAGCAAAAGAGAGAAAAAAAAAAGGTTTGAACATAAATACATAATTTAGTGTTAAAATATGTTCCAAGTGCAACAATTTTTAAAATCATTAGGTGAAAATTGATTCAATTGAAACTTAATAGCAATTGAAATGAGAAAGACACCAATAAATTGCACAAAGTCATGTTAAATCTTAAAAAGCTTTTAATGGTTTTATTAATCGTCAATGGCCCCTTTATTTTGTTGACCTTTGTCATATAACCCACAAAGGAAAAGACTAGTGGTTCGGTTTCGGTTTGCTTTGCTCCCAAGACAAACTGAAGAGCCATTTTTTTTTTTTTTTTTAATCGCTACGTCTGCGTTGCCACGATGAACTATCTTCTCGTCAACCCCAGCTGTCATATATTTAAAGAGGTTTTGATTACTCCTTCGCAACTCCTTCAATTCTATCTAGCGGGACCCACATCTTCCAGTGCCAATCGAGTAACGTAACCTCCATTACTCCATTCCTCACGGAATCACTAGCTTCACTTCCACACAAGTGACGAGCCCCTAAAACATGTTGCTCATTTCCTCATTCTGTCAAGGTGAGTTTCAGTATCATTATTCGTACAGAAAAAAATTGGCTGAAATGGAACCAAATTATAGTGAATTACCATTTCCCAAATGCACTTACATTTCCATCAATAATTGGTATTTCCCGAAGGTTTCTATTCTCCTCTACTTTTATTATGCTTTCAATTTAATCAAATTGTCTAACCGTAAATGAACTGAGTTTTATTGGGTAACAAATGTTTGAGCTCTGTTCAACAACATAAACAAAATCTTTAAGTTCATCCTGCTAAAAAATTCAAAAGTTTAAGCTTGGCTTAGCTTGATAGTTGATACATCAATAAAGTCGAGCTCGAGCTTAGTATCAAGTTCTTAAGGATGAGATCCAACAAATTATGTGTTTATTTGAGAATAACTTATCTAGCTTTTCTTTATCGAAGGTGCTCAAGATAAAAACTAAAAGCTAAATAAAATAAATTGATTTTTTCCCTAAAAATACTATAAAAATAAGCTAAAAGATAAATAAAAATATATTGAACGTGGGACCTACAAACAATAATATTACGGGTGCCGTAAACATTAATATTAAGGTTAATAAAAAAAAGCTAAACACATGCATCTTGTGGATTCCAGTTGGCTCAACTAAAGAAGTCTTTGATGGTTGAATAAAAAATTTGAGGTTCAATCCTCACTTACATCAAAAACTAATTGGTGTCTTGATCTGATGATAAAAAACTTCTTATATAAGTTTTTTTCTTTTGCGGGACCCACATGGGATCAATAAACAATAGACAAAAAAAAAAAAAAAAAAGAAGAAGAAGAGAAGTAAAAAGACTCGCTGAAAATCACTAACCTAAATGCATACTACATTTTCAAGTCTATATCAGGCTTATTATCAAGCACATTAACAAGCTTACGCTCATCTTGTATTTTTTTTTTTTTTATCAAGTCCTATGGTTAACAAGTCTATTCAAGAATAATTTATTTTGCTTGAGCTCTACTCATTTATTAAATAAACAAAAATATAAGGTTTGAGCTTAGATTGTTTAAAAAAAAAAAAAAACGTGAAGCGGTTGAAACTCTCTCCAAAAAAAAAAAAAAAAACATGCATCTTATATAAGCTTCTATTTGTGGGACTCATGTGGGATCGATAAACAATAGACACACCAAAAAAAAAAAAAAAAAAAAAAGAAAAAAAAAAAGGAAAAAAAAAAGAGAGCAAAAAGCTCGCTGAAAATCACTAACCCAAATGCACACTACATTATCAAGTCTATATTAGGCATATTTTCAAGCACATTAACGAGCTTATGCTCATCTTGTTGTTGTTGTTGTTTATTTATTTTATCAAGTTCTACTGTTAACAAGTCTATTCAGGAATTATTTATTTTGCTTGAGCTTTACTCATTTATTAAATAAACAAAAATATAAGATTTGAGCTTAGATTGTTTGAATACAAACAAATGTGAAGCAGTTGAAATTCTCTCTCAACAAAAAAAAAAGAAAAAAAAGAAAAAAAAAAGCAAAATGCTCGCTAAAAATAACAAACCCAAATGCACACTACATTATCAAGTCTATATAAGGCTTATTTTCAAGCACATTAACAAGCTTATGCTCATCCTTTTTTTTTTTTTTTTTTTTTTTTTTTTTTTTTTTTTGTCAAGTCCTACTGTTAACAAGTCTATTTAGGAATAATTTATTTCGCTTGAGCTCTACTCATTTATTAAGTAAACAAAAATATACTGCTTGAGCTTAAATTATTTAAAAACAAACAAACGTGAGCTAGTTTTTTTTTTTTTTTTTTAATCAAGTTAAATCCAAGCATTTTATGAACAACTTGGTAGCCCAATTGCAAGCAATGATAACATTATCTCCATGGTTTGGTCTTTCATCACCCTGCTCTAGATGACCCAAAAGACTAAATGAGTTGAAGTCACCAATGAACTTGCCTTGTTTGCCTAACACAACAATAAAAACAAGATGATCATTGTTGAAGTATAGGCATAGAGGGATTCTATTTTCTAGGGTTTCGGTTTTGTTGTGAAATGGGGAAATTTAAAGTTGAGTATGAGTGAATTAAAGTGGGTTTGGAGAAATTGGGTGGTTGGTGGTGGTGGTTTGTGGGATAGGCAAAGTGCCTGGGTTGCAGCGGGTGGTGGGTGACAATGGTTAGGCTACGATAGGGATGGTGGGCTAGATTTTGTGTAATACATGGGATCTAGAGAGGGTGGAGGAGATTAGAGAAAGGAAAAAAAATATAGAGCAACAAATATTAAGTTTAATATAGGTTGATATGAATTTAAGTTTGTTAAAATAACATAATTACAAATTTTAGACTAAATTTAACTAAAATTGCATTCATGATGATGTGAATTTTCCTAATAAAATGAATTTCATAGAGTTGGACAGAATGCCAATTTATAAAAGAGTAATACTATAACCAAAAATTATTTTATAACATTTTTACAAACAGTTGAGTTCTTACCAGTTCTTATTTGATCCTATGCTAATAACCATTCACCACGCTAGTAAGTCTCTAAAAAATGTTGTAGGATTAAAAAAAAAAACCTTCACAGAACTGAATTAAAATCATGGGAAAGGTAAATGCTATTCATAATTTATTCACTGTCTTTTTTACTCATTCCTCCCAATATTTCTAGGCAAAATGAAAATGAAAAGAAAAATTGTTGTAGTAAAGCCAGGCCCACCAAACTATAGCTCTACATCTACGAACCTACAATACTACTATTACTATACCATCTTTTCGTCTCTCTCAAGACTTCCCAAAATTTTGAACCAAAAATATCACTTCCCGTACCCAAACGCACATATGAATCTCTCACTCTCCACCACACAAACAAAACCCAATTTCAAAATTTTCACTTTCCCACTAAAACATAACGTCTGTTATCATATCGCCATTAACATAAACCCCTATCTGCTATCTCCATCAAATGGCAAACGAAAACCGTTATCTCCCTCACTATAAACACTCCCAAGCTCTCTCTCACACTCTTTGCAAATTTTCTCTCCCACCTTTCCCGACACTTTCTCGAGAAAAAGAAATTAGCGGGAAAGAAAGCAAAAATGCGTGAGATTATTCACGTCCAGGGAGGCCAGTGTGGGAACCAGATAAGTGTGAAGTTTTGGAAGGTGGTGTGCACAGAGCATGGGATCGATCCGATGGGTCGGTACATCCGGGACACAGATTTGCAACTAGAGCGGGTCAACATGTACTACAACGAGGCTAGCTGTGGTAGGTTTGTACCACGCACGATGCTTATGGATCTAGAGCCTAGGACTATGGATAGTCTCAAATCCAGCCCGTACAGCCAAATTTTCTGACTCGATAACTTTGTGTTCGGGCAATCGGGAGTGGGTAACAACTGGGCCAAGGGACACTATACTAAGGAAGTTGAGCTCATTGACTTGGTTCTCGATGTTGTAAGGAAAGAGGCTGAGAATTATGACTGCTTGCAAGGTATGTAATCTTGGATTTGCTCGTGTTTTCATTTATCCATCGGTTTAGGTTCTGTTTGTTTCCCAGGAAAATGAGTGAAAGTGTGTTTTTACTACTGTTTCTTTTTTAGATTTTCATTTTCCTTTTGATTTGTGTTGTTGGTACAAAGGCAGTGACAATTTTGTTTGGAATATGCTTGGTTCTTGGGAAAATGAGGGGAAAAAGTGTATTATTGTCTGTTTTAAATTTTTATTTTCAATTCGAGCTTTGTTCCCTTCTCTCACACTCGAACTTTTTCAGAGTGAAATTTTGCAGGTTTGGAACCTATTCGTTTCTCGGGAAAATGATTGAAAAAGTGCATTATTATCTGATTTCTATTTTCATATATAAATCTAATATAAGCTATGTGGGGTTTGAATTGAAATGTAGGGTTTCAGGTCCTACTGATATTAAAGATAAGGGAGGAGTATCCTGATCGTATGATGCTCACCTTCTCTATCTTCCCTTCCCCTAAGGTCTTCGACATTGTAATTGAGCCTTACAACGCCACCCTTTCCGTCCACTAGCTCCTTGAGAATGCTGATGAGTGCATGGTACTCAATAACGAAGCCCTTTATGATATCTGCTTTCGCACCCTCAAGCTCACATCACCACCCCTAGCTGTAACTTCTCATTTCCCTTCTATACATTACAATTTACATTGAATTTTAGCTTAATACTGATAGCATTTGTGTTGAATTGTGTTGGTGTATGAGATTGCTATTACTTTTTATTGCTAAAATGTTTGGCCCATGGGTCTTAGCTTGAGTGCCCTGCCCAAGGGCTGGCGTAGCTAGTTAACTTCCATTTTTGTTTAACCAAAAAAAAAAAAAAATGTTTGGACTCAATTCAAACTAATGACTCAAATGATTGTGATAGGCTTGCTTTGGTGTGACATAGTTTTTCTCCATATTGTGTTAGAGAAGTTTCTATCCACTTTTTATCAATATGAGATGATTTGTACAACTATTAAATAGGCCATCTGATTAGAATTACATGTGGGTAATATTTTGAATCATCACATAGCATTTTGGAGGAGAATTTTAGTTGCAATTTTTTGTTTCATCTATGTTTTCTCGGTTGGTCTTGTCTATGGTGTTAAGCTTTGGTTGTTTGGTTAAAAGGAGGTTTTGGAGTTTCAGATTCTATGTAGAATTAGACGCACTTGGTTGCAATAGACAACCAAATCTTGCAATAGTTCATAGATTATGATTCTCTATTTCTGAATGGGGACATTCCCAGATTCAAGGTAGGGATATTGTTATTGTCCAATTTTCAATTTGTCTTGGATGGACTGCTCTGGTCATGTGATTCAGATTCTTTTCTTTGTACTTGGTGCACATAAACATTTGTTATATCACATGGGTCTTATTTCCTAGAGCATTTATTAGACCAAGGGAGAAAGTAATTTATGTTGCATTTGTTTCATTGTTAATTTAGTATGCTTGGGCTGCTACATTGAGTTTTTAAAGTTAAAAAACAATGATCTATGACTTGTCTGTGTGAGTCATATTAATTTAATTACAATAGTTAGTGAAAGAAAGGTTGAATTGTTACATGCTTTGACCTTGCCTATGTTCCTTACTTCTATCTGCCAGTAACAAAAATTTATTTATGATTTATTCTATGAATTGAAAAACTGCCAATAAACTGGCACCAGGATCTCTTCTTTTCTGATTTGTTCACCTTGATGCAAGATAACCTAGCTGATTATTGCCTTCGTTTTTCCTGGGAACAAACCAATTATGTTTGTGTGATTAGTTGGGTATTTGAACCATCTCATTTCTGCTACCATGAGTCGTGTCACATGTTGCCTTCACTTCCTAGGTTAGCTAAACTCCAACCTTCGCAAGTTAACTGTAAACCTAATTCCAATCCCACGGCTTCACTTCTTCATGGTTGGCTTAGCTCCTCTCACATCTCATGGTTCCCAGCAATATTGGGCTCTGACAATCCGTGAGCTCTCAGCAAATGTGGGATTCTAAGAATATGATGTGTGCAACTGATCCTTGACATGGCCAATACCTACAGCATCAGCCATGTTCCATGGCAAGATGAGCACAAAAGAGGTTGATGAGCAGATGATAAATGTGCAAAACAAGAACTTGTCCTACTTTGTGGAGTGGATACCTCACAATGTGAAATCCATTGTTTATGACATCCCTCCCACTGGACTGAAGATGGCTTCCACATTTATTGGCAACTCCACACCAACAAGAAATGTTTAAGAGGGCAAGTGAGTAATTCACAACTATGTTCCGTAGGAGGGCTTTCTTGCATTAGTACACTAGGGAGGGGATGGACGAGATGGAGTTCACTGAGGCTGAGAGTAACATGAATAACCTGGTTTCTGAGTACCAGCTATGAAAAAACTGATTTGGTGAAAACTGATTTCTCAGATTCATTGATTTGAGTAAGATCCCTATATATACAAGCAAAGCAAAACAAGCAAATATGCTTTGTAACTAACTTAAAAAACTAAACCACATAGAAATAGTAAATAACTAACCAAAACACGTGTGTGTGACTAAAGCTAATTAACTCTAATAACAAAACTATAGGTCGTTCACTATACAAGCATGGACTAAACTACACTGCCGTTTAAGTAGACTTAGATGCAAGCTTGATTCATCTATTTGTAGAGCTCGATGCTTAATTCCTTGAGGATTGAGCTGTTTGTTCTTCACTAGTTGAGTCTTTAAGCTTTGCACTAGCTGCACTGATTGAGTCTTTGAGCTATTTTGGTGCAATAGCTTCACTTCCTTCATTCCTTTGCCTTTGATACTCCCCCTCAAGATGGACTAAGGAATGATATATGTTAATCAGTCCCATCTTGGATACTAACTCAGGAAACTGCTTGTAACTCAAAGCTTTAGTCAACAAGTCTGCCAATTGACATTGTGTACTCAAATGATTCAACTTGATGACTTTAGCTAGAACCTTATCTCTCACAATATGACAATCGATTTCAATGTGTTTGGTCCTCTCATGAAATACTAGATTGGATCCTATGTGCAAGGTTGATTAACCATCACAAAATAACAAGTAAAGAATCCACACAATTTCACATGTTGACATAGCCATGGCTCTATATTCTACCTCAGTTGAAAATCTTGAGACAGTTGGCTATTTCTTTGACTTCCAAGAAACTAATGAATCCCCAATAAAGATGCAATACCTTGTAATTGACCTTTTTGTATCAGGACAAGATGCCTAATCTGAATCACTAAACCCTTTGACATGGAGTTCTAAACTTGCAAAGAAGAAAACACCTTTCCCTGGTTCATTCTTTAAGTAATGTAAAACCTTCAAAGTAGCTGCAAAATGGGGCTTCCTTGGCTCAGCCATAAATTGGCTCAACTTGTGCACTGCAAAGGTGATGTCAAGTTTGGTGATTGTCAAGTAAAGCAGCCTGCCTACAAGCCTTCTCAATTGGCTTGGATCATCAAGCAGCTCACCCTCATACTTGCTGAGCTTCAAGGTTTGCTCCGTAGAAACCTTAGTAGGTTTGCATCCAAGTAAACCAGCATCCTCTAATATCTCCAAGGCATATTTCCTTTGACATAAGGAAATTCCCTTTGCTGTTCTAGCCACCTCCAAACCAAGGAAATATTTCAATTCCCCTAAATCCTCCAACTTAAATTTCAGATCTAACAAAACCTTAAACTCCTTAGCCTGCTTTTTATCATTGGTTGCAATTAGAACATCATCAACATACACCAACACAATGAAAGAGTCACCTTGTTGTCTAGTGAATAGAGAGTAGTCTGCCTTGGATTGAACAAATCCAAAACCAATCAATGCAGTAGAAAACTTGGAAAACTACATTCTAGATGTATCTTTAAGACCATAGAGAGATTTGTTGAGCTTACAAACCACTTGTAACTTTGATTGCTGCCCCTTGCTATGAAAGCCTAGTGGAAGAGACATGTAGACCTCCTCATGCAAGTCTCCATGGAGAAATGCATTATTTACATCAAGTTGTTTGAAAAACCAACCTTTCACAGCAGCCACTGTTGGGGTTTATGCCCTAAAATTCAATTGGTTTGCATGTCATGAATAATTAAGTTGTTTAATTATATGAGACTATTTATTTATGAACTAATGGGACATTATCTTAGTCCATGAGATGCATAATATGTGATTTATGTGAAAAGTCACAGAAAATGTAAATTACAAGTTCTTTGTAAACTTAGAATTTTAGTTCATAGTCGGTGATTAAATTGGGCATTTCATCCACGAAAACTATAACATATCAACTAAGATGATTTTTCTTGATCATGGAAGTGGAGACTTCTAGTTGATATGTTTTAAGAGTTAAGACATATTGAACTGGATCGCTGTGAGATTTATTATTCTCCTAGTGACTGTCAAATGAATAATAAATCTCACGACTTCTATTTACATCAACTTTAAATCCTGAGAGAATAATGGACTTGATCATGAGATGTAGGTTGCCTTGATATATCAGGAGTGAGATCTATAAGTAACGGTCAAAACCTCAGTATATTGGGCAACCACATTTAATGTTGATGGAACATATATTCTCAAGATAGAATTCATAGTCTATTAACGGAGATATAAAATATTCTCTTGAGATAAGTTTAATGAGTTTGGTTATTCAAAGTGTTGGACCCAACTACTTTAGTAAGGGATTATTAAAGTATATATTTATGGAATTGGATTTCATAAATATATATTGAATAACATAAAGGATTAAACCGGGTACTCAAGGATTAAGATGTAGTAATCTACAAAGTAGCGGTCAACATTCATGACTTTGTATTACTACGAATATTTTAATGAAGGAGTTGCATATACAATAAAGTCTTGGGATATAATTTATAGATAAGGCTTAAAGTGCAACTATATTTATATAGTGGTATTAAATATAGTTAATGGTAACTTTGAACTTGTCAAGAGTTGACAGAAAAGCCCAAGGCCCATTGGAGTTAGAGTCTTGTTGGTCCCTTTTGGTCCCACTCCAAGCCATATACTAAAGCCCAATTGGAATAGTTCAAAAGGTTAGCCTAATTAGATAATCAGTTGTATATAAGGAGAGTAACATACAGAATTTCATTAAGGGCTTTTTCATGTGACTTTTCATTAAGTCTTTTCATGAGAATTCTCATAAGGAGTGAAATGGTGTGTATGTGAGTGTATGTCACTCTCTAATTATCCCTTTGTAACCGATTGAGAGTCCACACTTCTTGGGCATTAGTGGAATTGGAGTGAAGGTTAAAAGTATTCCCAAGTGTTTTAATCTTTGTTTTGAAATTTATCGCTTCAAGGTACGCTCTCTTATAGTTGAATTTTGAAATTTACATAATGCATGTTATAGATCGTGATTGAAGTAGATCCGTTAACTTTCCGCTGCGTACATACTTATTTTCCTTCATCAATTGGTATCAGAGCGGTCTGCAATTTCCAATCTGTTTAACATGTTTTGTGAGTTTTAGAATTAGAGATGATAGTTTCATATTGCTAGAAGATTATGTTTTAATTTTCTACATGTTGAAACTATGATTTGATGAAAACTGAAATTGATGTTATGATGTTGTTTCAATTTAAATTTAAGCACGTTAAATTGAGTTTTAAGGCTATAGCATCAATAGAATTCAGTTTTGACATCAATCTTTGTTTGTAATATTCATATGTTGAATGTTTGTTCATGAAAAACAAAGAAAACTGCCTTAGAAAATTTTTGAAAATTCGAGTTTCGCGATTTTCGATCAATCGAAAATCACTTTCAATCGATCGAGTGAAACAGTGATCAGACTTTTTAAATAGATTGATTTTCGATTGCTAGTTGATAGATCGAATTTGTTTTTCGATCGATCGAGAGACAATCGAATATTGATCGAACAAGTTAGGAGGTCAAGTTTGAATTTTTTAATTTTTTCGATCGATCAAGGGGTACATTCGATCGATCGAAAGAAGGAAAATTAGAATTTTTTTTAAAGTGTTTTCACAATAAAGAAAGAGCAATGCGATGTGTGATTAGATTACACATGGTTCTAGCTAAAAGACCTAATGAGATCAAAGATATTAGTTTAATAGAACTCTTAGTCCTAAATAGTTTGGGACTTGTCTTTTAAGAAACATTCTAATGAGATTAGAATTGTTGAGTGATTGAAAGTTCTTAATTTATTTTAATTAGAAGTTTTAATGAGATTAAAGCTTAATTAAAAGGTATATAGTTTCTAATAAGATTAGAATTCTTAATCAAATAAGTTAAGGATAAAGTTCTATATAACTAATTTTTGATTCATTAGTGTTTAAGGAATCCTAAATAGTTTAGGACTTCTATTTTAGTTAGTGATTCTAATAAGATTAGAGTCTTTAATAAGTGCAAGGTATTAGTTGTGATGGGATCACAATTATTTAAGAAAAACCTAAATAATGAGTGGAAGTGCTGAAATCACCCTTTTTGTTAAGTTTATTGTAATGTGAGTAGGTACGTTGTCTTGACTTCGAGTCTTGCATTCCACGCGGAGGGTATTTATTTCACGGATTACAAGGTTAAACTTCTTTGTGATAGCGCGAATGTTCGTTACACTATTGTGATGTGACTTAGTTATATCACATTGAATTTAAACAATTAAACACATTTAATGTGTAGGGTTGCAATTGTGATTAGATCACAATGTTTTCAAGACAATCCACTTGTTTTAAAATTTCTAGTGGTAGAGAGATACAAGGGTTGGATCTCACGGCCTCCATTGTCGGTTCATAGTGGTGTGGGGTAAACATCTCATCTTGGCCTCGAGCCTTGCATTCCATGTGGAGGGTGTTTAATGGTATTACAAGATTGAATTTCCTGGTTTATAGTGGTTTGATCAAACACCTTGTCTTAGCTTTGAGCTTTGCATTCCATGCGGAGGGTGTTTTTATCATGGTACTACAAAATAAGCCTGTTAAAGGGATGAAATGTGGCTACACATGATTCTAGACAATGGTGTACACTAGACTAAGTTTAATAGTATCCTTTATATTGAGTTCTTACTATTATTACTTAGAGGCCAAGAGAAAAGCAGCAAATTATTTTTGTTTGGTAAGAGTTACCATAATAGCATTGATAATGAGAATCATTCTCGCCTGATCATAGTGATTGGTATTCACTCTATGCCGAGGAATATTAATTGCGGGATTAGGTTGGGATTAGGTTGTCGTGCACCTAGTATAGTATGTTTTCGGGTTCCATATTATATGGTTATGGATGCAAAATTTAATGTCCCTGCAATTATGTTCATAGTCTCAAAATAAAGTTGTTATAAATTTTATCCTCTAGCTACTATTTTAGTTGAATCACATTAACTAAGAAATATTTTTGGACATGGTGCTTAAAGGAGCTGAAGTACATAATTATGTTTCGATTCAGTGTTGTCATAATTTCTTATACATGATGCATTGATGGAAGATAGCTTATGATATGATCATAGTTTCCATTGTAATGCTAAAATGTTTCATTGGCTTTTATCTCAATTGTACTATAGCATAAGGTGCAAGAGTTAGTACAAGACTTAGATTTTATATTAAGTCTAAATAAGATATTTTGGTCTGAAATATCGTGCTACTAAACGATATTCGATATAAGTCATATTGAGTGCCAAGAAAAGCTGAAGGAGTTCCAATACCACATCATTATATGAATTGGAATTCTTGGATGTAGAGGTTAAATGTTAATCTCATATGGATATGATTCACAAGTTCTTGTTAGAATCATTTGATCAATTCAGATTGTTTTGAATATATATATATATATATATATATATATATATATATATATATTTTTTTTTTATTATCTGAATTGATGAATGAGTTCTACGCAATGGAAGACATCCTAAAAGCTAAGGCTAGAATCAATATAATTTAATTCAAATTCTTAACATAAATCGAAAGATAAGAGTAGTAAGAATAGGAATTATAATACCAAACAATTGAACAAGCTACTTGCCATAGTAGTTGCCAAAAGGAAATTAGACTAAAAAGCATGACCAAAAGGAAAGTGTTTCTAATTTTGGTAAAGTTAAGCATTGTCCATGATTATTTTCTAGATGAAAATTCACATGTTTTACTTTTTAAAGAGAAAATTTATGTCCTTTGGTATTGTATGTTTTGGCATTTATGTCTAGATCTTATTAATCTAAATGGTATTCAATATTGGTGAAAGATGGGGTTTTAGAACCATTATTTTGTTAAATTCCCAATCTATGAATTCTATTTAAAGGATAATATGATCTAGGACTCCTTTATTGTAAAGGAATATACTATTAATGACTTCTTTAAGTCAGTGCATACATGAAGAAGGAATAAGATTCTTTTAGAAATAGTAAAGTATATGATAAGTATTTCCATTTGCTTATTTCTTTTGGAGATATACTATAATAATTACTATACATTTTCTAAAATTGATTTGAAAAGTTTGTTCCTATGACATTTATCAAATTGTGGATTGGGTGAAAACCTAGTATATGATACTTCTACTTTTGGAGATGTCCAGCACTTGTGCTAGAAAGAAAGCCTTACAATTTGAAATCAAAAGGTAGAAAAATGTGTGTTTATGATGGGTATCCAAAAGAAATTGCGTAAGATTATTTTAGTGGTCATAAAGTTCTTACAAGATGTTTGTAAATTACAAATACAAAGTTCTTGATGATAACTATGTGAATAATCTTAAAGAAATGTTCTAGAAGAAAATGTCAGAATTGTTTGCAAGACAACTATAAAATACATTTAGAAATGAGATAGTTGTATTAGATACACCACAAAGTATTATTCTATATATATATATATATATATATAGCTAGTACACTGATACAATTTCGTAGTGGGAGGATTGTAAATTCATACTTTTGGGATAAACTTTTGAAGTCATTCTATAAGGATATGAATCTGATCCTCGGTCCTACGTAGAGGCCATAGATGATATGAATATGAATTATTGGATCAAGGTTATGTGAATAGAATTAGATTCTATTTAAAGTCTAGAGCTTGTAAAGGCGCCTATTGGCATTGAGCCTATTATTCTCAAATAGGTTTACAAGGAAATGAGATTGATGGATTTGAAGGTGCAAACCTTCAAAGTCAAGACTAGTGGTGAAAAGATTTATTTAGAAAGAAATAGTTTGATTATGAAAAGATTTTTTCACTAATAGTCAAGTTTGACTCTATCTAGATTCTCTTATCCATTATATTTTATTTGGATGAAATATGGTAATGGATATCAAGAGAGCTTCTTTTAGTAGCAATCTTGAGGAAGACATTTATATGATGTACCTAGACTTGTTCATAGCAAAGAACCAGTGGTGATTAGCATGCAAGTTGCTTATAGTCCATTTATGGACTAATGCAAGCATCTAGGTCATAAATATCATCTTTGATCAAGCAATCAAATTATTTTATTTTGATCAAGTATTTAAAAGCCTTAAATGTGTAAAGCTATAGAATAATAAATCTTTTAATGTATGTTGATGACATTCTAATCATTTAGAATGATGTAGAATTGTTGTCATTAATAGAATTTTTGGTTGTCTACTCCAGTTTGATATAAAGTACTTGGGAAAGACTAGCTACATCCTAAGAATTATAACTTTGTAAAAATTCAGAAATTAGGATGTTAGGTCTATCTCAAACTACTTAAATAGATTAGATTCTAGCAAAGTATAGCATGAAATACTTTAAGAAAGGATTCTTTTCTTTTAAGTTTGAAGTTCCTTTATATAGGACTATAGTCTTAAGACATATAAAAGGAAGAGCATACTAAGACGGTTCCTTATATCAAATTTATAGGAAGACTTTAAGCTATGCTATATACTAAGCTAAATATCTATTTTGCGGTGATTATGGTGAGCAAATATCAATTGAATCAAAGATCACTTAATTTAGTGGGAGTAAAACATATACTCAAATATCTTAAGAGAATGGGGGATTATATGCTTGTCCACCAAAGTGAGGATTTGATAGTTACTGGATGTACAAATACTGACTTGTAGTTTGATTGTGATTCAGTAAGTTAGACTTCAAGATATGTGTTCATCCTAGGCGGTGAAGATACACATTAAGCGTAAGTATCATCTCATTAGAGAGATATGAGTACGTGAGAAGTAGTAGTAGAAAAAGATAATTTATGTAATAAATCTGACTGAAACTTGTTTCTAAACCTTACCTTAGAGTGACTATGAGTTACTCTAAAGGGAGATAGGTGCCGGATACATGGTAAATTGTCTTTGAGGGCAAGTGGGAGATTGTTGGGGTTTATGCCCTAAAATCCAATTAGTTTGCATGTCATGAATAATTAAGTTGTTTAATTATATGAGACTATTTATTTATGAACTAATGGGATATTATCTTAGTCTATGAAATACATAGTATGTGATTTATGTGAAAATTCACAGAAGATGTAAATCACAAGTTCTTTATAAACTTAGAATTTTAGTTCGTAGTCAGTGATGAAATAGGGCATTTCATCTGTGAAGACTATAACATATCAACTAAGATGATTTGTCTTGATCATGGAAGTGGAGACTTCTAGTTGATATGTTGATATGTTTTAAGAGTTAAGACATATTGAATTGAACCGCTGTGAGATTTATTATTCTCTTAGTGACTGTCAAATAAATAATAAATTTCACAACTTCTATTTACATCAATTCTAAATTCTGAGAGAATAATAGACTTGATCATGAGATGTAAGTTGCCTTGATATGTCAGGAGTGAGATCTATAAGTAACGGTCAAAATCTCAGTATGTTGGGCAACTGCATTTAATGTTGATAGAACATATGTTCTCAAGATGGAATTCATAGTCTCTTACTAGAGATATAAAATATTTCCTTGAGATAAGTTTAATGAGTTTGGTTATTCAGAGTGTTGGGCCCAACCACTTTAGTAAGGAATTACTAAAGTATATATTTATGGAATTTGATTTCATAAATATATATTGAATAACATAAATGATTAAACCGGGTATTCAAAAATTAAGACGTAGTAATCTACAAAGTGACAGTCAACATTCATGACTTTGTATTACTACGAATATTTTAATGAAGGAGTTGCATATATAATAAAGTCTTAGGATATAATTTATAGATAAGGCTTAGAGTACAACTATATTTATATAGTAATATTAAATATAGTTAATGGTAATTTTGGATTTGTCAAGAGTTGACAGAAAAGCCCAAGGTCCATTGGATCTAGAGTCTTGTGGGTCCCTTTTGGTCCCACTCCAAGTCACATACTAGAGCCCAATTGGAATGGCCCAAAAGGCTAGCCCAATTAGATAATCAGTTGTATATAAGGAGAGTAACATACAGAATTTCATTAAGGGCTTTTTCATGTGACTTTTCATTAAGTCTTTTCATGAGAATTCTCATAAGGAGTGAAATGGTGTGTATGTGAGTGTATGTCACTCTAATTATCCCTTTGTAACTGATTGAGAGTCCACACTTCTTGGACGTTAGTGGAATTGGAGTGAAGATTAAAACTATTCCCAAGTGCTTCGATCTTTGTTTTGAAATTCACCGCTTCAAGGTATGCTCTCTTATAGTTGAATTCTGAAATTTACATAATGCATGTTATAGATTGCGATTGAAGTAGATCTGTTAACTTTCTGCTGCATACATACTTATTTTCCTTCAACCACAACAAGCACACATTTCATAGAAACCATTTTGGCCATAAGGGAAAAGGTGTCAAGGTAATCTAGTCCCTCATTTTGGGCAACCAACCTAGCTTTATACTTCTCAACTAGGCCATCTGATTTGTACATCACCCTATACACCCATTTACAACCTATAGGCTTCTTACTAGGTGGAATGGAAGTGTCCAAGTATTGTTAGCTTCCAATGCTTTGATTTCAGCATCCATGGCTTCTTGCCATTTGGGGTTGCCAACTGCTTAGTGATAGTATGTGGGTTTTGTGATTATGGAAATAGAACAACAAAAAGTCTTGTATGCAGGGGAAATGTTATCATAAGAGAGATAAGCACGAAGGAGATGAAATGTACTTGAGGCTGAATTGGATTGAATTGGAATGGGAGCCAATGTTACTTGATTACAATGATAGGCCTCAAGATATGAAGGTGGTCTAGAAGGCCTTGTGGATTTTCTAGGGACAAAAGAAGGTTGACTAGGTGCACTAGAAGACTGACTAGGTGCATCAAGTGTAGTGGATGGAATAGAAGGATCAATTGCATCAGGAAATTCTTGAATATACTCATCAAAAATTGTGATGGATTTGGATAATAGTATCATCAGAAAGTGATGTGGAAGATGAAGTAGCGGTGGACAAAGAAAAATCAGTAAAACCAGATGAAGGGACAGTAGGAATGACAGGCAATGGAATCAAACTAGTGGACTCAAAAGATGTACCCATGGAAAAGGGAAAAATATTTTCATAAAACACTACATCCCTAGAGATGAAAACAGAATGTGATTCAAGATCAAAGAGCTTGTACCCTTTGACATTGAAAGGATATTCTAAAAATATAGACTTCCTTGCTCTAGGTGTGAACCTATGCTTGTGAGGATTGAGATTGGTGGCATAACAAAGGCAAACAAAAGTTTTGAGATGAGAGTAGGGAGGAATTCTTTTGAAAAGAAGCTCAAAAGGAGTCTTATTATCAAGGAGAGGGGAGGGCAGTCTATTGATCAAATAAATTGCAGTGAGAACACAGACCCCCAAAAGGATAAAAAAAAAATTAGATTGGGTTTGTAAAGCCCTAATAGTAGCAAGAATATATTGGTGTTTCCTCTCCACAACTGAGTTTTGTAGTGGAGTGTAAACATAACTCAATTGATGAACAATCCCATTTAAGTTATAAAAGTAAGAAATATTGAACTCCAAGGCATTATTAGACCTGATGGACTTAATTTTAGTTCCAAATTGAGTTAGAACCATATTATAGAAAGAAACAATTAAAGACCTAACTTCAGATTTAGCTTTCAAAAGGAAAACTCAAGTTGCCCTTGAAGCATCATCAACTATAGTGAGAAAGAATCTATGACCATTAGATGTTAAAACAGAAAAATGGCCCTCAAACATCCATGTGTACAAGATCAAAAGAATGAGAACATCTTTTATTATCAAAAGGGAAAGGAAGCCTCTTTTTTTTTTTTTTGCCAAAGGACAAACAATACAAGTTTTATTACAACAATTTTTAAGAAAAGGTAAAACATGGCTCAAGGATTGAGCCTTTACATCAGAAGGTTGCCCTAGTCTTAAATGCCAAAGAGAGAACAAATTATTATGAAGAGTAGAAGAACAAACACCAATAAAAGACTTGAAATTTTGCTTGGAAAGAAAATTAGTAAGAGAGGCAGTGGCTTGAAACAAGCTTGGATCTTGTAACAAGTATAAAACATCATGCATTTTTCCCATTCCAATCATGCTCCAACATATAAGGTCCTATATAAAACATAATTTTGATTGAAAAACGAGGCATATGGGCTATGATTTAGTCAAAGCACTAACTGATAAGAGATTAAAAGTAAAATAAGGTACACAAAGAACATTGGTAAGAGTGATGTGAGGTGAAAGTAGTATGGCTCCAATGTGGGTGACAATAGCAGCTTCCCCATTAGGCGATTCAACCATAGTAGGTAAAATTTTAGTATAAGATGTCAACAATTGCATGGAACAAACTATATAATCACTAGCACTAGCGTCAATCACACATGTTTCAAGACCATAAGCTCTCCTATTAACAATTTTAGCTAAAAACATTGAATGCTTAAAATTAATAGGATTACTTACAACTTCATTGGTTGGAACTGCAGATAAGGAAGACGAGTATGAGGAAGAAGAGGCTTAAAATGTCCGTTTGTTTACTTTGTAGGGTAGTAGAAAATGAATTTACTATGATTGTATTTTGCATTTTTTGTGCTCAAGACTAATCTCTAAAGTCTAAACTTTGTGGGGTTTAGTAATGCAATGCCGCATTGCCTCTTTGGGTGAGCATCTTTTTATTTTTGGTGGTGTTGTCTCCGCAATTTATAGATACCTATTTTGATTAATGTTTTTGAAGGTCAATGATCCTTTTTTTAGATTACGTCTTACATAAAGTGCAATTTTCATTCTACACTTAATGTAGGTCTTATGTGTTGGGTTTTGTAGAGTCTAGTTATGTTTGATTCGGTTGACGATCTGACCCAACCCGAATAATGTTGCGTAGTTTTTAATGGGAGATTTTCTGAAGTTTAGTCCATGAAGCGGAGGCTTGGGCCGACAGGTCCAAGCCGTAGCTTTGGTGATTATGGTTTTATTGTTGTAGTTTTTGAGAGTGAGAAAAATTGTACTGTCGCACTTTGTATTTTTTCTTGATAATAGTAAAATTCCTGTAATTTCTTGGACGTAGGCAAATTACTAAATCATGTAAATATTGGCTTGTGCGTGTGATTGTTTGTTTGTTTGTTTTTTTTTTTTTTGGCATGTGTTTTCTCTATTTTTGTTTCTCTCAAGTTGGAAATTTCGGGTTAATTCCCTACATTATGTATTAGCCAAGGGCATCAAGCTCCCTACATTATGTCTCTATTTTTTCATAATTTATATTACTTTTTTATTCATGATGGGCCCACTTCCTCTGTCTCCTCATCTCCTCTTTCATCCCTCTGTCTCCTCATTTCCTTCACCGAATTCTATCTACTCTCTCTCTCACTTCCTTGTTCAACCGTTTCTTTGCTCGCTCTCTCTCTCTCTCTCTCTCTCTCTCTCTCTCTCTCTCTCTCTCTCTCTCTCCTCCACGTCACTATCTCCCTCTCCGACAAAACCTAGGCCGAAGTATCAAGCCATGCCACGCCACATGAACTTGACCCACACTCTCAGATCGTCATCCACCAACATAGCCACACAAACCCAACCCACCACATCCACAGAAACCTGTGGCCTGATCACCATGCCACGCCATGCCACCGAGATTGCCGTGCCATCCACCACGTCATCGAAACCTCCCACCATTGGATTTCTCTTAATCGGCCTGCAGTGGTGTGTTTTGCTTTTGGATTTGTTTGATTTGGGATGTGGGTTTGTGTCGGTGGATGTGGGTTTGTTTGATTTGGTTGTGTTTTTTAATGTGCCGATCTCTCTGGTTGTGTTTTTTTTTTTTTTTTTTTTTTTTTTAAGGTGGCATTGGTGACTAGTTGATGTTGTTGCGGCAATGGTTGTTGGTGGCTATTGTTGCGACAGTGGTGAATGTGCCGTTGTTGTTGTTGTTGTTGATGTTGTTAATGGTGATGATAGGAAGGAGATAATATATTATTTTAATGTGTAGTAAATATTATTTTAATGTATAGAATTCAATGATAAAACATTTTATAAATGAGATACTGTAAAATGATGTGATAAATAATAAAGTAGGCTTTTGGTGTATCAAAATGGATTTTTTTTTTATGAAACAGCTAATTGTGATGCTCTTACGCCGTCGTTTTTGTTTTTGTTTTTGATAGGATGTCATTTTGTTTTTAGTTCACTCAGCCACAAATGATGCCGTCTCAGTGTCTCACTTGTTAAAGCCCCTCAGCATGATCCACCTTAATTATTTACATTTCAAAACTTCAACATTTAACTTCCCAAAATTATTGGGTTAAAATTTAATTTTCTCAAAATTTTATACCATAAACTTATTTGACTTTAAAATAAGCAAAATTTGGAAACACGAGATGAAAGTGATGAAACATGATCTTCTCCATTTCATTTTAAATGGAGTGAGAAATTTATAAATAAGATTTTATTTCATGAATCTAACTATATATGTATAGATGATCATTTTCTTATGAAAGCAAATTAATTAATCTTTTTAGGAAGAGTGATTTTTTTTTAGGAGATAAACAGTAGAATTTGTATTATTGAATCAAGTGTTAAAAAAAAAACGTATAAAAAGGTAAAAGCTGTGCTGAAACAACACGTAGAAGGGGAAGAAAACATATTAAGGTCCGTTTGGTAATGTTGTTCTAATAGCGTTGTTTGTATTTTTTAAAAATATGTGTGGATGAAAAAGTATGTAGAAATACGTGTAATATTGTTTAAAAACTGAAAAATATTGCTTAAACTCCCATACCAAATGACCCTAACTATAACTAAGGCACAAAGACAAAGACCAAAAGGGGAGCCTAGCAGGCCCAACTCATGATAGGCCGAAGAAAAGCAACTCAAACATTCCTTTGGAAAGCCAATTAATGATACTACATAATTTGGTGATGTCCAACTAATGTTAACAATACTACAAATTATGCTACATATCATTTATAAATTAATATGTTAAAAAAAAATCAATTAATATGTCACCAATCATATAATTAAAAGTAAAGCTAATATTTACTATGTTTTTGAAATTCATTAATCACATCCATTGTATGAAAATTTGTAAAATTTATAATACTTGTACCGTAGCATTTTTCATTTAGACAAGGTACTTGTATTGTAAGGTAGCTCTTTGTAGTACAGGCTTATGCTCCACAATATGCGAGTTACAGGTTCATTTACAATAAGTCTACTTGCACAATAAATTTCATTGTTTCTTTTACAATTGTGGAATTGTTAATTAAGTTATTATTGGTATACAATTAAAATGATGTGAATATTAAGTCTATGTAAAAATAATATTGTCTTAATAAAATTTATCACCTAAAAAAATTGTTATTTTTTAGCATTGCACGTTCATTTATTATCTCCTATTACCAAAAGTTGATGTATGGTCAACCAAAGAATTAAACATAGAAGTAGTAACATAGAGTTGCAAGCATAGTAGTAAATCAAACGAAGCAATGGCCAGGTTAAGCTGCAAAATAAAACATTGAATTACCAATAAGCACAAACAGGAGGCTATATAATCGTTATGTTAATATTTTCCATTCTTCATAGAGAATTTTCTACAACAACCGCACGGGAATACGTAAAAATACAGACAGCACATACTCATCAGCTCATGCAAGCCCTCAAGCTTTTATTACCCCAGTTATTAATACTACTGGCTGATATTTCTATGTCTCTCACCAGAAGAAAGAACTGCTTCGAGGGTGCGGAAATTTAACCGCCTTATAAAATGGAATATACACAATACTACAGGTGCTCAAAGCTCACAAGCCCTCAATGTTTGGAATAGAAGGAGATTAGAGGGAAAGATGACCGAAATTTACTAAAATTTAGTATATTCTAGTTATCTTGCCATATCCCTTCACTTCGTCTCCTTTCATTCAAACATTTCAAGTTTTTATTACACCAATTATTGGATTTGGATATACTAGCTACTAGTTCAATGCCTTTTACCAGAGGAAAGAAGTGCTTCAAGGGCAGATAACTACCCTATAGTTAGACCCACCGTTGCATGCGAATAAGCTTGTTTGATCATCCTTAGGATAACTATAAGCATCGGGGCACCGATCCTTGAAAAATCTGGAAAAATTTGTAGGTCCACAGCTCCCAGAATTGCAACAATATTCATTAGTTTTGAAAACAGTACAAGGGTTGTTACACCCGCCAGGAGCTTTCAACTGTGTGGGGCACTGCCCGTTGATATCAGCAGTACATCTCATTCCATTCTTATTGCACCCACCACCAGAGGTGGCACTAAATTCCATAGGAACATTGAATCCATCAACAAGAGAGATGTCAACGAAATCCTTGTTTTGAAATTGGTTTAAAGAGTATTCGGCAAGGGTGTTTGGGGGTGAACCGTAGGCTTGGCATTGAAGAAGCCCACCACAATCACCAGTTTGACATCTGCCGTGCCCAGAGCCATCAAAACTGCACCCAGTTCGGGCCCAAATGCGAGCCCCTGCTGTGCCAGCGTTTACATCAAGGGGCCAAGACTGACGTGAGTTAAGCTGCCTACCTCCACCAGGCACAGCTGCAGCCCATACTGTGTAGGGGCAATTGTTTGTTATGTCAAATCTGGCTGCATGGGCTAAGGCAATGAAAACAGTGGCAAGAAAGTAGAAGGAAATGGGAAGGTTTTTGAAGAGGTTCATTTTGGTAAGTGAGAAAAATAGTGGTTTGCGGTTATGTTTATGAAGAGATAGGTATGGGTTTATATAAAGTTTGGGATTGGTTATTGCCTGGTGTGGTGAATTTACTGTGTGTTTGGCTAACGGGTTGAGCTTCTTGCATTGGATCTACTACGTACTGCGGACACTTGTTTTTTATTAGTGTTTATATTGTATTAGATTGGACCTATGTGATGCGGACACTTGACTTGCTTTGGATAAGTGCATGTATTGTATCAGATTCAGGACTCCATCATATCTTTGCCTAATTGACTCTTTGTTGGACAATTGGAAAGACAGATATGTCTTGGGAGGGACTTGAAGACTTGTCAAATAATTGGTAGTATGACGTGCAGCTGCTTGTGGAATGAGAGATCATTTGCTACGTACTAGGATGACGGAGGACCACAAAATAGTGTTGATAGTTCCTCCCAACTAAATAAAATACAGTCACTTGTTTTACATGGTGTCGGATTTAGAGCTGTTCAAAGCAATTTACATTTCACTTCCCCCCTTTAAATCCTTGGAGGGACTTGAAGACTTGTCAAATAATTGAGTAGCTAGAGCTAGTATGACGTGCAGCTGCTTATGGAATGAGAGATCGATCATTTGCTACGTACTAGGATGATGGAGGACCACATAATAGTGTTGATAGGTCCTCCCACTAAATAAAATACAGTCACTTATTTTACATTGTGTCGGATTTATAGCTGTTCAAAGCAATTTACATTTCACTTCCCACCTTTAAATCCTTGATACCCATGCCAACACCTTTATCACCTATGCCAAAGTCCTAATTATCTTTTTGTCATGGCTTGACTTGAACACTTCTCTTATTCCAATGGATCCTAGGATATTCTCTTGGACTAATAATGCCGGAATTGTGGACCTTAGGTTTGGATTAATGGTATCTTGGAGTAGAGGATTTAACAAATTATTAGTTGAAAGTTGAAACTAACTCATTTCTGGTTTCAACTTGGCTATCTACTACCAAGCATATTCCACATCTGATATTAAACCTTGATTCTGATTGTCACTTAATCACTAAGCACATATATCCAAGGAAGCAAACCAATGTACTGATGTTTTTACTAAAGTGGTTATTAACAACAAATAAGTGGGAAATTCTTTATGATACTTGATGATGCCGAAAATCTCACCAGTGAGCCACACGGTCCTCACACGCTCGGAACAGCACCTGCAAAATAAAAAGGAGATGACCTAACAGAGAGCACCGGTGTGGTGCCGGCCAAATACCCTCCGAAGGTCAAGTTAGAACTTCTTTCAACTCTAGAGTGCTAGAGAGGGTGTAATTATGCGTACCTTGATTTGTGAGGGTATTGGGGTTTTTATAGTAGTTGAGGGTTGACCCTTTTCCTTGAAGCAGAAGTCTTTTCCTTATAGGAATCCTCATGAGCGTAGATTACGGGATCCTTTCCTTATAGGATCCGGATACTGATCGTGGAGTGCAAGCAATCTTCCTATACGTGGTGGGCAAGTCTTTAACTTTTATGGAGTCGTCGGCCTTGTAACCGTCAGCCTTCTTTCTTTCCTGCAGCTGAGTGGTCGTCAGCTTCTTGCTGTTGTACAACCGTCAATTTCGAGCTTCCAACACGTTTACATTGTCCCCGTCAGTATGACTTTGCCCGTTACCCGCTATTTGGACCGTCAGCCTAAACCTGTGCTGACGTTCTAGCCCATGACGGATGCTATGATCATTCTTCCATATCAATTGCCCCCTACTCCATATGCCCGTCAGCTATACCAGACGGGTTATGGAGTGTGCTTTCGTCACTACCAGCTACTTTTGATCAAGAGAGCGAAAAATAATTGCTGCTGACACTTTTAACATTAAATGCTGGGACAGGTGGCGCGCTTGGATTGGCCCCGTGTCTGAACGCGGGCGTCGCTTCGTCTTCCGTGCGTTTAACTCATATATATATGTGGCCCCCTCCTCCCATTTTTACTATTTCATTTACCTGATTCCTGGAGAGCACATCCGTCGCCCACATTCCGTCAGCTCTACCAACGTTCCTGCCGCCGTCTTTTCAAACGTCACTTCTAGAACTTGTAAGTTTCCCTTCCTTTTTACATGCTTTCAATTTTTCTTTTAAAGTGAGGTCGTCATCCTAGGTGCTTAGTTTACACCCGTCACTTGTAGGTAGATGTCGAGTGACCAGTCGTTGGTCCGCGAAGGAGCGGGCTACGACGAGGTGTTTGGTTCAGGCTCAAGTAGTGAGTCTGAGAGTTCCTCCTGGTCGTCAGAGAGGGAGACGTCAGCCCATGTTGCCGTCGAAGAGATAGAAGGCCAGGGGAACGGCGGCCAGGAGGAAGTAGGTAAGGGGAGCGGAGTCGAATTAGGAGGGGGGAACAGTGACGGGGATGAAGGTGACGAGGAGTCTAGTGAAGAGGAGTTTGAAGGTCTTGAAGGTAGTCGTCCCTTCATCCTTCCCCAGGACTGGGCTGTAAACAAATTTCTTCCAAAGATGACGCTTAAAATTTTTAATGAACTGCGTATCCGTTTTCAAATCCCTGATCATATTCCCATCCGTCTACCTATGGAGGGTGAAAAGTGTTATATGGGAAAAACTGCAGACGTTGGCATGTACGACGCCATGTTTGCCGCCGGATTGAGATTGCCCCTGACGGCTTTACACCGTCAGCTGGCTGATTACCTTGGCATATCAATCAGTCAGATTGCCCCAAACTCATGGAGAATTTTTATAAGTGCTGAGGTGTTGTGGGGTCGTCTGAGCGGAGGTCACCGTCAGCTTACCTTGGATGAGTTTTTCTATTGCTACAGACCCCAGCATCTTTCTTCGTCAAGAGGGATGTATCACTTTGCTGTTAGGGAGAAGGAGTTAAGGCTGGTGTCTGAAATGCCAGACTCCAATAGAGCTTGGAAGGGTAGGTTCTTTTTCGTAGAGGGGACGGACTGGGTGTGCCGTCAGGACGAATGGGAAACAATTCCCTTTGGTTGTTTTGACAACACTTGGGGGTTTGTCAAGGAGTCAGGTTTTAGTCGTCACCTTTTATCCTCGTCACTTTGCCATATTTCACTTTTCCTTTGAAAAGATACTAACATAATCAAGTTTTCTTTTTTTTTTTTTTAGCTTTCGTTCGTCCATCAATAACTGACGAGCAAGAGGATTTCATCCGTCGGGTTCTGGGGATACCTATAGAGGAGCGGTCGTGCCGGGACTTGATTACCCTTGATACTCTCTATACATACTGTGGGGGGTCTCAAACCAACGCCCAAGGCTCGCAGGTTGGAAGAGCTTGCTCGTCATCGTAAGTCTTTGTCTATCCGTCAGTTTCTATACTTCTAGTCGTCAACTTCCCTTATGTTTTTCTTCCCCTTTTTTTTTCTTTGCAGAAATGGATGCTGCTAAGGAGCGGATCAAGGCCGCTGCTGCCCGTCAGCGGGAGGAGAAGAGGGCGAAGGGAGAGACGACATCTACGCCTGCCCTTAAACCCGTCGCCAAGGGCTCCTAGAAGAGGAAGTCTGACGGAGTGGTCATTCGCCTGTCGAAGAGACCAACCGTCACTCCTGTGAAGTCGCCCCCTACGTCGGGTCATGGAGCTGGGAAAGGCGTCATGACTTCTTCCGGTCCCGTCCTGCAGGGACCCTAGAGCTTGCTGACGCATAAGGATTTTGCCGTCGAGGCCGTCGGGGCACTTATAAGGCCGGCGGACATAGATCCTTGTGCTCAGTTAGGGACGGAGGAACTGGGGTCGTCGGCTTTGTTCGACCTTTCTCGGGTAAACCGTCAGTTTTACTCTTTCTTTGACTGATGTACCCAAACTTTTTTCTTCTTGGTAGCTGACGGTTATATCTCTGTTCAGGCTTTGGTCCGTGTAAAGGTGCTGACGGAGCGATGCGTAGCCAAGGAGGGGGTCGCCTCTCGCGTTAGCAAGCATAATGCCACCCTGCGAAACGAGCAGGCCCAGTACAAGGAAGGGGTACGGACACTTAACCGGGAGTTGAGAGAGGTGAGGGACGAGCTGGAAGAGGTGAAACGTCAGCGGGTTGAGACAGAAGGAAAGTTGACGGCTCTTTATGAGCAGTTAGAGACAGTAGGGGCTGACGCTGTTGAGAAGTTCAAGGCGTCAGATGCCTTTATCGACTCCTGTGGCAGCTATTATGGCACGAGATTCGACGACTGTTTTAAACAGGTGGCGTCAGCTTTTCCCGAGTTGGACCTGTCTTGCATTAATATAGATGACGCTCAGCCCATGACGCCTGCCACAGGTGCCGTCACTCCTCCCGTTGACGACTTGGTTAATTCCCCCCCTCCTGGAGAGAGTGGGGTTGTCTTGGCCCAACCTGCTGCGAACCTCTCGTCGACTGCCGTCACCCCTCCTACGGTGTTGCTTGATGAAGATGAGCCTGCTGCCAAATAGAATTTTTTGAAGTGTTTCCTTTTTGTTTATCACCATTTTTATTACTTTTTATCTATGTAGAAGATGATCTTATTAAGTGCCCCTTTGGGCACTGTTGTGTAATATTTTGACAGCTTTTAAATGCCTTCTTTTAGGCTTGGATTTATTTATAACGCCGTCAGCTTTTCATTACCTGTTTGTAGCTTGTTTTGCCTGGTTTTCTTGTATGTTTTGAAACCAAGATTGCGGGCCTTGTTACTTTATTTGTACCGTTAGCTTCACTAAACTGTCGTTTAGTTTTAATGAACCCGTCAGTTTTTGATCATTTTGCTTTAATGTTTGTAGAAAGTTTTGGCAACATCCCATCGAGGTTATCTGCCCCATGGTCGTCTGCTTACGGACTGACGGTTTCGGCCTTTGTTAGACCGTTAGTCTTATTTATTGGTCCCTGTATTCCGTCAGTGCTTAGTCCGTCTTTGGACTTGCCATTTTCAACCTGCCAGTTTTTTGGCGTGTCTATTTTAGACGTAGGTTATTTTAAACCGTCAGGTATTTTAGTTCGTAGATTAGACCGTCAGCATTTTGTCCATTATTGGTTGCTTTTAGACCGTTGGCTTTCCTAGCCTAATCCATCTTGTGGACTTGGATATTTAGACCATCAGCCTCTCGCCCATCTTTTGGATTCGGCTGGTTTTTTGGACCGTCAGCTGTTTTGCTCGTCCATTTTTGGACCGTCAGCCTTTTGATTCGGTCATTTAGACCGTCAGCTTTTTGTCCTTTGGGCTTGGCCATTTTTAGACCGTCGGCTGTTTTGCTCGTACATTTTTGGACCGTCAGCCTTTTGGCAATCCAGTTTTGTGGATTCGGTCATTTAGACCGTCAGTTTTGTTTTCTTTTTTTACTTTATTTTTTCTTGTTTTTTTTTTTTTTGTCCTTTGGACTTGGCCATTTTTAGACCGTCGGCTGTTTGCTCGTCCATTTTTGGACCGTCAGCCTTTTGGCAATCCAGTTTTGTGGATTTGGTCATTTAGACCGTCAGTTTTTTTTTTGTCCTTTGGACTTGGCCATTTTTAGACTGTCGGCTGTTTGCTCGTCCATTTTTGGATCGTCAGCCTTTTGGCAATCCAGTTTTGTGGATTCGGTCATTTAGACCGTCAGTTTTTTTTTGTCCTTTGGACTTGGCCATTTTTAGACCGTCGGCTGTTTGCTCGTCCATTTTTGGACCGTCAGCCCTTTTTTGGCTTGTCCAATTTTGGACTTTGTTATTTCTGTTCTCATGTTTGTAAGTAGACTTTGTTTTGAGCAAACTCTCATCGTTATGCATAAATATAAAAGGTAGTCTAGAAACAAAATCTGCCCATTTTGGGCTTATTGTAGCAAAAACATAAGTAGGAAAGAACTGCCCTTTGGGCTTATTGCTTAAAAAGGTAATTAAAAAAAAAAGGTCGTTCCGAAAAGATGCGGCTGCTCCTATTGGTAGTACTTTCGTAAGTGTTCCGCATTCCATGGATGTGGTAGCTTTCGTCCGTCCAGAGTCTCTAGATGGTAGGTGCCCTTCCTTTGCCATGCTGTTACTCGGTAGGGTCCTTCCCAATTCGGGCTGAGCTTTCCTTGGGCGGGGTCTCTTGCTGCGCCCATTACCTTTCTTAGGACGAGGTCCCCTTCCTGGAAGTCTCTGTGTCTGATCCTGGAGTTGTAGTTTTTGGCCATGCGATCCTGGTATCGTGCGAGCCTTTGTTCTGCTGCCATTCTGACTTCGTCCACCAGATCGAGCTGCAGACGTATGGCTTCGTCGTTCGTTTTTTCGTCATGGTTGTGCACCCTGTAGCTTGTGAGACCGACTTCGGCTGGGATGACCGCTTCGTTCCCGTACGTTAATCGGAATGGTGTTTCTCCTGTTGGTGTCCTCACTGTCGTCCTGTACGCCCATAGTATGCTCGGCAACTCTTCAGCCCATATGCCCTTTGCCCCCTCAAGCCGGGTCTTGATGATTTTTAGCAAGGACCGGTTTGTAACTTCGACTTGCCCATTGGCTTGGGGGTGGGCGGGGGAGGAGTAGTGGTTCCGTATCCCCAACTGTGAGCAGAAGTAGTCGTTGTCGAACTGTTTCCCGTTGTCTGAGAATAAGACTCTTGGAATGCCAAACCTGCATATGATGCATCGCCAAACAAAGCTCCTTACGTTTTTCTCTGTGATGGTGGCCAGTGCTTCCGCTTCTACCCACTTGGTGAAGTAGTCGATACTGACAACTAAAAACTTCAGTTGTCGTATTGCAGTGGGGAACGGTCCCATAATGTCCAATCCCCACTGAGCGAACAGCCATGGTGCCGTGACTGGGGTTAATTCTTCGGGTGGTTGCCTGATGATGTTGCTAAACCTTTGGCACTTGTCGCAAGCCTTTACATAAGCCTCGGCATCCTTCTGCATCGTTGGCCAAAAGTACCCGGTTCGTACTAGCTTGTGTACTAGCGACCTTGATCCGGAGTGGTTTCCACAGATTCCTTCGTGCACTTCCCTCATGACGTAATCCGCTTCTTCAGGACCAAAGCATCGTAGGTAGGGGCGAGAAAAACCTCTTTTGTATAAAACATCCTTGATTAGAACGAATCTTGCCGCTTGAACCTTCAGTTTCCTTGCTGCCTCCTTATCATTTGGTAATATGCCATTTTTCAAAAAGGAGGTTAATGGTGTAGTCCAGTCATTCTGGGGATCGAGCTCCTGTATGTCGGCCGCACTGATGAGTGGAGAGAGCTGTGTGAAGGAGAGTGTACTTCTAGTGGCGATCATATGCTTGGCAGAGGCGGCTTTGGCTAAGCGGTCGGCTTGCTCGTTTTCCCCCCGGGGGATTTGCATAATTTTGACCTCCAGCTCGTTTATTCTCCTCTTCGCTTGCTCCAGATACTTCTTCATTCTCTCGCCTTTGCATTCATACTCCTCGCTTATCTGGTTAACTATAACTTGGGAGTCGCAATAAACAATTGCTTTCTCGGCTCCTGCTGCCTTAACGAGGTCAAGCCCTGCTATCAAAGTTTTGTATTCTGCCTCGTTGTTGGTGGTGGGGAAGGCGAGACGGACCATACATTCTACCGTATCCCCTTCGGGTGACTGTAGCACGATGCTGGCTCCGCCGGCTTGTCTGTTGGAGGATCCATCCACGTGTATACTCCACTCTGGGGATTCCTCTGCCCCCTCGTCCTCGCCATTCGTGAATTCAGCTATGAAATCTGCCACGACCTGCCCCTTGATAGCGGTGCGCGGGCGATATTGGATGTCATATTCGCTCAGTTCTATGGCCCAAAGTGTCAGGCGCCCGGCAGTATTGGGGTTGCTCATAGCCCGTCGCAAAGGCTTGTCGGTTAAGACCGTAATTGTGTGAGCTTGAAAATACGGCTTTAGCTTGCGTGCCGCTGTAACTAGTGCGAAAGCAAGTTTCTCCAGGGGTGAATATCTTTCTTCAGCTCCGTGCAGCGCCCGACTGATGTAATACACGGGTTTCTGTATCCTCCCCTCTTCTCTGATCAAGGCGGCGCTGACAGCGGCCGAGGAGACAGCGAGATAAAGAAAGAGTTCTTCTCCTGGTTGTGAGGGACTCAGCAGTGGTGGGGAAGAGAGGTAAGCTTTTAATTCTTCGAACGCTCGTTGGCATTCATCGGTCCATTCGAAAGACCTTTTTAATATGCGGAAGAAGGGTAAGCACTTGTTTGTCGCTCTGGAGACGAACCTGTTTAGTGCTCCTACCTTGCTGTTGAGGCTTTGTACTTCCTTCACATTTCTTGGTGGTGCCATCTCCATTATAGCCCGGATCTTGTTTGGATTGGCCTCGATTCCTCTCTGGGACACCATGAATCCTAGGAATTTTCCTGCCATCACCCCAAAGGCACATTTTCCCGGATTGAGCTTCATGTTGTAAGAGCGAAGGGTGTCGAATGTTTCCCTGAGGTCTTCTAAATGATCTTCTTCCCTTTGACTTTTAACCAACATGTCGTCGACATATACCTGGACGTTTCTCCCGATCTGTTGTGCGAACATCTTGTTCATAAGCCTTTGGTAAGTTGCGCCCGCGTTTTTCAAACCAAACGGCATTACCTTGTAGCAGAATAGGCCTTGGCTGGTGACAAAGGACGTCTTTTCCTGATCATCCTCGTGCATCTTGATCTGGTTGTAGCCGGAGAAAGCGTCCATGAAACTTAATAGCTGGTGCTGAGCCGTGGAGTCTACCAGAGTGTCGACTCTCGGGAGGGGGTAGCTGTCTTTAGGACACGCTTTGTTTAAATCGGTGAAGTCTACACACATCCTCCATTTCCTGGAAGCTTTCTTGACCATTACTACATTTGCTAGCCAGTCGGGGTAGTATACTTCTTTAATGAAATTTGCCTCTTGTAGCTTGCGGACTTCTTCGGCTATGGCTTGATCTCGTTCCGGGGCAAAGACCCGCTTCCTCTGTCGGACGGGCGGAAAGGATGGTGATACATTCAGCCGATGTACCATGACGGAAGGATCTATGCCTGGCATATCCTCGTGACTCCAGGCGAATACGTCTCGATTCTCCTTGAGGAATGCTGCAAGCGCTTGCCGAGTGACGGGACTTGTGAGGGTCCCAATCCTTGTTGTCTGGTCAGGTACGGAGTCGTTTAGAGGTATCTCCTCAAGCCTCTCAGCCGGCTCTGTCACGCTCCGGTGCTCTTCTATGTTCATGGTTTGGAGGTGATTGTCCATTTCCATCATGGCCACATAGCATTCTCGTGCAGCAATCTAGTTTCCACGTAATTCTCCGATTCCGTGTTCTGTTGGGAACTTAATCTTTAAATGATAAGTTGAAGTTGCCGCCTTCCATGCGTTGAGGGTGGGCCGTCCTATGATGGCGTTATAGGCGGATGAATGGTCAACCACGAGGAACGCTACCTACTTTGTGATTTGTTGGGGGTAGTCGCCTGCGGTTACGACCAACGTGACCGCGCCTAACGGAAACACCTTTGCACCTCCAAAACCGACAAGTGGAGCGTTCGTTGGGACCAGTTGCTTCTTGCTGATTTTCATTTGCTGGTACGCCGGGTAGTATAGAATGTCTGCCGAGCTTCCGTTGTCGACTAATACCCGATGCAAGTTGTAGTCCCCGACCTGTAGGCTGACGACAAGTGCGTCGTCGTGTGGGTGGTGGATACGCCACGTATCTTCTTCCGAGAACTCGATCACGGGGCTTTCCGTTCGGGCTACGTTTCGCACTGGTCCTGCCACTTGGACGTTTTGGACCATTCGGAGGTGCGTCTTTCGAGCCCTTTTTGACGGTCTGGTGGCCATCCCTCCTACGATCATTCGTATATCGCCAATGGGAGGCCTTGGACGATCATGGCCACGCGGGGGAGGGTGCTCCTAAGGCGCTGGGTCTGCTCTTTCCTTGCTTACAAACTTCTGTAACTTCCCTTGTCTTATAAGGGCCTCGATTTGTTGCTTTAAGTCGTAGCAGTCGGCCGTGTCATGACCGTGATCTCGGTGGAAGCGGCAGTACTTGTCTCTGGAACGCTTATTAGGATCTCCCTTCAGTTTTTCAGGGAAGGTCAGAGCCCCTTCATTCTTAATCTGCATTAGAACCTGATCTATTGGGGTGGTCAGCGGGGTGAAGCTCGTGAATCTCCCTCCCGGAGGCTTAGATCGCCTTTCGTCTCTTCGATCCCCCGTTTTGGGTCTTTTTCTTCCCTGGTCTGATCGTGCGTCCTCCTGCCTTTCCCTTTTTCTTGGTTTCTCTTCTCGGGCCTGCAATGCGTCCTCAGCATTCATATACTTGGTAGCCCTGTAGAGCACTTCTGACATAGTCTTCGGGTCGTTCTTGTATAGAGAGAACAAAAATTTGCCTTTTTGTAACCCGTTTGTGAATGCTGCTACAAGTATTTTATCGTCGGCCTCTTCGACCGATAGCGCTTCCTTGTTAAAACGCGTTATGTAGGACCGCAACGTCTCGTCCTCTCTTTGCTTGATGCTCATCAGGCATGCCGTGGACTTCTTATACCTGTGTCCTCCAATGAAATGTGTAGTGAATTGGGCGCTTAGCTCTTTGAAGGTGCTGATAGAATTGGGCGTCAGCCGGCTGAACCATACCCTCGCGGGGCCTTTGAGTGTTGTGGGGAAGGCCCTGTACATAATCTCATCTGCTACCCCCTGAAGATGCATCAGGGTCTTGAAAGTCTCCAGGTGGTCGAGAGGATCCTTCATTCCGTCATAGCTATCTATGTTTGGCATGCGAAACTTGTGGGGTAAGGGGAAGGAGTTCACGGCGATAGTGAAGGGTGAGTCGGTACGGTTCACTAGGTCGTCAAGATTACTAGAAACTCTCCCCTTGAGGGCGTTCATCATAACCTCCATCTGCTCCTTCATTGCCTGCATGTCGGCGGCGATTTGTGGTGGAGTCGCATCCATGAGGGATGGCGTGCTTGCGGGCGGTCTTTCCGGTCTGCTCGGGGCGCGGCTGCCCTCAGGTCTTTCCTGGTTCCCCCTCGGAGCGCTATTCTCTTCCTGGTCTTCGGGTTGGCCATTTTGCGCTGCATCCTTCTGGCGTAGCTGTTCTTCCAAGTCGAGGTTCCGTTTGGTCAGACGCTCTACGGCGGTGCCGAGAGTCCGAACTTGCCTCTCGAGGGCAGTTGTGGGTGGTTCCTCTCCTTGTACGTCATTGGTAGTTGCCATTGAACGAGTGAGTACCATGCAACCCTTTAGTCCGGGAAACGATAGTGTGGCTTAATTGCTTCGACAGCGATTTCCCACAGATGGCGCCAACTGATGATGCCGAAAATCTCACCAGTGAGCCACACGGTCCTCACACGCTCGGAACAGCACCTGCAAAATAAAAAGGAGATGACCTAACAGAGAGCACCGGTGTGGTGCCGGCCAAATACCCTCCGAAGGTCAAGTTAGAACTTCTTTCAACTCTAGAGTGCTAGAGAGGGTGTAATTATGCGTACCTTGATTTGTGAGGGTATTGGGGTTTTTATAGTAGTTGAGGGTTGACCCTTTTCCTTGAAGCAGAAGTCTTTTCCTTATAGGAATCCTCATGAGCGTAGATTACGGGATCCTTTCCTTATAAGACCCGGATACTGATCGTGGAGTGCAAGCAATCTTCCTATACGTGGTGGGCAAGTCTTTAACTTTTATGGAGCCGTCGGCCTTGCAACCGTCAGCCTTCTTTCTTTCCTGCAGCTGAGTGGTCGTCAGCTTCTTGCTGTTGTACAACCGTCAATTTCGAGCTTCCAACACGTTTACATTGTCCCCGTCAGTATGACTTTGCCCGTTACTCGCTATTTGGACCGTCAGCCTAAACCTGTGTTGACGTTCTAGCCCATGACGGATGCTATGATCATTCTTCCATATCAATACTCTTGATCCAGTTTTTTGTATGGGTGTTTTTATTGGGAACAATACTGGAATCCCAAATTTTGAGTGTTTCATTAGAATTGTTGTTTGTTTTCATTTATTTTGTTGGTTAATATATTTTTATTTTAAGGGAGGTGGAAGAGGGAAAGATTAGTGTGACGACGTGAAACTTGTTAGTTAACGTTTTTCAAAACTGTGGGTTAGCCTGGTTCCAGAAAAATGTTCAAAAATCAGGATCTTCATTGTCGTTCAATTAAGGTCCTACATAAATTTATTATTTTGGGAATATTTATTCATGTAAAAACAAATCGATTGGAAAAGTCCTACTTTGAGCAAGTTGGGTTTATATTGCTTATCAAGCTTTGTTGCTTCTAAAAATTGTCAGGTTAGTGATGCTTTCGAAAATTGATTAGTTTGCTATCAGACAATGTGCTAAGAAGAAAATTTTCAAATGGTGTGACCATCCTTTCTTTGGGACGAAAAAACTCGTACATAGTTGGGCAGGGTGGCTTAATGCATTTGGGAGCCTTAGGCAAAAATTGAAAAACGACATTTTATATAATTAAATATAATTAATTTTTTAAAAATATTAGTTAAATTTTATCTTCTTATTTTAGATGCAAAATTACTAATTAACTATGTAGTTTTTTTTTTTTTTTTTTTTTTTTTTTTTTTTTTTTTTTTTTTTTTTTTTTTGAGAAAGCTTATAGACATTAAAAATTTGACAATTAGAATTTTTTTTTTTTTTGAGAAAGTCTATAAACACAAAAAATTTGACAAAACTGTTCACATCTGTTGATATAACAAATTGTTAGTGGTGGACTTAAATGAGAACTAGTAAAAGTTTGTTAACTCACAAAATTTTTGTATATTGCTTTTTTTTTTTTTTTTAGAAGTGTTACATTTACAAAATTTTCACAACAAATCTTAAGTATTAAGTTGTTACTAGTTTTACTTTGAACTCACCACTAAAATTACTTTTTTTTTCCCTACTAATAACAACCAGTAATAATTTGAAAATTAGGATTTGTTGTAAAAAAAAATGTTGTTGACTTGGCATTTCTCTCTCACATATTTTTATTTGATATAATATATATTAATTTATTTATTGGCTAATATTGGAGTTTAATTAATACTATTACAATGAAAGAAATAATCCTATTAAAATATGGGGGCATTTTTCTACTCGGGGCCTTAAGCAACCGCCTCATTCGCATATATAATAGAGACGGCCCTAAGCTAGAGCAAGTCAAATCAAGGATAGAACTGATTGGAAGTATTTTGCTAATAGTTCTTAATAAACTGACTTCAAAATATAGAGATGAAAGGAAAAAGGGATTGATAGTTGTGAAAATGCTAAGTAGGAGAGAAATTACCTAAGTGTTTAGAAGATAGTAATAGAATATATAAAAAATAAATTATAATAAATATGATATTCATATGTATAAAAAATTTAAAGTACATACAAAGAAATTTGTGGTGGGGCAGGGTGGGACAAGTAAAACCTATCTTCACTTCTTCACCTCTTGGAGATGAGGAAAACCCGTGTAGAGTGAAGTAAGACAATAAAATATGATGAGTAGGACGGAACAAAGAATTTTTGCCATTCCTATGTGAATATGTACAAATAAATACTTGTAAATTTAGTGGGAAGTCAAAATGTTTATTTAGAAAATAGGACTAAGATATGACATTGTAATTAGAATTAAATTTTAAAATATTAATTAATATAAATGATAAAAGTTGTAGGGTCGGTTTTTGTCGCCTAAGCTCAAAAGAAATGGGTTAAAGGCCCAACGAACCCAGAACAATGAATTTGTAGAGAGTGGGTCAAAGGTTTAGACACTGGCCGGCCCTCACCGAGCCGGAACTATTTTATCTCTCATTAAAAGAACACTTGGGCCAATTTACAACTGAGGGATGCTCCTCGGCCAATGGTCGAGGAGGCTTGTTTCCCAGATCTCCTTCCCCCTTTTTCTTTCCCTCTCCCCCTTTACTTTGCTCGTATCACTTATATATTACTCTCCCCCTTCTTCTGTTGATCGCTCATTGGCCTCTCCTCTGGCTGCTTGTCCCATCAGAGGTCGTATCTCTGCTCAAGTGGTTCACCTTGATCAATGTAGCCCTGCCTGGGGGTTGCATCCCCATTAATGCGGCCAGAGGGATTAGGTGAGTGCATTAAGTGTTGAGGTGACCACTCGCTCTGGGTTTATCCCCCCCTCCCCTTTATAGTTATCCTCAGTATGCCGAGGACAAGGGGGTCCTCGGCGTGGATCCAAAGGAGTCTTCTCCCCAAATTTGTCCTGGATAGTCATCCTTCCTCGGATTGAGCCATTTGGGCCTGACTTGGAGTGGGCCAAGGCTGCACACTTTCCTGGCCCCACAATAGCCCCTCAAAATCTTGCTGCACGCATCATCGGGCGGGGAGTAGGATTTTGACATCCTCGGCTTCACCCCTGTCAGGATTGGGGTCTATTCACCTGCCCAATGCACGTTGCTGATGTTCCGGAGCACGTAACGTGCCCACTATTAAATTTAGGCGGCTCTGTGCTCCCCACGTCTAGTGAGGCGTTATCTATCCAACGGTGGGGGTTCGTCTCGCATTTATGGGTGGGAAAGCCCACGTCGTTCCTCGATTCGAGGTATAAATACCCGTAAGAACTGCTTCTCCCCTGTTCCTCATTCGTAATCAAGAGCTCTCGCGCGTCCTTTTTGAGTCTAGACACACTTACATCTTTAGCACAAAAAGCCTGTCCGAGGAACTCCTCCTTTTTTCAGTAAATTGCTCTATCCTTCTCTGAGCTCTCTTTCCCGTTATTCCTTCTCCTTCCTTTGTCCTTTCTTAGCTCCTTTAAGCGTCAACCGGGATGGGTAAGTTTAAGAAATACGTCCACACCGAGGAGGCGATGGAGAAATTCGTCGCCGACTACCGGATCCCTGCCAATGTAGGTTTGAGATATAGTGAGGATGGGGATTGGCGCTTACATAAGCGGGAGGGTGAAGTGGTAATTCCTATCGCCGCCTTCCTCTAAGGGGGAATGATGATCCCAATGGGACCGGTGATGAGGGACTACCTCACGCACTTCCGGTTGGCCTCTACCTAATGTGAGATAAACGTCTTCAGGATTTTGGGCTGTGTGGATGTCCTGAATGAGAAAATGGGGCTAAGGTTGACTCACCACGACGTGAACTGGTGCTACAACCTTCAACATCTTAGGGGCAAGTCTTATTATCTGAAGACGAGGGACGATAGGGTGCGACTCATCTAGTGCCTCCCTGAGTCCAATAAGGGGCTTAGCAATGACTTCCTCATCGTGTCAGAGGCATGGCATGATGGCCTTCACTGCCCAACGACAGAAGGGGTACCAGGAGTAGGAGGGGTTTCGAGTTTTCTTGCACTTTTTTCTTCTTGCTAATATGGCGGTGTTTTCCATTTGCAGACCCACACGCCTTTGAGCGCCACTTCCATTTGACCAACCAAGAAGACTTGCAGAAGGTGCTAAGGGCGCCGGTTTATATAAACGAGGACGACAATCAGGTCAGAGCCGCCCATTTAATCTTGGGGTATACGCCCACCTAGAGGTCATTCCCGGTTCCGAAACACGTCATCCTAGCCAACGATCCTCGGCTTCAGCGGATTACTGTGACTGAGGACGGGTTTTCGATTCCTGAGGAGCCCCCCGATCAGGAAGCTGTCACACTAGCCGTCCCCTCCTCTTCCCAACCATTTGTTGAGGCTGCTGAGGAGGGTCCAAAGAGGGAGGAGGACCCGTTTGCTGTTTTTGCTGAGCTTGGTCGGTCTGTGGATCCGCCTGGAGACCTGGGTGACCCTAACCCGAGCGAAGCAGACCTCCTTGCTTCTGAAGCCCCTTCACCAACAATGAGTTACAAGAGGAGGCCAACCACTGACTTGCTGGACTTGATCGAGGGCCAGCCAGGGAAGGCCCAGCAAAAGCTTCCTCATACCCCACCTAAGACTAGGTCGACTTCGGCTCAGCAGAAGCTCCCTCCTCCCCAGACACGCTCGCCCTCTCGGTCTGTGCCCGTCACACCCAAGAAGAGGAAGGACAAGGGCAAGGGGCCTATAGAGGAGAAAACGGCTCCTTCGCAGGAGGGGGACGCTACTCTGCGACCAGCCAAGCAGCTGAGGATAGGCGGTAGAAGTCCGGATAAGCAGGTCGCCGACACCACCTCGTCTGAGGCTGAGGCCCGGCTCCAGGCTCCGATTCTCCGCAGGGGAGCCATTGAGGGATAACGCCTCCCTCAGGGACTTCAACGAGGGCGAAGGGACGCGCGTGGCCGATGCACTGGAGAGGAGCTTGCTGCTCCCGGCAGATATGGCGGAGCTTAACTCTCTGACGAGTGAGCAGGTCTTCCTCAGCCTCAAGCGATATGTGGGGATGGTAAGGGCTTTAGCCTCGGATCTCCTCCCGCTTATTTTCTTTTATTGGGCTTATAGCACGTTGTTTGTTCTGGCAGGCTATCCAAGCTATCTTTGCGTTGGAGGGGGCGGCAAACGACCAGAAGAAGGCCCTTAAAACAGAGCGCGACTGGCGATACCAGGCCACCAGGACTCTGAAGAATTTCGAAGCGGACCTCGCCAAGGCCCGAGAGGCTTTGAAGGAGGTAACCCGGGAGCGGGACAATGCGCTGTCTGTTCTTAAGGGCGCCCAGACCCAGGCCACGGAGCAGACGGGGCGCCTAAACGAAGCGGATGAGCAATTGCGGATCGCGAGGGATCTGATTGCTGACCTGCGGGCTGGCGTGGCCAAGGCCAAGGGGGCTCAGAAGGTAGCAAAATTTGCTAGAGATCAGGCCCAGCGGGCCAAGGACGAGGCTGACCATGGCAAGGAAATGGCCGAGCGTGCCAAGGAGGAGGCTGAAACTGCAGCCTATGCTGATGGGGTGGCCTCGGTAGAGGCTACCTACAAGGCTCAAGTCCCGGGGGTGTGTAGGCGATATTGTTCCCAGGTTTGGGCTGAGGCCCTCAAACAAGCTGGGGTGGAGGCCACGTTCGACCTATGGAAGGCAGAGAGCGTGTATTACCCCCCTACGATCCGCAAGGCCGCCCCTGAGGGTCCTGAGGTTGGGGAGATTATTGAAGAGATGGGGGCAGCTGAACTGGGGGAGCATTCAGGCGATGAGGTGTCCCCAGGGATAGTGGAGATCCCTTCCGATGATCCAGCCCCTACCACTGAGGAAATTGCCGCTTTCGCCGTACCCCTGCAGACCGTCCCCTTAGGCCAGGGCTCGGAGGGGTCAAGGGTTACCTTTGTCCAGCCCGAGCGAGAGGAGTAGACTTCCCGGCCTCTCGGCTCGTCCTGCTTTCACGTTGTCATTTTGTTTCGTTATACTTCTCTTCCATGTACTGTGGCTCTTGCCATGCAATTTTTACGAACTCATCGTTGTAATGCGAATTTGATTTCCCTTTATTTGAATCGTTTATTTGTGTACATGCTGCCTGCTTTCCCTTTCTTCCTTAGATCTGCATGACTTTATCTTGACTTGCATGTCGGTCAGTTGCGCCAGTAACGATGATAAGGAGAGAAAACATATGCATGGGCAGCTCTCTTGCGTCTCGAGGGCCCTGTAGGGCTCGGTCCTTTCCTAACTTGGGATATTTTGTAGTTATCCTCCTTGTAGGCATGAGTCTGAGGGCCGTGCGACGCCCCTGTTCTGTTTGGTACCATGGTCTGATAGAGCGGTTAGTTTCCGCATAGGCCTGAGTTCGAGGACCATGCAGTGTCTTGGTTCTGTCTAACGATTTCATTTCTCCGTAAGTATCTAGTTTCCCCATGGGTTTGAGTCCGAGGACCATGCAATACCTTGGTTCTGTCTAGTACCCAGATATGATGGTGTGATTAGTTTTCCCATAGGCTTGAGTCCGAGGACCATGCACTGCCTTAGTTCTGTTTATCACTTCTATTTTTCTGTAAGTATCTAGTTTTCCATTAGGTTTGAGTCCGAGGACCATGCAATACCTTGGTTCTGTCTAGTACCCAGATATGATGGTGTGATTAGTTTTCTCATAGGCTTGAGTCCGAGGACCATGTAATGCCTTGGTTCTGTTTATCACTTCTATTTTTCTGTAAGTATCTAGTTTCCCCATAGGTTTGAGTCCGAGGACCAGGCAATACCTTAGTTCTGTCTAGTACCTAGATATGATGGTGTGATTAGTTTTCCCATAGGCTTGAGTTCGAGGACCATGCAATGCCTTGGTTCTGTCTATCACTTCTATTTTTCTGTAAGGAGGGGTTTATCTTCGGACTGCTTCACTGGAGACGATTCCTCTTCGGGTTAGGTTATGACCTTACACGTGGCGTTTTGTCCCGCCTCCAGTTCGAGTCCCACCTTTTTCATTTACGAGGCGTCCTTTGGCGGTTCGTTTTCCGCGCTTGACGTTTCGGTGCGCGAGACGTGCCCTCATTAATGTCCTCGTGAATTAGCACACATCCACCGGTCTATGGCCCCTCGGAATTTGGTGGCTCCGTGATTTGCACTGTTGACAACTCTCCTTTTGAATTCTGCACGAATTAATTCCCACCAACATTTATCCCCTATATAAGACTCTTTGGGGGGAAGGTTTCTTCACATTCCATGAATTCCCAAATGCCAACAGAAAGAATACACACCCTCAGCTCCCCAAGCCCCTTGAATAACCCTGCTGGAGTTGGTAGCTATGGGGCAGCTTTAGGCGGGTGTGAGGACATCTGTGCTAAGAGCCGTCGTGGCCGCAGCCCCCACTGGGTTTCCGGCGTGGCAGAGTTTAGGCGTAACCCCGATGGTGCCACGCATGGTGGCCCGGAGGGATGTCGTTGAAGTACCTAATGTCTTTCCTCGGAGCACACCCCCGATGGAGGAGATGTGTGAATTCACGTCACGGCCGGTGCCTGAGCGTTGCCGTCTCTTACGGCCAACACTCGTGAGGGTTGGAGAGAATCAAGGGAACATCATGAGGGAGGGTGTCCTGGTGCGTCTGCATCTGCTCCTCACTTTGTTCAAGCTTTGCCGCACTTGGGTCTCCCCCTTCCCTGCTTTTATTGTCAAGCTTTCCCATTCTCTTGATGCCAATAAAAGCACGGGTTGACACTTCCCTCTGGCTAGTTTTAGGGCGGGTCCAACCGGGCCTCTGATTGTAGAACTAGCTGGTAGGAATAGTTGTAAAGCACGCCTGCCTGAGCCTCTGATTGTAATCTGTAACTTTTCTTTTTATGAAATAATATTGAGCTCTTTCTTTGTTGTTGAATCTCCTATCTCAAACTATTATTATTATTATTATTATTTTATTTTTATTTTTTGCATCACCACCAATCTTTCATAGAACGATTACTTAGAACCGTCGCCCGTTGTGCCGGCCGGCGCACTAATCGTCCCCACTGTGGGCGCCAATTGTAGGGTCGGTTTTTGTCGCCTAAGCCCAAAAGAAATGGGTTAAAGGCCTAACGAACCCAGAACAATGAATTTGTAGAGAGTGGGTCAAAGGTTTAGGCACTGGCCGGCCCTCACCGGGCTGGAACTATTTTATCTCTCATTAAAAGAACACTTGGGCCAATTTACAACTGAGGGATGCTCCTCGGCCAATGGCCGAGGAGGCTTGTTTCCCAGATCTCCTTCCCCCTTTTTCTTTCCCCCTCCTCCTTTACTTTGCTCGTATCACTTATATATTACTCTCCCCCTCCTTCTGTTGATCTCTCATTGGCCTTTCCTCTGGCTGCTTGTCCCATTAGAGGTCGTATCTCTGCTCAAGTGGTTCACCCTGATCGATGTAGCCCTGCCCGGGAATTGCATCCCCATTAATGCAGTTAGAGGGGTTAGGTGAGTGCATTAAGTGTTGAGGTGACCACTCGCTCCGGGTTTGTCCCCCCCCCCCCCCTTTATAGTTATCCTCAGTATGCCGAGGACGAGGGGGTCCTCGGCATGGATCCAAAGGAGTCTTCTCCCCAAATTTGTCCTGGATAGTCATCCTTCCTCGGATTGGGCCATTTGGGCTTGGCTTGGAGTGGGCCAAGGCTGCACACTTTCCTGGCCCCACAAAAGCAATACATTAATAAATAAAATTAATTCTTCTACAAAATATACTAGATACGTAACATGTAATTGAACTGAAAATTAAATTTTTTTTTTTTCTCAAGGATTTGTACAAGATTACAAAAAACCATCTAGATACAAATTAACTTAGAACTCAATTATAACTCATTATAATCTTATTAGGTTCATATTTTTCTATAATCTCAAATAACTATAATAAATATTTTATACAGTGAAAATCTATAAACAAATATGATCAATATATAATCATTATAGGTTAACCTGCAAAATAAAATTTTAAATTACCAAAATACAAAAATGGAGGTTATAATCGTTAGGTTAATATATATCTTCCATTCTTCATAAAGTTTTTTGCTACAACAACCTCACGTACGCGAATACGTAGAAATACAACATGCATAATACTGCACGTGCTCATGTAAGCCCTCAAGCTTTTATTATCTATGGCCAGTAATACTACTGGTTGATAGTTCCATGCCTCTTACCAGAAGAAAGAACATTCAAGGGCAGAAAATTAACCACGTAATAAAATTGGATGTGCACAATACTGCATGTGCTCACAAGCCCTCAATGTTTAGAATAAAGGGAGAATAGAGGGAAAGGTAACTGAAATAAACTAAAATTTAGTACATGCTAGTTATCTTCGGTCCAATTAATCTCCTCTTCTCTCCTCTCCCCTTGCCTCCCCCATCCAAACATTTCAAGCTTTTATTACACCAATTATTGGATATACTAGCTAACTGTTTTATGCCTCTTACCAGATCATGAGGAAAGAACTAATTCAAGGGCAGAACACAACCTTATAATTAGTACCACCTTTGCATGTAAATGTGCTTGTTTGATCATCCTTAGGGTAACTGTAGGCATCTGGGCAACGATCCTTGAAAAACTTGGAATAATTTGTAGGTCCACAACTCCCAGAATTGCAACAATATTCATCGGTTTTGAATACGGTACAAGGGTTGTTACACCCTCCTTGAGCTCTCAACTTAGCTGGGCATTGCCCATTGATATCAGCTGTGTTGGAGTATGTGTGTGTTTCAAACACTTGATGTACGTTTGTGTCCCACATTGGTTAGGAATGAATCTTGTTATGACTTTATAAGGCTTTGCACATCTTAGGTGGTAAGCTTGAAAGACAATGGGCTAAGGGTTGGGCTTGGGTTGAAGTTAAGCTAGTCTCTATCTCTCTTGGGCCTGATTCTTTTCTCATTTCTTTTGGTTTTAGCCCATTTAGGTTCTGCCCATTGGGCATTAAATAGCAGTGTCCGTTGGTTCAACCCATCAACCCTCACTACATTAGCTTAAAAACACCACAACAAACACTATTCAATCATCACATTTTTCTCCTCTTTTCCAGCCGCAAATCCCCTCTGTTTTGCTCTGTTTTTTGCTGCATAGAAAATTTCAGCTTCACAGAAAAAATTTCAGCTACAAAGAGAAAATTTCAGCTTCATTTTTTTAAGGAAAGGAAAGGCAAGTAAGGTTGTTCCTAGTTCTTCTTGTTTGAGTGTGTGATCAACTTGAAGAAATTACTATAGTCTAATCTTGGGGGGGTTGTTCGGCCAAGAGAGCCATTCACACCGAGTTCTACTCCGGGTGGCACGAATCAACCTTTAAAGACAACACATTTGCATGATTTTATAGTTTGTGTGATCTTTCTAACTCTATCTATTTATTTTTGTCATTGCTAATTTTTTAGGGTTTGTATTGTTGAATCAAAACTTGTTTATTTAGCCATATTTTCCAACAATTTTAAAGGTTGATTTTTGTGTTGTAAAAATGAAGAAACAAGTTGTTGATTCTCTTAAGGTCATTTCGGAAATTACAAAGCTTGAGGCTTTTGATGGAAATAATTTCAAGCGTTGGAAAGAAAGGGTTTTGCCCATCTTGGAATTTACCGAAATTGACTGGGTTCTTTATGAGCCTAAACCCGAAGAAGATCCTAAAAATATAGCAAAGTGGGAAAAAACAAATAAATTGTGTGTTCATACTATTAAGTGTGGTTTATCTAACAAGTTGTTTGATAATTATTGTCATTTTACTTGTGCTAAAGATTTATGGGATGAACTTAATTGTCGTTATGGGTTTGAGGATGAGGGTGCTAAAAAATTTGCTACGGCTAAATTTATGTCTTTTCAAATGGTTGAGGAAAAAAAGTGTTTCTAGCCAAATTGAAGATTTTCAAAAATTAGTTTCCGACCTAGCTAAAGAGGGTGATGTTTTACCCGAGAGGTTTGTGGCTCATGGCTTAGTGTTTAAGTTGCCGGACTCTTGGAAAGAGTATAAACATCGGTATAGCCACCATAGAACCTATTTGAATCTTCAACAAACTATCGTTGATATTCAAATTGAAGAAACAAATAGGATGTCGGAAAAGGTTTCTAGAGTTAAGGAATTTACTTCCAAAGCTAATGTTGTAGAGGGAGGATCCTCTAGACCTCCACAACATAATAAGAAACATGATTTAAAGGGAAAAGGAAAATTTCATAATAAAAATGGCCCAAATCCTCAAATCCAAAAGAAAAAGGGTAATTGTTTTATTTGTGGCAAGGTAGGTCATTATGCGGCAACATGTAGGGCGAGGGGCAACTTCAACAACAATAAGAACAACAACAAAGGCTCTACATCAAATAAAGCAAATGTGGTGCAAACCGAAGAGATCATTGCGGCGGTGGTGTGTGAGGCACACTTGGTGACAAAAGTGAAGGGATGGGTAGTTGACTCAGCTTGCACAAGACACATTGGTGCATTTAAAGAGGAGTTTAGTTCCTACACTCCTATGGCGGAAGGCACCGAATGTGTCTATGTTGGAGACAATAGGTCTGTGCCGGTGAGTGGTAAAGGGAAGATACTCTTGAAGCTAACTTCCGGTAAAACTCTTTCACTCAATAATGTCCTTCATGTACCTCACTTTCGACACAATCTCATTTCGGTACATTTACTTGGTGGTGGCATAGTTACTTTAACTAAGAATGAAGTCTTTGTTGGTAAGGGCTATGATAATGAAGGTCTTTTTGTACTTAATGTTGATCAAGTTATTAATGAAAAAGGTTCATCTTCTTGTGCTTACTTAGTTGATTCCATTGATGTTTGGCATGGTAGACTTGGACATGTTAATCTTGGCTATATAAAGAAAATGAAAGAATGCGGAATTATTAACTCACTAAGTGAAGCTAATATGGACAAATGTGAAATTTGTGCCGAAACTAAAATCACCAAGAAATCTTGTAAATCCATAACAAGAGAAACCGAGCTTCTTGGATTGGTACATAGTGACTTGGGTGATTTAAAACACACTATAACTAGAGGTGGTAAAAGATTTTATGTGATCTTTGTTGATGACCACTCTAGATTCACTAAACTTTATTTACTAAGAACCAAAGATGAAGCTTTGGAGATGTTTGTAAAGTATAAAAGCGAAGTTGAGAACCAAAAGAATAAAAGGATTAAAAGACTTAGAACCGATAGAGGTGGTGAATATGAGTCTAATCCTTTTAAGAAATTTTGTGAACAAAATGGCATAATACATGAGGTAACTCCACCTTATTCACCAGAATCTAATGGAATAGCTGAAAGGAAAAATAGAACTCTTAAAGAGATGATGAATGCTATGCTTGTTAGTTCCGGGCTATCTTCCAACATGTGGGGGGAGGCCATCCTTTCGGCTTGCCATATTCAAAATAAAATACCTCATAAGAAAACCGGTAAAACTCCTTATGAACTTTGGGAAGGGCGTAAGCCTAACTTGGAATACCTCAAAGTGTGGGGGTGCTTGGCTAAGGTCATGCTACCCGAGCCTAAAAGGAGAAAGCTTGGTTCTAGAACATGTGATTGTGTGTTTATTGGTTATGCTTGCAATAGTTCATGCTATAGATTTCTTGTCATCAAAAGTGATATATTAGAATCATACACTATTATTGAATCTGAAAATGCCATATTCTTTGAGCATGTGTTTCCTTTGAAAAATAAGGAAAAAGTATTGCATGATTCTATTGAAATTTCTAATGACTTTGTTGATGATGTGCAAGAAATAAGAAGGAGCAAGCAAGCTAGGAAGGAAAAGGATTACGGTAACGATTTCCTTTTCTATGTCGTTGAAGATGAACCTAAGAAGAAATTTATATGGAGCAACCCGAGGGTTATGTAGTTCTTGGACAAGAACATAAAGTTTGTAAGTTGGTTAAATCTTTGTATGGTTTAAAACAAGCACCTAAACGATGGCATGAAAAATTTGATAATGTTATGGTTACACATGGGTATGTGATCAATGGTGCCGATAAATGCATATATAGCAAGTTTATTAATAATGAAGGTGTTATTATATGTTTATATGTTGATGACTTGCTTATATTTGGAACTAACCTTGATGTTGTGCATGATGCTAAACACTTTCTTGCCTCTAATTTTGATATGAAAGATTTGGGTGAGGCACATATAATCTTGGGCATCAAGATCCTTAGGGATAATGATTGCATTACACTATCACAATCTCATTATGTAGAAAAAATTCTTAAAAAGTTTGAACACTTTGATATGTCACCTATGTCTACTCCTTTTAACTTAAAGGTGCATTTGTTTAAAAATCATGGTGATAGTGTTTCACAAGATAAATATGCACAAATCATTGGTAGTTTGATGTTTTTGACAAACTGTACTCGCCCGGATATTGCATATGCTGTTGGTAGATTGAGTAGATATACTCATAATCCTAGTATTGAACATTGGGATGCAATATCTAGACTGTTGAGATATTTAAAGGGTACTTTTGATTATAGTTTGTCATATTGTGGTTATCCTGCTATATTAGAAGGATATTGTGATGCTAATTGGATCTCTGATACAGATGAGGTAAAGTCCACTAGTGGATATGTGTTCATACTAGCTGGAGGGGCTGTCTCTTGGAAATCATCCAAGCAGACTTGCATAGCGAGATCCACCATGGAATCAGAGTTAGTAGCCTTAGAAAAGGTTGGGTCTGAAGCCAAGTGGCTTAGGAGTTTGTTAATTGATATACCATTGTATACTAACTCTATTGCCTTTATTTGCATACATTGTGATTGCCAAGCTACCATAGCACGTGCTAAGAACAAAATCTATAATGGGAAAAGTCGACATATCCGATGGAGACACAATATTGTGAGGTAGCTCATTGATAATGGTGTAATGTCCTTGGACTTTGTGAGGTCAGAAAGGAATTTGGCTGATCCTTTGACCAAGCCACTAGCAAGAAGGCTAGTGAGTGAGACATCGAGGGGGATAGGACTGATACCCAAATTGTGACACTATGGCCAATGCCCAACCTCTATGATGGGTGATTTCACACAAGGGGTTAAATGGGTAGAGGTCATTTGTGGTCCATATGGGCACTGTCAGTTATTATGTATTTCGCTATCTCATTGAGGAGATTAGTGATGAGTCCATCCCTATGGTGTAAGACAGTGCTAAGTTGCAGATTGTTGGAGGTTGAGCTCTAGCTCTTAATGGATCCATAGTCCCTACCTGTTGGGATGGGGTGTACTGCACACACTCTTGATGGATGCCACCTATGTGGGAGTGGAAGTTGTGCCGCTTCCTATGAGACTTGGGTAGGTCTCTAGAGCTCTCATGAAACCCAATGGCGCATCGCCTGTATAAGGCGCTAACCCGCTTATGGAACAACCTTGGTAAAGAAAGGTATGTGGGTAGTAAGTTTGGTTATCTAATAGCTTGGTTAAAAGAGTCTAACTCTACCATTGTCTAGTAGTTCCTACTTATTTACTCTAAGTATGGTTAAAACCTTAGGGTACCATATTGATGCATACCTTCTTGAGTTTATTGCCTTTCCTAGTTTAGTGTTTGTAACATGTGGGGGATTGTTGGAGTATGTGTGTGTTTCAAACACTTAATGTATGTTTGTGTCCCACATTGGTTAGGAATGAATCTTGTTATGACTTTATAAGGCTTTGCACATCTTAGGTGGTAAGCTTGAAAGACAATGGGCTAAGGGTTGGGCTTGGGTTGAAGTTAAGCTAGTCTCTATCTCTCTTGGGCCTGATTCTTTTCTCATTTCTTTTGGTTTTAGCCCATTTAGGTTCTGCCCGTTGGGCATTAAATAGTAGTGTCCGTTGGTTCAACCCATCAACCCTCACTACATTAGCTTAAAAACACCACAACACACACTATTCAATCATCACATTTTTCTCCTCTTTTCTAGCCGCAAATCCCCTCTGTTTTGCTCTGTTTTTTGCTGCATAGAAAATTTCAGCTTCACAGAAAAAATTTCAGCTACAAAGAGAAAATTTCAGCTTCATTTTTTTAAGGAAATGAAAGGCAAGTAAGGTTGTTCTTAGTTTTTCTTGTTTGAGTGTGTGATCAACTTGAAGAAATTACTATAGTCTAATCTTGGGGGGTTGTTCGGCCAAGAGAGTCATTCACACCGAGTTCTACTCCAGGTGGCACGAATCAACCTTTAAAGACAACGCATTTGCATGATTCTATAGTTTGTCAGATCTTTCTAACTCTATCTATTTATTTTTGTCATTGTTAATTTTTTAGGGTTTGTATTGTTGAATCAAAACTTGTTTATTTAGCCATATTTTCCAACAAGCTGTACATCGTATTCCTCTGGTGCACCCACCAGAGGTAGGATTAAAATCCATAGGAACATTAAACCCATCAACAAGAGAGATGTCAAAGAAATCCAGGTTTTGAAATTTATTCAATGTGAATTCGGCAAGGGTGTTTGGGGCTGCACCATAGCCTTGACATTGAAGAAGGCCACCACAGTCACCGGTTTGACATCTGCCACGACCAGAACCATCAAAACTACACCCAGTTCGGGCCCAAATGCGAGCCCCTGTTGTGCCAGCGTTCACATCAAGGGGCCAAGACTGACGTGAGTTGAGCTGCCTACCACCACCAGGCACGGCTGCAGCCCATACTGTGTAAGGGCAATTGTTTGTTATATCAAATCTGGCTGCATGGGCTAAGGCAATGAAAAGAGATGCAAGAAAGAAGTTAATGGGTAGGTTTTGGAAGAGGTTCATTTTGGAAAGTGAGAAAAAATAGTGGTTTGTGGTTATGTTTATGAGGAGATAGGTATGGGTTTATATAGGGTGTGGGATTGGCTATTGGCTGGTGTGGAGAATTTACAGTGTGATTGGATAATGGATTAATTAAGCTTCTTGCATTGGATCCGCATTGTGCACTAGACCTATTGCGATGTCGGACACTTGACTTATTTTCGACAACTTTCAGATTCAGTACTTCATCATATCCTTGCCTAATTAACTTTTTGTAGGAAATTTGGAAATTCGAATTTGTCTTGGCTGGACTTGAAGACTAGTCAAATAATTGAGTAGTATGACGTGCAGCTGCTTGTGGTATATGAAATAATAGTGTTCATGGGACCTCAGCTCCCAATAAATAAAATGCAGTCACTTGTTTTATGTCACGTACATTGTGTTGGATCCTAGTTAGAGTAGCTTTTCAGAACAATTTACATTTCACTTTCCACCTTCGAATCCTTGATATCCAATGCCCCTTTACACCTTTGCCAAAGTCCTAATTAACTTCTTCTTTTTTTTGATGCAATTATCCTAGGATATTCTCTTGGACTAATAATGCGATTGTGGAATTATGGACCATTTGGATTAATGATAGCTTAGAGTAAGGTATTTAAGAAATTATTAGTTGAAACTTGGAACTAACTCATTTCTGGTTTTAACTTGGCTATCTACTACCAAGCATATTCCACCAGCTCTGAGAGGGAGATTCTATATGATACTTGTTCAGCTGTTCCAGTTTCTTGCATAGCTGTTTTTATTAGGAACAGTACTGGAATCCCAAATTTTGAGTGTTTCATAAGAATTGTTGTTTGTTTTCATTAAGCTTATATTTAGTTGGTTAATATATATCCTTATTGTAATAGAGGATGAGGAGGGAGAGATTAGTGTGACCTGAAGCTTGATAACTCACGCTTTACAAAACTCTGTAGAAAAATGTATAAAAATCAGGAGAAAATGGGCTTTTACCCCCCCTTTTTTTTTTTTTTTTTTTTTAAATCCAACATTTTTACCCAATTTCTCAAACTAATTAGGAAAATGCCTCTATTTTGAAACTCGATTTTCTAAAAATTGAGTTTTAATTTAAAATTCGATTTTTGGACAATCGAGTCATAACAAACTGAAAATTTTATAAAAAAAAATTCTGGAACTCAAGTTTATGGAACTCAAGTTCCATGAACTCAAGTACCATGTGAAGTACTTAAGTTCATGGAACTCGTGTTCCTTGAAAAAATTCAAGTGGAACTCGAGTTCATGGAACTCAAATTCCCAAAAAAAAAAAAAAAAAAAAAATTCTAAGTCCACTTTTGCTATAACTCGATATTCCAAAAATCGAGTTATACATTTGAAACTCGATTTTTAGAAAATTGAGTTTCAAAACATGGACATTTTTTTAATTAGTTTGGAAAATTAAACAAAATGCTAGATTTTTTGTGTGAAATGAACATTTGCCCATTTAATCAGACTCTTCATGGGCGTTTAATTAAGGTCCTATAAAATTTATTATTATGGGAATATGTATTCCTGTAAAACAAATCGATTGGAAAAGTCCTACTTTGAGAAAGTTGGGTTTATATTGCCTTCCTTTATCAAGCTTTATTGCTTCTGATCATTGTCGGCCAATGTATTGTTGCTATCGAAAATTGATTAAACTGAATTCAAACCATGTGCTAAAGGAGGAAAAATATCAAGTGGTGTAACTCTTATCGATATAGGACAAATGTGTAGTTATCAAAAAAATAGTTCAAATGTGGAAATTTAGGGATGGCAATGGGCTAGGCTCCTTCTAGCAACTCTATGTCCAATTGGTCTTGGTGATTGCCCCTTTGGGTTCTTGACTGTGTGTCTTGTCCTTGGAAGTGGCTGCCCCTAGCACTACGTAAGTCCAAGACGTAGAATCACCAAATGGGGCACTAAACTGCTAAACCCGTATATTTTTCATTCACGCTTCAGAAAATGGAATATTTTGCAACAGTGAAATTTGCAAGAGGACTCAAATTTCACTGTTGCACAAAATTGTTTGCGGGACCTCCTATGTCCTAAGACAGTTTTTGGCTTCTCTACATGATAGGATAGAGCTCAGTACAAGCAGATGTACATTATTGAGTTTTGTCGATCAATGCCTTTAAGACAGTTTTTGGCTTCTCTAGATGACAGGAGAGAGCTCAGTACAAGCAGGAGTACATTATTGAGTTTTGTCGATCAATGTCTTTCTGGAAAAGAGAGTTGATCTTTATTATTATTGCCATAGCTCACTGGAGATGTGGGCTCTTGACTCTTAAGCATATTAAAATATGTCGGCATCAATGGGGGAAAAAAGAAAAAAGCAAACGCAGAGGTTATTCCTCTACACCAGTTTGTAACTTTGTATTGTACATAACAAGTTAAAATAAATATCATTATATCATCAAGAGAGTAAACATAAGTTTCAAGGGAAAGAGGTAGTCCACATTAGAATATAAACTAATTTTTTTACTTTCTTTCAAAAGGAATCCCGTAGCCTGCCTAGATCAACATTACCTCTTGAAAGTAAAATTCCAATGTTGCTGCAGTTCTTCCAAGCAGGATTTTTCCTGAAACTACCAGATAAAATAGCAGCAAGGCCTATCTCTCTACTAGGTTCTACTACAACCTTCAATACCTCCTATGTCCTAAGACAGTTGTGGGCTTTCTCCAGATGGTAGTTTCGAGTCCATGTAGGAGAGAGCTCAGTGCGAGCAGTACATTGATGAATTTCGTAAACCAATGCCTTTAAGGAAAAGAGAGTAAATCTTTCTTATTATTAGCATAGGTCTAAGGAGATGTGATCTCTTGACTCTTGAGCATATTAAAACTATGTTGGCATCAATGGGAGGGAAAAAAAGAAAAAAGAAAGTAAATGCAGAGGTTATTTCGTGATACCAGTGTGTATAGTACATATTACATAACAAGTTAACATAAATTTCATTACATCATCAAGAGGGTAAACATAAGTTTCTAGGGAAAGAGTTAGTCCACATTAGAATATGACTTTCATTTTCTATATGAATCCCATAGTCTTCCCAGATCAACATTACCTCCTGAAAGAATAATTCCTATGTTGCTGCAATTCTTCAAAGCAGGATTGTTCTTGAAACTATCAGATAAAACAGCAGCAAGGCCTATCGCTCCACTAGGTTCTACTACAACCTTCAATATCTCGTAACAAAGTTTCATGGCTTCTATTATCTCATTGTCCTCCACAGTTATGATGTCTTCAACAAGATCTCGCACTATGGGCCTGCACCACAAAATGTAAAGTCTTGAGTTTATCTGAGGTCAATTAGCTACACAAATGGAAACATATAATTCATGATAGCAATATTTACATTAGGGTAGGCAAGATTATTGGCAATCTGAAACTATATCTTTAATGCTTTTTTTTTTTTTTTTTTTTTCCATTAAAAAAAAAAAATGCATCATCTTGATAACATGAGGTTTCTCTTAACCAGGTAAAATCGCCAAGAAAAGCTCGAAGCCCATCAGCTACAGTGTTGGTCTCAGGCAATGTTATTATCCTGCCAGCTGCTTTGGATCGAGCTGCATCATCAGCTCCCCTAGGTTCTGCAGCCAAAATGCGAATGGTAGGGTTGATGGACTTGGCAGCCAATGCCACCCCTGATATCAAACCACCTCCTACATTTTTTTTTTTGACTAGAAGTCAGAACAAATCAGCACAAAAAGAAATTCAAAGGATTAAATTGACAATTTGGCTTTAAATGTAATTGAACAAACCACTTATTGGAACTATTAGAGTGTCTATTTGAGGGGCTTGCTCCAGAAACTCCAATGATATGGTACCCTGCCCACTGCAAGAACACAGTTAAAAATGTCATATTGAATTGACATTCAAGTTAGAAGTCCCATTTTCTCCGTGAATTTGAATTCCTTAGTTCTTTAGAAATTGGAGCTTTTGGCAAGGAGAAGATGAAAAAAATACAGGTGTTAAAGTCAGTAACTACAATAGTTTATTTGCACATAATTTAAGGCTATATATACTTTTCTTCTCAGAATATTTACAGGATTCTAATTTTTAATGACTTTTTTTTCTCCATAAAAGGCTAGTGAACTAAGAAAATCAGTGGCCAGGAAATCAAGTATGATTTTCAGCTTGGTCATCTTGATTGCCACGCAAACTCTCACTGAAAACTAACCAGTTTGTGTAGCCTTTGCTCCGTGGTTGGACTCGTGCAGAATGAACCTAATATTACTTGTCAAATGAGCTTTTTACCCTTCCAGTACCTTGCCTAGAACAAAAACTTTACATGGGTGTAGGTAAACTTAAAAGGTAAATCTTATACCTTATAATGCGCCCATCATTATATGGATGTACAAGAACTGCACCAGTTTCTTGCAACACCTTCCTTGCGACACTCTCCCTTGACTGCATTGTGGCTTCACTCCAGATAACCTGACCACCGTAACGCATGACATTCTCAACTTTGCATTTTGGAGCACCATTTGGAATAACAATATACGCAGGGATTCCCCGAAGTTTTGCAGCCAAAGACAATGCTGCAGCATGGTTACCACTAATTTTGGAGGACATGATCAGGGGATATTTGGACAAACAAGTAAAAGAAATTATCCATGAGTAACTATCACTAATAGGTCAGGAGGAAACCTGCTGTGTGTTACTACCCCTTTAGCAGCTTCATCATTATCAAGAGAAAAAACAGCATTGCAGGCACCTCTGAATTTGAAAGCTCCACTGGAATAGCCACAAAAAAAAAAAAAAAAAAAAAAAAAAAAAAAAAAAAAACCAAGTCCTTAGTAATTAAAGTGTTAAACTCAATGGGAAGGGTAAGAAGACCAAATATATACTAAAGAAACAAAATAAGTTTAAATTTTTACCATTCACAATTGTTTAGTATCTCACCCCTTTTGGAAACATTCACATTTAAAAAATAACTGTCTCCCTGAAACAGCATTCAAAGATTCAGAGGAAAGAACTGGAGTTTTGTGAATGAATGACTTGATGCGTACTTCAGCCTCTCTTATGGAGGAAACATCAGCCACATATTTTTCCCTCCTGATTTCGTTCTCTGCTTCCATCTTTATACCACCAACAAAATTAGTGATTCTAAATCTATGTGGAGACAGGTTAAATAACTTCAGTAACTCCTGTAACAATTAAAGAACATCTTAATCATGTACAACAATCCTTATCCCCATTGAAGCAATGACATGACACTCTGGGATTTCTTAATTTCTTTGATAAGTAACAGTTGGGAGAAATATAAGTAACGGTTGGGATTTCTCAATGTTGTCCCTTGTATTGAAATAAATAAAAGGAACAAAGAGTTTCATGCTCAGAAACCCCAACAGAACTAAAAATGCTTAATTTCTCATCTGCTAGTCTAGTTTCTTAATTCTTTATTAAGGGGGTTGGTTTATCTTCAGCTGGAAAAATTGGTTATTCACCCCTTTCTTGATATACTTTACATCAGAGCAACATAATTTTCCAAAATGAAATTTATAAGAAAAATGCTAGGACGACAGCAAATTATACAACTTTTGCCATAACTTGCCATGTGGCGAGTTGTGAGTAGTGGAGATAAAGTGGTGGGTTCACACCTCCACTACTCACAAGTCACAACTCACCACATGGAGAGTTGTGAGTTGTGGCAAAAGTTGTGTAGTTTGTTGTAGTCCTAGCATTGTTGAATTTACAACATGGAGTTGAAAATGGAGAAATTGATTTCTTATATTGCCATATTAAAGTATTCCAGAATTCAAGTTTTTTGGTTTTGGCGAGGGCTTGCATTGGATTGTAGTATATAAGTGAATAAGTAGGTGATTGGTGTTAAGACAAATGGCAAATTGGCTAACATATCATAACCAAGTAGATTATATCATAAATATGGGACTTCCTATAAGAATTTTCAATTATTTGCAGTCAATCAATGTCTTCAAATGACAATATCTACATTTTCCAGAGTCAAACACAATGCACAAAAGCCCTTCACATAAAGGAACCAAAGCTTGAGAGGATGTATTCAGCAAACCATGCCAAGTCACCCCTCCCTAGATGCATATTTGAACTAACACACACAGCTAGATTATGAAATTTTCCCTAAAAATCCTATAACCTGAATCCAACATAAATTTCATGAACATATCACAGAATACAAATTAAGAAATCACTAATACTGATTCCATAATCAACCAAATTCAACCATGCGAAACGAATACAAATTGGAGTGTATAGCCTTTGGAAGCGAAATAAGCTCGTATGAATTTAACCCATTATCAGATTATTGAAAGCTTATCATGTTGAATGAACGAAATACACCATGAAATGTGTCTAGTATTGGTCCAAATCAGTGAACCTGGCCCAAATGGCAAATGGGTGTGAGAGATTAAGCCCCAAAACCAGCTGTTCAAGGTTGTTTCAACAGCTTACTTCTCTTTCCTAGTTGTTCAATGGGTAACTTTTTTACATATCAAAAATTCCATAATCGTAAATGAAAAATAAAAAGTACATGAAGAACTCATGTCAATCAAAGACAGGAAATAACGAATGTTAAGAGCTTAGAGCCTCATAGGTTTTTCAAGAACTTACAGTTTCTCCAAATAGACAAGACAACCTTTTTCTTCAAGTTTTGGTTGGCTTGCAATTATCCCACTCCCGGTTCTAGTTTCCTTTTTTTTTTTTTTTTTTTTTTTTGCACCATGCCTTTTATTTTTATTGTTTTGGCAAAGAAAACGAAACGACAGTGTTGAAGGTAAAAAAGTTTAAAAAACGACACGTTTGTCTAAACGAAATTGCGCGATGTTCCCATATTTCTAAACGACACAAAAACGACAAAGAATTGCCATAGGGTTGTTGAGTATTATCTTATCCAACTGATTTAAAAAAAAAAAAAAAAAAGCTCTAGAGATGACTATTGTTTTAGCGGTAAATATTAATCATCAAACATCAGATGTCATCATTGTACTAATCAGTTTTATTATCAGATATGATGAATATTAAGGAAGAACTACTTGAAATTAAAAAAGAAAAAAGAAAAAGAAAAGAAAAGATGAAGCTGTGGTCATTTATGCTTCACATATTCTGAGGACAATGAGACATCATAGCAGTGGAGGGTAGAGAAAGGACTAATCAAAGTGTCGAGATTGATGTTTGGAGCTCCTTCTTTACGAGGTATAAAATGGTGGAAATTAAGTTGAGTGAATCATCCTCATATCAAGCTAGTTGCTTCTAATATGCAAAGTAGTCCTTAACCAAAAAAAAAATAAAAAGTGCAAATGTCTTAAGTGATAACATATAGATTTGTGGTTTAGTAGCATGCTCTGGCATCTTCCTCGAGCAAAACATGGGTCAATGGAAGTGTGCGGAATTAAAACATTTGATTTTATCTTCTCTCAATGGAAATGTGCCGAAATAAACCGAAGTTTGAGCCTCACAAATGAGGGCCATCAAGCAAATGGGAGTGTAGCACTGAAGAAACTTAACAATATTGTTGCAGAAATATTTAGGTTTTGAAATGGATAAAAGTACAAACACATTTTGCCATTGCCTATTTGGGCAATCTGAATACTGACATATCCCTATATAATGTGCGAGGACATATCTGCACTCAAATTGCATAAAAACATTTACTGCGAAAAAAATACAAACACATTTTAGACCTTACTAAGAAAACAAGTCAAACTTGGAGGGATTGGGATATCTACCGTCCCTTCCAGCATTAGCAGAACCTTTCTCATTGAAGGACGAAGTGATGGCTCATCAAGAACACACCAGAGTCCTACTTTAACCGTTCTCTCCAATTGTCTTTTGTCAACCTCCTCGTTGCCCACTAGTTTTCCTAGCTCACGAGCCTCAAAGCAATAGTTTGCCCATTCCTCAAGAATGGCCTCTTCTTCAGGACGATCCCAGTCAAGACTCTTTCTACAACATATAAGCTCCAACAACACAATTCCGAAGCTATATACATCTGCTTTGACTGTCACTGGTTTGTTTCGATGCCACTCTGGTGCAACATAGCCCTTTGTCCCCCGAATGCTAGTAAAGGTACTGGTTTGATTTGGCTTTAACAACTTTGCCAATCCAAAGTCTGAGATTTTTGCACACCCGTGTTCATCCATGAGTATGTTTTGAGGCTTTATGTCACAATGAATGATCTGTGACTCACACTCTTCATGAAGATAAAGAATTCCTTTCGCTATGTTGCGAGCCATTTCTATTCTTTTATCCCAACAGGGTTGTTTTTCAGGTGTGAAAAGTATATCTGCAAGTGACCCATTGCTCATGAACTCATATACCAAAAGCCTATGCTCTCCATCATGGCAATAGCCAAGTAAATGGACAAGGTTTTTGTGGTGTGTTCTTCCAATAGCTTTCATCTCTGATTGAAACTCTTTTTCCCCTTCAACCAAAACTTTGTCTAATCTTTTGACAGCTATAAGCTTCTTACCATTCAATGTTGTTCCCTTGTAAACCGTCCCGAATGATCCTTTACCTAGCTCTTCCTTGAAGCTATTTGTCATTTTCTCAAGATCTGAATAAGTGAATGATTGTGGAGAAACATCCATTCTGAAGCCAACATTTCCACCATTAGAGAGCCTTTTATATGCCCATACCCGATTTTTATAAATTGCAATTCCAGAAATCAATGACATTATGAGTCCGAAAGCAGCAAGTGAGATGCCTATAATCAATATACCCTTTCGGGACTTTTTTTCTTGTCCTATGGGCACAATTTTATTTATGCTGGTTGTAGATACACCTACCTTGATGAATGCCATACTTGTATCACTTGCCACTTTTCCAAATCTCAACGGAAGCTTTTGCTTTTGACACATCCCATCTTTGTACGTAGCGGCTTCACAATTACAATCCTCCAAACATGCTGCTTGGCAGTTCTCATTGCTTAATAATGACAGAATGGAAAAAGAACTATCCTCCCATACAGTATTAGATACTGTTACCATGGTATATTTAACACTTCCATCTCTGCTTTCACAACTTTCTGCAGTGAAATTCCTTTCACAGCCTGACTCCAATTCCCCTGGTGGACTCTTGCAAATCCAGGAAGACATAAGCAGTTAGATTCTCGATCAATAGTATTACAAAACCCATTGGGGCCACACAGGCCCTTAGGGTCACACTTATTATCAGAAGATGACCAATTGACCAGCCAATTCCCATTCTTTTCCAGATTGTGTGAGTATAGCCTGAAGATCCCATCAGCGTCAATTCTCATAAGATGAACTGTATTGTTTCTTGGATATCCACCTTGAGTCAGATTTGATAGGTATGTGCCAGTGGAATTGAGCAGGTAGAGATGGCCATCATCATCAAGACATAGCGACACGTTATTGCCTTGTCCATATGTATTCGAACTCCAATAAGCATATTCGGCCTTTAATTCCAATAGTAATGGGTACTGCACGAGGTTTCCATCTGTCTGCATTACTAGTTGAAAAATTCCTGTCGATTGGTCAGATTCTGAAACACTCGAACGCAAACTTGTTCCAGCTGAGAGACACTGACCCTGTAAGATGGTATTCGTTGGGTCATCAAAACTCTGCCATATAATCTTCTTATTAGAATTATGGAGAACAAAGTTTCCTGAATCAAGCATTGATGCTGATGTCGCAGGTTCAGGAGGATTGGCAATGAACATCTTTTTGCCTTGTGCCGATTGCATGATGAGTCTACCATCAGTAGTGAAATTCAATGTAGCATTTGTGAGAACTGGAGGATCATCTCGGTTGGCTGTCCAGACTACTGTCTTTTCAGGAATCCCAGCAAGAAAAACTCCAACAGCATAGCCATTGGATTGTTTGTAGAAGCCAAAGGCATATAGACCAGAGCGTGACAACCATGAAGAATTGGTGGTAGGTGTTAAAAAAGAGCCTATTTTAACAATGGATTCTCCTTGTTGAGCTTCTGCAGTGAAAATTGCTTGGAGAAGAAGAAAAAGCAAGATAGTTGCCATTAGTAATTTCTCTATCTAGTTTCCTTTCACTCTGGTTTCAAATGGAAAATGAACAATAATGTTTAAGAATTAATAATTCAACCTTCTCAAAAAAAAAAAAAAGAATTAATAATTCAATACCCCTCCAAATATAGTCAATAAAGCTATCTCAAAGAGTTTGGTGTCGTAAAGAGTAAAAAACAAATTGGACTATTTGAAATGGAAGAGTGAAAGAAAACCCTACACTAGAGTAATTATCTTTCTGTGAATTGAATAGTCACCGCTAGTATATATTCAAAAAATCTGCATAGTAGAGAAGAATAAGTCATAGAAGTCTTTTTTGGGATGAGCACATAAGTCCGTTTCTTTGTAGACTAAAAAGTCTGCATGCATGTGTATATTCAAAGTCTCTCCACTTGTCTGCCAATGAATTATGAGTCTTCCATAGGACTATAAGGTTTAACCCCAGCAACACGGTTGATTTAATTTCAGAGTCAGTCTCTAGCAACACTGCTGTCATGATAATGATATTTAAGACTACCCCCACCAACATTTCAGATTCAACATTGTCCTCGCTTTTGCATTGTAATTTACTAGACCTAAACTCTAAAATATCACACATGCTTGCAATTACAAGACACATAACTACACTAAACTCATACCACTCCACAAATTTTTTTTAAAAATAAAAAAAAAAAAAAAAATTTCTTGCTCCTTGCATATCCTTTATTTCACATTTTAAGAAAAAGTCTTAATTTTTTTTTCCGTTCTAATCACAATTTTTAGGTTTTTATTTACCGGATTCTTTATTTATCATGAACATAGGAGCCATTGTTCGTTCCAGCCTTGTTGATTCTTGATCCTCTTTTCTTTTACTCCAAAAGTGAAATACAAATAAATTTGGTAGTTATACTTCTACACCAAAATAAATAAATAAATAAATAAATAAATAAATAATCAATATTTGCTTGTTGCACATTTCATGAAGGATTCCATGCACAACTTAAGGGGATGTAGGAATTGAAGACTTTCCTTATTATTGAAGACCAAATCAATGCATTGATTAATTAATAATTATAGGAGAAAATTATGGACTTATTGGTAGAGGAATGTGTGGGAATGAAGCAATCAATTCAAAATTCAAATTTCTAATTTCTAATTGATTTTGTGTATGAATTTCTAGTTATAAAAATATGTTCTAAGTGAATAAAGAACATGTTTCTCAAAAAATGAAAAAAAAAAAAAAAAAGTGAATAAAGAACGTGTATCCTTTTTAAGCTCTTTACTCCATGAATGTAAGCCAAGTGGATGAACCACATCAACTTATATGATCTATCTTAATTGGAAATGAAGATAGAATGGTGTCAATAGGATAATAATAAAATTGTTGATATATTGGTATTATTATATTCATTTTTATAAATAAATCTTTGATACCTAAGACTGACGGGGTATACCAAAAATGACATCATGATTTCATTAGATCAATTAGAATTTAGAACACGTTACACAGTACGTTTTAGGTGGAATTTAGCTGCCATCTCATTAACAGATATGTATGGAATGGTTTTTTCTTTCTTCTTTTTTTCCAAACAATCTAAAACCTTAAGGGCGTGGATTCAAATTTTAAAACTATAAGTGGCAAAATCAAAACCATCTTAAACTTTAAGAGTATAAATTGCAATTTAGTCTAAGTAAGTAGTTTTGATATAGACAAAAACACCATTGCAAAATGCCCCTTTTGGGTAAACTAAGCAGCGTTTTGCCCTCTTATTTAAACTAATTAGGAAAATACTCTTTTTTTAAAACTCGATTTTCTCAAAATCGAGTTATTAAAAAAAAAATTCTAGAGCCATATAGCTGCGTTTTTAAAGACCTATAGTAACGTTTTCAAGACCTATAGTGACGTTTTATAATTCGACTTCCAATAAATCAAGTTATAGGCAATTTTTTTAATTTTTTTTTTACCTATAACTTGATTTTATATAAATCGAGTTACAAAACGTTACTATAGGTCCTGAAAACGTCACTATAGGCTCCTTAAAAACGCTGCTATATGGCCTAAATCAATTTTGAGAAACTCAATTTTCAAAAGAGGGGCATTTCCCTAATTAGTTTGAGAAAGATGACAAAATGCTGCTTAGTTTGCCCAAAATGGGCATTTTGCAATTTTGTCCCATTTTTGAGGCTTTTATTTTAACATATCCTTTAATTATACTAACTAGAGTCATTGTTCGTTCCAGCCTTGTTAATTCTTGATCCTCCATTTTTTTTTTTACTCCGAAAGAGAAGTACAAACAAATTAAGTCTATGTTGTTCGATAATTGATATAGACAAAACACCATTGCTTCCTATATCTGAGTAGCCCATAACAAAAGCGAGAGAATGCAAATACTTTTTTAATTAACAAAATATAGTTTTGTGACTCAATGCCAGTGCCACCGTTCAGTCTCTCCAGTAAACAGAATTTGGGTTCAAATACCCCCTTTGGCCCTCCCACTTGTCTTGAGGGAGGAAAAACAAGCAATTGATTTCATCCTTTTAGCGACATTTTTTTTTTCCTCGCAATGGAAGTGGGAGGACTGTGGAGTCATTCCCTAGTTTGAGCCCCAAAATAAGGGTCATCAAGCCAAGGGCCATTGGCATATACATAGATTTAGCATTTAAAGTACAGATAGTCCGATATTCAATTATACAGTGGGAATTTAGCATGAAAGAAATCAACAATATTGTTGTGCAAATTATTCTTCCAAACCGCCCCATATTTGGGTTTTGAAATGGATACAAGTACAAACACATTTTGCCAATGGCCTTAACACTAGCTAAATATATGCTAACACTAATCTAATGGAGGGACATATCCAGCTCAAATCCCCTCAATAACTTTCCTTATGAAAAAAGAAAATAAAAATACAAACACGTTTTATATAGTACTAAGAAAAGAAGTGGGACTTGGAGGGATTGGGATATCTACAGTCCCTTCAAGCATTAGTAGAACCTTCTTTATCGAAGGACGAAGGGACGGCTCATCAAGAACACACCAGAGTCCTACTTTAACCACTCTCTCCAATTGTTTTTTGTCAACATCCTTATCACTTACCAGTTTGCTTAACTCAAGAGCCTCAAAGCAATAGTATGCCCATTCCTCAAGAATGGCCTCTTCTTCTGGAAGATCCCAATCAACACTCTTTCTACAACATATAAGTTCTAACAGCACAATTCCGAAGCTGTATACGTCTGCTTTGATTGTCACTGGCTGGTTTCGATGCCACTCTGGTGCAACATACCCCTTTGTTCCTCGAATGCCTGTATTGGTATTGGTTTGGTCTGGTTTTAGCAGCTTTGCCAATCCAAAGTCAGAGATTTTCGGGCACCTATATTCATCCATGAGTATGTTTTGGGGCTTTATGTCACAGTGAATGATTTGTGACTCACACTCTTCATGGAGATAGAGAATTCCTTTTGCTATGTTGCGAGCAATTTCTATTCTTTCATTCCAACAAAGTTGTTTTTCAGGTTTGAAGAGTATATCTGCAAGTGAGCCATTGCTCATGTACTCATAAACCAAAAGCTTATTCTCTCCATCGTTGCAATACCCCAGCAAACGGACAAGGTTCTTGTGGTGTGTTCTCCCAATAACCTTCATCTCGGTCTGAAACTCTTTTTCCCCTTCTCTCAACACTTTCTCTAGTCTTTTGACGGCTACAATCTTCTGACCATTCCATATTGTTCCCCTGTAAACGGTCCCAGATGATCCTCTACCCAGCTCTTCCTTGAAACCATTAGTCATTTTCTCAAGATCATAATAAGTAAATGATCTTGGAGAAACATCCATGCCTGTACCAACATTTCCACTATTACCAACATTTCCACTATTAGAAAGCCTTTTATATGCCCAAACACGATTTCTATAAAATGCAATTCCAGAAATCACTGACATAATGAGTCCAAAAGCACCAAGTGAGATGCCCAGGATCAATATATTCTTTCCAGACTTTTTTTCAAGTCCAATGGGCTCAGTTTTATTTATGGTGGAAGTAGATATACCTACCTTGATGAATGCAATGTTTAAATCACTTAGTACTCTTCTTCCGAATCTCAATGGAAGCTTTTGCTTTCGGCAAATTCCGTCTTTGTACGTAGCAGCTTCACAGTTACAATCCTCCAAACATGCTGCTTCACAATCCTCTTTGATCAATATTGATAGAATAGCAAAAGAATTGTCTTCCCATACAGTATTAGGTACTGGTTGCATGATATATTTCATATTTCCGTCTTTGCTCTTGCAACTTTCTGTAGTGAAATTCCTTTCACAACCTGAACTCCAATTACCATGGTTAACACTTGTAAATCCTGGAAGACATAAGCAATCAGCATCTTGATCATTAATAGTGCAGAACCCATTGAGACCACACAGGCCCTTAGGGTCACACTTATCATAGGAAGATGACCATATGACTGAGAAATTTCCATTCTTATCCAAATTATGCGAGTATAGCCTGAATATCCCATCGGCATCAATTCTCATTAGATAGATTGTATTTTTTGTTGGATATCCACCTCCAGTCAGATTTCTTATGTTTGTGCCAGTGGAATTGAGCAAGTAGAGATGGCCATCATCATCAAGACATAGTGAAACATTATCACCTTGTCCATTTGTACCTGAAGCCCAATAAGAATATTCAGCTGTGTTAGGCGTTCTCACTGGGTACTGCACAAGGTGTCCATCTGTTTGCATTTCCAAACGAAATATTCCTGCCGATTGGTCAGATTCTGAAACACTCGAAACCAACTGATTTCCAGCTCTGAGGCGCTGACCCTGTAAAAGGGTATTGGTTGGGTTATCAAAACTTTGCCATATAATCTCCTTATTAGAATTATAGATAACAAAGTTTCCTGAATCAAGCATTGATGCCGATGTTGCACTGTCAGGACTGGCAATGTTCGTCTCTTTGCCTTGTGCCGATTGTAGGATGAGTCTACCATCGGTTGTGAAATTCAATGTAGCATCAGCGAGAACTGGAGGATTGTCCCGGTTGGCTGTCCAGACTACTGTTTTTTCAGAAATCCCAGCAAGAAAAACTCCAACAGCATAGCCATTGGCTTGTTGGTAGAAGCCAAAGGCATATAGACCAGAGCGTGACAGCCATGAAGAATTGGTTGCAGGTGTTAAAAAAGAGCCAAGGTTTACATTGGACTCCCTTTGTTGAGCTTCGGTAGTAGAAATTGCTAAGAGAAGAAGGAAAAACAAGAGACTTGCCATTGCTAGACAACAGTTAATTAGCTCTCTTTGTTTATGAGTAATACAGCTCCACATATAGTCAATAAAAATATCTTAGACTTACATGAAGGTCTAATATCTGGGTGCCTTGTAAAAAGTGCCGAGTTTTTTTTTTTTTTTTTTTTTTTTTTTTTTTTAAAAAGGTGTTTAGAACGGTTTAAAAAAAAAAAAATAGAACCATTCACTTGAGTAAAAACTAAATTTTTTTCTTTATTTTGCTAGACGAGTAAATATCTTTCTTAGTGTGATGAAAATTCAATCTGCAAAACACATATATTGGAAAAAGAATCAATCACCTAAGTCTCTTTCTTAGTGGAATGAAAAGTCTTTGCGTGTGTGTGTATATTCAAAGTCTATCATCTGGTCATCCAAGAAATACGGGATGTTTTAAACTCTAGCACCGCTGCTGTCCTCATGCATGGTTGATATTTATTATTTACCCCTCCCAACATTTCAATTATTTCTACATTGTCCGAGTAGTTCATCCCATTTGAAGTTTGAAGAACTTTCACTTATTTGGGTAAAATACAAAAATCATCTTGTTTGGGCCAATATCATTATTCAGTGCTAAAAAAACTTTTCAAGAATATCTTATTTACTCTCTAGTCTCTAAAGCGCAAACAACACTCCACACAATTTGAAAGTTTTTTTTTTTTTTTTCTTTTTTCTTTTTTTTTTTTTTGCTCTAAGTCCTTTACTTTTTCCAACAACTTATTTTGACCATAAATGTCTGACATTGATTGCATTATAATAATTAGGACAAAGTTTAGTTTCATAATTGGTTGTAGCCTAAGATTACAATATTACCCAATATTTTTTTATTGAAGTTGAATTTTGACAAATCTACTATTAAATTACATCTTCTTCTTATAAACTCCATGTTTGCAAAATTTCTAAAATATTAAAGATCAATAACTATGTCATCAATAAATTGTTTAAATTGCAAATTTTTGTAGTTTAAAATTATGCATAAAATATAAGTTTAAAGATCATATAGTAAATAATATTTTATGAACATAAAATTTGACATATGTATTAAAAGAGTAAAGAACATGCAATTTAACGACTAGATTTTCAAAATATGTAGTAATTTTTATTTTATTAAGTAAGGTTGTAGCCTAAAACTACAACCAATTTTGTAGTTAAGTGTTATTCTAACAAATATATCCATAAAGGAGCGTTTGGGTAGCAATGATAGATAATAGCCTTTAGAAAGGGAGAAAGATCAAACAAAAGAAGCAGGGACATTTTTAAATGATTTTAAGGGATGATTGTGTTTAAGGAGAAACTAGAACATTTTTGGAAAAACAAAATTGTAATACTTAGCATTAACTCAAATCTCAAGGATAAATTTTTTATTTTACCCCAAGATAGATTATTTAGAAAGGCAGGAGGAATCTCCCTAAAAAGAGAGCAGTTGATTATAATTCCCTTCACTAGTTCACTTTACAAAGGGAAAGGAAGAACCTTCTCATCATCTTTTCTAAGAGAATGATGAAAGAGGAAAAGGTGTATAGTGTTTTCACTCCATACAATACCCAAGCCCCTTCAGACCACCACCGCAATCGACAAGATTGAGATTTTCTCAAGAAAATAATTGTGGCAACCTAGAAGCATAAGCATCTGGGTCATGTCCATCATTTTGAGCCTTGTCCTCATTTTTTTGTCCTTGTCTCCCAACAATGTTCACTCGAACAACGCAGTTGAATGTTCAAATAGTGTATGAACCACTTTGAACATTTAGACCCCCAAAATACAAAAAACCAATTCAAGCTTTATATCAAACAATGTATGTGCGGAAAATTATTATAAGTTTATACTAGAATTGATAAACAATCTAAACCAAATAAAATCACATCTACAGTAGAAATTAAATGGTAAAGATTAAGAGAAGAGAGATGCAAACACAAGGACAATACAACGATATGTTATCGAAGAGGAAACTGAAACTCTCTGTGTAAAACCTCTCCGCTGCCCTCCAAGCAGTCAATAATCCACTAAAAAATGAAGTTAGAATACATGAACAATAATAGACCCTCCAAGTCTAATCTACACAGGTACCTAAGCCCTCCAAGCTTCTTGCTCCAACGAGGTTACGCCGAACATTTGTCTTTTCTAGCTTATCGGATTTCGCTATAATCCATAGCATCAACCAATAACCATTGGTCCCTTCTTAACTGCTTCCCAAAGCACCAAATAGCCTTTTCACAGATATGGGTATGGTGAGAAAATGATTTGGGTAAGAACCTCTCAAAGATGTAACAATGGAGAGGATGAGAGTAAAGGAATTTGAAGAGTCTCTATGTGAAGATTATGGATGAATCAATCTTATTTTTCTTTAGGGTTTCTCTCTCAAAATTCTCTCTGGAAGCTATCTACATTTCGTGGGTATAAGTGGTCTAGCGGCTTGGCCTCGCGACTTGACTAAGTCGCGAGTTCATGCCGCGATATAATAGAACGGTTAGGCTAGACTTGTTGTCCTGTAGTGCTCCAACTGGCGCGACTGTTCATCTTCTCGCACGCTTCACTCGTGTACTACAGTTAGCGGCTTGCCAGTTACGAGTCACCTGCGAGTCCCAACCGTGTGTCTTTGCATCCTTGCACAATTTTGAGCATTTCTTCACACTCTCTCACTTACTACCCTTACATGATTTCCACCTAAATACAGAGTTATTAAATGCTAAATTACAAGCAAATTTGGCACGGAATAAAGCCAATACAATGGTTGATTAAATTCAACCTTACAACGGTGATGATGAACCTTTTAAAGAAGCACATAACAAACTTTGATAGTCTTGAGTGGATCAAGTCGAACCAATGCAACTGGAAAAACCTTCAATGTTACAAAATGAACTAGGTCGCCAAGATCCAAATCAAGGACATGAAACTCCAAAGCACAATCCCAAAAGACTTCAAAACCTAACCATCTTGTCCAATTTCGAAATGCAATGAGATTATGAAATCAATCATAGCCATAACTCTAACTCACATCAATGGCGTTGTCTGATGAACTAATGTAAGTGGAAAGCCAATGAAAGCATATCACATCTACTTCAAAAAAATAACCCTTGAATCTAGAATGAGAACTTTTTTAATCCAATATAAAAATAGAAGAAAACTACTCTAAAATTTTACTAATTTGAAAAACTGAATTTCCTTGGAGACTACAATGCCCTTAAATAGATAAAAAGAGCCCTAGGGCTACCAACTACATTATCCTATTTAAAAGTCTGGACTTTAAAGTGTCCTAATGATAGAACTATGAGGTTATATATATATATATATATATATTACAAAAAAAAAAAAAAAAAAAAGCACAAACTTTATCCATAGTGGTCTAAGGTTTTCACAAGTGTCACATTTCTTGAGAATTCTATACATTTTACCTCCCACATCATCAAACATTTACATTTATTTATGTGAATCAAATGTTATTTACTATTTGATCTAATATTTTACAAAAAAAAAAAAAAAAAAAAATCATTGATCATTAATTATTTTAACATTTTGCAAGTATGAAGAATATAAAAAGACAATGTAATATCTAACCATTCATTCACATTTTTAAACTCATTTTAGTGACATATAATTAAAAAAAAAATTAAAGTTCCAAATATAATCAATTATGTGTAATATAATCAAAAATATTTTCTGAAATATTTTTCAAAATGAACTAAAGGCTTACGTGCACACTGCGTAGGACATCAGCGAGTAAAAAAAAGTGAAAAAAATAAGTTAAAGTAATTATTATATCATGTTAAATGCAAAATATATGATGAGCTATAAAACAAGATAGTTTTGATAAATTAAAACTACATCGTTTTGAGTTGAAGTGACACTTAACGAACACATCAGCACAAGCATGGATGGAATGGCTCTCAATCAAAAAAAAAAAAAAAAAAATCAAAATTACTCCAAATTTTAAGAATGTAATTTATAATTTAGTCAAAACACAAAATGCCATGGACTAGACAAAGTAATGGACCTAATATATGTAATAATATATAGATGAAAGAGTGATGCTACCAATCTTACAATCTTTTAAGTATTACGAAGACTACAAATTTTACTACGTAAATGTTATAAACTAATGTGTCCACAATAACTATATACATACATATATATATATATATATATACACGTGCGCGCACACACAACATTTGTGCTTGCAATTGTTGAGGTTCCAAATTTTGATCTGAGATAGAAATCTCATTCTAATATAAACCAAATATACATACATGTAAAAATCCCTCCTAAAGATTTAAACATTAGCCTTTGTCTCACTTTACAAAAACTTGTAAAGTATATAGTTCAGTTCCAAAATAATTTCACTATGTAATTAATTAGCATTTAAACCACTGCCCAAATAGACTTGCTTTCATTTGTTGCAATTAAGCCAAGAAAACAAATAAAACCACAATGTACTCCATTTACAAATCCATTCTTTTTCACCCAAAAAAAAAAAAAAAAAACAAAAACAAAAACAAAAAAAAATTCTTCTATAGGATTGACCAGGTCATGGAGTGGAGATCATTCCAACTTTTACTTATAAAGTCCGTCGACCCAGAAGAAAGTTCATCGATTATCGAACCATGCCTTTCCTCCGGGTGTCTTGACCCAGGCTGGCAAGTCCACGTTAATTTCTTTGAATCAATTGGTTCAATCTCAATAGGTCCTACTCTTATTATTTCAAGTTAAAATAAATAAAAAGTCAATAGACTTTTTTTTGGATACAAAGTCAATAGACCAAAAAAAAGTCAATAGACTTTTGACTTTTGACCCAATTCCATGGAGCGGAGTGGTAGACCCGTAATCTCCTCAATTTTTTTTTTTTTTTTTGGGGACTGAAACGACTCAATTCTATTCCTACCAAACTCTACACCCTTTTCTTTTGTTTGTTGAGAAAAACCTAAACTATGCACATTGAATTTAGGGACAAAATGGGCTTTTGCCCTTTTCAACCAAACTAATTAGCCTTATGCCCTCCTTCCCAAACTAAATAGGGAAATGTCCCTCTTTTAAAACTCGATTTTAGATAAATCGAGTTAGGTCCTATAGCGGCATTTTTAAGGACATATAGTGACGTTTTCAAGACCTATAGTGGCGTTTTGTAACTCGATTTATATGAAATCGAGTTATAGGTAAAAAAAATTAAAAAAATTGCCTATAACTCGATTTAATGGAAGTCGAGTTAAAAAACGTCGCTATAGGTCTTGAAAACGTTACTATAGGTCCTTAAAAACGCCGCTATAGGGCTCTAGATTTTTTTTTTTTAATATAATTCGATTTATCAAAAATCGAGTTTTAAAAGAAGGACATTTCTCTATTTAGTTTGAGAATGAGGGCATAAGGCTAATTAATTTGGTTGAAAAGGGCAAAAGCCCATTTTGTCCTTGAATTTATAGACTTTCTTCGATTTTTAAAAATCAATTTGATCTTCTTTGTATTTTTGTACATTCCAGAAAACGTAGAACCCACCACACATTGGCAGGTATAACCAATGGTGAAAGCTCATCAAACTTCAAGTGGTGCCTGGAGTTTGCTTACGAACTACTTCGAATTATCTATCAAACAAGCTTTTAGTGGCCAGGTGACTAATGCTGATGAACAATTCCGAGGCATTGAATAACGTAACTCATCTATATCTTGATTGGAAATGCATATAGACAGTTGTCTATAGAGTTAAAAAAATTATTGTCGAATTAATTATTATTATATTCTTTTTTCACAATAAACCTTTGGAATATATTTATGAATAAGTAAGGGAGTCAATATAGTACTGAAAGTTGTTTTGGTTTGGCAAAGGGAGTACGAAATATTTCGGTATCAGTTGATATCAGTGTACCATTTCGAAATTATCGCTAATTATATATATAATATAATATAATATAATTATTTATTTATTTATATTTGTACTAGCTAGTTAAAGTAAGTATATTTTATTACGAATAAAATTATGAGTTTAAATTGCGTAACATTGGTTTTACGCCAACCAATAAAAACACGCCACATCATTATTTCAATAAAAGCCAAAGAGACCTTACCGCATGCAAGAATAGCTCTCCTAAATCCTAAATCACAAACACTTATCAAACCAAACCGAACTTAAAAAATCTCCTCTGCTTCCTCTTGCATCTTGCTTGAGCCTCCACCCCACCACACGCCGACGCATGCCGCCACTCAAGTCGCCGAATTCGTTGCTAGAGCTTGTAAACATGTCGGAGCCGCCGTGAACATGGTGTTGCGATCCAAAGGTCTGTTTTTCATGATTTGCCCTTTTTCCAATAGTTACACGGGAGAGAAAAAAGTGAGAGCAAACAAGACCAACCAAGAACGCAACCGGAGACACCAAATGAATGAACATCTCAATGTCCTCAGGTTTCTCATGCCCGCCTCCTATATTCAAAGGGTAATTATATATCATTAAATTCTATAAAGTTCCAATCTTTAGTTTCACAATTTGGAAAGATTGAAGCTTTCTTCGTTTTGGTTAAAATTAAGGGTTACCAAGCTTCTATTATTGGAGGTGCAATAGACTTTGTGAAGGAACTAGAGCAGCTACTTCATTCCCTTGAAGCACAAAAGAGAATGAGAAAAAACAAAGAAGGCAACGAAAGCTTCACCTTGATCCCATCCATAAAGTAGAATTGGTTTTGATGAAGGCAATTGTGGGGAAGAGGTGAAGGTAGAGAACAAATATGAGGTGGTGTGTTTTTATTAGCTGGCGTAAAACCAGTGTTTTGCGCCAGCTCCGGACACAATTTAAACTCTAAAATTATAAGCTAATGTTTTTTATTCTTTACCTTTTTTTAGTTCAAATTATATCTGAATGTTATTTTTTTATGATAAATCTAGTAGTCTAAGGGTGCGTTTGGATACTGCTTATTTTGCTGAAAACTGAAAACAATAAAAAAATAATTTTGTATTACTGTTCACAAATGAAAACACTAATCATTTTCCTTAGTGGTTCATGTCCCATAAACAATGCAAGAGGCGCTGGTCAACAAAAAAAAAAAAAAAAAAAAAAAAAAAAAAACAAACAAACAAACAAACAAACAAACAAAACGCTAAAACGTGTACATGTAGACGCAATCCAAGCGCTACCTAATATATCAATGTTTTTTTTTTTTTTTAGAAACAACTAATATATCGACATTAGTTGTTAATAATAGAAAACTCATATGATAATAATAATAATAGGTACATAGTAGTCTTTGACACTAGAATTCTGGGTAGATATGGCAAGTATTAAAATTTGAAAGGTTCATGTGTTTGTTCATAGAAGGGCACACAAAACAAAACAAAGTCATTTAACAAAAGTTAAAGAAGAAACAGAAGACAAAAGAGTTTGGGGCTATAGGCAAAAAGTAGAAGAAAGATGAAGACAATGAAGAAGAGTAAGAAGATCGAATGGCCAATCATCAACGCAATGTTAAGGACGGAAAAATAGTGGTGGTGACGGTGGCTATTTGGTATCAATTTTCGCTCCTATTTTCATTTTATGTGTTTTTTTTCTCCTTACCGACCGAAACACCCGATTTTCACCGATATGACTGGTACATAGCCGGTACGGCCGATATTCAAACCGGCACAAAATTCTATTGTATTTGTAATGATCTGAGTTTCAATGCAACAAATATCGGCCGGAATAGTATTGGTTTTGAGAACACACTTTAGACTAAGTTTTAATGGCTTATGTTAATTTTAAACTAATTAATTAAGTCCAATTAATGTGATTAGCCAATAAACTTATGTATGGATACACAATTATATAAGCAAATCCCTAATAAACAACATTGTTGGGTTATAGATTGATCTCGGTTAATTAATTAAGTTACTCAAGTTGATTAATTAGTTCAAATTACATGCAAATCGTGGAGACACTAACAAATCACCAAATAAACTAAGTGCAACGAAAAATAAATGAACATGGTGATTTGTTAAAGAATGGGGAAAACCTCTCACAAGATAAAAAATAATAAAAAATAATAAAAAAAAACCCCCACCAGGTGAATTTCAGGTCACCACTCTCAAGAATCTATTAATCAAGAACAAGTGATTACAAGTATAAGGAATCTTACCACTACCCTGGGCTATTCCAAAATACCAATCTATACTTGAACCTTTACTCCAATCCCCAATTGGATTTGATCTTGTAGAGACTTCTTCATATGCATGGATCTCAGTATGTGACTAACTCTCAGCAACTGAATGACCGTTGTTGGCTGCAAAGTTCTTCACTTCAAAGCACGTTGAAGATCAGGAAGTATTTGGTTACAAAACCCTAAGGTGCTCAAAACACAGTAGCTTATCACAAAGTGTATAAGTTCCCCAATCATCCAAGTCATCATGAGCCGAATTTCAAATCTAAGAATTCTAAAATCATAAGTCTCGATAGATCAAGCTTGTGTCGAGCTTTTTCATTAATCCTCAGTAAATGTTAGTGTTGAGCCTAGTGTCAAGTTTTAATAAAACAACTTTTCTTTACTTATCTCTTAGATCAATCTTCATATCTTTAATAATACCACTTGTAAAGTAAACTTCACACGCTTGATGATACATTAAATCCAACTTAGATTTACCCAATTACAAGTAAAGTGTGTTTTGTCAAATGATAAGCTAATACATAGAAAAAATGACCCTAACAAACACAAACAACCATACACCTTAGGGTGTTTAGAGAAAGAAAAACCCAAAAACCAAAAAAAAAAAAAAAAATACACTCTAGCAAAAATAGTTGCAATACACCTCATTTACAAACCCTCCAAGTTAGTAAATGATAATATATTTGAGCACCCCATTATTACTCACAACTGATTGCACTAATCTTTTCTCCTTTCTCACAGAGAGATCATCATAACAACACGTAAAAAAAAAAAATTAAAATAAATAAAATAAAATAAAATAAAGAAAGAAGTTGCCTAAGACTTCAATTATGATGTCCTTTTAAGACCACACTATTTATTATAATTTTTACGATAATTTAATGATATATACAATAGTGATTGGTGAATTATAAAGTAATATTTGAAGTGACAAGTTATTAATGGTGGATAATAAAATTGTGTGAGTGATAGGATTATATGAAAGTCACTATTAACAAAATTGTCGTATATATCCACCTAAAAAAAAGAATTTGTTGTATATACTTAAAAAAAAAAAAAAAAATCAGTTGTTATCATAAAAAAAAATAAATAAAAAAAAAAAAAAAAAAAAGATTGAGTGTCCATTTGGGAACAGCTTATTTAGCTGAAACTAAAAACTTTTTGTTGAAAGTGTAGAAAAAAAATTAAAAAAAAAAAAAAAAAAAAGCTAAATACTACAATGGGACCTATGAATAATATCAAAAGTGCAGTAGGATTTATGAATAATGACAAAAATAAGCTAAAATCAATAATAAGCTACAACTTTAAGCACTTCCCAAATGCACACTGAGTATTTAATTTTCTACCAGCGGGAAATTTCTCTCCTGCGAAAAAAAGGCGCTAAGTGGGGAAAAAAAGTTGGGCCTACTCTTACTATTCTCTACTCTCAAAAAAAATAAAAAAATAAAAAAATAAAAAAAATAAACTCTCTCTGAACAAACTCCAAAATACTAGGAAAAACTGTTATCGTACTAAATTAATTGAATAATTTGTTACATTATCTGAGTTTTTATCTATACTAATATTTAAGGGGCTTCCCCTGTTTGGACTAGATTTTTTTTTTTTGTTCAAAAATACTCCTACATTCTACGTTTAAGTAAGGGGCAAAACTTGAGGGTAACATTGAAAAAACATATCTCTAACTCTCACCTAAAACATTTCATACAAAATAGGATCACTCTCCCCGTAACTCACTTCTTCAAAACAACTTTTTTTTTTTTAAATTAAAAAAAAATAGACAAACAAGTTTAAAAAAATTGAATTTTTTTTGGATAAACGTGGGGATGTTTAACTATACATGGGGTTGTTTAACTTTTTTTTTGTTTATTATTATTTTTTTTGTATTTAAATGTCCGATTCCTATTTGTATTTGTTATCTATTTGAATTCAAATACTTCTATTATCTTTATTTAAAAAAATACAAAATTACTTCTTCCAAAAAAAATTTTAAAAGAATAATATTATCTCACGTAAAAAAAAAAAAAAAAAAAAACCATTATTCTCACCACCCATTTGTATTTAAATGTCCAATTCCTATTTGTATTTGTAATCTATTTGAATTCAAATACTTCAATTACCTTTATCCAAAAAAAAAAAAAAAAAAAAAGTAAATGTTACCACAATTCTTATCTCAATCCATACAATTATCACAACAATTATCTTTTGAACAATAAAAAAAACACTCTATTGAAAATTCATCCACTCTTTCAGCCACATACAAGTTTAAACTCCCCTCTTATAAAAATAAAAATAAAAATAACACCCCATTATCATCAAATAGTTAGGAGTCTAACAGTTACAATTTTATTTGACTCTCCATCCTTATCCTCACATCCCAACTTTTTTGCAAATTCCAAAAAAAAAAAAAAAAAAAAAAAAAAAAAAAAAAAAAAAAACTCTTTGCTATGTTAAGAGCCTGAGAGATCTAGTATCAAACCAAAAAAAATAAAATAAAATGGGCAAAGAGGACACGAAAAGAAGTCCATCGCTCAAAATAAAATTTAAAAGGTAGGTATTCTAATCTTTCCTTATGCATTTTGTTATTGTCGTTTTAGTTTTTATGTGTTGTGGTTTTCATAGGTTGTGATTTATTTATTTATTTTTAATTTGGTGGCGTGATTTATTTATTCTTTTATTGACATTTTAGTTTTTATGTGTTGTGGTTTTCATAGGTTGTGATTTATTTATTTGTTTCAATTCGATGGTGTGTAGGTGGGAATTTATCAGCAAAGATTTGATACAATTGTTGGTGTATCTCATTTATATGATAGGCATCCCTCTCTCCCCCACATGTTCTTTTTAAATTTTTAGTTTTTTGTTTGCTGCCTTATTGGATTCTATTTGCTAAAATATTCCAAGATAGTCTTTCTTCGGCATGCCATGAACTTTATTGCAGCCAAATCTTTTTTTTCTTTTTCTTTTCTTTTTAGAATTTTACAATTTCTTATATAATTCTATCAGCAAACTATGGCACGTTGATTTTTTATATTGGTTTAATGTATTTTGTAGAAGATTTGCATGTTGATTTTGTTTATTGGTTTAATGTATTTTGTAGAAGATTTGCATGGACAAGGTCTTCTGGCATTGGAGTAATGTCTTTGCATTCAGTTAAGTGAGTATCAACATTTCTCAAAAATAAAACTTATGTGAGCATCAACAATTTAGGTGGATTGATATTCATGGCTATATCTATACCTTATTCTTTATTTATTTTTTCCTTTTTTCTTTTTTTGTTTTGTTTTTTTGTTTTTGTTTTTTTTTTTTTTTTTTTTTTGGTTTTTAGATTTTAGAATTTCTTATACAATTTTATTAGCAAATTAGCAAATAGACTATTCCTTTTTCCTTTGTGTTACTTTGTTATGCTATTTTCAACAAGAAAGAGACTTAATTCTGAGTTCCTTGATTAGGCCCCTAACAAGGGATTAAAGCTACAGAACATACATAACGAGTTAGACTATATAAAACCCTTTCCTCTGGATTTGTTATCTATAGATTTTTTTTTTTTTTTTTGTCCTTAATGAATTGTTATCTATGGTTTCTTTATTCGAATTATAAGGAACATAAATTGTATATAAGCTTTTTTTATTTTTTGGATGAGTTACACAATGTAGAAATATTATTACTCTATTTTTTTTGTCCTGTCCAAATTTTATAATAATGAAATAACTGCTGAATTTTTTTTTTCAATCATAAATCATGAATCTCCATTGGACCAAACTCAAGAACAAGAGTTGAATTATTGCTTTGTAAAAAAAAAAAAAAATATATATATATATATATATATATATATAAATATTTTTTAAGAATATTTTAGTTGAAGTTGAGTCTTAATTTTGTATCATCTTAATCAAGATACTAATACAACGTTTTGTTGCTTAGATAGTAAATGCTTTGTAGGCTTTAAAGTAATAAAAAAAATTACGAATATTTTAGTAGTGGATTCAAGATATTTACATTATATATTCATGTAAGATGTTGGGATTAATGATGCACTAATTTGTGGTGAAGTAAGTTTTGCTTTTTAAATCAAGTAAAGGTAGGTAGAGATGAATCTATTCACAAAATTTGTTCTATTTGTATCTTATCATCATCATTACAATTTATATGTTAATGGCAAAAAAAAAAAAAAAATATTGACATTTAAAAAAAATAGAAAAATCTTTGAGCACATGTGAAAAAACTAATATGTACATTGTAAAGTATTTATGTTAGTGGAAAAAAGCATTAGTTTAAGAAGCATTCAAATTAAGTAGTATTTTTAAAACTAATTTTCTAATGATATAGAAAATCAAAACAATTGACAATTTTTACCTTAGAAGAAACTATCCTCACGTGTGCTTAGAGTCGCTTTTTTTTTTTTTCTTTTTTTCTTTTTTCTTTTTTTTTTTCCATAAAGGACAAAACTTTCAATTTATCATAATTTAGGATGCATTTTGTCCAATCATAAAAATATCTTGGAATGTGATGAGATTTATGTGTTTCTAAATGTGTTTATATCTTGTGTTAGATCTCATCATACTCCTAGAAATTTATGTTATTTGAAAATGTAACAACCCCGAATATAATAAATGAAAAGTTTTGCATTTTTAAGTTATTATAATTTGTTCAATAATATCATTCATATTTATATATCATTATTTTATTTATTGAATTAAAAATGTGCAATATTTCTTAAAATAAATTCTCAGTAATGCATTTCCAACATTTCATTGCACTTCAAATTTGGATGTAATATTGCATTTCCAACATTTCAATGTGCTTCAAATTTAGAGGATCTTTAAGACAGAAAGCGCGTATTCAAGGGATTTTCTATTTTTTTGGTAAATGTTAATAACTTGAATCCATTATAATCTAAGATTATTATATTTTCCAATTACAAAATACCTAGGGGTGTGATGAGTGTTATACATTTGTGGTGAAATATTTTTTTCATCATACCTCTAAGTATTTTGTGATTGGAAAATGTAATAATCCCAAATTATAATGGATTCTGATAGAAATTTAGACCCCTTAAACCAACTAGATTAACCTTGTTAATTAGCCAAGTGATTAACTTAGTCAAATTAAGCAATTCTAGGTTATCACAAACACATAATCATATCAAAAATATAAAGCAACGGAAATATAAATAACACAATGATATGATGATCTAAGAAACCACACGGTAAAAACCTAGGGAGGATTTGACCTAGCTATCCTTAAGGTAAACTTGAATCCACTATCTTGAAAGAATCGAAGTTCATACAAAAGGACTTACAAGCTCCCTGCTTGACTTCCTAATGCTACCCACCAGTAGAACTTACCGACACAACCACGTGCAAACTCCGAATCCACGGACTCTTTCTTTCTTGGATTCTCCAATCAAGATACAATCACCCCTGCTTGTTTTTCTTTAAGCTCCAATAGTAGCAACTGAGTTGATCATCAAGATGTTGAAGTAATCTCTACCTTGAAAATCCTAGCTATCCTGAAGGAAAGCTCCTTTAGATCTCATAAGAGATTTACACAAAACAGCAATATGAGCAATAAAGACCTTGGAGAGGTTTGGGTACAAAATCCTAGATACAAAAGAGGCACTCTCTTCTCTCTCTCTCTCAAAGCTCTCAGAAACATGGCTTAGGGTTTCCTTTATATAGTGTGAGAAGTAGATCTGAAACCCTAATCCTTAATGAGCTTAAGTTGCTATTTGGGCCGACTTAAAATTCTGCAAAAACGATTTTCGATTAATCAAGCCTATTCTTCGATCGATCGAACCAGGCAAAATATGAAGTCTTCTTCCTGCAGCTTGTATGTTCTTAAATCTTGACTTGAATCACCTTGAGCATTGTCTAATAAAACCTATAGACTCTAAGATCTATATCTAGACAAGTTTGTGTTCACGATTTGCTAATTGCTCTAAACATTTAGAACCTAACAGATTCAAATTATTAACATTTACAAAAATAAAAAATAAAAAAGCCTTTGAAAGCATAGATTACAGGTTTCTCAAAAAAAAAGGGAAAGAAAAGAAAAGAAGCGGGAAAGTTTGTTTTCATTAAGACTAATCAGATAATCACATGTGTAAGCTATGATTACAAATTAGTTGAATATAACAACGTCTTACAACTGGTAAAGACACTTAGGGTATGTTTGGTAACTATTTTTTCCTCTTATTTTCTGTTTCCAAAAATATTTTTTTATTTTTGAGACTAAAAAACTTGTTTGGCAACCCAAAATGAACAGACAACAAAATTTGTTCTCAAAACTCAATTTGTAAAAGGAACTAAAAACATGTAAAAGGCTGTTTTCAATTTTTAATTTTTAAAAGTCAACGAAAAAAAAGCATTTAATTTAATGAATCTATTTTAATAAGTTAGCATTAAAGTTCAAATCCTAGTAATAACATTATTTAGTATTTCCTTCTTTTTCTTTTTCTTTTTTTCTTTTCAAAAAACTATCTTTTTAATTTCAACTAATCAAACATATTTTTTATTTCAAAAATTAATTAAATTTTTTTTTATTTCCAAAATCAAGTATTAAAAATAGAAAACGCCTATTACCAAAGATAGGCCAAAATTGGAAATTAATCTTGTTTGCCAAACAATATAGTTAGTAGGCACTGTTTAGAAAATATATTATTTTCTAACATCTTGAGTTTAAAAGACTCAACTTAAGGCCTATAAATCGAGTCTCAAAGACTCTGTTTCCATGTTTTGATCACGTCTAATTTGGCATTTTTTACACATGGCGTCCACCTGGAAATCGAGTCTTAGAGACTCGATTTATATCTCGACAATTAAAACTCGGTTTATATGTGAAGTGGTTTGTGGTTGATCCACGTGGAAGTGACCTGGAAACCAAGTCTCTAAGACTCGATTTCATATAGAGCTTTTTCAAAATTGAATGCCTCTTTGCTCTAACGCTTCTCTCCACTCTCACTCACCCTCTCATTCTCACACAAACCCTCTCCACTCTCAAGCCTTTGTCACTCACCCTCTCACTCTCACTCTCACGCCTCTCTCACACCCTTTCCACCCTCACACAAACACCCTTTCATGCTCACGCCTCTCTCACTCTCATGCCTTTCCACCCTCACACAAACACCCTTTCACGCTCGCGCCTCTCTCACTCTCATGCCTCTCTTTCTCACCCTCTCCACTCTCACTCAATCTCCACTCTCAAGCACCCTCTTCACTCTCACTCAGTTCTCTTAAGTATGATTTTCTTATTTTGTGATTTTTTCATGCGGGTTTGTGGTTTTTGTTCCAAAATTATGATTAGAACTTGTTTCATGTGTTACTCTGTTTGGTTTCCAAGAAAATACGAGAAAACTTTTCTATTTTGTGCTGAGATTGTCGTGTTTGAGAAAATTTAACATATGGAAACTAAGACGCCTGAGGAATAGTGGTTAGAACTTGATTTGATTTGATTTTGTTGTTGTTGTTGTTGTTTCTTGCTATTTAGATGGATAAGCAGAGGTTTAGGGTGTAGTACATTAAGTTTACGAATTAAATTAAAAATGCTATGACCCATTCATGAGATACATGGTTGCATCAAAAAAACTAAGGGCATGTTCAATACACTAATAATGATTACTTAGAAAAAGGAATAAGTATTGCAAGGAATATAAGAAGTTGTAACCCCCTTTGTTGTAGTTTTTTCTTTCAATGAAGTATTTTACTGATCAGAAAAAAAAAAAAAAAAATATATATATATATATATAAGAATTTGTAATGGAATTAATATTCCTATGCATCTGTTTTGGTGGTAAACATGAATAGAACCATGAATCTGTAATTCACAATATGGTATAACATGATTTGTTGATATAATGGAGTTATATTCCAATCAAATGTCCTAAAATAGCCTTTTATATTATATTTATACTCATTGTGGGTCTTGTTTATTGTGTATACTTTAATTAATATCATTGACCTTAGATCAAAATTCCTATCTCCATAACTACTAAAAATAAAAACTGATAGCTTCTACCCTAGATATTAAATTCTAGTGAATGATAAATTTACACACTTGAATAAAATGATGAAATATAAAAAAGCTCGACTTTTTTTTTTCTTTTTCTTTTCTTCTTTCTTTAAAGAAATAATACTTGTTTCACAAGTTAATACATAGCTATTTTTGAATTCTGTTGCTATCTCCATCTTTGTGCTTCTTTCTCTCAAGCATTATTATATGTTTAATGCATGAATCAATGCTGCTATTAGATCAAACATTGCTTTTATGGCTTGCATAATCAATTTGGGCATGGCTTGCATAATCAGTTTGGGCATGTCTTGCATATATAGGCTAAAATATGATATTCCTGCTAGATCTTCATTACTGTACTATTGATTTTACCAATAAAGCTAATTCTTTCACTTCTATGATATTGATACCATTTCTACATGTATGGGAAATTTTATGTAATTTTCTTGTCATAAAATTTCTTGAGTAATATATATTTCTTAGAATTGAATGCTAAGTAATGGGTTGCATCATTACAGCCATATATATGTTATCTTATATATGACATTTATATTTGGCAACCCAATGGTGATTGGGTGGTTTCTAGAGCAATTGCCAAGGCTCTTCTAGGCATTTTTCAATAATGTTTACGATTCCATTAAAATTTAAATCCTTCTAAAAAGTAACATGATTTCTGGTGATTACTTACCATATTTTTATAATTAATCTGGAGAATATGACCTTTTGTTCTAGTTTCTTGGTTGAGTAAAGTGTTTTTTTTTCTTGAATGGTTGTCTTCCTACCCTATGTGACCTTATAGGAATTGTATAAGGAATTGTGTTTTCTATTTAGGCATATGACTGCCACTTTGTTGAATTTTTTTTATTTATTTTTTTTGAGAATCTTTGTTAGATTGTTTTTGTTTTTGTTTTCAATAATGTCTATTACATGCTAACTGCTTATCATTCTTGTGCAATATGGCTACTGCAAATACTGGACAGATTGACCATGCACAGCTGGACCCATTGACAGGTTGGTGTTGACACAGCAAGTCGACCATCAGTCTGAAGCTATTTGGAATGGGCAGGTAAAACACAACACTAAAGATTTAACCAATTTAGATTTGAAACCTATGGCCAGTGGCATGTACGTGCTTACTTCACATGCCCTTTTTTTAAATGTTTTCTATATATGGATTGCACTTGGTTTGATTTTATATTGTAATGGAAACTACTTAAAATGGTGATTAGAAAACGGTGATTTTAATATTTAAGTATTTTTCTGCTTTGATTTGGTAATGAATTATTCAATGAAAACAAAATTTTATTAATTCATCCAAGCCAAATAAAAAACATATCTGTGCCTAAATCTTCCACATGGTACTTTTTGTGGTTTCTCTTGGAATAGTTGAAAAGCATTGATTCAAGATTTTTTTTTTTTTTTTTTCCTTCTTTGTTGTTCTATTCATCCGCAAAAAATAGAAGGAAAAGCTCAAATGTTATGTAAATGATTGCCTTTTGGCAAGCAAATACTGTAAGCATTATTTTGGCAAGCAAATATGTGATTGCCTGTTTATACTAGTTATGGCAAGATTATTTTTAGGAGTCTCAAAGATAAGGTATTCTGCGATCTACAAGATTGCTTGGACAACTGTTATCTACCATATTTGGATTAATTGGAATGCCACAGTCGCCTAAGGAAAGATTTGTTCTGAAACTAATCTGGTGCAAACTATATTCTATATGTTGTTAGATATAGGCTCTTTTGGTGTAGAAATATTAGAAATTCTACCCAATATAGGACCTTACGCAACCCGTGGAAGTTTCCTTTCTTTGTTTTTGATAACTTCCTTAATTAGTTTCCTTTGACAGTTTGCAACCTGTTACTACCTGTGATTTGTAACACTGTTGTAAAGTGGTTTGTTGAATAAAAATTTTCTAATTCATTATTTAAAAAAAAAAAAAAACTTTGTAGTGGCAGCACTATCAATAGAAGGTCAGTGTATTTGTGACTAATACTGCAAGGTGAAGCTCAGCTGGATCAGTATTTTAATTTACCTATTGGCTTTAGATTGAGTTCATGTAGTATTTACCTGGCTTATTTCAACTCATAATCCGATAACAATGGCAGCAACCACAAAAATAAAAATAAAATCTTCTCTTTATTCTGTCTTTCATGCACGTTAACTGTGAGTTTTTTGCATTAGGTATAACCTTTATATGCTCATTAAGATTAAGGCTTGGTTAAGTTGTGTATGCACTTTATGCATGGGGTAGATTTACTTTGCACTGCTTTCTGCTTCTTTATGTTTTCCTTTTCCATCCACTTGATATTTTGGAATGTGTTGTTCTAAACTACATCCTTCTTATGGTACCCCATTTAATTTATAAATGTACACACACCCGTTGTCATATATTAATCTATGGTTGTGTTGTGTTCAGGATCTGGGAGCCCTTACTTGCCGCAACCGCAGTGAAGAGTTCTCCAAGCTAGAGCCAATGGTGGACAACTGGGTCGTTGACATCATTAAGGGACTTGGTTTGGAGGGACTCCTCAGGACCTCGAGTAGAGAGATTGATCATAGCCTGATAACAGCCTTAGTGGAGCGATGGCGGCCCAAAGACTCACACCTTCCATATGCAACATGGTGAGGTCACCATCACATTGCAAGATGTCAAGGTTCTTCTCGAGATTTCTGTTAATGGTGAGGCCATAATAGGGAGCACGCAGAAAGTATGGCAGGATGTGTGCTAGGACTTCCTTGGCTTTGTTCCCATAAATGATAACACAAAGCAACTTACTAGCTACAAGATTGTCATCAAACGGCTTTTGGAGCAAGTTGCCAGTCCATTGTCACCTAATGCTAAAGAGGATCAGCTCCATAAGTACGCACGATGCTATATCCTAGTGCTACTGGGGACACGATCTTCATGGACAAATCCAGCAATAGGGTGCATCTAATGTGGATGTAGCAATTGGAGGACCTTCACAACCCACGAAGGTATAGTTGGGGAAGTGCTTGCCTTACATGGTTGTACAGAGAGTTGTGCAGGGCAAGCAATAAGGCAGCTAGTCAGAATAGTGGGTGCTTGCTATTGGTCCAGTATTGGGCATGGGCCAGGTTCCTATATTTGTGTCCGACAGTTGAGCGTGGCCTGCCAGTGGGTGCTTATGGTCCTCTAGTGTATGGCCACTGTCCTTGAAGAAGTCTCAACCCCATACACGTCATGTAACTTGAATTTACTTATTTATTTTAAAGGCTTCTAGGAATTATTTAAGTCAATATTAAACAATTGTAAACAGAGGTTCAATATATATGATTAGGTTAATATACTCTAATTTTCTGTCAAATTTCCTAAATTATATGATTAGGTTAATATACTCAAGTACTTCTTCTTAATTTTTATTTTTTTTTTATTTTATAATTATATAAAAGCTACTTAGTTAACCAAGCTTCAATTTACTAGATTAACTATCTTATTAGAAAACATACTCTAAATGCAGCGTAACAGAGTATGTTTGTAATGATTAGTTGAAAAGCGAGTGGGTGGGCTAAGGTTATAAATACTTTATTTAAAATTACTATGTACATTAACCAAGCTCTACCCAATAACATGTTATAGTTAGCCGTAATGACCATGATTTGGAACTTAGAGAGTCTATATGCAAATTGTTTCCTACAACTTCATTACATTAACTTGACCATCCATAGGTTGATTACATTATAGTTTTAATCATATGATTTTCTTAGTGGGAAAATTGTACACAGTTAATGATCCCTTGTTCTTGATTGTAGGTGGTTATGGGTCCCAAACAAGAAAAACAAGCTCGCCCACATCTTCTTGAAGAGGTATCGTGAGCAAATAGCTTCAATGTTGCTAGACCAGGTATGAAAATGCCTTGTTTAACATGTTTAGGAACAAGATATATTTTTGGTGAACTTTGGAATATAAACATTGTTGCCTAATGTGTTGTGTACTTGTTTTTTGGCTGTTGTATGTGGTGTGGTAGCCATATGAAGCTGAATTAGAGGACCTTCCGCCATGGTACATTGTAGGGAGGGCTATGTGTATGGCAATGGTGCCGCTTGTATGTTTCCACCTAGTAGAGAAACATACATCGAATCTTGATCCAAGTATGCCAACAACAACTTTCACAACCTTTGGTAAGACTACTCCCAATCCCCAAATATCTTAGCTATTGCCTTTCGTTTTGCATCTCATACCTTGTAGTAAGAAAGCTCGTGATTATACTTAGTATGTATAATGTCCCAGAGCTGATCAATATGAGCAGTGTGATCCTATCACAATTTTCCCACAATTTCTGATGCAACAAAATTAGAATCCATCATTTTACCGTCTCTTTGGAGGCCAAAGGGTATACAACTGTGTGAACTTACACAAGATATGACCATCCATAGACCATTAAGCTTAGCCTTCATGAATGCCCCAATGTACCACTTGCAATTGGTGTCAATGCATGCGGCATACAATTTAGTTTGGTCGACCTCCAGATTGTAAAATTTCTATTGTCCTTTGCTGCGTATATTATCAATGCACGCTTCATCGCTTCTTTATTTGCAAAAGTCACCCTTTTACTAAAATGCATCACATCTTCCCAAGTAGAAACAAATGGTACCCGAAGGTGTGAAGGATCAACAATATTTTTCCAAGTATTTTCATAGAATGACTCGGTAGGAGGTGTGTAGGCAGTGATCGTATTTGTATCATGCTGGTCGCCAATATCAGCATCCGCATCACCTTCATCATGGTACTCCATATTTTCCTCTTCAAAATTGGGAACAAGTTCATGGTCATCCAAATCTCTGTCAAAGTCGCCCCGCTCAATCCTCTCTTTGTACTCATTCATATCATCAAGATTGAAAACATTATTCGCAGCATGATCTTCGTCTTTGTCTTCCTCTCCTAAATGTGTCTCTTGAGGTTGGAGTGTTTCACTAGTATTGGTAGCATGATCTTGAGATGGAAGTGTATAACCTCCCATTGTGTAGCCTCCCATTGTAGTACATCCATCATCTAAGGCTGTAAATTGTAAAGATGTAGTTGTTTGTTGCACCTCCTCGATATCAACTTCTGCAAACGGCTCCGAACTTACGTACTGATAGGCCATAATCTGAATGACCCCTTGTGATTAACCCTAATTAATTAATTTAGCCAAGTTATTAATTAATCAATTAATCATGCAATTTTATGGAAGCACAAAAAAATCACCAAAAACTAAATATGCAGCAGAAAATAAATAACATGGTGATTTGTTTACGAATGGGGAAAACCCTAACGGCAAAAACCCAACCAGGTGATTTTCAGGTCACCACTCCCGAAACTCCACTATTATCAAATCAAGCGGTTACAAGTAAAGGAATCTCAAGTACCTTACCAACCTACAGTTGAACCCTTACCCCAATACCTAATTGGACTTGATCTGTAGCATGAGTTCCCACCTTTGATGCACGGCTCCCAAGTATGTGACTAACCAATGCGCGGATCCAAGTACGCGACTTCAGAACACCAACTAAGGAAGAATGGTTGGCTGCAAAGTTCTTCAGTTTATCCTTTATGATGAATAGCAAGAAGATGCTTAGTTACAAAACCCCACAGTGCAACTTCTTGATGGAAGATGAACTAGGTCAAGAACTTCGTCTTTTGATCACAATTTGCTTGAACAGAGATTGCTCAATGATTTTGCAACTTGTGTCACACTTGACGGCTCTTAAAAAAAATCCTTTTATATGTTTAGGGTTAGAAGAAAAAAAGGCTCAAAAACATATTCACGGATCCCAAGAAAATGAGATTGGAAATCTGAAATTTTAAATCTCGATAGATAGTAGGTGTCGAGGTAGCTATCGAGAAGGTGTCGAGTTTTAAAAACTTTGCACTTTAGCTTGCTTTTTCTTGGACAGACTTGATGACTTCAACACTTGACCTTGAAACATTGTTTCTTGAAGTATTAAAAACACCTAGAACTACCCAATTACAAGTAGAGTGCGTTTTGTCAAAGGATTAGTCAATTTACATAAATAAGTGACATATGTTCTTAATTAAGTTAAAACATATATGTCCTAACAATCTCCCCCTTTGGCAATCCGTGACAAAACCACAACAAACAAATGAGCATATGAGAGAAGTCATAAATCACTCAACTCATATTCACTTGTTGAATACAACAAAATCTATCTTAACACAAACTCTTGAAAAACTTTGCAAGAAGAGAGTTTTTGGCAAGTAGACTTTGACAACCTGTATTTTTGAAACACTTTAAACAAAACTCATCAAGGCATCTTGTGTGAAACAAAAATAAATAGATTGCATACAAGTATAAAGAACATGTGTATAAAGATAGAAAAGAAACAACACATGAAAAGAGAGGTGAAAGAAACATACATCCACATATAGAGAATATAAATACAATGTATGTAAAATGGTCAAAGGACCTCATATACAAGATCAATGTATCTAAGAGATAAGAAAAGAAAAAAAAAATACATATATAGCCTCACTACATCCCTCAAAAATGACAACACTCCCCCTATCAAAAATGTCCTATACTAACTCTCCCCCTAAGATGACTACTCTCATAGCTCAAAACTACTCCCTCTTTTTGTCACGAGTGACAAAGGGTAGAGTGTCATGTAGACATCTCATCGGCAGAGCTAGCATCCCCATCATCATCATCATCATCATCCTCATCATCCTCAGAATCTGAAGCTGCTAGAGTAGGTGGTGAAGGAGTAGCCTCTGGAGCAAATCCACCCATGGTCGCCTGCCGTCGTGCAATACGACCAACACGAACATTCACCTGATATAACTCAGCAGAGAGTGTATCAAGACGAATTTTCATACGCTGCAGCTGCGCCATAATATCTCCATGGGATACATCGCTCGAAGAGGAAGAGGGAGCAGATGTAGATGGAGCTGATCTGGATGGAGCCGAACGGGAGGGAGGAATGGCACTCGGCTGTCTCGACCTAAACTACGCCTCACTACGTTTTACGGTAGCGGCATCTATGGCAGATATGTGTGTGAAGTGGTCGGACACAGGAAAGGGAATGGAAAAATGGCGTAGGATCCGCGTGATAGCAAAAAGAAAGATGAGCTTATCACGGGATGTTGAATGAAGATAAACATCTATGATAGATAGGATGAAGTGAGAAGGAAAGTCTATGGTAAGATGCTCTAGAAAAGATAGCAAAAATCGAGCACGAGGCTCTGTGATAGAGTTATAGTGAGAAAGAGGATGGAGAACAAAAGTCATCACCATGTTGATAAATCTAGAACCTTTAGCAAAAGGCCTACATGATGTGAACTGATGCTTACCCCAATCAGCAGGGTGCTCACAAAAAACGGAAATGAGCTCATCTTTGGACACAGTCCTCAAATGCTCACAAGAGGGGTAATCAGGAAACTCTATCCTAGGTACCCGAAGCACATCCGCAACAAGCTACGGTGTGACAGGGATACGCATACCTCGAACGCGAGTGAAGAAGAGAGGTACTGAACGATTAATCCCGTGCATGTTGGAGTAGAACTCTTGTATCAGCACGAGAGGGCAAGTGGCCGGGATGTCACACAGTGACCCCCATCCCCTACTGTGAATGACAGAGGGAAGGTCAGTATCGGCGAAGTCCGCCAGAATGACTTGACGTTCCAAATGAACACCTCGTTTAGAAAAGTTCTCCGAAAATGCCTTATGGGCATCTCCATCACGGAACCGAAGGTTAAAGGGAGCAGTATCAGAAGAAGTAGAAGCTCCAAAACGCAGAGGGTTCCAAGCAGGAGTGGATTTACGTTTGGGTGCCATAGACACTACTAACGTAAAAGAATAAGAGAGAGAGAGAGAGACACTCAGAAAATTTTCCAAAACAGTTCAAAAATGACAAATATCTTGAACAAGTACGTATGCATGGGAATGCATCATGTGATATGCAAAACAAAAATTTCATCATGGGCTCAGCCCAATCCAATCCTACCAGCACACAGCATATAGCACATATCTAAATGCATGTAAATATCATTATAATGCACATGAAATGCAATATATGACATTTTAACAACATTTAAGTGAAAACCCAACCCAAAATTTCAAGAAAAACTCAACAATTTTGAAAAACTCCAAACTTTTATGAAAAATCCCAAAAACTAGGTTTTAAAACATGCAATGCATGAAAAAGGAAGAGAAAAGTGATCTTACCAAGTGATTTGAGCAAGAAATGATCAAGATCCAAGAGGGTTGGAAGATTTGAGTGAGAAGAGAGTGAAAAGGAGATGAACAGCCACAGAGAGATCGAGAGAGATCAAGTGAGAAATGAAGAAAATCGCGACAGATCCTTAAATAGGCACCTCAGTAAATCTTGACAGCTGAGGTATTGAGAGGTATCGAGGAAGCTGTCGAGGAAGGTATCGAGGAAATTGCCGTCGACAGCTGAAGGTATCGAGAGGTATCGAGATGCAAGAAGAATTTCAGATACGTGATGCTCGATCGATCTCAAAGGTGTCGAGGAGGTATCGAGGAGACAGAAGATATCTCGATCGATCCACAAGGTGTCAAGACAGGTGTCGAGGAAGAAGACACAAACACAATAAGTGAATCTCAATCGATCCATTAGGTGTCGAGAATCTATCGAGGGGACAATCGATCCATTAGGTGTCGAGAATCTATCGAGGGGACAGAAACTTTCTCGATCGATCCATCAGGTGTCGAAGAGGTGTCGAGATTGCGATAAGAAACAACTTAAGAAGCTCGACAGATGACCAGGTATCGAGGAGGTGTCGAGGAGGTGTCGAGCCAGCAATAAAAAGCAGTTTTTCGAGAAGGGAAAAACACAGACATGAATGCAATCCAATACACATCTCAACCAAAGATCCACTCAACATATAAATCTCTTAAAAACATCTCTCAACAAAAATATAAGCACAAGGATCCTCCAAAACACACACACACACTAAACAAGTCTAACTAATTTTTTTTTCAAAAACAAGTTATGACAGTTTAGTGAGCATACATTAGCACATGTAAAACCTTTGTGATGGCCAAATCACATTGTACCTGCACATGTATCAAAAGTAGCAAAGAATATTGCATGTTGTGTGTGAAAAAAACATCGTAAGATTGCATATGTGTATACATGTTATGACGATCTGAGATATGAGAAAATAACTTTTAACTCACACACAATCATAATTGTTTGATGGGGACTATCACCTTCGAGCTACATTCTATAACTCCCACATCTCCTAGAATACATGCTTGCAACCATATTTAAAGCATTTTTAATCTTTTTGCTTTTTATTTTCTTTGCATGTTTTCTTTTATTTTAGCATATCATACATGGGTATATAAAAGAGAGAAAAGAAATACCCAAGATGTTAAGCATTTGACATCGCACTTTTGCTATGCCGAAACATATGAATGTCTTTGACACTGCACTTTTGCTATGCTGAAGCATACAAGTGTCATATTATAATTGGCGGGCAATAGTGGTGAGATAGTTATTTATGCCTTTCTCTTAGGATTTTCTAGTCCTACCTGTCAAAAAGAGTGATATAAGTGTTAAGTTTTAAGAGATAACCTAATCTTACTCATCACAAACAAGAGTCACAAAACTCACTTGCTTAGTTGTGCATAGAGATGCTCATCTAAGTTACAAGAGATACAAAGTTTAGAAAACTTTGTTTAATTGGCCATCCAAGGTACACAAGTACCAAAGTACACAAAACACACACTGTTTTTGTATTTTTCTGATTTTTCAATTTTTTTATTTATTTTTATATCAAAACCAAAATAAACAAAACTGAAAGTAAACACACAAAACATGTTAAACAAAATGAAGCAAAAACTAGACTGACTCAGCAGAAAAACAAAACACACAAGCAATGCAATACACAGAAAAACAATAAAGGAAAAGAAGGTGATGAAATCACTTAAAGTCCTTTTCTTCCACACCTTGGAAGAGCTTTTCCTTTGATTGAATCCTTAAACCAACGGTGAGGGCGAAGAATTTAACCCGTTCAAGTTCGAAAGGAACATGAGGGCTTTCAGAAGATCTCCAAGAGGAGCAAAAGAGGATTGAAGCTGATTTTGGCTTTCAGATGCTATCATGCCATTGCTCTGTTGAGTGGCTAACCACTTATAGCAATTTGGTCTAATATGATCGGCAGCTCCACAATGATAACAGAGATGCTGCTTCTTTTGTTTAGGTTTTTGAGAGTTAGCCTTCTTAGCCCTAGGGTTTTTATCATCTTTCTTATCTTGCTTAGGAAGTGCTCCTAAGATAGATTTACCCTTGCCTAAGTTCTCACTAGCTAATTCAATTTTATCATCAATATTCTCAATTTCAGTATTATAAGCAGGAGGAACAAAAACAATATTGCTAGTAGAAGCAGTATTAGAGAAAGAAATATCATACCCCAAACAAGTTCGATCCGAAGTAGATTTCTAATTGCTAAGCATCTCATCAAGCTTTGCACTTGAAGTCCTCTCTAGTTGAGCTCTGACTTGAAACAGCTCTGCTTCAAGCTTCTTGGTCTTCTCAGCCAAAAAGTTGTTTTCAAATCTCAGTGCTCCAATAGTTTGATTCGCCTCATTAAACTTTGTGGACAACTCTTCACGATCAAGTTCCACATCACTGAGCTTCTTGGTGGCAAGCCTGTATAATTTCTCATGCTTTTCAGAGAGCTTGTAAAGCTTCTCATAGGCTGGATGAATATCATCTTGATCATCCATTTTCTCAAATTTTGACTCTACCAGTTCTTCTTCTTCATCCACTTCTTTAACAATCCCTTCAGTAGGATTGACTGTGGCAGTGAAGGCATTTAAGATTCTGTCATCCTCATTGTCGGAATCATCTTCAGGCTCAGTGTCACTTAGAGTTGTAGCAAGTGCCTTGCTTTTCCCAATGCTCTTGAGATATGTAGGACACTCATGTTTCATGTGTCCGAACCCATGACATCCAAAACACTTTGGTCCTGCAAGAACAGTGTACTGACCGCCATTCTTAGCATCCTTCTTCCCTTTGTCTTGACTTTTAAACTGAGAAGAACTGAACTGCCTACGGTCCTTGTCGAAGCTCCTTCCATTGGCATTCTTCATAAACTTCTTGAACTGCCGAGTGATGTAGGACTTCATCTTAGAATCTTCATCATCGGAAGACTCATCTGTATCACTGCTCTTTGCCTTCAAGGCCATGCTTTTACCTTTACTTGACTTGACAATCCTAGATAATCCTATCTCATAGGTTTGCAAGTTTCCTACCAACTCAGTCAAAGGAATCTTGTCAATGTCCTTTGATTCCTCTATCACCATAATCTTGGCATGGAATCTCTCAAGTAGAGATCTGAGCACCTTCCTTACAATCTTGGGTTCAGGGATGGTTTCCCCAAGATTGAAGGCTGAGTTCACTATGTCCTTGAGCTTGGCATAGAACTTATCAAACGACTCATCCTCCTCCATCTTAATTTCTTCAAAACTTGTAATGAGCCTCTGAAACTTTGAATCTTTGACAGCCTTTGTTCCTTCATAGGTTGTCTGGAGGATGGTCCAAGCCTTCTTAGCAGTTTCAGTTGAGGATATCTTTTTGAACTCCTTATTTGTGACTGCGCTAAATAGGGCATTTAACGCTCTGCTGTTGAAGTTAGCCGCCTTGATCTTAGTATCATCCCAATCGGCCGGTTCTTCTGTTGGCTTAGTCCAGCCAATCTCTACAACTTGCCACACATTTTTATCTAAAGACTGCAAGAAAGTTCTCATGCGTACTTTCCAGTATGCATAGTTAGTGCCATCAAATAAAGGAGGTATAATTAAAGATTGTCCTTTATCCATGACAAACAGGGGTCAATGGATCAACACAGCAAAGATTAAACTCTAATCAGAGTGTGCTCGCTCTGATACCACTTGATAGGCCACAATCTGAATGACTCCTTGTGATTAACCCTAATTAATTAATTTAGCCAAGTTATTAATTAATCAATTAATCATGCAATTTTATGGAAGCACAAACAAATTACCAAAAACTAAATATGCAGCGAAAAATAAATAACACGGTGATTTGTTTACGAATAGGGAAAACCTTAATGGCAAAAACCCCACCGGGTGATTTTCAGGTCACCACTCCCGAAACTCCACTATTATCAAATCAAGCAGTTACAAGTAAAGGAATCCCAAGTACCTTACCAACCTACAGTTGAACCCTTACCCCAATACCCAATAGGACTTGATTTGTAGCGACAATTCCCACCTTTGATGCACGGCTCCCAAGTACGTGACTAACCAATGCGCGGATCCAAGTACGCGACTTCAAGTACGCGACTTCAGAACACCAACTAAGGAAGAATAGTTGGCTGCAAAGTTCTTCAGTTCATCATTTATGATGAATAGCAGAAAGATACTTGGTTACAAAACCCCACGGTGCAAAATACACAGCAACTTCTTGATGGAAGATGAACTAGGTCAAGAACTTCGTCTTTTGATCACAATTTGCTTGAACAGAGATTGCTCAATGATTTTGCAACTTGTGTCACACTTGACGGCTCTTAAAACAATCCTTTTATATGTTTAGGGTTAGAAGAAAAGAAGACCCAAAAACATATTCACGGATCCCAAAAAAATCAGATTGGAAATCTGAAATTTTAAATCTCGACAGATAGCAGGTGTCGAGGTAGCTATCGAGAAGGTGTCGAGCTTTAAAAACTTTGCACTTCAACTTGCTTTTTCTTGGACAGACTTGATGACTTCAACACTTGACCTTGAAACATTGTTTCTTGAAGTATTAAAAATACCTAGAACTACCCAATTACAAGTAGAGTGTGTTTTGTCAAAGGATTAGCCAATTTACATAAATAAGTGACATATGTTCTTAATCAAGTTAAAACATATAACACGTACAACTTAGTAGCATTTACTTAGGGCATTTTATGGATCGTACAAAAAATGATCTTTACATGTTTGTCTTCTTTGATCGCCATATACCCGTAATTTATCCGTTCATGAAGGACTTCTTGTGGATAACGGTAAATAATCTTTATGTCATAACAAGCATGGTTCAAATTCAATTCTTCCATTATTTTCTTCTTCAAATCATTCAACATCTTCAACTTACAACGTATCATCATGTAGTAGCATTCAATACCCGGCCCTCTAAATGGGAATCAGTCAATCTCTTCAGGATTGACAAGGAGTCCACCGTAGTATACATTTATATCAATATTCTTCAAAGATTGTGAACCTATTAGAGTCAAGTGTAATATGTTAGTGACATTTTATTTCTTTCATTTAACATCAATTACAAAACCTTTTTCATCTGCTCAAAGTACAAAAATTACAACTTTTTACATCATATGTATATACAAACACACCCCACATTTGCATATACTCACCCCATATCACATATAAACAAACTCAATCATTATCATTTCATACTCAAACAATTAAAAACCTAAAGACAAAACTCACCCCTAATACTCAAGTTGGCAAAATTTCAAATCATTCTAACAAAAAAAAAAAAAAAAAAAACTATTAAATGACTATTATGTATAGCTTTTTTAAATTTAAATTTTTTTTTTCTTAGTTTTTCAAAATAGAAGTATATTTTAGCACATTTTTAACAAAAAGTTTTCAACAAAAATCTAGATAAACAATTCAAAACTAAAAGAAGTGTAGAACCTAGAAAGAGAGGAAACTTTGGCGTTTTTTGCAACCATAACTATAATAGTTGCAGCATTACAAATTAGCTTCTTCACGCACTACTACAACTTTTATCTAATTATTTTATTTAAAAAAAAACACACACACACACACACACACACACACACACACTTTAATCCAATTAGGCAATTATCATAAGTAAGTTAATCTATATTACTATTTAAAGGGCTTCCCCTATTTGGACCGGATTTTTTTCTGGTTCCAAAATACCCTCAACACTCCTAAGTTTAAGTAGAGACAAAACTAAAGAATAGTCAAGTAAAAATACATATCTAACTCCCACTAAAAACATGCCCGACAAAATCATAGCATTCTCTAAGGCAAGTTTCTTAGAATCACCTTACCCACGTTTTCCATGTATCCTATCTTCACACAAACCGCCCCAAAAAAGAAAACCTCCAAAAAGACTCTGCTCTCTCTCTCTCTCTCTCTCTCTCTCTGTGTGTAATTCGGGTAGATATTGAAGAATAGGAACCGCAAGGGAAGATGGCAAGCAACTGCCTGGCCAAAAAAAAAAAGGTCTTTCTCTCTTTTTAATCTTTGCAGTTCGTTTCTATTGAATTTTGTTTGTTACTATTGGGTTTCACATAGCTTTATTAATAATGTTAATAATGTATACATACCATTTGCATCATCAGAATGGTTCTTTCCCTACAAATATACACCCACAATCGTTTATAATTTTTTCTTTTTCCTTTTTTAGTGAAGCTAATGTCTTATCACACCATCCTTTTCTCTCTAGAGACTGAATAGATTTTATTCTGTGAAATGATAGATCAATTTGGTGTTTCTGTTGTAGAACATTGTCAAGTTGTGGAGGCAATAGCAGAGCACACAGTAAGGACGCAAGAGAAATAAAATTCAGCCTCTTCATCTTATTAATCTTCTCCTTCGGCAGTTATAAGGTCAAGTTCTAAGACAGTAATCCTAAAGATTTGGAAATTGGCAAGAATCGAGGAGATTATGGCAATCCGCAATAAAAATTAGTGAGAAATATTAGGAAGCCAGTTTAGTTTCAAACTGAGTTCTGAAAATGGTGTGAAAAAAAAAATCCAGTGGAACTCGAGTGTAAATCGAGTATTAGACACTCGATTTCAAGTCAGTACTCAAGTTCACTATCGACGAGTATGCCAGGCTGAGAGTTCTTCAGTATTTACTGCGAAATACCACTAGCATTATGCCCAGTGGAAATCGAGTCTCTTAAACTCGATTTCCAGTTAAGTGGCATAGTGGTAAATAATTGATCATAAATCGACCCTTTGAAACACGATTTATATTGGCAGTTATTTACCATCGTGCCACCCAAATGAAAATCGAGTTTAAGAGACTTGATTTTCACTGGGATTTTTTTTTCCCACTATTTTTTCCTTCCCCCACTTGCATTAAACCAGATCCACAACACAAACTAGGAACTTTTTTTTTCCTTCCCCCACGAGCATTATATATATATATATATCTATATTTTTTTGCTACCACCAGTCAAAGGGAGAGTACATGAGATATAAAATAAATAAATAAATAAAAATAAAAAAATTGGATTAAGCTAGTTACTATTCATGGGCATTACAGTTACCCTCTGACCTACAGACGAAACAGATTTAACCACTACATAAGGCACACAAAAAACATTACTAGCTATCATTGAACTTGCCAAAGTACTATCATGGCGGACATTATAGGCAACTACTACACAACACAACTAATGTAACGAGTACAATGGATAACAAATAGTTCAATTACAACAACATTCAGCCATAAACAAAATAACAACTGAGTCGATACAACATAGTCTACATAGTCGCCTAGCACTTGTCCATACCGTAGATAACCAGAAGTCCCACGTACAATGCCATTCCAAAATCGAGTCTCCACTCGCCTGACAAACATTGATGTACGGTCGTTAGTTCCCAAATGCGAAGAGCAAAACCCAAATGAAATTCTAAGCATATTATATAAAAACAGTGATAGCACTTGCCTAGTTTGTAGCACTACCACTTGTTGAAGCCCTATGGGAACCGCTTGTCAAAGCCCCACATGAATTGGGACATCTTCTGCAGTTATGCCCCTCTTCATGACACACTCCGCATCGTTGCCTCAGTTGAATCTCCCTCAAGTCCAGATCTTCCCTCTGGCTTCCCCATTCTCACCGTACCCCATCCATTTCATTCCTTAATCTTGACTTCACAGGATGACCTTTGGCTCACAACAGCTGTGGGTCAGGCACCCACCATGGTCCACAAACGTCCCTCCACAATGACTCTGACAGTGGCACCACAAATTGATGTGCATATGTGTGAATGGCGTTCTCCAAACTGTAACATGGGTCAATATAGCTGGTGGCATTGAGGTGCAGAACTTGAAGAACTTTAATTGCATGTGAACAAGGGATCTTAATGTTTTGCCACTTTCCACAGCCACATGTTCTAGCAAATACGTGCACATCATGATTGTGGTTTTCCCCCACCATCTTTATGGTCGTTGTACGGGGTAACCACTTGATATATACCAAGTTCATGATTAAAATTCCTCAAAGTGTGTCTTGAAATTTTCTGCTCATTTTTGGTATAGATCCCTATTGCATAATCACTCCACACCTTACCTTGAGAGAGATCAGAAGTAATTAGTTTATTTCGATCGTGAAAATATGCAACAAGTTTGCACCAAATGAACTCAACCATTGCAGCAATAGGCAAACTGCGGGCACGTTTAAGTACCTTATTAAAGCACTTAGAGATACTGGTCGTCATTGCCCTGTAACATCTTCCACCATCATGTGACTGGGTCCATTTGTCCAGATCCAAACTCATTAGATATGTGTATGGCATATAGCATGTAATATTGGGATCATCAAGTCTTACACCCCTTAACATATTAATCTCGACATCCTTAATGGTTTGCATTATGGACTCAAATTTAGCTTCATTAGTCGCATATCCAGCTTTCAAGGCCAATGCCTTTAAAGTCGAGTCATCAAAGTGTGTGTTAAAGTTGATAGCAACATGTCGAAGGAAATATCGATGAAATACCTGTGGGCTTCTGTCATCACCTCTAGGCCACTCTGCAATGGCACATTTGATACCTTTATGTCGATCGGAAATAATGCAAATGCCCTAGTCAGGTATCACACGCCTTATTGAACTCTTGAGACATTCCAAAAACCACCCCTAACTAGACCCTGACTCCTTGTCCACAGCAGCAAAAATAAGAGGCAAAACCTTTTGGTTAGCATCGGTTGCCATTGCAATCATCAACACCGCTCGATATTTACCATACAAATGAGTCCTATCAATACTGATCACTAGCCTGCAATACCTGAATGCAGCAATGCATGGAGCGAATGCCCAAAATACATAGCGCAGTAACGTAGTACCATCTATGCGCTTAGGTATGGTGTAATAGTTGTACTAGGTACCCGAATCCTGATCCAAGTTTGCCAACAACAACTTTTGCAACCTTTGGTAAGACTCCTCCCAATCCCCATATATCTTAGCAATTGCCTTTTGTTTTGCGTCCCATACCTTATAGTAAGAAAGTTCATGCTTATACTTAGTATGTATAATCTCCCAGAGCTCATCAATACGAGCAATGTGCTTTTGTCACAATTTCTCCACAATTTCTGATGCAACAAAATTAGAATCCATCATTTTATCGTCTTTTCGCAAGCCAAAGGGTATACAACTATGTGGACCCACATAAGACGTGACCATCCATAGACCATTAAGTTTAGCCTTCTTGAATGCCCCAAGGTACCACTTACAGTTGGTGTCAATGCATGTGGCGCACAATTTAGTTGTCGTCGACCTACGGATAATAAAATTTCTATTATCACTTGCTGCGTATATTATCAATGTACGCTTCACCGCCTCTCTATTTGCAAAAGTCAACCCTTTACTAAAATGCATCCCATCTTCCCAAGTAGAAACAAATGGTATCTGAAGAGCTGAAGGATCAACCATATTTTCTCAATTATTTGCATAAAATGACTCCTTAGGAGGTGCATAGGCAGTGGTCGTATTTGTATCATGTTGGATGCCAATATCATCATCTGCATCACCTTCATCATGGTTCTCTATATTTTCCTCTTCAAAAATGGGAATGACTTCATGATCATCCACATCGTTCTCAAAGTCGCCTCGGTTAATCCTCTCTTCATACTCGTCCACATCATCAACATTTTCACCATCAGTCGCAGCATGATCTTCGTCTTTGTCTTCCTCCTCTAAATGTATCTCTTGAGGATAAAGAGTTTCACCAATATTGGCAACATGATCTTGAGTTGGGAGCGTATAACCTTCCATTGTATATTCTCCCATTGTATACCCTTCCATTGTATACCTTCCCATTGTAGTGTATCCATCACCTAGGGCTATAAATTGTAAAGACGTAGTTGTTTGTTGCACCGTCTCAGTATCAACTTCTGCAACCGCCTCCAAACTTACGTACAACTCAACAGCATTTACTTGGGGCATTTTCTAGATCCTATTAAACATCATCTTCACATGTTTGTCTTCTTTGATCACCATATACCCATAATTTATCCGTTCATGAAGGACTTCTTGTGGGTAACGATAAATAATCTTTATGTCATACCAAGCACGGTTCAAATTTAATTCGTCCATTATTTTCATGTTCAAAGCATTCAACGTCTTCAACTTACTACGAATCATCATGTAGTAGCATTCGATACCCGGCCCTCTAAATGGGAATCCATCAATCTCTTTAGGATTGTCAAGGGGTCCACCGAAGTATACATTTATATCAATATTCTTCAGAATTGTGAACCTATTAGAGACTCAAGTATAATATGTTAGTGACATATTTTATCTCTTTCATTTAACATCAATTACAAAACCTTTTCTATCTACTCAAAGTACAAAAATAACAATAAAAGTCATGAGGATGTGCAAATGAATGAGTGCAATTATGTAATATCATCATTCCAGTGAAAGAAAATTCATAGCATACCCTATTACACTACTATTAATGAAATAACATTGAGCGAGGTTCATCAGGAAAAAAAAAAAAAACTGTGAATATGATAATGAGCAATCAAAATTAGACATATCATCTAATTTCAAAATCAATGCATTAATATACAGTCAAACATACTAGATGTGATATACAAACTCAAATTTACTCCAAATTATGGAGAAAATGAAGTAGATAACTTCATTAAATGCTAGCAAAAAGACTTTCTGGATCAAGAATAAAATATATATATATATATATATAAACATATATATATATATATATATATATATATAAAGTGGTTAATACAAACAAATATTTTATCAGGAAATGTCATGACAAATTCAATGCAAGCAACACTTTCTAAAGCAGTTATATACACTAAACAACCAACTAGAGAGTGAGGAGACCCTTACCTAACATGAGGATGTTCAAATGTACTGCTGGGATTGTATGAGAGTGGGAGGGGAGTGAGAGAGGGAGACTACAATGAATGTTGGGCTTGTATGAGAGTTAAGAGAGGAGCAATGTTTTGCTCTGCTACTGAATGTGTATGACAGTTGAGAAAGGAGCAATGTGTGTATGACTGAGAAAAGATGTGCTTTTAGTTCTGAGAGAGGATCAATGTGTGTTGAGAGAGAGGACTACTGAATGTGTTAAGAGAACATGCTTTCATTAGAAAATGTGATCAAAACAATGAAGAAGCCAGTGGAGGACATGACCAAATGGGACAAATGGGACCAAACATGACCAGCCATATGGGGTAACTGAAATTTAAAAATCGAGTTTCTAAGACTCGGTTTCGCTTTTAGCAAACCGAGTCTCTAAGACTCGAAATCCACGTGGCGTCTATGTGGCACCTAAATCGAGGCTCTAAGGCTCAGTATACAACTCGAGTCTTAGAGACTCGAGTTCCAGGTGTAATCCAAATGGAATGTGGCCACGTCAAACTAGAAAAACCGAGCCTCAAATACTCGATTTATAAAGCCAAAATCAAGTCTTTGAGACTCGATATGTTAGTAAATTATATTCTTTCTAGACCGGGCTTACTAACTATATAGTTTGAAAGTTATGGTTAGTTACCTATTTTCCCCCAATTTTGGTTGAGGAATTTAATGCATAGTGGAAAAGGCAGAGAAAGAAGATTATTAAAATAGTTGAGATTTGACAATAGACGTGGTAGATGAATAACTGTGAGGACAAACAACAGTGATGTGACTTACATGTTACATGTGAAAGAATAGAGGACAAAGAAGAATGTAAAGAAGGGAGAGTTTTTTTGTAAGATATTTTGGTCATTAAAGAATTATACGATGAGCATTCACATTAAAAATGCTAAAATGTTAAAAATACTAATTATACAACTAACACACAAAAATATTAAAGTACCAATTGTATTTGCATCAAACATGTCAAATGCTAAATTTTTTGAAACTCAGCTATATAGTAAGCAAATATTGTTTGTTTAATCCTACACGCTTGCCCTCTCCCTCTTTCTCATGCTTGGCCTCTCCTATTCTTTTTTGGTTCTCCCTCACAACCCATTTTGCCAATCATCTCCTTTCCCTTCTCATCAAGCCTCATTACACTGCCTCCGTTCTTGAAACCTATCTGCTCTCTATTAAGCTTCAAGGGTTCGTGGTCGGCATGGTCAGCGTTCTTGGTTGGGGTTGAGATCAAAGAGGCTAGGCCGTTGGGGTGGTTATCATCAGAAAGGTTGGGGTGGGTTTTGCCTGGAGTTTTGTGGTGGGTTCAGTTCAAGTTTTGTGTGGGTTCAGATTGGGTTTTGTGGTGAGTTTGGGTGGTGGTTTGGGTGTTGACTGAGGAACTAGAGTGTAGAGGCTGTCCAACCTACTCCACTTGGGGCACCGCCATCTACTGTTGTGTTCTCAATATCAATGGATGTTGTTGTGGTTTTGGGATTGTGATTGTGATTTTGGTGGTTGGAGGTTGTGGTTGTGGGTGATTGTGACTGTGGCAATGATTTTTGTGGTTGTGGCAATGGTGGCTAGTGGCAGTGAGTGTGGGTGGTGGCGGTTGGTGGCAGTGGGTGTGGTTTGGTTTTATTTTATTTGATTTTGGGTTTGTGATTTGGTTTTGAGATTGTGATTTGGTTTTGGGTTTGTTTTTGTTTGTGATTTTGGTGGTTGGGAGTTGAGGATGTGAGTGGTGGTGGCTGTGGCAATGGGTGTGGTAACTGCAGTGGGTTAGGCCTTTTTGTTTGGGAGAAGAGACATACACAGAGAAAGAGAGAAGAAGAGATGGGATTGAGAATAAAAAATAATAAATAAATAAAAAGATAAAGAAATAATATTTTAATAAAGTGGTAAAAAATATAAAACTTTTGATGTTAGATATATTATAAAATGAGGTGTTAAAATAAATAAAGTAGAATTTTGAGTTGCTAAAAGCTGTAATTTTTAGCATTCTTGATGTGAATGCTATAAGGGAGGTCACTACTGTCTTCTAGTGGCCATTAATTATCATGTCATTTTCTTGATTGAATTGCGGATAGCACGCATATGGAAACCAAAGAAATGCATCATCTTTCTTTGGGATACAAACAAGTGCAGTAACACTTCATCTCTACCAAATAACATCCAGCTTTAAAAAAAAAAAAAAAAAAAACAAGTTAAAGAACACATACTTTTATACCTGGAGAGCACATGCCAACTTACTTGAGTTACATCAATGAATTTCTAGCCTTCAAATTCTTAGATTTTGCAAAATTGGAATTTCAATCTACATAAGACCAGAGGTGCCTTTTTGTATCTGCCAAAAGTTCAACAGGAAATAGGTTGGATGCAAGAGGTAATGCAGATATAAAGAAATGGATTACAATGGATTAGGTGTATAAAACTCAAGGGTTGGTAAAATCAACTCAAACCCATTTATCCACTCACTTAAATATGATCCAAACCCACCAATTATTAATTGGGTCAAATGGGCATTAACCCAATTAAAGCCAATTAACATTTATGTTAATTGAGTTTTAACTAGGTACCCAATTAACATTTAGAGATTAGACTTTAAAATCATCATCATGCGATGGCTTTAGAAGAAGTTTATTCGTTTGCTTTATTAAAACTTTGAAATGGCATTAATCGGTCAGCGATGAATGTGTTGGTCATGTAACTTTTGTGTTACTACAGAAATATTTTGGGTATTCTACTTTCCGAGACTATCAGAAGATGGTTATTGAGAAGATTCTAGAGAAAAAGAACTACTTGGTGGTCATGGCCACTGGTAGCGGCAAGTCCTTGTGGCAAGCCACCCAGCCAGTCTCGTCTCTTATTTTCTACGTTGTGTATTTGCATCAACTTTAGTTTTACCTTTTAACTTTAATGTACAGTTTTTTAAAATCTCACTTTTCTTACTTTTATTTTTATAGTACAAGTATACTATAACACACTTTTAGCAAAGAGCTAGACAAGCTGTTTCCAAATGGACTAGAGTCCTTCCATTTCTAAGTGTTATATTTTCTTGGCAAAAATATTGTTTAAAAAGTATGAATTTCGTTTTTTGTTTGTAAACTTTAAAAAGTTAGTTATACATGTTGAGATTATGAGTTAGTTACAATAGGATAAGGTCATGTAAGCCAATGAGGTCATTGCTTAGTGCATTTCCCCTCTCTCTTTCTCTCTCTCTCTTAATATTTCTCTATGGAGAGTGACTGCCTCGAATAAAGTCAATTCTCCTATAATTTCCATACCATTCCTCTAAGGTACTGCTGAGTTACTGACACTCTACTTGGTAAAAAACTACTAACGTGTCCCACAATCAACTTCAGATCCAACCTAAAATCCTCTATGAACTCCTTTCATGAACTATGATCGTGATCCTGAGCAATTTCACCAACCGACTTCAAGTATCTTGAAGATTTGAGCTCCACATCAATGCATTGGAATATGCTTTGTGACTTTACCTTTTATTCTCTCAACAACACTATAGGTGATATCAATATTAATTTGCTCTCTTTACTCACTGGTTGGAAGGTGGAGGCTATAATTTTCTCTTTGATTATCTCTTCAAATTCTGCCTCAACAACCATATGAAGTCTTGTATAATAGGCCCTTATATAGCCATTCCAACTAGGGTTTTGAAACACAAGCATTGACTTCATTAAAACATGTCGCTGACAAAGTCCACAATTCTTAATTGATTGAGCTACTACTGAACATAAGTTGAAACTCGTCTTTCGATTGACCAAGATGCAATTGAAAGGATGCCAAAATTGTGATTTTCATCGATTGAGGAGAAATTGAATGGCAGTTGATTTTTTAATTTTTAATTTTTTTTTGCTAATCGGCAGTTGAAATCTTCAGCAACAGTCTTCGATTAAACCTTTTAGTCCATAACATTTGGTAAACATTACAAACTCTTATTAGATTTCAAGGTCATGGAATTTGCCAATCTAAATCCTAACAATCTCCTTCTTTGGTAATGTTGTGACCATCTCATTTCTCTTTTAATCTTTTCATTTGTTCATATGTGAGTTCTAAAATAATGTGCTTGGTCATTTTTGGTTTCCTTAAATTGTAAAAATTTCTCTGAAGCTAGACTTTTTATATTCTTTGTCTTTGAGCTGGAAGATGTGATCATGGTATTGTTGCAAAAGGAATGTGTTTTTCTCACTTTTCAAAAGTTCCTCGGCTGATTATTTCAGTTTGTCAAAATTTGAGATTTTGCATTGGTCAGCTTTATTATTGACACTAGTTGCAAACTCACGCAATGCGTGGGAAAATATAATATAATTATTTTATAAGAATATAATGTAAAATTTACTGATTACATAATGCATGTTTTATATAAAATATTTTCTATTTTTATAATGTATAATGTAATGGAACATATAATGTATTTTGCATTTAACAATAATTTAATAAAAAGACTTAAATTACATGATATAATTTTTTATATATATAAATGAATACATTATTAAAGAGACTTTTTTATATTATATTATTATTAGTTGACTAATTTGAACATATCCAAGAATTTATTTTTTAAATGCACACCCTCATTCTATGGGAAACATGTAACATGTTATATTAAGTTTAAATTATTATTTAAGTTTAGAATTGTAGCATTTATTTCGTTCTTTCCAAATATAAGTATAATACTTATATTATTGAAAATTGAATATTAAATCATTTCTAATACTTATTTTGTTTGTATTTTTTAGACCAAAACTAAAGAGTTTTTCCCAAATAAAATAAAATTTCATACTTTTCAACCTAAAAGTTAAGTAAAAAATTGAAAAAGTAACCAAAATGGAATTAATTTAAGACCCAATTAGTCCAAAATAGACTGAAGTGCACCAAAATGAACCGAACTAAACTTAAAAGGACTGAAGCGTACTGAATGGACCAATTGGACCGCATTGGACCAAGATGGATTGAAATTGACCAATTGGACGAAAATAGTATGCTTAACAAGAGCGTTACAATTTGCAACAATAAATGTTATGTTTCAACTTTTAGATATTATATAAATTGTCTAATGAAATTGTGATATTCTTAATTATCTCTTACTAAAAGTTATGTCATATATTTCATAGCATCAAGGAATTACATATTATAAATCATGTCTTTCAATAAACTGTCATATTATCAAGTATGTAATTGTTATTGCATTACCAATCAATGATTTTTTTATGTTAGGACTATGTGTTTCACTTGTTAAGAACATATGTCATTCATTTATGTAAATTAACTAATCCTTTGACAAAACGCACTCTACTTGTAATTGGGTAGTTCTAGATGTTTTTAATACTTCAAGAAACAAGGTTTCAAAATCAAGTGTTGAAGTCATCAAGTCTGTCCAAGAAAAACAAGTTGAAGTGCAAATTCATTAAATCTCGACACCTGCTCGATAGCTCCTCAACACCTGCTATCTGTCGAGAATTATCAAATTAGATTTTCTGATTTAATTTCTTGGAATCCGTGAATATGGTTTTGGGCATTCTTTTCTCCTAACCCTAAACATATAAAAGGATTCTTTTTACGGCCGTCAAAGTGTTCACAAGTTGCACAAGCATTGAGCAAACTTTGTTCAAGCAAATTGTGACCAAAGACAAAGTTTTTTCCCTAGTTCATCTCTTCTGAAGAAGTTGCTGTGTATTTTGCACCAAAGGGTTTTGTGACCAAGCATCTTCTCAATCTTCATCGTGTAGGATGAACTGAAGAACTTTGCAGCCAACCTTTCCTTCAAGTTGGTGTTTAAAGTCGCATATTGGGATCCGCGCATTGGTTAGTCATGTACTTGGGAGCTATGCATCAAAGGTGGGAACTGTCACTACAGATTAAGTCCAATTGGGTATTGGGGTAAGGGTTCAACTGTAGGTTGGTAAGGTACTTGAGATTCCTTTACTTGTAACCGCTTGATTTGATAATAGTGGAGTTTCGGGAATGGTGACTTGAAAATCACCCGGTGGGGTTTTTGCCGCAAGGTTTTTCTCCATTCGTAAACAAATTACCATGTCATTTAATTTCTACTGCATATTTAATTATTTGATGATTTGTTTGTGCTACCACGCGTTTGCATGATAAATTGATTAATTAATAACTTGGTTAATTAATTAATTAATTTTTATCACAAGGGGTTAATTCAATTTGTGGCCTATCAAGTGGTATCAAAGCAGGCATACTCTAATTAAGTTTTAATCTTTGCTGTGTTTGATCCATTGACCCCTGTTTGTCATGGATAGAAGACAGTCGTTAATTATACCTCATTTATTTGATGGGACTAACTATGCATACTAGAAAGTACACATGAAAGCTTTTTTGCAGTCCTTAGATGAAAAGGTGTGGCAAGCTGTAGAGATTGGCTGGACTAAGTCAAAGGAAGCGCCAGCCGATTGGGATGAAGCCAAGATCAAGACGACAAACTTCAATAGCAAGGCATTGAATAAGTTATTCAGTACGGTCACCAATGAGGAGTTCAAGAAGATATCCTCAATTGAAACTGCTAAGGAAGCATGAACCATCCTCCAAACAACCTATGAAGGTACAAAGGCTGTCAAGGATTCAAAACTTCAAAGGCTCACTACAAGCTTTGAAAAAATAAAGATAGAGGAGGATGAGTCGTTTAATGAGTTCTATGCCAAACTCAAGGACATAGTGAACTCAGCCTTCAATCTTGAGGAGACCATCCTTGAACCCAAGATTGTAAGGAAGGTGCTCAGATCTCTACCCGAGAGATTCCATGCCAAGATTACGGCGATAGAAGAATCAAAGGATATTGACAAAATTCCTTTAACTGAGTTGGTTGAAAACCTCCAGACCTATGAGCTAGGGCTGACAAGGATTGGCAAGACGGGTAAAGGCAAGAGCATGGCCTTGAAGGTGAAGAGCAGTGATACAGATGAGTCTTCCAATGATGAAGATTCCAAGATGAAGTCCTACATCACAAGGCAGTTCAAGAAGTTTATGAAGAATGCCAATGGGAGGGAGGAGCTTCGATAAGGACCGTAGACAATCCAATTCTTTTCAATCTAAGGGGTAAGACAAAGGGAAAAATGATGCTAAGGATGGCGGCTAGTACACTGTTCCTGCAGGACCGAAGTGTTTTGGATGTCATGGATTCGGTCACATGAAGCATGAATGCCCTACATATCTCAAGAGCATTGGGAAGAGTAAAGCACTTGCTGCAACCTTGAGTGACACTAAGCCTGAAGATGATTCTGACAATAAGGATGACGGAATCTTAAATGCCTTTATTGCCACAGTCAATCCTACTGAAGGGATTGTTGAAGAAGTGAACGAAGAAGAAGAATTGGTGGAGTCCAAATTTGAGAAGATGGATGATTAAGATAATATCTATTCAGCTTATGAGAAACTTTACAAGCTCTCTGAGAAGCATAAGAAACTGTATAGGCTGGCCACCAAGAAGCTCAGTGATGTGAAACTTGATCGTGAAGAGTTGTCCACAAAGTTTGATGAGGCGAATCAAACTATTAGAGCGCTGAGGTTTGAGAACAATTTCCTAACTGAGAAGACCAAGAAGCTTGAAGCGGAGCTGTTTCAAGCATGGTTTTAAAAACGGATCAGACCGGCCAGTCTGACCGATTCAACCAAGAACTGGCCTTCAATCCAGTCCGGTTATGATTAAAAACCGGAAATCACCTAATAATTGGAAAAACCGAGAATTTGCCAATTCAACCGTAAAAACTGAAAATTGGTATGGTTGAACCGGTTATTGGCCGGTTTGCTTAAAACACCAAAATGCAGTAATTTTCAATAAATAGGAAAGATTTGAAAAGGCAAAGCAATCAACCACGACCATCCTTTGCCACTGAAAAAGAAAAAAGAATAGAAAAAAAAGAGTAGTTGAGGAGAGAGATTCTTCAATGGAGGCACCATCTGACCATCTGAGCACACACAAGAATGTCAACCAAAACAACTTAAAAGAAAAGAGAAGAATCTGATCCAAGTTGAGAGAGAAGGGAGAAATAAACTTCAATAAAAGAAGTGGAGACACCCAAAAGTTTCTAGCGAAAATTATGAGAAAAAGAAGAGGGTAGATTGGAAAGTGGGGTGGGTGGGGGTATTAAATGGTTAATTATTAGAGTTTTTTTTTTTTTTCAATGTTATCTTGTAGTGCCGTTCTTTTGTGGGAGTGTCTTTTTTTGCTTTTAGGCTTTTGGCAACCTTTGGGCTAGTAGCCTATTTCATGAACTTTGGTACAAAGGAAAAGAGCTAAGTGACATGTTACCTGCCAATTGCCAATTTTGATCGTATAAATAAATAATAAATAATGTATAATAAATGTAGCCAAAGCATAATATTAAAAAAAAAAAAAAAAAAAAAAAAAAGCACAATAATAATCCATATAAATTTAGTAATAAATAATAGTACAATTTTTTTTTTAACAATTACTAATTTATTATGTATTGTTAATTTCATAATAAATATTTTTAATACTATATAAGTTGTGGATTTGATATTTTAATTTTCTAAATATAATATGTGATAATTAAACTCACATTTTTTTTATAAAAAAATTATATGCATTTAAAACTAAATATTCTTAGTTTTAATCTTATTACATATTTTATTTTTTATATTTTATAATTTAAAATTATTAATTAATTAATTATGACATCACCGGTTCAACCATCAATCCAACCACGATCCGACCTTAAAACTGAAAATTAATACTTTTTCAATTTTTAACCGGTCCGGTTTTTAAAACCATGGTTTCAAGTCAGAGCTCAACTGGAGAGGACTTTAAGTGGAAAGCTTGATGAGATGCTCAGCATTCAGAAATCTACTTCGGATCGAACAGGTTTAGGGTATGGTCTTTCTTCCTCTCATATTGCTTCTACTAGTGCTACTGTTTTTATTTCTCCTGCTAATAACACTGATATTGAGAACACTGATGATAAAACTAAATTAGCTAGTGAGAACTTAGACAAGGGTAAGTCTATCTTAGGAGCACCCCTTAAGCAGAATAAGAAAGATATTAAAAACCCTAGAGCTAAGAAGACTAACTCTCAAAAACCTAAACAGAAGAAGCAGCATCTCTGTCATCATTGTGGAGCTGCCAGTCATACTTGACCAAATTGCTATAAGTGACTAGCCACTCAACAGAGCAACGGCATGATCGCGTTTGGAAGCCAGAATTAGCTTCAATCCTCTCTTGCTCCTCTTGGTGATCTTCTTAAAACCCTCATGTTCCTTTCGAACTTGAACGGTTTCAATTCTTCCCCCTCACCGCCGGTTCAAGGGTTTAATCAAAGAAAATGTTCTTCCAAGGTGTGGAAGAAAAAGAACTCTAAGTGATTTCGTCACTTTCTTCTATCTTCTTGTTTTTGTTTGTTGCATTTCTTGTGTGTTTTGCATTTATATTGAGCCAGTCTAGTGTTATACTTTGCTTTGTTTAACATGTTTTTGTGTGTTTACTTTCAATTTTGTTTATTTTTTTTTTAATATAAAAATTAAAAACAATTGAAAAATCAGAAAAATACAAAAACAGTGTGTGTTTTATGTACTTTGGTACTTGTATACCTTGGATGGCCATTAAAACAAAATTTTCTAAACTTTGTATCTTGTGTAACTTAGATGAGCATCTCTATGCACAACTAAGCAAGTGAGTTTTGTAGCTCTTATTTGTGATGAGTAAGATTAAGTTATATCTTAAATTTAACACTCGTATCACTCTTTTTGACGAGTATGACTAGAAAATCCTAAGAGAAAGGCATAAATAACCATCTCACCACTGTTGCCTGCCAATCATAATATGACACCTATATGCTTCAACATAACAAAAGTGCAATGTCAAAGACACCTGTATGCTTCAGCATAGCAAAAGTGCAGTGTCTATACTTAACATCTTGGGTATTTCTTTTCTCTCTTTTTATGCCCATGCATGATATGCTAAAAATAAAAAAAAAATATGCAAAGAAAAGTAAAAAGCAAAAAGATCAAAAATGCTTTAAATATGATTGCAAGCGTGTTTTCTAGGAGATGTGGGAGTTATAGGATATACCTCAAAGGTGATAGTCTCCATCAAACAGTTATGATTGTGTGTGAGTTAAAGTTATTTTCTTATATCTCAAATCGTCATAACATGTATACATATATGTAATTTTGCGATGTTTTTCACACACAACACGCAATATTCTTTGCTACTCTTGATACATGTGCAAGTACAATGTGATTTGGTCATCACAAGTGTTTACATGTGCTAATGTATGCTCACTAAACTGTCTTGACTTGTTTTTGAAAAATAAAATTGGTTAGACTTGTTTAGTGTGTGTGTGTGTGTGTGTTTCTGAGGATCCATGTGCTTAAAATGTTTGTTGAGAGATGATTTTGAAAGCTTAATATGTTGATTGGATCATTGATTGAGGTGCATGATGGATTGCATTCATGTCTATGTTTTTCACTTCTCAAAAAACTGCTTTTAAAAGTTGGCTCGACAGTTCCTCAACACCTTCTCGTTACATTCTCATCTGTCGAGATTTTCAAGCCTTTTTCTTATTGCAATCTTGACACATCCTCGACACCTGGTGGATCGATCGAGAAAGTTCCTACCTCCTCGATACCTTGTCGATCGATCGAGCTTCTGTTCTTTGAAAATGTTTCTTGTTCCTCAATACCTCTCGACACCTTTAGCTATCGAGGGCCATTTCCTCGATAGCTTCCTCGATACCTCTCAACACCTCAGCTATCGAGATTTATAGATGCTCCTATATAAGCTACTGTCTCATGCATTTCATGTTTTGAATCTTAGGTTTTGGGGTTTTTGAAAATTTTTTTGGGGTTTTTCAAATTAATGAGTTTTTCTTGAGATTTTGGGTTGGGTTTTCACTTAAATGTATTCAAAATGTCATACATTGCATTTCATGTACATTAGAATGGTATTTTCATGCATTTAGATGTGTGTTCTATGCTTGTGTGCTGGTAAGATTGGATTAAGCTGAGCCCATAATGATTTTTATTTTGCATGACACATGTTCATGCATTCCCCATGCATTCGTACTCATTGTTCAATATATTTGATATATATGAACTATTTTGGGACTTTTATGATTGTCTTCTTCTCTATCTCTTTCTCATTCTGTTTACATTAGTAGTGTCTATGACACCTAAGTGTAAATCCACTCCTGCTCAGAACCCCTTTGTTCTGGAGCTTCCTCTTCTTCTGATTTTGTTCCTCTTAACGTTCGGTTCCGTGATGATGATGCCCACAAGGCATTCTTAGAGAACTTTTCTCGACGAGCTATTCATTCAAAACGCCAAGTCATTTTGGCAGATTTCGCCGACACTGACCTTCCCTCTGTCATTCACAGTAAGGGATGGGAGTCACTATGTGACGTCCTGGTCACTTGTCCTCTCTTGCTCATTCAGGAGTTTTACTCCAACATGCACGGGTTGATCGTTCAGTACTTCTCTTTTTCACTCACGTTTGAGGTACGCGCATCCCTATCACACCGCAACTAGTTGCGGATGTGCTACAGGTTCCTAGGATAGAGTTTCCTGACTATCCTTCTTGTGAGCATCTTAGGACTGTGTCCAAAGATGAGCTCATTTTTGCTTTTTGTGAGCGCCTCGCTGATTAGGGGGAACATCAGTATACATCATGTAGACCTTTTGCTAAAGGTCCTAGATTCTTAAACATGGTGATGACTTTTGTACTCTATCCACTATCTCACTACAACTCCATCACAGAGCCTCATGCTCAATTTTTGTTATCTCTTCTTGAGCATCTTACTATAGATTTTCCTTCTCATTTCATTCTTTCTATCATTGATGTTCATTTAGATTCGACATCCCGTGATAAGCTCATCTTTCCTTCCGCTATCACGAGGATCGTACGCCATTTTTCTGTCCCTTTTCCTGTGTCCAACCACTTCACACACATTTGTGCCATAGACACCGCTACCATAAAACGTAGTGCAGCGCAGTTTAGGTCGCGACAGCCGGATTCCACTCCTTCCTCCCAATCAGCTCCATCTACATCTGCTCCTTCTTCCTCTATGGCCAATATATCTCTCGGAGACATCAAGGCGCAACTGCAGCACATGGATGCTCACCTTGATACACTCTCTACTGAGTTGTTTCAGATGAATGTTCGTGTTGGTCGTATTGCATGATGGCAGGCGACTATAGGTGGGTTTACTTCTAAGGCTACTCTTTCACCACCTCCTTCAGCGACTTCTGACTCTAAGGATGATGATGATGATGGTGATGACGATGATGCTTCGGATGATGATGGAGATGCTAACTCTACTGATGAGATGTCTGCTTGACACTCTTACCCTTTGTCACTCGTGACAAAAAGGGGAAGTAATTTTGGATATGAAAGTAGTCATCTTAGAGGGAGAGTTAGTATAGGACATTTTTGTTAGGGGGAGTGTTAATATTTGAGGGATGTAGTAAGGCTTTGATGTATCTTTTTCTTTTCTACTTTTTAGATACATTGTTCTTGTATATGAGGTCTTATGACCAGTTTTTACATACATTGTACGTATATTCTTTATATATTAGATGTATGTTTCTTTCACCTATCTCTTCATGTGTTGTTTCTTCTCTATCTTTATACACATGTTTCTTATACTTATATGCAATCTATTATTTTTTTTTTTTACACAAAGATGCCTTGATGAGTTTTATTTAAAGTGTTTTATAAATACAGGTTGTCAAAGTCTACTTGCCATAAACTCTTTTCTTGCAAAGTTTTTCAAGAGTTTGTGTTAGGATAGATTTTATTGTATTCAACAAGTGAATATGAGTTGAGTGATTTATGACTTCTCTCATATGTTCATTTGTTTGTTGTGGTTTTGTCACAGATTGCCAAAGGGGGAGATTGTTAGGACATGTGTTTCACTTGTTAAGAACATATGTCATTCATTTATGTAAATTGGCTAATCTTTTGACAAAACGCACTCTACTTGTAATTGGGTAGTTTTAGGTGTTTTTAATACTTCAAGAAACAAGGTTTCAAGATCAAATGTTGAAGTCATCAAGTCTGTCCAAGAAAAACAAGTTGAAATGCAAATTCATTAAATCTCGACACCTGCTTAATAGCTCCTTGACACCTGCTATCTGTCGAGAATTATAAAATCAGATTTTATGATTTAATTTCTTGGAATCCGTGAATATGGTTTTGGGCCTTCTTTTCTCCTAACCTTAAACATATAAAATGATTCTTTTTAGGGCCGTTAAAATGTTCACAAGTTGCACAAGCATTGAACAAACTCTGTTCAAGCAAATTGTGACCAGAAACAAAGTTTTGCTCTAGTTCATCTCTTCTGAAGAAGTTGTTGTGTATTTTGCACCAAAAGGTTTTGTGACCAAGCATCTTCTCAATTTTCATCGTGTAGGATGAACCGAAGAACTTTGCAGTCAACCTCTCCTTCAAGTTGGTGTTTAAAGTCGCATACAGGATCTACGCATTGGTTAGTCACGTACTTTGGAGCCATGCATCAAATGTGGGAACTGTCACTACAGATCAAGTCCAATTGTGTATTGGGGTAAGGGTTCAACTGTAGGTTGGTAAGGTACTTGGAATTCCTTTACTTGTAACCACTTGATTTGATAATAATGGAGTTTCGAGAGTGGTGACCTAAAAATCACCCGGTGGGATTTTTGCGGCGAGGTTTTTCCCCATTCGTAAACAAATCACCATGTCATTTAATTTCCGCTACATATTTAGTTATTTGGTAATTTGTTTGTGCTACCACACGTCACTACAACAAAATGTATTTTTAGTGACAAAAATTAGTGAGGAAATATTTTTCGTCACTAAAAATACAGCTTTAGTGACGAAATATGAATTTCGTCACTAATAATGAAAAAAAATTATTACATTTAGTGACGAAAAATAAATTTCGTCGCTATTGTAATCTGAAAAATAAGCACCAAGGAGGGAAACTTTGGCGCCAACTTAATTAATCTATAGTGACGAAATCTTTCGTCACTAAAAGTTGAAATTTTTAGTGACGAAATATTTCGTCACTGTAGGTATTGCTGTGGATAGTTTTAGTGACGAAAATACTTTCGTCGCTATAAGTAAGTATTAGTGACGAAAAATAGTCGTCACTAAAAAAATAAAGGTATTACACTTATATGTCTTTAGTGACAAAATCACATTTCGTCACTAAAAGTATGCTTTAGTGACGAAATATGACTTTCGTCACTAAAAACAATAATAGATATACCTGTATATGTTTTTAGTGACGAAATCATATTTCGTCACTAAAGCATACTTTTAGTGACGAAATGTGATTTCGTCACTAAAAACATATAAGTTTAAGACATATGAATACATTTTTAGCGACGAACTCGAATTCGTCACTAAAAGTATGCTTTAGTGACGAATCCGAGTTCGTCACTAAAAGCTTTATAGAACTCAGGCGCCAAACCAAAAATTGTTGCGCCAAAAAAAGTTAGCTATAGCGACGAATTTGAGTTCGTCGCTAAAGGTATCCAATAGTGACGAATGAGATTCGTCACTAAAGGCGTTGTAGTTATAAGAGCTTCAGCCCAATTTTTTTCTTTTTTCACTTTCTTCTTTTTTGGTTTTCTCCCTTTCCCTCAGACTAATACCCAAACTCACATACCCAGAAACATACCCAAACTCACATACCCAAATGGAGATTCAGAGCTCGCCGTCGTCACCGATTCAGTAACGCATTGGCTCGGCAACGCTAAGGCGATGCTTGGACTCGGCGACGATCCCAGCGAAGCTAAGGCAACGATCCCAGCGACGATTTGGCTTCGCAACGCACCGGCGCGCACTCGCGACGCACCGGCGAGCACTCGTGACGCACTGGCGAGCACTCGCGTCGCTTCGGCTTCGCATCAGCGACGCACCGACATCGCTTAAGCTTCGCGTCAGCGACGCACCGGCGCCGCTTCGGCTTCGCTTCAGCGACGCACCGGGGCGCACCGACGACGCTTCAGCGACGCACCGCGGCGCACCGGCGACGCTTCAGCGACGCACCGGCTTCCCTTCATCGATTCAGGTATTTTTTTTTTTCTCCTTTTTCTCCTTTTTTTTTTTTTTTTTTTTTGCATACTATTTCTCTTTTTTTTTTCTTTCCCTTCACAGTGGTATTTGTTGGATTTGAGGTTTTTAAGGGTGTGTTCTGAAATGGGTTTTTTGGAATTTTAAAGATTCCTCGTGGGATTTGAAATGGGTCTCTGAATGTGCTTATTGTGTGATTTGTTTTCTTTGGTTAATTTATTGTTTTTCTTTTTAAATCAATTTCAATTCAAATGCTACTGTGACTGATTGCGTAACGATCAAATTGAAAGCTTTAATTTCAAAAGCTTTTTATGGCCTATTCAACAAGTTTGGGTTCCAGTGTTCTATCTCTCTAATTCTTTGTTTTTCAATTTGTTATGATGGTTGGATCAATTTTTCTTTAGTAATTACTTTTTTATTTGCATTTTGTATTCTACAAGTTTCAGCTTAAAGGCGGCTGTGAATTTAGTGATCAGATTGAGGGATTCAATTTTTGAAGCTCTTTATCACCTACTGAACAGGTTGGGGTTCTAGGTTAAGCCTCTCTATTCCTTCGAATTTCAATTTTTTAAATTTGATTGTTACTTGGATCAATTTTTATTTAATAATTGATTTTTTTTTTTTTGTCTTTTGTTTTCTATTTTAATTTAAATGCCACTGTGAAATTAGCGATCAGATTGAAAGGTTTCAATTTTGGAAGCTCTATATATCTCCCATTGAGTAAATTTGGGTTCTTGTCTAATTATGTACGTATGTGTGCTTGTATAGCTCATTGCACATAGGAGTTATCTTCTGGATATGCATAATTTGGGGATAATTTGGAAAGAGCAATTATGCATCTTAATTAGGTCGATGATTATTGGTTGAAGTTGGAAGGCAATTAACTCTGTTTAGCGGCTATGAATAATTGATTTTTTTTCTTTCCTTATCAAAATTCTCTTGCTTTTCTTTGTAGGACCTCTTGAGTTTGAAAATTTGAGAGCTATACTCACTGAATTTTTTTCTTACATTGTCTCCATCAAGAAGTAAAGCTTCACTTATCTATGTGTTGCATGCAGGTAAAGCTTCACTCATCTTTTTGTGCTTATCATTGGGTCTACGTAACTGTTCACTAAAAGTTATCTTTCTTTTATTTCCAGCTCTCTCTTTTGTGACTGAAGAAATTGTGAGGAACAAGGTGAAGAATACAAGTTAACTTTAGATTTTTTCTAAAAGTTGTAAACTTAGCTTGAGCAAAGTAAGTATATTGTAGTTAAAAACTTATAAAACTCTATATATAGTTGTGATGTTGGAAAATTGTTTTGTGGTGGGTTGTTGTGTTGGAGCAAGCGGGTGGCTTGCATGGTGTTATAAGGTAGCTTAAATTCATATTGGGAGTGTTTTTAATTTCTTGCAAATATGAATGAAACTTGTTGATTAGTAGCAATTGTGTTCCTTTATTCAATTTCAATACTTGTAAGTATTATAGTTGTGATGTTGGAAATTTGTTTTGTGGTGGGTTGTTGTGTTGGAGCAAGCGGGTGGCTTGCATCGTGCTATAAGGTGGCTTAAATTCATATTGGGAGTGTTTTTAATTTCTTGCAAATGTGAATGAAACTTGTTGATTAGTAGCAATTGTGTTTCTTTATTCAATTCCAATACTTGTAAGCATTATAGTTTTGATGTTGGAAATTTGTTTTGTGGTGGGTTGTTGTGTTGGAGTAAGCGGGTGGCTTGCATGGTGTTATAAGGTGGCTTAAATTCATATTGGGAGTGTTTTTAATTTCTTACAAATGTGAATGAAACTTGTTGATTAGTAGCAATTGTGTTCCTTTATTCAATTTCAATACTTGTAAGTATTATAGTTTTGATGTTGGAAATTTGTTTTGTGGTGGGTTGTTGTGTTGGAGCAAGCGGGTGGCTTGCATGGTGCTATAAGGTGGCTTAAATTCATATTGGGAGTGTTTTTAATTTCTTGCAAATGTGAATGAAACTTGTTGATTAGTAGCAATTGTGTTCCTTTATTCAATTCCAATACTTGTAAGCATTATAGTTGTGATGTTAGAAATTTGTTTTGTGGTGGGTTGTTGTGTTGGAGCAAGCGGGTGGCTTGCATGGTGTTATAAGGTAGCTTAAATTCATATTGGGAGTGTTTTTAATTTCTTGCAAATGTGAATGAAACTTGTTAATTAGATGTGATGAATATTACTTTATTCGATTTCAATACTTATAAACACTTTATACTTGTGATGTTTGTGATTGGTTTTGTGGTGGGTTGTTGTGTTGGAACAAGCAGGTGGCTTGCATGGTGTTATAAGGTGGTTTAAATATATATTGGGAGTGTATATTTGTATGTGCAATGTATATTTATTTAAATATTAATATAGACTTGTACGTCCATGAATGTGATATAACTTTATCTAAGTAGCTTGTAAACTTAGATGTTATAATACATTATGTATGCGTTGTTCTTATTTTACTAAAGTAGGATTCATCTTATAATTGTAGTCAAACATGGATAAAAGTTGGATGACAATAGGTAAGACACCCGATGGCAGATTAAGTCATCCATATATTGAAGGGGTCAATGCATTTATTGATTCTGCAAGAGCAGTTTTAGACTTGAGTGGTAATATTCCATGCCCGTGTATTCATTGTGTGAATTGCTACGACAATCTCCTCAAACTGTGCGTATCCATTTGCTTCATCGTGGAATTATGCAATCTTACATTAATTGGTATCATCATGGAGAAGCTCATGTATTGAATGAGAATATTCATGATAATGAAATGTCAGATGGTGATCATATGGATGGTATCGATGCCTTGGTAGATGACCGAATTAGAGGGGAACCAAGAAATGCAATTGAAGATGAGGAGGTACGTCATTTTGACAAACTTGAGGAAGATGCAAAGCGTGAGTTGTATCCGGGTTGCACTGATTATAGTATCTTGAAGTTTGTTATTGAGATGTTAAATGTAAAGGTAATGACAAACTTGAGTAATAAGGGCCTTGATATGATGCTAGAATTGCTGACAATAGGTTTACCGAAAGGTAACTTGGTTCCAAGGTCAACTTATGAAGTAAAGAAAATATTACGTGACTTGGGCATGTCATATGAGCATATAGATGCATGCAAAAATGATTGTGCACTATTTTGGAAGGAAAATGAAAACCTTGATAAATGTCCGGTGTGTGAGGTGCCTAGGTACAAAGATACACATACTCAAGGTAAGAAGATTCCTCACAAGGTATTGTGTTACTTCCTATTGACACCGAGACTAAGGAGATTGTACATGTCAAGCCAAAGAGCTAAGGACATGAGATGGTATATAGACAAACATGTGGATGATGGGATAATGAGGCATCCGGCTGATAGTGAGGAGTGGAAGGAGTTTGATTTGCAACATCTTGATTTTGCTCTTGAACCTCGCAATGTAAGGTTGGGGTTGGCTACAAATGGATTTAATCCTTTTGGGAATATGAACAACAACTATAGTATGTGGCCTGTCATACTTATCCCCTATAATCTACCGCCTTGGTTGGTTATGAAGGAGACATATTTTATGTTGTCCTTGCTTATTCCCGATCCCCATCAACCAGGGAATGAGATTGATATTTATTTGAAACCATTGGTTGATGAGTTGAAGGAGTTGTGGGAAGAAGGTGTAGAAACTTATGATGCTTATAGTAAAGAGCATTTTCAGATGCGTGCAACTTTGTTGTGGACAATACATGACTATCCTGGATTTGGTAATGTGTCCGGGTGGAGGACAAAGGGTTATCATTCTTGTTACACTTGCAATGATCAACCATATTCAGAAGCTTTGGAAAGTAAAATTGGATTCATTAACCATCGAGCTTATTTACCTATGGAACATTGTTGGAGACATAGTCGGTTGCATAATGGTTTACCAGAGAAGCGGAAGAGATCCTTAGAATTACAAGTGGAAAAGATACAAGAGCAGCTAGATAGAATGCCAAATATAATTTTAGGAAAGCATCCAAGTAACAAGAAGAAACAACTTATTGGGGAGCCAAATTGGTCAAAGGCAAGTATTTTGTATAAGCTTCCATATTGGAAAAATAAGAAGCTTAAGCACAACATTGATGTCATGCATGTGGAGAAGAACATTAGTGAGAGTACTTATGGTACTTTGTTGAGCATTGAGGGGAAAAACAAGGACACTGACAAGGCTCGGATAGACTTGCAAAATATGAACTTCAGGCACACGTTGCATTTGAAACAACGTCCTGATGGATCATATGCCAAGCCTCGAGCTTTCTTTTCATTAAGTCCCAATAAAAGGGATGGTTTTTATGACTTTTTGAAATCAGTCAAGTATCCGGATGGCTATGCAGCCAACATATCAAGGTCAGTGAATGCAAAAAATGGTAGATTATCTGATTTGAAAAGTCACGACTGTCATGTGCTACTACAACGAATTCTTCCAATTGGATTGCGAGGGTTTGCAGATAAAGACATTAGTATTGTATTGTTTGAGTTGGGCAACTTCTTTCAAGACTTATGCTCAAGGACCTTAAAGCGAAGTGAATTGGAGAAACTAGAAGAACGTATAGTTCTTATACTATGCAAGCTTGAGAGATTCTTTCCTCCAGCATTCTTTGATGTTATGGTCCATCTTGCTGTTCACTTGCCTCGAGAAGCAATTCTAGGAGGCCCGGTACAATATCGGTGGATGTATTCAATTGAAAGGTAACTAGATCTTTTGATACATTCATCAATTGCATTTTTTCTACATGGTATAAAATCACATTCTATGTGTATTTTTTCCTTATAGGTACCTTGGAAAATTGAAAAGATACGTTTCCAACCGAGCTCGACCAGAAGGTTCGATTGCAGAGGCTTACATTCTTAAAGAATGTATTAACAATTGGTCTTTGTATATTGATGGGATTGAAACTGTGCATAACCGAAGAGAAAGAAATGAAGATTTTGGTGAATCTACCGAAGAATTGATAGTTTTTTCACAAACTGCCCGACCTACAGGTGGTAGGCGGAATGATGGCGACTTGTCTTGTGCATTGCTTGATACTACTCATTGGTACTTGCTGTATAATAGTCCTGAGCTAGAGCCTTATTAAAGTATGTGATTTCATATGTATATATTGTTTAATCAAGTTTTGAATATTATTTGCATTGCTTAACTGAAAATAAATCATTTTATTTTTAACAGCGAACACAAAAACACATTGCATAATCCTACTGGAGAAGCTATAACTCAAATCCAACGACAAGAGTTTCCCAAGTGGTTTAGAGAACATGTAAGACATTTGAAATTTAATCACACTAATAAATTTAAACATTTAAATTTATTCGTCATTGCTTATTCCTAATAGAATATCATTTGTTGTATGTCATTATAGATGAATAGATTGAAAGTTAACGAGTCATCAGAAGCTACTAAACAGTTATGGTCATTAGTAAATGGTCCTAAGCCATATGTGAAGGAGTACACTGTTTGTATGGTCAATGGTGTAAAGTTCCATACAAGGGATCTAGACAATCGTCGTGTAACCCAAAACAGTGGTGTATGTACCGAAGGGGACCATGAAGGAGAAATACACGACTTCTATGGTCATGTGTGCAAAATTTGGGAATTAAAATATATGTTTCGCCATAAAGTTGTTTTGTTCTAGTGTGAATGGTATAATACTAGTACCAATGGTCGAAGGAGAACGATAAGAACTGATGCACACTGCACGAGCATTGATGTTACAAGTCGATGGTATCAAAATGACCCTTTTTTACTTCCTAGTCAAGCGAAACAAGTTTTCTACCTTCAATATACGAAATTGCGTGACCCTTGGAAAATTGTGCAATGCATCCAACATAGGGGAGTGTTTGATGTCCCAGAAGTCGGCGGAGAATCCAATGATAATACAGAAGATAGTGACGCATTCCAACAAGTAGCAATTGTTGATATTGTCCCTATCAATATTGAAGACAATATTATTGAGTATTATATGGGTGATGTTGAAACTGAGGTTATTCTTGAAGGTGAAACTTCAAGAGATGCTAATCAAAATGAAGAGCATGACATACCTGATGTTGATCTTGATATGGATTATGATATGTAGAGTTCATAACAATTGTCGTAAATGTTATGTGATTGTCTTAAAGTTTTATGCTTGTCTACATAGCAATTGTTATTGAAATGTTTTGTGCTTATCTTAAACTTGATATGGATATTGATATGGTCATTTGTTGTGTTGAGTTAGTAGCAATTGTGTTCAAATTTAGCACTTGTGAATTGCTTGATATGGATAATGGTATGGACTATAATATGTAAAGTTAGTAGTAATTGTTATTAAGATGTTTTGTGCTTATCTTGAACTTGATATGGATATTAATGTGGTCATTTGTTGTGTTGAGTTAGTAGCAATTGTATTCAAATTTTGCACTTGTAAATTGCTTGATATGGATAATAGTGTGGATTATAATGTTAAGTTAGTAGCAATTGTACTTATCTTTCATGTCAATACATAGTTTCAAAAAATGCCCAAAAAGGCCAAATACACTCATAATATACCGAGGTATGAGATGGCAAGATTGGATAGAATGGGGCAAAACCAAGAGCTAATTGATGCTTTGGGATTGAAGCACATCTCAACTTCTCTAAAGGATTCTGCTCAGTCCAATTGTGCAAAATGGAAAAGAAGTAGAGCCAGTGTTGTGGTAGATGATGATTATGTACCACCTATTGGTGACGATGAGAATGATGTTGAGTCATCTAACTCTTTAATCCATAAGGTACAATAGATGTTCCATAGGTTGCAATAGATAATAACTTTGGTTCTATTATTTGTAATGACTTTGTTGTTCTATTATATATATATGTTTCTAGTTACAGATGGCACCAGGACGACTTACACGCTCGCGAGGTGAGGCATCTATCCCGGTGGTCCAATATACGGTCCAATCTACGGTTCAATCTACAGAAACACCTCTTGAAGCAAATCCTCTCGCCCAAAGTTCTTCAAATGCGGAGGCTACCGACGCATTAACTAGCACGACTGGTAATTACATAGAACATACTTAATTGCAACTGCACCTTGTCTTTACTATTGAGATTATACTTAATGTACATAGAATGTATAATTTTATAACATTGATAATTTTTAAATAGGATCTGCTAGCAGAAATACCCGTGGAACAACACATGGTATAGCAGTACGGGCACTTGTTGAAAAAAGTGGTAAACTACCAGTACGTATAGCTGCAGAGTATGATGCTCCTGTTGGGAAGAATGCGTGCAAGCTTGTCAATCAAATTGGGGTACAAGTGCGAAGTAATTTGTCCAGTTACAATGTAAAAAATTGGAAAAGTGTTGATGCTGCTACTAGAGATGTGGTGCTTCTAAATATCGTGGTAAATTTATATTAATAACGTTTAACTCATCTTTGTTGTCACTAAGTATATTAATTCATATAATAATATTTTTATAATACATATATACTTCATTTTACAGGATCAGTTTGAGCTTGAATGAGATTCCAACTTAGTAATGAAAACAGTAAATACAAAATGTGGAAGATTATTGAGTAGCGGCTCTAACAAGTTGTATCAGACTTATAAGAAGCTTGTACAATCTCATGATGAAGACTATGCAAAAATCCACCCGCCAAAGAATGTCACACTTGAGCAATGGACTGGACTTATTGAAGGGAGATGGACCAATAAGGACTGGCTGGTAAATTATTTATGCGTATATTATTATTATCCAATATTTACTATATTATGTTGTCAAATGATGAAGTAAATTTATATTGTTTTATTAATGATTTAATAAATATCTTGAATGTTCTTTATTAGGAAAAATCAAGAATTAATTCTGAAAATAGAAGCAAAACTTCAGGCAAACATAGATGCGAGACAAAGGCACTTGCTGTTAGGGTTGATGAGGAGGTGCGTGTTTTTTCATTTTTTTAAATCTTAGTATATTACATGTGATTAATTAACTATAAATAACTAACACTCGAATGTTAATTAATTAGACAAATAATAATGGTGGTCAAGTTCCTGAATTGGCAAAAGTCTACAAAGATGTTCATTTTAATCCAAACACAAATAAGTGGATACACCATGACGATGAAGCGACATATGTATGTGTATCATTCCATCCCTATTATTCCATTCTTATCATGTTTGTAAAGTTATTACATATGTAGTATTAATGTTGTGATTGTTTTTTTTTTTTTTCCTCTCTCAAATGGTAGGAAACTATTCTCAAAGTGCAAGAGGATCATTGTCAAGATCCTAATGCAATTCCCCTTACACAAGAGGAAATCTCAAACTTGGTTTTTAAGAAAAAATCTGGTATTGTAAAAGGACTTGGCATGAGACCTTCTTCTTCTCTAGTAACCACTGCCTCATCTAGTGCCTCGGTAGAGTATATTCATCGGTTAGAAAATGAGATACTTGAGCTCAAAGAGGCAAGAGTTAGGGACGAAGAGGAGCGAGCTAAGGAGCAAGAGGCGTGAGCTAAGGAGCAAGAGGCACGAGCTAAGCAAGATGAGATCCAAAAGAATATTCTTAATTTTTTGAGGAGCAAGGGTTTTGATGACGGTTTTAACTATGGGGGTGGTTCATCTTCAAGTTAAATCACTTATAGGTAACACTTCATTTTTTATGTATCATTTGAAACTAATTGTTAGAAATTTTTTTGTAACATAGTTAATGTTTTTACTTTACGATTTTAATGTAATAGTATTTTTATATTTGTGCAGATTTTGGTGGCTTTAGGGGATTACTTTTGGCATTATTTGAAGACATATGAGGACATCTTTTGGCTCTAGGGGGTTTTAATTATATTATGCTACATTTCTTGTATTGTTATAAAACATTTTAAGTTATTGTATGTGTTGCAAACAATTATTGTATAGAAGGAGTTTCAATTTGATACTTGTTTTAACTTTAACTTGTGGAATGTATGGATTGATTTTTTATAAATGTGTTGTTGAAATAATTGTGTTAATCAAATTTGAGGTTTGAATAATGTAATGATAGGTTACAGGTTAGTATCAACGTCATGAAAATAATAAAAACAGAAAATATGTTTTAGTGACGAATTTTTTCGTCACAAATATGGCAACAAAAAATTGTTTTAGTGATGAAATATTTCATCACTAAATACAGTGGAATTTTATAAGAAATGGTTTTAGTGACGAACATTTTCGTCACTATATGTACATGGATTTTTTTAAAAATAGTTTTAGTGACGAATATTTTCGTCACTATATTTACCTGAAAATAGTTTTAGTGACGAAATTTTTCGTCACTAAATATGATTTAATAAACTGAAATGGTTTTAGTGACGAAATATTTTCGTCACTAAATACTGTTTTTAGCGAGGAAAACATTTAGCGACGAAACGTTTTCGTCGCTAAAAGTTTTTTTTTTTATTACCAAATTGGACTTTTAGTGATGAAATTTTTCGTCGCTAAAAGTCACCAGGACTTTTAGTGACGGGGCTACAGCGACGAAACTAATTTCGTCACTAAAAGTCCAATTTCGTCACTAAAAGTTCTTAGTGACGAAAAACTGGATTTTTAGTGACGAAAATTTTCGTCACTAAAAATACATTTTCTTGTAGTACGTTTACATGATAAATTGATTAATTAATAACTTGGTTAATTAATTAATTAATTTTTATCACAATGGGTCAATTCGATTTGTGGCCTATCAGTTTAGGAAGTACAAAAGTAATTAAAACAAGTTTGAGGCGTAGAGTAATAAGTAGAAAGTATTTTGGAGGCGAAAATTGAATTGGCAGCTTCTGTATAGTGCACTCCATCCCAGCTTATGTATATTGCTTCTTCATTGCACACGTTAAATCCTGTTTGGCCACATGTAGTATTGGGATTGTAGTTGTAAGGCGGTCCTCCATAGCCACAACATGCCATTAAAGGATTCTCAAAACCTTCAAAAGGAACCATAATCCATTTGAGAACGTGGAAAGTTAATGTTTAGAAGTTAGAACATACAGTAGAATCTGAGATACTACGTACCATAATTAGTAGCATGTGCAATGAGATCGTACTTGATGTTGTATATGTCCGCATAAACAATGGTGATATTTTTCATTTCAGACCTCAGCTCTTCACATAGAGTGCGCAATTGTTCATTAAATTCTTTTGCTGCATTATTAAGAGGCTGAAGACAACCATACTGATCAAAATCGCTTGCGTTTTTGGTAGTTGTAGCAAGTTTTTGAGGCAAACAACCTAGTGGCCCGGTATTGTGTACCCAAAAATTCTGCCCTCCATGCTTGTATAGAGTCTAATATTTGGATTGAAGAGAAATCAAACCCATCAAGAGTATGAGATATAATATAATTTTTTAAAACTATTGAAACAATGTGATCTGGTAATGAAAATTGAAAAGGTAAGGCTCACCCAGATAGCATTTTTTATTTCGGTGATCATAGATGGGATTTTTTCAATAACTTGAGTGTATGAAAGATAGGTGAAAGAACCAGCTAGATCATTTTGTCCAATGTCAATTGTATAAAGTGCATTGTTGAATTCCTCGTCTGTAACCAAATCTTTGTAACCTACATCAACGAGTAGGGAAATTAGTATTAAGTTTAAGTGTGAAACTAATCAAAGTAAGCTGTGAATGAACCTTTTGATATTAGCTCAAGGGAACGAGCTCGGAATTGAAGGAGCTGGAGAACTTGGACACTCAAACTGAAAGGTTTATACCTAGGTAGAGTAGATGAACCACTTATTGCAAAATTTGCTCCATTTGTGAAATTTGGCCCCAAGGATTCCAGGTACAGAGTTAAATAACCAGCATGCAAATTTTCACCTGTGGTGCTTCAAAATTAGCAACTGTAGAGTAAACACGAGAATTAATTGTTTTGTTATTGACATTTTATTATGTCCAAATCATTACACTAAATAGTTATAGTCTAGTGGTAATGACATCTTTTGTGATTTCTCATGTTTGTGTTCAAACGCGATTTCCACCCTTTCTCACTATCTACCTATAAAAAAAATTAAAAATTAAAATAAAAGTAGGTATAAAACCTTCAAGGAGTATTGGGTCAAGTCTAACTTGGTCTTTATCTGTAACTAGTAAGTTATCCATGCGATGCACAAATAATGTTGTAATATTTTATATAAGATAGTTTTGGAGAATGTTGTATAAAAACTATAACATAATTGCTATAGAACTTTATTTGTAATGAGTTCATTATAAAAAACAACAGTTACATATCCATTATAAATATTCAATTGCAATGATGAGAAATGAAATATATATTAAAAAAAAAATTAGAGGAATATTATAGAATAAAAGTTTATATATAATATGTCTTTCTCTTTTTTCTTAATTCTAAAAACAAATACATATACTAAACACCCACAGTCAATTACATCATTTACAAAAATCACAAATTCACAACGTCTAACCTTAACATCAAAATAGTACTTGCGGTATGTTGTCACTAAATATAAAATGCAAGCTTCCATTTCCTTGGTTGTAAGCAACTCATACAAATTAGGATTAGATGAAACAACAATGTTAGAGCTAGCTAGGTAGGTGTCATCGAAAGATTGAAGGTAACTGAAATCATTTTTGGTCTGTGTATATTTGACATGAGATGGCTTAAAGGGTTATGGCTAGGTATATATAAAGGGATAGAAATGCAAGAGGTGAAAATTATGAATTAAAATGCAAAGAAGTTTGTGGGTATGTGTGAGAGATAAAAAGTCTTGAAACATTGAACCAAATGATACAAAGAATATTTATTTTTTAATTAGAAAAGTCTTGAAACATTGAACCAAACAGTTAATAATTAATTTATTCTTATCTTGGGAATATTTCAATTCTCTTTGCATAGAATATGTCACTTGGTAAAACCTTATTACTATTAATCCTTACTCTCTTTTTTTTTTTAATACTAAAACAGTGAGTATGCTAAAAGACATGAAAAATAGAGAAATGTGTGGTGTAAGCTTAGGCAATTAATAAGATATTAATGAGATAATAGTAAAATAAGTTAATGTGAACTTTTGGATAACAATAAAAAAAAAAAAATTAATGAAAAAGGTAAAAAAAATGCTAAATGCATAAGTAGAGTGCCACTTCTATATATATATATATATATATATTGATTTCTTCACAGGAGGAAGATAATAAACCCAAAATTAAAGATAACCGTGAAAAAAAACATGTTAGACATCTACATATATGGCTATATGAGTCTCATAATAATAACAATTTACCCTATAAAAACAACATAAAACATGACGGATGACTAACAACATTGTCTTTTCAGATATTTATCAATCTTTCCGTGACAAGGTTCAACATATGAGGGACTTCTCAATTGGGCAGCTTGTTCTTATTTGAATAAGAAGTGTTACGTCCACAACATTTTCACAACAAATTATAGGTGGTAAGTTGTTATTAGTTCTAATTTAAACCTACTACTGAAATTACTTTTTTTTTTCTACCAATAATAATCTGTAACAACATACCACTTATAATTTATTATGAAATTATTGTGAATATAACATTTCTCTATTTTATTAGAATACGTTCACACTTGCATGCCCCAAGTTAGCAGCTTTTTTGTTCCTAATTAAATTTAAGAGCAAGAAGAGTAAACAAGAGTTGTAGATGTAAGTCTCTAGTCCATCCCAAAATAATTACTTTTTCTCACGATTAGGGATGGAGCCATGCTTTGGCTTGGGGGGGCAATGCCCCCCCTAAAATTTGAAGAAAAAAAATAGTATATATATAGGTACTAATTTAGCATTTTTGTTCAATAAAATTACACTTAGACTCCCTTAAAAATAGCAAGCTCCAAAAAAATAAGCCCAATAACAAAATCACTAATAGCAAAGTCACAAAAATAATTAAGCCCAATCTGCCAATTTTAACAAAAAAAAAAAAAAAAAAGCCCAACCCTTTAAAATTTTTGAAACAAAACTAATCTATAAATTTAAAGTTTCGATCCTTCCATCAAATTCCCAAAGGAAAAAATAAAATAAAAATCCCTTACTGAGAGAGAGAGACACTAAACTGAAAAGAAAGGCAAAGAGGTAGTGTCGTTACAACACAACACAATAGCAAATTGAGCATACAGATACGTGCATAATTGATGTTTTGAAGGACACTTGAGAGAGAGAGAGAGAGAGAGAGAGATTATAGTGGACGAAAAAAAAAAGGAAGAAGATGAAACGAAGATAGAGAAACAAGCTGAAGAAAGAGAGGGGAGAAATAAAAATGATTATTTGTGTGGATATGGTAAAGGTAGAGAAAAAAAAAAGAAAAAAAAAAGGTCTAGAAGATAAGGAATTGGTGGAGGAGAATAAATCAGATGAAAACGAAAACAAAAAACCTTGCTTGTAGGTGGGTCAGTGGGTGGGAAAACTAAAGTAAATTGGTCCATAATTATTGAAAGATAATATAATTCTAGTTCAAGTATAATATATTTTTATATTACCATATATTAGGTTAATATATTGATATTATATAATGTGCAATAAATATATATATATATATATCTTAAAGTAACGGTAATTCCAAAACGGCATATTGGTATCAACTGATACATACTGCCTTGATTTATTAATACTAATTGGAGTTTCATAACATTCAATAAAAAAATAAAAATTGGAGCTTCATAATAATTTCTTTTTCTACTTCAATCCCCCTAACTCGGAGTCCTAGCTCCATCCCTGTTCACAATAATTTTCACTTAAAAAGTACCTATAAAATCATCTCTCCTCTTGATATATATATATATATATATATATTATAGCAACACTTCATTTAAAATTTTAAAGAATGTAAATTTGTTATATTGAAGAGGATCTTTTTCCCTAAATGATTTTTTTTTTTTTCCTTTCTTTCTGTGAAGCAGGACTTAGTCACTACTTCTAGACTCATACTGAAGGAGGAAAAACAAGGATTGTAAAGGAATGAGTAACAGAATATGTTGAACTTACAAAGAAAATCAATTATCAAGTGGCCATCGCATAATCGGCCTGATGGCTGATGGAAGAATGTACGACCATTTGGAGGTCCAAAGTTGAGTCCAAGTCCAATAGAGAAACCGCCAGTGTCGGAATTGGAGTCGCCAAAGTTGAACACAACTGGTTTTCTATTGCACTGAGAATGAACAAAGAGTGGAAGGCAAAGACACAGTATCACGAGAAAACCTGGTCCCTTCTCACCCATATCTACTTCACTTTGGTTTTGATTAGAACCACAGAATTAGTCTTGTTGTTTATATATAAAGTAGAATGATTAAGGTGGACAAAAGAATAAACAAGCCGAAAACATAACCAAATTTAAAGTTGTCTTACTACTTGTTAATTGTCCTATATCAACATGTGATACTGACAACTGACTGCATGAATTAGCAGATCTCTGCTAGGTACGCAGGCCATGTAATTTTAATTTCCATTGAACAAGCCTAAACAAGTAATGAATCAATAACAAAGTATTTTTTTACTCTTTGTTTGATTATTGAGTCGTACAATTGATTATTAAGCCCGTGAATGTGATATATATAGCCCGTGATAGACAGATATAATTAACAAAACAATGAAGAGGGGAAGAGCTTGATTCCATTTACTTTCACCAGATGTTCATTTTGGCATGTACAATGCGGCCATGATTACTTTCACAACATGCATTTAGCTACTATATTTTCTGTATAACAATATTTTACCCAAATTGTAGCTTGTCATGATTTGATCGCTGATTTCATCAAAAAAATGATTTGATCACTTGACGTATACCATGGACCATAATGATAATTTTTCAATACAGAGCCCAAATTCCATTCTCCTTCCTGCCCTCCTGTACAACTTTTCCTTGCAAACCTTCCTTGACCATTTGGGCTTAGCCCCCCTAGGCCCTAGCCGCCGTGAGAGAAAACAAATAGCCTCCTTAGTACATATTACTTTTTTTTTCTTTTTTTTTTTCTTTTTTCTTTTTTGGATATATTAGTATATATTACTTTATTAACTTGAATATGATAGCTTTAAACTCATTAAAAAACAAAAACTAAAAGCAAAAGCTTAGTAAAGCATTCTTCTATGTTAAAATAAATTTGGAAAAAAAGTTCTCTTTCAAACAAAAATGCCTTAAATTCATTATGTAGAGACTCGTAAAATGATTTGTGTGTACTTTTAGTCACATGATTTATTTAATGAGTTATGTGACTTGTTTAAGCAATACACAAAGATAATTTTATAAGTCGTTACATAATAGGTTCAAGGAGATTCTTACAAATCAATTTGGAGGGAAATTTTGTCCATATAATTATATGAAGATAATTTTGGGATCTTTCTATTAGTTTTACTTCATTGATTTTATTTAAATCTCATTATTATGAATTTTTTTCAAATTAAAACCAACACTTTCAAAAAAAAAAATCAATTCAAATCACGAATTTCTAAATTTTATATATGATGTCATTAATAGAAAATTTTTAAACAAAATAATATCGTATGACTTGGAATAAAATAATATCTATATATATAGTGGACAAAAGTGTCTAAATAACTAGGAATGATAAAAATTTCTCAACCCGCTTGACCTGCCTTGCCTATCTCAGTCCCGTGAGAGTTTTTCCAACTTTAAAGAAGGAACGGTGCTAGTTAGAACAATTTCTACCAGCCCCACTCCGCCTTGAGTATGTATAACTATTTTTATTTGATAAGTATATTTAAAATTATTTATGTACCTAATTTAATCTTTTTATAGATATCTTATTTATTGTTTAATTTTTTTATACTTACAGGGCATTATACCAAAATTATGAGGCTTGCTCCGCTTATAGGCCATTAGTCAATTCCCTAAGGCCTCCAAGTAGAACAAAGCCTCATAATTTATATCATACTTTTATAGTGACTTTAATAAAATATATCCCATATTCATTAATGTTTTTATTATAGAAATGTAGTCCATGTAGCTTATAATGGAAGAAACTTGTACCCTTTTTTTGCTTTTTCTGTCTATCAAGAAGTATCTCTTCAAAACCAGTCACCATCAAACCCACTTTTTCTTATCATTTTTTTACCACCAAACTTATTCTCACTAGTCACATTTAAGCAAAATAAGGAGTCTTTTGGCTTAACATTGCTGAATTTGGGGTTTATTTGCGTTATGAGCACTATTCCAACTTATTTAGGGACTTGAGGAGAGAGAGTGAATTTCGGCAACAACGTTACCAAAATTCCAACAAAAGTATGAAAGAGAAAGAAAAAAAGTGGAAGAGAGAAAATGTTGAATTTCGGCAATGGTATTACCGAAATTCCTGCTGCCCAAAAACACTGACCAAGTGGGTGTGAAAAGTGCTTAAAGCGTGCAGGTGCCCAAAAGAAACCAATTGTGGCAATGTCATTGCCGAAATAGGGGAAAAAGAAATTTGTGGCAATTGTGGCAATGCCATTGCCGAAAATGGGGGGTGGGAAAAAAAGTGGTTGCCGAAATCTGGAAGGAATTAAAAAAAATATATATATATATATATATATATAATGTGCTACGTCCACAATATTTTTATAATATTTTCACAACAAATTATAGGTAATTAGTTATTATTAGTTCAAATTTGAATTTAATACTGAGATTACTTTTTTAATTCAACAATAACAATCAGTAACAACCTATTACTTAGAATTTGTTGTAAAAATTGTGTGCACTTCTCATTTCTAAAAAAAAAAAAAAAAAAAAAAAAAAAAAGTGTAATGGATTTGTGGCAATAGCATTGCCAAAATAGGCGAAAAAAAAATTTTGTGGCAGTTGTGGCAATGCCATTGCCGAAAATGGGAGGAAAAAAAATTGTTTGGCAATTGTGGCAATGCCATTACCGAAAATGATGCCTTTTGTTAATTTAATTTCCATGATTTATTATTGCTAATTACCAACGTAATTCACTGACACATATAATAATACTCCCAAGTACCAACGCACTTACACAAATGTTACCAATATCATAATTAATAAAGTATGTAGCCTTCGTTTATAATGTATGGCAATGTTTTCGATCAGAGTTGTCTCTGTATTTTATGAAGGAACTTTAAATTTGAATATAAAATCATGGAAATTAAATTAACAGAAGGCACCATTTTCGGCAATGGCATTGCCACAATTGCCATAAATTTTTTTTTCACCTATTTTGGCAATGCCATTGCTACAAATCCATTACACTTTTTTTTTTTTTTTTAGAAATGATAACTGCACATAATTTTTACAATATTTTTACAAAAAATTCTAAGTAGTAGATTGTTACTGATTGTTATTGTTGGATTAAATAAAAAAGTAATCTCAGTGTTAATTCAAATTTGAACAAATAATAACTAATTTCTTGTGATTTGTTGTGAAAATATTGTAAAAATATTGTAGACGTAGCACATTATATATATATATATATATATATATTTTTTTTTTTTTTTAATTCCTCCCAGATTTCGGCAACCAATCCCCCCCCCCCCCAATTTTCGGCAATGGCATTGCCACAATTGCCACAAATTTTTTTTCCCCTATTTCGGCAATGTCATTGCCACAATTGGTTTCCTTTAGGCACCCACACGCTTCGAGCACTTCTCACACCCACTCAATCAGTGTTTCTGGGCAACAGGAATTTCGGTAATGCCATTGCCAAAATTCAACATTTTCTCTCTCCCATTTTTTTTCTTTCTCTCTCATACTTTTGTTGGAATTTCGGCAACACTGTTGCCGAAATTCACCCTCTCTCCTCAAATCCCTAATTAAGTTGGAACAGTGCCCATAACGCAAATAAACCCCAAATTCAGCAATATTCAACCAAAAGACTCCAAAATAAGTGTGTTTTAGTATTAATTTAATTTTAACTATCAATCTTTGCTTTTGCAGGTTGAGGATATGGGGTTATTATAGTCTTAAGTAAAACTCAAATAGTGTGTTTGATAAATTAGTTTCTATTTTTATGCACCTTAAAAATTATTTTATCCTCATCATCTTATAAATTTAAATTTTGGCAGGTGTTTATTTTATTTCTAATTTTTTAATTATAAATGTCAACTTAAAAATATGAATTTATCAATATGAAAAACGCACAAAAAAATACTAGAAAAATTAATTGAATCTCATAAAGGAACAATTGGAAAAAAAAAATTATTAGATATAAACAAAATATAACAACTAATTTAAGTCAAAATGTTAAATTTTATTTATTTTTTAAATTAAGCTTTTAAAGAAGATTTACAAATAGAAGAGATATTTCAATTGACAAATTAAATTATAAAAATAAAAATAAAATGAAAAAAAAGATTATATTGTTTTCCAATTGCATGTGTCGATTTCCCAAACCAACAAACTTTGGTTTTATTTACATGAAAAATAGTTCAAACCACAAAAACTTCTTGAGAGCACATATATTATTTTGGCCAAGACTTAGGTGTAGTACGCATGTGTTGTTTCTTAAATTCTCATCTTAAAATTCTGTTATGTGGATTTTTCTTCATAAAATTAAAGTATATTTTTTAATTAAGTAGCCACATGGCTCTATCTTAAGTGGAAAACAGCACTAAGGTATTATAACTAAGTTTTGCCATATTATTTTTACTATCATTATTGGGTTGTATAGGAGACCTGGATTTCAGTTGTATTTAATGTTGGCCTTAATCACTTCATTTGATATTTAAAAGAAGAAAAAAAATCACATCCAAAAAAAGACAATATAAAAAATCTTAGCCGGGAGAAATAATACAAATCGTTATTACGTCGTAGTCGTAGTGTCGTACACAATTGGGCATGTATAAAAGAAGAAAATGAAATAAAAAGTTTCCATAATCAATGAGCTCACCATGTGCCGGATCACGCTTGTGAACTTATGGTTTTGGCACAAGGAACAGTACACAATGAATGTCAACGTGATTATACGCAATGTGAAGCTAACGCCTACCAGTGCGCAACGGAGGATGTGTTTCTGTGGAAAAGGTATCCTTATTATTATCTTGACTAATTTTTTATCCCAAGGCCATGGTAGCTGGCAGACCACACTTTGACTTACGAAATAGTTTTTTTTTTTTTTTTTTCCACATACCATAAAGTTTTACCCTATAGTATCTATTTTATGATTATTCAATTTATGGTATTTTTATTCTTTATAATTAGGTTAAAACATTAATCAATTTTTAATGTATATAGGATTCAAATTCCAATTCCAATTTTTTTATTCGATAATTAAAAATTTTTATTAGTTAAGTTAAGTGAATCCTAGAAAAAACAATATTTTTTGACAGTTCGTTATGATCGTTCATTATTGTTAGAGGACCAACAAGGGTGAAGTCATTGATTGATAAAACAAAGTGGTGAGCCACAAGCCACAGCAATTTTCTGTAGCCCGTTGAAAAAAAAAATGAATAATGAAATATGGGTTCCACCGATCCTCTCGGATATTCTATGCCGAATGGAACCACCTCTGCTCATCAATGGACACACAGACACACAAAAAGTAAACTTGTTTATTGCAGTTCTTCCATTCTTTATTGAAGCAAGAACAAATCTAGACCTATTCATTTGATATATTAATGAGTATTTTCTGGACGCTCTACGATGCTTAATAGTAGTATGGCTTTGAGCATAAAACCACGATGGACTAATTAAAACCTCATCGTGTACGAAAATTTTGTGCAAAATGCCACAATGATGAACATTTTAAAACATTTATGTAGACTCAACGATCAGCAGTAGTGTAAGTTTTATCAAAATGATGAATAATTAACCTCATGAATTGTAAATTTTCAGAGAGAACAATAATGCGGACAAAATGGGCTTTTGCCCTTTTCGGGTAAATTATATAGCATTATGCCTCCCTTCCCAAACTAAATAGGGAAATACCTTTCTTTTAAAACTCGATTTTTGATAAATCGAGTTAAAAAAAAAAAAAAAAAAAATTTCTTAGGCCCTATAATGACGTTTTATGAAGCCTATAGTGACCTTTTAAGGACCTATAATGACGCTTTTTAACTCAATTTCAATGAAATTGAGTTATAGGTAAGAAAAAAAAAGCCACTATTAGTCGATTTCATTGCCTATAACTCAATTTTATTAAAGTCGAGTTAAAAAACATCACTATAGGTCCTTAAAACGTCACTATAAGTTTTTTAAAAACGCCACTATAGGGCCTAACTCAATTTATCAAAAATCAAGTTTTAAAATAAGGGCATTTCCCTAATTAGTTTTAAAAGGGGGGGCATAATGCTATATAATTTGCCCGAAAAGGGCATAAGGCATTTTTGTCCACAATAATGCTTTTATTAAGTATTTCTGATGAATGCCAAAGAGTTGCAACTAAATAAAACTCTACGGTTTTGTATTTTTGTTTGACAATAGCTAGCAACAAGGATGATGAGCAATGTGCAGCATGTGTAGCGTGATTGGATTCATATATATTATATGCTATTATTGTGGTAGGAATTAGGATGGCACTGGTGAAGGTGGGTTTGTGGTTTGGTAGTGACTATGATATATATATATATATATATATATATCTCTTTAAATTACTAAATAATTAATACTATTTTAGAAAATGGTTTCCCAAGCTTGGATCAATCCATCTTTCACCAAGTCCAAATTAGTCCCTTCACCCTTGAAGTTGTTAAAAACTTAAAAACGTTTACTTTCAACCTATCTATAATTGAATCCCACTATTTGAATGTCAAGATAACATTAATATGGAAAAAGACAGAAAAAGTTGAAAAAGACAACACCACTCATGTAGAACATACTCATTGGAATATGACAACTTCTCTAATAGAAACAAACCAACTCTACTGATTAAAAGTAAGAAACAAGCCACTGATCAACTTTTATAATGGTGGAAGTAATTAGGGGAAGGTGCATGATCTTTCCTTTTCTATAAATTACAAAGAAACGCTAGCTATGAAAGACACACAATATGCCCTTTATTTATTATATATATATAGTGATGTTGTTAACCTTGTTCATGGTTAGTAACTAATCACTTCGTGGATTTCTCTATCACTGAAAAGACTCATGCCACCTCTTTTTTACGTTGTTTTTTAATGAATAATGATGCACGTACTTGAAAATTTGATTTTGTTCTATAATAAATAGGATAGAATTTGAATTTATAATGTCCTCACACCATAATATTATTCTTTATTATTGAAATAATGATCTGTTTCATATTTAGTCTAAACAAGATACGATCCTATGTTTTTTATTTAATAACAAAAAAAAATTACCAATTAAACTAACAAAAATTTATTAAATCTTAAAACGTTACATTTTAACTAATAGGTTGTAAAGCCAAATACAAAGGATAAGTTCTTTAGGCTATATTCAAGTAATATAAGGTATTACTGTTGTACACAATTATAGTTCAAACAAATTTAAATATCCTCTATTGAGAACTAAATATTTGGTACTTCATTAATACAATGATATGGTCACTAAAAAAAACTGGACTATTGTGGCGGTTTTTTAGTAGTGGGTGCAAAAAACGCCGCTATATGTAGTCTATTGCGGTGTTTTTTGGAACCACCGCTATCGGTATAGTTTCTTGCAGCATCCTACAGCGGCGGGACATAAAACCACCGCCATATATATGTTTTAGAGGCAGTAATGTAGATATAGCGGCGCTCCTGAAACCCGCTGCAATAATACACCATTTTGCACAAATGCTATAGCAACGGTAGAGAAAAATGCCACAATATATGAGCTATAGCGGCTTTTTGTATGACCACCACAATAGGGACTCCTTTTTGCAGCGTTTTTCCTTAGTTACAATAGCGGGTTAGACCTCCGCTATAGACTTTTAAATTTCTACCCCCAAATATTTCCTCTGTTACATCTTCCCTCTTAGGTTTTCACTTTTCTCACTTAATACACTTTTCCCACTTATCATTCTCACTCTCACTCTCTCCAAACTCTCAATCCCAAATACTTGTCGAGCTCCACTTCACTCTGCCACCCTCCGCTCTGTCCCTAAGCTCAACAAACCCACCCTCCACCACCAACATCATTCCAATCCGTAAGGTTTTTTTTTTTTTTTCTTTTTTTCATTGATTGATCTGTACTCATTGTGCAAGGAATCCTACTTCTACATCCATCTCCATCTCCCACTCCAAAGGTACTCTCCCTCTCCCAATAAGCTTCTAATCTTTTTTTCATTTCAGAAATGTAGGAAATATTAGTTAGGAGTAATTTTTTTGGGATTCCTTTTGTATTTGGTTTTTTGAGGATATTTGATAATTGTTGCAACTAATCTAATCATAAGTGTTGCATTTCAATTCACTAAAAAAAATGTTATTGCTAAAATCTTTGTGATGTTTCTAGTTATTTTTCAAGCTAGTGCCACGAAGAAGTTTGACGAAACTATTGAAGCACATGTAAGATTGGTTATTAAGAAAGAGCAAACTGATCAGGTATGTGCTGGTTTTGTTTAAATTATTGTGTTTTTGATTAATTTATTTGGTTAATTTTCTGAGATCTATTTGGTTAATTAATTGTGTTTTTTTTTTTTTTTTGGGTGTTCGAATTGTTATGTTGGAGATATGATGGTGAATACTATACAAAAATGTGATGGTTCTAAGTTTTGTTTGAAAGTTTGAATGAGCTTAAAAGTGTCATGTAAGTGATTTGGTTTTGAGATTTGGTGTATGGTGCTAGATCATTTCAGGTTAGTCAAGTAAAGGTAGATTGAGTATCTCAACTGTGAACTTGACAACATTTTAGTTTATACTCCCTGTTTGGTTTTCGAGAAAACAAGAAAAGAAAGAGAATATGTCGGTTTGTTTGGTTGGTTTTGAAATATTGCATTTTGGGTTTGTTTGGTTATTGAGAAAATGTGGGAAAGGAAAAGATATATTGGTGGTTCCTGGTTAATGAGGCAATGTATAAAATGTAGAGTAATTAAGTGTTTTTTTATTAGGTGTATTGACCCATTGTGACATATATTGTGCAATTGCAAAATCTCAGTCACTAACAGAGTTAAAGTCAGCCTCTTCTTCTTCAGGTGTGCATCTATCTTGTTCTTCTTGGTGCCGTTTGTGATTTGCAATATTTTGATGTTGAGAAAACCATGAAATCTGACTTGGTTTGCCAAAATCCTAGGTACCCATTTTGAGGTTGTACATGATTTTTATTTTAAAACAAATGAAAAAAAATTTCTAGGTTTGATTGTATATAGGGTTATAGCATTTGGGACTGTGTTTCTTGTGAATTTGATTTTGATTATGTGAACTAGAAGAAAGTTCATTTTATTATGCTAAGTGAACCAATTTGTTTTAAATTTATAATCTTTTGGTTGTAGTGGTGCCTATATGTTGTCTTAATTGGTAGTGTTTCTTATGAAGCTTGACTATGTGTTTGGTGATTCATCCCATGTTCTGTAATCTCACTTTTGCAATCTTGTTACAAGTTGTATAAAAATATCACAGTATATAGCTAGCTGATTGTATCGTGACTTGTGATCTCACTTAAGCTATCATTATATAACAAGTTGGATAAAAATATACAAGTTTTTTGATTTAGCAATTTCCTCAAGTAATCCTGATGTCCTAAAATCCTTTTTTCTTTTTTTTCTTTTTTTGTTTCATTTGGCTTCTAGCAAAGCTTGACAAGTGCATCTTCTATTACTTGGAAGGAGAATTGAGCAAAAAGCTAAACCTAAAAAGCATATCCAGAAACTTCTATTACTTGGTACACAAGAAAACAATATTTCTTATTATCTCAATTATTTTGCATCTGCTAAAATCATAAGCTTACTAGATGGAATTTTGAGGAGTTGGATTTGGTTTTACTTTTGTTCAAAATGTGGTTTTCTTAATAAGTGTAATGGTAGTTGTTTTAGCTAACAGTTTTCTTCAAATCAAAACTCTGTTGTGGTTAAGTCTAAGTTCTTTTTCGTTAATGTACTTATATCTCTAAATAAATATTGGAGTAAATCTAGTAAATCTGTCTTCCAACTTTTCTCCTCTTCCTAAAGTAAATGTAGAGCTAGGATTTGCGTTACAAAGTCTTTTACTTGTGTTTAGAATATATTGTTCACTATAATATCAACTAGTTAAGTAACATGTTTAAGTATTTTAATTTGCAATGAATTCACTATGCAAGACTCAATTCCCATGTGCATCTTTTCTCAAGTCTTCAGCTTTCTTAACTTATGTCATTAATCACTATCCTATCATATGATATCTATACAATGTCTTGTCATTGTCAAGTCTTCTTTGCTTTTTATAGGTGAGTGGTGACATATATAGAAGATCAAATTGAAGTAGTACTTTTGGGAAGATACAGGATCTCAATCCCTGTTGGTGAAATAATTAAGGTGCTCTCTCTCTCTCTCTCTCTCTCTCTCTCTCTCTCGTTGTGGTGGGTTGTTGAATTGGGGCAAGCAGGTGGCTTGCATGGAGTAATAAGGTGGTTTTATTTGATATTAAGAGTGTTGACTGTTTTGTGTAATACTAGATGATTCTTGTTGAGTTGTTTTTATTTAATTAATTCATTTTAGGCTATTGCTAGTAATGATGTTATAGTTACCAAATGTATTGATAACTTCTCTATGCGTTTAAATTCATTATTTTGTTAGGAATATAACTGAAAGTGAATGATTAAAGATGATTTGTTTCTTAAATTAAAGTAAAATTGTGTAAATGAAATGTGTGTTAACTCTTGCTTCGTACTTTCATGAAATGACATTATAGGTATTTCTTATAAACCACTTTATAGTAATGGATAGGAGTTGGATGAAACTTACAAATAGAAGGCCGCAAGAATATTTAGATTAAGTCCAACAGTTTCTAAATTTTGCATCTAACCATGCACACCTAGATGGAACGATTTCATATCCATGTAAACAATGTGTGCATACAAATTCGTGGCCTATAGATGTCGTACAGGCTCACTTAATGTCAAAAGTGATTTGTAAGGGTTATAACCTTAGGGGTTTTAATGGGGAATCATCATCTGCACAAACTTCTTTTAAAATTCCTAATAGTCACATCCAAGAAAATCCGATAGAGTCTTCATGACATGTTGCATGACATGTTCCCCAAACAAGATATGGCGTCTGGGCCAATGGAAGAAGTCTCTATTGTGCAACAACCTACAGAAGGTCCTATAGATGTTCCTAATGAAGATGCACTTCGATTTATGAAATTTTTTGAAGATGCTAATTAACCTTGTTATGAAAGTTGTAAGCATTTTAGCAAATTGTCAGTCATTGTGCATTTGTACCGCATGAAGTGTCTTAATGGTTGGACCAACAAATCATTTACCATGTTACTGCAATTTTTTCTTGATTTTCTTCCTTCAAATGCTAAGTTGCCAAAAGATTATTATGAGGCTAGAAAGATTATTAAGGATTTAGGCTTGAGCTATAAGAGGATTTATACTTATCCTAAAGATTGTATTTTATATTGGAAGGAGAATGTCAATCTTGAAGCTTGTCCGAACTATAATCATTCAAGATGGGAAAGTAATGAGTCTAAAGGTCAACAAAGTACTAATGCTTCCTCCAAAAAAAAAAAAAAAAAAAGAAACCTGCAAAGATCCTATAATAGTTCCCTGTTAGGATCATGATTGTGTAAGTGATTAGTGTGTGCTTAGTGGTAATGTGTTGTGTTTAGTGTGATATGAACAGTGATGTAATAATGGTATCTGGCAAGCCGTTGGGCAGTTTAGTTTGTTAGTCAGTTAGATAGCATTGGTGACGTGGCAGAAGTTAGTTAAGGAAGGTAGTTAGTTACTGGGAACTCATGGCAATTGATTGTAACTGTATATAATGGACTTAATGAATGAGAAAGGGAAAAGAAGGATCATTTCAGTAATTCCTCTTCTCCCTCAACCCTTGCTCTGTTCTGGAGGTAGTTCCCTCGAAGTAACATTCACTCCTCTCTTCAATTCTCATTCCCTGATCATATCTTCCCTCATTCTCTGGTTTACCTAAACTCTTAACAATTGGTATCAGAGCCCTCTTTCCTGCGATCATGGCAGAAACACGATCCACTTCATACATCAATGAATCCATTGCTTCCCTCAAAACCACCACTGACCACCATGCCCATTCTCTTCAAGAAATCACCAACCAATTGAATATCATTAGCCTCGTGTTACAGAAATTAACTGAAGCTGAAGAAAAGAGGCAGCAACCACCATCAGCAGAGTCGTCTCCAACAAGCCACACTGTTTCTCTGCCATTACCGAGTTTATCGAAGAGTGTGAGGCTTGAATTTCCAAGGTTCAGAGGCGACGATCCTGCAGCTTGGGTGTATAAAGCGAACCAATACTTCAATTTCTATCATACTCCACTCAATGAGAAGCTTCTGATGGCTTCTTTTCACATGGATAACGATGCTTTAATTTGGTTCCAAGACTGTGAAGCAACAGGTGTGTTCGTGACTTGGGAGAATTTTGTGAAAGCATTGTTACTCAGGTTTGGGTCTTCAGCTTATGAGGATCCTATGGAGGCTTTAACTCAATTGCGCCAAGCAAGTAGTGTGGTTAATTACAAGGGGCAATTTGAAGCTATCTCTAACAGAATTAGGGATTTATCAGAGACCCATAAACTGAGTTGTTTCCTCAGTGGTCTTAAAGATGAAGTCAGGCTGCCTGTGAAAATGCTTAATCCAAAGAATCTCAATGAAGCTTTTGGTTTAGCAAAAATTCAAGAAGAGTATTTGATGAGTAGCAAGAAGTCTCAGAAATTTTCTTCTTCCGAATTGTATAAGCCTTCAATTCTTGGACCAAGACCTGATGTTAAGCTGGATTCAAAGTTTAAGCTGCCCTTACAGAGGTTGTCACCTGCCCAAATGGAGGAGAGAAGAAAGAAAGGACTTTGTTTTAATTGTGATGAGAAATTCCAACCTGGGCATCATTGTAAGTCTGCTAAACTCTTCTTGCTAGAAGGTCTTTACCCATTTCAAGACCCTAGTTCTAATGTGCAATTGATAGAACTAAATGATAATGAGATGTCTATGTGTCCTACACCTGATGTACTTCATTCTGAACCTGTTGAAACTAGATCTCACATGGCTGAGGCAGAAATTACTCTTTATGCTCTCTTAGGAAGTCCATCACCTGGCACTATGAGAATTAAGGGTAAAATCAATGGGCACTAGGTTGTTATCTTAATTGACACGGGCAGCACTCATAATTTCTTAGATGCTGCCATACTTTCCAAATTACAGCTATGTTTAGATCCTACTGTTTCATTTGAAGTTAAGGTAGCTAATAGGGCAACAATTAAGACCAAGGGTATATGTGTTGGGGTTAAAGTTGTTATGCAAGGTCACATGTTTTCAATAGATTTAAATGTTTTGCCCTTAGGGGATTGTGAATTAGTCTTGGGCACTCAATGGCTTAGGACTTTAGGTTTGATTCAATGGGATTTTTTGAAGATGTCAATGCAATTCTTGCATTGTGGCCATACTGTGACATTGAGTGGTATGCATACTACTGATTCTACCCTTCAGGAAGGTGAACACTTCTTTAGACAACCTGTCAGGAAGGGTATTCTGTTGCAGGTGGTGTCATTGGGATCAGGGACTTCTTCATCCCAACACCAATGTGACCCATTGATTGAGAAGTTATTGATTGAATTTGCTTCTGTGTTTGAGACACCCTCTGGTCTGCCTCCTAGTAGAGGTCATGAACATCAAATTGTCTTGAAGGAAGGGGCTGTTCCAATCTGTCAAAGACCCTATAGATACCCACACTTCCAGAAAACTGAAATTGAGAAGATCGTTACTGAGTTGTTGGAGGTTGGCTTAATCAGACCTAGTCAAAGCCCTTTTTCTTCTCCAGTTTTGTTAGTTAGGAAGGCTGATGGTTCTTGGAGAATGTGCATTGACTATAGAGCTTTGAATCAGGCTACAATTAAGGACAAGTTTCCTATACCCGTGGTGGATGAGTTGCTGGATGAGTTGGCTGGTTCCACCATATTTTCCAAGCTGGATTTAAGGTCTGGATACCATCAGATTCGCATGAGAGAGCAGGATATTCCTAAGACAGCTTTTAGAACCCATGATGGACACTATGAGTTCTTGGTTATGCCATTTGGCTTGACTAATGCTCCTTCAACCTTCCGATCTCTCATGAATGATGTGTTTAGGCCTCATTTGAGGAAGTTTGTGTTGGTGTTCTTTGATGACATCTTAGTCTTCAGTTACCTTAGGGCATCACCTTGAGCATCTCAGAATTGTCCTAGAGTTGCTGCAGCAACACCAGCTATATGCCAAGCGAAGTAAATGTGTCTTTGGCTGCCCAGAGGTGGAGTATCTTGGTCATATTATCTCTGGCCAAGGTGTTAGTGCTGATCCAAGGAAGACTACAGCCATGGTGAATTGGCCAACCCCTACTTCTGTCAAAGCTTTAAAGGGTTTCTTGGGTTTAACTGGATATTACAGAAAATTCATCAAGAATTATGGTCAGATAGCTGCCCCATTGACTGCATTGTTAAGAAAGAATGCTTTTGATTGGTCTACTAAGGCTGAACTGGCCTTTCATCAACTAAAGGCTGCTGTTAGTCAACCCCCTGTACTAGCTCTACCTAATTTCAATCAGTCTTTCATTATTGAGTGTGATGCATCTGGACATGGGTTGGGAGCTGTATTGATGCAAAATCAGAGGCCCATTGCTTTTCATAATCAAACACTCAAAGGTAAAGCTCTACAACTGTCCACCTATGAAAAAGAATTGTTGGCTTTAGTCACGGCAGTGCACAAATGGAGACCTTATCTGTTGGGGAGGCCATTCATTATTAAAACTGATCAACAAAGCCTGAAGTACATTTTGGAACAGAAAATTGCCACTTCTGCCCAACAAAAGTGGCTGACTAAGTTGTTGGGATACCTATTTGTGGTGGAGTATAAAAGAGGATGTGAAAACAAAGTGGCAGATGCATTGCCTAGGAGGTCAGATTCTGCTTGTGTCAGCCCCTCTGTTTCTGATTCTCATCCAACCTTGTTTTTAATTTCATTTCCCTGTCCTTCTTGGATTGAGGAATTGAAAGATAGCTATAACCATACCCTTGAGTTGCAACAACTTCCACAGCAGCTTAAGTCTGGTTCAACTTGTCCAAGATTCTTTTCATTGCATAATGACCTCATTTTGTATAAGGGTAAAGTCTTCTTGGGTACACAATGCAGCCTCAAACCTAAGATTCTTCATCTGGTTCATGATAGCCCATTAGGGGGGCATTCTGGGTTCCTTAAGTCCTTCCATAGATTGAAGCAAGATTTCTTTTGGGTGGAAATGAGATCAGACTTAAAACAGTATATTAAGGAATGTGGAGTGTGCCAACAAATGAAACATGAGACTTGCAAACCTGCTGGACTTCTACAGCCTCTACCAATCCCTAATAGACCTTGGTCTGCTGTTAGTATGGATTTTATCAGTGGGCTGCCTATGTCTCAAAGGTGGGATACTATAATGGTTGTGGTCGATAGGCTCACTAAATATGTTCATTTCATAGGCCTTTCTCACCCTTATTCTGCTGCTAAGGTGGCTGCTCTGTTTGCTCAGAATGTACTGAAATTGCATGGGATGCCTACTTCTATTGTGTCGGATAGAGACCCTGTCTTCACTGCCAAGTTTTGGGCTGAACTCTTCAAATTACAAGGAGTACAGTTGGCTATGTCTTCAGCATATCATCCCCAAACTGATGGCCAGACTGAGGTTGTGAATAAGTGTTTAGAGCAGTATTTGAGGTCCTTTTCTGCTAACAGGCCTACTGAGTGGTCAGATTGGTTGTACTTATCTGAATTCTGGTTCAACACCAATTACCATTCAACTACTAAGTGTACTCCATATGAGGCTGTGTATGGATTTCCTCCTCCTCGATTGTTGGATTACATACCTAGTACAACTCACGTGGCAGCAGTAGATGTTACCTTGCAATCAAGACAGCTTATTCTCTCCTTATTGAAGCAGAATTTGGTGATTGCCCAAGCCAGAATGAAGCAGCAGTATGATCTTCATAGGTCTGAGAGAGAATTCAAGGTGGGTGATTGGGTGTTTCTCAGATTACAACCTTACAAGCAACAATCAGTGGCTCATAGGGCTACTCATAAGCTCTCTCCGAGGTTTTTTGGGCCTTTTCAAGTCCTTGAAAGAATTGGTGAAGTAGCTTATAAGCTGGATTTACCTGCTGGGTCTGCCATACATCCAGTGTTCCATGTGTCCTGTTTGAAGACTAAGTTGGGCAAGCATAATGTGTCTGTGTCCCTGCTACCATCAGTGAACTCTCAAGGCTTCCTGACACCTGAACCAGTAGCTGTTCTTCAAACCAGATCTCACAAGCTTCGAAACAGGACTATTACTCAACATCTCATTCAATGGCAAGGGGGCACGGTTGATGATTCCACTTGGGAGGACTTAGTTCTTCTGCAACAACAATTTCCCCATCTTGTGGGCAAGCTGTTCTAAAGGGGGAAAGTGTTGTTAGGATCATGATTGTGTAAGTGACTAGTGTGTGCTTAGTGGTAATGTGTTGTGTTTAGTGTGATATGAACAGTGATGTAATAATGGTATCTGGCAAGCCGTTGGGCAGTTTAGTTTGTTAGTCAGTTAGATAGCATTGGTGACGTGGCAGAAGTTAGTTAAGGAAGGTAGTTAGTTACTGGGAACTCATGGCAATTAATTGTAACTGTATATAATGGACTTGATGAATGCGAAAGGGAAAAGAAGGATCATTTCAGTAATTCCTCTTCTCCCTCAACCCTTGCTCTGTTCTGGAGGTAGTTCCCTCGAAGTAACATTCACTCCTCTCTTCAATTCTCATTCCCTGATCATATCTTCCCTCATTCTCTGGTTTACCTAAACTCTTAACATTCCCCTTAAAGCCAAGATTGCAATGACTATTTATGTCTTCTAAAACAGCCAATCATATGAAATGGCATGCCAAAGGTCGTGTGAATGACGGGTTACTGAAGCATCCTGCTAATTCTAAAACTTGGAAATCATTTAACTCTAAGTACATAGAGTTCTCATCCGAGCCTCGTAATGTGAGGCTTGGATTGGCAGCCGATGGATTCAACCCGTAGGAAAATATGAGTAGTACTCATAGTACATGGCCTGTCGTTTTGATCTCATACAATCTCCCTCCATGGATATGCATGAAAAGAACTTCTTTCATCTTATCATTATTAATTCCCAGTCCAACCTCGCCTGGAAATGATATAGATGTGTACTTACAAACCCTAGTAGAAGAACTGAAAGAGTTATGAGATGTTGGAGTAAAAATGTTTGATGTGTCTTCCAAAAAAATCATTACAAATACATGCTGCATTATTGTGGACCATAAATGATTTTCCTACATATGGTAATATCTCAAGTTGAAGTACCAAAGGTGCTCTTGCATGTCCCCCTTGTAACTATGATAATCAGTCTCGTTGGTTGAAATATGGAAGAAAATTTATTTACATTGGACATAGGTGATTCTTGGATAGTAATCATAAATTTTGTAAGCAAAAATAATCATTTGATGGGCATGTTAATACGAGATCAACTCCTATTATGATATCCGGAGGGAAAATCATGTTACAAATGGATGCTGTAGTTGATCATGTGTTTGGGAAGAAAACATTTAATTTGCCCAATAAAAGAAAAAGAAGAGAAGAAGCCTTAGCTGTGTGGAAGAAGAGAAGTATATATTTCATATTGCCTTATTGGGAGGACCATGTATTGTGTCACAATCTTAACGTGATGCATATTGAAAAGAATGTAGTCAATAATATAATCGGCATATTGTTAAACTTAGATGTCAAAACAAAGAATAACTTAAAGGCACGTCAAGACTTAAAGGATATGGATATAAGAAATGAACTTCACTTGAAAAATGTGGGGTATGATAAGATACGTATGCCACATGCCTACTACCATATGAATGCCAATGAAAATGATGGTTTTCTGCAAATTTTGAAAGATGTAAGAGTGCCAAATGAATATTCTTCAAACATCTCACGTTGCGTTAAACTCAAATAATACAAGATTAGTGGGATGAAGAGCCGTGATAATCACATCTTAATGTAGCAACTATTTTCAATAGCAATACGCGAATCATTGCCCCCCGAAATAAGTAGGCTTTTAATTGGCTTATCTTGTTTTTTTAGGGGGATATGTTCCAAAGTACTAAATGTGGATAAACTTGGGGCTCTTGAGAAGAGAATTGCAGTGATATTGTGTGAGTTGGAAAAGATATTTCATTCCTTTTTCCTTACAGTGATGGTACATCTAGTCATGCATTTAGCTAGCAAAGCCAAAGTTGTTGACCCAATTCATTATCGTTGAATGTATCCCATAGAGAGATAACATTTATAATAACTTTGTTTATCTAATTAATTGTTTTTCACACCAATTTCTCATTGTTGATCTTGGATTTTCTAATAGGTACTTGTCAAGATTTAAGTCTTACGTGCATAACAAAACGTATTCAAAAGGCTCTATTACAGAAGTGTATATAGCAAAGGAATGTTTAGCATTCTGCTCACGCTATTTTAAATCTGCTGAAACTGCATTTAATCAGCTTGAAAGGAATGTCGAGGAATCCATGGATGCGGTGGCAAGCATTACACTAGATTCAAATTCATGAATCCAAGCACATAGTTATGTGCTATTCAATTGTGAAGAAATCACTCCATTTCATGAGTAAGTAATATGACATTGCATATCCTTTCATGGCATTCAAGTACATATTCTAACTTAAAACTAACACATATGTCTACATAGTATACACATAGCGTAGATCAAGGCTGATTTCCCTTTTCATGTAACTAATGATATTATTCAAAAGTAGTACATGGAGGAATTCTACGGCTGGTTTAGGAACTATGTAAGTAAAGCATATATATAAAACTTGGTTGTTTATAATAGGTGATGTTAATGTCTATATATAAAACTTGGTTGTAACACTTTAGATAGCATACTTATAATAAATGTCATTGTCTATATTAGGTGATGTCAATAGACGCATATGAGAAAAAGAAATTCTCTGATAAAGTCATATGGCTTGCTCGATATCCAGATAATGACACAAAACAGTTCAAGTATTATGTTATAAATGGTGTGAAGTTTCGCACCAAAGACTCTAAGGTAACTAGGAAAACTCAAAACAATAGAATTTGTGTTGTTACCGAAGGCGGTGCTACTTATTATAATGTACTAATCGATATTATTGAGTTGAACTACTTTGACAAGTATCGATATGTACTATTCAAACGTAAATGAGTTGACGTTATTAGTGGGAAAGGATGCAAAAAAGATGAGTTTGGATTTCCTCTTGTCAATTTTTCACGATTGATACACATGGATGTGAGACATAAAGATTGGGCAATGATGGTCAAAACAAAACCTAGCGAGGTGTTTGATGTTGGTATTAATGCTTCAAATGATGATGATGGTGATGAAGTGGGTACCTATCTTGAGAATGTCCCTTACAATATAACCACTGATGATGCATGTGATGATGCAAATGACAACCATGCTTGGACTCGAGTTAATGAAGAATGAACCATTTATGATACACTGTTGATCAGTGAGGATGAATTGCTTGAATAAGATTTTATAGATGATGAAGAGCTTAGTGATGATGTTTATGAGTCTAATGATGATGAGTCCAATGATGATAAGTCTTAGAGTTTCAAAACCTCTCTCTGGTTAGTTTCTTCTCCTTAAAATTGTTTGAAATTGTTTAAAACTATCTCCCTAGTACCAAACTTTTAAAGCTAGCCATTAGTTTCTTATGAGATACTATTCTACTTTTGACCCTTTTCTTCTTCCTTGTGTAGGAAATGATGCCTATGGTCCTCATCCTCAAGGCCAACTAGCTCTTCCTCTTGAAGGTTAACATTTTAAGACTAAAAATATATATAGAATTTTAGAAAAAAAATTAAAAAGTAAAAATAAATATCTCATCTAATTTCTGAATTGGTTTGAATTATTCTGTGTCACATTACCATTAACTCCAATTTAGAATTCTAGATTTCACTCATATCTTCACCTACTTGTAAGTCATGACTTGAGATATAATTTTGCATATGAACAGAATAGGAATGGGTTTGTTATTGGAGATGGAGCTGCGGTATTGCTCTTAGAAGAGTTTGATAATGCTGGTACTTGTGTATTAGCCTCATCTTTTCCTTTTGACTGTTTCTATATATTTTCCCCTCTCCTGTAGTTTTTTGCTGTCAAATAAGCTGTCCATTAAAATTAAATACAAGTATTCTTCTATGAGACATAGCAAGCAATATGAGATTACTTAAATATCAAATTTATCTAGTTCTTATTATCAAATTTGCAATATGAGATTACTTAGTTTGAGTTCTAATTCTTGCAGCTAAGAGTGAACTCTACAAAATCCATGACAAGTCACCTACTAGGTGCCTCAGGTGCTGTGGAAGCTGTTGCAACAGTTAAGGTAACGAGTTTCTGCTTGTTTCTTGCACATTGCTAAGGTAATTAGTTTTTGCTTTGTTTAATTGTTTCTTGCACATTGCTGAAAAACACTCATATGAGATTTGAAAAGATAGAGGCCAATCCAAATCTTTTAGATGACTTTGGCCTTACAATCATTAACTATAGTCTATAACGAAAGCCTATGTGGCTTGAGGTGCTTGCACCGATTAGAGGGTTGTACTGAAGAGGAAGTTCCATGTTTCTTCCCTTTTTTGTTCTTCTTTTTTTTTAGTTATTTATTTATTTATTTTTCCTCAGATTATTGATGAGATATTGATCTCACTGTATTGTTATTTTTGCCAATTTGAAGCAGAAAGTTGCAGAACGAGTGACCACTTCTAAGTATACTATTACCAGTAGGCATGAAGTTAGGCAAAAGTGTTGAATGATTTGTTTAAATACTTTGGAACTTTGATAATGGTTATAGACAATGTTATATGTATTTGGTAATATGTTTTTATGTTAATATTACGTTGGTTTGTAGACATTTGTGGTGTTGTTAATTAGTTGCATTTGTGGTATTGTGTTAGTGGAGCTAAAACTATTATAGGTTCTTTGTAACAGGTTTGTAAAAAAAATAGTGGTTTTAATACTTGCTGGGGAAAAAAAAATCTATAGCAGCGGTCAAAAAATGCCGCTAAAGGTGCATATATTATGATTTAAATGAAACCTTATAGCGCTCTTTTTGCCTCGCCACTAAAAGTTTTACACATATAGCAGCATTTCTACTCGCCACTAAAAGTGCAATGAGTCCATTTTAATTGGTTCTTTATAGCGGCTCCTTTTTCCCGCCACTAAAAGTCAATTTACACGAATTCTGACAATATACGGCGGCGGCTTTCTACCCGTCGCAAAAAACCAAAAAGGCCACTAAAAGGTGTATTTATAGTGGTGTTTTTTTTTTTACCGCCACAATAGAACTATTGCGACAATGCAAGGTTGGCAGGAGGAACCGCCACAATAACCCCCGTTGCAAGAGGCCAAATTATCCTTCAACGGCAGTTTTTTGGGCTTTTGCAGTGGTTTTAGCCTGCCACAATAATCCAATTTTTTTGTAGGGGGTATTTTTTTTTTTTTTCTCCACACACATAATAATAAGTTTCACTAATTAAGTTATAATTGGATTCACCATTCATATGAGATGAGAAAATATTATACACTGAACTTTAGAAGTACCTTATAATATTTCAATGACACACATCCATCTTTAGTTAACACTTTTTCTTTTTTCTTTTTTAAATAATCTTTAGTTAACACTTCTTACGTGAATTACTTATATTATGCCATTATGGTGAGACGTAACAAATTATTCTTTTCCCTGCAATATTTATGAAAATAAGAAAAAAAATTGTTGCGTGCACGCAACAAATTTACTTCATTACGTGGTATACTCATGAAATGGGAATGGGAGACTACATATGGATGGGGGATTCATTGTATTTAAAGAATTTTGAACCAAAAAGGAAAAAGAGACAACACCATTGGGCTGAGACTAAATACTTACATTACAAAAAAATTGTCCTATTGCAACATTTTTTTTCCGGTGTTTTTAAAAACCATTGTAATAGAGAAAAAAACCATTGTAATAGAGGTGCCTGTAGCAGCACTTTTTGAAACCACTAGTATAGGAAATCCTATTACGGTATTTCAACATCAGCACTTCATAAATCACTGCAATATGAGCCCGTAACCCCTTTTTATTGACTAATTAGTCAATGGCTGAGATTGAATACTTAATTATTGACAGTTGGGTTTTGTCTTAAGCCTCATAATCCCTCAATAATATATATGGATAATGTCTTGTGCTAGACAAAATCATTTGAATGCAACCCCAAGTATAAAGTAAAAAGTGGAAAAACTACTTCAAGAACTATTTATGCCTAGCATTTGTACCTCTTCCTCCATTTTCCTGCCTCCTCAATTTCTTATGTGACATTAGTGGATACTTTTCTTATTTAATCATGACATTAACTTGACAATGTTGAAACTTGAAACTAAGCTTGGAAAGACCTAAAGGGAAAATAGTTTATGGACTCTTTTAATTGTGGACGTCCTTTGTAATGAAGTGAATGATAAAATTGAAAGCCAATCATTCATGAAGAAACGAAAGTATCTGATTGGCTACCAATTAAGTATATAATTATTTTCTTCTCAAAAAAAAAAACTACGAAGTACAAATTCGGTGTGTAGGTAATAAATTAATCAATATAATGTACTTCTTGAAGTAATTTGAAATGTATTCAAATCTCTTATTCATTTACAAAATATTTTAGTAATTGAGGTAATTTGATCCTCAAGAAGGAAAATTTTTAATACTTATTCTATAATGGTATAGCCCATTAGACATCCTTGTACATGCGGCCATTATTTTATGGGCAATGAAACAAAAACTATCTAGACAGTCTAATCTTAAACAGAAAGTGGCCATTTTACTAACCATAAAATAATCCGACAAGCCCGAAGTATCCTAATTTTGCTGTGTTATTAGTGAACGATCCATATATTTAAATCGAAAGCACTCATGGTCAAAAAGTAGATCCATAATTAGAGACGTGCCATGTTCTATTGTCTATCTTTTTCTTTTTGTTATTGAATGAACGAGTGAATTTGGTCTCAAGAAAATGGAAATTTATAATAATTTTGAAATTTTTGAAAAAAGATCCTAGTAAAAACAAATATATAAATTATAAAGAAAGTATATAGGATTAGTTACACTCCATCTATGAGAGGTATATGAGAGGTGGGGGGACTCCTCTTGTAGAAGAAGTGAATAAACTCTTTAATTTATTTAGTAATGTGAGACAATTATCATTTTTCTTCTTTGAACTTTTTTTTTTTTTTTTTGGCTCAACTTGAACCCGTTTTTTCTTTAGATCCCAAGCATTTTGTAATGATAAAGTGTCAATTAAGTTACAAGCTCTTGATTTCTCTTTTAAACTTAAAGAGAATTTTGATTAATTATTATGGTCCACGAACATAGCATTTGTGAATAGGCTAAACAAAACATATAAACCGGTCAGATAAAGACAAAAAAGTGTTAGATGTACTTAAATTATGGCTCAAAAGCATTACCATGATATAAAACATTCTCAATATTTTTACCTATAAATAACATCATCAATATTATTATATTAGAATAGTTTTTTTTTTTTTTTTTAAATTCATTATACTACAATGAAAAAAACAAAAAAGATAAATTTTTTCCACAATAAATAACATCATCAACATTATATTAGAATAGTTCAAAAATATATATTATATTACAATGAGAAAAACAAAAAGATAACTTTTTTTCAATTTGATTGAAAGCTAGGAAACATGCATAAAAATTCAACGTCTGTACATGCATAAATAAATAATTAATCAACACGCTCTTGATCAAACGATCATATCAAATAAAGTCAAAACTATAAGGTAAGGATTCACCATTGAACATTTCTCAACCATTTTAGATTGAGGGTAGGCCGGTGAAGTCACTCAAATTTCATTTTTTTCCAGTTTGATAGTTATAATCATTTGAGAGAAGGAAAAATGAAAAAAGAAATTATTACAAGGCAATGTTCCTTGGCTCCAAACACATACCAAAACGTCATGTCTTACTTCGATGTGACCAAGATTATGATATGGAAGTGTTTTATTGAGTACAAATCATTTGTCCCATTTGAATTCATGTTTTGCTCCTCCAGGACGTGATATAGGGACAAAACATTGGCTAGATTAAAAACTAAGTGGATGTTAGGCCCCTTTTCATTTAGATACATAAATTTCGTTGTTTGTACTTGTGCCTTGCTATAAGAGGTTTTAAATTACTAAGAAAACGAGGATGATTAATAAAGCAGTTTTATAGCAATTTACACTGCCATGGATCATCTAATGGAAGTGGAGCTGATCATCATCCCTAGGGAGGTAAAGTCTAAACAACATCCAGTGGGTCCAGCTAACTATGTGATGCTGACATGCATGGTCCAATCAAAAGGAGAGGCCAATGAAGTGGGAAAGAATTTCTTCTATATATATATATATATTGGATAAGTTTTTTTTTTTTTTTTTGATAGTTATATTGGATAAGTTGGATAATTATATTGGAGATATAATTGAGATGTATTTATTAAAAACGTCATAAGAAATCAGTTGAATTACAAAGTTTTGGAAGAAAAAATAATAATAAAAAGATTCGGAAAGCAAATTAAATGATCTATAGAGTTACCACCTCCTTATAAAAATAAAATAAAATAAAATAAAAAAACCCTCATATGATCAGTACTCCCAGAAATGACAGTGAGATTCACTTAAATTTCCTTATGACCCGCTTGCTGTCTGCACCAAAATCTGCATATATCCCCTCTCTTTCATCAACCTTTTCAAACTTATACGTGGAAATTCCCTCTCTTCTATATATATGCCCAGTACTACTAGTAAATACTCCATATATACTTGGTGCTTATATATAGCCAGCAATAGCATTGTTTGTTAAGTGTACAAACAAAGCAAAGCCTAAGTTACTAGCAAGTTCAAGAGCCTAAAGGTATTTGATCACCAAGAGATCATGGTGAAAATTGCCTGGGGAAGCGTCCGTGAGGCCACGCAGCTTGACTGCATCAAAGCCCTCGTTGTGGAGTTCATTGCAACCTTCCTTTTTGTCTTTGCTGGAGTCGGGACAGCCATGGCCGCAGGTATTCTTAAAATGCACCCTTATCTTGCATACTATATGGTATATATGCCCCACTCTCATCTTAATATTTTGTTAAAATGATCGGTGCGACTGTTTTAAGGTTCATAGCTTTCTCATCTTAATAAAATTCATTTTCGTTGAAACTATTTTAGTTATACCTAAAGCACATATATAATATATATATTTGTGTGCCTTTTGATGAACAGATAAGCTAGACGCAGATTCACTGGTGGCTATATTTGCTGTGGCTATTGCACATGCACTTGCTGTGGCCGTGATGATATCTGCTGGCCACATATCTGGTGGTCATCTCAACCCAGCCGTCACACTTGGCCTCCTCGCCGGTGGACACATCACCGTCTTCCGGTCTGCTCTCTATTGGATTGATCAATTATTAGCATCTTCAGCTGCTTGTTATATTCTTCACTACATTACTGGTGGATTGGTGAGTCAATGCACACGTTAAATCATAGTTTGGACACGTTCTCATAAATAGGTTATAAATATATAAAACCTTACAATAATATTAACAACTTCTGTATTTTTTTTTTTTTTTTTTTTTTTTTTTTTTTTTGCAGACTACTCCAATTCATTCACTTGGTAGTGGGGTGGACTATTTGCAAGGTGTGATATGGGAGATTATTCTAACATTCTCTTTGTTGTTCACTGTTTATGCTACAATCGTTGACCCCAAGAAGGGGGCTCTTGATGGCTTAGGCCCAACCCTAACTGGGTTTGTAGTTGGGGCCAACATCTTAGCTGGTGGAGTTTTCTCAGGGGCTTCAATGAACCCAGCAAGGTCATTTGGACCAGCTTTGGTAAGCTGGGACTGGACAGATCACTGGGTATACTGGGTTGGGCCACTCACTGGTGGTGCTCTTGCTGGTTTTATCTACGAGAATTTCTTCATCGTCAGATCTCATGTCCCTATTCCCACTGAAGAAGATAATTTCTAATTGTCCGAGTTTTGCATGCTCACTAAAAGGTCTTAGTGAGCTGGTTGAGCTGTGTTTCCTCTGGTTGAGCTGGTTGAGCTTTTAGAAGGGAAGGGAAGGGAAGTGGTTGAGCTGGTTGAGCTGGTTGAGCAGTCATTAGATTTATGAATTACAACATAGTTTTGAATCATCAACCTTTTAGAAGGGAAGTGGGGGAGTATATTTTTGGATTATTACAAGTAATACATTAAAGTTCCAACATTATTCTCCCTCCCACCACACCCAAAAAAAAAAAAAAAAGTGAAATGACCAAAGAAATCGAAGCCACTTACTTAAAACTGCTTAATCCAGCAAACTACATTTGAAACGGCCATCTAATATAGACAGCTTCTCTGCTTTTGTGACTGCATTTAAGGGGAGAGGACTGAAACTACGAGATGGGCCATAGAAATGAGGGTAGCTATTGGCACCGTCCAAAACTTCATAGACCAATCCATCACCAAGCTACAACAAAATCCACATCAAAAAGGCCACCAAACATAATTAGACGTTGGGATTAGACTTTACACACACACAAACACATACACACCAAAAAAAAACAACCAATTAAGGGACCCTTTAGCTTTATTACGTCAATAATTAAGCAATCCAAAAAAAGGATCACATTAGCTTTCATATACATTTCATGGACATCATCAATTAGTTAAGTTCTAGAACATGTTCTTACTCAATATTCCATACTTCAATTTAGTGAATTTAAGATTTTAGATCACTTCTCCCCGATTCTATAAACTCTATATTTGGCCCTCACTATAAGTTGGCACTTAGAACCTCCAAGTTGCAGTAACTTACTAATGAATAGGCTTCTAAGGTGCATCTACAACAAGGATACTTAGTTCCGGGGATATAGATAAAAATCTTCTTTAGTAGCCTAAATACATGTCTCCTTCAAGCATATAAGCATAATTATAAGTAATTCAGATTACTTCAAGTTTTTTAACTAAAGTCTAAAACAATAAAACTTCATTAAGAAAGCTATCTAGAACCACAATCCTTTCAAGTTGGTGCCTTTCAGACACAGCCCAATCCCTTTAACCAGTTTAAATGATATTGTACAGAAAATGCAGAGAATAAATGAGAAACAAACAGAAACATTCAACAGGTTAAACGTAATACACAGAGAGCCTGTGGGAAAAAAGATTGATACATTACATCTCATGCTTGGCTAATCATTGTATTAGAATAATGATTAAATGATTAAATTCATCATTTCCTAGTAGCTTAAACTTTTGGAAGAATTGATAATTTAACATGATATCATGGCAAGTGGTCCTGAATCCAAACCCCATTTCCACTTTACTTCCCATTTAAAAAGTTAAAATTCTCACGTGTTAGGCCCCACTTATTAATGAGGAATCTGAGTCCATGTGTGAGGGAAGTATAAAAATAATAGTTAAGTGATTAAATTCATCATTTCTTAATAGTTTAAACTTTAAGACAATTGGCAATTTATCATATAGCTCTTACTTTTTACACTTCTTATTGTTTGTCACCCAATAACATTATCTATACATCACTCAAATTCTCTAAAGCAACACACTTTCAGTTATACATGCATACCTTCTTAGCATCGATTTGAAGCAAGTACAAATCCACCTTAGTGTTCAGGAAAAAGTTCTGTAATGTTGCCTGAACCTGCAGATAAATCGCTACATGGAATCAGTTTCAGCCACAAAGCAAAATAACATTAGTTAAAAGTAACAGCAAATTAACCACCAGAATTCTTGAGAATGAACCAACTGGGGACTGATTAAAGAATCTTTCTTTCACTCTGCTCTGATTCTCTCCAATAAACAAACAGAGAAAACTGATATATAAACGAAATGAAGCCCTTTCTAGGAAAAGAATATTAGTGGGCGGTGTAAGAAAACCTGGTGGAGATTACTGAGATGAATGAAACCAGAAGACTTGTCAAGTTCTCCACCAAAGACAGATCCATTTTTTTGCAACTCTTCCCACTCATTAGCGGTACTGATCCTGTACACAAACTCTTCTTCTTTGCTCACCCCATCTTCTGAATCCATTAGAATGCTACAGATAGTAATTGGGGAGACCAGTTTAATAATCTTTTTGAAGCCATACAAATTCTACCCCTTTCATTCTCTTTTTATAATATGAAATATCAAAGAATGCATTTTGACACATCCACAAAACATTCTAAATTCAACTGGGGAAAAAAACAAGGAACCAAATTCCAGTTTAATTTGATGATAATGCCAATAAGCTCTAGCTCAAATGAAACCTTGTAAGACTCAACACCTACCAGGTGCTTGTGTAACTTACCAGTAAAAAAAGTTCAATTTGATAATAATATACAAAATCAAATTTGAAATATTGTGACTACTAAGCATAAAAGGGCTTTCTAACTTGTGTTGAATACAAAATAGAAACACTAGGAATAGTTGTTAACCTCAATTGCTCCATGAATATGTTGTACCAAATACCAAATAAAAAGGTCCACTGTAAACTGTGATGGCCGAAGCTAAGCAGATTCTATTTCTCTGATTCTCTCTCTCTCTCTCTCTGTGTCTCTCTTTTTTCCCTTTTTTTCAACCCAAATGATAGAAAAGACCAAATTCCAACAAACCCAATTCCTCAAAACGTTCTAAAAATTAATCTCAAACACATTTTTGCATGGGTTCAACGTCAATCAAGTATCAGTAACACAATTTCAATTCGTCTAATTAGAACATACAGTACATATACTCCTATCTAAGTTGTACGTATCACATTGAGATTGAAGTATAGGGAGGACGTTAAAGAGAGGGAGGGAGAGAAGAGAACCTGATGGATGGAGATTGGTGATATGGGATGAACTATGAATCCTGTTTTCTCTGCCACTTCTGTTAACACCTACTCTTTGGGGGCTTCACTGTTCACCCTCTTGCTTTTTGTCATCTATTTTTAATGGTGAATGGAGATTGAGATTGGCCCAATTTATGGTCAACGGCTATCAGCCAGGCGTGCTTCTTTTTCTTTTATTTATTTATTTATTTATTCATTTTTTATTATACCTTGTTAGAGCATCCTTCTTGAGACTTGTAAAATATTTAACATTTACCTTTTAAAATCTATTTTTATAACATATAACACATCACTTTATAATACAACTTATATCAAAATTTCTATTTTTCTTACTATTTCATTTAAATAATATTTCTTTATTATTTTTCAATAATTTTTTATTTTCCTCTCTCTCCTTTGTCTCTCTCTTTCTCATAGCACCGCTCGCACCACACTACCAACCACCGACCACCCATACCCATCCAAAACCAAATTACAAACCCACCATCCAAAACCAAATCACAAACCCACCAAAATGTACCCAAATCAGAACCCCTGTACAAACTCACAACCTACAAATCGAAACCCAAGGATAATCATAGATTTGAACCGATGAGGGTGAGTAGGAGAGCGAATCGGCGGCAGCAGCCAAAGAGTAGAGAGATCGGTGACGAGCTAGCGACGTTGTAGACAGAGTAGAGAGATCGAGTGACTGACAGCAGAGAGATTGACGACGAGCAGAGACCGGCGACGAGCACAACAGGCCATGAACCACAGAGAGAGAAGAGAGAATAGAGATGAGAAATGAAAGAGGAAAGAAAATGAGAAATAAGAGAGCCGTTGGGGAATAACAAACCATTTTTTTATTTTACAATACAGCTACAATGCACTCTCAAAAATGAGAGTGCACTGTAGTAAGATTGTAAATTTTATACAATATAGCAGTTTTGATGGAGGGTATGTTTTGGGGTTCCCCTGCTAAAAAATAAGATTTTTAGCATATAGGAGCCTTAATGAGGATGCTCTTCGATGGCATTTGGTACGGGATCTGTGGCATCCAGATTATTTTGAAAGGGGATGTCCTGCATCTGAATGTCATGAAATGTAACTATTTTTATATTTAGTTTATTTATAAGAATTTTTAAAGAATTATTTATTTTTCTCATACTATTCTTGGATTTATAAACCCAATATCAATCTTTTTTTAAAATTTTCCTCTAAATAAATAATAACAAACAAAATATAAACTATAAATTAAGACAAATTCATTAAATCAAACATTTCAAAATGACATGTATAATACGAAAATAACTATTTAAATTCTTGTTCTTTATGAAAATCACAACATCATGTTTTATTAATAAAAATAAATATTTTATTTTATTTTAGCTAATCCCAAATAAGAGATATAAATATTTTATTTTATTTTAGCATTTATATTGTTGTGGCAGAAAGAGATAAAAATAAAGGAATAGATATTGATGATTAGTTTTATATTTTATTTCCTTTTTTTATTTTTTTTATAAGTATTTTTATCTCCATTGGTTAAATGATAAGTGAAAAATAATAAAATTGTTAATTTTATAACAAATGAAATTTTTTTAAGCTTAAGAATTTGGATACCTACCTGTTTCAAAGAGAATCCACATTCCTAAAAGAAGGGGGTTATGTGGGAATCTAGATACCCCTAGCATCTGATTCCCTTGTGTGATTTGCAATCAAACATAGAAACCTTTTAACATTTCTGGGAATTCTAAAATATTAGCCTATACTAAATGCCATACACTATTATATTGATGAGTGTTATCCTTAATATTTACTTTATTTACAATTTCAATAAATTAAATATTGGTGAAAACACCATTTTGGTTCTTACATTTTAGGGTCAGTGTCAATTTAGTCCCTACATTTTGGTAGCGGTCAATTTGATCCCTACTATTTCAACTTGCAATTAATTTATTCTCTACCATTAACTCACTAATGGAAAATGCTTACGTTCCAAACAGTGTGCACAGTTGGTGCATTTAATGCTAATGTAGCAAATAAAATAATCAAAATAATATTTAATAAATATTTTTAAATGCCATATTAGCATTTAATTTAAAAAAAACTAATTTTTATTTTTATTTCGCAATTTTTAAAATGAAAAAAAAAATTGCAATCCTAGATTTTCTTAACAATCAATCACAAAAACTCTTTCTTGATTTTCTATCCTAAATCACCGAATTCACAAAAACATTCAACAACATCTCACCTTTATACAATTGAGAAATATGCAGATCATAAATAACCAATAAGAACATGAAATTTTAGAACAATAAAAAGATTTAGCAAATTTTCCTGATAACCAAACAAAAAGAAAGAAAGAAAAAAAGAAATAAGAACAAACCTAGAATGAGTCAAGTTGGTGTCTTTGTGTCGAGTCCAATCCAATGGCTTTGATGGGGACAAATCCCAAATTGTGAGGGTGGCCAAATTTCCAATCAAAACCAAAATCAAAACCCCAAAAACCCAATTCAAAACACCAAACTCACGCTAAGGCAAATCAGCGATAGTGGCGTGAGGTGGAGCTTCGGTTGGTGGCACGGTATGGCTAGCGGTGGCTGAATGCAACACCAGTTAATTCAATTAGAAAACCTATAACCCAATTTCCAAATCCTAAGTTTTTTCTATCTCTCTTCAACCTGGTAAACTAAGGAGACATGTGGGTTCAAGATTAACAAACTAGGGTTGATTTGGTGATTTAAAAAGTGTGGGCTGTTGGCTATAGTTTTGGTTGTTTTCATTTGTGATTGAGATTGTGATACGAACAAGCAACAGGTTTAATGGGTTATGACTGTTGTGGTGTGGCGTAAGAAATGGGTGTTTGTGTTGATGTATTGATTGATTGTGTATATCGATTTTTTTTTTTTTTGTCAATCTAAAATCAAATTTGATATTTGTATTTTTGTGTTTGGTTGTAGAGAAAGTGCATGAAAATGCAAAGAAAATTTGAGATTTTTTTTTTTTTTTTTTTAATCTTTAAAATTATAAATTGAAATTTAATGTTGATGTGAAATTTTTATAGATTTTTTTTTTGCCACGTTAGCATTAAATGTGCCAATTGTGCACACTGTTTGTCTCGTAAGTATTTTCCGTTAGTGAGTTAATGGTAGAGACCAAATTGATTGCAAATTAAAAATAGTAAGGACTAAATTGATTGCCACCAAAATGTAGGGACTAAATTCATTGTAACTCTAAAATGTAGGGACTAAAATGATGTTTTCACCTTAAATATTTACTTTATGAGTTATTCTAAATCATGAAGAGGTTAAATTCATCATTTTTGTCTCAACAAAAGAAAGTCATTATTTTTTGTCCCTTAAAAATAACATTGTCAAACTCTAGAGTCTTGTGAAATTTAATGATATTATTTACTTTCCTTCCTTAAGAAAATCACAATTTAAATTCCTTATTATACATTTAAAAAAAATATTTGAACAAACTAAAAATTGACACATCATCAATCTATTAAATACATTAGGCACTAAAAGGTTAACACTTTAAATTTGTTACAAACAAAAATATATATTTTTTAATTTATCATATATTAAAAGCAATCACTTTAAAACTCAAGATCTAAATTCAATCGTAGGCTAAAGTTTTACAGTACTTACCAATCATGTATTTTGGGTTTTTATGATTGATTGGAAGGGAGAGAAACTCAACTTTTTTTTTTTGCAATCATTTATGAGGTATTTAATAATATATATCACGATGAATGAAATTTTGTACTTAGTACTCAAATTTATAATGAATTTATATTTATATATATACGTGTGTGTGTGTATATATATATATATATATATAGAGAGAGAGAGAGAGAGAGAGAGAGAGAGAGAGAGAGAGCTACACCTAATGTAATTTTTTTTTTTTTGGGTAAATTGGAAATATCATTCAACTAAAAAGAAACAGATACATCAAATAGAGGGCAAAGCCTAATCTGAGTGAGTCCATACAAACTAGAGAGAAACACAATCAAAATACTAGGGGAGGGGAATTGAAGTACATAAAATCAAGGGATTAAGAGCATTCTAATTTAGCTAGAGTATCAGCACACTGGTTAGCTTCACGATAGTAGTGGAACATTTAACTTGAGGAAATTGGGAAATGAGGTGCCTGCAATTAGCCACAATAGAAGCATTATCAGTATTCAAGATTTTAGCATTGCACCTAATGTAATTTTAAGTAGTGTTAGACCACTTAATTTTTTTATTGGCCGCAAATTTTGATAAATCGATCTTTGGATTATAATTACTTCCACTGTCTTTGCTTATAAAATTTCAAGATGATTAAAGATTGATAACTATCTAATCTATAAAATGTATAAATTTCAAGTTAAAAAAAAAAAAACACATAAAAGATGAATTTATAGATTGAATAGCACATAATTTAGCATGTGCGTAAAGAATAGGTTGGCAACAACTCAGATTTGGTCATTGCACTTTCAATTGAGCAATTAATTCCTTAGAGTTTTGTGACGAATAATATCTTTTGCCAGTATTTTTTTTGTTATTAATCATGTGATACGTAAATAATTTTATTGCATCATCAATAAATTTGAATTTATTATTATTATTATTATTTGTAAAGTAGGTTCTATAATTTAAAGGTGTACATTGTTAGAAGCTATTTAAATTTTTATCATGAAATTAGTTATGGTAACAGGTTGGGTCAAGGTTGAATCATAAGTGTCCTAATCTCTCTCCAGGGTAGTAGCAGGGGTAAGTTGGGTGTGTAATGAGTTTGAGGTATTTTACCATCTTTAATTAGATGGTTTCGATATTAATAAGATAAAAAAGTAAAAATAAAAACTAGCTGTTAGAGGGCTAAGAGAAAAACAATGATCATATATATATATATATTTATACACTCTTAGGACATACAAGACAAGACATTTTCTCATTCATATTTGAAAATGACTCCCTTGGTTTCTTTTCAACATTAACAATGTTATGTATACAACATATTTTTTTTCACAATTTTCAATTATTTATTTTTACAATATATGAGATAATAGATTGTGATTAACGTAATATTATTTTCATGAGATTGCAATTAACATTATATTTATTGTACATTAATTATAATTTATTATCTTAATAATTATTAAAGGTAAAAAAAAGTTATGAAATTGATTGTTTCCATACAATGCATGAAACCAATAATTTTCTTTTATGGAAGATGGAAAAATAAATCAACAATGCATGATGCATCCTAGAACTACAATAAAAAAAAATATAACTTTTATCATAACTTGCTATATGATATGATTGATTGTAAGTGGTATAGGAATATACGCACCACATTTTATTCTTTGCTCGTGCGATAAAAGTGGTGTAATTTGTAAGAAGAATTTAAAAAAAAAAAAAAAAAAAAAAATCCAAGCGTGGTCCTGTCCAAGTGTCCATGCGTCATTTGAAAGCCGAACCGAAACCCAGTTTTAGGTGCTAAATAAAAACGCATAGCGGTAACTTCGAGGCAGGAAAGGAACTTCTTCCGCTACCTGCTGAGACGGAGACTGGACCTTCTCCACTCTCCACAAACACTCATGGCTACAATGGCGAAACCGGGTGGTGGAGCCCTTAGTCTTAGTCCCTTCCACACCCATACCCATACCCACCTCAAAGACCTCACTCTCTTTGACTTCTCTGCCCGTCCCAACTTCACACACTCCCACTTCTCTCATCACCTCAATGTCACTGTTAAGCACTCAAGGAAACCCTCAATTCTTCCCATTATCAGAGCCCAGACCCAGACCTCTCCTGGTACTACTCTCTCTCCCATTTTTCTCAGATAATATTAATGGGTTTTCGATCAAAATGTTAATGTTACTCAGTGTCAATCATTTTTGTTGCTGTTGATTTTCTTGCTTTGCTTGCCTTTTAGGTTATGTCCCGGACTCCAAATTTTACAAAGTGGAAGCTATTTTGAGGTGCGTATAGTTCTCACCTTGCTTTGTTCACTATGTTTTTTTTTTCTTTGTTAGATTATTTTTTAAGGCGTGTGTGCGTTATGGCATTGTTTTGTAAGATTTATTATATATTATGGGTTTTGTTTTGTTAATATTGAAATGAGCTTATTTAGTTTGAATTTGTCTAACTGTGTTTTCATTATCTTTGTTTCGCTGCTGAATTTGGGATGAAACAGGCCCTGGCGAGTCCCGCAGGTTTCTTCGGTAAGGCTTAATGAAACGTGACCATGACTTTGTGTAATTACAGATAGATTTTCATTTTTTTTTTTTTTTTTTTTTTGGGTTTCTGATAGAAAATTTTCAAAACTATGCAATTAAAATGTCTAGCATTAGTTGCAAAATTGAATAGTTCAAGATAAGTTTAGCCTCTCTAAATGGTAATTACAATCACTCTTTTATCAGATTTCTGTCAACTTCTTAAATATTTGTGAAATATTTTTACTGTCATGAAATGATCAATCCAATTTAGTTGAGATATGCGAGCTTATTCTAGCCCATGAAATCTAATGTAGTGAGTTAGTGGTGTTTTGTGTTAATGATGTTGTGTTAAAGTAGATTGCAAGCTACAAGAATTACATGTAAAAGGCGAGAGTATGGTCCACTGGACACAGTGGCTACAAGATGTCACTAACACCATGAGATGAATAGAGAAGGAAGTTATGGGATTGATTTGGAGCAGGAAGAGAATTTACGGATAAATTTTTAGTTAAGACGTATTTAATCTCGTGTAGAGCCCTCATTTATTGACCCTATGAATTTTGTGGTCATATACTAGAATGTCTTGTCCCTGCATGTCAAAAGAACCAACCACAGGCTGTTCTGTCAGTCCTGTTGTAACTATTGTCGTGATTATAAAGTTGTAGGCCAAGTTATATACTTCCTCCAGTGCCATTTCCTTAGAGCGGAGCCAAGATCCTCGCTGCTCTTCCAGAGCTCATGCTGTTCTCAGGGTTTTTAATGCCATTCTTTGTTACTGCAATTTATAGCAGCTACAAGATGCTCCCAATAGGTTCTACACAATTGGGTTAGTTTTCTTGAAATGATTACCACCACCTGGACCGCCAAAAATGACACAACAATTTATCATTAAAACATTTAGGGCTATAACCTATAAACTACTTCCCTTGGGAACTGCATTCTACTTTACTGAGAAAAAATCGAGATTTCCCCAAAAGTTTTGTCAGCCGAACAAACTAGAATGTTGGTATCACCGTACTGTGAAAAATTCTGTCTGATCCCATTTCTGTAATGGAAATAGTTTGTCTATTCTCAAAGTTGTGTAAAAGTTCCACAATAGTGACCTCACATGAAACTCTTGAAAATTTCTGTTGCCTGTTATTGCAACACGTAACATTATTTGTGAGAGGTTGAATGAGGCGGTGGTCACTAATAGACAAGAATTATTTGGTAGTCAACTATGACATCCATTCAGGGTAGTTATTTCAACAGTAAGTAAAGGACCCTATTAGTGACTTCCACATGTGGCTATGTACATCTTATATTCATAAACAAAACCTTATTTTGAAGCTATTGCTATATAATGATTTCTTTGGCTTCCATTTGGCAATACCTTTTCAAACTATTTCAAACTATCATTTATACTTTAATGCAAAAGTTGCATAAAGGCATATGCCTTCACTGCTGTACAAAATCACAGGTTTAGCCAACATTCAGCTTTACATTTTTCTCTAATTATTAAAATTCTCCAAAACATGATTCTGATGAAGCTAATTAATCAAATGATGTGGAACTAATATTTGCTGCTTTTCTGAAAAACCAAGGCTCTATTGAAAATGGGAATTCGAGGTGTTACGGTATCTGATGTTCGGGGCTTTGGTGCTCAAGGTGGTTCAACAGAAAGGCAGGGTGGTAAGTTTGTTGGTTCATTATGGCTAGAAATAAATTTACCTAGTAGATTAGTTAATTTGATTTATCTCTTATGAAAGAAATTCCTTTTGCATGATTGCATCCCCTCCTCTATTCACAATGCTTGCTTACAATCTATCAGATTTAAAACACTTATGGCTAATTGACTGAATAATTATACTTTGATACAGATCTTTCATTTACGTTGATATTTTCTTTGTTGGGTTTCTTTGATATTGCCTATTTTGGCATTGAAGAAAGAATTCTTTTGGTTGGTTTCATACTTTCACTTACCTTTTTTATCTGCTCTTTCTCATATGGTCGTTGATTTGGCCTTCTTCTTTTTCTTCTTTTTTTAATGTTCTTGTTTATTGCCCTGTAGGCTCTGAATTTTGTGAAGACAAGTTTGTTGCTAAAATTAAAATGGAGATTGTGGTGAGCAAAGATCAGGTATGAAGAGTCAAAAAGTGGTATTTTTTGTTTGAACCAGAAACTGAACTTTTCTTCCCTAGCATGAAGCTATGTGGCACTTTTCTGCTCGTTAAATGGGAAAATGTCATGGTATATTTTGTCACTATAATTTTACTAGTTAATATCTGCATATTATCCTCTCTTAGGTTGAAGCAGTAATAGACAAGATAATCAGGGAGGCAAGGACTGGAGAGATTGGTGATGGCAAAATTTTCTGTAAGATCTCAAATTTCTTAGTCAATTCTGATGAGTAGATTTTAACTCCTTTAAGCCTTTTTGTTGAACTTTAAAGCTAATACATAACTCTAAGTATACAAGCAGGTTAATGGAAAATTAGGCCAGAGTTGATTTATATGCACCTTTATTTTTTTGGATCTTGGTAGATGTTTTATGTAAGGTTCCATTTAGATTGAGGATTTAAAATCAAGGGATTTGAAAAACAATTGTTAGTATAAATTACTTAATATGATTTTAAACACATGATAGATTTTAGCTTTGAGGATTTTGTTCCAACAAAAACACTTGTAAGTTTTATGGATTTGAAAACATCTTACATGGTTACGCCTAATAATTTCAAATTCACATATTAATAATGCTTAAATCCATCCATCAATTTCATCAATAGAAAAATATCCCCTTTCATACTTTATTCAAGTCACTTGAACTACTAGTTGAAATCCAAGTCCTTCTCTTCAAATACTTAAGTGCAGAGGAGCCAATAAATTATTTTAGGGATTTTCTTGTTTCTATATTTGTCATCCATACTATGTCTTCATAAAATTGTACACTGCCTCTATTTGGTTTTAGGGATAGCCAGATGTATAAAATTTTCTTTTTCAGGTAAACTATAATTTTTCAAATGAATGAAAGTTGCATTTTCTTAGGGACATGGAACACATCTCATGGTAGATTTCCCCTTAATCTGAAGCCTTATAGCTACAATGATTGGGGAAAGAAAACTCACATGCACAGTTGCAAATAAAAGTTCTTTTATTCTGACACCTATAGCCTTTATGGCTTGCTTAGGATTCTGCATTTCTTTCTGGGCACATCTTCACAACAATCTGAAGCAATGCTACTTTTTTCATACTGCACTGGCTACAAGTAAACTAGGAGTGGATATCTAAAAATGTGCTAATCTGGAACGTACTTAAGAAATTCATGTCATCCACTTGAATATAATGCTTGGTGAAACATCTTTTCTTCAATTAGCAAAGTTCCTACATATACTTTATTGAAAGTCAGTTGGCTAATTAGGGATGTAGTTATACTTTAATATGTATACTTATCAGACTATATAACTGCATTAGTATTTATCACATCATGTGGAACGTTTTATAACAAATTACATCACCAAAGTCTAACAAAAGTGACCTGTATTTGAAGTACAGGGTGGTAGGTTAGCCAAGTTGGTTGAGGCTGGCCACTTGGAAAGTAAAAACCAGATAATCAGGCTGGCCATTTTGAAAGAAAACCCAGATACTTGAAATTGGGTCTTCCATTATAACCAAGTTATTTGTTGCTTGCGTAATTTAATCATAGCTACAGTTAATTTTGAAACAAATCAGTTTGTGGATTCTATTAGTAATTAGTTTGCTTCAGCTTTTTTAAATCAAACCTGTAATGCATTTTCATTGATTGTGCAGTGGTTCCTGTCTCAGATGTTATAAGAGTTCGCACTGGTAACTCATTGCTTTTTGAGTGATCAAAACTTTGTGATACTTTATCATTTCCTTATTTGTATTACCGTGCAGAATGTATCCAAGTAATCTTTGATATCTGATTTTCAGGCGAACGTGGGGAGCAGGCAGAGAGGATGGCCGGAGGGCGAGCTGACACGTCCGTTCCTGCTTGACCTGTGAGAGTTTAAATGAGCAGTGTCAGACTAGCGACTAAGCCTCTTTACTGCAACCTGCTTTAAACATTCCCGAATCCAATTCTGTCCATTCTCCTTAAGAGCTAAAAATATACTCTTGTTTGTTAACTGTTCTCTTGTGAAGAGTAGAAATAAAAGAAAAGACGAGTATCATTGCTTCTCTCTTTCTGATGGCCTTCCAGGTATCATTGCAGGTGTATACTTTTTACAAGGAGCACGTAGCCACACTTCTACATCCTCACCTCCCCAACTGAAATATCAATCAATTTTTGTTTGAATTTGGACTAACTCCTTTGATCTAGCGCTTCTACAAAGAGGACCAACAGGGTGCCAAGAGTCATCCCAAGTGGAAATAAGCTTTACCATTCCCCACCCTCATATCTCATCAATTGCCCACATTCAGTCCTCAGTTGAAGTATTTTGCTCCCAACTCCAAGAACTCTCAACAGGCATAGAAATTTCCCATAAAAATCTCCCTCTCAATGCAGAGTTGAGTCCAAGCAAAACCCAAATTAAACCCACACTAGCAAAAAGACTGCAAACAAATCATAACAGTTGTTTTATTCCACTCAGGCTACCTTAACATAAGCCTCTAACTACCCTCCTGTATTGGAAAAGTGAGCTCATTCTAAAATCAACTTTTATTTGAAACTTGTTGCCATTGTAAAGATCTAAACTAAGGAGAAAGTTAGAAGGAATAATCAAGCAGCGGCTATAGTTAATCTCAATGGATTACTTCCAATCATGCTTGAAATAATTTGATTGAGAATCACCCAAAAAGGAAAAAGTTAACTCAAAGATAGATTTATAATCAATTTGTTAGAAGCTAGAGGCTAAACTATATAAAATTATAAATTACATGATTGGAAAACTATAAAATTATATAGGCCAAGATTAGAGCGTGTTAGTCATTTCCAATGGTTTCCTATTCCAGACAGTGACATCAGTCATTCTCCTCCCAAACAAAGCTTCCTTTCAAGTTCCAACCATGCACTATCAGGCCAAGGGCGTCATAAGAATCATTTAATAAGTCATAAGCGCATTCACATCAGTATGTGTATTTTACACATCTATTTTTATATTAAAAATCTATTTTTTCTATTTTACACATTCACTTTTACAAAACACTCACATCAGTTTATTTATTTTACAAGATATTTTAATAAAATATTCATTATACTCTTTTTTTTTTTTTATTATTATTTCTCTAATGGTCATACTTTTTTTAATTTTAAACTTATATTTTAAGTAAACTACCAACACCGGTGGCTCGACAAAGCCACTCGTGTTGGAGGTCCGATGGCCGAACTGCCAAAATAGTGGCTCGGGCGAACGCTGCTAGATTGGTCTTGCTGCCAACCGTACCGCCAAATAGTGACCCATCGGTGGGTGGATTATTAAGATAGTGACTTCGACGAACGCCGCTGATGCCCAAACTACCAAAATAGTGGCTTTGGTGACCGCCCACCGGATTGGTGTCTCCGACCATTGTACCGCCATCATCGATGGGCCGATTGTTGTAATAGTTGCTCCAACTATTGCTATCGAATTGATGTCTCCGACCATCGTATTGCTAGAATCAGTGACCGAATTGATGTCTCCTACCAACGGTCATTTTTTTTTTTTTTTTTACCCAACGGTCATAATTTTTATTATTATATCCACTGGTCATAATTTTGAAATTCAAACAGTAATTCAAACCTAACTTTAAACTCAATGGTAAATTCAAACCTAAAAATCATATATATTTTTTTTTTAACTTTAAACCCAATGGTAAATTCAAACCTAAAAAGTCATATATATATATTTTTTAACTTGGTAAATTCAAACCTAAATGTCATATATATATATATATATATATATTTTTTTTTTTTAACTTTAAACCCAATGGTAAATTCAAACCTAAAGGTCAAAATTTTGAAATTCAAACTCAAATCACATTCTTGCTCTATAAATATGACCATTTTCTCTCTAATTTCCATCCACTTCTACAAAATTATCTCTTCCATTCGGTTTTTGTTCTCTCTTAATGGATTTCCATAATGACATTGATTTTATTTTTCCTAATGATGAGCCTCCATTTGACTCATCTTCTGATGATGATGAGTTGGAACTTACTCTAGCTATTGCCATAGAAGAATTAAACAATGAAGAAGCATCAACATCACGACGTTGTTCGGCTCAGCCTCACAGGTTTATCTGGCGTAATCCTTTGCAAGGTTATAACAGGCTTTTCCATGATTATTTTGCTGAAACACCAGTGTATCCTCCTAATGTATTTCGAAGGAGGTTTCAAAAAGGAAATTTATTAATATTGTACCCATGTGGACTTTATTAATATTATTTTAATGTTTACATGGGCTACAGTACCCGTGTAAATATTAATAAACTTCCTTTTCAAAACCTCCTTCGAAATACATTAGGAGGATACACGGGTATTGTAGCTTATGAAAAAATATGGCCGGTTTTACATATTTTTACACCCACTGATGTGGGTGTTTTTTTTATTCAAAATGTGTAAAATTTGCATTGTATATGTATTTTAGAAGACTTTAAATGAGTTGATGTGAATGCTCTGACAACGCATTGCCGACAAGATCAAGTCATTACTACTTTCTCCACCAAAAAAAAAAAAAAAAAAAAAAAGAGAGGAAAGAAAGAAAGATAAAGTCATTACTAAATAATAATAACCAAAGGTATGAAAACTTTTTATTAAAAAAAGCACCGAAAGTTATTATTATTATTATTATTATTTTTGAAATGGGACTGAAATAAAAATATTCTTCGTTCAATTTGATGCAAGTTTGATTATTGTCTCATAAAATTTCACTTTGTCTCTCTAAGTTTTGTGGCTTAATTACTTGGCATTTTTTAATCCTTCCACATTTGAGGTTTAAATTTCTCCTCCCATTGTGACTATATAAAAAAACACCCCCTCATTGATTAATTATAAATAAAGTATCTCATAAAATCCAGCACCTTTTGTTTTTTGAATTTAACTAAAGTTAAGATTTTTTTTAATCTTTTTTTTTTATTTTTTTTTAATCTATTTTCAATCAATCATGATTCAAGAGCTTGTTGCTCAATTTTAAAGTTTTAGACTTTTTAGGGGACGTTGAACTTAACCTCTACGGGAAACTAACTGCAATTAACCTTAAAAAAGAAAAGAAAAGAAAAAAAAAGTATCAAATTATCAATCTAGTCAAAATTGTTGATCTAAATCCCAAAGACTTTCTATATGTAACAAATGGATGGATCAAGGGTCAAATTAATTCATTTTTAAATTAAAAAAAAAAAATTACAGTTATTAATTTTTTTTTTAATTTTTAGTCAAAAACTAGATAAATAAAATGTAATAAAGATTTTATCAAGAAATTAAGATCATTATTGCTTAACCAAAGGTAAAATAGTCTCTCATAAAAAGAAAAAGAAAAAAAAAGAAGGTAAAATAGTCCAACAAAATTGGATATCTCAATGAGTTCAAGTGATTACTTAGGGAGGGTTAAGTGATAACCCAATAGTAATGATATCCTTTGTGATGCTCTATGTATATGGTTTAAATTCTATCTTCATTTTCCTCCCCAAATAAAGTAGTTATTATTAATATGGAAAAATAATTTTGAACCAATACTTCAATGCATTAGACTCGTTATGATAGGTTACATATAGCCAAAATAGGATACATGTCATCATAATGGATTTAGTGTACTAGAACATTATACCTCAGACAAGTCTTAATTACAATGTCATTTTAAAAAAAAAATTCCAAATAAAATGATATTAATATAAATTAAAAATTGGCTTAAATATTGTTTTCACCTATAAAAAGAATTTTTTTCATCTCAAATTTTTAAAAAAGTTTATTTTGCATCCCTAATTATTTTTATGGATTTTTTAAATTGGTTTAGGGGCAAAAAATAAAAATTTTCAATATTTCAGCGATTAAAAAAAATTTAAAAATAAAAAGTGTATCATTTTCAAACATTTAGATTTAAAAGAAAAACATTTTAAAGTTTAGGTTAAAAAAAAAAAAAAAAATCATTCACATTTGACTATTGTTTTTTTGGGGTGAATGTAGCGTTTAAATTGAATCTCCGTGCAGTCTCTAATCTCTATAAATAAACAGGTCCCTCATTTCCCGTGCAAATATCGTGTGGAAGGACAGCTCTTTTCCTTTTCACGCAGAGAGAGAGAGAGAGAGAGACACACACACACACAGTCGTGTACCAGATCTCTCTCTTCTCATCGCCAAGCCAAGGCAAGTCCTCTCTCTCTCTCTCTCTCTCTCTCTCTCTCTCTCTAAACCTGAATTTAGCTTCAGATCTTCATAATTTATGTGAATATTTCATTCTTTGCGTTTTTACTTTTTTGATTCTATTTCTGTGATCGAATTTTTTTTTTTTTTTTTTAATTTTTAAAAATTCTCGATCTACATTTCTATTATCAATTCGTGAATTGAATAAATGAATCGCCTTGGAATTTGGATCTCTAGCTATATTTCGTGATTGGAATTATGCAATTCTGTTACCTAACATCAGTGTAGCATGATCTAGGTTTTACAAATTGAGATTTAGTTTCTCCACCGTTGAACCGTTTCAGATCGGGTTTACCCCTGATCAGATTCAGGTTCAGCCCGGCAAGACCCACTTGGGAACTGGTGTGATGCCACGTGTTGGCATCACAGCCCGTCATGTTGGTTTGTGAAATTAGTAGATCATTCTATTGTTTGCTTTTGATTTGAATTAGGGATTAAATTGTATAGGAATTGGGAAACGTTATGTCAAAATCCTCTCTTTTTTTTGGGGGAATTTTGTTAGAAGAAACAAAAGTGAGAGTTGAAAATAGGGATATTTGGGTTTCTTCCACACGATCTGTTATATTTTGTGATTTGGTGAAAATGATTGGATTTAAAGAATTCTTTTTGGCTGACCCAATTTAATCTGTTGAGGATCCAAATTTTGGGACCAATGGCTTTGTTGTTGTTTTAAAAAATAAAAAATAAAATTATGAGGTATGTGAGGCATGATGACTGGATCCCACATATATCACATCCCATCATATTTCGCATGATAGTATGGAAGAAATCAAAATGGGTGTAGAAACTTTGCCCAGTGAAATTGAGATTATGTACTTATTCATATTGAATTTTGTGATTTGATGAAAACGATTGGGTTTATTTTTCAAATTTTCTAGCGAAGTTGTTTAGCCTAGTTTATTAAGGAAAATGCTACAATGGCTATAAATCATTGATGCAAATGTTACGAAGCTATGGGTTGTCTACTCCTTGAAATTGCTTTTATATTTTTTTAGCAACTTGACTTTGTTATCTGGTTAAGAACTGATAAGTATTGCAAGTATATACAATGTACTTTCTGGGACTTAGTGGAGTTATGACATGATATTTGATGTAGATATAGAATACGTGAAAAATGGGGCTGTCTTTTACCAAGCTTTTCAGTCGTCTGTTTGCTAAGAAAGAGATGCGTATACTTATGGTGGGTCTCGATGCTGCGGGTAAGACTACCATTCTCTACAAGCTCAAGCTGGGAGAGATAGTCACCACCATTCCTACCATCGGTACGTTTGACATCAATACATTAATGGAGTCAATGTGCATTTTCTTTTAAGCTGTTTATATTGTGATTTACATAGTAGTTCCAATCGTGAGATTTTCTTGCATGGAAAGGATGTTGCAACTAGCCTTTCTAATAAAGTACGCGAGTTTCACCTAGCAAAAAAAAAAAAAAAAAAAAAAAAAAAAAAAGTAAGCAAGTTTTCTCTTCTTGAGCTTTGGTGGTTGTTTTTTTTCTAAAAAATAAATAAAAATAAACACCATAAATTCTCTTCATTTCATGCCCCGTTCAGGGTGAAAATGATTTTTGTAGATAGAGGTGAAGCAATTTTAGTAATCACTTTTGGGTAAATTAGATTCAGCAATGGAGATGAAATTGATTTTTTCTGTTTGGTTGTGTATCGACTTTCATGATTTTTACTTACTGCTATTATGCTGGCATTTTTTTACTTATCTAACTTGATCATTTTAGTAAAGTACTGTAAGTGTGACCTTGTTTTCGCAACCAGAACTTATATATTGTTTGCTCAGGATTTAACGTGGAGACTGTGGAATATAAGAACATCAGCTTCACTGTCTGGGATGTTGGTGGTCAAGACAAGGTATGCAGATTTAATTTTGTTCTAGAATATTGACTCCCTTCAATGGCTACCAATATAGTTCTATTATAGCACCTTACAAATCAACTTCCTAGGATTTTAATGAGAGGCCTCTTGTATTAAATCCCTTAATCTTAATTTCATAAAGAATTTTTCTGTGTAAAGACTGAAAGTGATTATCTGATTTTTGGGATGATTGTTTCATTAACCTGAAATTGGGGTGTGCTTTGAGATTACTGGTGTTGGTTTTGGATGCTTCCATAATTGTAACAGAATTTAGTATAATCATAACCTAAATATCTGTAATCTGGAACGATACTCTATAGTTTCTTTTTTATTATTATTTATTAGTAAGAGTTACGTTTGGGTATTGAAGGGAGTCTGGGACAATGACTTGTGGTTGTTGACATAATGAGGCAATCATGCCCTTTTTTTTCTTCTTCATGCACTTATTATGAGCATGCATATATGATATTGGTGATGCATGAGGAGAATACTCATGTTATTCATAGTTTGATGCTGATTATTTGTCACACTTTTGCAGTTGTTATTATGCTAAACTAAATTCTTACAAGATACAATGCCATTTACTCTCTCTCTCTCTCTTTTTTTTTTTTTTTTGGGGGGGGGGGGGGGGGGGAGTGGCAATGGGTCTGTTAGATATTGTGGCTTATGGTCTGGGGTTTTTGGTCTCCCTGCTTTACCTGTATTTTTTTCTTATTTGATATTACTAATCAATTAAATTCCCATACAAATTTGTTCTTCTTTGATTTTGTCATTTTCAGATCCGACCTTTGTGGAGACATTACTTCCAAAACACCCAGGGACTTATTTTTGTGGTTGATAGCAATGACAGGGACCGTGTAGTTGAAGCTAGGGATGAGCTGCACAGAATGTTAAATGAGGTACAAGAAATTATTGGAATTTCTTGCCATCAGTGACTATGAATAGGATATAAATGTAACATTCTTGAGTAGTTGCATCATTTAGAGGACTTAAGATGCTGCTTTGTATTTTCTTCTCTGATAGTGTTATTGTTTGTCACTGTTGTTAGGATGAGTTGAGGGATGCAGTGCTGCTAGTGTTTGCAAACAAGCAAGATCTTCCAAATGCCATGAATGCTGCTGAGATAACTGATAAGCTTGGACTTCACTCCCTCCGTCAACGCCACTGGTAAAGAAGAGTTTAGCCTCCCTCTCTCTCTCTCTCTCTCTCTCTCTCTCTTCCCGTCAGTGACCCATCATGTACAATCATGCATTTGCAGGTACATTCAGAGCACTTGTGCCACTTCCGGTGAAGGGCTTTATGAAGGACTTGACTGGCTCTCAAACAATATTGCAAACAAGGTTAGACATGCTTTCATACATGCTTCCTAACAGTTTTCAGCTTTTTTAAATTACTTTTTTTTCTCTCTTTTTGGTTAATATTTATTTATTTTTCCTATATAATTTCAGGCTTAGATTGCTTGTTCTTGAGTTTCGGGTTCCACCAACTGCTGGAGTATAAACTGGGAATTTTCTATGGTATTCTGGATTTTGCTTGCCTGTTTAGTGTTACCTGTTATACCATGTTAATGGTTTCCCTGGAAGACACTGTCCTTTGGTACCTGTAGTTTCAGAATAATTTTAAAGATTTTTCTTTCTCGTGATATTACCTCACTAGAATTGTTAATGACATTTTATCTTTTGTTGGAAATTGTAGAGCTATATCATCTCTGCTATGGCTCCCCTGGCTAATGGCGACCAAATGTTTTATTTTTTTAAATGTTTGTTTCGATTATCCTAGTAGAAATGTCAAGGTCACTTCTCTTTTATACAAATACCCTCTCGAACTTTCATTTAGCTGATAACTGAACTCGTTAGTTTTACTTGGTTTTTTTTTTTTTTTTGGGATAAATTTACTTTTTTTTTTTTTTTTTTTTGGTTTTTGAATGGAGAAATTAAGTTATCCCATCACCAAGTGAAACACCACCTTGTTTAGAGCAAGCATCTGTGTGCTAAATGCTGAAAATTTCTAGCATTTAGCGCACAAAACACAAAGACACCACCTATATCAGACATGCCAAATGCTAAAATATTTAGCATACATCTACAGTTCTACTACTTGAACAGCATGGTAAAGAGCATTCACAGCAGTTGTGGTATAATATATGTCTACTTTATTATTTTACCACAATATTTTACAACATTTTATTTATCAGATGTTTTATCATTTAATTTTACATTAAAATAATATTTACTAAATATTAAAATAATATTTACAATTTATCAAACAAAATCAACAGTCAACACACTGCTGCCAACAACAAATAGCCACCATCACACAACCACCACATCCTTCACAACAAAAAACATAACTCAAAACAAACCCAAACAAATCCAGTCAAATTCCACAATAAACAACCATAACCCCAACCTAAACAACCCATCAAATCCTAGTCAAATCCTTCACGACCCAAACAAATCCCAGCCAAACCCCAACCCAAACAAATCCAGCCAAATCCCAGCCAATTGCTTTGCAACTCATCAACTGCCTCAACCAATCACTGACCTAAAACCCCAACCCAACCAACCCATCAACAAACAAACTCAAGTAACCATAGGACCAAAACCTACAACGCTGCTACAACCAACCTCAACCCACAATGCCGTCGACCCAAAACCTTGACCCACCACCCACAAAAGCTTTAACAACCAACACAACAGACCCATACCCACCCACCGTCAACCCATCCTTCGGAACCCATAGCCTAGCCCATTCGAACCCACCCACCTCTGTCGGAACCGAACCCAGCTAATAAGCTCAAAGGAAAGATACCCACTGAAAAACGTGTCTTTAGCATCCAACTCGTTGTCAGGTTCGATCCCAGACTCGATTGTCGATGTCGGCATGGAAGAGTAGTGAGGGTTGGGGTTCAAAGGAGAGGATTGGGGTGAGAGAGATGAGAGAGTGAGACTGACAGAGAGATGAGAGAGAAAGAGGAATAAAAAATAAAAATAAAAACTTTTGCCACATCTGTTCGTACAGTGGCAAATATGTGAAGATATTATAGCATGTTGCAAAAATTATAGCATTTGGAACATTTGATAAATAGGGTCAAATGGTGTTTGGTGTGGGATATGTGCCAAATATTTAGCATTTGGCACATATCCTACATTTGCTGTGGGTGCTCTAAGAGCATTACCTTTAGCTCTTTTATAAAAAAATGTCATTTTGATTTACCAAAAACTGACTTTATTATTTTACCACATTATTTTACAATATTCCATTCATCACATGTTTTATTCTTCAATTCTATACATTAAAATAATATTTACAACACATTAAAATAATATATCATCTCCTCCCCATCATCATCAACAACAACAACGGCACAACCACCATTGCCGCAACAACATCAACAACCCATTAATCAAATATCCATTAATCAAACAAATCCCTGACTCAACCCGCCACCACCAAAACTCAACCCAAAATAAAGAAATTTTGGTTTAATCATTGTAAAAATGAATTTGCTTGAGGTGCTTGGCTGAAAAATGAAGAGAGGGAGAGCTCAAAACAGAAAAAATGGAGGATTTACGGACCCAACCACTGCAATCCACCACCACAACAGCTAGCACCACCACGATTTGAATCCTTAGGAATCACAACCACCACCATTGAAGATAGAGGGACAAAAGAATGGAGAGATGTCTAAGAGAGGGAGGAGAGTGATGAGAGGTGTCTGAGAAGATAGAAGAGTGCAAAGAGAAAAGAGGAAAAAACAAAAAAGAAAAGGGAGGATAGCAAACATATGAGAGAGAAAAGGAGAAAAGAGAATAAAATAATATTGAATATTATAGCATATTTAGCCGTACCATTCTAAACATAGAACACTGTTGTAACATGTTTCAAATTTTTTTGACATATCCCTCATTTGATGAAGGTAGTTTTTTGGTGTGCTAAATGCTAAAAATTTAGCATTTAGCACACCTAATGAGAATGCTCTATGAGCATTCACGTCAAGGTTGCTAAAAAATATAGTTTTTAACAACTCAAAATATTACTCTATATATTTTTAACACCATACTTTACAAAATACCTAACATCAGTAGTTTTATTTTAGTATTTAATATAATAAAATAATATATCAAATACAATAATAATATACTTAATACAATAAACAACCATCAAATTTGCTTTGTTTACCTTTTGTGGAATAAAATAATGGTTTTTATTTTTAACTTTGTGCTACAGTAAGTTGTCGAAGATGACAACTTACTATCACCCCATTGCTATTTTTATTTATTTAAATTATAGCATCTTTGTTGTAACTTGCATTTTGATGGTCTTGTTGCTAAAATAGTTTTTTAGCATTTATCACAACTTTGGTGTGAATGCTCCAAAAGATGCTAAAATTTTATTCCTTGTATTCTAGTTTTCTCTCGCATCTCATACATTTGACTTTCTCTCGTACTGCTTCTCTTTCACCCAGCCTTTTCCTTCTCTCACTTTCTCTATAGTACACACCGTCGTTGTCATTGACCTACCACGCTACTGATTTTGCCACATTGACGACCTCACCACATTGTCGATTTTGTTGCCGCCATCTATCCAAGTCGTTCTTCCTCTCACTCTCTCTAGAGTACGTCACCGTTGTTATGGTCCATCTTGCCACATTGACAATCTCTCCACATCGCCAATCTTACCAAGCTGTTGATCTTGCTGTCGCCATCTGTCCATGCTATCTAGATCTCTCCTCTCTTGCGGTAGTTGTGGTGGTGTTTTTTTAGGTGCGGGTTGTGTTTTATGGGTGGTTACTGTAGGTTGTGTTTGGTGGTAGTGTTTTTTTGTGGATGGTTATGAGTTGTGTTTGATGGTTGTGTTTTTTTGGGTGGTTGTTGTGGGCTTTGTTTATGGAAGCCGATGTTGGTTGGTTAATTTGAGTGATGATTGGTTGATTTTGGGTGGTGGTGGAGGCGGTATATGTGTTTTGTAGTTATTTATTTATGGACAGGAATTTCCTCCAAACAAGTTTGCAGCCATTCCTACAAACAGGGACATGACATCTTTCAAGAGAAGAGCTGCCAACCCTAATGTTAACAGCGTTAGCCAGATGGTCTCTCTCCTCTCTCTCATCCTCCTTCACCTCTATTTTTCTCAGCAACCTCACACCGGCCAGAGCATCACAACTATGTACTGATGAGAAGAAAATACTATCTCTCTTTAAAACCCCATCAACGCCTCTCTCATCCTCATTCTTTGTTCTTCTTAGAAACTCCAACCACTACCACATGCTCCTCCTTTCCTATCCCCCACCCACCTCTTTGCCGCCAAGGACCACCGATTCTACCACCCATCTTTTCAAGGCTCCAATTTTTTCCAGGTTTGTTACCAAATCCCTCTGTATTTGATATTATTTTGGTTTGTTTTGTGTGATATATTTGGATGATTTAATTCTGGTTTTTTCTTGCTATGATAATTAGATTTCTTGTTAGTAATTTTCGTAAAATTACCATTTTGGCTAGCTTGAGTTCTTGCTGTGATATATTTTTAATTTTTGTTTTTTTGGAGTGGGTTTTGAGAAATCCAAGTTCCTTTGAAATTAACAAACGTGGCTTGGGAAAGATCTTTGAGGAGATGTTTGAAAGGACAGTGGACATGTTTGAGAAGGCTGCATATACTCAACAGTGTGATTAGTTCGCATTTGAAGAAATAGAAGACCTTATGGATGGAGTTGGCCCCATGGATTTAATCAAACCATTTATGAGAATTGGTGGAAAAAAGGGAGAGGAAGGGAATGCCTTTAATCCTACATCTTCAAGTATCTTCTGAATCACTTTTCTATTGTTCTTGATATTATGTTCAGAACTATGATGTAAGCTACTTTAGTGGATGTAATCCCCTATGTAGAGAGTGCATTTGAGTTATTAAAGGATTTAGCTTCTACTAAAGCAATCTTAATTTTATTTACTTTTTGCAAAGACGCTAATACTAATTTTAGATTAGTTGTAAACAAAGCCACTATTACAAGTTTGAGAATCAAAATCGTAAAAGCTGAATTACCACTAAGATTAGCATAAACAAAGAAGGGAAACATTTGGAATTAAAATGATATGAAGTAATATTGGTAGGAGTTTTTAAACACTATTGGAAATGAGGGGCACGTACTATGTAAGATGAGAGTGAAGTTTTCTAGAAGAATAAGAGAGGAATTTGATTTGGACATCTACTGATGGAAGGAATATATTTTTTGGATTTGAATTGATGTGTAATATGAAAAAAGAAAAAGAAAAAGAATTTAACTTACTTTTTATTTTTTATCATTATGTTGCCTTGTAGGTCTGGTTTTCGCATATATAAATTACGTTTAGATTTTACAAAATTCAGTGTTGATATATATTGTCAATTTGGGGGGAGTCATTTGCTTTTGTTAGTTCTTTTTTTTGGGACATGAAATTCATGCAACCCCTGTTTATTTTGCTTTTGTGTGTGTATATATATATATATATATATATTTCGATAGATATTTTGCTTGTGTATATTTAATCTGCTTGTTTGTTTGTATTTATATTTAAATGTATCTTAAGGCTCATTTTATTGTGCTTTATTTAGCCACCGTTGTGGGAAAGGTATTAACAACAAGTGAAGGAGTGGGAACTAGCTTTGAACAAAAACAATAACAACATCCCTAATGGATGCCAGGAGAAGGCTGCACCAATTGAAAAGCTACCCATGTTTGCTTTCTCTTTGAAGCCACAAGGTTTGGAAGTTCCCTACAAGGGGTCAAAACAAAGGTCACGTAGGAAGTTTTTAGTTTCTGGGCAAAGCAATGCCATCTAGGGAGATCAGAATGGTTTACATGCCTTTGGTATTTTTTTTACACTTCCACATATATACTATATTATTTAGACTCATTTTTCCTTGTAACCTTTTCCTTAATTTAGTTGTTTATGTTATTTCAGGAAGAAGATTGAATGCTTTTGCCTTTATGGATGACAAGTTTGTATATCTGGATCATAGTTATGAATCCCATGAGTTCAGCCCCTGAAAATATGTTCATGGCAACAAGGTTATTGACCTAGAACTGCTACTTGAAGTGTGTGCAAAGAAGCAAATTGTTGCAGCATTTCATATTGCACTAAATTGCATTGAACTTGATCCAGAGATGCGGCCTAGGATGCGAATAGTCTTAGAGAGTCTTGATTGTATAAAATCACAAAGAATAAAGTAAAGAACTTAGTAGAATTTTGGTTCTTGATGCTGATTTTTTATGTTGAAGATGTTTGGTTTGTTAGCAGTCCATGATTGGAGGGGGATTTGGATGTATATTTTCCTAGAAATATTTTTGTGAGCCAATGTATATTTCAACAAATCTATTGCTAAAATTTTATATTTTTTGTCTATCTATTTGCATATTTGAATAAGGTAATGAATGCAATAGAGTGATGGAAATTTAAATTTAGCAATATATTTTTTGAGATCTTCCTTTTATTTGGCTCTCTTTCAAGATTTAGGAAGTTTAAACTTAGATATAAATTTGCTTGGCTTTCCTTCTCTTTGGCTTTCCTTATCAAATATGTAATTAGACAACCAAATTCACCTTCTTGTAGAAAGGATTGCAATCCATATCATATAATTTTTTCTCCATGATCAAGCTTTATCATGATATTTGATAGGCCACAATCTGAATGACCCCTTGTGATTAAATCAATTAATTAATTAGTCAAGTTATTAATTAATCAATTTAACATGCAAATATGTGGAAGCACAAACAAATCACCAAATAACTAAATATGCAGTGGAAATTAAATGAAATGGTGATTTGTTTACGAATGGGGAAAAACCTCGCGGCAAAAATCTCATCAGGTGATTTTCAGGTCACCACTCCCGAAACTCCACTATTATCAAATCAAACGGTTACAAGTAAAGGAATCCTAAGTAATTTATCAATCTACAATTGAACCCTTACCCCAATACCCAATTGGACTTGATCTGTAGTGACAGTTTCCACCTTTGATGCACGGCTCCCAAGTACGTGACTAATCAATGCGCGGATCCCAGTACGCGACTTCAAAACACCAACTTAAGGAAGAGAGGTTGGCTGCAAAGTTCTTCAGTTCATCCTACACGATTAAGATCAGGAAGATGCTTGGTCACAAAACCCTATGGTGCAAATACATAGCAACTTCTTTAAAGAAGATGAACTAGGTTAAGAACTTCGTCTTTGATCACAATTTGCTTGAACAGAGATTGCTTAATGATTTTGCAACTTGTGTCACACTTGATGGCTCTTAAAACAATCCTTTTATATGTTTAGGGTTTGGAGAAAAGAAGGCCCAAAAGCATATTCACGGATCCCAAGAAAATCATATTAGAAAATCTGAAATTTTAAATCTTGACAGATAGCAGGTGTCGAGGTAGTTATTGAGCAGGTGTTGAGTTTTAATGAATTTGCACTCCAGCTTATTTTTTCTTGAAGTATTAAAAACACCTAGAACTACCCAATTACAAGTAGAGTGCGTTTTGTCAAAAGATTAGCCAATTTACATAAATAAGTGATATATGTTCTTAACAAGTGAAAACACATATGTCCTAACAATCTCCCTCTTTGACAATCCGTGACAAAACCACAACAAACAAATGAACATATGAGAGAAGTCATAAATCACTAAACTCATATTCACTTGTTGAATACAATAAAATCTATCCTAACACAAACTCTTGAAAAATTTTGTAAGAAGAGAGTTTATGGCAAGTAGACTTTGACAACTTGTATTTCTGAAACACTTTAAACAAAACTCATCAAGGCATCTTGTGTGAAACAGAAATAATAGATTGCATACAAATATAATGAACATATGTATAAAGATAGAGAAGAAACAACACATGAAGAGAGAAGTGAAAGAAACATACATCTACATATATAAAGAAGTATAAGTACAATGTATGTAAAAATGGTCAAAGGACCTCATATATAAGATCAATGTATCTATAAAGAATAGAAAAGAAAAGATACATCAAAATCTCACTACATCCCTCAAACTATCAACACTCCCCCTACAAAAAATGTCATATACTAACTCTCTCCCTAAGATGACTACTCTCATAACCCAAAACTATTTCCCCTTTTTGTCACGAGTGACAAAGGGTAGAGTGTCATGTAGACATCTCATCAGTAAAGCTAGTATCTCCATCATCATCATCATCATCCTCATCATCCTCATCCTTAGAATCTGAAGTTGCTGGAGTAGGTGGTGAAGGAGTAGCCTCTGGAGCAAAACCACCCATGGTTGCCTGCCATCGTGCAATACGACTAACACGAACATTTACCTGATACAACTCAACAGAGAGTGTATCAAGGTGAGTGTCCATGCGCTGCAGCTATGCCATAATGTCTCTTAGAGATACATCGCTCGTAGAGGAAGAAGGAGCAGATGTAGATGGAGCTGATCTGGATGGAGTCGAACAGGAAGGAGGAGTGGAATTCATCTGTCGTGACCTAAACTGCGCCTCACTATATTTTATGATAGCGACATCTATGGCACAAATGTGTGTGAAGAGGTTGGACACAGGAAAGAAAATAGAAAAATGGCGTAAAATCCTCGTGATAGCGGAAGGAAAGATGAGTTTATCATGGGACGCCGAATCAAGATGAACATCTATGATAGAAAGAATAAAGTGAGAAGGAAAATCTATAATAAGATGCTCAAGAAGAGATAACAAAAATCAACCACGAGGCTTTATGATAGAGTTATAGTGAGAGAGAGGATGGAGTACAAACGTCATCACCATGTTTAGGAATCTAGGACCTTTAGCAAAAAGCCTACATGATGTGTACTGATGCTCACCCTAATCAGCAGGGCGCTGACAAAAGGCAGATATGAGCTCATCTTTGGACACAGCCCTCAGACGCTCACAAGAAGGATAGTCAGAAAACTCTATCCTAGGAACCCTAAGTACATCCGCAACTAGCTGCGGTGTGACAGGGATGCGCGTACCTCGAATGCGAGTGAAAAAGAGAGGTACTGAACGATCTATCCTATGCATGTTAGAGTAAAACTACTGAATCAGCACGAGAGGACAAGTGACTGGGACGTCGCACAGTGACTCCCATCCCCTACTGTGAATGACAGAGGGAAGGTCAGTGTCGGCGAAGTCCGCTAGAATGACTTGGCGTTTCGAATGAACACCTCGTTGAGAAAAGTTCTTTGTAAATTCCTTGTGGGCATCTCCATCACGGAACTGAAGATTAAGAGGAGCAGAGTCAGAAGAAGAGGAAGCTCCAGAATGCAGAGGGTTCCGAGCAGGAGTGGATTTACGTTTGGGTGCCATAGACACTACTAACGTAAAATAATGAGAAAGGGATAGAGAGGGAGACAATTAGAAAAGTCCCAACACAGTTCAAATAGATCAAATATGTTGAACAAAAAGAACGTATGCATGAGAATGCATGAGCATGTGACATGCAAAGCAAAAGGCATCATGGGCTTAGCCCAATCCAATCCTACCAGCACACGGCATAGAGCACACATCTAAATGCATGTAAATATTATTTTAATGCACATGGAATGCAATGTATGACATTTTGAAAGCATTTAATTGAAAACCTAACCCAAAATTTCAAGAAAAACTCATCAATTTTGAAAAACCCTAAAAATTTTCAAAAATCCCAAAAACTAGGTTTCAAAACATGCATTGCATGAAAAAGGAAGGGAAAAATGAACTTACCAAGTGATTGAAACCAAGGGAAGGCCAAAAATGAAGAGGATTTGAAGATTTGAGTGAGAGAAAAGTGGTTGGGAGATGAAAAGCCTTCGGACAGATCGAGAGAGATCGAGTAATGAGTGAAGAATCGCGAAAAAGTCCTTTTATAGACACTTCAGTAATTCTCGACAGCTGAGGTGTCGAGAGGTATCGAGGAAGCTGTCGAGGAGGTGTTGAGGATTTGGCCTTTAATAGCTTCAGGTGTCGAGAGGTATCGAGGAATAAGGAACAGTTTCGAAGCACAGAATCTCGATCGATCGACCAGGTATCGAGAAGGTATTGAGGAGACAGGAACTTTCTCGATCGACCCATCAGGTGTCAAAGAGGTGTCAAGATTGCGATAAGAAAAAGGCCTGAGATGCTCGACAGATAACCAGGTATCGAGGAGGTGTCAAGGAGGTGTCAAGACAGGTTGAAAAAGCAGTTTTTCGAGAAAAGAAAAACACAGACATGAATGCAATCCATTATACACCTCAACCAAAGATCCACTCAACATATAAAGCCCTCAAAATCATCTCTCAACAAAGATTTAAGCACATGGATCCTCAAAAACACACACACACACACTAAACAAGTTTAGCCAATTTTATTTTTCAAAAACTAGTTAAGATAGTTTAGTGAGTATACATTAGCACATGTAAAACCTTTGTGATGGCCAAATCACATTGTACCTGTACATGTATCAAAAGTAGCAAAGAATATTGCATGTTGTGTGTGAAAAACATCGCAAGATTGCATATGTGTATACATGTTATGACGATCTGAGATATGAGAAAATAACTTTAACTCACACACAATCATAACTGTTTGATGGGGACTATCACTTTTGAGGTACATCCTATAACTCCCACATTTCCTAGAATACATGCTTGCAACCATATTTAAAGCATTTTTGATCTTTTTGCTTTTTATATATAACTTAATCTTACTCATCACAAACAAGAGCCACAAAACTCACTTGCTTAGTTGTGCATAGAGATGCTTGTCTAAGCTACAAAAGATACAAAGTTTAGAAGTTTTGTTTCAATGGCCATCCAAGGTACACAAGTACCAAAGTACACAGAACACACACTGTTTTTGTATTTTTCTGATTTTTAAATTTTTTTTTAAATTTTTATATTAAAAACAAAAGTAAACAAAATTGAAAGTAAACACACAAAAACATGTTAAACAAAACAAAGCATAAAACTAGACTGACTCAACAAAAATGCAAAACACACAAGCAATGCAACAAACAAGAAAAGCAAGAAGGGAAAAGAAAATGATGAAATCACTTAGAGTCCTTTTTCTTCCACATCTTAGAAAAACCTTTCCTTTGATTGAACCCTTAAACAGACGGTGAGGGGGAAGAATTAAAACCGTTCAAGTTTGAAAGGAACATGAGGGCTTTTAGAAGATCTCCAATAGGAGTAAGAGAGGATTGAAGCTGATTTTGGCTTCTAGATGCTATCATGCCGTTGTTTTGTTGAGTGCCTAGCCACTAATAGCAATTAAGTCGAGTATAACCGGCAGCTCCACAATGATGACAGAGATGCTGCTTCTTTTGTTTAGGCTTTTGAGAGTTAGCCTTCTTAGTCCTAGGGTTTTTAGCATCTTTCTTATCTTGATTAGGGGGTGCTCCTAAGATAGATTTACCCTTGTCTTAGTTCTCACTAGCTAATTCAGTTTTAATATCATTGTTCTCAATTTCAGTGTTATTAGCAGAAGAAACAAAAACAGTATTACTAGTAGAAGCAGTATTAGAGAAAGAAAGACCATACCCTAAGCCTGTTCGATTCGAAGCAGTTTTCTGATTGCTCAGCATCTCATCAAGCTTTGCACTTGAAGTCCTCTCCAATTGAGCTTTAACTTGAAACAGCTCAGCTTCAAGCTTCTTGGTTTTCTCAGCCAAAAAGTTGTTCTCAAATCTTAGTGCTCCAATAGTTTGATTCGCCTCATCAAACTTTGTGGACAACTCTTCACGATCAAGTTCCACATCACTGAGCTTCTTGGTGGCCAGCCTATAAAATTTCTCATGCTTCTAAAAGAGCTTGTAAAGCTTCTCATAGGCTGAGTGGATATCATCTTGATCATCCATTTTCTCAAATTTGGACTCCACCAATTCTTCTTCTTCATCCACTTCTTCAACAATCCCTTCAGTAGGATTGACTGTGGCAGTGAAGGCATTTAAGATTCCGTCATCCTCATTGTCGGAATCATCTTCGAGCTCAGTGTCACTCAAGGTTGCAGCAAGTGCCTTACTCTTCCCAATGCTCTTGAGATATGTTGGGCATTCATGCTTCATGTGACCGAATCCATGACATTTGAAGCACTTTGGTCTAGCCGGAATAATGTACTGACTACCATCCTTAGTGTCCTTCTTCCCTTTGTCTTGGCTCTTAAACTAAGAAGAACTGGATTGTCTGCGGTCCTTGTCGAAGTTCCTCCCATTGGAATTTTTCATAAACTTCTTAAACTGCCTTGTAATGTAGGATTTCATCTTAGAATCTTTATCATCAGAAGACTCATCTGTATCATTGCTTTCTGCCTTCAAGGCCATGCTCTTGCCAATCCTAGATAGTCCTAGCTCGTAGGTCTGCAAGTTTCCAACCAGCTCAGTCAAAGGAATTTTGTCAATATCCTTTGATTCTTCTATTGTCGTAATCTTGGCATGGAATCTCTCAAGTAGAGATTTGAGCACCTTCCTTACAACCTTGGGTTTAGAGATGGTTTCCCCAAGATTGAAGGCTGAGTTCACTATGTCCTTTAGCTTGGCATAGAACTCATCAAACGACTCATCCTCTTCCATTTTAATTTCTTCAAAGCTTGTAGTGAGCTTCTGAAGTTTTGAATCTTTGACAATCTTTGTTCCTTCATAGGTTGTCTGGAGGATGGTCCAAGCCTCCTTAGCAGTTTTAGTTGAGGATATCTTTTTGAACTCCTCATTGGTGACTGCGCTAAATAGGGCATTTAACGCTTTGCTGTTGAAGTTAGCCGCCTTGATCTTTGCGTCATCCTAATCGGTCGGTTCTTCTTTTGGCTTGGTCCAGCCAATCTCTACAGCTTGCTACACCTTCTCATCTAAAGACTGCAAAAAATCTCTTATGCGTACTTTCCAGTATGCATAGTTAGTGCCATCAAATAAAGGAGGTATAATTAATGATTGTCCTCTATTCATGACAAGCAGGGGTCAATGGATCAACACAGCAACGATTAAACCTAATCAAAGTGTGTTTGCTTTGATACCACTTGATAGGTCACAATCTGAATGACCCCTTGTGATTAAACCAATTAATTAATTAGCCAATTTATTAATTAATCAATTTAACATGCAAATATGTGGAAGTACAAAAAAATCACCAAATAACTAAATATGCAACGAAAATTAAATGACAAGGTGATTTGTTTACGAATGGAGAAAAACCTCGCGGCAAAAATCCCACTGGGTGATTTTCAGGTCACCACTCTCAAAACTCCACTATTATCTAATCAAGCGGTTACAAGTAAAGGAATCCTAAGTACTTTACCAACCTACAGTTGAACCTTTACCCTAATACCTAATTGGACTTGATCTGTAGCGACAGTTCCCACTTTTGATGCACGGCTCCCAAGTACGTGACTAACCAATGCATGGATCCCAGTACGCGACTTCAAAACACTAACTTAAGGAAGAGACATTGGCTACAAAGTTCTTCAGTTCATCCTACATGATGAAGATCAGGAAGATGCTTGGTCACAAAACCCTATGGTGCAAATGCACAGTAACTTCTTCAAAGAAGATGAACTAGGTCAAGAACTTTATCTTTGATCACAATTTGCTTGAACAGAGATTGCTCAATGATTTTGCAACTTATGTCACACTTGACGGCTCTTAAAACAATCCTTTTATATGTTTAGGGTTTGAAGAAAAGAAGGCCTAAAAGCATATTCACGGATCCCAAGAAAATCAGATTAGAAAATCTGAAATTTTAAATCTTAATAGATAGCAGGTGCGAGGTAGCTATCGAGCAGGTGTTGAGCTTTAATGAATTTTCACTTCAACTTGCTTTTTCTTGGACAGACTTGATAACTTCAACACTTGACCTTGAAACCTTGTTTCTTGAAGTATTAAAAACATCTAGAACTACCCAATTACAAGTAGAGTGCGTTTTGTCAAAGGATTAGCCAATTTACATAAATAAGTGACCTATGTTCTTAACAAGTGAAAACACATATGTCCTAACAATATTTTGAAAATGCTCTATAAAATTTTAGTTGCAGAGCTTCTAGGTTCTTCAATTCTGATGTTCTGTTGAAAGCACTTGACAAAATGTTAACACTGATGATTAGAACTTGTGTACTATAGGTCTTGTGTCTGTGGTCTTAAAAAGTTTCTATTACATAAATTTTTTTGCTAATTTGTGTCCATTTTTTGTGTGCAACAAGAAGTCTATCTTCTTAATAAAATACCATAACTCATCACTAATATTCTGCAACTCTTTGTTTGAAAAGGCTCATTTGCCTTACAATAATAACACAACAAAGCTTGAAAAATACACGATCAGTAACACTTTCCATTCATTACATCACCCAAGATAATCTATTGAAAAACATTGTGAGAGTGCCTTTTTTTCTCAACACAGTGGCCCAAAGATCTTAGGCCAAATAATTATTCTTGGTGGACTGGACTTGATTCATCGCAGGTAAAAGGCTGTTTAAGGACTAAGTGGTGCACAAAGCAAGCTTCTTACAACACAAATAAACTAACAGATGAAAATAGCTGTATTGAATGACAGTTTAACAGCAAAGAAATGCACAGCAAAATAAATATAGTACAAGAAAAAAGTTAGGGGTCCTTGAATTAGTGAGAGGCATTTTATTAATTTTTCCTTAGTTATGATTACAATGCTCACTAAGACATGATAAAAGGTTCAACTAAGCTCAAAAATTGCAGAATTTGATAGCTATTCAAGCTACCAAGACTTGCAAAGTTTGAAGTTTTTAAATCCGAGCATGTGCTATAGTGGCTGTCTTTGGGATACCGGGAGCCATTCCTCTGTTTTTTCTTGAGCTTTACAGAGCTCTTTCTATGGCTTTTATATCTTTCTTAGAAACCCAGAAAAAATGGAGATGAGTGTCTGAATAAAGAAATTAGTCTATCCAAATCTGAATCTCCTTAGCATGGATTCCCCTTTTCTTTTATAGCGCAGCTCTAGGGTTTCAGGGTACTAGTGATTTTCCCCTTTTGCCCCTCAGAGTTCGTGCTGTGCCAGTCTTGCTCAGGGGCTGATCGTTTCCCCTTTTCTCATAACTTCTTGCTTTTGGTGAGACCAAGTGGAAAGCCCCTAGTTGGTTTTCCATTTCAAGGTCCCCTCCGTCCACTGATCTTCAGCTATTTGGCCCTTTCTTCTAGCTTTTGGTTGCACTCCGTCCTTGTCATTTTCCCCCAAATAGTTGGAATCTTTACTGCCAAGTTGAAAGTTCCTCCCAGTTACCTCTTTTTTTATGGTTTTCTCATCGTTGGTTCATTGAGACACAGCTCTTGCATATGCTTTGTACTTTCTGATCCCACTGTATGTCTGGGGCATGAGACCCGCATGCTCTTTATCTTTTATCCCTCTTTTGAATTTGTTTCAATCTTACTTTGCATGTCCCAGGGATCCTGGGACTCTGGTGACTTCGGGGATCCCGACCCAGCTCTTCTTGTTGGGCTCCATTTGGTTTATTAATCCTGGCTGGCTGGGCTTCTGCCTTGCTTTTTGTATTTCAAGGTCTGTTCTTCCATGGCTTTTTGGATCCCAATTCTTTGGACCTCTCACTATTTTCTTCATTATGTGAGCCCAGCCCCTTTTTTTCTTATTTTCTCTAGCTTCGTTTTTTTTCATGAAATTAGCCTAATGTGCTATTTCTATAGACCTTGGACTGTGATCAATTTTGAACCTCAACAAACATCAATGCAGAAATGGTACCATGCACTAGTACACAAATCACCAATTGAGTGCCACTAGTTACACAGAAGGGGAAAAGAAGCCACATTGTAGCACTTTTTACTGAAAAAGATAGTTATACAAACCTACGAAAAAATAATAATTAAAAAAATGAGGCAAGCCAAGGCTACAATTTCCAATCAATTTTCTGAACTTCTGCTTTTAGTTTCACCTCATCTACAAGTCATGGTATACTTTACAAAATTTTCTACCTAGTGAGACAACTGCTCAAAGTGTTAGTAGCACAAACTCAATTTGACCACAAGTATGGTGAAATGCCAGAGAATTCCTTTCCTCTTTGATCTCCAGTGAAGCAAACAAACACTGAGACCAACCAACAAAGAAATAGCTCAGACCCATTTGGGCAAAAGCTAAAATGGTCAAAGCAAGCTCTTCCAGCTACATTGGCAGTAAGAGAAAAACAAGCTCTTCCAGCTAAATAATATCAACTTGATGTTAGCTAGAAACTCAGGTGTCATTAACTTGCAAGTGGAAAACAAAACTTGGGAATGAAGTGGTTATATCTCTGTCCAAGAAGAAACGGATGGATGTTAGCATCAAGAGCTTGAATTTAGAAATTATTCATGATGGAGAGGCCATCATGCTCTAAACATGACATGAGTAGTGAAATACCATAGTCTATAATAACAAATAACACATTCGTCATATCAGTATGAGTTCAACAAACTAACTATTTAAAATCTAGTAAGAGGGACAAATGCCACATAGGAAGAAGAGACACCATGTATCAAATTTCAATATGGATCTTCTATCTTTGATCGCATATTAAGTGATTCTCATTTGTATATGATTAATCAAGAAGAGCTAGCCAAAATGATAATTTAAAAAAAAAAAATTAAAAACAATAAATCTAATTATCACAGCAAGAAAAAACATAGAATTAAATCATCCAAGTATATCACACAAAGCGTCTCAAATACAGAGAGATTTGGTAACAAACTTGGAAAAAATTGGAGCCTTGAAAAGATGAGTGGTAGCATCGACAGGCCTTGGCAGCAAGACGGGTGGGGGATGGGAATGGCAAAGAGAGAGAAGGCCGTTAACAAAGTGAGAGAGGGGATGTTGTGGAATCGGCGGAGGAACGGCATGTGCAGTGGATGGCCGGATTCTCTTGCTGGTCTGAGAAGGGGGATAAGAGAGAAAGAGAGATGAGAGAGGCTAGCCATGTGTAGTGGGTGGTCGAATAGAGGTTGGTTATGTGTAGTGGGTGGCCGGATTCTTTTGTCGGTCTGAGGTTTTGAGAAAAATAGAGGTGGAGGAGGATGAAAGAGAGAAGGTTGAGACGCAAGTTTGAGGAGTTGGAGGAGAGAGAGAGAGATAGGCTGTTTGATTTAGATGAGAGAGATGCTGTTAACGTTAGGGTTAACAGCTCTTCTCTTAAAATGGGTCATGTGCATTGCACATGACTCCAAGCTTATGTGTCCTTTTATTTTATTGACACATGTCCTTGTTTGTAGGAATGGCTACAAACTTGTTTGGAGGAAATCCCTGTCCTTTATTTATTTTATTTGTAGTAAAATTTTTAGACTATTATATTGTATATATTATTTTAATGTGTTTATGGAAGAATATAATATCTGATGTAGTTGGATTGTAAAATAGTATATTAAAATAGATAAAGACATAAAGTAACTTTTTAATGTTTAAAAATGACATGTTTTTAGTACAATTGATTCTGATGCTCTTATGTTGCAAATAAAACAAATAGACAACCCTCAAGTAAGAAGGGATAATTTTTTGGTGTGGGCTAATGATAAATAAGATATTAGCATTATTAAAGTATACAATCAACAAAGATGGATCATAATTAACTTACGGTTCTTGTTAACGGATGTTTTTAAGATATTTATTAATTGATAATTTGAAAAGTTTTGATACCACTTTTATTGAAAATATAAAAACTTATAAGAAAAAAAAATACTTTTTTTCCTCATAAAAAAAATTTCTAAAAATGTTTCTCAAACTAGTCAGTTTAAGACATTCAGTAACATTTCCATTAACTCATTATTATATTAATATTTCCCTTAACTCATTGTTATAGCTTCCTACTCTAGTTGTCTGTCCCAAATATTTTAGTACGAAATGATTAAAAAAATATTTTCTTTTAGATTTTATTGAAAATTGATATCAATGTCAAAAAACAAGATGGAAGCATAGCTCAATTTATATATATTTTTGACTGGTTCACTTGAACTCTCTTCTATACCAATCTCTTCCATTATTTTCTTCCTCTTCCCGCACTAACTTTTAATCATAATTACCTCATTGCTGGCCCTTTATTTAATTTTTATTTTCATTTTTGCCAAAATTATAAAAATAAATGAAGTACTTCCATCAAACTCCTTGTAAAAAATATATCCATATTTTTAATATATATATAGAGTAGAATTACAAACTAAATCCTTGTGGTATATTGTAATGGAACGTGGAAAAAAAATAATGCACAACAATGAAATTCTTGCTACCATCAGAAAATTGTCAACACCAGGCAAGATATAATCATTTATGTAGGCAAGTCTTCAATACAGTTAAGTGTGCTTATGCAATGTGTCCTTTGTATACATTTAAAAATTAGACAACGAATAAATTTCAACTAGAATGCTCTTTAGACAATGAAATTGGATACGTGATTATGGAATGCTCTTTTTGCTTCTTCTTTTTTGTTTTCCCCCTTTCACTTTGGTATGCAAATCCCAGCAAGGGAGAGGGGGGGGGGGGGGGGGGGGGGTTGAAGGATCTTTGCTAACCTTAGAATATTGTCCAGCTGATCTATAGTAATTATTCAATGTTAATTGACATTTATATTTTTTTTTAAAGTAAATTGACATTTAACATGAAGGATAAAATAAAGTTCAAATGAAATAGATTATGTTACCGTGCATGAAGATTGAAGAGAAGTATAAAAATCATTAAGAACTATAACACATTAACATGTGTCTTCTCTCCTAGTAAGGATTCAACTCTTGCATCATTTTTTGTCCCAACAAAATAGATTTGGGCAACACTTGCTATCCAAACTATATAGTTCCTAAATTTAAATTTCAAATTAATTGACTAAGTATTAGGTTAAATGTAGAAAATAATATACATAACACATGCACACACTACAAAAAAACTATACTATTGCGGCGGGCCAAAATTGCTGCTAAAGGTCTATTTGACCTTTAACCGTGGGTGCTATTGCAGTGGTTCTACCCACTACTATTGTGGTGCCACTATAGATCTATTGTGGCGGTCACAAAAAGCGTCGCAATAGATCAGCCATTTAGCGGCGAGCAATAAGTGCTGCTTTAGGGCTTATTAAACAACATACCCTACGCACCTTTTAGTGGCGGTTACACCCACCGCTATATGTGTGAAGCGTTAGCCGTGGGCTATAAACGCCGCTATTGGACTTTAATTATAATATAATTTTAGACCTTTAGCGGTGCTTTTTGCCTGCTACTATAGGTTCAATTTTTTTTTTTTTTTTTTTTTTTTTTTTTTTTTTTTTTTTTTTTGGGTTTAAAACCACAGTCCCATTACAAACAACTTGTAATAATTTTAGTTCTACTAAAACAATATCACAAATGTAACTAAGTAACAACACCACAAATGTCTCCAAACTAACATTATATTAACAAAGAAATATATTATCAAATACATAACATTGTCTATAACCATCATTAAAGTTCTAAACTAATACCATAATCAAAGTTCCAAAGTGTTTAAAAATGTCCTCCAACACTTGCAAAAAATGCGGTTGTAGCAATTAAGTTCCTTGTACACAAAAGAGTCATTGAACACCAAGATAAAATCTATAAGCTTCTTTGGTGATGGGATGCAGTGGATGATTTTTGGATAGGTGGAGATTGTTGGACCAGAGGAACATCCTACATACAAATTATGATTACTCAATAAGTGCATATAAATAGAATAGAATGACAAAAAAATATTGCCAAGGCAAAAAATGGGAACAAATTCAAATAGTGTCCTCTATATATATATATATATATATGATCTAACTGATTTGGATAGAATTATAGTGCTACTTAATTGAGGGCTTTTGCAAAAGTCATATTAGCTAATAGCTAGCATCAAATCTATTTTCAGCATTGCACAGAACTTTTGATTTCAAATGGCTAACTAAAGAAATTGAGTGCACCTAGTAAATAAATAACAAATGGCAAACTAAAGAAATTAGTATAGTGAAAAATATAGTCAATAAACTAGAGGGGCATACATAAAAAATAAACAAGTACAACCATCATAAAAATTAAATACTGAGACATGTTAAGGTCTCTATTATGGAAAATAGAGTTCCACCATTTCTAAGAATTGAATTACTTTTAATACGTCTTTAAAGTAAGTGTTGGAAGGTCCAACAGTTGGGGCATGTTACTATGTGAAACTAGAAATCTCAAACCAGTTAAAGTTGTGGTTTTGCAAACTAAAATGGCATGACTGGCTGCTTGGTTTCAGAACAATTTGAAATGGGATAAATGCTACTAGCCAACTACATGCCATACATGCTGGCTGCTATAATTAGGTGGAATGTAACTTATCAAAATAAAATAGGGTGTTCTAAAGACAAAAAAGCAAAGAACCTAACATACTACAAACTGCTTCTATCATTTAATAGCATCCAAAACTGTGAACATGCTATAAGTGTATCCATCACATTCCAAAGTAGGCTAAGGAGAGTAGTATCATATCTATGTTGGCCTAATTGACTAGTTAAGTGACCCAACAACCAACTATGTTCCTAAGAAAACAATGAATTTAAACACACACAAAAGTTATCAACACATTTGGTAACTATAACATCATTACTAGCAATATTCTTTAGGAACAGACATCTCTTTAAATGTCCCATTTCATTTTAGTGTTCCTCATGTGTGATAAAGATAGAGAGAAGCCCCTAAAATGAATTAATCGAATAAAAACAACTCAACAAGAATTATTCAATATTACACAAAACAATCAACACTCCCAATATCATCTGACACCACCTTATATCTTCATGTAAGCCACATACTTGACCCAATACAATAGCCCACCACACACACACACACACACACACAGAGTACCTTAAGTCTAACACAAACAAGTTCACTTGTTTTGTTCACATGAACTTTTAATGCCTCTTCTTTTTGCAATCTGCCAACAAGGAAAGAATATATATAAACATAAGTTCATTTGTAATGTCATTTTCTTTTTCCTCCACTTTAAGTGAGAATTGAACCTACTGGAACAGATAATTTCAATTTTCAACCATTGGTTCAACCATTACTCCTAACAAACCCAATCATAAAACAAGTACAACAATGATGGAACAATCTGGTTCATCCAAGGTCCAAAGTAGCCACTTTGGTTACTGTACTGAACAATTAGCCCGAATGAGTAATTTTCCTATCTCTTACTTTCAATATTGTAATGCCCTAATCATAAATAATAAAATGTCTATTCAATCTAAATAATCCATAAAAATATTAAATAAATGTAACCAATAACCTAAAATCTCATCACAATTGTCAGAGCTCTAATTCCACCAAAGATAAAATATCCTCAAAATAATTCTCTAGAACAATATTCAATAACATAAAAATAATAATGAAATCCTCAGTTTCACAATATAATTTGTAACTGTTGTCCTCCAAGAATTGCTACTCCAATAATCCCTCTAATCTAATGTATCTGTAAGGGGGACTAAAAGGGGGGGGGGGGGTGGGGGGGTAAGATAACTCAATAAGTGTAATTCACTAACATTGGGGTGTGAAAACAAACCTTTTAAATGAATATTTCATACGACAAGGTTATAACTTGCAAAACTATTTGCATTTTCACATCAAATATTACATATAAAAATATCATTATATTGTGAGCCATCATAACATACCAACACCATTATATAAACAATTTTCTAGACTTTTCTCATAGTCAACATTTACGCCCCATTGATAGGGTTGTGTTGTCCCCTTTTAGGACTGGAACCCCATTTTCATCCCTTTTCTTAAGGGTTGTTCCTTTGGAACCTAAAGGTGCAATCCCTTACTAAGGAACTCCCTTTTCGGATCCTTAATGGTATACTCCCTTGCTAAGGAGCTACTAATTGTGAATTGCCCCTTTTTTCTGGGATAGTCCCTTGCTAAAGACTAGCTACAGTATGACTGTCCCTTGCTAAGGACTAATACAACACTAAGCTTTTAATCACGACTTGCCATAGGATTCAAAACAAATTCAAGATACTCACAACAAATAATTTAGTCATAATACTCACAAATACAAAGATTCCTCCACGCATAAAAATTTAATTAAGTTTAGGTTGTCCCATAAGTTTTTTCTTATAACAAATAATCAATGTTTCCATACAATGTGCACATCAAACATTTATAGGATATCAGTATATTTATAGAATATCAACATATTTCTTTGATATAAAGATAGTTTGATAATCAAAATTATTTTGGGAAAACCCCCCAAAATTAGTAAAAATCACTTACCTCTTAGTTGCAAAAAAATGAAATCAACCACCCTTGAGTCAGAATTAATCAATAGAATTAGAACCTAGCAACACCAAATATAGGTCCATCAATACAAAATTTTCCCACTTAAAAATCTATTTTCACACTTAAATAGTTTAACCTATCAATATTAAAGCCTGCGGAGGTGTTTAGATTCTTTGCAATACACTTCAGCTTTGTCAGATTTTTGGGCTTAAAAACATTGCTACATAATCATATTTTTCCCATTAATTTAATCATAGATATTCATGAAAATCCAATATAGCTGAATGATAGATATCTGATCAATCTAATATATAATTGAAGCTAATATTATATCTTAATTTATTAATCCCATAGCTAGCCCTTTATTCTCCTATTGCCGCTAGACTTAATGATAAAGCTAGACAAGTTTTTGAATATTGGCAGGTGCGTGAATGAAAAATTGTGAACTTAGATAGATGGTGCAATAATATAGTAAACCATAAGCAGCTTTTTCTCATTAGCATGGTGACAAAATTGATTTCCTAAGTCCACGCCTAACCACCTATGATTTGTGCGACCCAAATACTAATATACATAAACATTCTCTATCCTAGGTGTGTAAGATATCAATAGCCCTTAAGCTATATAAACACTTGCTAGGTATCACATAAATAAAAGAACCCAAGTAATGAGGAGGGCTGACCTGATTCTCCCACACATAGCTGTAGAGAAGACTAAAAACAAGAAGATTTCTTAGTGCCGCCAAAAGAGGAGAGATCTCCTATATATATATATATATACACATATAACTCAGATCACAGACTAGGGTTTGTAGAAACTAGAGTTTTTTTTTGTTTGAAAAATCACATATAGAAAATCTTCATTTAGGATAAGACCAAAACACAATGTCCACAGAACCCAACAAAATGTCTTGTTGATTCAACAAAATCATCAAAATCTCACGCAAAAGACAGCCCTATATTAACCAAAATTGGATAAGACCCATGAGAAGAGAGAAAAGCAATACCTTATCCCATGAGGAGACGAGGAGGTGATCATTGTGGTTGGAGAAGCGAAGGTTGAAGAAGCAGGATTTGAGTGAGAGAGAGAGGCATGATTGAGAGAGAGGTGTGAGATTGGGGATTTAGGGTTAAAAGGGAAATAATAATAATAATAATAATAATAATAATAATAATAATAATAAAGAAAAAGAAATTCTAGCACCCAAAATACTGAAAGAAGCCCGCCTTTATTTTATTTTTAATTTTTACCAATGGTGACCAAAACTTATTTTGTTACTAATTAAATCTAATTTTTTTTGCCAATAGTGATGAAAACTTATTTTGTCACCAATGAAATCTAAATCTTATATATTGGGTAGGAGTGGCAAAATCAACCCAAACTTATTTGTCCAACCAAACCCACCCAATTATTAATTGGGTTAAATAGGTATTAACCTAATTAAACTCAATAATATTATTGTTAATTGGGTTTTAACTGGGTATCCAATTATCATTTTTATAAATCTCCAAACTCTAAAATATCCAAAACCATTAAAAGACCAAAACACCCATTAATCCTCAAAAATAACCGAAATACCCCTAAATCTAAAAAATTCCTAAAATACCACCCCTAGACCTAAAAAATGACCGAAATACCCCCTTAAACCTAAAAAATGACTAAAATACTCCCCTAAACGTAAAATTGACCGAAATACCCCTAATTAGACCAAATTATGACATAAGTATCATTTCTATAAATCAGCCAAATCTAAAAAAAAAAAAAAAAACCACACAACAAAAATTATCACACGTTCTATCTTATTAAAAAAAATGATCATAGCTATTATATATTAAATTTATGTAAGAATTTTAATATGTGACTAACAACGTTTATTTAAAAAAAAAAAAATATGACTAATTGGATGGTCAGATTAAAAGAACATAACCATACAAGTACACAGCACATGTCCATCATGCACATACTTAGATTTGAAATCTGATCGGTGCAAAATTGCAAGTGCACAGTATCGTAGTTTTATAGTAAAGTGATGAGAAGAGTATCGTCCTCAGGAATTGGTAACTTACTTTTGACAAATACCAAAATTATGCTAATCTCAATTTTATCTAGAGAAGTCACTAAGGTTGTTGTAATTGGAATTTAAAATAAAATCAAATTAAAGAAAATAAGCAGAGGAAAAAAAATATGTTGTTCAAAGATCAAATTAATGGGAAGAAAACTTCTAGAAAATCGATTTCACCTAATCCCTCACTCTGCTTTACTCATCTAGCTAATTGAATTTAATTCTCTCTATTTGTTAGTAATCTCCACACTCTTCCAAAAGCCTCTTTCGATAGTCATTTGGAAACCATCTTGTTCATCAATTTACACAAGAGTATGCAATTTAATAAAGCAAGAAAGCATTAAGACCAACGATTTTAATACTACATAGGTTCATACAAGTCTTTCGATCTCTATATTTACCTATGCTGAAATATTCAAGATCTATCCTATAATTCCCTCTTTCGAAAGCAAATCACAAGATCAAAATCATCTAATTAATGGTCAGTTAATTAGAAGCAATAAACTCAGAATAAGTCAGACAAACATGAAAAGAATTAATTCAAATTAACATAGAAAAGCAAGCATAGTTCGGAACTAGATTACATCATTTTCCTAGAATAAAGAAAATTTAGTTCATGCTAAAAATTAAATTCAACAATAACGAATTCACCATAATTTTTCTGAGAAGATTTGAAGGGAAAATAAACACTAAAAAATCTGCTTCAGCATTCCTTTGTTCAGCCCCTGTTTCAGCCTTTTTTCTCTTCAGTTTCAGAGCCTCTTTCAGTTTTTCAGCGCCTCCCTCTTTCAGTTTTAGCCGCTCCTTCCTTTCAGACGTGTTGCCCTTTTTTTTCTTTTAGATGTGGTGCCGTTTTCAGCCTAAAATGTTTGTCTTTTTCAGCCCACTGTTTCAGCCCAATACCTTGCTTTCTTCAGCCCTAAAATGTCCTCCTTTCAGCCCAAAAATGTTGCTCCTTTCAGCCCCTGTTTCAGCCCAAAACGTTCCTCTGTTTCAACCTCTGTTTCAGCCCAAAACGTTGCTCTGTTTCAGCGTTTTTTTTCTGCCTTCTTTTCTTTCAGTTCCACTTCTTTTATTTCTCAAACGTGGTGCCCTTTTCTGCTTTAGACGTGGTGCTCTTTTCAGGCCACACACGAATTTCTTTTCAGCCCATTCACTTAATCAACCCACTCTTTTTTCTCAAACATGTTGCACTTTTTCAGCCCAAAACCTTGCTTTCTTCAGCCCTCTGTTTCAATTCTCTTTCATTTGGTTAAATCTTTATTTCCTTCAAATCTGAAATAAAATTTAAATCACAATAATGAAGTCTAAAATCAACAAAAAATAAATAAAATTAGACTAAAGCTTAAAGTTGAGAAGTGATAAATTACGCCAAATTATGCAAGTCATCAAACACCCCCAAACTTAGAACTTTGTTTGTCCTAAAAAAAAAAGAGAATAAAATAAAAGACAACCATAGACACTATCAGCTAGACCCCATAGAGAAATATTATCAGTCACCAAGCCATAATCTGAATTTAGATTTCATCACTAGTAACTTACTCTTTTAACATCAAGGATAGCAGGAAAATCAATCAAAAATTTAGCAATTTGTCAAGCAAGAGTTAAGCATTTACTTCAACCTAAAGCTAAGTCCTTGAGTGTGTGTGTGTGTGAAGTAGTCAATTTAACTCCAAACCACCAGCAAATTCAGATAAAAGTAGAACAACTGAAATCAGAATAATTCTCTCAAAACTTCACCCCATAAGTCCAATTTTCAGGAATCCTCTCCACTAATGTAATCAAACACCAAAATCAGAGATCAAAAGGTCTTTAATCAAGGTTGTAATGACAGGCCACAGGGTGAGGGCTAAGAAAGAAATGGATATGGGAATATCAAAGCAAACTGGGAAAATACTTGGTAGAAAGAACAATAAAAGAGATATCCACAAGATCCACACCATAGCTCTTTCTCGATAATATGCTCATACTGATGACAATATTGTTGCTATACTCAATAAGTGGAGCTTTTTGGTTTTTTTTTTTTTTTTTTTTTTTAAATTTTTTTTAGCCACCTTGATACTCATAGCCTTTTCTGATTTTCAACCACTTTAACCTTTTTTCAATTCTTGCCTTTCACTTTCTTTTCTTTTCACACTTTGATCAAATAGAGCAAACATAATGTGGATAATTTAATTTGAACTAACTTTCTCTTTAAATGCAAATTTCCACCAAAATATTTTCTCAAAATGTAAGGTAAATTCATGGTTTTTCAGGCTTAGAATGGGAATGGTTTATGTAGTTAAAAGAACAAATAAAGGCTCATGTAAAATAAGGCTCAAGGGGGTTGACTATGGGAATACACCATGCAATGATGGCGTGATAATCAAGACGGCTGGGAAAGCTTTTGGTTGTGACAAAAAAAATTGCCTAGATCCTTTCTCTAATGTTTGGTGTCAACTAGGATTTCGCCTCAAGGATCCATCAACGGATTCTAGAGCAAAGCAAGATTGAACTTTCCTGACCCAGTTAATTCAACTCCTTCTCTTCATAAGCAAAATGGAGTAAAGAAAAAAAATGACTATGTGCTCAATTATTTTCAAGGACAAAGATTTAAATCAAAGTACCCACAAAACTCTGCCTGACATAATAGCAAATTTTTTTGAAAATTTTTCTCAAAACCATCCTCAATCACAAATTTCAGAGTCATAGTGAATTCAATCATACTCAAATACATGGTTGATAAGAGAATCCAACAACTCAAGACTATAGGAGTTTACACCCCCAAACTTAAACCAAACAATGTCCTCATTGTAATTCAAAAGTGAGACAGATTGAAGAAATGAA